>JASUAD010000027.1:95056-5453282 GCA_037013555.1 Sextonia rubra
ACCCTAAACCCTAAACCCTAAACCCTAAACCCTAAACCCTAAACCCTAAACCCTAAACCCTAAACCCTAAACCCTAAACCCTAAACCCTAAACCCTAAACCCTAAACCCTAAACCCTAAACCCTAAACCCTAAACCCTAAACCCTAAACCCTAAACCCTAAACCCTAAACCCTAAACCCTAAACCCTAAACCCTAAACCCTAAACCCTAAACCCTAAACCCTAAACCCTAAACCCTAAACCCTAAACCCTAAACCCTAAACCCTAAACCCTAAACCCTAAACCCTAAACCCTAAACCCTAAACCCTAAACCCTAAACCCTAAACCCTAAACCCTAAACCCTAAACCCTAAACCCTAAACCCTAAACCCTAAACCCTAAACCCTAAACCCTAAACCCTGTAACCCTAAACCCTAAACCCTAAACCCTAAACCCTAAACCCTAAACCCTAAACCCTAAACCCTAAACCCTAAACCCTAAACCCTAAACCCTAAACCCTAAACCCTAAACCCTAAACCCTAAACCCTAAACCCTAAACCCTAAACCCTAAACCCTAAACCCTAAACCCTAAACCCTAAACCCTAAACCCTAAACCCTAAACCCTAAACCCTAAACCCTAAACCCTAAACCCTAAACCCTAAACCCTAAACCCTAAACCCTAAACCCTAAACCCTAAACCCTAAACCCTAAACCCTAAACCCTAAACCCTAAACCCTAAACCCTAAACCCTAAACCCTAAACCCTAAACCCTAAACCCTAAACCCTAAACCCTAAACCCTAAACCCTAAACCCTAAACCCTAAACCCTAAACCCTAAACCCTAAACCCTAAACCCTAAACCCTAAACCCTAAACCCTAAACCCTAAACCCTAAACCCTAAACCCTAAACCCTAAACCCTAAACCCTAAACCCTAAACCCTAAACCCTAAACCCTAAACCCTAAACCCTAAACCCTAAACCCTAAACCCTAAACCCTAAACCCTAAACCCTAAACCCTAAACCCTAAACCCTAAACCCTAAACCCTAAACCCTAAACCCTAAACCCTAAACCCTAAACCCTAAACCCTAAACCCTAAACCCTAAACCCTAAACCCTAAACCCTAAACCCTAAACCCTAAACCCTAAACCCTAAACCCTAAACCCTAAACCCTAAACCCTAAACCCTAAACCCTAAACCCTAAACCCTAAACCCTAAACCCTAAACCCTAAACCCTAAACCCTAAACCCTAAACCCTAAACCCTAAACCCTAAACCCTAAACCCTAAACCCTAAACCCTAAACCCTAAACCCTAAACCCTAAACCCTAAACCCTAAACCCTAAACCCTAAACCCTAAACCCTAAACCCTAAACCCTAAACCCTAAACCCTAAAAACCCTAAACCCTAAACCCTAAACCCTAAACCCTAAACCCTAAACCCTAAACCCTAAACCCTAAACCCTAAACCCTAAACCCTAAACCCTAAACCCTAAACCCTAAACCCTAAACCCTAAACCCTAAACCCTAAACCCTAAACCCTAAACCCTAAACCCTAAACCCTAAACCCTAAACCCTAAACCCTAAACCCTAAACCCTAAACCCTAAACCCTAAACCCTAAACCCTAAACCCTAAACCCTAAACCCTAAACCCTAAACCCTAAACCCTAAACCCTAAACCCTAAACCCTAAACCCTAAACCCTAAACCCTAAACCCTAAACCCTAAACCCTAAACCCTAAACCCTAAACCCTAAACCCTAAACCCTAAACCCTAAACCCTAAACCCTAAACCCTAAACCCTAAACCCTAAACCCTAAACCCTAAACCCTAAACCCTAAACCCTAAACCCTAAACCCTAAACCCTAAACCCTAAACCCTAAACCCTAAACCCTAAACCCTAAACCCTAAACCCTAAACCCTAAACCCTAAACCCTAAACCCTAAACCCTAAACCCTAAACCCTAAACCCTAAACCCTAAACCCTAAACCCTAAACCCTAAACCCTAAACCCTAAACCCTAAACCCTAAACCCTAAACCCTAAACCCTAAACCCTAAACCCTAAACCCTAAACCCTAAACCCTAAACCCTAAACCCTAAACCCTAAACCCTAAACCCTAAACCCTAAACCCTAAACCCTAAACCCTAAACCCTAAACCCTAAACCCTAAACCCTAAACCCTAAACCCTAAACCCTAAACCCTAAACCCTAAACCCTAAACCCTAAACCCTAAACCCTAAACCCTAAACCCTAAACCCTAAACCCTAAACCCTAAACCCTAAACCCTAAACCCTAAACCCTAAACCCTAAACCCTAAACCCTAAACCCTAAACCCTAAACCCTAAACCCTAAACCCTAAACCCTAAACCCTAAACCCTAAACCCTAAACCCTAAACCCTAAACCCTAAACCCTAAACCCTAAACCCTAAACCCTAAACCCTAAACCCTAAACCCTAAACCCTAAACCCTAAACCCTAAACCCTAAACCCTAAACCCTAAACCCTAAACCCTAAACCCTAAACCCTAAACCCTAAACCCTAAACCCTAAACCCTAAACCCTAAACCCTAAACCCTAAACCCTAAACCCTAAACCCTAAACCCTAAACCCTAAACCCTAAACCCTAAACCCTAAACCCTAAACCCTAAACCCTAAACCCTAAACCCTAAACCCTAAACCCTAAACCCTAAACCCTAAACCCTAAACCCTAAACCCTAAACCCTAAACCCTAAACCCTAAACCCTAAACCCTAAACCCTAAACCCTAAACCCTAAACCCTAAACCCTAAACCCTAAACCCTAAACCCTAAACCCTAAACCCTAAACCCTAAACCCTAAACCCTAAACCCTAAACCCTAAACCCTAAACCCTAAACCCTAAACCCTAAACCCTAAACCCTAAACCCTAAACCCTAAACCCTAAACCCTAAACCCTAAACCCTAAACCCTAAACCCTAAACCCTAAACCCTAAACCCTAAACCCTAAACCCTAAACCCTAAACCCTAAACCCTAAACCCTAAACCCTAAACCCTAAACCCTAAACCCTAAACCCTAAACCCTAAACCCTAAACCCTAAACCCTAAACCCTAAACCCTAAACCCTAAACCCTAAACCCTAAACCCTAAACCCTAAACCCTAAACCCTAAACCCTAAACCCTAAACCCTAAACCCTAAACCCTAAACCCTAAACCCTAAACCCTAAACCCTAAACCCTAAACCCTAAACCCTAAACCCTAAACCCTAAACCCTAAACCCTAAACCCTAAACCCTAAACCCTAAACCCTAAACCCTAAACCCTAAACCCTAAACCCTAAACCCTAAACCCTAAACCCTAAACCCTAAACCCTAAACCCTAAACCCTAAACCCTAAACCCTAAACCCTAAACCCTAAACCCTAAACCCTAAACCCTAAACCCTAAACCCTAAACCCTAAACCCTAAACCCTAAACCCTAAACCCTAAACCCTAAACCCTAAACCCTAAACCCTAAACCCTAAACCCTAAACCCTAAACCCTAAACCCTAAACCCTAAACCCTAAACCCTAAACCCTAAACCCTAAACCCTAAACCCTAAACCCTAAACCCTAAACCCTAAACCCTAAACCCTAAACCCTAAACCCTAAACCCTAAACCCTAAACCCTAAACCCTAAACCCTAAACCCTAAACCCTAAACCCTAAACCCTAAACCCTAAACCCTAAACCCTAAACCCTAAACCCTAAACCCTAAACCCTAAACCCTAAACCCTAAACCCTAAACCCTAAACCCTAAACCCTAAACCCTAAACCCTAAACCCTAAACCCTAAACCCTAAACCCTAAACCCTAAACCCTAAACCCTAAACCCTAAACCCTAAACCCTAAACCCTAAACCCTAAACCCTAAACCCTAAACCCTAAACCCTAAACCCTAAACCCTAAACCCTAAACCCTAAACCCTAAACCCTAAACCCTAAACCCTAAACCCTAAACCCTAAACCCTAAACCCTAAACCCTAAACCCTAAACCCTAAACCCTAAACCCTAAACCCTAAACCCTAAACCCTAAACCCTAAACCCTAAACCCTAAACCCTAAACCCTAAACCCTAAACCCTAAACCCTAAACCCTAAACCCTAAACCCTAAACCCTAAACCCTAAACCCTAAACCCTAAACCCTAAACCCTAAACCCTAAACCCTAAACCCTAAACCCTAAACCCTAAACCCTAAACCCTAAACCCTAAACCCTAAACCCTAAACCCTAAACCCTAAACCCTAAACCCTAAACCCTAAACCCTAAACCCTAAACCCTAAACCCTAAACCCTAAACCCTAAACCCTAAACCCTAAACCCTAAACCCTAAACCCTAAACCCTAAACCCTAAACCCTAAACCCTAAACCCTAAACCCTAAACCCTAAACCCTAAACCCTAAACCCTAAACCCTAAACCCTAAACCCTAAACCCTAAACCCTAAACCCTAAACCCTAAACCCTAAACCCTAAACCCTAAACCCTAAACCCTAAACCCTAAACCCTAAACCCTAAACCCTAAACCCTAAACCCTAAACTTTAGGGTTTAGGGTTTAGGGTTTAGGGTTTAGGGTTTAGGGTTTAGGGTTTAGGGTTTAGGGTTTAGGGTTTAGGGTTTAGGGTTTAGGGTAGGAGAAGGAGGCGAGAGGTCGCCTGTACCACCACGCTGGGCTGACAAAGCTCTGAGCTGGGCCATCGTGTATAACGGGAGAATGAGAGGAGGGACCTGAGAAAGGGATAGGACGAGCTGAGGAGGAGGGCCAAACGAGAGTTGGCAGGAGTCAAAGGCTTCAAAGAAGCTAATGCCAAGAATGGCCTCGGAATGAAGGGCTGGAATGACCCAAAATTGAACTTTATAAAAGGTCTGAGAGTCCTGAATAAGGAGAGAACGGGTTTTATGAGTTAACTCAAATTCACTGCCACCAGCGCCAACACCACGGAGGGGTTGTTCAGCAAGGATTAGATGAGAAGCTGGGAGGACGTCTGGTCCAATAAGTGATGTAGTACTGCCTGTGTCAATAAGAGCTTCAATAATGCGACCACCAAGGTTAGCGATAGGAAGGCGCACATAAAGAAGCATTCCACTGTCAACAGTATTGCACCGAGCTGTTGGTTGCTGCATATAAAATGCATTTATGGAAGTATGCTGAGAGTCAACAATTTCTTCTATCTTAATAGGGGGTTGACTGGCTTGTGTTTTAACAATTTGCTGGGTAAAGGCAATAGAGAAGCGATTATCCTCAACTTCGCGCCAAAAATTACTGAGCATATTTAAAGCGACATTCTTCGCATGAAGTCCGCGATTGTCAAAGATGACAACTATAAAACAAGTTTTGTGATAATGTAATTTGTGATCTTTGCTAACAAAGAAAATACATTCTTCGGTATCTCCTGAGATTGTGGTATATCCACAAGCTTCACATAAGAATATTTCTGAGGAAACGGCTGTTTCAAATGTCATTGGAATGTTGGATGGTAGTGGATCTCGAAAGAGCCACTGTTTACAATTCCATTTGCTGCAAGACCAGATAGCATCTTGGTCTTCAAATTTTCCATATAGATTCTGAGCTGAGGAGGAAGATTCTCCTCTTTCAAAGTCCGCTGTAAAAGCATTACAGTAGACATCCGGCTGGCACCTTTCAATTGTGTCGCTGTCTGAACTGTGAAAGTCGTCGGCTTGTTCCTCAGAGTCGTCTGAGGTTATGGAATAGACAGAATCTGAATCGATGGTATACAATTCAGAAGGATAGAGAATGTCGAAGTCATTCTCATCGGCTGAGGGAAGCATAATTTCAACAAGATTAACTCTTGCTTGCTTCTTATCTTTGTCTGGGCAATCTGGAGCAAAGTGTCCAGGTTTTCCGCAAGTCCAACATTCTTTTGTTGTTTTACCTGTAACTTTTTGTGAGGGTTTTCTATAATTAGAAACCTTCTTCTGAGAGGAAGTATTTTTTATCCAATACTTTCTTTTTTTAAATTTTTTAAATCTTTTTTCTGGATTTTTGAAAGAAAGTGATTTTCGAAACTTATGTTTCTTTTTTCTGGGAAAAGAAAAGTTTTTTCTTTTAAGAAAAGCTTTATACTTGTTTTCTGAGCATCCCCATTGAATAGAGGGATTAGTATCTCTTTCATCTTTAAACGATACTTCTGAGAAGGCTGATTCAATCAGCTTTTGCTCTTTTCTCATTTTCTTTCGTTGAGCAATATAATCCTGAGTATAGTTAATTCTTTCACCTAAAGAATTATCTTTAATATGGTTAACTCCATTAAATTTTCCTTTCCATATTTGATATGACTGAAAGAGGGAGTCACCGATTACTGGGATTTTGCGAAAGTATTCGTCTTTAAGACTATCGTCTTCACATTTATAAAAGATGGCTCTAAAGTTATTAGTGTATTCTTCTAAAAACTTTAGATTACAAATTTGTAACTGAGCGAGCTTGTATTTAGCTTGTTCTTGTTCTTCATTAAGGTGAGTAATCTGAGATTGTCCTATAAACTCTTTTGAGATTAAGAACACATATCCATCGACATTACGTCTAGTCTGATATACTGTCTGAAACTCTATTAAGAGATTTCGATGTTCTTCTGTGGTTCCTTTTTTTAGGAATTTAATATAACTTTTAACGTTTCCTTCTAAGGATAGTTCTGCGTAGCTATGGCAGCTTTCTGTATTCCAAGTGGGCTGGAGGCTAAAACAAATTTCCATTTGTTCTTTCCACTTTTTGAGAGCGCTTTTAACGTCTCTGATACCATCTAAATTGAGTTTTATTCCTATAGGATTAATGGCTTGTTCGGCCATAAATGTTTTTCCTTCAAAGAATTTGGAGGCTATAGGTTTCTGAGAATTCTTCTTTTTGTTAGAAGAAAAGACTGGAGTTTTAAACTCGATATTTTCTTTCTGAGTTCTAGCTTCGGGTTCTTCATCATAAACTCGAGCTGTATATACCTGAACTGTGGGTGGAAGGTTGGATTCTTCATCTGGGAGTGTTTTGCCTTGCAAAAGCAAATCTAATTCTTGAAAATTTTTTGCCTTATTAAAATAAAACATATTAATCTGAGTTCTAGGAGAAGGTCTTGTCCTAGATGGTGTTTCAATCTGAGAAAAAGATTGTGATCTGGGTAATTGGATAAAAGGTTTTCTTTTAGAGGAGGAGCTTGCTTCTGAAAAGCTTTGTCTAGAAAAACTGGGAGAGGCAATATTTATGCCTGATTGGATTACCGCTTCTTCTGAAGGGGTATTAGAAATTACTGAGGTTGGTTTTCCAAATTTTAAAGATACTGAGTTTCCTTCTTGTTGTACAAAATCTAAAGTGTTGTACTTTTTCTTAAAAGGAACAGTTTCTGGAAAATTCCATATTCTGAAGTTATCATCAGATAACATATCTGCTGTAGGTATTCTTCGAAATGTGTAATCTTCCATGTCTCTAGTGGTACGAATAAGAATTTCTTCATTAATTCGTCCTTTAGGAATGTGAGGGAGAAGTCCATCCTGAGAGTTCATACAGAACATGCAATAACTTTGAAATTCTACTGAAAGAATTCCATCGTTAACTATATAGTTTTCATAACCCTGTGTGTTAACGAGGAGTTTGATATATCTGGCTGAGGTAATGGGCATAACATAGCCAGGAATGACATTAAAATAGGCAACATTACTTCTTAGATCTAATTGACCAATGCCTATAATACTGTCTTTAAATACTGAGTTTCGTTCATCTACAAGAACGAGGCAAATTCGTATATTAGGATCTGGGAGATGTAGTCCTTGAATTCTACACTGAAAAAGACCATGGGATAAATACTGAAATCCCTGTTTTCTTCTGAGATCTATCCATGTTGGATGGAAGACATCAAACTTTTGCATAGTTTGGGTGACGGTAACAAGATTACTCCACTTTGCAAGTTCGTAATCTTTTCCTTTAGGAGTTTCACCATTAGTATACAAATCTTTGTATCTGACTGGGGGCAAAGTTTGCTTTGTTATAGCATTTTCTATAACTTTCCATTCTGAATCTCCAAATTTTGACCAATCCATTTGTGGTTTATTCTCAAAATATTTGGCTTTAACATTTTCGCCAAATTTCTTTAATTGAAACATGTTTATCTGTGCTCTTCCTAATGGAGGATTAGGAGGTTGTAACTGAGGGGAGGCCTCAGTCTTTTTGGCTGAGTTCTGAACTTTATCAGAAAGATTTTGTATCTGGGTTTTAAGAGAATTTATCTGCTTCTCTCGAATTTTTGAGTTTAATTCATGCTTTTGTTCAAGCAGGGAAATTTTTTCATATATTTCTTTAAGTATAGTCATTTGACTATTTAAATTATTCTGAGTTTCTCTTTTGTTTTGTTCGACAAAAGATTTTATACTGTGAATGCTTGCTCTTAAAGAGGCGCAAGCGTCTTCAATTAATCTGCAGTTTTTCTCAAAATAATCAAGATTAGTTCTAACTGCATCAGCAATTGAATGTAGGTTTTGATCGTTTTCAACGAACAATCTTAGATCTGAGATTTGGACGGACAGCTGATTAAGAACAGCTTCTTGTTCTGAAATTTGAACTTTAGTTTCTGCTAAAGTCTGAGTTAAGACTTCTTGTCTATGAAGGTTACTATGTAACTGTGAGGCTAAGGAATTTAATCCTTTGCTTAAACTTTGTTGATATTCTGTAAAAACTTGAAAAAATCTTTCAAGTCCTTTTCTAAGATTTTCATGATTTTGTCCTTTAATTTTTTCTGATTCAATTAATTCTTCTCTTAATTGAAGGATTCCTGAGGAGAGAAAATTTTGGCTTTTGCCGATTAACTGAGTGAGTTTTAAGGTGTTTGTTTGTTCTAACTCATGTTTTTCAATTAAAAAGTTTTTTCCACTTTTAATAAAACTTTCTATTTTCTGAAGGAATTCAGGAAGTGAAGGAGTTTTTACTTCTTTTGATGGCACTGAGGTTTCATAAGGGATGATTTGCATAATCGACATATGAAACTTAATTAAAATCTGAGCCTGTAGCTTTTCCAATGGCTACAATTTTTTCTGACATAGGTTTTATTAACCTAAGAATTTCTTGAATATCTGTAAAGATTTTTTCAGAGACTTCTTCTTGAAGTCTAGAGTTTTCAAGATAATTTAAAATTTCTTGAGTATCTTCAAAAATCTGTGTTTGACATTTTTTTATGTCTTGACTAGATTCCAGTAAGGCTGAAAGTACTTCTACCAAGTTGGAAGGTAGCTGTGTATTGATATCACTGAGGATCTTATCTAGAAGATCTAACTGTAACTTGAGCTCATTCGCTCTTTCTGTCTGAGCATTGCTTAGTTTGCCTAAGCCTTCAAGTGTCCACAAAAGCAGATCATTCGTGTGGTTGCCTAGTGCGACAAATTCACTAAGGCTGGGGTTGAGGCTAGAGATGTGTCTAGCATGTGCATACTTACTGTGTGGTTCCCAACAGTCTGAAGTGGGACGAAGTTCTTCCGAAAGAAGAGCATAGTCTTTGTTTCCGTATACCCAAGAGTATATACGGCTGATAATGCTTTTGGGTGTTTTATCCATGAATAACATAATTAATTACTGAGCGGCCATAGTTATTTTCTGTGGCATGTGTAACTAAACTAGAAAAGGCATCATTATACCTGTCCTCAAAATTGTAGAGAGCTGTGAGCGTAGTCATTTGTACTGTTTCGAGTACATACGAATCTACTGAATAGACGATTGTTCCGTCTGGCTGGATGATGAACAAGTGTCTTGTTCTAAGGGCAGCTAACAAAGCATCTGTTAGCAGACGTCTATTTCTGAGGATGATTTGAAAAATGTCAAACCTTTCTTTTTTCTCAAAAAGCATGTTTTCTAAAAGCATGCGATGTCTGTATCGTTTGGCTAATGTTAGCAAGACTGCTACATTGTCTCGCCAAAGGGTTGTTCTGGGTAGAGCTAGGGCTCGTTCAAGGGCTGCTATGCTGACAACTAAAAATCGCTCAAAGAGAGCAAGATTTTCCCATGTAAAATCGTCGAAAGACGGAGGAGTTAGCGTTCCTGTTGGAGGGACGTCTATACTGGGCCGATGGTAGGTGGGACTACCAAAAGGAGTTGGTTCGGACCCTGACGGGGAACCGGTATCGGGTTCCAGGGTTAACCCAGTCATGCTGAGTTCTAGATCTGAGGTATCTGGTTGTGCTGAAGCTTCTGCTTGAGCTCTTTCTCGAGCTAGTTCAGCTAAAAATATTCTGTGTTGGGCATCTGCCTCGGCTGGATCTCGGTTGAAGCAGTACCGAGGGTTGTCTGGGTCACCAGATTCATCAGAACCTGGAAAGGTCTCTGAGAGTGTTGTGTCACTCTTCCATGCACTCCACTGCATGGTGAAGAGGGAGCCAAGAAGGTATATGGCTCTGATACCAAAACGAGGGGGGTTTTTTTTTTTTTTTTTTTTTTTTGTAAAAAAAAACTGAAACAACAAAAAGCACTGAGCAAGAGTAGCACGAGCACAAGGAGCAGTGGACAAGAAAAGAACAGCTAGCGAGAGAGAACCTAGAATAACCAGTCGGGCAGCCAGATGCAACAATATTTATAAAGATTAATAATGTGGGTTAAGGTCCACCTATGCTTCCGGTTTAGACGGTTGGTTAATGGTCTTAAGGTGATAAGCAAAGCTGAGAGGTAAGTTGTGCTCATGAGAAAGATCTATCATGGACTCATCTTCAGACCGACCTATGTGTAGGTCACCTTTCGGTATATGGACAACGGACAAAACGCCAAAACGCCTTCCTTGGCTAACGGCAATAGTCCTCAAGGGTCCATACCAGGCTTAAGGTCATCACTATGGCCATCATACCTTTCAACGTGAGCCATGCATGCTTAAACACAGATAACTTGTAATGAAGAAACCAAACATCATTCCGAAAGATAGACAAGAGATTAACTCATATTATTAACAAAATAAACATCTTACAACAAGGCTTAGCCCTTCTGGCTATTCCAGAGGGAGATTAGCCTGCCATACCTGCGGGCTGGTTGCTATCTTCCTAAGAGATTGGCTTCTCCGGGAAGTTAGTCTTGTTTTTTACAAATGAATGAGGACGGGTATTTATAGAGAGAGTTACACATAAAGAGACAAAAGAAAAACTGTTTACATGTGAGTGATACTGTACATATAATTGTGACTACTGTAGCTACTGTAGCCATTATGGACTGAGAGGTGCACTGTGTTGGCACGGGTTTAGAGACCAGCTCTTATCTGAAGAGAATCTTTACTGTGCAGACGTCTCTTCTTGTTTGCCAATGAGACGCCCCCTTTTTTCTTTTGACTCTGCTTACGCCATCATAAAAGATTCTTCGGGCTGAAACTTGTCGGTCTGGCCGAGCTGCGATCCATCGACTGTGCTTTCTGGATCCGGGTTGTCTTCTGAGTCGGGTGCATAATCATCAGCAAGCCCAAGTAACAATTCCTCCGTAAGATCTGGGTTCATTTTGAAGACATTCTGTCGTACTGAGAGGTCACGTATTCCAAGTGTGACAAAGGTTTCCATGCTGCAGAGGATTTCTACTTTGATAGGGGTTTGGTGCGGTTTCATCCGCTCAACTGTGCCATTTCCATATACCTCTGGTGTTTGAATAATTAGAGTTTCTGAGAGATAGATGGTGTAATATTTTGACTGAGGGTTGCGGAGGTTTCCGCTGATCATTCTGACAAGCTCAGTTCTATGTTGTTCTCGATGATACATGGTGATAGGAGCTTGTTTTTCTGAGGCAAAGGATGGAACCTCTGAGACCCAAGAGGGTATTTCTTCTAAAATCCTTATTAAAGAGAAGGATTTAGCAGGAGATCCGTAAGGGGATAAGATCATTGTATGCAGGACATATGGGTATTCTTGCATCAGGTTTTTGATTACCCATTTCTCTGTCTCTGGGAGGAGGAGTAAGTCTTCTTCTCTATGGATTTTGAGGAAGGCAATGAATCCGTATTTGTACAGGAGTGAAAACTCTGTGAGGTTGATGATCTCATATGAGGGTTTATCAACTATTAAGATAGGAGTCTGATTGCTTCCGCCTCGGAGAAGAGTAATATTTTCTTTACTGTAGGAGTCGCCTATCAGCCGAGTGAGAAAAGCCTCAAGTCTCGTTGTTTCTGAGGAGACATTGGTGGTGTTGCTGGTACCATAGAAAGATTCGATTGAGAGGAAGACCCTAAAATTGAGTCTTCGATAAATAGGCGTTTTAAAGGCGCCTGTAACTTCTGCGTAGGAGATTATCCCGGTAGAGTCAGTCATGTTTTTAGCAAGGTTTCTTGTTTCTTGCTGAGCCTGAGAAATGAGGTTTCTTTGAGTCCTCATATGTCTGAGAGAGGCGATGATAGCCTGTTTACCTTCAATTTTGTATTGCCTTTCAAAGGCATGCCAGATATTATCTGCAATCAAGAGTTCTTCTCTTGTAAACTCTTTTCTTAATTGTCCCATTTGGAACTGTTCTCTGTGTGCAATATGTTTTAGGTAGACATTCCCTACCAGATTCTTCTGAGATAATCCTTCTTTCGAGATGCTGGGAGGATATAGAACTTGGTCTATATCTGTGATAATATGCCTATATTCTTTTATCTGAGAGGAAGCAGAAGGCTTCTTAGAGGATACAGTCGTCCAAGGTTCTGTGGTAGTGTCAATTTCTGTGGAGTCCTCGCTTTTGAGGATTTTCTGAGAGGGAGCATAGTCATTTAGACTAGAGGCTTCACTATTAGTGTCTTCAAGAGACAAAGACCTGAGCGCCAGGTATTCCTGGAATTGTTGGAACAGAAACTGGTTGTCCATTTCTTGCTCTGAGAGAGGTCTTTTGGAGACCATACTGTGTGTATGGAAGCTCTGTCTTTCCATGGGAGTCTCTGTGTATCCTCTTCCTCTGGAGGGAACCCTTACTCCTTTTCCTCGAAACATCATCTTATCTTGAAAGAAAAACATAATTCTGAGTCAGTAGAAGAGTTAGCAAATATTTGTTCTCGAGATAAGATATCTGCTAATTCATTTTTTTGACCTGAGATATGAATGATATCGAAATCAAATTCATTTAAAAACTGATGCCAATTAATCAGCCTTTTCTGAGTTAATTTTCGAAGTGGTGCATTTCTAAAATGCTGTACAAACTTAGAGTCTGTTTCGACAATAAATCTTTTTGGTCTGAGGAAAAGGGCATATTTATCAATGCCAAAAATAACAGCTAGTAATTCCTTTTCATGAGCATGATAATTGCACTGAGCAGGGTTAAAAGTCCCTGATTTATAACAACAAATTTTTCTTCTTTTTTCTAAATCTTTGGGATTTATGGTCATGTAGACAACTCCCCATTGTTTATCTGAGGCATCACTTCTAACGATGAAAGTATCTTCAGTATTAGGTAGACTGAGAGGAGGAATAATTTTTACTATTTCTCGTAATTCCCGAACTATAGCTATATCTCTTTCAGTCCATTTGAAAGGATTTGTTTGTTCTGTTTTTGTTAATTTAGCTGAGAGACTACTGCGATATTTTGCTAGGTTTTTAATAAATCACTAGCGCAGTTAAGGATTCCTAAATAACTCTGCAATTGTTTTCTGCTGGTTATGATTTCTGGGAAGTCAAGGATTTTCTTGACAATATGATCTTGTAAGGAGATTTCTCCTTGCTTAATATGAACTCCTAAGAATTTTATTTCTCTTTGGCAGAGTTCGTATTTCTTGGGAGAGATCACGATACCGTGTTTCTCAAATTCGTTAAGGATAGCTCGAACATGTTGGAAATGTTCTTCTTCTGTATGTGAAGCGACAAGAATGTCGTCAATATAGACTAAACAATAGTCTCTGTGTTCTCTAAAGATATCATCCATTCGTCTTTGAAAGACTTGAGGAGCGATACTGAGACCGAAAGGCATTACTAACCATTCGTATTTTCCTTGAGGGACGCTGAATGCTGTCCAGGGGATAGAATCTTTATGCATCCTAATCTGCCAAAATCCCGATTTGCAATCAAACTTGCTAAACCAAGTTCTTTTTTCAATAAGTTGTATTAAATTGTTTTTATCTGGGATCTTGTAGGTGTCTTGAACAAGATTATTATTTAGGGCTCGATAGTCTATGACCATCCTGGCCTTTCCTCTGAGTTGTTCAGCATGATTATTGACTAAGAAGGCTGGACTATTATGAGGGCTCTGTGAAGGTCTAATTAACCTTTGCTCAAGGAGTTCCTTGATTTGAATATGAAGTTCCTTTGTTTCATTAGGATTGGCTGGGTAAGCTTTTCCATTTATCTTTCGCTCTGGGTCTATGAGTCGGAGCTCACATTCGTATTTGTCTTTTTGCCACTGAGCTGTAGGATTTGTGCCTAAGATAGGTTCTGTGAGTTTCTTAAGCTTAGCTTGAGTTTTTGACTCTTTCTTTTGCTTGGAGTTTTCAACTGAGTGTTGATATATTTCTGCGAGATAACATTCAATGTTATGACAGTCGCATCTTGAGTTAGGATTAGAGTTGCACATGGTGCAGGAATTTCTTGGTTTAGGGTTTAGGGTAGGAGAAGGAGGCGAGAGGTCGCCTGTACCACCACGCTGGGCTGACAAAGCTCTGAGCTGGGCCATCGTGTATAACGGGAGAATGAGAGGAGGGACCTGAGAAAGGGATAGGACGAGCTGAGGAGGAGGGCCAAACGAGAGTTGGCAGGAGTCAAAGGCTTCAAAGAAGCTAATGCCAAGAATGGCCTCGGAATGAAGGGCTGGAATGACCCAAAATTGAACTTTATAAAAGGTCTGAGAGTCCTGAATAAGGAGAGAACGGGTTTTATGAGTTAACTCAAATTCACTGCCACCAGCGCCAACACCACGGAGGGGTTGTTCAGCAAGGATTAGATGAGAAGCTGGGAGGACGTCTGGTCCAATAAGTGATGTAGTACTGCCTGTGTCAATAAGAGCTTCAATAATGCGACCACCAAGGTTAGCGATAGGAAGGCGCACATAAAGAAGCATTCCACTGTCAACAGTATTGCACCGAGCTGTTGGTTGCTGCATATAAAATGCATTTATGGAAGTATGCTGAGAGTCAACAATTTCTTCTATCTTAATAGGGGGTTGACTGGCTTGTGTTTTAACAATTTGCTGGGTAAAGGCAATAGAGAAGCGATTATCCTCAACTTCGCGCCAAAAATTACTGAGCATATTTAAAGCGACATTCTTCGCATGAAGTCCGCGATTGTCAAAGATGACAACTATAAAACAAGTTTTGTGATAATGTAATTTGTGATCTTTGCTAACAAAGAAAATACATTCTTCGGTATCTCCTGAGATTGTGGTATATCCACAAGCTTCACATAAGAATATTTCTGAGGAAACGGCTGTTTCAAATGTCATTGGAATGTTGGATGGTAGTGGATCTCGAAAGAGCCACTGTTTACAATTCCATTTGCTGCAAGACCAGATAGCATCTTGGTCTTCAAATTTTCCATATAGATTCTGAGCTGAGGAGGAAGATTCTCCTCTTTCAAAGTCCGCTGTAAAAGCATTACAGTAGACATCCGGCTGGCACCTTTCAATTGTGTCGCTGTCTGAACTGTGAAAGTCGTCGGCTTGTTCCTCAGAGTCGTCTGAGGTTATGGAATAGACAGAATCTGAATCGATGGTATACAATTCAGAAGGATAGAGAATGTCGAAGTCATTCTCATCGGCTGAGGGAAGCATAATTTCAACAAGATTAACTCTTGCTTGCTTCTTATCTTTGTCTGGGCAATCTGGAGCAAAGTGTCCAGGTTTTCCGCAAGTCCAACATTCTTTTGTTGTTTTACCTGTAACTTTTTGTGAGGGTTTTCTATAATTAGAAACCTTCTTCTGAGAGGAAGTATTTTTTATCCAATACTTTCTTTTTTTAAATTTTTTAAATCTTTTTTCTGGATTTTTGAAAGAAAGTGATTTTCGAAACTTATGTTTCTTTTTTCTGGGAAAAGAAAAGTTTTTTCTTTTAAGAAAAGCTTTATACTTGTTTTCTGAGCATCCCCATTGAATAGAGGGATTAGTATCTCTTTCATCTTTAAACGATACTTCTGAGAAGGCTGATTCAATCAGCTTTTGCTCTTTTCTCATTTTCTTTCGTTGAGCAATATAATCCTGAGTATAGTTAATTCTTTCACCTAAAGAATTATCTTTAATATGGTTAACTCCATTAAATTTTCCTTTCCATATTTGATATGACTGAAAGAGGGAGTCACCGATTACTGGGATTTTGCGAAAGTATTCGTCTTTAAGACTATCGTCTTCACATTTATAAAAGATGGCTCTAAAGTTATTAGTGTATTCTTCTAAAAACTTTAGATTACAAATTTGTAACTGAGCGAGCTTGTATTTAGCTTGTTCTTGTTCTTCATTAAGGTGAGTAATCTGAGATTGTCCTATAAACTCTTTTGAGATTAAGAACACATATCCATCGACATTACGTCTAGTCTGATATACTGTCTGAAACTCTATTAAGAGATTTCGATGTTCTTCTGTGGTTCCTTTTTTTAGGAATTTAATATAACTTTTAACGTTTCCTTCTAAGGATAGTTCTGCGTAGCTATGGCAGCTTTCTGTATTCCAAGTGGGCTGGAGGCTAAAACAAATTTCCATTTGTTCTTTCCACTTTTTGAGAGCGCTTTTAACGTCTCTGATACCATCTAAATTGAGTTTTATTCCTATAGGATTAATGGCTTGTTCGGCCATAAATGTTTTTCCTTCAAAGAATTTGGAGGCTATAGGTTTCTGAGAATTCTTCTTTTTGTTAGAAGAAAAGACTGGAGTTTTAAACTCGATATTTTCTTTCTGAGTTCTAGCTTCGGGTTCTTCATCATAAACTCGAGCTGTATATACCTGAACTGTGGGTGGAAGGTTGGATTCTTCATCTGGGAGTGTTTTGCCTTGCAAAAGCAAATCTAATTCTTGAAAATTTTTTGCCTTATTAAAATAAAACATATTAATCTGAGTTCTAGGAGAAGGTCTTGTCCTAGATGGTGTTTCAATCTGAGAAAAAGATTGTGATCTGGGTAATTGGATAAAAGGTTTTCTTTTAGAGGAGGAGCTTGCTTCTGAAAAGCTTTGTCTAGAAAAACTGGGAGAGGCAATATTTATGCCTGATTGGATTACCGCTTCTTCTGAAGGGGTATTAGAAATTACTGAGGTTGGTT
The DNA here is from genome assembly GCA_037013555.1 of Sextonia rubra. Taxonomy (NCBI): domain Eukaryota; kingdom Viridiplantae; phylum Streptophyta; class Magnoliopsida; order Laurales; family Lauraceae; genus Sextonia; species Sextonia rubra. The sequence continues at coordinate 112,168 of JASUAD010000027.1, forward strand.
TTCCAAATTTTAAAGATACTGAGTTTCCTTCTTGTTGTACAAAATCTAAAGTGTTGTACTTTTTCTTAAAAGGAACAGTTTCTGGAAAATTCCATATTCTGAAGTTATCATCAGATAACATATCTGCTGTAGGTATTCTTCGAAATGTGTAATCTTCCATGTCTCTAGTGGTACGAATAAGAATTTCTTCATTAATTCGTCCTTTAGGAATGTGAGGGAGAAGTCCATCCTGAGAGTTCATACAGAACATGCAATAACTTTGAAATTCTACTGAAAGAATTCCATCGTTAACTATATAGTTTTCATAACCCTGTGTGTTAACGAGGAGTTTGATATATCTGGCTGAGGTAATGGGCATAACATAGCCAGGAATGACATTAAAATAGGCAACATTACTTCTTAGATCTAATTGACCAATGCCTATAATACTGTCTTTAAATACTGAGTTTCGTTCATCTACAAGAACGAGGCAAATTCGTATATTAGGATCTGGGAGATGTAGTCCTTGAATTCTACACTGAAAAAGACCATGGGATAAATACTGAAATCCCTGTTTTCTTCTGAGATCTATCCATGTTGGATGGAAGACATCAAACTTTTGCATAGTTTGGGTGACGGTAACAAGATTACTCCACTTTGCAAGTTCGTAATCTTTTCCTTTAGGAGTTTCACCATTAGAATACAAATCTTTGTATCTGACTGGGGGCAAAGTTTGCTTTGTTATAGCATTTTCTATAACTTTCCATTCTGAATCTCCAAATTTTGACCAATCCATTTGTGGTTTATTCTCAAAATATTTGGCTTTAACATTTTCGCCAAATTTCTTTAATTGAAACATGTTTATCTGTGCTCTTCCTAATGGAGGATTAGGAGGTTGTAACTGAGGGGAGGCCTCAGTCTTTTTGGCTGAGTTCTGAACTTTATCAGAAAGATTTTGTATCTGGGTTTTAAGAGAATTTATCTGCTTCTCTCGAATTTTTGAGTTTAATTCATGCTTTTGTTCAAGCAGAGAAATTTTTTCATATATTTCTTTAAGTATAGTCATTTGACTATTTAAATTATTCTGAGTTTCTCTTTTGTTTTGTTCGACAAAAGATTTTATACTGTGAATGCTTGCTCCTAAAGAGGCGCAAGCGTCTTCAATTAATCTGCAGTTTTTCTCAAAATAATCAAGATTAGTTCTAACTGCATCAGCAATTGAATGTAGGTTTTGATCGTTTTCAACGAACAATCTTAGATCTGAGATTTGGACGGACAGCTGATTAAGAACAGCTTCTTGTTCTGAAATTTGAACTTTAGTTTCTGCTAAAGTCTGAGTTAAGACTTCTTGTCTATGAAGGTTACTATGTAACTGTGAGGCTAAGGAATTTAATCCTTTGCTTAAACTTTGTTGATATTCTGTAAAAACTTGAAAAAATCTTTCAAGTCCTTTTCTAAGATTTTCATGATTTTGTCCTTTAATTTTTTCTGATTCAATTAATTCTTCTCTTAATTGAAGGATTCCTGAGGAGAGAAAATTTTGGCTTTTGCCGATTAACTGAGTGAGTTTTAAGGTGTTTGTTTGTTCTAACTCATGTTTTTCAATTAAAAAGTTTTTTCCACTTTTAATAAAACTTTCTATTTTCTGAAGGAATTCAGGAAGTGAAGGAGTTTTTACTTCTTTTGATGGCACTGAGGTTTCATAAGGGATGATTTGCATAATCGACATATGAAACTTAATTAAAATCTGAGCCTGTAGCTTTTCCAATGGCTACAATTTTTTCTGACATAGGTTTTATTAACCTAAGAATTTCTTGAATATCTGTAAAGATTTTTTCAGAGACTTCTTCTTGAAGTCTAGAGTTTTCAAGATAATTTAAAATTTCTTGAGTATCTTCAAAAATCTGTGTTTGACATTTTTTTATGTCTTGACTAGATTCCAGTAAGGCTGAAAGTACTTCTACCAAGTTGGAAGGTAGCTGTGTATTGATATCACTGAGGATCTTATCTAGAAGATCTAACTGTAACTTGAGCTCATTCGCTCTTTCTGTCTGAGCATTGCTTAGTTTGCCTAAGCCTTCAAGTGTCCACAAAAGCAGATCATTCGTGTGGTTGCCTAGTGCGACAAATTCACTAAGGCTGGGGTTGAGGCTAGAGATGTGTCTAGCATGTGCATACTTACTGTGTGGTTCCCAACAGTCTGAAGTGGGACGAAGTTCTTCCGAAAGAAGAGCATAGTCTTTGTTTCCGTATACCCAAGAGTATATACGGCTGATAATGCTTTTGGGTGTTTTATCCATGAATAACATAATTAATTACTGAGCGGCCATAGTTATTTTCTGTGGCATGTGTAACTAAACTAGAAAAGGCATCATTATACCTGTCCTCAAAATTGTAGAGAGCTGTGAGCGTAGTCATTTGTACTGTTTCGAGTACATACGAATCTACTGAATAGACGATTGTTCCGTCTGGCTGGATGATGAACAAGTGTCTTGTTCTAAGGGCAGCTAACAAAGCATCTGTTAGCAGACGTCTATTTCTGAGGATGATTTGAAAAATGTCAAACCTTTCTTTTTTCTCAAAAAGCATGTTTTCTAAAAGCATGCGATGTCTGTATCGTTTGGCTAATGTTAGCAAGACGGCTACATTGTCTCGCCAAAGGGTTGTTCTGGGTAGAGCTAGAGCTCGTTCAAGGGCTGCTATGCTGACAACTAAAAATCGCTCAAAGAGAGCAAGATTTTCCCATGTAAAATCGTCGAAAGACGGAGGAGTTAGCGTTCCTGTTGGAGGGACGTCTATACTGGTCCGATGGTAGGTGGGACTACCAAAAGGAGTTGGTTCGGACCCTGACGGGGAACCGGTATCGGGTTCCAGGGTTAACCCAGTCATGCTGAGTTCTAGATCTGAGGTATCTGGTTGTGCTGAAGCTTCTGCTTGAGCTCTTTCTCGAGCTAGTTCAGCTAAAAATATTCTGTGTTGGGCATCTGCCTCGGCTGGATCTCGGTTGAAGCAGTACCGAGGGTTGTCTGGGTCACCAGATTCATCAGAACCTGGAAAGGTCTCTGAGAGTGTTGTGTCACTCTTCCATGCACTCCACTGCATGGTGAAGAGGGAGCCAAGAAGGTATATGGCTCTGATACCAAAACGAGGGGGGTTTTTTTTTTTTTTTTTTTTTTTTTTTGTAAAAAAAAACTGAAACAACAAAAAGCACTGAGCAAGAGTAGCACGAGCACAAGGAGCAGTGGACAAGAAAAGAACAGCTAGCGAGAGAGAACCTAGAATAACCAGTCGGGCAGCCAGATGCAACAATATTTATAAAGATTAATAATGTGGGTTAAGGTCCACCTATGCTTCCGGTTTAGACGGTTGGTTAATGGTCTTAAGGTGATAAGCAAAGCTGAGAGGTAAGTTGTGCTCATGAGAAAGATCTATCATGGACTCATCTTCAGACCGACCTATGTGTAGGTCACCTTTCGGTATATGGACAACGGACAAAACGCCAAAACGCCTTCCTTGGCTAACGGCAATAGTCCTCAAGGGTCCATACCAGGCTTAAGGTCATCACTATGGCCATCATACCTTTCAACGTGAGCCATGCATGCTTAAACACAGATAACTTGTAATGAAGAAACCAAACATCATTCCGAAAGATAGACAAGAGATTAACTCATATTATTAACAAAATAAACATCTTACAACAAGGCTTAGCCCTTCTGGCTATTCCAGAGGGAGATTAGCCTGCCATACCTGCGGGCTGGTTGCTATCTTCCTAAGAGATTGGCTTCTCCGGGAAGTTAGTCTTGTTTTTTACAAATGAATGAGGACGGGTATTTATAGAGAGAGTTACACATAAAGAGACAAAAGAAAAACTGTTTACATGTGAGTGATACTGTACATATAATTGTGACTACTGTAGCTACTGTAGCCATTATGGACTGAGAGGTGCACTGTGTTGGCACGGGTTTAGAGACCAGCTCTTATCTGAAGAGAATCTTTACTGTGCAGACGTCTCTTCTTGTTTGCCAATGAGACGCCCCCTTTTTTCTTTTGACTCTGCTTACGCCATCATAAAAGATTCTTCGGGCTGAAACTTGTCGGTCTGGCCGAGCTGCGATCCATCGACTGTGCTTTCTGGATCCGGGTTGTCTTCTGAGTCGGGTGCATAATCATCAGCAAGCCCAAGTAACAATTCCTCCGTAAGATCTGGGTTCATTTTGAAGACATTCTGTCGTACTGAGAGGTCACGTATTCCAAGTGTGACAAAGGTTTCCATGCTGCAGAGGATTTCTACTTTGATAGGGGTTTGGTGCGGTTTCATCCGCTCAACTGTGCCATTTCCATATACCTCTGGTGTTTGAATAATTAGAGTTTCTGAGAGATAGATGGTGTAATATTTTGACTGAGGGTTGCGGAGGTTTCCGCTGATCATTCTGACAAGCTCAGTTCTATGTTGTTCTCGATGATACATGGTGATAGGAGCTTGTTTTTCTGAGGCAAAGGATGGAACCTCTGAGACCCAAGAGGGTATTTCTTCTAAAATCCTTATTAAAGAGAAGGATTTAGCAGGAGATCCGTAAGGGGATAAGATCATTGTATGCAGGACATATGGGTATTCTTGCATCAGGTTTTTGATTACCCATTTCTCTGTCTCTGGGAGGAGGAGTAAGTCTTCTTCTCTATGGATTTTGAGGAAGGCAATGAATCCGTATTTGTACAGGAGTGAAAACTCTGTGAGGTTGATGATCTCATATGAGGGTTTATCAACTATTAAGATAGGAGTCTGATTGCTTCCGCCTCGGAGAAGAGTAATATTTTCTTTACTGTAGGAGTCGCCTATCAGCCGAGTGAGAAAAGCCTCAAGTCTCGTTGTTTCTGAGGAGACATTGGTGGTGTTGCTGGTACCATAGAAAGATTCGATTGAGAGGAAGACCCTAAAATTGAGTCTTCGATAAATAGGCGTTTTAAAGGCGCCTGTAACTTCTGCGTAGGAGATTATCCCGGTAGAGTCAGTCATGTTTTTAGCAAGGTTTCTTGTTTCTTGCTGAGCCTGAGAAATGAGGTTTCTTTGAGTCCTCATATGTCTGAGAGAGGCGATGATAGCCTGTTTACCTTCAATTTTGTATTGCCTTTCAAAGGCATGCCAGATATTATCTGCAATCAAGAGTTCTTCTCTTGTAAACTCTTTTCTTAATTGTCCCATTTGGAACTGTTCTCTGTGTGCAATATGTTTTAGGTAGACATTCCCTACCAGATTCTTCTGAGATAATCCTTCTTTCGAGATGCTGGGAGGATATAGAACTTGGTCTATATCTGTGATAATATGCCTATATTCTTTTATCTGAGAGGAAGCAGAAGGCTTCTTAGAGGATACAGTCGTCCAAGGTTCTGTGGTAGTGTCAATTTCTGTGGAGTCCTCGCTTTTGAGGATTTTCTGAGAGGGAGCATAGTCATTTAGACTAGAGGCTTCACTATTAGTGTCTTCAAGAGACAAAGACCTGAGCGCCAGGTATTCCTGGAATTGTTGGAACAGAAACTGGTTGTCCATTTCTTGCTCTGAGAGAGGTCTTTTGGAGACCATACTGTGTGTATGGAAGCTCTGTCTTTCCATGGGAGTCTCTGTGTATCCTCTTCCTCTGGAGGGAACCCTTACTCCTTTTCCTCGAAACATCATCTTATCTTGAAAGAAAAACATAATTCTGAGTCAGTAGAAGAGTTAGCAAATATTTGTTCTCGAGATAAGATATCTGCTAATTCATTTTTTTGACCTGAGATATGAATGATATCGAAATCAAATTCATTTAAAAACTGATGCCAATTAATCAGCCTTTTCTGAGTTAATTTTCGAAGTGGTGCATTTCTAAAATGCTGTACAAACTTAGAGTCTGTTTCGACAATAAATCTTTTTGGTCTGAGGAAAAGGGCATATTTATCAATGCCAAAAATAACAGCTAGTAATTCCTTTTCATGAGCATGATAATTGCACTGAGCAGGGTTAAAAGTCCCTGATTTATAACAACAAATTTTTCTTCTTTTTTCTAAATCTTTGGGATTTATGGTCATGTAGACAACTCCCCATTGTTTATCTGAGGCATCACTTCTAACGATGAAAGTATCTTCAGTATTAGGTAGACTGAGAGGAGGAATAATTTTTACTATTTCTCGTAATTCCCGAACTATAGCTATATCTCTTTCAGTCCATTTGAAAGGATTTGTTTGTTCTGTTTTTGTTAATTTAGCTGAGAGACTACTGCGATATTTTGCTAGGTTTTTAATAAAATCACTAGCGCAGTTAAGGATTCCTAAATAACTCTGCAATTGTTTTCTGCTGGTTATGATTTCTGGGAAGTCAAGGATTTTCTTGACAATATGATCTTGTAAGGAGATTTCTCCTTGCTTAATATGAACTCCTAAGAATTTTATTTCTCTTTGGCAGAGTTCGTATTTCTTGGGAGAGATCACGATACCGTGTTTCTCAAATTCGTTAAGGATAGCTCGAACATGTTGGAAATGTTCTTCTTCTGTATGTGAAGCGACAAGAATGTCGTCAATATAGACTAAACAATAGTCTCTGTGTTCTCTAAAGATATCATCCATTCGTCTTTGAAAGACTTGAGGAGCGATACTGAGACCGAAAGGCATTACTAACCATTCGTATTTTCCTTGAGGGACGCTGAATGCTGTCCAGGGGATAGAATCTTTATGCATCCTAATCTGCCAAAATCCCGATTTGCAATCAAACTTGCTAAACCAAGTTCTTTTTTCAATAAGTTGTATTAAATTGTTTTTATCTGGGATCTTGTAGGTGTCTTGAACAAGATTATTATTTAGGGCTCGATAGTCTATGACCATCCTGGCCTTTCCTCTGAGTTGTTCAGCATGATTATTGACTAAGAAGGCTGGACTATTATGAGGGCTCTGTGAAGGTCTAATTAACCTTTGCTCAAGGAGTTCCTTGATTTGAATATGAAGTTCCTTTGTTTCATTAGGATTGGCTGGGTAAGCTTTTCCATTTATCTTTCGCTCTGGGTCTATGAGTCGGAGCTCACATTCGTATTTGTCTTTTTGCCACTGAGCTGTAGGATTTGTGCCTAAGATAGGTTCTGTGAGTTTCTTAAGCTTAGCTTGAGTTTTTGACTCTTTCTTTTGCTTGGAGTTTTCAACTGAGTGTTGATATATTTCTGCGAGATAACATTCAATGTTATGACAGTCGCATCTTGAGTTAGGATTAGAGTCATAGACCCTAAACCCTAAACCCTAAACCCTAAACCCTAAACCAAGATTATTATTTAGGGCTCGATAGTCTATGACCATCCTCTCATTCTCCCGTTATACACGATGGCCCAGCTCAGAGCTTTGTCAGCCCAGCGTGGTGGTACAGGCGACCTCTCGCCTCTTTCTGTCTGAGCATTGCTTAGTTTGCCTAAGCCTTCAAGTGTCCACAAAAGCAGATCATTCGTGTGGTTGCCTAGTGCGACAAATTCACTAAGGCTGGGGTTGAGGCTAGAGATGTGTCTAGCATGTGCATACTTACTGTGTGGTTCCCAACAGTCTGAAGTGGGACGAAGTTCTTCCGAAAGAAGAGCATAGTCTTTGTTTCCGTATACCCAAGAGTATATACGGCTGATAATGCTTTTGGGTGTTTTATCCATGAATAACATAATTAATTACTGAGCGGCCATAGTTATTTTCTGTGGCATGTGTAACTAAACTAGAAAAGGCATCATTATACCTGTCCTCAAAATTGTAGAGAGCTGTGAGCGTAGTCATTTGTACTGTTTCGAGTACATACGAATCTACTGAATAGACGATTGTTCCGTCTGGCTGGATGATGAACAAGTGTCTTGTTCTAAGGGCAGCTAACAAAGCATCTGTTAGCAGACGTCTATTTCTGAGGATGATTTGAAAAATGTCAAACCTTTCTTTTTTCTCAAAAAGCATGTTTTCTAAAAGCATGCGATGTCTGTATCGTTTGGCTAATGTTAGCAAGACTGCTACATTGTCTCGCCAAAGGGTTGTTCTGGGTAGAGCTAGAGCTCGTTCAAGGGCTGCTATGCTGACAACTAAAAATCGCTCAAAAAGAGCAAGATTTTCCCATGTAAAATCGTCGAAAGACGGAGGAGTTAGCGTTCCTGTTGGAGGGACGTCTATACTGGGCCGATGGTAGGTGGGACTACCAAAAGGAGTTGGTTCGGACCCTGACGGGGAACCGGTATCGGGTTTCAGGGTTAACCCAGTCATGCTGAGTTCTAGATCTGAGGTATCTGGTTGTGCTGAAGCTTCTGCTTGAGCTCTTTCTCGAGCTAGTTCAGCTAAAAATATTCTGTGTTGGGCATCTGCCTCGGCTGGATCTCGGTTGAAGCAGTACCGAGGGTTGTCTGGGTCACCAGATTCATCAGAACCTGGAAAGGTCTCTGAGAGTGTTGTGTCACTCTTCCATGCACTCCACTGCATGGTGAAGAGGGAGCCAAGAAGGTATATGGCTCTGATACCAAAACGAGGGGGTTTTTTTTTTTTTTTTTTTTTTTTTTTTTGTAAAAAAAAACTGAAACAACAAAAAGCACTGAGCAAGAGTAGCACGAGCACAAGGAGCAGTGGACAAGAAAAGAACAGCTAGCGAGAGAGAACCTAGAATAACCAGTCGGGCAGCCAGATGCAACAATATTTATAAAGATTAATAATGTGGGTTAAGGTCCACCTATGCTTCCGGTTTAGACGGTTGGTTAATGGTCTTAAGGTGATAAGCAAAGCTGAGAGGTAAGTTGTGCTCATGAGAAAGATCTATCATGGACTCATCTTCAGACCGACCTATGTGTAGGTCACCTTTCGGTATATGGACAACGGACAAAACGCCAAAACGCCTTCCTTGGCTAACGGCAATAGTCCTCAAGGGTCCATACCAGGCTTAAGGTCATCACTATGGCCATCATACCTTTCAACGTGAGCCATGCATGCTTAAACACAGATAACTTGTAATGAAGAAACCAAACATCATTCCGAAAGATAGACAAGAGATTAACTCATATTATTAACAAAATAAACATCTTACAACAAGGCTTAGCCCTTCTGGCTATTCCAGAGGGAGATTAGCCTGCCATACCTGCGGGCTGGTTGCTATCTTCCTAAGAGATTGGCTTCTCCGGGAAGTTAGTCTTGTTTTTTACAAATGAATGAGGACGGGTATTTATAGAGAGAGTTACACATAAAGAGACAAAAGAAAAACTGTTTACATGTGAGTGATACTGTACATATAATTGTGACTACTGTAGCTACTGTAGCCATTATGGACTGAGAGGTGCACTGTGTTGGCACGGGTTTAGAGACCAGCTCTTATCTGAAGAGAATCTTTACTGTGCAGACGTCTCTTCTTGTTTGCCAATGAGACGCCCCCTTTTTTCTTTTGACTCTGCTTACGCCATCATAAAAGATTCTTCGGGCTGAAACTTGTCGGTCTGGCCGAGCTGCGATCCATCGACTGTGCTTTCTGGATCCGGGTTGTCTTCTGAGTCGGGTGCATAATCATCAGCAAGCCCAAGTAACAATTCCTCCGTAAGATCTGGGTTCATTTTGAAGACATTCTGTCGTACTGAGAGGTCACGTATTCCAAGTGTGACAAAGGTTTCCATGCTGCAGAGGATTTCTACTTTGATAGGGGTTTGGTGCGGTTTCATCCGCTCAACTGTGCCATTTCCATATACCTCTGGTGTTTGAATAATTAGAGTTTCTGAGAGATAGATGGTGTAATATTTTGACTGAGGGTTGCGGAGGTTTCCGCTGATCATTCTGACAAGCTCAGTTCTATGTTGTTCTCGATGATACATGGTGATAGGAGCTTGTTTTTCTGAGGCAAAGGATGGAACCTCTGAGACCCAAGAGGGTATTTCTTCTAAAATCCTTATTAAAGAGAAGGATTTAGCAGGAGATCCGTAAGGGGATAAGATCATTGTATGCAGGACATATGGGTATTCTTGCATCAGGTTTTTGATTACCCATTTCTCTGTCTCTGGGAGGAGGAGTAAGTCTTCTTCTCTATGGATTTTGAGGAAGGCAATGAATCCGTATTTGTACAGGAGTGAAAACTCTGTGAGGTTGATGATCTCATATGAGGGTTTATCAACTATTAAGATAGGAGTCTGATTGCTTCCGCCTCGGAGAAGAGTAATATTTTCTTTACTGTAGGAGTCGCCTATCAGCCGAGTGAGAAAAGCCTCAAGTCTCGTTGTTTCTGAGGAGACATTGGTGGTGTTGCTGGTACCATAGAAAGATTCGATTGAGAGGAAGACCCTAAAATTGAGTCTTCGATAAATAGGCGTTTTAAAGGCGCCTGTAACTTCTGCGTAGGAGATTATCCCGGTAGAGTCAGTCATGTTTTTAGCAAGGTTTCTTGTTTCTTGCTGAGCCTGAGAAATGAGGTTTCTTTGAGTCCTCATATGTCTGAGAGAGGCGATGATAGCCTGTTTACCTTCAATTTTGTATTGCCTTTCAAAGGCATGCCAGATATTATCTGCAATCAAGAGTTCTTCTCTTGTAAACTCTTTTCTTAATTGTCCCATTTGGAACTGTTCTCTGTGTGCAATATGTTTTAGGTAGACATTCCCTACCAGATTCTTCTGAGATAATCCTTCTTTCGAGATGCTGGGAGGATATAGAACTTGGTCTATATCTGTGATAATATGCCTATATTCTTTTATCTGAGAGGAAGCAGAAGGCTTCTTAGAGGATACAGTCGTCCAAGGTTCTGTGGTAGTGTCAATTTCTGTGGAGTCCTCGCTTTTGAGGATTTTCTGAGAGGGAGCATAGTCATTTAGACTAGAGGCTTCACTATTAGTGTCTTCAAGAGACAAAGACCTGAGCGCCAGGTATTCCTGGAATTGTTGGAACAGAAACTGGTTGTCCATTTCTTGCTCTGAGAGAGGTCTTTTGGAGACCATACTGTGTGTATGGAAGCTCTGTCTTTCCATGGGAGTCTCTGTGTATCCTCTTCCTCTGGAGGGAACCCTTACTCCTTTTCCTCGAAACATCATCTTATCTTGAAAGAAAAACATAATTCTGAGTCAGTAGAAGAGTTAGCAAATATTTGTTCTCGAGATAAGATATCTGCTAATTCATTTTTTTGACCTGAGATATGAATGATATCGAAATCAAATTCATTTAAAAACTGATGCCAATTAATCAGCCTTTTCTGAGTTAATTTTCGAAGTGGTGCATTTCTAAAATGCTGTACAAACTTAGAGTCTGTTTCGACAATAAATCTTTTTGGTCTGAGGAAAAGGGCATATTTATCAATGCCAAAAATAACAGCTAGTAATTCCTTTTCATGAGCATGATAATTGCACTGAGCAGGGTTAAAAGTCCCTGATTTATAACAACAAATTTTTCTTCTTTTTTCTAAATCTTTGGGATTTATGGTCATGTAGACAACTCCCCATTGTTTATCTGAGGCATCACTTCTAACGATGAAAGTATCTTCAGTATTAGGTAGACTGAGAGGAGGAATAATTTTTACTATTTCTCGTAATTCCCGAACTATAGCTATATCTCTTTCAGTCCATTTGAAAGGATTTGTTTGTTCTGTTTTTGTTAATTTAGCTGAGAGACTACTGCGATATTTTGCTAGGTTTTTAATAAAATCACTAGCGCAGTTAAGGATTCCTAAATAACTCTGCAATTGTTTTCTGCTGGTTATGATTTCTGGGAAGTCAAGGATTTTCTTGACAATATGATCTTGTAAGGAGATTTCTCCTTGCTTAATATGAACTCCTAAGAATTTTATTTCTCTTTGGCAGAGTTCGTATTTCTTGGGAGAGATCACGATACCGTGTTTCTCAAATTCGTTAAGGATAGCTCGAACATGTTGGAAATGTTCTTCTTCTGTATGTGAAGCGACAAGAATGTCGTCAATATAGACTAAACAATAGTCTCTGTGTTCTCTAAAGATATCATCCATTCGTCTTTGAAAGACTTGAGGAGCGATACTGAGACCGAAAGGCATTACTAACCATTCGTATTTTCCTTGAGGGACGCTGAATGCTGTCCAGGGGATAGAATCTTTATGCATCCTAATCTGCCAAAATCCCGATTTGCAATCAAACTTGCTAAACCAAGTTCTTTTTTCAATAAGTTGTATTAAATTGTTTTTATCTGGGATCTTGTAGGTGTCTTGAACAAGATTATTATTTAGGGCTCGATAGTCTATGACCATCCTGGCCTTTCCTCTGAGTTGTTCAGCATGATTATTGACTAAGAAGGCTGGACTATTATGAGGGCTCTGTGAAGGTCTAATTAACCTTTGCTCAAGGAGTTCCTTGATTTGAATATGAAGTTCCTTTGTTTCATTAGGATTGGCTGGGTAAGCTTTTCCATTTATCTTTCGCTCTGGGTCTATGAGTCGGAGCTCACATTCGTATTTGTCTTTTTGCCACTGAGCTGTAGGATTTGTGCCTAAGATAGGTTCTGTGAGTTTCTTAAGCTTAGCTTGAGTTTTTGACTCTTTCTTTTGCTTGGAGTTTTCAACTGAGTGTTGATATATTTCTGCGAGATAACATTCAATGTTATGACAGTCGCATCTTGAGTTAGGATTAGAGTTGCACATGGTGCAGGAATTTCTTGGTTTAGGGTTTAGGGTAGGAGAAGGAGGCGAGAGGTCGCCTGTACCACCACGCTGGGCTGACAAAGCTCTGAGCTGGGCCATCGTGTATAACGGGAGAATGAGAGGAGGGACCTGAGAAAGGGATAGGACGAGCTGAGGAGGAGGGCCAAACGAGAGTTGGCAGGAGTCAAAGGCTTCAAAGAAGCTAATGCCAAGAATGGCCTCGGAATGAAGGGCTGGAATGACCCAAAATTGAACTTTATAAAAGGTCTGAGAGTCCTGAATAAGGAGAGAACGGGTTTTATGAGTTAACTCAAATTCACTGCCACCAGCGCCAACACCACGGAGGGGTTGTTCAGCAAGGATTAGATGAGAAGCTGGGAGGACGTCTGGTCCAATAAGTGATGTAGTACTGCCTGTGTCAATAAGAGCTTCAATAATGCGACCACCAAGGTTAGCGATAGGAAGGCGCACATAAAGAAGCATTCCACTGTCAACAGTATTGCACCGAGCTGTTGGTTGCTGCATATAAAATGCATTTATGGAAGTATGCTGAGAGTCAACAATTTCTTCTATCTTAATAGGGGGTTGACTGGCTTGTGTTTTAACAATTTGCTGGGTAAAGGCAATAGAGAAGCGATTATCCTCAACTTCGCGCCAAAAATTACTGAGCATATTTAAAGCGACATTCTTCGCATGAAGTCCGCGATTGTCAAAGATGACAACTATAAAACAAGTTTTGTGATAATGTAATTTGTGATCTTTGCTAACAAAGAAAATACATTCTTCGGTATCTCCTGAGATTGTGGTATATCCACAAGCTTCACATAAGAATATTTCTGAGGAAACGGCTGTTTCAAATGTCATTGGAATGTTGGATGGTAGTGGATCTCGAAAGAGCCACTGTTTACAATTCCATTTGCTGCAAGACCAGATAGCATCTTGGTCTTCAAATTTTCCATATAGATTCTGAGCTGAGGAGGAAGATTCTCCTCTTTCAAAGTCCGCTGTAAAAGCATTACAGTAGACATCCGGCTGGCACCTTTCAATTGTGTCGCTGTCTGAACTGTGAAAGTCGTCGGCTTGTTCCTCAGAGTCGTCTGAGGTTATGGAATAGACAGAATCTGAATCGATGGTATACAATTCAGAAGGATAGAGAATGTCGAAGTCATTCTCATCGGCTGAGGGAAGCATAATTTCAACAAGATTAACTCTTGCTTGCTTCTTATCTTTGTCTGGGCAATCTGGAGCAAAGTGTCCAGGTTTTCCGCAAGTCCAACATTCTTTTGTTGTTTTACCTGTAACTTTTTGTGAGGGTTTTCTATAATTAGAAACCTTCTTCTGAGAGGAAGTATTTTTTATCCAATACTTTCTTTTTTTAAATTTTTTAAATCTTTTTTCTGGATTTTTGAAAGAAAGTGATTTTCGAAACTTATGTTTCTTTTTTCTGGGAAAAGAAAAGTTTTTTCTTTTATTAAGGAAAGATTTATACTTATTTTCTGAGCATCCCCATTGAATAGAGGGATTAGTATCTCTTTCATCTTTAAATGATACTTCTGAGAAGGCTGATTCAATCAGCTTTTGTTCTTTTCTCATTTTCTTTCTTTGAGCAATATAATCCTGAGTATAGTTAATTCTTTCACCTAAAGAATTATCTTTAATATGGTTAACTCCATTAAATTTTCCTTTCCATGTTTGATATGATTGAAAGAGGGAGTCACCGATTACTGGGATTTTGCGAAAGTATTCGTCTTTAAGACTATCGTCTTCACATTTATAAAAGATAGCTCTAAAGTTATTAGTGTATTCTTCTAAAAACTTTAGATTACAAATTTGTAACTGAGCGAGCTTGTATTTAGCTTGTTCTTGTTCTTCATTAAGGTGAGTAATCTGAGATTGTCCTATAAACTCTTTTGAGATTAAGAACACATATCCATCGACATTACGTCTAGTCTGATATACTGTCTGAAACTCTATTAAGAGATTTCGATGTTCTTCTGTGGTTCCTTTTTTTAGGAATTTAATATAACTTTTAACGTTTCCTTCTAAGGATAGTTCTGCGTAGCTATGGCAGCTTTCTGTATTCCAAGTGGGCTGGAGGCTAAAACAAATTTCCATTTGTTCTTTCCACTTTTTGAGAGCGCTTTTAACGTCTCTGATACCATCTAAATTGAGTTTTATTCCTATAGGATTAATGGCTTGTTCGGCCATAAATGTTTTTCCTTCAAAGAATTTGGAGGCTATAGGTTTCTGAGAATTCTTCTTTTTGTTAGAAGAAAAGACTGGAGTTTTAAACTCGATATTTTCTTTCTGAGTTCTAGCTTCGGGTTCTTCATCATAAACTCGAGCTGTATATACCTGAACTGTGGGTGGAAGGTTGGATTCTTCATCTGGGAGTGTTTTGCCTTGCAAAAGCAAATCTAATTCTTGAAAATTTTTTGCCTTATTAAAATAAAACATATTAATCTGAGTTCTAGGAGAAGGTCTTGTCCTAGATGGTGTTTCAATCTGAGAAAAAGATTGTGATCTGGGTAATTGGATAAAAGGTTTTCTTTTAGAGGAGGAGCTTGCTTCTGAAAAGCTTTGTCTAGAAAAACTGGGAGAGGCAATATTTATGCCTGATTGGATTACCGCTTCTTCTGAAGGGGTATTAGAAATTACTGAGGTTGGTTTTCCAAATTTTAAAGATACTGAGTTTCCTTCTTGTTGTACAAAATCTAAAGTGTTGTACTTTTTCTTAAAAGGAACAGTTTCTGGAAAATTCCATATTCTGAAGTTATCATCAGATAACATATCTGCTGTAGGTATTCTTCGAAATGTGTAATCTTCCATGTCTCTAGTGGTACGAATAAGAATTTCTTCATTAATTCGTCCTTTAGGAATGTGAGGGAGAAGTCCATCCTGAGAGTTCATACAGAACATGCAATAACTTTGAAATTCTACTGAAAGAATTCCATCGTTAACTATATAGTTTTCATAACCCTGTGTGTTAACGAGGAGTTTGATATATCTGGCTGAGGTAATGGGCATAACATAGCCAGGAATGACATTAAAATAGGCAACATTACTTCTTAGAGCTAATTGACCAATGCCTATAATACTGTCTTTAAATACTGAGTTTCGTTCATCTACAAGAACGAGGCAAATTCGTATATTAGGATCTGGGAGATGTAGTCCTTGAATTCTACACTGAAAAAGACCATGGGATAAATACTGAAATCCCTGTTTTCTTCTGAGATCTATCCATGTTGGATGGAAGACATCAAACTTTTGCATAGTTTGGGTGACGGTAACAAGATTACTCCACTTTGCAAGTTCGTAATCTTTTCCTTTAGGAGTTTCACCATTAGTATACAAATCTTTGTATCTGACTGGGGGCAAAGTTTGCTTTGTTATAGCATTTTCTATAACTTTCCATTCTGAATCTCCAAATTTTGACCAATCCATTTGTGGTTTATTCTCAAAATATTTGGCTTTAACATTTTCGCCAAATTTCTTTAATTGAAACATGTTTATCTGTGCTCTTCCTAATGGAGGATTAGGAGGTTGTAACTGAGGGGAGGCCTCAGTCTTTTTGGCTGAGTTCTGAACTTTATCAGAAAGATTTTGTATCTGGGTTTTAAGAGAATTTATCTGCTTCTCTCGAATTTTTGAGTTTAATTCATGCTTTTGTTCAAGCAGAGAAATTTTTTCATATATTTCTTTAAGTATAGTCATTTGACTATTTAAATTATTCTGAGTTTCTCTTTTGTTTTGTTCGACAAAAGATTTTATACTGTGAATGCTTGCTCCTAAAGAGGCGCAAGCGTCTTCAATTAATCTGCAGTTTTTCTCAAAATAATCAAGATTAGTTCTAACTGCATCAGCAATTGAATGTAGGTTTTGATCGTTTTCAACGAACAATCTTAGATCTGAGATTTGGACGGACAGCTGATTAAGAACAGCTTCTTGTTCTGAAATTTGAACTTTAGTTTCTGCTAAAGTCTGAGTTAAGACTTCTTGTCTATGAAGGTTACTATGTAACTGTGAGGCTAAGGAATTTAATCCTTTGCTTAAACTTTGTTGATATTCTGTAAAAACTTGAAAAAATCTTTCAAGTCCTTTTCTAAGATTTTCATGATTTTGTCCTTTAATTTTTTCTGATTCAATTAATTCTTCTCTTAATTGAAGGATTCCTGAGGAGAGAAAATTTTGGCTTTTGCCGATTAACTGAGTGAGTTTTAAGGTGTTTGTTTGTTCTAACTCATGTTTTCCAATTAAAAAGTTTTTTCCACTTTTAATAAAACTTTCTATTTTCTGAAGGAATTCAGGAAGTGAAGGAGTTTTTACTCCTTTTGATGGCACTGAGGTTTCATAAGGGATGATTTGCATAATCGACATATGAAACTTAATTAAAATCTGAGCCTGTAGCTTTTCCAATGGCTACAATTTTTTCTGACATAGGTTTTATTAACCTAAGAATTTCTTGAATATCTGTAAAGATTTTTTCAGAGACTTCTTCTTGAAGTCTAGAGTTTTCAAGATAATTTAAAATTTCTTGAGTATCTTCAAAAATCTGTGTTTGACATTTTTTTATGTCTTGACTAGATTCCAGTAAGGCTGAAAGTACTTCTACCAAGTTGGAAGGTAGCTGTGTATTGATATCACTGAGGATCTTATCTAGAAGATCTAACTGTAACTTGAGCTCATTCGCTCTTTCTGTCTGAGCATTGCTTAGTTTGCCTAAGCCTTCAAGTGTCCACAAAAGCAGATCATTCGTGTGGTTGCCTAGTGCGACAAATTCACTAAGGCTGGGGTTGAGGCTAGAGATGTGTCTAGCATGTGCATACTTACTGTGTGGTTCCCAACAGTCTGAAGTGGGACGAAGTTCTTCCGAAAGAAGAGCATAGTCTTTGTTTCCGTATACCCAAGAGTATATACGGCTGATAATGCTTTTGGGTGTTTTATCCATGAATAACATAATTAATTACTGAGCGGCCATAGTTATTTTCTGTGGCATGTGTAACTAAACTAGAAAAGGCATCATTATACCTGTCCTCAAAATTGTAGAGAGCTGTGAGCGTAGTCATTTGTACTGTTTCGAGTACATACGAATCTACTGAATAGACGATTGTTCCGTCTGGCTGGATGATGAACAAGTGTCTTGTTCTAAGGGCAGCTAACAAAGCATCTGTTAGCAGACGTCTATTTCTGAGGATGATTTGAAAAATGTCAAACCTTTCTTTTTTCTCAAAAAGCATGTTTTCTAAAAGCATGCGATGTCTGTATCGTTTGGCTAATGTTAGCAAGACTGCTACATTGTCTCGCCAAAGGGTTGTTCTGGGTAGAGCTAGGGCTCGTTCAAGGGCTGCTATGCTGACAACTAAAAATCGCTCAAAAAGAGCAAGATTTTCCCATGTAAAATCGTCGAAAGACGGAGGAGTTAGCGTTCCTGTTGGAGGGACGTCTATACTGGGCCGATGGTAGGTGGGACTACCAAAAGGAGTTGGTTCGGACCCTGACGGGGAACCGGTATCGGGTTCCAGGGTTAACCCAGTCATGCTGAGTTCTAGATCTGAGGTATCTGGTTGTGCTGAAGCTTCTGCTTGAGCTCTTTCTCGAGCTAGTTCAGCTAAAAATATTCTGTGTTGGGCATCTGCCTCGGCTGGATCTCGGTTGAAGCAGTACCGAGGGTTGTCTGGGTCACCAGATTCATCAGAACCTGGAAAGGTCTCTGAGAGTGTTGTGTCACTCTTCCATGCACTCCACTGCATGGTGAAGAGGGAGCCAAGAAGGTATATGGCTCTGATACCAAAACGAGGGGGGTTTTTTTTTTTTTTTTTTTTTTTTGTAAAAAAAACTGAAACAACAAAAAGCACTGAGCAAGAGTAGCACGAGCACAAGGAGCAGTGGACAAGAAAAGAACAGCTAGCGAGAGAGAACCTAGAATAACCAGTCGGGCAGCCAGATGCAACAATATTTATAAAGATTAATAATGTGGGTTAAGGTCCACCTATGCTTCCGGTTTAGACGGTTGGTTAATGGTCTTAAGGTGATAAGCAAAGCTGAGAGGTAAGTTGTGCTCATGAGAAAGATCTATCATGGACTCATCTTCAGACCGACCTATGTGTAGGTCACCTTTCGGTATATGGACAACGGACAAAACGCCAAAACGCCTTCCTTGGCTAACGGCAATAGTCCTCAAGGGTCCATACCAGGCTTAAGGTCATCACTATGGCCATCATACCTTTCAACGTGAGCCATGCATGCTTAAACACAGATAACTTGTAATGAAGAAACCAAACATCATTCCGAAAGATAGACAAGAGATTAACTCATATTATTAACAAAATAAACATCTTACAACAAGGCTTAGCCCTTCTGGCTATTCCAGAGGGAGATTAGCCTGCCATACCTGCGGGCTGGTTGCTATCTTCCTAAGAGATTGGCTTCTCCGGGAAGTTAGTCTTGTTTTTTACAAATGAATGAGGACGGGTATTTATAGAGAGAGTTACACATAAAGAGACAAAAGAAAAACTGTTTACATGTGAGTGATACTGTACATATAATTGTGACTACTGTAGCTACTGTAGCCATTATGGACTGAGAGGTGCACTGTGTTGGCACGGGTTTAGAGACCAGCTCTTATCTGAAGAGAATCTTTACTGTGCAGACGTCTCTTCTTGTTTGCCAATGAGACGCCCCCTTTTTTCTTTTGACTCTGCTTACGCCATCATAAAAGATTCTTCGGGCTGAAACTTGTCGGTCTGGCCGAGCTGCGATCCATCGACTGTGCTTTCTGGATCCGGGTTGTCTTCTGAGTCGGGTGCATAATCATCAGCAAGCCCAAGTAACAATTCCTCCGTAAGATCTGGGTTCATTTTGAAGACATTCTGTCGTACTGAGAGGTCACGTATTCCAAGTGTGACAAAGGTTTCCATGCTGCAGAGGATTTCTACTTTGATAGGGGTTTGGTGCGGTTTCATCCGCTCAACTGTGCCATTTCCATATACCTCTGGTGTTTGAATAATTAGAGTTTCTGAGAGATAGATGGTGTAATATTTTGACTGAGGGTTGCGGAGGTTTCCGCTGATCATTCTGACAAGCTCAGTTCTATGTTGTTCTCGATGATACATGGTGATAGGAGCTTGTTTTTCTGAGGCAAAGGATGGAACCTCTGAGACCCAAGAGGGTATTTCTTCTAAAATCCTTATTAAAGAGAAGGATTTAGCAGGAGATCCGTAAGGGGATAAGATCATTGTATGCAGGACATATGGGTATTCTTGCATCAGGTTTTTGATTACCCATTTCTCTGTCTCTGGGAGGAGGAGTAAGTCTTCTTCTCTATGGATTTTGAGGAAGGCAATGAATCCGTATTTGTACAGGAGTGAAAACTCTGTGAGGTTGATGATCTCATATGAGGGTTTATCAACTATTAAGATAGGAGTCTGATTGCTTCCGCCTCGGAGAAGAGTAATATTTTCTTTACTGTAGGAGTCGCCTATCAGCCGAGTGAGAAAAGCCTCAAGTCTCGTTGTTTCTGAGGAGACATTGGTGGTGTTGCTGGTACCATAGAAAGATTCGATTGAGAGGAAGACCCTAAAATTGAGTCTTCGATAAATAGGCGTTTTAAAGGCGCCTGTAACTTCTGCGTAGGAGATTATCCCGGTAGAGTCAGTCATGTTTTTAGCAAGGTTTCTTGTTTCTTGCTGAGCCTGAGAAATGAGGTTTCTTTGAGTCCTCATATGTCTGAGAGAGGCGATGATAGCCTGTTTACCTTCAATTTTGTATTGCCTTTCAAAGGCATGCCAGATATTATCTGCAATCAAGAGTTCTTCTCTTGTAAACTCTTTTCTTAATTGTCCCATTTGGAACTGTTCTCTGTGTGCAATATGTTTTAGGTAGACATTCCCTACCAGATTCTTCTGAGATAATCCTTCTTTCGAGATGCTGGGAGGATATAGAACTTGGTCTATATCTGTGATAATATGCCTATATTCTTTTATCTGAGAGGAAGCAGAAGGCTTCTTAGAGGATACAGTCGTCCAAGGTTCTGTGGTAGTGTCAATTTCTGTGGAGTCCTCGCTTTTGAGGATTTTCTGAGAGGGAGCATAGTCATTTAGACTAGAGGCTTCACTATTAGTGTCTTCAAGAGACAAAGACCTGAGCGCCAGGTATTCCTGGAATTGTTGGAACAGAAACTGGTTGTCCATTTCTTGCTCTGAGAGAGGTCTTTTGGAGACCATACTGTGTGTATGGAAGCTCTGTCTTTCCATGGGAGTCTCTGTGTATCCTCTTCCTCTGGAGGGAACCCTTACTCCTTTTCCTCGAAACATCATCTTATCTTGAAAGAAAAACATAATTCTGAGTCAGTAGAAGAGTTAGCAAATATTTGTTCTCGAGATAAGATATCTGCTAATTCATTTTTTTGACCTGAGATATGAATGATATCGAAATCAAATTCATTTAAAAACTGATGCCAATTAATCAGCCTTTTCTGAGTTAATTTTCGAAGTGGTGCATTTCTAAAATGCTGTACAAACTTAGAGTCTGTTTCGACAATAAATCTTTTTGGTCTGAGGAAAAGGGCATATTTATCAATGCCAAAAATAACAGCTAGTAATTCCTTTTCATGAGCATGATAATTGCACTGAGCAGGGTTAAAAGTCCCTGATTTATAACAACAAATTTTTCTTCTTTTTTCTAAATCTTTGGGATTTATGGTCATGTAGACAACTCCCCATTGTTTATCTGAGGCATCACTTCTAACGATGAAAGTATCTTCAGTATTAGGTAGACTGAGAGGAGGAATAATTTTTACTATTTCTCGTAATTCCCGAACTATAGCTATATCTCTTTCAGTCCATTTGAAAGGATTTGTTTGTTCTGTTTTTGTTAATTTAGCTGAGAGACTACTGCGATATTTTGCTAGGTTTTTAATAAAATCACTAGCGCAGTTAAGGATTCCTAAATAACTCTGCAATTGTTTTCTGCTGGTTATGATTTCTGGGAAGTCAAGGATTTTCTTGACAATATGATCTTGTAAGGAGATTTCTCCTTGCTTAATATGAACTCCTAAGAATTTTATTTCTCTTTGGCAGAGTTCGTATTTCTTGGGAGAGATCACGATACCGTGTTTCTCAAATTCGTTAAGGATAGCTCGAACATGTTGGAAATGTTCTTCTTCTGTATGTGAAGCGACAAGAATGTCGTCAATATAGACTAAACAATAGTCTCTGTGTTCTCTAAAGATATCATCCATTCGTCTTTGAAAGACTTGAGGAGCGATACTGAGACCGAAAGGCATTACTAACCATTCGTATTTTCCTTGAGGGACGCTGAATGCTGTCCAGGGGATAGAATCTTTATGCATCCTAATCTGCCAAAATCCCGATTTGCAATCAAACTTGCTAAACCAAGTTCTTTTTTCAATAAGTTGTATTAAATTGTTTTTATCTGGGATCTTGTAGGTGTCTTGAACAAGATTATTATTTAGGGCTCGATAGTCTATGACCATCCTGGGTTTAGGGTTTAGGGTTTAGGGTTTAGCGTGGTGGTACAGGCGACCTCTCGCCTGGTACAGGCGACCTCTCGCCTCCTTCTCCTACCCTAAACCCTAAACCAAGAAATTCCTGCACCATGTGCAACTCTAATCCTAACTCAAGATGCGACTGTCATAACATTGAATGTTATCTCGCAGAAATATATCAACACTCAGTTGAAAACTCCAAGCAAAAGAAAGAGTCAAAAACTCAAGCTAAGCTTAAGAAACTCACAGAACCTATCTTAGGCACAAATCCTACAGCTCAGTGGCAAAAAGACAAATACGAATGTGAGCTCCGACTCATAGACCCAGAGCGAAAGATAAATGGAAAAGCTTACCCAGCCAATCCTAATGAAACAAAGGAACTTCATATTCAAATCAAGGAACTCCTTGAGCAAAGGTTAATTAGACCTTCACAGAGCCCTCATAATAGTCCAGCCTTCTTAGTCAATAATCATGCTGAACAACTCAGAGGAAAGGCCAGGATGGTCATAGACTATCGAGCCCTAAATAATAATCTTGTTCAAGACACCTACAAGATCCCAGATAAAAACAATTTAATACAACTTATTGAAAAAAGAACTTGGTTTAGCAAGTTTGATTGCAAATCGGGATTTTGGCAGATTAGGATGCATAAAGATTCTATCCCCTGGACAGCATTCAGCGTCCCTCAAGGAAAATACGAATGGTTAGTAATGCCTTTCGGTCTCAGTATCGCTCCTCAAGTCTTTCAAAGACGAATGGATGATATCTTTAGAGAACACAGAGACTATTGTTTAGTCTATATTGACGACATTCTTGTCGCTTCACATACAGAAGAAGAACATTTCCAACATGTTCGAGCTATCCTTAACGAATTTGAGAAACACGGTATCGTGATCTCTCCCAAGAAATACGAACTCTGCCAAAGAGAAATAAAATTCTTAGGAGTTCATATTAAGCAAGGAGAAATCTCCTTACAAGATCATATTGTCAAGAAAATCCTTGACTTCCCAGAAATCATAACCAGCAGAAAACAATTGCAGAGTTATTTAGGAATCCTTAACTGCGCTAGTGATTTTATTAAAAACCTAGCAAAATATCGCAGTAGTCTCTCAGCTAAATTAACAAAAACAGAACAAACAAATCCTTTCAAATGGACTGAAAGAGATATAGCTATAGTTCGGGAATTACGAGAAATAGTAAAAATTATTCCTCCTCTCAGTCTACCTAATACTGAAGATACTTTCATCGTTAGAAGTGATGCCTCAGATAAACAATGGGGAGTTGTCTACATGACCATAAATCCCAAAGATTTAGAAAAAAGAAGAAAAATTTGTTGTTATAAATCAGGGACTTTTAACCCTGCTCAGTGCAATTATCATGCTCATGAAAAGGAATTACTAGCTGTTATTTTTGGCATTGATAAATATGCCCTTTTCCTCAGACCAAAAAGATTTATTGTCGAAACAGACTCTAAGTTTGTACAGCATTTTAGAAATGCACCACTTCGAAAATTAACTCAGAAAAGGCTGATTAATTGGCATCAGTTTTTAAATGAATTTGATTTCGATATCATTCATATCTCAGGTCAAAAAAATGAATTAGCAGATATCTTATCTCGAGAACAAATATTTGCTAACTCTTCTACTGACTCAGAATTATGTTTTTCTTTCAAGATAAGATGATGTTTCGAGGAAAAGGAGTAAGGGTTCCCTCCAGAGGAAGAGGATACACAGAGACTCCCATGGAAAGACAGAGCTTCCATACACACAGTATGGTCTCCAAAAGACCTCTCTCAGAGCAAGAAATGGACAACCAGTTTCTGTTCCAACAATTCCAGGAATACCTGGCACTCAGGTCTTTGTCTCTTGAAGACACTAATAGTGAAGCCTCTAGTCTAAATGACTATGCTCCCTCTCAGAAAATCCTCAAAAGCGAGGACTCCACAGAAATTGACACTACCACAGAACCTCGGACGACTGTATCCTCTAAGAAGCCTTCTGCTTCCTCTCAGATAAAAGAATATAGGCATATTATCACAGATATAGACCAAGTTCTATATCCTCCCAGCATCTCGAAAGAAGGATTATCTCAGAAGAATCTGGTAGGGAATGTCTACCTAAAACATATTGCACACAGAGAACAGTTCCAAATGGGACAATTAAGAAAAGAGTTTACAAGAGAAGAACTCTTGATTGCAGATAATATCTGGCATGCCTTTGAAAGGCAATACAAAATTGAAGGTAAACAGGCTATCATCGCCTCTCTCAGACATATGAGGACTCAAAGAAACCTCATTTCTCAGGCTCAGCAAGAAACAAGAAACCTTGCTAAAAACAAGACTAACTTCCCGGAGAAGCCAATCTCTTAGGAAGATAGCAACCAGCCCGCAGGTATGGCAGGCTAATCTCCCTCTGGAATAGCCAGAAGGGCTAAGCCTTGTTGTAAGATGTTTATTTTGTTAATAATATGAGTTAATCTCTTGTCTATCTTTCGGAATGATGTTTGGTTTCTTCATTACAAGTTATCTGTGTTTAAGCATGCATGGCTCACGTTGAAAGGTATGATGGCCATAGTGATGACCTTAAGCCTGGTATGGACCCTTGAGGACTATTGCCGTTAGCCAAGGAAGGCGTTTTGGCGTTTTGTCCGTTGTCCATATACCGAAAGGTGACCTACACATAGGTCGGTCTGAAGATGAGTCCATGATAGATCTTTCTCATGAGCACAACTTACCTCTCAGCTTTGCTTATCACCTTAAGACCATTAACCAACCGTCTAAACCGGAAGCATAGGTGGACCTTAACCCACATTATTAATCTTTATAAATATTGTTGCATCTGGCTGCCCGACTGGTTATTCTAGGTTCTCTCTCGCTAGCTGTTCTTTTCTTGTCCACTGCTCCTTGTGCTCGTGCTACTCTTGCTCAGTGCTTTTTGTTGTTTCAGTTTTTTTTACAAAAAAAAAAAAAAAAAAAAAAAAAAACCCCCCTCGTTTTGGTATCAGAGCCATATACCTTCTTGGCTCCCTCTTCACCATGCAGTGGAGTGCATGGAAGAGTGACACAACACTCTCAGAGACCTTTCCAGGTTCTGATGAATCTGGTGACCCAGACAACCCTCGGTACTGCTTCAACCGAGATCCAGCCGAGGCAGATGCCCAACACAGAATATTTTTAGCTGAACTAGCTCGAGAAAGAGCTCAAGCAGAAGCTTCAGCACAACCAGATACCTCAGATCTAGAACTCAGCATGACTGGGTTAACCCTGGAACCCGATACCGGTTCCCCGTCAGGGTCCGAACCAACTCCTTTTGGTAGTCCCACCTACCATCGGCCCAGTATAGACGTCCCTCCAACAGGAACGCTAACTCCTCCGTCTTTCGACAATTTTACATGGGAAAATCTTGCTCTTTTTGAGCGATTTTTAGTTGTCAGCATAGCAGCCCTTGAACGAGCCCTAGCTCTACCCAGAACAACCCTTTGGCGAGACAATGTAGCAGTCTTGCTAACATTAGCCAAACGATACAGACATCGCATGCTTTTAGAAAACATGCTTTTTGAGAAAAAAGAAAGGTTTGACATTTTTCAAATCATCCTCAGAAATAGACGTCTGCTAACAGATGCTTTGTTAGCTGCCCTTAGAACAAGACACTTGTTCATCATCCAGCCAGACGGAACAATCGTCTATTCAGTAGATTCGTATGTACTCGAAACAGTACAAATGACTACGCTCACAGCTCTCTACAATTTTGAGGACAGGTATAATGATGCCTTTTCTAGTTTAGTTACACATGCCACAGAAAATAACTATGGCCGCTCAGTAATTAATTATGTTATTCATGGATAAAACACCCAAAAGCATTATCAGCCGTATATACTCTTGGGTATACGGAAACAAAGACTATGCTCTTCTTTCGGAAGAACTTCGTCCCACTTCAGACTGTTGGGAACCACACAGTAAGTATGCACATGCTAGACACATCTCTAGCCTCAACCCCAGCCTTAGTGAATTTGTCGCACTAGGCAACCACACGAATGATCTGCTTTTGTGGACACTTGAAGGCTTAGGCAAACTAAGCAATGCTCAGACAGAAAGAGCGAATGAGCTCAAGTTACAGTTAGATCTTCTAGATAAGATCCTCAGTGATATCAATACACAGCTACCTTCCAACTTGGTAGAAGTACTTTCAGCCTTACTGGAATCTAGTCAAGACATAAAAAAATGTCAAACACAGATTTTTGAAGATACTCAAGAAATTTTAAATTATCTTGAAAACTCTAGACTTCAAGAAGAAGTCTCTGAAAAATCTTTACAGATATTCAAGAAATTCTTAGGTTAATAAAACCTATGTCAGAAAAAATTGTAGCCATTGGAAAAGCTACAGGCTCAGATTTTAATTAAGTTTCATATGTCGATTATGCAAATCATCCCTTATGAAACCTCAGTGCCATCAAAAGGAGTAAAAACTCCTTCACTTCCTGAATTCCTTCAGAAAATAGAAAGTTTTATTAAAAGTGGAAAAAACTTTTTAATTGAAAAACATGAGTTAGAACAAACAAACACCTTAAAACTCACTCAGTTAATCGGCAAAAGCCAAAATTTTCTCTCCTCAGGAATCCTTCAATTAAGAGAAGAATTAATTGAATCAGAAAAAATTAAAGGACAAAATCATGAAAATCTTAGAAAAGGACTTGAAAGATTTTTTCAAGTTTTTACAGAATATCAACAAAGTTTAAGCAAAGGATTAAATTCCTTAGCCTCACAGTTACATAGTAACCTTCATAGACAAGAAGTCTTAACTCAGACTTTAGCAGAAACTAAAGTTCAAATTTCAGAACAAGAAGCTGTTCTTAATCAGCTGTCCGTCCAAATCTCAGATCTAAGATTGTTCGTTGAAAACGATCAAAACCTACATTCAATTGCTGATGCAGTTAGAACTAATCTTGATTATTTTGAGAAAAACTGCAGATTAATTGAAGACGCTTGCGCCTCTTTAGGAGCAAGCATTCACAGTATAAAATCTTTTGTCGAACAAAACAAAAGAGAAACTCAGAATAATTTAAATAGTCAAATGACTATACTTAAAGAAATATATGAAAAAATTTCTCTGCTTGAACAAAAGCATGAATTAAACTCAAAAATTCGAGAGAAGCAGATAAATTCTCTTAAAACCCAGATACAAAATCTTTCTGATAAAGTTCAGAACTCAGCCAAAAAGACTGAGGCCTCCCCTCAGTTACAACCTCCTAATCCTCCATTAGGAAGAGCACAGATAAACATGTTTCAATTAAAGAAATTTGGCGAAAATGTTAAAGCCAAATATTTTGAGAATAAACCACAAATGGATTGGTCAAAATTTGGAGATTCAGAATGGAAAGTTATAGAAAATGCTATAACAAAGCAAACTTTGCCCCCAGTCAGATACAAAGATTTGTATACTAATGGTGAAACTCCTAAAGGAAAAGATTACGAACTTGCAAAGTGGAGTAATCTTGTTACCGTCACCCAAACTATGCAAAAGTTTGATGTCTTCCATCCAACATGGATAGATCTCAGAAGAAAACAGGGATTTCAGTATTTATCCCATGGTCTTTTTCAGTGTAGAATTCAAGGACTACATCTCCCAGATCCTAATATACGAATTTGCCTCGTTCTTGTAGATGAACGAAACTCAGTATTTAAAGACAGTATTATAGGCATTGGTCAATTAGATCTAAGAAGTAATGTTGCCTATTTTAATGTCATTCCTGGCTATGTTATGCCCATTACCTCAGCCAGATATATCAAACTCCTCGTTAACACACAGGGTTATGAAAACTATATAGTTAACGATGGAATTCTTTCAGTAGAATTTCAAAGTTATTGCATGTTCTGTATGAACTCTCAGGATGGACTTCTCCCTCACATTCCTAAAGGACGAATTAATGAAGAAATTCTTATTCGTACCACTAGAGACATGGAAGATTACACATTTCGAAGAATACCTACAGCAGATATGTTATCTGATGATAACTTCAGAATATGGAATTTTCCAGAAACTGTTCCTTTTAAGAAAAAGTACAACACTTTAGATTTTGTACAACAAGAAGGAAACTCAGTATCTTTAAAATTTGGAAAACCAACCTCAGTAATTTCTAATACCCCTTCAGAAGAAGCGGTAATCCAATCAGGCATAAATATTGCCTCTCCCAGTTTTTCTAGACAAAGCTTTTCAGAAGCAAGCTCCTCCTCTAAAAGAAAACCTTTTATCCAATTACCCAGATCACAATCTTTTTCTCAGATTGAAACACCATCTAGGACAAGACCTTCTCCTAGAACTCAGATTAATATGTTTTATTTTAATAAGGCAAAAAATTTTCAAGAATTAGATTTGCTTTTGCAAGGCAAAACACTCCCAGATGAAGAATCCAACCTTCCACCCACAGTTCAGGTATATACAGCTCGAGTTTATGATGAAGAACCCGAAGCTAGAACTCAGAAAGAAAATATCGAGTTTAAAACTCCAGTCTTTTCTTCTAACAAAAAGAAGAATTCTCAGAAACCTATAGCCTCCAAATTCTTTGAAGGAAAAACATTTATGGCCGAACAAGCCATTAATCCTATAGGAATAAAACTCAATTTAGATGGTATCAGAGACGTTAAAAGCGCTCTCAAAAAGTGGAAAGAACAAATGGAAATTTGTTTTAGCCTCCAGCCCACTTGGAATACAGAAAGCTGCCATAGCTACGCAGAACTATCCTTAGAAGGAAACGTTAAAAGTTATATTAAATTCCTAAAAAAAGGAACCACAGAAGAACATCGAAATCTCTTAATAGAGTTTCAGACAGTATATCAGACTAGACGTAATGTCGATGGATATGTGTTCTTAATCTCAAAAGAGTTTATAGGACAATCTCAGATTACTCACCTTAATGAAGAACAAGAACAAGCTAAATACAAGCTCGCTCAGTTACAAATTTGTAATCTAAAGTTTTTAGAAGAATACACTAATAACTTTAGAGCTATCTTTTATAAATGTGAAGACGATAGTCTTAAAGACGAATACTTTCGCAAAATCCCAGTAATCGGTGACTCCCTCTTTCAATCATATCAAACATGGAAAGGAAAATTTAATGGAGTTAACCATATTAAAGATAATTCTTTAGGTGAAAGAATTAACTATACTCAGGATTATATTGCTCAAAGAAAGAAAATGAGAAAAGAACAAAAGCTGATTGAATCAGCCTTCTCAGAAGTATCATTTAAAGATGAAAGAGATACTAATCCCTCTATTCAATGGGGATGCTCAGAAAACAAGTATAAATCTTTCCTTAATAAAAGAAAAAACTTTTCTTTTCCCAGAAAAAAGAAACATAAGTTTCGAAAATCACTTTCTTTCAAAAATCCAGAAAAAAGATTTAAAAAATTTAAAAAAAGAAAGTATTGGATAAAAAATACTTCCTCTCAGAAGAAGGTTTCTAATTATAGAAAACCCTCACAAAAAGTTACAGGTAAAACAACAAAAGAATGTTGGACTTGCGGAAAACCTGGACACTTTGCTCCAGATTGCCCAGACAAAGATAAGAAGCAAGCAAGAGTTAATCTTGTTGAAATTATGCTTCCCTCAGCCGATGAGAATGACTTCGACATTCTCTATCCTTCTGAATTGTATACCATCGATTCAGATTCTGTCTATTCCATAACCTCAGACGACTCTGAGGAACAAGCCGACGACTTTCACAGTTCAGACAGCGACACAATTGAAAGGTGCCAGCCGGATGTCTACTGTAATGCTTTTACAGCGGACTTTGAAAGAGGAGAATCTTCCTCCTCAGCTCAGAATCTATATGGAAAATTTGAAGACCAAGATGCTATCTGGTCTTGCAGCAAATGGAATTGTAAACAGTGGCTCTTTCGAGATCCACTACCATCCAACATTCCAATGACATTTGAAACAGCCGTTTCCTCAGAAATATTCTTATGTGAAGCTTGTGGATATACCACAATCTCAGGAGATACCGAAGAATGTATTTTCTTTGTTAGCAAAGATCACAAATTACATTATCACAAAACTTGTTTTATAGTTGTCATCTTTGACAATCGCGGACTTCATGCGAAGAATGTCGCTTTAAATATGCTCAGTGATTTTTGGCGCGAAGTTGAGGATAATCGCTTCTCTATTGCCTTTACCCAGCAAATTGTTAAAACACAAGCCAGTCAACCCCCTATTAAGATAGAAGAAATTGTTGACTCTCAGCATACTTCCATAAATGCATTTTATATGCAGCAACCAACAGCTCGGTGCAATACTGTTGACAGTGGAATGCTTCTTTATGTGCGCCTTCCTATCGCTAACCTTGGTGGTCGCATTATTGAAGCTCTTATTGACACAGGCAGTACTACATCACTTATTGGACCAGACGTCCTCCCAGCTTCTCATCTAATCCTTGCTGAACAACCCCTCCGTGGTGTTGGCGCTGGTGGCAGTGAATTTGAGTTAACTCATAAAACCCGTTCTCTCCTTATTCAGGACTCTCAGACCTTTTATAAAGTTCAATTTTGGGTCATTCCAGCCCTTCATTCCGAGGCCATTCTTGGCATTAGCTTCTTTGAAGCCTTTGACTCCTGCCAACTCTCGTTTGGCCCTCCTCCTCAGCTCGTCCTATCCCTTTCTCAGGTCCCTCCTCTCATTCTCCCGTTATACACGATGGCCCAGCTCAGAGCTTTGTCAGCCCAGCGTGGTGGTACAGGCGACCTCTCGCCTGGTACAGGCGACCTCTCGCCTCCTTCTCCTACCCTAAACCCTAAACCCTAAACCCTAAACGACCTCTCGCCTCCTTCTCCTACCCTAAACCCTAAACCAAGAAATTCCTGCACCATGTGCAACTCTAATCCTAAACCCTAAACCCTAAACCCTAAACCCTAAACCCTAAACCCTAAACCCTAAACCCTAAACCCTAAACCCTAAACCCTAAACCCTAAACCCTAAACCCTAAACCCTAAACCCTAAACCCTAAACCCTAAACCCTAAACCCTAAACCCTAAACCCTAAACCCTAAACCCTAAACCCTAAACCCTAAACCCTAAACCCTAAACCCTAAACCCTAAACCCTAAACCCTAAACCCTAAACCCTAAACCCTAAACCGTAAACCCTAAACCCTAAACCCTAAACCCTAAACCCTAAAACCCTAAACCCTAAACCCTAAACCCTAAACCCTAAACCCTAAACCCTAAACCCTAAACCCTAAACCCTAAACCCTAAACCCTAAACCCTAAACCCTAAACCCTAAACCCTAAACCCTAAACCCTAAACCCTAAACCCTAATAAAAAAGGTTTGTAAACCCTAGCATGATGGACACCCAGACAATCCTCGGTATGGTTTCAACCGAGATCCAGCAGAGGCAGATGCTGAGCATAGGATCTTCTTAGCTGAACTAGCTCAAGCAGAAGCTTCAGCACAACCAGATACCTCAGACTTAGAACTCAGCATGACTGAGTTAACCCTTGAACCCGATACCGGTTCACCCTCAGACTCAGACCCAACTCCTTTTGGTAGTCCTACATACCATAGGCCCAGTATAGACGTCCCTCCAACAGGAACGCTAACTCCTCCGTCTTTCGACGATTTTACATGGGAAAATCTTGCTCTTTATGAGCGATTTTTAGTTGTCAGCATTTCTGCCCTTGAACGAGCTTTAGCTCTACCCAGAACAACCCTTTGGCGAGACAATGTAGCCGTCTTGCTAACATTAGCCAAAAGATACAGACATCGCATGCTTTTAGAAAACATGCTTTTTGAGAAAAAAGAAAGGTTTGACATTTTTCAAATCATCCTCAGAAATAGACGCCTGCTAACAGATGCTTTGTTAGCTGCCCTTAGAACAAGACATTTGTTCATCATCCAGCCAGATGGAACAATCATCTATTCAGTAGATTCTTATGTACTCGAAACAGTACAAATAACTACTCTCACAGCTTTATACAATTTTGAAGACAGGTATAATAATGCCTTTTCCAGTTTAGTTACACATGCCACAGAAAATAACTATGGCCGCTCAGTAATTAATTATGTTCTTCATGGATAAAACACCCAAAAGCATAATCAGCCGTATATACTCTTGGATATACGGAAACAAAGACTATGTTCTTCTTTCTGAAGAACTTCGTCCCACTTCAGACTGTTGGGAACTACACAGTAAGTATGCACATGCTAGACACATCTCTAGCCTCAATCCCAGCCTTAGTGAATTTGTCGCCTTAGGCAATCACACAAATGATCTGCTTTTGTGGACCCTCGAGAGCTTAGGCAAACTAAGCAATTCTCAAACAGAAAGAGCTAATGAGCTTAAGCTACAGTTAGATCTTCTAGATAAGATCCTCAGTGACATCAATACACAGCTACCTTCTAACTTGGTAGAAGTACTCTCAGCTTTACTGGAATCTAGTCAAGACATAAAAAAATGTCAAACACAGATTTTTGAAGATACTCAAGAAATTTTAAATTATCTTGAAAACGCTAGACTTCAAGAAAAAGTCTCTGAAAAAATCTTTACAGATATTCAAGAGATCCTTAGGTTAATAAAACCTATGTCAGAAAAAATTGTAGCCATTGGAAAAGCTACAGGCTCAGATTTTAATTAATTTTCATATGTCGATTATGCAAATCATCCCTTATGAAACCTCAGTATCATCAAAAGAAGTAAAAACTCCTTCACTTCTTGAATTCCTTCAGAAAATAGAAAGTTTTGTTAAAAGTGGAAAAAACTTTTTTATTGAAAAACATGAGTTAGAACAAGCAAACGCTTTAAAACTCACTCAGTTAATTGGCAAAAGCCAAAATTTTCTCTCCTCAGGAATCCTTCAATTAAGAGAAGAATTAATTGAATCAGAAAAAATTAAAGGACAAAATCATGAAAATCTTAGAAAAGGACTTGAAAGATTTTTTCAAGTTTTTACAGAATATCAACAAAGTTTAAGCAAAGGGTTAAATTCCTTAGCCTCACAGTTACATAGTAACCTTCATAGACAAGAAGTCTTAACACAGACTTTAGCAGAAACTAAAGTTCAAATCTCAGAACAAGAAGCTGTTCTTAATCAGCTGTCCGTCCAACTCTCAGATCTAAGATTGTTCGTTGAAAACGATCAAAACCTACATTCAATTGCTGATGCAGTTAGAACTAATCTTGATTATTTTGAGAAAAACTGCAGATTAATTGAAGACGCTTGCGCCTCTTTAGGAACAAGCATTCACAGCATAAAATCTTTTGTCGAACAAAACAAAAGAGAAACTCAGAACAATTTAAATAGTCAAATGACTATACTTAAAGAAATATATGAAAAAATTTCTATGCTTGAACAAAAGCATGAATTAAACGCAAAAATTCATGAGAAGCAAATGAGTTCTCTAAAAACTCAGATACAAAATCTTTCTGACAAGGTCCAGAGCTCAGCCAAAACAACTGAGGCTTCCCCTCAGTTACAACCTCCTAATCCTCCATTAGGAAGAGCACAGATAAACATGTTTCAATTAAAGAAATTTGGTGAAAATGTTAAAGCCAAATATTTTGAAAATAAACCACAAATGGATTGGTCAAAATTTGGAGATTCCGAATGGAAAGTTATAGAAACTGCTATAACAAAGCAAACTTTGCCCCCAGTTAGATACAAAGATTTGTATACTAATGGAGAAACTCCTAAAGGAAAAGATTACGAACTTGCAAAATGGAGTAATCTTGTTACAGTTACTCAAACTATGCAAAAATTTGATGTCTTCCATCCAACATGGATAGATCTCAGAAGAAAACAGGGATTTCAGTATTTATCCCATGGTCTTTTTCAGTGTAGAATTCAAGGACTACACCTCCCAGATCCTAATATACGAATTTGCCTCGTTCTTATAGATGAACGAAACTCAGTATTTAGAGACAGTATTATAGGCATTGGTCAATTAGATTTAAGAAGTAATGTTGCCTATTTCAATGTCATTCCAGGCTATGTTATGCCTATTACCTCAGCCAGATATATCAAACTCCTCGTTAACACACAGGGTTATGAAAACTATATAGTTAACGAAGGAATTCTTTCAGTAGAATTTCAAAGTTATTGCATGTTCTGTATAAACTCTCAGGATGGACTTCTCCCTCACATTCCTAAAGGACGAATTAATGAAGAAATTCTTATTCGTACCACTAGAGACATGGAAGATTACACATTCCGGAGAATACCTACAGCAGATATGTTATCCGATGATAACTTCAGAATTTGGAATTTTCCAGAAACGGTTCCTTTTAAGAAAAAGTACAACACTTTAGATTTTGTACAGCAAGAAGGAAACTCAGTATCTTTAAAATTTGGAAAACCAACCTCAGTAATTTCTAATACCCCTTCAGAAGAAGCGGTAATCCACTCAGGCATAAATTTTGCCTCTCCCAGTTTCTCTAGGCAAAGCTTTTCAGAAGCAAGCTCCTCTAGAAGAAAACCTTTTATCCAATTACCCAGATCACAATCTTTTTCTCAGATTGAAACACCATCTAGGACAAGACCTTCTCCTAGAACTCAGATTAATATGTTTTATTTTAATAAAGCAAAAAACTTTCAAGAATTAGATTTGCTCTTGCAAGGCAAAAAGCTTCCAGATGAAGAACCCAACCTTCCACCCACAGTTCAGGTATATACAGCTCGTGTTTATGATGAAGAACCCGAAGCTAGAACTCAGAAAGAAAATATCGAGTTTAAAACTCCTGTCTTTTCTTCTAATAAAAAGAAGAATTCTCAGAAACCGATAGCCTCCAAATTCTTTGAAGGAAAAACATTTATGGCCGAACAAGCCATTAATCCGATAGGAATAAAACTCAATTTAGATGGAATCAGAGACGTTAAAAGCGCTCTCAAAAAGTGGAAAGAACAAATGGAAATTTGTTTCAGCCTTCAGCCCACTTGGAATACAGAAAGCTGTCATAGCTACGCAGAACTTTCCTTAGAAGGAAACGTTAAGAATTATATTAAATTCCTTAAGAAAGGAACCACAGAAGAACACCGAAATCTCTTAATAGAATTTCAAACAATATATCAGACTAGACGTAATGTCGATGGATATGTGTTCTTAATCTCAAAAGAGTTTATAGGACAATCTCAGATTACTCATCTTAATGAGGAACAAGAACAAGCTAAATACAAGCTCGCTCAGTTACAAATTTGTAATCTAAAGTTTTTAGAAGAATACACTAATAACTTTAGAGCTATCTTTTATAAATGTGAAGACGATAGTCTTAAAGACGAATACTTTCGCAAAATCCCAGTAATCGGTGACTCCCTCTTTCAATCATATCAAACATGGAAAGGAAAATTTAATGGAGTTAACCATATTAAAGATAATTCTTTAGGTGAAAGAATTAACTATACTCAGGATTATATTGCTCAAAGAAAGAAAATGAGAAAAGAACAAAAGCTGATTGAATCAGCCTTCTCAGAAGTATCATTTAAAGATGAAAGAGATACTAATCCCTCTATTCAATGGGGATGCTCAGAAAACAAGTATAAATCTTTTCTTAAAAGAAAAAACTTTTCTTTTCCCAGAAAAAAGAAACATAAGTTTCGTAAATCACTTTCTTTCAAAAATCCAGAAAAAAGATTAAAAAAATTTAAAAAAAGAAAGTACTGGATAAAAAATACGTCCTCTCAGAAGAAGGTTTCTAATTATAGAAAACCCTCACAAAAATTCACAGGTAAAACAACAAAAGAATGTTGGACTTGCGGAAAACCTGGGCACTTTGCTCCAGATTGCCCAGACAAAGATAAGAAGCAAGCAAGAGTTAATCTTGTTGAAATTATGCTTCCCTCAGCCGATGAGAATGATTTTGACATTCTCTATCCTTCTGAATTGTATACTGTCGATTCAGATTCTGTCTATTCCATAACCTCAGACGACTCTGAGGAACAAGCCGAAGACTTTCACAGTTCAAATAGCGACACAATTGAAAGCTGTCAGCCGGATGTCTACTGTAATGCTTTTACAGCAGACTTTGAGAGAGGAGAATCTTCCTCCTCAGCTCAGAATCTATATAGAAAATTTGAAGACCAAGATGCTATCTGGTCTTGCAGCAAATGGAATTGCAAACAGTGGCTCTTTCGAGATCCACTACCTTCCAACATTCCGATGACATTTGAAACAGCCGTTTCCTCAGAAATATTCTTATGTGAAGCTTGTGGATATACCACAATCTCAGGAGATACCGAAGAATGTATTTTCTTTGTTAGCAAAGATCACAAATTACATTATCACAAAACTTGTTTTGTAGTTGTCATTTTTGACAATCGCGGACTTCATGCGAAGAATGTCGCTTTAAATATGCTCAGTGACTTTTGGAGGGAAGTTGAGGATAATCGCTTCTCTATTGCCTTTACTCAGCAACTTGTTAAGCCACAAGCAAGTCAACCCCCTATTAAAATAGAAGAAATTGTTGACTCTCAGCATACTTCCATAAATACATTTTATATGCAGCAACCAACAGCTCGGTGTAATACTGTTGACAGTGGAATGCTTCTTTATGTCCGCCTTCCTATTGCTAACCTTGGTGGCCGCATCATTGAAGCTCTTATTGACACAGGCAGTACCACATCACTTATTGGACCAGAAGTCCTCCCAGCTTCTCATCTAATCCTTGCTGAACAACCCCTTCGTGGTGTTGGCGCTGGTGGCAGTGAATTCGAGTTAACGCATAAAACCCGTTCTCTCCTTATTCAGGACTCTCAGACCTTTTATAAAGTTCAATTTTGGGTCATTCCAGCCCTTCATTCCGAGGCCATTCTTGGCATTAGCTTCTTTGAAGCCTTTGACTCCTGCCAACTCTCGTTTGGCCCTCCTCCTCAGCTCGTCCTATCCCTTTCTCAGGTCCCTCCTCTCATTCTCCCGTTATACACGATGGCTCAGCTCAGAGCTTTGTCAGCCCAGCGTGGTGGTACCGGCGACCTCTCGCCTCCTTCTCCTACCCTAAACCCTAAACCAAAAAATTCCTGCACCATGTGCAACTCTAATCCTAACTCAGGATGCGACTGTCATAACATTGAAGGTTATCTCGCAGAAATATATCAACACTCAGTTGAAAACTCCAAGCAAAAGAAAGAGTCAAAAACTCAAGCTAAGCTTAGGAAACTCACAGAACCAGTTTTAGGAACAAATCCTACAGCCCAGTGGCAAAAAGATAAATATGAATGTGAGCTTCGACTCATAGACCCAGAACGAAAAATAAATGGAAAAGCGTATCCCGCTAATCCGAATGAAACGAAGGAGCTTAATATTCAGATCAAGGAACTCCTTGAACAACGGTTAATCAGACCCTCACAGAGCCCTCATAATAGTCCGGCATTTTTAGTCAATAATCACGCTGAACAACTCAGAGGAAAGGCTAGGATGGTTATAGACTATCGAGCTTTAAACAACAATCTTGTTCAAGATACGTACAAAATCCCAGACAAAAACAATCTTATTCAACTCATTGAAAAAAGAACTTGGTTTAGCAAGTTTGATTGCAAATCAGGATTTTGGCAAATAAGAATGCACAAAGACTCTATCCCCTGGACAGCATTCAGCGTCCCTCAAGGAAAATACGAATGGCTAGTCATGCCTTTCGGTCTCAGTATCGCTCCTCAAGTCTTTCAAAGACGAATGGATGATATCTTTAGAGAACACAGAGACTATTGTTTAGTCTATATTGACGACATTCTTGTCGCTTCACACACAGAAGAAGAACATTTCCAACATGTTCGAGCTATCCTTAACGAATTTGAGAAACACGGTATCGTGATCTCTCCCAAGAAATACGAACTCTGCCAAAGAGAAATAAAATTCTTAGGAGTTCATATTAAGCAAGGAGAAATATCTCTACAAGATCATATTGTCAAAAAAATTCTTGACTTCCCAGAAATCATAACCAGCAGAAAACAACTGCAAAGTTATTTAGGAATTCTCAACTGCGCTAGCGATTTTATTAAAAATCTAGCAAAATATCGAAGCAGTCTCTCAGCAAAATTAACAAAAACCGAACAAACAAATCCGTTTAAATGGACAGAAAGAGATATCGCAATAGTTCGGGAATTACGGGAAATAGTAAAAACTATTCCTCCTCTCAGTCTACCCAATACTGAAGACACTTTCATCCTAAGAAGTGATGCCTCAGATAAACAATGGGGAGTTGTCTATATGACCAAAGACCCCAAAGATTTAGAAAAAAGAAGAAAAATTTGTTGTTATAAATCAGGAACTTTTAATCCTGCTCAGTGCAATTACCATGCTCATGAAAAAGAATTATTGGCTGTAATTTTTGGCATTGATAAATATGCTCTTTTTCTCAGACCAAAAAGATTTATTGTCGAAACAGACTCTAAATTTGTACAGCATTTTAGAAATGCACCACTTCGAAAATTAACTCAGAAAAGGCTGATTAATTGGCATCATTTTTTAAATGAATTTGATTTTGATATCATTCATATCTCAGGACAAAGAAATGAATTAGCAGATATCTTATCTCGTGAACAACTATTTGCTAACTCTTCTACTGACTCAGAGTTATGTTTTTCTTTCAAGATAAGATGATGTTTCGAGGAAAAGGAGTAAGAGTTCCTTCCAGAGGAAGAGGATACACAGAGACTCCCATAGGAAGACAGAGCTTCCATGCACACAGTATGGTCTCCAAAAGACCTCTCTCAGAGCAAGAAATGGACAACCAGTTTCTATTCCAACAATTCCAGGAATACCTGGCGTTCAGGTCTTTGTCTCTTGAAGACAATAATAGTGAAGCCTCTAGTCTAAATGACTATGCTCCCTCTCAGAAAATCCTCAAAAGCGAGGACTCCACAGAAATTGACACTACCACAGAACCTTGGATGACTGTATCCTCTAAGAAGCCTTCAGCTTCCTCTCAGATAAAAGAATATAGGCATATTATCACAGATATAGACCAAGTTCTATATCCTCCCAGCATCTCGAAAGAAGGATTATCTCAGAAAAATCTGGTAGGGAATGTCTACCTAAAACATATTGCACACAGAGAACAGTTCCAAATGGGACAATTAAGAAAAGAGTTTACAAGAGAAGAACTCTTGATTGCAGATAATATCTGGCATGCCTTTGAAAGGCAATACAAAATTGAAGGCAAACAGGCTATCATCGCCTCTCTCAGACATATGAGGACTCAAAGAAACCTCATTTCACAGGCTCAGCAAGAAACAAGAAGTCTTGCGAAAAACATGACTGAATCTACTGGGATAATCTCCTACGCAGAAGTTACAGGCGCCTTTAAAACGCCTATTTATCGAAGACTCAATTTTAGGGTCTTCCTCTCAATTGAATCCTTCTGTGGTACCAGCAATACCACCAATGTCTCCTCAGAAACAACGAGACTTGAGGCTTTCCTCACTCGGTTGATAGATGACTCCTACAGCAAAGAAAATATTACTCTTCTCCGAGGCGGAAGCAATCAGACTCCTATCTTACTAATAGATAAACCATCATATGATGCTCTCCTCAACCTCACAGAATTTTCACTTCTGTACACATATGGATTCATTGCCTTCCTCAAAATCCATAGAGAAGAAGACTTACTCCTCCTCCCAGAGACAGAGAAATGGGTAATCAAAAACCTGATGCATGAGTACCCATATGTCCTGCATACGATGATCCTAGCTCCTTATGGATCTCCTGCTAAATCCTTCTCTTTAATAAGGATTTTAGAAGAAATACCCTCTTGGGTCTCAGAGGTTCCATCCTTTGCCCCAGAAAGACAAGTTCCTATCACCATGTATCATCGAGAACAACAGCGAACCGAGCTTGTCAGAATGATCAGCGGAAATCTCCGTAA
Organism: Sextonia rubra; assembly: GCA_037013555.1. NCBI lineage: Eukaryota > Viridiplantae > Streptophyta > Magnoliopsida > Laurales > Lauraceae > Sextonia > Sextonia rubra. The sequence goes on from JASUAD010000027.1 coordinate 152,075, forward strand.
TCCTCAGTCAAAATATTACACCATCTATCTCTCAGAAAACCTAATTATTCAAACACCAGAGGTATATGGAAATGGCACAGTTGAACGGATGAAACCACATCAAACCCCTATCAAAATAGAGATCCTCTGCAGCATGGAGACCTTCGTCACGCTTGGAATACGTGACCTCTCAGTACGACAAAATGTCTTCAAAATGAACCCAGATCTTACGGAGGAATTGTTACTTGGGCTTGCTGATGATTATGCACCCGACTCAGAAGACAACCCGGATCCAGAAAGCACAGTCGATGGATCGCAGCTCGGCCCGACCGACGAATTTCAGCCCGAAGAATCTTTTATGATGGCGTAAGCATAGTCAAAAGAAAAAGGAGCGTCTCATTGGCAAACAAGAAGAGACGTCTGCACAGTAAAGATTCTCTTCAGATAAGAGCTGGTCTCTAAACCCGTGCCAACACAGTGCACCTCTCAGGCCATAATGGCTACAGTAGCTACAGTAGTCACAATTATATGTACAGTATCACTCACATGTAAACAGTTTTTCTTTTGTCTCTTTATGTGTAACTCTCTCTATAAATACCCTTCCTCATTCATTTGTAAAAGAGAGGAACTTCCCGGAGAAGCCAATCTCTTAGGAAGATAGCAACCAGCCCGCAGGTATGGCAGGCTAATCTCCCTCTGGAATAGCCAGAAGGGCTAAGCCTTGTTGTAATATGTTTATTTTGTTAATAATATGAGTTATTCTCCTATCTATCTTTCGGAATGATGTTTGGTTTCTTCATTACAGATTATCTGTGTTTAAGCATGCATGGCTCTTGTTGAAAGGTATGATGGCCATAGTGATGACCTTAGCCTGGTATGGACCTTTGAGGACTATTGCCGTTAGCCAAGGAAGGCGTTTAGGCGTTTTGTCCGAAGTCCATATACCGAAAGGTGACCTACACATAGGTCGGTCTGAAGATGAGTCCATGATAGTTCTTTCTCATAAGCACAACTTACCTCTCAGCTTTGCTTATCACCTTGAGACCCTTAACCAACCGTCTAAACCGGAAGCATAGGTGGACCTTAACCCACATTATTAAGCTTTATAAATATTGTTGCACCTGGCTGCCTGACTGGTTATTCTACTCTCTCTCTCTCTGCTTACTCTCTCTCTGCTTTAAACCACTCTCTTTCTTTCATCGGTTAAGTGCTGCTTTGTTGTTTCAGTTTTTTTACAAAAAAAAAAAAAAAAAAAACCACCCCTCCTTATAGTTTGGTATCAGAGCCATATACTTTCTTGGCTCCTAGAGCATCGCTATGAGCGACAGGGACTCTTCAGAGTTCTCGTGGACTCGGTGTTTAGCACACCTCGCAGAGAACGATGGTTCTTTCGAAGATTGGGAACCTTCTATACCTAGCACAGATGCTACGTCCATCTCTGGACACCCAGACAATCCTCGGTATGGTTTCAAGAGACAAAGACCTGAACGCCAGGTATTCCTGGAATTGTTGGAATAGAAACTGGTTGTCCATTTCTTGCTCTGAGAGAGGTCTTTTGGAGACCATACTGTGTGCATGGAAGCTCTGTCTTCCTATGGGAGTCTCTGTGTATCCTCTTCCTCTGGAAGGAACTCTTACTCCTTTTCCTCGAAACATCATCTTATCTTGAAAGAAAAACATAACTCTGAGTCAGTAGAAGAGTTAGCAAATAGTTGTTCACGAGATAAGATATCTGCTAATTCATTTCTTTGTCCTGAGATATGAATGATATCAAAATCAAATTCATTTAAAAAATGATGCCAATTAATCAGCCTTTTCTGAGTTAATTTTCGAAGTGGTGCATTTCTAAAATGCTGTACAAATTTAGAGTCTGTTTCGACAATAAATCTTTTTGGTCTGAGAAAAAGAGCATATTTATCAATGCCAAAAATTACAGCCAATAATTCTTTTTCATGAGCATGGTAATTGCACTGAGCAGGATTAAAAGTTCCTGATTTATAACAACAAATTTTTCTTCTTTTTTCTAAATCTTTGGGGTCTTTGGTCATATAGACAACTCCCCATTGTTTATCTGAGGCATCACTTCTTAGGATGAAAGTGTCTTCAGTATTGGGTAGACTGAGAGGAGGAATAGTTTTTACTATTTCCCGTAATTCCCGAACTATTGCGATATCTCTTTCTGTCCATTTAAACGGATTTGTTTGTTCGGTTTTTGTTAATTTTGCTGAGAGACTGCTTCGATATTTTGCTAGATTTTTAATAAAATCGCTAGCGCAGTTGAGAATTCCTAAATAACTTTGCAGTTGTTTTCTGCTGGTTATGATTTCTGGGAAGTCAAGAATTTTTTTGACAATATGATCTTGTAGAGATATTTCTCCTTGCTTAATATGAACTCCTAAGAATTTTATTTCTCTTTGGCAGAGTTCGTATTTCTTGGGAGAGATCACGATACCGTGTTTCTCAAATTCGTTAAGGATAGCTCGAACATGTTGGAAATGTTCTTCTTCTGTGTGTGAAGCGACAAGAATGTCGTCAATATAGACTAAACAATAGTCTCTGTGTTCTCTAAAGATATCATCCATTCGTCTTTGAAAGACTTGAGGAGCGATACTGAGACCGAAAGGCATGACTAGCCATTCGTATTTTCCTTGAGGGACGCTGAATGCTGTCCAGGGGATAGAGTCTTTGTGCATTCTTATTTGCCAAAATCCTGATTTGCAATCAAACTTGCTAAACCAAGTTCTTTTTTCAATGAGTTGAATAAGATTGTTTTTGTCTGGGATTTTGTACGTATCTTGAACAAGATTGTTGTTTAAAGCTCGATAGTCTATAACCATCCTAGCCTTTCCTCTGAGTTGTTCAGCGTGATTATTGACTAAAAATGCCGGACTATTATGAGGGCTCTGTGAGGGTCTGATTAACCGTTGTTCAAGGAGTTCCTTGATCTGAATATTAAGCTCCTTCGTTTCATTCGGATTAGCGGGATACGCTTTTCCATTTATTTTTCGTTCTGGGTCTATGAGTCGAAGCTCACATTCATATTTATCTTTTTGCCACTGGGCTGTAGGATTTGTTCCTAAAACTGGTTCTGTGAGTTTCCTAAGCTTAGCTTGAGTTTTTGACTCTTTCTTTTGCTTGGAGTTTTCAACTGAGTGTTGATATATTTCTGCGAGATAACATTCAATGTTATGACAGTCGCATCCTGAGTTAGGATTAGAGTTGCACATGGTGCAGGAATTTTTTGGTTTAGGGTTTAGGGTAGGAGAAGGAGGCGAGAGGTCGCCGGTACCACCACGCTGGGCTGACAAAGCTCTGAGCTGAGCCATCGTGTATAACGGGAGAATGAGAGGAGGGACCTGAGAAAGGGATAGGACGAGCTGAGGAGGAGGGCCAAACGAGAGTTGGCAGGAGTCAAAGGCTTCAAAGAAGCTAATGCCAAGAATGGCCTCGGAATGAAGGGCTGGAATGACCCAAAATTGAACTTTATAAAAGGTCTGAGAGTCCTGAATAAGGAGAGAACGGGTTTTATGCGTTAACTCGAATTCACTGCCACCAGCGCCAACACCACGAAGGGGTTGTTCAGCAAGGATTAGATGAGAAGCTGGGAGGACTTCTGGTCCAATAAGTGATGTGGTACTGCCTGTGTCAATAAGAGCTTCAATGATGCGGCCACCAAGGTTAGCAATAGGAAGGCGGACATAAAGAAGCATTCCACTGTCAACAGTATTACACCGAGCTGTTGGTTGCTGCATATAAAATGTATTTATGGAAGTATGCTGAGAGTCAACAATTTCTTCTATTTTAATAGGGGGTTGACTTGCTTGTGGCTTAACAAGTTGCTGAGTAAAGGCAATAGAGAAGCGATTATCCTCAACTTCCCTCCAAAAGTCACTGAGCATATTTAAAGCGACATTCTTCGCATGAAGTCCGCGATTGTCAAAAATGACAACTACAAAACAAGTTTTGTGATAATGTAATTTGTGATCTTTGCTAACAAAGAAAATACATTCTTCGGTATCTCCTGAGATTGTGGTATATCCACAAGCTTCACATAAGAATATTTCTGAGGAAACGGCTGTTTCAAATGTCATCGGAATGTTGGAAGGTAGTGGATCTCGAAAGAGCCACTGTTTGCAATTCCATTTGCTGCAAGACCAGATAGCATCTTGGTCTTCAAATTTTCTATATAGATTCTGAGCTGAGGAGGAAGATTCTCCTCTCTCAAAGTCTGCTGTAAAAGCATTACAGTAGACATCCGGCTGACAGCTTTCAATTGTGTCGCTATTTGAACTGTGAAAGTCTTCGGCTTGTTCCTCAGAGTCGTCTGAGGTTATGGAATAGACAGAATCTGAATCGACAGTATACAATTCAGAAGGATAGAGAATGTCAAAATCATTCTCATCGGCTGAGGGAAGCATAATTTCAACAAGATTAACTCTTGCTTGCTTCTTATCTTTGTCTGGGCAATCTGGAGCAAAGTGCCCAGGTTTTCCGCAAGTCCAACATTCTTTTGTTGTTTTACCTGTGAATTTTTGTGAGGGTTTTCTATAATTAGAAACCTTCTTCTGAGAGGACGTATTTTTTATCCAGTACTTTCTTTTTTAAAATTTTTTTAATCTTTTTTCTGGATTTTTGAAAGAAAGTGATTTACGAAACTTATGTTTCTTTTTTCTGGGAAAAGAAAAGTTTTTTCTTTTAAGAAAAGATTTATACTTGTTTTCTGAGCATCCCCATTGAATAGAGGGATTAGTATCTCTTTCATCTTTAAATGATACTTCTGAGAAGGCTGATTCAATCAGCTTTTGTTCTTTTCTCATTTTCTTTCTTTGAGCAATATAATCCTGAGTATAGTTAATTCTTTCACCTAAAGAATTATCTTTAATATGGTTAACTCCATTAAATTTTCCTTTCCATGTTTGATATGATTGAAAGAGGGAGTCACCGATTACTGGGATTTTGCGAAAGTATTCGTCTTTAAGACTATCGTCTTCACATTTATAAAAGATAGCTCTAATAATAGTGAAGCCTCTAGTCTAAATGACTATGCTCCCTCTCAGAAAATCCTCAAAAGCGAGGACTCCACAGAAATTGACACTACCACAGAACCTTGGATGACTGTATCCTCTAAGAAGCCTTCAGCTTCCTCTCAGATAAAAGAATATAGGCATATTATCACAGATATAGACCAAGTTCTATATCCTCCCAGCATCTCGAAAGAAGGATTATCTCAGAAAAATCTGGTAGGGAATGTCTACCTAAAACATATTGCACACAGAGAACAGTTCCAAATGGGACAATTAAGAAAAGAGTTTACAAGAGAAGAACTCTTGATTGCAGATAATATCTGGCATGCCTTTGAAAGGCAATACAAAATTGAAGGCAAACAGGCTATCATCGCCTCTCTCAGACATATGAGGACTCAAAGAAACCTCATTTCACAGGCTCAGCAAGAAACAAGAAGTCTTGCGAAAAACATGACTGAATCTACTGGGATAATCTCCTACGCAGAAGTTACAGGCGCCTTTAAAACGCCTATTTATCGAAGACTCAATTTTAGGGTCTTCCTCTCAATTGAATCCTTCTGTGGTACCAGCAATACCACCAATGTCTCCTCAGAAACAACGAGACTTGAGGCTTTCCTCACTCGGTTGATAAATGACTCCTACAGCAAAGAAAATATTACTCTTCTCCGAGGCGGAAGCAATCAGACTCCTATCTTACTAATAGATAAACCATCATATGATGCTCTCCTCAACCTCACAGAATTTTCACTTCTGTACACATATGGATTCATTGCCTTCCTCAAAATCCATAGAGAAGAAGACTTACTCCTCCTCCCAGAGACAGAGAAATGGGTAATCAAAAACCTGATGCATGAGTACCCATATGTCCTGCATACGATGATCCTAGCTCCTTATGGATCTCCTGCTAAATCCTTCTCTTTAATAAGGATTTTAGAAGAAATACCCTCTTGGGTCTCAGAGGTTCCATCCTTTGCCCCAGAAAGACAAGTTCCTATCACCATGTATCATCGAGAACAACAGCGAACCGAGCTTGTCAGAATGATCAGCGGAAATCTCCGTAATCCTCAGTCAAAATATTACACCATCTATCTCTCAGAAAACCTAATTATTCAAACACCAGAGGTATATGGAAATGGCACAGTTGAACGGATGAAACCACATCAAACCCCTATCAAAATAGAGATCCTCTGCAGCATGGAGACCTTCGTCACGCTTGGAATACGTGACCTCTCAGTACGACAAAATGTCTTCAAAATGAACCCAGATCTTACGGAGGAATTGTTACTTGGGCTTGCTGATGATTATGCACCCGACTCAGAAGACAACCCGGATCCAGAAAGCACAGTCGATGGATCGCAGCTCGGCCCGACCGACGAATTTCAGCCCGAAGAATCTTTTATGATGGCGTAAGCATAGTCAAAAGAAAAAGGAGCGTCTCATTGGCAAACAAGAAGAGACGTCTGCACAGTAAAGATTCTCTTCAGATAAGAGCTGGTCTCTAAACCCGTGCCAACACAGTACACCTCTCAGGCCATAATGGCTACAGTAGCTACAGTAGTCACAATTATATGTACAGTATCACTCACATGTAAACAGTTTTTCTTTTGTCTCTTTATGTGTAACTCTCTCTATAAATACCCTTCCTCATTCATTTGTAAAAGAGAGGAACTTCCCGGAGAAGCCAATCTCTTAGGAAGATAGCAACCAGCCCGCAGGTATGGCAGGCTAATCTCCCTCTGGAATAGCCAGAAGGGCTAAGCCTTGTTGTAATATGTTTATTTTGTTAATAATATGAGTTATTCTCCTATCTATCTTTCGGAATGATGTTTGGTTTCTTCATTACAGATTATCTGTGTTTAAGCATGCATGGCTCTTGTTGAAAGGTATGATGGCCATAGTGATGACCTTAGCCTGGTATGGACCTTTGAGGACTATTGCCGTTAGCCAAGGAAGGCGTTTAGGCGTTTTGTCCGAAGTCCATATACCGAAAGGTGACCTACACATAGGTCGGTCTGAAGATGAGTCCATGATAGTTCTTTCTCATAAGCACAACTTACCTCTCAGCTTTGCTTATCACCTTGAGACCCTTAACCAACCGTCTAAACCGGAAGCATAGGTGGACCTTAACCCACATTATTAAGCTTTATAAATATTGTTGCACCTGGCTGCCTGACTGGTTATTCTACTCTCTCTCTCTCTGCTTACTCTCTCTCTGCTTTAAACCACTCTCTTTCTTTCATCGGTTAAGTGCTGCTTTGTTGTTTCAGTTTTTTTACAAAAAAAAAAAAAAAAAAAACCACCCCTCCTTATAGTTTGGTATCAGAGCCATATACTTTCTTGGCTCCTAGAGCATCGCTATGAGCGACAGGGACTCTTCAGAGTTCTCGTGGACTCGGTGTTTAGCACACCTCGCAGAGAACGATGGTTCTTTCGAAGATTGGGAACCTTCTATACCTAGCACAGATGCTACGTCCATCTCTGGACACCCAGACAATCCTCGGTATAGTTTCAACCGAGATCCAGCAGAGGCAGATGCTGAGCATAGGATCTTCTTAGCTGAACTAGCTCAAGCAGAAGCTTCAGCACAACCAGATACCTCAGACTTAGAACTCAGCATGACTGAGTTAACCCTTGAACCCGATACCGGTTCACCCTCAGACTCAGACCCAACTCCTTTTGGTAGTCCTACATACCATAGGCCCAGTATAGACGTCCCTCCAACAGGAACGCTAACTCCTCCGTCTTTCGACGATTTTACATGGGAAAATCTTGCTCTTTATGAGCGATTTTTAGTTGTCAGCATTTCTGCCCTTGAACGAGCTTTAGCTCTACCCAGAACAACCCTTTGGCGAGACAATGTAGCCGTCTTGCTAACATTAGCCAAAAGATACAGACATCGCATGCTTTTAGAAAACATGCTTTTTGAGAAAAAAGAAAGGTTTGACATTTTTCAAATCATCCTCAGAAATAGACGCCTGCTAACAGAGGCTTTGTTAGCTGCCCTTAGAACAAGACATTTGTTCATCATCCAGCCAGATGGAACAATCATCTATTCAGTAGATTCTTATGTACTCGAAACAGTACAAATAACTACTCTCACAGCTTTATACAATTTTGAAGACAGGTATAATAATGCCTTTTCCAGTTTAGTTACACATGCCACAGAAAATAACTATGGCCGCTCAGTAATTAATTATGTTCTTCATGGATAAAACACCCAAAAGCATAATCAGCCGTATATACTCTTGGATATACGGAAACAAAGACTATGTTCTTCTTTCTGAAGAACTTCGTCCCACTTCAGACTGTTGGGAACTACACAGTAAGTATGCACATGCTAGACACATCTCTAGCCTCAATCCCAGCCTTAGTGAATTTGTCGCCTTAGGCAATCACACAAATGATCTGCTTTTGTGGACCCTCGAGAGCTTAGGCAAACTAAGCAATTCTCAAACAGAAAGAGCTAATGAGCTTAAGCTACAGTTAGATCTTCTAGATAAGATCCTCAGTGACATCAATACACAGCTACCTTCTAACTTGGTAGAAGTACTCTCAGCTTTACTGGAATCTAGTCAAGACATAAAAAAATGTCAAACACAGATTTTTGAAGATACTCAAGAAATTTTAAATTATCTTGAAAACGCTAGACTTCAAGAAGAAGTCTCTGAAAAAATCTTTACAGATATTCAAGAGATCCTTAGGTTAATAAAACCTATGTCAGAAAAAATTGTAGCCATTGGAAAAGCTACAGGCTCAGATTTTAATTAATTTTCATATGTCGATTATGCAAATCATCCCTTATGAAACCTCAGTATCATCAAAAGAAGTAAAAACTCCTTCACTTCTTGAATTCCTTCAGAAAATAGAAAGTTTTGTTAAAAGTGGAAAAAACTTTTTTATTGAAAAACATGAGTTAGAACAAGCAAACGCTTTAAAACTCACTCAGTTAATTGGCAAAAGCCAAAATTTTCTCTCCTCAGGAATCCTTCAATTAAGAGAAGAATTAATTGAATCAGAAAAAATTAAAGGACAAAATCATGAAAATCTTAGAAAAGGACTTGAAAGATTTTTTCAAGTTTTTACAGAATATCAACAAAGTTTAAGCAAAGGGTTAAATTCCTTAGCCTCACAGTTACATAGTAACCTTCATAGACAAGAAGTCTTAACACAGACTTTAGCAGAAACTAAAGTTCAAATCTCAGAACAAGAAGCTGTTCTTAATCAGCTGTCCGTCCAACTCTCAGATCTAAGATTGTTCGTTGAAAACGATCAAAACCTACATTCAATTGCTGATGCAGTTAGAACTAATCTTGATTATTTTGAGAAAAACTGCAGATTAATTGAAGACGCTTGCGCCTCTTTAGGAACAAGCATTCACAGCATAAAATCTTTTGTCGAACAAAACAAAAGAGAAACTCAGAACAATTTAAATAGTCAAATGACTATACTTAAAGAAATATATGAAAAAATTTCTATGCTTGAACAAAAGCATGAATTAAACGCAAAAATTCATGAGAAGCAAATGAGTTCTCTAAAAACTCAGATACAAAATCTTTCTGACAAGGTTCAGAGCTCAGCCAAAACAACTGAGGCTTCCCCTCAGTTACAACCTCCTAATCCTCCATTAGGAAGAGCACAGATAAACATGTTTCAATTAAAGAAATTTGGTGAAAATGTTAAAGCCAAATATTTTGAAAATAAACCACAAATGGATTGGTCAAAATTTGGAGATTCCGAATGGAAAGTTATAGAAACTGCTATAACAAAGCAAACTTTGCCCCCAGTTAGATACAAAGATTTGTATACTAATGGAGAAACTCCTAAAGGAAAAGATTACGAACTTGCAAAATGGAGTAATCTTGTTACAGTTACTCAAACTATGCAAAAATTTGATGTCTTCCATCCAACATGGATAGATCTCAGAAGAAAACAGGGATTTCAGTATTTATCCCATGGTCTTTTTCAGTGTAGAATTCAAGGACTACACCTCCCAGATCCTAATATACGAATTTGCCTCGTTCTTATAGATGAACGAAACTCAGTATTTAGAGACAGTATTATAGGCATTGGTCAATTAGATTTAAGAAGTAATGTTGCCTATTTCAATGTCATTCCAGGCTATGTTATGCCTATTACCTCAGCCAGATATATCAAACTCCTCGTTAACACACAGGGTTATGAAAACTATATAGTTAACGAAGGAATTCTTTCAGTAGAATTTCAAAGTTATTGCATGTTCTGTATAAACTCTCAGGATGGACTTCTCCCTCACATTCCTAAAGGACGAATTAATGAAGAAATTCTTATTCGTACCACTAGAGACATGGAAGATTACACATTCCGGAGAATACCTACAGCAGATATGTTATCCGATGATAACTTCAGAATTTGGAATTTTCCAGAAACGGTTCCTTTTAAGAAAAAGTACAACACTTTAGATTTTGTACAGCAAGAAGGAAACTCAGTATCTTTAAAATTTGGAAAACCAACCTCAGTAATTTCTAATACCCCTTCAGAAGAAGCGGTAATCCACTCAGGCATAAATTTTGCCTCTCCCAGTTTCTCTAGGCAAAGCTTTTCAGAAGCAAGCTCCTCTAGAAGAAAACCTTTTATCCAATTACCCAGATCACAATCTTTTTCTCAGATTGAAACACCATCTAGGACAAGACCTTCTCCTAGAACTCAGATTAATATGTTTTATTTTAATAAAGCAAAAAACTTTCAAGAATTAGATTTGCTCTTGCAAGGCAAAAAGCTTCCAGATGAAGAACCCAACCTTCCACCCACAGTTCAGGTATATACAGCTCGTGTTTATGATGAAGAACCCGAAGCTAGAACTCAGAAAGAAAATATCGAGTTTAAAACTCCTGTCTTTTCTTCTAATAAAAAGAAGAATTCTCAGAAACCGATAGCCTCCAAATTCTTTGAAGGAAAAACATTTATGGCCGAACAAGCCATTAATCCGATAGGAATAAAACTCAATTTAGATGGAATCAGAGACGTTAAAAGCGCTCTCAAAAAGTGGAAAGAACAAATGGAAATTTGTTTCAGCCTTCAGCCCACTTGGAATACAGAAAGCTGTCATAGCTACGCAGAACTTTCCTTAGAAGGAAACGTTAAGAGTTATATTAAATTCCTTAAGAAAGGAACCACAGAAGAACACCGAAATCTCTTAATAGAATTTCAAACAATATATCAGACTAGACGTAATGTCGATGGATATGTGTTCTTAATCTCAAAAGAGTTTATAGGACAATCTCAGATTACTCATCTTAATGAGGAACAAGAACAAGCTAAATACAAGCTCGCTCAGTTACAAATTTGTAATCTAAAGTTTTTAGAAGAATACACTAATAACTTTAGAGCTATCTTTTATAAATGTGAAGACGATAGTCTTAAAGACGAATACTTTCGCAAAATCCCAGTAATCGGTGACTCCCTCTTTCAATCATATCAAACATGGAAAGGAAAATTTAATGGAGTTAACCATATTAAAGATAATTCTTTAGGTGAAAGAATTAACTATACTCAGGATTATATTGCTCAAAGAAAGAAAATGAGAAAAGAACAAAAGCTGATTGAATCAGCCTTCTCAGAAGTATCATTTAAAGATGAAAGAGATACTAATCCCTCTATTCAATGGGGATGCTCAGAAAACAAGTATAAATCTTTTCTTAAAAGAAAAAACTTTTCTTTTCCCAGAAAAAAGAAACATAAGTTTCGTAAATCACTTTCTTTCAAAAATCCAGAAAAAAGATTAAAAAAATTTTAAAAAAGAAAGTACTGGATAAAAAATACGTCCTCTCAGAAGAAGGTTTCTAATTATAGAAAACCCTCACAAAAATTCACAGGTAAAACAACAAAAGAATGTTGGACTTGCGGAAAACCTGGGCACTTTGCTCCAGATTGCCCAGACAAAGATAAGAAGCAAGCAAGAGTTAATCTTGTTGAAATTATGCTTCCCTCAGCCGATGAGAATGATTTTGACATTCTCTATCCTTCTGAATTGTATACTGTCGATTCAGATTCTGTCTATTCCATAACCTCAGACGACTCTGAGGAACAAGCCGAAGACTTTCACAGTTCAAATAGCGACACAATTGAAAGCTGTCAGCCGGATGTCTACTGTAATGCTTTTACAGCAGACTTTGAGAGAGGAGAATCTTCCTCCTCAGCTCAGAATCTATATAGAAAATTTGAAGACCAAGATGCTATCTGGTCTTGCAGCAAATGGAATTGCAAACAGTGGCTCTTTCGAGATCCACTACCTTCCAACATTCCGATGACATTTGAAACAGCCGTTTCCTCAGAAATATTCTTATGTGAAGCTTGTGGATATACCACAATCTCAGGAGATACCGAAGAATGTATTTTCTTTGTTAGCAAAGATCACAAATTACATTATCACAAAACTTGTTTTGTAGTTGTCATTTTTGACAATCGCGGACTTCATGCGAAGAATGTCGCTTTAAATATGCTCAGTGACTTTTGGAGGGAAGTTGAGGATAATCGCTTCTCTATTGCCTTTACTCAGCAACTTGTTAAGCCACAAGCAAGTCAACCTCCTATTAAAATAGAAGAAATTGTTGACTCTCAGCATACTTCCATAAATACATTTTATATGCAGCAACCAACAGCTCGGTGTAATACTGTTGACAGTGGAATGCTTCTTTATGTCCGCCTTCCTATTGCTAACCTTGGTGGCCGCATCATTGAAGCTCTTATTGACACAGGCAGTACCACATCACTTATTGGACCAGAAGTCCTCCCAGCTTCTCATCTAATCCTTGCTGAACAACCCCTTCGTGGTGTTGGCGCTGGTGGCAGTGAATTCGAGTTAACGCATAAAACCCGTTCTCTCCTTATTCAGGACTCTCAGACCTTTTATAAAGTTCAATTTTGGGTCATTCCAGCCCTTCATTCCGAGGCCATTCTTGGCATTAGCTTCTTTGAAGCCTTTGACTCCTGCCAACTCTCGTTTGGCCCTCCTCCTCAGCTCGTCCTATCCCTTTCTCAGGTCCCTCCTCTCATTCTCCCGTTATACACGATGGCTCAGCTCAGAGCTTTGTCAGCCCAGCGTGGTGGTACCGGCGACCTCTCGCCTCCTTCTCCTACCCTAAACCCTAAACCAAAAAATTCCTGCACCATGTGCAACTCTAATCCTAACTCAGGATGCGACTGTCATAACATTGAAGGTTATCTCGCAGAAATATATCAACACTCAGTTGAAAACTCCAAGCAAAAGAAAGAGTCAAAAACTCAAGCTAAGCTTAGGAAACTCACAGAACCAGTTTTAGGAACAAATCCTACAGCCCAGTGGCAAAAAGATAAATATGAATGTGAGCTTCGACTCATAGACCCAGAACGAAAAATAAATGGAAAAGCGTATCCCGCTAATCCGAATGAAACGAAGGAGCTTAATATTCAGATCAAGGAACTCCTTGAACAACGGTTAATCAGACCCTCACAGAGCCCTCATAATAGTCCGGCATTTTTAGTCAATAATCACGCTGAACAACTCAGAGGAAAGGCTAGGATGGTTATAGACTATCGAGCTTTAAACAACAATCTTGTTCAAGATACGTACAAAATCCCAGACAAAAACAATCTTATTCAACTCATTGAAAAAAGAACTTGGTTTAGCAAGTTTGATTGCAAATCAGGATTTTGGCAAATAAGAATGCACAAAGACTCTATCCCCTGGACAGCATTCAGCGTCCCTCAAGGAAAATACGAATGGCTAGTCATGCCTTTCGGTCTCAGTATCGCTCCTCAAGTCTTTCAAAGACGAATGGATGATATCTTTAGAGAACACAGAGACTATTGTTTAGTCTATATTGACGACATTCTTGTCGCTTCACACACAGAAGAAGAACATTTCCAACATGTTCGAGCTATCCTTAACGAATTTGAGAAACACGGTATCGTGATCTCTCCCAAGAAATACGAACTCTGCCAAAGAGAAATAAAATTCTTAGGAGTTCATATTAAGCAAGGAGAAATATCTCTACAAGATCATATTGTCAAAAAAATTCTTGACTTCCCAGAAATCATAACCAGCAGAAAACAACTGCAAAGTTATTTAGGAATTCTCAACTGCGCTAGCGATTTTATTAAAAATCTAGCAAAATATCGAAGCAGTCTCTCAGCAAAATTAACAAAAACCGAACAAACAAATCCGTTTAAATGGACAGAAAGAGATATCGCAATAGTTCGGGAATTACGGGAAATAGTAAAAACTATTCCTCCTCTCAGTCTACCCAATACTGAAGACACTTTCATCCTAAGAAGTGATGCCTCAGATAAACAATGGGGAGTTGTCTATATGACCAAAGACCCCAAAGATTTAGAAAAAAGAAGAAAAATTTGTTGTTATAAATCAGGAACTTTTAATCCTGCTCAGTGCAATTACCATGCTCATGAAAAAGAATTATTGGCTGTAATTTTTGGCATTGATAAATATGCTCTTTTTCTCAGACCAAAAAGATTTATTGTCGAAACAGACTCTAAATTTGTACAGCATTTTAGAAATGCACCACTTCGAAAATTAACTCAGAAAAGGCTGATTAATTGGCATCATTTTTTAAATGAATTTGATTTTGATATCATTCATATCTCAGGACAAAGAAATGAATTAGCAGATATCTTATCTCGTGAACAACTATTTGCTAACTCTTCTACTGACTCAGAGTTATGTTTTTCTTTCAAGATAAGATGATGTTTCGAGGAAAAGGAGTAAGAGTTCCTTCCAGAGGAAGAGGATACACAGAGACTCCCATAGGAAGACAGAGCTTCCATGCACACAGTATGGTCTCCAAAAGACCTCTCTCAGAGCAAGAAATGGACAACCAGTTTCTATTCCAACAATTCCAGGAATACCTGGCGTTCAGGTCTTTGTCTCTTGAAGACAATAATAGTGAAGCCTCTAGTCTAAATGACTATGCTCCCTCTCAGAAAATCCTCAAAAGCGAGGACTCCACAGAAATTGACACTACCACAGAACCTTGGATGACTGTATCCTCTAAGAAGCCTTCAGCTTCCTCTCAGATAAAAGAATATAGGCATATTATCACAGATATAGACCAAGTTCTATATCCTCCCAGCATCTCGAAAGAAGGATTATCTCAGAAAAATCTGGTAGGGAATGTCTACCTAAAACATATTGCACACAGAGAACAGTTCCAAATGGGACAATTAAGAAAAGAGTTTACAAGAGAAGAACTCTTGATTGCAGATAATATCTGGCATGCCTTTGAAAGGCAATACAAAATTGAAGGCAAACAGGCTATCATCGCCTCTCTCAGACATATGAGGACTCAAAGAAACCTCATTTCACAGGCTCAGCAAGAAACAACAAGTCTTGCGAAAAACATGACTGAATCTACTGGGATAATCTCCTACGCAGAAGTTACAGGCGCCTTTAAAACGCCTATTTATCGAAGACTCAATTTTAGGGTCTTCCTCTCAATTGAATCCTTCTGTGGTACCAGCAATACCACCAATGTCTCCTCAGAAACAACGAGACTTGAGGCTTTCCTCACTCGGTTGATAGATGACTCCTACAGCAAAGAAAATATTACTCTTCTCCGAGGCGGAAGCAATCAGACTCCTATCTTACTAATAGATAAACCATCATATGATGCTCTCCTCAACCTCACAGAATTTTCACTTCTGTACACATATGGATTCATTGCCTTCCTCAAAATCCATAGAGAAGAAGACTTACTCCTCCTCCCAGAGACAGAGAAATGGGTAATCAAAAACCTGATGCATGAGTACCCATATGTCCTGCATACGATGATCCTAGCTCCTTATGGATCTCCTGCTAAATCCTTCTCTTTAATAAGGATTTTAGAAGAAATACCCTCTTGGGTCTCAGAGGTTCCATCCTTTGCCCCAGAAAGACAAGTTCCTATCACCATGTATCATCGAGAACAACAGCGAACCGAGCTTGTCAGAATGATCAGCGGAAATCTCCGTAATCCTCAGTCAAAATATTACACCATCTATCTCTCAGAAAACCTAATTATTCAAACACCAGAGGTATATGGAAATGGCACAGTTGAACGGATGAAACCACATCAAACCCCTATCAAAATAGAGATCCTCTGCAGCATGGAGACCTTCGTCACGCTTGGAATACGTGACCTCTCAGTACGACAAAATGTCTTCAAAATGAACCCAGATCTTACGGAGGAATTGTTACTTGGGCTTGCTGATGATTATGCACCCGACTCAGAAGACAACCCGGATCCAGAAAGCACAGTCGATGGATCGCAGCTCGGCCCGACCGACGAATTTCAGCCCGAAGAATCTTTTATGATGGCGTAAGCATAGTCAAAAGAAAAAGGAGCGTCTCATTGGCAAACAAGAAGAGACGTCTGCACAGTAAAGATTCTCTTCAGATAAGAGCTGGTCTCTAAACCCGTGCCAACACAGTGCACCTCTCAGGCCATAATGGCTACAGTAGCTACAGTAGTCACAATTATATGTACAGTATCACTCACATGTAAACAGTTTTTCTTTTGTCTCTTTATGTGTAACTCTCTCTATAAATACCCTTCCTCATTCATTTGTAAAAGAGAGGAACTTCCCGGAGAAGCCAATCTCTTAGGAAGATAGCAACCAGCCCGCAGGTATGGCAGGCTAATCTCCCTCTGGAATAGCCAGAAGGGCTAAGCCTTGTTGTAATATGTTTATTTTGTTAATAATATGAGTTATTCTCCTATCTATCTTTCGGAATGATGTTTGGTTTCTTCATTACAGATTATCTGTGTTTAAGCATGCATGGCTCTTGTTGAAAGGTATGATGGCCATAGTGATGACCTTAGCCTGGTATGGACCTTTGAGGACTATTGCCGTTAGCCAAGGAAGGCGTTTAGGCGTTTTGTCCGAAGTCCATATACCGAAAGGTGACCTACACATAGGTCGGTCTGAAGATGAGTCCATGATAGTTCTTTCTCATAAGCACAACTTACCTCTCAGCTTTGCTTATCACCTTGAGACCCTTAACCAACCGTCTAAACCGGAAGCATAGGTGGACCTTAACCCACATTATTAAGCTTTATAAATATTGTTGCACCTGGCTGCCTGACTGGTTATTCTACTCTCTCTCTCTCTGCTTACTCTCTCTCTGCTTTAAACCACTCTCTTTCTTTCATCGGTTAAGTGCTGCTTTGTTGTTTCAGTTTTTTTACAAAAAAAAAAAAAAAAAAAAAAAAAACCACCCCTCCTTATAGTTTGGTATCAGAGCCATATACTTTCTTGGCTCCTAGAGCATCGCTATGAGCGACAGGGACTCTTCAGAGTTCTCGTGGACTCGGTGTTTAGCACACCTCGCAGAGAACGATGGTTCTTTCGAAGATTGGGAACCTTCTATACCTAGCACAGATGCTACGTCCATCTCTGGACACCCAGACAATCCTCGGTATGGTTTCAACCGAGATCCAGCAGAGGCAGATGCTGAGCATAGGATCTTCTTAGCTGAACTAGCTCAAGCAGAAGCTTCAGCACAACCAGATACCTCAGACTTAGAACTCAGCATGACTGAGTTAACCCTTGAACCCGATACCGGTTCACCCTCAGACTCAGACCCAACTCCTTTTGGTAGTCCTACATACCATAGGCCCAGTATAGACGTCCCTCCAACAGGAACGCTAACTCCTCCGTCTTTCGACGATTTTACATGGGAAAATCTTGCTCTTTATGAGCGATTTTTAGTTGTCAGCATTTCTGCCCTTGAACGAGCTTTAGCTCTACCCAGAACAACCCTTTGGCGAGACAATGTAGCCGTCTTGCTAACATTAGCCAAAAGATACAGACATCGCATGCTTTTAGAAAACATGCTTTTTGAGAAAAAAGAAAGGTTTGACATTTTTCAAATCATCCTCAGAAATAGACGCCTGCTAACAGATGCTTTGTTAGCTGCCCTTAGAACAAGACATTTGTTCATCATCCAGCCAGATGGAACAATCATCTATTCAGTAGATTCTTATGTACTCGAAACAGTACAAATAACTACTCTCACAGCTTTATACAATTTTGAAGACAGGTATAATAATGCCTTTTCCAGTTTAGTTACACATGCCACAGAAAATAACTATGGCCGCTCAGTAATTAATTATGTTCTTCATGGATAAAACACCCAAAAGCATAATCAGCCGTATATACTCTTGGATATACGGAAACAAAGACTATGTTCTTCTTTCTGAAGAACTTCGTCCCACTTCAGACTGTTGGGAACTACACAGTAAGTATGCACATGCTAGACACATCTCTAGCCTCAATCCCAGCCTTAGTGAATTTGTCGCCTTAGGCAATCACACAAATGATCTGCTTTTGTGGACCCTCGAGAGCTTAGGCAAACTAAGCAATTCTCAAACAGAAAGAGCTAATGAGCTTAAGCTACAGTTAGATCTTCTAGATAAGATCCTCAGTGACATCAATACACAGCTACCTTCTAACTTGGTAGAAGTACTCTCAGCTTTACTGGAATCTAGTCAAGACATAAAAAAATGTCAAACACAGATTTTTGAAGATACTCAAGAAATTTTAAATTATCTTGAAAACGCTAGACTTCAAGAAAAAGTCTCTGAAAAAATCTTTACAGATATTCAAGAGATCCTTAGGTTAATAAAACCTATGTCAGAAAAAATTGTAGCCATTGGAAAAGCTACAGGCTCAGATTTTAATTAATTTTCATATGTCGATTATGCAAATCATCCCTTATGAAACCTCAGTATCATCAAAAGAAGTAAAAACTCCTTCACTTCTTGAATTCCTTCAGAAAATAGAAAGTTTTGTTAAAAGTGGAAAAAACTTTTTTATTGAAAAACATGAGTTAGAACAAGCAAACGCTTTAAAACTCACTCAGTTAATTGGCAAAAGCCAAAATTTTCTCTCCTCAGGAATCCTTCAATTAAGAGAAGAATTAATTGAATCAGAAAAAATTAAAGGACAAAATCATGAAAATCTTAGAAAAGGACTTGAAAGATTTTTTCAAGTTTTTACAGAATATCAACAAAGTTTAAGCAAAGGGTTAAATTCCTTAGCCTCACAGTTACATAGTAACCTTCATAGACAAGAAGTCTTAACACAGACTTTAGCAGAAACTAAAGTTCAAATCTCAGAACAAGAAGCTGTTCTTAATCAGCTGTCCGTCCAACTCTCAGATCTAAGATTGTTCGTTGAAAACGATCAAAACCTACATTCAATTGCTGATGCAGTTAGAACTAATCTTGATTATTTTGAGAAAAACTGCAGATTAATTGAAGACGCTTGCGCCTCTTTAGGAACAAGCATTCACAGCATAAAATCTTTTGTCGAACAAAACAAAAGAGAAACTCAGAACAATTTAAATAGTCAAATGACTATACTTAAAGAAATATATGAAAAAATTTCTATGCTTGAACAAAAGCATGAATTAAACGCAAAAATTCATGAGAAGCAAATGAGTTCTCTAAAAACTCAGATACAAAATCTTTCTGACAAGGTCCAGAGCTCAGCCAAAACAACTGAGGCTTCCCCTCAGTTACAACCTCCTAATCCTCCATTAGGAAGAGCACAGATAAACATGTTTCAATTAAAGAAATTTGGTGAAAATGTTAAAGCCAAATATTTTGAAAATAAACCACAAATGGATTGGTCAAAATTTGGAGATTCCGAATGGAAAGTTATAGAAACTGCTATAACAAAGCAAACTTTGCCCCCAATTAGATACAAAGATTTGTATACTAATGGAGAAACTCCTAAAGGAAAAGATTACGAACTTGCAAAATGGAGTAATCTTGTTACAGTTACTCAAACTATGCAAAAATTTGATGTCTTCCATCCAACATGGATAGATCTCAGAAGAAAACAGGGATTTCAGTATTTATCCCATGGTCTTTTTCAGTGTAGAATTCAAGGACTACACCTCCCAGATCCTAATATACGAATTTGCCTCGTTCTTATAGATGAACGAAACTCAGTATTTAGAGACAGTATTATAGGCATTGGTCAATTAGATTTAAGAAGTAATGTTGCCTATTTCAATGTCATTCCAGGCTATGTTATGCCTATTACCTCAGCCAGATATATCAAACTCCTCGTTAACACACAGGGTTATGAAAACTATATAGTTAACGAAGGAATTCTTTCAGTAGAATTTCAAAGTTATTGCATGTTCTGTATAAACTCTCAGGATGGACTTCTCCCTCACATTCCTAAAGGACGAATTAATGAAGAAATTCTTATTCGTACCACTAGAGACATGGAAGATTACACATTCCGGAGAATACCTACAGCAGATATGTTATCCGATGATAACTTCAGAATTTGGAATTTTCCAGAAACGGTTCCTTTTAAGAAAAAGTACAACACTTTAGATTTTGTACAGCAAGAAGGAAACTCAGTATCTTTAAAATTTGGAAAACCAACCTCAGTAATTTCTAATACCCCTTCAGAAGAAGCGGTAATCCACTCAGGCATAAATTTTGCCTCTCCCAGTTTCTCTAGGCAAAGCTTTTCAGAAGCAAGCTCCTCTAGAAGAAAACCTTTTATCCAATTACCCAGATCACAATCTTTTTCTCAGATTGAAACACCATCTAGGACAAGACCTTCTCCTAGAACTCAGATTAATATGTTTTATTTTAATAAAGCAAAAAACTTTCAAGAATTAGATTTGCTCTTGCAAGGCAAAAAGCTTCCAGATGAAGAACCCAACCTTCCACCCACAGTTCAGGTATATACAGCTCGTGTTTATGATGAAGAACCCGAAGCTAGAACTCAGAAAGAAAATATCGAGTTTAAAACTCCTGTCTTTTCTTCTAATAAAAAGAAGAATTCTCAGAAACCGATAGCCTCCAAATTCTTTGAAGGAAAAACATTTATGGCCGAACAAGCCATTAATCCGATAGGAATAAAACTCAATTTAGATGGAATCAGAGACGTTAAAAGCGCTCTCAAAAAGTGGAAAGAACAAATGGAAATTTGTTTCAGCCTTCAGCCCACTTGGAATACAGAAAGCTGTCATAGCTACGCAGAACTTTCCTTAGAAGGAAACGTTAAGAGTTATATTAAATTCCTTAAGAAAGGAACCACAGAAGAACACCGAAATCTCTTAATAGAATTTCAAACAATATATCAGACTAGACGTAATGTCGATGGATATGTGTTCTTAATCTCAAAAGAGTTTATAGGACAATCTCAGATTACTCATCTTAATGAGGAACAAGAACAAGCTAAATACAAGCTCGCTCAGTTACAAATTTGTAATCTAAAGTTTTTAGAAGAATACACTAATAACTTTAGAGCTATCTTTTATAAATGTGAAGACGATAGTCTTAAAGACGAATACTTTCGCAAAATCCCAGTAATCGGTGACTCCCTCTTTCAATCATATCAAACATGGAAAGGAAAATTTAATGGAGTTAACCATATTAAAGATAATTCTTTAGGTGAAAGAATTAACTATACTCAGGATTATATTGCTCAAAGAAAGAAAATGAGAAAAGAACAAAAGCTGATTGAATCAGCCTTCTCAGAAGTATCATTTAAAGATGAAAGAGATACTAATCCCTCTATTCAATGGGGATGCTCAGAAAACAAGTATAAATCTTTTCTTAAAAGAAAAAACTTTTCTTTTCCCAGAAAAAAGAAACATAAGTTTCGTAAATCACTTTCTTTCAAAAATCCAGAAAAAAGATTAAAAAAATTTAAAAAAAGAAAGTACTGGATAAAAAATACGTCCTCTCAGAAGAAGGTTTCTAATTATAGAAAACCCTCACAAAAATTCACAGGTAAAACAACAAAAGAATGTTGGACTTGCGGAAAACCTGGGCACTTTGCTCCAGATTGCCCAGACAAAGATAAGAAGCAAGCAAGAGTTAATCTTGTTGAAATTATGCTTCCCTCAGCCGATGAGAATGATTTTGACATTCTCTATCCTTCTGAATTGTATACTGTCGATTCAGATTCTGTCTATTCCATAACCTCAGACGACTCTGAGGAACAAGCCGAAGACTTTCACAGTTCAAATAGCGACACAATTGAAAGCTGTCAGCCGGATGTCTACTGTAATGCTTTTACAGCAGACTTTGAGAGAGGAGAATCTTCCTCCTCAGCTCAGAATCTATATAGAAAATTTGAAGACCAAGATGCTATCTGGTCTTGCAGCAAATGGAATTGCAAACAGTGGCTCTTTCGAGATCCACTACCTTCCAACATTCCGATGACATTTGAAACAGCCGTTTCCTCAGAAATATTCTTATGTGAAGCTTGTGGATATACCACAATCTCAGGAGATACCGAAGAATGTATTTTCTTTGCTAGCAAAGATCACAAATTACATTATCACAAAACTTGTTTTGTAGTTGTCATTTTTGACAATCGCGGACTTCATGCGAAGAATGTCGCTTTAAATATGCTCAGTGACTTTTGGAGGGAAGTTGAGGATAATCGCTTCTCTATTGCCTTTACTCAGCAACTTGTTAAGCCACAAGCAAGTCAACCCCCTATTAAAATAGAAGAAATTGTTGACTCTCAGCATACTTCCATAAATACATTTTATATGCAGCAACCAACAGCTCGGTGTAATACTGTTGACAGTGGAATGCTTCTTTATGTCCGCCTTCCTATTGCTAACCTTGGTGGCCGCATCATTGAAGCTCTTATTGACACAGGCAGTACCACATCACTTATTGGACCAGAAGTCCTCCCAGCTTCTCATCTAATCCTTGCTGAACAACCCCTTCGTGGTGTTGGCGCTGGTGGCAGTGAATTCGAGTTAACGCATAAAACCCGTTCTCTCCTTATTCAGGACTCTCAGACCTTTTATAAAGTTCAATTTTGGGTCATTCCAGCCCTTCATTCCGAGGCCATTCTTGGCATTAGCTTCTTTGAAGCCTTTGACTCCTGCCAACTCTCGTTTGGCCCTCCTCCTCAGCTCGTCCTATCCCTTTCTCAGGTCCCTCCTCTCATTCTCCCGTTATACACGATGGCTCAGCTCAGAGCTTTGTCAGCCCAGCGTGGTGGTACCGGCGACCTCTCGCCTCCTTCTCCTACCCTAAACCCTAAACCCTAAACCCTAAACCCTAAACCCTAAACCCTAAACCCTAAACCCTAAACCCTAAACCCTAAACCCTAAACCCTAAACCCTAAACCCTAAACCCTAAACCCTAAACCCTAAACCCTAAACCCTAAACCCTAAACCCTAAACCCTAAACCCTAAACCCTAAACCCTAAACCCTAAACCCTAAACCCTAAACCCTAAACCCTAAACCCTAAACCCTAAACCCTAAACCCTAAACCCTAATCCTAATTCAGGATGCTCCTGTAAGAACATTGAATGTTACCTCGCAGAAATATATCAACATTCCGTTGAAATATCCAAGCAAAAGAAAGAGTCAAAAACTCAAGCTAAGCTTAGGAAACTCACAGAACCAATTCTAGGAACTAATCCTACAGCCCAATGGCAAAAGGATAAATATGAATGTGAGCTTCGACTCATAGACCCAGAACGAAAAATAAATGGAAAAGCTTATCCGGCTAATCCTAATGAAATAAAGGAACTTAATATTCAGATTAAGGAACTCCTCGAGCAAAGGTTAATTAGACCTTCACAGAGTCCTCATAATAGTCCACCCTTTTTAGTCAACAATCATGCTGAACAACTCAGAGGAAAGGCCAGGATGGTCATAGACTATCGAGCCCTAAACAACAATCTTGTTCAAGACACATACAAGATCCCAGATAAAAACAATCTTATTCAACTTATTGAAAAAAGAACTTGGTTTAGCAAGTTTGATTGCAAATCAGGATTTTGGCAGAT
This sequence comes from Sextonia rubra, assembly GCA_037013555.1. NCBI lineage: Eukaryota > Viridiplantae > Streptophyta > Magnoliopsida > Laurales > Lauraceae > Sextonia > Sextonia rubra. Next base: position 175,886 of record JASUAD010000027.1, read on the forward strand.
AAGAATGCATAAAGATTCTATCCCTTGGACCGCATTCAGCGTCCCTCAAGGAAAATACGAATGGCTAGTTATGCCTTTCGGTCTCAGTATTGCTCCTCAAGTCTTTCAAAGACGAATGGATGACATCTTTAGAGAACACAGAGACTATTGTTTAGTCTATATTGACGACATTCTTGTTGCTTCACACACAGAAGAAGAACATTTTCAACATGTTCGAGCTATCCTTAACGAATTCGAGAAACACGGTATAGTGATCTCTCCAAAGAAGTACGAACTCTGTCAAAGAGAAATAAAATTCTTAGGAGTTCATATTAAGCAAGGAGAAATAACGCTACAAGATCATATTGTCAAGAAAATTCTTGACTTCCCAGAAATCATAACTAGCAGAAAACAACTACAGAGTTATTTAGGAATTCTTAACTGCGCTAGTGATTTTATTAAAAACCTAGCAAAATATCGAAGCAGTCTCTCAGTTAAATTAACAAAAACCGAACAAACAAATCCTTTCAAATGGACAGAAAGAGATATAGAAATAGTTCGGGAATTACGGGAAATAGTAAAAACTATTCCTCCTCTCAGCTTACCAAACACTGAAGATACTTTCATCCTTAGAAGTGATGCCTCAGACAAACAATGGGGAGTTGTCTACATGACTATAGACCCCAAAGATTTAGAAAAAAGAAGAAAAATTTGTTGTTATAAATCAGGAACTTTTAATCCAGCTCAGTGCAATTATCATGCTCATGAAAAAGAACTATTAGCCGTAATCTTTGGCATTGATAAATATGCTCTATTTCTCAGACCAAAAAGATTTATTGTCGAAACCGACTCTAAGTTTGTACAGCATTTTAGAAATGCACCACTTAGAAAATTAACTCAGAAAAGGCTGATTAATTGGCATCAGTTTCTAAATGAATTTGAGTTTGATATTATTCATATCTCAGGACATAAAAATGAATTAGCAGATATTCTATCTCGTGAACAAATATTTGCTAATATTTCTAACTCAGAGTTATGTTTCTCTTTCAAGCTAAGATGATGCTTCGTGGAGGAATACGAGTTCCCTCTCGTGGACGAGGGCGCACAGAGGCTCCAATCGGAAGACAAAACTTCCAAGCTCACAGTATGGCTAAACAGCCTCTCTCAGTACAAGAGACTGAAAATCAGCTCTTATTTCAACAATTCCTGGAATACCAGGCTCTCAGAAAATTATCTCTTGAAGAAAGCAGTGAGACCTCTAGTCTAAATGGCTATGCTCCCTCTCAGAAAATCCTCAGAAGTGAGGAATCCACAGAAACAGATTTAATAGTCACAGAAAACTGGAAAACAGTTCCTACAAAGAAGCATCCGGCTTCCTCTCAGCCAAAAGAATACAGACATATCATTACTGATATAGATCAAATTCTATATCCTCCCAGTATCCCTAAAGAAGGTCTATTCCAGAGAAATCTGGTAGGAAATGTCTACCTCAAAAACATTCTACACAGAGAACAATTCCAAATGGGACAGCTAAGAAAGGAGTTTACTAAAGAAGAACTCTTAATTGCAGATAACATCTGGCATGCCTTCGAAAGACAATATAAAATCGAAGGAAAACAGGCTATTATAGCCTCTCTCAGACCTATGAGGTCCCAAAGACACCTCATTTCTCAGGCCCAGCAAGAAACTCGTTGTATTGCTAAAAACATGGCAGAATCTACGGGAATAATTTCTTATGCAGAAGTCATAGGCGCTTTCAAAACGCCTATCTACAGAAGACTCAATCTAAAGGTCTTCCTTGCAATTGAATCTCTCTACGGCAATCCAGACACCTCTGGAGCTTCCTCAGAAACCACCAGACTTGATGCCTTTCTCACACAGTTAGTCATCGATAATGCCGATACTCCCTATGGCATTACCTTCCTACGAGGTGGAAGCAATCTACCCGTCTTGCTATTAGAAAATCCTTCAGATGAAACTTTTCTCATAGAATTTTCACTCCTGTACAAATACAGATTTATTGCATTCCTCAAAATCCGTAGTGAAGAAGATTTACGAATCCTCCCAGAAACAGAAACATGGGTAATAAAAAATATCATGAAGGAATACCCATACATTCTCCACACCATGATTCTAGCCCCTTACGGCTCTCCAGCAAAGTCCTTCTCCTTGATAAGGATCTTAGAAGAATTACCCTCTTGGGTCTCTTCTGTCTCCTCCTTTGTTCCAGAAAAAACAGTTACCTTCTCTGTTTATGAACGTGAAGCTCAGAGAACAGAGCTCGTCAGAATGATTAGTGGAAATCTGCGATGTCCACATCCAAGATACTATACAGTATACCTCACAGAAAACCTAATTATTCAGACACCAGAAGTCTATGGTAATGGCACGGTTGAAAGAATGAAGCCACATCAGGCCCCCGTTCGGGTGGAACTTCTCTGCAGCATGGAAACCTTTGTCACGCTCGGCTTACGTGACCTCTCCGTCAGACAGAATGTTTTTAAAATGAACCCAGACCTTGCAGATGACCTGCTAATAGGGCTTACGGACGACTACGAGCCCAACTCAGAAGACAATCCAGATCCAGAAAGCATAGTAAACGGATCTATACCAGGCCTTGCCGACAATTTGCAGCCCGCAGAATCTTTTCTGCTGATCCAGTCTCAGGAACAGGAAAAAGGAAGCCCTTTCAGCAAACACGAGATGTCCTTTACACAGTAAAGATGCTCTTCGGATAAGAGACCCGTGCGTCCACAGTACGCCTCTCAGCCTCTATTATGGCTACAGTAGCTACAGTAGCCGCAATAAGTGTACAGTAACAGTTCACATGTAATACAGTAGTTTTGTCTTTTCTTCTGGGGAAGGCTTGCATGCCTCTATAAATACCCCTCCTTATTCTTTTGTATTCAAGACTAACTTCCCGGAGAAGCCAACCTCTAAGGAAGATAGCAACCAGCCCACAGGTATGGCTGGCTAATCTCCCTCTGGAATAGCTAGAAGGATTCAGCCTTGTTGTAATATGTTTATTTTGTTAATAATATGAGTTATTCTCTTATCTATCTTTCGGAATGATGTTTGGTTTCTTAGTTATAGCTATTTGTGTTTAAGCATGCATGGCTCTCGATGAAAGTTATGATGGCCATAGTGATGACCGTAAGCCCGGTATGGACCTTTGAGGACTGTTGCCGTTAGCCAAGGAAGGCGTTTAGGCGTTTTGTCCGTTGTCCGTATACCTTAAGAGGTGACCTGCACATAGGTCGGTCTGAAGATGAGTCCATGATAAATCTTTCTCATGAGCACGACTTACCTCTCAGTTTTGCTTATCACTTTGAGACCATTAATCAACCTTCAAATCCGGAAGCATAGGTGGACCTTAACCCACATTATTAATCTTTATAAATATCGTTGCACCTGGCTGCCCAACTGGTTATTCTAGTTTCTCTCTACTTCAGCTGTTCTTTTCCTTTGCTGCTCCTGCTGCTCCTGCTTAGTGCTTTCTTTTGTTGTTTCAGTTTTTTTTACAAAAAAAAAAAAAAAAAAAAACCACACACACCCCTTTAGAATGGTATCAGAGCCACACACTTTCTTGGCTCCCTAGCAGTCACCATGCAGTGGAGTGCATGGAAGAGTGACACAACTCTCTCAGAGACTTTTCCAGGTTCAGATGAATCTGGAGACCCAGACAATCCTCGGTATTGTCTAAATGTAGACCCAGCAGTGGCAGATGCCTATCACAGGAATCTTTTAGCTGAACAAGCTCGTGCAGAATCTTCAGCACAACCAGATACCTCAGACTTAGAACTCAGTATGACTGGGTTAACCCTTGAACCCGAGACCGGTTCACCCTCAGACTCAGATCCAACTCCTTTTGGTAGTCCTACCTACCATCGGCCAAGTATAGATGCTCCTTCATCAGGAACGCTAACCCCTCCGTCTTTTGACGATTTTACATGGGAAAACCTTGCTCTTTATGAGCGATTTTTTGTTGTCAGTATTACTGCCCTTGAACGGTCTTTAGCACTACCTAGAACTACCCTTTGGCGAGATAACGTTGCCGTCTTGCTAACCTTAGCCAAACGCAACAAACATCGCATGATTTTAGAAAACATGCTCTTTGAGAAAAAAGAACGGTTTGACATTTTTCAGATCATTCTCAGAAATAGACGCCTGCTAACAAATGCTTTGTTAGCCGCTTTGACAACAAGACACTTGTTCATCATCCAGCCAGATGGAACAATCACGTACTCAGTAGATTCTTATGTACTCGAAACAGTACAACTGACTACTCTCACAGCTTTATACCATTTTGAGGACAGGTATAATGATGCCTTTTCTAGTTTAGTTACACATGCCACAGAAAATAACTATGGCCGCTCAGTGATTAAGTATGTTCTTCATGGATAAAACACCCAAAAGCATAATCAGCCGTATATACTCTTGGATATACGGAAACAAAGACTATGTTCTTCTTTCTGAAGAACTTCGTCCCACTTCAGACTGTTGGGAATCACACAGTAAGTATGCACATGCTAGACACATCTCTAGCCTCAATCCTAGCCTTAGTGAATTTGTCGCCCTAGGCAATCACACAAATGATCTGCTTTTGTGGACACTCGAAAGCTTAGGTAAACTAAGCAATTCTCAAACAGAAAGAGCGAATGAGCTCAAATTACAGTTAGATCTTCTAGACAAGATCCTCAGTGAAATCAATACACAGCTACCTTCCAACTTGGTAGAAGTACTCACAGCCTTACTTGAATCTAGTCAAGACATAAAAAAATGTCAAACACAGATTTTTGAAGATACTCAAGAAATTTTAAATTATCTTGAAAACGCTAAACTTCAAGAAGAAGTTTATGAAAAAATCTTTACAGATATTCAAGAAATCCTTAGGTTAATAAAACCTATGTCAGAAAAAATTGTAGCCATTGGAAAAGCTACAGGCTCAGACTTTAATTAGTTATAATATGTCGATTATGCAAATTATCCCTTATGAAACCTCAGTGTCATCAAAAGAAGTAAAAACTCCTTCACTTCTTGAATTCCTTCAGAAAATAGAAAGTTTTATTAAAAGTGGAAAAAACTTTTTAATTGAAAAACATGAGTTAGAACAAGCAAACGCTTTAAAACTCACTCAGTTAATTGGCAAAAGCCAAAACTTTCTCTCCTCAGGAATCCTTCAATTAAGAGAAGAATTAATTGAATCAGAAAAAATTAAAGGACAAAATCATGAAAGCCTTAGAAAAGGACTTGAGAAATTTTTTCAGGTTTTTACAGAATATCAACAAAGTTTAAGCAAAGGATTAAACTCCTTAGCCTCACAGTTACATAACACCTTTCATAGACAAGAAGTCTTAACGCAGACTTTAGCAGAAACTAAAGTTCAAATCTCAGAACAAGAAGCTGTTCTAAATCAGCTTTCAATCCAACTCTCAGATTTAAGATTATTCGTTGAAAACGATCAAAACCTCCATTCAATTGCTGACGCAGTCAGAACTAATCTTGACTATTTTGAAAAAAATTGCAGATTAATCGAAGACGCTTGTACTTCTCTAGGAACAAGCATTCACAGTATAAAATCTTTTGTAGAACAAAACAAAAGAGAAACTCAGAATAATCTAAATAGTCAAATGACTATACTTAAAGAAATATATGAGAAAATCTCCATGCTTGAACAAAAGCAGGAATTAAACTCAAAAATTCGAGAGAAACAGTTAAGTTCTCTCAAAACTCAGATCCAAAATTTGTCAGAAAAGGTTCAAAACACAGTTAAAACGACTGAGGCTTCCCCTCAGTTACAACCTCCTAATCCTCCATTAGGAAGAGCACAGACTCCTAATCCTCCATTAGGAAGAGCACAGATAAACATGTTTCAATTAAAAAAATTTGGTGAAAATGTTAAAGCCAAATATTTTGAAAATAAACCACAAATGGATTGGTCAAAATTTGGAGACTCAGAATGGAAAGTTATAGAAAATGCTATTACCAAGCAAACTTTACCCCCAGTCAGATACAAAGATTTGTATACAAATGGAGAAACTCCTAAAGGAAAAGATTACGAACTTGCAAAATGGAGTAATCTTGTTACAGTAACCCAAACTATGCAGAAGTTTGACGTCTTCCATCCAACATGGATAGATCTCAGAAGAAAACAGGGCTTTCAATATTTATCCCATGGCCTTTTTCAGTGTAGAATTCAAGGACTACACCTCCCAGATCCTAATATACGAATTTGCCTCGTTCTTGTTGATGAACGAAACTCAGTATTTAGAGATAGCATTATAGGCATTGGTCAATTAGACTTAAGAAGTAATGTTGCCTATTTCAATGTCATTCCAGGCTATGTCATGCCCATTGACTCAGCCAGATATATTAAACTCATCGTTAACACACAGGGATATGAAAACTATATAGTTAACGAAGGAATTCTTTCAGTAGAATTTCAAAGTTATTGCATGTTCTGTATGAACTCTCAGGATGGTCTTCTTCCTCACATTCCTAAAGGACGAATTAACGAAGAAATTCTTATTCGTACTACTAGAGACATGGAAGACTACACTTTTCGTAGAATACCCACAGCAGATATGTTATCTGATGATAACTTCAGAATATGGAATTTTCCAGAAACTGTTCCTTTCCAGAAAAAGTACAACACTTTAGATTTTGTACATCAAGAGGGAAACTCAGTATCTTTAAAATTTGGAAAACCGACCTCAGTAATTTCCAATACCTCTTCGGAAGAAGCGGTAATCCAATCAGGCATAAATTTTGCCTCTCCCAGTTTCTCTAGGCAAAGCTTTTCAGAAGCTAGCACCTCCTCTAGAAGAAAACCTTTTATCCAATTACCCAGATCGCAATCTTTTTCTCAGATTGAAACACCATCTAGGACAAGACCTTCTCCTAGAACTCAGATTAATATGTTTTATTTCAATAAAGCAAAAAACTTTCAAGAATTAGATTTGCTTTTGCAAGGCAAAAAGCTCCCAGATGAAGAACCCAACCTTCCACCAACAGTTCAGGTATATACAGCTCGTGTTTATGATGAAGAACCCGAAGCTAGAACTCAAAGAGAAAACGTCGAGTTTAAAACTCCAGTCTTTTCTTCTAACAAAAAGAAGAATTTTCAGAAACCTATAGCCTCCAAATTCTTTGAAGGAAAAACATTTATGGCCGAACAAGCCATTAATCCTATAGGTATAAAACTAAATCTAGATGGAATTAGAGACGTCAAGAGCGCTCTAAAAAATGGAAAGAACAAATGGAAATTTGTTTTAGCCTTAATTCCACTTGGAATACAGAAAGCTGTCATAGCTATGCAGAACTTTCCTTAGAAGGAAATGTTAAAAGTTATATTAAATTCCTTAAGAAAGGAACCACAGAAGAACATAGAAATCTCTTAATAGAATTTCAAACCGTCTATCAGGCTAGACGTAATGTCGATGGATATGTGTTCTTAATCTCGAAAGAGTTTATAGGACAATCTCAGATTACTCATCTTAATGAAGAACAAGAACAAGCTAAATATAAGCTCGCTCAGTTACAAATATGTAATCTAAAGTTTTTAGAAGAATACACTAATAACTTTAGAGCTATCTTTTATAAATGTGAAGATGATAGCCTCAAAGATGAATACTTTCGTAAAATCCCAGTAATCGGTGACTCCCTTTTTCAATCTTATCAAACATGGAAAGGAAGATTTAATGGAGTTAACCATATTAAAGATAATTCTTTAGGTGAAAGAATTAACTATACTCAGGATTATATTGCTCAAAGAAAGAAAATGAGAAAAGAGCAAAAGCTGATTGAATCAGCCTTCTCAGAAGTTTCGTTTAAAGACGAAAGAGATACTAATCCCTCTATTCAATGGGGATGTTCAGAAAACAAGTATAAATCTTTTCTTAAGAAAAGGAAGAACTTTTCTTTTCCCAGAAAAAAGAAACATAAGTTTCGAAAATCCACTTCTTTCAAAAACCCAGAAAAAAGATTTAAAAAATTTAAGAAAAGAAAGTATTGGCTAAAAAATACTTCTTCTCAGAAGAAGGTTTCTAATTATAGAAAACCCTCACAAAAAACTACAGATAAAACAACAAAAGAATGTTGGACTTGCGGAAAACCTGGACATTTTGCTCCAGATTGCCCAGACAAAGATAAGAAGCAAGCAAGAGTTAATCTTGTTGAACTCATGCTTCCCTCAGCTGATGATAATGGATTCGATATTCTCTATCCTTCCGAATTTTATACCGTCGATTCGGATTCTGTTTATTCCATAACCTCAGAAAGCTCTGATGAACAAGCTGAAGACTTTCACAGTTCAGACAGCGACACAATTGAAAGGTGTCAGCCGGATGTCTACTGTAATGCTTTTACAGCAGACTTTGAAAGAGGAGAATCTTCTTCCTCAACTCAGAATATATATAGAAAATTTGAAGACCAAGATGCTATCTGGTCTTGCAGCAAATGGAATTGTAAACAGTGGCTCTTTCGAGATCCACTACCTGCCAATATTCCAATGACATTCGAAACAGCCGTTTCCTCAAAAATATTCTTATGTGAAGCTTGTGGATATACCACAAACCCAGGAGATACCGAAGAATGTATTTTCTTTGTAAGCAAAGATCATAAATTACATTATCATAAAACTTGTTTTGTGGTTGTCATCTTTGACAATCGTGGCCTTCATGCAAAGAACGTTGCATTAAATATGCTCAGTGACTTTTGGCGTGAAGTTGAGGATAATCGCTTCTCTATAGCATTTACTCAACAAATAGTTGCTAATTCTAAACCACCTCAACCTTCTATTAAAATAGAAGAAATTGTTGACTCTCAGCATACTTCTATAAATGCATTTTATATGCAGCAACCAACAGCTCGGTGTAATACTGTTGACAGTGGAATGCTTCTTTATGTCCGCCTTCCTATTGCTAACCTTGGTGGCCGCATCATTGAAGCGCTTATTGACACAGGAAGTACAACATCACTTATTGGACCAGCCGTCCTTCCAACTTCTCATCTTATCCTTGCAGAACAACCCCTTCGTGGTGTTGGTGCTGGTGGCGGCGAGTTTGAGTTAACTCATAAATCTCGCTCTCTTCTTATTCAAGACTCTCAGACCTTTTATAAAGTTCAATTTTGGGTCATTCCAGCCCTTCACTCAGAAGCCATTCTTGGCATCAGCTTCTTTGAAGCCTTTGACTCCTGCCAACTCTCGTTTGGCCCTCCTCCTCAACTCGTTCTTTCCCTTTCTCAGGTTCCTCCTCTCATTCTTCCGTTATACACAGCCGCTCAACTCAGAGCTTTGTCAGCCCAGCGTGGTGGCCCTGGCGACCTCTCGCCTCCTTCTTCTCCTTCCCTAAACCCTAAACCAAAAAATTCCTGCACAGCCTGCAATACGAATCCTAATTCAGGATGCTCCTGTAAGAACATTGAATGTTACCTCGCAGAAATATATCAACATTCCGTTGAAATATCCAAGCAAAAGAAAGAGTCAAAAACTCAAGCTAAGCTTAGGAAACTCACAGAACCAATTCTAGGAACTAATCCTACAGCCCAGTGGCAAAAGGATAAATATGAATGTGAGCTTTGACTCATAGACCCAGAACGAAAAATAAATGGAAAAGCTTATCCGGCTAATCCTAACGAAATAAAGGAACTTAATATTCAGATTAAGGAACTCCTCGAGCAATGGTTAATTAGACCTTCACAGAGTCCTCATAATAGTCCAGCCTTTTTAGTCAACAATCATGCTGAACAACTCAGAGGAAAGGCCAGGATGGTCATAGACTATCGAGCCCTAAACAACAATCTTGTTCAAGACACATACAAGATCCCAGATAAAAACAATCTTATTCAACTTATTGAAAAAAGAACTTGGTTTAGCAAGTTTGATTGCAAATCAGGATTTTGGCAGATAAGAATGCATAAAGATTCTATCCCTTGGACCGCATTCAGCGTCCCTCAAGGAAAATACGAATGGCTAGTTATGCCTTTCGGTCTCAGTATTGCTCCTCAAGTCTTTCAAAGACGAATGGATGACATCTTTAGAGAACACAGAGACTATTGTTTAGTCTATATTGACGACATTCTTGTTGCTTCACACACAGAAGAAGAACATTTTCAACATGTTCGAGCTATCCTTAACGAATTCGAGAAACACGGTATAGTGATCTCTCCAAAGAAGTACGAACTCTGTCAAAGAGAAATAAAATTCTTAGGAGTTCATATTAAGCAAGGAGAAATAACGCTACAAGATCATATTGTCAAGAAAATTCTTGACTTCCCAGAAATCATAACTAGCAGAAAACAACTACAGAGTTATTTAGGAATTCTTAACTGCGCTAGTGATTTTATTAAAAACCTAGCAAAATATCGAAGCAGTCTCTCAGCTAAATTAACAAAAACCGAACAAACAAATCCTTTCAAATGGACAGAAAGAGATATAGAAATAGTTCGGGAATTACGGGAAATAGTAAAAACTATTCCTCCTCTCAGCTTACCAAACACTGAAGATACTTTCATCCTTAGAAGTGATGCCTCAGACAAACAATGGGGAGTTGTCTACATGACTATAGACCCCAAAGATTTAGAAAAAAGAAGAAAAATTTGTTGTTATAAATCAGGAACTTTTAATCCAGCTCAGTGCAATTATCATGCTCATGAGAAAGAACTATTAGCCGTAATCTTTGGCATTGATAAATATGCTCTATTTCTCAGACCAAAAAGATTTATTGTCGAAACCGACTCTAAGTTTGTACAGCATTTTAGAAATGCACCACTTAGAAAATTAACTCAGAAAAGGCTGATTAATTGGCATCAGTTTCTAAATGAATTTGAGTTTGATATTATTCATATCTCAGGACATAAAAATGAATTAGCAGATATTCTATCTCGTGAACAAATATTTGCTAATATTTCTAACTCAGAGTTATGTTTCTCTTTCAAGCTAAGATGATGCTTCGTGGAGGAATACGAGTTCCCTCTCGTGGACGAGGGCGCACAGAGGCTCCAATCGGAAGACAAAACTTCCAAACTCACAATATGGCTAAACAGCTTCTCTCAGTACAAGAGACTGAAAATCAGCTCTTATTTCAACAATTCCTGGAATACCAGGCTCTCAGAAAATTATCTCTTGAAGAAAGCAGTGAGACCTCTAGTCTAAATGACTATGCTCCCTCTCAGAAAATCCTCAGAAGTGAGGAATCCACAGAAACAGATTTAATAGTCACAGAAAACTGGAAAACAGTTCCTACAAAGAAGCATCCGGCTTCCTCTCAGCCAAAAGAATACAGACATATCATTACTGATATAGATCAAATTCTATATCCTCCCAGTATCCCTAAAGAAGGTCTATTCCAGAGAAATCTGGTAGGAAATGTCTACCTCAAAAACATTCTACACAGAGAACAGTTCCAAATGGGACAACTAAGAAAGGAGTTTACTAAAGAAGAACTCTTAATTGCAGATAACATCTGGCATGCCTTCGAAAGACAATATAAAATCAAAGGAAAACAGGCTATTATAGCCTCTCTCAGACATATGAGGTCCCAAAGACACCTCATTTCTCAGGCCCAGCAAGAAACTCGTTGTATTGCTAAAAACATGGCAGAATCTACGGGAATAATTTCCTATGCAGAAGTCACAGGCGCTTTCAAAACGCCTATCTACAGAAGACTCAATCTAAAGGTCTTCCTTGCAAGTGAATCTCTCTACGGCAATCCAGACACCTCTGGAGCTTCCTCAGAAACCACCAGACTTGATGCCTTTCTCACACAGTTAGTCATCGATAATGCCGATACTCCCTATGGCATTACCTTTCTACGAGGCGGAAGCAATCTACCCGTCTTGCTATTAGAAAATCCTTCAGATGAAACTTTTCTCACAGAATTTTCACTCCTGTACAAATACGGATTTATTGCATTCCTCAAAATCCGTAGTGAAGAAGATTTACGAATCCTCCCAGAAACAGAAACATGGGTAATAAAAAATATCATGAAGGAATACCCATACATTCTCCACACCATGATTCTAGCCCCTTACGGCTCTCCAGCAAAGTCCTTCTCCTTGATAAGGATCTTAGAAGAATTACCCTCTTGGGTCTCTTCTGTCTCCTCCTTTGTTCCAGAAAAAACAGTTACCTTCTCTGTTTATGAACGTGAAGCTCAGAGAATAGAGCTCGTCAGAATGATTAGTGGAAATCTGCGATGTCCACATCCAAGATACTATACAGTATACCTCACAGAAAACCTAATTATTCAGACACCAGAAGTCTATGGTAATGGCACGGTTGAAAGAATGAAGCCACATCAGGCCCCCGTTCGGGTGGAACTTCTCTGCAGCATGGAAACCTTTGTCACGCTCGGCTTACGTGACCTCTCCGTCAGACAGAATGTTTTTAAAATGAACCCAGACCTTGCAGATGACCTGCTAATAGGGCTTACGGACGACTACGAGCCCAACTCAGAAGACAATCCAGATCCAGAAAGCATAGTAAACGGATCTATACCAGGCCTTGCCGACAATTTGCAGCCCGCAGAATCTTTTCTGCTGATCCAGTCTCAGGAACAGGAAAAAGGAAGCCCTTTCAGCAAACACGAGATGTCCTTTACACAGTAAAGATGCTCTTCGGATAAGAGACCCGTGCATCCACAGTACGCCTCTCAGCCTCTATTATGGCTACAGTAGCTACAGTAGCCGCAATAAGTGTACAGTAACAGTTCACATGTAATACAGTAGTTTTGTCTTTTCTTCTGGGGAAGGCTTGCATGCCTCTATAAATACCCCTCCTTATTCTTTTGTATTCAAGACTAACTTCCCGGAGAAGCCAACCTCTAAGGAAGATAGCAACCAGCCCACAGGTATGGCTGGCTAATCTCCCTCTGGAATAGCCAGAAGGGTTCAGCCTTGTTGTAATATGTTTATTTTGTTAATAATATGAGTTATTCTCTTATCTATCTTTCGGAATGATGTTTGGTTTCTTAGTTACAGCTATTTGTGTTTAAGCATGCATGGCTCTCGATGAAAGTTATGATGGTCGTAGTGATGACCGTAAGCCCGGTATGGACCTTTGAGGACTGTTGCCGTTAGCCAAGGAAGGCGTTTAGGCGTTTTGACCGTTGTCCGTATACCTTAAGAGGTGACCTGCACATAGGTCGGTCTGAAGATGAGTCCATGATAAATCTTTCTCATGAGCACGACTTACCTCTCAGTTTTGCTTATCACTTTGAGACCATTAATCAACCTTCAAATCCGGAAGCATAGGTGGACCTTAACCCACATTATTAATCTTTATAAATATCGTTGCACCTGGCTGCCCAACTGGTTATTCTAGTTTCTCTCTACTTCAGCTGTTCTTTTCCTTTGCTGCTCCTGCTTAGTGCTTTCTTTTGTTGTTTCAGTTTTTTTTACAAAAAAAAAAACCACACACACCCCTTTAGTTTGGTATCAGAGCCATACACTTTCTTGGCTCCCTAGCAGTCACCATGCAGTGGAGTGCATGGAAGAGTGACATAACTCTCTCAGAGACTTTTCCAGGTTCAGATGAATCTGGAGACCCAGACAATCCTCGGTATTGTCTAAATGTAGACCCAGCAGTGGCAGATGCCTATCACAGGAATCTTTTAGCTGAACAAGCTCGTGCAGAATCTTCAGCACAACCAGATACCTCAGACTTAGAACTCAGTATGACTGGGTTAACCCTTGAACCCGAGACCGGTTCATCCTCAGACTCAGATCCAACTCCTTTTGGTAGTCCTACCTACCATCGGCCAAGTATAGACGTTCCTCCAACAGGAACGCTAACTCCTCCGTCTTTTGACGATTTTACATGGGAAAATCTTGCTCTTTATGAGCGATTTTTAGTTGTCAGTATTGCTGCCCTTGAACGGTCTTTAGCACTACCCAGAACAACCCTTTGGCGAGATAATGTAGCCGTCTTGCTAACATTCGCCAAACGTAACAGACATCGCATGATTTTAGAAAACATGCTCTTTGAGAAAAAAGAAAGGTTTGACATTTTTCAGATCATTCTCAGAAATAGACGCCTGCTAACAGATGCCTTGTTAGCCGCCCTGAGAACAAGACACTTGTTCATCATCCAGCCAGATGGAACAATCACGTATTCAGTAGATTCTTATGTACTCGAAACAGTACAACTGACTACTCTCACAGCGCTATACAATTTTGAAGATAGGTATAATGATGCCTTTTCCAGTTTAGTAACATATGCCACAGAAAATAACTATGGCCGCTCAGTAATTAAGTATGTTCTTCATGGATAAAACACCCAAAAGCATAATCAGCCGTATATACTCTTGGATATACGGAAACAAAGACTATGTTCTTCTTTCTGAAGAACTTCGTCCCACTTCAGACTGTTGGGAATCACACAGTAAGTATGCACATGCTAGACACATCTCTAGCCTCAATCCTAGCCTTAGTGAATTTGTCGCCCTAGGCAATCACACAAATGATCTGCTTTTGTGGACACTCGAAAGCTTAGGTAAACTAAGCAATTCTCAAACAGAAAGAGCGAATGAGCTCAAATTACAGTTAGATCTTCTAGACAAGATCCTCAGTGAAACCAATACACAGCTACCTTCCAACTTGGTAGAAGTACTCACAGCCTTACTCGAATCTAGTCAAGACATAAAAAAATGTCAAACACAGATTTTTGAAGATACTCAAGAAATTTTAAATTATCTTGAAAACGCTAAACTTCAAGAAGAAGTTTATGAAAAAATCTTTACAGATATTCAAGAAATCCTTAGGTTAATAAAACCTATGTCAGAAAAAATTGTAGCCATTGGAAAAGCTACAGGCTCAGACTTTAATTAGTTATAACATGTCGATTATGCAAATCATCCCTTATGAAACCTCAGTGTCATCAAAAGAAGTAAAAACTCCTTCACTTCTTGAATTCCTTCAGAAAATAGAAAGTTTTATTAAAAGTGGAAAAAACTTTTTAATTGAAAAACATGAGTTAGAACAAGCAAACGCTTTAAAACTCACTCAGTTAATAGGCAAAAGCCAAAACTTTCTCTCCTCAGGAATCCTTCAATTAAGAGAAGAATTAATTGAATCAGAAAAAATTAAAGGACAAAATCATGAAAGCCTTAGAAAAGGACTTGAGAAATTTTTTCAGGTTTTTACAGAATATCAACAAAGTTTAAGCAAAGGATTAAACTCCTTAGCCTCACAGTTACATAACACCTTTCATAGACAAGAGGTCTTAACGCAGACTTTAGCAGAAACTAAAGTTCAAATCTCAGAACAAGAAGCTGTTCTTAGTCAGCTGTCCGTCCAACTCTCAGATTTAAGATTGTTCGTAGAAAACGATCAAAACCTCCATTCAATTGCTGACGCAGTTAGAACTAATCTTGATTACTTTGAAAAGAACTGCAGATTAATTGAAGACGCTTGTACTTCTTTAGGAACAAGCATTCACAGCATAAAATCTTTTGTAGAACAAAATAAAAGAGAAACTCAGAATAATTTAAATAGTCAAATGACTATACTTAAAGAAATATATGAGAAAAACTCCATGATTGAACAAAAGCAGGAATTAAACTCAAAAATTCGAGAGAAACAGTTAAGTTCTCTCAAAACTCAGATCCAAAATCTGTCAGATAAAGCTCTTAACACAGTTAAAACAACAGAGGCTTCCCCTCAGTTACAACCCCCTAATCCTCCATTAGGAAGAGCACAGATGAACATGTTTCAATTAAAAAAATTTGGTGAAAATGTTAAAGCCAAATATTTTGAAAATAAACCACAAATGGATTGGTCAAAATTTGGAGACTCAGAGTGGAAAGTTATAGAAAATGCTATTACAAAGCAAACTTTGCCCCCAGTCAGATACAAAGATTTGTATACAAATGGAGAAACTCCTAAAGGAAAAGATTATGAACTTGCAAAATGGAGTAATCTTGTTACAGTAACCCAAACTATGCAAAAGTTTGACGTCTTCCATCCAACATGGATAGATCTCAGGAGAAAGCAGGGATTTCAGTATTTATCCCATGGTCTTTTTCAGTGTAGAATTCAAGGACTACACCTCCCAGATCCGAATATACGAATTTGTCTCGTTCTTGTTGATGAACGAAACTCAGTTTTTAGAGACAGTATTATAGGCATTGGTCAATTAGACTTAAGAAGTAATGTTGCCTATTTCAATGTCATACCTGGCTATGTCATGCCCATTGACTCAGCTAGATATATTAAACTCATTGTTAACACACAGGGATATGAAAACTATATAGTTAATGAAGGAATTCTTTCGGTAGAATTTCAAAGTTATTGTATGTTCTGTATGAACTCTCAGGATGGTCTTCTTCCTCACATTCCTAAAGGACGAATTAACGAAGAAATTCTTATTCGTACCACTAGAGATATGGAAGACTACACTTTTCGTAGAATACCCACAGCAGATATGTTATCTGATGATAACTTCAGAATATGGAATTTTCCAGAAACTGTTCCTTTCCAGAAAAAGTACAACACTTTAGATTTTGTACATCAAGAGGGAAACTCAGTATCTTTAAAATTTGGAAAACCAACCTCAGTAATTTCCAATACCTCTTCGGAAGAAGCGGTAATCCAATCAGGCATAAATTTTGCCTCTCCCAGTTTCTCTAGGCAAAGCTTTTCAGAAGCTAGCACCTCCTCTAGAAGAAAACCTTTTATCCAATTACCCAGATCGCAATCTTTTTCTCAGATTGAAACACCATCTAGGACAAGACCTTCTCCTAGAACTCAGATTAATATGTTTTATTTCAATAAAGCAAAAAACTTTCAAGAATTAGATTTGCTTTTGCAAGGCAAAAAGCTCCCAGATGAAGAACCCAACCTTCCACCAACAGTTCAGGTATATACAGCTCGTGTTTATGATGAAGAACCCGAAGCTAGAACTCAAAGAGAAAACGTCGAGTTTAAAACTCCAGTCTTTTCTTCTAACAAAAAGAAGAATTTTCAGAAACCTATAGCCTCCAAATTCTTTGAAGGAAAAACATTTATGGCCGAACAAGCCATTAATCCTATAGGTATAAAACTAAATCTAGATGGAATTAGAGACGTCAAGAGCGCTCTAAAAAAAATGGAAAGAACAAATGGAAATTTGTTTCAGCCTTAATTCCACATGGAACACAGAAAGCTGCCATAGCTACGCAGAACTTTCCCTAGAAGGAAATGTTAAAAGCTATATTAAATTCCTTAAGAAAGGAACCACAGAAGAACATCGAAATCTCTTAATAGAGTTTCAAACAGTCTATCAGGGTAGACGTAATGTCGATGGATACGTGTTCTTAATCTCTAAAGAGTTTATAGGACAATCTCAGATTACTCATCTTAATGAAGAACAAGAACAAGCTAAATATAAGCTCGCTCAGTTACAAATATGTAATCTAAAGTTTTTAGAAGAATACACTAATAACTTTAGAGCTATCTTTTATAAATGTGAAGATGATAGCCTCAAAGATGAATACTTTCGTAAAATCCCAGTAATCGGTGACTCCCTTTTTCAATCTTATCAAACATGGAAAGGAAGATTTAATGGAGTTAACCATATTAAAGATAATTCTTTAGGTGAAAGAATTAACTATACTCAGGATTATATTGCTCAAAGAAAGAAAATGAGAAAAGAGCAAAAGCTGATTGAATCAGCCTTCTCAGAAGTTTCGTTTAAAGACGAAAGAGATACTAATCCCTCTATTCAATGGGGATGTTCAGAAAACAAGTATAAATCTTTTCTTAAGAAAAGGAAGAACTTTTCTTTTCCCAGAAAAAAGAAACATAAGTTTCGAAAATCCACTTCTTTCAAAAACCCAGAAAAAAGATTTAAAAAATTTAAGAAAAGAAAGTATTGGCTAAAAAATACTTCTTCTCAGAAGAAGGTTTCTAATTATAGAAAACCCTCACAAAAAACTACAGATAAAACAACAAAAGAATGTTGGACTTGCGGAAAACCTGGACATTTTGCTCCAGATTGCCCAGACAAAGATAAGAAGCAAGCAAGAGTTAATCTTGTTGAACTCATGCTTCCCTCAGCTGATGATAATGGATTCGATATTCTCTATCCTTCCGAATTTTATACCGTCGATTCGGATTCTGTTTATTCCATAACCTCAGAAAGCTCTGATGAACAAGCTGAAGACTTTCACAGTTCAGACAGCGACACAATTGAAAGGTGTCAGCCGGATGTCTACTGTAATGCTTTTACAGCAGACTTTGAAAGAGGAGAATCTTCTTCCTCAACTCAGAATATATATAGAAAATTTGAAGACCAAGATGTTATCTGGTCTTGCAGCAAATGGAATTGTAAACAGTGGCTCTTTCGAGATCCACTACCTGCCAATATTCCAATGATATTCGAAACAGCCGTTTCCTCAGAAATATTCTTATGTGAAGCTTGTGGATATACCACAAACCCAGGAGATACCGAAGAATGTATTTTCTTTGTAAGCAAAGATCATAAATTACATTATCATAAAACTTGTTTTGTGGTTGTCATCTTTGACAATCGTGGCCTTCATGCAAAGAACGTTGCATTAAATATGCTCAGTGACTTTTGGCGTGAAGTTGAGGATAATCGCTTCTCTATAGCATTTACTCAACAAATAGTTGCTAATTCTAAACCACCTCAACCTTCTATTAAAATAGAAGAAATTGTTGACTCTCAGCATACTTCTATAAATGCATTTTATATGCAGCAACCAACAGCTCGGTGTAATACTGTTGACAGTGGAATGCTTCTTTATGTCCGCCTTCCTATTGCTAACCTTGGTGGCCGCATCATTGAAGCGCTTATTGACACAGGAAGTACAACATCACTTATTGGACCAGCCGTCCTTCCAACTTCTCATCTTATCCTTGCAGAACAACCCCTTCGTGGTGTTGGTGCTGGTGGCGGCGAGTTTGAGTTAACTCATAAATCTCGCTCTCTTCTTATTCAAGACTCTCAGACCTTTTATAAAGTTCAATTTTGGGTCATTCCAGCCCTTCACTCAGAAGCCATTCTTGGCGTCAGCTTCTTTGAAGCCTTTGACTCCTGCCAACTCTCGTTTGGCCCTCCTCCTCAACTCGTTCTTTCCCTTTCTCAGGTTCCTCCTCTCATTCTTCCGTTATACACAGCCGCTCAACTCAGAGCTTTGTCAGCCCAGCGTGGTGGCCCTGGCGACCTCTCGCCTCCTTCTTCTCCTTCCCTAAACCCTAAACCAAAAAATTCCTGCACAGCCTGCAATACGAATCCTAATTCAGGATGCTCCTGTAAGAACATTGAATGTTACCTCGCAGAAATATATCAACATTCCGTTGAAATATCCAAGCAAAAGAAAGAGTCAAAAACTCAAGCTAAGCTTAGGAAACTCACAGAACCAATTCTAGGAACTAATCCTACAGCCCAGTGGCAAAAGGATAAATATGAATGTGAGCTTTGACTCATAGACCCAGAACGAAAAATAAATGGAAAAGCTTATCCGGCTAATCCTAACGAAATAAAGGAACTTAATATTCAGATTAAGGAACTCCTCGAGCAATGGTTAATTAGACCTTCACAGAGTCCTCATAATAGTCCAGCCTTTTTAGTCAACAATCATGCTGAACAACTCAGAGGAAAGGCCAGGATGGTCATAGACTATCGAGCCCTAAACAACAATCTTGTTCAAGACACATACAAGATCCCAGATAAAAACAATCTTATTCAACTTATTGAAAAAAGAACTTGGTTTAGCAAGTTTGATTGCAAATCAGGATTTTGGCAGATAAGAATGCATAAAGATTCTATCCCTTGGACCGCATTCAGCGTCCCTCAAGGAAAATACGAATGGCTAGTTATGCCTTTCGGTCTCAGTATTGCTCCTCAAGTCTTTCAAAGACGAATGGATGACATCTTTAGAGAACACAGAGACTATTGTTTAGTCTATATTGACGACATTCTTGTTGCTTCACACACAGAAGAAGAACATTTTCAACATGTTCGAGCTATCCTTAACGAATTCGAGAAACACGGTATAGTGATCTCTCCAAAGAAGTACGAACTCTGTCAAAGAGAAATAAAATTCTTAGGAGTTCATATTAAGCAAGGAGAAATAACGCTACAAGATCATATTGTCAAGAAAATTCTTGACTTCCCAGAAATCATAACTAGCAGAAAACAACTACAGAGTTATTTAGGAATTCTTAACTGCGCTAGTGATTTTATTAAAAACCTAGCAAAATATCGAAGCAGTCTCTCAGCTAAATTAACAAAAACCGAACAAACAAGTCCTTTCAAATGGACAGAAAGAGATATAGAAATAGTTCGGGAATTACGGGAAATAGTAAAAACTATTCCTCCTCTCAGCTTACCAAACACTGAAGATACTTTCATCCTTAGAAGTGAT
This sequence comes from Sextonia rubra, assembly GCA_037013555.1. Taxonomy (NCBI): domain Eukaryota; kingdom Viridiplantae; phylum Streptophyta; class Magnoliopsida; order Laurales; family Lauraceae; genus Sextonia; species Sextonia rubra. The sequence goes on from JASUAD010000027.1 coordinate 196,234, forward strand.
GCCTCAGACAAACAATGGGGAGTTGTCTACATGACTATAGACCCCAAAGATTTAGAAAAAAGAAGAAAAATTTGTTGTTATAAATCAGGAACTTTTAATCCAGCTCAGTGCAATTATCATGCTCATGAAAAAGAACTATTAGCCGTAATCTTTGGCATTGATAAATATGCTCTATTTCTCAGACCAAAAAGATTTATTGTCGAAACCGACTCTAAGTTTGTACAGCATTTTAGAAATGCACCACTTAGAAAATTAACTCAGAAAAGGCTGATTAATTGGCATCAGTTTCTAAATGAATTTGAGTTTGATATTATTCATATCTCAGGACATAAAAATGAATTAGCAGATATTCTATCTCGTGAACAAATATTTGCTAATATTTCTAACTCAGAGTTATGTTTCTCTTTCAAGCTAAGATGATGCTTCGTGGAGGAATACGAGTTCCCTCTCGTGGACGAGGGCGCACAGAGGCTCCAATCGGAAGACAAAACTTCCAAACTCACAATATGGCTAAACAGCTTCTCTCAGTACAAGAGACTGAAAATCAGCTCTTATTTCAACAATTCCTGGAATACCAGGCTCTCAGAAAATTATCTCTTGAAGAAAGCAGTGAGACCTCTAGTCTAAATGACTATGCTCCCTCTCAGAAAATCCTCAGAAGTGAGGAATCCACAGAAACAGATTTAATAGTCACAGAAAACTGGAAAACAGTTCCTACAAAGAAGCATCCGGCTTCCTCTCAGCCAAAAGAATACAGACATATCATTACTGATATAGATCAAATTCTATATCCTCCCAGTATCCCTAAAGAAGGTCTATTCCAGAGAAATCTGGTAGGAAATGTCTACCTCAAAAACATTCTACACAGAGAACAGTTCCAAATGGGACAGCTAAGAAAGGAGTTTACTAAAGAAGAACTCTTAATTGCAGATAACATCTGGCATGCCTTCGAAAGACAATATAAAATCAAAGGAAAACAGGCTATTATAGCCTCTCTCAGACATATGAGGTCCCAAAGACACCTCATTTCTCAGGCCCAGCAAGAAACTCGTTGTATTGCTAAAAACATGGCAGAATCTACGGGAATAATTTCCTATGCAGAAGTCACAGGCGCTTTCAAAACGCCTATCTACAGAAGACTCAATCTAAAGGTCTTCCTTGCAATTGAATCTCTCTACGGCAATCCAGACACCTCTGGAGCTTCCTCAGAAACCACCAGACTTGATGCCTTTCTCACACAGTTAGTCATCGATAATGCCGATACTCCCTATGGCATTACCTTTCTACGAGGCGGAAGCAATCTACCCGTCTTGCTATTAGAAAATCCTTCAGATGAAACTTTTCTCACAGAATTTTCACTCCTGTACAAATACGGATTTATTGCATTCCTCAAAATCCGTAGTGAAGAAGATTTACGAATCCTCCCAGAAACAGAAACATGGGTAATAAAAAATATCATGAAGGAATACCCATACATTCTCCACACCATGATTCTAGCCCCTTACGGCTCTCCAGCAAAGTCCTTCTCCTTGATAAGGATCTTAGAAGAATTACCCTCTTGGGTCTCTTCTGTCTCCTCCTTTGTTCCAGAAAAAACAGTTACCTTCTCTGTTTATGAACGTGAAGCTCAGAGAATAGAGCTCGTCAGAATGATTAGTGGAAATCTGCGATGTCCACATCCAAGATACTATACAGTATACCTCACAGAAAACCTAATTATTCAGACACCAGAAGTCTATGGTAATGGCACGGTTGAAAGAATGAAGCCACATCAGGCCCCCGTTCGGGTGGAACTTCTCTGCAGCATGGAAACCTTTGTCACGCTCGGCTTACGTGACCTCTCCGTCAGACAGAATGTTTTTAAAATGAACCCAGACCTTGCAGATGACCTGCTAATAGGGCTTACGGACGACTACGAGCCCAACTCAGAAGACAATCCAGATCCAGAAAGCATAGTAAACGGATCTATACCAGGCCTTGCCGACAATTTGCAGCCCGCAGAATCTTTTCTGCTGATCCAGTCTCAGGAACAGGAAAAAGGAAGCCCTTTCAGCAAACACGAGATGTCCTTTACACAGTAAAGATGCTCTTCGGATAAGAGACCCGTGCGTCCACAGTACGCCTCTCAGCCTCTATTATGGCTACAGTAGCTACAGTAGCCGCAATAAGTGTACAGTAACAGTTCACATGTAATACAGTAGTTTTGTCTTTTCTTCTGGGGAAGGCTTGCATGCCTCTATAAATACCCCTCCTTATTCTTTTGTATTCAAGACTAACTTCCCGGAGAAGCCAACCTCTAAGGAAGATAGCAACCAGCCCACAGGTATGGCTGGCTAATCTCCCTCTGGAATAGCCAGAAGGGTTCAGCCTTGTTGTAATATGTTTATTTTGTTAATAATATGAGTTATTCTCTTATCTATCTTTCGGAATGATGTTTGGTTTCTTAGTTACAGCTATTTGTGTTTAAGCATGCATGGCTCTCGATGAAAGTTATGATGGTCGTAGTGATGACCGTAAGCCCGGTATGGACCTTTGAGGACTGTTGCCGTTAGCCAAGGAAGGCGTTTAGGCGTTTTGACCGTTGTCCGTATACCTTAAGAGGTGACCTGCACATAGGTCGGTCTGAAGATGAGTCCATGATAAATCTTTCTCATGAGCACGACTTACCTCTCAGTTTTGCTTATCACTTTGAGACCATTAATCAACCTTCAAATCCGGAAGCATAGGTGGACCTTAACCCACATTATTAATCTTTATAAATATCGTTGCACCTGGCTGCCCAACTGGTTATTCTAGTTTCTCTCTACTTCAGCTGTTCTTTTCCTTTGCTGCTCCTGCTTAGTGCTTTCTTTTGTTGTTTCAGTTTTTTTTACAAAAAAAAAAACCACACACACCCCTTTAGTTTGGTATCAGAGCCATACACTTTCTTGGCTCCCTAGCAGTCACCATGCAGTGGAGTGCATGGAAGAGTGACATAACTCTCTCAGAGACTTTTCCAGGTTCAGATGAATCTGGAGACCCAGACAATCCTCGGTATTGTCTAAATGTAGACCCAGCAGTGGCAGATGCCTATCACAGGAATCTTTTAGCTGAACAAGCTCGTGCAGAATCTTCAGCACAACCAGATACCTCAGACTTAGAACTCAGTATGACTGGGTTAACCCTTGAACCCGAGACCGGTTCATCCTCAGACTCAGATCCAACTCCTTTTGGTAGTCCTACCTACCATCGGCCAAGTATAGACGTTCCTCCAACAGGAACGCTAACTCCTCCGTCTTTTGACGATTTTACATGGGAAAATCTTGCTCTTTATGAGCGATTTTTAGTTGTCAGTATTGCTGCCCTTGAACGGTCTTTAGCACTACCCAGAACAACCCTTTGGCGAGATAATGTAGCCGTCTTGCTAACATTCGCCAAACGTAACAGACATCGCATGATTTTAGAAAACATGCTCTTTGAGAAAAAAGAAAGGTTTGACATTTTTCAGATCATTCTCAGAAATAGACGCCTGCTAACAGATGCCTTGTTAGCCGCCCTGAGAACAAGACACTTGTTCATCATCCAGCCAGATGGAACAATCACGTATTCAGTAGATTCTTATGTACTCGAAACAGTACAACTGACTACTCTCACAGCGCTATACAATTTTGAAGATAGGTATAATGATGCCTTTTCCAGTTTAGTAACATATGCCACAGAAAATAACTATGGCCGCTCAGTAATTAAGTATGTTCTTCATGGATAAAACACCCAAAAGCATAATCAGCCGTATATACTCTTGGATATACGGAAACAAAGACTATGTTCTTCTTTCTGAAGAACTTCGTCCCACTTCAGACTGTTGGGAATCACACAGTAAGTATGCACATGCTAGACACATCTCTAGCCTCAATCCTAGCCTTAGTGAATTTGTCGCCCTAGGCAATCACACAAATGATCTGCTTTTGTGGACACTCGAAAGCTTAGGTAAACTAAGCAATTCTCAAACAGAAAGAGCGAATGAGCTCAAATTACAGTTAGATCTTCTAGACAAGATCCTCAGTGAAACCAATACACAGCTACCTTCCAACTTGGTAGAAGTACTCACAGCCTTACTCGAATCTAGTCAAGACATAAAAAAATGTCAAACACAGATTTTTGAAGATACTCAAGAAATTTTAAATTATCTTGAAAACGCTAAACTTCAAGAAGAAGTTTATGAAAAAATCTTTACAGATATTCAAGAAATCCTTAGGTTAATAAAACCTATGTCAGAAAAAATTGTAGCCATTGGAAAAGCTACAGGCTCAGACTTTAATTAGTTATAACATGTCGATTATGCAAATCATCCCTTATGAAACCTCAGTGTCATCAAAAGAAGTAAAAACTCCTTCACTTCTTGAATTCCTTCAGAAAATAGAAAGTTTTATTAAAAGTGGAAAAAACTTTTTAATTGAAAAACATGAGTTAGAACAAGCAAACGCTTTAAAACTCACTCAGTTAATAGGCAAAAGCCAAAACTTTCTCTCCTCAGGAATCCTTCAATTAAGAGAAGAATTAATTGAATCAGAAAAAATTAAAGGACAAAATCATGAAAGCCTTAGAAAAGGACTTGAGAAATTTTTTCAGGTTTTTACAGAATATCAACAAAGTTTAAGCAAAGGATTAAACTCCTTAGCCTCACAGTTACATAACACCTTTCATAGACAAGAGGTCTTAACGCAGACTTTAGCAGAAACTAAAGTTCAAATCTCAGAACAAGAAGCTGTTCTTAGTCAGCTGTCCGTCCAACTCTCAGATTTAAGATTGTTCGTAGAAAACGATCAAAACCTCCATTCAATTGCTGACGCAGTTAGAACTAATCTTGATTACTTTGAAAAGAACTGCAGATTAATTGAAGACGCTTGTACTTCTTTAGGAACAAGCATTCACAGCATAAAATCTTTTGTAGAACAAAATAAAAGAGAAACTCAGAATAATTTAAATAGTCAAATGACTATACTTAAAGAAATATATGAGAAAATCTCCATGATTGAACAAAAGCAGGAATTAAACTCAAAAATTCGAGAGAAACAGTTAAGTTCTCTCAAAACTCAGATCCAAAATCTGTCAGATAAAGCTCTTAACACAGTTAAAACAACAGAGGCTTCCCCTCAGTTACAACCCCCTAATCCTCCATTAGGAAGAGCACAGATGAACATGTTTCAATTAAAAAAATTTGGTGAAAATGTTAAAGCCAAATATTTTGAAAATAAACCACAAATGGATTGGTCAAAATTTGGAGACTCAGAGTGGAAAGTTATAGAAAATGCTATTACAAAGCAAACTTTGCCCCCAGTCAGATACAAAGATTTGTATACAAATGGAGAAACTCCTAAAGGAAAAGATTATGAACTTGCAAAATGGAGTAATCTTGTTACAGTAACCCAAACTATGCAAAAGTTTGACGTCTTCCATCCAACATGGATAGATCTCAGGAGAAAGCAGGGATTTCAGTATTTATCCCATGGTCTTTTTCAGTGTAGAATTCAAGGACTACACCTCCCAGATCCGAATATACGAATTTGTCTCGTTCTTGTTGATGAACGAAACTCAGTTTTTAGAGACAGTATTATAGGCATTGGTCAATTAGACTTAAGAAGTAATGTTGCCTATTTCAATGTCATACCTGGCTATGTCATGCCCATTGACTCAGCTAGATATATTAAACTCATTGTTAACACACAGGGATATGAAAACTATATAGTTAATGAAGGAATTCTTTCGGTAGAATTTCAAAGTTATTGTATGTTCTGTATGAACTCTCAGGATGGTCTTCTTCCTCACATTCCTAAAGGACGAATTAACGAAGAAATTCTTATTCGTACCACTAGAGATATGGAAGACTACACTTTTCGTAGAATACCCACAGCAGATATGTTATCTGATGATAACTTCAGAATATGGAATTTTCCAGAAACTGTTCCTTTCCAGAAAAAGTACAACACTTTAGATTTTGTACATCAAGAGGGAAACTCAGTATCTTTAAAATTTGGAAAACCGACCTCAGTAATTTCCAATACCTCTTCGGAAGAAGCGGTAATCCAATCAGGCATAAATTTTGCCTCTCCCAGTTTCTCTAGGCAAAGCTTTTCAGAAGCTAGCACCTCCTCTAGAAGAAAACCTTTTATCCAATTACCCAGATCGCAATCTTTTTCTCAGATTGAAACACCATCTAGGACAAGACCTTCTCCTAGAACTCAGATTAATATGTTTTATTTCAATAAAGCAAAAAACTTTCAAGAATTAGATTTGCTTTTGCAAGGCAAAAAGCTCCCAGATGAAGAACCCAACCTTCCACCAACAGTTCAGGTATATACAGCTCGTGTTTATGATGAAGAACCCGAAGCTAGAACTCAAAGAGAAAACGTCGAGTTTAAAACTCCAGTCTTTTCTTCTAACAAAAAGAAGAATTTTCAGAAACCTATAGCCTCCAAATTCTTTGAAGGAAAAACATTTATGGCCGAACAAGCCATTAATCCTATAGGTATAAAACTAAATCTAGATGGAATTAGAGACGTCAAGAGCGCTCTAAAAAAAATGGAAAGAACAAATGGAAATTTGTTTCAGCCTTAATTCCACATGGAACACAGAAAGCTGCCATAGCTACGCAGAACTTTCCCTAGAAGGAAATGTTAAAAGCTATATTAAATTCCTTAAGAAAGGAACCACAGAAGAACATCGAAATCTCTTAATAGAGTTTCAAACAGTCTATCAGGGTAGACGTAATGTCGATGGATACGTGTTCTTAATCTCTAAAGAGTTTATAGGACAATCTCAGATTACTCATCTTAATGAAGAACAAGAACAAGCTAAATATAAGCTCGCTCAGTTACAAATATGTAATCTAAAGTTTTTAGAAGAATACACTAATAACTTTAGAGCTATCTTTTATAAATGTGAAGATGATAGCCTCAAAGATGAATACTTTCGTAAAATCCCAGTAATCGGTGACTCCCTTTTTCAATCTTATCAAACATGGAAAGGAAGATTTAATGGAGTTAACCATATTAAAGATAATTCTTTAGGTGAAAGAATTAACTATACTCAGGATTATATTGCTCAAAGAAAGAAAATGAGAAAAGAGCAAAAGCTGATTGAATCAGCCTTCTCAGAAGTTTCGTTTAAAGACGAAAGAGATACTAATCCCTCTATTCAATGGGGATGTTCAGAAAACAAGTATAAATCTTTTCTTAAGAAAAGGAAGAACTTTTCTTTTCCCAGAAAAAAGAAACATAAGTTTCGAAAATCCACTTCTTTCAAAAACCCAGAAAAAAGATTTAAAAAATTTAAGAAAAGAAAGTATTGGCTAAAAAATACTTCTTCTCAGAAGAAGGTTTCTAATTATAGAAAACCCTCACAAAAAACTACAGATAAAACAACAAAAGAATGTTGGACTTGCGGAAAACCTGGACATTTTGCTCCAGATTGCCCAGACAAAGATAAGAAGCAAGCAAGAGTTAATCTTGTTGAACTCATGCTTCCCTCAGCTGATGATAATGGATTCGATATTCTCTATCCTTCCGAATTTTATACCGTCGATTCGGATTCTGTTTATTCCATAACCTCAGAAAGCTCTGATGAACAAGCTGAAGACTTTCACAGTTCAGACAGCGACACAATTGAAAGGTGTCAGCCGGATGTCTACTGTAATGCTTTTACAGCAGACTTTGAAAGAGGAGAATCTTCTTCCTCAACTCAGAATATATATAGAAAATTTGAAGACCAAGATGCTATCTGGTCTTGCAGCAAATGGAATTGTAAACAGTGGCTCTTTCGAGATCCACTACCTGCCAATATTCCAATGACATTCGAAACAGCCGTTTCCTCAAAAATATTCTTATGTGAAGCTTGTGGATATACCACAAACCCAGGAGATACCGAAGAATGTATTTTCTTTGTAAGCAAAGATCATAAATTACATTATCATAAAACTTGTTTTGTGGTTGTCATCTTTGACAATCGTGGCCTTTATGCAAAGAACGTTGCATTAAATATGCTCAGTGACTTTTGGCGTGAAGTTGAGGATAATCGCTTCTCTATAGCATTTACTCAACAAATAGTTGCTAATTCTAAACCACCTCAACCTTCTATTAAAATAGAAGAAATTGTTGACTCTCAGCATACTTCTATAAATGCATTTTATATGCAGCAACCAACAGCTCGGTGTAATACTGTTGACAGTGGAATGCTTCTTTATGTCCGCCTTCCTATTGCTAACCTTGGTGGCCGCATCATTGACGCGCTTATTGACACAGGAAGTACAACATCACTTATTGGACCAGCAGTCCTTCCAACTTCTCATCTTATCCTTGCAGAACAACCCCTTCGTGGTATTGGTGCTGGTGGCGGCGAGTTTGAGTTAACTCATAAATCTCGCTCTCTTCTTATTCAAGACTCTCAGACCTTTTATAAAGTTCAATTTTGGGTCATTCCAGCCCTTCACTCAGAAGCCATTCTTGGCATCAGCTTCTTTGAAGCCTTTGACTCCTGCCAACTCCCGTTTGGCCCTCCTCCTCAACTCATTCTTTCCCTTTCTCAGGTTCCTCCTCTCATTCTTCCGTTATACACAGCCGCTCAACTCAGAGCTTTGTCAGCCCAGCGTGGTGGCCCTGGCGACCTCTCCCCTCCTTCTTCTCCTTCCCTAAACCCTAAACCCTAAACCCTAAACCCTAAACCCTATACCCTATACCCTAAACCCTATACCCTATACCCTATACCCTATACCCTATACCCTATACCCTATACCCTAAACCCTAAACCCTAAACCCTAAATCCTAAACCCTAAACCCCCAACCCTAAACCCTAAACCCTAAACCCTAAACCCTAAACCCTAAACCCTAAACCCTAAACCCTCAACCCTCAACCCTAAACCCTCAACCCTAAACCCTCAAACCCTCAAACCCTAAACCCTAAACCCAAAACCCTAAACCCCAAACCCTACACCCTAAACCCTAAACCCTAAACCCTAAACCCTAAACCCTCAACCCTCAACCCTCAACCCTAAACCCCAAACCCTAAACCCTAAACCCTAAACCCTAAACCCTAAAACCCTAAAACCCTAAACCCTAAACCCTAAACCCTAAAACCCTAAACCCTAAACCCTAAACCCTAAACCCTAAAACCTAAACCCTAAAACCCTAAAACCCTAAAACCCTAAACCCTAAACCCTAAACCCTAAACCCTAAACCCTAAACCCTCAACCCTCAACCCTAAAACCCCTAACCCAAAAACCCCAAACCCCAAAAACCCCAAACCCCAAACCCCAAACCCCAAACCCCAAACCCCAAACCCCAAACCCTAAACCCTAAACCCTAAACCCTAAACCCTAAACCCTTAAACCCTTAAACCCTTAAACCCTAAACCCTGAACCCTGAACCCTGAACCTTGAACCCTGAACCCTGAACCCTAGAGCCCAGAGCCCAGAGCCCAGAGCCCAGACCCCAGACCCCAGAGCCCAGAGCCCAGAGCCCAGAAACCAGAAACCAGAGCCCAGAGCCCAGAGCCCAGAGCCCAGGGCCCAGGGCCCAGAGCCCAGAGCCCAGAGCCCAGAGCCCAGAGCCCAGAGCCCAGAGCCCAGAGCCCTGAGCCCCCAGAACACAGAACCTAGGACCCAGAACCCAGAACCCAGAACCATGAACCCTGAACCCTGAACCCGGAACCCTGAACCCTGAACCCGGAACCCCGAACCCCGAACCCCGAACCCTGAACCCTAAAACCCTGAACACTAAAACCCTAAACCCTAAACCCTAAACCCCTAAAACCCTAAACCCTGAACCCTGAACCCCGAACCCTAAACCCTAAACCCTAAATCATTGGATATTCTTTAAATAGCATACCTACTATATATATGTACGATATCTAAATATACTATCAGGAAATATTTAGCTTCCATGAAACTTTCTTTTGAGTAGGTGCTCCTATCCGGATAGTCACCAAAGGCAGAAACGGAGTATTTTCCCGACGCTGATCGTGGGTGGACCAGTCACGGTCCACCACATCACGGTCAAGCGAATACTTATAGAATCTCAATTCACATAATCCCCTTTAATTTCTCCTTGTCTCCGACACTAAGATGCAGTGTTCACATGTGGAGGTGAAAATTATCCATGTACAGTATGTCTTATAATTATATATCATAAAATTCTATATGTTGATATTTCAATAAAAAATAGTATTAAAATATATTTAATAACAATAATAATTAAGCCTCAACTGGAGGTGAGATGATTGGCTTCCAATCATCAAATTTGGCATCTCCATGTGAGCATCTAATATAAGTAGAACCCAAATTCACTTTATTTTCATAGTTTATAACCTTCATCAAATAGATATCACAAGGGACTTGATTTAGACTATTAAAGTTTATTTTTTACTGGTTATCTGAAATTTCAAATATTTGAAAAAATATTTTAAAAAGCGTCTTTTGAAAAGGAAGAAATTGTATTAATAGGGAAAGAAACTATTAAAAAAATAGTTTCAAGGGATCCTACTATTGACCCACGAAATTAGATGAATACGTGGTTTTTTTAGAGAACATATTAGATTAAATGGAACCTCAATCAATCACTTGCCATGCTAAAATTATCCTAAATTAATTACTACAAAACATAGTTTGTGCTCGTGCTATTGAAAGGGAATAGATTAAATACATCAATTAAATTGAGGAAAACAAAAGAGGAGTAAGTGACACATTTATAGTATTAAGGCAAACATTGGGGCCCATTAATAAATATTAGAAACATTAATAGGGGCATACACAAGAACGGTTGTAATGGCAAAAGTGTTATTTGGATAAAAATTATACAAAATCTTCATGGTGGTTGCTTATTACCATCAAGTCCACATTTTTTGGGATATGAAAGGTGCTAAAATACCAAAGCAAGCTTCTATATTTATAAATACTAAAACCAAAGGGGCTTATTTAATAGTATTAGAAGCATAGGGAGTATATGCCCAAAAAAAAAAACTCTTTTCTAGATGTATATGATCTTTTATTAGTTAATGAAATGAAATTGCTCTTTTTTTTGAAAAAAAGAAAAAAATTAAAATTTTGTATTTTTTTATATTACTTTATTATTATTATTATTTTCCTATTGAATTGCTCAAACAAACCCCATTGAGGTTGATTTTATTAGAAAAGAAAGACGCTGCTGCATCAGTCGTCAATAATATTAAGAGTTTTTTGTATATACCTCCTATGGTTTCTAAGATTTGCAAATAAACCCCTATAGTTTCATAATTTGTAAATAGGCCCCTGTCTCATTTTAATACCTTTCATATCCCCAACTGGATGGATTTGGACAATGAAAAGAGAGGGTCATTAGGTTTTCCCTTTTTTTTTTTTCCTTTTAAGCATCTTACCCATCACTATATTAATCACTAATCAAACCCTTTCCTTCCTCATAATTTTTTTTCCCTTTTCACTTTAACTTTTTTTTTTCTTAAATCAACCTACCCAATTGATCAGGGTTGTGAGCGTATTGCAATTGCATTTATTTATGAATAACTCCTTTTTTTAATATTTATATATGTATATATCTCATGTGTTGGCTTTTAATTTCTATTATTTTTCCTTTTATTTCTCTCTATAGGAAATAATTTGCAAGTATTGGTTTGGTTTTGCAACATTAAATAAAATTATCTTTTTATGTCTTACTTCCTAGAACATGTTTCTAAACTGCTCAGCATCTAATTATCCTTTCATTTGCAGGCTCTACTATGAGAAAGTTTGGATAAATTGCAATGAGTGGATCTTCATTTTAGTTGATTAACATTAGAAAAAAAAATCAAGAGACTCAATTATGTGGGAAATTGGTCAATCTTTTGGATATTTATAATTTTATTGATGTTACTTGTGCAGTACACTTATGAACACAATGCAACTTTTTTTGTTCTTTGTTGATTTGGATTAGCACAATGCATTTTTTATTGATACTTTGATGCCACTTATGTGAATTATGAAATAAGTTTCAATTTGACTGGAGGTAGTGTCTAGTTATTAATAGATGTTTCTATTATTTCCCATTCGATGTTACCAAAATTTGACCAATTCATCTGGGGTTTTTGTCAAGATATTTTGTCTTGAGGTTTTCTCCTAATTTCTTAATTTGCATCATATTAATCTGAGCTCTTCCGAAAGGTGGATTGGGAGGCTGTAATTGTACAGAGCTTTCCGGACGAGGAGTGTGTTCCAGAATTTTAGCATCTATTGCTTGCAGTTGTTGCTAAATAGAAAGAAATTTCATTTCTATTTGTTTAAAAGTACTATCTTCCTTTTGTTCAAGAAGATAGACCTTGTCGTAAACTTCTTTGATCATAGTGCTTTGTATGCCCATGTTGCTTTGGGCTTCTTTTCTGAGGTGATCAACAGAAGTTTTTATAGCGGTTAAGCAAGATGCTAAAGAAGAACAGGCATCTTCTATGAGTGTCACATTTCTTTCAAAATAGTCTAAGCTATTATTTTGTCAGTTCTAAGGCAAATTCATGTTTTTGTTCTAACTTTTCAACACAATTTTGAATAAGTTTTGTTAAACGGATATTCTCTGGGTTTTATAGTAAGGTTTTTAAGTAAGCCATGTCAACTAAGAGCTGTGTGAACTTATGTTGTACAGTAGGTTCTTGTTCAGTAATCTTAACATAAAGTTCTGTAATAGACTGGGTTTGCACCTCATGAAGATAAGTATTATGCTGTATCTGGGAAGCTAGGGTATTTAATCCTAAGCTTAGGTTATGTTGGTATTCTGTGAAAATATGGAAGAATTTTTCAAGACCTCTTCGAAGGTTTTCTTGATTTTGCCCAATAATTCTTTCGCATTCAAGTAATTCTTCTCGAAGGTGAATTAATCTTGAGGTTAAAAAATTTTGGCTATTTCTAATAAACTGAACAAGTTTTAAAGCAGTAGCCCTTTCTGTATACAATTTTTCTATAAGGAAGTTTCTACCTCCCTGAAGAATAAGATTTTCTATTTGTTGCAAAAATTCAACAAGGGAAGACGTTGTTACTTCTTGCACCATCTTTGAGGGTTCATATGGTACTATGTTCATAATAGACATAGTTATTTATTAGAGTCTGCGCCAGTGGTTGCTTCTATAGCCACCAGTTTCTTCGAAAATCTTTCAAGATAGTTTAAGATTTCTTGAGTATCTTCAAAGATTTTGGTCTGGGTATCTTTGATTTCTTGTATAGTTTCATATAAAGATATGAAGGCTTCTCCAAAGTTAGACAGTATCTGATCGTCTATTTTACCGAGAACATTATCAACGAGATCTATTTGTGTAACACCCTATTCCCTGATTTCTTGAGCTCGAGTTGTAACAATTTGTAATTTGATCTCGTCTGCTCTTTCTTTCCGAGAATGGCTTAGTTTTCCAAGGCATTCAAAAAGCCATGTTATTTTGTCGCTTAAGTGGTTTCCAAGGGAAGCCAAGTTAGAGAGATTGGGATTCATTCCAGAAACATGTGTTCCATGAGGGTAGGAATTGTTGTTTTCCCAACACTCAGATTTGGGTCGGTTTTCTTCGGGTAAGAGAGTATACTCTCTATTTCCATATACCCATGAGTATATACGGCTAATAAAGCTTCTTGGTAACCTATCCATAGATAGCATATTGAATAACTGAGCGGCTATATTCGTGTTGAAAGACTTTAAACCTTGACACAGGTTAAGGTCCCAACAAAGTATGCTATGTAGATTCAAATAATAACTACTGAAAAACACACCAATCAATCACATAAGAGATGGACACAGTATTTTTATGTGGAAAACCCAAACGGGAAAAAACCACGGGACCTAACACCGGTCCACCAAGAACAATCACTATGAAAGAGAAGTTACAAGACTATTTACTACCCTTTTTCACCAGTTGGACACAACCTAAGGGACTGAAGCCTCTTCTTGCCGACGCACACGTCGTACACTCTCTTCAGGATTGCTCTCCACGCCTTGAAGCCACTCAAGACGAATCAGCATAGTGGAGAAGAAGTATGGAACTCAGAAGATGAAGTTGCAGCGCATAAACCAGCAGAAGAACTTCTGAGAAGATGGATCTCTCGATGGATATTAAGGTTTTGATCTGGAGAGAGGTGTCTTACTTCGTGGGAGAAAGGTTCTTTAAATAGGGAGGAACCCTAGAGTCCTTAACGCCTATAAATCTTGCCGGATTAGGATGGACAGCAAGCAACTCCGAAGCTTTCGCAGTTTCTGAATCGCGTCTGCCGACCCAACCGACCGATCGGCTGAACTTACTAGACCGGTCTGGTGAGGGTCCGACCGATCGGGCATTCAGCCGACCGGTCGAGCTTCTGTTCTGTCTGCAGACTGTCTGTGTATGCGAAATTCGACCGATCCGTCCCTGCATCCGACCGGTCGGTCCGAAGACCACTTGCATTGCACATTCTACGCAGAAGACCAACACGTGTTCCTTCTATAGTCACTTCAATTCATCTAAAAACATAAAATTACAACTCAAGAACCCCAAGTTTTGTCCAACCCATGAACTTGCCAATATTACATGCCTTTCAATCTCCCCCTTTGGCAATTCATGGACAAAACTTCCTAGACAGAACATTCTACCCATGAACATAAACTGGTAAACCTGAAATGCACAAATCGATATGCACAAATCGATCTACACAAACAACCAGTTAAACGAAGCAACATAAAGCAAAACCAAGTAAGTATAAGCAAAACAGAGAGCAATATCAGTTCAATGCATAAGTCAGTGCAATTGCAAAACATATGAGCAAAATGAGCAATAGTTGAACAAAATAATGCTTTCCCCCTTTTTGGACATGAATGGTGAAGGGGGCAAAGGAAAAAGGACAACAGAGAAAGAAGCAATCAAGGAGGACGAAGGTGACCCAAAATATCATCAAACTTAGACCCCAATCCATGAATCTCAGCACTAAGACTGTCTCGCAAACTGTGCATGTCAGTGCGAATGGACTGAACCTCGCCGTGTAGAATCTCAATATCAGCAGTCTGATCACACAAGATCTCCTCAAACGCTGACAACCGAGCATGTAAGGATGAATCATCAGGAAGATCTGCCTCAGCAGCAGGAGCAAGAACGGGCCGAGGAGGAGCAGGCTGACGAAGTTAAGAGCGAGACTGCAATAAAGTACTCATCGTGATGGGGTTCGGCAGAGGAACAGACACATCATGCATGGAGGGCATGACACCATGAGAGAGCAGAAACCGAGATAGCAGAACACCATATGGCAATGATGCGTTCTTCGCCGCAGAATGAGCTCTAAAAATGGTGTCGAAGATCACCTGAGGAATATCAATAGGTAGCCCGCTGCCAATGACGTAGAGTAAGTAACCAGCCTTGCGATAAATCTCTGAATGATGTCCTCTAGGCTCAATGTTATTCTTCACAAAAATATTGAGAAGCCTATAGGAGTCAGTCAATTCCCGTTGTCGCAAGAGATGACCCTCAGGCCAGTCACGAGGCTCTCCGCATAATGTCGAAGCGACCTCACTGTAGTCAATGGGATCATCCTCCTCCATAGTATCAGGGGAAGCATCAGGAATAGGATACTTGGCATCCGGTGTCTGATCAATTAGTAGAAACCGACTCAATGCCCGAGGAGTGAGAGTAACATTCTTGCCCCGAACAAATGATTTAATAATATTTCCCGTCATTTCATACATATTGCAGTAAAATTCCCGTACAATGTTAGGGAAAATCTCAGTCTCGTACGAGTACAATGAGGCCCATCCTCTAGTAAGAAGCCAAGCACCAAATGCCAATGTGACAAAATGTAAAGGGTTGATTGGTCGTTCATATAGAACCGAACGTTTGCTAAAAATGGTTTCAAATTACTGCATACACAAAAATGTGATATAAAGCTCAAAATAAATCCTCAAGTACATACAAACAACCAGACGCATCAGAGCATCTATTGCTTAGTGACATAGTGGAGAAGAGAAGCCCAAAAACAAAAAAAGGAAAGATGAACATCCATCGAAATAAAAGCACATAGCAACACAAAACAAAACGCCATTGAAAGGGAAAGAACGAGAAATGCAGATTGAAGAGAAGAAATGGAGAAGAAATGAGAAGAACACTTACCTCTGTAATGAAATCGATGGAAGAGATAAGGGAGCAAAAGCACATGAAAACGGAAGAAGAGATGGGAGAAAACGGCGCCCAAAACAAGAAGTGAAGAAAGAAGAAGAAAGGATGCACGCTTATATAGAAGAGACGAGAAGTCGAACAGTCGCGAGTTTAGAACAGAACCGACACATGTCCGACCGGTCTGATGGAAGAGCCCAACCGATCGAATTCCACTTCTGGAAACAGGCGAAATGATACCCGACCGGTTGCATAAGAAGCCGATCGGTCGGGATGAGCTTCTGGAAAAACAACTAAAAGCAAAGAGGCCCGACCGGTCGGTAAGCTGGCTCGACCGGTCGAATCACAACATTGTGAGTTTTTTTTTTATAAAAACTCACAGAGTGTATAGGAAGGGAAAGGAGGGAACAAAAACATTAGATACTCACAGAAGCACATGAATAATGAAAATCGCAAATGAAAATCGTAACTGAGCGTGACGATGTTCGACCGTAGTTAACAAGCCAACCTATTCAAGGTAACACAGTTGGAACTCAATGCATTGAAAGGTTGTATAGAGCTTGAGATGCAAGATTATGTAGATATTGATGAAACACTCCCCCTGAAACCAGAATCCCCCCCCCCCTTTTTTTTGTGAAAAATACTATCATAAGATTGAACAGATACTGATGTTATGACTCAGTAGAAACTGGATAAACGCGAGAAGCTCACTAACAAGGGTTTAAAGAGTTCCTTTGTACAGTGTACCAAGACAAGTGGGCCAAAAAACTAAAGCAAAACAAAGTGCACAGCCCGTCAGATGATCATGAAAACAGGAATGTGCAGCAAAGAGTGAAGGAAGAGAATACTAGGGATGGAGTCCAACTCCAAGAGATTTACAAAAAGATTCAAAACGAGAAGGCTCAAGGGGTTTTGTAAACAGATCAGCTAATTTTTGCTCAATGGGAAGATGTTCTAAGTTGATGATTTTGGCTTCTACTAAATCACGTATGAAGTGATGCCTAATATCAATGTGTTTTGTTCGTGAATGCTGAACAGGATTCTTTGATATATCTATGGCACTTCTGTTATCACAATATACGGTCATGAGTTCCTGCTGAATACCATAATCTACCAACATCTGCTTCATCCAAAGGAGTTGTGTACAACAACTGCCAGCTACAATGTACTCCGCTTCAGCAGTGGATAGTAAGGTTAAGGTTTGTTTCTTGCTATGCCATGCAACCAGATTGTTGCCAATGAAAAAACAACCTCCTGATGTACTTTTTATGTCATCCACACAGCCAGCCCAATCTGCGTCTGAATATCTGACAACTTCTGTATTGGTGTTTCGAGTCAGCCAAATCCCATAATTGATTGTACCACGCACATATTTCATGATGCGTTTAACTGCTTTAACATGAGACTCCTTAGGTTTGGACTGATACCGAGCGCAAACACCGACACTAAATGCAATGTCTGGTCTACTGGTAGTTAGATATAAGAGGCTTCCAATCATGCTTCAATACATTGTATCATTGACATCCTTACCCTCTGTATTTAAATTGATTTTAACAGAAGAGCTCATTGGTATGCGTTCTTGCTTTGACGTCATCATACCGAACTTCTTTAGGAGATTATTGGCATATTTTGATTGAGAAATAAATATACCATCTACACTTTGCTTGATCTGTAATCCTAAGAAGAAAGCCAGTTCACCAATCATGCTCATCTCAAATTCACTGGTCATAAGCTTAGAGAACATATTTGCCAAGTATTGTGAGGTGGAACCGAACACAATATCATCGATGTATACTTGTGCAATCAGAATATCGGCTTCCTCATTCTTTATGAACAAGGTTTTATCTGCTCCCCCTCGACAAAAACCATTTTCAAGAAGAAAATAGGTTAACCGTTCATACCATGCGCGAGGAGCTTGCTTTAATCCATACAATGCTTTGTTCAGCTTATAGACGTGATCAGGAAACTGCTGATCTTGAAACCCTTTTGGCTGTTCAACATATACTTATTCATTCAAGAATCCATTCAGAAACGCACTTTTAACATCCATTTGAAACAATTTAAAATTTAATGCACATGCAAGAGCAAGAAGTATGTGAATGGACTTGAGTATAGCTACATGGGCAAAAGTTTCATCAAAATCTATCCCCTCAATCTGGGTATAACCCTGTGCCACAACCTAGCTTTGTTCCTCACAACTTGACCCAATTCATCTGTTTTATTTTTTAATATCCACTTTGTGCCAATAACATTTGTATGGGTAGGTCGTGGAACAAGTTGCCAAACCTCATTCCGTTCAAACTGTTCTAATTCCTCATGCATAGCATTTATCCAAGCATCATCTTGAAGTGCTTCTAGAACATTGTGAGGTTCAATAGAGGAGATATAACAAAGATAATTTACCTCATCACTTACCTGCTGACGCGTACGTCTAGGCTCATCCACATCGCCAATAATGTCAAATAATGGGTGATGCTTCCATGCTTTAGCTTTGGGATTAATCCGAGAAGACGTGCTTTGAACAGGAACAATAAGATCTGTAGAAGGACTATGAGACACAGTCGGTGTCTTCGTATTTTGTTGCTCAGAAGAGGTGTCAGCCAAATCAGTGCTAGAAGGCTTCTCATCTGAGTCAGTTGCCTTTGAAGGTTGAAGCTGATTTGCCTTTGCATGATCATCTTGCATTATGATATTATCATCGTCAGAATTAAAATACGACTCTGCATCATTAACGACCACATTAAACGACTCCATAATGATAGAAGTACGCACATTAAATACTCTGTATGCCTTGTTATTCAAAGAATAGCCAAGAAAAACACCTTCATCACTACGAGAATCAAACTTACCAAGGTGTTCATGATCTTTAAAGATATAATACTTAGTTCCAAAGGTTCTAAAGTATTTAACAGTGGGTTTTCTACCATTCCAGAGTTCATAGGGGGTCATCTTTGTTCCAGATCTAAGATAGACTCGGTTAATAACATGGACTGCAGTGTTTACAGCCTCTGCCCAAAATTTTTGTGGGATTTTCTTGCTGTGTAGCATAACTCGGGCCATCTCCTGAACAACCCGGTTTTTGCGTTCCACAATCCCATTTTGCTTTGGAGTCTTGGGGGCCGAGTATTCATGTTTAATTCCATTTTCTGTGCAAAAAGATTGAAAGAAAAAATTCTCAAACTCAGTTCCATGATCCAATCGAATTCTAGAAACTCCACCGAATTTGTTGCCTTTATCTGCAATCAATTGTAGCCATAAGTAATGAAAGACTTCAAAGGTTTCTGATTTCTCTTTCAAAAATCGTACCCATGTGAAACGAGAGAAATCATCAACAGTTAACAATATGTACTTCTTTCCTCCAATACTCTGAGTTTGAGTGGGACCCATAAGATCCATGTGAAGTAATTCCAGTGGCCTGGATGTGGTCATTTGATCAAGTTTCTTATGTGGTGACCGATTTTTCTTTCCAAATTGACATGGACCACATACAATGTTGGAGGGTTTCTGTATTTTGGGAAGACCACGAACTAACTCTTATTTAGAGAGAGTTTCAAGATCAGTATAGTTCATATGACCTAACCGTTGATGCCACAAGTTAACAGTGTCTATCGAAGTTAAATGGCACTGTAGTTCATCAGAATCCCCTATAACATAGCAATTATCAACATTCTTCTTTCCATGAAGTACAGTTTGACCAGACTTGTTAACAATAATGCACTCATTCAAGGAAAAGTGTACTTCATGTTTAGACTCACATAGTTGGCTAATACTCAAAAGGTTTGCTTTTAAACCATCAACAAGAAAAACATTGTGGACGGAGACATACCTAGAATTTTAACAGTACCTTTGCCAATTACATTTGACTTGTTTCCATAACCAAATTGCACACTACCATTATCACACTTTTCAAGGGATGTAAACAATGTTTTATCTCCAGACATATGTCTAGAACACCCGCTGTCCAGGTACCACACATGTGAATTTTGAGTACGTAGAGCAGTAAGGACAACATTGCAGTAAAGATCAGACTTACGGACCCAGACCTGCTTAGTCTTAACCTTTTCAGGTAAGGAATATTGCTGCCTCTTTTGATTTCGAGATGTAGAACGCGGCTTATTACAATGTGGTCTTATGTGTCCTTTAATCCCACAAAAGTAACATATTGGAATGAATGCGGGTTTAAACTTTTTGGGATTTGCTCTATTTACAGAATTAACTTGTGCATGAGTTTGAACAGTAGGTTCAGAAGTAATTATGGTAGTGCCCTTAACAAACTTACCTGGATTTTGAAATGTGAAACCATATTCAAATCCAAGTCCTCGTCGATCAGCACTAGACTTTTGAACACCAAGAATTTCTTCAAGCTTTTTAGATCCCGTATTCATTCTTGTCAAGTCATCTTTGGCTTTAGTGAGTTCTTCCAAAGTAAGATGAAGTCTGTTGCTTAAAGAAACATTTTCATCTTTGCTTAGATTAAGCTCTACCTTCATCGCATTTAACTCATTGGTAGTCTTAATGGACTGATCATGCAGCAAGTTCCATTCATTACCTGCATCAGTCAACTTATTAGACAAAATAGTATTTTGAGAGGTTAGGGAAGATAGCTTGCCATGGGTTTCTTTGAGTTCAGCTTTGAGGGAAGCTATCACTTTTTCAGAAATCGCAACTTTCTTCTCAAGTACTTCATTGAACATTGCCACTTTTCTTGAATCTTTCACCAATTGATCATAGGCAATCAACAATTCCTCCTCAGATTGTGCTAAGTTGTCCATGAATGAGTCACTATCTGAATCAGACCCTGCAGAAATATCTTCCTTGGCAGAAGAGCGATTAGACTTAGCCATGAAAGCAACAAATTTTTCAAATTTAGAAGAGTCCGATTCAGGAGTTTGTTCTTCTTCTTCTGAATCGTCATCCCAGGTAACATTCAGCACTTTTCCCTGATTACCTTGATTTCTCAAGGTTCTATTAACACATTGAGATGCATAATAACCGAAGCCTTTGCATTCATAGCATTGAGTGTTCTTGGGAGGTATTTTGGATGAATTCATTGCTGGTTTATATTGGGGATTAGAAGATGGTTTGACAGTTGAGGTGAAGTTTGACCTCTTTTTGGCCTTGTTTTTCTTGTAAGCCATCATCAAATCCTTTTTATCCGAACCTTTCATTGCCTTTTTGAATTTTCTTACCAAAAATGCATCAAATTCTGGATCCTCAGTGACAGAGTTAGAGGCATCACTGTCATTGCCTAATTTGGAAAAAAGTAATGCGATACCCTTTGATTTCCTAGTTGTTCTCATATTTGTTTCAAAAGTTTGCAAATTTCCAACTAGTTCATCAAAAGAAAGGGTATCCAAATTACTTGTTTCCTCAATTGCCACTACTTTGGGGTCAAACCTTTCAGGAAGAGAACGAAGAATCTTTTGAACAATTTTACTATCTGATATGTTCTCTCCTAGGTTAAAGGTTGAATTCACAACATCATTCAGTTTGGCATAGAATTCATTAAATGTTTCGCTTTTATCCATAACCAGGGTTTCGAACATAGTGGTCAATTTCTGAAGTTTAGATTTTTTAACCCTACTAGTTCCTTCATGAACTTTCTCCAAAATACCCCATGCCTCTTAAGCGATGTTACACTTAGAAATCCTCCTAAATTCAGTAGGTGAAACACCGTTAAAGATGGCATTCAATGCTTTGCTATTAGCAAGAAAAGCTGATTTCTCATCCTTTGACCATTGAGCCATTGATTTAGGGATTTCAACATTGCCATCAGAGGTAACAACAGGAGGAACATAGGGAGTATGAATGGCTTGCCAAACATCAATATCAATAGACTGAAGAAAAGCAACTATTTTTACTTTCCAATTAGCATAGTTAGTCCCATCTACCAAGTAAGGGGGCTTATTGGTTGACGTACCATCTCAGGGAATCTCCATAGCAGCCAACCGAACTAGATCTACAACCAAACGGTATAAACCCGGTTTGATACCACTTGAAAGACTTTAAACCTTGACACAGGTTAAGGTCCCAACAAAGTATGCTATGTAGATTCAAACAATAACTACTGAAAAACACACCAATCAATCACACAAGAGATGGATATAGTATTTTTACGTGGAAAACCCAAACGGGAAAAAACCACAGGACCTAACACCGGTCCACCAAGAACAATCACTATGAAAGAGAAGTTATAAGACTACTTATTACCCTTTTTCACCAGTTGGACACAACCTAAGGGACTGAAGCCTCTTCTTGCCGACGCACACGTCGTACACTCTCTTCGGGATTGCTCTCTATGCCTTGAAGCCACTCAAGACGAATCAGCACAGTGGAGAAGAAGTATGGAACTCAGAAGATGAAGTTGCAGTGCATAAACCAGCAGAAGAACTTCTGAGAAGATGGATCTCTCAATGGATATTAGGGTTTTGATCTGGAGAGAGGTGTCTTACTTCGTGGGAGAAAGGTTCTTTAAATAGGGAGGAACCCTAGAGTCCTTAACGCCTCTAAATCTTGCCGGATTAGGATGGACAGCAAGTAACTCCGAAGCTTTCGCAGTTTCTGAATCGCGTCTGCTGACCCAGCCGACCGATCGGCTGAACTTACCAGACCGGTCGGGTGAGGGTCCGACCGATCGGGCATTCAGCCGACCGGTCAAGCTTCTGTTCTGTCTGCAGACTGTCTGTGTATGCGAAATTCAACCGATCCGTCCCTGTATCCGACCGGTCGGTCCGAAGACCACTTGCATTGCACATTCTACGCAGAAGACCAACACGTGTTCCTTCTATAGTCACTTCAATTCATCTAAAAACATAAAATTACAACTCAAGAACCCAAGTTTTGTCTAACCCATGAACTTGCCAATATTACATGCCTTTCACGTGTGCAGTGGCATACTCTACCAAGTGTCTAAAAGCCATTTGGTAGGTAGGGTTGAAGTCCTACAAACTTCTGAGGGTGTCCTGTTGGACCTCTTTAGCTGCTTCGTACCACTTAACCCTAGATGTGGGCTCTCCCCATTGTACGATTTCTTGAAGAGTCTTACCCTTGGAGCGGCTCTAAGGGCATTAGTTAGACGCAGTCAGTTTCTGAGAATAACTTCATATATATCAAACTTCTCTCTGCGAAAATAAAGCATATCTTCAAGAATCAGATGTCTTTTATTTTCTTTAGCAAGTTGTAAAAGAGATGTAACAACTCGACGGTAGTGGTTCAGTCTAAGAGGAATCAAGGATGTTTTTAGTATAGATATGCTGACGTATAGAAAACATCTATATAATTCTAACTTTTCTGTTGAGAATTCATTATAATTAGGAGATAAAAAAGTTACCACATGAGGTATCTCCAGTCTGGGAGGACTCTCAGGGGTTCCAGAATGTTCCATTTCTAGGTCATCAGCTCCAGAAGAGCTGTTACTCACGGTTAAACCAAGGTTGTTCTGGGCTTTGATACCAACTTCGCTACTCTTTCTCTCTTTTTTTTTAAACAAAATAAACTATACAAAAGAAAATAGGGAGCTTGTATGCAGAAGAGTAGAGCAAATGTATAAAAAAGAATAACCATTAGGGTTAGCCAAAATATGTATATGCAGTATGCAAGATTAGTAATGTGGGTTATGGTCCACCTATGCTTCTGGTAATGGTTAAAATATAGCACTCTCAGCCTTAGAACAAAACTGGGATCAATAAAGGTTGATAATTGCAGTATGGACTCATCTTCTAGTCACCAGGGTACTTGGACAATGAACAACAGGCCTAACGCCCCCTTTGGCAAACGGCAATAAGTCCTCAAGGTCCCTACCAAGGTTACAGCCTATCACTGTGGCCAAACATGCATGGGTGGTCTAAGTGCAAAGACATAAAATAAGTATTACTGAAAGATAGATTAGATCGACCTCATATTACTAAAACAAACATATTACAACCCTCCCATCCGGCTATTCCGGAGGGAGATACCTTCGCTTGCTCATTATCAGGTATGTGGTAGCCTCTTCGTTATTTTTCTTTTACATAAGAGGGGCTTTTTACAGGCTCACAGGTCACCCTGTTTAATAATTAAAAAAAACTTAAAAACCCCAGGTGAGGGAATCTGTAATGATGGCTGGGAGATCATGTGAGAGAATCCATCATGATGGCTGAGAGACGAAGTACACTCTTGCTTCTTCAATAGGATGCTGAGCGTGCTTCTACAGTAAGATTCTGGGTACCCTTTGAAGGGACAGCAGTACTTCTGCTAAAATAAGATTCTAGGTGTCCTTTGAAGGGACAACAGTACTCTTGTGCTACTACAGTGGGGTTCCTTCTGAGTTGATGGCTGCTGGGCTGAATTCTTCAGTATCTTCTGGGTTCTCTTCTGAGATTACAACTGAGTCAAAGCCCGATTCGAGAATGAGCTTGAGTTCGGGGAACATTTTGAAGACCCGGGCTCTAGCTTCAGCATCTCGAAGGCCCTGGCTGGTAAAGGACTCTATACCGCATGGCAACTCTATGCGTATAGGTGTCTGTCCCGGTTTCATTTTTTCAAATGTACCGTTGCCGAAGACTTCATTGGCTTGAATTATAACAGTCTCAGTAAAATAGACTGTATATTGTTTATGAGAAGGGTCAAGTAGTTCAAAGACGATCTGGTCTATGATCTCTGTCCTTTGCCTTGCTATCTCATAGTTAGTAGAGCCTTTTATCTGATAGAGTTCCTCAGAGGATATCTATTCTTGAGGAGGCATTTCTTCTATGACCCTAATTAACGAGAATTTTTCTGCTGGGCTGCCAAAAGGGCTGAGAATCAATGTCCTTAAGGCATAAGGATATTCTCGTATTAAATGGCAAATGATCCTTCTTTCTGTTTCTGGGAGAATTGCCAAGTGCTCTTCCTTTTGTATCCATAAGCAAGATACAAAGCCATACTTGTATAAAATTCTTCTTTCTCCCAGAAGTAAAGGTTCTGAGGGGCACCCCTTTAAAATAAGGCTGGGAATATAACTGTAACATCCTCGGACGAGGTTTATGCCCTCCTTCTCGGTGCCAGAAGCTAACTGAGTCATAAGCGAAGCTGCTCTAGTTGATTCATTGAGTTCTTGGAGGTCATGGTATACTGGCTCTAGTTCAGCCTCTATAATGAGGAATGCTCTGAGTTTCAACCTCCGATAAATGGGGGTTTTTAGCTCTCCTGTGACTTCCGCATCAGAAATAAGGCCTGTAGATTTTACCAAATTTTTGGCATAGCTGAGAGTTTCTTGTTTTGTCTGGGAGAAGAGGCTTCTTTGAAGTCTCATATGTCTGAGGTCGGCTATAATAGCCTGTTTGCATTCAACTCTGAGTTCATGGTCAAAAGACCTCCATAAATTATCTGAGATTAATAGTTCTTATCTACTAAATTCCTTTTTGAGATGACCAATCTGAAATTGGTCTTTGTGAGTACAATTTCTAAGGAAGACTTTTCCCACAACATTGCATTGCTAAAATTCTTCCTTTTGAAAACTTGGGGGATACAGAGTTTGCTCTATATCATCAATAATATTTTGTTCTCTCTTTTGCCGGGGAGGAACTGTAATTTTCCTTTGAACCCGAGTCCATGCTTCATTATTTTCTAGGAGTTCCTCAATTTTGAGGGTTTTCTGAGGAGGAGCATGATCACCAAGACCGGAGTCACTTCCTTCTTCGATTGTTAATTTGCTGAGCTCTCGGAATTCCAAGAATTGCTAGAATAATGCTTGATTTTAAAGCATTTTCTCTGGGGTCATTCTCCCTCTTCCTCGAGAGGGTATCCTTCCTTTGCCTCGTAACATCTGTATCTTTGGACAAAACAAACTTCTGAGTAAGAGCTTGGGTTAGCAAACATACTTTCTCTAGATATTATATCTGCGAGTTCATTTTTTTGTTCGGGAATATGAATTACTTCATAGTCGAATTCATTTAAAAAATGATGCCAATTAATCAATCTCTTCTGGGTTAATTTTCTGACAGAAGCATTTCAAAAGTGTTGTACAAATTTAGAGTCTGTTTCTATAGTGAATTTTCTTGGTATGAGGAACAGAGCATATTTTTCTATACCAAGTATGATGGCTAAAAGCTCTATTTCATGGGCATGATAATTGCATTGAGCTGAGGTGAATGTTCCTGATTTATAACAGCAGATTGATCTTTTTCTTTCTTTATCATGAGGGTTGATAGTCATATAAACAACCCCCCATTGTTTTTCCGAGGTATCACTTCTGAGTTTAAAATAATCATCTGTGCTGGGTAAACTAAGAGGAGGAATAGTTTTTCCTATTTCTCTTAGTTGTCTAACAATTTCTATGTCTCTTTTTGTCCAAGAGAAAGGATTAGTTTGTTCGGTGTTTTTAAGTTTGGCAAACAGGCTGCTTCTATATTTGGCTAGGTCTTTAATAAAGTCACTAGCGCAATTTAGAACGCCTAAATAGCTTTGAAGCTGTTTTCAGCTGGGAATTCTAAAATTTTCTTGACTATATGTTCTTGCAAGGTTATTTGTCTTTGCTTAATATGGACTCCAGGAAAGTTGATTTCCTTTTTACAGAGTTCATACGTAGTCTGAGAAATAACAATTTCATGTTTCATGAATTCATGCATAAGTCTCTTAGTAGCATTCCAAGTGCAATATAAAACCCCAAGAGCTGCAATTTGTAAGAGTGCTAGAGATGGTTTGGGTATCCTTGGTGCTGTTATAATGACTCTTTTTGTGCTTTATATGTACTAGCGTTAAAGCCTGGACGATGCACTGGCTTGATTCTAACACAATTCGAGCTGGGTATATTTAGGTTTTTTTTTATATTTATGTCTTTCTGCCAAAACAATTTTATGTGCTTAAATGGGTTTGTAATAGGGGAATAGAGGACTAGCCTTGTGGATAAGGCGCTCGCTCCCATATCTCCCACTAGAACCCTTGTAGGAGCACTTTACTTCCTATATCCTGGCTACTGAGCCAAGCAAGCGGGAAAAAAAAAAGAAAAAAATGGTTTTCTAACAGCTAGAAATAAGGATGCAGAAAATTGTTTCCCACCTTTTATATTCCAAATTTGACTTTTACTGATATTGATGAGAATGCCCCTGCCTCTGAAAATGAAAGCTACAAGAAATAGTAACACCAAGTAACAAAAAATCTTTCTACCTAGTAGAACATTTTCATTTTTCATTTCCATGAGTACTTCATCTCTTGGGGAGGATGGAAACTCAAGACTTATTTTCCACCCTTTCAATTTCTACTGTCGCAAATAGAAAACATTTTTTTTTAGTGAAATGCATTTTCATGTTTCTAGAAAGAGGATTTTACCAAATAAATCATGTAAGGAGACTCCCAAACCATAAACTTACTGAAGGTGTGGGTGCACGGGAGTGGTCACACGTGACTACTTTAGTTTTTTTTTTTTTCATCAAATTGGAGAGCATCGAACTCACCGCTGATTTCAAGGAGCATCTTCTCGGAAGGCCCCGATCTCAAGGAGCATCTTGTCTGCCTCTTCCCAATTGTTAGCAGCGGAGATCGCCTTGGTGCATTGGAGGAGTAGGGTCAGGAGATGAAGATCTTCTTTTTCTCTCTTCTGCTTTGTCGTACTTCTTCATCTTTAATGAATCAATAGCACTCACAGAATACTTGCTACCTTTTTCAATACCTGTTTCTTTTGTATGAGGGGCTGAATTAATAGGTGCAACATTAGGGACAAAGTAGGAAGATGGGGTCTTTGGGCCAGGTTGGAGATCAACACCGCATGTGGGGTTTTATATCTGTCATTTATTTCCTTGTGAATTCTGGAAAAGGTTCAATAATAGGAGCTTTAAGGTCTATAAAGATACAATTTACCTACTCCATCACCATGGTGCTGTGCACATGCGGAAGCAATCACATAAAGAAGAAGAAAACCATGCAACCATGATACAGAGATTTTACGTGGTTTACCATAAAAGCTACCTCCACAAGCTACGAGCATCTTGCTCAATTTCACTATGCAAGATACAGGGCAATTCGTTACAAGGACTCCCTCTCCTCTAACACTTAGCTCCTCAATCTTCATAAGTCTTAATCTTACTCTCACAGCACCCTGCCATACGTGGTGTAGATAATTCACTCTTGAGATAGACATTCTTACATCCCTAAACCTTCTAAACCCCATAGATCAAGTGTCATACTTGGGTGCCACGCTTACTACCTCAAGGAATAGAGCAATCTCAGGGACTTAATTAACCTCAAGGTGGAAGGCAAATTCTAATCCATCCAGTCAGTCGCATCTTCTCTCCCTCTCTACAGCTCAAGTCATCATCTCACGCTCACTTCAAGCAGCTACAAGTTGAAATCTCTAAATAACCATTTTCTTTGGAAAGGAGGGACTGCCAGAGGAGGGGTAATACCAATTTCTTGGGCTACAGTAACTAAACCAATCATAGATGTTGTTTGTGTCTGCGAGACCCCAGCTTGCAAAATAGGGCCTACATTGCTCATTTGGTTTGGCAGTTCCTAGAATCTAAGGATTAACTCTGGGCTCAAGTGCTCAGGAAAAATACATGAAAATTAAGCATTTCAAAGAATGTGTCCCCAAACCTCGAGACTATAGATTGTGGAGGGTGATACTCAAGCGAAAAAATATTATACTAGAGCATAAAAAATGGGTAGTTGACTGGTTGGGGATGGAACACAAGTGAAGTTGGTTGACGACCAATGGTTGTCGCGGATGGATGCTTTGATTCATTACCCATTAACCCAGATACAATCCACAGTGCAGAAAAATTTGTTTGGGCGGTAGATATAATCAAAAGAAAGGAAGATGGATTAGAATGGAATATAGACATAATTCAATAAATCTGGTCATGTACCGTGTGCAATCAAATTTTGAACATTCCTAAAGGTGGACTCCATAAACGACGTGGGGACAATGAACTGGACATGCTATATCAAGGCAATATACAAAAAAACATTAGTTCAACGAGTGATAGGCCCACAACCTCCATGGAAGATGGTTTGGAAGCTCCCAGTTCCACATAAACTGCAGCTCTTTGTTGGGCAATGTTTACATAACAGATTACCAGTATGGGAACTAGTGGCAAATTGGAAGGCATGTCTCCAGTTTGTGCTTTTTGAAAACAGGATATTGAAAATGGTTGACCAGCTTTTTTGCAAATGCCAGATTATCAGGCTGGTGTGGACAGTATTTCCATTTTCAATTGTTAATCCTACACTGTGCCCTTCCTTGCATCCACACATCACAGAGGACTAGAAGTTAAAGGTTTCTGATTCATTTGGAAGATGCGCAATGCATACATATTTAACTTGAACCCCATTCTTCTCAAAGTTTTCAAATGAAAAGTCTCTCTAATGATCTATAAATGGAACTTAACCCATGATCTAGTGGTGCCAGGTCATCTGAAAGGAAATCTAGTAGACAAATGGGTTCCTTTACCACAAGGATTTCTAAAGCTCAATTTTGATGGATCGCATAATCAGATCTCAAATACTGCAGGTATAGGAGGCATCGTCCAGGATGAATATAGATCGATGATCACTGCATACATGGGAAAGGTACAATCAACCATTCCATCGGAAGCTGAACTTCCAGTCTTGCAAGGACTTCAGACCTGTATGGAACTCAGACTAGACAAAATATGCTTTGCGGTTTTGGGGTTTTGGGAGGGGGGTGGGTTGTGGGGGGGGATTCACTTATTCTTGTTTCAGCCATTCAATCTGGGGGAAACATATATTGGGTTTTAATGGTCATCTGGAAGAAAACTATGCAGATGATTACCTGGTTCAAGGAATGTATTGTGACACATTGCAAGAGGTCGGCAAACTAACTGGTGGATTATTCATCCAAACTAGACTCTCCCCTATTCACAGCCTTCAATTTTCCTTTGCTGCACTATATGAGAGGAATGTAACAGGCAGAAAAGGAACATGCAATGGCAGTGGCTACATCCTACATACAAGGAGATCATAATTTTCCACGTATGCGTAGGGATCTGGCCAACATTCAAGACTCTGTTTATCCATATCCAGTGGTTGAAGACCCTCAGCCCAGTACTACCCACGCCCCAATAAAAAACTTTCTTTAACTTGGGCTTTGGCTGCTTTGTAGTTTGGATCCCTGATAATAGCTATATCTTGTTCCAATGTTAAAATCTTCTGGGTCTATAGTTTGTAGTATTTTTTTTTTTAATAGTGATTGCATTGATTACTCAAAAATTATAGTACAAGAGGCCTATACTGAACCAAAAAAAGCCCCCACAAGAGAAGGGGAAGGAGCAAACAAGCAAAAAGAAAGGTTCCACAACCTCTAAAAGGCAGACCGGGATCCCTGAACGGTAAAATTAGAGAGTGGATACAACTATAAAAGGCTTAGAAACTTCCTCTTTAACAAGACTGTTCGCCTCTTCATTTGTTGAACGATATATATGTGCAAAGGAGATGTTGAGATTGAAAGAGAGACGATGAATCTCTTCCGCTTAGTCTGCCAAATACCATGGAGCATTGTAGGTATTTGGAGCCCATGAAATGACACAAGTCGAGTCACCTTCGACCATCAACCTAGCGGGATTCAGCCACACCGCCTCTCGCAGCCCACATTCAAGGCCATAAACTCAGCGTTGTTGACAAAGCAGATTCCATTCGGACCCGAGTAATGGAGAAGAGGAAGACTTCCCTAATTCCTAATGATCCCTCCTAGACCTGCTTTGCTCGGATTCCCAAGGGCACTGCCATCAAAATTAAGTTTCAGTGTACTTGGAGAGAGGGAGGAGGGCATAATCTTGGATTTATGATCATGCAGAGGAGCTTAGAAAAGGCAATCTCATACCAATTCTGAATGATAAAGCTGGTTGTGATACTTTTGCAGATGGAAAGAGAAGAGACCCACTGCGCCACTAATCTCCTGACTTTGTCTTTTAGCACACCCCAATTGAAAGATTTACCTTCAAAGCATCTAGCATTTCTTTCTTCCAGATTGTCCAAATGGCAGCCACAGACGATAGAGTCCACATGGTTCTACCTCTCTTAGGACCCATCCCCAACCTCCAACACTCAAATAAGTCCTTGAAAGAGAGAGGGAGAGGCCCGCAGTAGTTAAACCACCCCATGATTGCCTTCCATGAAGCTTGGCCAGCTTCACAATTAACGAGAAGGTTATTGATAGACTCCTCATCAGCAAGACACATCGGGCAAGCGTTAACTACAATCAAACACTGTCTTCCTAGGTTATCCATAATCAGGCTACGCCCCCAAAAGAGCGGACCAAGCAAAGGCAGTCACCCTAGGAGGATCTTTAATAGACCACAGGCTTCGCCAATTAATTTGGGTATCCATGATCTCAGTAGACATGGGGGAGAAAAATGAGGCAATTGTGAAATTCCCGTTCATAGTAGCCATCTAGATTCTTCTGTCCTCTGCATTTAGATTTCTTCTGAAGGCTGGACCCCAAATAACTGAATCACCTCTCCTCTGGAAACAATCACTGACGTTGGGCTCCCTGTTTGTAGCACAATTGAAGAGATCCAGAAAAGATTTAGCCAAGGGCTCCTTTCCCACCCAAAGATCCATCCAGAATAGGATTTTATCGCCTTTCCCCACGCAATATCTGACATGTTTCATGAATAACTCTTCCGCTTTTAGAATTCCTTTCCACACATTGGAATCGCGAGATGAAGGGCCATGAATCTGCAACCCCCCTAAAAATGCCATATTTAGAGGAAAGGATCTACTTCCACAAACTTAAGAGGGTCTTCCCCGATTCCCCAAAGCCATTGCCCATAAGAGCCAAGTTCATCTCCTTTAATGGTCTAATGGCTAGACCACTTGCTTTTTTGACTTGCAAACTTTAGACCACCTGATGAGATGGAACTTCTTCTTGACCTCCTCCCCTTTCCAGAAAAGGTCCACCCAGATCTTCTCAATATGTTTAGTCACTTCCTTTGGACATTCGAATAAAGACATATAGTAAATTGGAAGGTATGCCAAAGCAGCTTTGATAAGAGTAATTTTGCCGCCAAAGGAAAAGTAATTAGCCTTCTAGAGGGCAAACTTTTTCTTTACTCTTTTGATGACTGGGTACCATAGGGATCTGGACACAAGTCCTAAATAGAGGGGGAGACCCAAATAAGAGGAGGGGAGCTTATTGGGCCTACATCTGAAAATGTCAGCCAAAGATAGCAACAAATCATTCACCACTCTAATACCCATGATCTCGCTTTTGAATAAGTTGATTCTCAGCCCCAAAACTGCTTCAAAGCACAGAAGGATTGCTTTAACATTTTGAAATTGAGTTTCATTAGCATCGCAGAAGAGGAGATTGTCATTTGCAAACTGGAGATGCATTATCACCAAAGCCCCATTAGCCAGGCAAAAACCTTCTATAAGATTCACGTTCGCAGTGGCATGCATCATACGGCTTAAGGGTTCCCCAAAAATGATAAAGAGAAACGGCAATAAAAGGTCTGTCCCTGACGGATTCCTCTTGTAGCGGGGAAGAACCCGGTTGGTGTCCCATTTAAGAGGACAAAGTAGGTGGCTGATCTCAAACACCCATAGGTCAAGTTCCTCCATCTCCCTGCGAACCCTATTCTCCTCATCAAATAATGAGGAAACTCCCAATCAACCCAACCGTAAGCCTTTTCCAAGTCAAGTTCACAAATAATTCCCGCTCGTCTCTCCCTGTTTCTAGAATGAAGACACTCAGTGGCAATAAGAACTCCATCCAATATTTGTCTTCCATTGACAAAGGCTCCTTGCGCTTCTGAAATTAGGAGGGCCACTAACTTTTGAAGTCTATTGGTGAGCACCTTAGCCAAGACTTTGTAGATTGAACTGATGAGACTTTTGTAGTATTCAGGGTTTATATTGTGTATTATGGTTGTACTCCTTTATCTATGAAAGAATTCTCCTTTCTAGCAGAAAGAACAAAAGGGAGAGCAAAACAAAAACACTAACCCTGAGTAGAGTTCAGGGCGGGTTTGGGTTTTGGGTGTCTCTAACCCGCCCCTCCTGTATGCCTTTCTTGTATTTTTATATATGGGGAATCTTCCTATGCATACATCCCTCATGGAGGGGCCATGCATACTCCTCCACGGGGCCCACTGGAACCACCAAGGGATGAGACCGGAGGGATGGCAAGATCCATGCGGGACTATCTTAGATGCCAAGTTTAGTGCCAATCACATGTCCCTAACCCCTTCATCCAGAGCCTACAAATCCAATCCATTCAGATTGATGCACAGTTGATCCAACTATCCAGTAAATTCAAATCTAACTGAAAATTGGTGGACGTGTGCAATTCAGGAGGGTCGTGTGTGTGGTCCATTTGGATGGACCATACAGTGGGTCCCACCTAGACTTCTCACCAAAAAAAAAAAAAAAAGGTTAGGGACATATGCACATGAATATTATCCTATATGGTATATTATTAAGTAAACCTCTACATGTGAAATATCATCTGTGCAGGTGGTAGTAAGGAGTGACATTTTTCAAAATGTTATGGATTCAAATCTTCATTAACACATTTAGTTTTCATATTTTTAAATAAACCCTACCCGACCCACGACTGTTATGAGGTCAGTTTGGTCTTACAACCATAAAATCCACCATCCTACCAAGAACTAAAAGTCTGGAGCCAATGGATACCCAGAACATCAAAAAGAGCCTTGAAGAAGCCTACTAGAGAAAGGCTTATCAATGCATCTAAGAAGAAGCAAGGAGCTCTGAAAGATAGAGCTTAGCCTTTGTCTAGGAGTTTCTTCTATTTTTGAAAATACAATCATTATGAGTTTTCCATAGAACAAAACTCGTGGGTCAAATAGATACCTGCAGCAACCATTATGAGCCAAAGACATTAGAGTTATGTTAGCTCGTGCCAAATAGCATTGGACAAGGGAGGAAGAAGCACCTGAGAACCAGCAACTTGAAAGATCCACTGCCACAGAGAGACGGCTAAGGAGCAGTTGAACAGTAAGTGGGCTTTGTTTCCATGCTTGAATTACCAATGCAACATCCAGAGGCCAAGCTTATTCAGATAAATTGGGTTTAGAACTAGAGTCAGAATCTTTCTGTGCATGTCTCTATGCAAAACAACTTGGAAGCAGCGTCAAATTGTTCTAAGCATAGTGGGGCCAAACATGGATGAGAGCTCTAGAATACAGCATTTGCTAGGGCCTCTTTTAAAGTGAAGCTTCTGTTTGGATGAGACTTCCATAAAATGTAGTCGCCTCCATTCGGATTTGGAGAGAGTTTCTGAGTTGCTGAGTGGGTGATTACGAATGGTGCTCAGAATGTGGTCAGCTATGGCCCAGGTATTTCCATTCAAAAGGAGAAACTGAGAAAGTAGGAAATTTTGAGGCAATGGTAGAGAAACATCATAACACAGGTCCAAGAGCCCATTACCAATTCTCCATCTACTGTCTAAATAAAGTGAGCAAGCCTTCTCATATTTCGCCAAATGCACAAACCTAGCTTGGGGTTGGATGAACTCCATAATGCTGATTGTTTTGAAGAAATTGTTTTTCATCCAATCGGCCCAGAGAGATTAAGCTGCCACCAAACCTAGCTTTAGGATGGATGCTTCATTATTCTCTTAGATTTTTCTAATGCCCAATGCTCCACCAGAGGTTGGGATACAAACCAAGTCCCAAAAATTTGACTTTTCCTATCAGGGGTTGCACTCACCGACCAAAGGAAGACTCACTACACCAAAAATCATGATTAAAAACATTGGTCCAAGATGGTTTTGGGCCGTTTCTAATTAAAAATGGTTGCAATCCATTTTAAATATCAAAAACCATTGTTGACCTTAAAAAAGTAGTGCTCATGGTCTATGATGCCCAGATACAACATGGACACGGCATGGACACACCATAGACATGATAGGGACATGGATTTTACATGTAAAAAGTGAAGTATCGGATGTGACATGATACATTGCCCATTTTTAAGTATCCGTGCATCATAGCTCACGGTGTTAAACGCCCTCCTTTTCCCATTCCCTCCAAACATAAGACATTCCCTCCATAAGAATCCTCTTCTCAAGTAAAACAGAAGCGTTCCTCACCCTCCCTCCAATCATCGCCATGTCTACCTTTCTAACTACTCTCGGCGGTACTATCAAGGTAAAACCTCATGCTTATGATTTTTTTCCATTTTCATACTATTGGGGTTCTCAGATTATGGATAGAAATGGAAATTAGGGAAGGATTTTGGGGATGCCGGGGATTTATGGTTAGGGGAATTTTTTTCCACCACAACCACAAAGCCACAACTTGCCTACCTGTTTTTGCTATAGATAAAGAAAGGTAGGATTGCAAATATGGCGCCAATTGCAATAATACACAATTGTAGGAGAACGCCAACACAGAATTTAAATCGATAATCATAAAATGTGCATAAATAAAATGGAGATGTCATCAGTTGTTGGAGTAATCTCAGAAAACATACATCACTTGGAGGAATCACCATTTAACTAGCAACAACGTCACAACTGACAGCCCTTTCAACAACATATTTAACTATTAAATGTACTGTTACATGCCACAATATGGAAGAATTGAACATTTCTATATAACTCTATAAAGAACACAACATTAGCCATCTTATTCTCATTGACTTTTCAAACAATCAATTATCATCAGGTTTTAGATTTGGTGCTAGAAAACCAGCAAGGCCAATTAAATTTTTGGCTAAATTCCAAGACAATCATAGTTTTCATAATGCATAGAAATGAATCTTTTAGTAATAGTGGTGCATCTATAATGGCTTCCTTCTTTGTTACTTCCTGTTATTATATTTATGTGATAGTGAATGGGGCAAGATGTAGTTTTTCACAAACTTTAATGAAAGTTGTGAGGCAACTGCTTCCAACACAATATGATGTAACTTTTACTCCTTTATTTTCACTCTTCCTCTTCTTCACGTCCTCCTCCTTCCAATCTTCCATTTTTAATTCTCTTATAGTTCAATTTCAACTAGTATGTGGTTTACAAACTGACTAAAGGTTTCGCAGGTAATTGCCATAGAGCACCAAGTTAATTACTTGAGCAATCATTTGTGGCAACAGACGAAGCATTTAGTACTGATGATTGATTATCTTGATCAACATTTTCAGTAATATTTATAATGATGGCTTAGAGAGTTTGTGTTCATGTTGGACACGATGTTATGTGGATCATAGATTGCATTTTTGCCCCATGTCAATGATCCAATTATCTGTGGATAGGAAGAGAAAATAACTAAGTATTTATTTTCTCCATGTCAATGACCTCATAGTGTATTCTCCATTATATTTGGGCTCACTTACTATACATTTGAATATTTAAAAATCTTTTTCTTTTTTTGTCCTGACCTTATTCCATTATATTTCTCTAATCTACCGCTAAGCTTTGACTAATAAATTTAACCATTCAATAGAAAATTGCACATTTTGTAAGGAAAGGCCCATTGAATGTTTACTGTGGTCAATAGGTTCGTCTATGTAGTGAGATTTTTGAGTTGTGACCATGCCACACTGTGAGTGTTATTGATCTTGATACCATTGGGCCATATGTCATCTTCTGTTTATCAACTCTATTTTTTTTCGTGATTGCAGTTCTGTGATGGTGTGGGCATTGCTCCATTGTTAAATGCTACTCTGTTTTGACCAAATCTAAGGTTGCTGCGTATTGGAATGAATTGAGGAACACCGTAGTGAATCCCCCTCTCTCCATCATTCTCTAGTTTTTTTTGTTTTTTTTATTAATTTTGGTGGACAATGAACTGTGGTGGTTAGCTTTCAAAGCCAAAACTTTTGTGTTTTATTTATTTCTTTTTATTTGAAAATTTCGTCCAACATTTGAGATTTATTGGCAGTTTTGAGTAGGCTAATTGTTGGAGGTTTATTGCTTCTTCTCTCTGGGTTATTTGTGTTATAATATGGTTTGTAAGATCAGAGAGCCTGGTGGTTGTGTTGGATGAAATGACGATGTTGGTTTTGTGAGGACCTACTTCCTTCTTCTATGAAGTTTTAATGTCAGTGGCTTTTTATATTAATTTTTTTCTCAAATGTGGTTTGTTGAATCCTGTCTCATGAAGTTGTATAAGATTAAATTTTGTAGTATTCTCTTCCATCATAGTCAAGACCCCGTCGCAATTTCAGAGAACAAAATTGTGTTGTGGTTTTGCCATATTGTCGCATGGATTCAATGTTGTTAGCAGAAGTATTGCTATCTTGAACCATTTGTAACTCAACTAATGCTTGGGTTGGGTCCTTTACTCCTTTTTTAAACTTCTTGCACTTCTTTTTCAAACCACTACTTGCACATCTGGTTGATTAAATTTGTTTTTGCTGACCGTTCAAGTTCTCTATGAAATGATCATAACAGGTAGTATTTTGCAACCTTACAATTAATTGCTGAAATTTTTATCTTCCTGTCCTGCAGGTATGAGTGCATTGGAAATGTGCAAAGAACATGGAACCAACATGGCTGGTTTGAAGGGAAAAAAACATTGTGGGATTCAACCTCAAAGCACTCAGATAAAACTTGTATGATTAAAAAACAAATTCCTAATATTCAAAGCAAAGCAATCAAAAAACTACAAAGCAGCTCTTAGTTAAATACCCTTCACGCAGCCCTTCCTTATGTTCGAGATTCTCGTACCATTTTTTTATAGACTAGAAAAAACCTGCCCCCATCATCTGCCGGTAAGAAGAAGGGTCTTCTTCTTCTTCTTCTTGGTCGTCATTCTCGCTCGTATCGAGGTCGTATGTCACGCTGAGTCTTACGCTCAGTACTTCGGGTCGCTTTTTTAATTCAGAAACCTCAGAGGAGCTCAGACTTGCAGCAAATCCAGGATAAACAGTTGTATATACGACTACAAGATCTTGAGGATCAGTAAGAAAAGAACGATACCAGTCTGCAACATCAGGAAATATAGATGGTTTTAAATAATGTCTGACCCTGATTAGGTACAGCTGTTTGTCGTCGGCAACGTGGGCTTGAGAAGGGGTGGAGAAGGCAAAGAAACAAGCAATTGCTAAGATCCAGAAATAACCCCCCATCGCAAGAGACGGTCTTGAATTGAATTGAGAGGTGGGTGGGTTGGTGTTTCTTCTTTTTTGCGGGGTTGGTGGGTGTGGGGGTAGGGGAAGGAGTAGAAGCCAGCGATGACGGATGCAAATAGGGATACGCTTAGGGTTCTCGCTGCTTTTAGGTTGAAGGACTTTTTTTACTTTCTTTTTTTTTTCTTCTTTCTTTTGGAAAGGTTGCCCTTTTGGTTCCGAAATTTACTAGCTGACAGAGGGGATCGGAAATCTGTTGCGGTCCATCACAAACAAACCACGGCAGTGGTTATCTTGGGCGCTGGAAAAGACCTGGCGAAAAAGCCTTTGCCGATCTTATCCAATGAGGTCAAAAATTCCACAACATAATGAATAACTCAACTTTGAAAAAAAAAATAATAAAGAAGAATATCATCATTAGGACGACACATCAGTAATTTTAATCTCAAAAGAAGGCTTGACCGATCCATACCACAAAGAGAGTATTCTGTCTCATTGCATTTTTGTAAAAAAAATCAAATGATAGAGAAGATTGGAAAGGGCGAATTTTTATTAGGGGGCAAAATTTTATCTTAATGAGAAATCAAGAGAGAATTAAAAAATTTACATTATATCCCAAAAATATTATGATATCGTAACTGGTACAAAAAGTTAAAGATTAATTCTTACATTATACCCAAAAAGGTTTTAAAAGATGAATTTAGATTTCCAGTCTTACCCAAAAACTTAAAAACAATATTTACAAAAAACTAGAGCAAAATTATAAATTGTATAATTTTTAGCTTTTTTTATTACTATTATGTTGGGCAACTAGTCAATACTAATATTTTTACCGTTAACAGCCAGTGATCCATCCTTAGTCCTTGGGCATTTCGCCACTCGGCCTAGCATTTTTACTCATAAGTACATTATTATAATTAAAAACTAAATTAAATGATTTTCTACATTAAAATATAGGGTTGACATTTATAAAATGTCTTTATTTTTTGGCCAATTATTTAGAGCTTAAATCCTTCTAAAACTTTATTAAAATCACAAATTTGATTGTTGTTATGTAATTAGCATAAAAGAATTTAAAGCACCTTTATTTATAGTAAGCAACAAAAAACTTCTTACTTATGAATTAAATTAGATTTAATTTAATTTAGATTTTGAATTAAAATGTAATAAATTTAAATTTTAATAATAGATGAAACAAGACGTGTTCATAATGAATTTCAAATTTTGAGAGGATAAGGATTCTAAGCCTAGTAATGGGCTACAAAACCAAAAAACAAAAAAACAAAACATAAAATAATGTATATGATATTGGTGATTTGATGAGTTGTCGATGAAAGCAAAATACTAAAATTCCTTCATGCGATAAAAGTATATTTTTACTAAGAGTACTAAAAGGGGAAAAAAAAGAAAAAGGAAAAGGACAGCATCAAGTATCTATCTCTTTCTATTACTCTTAGGTATAAGAAAAGAAAGGAATAAGTACCCTACTTGAAAAGGACAGCCTTTCGAAGGAAAGAAAAAAATATATAGAAATAAAAAAGTCCCTCAACCTATAAGTAGTAAGTACCCTCTAAAAGTAATCCTATTTAGATACTTCATTGCTTGCTTTTACCCTGTCTCCCCCTACCCTGACACCCACCACCCTCAGCAAAAAAGATAAAACACCAACCCACCTCTCAATTCAATTAAGACCATCTCTCGATGATGGGGGGTTATTTCTAGATCCTACCATTTGCCTGTTTCTTTGCCTTCACCATCCCTTCTCAAGCGCACGTTGTCGACGACAAACAGGCGCACCTAATCGGGTTCGGAGATCATGCAAAACCATCTATATTTCCTGATGTTAACGACTGGTACCGCTCTTTTCTTACTGATCCTCAAAATCTTTTAGTCGTATATAGGTTAAAAAATATTATGACATCATAAAAGGTACAAAGAGTTAAAGATCAATTATTGCATTATACTCAAAAAGGTTTAAAAAGATAAATTTAGATTTCCAGTCATACCCATAAACTAAAAATATATATATTTACAAAAAGCTAGAGAAAAAGTGTAAATTGTATAATTTTTAGCTTTTTTAATTACTGTCATGTTGGACAACTAGCCAATAGTGATATTTTCAACGTAAATAACCAGTGATGGGTCCTTTTTCCTTGGGCATGTCACCACTCCGCTTAGCATTTTCACTCATAAGTATGAAATTATAATTAGGAAACCAAATTAAATGACTTTCTAAATTATAATATAGGGTTGACATTTATAAAAAGTCTTGATTTTTGGTCAATTATTTAGAGCTTAAATCCTTCTAAAACATTAATAAAATCACAAATTTTTGTGGTTGTTATGTAATTAGCATAAAAGAATTTTAAGCACCTTTATTTATAGTAAGCGACAAAAAACTTCTTACTTATGAATTAAATTAAATTTAATTTATTATAGATTTTGAATTAAAATGTTATAAATTCAAACTTTAATAATAGATGAAACAAGCCGTGCTCATAATGAATTTCAAATTTTGAGAGGATTAGGATTCTAAGCTCAGTAATAGGCAATAGGAACAAAAAAAAAAAAAAAACAAATCATAGAATAATACATATGATGTTGGGGATTTGATGAGTTGTCAATGAAAGCGTAAATACTAAAATTCCTTTATGGGATAAAAGTATATTTTTACTAAGAGTACTAAAAGGAGAAAAAAAGAAGAAGGAAAAGGATAGCAGGTTTTATTGTTTTGGATGGGCCCATTTATTTATTTTTTCAATGTTTGTAATGGTTTTTAATGATTTTTAAATGGCCCATTTAATTTTTATCTCTGCCTTCTATCAAGTGGGCCCTCGTGGGCCCATAATTGACCCATTAACAAATTAAAGACGCATGAAAGCCAAAGGGTCACCCTCCCTTCGGATATTTTTTTTTTATGGTAGTGGATTGATTTTATTGTTTCATATAAGATATTGATCATGTTATTTCATTTGAATTATTTAATAAAGTTTGTAATTTATTTAAATCAATTGTTGTGGATCCATCGTGTCTCGTGATTTGAAGCCTAGTCACATATTGACACGGGGTTATAATTGATGATAAATGAAGGTTTCTCAATCTTACCTCATCCACATTAACAAACTGTAAGAAGTCCTCGAGAGCAACAAAATCTCACGATCGGAGCTTTGTTATTTTTGTTCGAAGGATTGAAATAGTACTGTAAATAAGCTTCCAGCATCCATCGACCTTCCAAACATCAAGAAACAATAATTACTACCCAAGTACCTTTCCTTCACACACCCAATGAAACCACTCACAAAGTGATATTGCTTACCTTTTCTAGATTTTCAATAGGATCAGGAGTTGGATTATGAGACTCAGGCACCCGCACCAAAACTTCAATTTCAGATTTCTTTTCAGATTGGACCCTAAAAATGCCTCTATTGGTACCCTTTTTTTTTCACATGTTCATTTTTAAGTTTTTTTTATTCAATGAAATTGAAGGGCAAATTTTATAGGACAGTGGTTAGACCAGTTATGA
Organism: Sextonia rubra; assembly: GCA_037013555.1. Taxonomy (NCBI): domain Eukaryota; kingdom Viridiplantae; phylum Streptophyta; class Magnoliopsida; order Laurales; family Lauraceae; genus Sextonia; species Sextonia rubra. The sequence goes on from JASUAD010000027.1 coordinate 237,867, forward strand.
CATAAGGAGCAGAATATTTGCCAATTAAAAAGACGCATATACATAAGATAAATGTAGCGCAGATGAGAATGCTTAGATGAATGTGTGGTAAAACTAAAAAAGATAAAATTAGAAATGAGTACTTTCGAGAGCATTTATAGGTGACACCAATCGGGGATAAGATTAGAGAAACACATTTAAGATGGTTTGGGCATATTAAGCGTAAACTGATAATGGCACCGCTAAGAAAAACTTTGGATATACAGGTAGATGGCTCATCAAGAGGTAAGGGTAGGCCGAAAAAAACATTGATGGAAATTATTGAATCAGATTTGAATAAATTTAACTTATCTAAGGATTTGACTCAAAATAAAACAGAACGGATTAGCTCAAATCAATCCCTTTGGCCACGGGGTAGGCTCGATAAATCCCTTATGGCTCCAATGTGATAGCACAATTTAAACCTGCAACCTCTGAAAGCAAACCTTAGTCTTAGGCTAGCTCAACTACCCTTTGGCGTTTACGGTTTCATAGTTACACCCTATTCGAATATAAGACATTCAATCCCCATTAGTCGAACAAAGAATAATAGCAAAATGATTGAGGTGAAAATCTACTTTTAGAGTATTTTGTGATGGGTGCATGCTAAAAAGGTTGAAGTAAGAATTTTATTAGACAACAATTCAACCAACTGTGACCTATAGGGTAGGATGTTGACCATTTAGAAAGCAACATGTGCACAAAATTGATGTAGTAGATATTTGAATGTGTATGTAAACATGTGGTAAAACTATGAATGATAAATTAGAAATAATTGCTTTCGAGAGCATTTAAGTAAATCATCATTAGGTGATAAAATTAGAAAAACATGTATCGGGTTGTATGGGCCTATCCAACACAGGTAGCAAGGACATCAATAAGAAAAAGTTTGACTATACAAATTGATAGCAAACAAAGGGAAATGGTAGGGCGAAGAGTATATGGATAGAGGTGGCAAAAACATATCTAATTACGTGAGTATTTAGTTCAAAATAGATTGGAATGGAGAAATGAAAGTCATATAGCCAAAGTCAACGTTGTAGGGTCAAGGCTTTGATGTTGATGACACCAATCTAAAGAGGGAATTTGAGTCCAACTAGGATTGCACAATCAGGTTTTTCTAACAATTTAGTTTCGCCATGTGGTTGAACCATGAATCCAATCTACATTAAAAAAGAAGACCCTAAAATGGAAAGGTAGATTTAAGAGGATTTTACGGGAAGAAATTCAATAGTTAAACACTACATGAAATTGGTTCTAGATAAATTTAGCACACAAACTAGGCCCATTTGGTGCATAATTTTTTTTAAAGGTGGGGAGGAGCAACCATACTATCGGTCCCCTTTTATATGAGCGACGCTATCATCGTTGCTTTGTTGATCTTCTTCCCCTTCTTTCTTTCTCTTCTTTCTCAATTCCTTTCTGCAGATCTACCTCCCCATGTTCCCTTCATTCCTTTCTCTTCTGCTTGCATTGAATTTAATTCTTCTCTCAACTCTCTCCTCCAAACCCTACCTTTCAATCCAAGTCTTTTCTCAAAAATCTCAACTCCAAAAGCAGCCCAAGGGACTCATTTTGTACACTAAATCTATTTGAGATCAATATGCAGTGTCCAACTCGGAATTGAGATTCAATAAGGAAAAACTTCATTGGTGACATGGCGGGACGTGATTGATCCCACCACGGTCACCGTGGGGTTTCTAATAAGAGGATCCGGACTTGTCCAACTAGTGGGTGTTTTCCTATAAAATACTCTAAAAGAAACGAAAAGCCAGATCCGTTTTGAGGCATAGATAGACCGATTATTCCACCCATATTTCGGATTGTCAGCACAGATAGACAAATACCCACAAGTGTAGTGGGGCTCAACAAAATCGGACATTGGGTGTAAAAGGCGAGTTGAGAAGAATGAATGATCAAACAGAATTCCATACTATTTTATTGCGATAAAATTTGTCCATAAAATTGTCCCGAATAGTGTAAAATTAGGATCACTGCTACGTAACATGCTGATGTTTGAAAGGATTGGGTTGATCAAAGATAAGACACCAATATTAAAACCCAAACTGAATGCCGGAAAAGTTCCTCAATCGGGTCCAGGTCGTCTTTGACATAGATTCAGCATGGGTGCACTTCTATTTACTGAATCCATTTCAGGCCCATGTTTGGGTCTGGGTCCACTATGAACAATTGGGCCTGGGTCTATCCTGTGCTCTCCCCGTTTTCATCCCTGGTGGATGCTCATGTTTACAGCCGGTCTAGGCCAGTCCAACCATTCACCAACTTCAGAAAAACTTGCAGTAAAGACCCGAAGGTCCTCAGGTCAAATGGTTAAGAACATCTAAACGACTTTTTTTTCTGTTTCTCTATGGACAAACCTTTTAAGAAACAGAGTTCACTCGGCTTATTTAACTTGGGATGTTTTAGATAATAAAAAATAAAAAACTGTCATAGTTCGTGGGGCACCAAAAAATGTTGCCCATCATTTCCAATGATTCCTAGTGTGTGTATTTGCAAGGCACCTGGAATCGAGCCTAAGAAAAGGGCTGTCGGAACTCAGAACCCTTCATCACTGTATATCAACAATGGCTTTTTACCTTAGAAAAAAATGTATAACAATGATTGGCCATTACGGTATTACACCCTTCAAAGAAACCAACCCAACGTCTCATATTCCATTAACTCACTCTTACTTCTACAGACAATTAAGCATAGCAATCGCATTCGTTTCTTGGATGTTAATAAAACATGTACACAAAAACTAACAATAGTACAAACACAACTTTTCAAAGAATCAAAGGGCATTACATCAAAGAATCATCGTATTTCATCTTATTTTCAAGATGTATTGAGGCCAAAAAGGCACGCATTTGTGCAGGCAAACCGAAAAGAAACCCAACGGAAAGAGATATTCAATTTGCTCCAAACTGAGCCAAGCGTTATAACCAGACAAGAAGTGCGGAGCTACAATAGAATCATGGAAAACAAGCGAATCAGGGAAATCATGTCAAGTCCTGAATTTTTTATATTGGGTCATACCGGTTTGTCGGGTTTGAGTTGGGTTAAGAGGGTCAAATAGATCGATTTAACACAATTGGGCCTTAGTTAATGGACCTTTTTTGGGCCAGAGGACTCTTTTTGTAATTTCTTAAAACCCACTAGAAAGCAGGGGGCCCTTCCTTGTAATTTAGAAAAACCCCATCTTTTATATAAACTCTACTCTTAGGGTTTTTTCCCATTCTCCAACCCTCTTCTTTTTTTTTTCAACCAAAACCCTAGAGGCTTTCTAAGGGGGAAACCAAGGTGGGCTCTTCCAAGCTTTGATCTTCAGATCTACTTTGGCTTCAAGATCCAGGCAAGTGGATAGTTGAAACAATGGTTTTTGGTGTTTGCAATATGTTTTAGTTGCTTATTGATTTACATACTTTGTGCATGACTTCTTTTTGTTGGGTTAATGGCTCTTGGGGGGATAGTGTGATTTGGTTTTTCTTCCAAAACTTATAGATTAATATTTTTGTTAAAAAAAAAAAAATCTGTGGAGACTGCCGGCCTGGTAGCAGCTGCCGCCTGGCAGCACTTGCTACTGGGCGGCATCTGCCGCCTGGCAGCAGGCCAGGCGGGTTGGGCCCGCCTGGCTGGCTGGGTCCGGCCTGCCTGGTCTGGGCCCGGCCTGGCTGGCCTGGGCCCGGGTCGGGTCTGGGCCCGTCAGCCCATTCTTTTTAAAATATATATATATATAATTAAATATATATATTTGTACATAATATTACTAAATAAATAATTAGGTTAGGATATTCTTATAAAGGATTAAAGGGTTAAGTTTTGATTAATGGTTTAGTATTTTAATGGAGATTAGGTTTTATTAAATTAATTTTAATTTGATGTTATTAGAAATGTATTTTGGATTATTTATAAACTTAATTGAGAATTATGAAATTTTGATTAGTGTTCATTTAGGTTGATTGAAATAAAATAAAAATGTATTTAGTAACGATTAAACCGTAAATAGAATATATTTATAATTTTAAATTGGAATCTTAATTGAGTTAGATTTCAAATTGGGATTCGAATTTTGTACCTTCTGTTTTACATAAAATGATAATGTGAATTTGTACACAACAATGATATTAAGGAATTAATTATTTTCTTTCCCCTTTTGAACGTAACTTGATTTAACTTTGGATTCAGAAATTGAACATCTTTTACCTAATTGTAAAACACACTAATTATATATAATTGTATTAGATGAATTATGTCTTTTAGGAATGTTAGTTGAATGTTCACATGAGAATTAGACTAGATGCAGAATGGGAATGTGAGGTTCGGGATACACCACATGATAGGCACCAAAAGTAGTATATCGGCATCGTGGACTCATATTTCCATTGTGATAGAGAGTTAGTTCTCATGTGCATATTTATCTAACTTGATCGTTGGTGGATTAGTGCTTACCCTCAATAATTTGAATTGACACACGTTCATAATACACTTTCAAATTTAAGTACTCTAAATACTCAAAATGGTATTGGATTGAATGTTGGGATTGAGGGTTTCATATCATGGTTCATTCTGCATCGATATACGTATGTATTTGTAAATAAAGTATATTTATATATACGTATCTGACCGACTGCAGTTCGGAGATGGACGTACGCCATCGGGTCAGCGTATACTGTGGATAATAGTATACAGCTGTGCCTTCTGTTATTATCTGCGGGATTACCCGTTTCTGTTATTATTTGCGGGATTACCCGTTTCTGTTATTATTTGCGGGATTACCCGTTTTTGTTATCTGTATGCGGGATTCACCTGTTTCTGTATATTTATCCGCGGGAATACCCGTTTCTGTGCATTCATGCCATTGGAGTTTGCATCTGATTTATTTTGGTTCATAATGAATACATCATTTAATTCAGTTGATTAATCCATTGTTGCAGCTTACCCTCTTGCCAGATTATGTCAATCTGACCCACTACTTTTGGTGTCTAGGTTCCGTTACCGGTGCCGAACCGGAGGGTCAGGCTACGCAGGAAATTCCGCCGGATGGCGGAGTTGTTGAGTGGAGCACCGATGACATCACCTGAGGTATCCCAGTGCGGTGCAGAGCTCGAAAACTTTAGATTATATAATAAAGCCATTTTTGGGCCATTAGTTTATTTAATTAAATTTATTTGTTTTGACATTATAACTTTAATTGTTATGCTTCGAAGCACTTGACCTTGATTTTATTATTAATGAGATTTGTTACGTGGTTGTTATGTGATATTCGTCTGCGATGAGTATGGATTTCAGTTCCGCGTGTGATTATGGTTGCTTGATCATCAAGCATAGCCTCACGAAGGACTTCAATCCACCCGGAATTGGGGCTCATATTGTATATGTTAGAAAAATTTTAATTAGCCCCAATTCTCACACCTCTGGAACCAGGTTTGGATCCGGCCCAGTTTTGGGGGTGTGACAAATCATCAGTTTTTTTTTTTTTTTTTTGAGTTCTAATTATCAAAATGTGCAACCCTCCGGTATAAGAGAGATCCCTCTCAGGAAGAACCTATATATTCTGGCTTTTAATGATGTAGTAGTTCTCGCAAGCTTGTCATTCTGTAGAATTGTGCTAATCACTGGTTTCTGTATTTCTCCAGACTCGATAGTTTTGGCAATGAATTGGAGTCCCTGAAATATTACAATTGTTAAGGATAAAATATAGGGCAACCATACCCATGAGTGTGCACGAATTCAAGTCTGTGTAGCAAAAATAAATGAATAATAAAAAAGAAGAAGAAGCCGGGCACCTTAAGTTGGCTTTGGTTGCTCTAATGGAAGCTTAGCACTGAAATCCTGCTGAATTAAATGAAACAATATTCAATGGGTGTAAGAAATACAATCAACAGGTCTCGAAAATGACAAGTGATTGTCCCCAAAAGAAAGTCATCACTCATCGGGCCAGTTCTGAAACAAATGCAATGCTATTGTTACTAAAAATGCGCTTGATTGGCACTGTTTCTGCCAAAACCAAAATTTCTGAATTGAGAAGTTGAAAGCACTGTTTCTGTCTGAAAAAAAATCATGCTTTCTGTTAAAATAAGTGCATGTTTGGCAAGTCTAAAATTTAGGCTCTTATTGTCTAAATGTCTAAAATTTATAGAGTTAGAAAAATAGAGGCGTTTGGCATGCGTTTTTAGCTCTATTTAATTTAGACAATAAGAGGTAAAACCTCTATTTTGGAGAGGAGGCCATGTGATGCATTTCCAAATCAGAGGGAAAAAAAAAGAGGCGCCCAGCTACAGTAACTTAATGGATCACGCCCAGTACGTTTTTTCAATTTTTCTTGAAATCCGAGCCCCTAAATCTACATCCAAACCGTTGAAAATGTTCACATGATCAATTACGGCCACCCATCCAAATTTCAGCCGTTAATTAATCCTGAATCTCGAGATATGTGCAAGAAAGCGTGAGCCATTGGATACTAGTTTTTGAATTCTGTGGGGCCCAAACACAAGATCCAAACTATTGGAAATGTTAGGAAGATTAAAAACGGCCATGGGGTCAATTTTCAAGGATTGATTCCTTGTCGATCTCAAGATATTTATGAAAAACTTTCAACCATTGAATTTAATATGCTGAATTTGTAACTAGTCCACAGGCAGCCCCTTTTTTTATTTTTTATTATTATTTCTGAGACAGTAAATAACAATCCAAACCATTGAAAATGTGTAGAAGGTCAATGACCATTATGAGACCAAATTTCAGCCGTTGGATCATCACCAAATTTGAGATATTTATGTAAAAATGTGAATTATTAAATATTTTTTTTTAAAATTGGGGGCCTCAAACACAAAATCCAAACCATTAGATCTCTTTGGGAGGCCAAACGTGGTTATGAAGTAAAATTTCAAGGCTTAATAACTACTAGATCTCAATATATTTGTCAAAAATTTTCAACTATTGATTTAAAATGGTCTATTTAAAATAGATGCTTTCATTGCCAAACACATATTTTAAATTTAGCCTCTTTTTTTTATAACTCTTTTTTTAGTAGCTCTATTTTAGATGGTCTATAAAAATAAGACTAGACCTACCAAATAAGCCCTAAGTCCATGTATATTAGGCCTGATCCACCTATATAATAAATGGGCTGTGACCCATTATCACATGACATCTCACATGAAGGGATTTAGTCAAACAAATCAACTGTATAGCAAAGATGAAAAAAGCGGTTGCGACAGGCGTAGCAGCTTGCCGCCAAAATGCTATGTAGCAGGCACTGCGTAGCAGTAGCGGCATAACGTTGTGATTAGAAAATGTCTTTAAAAAAATTTGAAAAAATTCCAAGAAATCCAGAATATTAGAAAATAATGAAATATATACTTATTTTGCAAAAGAAACTAGTATAGGGGTATGTAGTGGCCCCCCTCATTGCATGAGGTCCTATATCGCTGCATGAATAGAAAAAAAAATAGGAATGATAAATTCTTTTCATATGGATTAATGTTGTTTAGTCATGCTTAGAATATAACATTTCATAGTTTCATCTTATAATACACCAACAAACATATATATGGAGAAAGTTCTTCTATTAAAGTGCAATTTGATTAGAGTCCTATTTTCTATTAGAGTAAAATTGTTTCGATTAGTTTTTTTAATGGTCATAGTAACATTTTGAAATATATATAAATGTTGTGGGAATTTTTTATTAAATTGAAAATTGGAAAGGGTCCATTTTCTATTGGAATGTTATTTGGTTAGAGCCCTATTTCCTATTAACTAGAGTGAACTTTGGTTGGGCCCTGTGTCCTATTAAATAACCTATATTCAGTTAGTGTGAAATTTGAATGTGCTTTATCTTCAGTAGGTGTGGATTTTTTTTTAATATATAACTGTAAAAAGTAAGTGTGAAAGTTGGCGATGGCCCTATTTCCAATTTGAATGAAATTTGAGTAAAGTGCCAATTTCAATTTAGAAATATTTGGCTACGGTATGACTTTTTTTATTTTAACATTGTTGTCTCATTGTGGAGCCCACCAATGGTTACAGCAAGTTCTTCAGGTTTTATTGTTTTGGATGGGCCCATTTATTTATTTTTTCAATGTTTTTAATGGTTTTTAAATGGCCCATTTAATTTTTATCTCTATCTTCCATTAGGTGGCCCTTGTGGGCCCATAATTGACTCATTAACAAAATAAAAGACGCACGAAGGCCGAAGGGTATTTGTTACCCTACCTTTCACCCAAAACAAAAGATCAAGGAGGAGGAGGGAAAGGAGGGAGAAGAAAAAGAAGAAGAAGGAGGAGGAGGAGGAGCACCTGCTGTCGATGCCTACTACTACAGCCGCCTGCTGCTGCTACCGCTGCTTGTTGTTGCTGCCTCCTGCTGCTACTGCCGCTGTATCAGATTTAGGTATGTCATCTCCAACTCGTCCCTCTCTCTCTCTCTCTCTCTCTCTCTCTCTCTCTCTTTTCCTTTCTTCCTCTTTTTCTACTTTTTTATTGTTATTATTCTACCAGTTGAGCAAACGAGAACACGCAGGAGGAGGGGCACTGATTTAACCTAGGCCAGTACATAGTGGTCGCTATACCAATATAGCAGTCGTAGTGACTGCTACAGGAATGTATTGGCCACTACAGGTCGCTACAATTGTGAGCGGCAATATTTTCAAAGAAGCGTAAGTGCCCTTGGCCGCTACGCCCGATTTATAGGCCGATACATAGCACTTTTTTCATCCATGCTGTACAGTGATAGCTTTCCTTTTATGAAAGATTTAATAGGGATGATTTATTTTAGATTAATTGTAATACATCATGATTGAAGGCCTTTTCTAAGGTGAGAACTAATTATAAAGGCAGCAATAGATCGAACCTTCCCGGGACCTTTTCCAAATCAACTTTCTCTTGTATTGTATATTTCTTCATCATGACATGGTATCAGAGAAAGGTTATCATGGTATACACATGAAGATTGCCCTTGGCTAACCACTGTTCTTTAGAGAATCCTGCTAATTCTAGTTGACAGAAAATTCTACTGAAACAAATTTCTGATCTATCCCAGTGTCAGATCAACGAAAGGCATTACACGTGGCCCACCTGCTAATCACAACTACACAGAAGCAAGCTACCAACTTGGTCGTCTTGTTGTTCTAGGATTTTTGAGGATTTTTTCGATCATCAGAGGTAGGCCATCTTATTTTATTTGTAGTTTAAAAAATATTGCAATATTTTGATCAAATCCTTCTAACTTCTTGGATCCTTGGAATTCTTTCATGAAATTTCTTCAAGATGGTTGAAACTAAGATACCTACAAGGTATTAAAAGCTGATTCATCATTAGACCTTGCAGTGGGCCACACTTGATCAACAGATCACATTTCTGAAGGTCGCCTGGACCTGTTTTGATAATTTCCGTTATTAGCTCACAGATTTAAAACATCTGTGGACTGAATAAGCTTATTTCTGGATAGAAATACATTTCTGAGTTGTGCAACTTTCACTTATCTCAATTGTGGATTCTGATCATACCTAGGGCTAGGCTCTGGACCCCACTTGATCAAATAGAGAGGTCTCCTGACTTGAAGATCTGCTCACAGATTTGTTGCAAGCTGACAATCTGATCATAGCTCTGTGGTCCTGTCTGATTCTATAGCATATTTCCGCCTTGTTTTTCATAGTCCTACTCTTGATTTTTGTGAAAACATTGATTTTCTTCTCAAGAGTGTTGTGAATCTGCTCCATCATCTGCCTACAGTACTATTTTTCATTGTTTGAGTGTTTCTCCTCTATCTGAAGATGTCTAGCATGATGGACAAAAGTAAGATTTCCTTCATTAAGTTTAATGGGAAAAATTACACCCTATGAGCCTTTCAATTGCAGATTTACCTTAAAGGCAAAGAATTGTGGGGTTATGTTGATGGGTCAGAGGCTAAACCCAATCATGACAAGGCCACAACCAAATGGGAAACTAAAGATGCCCAGATCATGAGTTGGATTCTGGGATCTGTAGACTCTCAATTTCTTTTACATCTCAAATCCTACAAGACCGCAAAAGGCATGTGGGATTACTTAAAAATTATTTATCAACAATAAAACACTACTCATAGATTTCATCTGGAGCATGAGATCTCCCAATGTGGTCAAGGTAGTATGTCAATTCAAGACTACTACTCTCACTTTGTTACTTTGTGGACTGATTACACTGAGATTATCTATGCGGATCTTTCTTGTGCATCATTGGTTACTACCATTCAAGTCATTCATAAGAGAAGCCAAAGAGATCAATTTCTAATGAAATCACTACTAGAATTTGAAACTGTTAGGTCAAATTTGATGAGTCGTATCCCTTCGCCATTCATAGAAACTTGCTTAAGCGAACTTCCTCATGAAGAACAAAGTCTTGCCACTCAAAATATACTCGTGCATAAAACTTCTACTGGTCCCATTGATGTGGCTTATGTGGCTACAAGGAAACTTCATTGACGGGATATTAGAAAAGTACAATATTATAGTTGCCAAAAATATGGCCATGTTGCTACTCAGCGCAACCAAAAATTCTATTCCTATTGTAGGATTAAGGGACGTGTCCTCCCAAAGTGTCAGAGACGATGTCAAAATCAGCAATAAAAGACCAACTTGGCAATCATGGACTACTCCGCTTTTGCATCAACTCTTACTGCCCACATATCTCAAATTGCATAATTTGATTCTTCATCTTCCACATCGCTGACTCTAGAAATGGTTCAACAAATGATCATAAATGCATTTTCTGCTCTTGGTCTTTCAGGTAAATAAAAATCTTCAAGCATATGACATTTGAATCTAAAAACTTATCTCATCTAAGGAAGTATGATGAAAACCTTCGAATCAAAACCACTAATGGTGGTAGCATTCCCATTACTGTTGTTGGATCTGTCTCTCACTCTCTACCTTTGGATCATGTGTTTCGCTCTCCACATCTAACTTCCAATTTCTTATCTGTTGGCCAACTTGTTGATAAAAATTGCTTTGTCTCATTTTCTCAAATTGGCTGTATGGTGCAAGATCAGGTGTCGGGGAAACTAGTAGCGAAGGGGCCAAAGCATGGACGTCTTTTTCCACTACAGCTATCTACACAAGATAAGAATAAATCTATTACTAATTTACTTTGTGATTCTAGTTTAAATAAGTGCCACTTGTGGCACAGGTGTTTAGGACATCCCAACTCTCATACTTTAATGTTTGTATTAAATTCCATGTTGCCTGATAATAAAATTTCTTTGAATAATGTCTCTTTTGATTGTGATAGTTGTAAATTGAGAAAAAGCAAAACACTTCCATTTTTAATGAGTGAAACTTCAACATTGAAGTGTTTTGACCTTGTTTATAGTGATGTGTGGGGTATAGCACCTGGAATATCCCACTCACTCTTTAAGTATTTTGTTACTTTTATTGATGATTATTGTCAATTTATGTGGATTTATTGCATTCAAAAGCCGAAGTTTTTCAAACTTTTCAAATTTTTTTGGCTTATGTTAAAAACCAATTCGCTATTTCAATTAAAATTCTTCGTTCAGATTCCAAGGGAGAATATATATCAAAGGAATCCCAACAATTTTTGTAACAAAAGGAATCATATCCCAACACACATGTCCTTACACTCCACAATAAAATGGGGTCTCTGAAAGAAAAAAGTGACATCTTCTGGACATAGTGCGTACACTTCTATTGGAATCCTCTATCCCTGCTCTATTTTGGCCAGAAGCACTACCCACGGCAATTCACCTCATTAGTAGGTTACCATCTGCAGGTCTTGAATATCAAACACCGTATTACCGTCTTTTCCAAAACGGCCCACATACTCCAATCTTCACACATTTGGCTGCGCTTGTTTTGTTCTTCTTCTTCTATCAGAAAGAACAAAATTATCTGCATAGTCTTCAAGTTGTGTTTTTTTATGATATGCAACAGGCCGAAAGGGTTTTCTTTGTTATAACCCAGAGATCAAACGCATCAGGGTATCTCGGAATATTGTTTTCTTTGAAAATTAGTATTTCTTTCAGAATCATATAGATCTTGATAATTCTATTAAACTTTCATTTCTTCCTAATTTAGTGAAAATCCTTCCACTCTTGTCGAAAGATTTAAACCTAATCTTGTGTACGAAAGACATAGATTGCAACAAGACACTACGCTAGAGCCTCCTAACACTAATACTAACTCTGCACTGGTTCCGCGCACCGCAATTCACCCTAGTTCAAGTGGGTCTCTTCGCAAGTCAACTAGACTTTTTTGCCCTCCTAATCGTTTTGGTTTTACTCATGCCTCCTTACTTGACACACTTTCCTCAATCCAAATTCCTAACTCTTATTCGCAAGCATTGCAACTTGATTATTGGCAATAGGCTGTGCAAGAAGAACTTGAGGCTCTCAAAGAAAACCACACTTGGGACTCATGCCAAGCCCATCTTCTGTTAAACACATTGGATGTAAATGGGTATACTCCATTAAGCTAAACACAGATGATTCGTTGGCATGATATAAAGCACAATTGGTGGCCCTAGGCAATCGACAGGAGTATGGTATTGATTATGACGAGACATTTGCTCCCATGGCCAAGATGACAACAGTGTGCACCGCCCTTGCTATTGTTGCATTTCAGTCATGGCATTTATATCGAATGAACGTGAAGAATGCCTTTCTTCATGGAGATCTTAAGGAGGAAGTTTATATGCATCTTCCCCAAGGCTATGTTGCTACTTCCAAATCGGACGTTGCACGGTTGCGTCGATCTCTATGGGCTTAAGCAAGCTCCTTGGGCTTGGTTTGAGAGGTTTTGTAGTACTATACTTCAATCCCATTTCTCTCAAAGCCCATATGATCCATCCATGTTTATTCATACTGCTGTTTAAGGGACTACTATACTTCTAGTATATGAGGATGATATCATTATCATTGGCCCTCATAGTGATATGATACATAAGCTTCAATCCTCACTCCAGGACGTCCTTCATATGAAAGATTTGGGACCATTAACATATTTCTTGCGCTTGGAAGTTCGACAAACTAAAAAGGGTCTCTTTCTTCATCAATATAAATGTCACTAATCTCATTGCTCTTGCTGGGCTTCAAGATTCAACTCCGGTAGATACATCTTTAAAAGTGAACGCTAAACTACATTGAATGATGGTGATCATCTTCCTAATCCAACTACATATTGGCGCCTAGTTAGCAATCTAGTCTATATAACAAACACGAGAACAGATATATCTTATGTTGTTAATGTAGTAAGTCAATTCATGACTTCTCCATGGCATCTTCATCTGGCTGTAGTCAAATGCATCATTCGATATATACTTGGATCATGAAATTGGGGGCTATTCTTTCCAGTTGATACACCATTTACACTTACAGTTTATTCTAATGCGGATTGGGCAGGATGTCCAAACACTCGTAGATCTACAACAGGATGGTGTACGTATCTAACTGAAGCATTAATATACTGGAAATGCAAAAAACAAGATAAGGTGTTCTAAGATCTTCTAGTTGCATGGATTACTCTCTGATCTGGGTTTCTCACAAAATACTCCTATCCCTCTTTATGCAGATAATGAAAATGCAATTCGTCTCACTAAAAATCCAATCTTCCACGAATGCACCAAGCATGTAGAGGTGGATTGTAATTTCATTCACGATGAATATGACCGTGATGTCATTAGCCTTCCACAAGTCTCCTCCGAATTTGAAATTGCAGATATCTTCACAAAAGGTCTTCCAGGGCCGCGACATGAGTTTTTGGTTTGTAAATTATTGTTGATTGATCAGCATCAATTTGAGGGGGGAAGTTAAAATAAGTCCATGTATATTAGGCCTGACCCACTTGTATAATAAATGGGTGGTAACCTATGATACCCATATACGGCATGGCTACAGCAAGGATATGCTATGGATACGGCAGGGACTTACATTTTACACACAAAAATGAAGTATCGGATATGATACGACACAATATGTTGGCCATTTTGAAGTATCCGAGCATCATAGGCTGTAACCTATTATCACATGAGATCCCAAGTAAAGGAATTTAGTCAAACAAATCAACTATACAATGATAGCTTTCCTTTTATGATGAATTTAATAGGGATGATTGATTGTAGATTAATTGTAATACATTATGATTGAAGGCCTTATCTAAGGCAAGAACTAATTATAAAGGCAGCAATAGATCAACCCTTGTCGGGACCTTTTCCAAATTAACTTTCTCTTGTATTGTATGTTTCTTCATCATGACACTATCTTCACTCACATGCACAAAAACATAAGAATGATGTTTCTACTGAGTTTGAAAAATACCGTATTTTTTGCAGCCAGCAACTGTAGCATAAACGATAAATGATTCTAAATGTAAATAGTGTCATCAAGTACAGCCAGGTAGCCTAAACTGTTGAAGAATAAGACTTTCTAACAAATATTAATCATTCCCTGACAAACAGGGATTGCGAAATAGAAAAAATTAAATAATATAAACAGTAACATAAAACAACCAACCAGTTCACATGTAAAATAAGTAAAGATGACGTGATATTGATCACTCTATATGGCCCACTCAGCATTCGAGACCCACTGTCACTTAAGTCATTCCTTAGCTTTAATCGAATTGCATATCCAAGGAGCTCAGCACGTTAATTAAAGGATCTAAATAGGTGTCGTTTGGATGGATACAAGTAGAAGGAATTAGATAGAAGATAAATGGTGGATCTCTGTGGAAATTCCGAAGTTGTAAGCCTTAACTATGCACAAAATTTCAAGGCATAAATATGCAAATTTATGTCCAGCAACCGTCTGATGAAGAATGGAAACAAATTATCCAAAGTTTGGCTAATTTGTTTCCATGATGTGAAAATGTTAAGTGGATCACAGAACATAAAGCATAGGAAAGAGTTCATGATGAGTCATTGTCATCAATTTAATGTATCGGCTATACCATCAATGTATGGACTAATATCACAAGAAAAAGCGATGTCCACAATTTCCATCATACTATGCATGAAAATGTGCGCACGCACACAAACTGCCACTCTATTGTTTCCACTTAGTTTTGTGTGAGGTAGTCAGAGTTGACCTTGTGAGTTCTATTTCTCCAACCAGCTCTATTTGAAGCGATGCTCTATGTCACTCAACAGTCTAGCAAAGTCTCTCCTCACTACACCCAATTCCTATCTTCCTAACTTAGGTGCATAAAAGTAATTCAATGGGTTTGTGTTCTATGTGTTTTCTCGACCTTGGAGTCAACCTTGTGAGTTCTATTTCTCCAATTGACTCTATTTGAAGCCAAGCTCTATGTCACTACACAATCTAGCAAAGTCTCTCCTTACTGCACCCAATTCCTAACTTGTGCATAATAATGATTCAATGCGTTTCTATGATGTGTGTTTTCTCGACCCTGGGTGACAAGTTAATAGTCTCCCTTGTGAGTTCTATGTCACTCAAATCTATTTGAAGTCAAACTTTCTGTTGCTGTACAGTCTAACATAAATTGCCTCACTAATGTCTATAATGGAGTTGCATCTCCCCCCCTTCTAGCCCACTGAACGTGTAACAGTTTGTGATTTAGAATACATTCCCAAATAGCTTTTTTAATGATGAATATTAATATTTTCTTAAGATAAAATACAAAGGGGAAAAGGAGAAAATGAAAAAAACCACTTAAACATCCATGTTCTTTTATTGAAGCTAGTATTAGGTTCCCTTCTATCCATTCAGTCATGACTCTACCCTTTGTTGTAACTCACACATCCATCTTAGCATGTGCACTTTAACCACAAGTTCTTTACCTCTTTCTTGTTTATTTATTCATCATCCAACATTCAACTCCATAGGATAGAGTAGGTGTAATTTTCCATCCTTCTTTTATCCATTTTAACTTCCATCTTATAGAAAGGTCCCTTTACCAAAGTGACACTTGATGATTTCATAAAACTCCACTTTGCTTACCCACTACTAATCATGTTTACTATATCAAACTCAAACCCTTTGTTTTGTTCTGTGATTGGCCCTAGCCCCCTAGGGCCTAGGAATATAGAAATATATCAAACCATGGTACTAAGCTACTTTCAGTTTTGACTAACTCATTGATGCAGGACAAAATGAGATCTACCCTAATTTGATGAGATCAGATCAGAATTAACAATTAAAATCAAGTTATAGGCATGCCAATTAAATTAGAACGTTGAATATCAAGTAAACAATAGATCTAAGGTCTAAGGTGGTCTCATGGATCCCGCAGTAAACCCTTTCTTGGCATGAAAAATGATAGAATCTTAATGGAAAATAGAACTTGCAGGTTGCTTAGAGCCAGTAGTGCACATCCAATAATTTGGATAATAGTCTAGAGGGAAGAACTATGATAACAAAGTTCAGATCTGATAGTTTCAGATCCAGCAAAGGTTCAGATCTAATAAAAAGTTTAGATCCGAAATAAGTTTCAGATCTAGAATAGGTTTTGATAATAAGGTTCAGATCTGAAGTTTGGTAATAAGGGAAGTCTAGATCTGCAGGGCTCAAGTCCGGGGTAGTTTAGATCTAATGTAGATAACATGATGGCTCTAGATCTAAGTGGTAGTAACCAAAAGTGCTCTTGGAAAGAGAAAAAGTGAAAGAGATAAAGATACCTTTATTGGGCTCTCACCAAACTTCGATCCGGAGGCGTTAGAGGAGATATCAAGAAAAAGGTAAACTCTAGAGGTTCAAGGAAGAAGAAGAAGAAGCTTCTCTTTTTCATTCAATATCATAGCATAACATAACCAAGAGAGTACAAGAGATGTCTTTAATAATACCCTAAAGATGACATCATCAAAACAAAAGCAAATAAAATAAAATAACAAAAAACAAAAAAACAAAACTTGCGCCCAACTGCCTTGGGATTCGTGAGCATGGGATGTGTGCACGAATCCCAAGGTAAAACCCCTTTTTATTTAAGTTTTGGGCCTCTCTTATTTATTACTTATGTCTTTATATAATACATGGGTCCCTTTCTTCTTCTAAAACTCTGTTAATTACTACTTGGGCCCCTCTAGACTTCAAAACTCTTTTATTTCCTCCCATGTGGTACTTCCCATTGTGGGGCCTTCAAGACAATTGCACACATAGGGCCTTCTCAATGAGATTCCGCGAAATCTAGCCGCCGGATGTCCTCGCAATGATGGATCAACGGTGGATTTATAATTTCTTCGCGATCAAAGCATGGGTATTGGTCATCCATCCAAATCAAAGCTTGATCCGTTATTTCGTGCCCTCTTCTTTGATACACCTTATAAGAACGAGGGGAATCAGATCTGATGCCCCCATCAATCATACTCTCTAGTATCAAGTCCCTTAGACTTATACTCCATATATTTTGTCTTGATCTGCTAGTTTTCAACCTATCAAACTTAAGTGTCTTTCTCTCAAGTTCTAGCGTATCATTTACTTAATTTCTTGTCAAAACAATGAGTGCCATGTCATTTACAAATATCATACAACATAAAACTTCATCTTAGATGTTTTCCATTGTGTTGTCTAGAGCAAAAGCAAATAGATAATGACTCAAAGTAGACCCTCGGTGCAATCCCACTCCCACTGATAAGTAGAACATCATGCCAGTGGAGTCCTCGTAAGCTAAAAAGCCCCCCGCACACTCCCAACAATTGCAACTACCCCTCCACCCAAATCTGGAATAATTTCAATTTAAATATAAGAGATGCATTTCTCTTAACGCCCAAACAACAAATTGCCTAGCTTGGCACTCCTGTTATAAGCAGCAGATGCTGGACGTGGTTAGACACGAGAATTGGGCCATGATAAACCAGTAAAACATATGGATTGTGCATGCAATGCAGGATGCAGGCAGTGGGCAGTATGATATGAGACGGTAAATGGACTGTATGAACAAGGGCAAAATTCCAAACAAGGAAACCAAAGAAGTTGACATTTGAAAAAGCTCTTAGCTTTCTCAGTGGCCTGAAATGCAGATTAATGACAGTGATCGTTAATCATTCCAAGGCCCAGCAAATTTGGTTACATGGAAAAAATTGCTCGACATGGGAACCCTGATCTTGACCATGTGGATTTCAGTTGCCAATGTAGGTGGCACAATTTTCTTCATCACGTGGCTTTTGGTTCAAAATGGGGCCCACTTTCTAGAAATTGAAACAATATAATAATCCAAAGGGATATAAGACAAAAACATAAAACATCACACAGGAAAGCTGATGGATTGGATCCTGTAGCCAACTGTCGGCTAAACTATTAACCTCCAAAGGATATGACAAGAATGCAAGCTGGGCCCTGTGCAAAATTTCTTGGACTTCCTTGACCAAATCCAATAACTGCCAATAAAAGGCAACTAGTGTACACACACTGATTTGCGCAAGAAAAGCCAACCTCCGCAGTAGCACCTATAGCACCCCAAAGATGAGTTCTCCACATCCCAATGGCCATAGTTTCAGCCTTATTGGAATTAGAACCATGTAAAAGTCCTTAAAAAAAATCCAAATGTGAGCATCAGTGAGTCCCAATAGCTGCACCAGCACCTGCTGTCATAAATTCCCTAGAAGCAAGGCCCACTAGTTTTTAAATTGACACATGTTCTAGTGGGCCGGACAAACTCTCAAAATATTCAATGTTTGAAGATCTTAATCCAAAGGGTACTGGCCTCTCAAATTGAATAATTTTCCTCACAAACAGATACTCAAGAGAAGAATCTAGCAGTGTGATCCATAGTAAAAAGGTTTGAATGACAAAAGCTAGAGCCTTGCAATCTCGGAAACATTTAGGCAGCCCTCCAGCCTGAGTAGATGTCATCAGTTCGAAGATCCACATAAACATACCAAGGCAACGTATGGGATTCGCTGGGCACACAACTTTAGTATTTCTTTACTCCAAGTAACCAAGGTGAGTATTTAGATTCATTCATTATTCTAATATAAGACGTCAATCAAGACTTCGTGCTATGAAACTGGAGAATATACAGACAAAGTGCTCAAACTTAAAAAAATAAAAAAAAGAAAAAGAAAAAGAAAAAAAATACCTGAAAAAGTTTGGAATTAAGCCCATCTTTGATGCCACCAGCTATTTGGCACAGATACCAGACACCAGTGTTCGCAAAGTCCTGCACAAACGAACCCAGTTTATAAGCATTCTACGGATATGCATTGCATGTAACAGTGGTAGCAATGGACTGGGTTCAGGACTGATCAAAGTCAGTAAGAGCCAGTCTGATTTGCTTATCTGACTTCCATTCAGGCCTCATCTAAACCCATTTGTTTATTTTATCTGCCTTGGCCAATCACACCCATAAATGTGCCTGGCTTCAGGTAGATGTAGAGCCTCAATCGAGAATAACAAATCAAGAAATCAGCCGGACCCAACTTATAGGCCAAAAGGTAAGGCCCCATGCTTACCCATAGCCGACTAGGCTTGGAAGCCTGACAGGGCAGCCTGCCACATACCAATAAATGCAAGTATATGTGAGAACAAATGAAATTACCCGTTTGTCCTCAAGCAGTCCAATTTTATCTTCCTGTTCAGTCAAACAATACCTTTAGCATCAATACATAGTAAAAGAAACTATCATTCCTACAACTCAAAGGTAAGCATGCAAAATAAGAATTTATGCATTTATAATTAACTTACCAGTCCAGCTATCATCTTTTGTATTACTCCAATATCAAATCCAATTTGAGAAAGATCTGATCTCACCTCATCTACCTATACCAATCACCAATAACAATTGAAAAAACAACAGATCTAGATGAATTCTACCAAGGCCTGCATTAAGGTATAAACTAAAATTTTGATGCAATATGTTGGATGTGAATATTGCAATAGTTTTCAGAAGGAAAAACCTTCTTTCTTTCTTTCTTTCTTTCTTTCTTTCTTTCTTTCTTTTTTGAAATGGTTAAAATCATTAAAACAGGGTGAGCAGTACAAGAGAGCCATGCCGTCCAGCCAACAAGAGGAAAAGCACAAAGAAAGCAGAACAGCAAAAAAACACTTTAGAAAAGAAAAGGGCAGAGCACAAGACCACTCAAACAGCATGACAGTAAAAATAAAACCAGTAAAAAGAAAAAATTATGAAGCGGCCACCTCCCGCCAGTATTGCACAATCACACCGATGGTAGTGCCATGAAATTGATTAACATGTGTTTTCTGTCATACAAATAGTTTATTAATTCAACCTTGGCCAATCAAAGGTGTATCAGGAATCAGTACTTTTACTGTGCTCCAAATGAATGCTTTGGCCTAATATGCCATTTGATGTAAGAATTAAGGGAATTTGATTGAACCCAAAATCACAATCTGTTTGAAAATATAAATACACTGTTCAAATAAGTAGAGTTAAATGAAGAACTGAGGTGGAGTGGACAATGGAAAACTAGAAAGAAAAATATGAACTGGTTTTCTGCCCTTTTGGCCCTAAATTAATATAAAATCAGTAGCTAAAACAAATTAAGCAGCAAAATGTAAGAAAAAACTATATAAATGTGAACCATAATTTCAATGTAATCACAGACAAATGTCAAATAGATAACCACCTGCTAGGCCAAAATAATCAAACCACCAATAATTTCAAGTGCATCTAAATGCAACCACAATTAATTAAGAGAAAGCAATTTCAATTCATAAAAGAACCATCTCTGTACTACCTCATTCATAATAAGCTTTGATGTTTCTTTCTGCTCATCCATCTTCCAATCCAAGATTTCAAGCCGTTGGGACAAATGTCTTTTTGTTGACTACAAAATATGCATAAAACCAATAAATCCAATGAAAGGTTTTAACCAAAAAAATTTCATTGTGGGACGAACAGATTAGTCGATTAATTGTAAGTTGCTTTCAACAATTAAAAAAAAATTGTTAAGTCACTTTTAACCATACAGCTAAAGCCGTTGATACTTGCTCCAACTGTTTTGACACATTAGAAACAGCATTGGCCATATTACGCTTTGTTACAAACATAACATCGGAGAAAGGCCATCCCTGCACTCAAAAGAAAAGAAAAAATAGCATGAATAATATTTACAATGAATGTTCGCCTTCAAGAAAAGCCCACTATAAGAATATACTAAAGGCATTTACGGACAAAATGATACAATGGAAAAGGTCTGGGTGAAAGGATACTATAATCACTTCGAAAAAAGTTTGATTAGAGTGTTTCAGATGTACATCCAAATTGTATTTAGCAAGAGTGTAGAATATAGATAAAAAGCTACCCCCCAAACAGAATAGCCGGTGTACATCTTGGGTGGTGCAGAAAGCAGAAATCACTTTGGTAGTCTTCACTTCTCTCCAAAAGAAAGAAAAGAAAAGCTCTGGAGAAATAATTTCTTCCGTACATGCATTTTAAGACAAAAAAAATTATAATAAGTAAGAGAATCAGGTAAGCAATGGAAATTTGAACTATATACAGGGCAATATTTTGGGCACCATGTAATTAAACTAATCAGCTAAGAAACTTTCAAATAATCAAAGACAGAACTACAGTTAACTTCCCCCATGGAACATTTGGAACATCTTATAATCACCATGGGGTTTCCACATTTCATAACAGATAGAATCTTGCCTTCCACCACATATAACAATAACCCATTGCACCAACAGCAGCGGCAGGCATTACATAAGACGCCAAACCTCCTGGTTAGACAAGTACATATTTTATAAGTGCCTTCTTCGAGAATGTCTAACGGGTATTTAAATCAAATGAAACTTCAGAAACAGTATGAATAATACTTTCCATCATATTTTTAAATTTTGGCGCAAATAGAAGATAGATATGGAACATCAAGCCTTTTCTTTTTTCTTTTACTGAACATGATCAAACACAGGATCATATATCTGTGTCCAACATACCATTGGCAGAAGAATTTTCATTCCATATGGTCACCGGCCTAGATAACGTCAAATCCCTGACCTCTTGTGCCAGCTGTCGAATCTAAAAGGGCAAACATGAAATAACTAGCATAAACTTATCATATTTGAGAAGATGAACAAAACAAAATCAACTACCTTTGTGTTTGTTTGCCGCTCCCCCCACCCCACCGCCACCACAAACAAAAAAAAAAAAGAACTACCACTGGGTGTGTGTGTGTGTTTTGTTGATAACAACTACCTTTGTGTTTATACAGAAAATTAAGTGGAAAATCATGCCAAATATCTCCAAATTGATGATAGATAACTAGACAATCATGTGATATATGCCAGAAAGTGTGTGAAAATTATGGCCTAACCCACATTTCCCTCTTCCCCTAGAATTTAAGTTACTTCAACAATGAACTCAATACTTTGACTAAAGCTGCAATGAGAAGATAAACTCAGTTTAGATCAACTCAGATATCCTTCCCTGCAGTATTGACTCATTGCATTGAGAAGGTAAGGAAGAAAGGATTGGTTGTACAGTTTGTTGTCTAGCAGTCCTAGTGTTCTAGTCCCTTGTTATGCACTACTGTGTTTTGTTCCACCAGAGTTAATGCCTTGTCATGCACAGATCTGTGAAATCCAAGACCTTACTAATGTTTTGGTGATGCAAAAAGAACAATCTCAGATAACTGATACATAAAAAAGAGAAGTTTAAAAGACCCACCCAAAACTAGGTGCAAGCATACTGATACAATAGAATTGATTCAGCCTCAAAGTAAAAGGAATGAAAATGAATTGATGTTCAAATGTCATAAAGACCTCAAAATAAAGAATAACAAGAAGCTGAGAACAGAACAGACCCAAGTCATTTCTGCCTCACATGAAAATTATATGCTGCTAGAGGGATGTGTAAAGTACAGAAACAATAGAACAAATTATGAGGAAGGATGCATATAGAGGCCTTACACCCTTCAACAGGTTTGCCTTGTGTTTTAAACAAAACTTTGAGAATGCCAACATTAATCATTGTCATGTTAATTGTGGAAATTCTGATTTCTGAACGAGAATGAGAAGCCAAAGGGCAGGAAGACTTCCGTTACATTTTTTATTAGATGGAGGCATGGAAGGCACAAAATTGCAAGCAATCATGGGGAAGACATCAAAAGTAGGTACTGCTGCCGGAAGTAGTGAAAAAGAAAGGCCTTCATTTCATGAGCTTTAGGGTGATGTTACAAATAATATAAGGTTCTTCCTAAATCACTCTGCAGCCATGCAGGAAATCAAGGCAGTTCCCCCGTGACCATTGATGGGGACATCTTACCAAATTCCCCAAAACCATACAAAGTTTATCAGAGAAGAAAGCGCAGGGCAGCCGATCAAGCTCTAATCTGGTTGGATGATCAATACTATGGCATTGAACGCGGAGAAAAGACAAATCCACCGTTGGATTATCTTTCAGAGGAGATCCGACGGTTGGATTTCGTTTGATCACGATGGCGGAGCATCGACGGCCCATGTGCACAATTACAGTGAAGGCCCCACATAGGGAAGTGGCACATGGATTGGAGAAGTGAAGGGGTCCTTGGATTTAATTTTGTTTTAAGGGCCCATGGTTTAATTTGTTAATGTATTGGGTCCCATGTTTCATTTATTTCTTCCCTTAAGTTATTTGTTTGGTCCCATAGTTTAATTGTTTAATTAGTTTGGTCCCATATTAAGTTTTTATTAGAGTCTGTAGAGGGACCCGTTTTGTCTTATCGATGTAATAAATAAGAGAGAAAAGGGGGGACCACCATTTAAGTGAAAAAAAAAAAGGGAAACAAAAGATTCTTGCGCAAGATAGACTTGCGCACGAATCCCAATATGCGCAAGTCTATCTTGCGCAAGATCCCCTCCCTCCTTTTTCTCCTCTTTATTTCCTTTCATGTCTTCCTCTTTCTTCTTTTCCTTTTTCCTTTTTTGGTTGGAGAAATCCTTTAAATCTAGGGCTAGGTCTTCTCCACCATTATGATGCATGTAAGAAAAAAAATTCTGGAATAAGAAAAGAGCTTCTTCTTCTTCTTCTCCACTTGGTTGCAAGCCACCTTCTTGCCAACCACTTCTAACGCCTCCTGTGATTGGAGTTTGGTGAGAGCCCAACAAAGGTATTCTCTATCTCTTCTACTCTTCTCTTCTTGAGTATCTACTAGCCACCACAAGAGCCCAGATCTGATCTTGAACAACTGAACCAACAAGCCCTAAGTGTTGGAAGTTCTGCCTTCCGTTAAGATCCGCTATTAAATCTGGGAACTATTACTGCGGGATCTGTGATAAGGGTCTAGATCTAAAGTTGACCCACCCTTGGAATTTGTACTGATCCAGATCTGAATCTTAGACAAGTTTCAGATCCAGATCTGAATTTTCTGCCCTTTCTGATTTCAGCACTTTCACTACATTGCAATAGATTAAGATTGCATCGTCCTGCATCAATCTTGGTATCAAAGCCATAAGTTCACTTAGGGTTCTGCGATTAGTTTCAGTTCTGGACCTTCTTTTCAAATCTGAAAAGTACTTACAGCAGTGTATTTTCAGTTCTGGAATTTCTTTTCAAACCTGAAAATTACTTACAGCAGTGTATTTTCAGTTCTGGAATTTCTTTTCAAACCTGAAAATTACTTGCAGCAGTGTATTTTCAGTTCTGGTTCATCATATCACATCTGCAATTTACAGATCTGAAATCTATTCAGCAGTGCACTTTCAGTTCTGAAATTTTTTTTCTCTGCAGAGCATACACAGCATCGCAACACAACTGCAGTTGCTTTTCAGTTCTGGAAAATATTTTCAGCAGTGCATAAAGTAACCTTGCGTCACATCTGAAACTGATTTCAATTCTGAAATTAATTTCAGCAGTGCATAACACATCATTGCATCATATTTCAGTTCTGAAATTATTTTCAGCAGTGCATAAAACATCATTGCAACACATTTGAATCTGATTTCAGTTCTGAAATTAATTTCAGCAATGCATAGCACATCATTGCATCATATCATTGCATCATATTTTAGTTCTGCAATTAGTTCCAGCAGTGCATAATAAATAAAGGATAGTCATCTTAGCATCCATCTTGTATGCCCACTAGGAGTGGTAGGGATTTCCAACCCGAACACCTCACAATGGATTCATCCCAAATTTCCAAGTTGATGGATGAGGCGCTGGCCAAGAACAATGTCATTATGAATGAGAGGTTGGCTGCCATGCAGGCGCAATCTGACATCCGCCTTCATGAGGCCACAACTCGTCTCGAGGCACGCCTCGAACAGATTGAAAGGTCCCAACGTGATGATGACGGGCATCGTCATGTTCGGAATCGTCCACAAGGGAGACAAAGGGGTAAAGAGCGAGATAATGAGACCGACCTCGAATCTGAGGCGGGTGATGACCGTAGGCCCCAAGGCAGGAGACGGAATCCTGACGAGTGGGCCCTGAGAAGTGTAATGGTTGAAGCCCCAACCTTTGATGGTCGCATTGATTCTAGGGTCTACTCTGATTAGGAATCTGACATGAACCATTATTTTGATTGGTATGATATGTCTGAAGAAAGGAAGGTCCGATTCGCCAAAATGAAATTGGTGAGTCAAGCCCGTTTGTACTGGGTTGATCTTGAGCGGGGTTTATAGCGTCGCCATGAGGCACCTATTGATACTTGGGATGAAATGAAGGAACACTTACGGGTCAAGTATCAGCCCCAATCTTACAGGGATAGACTTTTAGATCAAAAGTCTAACCTTAGACAGGGTAGCATGTCCGTGACCGAATACATCAATAAGTTCGAAGAACTTAATTTAAGATGTAATACTCAAGAAGACCTTCCTGAGCGAATTTCAAAATTTAGAACAGGTCTTCGCCCCGAATTTCAAAGGAAATTAATCACTGTAAAAACGGTTAGCTTAGAAGACATTTACGAGGTGACCCTTAACCTCGAGATAGCCATGAAAACAAGCAAGCTAAACGCAGTGATTATCGGGGAACAGATTCCAAGCCTTATTCCTCGGGTAACAAATCTAATTCCAATTCCCAATTTACCCGTAATCCCACAAATGGACCGCATACATTTAGGGATAACAAAGGCAAAGGAATCATTGGTGGCAGTTCTAAATCTCTCACCTGCCATAAATGTCACGGTTATGGACACTACGCCAGTGAATGTCCTACCCGCAACATCAATCTCTGCGTAGAAGACGTAGAAGATGAGAATGATCCTACGGTAGATACCTATATCCCGGATTTTGTGCCTAGCGATGAGGATTGTGAAAATCATGAAGATCGGGTATCCTTTCTTCGATTTACACCCTCCTATCCTCAACACGAAAATGCACAATCTTTAACAAAAGATGATCCACCAAAATTAATGGTTGTAAGATGTGCATTGACCATTCAAGAAAATGAGGATTGGCGTAGAACTTCCATCTTTCATACCTACGTCAAGTGTAATGAGAAGAGCTGCAAGATCATTATTGATAGCGGGAGCTGTACCAATGTAGTGTCAGCCAATAACTTGTCTAGACTAGGCTTGACCCCTGTCCCACACCCTAAGCCATACCGCGTCTCTTGGGTGGATTCTACATCCATTCCCGTGACCCAACGGTGCTTGGTCCCAATTAGTATGTCCACCTATCAGGACCAGCTTTGGTGTGACGTGGTTCCCATGGATGTGGGACATATCATTTTAGGGAGACCTTGGCTTTATGATATGGATGTTACCAACTTTGGGCGTACAAACATTTGTGCCTTTCAATTCAAAGACAAGAAGGTAAAATTACATCCATTACCCCCTAAAGGCAAGGATAACCCTAAAGACAGTGCTAAACCCAGTACTAGTGCTTCCACTCCTACAACCAAGGGTTTACACATCTTAAGTGCAAGTGAGTTCCAGGCTGAGTTAGATGAGAGGACTCATAAGGGCTCTAAGGAGGATCCTATTGTTTATGCCGTAGTTTCTACGGATGTTGGTAAGGAGTCCACTATTGATGTTCCACGTGCTGTGGAACCTTTTTTTCATGAGTTTAGGGATGTTTTTCCTGATGACTTACCGAACGAGCTCCCGCCCATGCGTGATATTCAGCATGCAATTGACCTCGTTCCAGGAGCAACCCTACTTAACTTGCCCCATTATCGCTTGAATCCTGCAGAACATGCAGAACTAAAACGGCAGGTAGAGGAGCTTCTTGCCAAGGGTTTCCTTAGGGAGAGCTTAAGCCCTTGCGCTGTTCCCGCACTGTTGACTCCAAAGAAAGATAGAACGTGGAGGATGTGCATGGATAGTCGAGCTATCAACAAAATTACCGTTAAGTATTGATTTCCGATACCTCGGTTAGATGATATGCTTGACATGATGGCTGGTGCTACTATCTTTTCCAAGATAGATCTTAAGAGTGGCTACCATCAGATTCGTATTCGTCCTGGCGACGAATGGAAGACTGCCTTCAAAACGAAGGATGGGCTATATGAATGGCTTGTCATGCCATTTGGGTTGTCAAACGCACCAAGTACTTTTATGCGGGTCATGACACAAGTGTTGAGGCCATTTATTGGTAAGTTCTTGGTAGTCTATTTTGATGATATTCTTATCTACAGCACTACTGCAGAACAACATCTTAAACACTTGTGGCAAGTTTGTAGTACTTTGCGGAAAGAACAACTATACGCAAACCTTAAGAAATGCACATTCATGGCGGATAATTTGGTTTACTTAGGTTTCGTAATATCTGCTGTGGGCATGGCTGTTGATCCTGAGAAGATTAGAGCTATTGTTGAATGGAAAATTCCATCCAATATTCATGAGGTTCGTAGCTTTCATGGTCTGGCCACATTTTACCGTCGATTCATTAAAGGCTTTAGTACCATCATGGCTCCTATCACAGATTGCATGAAAAAGGGTGAGTTTCGTTGGAGCCCAGCTGCTACTGCCGCTTTTCAGGAGATTAAAGTCAAAATGACAGAGGCCCCTGTCATGCGATTGCCCGATTTTTCTAAAGTTTTTGAAGTGGCTTGTGACGCGTCGGGTGTGGGAATAGGAGGTGTCTTGAGCCAAGAAGGACACCCAGTCGCTTACTTCAGCGAAAAGCTGAATGATGCTAAGCGACGGAAGTATTCCAATTACGAAAGGGAATTCTACGCATTAGTGCAAACCCTTAAACATTGGCGACATTATCTTATGCCGCAAGAATTTGTCCTGTTCTCTGATCATGACACTTTAAAATACTTAAATTCCCAATCTAAGTTGAAAGGAGAACATGCCAAATGGGTTGAACTCTTGCAAGAATACACTTTCGTGTTAAAACACAAGGCGGGAGTGGATAATAAACCAGCCGATGCGTTAAGTCGCAGGATCCATTTAATTCACTCCATGAATGTCGAAGTCACAGGGTTTGATCGTCTTCGAGATGATTACCCTACTTGTCCTGATTTCGGGGATATGTTTGCTTCACTTTCTAACAATCCTCTAAGAAGCATTGATCGATTTACGTTGAAAGATGGTTATATCCTTAGAGGTAATCAGATCTGCATTCCCCGGACTTCCATGAGAGAGTTTTTAATTTGGGAACTCCACGCGGGAGGCGTGGGAGGTCACTTTGGTCGGGATAAGACCATCCTTCTCGTGGAAGATCGTTTTTACTGGCCAAGTCTCAAGCGAGATGTTGCGCACACGATTGCGCGTTGCCGTACTTGCCAATTAGCAAAGCAACGCAAACAGAATACCGGCCTGTATACTCCTTTGCCCGTGCCTCACGCACCGTGGCAAGATCTTAGCATGGACTTCGTGCTTGGGCTTCCTAAGACATCCAAGCAACACGATTCCATCTTTGTCGTTGTGGACCGTTTTTCCAAAATGGCCCATTTTGTTCCATGCTCCAAAACTTCTGACGCTTCGCATATTGCGAAGATCTTTTTCGAGCGTATTGTCAGCCTTCATGGTGTCCCAAAGACCATTGTGTCTGATAGGGATGTGAAGTTCACTAGCTATTTTTGGAAAACACTGTGGAAACTCTTAGGCACTAAATTGCAATTTTCTTCTGCCTATCATCCACAGACTGATGGACAAACTGAGGTAGTGAACAGAAGTTTGGGAAATCTGTTGAGGTGTCTTGTGGGTGAACATGTGCGAACATGGGAATCTGTTTTACCAATAGCTGAATTTGCATACAATAGTTCAGTCAATAGGTCCATAGGCATGAGTCCATTTGAAACTGTTACTGGTTACAAACCTAGAACGCCTATAGATCTCATTCCCATCTCATCCATTCATCGTCCTTCTGAGTCTGCTGATGCATTCATTCAACGCATACATGCATTACATGCTGAAATCAGGAAACAAATTAATTTACATAATGCACAGTACAAATTATCTGCTGATTCACATCGCAGATTCACAGAATTCCAGGTGGGTGATGATGTAATGGTTCGCATAAGGCCTGAGCGATTCCCACAGGGAATTGCCAAGAAATTACAGGCTCGCAGTATGGGTCCATACAAGATTTTGAACAGGTTGGGTCCTAATGCGTATGTGCTAGACATTCCTTCTGATATGGGCATTAGTTCCACTTTCAACATTGAAGACCTTGTTCCTTTTCATGGCCCCACACCATCCCCCATTGAGCCATACGGTGTTTTTTCTCCGTTACCTAATTTTGAACCAGCATCCTTCTCTCACCTTCCCCAACCGACCCCCCTCCTAAAACTAAAGCTCAGTTGCAGGATGTAGTAGAAGACATATTGGATGACCAGTTGGTCTCCACCAGACACGGGGGCATTCAAAAATTCCTTGTCAAATGGAAGGATCGACCTCAGCATGACAACACCTGGATCACAAGGACTGAATTGCAGCGCATTGATCCCGATCTCTTGGAACGCTTTGATAGTTTCATCTCACCAGAGGTGAGATTTTCGCAGCCGCGGGGCAATGATGGGGACATCTTACCAAATTCCCCAAAACCATACAAAGTTTATCAGAGAAGAAAGCGCAGGGCAGCCGATCAAGCTCTAATCTGGTTGGATGATCAATACTATGGCATTGAACGCGGAGAAAAGACAAATCCACCGTTGGATTATCTTTCAGAGGAGATCCGACGGTTGGATTTCGTTTGATCACGATGGCGGAGCATCGACGGCCCATGTGCACAATTACAGTGAAGGCCCCACATAGGGAAGTGGCACATGGATTGGAGAAGTGAAGGGATCCTTGGATTTAATTTTGTTTTAAGGGCCCATGGTTTGATTTGTTAATGTATTGGGTCCCATGTTTCATTTATTTCTTCCCTTAAGTTATTTGTTTGGTCCCATAGTTTAATTGTTTAATTAGTTTGGTCCCATATTAAGTTTTTATTAGAGTCTGTAGAGGGACCCGTTTTATCTTATCGATGTAATAAATAAGAGAGAAAAGGGGGGACCACCATTTAAGTGAAAAAAAAAAGGGAAACAAAAGATTCTTGCGCAAGATAGACTTGCGCACGAATCCCAATATGCGCAAGTCTATCTTGCGCAAGATCCCCTCCCTCCTTTTTCTCCTCTTTATTTCCTTTCATGTCTTCCTCTTTCTTCTTTTCCTTTTTCCTTTTTTGGTTGGAGAAATCCTTTAAATCTAGGGCTAGGTCTTCTCCACCATTATGATGCATGTAAGAAAAAAAATTCTGGAATAAGAAAAGAGCTTCTTCTTCTTCTTCTCCACTTGGTTGCAAGCCACCTTCTTGCCAACCACTTCTAACGCCTCCTGTGATTGGAGTTTGGTGAGAGCCCAACAAAGGTATTCTCTATCTCTTCTACTCTTCTCTTCTTGAGTATCTACTAGCCACCACAAGAGCCCAGATCTGATCTTGAACAACTGAACCAACAAGCCCTAAGTGTTGGAAGTTCTGCCTTCCATTAAGATCCGCTATTAAATCTGGGAACTATTACTGCAGGATCTGTGATAAGGGTCTAGATCTAAAGTTGACCCACCCTTGGAATTTGTACTGATCCAGATCTGAATCTTAGACAAGTTTCAGATCCAGATCTGAATTTTCTGCCCTTTCTGATTTCAGCACTTTCACTACATTGCAATAGATTAAGATTGCATCGTCCTGCATCAACCATTTGCATCTCTCATGGTATTGTGCAGACTACAGAGAAACAGAAAAAACTTGAATGATATTTTTGTGATGACCATTTACAAGGAGAAATGTTTATTTTAGTTCTAGCTACAACCCTCCCTCAACAATCCAAGCAGTTAAATCACAAAAATTATTCATGTAACTATAAAAGACACCTTAAAGCCTAAAGATGAACAGCTTGAAGCTCTTACCATCATTTGGTACACTGCACTAGTAAGGGCTTCCCTGACTAGTAAGATTTACTACTGAAGTATCAATCTCTTGACATGGATCTCGCCAACCCTTGGTTTCCTATTATTTTCAATATCTTAAAAGAATGACCTTACAAAAAATCACAAGGTAGCGCAATCCTCAACTAAAAAGAGCAGCCCAGTGTACGAGGCTTCTGCATAGCAGGGTTTGGAGAGCGCAAGATTTATGCAACCTTACCTTCATTTTGAAGAGACTGTTTCTATGATTTAAACCCACATCCTCCAGGACGCTACCGGTAAGTCTTTACCGTTGGGCCAAGCCGCCCTTCAGCGCAATCCTTAACTACCCTGCCTATAAATTTGGTTAATGTCACTAGTCTGAGTAACAAAAATAGCATTTGTTTCAGGTAAGCACATGGCTTTCTATCAAAATTAATTACTACAAACATGTGAAACTGCCATATGCACAAAAATATTTCTACTTGAATTAGGAGGAAAAAAATAGACACCCAAAATACACTACAAAAGAAACAGAAGTGTAATACACACCTGAGCTGCAAGAAGAGAAGTATCAAAGTGGTTAGATGAGACCTCAGCTCCATTCACACCCTTTATCAATTCCTGAAGCACATAAGACCCACATTGTTATAGATTTCAATATCTTCCAAATAAAATAATGAATAGGGCTATGAATGAAAAAACAAATGCCTTAAAAATGCAACAATGGAATT
Organism: Sextonia rubra; assembly: GCA_037013555.1. Classification (NCBI taxonomy): domain Eukaryota; kingdom Viridiplantae; phylum Streptophyta; class Magnoliopsida; order Laurales; family Lauraceae; genus Sextonia; species Sextonia rubra. Next base: position 269,785 of record JASUAD010000027.1, read on the forward strand.
TAGTGGTCATAAGTATTCCTCAATTTATGGAAGATAAGTGTTCTTAAATGTCTGACATAGATGCTTTAGCCTCCACCCCAAAAGAGCCTTAAGTTTGTTTCTTGCTGGGTATCAATTTTGTTTAAAAGAGAAAAAAGAGGGAATACAACAACAGCACGAGGATAGGAAAAAATAAAATGTTACTCCAGGTTAGCAAAAATATGCAATTTGAACTTTTGTGGATATGTGTTTTGAAGAGGGGCAGAAACTTTGTATCAATTATTGGTTACTTGCACCTCTGAGATGACGTCAGACAGTCGACCACTCCTTAAAATGATAGAACTGGTCAAACATAAAAGAGAAAAGGAAAAAAAATGCAGTATCAATAACAAAAGGTGCAATGTAATTAATTAGAAAATTGAAGATGTATGCCTAGAACGCAAGTAGGCTGACTGACTCCCATCTTAAGGAAAACATAACCCATTAAAAAAAATTAAAAAAAAATTTGGGTAATACTAGTACTGGTGGTAGCTTTGAGAAATATATCATTAATTGGTGGCAGGATGGACAATTGAGATTTGATTTGATTTGATTTGATTTGATTTGATCCCATGAAATAGATATTAGTTAGTTTAGATTGAAAAGATGGCTAAACATTAGTTAGTAAAGTAGTTGGAATTCAACCAAAAGAAGAAGAGAAACAAGGGAGAAAAAAAATCAAATCAAATCAAATTAAATCTTTGTGAGAGAGAATGAGAGAGAGAGAGAGAGAGAGAGAGAGAAAGACCTGCACCAACGAGGATGAGGATTTTAGAGGTTGAAACTCCCGACTGCATCATCACCATTTTCTTTCTCGGATTTGGATTTGGGGACCACGAAGAAGACGATCTCCGAAAGGAAAGGAAATGGTGTGAAGAAGAAGAAGAAGAAGAAGAAGAAGGATAATATCCACTTTCTCGTTTTTCCTTTCCCTCGTGGACTGAGGACCAACTGACCAGGAACCTCTATGTATGGTTCGTCGTGACTAACAGTCGATGCTGCGCTGAGACTATTATAGACTACAGTAATAGAGGTAACATGTTGTACTCCTGCAAGCAGCTGGAGTTATAATACAAGCCTCTTTGTTAATCTTTTCATCCCATGATGGGGCACGGGCACGGGCACGGGCACAAAACGAGCACTGGCCTGGGCCTTTTTTCGTTTTTTGGGGGTTTAGAGTTTAGGGGTTAGGGTTTTAGGGTTTAGGGTTTTGGGTTTAGAGGGTTTAGGGGTTTGGGGTTCGGGGTTTGGGGTCTAGGGGTTTAGAGTTCGGGGTTCGGGAGTTTAGGGCTTAGGGGATTAAGGTTTGGGATTTAGGGTTTAAGGTTTGGGGTTTAGGGGTTTAGGGTTTAGGGTTTAGGGTTTTAGGATTTAGGGTTTAGGGTCTAGGATATAGGGTTTACGGATCAAGGTTTAAAGTTCAGGGTTTGGGGTTTGGGGTTTATGGTTTTTGGGGTTTGGGGTTCAGGGTTCTAGGTTTATGTTTTAGGGTTTTATGGTTTTAGGGTTGGGGGTTAGGGGTTTAGGGTTTAGGAATTTAAGGTTTAAGGCTTATGGGTTAGAGTTTAGGGGTTTGGGTCTAGGGTCTAGGGGCTAGGGTTGAGGTTTGAGGGTTTATTGTTTAGGGTTTAGGGTTTAGAGGTAAGGGGTTTAGGTGTTTAGGTTTCAAGGTTCAGGGTTTCATGGTTTCAAGGTTCAAGGGTTAGGGTTTAGGGTTATGGGGTTACGGGTTAGGGTTTAGGGTTCAGGGTTCAGGGGATAGGGGTTAGTGTTTAGGGTCTAGGGTCTAGGGTTGAGGGTTAAGGTTTTTAGGTTGAGGGTTGAAGGTTGAGGGTTTTGGCTTTAGGGTTTAGGGTTTTGGTTTTAGGGTTTTGGGTTTAGTGTTTAGGGTTCAAGGGTTAAGGGTTTAGGGGTTTAGGGATCAAGGCTCAAGGTTCAGTGTCTTGAGTTCAGGGTTTAGGGTCAAGGTTCAAGGTTTAGGGTTGAGGGTTTTAAGTTCAGGGTTCAGGGGTTAGGGGTTTAGGTTTTCAGGTTCGGTGTTTGGGGTGCAGGGTTCATGAGTTAGGGTCCAGGGTTCACGGTTCAGGGTTCTGGGTTTACGGTTTTAAGGGTTAAGGATTAGGGTTCAGGGTCTGGGGTCCAGGGTCCAGGGTTCAGGGTCTGGGGTGCAAGGTTCAGGGTTCAGGGTTTAGGGATAAGGGTTCAAGGTTCAGGGTTCAATGTTGATGGTTTAGGGTTCAAGGTTCAGGGGTTCAGGGGTTCAAGGTTCGGGGTTCGAGGTTCAGGGATCAGTGTTCAAGGTTCCAAGTTCAAGGGTTTAAGGTTCAAGGTTCAGGGTTCGGGGTTTAGGGTTTAGGGTGTAGGGTTCAAGGTTCAAGGTTCATGGTTCCGGGTTTGGGGTTCTGGGTTCATGGTTCGGGGTTCATGGTTCAAGGTTTAGGGTTTAGGGTTTAGGGTTTCATTTTTCGGGTTTCAGGTTTGGGGTTCGGGGTTCAGGGTTCAAGGTTCAGGGATTAGGGGTAGGGGTTAGTGTTCAAGGTTCAGGGTTCAGTGTTCAGGGTTTAGGGTTTAGGGGTCAAGGTTCAAGGTTTAGGGTTTAGGGGTTAGGGGTTAGGGATAGGGGTTAGGGTTTAGGGTCGAGGGTTTAAGGTTCAAGGTTTAGGGTCCAGGGTTTAGGGTTCAGGGTTCTAGGTTCAAGGTTCAGGGTTCCGAGTTTGGGGTTTAGGGTTCAGGGTTTAGGATTTAGGGTTTAGGTTTGGGGGTTAGGTTTGGGGGTTCAAGAATCAGGATTCGGGGTTCAAGGTTTAGGGGTTTAGGGTTTAAGGTTTGGGTGTTTTAGGTTTAGGGGTTTAGAGTTTTAAGGTTTTACGGTTTTGGGGTTTGGGGTTTAGGGTTTGTGTTTAGGGTTTAGTGGTTTATGGGTTTAGGGGTTCGAGGTTCAGGTTTCAGGGTTCAGGGGTTTGGGGTTAGGGTTAGGGTTTAGGGTTTTATGGTTTAGGGGTTTAGGGGTTCGAGGTTCGCATTTCGGGGTTCAGGGTTCAGGGGTTTGGGGATAGAGTTAGGGTTTAGGGTTTGGGTTCAGGGTTCAAGGGTTAAGAGTTCAGGGTTTACGGTTTATAGGGTTTGGGGGTTTGGGGTTTGGGGTTCGAGGTTTAGGGTTTAGAGTTTAGGGTTTAGGGGTTTCGGGTCTTGTGATTTTGGGTTTGGGGTTGGGGCTCGGGGGTTCAGGGTTTAGGGTTTAGGATTTAGGATTTAATGTTTGGTGTTTGGAGTTTAGTGTTTAGGGTTTTAGGTTTTAAGGTGTAAGGTGTAGGGTTTAGGGTTTAATGTTTACTTTTTTAGGTTTTAGGGTTTAAGGTTTTAGGGTTTGGGGCTTAAGGGTTTAGGGTTTCTGGTCTGGGGTCTAGCAGATAAGGTCAAGATCTAGGTTATAGGGTCTATGATATAAGGTTTAGAGTTCAGGGTTTAGGGTTCAAGGTTCAGGGTTTAGGGTTCAGGGTTTAGGGTTTTGGGGTTTGGAGTTTGGGGTTTAGGGTTTTTGGGGTTTAAGGTTCAGAGTTCTAGGATTAGGTTTCAGGGTTTTATGGTTTTGGTGTTTAGGGGTTAAGGGTTAGGGGTTTAAGGGTTCATTATTCAGGGTTCAGGGGTCAGGGGTTAAGGTTTAGTCTTTGGGGGTTGGGGGTTTAGGGTTTATGGTTTAGAATTTAGTGGTTTGGGTCTTGGGTCTAGGGTTGAGGGTTGAGGCTTTATCATGCCCCAATCCCAGGAACTAGGAATTAGAATGGGCCCCCAGAGTGTGAATACGTAATCTCGTAGCAATCCTTGCCATATGAAGGTACGCACAAATTATTAGAAAGGAGATTCTACAGTAACGTGTGAAGAATATCCACCAACACATAGATTTAATTTCAAACATAAAGCGGAAACCTGTAAAATACACTTATAATAATCATAAGCAACCATAGAAGGAACATTATACAAATATAAAATAAACTTAAGGTCTTTTTAATTATCCATTCTAGCCTAGTTTTTCTTTTTGTTTTTAAAATATGAGACCCTAAATGATGATCTAAACCATTGAAAATCTTCAAATAATCAGCAGTAGTTTTATATCCAAATTTATGCCATTGATCATTCTTAAATCTCAAGATATTTGCCAAAAACTTAGAACCACATATTTGCATTTCTAAAATTATGAGAGTCCCATAGTCATGATCCTAACCATTGATCATCTTTGGCATATTGAAAACAATCATGCATTCAATTTTCAAGCCTTGATTCATTGTAGATCTCGAGAGATTAATTAAAAAGCCTTAATCGTTAAAGTTTTAAGCATCTACTTGACATAGTTTTTGTAACACTCTGACCCAGCTTGACCTCGTTTAACGCCTAATTAATCCTGTTTTCGTTGGTAATTGTGTTTTGCTTGTGTTTTGGGTTCATTGCGAGTCATAGATAGGTAGTTGGGTTGAGTTTGACCTGGATTAGGTAGACCAAGCCCTTTTTCGTAATTTTAGCTTTTCTTAGACATAGTCATCTTTGCATCATCTTGATGTCAACACGTGTCTTTCGTTGAGCTCGTTAACTCTCGTAACTACGTCATTTGCAACCGATGTCGTATGATTCCATTGGACTCGGATTTGACTCGAAATGTAATTTGTCTTAACCTTGGGCTTGTATGTAATTTTCATCTTTGTCTTATATATAAAGAGAGATCCAGCCATTCCATCGACTCACGTTCTCTCACTCTTCTCTCATTGTTCACGTGGAATTCTCTCTCTCCCTCCTGACTTCTCTCCTCCATCAATCAAGCTAATTTAAGGGATTTTTGGTTAATTCATTCTCTGTTGTGTTGATTGAGGTGAGTTGAGGTTCTTTCCATCTCCCTCATCTCCTTCTTCTACTTCTTCTCCTTCTTGTTTCCATGATTACTTGAGGTGTCTTGATATTCCTCCTGTTTCTCATGCATGCATGTTGCAGTGGTTGAGATTTGGTTGTGTTTGAGCCTAAGGACATCAAGTTATGTAATTGAACCCCATTAAGGCAAGTATAACCATAATCTGTGAGAACCCATGTTGGTATTCGTTTGATTTTGGTTAATTCACATGAATTTGCATGGAAAACGTGTTTACAGCCCAATTGGTTAGTATTCCATCTTTCTTTATTGGATATTTGCACTTCTGATGTCATTACAGGTTTTCTGCACTTAATTCAGAATTTAACTCCGTGCATTGTACGGCTAAGCCGTATATCGCCTACAGCTTAAAGTCCAGAGAGGGTGAAAACCCAGTTTTCTTCTACGGCCAGGACACGGCTAAGCCGTATCTTGCCTTACGGCTAAGCCGTACCTCAGTCGTGACCCAACCGTAGATCAGTACAGGGTGCCTTCTTTTGGATTAACTGAAAGCAAGCAATTGACAGTTCCTCCTACGGCTCAGCCACGACTAAGCCGTAGAATACACACGACTAAGCCGTAGAACAAAATACAGGTGAACCGTACTTGCGGATGAACAGTGAAGGGAACCGCGGGGGAGCCGCAGTGCATATTACAGCTATGCCGTAAGATGCCTACGGCTAAGCCGTACGTTCACCTACGGCTAAGCCGTATCAACCCGGAAAGATGAATAATAAGAATAGGCGTAAGAAAAAGACCTATATGCCCTTCATGATAGAATGTAGAACACCTAGACTTGCCCGATGGAATATGATACAATGCGTGAATGATCTCGAGGGCTGCAAATCATTCATGTTCGTTATCCAGCTGTTAAGCACCTCCCCATGGGTGTTGGTTTAAGGGACTTCGGTGCACCAGCCAATTCAATGCAACACTAGACAACGGTGTATCGAGTAACTTAAAACTACATCATCATGCACGGTTAGGAACACTGGATAATTAGATTAGACTTGGCTAGTAAATGACTTGGATTCACTATGCCAATAGTTGTTTGCATGACATGTTGTTTGTCAATTATTGCTCTCCACTCTATCGCATGATTACTTGTTTCAGATACTTTCACATAGTTGTTTCTTTACCTTGAGTATACATGGATAATGCACGTATCAGATATGTTCTTGTTAGAAGTAGGTGAGTCTCGTGGATAGATATTCAAAACTTTTGATCCACTTGACACAGGGATCAACTATACATAAGACCAAAACCCAATCCAGGATGCGTTACCCTCAATCTCGTGACCATGTACAGTAAAAATTCTACCAGCACTAAACATCCAAAATAATCTACGACATGCAAGAAGTAAATCATACCTTTGGAGATCCACAGTGCTCTAATGGATTTCTTCAACACCTCTTAGCCTTCCACGATATGACCCCCGAATAGGATTTCTTTTCTCAAAAAGAATGGTGGAATCTTCAGGAGAAAATCCCAACTCGAAACTCCAAGGAACTAGAAGAAAGGAGAAGAGAATAACTCGTGCAACTCTTGCACGAAAGGGTTTTGGGCGTTAGGGAGAGTCTTATTGGACGTCCAAGAGATTTTATAGACTTCCAAATCTCTCCCTTGTCTAATTGAAATAGAAGTCTTACTTCCAAAACAATTAGCGGCTTTCTCCTTTCCAAACTCTTATTTCTAGAGTCCAAGTCGAATTAGTGTTTTCCAATATCTTGGGCTAGCGTGGGGACCACTAGGGATTCCTTAGAAAGCTGGCTCCAACTGAAACACCGCGACCCCACATCTCATGTGCAATCCGGGCCCACAGTTAATTGCAAATAACATCACTATATAAATGCAATTGCACTCCAGTCTTAGGAATAAATTACAATGAAGACCCTAAACTTCCCAATTACCACAAGTAGGCCCCTCTATCAATATCCGTGGATCAATTGGAATAAATCCGTCTCTTCCAATCTAAGTTCCACATCTTATTATCCTTGAGCCCCAATTAATCACAGTAATCATCAGTACCATCCAATTAACTCTTAATTGAGATGGGTGCGCACTTACTAATGACAAATCCATTAATTGGCACAAGGGGATAATAGAGATAGATTCCATCTTGATCATTCAACGTTCCCACAGTTCTACTACCATATACCCAAGACACCGAGGTGTTAACCTATAGTCGGCCTCACTCATTGGTGACTCAAAGCAAATGAATAGATAGAAACTTGAGTTCGTCAATGTCTCAGGATTGAGAGCCTATTGCTAGGGAATTATGAGAGCATACCTTATTATTGAGACGGAATTCCATAAGGTGCATCTCATGGTCCTTCAATACATCTAATGTACCAGCACCGTGATCCAAAATCTTACATTCAGATGATCGAGACAAATCACACTATTTCATAGTGATCAAAGTGCTGCAACCTTATCAAATGAGATGCCCAGACTCATTACTGGTTATGAAGCTATTTAAGTATAAGATTTGTGACATATATCTCCCGCGTGTGGATCTCATCCATGCACATATATCACATCTAATATACGAATGGGACCCGGTTCAACTCATGAACCATTATGTCATATGTAGTGGTCATGTGCATGAATTAGTAAAATAACACTCATCTCATGAAAGCAAAGCATGATTTTATTGATAAATAAAGAAATTAATCAATTTATTACATCAACTGATGGATTGAGTCCACAAAATCTAACAGTTCTAAGATTTACATGTATGATATGATTGTCACGATTTACTCAGGGTTTTCATAATTGACTCTATATGGTCAGGCACTACTTAGCCTCAGCCTTAGGATCCCGACGGGGTGAATTTGGTATAGTTTTCATGGCCTTGCTGCAGTAAGGAAACGTCTTGGGGAACCGGACCCCAGGAAACCGAGACCCATTGTACCCTGGCCTGAACAATGGTGTTCTTTGCACGATACAAGATCCCTCTTTTGGGAGCATATGGCAATGTAGTTGCTAACTAGTTATGTACACAGCATGTACACATTGATTCACATGGCACGTTTCCTTCTTGCATGGCAGCCTAGGATACGAATGTGCCCTGTTTAATTTACATGATGTTCTTTATTTGTTAGACACAGTGTGCGTTAACTTGTTATGGTTTTACTTCGCTGAATCGTTGTATTCACAGTTGTTTTTGGTGTTGCAGGCTCAGATACCCCTGCCGACCCCTCGCCGGTCGGCCAGACTCCAGCCGAGACCCCTGAGGCCCCATCCGGCCTAGAGGAGTGGATGTGATCACTCCCTTGGAGAGCGTCTTGGTCATGCATGGCATAAGAGTCTTCCTTGTTTTTGAGGATTGTCATATTTGTATATGTCAGGACTTGTACATATTATTTTGTTCATTTTGTAAAACCTTCAGTGATGTATATATGTCAGTTCGGTTTTCGTATTCTCTTCTTCTACTGTTAGTTTGATGTTTCTAATATTTACAGCTTCCGCATACATGTTTTGCACGTGTGAATGTTTCCTTGTGCGTGTGCATTTAGACCAGGTCTACAAGTATAGGCACGGGAGTACGTGTGTCATCGGTTTGGCTTTTGCTAACCCCCGAACCCTGGGCTCGGGTTGTGACATACGTATTGTATAGTATCAGATCATTCCTTGCTCTAGATGATAAGCATGTAGGCATGTAGGAACGTGGTGAGGATACGATTATTTCTTTGTGGATTTTCTAGATTTTTGGGGAATGTTGGACGAGACTGTTTTATGTTTGTGTCTGACTCTTTCCTATTTTTCAGGATGGCGTTAGGTTCAGGTTCTCAGAATAATGCCGGTAATAACGAAAGTGGTTCAGCACCATCACCGCAGGCACAGAACACAGATGAACGCATCCTCATGTTATTTCAGTCCATGCAGGCTCAATCACAGTTGATGCAGAATTTACAGGCACAAGTTGCAACCATGTTAGACAGACAAAGTCAAGCCCCAGCTCCGTCGCATGTAGACTAGCAGGTGGTCTTTCAGCCGAGAGAGAACGACCCGAATGCCCTATACGATAAATTTCGCAAGTGAGGAGCCATTGAGTTCTATGGGATAGAAGAGCCATTGAAGGCAGAACAGTGGATAGAACAGACAGAGGACGTATTTGAGACTGTAGTGTGCACGAACAGGCAGAGGGTCGGATTAGTAGCCTCCATGTTCAGAGACGTCGCGAAGACGTGGTGGAAGAGCGTGAAGGACTCATACAGAGATCTACCCAGTGCGACAGTTTCGGGGACATTCAAGCAACAGTTCCGGTGGAAGTTTATCCCAGCTCATGTGTTTCGAGCCAAGGAAGTTGAGTTCTTAGCCCTCCGACAGCAGCAGATGACCGTGGCAGAATATGTGAACAAGTTTACTCAGTTGTCGCATTTTGCTCCGGATATAATCAGCACCGAAGAGAGGAAGGTGAATCGGTTCGTCGAAGGTCTGCATCCCCGGTATATGTACCACGTGACTGTTTTTCAGCGTCCGGCTATGTTTGATGATGCAGTAGATAGGGCCTCTTCTGCTGAGGCCATCCACCAAGCCACGAGAGCCGCTGAGCCTAAGCGACAGCCGCCATTCAGTGCACGAGGACAGGCACAGAAGAAGATGAGAGGCCAGCAAAGTACTTCCAGTTCTGCCAGTGTGACCTGTGAGCACTGTGGCAAGGGCCACAAGTCTGAAGCTTGTTGGAGGAAGGCAGGTGCTTGTTTCATCTGTGGTTCGAGGGAGCATATGATAGCCAGTTGTCCTCGGTATAAGGCTTCCCAGCCTCCACCATCTAGCACTACCTCTGGTGCAACTTTCGGCAGATCCAGTGCGCCCCCAGCTCCGAGTAGATCCCATTCAGCTCATCCAGGCCCAAGACAGCCTCGTCAGACAGCTCGTGCATATGCCGCTACCCATGAAAGTAATGAGGATTCACAGGTGGTTAAAGGTACTGTTCTGATTTTGCAAGCTGAAGCGTTAGCACTGTTCGATTCGGGGTCTACGCGATCATACGTAGCACCTCATTTCGCTGAGCGGCTGCAGCAGCCGTTGAAGCCGTTGCCATATGTGTTGGTTGTATCCACCCCAGTTGGCAAGCGAGTGGAGTGTAGTGTATACTACCTCCATTGCGTCGTGCAAATTGCAAGTCATCAGTTACCTGTTTATTTGATCCTGTTGTCGATGCTGGACTTCGACGTGATCCTTGGTATGGATTGGCTCGCTCGATATCGTGCCTGTGTTAATTGTTACAACAGGGCGATCTTCTTCCATTTAGGCAAGGGCTTCCGTTTCGAGGGCAGTCAGCAAAGATACCCCCGGCGTGTGATTTCCACGTGTGAGGCTGATCGCTTGATCCGCAAAGGGTGTGAAGGCTTCATTGCCTTTATCTCGGCGAAGACAGAGACGAAGCAGCTAGGTGAGATTCAGGTGGTTTGTGACTTTCCCGATGTTTTCCCGGACGATGTGCCAAACCTACCCCCGGTTCGAGACGTGGAGTTCGCCATTGAGCTTGTTCCCTGCACGGCACCAATCAGTAAAGCCCCATATCGCATGGCTCCAGCTAAATTGTCCGAATTGAAGAAGCAATTGCAAGAACTTTTGGACAAGGGTTTCATTCGCCCGAGCGTTTCACCTTGGGGAGCACCGGTCTTATTTGTCAAGAAGAAGGATGGTACTTTTCAGATGTGCATAGACTACCGATAGCTGAACAAAGTGACTATCAAGAACAAGTATCCCCTACTCAGGATTGATGAGTTGTTTGATCAACTTCAGGGTGCAGCTTATTTCTCGAAGATTGATTTGAGGTCTGGATACCACCAGTTAAGGGTCAAGGAAGATGACATTCCTAAAACTGCCTTCAGGACTCGTTATGGCCATTATGAATTCCTCGTGATGCATTTTGGACTAACCAATGCACCTACAGTGTTTATGGCGTTGATGAATCAGATCTTTGCTCCTTTCTTGGACCAATTCGTAGTTGTTTTCATTGATGAAATTTTGATATACTCTAAGTCAGCAGAGGAGCATAGGGATCACTTGAGGAAAGCCTTGTCTTTGTTGAGAAAGCATCGCTTGTTTGCCAAGTTATCGAAGTGTGATTTTTGGCTTGAGCAGGTGGCATTTTTGGGTCATATCATTTCACGAGAGGGATTGGCAGTTGACCCATTTAAAGTAGAGGCAGTGGTGAGTTGGCCTAGCCCTAAGACAGTGATAGAAGTTCGGAGTTTCCTTGGTCTAGCAGGTTACTATCGTCGATTTGTCCAAGATTTTGCTAAGATCTCTTCTCCTTTTAACGAAATTGACCAAGAAGAACGTGTCATTCGATTGGACTGAGGAATGTGAAGCCAGTTTCCGGACTTTGAAAAAGAAGTTGACTATAGCCCCAGTGTTGACCTTGCCAGACGGTAGTGAAAGGTTCGTGATATATTCCGACGCTTCTCGAGTTGGCCTAGGTTGTGTGTTGATGCAGCACGGGAAGGTAATTGCATATGGATCGAGACAACTGCGAGAACATGAGAAGAATTACACCACCCATGATTTAGAATTGGCAGCTATTGTGTTTGCTTTGAAGCTGTGGAGACATTATCTATATGGTGTACGATTTGAGGTCCATTCTGATCACCACAGTTTGCAGTACTTATTCACGCAGCAGGAGCTGAACGTGAGACAACGCAGATGGCTTGAGCTTATCAAAGATTACGACTTCCCCATCAAATATCACCCAAGCAAGGGGAATGTGGTGGCAGATGCACTCAGCAGGAAAGCGGAGTCTGTGTAGATGTTGAGCAGTTTCCTTTTGGAGCTCTATGGTCTCCCTGTTAAAGTGAAACTAGTGGATGAGTATATGACTTTGGCTAGTACACTAGTGATTCAGCTTGAGATGATTCAGCAGATGAAAGACAGGCAATTCGAAGATCTCACTTTGAAGTGCATTCGAGACCACATTGGAGACAGACCCGATTTCAGATTAGAGGACGGTGTGCTCTATTTTCGGAGTAGGTTGTGCGTGCCAGTAGTTGATGATCTCAAGGAGAAACTGATGCACGAAGCACACTATGCTCGACATGCGATGCATCCAGGCAGCACGAAGATGTATCAGAATCTTAAAAATCGCTTCTGATGGAATAATATGAAGAAAGAAGTAGCAGGGTTTGTTACCCAATGCTTGACATGCCAGAAGGTGAAGCAGATCATCAGAGACCTCCAGGCTCGTTCCATCGCTTGCATATACTACAGTGGAAGTGGGAACACATCACCATGGACTTCTTTTCAGGATTACCTCTGACGAGTAAGAAGAACAACGCCATTTGGGTGATTGTAGATTGATTAACGAAATCAGCCCATTTCATCCCTTTCCGGAAGGGTATGACATTTTCAGAGATGGCGAGGAAGTTCGTGGATGAGATCGTCAGGCTCCATGGTACCCCAGTGTCGATTATATCCGATCGTGACAGCCGTTTCGTTTCGTCCTTCTGGAGAGCATTCCAAGAGGCTATGGGTACAAAGTTGAGCTTCAGCACGGCATATCACCCACAGACGGATGGACAATCAGAGCGAACGATTCAGACTTTGGAGGACATGTTACGCGCCAGTGTATTGAACTATGAGAAGGAGTGGGATCTCCATTTACCGTTGTGTGAATTCGCCTACAATAACAGCTTCCACGAGAGTATTGGAATGGCACCATATGAAGCATTGTACGATCGTAAATGTAAAAGCCCGATATGTTGGGAAGAAGTTGGAACTCGAAATTTTCACGGACCGACGATCATCGCTGAGACTACGGAGAAGGTACAAAAAGCAGTTGAGAACTTGAAAGTTGCTCGGTCGAGACAAAAGAGTTATGCAGACACTTGCAGACGGCCATTAGAATTTCAAGTTGGTGAGTGGGTTTTTCTGAAAGTCTCATTAATGAAAGGTACGATCCATTTCAGCCAGAAAGGCAAGTTAGCTCCACGATATGTCGTACCGTTTGAGATCAAGAGTCGGATTGGTGATTTAGCCTACCGATTAGCTCTTCCCGAGATGTTTCAGGAGTACATGATGTTTTCCACGTTTTGATGCTTTGGAAATATGTCCACGATCCTTCCCATGTCATTCGTTACGACGATGTGCAAATCCAGCCGAATGCCGCATACGTTGAGCGACCGCTCCGTATCGTTGGAACCCGAGAGCAAATACTCCGCACTAGAACAATTTGATGGGTCAAGGTGCTGTGAGAGCACCACAGTCCCGATGAGGCTACATGGGAGTTAGAGGAACAGATAGCGTGATAATATCCTGATCTGTTTACGAAGGTATCAGTGAGTGAGTGAGTGAGCATTCCGAGGACTGAATGATTCTTAAGTAGGGGAGGATGTAACACTCCGACCCAGTTTGACCTCGTTTAGCGCCTAATTAATCTTGTTGTCGTTGGTAATTGTGTTTTGCTTGTGTTTTGGGTTCGTTGCGAGTCATGGATAGGTAGTTAGGTTGAGTTTGACCTGGATTAGGTAGACCAAGCTCTTTTTTGTAATTTTAGCTTTTCTTAGACATGGTCATCTTTGCATCATCTTGATGTCAACACGTGTCTTCGCCGAGATAAAGGCAATGAAGCCTTCACACCCTTTGCGGATCAAGCGATCCACCTTACATGCGGAAATCACACGCCTGGGGCATCTCTACTAACTGCCCTCAAAACGGAAGCTCTTGTCTAAATCGAAGAAGATCGTCCTATTGTAACAGTTAACACAGGCCCGATATCGAGCGAGCCAATCCATACCAAGGATCACGTCGAAGTCCAGCATCGACAACAGGATCAAATCAACAGGTAACTGATGACCTGCAATCTGCACAGCGCAATGGGGGTAGTATACACTACACTCCACTCGCTTGCCAACTGGGGTGGATACAACCAACACATATGGCAACGGCTTCAACGGCTGCTGCAACCGTTCTGCGTATGACCGCGTAGACCCCGAATCGAACAATGCTAACGCTTCAGCTTGTGAAACCAGAACAGTACCTTCAACCACCTGTGGATCCTCAACACTCTCATGGGTAGCGGCCTATGCACGAGCTGTCTGACGAGGCTGTCTCGGGCCTGGACGAGCTGACTGCGATTTAATCGGAGTTGGGGGTGCACTGGATCTGCCAGAAGCTGCACCAGAGGTAGTACTAGATGGTAGAGGCTGAGGAGCCTTATACCGAGGACAACTGGCTATCATATGCTCCCTCGAACCACAGATGAAACAAGAGCCTGCCTTCCTCCAACAAGCTTCAAACTTGTGGCCCTTGCCACAGTGCTCACAAGTCACACTGGCAGAACGGGAAGTACTCTGCTGGCCTTTCGGCTTCTTCTGTACTTGTCCTCGTGCACTGAATGGCGGCTGTCGTTTAGGCTCAACGGCCCTCGCAGCTTGGTGGATGGCCTCAGCAGAATAGGCCTTATCCACTGCGTCATCAAACGTAGCCGGACGCTGAAAAGCAGTCACGTGGTACATATACCAGGGATGCAGACCTTCGACGAACCGATTCACCTTCCTCTCTTTGGTGCTGATCATATCTGAAGCAAAATGTGACAATTGAGTAAACTTGTTCACATATTCTGCCACGGTCATCTGCTGCTGTCGGAGGGCTAAGAACTCAACTTCCTTGGCTCGAAACACATGAGCCGGGATAAACTTCCTCCGGAACTGTTGCTTGAATGTTCCCCAAACTGCGCACTAGGCAAATCTCTGTATGAGTCCTTCACGCTCTTACACCATGTCTTCGCAACGTCTCCGAACATGGAGGTTGCTAACCCGATCCTCTGCCTGTTCGTGCACACTGCAATCTCAAATACGTCCTCTGTCTGTTCTATCCACTGTTCTGCCTTCAATGGCTCTTCTATCCCATAGAACTCAATGGCTCCTCACTTGCAAAATTTATCGTATAAGGCATTCGGGTCGTTCTCTCTCGGTTGAAAGACCACCTGCTGGTCTACATGCGACGGAGCTGAGGCTTGACTTTGTCTATCTAACATGGTTGCAACTTGTGCCTGTAAATTCTACATCGACTGTGATTGAGCCTGCATGGATTGAAATAACATGAGGATGCGTTCATCTGTGTTCTGTGTCTGCGGTGATGGTGCTGAACCACTTTTGTTATTACCGGCATTATGCTGAGAACCTGAACCGGACGCCATCCTGAAAAATAGGAAAGAGTCAAACACAAACATAAAATAGTCTCGTCCAACAATCCCAAAAAATCTAGAAAATCCACAAGGAAATAATCGTATCCTCACCACGTTCCTACATGCCTACATGCTTATCATCTAAAGCAAGGAATGCTCTGATACCATACAATACGTATGTCACAACCCGAGCCCAGGGTTCGGGGGTTAGCAAAAGCCAAACCGATGACACACGTACTCCCGTGCCTGTACACGTAGACCTGGTCTAAATGCACACGCACAAGGGAACATTTATACGTGCAAAACATGTATGCGGAAGTTGCAAATATCAGAAACATCAAACTAACAATACAAGGAGAGAATACAAAAACCGAACTGACATATATCCATAACTGAAGGTTTTACAAAATGAACACAAAATGAACAAAATAATATGTACAAATCCTGACATATACAAGTATGACAATCCTCAAAAACAAGGAAGATTCTAATGCCATGCATGACCGAGCCGCTCTCCATGGGAGTGATCACATCCACTCCTCTAGGCCGGATGGGGCCTCAGAGGTCTCGGCTGGAGTCTGACCGACCGGTGAGGGGTCGGTAGGGGTATCTGAGTCTGCAACACCAAAAACAACTGTGAATACAACGATTCAGCGAAGTATAACCATAACAAGTTAACGCACGCTGTGCCTAATAGAATAAAGAACATCATGTAAATTAAACAGTGTTACTAGCCAAGTCTAATCTAATTATCCAGTGTTTCTAATAGAATAAAGAATCGGCTGGTGCACCGAAGTCCCTTAAACCAACACCCACGGGGAGGTGCTTAACAGCTGGATAACGAACATGAATAATTCGCAGCCATCGAGATCATTCACGCATTGTATCATATTCCATCGGGCAAGTCTAGGTGTTCTACATTCTATCATGAAGGCCATATAGGTCTTTTGCTTACGCCTATTCTTGTTATTCATTTTTCCGGGGGTGATATGGCTTAACCGTAGGTGAACATACGGCTTAGCCGTAGGCATCTTAATGTGTAGCCGTAATCTGCAATGCGGCTCCCCCGCGGTTCGCTTCACTGTTCATCCGCAAGTACGGTTCACCCGTATTTTGTTCTACGGCTTAGCCGTGTGTATTCTACGGCTTAGCCATGGATGAGATGTAGGAGGAACTGTCAATTACTTGCTTTCAGTTAATCCAGAAGAAGGCACCCTGTACTGATCTGCGGCTGGGTCACGGCTGAGGTGCGGCTTAGCCATAAGGCAAGATACGGCTTAGCCGTGTCCTGGCCGTAGAAGAAAACTGGGTTTTCACCCTCTCTAAACTTTAAGCCGTAGGCGATATACGGCTTAGCCGTACAATGCACGGGGTCAAATTCTGAATCAAGTGCAGAAAACCTGTAATGACATCAGAAGTGCAAATATCCAACAAAAAAAGAAGGAATACTAACCAATTGGGCTGTAAACACGTTTTCCATACAAATTCATGTGAATTAAGCAAAATCAAATGAATACCGCCATGGGTTCTCACAGATTATGGTTATACTTGCCTTAATGGGGTTTAATTACACAACTCGCTGTCCTTGGGCTCATACACAACCAAGTCTCAACCACTGCAACATGCATGCATGAGAAACAATGAGAATATCAAGACACATCATGCACTTATGGAAACAAGAAGGAGAAGAAGTAGAAGAAAGAGATGAGGGAGATGGAAGAGGACCCAACTCACCTCAATCCAATCACCCGAGAAAGAAAAAGAATGGAAGAGCAACAATCCCTCAAATTAGCTTGATCGATGGAGAAGAGAACTCAGGAGAGGGAGAGAGAATTCCACGTGAACAGAGAGAGAGAGAGCTGAGTCGATGAAATGAAGCTTATATAAGATAAGTGGATGTCAATTGTTGCACTGAAGTCCAAGTCAAAAGTCTATTTTCAGTTTGAGTCAAGTCCGGGTCCAATGGGATCATACAACATCGGTTGCAAATGACGTAGTTACGAAAGTTAACGAGCTCAACGAAAGACACGGGTTGACAGCAAGATGATGCAAAAATGACCATGTCTAAGAAAAGATAAAATTATGAAAAAGGGCTTGGTCTACCTAATCCAGGTCAAACTCAACCCAACTACCTATCCATGACTCGCAACGAACCCAAAACACAAGCAAAACACAATTACCAACGAAAACAGGATTAATTAGTCGCTAAATGAGGTCAAGCTGGGTCAGAGTGTTACAAGTTTGACCTGGATTAGGTAGACTAAGCCCTTTTTCGTAATTTTAGCTTTTCTTAGACATGGTCATCTTTGCATCATCTTGATGTCAACACGTGTCTTTCGTTGAGCTCGTTAACTCTCGTAACTACGTCATTTGCAACCGATGTCGTATGATTCCATTGGACTCGGATTTGACTCGAAATGTAATTTGTCTTAACCTTGGGCTTGTATGTAATTTGCATCTTTGTCTTATATATATAAAGAGAGATCCAGCCATTCCATCGACTCACGTTCTCTCACTCTTCTCTCACTGTTCACGTGGAATTCTCTCTCTCCCTCCTGACTTCTCTCCTCCATCGATCAAGCTAATTTGAGGGATTTTTGGTTAATTCATTCTCTGTTGTGTTGATTGGGGTGAGTTGAGGTTCTTTCCATCTCCCTCATCTCCTTCTTCTACTTCTTCTCCTTCTTGTTTCCATGATTACTTGAGGTGTCTTGATATTCCTCCTGTTTCTCATGCATACATGTTGCAGTGGTTGAGATTTGGTTGTGTTTGAGCCCAAGGACAGCAAGTTATGTAATTGAACCCCATTAAGGCAAGTATAACCATAATCTGTGAGAACCCATGTCGGTATTCGTTTGATTTTGGTTAATTCACATGAATTTGTATGGAAAACGTGTTTACAGCCCAATTGGTTAGTATTCCTTCTTTTTTTGTTGGATATTTGCACTTCTGATGTCATTACAGGTTTTCTGCACTTGATTCAGAATTTGACCTCGTGCATTGTACGGCTAAGCCGTATATCGCCTACGGCTTAAAGTTCAGAGAGGGTGAAAACCCAGTTTTCTTCTACGGCCAGGACACGGCTAAGCCGTATCTTGCCTTATGGCTGAGCCGCACCTCAGCCGTGACCCAGCCGTAGATCAGTACAGGGTGCCTTCTTCTGGATTAACTGAAAGCAAGTAATTGACAGTTCCTCCTACATCTCATTCATGGCTAAGCCGTAGAATACACACGGCTAAGCCGTAGAACAAAATACGGGTGAACCGTACTTGCGGATGAACAGTGAAGCGAACCGCGGGGGAGCCGCAGTGCAGATTACGGCTACGCATTAAGATGCCTACGGCTAAGCCGTATGTTCACCTACGGTTAAGCCATATCACCCCTGGAAAAATGAATAACAAGAATAGGCGTAAGCAAAAGACCTATATGGCCTTCATGATAGAATGTAGAACACCTAGACTTGCCCGATGGAATATGATACAATGCGTGAATGATCTCGAGGGCTGCAAATCATTCATGTTCGTTATCCAGCTGTTAAGCACCTCCCCATGGGTGTTGGTTTAAGGGACTTCGGTGCACCAGCCAATTCAATGCAACACTAGACAACGGTGTATCGAATAACTTAAAACTACATCATCATGCACGGTTAAGAATACTAGATAATTAGATTAGACTTGGCTAGTAAATGACTTGGATTCACTATGCCAATAGTTGTTTGCATGACATGTTGTTTGTCAATTATTGCTCTCCTCTCTATCGCATGATTACTTGTTTCAGATACTTTCACATAGTTGTTTCTTTACCTTGAGTATACATGGATAATGCACGTATCAGATGTATTTTAAGATTTACACGTATGATATGATTGTCATGATTTACTCAGGGTTTTCATGATTGACTCTGTATGGTCAGGCATTACTTAGCCTCAGCCTTAGGATCCCGACGGGGTGAATTTGGTATAGTTTTCATGGCCTTGCTGCAGTAAGGAAACGTCTTGGGGAACCGGACCCCAAGAAACCAAGACCTATTGTACCCTGGCCCGGACAATAGTGTTCTTTGCACGATACAAGATCCCTCTTTTGGGAGCATATGGCAATGTAGTTGCTAACTAGTTATGTACACAACATGTACACATTGATTCACATGGCATGTTTCCTTCTTGCATGACTGCCTAGTATACGAATGTGCCCTGTTTAATTTACATGATGTTCTTTATTCTATTAGACACAACGTGCATTAACTTGTTATGGTTTTACTTCGCTGAATTGTTGTATTCACAGTTGTTTTTGGTGTTGCAGGCTCAGATACCCCTGCCAACCCCTCGCCGGTCAGCCAAACTCCAGCCGAGACCCCTGAGGCCCCATCCGACTTAGAGGAGTGGATGTGATCACTCCCTTGGAGAGCGTCTTGGTCATGCTTGGCATAAGAGTCTTCCTTGTTTTTTAGGATTGTCATACTTGTATATGTCAGGACTTGTACATATTATTTTGTTCATTTTGTAAAACCTTCAGTTATGTATATATGTCAGTTCGGTTTTCGTATTCTCTTCTTGTACTGTTAGTTTGATGTTTTCGATATTTACAGCTTCCGCGTATATGTTTTGCACGTGTGAATGTTTCCTTGTGCGTGTGTATTTAGACCAGGTCTATATGTACAGGCACAGGAGTACGTGTGTCATCGGTTTGGCTTTTGTTAACCCCCAAACCCTGGGCTCAGGTTGTGACAGTTTTTTATTGTACCAAACGGGTTATTTTTAAAACATTTATTTTAAATAGTATTATTTGAAATAGATCTATATCATACAGTTTGATTCAAATAAGATTTGCAAATAAGAATAACTCACATGTTGATCAAATGACTCACAAGTAATTCAGATTCCACTATTTGTCAATTTCACCAATTTAAACATGTGAATTTAAAGTACATCCAATAACCATATGTTTTTTTCACAAAATTCTCATAATCCACAATGGATCATGACCTCAACTTGGACCCTCTAACCTATCAAAACCTTTTAAAGTTGACGAACTATTTAGACCTTGAAAAGGAGCCCACAGGAGTCCAAACCATATAACACATGGCATGGAGTTTTTCAAAAGTTCCTTACAATTTCAGGATGATCAACGGTTGAAAATTGCCACCTAGTCATTTTGGATAGTCTATAGATGATAGACAGTTCAGATCTTGAAATAAAAGGCCAGATAAATGAAAAAAAAAACAAAAGAAAAATGAACTGGGCAATTAGCATAGTTCATCACGTCAGGTAAAGAAGGGATCATCAATGATTATAAAGTTCCTCATAGTTCATAAGGAATCATGTTTTGAAATTTGACCGCTGGCTATTCTCAACATCTTAAAGATATTGAACAATGATTTAGATCTTGGAAAGGGGCCCACAAAAATCCAGAATGTATATTTAATGATCTAGATTTGTTCTCAAATATCTCACAATCTAGGACGATCTAACGGCTGAAATTTGATTACTGGGCCGTTTTCCCTCTTATGAAGATGATTAATAGTTCAAATTATGGTTTTTCAGCCTGACTTAATGAAAAAAATTAAAAAAACAAGATAACCAGTACTTGGGCATCCATGAATACAGTAGCAGCACGAGTAACAGTAGTGTGTGAACCTTTTCTCAGTTGTTGAGATGTGAAAATAGAGATTTCTTTTTTAGTTGATTTTCACATCATTTACACATGAGTTTTACGCATGCGAATTGGACTCACACCAAACAAACATGACTTGTATAGAATTATTGCACATGTAATTCAATTACATACGAAAATGGATACAAACAAACGACCTCTAGGTCAAATTAAAAGATTAATTGAAAGTAGCGCTCGCCCTGCAATTATGGCGATTATCTATGGAAATTCTCCCATGTCGGTCTAAGATGATATTAACACAAACTTATGCATATTTTGCTATGATATATATTTTTTTGGTCAATAATCAACTTCAAGGTGGGAAAAAGCTCGGATTAACATACAACACTAGGAAATCCAATTTAGCAGGGAGTTTCGGGCGCCTTGCAAATTGTTCGGTGCAGGAAGTATTTGCCGCGGAGAAGTCACCTTTTTGTGCATGAAACACAAGAACAGATGCTCGTTTCTCACCAGGGACCGTGAGACGCGGACTGATCCAAACGTATTCGAGGATCCAAGATCCAGACACCCACTGAAAATGAACATATACGAACCGTGACTAAGACTTTCAGCTGAGTAGGGCATATTCTTCCGTTGACAATCATACAACCGCAAGAAATGATAGCACCAGCAAGCAATATTCAACACGCGCCCCAGCCAACTCGGTCAAGTCGGTCATACGTTGTTTTCTTCTCCAAAACCATATCTTATCTTAATAATAAAAAAATAATAATAATAATCAAATGACCCAACCCCACTAATCTCCCTAATTAGGTCAGACTTCAATTTCCAATGAACTGGGTTCCCATCACAAATTCTCACAACCGACTCCAAAATAGGAATAGGTGCACAGTCCACTCCTCCGCCATACCATGATAAAGAAATAAAAATTGAAGAGAAGGAGGAGGAGGAGGAGGAGGAGGAGGAGGAATAAGGATTTATGCGGGAATTGAACGATAAAATAATTGATGGGAAGACAAAAGAGGTTCATGTTTGTTTCTCATCTGGATTTACTGAACGGAGAACCTGTTGGTCAGCTACTTTACAGGAATTTGGTTTTGTTTGTCAGTGCTTGCTTCTATTTCTCATGCAATTATACCTTCCGTCTGTTCAAAATCATATCCAATTATGTCTTCAGGTAAAAGAAGAAGAAGTCCGAGTTATGGTTTGAAACTTAGTTTGTTATCGATGAGGGTTGTTAAGTTTTTTATAGAGTTTTCTCTCTCTCTCTCTCTCTCTCTCTCTCTCTCTCTCTCTTTTGAAACTTTGTTTTGTTTATAATTAATTAATAATTATGCTTGTGTTTGCAGAGTTCAGGAGGAAAATGATTCGAGTTGCCCTGTTGTTTGTCAGAAGGAAGACGATAATCATGTCTTGGCGTGCAAAGATTCGGAATGTTTCGATTCCTCGAGTGAAATCTTTGCTTTTGAAAAGTCAGAGAATGATGCGTTGCTGCGGGAGAAACAAGGGTACTCGGATTTTATCTTCAAGTTCCAGCCCATCATGAGGAGTTCCGAAGACATGATGATGATGAGAAAAACCGTTTGTGTCTCCGACAAGGAAGATGATCATCATGAGGAAAAAAGCTCTCCGAAGAAGAAGATGAACAACATCCGTAAGTATAGTTTCCTGTCCGAGGGAGATGTTACTGGATCTGGCCGAGAGCCGGAAGCAGCTGCTGCGGAGAGTAGTTTGATCGGCATCGAAGAATCATGCATCAATATGAAAGGCACTTCCACTTCATGTTTTGTTGGTACTGGTGATGACCATGACGAAGACATTATCAGAAAGAAGAGGATGATGAAAATCATCAGTTGCGAATTCAAATTCAAAGATTGGGCTTGGTCGCACAAGGATTCTCATCAGTTGGATTCTCCAACAGATCAAGAAGAAGCCGCTCCCTCCATCGATCTGGAAATTATTAAGTCGGTGGGTAAGAGAGACGTGCCGGTGCAGGGTGATGTTGAGCTTCTGTCAGAAGAAGAAGAAGAAGAAGAAGAGATGAATTGTTTCTCAGATTTCCGTACTAGATCAATTAAATCATGTGGTGCGTCTGCCACCGAGGATCAAATCACAAGTTTAAAAGGTTACGAGCTTCTGCCGGTGAATAATTTCTGCGGATTCAGATATGAACCAGATGATGCTGATAGCTGCACTTGCAGGGGAACTGCAACTCTGCTGAATTTTGATGGAGATCACAAGGCAGACCCTACCGAGGAAGATATTAATATACCCAACGAAGAAGCAAGCCAACAGCAGAGTCCAGATGCTGAATCTGTTGATGATGGCAGTACTGACGGGTTTCCTTCTGTTGGTGATTACAAATTTTATGCTTCAGATACTGAATTAACGGATTTCAGTGATGGATCGTCGGGTGTATATCAAGTGACAGATTACGAAAATCCATCCGACGACTTCATGTTTGAAAAGGGCTTCTTCGAACTTGACCTGGAAAGCTTTGAGGACAAAGAAATCGACAAGTCTGGACCATGGTATTACCAGAACTCATTTCTCTCTAGTGCTGATTCCTTCAATAACAACAACAATTTCTCTTCAGAATCAGTGAGAGAAGAATATGGCAAAAAGCCTGAATGCCAATGGGACGAGTTCCATGTAACAGTCGATGAATTGCAGGGAACTGAAGAGGAACCCCTCTTGCCGAATCAATCGATGATTTCAGACTATGATGATGACTCGGACAGATTGGAGTCGCTCTGGGAACATGATGATCTGATACAACAGTTGAGAACGGAATTGAAGAAAGTGCAAGCAATCGGGCTCCCAACCATCTATGAGGAATCAGAGAGCTCGGAGGCGATTGATGATCTTACACCATGGGATATCAGGGAGAAGTTGGTGCAGGAAGATCCACTGGACGAGCTGCACAAGTTCCACAAAAGCTACACAGAGAGGATGAGGAAACTAGACATCTTGAATTATCAGAAGATGCATGCGATAGGTAAGTGAGTTTGAAGCATCTTCCTTTCTTTTTTCTTTTCTTTTCTTTTCTTTTTCTTTTTTTTTTGTTTAATTCTGCTAAGTTGCTTAAAGTTCCTTGCCTCCAATCATTGTTACTAGTTCTGATCATGACGGTATGCTGGCCTGAAAATTCTGATCATCCATCTGACCGGCTTACATTTTGAGCAGATGGATGGTGGGGCATGCCCGATGATTGAGGTGGCCGTGACCCGTTTGAAACACTCATACTTGGCCTTGGCAGGCTTTCTACAGCTCAAGGGACCTCCCCTCAGCTCCACGGGCAGCAGAAGAACCTCCTTCAGGCTTCGCCCAAGTCGGAAATTTGACATCAACCCTTCAGTCATGTTCATCAGAGAAGTTCAGACCGATTTGGAAATGGTGTACGTGGGGCAAGTATGCCTCTCTTGGGAATTCCTACACTGGCAACACCAAAAGGCACTTGAGCTACCAGAATGTGAACGCCGCCAGTACAATCAGGTGGCCGGAGAATTTCAGCAGTTCCAGGTACTGGTGCAGAGATTCTTAGAAGACGAGCCCTTCCTCCAGGGGCCAAGGGTCCAAAACTACATCCAAAACCGATGCGTCTGCAGAAAATTTCTTCAAGTTCCAGGGATCAAAGGTAGAAAATATATTACATAATAAATAAAATAATTGGAACAATTGAGCATTCATACTTTAGCTAAGAGACCATTCTCTTATCTGACCTTTGGAAATCAAGATGTCATGATCAGACAAGTCCTAGCGGAAAAAAATTCATCACCGTGAATTAAGCATCATTTGTTTCAATCGAATTTCAAACTTGGCCGTGCATTTTGCAGGGCATCTTCAGATGATTGTATGTGTAGAGATTTATACTGCATCTGGACCAGGTTTGATGATTGGGAGTATTCATTTCCAAAGACATCTTATTCTACATTATACCTGTGGGATCCGTCAGTTCTGATCTGCTGATCAGTTGAAAGATGGTATATCCCAACTGTCCCGATTGAACAAAGAGCCCCATAAACCATAGAATCATCCGGTGTGTCCAGTAACGTACAAGGCGGCTAGTTGCCTAATTCATATTAGTTGTCCTTCTAGGAATTCCAGCGTCCAAGGGAAGAAAAGGCAAAAGATAAATGGTGGTTAAAGTCATAAGATTTAAGTTTGATAGGGCGAAGGGTGGGATACATTTTTTATTTTTATTTTTATGAGTGGCAACATATATGTAGTTCAGCTGATAGGTGAAGGGGGGGCAGACATTTTCTTTTCTTTCTTTTTTTTCCAATGAGTGGAGGACATTTTGATGATCTCATGTAGTTCAGATTTCATCTATCACTCTTCGATGAAATCCCATTTCTTGGGAAATCCTAGGAATGCATTAAAAACTAGGCAAGCACAACTTAAGAGTTGTTAACCAATAACCCTTGAAAATTACTCCGCCTGAATTGGCAGGCATCAGAACATAGTGGTGGAGTGGTGTTCACCACTATGTTAGATTAAATACATGTAAAAAACATGATTAACTCCCAATTCTAAACCACCAATACCAGCTTATATAGGTGAGAATGGATTGTTCATCATCCATACAATGATAAGGCCATTCCCCCTTTTCAGGTTCTTCAGGGAGAGAAATGGTTGTTCTTTTTTTTTCTTTTTTGGTTAGTTGCCTTGCCACTCTAGACCTCCAATGTACACAGAAGACCTGTTAGGTGCATGATTTCATTGACAGGGCAAATGCCAGGCCAGAAAAGTAGTTGTTGGACCCCATACCAAACAGCTTTTAGTTTATTTCATGAGAGTATTTAACACTTTAACAGGAAAAAATAATAAGTTGCATTTTGAGATGCAGAGGATTGTTTCAAGGAGAAAAGAAAGGAAAGAATAAGAGCAAACAATGCTATTACAAGTGGAATGCTGGTACAAATCATAGGGGAAGTCATGAGGACTTTATGGGAATTTATCAAGGTTGATAAAGATGAAGCAAATACTATTTTGAAGGGATTCCTGAGAATTCCAGCCGAGCTTCAAGACCCTACAGATTTAGAGATCTTGAGAAAAGTCCAAGCAGATCTTCAGAAGGTAGTCCTTTTTCCAACCAAATATTGAACTAATTATCCTGGTGTAGTTTGAGATAAATAGCTCATCAATAGAAAATTACCACTCTAATTCTGAGAATGCTTACAGTGCTGGTTAGGCTTTTGGTGTGACTTTTCTGGTTTAAAGGCAAAAATTATGCCAAAATTATGGCAACCAGGTTTTTCACAGCAGAAGCTTATTGGTACCCTTTTTTTTCTCTCTCTTGATAGCAAGTTTACATTAGCAACTAAAACTTAGGGACAGATATGGGGCAGGTACAGATTAGGGTAAATCCAAACCCATGTGTCTAAAATTTTTCTCATCCAAACCTGACTCAACCTGTAACGGGTCACTGCTATGTGATACCAAACCTGCCCCCGTTTGGATTTGATTTCATCGGATTTAAAGCTTAAAACTTTCACAATATATAAAATGCATGGGAACGATTGTGGTAGATGTAGAACACACCGCCTTCTCTTCCCACAAGTCTCAAGTTAATGCCCAATGCCACAAGTACTACATGATTATTGTCCATCACTTTGGTAATGAGTACATCATACTGGGTGGGGTGGGACCACAAAACCCAAACCCACTTGAACCAAGAAGACTGCTAATACCCCTAATGAGATTGAGATGGGGCAGAGCCCGTTTAGACTCAACCCATTGCCATCCCTACTAAAATTAGCTTACTCAATCTTTTGGGTTGAATGGTGTAAGAATGGAATTTGATAAAGGCATGGAATCTATAAGAAAATCGTGTCGGAACCTCTTTCTGTTGGTACAGATGGTTAGTGTTTTTCAATACTGTAATTATGAGAACCATGTTAGTTAGTGCAGCTTGTGAAGGAAACACCAGATGTTTGGGGTATGGCTATGATGATGATGAGTCTAATGAGTACTCTGGCATGTCTTTTCTCTCGTGTTGCAGAAAGAGAAGAAGCTAAAAGATTTGCTGAGAACTGGTAATTGCCTTGTGAAGAGATTCCAGAAGCATAAAGAAAATGGATCAGACCTAGTTCTTTTCTTCTCACAGGTTGACATGAAATTGGTGTCGAGGGTATTAAAGATGTCTAGGGTAACAACTAATCAGCTTCTATGGTGCCAAAAAAAATTGAGCAAGATCACTTTTACAAATAGGAAAATTCATAGAGAGCCCTCATTTTTGCTTTTTCCCTGTTGAAGCTGATAATGTCGTTTTTTATTTACTTCAAATGGTTCCATTTCCTACAAAAGTGTGTATGTGTCTGTAACTCATGCTATAGCCCAAAAATGGAGCAACCGTGTAGCACTGAGATTCCTTGCTCTGAAGAAATCCTTCTTCATGGGGCATGGCAAAGCGAAATCCATGCACGCGACTGCACCCTATCTTTGATTGGAAAACATTTTTTCACTCGATCATGCAAAATCAGTTCAAGACTTTTCCATTTACACTCCATTTCAGCAAGTACTTTCTGAAGTCAGTGCCAGAGTTCATGAGTGAATTTCAATCAAATCAATGTAAGCTGATGGCCTGTTCAAGTATCATATAATTACATTGAAATTCACGTGGGGAGATAACGATGAAATACATATGATGCAAGTACTCCTTGTATTAGAATCTTCCCCCGAAGAGCTTAGCCACTTTACCAACTTGTTACATTAGCGTAGAGTTTAAAACATGGAAAGTGTATCCCCCAATACAGTATGAAACTATTACCCCTATCATTGGCAACTTCTACTATCCTGAAGAATTTGCACCAATCTACATAAAATTAATCTGCTGAAAAATTGGTGCTCTCTTCTGGATTGTAGACAACTCAGGATTACGTAAACAGCATCTAAATGAAGGCTAAAAACCCTCCTTTTGCACAAAGCCTCTGCATTACATAAACATTCCTGAATGAATTCTTTAAGCCTGGTTTATGCATAATGCAATTGTACAGAGAAATCAATAATTTGTACGGTCCTGCAACTTCACAATGAGGATGTGCCGATCTTTCATTGTACAGTTCTGCAACTATACAAGTCCAGTTAGGCGTGCCAATAGTGTCCATGATTCTTGCAAGCTAAAATCGGTATTATTATGTTTAAAATTTTTTAAGATTGTGGAGGATCGTTGGAGATTTTAAAAAATAAGAACTCAAAGGTTTGGATTTAATTTTCATGGAAAATACTTTTTATATTCATGCATTCTTCACGTAGAACATGTATTGAAACTCCCTTCTTTTTACCAGAAAAGAGGCATTTATGAGAGATCTCCTCAACTAATCGGTTAGTTTATTATAAACTTGGATACTAGCAACAAAGTCAGTGCTAAGCCCGGGTTGAAAACTAAATAATAATAAAATTTAGAATTTTTTAATATTGTTAAGAATAACATAAATTCAAAGAGAATAGTGCATATTTATTATTTATTAAAGTCTATATGTTAAGTTTTAATTTAAAAGAAAAAGTGTTATAAACTTAGTTAAAGATGGTGACAAAAAAATTACTACAGTTTGTATTTATGGATAAGATTTATGAATGAGATGATGACCCACACCATTTGAATTCATATGGGTCAATCATTAATAAATTTTGATGTTTACAATAGATAAATTGTACGGATATTAAAGATGGTGTTTAAATTTATCACAACTTTAATTCAAATCAAGAAATCTAATTTCGACCATGTCCTTGGAATTGACACTGAATGAGGTGGGCCCTATATAATCTTTGAAAATTTTAATTTTGAGGTGCATGGATAGGATTAGACCATAAGTGCTAAGCACAACTTATGTGTACCTATTTTGTGCATAACAATAAGTGATGGGAATTGGGAAACCATAGGTGGGCCACATAAGATACAATTGATCCAAACTTTCCCTTGCTTCATATTAAGGGAGATTTTAGAACAAGTGAAAAAATTAGTTCATTTGGAGAGAATGTTGGATGGCATGGATTTTAGGAAGGCTCCAATCATCTTGCCATAAAAAAATCTTAAAAATCTAATTTTGCTCCCAAGTTGCCTATGGTGGAAGCTAAAAAGGGCATTAGATTAGATGCGTGAAAGCATGGGTCAATAAGCATAACCGAAAGTAATATATATATATATTTATTTAGGAGATAATTCAAGAGGTTTGAATTTTAAAAGGGTTCACTTGTTTAGACTCCTTCCTAAATTCGGGGAGAGAAAAATATTTGGTGTATTACTTTCAGCTAGAATAAATGAAAAGTTAATAATTAGTTGTTAACTTAGGAATCAAATTTTGAAATCCACATTCCAATTTTAGATAGTATGATGTTTGAAGGTTTAAGATCACATTTGCAAAGCACAAAATTACAATCTTGTTTTTTTGTTCTCTTTTAGCAAAGTGCATAAGCTTTAATTTCCTCCTCTTTTAGGGATGAGTGCAGATGTGGAATGCGAGTTGTTGTTTCGGATTTAAAATATAGGCCTGATATAACCAAATGATGTTAAATGTTTGTTATTGGGCCCAAAAGTTTAATTTATCTCCTGATGATTGTCATCAACAAAAGTGGGGCCACATGGTCATTTCATCAACTTAAAAAGAATTAATAATCTGGCTCATGAAATCGTACACATAATTGAATGCTTTATGGCCTCTTGGGTCCAACTTTGGAATTTCAATGGAGACAATCTGACCCGAAAATTCACAGCATGCCATGGGCAGTAGCACCCCTTCACATTCCTTTACAGAAAAAGGAAAAAAAAAAACCTTTACATTCAAATATTCATTTAAACTCCCTTTTACATGACAATGTTTTAACAGAAAAACGCCTTGTCTCATATGATAAAGTTCAAATCTAAAGTTTCTAATACACATTCTTGGGTATGTAATATTTGTCAGTAGCCCACTACATTCAGTAGCCACATCTCAATAGCTTCACCATGCCAACCACTGATTCATTTGAGGGTGTTGACCTCTCTAAGTCATCGCCTTTAATAAAAGCGTCGGTGTTGTTTTCCAAATTATTCACATCCTCTGCAGAGAGTAAAAGGTATTGATGCAATTAGTAATAACTAAAAACAACATTACATTTAAATAATAAAAACATGTAAAGAAAGCAACTTTTGAATGGAATAATACCCATTAGAGGGACTCATGACTTTGAATATACATTGCTCTGTATGTATCCATATAGAAATCAAGGCCTTCGCCATCCATTAAATAGGAAATCGCACTACGACAGGGACAATGCTTGAGCCGCCTCTCGTGAGACCGATAGAAAATAGTAGAAGAGTTAGGAGAGAGGAGATTGGGTGAACATGAAAGAGAGGAATTTTGCTCTCTCTTTGTTTAAGAGAAATCTCTTCAGCAGGAAAGAGACGGTGGGAAAGATAATCGAATGAATAAATTTGTTAGAATTTATGATAAGGTTGGGAGAAGATTTAAATTTCAAGAGATAAAATGAAAAAAGGAGAGATTTGTAAACTTTGAAATTGAGAGATTTCAGGGATGAGATTTGAAAAGATAAAGTCAAATGCAGAGATTTAAGGAAGATATTTGGAGAGGACCCATAATTAACCGATCACATCGTGAAAGCCAATACCTTTTTTTTTTTTTGCCTATTTCTTTAAAAGGATAGCTCTACACTGCATGCGTGGCACCCCCTCACAGCCTTCTCTCTGGTTTGCTTTAAATATTTATTTCTTAGATATTTGCTCCTATAGGATTGTGGTAAAGAAAGAAATCTTGCAATTTTTAGTAGAGAGTCATATATTACACCTAGTTTTTAGGTAGGTAGATTCTATCATAATATAACATACAATATCACAAAATTTTTTAAAATATCTTGTTACCAAACAATCCCTGCACTAATCTGTTGTTTTGCCTTCTACTTCCAGAAAAGGTAAATGCATGCCATCAGAATCAATGTTGCCGGAAGGATCGTGGAAATGATCACTATCTTTACATCATTCTTTTCATCTACAGATCAAAACAGAACAATTCCCTTATATGCATAATTGGGGTGGTTATGTACTCTTCTTAGTATTTAATAGATTGATTGTAATAGTTTGGGCAGTCAATGATCAAGGCTAGCTTCTGGAATTTTACATATCAGCTTAGCTTGGCTCAGGTTCAGAGTATTCAACATTGCATTTCTATGTCATAAACAAACATAGATAGTAGAAACTAAAGCTTGCACGTCACCTCTCTACCCTACCCTTTAAAGAGTAAGATATGTAAAGGAAACAGCCCCAATGTAAAATAGCTCAAATAGATCATGCAAACATATGCTACCAAATTTTAATCAATCAAATTATAAGCCATGGATAAATCTTGCCACAAGTAAGTACTCATATGTTCTAAAACCATTGTTCTAAAACAATTGGGCACAGATTTGAGCATACAGGTGGGAGAAAACACACCACACACACAAAGGATCACATAAGAAATTTACATGGTTGGGCTTGAGCCTACATCCACGGGAGAAGATGGAAAGAATATCACCATGAAGAATGGATTACAAGAGAAAAATCAAGCTCACTCTCAGCCCCAAACCCAGTTACACTCAAAACCTCTCAAATATGCTCGTCTCTCTACTTCAGCTGAAGCAATGGAGCTCTCTATTTATAAACTCCATTACCTGATGGATGTCTACATTTTTGGCTACCCAGGTGTTGCAGAGTGGCTGCAGTGTAGCTACAACTAGGGCGGCTTCAGAGGGCGGCTACAGTGCGGCGTTACAGTCCTCCAAATGGGGCTCCAGTTCTGCGAAGGCTTCATTGAGCCACACAACTAACAAATCTCCACCTAGGCAAAAATCGGAGCCAATCCTCAGAAAATTCTTATGACCGCCTTCACATGCCCATTTGGGCACTCAGGTACTTCTTACGTTAATCAAGTCCAAGTAATGCTTGAACTTGGCTGTTAGAGTAGGCTTAGTCATCATATCTGTTGGCTTCTCTGTTGTAGGGATCTTCTCTACTACAATAGCTCCTTGAGAAACTACATCCCGAATGAAGTGTGCCCTGACATCAATGTGTTTGGTTCTTTCATGATGCATCGGATTGTTTGTTAGATCGATAGCACTCTGGCTATCACAAAACATAGTAGTTAATTATTATTTCAATCCCATATCACCAACCAAACCCCTCAACCAAATATCTTCCTTCACTGCTTCTGTAACTGCCATATATTCTGCTTCAATAATGGACAAGCCAATGGTAGATTGCAATGTTGCTTCCAGCTGATAACACCATCAGAAATAGTAAAGGCATAACTTATCGATGATCTTCTTCTGTCTAAATCTCCAGCAAAATTTGAATAAACATACCCAATAACACTCCCAGAAGTGTTACCATTTCTGTCATATACTATCCCAACATCCATAGTACCTTTAAGATAGCGGAGTATCCATTTCACAGCCTACTAATGAACCTTTCTAGGTTTCTCCATGTATCTACTTACTACACTAACTACATGTGAAATGACTAGCCTTGTACAGACCATAGCATACATGATACTCCCAACTGCACTAGCATAAGGAACACGTGACATGTGCTCCACCATCTCCTTAGTTTGTAGTGATAAAGCAGTGGAAAATTTAAAGTGAGCTGCAAATGGAGTATTCACAGGTTTCGACCTTTGCATGCCAAAGTGTTCTAATACCTTCTCAATGTGCCTTTTTTGTGACAGACAATTTGCCTGCTTTTCGGTCCCTATAAATTTCCATCCTAAGTATTTTCTTTGTAGCGCCCAAATCCTTCATCTCAAATTCAACACTGAGTTGAGCCTTCAACCTGTTGATCTCAAACATATCCTTAAAAGCAATTATCCGTCATCAACATACAACAGCAAATAAATAAAAGAACCATTTGAGAGCTTTTTATGATAAACACAATTGTCATACTCACTCCTAGAATAGCCATTTCCTACCATAAAGGTATCAAAACGCTTGTACCACTGTCTAAAAGGCTACTTTAGTCCATACAAAGATTTCTTTAGTAAGCAAACATGGTCTTCCTTACCTTGGATTTCAAACCCCTCTTGTTGATGCATATAAATATGTTCCTCCAACTCACCATGCAAAAAAATAGTCTTGACATCAAGCTGCTCAAGCTCTAAGTCCAATAGAGCAACCATAGCAAGTCGCACCTGGATGGAGCTATGTTTCACCACATGAGAGAACACTTCATTGAAGTCAATACCCTCTTTCTGGGTATAACCTTTTACAGCCAGTCGTGCTTTGAACTTAGCATCTTCCACCCTTGGAGTTCCTTCCTTCTTCTTAAAGACTTATTTGCAACCAACAATCTTTTGGTCTTTCGGTGATTTTACTTGCTCCCAAGTATGATTCTTGTGAAGAGATTCAGTCTTTTCACTCATGGTAATAGTCCATTTTGCTAATTCTTTACTGGTGATGGCATCATGATACGTAACCGACTCCGCCTCCTTACTTTCAGCTGTATTAAGAGCGTAAGTAACAAGATCATTACATCTTCGAGGTGGCTTAATCTACCTCCTCTCTGTCCCTAGCAAGCATATAATCTTGTGGAACTACATTCTCCTCATTTGAGCCTTGCACCTCAGCTTACTGAGCTAAGACATTTTGTAATTATTCTGAAGCTTCCACCTCAAGCTCCACCTGTTTACTGACACCGTGATCTATTCCGATATCAAGACACTCGTTCTTTGGTTTCAACATTGTAGACTCATCAAAGGTCACATCTGTACAGAGAATGCATTTAGGTGATTTTTCATCTAGGCACCACAGCCTATATCCCTTCACCCCTTGTGCATAACCTAGAAATATGCACTTTATTTCCCTTGGTTCAAGCTTACCATCATTCACATGAACATAAGTAGGACAACCAAATATTTTCAAATTTGAGTAATTAACAAAAGAGCCAAACCATACTTCTTTAGGAGTTTTATACTCAATAGCCATTGATGGAGACCTGTTGATCAAGTATCAAGCTATATTAATAGCTTCCACCCAGAACTTCTTAGATAACCCGGCATTGGAGAGCATACACCAGGTCCTTTCCAACAGAGTTCTATTCATCTGTTTTGCAAGCCCATTTTGCCGCAATGTATTCTTAACTGTGCGGTGTCTCACAATTCCTTAATTCTTGCAGAACTCATTTAAAGCACCTCCACAGAATTCCAAGCCATTATCAATTCTCAAGCGCTTGATCTGTTTACCTGTCTACTTCTCAATCATAGCCTTCCATTGTTTGAATTGTACAAAGACTTCATCTTTGTGCTTTAAAAGATACAGCCACCACTAAGAGAAGGAACACGAGAGGGTCCCCAAAGGTCAGAATGGATATAATCTAAAGTACCTTTGGTCCGATGAATTGTTATACTAAACTTGACTCTACATTGTTTTCCGAATATACAATGCTCACAGAAGTCCAGCTTTCCCAATTTCTGGCCACACAGTAAACCTTGTTTGCTTAGCTCTTCCATACCCCTCTCATTCATATGCCCAAGCCGCATATGCCATAGCTTGGTAGTGTCCAGATCTAAATTTGAAGACGACACAGCAACAACACCTGTGTTCGTGCTACCTTGAGGGAAATAGAGACCATTTTGCTTCTGTCCCTTCATCACCATAAGAACGCCCTTGGAAGTTCTCATGACTCCACCTTCAGCTTTGTAATTACAGCCATTGGAGTCAAGAGTACCTAAGGAAATCAGGTTTTTCTTCAATTCTGGAACGTGTCTGACATCGGATAAGGTTCTCATAATACCATCATACATTTTAATTCGAATTGAGCCTATCCCAATAACCTCATAAGCTATATTGTTGCTCATAAGAACTTTACCACCATCTATGGATTGATAAGTGGTAAAGCAATCCATATTATGACACATATGGTAAAAATAACCCGAATCAATGATCCACTCAACACCTGAGCTACTGATAGTAACAGAGAGAACATCGCCACCATCAGAATTATCTTCTGCAACACCAGCTACATTTTCAGAATTAGAAATTTTCTCCTTACCTTTATGTTCTAGACATTTCTTTCTAAAGTACCCTTCCTTGTGATAATGGAAGCACTTTATTTTTGTAGATCTTGATTTTGATCTAGAATGGCCTCTTCTCTTTGGACTTTCTTCTCTATTCTTCCACGCACCATCAGACCCTTACCCAAACTATCACCATTGTTCTCAGACATAACCTCTTTTTCAACTCCCTGGAGTTTAGGGCTACTTTTATATCATCTCTAGCTAGAGTCTCCTTACCATACATCATGGTATCTATAAAGTGATCATACAAGGGTGGTAAAGAACAAAGCAGCATGATCGCTTGATCTTCATCATTGATGCTAACATCTATATTTTCAAGGTCCATTATAACTTTACTAAATGCATTGAGGTGATTGGAGATAGACATACCTTCATGCATTTGCAAAGTAAACAACTGTTTCTTCATATATAAACAGTTTGTCAATGATTTGGTCATGTACAGATTTTTTAATTTCTGCGACAACCCTGTAGCAGTTTTCTCCTGAGCAACCTTCCGTAATACTCCATCGCTCAAGCATTGTAAAATCGCTCCATATGCTTTCTCCAGCATATCTTCTTTGTTTGGATCTAACATCATCGCAGGAAGACCATTCTTTCCCTTTAGTGCCTCTTGCAATCCCTTCTGAACCAATAATGCATGCATCTTTATACGCCATAAGTTGAAGTCATTTCTACCATTAAAATTTTCAATTTTAAATTTTGTATCCATTCCTGCAAAATTTATGCACCACACTGTAGATCTCATCACCACAAGCACACTGAAAGAAATGGATCTAAAATCAGTCCAGATGGCTTCGATATCATAAAAACAAATTTCTACGCTCCGATCGGTAAACCTCCATGTTGACTATGAAAGAGCCAATCACCCTCTTCCACTGCGTAGATCTGCTCGAAATGAGTCCGTGGCCATAAACGGATCTTTGATTGGATGTTGGATGATCATGATATTGCAGAAACAATTTCTAGCCGTCGATCTGGTCAAATTAGTGTTGACCTTACTGCTGATGTCACGCTAATGTAGGCACTTTGCTTGGCTTTTAGCTGCTGCTCCACTTGGGTCGGGCTAACCCAAACAAGAACTTGATCAGGCATAAACAAAACTAGGCCTGAGGGAGCATTGGTTTCTATGGTGCTTTTGTGCACTAAGACTAATGTCCTTCTCCTCCACCACACATGAGCAACAGTTGGCTCTCCCATTTTGCTTCAGGCTCGCCCTTTTTCTTTCCTTTGGTTTTTTTTATTACCTTTGTTCCAGAGACTTCTGTATCTATAACAAAATAGATGATACAGAGAGAAAAAAGAAGTCATCCCTCTCCTCTACATGATCCAGCAGCGATTAAGCAACGGCGGCTAGGAAGAGACCGACGAAACCCGAAAGGGCAACGGTTGCGTTCTTCTCAAGCAGTGGCAGCGACAGCGATGATCTGGGCTCTGTAACCAAGATCCCCTTTTTTTCTTTACTCAGCCTCCCTTCAGATCAATCGTGGCCCACTTGAGATTTGCAGGGACCTCAACAAATCCAGGCCAAATCCCCTGTTTTTTGTTCCTAGAAAGATCGTACACAGCGATGGCCCACTTTCGATCAACCCGATCCTTTTCATGGATCTCCATTAATCATCACAGTGGACAAACCAAAGGGCTCTAATACCAGTTTGTTGTAATTGGGCACAAATTTGAACACACAGATGGGAGAAAACACACCACACACACAGAGGATCACACAAGAAATTTACATGGTTCGGCTTGAGCCTACATCCACGGGAGAAGACGGAAAGAATATCACTATGAAGAATGGATTACAAAAGGAAAATCATGCTCACTCTCAGCCCCAAACCCAGTTACACTGAAAACCTCTCAAATATGCTCGTTTCTCTACTTCAGTCGAAGCAATGGAGCTCTCCATTTATAAACTCCATTACCTGATGGATGTCTGCATTTTCGGCTACCCAGGTGTTGTAGAGTGGCTACAGTGCAGCTACAACTAGGGCGGCTTCAGAGGGCAGCCACAGTGCGACATTACAGTCCTCCAAATGGGGCTCTAGTTCTACCAAGGCTCATTTGAGCCACACAACTAACACTTTCCTTGATTGATGCCCTCAGAACCAAGAAAGTTGAATGAAAATCTTTCAATAGCTGCATAAAAAACCCCGACTCTTGCAAGTGTAAAAAGTAGGGAGAAAGAGAGAAAGGAAGAGAGTACTTGGTGGAGGGAGAGGGAGTATATAAGATTTCAATGGGAGCAGTTGGTGGAGACAAATCGGAGGGAGGGAGAGCTATATTCGAGATATATGTTATAATAGGGCTCGACATATAGTTCGAGAGAGATGGAGATGGGCTTAGGGAGGGAGCTCTGAATGGGCAGGGTGTGATGGCAGTGGAGCAATTCTGGGTTGGGGAGGGAGAGAGAGGGAAGAGAGAGAAAAAGTTCAGAAGAGAAGGAGATGCAAAGAGAGTTGGAGAGCTAATGAGAGCGTGGCTTGCCTCAAGCAGTAGTAAGATTGCAGCATGAGAGCGGTTACAAGAAAGACAAGAATAATAGATGACGCGAGAGAGAGAATTCAGGACCTAAGGATTCTTGTCTTTGTTCCTGCAGCCTTGGACACGAGGATTTGCATATTTGAAGGGGGGCTACGGATCCAAGAATCCTGGCCACCAAACATATCTTGCAGCCCAAATCAAGGAACTTGCTGCTACCAACATGATGTTTTGATAAAATTGTGGAAAGCGGGAATCATTAGTCCGATGATTTTGTTAGCAAATGTGGACAGGGGAGACCATTTTCCAAAGTAATAGAATCCCTTTAAAATGTCTCTAATATTAAGGAGTAGAAAATTAAGTTGGATAGAATAACTAATTTTTAGGATAAGACATCATACTTGATAGGGCCTATCTAGAGCCCCCCTGATGAAGGGACTTTGGGGGGATGGAAACCATTATATCAAGTTTGAGGTCAAATCTAGTCCTCTAACCCCTCCACATATATGCTTCAAGAATCAAGATCATACTTAAGCTTGATTGTGCAATCGGTAGGTCCTTAGTAACTTGGTCTGCAGGAGGACTAGAGTTGTCACACTTGAAAGGGTTTATTGGACTAGTAAAGAGGGGGGAAACCTTGGGAATTGGAAGGATTTGGTATTGATTTCACTAATGAATACTTTAAACAAAGACCTTGTTGCCACCACTTATGCTGTGTGCAAAAAAAAAATGAAAAAACAAAAACAAAAGATAAGAGTGCCATGCCAATGCTCTCATAGAAACTGTTATTATAGGCAAATTCGCACAAAGAGAGATGTGCATCCCATTCCTTCTCAAAGCTTAACACACTGGCCCGGAGCATGTCTTCTAATGTTTGAATCGTCCGTTCAGATTGCCATCTATGAAATGGGCTGACTTCGTTAGTCGATCCACTATCACCCAAATGGTGTCATTCTTCTTAGTTGTCGGAGGTAACCTTGAAACAAAATCCATGGTAATATGTTCCCACTTCCACTGCGTTATATGCAAGGGGTGTAATGAACCTGGAGGCCTCTGATAATCAACTTTCACTTCTGACAAGTCAAGCACCTAATGACAAACCCTATGATTTCTCTTTTCATATTATTCTTCTAAAACTGGTACTTTAAAGTTCGGTATATCTTCGTACTTTCTGGGTGCATTGCATATCGAGCATAGTGTGCCTCAGTCATGAAGTTCTCCTTCAGGTTATCAATTGCTGGAACGCACAATCTATTCCAAAATTACAACATGCCATCCTCTAGTCGAAAGTTAGGTTGATCTTGTATGTGATCTTTGATTCACACCAAATTTGGATCTTCCAACTGTTTGTCCTTAATTTGCTGAATCACCTCAGGCTGGAAAACAAGAGTACTTACAAACAGCACATAGTTTTCTAACAATTTCACTTTCATGGGTTCATCCTTAAATTGATCTCATATAAACAAATGGGAACTCACCACAACATTGAGAGTCTCTGACTTTCTACTAAGTGCATCTACCACCACATTTCCTTTTCCTGGATGGTATTTAATTGGAAAATCATAATCCTTAATGAATTCAAGCCATCTGCGTTGCCTCATGTTCAACTCATACTGCGTGAACAAGTATTATAAACTATGATGATCTGAATATACCTCAAATTTCACGCCATATAGATAATGTCTCCAAAGCTTCAAAGCAAACATGATAGTCACCAGTTCCAAGTTATGTGTGGCATAATTCTTCTTGTGTTCCCGAAGTTGTCTTGATTCATAAGCAATCACCTTACCATATTGCATCAACACACAACCCAAACCAACTGGAAAAGGATCAGAATAGATTACAAATCCTTCACCTCCATCAGGTAGAGTCAATACTGGGGCAATAGTTAATTTGTCCTTCAAGGTCTGAAACCTAGTTTCACATTCATTAGTCCAATTAAAAGGGACATTCATTCGGGTTAGCTTGGTCAAAGGAGCGGATATATTTGCAAAGTCCTGGATAAATCTGCGATAGTATCCTGCAAGTCCAAGAAAACTCCTAATCTTTGTCACTGACTTCGGACTAGGCTAATTAACGACTGCCTCAACTTTTCTTGGATCAACTGCTAATCCTTCTTGTGAAATGATAAGTCTAAGAAACGCTACCTCCTTAAGCCAAAAATCACATTTTGATAACTTAGCATATAGCCAATGTTCTCTCAACAAGGTCAACGCTTTTCTCAAATGTTCTATATGCTCCTCTACAGTCTTAGAGTAGACCAAGATATCATCAATAAATACCACAACAAAATGGTCCAAGAAAAAAGCGAAGATTCAATTCATCAAAGCCATAAAAGCGGCAGGTGTGTTGGTTAATCCAAAAGGCATCACGAGAAATTCATAATGACCATACTTTGTCCTGAAGGTAGTTTTGAAAATGTCATCTTCCTTTACCCTTAATTGGTGATACCCAGTCCTCAAATCAATCTTAGAAAAAAATGCGGCGCCTTGAAGTTGATCAAGCAATTTGTCAACACGCGGCAGGGGATACTTATTATTTATTGTTACCTTATTCAACTGTTGGTAGTCAATACACATCCGAAAGGTGCAGTCCTTCTTCTTAACAAACAGCACCGGAGCTCCCCAGGGTGAGACACTTGGGCATATAAAGCTCTTATCCAAGAGATCCTACAATTACTTCTTCAATTCTAATAACTCTACTAGGGCCATACTATAGGGAGCCTTACTGATTAGTGCTGCCCTTAGCACAAGGTCAATATCGAATTCCACTTCTCGCACAAGTGGTAACTCTAGCACTTCATCGGGAAAGACATCCGGGAAATCACATACCATCGGGATCTCTCCAAGCTGCTTCAAATCCTTCTTCGCTGAAATAAAGGCAATGAAACCTTCACTCCCTTTGCGTATGATGCGATCCGCCTTGCATGCTGAAATAACACACTTCGGGCATTTCTTCTAACTACCTTCGAAACGGAACCCATTTCCTAGATCAAAGTAAATCGTCTTGCTGTAACAATTTCACAGGCATGATACCTCGCGAGCCAATCCATTCCAAGGATCACGTCGAAGTCCAACATCGACAGTAAAATTAGGTCAACTGGAAATTGACGCCCTTCGATCTGCATATCGCATTAGGGGTAGTATACACTACACTCCATCCTCTTGCCAACAGGAGTGGACACCACCAACACATACGGTAGTGGCTTAGGCAACTGCCATAGTTTCTCAGCAAAAAAAGGTGCTACGTATGAACACATAGACCCCGAGTTAACACAATGCTAAAGCGTCTGCTTGAGAAATCGAGACAATACCTTCTACCACGTGCGCATCTTCAGCGCTTTCATGAGTGGTAGCGTACACACGAGCGGTCTGACGGTTCGGCTTCTAGCCTTGTCGAGATGGCTGTGCCTTGCCTTGAATTGTAAATGCCGTAGGTCTGGACTGTTGAGAAATTTTGGACTTTAGACATTGAGCCACCATATGATCCATGGGAACGCAACCTAAACAGGCTCCTGCTTTCATCCAACATAGCTCTATCTTGTGGGATTTACCACAGTGTCCACATATCACACCAGCCGAACTTGAAGCACCTTGCCTGCCTTTCATCTTCTTAGGTACTTGCCCCCTTGCACTGAAGGGTGCATTTCTCTTCGAGTCTACGACTCTCTCTTTTTGAAGATTAGCCTCGGCAACATAGGCTTATGCACCACATCATCAAAGGTAGTTGGCCTTTGGAATGCTGTGACGTGGTTCTTGTATCTAGGATTCAGGCCATTGATGAAGCGGTTCACTTTCTTTCCTTCAGTGTTAACCATGTCCTCCGCAAAATGAGATGGTTGTGTGAAGTTACACACATATTCGGCTACTGTCATCTGTTGCTGCTGCAAAGCTAAGAACTCTACTTCCTTTGCCCATTGGACATGGGCTAGAATAAACTTCCTCCTGAATTGCTTCTTGAAGGTCTCCCAAACTATCGTACTCAGCATGTCCTTATAAGACTCTTTCACACTTTTCCACCAAGTCTTTGCCACATCGCGAAACATTGAAGTTGTGAGTACAACTCTCTGTTTATTGGTGCACACCACCATATCAAATAGATCCTCCGTATGCTCTAACCATTGGTTAGCTTTCAATGCGTCTTTATTCCCAAAGAACTTTGTAGCCCCGCATTTCTGGAACTTTTCATAAAGACATTAGGATCATTTTCCTTAGGCTGGAAAACTACTTGCTACTCCACATGAGGTGGAACCAATACTTGGCTTTGCCTGTCCACGCTAGATGCTACTTGGGCTTGCAACGAATGGACCGCTTGTGATTGGGCTTGAATTACTTGCAACATCATAAGGGATCGGTCGTCCGTGTTGAGTGGCTATTGAGGAGGAGCTGACCCACTCTCATTGTCCCCATGATTATTATTAGTGCCGGAACCGAATGACATATCCTACAAAAATGGAAGATCAATACTCAAACACAACACATACCCGACTACATATCCCCAAACGAATCATAATATCAAACTATAGAGTCAAATATTTGAAATCATATCCTTACCACGTTCCTACATGCCTACATGCTTATCAACTATAATAAGCAATGCTCTGATACCATACAATAAATATGTCCTAACTCGAGCCCAGGCAATCGGGGATTAAGGTTAAACCTAATCCATGACACACATACTTCCATGCAAATACACTTAGACCCTGTCTAAATGCACACGCACAAGGGAAGATCACACACGCATGTTATGGTATACGTGGAAACTGT
The DNA here is from genome assembly GCA_037013555.1 of Sextonia rubra. Classification (NCBI taxonomy): domain Eukaryota; kingdom Viridiplantae; phylum Streptophyta; class Magnoliopsida; order Laurales; family Lauraceae; genus Sextonia; species Sextonia rubra. The sequence goes on from JASUAD010000027.1 coordinate 311,730, forward strand.
AGTATCATTGCAAGTAAACTAGCAAAAAGAGGAGATACACTATAACAAAACAATATCTGCAAAAGATTCTAGGGATTACAAGATGTACAAGTGTGAGATAGGATACAAAATGTAAAAATATCTAACCAACCCCAAGTTACAAAACCAACCCCATCCTGCACCAATAAACCTATATGCATGTTAATATCGCTCTCCGGCGGAGTGATCACACCCACTCCTCTAGCCCTGACAGGGCGTTTAAGGCCTCCCTTGGAGTCTGGTTGACCGACGAGGGGTCGATAGAGGGATCCGAGCCTACAACACTAAGGACGACTAATGAATATAACGATTTAACAAAGCATAAGCAATAATAAGTTAACACGCATTATGTCTATGAGAATAAGTAACAAGTGATAATTCATAAAGTTTCAAGTTCGTATACTAAGCAATTTGTGCAATCGAATAAAGCATGCTGTCAGAATCATTAAAGAGATATACTGCACTAAGTGGCTACAACATCGACCATCTTCTCCCATAATGGAGCAGGAGTTGAAAACACCATTGTCTGGGCCAGGGTACGAATGGGTCTCTGGTTCCTGAGGTCCGGAAGTCCCAAGATAGGAGCACACTGTAGCAGCAACAGGCAGGCTATGCTAACAGTCAACCCCGTCAAGTTTCATAAGGCTGAGGCTAAGTAGAGCGAGATTGTTTCGAGTCAATCATGTACATGGACTTGAGTTAAACAGGCAAGTCATTAGGAACAATAAGAACAATACTGAATTACATTCAAGTCATTTATACTCAAGTCCATGTCTAGCAACGTGCCAGGCAATTCTGATTTAGTCAATATCAAATGGATACGTAGAACATTCAACAGCCGTCATCCAAGATGCCATGCAATCCAAATTCATAGAATCAAGACAATTTACTAGTCAACCCCAATCTAGTCATCTAGTGTTTCTAACCATACATGATGTAATTTTAAGTTATCCGATACACAATTGTCTTTCGCTTCGTGTCGTATTGCATAAGGAAGGTGTATCGGAGTCCCTTAAACCAACACCCATAGGGAGGTGCTTAACAACTGGACAACACACATGAATACATCATAGCCCTTAAGACCATTCATGTGATTCTCATATCCCGTTGGGCAAGTTAAGGGTTTCCTACATTCCAACTTGAAGGCCTTACTAGGTCTCTTCAATACCTATCTTTCTTACTTTCCAATGGTCTCACGGCTTAGTCGTGGGTGATCTACGGCTTAGCCATGGGCATCTTACAGCTTGACCGTATGATGCACTACGGCTCAACCGTGGTTCCCCAGAATTGTTTCTGTATTTACGGCTTAACCGTGTTTTATTCTACGGTTCAACCACGGTGAGGGTATGGCTTAGCCGTAGCACACCACACGACTTAACCGTAGCTAGACTATAGAAGGTTCCCTTAGGTTTCTGCTCTCTGGATATCAAGCCATAGCTTAACCTACGGTTGAGTCACGACTGGCCTACGGCTTAGCCATAATGCATTTTACAGCTTAGCTGTAGCCTAGCCGTAGTGTAAAGTGAAACTTTTCAGCTATCTAGAAAGTGAGCCGTGAAGCTCTATGGCTTAGCTGTAAGCTTCAGATGGTCACAATTTGAACCTGTTTACAGACACCACTAAAAATGTATCAATTTGAAACTAAAGGGATAGGCGAGTATAAATGAGTCCAAAAAAGGGCTATAAACTACAAACCACACGCAAGTGTAAGAAATTAGTCATAATCAATTATGTACCAACATGTGTTCAATTAAATCATGCTTATACTTACCTCAAATGAGTTTTTTCACACGAATAGTTGTCCTTTGGCTCCAATTGACCGTTACACACAATTCTAACAGCTATGCATGCAAGGAGAAAGAAGCGTTAAGGGTATACAAACAAATATGGGAGACTTGGAGACTTGTAGGATGCTCAAGAACCCAAATCTTACCATAGAACACGCAAGGAGATGACGTATAAACTAAGTGCATAAGAATTCCTCCCCTCCTTTCTTAGCTTAATCGAGAATAAGAATAAAGAAAACAAGAAACGAAGGAAGAAAGAAAGAACCACGTTGAGATGAGGAGGAGAGGTCGGTGCATGCAATTGGTTTTATAAGTTAAGGGTTGAGAAACTTATATAAAAGTCCACAGATTAATAATAATTACAATTTGAGTCAATTAACTATCCAATGGAAACAAATGATGTCATTCATATGCGAGTCAGTTACAGAAATGAATAAGCTTGACGAAATACACGTGATGACACCAAGATGACGTATGAATGACGAAATCTTATAAAAACTAAAATTACGAAAAATGGCTCATGTTTACCTAAACCAGGTTAAACTCAACCCAACTACCTATACATGACTGGAACTAAACAAAAACAAAACCAAACCACATGCAATAGCTAATTCGCCATTAATTAGGTGCTAAACCCGATTAAGTTGGGTCCGAGTGTTACAATTTTTAAATATATTTTGAGAAAAGTTGGTGGCCGGAGTGCTGATTTTTTATTAACCCTTTCTCATCTCAAGAATTCTCAAACCTTAATGCTTCTCAAGACCATGTTTATAAAGGACTAGAATGGTTAATCCAATAGAAATTTTATAAATCCATTGTATTCTAATTATCAATTAGCCTTGACTGCGCCTGTGTCAACACCTAATTTTGAATGCATTTTATCCACAACAACCTCAAGCATAAATCAACTATCATATTGTCTTAATTTCTTGCAAGCATGACACATATCTAGTATATGTATTGGTGATTACAATAAATATCAACCAATATTTGAAAGCAAATTAATATAACATAGACCAAAGATACATAAATTATACTTCAACACATCCCAAGAGCATTCATGCACCTTGCATTCATATATCTGAATCTAAATGCTATTGACCTATAAAAAAATTACAAATGTTGCGGTGAAGACAATACAAGCAAATCCTAAATCAAGGGTACATAAACTTTGAGATTGTAAAATGTCAAGTCAAGTACTGCTTCAAGATATTCAGAGCAGATGCAATCCACAAAGAAGATTTCAAATGAGCCCAAAGTGCAACAGTTCAAATTTTAGAGTTAGTGTATTTCAATTGGTCACTCGACTCACTAAACTTCAACTTCAAGGTTCATTGGCTTAAAATCAAAGGGTCATTGAAGACACTTAAGCTTCTAGGTTACTAAAGTGGCTAAAAATCTTATGGCAGCTCCAAATTATACTTAAAAATGATGCTTCAAAATTTCAAAGTATTTGGACTTTATTTCAGTTCAAAGTCAAACTTCAATGACCATCTTCCAGCTCCTTGGGGTCACTGTAACAACAAACACTTCCACATGTTAAAATCAGTTGAAACTCCTAGAAGAAGCTCAAATTATATTCAAGAGGAGCTCAACAAATTTTCAGGTCAATTGGATGTCATTTGACCCAAAGTCAATAAAAATGCCAACTCTGGGTCAATGACCCCCAAGGCAATGGGGGTCACTGACCAAAGTCCTATCTCCAAATGATCAAAATTGATGAAATTTGGACACAAAACTTCAGTCTTACTCAAAAGAGATTCTGCAAATTTTCAAATCAGAAGGACTTCATTTGAGCCTATTTCAATGGCATGTCAAATAGGAATCCGTGACTTCCGAGTCATAGGGATTACTGACCAAAGTCATACTTCTAGGAGGCTAAAGCTGATGAAATTTGGATCAAAGACTCAAAATATGTTCAAAGTCAATTCATCAAAGTTTTAAATGAATTGAACATAATTTGGGTAGAAAACAAACTGACTACCTACAACACAAGAGAATATTGACTTTAAACAAGTAATAAGTGGGTCGCTGTTCAAAACATTGCTTTCACAAATTCAAACTGCGTGAAATTTGGATGAACACTTCAAGATAGCCTTGACATCAGTCTCTCTAAGTTTCAAATCAAACTGAGGTTATTTGGACTTTAAACAACTAAAACAAAGGCTCATTTTCATGAAAAGTCATTGGGAGGGTTGACTAACTTCAGAACATCAAAACAGGCTCAAATTTTTATGAGACACTCAAAATAGAGTAAAAAAGTATCTACTCGTACTCAGAATGTGATGTGAAATGTGATGGATTCGAGTCCAACATTCACACGCTTCAAGCATTAAGAAGAATGGAAAATAACTGTAGTTCATCATTATTTTTCCCTTTATTTACATGGGTTCAAATGCTCTGATTGCAGGGATACAAGTTGTTTATAAGTTTTGAAATATTTACAACCCCTCCCTCTAGTCTCAAATGTGATTTAAACTTGAATTTTACAAGAAAGTGCTTAAAAAATAGCAAAAATTATAAAAAAGAAAGGAAAACAGCCAAGTAGGGACCATGACCCATGGTCATTGGCCCCCTACCAGCGACCGTGGCTCACGGTCACTAGTAGACAGTGCTCGAAATGGCCACTACATCTTTTTTCTTTCCTCTATTTTGCTTCTGTGATGCTTCTAGGGTGTTGAAACTCATTCATTTTGATCTTTGGAGTGTTGAGTAACCATCAAAAGGGTTGAATTTATCCGTGGAATCGATCAAAACCTTTGTTGATCATCACTTTTAGTTACGGACCTTTTTGTACAAATCCAAAGAGGGTGCTGTACAAAGCCAAAGTTGTGGCATTCTAAATTTATGATTTTAAAAGGTTAGAAAAAGCTTAAAGAGGCCTTTTCACATGACTCTAGGGCCCTTCCAAGTGAGCAGAACAAAGGAATTAACTTCATCCCTTGCATACTTGATAGTATTTGAACATCATCTTTTCTAAGCAATACGCACACTCGTCCTCCTTCTTTGAACCATTTCTTACCTTAAATAAGTGAGAAGGAGAAGAAGAATTATGCTGGAGTACTAAGAATGACTCAAGAGAAGAAGAATTGTGCTGGAGTACTACAAATGACTCGTGACTTGCATGATCTTGTTGTGAAGCTGCTTTAAACCTTAAACCGATCTCTGGAACTTTGGAAATTGTTCTCTCCATGAGTATTTGTGTACTCTCCCCTACCAAAGAATTCAAATCTCCCTTTTATAGACTTCAGAGGTAGTTTTTGGGAGTTATAGGGAGTTAAGAGTCGAAATGAAGTAGAGGAAACCATCAAAAACTGCAAGAACTGCTCCGCAAGTGTCAGTGACCATAGTTGCAGTCACTCCCAAGTCTTGTTTTTTGACTTTTGCATATGTGACCTGTTTTCACCTATTTGGGCCTTAAATGATGTCCAATCTTCATGAAACTTAGAGGGATGCTTTTTGACACTATTTTAAATGTTTCATAGAAATTTCAGCTCGTTTTGACTTTCTAAAGTTGGTCAACTCCTCCGTTGCCTTTTTATGAAATTATTGGGCCCTTGTTTTAATTGTTTGAGGCCCAAGTTACCTCAGTTTGGTTTGAAACTTAGAGAGACTGAGGTCAGGAGTATCTTGGAGTGTCCATCCAAATTTCTTGAAGTTTGAATTTGTGGAAGTAGGATTTCAAATAGTGACCTTCTTGTTGCATGTTCTAAGTCACTATTCATCTCACACTGTGGGTAGTTTGTTTGTTTTCTACCCGAACAACGTTCAATTGACTTGAAACTTTAGAAATTTTATTTTGAATATCTTTTTCAAATTTTATCAACTTTGGCTCTCTGGAAGTAGGATTTTGGCTAGTGACCTCCATGACTCGAGGGTCACTGACTTCTAAGCTGACATGCAGTGGAAGTAAGACCAAATGAAGTCCTCTTAACTTCAAAGCTTGTAAAATCATCCTTGAGTATGACTAAAGCTTTGTACCCAAATTTCATTAATTTTGGACATCAGAAAATAGGATTTTGGTCAGTAACCTCATGACTTAGGGATTACTGACCCAAAGTTGACATGTTTATAGACCTTTGATTAAATGATGTCCGTTTAACCTGAAATTTTGCAAAGCCTCCCTTGAGCATAATTTGGCTTCCTCTAGGAGTTTTAGTTAATTTGATCTTTGTAACACCCCGACCCCAAATTAGCAGGATTAGAGGTTGTTGAATTGTGTGCTTAGCGTCTTATTCGTAGATTTGATTGTGTCATTGTATTTTATTCTTCTTGGGTTATGTTAAGGGTCTTGGATAGGTAGTTGGGTTAAGTTTAATCTGGCTTAAGTAGTTACGAGCCCTTTTTCATCATTTTTATTTTGTTCGCGTTTGTCATTTGGCCGTCATCTTGACGTCATCGCGTGTCTTCTGTCGTGCTCGTTCATTCCCATAACTGACTCGAAAGTGTTTGGAACCAATTGAGATTGTTAGTGCTTATTTGACTCAAATTGTAAATTGTTTTACATTTGGTCCTGGTTGCAAATAGCTAAACTATCTAATATATATACCTTACCTAACCTCCCGTTTCATCCTTATCTTCCGTTTTTCTTTCTTTTCATCGTTTCTTCTTCTGTTCTTCTTTGTCTTCTTCATTTCTTTTCTCTACCGATGCCAAGACTCAATCCTCCGTGTGAGTGTCTCCGGAATCCAAGTCTAGAACGAGCGAAAACTTGAAAACTTATTGTTAAAAGCAAGTATAAGCAACTTTTAAATGAATACATGTTGGTATGCTGTAATGGTTATGATGTACTTCACGTACGCTTAGTATATGCATGGTATAGTAGCCCCTTCTTGTTTCTTCTTATTTCTTCTTGGTTTCTTATTTCATTTAGTATAAAAAAACACAGTTCGAACTGTTTCTGTTTGCGTCCTTCTGCTTCGGGTTCAACCGATTGGTCCTAAAGCCCCGACTGGTCGAATTTCGGTTCTGGGAGGCGCTCGACCGGTCGGATACCTTAGCGATTGGTCGGCTAGGCAGAAATACAGAGTTGTAGAACTTCATGTAAATGACTTCTTTAACTGACCATAGGCTACTTGGATACCTAGAAGGGACCACCCTAATTATTAACTAAGTGCATATCATCAATAGTCTTGGGGGCTGAGATGTATTCATGAGTATTATCCATTTGTTAAGCACCTCCCCCATAGGTGTTGGTTTAAGGGACTTTGGTATTCCTTCTCTTATAATGAGACACCCAAAAAAAAACAACCAAGTTTCAAATACCTTAAAACTACATCATCATGCACGGTTAGTAGCGGTGGATAACTAGATTAGGGTTAGCTAGTAATTAACCTTGACTCCATCAACCTGACATGCATAACATCTTGCAATATGCTCCTTATCCTCAAATCTTGATTAAGAAATGGATAAGCATTGGTTTATTTGTGTTGTATTCTTCTCGAGATCTTGCTATAGTTTTGGACATTGACTTGCCTGTACGTTTGTACTTGAGCAGAACCATTATATGTTATTATTTTCGCTCTTGTTATGCAATATCCCGATATGTGCTTGACTGGTTGTGTCTGGCTCTACTCAGCCTCAGTCTTAGGATACCCGAATAGGTTGAATTGGGCCTAGCATGCTTGTTGCCGCTGCAGTGTGCCCACGTCTTGGAAATTCCAGATCCTAAGAAACCGAGACCTATTCGTACCCTGGCCCAGTCGATGGTGTTCTCTTACATCGCGCTCTCAATTTTGGGAGAATATGGCATATATAGTAGCCACCTAGTACAGTATTTCTCTGCTTTGAATCTAATGCATTCACTATTTCCTTGCACGATTTGCCTAGTATACGAATTTGAACTTCTACTTAATTTACCTGTCATGAATTCTTCTAGATACAACTTGTATTAACTCTATGTTGCTTATGCTTTGCTGAATCATTGTATTCACACGTTGTTCTTAGTGTTTCAGGCTCAGATCCCATTCCCGATTCCTTAAAGGTCGGCCAGACTTCAAAGGAAATTATAGAGACCCCATCTGGGATAGATGAGTGGACATGATGAAGCCACTCCAGAGAGCGTCCTGGCATTAACCTGTTGGCATTTTGTTGCATGACATTGTAGATTGACCTTGTAAATCTCTTTTGTCTCTAATGTAGCTTGTGTAATCAATAGTGATCATGTGTTTTGTTGTATTCTCTTGTTCTTTGCCCATGCTTGATACCTACAGCTTTCGCATATTTTGTTTGCACATGTGAATGCTTCCCTTATGTACGTGCACCTGGACTGGGTGTAAGTGTATGTGCACAGGAATACGTGTGTCACTAATTAGGTAGACCCTAATCCCCGATTTCTTGGGCTCAGGTTGTGACAATCTTCGTGAGGTGTCACTTTGCATAGTGACCATACAAACTTAGTAGATAACCATTTAAACTAATTTTAGGTCCAAATGATGTCCAAATGCTCTAACATCTTGAAGGATAGTCTTTGAATGTACTTAAAAGTATTCCCCTGGGTTTGAGTTTGTTCTGACCTGTAGTGTTAATTTCCACAGTAAACCCAAGGAGTTGGCAAATAGTCGCTGAAGCTTGGTTTGAGCTTAGATGAAGTCTAAATGCTTTGAAATTTTGAAATATCATTTCCAAGCATGTTTTTGGAGTTGCCATGAGGTTTCAGCCATTTTGGTAATTTAGAAGTTTGACTGTGTTCAATGACCCTGAGACTTTCAGCCAATGAACCTTGCACTCGAAGTTTTCTAAGTGGATTGCGTCAGTTATGAACATTTGGATGCAGTATTTGATTTATCATTCCATAATTCCAAAGTTTTATGTATCATTGGTTTAGAATTCTTTTGTAATGTCTTTGCTACAATATTTGTATTATTTTTTACGGGTCACCAATATTCCTCTAAGTTTCGTGAAGATCAGACATCGTTTGGGCCCCAAATAGGCGAAAGTAGGTCACATGCAAAAAACCCGAATTTGGGCTTAACACCTATGAAACGATTCTCGGTAGTTTTCAGCAGTTTTCTCCACTTCATTTTGAACTACAACTTCCCATAACTCCCCAAACCGCCTCTGGAGTCTATAAAAGGAAGGTTTTCTCACTTGGGAAGGGTTCAAAATAAGTTCCAGGCAATCAAAGTAAGTTTCAATCAATTTCAACAAGTTAAAAGGCCTAGTTCTATACATTCACAAGGTTCCCAAGGCACTTCAAGCACTCGAAGTCTACTTTTTCTTTTCCTTCTCATTAACTTAAAGTGAGAAACAATTCAGAAAAGGAGAAAAAGCATGCATTTCACTTAAAGAAGACAAATGCAAGGACTATGAGGATGAAGTCTATTTCCTTTGATTTTATCACTTGGGAGGAGTTTTAGGCCATCTCGGAAGTTGTGATTAAGCCTTTTAGGCTTCATTCTATTCCTTGAAAATTATAGGTTCAAAATGATACAACTTTAGCTCCATTTTTGCTTATATAAGCACCCTTTTCGGATTTGAACAAAAACAGTTTGTAACCAAAATGTGATGATTATCAAAGGTTTTAATATATTCCAAGGCTAAATTAAGTACTCTTGGTGGTCATTCAATACTCCAAAAATCGAAGAAAACAAACTCCACCACTCTAAAGATGTCACAGAAGCGAAACAGAGAGAAAAATGAAGCAAATAGTGGCCTTTTTGGCCATTATCTGCCGGTGGCCATCGGCCACAGTTACCACTCACAATTTCCCTCTTTTTGCATTTATCCCATTTTTTCATGTATTTTTTTGCAGTTTCCAAGTTTGGATCACATCTTAGACTAGAGGGAGGAGTTATAATTTCTTAAAACTTGTAAACAACCTGCATCCCTACAATCAAAGTATTTGAACCCATGTAAACAAAGGGAAAATAATGATGAACTGTAGTTATTTTCCATTCTTCTTAACGCTTGAAGTGTGTGAATATTGGACTCGAATTCGTTGCATTTCACATTATGTTTTGAACGTGATCAAACGGTATAAATCGTAAGACCCACCAATAACTGCAAGTAGAAAATGGTTAGTTCGCTGGTTATCTTTGATTAAAAAGAAGGATGGAGAAGAGGATTAAGATTGAAGCTTTAATGATTTAGGGTTTTGCAAAACCACGATCTCCAATGAAAAATAAGACCTAAGATTTATAATTGAAGCTCCACTGAGGCTAATAAGTTTGTATATAATTAAAAGGAAAATTACATCCACACCCCCTGTATTTTAGTGAAAATATAAGATAACCCCTCGATTTTTTGAATTTACACTGCACCTACTTACTCTTCATATGTGGGTTGTATCTGCATTCCCTACTGTGAGTGCCATCATTGACAACTCAAAAAAGTGCTACTGTCAGCAAATATTTTATAGTTAATACCCACTTTACCCCTACCAAATTTTTTGTTTTTTTTTAATCTTCTTCCTTCATCCTTTCATCCTATTGGGAAAAGTCGAAATGTGCTTCGGTGGCGGCGTACTGCAAGCAGCACTGCGTGAGTAGAAGGCCGTTATAGTGCCAGGAAAAGGTGGAACAATTTTGTGGGAGATTACAAGAAGATCAGAGAGTGGGAGAAAAAGAAATTGGGCGAGTCTGACCTATTCTGGGACATGAGGAGCGATGTCAGGAGAGAGAGAGAGAGGAGATTGTCGGGTTTCTTTGATAGAAAGGTTTATGATGTCTTGGATAAAGAATAAGGGAAGAAGAGCGGTGGAGAGGCAATGGTGCTGGAGGAGGAGGAGGAGGAAGAAGATGAGGAGGTGACTTTCAATAGCGGGCACATAGCAACAGAAGAGGAAAAATTGTTTTCAGATAGCGAACAATCAAAGCCAGAAGAGGGGAAGGGGAGTGCGGAGAAGGAGGCGGCTGCGGCAGAGATGGGGGAGAGGCCTATGGGGGTTGTGGTGCCCACACCCATTTCAGGTGATTTAGTTTTCCGCACTCCATTCTTCCTCGCCCTCACCTTTGATCTCTCCACTGGACAACACCAATTTTCTTGGACCACGACACAACTCACTGATGAGTCTTTAAAAATGCATATTTTCATATATATTTTGGACCATTTTAAGAACTTATTAACTTAAAAGAACCTCATTTAGTGTGATCTAGTGGTTTCAAGCATTTTAAATTTATTTTAGTATTTTTCTGCATAATTTGTTTAAAAATCACACTTTTTACTTACATTCACAAAACCTGCCATTTTTTGAAAGTCTATTTTTGAAAAGTTTTATGAAAATAATTTTTCTCATGAAATAAACTGAGTGTTAATTATCATTAGTTCATTCACATAAAATCACGAAAAATTATGTGCATTTTATTATCATGTCATCAAAGATGGGCCCGCATTCATGCATTTGTGATGTTAGGGGTAAAATTGTCTCTTCACATGAATTCACATTTGTTTTATAGGAAATTGATTATATGAGTTCCATTTGAAAAGAATTGAGGCAAGGAATTGATTTTCAAGAGAAAAGAGAGAAGAATTGAAGAGAAAAAGAACTCAATGCAAGGTGGCAAAAGATAAAGAAGGAAAGAAGCATCCAAGAGTGACTTCCAAACAAAGCAAGGAAAGAAAAGAAAAATAAAAAAATAAAAAAAAACCCAAAAGATATGTCATGTCCAAGCCTTGTATGGAGCCCATTTTCTTTCAATTTTTTTATTATTTTTAAGATTTTAGAGTTTGAGAAGGAATAGGACTTGAAAAAGTATAAATATGGCACCCCTCTCCCATTTTCTTCATGGAAGAATTACCTATCTCCCACCTCTAGATTTCTACACTCCATCTTTTCCTCTCTCTTTTCTCTCCATCTTAAGTCATCAAGGAAGCTTAGCCCTAAAGCCACACCACCAACCTTGAAGCATCAACTAGAAGGAAGAATTCTCATTCATCCTAGTATGTAATTGTTTGCTTTTTATTTTCAATCTTTTATAAAACAATTTCATGCTAGTAAAGTTAGTTTCTTTTCAAATTTTTTTTTTTTGTCTTTGATTTTGTGGTGTTCATAAATTTAATCTTGTTTGTAATTAGGTTAATTTTCATTCTTTTTTAAATATTGGGATATAATTGGGATCATAACTAGTAACCAATCTTGGTAACCTTTTTAATATACTTTATTTCTTTGGATACATTGTATGTTTGGAGGCAACGCAAAATGGAGTTAAAGATGTTTGAGTGAAGAAAGATTAGAGGCAAATTCTGAAATTTATCTTTACATTGAATTGAGATTTGTTATTCTCACTTGGATTGACGACCCAAGATGAAGAATAAGACCTTAGCACAATATTTCTAATCTTTTTTAGCCTAAATTAAGATAAAGAATTGAAAGAAGCAATCTACCACCTTTGACTTCCGTTGTTTATCGCCTTTGACTTCAGTTGTTTATCACCTTTGACTTCCAGTACTTTTATTTTATTTTCTGCACTTTTGTTATTTTTCTTGTTATGTTTATGTTGATTTTAAGTTTGTTTTTGCATAGTCTGATGGTTGGATTAGAATTCATTGCATGTATTTTCACATCATAAGATTTTGTGCATATTTAAGTTGCTAGAAATTAAGCTTTCAGATATGAATTGAATGAAGAAATTCGGACTTAATATGTAAACAGCATAACTTAACAGTTTTAGCAAATTGTAGAAACAGTTTTTGACGAAAAGTTCGAAATGGGTAGACCAGTCAAATTATAATATTTTTCTTTGAAAATTGGGAAAATTAAAGTTTATGATGTGGTCTTTCAGTCCTTAGAATTTCAGATCAAAATAATTTCGAAAGGCTTGTGAACTAAAGGCTTAAACTTTGCCAATCAGTTAACTCGGATTATAATTTCTGTACAGAATTTTGCAAAATTGTAATATTCATGCATTCATAACTTTATCGTTTTAGATCCTTTTTTACTTTTGGTTTTTTTTTTTTTTGTTAGTTTCTTGCATCAGTAGAGCATAAATTCCAAGCATTAAACTTAGATTTAGGATGTATTAGAATAGTTTAAATCATGCATACTTTCTAAACTTGTTTTAATTGAAGATTTTAAATTGGAAAGTTTACTAGTTTTGGAAATTATAACCAAGAAAGTTTTTAACTTTTGTTTATTTTGTTTCTAACATTATTTAGTTTAGTTACTTTCTAATTTTAGTTTTTATTTTTGGAAGTTCTAACTTGTATTTTAGTTTTGCAGCAATTTTAGTTTTGTTTAGGAAATGTTAGATTTAGGTTTTCTAGATTTAGAAAAGTTTCTTTTCTTTTCATTAATTTGTCATTAATTTTGAAAAGTAAGTTGCCTGTATTTGTTAGATTTTAAACTAGGCTAGTTTTGCATTTTTATTTAGGAAAGATACAAGCTGAAAAAGGAACCTTAAAATACATAGCACCCTGTGGATTCGACCAAGTACTTACTGGGATATTACTACATCGCGGTTGTGCACTTAGAACTCACGAACACTCGCCTATACTCACCAAGCAAGAGCCACCTTTCCGACAGGCAAGGCATTGGATCTGCTTGAAGCAATCCTAAAGAAAAAACATCAATCTGCATAATTTATCAATCCTAAAGAAACCTGCTTTATTGTTCATGTAATCTTCTCCATTGCACCTGCATTTGTGCAAGATTTCGAGAAAAAACACCTTCTTTGAATCGCTATTTCAAAACAAAAGTGGCAACATTTCAGCATCAAACCCTTCAAATTTCGCTGAGTCCGCTAATTTGCACTGCATCAGTGCATTTGATCGTTCTCATTCTCATTGTTGTAACAGTTCCAGTTAGATTTTTCTCGTTCTAAAGGCTTGTGTTGCAGTGAAATTTGTCGCAAAGTTGAACTTGGGCAAAGGCCTGATTGATGATCTGATCTATAGATTAGTTAACTGATCACTGGGCGACCCTAGTGGTCTTGGTCCTATGAAGTTTGGATAAGTGGGGCCCACCCATCTGCTGCCAAACCCTAACAGTCTTGTGGAGGGTCTTGATTGTTCATATAGTGGGGCCCACCATTGATGTGAAATGCAACTAAAATCTTGTTAGGGAGCCCACTGCATTGGTGGAATTCAATATAAAAAATCCAAATTTTAATTAGAAAATGACATTCTGTCAGGGTTAAAATGGTAAAATGGCTTTTCCCGACATCTGGGTCAAGCAACAATAATTGACAAGGGGTGTCGGTATAAATTCAGAATATCGATAGAGTGTCTTGTATTTTCACTAAAATACATGGGGTGTGGATATGATTTTCCCTATTATAAAAGAGGCTAATGAGAGGTGAGGAGAGTGAAAAGGATGGGGGAGAAAAAGTGACAAACGATGAAATAGAGAAAAAGGAGCCTAAAAAAACAATAAAATAGAAATGATATGCAAAATCCTATAAAGTAAAATTTCTTGCCAAATAGGCACACTATTAATGAGACCTTGGAAAAAAAGTGTGGGTAAATGTATATAATTTAGCAAAGGCATAGGAAGGTGGCCATACATTAAAAAAAAAAAAAAACCCTTACCATTGAAAATTTTAAACAAACAAGCGAAGGCTACCATAATCATCACAATCAGTTTATGCTTTTTAGCACAATCACGTAGGGAAGGCACAAGGAGTCAACTCTAGGCAACTCCTCATATGTGAGTGCCGTCTGCCCATGCCAATTAATTGGGCAAATTTAAGTCCAAACTCTCCCTTCGTCCCTCACTCAGTTAAAAAAATTACAAAAAAGTGAGAAAAGCAGGGGGATTCTTTGCAAGAAAACAATTCCAATCTCATCGTTTCCTTTTTTCACTTGAAACAAATAAAATGTTGATCTGATCTGATCTCCTTTGAGAAGAAAAATCTGATGATGACATGTTCTATCTTCTGTCCAGTGGAGTTGAGTCGAGTAGCCTCCCCAAGTCACCATCCCATATTGATCTTCTTGTTATTTCTTCGTATAAAGCATATTTTATCAATACCGAGCCCCTATAACCATTCAATTAAGCAATCAATAGATGCCCACTAGAAAATCACCAGAGAAACATGAAATAATACAAAAGTATCTGCTTGCCTTTACTTCCCTCTAGTACATAATCTAAAATGAACAAAGAAATCACTTAAATAGATCTCAAAGTGAATGAAAAACTTAAAAGCATGTGAAAGCAACACTTTAATTTTTCTTTTGAGTCATAAAGAGTAATGTCGAGAACCTATCTATTCATTCACTACTCTAGCCAATTCTACATGGTGTGGTCAAGCTATTAAAATATAGCTTCGCCCAAATTCCAATTGATAAAAAGATAGTAGGTTAAGTTGGAAGGCATTAAGCTGTTTTTTTTTTTCAAATAAACTAAGATTTTCCCTTGTCTTGGATGACGCAAACAAGCCAAAACCCTAAACCCTAGACTCTAGATGCTAAACCTTATAACTGCAAACCCCAAATCCTAAGCCTATAACCTAGACATTAAACCCAAAAACAAACTCTAAATCCTAGACCCCATAACCAAAATTCTAACCCCTAAACCTTAAACCCGAAACCCTAAAGCCAAAACCCCAAACCCTAAATCCCAAAACTCAAAACCCTTGAAATGCTAAACCCTAAAACTTGAAACCTAAATCTTAACTAAAATCCTAATCCCTAAATGCTAAAACTCGAAATCCTAAACCCTAAAACATGAACCCAAACCAAATCCTAAATCTCGAAACCCTAAACTCTTAAACCCTAAACCCCTAAACACTAAACCCTTAAGCCCTATTAATATATAGCCAACCTTTTTCAATATTTGTGTGGACTCCATACATGTTCATATTATTTACTACATGTATCCAAATATCCCTTATTTGAATTGAAACTAGTGGTCCACCTATCAAAAACATGAAATGCTCATAGGGTCTCGATTTTTAATATTAAGTGCTCAAAATGTACTCCATCTTTGAAAAGAAAGTTGCCTTTATGGAAAAGAAATAAAAACACGACTCTTGCACTGGGATGTGATTTAGATTAAATCTAGTGTTTGCAGATTGAGTCCATGAAGCACATGGGACCACCATCCACTCCTGCTAATATCATTATCATCATCGTTACCGTCATCATCTTTATCAGCATCATCATTATTTTTGTATGGTTTATGCTTTTAACTGACATTGTAAACCACAAACCTGTGTATGAGCCAAAGCCTCAACCTTTTTTTTTTAAATTCAGATCACTAAGCAAAATAAAATGAATTTAACTATTGCATACAAAATTTGAGTTTCGAATTTATCCTTCGCTCAAATCTTTAATAATATCCTGCATCACTCGTGCTTCCAACGAGCTAGAGTAGGTAAAGATGAGTGGGCCCCACCATATGACCATGGATGTACTTAATTATGCATAAACAGACACGATTTTTTTTATACAAGTAGAATTCCCAATTGAAATCGGAGTAAGAGAGCGACATCTTACATGAGTAGTAGTAAGACATATCAGTTCTCCCCAAAAGGATTTGACCCGCTCCTCCCCTTCTCCTTCTATGTGTGAGTTTCTTTCTCCAAGTATGCTTGAGCTTGTCACTCACATTTACAAGTTCACTCCCAATATTTGTGGGTTCTCTTCTCTTATGCAAAAGTCTCTCTATAGGACACGGCACTTGCGGGAGGGATGAAAAATTATAGAAAAATTTAAATAAATAGGGCCCACAATATATTTCTACATTTTCACATAAATTGGACCATAGCGCTGCAAATGGGCTGCTAATTCTCTGATTATCTGAAGGTTCAAGTTGGATCTAAGTCCTTATTTAGGGTCCCATAAGCGAATGGGCCGGATTCTAAATCCTTTTGTGGACCCGGAACCTAAATGGGTCCAATTTCTGATCCATCAGGGCTCAAACCCAAAGAATAGAGAGCCAACCCATTAAGTCACAATTATAAAACATAAACATTCAATGGATGCCCTAGACCCAACTACCTCATTTGCAAAACAAAAGACACTGCCCCTATTTGGTAGTAGGGGTGTTCATGGGCTTGCCTAGCCAGAGCTAGCTCCAAGCCCAAGCAGTTTTGGCCCGAGCTTGAGTATGTCATTATGGCCCTTTTAATAATTGGGCAGGGCTTGCATTAAGTGATAGAAAGCCTAAAGCCGAGCCTCGCCCATGTAACATATGCATGTAATTTAATTTAATTAGTATAAATAATTATTCAAAAGGCCATAAAATTGATTAAAAGCCCAATTTGGCCTGGGCCTATTGATTTAATGGGCGGGCTCAGGCTTGACTTTTATAATTCGTGCTTGGGGTTAGGCTTGGGCCATTGTTTCTAAAGGCAGGCCAGGCCTGGATATGCCTTAGCCCAGCCCAGCACAACCCTTGAATCCTCTTATTTTGCAGTCTATTTTTTGCCTCTACTCTTCTATTTCTCTAAAGTAGGTAAAAGTTTTGGAAATATGGAGCGTTTGACACCTCTTTTTTAGCCTTGACACACTTTAAAGAAGTAGAGGCAATACCTCTTTTTTCCATAGGCCCCTTTATTATGACACACTTGTAAACACCTATTTTTTTAACTCATAGAGGGTAAATTAAGATCCAAACTATTGTGAATGTTCATAAGATCAAACACAGCCATGCCATAAAGTTTCAGCAGTTGGATCATCACCAATCTCGAGATATGTGCAAAAAAAAAAGCCATCGGATATTATTTTTTTAAGTCCGTGGGGCCGAAACAAAAGATCCAAATTGTTAGATCATTTAAAATGTTGAATATAGTTATGAGGTCAATTTTCAAGGGTTGAAGCATTGTGGATCTTGAGTAATTTGCAAATAAATATCAACCTTTAATGTAACATGCTCAATGTTGCATCGGTCCATAGGCAATCCTTTTTTTTTAATTATTTATGGGATAATAAATCATGATCCAAACTGTTGAAAATGTTTATAAAGTCAATGACCACTATGGGATCAAATCTTATCCGTCAGATCATCACCAGTATTAAGATACTTGCTAAAAAAAAGTGAATTATTTGATATGATTTTTTGAAATTTATGGGCTCCAAACACAATATCCAAATGGTTTGATCTTTTTGGAAGGATGAACATGGCTATAGGGTCAAATATCAAGACTTGATACCTTGTAGATCTCAAGAAATTTGTGAAAAACTTTCAACTATTGATTAAAAAAGTCTATTTAAAACAGATCCTTGCATTACTAAACACATATTTTGATTCTATTCTCTTTATTTTATAGCTCTTTTTTTTAATGGACCTATTTTGGATGTGTCTATAAGAAGAAGAGTGGAGATCCTAAACAAGCCCTTACCTCATTTTCAAAACAGAAGTCATTGCCGGCTTTGGGTTCTTCTGCAGTTATACTTCATTTGTCTCCTCGCTTGGCACTTCCCACGGATTCTCACCTCCCTTTCTCTCCTTGCTCCCCTTCTCTTTTCACAACTCTTGCACTCTCTCTCTCTCTCTACAGCTCTGATAATCTCCAATTAGGTATTGATCTCTCTATCCTCATCTCTATCTCTCTTTAGGTTTGGTTTTGATTCTTCAATCAGCATGATAAGTGAGTGAATAGGAGTGGAGTTGAACCCCAGCAACAACTACAACAGAGTTGATTAAGAAGAAAGGAATGCCTTGGCGAATGATCATGAGTCATTGATGGATTCAGATGGGTTGAAATGAGGGACAAGTATGAGTCATTGATGGAGTCAAGAAAGTGATTGATTATGCCACTTGAATGTATACCATTTAAAGGCACAATCATGCCTTTTTCTTAGTTCCATATGCATGTATGCCATTTGTGCATAGCACCAACCTCAAGGAGTTTATATATCATTTCTCAAGTGGAGTATATATCATTAATTCCTCCAAACCAACTTAGACTAAAGTTAGCTTAGGACCATGATTTGTTTTCAGAGGTTGTGTGATTGAATTGCACTGCCACACTAGGGCCATAGGGGGTTTAACTGGCTTCCTCTGGGTCTAAGGGGATTAGCCTAGTTGAAAGCACCGAGACACCCTCCATTAGCACAAAAAAAAAAAGATAAAAAAAAGTAGTATACTAAAGTAAATTAGAATGGGAGTTTAACCATCAGGCCCCTTTTTATAATTCCCTTTGTTTACCATTAAAAAAAATTTCCTTTTCATAACTGTGCATCCAATTTGGCTATTCAATTTCATAATAATCATGTATCATATCATATGAGATGTAATTTTATACTGACTGATAGAGTTAGACTGGCTTATTATAAGACTAGGCAATAATATATATATATATAGTCGGTTTGATATAAATGGAGACAATGTTTTGGAAAATAGGAGGAAAAGAAACTTAATTTTAGGAAATGGCACGTGTGAGATTTCAAAAGGATAAACAAATAGTATTTGTAAGCACAAAAGATTCACACCATTCATATGCAGATGAGGCATTGATTCCATTGAATGTTGAAAAGATGATCCTCCAGATTTTACCACCACCAATGTGTTAGAAAAACCCACCCAGGATTTGCGAAGAATCACGGCACACACAAATCACATAATCAAGCAATCATGAAGAAGATAACACACAAGCAATTACGTGGTTCGGCAACCTTGCCTACATCCACAGAGAAAAGCATTTCACCTCCTTAGGGTTTAGGGTTACACAGCATATTAATATATAGATCCCGTTTTCTTGGCTACCAAGAAAACTCATACATAATGTCTAAAATACCCCTAACCCTGAAATCTAGTTCTGACTAACCCAGACGACCGATCTGGCTAAATCGGAATACAAGACAAAACCCAACAATCTCCACCTTGGTTTGGATTCCGCAAATCCTCAGAGCCACCTTGAGATACCCGGTAATGTTTTTGTCTTCCCGTACCTTGCTGAAAGATACGCCTTTGTACCCGCTACGATCGAGCGCGGTTCCGGCACTCCCTTAGCTAGGGGCGCACCTACATTCTTATCAATGTGGTATGATGATCAAGTCCAAGCATGGCTTGAACTTCTCCTTCGTCGACTTTCCAAACACCATCTTAGGTTTCCCGTGTGATCTAGTCCATCTGTTGCCTTCCTTGCTAGCATCCTTGCAACATGATGACTTCTCACATTCATCTGGTAAAGCAAAAGTAACCTTCCTTTCGACTGCACTTTTCTTTGGGCCGCAGTATTGAGAATCTGCCGCACTTTGCCTTTAACCTGGTGTTTTGCAGTTTCGGTTCTTTGTTAATGGCTTTCTTGGAAATGTCTGTTACACCATCTTCCAATTTTCCACCTAACTCCACCTTAACTGACTTTTCCTTTTCCTTTACAGTGTCTGTTGCACCATCTTCCAATTTTCCACCTAACTTCACCTTAACTGACTTTTCCTTTTCCTTTACAGCTGCTCCACCTATAATTGTACCTCCTGCTAACCTGTAGAAACCATTGACCAAGTCATCTTTCATGACGAGCATTGCTCCGTTAACCACCTTCATAACTCCACCTGCTACAATACACTTGCAGCCCTTGGAGTCTAAGGCCCCCAAAGAAATAAAATTTTTTCGTAAATCTAGAACATACAGCTCATTCGTCAAGGTTTGTATCATCCCATCAAACATCTTGACTTTCACTGTTCCAACTCCAATGCACTTCGATTCCGTATTGTTTGCCATGAAAACAGATTTACCCTCACAAGATGTATAGGTGTCAAACAGATCTCTACTATAGCACATATGACAGTTACAACTAGAATCTAAAATCCAAGAACCTTCAGTGTGATCCATACCTTTGATAACTGAAGTAGATTCTACCAAACGTACAACCTCGCAGTCATCTGAACTTTCTGTCACACTTGTACTATCTGAATCAGATTCTGCTTCCTTCTCCAAGTCCTTTTTCTGCTTTGGACAATCTTTCTTGATATGGCCTTCTTTATCACAGTAATAGCTAGTGATGACCTTGCCTTTGCCCTTTAATTTCGAGCGATTCTGATCTCCTGATCCTTTATTCCTCGATCTAGATCTCCCCCTTCTCCGGTTCGAACCTGATGCTACATTAATACTTTCTCCGCTGGATTTTTCACTGTCACCTTTCATGATCTCACTTGAGAGAAGAGCTACAGTAACATCATTCATGCTCAAAGTATCTTTCCCATACATCAGCGTTGTCATCAAATGCTCGTACGATTGGGGCAGTGAAGATAAAAACAATAGTTCTTTGTCTTCTTCCTCGAGCTTGACCTTAATGCTCAATAGTTGTACCACAAGCTTATTGAATTCATTGAGATGCTTCGACAATCGTGATCCTTCTGCCATCTTCAAAGAATACAACTGTTACTTCAAAAACCATTTATTTGTCAAGGACTTAGACATGTACAGGCTCTCTAACTCTTTCCATAATTCTAGAACAGTGTTGATCCCCATGACATTATAGAGAACGTTATCGTAGAGGGTAAGATGAATTGCACTCACAGCCCTTTCATCTAAATCCTCCCAATCATCATTGGACATCTTTTCAAGCTTCTTTGACTTACCATCTAAAGCCTTCTTTAGACCCTTCTAAATCAAGACATCCTTCATCCTCCGTTGCCAAAGACTGAAATTGCTCAACTCAGTGAACATCTCAATCTTATACTCACTGCTTGAAGTCATTATGTATCTCAATTTGTGTCAACTGAATTGCGCCCTATTTTTTGCCTATCATACAGTCAACCTCCTCTGTCTATCTTGTAGATCTCGTCACCACGAGCACACTGGAAGAAACGGATCTAAAATCCGACTCCGGATGGCTTAGATATCACAGAAATAATTTTCTGCACTCCGATTAGTCAACCATTTCTGCTGACTGTTAAACTGCCAATCTTCTTCCACAGACGCGTAGATCTCCTTGAAACGAGCTCACAGAACAAAACATGGCGCCAATTTGAGTCCGGATGACCCCAAAATTCGCAAAACAATTCTGGTTGTCGATCCGGTCAAATCTGTCCTTTGACCGTACTTCTGCTGACGTCAGCTAACGTCAGCAATGTGCTGGCAGGCTGGACCGGCTGCAACCGGGTTCAGCTCGACCTAACCCAAATCGTTAACCTACAAACCGTTGATGGGCTAGGCTTGCACCATGGGTTGGGTCAAACGGACTCGACCTGAAACCTGGAACAACCTTTGATCGCTGCCTGGGCTTTCTCCACTACGGGTCAGGTCAAACTGACTCGACCCGTACCCAAAACCCAGAGTGACCCGAAATCAACCCGACCTGTTGAGTCGTCTCCTTCGTCTGTCTGCGCACTGCAATAGAGGAAAAACTGGACCGTGCTCTTCATCCTTGGCAATGGCAAAGAGTCCGGCGACCAACGGAGAGGGGGGCGGCAACAGCACGGCGACGGCGAACAGCGGCGACGACGGCGTCAGAGGCGGCAGCGACCGGCTGCTGGAGTATGGCAACGGCAACGCGGGTTTTTTTTTCTTGTTTTTTCCGGCTGTCCTCCGGTCGTCCTCCTCAAATCCAGCAGTCAATCCCTTCTTCTCCGACGGAGATCTGCAGCAATCACAGCCAATCTTTTCTCGTTGATCTTTCGTACACAACTTTCTAGCTCTGATACCAATTGTTGGAAAAACCCGCCCGGCACACACAAATCACACAATCAAGCAATCATGAAGAAGATGACACACAAGCAATTACGTGGTTCGGCAACCTTGCCTACGTCCACGGAGAAAAGCACTTCACCTCCTTAGGGTTTAGGGTTACACAACACATTAATATAGAGATCCCGTTTTCTTAGCCACCAAGAAAATCCTTACATAATGTCTAAAATACCCTAACCCTGAACTCCGGTTCTGGCTAACCCAGACGACCGATCCGGCTAAACCAGAATACAAGACAAAACCCAACACAATGTGGCATCCTATTGGATATTAACAGATGCACTGAAAGGCGCAACATATTTTCAAGTATAGGATAATACAGAGCTATTGTATGATTATTACTAAAACAATGAAGATGAAAATACAAGATCATTAATAAAAAGAAAAGCGTAACCATACCTAGAAACAAACTCGTACGGTTCCAATTTCAATTTTGATTTCTAATAATCTTAGCAAAACCAATTCTGGATCCAATAAATTGGAACAGAAACATGTTGGTTTTGCTTAAGTGTCAACCTTCAAAAAATGGTTCTGATTTTGGTTCCACCGTGGACCTGGACGGAAACTCTAAAATTGAGTAAATGCTAAATAGGTGGGAAAACAAAAAGGGAGAAAATTTTAAATAAATAGGGCCCACAGTATATATTTACATTTTTACTAGTAGTTAGGGTTGCAAATGGGTCCTAATTCTTTGACTAACCGAGGTTTTGACATGTGAAAAATTGAGTTTGAGTCTTCAAATTGGTCTATATTAGTAAATGGGTTCGGTTCCAAATGTTGTTTTGGACTCGTTATCTAAAGGGAGCTGCTATATGTACACCTGTTTCTTCTCTTCCTACATAGCCATTTAAAAATATATATATTGAAACTCCCTAAACTACCCCTACCCCTTCTCTCCCTGCACACCTCCCCTCTCCCTCCCTCCTCTCTCCTCCCCCCTTCTCCTCAAGCCGGCTGCAACCTCTAGCCGGCGAAGAGCTCCCTCCCTTCCCTCTTTCTCCCCATCTTCCTCTTTCTTTTTCTTTTCTTCCTCTTCCTCTTCCTTTTCCTCCTCTTCTTCCTTATGAGTCTGCATTTAGTATTGAAAGAAGGATACTTAGCCAGCCAACGTAGGACTTGTGAAAAATCAATAATGGTAGAGGCCTTAGTTTGTGCACAGGATTGGTTGTGTTGAAAAACATAGTGACAGTGAATATGATGATAGTGATACATTAGATTATTTATTAGATATCTTGAAAGAAGACTAAATTATTAAAATTTGAAGATATTATTAAGTATTATTGTTTAAATTAGTTTTACATGTATAATATTTTTAGATAAAACAATACCTTTTTGCATATAAAATAAATATCATTGCAAGTATTATTAAGTATCATCAAAAGTTTTTTTTTACATTATTTAATATGTCTGTTATAAAATATTATTATTAGTGTATGCCCACCTTGGGGCCTACATTAGATATGAAAAGCAAGAGTCCTGCTATCTTGGTTTGTTTGGGGAGGAAGCAATCTTATTCTATAAATAAGATTCTCCTCCCCCCTTTTCGTGATGTACACATCTCTTATTCAATAAGAAGAACATCTCTCTTTCTCCCTCTACTCTCTCTTCTCTTCTTCTTAAATACGTTATCAGCACAATGCCTTGATCTTCATGTGAGAGAGGACATTAACGTTAGCACACATTATCCACTATTACTCTCCTCTCTCTCTCCAGTTCCATGCCTACCCACCATTCCTTATTCTCTTATTATTATTATTTTATTTTCCTTGCACGATCTACGTGCATAAAAGTCACTTTTACAAGAGACTCTTCTCCTGGGTTTTATGTACAAGAGAATACCTTAATGTTGTGTTATCTTGCATCGTCCTATGTGAGAAGAAAAGCAAGCAGCAGTACATCCGGTCAACACTATTTGACCAAATCAAAGGCACAAAATCTTTTCTATACAATATCTTGCGCAGCCAGAGTCTGTTCGCTGATCCGTTTGTACTTTCAGAAAGCTCAGGAGCAGATCTACACGTTAAAAGTAAAATGAGGAAGATCTAACGGCAACATAATTTTCATTTTTTTATATTCTTTTATTAGTTTAATAATTATTTATGCTATGATTATTTATTTATTTTTTTTTTTTTAACAAGGGGAGATCAAGAATAGATCATAAATAAGAACTTGAAATTCAATATTAATACGGACTTGCAATTCCGTAAGAACCAGAAGTTCTTTCTAAATTCGGACTAGAAGATCCGTGGATTATTAAAATCTGAAATCAGAAGTTCTCAGATCCACAATATGGACTTGAAGATTCATTCCTAATCAAACCTGAAGTTTGATATTTCGATCCAGAAATAAAAATAATAGGCCATAATATCAAGCCCGAAGCCTTGATAGAACCTGAAGTTCTAATCAGGAACCTGCAGTTCCAAATCAAGCCAGAAGCCTTGTCAAAACCTATTGTTTTGGATGATTAAAATTGATAACATAATGTTATTTAATTTTAAATTAGCAAACTTGATCTGACATGGCTCACCCCTTAATTTATTCTGAATGCCTTACAATTTTTATTTATATTTTATATTTTGCATATCAATGATCATGTATATTTTTTCTTTTTTCTTTGTAGCTCTTGCATAATGTCGAATTTAACCAAACTTGAATTTAAAGGCCTTAACATTATCGGGGACAACTACTTATCCTGGCACTTGGATGTAAGATTACATTTGCAATCCAAGAAGCTTGGGGAGACGATAAAAGAAGGTAATAAAGAGTCCCTGGAAAATAGGGCATTGGCACTTATCTTCTTTCGTCATCATATATATGATGACCTCAAAAACGAATACCTCACAGAGGAAAACCCAGCAGGCCTTTGGAAATTTTGAAGGATAGATATGATCACCAGAAAATGGTCTTATTACCAACGGCTCAGAACGAATGGCTAAACCTGTGATTTCAGGACTACAAATCGGTATTTGAGTATAACTCTGCTCTTTTCAACATTGTTTCCCGGTTAAGATTATGTGGGGAAACAATCACGAAAGAGCAGATGTTAGAGAAAATGCTGTCCACTTTCCACGCATCAAATGCAATCTTGCAACAGCAGTACTATGAACGGCGTTTCTCAAAATACTCAGAAACCGATCTCTTGTCTCCTTGTTGCTGAGCAGAACAGCAAAGTTTTGCTAAAGAATCATAACTCCAGACCAACTGGATCTATAGCACTGCCTGAAGCAAATGCCAATTTCAATTCCAATAGAGGCAGCGGAAGGGGGAGTGGGAGAAATAATCCCTACAGAAAAGGTGAAAAAAGAAACTCCTCTCGACGAGGAGGATTTCGAGGTCCTCCCAATAAAAAATTCAAAAACCACCAGAAGTGATATGATCCTCAGAAGCAACAAAATTTGGATCAATCTCAGAATCCACTGAATACTTCTGCCCATAGTTCTGATGACCGTTGCTACAGATGTGGAAAGACTGGGCATTGGTCACGCTCTTGTCGTGCACCAAAAGACGTGGTGGAACGATATAAAGCATACAAGGCCTCTATTCATTATGCAGAGTCAAATGATCTGGAAGATTGAGATTGTGATACTGACCTACAAAATGGCAATTACTAGTTGGATATTATAAATTTGAAAACTAAAGATTTTTTTGAAGACGAAAATAGCCAACCTCTGAGCAATGTGGCATTTAGTGCTGAGATAGGAACCCCTCATGGAATGTTCTAGAAGACCAAATAAATGTTTTTAGAATCTCCATTTAGATTTTTTTTTCAGCTATTTACCTCTTTATGGATATTTTATGTTGTGATGAATGACTTCTTATAAATTTGATAAAATTTCTGTTATGAATTTTTTTTTTCTTAATCATGTGATTGTTTAGTTACATTTTTTTAATTATCTTTTGTTTAAAGGTATGGACCACAACAATAGGGATACTCACTGTCTTGTAGATAGTGCTACAACACATACCATTCCAAAAAAGCAGAAGTTTTTCTCAGAATTGGTATTGAATCCACGAAAGGTATCTACCATAGCTGGACTTGTGCAAATAACTGACGGCTCCGGAAGAGCCCACATAACGTTACCTAATGATACTTATTTATTCATTAAAGATGCATTGTTCTCCAGCAGTTCCCGAAGAAACTTGCTCAGTTTTAAAAACATCAGAATAAATGGATACCATATTGAGACTGTTAATGAAGGTAACAAGGAAATGTTACTTATCATTACTAGTATCGGAGGCCGAAAGCAAATATTAGAAACATTAAGTGCACTTTCTTTTGGGTTATATTATACGACGATATCCATCGTCGAATCACATTCGGTTTTGATTAAAACGAGACAGTTGAGCCTGAAGCTTAAACCAACCCCGAAGTTTAGCAACCCTCGGGCTTTATTGCTTTGGCATGATAGATTAGGGCACCTCGGAGTTACCATGGTAAAGAAAATCATTAATAACTCTGTTGGACACCCTTTAGACAACCATAGTTTGACTCTACCGAATGGGTATCTATGTGTCCCATGTTCACAGGGAAAGTTAATCACTCGACCTTCTTTCATCAAGATTGCATTAGAATCCCCATCCTTTTCGCAAAGAATATAAGGCGACATCTGTGGACCAATCAATCCACCTAGTGGACCTTTTAGGTATTTCATGGTTATGATTGACACTTCCACTTGTTGGTCTGATGTTTGCCTACTTTCAACTAGGAATATAGCCTTTGCCCGTCTATTAACGCAAATCATTAAACTTAGAGCCCATTTTCCTGATAATCCTATTAAGTTTATACAACTCGATAATGCGGGTGAGTTTACATCACAAGCCTTCGATGACTACTGTTCATCTCTTCGCATTGTTGTCGAACATCTTGTCCCTCATGTCCATACCTAGAATGGCTTAGCTGAATCCTTGATTAAGCGCATTCAACTTATTTCTAAGACCCTGTTGCTACAATCCAAATTACCAGTTAGTGCTTAGGGACATGCTGTGTTACATGCATCAATGCTCATTCGACTTCGACCTGCAGTCTACCATCAATACTCTCCCACACAGCTTATATCGGGACATCAACTTAATATCTCCCATTTATGCAAGTTTGGTTGCACTGTTCTAGTCCCTATTCCACCCCCTCAACGTATTAAGATGGGACCACAACGTAGGTTGGGCATCTATATAGGCTATGACTCTCCTTCTATTATTCGATTTTTAGAACTAATGACAGAATATGTTTTTACTGCTCGTTTTGCTGATTGTCAATTCGATGAGACAAAATTCTTGCCGTTAGGGAGAGATAAAGAACGTATTGTTCCTGCAGAATAACCTGTTCATGAAGAACGGCTGAACTAATATGGAATGCTTCCACTTTGTCTCATTTAGACCCATGTACTTTACAATGTGAATGTCCGTAGAATTGTACACTTACAAGAAATTGCAAATCAATTACACGATGCATTTAACGATGCAGCAAAGGTAACTAAGTCACATATTCCAGCAATGAATGCACCTGCTAGACTTAATATCCCTGTATGACAAAGTCAAAAGTGGCAACAAAAGAGTCTGTAATATGCCGGAAGCGTGGTAGATCTATAGGTTTAAAGGATATAGCTCCGCGAAAAAAGGAAAAATGTACAATCATCATGTCCTCCCAAAGATACACTTAACACTCCTGAAGAGGTTCCTTCTGAAGAGGTTCATAATGCTCCCGAAAAAGCTATGAACAAATCCATTCTCTCTGGAATAACGAAAGTCCTTGATGAGACTATAAAAGCCCCCGAAGAGGCACTGGTACAGGATAACGAAGAGATCTCTATATTTTACAATTATTTAAAAGAGAGATGGGATAGAAAAAGAATTGTCATCGATGATGCATTTGCATATGCGGTAGCTATATAAATATTAATGGAACATGAGGATGATGATTGGGATACAGAATCACGTATTATTAATGAATGTCGACAAAGGAAAGATTGGCCAAAATGGGAAACTGCTATTACATCAGAGTTAAAGTC
This sequence comes from Sextonia rubra, assembly GCA_037013555.1. Lineage (NCBI taxonomy): Eukaryota > Viridiplantae > Streptophyta > Magnoliopsida > Laurales > Lauraceae > Sextonia > Sextonia rubra. The sequence goes on from JASUAD010000027.1 coordinate 340,052, forward strand.
TCTCAATAGACATGGTGTATTTCGACCTATAGTACAAACCCCAAAAGGTATTAACCATGCAGGTTATAAGTGGGTGTTTGTAAGGAAAATAAATGAAATGAATGAAATTATTAGATATTAAGCAATGGCACAAGGTTTCCTGCAGAAACCTGGGATTGATTATGAGGAAACATACTCTCTTGTTATTGATATAACGACATTCAGATAGTTGATAAGTTTAGCGGTTTCTAAAAATTTGGATGTGAGACTCATGGATGTTGTGGCTGCTTATTTGTATGGGGACTTAGACATAGAAATTCATATGAAAATCCAGGAAGGATTTACTTTACCTGAAGCAAAGCCCAGGAGTACGTACTCAATATAATTGAGACGATCATTTTATGGATTAAAGCAATTCGGAAGAATGTGGTACAATCGTCTCAGTGAATATTTGTCTAAGGAAGAATATAAGAATAATCCCATTTGCCCATGTATCTTCATAAAGAAATCCTCAAAAGGATTTGCAATAGTGGCAGTTTATGTCGATGACATAAATTTAATTGGGACTCCAAAAGAGCTTGAAATAACTGCTGATTATTTAAAAAGGGAATCTGAGATGAAAGACCTTGGGAAAACAAAATTTTGTCTCAGCCTGCAGATCGAGAGAAGTTCTAGTGGAATATTTGTCCATCAATCTAATTTTACTAAGAATATACTAAAATGCTTTGGTATGGATAAAGCATATCTACTAAGTACTCTCATGGTTGTTCGGTCTTTAGATATAAACAAGGATCCATATTGTCTAATTGAAGAAAATGAAAAGGTATTGGGTCCAGAAGTACCATACCTGAGTGCTATTGGTGCTTTAATATATTTAGCACAATGTACTAGACCAGACATTTCCTTTTTAGTGAATTTACTTGCTAGATACAGTTCTGCACCAACGTAAAGGCATTGGACTGGTATCAAACATATCCTATGCTATTTACGTGGTACAATTGATTTAGAACTTTTTTATTGTAAAGATTTAAAGTTTATAGGATATGCAGATTCGCGATATCTCTCTGATCCTCATAAGGGTCGATCACAGACAGGTTATGTATTTCTTAGTGGTAATGCTGCTATTTCTTGGCACTTTACTAAACAAACTTTGGTAGTTATTTTTTCTAACAATGCTGAGATTTTAGCCATCTATGAAGCCAGTAGAGAATGTATATGGTTAAAATCTTTAATTCAGCATATTCGTAGTTCTTGTTAATTGCCTTTTAGTATAGGTACCCCGAGCATTATTTACGAAGACAATGAGGCATGTATTCAACAAATTAAGACAAAGCACATTGCACCAAAGTTCTTTTTCACACATGAGCTTCAGAAGAATAATGAAATCGAAGTCAAGCAAGTTCATTCAAATAACAATTTGACTGATTTGTTTACCAAGTCATTACTAAAGTCAATATTTTAAAAGCTTGTATATGAGATCGGCATGCGAAAAGTTTATCATTAAACAATATAAAGGATATTATTGTCATGGGAGTAACAGATTCAGGATAAGCATCTTGAAGCCTATCAATCAGGACATATATGCGCTGTACTCTTTTTCCTTCTCTAGGTTTTGTCCCACTGCGTTTTCCTAGTTAAGGTTTTAACGAGGCAGCATTATGCACGTCCAACACTACTTCAATAATTTTGTAAAACGTTGTACTCTTTTTCCTCCGCATTGGTTTTTATCCCATTGGGTTTTTCCTTTGCAAGATTTTAATGAGGCAACTGTTATTGAATGGTGGTCATCCAATGGGAGTGTTATAAAATATTATTATTAGTGGATGCCCACCCTGGGGCTCACATTAGATATGGAAAGCAAGAGTCCTGTTATATTGGTTTGCTTGGGGAGGAAGCAATCTTATTCTATAAATAAGATCCTCTTTCCCCTTTTCTTAATGTACACATCTCTTATTTAATAAGAAGAACATCACTCTTTCTCCCTCTACTCTCACTGTTCTTCTTCTTAAATAATTAGAAGCATTAATAAGTATTATTTGATGTGTTATTTTATACCTTTAAAAATAATATTAAGTATCATTAGAAGATATTATTATATAAACGAATTTTTAATTTGTCATCAGTCAAATGAAAAGTAAATTTAACTCAGCCGCGCCTGCTTTAATACAACCATTGTCGGTCCCAAATCCAAATAAAAGAAGATAAATGTTAGATTGGTACTCGATGCTTGACAACAATATTAAGATATTTTGAAAATACAATTCTCATTTTTAGGCCCTCTACTCGGCCTCTCGACCCTTGAGGGTAGGATAAGGAAATAGGTGGGGCAAGCCCTTCATAGACTCTGAAGTATGGACAACTTAGGCTCGGCTTTGCACATTATGCCGGTAGGACCAAGACAACCTCAGGCCCGGCCGGGGCCGGCCCTTTGACAGGCGTAGTGCTGAAAAGTAGAACAGTTAGGCTCGACCCCAACCCGGAGCATTTTTTCGCGAACTTCATTTTCCCCATCTTCTGGTAGGGTTTTTATTTCCTTCATTCTCCCTTCATCAACCGACAACCCTCTTCATCCGGCGCCACACCACTTTTTTCTGCTGCGGCCCCCTCCAGCTTCGACCTTAAGGTATCCCGTTCCGGCCATCTCTCTCGATCTCCATCTCTCCATCGTGTCAACCTCTCTTTTGTTCTCACTTCAGGCATTTCTCTCCTCCTCTATATCGGGTTTGTTGAGGAGAAGAGACGGCCATGCTAATGGTTTGGTTTTGAGTTTTGACGCGCTACTGCCCTCTTGAGTTTGGAGCCTAGTAGGAAGCAGCCAGCTGTCGACCAAGGTCGATTTCAATCAGATGGCGATCCCACACAAGAAGAAATCTTTCGATAGAAAGCCTAAAGACGGATTAAAACCCAAGAAAACCTTGTCGAAATCATCAAACAGGAACAAGGGCGAGCCCGAGAGCACTGCAAAATCAGAAGCATCTTTCATGCAGCTTGAAGAGGATGCCCCTGACTTCCCACGAGGTCATTAGGGGTTCTTTCTCGAAAACCCTAGATTTTCATACATGTGGGATTTCTTTTTTCTTTTTCTTTTTCCTGTCAATATTTCGACTGAGTTTTATTGGATTTTGCAGGAGGTAGGACTGTTCTGAGTCGCCGGGAAGAGGATGAAATTCGAGCGGGGGTGGATGCAGAGTTCGAAGCGGAGCAGAGAGACTCAAAGAAGAAAAGGAAAAGCAGGAGACTTGACAACGTGGACGGCGATTTGGGTTCTCTTTTTGGAGATGGCATTAGTGGGAAACTACCAAAATATGCTAACAAGATCACTTTTAAGGTATATTATAAAAAATCAAGTTTTGGTATCCATATACCAAATGCACATCTGGGGTGCTCCTATAAAGTTTGATATTTTGTACTCCCCTTCATCTTATCATCTCAACTTCATCCCATTAACATTGGGTACTACTACTACTACTACTTGTACAGCGTATTGCACTCCAGACTTTGACGTTGTCAGATGCACCGTTGATATATGGGTTCGTGCAATGATAAGTTGGACCATGGTCCTTTTTTCTTTTCGAGTTTAGAAACCCAAATCAGTTTACTGATTCTGATGCTTATCAGCTCCCCTGAGATATATAGGACACAAATTTTGGAGAAAAACCATTCCCGACTCATTTCTAAGAACTACCATATGTACTCTTTAATAAGCTATTTTAGATTGTTGCCTCAGATCCATTTTAGGGTTGTGAGAAGCTAACAAGTTAGTGAGATACAGAAACCCCATTGGCGATAAGGTACTTTAGTTGATTGTTTTAATCATGTCCATTAGTGTGTTTGGATGGTTCACATTCGTTTTAGAAACCTTTTGGCTCCTCAGTTATTGATTCATTAAGGAAAAGTTTTTCGAATGTGCTTTTGAGTTTTCTCGAGTTGTCTTCTTCCACGCCTTTGATGAGGAGTTTGGTGGTGAGGCCAAGACCTTCATGCATTTCCTTGATCTATCCTATCTACCTTTCATCTCTGGTCTTTCCATTGCTGCCCACTTGCGTTTGGTACCCCGCTCTGCATCAATTGGTATCAAAGCCAAAGATCGTTTCATCTCAGATTCAATTCTTAACAACTATCATTGCTACTGAATGATCACCATCACCATCCAGCAGTCCCGAATTCATCCAGTTATCTGTTCCATCCTTTCTCTATTCCCTTTATTTAAATCTTCATCATTTTCCACAACCCCAACACCCGAGCACATCTCCAAATCATCTCCACCACTGTCACCGTTACAAGTTACAACCGCTTTCACTTGACCATCATAGAGACCCAAATGCCATTAAAAGAAAAAAAACAACTGATCATCATATTCACCTTTGATCCTCAGTTCCCTAAAAACCCTAATCTCCATTATTGCCAAACCCAACCCTTGCCAACATCACAGATCCCCAAAAAAAAAAAAAAATCCCAAATCCATTTAGAATCCAAAGCCTTGTCAAACCACACTTCTTTGACCCTAATCGAAACCCCAACCCTTCTGGTCCTGATCTAAGCTCACTGCCTCTTCAAATTGCCCACCAAGACGCTTCTATACAATCCCTAGACCCAAAATCCACAAAAATTTGATCTCATTGTTATTCCCAAACTCTAGCCGCAAAACCCCATCTACACAGACCACCCTATTCCCAATATCTTCTCAAAACACAGAAACCCACCCACCTCAAGTGCGCCCCCCCCCCTTTCTTGGAAAAATTAAAAAAGGTAGAAGAGAGAGGGAGCAGGAAGGGACCTGGAAAGGGGAAAAAAAAGTGGTAAGAAGGGTTGAGAAGAGAGCAACATAAAATCATCATCATCAAAGCTTTATCCCAACCATGTTGGGGTCGGTTACATGAATTCTATTTTGCCATTCCGTTCTATTTTGAGCTAAATCTTTCGATAAATGAAACTTCTTCAAATCTAAATTATTGAATTCCATCCATATTTTCTTCGGCCTGCCCCTACCTCTTAATGGGCCCTCCACCTGTATATCCAAACTTTTTTTCACCGGTGCCATTACTGGCCTACGCTCAACATGCTCAAATCATCTTAAACGGGTTTCTTTAATCTTATCCCCAATTGGTGCTACCCCTAAATGTTCTCGAAAGCGCTCATTTCTAATTTTATCTTTCTTAGTTTTACCACACATCCACTTAAGCATTCTCATTTCTGCTACATCCATCTTATGAATATACGTCTTCTTAATTGGCCAACATTCTGTTCTATATGTCATAGCTGGTCTAACCACTGTCCTGTAAAATTTGTCTTTCAATTTCGTTGGCATTCGTCTGTCACAAAGTATTCCCGAAGCTAGTCTTCACTTTAGCTATCCAGCTTTTATCTTATGCTCCACATCTTCGTCAATCTCCCCATCCTTACTAATCATCGAACTTAGGTACCGAAAAGAATCTTTATGTGGTAGGTCATGGGCTTCAATTTTGACAGTGTTTTCAACACTTTATATATGTACACTGAGATTGCAATCCATATATTCTGTCTTTGTACGACTTATTTAAAGCTTCTAGATTCTAATGCCTCCGCCATCTCTCAAGTTTTGCATTTACACCCTGTTTTGATTCATCCACCAAAACTATATCATCTGCAAACAAAATATACCATGGTACTTCTTCTTGAATATGCACAGTTAACTCATCCATAATTAATGCAAAGAGATAAGGGCTTAAGGTTGATCCCTGATATAAACCTATATTCACAGGAAATCCACCTGTTTCTTTACATGTGATTCTCACATTTGTTATTGCTCCTTTATACATATCCTTAAAAATTTCAATGTAACCTCTGGGGATATTCCTTTTCTTTAAGACCCACCAAATTAAATTCCTTGGTACCCTATCATAGGCTTTTTCTAAATCGATAAAGACCATAAGTAGATTTTTCCTCTTTGCTCGGTATTTTTCGATTAATTGCTTAAATGAAAAGATAGCTTCCATAGTTGATATCTCTGGCATAAAACCAAATTGATTTTTAGAAATCTTGGTCTTCTTTCTCAGTCTTTGCTCCATTATTCTCTCCCATAACTTCATAATATGACTCATAAGTTTAATCCCTCGATAGTTGGTACAATTTTGTATATCTCCTTTATTTTTATATATAGGTTCTAAAATGCTTCTTCTCCATTCATCCGGTATTTTCTTTGTCACAAGTATCTTATTGAATAGTTTACATAACCAACTCACTCCAACCTCTCCAAAGCATTTCCGTACCTCTATCGGAATACCATTTGGGCCTGTTGCCTTTCCTGTCCTTATTCGCTTCGATGCTTCCTTCACTTCTACCCCTCTAATTCTACGGAGAAAAGTATGCTCTTGTGATGAAGTATTCTCCTGAACTCTTGTATCGCCCAAATGTTCTTCATTTAGAGAGTGACATAAAAAAAAAAAAAAGAAGGGGAGAAGAAGCATGCATGTGGCACCTGCTCGCAAGAGTGCAGCACGCTCTAACTCTTGTCATTGCCTGCTTCACTCCACACTATAGAGTAGCATCGGCATCACCCAACCATCTCTGACAAATCCATTGTCGTCATCATCCACGCCAGTTTGGAGTAGCGCCACCATTGTCAGCCACTTTGCCAAACTTTGTTGTCTCCAACTTCAGTTCCAACAGCTTCATCGTCATCAAACTGTTAGCCTCACCATCTGTCTCCTTTCTCTGTCTGGACGAACGAAATGAAGAGGAAAAGAGGAGTTTCATGCCCCTTTTGTTCTCACTTGGACACGTAGCCCATGGCTCATATTTTGCTTAGCTTATGTTTGAGATTAGGTCCAGTTGTACAATCAGGTTAAACCTTACCCATAAGTGAGGCCCAACAATAGATTCAATTTAAAAAAAAATCCATCAAAGGACGGATTAATTAAATGGGCCCAAGAATCAGTGGTTGTCAGCAGTTGATCAAATAGGATAGCTTAAATTTGGTTTGTTGATATTTTGATCATCTGGATTGCAATCCCCGGTCCTTCTTTACATGGGAGCTCCAATAAGAGAGATCCACACATTAGGTTAGATTGATTAAATTTTAAAGAGCATTAAGTTTTCAATCATTGCATCCAAGTCATCATGAAATCTTCAATAAATTTCAATTTTCAAAGAATTATCTACAAACTTAATTATGGAGATTGGTTTTTTCAAAATAAACTCTATTTTCACCAATTTCTTAATTTGGGGCAAGGGAATTGACAGTTGATGAATATGGCGATGAGTTTTCAAGGCTACAAGTACAATGTGCATTAGATGAAGATGATGAACATTATATCACTATCTTTACCAGAGGTTTGAGACCAAGTATATGGAATAATATGAAAAATGAGAGTAAAGATATGTATGATGCATTTTGGGAAGCGATCCATGATGAGTGTTTGATAAAATGCTATCGTTTTAGACAAGCTGGGATGCAAAAAGAGAGGTCTCTGAAAACCCTAGAAGCCCATGTTGTGGAACAAATTGTAGAGAATGAAGAACGAAAGCATGGAACAGTTGACTCCACATTAAATTCAGATGAAGTGGAAGAAAAGGAATCTGAGTATCATTTTGATAGTGTTGATCAGGCAGTGCAGTTGAAACAAGAAGAAACAAGCTGTGAAGAAAACAACAAGGAGTCTAATCATCTGGTGGATCTCATCATAAGTCTACTAAGTGAAGAGCCAAATAAATCATGAGAAGAATTGGTTGTTGTTTTGAATGTTGAAAATGATAGTCAAATAATTGAGATTGCTCATATTGATTTCATCTTCGGGGATAAGCTATTGATGTTTGAAGATTGTGACTTGCTTATATATCGTCAACAAATGATGAATTTGACTATTCAATCACGAGCCCATGCTAGCCTCAAACATCAGAAGAAGTTATGCCAACATTCTTTTTCTACTAAGATGAAAAGACTGATTCTAGCCTCTAAGTCATGTCAAGAAGATGAAAACCATGAAGCATATTGAGGATTTGTACGCTTGATATTATCCTGGAGGACTTCTATAGAACTTGAGGTCGAGTTCTCTCCAACAAAGGGAGAGTTGATGTAGGACAAACCTGTGTTCTCCCATAGGTTGGCCCGACTTTGGGCTCAGCCCACTTGTCTTAGTTTCTTTAGGATTTTTATTACGTTTTTCAGTTATTTTAGTTGATTTCTTTAGTCCTATCCATTAGTATGTTTGGATGGTCTAGATTAGTTTTAGGTTTTATTATTTTTCTATATAAGCGATATAAAGCCTTTTGGCTCCTTAGTTATTGATTGATTAATGAAAAGTTTTTCTGAAGTGCTTTCGGGTTTCCTAGGTTTGTCTTCTTCTTTGCCCACAATGAGGAGTTTGGCGTGATGCCAAAATCTTCGTGGATTTCCTTGATCTATCTCGTCCACCTTCTTTCTCTGCCCTCCTGAGTCTGGTACCCTGCTGCACATTGTTAAAGCTCCATGGAAAGGCGACACAAGGTTATTTATTAGTAACATGTCTTGAATTCACAACCTTTTGGTTCCGACAGGGAGCACCTTGTGATCGTGCTTTGTGCTCTTGTTAGGGAGACATAAACCATATCTCAAAAATGCATATGCATTCATAAGTCATTGTGACTGTGATTGCCAACACAATCATGGTTTAGTGGTTTTGGCACTTCAGTTTCACAAACACACCTAGGGTCCTCAAGTCAAAGTATTACTCCTTGACCAATAGCCCAACATAACAAAAACGAAAAGAAAAACAGAGTGACTTTGATCATATATATTTCAATCCTATTTCCATTCTCACTAGGTCTGAGGAGTTTGAGAAATTTGCCACTTTCTTAGAGATTTGTGATTGATACTCTGAGAATAATCGCAATCATGGCCGTAGGGATGACAAATGATCAAACATCTGGATCATCTTGTTTCTGAAAATTACAAAGGTAGCTATGGTTGAGTATACTACTATACTTTGTTTTAATTACATGGAGTAACAAAAAAAGAGCCTACACACAAAATCTTTATACATATATATGTATTATTTGTATAGAACCCAATCCCTTTGTGCATAAAGCTTTGTTTCTGTTTTACGATGTACTGGATCAGAAAGCATATTTACTTTTGAGTTTGGAAGTTATTTACAGTGTAGATGCCCTTATTTTTAAGTTTTATTTTAGTAACGTCACTTTATCAAAAGGGAGGAGCCTCAATATAGTTTCACTGGGTTTCTATACTTGTTCTTTTCACTTTGATGATTTTATTCAGTGCATATGATAAGGTAAAATGTGTGTATGGAAAGTACTTGATGGTCCAATACTTATTTTACACACATATCAGTTGAACAATTGCTCCATGGGTTGTGATCTCAAAAGAATTGGAGGAATTTCAATTGTTGGTTTATGTCATATGTGGATAAGCATGCTGGCTGGCTGGCTGGCTGTCTGCCAAAGCGAAGGCTTGTTTATTTAGGACTACAGGGCTTTCTCCAGTGGGGATTCTGAAGTGTGATTTCATCGAGGTTAGTTAAAGCTTTGATTCTGATTATTAATGGAGTGATAAGAAACTGATTGGGGCTTTTTTTTTTTTTTTTTTTTTTTGCAACTAATGTGGGCGAACTATTGAGTTTGATTCAAAAAGTTGAGATTAAGACCCTTTTGGTTGGTTGTTAGAGGTGCTGTAACTAGGTGCTGCACAAGGCTTAAAAAGTCTGTTGAGTTTGAGTTGATTTGTCCAAGTCGATTTGGACTTGGCCTTGACCTAGACCCCTGATTACATTGGATACAGCAGAGTCCCAGATGATGCGTGTGACTCATACAGGACTGCGAATGAGTCAGCACTGGACTCGGCTGAGTCGGCTAGCACTTTGGTGTTCAAACTTGTGGTTGCCGTATGAACCTCTTTATATAAAAAAGTTGTCTGAAACCAGCTAAAACCTGTTTTACGGTTTTACCTGTGTGGGGCTACTTTTTAGTGATCAAACCTGATTTGAGTTATCACATGTAACCATTTAAAGAAAACTTATACCAATTTCTCTTCATGAAGAGTGACCTACAGTATAATTGATTATGCTTTTAAAAGTTAAAACTTTACCATTTTATTATGTCATCAATTCAAAATTTTTTATCACTCTGGTTTTTTTTTTTTTTTTTTGATGAATTTTTATTACTCATGTTGGAAGGAAGGTTTCTGTGCAAAATGAATTTGACCATGAAAGTAGAGTCCTCTACACTACTAATCTCATTCAACTTAAATAATCAATTGAGTCACAAAATGCCATGAAATCATGAAAATGCATTGTGATCATGTTGTGCACATGCAGAAGTAGATAACCTGTGATCGACAATCAAACCACACACTAGAAGAGAACACAAACACACCACAGCACATGTGAGATTTACGTGGTTCGGTGATGTGCCTACATCTATGGTCAAAAGAGAACTCCACTTTTTTACTGCACTTTTCTGCTTAGATCTAGTGTTACAAGTTACATCATATATCTGACTTTCGCTTTCTTAGCCCCTAAGAAAGCCCGGTACAAAGGTCAAAGTACCCTTGACCTAAAGCACAGTCCATATCTAACCTAATGAATCAATCTGGTGAACCCGGAATACAAGACATAAAGCCAACAGATCACAAGATTCAGCAAAATTTATTTAGGCGGGGCATTTTATTCATGTTTTTACTTAAATTTTCATGAGTTTTAGGAACTTTTTTAGGACTTGGGAAGAAACCTAGTGTGACTGACTGGCTTGAGTCCCATTCGATGGCCAAGTTGACTCGGACTTGGTCTTAAAGGGGACCGAGTCGGGTCTTGCCTTGATCCAGGTTTTTAATCCTTGATTTTACAGACACAATTGTTGAAGGGATTTCAATTATTCACCTCCATATCATTTGTATCCTTGCTGCATCATTGAGTGGCTGATTATATTTGAGGAGATTCAAGTCTAAACTTGATGGGGAATATGGATGCATCATATTCTGTGGATGCAAATTGGAAGCCATTACTTTGCAAAAAGTTCGCGCTGCTCGCACTGAGCTCATGTGTATTGTTTAATGCTGTTTGTGCTGTATTTTAGCTATTTGAGACAGGTCATTTATTTTTCATTCATTATGTATGTATACACATTGGTGTATGTACATAATCATAATAAATATTTGTGTATATTCAGTTACATGGTAGAGGGGCACTTTAGAAACCTGGATTTACTTTCTGAATGTGCACCTTGTTAGTGTTATGAGGGTAGGGGGAATGAGAAGGGTTTCTTGGGAATTAGGGGTTTGCTAAATATCTCTCTGATCAAATGACCCAATCTTTGATTTAGGCATCTCCAGGCTTAATGGTTTAGTGGGTGCATTTTTTCTTCCCATGATTCAATCGATGCTGAGTAATGATCAGATTATTGTCAAGCTAGGCAGAGTTCTTTTGGTGTGCGTGTGCATGCAGATTGATTATAGGCGTTCCTGTTGTGTTAAATGAATACAGGCTGCACTTTTGCAAAAGTAAACTTAACTTTTTTTTTTCCAATTTATTTTCAATCCTGAATGGGATCTCATCGATGGTACATGCATATGCTTCCTGAACATGTGTCTGTGCGTGTTGGTGTGCAGGCAGCTCTGTGAAGAGATTCCCTTTTTTTTTTTTCTCTTTTGTTTTAACAGTATATTTTATTGCCTCAAAACAGCAAATACATAACCAAAACAAGCAATAGAAAAAACCCGACAAGAAAAAAGAACTAAACATAATAATTAACCAAGAAGCGAAAAACTCCCTCCTTCGCAAGAATATCTGCTGTGAATTCGCCTATCTTAGAACCTGATGCGATAAAAGGCCCAGTTGCCTAGAAACACCTAAATCTCCTCAATGCAATATGCCAACCGTTGGGGAAAATAAGACTTTCTTGATCCCTTCTGAATAGCTGAGAAAGAATCACCGTCAACATTAAAATCTCCTAGTAGTCTTTCTTGATCCCCGCTGAATAGCTGAGAAAGAATCACCGTCAACATTAAAATCTCCTAATCTATTTAACTCATGGCAACCAATCAGAAGTGCATAAACTACAGCTTCATTAGCATCTCAAGAATCCATTCGCCCTGAAAACCTCCTAACAACTTTGCCATTCCAGTCTCTAATAACACCTCCTAACCCTATACCTCCTGTACTGATAGATTTAATAAAATTGCCATTGAAACTTAGCTAGAGAATTCCCATGGGGAGGCTTATCCACAAAATTTTCTTCTGAGAACTTTGCATGCCAACTCTTATCAATATTGCTGCCCACGACCTATGAAAATTAAATAAATCAATTCCTTGAAATTCATTTCTCTTAGGCACCCATTCTACCTATGAAAATTAAATAAATCAATACCTTCAAATTCATTTCTCTTAGGCACCCATTCTAACACAGACGATATAATGGACTCTACAACTTCCTCCCCTGAATGACTTTTATTCCAAAAAATCTTACCTGTCCTCTCCAACCATAATTTCCAGACCGTAGCATTCAACACTTACTTCCAAATAATCTTACCACAAACAGACTTGTACCCAAATCTCTATGGAACAAAAAGATCTTCAACACAACTTGACATAACCCACTTCAAATCATATATATTAAAAATGACCATCCCCACCCTGTAAGCAAAAGAAAAATCAATCATTAAATGATGTTGTAACCTTGATATACATTGTCACACGATTCCCTATCAGGTTAAGCTTTTAGAGTAAGTGCTTGTCAACACGGTATTAGAGTGGGAGGTCGAGTGTTTGAATCCCAAGATTGTAGTGGCTCGTATTTTCTAACGGAAGGTGTGATTCCGGTGTAGAGCCCCTGCATTCTCCCATGGAGGGTGTAATTTCCATGAAGGAGCCCACACGAGGGTTTGTTTTCGTTTTTGTTGTTTTGTTGTGTGGTGGTGGGGGGGGGGGGGGGGGGGTGGGGGTGGGGGAGAGGGAGGGATTCAAGATGCATTGTTTTCTTATCTTTGAAGCACATAGGCCAACCATTGACTACAATATGATATCTTCTTCTCAACTTATCAATAGTCAGAATTTTATGCCATTTCGCAACCCAATGAAAATTCAACACACGCGGCAGAACTAAAGAATCCCAAAAGCTTTTTCCAACTATCCACTTTAGAAAAAATAACCGCCAAGTCTTTGAAAAAAAGGCTTCACCGTTAACTTTCCCTTTCTATCAGGTTTCCAACTCCTTGAAGCACCTCTTCCAACTGACAAATAGGCCTTATCCAACATCCCAAGCAACCTTGTGAAACCAGAAGTTTCCCTAGCAGTAAAATTCATTTGAAAATAAAAGTCCCACGCAACTATTCCACCCACAGAATGACAATTATCAGCAACCATAGCCTGCTGTCTCCTATCTAGCAAATAAAGACTAGAGAAAGAAAAAGCATCGAAACTGCCCACACCGTACATCATGCCAGAACTTAACCTGATTCCCATCATGAACCCTATGTTGAACCCTCTGATCAACATCAACCTTTACAGAAAGTATAGACTTCCCATAAACCAGAAGCATCATAAATGTGATTTGGCAGCCACCGTTATTATTCAACTTACTCTTACTTTTTGAAACCTGTCTCCATAAATCTTTTCCAGGCTCCCCCACCCTCCAAAGCCACTTCCCAGGTAAAAGCTTTATTAACTTTATCTATGCACTGAAGACCCAACCCACCTTGATCCATGCTGTCTACCTTTTTGAGGTGGGTTGATTTGACAGAACATAATTAAGCAAAGTTAACAGTATGAGAAGCTGTGAAACTTTTTTCAATAAAGTTTTTGGGGATTTTATAATTGACGGTGATTCTACTGATGCTATCAAGTGGGCAAATAAAAAGGAAGGAGGCAGTTCTATGGAGATCAGCTGACATTATGAGGGAGATAGGGTATATCTGTTGGTTGCTGTCTCTTACATTTGTGCATGTTTGTTAAGTGCAGGTGAATGGCTGGTGATCTGGCTACACAGGGTGTCCAGCCTTGAGAGACATGATGTTTTTAGCTGTACATCTTTTGTATTTTGTAGAAGGGGATATTGTTCTTGTGCTTAGCCTTTTAAAATTTTTGTTGAAAGCCATTTAGTGCATAATACTCTATAGAATGATTGATACTGCATAATTTACTTGTTCTGCAGTTTGTATATCATTCCTTATATATATGTGCCTTTGTTGAACTTTTTGTTTCATCCACTGTTTGACATAGAATTCCCTTTCTTAATTTTTTTAAAGCTTGACAATGCACTCCAAAGTTGCAGTTAGGAGTTGGAACTTCATTACTTTAAAAAATCCCTCTCAATTTTTTCATCATTGCTGATCCTTTGCTCTTCTATTGGATGTGCTTCCTTATTTTTTTTATTTGAAAAGTATTTCAGATTATTTTTACATTTTTTCTTTGTGAAAGTTTATGATCAACCCTTGGTTTCTATGTGTTATCCTAGAATATTTCACCTGGAATGAAGCTTTGGGGAGCTATTGTGGAAGTCAACCCTAAAGACCTCGTGGTTAGCCTCCCAGGGGGGCTACGAGGGTTTGTACGTGTAGAGGAAGCATCTGACATCTTTTTAGAGAATGGAATCAAGGAATTGGTATTCTTTTGTGCTATTTTCAGAGGAGTAACTTCCAATCTTACACTATGCATGTGTGTGCGTGTGTGTTGATTGCTCTTAGGAGCTGTGCTGCTTGGTTTGTACTGAGTATTTTTTTTCCTTCTCAGGACCATGAAAGTTCCTCACTGCAAAGCATATTTATTGTTGGGCAACTTGTTTCTTGCATTGTACTACATGTGGATGACGATAAGAAAGAAGGAAAAGGAAACAAAAAAATTTGGCTCTCTCTGCGTCTTGGTTTGGTTCATAAGAGCCTCACATTGGATGCCGTGCAAGAAGGAATGGTATTGTTGCTGTTCTATCAAGAGTCCTATTTGGCTACATTGCAAGAGTTTTTTTAGGGTTAATTCTAGCATGTAGCTTTTTAGTTTCTATTTCTTTCTAATCACCACATAATACTTCTGTTTATGCTTTTTTTCCATAATAATAATTGCGTGAATACAAACTCAGCTAATTTTGTATATACTTGTGTTGTTGCCAATACTATCTCAACCAAAAAAAAAAAGGAAAAAAAAAGTGAATAATGTCTTGATTATTAAAAAGTGAACAATGTCGTGATTTGTTTTTAACAATATCTTTCCACTTAGGCTTGAGGGAATTCTTTGATAAAGTTTTTCTGTGGGTGGTAACTAGTAGGAATTGAGTTGGGCCAACTCTTGTCCAAGTCCTGTCTGTTAAGAGTTAGTTATCAGGCGTAATTTTCGGGTCCATATTCCATAACCAACCTCCCCAACATAGTTGGGACATGATGATGATGATGATGAGTTGATAATGAGACAACGACGACAATGATGATGACAACCGCCACCAACCTGTGGTCCAGGCCTGGACATCCATCATGCACCTGGTTTGGACTTAATTAGGCTTGATTAGTTGGTCCAAAAGGATCATTAGGGTGCTAATTTGATCACTTAATTCTGAATTTTTCGTGATGGATTTGGATCCATCTTGGCCATCCAATTGATGATTCAGCCCATTCTTTTTTTCTTCTTTGATTGATGTGAAATTTTGGCCCCTGCTTTTGATCAAGCCAATTATGATAATCAATGGCTAGATCAGTCATATATCCAAATAGATCTTGTTCACCAGCTCCATCGTGCTTGTTGGTCTTCCTGTCTTGTGCTGAAGTTATGTCATGAAACTCATCTTGTCCTTCATTTTGTAGATATCTTTGTTAAATTACTGAGAGTTTTCAGGACCATGTATCTTGGCTGGAACACTTTCCTTAAATTGCATTTGCACAGTGCATATGTTTGAGCATATGATGTGTTTATGCTGCATATTGGAAATAATTTTGTTATTTTTTTAATGGTAATAATTTTGTTAATTTTATATGTTGGTATGATTTTGTTAGTCTTAGTTATTACACTAGTGCTTTATAGCCTGTGTCCTCACAATGTATGAGTATCTTTAATGATTCCAACACAAAAGTGACTGCATCTGACGATTGGAAAGTATGTATGTTTATGGTAATTTGCAGGTCCTGATGGCTTATGTGAAAAGCATTGAGGATCATGGCTATATTCTTCATTTTGGATTATCATCTTTTTGTGGGTTTTTACCAAGGAAAAGCCAAGATGGTAATTGCAGCCAACTCAAACAAGGCCAAATTGAAAATGTTACTTTCCTGTTTTCTTCTAGGGTGCTTTTGTGCGACGAGAGGAATCCGCCGTTGAGAGGAAAACTTTTCTGATTTTCCTTGCAACCTCTTTTTCAGTCTTTTGATGTGATATATTTTCCTCATGGGAAGGTAAAAAAAATGAACTGATTTTTCTTAATAGAGGATTTTGATTTCCTGTGTGAGGGAAGGAAATAGGAATGCAGGATTCTTCTCTCTTGCGGAAATGGAAATCTGCTGAGAGTGAAATCCTCTTACTGCACAAACTCACCCTTAATGATTCTTAATTCCATTGGCTTATATATATATATATACTTGTATCATTTACTGCTGTTATTTTGCCATTCTTTTGCATCTTCATCTACTTACACTTATGCTGCTGCTGCACAGTCTTGCTTGCATTGTATTTGTTCTGTAATGCCAGTTATGCCATGTCTCCATATGTTGCAGCCTATCACTTATAGCTATTTAACACTGCTTTTGCAGGCAGTTTAGACATTAAAATGAACACAGGGCAATTGGTACAAGGTATTGTGAAAAGCATTGATAAAACTCGGGGATTAGTTTATTTGGATGCCAATCCAGATTTGTTGTCTAAATGTGTGGTGAGTTTCTAAGTTGCTTCTCAGAGTTGTCACTTGTATCTATGATGGCTTTGGTTGTTGTTGTTATTCACATTCTTTTTGTCATTTTCTATTGATGTTATGCATCTGTTATATCTTTTTTCAGGTCAAGGATGTTAAGGGTCTCTCCATTGATCTTTTGGTTCCTGGGATGATGGTTAATGCTCGTGTACACTCAACACTTGAAAATGGGATTATGCTATCTTTTCTTACTTACTTCACTGGCACTGTAAGTCTCTATTTGTTATAGATATATATATATATATATATGCCAGGACTCTATTTGTTATATTTTGTTAATTACATCATAGTCACTTCCATTTGGATGGTCAAATCTAAATTTTATAAAGGTTGTCGTCATATTTTCTCATTTAGATTTTTTTACAGGTTGATATTTTCCATTTGCAAAATTCTTTACCCAATGCAACCTGGAAGAATGACTACTATGAAAATAAGAAGGTATTTAGTTTTCTCTGTGAAAAGTTATTCTCTTTTCTTTTTTTTTCAAATAGTTACAGGCTGTCATTATTTTCCTATTTCCTTCTTTTCAAATTTCAGCTGTCTCGTAACAGTTATTTATGTTCTCTCTCTTTCTTTCTTTAAGAGGTAAAAATATAATTTTTTTAAATGAAAGAAAGGTATACAAACAGTAGCTCGCTCTAACTAGTTCTTGGGCTTTTTGACTGTCTTCCTTTTAACAATTCTAGTAGCCACTGATTGGGTTGCTGGGGCTCCCTTTAGCAGTATAGATCCAAGGAGTTTATTTTCAGATTATTTTTCTTCTATTTCTGCTTCTGTCTCTTACAAATTCTCACACACTTTGCTTTGCCAAAACTGTTTTCATTGTGTAGGTGAATGCTCGGATATTATTTATTGACCCATCAACAAGAGCTGTTGGTTTGACCATGAATTCTGACCTCATTCACAATAAAGCTCCTTCATCAGTAAGTGCTTATTGTGGTCCTGTGGATCTATTTGATTGCATAATTCTTGCCACGCACATTGAGTTTCAAAGCATCATAAATTAGAGTTCTGCTGTTGTTTTTTTTGAGAAATTATATTTTTGCTGCTGTTTATTTGTATAAGTTACTAACAAGCTGATGTAGGCCGATCTCAGATCCGGCCCAGATCACAGGCCCGCAAGACAATCGATTGATCCTTGATCTTCTCAGGGATCCCTATCATTAATTATTTACTTCCTATTTTATTTTTAGTAAGCTATGCTTATTTATGGAGAAACATAATTCATGTAGCCGACCCCAACATGGTTGGGATAAGGCTTTGATGATGATGATGATGATGATGATGATGATGATATGCTTGTTTAGAGTTAGTCCTTCCTACTTTTGAAACAAACACTCTTATATAAAGAGGAGTTATTCATTGTATTAGATATGCTTTTATCAATTAAATTCAGTTTTGATGGTGTTCATCGTAAGTTCTGTTGTGTCCTAAGGCTTGAATCCCTCTTTGGATTTGAACAATCCTTCGGGAGATTGTTCTACAATTGATCCAAGATCTGGGGCTGCGCCACAAGTAGTAATCTTACTGATCATTTTATTGATATATGAATTGCTCTTTTTAACCTTTTCTCGTCTTTGGTATAGTATGTTAAGATTGGAGATATCTACGATAGTTCCCGAGTTGTCAGGGTTGATAAAGGATTTGGTCTTCTGCTTGAAATTTCCTCCACTCCTTTGCCTACACCTGCATATGTTAGTGTATGTACATCCCCTTAACTCTTTGTTCTGTGGTTGGTGCTGTTGTTAGTTTCGCGGCTAGGGACATTATTGTTTTTTTTCTCAGATGTTATGACTGGTATTCATTCATCGGTTGTAGATATTTGATGTGGCTGATGAAGAAGTTCGGAAACTAGAGAAAAAGTTCAGGGATGGTGGTCATGTTCGTGTACGTGTCATTGGTTTTAGGCATTTAGAAGGATTAGCAATGGGTGCATTAAAGGTAATTGACTCTTTTCTCAAAGTTCTTTTACTAATGGAATGACAAATAAGAGTCAAACTCTTTTGTTGCGGAGACTATTATATCACTTGATACTTGGCTCTCTCTTCTTTTCAGTAATTATTTATACTATCTGGACTAACTTACTTGCATGGTTTATGGGGTCTTTATTTTATTAATCAATGAACTGTTGAACTAAATAAAATTTTCTCATGGCTTATGGCTTACTGCCATTGGGCACTTATACATTTACACATTGCCTTGTCATATAGGCAAGTGTTTTGGAAGGGCCTGTTTTCATCCATGCTGACGTCAAGCCAGGCATGATAGTGAAGGCGAAGGTAGTTGCCGTGGAGAGCTTTGGTGCGATTGTCCAATTCACAGCTGGCATAAAAGCACTTTGCCCTCTTCCACACATGTCCGAATTTGATATTGTGAAACCTAGGAAAAAATTTAAGGTTATTTCATAACTTGATATTGCATTCATGGTGGTATTTATTTAACCATTTATTCCATAACTTTGGTCTTTTGTTAAGCTTAAAATTGTAAATGTTAATTCCTTTTCTTCTATATGAGGTTATTATCTTGTTTATCAATACAATATGAGTAGGAGCTCAAGGGTTCTTTCTTATTTGGATGTGTATAGATTGGAGTGGAGTTACTGTTTCGGGTCCTGGGTTGCAAATCAAAGAGAATAACGGTTACACATAAGAAAACTCTGGTAATTTTTATTCCCGAGTTCTTCATGGATATTTGTTGATTCAATACCATGAATATTTTGGCTGAAAAACTGGTTTTAATAAAATGTATGAATTATATTTATCTCCTTATGTAAACCATCTCTGAGCAGAATTTTGAATGCATGATCTAGCGCTTTGTTTATTTTTTAATATTGTCTCTTCTAATTTAACTAAGGCCTAATTTAACTCTAAATTTCCTTTTTAGGTAATTTCAGTTGTTTTAGCTTTTTATGATGTCATGTGCGATGAGTGACTAATGACACTGATTGTGGATGTTGTGGTGATATCCGATGCTCCACCAGTATAGGTTGAATGTGTTGTGGATGATATGGATTGGTGTGGGTGAAAAGTCAACTCCATCTAATACCTCCTACCCTTGTGATTTGGGCTTGACTTATTTTGTCCATGTCAGATGTTTGTGGTTGGATATCGGTCATTCACTTCTCATCCTCATGGTACCCATTACATCCTTTATTGTTGAAATAGGATCTACACAATATTGATTGTTGGAATCACACTTGACTGCTATTGTTAATGTAGGATTTCTCGTGCGCATGCCCATGTGTGCATGTTCGTATGCTCCGATTTTTAGCTTCTATCATAATGATATTTGGTAATTGTTAATTTGATTGGAAACCATCAAATTAGGCAATGCCTTTTCCTTGTGATTTGGGCTTGACTTATTTTGTCCATGGCAGATGTTTGTGGTTGGATATTTGTCGTTCACTTCCCATCCTCATGGTCCCCATCACATCCCTTATTGTTGAAATAGGATCTACACAATAATGATTGTTGTAATCACACTTGACTGCTATTGTTAACGTAGGATTTCATGTGTGCATGCCCATGTGTGCGTGTTCGTATGCTCCGATTTTTAGCTTCCATCATAATGATAATTGGTAATTGTTAATATGATTGGAACACATCAAAACAGGGAATGCCTTGACTGTTTTTCCTGCTCCCAATCCAATGGTGAACATGTTTTTTATTTTTTGGATTGGTGACTTGACTAACCCACAACCTTAAGGTTGCAAAAGTAAGGAAATGTTTTATTTAAGAAGGGAAAATCCCAAAGAGAACAACAATCATAAGATCACGAGTATCTCTCAAGAGAAAAAAACCTACATCCCGGGCATCAGGAAAATCAAACTATAGTAGCAGCCTCTCTAATTCCAAAGCAGAAAAGTATGAAGGACTATTGCTGACTTCATTTTCTTGCTTAATATAATGGCATGCCTAGATGGAAGGGCGATCACTGCCATGGTGTGGCATCCAATCAAGCAAACCATCTTCCTGATTTTGAATCTCTCTCCAAAGGGATTTTGCTGGGTCCTTAAGTGCTTCTGTAATATTTTCTTGTAATTCAAATACAACAATAGATACATGCATGGGAATCATTTCCAGAAGGGAGTTTGCTCCATGGTGGTAATCGTTGCTGTGAACTGTAGCTCCTAGTTCAGGTACTCCTTATCCAGCCATACAACTCCAACCAAAAATTGAGATTGATGACTGATAGACATCCCCCAGCCTTGTTTGGGCTCTGTCCTCTCAGTAACCTTATGAAGAATACTTGGTGCAGAAGGAGGGAAATTCCATCTACTTTCAATATTACTTGGAACCTGAATACCTAAATACACACTTCTAGTGTCGACCATTGAGATAATATAATGAAGCACTTGATCTGGTCTTTTGTTAGAGTTTCTGAAAATTCTAGCATTCCTTTCCCTCCAAATATGCCAAATGAAGGCAATGAAGAGAAGCTCAAAGAGAGTAGGTAGCCCTTTTGAATTTTGATCCACCCGCACCAGTGTAGATTGAACAAGTTCCATCATAGAAGCACAAGGATCCGACGATGAATAAATCATGTGAAGAAGTCCTTGCCAAAATTGCACAGAAAAAGGACAATGTAGACATAGATGCTCTTGATCTTCCAAGTTGTAAGGGCAAAGAGCATAGTTAGTATCGCAATTTACATTTCTTGAGATAAGGAATCTTCTAGTCTTGAGACATCCCATAAATCCCATCCACATGTTTCTATTTACTCATTCCATTCATGCATGTTAATGTTATTATTTTTTCTTTGTTTTTTAGAATGCACGCATGTGGGTATTTTAGTTGGTGTACCCGATCATTACTAATACTATTTTCTTTTTTGTATGGGTGGTGTGCATGTCATTTTCTTCATCCTTTTTTATGCTGTCTTATTCCTTTCTTCAATTGGTAAGCCTCTTCTTTGTACTCAGGTTAAATCCAAGCTTAAAGTTCTTGCTTCATATGCTGATGTTATCGATGGATTAGTTACACATGGATGGATTGCCAAAATTGAAAACCATGGGTGTTTTGTGAGATTTTACAATGGAGTGCAGGGGTTTGCCCACAGGTGCGACTTTGCTTCATATCAATTCCATCATCTCTAGTTCATGGTGTCATTTGGAAAACCATAGAATGAAAAAAGAAAGAAAAAGAAAAAAAAAGTTGTTGGAAGCCTTTCACAACTTGGTAACTGAAATAACAAATATGTTTTAAAGGGTTAAAACTTTTTAGGTCATCAAAATTAATTATAGTTCATACAAACAAATACACTGGTAGATACAATAATGCTTGAACGTCGTCATGATCATCATCAAAGCCTTGTCTATACCATGTTGGGGTCACCTATATGAATAATGTTTCGGCTTGCCATTTCATCAATCATGACCCAAGTCCTCTGATAGGTTGCACTCCTTTAGATCTATTTTTACTTCCATCGATGTCCTCTTTGTCCTACTCTCTTTCCTCAAGGGGTCATCAAACTTCATAGAGAGACTCTTCCTCATTGGGGCTGTTGTTGGCCTGTCCCCTTAAGGGGACATGTCCAAAGCATTTCAAACTAGACATGTCCAAACCATTTCAAAATAGTCTCTTTTTAATTTATCATCTATTGATGCTACCCATAAATTCTCTTGAATGTACTCATTTGTGATTTTATTTTTCCTAGTTTTGCCATACATTCATCTCAACATCCTCATCTCTTCTATTCTCAATCTTTTGCATGTGTTGTTTCCTAATTCGCCGCCAATATGCTCCATAGGTCATACCTGGTCTCATATACATCTTGTGAAATTTTCCCTTCATTGATTACAAAGCACCCTAGAAGCAAGTTTTTACTTCCACCATCCAGCCAATAGTGTTTCATAAATGATGATTAATAAATTAGTACAGAGGATGAAGTAGTTCAGCATAGAAAAGCAAAGTGATCCATCTTATCAAATGGCATATATCTGTGGTATGCTGGTTGGTGAGTGGTTTATTTATGCAAATTAAGTACTAATATGAAGATAAACTAGGGGAATGCCAAATGGAAAGCCTTGGTTCAAATTATATCTATAATTTACCTCAATCTTTCATAGCTATTGGCATGAACAAATCCCTGTACTAAGTAAGTGAATTTGGGGTTGGTCGCATCCTCCAGTTGGGCTATGGGAGCTCAATTTTGATGGTTTTTTGGTATCATTGGATATGTGAGGCAGGTACTACTGGCGTGATAACACTATTGTCTTGTTACCTGTGCTTTCTTTGGTCCACTCTCTGGGGTAAAAATCTTACTGAGGTGTATGGTATACTTGTTGCAAGTTGCAACAAGGGACCCTGTTAAGCTTTTAGCATCGGATGATATTGTGGATGGTGATTCCCTTTGCATTATCTTATGCATGACTGCAGATTCTATTGTTTTAGTTCATTCAAGCAATGAATGGCACAATGGAGAATGAGCCACCACATGCTTTCAAAGCATATTTTGATGCCTTTGTTATATGATTACATAAAGATTATTTAGATAGGAACAAAATGGATAACTAGGCTAAAGTTGGTGACGCTCATAGAAATTGTAGTATGTTCTGCTGTCCTCAATTTATCTTCTCTCTCTCTCTCTCTCACACACACACACACATTTTGTTCTTATGGAGACTAAGTTTGCTGCTTTTCTTTATATATTCTCATTGCATCTATTTTTTATACACTGATTTGATAATCGGGCTGTTTGTTTTGTTGCGCTTTTACATAACCAGATCTGAGCTTGGATTAGAGCCGGGAAGTGAGGCAAATTCCACATTTCATGTTGGACAAGTTGTCAAATGTAGAGTAATAAATGCAGTTCCTGCTTTGCGAAAGATCAACCTTAGTTTCGTAATATCTCCCAAAAGGTTTACTTGTTTATTCATTGCTATCTACGCTAATTACTAAATTATGAAAATTTGATATATCTGACTTAATCATGTATTTCTTAGCATTATTTTGATCATGTTACATGCTTTTAGAACTTTGAAATCTGAACAGTACTTTTGCGTGTTTTCTATATCTCAAATTGACTAACTATATCATCTGATCATCGATGGAAACATATTTTGCATTGTGCATTTTGCCATCGACCCAGCTTATTGTCATCATCTTATGCATGGGCAGCGTTTGTAGGTTTTGAAGTTACCTATGAGCTATGGTGCCCTAATACAGCATGGATATGGTAGGGACCCGGCATGGATATGGAAGGGACACAGATTTTATGCCTAAAAAGTGAAGTATTGGATATGATACGGCTTGATATGTTGCGCATTTTGAAGTATCTGTCTGTCATAGCCTATTCTGAAATTTCTGTTACATCCTTCTTGCATTTTAAGAGTTATATCATAAGTTGCCTTTTTCACCTACAAGAGAGGCAACATGGTTAAACTAAATGTGGACTAATCCCCTGGGGTCCTGTGCACACCTAGGGATTAGTCTTGTTGGGTCAAATGCCATAGGGATAAGAATATGAAGTACCGATAGGAAAAACCAGCTAGCTTGAAAAGTCCCCATTTGCTAGTGATTCTTCCATGTATTGACCTTATGCGAAGTAAGATGTAAAACCACATTAAAGGATGATTCTCATGATCAATGACTTTGATTTCTTTGACAGTGGAAAGATCCTCTGAGCTTCCCATTTCCATTTTGCCGCACATGCATTTGCGGTTTGGAATCCTCTTTTAGATTAATGGCTCAATGAAGATTATTTGAACATATAAAAGCAACTCCAAGTCTCCAACACGATTGTGTAAATCTTCACATCCTTTTCAGTGGCTGTGAAGGTAGTTCATTTGTTTCTTTGTTCTTTGTAACTGAGCGAATTAATTGTAAATAATTCATTGTTTTGAAAGAGCAGGGGGGTATAGACAGATCAAACTGACTACTGAATCTCTCTTTTGATTTTCCCCAAAGAGGTTCTTCAAAAAATGAATGTGCATTGCATCTGTTCATTGAATTTTTATCACTGCAAAGTAGAAATCAGGAAAATCTAGTTTGAATCCACCTATCATTTACATTAAGTCTATCTTGAGGGTGTAGTTTGTCATTTTGGTGTCTTTGCTTTGACAATTGCTGCATATCCATTAGCTCTTTAGACAGTAAGCGCTGCATCATTGCCTTGAGTTTTGCCTTGTGTAGAATGACATTGACTAGGGGAATAACAGGTATTGATGGTGAGAGTTCTGTCCCTTTTTTTCCTTTCTTTTTACCCTTTTAGTCCAAGGCTTGTTTTGTTATATATGGTTCAACTACTAAAAGTTCAGATAAGGTTTCAATGGTGATGTTGAAGATCATGAGTATTCTCCATATATATATCATACAAGTCAAAAGACTCAAGGTTGTTTGAGCCCTTCTATTTCTTTTGCTCAAGCATTTTAGAGTAGGTTTTTGGGTTGGACTTACTTTGAAAGTCAATTGGTCTTGGGCTTTGATTCATAGTGCCATTTTTAATACTTATGATTTGTTTACATACCCATGTTTCTTTACTGTAGTAATGACTCTTGACCTATGATTGATATGTGCCTGTGGCTGTATCCATGATATCATTATTTTGTTATTTTACCTCTCTTGAAGCATATCCCTTGCTATCCACATTAATGTGTATCAAACTGATTATATTTCATTTTGTAATTGACAGGGCTTCCATTGATGGTGATGTTCCTAAGTTGGGTACTCTGGTTTCCGGTGTTGTTACTCGGCTGACCCCTTCTGCAGTTGTAATAGATGTGAATGGAAAAGGTTACCTCATGGGGAGTATTCCTAATGAGCATTTGGCGGATCACCAAGGTGCATATTTGGAACATTGATTGCATTATTTTTTTTCCATTGACTAGCATGTATTAATATTATACTTGCTGTCCAGGGCACTCAGCTTCATTGAAGTCACTGTTGAAACCAGGATACAAGTTTGATAGTCTTTTGGTGCTAGGTATTCTCCAATTCTCTTTCCACTCATCTTATGGATGCCTGTCTAGTGAGGCCTTTTTTAATTCTGGAAAAGGCATTTTGTTGAAAAATCAGTAGAAAATGTAAACAAAATAAAGGAAGTTAGATGGGGTCCTTTCTTCATTCATGCTAGTAACTATTCATAACTCTTCTTATATCAAGTTCAACTTCGTCTGTGAGGGATTTCTCACCATAGAGGTTGTATCTTGTCTGATAATAAAAAATGGCTTCTTAACTCTTGGGCATTTGGGGCCATGGTTGAGGGAGTTCTTTTTGTGTTGTCCAATGGGCATCTGCAGTTTGTGATTTCCCTTGGAAATTGTTATGGATAGTAGAGGACATTTTGACATTTTTTGTCGATAGCCATTATCTTTCATCACATTCCAGGGAGCAATTGATGTGACTGATTGGTTGAGTCAGGAGTCATTTTTCTAATGTTTTGTTGGATGTTTTATGATCTTATTTTAATCTTGTGGCCTCTTGCTTTTTAAGTGTAGTTTAAGTTGCCCCTAAGAATAATCTTGCAAAATATTTAATACTGCAGGTTGGTCGCTCTTCTTCTTGATATAAAAAAGAAACTTATTCCTTAGAAATGTTTGTCAGTGTTTGTTGGCCTACTTATCAAGTGTTGGGTAATTCATTGGATTATGTGGGAAGAGAGACCAGTTGGAACGGTTCTATTGCTTTGGTGCATCTGTCATGTGCCTCAGGGCCTCATTTGCCAATGAGTATTTTCTATCCCTGTAGGTGGGTACTATTCATTATCTATAAAAAGGAAAAGGAAGAAAAGGTGAAAAAAGGATATAATTTGATGATGATTTGGGGCTTTGATGATGATAGTTTGTAAGATGATTTTTTTTTCTAAAATGGTAACTTTAAATAATCAAAAGCCTTAGTGTAAAAGAGCTATACTGAGAAGCAGCTGGAGAACCCCCCAAGAAAGCAGCCACCTCCTGAAGGGAGAACAAAGCAAAACAAAAAGGAGCAGTGGAGGCCCTAAAAATAGTTGGTAAGATGATATTGCCTATATAAAGAATAAAAAATTATTGATGCAGATAAAAAGAATCCCTAATTGTATGGAAACCCAAAATTCCAGCCTAATCCAAAATCAACAGTAATCAAAGCAAGAAAACTAGGAGAGAGCAAGATTACTCACTGTTTTTAATGAATATAAGCGGCTGTTTTCTTCAATCCCAAGGAGAATGCACCAATCCTGATGGAGAAGAAGCTGAAAACATGTTCTATACAATATCTGAAACTCCAAAACTGCTGAAAACTGCACAGTTGACTGTTTTTATTTTCTAATATGCACACAAAACCCCTTAAAAACCCTAATGTAATCTCATCCATCCATTCTCCATCAAGGTTTAGGTAACTAAGTGTGATGATCTAGATGGGGGAAAAAAAAACAAAGGAGAAAATAAGAGAAAAGAAATTGCCAAATGTGATATGGCTGTGCACCGGTCACAGAGACCTTGCTGGTCATCTAGGGAAGTGTGTCCCACATGGGCTATGGTTTGATGAGTTGGACCCCACCACCTTGAAGTCTCTTATGGGTGACATAAAGGTATGAGATTCCAATGGGTTTGGTTATCCAACCTGCAGCTCCAATTAGACTGCACAATGGGGCCATATTTGAGTTCCAGAATTTTCTGAAATTAGAAAACACACTGCAGTCTATCAATTTATTAGAACAGCTCCTCTTGTGCTGGTTTTCTTAATAGCTGGGGACTGTTTTGGTGCAATCTTGGACCTGAAACCATTTTCACCTTGATTTAGCCCACAGAGCCCTCAAACTGGTCCAAATTCTCTTTGTTAAGTGGAATCATGTGATTAAAATCTGCATCTTCATCAATTATGAAGGTGGCAAAGCAGAGTAGTGCTGACGTGTTCAGCTTTGCTAGAGCAAGAGCAACCACTTTCCCATTATCTACTTGGGAAATATGAACAAAGAATACTAATTGAAAGAGGTGGCATCCCTTAAAAGGGAAACCACTGATTGATTCTCTCACAATAAATGTAAGGAGTTACTTATTCAAGTGTCATAGATTCTGCCTCCAAAACTATAGATGGACAATGGAGTGGGACATAATTAGTTGATTATGATAGTTGGTAGGATTGACATGTAGGTTAGACTGGGATTAAGTTCATCTGAACTTGGTTTGACTTAACTTCCTCTAAACTAAAACCTACCCTTTGAACCTGATTGATTCTAAATGATCAGTAGCATTTAGTTAAATGGACCCTTTGAAAAAGAGAGAGACTTGTCTTAAGTGACTTGGTACTCTGTAAGTTCTCCAATGCAAACCAATGGTTGGTTACTTGTTGAGTTTGTTTGTTTGTTTCGTTTTTTGTTTTTTTGGCCACAATGTTGTTTGTGGAGCTTGTGAAATTCACTCATCTTGTGAAATTCACCAATGGTTGGTTTCCTGTTGAGTGAGTTTGTTATTTTTTTTTTTATGTTTGTCTCGATGTTGTTTGTGGAGCTTCTGAAATTCACTCATCTTGCATGGATTGAGCTGATGTGGGGTCACTATAGCCAGCAAAGAAGTGGCTGCTAGGATTTCTTTTTATTTGAAGTGAGAAAAGGTTAAAAAAAAGGAGAAAGAAATTGATGACTGCTTCACTTTCCGACTAGCGTACTCCTTAAAACTCAACCAGCAACCTGCTCTACAAAAACTTCACCATAAACCTTGGATGAGGGTTTCCAAAGAAAGGTTAGAGTTGAGGTTTAAAACTAGGATGATTTTTAGAGGGAATTTATGGTTCAAATGCGTGTAGATTTAATGGGAAAGTATAGGGGAAACATTCTGGACTTGGTTTCGATGGTTTTCAGTAAGGGTTTAAGGACTGATATGGATGGATTTTAGAAGGGTGATGAAATTGAAGGAAAAACAGAATGAGGAAGAAGAAAAATAAAAAAGAAGAGGAAGAAGAGGATTGCTCTGGATCGTTTCCTCTGATACAAAGTTGAAACTATTAATCCACAATAAATATTTAGAAATTGATTTCCTAACCTGCCAGTCGACTAATTGGGTTTCCTAGTCAACTTAACCTAGTAACTTGATGCGGTCCCAATTTGATGCAATTGGATTGTCTAGGGCCCAATAACCAAAACAAAAAAATATCCCAACAGCTACACTGATATGTAGTAGAGAAAACAGAAATCCATAGATTCAATGGTGACGGAACAATGATGAAAAGATCACCAAACTCACCTTTAGCCTTCTCAATCTTCTAGTATCCACATGACACAAGAGAAAGAGTTAGAAAAAAAAACCCATAAAACACTGGTTTTAATAATATCATAAAATTGTTACTGTAGTGTGCTACAGTAATGACGAAAATTGTGCTTAATTAATGCTAAAAAATCACGCCAAAACCCTAGTAATCTTTCCCTTATAGATTCCTAACACAAATAGAAGTCTTAACCTTAGTTTCTAATCCAAACACAATCACAAACTACTAAAAAGTAATATAAAATTTTGATCTGATCCCAAATCTTGATGTTAGGCACTTTAGAGAAGATCTGATGTGGGCCGCACATGGCCTACTCTTTGGCCACAAGACCTGCACTACTTGAAAGACCACTTCGACTGAGTGGAGTGGAACTTCAGAGGGTTGGGCCCTGCTTGCCCACCAAACAACTGGTCCAACAATATTCTACGTGAGAGATTATTTGAGTTTACAGCTTTCTGAAAATTTGCATAACAGCCCCCTGCACTTCTCTGGTTCCTCAAAACAGTCCCTGACACATTTTTAAATTGAAACATGGACTGTTTTGGGTCCAATCTTAGATCAATTCTTATCGGGACCCTTGCGGGCCCTCTTGGGATGCTCCAATTGTACCATATAGGATTCAGCTATTACAAAAATTACATCTTCATCAATTTCTGCATCATAACTGCATGGGTCTGGTTGATCCACTAGGTCGGGAAACTACAGATGCACTCCCTGCAAAGTGAATCCCAAAAAACTTTTCAAGGCAACCATAGTGGTAGATAAGGATGCACACACGTCCTGCATTGCTGATCACCATAATTGAAACAAATTGGATATTGTTCCAATTTTAAAATCTGTTTTTAATTTGGAGTCAATAGTCTGGTCCAGTTCATTTTGGTAAAGAATGTTTTTCTAAGCAGGTTAATGGCCAGCCAAGGGGAAGGGGTGTTGGGAAAAGTGGCGCAACGGAAACAACCCGCGATCAACGGATCTACCACGATCTACGCAAGCAATCACACCATCAAGCAATCAAACACATGACACAGTAGTTTTACGTGGTTCGGCAACCATGCCTACGTCCACGGGAGGAGAAAACTCATCTACTATGATCCCATCTCGATCCCCTTCCTGATCTAGGGTTACAATACATCAATATATATAGTTCCCGCTTTCTTGGCCACCAAGAAAACCCATACACAATGACTAAAATACCCCTAACCCTGAGCCTCGGTTCTGGCTAACCCAGACGACCGATCCGGCTAAACCGGAATACAAGACAAAACCCAACAATCTCCACCTTGGCTTGGATTCCGCAAATCCTCAGAGCCACCTTGAGATACCTGGTAATGTCTTCACGCACCTTGCTGAATGGTACGTCTCCGCACACGCTACGACCTAGCGTGGCCACAGTTGCCTCCTTTGACCTCAACACCACCGTCTTGAACCTCCGAAGTGCTCTCCATTTGTTGCTACATGCATGCATCCTTGCAACACAATGAACTTAACTTCCGTCCGTCAAGACAAAACTGAAGACCTCCCCGAATCCGGATCTCACAGGTACCTTGTGAATCCTTCCTTCTGTCTCCATTCCGGTGTTCTTTCCGTCAAACCTTCAACTGTCCTGTTCTAGCCTGTTCTGGTGGGTTGGGCACAGTACATGCGGGTTAAGAATGACCCGATGCTTAAACCGGCTTACTCCGACCTGAACAAAACTACCTTTTCCCGAGAAAATCATCTCCGTTCAGGGCTTCCTGGATTTCCTCTAGATGATATCATTGAAGATCCATCAATCCATCTTCCAATGATCCGTCGCATCTAACTCCACCTGAACCACAGATTTCCTCCCATGTTATTTGATGTTATTTGATTGTGTGATTTGTGTGATATATCTGAATCCCAATACCATGAATCAACAACCGGATCCATACTTGTAGCGACCAAAACTGATTCCCTGTCAACCGAATCCGAGCTTTGTTGCACACTACCTCCTTCTGATTCTGATTCCTTTTGCTTTTTCTTCTACTTTGGCATGTCACTCCTTCCTGATCCCTTCGACGCGGATCTGAGCTTTCCATCAAAGTACTTGGAGCAATCTACCATTGACGACATCAAGTAACACTTTTCAATCATTGCTGTGTCATGGAGTCTAACACTCTATCCTGCCAATCCCTGAAGTCGTTTCTCCATCAAACACTTCAATCTGGCCCGTGATGCTTGAATCCATTGCTATCATCGTGAATCTGTCAGTTTCTTCAGTCCCCCCAATTTTCTGCCCATCAAACTGCCAATATCTTTTATCTACCTCGTAGATCTCATCACCGTGAGCACGCTGGAAGAAACAGATCTGAAATCCGACTCCGGATGGCTTTGATATCGCAGAATTAATTCTCTACACTCCAATTGGTCAAACATCCATGTTGACTGTTGACCAGCCCATCTTCTTCCATATACGCATAGATCTGCTCAAAACGAGTCCGTAGGTTCAAACGGATCTCCGATCGGACATCGGACGATCAAGATATCGCAGAAACAATTTCAGCCGTTGAATCTGGTCAAACCTGCCTGTTGACCGTGCTGACGTCACTGCTGACGTCACGGCTTGCTGGCAAACTGGGCTTCTGAAACGGATCCGGGTCGAGTTCACCTGACCCGGAACTGAACTGAACTGCGCTGCTCTGCTGGGCTTCTCTGGCGAACTAGGTTCGGGTCCGACCTGACCCGGAACTGACCTGCTCTTCTGTCACTGGGCTTCTTGTACACGGACCAGGTCGACCTGACCCGACCCGACCTGGCCTGCACTCCTGCTGCTGGACTCTTTGCGCACATGGGTCAGGTCTTACCCGATCCGACCCGACCCGACTTGCAGTCTCTGCTTGGGCTTTCTGTTCTCCACGGGTCAGGCAACCTGACCTGACCCGACCCAGAGACCCAGAAACTGGGTCGTCTCTTCAACAACCAGGCGGGCGCTGTCTGCAACGCGATTCTGCAATGTTGCAGACGCCGCGCTGCAGCGGCCGGCACGCCGAGTTCGTCTGCGGCGCCGGCGACCAGTGGAGAGGGGCTGCGACGGCACGGCGACGGCGACTGGAGGCGGCGGCGGCGACCGGCGACCGGTAAGTGCAGCGTTTTTTTTTTTTTTTGTTTTCTTCTGGTCTTCTTCCTCAAGAAACCCACCAATCTTCGCTGCGCGATCCTGTACTTTTCCAAACCCGTCAACACCCAAGAACTCAAACAAAGCCAACCCTCACTAGATCTTCTCTTTCTTCTTCTTACCGAAGACTGCAAAACAAAAACCGATCTCTCTGTTTCTGTAACAGAGGATCGAAAATTTGTCCCGTGGCCCAAGAGATCACGTCTGATCTCTTCCCGTTGATTTTCCACGCACAATCAACCTGGATCCGTCAATCGCAAAACCACGAGCGATCTCAACCCCGCTCTGATACCACTTGTTGGGAAAAGTGGCGCAACGGAAACAACCCGCGATCAACGGATCTACCACGATCTACGCAAGCAATCACACCATCAAGCAATCACACACATGACACAGTAGTTTTACGTGGTTCGGCAACCATGCCTACGTCCACGGGAGGAGAGAACTCATCTACTATGATCCCATCTCGATCCCCTTCCTGATCTAGGGTTACAATACATCAATATATATAGTTCCCGCTTTCTTGGCCACCAAGAAAACCCATACACAATGACTAAAATACCCCTAACCCTGAGCCTCGGTTCTGGCTAACCCAGACGACCGATCCGGCTAAACCGGAATACAAGACAAAACCCAACAAGGGGTAGGCTAAAGAGGACGTTGATGGAAGTAGTTATAAAAAATTTGTAGAAGTGCAACCTATCTGAGGATTTTGCTTAGGGTAGATTGGAATGGAGAAACAAAATTCATGTAGCTGACTAAACATAGTTGGGACGGAAAGAGTTTTGGTTATTCATGTTAATGGATTTTTGAAGAACCCAAATACGCAATGCTGCAATACCCAAACAAGAAAGGGGCCTGGGTTCATGTTTATGAATTTCATACTTGAGGATCTTGGTCCCAACTACCTTATTTCAAGACAGTATTCTACAAAAAGAAGCAGTATTATAAATATTGTTTATATTTTATTAGTGTACTAGTATTTGGGTCATGATTGGGCCTAGTTCTGGTCCTTTATACAGGTCCAGGCCTTAGTTTGGGCGTTTAAGTTAGATTCAGGTGTGAGTCCAGATCCTGTAACCTGGGCCCAAGTCTGGTACGAGATTGGCTGTGGTTCAGCATCGATTGGTTGTGGGTCCTTGCCCTTTATTCTTGTCAGGGTCTAAGTTCTGGCATATATTCTAAATCTGGGTATGGTTATGGGTCCCCTGATTTAGATTTATATCAGGTGCATGTACAGACATGGCTTCCTTATTCGTAATTTGGGTTATGTCTGGGTACAATGTGAACTGAAAGGAAACCTGGCCTGCTTTGATCTATGTTGGCAAAGAATTTGTCAATTCTAATCAATCTGAGTTGTGTGTATATAGATGGAATTTCCACTGATTATTGTTGCTTGGTGCATTGGGCACTGTATTTCTTTTTGTTGCCCGTTCTTGGTTCATTTGCTTTAGTTAGCTTCTCTTGGGTGCCTTTGTTCTGTTTCTGTTCAATGGGAATTTGCGTCAGTGCATCATTCTCTTGCCCACCAGTCTTTAGTGAATCTGTTACTCTTAGTTCTCGATTAACGCTCTATATATTTTTCTTCTTCAGATGTTGATGGCAACAATTATGTTCTTTCAGCAAAATATTCTCTTATAAATTCTGCTAAGCTGATTCCTTCAGACATTGCACAGGTTCAGCCCCACACTGTCGTCCATGTAAGTAGTCCTGCATGCTATTTCATTGGCAGCAGTGCTAAACTGTTATTTTGTTGAAGTATTTTTTGCATTTCATTAAGGCACTAGTCTAGCCTTCCTGAATCATTCTACATGCACCATTCTTCTGTTCTTTACCTTAGTATTTACTTAACTCTTTATTGACTGAAACAGGGTTACATCTGCAACTCAATTGAAGCTGGCTACTTTGTTCGCTTTCTTGGACGCTTAACTGGTTTTGCTCCTAAAACTAAAGTAAAAATATAGTTTTTCTTTGCAGTGATGTTGCATGTTATTTCTGTTGCATCTCTAGATGGGTTTAAGCTAATGCAATTCGTTTGTTTTGAAGGCTACCGATGGACCTGAAGCCTTTTCTTCTGATTCTTTTTACATTGGGCAATCTGTTCGTAGTCATATTCTCAATGTCAGTGATAAATTTTAAATGTTAATAGAATTTCTCTGAGAATGTAGTAGTTTGTCATGTAAGTCAACTGGCCAGGCATTTATTTAATGCCTTTTTCTCCTGTTTGGCAGGTAAATAGTGAAGCTGGTAAAATAACTGTGTCATTGAAGCAGTCATCTTGTTTTTCAATAGATGCATCACTTATTCAAGGACATTTTCTATTGGATGAGAGGGTGAATTCCTGCTTTTATGCTCTTCACATCTTCTTAACCTTATAGTAGGCACTCAATTTTCAGTATTTGTTTGATCTATGAAATTTGTGAGATACACTGGAGCCAATTCTCTCATTCCATCATGATTTGCTTGCCAGTCAATACTGCATCTTCTTAATTTTTACTCTGTGGTAATAGGCTACCATATGTTGGCATGTGCTCCTACTATTTATCTTCATCAAAAAATGAAAAAGAAAAAATGAAAACCATAATGAATCACAGAGTGGGCACTTTCTTTGCCCTGATATCCAATGAAATAGGATTTATGTAGCTGACCCCAATATAGTTGAGACAGGGCTTTGATGATGATAATCCAATGAAAAATTTGTCTGCATTTTGTTGCTGCCATAGTTGTCTGTTTTGGTTTGTTTAGGCTAAAGGGGACGAAAATTTCATTTTGGCTAATAGAATGAACGAACAACCTGTTGGGAATTCTGTCCTATTTGGATTAAATTCCTGATTTGGTTCTGAGTTGGAGATTTTGGCTGAACAGGTTAAAATTCTAATTTCAGCTGAAATTTGACAATGGTGAGGATTCCCTCCTTTTTTGTTGCTTTGTTTTTTAATATGCTCCCCACTTAGGCTGAGTATGCATGGTCTTTTTGTCTTTTTCATTCACTTGCAAGGGCTTTTTGCTCTTTTAGGGCCATTTGGGTAAATGGTTCCCTCTGTTTGGCCCCATCTTTGTTCTACTTCATTTGGTCCTCCAATCTATGCACAAAGGTTGGCTTCTTTCTTTCTATCTCAACAATAAAGGGACTCAAGAGTCATTTACTTTACCTATCTCAATAATGTATATGATTGGTTTGAGGAGTGTCTCAAGATTCAGGCAAATATATAGTGTAAATGCTCTTTTTAACTTTTTAAAAATTTCTTATATTTTTGAATTTATATATTTTATAATATATTTTTGTAAGACAACACTGAAATGTAGCATCAAAGTTGCTGACATGGATGAGGTGTTTCAATGTGGAGTCAATTCCCTATCCAAAATAAAATTGACAATTATGGTTACTGCACATCAATTTTTCCCAATTGCAAAATGCATGTATAAGTGTTTTTTTCTCCATTAGTTTTGTTAGACATAGGTATCCTGGCATTCTTTTCTGGGAACTTTATTGATACTATTTACCTTTGTGTTTAAAAACTCAGATTGCAGACTTGCAGATGTCCGATTCCAACAGTTCTGGTTTTAAATGGGCGGAAAAAATTAACATTGGGAGTGTGGTTGAGGGAGAGATTCAGGAGAAAAAGGATTTTGGAGTTGTTCTAAGATTCAAGGAACATAATGATGTTGTTGGTTTCATTGCACACCATCAAGGTAAGTGCTTCTTCTCCTATCATTTTGCAGCTTCTGCCCATCTTTTTGAATTATTGCTTTTACCAATAAACAATATTTGTTATTGTTGCTACTCTCATAGACAAAAACACACACACACACATCCACACACAAAAGAGAGGCTTCCTATTGGTGGATGTTCCCCTGATGTTGTGCATGAACATGTGATTGATTCATTGTGAGCGAAGAAGCACGGATACAGACACGGGACACAGACATGGCGGTTTGTCAAATTAAAAAAAATGTAGAATACGGGCATGGCTGGACATGACAAATAATAAATATATATATTTATATATAATCATAAAATTAAATAATAGTTATATTTTTGGCCAAATTAAGAAGTATAATGCCACAATTAATAGAAAAGAAAACATAACTAATACTAGAAAAGTAATAAAAGATGAGACAAGCAAAAGAAAAAAAAAGTTAGAATATAGGGTAGCCCAAGAAAAAAAAACCAGAGATTGTTTGGGAAATTTCATATTTGTTCTGAAATTATTCCTGAGTTATTTATAAACTATTGAAATTTCATTTAACACTTTTTTTGTTGGTTTTGTTTTGTTTTTAATAATAGGCTTTGGTCACACTCGACGATAAAAAAAAGAGGGATTTAAAAAATTAAAAGAGCCCCACCATGTCCTGCCGTGTCTTGCCTTGTCCCTGCCGTGTCCAAATTAAAATAATAATAATAATAATAATAACAGACTTGTTTCATGGCGTGTCGGACATGTGTTCAGCCATGTCTGAGCCATGTTCGTGTCCGACAAATGTCCAGCGGTGACATGGGGACCCTAGGCGCGTGTCCGTGTTTCCTAGGTTGTGGGTTGTGCACCCTGCAAACTTTTTATTGGCTCACCAATGGTCAGTCCAACTTCTGTTGGCACTTATGACCTGCCTCTTTCGACTGGATATGGGACTGAGTGGGCTTTGATCAGGAAGGACTTTAAAAATCTCTTAAGTGTTAGATTTGTTCCACAATTGACAAGCTTGTATTGGGTGTGGTGCTCTTAAGGGGCTATTTGTTCATTTAATTGGTAGAGTGAAGTGAGGTGAATGGTTATTTTAAAAGATAAAAAAAATGAGAGGGGCTAAATCAATCAAATTATGAGATTTTGTCTTTTAGTGACAAGAAAATGTAACTTTTTGACTTTTTGTGTTAAAAGTAGATATTTTTTTCCAATTAGTGAGATGAGAATGTAGCTTTTTGACTTTTTTGTGTGAAAAGATTTGAAGAATTTTTTTTTGAAATGAGGTATTTTGATTTGACTCTTTTAGTTTGTCGTGTCTTGAAATAAAAGATGGCTTTAATTTTATTTTGAGGTGAAATTAACGAACACGTCCTAAAGTGAAAAAGCCTGTTTATTGGATTCCTCCTCCTAGAGGTATATTGAAATTTAATGTTGATGGTGCTGTGGGAGGCAAACCAAAGCTAGCGGATATTGGTGGGGTGCTCCGTAATGATAAGAGTGAGGTGTTGCTTATGTTCTCTAAAAGTGTGGTGATTAGAGATTCCAATGAAGCAGAGGTATTGGCTATTTTGGAAGTTGTTTGGAACTTTTATGCTTCTTTCCATGGACCACTGTTGGTGGAGAGTGATTATACAACTGTGGTGGGGTGCCTTTTGAAGCCCTATTCTAGACCTTAGAAGTTCCAATTTCACTTCAATGAAATAAAGGAGATCATCTCCTCCTTGGTCATATCTTTTTGTCATGTGCTGAGGCCAAGGTTTTAAAAATCGGTGTCGCGTGGGACTAGGCTGAGTCCTATGGACAAATTTGCCGAGTTGCATGGGACTCAGCCGAGTCCCTTGGTGACTTGGCTGAGTTTCCCAATTTGAGTCCGAGTGCCATGTGATCCAACTCAGTATGTGCCGGACGACTTGGACTCGGCCGATTTTTAAATCCTGGCTTAGGCGTGCTAATGGCGGCTAAGCAAGGGGTGGATAGAGCTTCTCCATGGATGGGTTTATCTTTGTAATCCTTTTAGGAGGGTGGTTTTAATTTTGGTTTTTTCGCTTTGGTGGGTGGGGTATAATGCTTCTATACCCTTTTATATCTGATTTTCTTGTTATGCTGTTTGCCTTATTTTCTTTTCAATAAAGGCTCTGTTACTTATAAAAAAATTCAGTGATAGACCATGATTGGGTTAAGGCCAAACATACTAGATAGTTGGATCAGGTGAAATATAATCCACTTATAAAATTTTAGATATCACCATTTGCTCAAGCTGTGGGCCATTGCTAATCTGTCACAAGACCTTGTCTCACATTCCTCCTGACAAGTAGTGGATACTGCAAAAGTATATATGAGTTCACACACATTTTTCTTATTGCATAATGAAAGAGATCCTACGTGTGGAGAGGAGATGGGGGAGAGGGAATGAACACTCATATGGGGAGAGGTACATGGTTTTGGGACACTCATATAAGATGGGATGGACATTCCTTTCTAAGTTGAAATTACCATTCCGAAATTCTCTCATAATGAAATGAAACTAAATCTCCTAAATAAAACAATCCAAATGAAACTAGATCCCTTATATCATGACTCCTAAAAATATCAAATTATTAACTGAGTGTTCCATTGGGCCCATTCTGGTAATGCAGCATAGAGGCCACTATGTTGAATCATGCCTAGGAGAGACCGATAGACTCCTGTACATTGTGCTGGTCTCCTAGAAGTGTAGTTTGGTTGGGAGAAGAAGATATGGAGAACAATGGAAGAGGAAGAAAGGAAGGAAAAAACGAATGAGGCAAATTTTTGTGGGGGAAGAAAAGTGTGCTTGTTGAAGAAAGAAACTGTGCTCTTAAATTAAGAAAAAAGGGTAAACCGTGCTCTATTGCCAAGTTGGTGTGGACAACTTTTGTGAATGAGAAAAATCCAATCCTACTTGTGGAGCTTGGTACCTTATTATTATGGTTTAGTACAAAATCACTAGAATACCCCTACAATTAAAAGAAATGACGAGAAGAACAGTATCTAAATACAACAAAAAATATTTAAATAAAATGTTACCCAATCAGATTGAACAGCTCAATGACTGGATCATGCATCTCCAACAATATGTATTCAATCCCCATATGTGAATTGATATGGATCTTTGTAAAATTACTTATCTTTGTACAATATATTTTGTGCAGTTGGTGAAACAGATGTAGATGCAGGCTCTGTTGTTCGAGCTTTGGTTCTTGACGTCTCCAAGGCAGAATGCATTGTGGATTTGTCTCTTAAGCCAGAGTTGGTTTCTGGTGTTGTTCAAGTAAATGGACTTGATCACCTGCATTCCAAAAAGGTTGCATGATTGACCAACCTGTGTATTTGTGTGTTCAGCGTACTTCTTTTGTTCAATAATTTCAGTATATTTGTATTTTGTTGATGGAAGACAACTTTTTATTTATTCTTTCTCTTTTCTTTTGGTTATTCCCATCTATTCATTCTCCCATTCAGAAGCGTCGAAGGGATGCACGTGATGAATTGGAGCTGCATCAGACTGTAAATGCCATTGTCGAAATCGTGAAAGAGAACTATCTGGTTAGTTTTATTTTCAGCTGCATAATTGTGAAATGGACTTCATTTCTAAACAATTTTCACTACTGTTTAACTTTTTAACTTTAACTATGATCTCTGTTTCTTTTTTTTTTTTCTTTTTTCATATATATATGTAATATTCTTAATAATCAAGGCTGTAATCCATCCATTTACAATCTGTTAATTGACTCATCTTTCTGGAAGATGGAAAATAAGGAAAGGAAAATATTCCTACAGCTAATCGTGTACCAAGTGTACAATTGGGTCAAAACTGAGTTACTGTATAGCTGGGCCTGTTTCATGGATTGGGCCTTGATGGGTTTATGTTAACATTCCCCCTCTAACTGATGCTGGTCAACCAGCAACAATTTGCGGACCAAGAACTCATGATGTGGCTGAAGAAGAGCTTTGGTGAAGATATCTACAAGCTGTAACTCAGTGGTGACATGTGGAAGACTTCTGACCTTCCGATCATATTCATCCCAAATGAAATTTCAATCCACCTTGACATATTTTGTGCATTCATGAAAAATGGGATTTTCAGTGAGGCGAGTTGCACTGCTATTATCAACATGAAGAGGAGTAGCTTTGTTTGAGGAAAACCAATTTTAGAGAGGAAACTACGAAGCCAAAGAATCTTAGAACAAGCGGAAGACATAGCTCGGTATTCAGATTCTGTGGAAGATTTAAAAACCTTATCTTGTTTCTTGCATTTCCAAGATATTAATGCATCACACAAATAGATGCACTACCCTATCGTTGATCTAGGAGTATCTAGATATCCTACCCAATCTAGATTAGAGTACGTAGTAAAGTTTAGAGGTGTACCAACTAGAAAAAATAGTCGTGTCTGAGTTCCATGAACATATCGAATGATATGTTTGACTATTGTCAAATGAAGTTGTCTTGGTACTATCATGAATTGGTAACCACATTTATTGCATTAGAGATATTTGGTCTTGTGATGGTTAAGTAGATAAGACTACGTACCAATCAACAATAGAACGTGAGTTCAGTGAGAAGATCCCCTTTTATCTTTTAGAAGTTTAACATTCACCTCTAATGGTGTATCTGCAGGAGTGGATTCTTGAAGTCCAGTTAGTGCGACAAGATCAGTAACATACTTGTGTTGATGAAGAAAAATTCTTTTCTTTGTTTGTTGGACTTCTACTCCCAAGAAGTACTTTGATGGACCTAGATCCTTCATATGAAATGCTGCCTGTAGTGAAGTTTGAAGGTTTTGTATCATGTTGCTATGTGTATTAGTGATAATGATATCATCCACGTATATTAGAAGTATGGTAGTGCAGTGAGAGTAATGTGAGTGAACATGGATGGATCAAAAGGGCTTTGCACAAACTCCAACTGAAGTAAGGTAGTACGAAACTTTTCAAACCATGCTTTAGGTGCTTGTTTGAGTCTATACAACGAATGACGTAACAGAGCAACATCCTTTTTAGATTTAGATGGATAGCCTTCAGGAAGGTGCATATAGACCTCCTTTTTGAGATATCCATGGAGGAACGCATTTTTTACGTCCATCTGATAAAGTAGCCTTGACTTAGATGCAACAACAGCTAGAATTGTGCGTACAGAGGTCATCTTGTCTACAGGAGCAAAGGTCTCGTCATAATTAATGCCATATTCTTGTTTATTTCCAAGTGCCACCAAACGTGCCTTATAGTGTGCCAAGGTACCATTTGGATTTAGCTTAATAGTGTATGCCCATTTGCAACCAATTGGTTTAATAGAGGGAGGACATGGGACAGCATCCCACGTCTTGTTTTCCTTGAGTGCATCAAGTTCTTCCTGCATAGCTTGTCGCTGCAATCATACTTCACTACTTGAGAATAAGAGCTAGGAATATGAACAGATGAAAGCGTAGCAAGTAGGGCAGTATGGATAAAACCAAACTGATCAGTAGGTCTCAAAGTCCGAATAGACCGGCGAAGAGGCGCAGCTGGGTTTGGATTAGGTGTGGAGGCTTGATCAAGAGCGCAGAAAAGGTAGTAGTGTTAGGGGGCTTCGGTGCAGTGTCTCTTTGTAATCTACGCCTTTTGTACACAATGTTTTTATACCTTAAAGCAGAGCATGGATGAAAATCGCGGTATTAGTTGCGGTATTGGTCGGTCCAAAAAGCCGATACGGTATCGGTATCAGTATTGGTTACGGTTCACGGTTTGTCGCGGTCGTCGAGGTGTGATTTTTTTTAATCCAAAAAAGATTGAAAAAATATCAAAAAAATCCAAATATTAGAAAAGGCTGGAAAATGGTGTTTTTTTTTATTAGTAACAAGTATAAATCAAAATATCGGTCTTGCTAAATTATGATATCTTGTATCACTATCTTGTTTGAAATTGTATATATATATATATTTTGTAAGAACCATAATTATGGCTTATGAAATATGAACTATTTGTTAGTGTGAAATTTTAGAGAATACGGCTTATTTATAATTTATATATAGTGGTTGTATTGTACTTGTATCTAATATAGTATATAACTAATTAACTATATACCCTTATCATGATTTATCGGTTATCATTCGTCAATCATCAATTTATTACTCAATTATCAAGCAAGTTGTGAAATTCAAGAACATAAACATTAACATAGCATATGACACAGTAAAATAAATCATAAAGCAATTGGAGAGAATGAATGTACACCTGAATTCCAAGTGGAGTGTCGCCCGGGCTCAATATCATCGTCATTATCATTTCTTCTTCTTTGGTATGGGTTATAATAATATGATTCAAACTCTTTCATTACACTCCCATACCCTTGGCTATAATGATATTGTTGCTGAGGAGCGATGATCCTTTCATAGTACGATGAGCTATCCTCAGTATATTGAGATGACTGGGGGACCAAATTTAAATTAAAAAATTCATGAGGAACAAAAATAGCTTCTTGGGGCTCACGTTGGATCATTCCTTGCTCATACCACGGTTGTCGCGGTGGAACTAGAGGCAGCTGAGTTAGCCAATGAGAGTTGTATCCATACATAGCCTGCTATTGTCCAACATTGCCTGTAGAAGTACCTTCCCCCACTCCTTGACTGATGCTACTATCAATTTTTCTTAGTTTGTGAGACATATCTTACATAACCACTATGGGAATCTAAGTCTGTAGCACCAAAAAAATGCTCAACTGTCATATTGGTGGCTCATTATCTCTATAGTAACCACAAATCCCAAGAGAATTAGGAGGAATTCCTGTTGATGAGGAAGATGTAGAGATACTCGACTCACTCTCCTCACCCACCTCCTTTCCTCTTGCTTTTGTAGGATCAACTGTAGTACCTTCTGTTGTTGTGTCAAATTAATCTCTTGTAATCTTTCAGAGGCTTTCATTGGCTCAAACTTCTTCCCAGTCAAGTCCTCAACCATTTTTGCTAGCTCTGGATCTTTATCTGATAATAGCTCTTCTACCTCTTCTAACCACTTATCTAACAAATCATATTATGCTGAAAAAATAGTCTATATTAATTGGGTAGAAGTAATCTTGGTGATCCTCAAATGCTCTTTTTCTTCAATTTCAACTGCGAAGCTTGAGGTTATAGTGGATGTAGGCCAATTTGTTCAAATTATCCATTATGATTTTATTTCTTACTTTTGTATGGATAAAAGCAAAGGTGCTCCAATTTCTTTCGCAGTTTGACTATGATATAGTTTGACTAAGAACTTTAATTGCAATCGTCCTTAATGCTGGAGTACTCTCTCAATAATTCAATTACCATTCAGCTGAAAATAAAAGAAAATAAGATTAAACATTTAATTTTTGAATTTTTGAATAATGAAAATATAATTTACTATTTATATTTTACAATCCTTATCAGGATATGTCTGCGTGATAGCTCTTCGAGCAATGGTGGTGTCAAAACTTTCCATACCTTCATTATATACATCAATCTAATGATATTAAAGCAGAAAAAGCATCATCAACTGTTATGAATGAATAATGATATATATTAA
Organism: Sextonia rubra; assembly: GCA_037013555.1. Classification (NCBI taxonomy): domain Eukaryota; kingdom Viridiplantae; phylum Streptophyta; class Magnoliopsida; order Laurales; family Lauraceae; genus Sextonia; species Sextonia rubra. The sequence continues at coordinate 383,412 of JASUAD010000027.1, forward strand.
ATTGACGAAAACAAAAGACACCATATAAGGTCTCTACTTTTTAATTTACTTACTTGGTTTGTTGCTTTACTACCCTCATCAGCGTCATTTGCTAGTCTTTCCATAATATTTTTCATCCCACTCAAATTTCATCAGTTATATTTCGATTAAGAGATTCATATCGAAATTGTGGATTAAGAAAGTAATCTATTAAATGCAAAAATTTAAGTGAAAAATGTGTTAAAAAGAATTTGGTAAATTAATACAACAAGAAATCAGTCTTCACTTACCAGCAGTGTGTAAGTCATGATGCAATTGATGCTCTCAACGACCATCGATGATCTTCCAATGTTTGGTATAATACCTATAATTTGCTTTATTAACCATTTTTGCTCTCTCCATGGCCTCTTGTAAGAAGCCTATAGTTGGCTTATCATCACTATCAATCAATCGAAGAATTTTTATTAGAGGCTCACGAACATTTAAAAAATTTTTAATATGAGGCCAAATCTTATTGGACTCAATTGTCTTGCGTACTTCTTCTGCTAGGGGAGTCGGTCGCTTTTCCTACTTAGAATTTGATTTGATGAGTTGGAGAAGCCTTCCTTTATACTTGTAAATACTCTCGATGGCTATAAAGTGGGTTGTAAATCGAGTAATGCTAGGCCGTGGCAGTTTATGATTGTTTGTAAACTTTTTCATCATTGAAATAAGTCCATAAGACTGGTAGAAGAAATTAGTGATTTTCTTCATCTTTTCAAGTACTTGTTTCATGACTTTTCCTTTGGCAATTTCTTCAAGCATCAAGTTTATCCAATGGGCTGCACATGGTGACAAAAAAATATTTGCCCTCTATTGCATAGGCATCATTCCTACCTTCTTCATGTTTACAGCAGTATCGGTGACAACATGAACTACACAATCTGCCCCAATATCATTAATCGCTGTATTAAACCACTTATTGATGTATCTAGCATCTTGAACATAATCAGTTGCATCAACTGATTTGATAAAAACTGTTCCGAAAGGGCAATAAACTAGAAAATTCAAGATATGACATTTTGTGAGGGTCGTACACCCATCACACATTGGTGTGCAGCCTCTTTCTCTCCAAATCCTTTTAAAAGTCTCCGTTCAGAGTTGTTACTCCTCATTTTCTTTTCTAACACAGAGATGACCAATCTCATATAGGGTGGGTGCCTTTATATTGAGACCATATTCTGCTGCTGCATCTAACATAGTGGTAAAATAAGGAGAATTTGCTTTATGTGGTGGAATTGCCGCATCTAAAAAAAATTTTCTAGTAGCTCTTACTAAATTTTTTCTTGCTTTATTAAATTTCCCCTTCAATGCTCTTACAATGCTGCATTGCTTGGCTGTTGGTTTTCAATATGCAAATGAGTTTGTTGGACTCACCACACCTAGCCTACGAGGTGCCTGTGTAGGAGGTTCATCATCGTCCTTAATATCTACTGGGCGGGGTTGTCTTTGATTAAATGCTCGACGCAAACCTCCTCCCCTGGATCTGGATGAGCCACCTTCATTATATTGGCCACCTCTCATGGCCGCCTCATATTGTATCCTTCTTCTCTCCTCCTTTTAAAGTGACCTCAAACTTTTTTTTAGCCCTCCTTAAATTTGGATCCTCATCATTGTCAGAGGAAATAATATCTCTATCCCTAGATCCAAAAACTTTTTCCCTACATGCTTCAGATTTTCCTCTCTTCTTTTCTGTCTGATAACCTTTTTCTATTTTCTTTCATCCAACAACTCTTGCATTTTTTTTTTTCACATTAGATGGTACCTGAGGACACTTTGCCACTTGGCCTTGCTTATAAGCCAAGTATTGCTTCAATCTAGTTATCCTTCCATTTATGATTTTTTGGCAATAATTACATTTAATCTTATGTTCCCTTCTAACTTCTTTACAATGGTTCTATGCCAGATCAATGTCACGCACCATTTTAATCTAGTTTCTTTGAAACAAAAGAACAGATGGCACAATTTATAACATTTGAGCTAAGATCCAAAATATAATAGAAATAAGGAAATTAATACATTTATGTAAAGCATTTAGAATCTCAAAATGGCACATTTTAAATGATACATTAATTATTTAATTTTTTAATTCCATGTTTTAACAATCTAAAAATAAATTCAGAAATATAAAAAATATTGATATGTCACATAATCACATACATGATAAGACAACCATAAAAGAATTAGCATATGTGAAGTATACAATGATTATATAAAATTAGGAAACCACATTTATAGTGAAAATCTAAATGTATAATAGTTTAATATTAAATTATTCAAAATCTGAAAATAAATTAAAAAATATAAAACTAATTACATAAAAGAACAAAAAAAAAAGTAATCTTGCATGAAGTACACAAAGATTATGCTTACTTAAAAAAAATTGTAGTGAAATACTCAAAATATTCGTTTTGAATATTAAATTATTATTTCATACAAGAAAATAAAATTTGAAAATATAAAACTATTTACATAATATTTTGAAAAAAATGAAAACTTATTATATTCATATCATACATGAAGTATGCAATAAATAATAAAATTGTGATTAAATCCTCAGAAAATCTTATTTTAATATTAAAATATTAAAAAATATGAAAATAAATAAACATAAAATGTCCACATCTTGTAGATCTATGTATTTTACTGCTAAATCTATCAAACTTGCTTCATAAAATCATGTATTTGCATACTAATAGAATAAAAAATAAAACTTAATATTAAAAAGACTATAATCTTAAAAAAAGTTAAAATCCTAAAATTTTAAATACCAAATAATAGATTCACTCTCATAAATCACAATATGTAAATTCATAACATAAAATAAGTGGAATCATCATCATGGATCACTTCTAAGCTCTTACTAAATAAATATTAAACAAAATAAAAGAAATTTAATATGCTTACCTTTGTAAATTTATTTTCTTGACTTTTATAGATCAAATCCACCAAAATAACTGATTTTGTGATGTTTTTGGAAGTCAATGGAGTAGGAGGAGCAGGTTGGGCATCTTTGGAAAGGGGATGATGAGTAGAGAGGGAAAAAGTGGGGAAGATTTAGGATTTAGAGGCTTTTATATAATATCGACCGATATTTTGAAAATATTGGCCGATATATCGTTTCTGCCGATATTTTGAAATATCGGCCGATATCTCACAATATTTTGGCGATATTTACTGAGACCAATTCCGAGACCGTTACGAATCAAAATATCGTACCGGTATCGGCCGATACCGGTACATATCGGCCGATACGAATTGGTATCAGCCATTTTTTTTTTTAACCTTGGAGCAGAGAGATTATTATCACAAAAACTAGGAATAAATGCAATGGAAAGAGAATCAATAGGATTAACATAACGCTTGGAAAAATATTGATTTTCAAAGAAAACCACATTTTTGGAGATCTGGATGCGCTTAACTATGTTCTTTCCATAGGAGGAAGAAGAACAAAACATACACACCCAAATGGATGAAGATGTGAATAAGTGGGATGTTTTTAGAAAAAAACAGTAGTGAGGTGTTTGATTCTCAGTCCGAGGAGGGGGTAAGTGGTTCATTAAACGAACTGCTGTGGAGAAAGCTTCAGGCAAAAAACGAGTAGGAACAAGGGAGTCTAGAAGAAGGGCCTAAACAATGTCCAAAAGGTATCTATTTTTTCTTTCGGACACTTTGTTTTGTTGTGGTGTATAGGGGCATGATCTTTGATATATTAGCCCCCATTCTTGCAGTAATTGTTGCAATTCTTTTGAGACATATTCCCCTTCTAAGTTGGTTTGCAGTGTTTTAATTGAGGTTTCAAACTGATTTTCGACATTTGCAAAGAAAACTTGAAATGCAGCAAACATTTCGAACTTAGAGCGTAGAAAATACACCCACGTAAACTAACTATAATCATCAATAAAGGCAACAAAATCTTTAAAATAAGACTCTGAGACTTCGGGTGCTATACCCTAGATATCGCTATGAACAAGATTAAAACATTTTACTGCTAAAGAATCAATGCATGAGAAAAGGAAGAGTTTTGCTCTAGGCCATTTTACAACTATCACAATCAAAAGAAATGTCTTTGAAAGCGATGTTATTGTCAGCAAATGAAGGAGTTTTGAACAATCACAGCAATGTTTTAGAATTAGGATGCCGTAAGCGTTTATGCTACAAATGGCAATTATTGGAACTAGAAGCACAAAGCAAAGCAGATGTAGATGTATTCCTATTGAGTGCAAATAGCTATAGTGGAAAGGGAAAACCACACTTACCCCCCTTCGCTAGAACTTCCCCAACGCTTGATCATCCACAACACATCCAGATCTAGAAAATGAAACTGAGCAATCATTGTCAACAAGTTGTCCAACAGATAATAGGTTTGTTTTTAATGGATGAGACAAAAACACATGATGCAAAGGTAAAGGATGAGAGATAGCACCAACATCTGTTATGGGAATACTTCCTCCATCTGCCATATTGATTCGAAGGTTTCCATCATAATTTTTAAAATATGATAAATTTTCAGAGTATGTCATGTGATTGGAAGCCCCCGAGTCAACATACCAACTAGAGTTGGAATTTTGGTTTTACCTGAAAGACCAAAAACTGAAAATGCATTTACAATCATTTGTTGTACCACTTTTGGAGTCAGATATGTAGAGGATGAGGCAAGTGGTGGAGTTGTAGGTCGTGTAGGTGTAGATGTGTTGGCAACAAGATCTGATGCGGAGGAAGACTCAACCATGGTTGCTAGATTCGCCTTCTGGGTTTGAGACTATGGACATCTCCGAAATTCAGGAAGAACATGCCCTTTACGTTTGCAATAAGTACAAAACTTCTGAGTACATTGAGTGGAAACATGACCATATTTTTGACAGCAATGGCATTGAAGTTGACTGATATCGTGGCCTTGCATTTTATTTCTAGCATTGTATGCAATGTCTATAGAACCTCCAGGAATAGTTTGCACAAGAGCAGCTTGTGTTGTCAAGAGTTGTTCTTCATGTAAGAGTTTGCTTAAGCATGACTCTATTGAAGGCAAAGGCACTCGGCTCATCAGATTGGATCTAATATTTTCAAACTCTAGATGTCAAGAAGTGATCCCTCTGACTGGTTTCATGTGTCTCTCGAACCCATCAACATGACCCCATAATTCTTTACCTCGAAGGTAAATTTGGTATAGAAAAGCCCATGATGTGTAATTCTTCCCATTAAATTTAATAAGAGAAATAACTTCAGTTTTATCCATGAAGCGGTAGTTTTCAAACAGGAATGAAATCAGGTGCACAGTTCCCCAAACAATCTCCCAAACGGAAACAATTTGAAAAATAGAGGGCTGGGCGGCCACAATAACTATCGGTAGAATTCTGATTGGGATCTGATGTGGGCCCCAAATCCTGATCCAACAGTAAGGATAACAGAGTACTATATTTAGGCACCTTGATATAAAGTTTGATCAAAATCTGACCGTTGAACAAATAGATCTAGAGAGACGACCAAAACAGTCTATAAAAACTGACGACATGGAAAGTTGAGTAGAAACTGACCTTATGAGTTCCAAAAATGCTGAAAAAATCACTAGAATTCCCAGAAAATTCTGGCGACCAAGACTGGGTAATTTCCTGATGCTTCTGTGAAGATCCAAGGTGGGCCACTGATGATCAGACGTGATCTGCAAGTTGTTTGACTCCTCTGGCGGGATCAGCTAGAGCAGGTCTTCAAAATACAGATACCTGATCTGTATTAACAATTAGAAAAAGGAGATTTAAACTACTTGATTCATTGACAGCAATGGAAGAGTTTCAGCAACTCTAATCACAATCTCCAAAGGGTCTGTCTTTTTGGCTCTGATACCATCTCAAACAGTAAGCAGAGAATTGGAGAAAATGATTTCTGTGAAATCTCAATGGATTTCTTGGTTCAGTGTCTGCATTTTGTACACAAAACAATGCCTTAGGGTGTGTTTGGATGAGAGGTAGATTAGAGTACAGTAAAATGAAAATTTTGAAATTCAAATTTCCCCCCATCTTTTTAAAAAAAATTCAAATTTCCCTCATTCTTTTTTAAAAAAAAAGGTCAAAAAGTCATCACTAAATTACAAAAAATCTCTACTTTTTATACAAAAAGTAAAAAAGATTCCCTATCAAGCAACTAAAAACAAGAGTCATTATAACCCCATCATATATTTTTCTTTCTTGATTTTGGGTTTACTCTATTCTGTTTTATTCTACCCCAAATCCAAACACAGCCTTAATCAAGGATGTATTCCATCCATTTACAATCTGTACAATTGACTCATCTTTCTAGAAGATTCCCTATCAAGCAACTAAAAACAAGAGTCATTATAACCCCATCATATATTTTTCTTTCTTGATTTTGGGTTTACTCTATTCTGTTTTACTCTACCCCAAATCCAAACACAGCCTTAATCAAGGATGTATTCCATCCATTTACAATCTGTACAATTGACTCATCTTTCTAGAAGATGGAAAATAAGGAAAGGAAAATATTCCTATGGCTAATCGTGTACTTAACTGTGCAATTGGGTGAAGACTGATTTAATGTGCAATTGGGCCTGTTTCACGGATTGGTCCTTGATGTGTTTGTGTTAACACATCCAGGACTTCAAGAGATTGGGTCCACTATTGAGAGTGTAGGGCTGCTTTCCACTTTCTTGCATTTGTGAAATAGAGAAATCAATAATATGTATTTCCATTATCCTTATGTAACTGTCGAGAATAGAGATTTATCAGTATATCTAGTTTTCAAGGGTCTCCTGTTTCTATTTCCAGTCCCTCATCACCAACCTCCACTCTCTCTCTCTCTCTCTCTCTCTCTCTATACATATATATTTATTTCATTTGTCTATAGTGCTTATAATTGTTGTTCCTTTTAACTGTAGGTGCTTTCGATACCCGAGTACAATCATGCCATAGGTTACGCATCTATATGTGACTATAACACTCAAAAGCTTCCTATCAAACATTTTGTGAATGGTCAAAGGTGCACAGTGATTTTTTGTAGTTTCCTTTTTTTTTTTCTTTTTGACAACTTGCTCAAGGCTGTGTTTTTTTTTTTGCTTAAATATGATTTTTTTTATTTACACTTTAAATTTGCCGCGTTCTACAATTGATGTGTATATATACCTTGTCCTAGGTCGATTGCATGAATTATGTTTTTTTATTCTAGTCTATCTTGGGCCAAATCTTTAGATATGTTACGCTTTTAATATCTATCCTCTTTGCCGTAGTTTTCAAAATTGGAATCGTATCGCAAGTTGTTTATATCCATGAATTGAATCGAATTGCGAATAGTAAGATTTTTTATTTTTCCAATAAAAATGAAAATTAATTATAAATTAAAAAAGTAATTATTCATAACCATCCTTATGTCCATTATAGTAGTATAAATACAATAACAAATAAGTCTATCATACAATCATATAAAAAACAGCATGACAGATACTAATATATATGATAAATGATGTGTAAATAGTTAAATAAGTTTAAGATATGAATATATATTTTTCTTATCTTTAAACTAAAAATAAAAATAAAATCCAAACCATTAATGGTACATGATAGGATATCTCTTAAAGAAAGTGCTCATGTAAAAAGAAAAAAATAAAAATAGATTAAAAAAAGAAGAAGCTATAGACAAGCACCATACTCAAACTCGAATGCTTTAATTGAATGCATGTTCTTTATTCATCTTTAAAACCACATCAAAGCTGCAAAATATTGTTATGAGGTTTCCTTCACTAGTAAATAACCTTTTAAAAATAAAATAACTAAAAGAAAGAGAATAAAGAAGGAAAAAAACTATAAAATATTATTAATATTTACTTATTGGTTGTAGTTATTCCTACTTAGCTGGATCGCTTGAATCGTAAGATTCGATGAAACGAGTATCGAATTGTAGGATTCACTTCTGAATCCTAAGATACATTTGTAACTAGGATTCGTTGCATAGATATAAATCATTCCCTTAAGATTTGGGATATGAATTGGGATTCAGGATACGCATTGTAGGATTTTGATAATTTTTCGCTTTGCTTCCTTTTATGTCCTCTTTGGTGTACCCCCTTTCTTTGAGTAATCAACCTGTATAGAAAAACTTTTCCTTATTGATGCAATTGCAGAATTGTGTTGACATTTTATTATCATCTCAAATGAGTTACTCTTAATTTATCACCTATTGATCCTACCCCTCATGCTGCTGCTTGTTTCTAATTCTTTCTTTCTTAGTTTTACTACACATCCATATAAACATTTTCGTCTCCGCTACACTCATCTTTTGGATGTCTTTTCTTGATTGACCAACATTTTTTTTTTATAGGTCATGGCTAGTCTAATCGCCGTCCTTTATATTTTTTTAGTGAAATCTTGTTGGTATGGCCTATGGCCAATCACTAAGTACCCAAAAGTAAGTCTCAGTCACTAAGTACTCAAAAGTAAGTCTCAGTAAGTCTCCAATTCAACTATCTAGCTTATATTGTATGTTTGACATCATCCTCAATCTCTCCATCCATACTAATTATAAGACTAAGGTATTAGAAAGAATCTCTTTGTTTTATTTGTTGAGATTTTGATTCTTGTAGGAGTTACATCACTTTGCACATCTTAGCTAAAATTGCAGTTAATACATTCTTTGTACGACTTATTTAAAGCCCTTTTATTATAAGGCTTCTAGTCATCTCTCAATTCATCCACTAAAATGATATCATTAAAAATAATATACACTGAGGTACCTTTTGAATGTGGCCAGTTAACTTGTTAATCAATGAAAAAGGTAAAAGCTTAGTCTTAACCCTTGATGCAAATCTATGACCACTGGAAACTCACCTTTCTCCACAAGTAGTTTTCACACTAGTCACCGTACTCTTATGCTAGCACAATAACCCGTGCTAAGCACTAGCATGACTGAAGCAGCGCAGGGGAAGAAGATTAGCCAACAGGCTAATCTCCAAGCCAAAAGGCTTAGGGATAAGTTGTCTAGGTGCCTCACCAAAGACAAATAAACTCTCTCAACTGAGAACCAATTCCAAATCTTTATTCAATATGAAAGTCTATCCCATCAAGAGATTACATCTATATTTATAACCAAGATATTACCTAATAAAGGAAACAACTATTTCTAATCAAATAAGAAGTCCTAAATCAAATACAACTGGACTTGCCAAATATTAATAAAACAACTAAAGCAACTACTAATAATATAATCTACTCTAATCTACTGTGCTTTATTGGTCATAGGTCCAATAGCTGGCCAATCATGAATCTGGCCTGCATCAGTTCTCCTCTGCTTGGAGGAGAACTCGTCCTCGAGTTATGTAAATATCCACCGGGGTCGAAAGTCATTGGAACAAACTTTTGTTTTATCTTCAGATCCATATTTTCATGACATGGCTTGAAAGCTTATTGCAGTCTTTTCCTCCATGTAATAGTAGATCGGAATGTTTTCGACTGTGGGTCTTTGCATGAATCTTGGATGTGTGAACAAACTAATAAATGCTGCAAGTGTTGACAGTCAGATAGCCATATGTGATCTCTGAAGATGAAGTCAATGTGGGAAACTTTTATCACTTGAACTACTTGTGAGATAACTGGAACAAGGAATTTCACTGTTGGTGTCCTAATTGGATTTTTTGGAAAAGGCAGAACAATCAATTCTCTTAGATGTTCAATGTCAGCTTGATGTACCTTTTGCTTCGCACTTAAAGTTGCAATAAGATCTTCCTTTCCATGAATGAGCTTTTCAACATCCTCGTTGGAATTTGTTTCTTCCCTGTGTTCATCCTGTGACTCTTCAATTGATAGTGATGAGGTAGATGAAGATGTTGCTGGTTGTAATGGAACAAGATCAACATATTGTCCTTTCCAATAGAAAGAATAGATATTCTTCTCTTTGTCATATTGCACTTTCCGATTAAGAAGCCATGGTTGTCCTAAAAGAATATGAGTGATATTCATGGAAATTACATCACACCAAATTTTATTTTCATATACACCAATCGTGAAAGATACTAAACATCTGTGAGTTACAGTAATGACAGAAGCTTTAGATCATGTAACTTCGTAAGGCATTGGAAGAGTCTCCGTAGGCCAATTGAGTTTATCAATAACATATTGTGCCACAAAATTGATAGTACTGTCATGATCAATAACTAGATTAGTTAATCGATCTTCACACCTTACTCGCGTTCGGAATACTATAGTCTGTTTCCACTCTTTGTCTTCCTTTTCATTGGTGGTGAGAAGTCTGTGAATGACAAGGGTGTGAGTATCTTTACCTTCAAATTTTGTTCCCATCAGATGATCTTTCGTTCATTGTGGAGAATGTTCTTGCTTAGGCTTGACTTGTTGCAGGTGGGACCATTGAAGCATGTGCTCAATATGAATTGCTTCTTTGTATGCTTCATGAACACTGTGACATGGTTTCATCTTCTCAAGAATGTCTGGCTTCAAACCTCTGATAAAGCGAGTTATATCATGCAGCTCATTCTGTTCCAAGTCACAAACTTGGTGCAGTCTCGAAAATTGATTTAAATATTCATAAACTGTTGAATTTGCCTGTCTGAGATTGAGGAACTGCTCAAAGTAGACCTTATTTGCAAAATACCAATCTCCATATTTATACTAATATAACATGCTTTGAACTTCATCAGATGGTCCAAAGATTTGCATATTGACTTTACTGTAAGAAATTCAAAATCTTCTGAATGCTCAAAATTAACTAACCTGATGGCTTGATCTTGTTGACAAAAAGACGCAAGTGAAGATGGAGCGTGGATCAGACCAAAATATTATCTTTTGAGAAGCAATGGCTAAGATCAATCAATCCAAAAAGACTGGATTATTTGTTTTTGCTGGGCCCACATATATATAAAATTTTTTTTGTACTGTTGTGGATCTGAATTTGGGTCAGGTTAGACCTGGACTGAACCAAAAGTGTTTTGGACTGGGGTGAGATTCATGTCAACAGTTTTGGTCCAAACTGTTGCGGCCAAACTGCTGAAAAATCTTCCCTCTTGCTGCAGTAATGAGAAGACAGATTAAAAGAAACTTCTTCTCCCTGATTCAGAAACAAAAGGAAAGAGAGGAAGGAAGAACGAAAAGGAAAGAGAGGAAGGAAGAGGCTTAGCTTCTCGACGACAGTGGAGTCTAGCCGGCGATGGCGATGGAGAACGCCAGCAGGCGATGGCGATGGTGGGTTCCAGCCGTCGATGGCGAGAGAGAAGTCCAGCAGGCGATGGCGATGGTGGGTTCCGGCAGGCGATAGCGAGAGAAAACTCCAGCAGGCGATGTCTTGGTCTCTTCGTCGCCTGTGCTCTGTCTTTCGCGTCTGCGTCTGCCTTCTCTCTCTCTCGCTCTGTTTCTTTTCTTGGTTTGGGGTTTTGCTGAGCAGAGAGGATCGGAGGCTGGGACGGTGGTGGGTTGGTTACAGCAGTGTTGGAGATGGCGTTTGGTTTCAATGGAAAGGGATATAGTCGAAAGTGGTCTCGTGAAGGGGTGTGGCTGGAGATATGGGGGTTTGGGAGTGGGGATGGATGACCGTGATCGAAGGGGGTGGGTTCGGCTTGGGCGATGGAGAGTTTTCCGGTGGGCTGCGGGGTTGGATCGGGTCGGGGATGGATCGGGTGGGCGCCAGAAAGGGGATTGAGCCTGGATTGGTTGTCGGTGAGGGTTCCAGAGAGTTGACAGGGGGGGTTTGGGGACTCAGGGGTGAGGTCGGTGGCAGTGGAGGAGATGGAGATGGAGATGGAGATGAATGGAGTGCGGTGGGGTGCTGCGGTGAGGGAATGGAAGAGGACGGACGAGGAGGGATGATGACTGGGAGAGATATGTTACCTCGAATCGGTGATCAGACGGCGATCCGAGATTGGATCTTCGTCTCTGATACCAATTGAAGCAGCGCAGGGAAAGAAGATTAGCCAACAGGCTAATCTCCAAGCCAAAAGGCTTAGGGATAAGTTGTCTAGGTGCCTCACCAAAGACAAATAAACTCTCTCAACTGAGAACCAATTCCAAATCTTTATTCAATATGAAAGTCTATCCCATCAAGAGATTACATCTATATTTATAACCAAGATATTACCTAATAAAGGAAACAACTATTTCTAATCAAATAAGAAGTCCTAAATCAAATACAACTGGACTTGCCAAATATTAATAAAACAACTAAAGCAACTACTAATAATATAATCTACTCTAATCTACTGTGCTTTATTGGTCATAGGTCCAATAGCTGGCCAATCATGAATCTGGCCTGCATCAATGACTCACGTGGCTAGGGTACACGCTCCATATAATTAGTCTTAACATTTTGTTGTTAAATAAATACGCAAAAACATTTGGTGCTATAGTGGTCAGGTTACATATCTAAAGGGTAAGAGATCATGAGTTCAAATCCCTAATCTATGCGATTTTTTACTTTTTACAAATTCTCAATAAAAAAGTCAATTGAAAGGAGTTTGGTCAAAATTGAATTCAAAACCCTTCTCTTTAATATATTATAATTTGTCTTTAGTGATGCCAATATAGTGTCTCGAGGCACTTCTTTTATCTAAATCCACCAAATCCAATTTCTAGGTACTCTGTTGTCTACTTTCTGTAGATCAATGGAGACCATATGAAGATTTCTTCTTTTTCTCTCGGTATTTTTCCCATTAATTGTCTAACTGAGAAGATAACTTTCATCGTTGACGTCTGCTTGGCATGAACCAAATTGATAGTCGGCTATCTTGGTCTTTTGTTTAGGTCTTTACTCCATCACTCTACTAATATATAGTTTTAGAGATTATTCATAAGTTTAATCCCATAATAATTGGTGTAACTTTGTTGTGCAGGTCCTCGTGTCAGGGCTTGCGGGAAGTGCCGAATCACAATCGGGTGTTTGAAGACACTTAGAACATCTCCAAAGATACCATAAATGGGGACACACATCCTATGGGAAGACCCAAATTCTATTAATCAACTCTCGGGATAATTTTTTACTACAATGCCATATAAATAAGAAAGATAACTTAATGCCTAAGAAAAGCTAGCCTAATAATGGAAACTAAATAAACTAGAAACTTAATCCTAATTACAACTCATAAAATAAAATAAAATCAAATGAAATAAAATATAATGATATATAATTACTAAATAAAACGCCTATATCTATGTGGGTGTTATACCTGTGGCCATTGAGGTTTACGCTGCGACATTCTCCCTAGTTTGGAAAGAACTCGAACTCGACCTCGAGTTCGGTAAATGTTCGCCAGGATCGAAGAACAATTGAGCAAACGTTCAATTTGTTGGTTGAGCTTGAGGTTGTGTGTACATCTTGAAAACTATGAACATGATGCATCTATTAATTTGACAACCAAAGCGTATGTGGACGTTTGATTGAACTGTTGGGTACTTTTATGTGTGGAATCTGCACCATCAAATCACAATCTTTGACCATCCATCGTTCTTCTCCAAAGATAAAAATCAATATAAGCAATGTCAATGAATAGATCTTGTTGTGGACTCATCGGAACAAGTGATCTGTTTGCCAGTTGAATCTCATACTGGTTGTCCAAATTGATTTTAGTAGTCAAATTTTTAGCAGATTGATCTTTATCGATGTCTTCATGGGCAGCTGTATCAACTTTGGGATGCAATGTAAACTTCTCCAGAATTCGAGATTTTATGTCAATTACGTGTCCAACACATCGCCATTGACCATTATTTTCTAAATTGATAAGCCTGATTTCCATCTTTGGAAGACTAGAAGAGTTTTATGCATTTGATTGATTTGAGCATGGTTTGTTTGACTTGAGCAATGACTCCGGCAAGTGTGTCCATGGATGTAGGTACCACAATTTAAAATTTGACTATCCTAATGATATAGATCTGCACTTTACAAACACGATGGCTAATACATATATGAAATCTGACCTTAAATGAACTTGATATCGCAAAATAAATTCTGACCATAATCTAAGGGTGGATTGCTTGTGCTGGTGCAATGATGATTTCAGTAGATGAGCCAATGATATGATGTCCACAGTTTGCTTTGCTACCTGGGCTTATTGTTTGAATGGATTAGGCAAGTCAGCAACCAACATGAACTCAACTTTGGTCCAGGTCTTATCACCAGTTGAGAAGGCTGTGAGCCTGTGACACGTGTGATAGAAAAGGGCAAAGCCTTTTGCAAGAGGTCTTGACAACAATGAAGGGCTTTTGTTTTTCGACTAGAGAGGGGGCGTAAGGAAGGTAGAGCTCGTCGGTGCCAGCAGCTAAGATAAAAGCTGGGGCGAGATGATGGAGTTGTACAAGGGATGGCGGGAGACAATGGTGCGGGCAGTGGCGGTGGCAATTTTTGGTGACAAACTTTGTGTGGTGATAGGCTGTTGAGAATGAAGCTAGGTACACTTCATGTGGAGGTGGAGGTGGAGGTGATGGTCTTCTCCAGTTGCAGGCGTGCAACGTGCTGCGTGTAGACTACAATCAGGTACGTTTTCTCCTCCTTTTTCTATTTTCCCTTATTTGTTGTTTTTTTTTATTCACTTGGTAGAGCAGGGGGGTTAGGACTCTTTTTTTTTCGAGGATGGGACTCATGGGTTGGATTGTAGGGTTGGGTGAGGCGGATGGTGATTGGGTATGGGTTTTGTGAGGCGGATGGTGATTGGGTATGGGTTTAAGGGCCTAATGCGAGTTTTTCGTTGGGGTTTAAGGACTGGGATTTCGGTGGTATGAGGGTTGGGTTTTTTATGGTTGACGGCAAAAGTGGCGGGGTTGCATGATTGTTTGGGTTTTTTGGTGGTGTTGGCAAAAGTCGGTTGTGGGCAACGACAAAGATGACGGATGGAGATGGGAAGATAGAGGTAATCAAGCCAATCTATCGGAGGACAGGCTCTTTCTACTGGATAGGGTTAATCACGTCAGGATGATCGAGGATCGTTCAACTCTAATACCAATCTGATACAAGCCCTAGGGTTAGGGCTTATGGGAAATGCTGAAGCACAATCGGTTGTCCGAAGACACTTCGAATGTCTCCAAGGAGACCATAAACGAGGACGCACCTCCAATGGAAAAATCCAAATTCTATTAATCAACTCTTTGAATAATTCTTCACTACAATGCTATATAAATAAGAAAGATAACTTAATACTTTAGAAAACCTAGCCTAATAATGGAAAATAAATAAATTAGAAACTTAATCCTAATTACAACTCATGAAATAAAATAAAATCTAATGAAATATAATTAATAAATAAAAAGCCTAAATCTATGTGGGTCCTATACATGTAGCCATTAAGGTCTATGCTGAATCACTTTGTATATCTCCTTTGTTCTTTTATATTATGTAGATCATGATTTAGCGAGGATTTTAAAAGAGGCACTAGGAAACCCATCTATCTCTTCTGTCATTTGTGAGACGCAAGTTCAAGTCATGCATTCTCTGTTTGACAACATGATCCATACATCTTATTTCTGCTGTAATTGCAATCTCTACTATTCCAAATACAATACACAGCATAGTTTCAGGATATTTTACTATATAGGAGAGGATTTTATGATTTCTTAGATTATTGGATGTTTTTAATTCTCTGATATAAGGCCATGAAATGTACATTCAGTAGATAGTGGTGGAGACTGGAGAGTCCATTTCATCAGTTTATTGATTATTCATTTTCTGGCCTTTGTTTGGATGGTTATTGTAATGACCTAAGAATCTGGAGCTGTTCAGATTCTTAAGACGTACTCAAATTTATAAAAACATAACATAAATCAAATTTTAATGAGCATAAAGGTCCAAGGGCATTCATATTTAATTTGTATTTGAATCATAATATATATCAAAAGTCATGACAAGTTAAACTGGAGAAACTCAATTGTTTGGGCTAATTGCATCTATAATTTATTTATTGTTTTTCACTCTCTGGATCAACCACGCATGTCAAAGTTCCTCGGTTGATCCTCGTCATTCCCGTAACTTCTACCAATACATTACTTGAAGTGGGGAGAACCACTGGTCAGTAATACTGGTGAGCAGAATAAGTAAACGCTGAGGTATAACATGTTTTCAATCATTCATGTGAATATTTATATATTAAATAATGGTGTTAAGAACAATATCTGAATCTATTCTTTCCTGAGTATTTTTCCACCGCAAGCAACAGATGGTTCCGATACCCTTACACGGGTGTATCTACATTTTTGTCAACAACATGGCTTGTCATTCACCATGTTTGTTGAACCTGTTCTGAAATTCCCACACAGGAGTATATGTATTTTTATGAACAATATGGCTAGTCCTACCACTATGATTGTTGAACTTACTTTCCTCGACTAACATCTACGAGAGAAATTTTATACTCAGTGCTGACGGTTTGTGTTAACTCTATTTCAAACATCAATTTCAAATTCAAATTCAATAAATTTATTAGAGATTCATCACCATCATAATAGGTATCATTAACTTGCTCTCTTCCTTAGCCATCACCACATAACATTGGGTTAGTTCTCGCCCCACTTTGAATCGGAATTGGTACCTAGTATGTGGCATTGCCCATAACTTATTGAAGAATTTAATCAATTATCATAGCTCACATAAATCAATTCAAAGTCTTGGTTCCACATTAATTACACAGCATAATGGATAGATGAATATTATTTAATTTAAGAATCATACATTGAAATAAATGATCAACATATCTTGAGAGTACATAGAACTTTTATTGAGTTTAAACTGATATTTGATTCTAATATCATCATTCCTCTTTATATTGTCATGGATAGATCGCTTGAATGAGGTTTTAAATCTGATTCATGTAACTGTAAGGGACTATTCTGAAATTACTATAATTATTCTTTGTGGGACTTTTAGGAATAATTTAATAATAATGACAATATATGATGTATAGGTCATTAGTTGCAATTCTTTTTTACATATCCTCAAGGAAATAGTCTCAAAAAAGTCTAATTCAATCAATCTAGAACATCAGGGGCCTTTTAGAAATTTCCCAGAACCTACTGTTATTCAAACAGAGTCAAAACTCGTATGGAACATGTCACGCCTGGCTTTCTTTGGTCAACTAGATAGTGGGCACTCACAGGTGGACCCCACTAAGGAACCTGTCTCCTAGGGTTGCCCATCAGCTCTCCACATGATGGTCGGTGTGGATCATTGATTAGGTGGGCCATGGGTCCCACAAGGACCGACGACATTTATTGACTGCCATAATGCCGATCTGAAAGAAAACCAGATTTTTGGTTATTTACAACACCAAACCTTAACCAATACATCATGAATTCACAGTTGGGTTCCTTCATTACTGCATAAAACTTTTCCACAGATTTTCACCCATAAAAAAGTAGGTTTTTATCATCAATTTTGCAAACAGGGTTGTCGTCTTTTACTTCACCTCACATGGACAGAATTCAAGACTTGGATCTGTGGGCCCAAATAGGTTGGTTCCAAAACGGATTGGGTCCACTAGGGTGGCCAAAGGGTCCCAATTTAGGTCATCGGATCTAATCATTCATCAAGTGTGTTAGGTGGGGCCTATGGCTAGAACGTGAAAAGCTATTTGGGACGCCCTGTTTTCTGAGGTTCTCACTTTTTTATTCTGTTTTCACTAGAATATGATGTATTTGAATTGAATATAGTTTGCCTAACAATCCTATAAACATTGCACTTGACATTGCAAGATTTCTAAAAAAAGGATTTTTCCAATTAAAGAGTGTCATAGTTGACTAGTTGACAGTCACTTGGCATATCTCAGAACAGAGAAAAATCAATCCGATCAATTTCATACTTCAATTTTCATCATACAATAATTGTAGGAAGAAGTTCTACTCACCTTGTATAGAAGTTCATTGCGTCCTGCTATTGATCTTCCTTGTTCTCTTCGCTTCCTTGTTCTCTTCGCTTTCCTCTTCTTCTTCTATAGATTTCACAACACAAATTGGACTATCCCTCTCTCTCTCTCTCTCTCTCTCTCTCTCTCTCACAGTTCATATGATTGGTGAAGAAGGAAGGAGAGACCAGCCCTTTATTTATGCTTGTGCTTGGTTTTCCATGCTCTCGGAGTTCTAGTAGGATACTGCGCAGACTTCTTCTACTTGAATTAAACACTTACACAGAGAGAGTCCTGATTGGAACTAATTACACACTTAATGGCCTGGGCAAAATCCTAACAAGTCTTTAAGCCTCAAATACTAATCCGAGTAATAATACAATTAATGAGTCTCAATGAATTATACAATAAATAAATCTCTAACTGAACTAGGACGGCAATTTGACCAAAAATCCTACTCTAACTCTTAGCATGTGTTGGTCGAGTATGGCCCACCTTGTATAGGTTGGTCTATCAAGTCTAAGTTGGGTAATTACAGTTATCAATTTCCATTTCACATGTTCTTTGTAGGTGGATATATCCTAACTTCCACTTGCATGTGGTATGGGCTGTGGACGTTACAAACTGTCACGTGTTTTAACTAGTAGAGATCGTCTGTAGTGCATAAGGTATAGTGGATCTAGATCCTTGTCAAAAATGAAGTGCCCTCTTACTCCCTGTTGACTATGAGTTCCTGTTCTCTTGAGGGTGGACTCAGAATCCATCATTATAAATCATTAGCGGAGCCATCTTTGAATCTAAACTGTTCAAATTCGTTGTCCCACATTGTTTTATCCTTAAGAAAACTTTAATCGGAACTATTGCACCATCGGATTGATGGCGTGCAAAACAAATGATTCAACAATTTTTTTTTATTATTTTAATAACTTGATTTAGATATGATCAATCTAACAGTGGACACAATTGTTATTGGAGCGAAGTTTTCTTATTAATAGAAGATGGCGTGGAAATGATTAGGAACAATTTGGATTTCATAGTTTGTTTGGGCTAATGGATTTGTAGCAATGGATTTAATGGACATAACTTTAGCTGGAGTGAAAATGATGGAACAGGGTATGACAACGATTTGGAGCAATTTGGA
This sequence comes from Sextonia rubra, assembly GCA_037013555.1. Taxonomy (NCBI): domain Eukaryota; kingdom Viridiplantae; phylum Streptophyta; class Magnoliopsida; order Laurales; family Lauraceae; genus Sextonia; species Sextonia rubra. Next base: position 402,395 of record JASUAD010000027.1, read on the forward strand.
TTTTGAAGTTTGTCTGCCCTGATTGATTTTAGCGGTGGGCATAACTTTTTCTTCAATTTGTTGCATTCAACTTGAATCATATAATCGTCAAGTAGATAGCGTTGCTACACATACCTCGAAAAACAGTCAAACCAAGAAAAATTGATTCTGCAGTTCTTGTATCCTAAAATGTAAATATGTATATATTGATGCTGAAACTAAGGGGGTTGTTTTGGAAACTCTAAATTTAAGAGCTTATTTTACTTCTTAGAGCTTATTTACATTTTTTGGGTGTGTGTTTGGAAGATCTCTTATGGGGTTCTGATTGAATTAGAAATTCTCCTTTTTACATTTTTAATAAGATGTTCGTCAAAAGCATTAAGAGGTGGAATGTGTTGATTTACGTCCTTTCTGCACAAAAATTCCTATAATAAAATAGTTTATTGATTTATTCCTCAAATACCTGTGTTTTTCTCTATCATCTCGTTAAAAAAAATTCTCTAACCCAAAATACCTGTAGGGCTCATCAATTCACAGCTGTCCCTCCCACACAGGGATTGACTGTCTAAACAATCCTAGTTTAATATCCATAGTGTTGTTGAAATCACAGCTTTCCCTCCCACTTAAGGATCAACTGCTGTCTGGATGTCTATCTCACAATAAAAACAGTACATATGAAATATCTAAAATAAAATAAATAATAGAAATTGTTTTTATAAATATGAAATATTGAGCCTCACTGAAATCACAACTCTCTCTCACACAAAAAAAACAAAAAAAAAAAAAAATTGCTTAAACAACCCTAAACCCAATTTATAGCTTTCCCTCCAACCAGTGGCAGACCGAGGATTTTCATTTGAAGGTGTGGGCCCAAACAAGTAGTTGAATTTTGTTGTCAAACTAGGATTTTCATGTGAGTTTTGGGGGCAGACCCCATAATTTTCACATGTGTTTTGGAAGCATACCCAATATTTTCATACTTGGTTTGGAGGCAGACCCAACTCCGACGGGGGCGACTACCCCCCCATACCTGTATATGTGGATATGCCCTTGTCTCCAACAAAAGGGTCAAGCCTAACCCAAATCATTCCTTTGCCTCCCATGTCAAAGCTCTCTCCCACACGAGGTCAACTGCCCTGTGCATTGACAAATGAATTTGGAGCATACTTCTGATCTGATTTGGTGGTCCTTGTTTTGTACTATGCACCGACTTGTCAATGACTCAATATTTCTATCTTCCTTTCATTCATACCAATAAATCTCTCTTCTGAGTGGGGCCACATAATGGGTGGTCCAATTTAACTGTGGTTAACTGGATAACTTGAGCACGGTACTAAAGTTAGATGTCTCCCTTGTTTTGTTGATTATAGATTGTTCTTTGCTAACCCTATGATTGTCAATGATAAGTAAAATTGATCCTTATCAATCAAAGAAAGTTATTTATCAAGTGAAGTAAAACAAACTTTATATGCAATGCATATAGATGGCAAGTTTCTAATTTCTGTTTCTTTGCATTAATCTGTAAGCTGGTAGTTGACGAACTGTAGTTTACAATTGAATTGATACCTAAACAAGTATCCTTGTACTACATTTCTGGGTGCAGCGTTGTTGCCACCATTGGGGCTCTACCAGGTCCCTCAACAGCGGGAAGGTTGCTTTTGCTGCTTACATCTCTTAGTGAAGTTTCAAAGAATTCAAGCTCTAAAAGAGCCAAGAAAAGATCTAGCTACAACATTGGATCAATTGTAGAGGCAGAGGTGAAATAGTTTCCACATCTTACGTCTGTGGGTTAATAAATAGCTGTGGGATTACAATAGGCCAGATGATTTACTGAATAATTCTCTCTGTTCCAGATTACTGACATAAATCCACTTGAGCTGAGAGTGAAGTTCGGTATTGGTTTGTACGGCAGAGTGCATATTACAGAGGTATTTGCTTTCTACTACCATTAGATTTATAGTAGATTAGTATATATTATTTGGAAATTTAAAGAATATTGAACTAATTGTGTGTCTCATGCTTAGGTGAATGACGATGATCGTTTTGTGGATAATCCATTCCTTAAATTTAGAGTTGGGCAACTGGTGAACGCAAGGATCGTTGCAAACGCTCATCGGTCAAGGAATAGTAAAAGGGGTTCTCAATGGGAGCTATCAGTCAAACCTTCAATTCTTGCAGGTTGACCAATAGATTGGAAACTTATCTTTTGTTCCTTAATAGCTTTTATTTTTTATCTTGAAAACAACTACATACGAAGGCAAGGATATCATCAAGGTGCTGAGAAGACTTCTATGCTAAGAAAACAAATGCATGATATATACACATTAGGCCATTAAACCGCATGAGCACTGTTTTAAAAGTTGAAATTATATCGCAATTCATTGGATTTATTTTATTTTTCCTATGAAAAAGGAAACAAAAGAAGAAGAAAGGTAGTTATTAATAATCCTTCAATTGTCTAGACATAGCAACATCTCTAAGGTGATAGAGAAGACAATGATATGAAGAACATAATTGACATATACTCATCATCGTCATCATCAAAGCATTGTCTCAACTATGTTAGGGCCATATCATTCAAAAAAAAAAAAAAAACTGTGTTAGGGTCATTTACATGAATTATATTTCTCCATTTTCATCTATCCTGATCCAAATCCTCAAATAGGTTGAGTTACAACCCTAGATTTGATTAGATCTAGGGTTTCTCCAAAACTTGTCTTAAGAACTCTCGTGAGGAAGAAAGGAGAAAAGAAAGAAAAGGAAAAGGAATTATGGCGTAGAAGATTGGCCTACACTAGTAGGTTGGTCGACCACTTCTATGTCATTTTTCTCACTAATTTCTGAAATTACAAAAAAGGTCCCTGAAGATACTGATATTATATCAAAGTCCTTTACTAACTCCAAAATTATGAGTGAGTCCCTCTAACTTAAAACAACCCCCATAAGCTGGTGCATAGGTATTTTGGACAAAACATGATGTAACTTAGCTTTATTGACTGCCTTGGTGAGAAAATTTGCTAACTGATCCTCGGTGCTAACTTGTATCAACAGTTTGACAGATTAATGATATTGACAGAGAAGCCAAAATACAAAATAATTTTGATTGGAATCTATTGGTCTCTTGAGGATCGACCATTTCCTTTTTATAGATAGATGCCCATTTTGGGCTACAATTACAATTTATCAAAATCCTTTATTTTTTGTATGTATTGTTGTACACATTTTCATTAATTTGACTAGTCTACAGTAAGGATGGACTTTTGTGGACGGGTCATGGGCCATGGACTGTATGGGTCATTGGCCCCCCCCCCTCAAAAAATAAATAAATAAATAAATAAATAAAAATTGATGCTAGAGAAACTACAAGCACCAATTTGCTAACTAAGAATTGATGGTGTGGCGTGGAAGTCCTTTCGTGAGTTTTTCTGCAATTTTGAGGTTGGAAGAGATGTGTGGAAGGCTGATTGTATCTTGGAGGAATTCATCACGAATGAAATGGCAGTCCACTTCGATGTGTTTAGTGCGTTCATGAAAAACTGGATTAGAAGTAATCCGGATCACTCTTGTATTACAACATAGAGAAGTGTTGGAGTAGTTTGAGGAAAGCCGAGCTCGGAAAGAAGACCTCAGAGCCAGATGATTTTAGAGCACGTAGGAAACATAACTTAATATACTGCTTCGGTAGAAGATTTGGATACTTTTTCATGTTTTTTACATTTCCATGAAATTAAGGAGTCCCCTAAATATTTGCACTAGCTAGTAGTAGAACGCCTAATATCCGGACATCCTACCCAATCAACATTCGAGTAACCCGTGAGGCACATTGAGATTCCAGTGGGAAAGAACAATCCTCGATTGGAGGCACTAAGAATATATCGTATGATATGACGAACAATAGCTAAATGAATGCGGCGGGGATCTGTCATAAATTGACTAACTAGATTAGCTGCATAAGAAATATCCGGTCTAGTAATAGTTAAGTAAACTACGCTACCAACCAATCGCCAATATAATGTATATATAATGTAGGATCTGGCAGAGGATGACCTGTTTCTTGACTAAGTTTGACGTTCACCTCTAAAGGTGTGTCCACTGTAGTAGAATGCTAAAGGCTAGCCATCTCAATAATATTTACAACCTATGATGGCCAGATATGGACACAGATACGAATACCAGCACGGGGAACGGAGATTTGATACAACAATTTAAGAAATTTAGGACACGGATACAGGTGCGGTATTACTTAAAATCATCATCATCATCATCAAAGCCTTATCCCAACCATGTTGAGGTCGACTACATGAATTCTGTTTCTCCATTCCATTCTATTTTGAGCCAAATTTTTAGATAAGTTAAACTTCTTAAAATCGGATTCAGTGACCTCTATTAATGTTTTCTTTGGCCTACCCCTACCTCTTGATGGCCTATCCACCTGTATAACCAAACTTTTTCTCACCGGTGCTATTACTGGTCTACGTTCAACATGCCCAAACCATCTTAAACAGGTTTCTCTAATCTTATCCCCTATTGGTGCTACCCCTAAATGCTCTTGAAAGTATTCATTTTTAATTTTATTTTTCCTAGTTTTACCACACATTCACCTAAGCATTTTTATTTCCACTACATCCATCTTATGAATATGGGTCTTCTTAATTGGCCAACATTCTACTCCATATATCATAGCTGGTCTAACTACTGTCTTGTAAAATTTGCCTTTCAATTTCGTTGGCATTCGTCTATCACAAAGCACTTTAGAAGCTAGTCTCCACTTTAGTTATCTAGCTTTTATCCTATGCTCCACATCTTCGTCAATGTCCCCATCCTTAACTAATCATCGAGCTTAGGTACTGAAAAGAATCTCTACGTGATATCTCATGGGTTTTAATTTTGACAGTAGTTTCAACACTTTGTATATGTCCACTGAAGTTGTAATCCATATATTCTGTCTTTGTACGACTTATTTTAAAGCTTTTAGATTCTAATGCTCCTCGCTATCTATCGAGTTTTACATTTACACCATCTCTTGATTTATCTACCAATATTATATCATCTACAAACAACATATACCATGATGCTTCTTTTTGAATATGTACAGTTAACTCATCCATAATTAATGCAAAGCGATAAGGGCTTAAGGCTGATCCCTGATGCAAACATATAGTTACAGTGAATTCACCTGTTTCTCCACATGTGGTTCTCACATTTGTTATTGTTCCTCCATACATGGCCTTAAAAATTTCAGTGTAACTACTAGGTACATTCCTTTTCTCCAAAACCTACCAAATTAAATCCCTTGGTACCTTATCATAGGCTTTTTTTAAATCGATAAAGACCATGTGTAGATTTTTCCTCTTTGCTAGATATTTTTCCAGTAATTACCTAAGTAAAAAGATAGTTTCCATAGTTGACCTCCCTAGCATAAAACCAAATTGATTTTCAACGATCTTGGTCTTCTGTCTTAGTCTTTGCTCCATTATTCTCTCCCATAACTTCATAGTATGATTCATAAGTTTAATCCCTCGATAGTCGGTACAACTTTGTATATCTCCCTTATTCTTATATATAGGTACTACAATGCTTCTCCATTCATCTAGCATTTTCTTTGTCAAAAGTATCTTATTGAATAGTCTACAGAATCAACTCAACCCAACCTCTCCTAAGCATTTCTATACCTCTATCGGAATATCATCTGGTCCTGTAGCTTTTCCTATCTTCATTCGCTTCAATGCTTCATTTACTTCCACCCCTTTAATTCTAGGGAGAAAAATATGCTTTGGTGGTGAAGTATCCTCCTTAGCTCTTGTATCCCTTATATGTTCTTCATTTAAAAGTTTTCTAAAATATTCTTTCCATCTTTCTTTAATATCGTTGTCTTTCACCGAACATTTTCCTCATTGTCCTTGATACATTTGACATGATCTAAGTCCCTACTTTTCTTTTTTCTTATTTTTGCGAGCTTAAAAATATCATTCTCTCATTCTTTTGTTTCCAACCTATTATAGAGGTCATCATATGCTTGGAACTTTGCACTACTTACTACTTTCTTCACTTCTTTCTTTGTCTTCTTATATAACTCAAAATTTTTCATACTCTTAGTCCCTTGCCAAACTTTATAGCAATATATTTTCTTTCGAATAACTTCCTGAACCTCCACACTCCACCGCCATGTTTCTTTATTAATATGTCTCATTCCTTTTAATTCTCCAATTACCTCATTTGCAACCTTCCTAATGCAATGAGCTATTTAATTCCACATTACTGTAGTTTCTTTTTCAAGATTCCAGTTTTCCTTTTCAATCATTTTGTCCTTAAATATATTTGCTCTTTCCCCCTTCAAATCTCTCCACCTTGTTTTAAGGTCCATTTTGTTTACTACCACTCTCTTTTTACTTCTAATGCAAATATCAAAAATTTCGAGCCTATGTTGCATAGTCTACGGTATCACTTAAAATATGGTACGAAAATGGGATACGACACGAATAGGGGTACGAATATTACGTTTTAGTAGTATGTGATACACCATACATGACTAACTACTTGAAGTGGGTCTTTGGAAATCTCAGTCTAAAGTGGAAATTTAAAATGGAGGGAGGGAGGGAAGTTTCAACTTTTCAAGGAGAGGAAAATATAATTTAAATAGAGAAATAAAGAACATTGAATGACATGACAAGAAAGGCCATTTTCCCATCTAATAAAAAAATATAAATAAAATGGCAGAACTTTAAATATGAGAGTGAAAGGGGAAAAACAATCATCGAATATATAGTGGGGTTTGAGTTTTGCAAAATTAAAATAAAACAGAGGGGGTTGAATGTAAAAATAAAAGTAATCTTTTTAAGTTATAACCAAAGATTTCAGGCAAGATTTATTTTTTAGCTCAATTTTGGATGAATTCCTCCAATTTTGCATTTTTCTTTTCGTAAAATACAAAACAGTTATATCCTAAAATTGTGTGTCGTATCCCAGCCATATCTTGCCGTATCCTATACTCATATTCGTATCGGACCGTATCAATGAAATATCTCTGGTCAAATGATGTATCTGGTTATGATAGTCTACAGCAGACTTATGTTGATTTAGAATCTATCCTTTTTCTGATTGATGAACTTCAAGACGTAAAAAATAAGTCAAAGGTCCTAAGTCTCTCATGAGAAAGGATTCATGAAGAGATGCCTCAAGATGCTGAATCATACTTGTGTCTGTACCAGATATGATAATGTCATCAACATAAACGTGGAGCACAGTTATGCCCACTTCTGTGTTATGAAGAAACATAGAAATATTAAAACAACTATGGTGAAATTTTAGCTGAAGAAGAGCTTCCCAAAATTTCTCAAACCAGGCTCGAGGAGCTTGTTTGAGGCCATATAAAGACCAGCGTAAATGAACATCACTAGGGGTGGTACCAGATAGACCTTGTGAGGGGTGCATATATACCTCTTCTTTCAGAGCATGCAAGAATGCATTCTTAATGTCAAATTGGTAGAGAGGCCAAGACTGAGCGGCGACTATTGCAAGAACTGTGCGAACTATTGTCATTTTTGCTATAGGTGCAAAGGTTTCATCATAATTGACACCATTTGTTTCCAAGAGCCACCAGTTGCACTTTATATCAATTGAGGGATCAATCAGATTTCAACTTAATCGAATATACGCATTTGCATCCAATGGATATTGCAGATGGGGGACAAGGTACCACATTCCATGTGTGATTTTCATGAAGTGTATCCAATTCTGCTGGCCTAGTTGAGTGCCAGCATTCTTGCTTAACTGCTTGAGAATAAGAGTGAGGGATAGAAATTGATGATAATGTAGCAAGCAAGGCAGTATGAGTAAGCCCATAATGATTTGAAGGATGACGGATTCGTGTAGATCTCTTAACTAGAGATTGTTGAAGAGGATCTAAATCAGGTGTAGGAGGTGGTTCATGCGGAGGCTGTAGTGTGGGAACATCATTTTTATGAAGTCGCTTATAAACAAAATTCAGGTTAAACCTATCAATGGTTGAAGATTCAGGGGAGAAATCAGGTAAGCTTGAGTAAGATGGTGGGTGGTCACTATAATGTTGAAAGAAAATATGAGTTTCAAAGTAAACTGCATTTCTATAAACTCTTTAACACATTTGATATTAGGATCATAACAAAGAAATCCCTTTTGATCTAAGGGATAATCAAGAAAAGCACATCCAGCAAATTGATCGGTCAACTTTGTTCATTCAGTGGATGGAAGATGAACAAAACACACACTGCCAAAAGTATGGAGATGTGAGTATATGGGTGGAGTTCCATATAAGTGAAAGTATGGAGACTCATTATTCAATTTTGGAGATGGCAAACTTTTGATTACGTGAACAGCTGTGGATAAAGCTTTAGGCAAAAAAAGGGCTGGAACAAACGATTCAAGGAGAAGTGCACGAACAATGTCAAGCAAATGTCTATTCTTACCCTTAGCATTGCCATTCTGCTGGGGAGTATATGGGCAGGATCGTTGAGAAATAATCCCTTATTTTGTAAATTTTTTTGAAATCGATGAGATACATACTACCCTTTTGAATCGGTTCTATAGATTTTGATGCTAGTAGAGAATTGATTTTGAACATGAGCTATATATTTTGTAAATGCGTCAAACACTTATGATTTGGACCATAACAAATAAATCCATGTGAATACATTGTGGTCTTCAATAAAGGTGACAAAATATTTATAGCGTGAATGTGAAAGAGAGCTGCTATTTCAACACGAGATATTACTCAGTCTACACACCCAGTTTTTTAAAATTTTCCCAACTACACCCCCCCCCCCCAACCAAAATACCTTCTGCACCTCCTCCTCCTCCCCTGCCGACGATCATCGGCTCTGGTGAAGGGGTAATCATCTTCAGGAGGGGCAACCCCTCCCTCTCCCTCTTCCTTTCCCTCCCTCCCCGTCCTTCCCTCTTCGTCCCCCTCCCCCACCGCCTCCCTCTTCCTCTTCTACCCCTCTCCCCTACCACCTCCCACTTTTTCTCTCTGCCTCCCACCCTCTCGCTGCACTGCTGACACGTCAGCTCTTGATCTCATCGATTGGGCTCCCTGCACTGCCCGATTAGCTATATGCACATGTAGATTACAAGCATACTTATGAGTATGTGAAAGATACTTAAGTTAAAAAGTCATATGATTAGATGCCCCAGAGTCAAGATAAAATTGAGTTAGAAGAGTGAGAGGTATCCAAATACCCCAATGCGGAAAAGGCATTCACAATCATCTCCTGAATCATGTCATGTGTATAGAAGGACTAGTGGTTGATGTGGTATGATTGGAGGACATAGAAGATGAAGCAACAGCGCGTCAAATGAAGCCGAATCAGTTATAACATCATAGGCATATGGGTTGCGGTTCTGATGCCTCTTTCTACATTCACTGATGATATGCCCATTTTCCTTAACAGTTTTTGCAAGATTTTTGCTTACAATGACATGCATAGTGGCCAAAACTCTTACAACTGTAACACTAAATAAAGGTCATGTCGCGTCTTGCATTTTTTCTATTATCAGTAGTAGGATATGACTGGATGCCTGAGAATTTCTTGCAGCATAAGCTACTGCTAGAGTAGCAGTGGCAGTTTGTTGAGTCAAAACTACCTAAGTGGTATGTCTCTTTTCATCTCGTACTAGTTAATTGGGACATTCATCTAGTGATGGGGAGGTGATGTAGGTTAGATCCATGATTGGCCAGCCATTGAGCCCAAAACTAACAAGGCCCAGCAGTGAAGATTAGTTTTTATTAGGAGTCTTATATTTTTATAATAGTAGTTGCTTCCTAATCAAATGGCTAATTGCATTAGGAATGTTGCAAAGGAGGTAATCGGAGAATCAAAAGGGAAAAGACATATTAATAAAGAAACATGGTGGTGGAGTATGGAGGTTTAGGAAGTTATTCGACAGAAAAGACATTGCTACAAAGTTTAGCAGGGGACTAAGAGTATAGAAAATTTTGAGCTGTATAAGAAGATAAAGAAAGAAGCTAAGAAAGTAGTATGTAGTACAAAGTTAAAAGCATACGATGACCTCTATAATAGATAGGGAACAAGAGAAAGAGAAAATGATATTTTTAAGCTCTCAAAAATAAGAGAAAAGAAAAGTAGGGACTTAGATCATGTCAAATGTATCAAGGACAATGAAGAAAATATTTTGGTGAAAGACAACGATATTAAAGAAAGGTGGAAGGAATATTTTAGCAAACTTTTAAATGAAGAACATTTGGGCGATACAAGAGTTGAAGAGGATACTTCATCACTATAGCATACGTTTCTCTGTAAAATTAGAGGAGTGGAAGTGAAGGAAGCATTGAAGCGAATGAAGACAAGAAAGGCAATAGGCCCAGATGGTATTCCGATAGATGTATGGAAATGCTTAGGAGAGGTTAGGGTAAGTTGGTTATGTAAATTATTCAATAAGCTACTTATGACAAAAAAAATGCCGGATGAATGGAGAAGAAGCATTGTAGTACTTATATATAACAATAAAGGAGATATACAAAATTGTACCAACTATCGAGGGATTAAACTTATGAGTTATGGGAGAGAATAATGGAGCAAAGATTGAAAAAGAAGACTAAGATATCTAAAAATCAATTTGATTTTATGCCAGGGAGATTAACTATGGAAGCTATCTTTTCACTTAGGCAATTAATGGAAAAATACCAAGCAAAGAGGAAAAATCTACATATGGTTTTTATGAATTTAGAAAAAGCCTATGATAGGGTACCGAAGAATTTAATTTGGTGGGTTTTACAGAAAAGGAATGTTCCTAGAGGTTACATTAAAAATTTTAAGGATATGTACGAAGAAGCAGTAACAAATTTGAGAACCACATGTGGAGAAACAGGTGGATTCCCCCTGACTATAGGTTTACATCAATGATCAACTTTAAGCCCTTATCTTTTTGCATTAATTATGGATGAGTTAACTGTGCATATTGAAGAAGAAGTACTATGGTGTATGTTGTTTGCAGATGATATAGTATTGGTGGATGAATCAAGAGATGGTGTAAATGCAAAGCTTGAGAGATGGCGAGGGGGGGGCATTAGAATCTAGAGGCTTTAAAATAAGTCGTACAAAGACAGAATATATGAATTGCAACTTCAGTGAACATATACAAAGTGTTGAAACCATTGTCAAAATTAAAACCCATGAGATACCACGTAGAGATTCTTTTCGGTACATAGGCTCAATGATTAGTAAGGATGGAGAGATTGACGAAGATGTGGAGCATATGATAAAAGCTGGATGGCTAAAGTGGAGACTAGCTTCGGGAGTGCTTTGTGACAAACGAATGCCAACGAAATTGAAGGGCAAATTTTACAGGACAGTAGTTAGACTAGCTATGACATATGGAGCCGAATGTTGGCAAATTAAGAAGGCGCATATTCATAAGATGAATTTAGCGGAAATGAGAATGCTTAGGTGAATGTGTGGTAGAACTAGGAAAGATAAAATTAGAAATGAGCATTTTCAAGAGCATTTATGGTAGCACCAATAGGGGATAAGATTAGAGAAACCCGTTTAAAATGGTTTGGGCATGTTGAGCGTAGGCCAGTAATGGCACCGGTGAGAAAAAATTTGGATATACAGGTGGATGGCCCATCAAGAGGTAGGACTAGGCCGAAGAAAACATGGATGGAAGTCATTAATTCAGATTTGAAGAAGTTTAACTTATCGAAAAATTTGGCTCAAAATAGAGCAGAATGGAGAAACAGAATTCATGTAGCCGACCCCAACATGGTTGGAATAAGGCTTTAATGATGATGATGATGATGATGATGATGAGTTGCTTTCTTAATTGTTTAGGATTCATTTATTTTTAGAAGTTTCTCTTATGTTTAGTTTAGGATTCCTTGTTTGAATTGAAGTAGGTTATTTACTTAATTAGAGAGTATCTTAGTTATAAATAAAGATGTAATCCCTCTTCATGGGATACACAGACATTGATATTGAATAAGAATTTGAGTTTGGTTCTTAGTTGAGAGAGTTATTGTTTGTCTTTGATGAGGTATCAAGACATTCTATCCTTAAGCCTTTTGGCTTAAAGATTAGCCCGTTGGCTAATCTTCTTCCTAGCGCTGCTTCAATTGATATCAGAGCAAAGATCCATTCTTGGATCGCTGTTCCAGTCGTCGATTCGAGGTATTGTATCCCATTTCGATTCCCCATTCTTTCATCTTCATCACAACCCCTCCATCTTCCTCCCGAATCGACCCATCCCAAACGACCACCGAAACCCCTACCAAGACCCACTCCTCTCCCACAGCCCACAACTACCGTCACATCCATCCTAAACCCACAAATTTCGAAACCGAGACCAACCGAAGCCCCATCCTACAACCAATCCCCACTCCCTGACACCACCAGCAATATTCCCGAACCCTACGAGAACCAGTCCCCCCTCTCCTCTACTTCCTACAGCCCCAGGCGAACCCAACTCCACAACCCAAAACCCATATAAACTCCAAGACCCTAAGACCTTTCCTAACGTCAAATCTCTAATCCCTTATTGGACCCATCTCATGTTCTCAACGCACCTCCAAAACTCTACGATTCACAACCTCGCCTCCATCCCTGACTCCTTCGCTGAACCCTAATCACGACAGCCGAAACCCTAGCCACAACTCCCCAATAGACCACAAACCCATTCCTCTCGACCCAACCCTACGACCCCCTTTCTACCATCATCTGCCTTCCCAAACTGACCAAACACCCTCGTCGAACCAACCCATTGTTTGCTGTCAAACATACCTAAACCCAGAAAAAAACAAAGTAGAAAAGAAAGAGGCAACAAAGAAGAGAGATCAAAATCAGAGGGCGTACCAACCTACTTCTGAGTGGACTAGAAGATTCGATGCTGCTTTCAAGGCATATCCTTAACATGATGCTCAACCGGTGACATAGAAGTTTATTCGAATAATTTTCGATCCAGGTGGACATTTACAGAACTCGAGGATGAGTTCTCCTCCAAGAGGGGGAGAACTGATGCAAGCCAGATCCATGAGTGGCCAGTCATTGGGCCCAAAACCAACAAGGCCCAGTAGTGAAGATTAGTTTTTATTAGGAGTCTTATATTTTTATAATAGTAGTTGCTTTCTTAATTGTTTACGATTCATTTATTTTTAAAAGTTTATCTTATGTTTAGTTTAGGATTTCTTATTTGGATTGAAGTAGGTTCTTTACTTAATTTGAGAATATTTTAGCTATAAATAAAGATGTAATCCCTCTTCATGGGACACACAGACATTAATATTGAATAAAAATTTGAGTTTGGTTTTCAGCTGAGAGAGTTATTGTTTGTCTTTAGTGAGGTATCAAGATATTCTATCTTTAAGCCTTTTGGCTTGAAGATTAGCCCGTTGGCTAATCTTCTTCCTTGCGCTGCTTTAGGAGGGAACTCTACTCAAGTGACCAAACCGAACATTTGCAAATTCTGATTCTAATTTCATAAAAAAAATTGGTCCCTATAGCTAAGTTATTGAAATTTTTGTATTTCAGGAAGAGCCACAGGAAAGGCACTGACGTATTTAATTTCATCCTATTCGGTCCATAAATTCAAAAATCTAGTGTAGTATTCCTAAATGGAAGAGGTCCCCTGTATATAGTGGGCAATCTCAATTTCAAACTGATATTGACGTGCTGAATTATTCTGATGGTATGCTTTTTTCAGATAAGCCCATATGACTTTTGCTGTTTCGTAGGGCTTCCAATTCAAGATCAGGTGTGGTTCCACCTTTCCAAGGATCCAAGATTTTATTTTGGCATCCTTTGTTGTCCAAGCAAAAATCTCTTCTCATCCTCCATTGGTTTAGGGGTAGATCTAGCAATTTGTCCCATATAGTTCTTTCCCTTCCAAATATATTTCAAATTGGAAAGCCCTGGAGGGATAATTTTTCCCATGAAAATGAATGATAGGGATTTCAGATTTTTCCATGATTAAAATTTCTTCAGAGTGTTGCCTATAGATGTTTAATCAACAACTGTTCCTAATACAAACCGTCCGACAAGTATGAAGAACACACAGAAAACAGTAAGAAATTCAACAACTACTGATCTAGCAAAACAAAATTACTGTTTTCAGCAACTAGACATTGTTTCCAGCAAGAAACAACAAAACTCAGCACCACCTATCACTCAAAACAGTCCAAACCCGGCAAGAAACGGCCCTTTATTTTGCTGTAGATCTGAGGCGTGGGGCCCAAATGATGATCAAGATCAAGATCAAATCGGTCTATATCCTGAAGATACTTTTCCTCTTCCAGAGGTTTCAAGATTCACCTCAATCGGTCAAGAATCCACGAAGCAGTGATCGTTTGATGAAAACTATCGTACCCAACAAGGAAACTACAAACATGATTGGATGGCCTACTGATGTAGGACAGATCCATGGTCCCCCATGGGTCGACCCGTCTTTGGGCCTAGCCCACCTATCCTAGTTTATTTAGGGTTTTACTTGCTTTAAGTTGTTTTAATAAGATGTTTTAGTGATGTTTTAATCTCGGTCATCAATGTGATTGGATGGTCTAGATTAGTCTTAGAGTTAGCCTTTTATCTATTTAATCATTGTAAAGCCTCTTTGGCTCAGTAGTTATGAATGATTAATGAAAAAAGTTTTGGGAGCTTCCCCAAGTTTCTTCGAGTTCTCCTCAAAATTTTTAATGCCTCGTGCAATTGGAGTTTGGTGAGAGCCCAATTTTCTAATGCCTCCTGTGACTGGAGTTTGGTGAGAGCCCAATTTTCCTAGATCTCCATCTTCTACCTTAGCCGCCCCGCATCTCTATTCCGTTTCACATTATTTACCTCTGATGAGCCAAAAATTTGGGAAAAATTCTCTAAAAAACAAGGAGTGGTCGACCAAGATGGTATGCTCCTTTGATGCAATTGTGATGATTGGTGGTGGGCCACAGAACAGCAGGACAAGGGAGCCACAATGCAGTCACAAAGCAGTAGCTGTGTTGACGAAACCAGAACCTGATGCACAGATTCTTCTGAAAATCCGAAAGATTAAAAAAAAAAAAAACAGTTGACTCTATGCAATGATGCAACAGTAGAGAAAAATATATAGTTGATGCAAGTTGATTTTTGAGGATTATGCAATGAGGGAGCCAGACCGTATCTCTGCTCTATCCAATGAGGCCTACTCTTTGTTTGTGTCAAATCTACCAGATACGATCTCCAACCTGGAGCTGGAAACCATGTTCTGTAGGGCTGGGAGAATTGTTGACTCCTTTCTCCCAAAAGATCGTACCTCTGGTATGAGTTGAGGCTTCGGTTTCGTCAGGCTCAAAACAGAGGCAGAAGCCTTAAAGCCATTGAATTGAGAAATGGTAGTTCTTGGGATGGTAGGAAGATCATTGCCAATTTTGCTCGCCCTAGAATCTACAGCAGCAAGATTCGATCCATTAACCCTGAAGGTGCTTAGGCTCCATTGACAACAAATCCTTGGCTCTCTGGTCCAATTCAATTGCACAGGATAAGCAATCGTACACGCAAATGTGAAGGATGGATAGTCAAGAATGGTCAGAATAAGGCTGTTGTGGTGGCCCCTTGGGTTTTGGAAGAAGAGAAGAAGGGGCTTGTCAACTGCTTGGTGGGGTTCATGAAATCCTCTGTCGGTGGGATTAGGGATATTGATTCCTGGCTGGTAAACATTTTGCGGAGAAAGCCGATTTCCCTCAAATTCCTGGAAAATGATGCAGTTTTTCAAGTTTCGTCCGATGAAGAGGTTGAGGATCTGATCCATTGTGTTAAGATCTCTCTGTCTCTCTTCTCCATTTATTGCTATCGATAGGCGGATGGAAGTGATTGGCTCCCCACCTCGCCCTAGGTGGATTAAATTTCATGGAGTTCCTCTCCAAGCCTGGAGAGAAGGGGTTTTTTAACTATTGAGGCATTTCTTGGGTCATACATTGGAAGTGGACCCCTGCACTATTTCAAAAGAAGTCCTCACCCATGGGGGGGTTAAGGTTCTGTTGGGGAAGGTGGGCAAGCTGCCCAACGAGATCCCTTTCTGGGTTGGACATCTCGAGATCTTGGTGCTAGTAAAATATATTATCAAGATCCACATGGCTTTATTCCCTTGCATTCTTCTACCAGGCCCTCTCCAGATTTGGACGCCAGGTTGCAAGGAAGGTGCTACAGCTGTCGAGAGTTTGAAGAAGATGGCACCTGTAGCAAACTTCAAAATTTGAAAATCCCTCCAATGGCTTTTCAGTAGGTATCCAAGAAAGAGAGCTCGAGTCGCCACCTAGTGGGCCGAAATCACGTAATATTGAAGTGGATCAGCACAAGATCCTTAACCTCACCTCGTTTCCTAATATTCAAGAACCTTATTTTTCGAGAAGACCCCTTAAATCGTTTCAGGGGGCAATGGAGACTTTCTCCGTGAGATTGGCCTCAACTTCATCCTCTCCAGGCAATGGATCTTTCGTCTCAGAATCCTCCTTATCTCCATTTGCAGAGGATGCATCCACTCTGGATGGTGATGATGTGAGGTATCTCAAGTCAGCCCTAATGCGGATTAGGAATCTCTACGCCTCAATCTTAGAGAGTTCTGGACCTGGCCTCAACTAGGTCTTCTGGTAGCCATGGATCTGTCGTGGAGGATTTGCGGAGGGAGAGTAGCAATATCACCAATGAGGCTGGGGATCGACCAACAAGGGAACTGGAAGTTCCGGCGGGGGGCTTTGGGGTTAACTCTAGGGTGTATTGTGACCATTGTTTGAAGAAATCTATGGCATTAAATGTTTCGAATAATCGGCTCCTAAAGGCCTACAAAGACATCGAAGTTCAGTCCAAGGGGTTCTGACGCAAAGAGCTTTCGATCGCCAGTGGAATTTCCTTCTGGAGACAATCTTGTTGTGCAGGGTAAATCTCCTAACAACAACCAGGGTTGGGTGTCCATTTCTAAGCCACTTATGGCACAAGGAGAGGATCGAACTGCTGAGTGGTGCATACCTTCTACAGATGGGGTCCGTGGGGATAACAGGATTTCTTTGTCTACTCCTGAAGAGGGTACATCTGTGAGAGATCTAAAAAAAAAAAATAAAGGCAAAGGAAAGCTCAGGGATAATTACACGACCATGTATAGTGGGGGTTCAGTTGAGAATTTCAACCTGTGGCTATCCCAAAAGGTTTGACAATGCGCTGAAGTTGTTGGGATTTCTGTTGATGATACCAAAGGCAGCTGGGAGAGTTTGTTGGCCTTTGCTCATTCCAAGGAGTATGGCAGCAGGGATATTTCGATGGTAGGCACATCTAAGAAAATAGCTGCTAGGGAGTTGAGAGCCTTGCTCAATCAATTACGAGGGAAGACATAACTTGATGCAAAGAAATTCAATGCAATATGAACTACAGTAAGAGGAGTAAGGGGTTTGTAAAACATTACCCATGAAGATCCTCTCTTGGAATGTGTGTGGTTTAGGTAATCGGGTGAAGTGATCAATTGTTATGGAGATCGTTTGCAGGAATAAGATTGACGTTTTGTTGATCTGGGCGACGAAGCTTACATCTGTTTCAAATTCCATAGTTAAAGAGGTGTGGGGAATCTCTTCTATAGAATGGTGTTGCTGGGAAGCTGTGGGGTCTGCAGGGGGGTATTCTATTGATGTGGAGTAGCAAACCTTTCCTCCTCAAGGACCAGTGGGTTGGCTCATTCTCTGTTTTGGTGCTTCTGGAGGATTTATCAAATAATGTTGTTTCGTTAGTGTCTTCTCTATGGTTCTAAATCCTAATGACAGTGGTCAGAGGGCTCTTATGTGGAGTGAATTGGATGATGTCCACAGGAAATGGAGTGGTCCTTGGCGTGTCGTGGGGGATTGGAACACTATTTGATTCCCATCAGAAAAATTGGGATGCAATAGAACCTCTTCTGACATGGTTAGCTTCTTCGATTGGGTAAATAAGCATTCGTTAGTGGATCTACACTTGGGGGGTGCTACATTTACTTGGTCTAATCATCAATCTACTACATTGTTGTCACGACTAGATAGATTTTTAATCTCAAGTGATTGGTTAGATTTATTTTGCGACGTCTGCCAAATGGCTCTTCCTAAGCCCAGCTCAGATCACTGCCCAATTCTTTTGGACACTAACTGTGAAAGGTGGGGCCCTGCTCCTTTTCGATTTGAGTTTATGTGGTTGGATGAAAAGCGTTTTGTTGATTCTATTAAGTGTGGAGGGAGAACATCAAGGGGCATGGTAGCGCTGGGCCTAGGCTGGTGCTTAAGATTAAAAAGTTAGTAGAGGTTATTAAGTAGTGGACCAAAAGCCACTTTGGAGATGTTAGGAGCACAAAAACTGACATCGTTGAAGAAATCTAGAGTTTAGATATCCGAGAGGTATCTCATCCTTTGAGCGAGGAAGATTTAATCAAGAGGGATTCATTGAAAATCAAATTTGAAAAGAAAGTGATTCAAGAAGAAATAGAATGGAGACAAAGATCGAGATGCAGGTGGCTCAAAGAAGGGGATAAAAACACCAAGCTTTTTCATGGGATGGCGTCAACAAGATTGAGAACACACAGAATTACTTCATTAATGGATGGGGATTTGATGTTATTGGATCGGGAGAAAATCATTAACTACATCAAGGACTACTTTGCCACTTTGTATGCTAGGGAGGACTGGGATAGACCAACCTTGGATAATTTGCAGTATGATCCCATTAGGGAAGTTAACACTATTACTTTGGAGAATCAGTTTGAGGAAGAGTACGTGAGGTCGGTAGTCTTTGCTCTTGGAGGGCAGGATCTCCAGGTCCAGATGGGTTTCCAATTGCCTTCTTTCAACGTTTCCGGTCTACTGTTAAAGAGGATGTTATGGCTCTATTCAAGGAATTTCATCTTACTGGTGAACTTCCCAAAAACATTGGTGCTTCCTTCATCACTCTTATTCCAAAGAAAGGGGCCAATCGATTAAAAGAGTTTAGACCAATAAGCCTGCTTGGTAGCATTTATAAGATCTTGGCTAAGGTCCTAGCAGCGAGACTGATTAAAGTCATGCCTTCTATCATCTCTCAATCTCAAGATGCTTTCATGTAGGGGAGAAAAATCCTCCATGGGGTTCTTATTACCGACGAGTGTCTGCATTCAAGGCATAAGGACAAAATGCTAGGCGTCTTATGTAAGCTAGACCTAGAAAAAGCTTATGAAGAGTGGATTGGGGCTTCTTGTCATATATGATGTGCAGATGATCTAATGCATAGATATTGCTAGATTCTCTAGTTTGATTAATAGATCTCCCCATGGATACTTTGCTGCCTAGAGGGGGCCTTTGTTAGGGTGATCCTCTCACTTTGCTTTTGTTTGCGATGGCCGGAGAGGCCCTTAGTTGGATGATCTCAATGGCAGAGGAAGCTAACTTGATTTATGGCTTCAGACTGGCAATTAATGGCCAAACAGTCACTCACTTGCAGTTTGCAGACGATACTAATTTTCTGTATCGCTAAGTAAGATCAGATTAAGAATGTAGTGGGGATCCTCAGGTGCTTTGAAGTGGTCTTAGGCCTCAATGCGAGCTTCTTTGAAAGTGCCAGGGGGGGGCCAAAATCCTTGAGGTGTTGGCAAACTTTATGGGGTGTAGTGCTGGGTCATTTCCAACCTCGTACCTCGGGCTGCCTCTTTGCCTTGGGAGGGCCTCCAAACACATTTGGAACCCTGTGGTGGAGAGAGTTGAACAAAAGCTTGATTTGTCAAAAGCAAAGTATCTATCCTTTGGGGGTAGAATTACCTTGATTTGGTCGGCACTTTCAAACCCTCCAGCCTATTTCATGTTGATCTTCAAGTGTCCAGTCTCGGTCATCAATAGAATTGAGAAGCTTCAGCAGGACTTTCTTTGGCAAGGCAAAGGTACCAAGAAGAATTTCCATTTTGTGAATTGGAGTTCAGTTTGTAGACCTAAAAAGGAAGGTGGGCTTGGTTTTAGACCTTTAAAGACTATGAACCAAGCCTTGTTGGGGGAAGTGGCTTTGGAGAATTGGAGATCAAACCGCTCATGGAGACTCATTATCCTTTCCAAGTATGAGAGTAGGAGGAATGGTTGGGATGTCTCTAACCCTTCCTACAGGTGCTCAAGCTTATGGAAATATATTATCAACTTCAATGACATTTTTGCTCTTCATATTACATACCGTGTTGGGTTGAGTCAGGACATATCCTTTTGGCGCAATCTTTGGGCGGGGG
Source organism: Sextonia rubra (assembly GCA_037013555.1). Classification (NCBI taxonomy): domain Eukaryota; kingdom Viridiplantae; phylum Streptophyta; class Magnoliopsida; order Laurales; family Lauraceae; genus Sextonia; species Sextonia rubra. The sequence goes on from JASUAD010000027.1 coordinate 422,576, forward strand.
ACACACCGCTAGCGGTGCTGTTCCCGAACCTTTACATATGTGCAAGGAATCGTGAAGCAAAAGTGAAGGGCTGTATGGAAAGGGATGCAAATCAAATTCAATGGTGTCCAATCTTTAGAAGAAATTTGCTTGAGTTGGAAGAATACCACCTTATGAGCATGCTGGATAGAATTGGCAATGTTTTCATTCCCGACCGAGGTGAGGACAGTAGAGTGTGAGACGCCTCAAAGAACAGTGTTTTTTTCTGTTTCTTCTTTCTTCCTCTCGCTCTCCAACTGTCATGAACCCCAGAATCAGCTTGACTTCTTGTGGGAGTCCAAGGTCCCTCCTAGAGTTCATGCGTTTGGATGGTTAGTTCTTCGAGGTTGTATCCTCACTATGGATAACTTCTGCCGTCGTTATATGATTCTAATCAATGCTCACCCTAGTTTTCTCTCAACGACAAGGATCAAAATAACAGTAGCGGATAGCGTCACGGCCGGTCGCCAAAACACTACATAACAGGCACTACGTAGCGGCACTATGGTGTGATTCAAAAAAATTATCAAAAAAATTTGAAAGAATTCCAAAAAATCCAGAAAATTGTAAAGAACTAGAATATGTGTTTGTTTTGCAAACAACCCTAAAATAAGGGGGTGTAGCGGTCCCCTAAATGCATAATGTCCTGTATCGCTATATAATTAAAAAATAATAGTATCAATCCTATTTTCCACATGGTATCAAGAATCAATATTCAACACTGAAAGTCAAGACTCAAAAGTCAAGAATTTAAGACTTAGAGAGATTAGTCACTAGAGTCAGTGACTTAACGATCAACATTCAACACAATAAATAACATAATAAATATTAACTTTATAAATAACATTATACTTAAAGAGTTGAGATATGAGAGTTAATATAAAGTTGAGATTTAAGAAATGATTAGAGGAATACCTTTATCACCAAAATGAATGTCTAGCAGGATATATGACATTGGCATCGTTGTCTCCATCCCCATCTTTGTTGTCACTAGCACCACTTCCACTAGTACCAACATACTGTAACTCCCCTCTTTATTGGTAGGCATTGGGATCCTCAAACACAAAGAAATGGGATGGACTTGGATTTGGATGAGGATATTGATCAAACGACCCTGATTCTGAATATTATTGTGAGGATGATTCCGCTTGACCATGTGCATAGTCCGGTGGGACATACGATTGGTACCCAGAATATGGGTCATGGAAAATAGGGTACCAGTTTGTTGTTTGTTGCCCTCCAACATTCGCACTCCTACCATCATTTCTTTGTCCATCACTGGGTCTTTGGCGTACATAAACATGACCTGGCCTCATACGAGATGAATCTAGAAATTCATCCACAGTTTGAATGGGAGCATTTAATTCGTCTTCATGGTAAGAACCACTTGGCTCGGCCCTGTTACCTCTTCCAGATGGAAAGTCACTACTTGGAGCAATGCTTGAACTCGAATTATCAGAGCTCACTGTAGATACTACATGAGAGGGCTGAGGTTCAATGCCCCTTGATGTTCCAGTTTCTATAGGTGGCTGAGGCTCACTTTCTCTTTCTCTTTCGTCTTCGTCCATTATTCCTTGTATATCCTAGTGTAAATTCTCATCTCCATCTAACAATGAATCTTCTATATCAGCTAACCATGGAAGTAAAGGATCTTCCTCAAAGATATTATCCAAATTTATAGGGCAATAATTCGGATCATCCCTTTGTTTCCTTTGTCTATTTCTGACTCTCAACTTCAAATTGTAGTGACAATACACTAGCTTGTTCAGCTTCTGCATTGCTATCCGATTTCTCAATTTTGTGTGAAATAATGAGAAAGTACTCTAGTTTCTTTCACAATTTGATGAAGACGTTTGGCTAAGGACCCGAATGGCAGCAATTCTCAAGTGTGGAGCACTTTCTCCAAAATTGATCCACCACTTGGCTGAAATTGGAAAAAAAGGATGAACATAAAAAATTAGTCATCCACAATCCCCATTCCACGGCAGATAATATAGATAAACTTAAAATTAGTAGGTGACTAGGTTAAAACTATTTGTACCAGGATACAAGCTTGTTATTGATCTAATTGCCAACGGGTCTGCAAAACTAGCTTGTCTCATTGTGTATATAGAAATCTGCCATATGCAAAGTACAAATCATTTTAAATTTGTCACAACTCACAACTTAGGTAAAAATCACAATACATTTAAAATATAATAAACGTTATATCATATATGACATGTCACTTCTTTGAGGGCTAAAACCTGGTCATTGTGATTAGGAATTACTTTCTTCAACACCTCCTTCAATCCTATTTGCAACTCAGTATCAATTGCTTTTGTATGTTGTTTCTTGTTCATATAGTAGAATCGAGGGTTTCAAAAAATATCCTACAATTCAAATGTCAAATTTGCATAAGTACATTTCTATACAATACAAAATAAAAGTGAAACTCTTGTAAAATCATAGGCCAATAATGTAAAAGTTTATTTCACCTGCAGCATGCAATGGATGGTGCAGTTGATCATTCCATCGAGCATCAATTATTTGCAAGAATTTTTGATAATACCTGCAATTTTCTTGTATTGCTAGTTTTGCTTGATCCATTGCCTCATAAATATAGCTCATTGTCGGCTTATCATCATTATCTACAAGCCGCAACACTTTCACTAAGGGTTCAAAGACCTTCAAAATATTTCTAACTTTGGACCAAAATTTATTATCTCTAACAAGATTGGGGACATCAAAGCCAGGACCACTCGTTGCTGTTCCCCATTTTGAATTAAGCCATTGTTCCGATGCAAACATCTGAATCAACTCATTTCTATGTTACACAAGGCTATCCATGTCAATGAAGTGGGTGGCAAACCTTGTTGCAGCTGGACACACCATGGCTCTTCCATTTGTGAATGTCTTCATTAATGCCAATAACCATGAGTGATCATAGATAAATCTCGTGATGCTTCTACAAGACATAATGACAGTTTTTACATTTTTCCTCTTTCCAATGTCCTTTAACATTAAATCTATACAATGTGCCCCACATGGGGTCCAAAACAATTTATTTCTCTTTTCCATTAAAAACTGCCCGGCTTTCTTGAAATTGGCACCATTATCTGTAACAATTTGCACAACATTTTCCTCACCAATACTTTCAACAACTTTATCTATATGGCGGAAAATATATTTTGCAGTCCGTATATGTTTAGATGCATCAACGGACTTAACAAAGACGGTCCCAGCGGCAGAGTACACTAAAAAATTTATTAACTGTATTTGTGTGCTGCTCGTCCATCCGTCACACATAATTGTGACTCCCCTTTCCTCCTATATACTTTTAAAAGTAGCTACCCAACTCTTTATATCTTCATACTCAATTTCTAAATACTTGGTCCCCACATCATAGACAGAAGGTGTTGTTATACCGGGACTAACGGTAGCTGCAATATCTAGTATAGTTTGGAAGTACGAAGAATCCACGGCTTGAGGGGGTATGTTCTTGTGAATTAGCCACTTTGTTGTAGCTGACGCTAATCTGTCTCTTGCACTTTTCAAGGCCCCCTTAAACAACTTTGAGATTTTAGGCTATTTAGCCGACTTATTTCTATGTGCTAGAGGATCAATTGGACCGGGTATAGCACTACTAGGAGTCCGTAATGCTTTACGAGAAGAAATAATCTCAATATCATCCTCCTGTTGTCGAGTGCTAAATGCTCGACGCATTGTTCCAGCTATACCTTTGCCCCTAGATGAGCCCCCTGGCCCCCCTCCCCTAGATGAGGCCCCAGATTCAAACTGTCTACCAGTATTTCTTCGCATTTCATCTATTTGTGCCGTCATAAGTGACTCTCTTCTTGCAACTTCCATTTCTGGGTCATCACTTTCATCATCAAAATCAGAAGGAATTTGCTCCCCAAACACCTCATAGCGGGCATCATCAACTCGTTGACTTCTTTTTTCTTTGATCTCTACTTTTCTGTCTTTTCCTTTATTTAGAAGCTTTTTCATCTTTTCTCTAAGCTCTTTCGGTGCAACTGTACATCCCGCCATATTACCTGAAACATGAGTCAAGTGCTGCTTGAATCTTGTAATACCTCTATTAGTGATTTTACTACACAAATTACATTTTATTTTTGACCTATTTCCATCAACTACTACACCATGTGCCTATGCAGGATCTACATCGCGCACCATCTTAATTCTTAGCAAATCACAAATGGAAATGATGAGAGAAGCTGAACTTTGAGGCACACAATAAATACCTACATAATGCATATATGACTTAGTTGACCACATTTAAATATTTTTTTTCAAAAAATCCTATTAATATGGCGTATGAACTATGAACATGAAAAATTAAATAAATTCAAAAAAGAAAGAAAGAAAGAATGTGTGATTCATTCATGAGATTCATAGATCTAACACTTGTGAGTGATTTTCAAGCAATTTGGTTAGTATTTCTTCGAGAAAATTTTTTTTTAATTAAAAACTTCAAAAATAAAAAATAAAAAAAGAATAAATAACATATAAAAATGGGGGTTTGATCTATGAGAATTATAGATCTAGCTGCTTGGGAGTGATTTTAAGTGATTTCATTGACCACATTTATATAAAAATTATTTTTTTTCAAAAAATCCTATTACTATGATCATAAAAAATTAAATAAATTAAATAAACAAGAAAGAAAGTGTGATTCATTTATGGGATTTATAGATTTAATACTTGGGAGTGATTTTCAAGCAATTTTGTTGGTGTTTTTTAAAGAAATTTTCTTAAAAATAAATAAATAAATAAAATCCGAGAATAATAAATAAAAATAAATTATACAACCAAAAAAATGGGGGTTTGATCTATGAGAATGATAGATCTAGGCTACTTGGGAGTGATTTTAAGTGATTTAGTTGGCCAAATTTAAATAAAATTTATTTTTTTTAAAAAGTCCTATTAAAATGAACATAAAAAATTAAATAAATTCAAATAAACAAGAAAAAAAGTGTGATTTATTTATGGGATTCATAGATCTAACACTTGGGAATAATTTTCAAGTGATTTGGTTGGTGTTTCTTCAAGAAAAAAATTTTTTTTCAAAAAATAAAAAAAATCTGAGAATAAAAAATAAATAAACTATAGAAAATGGGGGGTAAACCCTATGGGAAACATAGATCTATCACTTACAAGCCATTTCCAAGATATTCATAAAGGAGAAAAGAGGAATAGAGCCATAGATCTAAAAAAATCACATAGAAAATACCTTTTGAAAAATGCTTTTTGATTCCAAAGAAGATGAATGCTCTAGATTTGTAGATCTTGATGTGTTTTTGGACCCTTGTTGCTTTTGATTTGAAGGAAGAGGGAGGTAGGACCAAAACACAGTGGAAAGGGAAAAAGAGAGATGGAGACAGCAATGAAACAAGTAACAGTGGGAAGAAGAAGGGTCGTCTGGGCTTTTAAATAGCCCAGACTGTAGCGGCCGCTATGGGTGTTAGCGCCGCAAACACCCATATATCGTAGCGGCCGGCACCGCTACGGCCGATATAGCGACTGCTATTTTATTCCTTGCTTCGCGAAGGAATCAGTTGATCACCTTTTGCTTAACCGCAAGATGGCTCACACTCTTTGGACTTCGACCCTTGCTATAGTTGGGTTCTCCCCCAGTCCATTTTCGAACTACTTGAAGCTTGGAAATTTGGCTTTTGGTCCACAAGTGTTAAACTTCTGTGGTACCCATCTTTTTTTGCAAACATTTTTGGAAGGAAAGGAATAGGCGGTGTTTTGACAGTTATTCATCCTCTACTGAAATTGTCGCTGCTAAAGCTGGGCTCCTTCATGGGTCTCTATTTTGCCAGATTTTTGGGGCGTGCTGTTGGAAACAATTCTGCTTAAATGGAGGGAAGTCGTCTCCCCTTAAATCCTCCGCCTCTTTGTCCTTTTGTTCCTTTTCTGGCCTGTTGCCCTGTGTGTTAGGTGCATCAGTGCCTTTTCTTCTTTTTGGTTGGTGCTTATGCACTCTTTGTTTTTTCATTGGATTGTGGTATATGCCTTTTGTACTGGTTTTGCCTTGACTAATACAATTCACCATTCAAGAAAAAAAAAAAACAGTCGACTGCTACTGGACTGTTCTTCAACTTGATCAAAGCACTCAAAATCCAGCAATCTCTTCAGCTCTGATGCCATGACAGATTCATGATATTGGTAGAGAAGCCAAAATACAAAATAATTTTGAATGGAATTTGTTGGTCTCTTGAGGATCGACATTTTCCTTTTTATTGATAGAGATGTCCATTTTGCACTACAATTACAATATATCAAAATCCTTTATTTTTGGTATGTATTGCTGTACACATTTACATTAGTTTGACTAGTCTATAGGAAGGATGGACTTTTGCAGACAGGTCATGGGCCCTGGACTGTATGGGTCATTAACAAACACGTCCTCCTTTTTAATTTGTTCTCTGATGAATTGACAGTCAACTTCCACATGCTTTATTTTTTCATGGTAAACAAGATTATTGGCAAGTTTAATAGCTGAAGTACTATCAAAATACACATTCATCGGATACGATACTTGTACCAGTACCCAATACTTTTCTGATACTTCTATGGTACAAATTCAGATATCCTATTATACTAGGTCCATTATCTCATGGTTTTATTACTTTTCATACTTCTGACCATAAAAAAATACTAGAAATGAATGTAAACAATTATAAGTTCAATATAAAAATATTCTAAAGAAAAATTATTGGACAGCTGTATCATATCTGTATTCTTGGGAAAGGTGCAGAGTTGTATCACCAATCGGCAATCAATGTATGCAAAATGTACTTTAAATTATTTTAAAATGCCTCTTTATTATGAGAATTAGTTATTATATATATATTTATATATTTTAGTTGTTCTTAGAATATAACTTGACATGTGTATCCAGGTACCTGGGAGAAGCCGGACGATCTTTTGGTCGAAAATTTTAGTTCCTCCATTGGAAAACCTGTCACTGCATACGTGGTTAAGGTGGATAATGATTGGGTTTGGTTAACGGTATCTCGAAACGTTATGGCTCAGTTGTTTCTTCTTGATAGTTCATGTGAGCCTAGTGAACTCCAGGAATTCCACAAGCGTTTTTATGTGGGGAAAGCTGTTTGTGGCTCTCTTTTAAGCATTAATAGAGAGAAAAGGCTGTTACGGCTCACATTATGCCCCCGCCCATCCTCTGTTATATGTGGAGAACCAACAGACAATGATATTAAGATACATAACCTAGTAAATGTCAACTCGAATGATAATGGCAGCGGCCATGTACGTGAAGGCAACATAATTGGTGGCAGAATTGCTAGAGTGCTTCCTGGTGTTGGTGGATTGTTTGTGCAGATTGCGCCTCATCTATATGGAAAGGTTCATTTTACTGAACTTACTGATAAGTTCGTGCCTGAACCTCTGAATGGATATCATGAAGGGCAATTTGTCAAATGTAAGGTTCTGGATATCATACAGTCATTCAAGGGTACGAAACATATTGATTTATCTTTACGTGGTTCCTTGTTAAGCCTTCAGTCTGACAGTCAAGTGGCTGCAAATGATGATGAGTAAGTGTTTTCTTTATTTATTTCTTAATTGATCACATCTTATCTTGACTTCAGTAATCCTGTCAGTTTACGAAGCTATGCATTTTTCTGGAAGTTGATTCAAAATTGATAACTTTGACATTCTTAATATGGTTCACTTTTGCACCACAGTAAATCAGGTTATCTTCTATAAATTGTATAGGACTACTAATCGATAGGTCATTCCTACCATAGTTTTGAAAATTGGAATCGTATTGCAAATCATTCATACCCATGAATCAAATCGAATTGTGAATCATATTGTAAATTGTAGGATTTTTTTTATTTTCTAATAAAAATGACTAATAATTAAAAATTAAGTGGAAAAAGAAAAGAAAAAGTTACCATCCATTTTTCTCATTTATAGCAATATGAAGACAAAGAGAAATAAGTCTACCATGCAACCATATCTAGAATATCATGACATATTAATATATAATAAGTGATATGTGTAAATAGTTAATTAAGTTTAACGTATAAATAGATATTTATTTTCTGAGGGATTTTTACGAAAAGAATCCTCAACTATCTCTATACTTTCAAAAGCATCTTCAAATATATGTAATTCCCAAAAGCATCTTATACAGTGGACTTTATTTTTTTCAGGACCAAATTGCCCTTTACTCTTTCTCTTGCGACATCAAGAATTGGCTGTTTTTGCACATTGAAATATTTTGTGACTCATGATTTTTGTTTTAACTCTCGAATTCACTAGTTTATTCTAGACATAAAAAAAGTGCAGCTCAGTGCATGAGGCTCCCGCATAGTGTGGTATAGGGAGGGCAAGATATACGCAGCCTTACCTTCATTTTGAAGAAGCTGTTTCCGTGACTTGAATTTGCATCCTCCGGAATGCTACCAATAAGCCTTTACCGTTGGGCCAAGCCGCCCTTCTTATTCTAGACAAAGTAAGTGGTTAATATTTATTTTAAATTCAAAGTGTGAAATGTGGAGAAAAACATTCTCAACTTTGTAGCTAATCCTCTGTAGAATGTAATAAAAGTAGGGTTACAAATAGGGAATAGTGAGGTGCATAATTTTTTTTTATGTTTTTTTTTTCAAAAATAAAATGATTTATTTTTTAGCAGAATCTCCACAAATTTCACTAAGAGATGGGTCGCAGAGAGTACATTCATTATTTAGCAAACTCACAATGGAATTTTTTTTTTTGGGAAGGGTATCACAATGTAATTATTCAACTCATACATTCATAGAAATCATTGCTTCAGCTTCAAAAGTTATTAGTCAAAATCAATGCACTTATGTGTATCCTTGTTTGAAAAACTTAAACTATTGAATTCGCGAGTCTCCTCTTGACATCACAAGTTGATTCTTAACATCATGACTTAATTATATTAATGTTTAATTCTTACTCAAAAGTGAGGAAAGTGGTGGGAGTATTCTACACTTTGGAGCAAAATCTCTATAGATTGTACTAAAAGTAGGCACAAAATGAGTACATCAAAGGTTAAACAAAGTGATAGTGGAAATATTAAACCTTACTTCACAGATTCTTGAGCTTGACATGTCAACAGTGTTACGAAATTCGGTTTGCTTTGTCCGAATGTTCTGAATAGTTTCATTTCAGTTTCTCTACTGAAATGAGCAGCATACCTATAAGATTTCATTTCAGAATTCGGTCTGACTTTGACGAACTATGAAAATTTGGGCGAATTTGACGAAATTCCACAGTTCGGTCGACTTGTGTTTGTCCCTTTGAAATAGAAAAAATAAATGATGAGGGGGTAGAACATAATTTTTTGACATAAAAGTAAAAGTTCAAAAACCCTACAACAAGCCCCTTTCTTGTTTAACCAAAAAAAAAAAAAAAGGTTTAGACTTTTTCACTTGACATAGAAATTTATTTCTTTTGCCTGAGAGAAGTAACGAAGGAGGAGTAAGAGGGGAAAGAGGAAGCAAAGGCAACAACCGAACGTGTTGTTGCTCAGCTTGACAGACAAAAAAAAAATCAAGAGGAGCAACAAGAGGAAGAAGAATAAGCACATGTTCTCTGCTACTATGACGGTACTTTTTCTTCTTCTTCATTTGCTTTTTCTCTTCTCTCTCTTTCTTTCTTTTTTCTTTTATTCTTTTAGACGAATGTATAGCAGAAGCTGCCTTTCTTATCTTCTTTTTCTCCTCCCGAGAGTTTTGACATCCGTCTTTTCAACAGTCATGTCTCTTGGAAAGTTTCTAGTGAGGCTATGTTGGATTCCTATAGGTTTGAGCTAATCTTCTACCAATCGTAGTAGGAGTAACTAAAAGCAGAAAATCTGAGCTCGCAAATAATGTTGGGCACATATATGGACGCTAAATCTTAGCACGCGAGTGATATGCCTTGATTCACAAGTCAGGTCTCGAGCTTGCAAGTGTCAGGTTTCGAACTCGCAAGTGATAAAGTGAAGGGCAAATTGGTCTAGAAAAAAAATGAACTTTACCATATAAGATACTTTTGGCCATTTTATGTATTTGAGGATTCTTTTGGAAGTATAAGGATATTTGAAGCTTTTTTGCGTAAAAACCTATATCTTTAAATCAAAATATAAAAGTGAGACAAAATCCAAACCATCAAATCTTACATAATAGGATATCTCTTGAAATTAAAAAAGTATTTATGCAGGAAAAAATAAAAAATAAAAAAAATTATAAAAAAGATAGAGACAAGCACCATATGTACAGTCAAACAATCTAATTAAATACATTTTTTTTATTCATCTCTAAAACCTCCCCAAAGCCGCAAAAAATCTTAAAGAGGTTTCGTTAACTACTAAATAACATTCTAATAGTAAAAATGCTAAAAGAAAGAGAGAAGAAAGAAAGAAAAAGGTAAAGATTGTCTATATTCTCGCTTGGCCGAATCGTTTGAATTGTAAGTCGATGAAATGAGTATTGAATCATAAGATTCATGTATAAATCCTGAGATTCATCTTAAAATGGGATTCATTGCATGGATACAAATCATTCTCCTTAGGATTCGGGATACAAATTGTAGAATTTTGATAACTATGAGTCCTACTACATATAGAACCTTTAAATAGAAAGGAGATATGGGGTCACATGGATGGAAGTAGACAAAACAGATTTGAAGAAGTGGAGATCTTTTCAATACCCTTACCATCTTCAACATCATCTCTAAAGTAAACCCTTATTTTGAATTCTGAAGCGGCGATCTTCCTTAGTTGTTGGGTGAAAGAGTGAGTCAACGAGATCTTGACCTTGGGCAGTTGGAAGATGAAAGATCCAGTCCATGTCACCATTGGTGCAGAGAGATATACAAAATATACATTATACTTGTACAGTGAAATATACACCATATTAGGTCCGGTGAAAGATCTACAAGTGCCATCACCACCGCTAGAGGAAGTAGCTTCTCTCGTTATATGGATAAGTTGCTTTACAACATGGCCTTGTAGGACCTGAAAAATAATATGGCAGGTGTGAGTGAAGATGCGGTTGTTGTGGATGATAGGAGTCCATCAACTCAAACACTGGTGCTATCCTAATGAGAATGTCTTCTGTGCGGGATTGTACTGATCTGTATGGAAGAGCTGGCTGAAATATTATAAAGTGATCTCTCACATAAAGATTTCACGTGGAAGTTTTTACTTGTGAATGGGTTATAACAAACCCCCTTTAGATCCTATTTAGGCTGAATGGTTCTTAGGAACCTTGTGATAATCAATATTTAAAAGGAAATGAACCCCATTTCTAGCCTAGTAGCCTTACCCACTATATTATGATGATATCCATATGAAGCAGGTAATATTTATGCCTTCATGGTAGTTGTTGCGTCCAGTTTAACATGCATGCATTTTGTTAATTATTGATTATTGTTATATAGACACAACTATGAAGGCTAATAAGTTATTCCTTGCTTTTCTGGTGTTTGTTTATTAACATCTTTTGTCATATTTTACATTGGGGACTGTAGCAATTTCTTAGTTATTTTTGGTTGACAGGGCCTTTTCTGACATGCGATATGAAAAGATTGAGGACCTTCATCCTAATATGGATGTACAGGTATCAAATACTGTCCAATCAAAATTTTAACTACAAGTTACTAACTCATCATTAGTTAAGGGGGAAAATAAATGTTCTTCTACTCTTGAGCTACACACTTGATTCAATTCCCGGATGGATTTGAAGTTGCAGCTTTTGGCTTCTGTTTTAGGGATTAGCTAATGAATCTTGTTTACTTATAAACAGGATTATGAATTATATGTTACTTTTGAACTTGAAACGTTTGAGGCCTTTATTTTTCTTTTGATATATAGGAGTTAAATAGGAGTACCTTGTGGATGGATTTAGATAGGAGTACTCCATGGAGATCTCTATTGGTTCCCCAGAGTATGCAATGTCCTTTTTTTGCACAGTTTTGTGGGAATATATTTGCTACATTGTATGTGGGCACAAAATTTGGTCACATTTCTAAGACCTACTCTGTTTTGGTATACAACTTTAAAATTCCAGATATTCTTTCACATTTTTGCTATTATTATGCGCAGTTACTTCCATCCCATTTTTGCATGTGCTGGTTTGATATGTGTGTGTCAAATTCAAGTGAAGCATTCATTACTTGTTGCCTTAAAGTGGACCATCTCTCCTCAAAACCAAGATAGTCAACAATCAGCTGGGCCTTGCATGTTTATTAATGTGGGCCTTTGGCCAAAGTTCTGTCATGCAATTTTTTTTTTTTTAAACATTCTGCCCACCTTTTTTCTTACATGATATTTGGGGGCCAAAGCAACTACACAATGGGATCCGCTTTGGGATGGTTTGGATCTTCCATGTCTTCATCATCATCATCATCGAAGCCTTATCCCAACAATGGGATCCGCTTTGGGATGGCTTGGATCTTCCATGTCTTCTACTTAGGAATATATACTGTAGCATGAAAACTAAAACAGTTCAGGTAGACTTAGCGAGCCTTTTATCACGATCTGTAATTTGTCTTTCCCATTTATGAATGCAACTTTCGACCCTGTGACCTTGTAAGTTGAACTGAATGCTTATGTTAGTTTAATTATATATGTGGGTGTGACCTGATTCAGTTTCTAATTAATTGGTGCTGGAGTTGTTGAATAATAAATTAGTTTAGAAAATTTATTCCTTTGAAATTGTACCTTTGTTGGAACTGTGTGATGTCTGGTATGATATTGCTATAACCTGGAGTGAATTGTAATTAGAAAGTAAAAACTTTATTACATATGCCTTTCAGAAGTTTATAGGTCATCTTATCTACTGACCTGGCAGTGTTGTTCTTGTAGGGTTATGTGAAAGACATTTCTGCAAAAGGATGTTTCATAACGCTCTCTCGGAAGATTGATGCTAAAGTTCTCCTGTCAAACTTGTCTGATGATTATGTTGAAAAGCCTGAAAATGATTTCCCTGTTGGAAAACTAGTAAATGGCAAGTAGGTATTTTGGCCATTTGGAATTTGATTATTGAATGAAATATCAGTAGCTTTCATGCGTGACAGAATTTCTGGTGCAGGGTGTTATCTGTGGAGCCTTTGTCTAAGAGAGTTGAATTAACTTTGAAAAGGAATAATGTGATAAGGGCTTCGAAATCTGAAATTGGTGATATTTCCAAGTTACATGTGGGAGATGTAATCTCTGGCAGGGTCAGGCGGATTGAGTCGTATGGTTTATTTATTACAATAGATGACACCAACATGGTAGCTATGCTTTCAAGTTTCAACTTACAATTTTTATTCTCCGTGATGTGTGTGTGTTGATGTTGATGCTCTTCGCTTGGCCTAGGTTGGTTTATGCCATATTTCAGAGCTTTCTGACAGCCATGTTGAGAACATTGAAAGTAAATATAGAGTAGGAGAAAGAGTTGTGGTGAAAGTCCTGAAGGTAATTATAATTGTTAATAGTTGAAGGAGCATTAGTCATTGGATAAGCCTTTACAAGTAGTTATATTTTGCTCAAGTGGGAAAAAAGTTTTTTCTTTTTTTTTTTTGTGAGAAAAAAAAGTAGTTTCATAGTTCAACTGGCAACGTTCAAGGTTGAAATCACTTTTGGCTGTGTGATCTTTTAATTTAGTGGGCCTAAGCACAGCATGTTTGATTGAGAGCTCTCTCTGAAGTCAAATATGATTTTAAGTGCTAATTGGCCACACATATAGGGAAACCAACATTAGATGGTTATCAAAACTAGGATCTCCTTTGTCATCTTCCATCCAGAATGCTGCCCATTGTTTAAGCTATTTGGGTCATTCAAAATGGGACCTCACATGTAAATTTTGTAATGCGCCTATCACAATGCGATGTGATCAAGCATTATAATTTCCCCCTCTTTCTAGAATGGAAGGTTTCCAACATCTGGCCTGTTCAGTAAATGACAACCTTCTTTCTGTAACCAGATTGGAAATTGACATTGATTTAATCAATGCCATCATGCAGAACACAACTTAGTTTCATTTGATGTCTTTTGTACAACTACCCATTGTTTCTCAAATAAGAATGAGGCCTTTCTAGCCCTCACCTACCTACACGCAACAGAAAAAAATAGTGGGGGACAGGGTAACAGGCTAGGCTTGCTTGTTTGCCCATTCTGTGTTTGTTTTCTTTCACAATGCTCTTTATGGTTTGTTTGCTTTTGATGTGTGTAATCCATTGTGATTAGGTGGAGAAAGAAAGGAGCCGAATATCACTAGGAATGAAGGATTCTTACATACGGAACTCTACTGCTGTTAATGTTACTTCTGACCATGACAGTGATGGAGGCTTTGGCGGCAATGGTGCTATTGATGATTATCGGCTTAGTGTGCTGCGGGATGGTGATTTGCCTACTAGTAACTCACATGGTGAACATGAAGATAGTGACCTCCCTGTTCTTTCCCAAGCTGATTCAAGGGCTCATGTTCCTCCTCTTGAGGTTACTCTAGATGACATGGAGGGTTCTGAGTTGGAGGATGCAGTCATCATGACAACAGAAAATCATGACGAACAGAAGATTGTTGAAAAGAACAGAAAGCGTGAGAAGAAAAAAGCGAAGGAAGAAAGGTATTGACTTTTTGTTTTCTTGAGAAATGATCCCAAGCAGCTGAAATCTGATTTGCTCCTTCTGGGACCCACCTTAGTATGATCAAATGTACTTATAGCTCACAGATATCTGTATATATTTGGGCCCCTAATTTCACTTCAGTCAGATTGATATCAACTGTTGGACTGAACATAATAATCCTACTCGAGAAACGAAAAATTGGCCTGGATCCAAGCATGAGGGTTTGAGATTTTGCTTTTGCTAGGGCAGGCCCCCATATAGGATAAACCAGTTTTTAGTTGCTACAATATCGATGGCAGCATGGATTCATTTCTGTTTTTCTTTATTCATGGCTATTTTGAGATTATTGATGCCTTTTTTGGACTGAAACTTTCAGTTTCTAGTTGCTACTATCAAGGTTTTGCTTTATTTACAATTACATTTTTAGAAAACAATTTTCCCGTCTTTGAATTCTTCCACACAGAGAAAAGGAGATTAGGGCCGCTGAGGAAAGACTTATTGAAAAAGATATACCGAGGACTGCTGATGAATTTGAGAAATTGGTGAGAAGCTCACCTAATAGTAGTTTCGTCTGGATAAAATACATGGCCTTTATGCTTTCTATGGCGGATGTCGAAAAGGCCCGCTCAATTGCTGAAAGGTATGTTTTGGCCCCCCTGGATGTTGAGATTTCACTGATACTGATGTTTTATCATATATTTCTATAACTAAGCACAAACAAAAGACACAGTTAAACCTCACTGGCAATATATGTTTTGCAAGATCATACTTTTTTTTTTAATCTAACCCTATGATACAATTTGTGGTCTTAAACAAAACAGGAAATAATAATTGACAATAAAGGGAGCGAGAAGTTTTGTAGTAGAGTGAGAAATATGTTAGGAAAGGAAAGAAAAAGGAATGTAGAAAATTTAACTAAGATCTCTTGGATCACATGGTTATTTTCTGACTTGATCTTCCTGGATGAAAAATCACTTGTCTGTTAGGACTTAGGAGATACTTGTTTTCATAATGAATCTTATCCGCCAATTATAACATCATAATTCTAACTAGGGTTGTAAACTGATGTTGCCTAGATGAAGATTATCCAAGGCCAGTCCCATAGGTGGCAATGTAGTACTTGGGCTGGGTTCAGCCCACCGTTTTGAGAGTTACTCCCTGGCACTGCGCTCTTGTAATGGATATCAAGGTTGTTTGGGTTGGATTACGTGGGCTGTGCTGGTCCTTATAATTGTATATTTGGGGATTGGCTCAGGCTGGGACAATTTAGTAAATGGTGTAGAAAATAGGTGAGTAGGTTGTACATCCTTTCAACCCTAATTCTAACCTGTCGGTTTTCTTCTTTGAGTTGTGCTTAGGCGCTCACCCACACACAATCCCTTGTTAGTTGATTAATATGTTTTATATTTTGATATAGCTTTCATATTACTTTTGTGAATTGATAAGCTATTATATTTTTTTGTGAGTAGTAATCTGAATCTCTCCCTCAAGACATGGGGTTAATACGAAGCGCACATTGTACTCAATTTCGTTTATTTGGATTTGACCACTTCACTATATTCTTAACTCCTGCTTTAGAATTATGTTTGTACTTTTTTCTGCTTAGCTTTCCCAATCTTGATTGCCACGTTTGTCTTGTTTTTAAAAGGGCTTTACAAACAATAAACTTTCGAGAAGAGGGAGAAAAGCTGAATATTTGGGTGGCTTATTTTAATTTGGAAAATGAATATGGAAACCCGCCTGAGGTAACGAAAGAAAAAGAACTGGTCCTCTTTGTTCATTTGTATTGCTGCATGTTCACTAATACATCAAACTGAATTCAGGAGGCTGTTGTAAAGATGTTCCAGAGAGCATTACATTATTGTGATCCCAAAAAGCTGCACTTGTCTCTCTTAGGAATGTATGAGAGGACTAACCAGCAGAAGCTTGCTAATGAGCTTCTAGATAGAATGACAAGAAGGTTCAAGAGCTCTTGCAAGGTAGCTGCAGTATTTAATCTCATTTTCTTTGCATTATTAAATACAAATATAAAAAGAAAAAAAATTCCTCTTCTAACCTGACATGGAAACTTTTGTAGGTTTGGTTGAAACGGATAGAAAGCTTCTTGAAACATGGGAAAGATAGAGTTCAATCTGTTGTTAATCGTGCTCTTTTAAGTCTTCCTCGCAATAAGCATATAAAGTTCATCTCACAGGCTGCAATTCTTGAATTCAAGTGTGGTGTTCCCGATAGGGGACGGTCCATGTTTGAAGGAATACTACGGGAGTACCCGAAGAGAACTGACTTGTGGAGTATTTACCTTGATCAAGTAAAATCATAATCTCTTTCATATCTTATCTTCTTGAGACCTGTGATTATGCCATTGCCTGACCCTTAGTTTCCTGTTTATAATATCTGGCAGGAGATTCGCGTTGCAGATGCTGAAGTGATTCGAGCATTATTTGAGAGGGCGACATGCTTAAGTCTTCCTCCCAAAAAAATGAAGGTGAGTTTCCGTTGTGGGAGACATACTGCTTTCTGTTGTTTGGGGTTTCAACTACGGACTGGACACTAGACATTTATTCAACTTGCATTGGTTTTGCAGTTCCTATTTAAGAAGTATCTGGAATATGAGAAATCTTTTGGGGAGGAAGAACGGATAGATTACGTTAAAAGGAAAGCTATGGAGTATGTGGAGAGTTCACTGTCTTGATGATAAGATGGATGTCTGCTTGCATCAGTTTCCAAGGAAGGCTATGGAGTGGTGTAGAGTTTTCACTCTCTTGATGATCATGGATGCATTTTCCTCAAGATGAACCAGCAGATTCCAGAAAAAGTGGTGTGTGTGCATCCGACATGATTCTAAATTATCTGTGACAATGTTGCGGGATAAAACTGAAAACGTAGGTTCTTGGATGTTATCACGAGGGTGGGCGATTAGAAGTCCTTCGGCAATTGTTTTGACATAAAAAGAAAATTTTTGATCTTTTGTGGCTGAGAATATACATAGGTAATTTCATTTTTGCTTCTCTCTTGGTTTAACAAAAATAGCTGAGGATATATATTTACTTCATTATTAGGCTAATAATTGACGGAAGGATTGGCCTGCCAAAGAGGTGAAAATTTTTATTGTTAAAAAAAATTGATTAAACAGACTCTTACGTGTGAAATATGACTATTTAATGGGGCTCAATAGAAATTAATTGGTTTAATGAGGTCATAGAACTCACAAAATTTCAAAGCAAGATTGTTTCTTCCATTTTACTATTCTAAAATAAATTGTTTAGAATACAAGATACTCAAATTTTACTCCCTTTTGATATTGGTATTTAAGAAAAAAATTTGTGGGAGCGCGTGTACCAGTATGGTAAGATTTGCAACTTTATCAAATTGGTTTAAAACGAATTATAAATATGCGCAGTAGTGAATCTTGGACTTGGATTTAAAAAGGTTTGCATAATTTCTCAGTGCAAGTCATGTGAACTGCGGCTCAAACAATATTCTTGTGCAATAGAAGTTTGAGGACTAAGAAAAGTTGATGTATGGGTGATTTCACTCGGATCTTTGCATCCTCCAGCCACCCCGGAGTTTTCCTCAATAGCATTTACCATGCAAGCAACTGTTCGACCTTGATCTATGAGCAAAGACTTTCTTTCATATTTTTCAAGAAAAAAATCTACTATCTTAGCGGGACTTCAACCAATAAGATTTTCCCTATGACAAAACATGGCGAAATCCACATCCAATGAGAAGGACCACAATAACTAGAACATAAGACACTTGACCAAGGGTTTTGCACCAGAAACCCTCCATAGCAGGGTTCTTTTTGTGTGACTTCAGGTTTCGAGGACTCTCTGTAAATATGTTTTTTTTTTTTTTTCAAGTAGTAAGACACTGTTGCACGGGGATTAAATCAATCTCCTTATTTAAGGTCATTAAATCAAGCGCTAGGTTGACTTGGTAGGACTATTTTTTTGAATTGAGATCCCACTATTGCACGGTGAACGTGTAACACATTGCATGATCTACATAAAGATAATTTAAATCATTCAAGATGATTTTTAGCTCCTCCAAGGATATATCCTTAAATTTTAACTCAATAGGAGTGGATTCCATCATCTGAATGATCGCATGACAAATGTGATTAATGCTAGATTTGCATAATGAGTCGATGTTTTCAACTTTATGTTCAATATCATGGTGGCCGGGACCCTCTCCAATCATGTGAAAACTAGGGATATGTCACCCGAGGGGATGAGATCCATCTTGAATGATTTTGATTCTCTTTATGTGGGCCCTGCAATAAGAGTTCCTGGCATATGTTATGTGGTTTCTGTGTACTAGCTGCAAAATAGTCTCTTTTCTTTTTGTTTTGTTCTTTTTTTTTTTTTTTGGCTCCCATTGTTTATAAGAGGACTCACCTCAGCCCTCATCCTGATACACACATATTTAAGTGGGCCCAATGAGTTCAACGGCATTTTACTAAGACGCATAGGAAACATTGTCTCATGTAGAAGATTAGGTGAGTAATTGTGAGGTTCGCTTGGTGACCATACGATACTCCAGGGAGTTGGAATGAATGGTTATTCAGCCTGTTCAACTCATGCAATAATAATAAAATTTCGACACTCGGAATGTATTTAAGTCCCCAAATGACAATGATTTCTCCAATAGAATTTAAACAATTTATAGTTAAAAGATATTTTGTTTAAGTAACAAAATCCTATCCCTCTTTGATTGGCTATTTAGGTACTTAACGTGCAGGATGTAGTAAAATTTTAGGAACTACAACATGCCGATTTCTTGATTCCATTTGATTAACAATAGAAAATAGTTATTTTTAAGAATGTAGCGATTCGAAATAGGAAACCTAATCACACCTATCACAAGAAACCTATTTATAAACCCCAAATATAATGTAATCATAATCTAAGATGAGCTCGCAATCTGACGCTACTAAATTGGTGGAAAGATTTGCCAAGCGTAGGTAGCTTGAAGTACATTTAAATAATACTAGGATTCAACCCAAAAAAAAAAAAAAGGAAAAAGAATATCTGAATTTTGTTGATGAATTGAATGGTTTTAAAAATAGATGAGAGGTCCTTAAAGAGGCTTTTTTAGAATCCAAAGAAAGTATAATTTCCTTATCCTTATCGTTGATGAATTTTCTTTCCTTAAAGATATCATTGAACCTATATATACTGTAGTATATGAGAGGTCGTTAAAGGACACGTTGATTACTGCTTCATTATTATTATTATTATTATTATTTTATCAAGATTACTGCTTTATTGGTCACATATCTCTGCTCACTGCTAGATCTGTTATGATAGCCGTAGGCCTAGGCTTGGGCCCAGTGGACAAGGCTCTGGCCGATGAGTCCCAGGATGGGTCTGGTCAATTTTGTCGGAGCCCCTTTTTGGCTGTATAAATTATTTTTTTCATATCAAATATTCTTTAGAATATTCTCCATTACCTTATGTCATGCCCTGCGCCCAAGATTCGGGTAGGCAGGGCCAGCCTACATTGTGATGCACACGTATCCCGTGGCAATGCACACCAATGTAGTGCCTTGAATTGCCGCAAGGAAAATTTTTCCAATCTCACGTGCGAGAAAATTCCTTAAACACGGCTGCAGCCCAGTAAATGTGGAACTAGTATATAACATTTATTTCTATATAAACCCATATAGAAGAAAGGCATCAATAATCACCTGTTAAGCAATTTATGTAGATATCTATTTAATCTGAGATCTTAGAACATGTATATTAAATGGGCCCGGTGGACAAGGCTCTAGCCCATGAGTCTTGGAATGGGTCTGGTCTATTTTGCGGGAGCCGTTTTTTGGTTGTATAAGTTATTTTTTCTATATCCAATACTATTTAGAATATTCTCGATTACCTTATGCCACGCCTCAGGCTTGAGATTAGGGCAGGCATGCCCAGCCCATGGTGCGATGCACATGTATCCCATGGCAATTCACACCAATGTGGTGCCTTGAACTGCTGTAAGGAAGATTTTTCAATCTCACATGCAAGAAAATTCCTTAAACAAGGCTGCATCCCAATGAATGCGGAAACAATATATAACATACATTTCCATATAACCCCGTGTAGAAGAGAGGCATCAATAATCACCTGTTAAGCAATATATCACCTCTTTTCATTGCATTCAATCCACCAACACTTCCATTCATGGGTTTTCCCTAAAAATTCTCATTCCATAAAGATTACATTCATTTTAGTCCATTTCCATTAATAAGAAACCATAAATAGGTTGTAAAAGCATTAATAATCAAGAAATCACTTGTAGAATCAATTAATGAACATGCACACAACCTAGTTTACTTGTCTTAAATTGGTGATTAGGCTTAAACCAACGACAAGAATCCCCAATTTCTAGCTCACATCAAAGGCCTAAACATGTATGCATGAGAAAAAGATAAAATCAATAATGACAAATGCTACGAAATGAGATTTTCACTCAATGATTGGCATAAATCTAAAAAGAATCAATCACTATACCATGGAAGATGTGTAAAGAATGAGGCAAGACTCTTTTCTCTCTTTGGTAAGCTTTAAAGTAGCTTTTTCCTATCAAACAAACACTAATAGATAAAAAAAGATGGTGGAGAATAGGGTAGGTGGCTCTTTAATAGAGCTGGGTAGTTTTTCTCTAGGCTTGAGTAATTATGAGATAGCATGGAAGGAAGATGGAGGATAGGGTTTTATACAAGAGATATAAAAGAGAACTCTCTTGGGATGAGAGAACTTACATATTTAAGGTTACTTTTAAATTTGCACCTAGGTCCTAGTTGTTGGTTATATTATAAATAAGTCACATGTCTGTCTTTAAGAAATAACTTAGGTTCAGTGGATCCTCATTTGCATGCATGAATGTATGTTAATGACATGATGGGATATTGTATGACCGTAAATCACATATGGGGTCCATCATTCTACTTAAGTGCGTTTAGGGTACATTTTCCTACCTAACCAACCCAATTAGAAGTAATTAAGGAAAATGCAAATAATTATACATAATAATGCTAATCATGGGGTATGGATCTTACACCCCGTATGTTCGCTGCTTGAGCATAATATGATCTATTTTGACAAATGTAAGCTTTAAAACTCTTTTTTAGTTACCTTAGTTGATTTCAATAATATGGTGTAATGCGTCAGCTCCCTAAATTCAGTCTGCGCTCGGATCTAGAGCTAACTGGCTTGCATGCTTAAGGATGCAGTAACAAGAGAAGCAACAACCAAGACATGAGACACAAACAGGAACTACGACCACCGCCGATATAACTACTCTCCACGACTATATCCTTTGATGAAATTTATATATGTGGTCTGATAGTGGCACCGCCGTATAAGAGAATCCTTGCAGCGACGGAAGAGAAAAGGGAGTCATTCCAAGTGTTGAATATTTCAAAGAAAAGCATATACTACCAGTCTCCTATGTTTAATGTGTTCTTTGTTGGTATCTTTTTGCTCCAATACGAAACACCAGAACCTTTCCAAATATGCGAAAAGGTGAGATGGGATTTGAATATGTTTGGGTCACCATCTCGAGAATAGAGGGAGCGGGAGGGGGGGAGAGAGAGTAAGTATTACTTGACTTTGCAACTCCTCTTCATTGGAGGAACAATGTTAGAATACTAAGAGGGCAAGACCAACAGGCTTCATAACCCTTGTGTGAGCTCTTGAATAGATTGAAAGGTAATGCGAAGAGAAGGGAGGAATGAATAGTTTCTCATATACCCCAAGTTGCATTTGTTTGACTAAAGATAAAATTAGATTATGAGAAGTGTTCCTGAACAGGTGTAGACTTTTCTACTTAATTAATGGACGGAAGCCCGAGCAAGAACTTGCGAGAGGAGTGGGCCATTCATCCATCATGTGGGGCGACTCACGAAAAAAAGTATAAATAGTCAGCAAAGAAAACAAATAGCCCACATCCGAGTAGGGCACTAAGATTTCATAATTTCTAATATTGAATTTCGAAACTCTCCAAGATAGTGTCCTCTAAAAAGTTGGAAAACTTTCAAGTCTTCTTAAGATATTATAGGGAAAATGTCATGAAAATTAATAAATTCTTAAATAAAATTAAAAATGATATAAATCACAGTAAAAAAATCATATTAAAAAACATGTTTCTTTACTTTAGTGGACACCCATGTTAGATCTGGATCTAGGCCAAGTACACACAATCACAAACCACACAGGAAGGAAAAGAAGCAAGCACACATAAGACGCAAAGATTTACGTTGTTCGGCTAGATTGCCTATGTCCACGAGTTTGAAGATTTCACTATTGAAGAAATCTTTCTCTCACAACCCCTTACAAGATCTCTTTCTGTTTCCATTTGTCCTGCTTGCTATCTTACTTGGTTACAAAAAAAAAAACATCGAAGAAAATATGTAAGATTAGCCTTAACTAACTGGGCCCTAATGTAAACCACTCATAAGTCTAATAAGGACCTTTTGAGCCAAACCCAATAATCTCCACTTTGGCGAAAAGATATCTGACCCTTTGAAGAATTGTTGAAATGTGTTTATAACACATATATCTTGTGGGAACCTCATCCCACCATGATTGCACCCCAATGTAGATGAGCTGCCTGGGCCAGCTGGGTAGAGGCCTAGCCCAGCTACGCTGGGTTGGCTGCCTGGCGCGCCTGGTGGCGGGTCTAGGTAGAGTCAGCCCAGTTTAATATATATATATTTATATAAATAAAAATGATTAGAATTTTAGAATATTAATTACAATGTTTAGAGGGTTATAATTTGGTTAATGGTTCTAGTATACTAATAGAGATTTGATTCCATTAAATTAATTTTAATTCAATGTTATTAGAAATTTAGCTTGGATTATTTATAAATTTAATTGAGAATTATATAATTTTGATTAATGTTTATTTAGATTGATTTGAAATTAACTAAGATGTAATTGGTAATGATTAAATCTTAATTAGATTGTATTTATAATTCTAATTTGGATTTTTAGTTTGAGTTAGATTTCAAACTGGGGTCCGAGATTTGTACCTTTTTGTTTTGTATAAAATAATAAGGTGCATTTATACACAACAATGATATTTAAGGAATTAATTATTCCCTTTCCCCTTTTGATCATGACTTAAATTAACTTTGGTTTTGGAATTTGAACATCTTTTACCTAATTTATAAAACACACTATGTATACATAATTGGATTAAATGAATCATGTCCTTTTAGAAAAGTTGGTTGAATATTCACATAACAATTGGACTGAATTCAGGATGGAAATGTGAGATTCGGAATGCATCACATGATAGACACTGAAAGTAGATTATTGGCATCATGGACTCACATTTCCATTGTGAAAGGGGATTGATTCTCATCTACATATTCAACTAACTATGACTGTTCGGTGGTTTAGTACTTACCCTCAGAGAACTTGAATTGACACACGTTCATAATACATTTTCAAATTTAAATGTCTAAATACTGAATTTGATATTGGGTTAAATACAAGGATTAAGGGTGTCATATCATGGTTCATTTTGCATCAGTATACGTATGTATTTGTAAATATATATATTTATATATATATATCTGACCGACTGCAATTTGGAGGTGGACGTACGCCATCGAGTCAACGTGTACTGTGGATTATAATACACAGCTGTGCCTTTTGTTATATTTGGCAGGAATACCCGTTTCTGTTTATCTGTGTGCGGGAATACCCGTTTCTGTATATTTATATGCGAGAATACCCATTTCTGTATATTTATCTACGGGAATACCCGTTTCTGTTTATCTGTTTGCGGAAATACCCATTTCTGTATATTTATCTGCTGGAATACCCGTTTCTATTTATCTGTTTGCGGGAATACCCGTTTCTGTATATTTATCTGCGGGAAAACCCATTTCTGTTTATCTGTTTGCGGGAATATCCATTTATATATATTTATCTGCGGGAATACCCGTTTCTATTTATCTGTTTGCGGGAATACCCGTTTCTGTATATTTATTTGCAAAAATACCCGTTTCTGTTTATCTGTTTGCGGGAATACCCATTTTAGTATATAGTATCTGTGGGGATATCCGTTTTTGTGCATTCATGCCATTGAGGTTTGCATCTAATATATTGTGGGTCATAATGAATATTATGTTTAATTCAGTTGATTAATCCATTGCTTGCAGTTTACCCTCTTGCCAGATTACGTCAATCTGACCCACTGCTTTTGGTGTCTAGGTTCCATTACCAATGTCGAACTAGAGGGTTAGGCGACGTAGAAAATTCCGCCAGATGGTGGAGTTGTTGAGTGAAGCACCGATGACATCATCTGAGGTGTCCTACAATTGGTGCAAAGATCGGAACATTAGATTTTGTAATAAGGTCATGTTTGGGCCATTAGTTTATTTATTAAATTTATTTGTCTTAAAATTATAACTTTAATTACTATGCTTCGAAGCACTTGACCTTGATTTTGTTATTAATGAGATTTGTTACATGATAGTTTTATGATAATCGTCTGCAATGAGTATGGATTTTAGTTCTGTGTGTGATTATGGTTGCTTGATCACCAAGCATAGTCTCACGAAGGATTTTGATCTACCCAGAATTGGGGCCCGTATCGTTTATGTTAGAAAAATTTTAATTGGCCCCAATTCTCACACTCCTAAAACCGGGTTTGGATCCGGCCTAGTTTTGGAGGCGTGATATATTGTATCTGCGAGAATATCCATTTTTGTATATCTATCTGCGGGAATACCTGTTTATATTATATTGTACATTCAGGAATACCCGTCTTTATATATCCATTTACAAGAATACTCGTTTTTTGTAGAATGTATATGTGAGAATACCCTTTTTTGTGCATTCATGTCATTGGGTTTGCATTCGGTGTGCTTTGAGGCGGAATATGAAATATGTTTTAATTTAATTGATTAACATAATTGTTTGCAGCTTACCCTCTGCTAGATTACGTTAATCTTATCCACTACTTTTGGTGTCTAAGTTTCGTTACCGATGCCGAACCAGAAGGTCAGGCGACACAGGAGATTCCACCAGATGACAGAGTTGTTGAGTGTAGCGCTGATGACATCGTCTGAGGTGTCCTAGTATTAGTATTGAAATCAAAACATTAGATTTTATAATAAGGCCATGTTTGGGCCATTAGTTTATTCATTAAATTTATTTGTCTTGAAATTACAACTTTAATTATTATGCTTTGAAATACTTGACTTTGATTTTTATTATTATTGAGATTTGTTATAAGGTTGTATATGATACTTAATTACACAGATTATGGATTTTAGTTCCACGTGTGATTATGGTTACTTGATCACCAAGCATAGCCTCACGAAGGACTTCAAACCACCCAAAATTGGGGTTCATATTGTTTATGCAAGAAAATTTTAATTGGCCCCAATTCTCAAACCCCTATAACTGAGTTTGGATCTAACTCAATTTTAGGGGCGTGATAAACCCAATCTCAAATTCTGTGATAAATAACAGCTATGTGTTTTATCTTTGCATGATATACCTAATTCTTTGATATGCTTATTGCACTCTAACTGTCACAGTGTAGCAATATTGATTTCTACTTAATACCCATGTCATTTACTAAATCTCTCAACCAGATTGCTTCCTTAGAAGCATCTGAAGCTGCCATGTAATCTGCCTTTGTAATGGATAATGCAGTTGTAGATTGACCGATCAATCTCCAGCTATCGGTCCGTTAGCAAACATGTAAACATATCTTGTAGTGGATCTTCTCTTGTCTACGTCCCTTGCAAAATCAGAATCAATATATCCAACTACAAACTATGACCCCTGTTTTCTTTCAAACAGAATTCCCAAGTCTTTGGTGCCCTTCAAGTTCCTAAGAATCCATTTTATAGCATTCCAATGCTCTTTGCCTGGATTCGCCATGTACTTACTCACTACACCCACTGCTTGAGCTATACCTGGTCTTATGTAAACTATGGCATACATCAAACATCCCACTACATTTGCATACGGTAGCCTGGACATTTCTTTAATTTCCTGATCAACACTGAGACATTGTTTGGTACTTAAACTAAAGTGACTTGTAAGTGGAATAGACACAAGGTTAGCATTTAGCACGTTGAATTTTTTAAGTACTTTTGAGATGTACTTTTTCTGTGATAACTACAGCTTTCCATCCTTTCTGTCTTTCCTAATTTCCATGCCCAAAATTTTTGTGGCTACTCCAAAGTCTTTCATGTCAAATTCCTTTCTCAATTGAGATTTGAGTTTATCCAGTTTTGACATGTCATTATATGCAATTAGCATATCATCCACATAAAGCAGTAAAATAATAACATAATTATCATTTAGTATTCTGTAGTAAACACAGCAATCATATTCACATTGTTGGTAACCGATTTGTAACATGTAGGAGTCGAAGTGCTTATACTATTGTCTTGGAGATTGTTTCAGCTAGTACAATGATCTCTTCAATTCACACACATGTCTTCTTTTTCAACTTCTTTGAATCCTTCAGGTTGCTCCATGTAAATTGTTTCCTTTAAGTCATCATGAAAGAAAGTTATCTTTACATCTAGTTGTTTGAGCTCTATTTTGAACTATGCTACCAATGCCAACAACACCCTAATAGAAGTGTGTTTCACAATTGGGGAAAAGATCTCATCATAATCAACCCCTTCCTTTTGTGAGTACCCCTTTGCTACTAGGCGTGCCTTGAACCGTAGTTCTTCATTCTCTTACAAAGCTTCTTTTTTTCCTAAACACTCATTTGCAGCCAACTATTGTTCTGTCTTTGGGTTTAGGAACTAACTCTTAGATTGAATTCTTTTGGAGAGATTCCATCTCATCCATCATAGCACACATCCAAACTTGTCTTTCACTGCTTTCCATAGCTTCTTGAAATAAGGTTGGATCACCACTGCTAGTAATAAAAGTAAAATATACTTCATCCTCATCCTATCCAAACCTTTGAGGTGACTAGATGGTTCTCTTTGCCCTTTCCTGTACTAGACTTGAAGGTTCCTGCTGACTCTCATGTTGTTCCCCACCTTCAGATGTATCAACTTTTGATGAACTTTGAGCTTGTTCCTTGATTGTATTCTCTGTAAAAAAAAAAAAAAAAAAACTACTGTAACTACTTTGTCAGCACCATGCCCTTTGAATTCACTGTTATGTTCCCCATTCAACATAAAAGCTTCATCAAACATAACATCTCTAATGCAGATCTTTTTCCTATTTTCTGGATCTCATAGTTTGTACCTTTTTACACCTTTCTCAAAGCCTAGGAATTTGCATTCGAGTGACTTGGAGTCTAACTTGGATTGCTCATCAATTGGAATGTGTGCATATGCTGGACAATCGAATACTTTAAGTGAAGAATAATTCACCTCTTTACCTGTCCACACTTCTTTTATAACTTTACAGTCAAGGGATCTGATGGTGACCGATTAACCACATAGAATACGTGATTAACTGCTTTTGCCCAAAAACCTTTAGACAATCCTACATGAAGTCTCATACACCTTACGCTTTCTAAAAGTGTCCTATTTATTCTTTCTGCAACTCCATTTTGCTGAGAATTCTTTGGAACAATGAAGTGCCTTGTGATACATTCATCCTTGCAAAACTGTAGAAACCTGCCATTTTGTATTCACCCCCATTATCTGATCTTAGATACTTAACTTTTCTACCTGTTTGATTTTCGACATCTGCCTTTCACTTTTTGAACTTGGTGAAAACTTCTGATTTCTCTTTCATAAAGTAGACTCAAACCTTTCTTGAGAAATAATCAATGAACGTCACAAAGCAGTATGCTCCACCTTTTGACATAACCAGGGTTGGTCCCCACACATCGGAGTGAATGTAATCTAGAATACTGCTACTTCTACAACTATTGCCTGCAGTTTTGAATGACACCTGTTTTTGCTTTCCGAAAATACAGTGTTTGCAAAAAACCAGCTTGCATGTTTTCATACCTTTTAACAACAGTATTTTGTGAAGTTCTAACATGCCTCTCTTACTCAAATGCCTCGACGCATATGCCACAACTGAAATTCATCATCATTAGTTTTGTCATCCATAGAGACTGCCACTCTACCTACAATTATGTTCCCCATAAGTTTATAAACGTTGTTCCCCATTTTAATACCTTTCATTAATATCAAAATACCTCTAGTCACTTTAAGCACACCATCTTTTGCCATAAATGTTCACCCTTTGGATTCAAGTGAGCCTAAAGAGAAGGTTTTTCTTCAGTGCTGGCACATGCCTCACATCATCCAAGGTTCTCACAACTCCGTTAGCCATTTTAATGTTAATAATGCTGATTCCAATGGTTTTACAAAGTGCATCATTACCCATTAGAATACTACCGCCATTACATTGCTCATAGATATCAAACCAATCATGATTAGAACACATATGATAAGAACAACCGGAATCTA
Source organism: Sextonia rubra (assembly GCA_037013555.1). Classification (NCBI taxonomy): domain Eukaryota; kingdom Viridiplantae; phylum Streptophyta; class Magnoliopsida; order Laurales; family Lauraceae; genus Sextonia; species Sextonia rubra. The sequence goes on from JASUAD010000027.1 coordinate 451,615, forward strand.
AAATACAAACATCAAATAGATGGTTACCTTGAAAGATAGATATGAGTTCCACTTCACTTTCTGAAGCAACGCTGACGGAGTCACTGTTGTCAACTTTTTTCCTAGCTTTAGTCATCTTGAATTCCTGCAATCTTTCCTTTAGTGTCCTTTCTTTTTGCAAAAGAAGCACTCCGAATTTTTTTTATTTCATGATTTTGATCTGGAGTTGTTTCTTCTTAATTTGCCCCTATCATTGGACCTGCCACATTCACTAGAGCCTTCCTTTACTAGAAGTCCTTCTGCATGTGAACTAATTTTAGTGACCTTCTTCCTTGCAATAACAATAAGCACTTGTCTTCATCATCAAATTTCACAGCGAGTCTCAACAAGTCATTAATCATTCTGTTAAAAGTATTTGTGTGTTCCAACACATCACAACTTTCCTCCATCTTCAACCTATATAACTGTTTCTTGATATACAGTTTATTTTTGAGATTCTTTCCCATGTAAAGACTCTCTAGCTTCTCCTATAGATCCTTTGCAGTCTCATCTTCCATGACATTGTATATAACTTCGTCAATGAGATAGAATTGAATAGAGCTGACTACCTTTCATCAATATCTGCCCAATCATCATCTTCTATCTTTTTAGGCTTATTTTCTTTGCCTAACAATGCCACCTTAAGACCTTATTGAATCAAGATATTTTTCATTTTCCGCTTTCATAAACCAAAGTTTATTCTTCAATCAAATTTCTCAATTTCAAATTTGATACCTCCGACAGTGGAAGTTCCCTTTGTAGCCATTACAAATCTGAAGATGTTTAAAAAAAAAAATTTTCATCTAAAACTCTGCTGGTTAAACTGCGAATCTAATCCATTAACTTTGTAGATCTCGTCTCCACGAGTCCACTGGTAAAAATGAATTCTAACCATTGAATCTGGTCAAACTAACATTGATTATACTAAACTACTGACATTGGTTGACATCAGCACTACTGCTTAACTGGGTCCTTCTGCAGACGAGTTCAGGTCAACCTAACCCAAACCAAAAACTGTACTTACTCGCTGGCTAGGCTGTGTTGCAAAATATGTTCGAGTTCACCTGACCAGAGCCTAAACCATGAATCGACCCAACAGGGTCTTCTCCATTGCAGTGACACCAGTGATGTCGGCGGTGGCTGGCAAGGATGGCTAGCGACCCTCATCTCAGGTACTCAGCTCCGAGCTAAACCCGAGAACCCTCTCTTTCCTCCGATCTTTGTGGCCCACCAAAATCAAAGTCAATCTCTAAACTCCTCTTCTCCGTAGCGATGTCTTTCAATCTGTTTCGTCTTGTCACTGTACACCAATGTTCCTCCAACCAGGGGCAGTGGTGCTCTCAAATGCAACAGAGAATGCTGCACAGTCGTGGCCGACCCTGAGATCACTGATTGGATCTCTCCGGCACACCATGATTGCAAACACAACTCTACCTCAACAAGATCCTCTCCACCAAGGCTCTGATACCAATTGTTAGATTTGGATCTAGGTCAAATACATACAATCACGCACTACGCAAAAAGGAAAACAAGCAATTACACACAAGACATAAAGATTAACGTGGTTCAGTCAAATTGCCTACGTCCACGAGTATGAAGATTTCACTATTGAAGAAATCTCTCTCTCACACCCCCATACAAGAGCTCTCTCTGTTTTCCTTTACTCTGCTTGCTATCTTGCTTGGTTACAAAAGAACAAAACATCAAAGTGAATATGTAAGATTAGCCTTAACTAACTGGGCCCTAATGTAAACTACTCATAAGCCTAGTAAAGACCTTTTGAGCTAAGCCCAACAACCCACACATATTGAGCTGACCCTAACATACTGATGTAGCCAAGATCAGATGATCATGAATTTTATTTTCACCCCTATTTAACAGTTTATCCCCATAATATATATCATGATTTTTTTACAACTTTCTGAACCAATAATTTAAAAATATAATGATATGATTAGGCAGACTGAGTCTAAAAATATGGTGGCATTTTCGAAATGCTTCAAATAATATTACAAAAAAAATGTTTAAAATAGTAGGGAAGACCATCCCATGTTCATAAGTGGGGCCATTTCTGTACTGTTCCCATGTTATCCTTTGGAAAATGCAAGGAGGCCCCCATGTTTCCAAGGGGAAGCGGCGAGTAGGGTGTCCTCTTCCAGATGCTGAAGAACCATTTCCTCTTTCACGTTTCAACCAGCCCAAATGTCAACTGCTCCCTAATATAAGTACAACTCCCCTCTCCTACGCTTCTTCAATATCTTCCTTTAAGTCCTTTCCATTCTCCAAAACTCCTCTTTTTATTTATAATTCCATTACACACACTTCTTTTCAACTAACTTGTTTTTGGTTACATAAACTCATAGCTCAGGAGAGAATGGATGAGGAGGTGGGTGCACCTGGAAGCTCCATGCATGGAGTCACAGGCAAAGAGCAGACCTTTGCCTTCTCAGTCTCCTCCCCCGCCGTCCCTACTGACACGACGGCAAAGTTCGCCTTGCCGGTCGACTCCGAGCACAAGGCCAAGGTTTTCAAGCTCTTCTCCTTTGCAAACCCACATATGAGAACTTTCCATCTCTCTTGGATCTCCTTCTTCACTTGCTTTATCTCCACCTTTGCTGCTGCACCCCTAGTTCCCATCATAAGGGACAACCTCAACCTGAAGAAGGGTGATATCGGTAATGCCGGAATCGCCTCGGTTTCCGGGAGCATCTTCTCTAGGCTTGCCATGGGCGCCGTCTGCGACCTACTAGGTCCCCGCTATGGGTGTGCATTTCTCATCATGCTTTCTGCGCCTACTGTCTTTTGTATGCCCCTGGTGTCGTCAGCCAGTGGGTATGTGGCTGTCCGGTTCATGATCGGATTCTCGCTCGCGACGTTCGTGTCATGCCAGTATTGGATGAGCACCATGTTCAATGGCAAGATCATTGGGCTGGTGAATGGCACTGCTGCTGGGTGGGGTAATATGGGTGGTGGGGCAACCCAGCTTATCATGCCTCTGCTCTTTGAATTGATCAAACGGGCAGGGGCCACCCCATTTACGGCATGGCGGATTGCCTTCTTCATCCCTGGATGTCTACATGTGATCATGGGGATTTTGGTTCTCACCCTTGGACAGGACTTGCCTGATGGGAACCTTGGGAGCCTTCGGAAGAAGGGAGATGTTGCCAAAGATGACTTCTCTAAGGTAGATTTATGTCATTAGAACTAGCAATTCTTTTCTGGTTTCAACCTAGCTATGATGAAAATCCTCTGTGCACTTTGCTACTTCTTTTGACATTTTCAGAGACCCGAACTACATTTTTTCATTTTGGAGAGAGAGAGAGAGAGAGAGAGAGAGAGAGAGAGAGAGAGAGAGAGAGAGAGAGAGAAAGAGTTCCAATTCCTTCTTTATTGTAGAAAAGATTTCAGTTTTTCTATTAAGATATATGAGAAAATGGTACCCAACTGCAGCTTATTGATGTCTATGACTATAATTAACTGTTTGTTGCTTTTTAAGGTCCTATGGTATGCAGTCACAAACTATAGGACTTGGATCTTTGTTATTCTCTATGGATACTCCATGGGTGTAGAGCTATCAACAGACAATGTCATTGCAGAATACTTCTATGACAGGTCTTTCCTCTTACTTTGATCTTTTTTATGCTCTTTCTTCTTTCTATTCAGGACTATAAAAATATTAAAACTTAAAGACGCATATATGTCTACGACAGGTTCAATCTCAAACTTCACACTGCCGGCATCATCGCAGCTGCGTTCGGCATGGCCAACATTGTGGCCCGCCCCTTCGGGGGCTATATGTCTGATCTAGGTGCTCGCCTGTTCGGCATGAGGGCCAGGCTCTGGAACCTCTGGGTCCTCCAGACATTGGGTGGAGCCTTCTGCATCTGGCTTGGTCGTGCCAGTAGCCTCCCCGTCTGTATCTTTGCCATGATCTGTTTCTCAATCTGCGCCCAGGCTGCTTGCGGTGCGACCTTTGGAATCATTCCTTTCATTTCCCGGCGATCACTGGGAGTGATTTCCGGCATGACCGGGGCTGGCGGGAACTTCGGATCGGGCTTAACCCAGCTGCTGTTCTTCACAAGCTCAAGGTACTCTACAGCCACTGGGATTTCACTGATGGGGGTGATGATCATAGCGTGCACAATGCCGGTGTGCCTGGTGCACTTTCCCCAGTGGGGAAGCATGTTCCTGCCGCCATCGAAAAATGCCGCCAAGTCGAGTGAAGAGTACTACTATGGGTCTGAATGGACTGAGGAGGAGAAGCAGAAAGGGATCCACCAGGCGAGCCTTAAGTTTGCCGAGAACAGTCGGTCGGAGCGTGGTCGACGCGTCTCCTCTGCACCAACCCCACCCAATTCGACTCCGGCCCATGTGTAGGGTCATCTCAAAGGCTCATCCCATCTAGTAGGATTGGTGTAGAAGGCATAGGGAAAGGAACCGTAAGGGGTGCAATAAGGTAGCATGGCTGGTGCAGCTTCAAGCCCCAGGATGTGTTTTGAGTTAATTTAGACACTAGCAATTTGCACACACTCAAAAATTACTAGTGTTAATCTATGGATACAAACAAATTTCCAAATGGGTGGTGCTAGCATGTATGTTTTCTGATTGGATTTCGCATATTACTAAGTGTGTGTTCTCCCTGAGAGTGAGTGAAAATGTTACTGTTATCGTTCACTCGTATATTTAGTGTACTGACACGAATAAATTAGAATCTTGTCCTGGATACCGTGTTTTGGATTACTTAATTGAGGGAACTAGTTAGGAATTCTGGAGCCCTGTGAATTAGGAAATTGTACAAATTATGGTTATATATTCTGAGAGTGTGGGCCGGTGAGAAATCGTATGGCGACATGCCCGGGGTCCCACATCCAATCAAGCAGGGTAGAGAATACAATCCCACTTAAAGTAAGACTTGATCTAGGCCGATAGTAAGGCTCTTAACAAGATTAGTCGATGTCGATAGTTGGTGAAGAAGTTTTTACTAAGTATAACTCTTTGAGACTTGTTTAGAAGGATAAATGGAGCACCTGGCCACTCTCCATTCTCATAAGAAAGATAAAAAACGAAAAGTAATGTGGTAACTTTCCAATCATGGGAACACACATAGATTTTTAGCCGCATGTTTCTGGCTGTGTATTGGAGTCTCCGCATTCAAATCCATTAATTGGTATTAGAACTGGTTGTGGTGGTTTTCAACGGTTCAGATTGTGCGTTAGAATCTCGGATACCCATCATTAGATGGTGTTCTAAACCATCGAATGTGTTAAATTCAATCCTTTCCAAGTACCCGTCGGATAATTCCGCTGCTTGGAGTACTATTGCATCAGAGGTGAAGTCTGATCTTCCAGTCTACAATAGGTTTTTGGGACGAATACATACTATTGGGTCAACCTTTTTAAATACGATGGATCGATAAGGTGAGGAACCACTGGGCCCAAACATATGTTGTTTTAAAGAAGAGTAAAACACACTCCCTGTTGTATGGATGGTCAAGTTCAAAGGGTCAGGCCCCAGATTCCTTGGTTATTTTTTTAAAGCAAAAGCACATTTGAAATTCTCATCATTTTCTCTCTACAACCGAACTAACCTTTGAAACTCAGAGGCTTTTTGTCACCAAACTCTCCTTCCCCAGCTGCACCTGCTACGGCACTTAATTTTGATACTCATTGTCCAGATTTGGAACAACCTTTGTTTTTCACTTTCAAATTTTAATTAAAACTTAAATCATGCCTAAAACAAGGGCCTACATCAACTGGATTCCAGCCGTTCTCCGTGACTGCTTATTGCAATGCTGAAATGGAACTAAACAATCCAATCTCATCTACAATATCACATTTTTAGTTAACCAAAAGCAGAAGCGAATCCCATTTGCAATTTTTTAGATGATTTTACCAAAACCCCCCTCCCCCTCTAGATTTCATATAGATAAAAAAAAGACTTAAAATTCATGTATCCACCGCAGTGGTCCTATGTACCCTTTTTTGTTTATTTTTTTTGTTGTTCTACCAAGCGGCGATATTCCTGCTCACTCGTATATACGAGCAGAAATAACTCTACTCGCCTTTCTCTTTCTTCCTCATCTTCCTTTTTTCTCCTCCTCCTTCCTCCAACTAATCCTCTACCGACACAACATTTTCTTTTATGATATGGTCAACTCAATAGTCATAAACTTGGGCGCATGTGAGAGGTTATTACCAAAACACTCTAATATCACCTATTCATCTAGATTGATCATCTTCCTCATCTTTTTTTCTCCCATATCCTAAACAAATTCATCTAAACCCATTCATCTTCTTTCAATTAAACAAATAAAACATCACTCTTATCTCAGAGAATTTACCTTCTCTTTCTCTTGAACCCATCATTTCCTTTCTTCTTTTTTTCATTTTATTTTTCTCTATTCCTATTCCGTTCTTATTCTCTACAACCTACATTTTTCAATATCATTGCTCATTATCTTCTTTTCATCTCCCTGCACAACCAATATACTCATTTCCAAACCACTTCTACCCCATCATCATCTCATCACATTCCTTCTTTGTCCCCATTCTCTACCAAACTGATTCACAATAAATAAACCAACTCCTACTTATTACCAAGATCCATCTTTCACATTTTTCTTTCATCATTTTCTCCAACTTTACTCATCGTCATCTAGCCTCTATGTAAGCATCATTCATAGGAACAAATTAATTTTTTTTTAATCTGACCTAAGAGGGGATATCATCGCTAAACTGTGAAGAATAAGAAAAAATAAGCAAAGATATCTCTGCTTGTGTATGCAGATGAGCGGGAATATCACTGTTTGACAAAACAAAAAAAAATGAATAAAAAAGGGCCCCTAAGACTACGACGATCACTACAACAAAAATCATTATTTGCGACGCAACTATTTGTCGCAAAAACTCACAAACTCGTTGCCAAATTAATTCTGCGACGACATCAAATTCGTCGCCATAACGTCGCCTATCAAGCGCCAGTGAATAGTTTTACCAACGATTACACTTACTCGTAGCCAAATATCAATTTTCCGCGACAAATAATATCGTCGGTAAAAAAAAAAACGTTTTGTCGCCAAATGTCTCTAAGTCGTCGCGAAAGAACTGATAAAAAATGGTGAAATGAAATTTTGGCGACAAAATGAAGTCGTCACTAAATTCTTTTTCCGACAAAATTATATCGTCGCTAAATAGTGTATAAATTGCCATGAGATATAATAGGCGACAAATTAGTTTCATCGCACATAGTTTGTAAACACTGGGCTACAAATTAGTTTTGTTGCCCAATATTAAACCTCACCACAAATTCTCTTAGGCAACAAATTATTTATGTCAGAGATAATATACCGAAAAATATTTATTCTTATTAGGCGACAAATAAAATTCATCGCTAAAACAAATATATTAATTTGATAAATCATTGCCTGCCACCTCAAAAGCCTCCTTTATTTTGAATATAATAAAACCTGCCCATTCAACTAAAAAAAATGTACAAAAACACCTATCCATTTAACAAAAATAAAATGTACAATAAAACATGCCCATTCATGAACTCAAATAAAATGTACAGTAAAACTTGTCTATTCAACTCAAATAAAATGTACAATAAAACCTGCCCATTCAACTATAATAAAATGCACAATAAATTTTGCTCATTTAACTAAATAAAATGTACAAAACCTGCTCATTTAACATAGTATAAAACATATAACTATCAAATCCAGCCCACAAATTTAGCCACGTTTTCATTACTAATTCAAATAAAAATGTGACATTCAAAATGGTGTAAGTACAATATTTTTCTGAAAAACAAAATAATCTTCAAGCAAAATAAAAGCTTGTAGTCCCAATCTGTGGCAAAAAAAAAAAAAAAAACATGTTAGGAATTAAACATGGAAATTAAAAGCAAAGCAAGTGAGACAAAATAAAAGCCTGTAAAAATATTAGCATGCAAATAAGGCAAGCATGTATAAAAACATCTAATTTTAGTTTATACGGTTAAATAAATATAGACCTCCCGCAAGGCTACACTTCCTAAAACGCTTTTTTAGATTCTATCTTACATACCAGCATGCAAGCATGTTTGCTAGCCTAATCATAATCTGGACCTTTCAAAATCATGAGCCACTTTCTTTTGAGAAATCTGGACATTATTATTCATAAATTTTAAGAAATTTGTGGAATCTACAAAAAAAAAAAAAATCCAAACACATATAAAACCATTGGATGTCCTCATTTGCTTATCTGAAAATGGTTATTTTGACAAGCATGGTGTGTCAAAACCCATTTTCCTATCACAAGTGTAAATGGCAAACGACCACTTAAGGCTTAAGCAGCTGCATAGCACCCATGTACATGTGGCAAACATTCATAAATATTCAAAACTCGAAGGATCTAAAGCTAGAAATTCCAAAGCACGAGTGGCAATCTTAAAACAAGATCCATGCACATAAAACTGAACATCCATCTGCACAAAAACTATACAAAAGATTCACACAACTAAAACACCGATAAAAGCACAAAACCTATGCACAAGCAAGGGTAGAAAAATAACGGCCATCATTTGGGAAGCTAAGGTTCTAAACCAGTTAAGTGCAAAATCTACAGCTAGCTTGGTCTGCTAGATAAATCAATAGAAACAACTAGTCAAAGTTCAAATAATGGATGTCATCATTCAGAACATTCAACTGAAACAGCAGAAAACCCAAACTCGAACTGAAGTTTCGAGCAAAACCCAAACTTCAAACCAAAGTGAATGCCTTCAGTCACTGAGGCCATGATTCGTTCCATCAGTGAATAATGAAGCAAGACTGCAGGGATTCTCTGTTTCTAATCAATTGATCCATTGATTTTTCTGTGGACCATTGGTCTACACATGTTTCACAAAACATGCTCATCTGAGCATCTTGGACAATCTCATGTAAAGAAGGGGAAGATAAAGAAGGGAGCAGAAGTGTCTCAGATGTGAAATTCTAGCAACCAATATTACTAACCGTGATGTTATATTGGAAATAGAGGTCAAGAGCTGTTGAAAAGTAGCTATATTCATCCCGAATTACTGGATATGAACAGATCCCGTGCTTTTCTGCAAACGAAGTGAAATAGAATGTCATATTTTGTTAAATATTGTCTTACAAAAATGTGAAAAGCAATGTCAGAGAAGGTGCTTACTGTCACAATCATGACGGTCGCAGGTTTGAGTACTGTTACCAATCAAAAGGCAAAAGAAAGAAAAGAAAAAAAAACTATCGATGTTGAAATTGTGAAATCATACTTCTTTCTGTGTGTGCGCTTTTGGTAAGTACTCTCATTTATTGGTTTCAGTCATTTAGTAACTTAAGTGCTAAAACAAAGATAAACTATTACACAGCTGATATAATCATCTGTTTAGAAAGTCAGGAAGAGCCAAGATACTTTTTCTTCTATGTGGAAAATTAAAGGACTTCCAAAAGTATTAGCATTCACTTGGTCAGCTGCATTGGGAGATTCGAACAGTCAATCATTTCTGGAAGCAAAATATGGTTCTTGAAGTCAATCATTTCTGGAAGCAAAATATGGTTCTTGAGAATGCGTGCTTCCTTTGTAACCAACAACCAGATGATTTTTATCGTTCACAGCAATACAGCATGTTACATGATAAAAAGAAGGTGATTCGAACAGTCAATCATTTCTGGACCAACAACCAGATGATTTTTATCGTTCACAGCAATACAGCATGTTACATGATAAAAAGAAGGTGACTGTGAAAACAAGAGGCAAGAGTTACTGTCAAAAACATTGGCCACAGGTTCTTGGACAGTTTTCATTGAATTCATTTTTTTAGCTTTGCTGCCGTGGTCTCAAAAATCTACATTCGATTGCTTTTGCATGCATTCATGAGTGTCAATTGAATGGTACTGTGTCAGATTAAAACATGATAATAATCGGCAATCAAACTGCACTATTCATGACCCAAAAAAGAAAAGACTGGAGCTCCAAAAAAAAAAAGTTTGAATTTTCCAAGCAAAGCTAAAGTGTCAGAAAACACTAATTGCACTGAAACTATTTCACCTATACTTCACTTTCAAATCATCAAGGGGTTATTTCATTATCATACACCCAATGGCAAACCAGTGCAGCCAAAAGCTCAATTCTGGGCTATTTCATTGTTACACATCCAATAAAAAGAACACAGCAGATCCTGCTCCAGCACCCATTCAAACGAAAAGGGATGAAAAGGAAGAGAAGAGGACAAAAAGAATTGTCCTGCCTTGAAGGAGCAAATCACTAAAGAATATGACTTAGTCACTGAAGAAAAAGCTCGATTCTGGTGTTTTGGGAAGGCAAGTAGCTAATCAACATCAGTACCATTGAATTTGAGGGAAATTAGATAAGAGGGCATGGAGTAAAAAATATCATGTCCTCCTAACAGCCCACAAACTGTCATTTTCATCCTCCAGATGTGAACACTGTTCAAATCTCATTCAGTTTCAACAGTGCATCTGCAGGCCACAAATTAGGTGGCTAAAATAATAAGCATCATAATTTCACACCTCATTGGAACCAAGGTAATGACTCTACAGAAATGCCACATTTCTGGTGGTGATGCCGAAGACTGATCCTGATGATGGCAAGACATGCTACCACTTTTTTTTCAGAGAGACAAGAAATGCCATTAATTCCCATGATTACATCGACATTACACTAAGCCCTGGCTTCTTTATAAGCTTTCCATCCTCAAACACTTCCCTTGCCTTTGCTGCCTCATCCCACCTCTCAGCAAAGGCATATACATTCGATAACATTGTATGACAACCACAATATTAGGTGCCAATCTTGAAAGATGTTCACCTGCAAGCTGCCAAAGCTCAACATTCATACACAATTTACAAGCACTCAAAAAAGATCCCCAAATAACATCACAATCTGATCCGTCAGGCATACTTTTAATCAATTGAATAGCTTCTTTCAATCTTCCAGCCCAGCCAAACATGTCGATCATGCAAGTGTAATGCTCCAAACTTGGTTGAATCCCATATTTCTCTGTCATCTAGTCAAAACTTTTGTGACCCTCATCAAGCATGCCGCAATGACTACATGAAGAGAGCAGAGAGATAAAGGTGATGGAATTTGGTCGAAAACCATCTTCTTCCATCCGTGGAATGAGCGAGAATGCCTCTTCCCCCTGCCCATGGATTCCACATCCAGCAATCATCACATTCCAAGAGGTCTGATCTCTAGAGTGACCCATCTGCTCAAACAAAGACCATGCATTGTTTATAGACCCATTCTTCGCATAACTGTCAATGAGAGAATTGGCAACCAATGTGTCTGAATCAAGCCCAATTTTCAACACAAAACCATGTATCATTTCCCCATGACCAACTAAAAAAGCACTAGATTGGGCAATGGAGATCATTGTAACTTGATCTGGCTTATGCTGATCCTCCAAGAGCATTTTGCGAAATAATTTCAAGGCAAACACAGAAAGTCCCATCTTGACAGAGCCACAAAGCATCGCATAGTCATTGAGTGAAAAAGGATCTGTGCATTTTCAATGCACCCACATCTGATATACATGTCTATCATGGCATTCACTACGGTTACATATGAATCTAAACCTCTATGGAAACAATATCCATGGACCAACATCCCCTGTTTGAGAGATCCAATTTGACCACATGATTGCAGTACCGTGACCAAAGTAACCAAATCCGGCAACACAACACCTTGGAGCATCCCAAGACTTAAACATTGCCCAAACCGTAAACAATACAACTAAAATATTCTGTACCCTTTCGATCATATATGGTGTAGTCCAATACTTCTTTTTCCTAATTTTGAGTGTAAATCATGCAAAAATAATGATAAACTAATCATGCTTATCATTGGTGTGTCTTCTACCAAGCATGCTACATATTAGTGTGAAATTGCTATGAAAGCACTTAGATAAATGGTTTAAAGTTATTGAATGCAGTTCAATTCAATCAGAGAAGAAATTAGGGACACTAACCAAGAAGTAATCACTCATTTTTCTATCACCATGTCTGATCCCGTCACTCTTGCCACCAACCGCATCATCTCCTCCATTTGTCACTGCATGGCTATTTGATTATTATTCATCTGCTCCATCTCTTGAGATCGAGTTGCATTTTCATTTTGTAATCTCTCCACCGTAGCCCGCAATGCCTCACGCTCAGCATCCTCTGTGATGGACTTGGTGCTCCTAGCCATAGACATGGGCTTTGGCCCGTTTCCAAATCCTCTCAAGTATCCGGATCGGCTACCAAGGACATTGACTGCTATTTGCTCTTGAGTCAATTGCACTACACCCCCCTCTGTACATTTCTCCCGCTCTATTACAAGTTTTTCCTACGAGTGGAAATAAGTTAAATCATATTGCAGTTAAATACTTAAGTTAAGCAAAACAAAATCAAATGGTCCAACTTTGCCTGTTAGGCCTCGAGTAAAGCTATACTTACATATATTTCCTGACATTTTGGATCCATCCACATCTCTTTCTTTTTATTGTAGTGCGACTCCTTATAAAAATCAACGATGTGGGGCTCCTCTCCAGTCTCGGGGTTTGCCTACTTACATAAATTCCAATGTTAGTACATAATTAAGATTTCATGATAGGTGGTAACAAAATCAAAATTACACAGCCACAAATCTAATAAACTATAAGTTAAAACAATTCACTAAAGCATGCATTGCAGCTTTGAAAGACTTAGAACCCATGCAATGATTGTAAGGTAAACTCTTCCGACTTTCTGTATTCTTCTTAGAGCGATCCTGTATACAAGGAATAACAATTGAGTTAAAAGTTTTTGTTATTGTACGTGTTGACTAAATAGAAACAGAACATATTAGAAGTAAGGATTAAAAACATAGCTTGTTACCAGAAATTTCTCATCTTCGTAGACATTTTCTATCACCCAAACCCAATCATCCTTATCAATGCCTGAAAAGGGTACAGTCTTTGGGTCGATCTCCTTCTTCAAACAGTTCTTGTAATGAGTGTGCATCCAATTACGGCAATCCCTGTATCTAGCTTGAAACTTACGCTCAACAGCTACCCGAACATCTTCATTACTGTTGTAATCCATGACCTCATACTTTGTCTGAAATTTAAATTAATATAATTATTTAGAGACCCTTTATACATCATATAGTTGTCAAATTTAGACTTACAAATACGCGAGCCTTGATAACTTGTCTAACATCAGCTGGAACTTCTGTCCATCTCCGCACACCCCTAACTGGGGCGAAGTTCCTAACCTGTAACCCAATCTCACTCACAAAGTCAGAGGCATTTATCCCTATTGGGACATTATCCTTGAGCTGAACCAATAGTTTGCCCCCCGTCTTGGCCCTTGCACGCTCTGAGCGAAACCCTTTGGTTGGGCCTCGCCCCCGTCGAGATGTAGAACCTACAAATTTCACATAAAACCTAGTTAGTACCAACAAAATATGCACTAAAACATGAAGCTTACATGATTAAATTTGATATCTTACCAACACTGCTGCAATCCGTATGAGAACTAGGTATTGGTATACATGGTGATGCAATCACATCAACTGATGGCAAAGTGAGGTCAGTAGATAGTGATACAGATACTGGTGTAGATCGAGGGCGAAGTCGAGAAGAAGGTGCCATGTGTGTGACCTGCTAAAATAAAATTATTTAAAAACATAATAACTTAGTTAGATTACCACTATATAAGGACAATTCCTTATATGGTGAATTGTTACATAATATTACCAACATCCATGTGTTAAAAGAAAAGGTAAAACAAAATAAGAATGATCTTAGCTTTGATTACAACATAGTGATTCTTATACAAATCAACATTAATTAAAAGTCAGAATATGCATCAGAGTCATCTATACTATGTAAATCCTTTTCCACTTCATCACAATTCTCCTCTAATGTCTCATCTTCATCATCGCAGATAAAGTCATCATCAACCATCATATCTTCTCGACTGTTTTCCTTTGTGAGTACTGCACTCGTAATAATCTCTGGATCAAGATCAGACCTATCATACCGTGGTTGATCCATTCTATCTGGATCTTCAATGACAATCGGGACCACATCAATTGTTTTTTCCTGCTGGAACACATCCTCTTGAACAAATGGTCCATCATCACTGGATTCTACATCATTTAACTCTGATATATCCCATATTCCTCGATGTTGAATCCGCTGGACAATTTGCCAATGTGGGCCTAATTTGGGGTCATTCACATAAAAGACTTGTTGCACTTGACTAGGTAGTACAAAGGGGTCATTCTGATACCACCGGCCTCTTACATCGATTGATGTAAAATGTGCATCAGTTTGTATAGTTCGCCCACTGCCAAGGTTAAACCACTCGCATTGGAACAAAACAACTCGATACCCAAAAATATAAGCCATTTCCCACACTTTACACAAGTAGCCATAAAACTCAGTAGCTTTCCCCTCATGATCCCCGCTTACCACCAGCCCACTGTTCTGACTTTTACGTCGGTTGTCACGATCTTTAGTGTGAAATCGGACCCCATTACACATGCACCCTGAGTAGAACTTCATTAATTGATTTGGACCATTTGCCAATGACCAAAGTTCATCTGTAGCTTCTGCTAATTGTTGACTTCTCAATTCATTCATCTGCATGACCAAAATATATAAAGAGAATCATATCACAATGAATGGATTATGTTTAAATTGTATATACGTGAGGTAACTATGTATATCTTAAGCGTTCTTGAAACCACATCGGAAATTCTCGTTGCTGTCGCTGGTCAATATCACAACTACTTTGCATCATTAATAGGTTCTTGTGCTCCCTAATTAGAAAAGATGTCATTGGTTAGTAATAAGTTATAAGCATCGACACAATCAATTACATGCAATACTCATGCGTAATATATGATCACATACTCTAGATATGGTGCCACCTCCGGGCTGTTATACAATATAAACCACTGAGCCATATCACGTTCCTTCTGCGACACCACAGGTGCATTTTTTATTTGACCAAAAGGACGAACATTTTGTGAGAATACCCCTAGCCCTGGCCCACCTTTAACACCATCATCATTTCGTTCATCCCGATTGAATACAGTTTCTGCCCCTTGTAGATACATTGAACAGAAAGTAAGGCATTCCTTTACAATGTAAGCCTCAACAATCGAACCTTCAGGGTGAGCTCGATTTCGAACAAACCGTTTTAAACTTCCAAGTTGCCTTAAAAAATATATATATTTGTTAGCATGCAACTATAGCAAAGTATAACTTTTAATTTAAATGAAAGTTGATTGCTACTACCTTTCAATAGGGTACATCCATCGGAATTGCACTGGCCCGCCAAGCATGACCTCACGAGGCAAGTGAATGGCTAGATGGACCATAACATCAAAGAATGCTGGTGGAAAAATTTTTTCCATCTTGCAAAGTATCAAAACAATTCGGTCCTGTAATGCTTCCAAGTCCTTCAATCTTAATCTCTTTGAGCAAAGTTGCTCAAAGAAATTGCCTAGCTCAAACAATGTGGTACAGATATCCTTAGGAAGGTGCCCACGTACTCCGATCGGTAGAAGTCTTTGTAAGATAACATGGCAGTCATGGCTTTTCAATCCTGATACCTTACCATCCTTGGTGCTTACACACCTCGAAATGTTTGCCGCATAACCATCAGGAAATCTGACTGATTTCAAGAAATCACAGAAAGTTTCTCTTTCCTTTAGGGACAATGTGTAAATCGCAGGGGGCTTTTCATAGGACCCATCAGCACGCTTGCGTAGGTGTAATTCTTTTCTAATTTTCATACCCTCCAAATCCATACGAGCTTTTTCCGTGTCCTTATTTTTCCCTTCTATGCCCATCACTATTCCAAGAGTGTTGTCACATATATTCTTTTCCACGTGCATGACATCAATATTGTGTCGGAGTTTCAGTTTCTTCCAGTAAGGTAGTTCAAAGAAAATGCTTTTCTTTGTCCAATTCAATTCCTCCGGGTTGCGCTTTCTTTTCTTATTGAGTGGGTGCTTCCCAAACTTGACATTCGTCAAGCAATCTAATTGCTCTAGTATCTGTTCCCCTGACAATTCCACCGGCTTCGTTCGATTCTCTGACTTACCATTAAAAAGCTTACTCCTTCGCCATGTGTGGTTCTCAGGTAAGTAACGACGAGTGCCTGTGTACCCTATCTTACTTTTCAACCTCTGTGATGATAGATCATTGTTACAAACAGGGCACGCCAAATAACCTTTAGTGCTCCATCCCGACAAGTTACCATATGCTAGAAAGTCGTTTATGGTCTACATAACAGCCGCATGCATTCGGAAAGTCTCTCCTTTAGATGCATCATAAGTTAATACACCGTCTTCCCAAAGCTCTTTTAACTCATCTATTAACGGATGCATGTAAATATCGATCTCTTTTCCAGGTGCATGCGGTCCAGGAATAAGCAACGACATCATACAAAATGGTTCTTTCATACATTTCCATGGTGGTAGGTTATAAGGCATGAGTATCACAGGCCACATACTATAGGAGTTGCTCATATTACCAAAGGGGTTGAACCCATCCGTAGCCAGCCCTAGCCTAACATTGCGGGACTCCTTGGCAAATGCAGGATATTGCTGATCAAAATCCTTCCACTCTATACGGTCAGCGGGATGGATCGAGAATTCTCCATCCTCCACAAGCTTTTCCTTGTGCCACCGCATATCTGTAGCTATCTTCCTTGACATAAATAATCTCTGTAACCTTGGGATCACTGGGAGGTGTCGCAACACCTTAACAGGAATTTTTTTACCCTTGCCATCATTGTGCTTATATCGAAACTCTCCACATTCTGGACAATTTTCAAGATTCTCATTTTCTTTCATAAAAAGCACACAATCATTCTTACAAGCATGAATGGATTTGTATCCCAATCCCAGTTCACGTAAGAATTTCTTTGCTTCATAAAGGGAACTTGGAACCATCTCACTCTCTAGTATAACATCCTTCATTATCATCATCACCATGTTGAATGCCTTGTTGCTCAAGTTATTCAACACCTTTATATGCAGCATCTTAATGACAAATGATAACAATGTAAACTTTGTGCAACCTGGATATAACTCACGTTGGGCATCTTTCAATAATTTTTCAAATTTATGTACATTCTCTTGCCCAACACTATCAAAACCATGACTAGATCCCAGATCCCCCAAATCATTGTCCATAAAAACTCCCCTATATATGTCTTCCAGAAGTTCAGGCAACTCATCACGAGGGTTGTCTTCTATGTCAGAGATTTCACCTTGAACACTTCCCCCCTCATCGTCTGAATTATCGTCATGTATGCCCCCGACATTGATTGGCATTGGCTCCCCGTGGAGTATCCATGTCGTGTAAGAAGTCATGATCCCATTAAACAATAAATGTTCTTGGACGATGGGGCAAGTATGCAATTCTACATTCATGCATCTCAAACACGGACACCAAATCTTACTTTGCTCTCCCATATGTTCATTGGCAAATTTAATAAACGACCTAACCCCATTTGTATACTCAGGTCGAAGTTTATTCCTGCAATTCATCCAAGTCTTGTCCATAATTGGTGACCTACATTAAGAAAGGTTGCAGATATTGTAGAATTTCATTTATGGAACACATGCAGCTAATTTCAGAAGAAAAAGAAAATCAAAATGAGGAAAACTTTATAATTTCAAGCAAGACTTTGATAGGGAAATGCCTTCATGAACTGTCATCCACTAAATGGAAAACAAATTGAAATTTCCAAAGCAAGTATAACTTAATCATCACCATCACCACTAATTGGATATGAGTTTGAATTTTTACATCAACATCATTAGCACCACCTTAGCCTTATCCAATCATATGGGGAAACAATAGCTACATGGTGATGAAATTCCAGATGCCGTCAGTAAATAATACATTGTGATTGAATACGCAATAAAGCAAATCCCACAGCACTATTACATGGAATTTTAGCAAACACCTAGAATACAGTATGAACATTACATATAGTTCTACTCAGTTCTTTCCAAAGGTTCACCCAGCCATACCAACTTCCACTCACATATGTGCTTATTAGCATGATTAAAAAAAACCCAGTTTCGTAAGTTAAGTAACAATCTGAATTTCCAATTACTGATTTATCTCATTCTTAGATCCTAATCAACAATCCCCCAATTTGCGTGGCATCATGACCAAACCCTCTTGCCTAATGCCCAACCATCATCAAGATCCATCCCTTTGGCCCACCCACCTAAACCCTTGCAATCACATTTCGGTCTTTTATCTGTAGTGGGTCCTATCCTTATTAATGGTTTTCATCATTCATCAAGAGTCCTCTGTATACACAAGGAAACAAGATTGTATTTGTCGTGATCAAACAAAAGCAAGTGAATGAATCAATGGCTGATGGGACTATCAGTGCATTCTTAAATGGGATTGCCCTCTCAAGTTTCTTCTTCAAAGTCCATTGATACAGGCAGATTTCCATGATTTTACTTTATGCAGTATATTGCATCAAATGGGGGCAAAATGTAAGAGGGAGAGAGAGAGAGAGAGAGAGAGAGAGAGAGAGAGAGATGGGGGAAACGTAACTGGGGGCTGTGCCAAAGGGCATTAGGGCCTTCAATGGGCATCTTCTAACGAAGCAACCCCACCCCCGGATATGTAGGTCCGCCGACGCCTCTTTCTCTCCATCTTGCCTTCCCAAGTCCCAACCAAATGTCTCCAGTAACAGAGCAAAGATAACATGAGCCTACTTTCTCCCCTCAACTCTCCAACCTAAGACGCATGCTGCTCCCTCAAACCTTATCAACCGAGTCCATCCATCTTCAGAACAACCTCCCCACCCCCACATCGCCCAAAAAAAAAAAAAAACAAGTGAAGTTGTGGAAGAGGAGACAGAGAAGGAAGAAGCATACCTACCGCTGCTCAAGAAGTCTGGAGGTGAAATCTGGAAGAAGAATGGCGAAGCTGTGGCTGTCTCAGATTTCAGAAGAATGCCGCTGCTCAAGAATGCCGCTGCTCGATCAATTCGTTAGGGTAGAGTTGTCTCAAACCCACTACTTATACAATGAAAATCGGTGACAAATTTTTTGTCGCCAAATGCGCTTGGAAATAATCCGCCAGGGCGCCAACGCAGTGGCGCCAATTCACTAAATTTTGTGAATTCCGCGACAAAATTATTTCGTCGCCGATTTTTTTTAGTAATTTTGCGACGCTAAATTTTTTGTAGCGGAATTTGTTTAAGGGTGTAGAGTTCTAATGATATACCGACGAAAGTAACATGTCGCCCAATAAAACATTTTGTCGCAAAAACATTTCCCCTTGATGGCGCCAACTCCTTTTTTGGCGCCAAACTTTTCGCGACAATATTTAGCAACCATTGAAAATTATCGTCGCTGAATAATTCATGTTTTTTTTTACGTGACGACATAAATATTACGTCGCAAAAAAGTAACATTTAGCGACAAATTTTCAATATGTCGCTGAATTTTTGCCGCGAAAAATGATTTCTGTTGTAGTGGATAGATACATTTCTTTTAGGTCCTTTTGACATAAAATGAATGTAATGAGATTTCTTTAGTAAAATCTGATTTTTTTTAATGTCCCACTGTATTTTCCATGAGGTTTGCATGTGGGGTAGGTCCCATTTTTACTACCATCTTTCCAGTTGGCACTTTTAATGTGCCTTGACTTGCATCCTTTTGCTCTTCTTCCTCTCATTGCCTCTCCTTTAGCTGTGGCTTTTGGGTGTCCGGCTTCTCTTTCCTACCTCCCCTCCTAACTACATTGAAGGTCCTTTCCCTTCTCTCTTTCCTTTAAAATTCACAATAAACTAGCATTAAATCTAGTGCGATAGACATGTTATAAGTTCTTATGTAAATTAGATAGTGAATTTAGATTATACCAGGGGCGGAAGCACGTTATTGGTATTGAGTGCTGGTACCCAAGTTGAATTTTGGGCCCTCTTAAAAGGCATGGGCCACAAAGGCCACACACTACTTGGGGTCCAATTCCGCACCACCCCATCATCCAATGGCTCCATGTCAACATCGAATGCTTCTTCGATTTCAAGACCAAGACGTACCCTACATTGTCTTCCCACCCTCAAATTAACGAAGCATCTCAAGACCAAGACGTACCCTACATTGTCTTCCCACCCTCCCTCGTCATCCTCTCTTGCGCAGATTCTGGTCACCAACTAAGCTTTCTCTCCGATAGCGACAACAGTAGCATCAGCTCTCTTTATCCGTCCGTCTAGCCTGTGGTAGAAACTCCCAGATTCTGCATCACATAAAAAAATACCAAATAGCAACAATGCGACCGCCGACTACCTCTCTCTATCTGACTATCTCTCTTTGGTAGAAAAGCTCTAACTCGCTTGGCCCGGTATGGCCAACTTTCACTAGAAGAAAACCTCAAAGTATCTGTGCTCGACCATCTCTCTTCGACTCTGTCTCTCTCTCACAATAGGTAGCTTTGCTCATTTGTTTATTATTTTAAATATTCTTTTATAGCAATTGACGATTATGTTTGTTTTATGATATAAGTGGTTGGTTATTTTTTTCTTTAATTGGGTTTTCAATTAATGAAGATTTGAATACTTTTTTTATATCATTCTACCCAATTGGGTTGATTCCTCATAATAATAGTCAATTTTTCTTAAAATTTGTTTCTCTTTCAATTAAGAATAACTTGTTTCTATTGTAAAATACCACGCAAAAAAAAATATTTAAGAAGCTTTCATATTTGTGGGTAGAGTTTATTTATTTATATAGGGCATGAAACAAAAAAAAAATTTAAGAAAATTATGATCAATACTAATAGACTAAACATCCACAAATGAGCACTTGATCAAACAGGGGCTTCCTTCAAAACATATCAAAACTATATAAATTCTCAAGTAATAGTTTAATGAAGGGGTATGCACTTAAGGCTAACCTAAACCTAGATGGTTGAACACAAACTAGTAAGTGGAATTTTAGTTCGGCTAGTTAGGATTTGGAAGGCTTGTTGCTGAATTTTGGTTGGACTTAGTTAGAAATATTGCCTTGATTTAATGCCCTTTCAAAAAGTAAACTAGAAATTTCAATATATAAAATGAGCACAATCTTAAACTAAATCACACTCAGGTAAGGAATGTTGGTTGGGGCTCAAATTGATTGTACTTGGTTTTATCTATATACTGTGTGTCCCAAGCTTGGGGTAATTATGATTGCAACTTGAATGTGGTAACTGTATAAGATGAAGCTAGCTTACTTTAGTAAATAGTAAAGTGAGTAATAACTATCATGGTTTAAAATCGAGATATTGGTCACAATATTGACCGGCCCCAAAAACTGATACAATATCAGTATCGGTCATAGTTTGCAGTCCGTCGCCGGCATTGTGGGGTGAATGTTTTTTTAGTCTAAAAATTTTTTTTTAAAATATCCAAAAAATTCAAAATATTAAAAAATGCTAGAAAATAATATTCTTTTCTATTAGTGACAACTATAAATCAAATTATCGGACCCCCTAAGTTATGATCATGTACTGCTGTCTAATCTGAAGCTATATAAATTTTATTTATAATTAAATTAATTTAGATGCATATACTAAACAAGTTAAAGAATCATAAGTTTTATAAAATGCAAAAATAATTATAACTTATGAACTATCTATTAGTATGAAATTTAAGAAAATAAAGCTTGTACTCATCACTCAATCATTAAGTAAGTTGTGCCTTATAATTTCAACATAACATGTTTTATTATGATAATATGGTAAAACACAAAGCAACTGGATATTTATGATTTACTTAAAATGATGAAAAATTTGAGTAACTATCTCAGAAAGATCAACAAGGTTTTAATAAAAATTCTAATTTTTAAAACCTCAAATAGTTGATCTAGCCACAAAATGTGTAGATTTAAAATAATAAAAGATACTCACAATAAAAAGAGCATATAATCATCATTGATACTCACAATAAAAAGAGCATATAATCATCATTTCTAAGCTATATCTAAATAATTTTAAAAAAATAAAAAAAATGCTCACCTCAGTAGAGTTATATTGATTTTCAAGACTATATTGATTTAAAAAATGTATTTTTGATGCTTTGGAAGTGAAATAGGTGTTGAGGAAGAAAAAAGGTGGCATATGATATATTTGGAAAGAGGAAGAAAGAAGGAAAAAAGGAAAAAAGAAAAAAAAACTTTAAATATAGTGGGCCGATATTTTGACCGGTATTTATAAAATATCGGCTGATATATCGGTTTGGACCAATAATTTGAGATGTCGGCTAATAATATCCAATCTTTTGAGGATTTTTTGACAGGGCATACAAAAACCGATAACATCAAATTATCATACCAGCATGAACCGATACCAGCTCGTATCGGCCGATACGAACCGGTATTGCCCGAGAATTTAAACCTTGATAACTATGGCATATTTGAATTTTTCAAGAACAATAAGTCTTAATTGTAAGAATCACTATAAGAAATGGCTTTATTCGTGATGAAATTTGGCGACGAATCAATATTTCGTCGCTGTTGATTCAGAATCAATGACGAAATAGCATTTCCTGGCCAAAGAGCATACTTTCAACAACAAATATCTATTTTTGTCGTTAATAATTAATGAATTTACCACAAAACTCTTAATTCGTCGCTAATTATAGAAAAATATATGACATAAGGTGACGAAAAAATCCTTCGTTGCCTAAAGTGTAATATAGGTGACGGAAAAATTATTTTCGTCACTAATAATGACGCCATTTTTTCTTTTTGTATTTTCAGAATTAGCAACAAAATACAAATTTCGTCGCTAAAAGGTATACTATTGGCGATGAAAATTCAAATTTCATCACCAAAGGTGTAGATTTGGCGACGAAATTTAAATTTCATCGCTAATAGTACACCTTTTAGCAACAAAATTTGAATTTAGTCACCAATTCTGAAAAAACAAAAAGAAAAAAGGCGCCTTTTTTGTGACTTTTTTTTTGTATTTTCAGAATTGGTGACGAAAACTTAGATTTGTCACCAAAGGTGTATTGGCAATGAAATTTAAATTTCATCGCCAAATAAATCTAAAAAATACAAGAAAAGCAAAATTGATAAAAGGAAGCCTTGGGAGAGAAGGGGAGGGAAAGAGGGGAGAGAGAATAGAGAGGGGAAAGGAGATGGAAGGAAAAGGGAGGAAAAGAGAGGGAGATGGAAGGAAGGGGGAGGGAGAGAGGGGGGTAGGGGGAAGGAAGGAGAGATAGAGAGAGGTAGAGGCAGGGAGAGGGGGAGAGAGGCAGGGAGATGGAAGGAGAGAGGAAAAGAGAATAGAGATGAGAGGGAGAGAAAGAGAGGTAGGAAGAGGGTAAGAGATAGAGAGAGAATATATATGAGGAGGAAGGGAAGGAGAGAGAGGTAGGGAGGTGGAATGAGAGAGAAAGAAAGAATAGAGATGGGGTGGGAGAGAGTGAGGGTGGGAGATAAAGAGAGAATAGATATGGGGAGGGAGAGAAGGAGAGTGAGAAAGGTAGGGAGAGGGTGGGAGATAAAGAGAGAATAGATATGAGGAGGCAGAGAAGGAAAGAGAGGGAGGTAGGGAGAGGCAGCAGATAGAGAGAGAATAGATATGGGGAGGGAATGAAGAAGATAGAGAATGAAGGTGGGGGGGAGGGAGGGAGAAAGAGGGAAAGAGAGAGAGGTAGGGAAAGGGAATGAGATAAAGAGAGAATAGAGATGGGAAGGTAGAGAGGGAGAGGAAAGGAGAGAGAAAGAGAGAGGGAGAAAGAGATGGGAGCAAGAAAGAGAGATGGAGGAAGACGGGAGAGAGAAAAAAGAGGGGGAGGGAGGAAGGGAGAGAGAAATAGAGGGAGAGAGGGGAGGGGAGGGGAGGGGAGAAAAATTAAAGAGGGGCAGGGCGGAAGAGAGAGTGGAGCGAAAGAGAGAGGCAGAGCAAATTTAAAAATAATTTTTTTTAAAAAATCCCTTTTAGCGACGAAATTATTTTAAAATTTTCATTGCTAAAAGTATTTTTTATTTTCAAAAATACTTTTAGTGACGATTAAAATACTTTTAGCGATGAAATCATTTCATTGCCAAAGATTAAAACCTTTGGCGACGAAACAATTTTGTCGCTAATCAGTTTTTTATTATCTCTTTGTATGCTTTTTACGACGAAATATAATATATACCGATGAAATTTTGGTATATTTGGCAATGAAATAAGACGTTGCGGATTGCGATGTTATGGTGACGAAACCAGATTTCATCACAAAATTTCTTTATAGACGGGACAACGACAACAAAATTGGTGACGAAAGAATTTCATCGCAATAAGTAATTTGCGACAAAAAAATATTTTTCAATAACGAAACATTTCGTCGCCGAATCCCAAAATTTTTGTAGTGAAGTTTAAGAGACAAATGTCGAAAATAAAATATTTTATTTTACCTTTTTGTTATTAATATAGAGTAGAATATTTTATTTTACTTTGTTGGTGGTTATCACTTTAGAGATGCTTCTTACAACGAATTGTTAGGCAGGTCAACAAACTCATGGGCAAGTTGGTCAAGTTTGACCAATTACTTTGTTTTTAATCAAACGTAATAAAAATAAGATGATGAAATCAATCTTCAATTTTTTGCCCTACTCAAATAAAGATCCTAAGCCCACCATTGGATTATACTTAAGTTAAATGATAATTTATAAAAAAAAAAAGTTAATAATCACACCTGATTGAACGAATGAAATGATACAGCTAAAAGTTAAGCACACAACATGCCATTTTTTTAAGAAGCAATCTAAAATTATAGAACTTCTAGTGTTATGACTGCTTCATAGGTCATGAGTTTTGATTTTTTACTATGATCGTTCTTCATAAAATACAAATAAAATAGACCACAAAAATAAAGTTCAAACATAAATTCTAATTGTTTTTCTCAGATGCAATTAAATAAATGAAAGGAAGTCCCCACAAATCAAAACTCGGATAGAAATTTAAATTTGAAAACCGTCAAGTCCTCAACTCAAAGAAAATTAAACTATGACTGATTACATTTCAATGGGACTTTCGACCAGTTCAACCCTCAACTCAAATGAAATTAGATATCATTAAAATAAAAAATAACCTCCAATTCAATTAGTGCAAAAATATGCCTATCACATAACCAAATTCAAGTTTTCCACCTTCCACACCAGCTGCACATCTTTTTTTTCAATGAAACCATCACAGGATTCTTGCTGGCCTTTATCCCATGCCATTTAAATTTTACAAAACTTTGAAATTGTTGGTCGCTTTCACCCAATGATTTCACATACCTTTTCCTTTTTAAGGCTTGCTGCCGGTTAAAGATTGTCAACCACGTTCATCATATCCAAACCCGTATCTTCAAATTGAGGTTTGATTGATCATGTTTTTTGCAATGGCATTTTAGCTGTTTTATCCGAAGGATGCCCGAGATTTATCATCACATATAAATTACAAGAGAAGATTTTAAGTTAGTGGACATGTCTAATCGCGGATTATATCCATTCTCGTCCACTAAAGGATGCGCTGCTTCTGTTTTTGCAAATGATCAAAGAGAATTCAAGGGCAAAAGATGACAACATGTTAGTGTCTTGAAACGAATGAAAACCGAAGAGGAGCGTACCATTGAGGAAGAGGTGTATAAGTTAATGGTGTTGTAGAGATGAAAGCTACAACTTGCTGTAGTAAAAGAAATAAATTGAAACAACAATATCGAATAATCTGTTATGCTGTGGAGGGATGTTGTGATGGCGGAAATTAGTGGAAAGCACGAATAGTAATTGTTGGCCGAGGCATATCAATTGACACTTTTTTTTAGGACGAATTCCGCCCATCGGGATAAACCTAGGTACGACGAGGTTCTTAGCCGGAATCGCCCCTTAGAATACAACAGCCTCCACAATACAATTTCCCTTGGTCGCACACCAAGTTTAGATTAGTCAGACTCCAGCAGAGAGCACTCGAAGGAAAAGAAAATAGTGGAAACAGGAGAAGAAGGAAGAAAATTCCATATTTTTTCGTTTGAACCCAGGTGCCCTATTGATAATAAAAACAAACATTGGGTATAATGACAGGTATTTAAAATAACTATTAAAAACCAATTAAAAAAGATGTTTCATCATTAAAAATCCATTTTAAAAAGGCGTTGAAAATTTTGAATTTAAATTTTTTAACGTCCATTAATTAAATGCTTTAATTAAGTAACGTCCCAGCGTCCCATTAATTAAATGGTTTAATTAAAAAATGTTTGGAAATTTGAACGTCGATTTTAATGAGCTTTAGTCAACCTATTAAGAAAAATGTTTGACATTTAAAAATAATTTGTAGCCCATTAATAAAATGACTTAATTATTTTTGACAAAAGTATATCATTTCCATATCACAACATGGGTCCCCCGAGGAAGGGCGGGCCGGGATTTGCAACCCCCGATAATCAGGCAGGATGGGCGTCGCGGACACGCACCTGATTAAATGATTTATGGATTGAGATTCTCGGCCAAGCCCGGCTCGCGTGCGTGCATAAGGCATTTAACAAAAGAGCCCAAAATAGTTTGAAGTATAAAGGAGAAGGATGTACATATATAGTGCTCAAAGAGTTTGCACTTTTCCAATGTGGGACTCTGGAAAAACTACAAAGCTCTCTGTAACACTCCGATCCCCTTTGAGCCAGCTTAGTGGCTCATTAGTGTGTGTTTCTGTTGTTTTATTCTTTTGGACTTAGTTTCGGGTCTTGGATAGGTAGTTGAGTAACTTTTGACCTGAGATAGGTAGTTCTAAGTCCTTTTTCGTAATTTTGCTTTTGCTTTGAATGCATCATAATTGCATCATCTTGGTGTCAGCACGTGTATTTTGTTGAGCTCGATAATTTCCGTAACTGTTTCAGACCCATTCGGGGTCAATTGGAGAAGTAGGACCCCCGTGTGACTCGAATTGTAAATAACCGAAATTCACCGGACTTTGACTTAAACTTCCAAACTATATATATATATATATGAGTCAAAACACAGGTGTCTCTCCCTTGCTCATTTTCATTTCTTCAACGTGCATGCAATCTCCAGAAGAAGCCACGTTCATTTCTCTCTTCTCTTCTCTTCTCTTCTCGTTCCTGATTATTGTTGCACCCATCTTGATTTGGGTTTTCTTCCTTCTCTTATCTCTGTCTTTGCTTTGGGTAAGTGGGTTTTGATTTCCTTTCTCTAATTGGATTCCTTCTCCAAGCTCTGTGTGTTCTCCTACATCTCATGCATGGTTTATTTCTTTGATTTGCTTTGATTTTAGTTGATTTGAAGCTTGATTCGGTGGCTTGACAGAGTTTTAAGGCATTGAGGCAAGTATAAGTACAGGCTTTGATAACACATATGGGTGTTTTGTTTGATTGCTTTGATTCATTCTTATTCTTTGTATAGAATGTTTTACAGCCAATTTCTAAGATGTTAGGATCAGATGAGTTTGTTTGAAAGACATTTCTGTACCAAAATTTCGTTTCTGTAACTATCCCGAATTCGTCTCTGTATTGTACGGCTAAGCCGTAAACTTCTACGGCTTGATTTCCAGAGATCTGAAATTTGAATTTTGTTCTACGGCTAGGCTACGGCTAAACCGTAACTTGTTCTACGGCTGAGCCGTAAGCTAGCCGTGACCCAACC
The DNA here is from genome assembly GCA_037013555.1 of Sextonia rubra. NCBI lineage: Eukaryota > Viridiplantae > Streptophyta > Magnoliopsida > Laurales > Lauraceae > Sextonia > Sextonia rubra. The sequence goes on from JASUAD010000027.1 coordinate 479,289, forward strand.
GTGACCCAGCCGTGAATTTAATCCCTGATCAGTCGAAACTTTCTCGATACAGGACTCCTACGGTGTGGCTACGGCTAAGCCGTGGATTGCTACCGCTAAGCCGTGGATTGGTATACGGCTAAGCCGTATACTGACCGTAGCTCAGCTGAAAAAGGTATCAGATCAGAGGTGAAGATGACCAGTTTAGCTGTGTTTTCAATGGAACCACGGTAAAGCCATAGTACATATTACGACGAGCGCGTAAGATGTCTTCGGCTCATCCATAGGTCACTCATGGCTAAACCGTTAGGCATGACAAATCTGAAATATAACTTAGGATAATGGTGAGACTGGTAGGGCTCAAATACAAGTTAACCACCCATGTAAACCGGCCCGATGGTTGCTTTGGACCGCATGAATAGTCTGTTAGGCTGTGACTTATTCATGTGAGCGTTGATCACTGTTAAGCACCTCCCCATGGGTGTTGGTTTAAGGGACTTCGGTGCACGCAAAGATTACATTGCAACACTTGGCGGGCAATGGTGCATCGGATAACTTAAAACTACATCATCATGCACGGTTAGTGACAGTGGACAACTAGATTAGGCTTGGCTTGTAATTAACCTTGATCCCGTGTTAAGCTGAGATGCATTGCATATTGTTTACTCTGCCAATCTATGTCTATGCATTCCGCAGTCATTTTGTTTTCGTCCTGTATATCTGTTCTATTCTTCGATCTGCACTATGCTTTGATCTATGCTGTGCTTTGACTTAATCTATGCTCTGTCTCTGGCTTTGTATATCTCTGATTTATTGGGTATTCCCCGGTGGCTCTGCCCAGAGATTAATACGTGAGGATAAGATCCGGTCTTTGTCATCGGTGAGTCCAGAGCGGATAATCTCCTTTCTATAGCTTTGATTTGATTAGTATTAGTCTGGCTCTACTCAGCCTCAGCCCTAGGATGCCCGACGGGGTTACCTCTGGCTTAAATCTCTGTATCTCTGTATCACTGCAGTGTCGCTTTGTCTTGGGACCCCGAACCCAGGAAACCGAGACCCACTTGTACCCTGGCCCGGTCAGTGGTGTTCTCCTCTGCTCTGCTTTGCTCTGCTCTCTCTCTTGGAGAGAATATGGTTAATGTAGTAGCCACTTAGTTCAGTATTTCTATGTTTTGATTCACTTATCATGCTTACTTCTATGCACGATTGCTTAGTATACTAATATGAAACTCTGTAACTTCTATTTTGTCATTATTCAATTTGATACTATGCGTGTTTCATCTCTGTTACTTGTATTTGCTGGATCGTTGTATTCATTCGTGTTGTCTGTGGTGTTGCAGGCACAGATCCCTTGCCCAGCTCCCCAGCGGTCGAGGAGGCTGCAGGGCCGAGTGTAGAGGTACCCTCCGGGTTGGCAGAGTGGGCCTGATCATCTCTGCCGAGTGCGTACATGCATATCTTTCATCGGTCATCAGTTTGGGTTTTGTTGTATTTTGGGAGATTTTGTATTTTGGGCTCTTTGGACTTTGAACTTTGTACTCGGTATATTTTGTATATCATGATTTTGGGTGTGTATTCGGATTTTATCTCCGCATATATATATCTTTGTCTTTCGTTCCGTTTTTGTTTTAGCTTCCGCTTTTCCTTTGTTGCTTGCTATGATATGTACAGCTTCCGCGTACGCTTAGCTCGCACGTGTTAGATCCCTTGTGCGTGTGCATCTGGACTGGGTTTGGATGCACGTGCACGGGAGTACGTGTGTTACTGGTTTAGCTTTTCGCTAACCCCCGACTTCTGGGCTCGGGTCGTGACACTCTCTTTGTAAGAAAAGACTATAAAATTCAATTTTGAAATCCCATAAAACTCAACAATCTCCCCCTGTTTCAAAATTTCCAAAGAGCATTATACTGGTAAGGTAACAAAGTTTGAACCTTACCGTCATAATAAGATTTTCAAACCTATAGGAGTTGAAATGACCAGAGTCTTGAACTTCAACTTTTTATTTCGGTCTAAAAATATACCAAGTTTTATATGCTGAAGTCCATAGGTAAGCACTTTACGGCCGTGTGCTTTTATCCTGGATTTCATGAGTGCTCTAGAGAATTTACCCGAATTCTCATAGAAAGCGGCCCCACTTTCACACTCATATGGATAAGTCTATCAAAGGTGCTCCTACAGTAGTGCACCCCACCATATAAGCTATAAATCTCATTAAGGATTAAATCCAATCTCACTCGCTATATGTAATGTACTGACATTTAATCTCTCATAACTTAATATTAGAAGGATGAGTTTTTTGTTTTGAGAACCATATATTCCCATTATGTCAGTATTTCAATTATCGACTTAGCTTGTTTTTCCCATTGAACCTAATTTTCGGGATCTCCGGTCATTAGGTTGGGTTCCCGCTATTGATAATTTATGGGATTAAGACCCATCTCTTTAGATGTTTCTTTTATTTTTTTTTTCCCTTATAAGGCCTTTTGTCAAAGGATCTGCTAAATTGTCCTTTAATTTCACATAGTCAATTACAATTACTCCTCCACCAAATAATTGTCTCACATAGCTATGTTGCAACTGCACTTGTCTAGACTTTTCATTGTATGTAGCATTATGTGCATTTATAATTGCTGCAGTGTTATCACAATAAATAATAAAAGGAGGAATTGGTTTAGTCCATAAAGGACTATCATATAATAAATTTTGAATCCATTCATCTTTTGTTGCAGCAGCTCTCAGAGCAAAGAATTCAGAATCCTTAGTGGAATGCGATATTGAAGTTTGTTTCTTTGATTTCCAAGATATCGCAGTACCTCCCAAGGTAAAAATATATCCACTTGTGGACTTAGAATCATCCAAGTCCGAGTTCCAGTCAGCATCGCTGTAATAATCTATTATAGCTGAATAACTAAAATAACATAATGCATAGTTTATAGTATACTTTAAGTATTTAAGTGCTCTAGATACAGCATCCCAATGCTGAACACCAGGATTACTAGTATATCTACTTAATTTACTTACTGCATAAGCTATATCAGGACAAATACAATTCATAGCATACATTAAACTACCAATCACACTAGCATAATCAAGTTGTACTACACTATGAGTGGGATTTTTTACTAATTTAACACTTGGATCAAAATGAGCAGAAACCGATTTACAATCAAAATGATCAAATTTTTTTAATACTTTTACAATGCAATGGGATTAGGATAATTTGATGCTAGAATCATCTCTTATAATTTTGATTCCCAATATTACATTTGCTTCTCCCAAATCTTTCATATCAAAATTATTGGAGAAAAGTGCTTTAACATCTTTAACACACTCCAAGTTTGTTTCAAGAATCAACAAATCATCAACATACAAGCACAAAATTATAGTTGAATTTCAATGAGATTTATAATAAATACATTTTTCAGCCTCATTTATTTTGAAGCCGTTAGAAATCACAACTTCATCAAACTTCATATGCCACTGTTTTGGTGCTTGTTCTAGTCCATATAAAGATTTTATCAACTTACACTCCTTATGCTCTTGTCATTCTATCACATAACCCTCAGGTTGATCCATATAAATTTCCTCTTCTAAATCACCATTTAGAAAAGCAATTTTAACATCCATTTGATGAATATGCAAACTATGCACAGCAGCTATGGCAATCAAAGTTCTAATAGAACTGATTCGAGATACAGGTGAAGAAGTGTTGAAGAAGTCTACCCCCACTCGTTGCCTAAAACCTTTGGCTACTAACTTGGGTTTGTATTATTCTATTGAACTATTAGGCTTAAGTTTTTTCTTAAGAATCCATTTGCACCCTAAAGGTTTTGTACCTGAAAGTAGGTTAACTAATTCCCAAGTATTATTTGCTAGAATGGATTCTATTTCATCATCCAATGCTTCCTTCCAAAAGGCAGCATCGTGGGCAGACATAACTTCCTTACAAGTAGATGGATCTTTTTCTACTAGATTAGTTTCAAAGTCAGGGCCAAAACTAGTAGATATCCTAACTCCCTTACTCCTCCTAAGTTGGGGTTCATCTTCTGTTGGAGGTTGTATAACTCTTTTAGATAAGAAAGGATCAGTTATAATCCTAGTTTTAAAAGGAAATACATCTTCGAAGAAGTCTGTATCTCTAGACTAAACTAGACTTTGGTCTGTTATTCTAAGAAATCTATAGGCAACACTATCTTATGCATATCCTATGAATACACATTCCCATGAATGGGGTCTTGACTTACGTCTTTTTGGATCTACTATCCTAAAATGGGCCAGACAGCCCCAAACTTTAAAATATCTAAGATTAGGTTTTCTTCTCTCCCAAATCTCAAAGGGTGTGCGATTTGTCTTAGAATGCAAAGTCCTATTTACGATATAACATGCAGTCAACAAAGCTTCACCCCATAGATTTTTTGGACTACCGACCGAAATCATCATACAATTAACCATTTCAATCAAAGTCCAATATTTCTTTTCTACTATACCATTTTGTTGAGGTATATAGGAAGCAGTACTAGTTCTTTTGATTCCTTTAGCTTCATAGAAGTTTAAAAAATTTTTTGAAGTGTATTCACCACCTCTTTCACTTCTAAACTTAATCACATTTTTATCTAGTTTGTTTTCAACTTCAGACACAAAGATTTTAAATTTAGATAGAACTTCATCTTTTGTTCTAATTTTAAATTTATATAGAACTTCATCTTTTGTTCTAAGTAAATATACATAGGTATATCTAGAACAGTCATCAATAAAAGTAATAAAATAATATTTTCCACCTCTAGTCATAGCATTGCGTAAATCACATATATCAGAATGCACTAACTGAAGTAATTCAAATTCTCTTTCTATACTATGAAACGGCTTACAAGTAATTTTGGATTGAGAGCAAATTTCACATTTCTGATATTCATCTTTATATTTATTAATCAATCCATCTTTACTCATATTTTTTAAAGTTCAAAAGTTAATATGACCTAATCTACCATGCTAGTCATAAACAAAAGCAACCATATAAGCAGAAGGAGATGCATTATTATTGATAATATTCAACTTAAACATACCATCAGAAGCATAACCCTTACCAACAAAAATACCTTTTTTGGTAATTACAAATTGATCAGACTCGATCACTTACTTAAACCCTGCCTTATTTAGAAGTTCACCAGAAACTAAATTTTTTCTCATCTCTAGGGCATGAAACACATTCAGTAATGTTACAGTCTTCCCGGTAGTGAACTAAAGTTCTACATTCTCTTTACTAATCACTTATGTAGTAATGGTAGTTTCCAGAGCAAGTTTACAATCATTTTTTACCTCTTCATAGGTGTTGAATGCACCTCTATCAAAGGTTACTTGAGTGGTGGCTCCCATGTCAATCCACCACCCGTCGCTCTTTCTTATGCTGACTGCGTTTTCTTCAGAGATAACAGCCACAAAGTGATGCTCTTCGGCGACATTGGCTTGAGGCCTATTGTATTGGGACTATTATGGAAACTTCTTCCAGTGGTGACATTCTTTTGTAAAGTGGCCCGATTTGCCACAAACAAAACAGCCATCCTTAGAGGTTGGTTTATTGATCCCTTGATTCATATTCTTATTTGGACCTTTTTTCTTATTTGGGTGCTGCTTCTTGAATGAAGTTTTATTCTTTTTGTTTCTACCAAAATGTTGATCAAATTTGCCTTTCTTTTCACTGTCACCGTTTGATTTAGTTTCAACAAAATTTATTTTTTCACCATTCTCAGGTAGGAAAATTTGATTACGTATCCACGCTTCCTCCTTAATTCTTAAGTAGCGCTGAAGAAGCTCCAATGAATAATCCCTTCGTTTATGCCTAAGGGTTTTTTTAATATTCTTCCAAGTTGGTGGCAATTTCTCAATTATTGTTGTTACTTGAAACTGTTCATTAACTCGAATTCCTTCTTTGATAATTTCATTTACTATGGTCTGTAAATCATATATTTGAGGAAGAATTGGTTTGTCATCTACCATCTTAAAGTTTAAGTAACGACCAACTGCATATTTTTTTTGCCCCAGACTCTTCTGTCTTATACTTATTATCAAGGGCTTTCCTGAGATCTTTTGCAGTTTGGGAATCGGAATATAGATTATAAATGTTGTCCGCAACCAAGTTAAGGATATTGCCTTTGCATAAATGATCATCTTCTTTCCATTTTTTCTGTTTCTTTGTTGCTGTTCATGATCAGAACATGGTTCTGTTAAAACATATGCTACTTTCAAAGCTGTCAACAGAAATAACACTTTTTGTTGCCAATGTCGGAAGTTGGACCCATCAAAACCATCCAACCAAACCAAATCCTGATGCATAAACTTAACAGCAGAGGTAGCCATGTAATCATCCTAAAATTGTTGCAGAGATGAAAGCTACAAACTGTTGTAGTAAAAGAAATAAACTGAAACAACAATAACGAATAATCTGTTGTGCTGTGGAGGGATGTTGTGATGGCGGAAATCTGTAGAAAGCATGAACAGTAATTTTTTGCCGAGGCACGTCAGCGGACGCTTTTTTTAGGACGAGTTCCGCCTCTCGGGATAATCCCAGGTGCAACGAGGTTCTCAGCCAGATCCGCCCCCAGGATGCAACGACCTCTATAATACAATCTCCCTTGGTCGCATACCAAGTTTAGATTAGCCGGACTCTAGTAAAAAGCACTCAAAGGAAAAGAAAATAGTGGAAACAGGAGAAGGAGGAAGAAAATTCCGTATTTTCTCGTTTGAACCCAGTTGCCCTATTTATAATAAAAACAAACGTAGGGTATAATTACAGGTATTTAAGATCACCATTAAAAACCAATTAAACAAGATGTTTCATCATTAAAAATCCATTTAAAAAAGGCGTTGAAATTTTTGAATTTAAATTTTTTAACGTCAATTAATTAAATGCTTTAATTAAGTAACGTCCCAACGTCCCATTAATTAAATGGTTTAATTAAAAAAATGTTTGGAAATTTGAACGTCATTTTTAATGAGCTTTAATCAACTCATTAAGAAAATGTTTGACGTTTAAAAATAAATTGTAACCCATTAATAAAATGATTTAATTATTTTTGGCAAAAGGGATTTGCACCATGGGTCCCCCGAGAAAGGTCGGGTCGGTATTTGCACCCCCGATAATCTTGCAGGATGCGCGTCGTGGATACGCATCCGGTTAAATGATTTTCGGATCAAGATCCTCGGGCCAAGCCCGGCTTATGTGCACGGATATGGCTTGTAGCAAAATAGCCCAAAATAGTTTGAAGTATAAAAGAGAAGGATGTACATGTGCTCAAAGAGTTTGCACTTTTTCAATGTAGGACTCTTGAAAAACCACAAATCTCTCTTTGTAAGAAGAGACTATAAAATTCAATTTTGAAACCCTATAAAACCAACAGATGGTGTTGATGGTGAAAAGATTTCTTTTCAATGAGGAGATTATGCCGACATGGATTGAGGAGGGTTGAGAATGAGGAATTTTTTTTCTAACTGTTAAAATAAATAAATAAATAAATTATCACATTACCTTTTATTTTAGTGAAGTAGATTCAAAGGTGTGTATTATGCTATAATTTTATAAATATGAGCTCATATTTTAATTTCGAAAGGTGTGTATCATGCTATAATTTATAAAGATTGATCTCATATTTACATTCAATGAAGGTGGTCCCATATTATAATTCCTATAAATGTAGGCCCACCTCATAAATCCTATAAATATGAGTCCGATGTTCTAATTTTTAATGGTAAGCATCATATTGTAACTTCTATAAGTAGGTTCCATGTATGACAATAATAAAGAGCCGCAAATATTAAAAGACAAGTCCTATATTTTAAATTTTATGATTTTGTTGCTTTTATTTATTGAAAAAAAAAATTATATTGTTACCAAATAAGTTTCTTATGACATATTCGTTGCAGAGTATGTTAATAAAATTTTGTCAGAAAAGTTCCGTAAACAGACAGGCCCAAAGGAATAGTCCAAAGAAAAGAGGAGAATAAAACAAAAGTAAAATGGAGTGGCTTAAAAATGAATCAGCAGAGGTGACCCTTTCTTGGAGATGTGGCCTATGTTACATTGAAATTTAGTCGCCGGTAGTGGCTACCGTCTCTCGTCTCTCAATCGTACCCACGAGCTCCCTGCGTCGCGCGAGAGAATAAGGCAAGCTCCCCTGCCCTGAGTTCTGATATCTCTCTCTCTCTCTCTCTCTCTCTCTCTCTCTCTCTGTCTCTTTCTCTCTCCTCTACCAACGGAACAAGAACATAACGTTGACGTTGACGTTGACGGTACCTTTACCTTCGGAGGGGAAGGAAGGAAGGAAGGAAGGCATCATTGATCAATTCATCTCTCTCTCTCTCTATTTCTTTCTCTCTCCTCTACCAACGGAACAAGAGCATAACGTTGACGTTGACGTTGACGGTACCTTTACCTTCGGAGGGGAAGGAAGGAAGGAAGGAAGGCATCATTGATCAATTCAATTCATGGCTGCGACTGCGGCGCATTTCTCTTGTCTGAGATTATTCTGCTTCTGCTCTTCCTCTCCTCTGTTGCGAATCCCAAAAGCGGCCTTTTTCTCTCGCATCATCAGACCCTCCGGATTCCCTCTGTTTGGTTCTCGTCCATCTTCTTCCTGCGCCGTCCGATCGAGTGCTACCAAAGACGCGGACGATGGAGACTTCATTAGCAACAATCCCTTCCATTTCTACCCCTGGGACTCATACGGTGCTGCGCAGGGAGAAGGCGGCAGCGGCGGTAAATCAACCGTCTTCTTTTCTTCTTATTCTTAGTCTGTTGCTGTTTGGCATTTCATTTTTATTTTCTCTTCCTAATCTAATCTAATCAGTATGATGCACATATCTCCTCGTCGGCCAGGCCCCCTGCCTGAAACCCAACAGGTACAGATGCTGCTTTGCTTTGTTTTTGTTGCGGATAAGACAAGGTGGGGGTGGGAGGGGAAAGCCCTAAATCCTACTCGACCACACTTCTCTACGTCCATCCCACCCCCCGAACGTTCAAATTCAAATACAAATTCCTTGCCTTGGCGTGTAGAGAGACTGGGGGGTGGGGGAAGAGAAAAGTGACTTCGATAAGAATTAATGAGAGTTCCCAAAGGTCTAGGTCTCGAAAGAGTTTGTCCACTCACTCTTAAGGCTGCTGACTGCTGAATAATCAAATTGGACATTGTTCTGCTACAAATGCCCAACCTCTGAATTTGATGCTCGGTTGAAATTTGAAAACCTCTAATTTGGGAACTGCTAGTATGCATCCTTCCTTCCTCATTAAAGTGAGGGACATTTGCACAATTGGAAATATTCATGTGCAAAAGACAAAAAAGTTTATGAAAAAGAGAAATGCTTATGTACAAATAAGGAAAGCTATGTAAGCAACCCTCACTCTATGGCGAGGAAAGGATGCATACTAGCATTTCCATATATATATATATATATAAGATGTGAATTCATCAAATATGGGTTCAAAAGTCCATAAAATTGAAGGACAAAATGCATATGATGCAGATTTTGAAATAGAGAGAGGATCACAACATTGCTAGTGCTTTGTAGTTTAACAACATGTATCATTGTTGTCCAAAGGTGACCATATGCTGTTCCATGTTTTATGTAATCCTTTGGTCTATCATAACTGTAATTCTCCTAGGACATTAGGTTTCCTTGCAGTACAAATCCTTAAAGATTGGCATAGGTAAGTTTCCTTTGGTTTTGTTTCTTATTTCTGTGTCATCAATCTCTATATAAAGGGAATGGCATGGAAGCTGATCGCGTTGACCAGAGAATTCAGCCAAGACATTTCAGCTAGAGTCAACAAGGTGTAGAGAATCTAGACAGTAATTTCATTCCTTATTTGGAATTTTTCAGATTTATTGATTTGTTTAAGGCTTCTGTAGTCGAGAAAGTCAAAATATGTTAATAGAGATATGTTTCGGAAGTGAAACTTGAAGCTTTACCACCAAAGCAGAAGTTGCATGTTGTAGTAGCATGGATTCACTAGGTAATGCGAAACAAAAGTATCACACCACATCAGTGTTGGGAAGTGAGTAATAAGCAAGGAATCCCATGATGAAGGGAGATTGTAGGTAAAGGTAGGCCAAAAAGAATGTTTCGCGTCATGGAAAGTGGGCACTTGAACAAGGAAGAGCATAGAGTTGTTAGATGTTAAGAATAAAGGACAAAAAATAGGTTCATTTCAAGAGACAAAGTTGTAGGGGAAGAAAGCTACAGTCCTTGGGGAGGGATTTAATCTTTTTTCTTAAATTTAGAAAACTGTAATTCTAATAATGAAGTAGGTGTTGTACATTTGTACTCGTCAGAGATCTAATGGTGAAAATTGTAGAGGTTGAGAAAGAATGATCCTAAATCATCATTGCAATGTTAGCCTCATGCCATCGATATGTGGTGTTGTATTAAATACAAAAATTGAAAATGTTGTTTGTGCATATCCCCACCTAGCAGGATTAACTGAAATGATAAAAAGTATTTTGGGACATGAAGGATGACTTATAACAAGATTACCTGTAGGGAAAAGTATTATAGTATGAGTGGACTTTATTGACCTTGTAGGGAAGATTGGAATGGTTTATGGTAGGGTACATAAAGGGTATGGTTTTGGGCGAAAGAACAATATGGGGAACAGGTATCCTTTACTTTGTGTGACTCTCATGTCAAATATAGTTTGCGAAGATAAAAGACTCCTAACTTGATAGTGGCTGAACATGACACAGGCATATTACTTTCAATTGGACATGGTGAACATTCAACCTGCAAGGATTGTAAGCCATTTAAGAACAGAAACCATTTAAGGATAGACTTTTAGAAAAGGGTGTGTCATTGGTTTTAGATATAGTTATGTGGAGTGGGAAATGAGGATTGAGTTGATTTATTATTATTTTTTTTTTTTGAAAGGGGTAACTGTATTGAATGCTCAAGACTCAAAGAAACTTCATAGTATAAGAGAACGATACTCAAACTAAAAAGGCCAACCAAAAGAAGAAAATAAGAACCGCCGGGGAGGGGGGGGGGTGTGTGGTGGGGACCAAAATGGAAGAAAAAATTAACAAAAAGACACTAACACAGAAGGCTTAGAGACTTCCTCTTTAGCGAGATTATTCACTTCCTCATTTGCCGAGCATCTAATATGGGAGAAGGATATGTTTGACTTCCTAGACAGCTAAGTCATCTCTTCAATTATATCAATCAGGTACCAAGGAGCAGTAGAATGATTAGAGGCCCATTGTATGATGCAAACCGAGTCACCTTCAAACAACTACCATGGAGGATTCAGGCAAGCAGCTTCATGCAAACTAATCTTCAAGGCCAACAATTTGGCCTTATTAATGGTCCAAAATCCCACTGGGCCCAAATAGGAGAGGTGGATGAATCTATTCTCATTTCTGATAACCCCCTAAGACCTGCTCTACCCAAGTTGCCGAAGGCACTACCATCGAAATTGAGTTTTAGCATACCTGGAGGGGGGCGAACACCATCTAGGCAAGTTGCTCAGACGGTGAGGATATGAAGAAGCGACCTCTTTCCGATTATGAATGATAGAACTCACTGATATATCCTTGAAAGTAGGTATTGGGGAGACCTAATGGCCACTAGTATCTTCACTCTTTCCTAGCACTGCCTCATCAGAAGATTTTCCTTTGAAGCATCTAGCGTTCCTTTATTTCCATTTAGTCCAAATAGCTGCCAAAAAGAGAGGTTCCACATGGTCCTACCTCTCTTAGTTCCCACCCCAAGCCTATAGAGCTGAAATAAAGCCTTGAAAGTAAGAGGAAGAGGCCCACAATAATGAGACCACACCATGATCACCTTCCAAAGGCTTGAGCAACTCTACAATTGAGCAACAAATGGTCAATTGACTGCTCATCTGCAAGACACATTGGACAAGCATTAACAATAAAGACCCGCCGGCAAGGATCAAAATAGCGGTAGCTGTTTGCCATCGAAATGCTATGTAGCAGGTAGCTTTGTGATTCAAAAAAATCGTTAAAAAATCCAAAAAAAGTATAGAAAATTCAGAATATTGTAAAAAACTAGAATGTGTATGTGTTTTTTTTTTTTTTCAAAAGTAACTAAGATGAGGGGGTATAGCAGTCCCCTTGATATGGGTTTTTTTTTTTTTTTTTTTTTGGGTGGTTGTGGGGTGGGGTGGGGGGGGGGGGGGGGGGGGGGGGGGGGTGGGGGTGGGGTTCTTCTAGCTTTGAATTGGAGAAAGTGATGTTAGGGACCAACTTGGAGAAGAATTGTGGAAAAAATGGAAGAAAAGAAGTAAAAAGAGAGAAGGGGGCCCCTTTAAAGTCATCAAGATTCAATGATTATGTAGCGGCGCTAACACTAAAATAGCGTAGCAGCCCTTACTACTACGGCCGATATAGCATAGCGGCCACTATTTTGATCCATGCTTGCCGACACCTTAAGTTGTCTATTGTTAGAATACCCCCAGAAGAGCAAACCAACCAAAAGCAATCACCCTAGGTGGGGCTTTCATACACCAGAGGTTGCACCAATTTATTTGGGCTGCCACCACATCCCTAGGCATAGAAAAAACAGAACAAGGTCACTGAAAACTTGCTATCAGTTGCGGCCATCCATATCCTTCTGTCTTTCCCATTGGTTTGGATGAAAACATTGGCGATTGAAGACAACAAAGAGCAAAACTGGTCTTCTTCTACTTCATCTAAGTTTCTTCTAAAAAGTGGGCCCCCAAACAATAGAATCACCTCTCCTTTCCTAATAATTTAGAAATTTGGCTTGCTTGTTACTGGCATAATTGAATAATTCAGGACAGGAGGTTGCCAGGGCTCATTTCCACCCAAAAATCAGTCCAAAAGAGGATTCTTTTGGCTTTCCCCACTTGAAATCTCACCTGCTTCATGAACAATTCCTTGCTTTAAGAATTCCTTTCCAAAGGCTAGAACGAGTAGAAGGGCCATGCACTAGCGGACCTTCCCTGGAAGTGTTATACTTAGAGGAGATGACCTGCTTCCATAAACTTTGCGATTCATCCACAATCCTCCAAAGCCATTTGCCCAAAGTGCAAAGTTCATCTTTTTTAATGGTCTAATGGGCAAACCCACATCGTGCCTTGACTTACAAACTTGAGGCCACTTAATTAGGTGAAACTTATTTTTCTCCTCATTTCCTTCCCATAAGAAGTCCTGTTGTAGTTTCTCTATGCGTTTGTTCACCTCCATCGGGCATCTATATAAAAACATGAAATAGATGGGAAGGTTGGCCAAAGCCGCTTTGATTAGAGTAATTTTGCTGCCAAGGGAAAGATAATTAGATTTCCATAGAGTGAGTTTTTTCTCCACTCTTTCAATCACCAAGTACCAAAGGGATTTAGAGGGAGCACCAATACAATGGGGTAGACGCAAATAGGAGGAAGGAAGATTACCTGCTTTGCATTTGACGAGATCAAAAAGCATTAACTTATGCTTTTCATTCACCCTAATAGCAATGATATCGCTTTTGAAGAAATTGACTCTAAGCCCAGCGACCACTTCAAGGCATAACATAATCACCTTAACATTACACAGTTGGTCTTTATTAGCATCGCAAAATAAAGGGTGTCATCTGTAAATTGGAGATGGGTGATCTCCTGGGCTCCCATTTGCTGGACTTCACCTTTTATCAGATTAGTTTTCACCGCTGCAAGCATCATACGACTTAGAGCTTTCCCGATGATGACAACAAGGAATGGAGATAGAGGATCTCCTTGATGGATTCCTTTAGTGGCAGAGAAAAAACCTGTTGGAGTCCCATTTAAAAGATAAAAAAAGTAGCTGAACTCAAGCATTTAGAGATCCAGTTCCTCCACCTAATTCCAAACCCCATTCTTCTCATAAAGAGGAAATCCCAGTCCACTCTATCATAGGCTTTCTCCAAGTTGATCTTGCAAATAATGCCAGGCCTTCTATCCCTGTTTCTAGAGTATAGGCATTCGTTAGCAATAAGAACACCGTCCAGAATTTTTCATCCATACACAAAGGCTCTGATGTAGGCCGATCGCAGATCCAGCCCAGATTACAAGCCCACAGGCCCAATTGATTGATCCTTAATCTCCTTAAGGATCCCTATCCTTAATTAGATAGTTTTAATTAATTATTTACTTCTTGTTTTATGTTGAGTTGAGATTAGATTTTGCTTAATTTATTTTTAGTAAGCCATGCTTGTTTAGAGTTAGTCTTTCCAACTTTAGAAACAATCATTCCTATATAAGGAGGAGTTTTTCATTGTAATAGATATGCTTTTGTCAATTAAATTCAGTTTAAACTGAGATTGCTCTCTCTTGATGGTGTTCATTGTGAGTTATATTGTGCCCTAAAGCTTGAATCCGTCTTTGGATTCGAACAATCCTTCGGGAGATTATTCTACACCCGATCTAAGATCCAGGGCTACGCCAGATTGGCATCAAAGCCCAGATCCGATCGCCGGGGAAACAATATCTTTCCCGGACTTCATTATTTTCATCATCAACCCTCTCCACCAACCCTTTCCACCATTACTGAAGACCCCCAGTAGCCCCAATACCCCCCTCAAATCCCCAACTCCCACCTCTGACAGCACCTACAACTGATCCCGACATCACCGACGTCTCTATCCAGACCCCAACCCCTTTCGAACCTAACTCACCTTCCCCAAAACTGTATCATCAACCCCTGCGACCAACTCTAACCACCAGAACCCCATTCTGATGACGAATCAACCTTGCACCACTTCCCCCAGACCACCAACCCCACTCCCGCAACCTCATTACCCTCTTTAGTCCTAGCCGAAACCACCGCCAACCATTCCCTTGCTCCCCACACCACCACTTAAACCCTAGTCCCCTCGAAAACCTGCTTTCTGGCCAAACTCCCGATAGCAACCATCCATACCCACCTCAGGGAAAAAAAAAGAAAAGGCAGACAACGCAGTCGAAGGAAAGAAGTAGAGGAAGAAGAAAGGAGATTGGGTTCGGCAATACCTGGTGTCGTCGGCTCCTCCCTCGCTTGTCGTCAACGATCTTGGCCAAGACTCCTCCTCCAGCGTCATCGCCGTCCGCGTCTGATGCAGGCCGATCCCAAGTCCGGCCCAAATCATAGGCCCACAGGCCATCCGATTGATCTTTGATCCCCTCAAGGATCCCTATCTTTAATTAGTTACTTCCTATTTTATTTTTAGTAGGTTATGTTTGTTTAGAATTAGTCCTTCTATTTTAGAAACAATCACTCCTATATAAGGAGGAGTTTTTCATTGTAATAGACATGCTTTTATCAATAATAGTCCAATTTTCTAGAGATTTTCCTCGTTCTAGTTTTGATCGTAAGTTTCATTGAGTCTTCGGATTCGAACAATCCTTCGAGAGATTGTTCTACACCCGATCTATGATCCAGGGCTACGCCAGCATCTCCATCAGCCTCCACCAATTGATACAAGAGTTAGTGCAGATGCTAAATATTTCTTCCAGCATATGCAACAGGTGCACAATGAGGTACATTGCCATATATCCGCCGGCAACGATGTTTACAAACAGCAAGTTGACAAGCATCTTCATTTTGTTGAATTTAATGAAGGCGATATGGTTATGGTACGTATTTGACCTGAGAGGTTGCCAACTGGAGCTAATAAGAAGTTACACTCTCGTAATTCTGGTCCTTTCAAGATTCTCCAAAAGATTAGCCCCAACACCTATGTTCTTGGCATTCTTTCTGATTTAGGCTGTTAAACAGGTCATGGCCCAAGGCCCATGATCACAAATTATGTCTCACGTGCATGAATATTGGTCATATTGTAACAGCTGTACAGTTTCTCTTAATTAGATTTCCCATTGTAAATTAGTTAGCTTACTTTCTAAAGTTAGAATAGCAATTGATGTAAATTAGCTAGTTTCCTAACTTAGAAGCCTTGATTTAGGCATGTAATACTCTATATATTGGGATTTCATTCTCCAAAGTTGACAGAGAAATATATACATTCAAAGACTTTTGTCTTCGTGAGTCTGTCTTGGTCTGAGATTGTCATGGTATCAGAGCAGGATTCTAATCCTCAATATTAGAATTCATTCAAGGAATCAAATCAGAGAGAAATCCTTCTTTTTGAAGGAATAAACAGATAGAGCATCTGTTTCAAGGGATCGACATCATCTGATTGGATCAGATCAACAGTGGCCCACCTGCGATCGTCTCAGTATCATCAAGAATTCTTCCAGCCAGGATCGCCCGAGTCTCCTCAGTATTTTGGTGATTTTCTCAGATTTTTTCTGACAGTGTAAGGTGCGTTTCTGATCATTCTCGTGTTTTCTCAAAATCCTGCACAAGTTTTGATCAAGACCATCCAGATTCTTGGATCTTCAGCAGATTGTTTTCAAACCACTTCCAGTCTGAGCGAAAACTGTGTGGCTTCATAGATCAGGATCCTGATCAGAGACCAGGATCACCAGTGGGGCCCACGACAAGGTTTTCTAGCCCAAATCAAGGACGTCTGGGGTGTTTTTTTCAATTTTTTTTCCTCTGATTGACCTGATTGGTCTGATTTTGGGTTTGGATCGTCTCAAACATCTTCTCCAGCACTCCAGCATTTTTTTACTACATTACTGCTGCGCTTATCACTTGTTCTGTTTCACAATATAGTTGCTATGGACAAATCTGAGATCACTTTGGTCAAATTTAATGGAAAGAACTACCCTGCATGGTCTTTCCAATTTCAAACCTATCTTGAAGCAAAGGAATTATGGGGATTTATTTCTGGCACAGACCCTAAACCCACTGAGGATGAGAAGAAGATCTCCTCTTGGCATACTAAAGATGCCAAAATTAAATCCTGGATTTTGGGCTCTGTTGAGCCTCATCTGATCATGAATCTCAAACCTTACCCCACTTCCAAGGGTATGTGGGAGTATCTGAAGAAAGTATACCATCAAGATAATTCAGCACGACAATTTCATCTTGAATGTGCGATTGCTGAATATACCCAGGGAACCTTGTCCATACAAGATTATTATTCAGGTTTTCATACACTGTGGTCGGAATATGATGGCATAAAATATGCTGATGTGGCTCCGGATGTTTTGCTTGTTATTCAAGAACTTCAGGCCTCTAGTCACAGGGATCAGTTTTTGATGAAACTTCGTAGTGACTATGACAGTGTCCGCTCTGCCTTGATGAATCGGATGCCCTTACCATCCTTGGATGTTTGCTTAAATGAACTCCTACGTGAAGAACAGCGCATTGCGACCTCCGCTCATCTCACACATCAAACGACTGAGACTTATTCCGTTGCCTTATCTGCCAGTAGAACTTCTCAGCCTCAGCCACGCGACTTGAGCAAAACACAATGTTACAGTTGTCAACGGTTTGGTCACATTGCCACTCAATGTAAACAGAAGTTCTGCAATTACTGTAAAAAGTCGGGCCATATCATCTCTGAGTGTCGCCGTCGCCCACAGCGTCCATCATCTCAGCCTCAGACTTCCCCATCTCAGCCACCGCATGCGTATGTTGCGTCGTCGGTTATGCCTGCTCCCACATCTGCACCCTCACAGTCTGACCCCTCATCCTCTCTCACTCCTGAATTGGTTCAACAGATGATCGTCACTGCCCTTTCTGCTTTTGGTCTCTCAGGTACCTCCTCTCCATCTTCTCCTTGGTTCCTTGATTCAGGGGCATCTAATCATATGACCGCTTCCTGTGCCCCACTCTCCAATGTGCAAAGATACACCGGCCCTCTTCAAATACAAACTGCTAACGGGGGCAATGTTCCCATTACTGCTGTCGGTGACATCTCTGGTCCCATTCCATTGAAAAATATTTATTTGTGTCCATCATTAACTTCAAACCTCTTGTCAGTTGGGCAGCTTGTTGAAAATGATTGTAACATCTCTTTTTCTTCTTCTGGTTGTGTTGTGCAGGACCAGATGACCGGGAGGGAGATCGCGAGGGGGCCTAAGTGTGGACGCTTGTTTCCACTGGATCTGTCTCAACTTTCTAGGAATAAAATTGGCACTAATGAGTTTTGTTTTTCTATTAGTGATACCAGCCAATTGTGGCATAAAAGACTTGGACACCCGAATTCAAGAACTTTGTCCCTTTTGTTCAATTCTGGATTATTAAATAAAATTACTGGTTTATCATCTTCTTCTGTGTCTTTTGATTGTGCTACTTGCAAAATAGGAAAGAGCAAATCTCTTCCTTTTCCTATTTCTACTTCCCACAGCACTCAGTGTTTTGCGTTGGTTCATAGCGATGTCTGGGGCATTGCTCCAACTCTTTCTCATGCTCACTATAAATATTTTGTGACCTTTATTGATGATTACAGTCGGTTTACATGGGTCTACTTTCTGCATTCTAAATCTGATGTTTTTCATGTTTTTAAAATTTTTTTGGCTTATGTCGAAAATCAATTCTCCACCTGCATTAAAATTTTGAGATCTGATTCTGGTGGGGAATACATGTCATCTGATTTTCAGCAATTTTTGCAAAACAAAGGCATTATTTCTCAACGTTCTTGTCCTTATACTCCACAACAGAATGGAGTTGCTGAAAGGAAAAATCGCCATCTGCTTGATGTCACTCGTTCTCTTCTTTTGGAATCTTCGGTTCCTGCTCGTTTTTGGGTTGAGGCTCTGGCTACAGCAGCTCATCTTATCAATCGTATGCCATCCCCCTCCCTTGAGAATCAAAGTCCATATTACCGTTTGTTCAAGACCGCTCCCTCATATGATGATCTTCATGTTTTTGGCTCCACTTGTTTTGTGCATTTGCCACCATCTGAGAGGACCAAACTCACAGCTCAATCAGCTCAGTGTGTGTTTTTAGGTTATGCACCTTTCCAGAAAGGATTCCTCTGCTATGATCCTCACATTCGTCGTTTTCGTACATCTCGGAATGTTGTTTTCTTTGAACATCAGTATTTCTTTCAAAAACACATTGATCCGCCTGACCCCACTTTTGTGTCCTTACCGGGTTTTTCTGACGACTCTTCTGTTGTTCGTTTTAATCCCAACTTTGTGTATCACAGACGGAATACCATAGCGCCTACTACTGCTCTTCCTCCTGATCCTCCTCCAGCATCTGGCTCCGGACATACTTCACTGCGTCGATCCACTCGGATTTCGGTACCACCAGACCGTTATGGGTTCTCCCATACTTCTTTAATGGCCACTTTGTCTTCTTCTTCCATTCCACAATCCTATACTCAGGCTGTGCAGGATCCGTGTTGGAGCAAGGCTATGCAAGAGGAATTGGATGCGTTAGCACAAACTCATACGTGGGATATTGTACCGTCTCCTGTGGGTGTCAAACCCATTGGCTGTAAGTGGGTTTTTTCTCTCAAATTAAAATCTGATGGCTCCTTAGATCGCTATAAGGCGCGTCTTGTTGCTCTTGGTAATCGACAGGAATATGGCATTGACTATGATGCGACCTTTGCTCCGGTTGCCAAGATGACCACTGTCCGCACTATTCTTGCTGTTGCTGCCTCTCAATCTTGGCCTCTCTATCAAATGGATGTCAAAAATGCGTTTCTCCATGGTGATCTCCAAGAAGATGTTTATATGCGCTTACCTCAGGGATGCTCCTCTGCCCCCGGTATGGTTGCTAAACTTCGTCGCTCTCTCTATGGTCTGAAACAAGCTCCTCGCGCCTGGTTCGAGAAATTTCAAGCTGCTCTTCTCCGCTTGGATTTTTGTCCAAGTCTGTATGATCCTTCTATGTTTTTACATCATGCTCCATCTGGGATCACTATTCTTCTTGTCTATGTTGATGATATCGTCATTACCGGTCCTAATGCCGGAATGATTCAGCAGCTCCAAGCGTCTCTTCGTGAGTCATTTCAAATGAAGGATCTTGGCCCTCTCCACTATTTCCTCGGTCTTGAAGTTCATCAATCCCCTAAAGGTATTGTTGTCAATCAGCACAAATACACTGTTGATCTCATTGCCTTAGCTGGTATGACTGCTTCTGCTCCTGTTGATACGCCAGTAGAGCTGAATGTCAAACTCAGTCGCGACGAAGGTGATCTTCTTTCTGATCCCACCACCTATCGGCAGTTGGTTGGCAGCTTGATCTACCTCACGATCACTCGGCCTGATATCTCTTATGCGGTCAACTTGATGAGTCAGTTCATGACAGCTCCTCGTCACCTTCATTTGGCTGCTGTTCGCCGCATCATTCGGTATCTTATTCGCACATCATCTCGAGGGTTGTTTTTTCCATCCAACAATCCTCTGACTCTCACAGCTTATTCAGATGCTGATTGGGCTGGTTGCCCGGATACTCGCAGATCAACGACTGGATGGTGCATGTTTTTGGGTAATAGTCTCATCTCTTGGAAATGCAAGAAACATGACAAGGTTTCGAAATCTTCTACCGAGGCAGAGTATCGAGCCATGTCTGCTGCATGCTCAGAAATTCTTTGGCTACGGGGATTGCTTTCTGACATTGGTTTTCCAGCATCAGGCGCTACACCTCTCTATGCTGATAATACTAGTGCTATTCGGATTACTGAAAATCCGATTTTTCATGAACGTACTAAACACATAGAGGTTGATTGTCACTTTATTCGTGATGAGCTTAAACGTGATGTCATCCGCCTGCCCCATGTCTCCACTGAACTTCAAATTGCTGATATTCTCACCAAAGGTCTTCCCCGCCCACGTCATCAGTTCTTGGTTGACAAATTGATGCTCGTTGATTCTCCCGCATCAATTTGAGGGGGGGTGTTAAACAGGTCATGGCCCAAGGCCCATGATCACAAATTATGTCTCACGTGCATGAATATTGGTCATATTGTAACAGCTGTACAGTTTCTCTTAATTAGATTTCCCATTGTAAATTAGTTAGCTTACTTTCTAAAGTTAGAATAGCAATTGATGTAAATTAGCTAGTTTCCTAACTTAGAAGCCTTGATTTAGGCATGTAATACTCTATATATTGGGATTTCATTCTCCAAAGTTGACAGAGAAATATATACATTCAAAGACTTTTGTCTTCGTGAGTCTGTCTTGGTCTGAGATTGTCATAGGCGTCAGTTCTTAATTCAATGTAGAGGATCTTACTCTCTACCACAGTCATGACAATGAGGGAGACAATGAAGAGCAGCTTATTTCCCTACCAGTTAATCTCCCACCTACTGATGAAATTGTTGATGTCCTTGATGATCAAATTGTTTTTGGACGTCAAGGAGGTTACCAGAAGTTTTCTGTTCATTGGCGGAATTTTCCTCTCTCTGACGCTATGTAAATTATAGCTACTGACTTCCAGCGCATTAATCCTGATCTTTATGAGAGATATCAAGCGCTTAACTGGCCGGAGTCGAATTTTTCCAAGCCGGGGAGAGCTGATGCAGACCGATCTCGGATCCGGCCTACATCACAGGCCCCCAAGCCCAATTGATTGATCCTTGATCTCCGCAAGGATCCCTATCCTTAGTTAGATAATTTTAATTAATTATTTTTTTCCTATTTTATGTTGAGTTGAGATTAGAACTTGCTTAATTTATTTTTAGTAGGCCATGCTTGTTTGGAGTTAGTCTTTCCTGCTTTAGAAACAGTTACTCCTATATAAGGAGGAGTCTTTCATTGTAATAGACATGCTTTTATCTATTAAATTTAGTTTATAGTGAAATTTCTCTCTCTTGATGGTGTTCATCGTAAGTTATATTGTGCCCTAAAGCTTGAATCCTTTTTTGAATTCGAACAATCCTTTGGGAGATTGTTCTACATCCAATCTAAGATTCAGGGCTGTGCCAGGCTCTTTGAGCATTAGAGATTAGAATTGGCAGTGTTGATATACATTGTTCTGCTCTTCACTATAAGCTCAAGCTGTTGGTGTTACTGGTTATTAACATGGTATCAAAGACAGAGGTCACGAGTTTGAAACATGTTATCTCCATCTATCTGGTCCATTTGTTCAGTCTGTCTGTTGGGTTTTGAGTTTGAACGGCCTCCCATTTAGCGCATTGTGGGGGTGGGTTATATACATTGTTATGCCTTTCATTATAAGTTCGAGCTTTTTGTGTTATTGGTTATTAACAGGCAGAACCTTTTGAAGTATAGTCGCTAGCACCTTTGCCAACACTTTGTAAATTGATCCCCTAAGACTTATAGGATGGAAGTCCTTAATGCTTTCAGCACCCATCTTAGCAATAAGAGTTATAAAACATGCTCCAATATGCTTTGAAGGTTTCCCTCTCTCTCTCTCATGAATTATAACACATATTTCTTAACGACATCCCAAAACATCTGAAAAAGGCTAGGAGATCTATCCCCTTGAGTTCAAAAACCGCAGTTTTGACCTCCTCCTCATCAAAATTTTTCTCAAGCCAATCTACATTGGCTTCATTAATTGTTGAACATTCTAAGTTGTCAAGGGATGGGCGCACCCAATCTTCTTCGGAAAAGAGGTCTTTGTTGTTGGAGAGCACATGATTTGAACTTTCATCCTTGGATTCAAGTCTTCTGTCACCATCCCAAAGGGCCAAAATCCTATTCTTCTAGTTCCTAAAAGAAGCAAAGTTATGGAAGAATTTTGTATTTTTTTTTTTTTGTTTTGCCCCTCTTTAAGCCACACAAGTTTAGATCTTTGCCTCCATTTTATATCTTCCTCTACGGCTTTACGTGCTGGAACTTTTCTTTAAGGTCTTGGCGAAGAATAAGATCATCTTTTGAGAGGGGCTCCGTTTCTTCCTTAAAATCGATAGCTTTGATTGAAATTAGCAAGTCCACCATAAAGGCCTTTACTTTACCAAAATTAGATTTTACCCATGCCTTGATGATCTCTTTAAGCCTCTTGAATTTAGAGGCCAATCTGTAACCAGCTCGATGATGCAGGCAAGATCCAAGATTCGTCCCAAATCACAAGCCTACGGACATTGATGGGCCTACTTGATCTATGATATGTCCAAGATCAGGGATTACTATCTTATAATTAAATAGCTTCTAATTAATAGATCTATTTCTGTTTCATAATAGATTATATTTAATAATTGCTTAATAGGATTTACTAATAGCTTAATTGCTTAATTTATTTTTAGCATGTTTTGGTTATTTAGAACATTTACTCCTATATATAGAGGAGCTCTCATTGTAATTGACAATGCTTATTTCCAATCAATTAAAGTTTTCTTTTGAGATTTCTCTTTTATGGTGTTTTTCCTTTCGTAAGGGTGCCCTAGGGGCTAGAATCCATCTCTAGGTTCAATTAATCCTACTGGAGATTGATCTGCACTCAATCGGAAATCCGAGGCTGCACCAGTTTAGTATCAGAGTCGAGATCCGGTCACTAGGAACGTTTGTCGATCTCAAAGTTCGCCTATCCCCCCATCTCTACTGCTTCCACCTATGTCTTCGACCATCACCAGCAGCCCCATACCCATATCCGTCGGCCATCCCTACCATAGAAAAAAAACCACTTCACCTTTTTGTTAACATCCGACCCCAAGGCACCCCTGATCACCACTATTGAACACCAGAAGCTCCAAAGCCCTTTCCACTCATACCTTAGGCCATCACCACCATCCCTGACAACTATCGACACCACCACTATCAAAACCTAAACCCAGCCCATCTTCCAAATACTCCAATCTACCCCAAACCACTAATGCCCCCCGATACGTAGCACCCAAAACCAAACCCACACCAGTATACATTCCAAAGCCTTGAGACACTTCTGTAATCCACTCCAAACCCATCCCTTCTCCCCGCAACCCCTAAAATCCTCAACCGCCAAGCCGATGCCTCTCAATCCAACCTAGACCTCAATCGAACCATCCCAGCCTATTCCTAGCTTACATCTGAAACCCCAACTCATTTCGCCAGAACCCAAAACAACCCTAACTCCACAATCGCACATCCCTAGACCCTAAAACAAATTCCTAACCCCATCTTCTTCATACCAATCCCATCATAGAAAACCCTAGCCCTTCTCTTTTCGCACCCGGAATCCACCTAAACCAACTCCTCTCCTCCCAAATTTCCAAAACCCCTTCCCTTCACTTCTGTTCGTCAGCCCCAAACCCAACAAAAAAAAAAAAAAAAGGAGAAAGGAGGAGCAGCCGGAGAAGTAGAAGAAGAAGAAGCAAAAAGAGAGTAGAGAGGAGGTCGAGAGAAAGGGGAAGAAGCGTACCTAGTTAGCACGATCAACAAGCTCTCGATCGTTTGGGAGCACCTCGAGCACACCACGCCTGGGTCATGCTTCCATCGATGTTGGGATCACCCTCTTGCAACAGCAACAAATCCATTGGTGCCACTCCCTCCAGTTCTCTCCTTCGTTTTTTACATAAAGAATGTAAGCTTTTTTTTTTCTTCTTCTTCTTTTTGTTCCTCTGCATAGTGTTCCATTGAAAAGAAGGGAGGCAAAAGGTCTCCATAACGTGTTTTCATCACACGTGACTTAATTACTTGGGCCTCAGTCTGGATCAGACCCAACCTATCACCTCAGCAACAAGACTGAGCCCAGTCTTGCCTCTTGCGCCCGTAGTTAGGTTTGACCCAACCCGAATTCCCCATCTCAAAAAAAAAAAAAAAAAAAAAAAAAAAAGCCCTAAATGTACCTAGTCCATAAGGTGCCAAAGCACAACTTTTCTACTTAATCAATCTCAACCATTGATTTTCAAAAGAGTGATATATGGGCCATTGATTTTTAAATGGTGATATTTTGGCCATCTTAGATTCAAGAAACAATCCGTCTTCACCAATATATTCCATTCGTCAAGATCCACATAGCAGGTTAGTATATACTTTAAAGGAGTTACTTTTTGATATCCATGTAGCCCAATCATCATGAAAATTTTTGGACACTAAATTGAAATTCAAAGATTTATGTATCAATATAAATATAAAGATTGGTATTTTGAGAATGAATTCTACTTTGATCAATTTCTAAATTTGAAGCAAAAAGAATAAACAGTTGATGAATATACCTGCTAATTCTGAGAGTTGTAAGATATCTATGAACTAGACAAGATTAAAAGACATTATTTGGGTCGTTATATAAGAGGCTTGAGACCAGATGTCTTAGAGAATATGCATTGTTGCCAAGCCATTCAAGAGGCATACTTAGAAGCCTTTCATATTGAACATATGTTGAGATGGTCTTGCATGCAACAATATGCATCTCAATAAAGAACAAGAGCACATGTTTTGGAAAGACTTTTACTGGAGAAGATAATCCCACGATTATCAATCGTTGCCTTCTCAACACAAATGAGAAGGAACAAGAAAAATGGAGACAGGCAAAGAAATTCCACATGCGGGTGAGAGTCAAACACAAAGCCGTCAATTTGATTATTGACAATAGTAGTGCAATAAATTTTATTGCACAAGAGGTTATTGACAAGCTTCATTTGCCAATTGGAAAACTTCCGAAGCCCTACCATGTCACGTGGTCTTATGGTTATGTTATTCCCGTAACTTACAGATGCTTTCAAAGCTCGTAATTATAAAGATAAACTTCGGTGTGATGTGATCCATATGAATATTGCTCATATTATTTTTGAACAACCATGACTTTTTGACTATAAAGCACGTCATGATAAAGAGATGAACACATATGCTTTTTAGTAGGAAAGAAAATGGATTGAACTCCGTCCATTGCCATCAATAACCTGGTCTTCATCTACATCATCATCTTCAACTAAAGAACCAAAGCAAGATTAAAAAAAAAGAAATTCAGAACCATGACATCGTGATTGCACCAAAGGAGATACCAACCATGACAGCTAAATTAAGGATGCCACAAGTGAGCAAGACCAAGGCAAAGCTAATCTCATGAAAAATTCAGAATAGTTAGAATATGATAAAGATAGTTTGACTCAAGAGCCACCAAAGGCAAAGGAAAAACAAAAACAAGCGGCAAGGCATTTTTTTTCACCGTCTTAAAGAAAATTATAGGCATTGAACATTGGATGGCTTACATAATATTTATTTTATTATTTTATAGTATTTCTTCTTTTAGTTTCATCAATATTTATGTTGTTATTTGTCACTTTGTTTTATGAATTTAGCAGCAAGATGGATTAGAATATTTTTCCAATTGTAGTTTTTTTTTTTTGGGTTATCATTTTAGTTGTTTCAAGCCTTCTGCCAGCTCATGCTGACTTATGTTTCAGCTATTCATTGGGTTCCTGAAGATCGAATCACACTTTTTACTTCTGACGGGCTCATTCAAATAGGAGGCTCTCTCATCCCTCGCCAGTTCCCTGCAGATGTATGCTATCTTTCCTCTTGTAATTTGAAATATTGCAGCCACCGTGCATCTAATGAAGATTTCATTTTCTCTCTCATTTTGAAGTTCAAACTAAATTATCATGTTTGACTTTCCCTTCCTTGTTCCCAACTGTTGATTCTCAGAACTATTAAAAAATATATTTTTTTAAAATTGATTCTTAGGGCAGTGCTGGACCTTCTATATTCCTTTTATGCTGACTTTTATGCTAAAATTGATACAAATTTATTATCACGAATCAACATAATATTTCATGACAGCAAGGATCGAAAAACCAGAATCGGGACCGACTGAGGTCCCTTCTCAGCCCAACTTGGCCGAGTCATACCTCAGCCAGTTATATGTATTGGCTTACATGGGCTGGGGGCCTGGGCTGCCTGGAAATCTTACCATGGTTTGTGTCATTTCTTCCATTGTATTGGTCATTCATATCAGGTTCAATGCAAAAGTTATCGCTGACCATCCAATTAAAAGCTGCTTGCAGGCCATGTCAAGTCAATGAAGACTTGAATAAAAGTACAATGTTGTTTGTGGGCCATCCCATTAAAACCCATATGGTTTTCAGAATTTTTCACTTTAAGCCGAGTCCCATGGGACCTGCATCGCTCAAGGTCGAGGCTGAGTCGACTCGGTCTTTGCCAAGTTTTTAATCCCTGCATGACAATCAACCTTTGATTATGTAGGCAGTTACCATTACATGCTGCATTTAGAGTATTTGAAGATTATTATTGTCTTGAAACTATGCTGACAGTTTTTTATTGTCAAAATGATTTGTTTCTGTATAAAAATAGAGATCGTCATCATCAACTAGGCTGTATTTCATTTATCTGGGGCCGGTATCAAAGTTCCCTTTGATGCATTTAAGCAGCACAATTATCCTACCAAGTCTATTGTTTTTGCACTGGACCTAGTCCTTTCTGTTTCTCTTTGGATTTAGATGTATGCTTCCTGTGCAGCTTTGTTTCATTTTTATCAAGCTGTCATTTTTTATATTTTATTCTTTTAATATTAACTGATCCTGATAAGGAAAACGATTCCAATATATCCTATTGACTTTTGTTGCCTATGTAACTTGACATTTTTTTTATTTGGCATTACTTATGGGCATGTTTGGCTATGGATTAAGTCTGGTTGGGATGAGGCATTCAGAAAGGTCAGGTTTGCTGTTGCATACACTTCTAATTTTGATATAAATGGGCCGGTTCATTTATTCTGGAAATTAATTCCGCATACATGTTATTCTAGCTTATTTTTCTGATGGATAATTGGCCTAATGGATACCCTATTCCTGTCTAGACTTGTTCCATGAACCAACATGTTTAAGCAGCAGAGGTCCCAGTTGATTTGGCAATCAATGACATGCCGTTTCATCATTGTGGTTCAGTCCGTGGAGCTTCTTTTATTTGAGATTTACCATTTGATTTCTTGATTCTATGATTCAGTTTTCCTAGGAACATCCTATGAAGAAATAATGCTGCTGCTTCTGATAATATTTATCATGCAGAAGAAGAGAGGAAAGGCATCTCAAGGATTCCAGCGTTTTCAAGAGAGAGATTACATGGATCCCAATCAGGGCCTTTGTCTTGGCGCACTCTTTGATATTGCTGCAACTAATGTAGGCAATTTATATATCAGTTATTATGGTTTCTTAACATTGCAATGCTTTTGGCATAACAGATGGTGATACAAATATTTTATTCTAGGGACTTGATACGGGCAGGAGACTTTGCATTTATGGGTTTTGCCGTTCCATAGAGATGCTGAGTGATGTTGTGGAAGATACAGTCTTAGAGCATGGTGGAGAGGTATGTAATTGCATGCCCAAATTTTCAATAATTGCACTAAAGGGTTTTTGTTTGGTGGACAATGATGTTTTGAAGGAGGTAATTCCAACCGTGGTATAGTCTATATGATTGGAATTCCTGTTGGTTCCAGGTTTGTTCAACGCATATCCCTCATATAGAAAATATCAATTTGATCAACTGAATAAAATTAAAAACCATTAAAAAGAAAAAAAGGAACTAATGACACTAACTCTTCCTCATCCACCACTAGCAGCACTTCTCATCATCAGCATTATTATTCAAGCCTCATCCCATCTATCTGGGTCAGCTCCGTGAGTTCTGCTTCTCCACTTGATTACCTCATAATCCACAGTTTATGATCCTATATATCTAAACACATCTTTAAATGATGCCATTTACCCAGAAGAAGTCTCAAATGAAAATACAACTGCAATTAGAGGCCTTGATTTTAAAATTGGCCAAATATTTTTCATGTTTTTTAAGCTAGGTGATTATTAAAATACTCTTGGTGTTCCTGCATTATTTGCTTGTACAAATTCATTATTTGTGGCAATAAAGAGATCTACAGTTTTCCACGTGCTGGCAAATGTGACTATGGTATATGTGTAAGTCACAGACTGTTACGAGCGCAACGACAATTAAATGCCCTGAATAAGTGTTAGGCGAATATTTTGCCTTAAAAGAAAATTGTTGGGAAATATTTATGTTTCTAAGCTAGGTAAATATTAAATGCTCATGTTGTTCTTGTGTTGTCTCCTTGTACAAATGTTTTATTGTTGGAAATGTGAGCTGCTCCTGTCTATTTTTGTGTCCCGGGTGGTTGCAACTATGTTAGAGTTTCTCTGTCACACACTCCAATATGTTGGGAATCTGTTCAGAATCTAAGAAGCATGGACACGGACACGGGACACAGATACGATACGATATGGATATGCCGACACAGCATTTCTCAAAAAAATAAGACATGGATACGTCGGGGGACACGTTAATAATATATGTTAATATATATAATCATCTACTAAAAAAATAATATCATTTTAACTTTTTTAATCAATTTAGTAGTTAAAAAATAAAAATTCAAGTACCAACTAATAAACATATTAAATTATCAAATATCAATACAACACTAAAACATAATTCATAATCATTAAACATGAAATATCCACAGTTCCATAAAATCCATATAAAGAAAATGGCGGATCATCTCTTTCCCCTCTCTAAAAAAAAAAAAAAAACGAAAAGCAAAAAAAAAGCCTATCTTGAGGCCTATTCTTTAGTGAAACATTTACTTGTCTTTAGCTTATGATATGATTAATATTTACAATCATACATTTTTCCATCAGATAAAATTGTCATATATCAAGTTTCCAAGTTTTAATAACCACATGTTAACAAAGTGTCCAAGAGATATCAGTCACATGTTTATTTTTTAGTCACAGACACGGGCCAAGAATTGTGGGACACGTTGCAAAAGAAATGTCGAACAAGTGTCCGAAATTAAGATTTTTACTTCTTAAGTATGGGCACGGCTAAATAGTATCGGACACATGTCTGAGAGTGTCCGAAGAGTGTCGGTGTCCGACACGGACACGTCACTTTCTTAGAAGTGTCCGTGCTTCTTAGGTTCGGATTTATAATAAATAGAATAACTATGCATCTCTACAATTTCTTTTCTTGCTCTGGGTACTCACAGAATTTGAGATTCACCTATGACTCCACTACCAATTTTAGCTATTGCTGTTGCCTTGGTCTTGTATAGTTCTTGGTTTCCCTGTTTACCTACCCACTAATAACTCTCCAAAGGTGGTGTTCCAGTCTAGAAAAGATCTGTATGCTATCTGGCTTTGTATTTCTGTGTCTATCTGGTATGTGTTTGCTTCCTTCTATTGTACTATATCGTTTTGTGGTTCTGTTACTTTGTGGTTACATAATTGCTTCCTCGGAAAGAGGAATGTGAAAGCAATTTTGCATTGTTCATCTATATCTATCTTTTTATTTCCCATTCACTTCTGCTTCTTTATGTGCACCGTTCTCCTAACTCCGCAATCCTGTAGTCCACTCGCTTTCGTATTATCTCCAATATATTCAAGCCTTGTTGTTAAGCACCACTTTCTAGTGGGGCCCACTTAGGGATGGGACCGATCCCCCCTCCACCTACACATTCATGGTGATGAAGGCTGAAAATATCATCCTAATCACTTGATCAATGGCCAACAAGTTTTTACTGTCCAAAAATGAGTGTAAACCGATCCAACAGTCTAATCAAATTAGATGGGTGCTAAACTTGGGATAGGTGACTATCACATGACCCCTGTGAATTGCACACGTTATACAGTTGATCGAACAGTCCAGTTTATTCATAATTCAAAATTGGTGGACGTGTACAATTCAAGTAGGTCGTGTGTGTGATTTATTTGGATGGCTCTCAATGTGGGTCCCACTATCAAAAACAGTCCATATGGATGGTCCCTACAAGACCGTTTCTCATATGTATATATATTTAGATATATGGGAATATTACTATGCATCCATCCCTCACCATAGTTACATAACTTTCCCTATTTGTAAGTAAGCATTCTTCTTTTGCATATGACTAAGAATGGCTTTTTCTCTTTTGCACGTAAATATTTCCATTTGTGTAAGTGTCCCTCACCATAGGTTGAGGGATGGATGCATAGTAATATTCCCCATATGTTTATTTATATAAAATAATCTCATGAGAACTAGTTCTCACCATTTTTTTGTAAGAACTCTATGCGGGGCCCATCTATCATCCAATCCAAACCTTTTAATATTTAGGGACCCTCTAATAGTCACACGCACCCCAAGTTTTGATCAAATTGAATTTATTGGACCATTAGGTCAACTGTGTATCAATCTGAATGAATTGGATTTGTGGGCCATGAATTTAGAGACGTAATTGGAGCCAAACTTGATATTTGGGGTGGTTTCACATAGATCGGTCCCATTCCTAAATGGGACCCACAAGTGGATCCCATTAAAAGTTCTCACGGTATGTGCGTGAGAACAGTTCTTACAGGATCATGCCCCATTTATATATATATATAGAGAGAGAGAGAGAGAGAGAGAGAGAGAGAGTAGGCTTTCCTTCTATATAGGTAGAAATCTTACGATTTGATTTGATAATTGCTCCATCAAGCCTTACGATTTAAGCGATTCCAATAAGCAGGAATAGTCACTACTAAGAGATTAATATTAGTGATCTTTCACTTTTTCCTTTCTTTGTTTCCTATTTTTTAGCATTTCTATTTTCAAATGGTTTTTTAGTGGTTAACTAAACCTCTTAAAAAAGATTTTAGAAATAAATAAGGAATAAGTATGTGAATAAAGCGTTTGACTATGGTTGTAGGGTTTTTATACTTTTTTTTTCCCTTCAGGTGACACCCTAACCATGTTAAGTTGATCGTTTGGATATATTGTATTTTTTATTTTAATAGAATAAAAAATAATTTCCACCTGTTTATTTTTCCAAGTACCATTGATATCTTTTTTATTTATATATATATATATAACTGTTCTCACATATTGTTTATGATATATTAATATAAGTTAATGTTGTTTTGATATGATTGTATTGTAGTGTTATCTGTCATTGTATTTATGCTGCTATTGTTGAAAAATGGATGGATTATAACTACTTTTTCCTTTTTTATTCTTTTTATATTTTTCATTTTTAAAAGAAGAAATTCTTACGATTTATGATATGATTTGATTCATCTCCTTAAACCATTTGCGATATGATTCCAAATTTCAAAAACAATTTATTTAGGTTCGTTTTCCTTTCTTGAAATGGTAACAAAATATCTATTGGCACACCATAAATGAAATCAATGAAAACAAAAAGACCAAAACAAAACAAACAAACTGGGGTAGCTCCTGAAAAGGCCATGCTAAAAAGAAAAATGCATTCCCAAAGGAAGCCCATTGCACCTTGGGAATTGAGATGCTAGTCCTTAGAAGACTGAACCTCTTATCGTGGCACTAATAGGACATCTTTCTCTGGTAACTTAATAGGGTAATCATACTTCACTTGGTATATCTAGAGTTACCGGTTCCTTACTGGTGCAGACTGGGAATTCATAGATACCATCTCAGCGCGCTGTGGCATCATTTCATGGAGATGTATGTTAAAGCAAGATAAAAAGTAATGATGTAAACAAACAAATTTTTATTTTAGGTTGTAGCCGCAGCGAAGGCAAGTGAGGGTGGCCTCCAAGAGAAACTAACCATGACTGTGGCAGTGCCGCTGCTGTGGGGTGTTCCGCCAGCATCTGAGACTCTCCATTTAGCCGTCCGAACTGGTGGAGGCATAGTTGAGAAAGTGTACTGGCAGTGGGATTTCCTGTAAATAAATACGAGCTGCCATTTGTGCATCGTGTATATAATTTGTCCTGATTTTTTATTTCTTCGTACTGGCCTATTGTTCTCTGATCTATTGATGCCTTCTAGGCCTATTTGTATTCATGTGTACGGAACTCTAGGCTTCTTTTACAGTGTGGGTAGTGATATTTTATAAATGAGTACTGACTGATGAATTTCACTTGCAAAACAAATTTGAATGCCCAAAATCTACTTGTTTCTGTAAGGGTATAATAGACAAACACAATTATATGTAATGAAGCTGACTGATTTCAATTAGAATTCAGCCCCAATTGATTTTGACCGTGGGGAATGTGTTTTGACTACAAGACGGTGGTTTTGTAACTTCTCAGGTCCCATCTTAAAAAAACACGCGGGCGTTTCTCCCCATTCCATTTAACACACACAACGAGGACTCTAAGAACGTGGCAGGGATTTGATTTTGACCAGGTTCTGATTAATATTTTCCCCAACATCCCACATCCAGTATCATCTCCATTTTTTCTCCTTTTTCAGAAAGCCATCTCCATGTTCCTAACAACTTTTACTCAATATCAACTCTTACAAAACACATGTGATTACTCACTCTTGGCAACTCCGCCAAACTGTAAAGAAGCCTCGTGAGTCATGAGTAGGTTTAGGCCCCAAAATCTCTGTCAACTTCTTTTTCTTCCACATATGTCGAGTGGCTGCATATATGTTTAATTTATGCGATTTGGTTGTTGACTTGATGTTCTATTGAGAGATTGAGTGTTATTTATGCGATCTTTGTATGGAATCTGTTTATGGCAAGATTTACAGTTGCATTAGGTAGTATATCTTGATGCCATGATGATTTAATGACTGTTGCATGCGAATGTTTTTTTTTAACCGTCTTGGATATCTCATGTAATTACACGACTATGATCTGTATCATTCATGCATGGGTTTCTTCTTGGAATAAAATTTGTTATTTTATGCTAGTTTATGCATACCTGTTAGGATTATATGAGTGTTGGACAAAACTCAGGGTCCATAGAGTTATAATTTTATAGTTCTTTTAAAATGGACGGTAACATATGTCGTCAGATGAGCTAAAGTAAAGAATCTAAAGAAATTGCAAATTTTGTGAAAAAAAATTACCTGAGACTAAAGGGTTGTCCGCTCAAGCAAACAGTGTGCCCGGTTGAGCAGAACTGTCGAATTGGCCCAAATAGAAACAAGGCCCGCTCAAGCGAATCTTGGGCCTGCTCAAGTAGATGACGAAGAAAACCCATCCAGACTTGCACGAATCAGTTTCCTTTTTCTGATGGGACTGCTTATTTTAGTTCTATGTAGTTCTATGTAGACTCTATCTATGAAGCACGAATATTAGGTTATTTAAAAGGTTTCTTTCTCAACCCTAGGTACTAATCTCCTTGTTCTAATCCTAGAATACACATTGAAACTCCCTTGTCTTCTCTAGAGTATCTATTGGAGAGTGTGCTAAAGTTTTAAACTTCTAGGGATTGTTATTTCTATTCTTGTGGAAGATTTGTTCGCCTTTGTAGATTTAAGGTCTATTAATTCGTTGGCTTTTGATATTCAAGATGGTTTGTTTCAAGCATGTTGAGCGGTGAACAACATGGTCGTTGGCAATAAAAACTACAGTCCTTGGGTTGTGGCTAACTGAGAAGGGTCTATAAGTATATTTTGTAATTGCTCAATTTCATAGTGTTTAGTTTCCATTAGACCGAGTGATGGGTCTCATGGTTCTTTCGCTTGTTGGGTTTTGCACATAAAAATCGTGTGCCTCTCTTCTTATGGTCGATTGATTTACAGTTTCTTTTATTTTTCTACCATTGTTAATTCGACTACACTCTAGAAGTCAGATTGAGACTTTGAATCCTTTACTTTTGGACGTTCTAAAAAAACCTCAACTGGTATCAAAGCCAATTGCACAAATCTGTTATGTGTAGATCTATTGAGATTTCTAGAATGGAATTCAGCCAGGAAGGCACTTCGACCACCGAGCCAGCTTTGTTGGATGGATCGAATTATGCCTACTAGAAAGTTAGAATGACAGCCTTCCTCTAATTTATTGATGATGATGTCTGGAGTTATGTTGAATCCGGCTATATCAAACCCACTGTCATGTTTGAAGGGAAAACTATTCTCAAACCAAAAGCACAATGGACCAAAGAGGAAAAGCAAGCATTCAACTTTAACAATAAGGTCATAAATGCTATTTGCAATGGACTCTCTCCTTCTGAGTCCTATAGGATCTCTACCTATACATTTGCTAAGGAAGCATGGGACGCCTTGCTTACTATTCATGAGGGCACTATCAATCTTTTTTCTTAATGTTAACTTTCATTGAAAACCACAACCAGTATAAAAGATTTATACTGGCTAGCAGGAGTGCAGAATAAACCCAAAGTTGGGATACAACAAGTTACCAAATAAAAAACTAATAACTAAACTTACAACTTGCTTAAGAGAGAGTTATTTCTCTCCAATTAACCATAATTTGATCCACAGAGTAGTCCTTAAATAAAGGGTTCGTCTTCACCCATTAAGTAACCAAAAATTTAACTTTACCGCATAACACCTCTTCATTTGTTAACATTCCATCAAAGCATCAGTTATTCCTTTCCTTCCAAATATGCCAAATGACTACTAGAAGGGACACCTTCCACATTTTCTTCCTTTTGTGGGCCCACTATAGGATTTCCATTCCTCAAAATGGTTTTGAAGGAGCTTCGGTAAGACTTAGTTTCATCCAAACCAACATATAACTGAATTCCATACGTTCACCACATATCTATATCTCAATAGAAGGTGGTCTACATTTTCCTCATCCTTTAAGAATATTGAGCAAGCATTCACAATGTTTTTCCCTTTTCTTATAAGATTGTCCAGAAAAAATTTGTTTTCAGATGGTAATCCATCCAAAAGCCATCAATCTTAAACAGCCTAAACTTCAGAAATTGACTACTTCCTTTGAAACCCTAACAATGGAAGATGATGAGACTTTTGATGATTTCTATACCAAATTGAGTAATATTGTCAATTCTAGTTTCAATTTAAGTAAGCTAATTTCTAAAAATAAGATTATCAAGAAAATCTTGAGGTCTCTACCTGAAAATTTTCATCTAAAGGTTATGGCAATTGAAGAAAATAGAGATTTGGATACCCCTAAGGTTAATCAATTAGCTGACCAATCATCAGGCAAAGGGAAAATCTAAAAGTTTCCTATGAATTAGAAAAGGATGTTGAAAGCAATTTTGATTCTGAGGATATTGACGCTCAATTAGCAATTCTCATCGTGAAAAACTTCAAGACGTCTAAATATAAAAAGAAGACTGGTAAGATAAACCATAAATCTGTTCAGTGCTATAAATGTAACGACCCAAAAATCTGGAGCTCTTCAGATTCTTAAGCCGTTTTCTAACTTTTTATAACATCACCACATAAATCAAATTCCCATGAACATCAAGGTTTAAAACAATCAAATTTCATTGTATTTCAATCATTATGTATATACTAGAAGTCTTGATAATACCACTGAGTAAAAGACAAATCTCTATTTGTGGAAAAGAAAAATATCTAAGTCTTGGGCTATTCCTATTTACGAATCTATTCTTTGCTTTTCGAGTTCTGGATCAGCCACGCATGTCAAAATCCACCAGCTGATCTCCGTCACTCCCGGCAACCTCCAAGACTGTATTACCTGAAGTGGGGTAAACCACTGGTCTGTAACACTAGTGAGTAGAATAAGAAGACATTAAGGTATAACATATTTCAATCATTCAAAGGAATCTTTATACATTCAATAAAGGGGGTTAAATAACATCTTAATCAATTTTTTTCTTGAGTAATTTCCCACTGGACCCATCAATGGTTCCAATATCTCATATGGGTGTATCTACATTTCTGTCAATAACACGGTTTATCATCCACCATGATTATTGAGCCTGTTCCGATACTCCCTCACCAGAGTATCTACATTTCTATCAACAACATGGCCTGTCTTGCCACCATGATTGCTGAACCTTCTTCCCTCGACTAACATCCACGAGAGAAACTTTATACTTAATGCTGGCGGTTGGTACTACTCTATTGCAATCATCAACGGCAAATTCATTTCAATAAATTTATTATAGATTCATCTCCACCATAATTAGCTACATAATCTTATTCCTTAGCCAGTTCCACATAACACTGGTTAGTCCTCGCCCCACTCCAAATCAGAATTGGTACTAGGCTGTGGCATTGTCCATATTTTATTGAAGAAGTTAATTACTCATAATAAAATCAACCGCAGGAATAAAACATACTATTGAATTCATATAGTATCATACTCCACTATATTTGAATGTCCAAAAACTCCATGTAATTTTCACCATTACCAAGTTACATAAGAAATATACGATTATTTCTTTCTAAAAGATTCAAAACTAATATTTGGTAAAATTAAGTCCTCACTTTTAGTCTAAAGAAACATCCAGATGCTGGGCCTCATGAATTAGATATCAAAATAATGTTTGGTGGGTTCATAATATATTAACTGTATGTACATCATAAGTCTTAATGGGTCCTTTAAAATATCTTTAAATTGCAGGACCAATTTGTAATTTTGAATAAGTCTTCCTTTTATATGTACATCAATAGAGATCGTCTCTGTAGAACAGAGCTCACGTTCGGTTAAGGGGGTCCTCGCTTGGCTGCGATGAAGCCTAGGTATGGAAGGGCATCAACGGTCCAACTTGCATGGGCCATCACCTTTGGGGTCGCCCTAGGGTCCACGAGAAGATGTGGGGAAGTGATCTTTGATCAAGTGGCCCACAGGAGCTTCGTACCCTCCAACATGAACCAATCCCGGAACGACCTAATCTGCAACAAATTCCTTTTCGGCTCTAGTTCCTTCTCGATTTGGAACGTGAGGTGCATGAAACATTAGTTAGGGGTCTTATCTACCTTAAGGTCTCTGTCACGGCCCGAGCCCAGAATTCGGGGGTTAGCGAAAAGCTAAACCGGTGACACACGTACTCCCGTGCACGTGCACCCAAACCCAGTCCAGATGCACGCACACAAGGGATCTAACACGTGCGAACTAAGCGTACGCGGAAGCTGTACATACCAAAGCAAGCAACAAAGGAAAAAAAATAAAATAGCGGAAGCCAAAGTAAATACGAAACGGAAAAGACAAAGACAAATACACTGAGATAAAACCGAATACACACCAAAATCAATATACACAAAATATACAGAATACAAGTCCAAAGTCCAAAGTCCAAATACAAGCTCTCAAAACCCAAAATGCAAAATAAAAGCCACTGGTATGCATGCACGCACTTGGCAGAAGTGATCAGGCCCACTCTGCCAGACCGGAGGGTGCCTCTACACTCGCCCCTGCAGCCTCCTCGACCGCCGGGGAGCTGGGCAAGGTATCTGTGCCTGCAACACCACAGACAACACAAATGAATACAACGATCCAGCAAATATAAGTAACAGAGATGAAACACTCATAGTATCAAAGCTGAATAAATGACAGAATAATGATTTCAGAATTTCATCTTAGTAAGCTAAGCAAATCGTGCATAGACGTAAAGCATGATATATGAATCAAACATAGAAATACTGACTAAGTGGCTACTACGTTAACCATGTTCTCTCCAATAGAGAGCAGAGCAGAGCAGAGCAGAGGAGAACACCGCTGTCCAGGCCAAAGGTACAACGGGTCTCGGTTCCTGGGTTCCGGGGTCCCAAGACAAAGCAACACTGCAGTTAAAACAGAGATACAGAGATCTACGCCAGAGGTAACCCCGTCGGGTATCCTAGGGCTGAGGCTGAGTAGAGCCAGACTAATACCAATCAAATCAAAGCTAAAGAAAGGAGATTATCCGCTTTGGACTCACCGATGACAAGGACCGGATCTTATCCTCACGTATTAACCTCTGGGCAGAGCCACCAGGGAATACCCAAAAATCAGAGATATACAAAGCCAGAGAATATACAAAGCATAGCATAGATCAAAACAGAGTACAGAGCGAAGAATAATACAGATATACAGAACGAAAGCAAAATGACTGAGGAATGCATAACATAGATTAACAGAACAGAGGGCAAAACCATAAACAATATGCAATGCATCTCAGATTAATACGGAATCAAGGTTCATTACAAGCCAAGTCTAATCTAGTTGCATCACTGTCACTAACCGTGCATGTTGATGTAGTTTTAAGTTATTCGATGCACCGTTGCCATCCTAGTGTTGCAATATAATCCTTATGTGCATCGAAGTCCCTTAAACCAACACCCATGGGGAGGTGCTTAACAGTGATCAACGCTCACATGAACAAGTCACAGCCTAACAGATTATTCATGCGATCCAAAGAGTCCATCGGGCCGGTGTACGGGTATGGTTAACCTGTATTTGAGCCCTACAAGGTCACACCATTAGCCTAAGTTTAACTGATATTTAACAGGTCTTACGGTTTAGCCATGGGTGACCTACGGCTTAGCCGTGGCATCCTACGGCGTAGCCGCAATATGCACTACGGCTTAGCCGTGGTTCCCTTCAGAACACGGCTAAACTGTCAGCTTTTCCACCTCTGATCTGATACATCTCACGGCTGAGCTACGGTGGAGTCCACGGCTTAGCCGTAAACCATCACGGCTTAGCCGTAGCCTCACCGTAAGAACACTGATATCAGAAAAGTTTCGACTGATCAGAGATTAAATCCACGGCTTAGATACGGTTTGGTTCACGGTTAGCTTACGGCTCAGCCGTAGGACAAATTACGGCTTAGCCGTAGCCTAGCCGTAGAACAAACTCGAATTTGTCACTCTCTGGAATCTAAGCCGTACAGGGTTACGGCTTAGCCGTACAATACAGACGCGAATTCGGGAAGATTACAGAAACGAAATTTTGGGTACAGAAACTGAATAAAACAAGCTCAACTGATTCTCATAGCTTAGAAAATGGCTGTAACACATGCTAAACAAAGAATAAGAGTGAATCAAAGCCATCAAACAAACACCCATATGTGTTATCAAAGCCTGTACTTATACTTGCCTCAAATCTGACAAAATCCTCTGAAATCAAGCTCCAAATCCACTAAAATCAAGACAAATCAAAGCAAGAAACCATGCATGAGATGGAAACACAGAAATCAGAGAATGAGAGGTGCAATTGGGAGAAGAAACACAAAGGACCCACTTACCTCAAGCAATACACAAGGATGAGAGAAGAGAGAAGAGAGAAGAACCCAATCACCAAAGTGCAAGCTTACACTACAAGATCGAAGAAGAGAATGAAGATGAGGGGAGAAGAACGTGGAGCTCCTGACTCCTTGCATGCAACGTTGAGGAATGAAATGAGCAAGGGAGGGAGAGACATCTGGAGCTAACTCATATTTATATATATTTGGAAGTTAAGTCAAAGTCCGGAGAGTTAAGACTAATTACAGTTCAAGTCACACGGGGGTCCAACTTCTCCAATTGACTTCAAACGGATCTGACTCAGTTACGGAAATTGTCGAGCTCAACGAAATACGCGCGCTGACACCAAGATGATGCAAAGATGAGATGAGCAAAGCCAAAGCAAAATTACGAAAAAGGGCTTAAACTACCTATCTCAGGTCAAAGGTTGCTCAACTACCTATCCAAGGCCCAAAACCAATTCCAAAAGAAATAAACAAAACAAAACACACACTAATAAGCCACTAATCCGGCTCAAAGGGGATCGGAGTGTTACATCCTCCCCCACTAGGAATCATTCCGTCCTCGGAATGACTACCTACCTGCGCAAAGAGCTGGGGGTACTGGCGCGCTAGCTGCTCCTCTAGCTCCCAAGTAGCCTCATCCGGACCGTGATGCTCCCACAACACTTTAACCCATCTGATAGTCCTGGTACGGAGAATCTGCTCTCGTGTCCCAACGATGCGAAGCGGACGCTCAACGTAAGTCGCATTAGGCTGAATCTGAATGTCATCGTAGCGAATCACATGGCTCGGATCTGGCACATACTTACGGAGCATCGACACATGGAACACATCGTGAACACCGGAGAACTCAACTGGAAGTGTCAACCGATAGGCTAAATCTCCAACTCGGCTCTTGACTTCGAACGGTCCTACATATCTCGGAGCTAACTTGCCCTTCTGACCAAATCGAACTGTGCCCTTCATCGGAGAAACTTTAAGAAATACCCAATCTCCGACTTGGAATGCCAAAGGTCTCCTCCGAGTATCAGCATAGTTCTTCTGCCTGGACCGAGCAATCTTCAGATTCTCTATCACTTTCTGCACCTTCTCTGTCGTCTCAGCAATGATTGTCGGACCATGGAAACTTCTAGTTCCAACTTCCTCCCAGCACACTGGAGTCCTGCACTTACGTCCGTATAGAGCCTCATAAGGTGCCATACCAATACTCTCATGGAAGCTGTTGTTGTAAGCAAACTCACACAATGCTAGATGTGTATCCCATTCCTTCTCAAAGTTCAGCACGCTAGCTCGGAGCATATCCTCCAACGTCTGAATGGTACGCTCCGACTGTCCATCGGTCTGGGGGTGGTATGCCGTGCTAAAACTCAACTTCGTGCCCATAGCTTCCTGAAATGCTCTCCAGAATGAAGATACAAAACGACTGTCTCGATCCGACACAATCGATACTGGGGTGCCATGCAATCTGACTATCTCGTCAACAAACTTCCTGGCCATCTCCGTGAATGTCATCCCTTTCTTGAACGGAAGGAAATGTGCTGACTTGGTCAATCTGTCCACTATGACCCAGATCGCATTATTCTTCCTACTGGTCGGCGGAAAACCGGAGACGAAATCCATAGTAATGTGCTCCCACTTCCACTGCGGAATGTGCAATGGATGCAATGATCCTGGAGGTCGCTGATGATCAGCTTTTACCCTCTAACAGGTCAAACATCGAGCTACGAACCCTGCGATCTCCCGCTTCATATTGTTCCACCAAAATCTATCTTTCAAGTTCCGGTACATCTTCGTACTCCCGGGATGCATCGCATATCGGGCATCGTGCGCATCTGTCATCAATTTCTCTTTCAGCTCGTCCACAGCGGGAACACACAATCTGTTCCTGAAGTACAAAACTCCATCCACCACGCTGAAATCCGGTCGATCTGCAATCCGATCTCTGAACTTCACCAGGAGGGGGTCCTCAAACTGGCGATCCTTGATCTGCTGAATCACCTCAGGCTGAAACACGACGGTAGTAGCTAATGTCACCAATCCACCTACCATCTGAACCTCAACAGGCTGATCACGCACAAGCATATAAAATCCTGCCAACACCTGAAGACTGTCTGTCCTCCTGCTGAGTGCATCTGCAACTACATTGCCTTTGCCTGGGTGGTACTTGATCGGAAAGTCGTAATCTTTGATAAACTCCAACCATCTCCGCTGTCTCATATTCAAGTCATGCTGATCAAACAAGTACTGCAGACTGTGATGATCGGAATGGACCTCAAACTTCACACCGTACAGGTAATGTCGCCACAACTTCAATGCAAATACAATGGCTGCTAACTCCAAGTCATGTGTGGCATAGTTCTTCTCATGTTCTTTCAACTGTCTGGATCCATAGGCAATCACCTTCTGATTCTGCATCAGTACACAGCCTAGTCCAACTCTAGAGGCATCTGAGTAAATCATGAATCCCTCACTACCATTCGGGAGAGTCAACACTGGCGCCGTAGTGAGCTTTTCCTTCAGCAACTGAAAACTACGCTCACATTTCTCTGTCCACTCATACGGGACCTTCTTCCGAGTCAACTGAGTCAGCGGGGCTGAAATCTTCGAGAAATCCTGCACAAACCTGCGGTAATATCCCGCCAATCCCAGAAAACTCCGAATCTCTGTCACTGATCTAGGACGGGGCCAATGGACTACTGCCTCAATCTTAGCTGGATCCACCATCAATCCATCTCTAGAAATCACATGTCCCAAAAATGCAACTTGCTCTAGCCAGAAATCACACTTAGCCAACTTTGCATACAACTTGTGATCTCGAAGCAGCTGCAATGCCTTCCTCAGATGGTCTGTATGTTCCTCAGCAGTCTTCGAATAGACCAATATGTCATCTATAAAAACCACAACGAACTGGTCCAAGAAGGAAGTAAACACCCTGTTCATCAACGCCATAAAAGCTGCGGGTGCATTCGTCAAACCAAATGGCATGACAAGGAACTCGTAGTGTCCATACCGAGTCCTGAAAGCTGTCTTCGGAACATCCTCATCCTTCACCCTGAGCTGGTGATATCCTGACCTCAAGTCAATCTTAGAGAAGTGAGCTGCACCCTGAAGCTGATCGAACAACTCATCAATCCTAGGCAATGGATACTTGTTCTTGATAGTCACTTTGTTCAACTGCCTATAATCAATGCACATCCGGAAACTGCCATCCTTCTTCTTGACAAACAATACAGGAGCTCCCCAAGGTGAAACACTTGGGCGTATGAACCCTTTATCCAACAGATCCTGCAACTGTTTCTTCAATTCCAACAACTCTGCAGGTGCCATACGATATGGAGCTCTACTGATAGGTGCTGTACCTGGTACCACGTCAATAGCAAATTCTACCTCCCGAACTGGTGGCAACTCTGGCACATCCTCCGGAAAGACATCCGGAAACTCGCTGACTACTGGAATCTCACTGAGCTGTCGCCGATCTTTCTTTTCTGAAATGAATGCAAGAAATCCCTCACATCCCCTACGAAGCATCCTGTCTGCCTTACAAGCAGAGATCACACGTCTTGGGCACTTCATCTGGCTGCCCTCAAATCGGAATCCGCTGCCCAAATCAAAGTAGATAGCCTTGCTGTAGCAATTGATACACGCATGATATCTTGCAAGCCAGTCCATACCAAGAATCACATCAAAATCCAGTGTTGTGAGCAACACGAGGTCTACTGGGAGCTGATGACCAGCTATCCGCACAGCGCACTGAGGGTAGAAAACACTGCACTCCACCCGTTTACCAACCGGAGTGGATACCAACAACAAGTATGGAAGTGGTGTAGGTCGCTGTCGAAGCTGCACAGCAAAATGGGGTGCTACGTACGAACGCGTAGACCCGGAGTCAAATAAAGCTAAAGCTTCTGCATCGGAAATTAAAATTTTACCTTCCACTACCGTGGCCTCCTCCGCGCCCTCATGCGTAGCAGCATAGGCTCGGGCTGTCTGGCGATTCGGCTTCTGACCTGGGCGAGCTGGCTGAGATCTGCCCTGTGCTGTAGGTCCTGTCTGTCTCGTCTGTGGAGAGAACTGAAACTTCGGGCATTGGGCCCGCCTGTGGTCCGTAGAGCCACACCCGAAACAAGCCCCACTCTTCCTCCAAC
This sequence comes from Sextonia rubra, assembly GCA_037013555.1. Classification (NCBI taxonomy): domain Eukaryota; kingdom Viridiplantae; phylum Streptophyta; class Magnoliopsida; order Laurales; family Lauraceae; genus Sextonia; species Sextonia rubra. The sequence goes on from JASUAD010000027.1 coordinate 523,007, forward strand.
ATCTGTCGGTGGGGTGATCCTTCCCACAGTGACTGCAAACTATCTGAGGACTGCTCGAACTGCCCTGCTTACCCTTGAACTTCTTCTGGAACTGACTTCTACCACTGAAACCTGCTGCCCTCTTAGCCTCTGTTCGCTCCTCCTCAAAGATGGCCTCTGCATCATAAGCCCTGTCAATAGCGTCATCCAATGTAGCCGGCCACATACAAGCAACCACGTGGCGTTTGTGTCTCGGATTTAGGCCGTTGACGAAGCGAGTCACCTTCTTATGCTCCGTGTTTACCATGTCCTCTGCAAAATGAGACAACTCGGTAAACCTGTATACATAATCTGCAACTGACATCTGTCTCTGCTGAAGGTTGAAGAATTCCACTTCCTTGGCTCGCTGAATATGGAGAGGCATGAACTTACGACGGAATTGCTGCTTGAAGGTCTCCCAAACTGTGGCACTGGGCATAGTCTGAAATGAGGTCTTAACACTCCTCCACCATGTCTTGGCTACACTCCGAAGCATAGAGGCTGTGAGAACTACCTTCTGCTTGTTACTGCACACGATCGTATCAAAAAGCTCTTCAGTCTGCTCCAACCATTGCTCAGCCTGCAATGCATCTTCTATCCCATGAAACTCGGTCGCCCCTCGCTTACGGAACTTGTCGAAAAGAGCATTAGGATCTGATTCCTTGGGCTGGAAAATCACTTGCTGATCTATACGAGGTGATGCTACTGCGGCAGCCTGACTCTGTCTATCTACCATGGATGCCATCTGTGCCTGTAATGACTGCATAGACTGCATCATCATCATCATTCGTTCCTCACTACTGATGTGTGGAGGTACTGATCCACTATCACCGTTGTGGCCTTGTTGATTCTCATCCCTAGATCCTGATCCTGATGCCATCCTATAAAAGGAAAAGAAACACAACACACAAATATAAAATGCCCTGAGTTAGTCCGATCCCAAATCAACCTATGAGACTTCGAGTCAAATAGTTGATAGCGTTGTCTCACCACGATCTTAGATGCCTACATGCTTATAACTAGCATGCTCTGATACCATACAATACGTATGTCACGGCCCGAGCCCAGAATTCGGGGGTTAGCGAAAAGCTAAACCGGTGACACACGTACTCCCGTGCACGTGCACCCAAACCCAGTCCAGATGCACGCACACAAGGGATCTAACACGTGCGAACTAAGCGTACGCGGAAGCTGTACATACCAAAGCAAGCAACAAAGGAAAAAAAATAAAATAGCGGAAGCCAAAGTAAATACGAAACGGAAAAGACAAAGACAAATACACTGAGATAAAACCGAATACACACCAAAATCAATATACACAAAATATACAGAATACAAGTCCAAAGTCCAAAGTCCAAATACAAGCTCTCAAAACCCAAAATGCAAAATAAAAGCCACTGGTATGCATGCACGCACTTGGCAGAAGTGATCAGGCCCACTCTGCCAGACCGGAGGGTGCCTCTACACTCGCCCCTGCAGCCTCCTCGACCGCCGGGGAGCTGGGCAAGGTATCTGTGCCTGCAACACCACAGACAACACAAATGAATACAACGATCCAGCAAATATAAGTAACAGAGATGAAACACTCATAGTATCAAAGCTGAATAAATGACAGAATAATGATTTCAGAATTTCATCTTAGTAAGCTAAGCAAATCGTGCATAGACGTAAAGCATGATATATGAATCAAACATAGAAATACTGACTAAGTGGCTACTACGTTAACCATGTTCTCTCCAATAGAGAGCAGAGCAGAGCAGAGCAGAGGAGAACACCGCTGTCCAGGCCAAAGGTACAACGGGTCTCGGTTCCTGGGTTCCGGGGTCCCAAGACAAAGCAACACTGCAGTTAAAACAGAGATACAGAGATCTACGCCAGAGGTAACCCCGTCGGGTATCCTAGGGCTGAGGCTGAGTAGAGCCAGACTAATACCAATCAAATCAAAGCTAAAGAAAGGAGATTATCCGCTTTGGACTCACCGATGACAAGGACCGGATCTTATCCTCACGTATTAACCTCTGGGCAGAGCCACCAGGGAATACCCAAAAATCAGAGATATACAAAGCCAGAGAATATACAAAGCATAGCATAGATCAAAACAGAGTACAGAGCGAAGAATAATACAGATATACAGAACGAAAGCAAAATGACTGAGGAATGCATAACATAGATTAACAGAACAGAGGGCAAAACCATAAACAATATGCAATGCATCTCAGATTAATACGGAATCAAGGTTCATTACAAGCCAAGTCTAATCTAGTTGCATCACTGTCACTAACCGTGCATGTTGATGTAGTTTTAAGTTATTCGATGCACCGTTGCCATCCTAGTGTTGCAATATAATCCTTATGTGCATCGAAGTCCCTTAAACCAACACCCATGGGGAGGTGCTTAACAGTGATCAACGCTCACATGAACAAGTCACAGCCTAACAGATTATTCATGCGATCCAAAGAGTCCATCGGGCCGGTGTACGGGTATGGTTAACCTGTATTTGAGCCCTACAAGGTCACACCATTAGCCTAAGTTTAACTGATATTTAACAGGTCTTACGGTTTAGCCATGGGTGACCTACGGCTTAGCCGTGGCATCCTACGGCGTAGCCGCAATATGCACTACGGCTTAGCCGTGGTTCCCTTCAGAACACGGCTAAACTGTCAGCTTTTCCACCTCTGATCTGATACATCTCACGGCTGAGCTACGGTGGAGTCCACGGCTTAGCCGTAAACCATCACGGCTTAGCCGTAGCCTCACCGTAAGAACACTGATATCAGAAAAGTTTCGACTGATCAGAGATTAAATCCACGGCTTAGATACGGTTTGGTTCACGGTTAGCTTACGGCTCAGCCGTAGGACAAATTACGGCTTAGCCGTAGCCTAGCCGTAGAACAAACTCGAATTTGTCACTCTCTGGAATCTAAGCCGTACAGGGTTACGGCTTAGCCGTACAATACAGACGCGAATTCGGGAAGATTACAGAAACGAAATTTTGGGTACAGAAACTGAATAAAACAAGCTCAACTGATTCTCATAGCTTAGAAAATGGCTGTAACACATGCTAAACAAAGAATAAGAGTGAATCAAAGCCATCAAACAAACACCCATATGTGTTATCAAAGCCTGTACTTATACTTGCCTCAAATCTGACAAAATCCTCTGAAATCAAGCTCCAAATCCACTAAAATCAAGACAAATCAAAGCAAGAAACCATGCATGAGATGGAAACACAGAAATCAGAGAATGAGAGGTGCAATTGGGAGAAGAAACACAAAGGACCCACTTACCTCAAGCAATACACAAGGATGAGAGAAGAGAGAAGAGAGAAGAACCCAATCACCAAAGTGCAAGCTTACACTACAAGATCGAAGAAGAGAATGAAGATGAGGGGAGAAGAACGTGGAGCTCCTGACTCCTTGCATGCAACGTTGAGGAATGAAATGAGCAAGGGAGGGAGAGACATCTGGAGCTAACTCATATTTATATATATTTGGAAGTTAAGTCAAAGTCCGGAGAGTTAAGACTAATTACAGTTCAAGTCACACGGGGGTCCAACTTCTCCAATTGACTTCAAACGGATCTGACTCAGTTACGGAAATTGTCGAGCTCAACGAAATACGCGCGCTGACACCAAGATGATGCAAAGATGAGATGAGCAAAGCCAAAGCAAAATTACGAAAAAGGGCTTAAACTACCTATCTCAGGTCAAAGGTTGCTCAACTACCTATCCAAGGCCCAAAACCAATTCCAAAAGAAATAAACAAAACAAAACACACACTAATAAGCCACTAATCCGGCTCAAAGGGGATCGGAGTGTTACAGTCTCCATTAGCAAATCATTGGGGTCTCATCGAAGGGTTTTTCTACTGATCAATTGACCAGGGCATGTCGACAATGACGACATCTTTCTGCAGTCGAAACCCGATTGGCAAAATCATCTTTCTGGGTGATCAATTCCATCCCAGTTTCATTATATCACAAAAATCCCGAGGCCATAGATCTTCAAATTCCAATTTTTATTAGTGAGTGAAGAATTCTACTCACTTGGTATAGACGTGGGTTGCTCGAGCAGTGATTGGTCTTTCGTCAGACATCCACTACGCGTCCCACTGTTTATCTTCCTCATCCTTTTCGTGATCTTCTTCTTCTACAGATTTTGCAGGTGAGATTAGTCTCTCTCTCTCTCTCTCTCTATCAATTTTTTTTTTCTCGTTGGTGTGTGAGAGAGAGCAACCTCTACATATATACATATATAGGTGCATAGAGGAAAGTCCTGTTTGGAGACTAAGGAAAGTCTTTTGGCAATAGTATTCCTATAGAGAGGTCGGTTTAGGACGCCTTATGTTTCTAATAAGCTTGTTTTTGCCTAATTCGAACTTACAAGGAATCCTAATCCATAACTCCCATTCTTACTCCAACTATGGCTGACTAATATGGCCCACCTTGTAAGGTTGGCCCACCGAGGTAGGTTAGGTCATTACAATAAATGCAAAGGGTTTAGTCATATTGCAAATCAGTGTCCCAACAGAAAATTCAAGACCAATGGTAAGACTTTTTCTGTCACTTGGGATGATGACTCTAAAGATGAAGGCAATGAACTAGAAAGTCCTCCTCCTAACACTGCCTGTCCAAAGTGTTTTGCTTTCATGGCTAGATCTTCATAGGGCTCTTCTAACTGTAGTTCTAATGATGATAATGATAAAGTGTCAGATGTTGAGCACAATTGGAAAGAAGAATTCAAATATTTGTTGAAAGATTTTTTTAAGATATCCAAAGTCCATAGGAGGATCACCATCAAGCTGTAAGCTTCAAAAGATCAAATTTCCTCTCTCAAGGAAGAATTGGAAGGAACACTTACTAATGTACGACTATTGGAAAATCAGAAAAATACTATTGCTAATAATTTGACCAATGCAGATAAAAAATATGAATTACTCTTTGAAGATTTTAAAAAATCTGCACAGGAGATGGAAACCTTGAAGAAAGAACTACATAAATCAGAAGCAGAGAAAGTTGATTTGAATGGCAAAATCAAGATGATGTCTGAAGAGCTGAACATCACAAAAGCTTCGTTGAACAAGATGAAAACTGGATCGAAGAAGCTTGATAATATCCTATGTAGTCAAAAGTTGACAAGTGATAGGCATAAAATTGGTTATGATCATGGTGCGTCTACTTCGAAGAGGCCAAAGGTAAGATTATTTTTGTTAAAGACACTACATTGATTTCTAAGGTACTCACTGCTCATCATACTGCACTAATAAATCATGTTGCAAGTTCTGCTAAAAAGAAGAATGTGTCTCATCTTGCATTCATTCTCACTTGTCACCATTGTGAAATCAAAGGACACAGTCAACTCCATTGTAATAAGTTGAGAAGTTTACGAAGAAATAAGCAATGGAAAAGCAATTTTCTCCACCTAAGGTCAAAATAAGAACCATCTGGGTGAGAAAGTCAGATTTGCATAATGATGTCGTAAAGTCAAATTTACATAATGATGTCGTACACACTGCGCTGAATGTACATTCATTACAAGTCTGAGTACCATCATTCAAACACCCTTGATGCACAAGGTCTCCCCACCCAATCAAGCTGAAAAGAGCTACAATAAGGGGGAGTCACAATTAAGGGGGAGCTATAGAAGCTAGATTGACAGATCTGCTAAATGATGATTAATTTTTATCAATTATGGACAAAAATGGAGAGAAAGATTTGCAAAGCTATTTAGGTATAATGTTTTTGATTTATAGGTACATTTTTTTTTAGTTGCAAATATTCAATGTAATTTTTTGGTTTTATTTGCTAGATAGACTATTTGTATTGTCTACAAAGTTTTGTTCATGAATAGCCAAAGAGGAAGATTGTTAGGATTATATGAGTGTTGGCTAATTCATGAGTTGGACAAAACTTAGAGTCCATTGAGTTATAGTTTTATATTTCTTTTAAAATGGACTGTAGCATATGTCGCCGGACAAGCTGAAGTAAAGAATCTAAAGAAATTGTGGATTTTCATGAAGAAATTACTCGGGACCTAAGGGTTGTCCGCTTAAGCGAATAGTGTGCCTGCTCAAGTGAAACTGACGAATTAGCCTAGACAGAAGCAAGGCCTGCTCAAGCGGATGATGAAGAGAACCTATTTGGACTTACGCAGATCAGTTTTCTTTTTCTGATGAGACTGCCTATTTTAGTTCTACATGGACTCTATCTATGGGGCACGAATATTGGGTTATTTAAAGGGTTCCTCTCTCAACACTAGGTACCAATCTCCAAGTTCTACCCTTAAAATACACATTGAATATCCCTTGTCTTATCTAGAGCATCCATTGGAGATTGTACTGAAATTCTAAGCTTCTAGAGATTATTGCTTCTATTCTTGTGGAAGATTCATTCACCTTGCGGATTCAAGGTGGTTAGATTCAAGCACAGGGAGTGGTGAATAGTGTGGTCGTCATGAATAATAACTACAATCTTTAGTTGTGGCTAACTGGAGAAGGTTCTGTGAGCATATCTTGTAATTACTTATTTTCATAGTGCTTGGTTTTCATTGGACCTGGTGATAGGTCTCGTGGTTTTTTTTCGTATTGGGCTTTCCACATAAAAATCTTGTGCCTCTTTTCTTGTGGTTGATTGATTTACAGTTTCTTTTACTTTTTTACCATTGTTAATTGGAGTGCACTCTAGAAATCAAGTTGGGACCTTGAATCCTTCACTATTGGAGATTCTTAAAAACCCTCAATACCAATTATATAATGAAAATTCTACACAAATAATAATGCAGCTAAGAAATTTGTATCTTATCCAAAAATAATTAAGATGTGACAAATGATATATTCAAAACATTGTTAGCCAAAATGGCCCATTCTGGGAACTTTGAACGGATTAGATTCGCACACCAATGATTATGATTAAACGTAAATGGATTTACCAAATTTCAGGGCATACCTGAATCCATTGAACTGTAAGCAAAAAAATCACCGAACGAACGACTCTCTTGCTCTTCTCTTTATGCAGGCTCGTGGATGGGAATGCCAAGCTCGTTGTAATACAAGACAAGAGAGTCCCAGGGGTTTTATAGCCTTCCTCCCCATCACAGAAGACTTAACTTGGAACGTTACATGGACTGTAATGGCAGAAAACGGAAATGGATTGAATGGTATTGAATGGCCTTAAGGGAGAAGACCGTTTCTGAACCGTTATGAAAATGGGTGGTGGTCATGTGGACCACCACCTCCAGTCACTAACAAACATTACATTTACTCAGCAAGTGTCCTGTGAAATACATCAGTTTTAAGTAATATTTTAAATAAAACAATTTGTTTATGTTGATGGCAAGGGATGGGTTTGATTACGAAATTTAAAAATAAGAGAAATACGAAGGTTTTACACCTCATTTTGCACATGCATGTGATTACTCGTATCGTGATGATGGCAGGTTGGGTTGATTAGTTGGCTAAGGTACTCAGATTTTGACGCTTTGCTGATTATCTACTGATTAGTTAACAGATGAGTGGTCTTCACACTTATTAATTTCTTCTCTTTCTCCCTTTCCTATATGAACTGTGGAATACAATAATCAAATATTGATCTTCAATGATCACCACATGAACTGGATAGTCTTATGAAGAAGAACAAAGTATCTTGTCCGGTAGATGTTACTCAAGTCGGACAATTTTACAAGGAGAATGTCTGGTTTATGAAAGGATCATGATTTTGGGAACTGCTTACTATAACTTCATAGAACCTTGTGTAAAAACTTAGGGCACATTTGGCAATGGCCCTTAGCATGGATTTCATGCTGGAAATCCACACGATTATTGAAAACCCACATTTGGCTACTGCGCGGAAAGCGTAAAGATGCCTCTCGCTTTCTGCCCTTCAGTGGAAATCCATGGTTGCCTTTTTCTTTATCAAATTAGTGGGTGGGCTTGGGATTGACGATTTAGACCGTTAGATGTGAGGAGGACCCCTGAAAGGGCTATAGGACCAAATTTTAGCTATTAATTCTTCTTAGATGTGATGATATTTTAAAAAAGATGATCAACGTTCCACGCATAGATTTGGATTTTTATGGGCCCCTTTTGAAAAATCCAAATCGTTAGATTTAATTTAGGAGCCAAGAACGGCTATGGGACCAAATTTTATAATGTGAGGCCTTATGGATAATGATATATTGGTCAAAACGTTCTAAGCCATTGATATCTTAAAGGTCTCTTCCCCGGAAATCTTCTCTTTTGCCAACCCTAGTTTTTTTAAAGGATAATGGGTTGATTCCTGGCTTTAGGAAGGATTCTTTGAAACTATAAAATGCCCTCATTCCCGCGAACCGTTGCCAAACATGCCCTTAGTGATGGTATGGTATGTCCACTACTATAAAATGTTTAGAAATGAGTTTCTATCTTTAAGTTTCCTTAGTCACAGACAGTTATTATGACTTTTAAATTGAAAATGAAACCATTATGATGCAACAAATTCTCCAATGCGCACTGCCAAACTAATTATATTAGTGCCATAATCATATTTGCACTACCGTTCTATTGTCCATTCCTTGTTAAGGGCTAGACTTTGCCTCTAGCCCCATCAAGGAAGATCAAATGAAGGCAAAAAGATCAATTCTTGAAAGGCATTGAATCATCAAGTTAAATTCTCTGTAATGGACCAACCTATTCAGGTAAAATGGAGCCCGGGATTAACCAAATATTGGCTTTTAGAACTGTCAAACCAACTTACAAATTCAATAAAGTGAATTGGAAAAAAAAACAGAAAGTCAAACTTCAGTCTTTAGGGCTGACTGCTAGCCATAACAGGGGTACGGCTAACTGAGACCCCAAGAAGCTCTGTAAATGTTCACCTGTTGCTTTTCCAAAATGGTGTTTTTTAGCACATTTGAACTATAATTATCTCATGGCTAAAACCACAGTCAGCCCACGACTAACCGTCCAACTGACCAGTATGTAATTGTATGAAGTTCGACCAAGCCGCCTATCTTCAACATTTGATGTTGTATTCAAGAATATTCAGCAAAGCTAGCCATAAAACATATGCATAGAAAAACATAACCTTCATAGAAACTACTTGTATAGAAACAATGTTTTAGGAAAAATAGCCAAAGCATTGGACATTATGTGCTCAAACAACAAAGTCTCTGTCATTTAAGACATTGTCCATTAGCAACAAAATTATTTTCTTTCCTTAAAAAAGTCAACGGGTCATAATTACTTTTTGCATTCCAACATTTTCTTTCACATGTCTTCTGATGGTTTGTCTTTATTTTTTTTTCTCAATTCTTTTCGAACTTCAGACAATTTGTTGCAGTTTTCCTTTTTTTTCCCCCTTTTTTTAATTGAATTCATGATCATTATTTGCTTTTTATTATTATTATTTTGGTTTATAATGATGCCAGTTGATGTCATGATTGTTCATCACATATAGATGGTCTTAGGATTCATTCTCTTTCCAAACAATCTTGTCATGTAGGTTTGTTTAAGGAGAAATATTGTATGGTATTCTATCCTGAGATGTAGGGTGTATTGGTATACATGTGCATCAAAGCACTTGTTTTTCTTTCACCTGTTTTTCTCTTGATTTTTCAAGAATCCCACGTTGGAAGCGCACAACTCTTTCAAAGGCATTTATTTTACTTTCCTCATAGGTTTTAGTGTTCGTCTTGGTAGTAGGCTTAAGTAGTGGTGATAGTAGAAGCCAACTTGCTTATCTGTTCCACACAACCATTTTGTCTTCTTTTCAAGTTCTGTGCAAAGTGGTCCTTTTGGAATCTTAGATATTTCATATAATTCGACACTATGTGGTCTTACTCTAGGACTAACCGTCGGATCCTCAAGGAAAAATACATCTCAGCATTCCATAATTATCCTATTATCGTGATCATACACACAATATCCTTTAGAATATAATTAGTAGCCAACGAAAAAATAATTTTTCTTCGTTTTTGCTTGCAGTTTATGCTTTTCTTGTGGTGGTAGTAGGATGTGTACAGGGCAGCCCCAAACTCTCACATGTTCTAATTTTGGTTTGGTACTATTCCATAACTCATATGGGGTCTTAGGCACACTCTTAGAGGGAATGCTGTTTAAAATATATTGTGCAGTGTTTAATGCTTCTCCCCACAAATACAGCGGAAGACTTGCATAGCTGATCATTGACCTTACCATATCCATTAAGGTCATATTCCTCCTCTCGGCCATGCCATTTTGTTATGGGGTATATGGAATTGAATATTCATGAATGATTCCCTCATGTGCATAATATTCTTTAAACAATTCGGAAGTGTATTCACCCCCTTTATCAGATCTAATCCTTTTTTATTTTCTTACCCTTTTGATTTTGGACTTCAGCAGCATATATTAGGAACATTTTTAAGGCCTCATGTTTATGTTTAGTTAGGTATGCATACCCATATCTGCTGTAGTCATCAATGAATGTAATCAAATAGTCCTCTGTAGTTCTATTATATACATTCAGTGGTCCACAAATGTCTAAATGGATTATGGTCAATATTTCAGAACTTCAAGTTTCTTTTGGAAATGATTTCTTAACCATCTTTTCACTTTTACATGGTTCACATATAGGGTACTCAATTTACCTAGGTCTGGTAAAAGTTCGCCTTTAACCATTCTATTGATTCTGTTTTTGTTAATGTGGCTCAATTTCAAATGCCATAATATTGCCAAACCATTTATGCATACATTCACACACACAGAATAATCAGAAGTGGACTTTATTTCATTATAAAGAATATCCAGCAAATACAATTTTTCAGAAAGAAAACCATGGACTAAAACTTTACCGCACATTCCAATAGTAACCCCACTATCTTTGATTCTAATTTCGAGTTCATTCACTACCAACTAGCTCATAGAGATGATGCTCCTCCTCATTGCGGGAGCAAAAAAGACATCGGAGAGATAAAGGATTTGACTATTGGTAAGAGAATTTTGACTTTCCCTATCCCGAACACATCACAGAATATTTCATTTTCCATGTAAATACTTTGTTCTCCGGGTTTCATCTCTTTGAATTCGATAAATCCAACCTTGGTCCTTAATATTGTCTAGTGGCTCCAAAATCAATCCACCAACTTTTTTCATTGGTGTCCACTATCATGGACTCAGTGACTATCTCAATATGATCTCTGTGTTCTTTGGCCACTTTACCTTGCTGGCTATTCTCATCCTTTTTCTTGCTGCATTGAGAACTAAAGTGTCCAGGCTTCCAACAATTAAAGCCAACATCATTTTTAGGCCCTTTCCGCTTTGGATTGCCTTTAATTTCTTTTTATTTTTCACATTGGCGATTAACGCACCGCTATAACTCTTAGCTTTAGCAACCATAGCAGAATTTGTAGGCGTTATACCACAGGCAGCCTACCTTTGTCCTTCAGCAAGTAATTTTGCTTCAACCTTACTAAGGGTTACACCCTTTTGAAAGCTAAAGGTTTTAGATATATTCTCCCATAAAGGTGGAAGACTCATCAGCAAATACATGATCTGAAAATCTTCATTCATTTCCTTTCCTAAAGCTGCAAGATTACTATGTCAGACCGACATTTTGTCAATGTGATCCCTTATAGATGACCCATCTGACATCTTATAATTGACATATGCGCTAAATACCTCCATCAGATGAGATTTGAAAGTTTCATCATACTTATCCATTGCATAGTCCCAGATTTCTTTCGCTATGATGAAGTGCTTAAACTATTTTACCAACTTACTGGATATGAATCCAATCAATAAATGCCTCGCTGATTTGTTATCAAAGATCCATTGCTCATATGATTCATGGTCCTCTTTAGGGGCTTCGGAATCAGATTCAATCACATAAGTTAATCCGTCAAAGTGCAACAACACTTCCATCCGACGCTTCCACACGGTTAAGTTCTTGCCGTTAAAAATATCAACCTTTGCATGATCATGTAAGGCTGATTTGAAAGACATGATTTTTATTTATTTTTAATTAAAGGATGGGTTAAATACCACTGACTGTATGAGGGAAAAATATCACCCTTTATCTGAATCACTGGATCGTCTTCCTTTTGCTGCCAATGCATAGATATGCTCGCAAGAATTCCGTTGACGCAATCAGATCATCGATCTGACTTCGGATGGCCAAGATATCACAGTTGAAAGATTTGACGATAATCCGTACCTCTACCTGCGTCAGCAGTACGATCTCTGTGTCAGCATCACCGTCGTTACGTGTACACCAACGTGTCTGCGCGAGCACTATTGGGCTAGATCAGATCCGTGTCAGGTTGCATCCGCCTGACCCAATCTGCAAGAGAAGATAATTTACAGGCAGACTTGCACGCTCATCGAAGCAAGAATGAGGACGCTTGGTGCTAGAGTAATGATGCCTACATCAGCAATGCGTTGCTGGTGTCGCTCGGCTTGAACAAGAGTAATCAGTTGGAACTTCACTTGCCTTTCTCCTTTTTTTTGTTTTTATTTATTTTATATCACAGAAGAGGAAAAAAATAATAAATCAAGTCAAAGTTGCTTGGCTTGAGATTTGTCCTCTCTGGAAACATCAATAGTAAAGCCAGAACGTGACTCTTGTTGTTTCCATTCTACAAGGCTTGGTAGTCGTCCACGTTATCACAACCAAAGATCATCGGGCTCCGTGTAATGTTAAAAAGTGCAGGACGTTGCAACTTGGAAAGACTTGCTTTGTATATAATATATTTGGTTGTCTTTGCTTCACTTGCACTGCTCGTCAGTCGTCTACTTCCTTCTTTAAGTTGTAGAAACGAAATAAGATGGAAACTCAGAGATCTAAAAAAATTTTAGATATACTCTAATCCACGGTGCTTCTACAAAATCTGAACCGGTAGAATGCATTATGCCATGCTCTGATACTAACTGATGAATCTAGATGAGGAGACTCCGTCACACGGCTGGAGATTTATGTGCGTTCTGGTGATGAGAAGCTCCGTGGATCTCTTGCATCTTGTCTTTTCTACGGGAATGGAGAGAATAATAATAATCAAAATCCTATGGCTCCCTTATCCTTATATAAATAAGTCCCAAAGAGTCACACTTACTAGAGACATCTTCCACCAAAAATCCACATCCACTGATCCTATTGAGAGTCTTATTATATGGCCCAGATCAAGTCTTACATTAAAGTGGGATTGTAATCTCTGTTGGCATATGCCCTGCTTGATTTGACGTGGAACCCATGGCATGCGGGCCACACGATTTCCTACGGTTTGAGTTTCTCCATTCTTTGGAGTGCACGATGGGTAAATTCTAACCATTTACCTTTAAGTTTTGATTATATAATTTATTTACAATTGTCTGCAAACAAGATTTTCCAACAAGGTGGGCACCATCTTATCCACATCAAGTGCCCAGTGCAAGTCTTTGGTTAAAAAATTTCGGTGATTATTCTCATTTAGCCTCAAAGTTTCACTGGGCCTCATTTTGTTTTTATTTGGCGAAGAAAGTCACATTGGACGAATGAAGTTTAGTACCATGTTGAACATCATGCAGGCTTCATATTATTTTCATCCTTCTTGTCACGATGATGGTAAGAATAGTCTTGTCCATATATGTATTGCTAATGACTAGTAGGGCTGTCAATTCGGCCCTCTAGAGAGGGGGCCCGGCCCAGCCCGGCCCGCAAAAGCCCTCAAAACGAGGGCTTTTTTTTTCATCTAAAGTCCGAGGGTAGGGTAGGGCTTTTTTTTTAAAAGCCCGCATCTAGAGGGCTGGGCTTAAATTTGACAAATCAGGCCCGAGGGGGCCCGGCCCGGCCCGCTTTTTATTAAAATTTAATATAAAATATAAAATATAAATATTTTCCACTTTGCATTTTGTGAGAAATTATCAAAATGCCCACACAACAGTCAAAAAACAATCAGATTTGAGGGGCATTTTAGTCTTTTAAACGCTAAACCCTAAATGTCATCTTTGATAAATAGCTCCCTCTCATCAGTCATCGACCCACTCTCAAGAACGCCGCACAGTATCACTTTCTTCCTCTCGTTTTCAATTTCTGATCTTCTCGTTCCTGCTCTGTATTGACACTCAGCTCTAGTATTTTCCTCTCGTTTCTTCCTCCTATGGTGGTTTAGTGGCGTCGGTAAGGTTATCTTCCCCCATCTCCACTTTTTTTTTTCTGGTTTTGTTTAGCTGTGGATAGACTGAGAGCAGAGTGACCGAGAGAGAGACCGAGAGAAGGTGAGATGACTGAGAGAGAGAGAGAGCAGAAAGCAGAGAAAGAGATCGACTGAGAGAGAGAGAGGAGAGAGAAAGAATGGCTGAGAGAAAGACCGAGAGAGAGAGAGCAGAGAGAGAGAGATCGACTGAGAGAGAGAGCAGAGAGAGATCGACTGAGAGAGAGAGAGCAAATAGCAGAGAGAACCCAGAGCAGATCGGGAGTGAGAGAGAGCAGAACCCACCTAGCCACGACTGAGAGAAAGAGAGAGCAAATAGCAGACCCAGAGCAGATCGGGAGTGTGAGAGAGAAAGAGAGAGCAGATCTGGAGTGAGAGAGCAGATCGGGAGTGAGAGAGCGGATCCAAGCTAGCGACGACCGAGAGAAAGAGGGTGCAGATCGGGAGTGAAAGAGAGCAGATCGGGAGTGAGAGAGATCAGAGAAAACCTAGCGACGACTGAGAGAAAGATAGAGCAAATAGCAGACCCAGAGCAGATCGGGAGTGTGAGAGAGAAAGAGAGAGCAGATCGGGAGTGAGAGAGCAGATCCGAGCTAGCGACGACCGAGAGAAAGAGGGTGCAGATCGGGAGTGAAAGAGAGCAGATCGGGAGTGAGAGAGAGAAAACCAGCAAAAGACGACTGAGAGAAAGAGAGCACATATCAAGAGTGAGAGAAAGCAGATCGGGAGTGAGAGAGTCTTCAACGGGGTCGGGCCTGGGAGCCGATTTGGGCGTCGATTTCTTTACGATCTTCCTCGCGGCCTTGGCCACCGTGGAAGGGGGAGATTTGGATTGGGCAGCTTTCGGGGTCGCCGATTCCTCCTGTTCGGATTTCGATGGAGTATTCTCGGACTCTTTCTTGGGCGGGGGCGGAGTCCTCTTCGTAGGCCCAGATTTCGGGGTCTTCATTCTGATAAGAAATGGAGGGGGGTTGGAAAACCTGTGAATCGACAAGAGAAATTGCAAACAGGATCAGGAAGAATGTGAGGGATGGTAGAAACCCTAAAAAGATTTATCTTTGGAGATGGATTTTGATCACAAGAGGGTTTTTGATTTTGAAGTGGTAGAGAGAATGAGGGGGTAGAAGAAGTGAATGAGTTTTGAAGTACCTGAAGTTGAAAGTTGAGGAAACCCTAGAGATTGTTGCTGTGATATCGGATCGAGAATGAGAGAGAAACAGAGAGATCAGGTGAGGGAGAAAAGAAAAGGGGGCGGGCGAATGGGCGATCAAGAGTGAGAGAGAAACAGAGAGATAAGGTGAGGGAAAAAGAAAAGGGGGATGAGAGGGAAAGATAGAGATCAAGTGAGGGAGAAAAGAAAAAGGGGCGGGCGAATGGGCGATCAAGAGTGAGAGAGAAACAGAGAGATCAGGTGAGGGAAAAAGAAAAGGGGGATGAGAGGGAAAGAGAGAGATCAGCATAGGCATAGGCATTTTACAAATTATGATGTAAAATTAATTGATTTACAAATTATGATTTACAAATTGATTTACATTAATTGATTTGTATGGACTGCATTAATTCATTTACAAATTATGTGTCTTTGTTTTTATTTTCTTTTGCAGATACACATAGGCAACAAAATTAAAATGAATAGTGCCACAAATCAGCAAAATTACTAGTGCCACTAATCAGGCATTATCTTCCAACTCACTGTTTTTACTTCTCTTTTTTAGTTTAATATTGTTTATTTATCTTAATTAGAGTTCTTATCTAAGATTGGTTTGTCAACAATGTCTACTCGTAATGTTGTTAATGATAGCATTCATGAACCCATCCCCATTGAGGTGGATGCAACTACCCATGATGTGCCCTTTCAACCTCCCTCTTCCTCATCTTCCACACCCTCTTCTATGCCGGTTTCATCTAACACAATATCTATTTCAGAGCCTTCGAAAAAGAACTCAAAAAGATCAGAAATTTGGGGTCATTTTAAGCAACTAAATGTTTTAAAAAAACAAAAAGATGGAACTCAAAAAGAATGTCGTGTTGCTGAGTGTAAATATTGTAAGAAACAACTAAATAATAGTGACAGAAATGGAATTACCCACATAACTAGACACTTTAAGGAATCATGTCCCAAAAGACCTAGACGTGAAACAAACCAATCATTATTGACATCGGCTTTTGCGACATCCAATGATACTTTAGGTATCTATAAATTTGATCAAAAACAATGTAGAGATACACTTGCAAGAATGATCATTTTACATGAATATCCATTTAATGTTGTGACACATGAAGGTTTTATTGAATTTTGTAAAATTTTACAACCTCAATTTAAAGTGGTGTCACGTAACACAGTGAAATCAGATTGTATTGAAATTTACAAACAAGAGAAACTCAAAATTTCTCAATTAATTGATGGTATATCATCAAAGATTAGTCTCACATCTGATATGTGGACGTCAAATCAGACAATAGGATATATGTCTATTACTGCACATTTTATTGATTCTCATTGGAAGTTACATAAGTATATAATTAACTTTGTTAATGTTGATCCGCCCCACACTGGGTTAGTCTTAGCTGAAACTATTAAAAATAATTTAATAAAATGGAAAATTGATGATAGAATATTTTGTTTAACTTTAGATAATTGCACTACAAATGATGTTATGGTAAGGACGCTTAAAAATCATCTTACAAAAAAAAAGGATGGTCTGCCATTGAATGGTTGCTTGTTTCATATGCGTTGTACCGCACATATTCTCAACCTTATTGTGCAAGATGGGTTGAAAGAAATATCCTCTACAATTCAAAATATTAGGGACACATTGAAATTCATTAAAAATTCAACAACTCGTGTATGTAAGTTCCGTGAGATGGCTAATGAATTAGGGTTAAGTAGCACTAGGGGGTTACCTATTGATGTTCCAACTAGATGGAACTCCACCTACTCAATGTTAGAGTGTGCATTAATATTTAGAGAAGTCTTCAATTCACTAGGGTTAGAAGACTCAAACTACAAGAACATTCCTTCAGAGGAAGAGTGGGAAAGAGCTAATATAATATGTGAGTTTTTGAAGAGTTTTTATAAAGCTACTTTAAAGTTTTCAGGAAGTAAATACCCATCTATTCATTTATTTTTACCAGAAGTGATTAAAATACATATTTTATTAGTACAAAATTTAGATAGTGTAGATATTTTTTCTAGAAATATGGCTAGAAAAATGAAGGAGAAATTTGATAAATATTGGCAGCATTATAATAAACTATTTGAAATGGCCATTCTCCTTGATCCTCAACGTAAGTTGTTGTATTTAGAGTATGCTTTAAGAAAGCTATATGGATCGAATGAAGAGGCAGGTATTTGTCGAGCTGAAACTCTTAAACTCTTTAGAAATCTCTATAAAGAGTATTCTACAATATGTGATGCACCTACCAAAACATTGTTAAATGTGGATGAAGTTAATTTGGTAAAAAAATCTAATGAGTTTGAAGATGATTTTTTAGCTTTTGAGGAACAAATGACTCAGGCAGTTGTAGACGAAAAATCGGAATTAGATTGTTATTTGGAGGAGCCAAGGGATAAATCTAAAAATTTCAATATATTGGATTGGTGGAAAGTTAATTCAACAAAATATCCAATTATCTCCAGAATGGCTTGTGACATTTTAGCAATTCCTGTTTCTACAGTTGCTTCTGAATCAGCATTTAGTACGGGAGGAAGAGTACTTGATCAATATAGGAGTTGTTTAAAATCTGAGACTGTAGAAGCTTTAATTTGCACACAAGATTGGATACGTACGCAGCAAGACAATGATAGTAATACATTCGATGATCTTTTAGATGTTCTAAAAGTAGATTAAGTAATTAAATAAAGAATTATTGTTATTTGTTATATATTTATTATCATTTATAGAATTATTATTATCTACCTTATGTTTTATATTGTAAAAATAATTTTATACCACCACCAATGCCTTAAAAAAAAGTTTTTAACTCCGCCATGCTGCCTTTTGCATTGCATTGCCGGTCCCCAGCCCGGACAAAGGAGGAGGGTTTGTACAAGGTTTGTTGGTGGTAGTGGCTTAAGTTGTTGCATTAGAAAAGATTTATTTTAATTAAAGAAAAAAAATTCTCCTTTCTTTTGGCCCTGGCCCGGCCCTGGCCCGGCCCTAACCCTTGAGGGCTGGGTACGAGCCTAAGAATTATAAGCCCGCCGTAAATGTTGAGGGCCTTTGCTCAGTTAGGCCCGGCCTGCACATGTGAGGGTAGGATAAGGGCTTACCCCAGCCCGGCCCGGGCCCGGCCCTTTGACAGCCCTACTAATGAGTAAATGACTAGGACTGCTGCTTCACTGATGACTGACGCTGATTCCTTCCACTATCTACGATGGTTTCATGCTTAGTATATATTGTTTTGTTTTAATGTACTAGATGCTATGTCCTACAACCCTAGTCCATAAATCTTGAACACAATACTAAAGACACTATTACAGCTTCACATATTGATAATTGTTTGAGTATGATTCTCTAATCCTCTCTCTCTATAAATCTAATTGTTGTGGCCAAAAATTGAATTTGCATAATCATGTGTGATCAGCCATTCAAAAGACTACACTAGAAGACATAGATCAGGAAAATGCACGAGAAAATGAAGTTTTATTTCCTCTTTTGAGTTTATTTCCGTGGGTTTTGCCCCGATGAGCTCACAAGTGCAGGTTGCTTACATTTCCGTCTTCTTCTTTCACAAATTTTGTGCAACCCCCTCGTCTGGTCTCGGACGTTTGATGTCAAAAGAAAAAGGAATGACTACACAGTGAAACCAAGGAAGTGGAACAGAGGAAAATGGCTGAGTAGAGGTCCCATGTCATCTCCAGTAAGTGCAACCAGACGTCCCCCGGGGCTCTCATCTTCTTCCCACTGAGCAAAGCTCAGGGTTCAAATACCTTGCTGTGGTGATGGAGTCGGGGGTGGATGTTCTTCTCTAGCTTGCCTTCCGCTATCAGCTGAGGAGAGCAGAGTGATCTCTGGGGAATCGGGAATCGGTCCTCTGCGCAGCATCCCTTGGGCTACATTTATAGCCCTCCTGGATGGTGAAGTGTTGCCAGGCATGAGGAAGTGGGGAGGAAAAGTCCTCCCACGTTCTGTTAAGTCATTCACCGGAGAGTCCACGTGTCATCCGGTGATTGGGTGTGGCCAGCACATCTCACAACGTCGAAGATCGTGCGAACGTGGCTCAAACGGTTGCCCGGTGGTTGCAGCACATGTTACTCTGCTCAGTTGAGGTCCACAGGAGTCATCCCAGTAAGTGATAACGTCATCATCCGGTGGGCTGGTTCTCCGGTAGTTGATGAAATGCCAATCAGGTCGAGTTCAGGTCCTTAACGTGGATGGATCGCTTTGGGCCTCACTGGGTGTTTTGACATGCAATGCTCACTAAATCATGAGTACTGGTGCCTGACAAAGGGATTTCCATATGCATATTAATGGAAATTTTAAAAAACTCCCCACCTTAAAAAAAATGTCCCCCCACCGCTCGTTTCTTTTTTTTTTTTTTTTGTTATTATCAGCCTACGTTGAGTTATTCTAGTCTTTTCACACATACTGCCTGGCAATTTGACACTCATCCTACTTTTCCTCATCCTTAGAGTGAAATCATAATAAAATAATACCTTTAAATCATTTAATATTAGGATAATGGATTAAAAAGTTAAAATAATCGTATGGCCAAGATTTTTTCACATAGATAAATCTTATATGGATCTTTTCATCCAATGGACTTTCATAATTATCATGCATTATTGTAAGCCTAACTAGAAGAAGCGTCTTTTCTTAAAAAAAAGGCTTGTGCGCTAAGTAGTGCTCCCTTCATATATAAGAGAATATTAGTGTGCATCCATATCTCTCACCATATTAACTTTGCACGGCGGGCTTTAAACAGTTCATTATAAACGTGATTGGTTGCCAGTTCCATAACCAAAAATCATTTTTAAATCCAAAAAACCACTATTAATCCTATCTCTAGACTCTAATAGACAAACTGATAACTTGTTGAGAATGTAGGAGTGGGAATTTTGTAAATCTATATTACATGTAGCATTTGGGCGTTGCTCACCTCCTCATGTATGTATTATATGCGGGCCGTTGCTTTCTATCCTTTTACCAGCTTCCCATCCTTTCAAATCAAAAATTTATTGTCATTGAGGGAGGATTCTCCTTTATTTTCTCTTCTTATCCCTTCCTATTTTTTTCATATTGGCTACTGGCTAATGGCGTGCACAGATTCCTTACGGGGGGGATGCAGTGCTGGCAGGCACGAGTCACAAGTGTCTTTCTGCCATAAAGTGGGCAAAGTTTCACACTTCGGAGCTCCCTATGAGCATCGGTGTCCTTATCATTGTGCTTTTATTGGCTAGATGTTTGAATGTTAACATCCCCGATTCATCAAAATTGTCACGCCCCGTTTTGAAAACCAGGGTTAAATGTGAGATTAAGGGTGAATTAAGAATTTTGATGTTTAGCACAACACGTGGCTTCCAATCATGGTCTCACTATGGATTGTAGTCTACAATGAGATTAGATATTAGTTAATTCACCACTCAATACAGTGGAAACTTTATAGAACAGATGGTACAACAAACATTTTAAAGCAGACATGTAAATCCATTTCTAAAGTAGACAACAGAACATATGGTCATTAGTTAGAATTCTTCTTTTAAGAAACATCTTATAAGTTTAGTTATTAAATAAAATGCCTATTTAAAGCTATCACCATACATTTGTGAATTGAAAATTTTATTTTATTTTACTAGGGTTTTTCCTGGAAATATCCATTTAGAGTCTTTATAAAACAAAAAGGACCCCGGAGATTTTTATGGCCCAAACTGGTACCCTAGGCCTTTTTCGAGTTTTTTTTCAGTATTGTTCATAAGCAGCGACATCTATACTCAACCGTAATATACACCAAGGTAAAAACTATGAAGAAGAAAAAGAGAGAGAAAATGGAAACAAAAGAAAATGAGAAGACAAGGAAGAGGTGGAAAGAATAAGAAAAGAGAAAAAGAAAAAAAATAAGGAGGAAAAAGAAGAAACAATTGGAAGAGAAAGAAGATGAGAGTGGTTTAATGAAAGATGGAAAAAGAAAAAAAATAAAAAAGAGAAAGAAGCAAAACATATGAAGAAACAAAAAAGAAAGGGAGTTAGAAGAAGGAACTGAAGCAAGAAGAAAATGGAGAAAAAGAACTCTTCTCTGTCTACATTAAGCATAAAACTAACGATGCTCATCAACAATGTTTAAAAAAAATTAAGATTCTACTTTGGATATATTATGCTTAAGTATAAATATCAATGTTCAAGCATAAAATACCCATAATTCTTCTCTTTTCTTCTTCCTTCCTCCTCTTTCTTATCTTCTCTTTTTCTTTTATTTTCATTTTTTCTTTCTCTTTTTCTTCTTCTTCGTTTTCACCTCCTTGCCCTAAACAGAATCCAAACAGAACATGCGGAAGAGGAAGGGGAAGAAGAGATGGAGAAGGGGAAGAATGAATGGAAAAATGGTTTGATGTATATTTTTGAATATAAATATTGTTGCTCATTAATAATATTAAAAAAAACCCAAAAAGGGCGCAAGGAACCACTCCGGGCCGTAAAAATCTTTGAGCTTCTTTTTGTTTTAAAAAGATTCTAAGGGAACTTTTTTTGGGAAAACCCCTATTTTATTTTATTGAGGATTTTATAAGAAAAAACCTCATAGATGGGCCGTGCATGAAAAAAGAATCCACAGCTTGAACTACACAGATACATCCTGTGGGCCCTTTTTCGTTCCGGTTTTTTTAAGAAGTATATTATCGCTTCTTCTTCCATAAAATCCTACCCGACTCATCTCTTTCTCCCTTATCATTCCTCTTTTTCCCCTCTCTTGCATGTAGCAATACTGCCGCCCCTTTGAGCACTCTCCCAGTTGTGGTCCCATAGCCATTTTTTGTGAAGATTAGTCGCCGTTGTCCATCACATTGGCTCCTACTGAAGGTCGTGGACGTATCTTTTTTGTCATCTTCTTCTTGATTCTGCCCCAAACGTGGTTGCTCAAGGTGCTTTGCAGTCTTCCTTTTCTCTAATCCGCCAACCTTTTTCTGATATCGCATCTTTACAGAGGTATGCCACATTGAAACCATTATTTTTTTTCATGCGATTTGTGCAACGAACTTGTTTCACTGATGCTTAATGCACCTCGGAAGGATTATGTATGGTTTAAAGGCTACATAAAGAGGGTGTTCATATGTGCTTGGCTGGGTTTCCTCAAGTGCCAAAAAAATAAAGAATTCCACTTATGTAAAATTGTCTTATGTAATTCAGGATGTGCACTTTACCCCTCGGGACTCACTGGATCATTTGTTCGTGGAATGTCCCCACTCTTCGGGTTTGGAGCAGCTCAGATCATATGGCGTATATACAACCAATCGAATATTATTCGATTGTGCATCTAATGGGGTGTATGTTGCAAGGAGTAGATCCGCAGTATGTAGGGCCCCAGGCCTTAATTAGGTGGGTCAGGTTTCTTAGTTGGGTTGGATTAGTTTGGTTTATATGTGTATTTAATAGGACAATTTAGGAATTAGAGTCATATCCAACATGACATGTCATTGTGGGACCTATTGGTGATGGGTGACCCAAGCCCGCCATCAACCCAAACCTTAGTCCATTAGACCATTAAGCCTAGGCCAAAAAGCCCTTTTTTGATACTTCATAAAACTCACCTAACTAAGGAAGAAGCCATTTTTCGTAATTGAGGTAGACTCTTACAAACCCTATTTTCTTCCGATCATCCAATTTCTTTCCTTTCATTTCTCCACAAACCGTCTTTCCTTCCACTCTTCCTCTTTATAACCTCAGCCCTACCAAACAACATCCAAGGCTTCCTAAGATCGGGAGGCTTCCTCACCATCATCTCTATCGTCTTTTTCTCTCTTTTACATCTAAAGATGTACATTGTTCGGATTAGATCGGATTAAGACAAATCTATCACCAAACCATTACTTACGGATTAACAATTCTGTAATCTGTCACTGATCCATTAACCTTTAAAACCGATTAGAACTAAACTGTAGGTCAACAGTTTGGATCGGTTAAAACCATTCAATCCGTTGATAGTACCAATGATAGGAATTCTTTTGCTATATACCCCCTGCACTTAGGCCTCTACATAGATATCCCATGGCCCAACAATGCCATGAATAGGACAGTCTTAGCTCAAAGAAATCTATAAGGTACAAATGATCAATCGATTTATAGAAAACACAGCAGCAAACAGATAGAATTGAGAAAAACACAGTAGTAAACAGTTAGAATTAAAAAAAACAGTAGTAAACAGATAAAATTGAAAACACAACAGCAAACAGATAGAATTAAAAAACACAGCAGCAAATAGATAGAATTAAAAAACACAGCAACAAACAAATAGAATTGAAAGAAACACAGCAGCAAACATATATAATTGAAAGAATGTAGTTTTGAATTCTTTTGAAATCATAAGAGGTTTATATATATAATTAAAAGAATGTGATTTTGAAATCTTTTAAAATCATCGATTTACATTTCATTATCATCAAATCACTGCATGTCAAACATTTACGAACCCTAGATTTGAGTAGTTTTGGGTGCAATCCTTGAACGGAGACGATGGAGAAGATTCCCTAATTTGTACTTTAGGTTGCTCGATTTTGTGGTTTGATAGAGAAGAGTCTGCTAGATGTGATGAGATTTTCGTCATCTGTAAGTTTGAGTTACAGAAAAATGAAAATGGCATGATTTTGAAATGTTAAATTTCAAATGTACATACTTAATAAGTATGAGGGTCTTTTTTGTAAAAATACTTTCGCTTTTTTAACTTAGGGACCTAACGTAGCAATAATTATTTTGCTGAACCTATGATATTTTGGAAAAATATATAGTAACCTTTGGATAAAGCCCCTTTTTTAATATAAAAATAAATATATTTTTTTTTATTTCAACTGTTCATATCGGTTTAAATCCGCAAATTAAGGGTAAAATCCATTACCAATTTGTTACTAATGGATTATGATTTTTTTAATCTGTTACCAATCCATTAACCATCGAATCAGTTAAAAAACCACGAATTGGATCTGTTTGACGAATCAACAGATTTTTTGTACACCCTACTTACATCTAACTAGGTAAGCCTTTTTCTCCTCATCTTTCATGTAGTTTTTTTGTTTTAAATTAGGTCGTGCATTCATGTTGGGATTGGGGACTATGTTCTTTTGATTGTAGGAGAAGATCTCAGTTGGTAACATCAAGGGTGTGGATTTGTGATTTGGGATGGAAAACTCTAAATCCCTATACAGGAGATTGTCTTGAAAGGTTCAGAGAGGCAAGTAAATAGTTCTAGTTGGTGTTACATTGTGTATATAAATTGGAATTATTATAAACTATGTTATTTAAGAATCTCTAATGAATTGATTATATTGGAAATGAAATTAGTGATTTTGTTTGGAAATAGGAATGTTAGGGTTTGAACGTTTAATTAGCAATGGGTATTTGAAATAGGCTCTGGATTGGTCCTAGGAAATAGTAATCAACTTTATTGGAGTTAAGGAAGATCATCCCTTTTCCAGCCAAATCGAATTCGTATGAATTTGCAATTAGACAGGCGCTCTAAAGCGCCGCTGGGTGTGCACTCGAGCGGGCATCCTTTTGCATCCAGTTATTATTTTAAAACCTCGAATTCTATCGGATGCACTTGAGTAAGAACCTCTGCACTTGAGCGGGGACCCTTCTGTCAAGCTTGCTCAAGCAAGGGTTTCCTTGCACTTGAACAACTCCCCTGTTGTGCCCATTCAGAGGGGAAAATTATACCTTAATGGGATCCAACCCCACGAGGAAATGTAGTCCATATAGGGCTGACCGTGACTCTAATTCCAAAAGTTTGGCTTTTGTATAATGAAACCCATAACCTTAGGATTATGGCCTTAGACTCCAATAGCTTGTTAGGATAATAGATTGTATGTGAACAAGGTACATGGCCTTAGGCCCCTTTAGTTGACTAGATGCATACAACGGGCCTATGATAAGTCATTAACAATACATTATTTTATGTGTAATTTCAAGAATTTTAAGGACTTATTCATTGGAAATCTCTTCATTTTGTTAGAATTCATGTTTTCATGATTTTAAAATTTATTTTAGAATTTTCTTGCAAAAATCATTAAAAATCATCACTTTTTCATTAAATCATAGAAATTTCCATTTTTAGAAGTTTTTTTCAATTTCATGATTTTAAATGGAATGATAAAATTTCTCATCATTAGTTAATTAAAGTTAAATCATGATTAATTATATGGATTTATGTTGTCATTTTATGTAAATTGGGCCCATATTAGTGCATTTGTGATTTCTATTCAAAATTATTAAACTAAATTGAAAATCACTTTATTTGTAGGGAAAATTGAAGAAAGGGACACTCAATCAAGGTTTGAAGCCATGGAATTATTTGTGAAGAGATCCAAGAAAAAGAAAAAAAATGAAGAAAAAGAAAAATGAAGAAAAGAAGAAGTTAAAACACAAGTAGACCCCACAGACATGCACACCCAAGGAAGGACATTGAATTGCCTAACATAGAAATTGATTTCATAGCATATGTGGGACATGATAAAAAGAGGATGGTTGGATAAAAGGAGCATAATGGCAAAGATGACTCGTGAGCCATCTAAAGACCTACTGAATATTACCATTACCACATGTCAATTGCTTCCATGCCCTTTCTCTAATGTGTCTTACATCTATGTTTCCTATTCACTTGCGTCATTAAGCACGTCATATCTCATCAAGCCAATATGCATGGTCCAAATTTCTCATCGCCAATCTACTTTCCAATTTAAAAAAAAAAACCACGTCATCACAAGTCCTTATCAGATCCATGTATCGGTGCCAATAGTACTCCTACCAATTTAAAACTTTCCATCCCTCTTTTTCTGCACGCCACTCTCTTTCTTTCCATCTACTGTACTTCCTATAATATATATATCTTCTTAAATAGAAAGGGAACAAGTACAGGAGCCATACTCATCTTCCCCTCATCACACGCCCAATTCAAAGTGGGGTTTGGCTAGCCCACTTGGATTCATCCTATCCATTCCATCTCCTCCTTTCGTCTAATCCTCCTTGGTGTGAAGATTGAAGAAAAGAGCTTGGATTGTGCGCAGAGTCCCTTCTTTTTGATGTCTTGATCTAGTGTAAGGGTAGATTTTTTTTATTCTAGTTATAATTATTTTTGGAGTTTATTGGGTGTATTGGTTCGTTTAAAATTTAAATGCACAATTAGTGAAGTCAAGGTGTTCCGCCTTGGATCGGCGCTGTGTGTTTGTGTGTAGTGACAGCATGCACTTGGTGCGGTGTCTTTGTGAATTTTTTTTTATTCTACCAATACAGCATTTTAATTTTCCAAAAATAAGAGAAACTAGCATTCTTTTCATTATTTTTTTATTAAATCTGAATGTTTTATTTCTGATTTTTTTATTTAATGCATGGCTTTTTATTCCTTTCTATTGGTAATTTGATCTATTTTATTGTCTTGTAGTTTCTAGTCTTAGGATTGTTTTTAGTTTAGGATTTCTAGGTTAGATTTAATGTGTAATTTTTTTTAGATTTGGATTTGTAATCTAATTTTAATTTTCAGAAGTAATAATGTGCAAATTTTTATAGATTTTATTAGGGTAGCTTTAGTTTTTCAAATAGGACAGTTTTCTGCGAATACCAGCTCCCTATGGATACGATCCCGGACTCACCGGGTAAAACTACATCGAGACCTTGCACTTGGGGTCCACGTTGATCAGCTTACTCTAAGGTCAAAATGGTGATGCAGAACCCCGAAATATTTCACATGATAGACACCAAATGGGCATAACTCCGTTTCATGGGCTTGGATAGCCATTGTATAAACAGAGTAGCTCAAGGAGTATATCTACTGGTTAGCCTAGACCATAGGAGGGTGTAGAACTAACCCTTAATCTTAATAACATCAATTGTTGTAGCTTAGTATGGATTAGGGTTAGGGTAGATTATACATTATCACATTATTCATTTGCATAATATACCTCAATTTGATATTATTTCTTTCAATTAAAACAAATTTTGTAATCATATAAGAAATTAATACTATCCTACCACGGTTTAGAATGTTTGCCATTGGATAAACTTTGTCATGCATTTGATACCAACTACAATTAGAGGTGGATGTACACCATTGGACCAGCATATATTGTGTGATTCAATATGCAACTGAGCTGAGTGGGTTCACCCGTGTTTGTACATCATTTCTAAGGGATTCACCTGTGTTTGTGCATCGTTATATACTCTACGCTTACTTGCTTATGTGTAATATTACATTTTTACTACTGTTATCAATAATCACAATTAATTACTTTATGACATTTATTTGTGTTCACCACCTATAACCATATTTGACAGATTATGTCAATTTGACCTTACTTCATTTGGTGTTTAGGAACTGATGACACAGTCAAATCGGAGATTTCGCCCGATGGAGGAGTTCTTGAGTTGAGCACCGACGACATCATCTGAGATGTCTTAGAACACTACCTTTAATTAGATTTATTTCAGTATTTGATTTTAGGAGGCCATACGTGTTAGGCCTGTATTCACGAGACTTACTTACTTTAATTTTTGCACTTAACATTGAATAATTAGATTCTGTTTACTTGACCATGACTCTCATTTAATGATGATGATGTTTATGACGGATTTTATTATACTAGCTGTGTAGCAACTATATCGTAGAATCCACATGTGTTTATGGTGATTGATCATCATATATAATCTCACGTAGAACTTTGATCCACTCGGTGTTAGGGCCAAAAGATTGATTATTAAGAAAATTTTAAATTGGCCCCAATTCTCATATCCTTAGGTTTAGACTTAGATCCAACCCAAATCTAGGGGTGTGACATAGTCATCTGGAATGGCCATGCTTTGTAAATTAATATTTACATCTTTTATATGGCACACATGTATGATTTTTTTGAACTTCTAGGAAAAGTTCTGAGGCAGTTATTTTGTTTGTTATTTCAATGTTATACAATCATTCGGTGCATTTGGGGATGGATATTCCTTTTATCATATTTGTGAGATCGTCCCAGATCTGGATTTCTATGTAGCAGTTCAATTTTATATGCAGCGAAAAAATAAACAAACTAGTGTTGGGTTCTATCTTGTATTCCAGTTTAGCCAGATCGGTCGTCTGGTTTAGCCAAAATCGAGGTTCAGGGTTAGGGGTACTTTAATCATTAGGTATAGGTTTTCTTGTTGTCTAAGAAAGCGAGAACTATATATATTGACGTAATGTAAGCCTAGATCCCAGGGGATTGAAATGGGATCATGATAAATGAGTTCTCTCCTCCGTAGATGTAGATAAGGTCACCAAACCATTTAAAATTACTGTGTTCATGTGTGTAATTGCTTGATAGTGTGATTATGTGTATTCATCGTGGTTGATCCGTTGATCGCGAGTAATTTCCATTGTACTACTTTTTCCAACAAGTGGTATCAAAGCTAGGTGGAGATCACTAGTTTGCAATCGATGGTTCATGCAGAGATGGGAGACGATGAGACGACGATCATTGGAACTTGCTTGGATCCATCTTTCATTGCCACAACAGCGGATTGGGTTCTCACAGTTTGCGGACGTTGCCGAAGAAAAAGAGGTCATGGCACTACTACCTTGCAGCCCGTTGTGATCAATAGAGAGAAGGCAGAGATCAGGTTTGATGTTTGCTCAGCCACAGAGGAGATCGATTGAGACTGTTGTAATAGATCGAAGGAGCTATCGAGATCCAATCGTGATCCAGTTTTAGATAAGAAGATCTCTGTACCCTCGCCGCTCTTGCTGGACTGATCAGAAGAAGACCAAGAATAAGAGGATCAGTTGTTCTATTGGGATTGATCTTCTTGTTGAAGGACGAGCTTCTCATGGCTGGAACTAGAGAAGGAGACCAGGTTTGAACTTCGAATTTGAGCAGATCAATCGGATACATATGAGGCCTCATCATTGCAGATCTGGTGGTCCAGATCATCTGTGCTGTAGAACAAAGAAGGCTGTCCAGGCTTGGAGTTGTAGAACCCAGCCAAGGCGGTGATTGAGAAATGGAGCGTGGAACATGGGTTTCGTGCAGTTCTCATCAAGGAAGAGACAGAGATCCAGACTAGTAAGGTCGGAATCGAAGAAGGAGAACAAAGAGTGGAGTTGCAAACCGAAGAAGGGGTTGTGACCAGTCACGAATTGCAGATTGCCGCAATCTGCACCGCCACACCAGTCGTCGCCGGGGTGCCGTTGCCTGATGTTGTGTCGCCATTACCAGGCAGCCTGCTCGCAGCTGGGCCTTCACAACTGCCACAAAAAACAAATGAAGAGGTCTGGGCTTTTTACGAACTAGGTTCTGTTGCAGAGAATAGAGCAAAGGACGAAGAAAAAGACCTAGGTTCCAGTCCAGGTCAGGTCAGCCTGACCCGTCTCACAGTAGAGCCCAACCTAGATGCCAGGTCAGTTCGGGTTCAGGTTAGGTCGACCTAGCCCGTTTGCAGAAATCTAGCCCGCCGGAAGCAGGTGCAGAATGATGTCAGTAGAGTGGTTAAAAGTAGTTTTACTGAATCAATGGCTGAAATTATTTTTGCGATATCTTGATCGTCCAGTGTCCAATCGGAATTCCGTTTATGCCTACAAACTCGTTGCGAGCAGATCTACGCGTGTGAAATAAGATGGGCAGTTCAATGGTCAACAAGCAAGTTTGACTAATAGGAGAGTGAAAAAAACTATTTCTATAATATAGAAGCCATCTGAAGTCGAATTTCAAATCCATTTTTTCCAGTGTGCTCGTAGTGATGAGATCTACAAGGCAAACAGAATATATTGGCAATTTGATGGACATAAAATTGGGAGCTTAAAAAAACCGACTAATTCACGATGATAGCAATGGATTTAAGTATCACGGGCCAGATTAAAGTGCTTGATGGAAACAACTTCAAGGATTGGCAGGAAAGAGTGTTAGACTCCATAACACAACAATGATTGAAAAGTGTTACTTAACGTCATGAATAAAAGATTACTCCGAGTACTTTGATGGAAAGCTCAAATCCGCATCGAAGGGATTAGGAAGGAGAGACATGTCAAAGTAGAAGAAAAAGCAAAAGAATTAAAATCAGAAGGAGATAGTATGCAAGAAAGCTCAGATTCAGATGACCGAGAATCACTTTTGGTCACTACAGGTATGGATCAGGTTAATGATTCATGGTATTGTGATCCAGATTCTTCCTATCATGTATTCGCTTAGAGCTTGGTTGACGCAAATAACTCTTATTGCTGATGGATCTGTTCTTATGGGGGAGAATGCAAACTGATGAGCATTTGAGATAAGAGCGGTAGAGATTCAGGTGTATGATGATGTTATTCAAACCCTAACGAATGTGATATATGTTCCAAGTTTACGAAGAAACTGGATTCTAGAACAAAACAGTTGCAGGTTTGATGGAAATAACATCAGGATGGAGACAGAAGGAAAGATTCACAGGTACCAGTGAGATTCGGATTCGGAGAGGTCTTCAGTTTTGTCTTGACAAATAGAAGTTAGGTTCATGGTATTGCAAGGATGCATGCATGTAGCAACAAATGGAGAGCACTTAGGAGGTTCAAGACGATGGTGTTGAGGTCAAAGAAGGCAACTAAGGGAAGTCTCAAGTCGGTTTAGACTTAATCAACACCAGACAATGATGAGATTGTCTGTGGATTCGATCTAAGAGGTGCAAGAGCTGCACTAAGTCATAACGTGTGTGGTGGTATACCTTTCAGCGATGTGCGTGATGTACTGGTTCAACATGTTAAAGTGTTGAAGAAAGAAGACTACGTTATCAGTGTAGTGATGTGCCATTCAAAAAGGTCCATGAAAACATTACCAGGTATCTCAAAATGACTCTAAGGATTTGCAAAATCCAAGCTAATGTGGACATTGTTGGGTTTTGTCTTGTATTCCAGTTTAGCCGGATCAGTTATTTGATTTAATAGAACCGAGGTTTAGAGTTAGAGGTACTTTAGTCATTATGTATATATTTTCTTGTTGGGAAGAAAGCAAAAACTATATATATTGATGTACTGTAACCCTAGATCCCAAAAGATTGAGATGGAATCATGATAGATAAGTTCTCTCCTCTGTGGACGTAGGCCAGTTTGTTGAACAACATAAAATTACTGTGTTCATGTATATAATTGCTCGATAGTGTGATTGTGGGTATTCATCGTGATTGATCTGTTGATCATAGGTAGCTTCCGTTGTGCCACTTTTCTCAACAACTAGCAAATAAATCAATCAACCATGTAAGAAACAAGAAGCACACGACCCTAACAAAAAAAAAACCACAAGTCCTTCGCAAACCAAAATCAAGCACTATAAATCATTCAATTACAAAATATACTCACAACCCTGATCCAATCTTCACAACCTAAAAACTATAGTTATTGTTACACAACTTCATGCTGCAATGATTTCCTGCCATCCACTGCACTCCACAACTGATTCAAACACCTAAAAACCGTTTAGTGTTGTGCTTGATCCAAACAATCTTCTATGAAAGAAAATGATCTTCAACAAAAAATGTAGAAGCAATATTCTCTAACACTCATAGTAAATACAATCTCTCCAATGAATGCTCTAGAGAAATAATTTATCTCCAATGTGTATTCTCAATGTCAGAATAAGAGATAAATGCTTTAGGGTTGAAAGAGAATCCTTATTTATAACCAACAATTCATGCCCTAAAGGTATAGTCCAAATAGAACTAAAACAAATAGTTTTGGCACTAAGAGGAAATAATCCCAAATAAGGAAAATAGGTTTCTGTTCGCTGCTTGCTCAAGGCCGTGTCAGCCTCCGCTCAAGCACATGATAAAAACATTCGATTATTTCAATTTCAGCATAATTCCTATCAGGCACGCTTGAGTGCTTAAACCATCAGCTTGAGCTTGTAAATTTAGACCAATCCACTCGAGCCCATGTGAGCATGCACTTGAGTGCCCAGCCAACCTTTTAAATTTTTCACTTTAGCTCTTCTTGCAATGCGAACAACAATCCATCTAAAATAAATTATAAAATAAAATTCATTCGACCAGAGTTTTGTCTCGTCCATGATTTAGTCAACATACAAAATCCTTACAATATTGAGAGCAGGTGGATCTTCCACCTATCACTTCTCATGGTCGGCCTCAGGTTACGTATGCTTTGCTAAGGCTGGAGATTTTTTTTGTTGTTGTCCAGGAGGCTGTCTTTATTTGACTGGTGTTTTGTGGTCTGATACAGGAGCTCCAAAGTTTGAAGATGCTGCATATGGATATGAATGGATATGAATATTCTTCGGTAGCTGACTCTCTTTTAGCATTAATTTCATTACATTACCCAATTGATGTCTTTGAGTTAGATGGCCCCCTACTTTCAGCATTGAAAAATACTTTAAAGTCCCATGACATGGTCGGCTCACTACAGAGTTTAATATTAGGCATTAACCTGTGGTGTCTTTCACCCTATTTCGACATTATGGGGTCAATCATGGCCTGACACAATTTTCTGCCGTGGAGAGAAAAACTGGCGCTGACGCAATTTTCTGCCGGGGAGAGAAAAACTGGCGCTTTCCATGGAAAATGAATTTTACTAATGATTATATATGAAAACCATTTTCCATGATAAGTGGAGAATTTTCCCTAATTTTGCTCAATTGCTAATGTAAAGAACCCAATATTTTTGCTAATATCTCAGTTTGAAAATTTAGATATCGAGGGATTTATATTACTTCTTGCAATAAATTATAGGATAACAGTGTTTTATCTATCATAAATAATGCACAGTAACCGCATTCCATAATGCATTTTATGTTATAAATCCTTCAAGCCACAGTGGAGAGGAAAAACATATTTCTAGATATCAATCATTGAGCCCAATCAAGTAAGAAAACAAACGAATAAAAGTGAGAGCAGGAGGAGAAAAGATGGTACATCGTTAGTCGATAATTGAGCCAAAGTGCAGGAAAAAGGCCCTACTCACTTGTTTTTCTCAAAAAGGGGAGAAAGAGTCAATACGTCAATGGGGGAGCATTTCATATTCGAAATATGGTATTATCATGTATATGGGTACATATAAAGGTTAAAAACAAAAGATGAAAAGTGGCTGGCAGCCCTCAAGGATTAATATGAGATTTTGCTCCTAGCACCCTTGAATCTAAGGGGGTTTTCCTGAAAAACACCTATAAATAAAGTTATATTAAGGTTTATAGCATTAGGGTACTCAATGAAATCGGTTGTCTTTTTCAGTTGACCAATAGTAGCTTCAGTGTTTTGGGGCGTCCATAGACTGAGCCGACCTAAGCAAAGGCATACCCAGACTTACCCATTTAATTAATCGGGCCGCGCCAAACTAACCTTTTTATTAATTTGTAGGCATTCAAATAAGTATTTCAACCTCTGTACATGTACCACCGCTTTGCTTTGGTCTTTCTATCACTTAATTCATGCCCAGCTAGAGGAAGGGTCGCATGCCATGGAGCACCCCTATTAGTGCCATTTCGTACGTGTGATTCATTCTCCAGGTGTTAATGTATCAAATTAACTATTGCAAATAAAATAAATAAATATAAATATTTTTCATCTAAATACATATTTTAATCAACGAGCAAGTACATATGATAATAAATTCTTGTATCTTCCACTTCTACGCAAGCTAAAAGGCCCATTTATTAATGATTTCCAAAGTATTCCAACTTAGTATAAACAAAGATGCTCATTTGAAGATTTTCATTGTACCTATGCATATTGAATCAATGCAAAAAGTAGAAGCCGTGAATTTGCTCCGTAAAGTCTCAAATTCAACTCCCACCCGTGACATTATCCGAACACTATGTGTGCAACCATAAATGTCCTAAAAAATAGTCCTTGCTCACAAAAAACGAGCAATCCCCTGGCCGAAAGCCGAAAGTCTAAAGGCTAAACTAGCAAAGAATACACCGGATCATAAAAATATAAATAAAATAAAATAAAAAATCCAAGTTTTCAGTTCTCAAGCCATTTCATTGCTACACTATCTCATTGCGCTTACCTAATAAAATATTTTCAACTTTGCCACTGACATTATCCAAACATTGTATATAGCCATATATATACTACCTAAGAAATAGTCCTTGCTCATCAGAATATAGCAATCTCCAAACTAGAGGCCTAAAGTCTAAAGGCTAGGCTAGCAAAGGATATCCTTGGCCATAAAAATATAAAATAAAATAAAAAAAATCCAAGTTTTCAGTTCTCATGGCATATCATTACTACACTATGCCATTGCACTTACCTAATAAAATATTTTCAACTTTGCCACCGACAGGGGTAATCAAGAGATGAGTTTTAAGCTCACCATATTGCTAATTGGATTGCTGGTTTTAAGCCCGAATAGGCAAGACGAGTTAACAAATTATTCATACTCGATGCCTGACGATAACGTAGAAAGAAAGGTTTTTTTTTCTCTTGCCTTTGAGACAAACCCTGGTACGTAGTGAGGGTAAGGACCTTGGCGGCACAAGCCCTCCAATGGCTTTGGCCCACCACAAGCCCAGTCTGCATGCATTGAGGGTTTAGGCCCACCTCAAAGATGGCACCGCCAACCCACTTGCACAAGATGCAAGTATTGAACCACTAGTCGAGATTCATCGATTGTATAGAAAATGATATCAGATTTGCCCAACAAAAAAAATAACTAAATAATAAAAAATAAAAAAGAGGTAGAATCTCCAGAAAATGTGATTATTTTTCAAGCCTCAAATAAATAAATTACCAAAATTACCTCATCCACTATTTTGAGAAATAAAAAATTCACGTAAATTGCAAAAGCGTCCAGATCATTTACCTTGCAACGAGCTGGAGACTAGCAATTTGCGTCAACAGAACAGCTTGCAACGGAGACAAATGTAAGTGAAGCAGAAATTTCAAATCTTGGTGGGTCCCAATGATCTCACCAGACACTAGGCCTGTCAAGTGTCAACTAGACTTAAACAAAATATGTACACAGGCCACCACTAATCCTCTGAAACAGTAGAACATCGCCAAGTGAAACAATCAGAAAAGTTATCAACACTACTGGTCAGATGACTGAAAGAATAAATCTCGTCTTAAGTGGATTGCAGGTGAGGTCACTGCACACCACCAAATTCTCAAGCCCACCCACCCACTCACCCCCAAACAACCACAACCACAACACACCAAAAAAAAGAAAAAAAGGGGATTCATCCCATTCGTACACATCCTCTACTTAAGTCACCCATGCAACTTACCTCGTTCTCTCCATAATCTAAAGAATACTACCGTTTTCACAAAATTTAAAGATAACTAACATCAACCATATCCTACTTCTCAGATCCCATGTAATTGGGGTGGCAAAAATAGATTCTGGATATTTTATGCCCAAGGTGATGTTGTAGTGTTAGCATCAAAGCAGTAAAAATTCAGCTTACCACACCAAAAAGAAAAAAACAAAAAAAAAGTGATCTATAGTAGTGCTAAGGTTTGTAATCCTAGCATTAGGGTCTGCCAAAAGCAAGCATATAAGTCCCAGCCAAGCAACTAAATTTACCAAAAGGTCAGGTCCGCCTTTCACAACATCAGTGAGAAACAAATCAGAAATAATCTGCCTACTGGTTTCACCTGATGGTGCATCCCATTTCACCAATTTGCAGCAGAAGTTAGCAGTCGACCAAAGTGGGAGAAATTCCTGAATTATGTCAATGGTCAGTGTCAGCATTTGTGAGTCGCAACAATTTGAAAAAAAAAATGGAAAGAAGAGAAAAGAAAGAAAGAGAAGTCCATACTCAATTAGCTTTGCTCGCCATTGGATGACGTAAAGCATGTCATGATAAAAAAGGGTACATGTTTTCCTCCCTACATGTCATGATAAACAAGAGTACATGTTTTCCTCCCCATCTTTCATATTGGATCCTAAGACATTTGCAAATTTGGGACTTGGCTATCACATATGGACTGTGTAACATTCACCATGGGATATTCACATCAGTATGTGCAACTCACTTTTCCACAGGAAATAAGTCCTACCCAAATGAGTCCTACCCACAGGCACAATTCAATTCAATGGTGAAACTAAGATCTGTCATCATTTGTTTGCCTCTATAACAGGTGTGCCTTATTGTCCAAAAATTCAAAAAACTTGGACGGATACACATTCACATGCAATATATATACGAGAATTTTCTCCTACAGTAGTCCCGCATGGCTGTTGGTTCAGGATTTTCTGTCAGCACCTTTAATATCGGGGGCCTCTGCTTTTCTGGATGGTGGGAAGTGAATATCACCTACTGTCCTTGTGGACTACCTTAGTTGAAAACTTCATTACAAACTGTTTTGGGTTAACCGGATTATAGATGGGTGTGCAGCCTAGAAAGTAGACTAGGCCAAACATAAGAACTGCCCAGTCATTCTCAACTGAATATGTATATAGGACGATTTTCTCTTGTGCACTGCACAATACTGCCATTTGTCACGTGGGACCTGGTGAAATTCAGGGGTTCACAGTGCATATGCGCACTCCCACAAAAGCACATGCACGGGAGAAATTTTTCATATATAAACATAGGGCCGCGCTCCAGTTCCCATGGACCTTCATCGAGAATGGGGCCAATGGGGGATTGGAAGATCCAGATATGACCTACCTATGAGCAAATTTGTAAGGCAATCAGATCATCCTAACCCCTTGATCTGTGAACCATGGCCCACAAGTTTAATGGCTTTATAGATAAAACTTTTTGAACCTCATTCCAAGGGTCCAGTCCATTCAAAAAATGAGAAATGACAGGAATACTCACTGACCTTATAATGCAGCCTGTTTCTGGCCTGAAATAAGCCACTCCATATCAGCAATCAATGCATATGATTGTTGTAAAAGAATGCAGGCTCCAACGGCTCTTTAAACAGCTGAAACTCTTGGAACTGGCCGCTACTGTTATGGAAGGTGGATGAAGTTGGGGTTTCAACTGATGGGTGTTCCGCCTGCAAAAATTCTGAGCTAGCATGCGGCAAGCCTTGATGCACCATGTGCATCATTGGCTGGACTGCACCTGTGTGGTTTGCATGCATGATATGGTCGAAAGCAGGTTCCTGATCAGGAGAACCCCAACTACTAGTTGACAGAAGAGAGAGAGCACGCCGAATGTCTGGTGTCACATCCAGGTTAGAAGTGATCGTGGATGCTTCTAGACCGGCAATCAGTAGGCAGGTTACATTAGCAGCAGAGCAGAGGGATTTTAGATATGAAAATTGCTGAAAATTACTTGAATAGCATTTAGCAACTTAAACTAATAAGATCATTCCAAAAATTAAAAATTAAAAACAAACTAGAAAGACTAGCTTTTAGCTAAATGTGGCAGAGCTTTTGAGTTCTGTCTAGCAAAGAAGTCTCCATTATTTTTGGAGAAGCATGTTACCCATCCCAAGCATAAACTTGATGCCATGGACCTCCCACTATAAGCTTAATATTTAAAAGGAAATGCAAGACATACACTCAATCTTGCGTTTACTGCATAAAATCAAGAGGTTTGGTTCACAAGCCGTTGAGTTCTAACATACCGAACAGGTCCATGGTGATCTTCAGACGCATCCCATAATTGTGAAAGAGGTTCTATAATTCCTTGGACAAGCAAAATAGCCATGGAGATTTTACTTGTTAAGGGGGAGTTGAGGAAAAGATACAGAATGGAGAAACCCTTACTTTATTGATCTTGTATCTGATGAATCTCAACATGTACAATTACATAAAAGGAGCCTCCTTTTCATAGGCAAGTAATCCTACTTGGCTAAGAAATCTAAATCTCCTAAAAATCTCTAAAATATAAGCAACCCTAAGCAAATTTAAATTTAGAAAGGAATATTCTAACCAACTTGGCTACTAGGATAATCTTCACCAGCCCACCCCACCGGTGATGTGCCCGAGTCAACAATGACTCCTAGCCTGTGCAAAGTGAAGCATCCTTAGCAGTGGAAACTGCCTCATCATAAAATTTCATTCATAAAGAGGTGAACAAAGAACTTAAAGAAGCAGATTCCCTGGTTGATTCAGTGTCAAGGGACACTTTTTTCCCTGTCCTCCTCCTGTGGGATGGGAAGTCCAAGGA
The DNA here is from genome assembly GCA_037013555.1 of Sextonia rubra. Taxonomy (NCBI): domain Eukaryota; kingdom Viridiplantae; phylum Streptophyta; class Magnoliopsida; order Laurales; family Lauraceae; genus Sextonia; species Sextonia rubra. The sequence continues at coordinate 561,376 of JASUAD010000027.1, forward strand.
GACTGTTTCCCATGCCACTTAGGGGTCGTTTGTTTTTTTCACATGTGATATGAAAATGATTTACATACGTAAATGACTCACATATGAGTCATTTACATATGTAAATGACTCACATAAAAAGGGCGGCCCAGTGCACAAGGCTCCCGCATAGCGGGGTCTGGGGAGGGCAAGATGTACGCAGCCTTACCTTCATTTTGAAGAGGCTGTTTCACATGTGAAACATAATTTTTGTTTGTTATTTTCACACCTCTTCAAATGTAAAAATGGTTTAGTATTTTTTGTAAAAATCTCACAATCCATAAATGATCAACGGTTGAAATTTGATACACTAACCATGTTTGGCCTAATAAAGAGTTTCAACGGTTCAGATCTCTCCTTTGAGGCTCAGATTATCTGCAAATTTGAAAAAAAAACAGACTGCCTGTTCAATTATATTGAATGCATCGAACGGTAGACATGTTTTTTGAAGATATCTCGAGATATATTTTGAATTAGCAACTGAAATTTGACATCCTGATCTGAAAATGGCCTTTTGAACGAGATGAACGGTTTAGATCATGCAAATGGGGCCCAAAAAGTTCCAGAAATAAAGATTAACGACCAGAATGTTGTTGTAAATATCTCAAGATCTATGATGATCCAACAGTTGAAATTTTTTACCATAGCCGTTTTTGACATTTTTAATATGTTCAACGGTTCAGATCATGATTGGGGGTCCCCCAAAATTTAAAAAAAAATAAAAACCGTCCTGGGCGTGATTTACTGTAGCTCTGCCATTTCAAAGGGGCTGTGTAAATCTTTCACACCTATTGAGGTGTTAAAATGAGTACTCCCTTTTACATTACATTTACACACTAAAATCATACCTGATTTACACACCACATGTGTAAATTTGAAAACAAACATAAAATGTATGTAACCATTTCACATGTGTAATGTTTACATGTGTAAATGAAAAAAACAAACGACCCCTTAGGCCAAGTCATCTCAGGAAAGAAAGATTGCACACTGTCATTCGTATAAAAGAATGGGTATATGTAAGGTCATCTCAGCATGGAGGACCAAGTCAGACAATACATTTTTTAGTATCCTAATATCTTTTAATATTATTGTTCTACATATACTTACATATTTCTAAATACATCATTGTAATTCTATCTTTATTATTATCTGGGTATCACTGAACCATATTCAATGCAGATATTACACACATACCCCTCTCATGCCATATCTGAGAGATATTCTGAGCAAATCAAAGGATCCAGGCACCATAGGCTATGATGCCCACATATGGATATGGATATGGACTAATACAGGGTTTGGGGATACTACGACTCACTTTGAAAATCTAAGACACGAATACGGATACGATTGTCCTAGTTTTTTCTTTAGATCACTTTTGTATCAATGAAATTAAATTGTTTTCGTCTCTTTTTAGCACTTTTTATGACGAGAAGTAAAAATATTAAAAGAACTATATGAAATAAATTATTTTCAAAAAAATATATATGAAACAAATGACTTTGTAAGTAGCATAGTTAAACTTGGTTCTTAGAAGTATCAGTGCAGTATCGGTACCAACACAAGTGTCCTAACGGTCCGATACCTTATACAAGTATCCAGGTATCATAGATCATAGGTTGCACAACTCCCACACACCTAATCCAGGGTATGAACTCAGGGTGTGCGGTTTCTTATCTTTAATAAGTATGAAAACTAATTTTTAGTTTCCTGTGAAAAGAGACAAATGCAAAAAGAATAAAAGCTGACGGTAAAACTCTCCATTACCGACTTTTCTTTTGGAAATGCATTATATTTATTTATCCAGTCCCATTAGAAAGGAATGAAGCATTATAGTTTTTTTTTTACCAAGAAAAAAAAATCATGGAGTAAATGGGGATTGAAGGACAGAACCAGAAAGTCCGACTTTTTGGGTGTGTTTATGCATGCTCCGAGTCTCCCACCAAAGCCGCATTCCGACCTCTGACATGGGATCATGTTTTTGTTGCTCCCACAGAAAACGCGCCTCAAATTTGATCTTTTGCAACTGAAAGTAACTCACACCAAAACAATGCGAGATACGGCGAGCAGAAAATCCATCCGATTTTCTCTTCTGCTTCTATGGCACATGCATTGCACAAGCACATCCTTTAAGTAGAAATAGTATTAGAAATAATATTCTCCATCTGATGGCCAAGGAGGCATTGGGCCCATGAATAGAGCGGAGCTCCTTGAATTTAAAGGCGCTGACCATGACAGCACCACATCTCCATATGCGGAAAACACCACAGGAGAACATTACCCTCAGAAGTACTGTTCTCAAAGGAAACTGGTTTCTATAAAATTTGAGGAAAAAAAGTTAAAAGCACTAAACCAAAGAACGTGATGCTTGGTATTTTAAAAAGAAGTTTCTCTAGCAAATAAGTAAAGTGATACTATTTTCCTAAGAATGCAACCCTTCAGCAAATCAAGGGAAAAAAACACTCCCAAGTTTACCATATCCATCTCAGAAGGTTGTAACTGTTTTATTTTTATTTTTTATTTTGATTCAGGACAAATATCTTATTCCATTACTCTAAAACAAACAGTTTACACCCTTTGCAAGGAAGATAGGAAAAGTTCCAACTTTCAATTGGATAGGATCACGAATCTCAATAATTAAGCACCCACAAAATATTCATTGGGCCCTGAATGCAGAACTGGGCCCCACTGGATTCTGTTCTGCAGTTTGAGTTATCATGTTGGTCAAAATTAAAAAATTAAAAAATAGGCGGCCCAGTACACGATGCTCCCACATAGCGGGGTCTGAGAAGGGCAAGATGTACGCAGCCTTACACCGTTATAAAAGCAGTTTCCTCAACCCTTACTAGATTCTTGCAGGTCAGTTCACCATGTAGATATCAAAAACATTTGTTTATCATTATAAATTTCTTTCTTGATCAACCCCTGTGATGCAGCCCTAGGGTTAGGGCTTGCGTGGAGATGCCTAAGCACGTGTCCAAGGACACTTCGAACCGTCAAGATGACTTCACACACACGAGGATGCACCACTCAGGGGAAAACCTAATTCTATTAATCAACCAAATCTGAGAATTTCTTCTTTCCAATGCCATATATATAGTAAAAACAAACTTAATGAGCAAGAAAACCCTAGGCTAAAAATGGAAACTTTCCTAATAACAATTTAATTAGAACTCTACTACTAATAATCCTAATCTAAGTTAAAGAGGGGCTGCCGGGGCCTAGACTGCATCATCCTCCCCGGGTTGAAAGAAGAGTTCGTCCTCGAACTCGATGCTGCTTCAGATTGCCAGTGTAAATGTGTTGAACATGAAGGACATCCTTTGTGGCAGCTTTCCAGGAATTCTTCTTTGGCGGTTGTGGTTTCTCAGGATGAAGAGTAACTTGCTGTCCACCATGCATGAATGTATAGGTGTTGTCGCACATACCATGAGTTCCATTTTTGTCATACATCCAAGGACGGCCCAATAAGATATCACCACTATCCATAGGTAGCACATCACACTGGATTGTATCTGTGTAAGTCTCACCAATAGCAAAAGTAACTTTGCAAATATGTCGAACATGCGCTTGATCACCATTCATTAGCCACTTGACAAAATAAGGACGGTTATGCTTACAAACTTTCAATTGAAGGCGATCAACAAGAGCCTGGGAGATGAGGTTTTCACAACTTCCACTGTCAATAACAACTGTGCAGTTTTGTCCCTGAATTATTCCTGTGGAACGGAAAATATTTTTACGCAACCACTTATGCTCAACAGTTGGTGAAGCATCCTTGAGGACAATAAGAGCTTCATCTGGGGGCTCTGCATCGATGAATTCAATTTCCGCAGTGTCAATATCCTTGGAATTGTCAATATCTTTAGGATCAGTATCAGTACCCTTAATATCATCTCGAATATTGTTATCAGCACCTTCAATCTCAATCAGATGTATTCGCCTTGGACAATCTGCGGCGCGATGCCCGTGCTGGTGACAATGAAAACAAACAATCTTATTTTGACCTTCAGTCCTAGCAAAAATCTGTCCATTGGATTTAGCTTCTTATATAGATGAATTCTTCGGAGAAACCCATTTAGATTTTTATACTTGATGATTTGCAATTCCCTCAGCCTTGATAGCATGTTGGATGAGTTCATCGACATTATCAAAATGTTGGAAGGCAAGGATATACTGAATGTCTAGTCTCAATCCATTAAAAAATCTATCAACTACCACATCATCCTCTTCATTCAAGCCACAACGAGCTTGCAGAGTCAAAAATTCCTCAGAATATTCAACAACTGTCTTGGACCGTTGTTTCAAATTTTGAAAACTGAAACGGAGATCTCTTGCATAGTTGACAGGGAGGAATTTTTGTTTCAAAATATTTTTCATCTCAGTCCATGTATCAACAGGGTCCATGTTCTGATTCCTCCGTTTTCTTTGCAATTCAGCCCACCAAGTTGCAGCATAATTACGAAATCTGGTAACAATCAGTGTGACTTTATGATATTCAGTCATTAGCTTATGTGCGAAAATATTTTCCACACACACTAACCAATCCATAAATTCAGCAGGCTGCAATTTTCCATCATATTCGGGAATCACAATTTTAATTCCTAAATCTCGATCAGGATTATAGACCGGTGGATCCCGTTGATTCCGAATATTTGCACCATCATCACGGTGGTGATGCACACGTTGATTATTTTCCAGATTTGTCACTCTAATATCCAATTGTTGCAGGGTGGTGTGCATGCCATCAACTTTTGCAGATAATTCTCTAATGGTACTAGCCAAATCTTCAAGTGAAGAAGATGACGATTCAACATCTACTTGCTTCTTAGGAGGCATTTTTTTTATGCAAAATTAAATCTGACTGACCTGATGTGTAGATCGATTCTCCAGGAACACGGTACTTTCTGATGTCAGATGGCTTCAAAAGAATAATTTCCGATTGTTGTTGGAACGTTACTGATATCAATTGACTGGAATTGCAAATAAGTTGCAGTACGTGGGTCGAATGGATCTGTCTGGACCCAATAACGACCTGAATGGAATATCAGCCCAAAAGGTCTCGTCACGCACGTGTCAAGGGCACGTGTGACTCTTTCGTTAAAAACCACAGAGAAAGGCTTGCTCCTGCTCTGCTGACGAGAAGAAGGGCTGGCGAGATGATGGAGATGGCGATAGCAGACACCCAGCGGCGACGACGGACGATGAAGGGCGATCGTTGGCGATGTCTGCGGTGGAGGCGAGACTGCAACGACGTGACGATGGAGGTGATGACTTCCACAGAGGGCAAACGGCAGCGGGTTGTGGTTGCACAGCAAGATCTAGGTACGCTGTTTTTCTCTCTGTCTCTCTGTCTCTCTCGCTCCGGGGGGTATGGACTACTGTGATCGAGGGTTGAAATAGAAGGCGGGGGTGAAGGGATGGCCGAGCCTTGAGCGGATGGGATCGGTGCAGGAATAGGGTTTGGTTTCCAGAAGGGGCCGACTGTTACGTATAGGAAAGGGTTTCGGGACAAGTTTTTTTTTTTTTTTTTTTACTCTGGTTTAGGTAAGTTGGCCGAACAAGGGGTTTGAAGAAAATTTCTGGGTGTGGGGGCGAGGTCGGCAAGTGGGATATGGGTTTGCGGTGGTGGATCAGGGTGAGGGTTACTGATGGGGGTTTGATGGGTTCCGGCGAATGGGTTTTGACAGAGGCGTGTGTTTAGGGTTTCGGTTTGGTGTGGGATTTTGGGGATTTGGGTATGGTAAGGGTAGGGTTGGGGATTTGGGAAAGAGGCAGGGAGATGGGTTCCGATGGTTCGGCTGGGACGGAAGGGTCCTCTGGGTAAGGATTAGGGGTTGGGTCGGAAGTGGCGATGGCTGGCGCTTGACGAGGAAGGGGGTGGGATTGGATTCGGGCTATGGGATTCGGTGATGATGACAGTGGAGATCGGAGCTTCTGTGACAAAGATGGTTGGGGTGAATCGGTGAAGGGTGGATAGGGGTAATCAAGCCGGAAGATCGTGCAGATCCTTCGGCTCTGATACCAATCTGATGCAACCCTAGGGTTAGGGCTTGCGTGGAGGTGCCTAAGCACGTGTCCAAGGACACTTCGAACCGTCAAGATGACTTCACACACACGAGGATGCACCACTCAGGGCAAAACCTAATTCTATTAATCAACCAAATCTAAGAATTTCTTCTTTACGATGCCATATATATAGTAAAAACAAACTTAATGAGCAAGAAAACCCTAGGCTAAAAATGGAAACTTTCCTAATAACAATTTAATTAGAACTCTACTAATAATAATCCTAATCTAAGTTGAAGAGGGGCTGCTGGGGCCTAGACTGCATCACCCTGAAATCAAGAAAGAAGAGAAGAGGGTGGCCCCCTTTAATAGGAAACATTAATCAAGTACTATTACAGTACCAAATCAACTTAAAGGTGGACTTGAAAGAGTCTGCATTAAGTGTTTTAGTTTACATGATGGTCAAAATACAATTCCAATTACTATATTCTTTGATTATCATAGGAAAGAAAATGCATTCATTCACATGAACTTAAAAAATGATCCTATCTAAAAAGCACTCCAAGTAAGGCATCATCAAATCATACCTTGATTGAGGACCTCGGCAGTGGCGCCCTTGAATGACAAGAGCTTGTCAAAGTCATGACAACGAAGAGTAGATATGGCGCTTGGAAGCTCTACATCAGGCAAATGCAGATGCCCATCAATGCCTTCTCCTCTCGTAGACCTTAGACAAGGCCCTATTGCTTGAGCAAGCTTGAAATTGCATGAATCTTCCCATATAATATCCGCAGCAGGACTCATATGAACAAGTGGGACCCTGTTCAACATAAGGTTCATCTGTTGCCCACCACCTGCATAGTCAGACAATTCATAGCAAAGCTAAGACATGAAAACCACTTCCCAGTAAACTTGATACAATACTATCGTTTTAGCCTCTCCATTGCCACCGAAAAAGGAAAACGGCAAAGAGAGAAAAAAAATACACCCAAAGAGAAATGGTTATAAAGAGACAGGAAAAGATGCCATGCACCAATAGTAAAGAAAGAATATCATTCAAGGCAATAAATAGTAATCACTTACACCCAAAAGAGAAATGGATATAAAGGGACATGAAATGATCCCATGCACCAATATTTCAAGGCATGAATAGTAATCACGGTAGTTGCGGTCCTATCAGGAGAGCTGCGAATCACTATCTGATTAGATATTAAAACAACACAAAACACTACATTGATAAAAGAAAAAAAAATTATAGGACCCAATTTCTTTCACATGGGCGGGAGTCATATGCCACATTCTACAACCACCAGGATTGAGCTAAAGATAACGACATGATAATACCTAAAGACAGTGAATAACAATTAGCCATTAAGTACACGTAGATGGAGTGAATGAAAACTGTGTATTTCCTGAAAGTGTACTCATATCCTTGAATTTCAGTTTTCAGGCATGTTTGTTAGTTCATGGAAAAATGCATCATGGAAGAAAAATAATTGTTTTTTTATCAATTTTCCTCACAAAATAGTGCCACAGCAAACCATGGAAAACTGATGACAGACGGAAGGCAATTACAACTCCACGCCTATTCTAAGGAAATAGTGTTACAAAATGTGCCCTTACATGTTTTGGAAAGGAAATATGTTTACACGTATAGCTATTGCTTTTTGGTAAAACAGTATCCATAGAGGAGAAGGGAACTTTCAGGATAATTTCTTTTTCCTGTCGACTTGCTTGAAATTGGCTTCTCCTCTATAGACATTTCATTTATTGGTTATTTGAATGGCCCAATGTCCGACTTTTAGAACAATCGCCTACAGCCCCTATATATATATATATCCACACACATACATATATATGGAAAATATTCCAATGAGAACTGCCCTCACCATTTTTTCTGTGAGAACTATAAGTGGGGCCCATCTATCACCCAATTCAAACCTTAAAATGGATAGGGAATCAGGAGACCCCTAATAGTCACATGCCCCAAGGTTTGACACACATCCAAATAGACTAGACCATTGAATTGATTGTACACTCATCCAATTGGCATGGACTTATGGGCCACAGATGAAAAGGTTAGATACTTGTAATTGGGGGCCAAACTTGATATATAGAGTGTTCCCGCATAAATCTTTCCATCCATCTCCCTTGATCACAAAAAGTTCACACGGACTCTCCATGATGGCGGTTCGCACCGGAATATGCCCCTTTTATATATATATAGGGAGCCCCTTTGCCCAGTACTGGTGCTTACCATAAGGTGAGGGGATCGAAAGATCACGCCTCCACCTATCCATACATGGTGATGGAGGCTCAAATCATTATTCTAACCACTTGATCAATGGCCAACAAGTTTTCACCGTCCAAAATGAGTGTAAGCCAATCCAACAATTCAATTCAATTTGATGGGTGCCAAAGTTGAGATCGGTGACTCATGGGAGGGTCCCTATTTTATGGTCCACTTGGATGGATCATAAATTGAGCCCCACTAAGGAAATGTTTAGAGGAGAAGTAGGGTAAAGTACAGTAGAGTAAACCTAAAATCAAAAGAATAATATATGATTGGGTTATGATAACTTTCTGTTTTTAGTTGTTTGATATGGAATCTTTTCGACTTTTTGTATAAAAAGTAGAGATTTTTTTATAATTTAGTGACGACTTTTTTATTTTCTTTAAAAAAGGATGAGAGAAATTTGAATTTTTTAAAAAAAGGACGGAAAAATTTTGAATTTCAAAATTTTATTTTACTCTACCCTACCTCATATCCAAGGGCATGTTTGGCAAAGGCATAGGATAAAATAGAGTAAAGTTAAATTTTAAAAATTCAAATTTCCCCCTTCTTTTTTTTTAAATTCAAATTTTCCTCATCTTTTTTCAAAAAAATTCAAAAAGTCATCACTAAACTACCAAAAAATCTCTACTTTCTATACAACAAGTCAGTTAAAAACAAAAAGTCATCATAACCCAATCATATTTTATTCTTTCTTGATTTTGAGTTTATTCTACTTTACTTTACCTTACCCCTCTCCCAAACATGCCCTAAGTTTTTTTTCATTTGGTGCTCACCTTATCATGAGCACCAATGCTCGGCAAAAGTTTTCCCTATATATATTTATATATATAAGTTAACTTAAGAATGGCATCATAATTTAGTATGATCAAAATTGCCTAATTGGTTGTGACATGGGTGAGAAAGGCATGAGTACAATACCTCAATTGTCTACTTAGTATCCCTGTATAAAATGATTATGGCTGAAAATAGTAGAAGCTAGCAATCTAGCCACTCCAGCAAGCTAGCAGCATTCCCTCCTTACCCTCAAGCAAGCAAGAACTTCTTCCTTCAGAACACTTACCTCATAACAGTTTTAAAATAGGCAATCGAGGGTGAAGGGGATGTTAAGAATATTTAAAATCAACCCAATTATTATTTTTTGTTTGCTTTGGAAACTGTCCTAGGCTCTCTTTTTCTTTCTTTTTCTTGCATATTATATATATATGGAAGATGTCAGTATGCATCCATCCGTCACCATTGGGTAAGGGACACTTGGACAATTGGAAATATTCATGTGCAAAAGACAAAAAGGTATCTGAAAAAGAGGAATGCTCATGTGCTCATGTACAAGTAAGGAAAGCCATGTAAGCAACCATCACCCTATTGTAAGGGATAGATGCATACCAACATTCCTCTCTCTCTCTCTCTATATATATAAATATATAAGGAGTACCGAAAAAATGATATCATTAGGAAATTTTGAGCTATCTCAACTCTGACAACGGATCAAAGCAGGTTTAACGATAAAGGAAAAATAAACTAACGAAAAAAGTTAATAAATGTGTGTGTTTGTGCAACAAACACCATATATTCTCCACCAATAATCCTAATCCATAGTCTAGAACTAATCATACTTGCTTATGACCAAGAATTTTCACAGCTCCCTAAAGGTATCAATAATGGGGTATCAGTCGAGTGCTTGGTAATAGTGAAGGAATTGTGTTGGCAAAATCTTCCAAGCACGTGGGACGTATGGAGTCTAATGAGCAGAGGTTTTAGCCATCTCACATGCTATTCGGATGTTTGTCTCCTCATTTTTTCAATCAAGGTTAGTGGTGGAAAGTGATTCTTTAATGTCATTTCGTGGGTGACATCCCCTGTGGTGCCCCTTTGGAGATTTCAGTTTTATTTGAACAAGATTAGAGCTTTATCATCTTCATTGCAAGTGTCTTTTCATCATGTCGGGAGGGAGGCCAACAGTTTTGCAGATTCACTAGCTAAGCAAGGGGTGGGGTGGATAGGTTTCGTAATTTGGCAGCTCTTGCCAGGTAGTTTGCTGTTGTTCTCCATTGTGTTGATTGTTTTTTCTTTATGTTTTTCCTTGGTATAATACTCTTATACCTTTTGCCCTTTCCTCTATTAAGGCCTTTTGTATCTTTCTAGTTTCCCTTATTGTTACCCATAAAAAAAAGGCATCAATAATGGACACAAATTATTACAGGCTTTATTGATGTATCTGTTAGGAAGGTAGAGCACAACCACCCATTGTGTATGAATGATGCATTTTCCTTTTCTTACCACAAGAAGCCAGATGTTACTAGAATCTGAAGTTGAGAGCTTCTGATTAATAGGCCCAGGACAGGGATTGAAGCTTGCCTAGTATATGGGATTGATCTGCAAATCAAATGTGTTGGGTTTGCACGCTTAGCAAATTCTGCCATGAATTTGAATTGAAAAAGCCGGTCGCTGATGAAATTGTGCAAATTCAACTTACTGGCAATCTGTGAATTATGAGCTATTAAATGAAATGAACCAAATTTCAAATTACAAACTGGAAACCATGAGCAGAACCTTGCCCAACTTCAGTTCCACATTCCCTGCCAGCAAAATTTTGGTTCCCTTCTCTTTCATCTTGCAGACCTTCAATAAGAAAAGACCCACTGATTGCCTACTTTTTAAAAGAAAATAAAGGAAGATAGTTGGCACAGCCCTGGATCGTAAGTCGGGTGTAGAACAATCTACCGAAGGATTGTTCGAATCCGAAGACTCAATGACAGTCACGATGACAACTAGAACGAGAAACTCTGGAAAAAGCTTTATTTTTATCGATAAAACATGTCTATTACAATGAAAAACTCCTCATTATATAGGAGTAATTGTTTCTAAAATAGAAGGACTAATCCTAAACAAACATAACCTACTAAAAATAAAATAAGAAGCAGATAATTAAGGATAGGGATCCTTGAGGACATCAGGGATCAATCAGATGGCCTACGGGCCTGTGATCTGGGCCGGGCTTGGGATCGGCCTGCATCAGCTTTCCCCGGCTTGGAAAAACTCGACTCCGCCGAGTTAAGCACTTGATATCTCTCATAAAAATCAGGATTGATGCGCTGCAAGTCAGTTACTATAATCCACGTAGCGTCAGAGAGAGGACGATTCCTCCAACGTACATAAAACTTCTGGTAACCTCCTTGACGTGTAGAAACAATTTGATCATCAAGGACATCAACAATTTCATCAGTAGGTGGAGAATTAACTGGTAGAGAAATCAACTGCTCGTCATCATTGCCTTCATTATCATGACCACGGTAGAGAGTAAGATCCTCGACATTAAATGAAGAACTGACGCCTAGATCAGTAGGAATATCAAGAATATAGGCGTTGGGACCAATCTTCTAGAGAATCTTGAAAGGACCTGAGTTACGAGGGCGTAACTTCTTATTAGCTCTAGGTGACAATCTTTCAGGTCGAATACGCACCATAACCATATCGCCTTCATTAAATTCAACAAAGCGACGATGCTTGTCAACTTGCTGCTTGTAAACATCATTGCTGGCAGATATATGCGACGTACTTCATTGTGGACTTGCTGCATGTGTTGGAAGAAATGTTCAGCATCTGCACTAACTCTGGCATCAACTGGTAACGGGACAAGATCAACAAGGAGTCGTGGACGAACTCCTGTAACAGCTTCAAATGGTGAAATTCCAGTTGATCGGTTGACAGAATTATTGTAAGCAAATTCTGCCATAGGTAGCACTTGATCCCAATTTGTGATATGGTCACGTTCAAGGCAACGCAACAATTGGCCAAGACTTCTGTTTACCACTTCTGTTTGTCCATCAGTTTGAGGATGATAAGCAGTGGAAAAATTAAGTTTGGTGTTAGACAACATCCATAACATCTTCCAGAAGTAGCTCATAAACTTCGTATCTCGGTCAGAAACAATAGTCTTTGGAAGCCCATGTAGCCGAACAACTTCTTTGAAGAATAATTTAGCCACCTTATAAGCATCAGCAGTTGCAGTGCAAGGAATAAAGTGTGTCATCTTTGAAAAGCGGTCAACAACAACGAAGATGGAATCAACCTTCCTAGTAGTCGTGGGTAAACCTAGCACAAAATCCATGCTAAAGTCTTCCCAAGGAGTGTGGGGAACAGGCAAAGGTTGATATAATCCAGTATTCTTCTTGTTTCCTTTGGCAATCTGGCATGTTCGACATCTTTCACAAATACGAATCACATTGGTCTTTATGTGAGGCCAATAATAGCTGTCACTGACAAGAGCAAGTGTTTTGTCACGACCCAAATGTCCGCTACATCCTCCTGCATGCAACTCTCGCACAACATATTCACGAATAGAAGTGGCTGGAGGACAGAGTTGCGTACCTTTGAATAAGAAACCATCATAAAGACTATAATGAGGATGCTGAATATGATCACCATTAAGAAAATCCGCATAAATAGAACCAAAATCTTTGTCAACTGCATAATCTTGTTTAATTTGCTCAAAACCAGGCGCAGTAATAGACATGGCAGTCAGAAGATGTTTACTCCAACTTAATGCATCCGCAATCATATCATCCTTTCCAGCTTTATGACGAATGCTAAATTTGAACTCTTGTATATATGCACTCCATTTGGCACGGTTAGCGCTGATCTTCTGCTAAGAGTGTAAATGTTGCAGAGCATCATTATCAGAATAAAGCACAAACTCATTAGCAATCAAATAATGTCTCCAGTGACGAAGTGTTTGGACAAGAGCATAGAATTCTAAATCATACGCAGTATACTTTCGCTTGGCATCAGAAAGTTTCACACTGAAGAATGCAATTAGATGTCCTTCCTGGCTAAGGACACCGCCAATCCAGCATTCGAGGCATCACAAGCAATTTCAAATAGCTTGTTAAAATCAGGAACCTGAAGAACGGGCGCTTCAGTAATCTTTTGCTTGATCTTTTCAAAAGCCCTAGTAGCTGCATTGGTCCACTTGAGTTCACTTTTCCTCATACAGTCAATAATAGGAGCCATAATAGTACTGAAGTTTCTAATAAACCTCTTGTAAAAATTGGCAAGACCATGAAAACTGCAAACTTCAGTAAGGGTAGCAGGAATAGGCCAATCAAGAATTGCGCTCACCTTTTAAGGATCCATCTTAATATCTTGTGCAGATACTACATATCCTAAGAAAACAACAGAGTCACTCATGAAGGTGCATTTCTTAAAATTAATGTAAAAACGCTCCCGGCGGAGAAGTTGGCAGACCTTTTCTAAATGTTGAAGGTGATCCTCTTTTGATTTGCTGTTTATCAAAATATCATATATCATCGAAGTAGACGACAACAAATTTTCCAATATAAGGTTGCAATAACTACATCATAACTTGCATAAAAATACTAGGAGCATTGGTTAAACCAAAGGGCATAACCATGCATTCAAAGAGACCATCCTTTGTTTTAAAGGCAGTTTTCCATTCATCTCCTGGTCTTATGCGAATTTGATGATAACCACTCTGCAGATCAATTTTTGAAAATATGCATGCACCAGTCATCATATCTAACATATCATCCAAGCGAGGGATAGGGAAGCAATATATCACCGTGATTTTGTTGATTGCACGGCTGTCTACACACATTCGCCAGCTTCCGTCCTTCTTTGAAGTGAGAAGTGCTAGAACACCACATAGACTGAGACTTTCCCTTATATAGCCTTTCTGAAGCAAGTCATCAACTTGCTTTTTTAACTCCGCATGTTCTGCTGGACTCATCCGATAAGCAGGCAAGTTAGGTAAAGAAGCTCCTGGAACAAGATCAATGGCATGCTGAATGTTTCTAAACGGAGGTAATTCCTCGGGTAACTCATCAGGAACTAAATCAGCAAATTTGTCCAATAATGGCTTCACTTGTTGAGGAATGGCATGAGAATCATTAGCAATTTGTTTAGTAATTAAGGCATACATGACAGCTTGCTCTTTGCTTTCAACTTCAAATCTCCGCATTATTAAAATAATCGATGTGGGAGAAGATGCGGCAACTGGAGAAGAGGAAGGTGAGGACTGTGGAGTCTGCAAAGGACGCAACATGATTCTTCTACCTTTCCATTTGAAAGTATAGCTATTATGTTCATGATCTGTGATAACTTTAAGTTTCTGTAGCCATAGCCGTCCAAAAAAGATATGTGTAACGTTCATTGGAATGACGTCACATAAAAGAGTATCCTCATAATTGCCAATCTTAAAAGGAACAAAGCATTGTTGACGAACAGGAATAGAATAGTTGTCAACCCAAGCAACTTTATATGGCCTTGGATGCTTCACTGTAGGAAGTTTAAGCTTATCAACTGCGTCTTGAGAAATAACATTCATAGCACTGCCACCATCAATGATCATATTACATGATTTGCCCATGCAACTGACACGGGACCGAAAAATGAAAGCATGATTCCAATCTTCCTCCTCTTTTGCATCTGCTACTAGCAAGCGACGGTCTAGAAAAAGAAGTGGAATACCATCATCAGCGTCTACATAATCTATCTGATCTGCTTGATCTCCATAAGGAGGATCTGTGTCAACTTGCCCTGATTCAACATGCTCTTCATGTTGAACATCACTATTAGGCTCATTGGAAGTGAATAGAATTCGATGAGGGCATTCATTAGCATAATGTCCTCGTTGCTTGCAGGCATGACAAACAATATCCCTTCTATCTGTTCTCCCAAAAGCACGATTATCAGGCTGGTTCTGTGGAAACCTCTGATTCGGTTGGGGATTCATCTGCCTTTGTTGCATACCTGGCCGAGGATTTTGAGGGGTTTGCTGAACTGGACGCTGAGGAGGAGGCCTATAAACTGGTGCTTGATTACAATTATAGGCAGGATCAGGACCTCTTTTAATGGAAGACTCCCCCGGCTCAAAAAGTATTGCGCTTCCGCAACTAAATTTCATGTTGGGCTTTGCGGGTTTTATTGAATATTTCATCTACTGTAGCATAATCAAACATTGCCAACTCTCGTCTGATATCGGCATACAGATTATCTCTATATCTGGTGATAGTCAGACGATCATCAGTCCTCAAGTTACAACGAACAATTTACTCGCGAAACTTGTTAGTATATTCTTCCACAGTCAGTGTGCCTTGCTGGAGACTTAAATACTCTTGGTGAAGTGTATCCATATAATCAGATGGAAGAAAATTGTCCTTGAGTTTTTCTTTCATGATATTCCACCGGAAAATCAGTTGGCCCACTACAAGCTCATTATTCTCAACACCATACCACCAAATTCGAGCAGGACCCTTAAGTTTTACCTTGGTAAAGGCTATCCGCTGTGCATTATTCATACCATACCAAGCAAAATAATCTTCCAAAGAATTAAGCCAATCAACGAAAACTTCCGGTCTCACATCACCACTAAAGTCGGCAATTTCAATTTTGACTTTCCTAGTGATGTCATCAGGTGGGGGTGTAACACGGGGAGCTTGATGATCTCGTTCAACCAAAAGGCGCTGCATAAAATCACGAATGGATTCTTGATTTTCAGGTCTTTCTAGTTGGATAGGCGTGTACACCATAGACACATTGGAGGATTCTTCTTGACTAACAAATTGCTTTGTTTGTAGCTCAGCAATGGCAGTTTCTGCAATTTTGAGACGTCCCGTGACGTCTTCTAATTCTTGTCTCCAATGACGAAGTGTTTGGACAAGAGCATAGAATTCCAAATCATACGCAATATACTTTCGCTTGGCATCAGAAGGCGCTGCTTAAAATCACGAATGGATTCTTGATTTTCAGGTCTTTCTGGTTGGACGGGCGTGTACACCATAGACACATTGGAGGATCCTTCTTGACTAACAAATTGCTTTGTTTGTAGCTCAACAATGGCAGTTTCTGCAATTTTGAGACGTCCCGTGACGTCTTCTAATTCTTGACTTAATTTAAGGATGGTTTCATCCTCCTGCCAATCTGTCATCCAATGCTAGAGACCATCACCTTTTCTTGGCATGATTGCTGCTGGGTTTTTTTTTTTTTTTTTTTTTTTTTTGTGGAACAAAGAAGGTGGGTCGGGTAGGACTTGTGATGGGACAGACCAACTTAGGTCCATATGCAGATCCGACAATCACACCGTGAGAACAAGAGAAACTTGTTCTCTCTTTTTGCTGTCTCGGTCTATGTGCAGAAAAAGAATAAAAAGAAGGGAAGGTCGACTTATCTGTTACGGTAATGAGCAACAGGAAGAGAGAGGCTGGGGCGTGACTTGTCGCACTCAGCGACAAATAGCTGCTGGGGATTGCGACGATCGGCAGTGATGGAGACATCGCAGAGTTAAGCCGACGGTGGTGCACGGGAAAAGAGGAGCCCTAGCGCCGGTGTAAGGTATGTTTCGTTCGCTCCCTGCTCTCCTTTCTATTTCTCCTTCTGTCTACGCCTCTCTTTCTATTTCTCTCTTCTGCTGCTGATTCCCCCCCCCCCCCCCCTTTTTCTCTTTTTCTTTTTTCTTTTTTCTTTTTTCTTTTTTCTTTTTTCTTTTTTCTTTTTTCTTTTTTTCAATGTTCTAGGGTAGATATGGACGGCTGCAATCGAAGGTTGGGTTTGAAGAGGGTTTGGGTTGGATGACGGTTTAGGGATTGAGAAGGGTTTCGTTGGTCTTGCCCTTTCGTAAAGGCATGGGATGGACCGAAAGGGGTCGACGAGGGTTGGATGGGTTCCGGTGAATGGGTATTGACAGAGGCGTGATTTTAGGGTTTCGGTATTGGTGTGGGGAGTTAGGGATTTGGTACGGTAAGGGTAGGGGTTGTGGATTTAGGAAGTGACAGGGAGATCGGTGTCGGCAGGAGTCTAGGTGGGTTTGATTTGGCGACGAGGGTCGATCAGTAAGGGTTTCTAAAGGGTGTCGCCTGGGTTTTGGGTTTAGATTAGCAGAAGTGTGATTGGCTGCAGATGGGTCTGGGGTCGGGTTTAGATTAGCAGAGGTGTGACTAGCTACAAATCGGTCTAGGGTTGTCTGGAATGGCAGCGGTGAGGATGGGGTGAGCAGTGGATAGCAGGAGGAATTCCGGGAACGACAGGATCCGTCTCCTGGTGACCGGATCTGGTCTCTAATACCAATCTGGCGCAGCCCTGGGTCGTAGGTCGGGTGTAGAACAATCTCCCGAAGGATTGTTCGAATCCGAAGACTCAATGACAGTCAAGATGACAACTAGAACAAGAAACTCTGGGAAAAACTTTATTATTATCGATAAAACATGTCTATTACAAAGAAGAACTCCTCCTTATATAGGAGTAATTGTTTCTAAAATAGAATGACTAATCCTAAACAAACATAACCTACTAAAAATAAAATAGGAAGCAGATAATTAAGGATAGGGATCCTTGAGGATGTCAGGGATCAGTCGGATGGCCTGCGGGCCTATGATCTAGGCCAGACTTGGGATCGGCCTGCATCAATAGTGAATGGAGGAAGTGTGCAGTTGTGTATATATAGTGAATGGAGGAAATGTGCAGTTGTGCATATATCCATGATAAATCATCTAAATTGTAGATAAAGATACAATAGGAAGTAGAGAACAATACATCCGATGACAGACCACTGCATCTTACAGTAAATAAGCCTCGGTCATGTACACCATATTACAGCCCATACATTTTGAAGCAATTATTTATAGACTACAGCATACAGAAAATAATAAATAATAGATTTTTTTACCTGAAAAAAGTTTAACGTCCGCAATATTTTCCCCATACAACATTTTTTTGTGAATAACAAGCATAAGCTGCATGCATATAAACTAAAAATGCTGAATAGCATTAAATATTTAAAATTGCATACCAAGTTGGCAACAGCCAGTGGAATTCGTCATTCCAAGGAAAGAAAACTAACTTTGTTCCACTCTCTAAATTGATTTTTTTTTATCAGTAACGATGGATAAATTGAAAGAAATTATACCATAAAATGATGAAGACAGCCTTGCAGAACTGAATGAGACTGTGTCTGGCTGTGGCTTGCGACGACGTGCATTATGATCAGATAGACGCCTACGACAGCTTCTCTTTTTCTCATCAAACTCTGCCAGCTCATGAAACCTTCAACATGGTAACAAAGACACCATTACATCGTCATCCACGTTAATTTAACTGATCTGCACATGCTTGTCACTAGTTGAAACTTGAAAGAAAGAAACACATTTGATTGAGCTTCCCAAAACATGGATGGCATCACTCGTACATGTCTGAACTAAAAAGGTCGGTGCTTTATTAAAAAAGAAATGACGCAGCTCAAGGAGAAAAGAAGGGAGAGGGGAAAAACCACTTTGTCTGCAGTAAAAGCAAACATTTACTCCACAAAGCAGGCCTAACTGCAAAACAAATCAGAAAAATGATATGAAGTTCAGCAAAAGAATCAAGACAAAAGAAACTCACCTGCTACACTGTTGGCAAAACCTGCGCTCCAGACCGGAGACAATGACTTTAGGACATTTGGAATGGCTTTCGCAGACCCTGTGCCTGCGATGGTAATCCTTAGCCCCAGTTAGGTCTGCATTACAACCTTCAACTTGGCAGTGCGGGTTCTGCATGTTCTGATGTATTGATCTAGGCTTCTTAATTGAATTTGGGGATGATGAGGGAATCACAGTAAAGGATGAAGACTTAGCAGTGCTTCCAGCACAGGTGTCCTCGAAGTAGGTCCGTTTACCAAGCTTTAAACCAATCAGAGGCTCCCCAGGACCAACTGATGCCACCAGCTCAGGAGAAGTGCTGGCATCTTCCACATGCATCAATTCTTCATACTTACTGAGATCTTTTGGGAGTGTCTTAAAATTGAGCTCAGATACTCTTGTCCCTTCCTTGGATGAAGAATCAATAGAGGCTGAGATCGAGCTCTTAGATGAAGATCCATTGGCCAAATCAGAGCTAGAACCACCGCCTCCAGCAGATGAATAAGCAGAACCATTGCCGATCCCCATTTCCCTGTCAACCCTGCAGCCTGCTTGCCGTAACTGCTTGGGAGTCTTACTAACTTTCTCATTCAACACAACCAGATTATCCCAATCCGACGGTGAGGGAGTCTTTGGGTTCCAATTCATCTTGAGAGAGCCAGGAAATGTCACAAAAAGGAACCAGAACCCTCACTTTTCTTCCCCGTAGAATGACTTCTCTTCTCCATAGAATGAGGATAAACAAGTGTCTGCCGGACGCTCGTAGATTGACTCCACAAGCATAAACTCAAGAAAATGAGGGAGGATGGTAAAGTAGTTGCAACTTACCAGAGACGTATAAAGAAGAATCTGAGGAACAGATAATTTGAGTGCTTGAGAAAAAGAGAGAGCAATAACTTGTGTAGAACTAACAGGATCTCATTCTGCCCTCCCACTGAAACCAGCCAAAAAGTCAGGGAGAAGAGGATGAGGAAAAAAGGACAGACAGGTTACAAAATTACCACCCACAAGGACAGGTTAGACCAACAAGTGGGAAAGCGAAGCTCATCTTCAAAATCATAGCATGAAAATTCTCAGCTAATTTTGTCCACCGACAACACATGCAGAGGGTAACAAATCCCTTGTGTGCTCCCCCCCACCCCCACCAATTTAGAGCTCTGATTTTTACTTATGCAGTTACTTATGCCACACGAGTGAAATCTACCATCCTAACTGTGCACATAGATTAATGGAAGCAGACAGAAAACGGAAAAAAAAAATTCCTTCAATCCATCCTTCTTTCTTTGAACTTCTTCTGACCTTCCACTTCCCTCGCGCAATATGGTATGTCTGATGTTGACAAAACACAATACCTGATCGGAAGCAGCAGCAACAACAACTTCAACCAATGAGCACCATCCAATGTTTTCCCCCTTTTTTAAGTTTCAGCTTAGGCAGAGACACAGACACAAGAATTGGAAATATTTCCTTTATCCTCAAGTTCAACGGCTTACACCTTCAACCCATCGGAAAGCACTCCATTAGTATTTGTGCACATGATACTGGCCAGCCAGAAATAGAGGCGTATTAGGTGTTTCATATTCCCAGCCATTTGGTTGAGAGTTTCTTCAAGTATGAAGCCCAACACTTACACTTACAGTTGAGAGATTACATAAGAGTCGGACATGCTTGTTTTTGTTTTTCCCCAAAGGAGGAGGAAAAGAGGGCATCTTTCCCCAATCCACATCAACAGGTCATCTCAGATCAAGTTGGTTCTGTTTCTCGATCGATCAAGAACAGGAGGGGAAGTGAAGTTGTCCTTGTGAGCCGACCGATTCACCTGATCGATCATCAACGTTAGTCTCACATAATCAACGGTACATGCCTCTCTGCCGCTAATAATAAGTAATATAAAAAATAAGCACAGATCGTTGGCTCAAAAGAATAAACACCACCACATCACATCGCTTCTTTTTGTTTCTTTATTTCTTTCTTTATAATCGTTTATATATATATATATATATATTTGACAATAAAATAAAATAACCAAACACACACAAAGAAACGCGATTCATTCGTGCCTCAAGAAAAGCAGTAAACTGCAAATCTGTAGCCGCGAACATCCAAACGAGTATCACGTTGTCGAATTAGGTTTTCAAACTGGGAAAAGAGCAGACTGAGATTTTTGAGGAACGGAATTTGGAGTACTGATCCGCATTTCTAGGGCTTCCATTAGTGGATAAGAGGGAGGGGAATTGGATTGCCCAAGTTTGGGTTTTTATGATAATAAGGCTCTCAGAAGAAGACCGGATCTGAAATGAAATTATTTTCACAGCAGCAGCAGCTGCTGAGGCAGTTTTCCTTGGGCATTCAGCTGGAGAAAACAGCAGATTTCATCGCATCGAAAGCGACCGGACGATTTTACGGCAGGCGACATATATAAATATATATATATATGTATATGTGTAGCACAAAAGAAAAGAAAAGAAAGGAAAGGTGAGAAAAAGGAACATTGAATTTTATTAACTGAACTGATGAGTGAGTGGAGTTTTGGAGAGGTCTCTTTTCTAGGGTTTTAAAGTGGAAATGCTCCAGATCTAATTAATATTTAATGCTAACCAGAAATAGAAAGAAAAAAGAAACCAAAAATAGAAAAAGAAAAAAGAAAAGTAGGGTATTACCTATTCTCTTACCGCAAGAGCAGCAGCAAGATAGACCGGATCGCCATCAAGTACAAGTTGCGGCTGAAAAAAAAAACAAAACAAAACAGAAAACAAAAACCAAACCTACTCTCTTACAACAACAGCAGCAGCAGCAGCAGCAGGAACGTAAACCGGATCGCCATCACCGACTGCGGCTGCCATCAAGACATCGAGCTCACCTCTGTCTGTCACCTCAACTGCAACTGATGAGGCAAAAGAGAGATAGAGATAGAGATAGAGAGGTGGATAAGGAAAAAAAGAGGATAGCAGGGACGTTTAACTTTTTAAGAAGCGGAGGAGACAGTTTTCTGTTCTACACAGGCGAAAGGGTGGTCAGGAGACCGAAGTGGGGGCTGTCGCCTGTGTCTGTGTGGTCCCTTTCACTTTATGGCCTGTACGTGTTTCCCCATTTAGAGCCGCTCTTGGTTGGTGTGTCCAATGAATGGGGATCAGACTTCAGAGGGATTTTTTTTCTTTTTACCTCTGAGTGAAGTTAAAATTACCCTTTATTTTAAAACACAATAAAATAAATTAAGAGACTCAAATTAAAATACTATATTTTAAAAAAAATTATCTTTTATACCAAAAAACTAAAAAACTATTTTTTCATCCTACTAACTGACAAAAAATACTTACTTTTAATATAAAAAATTAAAAAATTACTTTTTTTCATTAAAAGACAAAATATCATTATCAAATTGATTTAACACCTATCTTTATTTAATCTTTTAAAATGATCATTCACCTTATTTCACTCTATTAGTTAAATTAACAAACAACCCCTTACTATGAAAGGTGTTCATTGTTTATACTTGAGCATTCAAAAGTTCTAAAAAAATCAAGTAAATTGAAATTTTCAAATTCTCCTAGGGTATTTAAGACCTTTTACAGGTGGATGGTATTTTCAAATTCCTTTAGAGAAAAATATGGCATTTACAAATGTAGAAGACAAGTCATCATATCATGTTAAAAAAACTCCAACACCTCAAATGCCTGTCAGAATTCTTGATAGTTGAGCCTTGTCATCTAATCTTAGCCGCTGGTACTTGGTATTTGTCCAAGTATAAGAGCAACTATATAGGCCTATGCCTGTCCCCATAAGATTTCAACCATCTTCTCGCCCGCTGTGCAAAAAACATATAGGCATGTTTAGTATTATTATCATGTTGTTCCCAAATTTGTGCTTAGATCAAGTTTTGTTGAGATGGAACTATGCCGAGACTATAAAGAACTTGTTTGGCAGCATTATATTAATAAATACTTTGTTGATAGGATGTCATACAGAACTTGTTCGGTAACCAAATTAAAATTTTTCTCTAATAAACGAAAACAAGAAAATCATAGGATTCAAAATGTAGAACCCACTTTTTGATATTTCCAACACTCTATTATTGTCGTGCATGGGACCTAACTTTAGAAGTTACAATGTGGTACTCACTTTAAAAATTAGAACATATGGCTCATATCATAAAATTTATAAGGTGGGCCTACTTTTATAGGAATTATTATGTAGGCCTACCTTTTTTAATATAAATATGGGACCCATCTTTATAAATTACAATATAACACAGCTTTAGAATTTAGAATATGGGCCCACTTTCAAAAGATTTATAATGTAGGTCTACCATTTGTGATCGTAACTACGTAAACCACATTTAGGAATTACAAAGTGAAGCCACATCTTTGTGATTTTGTACATAGGACTTATATTTATAAATTACAATGTAGTGCCCACCTTTAGAAATTATAATAGATTATATTGAGGGGTCATCTTGTTATTGATTGTGAACATGGGGCCATTTTAAAAATTACATAGTATCAACCTTTAAAAATTAAAACATAAGGGTACATTCGTAGAATTCATAATGTGAGCCACACTCAAAAGATTTATAATTTGGCTCCACCTTTTATGATTGTAATCATGTAGCCCACAATTCAAAATGAGAACATAGGGCACACGCTAAAAGGATTCATAATGTGGTCTTACTATTATAAGAAATTAACAATTTAGGAGAATTTCAAATAAGGCCTTAAGTTTTTGCTTGAATTTGAAAAGGACACAAGTTCCAAAATTTTTTAAATTTGTCCCTAAGTTTACAGTAAATTTTCAATTAATGATATTTGGTAATTTAAAGGCACTTTATGGCAACTTTTTCCCATAATTTTCTTAAAATACTAATCATTTTAAGCTGTAACATGGTTCCAGTAGCTACTATATGCTGCGGATCACCATGGGACGCTAGTTGTTCTTGATCATTATGAGGATGCCAAAGAAAGAAATAAAGAGAATATAAAGAAACTGACTGAGGGTTTTATTTATAAAAAAAAGGGTAATATGAGTATTTTAAAATTTTGAGAGAAAAATCTGCTGGAAAATAGCTTTAAATAGATGGGTGTCCTTAATTAAACACTTCTTACAAAAATTAATGACTAATTTGAAAAGTTTTAAAACTTATGTCATTTTTTTAAATAAGGCAAAAACTTAAGACCTTTTTTGTGATTTTTACCATGTGATGTGCTTTAGAAATCGATAGTGGAGTCACTTTATTTGAGATAAGACATGAGATAAATAGGGAAACAACTATACTAGCAAGTTTTCTTTTTCTAGTTTCCTATGTCAGGGTTAAGGTTTTGAGATTCATTAAAGTGAGACCAAAATTCGAAATAGTGATTTGCGCATGCCAAACATAATTTTTACAATCTTGTCTTGTGGTAACATAAAGACATGTGAATGACATAATACAAAACACACTCATATTATTCGTCCGAACTTATATTGACTCCACCTCAAATAGGCTTACTCCATTAGCTTGAAAATCATCTACAAACCCTGACTATGAATTTGGCCTACTAAAGAGGAATAGAGCCACAAAGAATATGGAGAATAAGTTGTCTTGAGAATCAATTTAGATTTATGATATGCAGACCACAAGTTATATATAAAAGTTTCAAAAGAGGAAACATGAGTGGATGACTTAAAAAAAGGACCAAGGTCAATTACGAATAAAGTAAAAATCAAAGAGCATATTGTAAAAAAAAAAAAAAAGAACCGTATCTCTCCAAACTATCGCACTTATATTATGGTTAAAAAAGCAAAAAAGAGTTAATGGACTTTGTGGTGTGACATCAACTTATTTTTCATTTTGCCCTTTTCATTTAATTGCAATGAAGTAAACAAATTATATATATTAACAAACAAAAAAAAAAAGGCTGTGAGGGTGCCCTGTCACAGTCACCTTTTAAAAAATATTTTAAAGAGAGCTTTGGCTTTTGATGGGCGACACTAGGCCCCTCCATCCAACCAAATCTCCTTCCTAGTCCTAAGAATAATAAACTTCTCCCACGAACCAAATGTCCTTCTAGAAGATATTTTAAGATGTCAAATTCACAGCTACACCTTTCCATCCAACCAATCTCCCTCTAGGAGACATTAAAATATTTCAAAGTCAAATAATATTCACAGGCCTTCCAAACTTACTATGCTCAAACACAACTATTCAAAACCTTAGGTTAAGGATGATGTAAATCGACTCCCACAAAGAATAATGTGGTGCTTTAGCCATCCTTTTTCATGCATTTGCATTTCCTTGCATAAAATTTACACTTTTGCATTGAAAAATAAAAAGTTATAGGAACCAAACTTAAAAAAAAAAACACACACACACTCTAATATCTTTAAGTAGGTAACAACAACATTCTCTAACATGCAATATAAATTTCAAATCCTTACTTTCTATCTTCCATTGTTTTTCATCCTCACTCTCCCAAAACTCCTTAACATAGAAATAAAAATAAAAATAAAAATCACACAAAACACCCCCTATTTAACCTCAATTTAAGCTGTAATTTATGTTGTTCCCACGAAAAAAAGCGATGAAATTGCCATCTATTTGAATCCCCAAAGGCATTTGCATCATAAGCAATGCAAGATCTTCTAAAAACTCTGCAGTCTTTTTTATATACAGCACACTTGCTCTGCCTCTTTGTTACGGGGTAGTTTGATAATTTCACATATGATGTGAAAATGCTTTACATATATAAATGACTCACATGACATATTCAAATGACTCACATGTGAAACATAATTATTTGTTTATTTTTTTCACACCTTTTTACATGTAAATCTAGGTGCACATATTCAAATAACTTGAATCTTTTTGTAAATATCTCACAATCCAACGAATATCAATGGATGGAATTTGGCCTTATGCTGGTTTTTTATCTTATAAAGAGGATACATGGTTCAGATCAGGATTTTAGGCACCACATAATTTAAAAACTTGAAAAAGGGGACTGAGAATGTCATTTACAATAGATTAATATAATAGGTTGTACATTTTTTTGATGAATTTCAACATCCGAGTAACATCAACGGTTGGAAATTGGAGATATGTCTTTGTTTGAACTTATCAAGATGATGGCCAGTCTTGATTTTACAAGTAGGACCCCAAAAAATAGAAATATCATAAAAGGCGGAATGGGATTGTCTTTTACAATAGATTAATAGCTGTATTGTTTTAATGATATCTCAACATCCAAGTAACATCAACGATTAAAAATTGGATACGTGATCGTGTTTGATATTATTAAGAAGATGATCGGTTTTGATTTTATACGTGGCTTCCACATAAATGGAAAAATCATAAAAGGCGGACTGGGATTATCATGTACAATAGATTGATCCAATGGCTATAATTGTTTGATGATATCTCAACATCCAAGCAACATCAATGGTTGAAAATTGGCATGCTGGCTGTTTTTTACCTTCTAAAGACAATGAACGGTTCTAATTATAAAAATGGGACCCACAGTAATAAAAAAAGGTTGACTGCTCTTCTATGCACTATAGTAGCGCCCCATAATAGCAACCTGTGTAACATTTTCACACTACATGAGGTGTGAAAATTTTTTACAGAAAACAGGTCTTTTTCACACCATTTTTACTCCATTTTATATATCCCAAATCCAAATCAATACAAACAAACGTAATGGTGCGTAACCATTACGCATCTTAGCCATTTACATATGTAAACTGCTGTAAACAAACGACCCCTAAACATATCTGTCATGATCATTGAATTCCTCTTTTCTTTCTTTGTTTCTGCATTCCTTTATATTTTATGATTTTATACTGTAGCAACTATTGCTTCGTAAAGGGATAATTGCTTGTTAGGTTCATGTCTTAAATTTCAAGTGCACCGGAAGGTCCATAGATTAGCTATGGACTAGACTTTGGGTTTGGGGTATTTTGGTTTTTGTATTAAACTTTCTTAGGAGCTAAGAAAGAGAGAGTTATATATTATGTAATCTGTAACTTTAGAATTAAGCAGAAGTTTGTAGTAAAATAGTAGAGTTCTCTTTTGGTTATGGATGTAGGCATATCGTTGAACCACATAAATCTCTCGTATACTCTTGTGTGCTTGTATCTCTTCTTGTGTGCAGCTTGATTGATCGATCGTAGGTTGTGTGCTTCCGCACGTTCACAAACAGTGGTATCAAAGCCTGGATTGTGTTGGGCGCAATAGTCTAATTGAATCTTTCCTGAAGGTTCGGATCTCTATTCCGTCATAGAGACAAAAAAGGGATCGTTTGATTTCTATTAGCCATGATTGAAAAAGAAGGGAGAGTTGTGTTCCCTGATTGCGGCCCGATTTTTGCTGCTACAATTTACATAAAAGAGGAGAGAGGGTTCCTGGCTGTTGTCATTGCCATAGAAGATTAGGTGGATCCAGGCTCTAAACTCACTGTAGTTGCCATCACCTAATCGAGGAAGAAGACCGGAGAAGAGGATTATTTAGTGTCACAACCCGAGCCCAGGGACCGGGGGTCAGAGAAAGTCTAACCAATGACACACGTACTCCCGTGCGTGCACACCTGGACCCCGTCCGAGTATACACACACAAGGGAACAATCACACGTGCAAAAGACTGAACGCGGAAGCTGTACGTATCAAGGCATACCACAAATATACCAAAAGACATAGGAGATTACAAAACGATATACACTGCTGATAAGAACAAATACATGAACGAACGTATGACAATAGAGCGGGCTTACAACAATCCAAAAACCAAAATACAGGTATTACTCAAGGCCCACTTCACAAGTACAGAAAATCCCCTCAATAGACGCCAACACAAAGAATGGGGAAAACAAAATGATGCAAACCGTACTCTGGAGGATGGATCAAGTCCACTCCTCTAGGCCGGAGGGGGCCTCGCGAGCCTCTCCTGCAGTCGGGTCGACCGACGCAGGATCGGAAGAGGGATCTGAGCCTGCAACACACAAGACAAACACATAAGTACGACGACTTAGCAAAGTATAAGCCAACAAGATGATAACACGAATCGTGTCTAATACTGAATAATACTGAACAATAGTCATGATGCAATATCCATAGAAACCATGATCGTATACTAAGCAAGTGTGCAAATGCATAATGAATAAGCATGCTATCAGAATCACAAACAGATAACACTCAAAGTGGCAACTACATTGGCCATTTTCTCCCTTACGAGAGCGGACGGAATGAGAACACCAGCGACCGGGCCAGGGCACGCATGGGTCTCTAGTTCCCGGGGTCCGGAGTCCCAGGACGGAAACACTCTGCAGAGGCAAACACATAAACTACACCAAAGTCAACCCCGTCGGGTATCCTAAGGCTGAGGCTCAGTAGTGCCAATACCAATCACAATCAAATAGCTGATGCACCTCGATCACTTATTACTTATCACTTATCACTTATCACTTATCACTTATCACTTATCATACTGAACGAACAATAGGAAGTGCACCACATAACTGATACTGAATGCAAATACTGCATGCACATAATACGGATACTGATACGGATACTGAAGCTGATACGAAATGCAAATCATAAGGACACTAACTGATACTGAATGTACATAAACAAGTACAAGAAGTGCTGACACTAAGTAGCAATCATAATCACTGACTCATAACTGATGCAAGTACTCCAGTGGAGCAACGGTAAACATAATACACAATAATAGAATGGTTCCGCCCGGGCTTCGCTCTGGGGTTGCTGCATTTCCCACAGAATCGAGAGGTCCAGCGCAGAACACATAAGAGGGCATAACCGAAATCAATATGCTGTACAATTCAGAATGCTTATACGAATCAAGGTCAATTACAAACCAATCCTACACTAATTATCCAGTGCTTCTAACCGTGCATGTTGATGTAGTTTTAAGATGTTCGATGCACCATTGTCTAGTGTTGCAGTGTCTGGAGTGGGCACCGAAGTCCCTTAAACCAACACCCATGGGGAAGTGCTAAACATCTGGATAACCAGCATGAATGATTCACAGCCCATGAGATCATTCACGTCATTCAAACATTCCATTGGGCATGTCCAGGTTAGCTACATTCTAACATGAAAGTCCTATACGGTCGTTTGCTTAAACCTAGTCCCTTTTCATTCAATTCTCAGGGTCTCACGGTGTAGCCGTAGGTAACCTTACGGCTTAGCCGTGGCATCTTACGGCTTAGCCGTAATATGCACTGCGGCTGAGCTGAGGTTCCCCAGATATCCACCCGGATTTACGGCTCAACCGTATTTTGCTCTACGGCTCAGCCGTATCCTGGTCCACGGCTTAGCCGTAAGACAATGTACGGCTTAGATCAGGCTGGGCCGTAGAAGAATGTCAAATTGCCAACATCCAGTTATTTTCAGCTAACAGTCTGTACTGTTCTACGGTTTGGTTTACGGTTGGGTCTCGGCTTAGCCGTAAGCCATTTTACGGCTTAGCCGTAGCACATTTCACGGCTTAGCCGTGAGTGCACGGACTCATTTTTCCTGAACTTGTTACAGTCATACAGAAAGTGTGCGAAATGGCTGGAAACCGAAAGATAACAGTGAAATGAACTGAATGGGGCTGTCTAATACTGAGAAACACAATAAAGAACAAGAACACAACAATCAAATCACTACCAATCGATGTTCATACAACTTGGGCTTATACTTGCCTCACGGACGAAATCCACACGCTAATTGGCTCAGTCCACCGGGATCACACACGAAAAAGAGCTCCTTTCTTCCTCCCTTAAGCCACGAGCAACAGAGAAGGAGAGGAGAGAAAGAGAGAGCTGAACAGAGAGAAAGAGAAACGAGCTGAGAGAGTGAGCTGAGAGACAGAGACGATCGAGAGAGAAAAGGGGTTTGGTAGGATATTTATACTTAAAATGAGTCAAATTTACGTCTAAGTCCAAACAGCTACCACAATTGTCAGTTTGAGTCAAATGGCGGTCCAACGAGAGCAAACGAACTCATTTAGATCCAAGACAGTTACGAAAAACGACAAGCTCAATGAAATACACGCGCTGACGTCAAAATGACGCAAAACTGACAAGGTCAATCAAAAGCCAAAATTACGAAAAAGGGCTCAAACTAACTAGACCAAGTCAACTCAACCCAAACGATCTCTCTACAACTCAAACCAAACAGAAACAAAAGCAAAACACTCTTAGCGATAAAAACACACGAAATTACCCACTAAACCGGGTCAACTCGGGTCGGAGTGTTACATCCTCCCCCACTTGGACATCATTCCGTCCTCGGAATGAAAGCGTACCTGAGCAAACAGAGAAGGATACTGACGCGCCATCTGATCTTCTAATTCCCACGTGGCTTCATCAGGTCCATGATGTTCCCAAAGTACCTTAACCCATCGAATAGTCCTCGTACGCAAGAGCTGTTCTCTGGTCCCAACAATACGGAGCGGACGCTCAACGTATGACGCATTAGGTTGCATCTGAATGTCATCGTATCGAATCACGTGCGTCGGGTCTCGAACATACTTGCGAAGCATAGACACATGAAAAACATCGTGTACTCCAGAAAACTCCACGGGTAGAATCAATCTGTACGCTAGATCACCAATCCGACTCTTGATCTCAAATGGACCCACATATCTTGGCGCTAACTTGCCTTTTTGACCGAATCGTACCGTACCTTTCATCGGTGAGACCTTCAAGAATACCCAATCTCCAACCTGAAATGTCAAGGTTCTTCTGCGCGTATCTGCATAGCTCTTCTGTCTCGATCGGGCAATCTTCAAATTGTCAATAACTTTCTGAACTTTCTCTGTAGTCTCAGCAATGATCGTCGGTCCGTGGAAACTCCTTGTTCCAACTTCTTCCCAGCAAACAGGACTCCTACATTTCCGTCCATACAGAGCTTCATAGGGTGCCATTCCAATACTCTCGTGGAAACTATTATTATACGCAAACTCGCACAACGAAAGATGCAAATCCCATTCTTTCTCGAAATTCAGCACACTGGCCCGTAACATGTCCTCGAGCGTCTGAATAGTTCGTTCCGACTGTCCATCAGTCTGCGGGTGATACGCCGTACTGAAGCTCAACTTCGTTCCCATGGCTTCCTGAAATGCTCTCCAAAATGAAGAAACAAAGCGGCTATCTCGATCTGACACAATCGACACGGGCGTACCATGTAGTCTCACGATCTCATCGACGAACTTCTTCGCCATCTCGGAAAATGTCATGCCTTTCTTGAATGGAAGAAAATGAGCTGTCTTCGTCAATCTGTCCACGATCACCCAAATGGCACTGTTCTTCTTGCTCGTCAGGGGTAAACCCGAAACAAAGTCCATCGAAATGTGCTCCCATTTCCACTGGGGAATATGCAATGGATGTAAGGAACCTGGAGGTCTCTGATGGTCAGCTTTCACCTTTTGGCAAGTCAAACATCTGGCAACAAACCCAGCAATTTCTCTCTTCATGTTGTTCCACCAGAATCTGTCCTTGAGAGCTCGGTACATCTTCGTACTTCCAGGATGCATAGAATAACGTGCATGGTGTGCTTCTGTCATCA
Organism: Sextonia rubra; assembly: GCA_037013555.1. Lineage (NCBI taxonomy): Eukaryota > Viridiplantae > Streptophyta > Magnoliopsida > Laurales > Lauraceae > Sextonia > Sextonia rubra. The sequence goes on from JASUAD010000027.1 coordinate 592,651, forward strand.
AACTCTCTTTCAAAGCATCTACTGCTGGCACACATAATCTGCTCCTGAAATACAAAACATCACCCTCCAAACGAAAGTCTGGTCGATCTGCAATGCTATCTCGGATTCGCTTCAACATCGCATCTTCAAACTGCTGGTCTTTAATCCGCTGAATAATATCAGGCTGAAAGCTCACTGTACTGGCAAGTGTCAAACCATTCTCCACTAATTGCAGTTCCACTGGCTGAGCATGCCTCACAAAATAAAGGCTGTCCAAAGCCTGAAGAATCTCCGACTTCCTACTCAAGGCATCTGCAACAACATTGCCTTTCCCTGGATGATATTTGATGGGGAAATCAAAATCCTTGATCAACTCAAGCCACCTTCGCTGTCTCATATTCAACTCGGACTGCGTGAAGAGGTACTGTAGACTATGGTGATCTGAATGCACTTCAAATGTCACGCCATACAAATAGTGTCTCCACATCTTCAACGCAAAAACAATGGCTGCCAACTCTAAATCATGCGTGGCATAGTTCTTCTCGTGCTCCCGAAGTTGTCTCGAGCCATAGGCAATCACTTTGCCATGTTGCATCAAAACACATCCCAAACCGACTCGAGAAGCATCTGAATAGATCATAAATCCTTCATGCCCATCTGGTAACGTCAAAACTGGAGCCGAAGTAAGCTTCTCCTTCAACATCCGGAAATGGCGTTCACACTCGTCCGTCCACAGAAAAGGAACATTCTTCCTGGTCAATCGAGTCAATGGGGCTGAAATCTTGGCAAAATCTTGAATAAAGCGACGATAATATCCAGCTAATCCCAGAAAACTCCGTATCTCCGTCACAGTCCTTGGGCTGGGCCAATTCATCACTGCCTCAACTTTCATCTGATCCACTGCCAACCCATCTCGTGAAATGGTATGACCAAGAAAAGCTACCTGCTCGAGCCAGAAATCACACTTCGACAATTTGGCATATAAACGATGTTCTTTCAACAACAGTAAGGCTCGACGTAGATGTTCCTCATGCTCCTCTGGGGTCTTCGAATACACCAAAATGTCATCAATAAAGACCACCACAAACCGATCCAGAAAAGGAGCGAAGATCCTGTTCATCAAAGCCATAAAGGCAGCAGGTGCATTGGTTAATCCAAATGGCATCACGAGAAACTCAAAATGTCCATACCGTGTCCTGAAAGCAGTCTTCACAATATCTTCTTCCTTCACCCGAAGTTGATGATACCCTGATCTCAGATCAATCTTGGAAAAATAGGCAGCACCTCGAAGTTGGTCAAACAACTCATCAATACGCGGCAATGGGTATTTATTCTTGATCGTGACTTTGTTCAACCGCCGGTAATCTATGCACATCCGTAAGGTACCGTCCTTCTTCTTCACAAACAGCACTGGCGCTCCCCACGGCGACACACTCGGCCGTACGAAACCCTTCTCCAACAGATCTTGCAATTGCGTCTTCAATTCGAGTAACTCAGCAGGGGCCATACGGTAAGGAGCTAAACTAATGGGTGCTGTACCGGGCACTAGATCGATCGCAAACTCTACATCTCGGACAGGGGGCAACTCGGATACTTCCTCCGGAAATACATCCGGGAACTCACGTACTACCGGAATATCACTCAACTGCTTCACCTCCTTCTTCTCCGAGACAAAGGCAAGAAATCCTGCACAACCTCTGCGTATCAAACGATCCGCCTTGCATGCGGAGATGACACGCCTCGGGCATCTCTCCTGATTGCCCTCGAAACGAAACCCCTTCGCAAAATCGAAGTAAATCGACCTGTTGTAACAGTTAACACAGGCACGATACCGCGCTAGCCAGTCCATTCCAAGGATCACATCGAAATCCAACATGGACAACAGAATCAAATCAACTGGCAGCTGGCGACCTTCAATCACCACGTCGCACTGAGGGTAGTATACACTACACTCCACTCTCTTGCCCACAGGAGTGGACACTACTAACACATAGGGTAGCGGCTGAGGGGGTTGCGGTAACTGTTCCGCAAAACGAGGGGCAACATAGGAACGCGTAGATCCCGAATCAAATAGTGTATGTGCTTCAGCTCGGGCAATGAGAACTTTACCTTCCACCACTTTTGCATCTTCTGCATGATCATGAGAGGCTGCATACACACGAGCAGTCTGACGCTGGGGCTTCTGACTCTGGCGAGACGGATGGGGGCTGTTCGAAGCTGCTGAACTGAGAGACTTGGATGACCCCATAGATCTAGATGACTGGAGAGGCCTAGCTGTCGGGCACTGAGCTATCTTATGCTCCCTCGATCCGCAACTCAAACAAGCTCCGGACTTCTTCCAACATCTCTCCGTCGGATGTCCCAATCCACAAAACTCGCATCTGCTCCCAGAGAAACTCGAAGTGCCTTGCTTCCCTTTCCATTTCTTCTGACTCTGTCCCCTGGAACTCACGGGTGCACTCCTCTTAAAGTCCATGGCTCTCTCTGCTAGGTGGTTGGCTTCCGCAGCGTGTGCTCTGTCGACCGCATCATCGAAAGTAGCTGGTCTCTGAAAGGCAGTCACAAAATTCGCATATCTCGGATGCAGACCAGAAATAAAACGATTCACCTTCTTCTCCTCGGTATTGATCATGTCCTCAGCAAAATGGAACAACTGGGTAAAGCGGTGAATGTACTCCGAGACGGTAAGCTGCTGCTGCTGTAAGGCCAGAAACTCAACCTCCTTCACACGTCGAACATGAGCAGGAATGAACTTCCTTCTAAACTGTTTCTGGAACGTCTCCCACACTGTTTCACTCGGCATGGTCAGATAGGCTGCACTAACGCTCTTCCACCAGGTCTTAGCCATCTCTCGAAACATCGAGGCCGTAAGCATAACCTTCTGCCGGTCGTCACAGACGATAGTAGAGAAGAGATCTCCAGTATGCTCTAGCCACTGATCAGCTTTCAACGCATCTTCATTGCCGTAGAATTCTGTGGCTCCACGTTTCCTGAATTTGTCGTATAACGCATTTGGATCGCTCTCCCTAGGCTGGAAAACCACTGGCTGCTCTGCAGGCCGAACTGGCGTTTGGCTCTGTCGGTCTACGATCGAAACGACCTGCGCTTGCAAAGAATGGATCGCCTGTAGCATAGTCAAGAAGCGCTCATCGAAATTCACAAGTGGCTGTGGAGCGGCTGACCCACTCTCGTTATCTCCCTGATCATTGTTGTTGTGTGTTCCAGATCCCGATGCCATAGCCTGCAAAACACAAAAGTCAATCTGCTAACACACTCGATAACTCACACAGACTCACAAGACAAGGGGACCCACACAACAGTCCAGAACTGGACTACGAAATCTCACCACGTCCTATATGCCTACATGCTGACACACTAAGATAGAGACAATGCCCTGAGAGACAAAGCTCTGAGAGACAATGCTCTGATACCATACAATACGTATGTCACAACCCGAGCCCAGGGACCGGGGGTCAGAGAAAGTCTAACCAATGACACACGTACTCCCGTGCGTGCACACCTGGACCCCGTCCGAGTATACACACACAAGGGAACAATCACACGTGCAAAAGACTGAACGCGGAAGCTGTACGTATCAAGGCATACCACAAATATACCAAAAGACATAGGAGATTACAAAACGATATACACTGCTGATAAGAACAAATACATGAACGAACGTATGACAATAGAGCGGGCTTACAACAATCCAAAAACCAAAATACAGGTATTACTCAAGGCCCACTTCACAAGTACAGAAAATCCCCTCAATAGACGCCAACACAAAGAATGGGGAAAACAAAATGATGCAAACCGTACTCTGGAGGATGGATCAAGTCCACTCCTCTAGGCCGGAGGGGGCCTCGCGAGCCTCTCCTGCAGTCGGGTCGACCGACGCAGGATCGGAAGAGGGATCTGAGCCTGCAACACACAAGACAAACACATAAGTACGACGACTTAGCAAAGTATAAGCCAACAAGATGATAACACGAATCGTGTCTAATACTGAATAATACTGAACAATAGTCATGATGCAATATCCATAGAAACCATGATCGTATACTAAGCAAGTGTGCAAATGCATAATGAATAAGCATGCTATCAGAATCACAAACAGATAACACTCAAAGTGGCAACTACATTGGCCATTTTCTCCCTTACGAGAGCGGACGGAATGAGAACACCAGCGACCGGGCCAGGGCACGCATGGGTCTCTAGTTCCCGGGGTCCGGAGTCCCAGGACGGAAACACTCTGCAGAGGCAAACACATAAACTACACCAAAGTCAACCCCGTCGGGTATCCTAAGGCTGAGGCTCAGTAGTGCCAATACCAATCACAATCAAATAGCTGATGCACCTCGATCACTTATTACTTATCACTTATCACTTATCACTTATCACTTATCACTTATCATACTGAACGAACAATAGGAAGTGCACCACATAACTGATACTGAATGCAAATACTGCATGCACATAATACGGATACTGATACGGATACTGAAGCTGATACGAAATGCAAATCATAAGGACACTAACTGATACTGAATGTACATAAACAAGTACAAGAAGTGCTGACACTAAGTAGCAATCATAATCACTGACTCATAACTGATGCAAGTACTCCAGTGGAGCAACGGTAAACATAATACACAATAATAGAATGGTTCCGCCCGGGCTTCGCTCTGGGGTTGCTGCATTTCCCACAGAATCGAGAGGTCCAGCGCAGAACACATAAGAGGGCATAACCGAAATCAATATGCTGTACAATTCAGAATGCTTATACGAATCAAGGTCAATTACAAACCAATCCTACACTAATTATCCAGTGCTTCTAACCGTGCATGTTGATGTAGTTTTAAGATGTTCGATGCACCATTGTCTAGTGTTGCAGTGTCTGGAGTGGGCACCGAAGTCCCTTAAACCAACACCCATGGGGAAGTGCTAAACATCTGGATAACCAGCATGAATGATTCACAGCCCATGAGATCATTCACGTCATTCAAACATTCCATTGGGCATGTCCAGGTTAGCTACATTCTAACATGAAAGTCCTATACGGTCGTTTGCTTAAACCTAGTCCCTTTTCATTCAATTCTCAGGGTCTCACGGTGTAGCCGTAGGTAACCTTACGGCTTAGCCGTGGCATCTTACGGCTTAGCCGTAATATGCACTGCGGCTGAGCTGAGGTTCCCCAGATATCCACCCGGATTTACGGCTCAACCGTATTTTGCTCTACGGCTCAGCCGTATCCTGGTCCACGGCTTAGCCGTAAGACAATGTACGGCTTAGATCAGGCTGGGCCGTAGAAGAATGTCAAATTGCCAACATCCAGTTATTTTCAGCTAACAGTCTGTACTGTTCTACGGTTTGGTTTACGGTTGGGTCTCGGCTTAGCCGTAAGCCATTTTACGGCTTAGCCGTAGCACATTTCACGGCTTAGCCGTGAGTGCACGGACTCATTTTTCCTGAACTTGTTACAGTCATACAGAAAGTGTGCGAAATGGCTGGAAACCGAAAGATAACAGTGAAATGAACTGAATGGGGCTGTCTAATACTGAGAAACACAATAAAGAACAAGAACACAACAATCAAATCACTACCAATCGATGTTCATACAACTTGGGCTTATACTTGCCTCACGGACGAAATCCACACGCTAATTGGCTCAGTCCACCGGGATCACACACGAAAAAGAGCTCCTTTCTTCCTCCCTTAAGCCACGAGCAACAGAGAAGGAGAGGAGAGAAAGAGAGAGCTGAACAGAGAGAAAGAGAAACGAGCTGAGAGAGTGAGCTGAGAGACAGAGACGATCGAGAGAGAAAAGGGGTTTGGTAGGATATTTATACTTAAAATGAGTCAAATTTACGTCTAAGTCCAAACAGCTACCACAATTGTCAGTTTGAGTCAAATGGCGGTCCAACGAGAGCAAACGAACTCATTTAGATCCAAGACAGTTACGAAAAACGACAAGCTCAATGAAATACACGCGCTGACGTCAAAATGACGCAAAACTGACAAGGTCAATCAAAAGCCAAAATTACGAAAAAGGGCTCAAACTAACTAGACCAAGTCAACTCAACCCAAACGATCTCTCTACAACTCAAACCAAACAGAAACAAAAGCAAAACACTCTTAGCGATAAAAACACACGAAATTACCCACTAAACCGGGTCAACTCGGGTCGGAGTGTTACATTTAGTCTTCTCAAAATTATTTGGTTCGCGGGATTTTCAGTTGTCAAGAAAGATGATTGGAGGAGAAAAGGGTATGCCGGTCACTGCAACCATTTCACTGGAGCAGTCGTATCGCCGATCACCACTGCGTTCTACCGCTTTTTTGTCACCATTGACACACCAGACTTAAGGAAGGAGACCCGCCTTTATTTTTAGTGTTGGAACTGAATAAGCTTTGGTCGTCTACTGCAGACACCAGGGAGATGAAAGGAAAAAATAGGATCGGCCTGGGTTTCATCTAAGGTTAGGTAACTAGACCTTTTTGTTAGAAGTTCGGCCCAACAAAAAGCTAGGTTGCAAGTTGGGTCGGTTTTGACCCGAACCTATGTGTAGAGCTTAGTTAGAGCAACCTTATAGGGCTGACGTCAACATCGCATCAGTAGGTACGGTCAAAGTAGTTTGACCATGGATCTATGGCTAAAATGTTTTATGTGATATCTTGATTAGTCGGAGTCCGATTAGAGATCCGTTTGAGCCTATGGACTTTATTTAAGCAGGTTTATGCAGTGGAAGTGGGAGATTAGCTGTTTGACTGTTAACAATGAGATTTGACCAATCGGAGCATAGAAACTTATTTCTGTGAGATTAGAGCCATCTAGACTCAGATTTCATATCTATTTCTCCCAGCATACTCGAGGTGATGATATTTACAGCATAGTGTTGAAATTTTGCAGGAATATAAGCAAAAATTAAAGTTGAAAAATTCAATGGCATAAATGATTTCAGCTTGTGGGGCATGAAGATAAATGCTTTGCTGGTTCAGAAGAGATTATAGAAAGAATTGAAGGGAAAGAATACCCTTCTTGCAATGATGTCAGAAGATAAGAATGAGGATATACTAGAGAAGGCATATGGAGCAATCTTGTTATGCTTGAGTGATGGAGTGTTACAAAGGTTATTTAAGAGAAAATCAATATAGGTTGTGAGTGAGATTAGAAAATCTATACATGACCAAGTCTTTGACAAATCATTGTACTTGAAGAAACGGTTGTTCACTCTTCAAATGCACGGAGGTATGTCCCTTGATACCCATCTTGATGTATTTAATAAAGCTGTCATGGATCTACGAAACATCCATGTTTCAATTGATAATGAGGTCTGAGCTATTATGCTGTTATGTTCTTTACTACCCTCATATGAGCATTTTATTGATACTATGATGTATGGTAGAGATTCTTTTTTAAATGAGGGTATAGAGATAGCCTTGAACTCTAAGGAGTTGAAAAAAAAAAAGATTGCGTTTGAAAACAATGATATCTCAAGTGAGGGCTTGGTTGCAAGAGGAAATATAGATCCAAGTCTAAATCAAATAGGAATAACATTAAATGTTACTATTGCCATAATAAATGACACATCAGAAAAAGCTGTTATAATAGGCAGATAAAAGGGAAAGAAATAAAAGATTCGTCCTTGATAATTCAATCATTGTTGTAGGGGGAAGGTTAGTTTTTGATGTCAATAATGTATATTTTGTGACTACAAATGGTATTCATCGTCAGGATGAATGGATTCTTGATTTTGGAAGTTTTTATCATGTGTCCCAATAGGTACTAGTTTACCACTTATAGTGACATTAATGATGGTAGTGTCTTAATGGGCAACGATATTGCATGTAAGACGGTTAGGATTAAAACAATTAGAATCAAGATATATAATGGAATCATTAGAACATTGATAAAGGTTTTGCATGTCCCTGATCTGAAAAAGAATATTGTTTCTTTGGTTGCCTTAGACTTCGACGATTGTAAATTCATAGCTGAAGGTGGAGTCCTAAAAGTAGCGAAGGGTGCTTTGGTTCTTATGAAAGGCAATATAGTTAGAAACTTGTATGTTTTGTCTGAAAATACTGTTTCAGGTGGAGCTACAGTGTCATCATCAGATAACCATGAATCTGTCTCAACACTTTTATGCACTTGTGTATGGGTTATATGAATGAGAAGGGCTTGATAATGCTACACAAGTGGAATTTGCTATGTGGCACAAAGATAAGTAAGTTGGATTTTTGTGAAAAATGCATACTCGAAAAACACTATATGGTTACTTTTAAAACGGGTATTCATCGTACGAAAGGTATCTTTGATTACGTTCATTTAGATATTTGAGGTCCTTCTAATGTTTATTCTAAGGGTGGGTCCCGATTTATATTGACTTTCATTGATGATTATTTAATGAAAGTTTAGGTTTATACACTGAAGAAGGATTAGACCTTTGAAACATTAAGGCGATGAAAGGCGATGGTTGAGAAACAAACCGGCAGGAAGGTGAAGAAGTTGATGATAGATAATGACAATTATAACTGAAACTTGGATGTGTTAATTGTATATGATGAATTTCGTTTACTCTAGTAAACAGTAAACTGAACAATTAACTGTGGCTATTTTAATTTCTCAAGTGCAATAAGTCTTAATGATAAGAATTTTAAGAGGCAAAATCTACAAGACAAAATAATTTACATTTTTTTTTTGTTATTAAGGTATAGTAGAATATTCTGTTTTACTTTGTTGTAGTGAGCACTTAATAAAGATACTTCTTACAATTAGTTGCTAAGCAAGTCATTAGACTCAAGAGTAACTTAGTCAAGTTTGACCAATTGCTTTTTTTTTTTTTTGTAAAATTAAAGTTTTGTATTGGAAATGAGGATGATGAAAATATTTCTTAAATTTTCCCCCCACTCAAACAGAAGTCTTGAGTATGCCACTACCTACCCCATAATGGAATTGCCAAGCAATGGAGGTCAGGTGGTGGTGGTGAAGCTGCATATGATAGTGAAAGGAAGATATTAAAAATGGGTCTTGGTTGCAGCTATGGGGTTAGTTGCATGATGAAGAAGAATAAAAAGGAAAACTAAAGAAAGAAAGAGAGAGTGCAAGTTATGCAAGATAAGTTTTGTAAGATAGTTTATTTTGGCTATGGGAGAAAGAGAGACAAGGTAGGTAATGGAACGGTGAGACTTTGACGTGACGAGGAGCAAAGAGGATGGGAGGTGGTTGTTTGGTTAGTGTCACCATATTATGAAGGATAATGTCATGCATGTAGGATATTAATTGGGTGAAGAGGATGGGAGGTGAGAGAATGAGAGAGTTTTGTAAGATAAGTTTATTTAGGCCGTGGGAGAAAGAAAGAAGAGGAAGGTAATGGGATGGTGAGGCTTTGACGTGATAAGACCAATGAGGATGGGACTGGTTGTTTGGCTTGGATCACTACATCATGAAGGAAAATGTTGTGCATACAGGATATTAGTTGGCTAAGGTAGAAGGAGTGGAAAGAAGAAAAAGGTATAGGAGGAAGACAAAAAAACGAGCACAGATATCTTTGCTCAATTCAAATTCTAAAATGTTAAACAAAAACGAACCCCCAAACTAGTACGGAGGAAACATGTATTTATGATACTTTTTAGTCTACAATGACTTTATAGGAAAATTTTTCCGGTAAAATTCTCAAAACAGTAGAATGCTGAGGAAGTCATCATTTGAAGTTTTAAATGAGGATCCGAATAAAGGATTTTCATTCACGGGGTGAACAGTACATTTATAATTAATTTATCATCCTATAAATAATTAAATAAACAATGGTAATTCTTTAAATATTTTTGGGATTTTTACTAGAAAAATCCCCCAAACCCTCAGTGGACAGGGGTGATCTATTAGATAGATATCTAAGGATCCTACAGGGAAAATCCCCTTGAATGGAATTGTCTTGTTTCTTTGTTATTTTTGCATACAAATAGGTCAGGGGTTGACCTAAAAAATCAGTATTCCTAATTTAGGAACAGTATGCCAAATCCTAGTATGCCTGGTTAAGTATCTTATCAATAATATATAAATTATATCCTATAAGCACATGAGTAGCTGTGCCTTCATGCAGATCGTTCGATGTATAGATTCAGATCTATAATCGAAGTTTGGGCAATGTGAATCGAATTCCAACCCGGCCCGACCCAACCGAGCCGAACCGAACCGAACCAGTGATCAAGCCCCGCCTCAATGTGAGAAGCCTGAAGCCGCTGTCGATGCTGTCAATCGGAGCTGCTAAAGTCCTCGATTCTTGTATCCTGTATTATAAATAAAAATAAAAATCTAGTCCTTAAGATAGAGGGAGTCTGACCGTTATCCACTCCCGTCCCGCTTTTGTTCCTCCTTCATTTCTCTCTCTTTAGGGGCTCATGACTGCAAAAGCACAACAAATGCCATTCTCTCATCATCTTCCTGCTCCCCCTACTTGCCATTTCTAGGGCTTTTGTCTTTCCCCTTCTCTCTCTCTCTCTCTCTCTCTCTCTCTCACGGATACCTGGAGGAGAGAAGATTAATGTTATTTCTTCTTACATATGCCCATGCCATGCCGATTGTTTCGAGAGGGAGGGAGGCACAAAGATAGAGAGAGATTCTGAGGCTGAGGCTGAGGCTGTTTATATAAGCCCCACCCAAACTCGAATTGATAGGGGTGGTTGGTTTCATAATTCTTTTAGCCTGTATCTGTATGCAGGGGTTTCAAATTTCAATAGCTCTAAGCTCTAGCCTCTAGCCTCTAGGGAGGTGGTTTTGAAAATTTGGTTGACTATTTAGTGGAAGAGATATTGGGCCATTTGAAGTCTGCGTTGCTGTTAGCTGGGAATCTTCTTATTCTTATTCCTTCTTGGGCGTGCAAAAGAGTGCCTTGCCCGAAGAGTAATGCGATTATTGTTCTATGGTTTACTAAATTTCATGTGTTGTTTGGAAATCAGTGCAAGGAACGAGGTTGGATTGGCGACTTTCAGAGGTTGAAAAATGCTGCTTCATGTTCATCTTCATGAGCACTTGTGCGGTTTTATGTGAAAATGTTATCATCCCGAACCACCATCACCACCCCCGCCGCAGCCAGCTGTTTCGGACGGCCAGGGCATTTCCCTCTCACCATCACCATGCGCCCAATTCCCTAGTCTCGGTCCCCAATGGGCAAAGGCGGTTTTGGTTTTCTGGGCTGATTCCGAAGGCAAAGGCGAGAAAGAGTGGTAGCAACTCCCGAAAGAGAACTTGGTGGCAGAAATTCTTTCTGGACGAGGACTGGGATTGGTTTGGTTTGAAGGAAGATGATATGTTGGAGTTGGAACAAGAGGCCGGAGTCTCGGGGGAGCAGCTGCTATCAGAGGAGGAAAGCTTTCAGGATTGGAAGAGGCGGGCTGAGGCGATATCAGAATTGCGGGAAGCTCAGGAAGATGCGAGAAATATGGAGAACCGAGAGTGGGAGGATTGGCTTATGGACGGAACATCTGGAGGAGTAGATGATTCTGATTCTTCTCGGGGCCAAGATCAAGATTGGGAGGACGGAAGTGGAGGATTCGGGGATGGAGCAGGGGATATCCCAATGGATCCAGCTGAGATAATGCCCGGGAAAGGCATGGCGGGAGCTACGGGGGATTTGGTCTTCGGAAATGATGAGGATGAGTTGCTCTATGAAGACAGGGTTTTCCGTTTTGCTTCAATAAATTCGGTAACACTAACACCCTGTCCATGAAATATTTGGCGCCTATTATTTGTTGTTTGTTTTTCCTTTTATCTCTTGCTTGCTGTCATTTTTAGTTCAAATCAATGATATCGGAGACAAGGCTAACATCCGGCGTAGACATGAAGCAAGCATAGCATCTATACTTAAATTGGTGGAGTCTCAGAACCATATGCTATAAATAGATTGCCTACTTTTTAAATATCTGGGCATTTTTTATTCAACTTAGAATAGAACAAACATTAAATTAGCATGTTATTGTAAATGAAGGCCGGGTAGAAGATTTTAGTCAGCCACACAGAAGGATACAGATAAAATCAAGTGATTACGGGCCGCCAACAGCGGAAAAAAAGAAAAAAAAAAAAGAAAAAGAGTATGTTTGAAGTGCCACTGCAAAATGTTAGTTCAAAATTTGAAATTTTTAGCCTCATAGATATGTTTTGCTACAGAACCATGGTTCTGTAATGTGTACTAGTTTTTTGTGGCATACCAATCATTGCCGAAGCATATCCTTAGTTTTCGAGATCTTTTCCATTGCTGCATTGGGTTGATGGAAATGATGTTACATAAAGAGGATGAAAACTGCAGGAAAGAGGCAATTCATAAAATAAACTGATAGTAAGCCATCCATCCGTTTTCAGACTTCCATCTTCATATTAATATAGATCTCAGATCATGCATTTGACCTGCAGTGATAATGCCAGATGAGGATGAAACGTATGGAACTAAAGCGCCTTCATACGACAGCCCTGTTATAGAAATCTTGCTATGTCAATTCGAGTTCCATTAGTTGCTATGCCACATTTGTTTATTTTGCATCTGCAAGTTAGAATGTATGTGCTGGTTTGCCTTATTTACTGTTTGTGCCACTTTCAGGGCAAATTCTTGGCTTTGTTGATCATTATACCGTGGACTCTAGATTTTGCGGTTCATGACTATGTTCTCATGCCATTTTTAGACAGGTACATGCTGTTTGTAAGTTGTAACTCAAGTTTTTTCTTATGTTTGTTCAATTGTTAGTGCTTAAACTATGGAAATATTATCTTTTTAAACCTCTATGTTCCCATATATAATTTACACCAGAGTGAGGCTGTGTTGTTCTTTTTGAATCATCATTATCATCAAAGCCTTGTCTCAACTATTTGAGGTTGGCTACGTGAATTCTGTTTCTCCATTCTGATCTATCCCTGCATTATCATTGTTTTGCCTATATCGTCTAATTTGCCACTTGGATGATTTATTCAATGTATGTGGCTCATGGCAAAGAAACAAATGTAGAGTATCTTGGCCTCCTCATAGGCTCATCTCCTGTTCTTAAGTTTTTAGAGTCGTGGTCAAATTGCTTGTTGGTGGTCATTGAATCCCACATTCTGACATAAGCAGGCTCTCATTCTCTCTTGCCGGGGGTTCATGAAACTGTGCTTTCCCTTTATTCTATTATATGTGGCAGGAAGAAGATCTGACTGTTGATAGATTATCGTCAAATAAGCTTTATCCTATCAATCTTGGGTCAGCTTAAGTAATTATACTATTTTTTGAATGGAAGTAGTTCTACTATTAAACTATAAAAAAGAGCCTATGGCACAATTGGGGGTTGCTCATTGTCACAACCACGAGATTGGTGTTTTGAGTGATGTTATCAATAAAAAGAAATCTATCCAATAAGCTGTCATTTGAGATCATACCTGATTTAGGAGAATGATAGTGAGGCCGCTCTCATTGGTTTGTGTGCATACGTTGGAGGCATATGGACGATTATGGAAAAAAGAAAAAAACAGATTGAGTTAGGCATAAGGGAAGCACTCCTTAATGAAGTCTCCATGCATCCCCTAAAGGGCACATCATGGTTAGGAGTAACCTTTCTAACTACAAATTTGAAACACTGGTTATGCTACCCTCTAACTAGGCATTTCTTGATCAGGGGATAAATAAGTCCCCATCATGTGACTTTTACCCCTTCCATACAGAGTCACCCTTGTGAGTTTTGCATTTTTACTTGACCCTATTTGAAGCTATTTTCTTTGTAGCTTCAACATTTTAACATGTCTTTTTTCCCAACTTCATCTAAGGTTGTGTTGGTCTGCCCCCTTCTCCTTGTTCCTTGAACTTCTAACCTTTTGATATGTTGGCTTGCTATTTTTGGCCTTCTGTGCATGCCCTTACCATTTCAAGCAGCATTCCTTTTTTCCCCCTTTCATTGGAGCTGCTTGTAGTTTCCTAGTATTTATTATTATTTTTTAATATTTTAAGGCTTCCTTAGTAATTCTTTCTTATATATCCATACACCTATCTTAATATGCGCATCTCGGTTTTACAAGTTGGAATTTAGGAACTGCACCTCAAATTCTTTGATTTGTTTCATTGAGAATAGCCGATGGCTATTTATAGAGTACAACTAAATGTGTTAACCGAATCAGATAACCTAATTGCATCATCATAGGAAACCCTAATCACATCATTACTCTAACTTAAAATAACACAAATTTAATCTAATCCTAAACTAAGGCAGACTGATTTTCATAATTTCATATTAAGAAATAATTACTAGAAAATTGCAAATTAGACCTTCATTGTTTCTCAACACTCCCTCTCAAGCTCGTTCATAGATACTATGGCCAACTTGGAATAGACATCACATCACCAATTTACTTTCTTTTGTAATTGCTTTGGTGAGGAACGTTGCCAACTCATTTTAGTACTAATTACCTGTGATGAAGCTTTAATTTGTTATTGTAACCTGACTGATGAAAGAGATGAAAATGTCATTTGCTCTGGAGCATAAACTACACAATCAACTACTTTGTTGATTTTGATTGCACCTTGGTTAATGCTACACAACATTACTAATGGGTAATGTAGTCTTTCTTAGTGGTGGAATACAATCATGCTTCTTACATTTCCAGGAGATTAAAGCATTTGCCCAAATAGACACGTCATCCAGTGGTGGAGCTAATCGGCATCACAATAAGCATTAATGTTCAAAGTGGAATTATTTGGAAAGAAAGATGTCACGCTCTGATGTACCAAGGAGATATCGAATGATCCTCTTGTCAGTAGTCAAATGAAGTTGTGTGGGCTGAGTCATGAACTGACTTACAAGGTTGACTGTGTGAGAATCAGGTTGAGTAATAGTTTATACAAGGCTTCCAATAAGCATTTTGTAAACCATCAGATCTGAAAACCATCATCTTTCCTGTCCTCAGATTGAACTCTAATTCCACTAGAGCTGTGTTTGGTAAGTGAGCTTGCACAATGAGATCTTGATTCTTGAGTATACTTGTGTTGATTGTTAAACAATCCTCCTTGGATTTTGTTAACTTACAAGGCCCAGGAAGTATGTGAGGGAACCCAAATCCTTCATGTGAAAGGAAACATGAAGACATTTACGCAATTATAAGATGTTGCTCGCATGGTCTCCTGTTATGATGATATCATCGATGTAAACAAGCAAGATAGGAATGCCATGAGATGTTCTACAAAAGAAAAGTGATGGATCATATTAACTTTTGTAGAAAACCAGCGAGCACAAGAGTCCTTCGAAATTTGTTAAACCATTCTCTCGGAACTTGTGCAAGCATCCATTATTGAGTCTCAACATCCACCTGAGATAATGACATTGACTGGGGTGCAACTAGTGCTAAGAGAGCGTGAGACGTGGCCATTTTTGCAACCAGTGCAAAGGTTTCATCATAGTCAATTTCATACTCCTATTGGTTGTTTAAAGCTACAAGACAAGGCTTTATCTTGATCCAAAGACCTATTGGACTTGAGCTTGACCGAGTAAATCCATTTGTAACCAATGGGTTTGATATGAGAGGGACATGGAACAATGTCTTACGTATGGTTTGGCTGCAATGAATTGAGTTTATTTTGCATTACTTGTCGCTAGCAATCATGTTTCATAGGTTGGGAATAGTGGTCAGCCATAGAAATTGACTAGAAAGTGGCAAGTAGTAGGGAATGTGGAAAACCAATGACTTTTTTTTTTTTTTTTTTTTTTGTGTGTGGCCGGTTGTTTGTGTGGGGGGGGGGGGGGGGGGGGGGGGGGCGTGGCGAAAAGCTAGTAGACCTTAGAAGAACTGGAGAATTCATATGAGGGGTTGGGTTAGGCGTAGGGAGAGGTGGGCCACTTGCAGGATTGTACTGAAGATTCTGTCCTAGGTTTGAACCCTATTGGAAAAAAGGGGGTTAGAAAAACCAGGAACGAAAGAAATGTTTTGAGGTGAGACGATTTGATAACAAGATAGAAAACATACAATTTGCAGGAGATCTACAAGAACTTGAGGAGAAAATCGAATGCACTCAGAGGGGATCCTCAAGCACTGTATATATATATATACAATAGTTGCTATCTTTGTTACACTGTATATGCTGTACTATAGTCTAAATACAGAAAGAAATAACAATAAAATCTCTCTAATAGGTGTACAAAGATACAATGTAATCTACAAGGTTTGACTCCCAGAATGAGTCAATCGGGGCCCAGCTTATTGGGCCGGTCCTTGGGTCGGCCCATTGGGCCCAATCACCCATTTTCTTTACACTCCCCTTCAAGCTCATGATGTGGAAGCAGCAAGAGATTGCTTAGAATAGTGCTAAACTGAGAGAACGTTTGAGGTTTAGTGAAGAGATTAGTCGCATTGTCTTTTGAAGGAACGGAATGAAGGAAGAGTGTGCCCAGTTTGTATTGTTGGCGAACAATATGATAGTCAATCTCGATATACTTCGTCCTTTCATGAAAGACTTCATTGTGGGCAATTGTGAGAGCACTCTGATTGTCACAATACAGAGGTGTAGGTGTCTTGAGATGAATATCAAAATCATGCAAAAGCCAGCGAAGCCAAACAATCTCAGATGTAGTATCAGCAAGAGCTCTATATTCAGCTTCAACAGAAGAGCGAGAGGCCAAGGCTTGTTTCTTGCTCTTCCAAGAGATCAAGAAGTGACTGAGAAAGATGCAGAATCCAGTAGTGGACCGACAATCATCAGGATCTCCTGCCCAGTCGGAGTCCGAGAAAGCATGAAGGCAAAGGGAGCTATCTAACGATAGAAGAAGAGCATGACGTTGAGTTCCTTGAAGATATCGGAGTATGCGAAGAACAGCACCCCAATGAACTGAAGTGGGTTGAGCTAAAAATTAGCTAACTCGATGAACTACAAAGGCAATATCAGGGCGAGTGATAGTGAGGTAGATAAGGCTCCCCACTACTTCGCGATATCGAGTAGGATTTGGCAAAGGGACACCATCTGCTTTGCTAAGTCGGGAATTTACTTCGAGCGGAGTAGAAACAGAAGTAAGATCTGTGAGTCCAGCACGCTTGATAATATCAGTGCAATATTTGAGTTGAGAAAGAACATAGCCATGCCTAGAGTATCCTACTTCAATTCCAAGAAAGTACTACAGATGTCCTAAGTCCTTCATTTCAAACTAAGTATGAAGGAACTGTTTGAGCGCAACAATACCATCAGAATCATCTCCAGAAATAATCATGTGATCAACATACAAAAGAAGAACAACCATGCCCTTGGACAATTGATGACAAAACAAAGCACTATCATGTGAACTCTGATGATATCCAATGGATGTCACTGCTGTAGCAAAACATTCAAACCAAGCCCTTGGGGCTTGTTTGAGGCCATATAAAGCTCTCTGGAGATGATAGACATGTGAAGAAGGATGTGAAATGCCTGGTGGTGGAGTCATATACATGTCCTCAATGATATGCCCATCGAGAAAGGCATTTTTCACATCAAGTTGATAGAGAGGCCAATGTTTGACAGCAGCAATGGAGATTAGAATCCGAACTATTGTCATCTTTGCAACAGGGGCAAACGTTTCGTCATAATCAATCCCATAATCCTTTGAATATCCTTTAGTCACAAGTTGAGCTTTGTATCGCTCGACGGAACCATCAGCACGAGTTTTCACTTTGTAAATCCATTTACAACCAATAGTTTTCCGATCAGGAAGATGAAGAAGATCCCAAGTTCGATTCTGCTGAAGAGCAGCAATTTCTTCATCCATGGCTTTTCTCCACTCCGGGTATTTGGAAGCTTCGTGATAGGATTGAGGTTCAAAATATGAATGGACTGTGGCAAGAAAAGAGCTATACTTTGGAGAAAACTGATCAGCAGTGACAAAACCATATCGTTGAATAGGAGTCTGAGTATGCAAAGGATACCTTCGTGCAGGTGCTGAATCTAACGCTTTGGGAGCTAATGGAACATAATCTGCTTCAATGGAGGTTGGAGCACTTTTGGATCTTCTTTGGTAAACTTGAAGTGGCTTGGGTTCAGTTGGTATTGATTCTGAAGGAAATAGATCTAGAAAAGGATCAAGAGAATGAACAGTGGGGGCTATTGTAGATTGTTGGGCACGTGGCAAAGAAAAATAAAGCACATGTTCAAAAAATGTTTCATTCCGCGATATTCGTAACTTGTTAGTTTGAGGATCATAGCAACGATATCCTTTGTGTTCAATCCCATATCCTAAAAAAACACAAATGGCTGATTTTGGGGATAATTTATCTCGTTAATGAGACGAAAGAAGGACAAAGCATGTGGAACCAAAAACCCGCAGATGTGAGTAGTCTGGTATAGTACCAAACAATAGGAAAAACGGTGTCTCCCAAGATAGGACAGTAGATGGCATGCGATTAATGAGGTATATAGAAGTAAAGATTCTTTTCGGTACCTGGGCTTGATGATTAGTAAGGATGGGAAGATTGACGAAGATGTGGAGCATAGGATAAGAGCTGGATGGCTGAAGTGGAGACTAGCTTCGGGAGTACTTTGTGATAAACAAATGCCAACAAAATTGAAGGGAAAATTTTACAGGACAGTGGTTAGACTAGCTATGACATATGGAGCAGAATGTTGGCCAATTAAGAAGACACATATTCATAAGATGGATGTAGCGGAAATAAGAATGCTTAGGTGGATGTGTGGTAAAACTAGGAAAGATAAAATTAGAAATGAGCGCTTTCGAGAACATTTAGGGGTAGCACCAATAGGAGATAAGACTAGAGAAACTCGTTTAAGATGGTTTGGGCATGTTGAGCGTAGGCCAGTAATGGCACCGGTGAGAAAAAGTTTGGATATACAGGTGGAGAGTCTATCAAGAGGTAGGGGTGGGCCGAAGAAAACATGGATGGAAGTCATTAATTCAGACTTGAAGAAGTTGCACTTATCAAAAGATTTAGCTCAAAATAGAAAGGAATGGAGAAGTAGAATTCATGTAGCCGACCCCAACATGGTTGGGATAAGGCTTTGATGATGATGATGATGATACCCATTATGCTGACCTAGCTGGATCCGTCGATTCATTGGTGGTGGATTTAGGAGTGGTCCCATCAATATGACCCCAAAGATCTTTACCTGTCAAAATATTCTAATTTGGAATTCCCAAGAGAAATAAATTTTCGCACTAAATTTCATAGACGAAGTGTCAGATTTATCAGCCATAGTCAAATCCACAATAGTTTAGATATTAAATTCCCACAAAAGGAACAGTCGGCTACTCTGTTTTTAACGACACCGCACAACAATTGCTGAAAAAAGGCTTTTGGACAACCCAAAGTTTTGGGAAAAAAAATGCAGATCTGATACCCTAAATCGAATCGGATATCTGATCAGGTTTCACAGATCCAAATTCATCTTTTTTATCCTCTTAAATGATTTGGAAACTTGATTTGATCACTAGATTGCAACTTTCAAAGGACAAGATAGAATCCTTGAAACTGCCAAGATTGATAAGTGTGCAAAATACATACCTCCAGAGCTCCAAAAAATATGAAAAATGTGGACATATTCACCCAGGGTAGGCACCTCGTGCTACAATTTTCTTTCTGCTCTGACAAATCTAGTGGGACCCACAGAAGATTAATGAATTTTCATCTGGGTATAGCAGACGACTATATTCTTCACAGAGACCTAGACGCAAAATGCATCTTGATTTATCCTATTAATGGGTAGATTTGTGTCCAGAATTCCTGCATTGAATCAATCAGAGGCCATGGATTGATCTTACAAGATGATTTGCGTGAGTGCCTTAACAGACTTCAGACATCTGCTGCATCAAAACAAACAACAGACTCACACCCTTCTTTGAATTGTGATGAGAGGAAGAATAGCCAACAGATTCTCTAGCTCTAGTACCATATGAATACAATAGAAAAGCAAGAAAATGGGTTTGCTAGAAACTTGAGTTTGTTTTTTTGGATTGGTCCTCTGTTTATTTTGTATTTTTTTAAATCTAAATACAGCAAGGTGATTTCCTAAATTGGGGTGATTACATGTCAATCATATTCCTAATCAGTCAATCATATCCCCTTGATTGGGGATTATTAATACAAATCATCATTATCGTTATCAAAGCCTTGTCCCAACTATGTCGGGGTCGGTAGTATTATCAACATAGATATTTATCGTAATTAACGCTATCAATACTAGTCAACTCTTCTTGATTTGGTGGTGGACCTTAGAGCCACATGCTAATCTATACGTGCCACTCTAAAAATCATTGTTATCCATAATTTCTTTATTTGTCAAGAAAAAAGGGACAGGACAATTATTTGTGTAGCTTCTCATTGAGTTATAGATGATTTTTGACATTTTAGTTGTCAACACTACTGAAATGAAAATGAATCTGTATAATCTGATTTGAAGTGAATCATATCAATTGTGTCTTGACTCGTGACAATGAAGGATTCAC
The DNA here is from genome assembly GCA_037013555.1 of Sextonia rubra. Classification (NCBI taxonomy): domain Eukaryota; kingdom Viridiplantae; phylum Streptophyta; class Magnoliopsida; order Laurales; family Lauraceae; genus Sextonia; species Sextonia rubra. Next base: position 613,057 of record JASUAD010000027.1, read on the forward strand.
TTATTACACAGTTGGCTTCTTTCACAAGTACTGGACTAAGTGCATGTTTGGCATCACTAAATTTTAGGCTCTTATTGTCTAAATGTCTAAATCTAATAGAGTTGGAAAAATAAGAGCATTTGGCATGTGTTTTGTGCTCTATTTAATTTAGATATGTAGAGGTAAAAGCTCTATTTCCCACAGCCCTCCTCATGATGCATTTCCAAATAAGAGGATGAAAATAAGAGGCGCTGCTACAGTGGCTTTTAAGGATCGCGCCCAGTTTGGTTTTTTCAATTTTTCTTGAAATCCGAGCTCCTAAATCTAGATCCAAACCGTTGAAAATGTTCACATGATCAAATACGGCCATCCATCCAAATTTCAGCCGTTAAATCATCCTGAATCTCGAGATATGTGCAAGAAAGCGTGAGCCATTGGATATTAGTTTTTGAATTCTATGGGGCCCAAACACAAGATCCAAACCATTGGAAATGTTGGGAAGACTAAAAACGGCTATGGGGTCAATTTTCAAGGATTGATTCCTTGTGGATCTCAAGATATTTGTGAAAAACTTTCAACCATTGAATTTAATATGCTGAATTTGTAATTAGTCCACAGGCAGCCCCTTTTTTATTTTTTTTATTATTTCTGGGACAGTAAATAACAATCCAAACTATTGAAAATGTGTAGAAGGTCAATGACCATTGTGAGACCAAATTTCAGCCGTTGAATCATCACCAAACTTGAGATATTTATGTAAAAACGTGAATTATTAAATATTTTTTAAAAAAATTAGGGGCCTCAAACACAAGATCCAAACCGTTAGATCTTTTTGGGAGGCCAAACATGGTTATGAAATAAAATTTCAAGGCTCGATACCTAGTAGATCTAAATATATTTGTAAAAAGCTTTTAACTATTTATTTAAAATGGTCTATTTAAAATAGATGCTTCCATTGCCAAACACATATTTTAATTCTAGCATCTTTTTTTTTAGCTCTTTTTTTAATGGCTCTATTTTGAATTGTCTATAAAAATAAGATTAGACTTACCAAACAAGCCCTAAGTTGAACTGGTAACTGGAAAAAAAAGAGAGCAAAGACTAGATACCCTGTAACGAGAGTTGACCTTGACATGTCCTCTTTCCAATTGCATAGGCAATGTAATTTTCATTACTTAAAGAAATGTGCTAAAAGCTTTAATATTCTGATTTCGCGTAAGCTCACTTGTTACATGAACAGGTATGTGAAGACCGTACCACTTGCAGCTGAGATCCTTGATGTACGAAGGCAGCAAAAGCTTGAGATGATAAAGACCCTAGAAGTTGAGAAAGCAAGATTCCGATTTGAAGTGGAGATTGGTAAATCTCCTCCTCTCTCCGATGAGGAGGTTTGGTGGGCATTGCGGCATAAAGCGTAAGCTAAAGAACATTGATGTTCATTAAACATTCCAGGAATTTTTTTGTTGTTTATGTTTAATTAGAGTCAGATGTCTTCATCAGTGGGCTAAAATTATAAATAGGATTTGAGATTACTGCGTACTTTTCAGTTTATAACAATATAGTGCATGAATATGGATTTCAATATTTTATTTTTTGGGGGGAGAGAGAGAGAGAGAGAGAGAGAGAGAGAGAGAGAGAGAGAGAGAGAGAGAGAGAGAGAGAGAGAGAGAGAGAGAGGTTCACATAATAGTTTTCGCATAAGATAATTTAATTCTGATCAAGACTTATGAGGAAAATTCTGATAATACAATTCTAATAAAAAATTAAAGAGAGTTCAGAGACAGTAGAAGATGTGGGCTTTGAGATGGCTAACAGACATTGAGAGGAACAACAATGTTTCTTTGAAGCCTTCATGTAGTATACTGAGGGAAATCTTGATGGACAAACACCTGTATTACTGAATGTACCTTAAGAGTGATCATAAGATATTTCCCCCTTTAAAAGCTTATCTGCATGGCACCATCATTGATTGTGTATACTATTGATGTCCAACCAATTAGTTCTGTAGCAGGATAGATAGGGGTCCGAATTCCATGACTTGAATATACTAGTATTCAATTGAGCTTGATAATTTAACTGATGTATTAGCTGTAGTTGTATTTGTATCCTTTTATTGTTGTATTACTCCCTTCATTATTTTAACAGTTGGTTCAAAATAGGACTCACATAGGTGGTCTTTAACCAAGAATATGAACCTCTTTGCACGCAAGTAACAAGTCAGGACCCTCCACCTCCCATTGGTAGAGTATTTGCTCTTTTACAAGGAGAAGAAAGTCATGACTCTTAAATTTGAAAATACACCTGAGAAGTTTGCTCTTGCAAATAATGGTGTGAGCAACACATTGTCAAATACAGGAAATGGTGGTTACGGTGGAGGTCGAGGACATGGTCATGGAAATAATTGTGGAGGTGGATGTAGTGGTGGACAAGCTAATTCTAATTGTGATTAACCTTTTTGTACTCAATGTGGAAGATACTGGCATACAGGAGAAAATTGTTGGGATCTGAACGGTTGGCTATATCTGCATCCTTGACAAGGTGGAATGCCAGTGATGAGAAATTTGTTTGGACAGTGTTTTGGTTTAGCCACCAAGTTGAATTATTTCGGTAGATTTGGAATTTCTGTGAAACATTTCGGAGTAACATTTCAGAAATATATAAATGTGTGTATATATGTAATAATATATAAACATGTCAAAATTAAATTTGGATAGGGCCTATGTAATTATTGTTAAGTTTATTGTTTATTGCAACTTTAACGCCTAGGCATTTTGGTTGCAATGGTTAGTAACTCTTGACATGGTATCAGAGCCACCACAGGTCCTGGGTTCGAATCCACATTGCTGCGCCCTTGGTATTATGTTGCGGGCACAGGTGCGCAGGGCAGAAGGCCCTATGTCGCTTTCTAACAGGCACGTGCTTCGAGTCTGGGCAGTTTCTAATCAAGCTATACTATAGTGCTGCACAGCACATGCAAGACCTGGAAGATTCTCTTTTATCATCGGCTATGACCACCGTCAGTTCCAGAACCCCTTAACAAACTGCATATCTGCCAATACCAAGTTCCTAAACACAGAGAGGACCTAACATTACTCAGATCTGATCGGTAGTTCCTCCCTTCACTTGGAAAGATAACGCAGCCTTGATCGAATACCTGGATCACCTCCATTTGCATAGGGAAAACCTCTTACAATGCCGGATCAGGCTTTCATTAGCTTAGAAAAGGTGTGACTTAATGAAAAATCTTTAGGGATTCATAGAGATATGAGTTGAAGATGTTTTGGGCTTTATTGTGAGGGTTTTTGCGAGGTTTTAGGGACTGATATGGATGAGTTTTTGAAGGGTGACGAAATTTTTAAAAAAGGAAGAACAATAACAAAAAGAAGAAAGAAGAGGACCATTATGGGAACGTTTGCTCTGATACAATGTAGAAACTTTAAGGACTACATCTTGACAACTTGACTGTGTTGTTTCATTTTTTTTAGAAGATTAAAGAACCGACTATGTTATTTCATTGGGAATGGCCAATGACTTATTTAGTTATTTATAGAGTACAATCAAGCTAGTTACTTAAACTGGAATCCTACCAAAACTATGCTTCCGCCATTGATAGATCTTGAGGGAATTGGGGTTGATGCACCCATCAGAATTCCGATGAATAATAGTTTTTACATTAAAATTGAATGGGCAGAAGTTCAGATTTTTCAGCCATGACAGAACGAATTAGGACTTGATCACTGAGTACAATTCAGTGAGATAAGTTGACTTTAAGGACTTGATGAACCTTTATGGCAACCCATGATATGCCTTAGCAACCAGTCACATTTTAATTGTTGCATTGATCTTTTAAATAGAGATTCAGAAAACTCAAGATTCGAAGTATCTTGAATTGGAGTTGGGGTGTTTTAACATAGGCATATATTTATTAAGATAATAAGCATCTGTAAAGATCCCATCTAGGCTTAACTCTGATTTAGATTTAAGATGCGACTTAGTTCCCTACTTATCTCAACCATTGTGCTTTATAAGAATTGTTATCTTTCTTAGGGCCCATTCATTTATCAGTATTGATTTCCTAGGAATTCACAATTAAGTGAGGTCTAAAAAGGGAATATTAAAAAAGTCTGCGATGAAGGATATAAGGTTGAGATGTAGATAGGAGCCTCACTTTCCTAGAGTTTGATTTGCTAGGGTGATGGCTCATTAATTAGTTCCTACCAAAGGGGAGACTCTTTGATGGCCAGTTATAGATCTTCACCTTTATTTATTTATTTATTCAATCAATTTTATCCCCTTTTGAGAGCAAGGCATTTGCTCATAATTCCTATGTTCAATACAGATCAAATAAAATGGCGCTTAATGTAAACGCATGACAGACACTTCTTAGTTTATAGTGCAGATAAAATGGGATTATGCATCCATTACATACAAGGCTACAATAGTCCAAAGTAGCATCAAGAAAAGCTATCCTTTCCTCTTTAAAAGTTTGCTACACTTTTTCTACAAGATAATCCAAAATGGTATGGTAGTCTGAGAGAATATACACCATAATATACAATGTTACCATTGTCCAGAGGACCTCATAATCAGAATGGCTTACACTCTTCATGGTCAGCTGAAGTGTCACCTTATTATCGAAGGGTGTCGTAAATGTTCTTTGGTCAAGTCGCAAACAATTGGAACCTTGGAGGAAACATTGTTGTGAATGAAACCTATGTGAATGCAAATTCGCTTTGGAACCTTGGAAGAAAGATCATTGTGAATGAAATCTATGCGAATGCATATTATCTCCTTCCATCGCAATCCAAGAGAGGGTTACTTAATGGAAAATTCATTGGCCCAAATTTTAACAAGGAAATTATGACTCTCACAAACCATGTTCTAATGCTTCCATGCCTTTATTTTGCTTTGCCTCAGCTGTTTAGTGTCAACTTGACAGTTAAAATTGTTGTAGTTCTGTTGTACAAGTTTTCAATAGCCCTTTCTATGAAGGTATTTAAATCTTTATTTGGAGAAAATAGTGTTCGCGTTACTAGTTATATATTTTAACATCGTCTGCTTACAATGGGCTGTCTCACCAGGATAGAATTGAGAGATGAATGGAGGTTGGAGAACAGAAGAGCGTTTGCTAATATTTTGTCAGATATGGTATTTGGTATTGCACTATTCATTCTTGTATACTTCAATCAAAGCAAAGTGAGTTTACCATCTCATTTTGGTAGAAACTTGAAATTCATTTCCTATGTGTGAGGTCTCTATTTTTCTTCTGCATAAAAGAGTTAAATGTGTATGCTTTCCCTTTTCACTATAATCCTTCTCATTTCTTGAGTCATTATTCATTGACATGAGTTTTTAATGGATGATACTAATGTATATTTTACCTTGTGATGGAAAAGTAATTTTTTGCTGTAAGATTCAGTTTGACACTAGTAGAGCAGGCTTGTGCCCCAGTAGAAAAACTTGTGAGTGGTTAATTTCAAAATGAGAGCCTCTTTTTTTTTTTTTTTTATTACTTTGTAAATGAGAGCATCTTTAATTGGTTCAGAAAAGGAATAAAAATTGCTTAAAATAAATTGAAAATCTCATCTACAAAATTTTTTTCTTTTTTTGAAATAATGGGAATCATTAAGTAGCCCACCTCATTTTTAGATATGTTCTAGTTTGTTTTTTTTAATCCAGTTTGGCGGTTTCATATTTGTCAAAACTGAAAGTAGTGATCAAAATTAAATTAAAACCTTCTGCTATAAAATAAAATAATAGTTGATGTGGGGTGTGGTGAGAGTCAAAACTGAAATGTAGCAGTCAAAATTGAATTTGAAAATGCTTCCGCTACAATATATAATAATAGGTTAATGTTGGCAGTGGCGGACCTAGGAGTTTTGTTGGGTGGGGCTAAATTTTATTAAACTTGGTTAACCTTTTTTCACATTAAAAATATTAAACAATATGACCCATATAAATATGAACTCTAGTAAATCAAATTGCTAACACATAATTAATGGCATTTATTCATGCCAAAACACATTAAATAAAATACCATTCAATCCATGCCACTGGAAACAATGCATAAGATAAGCATCTTTGCAATAAAAAAAAAACTGCAAATTCTCAATCTTTATAAAATTCCATAGTCCCTTTTGTCAAATAAAACATAATGAGCTTCATACCATCTCTAGTTTACGATGGCCGGTGATGGTGCTTTTGTACTCTCCATCCAAACTTAGTTGCCTACCTCCTTTGTTTTCTTCACCAAACAAAGAGTCCTTGCCCAAATCAAGCATGAATTTAAGTGACCCACTGCCATTGGTTTGCATGCAGCAGATTTCATTTAGAATCCAAAGGCAAAAAGGGGAAGAAATTGCTTTGTTGGGTAGCGTGGTTTTCTAACAGAGAGGGAAGGCCGGAGTCTAGAGAAAATAAAAAGACAAAACTGCTGTCGATTAATGCTTCTATGAGAAACTGAGGTGGTGAGGACTGAGGATGGACATTAGAAATAGAGGGGGTTTTGATGGAGATAAAGAAAAGGGATTTCAATGGAGAGAGGAAAAGGATTTTAGATTTAGAGGATGAAAAGGGATTTTGATGGAGGATGAAATGTTGTTTCTCTAACTCTGATAGACTGAGAGGTGAGGATGGAGATTGGAGAAGGAAAGGTTTTGATGGAGAGAGGGAGAACGAAAGGGTTTTGACGGAGAGAGGGAAAAGTGTTTTTCATAGAGGATGACATGGGTTTCAAAGGGCTAAAATATGGTGCATTATGAGCTTGGGCTTGGGGCGGGATTGCTTTCCAGCGGGGGCTTAGCAAAGATGGCCCATAGCCCTCTTAACAAAAATTTCAAATTACCTAGGGTGGCCATATCCACAATGGAATATGTAGGTCTGCCCTTGAATGTTGGGTCCATTGAACATAAAAATTGAAAGGCAGCAGTCAAAGGTAAATTGAAAAGCATCACCTATAATACATAATAATGACCACCAAATTGAAAAGCTTGACCTATAATATAATAATGGGTTATGTGGGATCCTATGAGAGTCAGAAATATAGACAGCTTCCAAATTGAATTGAGAACCTTCAGCTACAACATATAATTATAAAAATCAAGAGTGTGGGGAAATAATAGAGAAGAAAGGATTTGGATGAAGGTCGTGTTCGGACATAGAACAACTGCTTTGTATCTATATAATTATGTGATTACAATCAGGCCATAGTTGGGCTAATTAGGATCACAATTTATGATGCCCAGATACGAACATTGGTACGGACACGGATACGGGGATCAGGGATACGACTCTGCACTTCGAAAAATTTTGGACAGGGATACAGATACGGGTGTCCTTAATTTTTCTTTAAATTACGATTTAATTAATGAAATTATTATTGTTTATGTACAATTTCAACATTTTCTATGTTGAAAAGTAAGAAAACTTGAAGAAATAAATGAAATAATGGATTTGCTAAGTAGGATATACTAAACTTATACCCTGGAAGTATCAGTACAATATCAGGTACCAGCACAAGTATCGCATCGGTCCAATATGGATACATTGGGCTTGTACAAGTATCCAGGTATCATAGATCACAATTAAGCCCTAATTGGAGCTAATCAAGATCAATAGATCTAATCCATGTTAAGCTAGTCTCATAGTTAAAGGTATGATACAGGTACACAGAGTCAACTACACACATCACACTTACATATACTACCAGGCTCACTAAGGGCTTAGTTAACTGTGCTTATATCCAGTAATGACCCAAATTCTAAGTTTTGCTTAGATTTAATTTGGACTGTTGTTTTGATCTTTGTTGGGCCCCACTTGCATTTAATTTTCTTTTTATGATTTTATGAGATTTAAATTTGGTAAATCATGTGTTTTAGATTAGTGGGTGGCATGTCTCGCTAGAATTTGAGATTTTAGTTAAGGGCTTGTTTGGTAGGTCTAATCTTATTTTTATAGATAATTCAAAATAGAGCCATTAAAAAAAGAGCTAAAAAAAAAGAGGCTAGAATTAAAATATGTGTTTGGCAATGGAAGCATCTATTTTAAATAGACCATTTTAAATAAATAGTTAAAAGCTTTTCACAAATATATTACGATCTATTAGATATGGAGCCTTGAAGTTTTACTTCATAACCATGTTTGGCCTCCCAAAGAGATCTAACGGTTTGGATCTTGTGTTTGAGGCCCCTAATTTTTTAAAAAAATATTTAATAATTCACGTTTTTACATAAATATCTCAAGTTTGGTGATGATTCAACCGCTGAAATTTGGTCTCACAATGGTCATTGACCTTCTACACATTTTCAATGGTTTGGATTGTTATTTACTGTCCCAGAAATAATAAAAAAAATAAAAAAGGGGCTGCCAGTGGACTAGTTACAAATTCAGCATATTAAATTCAATGGTTGAAAGTTTTTCACAAATATCTTGAGATCCACAAGGAATCAATCCTTGAAAATTGACCGCATAGCCGTTTTTAGTCTTTCCAACATTTCCAATGGTTTGGATCTTGTGTTTGGGCCCCACAGAATTCAAAAACTAATATCCAATGGCTCACGCTTTCTTGCACATATCTCGAGATTCAGGATGAATTAACGGCTGAAATTTGGATGGGTGGCCGTAATTGATCATGTGAACATTTTCAACGGTTTGGATGTAGATTTAGGGGCTCGGATTTTGAGAAAAATCGAAAAAACCGTACTAGGCGTGATCCACGAAAACACTGTACCTGTGCGCCTCTTTTTTTTTCCTCTTATTTGGAAATGCATCACATGGCCTCCTCTTCAAAATAGAGCTTTTACCTCTTATTGTCTAAATTAAATAGAGCTAAATACACATGCCAAACGCCTCTATTTTTTCAACTCTATAAATTTTAGACATTTAGACAATAAGAGCCTAAAAATTAGACATGCCAAACATGCACAAGTCTAGCTCATCCAAGAGATCTTATCCGATTGGGCTCCTTAAGTTGTATTCTCCCATCCTGACTCTACTTTGAATCTTGAGTCCTACCCAAATTAATTCCCCTTAGCTAACTTAGTATGGGAGTTTTATTCTTTTGAGACTCTCCTTCTCTTTTCTATAAAAATCTCCTTCTCTTTTCCATAATAAGGCACCCCCACCCCCCCTAGGTATCACATACGACTCATCTCTCACTCTTTTCTTTTCAAAGGTTTCATCTCTCTCTTAAGGTATGATTTCTCTCTTTTTTCTTTTCTTCCTTAGTAGCATGTTCATGTTAATCATTTTTCATCATGCATCATATTATCACCTGAGGCCACCATGTGAAATCTTATGACTATGATCGACAGCTCATTAACCCATCAACAAGACCCATGTACCCACTGTTGTCACGACCCTCCCATCTCCACCATGGATCTACCCGGCTATGCCCCAAACCCAGTCAGAGTTGTCTCTGCTGCAGCAAGTCGAGCCCATTTTTATTCTTCATCTTTCTCTTCTTCTCCAGTTTCTCTGCAATGCAAGCCATCCCTCATCAGCCCATATCATAGAGGATCATCACCACCGCCCCTACTGCCTAATAACTTGTGAAGCCATTTAGACCGAACCTTCTGTTTGCCTGAGTACCATCTCCTTTCTTTTTCTGTTTCTTTCCCCCTGCCATGGCCACTTAGCACTACCACCTCCCCACCTTTTTTCTCTCTACATCAAATCAAGTCAACCAGGCAAGTTGAACCCAGCACCAAGTTTTTGTTTCAATCATCATGGTCTCCTCCTCCTTTGTTTCCCCCTCTCTGCTTATCCTTTCCCATTCCTCTCTTTGGTTTCTTCTTTTGTTTTCTTTCTTCTCTACTCCTCTGTTCTCGATCATCTCCGTGTGTACCTGTAGCTTCTCCATTGTCCAACTTCACTTTCGGCCCTCTGTTTTGGTCCTTTCTTTCATTTTCTTCTCTCAATTCTCTTCTAGTTCTTCCACATCAATCAGGCCTGATCCAGCTCTGTCATTCTCCTTCTTACTTGTTTCCTCTTCTGTTTCTCCTCCTCTTATTTCATTCCTTTCTTTGCCTTCCATTCTGTTAAACAGACATCTGTGCCATCTTTCATTAAGATCAGGCCATCTGGACCCCTAGATTCTGTACACCTCCTCTTGATCTCTTGATGCCACTATATCCTGACAACCCACCCTTCCTGCTCCATGCCCTAAGACCATGGCCAAACCCATTCCTTGTTCAGCCATCTGGCCCACTTTGTATGCTTAAATAATTCAAATCACTTGGGGCCGACTAGGGCCATCATCCAAGTGACCTAAACACATTGACATGGGGGGCGTGAGACATGTATTGTGAGTCTAGTATTAATGAATCAGTAGAAAGGAGCATTCTGTAGTTCCTTTTGGGTCTTAAGTGTTTTTCCAAGGAATTCCAAATAAGTCCTTCCATCTTAGACAAACTACTAATAGGCCTCTGGTTTATCTATTTGAAAGTTTTCCCAAATTCTCCACTAATGTCTGATCTGGGCCCAAATCAAGAAGTGCCTACCCATTACTTTATAACCCAACACCGGCCTGGCCTGGGAGCCCACTTGTTCAAACCTAGAGTTACTAAATCCAACTTGAAAAACTCATCTTAGAACCCATCTGATCAAGCCCATATTTGTTTAATCCAAGTTAACCAAGCCACTTTTACAATCTGTATAACTAAATAAAATGGACCAATCCAAGATGGACTCTTCACTTGTAACTCATTTCTTAGCACTTATGCAACCCACAGTCTTAAACCCACCTTCCTTAAATTGAATTGACCCACACATATGCCCAACCTGAAACACATGCATAACTCAAAGTTATGTAGACCCATCCACTTCATTGACTCACCTCATGTTTCTTTTATTCCTTGAATCAGAATGTAAAACCCATTAGTTAGCCCACCTATTTTACCTACTGCCTGGCCCACCTTACATGCATGGGTAAACCTTGGTATGATCTAGTCACTCCCACTCATTGATTTTCCAACATATTCCATAACCCATTTTGACTATATACATGCATCACCTCATTACCTAGGGTCCACTTGTATTACCTCACCCAGGCCAAAACTAAGATGTGCCAACCCATTGCATTAAAATCTGTACCCTAACTTGACCCATTAATTCATGCCTGAACTCGAATCTTAATTGTTGCTTATCGATCATTAACAGGCATCACACGAGTGACTAGGACAATCAGGTTAGGGCTAGGCAAGCCTATCATCAACTGTGAATCCAAGCGAGTAGTCTTACTATTACCCTAGTATTGAGTTTTCCATTCTTTCTCTTGATTATGTTTTGAATCATAATTTTGAATTTATTGAAATAATCATTCAGTTTCGAGGAATTTTGTTACCTTTGATGTGATGATCATTGGTCTTGATATTTTTCCCTATTCATCATTATTGTCAAAAATTGGTCATATGATTTGTTTTGGATTTGTTCATTGTTACACTTGATATTGGTCCTGTGGGAACCACTTTGCTATAAAAATTAATTGTTTTATGTATTATTGTCAAAGATTTGTTATTTGATTTGAGAATGTTGGAAATTTTGAAAAATCTTGATAACATTGGATTAATTCGTATTTCCAAGCCTGATCCTATTTGTGTGCTTGAAAATTGTGAATTGGAAATTCCTGAATTAATGGATTTTGTTACTCGTACACCATTTGACCTCAAAGGCATTCTCTAAAGTATGGGCAATGCACCGTGGGGACGCTCGCATGCGGATTTTTGCCTTCTTGGGTATAACATCCCTTTGTGCAATATTTTTAGACTACAGTTGGACCCACTTTGTTTTGTTGAGATGTGCCAACTTTGGATATAAAAATGACTTGTACCTAGCGGGTACTTGTGCTGCATTCAGATTTATTCTAGGAATTACACTTTGTTTATTTTGTTTGTGTTAGATGCCTTATCTTGAGTTTTATCTAGCTTATTTGCTCATCAAATTGTGATATCTTGATTTATTGTTGATTAACCCTCCTTGTTGCTTCGGAGATTGTACCTTTTCATTCTCTGTTAAATTTGTATATGATTATGCTAAAGATATGCCTTTCCTAAATTCGTGACTTTGGCTAATGATTTGTGTCACATTTTTATTGTTATCATTTTCGTTATTTGATATTTTGGTTTGGTTTGTTTCTCTTGTTATTATAGTTCGAGTAATTCCGCATTTACTCTTAAGACCATCCATAATTTTTCGTGCTTTGTATTCATTACCTATTTCTCTTGTTACCTTGATTTAAAAAAAATTTGTGGACTTACCTTAGTACTATTTGTACTCTTACTTCGTGACCTCAAATATGATGTTTTTGATTAATTGTTGGATTATCATGCTTATTTCCTCCGTCTTATATAAACTCTGGTAAAATCCGATTGTGCCAATTTGTATTTGATATGATCTTATTATTTGAATTTATCGCCTTTGAGATTATAGTTTTCTGCTCCTTTTTAATTTGTTTGAAACTGTGGATCCGAAATTTGATCTCTTTGATTGTTACCTGTTTGCTATGGTTTCATAGTGGGTCTACTTGCAGAGTTAACTCACCCCTTTTATTTTTCCCCCGATTTTGCGGTTGAGTTGGACATTGCGGAGGTTTTGCTTGTTTGCGGGGCTGGGATTGCAATGAGCTGCGAGAACTTGGCATTAGGAACCATGGTTTAAAATTGCGGTATCAGTCGCGGTATCGGCCAACCCCAAAAACCGATACCGTCGCGGTTCGTGGTCTGCCATGGTCGTCGCGGTGTGAATTTATTTTTTATCCCAAAATAATTTAAAAAAATAACAAAAAAATATAGAATATTGTAAAATATTGAAAAATAATGTTTTTTTTTTCCATTAGTAACAACTATAAAGTAAAATATCAGTCTGCCTAAGTTATAGTATCCTGTATCGCTATTGAGTTTTTAAAAACTTATCATGTGAAGTTTAGCCTAACTCTAATTTAACTCTAATTTGTTGAGTGCTTAATAAAGGGCATATAGTTTGAATAATTTTATGGAGCAACCTTTCAATAACAATTATCACCATGATATGGGTATTTTAAAATTTTATTTTAATCTAAATTTTCTCCAATAAATAGTTTTGTTGAGAACTAGTGCCCTTATTTCTTTATGACATAAATTGTGGCTTAGCTAATTGTATTCCACATACCCATTTAGAGAGGAAAAAAAAAAAAAAAACAAATGGCCCAAATGAATATAAGATAGTGTAGGACTTTACTATGGGTTATATTTTTAAAAAGGGGGCAAGAGCTTAGAAATTATATGGTGGCAGACTCATACCATTGTATGAAATGGTCAAAGCCCTAAAATGGGTGTTCTCTCCCGTTTCCACTTCCCAAAATGAAAAATGATGGAAACAGAGGTTGAAAACGCGATGGAAACAGAAGAGGACAGGGGGAGAAGAAGGAGAGGGAAGAAGAGAAGAAAAATAAAGAAAAAAGATGAGGAGAAGAAAAGGAAGGGGGTGGCAGGCATGGTTGCACTTGGAGCAGCACCAGATGTGGTGGCTGGTGGTAGTTGTAGTGGCACCGTCAAGTCGTTTGGCAATGAGTGTAGCAACACCATGTGGTGGAGTTGAGGACTCTGGGTATCAATTCTCTCTTTATTCTCCCTTTCTTTCTGCAAGATCCACTCTCTCTCTCTCTCTCTCTCTCTCTCTCTCTTTGTTTTTTTTTTGTTTTTGAGTTTCGGTCGTATCGGCCGTTACGACCGATATTTAATCGATATTTTGGCGATATGAGCTGATATGATATTGATACCGGTATCCTCCAAAAATATCATAGCGGTTCAGGCCGATACCGGTACGTATACCGGTACATATTAGCCGATACGTACCGGTATCGACCGATATTTTAAATCATGTTAGGAACTAGTGGATTGATTTAGCAGTTTATTTTGAGACCGTCTTGTATCTCATGGACTGGTTGGGGTTTTACTTTAGGTTTTGCATTTCAAATGAAATTTACTTAAAAGAAAATTTATTATTAATTTTGTTTTATTTATTGTAGACCTGTCGTGCCTCGTGATTTGAGGGTCACAATGATCTCAGATCTCGGGGCGTGACATCTCTATACTCCCCCTCTAATTGATGTGAGGGTTGACAAAACATCAATTTGATGGTAAGAAGGTTGTGAATGACTCTTGGGCAATAGATTTTGTAAAGAGATTGGCCAGTCTACAATGTACAATTACATGAATACGCTTTAGGAAGGGTTAAAGGAAGGACATGTACAAGGGTAGATCGAGAGGAACTAATTTACAAGCATTTATCTAGAGGAAATTAGTCTTGTAAGGTATCATGCTCTGTCAGTGTACCGGAATCAGAGTTCTCTTCACTGTTTCTTCTTAGTCAAGTGTGTATTCCAACTTATAACCCATTAGTAACTAAATGTGGTTTGTAGCATTTAAATTACCTGGTAATTCTGGAGACTCATTTGCAACCAGTGAACATTTTTTTGCCTAGTGAATGAGAAATCAATCCCATGTTTGAGATTTGTCTTGATGCCAACTCTTTAAACTTGGTTTGTTGCTTGTGAGGAATTTAGATGCCTCTTTATAGAACTGAGGTTCAGAATAGGACTGAATTGTTGCAATGGAAGACTCAATTGGGTAGAAAATTGATTAGAAGAAACAAAGTCTATTGACTACCAAGAGTTATATTAAGAAGAGGATGCCTACGAACTTTTTAAGAGGATTCATCATCCAGAGCTGAGGGAATAGGTGCAGGCATAGTTTCAAAAGAAGACAAATGCCACCGTCGGTATACTAGAAGCAAAGGTTTCTTTGCAATGGAATATGTAGATTTAGAAACAGATTTGTAAATGAATCAATGGGATCAAGAATGGTTTATTTGGAGAATTAAGCATGTAGGAAGGTAATAAAAGGGTACTTGTTCATGAAGGCAACATTTTGAGAGATATGAAGACATTTGGCCCTTGGGTCAAAACTTTTGATGGGTGGATACTTCAAAACAGTCAAATGTATTGTGTCATATCACATTTGATACTTCATTTTTTATGCATAAAATCCATCTCCTTGCCATGTCTATTGTGCATCCTTGTCGTATCCATGTGGTATCTAGGCATCATAGGTCAAATCACCAAAACCCTTTATGTTTGATCCCATCACCAAGGAAAACACAAATTATAGACATAAGAGATAGTTTACTGTGTTCTAATGGAAGAAGTAAAATAAAACATTGTTTGATCCCATAACCATGTAAAAAAAAAAGGGCGGTCCAGTGCATGAGGCTCTCGCATAGCAGGGTTTGGGGAGGGCAAGATGTACGCAGCCTTACCTTCATTTTGAAGAGGCTGTTTCCATGACTTGAACCCGCGTCCTCTAAGACACTACTAGTAAGCCTTTACCGTTGGACCAAGCCGCCCTTTCCTTGACTTAATCCCATAACCATGTAAAACACAAATTACAGACATAACATGTAGTTTAATGCATTCTAATGGAGGAAGTAAAACAAAGCATGTACTACAAAGGACATGAAAATGACTATAGTCTGATTTCTTTTTAGAAGTGCTTCAAAAGGGGTTAATCTTGATTTTATAGTTCCATTTGTAAGGTAAACCACAAATTGTTTCTCCCAAAAAAAAAAAAAAAACTGGAACCTAGAGGAAAGAAAAGCTATAATAACGTCTAATATATAATGGTGTTTTCGTTTAGCCACACTACTTTGTTTTGGAGTATATAAAGGAGACAGGCTGCGTGCCTTGGGAAGCATAAATTCTGAGATTTCAAGGAAAGGTATCTCCCAAGAGTCAAATTGTAAGACATGAATTTTCTTTGAAATTTGTTTCTTAATCATTCTAGCAATGGAACATGAATGCCATAAAAATCAGATTTATGCTTCATTGAATCTCCAAATATAACAAGGGAATCATCAATAAAAGCACATAATAAAGAGAAATACCTTTAGTGGTCTAAAATGGGCAGAAATGCTTTTTATCTAAAGTTGTGTTGTCTGTTTAGATAAATGATATGCCAAGCAATAAAAAAAGTCAGCAGTCTTTGTATGTCCTATGTAAAGAGAGTGGCAACCTCAATGGATCATCTCAGCACACTGGGTCAACTTAACCTATTGGGCCAATCCAAAGTCCAACCAAGCTAACTTGACCATGTTAAGAATCAAATCTGTACAGTCAAATGCTTAGTGTACATTAGTTGTAGCTTCCCTTTGTAATTTGTAAATCACCCAATCAATGGGTCAAACATTCTGTATTTGGATAAGTAGTTGTATATTTAAAGATATAGTGGGTTCACAAGGGAGATACATTTTTCCTCAAAATCTTTTTCTGTGTTCAATTCATTCATATGGTATCCGAGCGCAAAGGATCATTAGCTTGGAGAACTCTTTCATTGTTGTCAAGGATTCTTCGAATCTGTTCTTTCTAGTTGATAACACAAATCAGACACCTGTATCTTGAGGAACAGCTTTAGCTGATCATGCTAGATCATGCCTGATCATTAGTGACCCACCTTAGATCTTCACGAAAGCAACAAAAACATATACAGTCTTGGTCGCTTATTTTTCCTCGGATTTCTAGTGATTTTTCAAGTTTTTTTTGGGCAGCGCAGAGGTGAGTTTCCACCCCATCTTGGTATCGACAGTTTTCATGGACTGTTTTTATCTCGACCATTGAACTCTTTGATTGACGGTCTGATTTGGATCAAATCTAGCATGGAGTAGTCCCGCTACAATACCAATCTAACTTGAAAGTTATGTTCTTAAATTGATTTCTAATCAAACGAAACGCAGCCTTCCGGTGGCTGGTTTAAGGGTCGCCTAGCACTGTTTTTTTTTGTTCTGCACTCTGCTGATCTGCATTAACATTCTGTCTAGTTCCTTTTTGTGTTGTGTTACATATCTGTGCTACCTTTTATCATTCTGAATTGTTTGGAATCAGATTTGGTTGCTGTTACTACTTATTTGTTTTGATTATGTCTTCCGACCGTATTAATGGGATTAATGTCATATTAAATGGAACAAATTATTCTTATTGGTCTCATCTCATGGAAAATTTTCTGAGAGGATAGAAATTATGGAAATATCTTGCTATCAAAATTGATCAACCTGATACCAAAGACCCTAAATATGAAGAATGGGAATCTGCTGTTGGCAAAATCAACTCTTGGATTGCTAACTCTGTCATACCTTCTATTGGAAATCAACTGGCCGAATTTAATTATCCAAAAGATGCTTGGGATTATTTAACCAAACTATATACTCAGACCAATGCTGCCCATCGCTATCAAATAGAATGGGAAATTAAAAATGTTGATCAAGGAAATGACGCTATTCATGACTTCTATGTGAAGATGACAACCTCATGGGATTAACTGGCACTGATGGAGCCCCAGTTCAAATCCACTGAAGATGCCAAAACCTTCAATACTTATAGATAAGAAACTCGGCTGGTACAGTTCCTTATGGTGCTCAGATCAGATTTTGAACATGTCCGAGGATTGTTATTACATCAATCTCCTCTCCCATCAATTGATGCGGCTCTATTTGAGTTATTGGCAGAGGAACAAACTCAGCGCTCACTGAACAGAAAAAAACATGTCAACAATGATTATGTTTTTTCAGCAACTACAACTTCACAAAAGGTAGAACAGCCTATCCCTGTTGGAGTTTCAGATGTATGCAATTATTGCAAAGAAAAAGAACACTGGTATAATTGCCCAGTCAAACCAAATCGACAAGGGAACAAGCCCCATCGATCTTCAAAAAAGCAAAACTATGGTGGTCCATCTACTCTAAATCAATACATGCATCCATCAGGCCCCAGTCATCGCAATCAATCCAAACCATATGCTGCCATTGCCACGGACTCAGATGGGATTATCTCAGTGTCCCAAATCCAATCCATGATAGATGAAAGAATGCAACAACTATTTCTGGCTTCTGGTAATACTTCCTCTATGGCAAATTCTTCTTCTGAACCTAGTTCTGCAATGACCATGATAGGTCCATCAGGTAATTCACATTCTCAATGGATATTTGATTCTGGTGCTTCTTACCACACGACTCATGATAGTTGTTTATTGCGGGATTGTCATCCTCCTGTTCATCTCACCATTTATACCGTAGATGACACTTAGTTACCAGTAACAACTGTTGGTTCTATTTCCACTAATTTGTTGACTCTCAGTTCTATACTGTGTGTTCCAAATCTCTCTGTTAATTTAATTTCCGTCAGTCAATTGACTTCATCTGATTATCTTGCCTCATTTTCTTCCATTGAATGTTATGTGCAGGATCCATGCATCGGGAAATAGATTGGGATAGGCTAGGTCAAGAGGTCTTTATTACCTCAATTCCTTGCACCTACCATCAATAAAAGCATTTACTACATCTGCAGCTCCTTTTTTCTTATGGCAATCCCGCTTTAGACATTTGTCTTTGAATAAATTAAAACCTTTACATTCTAGTGGTAGTTTTGGCAATATTTCTGTAATAGATATTTCTGATTGCTTTGGATGTAGACTTGGAAAACAACATGTATTACCTTATAATAAAAGCTCTTCTGTTACTCATTTGCCCTTTGAGTTAGTTCATTTTGACATTTGGGGCCTTGCTTCCCAACCTACAAAAGGTGGTTCTTCCTATGATGTGTCTTTTATTGATGATTTTACTCACTATACATGGCTTTATTTGATGAAAAATAGATCTGAATTTTACTCAATCTACACCACCTTTTCCACCATGGTTTTTACACAATTTGAAAAACGGATCAAAATTTTTTGATCAGATTCTGGGGGAGAATACATGTCTCATAGATTTCTTAACTTATTAGCCTCTCACGGGACATAACATCAATCATCATGTTCTGCTACTCCACAACAAAATAGTGTAGTCAAACAAAAACACAGACATGTCCTAAAGACTGCCAGATCATTAATTTACTCCTCCCATGTCCCCTTACAATTTTGGGGAGAAGCCGTGTTAACTGCTATTTACTTAATTAATAGAACCCTTTCCATTGTTTTAAGTGGCACATGCCTATATGAAAAGTTGTTCTCTTGTAAACCAGATCTCTCTCCCCTTAGAATCTTTGGTTGTATTTGTTTTGTTCTATTGAATGCAGATGAATGTACAAAGCTTTCACCAAAATCCACAATTTGTGTTTTCTTAGGATATGGCATCGAATAGAAAGGGTATCGGTGTTTTGATCGTAAAACAAATTGATTGCGGCTCTCCTGCAATGTCACTTTTCTTGAACATATTCCATTCTATGCCTTACTTGGTTCTTCTCCAACAACACCTACACAATATCTTCTTGATCCATTTCTTGACTTGTTCCCTTCCGAGCCAACCTGTCCTGACTTAGTGCTTACCTCTTTTGAATTTTCATCTCCACTGCCACCTCCACTACAAGTTTATAGCTGCTGTAAAGGAGCTTCCACTTTTGACTGTGTGCTTGGCTCTTCTGTTCCCATTGCAAGTGATCATCCTGAAAAATGATATCCTCTCCAACAACGACACCCAGTTTCTCGGTTTGGTTTTGTTTGCACTGATCATTTCTCTCCATCCTATCAGTCTTTTCTTTCAGCAATCCACAATCTGTTGGAACCACAATCCTATAAAGAAGCAGGTGCTTCTCCAGAATAGAGATTTGCCATACCGGAAAAACTTGCTGCTCTTCAGAAAACCAACACATGGGATCTAGTTCCTGTTCCCCCTGATAAAAATACTTTGGGGTGTAAATGGATTTTTAAAATCAAGACCAAGTTAGATGGATATATCGATAGATACAAAGCCCGCTTAGTTGCAAAGGGTTACACTTAGGAGAATGGAATTGATTATGAAGAAACATTTGCTCTGGTTGCCAAGATGACCACTGTTCGAGCCCTTGTAGCTGTAGCTGCCATTCAAAAATGGGCCCTCTATCAACTTGATGTAAAAAATGCCTTTTTTAAATGGGTTCATTCGTGAAGAAATTTATGTGACTCGTCCTCTTGGTCTTGTCCGACCTCCACATCATGTTTGTTGCCTTAAGCGTGCTCTATATGTTCTTAAGCAAGTGCCCCGTGCTTTGTTTGATAGGTTCAGATCTGCAATTCTTAGCATTGGTTTTTGCCAAAGTGACTATGATTCTGCTCTGCTTATTCGCAATTCAATGAACGGCTCTGTCTTTCTTCTACTTTATGTAGATGACATGCTTACTACCGGTTCGGACTCAATGGGTATTCAATTACTAAAACAATTCCTGCACCAACAATTTGAAATGAAGGACCTGGGCCATCTTCGATACTTCTTAGGAATAGAAGTTGCATATTCTCCTGCTAGATACATTCTCTCCCAAACAAAGTATTTTAATGATGTTATTCAGCGATCAGGACTGACGGATCAGAAACTTGTATCCACTCCGATGGAATATAACCTGAAACTTCTAACTTCTAATGGTGTCCCACTGCCTGATGATACTCGCTATCAAGAAATTGTTGGCAGCTTAGTTTATCTTACAATTACCAGGCCAGATATTGCTCACATTGTACATGTGGTCATTCAATTTGTTGCTCATCCAACCTCCGTCCATTGGTCCACTGTTCTTCGAATATTGAGATACTTTCAAAGGACAACTAATAGGGCTCTTCTTATGTCTTCCAATTCCAGTCTTGCTTTACACGGATTTATAGATTCAGACTAGGCCGATGATGTAAATGATAGGTGGTCTACAACAGGATTTGCCATTTTTCTTGGCTCTTCCTTACTTTCATGGAGAAACAAGAAACAGGAAACTGTCTCTAGATCCTCCATAGAATCAAAATACCGTGCCATTGGCCATACTACTATTGAAATTATTTGGCTTCATTGGTTACTCCACAATTTAGGAGTTCCCATTAAAGGTTCCACACCTCTTTACTTGATAGCGAAAGTGCTAAAGACTTAGCTTTTAATGAAGTTTTCCATGAAAGAACTAAGCATATAGAGGTCGACTGTAACTTCATTCATCAACACATTCAAGATCAGACCATTCAACTCTCGAAGACTGGAGCCTCGTAACATGTTGATGAAGACCTCCAAACTGAGGGTTTAGTCAGTAGAGGGGACGACTTTGCTTCCCCAGAAAAAGAATAGCCCCGCTCTTTAGCCAACTGATCCCGTTGATCATATAACTAGGAGGGAACATGTCACATTAGAGGTGAACGATCAGAGGTGTCCTCTAATCACCACGATGAGGCTGGTCCCTCTGTTAGTAGACTCCGCTATGAATGAAGAAATGAATGCTAGGCTCTTTCTTTCACTGCTAACCCAATAAGTTTATTAATGCTGATCATTTCTTTGACGGCATCACCCCAAGCTTGTGGTCCTCCTTTGATTGTGGGTTCAATTGGATGAATCTGTCAAGTCAAGGTCATATTCCTTCTGATACACAAATTGCTGATTTCTTCACCAAAAGCTAGACCCCACCACGGTTTCGGCAGCTGGTCTCCAAGCTCTCGATGCTCACATTTTCACCCCAGAGCTTGAGGTTTTGTTTGGGGGGGGGGGGGGGGGGGGGTGTAAAGATAGTGGCAACCTCAATGGATCATGTCAGCACACTATGTCAACTTAACCTATTGGGCCAATCCAAAGTCCAACCAAGCTAACTTGACCTAGTGAAGAATCAAATCTGTATAGTCAAATGCTTAGTGTACATTAGTTGTAGTTTCCCTTTTTAATTTGTGAATCACCCAATCAATGGGTCAAAATTCTGTATTTGGTTAAGTAGTTGTATAGTTAAAGATATAGTGGGATCACAAGGGAGATATGTTTTTCCTTAAAATCTTTTTCTATGCTCAATTCATTCATATCCTAAAACAACAAAAGAAAGTAACATATAACGTCATTTAAGGACATGTGTTAGTCTAGAGTGCTGAAGATAAATAGGATCTTGATGATGAGAGGGGGCTAAAAATGGAGAGTTCTCTAAATGTGTTGGTAGCCCAAGAAATATAATACAACTATAGCTTGTCGTTCTCTAAATGTGTAGGTAGCCCAAGAAATATAATGCATCTATAGCTTGTCCTAGTCAGCTTTCCAGTATGTGATCTATACAAAACACCCAAAAGAAGTAAATGAGACATGATAACCACAACTAGAAAGTTCACTAACAAAAAGCAAGTTTAAGGAATGACGTGAGCCACACGTCAGATATGACAATGGGAAGTATGAGCAAACCAGCAGAAGTTGTGGGAATAACAGAAGCTAGAAGAGATGACAAATCTACACTATGATTTTTTTATAGGTTAGATGGAGATTCACAATTTCTAGGGAAGCATTTAAGTCATACTGCCAAAGGTTCTAAAGCCAAATATCCATGGCTTAGAAATTCTACCTCAAGTGCCGACCCTGGTTTAAAAGCACACTTGCAGAGAGCTTCATGGCCAACCCTGAAGACTGATATCAGGGTGGTATGTCATAGTTCACGGCCTTTGTAACCTATAGTTTCATGAACTTTTTTCATCCCTAAAAACATTGGAAAATATCCCAAAAAACTTCAAAATATTGGAGAATACTAGAATTTAACTTTTTCCATTGCGGGCATTATAAAGTAATTTTTAGCCCCCCCTAACGTCATATACATTGTATATCACCAATTTGTTGGATACCATTCAGTTTGTTTAAATTTAATGACTCAGTGAAATATATTTGCCAAAGGTGGTAAGCATGTCACTATAAAAATCATATATTATGTATATAATGTACACATCTTTAACTAATCACCCTTAAAAATGTATAGATGTGACTAGTTGATAACAATTTGAGGGAACCCAACAATTTTTGATTTTATGCGTAAAGAGTTAAATAAAAAAAAACTACATGAAACTTAGGCCTTGTTTGGCATCTCTATTTCCAACCTCTATTTGTCTAAATGTTTAAAGTGTGGAGATGTTGGAAAGTAAGAGCATTTGGCACACATTCTACCCTCTACTCGCTTTAGAGAAGTAAAGGCAGATTCTCTCAAAACGAACGGCCCTAGTTCTTGGCTTGTGAAAATAAGAGCTATAGCCTCTTTTTTTGATGGCTCTATTTTGGATGACTCTGTTGGAATAAGATTAGAGATACAAAACATGGTCTTAATAGAATCTACCTAGAGAGTGAGAATTTACATGGATGGATGAAGATCAATACCATGTAGAATGTCGTCCATGCTGCATTATCACCGTCATGGTTCCACGGTGATGCTAGATCTATGAATGAGACTCAATTCAAACAGTTTAGCTTCTAGATCAATTAATTAAACTCCATGTCATTACTTTCTTGTAAAGTAAATTGATAGAAATCAAACGATTTAAAAAAAAAAGCCCAATTTATCTTATAAACAAATGGAATATGTAATAAATCTTGGCTCAATCACTAACCTAGCCATCAAATGATACACCATGCTTTGGAAATTCAAATGCAGTCAAGTGGTTTCACGTGGCCCACCATTGGACAATGGACCCCCTGTGCTTTGTATGATGGATGAGTGTGTCTTCTTCCCTGTTAAAAATCTAGATATCTTTTGGTACTTCTTTCACTCAAGCTTGTGCAAATACTCTTCGCTATCTTCGTGTACAGTTGCATACACATTATCCTTATCATTTGACCAGGTTAGGTTACTACCCTTTTTCTGATTCTGAGAGTAACCTTTTCTAGTTATGGTCATACCATGGATGTTGATAGATTGAGCTGCCATTTATTTGTGGAATAGACTGACTGGATGGGAAAAAATTCCATGACTATAATCGGCAATGAACATAAGCAAAAGTCCAGATATGATGATGATTTTTGTTGTGGTCAGAAAAGCGAGCCCCAATTTTGTTTCATGGTGCAGAGGCATGTACATGGATCACATTCCTCTTCCCTGTAGAATCTTCTATTAGGTTTGCACATGGAATATGCGTAGGCTTAGGTCTGTCTAAGGGGAAATTTTGATGTAGAAACACACTATAATTCCTGGATGTGTCAACAACTTACCAACGGGTTTTATTTTCTTAACTATTATGTTTTCAATGAACTCATACAATTCAGACTGTCTACTTCAAATATTCAAAAGCTGCATTGACTCTTCCCTATAGAATATTACAGAACATGCTTGCTATTGTTGGTGTGAGGTTTTTATTCATACCCCTTTTTTTCCTGTTTTTTTACTGAGCATGGTACTCCTTTGAAATTGCCCTTATTACCTTTTCTTTACTCTGTTGTCATATCTGTTCATGGATGGAAACTGGCCTCTTTTCTGTAACTCTTGATTGTCTTTGACCAATAGTAAATGATGGGATCTCAATGTCTGGGAAGCGCATCTTAAGTATGGTTTTGTATTTCAGTGACTGCCAATGGTTCTTTTTGTGCATAGATTCTTCCTTACTGTCTTTTCTGTTTTGTTCAGGTGGCTTTGCTGAAATTTACAGGTTATAAGTTATTAAACAATATTTCAGATACAGGCAAGGCATTTCTTATTATTCTTGTGACTGACATTTTTTTGGGGTAAGATCTTATGTTCTTTGGTGGTGCATGCATAAGCATGCATCTTTGTGACACCTAGACTGTTGATCAGAAGTAATATCATGTGGGCATGATGATTGAAGCGTGTGTTGAATTGACTTCCATTGTTTATAATAGCTGTACCCTTTCTATGTTTCTCTACAATTTTCCTTTAATGCTGTATTTTCAGCTTCAAATTTAGCAGTGTATTTGTGTTTTCTCCTTTGTTTCTCATCGCATCTATTTTGGGATGATATATTGATAACTCATTTGTGATCAATGCATTGTAATATTTATCATGCATTCTATATGTGCAACTTGGGTGGGTCAGGTCAGGTTTTAGGGCAACCCAAATCCAACCAAAGCCAAGTTCAAGATGCTATTTTTTCAACCTTATCAGAAAAGAGAATTAATTAGCCGACCCCAACATGGTTGGGATAAGGCTTTGATGATGATGATGATTATTATTATTATTATTATTAGAAAAGAGAATTAATATAATTAACAAGAGGGTGGAGGCTAGAATTTTCTCTTGAGTTATCAATGTCGGGCCCATCTGTCACGACCCAAATTCCGGGCTCTATTGGAATCTGAGTTACAACACATTGGCATATAGTTCATACACATAAATCAAATAAACACATAAGGCATAAACATCATTTATTAAAATAAATCCTATTCATATAAGTCAACTAATAGAGTTTTCAATGTCTAAAAATTTTCAAATTAAATCCATTAAATAATAATTAAATATTCAATACTAAGATCTCCCTAAACTACTGAATATGGATGTAACACTCTCCTCAGCCACGCATGCCAAAAACTATGGGCTGCTCTTCGTTAGTCTCCGATCCACTGGCAACTCTGTTACCTGAAGGGCAACCCAACATCAGTACAAACTAGTGAATGGATTTTTATATTCTAACATACAATTGCTATGAGATAATAGTATCATTTAAAACAAATCAGTAATAAATAATAAATTAATTTGAATTAATGAATAAAATTCATGTCATAACACTTCTCTGAACTATATCCTTGCACCCAATCAATTTCATTGTACCATGTCCACACATCACAAATTTTCTAGATGCCACTACTGCACCTCCTCATCCAACGCCCTGTAGGACCAATATCTTAGGATCTCAACATCCTATCATTCGCATTCCCATATAGTATAAACAATTTCAAATCGACCCTAATGGTCCAGAATTTCAAAACCATTATAGATCATATTGTGCTAGGTAGTTTAGAGCTTATTTCGACAATAATTTCACAAAATAAAATCATACAAGCATCACACTAATTATGAATCAAATAAATTATTATTATTTTTATATCTAATAGTTGGCATGGACCTAGCCCCATCCACTAACCCGCTTATTCTTTGCCCTTCACCTAATCATAATTGGTGTGGGTTAGTGTAAAAGTGGGCCACACCCATTTCTTCCAAATTACATTCCATAATTCTCTTTATTATCATATTATTACTTTAATCAACAGGAAAACAGCCTATATTACATATTATCATCATTGGTTCATCACATTCCACAGACCTTTATTAGTTATTAAGGCCTCTATTGTAATATGCTAACAGTAGGGGTGCTATTTGTAAGACTCTGCAATGATTACATGCTCGACAAAACCCGGACTTTGCCCTATCTATACCTCACGGCTCCTCTGGTTTAAGCCATCAGATGGAGGGTCATCCATGGTCCCATCCCCTGGAATCCATCATGGCTTGGGTCGCCCATGGGTCTTCTCTAAGATCCATGGTGCTGATCTCCCATCATGTGACCCACTTGGGTCCACCACTTCTCGCGACAAAATCTCTCCCAGACGGCCTGTTATGATGAAATCTGGGTTTTCAGCCTTGGTTCTCTTCTCAAATCCAGGGGG
The DNA here is from genome assembly GCA_037013555.1 of Sextonia rubra. Classification (NCBI taxonomy): domain Eukaryota; kingdom Viridiplantae; phylum Streptophyta; class Magnoliopsida; order Laurales; family Lauraceae; genus Sextonia; species Sextonia rubra. Next base: position 639,394 of record JASUAD010000027.1, read on the forward strand.
ATCAAGTCACAGGGAATACTTATACAGGTATCTATTAATGATGCAGCAATCCATTAGGAATCAAGTCATATAATACAAAATTTAGCCTAATTTAACATGGGTTTAGTGTCGTCAGTACTAAAGCATCTACCCTTTAACGCAGAATTTTCAACAATCAAGCTTTAATCTTTTCAACAGTATTGAATAATCAACCCAACAATTCATCTATGCCAGATGCACCCCAACGTAACTATCTGATACATCCTCCTTATTGATATTTGAACACTTGTTGATTAACCATAGAAAATCCACTCACCTTTTGTAAATCCTTGTGTTCTGTGGTTGAGAGTGGACATTAACTATTGCCTGGTTGCTTGCCTCCTTCTTCTCCTTCCTATTGGTATCTCTTTTCCACAGAGTGCTCTTTCTCCTCCTCTTAAGTCTCTCTTTTTCTCTGATTCTTTTGAATGAAGAAAAGGTGAGACTATAAACAACTCCATACGTATATATATATATATATCCAATCCCTGCTTTCCTAATAAAGGCTTTGTACAAGATTCCTTATCCTATTCAAGATTTATTTCCTTAGAGGATGAAGGTGTCGTGCACCATACTCCCCCTTTCTCCTTTAGTCACTATAATTATAAGTAAGGCATGGGTCTCATCACACTTATGTACAATGTTAAAGTCATAAAATTTATTATATCTAAATCAGGCTTAGAACTTCCATTCTTGGGTATTACACCATCTTATGGGACATCGTAGGATACAAAGGTGCTCGGAGGGGGTTGGTGTGTTTTGTTTGGTAATTGTGTGTGTGTGTGTGTGTGTGTGTTGGGTTGTGTGTGTGTGGGGGGGGGGGGGGGGGGATGGTTGGTGTTGCAGTTTCAGTATTTTTCATCTGTCTTCCAAAGAGTAGGAAGATATTCCTGATTTTCTATTTGAAATGAACTTTGTCTCTATATTTATCCTTTTTTTTATATGTTTTTGTACTCAGTCTAATACTTTTATCTTTTTCATCCATAAGAATTGGAAGATGTTCTTGATTTCATTTTTGGTGTTTCTTTTCCTCAAAAATGCAGGTATCATTCTGAATCTGGTTGGCAGACTTTGATAGAAATAATTCTTGAGCATTATGGAGTCGAAATTGATCAGGCTGCAATAACCATATTTGTTTGCTTTGTTCCAGTTGTTATTGATGCCTGTGTGAAGCTTTGGGTATGTCCTACACAACATTATTTTGCATATTCATGCATATATTTTCTTTTGCAATTAGTATAAACATTTTAATCTTACAGTTACTGAACTCATTGTTAGCATATTTTCTCATTCAAATAGTATACACATTTTATTGTGCACTGTTTCTGAACTTAGTTAAACATGCAAAGATTCTCATTATAGGTCTTTTACATCATTACATGAAAACTTGTTACTTCCCTTTTGCCGTTTGTTTTTAAACTATAGTACTGCACGCTTCCGAAGTACTTATGTATCACTTAGAATTGCCATCATTTCTTGTTTTTTGTGTCCAGAGAATTAGATTTTTCTGTAATTTTGTTTCTTCATCAATGCATTTTAAAAACAAATGTGTTTTCTAGAGCTGATGGAAATATTATAATGTTGAATAAGAACAAGTTATAAGTAACATGCAATGATCAATTGTACGAAAATGGAAACCTCATGTTCTGTTTTTGACACTGATGTAGATTTTAAAAAAAACCACACCATTTGTTTGATCCCCTTGGCACTTTTCCATTTATTCAGAGTCCGCTAAAGCATTTGCCTCCGTCACCAAAGACATTTTTAGGGACTGCTCCGGTGTCTTAAGATAAAAAGAAGTCCCTTTGAAACTATTTCTCCAGTATTCTTAGTCCATCTAATAATATCTTATTACTCTTCAAAAGAGGGCGGGGTATTGTGTAAGCTCTTTTTCTATCACACTTGCTCCCAACTCTTTAGCATTGTTTAAACTCATGTTTAAGAATTATGGACTGAACTTTCTGAAACCATGCACGTGCAGCCTATTTGCACCCATATAGAGATCGGCAAAGTCGACAATGTTGGAAGTAGGTGGGTCTCGTGGATAGATTTTCAAAACTTTTGACCCACTTGACACAGAGATCAACTATCCATAAGACCAAAACCCAATCCAGGATGCGTTACCCTCAATCTCGTGACCATGTACAGTAAAAATTCTACCAGCACTAAACATCCAAAATAACCTACGACATGCAAGAAGTAGATCATACCTTTGGAGATCCGCAGTGCTCTAATGGATTTCTTCAACACCTCTTAGCCTTCCACGCTATGACCCGAATTGGATTTCTTTTCTCAAGAAGAATGGTGGAATCTTCAGGAGAAAATCCCAACTCGAGACTCCAAGGAACTAGAAGAAAGGAGAGGAGAGTAACTCGCGCAACTCTTGCACGAAAGGGCTTTGGGCGTGAGGGAGACTCTTTTGGACGTCCAAGGATATTTTATAGACTTCCAAATCTCTCCCTTGTCTAATTGAAATAGAAGTCTTACTTCTAAAGCAATTAGCAGCTTTCTCCTTTCCAAACTCTTATTTCTAGAGTCCAAGTCGGATTAGTGTTTTCCAATATCTTGGGCTAGCGTGGGGACCACTAGGGATTCCTTAGAAAGCTGGCTCCAACTGGAACACCGCGACCCCACATCTCATATGCGATCCGGGCCCACAGTTAATTGCAAATAACACCACTATATAAATGCAATTGCACTCCAGTCTTAGGAATAAATTACAATGAAGACCCTAAACTTCCCAATTACCACAAGTAGGCCCCTCTATCAATATCCGTGGATCAATTGGAATAAATCCGTTTCTTTCAATCTAAGTTCCACATCTTATTATCCTTGAGCCCCAATTAATCACAGTAATCATCAGTACCATCCAATTAACTCTTAATTGAGATGGGTGCGCACTTACTAATGACAAATCCATTAATTGGCACAAGGGGATAATATAGATATATTCCATCTTGATCATTCAACGTTCCCGCAGTTCTACTACCACATACCCAAGACACCGAGGTGTTAACCTATAATCGGCCTCACTCATTGGTGACTCAAAGCAAATGAATAGATAGAAACTTGAGTTCGTCAATGTCTCAGGATTGAGAGCCTATTGCTAGGGAATTATGAGAGCATACCTTATTATTGAGACGGAATTCCATAAGGTGCATCTCATGGTCCTTCAATACATCCAATGTACCAGCACCGTGATCCAGAATCTTACATTCTGATGATCGAGACAAATCACACTATCTCATAGTGATCAAAGTGCTGCAACCTTATCAAATGAGATGCCCAATCTCATTACTGGTTGTGAAGCTATTTTAAGTATAAGATTTGTGACATATATCTCCCGCGTGTGGATCTCATCCATGCACATATATCACATCTAATATACTAATGGGATCCGGTTCAACTCATGAACCATTATGTCATACGTATTGGTCATGTGCATGAAGTAGTAAAATAACATTCATCTCATGAAAGCAAAGCATGATTTTATTGATAAATAAAGAAATTAATCAATTTATTACATCAACTGATGGATTGAGTCCACAAAAACTAACAGACAAACATATGTTGTATTAGATATTGAGTAGCCAGAAGGAGTCATGTATACTATGTCCTCAAGAACTCCATGTTAGAATGCATTTTTAACATATAGTTGAAAAATGGGCCAAGATTTGGCAACAACAGGTACGAAAATTGTTCATCATCTTCATCATCATCATCAAAGCCTTGTCCCAAGTCCCAACTATGTTGGGGTTAGCTATATGTGTTTTGTTTCTCCATTCCAATATGTCATAAGCTTTCACTTGTTTAGATTCATCCTTACTGCTTCTATCCATGCCCTATTCGGCCTACTCTATCTCCTTGGTGGGCCGTTAGCTTGCATAGAAAAACTTCTCAATGGCGCCATTGCTAGCCGACATTGGACAATGTCTGAACCATCTCAAGTGAGTCTTTCTTAATTTATTACTTATTGAGGATGCCCTAAATGCTTCCAAATGCTTTCATTTCTGATTCTATCTTTATTAGTTTGACTACCTATCCATCCCAACATGGTCATTTATGTTACACTAATTTTGTGTAAGTGTTGCTTTGTGATTAGCCACCATTCTACTCCATAGGTCTTAGCTGGTCTAATCTCCATATTGTAAGATTTTCTGTTTAATCATGTCAGTATGAATTGTCCATAGGTGACAGCTGTAGAATTTGACTAGATGTAGTAATTAGTATCCAAATTTCATCGGCTTGTAGGTGGCTATTCATGTCTATGACTCAGGATATCTAGATATGATAATGGATGTGATGACATGCTTTTGTGCCTGCGTACAACAACCAAACCTAGCCAGCCCCGCACTGCATGGATCATGCTTCCGCGTACTGCACCTCAGGACAAACCCAATACAGAAATGGGTTAATCCTCTCTAGTCAGCAGCTGCACTTAAAAAATTGCCATAGCCTATGAAATAGTGATTTTGTTTCAGCCTATGAAATAGTGATTTTGTATCTTGCATTCCTTTATACAGCATCAGTCCAGTGGAAGCTTGACTGTTTTTAACAGAGTTGATAGTCGTAATTAGATATGAATGTTTAATGAATGGATTGCCTTAATATGTTCTTTTTTCTTAAGAGGTTTTCCGAGCGTAGATTCATCATTTGGAGCTATTCAGTGCAATAATATTTCTTTTTCCTTTTTCATTGCAGTTATTCAAATTTCTTCCAAAATTGTCCCCGAACGTCACAAATATCTTCCAAGAAATGAAGCGTCATTAGTGAGGGTTCATCTGTATCTTACCCAACCATTTAACAGAGTATAGGGAGCACCATGCTATTTTGATATCACATGATAGCATCATTTTTTATTGCCTTCATTTATTTTCTCTCTTATGAATTGACGAGAGTGGCTCCTGAAGTAAAATGAGTATCGGGCTTACCATTATGGAGCTCAACAAGAGTGCAATATGCCTCTCCAAATCCTTGTCAATGTACCCAAGAGTACAGAATAGAGAGAGCAGAAGAGCTTAAAACGGGCTGTCTCATTTGTGATTTAAAAAAAATGATATATGTATCTATTCTATTTTCTTTGTAGATTTTCTTTCTCATGAATTACAAGGGTGGCCATTGAATTAAAGTTACTGCTGGGGAGTGCTTATATGGAGCTCAACAGGAGTGCAATTTGCCTCTGAAAATTGATTTGAAACAAGCTCAACATGATAATGTCATGTCATGACTCAAGATGCACCTGAACACCTTTTTTGTTCACTGAGTTTTGCCATAAATTCTTTTAGTAAAGTTAAAAGCTCACAACTTTACTAAGTTCTTTTATTAAAGTTAATGAGTTCAGCATGTGTGCGGCTATATATATATCTCTTAAAGAATAGTCCTTGCTCGTCAGAATCGGATAACTCCCGGGCCAGAGGCCGAAGGTACAAAGGTTGAGCTGGCGAGGATACCCTAGGTCAAGGAAAAAAAAAAAAAGCTCGCAACTTTTGATTGTGTACCTTGTAAGTTTAAGTCGCACCCAAACCTTTCCATTTTGCTCTTGCCTCGATTGTTTTGCATTCGGGTAGGCTCTAACTATTTTAAGGGGATGTAATGTAATGCTGGAGCCTTGCCTTTCTGAATAATAAATAGCAACAAACCATGCCGAACCATGATAGTGTCTCACTCAATTGTAGGGAAGAAGAAGAAAATTGAAAATAAATAAAACTAGGAAAGCATATAAGAGAAATATCAAATAAGTAACCAAATTTAATCAAACTAAATCAGCCAAGATCTGATTAAGCTTGACCTCTTTCAAATTATCAATCAAATGACACAGAGATCCAAACCAAAAACCTTCACTGCTCTCTCCCATAACTATTCAAATCAAACACAATCTGCAGGGATCCAATTAAATCTGACCTTATACGAAGTTCAGTCACGTAAGATAGAGTCAAACTGAAAACCTCCAGTCTCTCTGATTTACTTGATGCAATGGTGAGAAAAAGAGCTTAAATATTTATATCAACCACAAAAAACATCCAAACCAAAAACCTTCATTGCAGAGAAAGGGTACTTACTGAGTTCTGATCCAATTGTACTGTTTAATACAACAATATATTTAGAATTGTGTGAGTGTGAAAAACAAGAGAAGAAAAAACAAAAACAAAGAAAATAGAATGCACAAAGATATTAGAAAGAAGGCATGGATCATAGAAAATGCACGTGGTAATTATGTTTATCATTCGTGATCCGATATGACATGGATCATGGAAGATGATTACACTCCCATAATGCTTTTATGGTAGATGTGGAACGCACAATACCGAATTTGGTAATTGTTTAAATGAATAGGCTAGATTAGAAATTATGAATACTTAAGAGAGATTATAGGAGCTTAGAGAGAGTATATTAATTAAAATGCGTGTGGCATTGTGGTGGTGATCCATATGCCTTCTCACTCCAGAAGAAGTGTGTGCGCCGTCTCCCTTACTTTGAGGGAACAGATGTCCGTCCAATTGAGCCCACTTCAGGAAAATAACAATAAGAATAGGAAATCAACAATACAATCATAGAACATGTTTTAAATTGGGCCCACTTTGATAAAAAAAAAAAGCCATGTATCTATGTGCAAGGAAATCGTAAATGCATGGGCATCTTTTTTATAATAAAAAATAGTATTGCATGGGTCCACTTTGATAGGACACATTCCTTAACAACAAACTATATATAAAGAGGCTCACTTTTGTATAAAATTGTTGCTAGTGAGAGATTGGAGGAAATTTGGATGAGGGGCCTTGCGTTATTTCCTAAGTGAGCGGAAACGTGCGAGATTTTAGGTAAGAGGAAGTGCTAGTTAGAGATTAAAGATTCAATGCCATATGGAATCAGTTATCAGATAAAGTAAGAAGCCATGTATTATTTACATTATAATGAACAGTGTGAGGAAAGAAACCGCTTGCTAGTGAGAGATTTGGAATAAGGAAGTACTAGCACAGTAACTTGTGCTAAGCACGAAAATGACCTGCATTGCTGGGTGTACACTCCATCTAATTAGTTTTGATATATTTTTTTAAATAAATACGTAAAAGTATTGGGTGGTGTAGTGGTTAGCTTGGTTATTTAAAAAGCAAAAAGGCTGTAAGTCAAAATCACTTAATTTATACATTCTAAGCTTTTTACAAATGTTCGATAAATGAAAGTTAAAATCGAAAAAAAATTAGTGAATATTTAATTCAAAACCCTCAGCTTTAATATATTATAATAACAAAATATAGATGGAATCAACTTTAGTGAGATGAGAAGAGTAATTTGAGAGATTTAATTAAAGTTTCTAAATCATCATCATATAAAGTGGCATGTCAAAGTAGTGTCTATTTTTTTATACATTATATTATATATATATATATATATTAAAACAATAAGGAAGAAGTGCTCTTAGGGGTGCCATGTAAGCAGGTAGGATGTTCTCCTTTCGAAAATAATACTAAGAAAATCAAATACTGGTGTGGCTTTGACATTGTGAACTACTACTCTCTTGCAGTCCCCTCCCTAAATCTTTCCAATAAGACATTAATAGCAATAATCTGTGCTTGCAAGTGCCTGTACCATGTGCAGAGATAGCATCCAAGATGACATCTGTGTTCGCGTTGTCATGTTAATTAGTCTTTAGTATGCTTAACTTTTTACGATTACGTCAACTAACATTTTTTTTTAATATTGCTCAACATCACGTTTATATGTGAAAGTAAAAAAAATTTCCATCGAGTGGTGATCATTTCAAAAAAAAAAAAAAGAGAAAAAAGGAAAAGAAAAATAAAAAAAAGGTCACCAGATCTCTTCTTTATAGAATAAATATCATTGTAATACTTAAATTTACGTAATAACAAAATTAAATGTAACATACATTAATAATGTTGTAACATATACTAATAATGTTATGTAAAGAATGAGACGTGCTCGGTCTATCTCGAAAAATTATGTACTTGCTACATTGAATATAAATCCAAGTGTACTTGCTATCATTTGTGTTCTCTTACTTTTTTATGTATTTTTTACTATATCATCCGTTAATCAATTAATCTAGATTTATATTTTATGTAAAGTTCAGATTTGAACATGAAGGACTACCACGATGATCAAATATTCACGTTGATGCTTGCATCGGTACCGGAGTGGTGCGATCTTGATCTTCTCTCCAAACCTCAATATCTTTTATTTTTCATTTTTTTTCTTCTTTCATAGCTTGAAGAATAATCAATAATTTCTTGCAAAGATGCGTTAGGATTTCTACTATTCATTTTCCTTCCATTATGATTAAAGAGTGGATTGTTGCTTTTGATAATTAAAATTTAGTTTATCTAGGCAATATCCTCTTTGTTTATTTCTCCATTCCTTTTTACCCTTAAGTAATATTGGTTTTTTTTTTGTTTTATTAATTTTTGGGCTTTATAGTAGACTTGAAAACATTTCATTTGTCATCATTATTCTTCTCTTTATATAGTTATTTTATAGCAATTTCAAAGTTAGAAAATAATAATGTTTCAATCTAAATTCTATAAATAAATTAGTTTAGTCTTTTTGCTAAATAGTATATTTATTTATCATATTTTATTTTTTATTGGTAAAATTTTATAGAAATCAATAAAATTAAAATATATTTTTATTGCTCATATATATATATATTTGAAAGAGAATTTTATGCTGTGACGTAACGCTCTCTACAGCCACCCCACTATTGGTTTAATATATATAATTCTATATATGCTAAAAAGTTTCGGAAGGTAGCTCTCCAAATGGCTAGGAGCCTTGGATAGAGACAATGACAAAGGAATCCTCTCTTATGTGTATCCTGGCATTGACTAGGTCTCTCAAGGGCTTAACCAACACCTTGGCTCTCGTTAGAAACCGAAAAAGGGAAAAAAAAAACCAAAAATAAAGAAGAAGAATGGACATACCCTAATTGGTAGAAGGGTCTTTTTTTTTTTTTTTTCAACTTTTTCTCCTGACATAGGTATACTAAGGTCTTTGACATAATGAGACTAGAGTGGCGCCCGCTAAACCCATACAAATACACACCAATTAAATTTGGGGTGAGGTTCAAATATATGTGCCAAAGTGCAAACTCGCGAGGTTCAAATATATGTGCCAAAGTGCAAAATCACGCATTATGCTAATCCATCATCGTCCAGGTGGATAGGTAGAATACACTGTCATGATGCATTTAACATACTTTCTCTTTAATTACTAATCCCCACTTCTTACTCTCGCTTCTTTTAAATATGTTGAATTGGGGACGCCTCAAGCCTTGGATGTATGTTCCCAAAACATTTCAAGCGACTTTCCATGAGAATTTTTACAATTGGAACTGGCAAATTAATTACTTGACAAAAAAAAAACAAATTACCTTTGATATATTTTTTCTTATTTTACTATTTCATGTAAATCTTATTTTACCATTCCTTGTAAATCAGCATGTCCATCATAATATCATATTATGCGTATCTTACCATTTTTTCAGACCTTTGGTTTTGCCTTTCTTTTCATGATGAAAAAGCAATTCTGATTTGTTGGAATGCGATTTTCTGTGAACTCAAGAAAAGATAATTACTTTTGGCATTTTTTCTTATACATATATACAATATACTATTTAAATGTGGTTTGCCTTCGATTAACCACAACCCCCTTTACCCTCAATCTTTTATTCTTCCTATCCACTGTTGTTGTTTCTTTCTCCTACATGACATCCTCACAATAAACAAGATTTGTTTCTACTTTCACAAATCATTCCCTTGCTTTTCTCCCTAACTGGTTCAGTAGTTACCAAAGGAGATATTGAGAAAGTGAAATCCAAAGGAGGAGAGAGAGGAAGCGGAGGAGGAGGAGGAGTGCATTACCAAGGCCAAGTCCAAGACCAAATTTCCCATCCCCTCCTAGCCGCACCATTTAAACCCAAGCCAAAGCAACACCATCGAGTCCTTGAAGGTGGTGTGAGGGGTTGTCTGCGTGTGGGGAGCGGGACCCAGAAGATGGAAGGGTTTGTGTATTCCGTGCAGAGCACGAGGGACCTCTGGTGTGTATATATATATATATATATCTATATAGACAATATTCATATGCATATATCCTTCACTACTTTGGCGAGGGACACTCACTTTTTGGAAAGCATTAATATGCAAAAGGACAAAATATAACTCCTCATAACACCTTTTTTACCTTAGTTAGGTCTGAAAAGGAAGTGTTCGTCACCATTTATATATATATATCTATATGGGAGCTCCTCTGCCGAGCACTGGTGCTCCACCACTTTCTAGTAGGGCCCACTTGGGGATGGGACCAAGGGGGAATGAAAGATCTCCCCGCCACCAATTCTTTCATGATGATGGAGGCTCAAATTATCATCATAAGCCCTTAATCAATAGCCGACAAGTTTTCACCGTCCAAAATACGTGCAATCCAATCTAACAATCCAATTCATTTTAATGGGTGCCAAACTTGGTATTGGTAACTATCACTGGGTGGGGTGGGGTATTTGTCTTATAGTCCACTTAAATGGATCATAAGTTCGACTCTATTAGTGTTATGGCACACGGTGCTTACTTAGGTACTCAACAGAGGTTTTTCACACACACACACATATATATATATGAATGTATACTACGAAACATCACAAAGCATAGAGATTTTTCATTGAAAAGTGAATTTTCTTTTTTCTTTTTTTTTTTTTCTGTTCTTTGCCGGAGAATTAGTGTTATTCAAGTGCTTCTTAGTGCAAATTTGGTTGATGCCTAACAAAACTATCTGTTTAATAGAAGTGATATCCCAATCAGCGTACCACCACTTGTCTCCACTCCGTCTGCCCTGGATGACTCCTATTAGTTAAATCCAACTCGAACGCCTCTCTTCTTCATATAATTGGCCATGGGTATCAATCAAAATACATGACAATGCAGTAGTACGAAGCCACTTTTAATCTTGACCAGTGCGCCTTCTCTCCTCCCTAATTAATTGAAGTTGAATTTAATAAATATATATTCCATCCTTAATTTACTGATTCTTAACCCACTTGTCTCACAAATCTTTTCACAACTTCAACCTGTCATTACCTTACATTTTGAATTGACTAATAGCATGACATTATCAATAACCAAGTCACACAAATGAGACTTCAACTTCAATATTTCTAATTATGCTCATGGTTAGTGTAGGAGGTAATTCCTCCGAGCCATAGAGAACAAAAAGGTTCAATCCCGGTTGAACCTAAACCAACTGGTAAGACAATTAAAATCCGAGAGGACTGTGGAGAATAAGATAAGAGCTGCGAAGGCCAGGGTCAACTACCGCGACACTCCAACAGAGAAAGTTGGAACAAGATGAGTTCAGCTGAGACCGACAAAGCTCGTTTTGATCTGATCGAGCAACCGAAGACACCTGTTCGAGCTCAGTAACCAATGAGCCGTAAACCTCAGACCAGTCCACGCCACGTGTCAAGGTATGAAGTCCCCACGTCCCATCGAGCGTGGATCAAGTCGTTGCTGCAACGTGTAAAGATAGGAAAATAAGATGAAAAAGGAAGACTGCCCACTACCTTGGCAGTTGAAAGACCAAGTCCATCAGCATTTCCAGCTCGACCTAGTGGCTGAATTTCACACCTTTCTCTACACTCTGGCTAAGTGTCACAACCCTACGTCGAAAGTGAGTTATAATACATTGGCATACGATTCATAAACATAGATCAAATAAGCACATAAGGCATAAACATCATTTTTTAACATAAATCTTTTCATTTAAATCAATTAATAGAGTTTTCAATGTCTAAAATTCCAAAATAAAATCCATCAAATAATAATTAAATGTTCAATACTAAATATCTCCCTAAACTACTAAATTTTTGGATGTAATCACTTTCCTCAGTCACGCATGCCAAACACTACGAGCTGATCCTCACCATTCTCGAATCTAACCGCAACTTGATTACTTGAAGAGGGTAACCAATATCAGTATAAACTAATGAATGAATTCCTACTTCATCACACATTCACAATTAATACAACAGCATCATTAGAACAGTTAAATAATAAACAATAAATAATTCAATGAGTGAATAAAATCTTTGCCATGGTATTTCTTTGAACTACATCTTTGCACTCAATCCATATTATTGTGCCATCTTAATATAACACAACCATCGGGATGCCATACATGCATCTTCTCATCCAATGAATACTTATTTATTGGTTTATGCATACCATGAATTCATTTCACAATTTCATATATCTATATCATGAATTTATGCAGATACAGTATATATATGTTATAAGTATCATCTACAGTACACCCTTTCCTTTAAACATTAATTATTAAGATGTAAAAGAGGGTTTTTATGCATATAAGATATTAGCAGGGGCCTTCTTATAAACATCTAATGAAGTATAAACACCCGACAGGAATTGGGTTCTTCATAGAACCCAGTTCTATAGAAAAAATACTTCTCACGCCATGCTCTATTTCAGGTCATCCGATGGTGGGCCATCTAGGGTCCCACCCCCTAAGGTCCATCATGACTGGGTCACCCATGGGTCTTCTCAAAGGTCCATGGTGTTGATCCCTCATCAGGTGACTCACCTGGACCCACAACTCCACGCCAAAAAATAGCTTCTAGTCGGCCAGATTTTGAGAAATTTGATCCAGAGTGCAGATTTCTCATCTTATTGAAGGGAATTTGGCTTAGGAAGTTCCCTCATCACCCCATCATTGTTGCCTCTTTAGATTTAACAAGATTATACCCCGAAATCATGGATTACAATACAAATTTGTCCCCTTTTGTGTCGTCAGCCACTGTAGCACTCAAGTATGAAGAAGAAATTCAATTGCTCACGATCAGAGACTTTCAATTAGAGTTGAATAACTTATTTAACCAGGTTTAATTGTAACTTCACTTAATCATCATTATAGATTCTGAAGAAGTTCACTAATTGATCTGTGCATATAGATTGAATCCAAAACAACACTCACAGCATTGGAGACACACGATTTCACACATTAGGATAAGGCTCCATTCACAATGGATTCAAAAAATATATATAATTTTTCTCAACTATTAATAATACCCAGACAAGATTTAAACTCAAACTAAATTACCTCTGTTTGAGTCTCCAATTCACAGTATCCCATCGTCAAACTGAATAGATATAGGAATTACTCACCTCTTGTAGACTCTGGTAGTATTTAGTCGAGAGTGGGACATTAACTGCTGCCTGGTTGCTTGCCTCCTTCTTCTTCTTCGTCTTGGTATCTCCCTTCTCTTTAAGTCTCTCTCTCTTTCTCTCATTCTTTTGAATGAATAAATGTGAGACTAGAAGCAACTCCATGCATATATATATATATATATATCAAATCCTTACTTTCCTAATAAAGGCTGTGCACAAGATTCCTTATCCTATTCAAAATTTATTTCCTTAAAGGATGAAGGTGATATATATCCAATCTCTACTTTCCTATCCAAAGATTTGTTTCCCATCCAAAAATTTGTTTCTTTAAGGGTAAAGGTGTCATGCACAAGAGTGCTCCTCTCTCCTTTAATTATCATATTATAAGTAAGGCATGGGTCCCATCACTCTTATATACACAGTTAAAATTATATAATTAATCATATTTAAACCAAGCTTACAACTTCCTCCTTTGGGTATTACACTAGGTTGGCTAAAATCCAATCCCTCTTACGAAATTTGACCCTACTGGGGATTCAAATGTAGCGAAATCCAACTCTTAACTAGAAACTTTTCAAGTATCAAAAAGAGTCCCTATAAGCATTTCTCAGTTTTAAAAAAAGATAAAAAAAAAATCTCCCCTAATAAAATAAAAACTACTTTATGTGGAAGTTGAGAGATCACCACACAAAAGGCAAAATTTTTTCCCCTGAAATGTCGTGCGTGAAACCGGTGCCACTTGTCCACTTTCTTAGCCAAGACCCAGGAGGCCGAGAAAAGCATTGTACTCGGCGACTTTCTCTTGTTGATGCAATGCAATCCAATCCAATGTAAGTAATCCAATGCAAAAGAAACACAAGAAGTACAGTCCCGACTAAAACTGAATTTCTTGTGGAGGACCCAAAAGTATGAGTTCCTGATTTTCTGGGCACATGGTAACCGAAACCACCACCGTTATCAATATGTATTATTGTATCTATAAGTAAAAGATCACCTCTCTGTCTCTCTCTGTCTCTCTCTCTCTCTTTCTGTGCGTTCTCTTGTTGCTTTAGTGAAGAAGAAGAAGCAGCAGCAGCAGCTGTGAGTGATGGCTCTCCGACCCCATTGCTTTGTCACAAACGCTTTTCCATCTTCCTACCATCATCCCAATCCCAAGGTATACTTACTCACTCACTCATTCTTTCTTTCCTCCACCCCCCCTCAATCATCTTCCGCTCTGATATTTTTAATGCAATAGTAATAATAATAATAATAAGCATTCCAGTGTTTAAATCTCCAGTCCACATTTGTTTGTTATATACATAAATATTCTAGAAAATTTTGCGAATGATCTCGGCCACCTCTGCTGGTTTAAGATTGCAATATGATACTCCTATCAAAACTCAACTTCAAACAAATCTCCAAAAGGGCAGCCACTAGCGTATAACGGAGCGCAGGAAGAGAAGGAAGGCAACCTCATTCCAACGCCTCAGTTAACATAGTTGTTACTGAAGGATATATGCCTAATGGAACTTCACCCACCCTATCCACCTAGAGGATATTCACCCTACATGCTCTGCAAGTTCCTTTCTTTCCAACTGACCCAAATAATAGCCATTAATTAGACCCCTCCAAATGAGCAAGATCCACTCTCATCTTCCAATCTTCAAATAGACAGCCTAGAGAATTAGAAAAAGCCCAGTTGCAGTCAAACCAATATAACAACAACCTTCCCAGAACTTGAATGATGAGGAAATTAAGCAATTGATAATCTACTACTGAGTCTGCTTCTGCTAGGGCATGGGACATGCATTCGCTATAATCTGTTGCTGACATGGGGGATGGCTTTTCTTCCAAATGCGAGGACGTTCAGACGGGCCTTGAATTTCTATAGCAAGGCTTAGGGACTAAGGGTTCATGGGCCTCATGCTATGGAGAAGAATAGTGGGGCCATCAACAAGGAAGGGTCCATCAGTTGTAACCTCTCCACACCCTTCTGCCTGGCTCCTCTTTTGGAATATAGACTCCTCTAGTGAGAGAAAGCATTGAAAAAAGCTGAAACTCCTGTACCTTGAGCAAGTTCCTTGGGAGGATTGGGCCCAAACAACATAGCCTCCAAGCTTTCTAGTAATTACTTAACAGTAGCCAGCTCATCCTGGATTCAACAGAAAAAGATCTGGAAATTGAAAGGCCAAGGATCTATCCCCAATTAAGCAGCCATAAAACCCTCTCTTCATTGCCGACCCATTATCTGATCCCACCCATTCTTGCCTACTGAATACTTCGACGACAATCTGCTTCCATAGCCTTGAACTTAGGTGCTTCATTGATATTGATAGAAATTATCTAAATTGATTCATTGACTTGAAGCGGGTGGAACTGTAGAAGATATTTTGATTTTTGGGTTGTAGTTTTCCTAACATTCATGTTCTATGCTTAGGCAATCGCCATAGAAAGCAAATTACATTAGTGTGTTAAATATAAATGAAGATATGGTTTAATCAGATAGTTTATTTTGACCTTTCCTTGTTTCTTCTCTTATTTGAAGCTGCATCTTGTGAAGGAGCTTCTATTTTCTAATTCTCTTGTTGGTATGTGAAGGGACTGCTCTTGCACTTCACCAAACATCAATTGCTGAGGTCCAAATTCAGACTTGGCCAAACTGTACATTTCTCAGCACTTGTTTTTCCTCAGACGAGGTTTGTTTTCAAGAACTGACCATTTCCCAGTCAAACATTTTAGAGCATCACAAACTATCCTGGAAAGTTATCTTCAAAATAATTCTCCCTGATCACACGTATCTTCAAAATAATTTTAACTTTTCAAGGATATACATGCAAGATGGTTCAAGTCATTTTTCAAACTCCTGGGGGAAAACTGAATATTCCATTTAAAGGGTTCGTCTATTTTGTTTTTGTTCTCTTGTTTTCTTAGAATTCAATATTTTTAGTGCTTTCTAATGCAACGCACACATTCTGTCTTGGAGGTTGGTTTATCTTGAACTCCAAAACTAGGCTTTACTTTTCAGTCCATTTTTCTTGTAACTGTTGATGGCTTGAGTGGCTGAGCATTGATTGTTTTGCCTGAAGACTTCTCAACAAGGGGCTTAACTATTAGACAGGATACTTACAGCCACATTCTTTTATACAATTATGGATTTTGATTTTTTCTATTTAAATAAATAATATTCCTTTCTACTTAAGATTAAGCGTCCATTTCAATTTTTTCCATTATACTGGTCATTATTTTGATCAATATATTTTTGGTATGAATATAGTTTTGTTAATACTGTTTTGATTATTATTTCTGAAGGCACTTCTGGTTTTAGGACGAATGCCAAAGAAATGAAAATGGTCAAGGCAGAATTCCGGGAGTCAAAAGGTAGGAAAGCACAATTTGTTGCTGAGAGAAGGGAAAGAACAGAGCTTCCAAGATATGCTGATGTCTGCGGCAGGGTTTATCAATTCAGTGAATTTATTAGTCATCCTTTAGGGATGGAATCAATATTGAATGCAAAAGCGATGCAAAGCTTTCAAAACCTGGATTCTAATACATTCAGGTCCAATTCCCCTCCTTTTCTTTTCTGGCTTCGTAAGGCTATTTTATTAACACTGATAAACTTTTCTAGATGTTATGTACATATTTATTACTGCCAATTATTATCTCAGTGTTGTAGTCCTAGAATGAGAAAAAGAAGTCTGAAACTTAAACATTTTGGTGAAATTCAAGAGGTATCTAGAAAGTCGGGCTTGCCTTTGTAGTTCATAGTGTGAGCTTAGCAGATCTTGTCTGCTTCTCTAGAATTTGGAATATTCATCTTCAGAAGTTACTTTTTCTTCCTACACGAATATATATATATATATATATAGGTAGAGAAAGAGAGGCCTGCCTGGTGAGTTGCAGCTTTTGATAGAGTTGAGCAAGTCTAATTTGTGGGGCCCGCAATGTGTCCAAATTTCACTCTGGTCATAGTGATTTTCAGTGTTGGCCTGTAATGATTTACATTCGGTCTTAATTGCTCGAGCTTGGGTTGCCATGCACATTTTGTCTCAGAACGGGGGAACAAAATTGTGAAACTGATAGCCCTCCAGACTGTCATATGCTTAAGGGACCATGCATTAGCATCCACATGAAGGACACAAATTGATGGTTTAGGAATCAAATTGTATCATACTATGTAAGTACCCTAATTATTGGAATGATATATGGGATGGTCTCCTCCCAATTCAGTCAATTCATCTTTCTTTCTTTGCAATTTCATTTGTGTCATCTGCTGTCTTGTTCATGCTAATTCTGTAAATATTATCCAATTTAAATTAACGGCCAGTTTCTATATGTTTTCTGTTTTGTTTGTTCTGTTATTTTTTTTTTCCAGGTGCACCCTTCCAAAATTTCAATTTTTCAACTTTAAACTGGCCCCTGTTATGGACTTGCGGGTGACCCCAACGAGTGAAGACTGCAAAGTAGAGTTGCTTTCTTGCAAGGTGAGTTTTGATCACCATAAATCTGAAAATTAAGATCATTATGTTGTGCAAATTTTGATAAATACATTGTAGAAGCTCACCATGTTGGAAAAGTAAATTCTGAACGTACTGCACTTTTTGCTGATTAACTACTATTTTCAATAAGTATCGTTGGTTTTATTCCCAAACCAGTGGGGGTTATCAGATTACATCATTAATCCAAGTGGCTGTAACATTAGATTGGCAAGTCTAAAAATGCTGACACCTTCAATTAAATGATTGGGACCATGGCTGAGTTTGCACATGCTGGCATGACTTCTTGTTGAAGTGGCATATGGAAGTTGCTGATGGGAAAGGACATATAGATGGGAGCTGATTATGATTATTATTGCTATGAAATGTATGCATGTTGCTCTTGGAAGGTAGTTCTTGAAACCATGATTATTTTTTGTAGCTGCTCCAATTGCACGGTATACTATTCCATACAAAGTGCATCGGTCCTTTTCTACTCTGCCAATCTCAGGCAGACACAACCATGATCATCTCACCATCAAACATCCATGCCGATTGCTATAAGTTTCTTATCATGTCCTTCATTACAATATATTTTACTTGTGACAGGAGAGAATCTCCACTTAAAAATATGGTTTAATCATGGTTTTTTTAGTACAATATTCTAGTTGGTAGAAACATTGCGCAATCCTCTCTGAGGCTAATCCATAGAACATTATTATATGATAAGCCTGAAAGTTTGTAATCCATGTACTTATTTTATTGTTATGATGTGAGAGGCAAGCTCCATTAGAGAGGCAATTATTTCATGGCCATTGTATTGAATTCTTCAAATTAGTAGTTTCAATGAATCCTTTCCCATCATGTGTCGATAACACAGTATCATTTTCTTATCAAATAAGGTACATGGGCCCTATAATGCTTGTATGACCTATTAACATTTAGTTGTCAGTTAAACACAGAGGAATTCTACAAGTAAGTTTGGTTTTAGGTAACCAATTGACTTATAGAAGTGGCTTCAATCAACTTTTAAGACTTAATGGGTTGAATCATAGATAAACCGATAATTGGCTTTGTGTCATGCTGGGTACAGATACGAAAGAAAAGCTGTTCTGTAAAAGAATGTGAGAAGCCACAAACAGCATTCCTAGAAAAAGGGAACGCTTAAAACATGTAATTTGTTTCCTAAAGAGAGTACCAAGTAGGATTTGAAGTAAAAGAATTGCATGTTTATAGCCTTACACTTTTTATTATTTCATTTTGGGATGTTAAAATCATAGAACGGAAGTGACATTTTGACTTCCCATACAGATTCAGGTTAATGCTTTTGGGCTCCAACTTTCAATTCCATTATGCTGCCTGCACCTTTTTTCTGTTTTCATAAGAAAAAGTCATGCAAGCAGAATTTTTGTATTACCAAATTATGTCTCTTACTATTATCAAATTTTTTGGGTAAGAAGTATTCCTTATATTATGTTGGATATTTTTTTCAGGATACTAGATTTTTAAGTGGGTGTGTGTTTGTGCGTGCACACCCATTGTCCATGGTAAAAGTTCACTTCATTTGCTCATCATGACAATCATTTAGGAAGCTGAGCTATTTCTTAGATCGATCATGCACAGCACCTGTGTAAAATTAGGAAACTCTTCTATTTCTTAGATTGATCATGCACAGCACCTGCATAAAATTAGGAAACTGAGCTATTTCTTAGATTGATCATGCACAGCACCTGCATAAAATGTAGATGGATGCTCCACTGCAAGCTGCTACCCATGCAAGTCTCTCCAAGCGTATAGAGATTGAAGGATAAAAGTAGAGAATATGTATACTGCATACTTAGTTACATGAGAACTGTAGCTTTAAATCTTACACGAGATCTGTAGCTTTAAATTATGCACTATGCACCAAGTTCATATGAAATCAATAGGAAGCAGTACCATGTTGGACACTCCTTAGAACTTTTGTCTGTCTAAATTCATTCAATAAGACCATGCACCTGCACTATATTAGACTTGAGAACAGACTTAACTTCTCTTATCTAGTACTTCTAATTAAATTGAATCGAACAACATGTCTTCTTGTTTGGTGATCTGTTTGGATTGGTGATAGGTAGGTCCTACCACGTGGTTCTCACCATGTGAATCCATGCAAACTGGATGCACCGCAATATTTCTCATTATATATTTATATATATATTATAGAATTCTACAAAATGCCCCTTTAAAAAAGGGGTGTTTTTGCCCCTATTGAACATCCAATAAGAAAGGAGTTATGTCAAATCTTCTCTCTTTAAGAGACCGATTCATTGCCTCATCCTACTTTTTCTCTTCTTTCAAAAGGCAACTACTTTTCTTTAAGGCTTTGAAATATCAAAATAGGTGGAGTATGAGTGGCCTCGCTTGTAAAATAGAAACCATTGGATTAAACCACTGCATGGGTGGACATCACAAGTGCATGGGTGGACCTACTAATAAATAACTATGGGTGGGCCCACTTATAAAATATAAACTATTGGATTAAACCACTCCATGGGTGGAACTACTAATAAATAAGCATGGATGGGCCCACCTGATGGACATCACAAGGTGCATATGGGTGGACCTACTAATAAATTATTGATCTCATAGGATCTAAACCATTTGAAATTACAGCAATGATATAAATAAATAGTGGACCCATTATGAACTATAAACCATCAAAATTAAGTCTTTATCTAAATGAAAACATCAAAATTAAGTCTTTATCTAAATGGACATTATCCCACCATTTGATTTTCTGAGAGGGGCCCCACCTATCACCTATAAAAGTTATTTATTTTGAGACTGATAATCTTCCTTTGAACAAGGAAAAAAGTGGGAAGGATATGAATTGCTTGTTAGTTTCAAGGAGGAGGAATTAGGAAGTTGTAAAGTCATTAAAAGAACGAGAAAAAGTGAAAAACTAGGAAACAATTCTTACCCGTCCTTAAAACTAACTTCACATCAGTCCCTTTCTTGTTTGTTAAACATGGGGGCATTTTGTGTCGCTCCTTATATATATATATATATGGAAATTTTAAAAACACCGCACTTTAAAAACACCCCTTTTCCGCCTCTCTTTTTTGTTGTGGGGCCCACGTTGGATCAGTTTAGTCTTTTCACACACAAAAAACCCCAACCCCCTTGCCCAATATGAACTCAAGATTTTGCATATAGATAGACCTCATATGGATCTTTCCATGCAATGGACTTTCATGACCATCATGCATCCAAGTGGGCCCGACTAAGAGCGGGTGTTTTCTCTTAAAAAACACCTGGCCGGTGTATGTGTGTGTGTGTATCAATCGTCACTTGTAGACTCATATCTATCTATAGCTAGATAACTTCATCTTTATTTATTAGATATGCATGATGTTTGCTGGTCTCATTAACATTATTTTCTGCTTGTCAAGGAAAACAGTACAATAATTTAATTCAATATCTAGATATAATTCTCATTATTTCAAATTGACCATGTCACTGAGGTCATGGAGATTCTTGATCTCTATTTTAAAATTTTCCTTTTCCATGTTATTCTTTTCACAGTTTGAGGGTTCAGATGACATCAAACAACATGATAATCTTTTGTCAGGTAATATCTAAGACCTTTCTGTGAACTTATCTATAATTAGGACAACTGTTTATAGTACAAGTAAAACAGTAACTATGGGAAGAAATTTTAGCATAGAATGCAATTTTTTTAATCTGTATTCCAATATTTAACATAGCAAGACCTATGATACATAGATACTTCAAAATGGGTGACGTGTTGTGTCGTATCATAACTAATAATTCACTTTTTATGTGTGAAATCCTTTTCCTTGACCATAGTTGTCACGACCCAAATTTCGGGGTCTTGTCGGGATCTGAGTTATAACACGTTGGTATATAATTCATACACATAAATCAAATAAGCACATAAGGCATAAGCATCATTTATTAAAATAAATCCTTTCATATAAATCAACCAATGAAGTTTCAATGTCTAAAATTCCAACATAAAATCGATTAAATAATAATTAAATGCCAAGACTAAAATTTCCCTAAACTACTGAATATGGAAGTATCGCTCTCCTCAGCCATGCATGCCAAACACTACGGGTTGATTTTCGCCATTCTCCGGTCCCACTGCAACTCTGTCACCTGAAGGGGGTAAAAAACATCAGTATAAATTAGTGAATGAATTCTTACTCTATCATACAATCACAATTAATAGAATAGCATTATAGAACAATTAAATAATAAACAATAAATATTTCAATGAATGAATAAAATCTTTGCCATGATTCTAATCTGAACTACATCCTTGCACCCAATCAGCAAAATTGTGCCATAACAATATACCACACCTATCGAGATACCATACCCGCATCTCCTTATCCGTCGTCCCAAAGGACCCACTATTTCAGGACCTTAGTGTCCTCTCATCCATTCCATGTACAATATAACCATACTTCAGATTGACCATGTTGGTTCAATCATCACACAATCATAATAAATCGCACTGTGCCAGTAGTTCAGATCATGCCCCCTTCCAATAATATCATATATGACGAAATTTATAATATCAAATATATCCTCATTTATTATTTAACTTTTTGCCGCGAATTTCATTCCCAACTTTCAAATTTTCATATAACATGACTCATTCCAAACACATATTATATATTATAAGTATCGTCATAGCCCAACCATCCCTTTAATTATTCAATATTAACCATAAAAAAAATAAAAGGAAAAAGGGGCTCTTATGTAATTATAATACCGGTGAGGGCCTCTTTACAACTATCGCACAATATATATGAAACCCAGAGGAGATTTCGTTACTTCCACAGCGCCATCTCCCCATCCGACATCCTTACGCCAGGCTCGGTCTAGGCCATCAGATGGTGGGCCATCTAGGACCCCCTTCCCTCGGGTCCTTCATGGCTGGGATCGCCCATGGGTCTCCTCCACGATCTTTGGAGTTGATCTTCCATCGGATGATCCACCTAGGCTCACCATCTCGCTCAACAAAATCTCTCCCAGGCAGTCTGTGATGAGGAAAGTTTGAGTTCCGGCTTGATCCTCTTCCAAAATCCGAAAAGATCAAATCAACGAGAATGCTTACACAAGCATCTGTTAGTGATGCCACGATCTAGTATGCATTGAATCATGTTGTACAAGATTCACCCTAATCTTGCATGGGTTTGATGTCGTGTAATAACTGAACCTACTTTTGTAGGCCAACCCTTTTCCAGGTGGGCCATGATAGTCCAATTATGTTTGGAGCCTGACAGGGAGTCCTAATTGATCGGAATGTTTTGAAGACTTTTGGTAAGTCCATAATGGGTAAAAGAGAATTATTAGGAGAATGAGGAGTCCCAACGGACTTTCCTCTCTCAAAATAAGATTACCCTGTAGTTTCCAAACAGGACTCTTTCCCCAAACACAGTATATATATATGTAGAGTCCCTTATCTCAGAGATGAACGAAAATAAAATTTCGAGAGAGAGAGAGAGAAGAAGAAGAAGACTGACTTGGCTGTGAAATTGCTAGGAGGAGAAGAAGACCCCAGCGGGACAATGGTGGATGTCTGACGCGAGACCACTCACCGTCGGAGCAATACAATATTATACCAGGTGAGTAGAAGCAATCATCAACCTCTGATAAACTGTGAATATTTTATTCCGACGCCATAGTGATTGACAGCACAGGGTATCGGCCAGATTTGGTTTTAAATCCAAAAATCAATCATCAAATCAATGATCGGATCTGATGGTAACGAGTGGGACTGTTAGTCGACCCCTTTTTGGCCCTGTTTTGGAATGGGAATCAACGAAACTGGACCTTGAGTGAAGATTTAAGGAAGTACCCAAATCTGTCGACGGTGTACTGGTAGAAACTTCCTTCAAAAACCTAATTCGTAGATGGGAATGAGGCAAATTAAAATCTGGTGATTCACGTACCTTTGAAACTTTGATTTCGGCTGAGAAGATGATGGATTATCCTATAAATTCAGATCGGAACAGAGATTTCTAAACTCCCAGACCGTCAAGAATTCGCTTGGCCGACTGAGGTTGTGGGCCACGTGGGGCCATCTGATCCAAGATCACGTCCACACATCTTGGAGAGGACCTCTGGGCGACCACTATGGTGTAGATCCCATGTGCATCGGACCGTTGGGCCCCACCCTGCAACTGCCGCGAGTCGAGCCAGGCGGTGTTCTTCTCTGACGAATGAAACCAGTAAAGAAGACACATGCGGGTATTATGCAATCGACGATTTGGGAGAGATATTTTATAGACCTTTGGAATTTACGAACTTGCCCTTACTATTTTCATTATATCCTAAAATCCCTTTTTAAGGCTTATGATAAATTTATGGCATGATAAATTATAAGTCCCATATTTGTCTATTACTTAAACTAACATGTGTTCAGTTAATTGAATGTTATGTGGGCCCTTTCATAATAATTAACTATTCTTTATGAATTAATTTTCCATGATAAATTCTAGAATAACTAGTTCCTTCAATGTGATATTTTCACTTGGATTTATTAATTGTGTCTTGATTCCTATGGATAACTTTATGATAAATAATTGATTACCGTAATAAGACATGGGTAATACCACCGCCTAGTACCAACTCCGATTCGGAGTGGGGCGAGGATTAATCAGTGTTTTGTGGTACTGGCCAAAGAAAAGAGTAAGATGATGTAGCCAATTATAGTGGAGATGAATCTACACTAAAGTTATTGAAATAAATTTACCATTGATGATCGAATTAGGCATAATACCAACTGCTGGCACTGAGTATAGAACTTCCCTCGTGGATGTTGGTCGAGGGGAAGAGGTTCAGCAATCATGGTAGCATGATAAGCCATGTTGTTGATAGAAATGTAGAGACTCCAGTTGGGAGTATCGGAACAGGCTCAACATTCATGGTGGACGACAAGCCATATTGTTGACAGAAACGTAGATACACCGTATGGGGTATTGGAACTATTTGATGTCACAGTGGAAAATTACTCACGAAAGAAATTGATTAGAATGTTATTGTAATTATATCATTGAATATATATATGTTCTCTAAATGATTGAATTATGCTTTATCTTAATGTTTCTTATATAACTCACCAGTGTTACTGACTAGTGGTTCGCCCCACTTCAGGTAATGCAGTTGTGGAGGTTACGGGGAGTGATGGGGATCAGCCGGTGGATTTTGGCATGGGTAGCTGATCCAGAGCACGGAAAAACAAAAGAATAGATTTATAGTTGGAATTAGCCCAAGACTTAGACATTATTATTATCTTTCTTTTCTCAAATAGAAATTGTCTTATTCAGTAGTGTTATCAAGACTTATAATATTTACATAATAGTTGAAATACAAGGAAATTTGATTGTTTATGACCTGGATGCTCATGAGAATTTGATTTATGTGGTATTGTTATTACAATTTGAGTGCGACTTACGAATCTGAAGAGCTTCAGATTCTTGGGTCGTTACAAAGTGGTATCAGAGCAAGGTCTTGGGCAAACTCTAAAAGCCTTAGAAACCACTAGGCAACGTGGTGAGGTCGTGGATTGGGTATTTAGATAAGGAATTTATTTACTACGTACTAACAACTGTACTTCCACTGTAGGAGAAAGAACATGACTTCCCAAGGAAACCCCATCCGTAATTCCAATCAGAATGGAACTGAAAGTGGTACCTCGAATTTGAATGAGGGACAGACTCAAGTGCCCGAATATGTGAAAACTATGTTCGATACTTTCATGAGAGCATATAATCAGGTGCAAGAACAGATACAGACTTTGGCGCAGCGACCAAATGACAATGATCGACCACAAGGAGGGGTCAATGCTGGGGGAGGCAGAGACAGAGAGCGAGACTCGTTATACAAGAGGTTCAATGAGTTTCGTCCTCGATACTTTGATGACACCATAAATCCATGGGAGGCGAACAAATGGATAGAAAACATGGAAGCAATCTTTGAAGTGATGGGCTGCACGGATCACCAGAAAGCCCTGTTGGCCGCATTTAAACTGGAAGGAGATGCAAAGGAGTGGTGGAAATCTGCAAAGAAAACCTATCCGGGTCCGGAGGGCGAGATTACTTGGGCTTTCTTTAAAAAGGAATTCATTACGAAGTTTATTCCGGAGTATATTAAGGAAAGGAAGAGAAGAGAATTCCAGAATTTAGTGCAAGGAGACATGACAGTGACAAAATATAATAACAAATTTACTGAGCTGTCTCATTTTGCAGAGGGCTTGATAGCAATAGAGGAGATGAAACGTAATAAGTTCATTAAAGGGTTGCGTCTGGATATTAAGAAGGATGTACGGCTGGGACAGCCTGTAACTTATGCGGATGCTTTAAAAAGGGCATATGTATCAGAAGAAGCTACTGATGAAATCAATGGGGTGACTCCACCAACAATGACAGAAAATGGAAAGAGAAAACGAGAAAACTATCCATTCTAGAAGAAGCAAAAGGTGGATTCTCAGGTTGAATGCAGTCGCTGCGGCAAGAAGCATGAACTGGCGTAGTGCCCATGGCAGCGCGGTGCGTGCTTTACATGCGGCCAGGTGGGTCATAGGCGTAAGGACTGTCCAAAATGGCAAAAGAAAAATCAGACACAGCGACAGGGACAGCAGACACAGCAGGATCAACAAAATTTTTCACAGTCACGCCAGAACCACCAAAATTACCCTCCTTGGAATCAAGGAAACCCGCAGCAGAGTAATCAGCAAAATCAGCCACCACAGAGGAACCAACAGAACGGTCAATACCAGCAGAGGGGATATCCACAGAATCAGCCACAGGGGCAAAATTATAACCAAGGAAGGAACAATCAAGGCGGAAATCAGCAGAGACAGCAACCCAATGCCTGGGCTTATGCAATCACACAGCAGGATGCAGACATGGCAAACAATGTAGTTGAGGGTACGCTTTTTATCTTTGGTACTAAAGCCATTACACTATTTGATTCTGGTTCTACACACAGCTTTATCTCACATGTGTTTGCCCCAAAACTAAGCATGCAACCCTCTGAACTCTCCCAAGCTTTAATTGTGTCAACCCCCACTGGAGGACAAGTGAACACTAGAACAATATTTTATGATTGCCCCCTGAATCATGATAAAGTCGTCATGCCCACAAATCTAATAGTATTACCAGTGCATGATTTTGACATTATTTTGGGAATGGACTGGTTAGCAAAGTATAGAGCTATGTTAGATTGTTTCAATAAGATAGTTCGCTTCAAATCAAAAGGATATGAGGAAGTACAGATAGTGGGGACCAGGAGACCCATGGAGTCTAGAGTAATTTTGGCAGTTAAAGCCAGCCAATTACTAAGAAATAGGTGCAGGGGATACCTTGCATTCGTCACTGAGGAGAAACAAAAGCCTGAGTTGGAGGATATACCAGTAGTGAGAGAATTCTCCGATGTCTTCCAAGATGATTTACCCGGTTTACCGCTGGTACGGGAGATCGATTTCACTATTGAATTGATGCCAGGAATAGCCCCAATCTCTAAGGCACCCTACCGCATGGCACCTGTTGAATTAAGGGAACTAAAAGAACAGTTGCAGGAACTAATGGATAAGGGATTTATTAGACCTAGTGTCTCACCATGGGGAGCACCTGTACTATTTGTTAAGAAGAAAGATGGGACCTTGCGCATGTGCATCGATTACAGGCAATTAAACCAGGTCACTATTAAGAATAAGTATCCACTGCCGCGGATAGATGAATTATTTGACCAACTTCAAGGTGCAAGATGCTTCTCAAAGATTGATTTACGGTCTGGATACCATCAGCTAAGGGTGAGAAATGAAGATATACCAAAGACCGCTTTCCGGACACGGTACGGACATTACGAGTTCCTAGTAATGCCGTTCGGGCTAACAAATGCACCAGCGGTGTTCATGGCACTCATGAATCAAATTTTCAAGCCATATTTGGATCAGTTTATAGTGGTATTTATTGATGACATTCTAATTTATTCAAAAACAGAAGCGGAACATGGGAATTACTTACGCACTGCACTGCAATTGCTAAGAGATAATCAGTTGTATGCAAAGTTAAGTAAATGCGACTTTTGGTTAGCGCAGGTAAATTTCTTAGACCACATCATTTCAGGCGAAGGTTTGTCGGTGGATCCTGCAAAAATCGAAGCTATCACTAATTGGAAACGACCAACCACGGTGGCAGAAATCCGAAGTTTCTTAGGACTTGCAGGATATTACAGACGGTTTGTGAAAGGTTTTTCTTCTCTTGCGGGACCTTTGACTCGGCTCACTAGGAAGAATGTCCAGTTCAACTGGGATGATAAATGTGAGTCTAGTTTTCAGACATTAAAGGACAGGCTAACCTCAGCACCAATCCTAGCCCTACCATTTGGCACTGGTGGTTTTGTGATATTTTGCGATGCATCTCTTCATGGACTGGGATGTGTACTCATGCAAAATGGTAAAGTGATTGCTTATACTTCCAGACAACTGAAGACTCATGAACAGAATTATGCGACACATGATTTAGAATTGGCTGCAGTTGTCTTTGCTCTCAAGATTTGGCGACACTATCTTTATGGAGAAGAATTCCAAGTATATACAGATCATAAGAGCCTGAAATATGTTTTCTCTCGGAAAAACTTGAACTTGAGACAGAGGCGATGGTTAGAATTTTTAAAAGATTATGATTTCTCTATTTCCTATCACCCTGTTAAAGTAAATGTAGTAGCCGATGCTTTGAGTCGGAAATCAATTCAATTAGCCTGTTTGACAGCAGAATGGATATTATTAGAAGAGATCAAGGATCTAGAAGTAACTCTTTGGCCCATAAGGGATAAGATTTTATTGGGTAATTTTAAGGTGCAGCCAGAACTCATACAGCGAATCAAGGATCACCAAAGGAATGATGTAGCACTTTTGGAAATTTTCGACAAGATGGATAACAAGCTAGAATTTTCACTCGCCAATGGTACCTTGTATTTTCGAGATCGGCTATGTGTTCCTAACATTCGAGAGATCAAGGATGAGATATTACGGGAAGCACATCATACTCGATATACCATTCACCCGGGGAATACCAAGATGTACCAAAACCTCAGAAAACGATTTTGGTGGGTTGGAATGAAAAATGACATTTCTGAATCTGTGGGGAGGTGTCTCACAGGTCAACAAATAAAGGCAGATCATCAAAAGCCAGGAGGATTGCTACAACCACTTCCTATTCTTGAATGGAAATGGGAACATATTACTATGGATTTTGTGTCGGGATTCCCACGAACCTTCCGGAACAACGAAGTTATTTGGGTTATTGTGGATCGTTTGACTAAATCCGCACATTTTATTCCTCTCAAGAATAAGACTTCGATGAAGGAATTGGCTTAAAAATATGTCAAGGAAATTGTCCGGTTACATGGCATTCCGGTTTCCATTGTGTCGGACAAGGATTCCAGGTTTGTGTCTGATTTTTGGAGGAAACTACAGATGGCTATGGGAACACAATTGCGCTTTAGTACGGCATACCATCCCCAAACTGACGGTCAGACTGAAAGGACTAACCAAACTCTTGAAGATATGTTGCGAGCATGCGCCTTAAATTTTAAAGACAGTTGGGATGAGCAATTACCACTTGTGGAGTTTGCATATAATAACAGTTATCATTCAAGCATTCAAATGGCACCTTTTGAGGCGTTGTATGGACGAAATTGTCGAACTCCCATTTGCTGGGAGGAGGTAGGTGACCGAAGAATACTTGGACCAGATTGGGTGCAGACTTCGACGGACAATATCAAGAAAATCCGAGATAGGCTAAAGACTGCTCAAAGCAGACAGAAAAGTTATGTTGACCTCCGCTAGAGAGAATTGGAATTCGCCGTAGGAGATCATGTTTTTCTCAAAGTATCCCCGACCAAGGGAGTAATGCGATTTGGGAAAAAGGGCAAGTTAAGTCCGCGTTATATTGGACCATTCGAAGTAACGGGACGAGTCAGTGATGGGAATGATTATGAGCTCGCACTACCACCACAATTGTCAGGCGTCCACAATGTCTTTCATGTGTCTATGCTAAAGAAATACAACTCAGATCCCTCGCATGTTATTGACTTTGAGCCTCTCCAATTACAACAAGATTTGTCCTATGAAGAGAAGCCGGTGGCTATTCTAGAGAAAAAGGAAAGAGCCCTGCGGAACAAAACTATTTTATTAGTTAAGGTCCTATGGCAGCATCATAATCAACTCGAAGCCACCTGGGAGTCAGAGGAGGAGGTCCGTGATAAATATCCGCAACTTTTTCCATCAGGTATGATTTAAATTTGGAGGACCAAATTTCTTAAAAGGAGGGGAGTATGTAATAACCGAACCTACTTTTGTAGGCCAACCCTTTTCCAGGTGGGCCATGATAGTCCAATTATGTTTGGAGCCTGACACGGAGTCCTAATTGATCGGAATGTTTTTAAGACTTTTGGTAAGTCCATAGTGGGTAAAAGAGAATTATTAGGAGAATGAGGAGTCCCAACAGACTTTCCTCTCTCAGAATAAGATCACCCTGTAGTTTCCAAACAGGACTCTTTCCCCAAACACAGTATATATATATGTAGAGTCCCTTATCTCAGAGATGAATGAAAATAAAATTTCGAGAGAGAGAGAGAGAAGAAGAAGAAGACTGACTTAGCTGTGAAATTGCTAGGAGGAGAAGAAGACCCCAGCGGGACAATGGTGGATGTCTGACGCGAGACCACTCACCGCCGGAGCAATACAATATTATACTAGGTGAGTAGAATCAATCATCAACCTCTGATGAACTGTGAATATTTTATTCCGACGCCATAGTGATTGACAGCACAGGGTATCGGCCAGATTTGGTTTTAAATCCAAAAATCAATCATCAAATCAATGATCGGATCTGATGGTAACGAGTGGGACTGTTAGTCGACCCCTTTTTGGCCCTGTTTTGGAATGGGAATCAACGAAACTGGACCTTGAGTGAAGATTTAAGGAAGTACCCAAATCTGTCGACGGTGTACTGGTAGAAACTTCCTTCAAAAACCTAATTTGTAGATGGGAATGAGGCAAATTAAAATCTGGTGATTCACATACCTTTGAAACTTTGATTTCGGCTGAGAAGATGATGGATTATCCTACAAATTCAGATCGGAACAGAGATTTCTAAACTCCCAGACCGTCAAGAATTCGCTTGGCCGACTGAGGTTGTGGGCCACGTGGGGCCACCTGATCCAAGATCACGTCCACACATCTTGGAGAGGACCCCTGGGCGACCACTATGGTGTAGATCCCATGTGCATCGGACCGTTGGGCCCCACCCTGCAACTGCCGCGAGGCGAGCCAGGCGGTGTTCTTCTCTGACGAATGAAACCAGTAAAGAAGACACATGCGGGTATTATGCAATCGACGATTTGGGAGAGATATTTTATAGACCTTTGGAATTTACGAACTTGCCCTTACTATTTTCATTATATCCTAAAATCCCTTTTTAAGGCTTATGATAAATTTATGGCATGATAAATTATAAGTCCCATATTTGTCTATTACTTAAACTAACATGTGTTCAGTTAATTGAATGTTATGTGGGCCCTTTCATAATAATTAACTATTCTTTATGAATTAATTTTCCATGATAAATTCTAGAATAACTAGTTCCTTCAATGTGATATTTTCACTTGGATTTATTAATTGTGTCTTGATTCCTATGGATAACTTTATGATAAATAATTGATTACCGTAATAAGACATGGGTAATACCACCGCCTAGTACCAACTCCGATTCGGAGTGGGGCGAGGATTAACCAGTGTTGTGTGGTACTGGCCAAAGCAAAGAGTAAGATGATGTAGCCAATTATAGTGGAGATGAATCTACACTAAAGTTATTGAAATAAATTTACCATTGATGATCGAATTAGGCGTAATACCAACTGCTGGCACTGAGTATAGAACTTCCCTCGTGGATGTTGGTCGAGGGGAAGAGGTTCAGCAATCATGGTAGCATGATAAGCCATGTTGTTGATAGAAATGTAGAGACTCCAGTTGGGAGTATCGAAACAGGCTCAACATTCATGGTGGACGACAAGCCATATTGTTGACAGAAACGTAGATACACCGTATGGGGTATTGGAACTATTTGATGTCACAGTGGAAAATTACTCACGAAAGAAATTGATTAGAATGTTATTGTAATTATATCATTGAATATATATTTATGTTCTCTGAATGATTGAATTATGCTTTATCTTAATGTTTCTTATTCTACTCACCAGTGTTACTGACTAGTGGTTCGCCCCACTTCAGGTAATGCAGTTGTGGAGGTTACGGGGAGTGGTGGGGATCAGCCGGTGGATTTTGGCATGTGTAGCTGATCCAGAGCGCGGAAAAACAAAAGAATAGATTTATAGTTGGAATTAGCCCAAGACTTAGACATTATTATTATCTTTCTTTTCTCAAATAGGAATTGTCTTATTCAATAGTGTTATCAAGACTTATAATATTTACATAATAGTTGAAATACAAGGAAATTTGATTGTTTATGACCTTGATGCTCATGAGAATTTGATTTATGTGGTATTGTTATTACAATTTGAGTGCGACTTACGAATCTGAAGAGCTCCAGATTCTTGGGTCATTACATGTCGACAGTGCTATAGCACCCACCTCTTTTAGGCGAAATCCTCAACACTCAAGTTTGATTTTTACAACAATATTGCAAAAATTCAACAGAACAAATCATCTACACTTGGTACACCCCTGTCGTATTTATCTAATAATTTTTTCTTTATCGATATTTAATCTTATAAAGAATAACCATAAAGAATCCACTCACCTTGTGTAAACTCTTGTGATTTGTGGTCGAGAATGGGACATCAACCACCACCTGGTTGATTACTTTCTTCTTCCTCTTAATGTCTCACTGAGTGCTCTTTCTCCTTCCCTTGGCTCTCTCTCCTTTTCTGGCTCTTTAGAAAGAAATGAAAGTGAGACAATAAACGACTCCATCAATATATATACATCTCTAATCCCCATTTTCTAATAAAGGCTATGTATAAGAATCCTTATCCCATCCAAAGACTTATTTCCTTAAAAGATGATGATGTTATCTATCCAATCTCTACTTTCCTAATGATGACTGTGTATAGGATTCCTTATCCTAATCAAAGATTTGTTTCCTTAAGGGTAAGGGTGTCGAACACAAAAGTCCTCCTCTCTTCTTTTGTTATCGTATTATAAGCAGGGCATGGTTCCCATCACTCTTATATACAAAGTTAAAATCACATAATTTATTAAATTTAAACCAAGCTTAGAACTTCCACCCTTGGGTATTACAATAGTGTGGCCCTTCATATCTATGTTGTATCTGGACATCAAGATCAGGACTCTGTTTGTAACGACCCAAGAATCTGGAGCTCTTCAGATTCTTAAGCCGCACTCAAATTTTAATAACAACACCACATAAATCAAATTCTCATGAGCATCAAGGTCATAAACAATCAAATTTCCTTGTATTTCAACTATTATGTAAGTATTATAAGTCTTGATAACACTACTGAATAAGACAATTTCTATTTAAAAAAAAAGATAATAATAATGTCTAAGTCTTGGGCTAATCCAAGCTATAAATCTATTCTTTTGCTTTTCCGCACTCTGGATCAGCCACGCATGCCAAAATCCACCGGTTGATCCCCATCACTCCCCGCAACCTCCACGACTGTATTACCTGAAGTGGAGTGAATCGCTAATCAGTAAAACTGGTGAGTAGAACATTAAGATAAAGCATATTTCAATCATTCAGAGAACATATATATATTCAATGATATAATTTCAGTAACATTCTAATCAATTTCTTTCTTGAGTAATTTCCCACTGTGGCCTCAAATAGTTCCGATACCCTATACGGTGTATCTACGTTTCTGTCAACGACATGGCTTGTCATCCACCATGAATGTTGAGCCTGTTCCGATACTCCCAACTGGAGCATCTACATTTCTATTAACAACATGGCCTATCATGCCACCATGATTGCTGAACCTCTTCCCCTCGACCAACATCCACGAGGGAAGTTCTATACTCAATACCAGCAGTTGGTATTACGCTTATTTCAATCATCAATGGTAAATTCATTTCAATAATTTTAGTATAGATTCATCTCCACCATAATTGACTACATCATCTCATTCTTTTCTTTGGCCAGTATCACATACCACTGGTTTAATTCCCGCCCCACTCCGAGTCGGAGTTGGTACCAGGCTGTGGCATAGCCCATGTTTTACCAAGGAATTACTTGTTCTTTATAAAAT
Organism: Sextonia rubra; assembly: GCA_037013555.1. Classification (NCBI taxonomy): domain Eukaryota; kingdom Viridiplantae; phylum Streptophyta; class Magnoliopsida; order Laurales; family Lauraceae; genus Sextonia; species Sextonia rubra. The sequence goes on from JASUAD010000027.1 coordinate 673,367, forward strand.
TAATTACAGGAAGCAAGGCATAATTATTGAACTCAGATTAAATTATCTCCTAGTAGATTTGAGTGTTCAGTAAATATCCCATATTAATTTACAATCTATTCCAACCCAAATTAATATGTAATGACCAAATTTCACCATTTAATATAATAAATATCATGCTAGTTGGATTTAGCAACAATCAGAAATTACTGTTCTTTATGTGTTCTCAACAGAATTTTAGTAAAAGGGGCTATTAATAAAATTATGTACATCGGGGACTATACTGTAATTATATGAATCTAAATTTACAAGTTGTGCCACTCGACAACTTCACCCATATAATGTCGGAACCCAGACGTCAATACAGGGTATTCTCGCGTGGCTCTTTTTGACACATCAGATGGTGGGGCCCAACGGTCCAAATCACATGGGACCACGACCAGTGGGGTCGCCCATGTGTCTCCTCCAAGATGTGGGGATCTGATCTTTGATCAGGGGACCCATGTGGACTCACAACTACTGACGATCCAAGGTATATTTGATGACCTGTTTTCCTAAAAATTCAAATAAGGTTTGAGTCTCCCCCGTCAATTTAGCACCTTTCCTTCCTAATCTAGAGTTCAGAGGTATGTTAATTATAGGGAAGCTATTTCAGCACGGTTCTGATGATGTTGATATCAATATAAACTCAAAATCTCAGAAACTACTGTCGCCCAGAATTTTCTTTTCGTCAGAGCTATTAACAGAGTTTGGATAGTGGACCCTCAGTGGTCCAATCTACATGGGACCACTACAACTGTGGTCGCCCAACAGTTCCACACCAGATGTGGGGTCTTGATCTCTCATCAGGTGGGCCACGGGGACCCACAACCCAGGTCTACCAAATTAGGCATTGACGACCTGTATACAGAGATTTCTAAATTTGGTTTCGATCATCATAGCAGCCATAATTTCTGTTATCTGAACCCATGTGTATTAAATTCACAATCACAGCAACCTAATTGACAAATTCTAACAAAACCTTTTTGGTTGCTGGATGATGTCTTCCATTGTTTAATGTCGACAGCCACTGTTGCAGTAGACTGTGGTAGATAAACAGACCGTACATCATCAAGTTTTGAAATTCTACTCACCTGGTATAGTAGTGTATTGCTCCGGCGGTGATCGGCCTCGCGTTAGACATCCACCGTTGTCCCGCTGTAGTCTTCCTCTGCTTCCAGCAATTCCAAGCGAAGTTAGTCTTTCCCTCTCTCTCTTTCTCTCTCTCTTTCTCTCTCAGAAATTTTATTCTCATTAATGTCTGAGATAAGGGACTCTACATATACATATATAGTGCTTAGAGGAGAGTCTTGTTTGGAACTTACAAGGAAGTCTTTATGTGGTAGAGTTCCTAGGGAAAGGTGGGTTCTGGACTCCTTGTTCTTTCGTATTTTGAATTTTCAATGAATCCTAATCCATGACTCTTATTCTGATTTTCAGCTATGCTAAACTAACATGGCCCACCCTATAAGGTTGGCCCACCAAGACAATTTAGGTTATTACACTGTTTCAAAACTACTTTACTAGATGAATGAAGTTTTTTACTATTTTCATCCTTTAATCATGCATTTCTTGTAGTCTAAATCTTAATTTCATTGAAAGTGTTCTTTTTTTTTTTTCTGTCTGGCATGGGCATGTAATTGTAACTTTTTATCATGCATTGTTGTTGTTATTATTATTTTTTTTAATCAGTAATGGAGAACGATTCATTGATAATGAGAGGGAATACACAATTCATTGATAATAAGAAGGAATACAAAGAACGAAAGAGAGAAAAGAGATTACAAAGAAAGAAAAATAAAGTAATAGTAAGGTACAGGAGCATTGTACCCCACTAAAACAACAACTACAAAATAAAGCCTCCCAAGGTGAGAGCCTCTCAAGCCCTTGTTTGCCCAAAGCATCAGCCATGTAGTTCGCCGCATGGAGCTCATGATGAAAGACCACATTGATGTAGAAGATAAGACCCAGATTTTATTAAAGAGGGATTGAAATTTCCAAGAATTAGCCTTCCGCTTAGACACTCAAGCAACAATATTAGAAGAATCACTCTCTATAATAAGTTTACTAAAGAAATATCTCGAAAAACATTATAAGGCTTCCAAAATAGCTAGAACCTCTGCTTCATTAGGGTCAAAAACACTAATATACTTGGAAAAAATAGATAAGACCTCAACCTTAGTATTCCAAAGCACACTTCCAATTCCTGCTTTCCCAAGCTTTCCTCTTGCAGCACCATCAATGTTGAAGTTTAACACACCACAAGGGGGAGGAGACCAAAAAGTAGATCTTCTCACCTTAATTGGGCCACATTCCATACAAGATTCACAATTAGTAAGGATATCGTTTAGGCAAAATTGGAGAACTCTTTCCAACTAATGCCTATTTTGCGATCCTCATGGTAATTGTAACCATCACCTCTATAGAAAAAGAGAAAGCACACCTAAAAATTCTGTTGTTTCTTTCCCTCCAAATGGACCAAAGCATAGCAAACTGGACCATCCTCCAAAGAGAACATCCACACCCAACAAAACCAGCACCCAACCAAGAGTTTGCTGCATTCGCAAGTTTCTCCGGACAGCACGAAATGGCACCAAACCTTCTAATAAAGTGACTCCAAATACCATAAGCAACATCATAGTGGAGAAAAAAGGTGATTAACTGATTCATCCTCCTTTTGGCACATCATGTAAGTGTCTGCAATGTTGGGTGACATTAACCCTCTTATTCTCAAATTGTCCATCGTAGAGATCTTTTCTGTCAAAGCTAACCAACAAAAGACTTTGATGCAGGCCCTAGGGTTAAGGCTTGCGTAGGGTGCCGAAGCACGTGTCCAATGACACTTCGATTCATCAAGAAGACTTCAACATACACGAGGACGCACTTCTCAGGGATAAAACCAAATTCTATTCATCCATCAAGTCTGAGAATTTCTTATCTACAATGCTATATAAATAGTAACATAACTTAGGGTCTAAGATATCTTATGAAACTATGAAACTACCTAATATATGAAACTAAATCCTAATTACAACTCATTATATAAAATTAACAATCCAATGACATAATTATTAAATAAAAAACCTAAACCTAATTTGGCCCTGCACATGTGGCCATGAGGTCAATACTGCATCAAACTTCCACCCAAAGAGGAACCAATCCCAATCCAAAGAGGGAAGAAGAAGCTCTATAGAGTTGATTCCCCTCCAAAGCCAAGTAAAAGGCTTTCACCAAGAATTCCCTAGAAATAGATGGTTTCCAAATTTGAGAATCATAGAGTCCCTGCACAGAAAAAAGTTAGAAAGAAAAATAAAAAACTCCCTATATTGAACCTCCTCTGATGGACAGAGACTCCTTCAAAAGGGGACATCCCATAAGGTACAACCCACCCTCACCTCATAATAGTCATTGACAATAGACTCCTTATTGGAGACCATTCTAAAGACCCTAGGAAATAACACACACAAAGGCCCCATTCCCACCCAATCATCCAACCAAAACCTCACATCTCTCCCATGCCCCACTACAAAGACCACCCCTTTTAACAACACTTCCCCACTCATAAAAGACACATTGCCAACCGAAGCAATAGCACCCCACATACCCGACCTACGATACTTAGAGCTAGGATTAGGTCACCACCCCCATTTGTCCTCACCATACTTGATAGCAATGACCTTCCTCCAAAGAGCCTTCCTCTCCTCACCAAACCTCCACCACCACTCCTCTAATAAAGCCTTGTTTTTATTCTCCAAACTACCAAGACCCAAGCCCCCACTCCATTTTGGTTTTATTACCTTGCTCCACTTTATTTAAGTGTAACCTTTTCCTGTCACTGTGACCCTCCCATAAAAAATTCCTTCAAATATGATCCACCTTCTCCACCACTACCTTCGGCATCTTAAATAGCAACATATAATACACTGATATATTAGACAAACATGCTTTTATTAGCATGATCCTTCTACGTAGGGATAAGTATTGTTTTCTCAAAGAGGATAACTTCTCTAATTTTTCAATAACTGGGTCCCACAATGACTTGGATCTCGGTTTCGCCCCAACTGGGAGACAAAGATACATAATGGGAAGCCTCCCTGATTTACAATGTATCGTATTTGCCAAAGATTGAATCCTCCCTTCAGAACACCCAATTCCCACTAATAAGCTCTTGGAAATGTTAATCTTCAAACCCAAAACCAATTGAAAGCCCCGTAAAATTCTTTTAAGCATCTAAATCTCTTCCCTCCCGGTTGAGCTTATCGTCTGCAAACTGCAAATGAGATAGTCTCGCCACTTCGACATACTTCAAAGCCATTAATAACCCCCATCTCTCTAGCTTTCACTAGAAGTGAATCCAAGGCCTCCACCACAATTGTAAACAGACAAGGAGCAAGGGGGTCCCCTTGACGAATGCATCTTGAAGCTCTAAACAACTTCGTGGAAGAGCCATTGACCAAAACTGAAAAGGATGTAGTAGATATGCACTCACATATCCACCCACGCCAAGTTTCTCCAGAACCAAATATGAGTAACATGTAATCGATGAAGTGGTAGTCAACATGATCATATCCTTTCTCTAAATCTATCTTCAAAATAACTCCTTTAGCCTTAGACTTCTATCTAGAATCAATGAGTTCATTAGCAATTAACACTTCATCAAGAATTAACCTTTTCACAACAAAGGCCCCTTGGAATGGACTGATAATGAGAAGAACACTTTTTAAGCAGTTTGCCAGAATCTTCATCAACAGTTTGTACAAGCACCCCACGAGGCTTACAGGTCTATAATCATGTAAGTCCACTGGGTAAAGTACGTTTGGAATAAATGTTAAGAACGTTGCATTCATCTCCTTATCGATTTTACCCCTCCTATGAAACTCAGAAAGCAAATCTCCAAAATCCTCTTTGAGGAACTCCCAACTAGCTTTAATGAAAAAGAAATTGAAGCCATCTGGCCTAGGGGCCTTATCCACACCGCATTCAACCGAAGCTTTAGATATCTCTTCCTCCTTGAACTCCGTTTCTAACCACCTCTAAACATCCAAAGGAATTGTCGAAAAGGACACCTCATCAATCTTAGGTCTAATAAAATTTTCATCCTTATAAAGATCTTCGCAAACATGAGCAACTTCATCCTTGATCTCTGTAGGACTCTCAAGAACTCCACCATCATGTCTTTGGCTCCCCAAAAAATTCACTTTGCTCCTCATAGAAGCCATCTGATGAAAGAATTGGTGTTTTTATCCTCCTCTTTAAGCCAGCTTGCTCGTGATTTTTGCCTCCAAGAAATTTCCTCCATACAATCTAAGTCCCAAATTCTCTTGACTATGTTTTGTCTCGCGAGGACTTCATCAGGCCTCAAAACCTGACTCTCCCCATCTTTCGCAATATCTTCCACCATTTTGGATAGAGATTGTCTTTATTCATCCATGCGACCATAGACCTCTCTATTCCATCTTTTGATGTTAACTTTAAGAAATTGAAGCTTCTTACACATTTTGTAGCCAACATAGCCTTTGAATTCCACTTGATTCCACCAGGAACAAGGCAACCTAAAAAAATCTTTGTTCTCAAGCCAACAAATTTCAAATCGGAAAGATTTGGGCCCTCAATCAACTGATTTGATAAGATAATGATCTGAGGTTAATCTTGGGAGCGCCACCTGAATAACACTAGGACATTGTTCATCGCACTCCTTCGAAAATAAAAACCTATCAATCCTACTCATGGCTAATTGTTCCTTAAAATTAGACCATGTGTGCCTCTTCCCAAGAAGTGGAAGATCAATCAATTCATTGTCCATTATAAAATCAAAGACTAACTCCATAGAACGAGTAACGGACATCCCTCATTTCTTCTCTTGAGGATATCTGACTATATTAAAATCTCCCCCAAAAACCCATGGAACATGCCAATGAGATTTAACATTAGATAATAAATTCAAAAAATCACTCCTTTTAGACTGAGCATTTGGACTATAAACTTTGGCAAGATCCCAAACAAACCCATCACTAGCCCCACGCACTTTGACAGAACCTCCCGAATCACACTGTGAATATCAGAATTCACTTTAGTCTCCTGAACATCAAACAGTCTATTTTGTGTTTCTTCACCAACTTCCTTATAGCCAGCCTTTTCTCAGCCCTACCAATTCCCCTTACATTCAGACTAACAATTATCATGAAAAATAAATAGAGGCAAGCCAGACAAACAAAGAGTATTAAGGAATAGCACAAATACCCCTAGCCTCAGTGACCTCCACATCTATTAGCCTCTGCATAATCTTATATTCATTGTCCTCAAAAGTCACCCCCAAGCTTTTGCACAAATTTGTAGTCTGACATGCTTCCTCCCTTGCCGCCGCAACAATGTCTACCATACTGTTGGAAACATGCTCTAACTCCGCATCTTCCTGAACGACATTGCCCATCATGTTAATGCCACTTCGCTTCTGGCCAACATTGTCTTCAACTCTGCCTCTTGCGACCTTCAATGAAACACCATCGTCGACTCCAGGACTGCATCCTTGTGATGCAGCTTTTGAGGGCTTAGATTCTTTGTGCTCCTTCCCTCTGGAGATACCTGCATTGAGGTTCCTCCCTCGTCTCCCCACCCTTTTCTTACAAGAAGGTGGCGCTTTTGCTCTAGCCACCTGGAGATATCGAACGTGCTTCTGAACTATGTCTTGTTGTTTTTTATAGATGCAAAAAGAACTGTGGCTGTGTGTGAACTATGGTTAATCAAATCAGATTCTTATTTGTAACTTCTTGATTTGACATGTGCCTTTCAAATGGTTGTTCAGATATTTATACTACCCAAAGTGACAGCTGGCCCAGTAAAGATATTGTATGGTGTGTCATGGTCTCTGCGCTGATGCAGTGTAATCTTGACTCTGGGAACACTTTCATTTGCTTTCTGCTTGCAGTATTTATGAGAAATTATATAACATGGGATGCAAATAGCTCTGAGCCTACTATGGATGTAGATGTGAAGTTGATTGTCACCCTTGAGGTATGCTAAACATCTTCTCTTTGGATGTAGGGGAAGCAATTTAATTTGCTTGTAGGTTTTTGGATTGTTTGTTCTGTGTGACTTTCGGTTATGCTTCATCCACAATAGGACCCATGATTTGGATGATCTCAATCAAAATATATGCATTGCATGGAATGTGTCAACTGAGTTGCCACTAAATTGAGAAAGAATGACAGTTGCTCTCTGTGGTCTGTCCCTTTATCTTGACAAGCATATTTGATAACAGACAAAAGTAATTTAAAGAACTCCATCTCTTTCCCTGTTCCTTATTAGATCTCTCAATCAAAACCTACTTAATCACATCCAGCCTCTGCTGGAATGAAATGTTGAGAATGAAGGAAAAAAATTTGATGCCCTGGGGGCTGTGACAAAAAATTAGCATTGACTTCACTAGAACATTCTATGCAAATCGAACTTGAAAGGCAGTTGCTCTCTGTAGTCTGTTCCTTTATCATGACGAGAATATTTGATAAGAGGCGAAAGTGATATAAAATATTCCAACTCTGTGTTTCCCTGTTCCTTGTAGATCTCTCAATCAGAACTTACTTAATCACATTCAGCCAGTGTTGGAATGAAATGTTGAGAATGAAGGAAAAAAAGAAGTGATCCCTATGACAAAAACTAAGCATTTACTTCACTAGAACATTCTATGCAGACCAAACTTGAGAGAACCAATATGATCACTTGAATTTCTTTTTTCGTCTTTGCTTTCAATTGGAGTATTGATGATGACTGGATTTAACTTGCTTTCTTTTATTCCTCTTTGTTTTCGGACTGGATTTAACTTGCTTTCTTTTATTCCTCTTTGTTTTCGAATTGCATTAACACAGAAGATGTGTACCCTAAGATCTTCTTTGTTAATCTAATTTGAAAGCAAAGAGGAATGAGGGAAAGTAATTCAAATCCAGACGTTAATGTAGTTTTTGATCATTGCTGGGGGAAAATTTTGACCTGTACAAAAGGGGTACACATAGGATCCACCAGCAGTGCACACTCAGTCAGGAATCTCAGTAATCTATATTCTCTCTCTCCCTCCGCCTCTCTATTCTCTGTCCCTCTCCCTCACTCTTATTCTCTCTCGCTCCCTCCGCCTCTCTATTCTCTGTCCCTCTCCCTCACTCTTATTCTCTCTCGCTCCCTCCCTCTCTCTCTCCCTCTCCCTCCCAATCGACAATGACAGGAGATCCAGTGGTAGCAGGGCCCCGATCTCCCATCACCGTTGACTGGGAGGGAGAGGGATAGGGAGGGAGGGAGGGAGAAAAAAAGGGAGGGAGAGGACGAGAGCATATAGAGGGGGAGGGATCAGACGGCAGGGGTAGGGGGTTTGGGTGGCAGCGGGGGCGGGGGTTTTGGGTGGTGGAGAGAGAGAGAGAAGGGGGGTTGGCGGTGGTAGGAAGTGAGTGGAGGGGATGGTGGGAAGGGGAGGAGGGAGGAGGGGTAGTTTAGGAATTTAAAAAAAAATTTTGTGTGTGTGTGTGAAGAGATGTTTCTGTTGTGCCAATAGCAGATGCCGTAGTGAAATAACAATAAAGGAAGGGTCTCATAAAAAAAATAATTATTATAAAAGAAGGGTCATCTAACCTAAGAGGTTATTCGACTGTTTTGGGGTTTTGTCTATTTCTTCTTCTTCCTTCTTCTTTTCCATTTTCTTTGTCATTGAGATTTCTTGGACACTCCATGATAAAACCCTATCTCTAAGAGGATCTATAGTTGCAACTTGTAATACCCTCATAATTCAAAGAAAAATCATGGAAATTAAATACATAAATATACAGAAATATTCTAACCCTAAATCAGGGTCCGTGGTATTACACTTGAGGTGTGGCAACGGGAAGTTTATTTATCTCTCCTCATTTCATACTGCACGTTATTTGTGCCTTTGGGTGGTCTTTTTTCTGAGTTATTTACATATGCGGAATCATTACACATTATCATGTTTGTTTGCTCTCATTTACAAATTTGGTGTGTAAGTGAAATGGTGTAAATAAGGCCACTTGCAATCCAAGATTTTCACACCTAAACGGGTGTGAAAATGACTTTCATGTCTCTTGCAAAAAGGCGCTAATACAATCTCTGAGACAGTGAATGCGTTATTCTGGTTCCCATGAACCACCTTTGTTGTTTTTTTCCATTCCCATGGGCCCCATATTTGTGATCAAAACTCTTCAATCTGTTTATTTAACTAATAAACCCTAAGACCTTGAAGCTGATTATCTTAAATCTGCATAGATTTTTTGTAATGTTTTAAAAAGTATTAACCAATAGATCTAATTTTATGCTTATTTGTGCCCCAATTTATGATCTGAACTATTCAATATTCTTGTATTAATGATAAGCATTAAGGTGGTAAGTGTCGCGTCTTAAATCTTCATGGATTTTGAGAAATTTTTGAGAAACTTCAAAAACTTCAATCACATTTAAAACCATTAGGTGTACACATTTACTTGTGGCAAGATATGGTTATTTTGACAAACATAGTAATGTATTTCACAAGTGTAACCTTTACTTTTATAAAACCCATTTTCTTAATTCATGTATAAAAGGCAAACTACCATTACATGAAAGTTATCATGTTGTTCTATTATTGCTGTTATTATTATGACAAGTCTATTTCAATGATATAACTATTGACCACCATGTGTGCAGGTCTCCTCACTACCATTTCGCTTGGTCCCATTGTCTGCTATTGAGACTCCGGGCAATATGTAAGCATTTAAGAGTATATATATAGCTTCCATATCTAAGTTCTGGAAACGGGAAACCGAGATACCATTAAATTTTATGGACATAAAGTGCATCAGTTTTTTGAAAATAACTGTATTCCTTTCATTGATGTATATCCTGTCTATCTGTCCTTATTTTTCTCTGAGTTTGTTTTACCATTTAATTCAAAACATAAAAATTGAATTTATATGTGATGAAAGATGAGGGGGCTCCTGAGAAAATTTGTTCTATTTTACTCAACTCTCTGATCATAGTATGACCATCCAGATGACGAAATCAGGCAAGAATTATTCACTTGCTTCTGAATGAGCTTTTTTATGATGAAAGGACTAACATGTCAACACCTGGAGCAATTTGTTCTCTACACAGTTCACATTTTTTTCATAAAATCTCATTGTTACCAAACTTGTTTTGCAGCACATCTGTTTCCTGTTTCTTGCATGTCTCATCCACATAAATACCATCAACTGATCTTACACAAACTGAGATGTTTATGCATCATTTGGCGTAGTTCACATTTTTTTCATAAAATCTCATTGTTACCAAACTTGTTTTGCAGCACATCTGTTTCCTGTTTCTTGCATGTCTCATCCACATAAATACCATCAACTGATCTTACACAAACTGAGATGTTTATTGCATCATTTGGCGTATTCATTTTCACCTGGTGATCGCAGTCATATTAGAGTGAATGGGAATGATCCTCTTGTCTGTTTGATCACAATGTTTGTCAGGGCCATCAAATTTGGTAAAAACCTGTATGTGTTGCTTGCAGAATCATGAAGGGTCTGATCGATGTGTATGTTCCCCTGCTGCTTCAGCAGATGCATGAAGATTACCGTAAATGGGTTCAAGAGCAATCAAAAGTGCCTCTATAGTTTATCATCATCAAGACCAAAACTCTAAATATGAAGGCACATGCACCCAGTCTGTACTGTATCTGTCAAGCTTGCATTCTTCTCCTTGTTTTTTTTACTGTTGTACGTTTTTTTTTTTTTTTTGGTAGACTTTTCCCTGTTGTTGTTGCTGTGGTCGTCATTGCTGCTGCTGCTCTGTTTCAGACTCGCTCTAACCAAGTCCCTATCCAATGGTGATCCTTGGTTGTACTTGTATCTGTCAAGCTTGTCTTGAATATGTTATTTGGTGATATATTTGATCTGCCTATGATTCCTTTCTTTCACCCTTTTACCGTTGAACAACACATCTTGAGATGGGATCTTCTGTTGCAGATGGACAGAGAGTACCAGAATGCTTTGTATTTTTATTATATTGTTTAAGATGAAAGAAGACCAAGAATATGACCTGAAGCAAAGGAAACAGAACTTGATAACACATCGCTTTATAGTTTATCCATATCTAAGATGATTGTATTGCATGCTATCTGGTATAAAGGTGTTGGATGCCATCTGTTGAACATGTCGAAGCAAATCACAACTTGTGACCTTACTGAAATTGGATGAGCATATAGACTTATAGTCAAAGTCACAAGAACAGTGGTTGATTTTTATTTTTATGGTCACGTCCAGCTTCTCTATTGATAGGTTGAGATGCAAATGCAAACCAAAGCCTTGTTGCTGAGTGTCTGTTGAGAAGGAAAAGGCTGTCTATATAATTACTGCACTAGTATTATTTATAGATGTATTCTTAAAGGACTCCCTCCCAGAAATCCCGCTGTTGTATTTTAACCATTCAGTGAAGCTTGCACTTGAATGGTAAATTAGTAGTAGAGACTAGAGAGTTTCTTTTTTTGGTGAAAGCTATTTATGCTCCCCATGATCCGCGGTACAACCCTATTCACACACGCGCCCCCCCCCCCCCCCCCCCCCCCCTTCCGGTTTGTTATACTCTATTTTTCTCAATGTTTGGCCGGTTAACCGCCTTCAAATCATTTGGTTATGGCTGCCTCATCTATTATGTTTGGGTGAACCGAGTATGGCCTTGTGATTGACAGGCCTTTGTTGGATTAACGGATGTGGTGGGTGCAGGTGAAGGGGATGATAAAAATGGCATCATGAGAAGAAGACTTATTGCATCATATAAAGACGCTTAAAAATGCCATTAGAGACTTTATTTGATGTTATAATATTTATATGAAAATCACGCTGAACAATTTTTTACCCCAACCAAGGGGGCTGGGACCCAAGAAAGGGCCCTCACAAGTGGGAAGTGGCCTACCCAAGTTCCAACCCTGAATAGCCAGTAGGTAAGGAGCTGTTCTTGATGGCAGAGTTAAGACAGTTTAGGAGAGGTTTTGACAAACTAGGTCCACTATACACAAGATATTATGGGCTTTGATCAAAGTTTTAGGGCTTTAGAACACATCATATTGGTTTAAGCTAGGCCACACCTATATACCCAGGGTCAGGATTTGGATGTTTCCAATGTGGGGCTTAGTGTAGTCCAAAGCCCCTTGGATGACAAGCAAGCTAATCTAGTAGGTAGGAAGGATCTTAAAGAGGTTCTATCAGGTGGGAATGAGTTCACTTTGCATAAGAAGGGCTTGTAAGGAGTAAATGATATATGAGGTAAGGGGTAAAGGATATAAGTTAATAATAAAGATGGGACCTTGATTTTTCTAAGATTTGAATAACTAAGCTGGCTATCCATTTTTTTTGCTAAAAGGGATGTTATTTGATGATCATTTTTTGTATATTCCCCCTGCATCTTCATATTTAGCCACTTATAATTTCCAGTGTCATATTCAATTTCTCTGTTGTATGCAAACAAACAGGGCCTTGAGAGCAGCCTCCGAGTGAAATCACTTCAACAATCTAATCAATGGACTTGAGGGAAGGCTCAGAGCGAATTGGCTTATTTAAGTCGATGCACTTACATCTAAAGAAACCAAGAAGAATAGGAGGGACTTGTGGAGCCTCAATAGTCTCAGGGCATTGGTTGCCAATAGGTTGTTCACAGCAGCATGAATTGTAGAGGAGTCGATGATCTCCATGTATCAGATAGAATGGATGAAAAGCAGCAGTGTACAAGTAACTAGGCATAACTCAATAGAGGTTGAAATCCCATGAATCTACAAGCTGTGGTTTGCCACTCTTTTAAAGGGAAATGAAAGACTCTTAGTCCCAAGCTAATATGTGGAAAAGTGGGGTATTTCAAAGAATTTACGTTTACATGTTGTAAATGAGCTGGCCATGGCCCATGGCCATGGGTGATGGAAAAAACAGGTGGAGTTGCTCCCTCCCATCACTTGCAGGAAAATGGACCAGGACCGAATCAAGATTGAGGAAAACCCTCTTGGTGACTGATTAGTCCCGCCATGTGGGTTTTTAATCAGAGGATCCGGACTGCACTAAAATAATGTAGGTGGGCTTACTGGCCAATCACGGATGTACGAGGGGAAAAACAGCATTAGTGCTGTTGACACTCCCTCACACACACACACATACACACACACACTCTCTCTCTCTCTCTCACGCTCTCTCTCTCTCTCTCTCTCTCATCAATGCAGTTTAATCTTTAAACTGAGTTTTTGCGATCTGATGCCAAGAGAGATTGTGAGTGGTGGGGGTAATGAACTAAATAGAAGAAAATTGAAATCGCCATCGGATTCTACTACTAAAAAGAACCTAGTACAGATGAACGAACAAGATGAGATCCCAGCTTTGAGGCCTCTGAAGACGAGAGAAGAATGTGCAAGTGTGGGATTTGAGGGATGACTCTTCATGGCTTCCCTCTGCAACTAGAGGGCTCCATTAAGCCTAGGGAAGAAATGCATATAATATATATTGCTTATCAGGTAGGCTGGGGGCACAGGGGCGGGCCCCACTAGATGGTCCATCCAAGTGGACCACACACATACACTCCCCCTGAATAACACTTATCCCTAGGGTTTTGATATCATCCAAATTGACTGGGCTGTTAAGTCGACTGCATACCCATCCGAATGGATTGTACAGGATTAAACTTGTAGTGCCCAAATGGAGATGATAAAGGTGAGTAATGGGGCTGATTTTTTGCAGAGAGGAGGGCAACAGGGAGATCTTTCGATCCCTTTGTCTCAATCCAGGTACGGCCCTATGTGGGCCCCATATGGAGGTGCGCATGCTGATCCAGCACTATATATGTATTTAAAGGAGAAGAATAGATGCTTCATACCATATCAAAACTTCAGTGGGGTTGGCTAGAAGCCTTCAAAAAATATTCTCATCAAACACTTGCCCTGGCCCAAAAGTTCCCCGCCTCACTTTTTCAGTGACCTCTGCTGGATTTCAGATCGAGGAGCCACCTTTTGAACAACTTAATCCCTTCTCAGACACACGACTCCCCCCGAATTTAGAGTAATTCTAATTTTACCATTAATCAGGATTTTATCATAATAACTTTTACATGATTATGTATCAATTACACCTCCAGCAGTGGAAACCGAAGGCTGGTTACTTAAATCATTCTCTTAACCTAAGTGCTTAAGAAACAACTAATTAAGCTTTTTAGATGCCCAATTCCCCTGCGAGATCTTTCCATCATACTAGCCATCTCCCATGCGTGGACCGAGAGGTATGATCATTTACAGTTATAATAAAAATATGGAGCTGCTACTCATATAAACCACATTCCATCCACACTTTATTAAATCAAAAACAGCGGACGACCTCTTCCTTCCAAAGTAGAATCAGTTCTCTAACCATGGGCTGTTGTGAGGTTTGGCGACGTCCCCAAGTGCCTTCCAAACAAGACTGTTACACTTGAACCCAGACCCAAATGCAAGCTGCCAGACCCTATCCCCTCTCTTCACCCTGCTGTTGGCCTCCAGATATGCCAGCTCGTACCAGACGCTGCTGCTTGAAGTGTTCCCAAACCTCTCCAGCGTCTTCCTCGAAGCCTCCATTGAGTCGTTCGTCAGCTTCAAGTTTTTCTGCAGCTCATCTAGCGCCCTCTTGCTTGATGCAAGTATGCAAATGTGCTCCAAGGGGAGCTCCGGGGTTTCCTCCTCCCCTTCCTTCTTCTCGAAGACTAGGAGCCTCCTGAGGGTGGTGATATGGGCCTTGATCGCATGACCTCCAACTTTGAACAATTCGCTGCTAATGAAGAGACCCTGTCTCGTCTCAGCGTCCTCTTTTCGATATATGCACTGGTAGCTGCTCCCATCGGCGCCTTTGTGAGTGCGTACAAGCTGTAGGTACAGACGGACAGAAACCCATCACATGATTTACAAACTTTCTTCTTCTTTTTTTCAAAGAAGAAGAATGTATGTATGTATGTATGTATGTTCTTCGTGGTCCTTGTTAATTAATTACCTACCTGCTTGAGTTCATACTTGGATCTCCATCGATCAGAGCGACGATTGGACAGCAATATGGCGGCGCCCCCCATCCGAAAGAAGCAATTGGGCAGCAGCATGTCCTTATCCTTCCCTGCATACCAAGTGGAGGTTACAATCTCAGTGCTCACAACTAATGCATAGCTTCCTGGATGTGCATTTAGCAGGTCCCTCGCCAAATCAATTGCGATCACACCAGCCGCACATCCCATCCCCCCGAGGTTGAAGCTGTGAACATCTATCCTGAACTTGTAGTGGTTGATAACCATGGCCGACAGCGACGGGACGGTGTTGAAGATGCCGCAGTTCACCACAAGTACCCTTATGTCTTTTGGCCTCACCCCGGTGGCAGCTAGAAGATCATCGATGGCCCCAAACATGACTGCTGCTGCTTCTTCTCTGCTCTCTTTTAGAGTGCTCTTGCCGTTGGACGGGAAGAATACTGATCTGGGCATGTAGGATTCATCTCCAATACCTGATTTCATGAGGGCACGGTGCTGGAACTCGATGGCGGCATCGTCGAAGTTGCCTGATATTTTGGCCAGATTGATGAATTCGGACTTTGTAATCTGCATTCATTCATGGAGATATTGAAATCATCCACAATGTATATTATATATACGTATAGTCACTCATATGTTTTCATATTTCATAATCAGAAAGAGAAAGACCGTAAGCAAATTGATGAGGCAGTAGAATTATATTATTATATTTAACAACTAAAGGTTTTCAGTTAAATTTTGAATCTCTCCAGACTCCTCGCCAACTATATTATAATAAAAGGTACTGAATTCAATTTTGATGTACGACTTATATGTAATTTTTACTAGGCCTGAAACTAGCACTGTTCTGCTAGTTACCGTATTGGTTAGCGCTCTCTCTCTCTCGCTCTCTCTCTCTCTCTCTCTCTCTCTCTCTCTCTCTCTCTCTCAGATAAATGCAAAACACAAATGACAAAACACATGATTTTAACAAAATATCTCAGATCAATGCAAAACACAAATGACAAAACACATGATTTTGTCAAATATTTTGTTTTACTGCATCTCATTTCACTGCATATGAATTGTATTTCCGGGCAAAAACACATTTGTAATAGTAATAATAAAAAAAATTAGCAAGTTGAACTTGCAGAAGTACGTACCTTGAGCTCCTTGGGTGGTCGATAACAAGTGAAATCGACTAGATAAGTGGACCGAGGACTTAAATCAAGATAAACATAGACAACTACGAGCAAAAATCCCAGAACAAAACTGGCATTCATCATATCATGTCCTGACCCCAAATTGGTCCACATTAGGCATCCCATCTCCACACCAAAAATCAGTGATAGCACCGGAATGGCGGCAAAATAAGTCCCAGGACGAATAAGATAACGGCAGCCGAGCATCAGGTATTTGAGGTTAACGGAGTTGAGAAAATCCGGCAGGCAGTGTTTCAATCTAATGAAGAAGCTCACTGAAGCCGCTTGTGTCCCCGAATCCTCGACGGCCCCGTTCACCATCTTTGTGGAGAGTATCGCTTGCTGCTGACTAGCCATGGAAAGATAAATACAGAATTATAATAAATGATGATATACTGTTAGCACATAAATCATGTATTAGAAGAGAATCACTGAACAAGTAGTAAGTAGTCCTCCATACGAGACTCTACTACTGTCTGTAGACATGATCAGGTTTCTATTTAGTCTCTTCTCTACATATATATATATATATATGTATGTACATGTATATGTAAACGTAACAGCACAAGGGGTACGTGTGCCTGATGGGAGGAGGAAATGAGATTTGCATGATGAGAAGAGGAGGAAACTGAGATTGCTTGGTATATGGATGGATGTGTGTAGTATGTAATGTATGGTAACTCAAAAACGACATGGAACTTGTGAAGGCGAGGTTAGCTTTACATACATGTATGCGCCATGCGTGAGGCGTGGGGGCCTCAAATGAAGGCTGGTTTTCAGCAACAAGAAATTCATTTCATGCGTGTGGTTTGGACAAGAAGTTTCTTGCCGTTAAGTGCTGAAATGGACCAGGGCTCTTCTTGTTGGGGTTGATATCTAGTCTGAAACATGTATACTCCCTGATTTTAATTTGTCGAGCCGATTCACTCTGGTTGGAGTGGGGCTTACGACCAAATTGATTGACACACTCCTGTAATTATCTCTCCCTTTTATTTTTACTTCATGATTTACAAGCTCCAGCATGCTTGCAATCAGTCAAGTGATTCGGATTTTGGAAGAAAGGCCCCACCATTGCATCCGCACAAAAACTGGTCTTGGTGCAGCACTAAAAACCTGGGATATATAGTTCGTGCAGCTATGTTTTAGGCACAAGAGCATTTTTGGTCGGTGTTCTAAATTCAAACTAAAAAAAATTAGTGACGCCCTGTCTACGGCAGGTGTTTCTTTCTTTTTATGTTCTTGTAGGTAAGGTCGGTTTAGGTAAGTAAAAATCTATTACAACGTAAAACATCAGCCATTACCCAATAATAATAATAATAATAATAATAATAATAACATCAGAACATAATTTTTGGGCAATACCTCTCTGGAGGAATTCAATGAAATGCTCATAACTTGGCTATCTATTTGTTGCAAAATTCAGAAATGAATGCATACCTTAATCAAGTGATTGCATGTGTTTCCATCTGACATGTAAATACAGAAATGCAGAGGCAACTCCTAAGAGTATATTAAAGCCGATGAATGTAGAAGGTTTGACAATCTATCACGTGGAAAGCCACTTGCAGGTACTTTGCATATTTCTTGACGAGGATCATCTATGGATCTTAAACATTGAATCTACCTTAATTTGTCACACGACTCCCTGTAAGTATTTTGGCATAATGGATGGTTATAACTTCTACAATGCATTTGGAGACCCCATGAAAATGTGAAACGGAAAAAGGAAACTGATTTCTTGCCTTTTCTGCCCTGTCTTTGTCAATACTGATTGCCAATATTGCTTGAAATGAAAATGTTTGAAAAATAGTACCCCATCAATAAGTTGGAAAAATGGTACCCCACACGAAAGTGAATTCCAATTCTTTTCCCACCCTATATGCACAGAGGAATGAATAACCATACATTCCGTGAATCATTCAAACTGGGCATGCAAATAACAGAAGCTCTAAGCATGCAAATTGAAGTCCAGAAACAGCTCCATGAGCAGCTTGAGGTGAGTACAATAGAGTTTACGTCTTTGCTAAATGTAGAGTGAAACAAACAGTAACCCTTGAATCCTTGATGGCCATGGATAAGAACTTAAAACTCCTTTTAAGAGATGTCAGAATATAGGTCAAACACTTTGACCGATGCATGAACATGTCCCTTGAGAGGGATATTTACAAAAACTCCATTCCCTGGCACACACAAGTCCTTGATGGTGGGACAACCTGTGGCACAGTCCAAGGTGCTTTCTATTTATGGCAACCTTGAAGTTGTGCGTTGGCAACAAAAGTAAGTCCGTGATGATGTGAATAAACAATTGGTCCCCATTAATAAATTATCACTTAGCACCATAACATTGAGTAGTAGTAGTAATAATAATAACAATAATAATAATGATTGCCTAGTGCACAAGGCTCCAGCCACTGTGGTTTAGATGTATGCAACATTACCCTTGCAAGTGGAGAGATTGTTTTTACCATCTCTACGTTGCAAACCCATGATACCCATGTCGCAATAGAGCAATCTTACCATTGCCCCACGGCCCACTTTCTACTGAATAGAAATCAATTTTGCTGAACTCTTTGAATAGTTGTTAACTGAATCCTCGGTTTAAAAAAAATTAAAAAAAAAAAAAGAGAAGGAAAAGAAAATGGATGTAAACTGAATCACCCAATTAAGAAATGGGTCATGTTCAGGTTGAATTCATGCATGCTACTGACCTACCAAACTGATACGGACCTGGCTCAAACCAACCCAGCTTATTGTACATACCCCTATCAACTCGACCGTGACTTGACATGCTAATTGTGGTTTAGGTCGACAACCTAATTAATAAATGGGTTGGGTTTGGCTTGGACCTGTATTTGTTACCTCAGAGATCAACCTGACCAGAACCATTGATATCCCTACTCATGATATTTGAATTATAAAAGATATAGAAAAAGAAAAGATTTTTAATCTTAGTTCTTGTTATAAAGAGAGAAACGAATAAACTTCTGTTACCGGTCTGAAATAGGTTATGTCTTGTTTTAACTCTTACGTTGATTCCCAAAATTCCACTCCTGATTTCACTTTCCTGCCTGGGTTGCATGAGCATTAAGAACGTCTGAGATTTTTGTATCTAGTATTACCTAATCCATTGTCACCACAACACTGCCTTTTTTTTCCCAAAAACAAAAAAGATCATTTTCTCTTTAAACTCTGCGTCTTCATCCTCATTACGCTTTCTTGTACAATGCGTATTCCCTTTTGTGCGTTTACTTGCCACAGAAAAATCTAAAACCATTTCTTAAGTCCCTAGCGATCTCTCTCCTCCATTTACTCGTTGTTTAAGCGAGCTATGTTGAGTTTTATCATCTTCATAATATTTACAGCTCAATACACTTTCTCATGAAAGTACCAATGTTCCAAGAGGCCGATATTTACTTCTGGCCTCGTCTGTTCTTCAAGACATGGGAACCCTTGCATCTCTCTCACAACAAATGGGCCACTTTGTAATTGTTGTGCGCCTCTTACAGGAAATGCCTTGGTCAATCCTTGGTCACTTAAATCTATTTACTTCATTATGTTCCTTCTTGAGAATGCCCCAGCCTTTGCTGTATGTGTTTCCTCTCTTTCTTCTTTTCTGATAGGCCGCCCCACTGGTCAGCAAATATAATTTTCAGCAAGAGGAGTTGCTACCCAATTAGAGCCAATGCCCAGCACCCTGCCGCGAGGATGTATATGTCCTATTAAGGGTTATACAAATGATATATGCATCTACTTATATGTACATATGGATGCATACAGGAACGCTACATGGGTTTGAAATTGAATTCGAGAGAAGGAACCAAGAAAATGAATGAGGGACATTAAACTTTTGACTAACAGAAAATATTAGCTTTTATAAGAGCAGAAACAGGAGGATTTAATAGTAACAGTAAATATTAGCTTTTTCTAAAGGCTGAGCTTGCGAGAGATACCCTAGGTCATCAAAAATAAAAAACAAAGTCAACAAAACTATACCCATGTCATCCACTGCAGATTTGGAGAGCCATTTCTTTGGAGTTAAAACTTTTCTATATTCGCTTAGTAGGAACTGGGAAGTCTTTTATGCCTGCATATGCACAGTTATCTAAAGCTCTGCGCGAAAAAGTAGGCCAAAGTTTTTCCTTGGGATCTCTCTGATGCCGGTCTAGTGTCATGTCAGCTGCCTCTTGATCTTCCTTCAGTGTAATCGTGGCAGGAAGATGTCAGTTTGGTGAGATTCATCATTCAAGAGCAAAATCCTAGCTAATTTTTTTGCTCTATGATAGGAGGGTGCAGAGCCAGAGGTGAGAAGATATCTATCGCAAGGAACAAGTGGGGGACCATACCTAACACAGTGTTAGCATTGGATAAATCTTGGAGAAAGAAAAAAAGGAAAAACGAAAAGCACGCATACTAAAGAATTAGAGGTGTCCGGCATTTCATGTTCTCTTGTTAAAAAAAAAAAAAAGAGAGAAAGAATACAAAGACATTTATTTGGTCGTCTATTTTTTTACATATTATATTGGCTTGATTTTATTTTGTTCTTCTCCCCTCTCTGAACCAGGTGCAAAGGGCTCTTCAGCTGCGTATAGAATAACATTCCAAGGTATTTACCGAGGATTCTAAAAGAGCAACAGACCAATCTCCAATTCACCCTCCCAAGCAGCAAAGTTTTGAAGTACAGCCAGCAGGGTCATCACCTGATCATGCTTCTCTACAGCAATCGCAATCTAGAACCGACTCGACTTCAACAATCTCAGATGAACAGAGTAGACGGGAACCGACTCAGACAGTGAATCCAAGCCCTCTGCACTCAGGAAAAGGGCTAAGCTGAAAGTAGCAACACCAGAAATAGCAATCTCCCAATGAACCGGTTCTTGAACATTAGTGTAACCATATAAAAACTTGTTTCACTTCATCTCTTTTTAAGTTTCTGAAATAGGAAGTAAATCCAGTAAGTGAGGGAGCGAGACTTACGTTTTGAGGCAGCTGCTGGATGACTACATTCCGGGCATTTTAATACGGTGAATGCATCCATTATTTGATATACTATCACAACGTTTGGAATGATATTAACAACAACAACAACAACAATAATAATTAATAACAGCAAAAGTAATAGTAATAACACCAGCAGCAGCGGACAGCTTTTCCAATCTATTTATTTTGGAATTACATCTTTACACATTCCTATATTATCTATCTACCACCCTTAAGTCAGGCAAGACCTAATTTGGCCACAAGAAAAAAGAATCATTGGAGGGCTGAGAGAGAGAGAGAGAGGTCTTGGGGCCCACATCAGCTACCTAATAATCATGGTAGATTATTAGTTCAAAATTACCTGGGGCCAACTTCAATTACCTATTAGATCAAAAGATCTTTATAGCATATGGTTCAGAATTACCTTTATTTGAGGATCAAGATCATCTTAGGAAGGTACTAACAAATAAATTGCTAGAACAAAATTGGACCCGATCATTTTTCATTCTTTTAATTGAGGCGGCACAACATGTCCAATACCCAGGAATTTTCACAAATATGAGAAAATGTAATTAGTTTTCTTTCAGATAAAGAAAAAGAATCACCAAGGCGCTGTTATTTGCATCAAAAAGCATTAGATAACTATATATAGTTCATCATAAAAATTTCTGAAATGAGATATGCAGTAAAGAACCATAAGACGTTAAAACTGAATAAAAAATGACAGGTTAAATGACCATTTCAGTTGTGTAATAGCTGCTGCTGATTTCAAGCCTTCTGAATTACTCTAAGCTTGGCACTTCTACACCTGCAGTTCAATCTCTCTTCCCCTTCTGAAGGAGTTATTGGTCTCTTTGTAAGGATGGTCCCACCATTACCAACTATTCTCTGTTTACTCCATGATTCTTCGTCACCGCTGTCGCTTAATTTCTCCTCGTCTCTAGCTCCCCGACTAATGATGTCAAGAAATGTTTGCTTCACAATCCTGTCCTCTAAACTGTGAAAAGAGATAACAGCAAGTCGACCACCCGAAGAGAGGCAGTCAAAACAAGTATAAAGGGCATCTTCCAATGTCTTAAGCTCATCATTCACCGCAATCCTCAATGCCTGAAATACTCGTGTAGCAGTCTTAATCCAACCCTGCCTTCCTGTGAATATCATACAGACATGAGCTCCCATTCAATGCCTACTCCATTGTTGAATATTCAACTAAACATTTAGAGTTCCAACAATTTAGTTGCTATCATGAAATTACTGAGGTAATCATCCAAGATCAACTTAACTATTCTTTGCAGAAAACATGATTAGAAAGTGATGTGCCTGGAGGGAAAGGCCTATTGACCACATGTGCACCACATGGCACACAGTTAGAGAAGCTTGGACATTCCAGATGGAGGTTCATACCTTCAAGTTTTCCTAATCCATTCAATTTATTTTACATCCTTTGGTTTGTTGTAAGTGATTATGAGTACTTTAAATAGAGTGGTCCAAATAAAAACATTTTGTGAAAGTTGTTCAATACCTATTAGATTCAGGGTTGAGATCACTTTTTGAGTCAGGCTATGTCAGGTATTAGCAATAGGGCGAGCAACCATGTTTTTGGAATATTTTGCCAAAAGTAAAAGTGATTCACAAGAGACCTAGCTTTTCAACAATTGGCCATGAGATCTAACATAGTTTGGTTTTAGATTTTACAATCTTTCTGTGGAAAGATCTAATGTTGAGTTGCAGATTGCACTTCAATTCCAGTTTTGGCATGATTTTTACAGGCTCTTATTGACAATTTGCATACAAATGAGGTATTATATCATCCATAGGCACATCATTATGTTCAGATTTCTGTTTCTTCAACTTGGCACTGCAACCTATGGTCTGGGACCATTAGTCCCTTACTGGGGCTGACCCTGTGCCGATCAAATTCATAAACCAGTCACTCTTCCTTTTTTTTTAGGCAATAGCCGCCCTTGGAGTTGCACAAAATGATCAAAAGATTGGAACAGGTCAATACATTGAAACAATAAGCTGAGTTGTCTAACTATTGTTGCTCAAATTTCTGTAGGGATGTCAATGAGTGTCCTCTTATCCAATTGCCAAAGGAGTGTGGTGGAATCTGTTTATCCAATTTCCTGAAGGACCTAATCAGAAAATGGTCCAGATTCGGGTCAAAGGTCTTGAGTGAATTGATAAACAACTGGGATCCAAGTCCAGTAGGATTCAGTCCTGTTTATGTCTGCTTATTTATACTTTTTATATGCTTAAGATATAATTTATATATTTATGTACTTTTTTTAGCAAAAATAAATACTTCATATTTCACATACTTCAAACAAATGATGACTACCTAGATTCTTACATATTCAGGTCCAGGTCCTACCTATATTCATATCTTAATCAAATTCACATCCAAGTCCAATTGGCAAGAATTGTGTCAAAGTGCAGTTCCTCGCGAAAATTTTTCTGTAATACAGTTCAACTCTGCATTTAAAATCAGAGATTATATGACTGGAATTGGCCAAAACTCACTAAAAACATTCTATACTTTTAGCAAGAGCAGGAAGGGTTCAGTATTTCCCAATGCAAGACATCACATTTTTCTAGAAGCCCAACAAGTTGTAGGAATAACGGATCATCAACAAGGGTGTTCTAGTGTGTAGTCGATTCTTATGCAAGACATGAATCACCAGATGAACCAAAAGTTGGATTCAGGTTGTAATATCCCTACTAGGACTCTATTAAACTAAAAGAAGGTCATTAGAAGACTAAGAATTTCAACAAGACTCTCTCACACAAATACACTCTTAGAAGGACTCCCTTGTAGTCTCAAATAGGACTCCTAGAGCAAGTCTTAAACACTAGTATATATATATATATAATGGAAACCTATTTGTTCTACACATCCAGGACACAGAGAGGAAGAGAGAAAGAGAGAAAGGGAGAGAGAGAGAAAGAGACTGATATCAATTGCAAAATCTGTAGAAGAAGAAGAAGATAATGAAGAGGACGAAGAAGATCGACAGCGGGACGCGTAACATATGTCAAGTTCAAGACCACTCACAGCTCGGGCGACGAATTTCTATACCAGGTGAGTAGAACTTCTAAACTGAATGATTTAAGGCTTGAATTGATGAAACTTTGTGATATTTGATCCATCGATGAACTGTGCCCTACCTGGTACCTTTGTAACTATGCTGTCGGCATTGTCAAGATAGAAGATATCTTCCTAAAACTCATTAAGTCTAAGTAGAACTTGTTGAATTGAGTTCGTATGATCAGTAGGTTTGCTGAATATGTGAATTGAGACTAGGGATCAAGTAATTCTATGGTAATCAGAATCAGAATTTGTGAAACATTGAGTCCATGTTGTCAAAACCCAATTTTGTCGACTTGAGCTGTGGGTCCCCATGGCCCACCTGATGAGAGATCAAGACCCCACATCTAGTCGGGGACTGTTGGGCGACCACAGGTGTAGTGATCCCATGTGAATTGGACCATTGGGGGTCCACCATCCAAATACTGTTGACAGACCTGATGACAAAAGTTTTTTGACGAAAGTAGTTTCTGAGCTTTTAGGTTCCTAATGATGTCAACATCGTTGGAAAGTTGATGAAATTGTTTTCCTATGATTAGTGCACTTCTGAACTATGAATTAGGAAGAAAGCTTGCTAGATTTACAAAGAGATTTACACCTTCTTTGAATTTTTGGGATATCAGGTCATCAAAAACACCTCTGGGTCGACAAGGGTAGTGGGACCACATGGGCCACCTGATCAAAGATCAGGTCCACACATCGTGAGGTGGACCCTTGGGTGACCACTAGAGTGCAGGTCCCATGAGGATTGGACCATTGGGCCCACCATCTAAAGGCTTCAAAGTACACAGGTGAGATTACATACTTAACGATGACTGGGTACCGTTATGACGTGGGATGAGTTGTAGAGTGGCACAAATCGTAAATTAAATTTTTAGAAATTACAGTGTAGTCCTTGATATATATAATTTTATTAATAACCCTTTTTTACACTAATATTTTGTAAGGATTTGTAAGAAACAATAACTAGGGACTATTACTAGAATGAAATTAACAATGATACCTAATGTAATAAATACTGAAACTTTATCGTCACATCTGAATTGGAGATAAATGTGATGTAAGTTAAGATAGAATGTTTACTGGATAATCAAATATACTGGAAGATATTCTAATATGAGTTCGTTAACTTATATCTTGATTCCTATGATTATATTATGATGAACAATTAAATTTCTCAATAAGATATGAGCAATGCCACAGCCTGGTACCAACTCCGACTCGGAGAGGGGCGAAGATTAACCGGTGTTATGTGGTACTGGCTAAAGAAATGAATAAGATGATGTAATTAATTATTTTGAACATGATGTTTGAGATAGAGTAAACAAACTGCTAGCACTGAGTATCGAACTTTCCTCGTCGATGTTGGTCAAGGAAAGTAGGTTCAACAATCATGGTGGTAGGATTAGCCATGTTGTTAATAGAAATGAAGATATTTCAGTGTGGAAATATAGGAATAGACTCAACAATCATGGTGGATGATAAGCCATGTTGTTGACAGAAACGTAGATACACCCGTATGGGGTATCGGAATCATTTGATGCTTGCGGTGGAAAAATACTCAGGAAGGAAATGATTAAGACATTGTGTTTAATTCTATTATCGAATTTATAAATGTTCATATGATTGTTTGAATCTGTGTACCTTAATACTTACATTATTCTACTCACCAGTGTTACTGACCCATAGCTCACCCTACTCCAGGTAATGCATTCTTAGAGGCTGCGGGGAGTGACGAAGATTAGCCTATGGATTTTGGCATGCGTGGCTGATCCAGAGCGCGAGAAGCAAAGAACAGATTTGTAGATGGGATTAGCCCAATACTTAGATATTTATTCTACAGCAAATAGAGATTTGTCTTTTACTCAGTAGTCTCTATCATGAATTTTAATATACTTAATCATTTAAATACAATTGAATATGAGTGTTTTAGTCCTTGATGCTCATGGGAATTTGATTTATGTGGTGTTGTCATAAAAATTTGAGA
Organism: Sextonia rubra; assembly: GCA_037013555.1. Classification (NCBI taxonomy): domain Eukaryota; kingdom Viridiplantae; phylum Streptophyta; class Magnoliopsida; order Laurales; family Lauraceae; genus Sextonia; species Sextonia rubra. The sequence continues at coordinate 699,651 of JASUAD010000027.1, forward strand.
ACGTCTTAAGAATCTAAAGAGCTCCAGATTCTTGGGTCATTACACAGGTCCAACTTGGTTCCAACCAAAGCCTTAACCCACCCAATTCCACCTAGTGAATCAGCATCATCATTGAAGAATTATCCTTCCTACTGATATCAGCTTTGCAAGTTTCACTTCCACTTATCCATTTTTAGAGTTAAATTCCCTATAAAAATAGCATACTCTTAACTATTGCACTTCTAAGGCTTTATCTTGTCCTTGCATCACTTCAGTTACTTCGTAGAAGAGCTATTTCAAGTCTTCTAAGCACATTAACTAGAGATCTTAAGAAACATGCTCGCTTTTTTCCCTACTTCTAATGAAGCTGCCATAAAAATTCCCATAGAATGAACTCATTCCGAGTTCTTTCTTTCATTGTTAATCCAGTAATCCACACATCCTTTTTTTTTTTTTTTTTTTGAATCTTACATCCATTTATCCTCATCTTGACCACAAGAAACTCATCTTCTTTGTGTTTCTTTATTATCCAACATTCATCTCCACCATTTTTTGGTTTGAGACAAAATTCTACGCTGGCTGTCAACCTACCTAACTCAACCGTCCTATTATCTTAGATAATGAAGCTTATATTTATAATTTATATCATGCTAGGGACATGCGTGAAATCATGAATTTGAGGGACTATTTTGTAATTTACAGAAATTCTGATTTATGATATAAGAATGGTTGTCCTAATGAATAGGGTAAACCATTCTACTATTCCCCTCCAAAACTCCTCGTTCTTCATCTTTTTCTTCTTTTCTTTTCGTTGATTTCCTAAAAGGCATTGAGGCAAAACCCTAGATTTAATTAAATCTAGGGCTCCAACTTGGTATGAGGGACTTGAACAAGAAAGGACACATGCATACGAATAGATCTAGTGGTCTAGATCTACCGTTCGTCGTTGTTTTTGGATTGATTCAACCAATGTTATGAAATTCAGTTTGTCTCGGCTGAATTTTCTAAATAATTTCGATTCATTTACTCTACTGAAACGAATAGGACCCCTATAATTAATTGTCCTAGAATTCATTCCAATTTGTTCGATTCAATCCGAATTCCATGAGTTCGACCAATTTGTCCGATTCGTCCAATTATTCGTCCTAGCATGTAGGTTGCCTTTAAAATGGAAAAAAAGGAAAACTACGGGGCTAAACATTTTTTTAACTTAAAAGTAAAAATATTTTTTTGGCCTTTTGGTTTAAACAAATTAGTGTGCTCCACTATGAAACCGCCCATCTATTAAAAATCTAAATAACTATATGGGCCTTAATCAAATTTTATTCCAATATAAAACATTTTGATATGAATAAGCTAGCCAAGTTTCACTCTAATATGAAATCGCCCATCAAATATAAGTTGACATATTGCATTGACTTCGTAGAATAAATTAAATGTATCATATATTATTTTACATGCTAATATATAATAAATTTTTTCTGAAATGTTTCACCGAAATTTCCGAATTGGCCGAAACGTTTCATTTGGAGCGCAAACCAAAATGGTGTCCTAACTGAATTTCGTAACATTGGATTCAACCCTAGCCGCACAAAAATACAAGTTCGGCTAGGTATGTGGGAGTCGTCTGGTATTGGTGGGGTGCTTTGCGACGTGGAGGATATGTGTTGGCAATGTTTTCCAAGAATGTTGGGGCTATAGAGTCTAATGAGGCAGAGGCGTTGGCTATCCTAAAAGTTGTTCAAATTTTTGCCTCCTCTCATTCAAGGTTAAAGGTGGAAAATGATTCTCTCAATGCTATTTCGTGGGTGTCTTCTTCGGCTATCATTCCTTGGAAATTTCAATTTTACTTTAATGAAATTAGAACTCTATTGTCTTTTACTCAAACGAAATTTCAACTTGTTGGGAGGTTGGCAAATGGCTTTGCAGATTCAGTAGCTAAGCTAAGGGTGAATAGGCTTCTAACTTCGTAGCTTTCTGGAGCAGCACAGGGAAAGAAGAGTAGCCAACGGGCTAATCTCCAAGCCAAAAGGCTTAGGGATAGGTTGTCTAGGTGCCTCACCAAAGACAAACAAACTCTCTTAACTGAGAACCAACTCAAAATCTTTATTCAATATTAAAGTCTATCTCTCATAAAGAGATTACATCCTTATTTATAACTAAAACATCATTTAAGAAAGGAAACAACTAATTCTAAACAAATAAGAAGTCCTAAATCAAACATGAGTGGACTTGCTAAATATTAATAAAGCAACTTAAATCAACTACTAATAATATAATATACTCTAATCTATTAGGCTTTATTGATATTGGGTCCAATGGTCTCGTCAATCATGGATCTAGCCTGCATCAATTCTCCCCTGCTTGGAGGAGAACTCGTCCTCGAGTTCTCTAAATATCCACCGGGGTCGAAAGCCACTCAAACAAACTTTTGTTTTGTCTTCAGATCCATATTTTCATGACATGGCTTGAAAGCTTGTTGCAGTTTTTTCCTCCATGTAATAGTACCTCCATGTAATAGTAGATCGGAATGTTTTCGACTGTTGGTCTTTGTATGGAGCTTGGATGTGTGAACAAATCAGTAGATGCTGCAAGTGTGGACAGTCACATATCCATATGTGATATCTGAAGATGAAGTCAATGTGGGGAACTTTTATAACTTGAACTACTTGTGAGATAACTGGAACAATGAGTTTCATTGTTGGCGTCCTAATTGGATTTTCTGGAAAATGCAGAACAATCAATTCTCTTGGATGTTCAATGTCTGCTTGTACGTCAACTTGATGTACCTTTTGCTTCCCACTTAAAGTTGTAATGAGATCTTTCTTTCCATGAATGGGCTTCTCAAAATCACCATTGGAATTTGTTTCTTCCCTGTGTGCATCTTGTGACTCTTCAATTGATGGTGATGAGGTAGATGAAGATGTTGCTGGTTGTAATGGAACAAGGTCAACATATTGTCCTTTCCAATAGAAAGAATAGATATTCTTCTCTTTGTCATATTGCACTTTCCGATTAAGAAGCCATGGTTGTCCCAAAAGAATATGAGTGATATTCATGGGAATTACATCACACCAAATTTCATCTTCATATACACCAATCTTAAAAGATACTAAACATCTATAAGTTACAGTAATGACAGAAGCATTAGACCATTTAACTCTGTAAGGCATTAGAAGAGTCTCTGTAGGCCAATTGAGTTTGTCAATAACATATTGTGTCACAAAATTGATAGTACTGTCATGATCAATAACTAGATTAATTAATTGATCTTCACAGCTTACTCGCGTCCGGAATACTATAGTCTGATTCCACTCTTTGTCTTCCTGTTCATTGGTAGTGAGAAGTCTGCGAATGACAAGGGTGTGAGTATCTTCTCCTTCAAATTTTGTTTCCATCAGATGATTGCTCGTTCGTTGTGGAGAATGTTCTTGCTTAGGCTTGACTTGTTGCAAGTGGGACCATTGAAGCATGTGCTCAATATGAATTGCTTCCTTGTATGCTTCATTAACACTGTGACATGGTTCCATCTTCTCAAAAATGTCTGGCTTCAAACCTCTGATAAAGCGAGTTAAATCATGCAGCTCATTCTGTTCCAAGCCACAAACTTGGTTCAGTCTCAAAAATTGATTTAAATAGTCATAAACTATCGAATCTGCTTGTCTGAGAGTGAGGAACTGCTCAAAGTAGACCTTACTGGCAAAATACCAATTTCCATATTTATACTCATACAATATACTTTGAAATTTATCAGATGGTCCAAAGATTTGCATATTAACTTTGCTGCAAGAAATTCAAAATCTTCTGAATGCTCAAAATTGATTGACCTGATGGCTTGATCTTATTAACAAAAATACGCAAGTGAAGATAGATCGTGAATCAGACGAAAATATCATCTTTTGATAAGTAATGGCTGAGATCAATCAATCCAAAAAGACTGGATTATTATTTTTTTATTTTATTTTTTTTTACTGTTGTGGGCCTGGGCTGAGTCAGGTCAGGCCTGTCTGGGCTGGGTCAGGGCAGGCCTGGACTGAAACCAATAGAGTGTTTTGGAGTGAGGTGATATTCGGGTCAGCAGTTTTGGCCCAAACTGTTATCGGCCCAACTGCTCAACTTTTTTTTTCTCTTGCTACAGTAATGAGAAGATAGATGAAAAAGGGAAAGTGCTACTCTCTGTTTCAGAAACGAAAAGGAAAGAGGGGAAGGAAGAGGCTTAACTGCTCGACGACGAGAGGATGGCTGCGAACGACGAGGGGAAGATCGTGCTGCAGGGGATTCTGCGGCGGCAGATGGCAAAGCGACGCTGTTAATGTCGACGATAGTGGTCAACAACAAGCGACTGACGACGGCGAAGGCGTTCGGCGATCGGCACAGGTATGTCGTCGATCTCTCTCCTCCCTTCTGTTTCTTCTCTCTTCTTCTATTGCTTCTTACTTATTTCGCTTCTACTTTCTCTCTCTTTTTTTTTTGTTTTATTTCTGGGTTTAGGGATGGATGACCTATGATCGAAGGGGGTGGGTTCGGCTGGGGTCGGTGGAGAGTTTTCCAGTGGGATGCGGGGCTGGATCGGGTCGGGGATGGATTGGGTTGGCGCCAGAAAGGGGAATGAGTCCGGATTGGTTACGGGAAGGGTTTCAGTGGAGTGGGAAAGTGATGGGGATTGCGGATGGGATAAGGGTGAAATCAAGGTGATGATGATGAAGGGAAGATGGGTTCGGTGAGGATTTGGGTATATTTTTATATATTTTTTTTCTGGGGGGGAAGGAAGAAGTGTCGAAAAGGGGTTCCGTGAAGGGGTTGGGTTTGAGTAGTGGTTACGGTTCGCTGTGGGTTGTGATTGTGAGAAGCTGAGGGAGATGGTGGGATGAGTACTGACGACAGAAGAAGATGATGAATGAAGACTGACAGAGACAAAACGAACGGTTACCTCGAATCGGCAATCAGACGGCGGTCCAAGATTGGATTTTCGGCTCTGATACCAATTGGAGCAGCGCAGGGGAAGAAGATTAGCCAACGGGCTAATCTCCAAGCCAAAAGGCTTAGGTACAGGTTGTCTAGGTGCCTCACCAAAGACAAACAAACTCTCTCAACTGAGAACCAACTCAAAATCTTTATTCAATATTAAAGTCTATCTCTCATAAAGATATTACATCCTTATTTATAACTAAAACATCATTTAAGAAAGGAAACAACTAATTCTAAACAAATAAGAAGTCCTAAATCAAACATGAGTGGACTTGCCAAATATTAATAAAGCAACTTAAATCAACTACTAATAATATAATATACTCTAATCTATTAGGCTTTATTGATCTTGGGTCCAATGGCCTCGTCAATCATGGATCTGGCCTGAATCACTTTCACTATGTGATGTTTCCATTTGGTGGTATAACTCTTGTATACCATTAGCCCTTTTGGTTTTTTGATGGGCTTCTTGTATTTGGCTTTCTTCTTTTAATATATTTTATTGTTACCGATAAAAAAAATGCGGGTGTCGTATGTTGAGAAAAGATCTGAATGCTGTCGTTCGGTGAAAGGTTCAGTTCTGATCGAGAGTAGTTGTTTGTGGTCCTGGTGACCCTGTTTGGTGAACTTCTGGTTTATTTGCCTCTGCTGGTGTTCTTCCAAGTACTGTAGAGTGGTTCTAGTGGCTTCTAAGTGTGGCTAGGATCTTCTTTAGTCTATATGGGTGCAGTAGACAAGGTTTCAAGTCAAGAGGGCCTCTTTGGTGTATGTTCCGGTGTGTGCTGACAGGTGCTGTATTGGTGGATCGTTTGTACAGGCAACATTCATCCTTATTCACAGATTGTTTTCTTTTTCCATCTTAGTGGGAGTCATAAAGTGAAGGTCAATTGAGACTTCAATCTCAATAGAGTCCAAGGGTTAAAGTTCCATGGGAACTAGTCAACAACTTCTCCCCTATGATGCACGGATACTTCAAAATGGCCAACATATCATGTTGTATCATATCCGATACTTTACCTTTTATGTGTAAAATCCGTGTCCCTGCTGTGTCCATAGCGGGTCCTTGCCGTATCCATATCGTACTGGGCATCATAGCTTCTCCCTAATATTGTTAATCCAAACACAAGGATAACACTGAGTTTTTTCAATGGTTCTAATTATAAGGATTAAGCCTATTTAGATAGAATGGCCATTGGAGGGTCAAAAAGGCTAGGCTATATTGACGGGAGTATCAAGGAGCCTGCAAAAGAAGATATAAAACATTCAGACAGATTGGGTCTCAGAAAATATGTTGATAATGAATTGTTAATTTGATGGAGGAAGGAACTGCCACGAGTTGAAGGCATCCTTTGGGGGCCAATCTTTAGACAAAATCTCAATGAGATGGGGACTTCTCAGTTTCGGGCTTTAATGGAGCTTCTTTAACAAAAGTCTACATTCCAAAAATGATAGAGATAAACGAATTTGGATGCCCTCAACGAATGGCCTGTTCTTGGTCACATCTCTATTTCTCACCATGATTAGAAATACTGAAGTGAACAGTACTAACTTCAATGCATTGTGGAAGTTGAAGGCAACTCCAAGGGTCATCGCTTTTGGTTGGACGGTGCTTCTTGGTCGTATTCTAACTATGGACAATCTAAGGTGTCATCACATTACAATCGTCAATGGCTGCCCTGTGTCTTTCAGATGAGGAATCAATTGACCACCTACTTCTAAATTGTCTCAGCCCAATTCACATGGAAGAAGATTCTCAGTTGGTTCCAAGTCAGCTACCCTCTGCCTTGTACTATTCCAGCTCTATTTCAGTTCTGGCAGATGGGAGTAGGCTACACCAGAGGTTGCATCATGTGGATGTGGAAAATGTCCTTTATGGCAACCATTTGTCCATTTGGAGGGAAAGGAACAGAAGTTGCTTTGAAGGTAAAGTCACAAATGTAAACACCATTGCAGAAGATATCAAATGTTTAGTTAGTGGCAGCCTAGGTCTCCCCACTACCTCAGTTCATAGGTATTTTAGCTGATATCATTACCCAGTGGTGGAAGGAAGTGGTCGAGTCCAAACCTCATCAAATGCGAATTTCGCCAACTTAGAGGCCTCCTCGCCAGGATACCTAAAACTTAACTTTGATGGTACTGCAGCTGGAAACCAGGTATGGCAAGGGTGGGAGGTCTAATTTGCAATGAAAAAAGGGTTTGTTCTACTGTCTTATTCTGGTCCAGTGGGTCTTTGTTCCATAAATAGAGCTGATTTATTGGCTTTGAAAATAGGCCTGTAGGAAGCTCATCACCTGAATCTGCAGAACCTTATTGTGGAAGGAGATTCTGATTCTGCCATTCGGTGGGCATCTACATCCTGCAATTATCCTTGGTATCCGGCTGATCTTATTCAAGAGGTAACGTCTCCTTCTGTCACATCAAGCGCACCACCAATGACAAAGTTGATACACTAGCGAAAGAGGGAGTCCTTCGCTCTGAGTTATTCCTTTCTGTTGGTTCTTAATTAGTTTTGTCTTCGCTGCCTGGATTGCTTTTTTGATTTCTAGGCTGCTCTGGTGTGGCTGTTGTTTTCTTTGTTTTGTGTTCCGTATAAGTCTCCTATACTGTACAGCTTCTATCTTAATAAAGTCACTATTTAAAAAAGAAAAAAAGGGAATTGCCACGAGTTTTAAATATTCTGCAATTGCAAAAGAACTTTGGGAATCGATTGAGGCAGTTTATGCCCAAAAGAGAAATAATGCCAGAATTCTATAATTGAAAATGGAGATTGCTGGTTTTTAAACAAGGAGCTCTCTCAATTGGTGAGTATTATTCCCGATTTTGGGCATTGTGGATAGAGTTGGAGTCTTACATCAGCCTTGAACCTTGTTGTGCTAAGAAGTAGGTAAACCTATTGGAAAACCAAAATATATTTGAACTCTTGGATGGTGTTAACCCAGAGTAAGATCTTATCCACACACAAGTAACAAGTCACGATCCGTTGCCTCCCATTGGTACAACTTTTGCTCTGCCACAAGGAAAGGAGAGTCATCGGCTGGTTTTGAATCCCAAATCTGATGTCGTACCTGAGAGATCTGCTGTTGTTAACAATAATGTTGCTAGTGCAATCCAGAATATAGGATATGGTGGTTATAAGGGTGCCAGCAGCCAAAGACATGGCTATGGAAATAACCGTGGAAGTGGAGCGGATACTTAACTGGACTGACAATAAAAATTGGTGAATGCTATAGCAAAATCTTAAATGAAGATTGTATAGGAGGCATAAGAACAAGAGATGATACTTAGTTAGCAAAACATACTTTTTTCTGTAGAATTAGGGTGATGGAACTAAAGAATGCATTGACACAAATGAAAAGAAGAAAGGCTACAGGCCCAAATGACACTCCAATAGAGGCTTGGAAATCGTTAGGAGAAAGTAGAGGGATTTAGTTAACTACGCTCTTCAATAAGATATTAATGAAAAAGCAAATGTTGGATAAATGGAGAAAGAGTGTTGTATAACCTATACAAAAGAGTAATGGGGATATAAAAAAACTGTACCAACTATCATGGTATTAAACTTATGAGTCATACTATGAAACTATGGGAGAGAGTAATTAAGTAAAGACTTAATAAAAAAGACCAAGATATCTGAAAACCAATTTAGTTTCAAACCAAGGAGGTCAACTATGGACGCTATCTTCTCAATTAGGCAATTAGTGTAAAATTGTCAAACAAAATGGAAAAATCTGCATATGATCTGTAACGACCCAAGAATCTGGAGCTCTTCAGATTCTTAAGTCGCACTCAAATTGTAATAATAATACCACATAAATCAAATTTTCATGAGCATCAAGGTCATAAACAATCAAATTTCTTTATATTTCAACTATTATGTAAATATTATAAGTCTTGATAACACTACTAAATAAGAAAATTTCTATTTGAGGAAAGGAAAGTAATAATAATGTCTAAATCTTGGGCTACTCCCGACTATAAATCTATTCTTTTACTTTTCCGCGCTCTGGATCAGCCACGCATGTCAAAGTCCATCGGCTGATCCCCGTCACTTCCCGTAACCTCCACAACTGCATTATCTGAAGTGGGGCGAACCACTAATCAATAAAACTGGTGAGTAGAATGAGAACATTAAAATAAAGCATATTTCAATCATTCGGGGAACATATATATTCAATGATATGATTTCAGTCACATTCTAATTAATTTCTTTCTTGAGTGATTTCCCACTGTGGCATCAAATAGTTCCGATACCCCATACGGTGCATCTACATTTCTGTCAACAATATGGTTTGTCATCCACCATGAATGTTGAGCCTGTTCCGATACTCCCAACTGGAGCATCTACATTTCTATCAACAACATGGCTTATCATGCCACCATGATTGCTGAACCTCTTCCCCTCAACCAACATCCACGAGGGAAGTTCTATACTCAGTGCCAGCAGTTGGTATCACGCTTATTTCAATCATCAATGGTAAATTCATTTCAATAATTTTAGTATAGAATCATCTCCACCTTAATTGGCTACATCATCTTATTCTTTATTTGGCCAGTACCACACAACACTGATTAATCCTCGCCCCACTCCGAATCGGAGTTGGTACCAGGCGGTGGTATTGCCCATGTCTTATTGAGGTAATCAATTATTTACCATAAAGTTATCCATCAAGACACAATTAATAAATCCAAGTGAAAATTAAAGGAACTAGTTATTATAAAATTTATTATGGAATATTAAGTCAAAAAATTAGTTAATTGTTATGAAAGGCCCACATAACATTCAATTAATTGAACATATGTTAGTTTAGGTAATAGACAAATATGGGATTTGTAACTTATCATGCCATAAATTTATCATAAACCTTAAAGAGGAATTTAAGGAAAATAGAAGGGGCAATTTTGTAATTTAGGGGCAATTTCGTAATTTCCAGAGGTTTATATAATATCTCCTCCAGGTCGTCTCCTCACGTCTTCAACCTAAGGCCGTTTGCCTGTTTCATTCATCAGAGGAGAGGGACGCCAAGCTCGGCTTGCGGCAGTTGCGGGGTGGGGCCCAGCAGTCCGATACACATGGGTCCCACACCATAGTGGTCGCCCAGGGGCCCACTCCAAGATGTGTGGACCCGATCCTTGATCAGGTGCCCCCACGTGGCCCTCAACTTCAGTCGGCCACACAAGTGTTTGACGGCCTGGAAATTTAGAAGTTCCAGTTCTGATTCAGATTTGCAAGTTCATCCGTCATCTTCTCTGCCGAAATCAAGGGTTCAGAGGTATGTAAATCATAAGATCTTTATTTGCCCCATTCTCATCAAAAAATTGGGTTTTTGGAAGGAGTTTCTGCTATTACACAGTCGTCAGATCTGGGTAATTTCTTATCTCTTCACTCAAGGATCAGATTCGTTGGTTCCATTCCAAAACAGGGCCAAAAGGTGTCGATTGGGATTCATACAGCATGTCAGCCGGTCTGATTACTATTTTTGATGATCGAATTGGGTTCAATACCCAATCTGGCCGACGTTATGTATTAACGATCATTGTAGTACTAGTATATAGTAGCCACGATTCATCAGATGATCAAATAGGTCTAATCTTCTACTCTATTCAGATAATCAAGTTAGATTCTACTCACCTGGTATAGTAGCGTATTGCTCCGGCAGTGATTGGCCTCTCGTCAGACATCCACCGTTGTCCCGCTGGGATCTTCTTCTCCCCCTAACAATTTCACAGCCAAGTCAGTCTTCTTCTCTCTCTCTCTCTCTCTCTCTCTCTCTCTCTCTCTCTCTTGTAGTTTCTATCGTTGCTGTACCTACGATAAGTTCTGCCTGCTGTCTAATCTATATATATATAGTGTTGGTGGGGAGTCCTGTTTGGAAACTACTATTCTAAGAGAGAAAGTCTATTGGGACTCCAACAATGGACTTGCCAAGAGTCTAAAAACATTCCGATCAAATTAGGAGACTCCCTGTCAGGCTCCAAACATAGTTTGGACTATCATGGCCCACCTGGAAAAGGGTTGGCCTACAAAAGTAGGTTCGGTTATTACATGATCTTTGTGATTGGCACATGACAACAAGATTGAAGAGAAAATTTTATAGGCTAGCAATTAGACTAGTTATGACCTATGGAGCAGAATATTGGCTAATCAAGAAGCAACATATGCACAAAATCGATGTAACAAAGATGAGAATGTCGATATGAACATGTCGTAAAACTAAAAAGAACAAAATTAAAATTGGCATTTTCAAGAGCATTGAAGGGTTGCATCAATAAATGATAAAATTGGAGAAACCCATTTAAGATGGCTTAGGCATTGCAGGGTGGCAAAGATCCTGTAAGTAAAAGTTGGCCATGTAGGTTGATGGCCCATTAAGAGAAAGGAATATACCGAAGAGGACATGGATGAAAGCAGTAAAAATATATCTAAAGACGTGTAACTTATCTAAGGATTTGGGTTAGGATAGATTAGAATAAATAAACAGAATTCATTTAGCTGACCCAACATAGTTGGACAAGGATTCGATGAAGATGATAATTCATCTCCAAGATGAATACATAAACTCAACTAGCTTATCTTCACTTTGCCACTCAACTAGCTTATCTCCACTTTGCCCAACCCCCACTAATCCTTCACTATTTACATTATCCATATCAAGTCGTCCACTTTGTTTTATAGTTGCTTCCGATGGTGGCACCAAGTCACTCATCTTTGTTTTGCTAATCTTTTATCCATTTAATTAAAACAAGTATGCCAAAACTTATCCTAGATAATAGTTGCAACGGTTTTCATGAGCAATGCAAATAAACAAGAGCTCAAATCAAACCATTGGCGTAGGTCAAATCAAACTGGAAATATCATTGTTTCTCAATACCATATGCTTACACAGCTCCATCATACATGTCTTGCAGAAACTCATTATGCCCATTAGGGATGTGTTATTCCTTCAATGTTTGCCAAAATTAATTATATTGAGAATTTATCATAAACCTTCCCTAAATCCAAACACATGAATAAACTTTTCCTAGTCTCTGAACAGCCCATAAGAGTCACAACAAGAAATTGTTTTACTGTGGATCTACTTGAAATAACCATGGTTCTTAGAAAGTGTGAGATTTTTTCTCAAATCTTGCTCTCACTCTCTCCTGAAGTTCCTATTGTGCAACTCCTTAGTGTGATGGTTTGACAGGTTTCACTAAATATGACCTTTAATGTGAAGCCTATCTGTATAATTTGTTGTGATTGTTGGATAGTGCTGGAGGTGTGGTTAAAAGCCAGCAACCTAGACTCATCCCTGCTGTTGCTTGCATTCAAAATAAAAAATTAAGAAATTAAAGAAACCAGAAGAAATAGTTAAGAGAGAGAATATCATTATTAAATGGGATAACTAAATAAAAATAAACACTAGGAACATTTTTTCCTGATAGAATGCAATTTTTTTTTAAAAAAAAAGAGACAATTATATGGAGAAATGGTGGACCTCATCAAGGTGATGAAGGGCCAACCATATGCTAATAAGCAGGTGCAATTACCTGACTTGCCAGATGTACTCTTCACTAGCTGTAGTAGCTCTCCAGTTGAATGCAAACCTCCTTCTAATCGAGCCTTCACAATCTTGGTTCGAAGAGAAAGCCAGTTGCTTTCCTCCCCATAGTCACGCAAAATTCGACCCACTTCAGCCTCAGGCCAGGAATTCACAATATCTTCTGCTTTCAAACTTGCCTGTCAAGAACCTGTGGGTCAAATCAGGGCAATATATGAAGAGATTCCATGCTAGCATACAATACTTTTGTTACATCAAGCTAATCAATGAAACATCATCACTTGTTGCATTATAAGGTATACATGATGCAATGCAAATCAGATGTCATGCTACTCCCATTATTTTTATTGAGAACCATCATGTCAGAATAAAAAGACTACCTAATTTTCAAGAAGGGTGTGAAAATGGATAAAAAGATGGGTGTGATTTGCATGAAAGACATGTTAAAGACACTCAGTACCATAGTTACCTGGTTCGTAGTTCGACCAATTCGAGTTCGAATTCGCAATTCGCAATTCGCAGGTTACTTAAATTCGAAAATTCGATGGGGTAGGTTTAGCTAATTCGATTTCCAGTTCTCTTAATTTGTAGTTTGAGTTCGATGAATTCGCTAGACTAATTCAATGTAGTTCGATACTATTTGTAAGTCCATTCAATATATACATAAATATTTTATAGAAATTGGATGCTTTAATTAGCATATAAATAATGACATTTCACAAATAAATATTCAAAAAAACCCATCCTTCTTTTAGTTCAAGTATGAATCAATAAACTTCAATCATCTAACCATCCATATAAAATAAATTAAATCCTAAACTCCAAATAAAAAAAGATATAAAATTAATGTTAAGCAACAAAATAGAAAAAGAAAATAAGATAAACTAAAAGTTCATCAATTTTAAAATAAAAGTCTTCATTCCCAACGCTTTTTTCCTTTGTCATTAGAAGATTGCAGACTACGTCCGTATGATGAAATACTTCTTTGTCTAACAGGTGGACGTGATTGTAAAGATGATTGAACAACCGCAACATTAGATGTGCCACTTGCTCGGGATTCCACATTACTCTCATTACGACTTTGAAGTTGAGGCTCATCATCATCATCTAGTGCTTTCCACCTTAGGTCTTCTAAATGTGCACTTGAATCATCAATAACATTAGGCTCAGGATTAATGGCCCATTCTCGAAATGGTCCATCATGGTATCCTTCCTTCATGCGTGATAAAAGGCCAAGATTTGAATGAATAAAGACAAGTTTATCTGCACGTTTAGCGTTAAGCCTGTTTCTTTTAATATTATCTATAAATGAATATGTACTCCAACTTCTCTTTGCAGACGATGAGCTTATAAGTTGTGCAAGAATTTTTTTAGCTATCTCTGCTAGCTCTGGTGTCTCACTTCCATATGTTGACCACCATTTTATTGATGACATAGTAACTGCATCCACTTTTGCTGCAGGAAGTCCAAAAACACTATCTTTGGAATGAAATACTGCATATTGAGCCCTCAATTTAGCCTCAGCTCCAGTATCCTGTAGAAATAAAAGATTGTAAAATAATTTATTAAATGTGTCAGGAACACAATAAGAACATAATAAATGAAATATTTGTAGAAATTTAGACTGAAAATACATGCCTTTGCTAGTCTTTCAAATGCTTCCATGACGCCCTTTATAACCTCTTTATCTTGATTTGGGGGCTTTCTTTTCTCACCACCAGGTGCTAATTTAGCAAGATAGGATGAATTATAAAATCGAGGTGTAAGTGCAAATCCAAGACAATGCAATGGGCTATGCATCATGATCCACCTGTTTATTATTATTTCTTTCACCATCTCATAAATCTCCTTAAAATCATCATAATCATTAAGGCTATCTTTTATTTCGCCAAACATATTATCCATTCCTTCATATATTTCTCCCATCAATGGTCCATCTTTATCACAAAATTTAATCATTTTGAAGATGGGCATAGTAATTTTTACTATCTGCTGCACACTTGTCCAAAAAGTATCATCATCGTCAGTCACCCATCGCTTTACATTTTCTGATGTTTCCTTCATTTTTTCATCACCATGTTTTGCCCATTCTTTCCAATCATCAAGAACAACAATAGATTTAAGTACCTGTCTCACATCTAAAAGCCGTTTCATCATGATAAAATATGATGCAAACCGAGTCTTTGCAACTTTTAGAAGTTCTAATTGAGAATGACTTCTAAATATTGCCAATGCATGTGTATGGTTAACAATATATATCACAATTGTCTTACACATTTTATAAATGTCTTCATACCATTTCCAAAACTTTGACAAGTCTTTAAAGATCAGATTGAGTGTGTGACAGGCACAAGGAGACCAAAATATATGGTTATAAATCTTTTCAATTTCCTTACCTGCCAGCTTGCAATTGGCTGCATTGTCTGTGATTATTTGAACAATATTAGATGGACCCACCTCTTCAATTGCATCTATTAATAAGTTTTTTATATAAATTCCAGTCTTTTCAATTCCAGAGCACTCTACTGCATATAAAAGCATCGCCCCATCCTTATTTGCTGCAAGTACATTAATTAATGGCTGATTTTTTACGTTGGTCCATCCGTCAGAGATAATAGAAACACCCAGCGTATTCCATGTATCTTTAACTGTTGCAATTTCATTCTCCACCTTTCTTTTCTCCTCATCTAATAAAGATGTTCTAGCCTTTTCAAATGAAGGTGCTTTATATCCATCAGGAGCTTTATTTACAGCTGAAATCATTTCATGAAAAAATGGTGACCCCAGTATGTTGAAGGGCACTCCACAAGCACATAACCATCTTACAATTGCACTGTCAACAGAATCCCTTTCCACTTTCTTAAATGACTCTATAATTGGGTTCTTTTGCTTAACTTGTTGCGGCGAGAGAAGTGTTGATTGCTTTAACTGAGAATGAACTCCAGATTTCTCAGCCTTCATAACCCAATTCATAATTTCTTGTAATAATTGAGGGCATTTAGGTTGCTTTAGCAATGTTGGACATCGAATAATATCTGATTTTTTATTTGGCCCTAGCCCAAAAAAGTGTTGGTGAACTCCTGTGTAGGAACTTTTGAATTCACGCTTGCAATGTGGGCACGAACAAAATTTACCTGTTTTTGCATCCCCCAATATCGTCACTTCATCCCATAGTGGCTTTCCTTTAAAAAGACTTTCTTTTTCTAAAGGAACATCATTTTGATTACCATCTATATCTTCATCACTCTTCTCATCGATGTACTGTTCACCGTCTTCTTCAATATAGATGACATTATCATCTTCTTGTTGCTTTCTTTTTTTTTGTCCGCTAAACATTACGCTGCACAAACTTTAATATAAGAATAATGTGTTTTTAATACATAATCAATATTACAATTCTATCTCTAATTATTTGAAAATGTGTATTTCTAAGTCATAAGTGAGCCCTACAAAACGACATTCCAATGAAGAAGTTTTTTCAATCTCCTTGTTTGTATTTTTATCAATTGTTTTTTTTTTATCGGGCCTATCAATGATCCTTTTATCAAAATACTGATGGCTCCTAAATATTATACATTACTTGTTCTTCTCAAAGTGTGGCCCATATATCAAAAAAATTAAAATAGTTAAAATGAATTTTTTTACAAATAAAATTAATGTCTTTCGAACTTTCTTAAATTTTTTAATTAATTTTTCTTTTACAAGAAAGGGATTCATCGCTAATTTATTTAGTATAAAAAAGTGAATTCTTTTTAACATTTATTCACATATCTCACCACTAATTTATTTAGCATAAATAAGTAAATTATTTTGTAATATTTATTCACATATCTTGTAAGTGTTTATTCTTACTAATTTTTTAATTAAATTAGAGCTTAATTTAATAAATCATACATAAAATGGGTCATATTAATATAAATAAGTGAATTATTTTGTAATATTTATTCACATATCTTGTAGGTGTTTATTCTTACTATTTTTTAATTAATTTAGAGTTTAACTTTAATAAATCATACATAAAAGGGGTCAAATTAAAATAATTAAGTGAATTTTATTGTAATATTTATTCACATATCTTGTAGGTGTTTATTCTTACTATTTTTTAATTAATTTAGAGTTTAACTTTAATAAACCATACATAAAAGGGGTCAAATCAGTATAAATAAGTGAATTTTTTTGTAATATTTATTCACATATCTTGTAAGTGTTTATTCTTACTATTTTTTAATTAATTTAGAGTTTAATCTGAATAAATTATACATAAAGGGGTCATATTATTTTGATCCATTAGAATTTTTTAGTCTCCAAATATAAACAACCAGCTATAGAAATAGAAGAAACCTTTTTTACCACGCGAGGCTTTAAACAATTCACCAAATTCATAAAATAAATAAAGCTAGTTTGATGCTTTCAAAACTGGAAGGAATACAAAATAGTTTAAAAAAATAATATCCCACTCACAATTTACCAAAAAAAAAAAAAACAAATACCGAGCCTATCCAAAATGTTGTTTGCCTACGGTGTCTTCCACAACAAAAGAAGGGTCACCTATTTAATTAAAAAAAAAAAGAGGTTGCCTTATATATATATATAACATATACATCCTTATACCCAACAATGGATTAGTCCAAAATACAATATAAAAAATTTTAAAAACAAAGGAAAGGATAGAGTGACTTAAATGGCATGCATGCTGCGGTTTAAAAAAATCAACAGTGTACTACAAGAGATTTATTAATGAGTACAATTGTAACTTACAGAAACTATGAGATAAAAGGATTGGAACTAGATGGTAGGGATACCTATTTAAATCTTAATGGTTCAAAATTTATATAATGTACTTATGGAATTCTCAAATACTACATCGATCGGAGTTCATCTAACTGTCAAATTGAATGCATGATGAAAAAAGTGATTATTATCATATTTTTCATCTAAATTTTAATCCAATGGTGGATCAAACTTGGATTAATGAATAGTTCATAGATAACCTATAAATCTGTAAGACGATTATTTTGTATGATTTGGATAATGGTCTTAATTGGGATTTTTTCCTAATCTATATTCATTATCATAAAAATTAAATCGGTTATGGACTGCAAAAACTGAACGATTATGGGCTCCAAAATCTGAAATCTAAATCGTGCATAGAGAGACAGAGAGGTATACTTAAAACAATGGGGGTGTGGAGTACAATACAATAAACAAGGCTTTAGGGCAGTGGGAACGTTGGCAGCCACTTCCCCATCGTCCTTATCTATCACCTTTCCCCATTGTCGTCTTCCATCTCATCTCGTCCTCTGCAACGCAACTTTTTTTTTTCTTGTTATTTCTCTTCATTAAACGCTGTGAATGGAGAAAGCGTACCTGAATCTTTGATTCGCACTACACGCACGCAGGAGAGACCGAGAGATTGTGGTGATCTGAGATCTGGATTTCCTGTCCTTGAGAGTTTATGCAGTATTGCAGCCATGGTTACAACGGATTAAACAGGTATTTATAGATTTTAGTTCTAATCTATTTCTAAAATCTATTATTCCTTGTTTCCTCTTCTGATTAAACTTTCTAATTTTTTTTATTTTTCTTTTAATGTTTTGGTAATATTTAGATCTCTGCTTTCTTTTGTATGAACTTTTCTCAAAACCCACATGAAGGAAAGACAGAGTTCTGATATGACACGAACTGTAGCGAATCACAGTTCTTTCTAAATCAGGAATTCGCCGAATCGAACAGCGAGCTGTTCGATTCGGATTGCACAGGATTCGACGGCAGAGTTACTGAACTAGGTAACTATGCTCAGTACCTCACATCAACCATGAAGCATGACAAGCTTAGAAGTTCACATTCATGCAATGTGACATGAACCGTTGATTCAATAGGCAACATATTGTGCAGCGCATGGAAATTTCTTGAATAGGAAGATTCAAGGCATGCTTTCTTTGGCACATTTCTGGATTGTTGCAACATTCTTTTCTTTTTCAGTATATAATTTAATACGAGAGATTGCTAGGATATCCCCCTGAAATGTTATGAAGAAAAGTAAACCAATCCATAGAACCACACAAACGAAAAACTAAGAGAGGTGTAGGGGAAGAAATTGACTCTTAAGTTTCTGTGTGGGTACAAATTGCACTAAATGCTAAGGTCGATCAAAGGGAATGATCACTGATGTTCCTTCACAATTGAGGGAAGATGATAACAACACTTGAGAAGTAACGGAGGAGGGTTAGGATGCTAAGGATCCCTCTTTCCTAGTATATAGGGTATTTCAATTCAAGGATTAGAAGGAATCAGGAACAGACCTTTTCGAAATATCTCCAAGACGTCAAATAAGAACACTGCTCCATGTGGCAGTCAGCAGCAGCATCGTAGGCAGCACTCACAGAAGTGGCGTTTTCATCCAACTCTTGACATGTTGTGCTTCACTTTGTACTTCTTGGGCCCACTTCGTCTGGTCAAGCATATTTCTAAAGGAGGAAAACTTAAATAAGCCACAAACTCCTACTCGTGAGCTGGCCAGGAAGAAAGACAAACATGTAAAGGGGAGGTACATGCTCTATCTCCAAGCTATGACACCCTTCTTGAGAGAGGCAAAGCTACGAAAGGTTAGGCCTAGATACAAGTGATTTCATTTAGGCAAGTAGGTACCATGTAAAATACACTAGATTATGGTGTAGTCAATTACTCCACTACATGTTGGTCAAGCACAATTAATCAATTGTTTTACACATGGCCAAGCCAAAAGTTATTAACCATGCTTTCGAAATTCATCCAGGACTGAGTAGACTCAAGCAAGTCAACCCGGTGCCGTTCAATACTGATGAGTCTGAAATTGAGATTCCAAAAAGGCCCGGAGTCAACCAGCACAGACTGGTAAGAGATCAGCAAGGACTGGTGCAAGACTAGTACAGATTAAATCACACAATAGCTCAACCAAAGCACAGAAATGATCTTATTTTCTCATTTAGAACTTAAAAGGACAAATAATAGTATGATACCAAAACAAATATTTGCTATCAACAATATGGATCATGGGTCCAACATGCAATATCAATATGGCAATGGCAGTGTGAGATTGATTTTCAATGTTACGTGGGATTATCAATATGATGATGAAGCTAGAGTTGTTTTATGATTTTAGGTATTCTATCCATTGGGTTTCCATATTTATCTAACAAGAACTGGAGATTCTGGTAATGATGATATCAACTGGCATTCAAGAGTTAGTTGTTCCCATGGCCCAAGCCCCCACCCCTCGGTCAAAATTGCGGTTTGTTATAACATTGCTATTCTGAGTGTTGAGATATAAATGGTTATTATCCCCCAGTGGTTTGGTGTACCATATGTGCTAAGAGTTCATTTGCCTTTTTATGAATGGGATAGGAATATGGGCTTTACATATGTAAATGACCTATTATGTAAATGTTACATATGCAAATGTTAACACATGTGAAACACATTACGATGTTCATAAAAATCACCATTTTCACACGAGTAAATGAGAACATCCAATAGTTTTAGATATATTTAGATTATTCTGGACGTTCTTCACAAATTACTCAAAATCCATTAAGAGTTAAGATATGAAACTATTCATCTTGATTTTACCATTAATAAAGAATATTGAATGGTTCAAATTATGAATTGAGGGCACAGAAAATTCAGAAAATAAGACTTATTTTTATTGAAGTTTTTCACAAATTACTCAAAATAGATGAGATGCTCAACCTCAAGATCTTGGGGTTTGTGCAACAAACAAATTGAATGGTATGGATTAGAAATATGGGGTAGCATCTGAATGAGTATAAAAATTAAAGGACTTTGATCTGGCCCACAAGAGAATCTAAATACTATGTGGAGAATATATTGGCGTCATTTTGCAAGTGGGGGTGTGTATCACTTTCACGCCTTTGTAAGTGTGAAAAGTTTGGTATAAATGACCTCATTTACACACCATTTTCACACCTCATTTACACACCACTTGAAAATGAGAGCAAACAATGGTAACAATGAGTGGCCATTATGCGTGTAAATCATTTACATATGCAAATGAGCACAAACAAACAACCTCTAAAGCCTAAATGATTCATTACAAGTGATTACATCATGCTACACTAAGGAAAACTAAATATATTTACAACTGATTTAAGATTTTTTTTATTGTAAATGAATTTTATTAACAGTCAATAAAACATCAAATTTACACATTTTTAGCATTTTCTATTATTCATTTATTTTTCTTTAATTTTTGAAAAAAAATTATGAATTTTTAAGAGCATCAAACATGTACCAGACCGGCACAATCAGTACCAGCTTGTCCTAGTCCCAAGTCCCAACTAACATGAAGACCAGCATAGATATTTAAAACCTTGTGATTAACTCAAGTAGAAGTGAATGAAGTTAAATCACATCTTTTTATACGTGACCAATCCATGGTGGGCCCAGCTAGGTAAAACTTGGGCTAGCGCCAACTACCAGTGCATGTGGGGAGAAGGGGGACACTAACAATGGTGAGCCCTAGAGTGTTCAAATGTATATGATAATGGTATTCCTCTTATAATATTAATAATTGTTTGTTTCCTCTTATAATAATGGTGCTCCCTCAACCTCATGCACCCTTGTGCCTAACTAGCTGAGGAACAGCCAGAGGCTTATAGTAATTATATCAACTTTTACTAGTTTTTGCAAAGTCTGCTAAGTCTTCAGCTCAATTGACTTGAGAGGACTTTCATGCATCAACCTTCTTTTTTAAAAGAGTGATTGTATTGATTGCTCTAAAAATCTTAACAGTATAAAAGGACTATACCGAAACCAAAAAACCCCCAACAAATAGATGAGGGAAGGGCAAACAAAAACAAAGAGCAAGAGACTCCCAACCCCTAAAAAACGAGCAGGGAAACCTAAGAGGAAGCTAATAAGGGGACACAAATAAAAAGGGCCTTGAAACACCCTCTTTGGAAAGAGTATCTAGCTTTACATTTGCAGAACACTTGATATGAACAAAACAAATGATAAACTTCAAAGAGAGATGAGACGTCTCTTTAATTAAGTCAGCCAAAAACCAAGGACCATTAGCGAAGTCAGTGGAAGCCCACCATAATACACATGAGGAGTCATCTTCAACTAGCAACCTAGCGGGATTAAGCCGACAAGCCAACATTTAAGGTCAAAAGCTCAATCTTGTTGGCAGATTAGAGAACCTCCGAACCCGAATAATGGAGGAGAGATAGGCCAACTTCATTTCTAATGATCCCTCTAAGCCCTGCCCTACCCGGATTTCCAAGAGCACTACCATCAAAATTAAGTTTCAACATGCCTGGAGGGGAGGGCACCATCTAACCGATATGAAGATGCGAAGGGGCTTCAAAAAGGCGATCACATTCCAATTCTGAATGATGGTGTTGACAGCGATACCATTGAAGATGGGGAGAGGGGAGGCCCACTACACCATTAATCTCTTCAATTTATCACTTACCGCACCCCATTCGCAGGATTTACCAACGAAGCATCTAGCATTCATTTCTTTCCAAATTGTCCAAATGGTAGCCATGAAAGAAAGATTCCACTTGATTCCACCTCTCTTCGGACCCACCCCAAGCCTCCAAGACTCGACAAAATCCTTTAAAGATTGAGGGAGAGGCTCGCTATAATGGAACCACCCAATGATTGTCTTCCAAAGAGATAGGGCAAACGAAAAGGTGATCAACAGACTCCTCATCAGAGAGACACATTGGGCAAGCATTAACTATGATCACATGACGACGTCTTCGGTTGTCCATGGTACTTTCATGCATTAACTTAGAAGGTGTACAGCACCTTGGAGGGCTTTGATCACACGATGACGCTATGCATTAACTTTCATGCATCAATCTTGGAGGGCTTGGATCATTTATCTCAATGGCAAATGTCATAAAGGTTTCACTGATGACTATCAAACATGGTCTTAGAAGGTGCACAGCAAGAGTTTCAACATCTAATTCGAGTTGTTAAAAGTTTGTGCTTGTCATTAAGGAGAGAGGATTAATTTTATTTCATGTTATTGCTTTCCTGCTCAATTTATTGTTTCTTATGTGTTGGCTTGTCCAATATAAGCCTCTTGTACTGAGCTTATATTAATAATGATTGCTACCATTCAAAAAGGAGAGTTTACCATTAAATAAAAAATAGAACAATGCCTAATGTTTCTTTAATTGTAATAACCCGACTTAGACTTGATAGACCAACCTGTACAAGGTGGGCCACACTCGACCAACACATGCTAAGAGTTAGACTAGAATTTTTGGTCAAATTGTTGTCTTAGTTCGGTTGGAGATTTATTTATTGTATAATTCTTTGAGACTCATTAATTGTATTATTACTTAGATTAGTAGTTGAGGTTCAAAGACTTGTTAAGATTCTGCCCAGGCCATTAAGTGGTCAATGAGTTCCAATCAAGACTCTCTCTCTAAGTGTTTAATTCAAGTAGAACAAGTCTGCGTAGTATCCTATTAAAACTCTGAGAGCATGGAGGACCAAGCACAAGCATAAATAGAGGGCTTGTCTCTCCTTCCTTATTCACCAAACATATGAACCGAGAGAGAGAGAGAGAGAGAGAGAGTCCAATTTGAGTTGTGAAATCTGTAGAAGAAGAAGAGGATTGCAAAGAGAACAAGGAAGATCGAGAGCGGGACGCAATGAACTTCCATACGAGGTGAGTAGAAATTCTTATTCTACTTATATATGTTCTTTCTTTGAATACCTTGATTGATGACGAGATTATGAATGAGTATGATGAATCAGATTAGTTTCTAAAAATTTCAGCAGTAGCTGATGACACTAGGATATAGTTTGTGAACTAGGAACCTCAACCCACATCTTGTAGATCCTCAAATCTGGAGAAGTATGGGTGATGTGATGTCTGGGTGTTACTTACTACCAATTCAAATGGGTAGAGGATGGGGAAGAAACCAACTAGATTCTATACTCTCGTGTTACAGGACATCATTGAATAGTTTGTCGACATTGGTTATGGGACCATATGGCCCACGTGATGGATGATTTGATCCGACCATTTGATGAACCACACAAACGCGACCATGGAGATGAAGGACTCATATGGTGTGGGTCCTAATAGGTTATCTATCCGAATGACCCAAACCCTGCCCATGTAATGGAGATTTCTATCGGCCATGATACATTATTGTTTGAGTCGTAAATCTTTTTCCAGCACTTGGAATTCCGCAAAAATGGTGTGATAATATGGGTAGGACCAATGGAAAATAGAATTAATTCATTCCAACCAAAGATTGATCACAAATCCTAACCAGATTAGGATAGTTGCAGAATCAGGCCACCATATAATGTTTTAGTCAACAGAATGATGGGACCCAGATGGGCCACCTGATGAATAATCTGGTCCCCAGCTCTTGTTGTGGGCCCAGGGGCGACCCTAGGGATGTAGTCCTTTTGTGCATTGGACCACTAGGGCCAACTATCTCACTACTCCAAAAATCCTAGGCGTGAGTCTCCCTCTGACAAACATGGAGTCGTTCTGTTGACATACACTTTATAAGAATAGTTGGACAAATTTACATATAGGCCCCTGATGTTCTAGATTGATTAAATTAGATCCTTTTGAGACTATTTCCTCAAGGATATGTATAGAAGAATTGCAACTAATGACCTAAACATTATATATTGTCATTATTATTAAATTATTCCTAAAAGTCCCACACAGAATAATTATAGTAATGTCAGAATAATCCCTTGTAGTTCTACGAATCAGATTTAAAACCTTGTTCAAGTTATCTATCCATGACTATATAAAGAGGAATGATGATATTAGAATCAAACATCAGCTTAGGATCAATAAAGGTTCTATTTACTCTCAAGATATGCTGATCATTTATTTCACTGTATGATTCTTAAATTAAATAATATTCATCTATCCATTATGCAGTGTAATTAATGTGGAACCAAGACTTTGAATTGATTTATGTGAGCTATGATAATTGATTGAATTCCTCAATAAGTTATGGGCAATGCCACATACCTGGGTACCAATTTTGACTCGGAGTGAGGCGAGAACCAACCCAGTGTTATGTGGTAATGGCCAAGGAAGAGAGCAAGCTAAAGATACCTATTATGATGGAGATGAATCTCTAATAAACTCATTGAATTTGAACTTGAAATTAATGTTTGAAATAGAGTAACACAAACCACTAACACTGAGTATAGAACTTCTCTCGTGGATGTTGGTCGAGAGAAGTAAGTTCAACACTCATAGTGGTAGGATTAGCCATGTCAATATGTCATTAATAAAAATGTAGATACTCCAGTATGGGAGTGTCAGAATAGGCTCAACAATCATGGTGGATGACAAGCTATGTTGTTGACAGAAACGTAGTTATACCCGTGTGGGCTATTAGAATTATTTGTTGCTTGTCGTAGAAAAATACTCAGGAAAGAATAGATTTAAGATATTGTTCTTAACACCATTATTTAAAATATAAATATTCACATGAATGATTGGAAACATTTTATACCTTACTGTTTACTTATTCTACTCACCTGTGTTACTGAGCAGTGGTTCGCCCCACTTCAAATAATGCATTCGTAGAAGTTGTGAGGAATGACAAGGATCAGCCGGGGAACTTTGGCGTGCATGGCTGATCCAAAGAGCGAAGAACAATAAATAAATTATAGATGAGATTAGCCCAAACAATTGAATTTCTCCATTTTAACTTGTCATGACTTTTGGTATATATTATGATTCAAATACAAATTAAATATGAATGCTTTTGGACCTTTATGTCAATGGAATCTGATTTATGTTGTATTGTTATAAATCTGAATACGTCTTAAGAATTGAAGTGCTCTAGATTCTTGGGTCGTTACATTAATATAAATATGCAAAAGCTTCATGGAGTTTATTTATATATATATGGAAAACCTCTACCGAGCACCCAATGCTCACGATAAGGTAAGCTCCATGTATCAAAACACTTGTAGGGCCCAACTTATGATCCATCTAATGGACCATAAAACAAGTACACCCCCCCCCCCCCCCCCCCCCCCACAACCAAAAAAAAAAGCACATAATAGTCACCGATACCAATTTTGGCACCCATCCAAATGGATTAGACCATTGGATCGGATTGCATTCACTTAGGACGGTAAAAACTTGTCAGCCATTGATCAAGTGCTTGGGATGATAAATTGATCCTCCATAACTATGAAAGGATTGGTTAGGGGAAGTTTATATATATACATAGATATATAAAGTCGTCAACGAGCATGGAGTATTCCATGAACACTATATGCCGTGGAGCCTACCTACGAGTCCACTTTGGGATGGAGCTACTGGATTTGAAGATCTGGGTGGGGCCCTCCTATGTACAAAAAATCAGCCTCATTTGATCATCACCCACAGCCCACAAGACTTCACGGTCTGAAATGGGTGCAATATTAATCCAACAATCCAATCTATTTGCATGGATGCATGTGGTCCAATAGGATGCCGCCCGCCCGCCCCTCCCCCACCCCACGCCACCCCACCCCAAACACCCACCCACATGTATGTATGTATTGAATGGTAACTTATCTTAATTAAAGGCATTATATTACAAGAGGGATATAATAACAGCCCTATCCTTTCTAAAAAAATTTAAAAAAACAGAGAGCAAAAATAAATCGAAAAGCATAAACAAAAGCAATAGTAAATTCATGGAGTTATATATTGTCAACGCATTGCTTAAAAGTTTTCATATAAAATTAGTATTTAACCAAGCTCGGCTTCATACTTTGTTCTAATGGCAGTACAAGAAAAACCCAAGTTAGACTACTACACCAATTACACAACCAATTATAGTTTAAACAAGTCGCTACATGGAATGAAGACACCAAATACGATAATAACTCTCACCTGGGGATTCATCCGCATATCAAGAGGCCCATTATTGAGTACACTAAACCCTCTTTCAACATTATCTACCTGTGAGAATAAACATGAGATTGTAAGATGCTACCTACATAAATTCCAAAAATAAAAATAAAGATGCTAGCTGCAGTGAAGAATGAGCATAAAGCAAGAGTTTCATTTTCAAAGTCAATGAGTGCGTGTTCCTAATCAAAATACACACACACACAAGTAAGAAATGGCATATGAGCGTAAACTATGAAATTTTCATTTCTAAAGTGAATACAAATATATAATAGCCCCTACCCCATATAGTTGAAGCATGTTCCAAATCAAAATGAAGAAGCATCCAAGAGAACAGATTTGAAATGGAGTCATTTCTAAAGAGAGAAATGAATACAAATGCCCATGAGCCGAGGCATGTTCCTAATCAAAATAATGAAGCAAGATTCCAAGTGGAGAAACCACTCTCCCATATCCAAGGGAGAAGATTGGAGCTCTCTCATCAAAATAAAGAACAAGCATTCAATAAAGAACAATCCTTGTATCTAGTCTATTTTTGCCTCTGTTGGGATAGCTGCCCATCTTTTAGGGACTGTTGTCCTCTTCCTTTTTGGATTGTTTGCACTCCCCTTCTTTTGGTGGGGTTTTTGTTTCAGTATAGTCCTTTTATACTGCAAAGTTTTTTGAGCATTCAATACAATCACTATTTTTGGGAAAAAAAAAATAAAGAACAAGCAGTTTTAGTGTCTTCCAAGTGAGGAGCAACAGCTCTCCCTCACTCTGACATGGACACACACAAGTTGGATAAAATTTCAACAACAAAATAATCCCCTATGAAGGTCAAAGCAAAAAAGTGAATCAGGAGCTCTCTCTCACACTCACGGACACACACATATCAAAACAAAGAATAAGGCAATTTTAGTGCCCTACCTAGGACTTATTCCTAAGGGGGAGTAACTGCTCTCCCTCTCTTACATACACATGCACGCACAAGTTAACTAAGCTTTCAATAAGGAAATTACGTAGATGAAGTCAAAACATAAAAAGTGAAGCAAATATTATATGAAATGATAGTGAATGTTCAATGTATGGACAACTGAAACATCACACTGTTAGCTCGAAAAAGCATACCTGCATAGATGACAGTCCCAAATCCATTAAAATCCCGTCCACTCCACTCTCTAAAAGATTTCCATCAACCTCACGAAGGGCAGATTTAATATATTTAAAGTTCTTCAAAAGGGTATGTGTCTTCAAGTTTGAAGGTGCATTGCACAAACCATTATTCAAAATCGAATAGATTTGAGATTGAGCCTTCTCATGTGCAACAGGATCAACATCCAACCCAATAAAAAACTGCAGTTCCGAATGATCTCGAATTATCTGGCTTCAAAAGAAAAGTAAAACTTTTAAGAGTAGAGCTCAAAGATGCATTTCTTGAATAAAAGATGCATTTCTTGAATATATAGACACACACATATCAATTTGAAAAAAGATAAAATGAAAAGGTCCAAAACTATTGAAAGTCACAGGGTACCGAAAACAGAAAAGTTTCCCATGCAACATCATGAAAACAGAAAGGTCTACAATAGTTTATCAAAAATAAATAAATTTACTAAAATAAAAGGAAAGGTGTGAGTTGTGACAATAACAACATTAAAAAATTTTATAAATACTATTTTTAGTTTCACCCTTTTTGATATAATGCAATTTTTATATATCCATCATAAAGTTTTCTTATATAGAATAAATTTATTTTCTGTCAACTATAGTTTTAATTTCCAATCTTTAGGGCTTTTTATTCATATCATTTTTCATATTTTTTTTATTTTTTATTTATTTACCCATTTACGATTTTACTTTATAAGATTTTTTGTTTGTTTCACTGATAGAAAATTATATTTACTTTCTCCATTCTTTTTCAAGTGTTTTACTTTTCTTTTACATCACATTTTCTAATTACAAAACTTTTTTTTAATGATGACTTTCATTAAAAACAGTTTTCACTCATCACAACCACTTCAAAGCACCTAGAATTCCTTTCTTTCCAAATAGTCTAGGTGACTGCAAGAAACATCAATCTCCACGGCTCCTTGCCTCTAGTCTAGGCAATCCAATCAGAGGCTTTCACACCTGAAAAAGGTCTAGGATGGACTTTCAGAAAACCAACCTACAATCAAACCATTCAATTGCCGAATTCCATATCGTCCGAGCAGTCTTGCAATTCAACAAAAGGTGGTCCACTGTTTCCTCATAACTTAAACACATGGGGCAGCCATTAACCACCAATTTCCCTCACTGTCATAGATTATCATTGGTGAGGATTCTATTTTAGAGAGCAAGCCACCCAAAAATCACCACTCTAGATAAGGAAAAGGTGGGGAAGGAATATGGTGGGGGTAAGAGGGAGGCCTTTCACTTCCCTAAGTCGGTCACTGGACTCCTCCCCCTATTACTTCTAGAAGTGGCCAAGAATAAAGAAGAAACCAAAATGGAGACAGTCCTTCGATGCATCCCACACCCTCTCATCCACCCCTTTATCTGGTATGAGGACTCTGTCTAGGAAATTAAGAAGAGAGATGAATTAAGAGTCCCCATGTTCCTTTAGGTTCATCCTCAATCTAGGGCTCCAAACCACTAGATCTCCAGATCTCATCAAATCGCATAGAACCTTAGTTTCTGTCACGCCCCCAAAACTGGGCCGGATCCAAACCCGGTTCCAGGGGTGTGAGAATTGGGGCCAATTAAATTTTTTTTCTAACATAAATAGTACGGGCCCCAATTCCGGGTGGATCGAAGTCCTTCGTGAGGCTATGCTTGGTGATCAAGCAACCATAATCACACGCGGAACTGAAATCCATACTCATCGCAAATGAATATCATATAACAACCATGTAACAAATCTCATTAATAACGAAACCAATGTCAAGTGCTTCGAAGCATAACAATTAAGATTATAATTCCAAAACAATTAAAACTTAAAATTTGTAAACTGATGGCCTCAAACATGGCCTGAAGCAGCGCAGGGGAAGAAGATTAGCCAACGGGCTAATCTCCGAGCCAAAAGGCTTATGGATAAATTGTCTAGGTGTCTCACCAAAGACAAATAACTCTCTCAACTGAGAACCAATGCCCAAAGCTTTATTCAATATGAAAGTCTGTCTCTCTTGAAGAGATTACAACATTATTTATAACTAAAACATTCTCTAAGAAAGGAAATAGCTAATTCTAAACAAATAAGAAGTCCTAAATCAATTACAACTGGACTTGCCAAATATCAAATAAACAACTAAAGCAACTACTATTAATATAGTCTACTATAAGTCTACTGTGTTTTGGGCCTGCGGGTGTAGACTTTCAATCGGGGCCCATTATTATGGCCTGCATCAGCTCTCCCCGGCTTGGAAAAACTCGACTCTGGCGAGTTGCTAGCTTGGTACTGCTCATATAAATCTGGATTGATCTTTTGAAAATCTGTAGCCGTAATCCAGGTAGCTTCAGAAAATGGTTTGCCTTTCCACTTAACAAGAACTTGTGAAATCCTCCATTCTTGGTTGAAATGATCTGATCATCAAAAACATCTTCAATTTCGTCTGGAGGGAATTGATGAAGAGGAATGCGAAGAGCTTGTTCTTCAAAGGATTCATCATTGTGGTGCCCATGATATAATGTCAAATCTTCGACATTAAACGTGGAGCTGATATTCATGTCTGCAGGAAGGTCGAGAACATATGCATTGAAACTGATTTTCTTTAGAATCTTGAAAGGACCTGCACTTCGTGGATGTAGCTTCTTGTATTTACCTGCAGGAAATCGTTCGGGCTTCAAACAAACCATTACCAGATCACCTTCGGTAAACTCAACATGGCGTTTGTGAGAATCCGCGTGCCTTTTATATGCTTCATTACTTGTAGCGATTTGCCAGCGAACTTCATCATGAACATCTTTCATATGTTGGGCAAACTGTTCAGCATCCGGACTAGATCTAGAGTCAACTGGTAAAGGACTTAAATCAATAGAAAGACGTGGCGTAACACCAGTGACAACTTCAAATGGTGATCTCCCTGTTGTTCTGTTGACAGAATTATTATAGGCAAACTCTGCCATAGGTAAAATAAGATCCCATGAAGCAACATGTTCTCCAATAAGGCATCGAAACAGATTTCCTAAACTCCGATTGACAACTTCTGTTTGGCCATCAGTTTGTGGATGATAGGCACTTGAGTATTGGAGCTTAGTGCGCATCATGTGCCATAAAGTCTTCCAGAAGAAACTCATGAACTTTGTATCTCTGTCAGATACTATTGTCTTGGGAAGGCCATGCAAACGAACAACTTCTTTAAAGAAAAGAATGGCAATCTTCTTGGCATCCGCTGTATGAGAACAAGGAATAAAATGTGCCATTTTGGAGAAACGATCAACAACAACAAAGACAGAATCTACTTTTCGCGCTGTTTTTGGTAAGCCCAAGACAAAGTCCATACTCAAATCTTGCCAAGGTGCATGTGGAATAGGAAGAGGCTGATACAAACCTGTATTCTTCTTTTGACCTTTTGCAAGTTGGCATACTCTGCATAATTCACAAATTCGGGCAACATCCGTTTTTAAGCGTGGCAAAAAAAAACGATCTTCCACAAGGGCCAATGTTTTATCACGCCCAAAATGTCCACTACATCCGCCACTATGCAACTCACGTATCATAAATTCACGGATAGATGTAGCAGGCAAACATAATTGATTTCCACGAAAGAGATATCCATCATGAAGAAAAAACTTTGGATGTTCTGAACCTTCACCATTTAGAAAGGCTGTATAAATGTGACCAAAGTCATTATCAGCTGCATATTCTCTGCGTATTTCTTCAAAGCCAGGAACATTGATGGAAATTGTCGTAAGAATGTGAGTTCGACGACTTAATGCATCTGCGACTTTATTTTCCGTGCCAGATTTATGACGCAGAACAAAAGAAAACTCCTGTAGGTATGCACTCCATTTAACACGATTGACGCTCATTTTCTTTTGAGAATTCAGGTGTTGCAAGGCTTCATGGTCAGAGTATAAGACAAATTCTTTTCCAATGAGATAATGACGCCAATAACGAAGAGCTTGAACTACTGCATAATATTCCAGATCATAAACAGTGTACTTCTTACGGGAGTCATTTAATTTCTCACTGAAATAAGCAACTGGATGACCGTCTTGACTTAAGACTCTGCCAATACCGACATGGGAAGCATCACAACTAACTTCGAAGACTTTGTCAAAGTCTGGAAGTTTTAGAACTGGTGCCTCAGTCATTTTCTTCTTAATTTGCTCAAATGCTCGAGAGGCAACATTGGTCCAAGTGAACTCTCCTTTTTTCATGCAGTTAGTTATAGGAGCCATGATTGTACTGAAATTACAAATGAACCTCCTATAAAAGGTAGCCAAACCATGAAAGCTGCGTTCCACATGTATAGTAGTGGGAATAGGCCAATCAAGGATTGCTTTGACTTTAGCTGGATCAGGTTCAACTCCGCAGGCCGAGACAACAAAGCCCAAAAATACGACTGTGGAATTCAAAAATGTACACTTCTTCAAATTAATGTAAAACTTTTCTCTTCGAAGTGCACGCATGACATACCTCAGATGATCGAGATGATCTTCCTTTGATTTGCTGAAGATTAAAATATCATCAAAATATACCACAACAAATTTGCCAAGAAAAGGTCGTAGAAGCTGAGTCATTACTCTCATAAAAGTGCTGGGAGCATTCGTTAGACCGAACGGCATGACTAACCATTCGTATAGTCCATCTTTGGTTTTGAATGCTGTTTTCCATTCATCTCCGGGCCGAATACGAAGTTGGTGATATCCGCTCTTGAGATCAATCTTGGAAAAGACAGAAGATCCAGACATCATATCAAGCATGTCATCCACTCGGGGAATCGGAAACCGATATTTGATGGTAATTTTATTAATTGCTTGGCTATCAACACACATTCGCCAAGAACCATCTTTCTTCGGTGTTAAGAGAGCTGGAACTACACAAGGACTCATGCTTTCTCGGATATAACCCTTCTGGAGTAAATCTTCAACCTGTCTGCGCAATTCAGCATGTTCGGCGGGACTCATGCGATAAGCAGGTAAGTTAGGAAAGATAGATCCAGGGACTAAATCAATGGCATGCTGGATGTCCCGCATAGGAGGTAACTCATTAGGAAGCTCTGCGGGAATCAAATCTTGAAAATCATAGAGCAATGACTTGATTTCTGGTGGCGTAGAATCTTGTTGTTTATTATCTACTTCTTGGGTTTCTTTAGGCACAAGAGCATAAACAACTCCTTGGTCTTTGCTTTCCATTTCAAACTTCCTCAGAGAGAGAACATGAGGGTTTGATGGAGTGGTAGAAACCGTCAGAGAAGATGTTAATGGCGGCAATGGAAGAAGATCCACTACTTGTCCTTTCCATTTAAAAGAATGAATGTGCCTTTTCTGATCAGTATGTACCTCTCGATCATATAACCAAGGTCGGCCAAGTAAAATGTGAGCAATATTCATAGGAATAGAATGAATGTGCCTTTTCTGATCAGTATGTACCTCTCGATCATATAACCAAGGTCGGCCAAGTAAAATGTGAGCAATATTCATAGGAATAATATCGCACCATATATCATCTTCATATATGCCAATTTTAAAATGAACCAAGCAACGATGGGTCACAGGGATTGAATGATCATCTACCCAAGCGACCTTGTAAGGCTTTGGGTGCTTTTCAATAGGCAAATTGAGCTTAGTGATCACTTCCTGTGAAACAACATTCATAGCACTACCTCCATCAACAATTAAATTGCATAACTTACCTTTGCATCTCACGCGTGTCCTGAAGATTGAAGTACGTCGCCAATCAGCTTCTTCTTGTTCATTGGTGAGGAGAAGCCGACGTATAATAAGAACAGGACCACCTTCTTCTGCACCGGTAGCGGCATGAGGAGAAGGATCAGATTGAGCCTCTAGCTGTGGATCTGGCTGAGCTTCTGATTGGATATGGTCAGGAGGAGGCTCCATCTCAAGATGCTCATCATAGTCTTCAGACGAATAAGGATCTTCATCGCAATAATAAAGATTGCGAACTTGAGGGCATGCATTAGCAAAGTGTCCTGGTTGTCCACATTGATAACACCCATCAGTTCGTCGATCTTGACGAGGAGGTCCACGATTCCGCATATCTTGCTCCTATGGCACTGTCCCCTTTTGATTTTGAGCAAAAGGACGCTGATTGGGGTGATTGTGCTGCGGTTTTGGAGGTGGACGAAAACCCGCTGGTGGAGCACGGTTATATTGAGAATTATTTTGATTGGGTGGATAACCTTTATTATTCTGAAAGGCGGGGGTTCGACGAGTCGTTGACTCCCCGACTTGAGAACCAAATCGTCTCAAAGTGGAGGACCGCAATTCTAGCTCAACCCGTCTTGCCTTGTTATAAATATCATCAACAGTTTCAAAATCATGCATAAGGACTTCACGTCTTATTTCTTCTCGCAAACCTGTTCGGTACTGATTGACTAGCGTGAAATTATCATCTTGAATTTTACACCGGATAACATAATCATTGAACTTCTCTGTGTACTCATCCAGTGATAAGGTGCCTTGCTTGAAAACAAAATATTCTTGCTGAAGGAGACTTAAATAATTGGAGGGTAAGTATTTACCTTCAAGCTTTTCACGTATATCATCCCACTTGATAATAGCAGGGCGTCCCATGACAAGATTATTGTGCTCAACGCTGTGCCACCAAATACGTGCTGACCCTTTAAGTTTGACTTTGACAAAGGCAACACGCTGTGCATCATCCATATGATACCAAGAGAAATAATCTTCGAGGGAATTGAGCCAGTCAATGAAAGCCTTTGGATTGAGACGGCCAGAGAAATCAAATATATCAATTTTGACTCGCTTTGTGATATCATCAAATTTTGGTGCAGCAGGTGCGTCTGCAGGGTCTTTTTCAGAAAGAAGACGCTGAATGAAATCATGCATAAATTCTTGCAAGCCTGTTTCTGCTAGTCGGCCGGAATTTTGTTGGTTTCCAGCGCTAGAGGATGCTTCGGCAGCAGGAGGCCTCTGTGAACCGCGGGACAGTTCTTCCAACGCATGTACTCTTTCAGTCAACTCTATTAACATGGCGTCTCGTTGATGATTAGAAAATCTGCCCCGAAATGACTGACCGCTGCGGGTTGACATTGCTTATAGAAAGCAAAGGAAACAACAGATTTTTTTTTTTTTTTTTTTTTTTTTTTTGCTGTGGGCCTGGGCTGATCAGGGCAGCTGCTGGCTGTGGGCCTGTGCTGAATCAGGCAGGCGGGTCAGATCTGGGTCAGGTCAGACCTGGACTGAAGCAAAGTGGGTTGGACTGTGGCGGGTGTCGGGTCAGCAGTTTTGGCCCAAACTGGTACAGCCCAAACTGGTACGGCCCAACTATTAAATCTTTCCTCTTGCTACAGTAATGACAAAAGAAAACTCACCTCTTCTGATGCAGAAACGAAAGGAAAAAGAGGAGGCTCCCTTCGACAGCGAAGCTGCCGGGAGTCAACGACGGGTCTGGGAGGGGTAGTCGTTGGCTGCAGCGACAACCGAAGGTGCTGTGCTGTTGGGTGCCTTCTTCTCCGATGACAAGTACCAGATCTCTCTTTCGGTCTCCCTCTTCTGTGACGTCTCTCCTTCACTGTCTTTCTCGTTTTCTTCTGCTTTGCTCCCCCTTTTCTTTTGATTTTATTCTCTGGGTTTGGGGATGGTGGACAGCAACCAAGGGATCGAAGAAGGTTCCCACCGACAGGGGGGGTTGGGTTGCTGGTGAGAGATGGAGGGGTGTGGGGAAAGGGTTCGGTGGTGGTTGGTTTGGGGATCTGGGGTTCGGATAGGGTTGGTGGAGAGCTTTCCGGGGGGCTGCGGGGTTGGATCGGGTCGGGGATGGATTGGATGGCCGCCGGAAAAGGGAGAAGGGTGGAATCAAGAAGATGATGATGATGAAGGGAAGCTGGGTTCGGTGAGGATTTGGGGATTTTTGCTGGCGGTGAGGAGAAGTCTTGGAAAGGGGTTCCGTGAAGGGGTTGGGCTTGGTTTAGGGTTTCAGGTGTGCAGTGGGTTATGGAAGGGGTCTGTGGAGGGTATGGAGGGCGGTGGTGATGCGGGAGAGGGTTAGGGTTTTCGGTATTGCTGTGGAGGTGTGCGGTGGATTATGGAAGCGGTCTGTGGAGGGTATGGAGTGCGGTGGTGATGCGGGAGAGGGCGAGGGTTTTCAGTATTGCTGTGGTGGGTGAAAAGAGTTGGGGATTTCGGGATGAGGGGCTCTGGGTTACTGGTTTAGGGGTTTGGCTGGGGCGATGGAGAGTTTCCGGTGGCAGTG
This sequence comes from Sextonia rubra, assembly GCA_037013555.1. Taxonomy (NCBI): domain Eukaryota; kingdom Viridiplantae; phylum Streptophyta; class Magnoliopsida; order Laurales; family Lauraceae; genus Sextonia; species Sextonia rubra. The sequence goes on from JASUAD010000027.1 coordinate 735,421, forward strand.
GAGGAGATGGAGATGGAGATGGGTGTCAGTGGAAAGGGGGGGGGGGGGGGGGGGGGGGGGGGGGGGGGTCTCGGTAGGGTTGGAGAAGTTGGGTTGTGGGAAGGTGAGGGAGATGGTGGGAGGGGTACTGACGACAGAGGAAGAAGCTAAACGAAGACTGAACCAAACGAACGGGTACCTCGAATCGGCGATCAAACGGCGGTCCGAGAGTGGATCTTCGTCTCTGATACCAATTGAAGCAGCGGAGGGGAAGAAGATTAGCCAACGGGCTAATCTCCAAGCCAAAAGGCTTATGGATAAATTGTCTAGGTGTCTCACCAAAGACAAATAACTCTCTCAACTGAGAACCAATGCCCAAAGCTTTATTCAATATGAAAGTCTGTCTCTCTTGAAGAGATTACAACCTTATTTATAACTAAAACATTCTCTAAGAAAGGAAATAGCTAATTCTAAACAAATAAGAAGTCCTAAATCAAATACAACTGGACTTGCTAAATATCAAATAAACAACTAAAGCAACTACTATTAATATAGTCTACTATAAGTCTACTGTGTTTTGGGCCTGCGGGTGTAGACTTTCAATCGGGGCCCATTATTATGGCCTGCATCATGGCCTTACTACAAAACCTAAGATTTTCGATCTCTGCACTATACTAGGACACCTCAGATGATGTAATTGGTGCTCCACTCAACAACTCCGCCATCTGGCGGAATTTCCTACGTCGCCTGACCCTCCAGTTCAGCACCGGTAACGAAACCTAGACACCCAAAAGTAGTGGGTCAGATTGACATAATCTGGCAAGAGGGTAAGCTGCAAACAATGGGTTAATCGACTGAATTAAACAGAAGTATTCATTATAACCCAAGATATATCAGATACAAACCCCAATGGCATGAATGCACAGAAACGGGTATTCCCGCAGATAAATATACAAAAACGGGTAAATCCCGCAGATAAATATACAGAAACGGGTAAATCCCATATATAGATAACAGAAACGGGTAGTCCCGCAGATAATAACAGAATCGGGTAACCCCGCAAATAATAACAGAGGGCATAGCTGCATACTATTATCCACAGTACACGCAAACCCGATGGCGAACGTCCACCTCCGAACTGCAGTCGGTCAGATATATATATATATACAAATATACATATTTACAAATACATACGTATATCGATGCAGAATGAACCATGATATAAAACCCTTAATTCCAATATTCAATCCAATATCATTGTGAGTATTTAGAGTACTTAAATTTGAAAGTGTATTATGAACGTGTGTCAATTCAAATTCTTTGAGGGTAAGCACTAATCCACCAATGGTCAAAGTTAGATAAATATGCACATGAGAACTAACTCTCTATCACAATGGAAATATGAGTACACAATGCCGATATACTACTTTTGGTGCCTATCATGTGGTGCATCCCGAACCTCACATTCTCATTCTGCATTTAGTCTAATTCTCATGTGAACATTCAACTAACATTCCTAAAAGACATAATTCATCTAATCCAATTATATATAATTAGTGTGTTTTACAAATTAGGTAAAAGATGTTCAACTTTTGAATCCAAAGTTAAATCAAGTCATGATAAAAAAGGGAAAGAAAATAATTAATTCCTTAATATCATTGTTGTGTACAAATACACCTTATCATTTTATACAAAACAAAAGGTACAATTTCGGGTCCCAATTTGAAATCTAACTCAATTAAGAATCCAAATTAAAATTATAAATACATTCTATTTACGGTTTAATCGCTACCAAATACAGCTTAGTTTATTTCAAATCAATCTGAATGAACATTAATCAAAATTTTATAATTCTCAATTAAATTTATAAATAATCCAAGATACATTTCTAATAACATCGAATAAAATTAATTTAATAAAAAAAACTAATCTCCATTAGGATACTAAACCATTAATCAAAATATAAAATTTTAATTCTTTATAAGAATATCCTATCCTAATTATTTATTTAATATTAGGTGTATAAATATATGTATTTAATAATAATTTTTTTAAAAGAAAATGGGCTGATGGGCCCAGACCCGCACCCGGGCCAGCCAGGCAGCCAGCCCAGCCCAGCCAGGCCAGGCCGCTGCCCAGCCGGCCCAGGCCCAGCCTGCTGCCCAGCAACAGTAGCTGCCAGGCGGCAGGCACTGCCTGGGCAGTGCAGCCACTGCACGCGTCTCCATTTTTTTTTTTTAACACACACATCAATCTACCTTATAAGTTTTGGAAGAAAATCAAATCACACTATTACCCCCCAAAAGCCATTAACCCAACAAGAAGAAGTCATGCACAAAGTGTGTAAATCAACAAACAACTAAAACATATTGCAAAAACCAAAAACCATTATTTCAACTATCCACTTGCCTGGATCTTGAAGCCAAAGTAGATCTGAAGATCAAAGCTTGAAAGACCCCACCTTGGTTTCCCCCTTAGAGAGCTTCTAGGGTTTTGGTTGAAGAAGAAAGGAAGAGGGTTGGAGAATGGGGAAAAACCCTAAGAGTAGAGTTTATATAGAGAGAGGGTTTTTCCAAATTATAAGGAAAGGCTCCCTGCTTTCTAGTAGGTTTTAAGAAATTCCAGAAAGAGTCCTCTGGCCTAAAAGGGTCCATTAACTCAGGCACAATTGTGTTAAATCAATCTATCTGACCCTCTTACCCAACTCAAACCTGACAAACCGGTATGACCCAATAACAAAAATTCGAGGCATGACAGTTTCCACATCCAATGCACAATTGAACAAATCTAGAAATTGGACAGGAAATGGCTGATCACCTACTCAGCTATCAAGCCAAAAAAGAATCCTCACACCCGACCCAACATGATATTGTTGTTTTCCATGAAGCTTTTCTTGGTTGATAGAATACCTCTCTCCAAATAGCCAATGATTTAGAAGAAGCATCCTAGACATTCCACCCATTCCTTGAAAAGCCATATTTCCCTCCCAATATTGGTCTCCAGTGACCTTGAGTCCTCTCCAAGCCCCCAAAGTGACTGCCCAACAGAGCTTGATTCATTTGTCCAAGAGGCATGATACCCAAGCCCCATTCTTCATTTGATCCACATACCTCAGACCAAAAAAAAGAATAAAGAAATTTTTCATCACGTCTACCATGCCATATGAAATCACGTTGTAGCTTCCCTATTCAACTGAAAACAGAGACCAGGCATTTAACTAGAAATAAAAGGAGACCGGGCATCTTCTAACTACAAAACTGACCCATGAATCACAAGAGTTCCTTGCTAGTAAAAACATTCATCATCATCAGAGCCTTGTCCCAACTAGGTTGGAGTCGGCTACATGAATTCTTTTTCTCCATTCAAACCTATTCTAAGCCAAATCCTCAGACAAGTTAAACTTATTTAGATCCGATTTGATTACCTCCATCCACGTCTTCTTCGGCCTACCCCTACCCCTTAGTATTAATAGAAAAACTCTATTAATAGAAAATGATATTTACTTTCTTCATTCTTTTTCAAGTGTTCTACAGTTCTTTTACATCACATTTTCTATTTACAAAACTGGCCTGTGAATCACACAAGTTCCTTGCTAGTAAACACACTTAAGATTCTCACTATGCTATTCCTGTACCCAATAAGTATATTGATGTCAATCTTAATCACCTTCCAAGTGGGTTTCTACATCGATGGTTATCACTTTTCATGGAATGAGGTAAAAGGATAGTATACATGTTAGTTAGCAAAACAAAACAAAAAAAAAAAAAAAAAAGGGGAAGGAGGGGGAGGGGTGGTGGCTTCGAACCTACATACATCTACATGGGGACGGACACACCCGTTGGACATCGGACCGCTTCTAAAACTATAGTGAAAATTCTGATTTTTCTTCAAAAAATTACATAAAAATTTTATGTCCGCCTCCAAAACCCACATAAAATTTTCATATTTTTTCCCAAAACACAATTGCCTATTTAGGTATGCACCCCTCAAACAAAAACTCTGGGTCCGCCACTGGGGGCAGGGATATTACACATGAAACTTCTATTAGTGACATGTTTCTGCCTCTTTTTTGTTAGGATATCTCTACATATTTTAGTCTTATTGTCACAATATCGGTACATAGTCTATGATGCAGAGAGGAATGTCTATGATGCAGAGAGGAATCAATACAGGGCAAGTAGGGATAGATCATGCCTCACACCTGAAGTAGTTAGGCTTCACGCCATTCCTTTCACAGGAGAGCGAGCAAAAGCATTATTATTATTATTATTATTATTATTAATCAGGTCTAAAAGCCAAAGAGGTATTACAATGCTTATGTAGGAGAAAACTAAACCCAGATCTAATCTCAACCATTAAAAGTAACCAATGGCTAAGATTAAACAAAGTAAGTTAACTGAGTCACATGATAACCTAAAGTAGGTGTCCCCTATAATGGGCTGGATGTTCCCCTAAATTGGGCCCAATGCCATGGATCATGGGTCCATCCTACATCAATCTTATTTTCATGATATCCCTATAATATAGACTTATTGTCCGCCCTAATGAACCTCCCATTCTTTTAGTTTACGAAAGAAAGGGAAAACTAACCAGAGCCCATGGTTACTCAAGATCCTACCACATCAAATTCCATATTACACGTAATCCTCAAGATGAGTTTCTCTCTCCATTATTTCTATTCTTGATCTTCCAGTAGCAATTCGAGAAGTCTCCTGAAGTTGCAAACTTGCAGCCAACATCCAATTAATAATGTTGTATACCTTGAACAACATGAAAAGGTCCTTGCACTCCTTTTATATGATGAAGAGAGAATCTAAAAGGCAAGCAAAGTAACACGCCACAAACCCTTCTTTAAGATAGGAAAAGATGTTAACATTGTATCAAATTGATAGCACTTTGGAACTTTCATTTCTAAAAGAAATAACCCTCTAGTCAGTGTCTATTCTTATTCTCAACAACCTCATTATGCTTGGGCGCATATGTACACGACATTTATGAGTCGATCCCATTTTCAGCCAAATAAGTTTGCATTTTATAAGTTATATATATGCTCATATCCATTATTTACACCATAATACTTCCAACTTAGCATCACACTTGGTTTTGATCATTTTAATAAACTCAAAAAATCAAAGCAAGTTCATCCAGTAAGTCCGCCAAAGATTAGCAACCATAGTTGCATCTGCCATTCAGCAACGAAGTATAAAACGTGCCATTTGAGGAACCAGTTCAGTTGACTAGCACCACAATTGAATTGTAAGTTGTAACCTCTTGATGCCGTTGCCAAGCCCATAATGAAGTCGATAGACAGAACAATCCAAGGTCAGGCTGGACAGGGTAAACGTGAGTATAGCTCTGCTGTTTGGCATTTTATGCATTTAACAACAAATTTTCAAACATCGCTTTGCATGGATGGCCAAAAGTAGTTCGTCCACACGTACGGCAAGTGAAATCATCAATGAAAGTCACAAAATAACACTTTGATAAATAGAAGTAACTGGCATGTATGTACCCATGGGCACTGGTATGGATAAAGACAAAAGGAAGTTAACTTGTAGTATTCAAGCTAGTAATATATAACTAGTTCTACTTGGAGTATTCTCCTCATTGGAAGAGGAGCAAAGTGCAGAGCATGAATTATTCTCGGGTGAAGTGAATCTAATCTAGGAGATGAATTGATCTGGGAATGGGACAGGCTTAGGCTTAAGAGTTGCATATAATAAATAATAATTTTAACAGAGAATCCTATTCCTATCAAAGTAGAAGTAACAAGAGCAGAGATAATATGTATGTGTGTGGTGGTGGTGGTGGTGGTGTGCTGACCGCAGAAGAGTGTCCAGCAGCTCCGAGGGTGCAGTCAACGAACGAGCGCAGATGGCGGCTACGGAATACCTCCAAGACCTCTCCAAGCATGACAGGGATGTGGTCGGCTCCGGAGAGGTAGGGAGAGAGGAGCTCCTCGGAGAAATCCATCAGAGAACGAGTTCTTCTCTTTGCCTTGGCCAGAGGCAGAGCTGCTGCTAATTCTTCTTCTGCAGAACCAGCAGATGATCTCCTTTTCTGTCGCATGGCGGTTCTGCTGCTGCTGATGTTGCCTTTAGCTCTGGCGGCGACATGGCCGCAGGAGGAGGAGACCAGGCCTCTTGATGTTGACACTCGTCTCCAACGGAAATGGAGATTAAATGCTCCACCACTACCACTAGCACCACTCGAAGAAGCAAGAGAAATAGGAGGGCATGGGCAGCAGCAATATCCGCGGCACAACAATAGGCGCGTTGTTGCTGCAGCTGACGACATTGGTAGGGAAGATATAGAGAGTGAGAGAGAGAGAGAGATTAGGATTTTTAGGGTAGCCGAGGGGATTGGGCGGTTGGTATGGTCTCCACTCTCCACTCTCCACTCACTCACACGGGTTTCCACAACACGCAAACGTTTTGTTCAAGGGTTGCATTCGTTCTGCTCACCAGAAATGGAGGCGAATGTATATGGTTGATCCCAGGCATGTATATGGTTGATCCCAGGCAAACGAGAGCACGCTTTGACGCGGATATGTGGCGCTAGTGATATGGCGCCAGTGATATGCTCATCTGATGGAGAACGAATGATTTGTTTTTTTAGGTATAACGGGTGCATCGAGTCGAGACACGGCTAGAGAGCCTCGACGACACCATTGAGTTGAGACACAGCCAGCGATTGTTTAATAAATGGTAAATATGGAAGGATTGAATGGTATGAAAACAATTTTGATGGTATTGCTGGCAGTGCGATTATTACAACTTTATGCACATCAATTAATTATATTTTTCATCTAGCCGTCAATCTTACCTATGGTGAGAACAAAGGGAATAGGAGCATGCCTCCACCATTAAACTGGAGAGACATAGATTAAGAGGTTTTTTTTTTTTTTTTTGGGGGTAAACCAAGGGATCCTTCACCAGCTTAACCTTGAGATCTCTGGCCTATGGCCCAGAGTTATTCAAATCTAATGAGTAAAGACTATAGCATCTGAATAAGACAAGGGATAGGAGTCGAACTTAAAAATTGGAGAGCAAACCAAGGCTCAAATCAATTGAGCCACCGCCAAACTTTATAACAGCAATGAAAGTTTCCAAACAAGCACCAAGATCTTTCCTTCTCTGCATTTCTTATAAATTAACATGACCCTAAGTGGGACCCACAAGAAGGTCTACGAACATACACACTTGGAGAGGTGGCATACTCCCTCCACGTGTATCTCATGAGAGACCTTGTGTAGACCCCTTTTTTTTTCAATACTAGAGAAACCGGACATATTATTCTAAATTCCTCATGTGACGTCTTGAGTTTCACATCGGCTATAGAGAGGAAAATGATTGCGCTGATATATAAGGCTTATATGGAACATCATGCATGCAAGTCAGGTGGGGCGTTACACCTCCAATCAAACACCCCCATACATCAGCACAGTCCAAATTTAACACTCATCATCAAAGGATTAGGGTTATCCAACGAAACTGAAATTCTGCAAATCCCATTCAGATCTCTCGATTCTCTACCTCCTCCTGAATGATACCATCAGATGGCCTCCTGTGCATCTATTATGCCTTGTCATTGGTGTGTTAACGTAGTTATCATGGTCCACACTCCTCAGTTGAGGAGGATGTTGATGGGATGCATCATCAGCGTGCCATAATAGGGAACCCTGTAAATCACCCAATAATCATGGGTCTCAAAGCCAGATATGACGTCCCTCTTGACAAAGTGTGAACTAACATTATTTTCGCCCATTGTCCCTTGTGGCCAGATAATGATGACAGCCATACTGATCGTACCTTTCACAAGAAATCTAAAGATTGGACCAAAGTGGCTACTACATTTTTGCAGAATCATTGCCAGCCTCTTCTCACTTTTCCTTGGACTAGGATTATTAGAGTGATGGTAGGATTATAATTTAACATCAAAAGATACTTTATTTGACGGACGCTGCATATCTTCATTTCTAATCTTTTAGTTTATTTGCCCTTGATAAAAGGCTTTTTGCTAGTTCCCCTTGATAAAAGGCTTTTTGCTTAGAAATCCTAGGAATTCAGTGCCACTAAAACATATATGAGCCACCATGCTGACCAAACCATCACCGCCCCAGCGTAATGGCACTGCATGCCATCATAGCTTTACCCGAACCAATTGACAGAAAACATCACCACCACAATTGAAGCCTTTTCTTTTCTTTTTTTAAGCCTTATCCCATTCATCTAGACTCTGCTTCTTGGGTTCCAATTTTGCACATCAATTCTCAAAGTAAAGCTCGGTTGACTGCATGGTACTAACTCAACTTCCTTTATCCCGGCTTAGAACTGGGTCACAAAGAAGAAATGATCTGCTCCCTACATTGCCAAGTCTCGGCAGACCCTCTTGTTGAATTCTCTGAAGCGGCAAAAGATTGGAAAGCCTGTCCCAAAGCACGTCATTTATTTTGAGACATGCATGCTTTAAATCCAGAAAGCATTATTGCATTCCATAATGACAAATGGATGGAATTATAGAAAAGAAACCGGTACTTTCTATGTCCTGGCACTGGGCCAACCAAGCCAGAAAAAAAAAAAGGGTAAAGTTTTGGGAGGTGAATATACCCAACTCTGGAATATAACAAAAGAAAAAGAAAACACAAAAAAAGAGGGTTTTGTGGACGGTATGCAGAGAAAGGTCTCACTCAAGCGTTCTATTTTCCTCCATTTCTCCAACTGCAGAAAACACGAGATGTTGCATTGTCTTTCTGGAGTTAAATAGCAAGTTTGGTTGGGCAAGCGAACGAAGCGCTATTCCCGAACACACAGATGTGGACCCAATCTTATCTAACAACTCTAACACTTCATTGTGGACTTCCCCACAATGATTGATCCTCGGATCAGTGCTTTTCATATGAGGAACCAAGGCACCAAAAGAAGACCTTACAGCCTGTATGACAACTAGGGGGATAGAAGCAAGGCTGTAATGCAAGCTTTCAGTGTCCCAGGTGGAAAAAATGCTCATAAACAATGAAGAATCTCATGTAAGGGAAGCATATGATTAAAAAAAAAATAGCAATAGGTAAAATTCACTAATTTTAACATAAAAATTTACTCAAAACCAGAAATGGCAGTCTTAAAGAGTGACTTTTTAGTTGGCCCAATAAAGGCTTTGGGATTAATTCGATAATGAGATCAATTAATTTCAACTGACAAACTAAATGCAAACATTTTATATCTTCTAAACTAAATGCAAACATGTTATATCTTCTTTGGCTTCTTTATTCAGGAATGAGAATGCAAATATGTTTTAGCGGTTCCAAAAGCAGATATAACAGGTACATGTTGCTGTTGATGAAATTCTGCAAGGAAGCTCAAGTATTAGATAAGCATGACTCCCACTTTTATACTACATTGCCAATATCTTTTCATCAACAGCAGCAATCAGCATGAAGAAATTATGTAGACGTGTAGTTTGGAATAAAGAACCTAAGAAAATATATAGTTTTGTATGGATAAATGGACGCTGTGACCATTTGTAGATGCATATTTTTTCAAGATATGCATGCATGCTCGATCACCAGATGCACTTCCTTGCATGCATGTGCTGGTTACCTTGCTTTCACACCTTAACAGTATACATTCCATGCAAGTGACTAGCAAGAAAGCATGTCACTTTCGCAGAGGGTATTCAAGCAAATAGATTTTAGTTAGTCGCTTGGTGTTAGATGTTGAAAGAAGAAATTTCCATATTTAGATATATGGAAAAGGCTGTAGCAATTTAATACAGAAAATATCAACAACAATAAAAGAAGGAAATGAGATGGGCCTTAAAAACCTTCTGCGGAGCAAAGAAACTAAGAAGATAGCAGAAGGAATACACATTCATATCTTTATTTTCCGAAATAATCCAGTAAGTCCAGAATCTAGTAGAAACCAGAGCCAGTATAATTAGCAGAAACCAGCAGACCTTGTAACCCCACTTTCCCATCCCCAGAAAATACGATAGATACACTGGGGAAACAATGAATTCACCTCTTTTTAGTCAGCAGTCATTGGTTGGGTCATGCAGCATCGAAAACGTGCCTTGCGAACGTTGGTCATGATCTCCCTCTCCGCATTCTCAAGCATCCGGACAACCTCAGTGAATGGTGGTCGCACTTCAGGATTGGCATCCCAGCAGCGGGTCATAATCTCCCCAAGAACAGGGAGACAATCATGGGGGATGATTGGCCTAACACCTTTTTGGACGACTGCAAATGCTGCCTGAACGGCTGTCATGTTCTGAAAAGGAAGCATGCCTGTTATCAGCTCCCACAGTACAATGCCAAAGCTGTAAACATCCACTTTCTGATTATAGGATCGATGCTGGATCATCTCTCTGCAAAACAAAAGGAATAATGCACTCATATAGACCGACTGGTGGCATGGCAAGAACAAACATTAAAAAAGAGTAGAGACAAAAAAGGAAAGAAAACACAGAAAGAAAACAGCTATAGCTGGCTCTGGCCCAAAACATGTCGCTAAATCATGGATCTCCAAACAGCGCAAAAACCAAGTACAAGATTTCTGCAACTATGTTTTGGATGGAACAAGACACAACTCAGCACCAAAATGCTGCAGCTGAACCAATAAGTAAGTAATCTGCGTATGAGCGTGTGCCCACGCATGTGCTTCTGACATAAGCAACATCCACCAATGATAGAAAGCAAGAATAAGCAAACAGTGATAAGAAAAAACCAATAATCTCCAAATTTGTCTGCTCAAGTTGAACCTCGAGATCATCTCTTTCATTCATAGATATCCTATTTGCACAAATCATCAGTAAATATTAGAAGCTCACTAAGTAGGTATTATCATGCTTTAGTTTTTTTTTTTTCACAATCATCCTCATTTGATGCATACGGCATTGATGAGAAGTCCTAAAAACTGACAATTAAATTGATATCAAGAAAGACCGTAGTAGCACAAAAATAAGAGCAAATGTGAATAAGGATTGGATAGCAGGGGATCATCTAAGGCAAAGCAACTAAAAATCATATATATGTACAAAGTATTAGAAATGTAGATTATGTTATGTGAAACAAACTTTATTTAATGAAAAAAATTCGAATGATCATTATCTATTTACGATTATTATTTAGAAAAGAAATCTGTATCTTTATCATGTGATGGGAAAACTACATTTACATTTAGTTGCTAGAAACAACAAATAATATGAAATGTGTGATAGATCATGGTAGTGGTAGTGAATCGTCACGGCGGAGTGAAACATTTGATAGCAGTGGCAAATCAGTACCAAATTTCTCCAGCTAAAACATGACCAATGAAAACCGTCTGCTGCAAAAACATGATCAATTGGAACCCTGAGGTGTTCGTAGTCCCTGCAAATATATATTTTTCTTACTGGTAACTGAATCAAACCCACAACCTCATGGTCCCCAATAGATATTAGAGACAAAACATGAAAATCATTAATTAAGAGTGATGCCACAAACATAGAACACCCTGTGGCCTATTGTTATCCTAACTACTCATTATTCCTATGGACTACAACGATTAGTAATGTCCCGGAAAAAAAATGTTGAATAAAATACATTAATGAATTTATTACATTCACAGGTAAAAAAAAATAAAATAAAATAAGATGCTATAACTTACGGAGCCATCCAGCGATATGTTCCAGTCTCTGGCGTCATACCCTCAGTTTGCACCTCAATCCTTGCGACCCCAAAATCTGCAATTTTAATCGATTTGTCGGTAAATATCAGCAAATTATCGGACTTGAGATCCCTGTGAATGAAGCCCAAGGCATGCACATATGCCATCCCCCTTGCAACATCCAAAGCCTGCTTGACAGCCAATTTCAACGGAACAGACCTGTTGTGCCGCCTCATCAAGAAGTCCCGGACCGATCCACCCTTTGCATACTCGGTCACAATACACCAGACCATCGGCTTCCGGCATGCCCCGATAAACCTGACGATGTTGGGGTGCCTCAGCGTTGCCAGCATTGTAACCTCCTGTGCAAACTGCTGTTCCATCGACAGCGCCCTCTCGAGGTTGTTTTCTGGCCTCTCCAATATCTTAATGGCGACATCTTCTCCATTGTAGGTTCCCTTGTAAAGCTTCCCAAAAGCACCCTGTGCAAATGCCATGCTGCTCATAGAAAGCTTCTTCAGATCAATCGTCCAATCATCATAATTTTCGAGACCTTGTGTGGGATATCTGTCATCCATCAAAGCTTGGGCCAGGGCGTCCTCACTGAGGGCGTGTGAGACTGAGGCCTTGCCCGGGCGGTGAACACTGTGGCCTACTCCAGAGCAGTTGCTGGTGGGGGCAGTGGCAAGGGTTCGTAGGCCTTGGTGGTGGTGGTGGTGGTGGTGTAACATGAGTGTGTTGGAATCGTTGGAGCCTACACTACTGTACATGGAGACGGAGCCACCGGCGGGCTGCAGGCTCCCAGTGCTGTCAATTGACATGTTGGAACCCTCACCATCACCGAGTTTCTGATAAAACCCTTGTGTGACATCATACAAGTTGTACCCATTGTTGTTATTTCCAATAATTCCGCTGAATATCGCATTCGGACCCTCCACCATCATCTTCTTATTCTCTCTCTCTCTCTCTCTCTCTCTTCCCAACTCCAAAGATACCAAAATGGGTCCTGATAGTGATATGAATCTCTCCCTCTTACCGCTTTCCACTTGGTTCAAGCTCTCTCTCTCTCTCTCTCTCTCTCTCTCTCTCTCTCTCTCTCTCTCTCTCTCTCTCTCTCTCTCTCTCTCTCTCTCTCTCTGTGCTTCTATTACATCACATGGGCTAACTCACAAACAACAAAGAAAAGACTCCAGAAAAGCAAAGAGTCAAACCCTAATAAGCTCTATCTAATTTCTCTCAAAAATAATTACATCCCCTTTTTAACTTCAAATTTCCGAGACAAACTCCTAACTATCTCATTAAAAAGAAGAAGAATCAAGCCCTAGAAATCAACCAATCCGAATTCCCATGCTCTTCTCAACACCATCGTCATCAGAGGAAGAGGGGGAGCATCTGCTGCTGCTGCTGCTGCTGCATCTGCAATAATAGATTCCGGAAGAGATCAGAGGCAGGAAGGAATCCAGAAAAATTTTAAAAAAAAAAATCTCCGATCGATCCGAACGTAAGATGACCGATTCTTGCCTTACGCAGCTCGATCGAGATCTAATTAATAGGGATGGATTTTTGAAAGCTGAAGATAGAAATGGGAGAGACGGAGGACGAATGAGTCTTAGCAGGAAGAGAGAGAGAGAGAGAGAGAGATCAGGATAGATTAGATTAGATGGCGTTCTGGTGGGGGGACGAAGGTGGAAGAGAAGGGAGGCCACAGAGGATGATTGTAGCTGAGACTGCAATTGAAATTGTAAGAAAAAGACAGACGAGACGACCAGGAGCAGTGACCAAAACGAGCTCATCTCATTCTACGAGTCGACTAGAGTAGAGTAAAAAAGTCATATTCATCTCTCATTTCTTCCTTCATATATTATTCTATTCAATTCACCATTCCATGCATCCCTTTGTCTCTGTCTTTCTATAATAATGTATGTATACTACCACTTTTCTCAGGACGCCAATCCAATCCAATGTAAGTCCTCCTCACACAGACATAGTTAAGGGTTTTTTTTTTTTCTTTTTTTTTGGTAATCACGTTGGCAATCACGTTGAGTTGAATTGAGTTGAGTTGTGCTGAGCTGAGCTGAGCTGAGCTGAGCTGAGCTTGTTAAGTGATAATGGCTACAGCCACAGGTCTCTCCCTCTCCTCCCCACCCTTCACGTCCTCGACGCGCCATCCATCACATTTAATCTCCAATTGAACTTGAATACTTGTAGTTTTGACCACGCACCACAAAGTTTGTGTTGAACGACCAAGACTAACACAGAGTCAGTAGAGCCTTATTCTCCAATATAATAATTTTGCCAATTCACCGGATCTCATTTTCTCTGCCGTGGCCGTGTTAATGTTGTCAATGGTGTGCTGGAAACTACTACTCTTTTGTTTTTTTTTTTTTCTGTGTGTTTTCCAACCCGAGCCTATCCCAATCGTAACATTAACACACTGTCGCATGCACGTTGATAGATGCGATGCGGTGGATGGGCCATTCAGGGCTCGCCCCGGATTTGAGAAATGAAAATGTGTCTTCTTCTCCAAGTTTAGATCTTTTATTTGCCTCTGATCCATCCCAACCTTCCATTTTGAAAGAGGTGGTTGGAGGCATCAGCCATCGGGAGTAGGCCCCTCCCTTTCCACGAATATGTGTGCTTGTGCATCATCATACCACTAAATTTATGAAAACCCTTGGCACATAATGATTTGAGGATTCCCACTATTCAGTTAAGGATTTATTATCAAAATATATGCAAATAGTTGGGAAAATTTTGTATGGTTATAAATATGCAAACAGAGGATTTTTTAAACCTCTGGCCAGTGAGCCAACCAAGCAAAAAGAAAAAAAAAATCATGTTGGGCACGTTGAACCTTAAACTTTTTCAAAAGCAAGGATTTTTACTAGCCTAGATTCATATAATTGCCAAACATTGATTTTCCTATACCTCAAAAAAAATCGTTAAGAAAAAAAAATCATTAGGAGTCTTTGAAATTTTGTTTGCCAAATATGTACCCAAGATTTTTTTTTTACAATTTTTACATGTCACTCAAGAATTCTTTTTATTTTTTAATCTGACATAGTGCCTTATTAGAGATCAGATAATTGGATGATCACAAAGGAATGGCGAATATATATATATATATATTTCTTTTACTTAGCTGGCTCACAGCCTGCTAGGAGGGGAATTAAAGCACCCACCACAAAACGATCCCAAATGAGTAGTATGGGAAATAGGATGCCTACCACCAGGCCATCCCATGAGTCCCACGAGTGTATTTATATTAATTATATGTAATAACACTCTTTCTACAAAAGGAATTTTGGATTTTAGTTTCTTCCCACAATACAAAAGATAGATCACAATGGAGAGACAAAATTAATTAACAACATAAACCGTCATTTCGAAAGAAATATTAAATAATTGAAACTCTCGAAATCCAAATTGCTACACGTTCTATGGAACAAGAAAACATACAACCAATTAATATAGTTCCTTTTATGAGTTCGGAACCTCTGAGGAAAATCTCCATGGTGATCGTGAGTAGGGTTTGCCACATCACCACAGGCAGTAGCCCTCATGTCACCGTAGGCTGCCGTAGTGACATGGCAGACCCTGATACATCTACTCATGGTCAACATGGGGTTCTTCCCCTTGGAGGATCCAGATTCTTTCTTTGATGTATCAAAACATAAAACAAGAAAGTAAGATAAAGAGACGGAAGGAATGAAAGGGAGTTGCTATATGTACACTACTTTGGATTTATCCTACACTGCCAAAACATCAAAAAAAAAAAAAAAGACCAAAACTTTCCACAATGCACCCACACCTTCTCTCTCCCTCCCTCTTCTCTCCTTCCCTTCCCCACCTTCCCCTGTGGTCGTCGACGAGCTCCGACCAGCCAGTGGCTCCCCCTCTCCCCTATATCTCTCTCCCTTTTCCTCCTCCCCTTCATCTTCCTCTCCCTCCCTCTATTCTCTCTCTCTCTTTCCCCCTCCCTCCTTCCTTCCTTCCCCCTTTCTCCCCATCCCTGCATCCAACCTCCTTGTAGAAGTGAGGAGAAAGAGAGAGGGCGGGGGGAGAGGAAAAGGAAGAGGGAGAGAGAGGGACAGGAGGAAAAGGGAGAGCCCCTTCGCCAGCCAAAGGGGGAAATGGGGAAGGGGAGGAAAGAGGGAGAGCAAAGGGGTGGGGGGTATCTTGAGGAAGTTTGGAATTTTTTTTTTTCCTGCTATGTAGGATGAGTCTAAAGTGGTGTATATATAGCAACTCCTGAATGAAACGGTGAAGGGAAATGCAAGATAAATAGCAAAATTGTCTCAGTTGACATACAATTAAAAATAAATAATTTCCAAAATACCCCCACCCCCTTCTCTCTCCCTTCCTCCTCTCTACTCCCCTTCCAACAGGCAATGAGCTCTTGCGAAGGCAGACTTTCCTCTCCCTCTCGATCTTCCTCCCCCTATTCTCTCTCTTTCCCTCTCCCTCCCCTTCCTCTCCTTCCCCCTCTCCCTCCTCTCCTCTCTCTCTTCCTCTTCCTTTTCCTCTCCTCCTCTCCTCCCCTCTCCGCCAAGAGAGGAAAAGCAAGGGGAATAGGAGAGGAAGAAGGAGGGAGAGGAGAGGATGAGGAGTATGGAGAGGGAGAGGGCGGAGAGGAGAGGAGAGAAGGAGAGGAAAAGGAAAAGGAATAGGAGAGGAAAGAGGAGGAAGAGGAGAGGACGAGGAGGACAGAGAGGGAGAGGGAGGGGAAGAGGAAGAGGAAGAGGGAGGGGCCCAGTGAGGAGGAAAGGAAAGGAAGAGGAGGAAGAGGAAGAGTGAAAGAGAGAGGGGGGGAGGAGGAAGGCCCCCCTCCCGCCGGCCAGAGGGAATGGGGGAGGTGAGAGAAGGGAGAGAGAGAGATGTATAGGGGAGAGAAGGGTATTTGGGGATTTTAATTTTAAAAAAAAATTCTCATGTATCAAGAGGAATAAAATTGTTGTTCAAATAGCACCACTCAATGGGGAAAGATGCACTTCATGGTGACCCTGGAAGTAAAGCAAGCCTGTGGACAAAAATACCCCTCTAAAGTTTATAATAATTCTTTAGGAATTTATTTGAAAGTGATAAACTGCCTTTATATCTTCAATTTCTTTCTCAGATTATCCATCCAGGATCATCCGATATTCATCAGTTCGAATTGTTCACATCTTCCTCCTCCATAGGGCATCATGGACGAACGGATGGGGTGGATGGATCTGATCCAACGGCTGATATAAGTAACAAGGAAGTCATACAATATGTCGAATATTGAAGCATGGATCGGTGCCCAAATCTAATAATCTGCCAGCCACATGCTATAAATAACACGTTTGTTTCAATGCTCCACCCACGCCTCTGCACTGCAAATGAGCTACAGATGCTGCTTCCCGCCACACCCCATCAGTTTCAAACAGCAATGCATGAGAAATAACAAGCCCACTAGCAGAAAATAAAATTTCGATAGCAATAAAAATACAAAACAAGAAGTTTTGAAGTTTTCACCTTAAATAACATATGCAATTCAATGCTTCACTTCAGCAGAAGTTAACAAGTTAAGATAAATAATGATTTTCCAAATATGAGGGTTTGATTTTTAACGTGAAAAATATGAATATTACATGGAACCACACTCCTGGTTGTCATAACTTCAGAAGCATTAAAAGAAGAGACCAAATGCCCTTCTTAACTAAACCTGCTCAGACTTCACTAGAGGCAGGCAAAATGAAGACATACCAAGAAAGATGAATGGAACAAGGGAGATGAAATTTTCTCCTTCAATAGGAGCAATTCCCCTTTTTTTAATTGCCTTAAGTTGTGGAATGTCCTGGAGTACATTTTGAGCTTAGCCAGATGAAAGCCCGACGTGACCAAAATGGGCAGGTGCTTTTATTCCAAATCCTTCTACACGATGCAACTGTGAAGGTTCAAACAGCACCTTCTGAATATACAACTCCAGTCTCCAGCATAGGGAAGATCAGTGGATCCGTAGGTGATATTTTGACAGGACTTGTTGTGCGACAATAACATATGAGCACTGTCACGAGTGGCACCCTCATGTCATACACAAGAACTATGGGAAGTAAGTGGGCCATTCTCGTCCTGTTCTTCTGTTGGCCGAATTACTTCACAAACAGAACTGAGCATTATCTTCTGCTGATTTCTATTGTTTTGGTGGCCATTCTGCTCCATACCCAGAGCATGTTGTGTCTCTTGTTGATCATCAAAGTTGACATCAGTGGCTTGTAGTTTAGCTGCCTCAACAAGGAATGCTCGTAACTCTTCATGCTCTACTGACTTCCTAAAATCAAATCCCTCTCTCCTTTCATGACAGCTGATGATCCCCATTTTCCTCTCTAACTCATCCTTTACTTTCTGAAAAAAAGTCAAAAGGAAAAGAATTAACTGAAGAAACATCAGTTTCTGAAACAGAAAATCCAGAGGTAAGATAAAATCATGCACAATAATCAAGGTACTACTTTTAACCAAGAGAACAACCAGGAATGCTGAACACTCATCGCAAAGAACAACAACATCGCATATTATCAACAAAAACATTATCCTTCTTTTACTATTGAGGTGTCTATGAGAACCTCACATCTATTGTTATCAACTAATCAAAAGAAACATCATTTTGAAGCTGAACTCTTTTTTAATTGAGCTATAGTCACATGTGTCATATTTATCCAGGGAAGAGACACGGTCTTCCCTGCTTAGCTCGACATGGACCGGGCCCGATCTAAGCTCCACTTGGCTTAAAAAAAATGGTCATTACCATTTCATAATGGCCGCTATGAAATGGTAACGACCTATATTGTTACATTATTTTCAATATAAGGTCATAACGGTCAAGGTCTAAAATAAGGTGAAAATAACGGTCCATAACAGTTGTTATTTTAAAAATAACGGTCATAATGGCCAAAACGGTCAAAATAATTATCATAACGGCCAACAATGATTTAAAAAAAATATATTGCTCCTTCTTTCTTTCACTTCTGTCTTTCCCAAACCATTTGTGGAGCTTCCTGTGATTGTGCTAGAGCTTCCTAAGCCTCTTTTTTTCCCACCAGAACTCAAGTAGAAGGGTGGCTTAGCCTAACGATAAAGGCTTACTGGTAGCGCCCTGGAGGACGCGGGTTCAAGTTACGAAAACAACCTCTTCAATATGAAGGTAAGGCTGCATCCATCTTGCCCAACCCAAACCCCGCTATGCGGGAGCCTCGTGCACTGGTCCACCCTTTTTTTTTTCACCAGAACTCAAGTGATCCACAAAATTTTGATAAATTCTCATATGAAGGCTTCTTCTCTCCTCAACCACAAAATCCCTATGTCCATACTCCTATGTTTTGATTAATTAATTCATCTTGATGTAGTAGTAAATGATACTTGAAACTTGAAATTCACTCTCAACTTAACTGTTGATTGTATTATTCAGTACTAAACTACTACTAGTAGTAGTTTCTTGACTTCAAGCGTCAAACACTAATAGTTAGTTCAAATTTAAGGTTGCAATGCAAACTATAAAATTTGTTATATTTCAACTTATATATATATATATCTAATTATCAAAACAAGCTTTACAAGTTTCAGATTAGAGAGCAATGCAGTACGTTATGACTTAGGAGGACCAATATTTTTTCTTTAAAGTGTTTACTAATAGAAAAAAATATTGGTTTTAGCATTTTACAATATGTTGGATTTTTGGATTTTTTGGGGTAAAAGGAAAATTCCCACTGCGATGGACTGCGATTACCGCTTACCGCAATGCAATGTAGTGTCATTACAGTTTTCATGGTCAACCGCGACGGCAATTTTAAACCATTGCTAGCCTTGTCAAACTAGTGTCCGCCTCCAAAATTTGGATGCCTCCAAAACCCACATGAAAATTCTGGGTCCCCCCAAAACTCATGAAAATCTTGGGTTTGCCCACAAAATCTAACTACCTGTTTGGGTTTGTCCCCTTCAAACAAAAATCATGGGTTGGCCCCCCTCCAAACAAAAATCATGTGTCTGCCCCTCCAAACAAAAATCATGTCTATACCATTGGCTTGGCCAATATATATATATATACGTGCTTACGTAAGTATGAGGAATACAAGCCTATTCCAAGCCAAACTTTTAAATAGCAGTTTCACACGGATATGAGGGAAAATTTCACACATGATGATAATACACAGCTTTCATGAATTTCTACAAAACAAACTTGGACATTGGCTGCATTATTTATTCTACTTTGAAATTAAAGAAAGATTAGTCTAACCCCTAATCCCAGATTTAATTAGAATTAAACAAACCAATAATTTCCTCCTAACTTAAGCAGTACCAATTAAATGAAATACAGAAAGACAGTAAAAAAACATCCAAGGCCTTAAGTCATAGACAAGAAAGGGGAGGAAGACCTATGCAAGATTGCGTGGGGACAGATTCTCAGTTGCCTTTCTCATGAAATCGCATGAATTGGACATCACACAAAGATCTTTCTCTTGGAAGCATCATCTCCCGAGCTCTCTTTTCTCTCTCTCTCTCTTTTTACCCTTTTTCATCTTTTTTTCACAGGTAAATTTGGGGAAAGCTTCAACAATTTTACAATTATATCAGTGAACATGGAACAAAGCATGGATCAACAAGCTGGAGCTAATTCGCATGATGTTGCATGATTCCTCCCTTCCCTCAGCTAATTTAGATAAGTTACTAACCTCGGCACATTCTAATGGAGAAACATAATCATGTCGCCGATGCAAACATAGTTGGGGCAAGGTTTTGGTGGTGATGATGATGAATCTTGCCTTATTCCAATCAATCAATGTCAAGAATAAGGAAAACGATGATTTTTCTCTTCCAGTGCTTCATGAAAAAAACACTCCAAAAAAAAAATTCCCCTGCTATAAGGTATTTGCAATACCATGATCTCCAACACCCGCTAGAGTTGGTGCATGAATATCAAACATGCCTAACTTGTCTAGTGCAAGGTAAAGCCGAGTTGGCCCTGTAGCTGTTTTTAGAAAATTGCTGAATTGATCACATGAATGAACAAAGGTCAAAGAAATTAGCATGGCAGTGATTTTTAATTCACAAGTTTGTCCTAACATTTATAAAATATCTGCTTGTAGATCTTATCTTACTTGGACAACTAACCCAATTAGCATTACAAGATCCACAGACATCACAACTATCAGGTTATAATCTCCACAAACCATGTGGTGGTCTCCATAAACATGAAAGGCACTGCTTAACCTCTGAGCTTGAGGATGATGCGAGGGAGAAGCTTCAAAATATAAAAATAAAAATAAAAAACCTTGAGAGCCCAAGGCAGTTCTTGTACTCCATTCACGTGCTAAAGGAGCCGAGAATACAAAACCACTGGGTCATGGTTATAGTAAGTACGAATTCAGTTGAATCGAGACTAAATGAAAAAAAGTCAAAGGTAAGATAGTCGAAGAGACTAAATGAAACAAAGTCAAAGGGAAGATACTCTAAGACAGACTCAGCTGCACCCCTATGACGTTGCAAAAGGACTTTATTTCATTCTCATAACCTAAGTTGCGTGAGTACAGGTCATGGCATGACCTCATAATACAATACTGGTATGAGGTGTCCAATTCAAAAAAATTTCAAAAACATAGGACTTGTAGATTCAGAAAAATATTTAAACAATTTTAAATAAACATTTGCTTTTGGAAAAAAAATATAATATGAAAAAATGGAGCCACTGGAAAAGTATGTACAAAGTTATTCTAGACAATCAAGTAAAAATAATTACCAATTGAAAAAAAATCAAGTAATAAATATGTTAATGCTTGAGTAAGATTTTGAGAAAGAAAAATGTCACTGAAAAAAATCAAGCAATAAATATGTTACTGTTTGAATAATATATTAAGGAAGAAAAAATGTTTTTATCAAATACAAACAATGCCTGAATTAGTAATAGAAGTTCTGTGAAGAATTGGAAAGTGTCATGTCTGAAATGTATTCGCCACAATAAGGCCAGGCAAAACATAGCTCAGAAACAATACAAATGACTGAGACCACCACAATGTTGAACTGGCTATGTCAGCCAAAATTTAAGCTTACATTTACCCTTGTGACAACCGTTGCCCACAATTATAGACCAATACAAAGAAAATTAAGGAAAATCAGGTAATGGTAGGCCTGAGAAGCAAATGAGTGTAGCATGGCATTCTCAAGCTTGAGTATAGTATTCTTTACAGCATGACATGCATTATTTATTAAAAATGTTAACCCAACACAAAGGACGTATCCCTTTGCTTGATTTATTAACTACTTACTTTAGTCTCTTACATGCACAAGAAACCAAGATATCATGCAAATCTATGACATGAGAATATAAGATAAAATGAAAACAACCTATGTTGAGAGCAATTGTTAAACACTTATTGGACACGGCAGCTATCATTTTGGATTCTTCAATTCTAGTACTAACGTCATATTTAAACTGATACAACAGTACTATGCTCTTTCCATTTAAAATTTATTTAGGACATTGAAATGTTTTGACTTTGCCCAAGAACCCCTATTTAAAGTATACATTTATTCAGAATTAATATAAATATTAATCTAGAATAAGTTTTCTTTCGTGTTGCTGCCATTAAAGAAAGATAAGATGCATTTTTTTTCTTTTACAAGAAAACAAAGCTAATGCCTTTTGTTGTTGTTTTCGCGGCTGTCGCTGCAAACAAACAAGGTGCTACCAAGAGATGAGGTGGTTGGGGCAAGATCATTATCCTCAGCTTCTCCTCTTTCAACAGAAAAATAAATAAATAAAAAATAAAAGAAGAAGCAACACACATTAAAGTTAAAATAGAAACTCCCAACCCATCCCCTTCCCTGCAGTAGCCTCTATTGTCCCTGATAGATGGATGTTCATAATATTAGCCATACTTAAGTGCTTACCGCTTAATTGCACCCAGTATTTCTTCTCCCACAACGAGTCCTCTTAGTGGTTCTTCACTTTGAGTAATCAATTAAGAAAGGTCAAGAAAACATTGGAAAACAGTCTTTGTATTTCTTCTCCTATAATATTATAAGTGAAGTCCAAGACAACATAACAAAATTCTTGTTTTTTTATTATTTGTTGATATTGTAACATGTTAAAGTTTTCACCTCCCTGAAATGTATCATAGCTTTTCTAAGATAAATAAATTGCAATTGTTAATTGTTACTTCATCCCAGTTACTTCATCAGATCAGGTCAAGACCACATGTATGCACAAAAAAGGATCTTAAATAGTTCCAATCTTTCAACCCCCACACTCATCGTTGTCACCATCATCAATATCATCCTCATTGTCATCATTTGCCAATTCTAGCGAATCCATCCTCTAGAATAATGGGTGACCACAACGAATAGAATTACTAGGTAAAACATTAAAACTACTGCAGTTTGAAGTAGGCCCAAGACCCACTCACATGGCCATCCTGGCCCAAAGGATGCAGCTGTATAAACTATAAAGTCCTCCAGCTGACATAGAATGTAGAGCCCCCAAAG
Source organism: Sextonia rubra (assembly GCA_037013555.1). NCBI lineage: Eukaryota > Viridiplantae > Streptophyta > Magnoliopsida > Laurales > Lauraceae > Sextonia > Sextonia rubra. The sequence goes on from JASUAD010000027.1 coordinate 758,544, forward strand.
GGGCCCAAATAGATCTCATCCAGCTTCTTTAGATATTTCTATCCATGATCTTTCTATATCATTGCCTAGGATCTAAGTTATTCTAATTTTATTTTTTAGAGACCAAAGCAGCGTATAAAGGAATGACTAGTGATGGAAGATGGATTTAGAAAGCATGTCATAATGATTCTAGGAAATGAAAGTAATCCACAGCACAAACACTCCACCTGGGATGTGGGCATCCATCCAATAGGCTTATATAAAGCCTCGCACTGTATTCTCTGGAGACAAATTTTCATCAACAGGAGGACTCTCCTCCTTTGATATTCATTTGATTCTCAAGTCTTGTAACATTAAAATCAGAAGTGTTAAGCTTGGCTTGAAGGTACCACGTAAGCGAAGGCAGATCTTACTTCACCAATCTAGCAGTGTCATGAGCGCGCACGCACGCACAGCCGATCACTGATAACAAGTTTCTAGGTTCCAAAGATTAGTTCTTTAGTTTCCCCATCAATTGTAGGATCTCCCACATCGAGTATGTAAATTCAGTGAGCTTTCTGAATCATAATTAGAACTGGTATGAGACGACTTGCTTTAGTTATCAGCAAGTATTTACTTTGACATCAAAATAGAGAAGACCACTCACTCTTTCCTCCCAATGAATAGTTACCCCATACCAGCTAGCAAGAAGCTGAGAGAGCTGCCCTCGTCCTCCTCGTCCTCGTCCTCCTCCTCCTCCTAGTCCTAGCAACTTTCTACTTACCCCATTCCTTATGATATTGTGAACAGAAAAACTTTTAGGATGGAGCATATAATTCACAACTCTCTTGTGTGTAAATTTAAATTATGAACATTGTTTCTAAGCAATCTTTTATCGCAATTTAATTCTTCGGGTAAATCTAATTTTTAGGTGTTCACAAGAATCATCCATGGCATTCAACACAAACACAGCAAGGTAGAGAATCTAAAAATTCAAGAGACAAAGGAAAGGTAAGTGAGAAATAAACGAGAGCAGACGCAGATGAAAGGTGGGACCTTGAACATCATTGGGCTGAACGTGGGGACCCCGATCTGGCTGACGGTGAGAGACCCAAAGAAATTCCCCAAAAGAGCGGCATCGGGCACCGCCAATCCCCAGCAGCACAGCCCTGCAACAAATCCCCCAAGGAAGCTGTCCCCGGCACCAGTCGAGTCGATCTGCACCGCCGGAAACGACGGGATCTGCAACTCCCCGTCTCTCCAGTAGATCCTGCAGCCCTCCTCCCCATCGGTGACGATGACGCAGCAAAGCGCCCTCGCCTCCTCCACATCGAGGAACGCAGCCTCCTCCGCAGAGGCCTTGAGGAAGGAGATCCGAGGGAGGAGGTGGTGGAAGCGACTGTCCTTGAGGGCGACCAGGCGGACGGCGCCGTCGGAGAGGTCGAAGGTGCGGATGAGGGCCTGGACGTCGACGAAGACGTGACGGCAGAGGTCGAGCATCCGGGCTAGGGTTTCGGGAGTGATCTCGCCGGAGACGCCGATGGCGAGGCCGAAGTCGAATCGAGGAGGAGATGATGGCGCTGGGAGGTCGGAGGGGGAGATGGGGCCGCAGGCATGGATGCGGCGGAGGATTCGGTCGTCGGAGGAGGAGCCAGAGGAGAAGTAGGCGTGGAAGAGGGTTGTTTTGGAAGAAGGGAGGGAGCAGATGATGGGAGGATGGCGGGAGACGGAGCGGAAATAGGAGAAATCGGAGCCGACCTTGGAGACGTAGCAGTGGGATGAGGAGGAGGAGGAGGAGGAGGAGGAGGCTTTAGAGAGAGGGTCGAGGACGTTGGAGACGAAGGAAGCAGAACCACCCAAGGTCTCCGTCACCACGGTCCCGTCTCGGATGAGGACGTCGTGGCAGTAGTTACCAACCACCAGCCCTCCTTTTCCTTCCATCTCCTTCTTCCTTATTCTTCTTTCTTTCTTTCTTTCTTTCTTTCTTTCTTTCTTCTTCTTCTTCTATTGTCTACTTCGTATTCTATTGTTGGTGTTGAAGACGATGAAAAAGGATGGCAGATGAAGAAGGGAGTTCGAATTCGATTCTTCAATTGGGTTGTCTTTGTATTGAAATGGAATGATAATTAGTATGATAGTGGGGTGGATTTGCCATTTCTTCTGCTATTTCATTGATGAACAATGAACGATCCTAGATAGATAGATAGATAGATAGATAGGTGTAAATGCAACTACTAATACTGAACCAGGCAGGCAGGCAGGCAGGGAGGCTTATGCGCGAGCGAGAGTGCGGCTGTGGTAGAGGAAAGAACAAAAACGCGAGAGGCTCAGGCTAGACGAGCTTCCGTGGCACGAATGTGCTGCAGATGCAAGCCATGTATCTGATGCGCTCTGCAACGTAGAGAGGGAGGAGACTCCCCTCCAACTCAAAAACTGAAATATGAATCAACCAAGTCAATGGAATATATGACATGTTTTACTTTTACGTTTTAATTGAATGCATCAATCAAATCAAGGAGGGTCTTCAGCTAATGTACACCCTTCCTTCAAAAAGAAAAAGGCACGAATTAAAAAGCGCACGTCGGCAATTTACCAATATTTTTTATAACAGAAGCCCGGGATCTTTTGCCTACAGCTGTAGAGCCCCAGAGCAAACCGCACCACGGCTCTTTCGATTCCAATGTCTAATGCTCTATGATTTAAAAAAAAAAAAAAAAAGGGAATCGCTGCATACTCATTACACTCAACAAAATAAAAAGAAAGGATAATTTAGATGCAGGTATGATTTTTCAAATTTAATTAGGTAGTAGTAGTCTATGCAATAGTTCATTAGTAGTATAAGATTTAATGTTTTAAGTCCATTCTATTTTATATATTTTATGATAATAATAATTTTATTCCTAGAATCTTTTTGTTTCTTATTTTATTTAGGGACAGCCTTGAATACTAGGCAACTGGTGGCCAATGACCGACGGCCAATGACTTTTTTTTGTGGTGTTTTAGGCAACTTTTTCCTATGACTTTCCAGCACTTTTTCAGCAACCCACGACCTACAGACAAGGATCAGTGGACAGGGATCGATGGATGAAGACGGACGACTAGCAACCAACAGACGTGGATCGGCGAACCAGCGACTGGTGACCAGCTATCGACAGCCAGTAGCCGGTGTCCGTCGGACGACAATAGACTGACAGTGCCTAGCGGAAGACTGATGATTGACAACCATCTACCGGTAACTCACGGCCGCCCCCTGATGACAGGTAAACAGCGGACAATGACTGGCCACCAACAACCATCCACTGGCGACGAAGGCTATTGAGCGTCGACCAGTGGCCAACGTCCGAAACAATGGACGGTGGTAACCAAAACAGTGGCAAGTCGGTGACCATCAAGCCGCCGAATTGGAAACTGGAATGCATTCAATGTTGGGAGGGAAAAATAGGAGCACATTCAAATATGAACATGAGAGATACGAACATAAGTAACAGGAACATAAGAAATATGGACATATTCCATGTATTAGTATATGTAAGAAACAAGAATATGTTCAAACGCGAATATGAGAAACATAAATATAAGAAATAAGAACATGAGAAACAGGAACATTCATAAAAATAAGACTATGTATTAATGTGAAATATGAACATCTAAACAGGAACATAAAAACAAGACCATATATTAATGTAAAATAAGAACATGAAAATAGGACTATGTACTAGTGTGAAATAGAAACATAAAACATGACCATGTGTTAATGTAAAATAAGAATATGAAAATAGGAATATGTGTTAGTGTGAAATAGAAACATAAAACATAACCATGTGTTATTGTGAAACAGGAATATGTGATATCTAAACAGGAACATGTTCCATATGTTAATGTTAAACAGAAACATGCATAAAAACATGACCATATATTAGTGTAAAAAAAGACTACGAAATAGGAACATGCATGAAAACTAAAACATATGTTAGTGTGGAACAAAAATATGTAAAAAGAAACATGTTCCATGTGTTAATGTGAAACGAAAATATAAATGAAAATAGGACCATATATTAATGTGAAATAGGAACATATGACATGTAAATAGGAACATGTTCCATGTGTTAGTACAAAATAGAAACATGCATGATAACAGGACTATGTGTTAGCATGAAACAGGATTATATATTAAAGTGAAACAGAAACATGTAAATAGGAACATGCGTTATGTAAACATGAACATATTTCATATATTAGTGTGAAACGAAAACAAGAATGAAAATAAGATCATGCGTTAGTGTGAAACAAGATCATGTGGTACGTAAACATGAACATATTCTATGTATTAGTGTGAAACAAGAACATACATAAAAACAGGATCATGTGTTAATGTGAAACAGAAATATGTAAATAAAAATATACAAGCAAACAACTCCGTACTATGCATGGACCCAAGAACCACAAAAAGCACACACACACACTTAAAAAATCAAAATTAATTTCTAGAACCAGTAAAAGCATTTGACCTGTATACCTACTCTGAACAAGGACGCCAGTTAAAGTTGCAACTGCAACTAAAACTTTCGAGTTGTGTTTGTTAATAAAAGTTTAATGTTTCTGTGATTTGTTAGATGTTTTGTTAAAAATGTGAGGTGTAAATGGAGTTTGGCGAAGCTAAAGCAAGTGTAAATTTTACAATAAAAAAGTAAAGTAAAGCAAGCTCTTTGCATTCGAATAACACATATCACAATAAAAAATTCACATTGATATGAATTATACAAATTAGTAAACCACCGACCTAGAAACCAAAATGGTTACATTAAAATTATTAGAAATCCTTAATATTTATAAAATAAAACACAGACAATATCAAATCCTATATACACGTGCACTCTTTGAAACTTCAAGTATCAAGACGATTGCGGGGGACGTATACGAGAAAAAAAAATCTATTCATTATTATTAAAGTATTACGTTAATGGAAAATATCTCTTTATCACCATCGCATCACTCATCATAAAAGGAGATTTTTACCTAGGAAATATTTCTCTAGTTGTTTATGCTGTCGTTATTCTTCTGTCGATCCTCTATATCTTCTAAAGCCTTTATCGTTGTAATGTCGAACTAAATTTGGAAATTTGGGGATCCATTTTTTTTTTTTTATGTACTAACCTTTTAATTCAATTTCTTCAAACAATCTTACCTTAATTCAAGGAAGTTCTTGCAAGACGTAATGTTAGTATTGAGTCCGGATTTGTCCAAACTTGCAAATGAACATGACTTGATACGTTGTCTAAAATCAATTAGTTTAGACATGCCTACTAATTCATGGGATGATAAAACATACACATTGGCAACCTACAGGAGTTATATCATTTTGGGCCCTAGGCTAGATGTGAAGATTGTTTTGCATCTTAAAATTTTCCCGAGTATAGCTTATGTTTGAAGATCCAACCATCTTTGGTAGTACCCGGACCCGAAATTATTGAAAATTTGAAGTCATAGAGCTTTTTCAAACCATCCTTTCTTATGTACGTACCCTTTAATTCAATTTCTTCAAACGATCTTATCTCAATTCAAGTAAGTTCTTGCAAGACACATTGTTAGTATCAAGTCCAGATCTATCCAAACTTACAAATGGACATGACTTGGTACGTGGTCTATAATTAATTAGTTTCGACATGCCTATTAATCCGTGGGCTAATAAAACCTATACATTTGCAGCCCACCCTGTACGGGGTCATATCATTTTGGAACCCAGGCCAGAGATGAAGATAGTTTTGCATCTTAAATTTTTCCCAAGTATAGCTTATGTTTGAATATCCAACCGTCTCAAGTAGTAACCGAACCCAAAACTATTGAAAACTTGAAGGACAATAGAGCTTTTTCAAAAAAAAAGCTTTTTTAAAGGAAAAATATATTAAAACATGAATTGGAAATATAATTTAATGGGCCTAATATTAGGATTGGGTCCTTCAATCATCATTGGCCAAATCCATGGGCCGATAAAACCTACACATTGGCTACCCACCCTGTACGAGGTTATATCACTTTAGGCTACGGGCTAGATGTGAAGATAGTTTTGCATCTTAAATTTTTCTCAACTATAGCTTATGTTTGAAGATTCGACCATCATTGTTAGTACATCATCATCATCATCATCATCATCATCAAAGCCTTATCTCAACCATCTTTGATAGTACCCAGACCCAAAATTATTGAAAATTTGAAGGGTCATAGAACTTATTCAACAAAATATTAAAAAAAAAGAAAAAAATATCTTTAAAAAATGATTTGGAAATATAATTTAATGGGACTAATATTAGGACTGGATCCCTAAATCATCATTGGCTTACAGGTAGATAGAGTACCCAATTCCTTTAGTTATTTAAGTTAGAAAGGCATTAAATCCTACTTATTAACAATAATTATATTATTATAATTATTGTTATTTTTAATCTATTAAGGTTGGTTGCTAGTCTTTGGTGATGCTAACAAATATTTCAGCATGAACATGTAGAAAGTAGTAAATACATCCTCTAAAATCCTTAAAGCTTCTTCAATAAAGCCTCTCCATTATGTTCTTTTTTTGTGGGAACTGGATGATGGGTCCCAATGGACCAAGCCCAATAAGAACCCCACCCTAGAGTCGCCCATCAGTGGGCATCCAAATGCCTGGCTATGATCATTGATCAGGTAGGCCATGTTGGTCCCAACCCTTGACAACCCTAGTACTCTGATGCCCACTGGATTTGGTAAAAACCAAGTCCTGCTGAGATTCATTCACTGCCCCTTGATTCATAACCCCTAACGGGTCGTTTGTTTTTTTCACATGTGATATGAAAATGATTTACATATGTAAATTACTCACATATGAGTCATTTACATATGTAAATGACTTACATGTGAAACATAATTTTTGTTTGTTATTTTCATACCTCTTCAAATGTGAAAATAGTTTAGTAGTTTTTTGTAAAAATCTCACAATCCATAAATGATCAACGGTTGAAATTTGGTACATTGACCATGTTTGGCCTAATAAAGAGTTTCAACGGTTCAGGTCTCTCCTTTGAGGCTCAGATTATCCGCAAATTTGAAAAAAAAACAGACTGTCTGTTCAACTATATTGAATTCATTGAACGGTTGATATGTTTTTTGAAGATATCTCAAGACATGTTTTGAATTAGCAGTTGAAATTTGACCTCTTATCTGGAAATGGCCTTTTGAACGAGATGAACAATTTGGATCGTGCAAATGGGGCCCAAAAGTTCCAAAAATAAGATTAACGGTCAAAATGTTTTCGTAAATATCTCAAGATATATGATGATCCAACGGTTGAAATTTTTTATCATAGTCATTTTTGACATTTTTAATGTGTTCAACGGTTTAGATCATGATTGGGGTCCCAGAAAATAAAAATAAAAAATAAAAACCATCCTGGGCGTGATGTACTGTAGCTCCGCCATTTCAAAGGGGCAGTGTAAATCTTTCACACTTGTTGAGGTGTGAAAATGAGTACTCCCTTTTACATTACATTGACACACTAAAATCATACCTGATTTACACACCACATGTGTAAATTTTGAAAACAAACATAAAATGTATGTAATCATTTCACATGTGTAATGTTTACATGTGTAAATGAAAAAAACAAACGACCCCTAAATACATTACCAAATATTTAATTCAACTTCATAAAATCAAGTTAGCTAAAATTATCAACCTATAAGTAATTTTATCCCATCAAATGGAGAGGTGGGAAGCACCCATTCTCTCCTCTTCATCAAGTCTTTTTGTGGGACCCAAATGATGTGTCCCCAATGGACCAAGCCCAATAAGAACCCCACCCTAGAGTTGCCCATCACTAGCATCCGGATGACTAACCCTGATCATTGATCAGGTGGGCCATGTTAATCCACAACCCTTGACGACCTTAATCCTATGATGTCGACTCGACTTGGCAAAAATACAATCCCACTGAGATTCATTCAGTGGCCCTTGATTCATAACCCCCAGAAACATCACCTAATATTCAATTCAACTTCATAAAATCAAATAATCTCAAATTATTAACCTATAAGTAATTTTGTCCCATCAACTTGATCCCTACAAACAAATAGGCATAGCTCATTCCTTTCTTTTGTAACTACCAAGCAAAGCAAACCATTCTCATCCTCCATCTCACAAACCAGCCCAATGAATTTGAACCTTTTATCAATATTATCATTTTTCATCCGAATTAATTAACTGAGTGACACCTTTTTCAAATTCACTAAACATACAGATCATGATTACCCAAATCCTAATCCAATGCACTATACACAAACCAACACCAAACGACCCACTTTCTACCTTCATCACCTTAACCGCCATCATTCTCCTTCTTGTAACCATCTCATCTTGCCCATCATCATCATCACCACTGTTGTTGATCCTCGGCCCCCTCTATATATTCATTTCAGTCAAACCAGTCAAATACTTCATTTTATCTATTTCATTAGCTAGAATTTTTTGTTTTTGATATATTTTTTTATTTTCTTCATTTTTGATAGTTTGCTTATCAAATGCTGTGTATCTTCAATAGATTAATTCTTGTCTTGTAGGCAAGTATAAAAAAAATATAGGGAAGAAAGTTGAAATGCAATATCCCACTTATTGACATTTCTAATTTTTATACTATTGTACTAGCAATAAAATCATGTGTTGAGCCCAGGCTAAAATAAATATTATATTAAATTAAAATAATAGTTAGAACTGTAAAAAAGAATTCACTATAGTTATATTTAATAAATGCTAGAAGACAATAAGATGAAAAAGAGTTTAGAAATTTGCCGTAAAAAAAGACATTCTTTTTAGAGATAATAATGGTATTGTTATTAATAAGAAATTAAAATAATTAAATAATAAAAAGCATTATAATAGATACAAAATAAAATAAAGTAAGTGTAAAATCTACCCAACAAATAGTTAATTGAGATATGCAATTAAGAGATAAGTAGGAGGAAGTGTAGATACATACTTCATCTTTATTAATAACGGTCATAACGAAATCACTGATGATGAAAACATATAATATAATAAGAAAAATTAAAAGAACATATTGTAAATTTAGTTTTAAATGCAAAACGGAAAAGAAATCACATAACTTTTGGTCCAAATTATTTAGATGATGTTATCTAAAATAAAAAATTAAATGATCACAAAGAATTTACATCAAATAATTTAATCAAATTTGCGCATCATTAGAAGTTAATGTTGCACGTTGAGCCTCCATCTGTCCCGATGAAGTACTTGCCCCAATGACTACAGCGGTCTCACGAATTTTATTTTCACGAAACTGTAGATAAAAGAACACAACAATTTAGCAAAAGAAATTGATTAAATTATAATTTTATTATTCAATTATAAGAAAATAAATGACTTACATTCTTCTATTGTGATAATGAGAAAGTAGGATTTTAATTTATTCTATATAATCTCTTTACAAATGGCCATTATTTTAGTTCTTCTATTTTTGGGATTGCTTTTTCTTCTAATTTTTCTCTTTTGGTGCGATTTTGAGTAGAGAAAAAATAATAATGATATTACCGATTAAAAAAAGAGGAAAAAATAAATTCAAACAAGATGATTCTACAATCAAGAATGTTTCCAAAGAGAATGACATTGCAAAATCAATAATCCATCCAAGCTGTTCAAATAAATAATCTATTGAAAGATAACAACCAATGAAGAATTTACCCGTAGCTTCCACAGGGGAAAAAGGTGTACAGGATTTGAAAACCCAAAAGTCCCTAGGCATTATAAAAATGTGCTTGTACAAGTTGTGAATTTTTAATTTTTTTATCAATTTAAAAAATATATATAAAGTTGTGCATGTATTATTTGAGATTTTTATTTCATCAACATCCAATGAAGAAATCTAAAAGCATGCAATAGGATGGTGAAAAACAATTTAGACATAAAAATAAAAAATAAATAAATCCCTATTCGCCCATGGGATTTGATCGTCTCTAAATTCATAACATGGATGGCCCATTTTTTTCTATGAAACTAAGCAGCGTTTTTTAGGCTTTGTGTTAGATCCTTGAGATTTAGTTGCTTTGCATTAAATCATAAGAATTTTAGGGAAGTTGGGTAGATGAGGGATAGATTTTAGAAAATAATTTGAATTTTTGGTAAAGAAAGGAGAGATTTTAGGAAAGTAAGGTGGTGGAGGGAGTGAATATAGGGAAGTTGGTGATTTTTGGTGCCACATGTAATTTTCTTAACAGCTGACATGGCACTTTAGAAAACAAGAAAAAAATGGAGCTGATGTGGTATCTTCTACAGACCTCTATTCTTATAACTTTAATATATATAATATGTGAGTAGTATGTAGAAACACACACACACACACACACATATATATAAATGGTGAGGGATACTTCCTTTTTTGGATGTATCAAGGTAAAAAAGGTGTGTGAGGTGTGATATTTTTATCCTTTTACACATTAATACTTTCCAAAAAAAGAGTGTCCCTCACTAAAATGATATAGGATATATGCATATGAATATTCTCCATATGTATATAAATATATAATCAACTCTATCACAATATTCTATTTGTTTGAAGGACATCTAATGCATCATTGAAGTATTTTATTTTTAGCACTAGATATGAGATTCCTGTTGCTATTGGCATGAGAGTGGATCTTCAGTTTGAATCAGCCCCAAATTGAGTGTCGTAAAGCTTTACTGTATTTTTGTTACTTGTATTGGTGAATGCCAATAAGTTATTATAATTATGAGCGTGGCAAAGTAGTTGAAAATTGAATTATCTAGTCATAAGGAGTCTTGAAAGTTAGGTTATGTAAAGAGGATGTGCATCTCCTAAACAAGTGGAAAAATGAAAATTTAGTCCCATGATATCTGAGATTTTGCTTCGTCTTTATAGCTATTAATGTGAATTTAAGAAAATGATAAAACTAGTTTTATTGAAATCCAGTGATGTTTAGCTTCAAGAAAGAAATTAAGAATCACTTATCATTTCAAAATTGTAGATAAATGTTAATGGGTGGAAAGAGGATGCAAAGATGTTCTGGATCTTTGGTTTTTAGTAGAATTTCTTTTTTTCTTTCTTTTTTTTCCTACTTGAAGAAAACTAGGAAATAAGTATTTTTTAATGTATCTGAAATATGATTGCAACTAGCGTCTTAGTAAATGTATGAATTGGTTAATAGTATCATAGATGATTTCCCTTTTCCCCCTCCGAATTGATTTTTTCAATCTGTTTGGATAAAACTATGCTGCTAGCTACCTATTAAGGTCTTTCAAATTCTCAATTCTATGAGGGAGTATATTAAGATGTTATCTAAGTTATATTAATAATGATAAAGTTAAAAACCAATTTCCTACTAAGTTATAGCTCTTAGCATCAATTTAGGTTAGGGTACATAAAAAGATACAACTATATAAAACATAACCTATAAAATAGGCTTTAGCATCAATTATTTTAGGTAGGGGGGGTTTATAAGAATATACAACCATATAATTAATAGCTCTTTCTATGTAGGTTTCTTTGCTTTCTTTGCTCATTTTCAGATAATAAATAAATTAGAAATATTGAACATTTCTTCTAATACTCTCAAAGATATTTCTTTCATAACAACAGAAGTTAGGAAAAATCTTCATTTCGACTTTAGAAATGATGGATCCCTGATTTATTAAATGTTGTATTTATTTTTGCAATTCGTTGAAAGATAGTTATATTCTATTAGAAAAATATTGATAGGATGATGAAAAGTTGCTATTATTCTTTTGTAGCAGTTGGCATTGTGGTGATGAATATGGTGTAACTATTTGCATTTGATTGAGTTATATTGTATTTGGAATTGTGCTTTTCTTGTGGAAATACTCACACTAGTTTAGTAACATGACTATACCGATAGTATTTTCTTCTTCAAACAATTAATTTTTTTGGAAGTATTATTGTTGGCACTCATTATAAACAGCATAATGTATGGTGTGATAGTGAATCAAAAGGGAGAAATGATAGTTTATATCAACTTTTTTCGCAAATTAAATTATATTATTGATTTTGTTGAACCCATTCCAAATTCAACATTAATGTGATCAATGAGTGTTGGCTCAATTCTGTTGCACAACACAAGTGTATTATATAGGAGCAGTGGCACTTGTCACTAACTACATTTTCAATAGATCAATTCATGTTACTTTTTTTTCCTTTGTCTTAGATCTTTCCTATTTAATTGACCTCGGAATTCCTAGATGATTCAGATTTAGAACTATTGCTCTCACTTCTTTACATCTCTCTCTTTACAAATTTTTGTTGCACTACAAGTTTTATAAAATGCAATTGTCTTCAGTTGCTTACCCGTGCTATGCATGGGAATCCTTTGCTAGTCTACTTTAGTGGAATTATTATTTGTTATGAATTGAATGCCCCAATCCATATATGAAATAGTATTGTTGGCTCTTACATAAATATATATATATATCTAAAAATAGGGTTAGCAAGAGACTTTGGATTCAGCAGTATTTTCGTAATTATATTAGGGCTTTTTCGAGCTAATGTAACATGCAAATCCTAGACTTAGAGTAAAAAGAAAGAGGCTTTTCTTTGTATGCTTTCGTGGACACATAATCTCTATCTCTCTCTCTCTCTCTATATATATTTTAATTCTCATGGCCCTTTAGATCACAATCCAAACTGCTCATCATTCTTGAAAGGCCAAACACAGGCTCAAATCTCACCCTTAGATCATCATTTTTTTGAAAAGGTTATTCTTTTTTTAAAGGTTTTTTAAGGGTTTTTTTTGGAAAGATTTTTTTTGAGAAGTTATTTTTTGAAAGGTGTACTTTTAAAGGCTGAAAGGTGTTTTTTAAATTGATTTTTATATATTGTGAAAAAGCACAGACCTTAAGATGTTAATTTTCTTATTCTTGTGCACACATTTGCACAATTTGAACTGTTCATCATGTAAAAAGTATAAAATAAAGAAAAAGGTAGGGGACTAAAGGTTTAGGTCTTTTTTTTTTTGGTGGATTATAGATTTTTTTTAAATATATAGAACTGTTGAATAAAATTTCACACACTGTGTACCAAACATAGAATAATGCCTTTTACCCTCAGAAATATTTATTCAAAATAGAGTAGTTTCAAAGTGCCAAGGAATCCTTTTCCCTCTCAGCTCTTAGCTTTCTAAACATGCCCCGGGCGAGACAAACATTTTCCTAGGCTGGGAAGGAATCCTTGCCTTAAAACATGCCCTAGTTATAATTGCAAGTGTGTGTATATAAATAAAAATCCTCTAATTCGGAGAAGTGCATATTACCTTCTTCTTTTGCTCGGAATATCTCACCTTTGTCTATAACTTTTTTGTTTCCTCTTAATCTCTCATCCCTCTCTAGCATTAGATTCGAAGCCCCTTTTTCGTTCAAGTAAGTATCTCTCCTCCTTCCTCGAAAAAATTTATTGATATCAGATTAGGGGGGTTTCTTCTCAAACCATGGCTAGATTATTATAAATTAAAGCCAAAGGTTTTGGATTCCAAATTCCTTTAATTTTGACTTTTCTTAAATAGGCCTTAGTAAAAAGCAAAAAGTGGAATGTTTTGGATTCAATTTTGACTAGATGCCATTCAATTTTGATTTTTTTAAATTAAACCTTTGTTAAAGAGAACTGCTATCTCAACATCAATTTTTGCTCAATTTACACATCATTTAAAGAGAGAGAGAGAGAGAGAGAGAGAGAGAGAGAGACCTATTAAAACAACACTGGAAATTACTCAGTTTATATAGCCTTACAAAAGGAGTGGTTTTTAGTATGATAGTAATTAGCATGATAGTGGGGTGGTTTTGCCATTTCTTCTTTTATTTGATTGATGAACAATGTACGATCATAGATAAAGAGATAGATAGGTAGGTGTAAATGCAAAGATTTCTGAAACAGGGACGTAGGGAGGGAGGCTTATGCGTGTTGAGAGTGTGGCTCTGGAAGAGTAAAAAATAGACGAGCTGACATGGCACAAATGTGCCGCAGATCCAAGTCATTTATCTAATGCGCTCTGCAACGTGGAGAGGATGCTCCAACTCAAAAACTGAAATATGAAACAATCAAATCAATAGAATATAAAAATTGTTAAGGAGTGGCCTATGATGATTTTTTCCAATAAAATTTTTATAATTAATAATAACAAAGAAAGAGAATTATGATGCTCGAGCGGTGTCCATACCTCAATATCACATGGATTTCTAGGAAACAATCCGTGGGTCTTCAAGTTTAATTTATTACTATTGAACAACATTTCAATTCAAGGAAGAAATAAAAATTTAAAAGAAAAAATCGATTTGAATAAGGCTATCCAAATTTCCAAGTTTATGATTTTGACTTGGAGCCAATTGTAACCCAGAAGACGACTTTTATAGCACTATATTTACCATTGATGAGCCCGTTTAAAATCAGAAGTCTTCAATCCAAAGCTCTACGCCTTTTTGCTTTTTTATTTTTTATTTTATTGTTCTATAGAATGAAGGTGGGCCCATAGCATCATCAAATTTGAGATGGTTATAACTTGTACGTATTCTCATTCCACTTGCTTAAGAGGAGATAAAAAAAAAAAGATGCTTATTATTCAAAGGACAATATTCATGTGTATACATCCTGCACTAAAATACTTCCATATTTGATAAATATTAATGTGTAAAAGCACAAACTTTACGCCTCATCACATTTTTTGAATTTTAAAAAAAAAAAGTATCTCTCACAAAAATAGTGAGGGATTTATGTCCAAAAATACTCCCCATTATTCAAAATGTGAAAGAAATGATTATATCTTTTTCATTGGATGGCAACCTTCCGGCTAGGTTTGGGCTGACTACTATTTTACTCAACAGTTAACAAGCCATCTTTAATTGAACTCAATTCAACCACCTAATAGTACTATATCCCAACCAACTATTGTTTAAATAAATTAAAAAAAAAAACTCTACATTCTGTAAATGAACATTAATTGTGCGATCCATTCTTACGTGAATAATTTTAATGCAAAAAAAAAAAAAAAACCTTACTTCAAAACCGCTGCATTAAGAATTCAACCAGAATCTGTGAAATTTCATAAATTTATGTTCTTTGTAATTTTAGTTATTGACCAGAAGGAAGATCATTACCACAAGAAAAAATGAAATTATATCTTCATATTGTTCTTTGCATCAGTGTTTGTGAAAATTCAATCCCCGACTCGACCATAGTCAAGTTGACTTGGCTTATTTTTGTTCTTAGCAATTCAACATTTCCCATGGCGATTGCTAAATTTGTGTGAAAAGAAGTGTCGCAACCTGAGCTCAGGAGTTTGGGGGTTACCAAAAGCCAAACCGATGACACACGTACTCCTGTGCCTGTACATGTAGACCTGGTCTAAATGTACACGCACAAGAGAAAGTTCACACGTACAAAATATGTACGCAGAAGCTATAGATATCAAAACATCACACTAAACAATGCAATAAAAGAATTCGAAAAATAGAGCTGACATATATCGGTAAAGGTTTTACAAAAGGCAGCAAAAGAAACATGTACAAATCATGACAGGATTCAATCGTGACAAATCTCAAAATATGAAGACTCAGATGTAATGATGTCCCTGTCGCTCTCTGATGGAGTGACTACATCCACTCCTCTAGTCCTGATGGGACCTCGGGGGCTTCACTTGAAGTCTGGTCAACCGACGAGGGGTTGGTCTGGGTATCTGAGCCTGCAACACCAAAGACAACTCGTGAATACAACGATTCAGCAATGTATAAGCCATAACAAGTTAACACATGCTGTGTCTAATCGAATAAAGAACATCGTATAAATCATAACAGGTTACATTCGTATACTAAGCTATTATGCCGGAAAGAAACATGCCATGTGAATCAATGTATACATGCTGTGTACAAACTAGTTGGCAACTACATTACCATATGCTCCCAAAAGAGGGATCTTATATCCGTGCAGAAAATACCATTGACCGGGTCAGAGTACGAATGGGTCTCTGGTTCCCGGGGTCCGGACTCCCCAAGACGTTTCCTTACTGCAGCAAAGCCATGTAAACTACACCAAATTCACCCCGTCAGGATCCTAAGGCTGAGGCTAAGTAGTGCCTGACCATACAAAGTCAATCATGAAAACCCTGAGTAGATCGTGACAAGCATATCATGCGTGCATATCTGATAACATGTCTTATACGTGCAAGCTTTATAACATACGTACATACGTGCATACTCAAGGTACTGGACACATAGTAAGACTTTCGATGTTATATTGAAATGATTTTGCCAGAGAGTGGAGATCAATGATCGAAATACAACATGTCATGCAAGCAAATCTTAGCATATCGAATCAACTTCATTTACTAAAAAACACTAATCTAATTATCTAGTGTTTTTCAACCGTACATGATGATGTAGTTTTAAGTTATCTGATGCACCGTTGTCTAGTGTTGCATTGCATCATATGGTATACAGAAGTCCCTTAAACCAACACCCATGGAGAGGTGCTTAACAACTGGATAATGAACATGAATGATTTGCAGCCCTCGAGATCATTCACGTGTTTACATAATCTATTGGGCAAGTCCATGTTGCCTACCTTTTATAGTAAAGGTCCTAGGAGTCTCATGTCTTTCCTACCTTTCTTATGGTTTATGTCTTCTGGCTCAGCCGTGGGTGACCTTACGGCTTAGCCGAAGACACCTTACGGCTTAGCCGTAGAAGGCTTCATGGCTTAGCTGTGGCTGGGCCGTAGAAGAGCTGCTGATTTGCATACTCTCAGTTATTTTCAGGTGTCACCTATATTGATCTACGGCTGGGTTCACGGTTAGGTCACGGCTTAGCAGTAGTGTACTGTACGGCTTAGCCGTAGTACATTTCACGGCTTAGCCGTGCATGCGCTGGGTCGAATTCTAAAGCACTTACAGAAAACCTGTAACGACATCATATATGAAAAATCTCAACAGAGAAAGGGGGAAAGAGCTCAAATTGGGCTGTGAACATGTTTTCCATGCAAACTCATGTGAATTAACCAAAATCAAACATATATCAATATGGGTTCATACATACTATGCTTATACTTGCCTTAATTGAATTCTAACACACCAATTGTTGTCCTTGGGCTCAATTCATGTCCAAACCCACTCCTAAAACACCATGCATGAAAGAAAGGAAAAAAAAGAAAGAAACATAAGCATATGCACACAAGAAGGGATGAGAATAAGAAGAGAAAACCAATCCCAAAGCTTACCGTACTCACTACAATAGAGGAATTCACGAGTCAAAGGCACCAATCCTCTTCCTTGGCTTGTTCGGTGGAGAAGAAGAATCAAGAGGGAGAGAGATGGAACTCCGACGTAAGGGAATAGAAGAGAGTGAGAAAAAGAGTCGGTGGAATGGCTTATATAAGATAAGATTAAAGGCAAAATTGCAATGGAGTCCAATGCAAGAAACTATCTACAGTTTGAGTCAAATCCGGGTCCAATGGAATCATACGACATCGGTTGCAATCGAGTAGTTACAGAAGTTAACGGGCTCAACGAAAGACACGTGTTGACACCAAGATGATGCGAAAATGACCATGTCTTATAACAGCTAAAATTACAAAAAAGGGCTTGGTTTATCTAATCCAAGTCAAACTCAACCCAACTACTTATTCATGATCTGCAACAAAATCAAAACAAAAGCAAAACACAAATTAACAACGAAAGCGATAGTAATTAGTCGCTAAATAAGGCCAAGCTGAGTCGGAGTGTTACAAGAAGCTTTCCCTTTAGTTTGGATAGAAAGATCTGTAGTTAGGGATATATAGATTTCAATAGCTAGGGTTCTTTTGATTCTCATCCATTACTATTGCTCTTCAAGGTCTTAAGTTCGATTCGCGCCCCTTGAGTTATTCGAATACTATGTGTGTGCCATGTATGTACCTCTCAAGGAATTATCCTTTTTCATCATAATTGAGTAACCCCCGAATCAGATGCCAAAGGTCTGAAAGTTAAACTAGCGAGAAATACCTTGGGACATAAAAAATAATAATAAAAAATTTCCAAGTCAGTGGGATGTAAAGATATTAAAGTTTAGTAAAAAGAAAGAAAGAAAGAAAAAAGGCTCTAAAGTTGTGTAGCGATGATAATGGATACATTATAGAGTGACTCAGCTGTGTCCGACTATGTGTCAACTTAGACTTGGATGAGTTTTAAAATGCTGCCTTGTGTTTTCTTCTAATAAAACATAACTTTTTTTTAACTATTAAAAATTACTAAAAGTAGTTATATAAATCACAAACCACGCCAAAACACTCGGAGGACTAACTTTAAATTACTTTATAAGACCCCAGAAAATATGTCTCAAATAGGAGGAAGGACTTCTAAAATGACCAGAATAAAACTCCTGCTACTTTGCATGAGCGATACATTTTGACCTTTGATATATATGGCCTGATTTTACCTCCAATGATAGTACTACTCAAAAGGCAGGTGTCTATGCGTGCGGATTCTCTAATTAAAAATCCCACCGGTAATGTGGTTGAATTTGATTGGTCCTAGCATAACCACCGTAAGTTTTTTCCTCATATAATCTCAATTTAGTGTCTATATGATAGAACATGTCAATAGCTCGAAAATGAGTACTCCTGTACTATGTGACGACACCTGTTCCTTATGACCATTCCAAGTTGACACAATTATTCAAACCTTTCAACTTAATTTCTTGGAATCTTTATTTATCCCAAAAATTAGTTTACTATTCATTCTACATCACAGAGTTAACTCTAATCTATAAGTGATCATCATCGCCATAGTTTATTTTGTCAATTAGAAAATTGCCAGAGAAATTTCTAGTTTAACTCAACTTTGAAGCACAACATGGCATGAAATTATCATAAGCCACAATTGATAAAAGTTTGCTTTGTCAAATGTTGGGCTGTTGTCCACTTCCCATCGTGGTCACTCATCAGATGGCTAGTGGTCATCTGAGATAGGGGGCAGTATCAGTGGGTAGCCCCATTGCATATGTAGCCCACAATTGCATATATATCTCGCTCGCTTCTCACGTGTCTAGATTTGAGGCATATAAATTCAGACATAATATATAATTGCTGTGTGGGTCTGGTGCCCTTTTTTTGGTACCACAATATTTACTCAATACTAGTACATATCCCAGAATAAAACGCTTTTTGGCAAGGTTGACAGCTATCGGTCGTTCTCACCTTGGCAGGCAAAGGCAAACCTCTGTACAGCCTTTCAACACAGGAAAAATCGATTGTGCGACACAGATGTATCTTTTCACTTGCGGTTGGAGATTATCTCCAGTTGATCTTTCTGTTCGTAGTTAGACTGAATCCACAAGTTGGAAGGTGTGGCAGCTCCATGTCCCAACATTACCAACGATGTAGCTCGCAGTCAATTTTACAAAATTGCATATTTCATCGGGGAGAGAATCTGGACAGCAACAACTTCATAAATAAATATACCATCATCGAACTGAACATGAATACATAACATAGTTACAAATTTACGCATCGATAACCCAATGAATTTAGCAAAGATGAAAACAAAAGAGCTTTAAATATTCACGCACAATTTACTTTCTTGTTACTTATCAGGAGTTTCTATATTTATGAATCATTCAAGGTAAAAACATCGCAACACTAGTAAAAAAATGTCAATACCGAAGGCAAGATCTTGGGCCTTTATTTGCTTTATTTATTTACTAGGTAAACAGCCCCTGGGCCTTTGTTTAGAGTTGGAGATGTATCTCCTCCACACATGAACGAGATTACGAGACCGTCTAATTAAATAGGATAGTGTTTTTTTTTTTTTTTTTTTTTTGGTCTTTATATGAATGGAAGATTGCGTGAGTGAACAGATTACAATGTCAAGTGGGTCCTAATCACAATCGCAATGGGTGGGCTTTTTTTTTTTTTTTTGATAATCAGACTGTCCAAGTAGAAAGGATTGGATCGATTTTTATTGAAAGGTTTCCACTGTGGAGCCGAGCCTCAGGATTTTGTTTTTAATATGGGGTCAGTGAAGCCTTAGTAAACCAACCTGCACGGACTCATGCACACGTGTCCTGTGTGATGTGAAGAGGAGATAGAGCACCAGGGACGCATAGAGCATTCTTTCCTGCTGTTTCTATTCCTTATTCTATCCAAGCGCTGTGCCTGTATTATATACTATCTCTCTCTTTCTTTCTTTCTTTCTTTGTGAAAGAAAGGTTTTTATTCGATGGACACCAAACCCTCGTTTGTATCGGGCTATTTGGCGGGAATTTCAGTTGGATCGATGATGGAATTTAAGCGGGAAAACATTCACGGCGGATGGGCGACCTTCTTCGTCCTCGTCTTTCTCTTCTTCTGGAGATCTCTCAAACCCTATTTCGCTCGTTCCTCCAGAGCCGACTCTGTTGCAGCTCTGGTGAAAACCCCCATTCCACGCAATTCCAATTCCAATCCCAATTCCGCAGCAATTGGGTATGTCTGTTGCTTTCTTCTTCTTCTTCTTTTAATCCTTTCTCGTTCCCATTCTTTCTATTACCATGGATCAGGGTACAGGTGTTTTTCTTTTTTCAGGGGTGATCTCTAGAATGATCATTTCAGGTGTTTCCTGAAGCTCATTGCTAATGCTATGCCGTGTATCCATTTTTTTTCCCCGTTGTCCCTTGTAAATCAGATGCACTGATCAAGGTTTGATGGAACCCACTGCTAATCGAAAAAAATGGAATTCCCTTGTTAATATGGATGCTATTCGACAGTAATGATTCTCTCTTTTTTTGCTTTTTTTTGTTCTTTTTTATAGGCTTGGTGAATGTTGATTCTCTTTTGGAGACATAATCATACTCTGAGACCTAATTTGACATATGTTGTGCCCACCTTTTGTTTATCCAACCTACTCATATGTGCCACCATGTTACAAATGCAAGACATACAGATCAGGAAAAAAGTAACAAAAGTCCATTTATAAGCATTGGCCTTTATATTGCTTGATTGGGAGTGATATACACCATTAGATTAGATTGATCATGTGTAAAATTGTTTATGCGTTGTTCCAAATTTCCCCGCCCCTGTTTTTTTTGCCCTTTTCACTTTCTATTCCAAGGTTTTGGCATTATTAGTGCTTGCTATTCTTATTTGTTGAGGCCATTTGTTAAGTGGGTGTGGTTCGATATCATTTTTCACTTTAAAATTCTCAAATTTCTCACTAAATTGATGAAAAGCCGGGAAATTAAAGAGGTTGCATATCTGACTAATGCAATGGATAGCGCAGGCATAGGGGGTGAAAATCTTTAATAATTGATTTTATAGTTATGCGCATGGTTTGACGACTTAGAGCACAGCATTGTGCTGTGTGGAGATAGTTGAGTATCTCTTCTTTCCCTTTGTTATTAAGATATTTTGTTAAGAGGCTTTTCTTTTATGTGTATTTGATAATTGCTTATATATACCAATCTAAACAAGATAAAAATCATTGTCCTGACTGACATAAGCCCCTTTTGTTTGCAGAATCTCAGAGATCATTACGGATGCTGATCTAAGAAATTTAATGAACAATTTGGATGGGAAACTTAATGAAAAGGAGCGATGGGAAGATGTCATAGACAAAAGAAACAATCTCATGTCCTACAAAGCCAAATGTTGCAAGCCAAAGGTCAGTTCTCCTTTTAGCTAAATTGACATGAGCGCTACATAGACAGAAATTTCAGAACTATGTTCATGTAAAAGGGTTTGCTGCATTTTAAGACACTGCACCTATTTTTAATTTTGACAACTTAGTTATAGCTATCTGCAACTTGATTTTGGTAGTTATCCTCAAAGTTTAAAGGAAGGGCAAAAAGATTCCAATCCCAGGGCATGCTTGTGTTATGATGGGATTCCTTGCTTTTTGAATATATGTTTCCTGGCACCTTAGAAAGCTTCCCTTCCTCCCCCTCCCCCCCTCCCCACACACACAAAATAGGAAATGTTTTTTGGAGAAATAAGGAATATTAGTTCAAAATTTCCTCTTCTTTATGCAAAAGAGTGGTTCCCATAGTGAATCGAAGCCTTTATCCAGTAACCCTTGGTGTTTTGCAAAAGTACCCTGTCTTTGATGTATGAATTTCCTAGTTGTTGAATGCATAATAACTCTCGCCTTCAGGACAGGCTCCAAATATCATATGGTTTTAGTCAAACAAATAGTAGTAGCATTTACAATTATCTTTCTTTATTTATTTATTCTAACGGTAATAGATTTCATTGTTATAAAAAATGGTAATATATTTCATTGCTTTCATCAATTTCAAGTGACTGCTTGTTGATTCCTGTTCTTAAGGTCACCAGACATTTAAATGCATCAGAGATTAGGTGAAAAAAGATACGCATAAGTGGTCCTTGATCTCTAAGTTTCTCAGTTTACAATGTTCTCTATCTTCTGATTATGGAAACTCTTCTGTGCAGGATGGTCCTTTAAAGTACATAAGCGTGACGACCTTTGAGAATTGTTCAATAGAGTTGTTAAGAGACTTCTATATGGACAATGAATACCGGAAAGAGTGGGACAGGACTCTAGTTGAGCATGTGCAGCTGCAGATTGATGAAAGCAGTGGAACAGAGATCGGACACACAATAAAAAAGTTCCCACTGCTCACTCCAAGAGAGTATGTGTTGGCATGGCGTGTGTGGGAAGGGAAGGACAAGAAATTTTACTGTTTTATCAAGGTAAGGTTTACTCTTTGCTTAGACATTGCAATTAACAAGTTCAAAAGTCCAAATGATTTACACATATCTGCCTTCTTGTTGGATGGCCAAAATCATGGTCACATGCTCTCATCGAGTTCATTCTAGTATGAACACTTTTTTTTTTTTTTCCTGTTGCATCTGTTCATCCTATATTCTCTCATCTCTTATTTCTGATAAGGTCTTATTAAGTTACCCAGAATCTAGAAAGAGCAAGTCTTAGTTTACCAAACTGATATATCCTCCTTATGGGTCCACCAAGATGCATTCCAATTATGGGCGTTGGGATGTGAAGGTCTCAACATACACAAGGAGTGGGCCATAACTCTTCTCCATTGTATGAGGACAACCATCAATTTAAGCAGCCTAAAATTTACCAGCTACCAGAGTGAAGGCCTTAGCACTGCCGGAAGGTGCTTACGGTTGCAACCATGAGGTTGCGGGTATGGGACATGTTACCATAGAAATTCACCCGGTTTTGATAGAGGGAGATTTTGGTGATTCAACCTAATATTGAGTCTTTCTCATCGGGATCAAAATTTGCACTACACTAATTCGAGGGGAGTTGTATGTGACCGTGAAGGGTTTGAATTGATCATAGCTGGATTCTTCAAAAATATCCGTGAAGAGTCTCAAGTAAAATGGTCTCTTTGGAAATTAACATTTTCCAAAAATTACCACCAACTTTAATTTTTCATTATCATCATTTCAGCTTAGCCCATTAATCTGGGTCAACATTAGAGGAGTTCTATTGATGCAACTGAGCCCATACAAGTTTATAGGTGCATGTAGGGGTGTTCATGGGCTTGACCTGGCTGGGCTGAGGCATATCCAGGCCCAGCTAAACTTCAGAAACACAGGCCACTATCTGGCCTAAGCTTGACGCTGGTTGTAAATGTCAGACCCAAGCCTGCCTATTTAGTCAATCGGAACTGATCTTTTTGTGTTGTTAGACAATTTATAACTAAATTATAAGTATTCATTTTTAAGGCTGGGCCGGGCTTTGAAACAATTATCACTTAATGCAAGCCTGACCATATATTAAATGGGCCCAGATTTTGTATCCAGGCCAGGCCCAAAGTGGGCTGGCTGGCTGGGCCTTTGGGCTTGGCCCGCTCCATGAACACCGCAAGGTAGAGGCCGAAGACATATTTTCAGCACTTCAGTCATGTTGCAACCATTCTCAGAGCAGTTGGAACAGGCCCAACTTCATGGGTCCAAGTCATCAAGGCAGAAAACAATTGGAATAGTCCCAACTGTATAGTGCCCAAGTCAGTAAGGTCCAAAAACTGTTGAACAACCTGTGTGACTACAGTGGGGCTTGCAGCAGTCCATTTCTTGTTCTTCTGTTGCTTTCTTAAGGTATGTAGGTCCTATTATTAGCAAAACCATTCAAAACTGTTAGGTCTACTTGTTAATGAGTAAGATAGAAAAGAAAGGTCATGATTACTTGGTGTTAATTAGGGTTAGCATACATCATATGTACTGATCACAAGCATGTAGCAGGTATATTAGATTGGTTAATTGAATTTAGACAAAAGGTTTTTACTGCATTCTGTCTTATTGCTTAATGCAGGACGAGCCAGGCCTAAGTCCATTGGACCAGGCCCATTGGAACAATTCTAATGGGATTAGATAGTTGCTTTTTGTGGGAAGTTATTATTAATTAGGACTTTTTTTATTAGCTTCCTATTTTAATTAGTTTCCTATATTAATTTAATTTCTTATTTGAGTCCTAGTAGGAATTGGTCATGGGAGAGGCACCCTTTGATTGATTAATGAATTGAGATTTCTTTTAGAGATTTGAGTATTCTCTTGTGATTGTGATTGCTCTTGAATCCCTTTGGATTTGGCCAAATTCTTGTTGTGGGTTTGGTCCACCTGTTCATGTTCTTTGGGCTACGTCATTGCTGAATGTTCAGGATCGTTTTTTACTCAGACCTATATATCCACATCAAATCCAACAATATTTTGTTGCTTATAAAAAATTCACAAGAGAAGGCATTATTCATTGTTGCATTGGTCGTACACAAATAGACTGCAGTAGAATGTGGAGTCTCTGCTCTTAAATTGCATTATCTGCTGTACAGCTACAGAAAAATGGTCATTTGTGTTCTTTATGTCTACAGTGCAAAAGGTAAGGTTGGTCCTAAAAAGTTCTCCTTGTGCATTCCAAAAAGGAAACACTAAAATATATAGAGACTAAGGGAGATGTTGAACTTAGGATAAAAGCGGGATGGTTGAAGTGGCGATTTGGTTCTGGAACGCTTTATGATCCGCACAATACCAACAAGAATGAAATGAAAGTTTATTGGACAACAATTAGATTGGTCATAATCTATGGATCATAATGTTGGCTAATCAAGAAGCAACATATGTACAAAATGAGTGTAGTAGATATGATAATGTTGAGATGCATGCATGGTAAAATTAGGAAAGATAAAATTAGAAATGAGCACATTTGAGAGCATTTAGGAGTACCATTAATGGGTGATAAATTAAGAGAGACTCGTTTGGGATAGTTTAGACATATCCAACTCAGTACAACAGTCATGCCGTTGAGGAAAAGTTTTTCTATGCAGGTGAATAGCCTATTTAGGAAAATTAGTAGGTTGAAGGAGACATGGATGAAAGTAGCAATGATAGATCTAAATAGGTGCAACCTAACAAGGGATTTGGCTCAAGATTTAGATTGAAATGAAGAAATATAATTCATGTAGCTGACCCAAGCATAGTTGGGATAAGGCTTTGATGATGATGAAATTCATTCCAAAAGGAAATACAAAATCCTACCCTATGCATCTCCTAAAAACACTATCCAATAAGCTCCTTATAGACTCGTAATCTTGCTGCCTTAAGTGTATAAACTGGTGGTTATCCTGTCATATATAAACTTTAAAAGAAAAAAAAAAGAAAAGAAAAAAGAAAAAAATCCAAAAGGAAATACTAAAGTTCTATCACGTGCCTCCCTTGTGAAGCACTACCTGGTAAGCTGCCCTCTAGCAAGTGAATGTAAGCCATGTGTGTTTCAATTATTTATAATGAAATAATAGGTGGTCACATTTTATTATTATTCAGTTGGATGAACATTACCTTAGAACTTTGAATGCTTCAATCTTCTGCAAAAAGTGGTTTTGATCTTCTAAAATGAGTGCAAATGATCCCCAAATGCCTCCAACATATTCTCATAAGAAAAAGATGTAGGGTAAAAATGTTTTAACCTTTTCCCATCAGACTTGGCAGGAGGGAGATTTTAGGGTTTTTTTTTTCCTTTTTTTCTTTTTTTTTTCAGTTGCGGTTGGGTGGGGTTTGTGTGTGTGTGTGTGTGTGTGTGTGTGTGTGTGTTGGTCGGCATGACTTGGGCTAAATCGTTTTTTAGAACCACATCTAGGACTGCACCAATGTTGTGCAAGCCAGGCCCAAGTTATGGGTCAAACTGAGTTACATTTGTGGGTTGCGGCTAAGAAACTCTCACTGGGAGTAGGATATAGTGCACCCGGAAAGGGATAGGATCCCAACAGGGCTTTGGATTGATTACAAATGGATGAAGACAGGCTTGGCATGGGAATCTTGCAGTCAATACAAAATTTTCAGCACAGAAAATCAGGACTTGAAGGAATTGAAAGAACTTAAACTTGCAGAAACTAAATTGAACGTGGTACACGATAATATGAGCTCTCTCTCTCTCTCTCTCTCTCTCTCTCTCATGTGTGCATGCGTGTGTTGTGTGGGGGTGGGGAGATTTTATTAGTGCAACTGAAACCAGGGCGATATGTAGATGTAGGACTAGATACTGAAAATTTTTATGTGATTTTCTGAACTACGTCTACAAACTAACAATAAACTAAGTACCTAATTCAAGTTGATTCTGAACCTAAATCATTGAATGAGTGTCTTCACTCTGATATCAGATAATGAAGAAAGGGGAACAGTCAGAGATTATTCTACAAGCAAATTAAAAAAAAATAATAATCACAGCCACCATCAATCTTTTAAATTAACTAACTTCATCGAGCGCCAAATTAGCAAAAGAGAACTTCAATAGTTCTCATTAGATTCTGGACAAGTAATAAAACAGATTAGGCAGAATCCAACCAACTATACTAATATCTTTCCTCATCTGCTTTCATTCTCCTTCCTAATTTTATATAACTACTTAAAAGCGAGGGCTTCTCCTATTGGACCCTTATCGCTTGTACCGCTAGGATTCTTTGCCTAGAGAAAACTTCTTGATCTGAAATGAGTTTGAAAATTTGTGCAAGTGGGACTTTCTCTCACATCCATATGCGTGGTTATAGAGTAGTGGGTAGTCTCCAAAACTATGAGAACTAAAAAAAAAATTACATGGAGCAAAACTACTTTTCTTGATTTTCTTCTCTACATTAAAGAGGGAAAAAAAACAGAAAAGAAAAACAAAAAATAGGTAAAGATAATTGGTTCTTGAGTAATTGGAAGAGATTAATAGATTATTATGGTATTTCTCAAGAGTAAAGTGATCTTCACCACTCTATACAATTGTGCTTATTTTCTTTTGTGGTAGTGAACATTTTGGTATTTTATTGGGCATGGATGTTTTCACAATTTTGGGATTTTATCTTAAACCCATAAAAAAAGGTTTCTTGTGGTTTGGTTTTTTTGTGTGTGACTTTTTTCACTTCCGTAAATTGGTGGTGCTTATTGTTTGGAAGCCGGTATTTGTTTTATTCAGTATTTTTTTTGGTAGCGCAGGCAGATCTCTGCTTTAAGGCCATGGCCAATGGGCCTTGGCCTGGCCATGGCCCCTGGATTGTCCGATGGACTTGGGCCCAATCAGTTAATGCAGAGCCTGCATCATAGTTTTGTACGTTTGACGATGACAGTGGCATTGAAACTACTCTTTCTTGAAGGTTAAAAAATATGCTTGATTTTATCATGTAAAATTTATGACTTCTAGTATCACACTTCTTGCTAAAATTTGATGTACCCTATCATACCCATATTTTGGCATTCTAGTTTTGTACTGTTACTCATTTGACAACCATGGTTAGGACTGCGAACATGCTCAAGTTCCAAGACAGAAGAAATACGTGCGTGTTGGGTTTTTCAGATCTGGTTGGCGGATAAGGAAGGGTAAGAAATTGAGTTGTTTTTACCATTTTCTTCAGACATAATGTATCAAATTTGTCATTCATGTATACAATCACACCGTGTTACTGACTAATTTTCAAGTTTACGAACACATCGTCCTTAGTCCCTATTCTTTGAGCCATTGAATTTGCTTTCCATATATTTTGCCAAAGTTTTGCTAATTTTCAATCCATAATCCATTTGTCTTAATATCCTTTTTTTTTAATTTTGGGCATATCAATTACTTGGTTTCTTATGTAAGTGATAAATCACATCATCTGCAAATAACATCCACCAAGGAGTTTCATTCTTGATATATATTATATACAGTCAAGTTGTCCGTAACCAATACAAGTAGATAGGGTGCAAAATGGACCCTTGTTGCATCTCTCTGTAGATAGGAACTCAGCCATCTACTCATGTGGTTCTTACACTCTTTACTAGCCCCTCATATGTGCTGTACAATGGATGCGGTTTTTCTTACCCAATGTCTACCCAATTAACTGTTTCAGCACCTTTATGGGCGTTCTATAAATGAAAAAAAAAATGTTTATGTAGACCTGTCTTTTTGCCTCTCAAGTTTTCCTTGAGTTGTCTTAATAGGAAAATGGCTTTGAAAAGATATTGACCTGCCATAAGCCCATTTGTTTTGTCCTTGTAGTCTGGATTGTTTTTTGAGGCCCTAGGCAGCTTTTTTGGTTTGGCTGGTGTTTCTTTGTTTTGTGTTCAGTATATTTCTCCTATACTGTACAGCTTTTGTCATTAATACAGCTATTCTATTTTCAAAAAATCATTTATAAAAAAAACTGGATCAGTCATTTTTTAAACAATTTTCTTGATGCTTTTATTGATATTCTTATATTTATGAGTTACATGACTCAGGCCTGCAACGCTGTAGTTGTGACAATGAATGCCTTCCAACTGTGCTACTGGTCTTGTCCAATTTCCTTTATATTCATTTCTTGGCTTACTAGTATTGACTTAAATGAGTGTTAATTAGTTTTAAGAAATGCGAGCAATTTGGCTTTTCTTCCTCTGGAGTTGTCTAATTTTTCATGCTGCACCAAGTTGATGATTATTTGTTGTGCCAAAAGACCATTGCTAGAAAATTTTAGAGTACTTGCAAATATTTTTTTTTTCCGAAAGTCCTTATGTTTTCTTTTGCCACTTTGTTTATTCTTTTGTGTCTCTCACTTGTTGACTTTTACTGCAGCCCCAGGTAGAGATGCATGTGAGATTGCAATGGTGCACCAAGAAGATGCTGGTTTGAACGTGGAAATGGCAAAAATTGCCTTTGCAAAGGGGATATGGAGCTATGTATGCAAGATGGATAGTGCACTGCGTAAATACTCAACTACACTCCGTAGTAGACGGAGTCCACTCTTGACTTCTCTCAACTTTATTCAGAAGGTGAGTTCTTTCTTGATAACAATTTGTACACACTTATTAATATAGCAAGGGGAATAGTAGCCAAAAGCTTTTCTCTAGCCAGAGCTGAAAGAATAATTGTTACGACCTAAATTAGAAAAAAGGAAGAAGAAAATGTGACACTTTAAAGTTGTGCAACCCTTTGGAGAACGAATCACACAGAATCCAGCCAACAATGCTAATCTCTACTCTTATCCACTTGATTTTCATTTCTTAATCTTCAAAACAGTTACAAAAATCTTAACTTCCATTGGACCCTCTTTTGAGGACGCTATGCTATTTTGAAAATAGCAGTGCTATGGTCGAAAATCTAGTAGAGCCAAGCAATTTTAATTCAAACACTGTTTTTCCTATTTCTTCTCGTCAATGGCTTTTCCTAAAGTTGTCTCTACTCTCATTTAGTTCCAAATCACTAAAAAAACACAAGATTGACATCTTTACACGATTTAGATTTTTTTTACCACTTAAAAAATTCACGTTGCTACGCCATTATGTATTGCCCACTACATAGCATTTTGGCCACTTGGCTGCCTATTTCCCTAGCAACCGCTTTCTTAATCCTTGTCTCCCATGAGTCACATTGTGAACGTAGTAAATTTATACTGATTTAGTGAGATAAGACTCAAAGCAAATTTCTACTGATTTATCCTCAAATAGGCTAACTGTGTGAGGACATTATTTTGTAAATGACTGGGGCCAGTGAACCTTGGGGTTTCCCATGGGCTTTTGGCCCATGGTTTGGTGCATAGCCTACATCAAGTAACTTTCCCTTTTGGCAATCAGTGCTCAGAGATCACTAGAGTGTAAACTTGGCCCAGCTGACTGGTTTAGATGGAATTTCACGAAGTTAGTTCTTTGACACAGTGGACCAAACTCGATTAGTTAATGGGTTTAGCAGATCAGGACCTGGGCAGGTTGGCTGGGATGGTGAGCAAAATCAGTGTTAAATGTTTTATTATAAATTATATCATTTCTATGAAAAAAGTATCCATTTAATATGTAATATATCCAGAAATATAAATTCTTCTGAAAAGTCTGCATAAGCTTCATATGAATTGTGATATTAATC
The DNA here is from genome assembly GCA_037013555.1 of Sextonia rubra. Lineage (NCBI taxonomy): Eukaryota > Viridiplantae > Streptophyta > Magnoliopsida > Laurales > Lauraceae > Sextonia > Sextonia rubra. Next base: position 788,831 of record JASUAD010000027.1, read on the forward strand.
TTACAGGTTGCAGCGCTACTTAGTGGATATTAACGATTACCATTTGACTATACTGCTCATTTATAGTTTTCTTTTGTTGTATAAGTGTGGACCATAAAAATGAACCCCACTTCTCCATTTTGGATTCCTTTTATGTGGATGCTATTTCATTATGTGCATGTATTGATTTTTTATGTATAGATGCCCAGTCTGTTTCAGTGCATGGGCCTGCATTACATCCAAACTACTAAAAAACGCACTCTCCCAATGTATTGGCGCTGGGCCAAGATCATCCACACATGCTGATTGATTATTTATAGAACTAATGATTAATAAAAAGCCAGAAGGGAGTGAATCATGTTTTTATCAAGTACAACTAAAAAAAAAGGTTTTTATCAAGTGTTCCATCCTTGAGTGGGCCTGAACCAATTCAGTGAAATTTGGTCCCTTGTCAATACCTGGGGATAACCGTGGTTTTGTGCACTTCAGGTGTAAGAAGGCAGGCCACTCATTTATTAAGATGAGTGTAAAGCATAACTATCTACTTGCCGTGAAGTAAAGGACGAACGCTCCTACCTTAGTGGATCTGGTCATTCATATGCTTTCACAAATGCATCATCTGGCATGTGTGCAAACAGAAGCCCGCTCAGCTCTGACAATTTGCTGTGCACATGTATCATCATACCCTTATACTAAATATTTGGTTTTCTTTCTTTTTAAACATGTGTGCAAATGTAAAATTATTTGGTTTTCTTCCCATTGATTAAGTTGAAAATGAGTGAAAATGGGTATGCATCCACCTCTGTAGAATTTTGTTCAGACTCATGCATGCACTTCTTATGGATTAAAAGATTCAATCAATCAAATAAAATAATAAAAATAAGAAAGAATGCATGACCCATGCATGAGAATATTTATTTCTGTCACTTCCAAAATTGTAAGTCCATTTCCAAGAAAAAAAGTAGATAGAGTCAATGTGCTTTTTAGGTTGAACTCAATTGAATGATTTATTTTTGGCTCCCGCAGGTCCCATCTGAATTGGAGAACAAAACACAAATGGCCCGTCAGGACCTTTCTGAAAGCTTTTTGAGTGTTGAGTTTGGAGATAGGAAGAAAATCTCAAGAAAGAAATCAATAGCAAAAGGTCTGCTCCTCATTGGAGGCATCATATGCCTGTCGCGAGGCCATGCTAGCCTTGGTGCTAAGGTCATGATGGCATGCATAGTGAAGAAACTTGCCGCCAAACATGAATCCGTGTCAAGCGAGCAGAACAAACAAGTTACGAGTTTGTCAACTCTTGAGAAATGAAGCTGAAGAGCAAGTTGGTGATAACAGCTGATAACATCGTTACCTTTGTGTATGTGTCATGTGTATGTGTGTTTTTCGGCCACTGGATGCTTGCTGTATGTAACTCATGTAAGACCTCTTTTTCCTTACCATAAGAAGATGCTAAATGTCATACACGCTACTACTTCCATGTTGCTATCGGCACTATATATTGGTGAATTGAGATTGTATGAGGAAAAATTTCGCTGTCACTGTGGGGTCTCGCTACGTCACTAGTGGGCAGCCTGGCATGCGCTGCCCACATGCATGGCAAGCTGCCTACTGAGGTCCCGCCATGGTTAGTGTGGGCATTTTAATCATATATTGGTTGAATGCAAAGTATCAGGTAGAACCTACATAATGATGCTTGCCAATCACCTCTTTAGTTGGGGGACGGGGCTACCTATCCATGGTTTGATCTCTGAGTTACTCTTCCTTTTAGGCAAATCTAGTAAGTGTCAAATTATCCCACTCGCCAATTTATTTTATTACATTGATTGTTTGAATTTCCATGTACTCTTTGGCCGCCGCCGCAGCTCATTCTTTTCTACCAGTGAGGTAAGAGGTCAGTTGGCTAGTATATCGATTTTGTGAACATCTAACTTTTGGGTGCAATTACAGTTTTTATGGGGCCGGTGAGTCAATTGGTCCTTTGAGAATGTTGAATGTATATGAGAGTTATCTTCAAAATAATCCAAAATAGCCCTTTTTATCCGTTTTGTTTTCATTTTTCATTTCAAGTAAGAGTAAACAAAGGGGTGCAAAATGGGTGAAACATAGGGATCTCGGCCCTTTAGCCAAAAACCTTTTTAGAACTTATCCATGCAAGTGGATTTTACGGTGTGGGTTTTTATTTTCATGTGAGAGAAGAATCTTCATAGGAACCAAAATTCTCTTTGGTAAGGGAAAGTTTTTTTTTTTGTTCTCAAGGAAAATGTGTGAACTGATAATGGAATAGTGGCTGTATTAAAAAAATAAAAATAATTTTCCACTTTATCAAGAAATCTTCTCGTTATACAAACAAATCCTTTAAGTAATTTCCATGTAAAGGGTGTTCAAGGTTTTTTTTTTTTATAACTATATTGCCTCTCCTAGGAAAGGCTTCTCCGTGTGATATTGGGTGCATATATTGTTTGATATTGGGTGCATATATTGTTTTCAAGAGGGATAGAGTAAGAGTGGAGTAAGTATTCCATTATGCATAAATATAACGAGGAGTAAGTTTTAAGATAAAAAAAAGAAAATAAAAGAGGGGTGAGTTTATTTTATTTTTTAAAGAAAAGAGGAATGAGTTAAAATAAAATGAGTAGCTAGTTACTTTGCATGTGTGTGAATACTTAAAATAAAGTGAGAAAAAAACTAAAATAAAATAAGATCGAATGACACCATTTCTAGTATTTGTCCAAGCCGGGCCCTGAAATTAGTGGGCCTACAAGAAATTTGTCCAAATTTGACCCTTAAGCTTTTAGAATAAATAGATAAATAAATAAAATTCTACAATTTGTGGCATTTTGAGGGGTGGGTTAGGCTTCACCTGATAGCCTAATTGACCAATGGGAACCCTTAAATTTCCTCTTTGAAAAGATTACTTGAAAAAACACCAGCCAAGTTGCATTGATTTTGAATTTTCTTTTATAAAACATATGCGGGTGAATGGCTCCAAGAGTGTAATGGGAAAAGCCAAGTCAGCGTTCAAAGAATTTCTGAATTTAAGAAGTTAAATAAGGAGAAAGTAGGGTCTAACGTAATGAAAATCCTAGCTTGGTTTAGAATGAGGTGTATATTTTAAAATTTTACTGCAATATGAATTGTCACCATAGGTAAAATTAACAATATGATTAATCTTATGGTACGGGCAACTTGGATTAGAATGAGGTGCATCTTTCACAATTTTATTGTAATAAATATGAAATGTGCCCGTCAGTAAAATTCATAAAATGGAAAGATTCCATCCATAGTGGGAAATTAATTTTGAGGGTCTTGACTTGGATTCTTCGAACTACATGTCGCGTGAGCTGCACCATAAAATAAATAGTAGAAGTTGAGATTCCTTCTTCTTCAATTTAGGCATAGGCCATAGGTCTTGTCCAAATCAGTCTGTGCGACTCAAAAGGATCCGGACTCCAGACTCGACCCACCAATTTCTGATTTGCACAATGCATACATACACGTGATTGAAGGAAGAGGAGAGCCGTAAGCTGGTAGTGGTATTCTAAAACGAACCCCTCCAAGTCCAGTCTCCTCCCTTTGTTTTTCGTCAGCAACTTCTTCTCCGTCCTCCTCTCTTCCTATTAGGGTTTTTGTTTTCTTTAACTTCAGAATGGCTGATTCTTCCCAAAACCCTTCTTCGGTCGTCGCCGCAGAAGGAGAAGAAGGAGGAAGCAAGGGCCTCAGCAAAAAAGCCGCGAAAAAGGAAGCTCTCAAGGCCGAGAAAGCCATGAGACGCCAGCAAGAAGAAGCCGCCGCCGCCGCCGCCGCCTCCCTTTCCTTGGAATCCGATCCTCTCGCCGGAAACTATGGCGATACGCCCCTCGCAGACCTCCAGTCCAAGGAGGTCAGCGGGCGGAGGTGGACGGAGATCAAGTCTCTGGTCGTGGACTTGAAGGACGAGGAGGTCCTCATCCGCGGCCGGGCGCAGACCATCCGAGCGGTCGGAAAGAACATGGCCTTCGTGGTGCTGAGGAGGAGGGGCTTCACGGTGCAGTGCGTCGTCACCGCCGCTCCGGAGCTCGTCAGCCGCCAGATGGTGAAGTTTGCAGCGGGGCTGAGCAGAGAGTCCATCGTTGACGTCCATGGCATCGTCACAGTTCCCGGTGTTCCCATCAAAGGAGCATCTCAGCAGGTATTATTTGAAGCTTGAAAAAGAGCAAGCCATACAAGTAGCAATTCGTCAATTCGTACAGAAGGGATGTATGTCGTCAACAAAGGTGGAGAATGGAGATGTATTGTAGAGGTTGATATTTGATTGATTTCCTCTCATTTGTTTAATTTACAGGTGGAGGTACAGGTAAAAAAAATTTACTGCATCAGCAAAGCGTTGCCAAATCTTCCCATCAATATTGAGGATGCTGCTCGAAGTGAAAAAGAGATCGAGGAGGCTAAGTTGGTATGCTTCATAACAGTGTAGATGCTTTCACCTTTAAGTTTGGAGAATACGTGCTCTAGATCCTATGTGCAAATGCATTTGCATAGAAATTGTTGGATTATGGCGCGTAGATGCTTGGAGATCGTCCATAATATGCTGTGTAATATATAAATGGAATGTAGAGAAAGAGCTCTATGGCCTGGGCCTAGACACTGAACCTCACTTTCTCTTATCTTTTTTATGAGCTAAATGTGGTGAATTCCACGCCTTTCCTAACTGAAGTTTAATGCGTGCAGGCTGGGGAGACGCTTGTCAGTGTTGGTCAGGACACTCGTTTGAATTATAGAGTTCTGGACGTTCGGACGCCTGCTAATCAAGGGATTTTCCGTATTCAATCTCAAGTTGGAAATGTACGTGCCTGTGATTTTGGTTTAACCTTTTTTGGCCAATCATAGAGCCTTTGCTAGTGTTACTCTTTCTTAGTTCTTTTTCTACCAAGGCCTTATATTTTGACTGGATAGAGGTTGCGTTATAAATAACCGTTGGCCTATTTGTCCGCTGAATTGTGGTTTCTCACCTGAAGGTGTGATGTGTAGATTCTCTAGGGACCCCTTGGTTATGATAAGACACTAAGAATGAACAGCTCCATAATGTGGCTCAATCAAACTTGCCTCACATAGATGGGATAAGGTTTTAATTATGATTATGATGTTGCCGAGTCAACCTTCATAAGTGAACACATCGATATGTTATTTCACTTTGACTGTTTACTTAAAAGCAATCATGACCTCTTTGATTTTCCCCCAAGGATTTTAAGTCATGTGTGATTCTATCCAGCTATTGCATAGGTTCAGTTGTCATTGGTTGTGCACCTCTAAGAATCGTTTTCGTATTTGGAAATGATTTATTCTTTTCTTTTATGTGAAAATTGATTAGAAGTTGTAAAACATGCACTTGAATTTATCTGTCCAACTCTGCAGTTGTTCAGACAATTTTTGTTAGCTGAAGATTTCGTCGAGATACATACTCCAAAGCTCATTGCAGGCTCGAGTGAAGGTGGTTCAGCTGTTTTCAAACTAGAGTACAAGGGCCAGCCTGCTTGCCTTGCACAGTCACCACAGCTTCACAAGCAAATATCAATATGTGGTGATTTTGGACGGGTTTTTGAGATTGGTCCTGTTTTCAGAGCAGAGGACTCTTACACACACAGGCATTTGTGTGAATTTACTGGCCTTGATATTGAAATGGAGATCGATGAGCACTATTTTGAGGTAAAGCTCAAAACAGAGAGTTTCCTTTGGGGAGAATGTCGCAATAATATGTATGGAGTTGGACGATCAATTCAATGATGGTAACTTTTTTCTTCCTGCAGGTCATGGACATAGTGGACAGATTATTTGTTTCAATGTTTGACAGTTTGAATGAGAAGTGCAAGAAAGAACTTGATGCAATTACAAAACAGTATCCATTTAAACCTCTGAAGGTGGAACTTTCATTGTTAGTTTTAAAAGTCTATCAGTTCTATCAAGTGTTATCTGTGTGTGCCAATCCATTGGTGGCTCAAATGGTGAGAAACCTTCCCTCCACAGAAACAATTAGGGATCAATCCTTGGTTGTAGAGCTGATGGTGTGGGACTTGTGAAGGGTATGTGGTTATTTACCAGAGCATGAGAAATCTATGCGCTCTTTTCAAGTTAGATAAAGTAGTCAGTAACAAGCTTCAAAGATAACTAAACAAAATGTATAAATGATTGGACTTTGTGCCTTTATCTCTGCTGGTGATTTTCTTTGCATGCATTTTTGTCATGAGAACTTTACCATTACAAACAGTAGGCTTTTGTGATAAGAGTGTTTTTTCCCATAACCTGCTGATATGTTCTTGTCATGTCTTTTCTGGCTCAGATTCTTGGTATTTTATTGTATTGCAGTACTTGCGGAAGACTTTGAAACTAACTTTTCAAGAAGGGGTTCAAATGCTTAAGGTATGTGCATTTTAATTTGCCACCAGTTTTTTGTTCCAAATTTTTAAGAGATAACACTAATGGTAAAAACTATACAGTTGTAACTGATACGTATACATACAAATGTACATACATTTATATAGACAGCAAAGAGAGTCATTATTGGGAGTGAGTTGGCTGCTGCTAATCTTTGAATGGCCTAGGCTGTGGGGGCAAAACTAGTATGTATATATGTATATATATATTTTGTGATATATATGTATATATTTATAGGACAATATTCATGTGTATATGTCCCTCACCGTTTTTTTCATGAGAACTCTAGGTGGGGCCCATCTATCACCCAATTTAAACGTTGCAATGCACAAGGGACCCCCTTCATAGCCACACGCCCCAAGTTTTGGTCAGATTCGAGCGCGTGCGCGCACACTCACACACACACACACACACACACATATATATATATAGAGAGAGAGAGAGAGAGAGAGAGAGAGAGATAGTCATTATTGGGAATGACCAGAGTGCCGCTAGTCTTTGAAGGCCCAAGCTGTTGGTTTCTTTCTTTCTTTCTTTCATTGTTTTATTAGTTTATTTTTATTTTTTATTATTATTATTTTTTTTGTTGGGGGGGGGGGGGGGATTTAAAAGTTGGTTTGGATCATGGGAGGTATTTTTTTTAGGACCATGAAGTTGGCCAAATTCTAGCAATTGTATAAACTTAGATGGGAGTAAAATTTTGCACAATCAATTTGGGTCTGCAAGATTTGAATGAGTGTCAAATTTGGATTCGTGGTTTTTTGTCTACACATGTGTTAGTAACTGTGAAAGGTACGCAGATGTTACAAATAAAGTGGAATATTAGATATGACATGACATGATATGTTTTCCCATTTTAATGTATCCAAGCATCATAGCTTCCAACGGCCGTATTTGAAACCTAACTAGTAGCATTGATGAGTCGCTTCTCACAATGAGCTCTTGATGAAAGAAAGTGATTAAATCCTTAAAACGTCCAGGATAGCCAAAACGTCTGCCTTATGGGAATCTTGAACTCATGCTGACTTGAGAGCACGCAAGCAAGACCTCCTCTTTTTTATTACTGAGCACACCTCCAATGCTTGTCGGAAGTGGTTTACCTTGAAAACTGTATCATCCACATTGGATTTAAGATAGCTTAATAAAATAAGATGTCGTCTTTCCACCTTTATTTTGTTGAAGTTGCCACACGACATACATGCTTCTAATCTAATTATACAAAATATTGTGCAAATGCAAGTTTTCAAATTCCTTCCCAGCCACAACTCATTTGCCTGTTGATCCTCAAAGTCAGTGTCGATAGAATATCCTCTATTGATGTAAGCAAATGATTGAAAATCCTCTCATTCTTTCCAAATGGAAAAATGGTAGCGACAAGAATAAGTCTCAAAAGCACCAATACAAATCCTTGATAGCGACTTGCCCTCCATGCTTCTGGCGCCTTCACTTACGGCTTTTGGAAGACACCAAAAAAGACTACACTTTTTCAAGAGATATTTCCAAATTGATGAGGCAATACCAATATGCCACTCCCACTAAACCTCAAGCCCAAACCACCTCTTAACATAGTTTAATGTGCATCCCAACTCCCATCAATTGAGTTTTCACCACCTTGGAAAGTTGGTTTCTTCTCCCACTTTAACTGATACCCAGTCAGGCCCACAAATGGATTAGGTCCAATTGGACTTGGACCAAACCAGATTTTATCTAGTTGGATATATATCTCAATCTTAGGTTCCTCACCTAAACCTAGACCTGATCAATCTCTGGACATGATTGTTTTTTAAAAACCTTGATTAAACTCTGATAAATAAACAAGCAGGCTTGGACAAACGTCAGACTGCGCCTGCAATTCAAATGAATATTTAGACCATTTTAAAGAAGCCATTTTTCTTATGAAAGATTACATGACTCGAATCCTCATCCTGTTGGTTGTGGCAGTTATTTGCTTCCAACCGTGCTGGAATCATGTTGAAATTTTAAAGAAGATACTGTGCATTTGAGTCTTGGTTGGATCCATCATAGTTTTTTTGATGTATGGGTCTTGCACCCTTAGGCTCAATTCATTGAATCTAAACTCAGATCCAGCTGACTTCAGGCCTTTGAGTTGGATGAGGGTCTGAATGTTAGGCTTGACAACCAAATGGGTTGGGCACTTAGGGTTGGACAAACCTTATCCTAGCACTACCTGACACCTCCTTAATTACCCCCCCACCAACCTCATAGATGAAGCGAGGTTTAAATGATTATGACAATGACAAATAATAAATATTCAGGCCATTTCAGAAAAGATAATGGATACTTAAGTAAGGTCCATTATAGTAATTTGGTCTATTGTTCCTGGACCCTAGATCTAGGTCCAAAAGCCATTATTACCACCACCATCAAAGCCTTGTCTTAACTATATTGGGGTCAGCTACATGAATTTTGTTTTGCCATTCCAATCTATACTAGGCCAAATCCTTGGATTTGTTGCTCTTCTTCAAATCTATTTATCCATGTCCTCTTTGGCCCTCCCCCTTTTCCTTCAAGGGCCATCAACCTACATACAGAAACTTTCCTCGTGGGTGCTGTTGGTGGTCTTTGCTTGACGCATACAAACCATGTCATGCTAGTATCTCTTTATTTACCACCCATTGATACCCTAAATGCTTTTGAATGTGTTTATTTCTGATCTGTATTACCCTCATTTTATTATTATTATTTTTTGGTTTCTTAATTGGCCAACATTAAGTCAGGACATTTTTTGGGTTGTTTCCCTTCTGAATTGACCCATTTACAGCTGTACTACCTCCCATTTTTTGAGTAGGTCTAAACGTGATAATAAGATGCCAACAGCCCTTCGCTTTCAAGCCCTATTAAATAAGTGACTCTTTAGTTTTGCGTCTACCAAACTAATGGGAGATCACTTTACTGTGAAAGTTCTTCCTTATCCCTCCAAATCCCCCATGGCATCCCTGAAGCGACAAAATAACAACTCCAAATCAAGGCCACCTTACTTTATAGGGTCATGTGGTCAAGGGGCTGATTATTTGATCACAACTTGCAACATGAGCCACACATTTTCCTTATACCAACTTGATACAATCTTTTGTCCCCTCTTCTCCTCCTTTTGCTCTTTAATACAATCTTTTGTTGTCGCCTCATTTTCTTCTAACAATTCCTTTTTTCAAAATCCAAAGGCAAAAATATTGAATGTCATGCAACAATCTTCTTCTAACAATTGCTGTGTTTTAAAATGGCAAGCAGCAATTCCTTAATCCTTACTTCAAAAAATCAAAAGAAAACTCATTAAACATCATGCAAAAACCCAAAGCAAAAGTGTCGAACACCATACGGCAGGCAAACACGATTAGCTCCATCTTTGGTCAATTTATCAGCCACTGAATTGTCTTCACTCTGTTCCCGCTTCTTTTCAATTTGATATTGAATGACCTTTTAACATATTGAAATCTACGAACGACTATCCACCAAATAATTAATATCTTTCCAAAAGTGGATCTCACTGTTATCCACCGACTAAGAATAAGAACTTTAACTTTCCTCTTGCAACTTTCCAACTTTTTCTTTGTTCCTAAAAATTAATATTTTCTCCAAATTGTTCCCCCAGTTTAGTACATATTTCCACACACACCCTTTATTCGCTCCCCTAATTTCACACTATTGTGAAACTATAACATCTTAATATGAATTCTCATCATTGAAGCCTTGTCCCAACTATGCTGGGTGATCTACTTGAATTTTGTTTCACCATTTTAGTCTATCTTGGTCTAAATCCTCGTATAGGTTGCACATCTTTAAATCTATTCTTACTATGTCCGTAATCAAGAGAAAATTTTCCTCATTGGCACTATTGTTGGCCTGCGTTGCCATCTCAAATGGGTTTCTCTTGCTTTGTCATCTATTGATGCTACCCCAAATGTTCCTAAATGTCAACTCTTTTTACTTTATCGTTCATAGTTTTACCATAGATACTTCTCAATATCCATTCTCATATTTGCTTCACTTATTTCTTGCAATTGTTGTTTTTTAATTGGCTAACATTTTGATCCATTAGTCATAATTGGTCTAATTGTTTTCTTGTAAAATTTTTCTTTCAATCTTTTTCGTATGTGCTGATCACAATTCACTCTAGAAGCAATCATCCACTTCAATGATTCAACTCTCATCATCTGTTTGACATCTTTCTCTATCTCCACATCTCTACTAATTATAGAGCCAAAGGTGTCAGAAGGACTTTCTTTGTGTCATCTCTTGAACTTCAACTCTGATAAGAGTGTCATCTTTGAGCATATTCCCATTGAAGTTGCAATACATTTTGCTTTTGTATGACTTATTTTAAACCATTGGATTTGATTCAAGGGCCTCTTCCCACCTCTCAAGTTTCGTATTCATGAAATCTCCCACAATATATGATCCACAAATAACATGCACCAAGGTACCACCACTTTAATTTAACTAGTTAACTCATCCATAATTAGTGTATAGAGATAAGGGCTTAAAGTTGACCCTTGATGCACCTATGGTTACTTGGAACTTACTTGTATCTCCTCAGGTATTTCTTATGCTTGTTACCACCCCCATTATACACGTCTTTAATAATATCAATATAACATCTCGGGGCATTAGTTTTTACGTAAAACCCATCAAATCAAATCTGTAGGTAACCTGTTGTAGGTTTTCTCTAAATCAACATTGAAGCCTATCCTTAGCCCAATCTCCCTTGCCATTTTGCTTGTAAAGTTCAATTCTTTTCCTTCAGTTTCCCAATCAAATCCATCCATGCTGTAATGAATCTTCACATCCTCCCATTTAGTTAATTAACCTTCTCAATCATTGTCTTATGTGTGTTGCTTACTTCATTGAGCATATTTAACTGCTGTGGCCTGATGCCATTATGTTGTATTATTAATCTAAAAGTTGGTATCTGCTTGCTTTTAGGGATGCCGCTGTTAATCATAGAGTATTTTACAGACAAGGTGTAGGCAATAGAGGCTTGAGCATGCCCAATGTTCTAAAATGTGCATTTTTCACATTCTCCACATAGATTTGCACAAATGTGGTGAAAAACGGAGATATAAAAGCGGAAAGATAAAGAACGATACCCATTGTATGCTGTCTACGAGAATTCTGTTTCAGTATGTGTTTGCACTTCAGATTTCATAGGATGGAATTAAAATCCATAGGTGTTCATTTGTTTGCATTCATTTACATGTGTAAATGTTACTCGTGTAATGTTTATGCATCATCATGTATGTTTCCACTCATTTATGCATCACATGCGTAAATATTTGTCTCTAGTTGTTTAACGGTTATGCATCTTACACCTTAAAAGAGGTGCTGGTTCAATTTCTGTGCAAGGGAGGACAATGTAGCTAACCCCATCATCGCCTTCTATTTTTAGGACTCTTTTGTGTCCTAAATTTTAATTTGAACCATTCAAGTTTTTTGTTGATCTATCATACCCCAAAAGGTTTAGTTTCATGTCTGAAGTCTTCATAGACTTTAAGATATAACCATTATAGGATTTTGAGATATGTGAAATTTTACATATGTAATTTGAATGGATGAGCAGAAAATGGTAAGTTGAAACTTTTGTTTGAAAATGGTGCTTCCATAAAAAATGGTAATATGCTTCACATGTATAAATTTTACATATGTCGTCGTCGTCGTCATCAAAGTCTTATCCCAACTATGTTGTAGTCGACTACATAAATTCTATTTCTCTATTCCGGTCTATTCCAAACCAAATAAATCCTCAGATAGGTTGCACTTCTTTAAGTTGAACCTTACTATTTCCTTAGACGGCCTCTTTGGCCTACACCTTTCCCTTTGTGGCCCATCAACCTTCATAGGAAAACTTTTTCTCACCGGCAATGTTGCTGGTCTGCATTGGACATTTTGAAACCATCTTGAATGAGTTTCTCTTATTTTATCACTTATTGATGCTACCCCTAAATGCTCCCAAAAGCACTCATCTCTGATTCTATCCTTTCTAGTTTTACCATATACCTACCTCAATATTCTCATTTCTGTTGCACTCATTTTGTGCATGTGGAAATTTTACACATGTAAATCCCATTTTCACACTACATGCGTAAAAGACAAACAGGCCCTAAGTATGGCCTTTTTGCCTAGTTTATTGTGGGAGAAAGTGAAGTGATTGATCTTGGTTTTGAGATCACTTTTTTCTTTTTCTTTTTTTTTTTCTTTTGGAGATTTTGGAAAATACACTAAAATAATAAGTATCTCATTTGTAAATGTTTCTTGCGTATACAGGGGAGTGATGTAGTCGATACAACTGTGGAGTACAGTGACATTATGAAATGTGTTGGCTGCTGATACTTTGTAACATTATGCTTTTCCTATTTCTGCATTCTGTATTCAACTTCTGAAACATCAGAAGACTTCATTCAATTTGTTATTGACTACCACTGTTAGATGTAGGCACATGTCAAACTTTGATTTGATATCCTTCGAAAGTTAAGACATTCTATGTTGATGGGTGTGTGCTTCATGCAGTTATGTAACGATACATGTACGCAAAAATAGAAAAATCCATTAATATAAGTGGATTCATATTTCAACTATAATAATAACGGGTGGTAAATGAAAAGGAAATATAATATCTATGCTGCTGAAAAATTAACCATGTGTTTGGCACGGTAATTTCCTAAAAGATGGACACCTTTTATATAATAAATTGACATGACATCCTTATCAATCCTTTTTTGAAAAAAATGAAATTAATAACAATGTATTTTACATGTCTTATAGGAAGCTGGCATTGAAGTTGATCCCATGGGGGATCTAAATACAGAGTCAGAAAGAAAGTTGGGCCAGCTTGTTCTTGAGAAGTATTTTTTTTTTTAACTTGGCTCTCTAATGCATAACTTCTCCTCCTCTTCTTCATCGTCTTCTTTTTCTTCTTCTTTGTTAAACTGGTAGCTGACTTTATAGTTCTGAATATAGGTATGACACTGAGTTCTATATACTGCATCGATACCCGTTAGCTGTTAGACCATTCTACACCATGCCATGCTATGATGACCCTGCCTACAGCAATTCATTTGATGTCTTCATTCGAGGTAACAGTGCAATTCGATGCATTTCATTTCTACAAAAATGAATGTAAAAAAGATGTGGGTGTTTGATGACTTCTTTCTGTGATTTTATTGTGGTTTCGTTGATTACATGTTTTCATCAATTATTTAGTGCTTCTTGGCGACATCTATAAACTTCACTGAGGCCTTTACTGTATACATCTGTTTCACACTGTATACATCTGTTTCACACTAACACACGAACGCTATGCTTAATTATGCTATGGCACTTTTGAGTTTTGACACAAATTTTCTCAGTACCTCAGATATTTACACTTCCCCTGCTGCTAGGTATAATACCAGTGGGTTTATTTGTATATGTTAGTTAAACAGGTATGTAGTGTCTCTAGTGCTTCTGTTATTCACTACTAACAAAGTTGATGAAATGCACACTGTTATTTGACGCAACAGTCTTGTTAAACGCAATAGGCTGGAAGCTCGTACAATTATATGATAAAATTGAAATGCAGATATTATTGCAAATCAATTCATTTAGGCATGAAAATAAGACTAAGATGTTTTTTTTTTTTTTTTTTTTTTGGGCTGCCCTGGATACCACTGGATGAGATTGGATTGCCATTGTTGTAGTTGTGACAAAAGTTCAAAAGTTTATTCTCCCTCCACAACCCAACCCCCCCACCCCGCACCCCCCCCCCCCCCCCCCCCCCCCCCCCCCCCCCCCCAACCCCAACACACCCACACCCACACCCACTCAACAGTCCTTTACCTGGGCAAACACACGTAGTTTATACATGATCAATCTGCCGGTGGATCAGTCCTATAGCAGTCTGTGTCCATATCCTATATAAAGGAAGGGCTTCTCTTTTTCTAATGGGATTTTGAATGTACAAGAATGTTACACTTGGAAAATCCAGCAGAGGGGACGCATTTAGAAATTTTACTTAACGGGGCAAAGTGCATCACATCTTGAAGAATGCTCATATATATATATATGCTATTCACATATTTAAAAGACCTTATGTGATATCGCAGATTTAGAAGTCGCGGGATGTGTTCACACTTCACAGGGAGATGAAAGGGATTTTTTTTGTTTTGTTATATCACTTCAAATTTTTAAATATGTGATATCACATATGTATGGGCATTTTATTCATTTTTCAAGGCGTGCTTGTTGTACCTTGCACCCTCACATAAAAATTTGAAATTTATTCCCCCTCTGCTGGATTGTCCAGGTCTAGCATGTATTCTGCTATCAAAATCCCATTTAATTGATGTCCCCACCTTCAAGTCTCATGAATTTCTTGAGTCACACATTCATAATGATCAAGTTGATGGTGGACTGAAGACAATTGGACGGTGAAGGCCCATAGAAGAGAGGTCATTTATTTTGAGCGCTTTATGTTCTCTTAAGTGGGCTCCACTGAAGAGCCTAACAAATTTACTTTGTGTTTGAGCCCAAGGGGATCTGAACTCCCTATGTAATCAGACATATTACAGAGATCATGTGACCCATTGGTTTCACCAGATAAAAGAGGACTGGTGGGGTCCTTCTATCTGAAAAATATCAGCTGTCCATAAGTCATTCGATGCACATTATGCGAAGTTTCTATCTTTTGACATTCCATTTAATATTCTTTGATCATATAGCTTGCACCATTGATGGACTTGATTTTTTTGTAGATAGGGTAATTGTTATTCTAAGAGGTTTGGATTATAGGGATGGTCCACATGTGATGGATTTATTACCTATAAGGATAAGCATGGGGATTGAAAACTATAACTTAAAATTTTTATTAGTTAAAGATTAAACAATGATACAGGAGTTTTTTTTTATAACATTTAATTACAACAATATAAGTGGTTAATGACTTAGGGACTGTTATTTTAGCAAATTTCAAAGGTGGATTGTAGCATTTTCTAAAATTTTGGGTTTTTTTTTTGGATTTTTTAGTGTTTTTTCGGTGTAAGAACAAATTCATGTCATGAGAAGCAGCAAACCAGAATGTATTGGTTTTCACGATTGACCGTGATGCATTCTGTGAGTCTGTGACCAACCATGATTTTGATTTATGATGCCTGAATACTGCAGAGTGCACGGGTAAAAGTGGGGACATGGATATTACATTCAAATATGAAATGTTGCTTCCAACATTATATGGATTTGTCAAATGAATCTGGGCGCTTGAGATGGAATTAGTGATATTTGCTTACTGTTTTCTTTTTACGTTGATTCCTCGTTGCTTATCTCAGTTGTTTTCTTCAAAGAATACTGGAATTTGTGTTTTCTTTGAGCCTGAACTTGTGGCAATTTCTTGAAGGGGAGGAGATTATTTCGGGAGCTCAGCGTGTGCATGTACCAGAATTGTTGACTGCACGTGCAGAAGCTTGTGGTATTGATGTGAAGACAATATCGACGTATGTCGATTCCTTTAGGTATGTCTCTAACCCTTTATTAGTGTTGCATTTTTTTTCCCAACCAAAAAATCTTCAGTTATGATCAACCATGTTGAATACATTTCCTTCCCCTATTCCTTTTCCCTGTTTGGCGAAGACTTTTCGGTGGTGGGGGCAGGAATTGGTTTTATGCAGGCAACATTACTGAAAGCTCATTTGAAAAAATACATTGAAAAAAATATTGCTGAAAGTCCCAATACAACAAGCAGAATCTACTCAATGTACAGTAGTAGCATGTTGGGTTGATAATACCTCTTTGAGGTGCAACAGTCCCTATTATCACCTATGATGCCTACATATGGTGTGGATACGGCAGGGACATGCCATGGACATGGCAAGAACACAGATTTTACATGTAAAAATTTAAGTATTAAATACGTTACTACACAATACGTTGCCCATTTTGAAGTATCTGTGCATCATAGATTATCACTCTTGCTGGCTTCATATTTCCATTAAGTTGAAGTCAATTCAAGATAAAATTGTAATCCGAGATCACCATTTGTAGGAAATGGCCTGAACCCAGTGGTGACAAACCATCCAGTGTTAAGTGATAGTTAGGACTTTCATGGTTCACAGACTATTTTTAATCCAATTGTCTCCCCGAAGTGGGCCAATTTATTTCCCTCCATCAGTGTCTCTTTCTTATCCCAAGATCCCTCTGTTAGGCCCATTTCTCTGCTCACCTTAGGAATGAGCGAGTTGCCTCTATTCTAAGCTGGACAGCCTGCTGGTTTGGTCTTGGTTTAAAATTGTGTCCACAGGGGCAATTCCTCGCTGTAAATAATTCCTGCTAAACTAATGTATAGGTTTTGATTCTCTTTTTTATTGTTGAAGTTCAATTCAGCCAGTCATAGGAGTAAGGGGATGCCATTTTATCAAGCCATTAGACACGTGGATGATTTCTTTATAAATCTTTTATATTGTTTTCTCTAGCCTCTACCACTGTAATTCAGTTTGTTTATCAATATGGAAACGTAGGGAGGAGATTGATTGCCGTGCTACTGCAGTTGTTTAATTTCTTAACTAATTGGAATGGTTGGCTGACTCCTATATTTGTCATTGATTGTCATTACATTTTTTTCATCTTGAATTAGTAAATGCATGACTTGGATTGTATTAAATTCATGAAATCATCCCAGAGTAAAATTTTGGGCGACCTACACATTTTGGCGGTAAACTGTCAAATCCATTCATTATAGCTGTTGGTATATATTGTTTTTTTTTTACTGTCAGTAATTGTAAAACTTTATTAAAAGAAAGGAAAGAGACCACATAGAACCACGAAGCATTGACTCAAAAGCCTTATAACGACACAAAACCAAAAGATTACACAATAGGAGAAACCAAAGGAACCACCCTATCATTGGTCATTTCATTGGTTGCCAAGGGAACAAGAGAAAAAGGCGTGTGAAGAAGATGAAGCCTTAATCTTGTTGAGATACTAGTGGAATCTCCAGGGAGCACTAATAGTTAAGGACATCTGATGAGTTGCATTAGAGGATTCATTTTCCACAATTAAAGCCTCTATGGAAGAAAATGAAAAAAATCCTAACCACTTACCAAATAACAAGAAATTCTGCCTTAGACTCTTTGATGCAAAACATTGGTAAAAACATAAACAAAATCTCACCCTTACTATTATGAATCCCACCAATACCTGTGGGGTTAGGTTTCCCTCGAGCCACTCCTTCCCCTTTGAACTTCAACAAAACCAATCAAGGTCACCAATTGGCGATCACCCTAATCTTAGGACCACCACAACATATGCAATCTTCTCAATTAAGAATAATATCACCCAAACTCATAGTATCAAACTCCCCCTTTTTTTCTACTTTAGGGTAGAAATCAAACTCCTTTCTTGGGAGAGCCCATTTATCAATTTCTTAATTCTGTTGAAGAGAAGATATCCTCTGGTGTGTTTGTGTGTGTGTGTGTAAGTAAAACTATTGACTGTAATCAATGTTGTTAAAAAAGCTGCTCTAGTACAATTGTCAACAGAAAGATCAGTTGTTTACAAATGAAACCTCTGAATCATATGTTCGGGATATGGGCACTGCCAGGGGCTGTGAGAACTCATTTAACTTTTTAAGATATTTCCTCAAAAGGTTCGCGTTTACCGAGATTGAAGTTAATACTTGCTTGGATTTGCTTCAAATTCCAGATATTGGTTTAAAGTTGGAAACTCTAGTAGATCTGGTGTGCTAGTCTCAGGGAATAAAGACTCGAGCCTTGTGCAAGTATCCAACTGGAGTACTTTTTTTTTTTTAAGGGATAATTGAAGTTTGATAGGGTTGGTAATATGAATTCTTTTGCAGGATCCAATTAAGATATATAGGTCTCCATAATCCATCATCTTTGAGTTCATCAGAGGATTCTCCATCTGTCCTGTTTTCTTCGCCATTTGCATTGTTCTCTACATATTTTCCCACATACTTTATACATTTCCAATGTGCTTTGGTTTTTGTTTGTCAGGTACGGTGCCCCACCACATGGTGGATTTGGTGTAGGTCTCGAGCGTGTGGTGATGCTCTTCTGTGCTTTGAACAATATCCGCAAAACATCACTTTTCCCTCGCGACCCTACGAGACTTGCCCCATAAATTCAGTGAGTTATTGCAGAATGGAGTATTATTTTTACCCTTTTTTTTAATTTATAAAGATTAACAGATGAAGAAACAAATACTTCATTACCAAGACGATTTGTGGGGAGTTTTTTTCTATAGTGAGTTGTATGACACTCGGTCATCACTCTTTGCATTGTTTTGTCATGTACTGTAAAGGAGAAACAGAGAAATTAACTGCGCTTCTGTGTTTTAAAGTTCCAACTATTCCAAGATGGCATTTTCTTATCAATTAGGGAAAGAAGCCCCTACGCCACCCCACGTGCGGAAACATATTATGTCACAATTCACAGTGGATAACCGGTTCACTCTTTTGAGTGAGCTAAGAAGGAGAATACAAAAGCATTTGAGGAGTTCGAACTAGCAACTAGTGAAGTTTTCTGCCTACGAAGTGATCAAGTGTCCTACCTTGATAAGAAGACTAGAAGTGGGCTCCGGCCCCAATAAATGTAGAATTACTCGCGGCAACTGTGCAAGAGTCCAAGCTTGTGAGGTGGCTTGGATGGAAACCAAGTGCGTGAATCACCGATGAAATTGATATTTGTTCTGTACTGTGCAGGGGTCTCATCCTGTTGCTTTGTGGGTTTTTGACTGTTGATGATTTAGGTGGTTAATAAGTGGTACCGCTGATTTGCATATGATTTGACATCCTCTTTATATTCCTTGGTGGTGAAATCTTTATAAAGCTTTGCCCCCGGATTAGAAAGGATACCTTTAAATCTTTTTCATTTTAACATTCAAAACAAAAATTCTTCTTTTTCTTTTCCTTGGTTTTCCCGACACACAGTAGCAAGAGCACGATGTCCATATGCTTGAAACCGAGCTTTTTCTTTTTTTTCATTTGACCAAGGTGTCCATCTCCTTTATAATACTACATATATAATAATACTCTTTTTTTAAGTATTTAGCACGGTATAGGAAAATGTCTTCCTCTCTTTTTCTTTTATCTTTTTAGTTTTTGTTTTGTTCTTTTCTCTATTTTACTTCTTGCCTCAACTCCATTTTATTCTACTTCTCCATGCTACAACGCTCTCTATAAATGAAAAGAAAATCTTTCAGGAATTTCTAACGCTGCTAGCTGATAGTGAACCAATGGGTTTGAAAACAGAAGTGGAGTGAGCATTAATGCCCAGGGAAGCTCCTTCATACATTTACACGTTGTGCATAATATCTCCGTAGAAGAAATTCTTCCCTATTTAGTATGAGAAAATGTCAAACATGACATGGTAGATGATGAAACTGTTACCTGTATGAATTGAACTGCCACATAGGATGTTTCCATCCAACGGCTGGTAATCACAATCTCCTCAAAATTTGAATCTCTTCCTGCTGCTTTAGCATTCTGATTCTTGGAGGATTTATTTTGGGATGCGAATATTCCCTCCTGAGCATGTGAGTGTGGAGGAGATTATCTTTTGTTTGTTGGTTCTTCTCTTCAGTCTCTTAAAATTTTATTTTATTTTATTCTCCATACTCATACAGTCTAAGAGCATCTCTAGCAATGCTCTCTATTTAATATTGAAAATAGCTAGTGAAAAAGTGTATCTATTTTAGGTATTGCCATCTCCACTAGTGTTCTCTATTTCCTCTTTGTTTCTTTTAATATTTATCTCAAATTTTCTAATTAACTCAATTAAATAATTCAACCATCCAATCAAAGGCAAAGGATCTTAAACAAATAATATTTTAAGATTTAGCTAGTCAAGAGGGGCTAGCTAAATTTAGCTAGCCTTTTACTGGTAATGTATAATAGTTAGACATTTAGTTGGTTTGTCAAAGCTAAAAAAAGTAATTTTTTATTAGTTACTTTAGCTAAGAAATGTATTTAGCTAGTCTGTTAGAGATTCTCTATAGCTTACTGGGTATATTTGCAAGGTTAAGGCCTTTGAAATCATCATCATTAATGTGAAAAAAAAAATCACTATCAATGAGAAAAGATGACACGTGCCATTTATACGACTGATTTAATGAATTTTGAATACTTAAATTGAGAGTAGTTTAGAATTTATTTTTGAATGACAATTACTGTGGCCGTCTCTCATACATACCTCCGACGGGAGTCCAAGAGAATCCTCTAAGTTGAGTCACTCAGGTCTGGCTGAATACTCGACACCAAGTCTGACTGAGTACTCGACCAGATCTAGTGAGACCCATTTAAATCAGCAGCTCAATAAACAACTAGGCGAGTCAGCCGAATTTTAAAACAATAATTTGTAGGTTGCAAAGCAAGTATGGTTCCATTCTACTATACTGCTCATCTACAGTTTCCTTTTGTGGTTCAAAAATGTAAACATGGAATTTCCCTTGAGTCGAGCCCAATTATGAGTCAACTGGAACTCATCCAATTGGGGCCACTCGTCCTAGTCACCCAGTATATAACTGAGTTGAGTTGAGTTGGCCGTTCTCTAGTCAGCCCATCGATTCAGAATACTGAGGGGGCAAAAGCCCCTGCAATCCCTTACTTACTGCTTTTGTAATTTCAACTTAGAAATTTAAGTGGCTGATTTACTGAATACTACCAGTGTCAGGTTTTTTTTTTCCCTCTATGACTTAAGGCATATATTGCGAGCTAGCTTTTGGACTTTTGGTCTCCATCCCACCCAAGTTATCCAACTCTGACGACTCATATCAAGTCCTTAACCTTTGCTACGGGTGTTCTCATGTATGCTGATTTAGATGGTTAAGATGGGTGATCCCCGCCTGGGATGGGCCTATGTTAAAGGAGGGTGTTGGGGTGACAATGGGGGCCCATCTGAATAACGTTCCATGATCTTCAAATTGTGGTCTCAAGGCAGGTGCCCACTTTCAGCACATGCAACAAGCAATTAGTCTAATGCATTTTATTTATTTATATTATTTTATCTCATCTTATCAAAAGTCAAATAAAGTGGAAGACCAAGTTTCAGGATGGATTCCTCTTCGGTGGTAAACGACAAATGGTTGGTACCAAAATCATTTGCGCCACTGCCCACTGGACTCGTACAGGAGGAAAAAGATCGAGGCAGCAACCAAAGAAGCTGTCAAAATAAACGCGTTAAGGATATTTTTATCTACAGAGAGAGAATGACAAAAGTATCCACACCATAGGCTCATTCAATTTGGATTTGTAGGACTTTTGGCCCTCTGATTAGAAAAAAAACATTAAAATTTCCTTCCTTGTTATCTTCCTTTTCTAAAAAAACACACACAGTAGCAAATGTACGATGTCCACCTGCTGCTGCCTTTTCATTTGAGACATATCTCCCTAATAATTATACACTCTCTTCTTCTTCTTCTTTCTTTTTTTTTTTTTTTTTGCATACTATACTCTTGAATATTTAAATACGCCACAGCAGGAGAGGAGAATGTCTATTTCGTTTTTTCCCCTTTACTTTTCGCACAATCTCCATTTTATTCTACTTCTCAATGCATGTTGAAAGTTGAAACGCTGTCTTTTAAAGCAAGGAAAGAAGTGAGAATCTTAGAAGAATTTCTAACATTGCTTGCTGATATATAGTAAACCATAAGACATTGGGTTAATTAAGTCTAAAAACACAAGGAGAGAAAGTGAGAATTGAAGAAACCCCGTGTAAGAACTAAGGAATAAGGATGCTATTAGAGATATCCATGCAACAGCTGTCGAAATACAAGGACCGAACCGGCTGATCAGACCCACCCAACTTAAAGAAACCTGCAGTGCTCTCAACTCAATGACAGGTCAAACAAAATACTTTTTAATTAATAATTAATATGAGAAAATATATTAAAAACAACATGAAATAGTAATTAGTAGGTGGAGAGTATACGTTCTGTAGGCAGAGAGACATTGGATTTGGGGATGCATTCCATCATCTTCTAACGCGGTTTCTCTTTCAACTCTCTCTTTAATTTCCAACCCCAATTTTCAACTCTCCCTTTTTATGCAGTCCAAGTGCCTTTCTTTTCCTTCTCGGATTCTCTGGAAAATTCTCGTCCCCATCGAGTCAACAGGTACCGCTGACTGACTGCATGGTCAAGGCCTTTGAATTTGAAATCCTTAAAGAAGGAGGGAGACCCGTTCGATCAAACTCCCGACCAGTCCACATTGATACCTTTCCGCAGAAACTACAAGTGAATGGCTATTTTAGTCATTCAATCTGTGAGAGAGAGAGAGAGAGAGAGAGAGAGAGAGAGAGAGAGAGAGAGAGAGAGAGAGAGACTTAATTGCTTGGCTGCTCTACGTTGGTGCTTCCTCTTTTGAACCGAAAGGTCCTTGAAACCCACTGAAACTGCTTGTCATTTTTTGTTTTTGTTTTCAACGGCAGTCAAGGAGCTTTATTAAGATTAGAGAAAAAGTAGAACCATCCCTGGTCTCATATTGATATGGGGTGTACGAGTATAAGCCTAGAGAGACATATACTAGCCACTTCACAGAAGCACTTAAATTATGTAAATTGTTTGTGTTTCCCATATGATATTCTCAACGTTCAAACTAGAGCATTTCCTGCTATAATTATAAACCTATGTTACTAAATATTAGTATTCAGCTGTAATTTGGTTTAAAAAAGAGTATACAACTGTAATTTGACTATATTAAGGCATGGATCATTTCATTGTCAATATTTAAACCCCAAAGTGATCACATAGAACATACTCGTGCCAATTCACTGGAGGGTGATGACTGAAGTGGGCTCATCCATAAGGCCAAAAGGCCTACAAAATGTGGAGTTTTGTTTTTCTTTAAAAGCTCAAGGGTTGGGCTTGGACCAAATTTCGGTAGCCCACCAATTTGAGTGTGGAGCTTGGTCAATGATAATTAAGCCCAACCCTCTTAAAAAGAAGAGTAAATTAGCCAAACATCCCTCTAAGAATAGTTCTACGAGGTCCAATTCACGTTTGGACTTATTTCAGGCAAAGGTCCCTAATTAGCCAGCTTATCTTTTTTTATGAATGATTTGCCCTTTAAAAATTACTTTTGTGTTTTGAATTTGAAATCTCATAACTTTTGTTCACGATATTAGGTTTTTTTTTAAATGGTATATTTGGAACCTACTTGTCGAGACTTTTCAAATAACACCCATGTTGCATATGAAATTCTGAAAACAATTGTCAAAATTAATTTGACTTGTATCTCGAAGCAAAACTATATAAATTTCTTCAAAACTTATAACTTTCTATAAAACTCATATAAAAAACTAAATAGTTTTTGGCAAAAATTTTGAAATAGATAGATCAGTCTAATCATCTTATTTTTTAAGAAAAATTTGGGGATTTGAAGTTTAGTATTTAATATTTTATATCCCAGAATTTTAGGTCAAAACAATTTCAGAAAGTGAGTAAACTAGAAGTTTAAACATGTTGAATTTTACTACAAAGCAAAACTAAATAGTTTTTGGAAAAAAGCTTGAAATGGTTTAACTAGTATAATCATCTTATTTTTCAGCACAATTTGAAGAATTTAAAGTTTAGCAGGCAGTCTTTCACATCCTAGAATTTCAAGTCAAAATGATTTGGAGAAGTGGCTGAACTAGAGGCTTAAACATATGCCGTCAATCAAACTGTATGTAGAAATTCTGCACAAAGAACTCATATAAATTTCTGCAAAACTCATAAATTTTTTCAAAACTCACACAAAAACTAGATAGTTTTTAGCAAAAAATTTGAAATGGGTAGACCAATCTAATCATCTTATTTTTTAGTAAAATTTAGGAAATCTAAAGTTTAGCATGTAGTCTTTCATATTCCAAAATTTCATATCAAAATAATTTTAAAAAGTGAGTAAACCAGAAGCAACATACTAATTTTTATCTCAAAGCAAAACTAAACAGTTTTTGGCAAAATGTTTGAAATGGGTAGACTAGTCTAATCATCTTGTTTTTCAATAAAATTTGGGACCTTTAAAGTTTAGCATGTAATCATTCATATCTTAGAATTTCAAGGCAAAACAATTTCAAAAAGTGAGTGAACCAAAGGCTTAAATATATTGATTTTATCTCAAAGTAAAACTAAATAGTTTTTGGCAAAATGTTTGAAATGGGCAGACCAGTCTAATCATCTTATTTTTAAGTGAAATTTGGAGAATTTAAAGTTTAGCATATAGTATTTTATATCTAAGAATTTCAGGTCAAAATAATTTTGCGAAGTCGGTGAACCAGAGGCTTAAACATGGGCTATCATCAAACTGTGCCCAGAAATTCCATACATAAACTTATATAAATTCTGTACATAAACTTATATAAATTCCATTCAAACTCATATAAATTCTATTCAAACTCGTATACATTTTGATCAAACTCAAGAGACAACATTTGTATTCAGACTTTTATCAAATATATGTTATGACTTATGAGCATTCTACAAAATAAAAAATGATTAGTGATTTGTTGTATACACTAGCATTTCATGTGATACGTTTCATCAAATATGCACTATACAATCGGAAGAGCAATGCCTTTCTAATCCAAAGAATACCTGATGTGAAAGCAAACTAAGAATGGGTCTCAAAAAAGGTGAGAACTTTGCCATGTGTGTGTGGATGTCTATGTCTCTTCCAAAGCATTCTTTTTACTGTAATAGACACATCTGTTGTGCAGAAAGTAGTCTATTGTCATCTATTACCTTATTGCCAGTTTTCGAGAAGGATTTTATACTAACTCATCTTACTATGTGGAGGTGAGGAAGTGCTCTCAAGCCTCATTAGCAGAATTGGTTGTGAGAATATGATTTGTGGTTGGTAGCTAATGGTCTTTCCGCCAACAGGCGACTTGAATCTCTTCGGAGCTTGCATCTAGCAGCTACATTTAGTTCCATCTAAAGAAAGTAGGAAGATAGGATATTTTAGGGCAAAGGAACACTGTAGAGAAACTCAAGGACATTGTTATATCCAAAGAGTCAGGAAATGAGACACAATGAAAAAGGAATTTTATCATCCGAAAGTCAAACTTTCTTTGTCTCTATGAAAAAGGATACCAGCTTATACCGTTTGGTTATCATTTCTCCTTCTTTATTAACATGAAAATGAAGGAATAAGGAAAGGAGGAGATGAAAAGGGAAGGTGGGTAGTTGTTTGCAGAGTCTAGATCCTCTTGGGCGTTGCTGGGAGGTGGGGGTAGTCAGGGGAAATCGAGAGATAGAGAGGAAGATAAGCAAAAATGAAAAAAACAGGAATAACTTTCGCTACAACTGATGAGATGAGGAGAGAAAATGAGAGGTTTCATAAATGCTATTTTGGACTTTTTAAGTGCTCAAATTTGAGGAAAGGACCTCTTTCTCTATGACAAAAGATTGTGAACTTCTCACCATAATATGAAATGTTGAGGGATTTGTCACAGAATGCCCTTAAAAAGAATGGGACACATAGGGGGTTGTAGCTCAACTCATTAGGTATATGTCTGCGGATGAGAATGCATGAGTGTAAGTCACGATAAAGATAACTAACTTTGAAAATAAAATTAATGAAAAAGTAGCATCCTCATCCTCAAGTGGAGAGGAAGATCGTACAAGTTCTTTTTCCATAGGCACTAAGGACTAAGGAGTGGGAGGATGGAGCCAACAATGGAGCCCTTTCCACTAATAATATTTTTTTACTACTTATTTAAAAAACTAAAGGCTTTTTATTCCAAAGCTACTATATAACTCTATTGTAAATGGAGTCTTCATTGAAGACGCCATTATAAATAGAGTCTCCATTGAAAGAGCAATTAACAATGGAGTCTTCGTTCTTGAATTTTGTAAAAAAAAATATCAAAAAAATAAATAAATAATAAAAAGTCAAAGATGCCAATCTTTGTCTTTGAATTTTGTGGAAAAATAAATAAAAATAAACATTTTTTAAAAAAACCGAAGACTAAAAGAAATTTAAAAAGATTTGAAGACTTCAATTCATCTTAGTTAAAGACTCCATTGGAAATGAAGTCTTCTATTAAACACTTCATTACTTGATAGATCCATTTCTTTCGTCTCCATTACTTGAAGACTCCATTTCTTTTGACTTATCTTATGTTTTGAAAACTCCATTACTTGAAGACGAAAATGGAGTTTTTCAATTGAAGACTCCATTTCTAATAGAGTCTTCACTGAAATCTCCACTCCCTTTTTTTTTATAGTATGATTACCAAAAATATTAAAATCAAGATAGTTACCAAAATCATTAGACAACATAGCAATAAAATAGGATGTCAGACATGGAACTTTAACAAATATTCATTAGCTTTTCTGCCACAACTAAGATTCTAACTAATCAATAGTCAAATCAATAAAATATACTTAGCCTTTTCAGTCAATCAGATTCCTTTAAAAATTTAGTCAAATCTTAAAAATCTATTGAAATCGAATCACCAAAATATGAATATTGCATGACCATATGATTAGCGAACAAAGATTAATTTTGATAAAGGACGACCAATATATAGGACTTATATGGTTAAACAAGTAACATAAAATATGAAAAAAAAGAAACATATATCAAATATATTAATAACATATAAGCCAATTAGCTAGAACATATTTGTTGCATTCCATAAGTAATTTTCGGAACAAATCAATGAAAATTATTTTCAAAGATGTATGTCACTGAGGCAAAAACTAATTAGAAAATCCCACCCTCTTACAAACTAATAATTAACACTTTGGAACTTTATTTTGGTCTGAGAAAACTGTTCGTGGTAGTTACTGGTTTTTAGTATTTTGCTTAATTGCCGACAAAAGGCGAGAAACCTTACTTATGAAGGAAGTTGAACTCAAGAATAAAATCTGTAACCTAGAGATTTTCCCGCTTTCAAAACTCTTCTCAAAGTTTCTTGAATTTTATTTTTTTAAACACATTGTTAAACCTTCAAACACAGAGCAAAAAACCATTGAAATAGGCCCCCATAAACCGTAGTTTATAAAATCTATAAAGCAGAGGTTGTCCTGCCTTGAAAGCTTTTCTTGGAATTTATTGATTTGTTTAAAGAAGAAACGCTGTTGATAAAACTAGAAACACACACAAAAATAAAAAATAAAAACCATTGAGACAGCCTCCCATAAACCCTAGTTTCTTTCTTGACCACAATTTATTAGTGTGATATTTCACTGAAGTGCTCAAACTTTGAAATACTATGACTACATGATATCCATTAAAAAACTACATGATTTTATTCACTAATTTCTTTCATCCTCCTATAGTCTTACTCCCTCACTCTTATACAGTCTTCTTCATTTCCTTTTTTTTTTACTTTCTTCTTTTTTTTTCTTTCATCCCTCTTACTCCCTCACTATTGTACAATATTCTCTTTTCTTTTTCTTTTTTTACCTTGTTTCATTTCTTTATTCCCTCCATTCTACATTGTTCTTTTTTTTTTCTTTCTTTCTTCCACTCCATCTAAGAGATAATTGATAGTGTGACATGACTTGTGATGTACAAAATGACAAACCTGATGAATAGACACATCTATAGATTTGTGCAAATAGTGCAGAGTTAGTACAAACCTATCTCTCGGTCTTGAATAAAGTGGATCCCCAACATTGCCCTCCATGAATGTTACAATGGCATCGACAAGTAAAATCAATATAGTAATTGATGCATCAGATGATTGTGACAATTCATACATGAATAAAGAATTGTGTGATATCGTAAGCATACGGACAACTAAACTTAGTTATGTATAGCCACCCATATCCAAACAATGACCCATAGTTAAAACTTAATCACCCATATTTCTGAAACCAAATAATTCCCTCTAATGGCAGGTGGAGTCCTAGGGAGTTTAACTGGTCGTGTGCGTGCTCAGGTGTAGTTATTGCCGAAAAGTAAAAAAAAAATCAATAGATCATCTTTATGCACGAAAAGTTTAGACAATTACAGACTTGTTAAAATGCTGAGCTCTTCACAAATTATTATCTGTATATATTGTTAAAAACAATGTCATTGCAACCCTATTAGCAGAGCAGAGGAGAAAGCAAAAATGAAATGAATGATAGAAGCCCGGACCTGCATTAGGACTGCAACCCCCTATCAATTTACCCTTTGTAAATTGATAGTTTGTCTCTATTGCCGAATGTCACTACTATTATATAAAGGAAGTGTCCTAAGAATTTCACTCCAATATCAAGGAGATCCATGGTGTAGATTAATCATATGACATAGATGCACGATCAATTTAATAGTTTAATTGACTCTGAAGATCATATCAATTTAAATAAATAGTCAGAGTTGTGAGATGGTTCTACATTTTTTGAATGTGAATGTCTCTCCAAATATCACGCTTATATTTTCCGCCCTCTACTTATTTCAAACTTTACTTATTTTTTCCATCTTAGATTTTGAGCTGATTAAAACAAGGTCGAGTGCCATAGAAGTGTGGCCCACCAAATTTATTATGAAAAGAGTATTTGACATATAACAAAATTTTTTATTTTAACATATAACATAGATATAGCAAGAATTTAGAAAATATTCAAATTCATTAACGCTGCCAAACATGATTCTACTTGTTGTGCTTTTTTGGAAAATTTTTACTAGAATGTTACCAAACAAGTTTTGTGCATTATGTCCTCAAGATATTTCATTCTTAGCATAAGCCATTTTTAAAATGGAAATGTTCTCAGCATAAAAATGATGCTAAACAACCCCTAAACATCGACAACCACCACATGTCAAACCCAATAAAACAACTAAATTATATAAGAAAACATGCACCAAACACCAAATGTGTACTAAATCAATTTGTATTACCTTCTTAAACCTTAAAGAAAAAATGAAGAATATAATAAAGAAACATAACCAGTATACACCATGCCATAGGCAATAAATGAAAAATATAGTTCTTGATAGGGGTGGACCCATGATGATAGGGACGGCCACCCTAGATTAAATTAAAAACCTTGCAGATTTTCAAATTAGGCCCTAACACATGCCCCATGTATGTCTTAATGGCCGCCCCACATGTCTTAAGATCACTATGTTGGGAGGGAACCACAAAGATCCTTAGATATTGCGCACAGATTACTGTGAAAATATTTTTAAACGATGATGATTCAAGAACCATACCTGCAAGATCTCTCTGATTTAGTCTTAGTTTTACAGCAGCCCAAAGTCTTAAGACCTTTTACTGTATTTCTCTATACTCGAATCCGCACTGGGGTGTAGGCTTCTTCTGCAAATTCTCCTTGCTCTAAAAAACGAGATTTATCTTGTGTGTTTTTCTTAGAAAGTAATAGCGCATATTTATAAGCTACAATATGGACCTTAAGAAGGAAATAAGGGATAAACTTCTTATGGAAACAAGAAACCCTAATTCAACCCAAATTAGAATCCTAAATTCATAAATTACAATTCAGTCCACTAAAAAATTATAATTGCACTCATGTCCTTATTCTCAAAATAATATTTCGAGTTTTTTGTTATTAAATGCTTGTTAATCTCCCCATATTAAGATTGCAGATATCCATCAATTAACTAATTACCGGCACTTATATTTAATCAATATCTTTATAATTCCTTGAAACCTTACACTTAACTTATTTGATATGTCGGACATAAAGTCCACCTGTAGGGTTTGATATAATCAAAACTTATAAGCTTCATCAAGAAGATATCATTGATCTCTATTACGGGATGTGGATTCCATTAATAAATTAATATGCACTATACACACAGTGTAATCATTCAATTTATGGAGATTATTGACCTATAAATGGCCTCACTCCTTTGTAAATTAAAATGCCAAACACTAAATGTATGTGTCTATTATTTATATTAAGATTAAGAGTACAAGCACTCATAATAACCATTTGGATGTTAATCATCTTATATAGTCGATATAAAGACAATAACCCAAAAGCAATTTTATTCAATACACACAAAGTATACTAGCATAACGAGTCGAAACTATATTGTTTCCTATAACCAAGATAAGTCTACTAAAACATCATGCTACAATCGTACCGATGGTGTGTCTAGCTCCATCTAGATTATGAACAATAATAACTTATATTATAGAAGAATCGACAAACAAGTTTTCCGTGCGTAAGCTGAACTATACACACCAACTTATCTACTTTATAGAATAAAAGACACACTTATGCATAATAAATAATAATGCAACCATTTACCCACACAAATTCTTATTAAGGTGAAGAAGCAAACTTTATTAATAAGTAAATTAGTCAAAAACAAATACAAAAAAGTATGCTTTTAATATAAATTTCCAATACACTACACATGCCTTAATGAGTGGCAAGCAAAAGGGTCACGTGACTTATCTCTTGTTGTGCGCGTGTGTGCAAACGCAAGCAAGATCAACCAATCACCACACAAGAAGACAAGAAGATTTACGTGGTTCGGCAAAGATGCCTACGTCCACGGGAAACCAATTTCCACTGGATTCTCCTCCAATCTGTGAAACCACAGCCTTGGAATCTCAGCCTCTCTGACTGACTGCCCTAGGGTTACAGATTACATCTCATATATATAACCAGTACATCCTTATCCCCCAAGAACTCTATCTCAAGAAAAAGGAAAGTCCTAATACATTAGGAAACTACCCCAGATATAGAACCCAATCATGGTCTGGACCCACATGGCCAACAATCTCCCCCTCCAGACCATCGGGAAGATGCCCTGAACCCCTTACTGGGAGTTCAGTCCGGCCAACTCTGAACACAGCTCCAGCTTTCCCTTAGACACAACCTTGGTCATCATGTCCGAGGGATTCTTGTCCGAATGAATCTTTTCCAGCTTCATGAAGTTCTTCTCGATCACCTCACGAATCCAATGGTACTTGATATCAACGTGCTTCATGCGACCATGATATGTAGCATTCTCACTGAAATCCATAGCACTCTGACTATCACAGTAAACTACATATTCCTCTTGCTTCAAACCTAGTTCTTGAAGGAATCTCTTCAACCAAAGCATCTCTGTAAGATCCCGGCCCAAATTAATAAATTTAATTCAAATAAAAATAATTTACGAAATAAATAATGACATTAATCGAATTGGGGGAAATTAACTCATGATGAACAACTAGGGCAGAATTGGGGCACAAACGCGATTAGGACTTAATCTGGGAATTTTATATGCGTGTTGGTAATTTTTAGACAATATGAAGGGTATTTTCGTAATTTTAAAAACATAGCCAATATGGGGCTCATTGGATAGAGAATAATTAATTATGCAACTTTCTCTTAAGGCCCGAACTCATCCGGATTAATCTAATGCCTTGTTGATAGAGATTTAAATAAACCCACTACTAGTGGTGTGGGGGACCACGTGGTTGTCTCATATTCAAAGAAGAGAAGAATTTACCTTCGTAGGAGTTTGGTTGGGATACAATAAGGCTAAGGTTAGAGAGACATCCTAGGACTCTATATGGGAAAAAGGAGAATTCCACCCTACCTCTACTTCCTAGTTTTACTCTAAGTACCTTTATTATATTCTATATATATGTATATGACTAGAGCCCCTCTCCTACATACGATTCTCTCCAACTCTCTCTCCCTAGTTCTCTCTCCTTCAACTAGAAGGTTCAACTTTAGGCTTAAGGATTTGAAAGGAAGCCATAGAAGAAATATCTTGAGGCTCTCTACGGGTTTGGAATTTCGGCAATTAAGGCAAGTGCACAAACCCATCATGTTTCTACCTGATTTTTATCTCTAAAACGTGATGTGTATGATTTTGTTTTGTAAACCTGATTTGTAATATAATATATAAGGTTTTCATAATTCTAACCTTATTCGTGTTATTTTATACTGTATGGTGTGAATTGATTTTTATCAAGCCGGTCATCACTGTCATCATGTTTTATATGTAACTTCTGATGATGTCCTGGTAGTATGTGGTATGCCTATGGGACAGAGGAAACCCCTTCTGGAATAGGAATTTCTAGAACCGGACTGTTTCTGTGCCTCTTCTTGAAATAGATTGTGGAGCCGGGTGGACCATTGGATCTCAGATTTGAACCATGGATCTGTAAGTAGATCTATGGGCAACCTTAGAGAACCTGGACTCATATGGGTTGGGTCCCATCGGGGCATCCATCTAACTGACCAAAATCTGCCCATTAGATGGACAGAAATTGACGACAGTGGTATGTAGTATTTAGGCTTGCAGCTCCTACCACACTTTTGTGAAACTTTGCAAATCTGTACTAATGAATACAAAGGATCCTTAGGAGTTATTCTCTTCCCATTCCAACCTGTAATTGTAGAAGAAACCCACGGTGAAAAAAAAAAAAAAAAAAAAACCAGTCAGGTTCGTTTTACAACAGTTTTTATGTTTGGGATTGTGGGGCCCATATGACCCACATGATCGAGGATCTGGCCCAGCCATCTAAAGACCCATCCTTGGGCGACCCTGGGGATTTAGTCTGGTTGTGACGAGTCCCACTCAGAGCCATCATCTTTGAAGCTTGAATGGCAGAGGCGTGAGACCCAATTCTCATGCCATGTTGCAGAAAACTGTGTAAGCACTGTCTTGACTGGTTCTTAGTCTACATAAGTTCCCGGAAGCCTTGGATAAACCTACCTCCTTTAGATGTGTTACTATGGCCCATCATCCAAGTGACCTGATGATAAAAGGCGTTGGACCATTCTGTACCCAGCAATGTTGAAACAGTTAGGAAGGAAGCACTTTAGCTCTTTTGGAATTTTATGTGAACTCCTGAGAGACTACAAATAAGCCCTTTATCTTAGATTAATTACTAATAAAACCTCTGTGCTATTTTTATTAAAAGGTTTCCATGAATATGAGAATCTAATCTTATGTGTAAAGTCCTCCACTAAGGACTGATTTAAACCATGATCTGTGTTTAATCAATTTTGATATTCCTTTCTTTAGTGCAGATTATAAGATTATGAGACATTACATGTACCCTTAACTATGATTAAGCTAGGGATTTTCTTTAAGATTATGGATTTAGTTTTAATGTAAAATTTATGTACCCAAACTAAATCTAAAGCAATGATAAGTCATGTTGCCATTGCTTGACATCCACCTTCAAATTAGCTTAAAACTTGCCCAGAGTTAATAAACTTAATGGTATGACGTCATGGGTTCTTCAAACACCAACCAACTTCAGAAGCGCCAACAAAGAATTAACCCAAATTTAAAGAGGAGATCCTCGCGATCATCCAAATTAGATTTAGGGCAAGTATACGGTGTTTGAGAATCCCATGATATCATAGGGTTAAGTTCGCTTAGATTCGACGTGCAGTATGACCCGTAAAATCTTGATTTTTGTATCTTGGAAATTTATTATTTGGTTTTATGTTTTCAATCAAACCTAAAATGTACTCTGACATGATAAAATATGTTTTTCTCCGTTATATGGTTTATGGTATTTAGACGTTGCACATGTCAACTTTGGAATCTGTTATATGTAAATAAATTCTATTTTTATGATTATTTGGCTGTTTATCCGTATTTTGAATTAAGGCGATACCACTAGGCTGTTTTAAGTCTAGCATAGTGGGGCACCACTGTGTAGGGGCTATTCTTCTGAAACTATCTGCAGATTAGTTAACTTTCTGTCTGTGACAATCAGTCACTTCGGTACCAAACTCTGTTACTCTGTTCTGATGGCCAATGGCCATAACTCTGAATCTCTGGGTACCAAACTCTGTTCTCTGTTCCCGTCACGTTAAAGGGGGCCGCTATAATACCTGTGACAACTTAGCCAATGTGGGACGCCAATTTATTTTGAATGCTATGATATTTGTAAAATCTTTACTTGGTTTTATGCATGAATCTACATCTCGTATTATTATATCTTGTCAATTTATTTTGAAAACCCCGTGATTTATCTGCCTTTGATTTTTACTCAAAAATGGTATGGAATATGAAAATTGGGTAGGTATACTTGCTGAGGTTATTTCATAACCTGACCCCCTTCTGATTGGCGCTTGTAGGTAACAACACCCCTTCCAATGAACCGGATGGAACGGCGGTTGAGGAGGAACCGCAGGGGAACTACACGTGGAGCGCAGACGATATAGCTTAAAAATATCGTGCCTGCGCGAGAGAGACGATAATTAGATAATTAGTTTATTTATGCTGAGTTTAATTTTAGATTAGTTGTAAGCCCTTGGTTGGCTATTTGTGTTAGGATTTAGTTAATTGAATTATGTTATTACCTATGGATTTATTCATGACTTTGATGCATTTATATTATTAAATTGAGTAGAATTAATTACTTTGTCTTGTGAAGGTACCTATGATGGTTTTACAACTATGTTTCCGCTGTGATTATGTTCAGTTGGCTAATCTCACATTGCGGATCCATTTAATTTCATCATTAACACCTTAAAATTGGGAGTTCTTCGGAAATCCGAATTTTGGGGTCGTTACAGCTGGTATCAAAGCAGGCAAGGATCTAGGAAATAAAATACTCTAGGAACCTTAGAACGCGATGTGAGATTCGGGGTATACGTTATATGGGTAACGATTAATGACGTATAAATTTTTGTATAAGTCTGACCTCACTCGTTTGACAGATAAATGGCGACAGAAGACGGTGGCAACCACCATGACAATAATAACGCGGATAACAGATTCGAGACGCTTCTTCAAGCCTTCTATGCTTCTCAGCAAAATCAGACGGTTACACAGAATGAATTTAATAGACAACTGCTGGATACCTTTAAGAGTGTCACGCAACAATTGCAGAATTCACAGCCTCAACAAGTGACCTTGGCTCCGCGTGAATCCGACCCAATTACACTATATGAGAAATTCCGAAAAATGGGAGCACCAGAGTTTGGTGGTGGTACAGATCCACTACAGGCTGATGAATGGGTGGTTAGGATAGAGAAGATTTTCAAAGTGTCTAAATGTACTGGGCGCCAACAGGTGTCATTGGCTGCTTATATGTTCAAAGAAGAAGCAGAATCCTGGTGGAAGAGTGTGGAGGCACCTTATGAGACCATTGATGATGCTACTGCTTGGGAAACTTTTAGAAAACAATTCGGCAAGAAATTCATTCCAGAACATATCAGTGCCCAGAAGTTAATTGAGTTTGAGAAGCTAATACAAGGAAGTATGACAGTCGCCGAATACCAGCAGAAATTCATAAGGTTGTCACGTTTTGCTGAAGAGCTCATTAAGCCCGAATCCGAAAAGGTCCGTCGCTTTATCCGAGGCCTTAGATATGACATTCAAAAGGACGTGACTAGCACACAACTTGAGTCCTTTGATGAAAATCTAAAGAAAGCCTATTGGTCAGAGGAGTATATTAATAAGATTGCACATATGAAAGAGCCAAGGCAGAGGAATGGACAACACGTCAACAAAACGAGCAATCAGGTCCCTCAACAGGGGAAGCGGCCACGACTTGATGCACCTTCTCAGCAAGCTGTACAATGCGCACATTGTGGAAAGAACCATGATACCAGCTTGTGCAGACGTAAAAACGAAGCTTGTTTTAGTTGCGGAGAAATTGGCCACATGGTGAAGGATTGCCCACAAAAGAGAAATCAATCTCAAGGACCTCCGCCACAGCCTCCTAAATCTCAGCTGCCTGCACCACCGATAAGGCTAGCTTTACCAGCACCAACTCGGCCACAGCAACAACAGCAGCAGAAGCCACCCTATCAGCAGAAACAGCAACCCCAACAGAAGTGGCCTTATTATGATAACACAAAGAAACAACAGGTTGCAGGAAGAGTTTATGCAATGACTCAAGCTGATGCGGATGCCGAAACACACGTGGTCGAAGGTACACTTACTATCTGTAATAAAAAAGCTAAAGTCCTTTTTGATCCTGGTTCTACACATTCATACTTATCTCCTTCCTTTGCTAAGAACATAAATGCATATGATGTAGACTTAGATTATGAGTTAACTGTAACTACCCCTGTGGGGAAGAAAGTTACGTGTAACACTTGTTACCCAGATTGCATAGTTGAAATTGGAGAATTCCATATGCCCGCGAACCTCATATTACTAGACATGAATGATTTCGATGTAATCTTGGGTATGGACTGGTTATCGGGGTATCATGCACACATGGATTGCTTCAACAAAATCATTAGATTTAAAGTGGGGGAAGGCTACGGGGATATCAAATTTGTAGGCACTCGAAAGAAGAGATCAACTCCTCTCATATCGGCACTTAAGGCGGATCGCCTTCTCAAAGTGGGTTGTAAAGGGTATATTGCCTTTATCACGGAGGATAAAGAATCCAAAGGGGTGGAGGAGATTCTAGTAGTGAAAGAATTTCCAGATGTCTTTCCGGACGAAATTCCAGGATTACCACCAGTGAGGGAGTTAGATTTCACAATTGAGCTTATGCCGGGGACAACACCCATCTCAAGGGCACCTTATCGCATGGCTCCAGCTGAATTAAGAGAGCTGAAGGATCAATTGCAAGACCTGTTGGATAAAGGGTTTATTCGACCAAGCGTCTCACCTTGGGGAGCTCCGGTCTTATTTGTGAAAAAGAAGGATGGATCGATGAGAATGTGTATTGATTATCGTCAATTGAATCAGGTGACGATCAAAAATAAATATCCCTTACCAAGAATAGATGAGTTATTTGATCAATTGCAGGGTGCACAACATTTTTCCAAGATTGACTTGAGATCGGGATATCATCAATTAAGGGTCCGAGAACAAGATGTACCAAAAACGGCATTTAGGACCAGGTATGGGCACTATGAATTCCTAGTTATGCCTTTTGGACTAACAAATGCGCCTGCAGTTTTTATGGCTTTGATGAACAGGATCTTCGCATCATACCTAGATCAATTTATTGTCGTGTTCATCGATGATATTTTGGTATATTCTAAGTCAAAAGAAGAGCATGAACACCACCTTCGGACCTCTTTGCAGTTGTTAAGGGATAATCAATTGTATGCCAAGCTGAGCAAATGTGAATTTTGGTTGACTCAAGTTGCCTTTTTAGGGCATATCATATCCAAAGATGGGTTAGCAGCAGATCCTGCAAAGATTGAAGCCATTGTAAATTGGGAACGCCCGAAAAATGTGTCTGAAGTGCGAAGTTTTCTAGGTTTGGCAGGATATTATCGACGATTTGTTGAAGGTTTTTCAACTATTGCAGCTCCTTTGACAAAGCTTACTAGGAAAAATACACCATTTGTGTGGTCAGGAGAGTGCGAAGTGAATTTCCGACGATTGAAAGAAAGGTTAACTTCAGCTCCTATTCTTACTCTCCCATCCGGAAGCGAAGGATTTGTTATCTATACCGATGCATCGAATGTGGGATTGGGATGTGTATTGATGCAGAATGGGAAAGTTATAGCTTATGGATCAAGGCAATTGAAGGATCATGAGCGAAATTATGCAACCCATGACTTAGAACTTGCTGCTGTGGTATTTGCCTTAAAGATGTGGAGACATTATTTATATGGGGAAAAATTTGAGGTATATTCAGATCATCGCAGTCTCCAATACTTGTTCTCCCAGAATGACTTGAACATGCGACAAAGGAGATGGATGGAGTATATAAAGGATTATGACTTTCCAATTAAGTATCACCCGGGAAAGGCAAACGTAGTTGCAGATGCCTTAAGCAGAAAGTCGGTGACCATTTCTTGCATGATTGGAGAGTGGAGTCTAATTGAGAAGTTCCGAGACATGGACATAAACTTCCAACCTCGAGGGGAGAAATTATTACTTGCCAACATGTCCTCTCTCGAGCCAACCATTATCCAAAGAATAAAAGATAATCAGCGGAATGATCCGGAATTAGCAAGAATCGTTGACCATATCTCGGAGAGACCAGACTTTGAGATCGTTGACGACATCCTTTACTTTCGTAATAGATTGTGTGTTCCAAATGTGGAAGACTTAAAGAATGAAATCATGACAGAAGCTCATCATACGAGATACACCATTCATCCAGGTAGTACCAAGATGTACAGGAATTTGAAGAATCAATATTGGTGGAACAACATGAAGCGTGAGATTGCAGGATTCGTTTCACGCTGCTTGGTATGCCAACAAATCAAGGCTGACCATCGGAAGCCTCCAGGACTACTTCAGCCATTAGGAATCCCAACATGGAAATGGGAGCATGTTACAATGGATTTCATTTCAGGACTTCCAAATACAAAAAGGGGTCGCAATGCGATTTGGGTGATCGTTGATCGATTGACTAAGTCTGCACACTTCCTACCATTCAATACTTCAGCCGCAACTGCAGATAAGCTAGCTAAAAAGTATGTCGAAGAAATTGTGAGATTACACGGGGCACCTAAATCGATTGTATCAGATAGAGACAGTAAATTTGTTTCAAGGTTTTGGACTACCCTGCAGTAAGCTATGGGTACCAAGCTGAATTTTAGCACTGCTTACCATCCACAAACCGATGGTCAGACAGAGAGAACTAACCAAACATTGGAAGATATGTTAAGGGCTTGTGTGTTGGACTTCAAGAAAGAATGGGACGAATGTCTACCACTATGTGAGTTCGCTTACAATAATAGCTATCACTCTAGTATTGGCATGGCTCCATTTGAGGCTTTATATGGACGTAGATGCAGAACTCCGGTATGCTGGGAAGAAGTCGGAGTTCGAAGTTTGCATGGACCGTCTCTGGTGAGTGAGACAAGCGACAAGGTAAAATTAATTCAAGAAAGATTGAAAATAGCCCAAAGCAGACAAAAGAGCTATGCTGACAATCGGAGAAGAGATTTAGAGTTTCAAGTCGGTGATAAAGTATTTTTGAAGGTATCACCTACGAGGGGAACCTTAAGATTTGGGCAAAAGGGCAAGTTATCTCAAAGATACATTGGTCCTTTTGAAATTCTTAGACGAGTTCAAGCAGTGGCATATCAATTGGCGCTACCGCCAGAATTGGCGGGAATACATGACGTATTCCACGTCTCGATGTTGAAGAAATATGTTACAGATCCTGCCCATGTGCTACATTATGAACCCTTGGCTATTCAAGATGATGCAACGTATATAGAAAAGCCTGTGCGGATCATTGACACTCGTGATCAAGTGCTAAGGACTAAGACTATCAGCTGGGTAAAAGTTCAATGGGAAAACCATGGACCAGAAGAAGCCACTTGGGAACTTCGGGATCAAGTTCAAAAGCAATATCCTCATCTTTTACCTGAGGTACGTTATTTATATTTGGAGGACCAAATGCTTCTAAGGGGGGGAGGATGTAAGATCCCGGCCCAAATTAATAAATTTAATTCAAATAAAAATAATTTACGAAATAAATAATGACATTAATCGAATTGGGGGAAATTAACTCACGATGAACAACTAGGGCAGAATTGGGGCACAAACGCGATTAGGACTTAATCTGGGAATTTTATATGCGTGTTGGTAATTTTTAGACAATATGAAGGGTATTTTCGTAATTTTAAAAACATAGCCAATATGGGGCTCATTGGATAGAGAATAATTAATTATGCAACTTTCTCTTAAGGCCCGAACTCATCCGGATTAATCTAATGCCTTGTTGATAGAGATTTAAATAAACCCACTACTAGTGGTGTGGGGGACCACGTGGTTGTCTCATATTCAAAGAAGAGAAGAATTTACCTTCGTAGGAGTTTGGTTGGGATACAATAAGGCTAAGGTTAGAGAGACATCCTAGGACTCTATATGGGAAAAAGGAGAATTCCACCCTACCTCTACTTCCTAGTTTTACTCTAAGTACCTTTATTATATTCTATATATATGTATATGACTAGAGCCCCTCTCCTACATACGATTCTCTCCAACTCTCTCTCCCTAGTTCTCTCTCCTTCAACTAGAAGGTTCAACTTTAGGCTTAAGGATTTGAAAGGAAGCCATAGAAGAAATATCTTGAGGCTCTCTACGGGTTTGGAATTTCGGCAATTAAGGCAAGTGCACAAACCCATCATGTTTCTACCTGATTTTTATCTCTAAAACGTGATGTGTATGATTTTGTTTTGTAAACCTGATTTGTAATATAATATATAAGGTTTTCATAATTCTAACCTTATTCGTGTTATTTTATACTGTATGGTGTGAATTGATTTTTATCAAGCCGGTCATCACTGTCATCATGTTTTATATGTAACTTCTGATGATGTCCTGGTAGTATGTGGTATGCCTATGGGACAGAGGAAACCCCTTCTGGAATAGGAATTTCTAGAACCGGACTGTTTCTGTGCCTCTTCTTGAAATAGATTGTGGAGCCGGGTGGACCATTGGATCTCAGATTTGAACCATGGATCTGTAAGTAGATCTATGGGCAACCTTAGAGAACCTGGACTCATATGGGTTGGGTCCCATCGGGGCATCCATCTAACTGACCAAAATCTGCCCATTAGATGGACAGAAATTGACGACAGTGGTATGTAGTATTTAGGCTTGCAGCTCCTACCACACTTTTGTGAAACTTTGCAAATCTGTACTAATGAATACAAAGGATCCTTAGGAGTTATTCTCTTCCCATTCCAACCTGTAATTGTAGAAGAAACCCACGGTGAAAAAAAAAAAAAAAAAAAAACCAGTCAGGTTCGTTTTACAACAGTTTTTATGTTTGGGATTGTGGGGCCCATATGACCCACATGATCGAGGATCTGGCCCAGCCATCTAAAGACCCATCCTTGGGCGACCCTGGGGATTTAGTCTGGTTGTGACGAGTCCCACTCAGAGCCATCATCTTTGAAGCTTGAATGGCAGAGGCGTGAGACCCAATTCTCATGCCATGTTGCAGAAAACTGTGTAAGCACTGTCTTGACTGGTTCTTAGTCTACATAAGTTCCCGGAAGCCTTGGATAAACCTACCTCCTTTAGATGTGTTACTATGGCCCATCATCCAAGTGACCTGATGATAAAAGGCGTTGGACCATTCTGTACCCAGCAATGTTGAAACAGTTAGGAAGGAAGCACTTTAGCTCTTTTGGAATTTTATGTGAACTCCTGAGAGACTACAAATAAGCCCTTTATCTTAGATTAATTACTAATAAAACCTCTGTGCTATTTTTATTAAAAGGTTTCCATGAATATGAGAATCTAATCTTATGTGTAAAGTCCTCCACTAAGGACTGATTTAAACCATGATCTGTGTTTAATCAATTTTGATATTCCTTTCTTTAGTGCAGATTATAAGATTATGAGACATTACATGTACCCTTAACTATGATTAAGCTAGGGATTTTCTTTAAGATTATGGATTTAGTTTTAATGTAAAATTTATGTACCCAAACTAAATCTAAAGCAATGATAAGTCATGTTGCCATTGCTTGACATCCACCTTCAAATTAGCTTAAAACTTGCCCAGAGTTAATAAACTTAATGGTATGACGTCATGGGTTCTTCAAACACCAACCAACTTCAGAAGCGCCAACAAAGAATTAACCCAAATTTAAAGAGGAGATCCTCGCGATCATCCAAATTAGATTTAGGGCAAGTATACGGTGTTTGAGAATCCCATGATATCATAGGGTTAAGTTCGCTTAGATTCGACGTGCAGTATGACCCGTAAAATCTTGATTTTTGTATCTTGGAAATTTATTATTTGGTTTTATGTTTTCAATCAAACCTAAAATGTACTCTGACATGATAAAATATGTTTTTCTCCGTTATATGGTTTATGGTATTTAGACGTTGCACATGTCAACTTTGGAATCTGTTATATGTAAATAAATTCTATTTTTATGATTATTTGGCTGTTTATCCGTATTTTGAATTAAGGCGATACCACTAGGCTGTTTTAAGTCTAGCATAGTGGGGCACCACTGTGTAGGGGCTATTCTTCTGAAACTATCTGCAGATTAGTTAACTTTCTGTCTGTGACAATCAGTCACTTCGGTACCAAACTCTGTTACTCTGTTCTGATGGCCAATGGCCATAACTCTGAATCTCTGGGTACCAAACTCTGTTCTCTGTTCCCGTCACGTTAAAGGGGGCCGCTATAATACCTGTGACAACTTAGCCAATGTGGGACGCCAATTTATTTTGAATGCTATGATATTTGTAAAATCTTTACTTGGTTTTATGCATGAATCTACATCTCGTATTATTATATCTTGTCAATTTATTTTGAAAACCCCGTGATTTATCTGCCTTTGATTTTTACTCAAAAATGGTATGGAATATGAAAATTGGGTAGGTATACTTGCTGAGGTTATTTCATAACCTGACCCCCTTCTGATTGGCGCTTGTAGGTAACAACACCCCTTCCAATGAAC
The DNA here is from genome assembly GCA_037013555.1 of Sextonia rubra. NCBI lineage: Eukaryota > Viridiplantae > Streptophyta > Magnoliopsida > Laurales > Lauraceae > Sextonia > Sextonia rubra. The sequence goes on from JASUAD010000027.1 coordinate 831,440, forward strand.
CGGATGGAACGGCGGTTGAGGAGGAACCGCAGGGGAACTACACGTGGAGCGCAGACGATATAGCTTAAAAATATCGTGCCTGCGCGAGAGAGACGATAATTAGATAATTAGTTTATTTATGCTGAGTTTAATTTTAGATTAGTTGTAAGCCCTTGGTTGGCTATTTGTGTTAGGATTTAGTTAATTGAATTATGTTATTACCTATGGATTTATTCATGACTTTGATGCATTTATATTATTAAATTGAGTAGAATTAATTACTTTGTCTTGTGAAGGTACCTATGATGGTTTTACAACTATGTTTCCGCTGTGATTATGTTCAGTTGGCTAATCTCACATTGCGGATCCATTTAATTTCATCATTAACACCTTAAAATTGGGAGTTCTTCGGAAATCCGAATTTTGGGGTCGTTACAGCTGGTATCAAAGCAGGCAAGGATCTAGGAAATAAAATACTCTAGGAACCTTAGAACGCGATGTGAGATTCGGGGTATACGTTATATGGGTAACGATTAATGACGTATAAATTTTTGTATAAGTCTGACCTCACTCGTTTGACAGATAAATGGCGACAGAAGACGGTGGCAACCACCATGACAATAATAACGCGGATAACAGATTCGAGACGCTTCTTCAAGCCTTCTATGCTTCTCAGCAAAATCAGACGGTTACACAGAATGAATTTAATAGACAACTGCTGGATACCTTTAAGAGTGTCACGCAACAATTGCAGAATTCACAGCCTCAACAAGTGACCTTGGCTCCGCGTGAATCCGACCCAATTACACTATATGAGAAATTCCGAAAAATGGGAGCACCAGAGTTTGGTGGTGGTACAGATCCACTACAGGCTGATGAATGGGTGGTTAGGATAGAGAAGATTTTCAAAGTGTCTAAATGTACTGGGCGCCAACAGGTGTCATTGGCTGCTTATATGTTCAAAGAAGAAGCAGAATCCTGGTGGAAGAGTGTGGAGGCACCTTATGAGACCATTGATGATGCTACTGCTTGGGAAACTTTTAGAAAACAATTCGGCAAGAAATTCATTCCAGAACATATCAGTGCCCAGAAGTTAATTGAGTTTGAGAAGCTAATACAAGGAAGTATGACAGTCGCCGAATACCAGCAGAAATTCATAAGGTTGTCACGTTTTGCTGAAGAGCTCATTAAGCCCGAATCCGAAAAGGTCCGTCGCTTTATCCGAGGCCTTAGATATGACATTCAAAAGGACGTGACTAGCACACAACTTGAGTCCTTTGATGAAAATCTAAAGAAAGCCTATTGGTCAGAGGAGTATATTAATAAGATTGCACATATGAAAGAGCCAAGGCAGAGGAATGGACAACACGTCAACAAAACGAGCAATCAGGTCCCTCAACAGGGGAAGCGGCCACGACTTGATGCACCTTCTCAGCAAGCTGTACAATGCGCACATTGTGGAAAGAACCATGATACCAGCTTGTGCAGACGTAAAAACGAAGCTTGTTTTAGTTGCGGAGAAATTGGCCACATGGTGAAGGATTGCCCACAAAAGAGAAATCAATCTCAAGGACCTCCGCCACAGCCTCCTAAATCTCAGCTGCCTGCACCACCGATAAGGCTAGCTTTACCAGCACCAACTCGGCCACAGCAACAACAGCAGCAGAAGCCACCCTATCAGCAGAAACAGCAACCCCAACAGAAGTGGCCTTATTATGATAACACAAAGAAACAACAGGTTGCAGGAAGAGTTTATGCAATGACTCAAGCTGATGCGGATGCCGAAACACACGTGGTCGAAGGTACACTTACTATCTGTAATAAAAAAGCTAAAGTCCTTTTTGATCCTGGTTCTACACATTCATACTTATCTCCTTCCTTTGCTAAGAACATAAATGCATATGATGTAGACTTAGATTATGAGTTAACTGTAACTACCCCTGTGGGGAAGAAAGTTACGTGTAACACTTGTTACCCAGATTGCATAGTTGAAATTGGAGAATTCCATATGCCCGCGAACCTCATATTACTAGACATGAATGATTTCGATGTAATCTTGGGTATGGACTGGTTATCGGGGTATCATGCACACATGGATTGCTTCAACAAAATCATTAGATTTAAAGTGGGGGAAGGCTACGGGGATATCAAATTTGTAGGCACTCGAAAGAAGAGATCAACTCCTCTCATATCGGCACTTAAGGCGGATCGCCTTCTCAAAGTGGGTTGTAAAGGGTATATTGCCTTTATCACGGAGGATAAAGAATCCAAAGGGGTGGAGGAGATTCTAGTAGTGAAAGAATTTCCAGATGTCTTTCCGGACGAAATTCCAGGATTACCACCAGTGAGGGAGTTAGATTTCACAATTGAGCTTATGCCGGGGACAACACCCATCTCAAGGGCACCTTATCGCATGGCTCCAGCTGAATTAAGAGAGCTGAAGGATCAATTGCAAGACCTGTTGGATAAAGGGTTTATTCGACCAAGCGTCTCACCTTGGGGAGCTCCGGTCTTATTTGTGAAAAAGAAGGATGGATCGATGAGAATGTGTATTGATTATCGTCAATTGAATCAGGTGACGATCAAAAATAAATATCCCTTACCAAGAATAGATGAGTTATTTGATCAATTGCAGGGTGCACAACATTTTTCCAAGATTGACTTGAGATCGGGATATCATCAATTAAGGGTCCGAGAACAAGATGTACCAAAAACGGCATTTAGGACCAGGTATGGGCACTATGAATTCCTAGTTATGCCTTTTGGACTAACAAATGCGCCTGCAGTTTTTATGGCTTTGATGAACAGGATCTTCGCATCATACCTAGATCAATTTATTGTCGTGTTCATCGATGATATTTTGGTATATTCTAAGTCAAAAGAAGAGCATGAACACCACCTTCGGACCTCTTTGCAGTTGTTAAGGGATAATCAATTGTATGCCAAGCTGAGCAAATGTGAATTTTGGTTGACTCAAGTTGCCTTTTTAGGGCATATCATATCCAAAGATGGGTTAGCAGCAGATCCTGCAAAGATTGAAGCCATTGTAAATTGGGAACGCCCGAAAAATGTGTCTGAAGTGCGAAGTTTTCTAGGTTTGGCAGGATATTATCGACGATTTGTTGAAGGTTTTTCAACTATTGCAGCTCCTTTGACAAAGCTTACTAGGAAAAATACACCATTTGTGTGGTCAGGAGAGTGCGAAGTGAATTTCCGACGATTGAAAGAAAGGTTAACTTCAGCTCCTATTCTTACTCTCCCATCCGGAAGCGAAGGATTTGTTATCTATACCGATGCATCGAATGTGGGATTGGGATGTGTATTGATGCAGAATGGGAAAGTTATAGCTTATGGATCAAGGCAATTGAAGGATCATGAGCGAAATTATGCAACCCATGACTTAGAACTTGCTGCTGTGGTATTTGCCTTAAAGATGTGGAGACATTATTTATATGGGGAAAAATTTGAGGTATATTCAGATCATCGCAGTCTCCAATACTTGTTCTCCCAGAATGACTTGAACATGCGACAAAGGAGATGGATGGAGTATATAAAGGATTATGACTTTCCAATTAAGTATCACCCGGGAAAGGCAAACGTAGTTGCAGATGCCTTAAGCAGAAAGTCGGTGACCATTTCTTGCATGATTGGAGAGTGGAGTCTAATTGAGAAGTTCCGAGACATGGACATAAACTTCCAACCTCGAGGGGAGAAATTATTACTTGCCAACATGTCCTCTCTCGAGCCAACCATTATCCAAAGAATAAAAGATAATCAGCGGAATGATCCGGAATTAGCAAGAATCGTTGACCATATCTCGGAGAGACCAGACTTTGAGATCGTTGACGACATCCTTTACTTTCGTAATAGATTGTGTGTTCCAAATGTGGAAGACTTAAAGAATGAAATCATGACAGAAGCTCATCATACGAGATACACCATTCATCCAGGTAGTACCAAGATGTACAGGAATTTGAAGAATCAATATTGGTGGAACAACATGAAGCGTGAGATTGCAGGATTCGTTTCACGCTGCTTGGTATGCCAACAAATCAAGGCTGACCATCGGAAGCCTCCAGGACTACTTCAGCCATTAGGAATCCCAACATGGAAATGGGAGCATGTTACAATGGATTTCATTTCAGGACTTCCAAATACAAAAAGGGGTCGCAATGCGATTTGGGTGATCGTTGATCGATTGACTAAGTCTGCACACTTCCTACCATTCAATACTTCAGCCGCAACTGCAGATAAGCTAGCTAAAAAGTATGTCGAAGAAATTGTGAGATTACACGGGGCACCTAAATCGATTGTATCAGATAGAGACAGTAAATTTGTTTCAAGGTTTTGGACTACCCTGCAGTAAGCTATGGGTACCAAGCTGAATTTTAGCACTGCTTACCATCCACAAACCGATGGTCAGACAGAGAGAACTAACCAAACATTGGAAGATATGTTAAGGGCTTGTGTGTTGGACTTCAAGAAAGAATGGGACGAATGTCTACCACTATGTGAGTTCGCTTACAATAATAGCTATCACTCTAGTATTGGCATGGCTCCATTTGAGGCTTTATATGGACGTAGATGCAGAACTCCGGTATGCTGGGAAGAAGTCGGAGTTCGAAGTTTGCATGGACCGTCTCTGGTGAGTGAGACAAGCGACAAGGTAAAATTAATTCAAGAAAGATTGAAAATAGCCCAAAGCAGACAAAAGAGCTATGCTGACAATCGGAGAAGAGATTTAGAGTTTCAAGTCGGTGATAAAGTATTTTTGAAGGTATCACCTACGAGGGGAACCTTAAGATTTGGGCAAAAGGGCAAGTTATCTCAAAGATACATTGGTCCTTTTGAAATTCTTAGACGAGTTCAAGCAGTGGCATATCAATTGGCGCTACCGCCAGAATTGGCGGGAATACATGACGTATTCCACGTCTCGATGTTGAAGAAATATGTTACAGATCCTGCCCATGTGCTACATTATGAACCCTTGGCTATTCAAGATGATGCAACGTATATAGAAAAGCCTGTGCGGATCATTGACACTCGTGATCAAGTGCTAAGGACTAAGACTATCAGCTGGGTAAAAGTTCAATGGGAAAACCATGGACCAGAAGAAGCCACTTGGGAACTTCGGGATCAAGTTCAAAAGCAATATCCTCATCTTTTACCTGAGGTACGTTATTTATATTTGGAGGACCAAATGCTTCTAAGGGGGGGAGGATGTAAGATCCCGGCCCAAATTAATAAATTTAATTCAAATAAAAATAATTTACGAAATAAATAATGACATTAATCGAATTGGGGGAAATTAACTCACGATGAACAACTAGGGCAGAATTGGGGCACAAACGCGATTAGGACTTAATCTGGGAATTTTATATGCGTGTTGGTAATTTTTAGACAATATGAAGGGTATTTTCGTAATTTTAAAAACATAGCCAATATGGGGCTCATTGGATAGAGAATAATTAATTATGCAACTTTCTCTTAAGGCCCGAACTCATCCGGATTAATCTAATGCCTTGTTGATAGAGATTTAAATAAACCCACTACTAGTGGTGTGGGGGACCACGTGGTTGTCTCATATTCAAAGAAGAGAAGAATTTACCTTCGTAGGAGTTTGGTTGGGATACAATAAGGCTAAGGTTAGAGAGACATCCTAGGACTCTATATGGGAAAAAGGAGAATTCCACCCTACCTCTACTTCCTAGTTTTACTCTAAGTACCTTTATTATATTCTATATATATGTATATGACTAGAGCCCCTCTCCTACATACGATTCTCTCCAACTCTCTCTCCCTAGTTCTCTCTCCTTCAACTAGAAGGTTCAACTTTAGGCTTAAGGATTTGAAAGGAAGCCATAGAAGAAATATCTTGAGGCTCTCTACGGGTTTGGAATTTCGGCAATTAAGGCAAGTGCACAAACCCATCATGTTTCTACCTGATTTTTATCTCTAAAACGTGATGTGTATGATTTTGTTTTGTAAACCTGATTTGTAATATAATATATAAGGTTTTCATAATTCTAACCTTATTCGTGTTATTTTATACTGTATGGTGTGAATTGATTTTTATCAAGCCGGTCATCACTGTCATCATGTTTTATATGTAACTTCTGATGATGTCCTGGTAGTATGTGGTATGCCTATGGGACAGAGGAAACCCCTTCTGGAATAGGAATTTCTAGAACCGGACTGTTTCTGTGCCTCTTCTTGAAATAGATTGTGGAGCCGGGTGGACCATTGGATCTCAGATTTGAACCATGGATCTGTAAGTAGATCTATGGGCAACCTTAGAGAACCTGGACTCATATGGGTTGGGTCCCATCGGGGCATCCATCTAACTGACCAAAATCTGCCCATTAGATGGACAGAAATTGACGACAGTGGTATGTAGTATTTAGGCTTGCAGCTCCTACCACACTTTTGTGAAACTTTGCAAATCTGTACTAATGAATACAAAGGATCCTTAGGAGTTATTCTCTTCCCATTCCAACCTGTAATTGTAGAAGAAACCCACGGTGAAAAAAAAAAAAAAAAAAAAACCAGTCAGGTTCGTTTTACAACAGTTTTTATGTTTGGGATTGTGGGGCCCATATGACCCACATGATCGAGGATCTGGCCCAGCCATCTAAAGACCCATCCTTGGGCGACCCTGGGGATTTAGTCTGGTTGTGACGAGTCCCACTCAGAGCCATCATCTTTGAAGCTTGAATGGCAGAGGCGTGAGACCCAATTCTCATGCCATGTTGCAGAAAACTGTGTAAGCACTGTCTTGACTGGTTCTTAGTCTACATAAGTTCCCGGAAGCCTTGGATAAACCTACCTCCTTTAGATGTGTTACTATGGCCCATCATCCAAGTGACCTGATGATAAAAGGCGTTGGACCATTCTGTACCCAGCAATGTTGAAACAGTTAGGAAGGAAGCACTTTAGCTCTTTTGGAATTTTATGTGAACTCCTGAGAGACTACAAATAAGCCCTTTATCTTAGATTAATTACTAATAAAACCTCTGTGCTATTTTTATTAAAAGGTTTCCATGAATATGAGAATCTAATCTTATGTGTAAAGTCCTCCACTAAGGACTGATTTAAACCATGATCTGTGTTTAATCAATTTTGATATTCCTTTCTTTAGTGCAGATTATAAGATTATGAGACATTACATGTACCCTTAACTATGATTAAGCTAGGGATTTTCTTTAAGATTATGGATTTAGTTTTAATGTAAAATTTATGTACCCAAACTAAATCTAAAGCAATGATAAGTCATGTTGCCATTGCTTGACATCCACCTTCAAATTAGCTTAAAACTTGCCCAGAGTTAATAAACTTAATGGTATGACGTCATGGGTTCTTCAAACACCAACCAACTTCAGAAGCGCCAACAAAGAATTAACCCAAATTTAAAGAGGAGATCCTCGCGATCATCCAAATTAGATTTAGGGCAAGTATACGGTGTTTGAGAATCCCATGATATCATAGGGTTAAGTTCGCTTAGATTCGACGTGCAGTATGACCCGTAAAATCTTGATTTTTGTATCTTGGAAATTTATTATTTGGTTTTATGTTTTCAATCAAACCTAAAATGTACTCTGACATGATAAAATATGTTTTTCTCCGTTATATGGTTTATGGTATTTAGACGTTGCACATGTCAACTTTGGAATCTGTTATATGTAAATAAATTCTATTTTTATGATTATTTGGCTGTTTATCCGTATTTTGAATTAAGGCGATACCACTAGGCTGTTTTAAGTCTAGCATAGTGGGGCACCACTGTGTAGGGGCTATTCTTCTGAAACTATCTGCAGATTAGTTAACTTTCTGTCTGTGACAATCAGTCACTTCGGTACCAAACTCTGTTACTCTGTTCTGATGGCCAATGGCCATAACTCTGAATCTCTGGGTACCAAACTCTGTTCTCTGTTCCCGTCACGTTAAAGGGGGCCGCTATAATACCTGTGACAACTTAGCCAATGTGGGACGCCAATTTATTTTGAATGCTATGATATTTGTAAAATCTTTACTTGGTTTTATGCATGAATCTACATCTCGTATTATTATATCTTGTCAATTTATTTTGAAAACCCCGTGATTTATCTGCCTTTGATTTTTACTCAAAAATGGTATGGAATATGAAAATTGGGTAGGTATACTTGCTGAGGTTATTTCATAACCTGACCCCCTTCTGATTGGCGCTTGTAGGTAACAACACCCCTTCCAATGAACCGGATGGAACGGCGGTTGAGGAGGAACCGCAGGGGAACTACACGTGGAGCGCAGACGATATAGCTTAAAAATATCGTGCCTGCGCGAGAGAGACGATAATTAGATAATTAGTTTATTTATGCTGAGTTTAATTTTAGATTAGTTGTAAGCCCTTGGTTGGCTATTTGTGTTAGGATTTAGTTAATTGAATTATGTTATTACCTATGGATTTATTCATGACTTTGATGCATTTATATTATTAAATTGAGTAGAATTAATTACTTTGTCTTGTGAAGGTACCTATGATGGTTTTACAACTATGTTTCCGCTGTGATTATGTTCAGTTGGCTAATCTCACATTGCGGATCCATTTAATTTCATCATTAACACCTTAAAATTGGGAGTTCTTCGGAAATCCGAATTTTGGGGTCGTTACAATCTCTCTCCCTGCTTCATTAGCAGCTATGTATTCCGCTTCAATTGTAGACTGTGCTGTACACTTCTGTAACTTTGATTGCCAGGAAATAGCTCCCCCTACAAAAGTAAACAAATAACCAGAAGTCGACAACCGACGATCAAGATCGCCTGCAAAATCAGCATCAGTATAACCTTCCATTACTGGTTTTGAGCCTCCGAAACATAAGCACACCTTGGAAGTACCTCTCAAATACCTAAAGATCCACTTCACTGCTTCCCAATGCTCTTTTCCAGGGTTTGCGAGAAATCGACTCACTAAACTCACAGCATGAGCAATATCTGGCCGTGTACAAACCATGGCATACATGAGACTCCCCACAGCAGAGGAGTAAGGAACACATGCCATCCGTTCCTTTTCATCATCTGTAGTAGGACACAAGCGCTTGCTTAATTTGAAGTGACTGGCTAGAGGTATGCTAACTGGCTTAGCATTCTTCATGTTGAACCGTTCGAGAACTCGTTCAACATATTTCTCCTGTGACAACCACAGCTGCTTGGAACTCCTATCACGACGTATTTGCATGCCCAATATCGTTCTGCGGGACCCAAGTCTTTCATGTCAAACGACTTTGACATCTCCTCTTTTAACTTGCCAATCAACTTGCTATCCTGTCCAACTATCAGCATATCATCTACATATAAAAGAAGGATGATGAACCGACCATCGATAAATCGACGAACATAGACACAATGATCTGCAGCTGTCCTCCGGTACCCATGACTCAACATGAATGAATCAAACTTCTTGTACCACTGTCTCGGTGCTTGCTTCAGCCCGTAGAGACTCTTCTTCAACTTGCAAACCATCTGTTCTTTTCCTTCTACCTCAAACCCCTCTGGCTGAGTCATGTAGATCTCTTCTTTCAAGTCACCGTGAAGAAACGCGGTCTTCACGTCCATCTGTTCAAGCTCAAGGTCCATGCTGGCGGCTGACCCAAAACGATTCTAATAGAAGTCATTTTCACAACAGGAGAGAAAACATCACTGAAGTCGATACCCTTCGTCTGTGCGAAGCCTTTTACCACTAACCGTGCTTTGTGCTTCACCAGTTTTCCATTCTCATCCTTTTTCAGCTTGAACACCCATTTGTTTTTCAGAACATTCCTATCTTTAGGAAGTTGCACCAGCTCATAAGTCTTGTTCTTCTTCAAAGAACTCATCTCATCCTGCATAGCCTTCATCCACTCATCTTTATCAGCATGAGTCATTGCTTCTCGGAAGCTAGCTGGCTCTCCCTCATCAGTAAGCAACACATATTCGGATGCAGGATACCTAGTTGATGGTTGACGCTCTCGGGTAGACCTCCTAGCTGGAGGTTCTGTGGTTTCAATCCGAGGAGACTGCTGCTCCCCCTGCTCAACACCCTCATCATCTGGCAACCCCTGTGCCTCATCACGATCCGGATCGTTTTGTCCACCTTCTCCACCTGTAATCTGCACCGGAGAAGGAGTCGGTGTGAGATCAACCACTCCATCAACTTTCTCAAAAGACTTATCAATCTTCTCAACATCTCCAAAGAACTGATCTTCATGGAAAACCACATCCCTACTTCTGATAAGTTTCCTCTTCTCTGGATCCCATAATCTGTAGCCAAACTCATCTCCACCATAACCAAGAAAGATGCAACTCACTGCCTTATCGTCCAACTTGGAACGCTGCTCCTTTGGTACATGTACAAACGCTTTACACCCAAACACCTTCAGATGTGAATAGGAAACATTTTTACCTGTCCATCTTCTCTCTGGAAGATCATAATTCAAAGGAACTGAGAAGGATCTATTAATCAGATAAACGGCAGTCAGAACGGCTTCACCCCAGAATGACTTAGGCAACCGTGCTAATTTTATCATGCATCTCATCTTCTCAAGAATAGTGCGGTTCATTCTCTCTGCCACACCATTGTGCTGTGGAGTACCAGGAACTGTCTTTTCATGTCGAATGCCATGCTTCAAGCAGTAGCTTTTGAACTGGTTGGATGTGTATTCACCCCCATTATCTGAACGGAGACACTTCAAGAGTTTACCTGTTTATCTTTCAACCTGGACATGAAACTGTTGAAACATCTGGAATACTTGATTCTTTGATTTCAACGGATAAACCCAGACTTTCCTGGATGCATCATCGATGAACGTGACAAAGTACTTATTGCCACCCAATGATTCTACCTCTATGGGACCACAAACATCAGAATATACCAAATCCAACACATGTGATTTCAATTTTGATGTCGAAGAGAAAGCAACCCTATGCTGTTTACCATATAAACAATAATCACAAGGGTCAAGAGACATACCTTTGGAGCAAGGAATTAAATCCTTCTTTGCCAACATCTGCAAGCCTTTCTCACTCATATGACCAAGCCTCTTATGCCACAGATTCAGAGAGGAATTGTCTTGAACTGCATTCAACGCATCTTTACACAGCTTGACTTGTGTTTTGTAAAGAGTATTACCTGCTGTTCCTCTCGCAATAACAAGAGACCCTTTAGTGAGCTTCCATCTGCCATTTCCGAAGTAATTCTCATAACCAGCACGGTCCAATGCAGTCCCGGAAATCAGATTCAACCGCAGATCAGGAACATGTCGCACATCTTTCAGCGTCATTGTGCAACCAATATCGGTTTTAATGCAGACATCACCGATACCAACAATATCTGAATGACTCGTGTTGCCCATCCTCACAGTACCAAAGTCACCTGCTTTGTACGTCGTGAACATCTCCCTGCAGGGAGTAGCATGGTAGGATGCCGCTGTGTCAACAACCCACTCAATCTGACCATCTGCAACACTTAAACACTTATCATCATCGCCGGCGAGCACCACTACTTCCTGTTCCAAAGTAGCTGTAGTGTTATCATTGTCATTCTTCTTCTCATTGTTGGATCCTTTCTGTTCCTTCATGGCAAAACAATTTTTCCTGATGTGGCCCATCTTGCCACAGAAAAAGCACTTTACAGACTTTTTCTTGTTCTGTGATTCACTGCTAGACTTAGACTGTGATTCACCTTTAGACTTGCCACGACCCCCCTTTGGTCCTCTACTCTTACTCCTCCCCCTGTTCTCAGTAACAAAGGCCTGTGCATTATCTGTCCCTGCAGATTTCCGTCTTGTTTCTTCATTCTGTAGGCTACTGGTAACCTGACTCATAGATAACACACCATCTGGAGTAGAATTGCTCAAGGAAACAACCAATGTCTCCCATGAATCTGGTAAAGAACTCAGAAGCAATAAAGCTTGCATCTCATCATCAAGGATCATCTTCATAGTGGCTAACTGATTTACCACACTTTGGAACTCATTGATGTGATCTTCGATCTGACCACCATCCTTGAATTTCATGTTCACAAGCTTTCTGATCAAGAAGGTTTTGTTTACCGAGGTCTTTTTATCATACATTGCTTCTAACTTTTTCCAAATGGTATTCGCATTGGTTTCATTAGACACGTGGTGAAATATACTGTTATCAACCCACTGTCTGATGTGACCAATCGCTTTTCTATGCAATTTGATCCAATCAGCATCTTGCATATCTTTCGGTCGGGCACTATCCCCCTCAACGGGATCATGGAGGTCTTTACAATAGAGAATATCCTCCATCTTCGGTTTCCAGATCAACCAATTGGAATGGTTGAGCTTAACCATGGTAGTGTTGATCGTATTGTTCTCCATCTTAATCAAATTAAGTAACAGGAAAAACAAATAATTAACACTGACCTCAACTCTTGCACCAAGCTGTAGATCTCGTCAATACGAGCACGCTGGAAGAAACGGATCTGAAATCCGACCCCGGATGGCTCCGATATCGCAAAAACGGTTTTCTGCGCTTCTGATTTGGTCAAACTCCTTGTTGACCGTCAAACAGCCAATCTTCTTCCACTAACACGTAGATCTGCTCGAAACGAGTCCGTAGGCGCAAACGGATCTCCGATCGGACGTCGGATGATCAAGATATCGCAGAAACAAGTTTCTGCCGTCAATCTGGTCAACTCTGGCCGTTGACCGTGTGTCCGATGACGTGGGCTGACGTCAGCCTGATGACGTCACGCTGCTGACGTCTGCGCAGTGCTGACGGGCTGGACCGTCTGCTTACGGGTTCAGGTCGACCCGACCCGACCCGAACCGGCCTGCTCTGCTGACGGACCTGGGCTTCACGACAACCAGGTCAGGTCAACCTGGCCTGACCCGAACCGACCCCTTTTGCGCTGCCTGGGCTGTACTCTTCTCCGCGGGTCAGTCAACCTTGACCCGACCCGACCCAACCGACCCAGTTAACTGGGTCGTCTTCAACCCAGTCCTGCCCTGCGTCTGCAACCGATTGCAGCGACGGACGGTGCACCGACCGATACGCCGAGGTCTTCTGCGGCGCCGGCGACCAAGGTCGAGAGACGGCGACGGCAGACGGCAGACGGCGGCGTCAGCAACGGCGACGGTGACGGGTAACTGCGGCGATCAGGGGGCTGCAGGCGACGTGCAGTTTTTTTTTTTTTTTTTTCTCGCTCTCCGCAGCGCCGATTTTCTGCGCCGGTCTTCTTCCTCAGAACCGACGTTTCTCCGGTCTTCCCTTTTCCGATGAAGATCCGCAGCAGTCGAACCCTTTCACTTCTTCTTCTTCCCGAATCGGTTTCTCTGTCTGCAAACAGAGATGCCCGATCGACGTGTGGCCCAGCAAAAGATCAACCTTGATCTCTCCTCTTCCCGTTGATCTTCCACGCACAACTAATCGCTCTGATACCACTTGTTGTGCGCGTGTGTGCAAACGCAAGCAAGATCAACCAATCACCACACAAGAAGACAAGAAGATTTACGTGGTTCGGCAAAGATGCCTACATCCACGGGAAACCAATTTCCACTGGATTCTCCTCCAATCTGTGAAACCACAGCCTTGGAATCTCAGCCTCTCTGACTGACTGCCCTAGGGTTACAGATTACATCTCATATATATAACCAGTACATCCTTATCCCCCAAGAACTCTATCTCAAGAAAAAGGAAAGTCCTAATACATTAGGAAACTACCCCAGATATAGAACCCAATCATGGTCTGGACCCACATGACCAACATCTCTTAGTGATGGACTTGCGCTGGCATAATTTGCTAGGGCTATAGATATTGGTATTAAGGTCATTTGTTGTATATGCAAGTGAGTATTGAGAATTGAAAGGTGTATAGTGTAGTGGTGAGTGTGGAAAAGAGGAGTGGCTAAGTTTAGTATCTAGTGAGTGTGTAGTGCCTTTTGGGCAGTGAGAATTGAGAGGTGAGTAAGTGAATGCAACAATGACTTATAGCAAGCTCGTAGCGTAACAACCATCTAAGAGTAGAATGACAACATGTGAGTGTCTTTCCACATTTCTCTTTCTCTGACTTAGAATACATGGGTTTTCATTTCTTCTTATATTGTCTTTAAGAAATTGAATTTAGCATATCTGACCATGGATGATTGATTTGTTTGGTTTTGTTTTGGTGGGTCTTTAAAAAAATGAAATTGATCTAGTTTCTTCTTTTGTGATATATAAGTTTTTTTTTTTTTTTGCTTTTTTGGAACGGGGAGTTTTATACTTCTATATTTGGATTTGGATTTAGTTTTCTTAGACATTTTCTTTGAATTAGGTTTACATTTCGGGTAGATTTTGGGGATTTCGTCTGTTTCTCTTACAAATTTGGTTCTAATAAATTTGTTAATCATATTTTTCATGGCCTGGGTATGTCAACATGTCTCACTATGATTTTTTAATTTTTGGCTAGTTTCCTGTAGATGGCATAGACCCCCATCCATGTTGCAGCTGGTTACAATAATGTTGTAATCGTTAAGTTTCTTCTTGATTGGCAAATTCCAAAAGAGATCGAATTGGATGCCAAAAATATGGTAGTTTGGAAAAAAAAAAAAGACTCTCTTGTATTGTGTGTTATTCTTAGGATCACTACCTATGCAAATCAATGCTCATTCTTTCAACTTACAATGTTTGTATATTTGTTAAATTAATTCCAAACTAAACATTACCACACCCATAAATGACTGAATTTAAACACTAGAGTTGGGCTGTCCCTGTAATCTAATTAACTAGATTTGATCATTTCTCTTAGATTTAACAATGATATAAAGACTAATATTGACTTGATCTTGCTAGTAGTAATAAATAACCCCACTAATTAAAGTTCAGAAACAAATAGAACAAAACGCATGTACATTGTTAGTTTTTGTGGACTCAATCCATCAGTTGATGTAATAAATTGATTAATTTCTTTATTTATCAATAATATCATGCTTTACTTTCATAAGATGAATGTTATTCTACTACTTCATGCACATGACCAATACGTATGACATAATGGTTCATGAGTTGAACCGGGTCCCATTAGTATATTAGATGTGATATATGTGCATGGATGAGATCCACACGCGGGAGATATATGTCACAAATCTTATACTTAAAATAGCTTCACAACCAGTAATGAGATTGGGCATCTCATTTGATAAGGTTGCAGCACTTTGATCACTATGAGATAGTGTGATTTGTCTCAATCATCAGAATGTAAGATTCTGGATCAATGGTGCTGGTACATTGGATGTATTGAAGGACCATGAGATGCACCTTATGGTATTCCGTCTCAATAATAAGGTATGCTCTCATAATTCCCTTGCAATAGGCTCTCAATCCTGAGACATTGACGAACTCAAGTTTCTATCTATTCATTTGCTTTGAGTCACCAATGAGTGAGGCCGACTATAGGTTAACACCTCGGTGTCTTGGGTATATGGTAGTAGAACTGTGGGAACGTTGAATGATCAAGATGGAATCTATCTCTATTATCCCCTTGTGCCAATTAATGGATTTGTCATTAGTAAGTGCGCACCCATCTCAATTAAGAGTTAATTGGATGGTACTGATGATTACTGTGATTAATTGGGGCTCAAGGATAATAAGATGTGGAACTTAGATTGGAAGAGACGGATTTATTCCAATTGATCCACGGATATTGATAGAGGGGCCTACTTGTGGTAATTGGGAAGTTTAGGGTCTTCATTGTAATTTATTCCTAAGACTGGAGTGCAATTGCATTTATATAGTGGTGTTATTTGCAATTAACTGTGGGCCCGGATTGCACATGAGATGTGGGGTCGCGGTGTTCCAGTTGGAGCCAGCTTTCTAAGGAATCCCTAGTGGTCCCCACGCTAGCCCAAGATATTGGAAAACACTAATCCGACTTGGACTCTAGAAATAAGAGTTTGGAAAGGAGAAAGTTGCTAATTGTTTTGGAAGTAAGACTTCTATTTCAATTAGACAAGGGAGAGATTTGGAAGTTTATAAAATATCCTTGGACGTCCAAAAGAGTTCCTCTCACGCCCAAAACCCTTTCGTGCAAGAGTTGCGCGAGTTACTCTCCTCTCCTTTCTTCTAGTTCCTTGGAGTCTCGAGTTGGGATTTTCTCCTGAAGATTCCACCTACTTCCAACACATCACACACATGGAAACATCAAACACAACTAAACATTGGACGGTTCACTGTAGTGTAGGAATGTTTTTTAAATGCCAACCTTGTAATTTTCTACACCAAATTGAAATGCAAGAAATCAAGCAAAGATTGATCTTTATAAATGGACACTATTGGAAAGAGAAGCTATGACATTCATGGGTGCTGTCACAGAAATCTTAGAGAGAGATAGATTGAGAGACAGAGAAAAGGATACAGACAGAGCAACCCACCTGCCGGAGAGAGGAACGGACGGACGGTGGTGCTCCAATGTCGATGCCAGTCGCTGGAACTAAAGAGTGATGAGGGTTTCACACTCTCACTTTCTGTGAATTCAGAATTCTTGAGAGAGGGAAGGAGAGAGGCTGAGGAGGAGAAGGAGGATTTGGATTTTTGAGAAAGGGAGGAAGAGAGGTAGAGAAAGGGGGTCGGGATTTTGGAGAGGGGGAGGGAGAGGGAAGGAAGGGTTAGGTTTTGGTTTTTGGGAACATCTCGTAGGAGTTTGGAGATTTTTGAAATAAGGGCTTGGCTGAAGTAACTTCAATCCAATAGCTGTAGGTCGGCCCCTGGTCACCGCTGATCCTCTGTGTGGAAGAAAAGGTTTCGTTTTGTTCTTGGGGTTTTCATTCATTTTGCTCTTGCCAAGGGTTTCGTTCGTGTTGCTTTTGCAAATAGCGCTGGGTTGTCTTCTTTTGAAACCACCGAGTGTATAAAATTAAATTTCAACTGAAGACTCCATTAGGAATGGAGTCTTTAGTGGAAACTCTATTTCTAATGGCGTCTTCAATATTTTTTTTAAAATTTTTTTCAATTGTCAGTTTTTTTAAAATTATTTTTGTCATTTACTTTTTCCACAAAATTCAAAGATGAAGACTCTATTGGTAATGGAGTCTTCAATGAAGACTCCATTTACAATGGCGTCTTTGAGTTTTTATTTTTATTTTTTATTTTTTTCCTTCATAAAATCCAAAAACGAAGACTCCTTTATTAATGGCGTTTTCCATGAAGACTCCATTTTACAGTGGAGTCTTCAATGAAGACTCCGTTTGCAATGCAATGGAGTACTATAGTAGTTTTGAAATATAGTTCAAAAGGCCATTAATATTTTAAATAAGTAATAAAAAAATATTATTCAGGGAAACGACTCACAATTCTATATATGCCCACATTTCCTCACAAGTACTCGTGCAATTTCTATGCACTAAAATGCTCCTTGATCGTGCTATATTACATACCATATTTTGTAATTTCTTAATTTTTTAATTAATGCAATATTGCACAAAAGTTCCCCTCTGATTGGGTTGTAAAAGGATTAATATATCTATGCGATACCCCACACTTTCATATGACATTACACAGTCAAAAGCATTTTAGCCCATTAAAACCATATGGACTGTGAAAAATTTACTCAACTTTTGTCACCAGACAAGGTTATAAATGGCTGAAGGTTACCATATGGACAAAATACCCCATCCTTAATCACTTAAAATTAGAAAAAAGGATATTTTGAGTTTAGAATCAAATGTGCATGCAGGCTCATGTCACATCTCACCAAATACAATGGCTAAAAGAAATTCAATAAGATATTGTCAATTGCAATGTTCACTTGTTTTGATTATATATTGAAAATCCTATAATAAGATTGAATTTATTTCATTCTAATTTTAAAGATTTCTGCATATTAACAATTTGGGGATTAATTAGGGTATAGCAGGATTTCTTGATGCTAGAAGGAAGACAAAAGAAACATTAGTAGAGTAGTTTAATGTTGGTGGGATTCAAGCCTCTAAGAATGTTAAATTAAGGCCAAAAGTAAACTTGCATCTAAATGGAGCTCACTGCATGACAACTATTTTAGGTAAAGAGCCTATTAATACATGTCAACAAATTATAGTGGAAAATGTATGTAAAAAGATTGGATTGACTCAAGATGAGCTGTATGGCCCAAAAAATTAAGAAACAAAAGGGGTAGTTTTTTAAATGAAAAGCTTTTTAAAGAGTTTTTCATATATATGTATTGAATTCATAGAAATTCAAGATAATTTCCAGTCCAAAAAAAGAAAGATAAGAGGCCAAGGATAGATGAATATAAGATGAAATCTAATAGGATCTCCCACACTTTTAAGATTTTATTTAAATGGCTGGGTAAGTATTTGAAAAACGGAGGACGTATTTATGACCATTGGTAGATCCCCACTTTTAATTCTTCGGTTTTATCTCGTGTAATAGTTCGTTGGTCATTGCCCATAATTCTCAATGCATTCAATAGGGAGCAAACAGACGGACGGCCCCCTCGTTAGGAATTAGGAAAACAGGTGACATCAAAACAGCCCAACAGATAATGACAAGTGACATAAAGGATCACGGTACATATAAATAAATAAAATTATAAAAAGCCAAAAACATAACACCGTTGAGTGTAAAAAAGAAACTCTCTTCCTCTTAGATATAGATCTGTACTTAATTACATTTATTAGATGTTCTAGATTAATGGGCGCTTTCTTTCTTTCTTTCTTTCTTGCTTTGTTTAGTGTGATAAGGCCATAACAGTCAAATAAGAATCGACAGCTTTTACCACTAAGGGTAGTGGCAAGATGCCGTCGTTTACCACTCTAACCTTGGCTTGAATTTCATGAAAAGAAGATAGTTCAACTTTCACCAAACAGCAGCAGCAGCAGTACCTAGCCTCCAAGATTGAAATTATCACAACAAAAAAAAAGGGGGGTATTGAATTTTCCAAAGGGAATTCTAGTGGAAATGAAGTTTCCAGCAGGCGTATGATTGATTTTTTTAATCTACAAAATATTAAATAAACAGATAAATAGATTTTAGGTTTGGAAAACCTCATTTTTCAGGTGCAGGTGGAGATGAAGGCCAAGGGCTACTTGAGTTATTTGAGGTGATACCCAGTGGCATTTTTCTCACTCTTACTGTCCACCCACCACCTTGGATTTGCAGGTGAAAGTCACGGTACAAGGGAAGGCCCCCTTCAGCTGCAGCCGCTCAGCTACTTGTACTACTTTACTTATTATTCTCTCTCTCTCTCTCTCTCTCTATCTCTCTCTCTCTAGAAAGACCATTTTCCTTTCCTTTCATACCATTTCAATTGGTGATAGATAGATAGTTAAAACCCAAAATCGACAAAACTTTCTCCTCCTCCTACTCCTCCCCCCATCACAGAATATCTCCTCCTACAACCCCAATTATCTCTCTCTGTCTCCTTTTGCTTCTTTTTTCCCCATCATCCCCGTTTAAGAAAAAAACACAGTCTATCGATATCCAACACAATCAATCCAAAGATCCGACGTGTATCCGAAACAGTGAAAGACCCAGATTCCTAAAAAACTCCCCACCCCCACTCTCCTTCTATTCTTCTCTTCTCTTGCAGAGAATCCCTTCCATCAAAAACAAAATCAGGGATGGATGGATGGGATTGAAAAGCGCATCTGGAACTGCAACTCAGATTCAGATCCATATTCATATATTATTCATGGGGAACTGCTTTACAGTGGAAGATTCGGTAGGAGGAGGTACTCATCGTGACAGCAAGAAGCAAGGTGAGTGTGGGTGTGATACAATGAATCAATTTACAATCAATACAAATCGAAGTCTTTCAGCTTCTATTTGTTTGCTTTGATTATTTCTCTCTCTCTCTCTCTCTCTCTCTCTAGTAGCTAGCGGGCTACATGCATCTATTTATATTTATATTTGTATATGTAGAGTAGAGCATGATGGTGTTTTTGTTGCTGTTTGTATCTTCGTAATCTCCGTTGGAGAGTGAGAGTAAATCACTTTTTTCCGCAAATCTAGATCCATCCATCCGTTTGGATTTGGATAAGCTTCTTCCCAGTAAAGTAAAGTGATTATAAGCTCTACCTACTCTCATGATCAATCAAATTACAGCTAATTATTTGGATTTACAGGCGGGGCGGAGGATCTAAGTCAAACAGATAGATTATTCCTAGTCCCATCCCTTGAAATCTACCAGCAACTCCAAACACACCACCACCACCGAACATCAACAACAGGCCCCCTAGCCCCACAAACCGAGTGAGGGTAGGGTATCTCAACTTTAGATTTTTTTTCTTCTTTTAGGGTTTTGGTTTTTCAATTTGAAATCCTCAAATTTAATGGTGGGGGCATGCCTGGTTGGCTCACAAATCCTAACCCAGTTAGGAAAATTTCCTGAAGCTTTTCATTATTTTGAATTTTTCAAAATAAAAAAAAATGCAACTTTAGAAATATGACAATTTCTTACAAGATTTCTCCCTTTTTTTTTCAGATTAATACATGTACTATATTATATGGATCCACCATTTTGTTGAAGGAAAAAAAAAAAAGAATTATTGTAAGATCCTCAAAATATGCCAGCTGATGGGATGCACAGTGGTTGGTCCTACAATGGATGCACCATAGCTGCAATGAAATAATACCTCCTCTAAATGGTCTTCAGTCACCTTAACTGAATTGCTGTGCAGAAAAACAAATGATGCTGATCCTGGAAAGCAACACTTTCAGACTCAAATCATTTAGTCTGCCAGCCAGACAGCAAAGCAGATCATAATCTCAAAAAGAGATGCCTGCATTTTACTTAGTTTTTGTTTCAAAAAGCCTGCACAGGCATTGCTTTTACCAGATGGACTGAAGAAAACGGGCAGAATATTAACGGGTTCACTGGTTGTGGTCATTTAATTATAAGACCACATGCAACTGGTGAAAATGGCTAGGCTCAAGCACCAAGTCATATATGGAATAACTAAACAGGTTGGATCAGGTCTGCCTTTCCAACCTGACCCCGACGTCATCCCCAAGCATTAGCAGTAGCAGTAGAATCATTGCCAATAATCATTTCTACCATGACAAGGTGTACTGAATACTGATCTCTAACCAAGTGGAATGTCTTGTCTCAAAAAAAAAAATGCAGAAAGCATCTATCACACAGCACCATCTGAGATCAGCAGACCTGCAAGTGTGCCCACAACTCTCAAAGATGTTGAGGAATTCCGGCAGACCACTGGAAATAGCAACATTGACATTTTCACATACAATGAATTGAAACTGACAACCAAGAACTTCCGGCCAGATCAAATCCTTGGCGAGGGCGGGTTTGGAATTGTCTATAAGGGTGTCATTGATGAGAATGTCAGGCCAGGTTACACGTCCACAGTGGTTGCTGTTAAACAGCTTGATCCAGAGGGTATTCAGGGAGACAGAGAATGGCTGGTAATGATCTTCATAGTTAAATGCTTTTCATGCTCTACTCTTTCGATAGTCATAGGTGATCCTACAAATCCCTACAAAGGAAATTATTGACTTTCCATTGTTTTCTGGCCTATGCCTGAAACATTGATGACTACATTCACCCAACATCAATGCAGATTTTTATTTTCTGGAGGTATTGCTAACCAGGAAGTGACAAAGTTTTGCTAGGTGTCGCATTAAAAATACAGAAGAGAATGTCTATGGATGCTAAGATGCTAGAACCAGAGCATCAGTGTAGGGGTAAAAAAGCATTTGAACCCTCGCTGATCGATTTAAGATTTGGTTGGTGCAGGCTTAATTTAACTGAGTCAAGACCGGGTTTAATTTATCTTTGTTTTGCTATAAATTTGATGGAAATTTTGAATTTCCCCTTTATGGATATAGTATCTAGCAATCAAGAAAAAATTTAGTGGAACTTTTGGTTTTCCTCGTTGACTTGGCTGGGATAAACTTGGGAATTGGATAAATGGTTTCATTATTGAATCCCAGTTTCAGTGACTTGAATGCCTTTGCTTAATGTGTCAACATGCAGATCACTTCCATATTAAAAACCTCCCTTTTCAATGTAGACCACGAACAGGAGGAGCTTATTTAACCCTTACATGCAAAGTAATGAATGTGATTGTGCATTAATTCTTAAACTGGGATGAGTCTATGCGGGTCCATGCTGACAGCTGTGCTGGTCCTAAAAAGTCTAAATATTTCCAAAAATTAAAATTAAAAAAATGTAATAGAAAACTAGTAAAAATGTGCAAAATAAGCTATCAAGTGATATCTCCTCTCAGTTATAGAGATTAGAGATATTTACTCTTGTTGAAAACTGAGTTGCTAATGTGATGCTCGTGAGTTCATGTGGCTAATAAGGATGGTCAGTAAAGCCCCAAAGCTCTCTTTTGGCTGCTCAAGGTTTTCAAGTCTAGATCTCAAAAATAGAGCTTGAAATCTTGATAGTTGGTAGATCTAATCCTTAAAGCCTTTAGAGTGAGAAATGAAGCGTATGAAGGAATAAAATGTGATAAACGGGAAACTGAAATAGAAGATATAGAAAGGAGTTTCTAACACAGAATGACTCTAGGGAGCCTTAGAAGAGGGGAAAGGAGGAAAGAAATCTGGCGCACTTGAGAGGGTTGCAAAATGAGGCAAACAAAGAGCACTTAAAGGGCTTTCAACTTAGGTGTGTCATTCCAACTCATTTGGTATCCATTTGGTATGGTTGATTTCTAACGAGTTGGGACAGGTCACCTCTGAGTTGTCCAAAACCAAATGAAAACGGGTCCCATACTACATACCTGAGACTAAGCCATTTCGGCTCAACTTGCACAGAGTCAACTCAAACAAGTTGACCTGGTGCCAAATGAAATTTAAAATCATCGTATGGCACATGCCGGATGTATCCTACATAGGTAATTTCAGAAATGGGATTGTCCTTGCTGCTGGACTGACGGAAAAAAGGAATGTAGCTATTGTGTTCATCTGTTTTGGGTTTTGCAGGCAGAGGTCAACTATCTTGGGCAGTTCAGTCATCCGAACCTTGTCAAATTAATTGGATATTGCTGTGAGAATGAGCATAGATTATTGGTCTATGAATACATGCCCCGTGGAAGTCTCGAGAAACAGCTTTTCAGACGTAAGTGGTCAGCTTTGTAGTTAAAAATTTATATTTTTCTCTCTCTTTGAATAGTTGATTTCAGTTCTCTTTTTGTACCAAAAGAACACTGCATATTTTGAGATTCATGGGAAAAACCTTCGACATGGATATGACCCAGTCATGCACACAACTATAAAACAACATACCAGACAGGTGCAACAATGTTGAGTGTTGACACATCTAAAACACTTGCTAGCTAACCTTGAAAGAGACTTCTGATATACACCACCCATGAACATAAATCACTTGAAGACAAGAAAGTCACACAAAAGAAATGCCAAGAAATGGAAAAAAGATACCTCAGCCATGATCATCAAATCAACTGGTGTAATCATCATGAGACGATTATTCAATGGCCAACTTCCTTTTGTTTCTAAAGTATATGCAAGCTTCACTCATTAAGATTGGATCCATGAAGTAAAATCATGATAGAGTGCCACCTTATATTGGACAATTCAGATCATCATCATTAACTGAGCCTTAACTCATCGATCTGGGTATCTTCTGTTCTTTGAAATCGTCATTTATAAACTCCAACTAAGCTAAGACCACAAGCTGAAAGCAAGGCAAGCATTTTGAGATTATATATCATATCTTTCTTTTTCAAGCAGGGGGCAGAATGAAGGACTATCTATCTTTCAGGTGTCTTTCTTGAGTGCTTTGCTTAGTGAAGGCCGTTAGGCCCAGTTATAGTAATATAGTCAAAGAAAATTAAATAGTTAGGAAAAAAAAATTAGTTAAACAAAACTTCAGTTGAAGTACTCCAAGTAGTTCTACTTATTCATCTAGTTACAACTGTGTCCACAGGAGTAAGCATTGCAATGACTTGGTCGACAAGGATAAAGATTGCTTTGGATGCAGCAAAAGGGCTTGCCTTCCTTCATGGAGCAGAAAGGCCAATTATCTATCGTGACTTCAAGACATCAAACATCCTACTAGATTCCGTAATAATTATTTCTCTCTTAGAACTTCATCCCAATTTCACAAATTAGAGTGCCTTTTTTTTCTCTCTTTAACAAATGTAAGGTGACGTGTTTTTTGCTTTCTGGAGGGAGTTCTATAAATATCCCATCTGCAACATTTGCATTTGAACTGAAATATTAGGTACTCACACTGTGCTATTCAACAACTAATCTGTAGTCATAATTTTCAGGATTATAATGCAAAGCTTTCAGACTTCGGACTTGCAAAAGAGGGGCCCATGGGTGATCAAACTCATGTTTCCACACGAGTGATGGGTACTTATGGATATGCAGCACCCGAGTATGTAATGACAGGTGAATCTTCTAAATAGGTCAATCTATTTTGTCTTATGTTACAGGGATATTCCCAGTAAGAAAAATAATGTCTTGAAATATAGCATGGGCTTATTGAGATATTCATAGTTCATTTTTTCCTCTTTTTAGCATTGTTTGTATTCCTGATGTTGAACAGGACACGATTAGTGGATTGTTGAAGTAGGTTTGACTAAAATTGGAAGGTCCATCTCAACTGACTTCCATGCAAAAGTGGTCAAAACTAATCAAATTAGACTAAACAGTTGGGCCCAACCCAGCTTGCCATTCTGTTCATATCTTATCTTGATTAGTTATTTGCTTTTCCCTTTTAAAGTCTTACTTTCTCAATTATTATTTTTTCAAGTTTTTTTTTTCATTTTTCAGTCAACTGGTAAGACCAAAAGGGTCAGTAGTTGTACCATGATAAACAAGACAAGTTTAACCTTTCAATGCAGCAACTTGTTTGGTTTCATAAATATATAAGATTAATATAATTCTAGTTATATCTCAGAATTCATGTTTGTGTTGTGGGAAAATTTTGCGTTAGCTCTCAACCTATCTAACGCAACCCTCCTTTTACCTAGGCTTAGGACCAGCAATTAAACTAGCAATGTTTTTGGCTCAGGATAAATTGGAATGGTGAAAAAGAATTCATGTAGCCGAGCCCAACATAGTTTGGACAAGGCTTTGATGATGATGATAATTCTAGTTTTTGGGAAATATTGTCTTTTTCTTTTTATTTGGTACTCATTCTATGAATTTTGTTGCTCATGCTTAATCATATATTCAAATATTACAAAATTTCTTCAGCATGTGCATATGCATTGAGCATGTACTTGAAAGTTGTCATATATGATCAACAAAGAAATTGGGTGCCACTAAGCTAGGTTGTGTTCCATTTTGCAGAATTACTGAATATTTTTTTCCTTTAAAGAAAAAGTACAATTTAGATTCTTCATATCCTAAAATGATGACATTTTAATATTCTCAAGCAGATGGGCAACTGAATGTTTTGAAGATAATTTTGCTAGATTTTGCCAATGCTTATACTGAAATCTGCAATATTAAAATTCAATACAGGGCCAAATATAGAATTTTTGCAAGATTTGGATAGATCATTATCTTCTGAAAATATATTTCCTTTTCCAAATAAATACATTCGATTCTGAGTTCTGATTTGAGCAAAAAATAGATAAATAAATAAAGGAAAAACCTATGCCATCAAGCCTAATTGGTTCGCTAGTATAGTAGTTATAACCAATTCATATAAGCTTTTAGAACTTTATGATGCTTATACATCAAGAGAGTATTCCTAAACACTCTGGTGCTCAAGCCTAAGATTCTTAGAAGCATTGGGGTTATCCAATGAGGCTCGCCTCAAGCAAAGCATCCCTAGAATGTTCTGGGGCTCAAGTCTGAGGCCTAGTTTTCATTTGGACGCCTCACAATATGAGACATATCCCTAGATAAGATGTCTCTGCTTCAGTCATGACTGTATCTAGGGCATATAATTCATTAAGATGTCTTCTTTTTAGGTTCTGTTTTGTAGCTTGAGGAATTGTATAGAAGCATTGGGGGTACCCAATGAGGCTCGCATCAAGGCAAAGCATTCCTAGATGTTATGGGGCTCAAGTCTGAGGCCTAAATTGCATTTGGACACCTAACAATATGAGGCATATCCCTATATAAGATGTCTGCACTTCAGTCACGATCTGTATCTAGGGCATATAATTCATTAAGATGCCTTTTTTTCAGCGTCTGTTTGGTAGCAACTAGCAAGTTGAGGAATTTTTGTATGGAAATATTTCAAATGCATCAATTTCTCCTCAACGTTTCTGCCATTGGAATTTCCTAAATGTTGATCTTTAAAAGGCATTTGGAATTCCAGAATTTAGAGCATTCCATTTTGGCTGCTTTACTGTGGCTGATTTTTGAAATTCCATGCATCAAGCAGAGAATTTTAGGAATTCTGGGTTCAAGGCCCAACAAGTATTTGGACTTTCCACAAGCCAAATTCTACTCAGAAATTTCCCTCGTCAAACAGACCCTCAAGAAAAAAGAAGTGACAGCTTGTAATTTTAAGAACTAAAAACTTAAAATAGAAATAAAAATAAAAAACTGAAGTCAAGCTTAGCTAACTCATTAAAAAGCTGAAAAAAAAAATACTGAAGTCAAGCTTAGCTAACTCATTAAAAAGATGAAAAAAAAAATAGCAAGGGTACAATTCTTCTCCATTTATTTGATATGCTTTATGTTTTTTGTGTTTTTTGTAATTATTTATTATGAAAATGGCTGTGCCTATGAGACTTATGACTCACATTGGCTTACACTTCAATGTTTTGAAACATTGCATATAATGTATCTGTTCATGTGACCAGGTCATCTAACTGCTCGGAGTGATGTTTATGGCTTTGGAGTTGTACTCCTTGAAATGCTTATTGGGAGAAAAGCAATGGACAAGAGTCGGCCAAGCCGAGAACACAACTTGGTTGAGTGGGCTCGCCCACTTTTGAACCATAACAAGAAGTTGATGAGGATCTTAGATCCAAGAATGGAAGGTCAGTATTCCATCAAAGCTGCCCAAAAGGTGGCCAATTTGGCTTACCAATGTCTCAGTCAAAACCCCAAGGGAAGGCCTACCATGAGCCAGGTGGTTGGGATCCTGGAGACTTTCCAAACAGAAGCTCAGAATCAGGAAGATTTGCTGCTCCAAAGTGGTTGTGGGGTGACTCTTTATGAGGTTCCCAAATCTCCAGCAGATAATCATCCTACAGGAGAAAAGAAACAACAGCCAGGCAAGAACAATGGTGAAACAGAACATGACATGCCTCATAAGGAAAGGAAAAAACCAGCTAAAAGTGGAAGGAGCAAAAGTGAGCCACATATTGAGTGCCATTTGTATGATCCTATGCCCGATTTTGACCCCAAACAGATGAAATCAACTACCACAAGAGATGCAGGAGACAAGTCTCTCGTTGATGACATCAATATGTAAAAGCTGTGACACTGTAATATTATTCAATCAATTTTTTTGTTTCCCTTTCATTGATACATTATGGGAATGTGAGTCCCACATATGATTTTCCTCATTTTTAAGCGTACTCAGCTTAAAAAATGTGATTGTTCTAAGATAACTAAAATATTTCCAACCACATACCATCAGGATGGTGTAGGTGAGGGGAGAGGCCTTAGATCAAGGCAAGCGAGGACTCTACTGCTTTTGGATTTGCGTTACCAATTATCAATACCCATATTACCAACAGAAAATTTTACGGTAACTTCATGTGTGATACGACCGCCATTTTCTGTGTTTTCCCTTGTCTGGTATGTACCAGTTGTCTTAAAACTTCCTCGTTGTACTCTGAGAGTTTGATGGCCTGGTGGGACATTGATGAATGAATGTGTCGGCACTTTTTATCCTACAAGCAGTGATATACAGGACCTCCCATGCTTACCCTCAGAATTACACAGTCTGGGTCATCGATTCATTGAAGATTCATTTTTCCACATCCCACCAGCAAATATAAACAATAAACATATGCCCACCCCTTTGGAAACGCCTCTTAAATCTCTTTATGCACTCACGTTGCAAACTCTTTTACCTCTCCTCTCATTCATCTCAGAACTCTCTTTTTTTTGTTAATCTTTGAGGTCAAAGGGATTCTATCCCTCCTCATTAATATATACACTTCCCCCTGATATAAATCATCAACCAAATTCAGTTGCTTGCTCAGGAGTATATATACGAACACTTGAGAAAAATTAGCCTTTGGGAGTCTACCTAATAAAATAAAATATTTACGATTTTTTTTTTAATTTTTGGGGAAAGTGTAGTGATCTAAAGCTCTTTAGTTATAACTCTGTTAATGCTGTACCGTGGTTAAAAATGAGTGTTTAAAAAACAAAAAAATTTTCAAAGACGGAGAGTACGAAGACATACAAGGGACAGCCCTCCAACCCGCTACCTTCTGTGCCTTTCAACCAACGAGAGAGGATTACCCATGCAACCACTTCTGCATCTTCTACAGAGTCCATTATGTCAGTATTCTGAACCCTACAAAGTACATAGGTTTTTTTTTTTTTTTTGAAGGTATAAGGCTTTTGCAATACAACAATCTAATTTCCTTATTATGGAGGATTTTACTTGCAAAAAGATTAGAGGGAATTTTAGCATGAATTTTCTTATATAGCTCAGCTGGTAGGGGCATATAGTCAGTGATGGACAGAGGGTGCGTGACTTTGAGCTTATGAATAAAAAACAAACAAATAAAATACAAACATTTAACCAACAGGTATGATGGTGTTTCCTCACGGCTTGTTTCACTGTTGATGCTTTCTGAGTCTGGAAATCAGCACACCTGCAGAGAAAGTAGAAATTTAAACTGTACGAAGATTGATCTACATTTTTATCCTTTTTTTTTCAGTGAACACTGGAAGAAACCATTCTAGTACAAGTCATCAGCATATAGATCCATCCCATTGAGTAATCTAAGTTGGATCATGGATGACATATGAACTCATATGCTACATGGAAAACAGAATCTCACAGAAAAGATTCAGGGCACTGCAAATTTAACTCCTACATGATTTGGCCTCTGTCTTATCTTCACTTGGATTTATATCTTGTGCATCTACATCCTCCCATTTTATGAGCTCAACTGCATCTTCCTACCAAAAGAAAACCGTGTTCTCATTGTGAGCCGAATGTTGCATACTTCTCTCATAAATAGAGAATTCAACATGTGACAGATGAAGCAAAGCATACATTCAACAACATGCATGAAAGAGAGATCATTTATTGCTATCACTCTTTTAGACAAATGAACCAATCATACGAACACAATGAATCATAGCATTTATCAGCAATGACATGGGGCAATTCAGTGCATGCATACCACATTGAACATGTTCGTTTGTGGCAAATACATAATCTCATTTGTGGCAGTTCACTCCAATAACTTTTTGTTTGGTCTCTAGTGCACAGATTGCTGCCTTCTTGGGCATTTGTTTGGCTGGGATTGTCTCCTCCTAGAGGGAAGGCTTGTTTTTATCGTTTTCGAAGTAACTGGTTACTTTTATTAATAAAATGAAAGCAACATACAAGACAACCCAAGAAAAAGCTGGGTATAAGAGGCTTATACCACCTCTCAAGGAATCTGCCAATGCAACTAAGGGAACACCTTTCAAGGAGAAAATTAATACCTGCTTGCTAAGGAATCCGCCAGCACATTGTTTGATTAAAATTCCAGCCCACCAGAAAAGCCACTTTTAGCCTTTTGAATTCTCAAAATCCCAGTATTCTTAATGCTAGCATTTGATTATCACAATTTAGCATTTGATTATTACACTTGAGGGAAAGATTTGGAGAATTCCAAATTTTCTAATACATGGATTCTCAGAATTCTTAAAATCAAATGGGCCCTAAGTGTGGCTTGGCTTGATGCTTACCAGATTCAATAGGAGGTTCTGTTGATGCTTAGAAGGTAGCCACCTTTCATCATTGTGGCCCACTATTATGGAGGATTATTCCCTCCGCTGTTCTAATTTAGTCTATCTATTAGGAAAGGAAGGATCATTTTCTTCAGGAAACAGTGTTATCTCCCCAATCCATCTTAGAGGCAACGATGAAGAGGTCAGCAAACTGAATAACAATTAGAAAGGATTTTGTGAATCCTTTATTATATAATATTGTTCACTATTGGGAAGCTTCCCATGAGTTGTTGCCTAGTTACGATAACATTTTGATGCAACAGTGTTGCCCACCTTTCAGCCTCTTAAAATTTAATGAGGAAGGAGAGGCTAGAAGCTAACCTGTGCTAGTCCAAGTGGTGATGTGCTTTCAAAAAATGCAAAAAGAAAATATTACTGATATTCTTGAAATATATAGGCATTAAAGAAAGTAAGAGGTGAAGGTGTTGACTAGTTTTAGGGGTGCTAATGTACCAAGCCCGACCTGATTTGCGGTGATAGAGGGAGGGTGGGTCGCCCGTCCTCAACTTTTTGTCCAATTCCGTTGTGGGAAAGAAATTTTGAAATCCCTCAGAAATTTTTGTGCGATGCCATCAACTGCTCCTTCTAAACTTTTGTTTCTCTCAAAAGAAGAGAATTGTGGCGAGTAATTTTGCCTTTATAGTTTTTCCAAAAGATAACAAATGGGCAAGGATCGATTCATATCTCTAAAAAATTGAATTTTATTTCCTTCCTTAATAGCTTTTCTCATATCCTCCCAACACTTGAAAAAGGAAAAAAGAACATACTTACCACTTGAGTTCTCAACTCAACTACTTAAAGATCTCTTCTACAAAAAAAAAAAAAAAAGACTTTACTTAAAGATGTCATTGCTCTCTTTACCACAAAAATAAAAAACCCGTTGTCGGCTTTCAAGTGGTTCTCATTTCTATCTTTTAATATGTATATCAATAAATAAAACTACCAATAGGGAAACAAAGACTAAATCAATATAGTATTCATGGAAATTGCACTTAGAGCATATTTCATTTTTTTTATCATCATTTCCTTGAATATTAATGTATAGGAAACTTATTTATAAAATAACCATAAATGCACATGTATGGAAAGAGTAGATGGGTTTAAACTTTAAAACCCATCTATAAATACCCATATAAAATTGAGAAGAAAGTGTACACACAAGTCCCATCTGCTCTTTTTATCTTTTTTGCCACTTATAATTAAATTTGTGAGATGGGAAAATCCTAACCCTTTGAATGAATGATGGTCAGTCATTAAAAATATGATGAAAAAGATCACTTTCAATCATATATAGAGTTTTATGTAGATGGATTTGAATGCTGTAGTGAAACAATCTAGGATTTATGTCAAAGTTAGTAAAAAGGAAGACTAATGTGAATGGGCAAATGTCTTCAAGAAAACCACTTGAAAGTCAAGAAAAATCTTAACAAAATATTAAAAACAATTAAAAGAGGACTATCTTTTCTTAGCACATAGGTCATCTTGTGTGTGTTTTAGACAAGTTAAAATGGGGATGGGCTCATGCTTATCACTGTATGAAGACAAAATTCATATTTTCATACATCATTCATCTAAAGCGGGTTTGAATGTTGTAGTGTGAAACAATCTAGGATTTTATGTCAAGACTGATGTTAATGGGGAAATGACCTTTAAGAAAAACACTTGAAAGTCAAGAAAAATCTTAACAAAATAACAAATAAAAAAAATTAAAAGAGGATAATCTTTTCTTAACACATAGGTCATCTTGTGTGTGTTTTGAACAAGTTAAAATGGGGATGGGCCCATGTGTATCACTGTATGAAGACAAAATTTATATTTTCATACATCATTCATCTAGAGTGGGTTTTTAGTTTCTTGTTTTTAATGAAATTCAACGGATACCTTATAAAAAAAACTAGTAGATTCTCTTTCTTTTTAAAAAATTTTGGGGCTGTTAATGGGAAAAGAAATGTAATGAAATAATTACAAAAATTATGTCAATCGGCCATCTTTGCACGCACCCACCCCTCCAACCCCCACACCAACCCTCCAAAAAGAAATTTCTGGTTCTGCCATTGCTGCTTTGGGCTGGGTTTTGGCTTTAAGTTCTAATAATTGAGTTTTTGGCCTGGATCTAAAAGATGAGCCCATTTAATATGAGGGCCAGGCTTCAATTAAGTGCTAAAGAAAGCCCGGTCTGGCTGACCTTACAGATATCTTAACGAAAAATAGCCTAGAATAGCCTAAAACATGTTTTCAACCTAGAACCGGTGAAAATGCATTTTTTTTTAATTCAAAAGCAGCCTACCAATTGCCCAAAAACATGTTTTTCAGGTTTCACAGGGTGGTCTTCTGCAAGTTTTTAGTGGAGTTCTGTTTCTGGGCATAGATCAACATAACTCCTTTGCTAGCTTATGGAATCTCCCACCTTCTATGCCTAATACTCGCCATCCTCTTCATCGTGCAATTTGAATTGGGTTGGTGGTTCTCTATCCTCTTCGCTTGCTACAAAGAATCATAATAATTCTAAGGAACCAATTTGGTACTCTAGAGCTTGCTAGTATACATAGAGATCATCAATTTTTAGAGGAGGTTCAGTCCTTGATTGCTTTTGTACGTGGCGGACCCATGATTTTCGTTTAAGGGGTGCGGACCCTAATAAGTAGTTTGGTTTTGGGGGCAAACCAAGGATCTTTCATGTGGATTTTGAGGGTGGACCCGTGATTCTATTGGATGTTTTGAAGTGGACCCAACAATTTCGTATAGGTTTTGGAGGCACACCACTGTTTGATGGGGGCGACTGCACCACTTGCTTGTACCTAGGTCTGCCCTTGCTCTCGTTTCTTTGCACACTCATGCTTCATGTTTTTATTTGAATGCTGAATCTTTTCCTACTCTTAAGAATAATTCTCTATCACCTTGGTAGATTTTTTTTTTTTTGCCCTACTTGTAATTCCCACTATCATCACAAGGTTTTACCCTAATCCCAGTAAAGGAAAACCCATCTTCAAATCCCTCTCTTGAGAGAGACAAGAGGAGATATAAATAAGCGAGCAAGTGAGAGAGAGAGAGAGAGTAAACGAGGGAGGAAAACTAGAAAAGAGAAAAGAGATGAGAGAGAAGGGTAAGAATTACAAGAGAAATGGGGGAAAGAGAGCGAGACGAGAGATGGAAACGAAAAGGGAGAGGGATAAAATGTCAAACCCAGTCTGGCACAACCTGATTAGCTAAATGGGTTATGACCGAGCTCAGGCCAGTCACTTATAGCGTGTCGATCTTGGGCCAAACATGAGCATACTTTTCTAAAGTCAGGTTGGGCCTAAATATGCCTCAGCTTAGCCAACCCCATGAACACCCCTAACTATTTTTAAAGCTCTTCACATCTTTTTCTTTTTCTTTTCAAGGAAAGTTGGTTGTGAAAACTGACTCTTCCAACATTGTCTCCTAAGTGTAAGCAAATCAACTTAGCTTTTTTAGTTCAAACAAGAATAGGGTAAATTAATTCAGTAAAGTACATAAAATTTTAAATAGAGGCAAAAAAAACTGTGCATAGAAATTTTAAAAAGTATAGGAGACTTTACCCCAGACTTGGCGTAACTTCAACACAAGTTGTTTAATGGATCTCCTATCTGCTGGGCCATAGAAGTCCGAGGTTGCCGCTTCTTCCATTGCTGACAAGAACTCTCCTTTTGTAGTCCCAGACAGAACAATGTGACTTGGTTCATGGGCAACACTTAACTCCACCACCTGAAACAATGAAGAATGGGGAAAAAACATACTTGTCGCTATCAAAATGGAAAAGTAAGAAACATGATCCACCTAACTAGTTAACACAATAAGATGCACACACTCCCTAGTCCCTACGCTAACAACAATTCAGTTGTAATACTGCTTATAAGAGGAAGCATATAACCTTCAAAAGCTATGATGATGAAATTGTAAAAGTGATTGCATTGAGAACTCAAGCAGAATGAGTAGCTTTTTGAAACATTAAAATCCCCAAATTGGGCATCAATCTTGTCAAGTCTGCTCACCTAGTCCGATGCAAAATAGAGTACAGAAAGATTATTAAATTTGCTACAGTGGGCCAATTTAAATTTGAAGAAAATGTGGGGGTACTAATGTAGGTTATATATTTTATAACTAGTATCATGGCTAGAGGTGAGTCAGGTGACAAGACACACGAATCTCTCTTCCTTCTATTTTTCTCTTCTATTTCAATTACTTTATTCTATCATCATATCAGATTAAAAAACCAATTATTCTAACTTGGTTTCAAAGCTCAAAGAAACTAGGCTGTGAATACCTCTCAACTAGGTTGATGTCTAAAAAAGGTTGCTAAGATCAGGACCTAGGGACAATACAGATCAGGAAGATCTTTGAAGGAGTTATATTTTCGAATGAGCTAATTGATTCTAAGAGACGATCAAAGGATTAGTTTCCTTGAAATAGATTTGGAAAAAGTGTATGACCATGTGAATGTGGCTTTGTAGATTACATGTTGCACATTATTGATTTTGGTATTAAGTGGAGGATCTAGATTCAAGAATGGATCTGCACTACTTCTTTCTATGGTTTTGTTAATGGATATTCGACCCTTATGTTTAAGGCTTCGAGAGGATTGCAGAATGGGGATCCCCTTTCTCCATTTCTACTCATCGTCTTGGAGGAGGCTGGGACCATTGCTAACTAGTGCTAGAGTTTGCTGGTGGGTTTTGGAGTAGGTCGTAATGGAGAGGCAGTCACTCATCTTTAGTTTGTGGATGATGTTATTCTATTCAGTTCATCAACAAGCACTCACTTCAAGAAGAATTTTGCAGTGTTTTCAATGGTCATCAGGTCTGAAGGTTAACTGGTCAAAAAGTATTTTGATAGGGCTTGGTTACCCAATGGAGACTACTCATTTATTAGCAGATTGCAGTCATTGAGGGTGGGGCATTTCTAGTTTCCATCTTGGACTTCTCTGTTGGGTGCCAAGCCAAGGTCAAGGCCTCGTGGGATCCCATGATTGAAAGATTTGAGAAGGCACTTTCTATATGAAGACAATATTTATCCTTGGGAGGAATGATCACTTCGATCAAGGTCTACTTGTTTGACTTGTCAATGTATTATATATGTCTATATTCAGATGCCTAAAACAATGTGAGCTAGCTCGGATCAGATGAAGAGGAATATTCTTTGAGAGTGGCAGGGCAATAAAACGAAGGATGGGGAAATTGGATCTTGGAAATTTGGAAAATAAAAGATGGATATCATAACTAAATGGTGGTGGAGGCTTGGGGAGGAAAAAAAAGTTCTTTGTAGGAAAACCATTACCAACAAATATGGGAAGGATTAATGGGG
Source organism: Sextonia rubra (assembly GCA_037013555.1). Taxonomy (NCBI): domain Eukaryota; kingdom Viridiplantae; phylum Streptophyta; class Magnoliopsida; order Laurales; family Lauraceae; genus Sextonia; species Sextonia rubra. The sequence goes on from JASUAD010000027.1 coordinate 866,573, forward strand.
TAAGGTTTAATCTAAGGTTGTTGCAAGGTATAGAGTTTCAAGTCTTTGGGGTTGTATTGCGTCTACTCCGGATTTAGAAACCTTTCACTACAAGAAGGTTTTTGGCGGAGCAATTCTCTTTACCCTTGAGGATCCATCCCAATCTAATTCTTCTAGACCATTGGTGTGGTTGCACTTACCACTTCCATGGGTGGAGGTGTTTTGCTGGTTGGTAGTTGTTGCAAAGTCAATACAATGGATAATTTGAGGAGAGGCATGTTGTCAGATAGTATCTTAGACATTTGTATGTTGTGCGAAAGGAAGCAGGAGTCAATCAATCACCTCCTCCTAAATTGTGAGGTCCTTCATTTAGATTCATTTCATTAACAGGTGCAAAATTCCTTTGTATATGCAAGTTCTATGCCAGAGATGGTTGACTCTTAGAGCTGGGGCTTTTCAGTGGTAGTGGGCTCTCACTGTGGAGAATCTTTCCCTTGTAAATCTTTGGACAATATGGAAGAACTAAGAAGAGGAATGCCAGGATTTTCAGAGGAAGTGCACTGTCGCCGAGTATATTATTTCAAGGGTGGCCCCTAGATCAGTCCAATGGTAACAATTGGATGATTGTTAAACTTGGGCTTCACTGACTTATTTGCAAATTGAATCTACTTGAGAAACGTGTTTCCATAACAAGGCATTTGTTTGGAGAAATTTTTATAGGGATTCAATATATCGGGAATTTCCTACATCATTTCAGTTTTTATTTCCCCGATATTTGGAACTCCCTGTTTGATTAGTGCAATTCCAAAATTTAGCCTGGTGGATTTCACTTTTGGCATTAGAATTCGCCAAATCCCAGCTTCCAAAATGCTGGAGGGTATTTGAGCACATGTGAATCCAGCTGGGAGATAGCATTAGGAGAACTTAGATATACCCCCAACAAGAATTCTCAGATCCTACAAAACAAACAAAAGAACTTTAATTCTTGCACAGAAGATTACCTGATGCAACCAAGGAATTATTAATTCCAGAAACCTTTGATCTAGCAAGTGTGCTGCTATAATGATTAGAATTTCGCGAACCGTCCCACATGACAATCTTTCAAGAATAGGGCCAGTTCTATCCATAAGCTCAAACAAAATAAGAGTGTCCCGAGAACAAAGAGCTTCCACATATGCAGTTTCAAGATCTCCCATACAAAGAAAATCCTTCACACGTTTCCACAAACCATTCTTACTTTCTAAAATATTTTGTCTAGAGTTTGAAGTACAGACTGAGACAGATAGAAGATCTCCAACTTTTTGAGATTGACAGCTCCCTGGACTTTGAGTACTGCAGCCTATGTTCTTCTGAACACTGTTGGCTATCGGGTTTTTAATTATGTTTAGTGTGGGATCCCTCCACATGTCTACTTTTTTTCTGATTGAAGTACTTGATCTACTCTTTGCCAATGCAGTTTCACTCCACATCTCTCTATTTTTCGAAGGCAACAATGGCTGTCTGAAAGTTGTATCCATGGATGGTCTGGGAGTGCAGGTGGAGAGTCTAGGAGAAGATGACACACCTTGGTTGTTCTTTAAACTCTTCAGGTGGGTCATATTAGAATAGCGTTCACATTGTGTAAGATTCCTTGATATGTTATCTACCTCATGCTCTAGACCAAGCACCTTAGATTGCAGCATAGACATGCTATTCATGGAATCTCCGATAAATACCTGTGCAGTTAAAACAAATGACAAGAGTTAGCACAACATGAATGTCATCCTGGCAAGAGACAAGAAAGAGACAGTCTTAAAGCATACATAAGAAAACAAAGCAAATGTTAAAATTTTTCTTAGAGTTCGTTCACTTTTTATGCATGAGGTATATAACAGAAATAATATGCAGTGTCATTCCCATTTATCAAATGTCGAATAAACATGAAGAGGAATGTTAATATGCATCCTTCCCTCACCATAGGGTGAGGGATGCTTCCATAGCTTTCCCTATTTGTACTTGAGCAATCCTCTTTTTCATATGCTTTTTGTCTTTTGCACATTAATATATCCAAATATGGAAGTGTCCCTCACCCCATGGTGAGGGATGGATGCATAATAATATTCTCCAAACTTGAATATGATATGATGAGGAAGTTATTAGAGTAAATTCTAAACTGAGCAACCAAGTGCATGAGAAACAGGACTGCACATATAAGCAAAAGCACAAGTGACAGTTAGTGCCACTATAAGACACTCATAACAGATGCAGCGCCCTAGCCCTTGAGCAGTTGCACAACTACGAATAAATAGGTAGAAATACCAAGGAGCAAAAATAAAATACCTGTATGAGATTCAATAAATTTGATTGCTTGCTTTCAATCTCTAAGAGCTTATTCCGAATGAAAGCCAATTCATTCACGGTATGCAGACAAGAACCATGTGAACTTTGCGAGCTCAATTCAGTCACTGTGGAATCTAGACTATGACGGTCATGTACTACGGACGAGCAAATATGAGCTTCTGAATCATTCTTTTTAAGTGGAAACATGCGATCCATCCCCATAACTTTCACTAAATCACCCTCTTCTTGAGAACTATGGATAGCTTTCACTTGTTTTGTTTCAAAGCAGTCACTGACAACATCTGAAATGGAGGAACTCTCTGGCTTATAAGCCATTGGCACAAAATCATACCCCACACCATGAACTTTTGTTGCATCTGCATTTCTTTTAAAAATCTTAGCAACACAACTCCCCTCAGATTCTTCATCATTAACATCAGCTAAAGAAACAGTATGTCTCTTTGGCACCGCTATTTCAATATGCCAATCATTAGTTTTAGGATGAGGACTCTGTACATAATTCGAACAAGTCTTCCTGACAGCCAATGGAGTTCTTTTCTTTACTGAGCTGGTTGTACCACTTACCGCAGAGCAAAGACCAATTTTCTCAGGAGTTTCACTAGAAACATCAGCATAGTCGCCACCATAAAAATTTTCTGTTGGAGTGTTACACATTTAAAGAAAAATAAAAGTAAATGGCTACTACATTAAGAATTAGTGAATTGCCAACATCATGATGATGGTGGTGGTGGTGGTGATCATCATCACCATCACAACGATAACCATCATCAAGAATAACATAGCCTTATCCCATCAATCTGAGTGATACAAAAACTGAGTGATAAAGCCCCAAAAAAACAAATATGTAAATAAATAAAGCACATCTTTATGCTTGTATAGCTATATTGTTTACACAACTTAGTTTGGATTGCTTAGAAACACAAAAGAGTTAAAACTCTGCAGCCGCTGGTAGTTGGAAATATTTCTCATATGCTCAACATTATAATTCACAGACTCACCTATTAGGATGGGCTGATCTAAACAGATAAAGAGCACAAAAGGAAAGAGCATTTGCATACATACTGCATAACTAGGCTACCAATTTCTCTTGCAAGTTGTTTAAACATTAATTTGTGCCTAAGACACTGCCTTTTGAAAAATGGATAGATGTTAAGGAACTCATCAATCAGGTTGAACTCGGCATTATAGAATTTGATAGGCTGACCTATCACTACCAAACTTGACTCTCAATACTAAACTGACTGACTATTAACATGAGTGACCTTTTTCATCTAATAATGATGATGACAATGAGTTGTTCATTGACTTGGCTAGGTCATGTTAAAACAATTGAAAGCCTGAATCCCCCCATGGACTAGAAAAACTCAAAAAGCAAGAAGAAATAAAATGACAATCTCAAATGATCAACAAACAGACATGAATAACAATGTTGACTAGTTGAAAGCATGGCATTGGTATCAACATCGCCGGCAATTAGATGATGACATACAATAATGCATTAGAAGATCTGATATCAAGATTTATCAAAATTCAGCAACAATCTTATATTTGGAATCATGATCATTATAGCATCATCCCATCCATCTATAACTGGCTTTGTAAGTTCTATTTTTCCACTCAACCCTACTCAAAGCCATGTTCTCCATAGGATAGTTCTTCATTAGTGCTGCTGATAGTCTGAATAACATAATTTTTCATTCAGACAGTTGCTAAAATCCTCACCAATTTCCTGCTCCTCGCACACACACCAAAAGAAAAAAGAAGGAGAAGAAAAAAGACCTTTCATAGAAGATCCTGCTTCTGAATGCTCTGGATAATCAGATCCTGAGACACTTTTCCAATATTGTATGGCTTGCATTACCGAGTCCCTAACTGGTTTAACCTGCATAAAGAACAAGAGCCACATGTAAGTATGAAAGGTTTAACCCGTTATACAGAACCAAGTCCTGAAATAGGAATCAAAAGAATAACCTTATCAAAACGACAGGATTCAAGTGAAAGGATACAAGAAGACTTGAAAGAAGTCAGGAAAGATCCACCACTTGTGGCGATGCACGCCAGTGCTACGGAAGCAGCTTTACGAGTGGCCCAGTCATTGCTTTTAAGAGCTTCCTGGATGCTGGTAATAGCTGTAGATAAAGCTTGCTCTGTCGAAGCACCCCCTGCCTGAGAGATTCAGGAAAGTGTTTGGCAACACAATAAAGCACTAGAAAACGTCAGATTATAGACTCAACACAATAAAACACATTCATAGCAATAGAACATTAAGTTTTTAGCATCGAATATGAAGTAGAGTTGAGAACTCTTCCCCATCGAAAATTGGAAGAAGAAGCGAAGCAAACCATTTAAGAAAAGCAAATGAAACGATCTTATCAACATCACATAAAGGTAAAAATGACCTGAACAATGCTTCTAACCAAGTCAATTAGGGCTGGCTTTGCCATGAAATGGTGGCTTTTTAGCAACTTGATGACTCGAGACAGCATTCGCATCAAAAGTGCAAGTGGAGGATCGTTCGAATTGTCGATGACCCCAGCCAAACAAAGAGCCGAACCAGATTGAACTTGTTTATTCTGATCACCCAAAGCTTCAAAAAGAGGCTTAACCAACACCACAAATGGGACACCACTTTCGTTGCTCAGATTTGAAGCCAGGACGCCCATCGTCTCCACGCACGCATCTCGCACAGTGGAGTCTGGATCTTTGAGGCGTTTAACAATGCCACCGACAATCTTCCCAAGATGGGGAGCCAGCAGAGCACCGTGAATCCTCGCTAAGGTAGCCATGATCCTCACACATTCCCTCCGAACAGCGCTCTTGTGCTCCGAGTCGGTCTCAACAATGCATGAAAGAAAGGGCACAAGACCTTCCGGTGTTAAACTCTCGGCAATTCTCTCCAGCTCGTCCGCTCCAATTTGGAAAGTGTCTCGGTCTGCAAGCTTGTTCAGGGCAACAAGTGCGCGCTGCTTGAGTTGAGAAATCACCTGCTGGGCGTTGGCCTTGCCGCTCCCTTTCGCCGCCCTCAGGCTCGGCTGGGTGTGGGACTTCATGGTCGTGAGTCTGTTTTGAAATCTAGCCGGAGAATCCAAGATAACTTGAAAGAACACAATGGGAATTCCCGCTTCCAGCTAACACAAGGGAGAAGGGGAAAAAGCACATAGGTATTTACAATAGGCTAGTAAAATCTGCAATGCATTGTGGAGCCTGATTCCTATCAAAGCATACTGACTGTATCAAAATGCACGCCCTAACTAAGCTCTTAGATTCATAGGAAAGAAGTGTAAAATCTTACTCCTGATCTCAATATCACCTAAAAAAAGAGGAGACCAAAAAAAAAAAAAAAAGAGAGAAAATCAAAGAAACATAGTAGAAAAGAAAGAAACTGTTAACCCTGAACCCAAGAAGAAAGAATCAAAAGATCCCAAAGGAAGTCAGTCTCACATCCAAAAGGAGTCTGTGTCTCTTTCACACAGTCGCGTCGCAGGGAGTCTTCGCGCTTTCTGCAGTGGGCCCTGGCATTTCGAATTTCAGATAAGAGGGAGAATCTGAATGGGTACTAGTTTAATAAATAAAAGTTACTTTGCCTTGGTGGACGAATGCCACGTTTCAAAATGGACGGTCAGATCCGTCCATGGAGTAGAGTAGGAAGCTAAAATGTAGCACCTCCACTTCAACTTCCACAGCTTGTCCGTGTCAAAATCAATGAGACTCTCTCACTGATGGCTCAAACTGATGTGTAAGTGTGATTGGTCTGCTTATCACATTCACAAACAACCACCTCCTCTTTTTATCACTTGTTGGAAGGCCAAAAGAAAGGGAGCACTCACCACTTCGAATGTCTTTTTTACTTTTTTAATTTACACTCTCCAATAAGCAATTACTATGTGTTTTTGTTGAAATCTATTGAATCCAAATATAACCTGAAAGTCCTGTAAAATTTTCTAACAAAAATTTCCCATATTGAAAACTTATGGCATTGATACAATGGTTGTCTCTCATTTCTTTTTCTTGTTTCCTCTTTTTTTCTTTTTTTCTTTTTTTGGATTTTCATATTCTAACCCTTCTGACCCACCTGCAAAAGTCACAATAGCATTTAGAATTCTCTAGATTTTGACATTTCAAATTCTAGATAGGCCATGAAGATTTCTAATTCAAAATGGGAGATAACACTTGAAGAATTCAAATTCTAGATAAATTAATTCTCGGGCCAGAAGAGATTTCAATGTGGTCATAGAAGACAGCACATGGAGCAAAATGAAAAGCGCTCACCATTGGAACATTGAGATTGTGGGTTCAAGTTGCACCGCCTATCAAAAATTTTGGTTGAGATTTAAGAAGATAAAAACCATGTAGAAGGCTATGTTACATGAGAGGATTTCGTGCTCGATGATTTTCCTTTTTGCACAAGAGAGTAATCTAATTTGTTTTTATTGTAATCAATTTAGCTGCAATTAACCTAGTTCCTAGAATCCAAAAATGGCACAAAGATAATTTCAATTTGGCCAGGAAAGACTAGTTGCCCATGGGGGCAGTTTTGGGTCACTTTACCAATCAAAAAATTTGGCTATTGTTTCAAAAACGAATATACGGAAGCATTTGTGCATTAAGTGCAATTCGTTCTCCTCGGGGTACAACAAAAGGCGCTCCCTGTTGCCTCCTTGGGGGTCATTTGTTTTCGGGCATTTGACCTATTACATTTGTTTGTGTTATTTTATTTTAAGCATGGGATGCATGAACTTGGTGTGAATCATTTTCAACGCACGACTACCAACTCCTAAAACGGGTTGTTTGCACTTATTTTCGTATGTAAATGAGGGTTCAAGTGTCACAATTAAGCATCATATGTTTGATTGGTTGCACCAATTACACATAACGCATCAAGGAAGGTATGAAAATGGGTGTGATTTTGTGCCCAACATTTTCAAACCTCATACCCTGGTAAATATTAGTACATACAAAGATCAAATTTCCTCAGTTGATTCATCATACATTTTAAGAAAATTACAAAAAAAAAAATCAAACAAATAAATTTTGCTAAATCAGACTTTGGTGAAATACTTTTTTATGATCCAAACTTTTCATCCTCTTTCGAAGGCCAAACATGGCTAGAGGGTCGAATTTGAGCACACTAAGGTAAACCGTTCAGTTCATAGTAGATTTTGAGCAATTTGAAAAAAAATAAAAGATAAAACCCTTGGATCCACTAAGATTTTCATGTGAAAATGACAAACAATGGAAAGTGTTTCCTTTGGACTCCATTACATATGCCAAATGAATCAATTTTTTATCACATGTTTGTGAGGCTAAAAGCCAAACAATGGTTTTTAGTTCAAATCACATTGCGGATAAAAAAAAATCTGCGATGATTTCATAAATAACATACAAGGGATTTATGCGAAAAGATTTAATGCTCCATGAATTTTTCATGAATTTCTCCTTTGCAGAATCCTTTCATTGCACAAACACACCCTCACTCCATCACCTAAGTGATGCCGAAACACTCTGAGATGGAACATGAACAGGAGGGCAGATTTCAGTTACTACTTCCCTCCACAAATATCTTCAGCTATTCGTTATTCAATCACAATTCACTTCACAAGAACAGTTCAGTGATATCGAATATCTTTTAGGAAAGGGGAAAAATCACTATAACTAAATGGTTAATACTAAAAACCTCGCACAGTATACAAATGTAAGGTAAACCGTGGGGTTGCCCTACCTGCTTCCCATACAGAGAATACTGACTTCATATGATGGTTCTATTAACCATTTATCAGCACAATGCATTTAATATAGCATGACAGAAACAAAAAGCATAAAAAGAAACCTTTTCCAAAGGTTAAAAAGCTGCAATTGTTCTTCACATAATTCAAAGCTACAATTGTTGCTCACATAATTCACAAGTCAGGGGCCATAGAACAGTCAATCATTCATGTACGGTGCTGGAGCAAAAACAAGTTCTTTATGCTCGAAGCCTAATGTCCCCTTCACCAGCCTGGACATGTCACTGTGGTGTATCCTGCAGACACTTCACCAGTACAGCCATGATGCACGTCATTGCCACATTCGCACTAAAAATATCACCTGAGAATACAACACATATATAATCAAATCACTAACAGAGCTCAACACTAATAGGCAAAGCAAATAACAAAAACAGTAGGACAACGATAACCGTAAAACACATAATCATTCAACCTCCAAATTTTCTCCAAGGGAACGTTTGCATGAGCACATCCCAATCCAACTGTCAAAGAGGTGGGGTGACCACAAAAAGGGGAACAACCTGCATTAAAGGTGCCCACAGGGACATCATGTGGATGTCCTCTCAGGAGAAATTTCCCCCCATTTAACAAAAAAGAACATGCCAATATGAAATTGATGTTCAAATGGATAATCACGATACAGCACGGAGGTGAGGGCCTCTCATCCCACCACCAAAATGACAAAGCCCGACCCTTGGTGCTGGCAGGGCACATACGAAGGAAGTACTATGGCAGAGCACAGGCAAGATCACACAAGGGGCAGAGCACTAATGCAGAGGACCCCAAGGATATGCCTTGGGATTGTAGATTATGGAGTTTACAATGAGGGTAGTTTAATCATTCCTCCATGTATAGGCCAAAAATAGAAAAACAATGTTCAAATGATAACTCAGTTGTTCAACGCATACGAACAAATTTTGACATTAAAGGTATGGAGGACCATACACACAAAACAGTAACCAAAGAAGCAGATGGCAGAAGCACTTAACACCAACCATCTAGGTGGCCAGGGACCTAGTTGAAATTACAAATTTTCACCATTAGTTGATGGCATTAGTTCATGAACATATACCATTGCTCCCTAAAGATAGGGCAAACTGAGTAAACAGAGTCAGCCCGTACATTGTGTCTTAATGCCGCCCCAAGCATCATCCACGAAATTAGTTATTTGAGAGGCCAATACTGCTACAACAATGGAGGCCAATACTACTATAACAATGCTGCTGTTCCCATAAGTCAGCATGTAGGAGGAGCTTTTAGAAATCCAACAACAGAATCAGCAAACATGCTTAATACCATATTTAGATTGAAGACTTCTCTCTACGACATCCTAAGATGAATAATATATATATATAGGAGAATGTTCATGTGCACAACACTTCCCATTAGGACCTGAAGTATGAATGCTTACTCCCATTATATGGGATGAAAATAAAAAACATTGTTGTTACTGAAGTGGCATAAAAATTTTCAGATGTGTTCACAGGAGAAGTTGCACCTGAATCGACCCTACATGAAGTAGATACGAGTAAATCTGGTGAGGTGGCCCAAAAGTCAATTACAGAGAATCTCCTTCAGAGATGGTAAAAGCCAGGCACGTCTAGAGATCCAAGAGTTGTTGCCACAATTGATACCAGCCAAGTATCTATGGACTAACCTTGGATTGATGGCAGGTACCTGTTGTTCTCTATGACTCCATTAGAAGGTTGTTCAAGAGACCCATACAGCAGCTAATCTTAAAAAGCACCTTCTCTTAGACAAAGAGGAGTATCTATTCTGTGTATATGAAAAATAGAAAGTAGACAGACTTGAGGGAGGAGAACTTGATATCTTCCAGTGGCAGAGTACAGGTTAAAGAAGGAGGGATAGTCCAGAAAATTAATGACTTAGCAAGGGTGGTTGGTTGTTTCTTCAGGATAAGAGTAGATGATCTCCCAAAGCCTTTGCTTGGAACGAGGTTAGTGTGAGATCCTACATGCCTGGGGTTGCCTGTCCTGTTTACTTGCTTGTCTCCCAGAGGGCTTTAGACTACATTAAGTCCCACATCAGAAACATAATGTCTTGACCTTCCCATATATGTTAATGTCACATCGGGAACATCCAAGTCCTGACCCTGAGCATATATGTGTTGCCTGGCCTTAAACCTCACATGACGCATTTTGAAGCCGCGAGAATTCAGTCAAAGTGGATAATATCATGTAGATAGTAAGCTCGGGTCATTACAGAATGGTATCAGAGCCGAGGATCTTTGTTTTTGATAGGGGAAAGCATGATATCCTATGTACCGGGGCTTCCTTATCTTCTTCATTTGTTTGTCTCCCAGGGGAGCTTTGGACTACACTTAGTCCCACATTGCATACATCTAAGCCCTAACTTTGGGCACAAATATGTGCGGCCCGGCCTTAACCCCAAATGGCAAGTTTTAAAGCAATGAGACTATAGTCAAAGTGGACAATATCATGTAGATGGTGGGCCCAGGTCATCACAATTAGCCCAACAGATTAGTTGCCATAGACAAATTGTAGTCCTCACAGTCAAAGTAATTTTATAATATGGGTTGAGATGAATTGTTTAAAATTGTGGGTGTTGGATTTGGGAATTGGATGTCGGACGAAAATTTGGTTGACGCAGAAGTTTAGGAAAAGAACTCTCTTAAGGGTCAAAATTCCACAGAAATTTCGGCAGAATTCCAGCTATAATTGGGACTTTTATATATATACAGGGGTAGGAGGGGAAGAAGATGACAGGAAGTAGTTGTAGCCTGTAGGCAATTAAATGGAATGGAGATGATAAATTGAGCCAGGACTGACTTGCTCTGTTACCAATTTGATGCAACCATAATCACTTCAAAGGAGTGTATTTCCAAGAAACGGTTGATAGGAAGAATGGTACCTTCATAAGAAAATTCACCAGCTTGAATTAGTGAAGAACAGGCAGCAGTAACTGGGATTTCAACATCAGTCCATTTGGAACAGGCCCTTCCACTTGTGCAGAATGGCAGTTGACAGAACTGATGAATCTTCAACACAACCAGAAAAGAATTTTCAGAAGCAAAGACACTGACCTTCTATTCATAAGGAAACCTGAGTTCTTAGCTCTTACACCCTGCCTAACCAAAATAAAGAAAGAGAAAATAAATAGAAGTTAGGTTTTGGTCCTGGTGTTGGAACAGGTGCGGATTGGTTTTGCGTCCTCAGTTGAGATTAGAGATTGATTCAGCTCCGTCACAGCAAATTAAAATGTTATTACAGTAACCAAAGAAGATCCCCAAGTAACTAATGCGAAGGATTTTGTTGGGTCATGTCAGGGCTTAAGTTAACAATACTGTTTTAGAGGTGATCTGTGTTGAGATTAGGTTGCTGATATGGGGTGAGACAGGGTATTCAGAGTCGCGGTAACAGACAACAACTTTAAACAGACAATATAGGAGTGAAATGGAGAAAATCCGGAAAGGGCTTTGTGTTAAGGTTTAGGTAACTATACAGTTAGGATTAGGTTTGTCTGCAGGTTGAATACAGGGTTAAAAGAGATGTATAGGGGCATATCACTTAATTCATTAAGTAGATAAAGTTTTCACACAGTTATAAGGGACTCATGTATATGATCATTCGGTTAACTTGTTAACTGTAACAGCTTTATTAAATTGACAAATTCAAAAAGCTAACTCTGGTCCTTATAATAAATTACTATTGAACAGATTAAAAAGATTATTCATTTCTTCAAAAAAAAAAAGATTCATTTCAATCGAATTAGCTCCATAATTTAAGGTTAAGGGTGTGTTTGGATATGGGATAAAGTAAAATAGAGTAGAGTAAACCCAAAATCAAGAAAGAATAATATATATATATGATGAGGTTATGATGACTTTCTGTTTTTAGTTGTTTGATATGGAATCTTTTTGACTTTTCGTATAAAAAGTAGAATTTTTTTTTAAATTTTAGTGATGACTTTTTGACTTTTTTTGAAAAAGAATGAGAAATTTTTGATTTTTTTTAAAAAAAGAAGGCGGAAAATTTGAAATTCAAAAATTTCATTTTACTGTGCTCTAATTTACCTTACATCCAAACACACTAAGGCACACTAAAATAACAGCAATCCATCATAAAAAGAAATATCCATCATAAATAAGATACATCCATCCTCATTTTCAGCATAAAGCAATTACAAGCTTAACAAAGAAAAGAAATAATAACCAAAAAAAAAAGAGTCACTGGGATGAAAAGAAATACCAACTCACCCTAGCCCTGTATGACCAATGGGTGCCTCACCAATTTGCTCATTCTCTCCCATCTCCATCACCTTCTGCTCCTTCTTTGACATCAATTGTAAAGCCATATTCCTGGTCACACCCCAAATATGAATCACACATAAAATACAGAGTATATGACTTCTTGCCAAGTTCCACAGGTGCAGTGAAATCAAGCTTGACTTTTGATCTTCGTTGCAACGAAACCCTCTTTATGGCAAGCAATTGATTACTTTTATTATCACCCACTACAAGCCACCACCCTTCTTCTTTTGCTTTAGGATATCTGGGTGCATCAACTGGTCCAACCTCTGTCCGCCCCTCAAGGTCCCGTTCAAGAGTTACTTGCAAAGTTACATTTTCGCCAGGCCTAACGTCATCACTATCTAGAACCGCAAAGCTCATATCAATGTTAGGGAAACGGTTGCAAAAACGAGCAATGTCCAATAGTTGTGAATCCGGCATCTGAAGCAATGCTCGTCTCTCATCATCCTCCATCTCCACCAAATCAAATATGGTTTCAATACTTTTCCCTGGGTTTTCTTTGCATTTCTTTGCTAATTCTTTGGTGAAATGCGGAAGTTGCAAAAGCATGGAATCACGCTCCCACATGCCTTGTGTCACCATTTGACTCACCTCCATCGCAAGAAGTGCTAGACCAAGCCATCCATTGCTAGAAATAACATCAACCATTGCCTGGAGCAGCCTGCTGGCAGAAAGGAGAACCTCTCGCTGGTCAGCCGCAAGGTTTCCAACCACAGTATGCCGAGCAAAGTGAGCTTGTAAAAGCACATTCGCCTTCTCATGTGGATCATTACACTTTGGATTTTCAAAAGCAAACCTTTGGTGATTAATCAATTTTCTTACTAGCTCTTCCTCACCTGGTCGTATGGGAAGTTGCGCATATTCTGAAGCTGAAGCTAGAATTTCCAAAAGACCCTTCATCTTTGTTTTCGAAGTCAATGATGAACTAAATCGTTCTATAGTGGTATAGCTGATGTAGTAATATGATGCAATCATCCCCAGGTTCAACGGGGAGAGATACATATCCTCTTCTATTGCCACACACTTGCTCGATTCCAAATCACTCAATGTGTTCTCCACAAGCTCTGAAAGGTGATCTGAAAGATGCCTGTGACTAACACCCTGGAGACCATAGTAGTTAGGGTTTTGAGTGAGCCTCCTGTACATAAATGTCCAAGTAAGATAATCCACTGCATCTTGCTTATTTTCAATAGTTCCCACAACTATTTCAGCATTCAAATTGTCATGAAGGAAGTGTTGCAGGTGACTTTCCACAGGAAGTGCCTCATGCACAAACTTCATGTAGTATGCTTTACGAGGTGCATGGCACAAGATGACACATTTTCCTTCATCGTCTAGAAGAGGTCTACTTGCATGGCCCATCATCTGCAACAAATCAGTAATTGGATAATCTGTATGGGCATTTTCTCTACCATCATAGTATTGAGTTCCCATAACTACCACCAAATGGGCTGAGAGCGGCATTCCCCAGCACAGTGAGCTGCATGCAACACAAATCTGGATCCATCCGGCTTCAAACAATTGCGATACCACTTCCTGTTCCAAGCTGCTAAGGCCTTCGTGCAAATACCCGACACCATGACGAAGAGAGGCACTCAAAGTAGGTTCCTTGATTTTTGAAAGGAAAGGTTCCAACTCCTCTTCTGATCGAAGTAGAAATGTTGGCTTTCCTCTGTTATCAGTACTTGCATAAGTCATCAAGTCAACTGCAGTTAAGCGAGCGTGCTTCCTTGTAGGAACAAAAACGAGAGCAGGTTTACCATTTTTTGCATGTTGGACAATGGCAGTGTATGTCGGCTTGGTCATTGCCTGCATCCTTGCTTCAAAATTAGCGATATCCACTCCTTGAATGTGTACAATAAGAGGCAGAGGACGCACGCCAGGAGGGAAATTGAAGAGACCATTGGAAGTAGCACCGATCCATTCACCAAGATCCTTTGCATTTGCAAGAGATGTTGAAAGTGCCACTATGCGAATCTTGTTGTCAACCTGACTTGAAATGTACCTCATTCTAGAGACAATCACCTCCAAAACAGGTCCCACTTGCCCACCAATCAAGTGAAGCTCGTCAATGATAAAAAGGCTAACCTGTTGAACATGCTTGCGTTGTTTCCAACGTCGAGAAAGAGCATCCCATTTTTCAGGGGTACTAATAATTATTTGACCCTTCTCAAGCAATTTCAAATCTGTCGCAGTTTCACCTGTTAGTTCAACCACACGCATGCCGAGACCCTCCCCAAATTTTTGTTCCCAGTCACGATACCGTTCTTTGGCAAGAGCTTCAATAGGAGCAATATAGACAGCACGCATGATGTTATCAGGTCCCTTCTGATGATTCATCATCAAAGCAAACTCAGCACATATGGTCTTCCCACTGCCAGTAGGTGCTGCAACGAGTACATTGTCATCTGTGTTGTATAGTACATTGAAAACCTGTGTTTGAATGGGGTTGAAATGCTTGAATGCCTGGTAAAGAGATTCATAAGAGGGATTCCTCAAAGCAGTCACAGGCAATGGTTGCAAGTCCAATAATTCAGTTGGTGGAGGATACTTCTCTGGCAAGATAAGATGCCTGAATGAAACAGGCAATACAGTTTGAGACCCAAGCCACCTATCCGACACAACACGTATAAAGTACTGCGGAGGCAGTGGCTCATTAATTTGTACGGTAAAATTCAAAGTGTGGTCTTCATCAATATATTGCTTCTTTAGAAGGAAATACTCATGATGAAGAATATTTTCACGATCATTGTCCTCAACAATAACCCAAAAAGGCTCCACATAACCATGGACTTTATCATCCCACTGAAAATCGGGTGTTATTGTGAGTTCAACTCTCAATACTGTCCGAGTAATAGGTTGAACACGTGCTGCAAGGTTAAGCTTTGGGAACTGGTGAATAAATTTGTGCAGTGTTCTGCCCATCTTAGGGAAACGAATAAGCTCCCCAATCTCCTGAGGGGACAAATCATAATACCTTTCCCACGCTAAATCCTTCTTCTCCAATTTCATCAATATCTCATTCGGGATTCCGCTGAATTGACGCAATGGGGTTTGGACACTCCACATGCGCTTATTGACCATCTTGCACAAATTTAAAGCCTTTTCAGCCAACTGGGCCCATCCTCGTTTTAGTACAATCTCAAAGAGAGCTCGCATAAGACGGCCCGCACTCTACAAAAAAGTAAAAAACAAATGAGCATATATGTGATTAGATATGGCTCAAGCAAGTTGAAACACCGCAAGTCAAGACATGAAGAGGCATTCAGAACATCCAACATACCTGGGTAATGAACACCATATCAGATGTCAGTGAAAGCCCCTCAAGCTTCAGTTGTGAAATGTAAGCTTGGAGAAGAACATTGATCTTTGCACTAGGCTCTTCCAGACTTTCTTTCACGGGAATAGGCACTCGATCTAACAACTTTGCCAGCTCCATCTTCTCATCCTGTCTAACTGTCACATATTTAAATTCTTCACTCAGGGAAAACAATCGACAAAGTTCAATATCACCCATTGTCTGCTTCAGATGCTCATTGTATGTGGATATTGTCCCATGGCTAATATAATAGTAGCTCGCAATCCGACCTAGGTCAGTCACCTGGAAATACCCACTTTTCCTATCATACTTGATCAGATTATTTTTGTCCAAGACAGTTGCAGCAGAATGGATCTGCAAAATATAAAATAAGAAAGCAATGAGATAATTTAAATGTTAACAAAAAAATAGAAAGAGGATGTTGTATCACATGGACAAAAATATGGTACTGAAGGAAAACAAGAAAATCTGATCAACTCAAACTTTAAAGGAATCCAGCAGGGGATAAATAAAAACCTAAAACTGCATAAGTAAAAAACTGGAGAACTCCCAACATAACGCCAATATTATGATTTTATCATGATTTTTTTCTTGAAAATGTCTTGTTCAAACAATATCATGGCAAATTATACTAAAAAACTGGTAGCAAATTTTATTGCAATAATCTTGTGAAACTAACAAGAAGGGCGGCTTTACCAAACGGTAAAAGGCTTACCGGTAGCATCCTGGTGGACGCAGGTTTAAGTCACGGAAACAGCCTCTTCAAAATGAAGCTAAGGCTGCGTACATCTTACCCTCCCCAGACCCCGCTATGCAGGAGTCTCATGTATTGGGCCGCCCTTTTTTTTTTAATCTTGTGAAACTAACACCATAATATGATAATATCAACAATATAGCTCGAGAGCTTTTTGAAAATATGATAATGTATAAAAGATCGCATCAAAATTCAAAACGCATTGCAAGCATAACCAATGAATTCAATGTACTAAATACTAATACCCTTACATAAAACAAATCCACAAAGATCTCACCATATTAAATCTCATTTGAAGTTGTCATCATACCGTATCAATATACAAACAATCGCCATCAATTCAGAATTGCCAAAATTAAAAGTGTTTGCTGCTTTAAGTACACTTGGTGGATATCAATGAAGAAATTTCATGAAGGGGTGAGCTCTCTGTGAGGCAAATTAATTACCAGGCGTAGGGATAGTTGCTATTAATGACCCACGGGCCACGGCACTCCATTAGAGATGAAAACTGGTGGAATATAGGTCAGGTACAGTATGCGCCCAAGCACAATCTGCCTGTACACAAACCTTGACCCAAATTGGGTCAAGGTCACAACACACAAATCCGTACTGATTTCAAATTAAATGCCTGAACAAAGACCTAAACTCAAATAAAGGGCTTGGATCCAGGCCCAGTCACCTAACTCTATTTGAAAAACACAAGCATACTGGGGGAAGGTTTCAAACCTGAGACGTCTATTTTAAAGGATGAACAGCTAAGACGCTGTGTTCTGAGCATTAGAGTGCATTTTTATATGCATAATATATAGATATATGGTAAACTGTCAAGGCTTCTCAAATAATCAGGTCCTCAAGCATCAAATCCGTGGACCCAAACTGGTGCACAATGGGCTAGGCCCAAGTCAATTGGACCAGGCATATGAGATACAGGGTTAGCCTGACCCAAACCCCATTGGATTAGCCCATAAATCCTAATGGGATTAGGCAGTTGATTTACTGTGGGAAGTTGACATTAGTTAGGACTTTTAATTAATTAATTTCATATATGCTTTAAAATTTGATCAAATTAGGTCTCCTTAGTGATTTATGTATTTGAGTACTAGTGTTGGAGAGAGTAATCCTTTCTTTTCTATAAATATGTAAATCCCCTTCTAGGATAGACACTTTTGATTTTGATTAATGAATTGAAATTTAGTGAATTGAGTATTGGTTCTTATGATTATGATTGCTCTTGAATCCCAAATCCCCTCTGTGGGTTTGGTCCCTTTTGATTGTCCTCCTTGGCTGCATCATAAACACATACCTATTTTTTATTTAGGTGTGAGCAGTGGACATTGTTACTAAACAATAACACCAAATGCTTGAGTTGTTAGTGAACGGCACAACAATGTATAACAAGGCCCTCCCTCAAACAAGAAGCCATTTGAATTCAGAACCCAACAGAGAGAACAAATGGATGGAGGTAACATGCCCCCCATGGGGTTTCGAACCATGTTAATAACCTAACACCAAAAAGTCGAGCTATTAGTGAACAGCACAACAATGTATATCTACAGACCTGAACTGTATTCAAACTAAAAACAAGTCCAGGTATTAGACCACACCCAGCTTTATCCACTTCAAGTCTTTTTTTCATTTTTTCGTTGTTGGGGCTGGGGGGTTGTAGGGTTGTCCGTGTCCCGACATTCCGTGAAATGTTCATTGCACCGACAACTTTTTTTTTTCATCAATATATGCAGATGTATAATAGGTGTTTAATGATTTAACTGTTTGCCACTTTAAATATATATATTTGCTTTGAAATCTATTTTCCAATATTGTTCGATGTGAGTACCAGGATTTTATATTATCCAGATATTATCTCTTGCCAATATAAATATATATATTATTTTTGAATGATAACTGTAATTGTATTGTCTCATGCAAATATTATCCCAATAACGATATTGCAAAAATAGTAGTAAGTGCATAGAACCAATAGAAATACATTAAAATAAACATGAAAACAAAACTAAAGAACACAAACAATGCCACACATTCCAAACAATGCCACACATTCGACCACCTCCACTGACATTGGAAAAAATGAATTGCAAACCAGATTGCTCTCTGCTCTCTGATAGCCAGTTTATGCAGCCAATCACCCTTCGAACAGCCAAAAACAAATACAAACACTACATTCTGTCACAAATATGCACCTGACGGTCCTGACCTCTCATATATCTGTCATGAGTCTCCTTTCACTTTCTAAGAATCTAATATGCTAATGGGAAAGGTTTGTTAGACAGCTTTAGAGCACGACATGTGTCAGAGTTTCAAGAGGGCTTTGAGGGTAACACTGATACATATCCCATTACAATAAAATTGTAAAATGTAAATGGCAATTGGTAAAGCAAACTAATTAAACAAAATGGAAGGTCTTTAAGAAGCCTAGATGTGTCATAAATGGCAAATAGCAGGATGTGCATGATGTTGACTCTTGGGGAGCTCTTTGAGAGAAAATTTTCCTCTCTTATGACATCCTGCAACAGAGGAAAGATGTCATTCAACTCATTTAGACTCACCTCTTTAATGAAAGCATGCACTTTTAGTTGAAGGAAAAAAGTGTTATATCTATTTCCAAGAATATTTTTAGGCATCATCCAAAATTTCCAGATTTCTAAGATTGTCACTATGTCGACACTAGTCACACTACCCACCTAATTTAGTATGCAAAACTTTCTATGATAGAAACTCAATTGAAAATTTTACTTTCATTTTAATGAGGATGCGTGCTTCTTTAGGATATAATGTTTAATTTCTAGCAACTTCCCATGTAAAATTTATTTGCCCTTATCATGGAAATAAAATCTTTGTTAGTATATTATGGAAACATATTGAGGTGAAACTTACAACCAAGATTTTGACAGCAAGAGTGATTCAAATAAAACTAGAAGTCGTTGTAAGTTGTAACCGAGAACAACACACATAAACAAAGTAAAAAGATAAGATAAGATACACGAGTGTATACAACAGTAGAAGTCCACATAATTCAAGGACTAGATGCTTACCAGATCAGCCCTCCTTTCCTCCAAAGCTCTATCACTTTCTGGTATAGCTGGTATACCATAAAGAGTGGGATTCCTTAGCATGCGAATGTACAAGTATGTATACACAAGCCAATTGCATGCTTCTTTAGCATTTTGAACCGTTCCAAGGACAATTTCTGCATTCAGCTGATCAGCCAATTTAGAAATAAACTGACTTTCAATAGGAAGTTGTTGGTTCATGAGGGAAAGGTAGTATGTTAACTCCCCATGTCCGGTCAAGATTATTCCTTCTCCATAAGAGTCATACTGAGGCCTTCCCGCACGACCAAGCATCTGCATAACATCCAGAGGACTCAGTTCAGTCCAAGCCCCTTTCTCTGGATTGTAAATCTGAGTACCCTTGATTATCACAGTATGGGCAGGTAAGTTCACACCCCAGGCAAGTGTAGCAGTGCAAACCAACACCTGTATATGCCCATCAGCAAAGAGTTCTTCAACGAGGTCCCGGTCCACCCTTGCCATTCCA
The DNA here is from genome assembly GCA_037013555.1 of Sextonia rubra. NCBI lineage: Eukaryota > Viridiplantae > Streptophyta > Magnoliopsida > Laurales > Lauraceae > Sextonia > Sextonia rubra. The sequence continues at coordinate 886,576 of JASUAD010000027.1, forward strand.
GCGTGATGAATTGCAAACCCATATGGTAAGAGGTCTTTGAGATCATTGTTCTTGACAATATCCGTGTGACTGTGTAGAATCTCCCGGCTAGCACTTTCTTCTTTCAAGAAACGGCCAAGAGTGTCATTAGCAAGAGCAGTGTCTCGTATTGCTCGAGCTGTTTTGGCAGTTTCTTTCCTAGAGTGTACAAATATAAGCACTTGATGCTTTCCTGCCACTGCCATGACCTTCTCATAACAAAGGTCATTCATCAATTGGAACCTCTGCAAAGGCTTCTTCACTGTGATTCCAATGTACTGCTGATCAAGAGGGCATGGTCTGTAGCTATTGTCAAAATGGAACAGGCCTTTCTTATCATCAACACGCAGAAAAAGGGACACATCTTTGTAGTTTGGAAGTGTTGCCGATAGCCCCACCAAACGGATGTGCTCTTTTGTGGCCTCAATTTGTCTAACAGTTCTAGCCACAATACTTTCAAGCACAGGCCCTCTGTTATCATGAAGAAGATGAATCTCGTCAATTATTAATAGTTTCACAAGCTGTGTATAGGTACGATCACCGGATTTCCTAGTGATAATATCCCACTTCTCAGGAGTCGTGACAATTATTTGAGTTTCATCAATTTGTTGACGAGAAAGGGACTGGTCACCACTCAGCTCCTTCACACTGACACCATAATATTTTAGGCGATGAGACAAGTTTCCAACCACCTCAGCAACCAGGGCTTTCATTGGAGCCACATAAACAATCTTGTAATTGCTATGATTGAAAGTCCCATCTGGATTCCTATTCAGAGCAATCTGCTGAAGAATGGTGAGCATCGCAACATTCGTTTTCCCAGCGCCTGTTGGAGCACACAAGAGGATATTCTCAGGGGTGAATAGGGCAGTTTCATAAACCTTACTCTGTACCCTGTTTAGTTGCTTCATGCCCTCAAAAGCTGGTTGTGCCCAGTCAGGCATGACAGAAATCTTTATAAGCTCCTCGCCCTCAGCTAGTGGCTGTGGCTTCAGCCTTGGCACATGAACTTCCTCATAACCCTTACGATTAGTCCTGAAAGAGCCTTGAGGAAGCTCGCATTTTTTATTTGCCATCAAAAGACCTCCTTGGTGAAACGAAAGGCTTTCGAGGTCGAGCAACTGACGATGTCCCTTCAACCAACCACTATCCACCTCTCTGTTAACAACCCTCCTATCCCTTTCCCTTTCCCCATCACCACCACTTTCATCTTTCAACCGCTTGGCCTCTTCCCTTATACTCTTCTCCAAATTTTTCTGCCGTTCCTTTGCAGTCGCCCTTGTAGCATGCAGCTGCTCCAGAATTGCAGCTAAATCACGACCTATCATTTCTTCCTCGATCTTCTTGCGCTGTTCTTGGTCTTCAGCCCTTGCTAGGCGTGTACACCAAACTATCTTAAGCCGGTTCCGCAGAAATAATTTAATGAGGTCAAACTTATCATAATTAAGTAACATAACCAGGCGGTTTTCGACGTCTCTATCATCGCCCTCAGCAAGGATCTTAAGCACGTCCTCTGCAAGTTTTTGGCTATGCTGTGGATCAATCTTTTCATACGCCTGAGAGATCTTCCTCTGAAGCCAATAGGCATCGATGTCTTGGACATTCAGCATCAATCTCTCGTTGGTCTCCTCTGCATCATCGTCGTCAATGCCACCCATCTGCATTGCCTCGTTGCCATTCAATTCTGGGCCGTCTTCATCATCATCAGACTCCTCCTGCACCTGATCGTAATCGCTGTCCTCTTCTTCCTCATCCTCTTCAAACTCTACAGCCACACCAATATCATCGTCAAGCGCCTCGTCTGAAGCAGCATTTGCAGGCCCGGCCACATCACCAGCGTCCTGGTAATCAGTAATCAACCTCCCGATGGAGGCAAGCTGATCAAAAAGCTGGCTAGAGATGGGATTCAGGAGCTTCTCAATCTCCTTCTTCTTATCGGGGTTCTTTATCTTGTCATTCTTGAGGACGGAAAGGACCTCGTCGGCGGCACCAGTGAGTATGTCCTGTGGCTGCCCACCAAACTGCTGCTGGATGATGCTGAGCAGGGCCTCGTACGCGGCGCGCGTCTCCTTGGTCTTGGGCTGGTACACGCCATCGTCTGCGAGAGAGAGGACGCTCTCCTCTTGGATGCGGCGCCGCTTGCTCTCCCTCTTCTGGGCAGGCTCAGAGGTGAGAGGCTCCCGCTCCTTCTTCTTCTTGGATCTTTTGAGCTTCTCTTCCAGTTCAGCGGGTTTTCCCTTGTACACGCGATCACCGAAGTTCTTAGGGTCGATTTTGCCCCAGAGGGACTCGGGCTCTCCAGTGGGCTCATGGGTGTCGCGGGGGCGGGAGTCGGTGGTGAGGACAAGGCTTGAATTTGCTCTGTACTCATACTGCTTGAACCGGGCGTGCGCTTCTGCACCACCCCCCAAGTGCGCCATGACTTTAAGGAACTCCAATCAATCAATCAATCTAACGGGGGAAAAACAAAAATCAAAGTATTAATATAGGTTTTGAGAGAGAAAGAGATAGAAAGCCCAAACCCAAACCCAAACAACCTTTCTAATTTCTAGGTTAGATTAGAAGAAGAATAGAAACTTCTAATTGATTGGTCAACTGAAATTATAATAAATAAATAAGTCCAATATTTGAACGATCCCACATGCCCCAAATCCCCTGAAATCAAAGAGAAGCCCTAAATCCACAAAACCCACCATAAATATATCACATAAATCATATAAACCCTAAACACCCAAACATGCAGCAACCTAAAACCCTAGTGAAAGAAACTCTCATAGAGAATGATGGAGAGATCAAATTGACTAGTCCCCGCGTACCTGTGTCGCTCTGAGAGAGAAAGAGAGCAAACTTAAACTGTGAGGAGAACAGCAGCAAGGTTAGAAACAGAGAGCTTCTACAAGCCTTCTTATTAACATCTACTATATATATATATATATATATATTGTACTAGGCTGGGGTTGAGCCGCCATTGGAGCGCGCGGCGGTGAGAGATACGGACAGAAGAGTTGCGGTAGGGGACCCGCCTTTCTTTCATCTAAAAGGACCCCGCGAGTGGAATGAGAAGGCCCTTCGTGGGCCCGGCTAAGCCTTTCGCATTATGTGCCCAATTTTTACTTCACGCAACAAAAAAAACAAAACAGGGGCGTGTGTTCTCGAATAAATTAAAGTGCTTTGATTTTAGAATTTACCAATTATTATTATTATTATTATTATTATTGGTTTTAATTTTAACTGCATTTTTTACCACCTTAATATAATTTGGACTAAATATTAGTTAAGGTTTTTATTATTTTTAATATTCTAAATTATATAGTGCCCTGCTAAGCAAGGGCATGTTTTGATAGGTATAGTATATGCAAGGGATCGGATTCAATTTTGCGATTTGACTTCAATTGTAATAGAATTTTTATGAAAAGAAGTTTCAAATACCTATATACTTCCAAAAGCATCATCAAATACATATAATGTCTAAAGGTATCTTAAAAAGTAGAAATTGAAATTTCTCGTACCAAATTGCCCTTTTCTTTCCTTCTTACAATATCGAAAATCAACAATATTTACGCATTAAGTCTTTTTTTAACGTTGCGACTTATTTATATATTACTAAAATTTGTTATCTTCACTGTTGAACATTTATCGTTGATTATAAACATTTACCAACCATTTAGGTAATAAAAACTCAGTGAAATTAAACTAAAAAAGATACCACTGGCACAAACATTTAATTTTTAGCTCATAATCTACTTCAATTTTCGTGATTATAGATAATGGATCACACATTTAGTATACTACTCTTGAGGTCGATACATACAGTTGTATTCATAAGACGAAAATTGCAATCTCAAAAGTTTAAATCCCCACCCCTAAAGGTTTTTACATGAATACTGGTGACTATTACTTACACTCAAAAAATATATTCCCTTTGGGAGGCATCATGAGGGAAAGACAATATCAATAGCATTTTTTTTAGTATAACCTCAAATGTAAAATGAATATTTATTACCTAAATGACTGGAGAATATTCATCATCAACAACAAATGTTTAATAGTAACAGTAATAAAACTTTAGTTAAATATAGGTAAATCATGATGTCAAGAAAATACTTAATGCATGAATGTTGTTGATTCTCAATATCATGAAAATAAAAAAAAGACAAAATCTTAGTTAGATACAAGTAAGTCGCAAAGTCAAGAAAAGACTTAATGTATGAATGTTATCGATTATTGAAATAGCAAAAAGAAAATAAATTTGAAAATTTTTAGTTAGAGACAAGTAAGTCGCAACATCGAGAAAAAACTTAATGTATGAATATTGTTGATTATCAATATCGCGAGAAGAAAAGAAAATGACAATTTATCTGATAAATTTCAGAGTCTATTATATAAGATGCTTTTTGATATTATATATATATATATTTGAGAATGCTTTTGGAAGCATTGGGATATTTAAGGCTTATTTTCGTAGAAATCCCTTTTGTTGTAATTAATTGAGAAAATGGCTTGAATTTGAAATTAATTTTTTGAATTTTTATGAAAAGAAGCCTCAAACATCCCAATACTTCCAAAATCATCTCAAATACAAATAATATCCAAAAGTATCTTATACAGTAGGCTTTGAAATTTCTCGGGAAAATTTTTCCTTTTCTTTCCATTTTGTGATATCAAGAATAAATAACATTCATACATTGAGTATTTTATTGATACTGCAACTTACATGTATCTAACTAAGATTTTGCCATTTCCTTTCTTTTTCGCAATATCAATAATTGATAACATTCACGCATTGAGTATTTTTTCAATATCATGACTTACCTATATTGACTAAAATTTTGTCATTTCATTCTTCTTGCGATATCGATAATCGATAACATTCACGCATTGAGTATTTTCTCAACATAGCGACTTACATGTATCTAACTAAATTTTGTCATTTCCTTTCCTTCTCGCAATATTGAGAATAGATAACATTCATGCATTGAGTCTTTTTTCTACTTCACGACTTACTTGGATCTAACTAAAATTTTATGATTGTCACCGATGAACATTTGTAGTTAATGATAAACATTCGCCAGCCATTTAGGTAATAAAGACCTAACTTACATTTGAGATTAAACTGGAAAATGCAACTGATATAAATATTTAATTTTTAACTCATAATCTGCTATAATTTTCGTCACTATTATAGATCACACATTTAGTATGCTAGTCATGAGGTTGACACATACAATTGCATGTTCAAGACAAAAATTGCAATCTTGAAAGTTTAAATCTCTACTCAGAAAGGTTTTTACATGAGTACTCATGACTACTACTTCCACTCACATAATATATTCCCTTTGGGAAGGCACCATGAAGCAAGGATCACATCAGTGGCAATTTTTTCAGTTTAATAAAAATGTAAAATTGAGTATTTATTACTTAAGTGGCTGAAGAATGTTCATCTTCAAAGGCAATTGTTCACCAGTGATGATGTCAATATTTTAACTAGATACATATAAATGGAGATGTTGAGAAAAGACTCAATGTTTGAATGTTGTTGATTCTCGATATTGCGAGAAGAAGATGAAAGGGCAAAAATTTTGTCAGATATAAGTAAGTCGTAATGTTGAGAAAATATTTAATATATGAATGCTGTCGATTCTCGATATTGAGAGAAAAAAAAAAAGGAAATGAAGAAATTTTAATCAGATATAAGTAAGTTGTGATATATATATATAAAAGACTCGATATATGAATGTCGTCGATTCTTGTTATCATAAGAACGAAAGGAAAGAGCAAAAATCTAGTTAAATACATGTAAGTCGCGATGTTGATAACAGACTCAATAAGTGAATGTTGTTGATTATCGATATCGCAATAATAAAAGGCAGTGACACAATTTTAGTCAAGTACAGGTAAGTTATAATAATCAAGAAAAGACTCAATATATGAATGTTGTCGATTCTCAATATCGCAAGAAGGAAAGAAAATAACACTTTAGTTTAAGAAATTTCAAAGTCTACTGTATAAGATGCTTTTGGGCATTATATGTATTTGATGATGCTTTTGGATGTATTGGGGTATTTGAGGCTTTTTTTCATAAAAATCTCTTATAAAATATATGCAATGAGCCAACCTATGATTTGTTTAGGGATTTTTACGAAAAGAAGGCTCAAATATCCATACGCTTCCACAAGCATCCTCAAATATATATAATGCCTAAAAGCATCTTTTACAGTAGACTTTAAAATTTCTTTAACCAAATTACTCTTTTTTTTCATTCTCGCTATATCAAGAATCAATAATTTTCTTGCATTGAGTATTTTCTCGACAACGCGACTTATCTACATCTGATTAAAATTTTACTATCATCACTATTGAACATTTGCAGTTGATGATAAAACATTATCCAACCATTTAGGTAATAAAAACCTAGTTTACAGTTGAAATTATACTGAAAAAATGCCACTGGTACAAATATTTAATTTTTAACTCAGAATCTACTCCAATTTTCATCACTATAAATTATGGATCAACATTTTGTATGCTACTCATGAAGTTGATATATACAGTTGTGTGCTTGAGACGAAAACTGTAATATTGAGAGTTTACATCTCCACCCAAAAAGGTTTTAACCCGAGTACTCGTGACTACTACTTCCGCTCAGAGAATATATTTCTTCTTGGAAGGCACAATGATGTAAGGACCATGTCAATAGCGTTTTTTTTTTCAGTCAAATTTTAAATGTAAACTGAGTTATTATTACCTAAATGGCTAGAAAATGTTCATCATCAAAATCAAAAGTTCAACAGCGACTGTCATAAAATTTTATTCAAATACAAGTAAGTCGCGATGTCGAGAAAAGATTCAATGTGTGAATGTTGTCGATTCTCGATATCGCAAGAAGAAAAGAAAATGACAATTTTGTCTGAGAAATTTCAATGTCTTTTGTGTAAGATGCTTTTTGACATAATATATATTTGAGGATACTTTGGAAGTATTGGGATATTTGAGGCTTTTTTTTTTTTTGTAAAAATCCCTTAATTTTAACATGGTTTTGAATTATGGTAGATTTTAGGGATTTTGGATTTCAAATTTCTTTGAAAGGAAGGAGGAATAAAAATAACAAATTACTGCAATCCAATATTTCCTATTTTTTAGAAAGTTTCGTCAATCATTTGAGAACTTTGATTTTAGATTTAGAAACCTTATTAATTAAATAGTCTTTCTTAATAATGAGACTATTTCAATTCCTTTTCGCCTTAAAATTAGCACTAGCACATAAAAATCGAGTTTTTCTCTCCACTCACTCTTTTTCATATTTATTTAAGCATTTTTTAAGTATAAATATGAGAATGTAATTGGCCCACATAATAATTCTTATGATTTTAAAAGCATATTGATGTGAAATTCGCATTTGATTACAAATTAAAGTGCTCTCATTTTGAAATTGACATTGAAGGGAATAATTTTGTTTGAGTTTTTTTACCAGATCAATATATTTTGATAAAAATATTTCATTATTTTAAAATTTTTATGAAATTTTAATTTGTGGATTGGCTAAGCATGGGCACGTTCCGCTTTTACGTGTTTGTATATGTATGATATCCACTTCCCATGTAATTATTATTTTTTTTTTTTGTAAGTGTGATACTTTAGACTAATATGATTTCTGTGTAGAGTTATCTATATTCTTTTGTTCTGTAGACAGAAAAGTTGCACTGAAGTATTAGCGTCATCACTGATGCGTATGTGTCTGTGGAAATTTGTATTCTCAAAAATTGTTTTGATTAGGAATTGAGATTCTGATAGGTGGTTCAATCACGGTGGTTAACGTGGGTTAAATACATTATCGAGAGTGACTTTGAGGCCCTGATGTGTGTCCCATCATCAGTGTCACAACCCGAGCCCAGAATCGGGGGTCAAAGAGAACCTAACCAATGACACACGTACTTCCGTGCATGTACACCTAGACCCCGTCCAAGTATACACACACAAGGGATCAATCACACGTGCAAATAAGTGTACGCGGAAGCTGTACGTATTAAGGCATACCACAAAATAAACAAAAGACAGAAAGGATTACGAAAGATTAAACTGATTACAATGATTTGCAACAAAATAGAAGGGCTAGTCCACAAAATCAAAATACAAATGTCATCAAACCCAAAAATACAATCCATAGAAAAAATCCCACAACTAAACCCAAATACAATGAATGGGGAGAACAAAATGATGCAAACCGCTCTCCAGAAGAATGGATCAAGTCCACTCCTCTAGGCCAGACGGGGCCTCGCGAGCCTCTCCTAGAGTCGGGTCGACCGACGCAGGATCGGAAGAGGGATTTGAGCCTGCAACACTAATAACAACTCATAAGTACAACTACTTAGCAAAATATAAGCCACAAGAAGATAACATGAATTGTATCTAGTAATGAACAAAAGTCATAATGCAAAGATCCATAGTAAACATGTTCGTATGCTAGGCAAATCGTCCATATGAATAAGTATGCTCGCAGAATCATAAACAGATAACAGTCAAAGTGGCTACTACATTGGCCATATTCTCCCTTTCGGGAGCAATCGGAATGAGAACACCATCGTCCGGGCCAGGGTACGCATGGGTCTCTGATTCCCGGGGTCCGGAATCCCAGGACAAAACACTCTGCAGAGGCAAACACATACACTAAGCCAAAGTTAACCCCGTCGGGTATCCTGTGGCCGAGGCCCACTAGTGCCATACATAAACAATCTCAATCAAAGCAGATGATGCACATCAATCGATATCACATACAAATCTCACACATATCACAAGCTATCACAATAAACGGACAATAGTAAGTGCATCACATACTGCTACTTAATGCAAATAACCAATGCAAAGAAGCACTGATGAATGAGTACAGATAACAAATAAACAAATAGTCACTGACTCAAGTACTCCACCGGAGCACTCATAGATACATAGTAGTAGTGGATTGGTCCTGCCTGGGCTTCCCTCCGGGGTTGCTGCATTTCCCACAGAATCGAAAGGTCCAGCGCAGAACACATAAGATGGCAAAACCGAAATCAATATGCTATATAGATCAGATTTACTTTGACGAATCAAGGTCAATTACTAGCCAATCCTAACCTATTGATCCAGTATTTCTAACCGTGCATGCTAATGTAGTTTTAAGATATTCGATACACAGTTATTCAATCACGGAGTGTTGCATTCGATCCCGAATGTGTACCAAAATCCCTTAAATCAACACCCATGGGAAGGTGCTAAATAACTGGATAACATACATGAATGAGACGCAGCCCTCGCCATCATTCATATCATTCAAACATTCCGTTGGGCATGTTTGGGTTGTCTACATTCTAACATGAAAGTCATATACGGTCTCTTCCTTAAGCCTAGTCTTTTTAGTCAGTTCTCAGGGTCATACGGTGTAGCCTAGGTGAACATACGGCTTAGCCGTAGGCATCCTACGGCGTAGCCGTAATCTGCACTGCGGCGGAGCCGAGGTTCCCCAAACTGTTCATCCACATTTACGGCTCAACAGTAATTTACTCTACGGCACAACCGTATCCTGGTCCACGGCTTAGCCGTAGTACAACGTACGGCTTAGATCAGGCTGGGCCGTAGAAGAGCAGCAATTTGCCAACTCTCAGTTATTTCAGATGTCACCCTGTATTGATCTACGGTTAGGATTACGACTGGGTCACAACTTAGCCGTAAGGTATTTCACGGCTCAGCCGTAGCACATTTCACAGTTTAGCCGTGAGTGCGCTGAGTCAAGTTCCTGAAACAGTTACAGAAATACAGAATGGCTAACTCTTCGACTGAAAACAGGATAATAAGAACAAAACTCACTCGATTGATCTGTATATCCAAAATCCATACAAGAAGAGTAGAATATATACACAATCAAAGCAATACCAATCAGTGCTCATACTACTTGTGCTTATACTTGCCTCACAAGTGGAATTCGCACACACACCGGTAGTTGCCTGGGCTCAATCCACTGAAAACGCACAACCTGACGCCCTGCTCCCTTCCTCACAAGATAACAAAACAGAAACGAAAACAAGAGGAAGAGAGCTGAACGAGGGAGAGACAAACAGAGAGAATGAACGTAGAGTGGTGGTAGGTGAGATATTTATAAGATAAACATGAGTCCCATTTACACATAAGTCCAAATATGTTACACAATTTCCAGTTTGAGTCAATTGACGATCCAACGAGAGCAAACGAAGTCATTTGGATTCAAGACAGTTACGAAGATTGACAAGCTCAACGAAATACACGCGTTGACATCAAAATGAAGCAAAACTGACAAGGCCGAACAAAAATAAAAATTACGAAAAAGGGCTCAAACTACCTAAACCAGGTCAAACTCCACCAAACGACCTATCCAGGACTCAAAACCAAAGAAATGCAAAACCAAAACACACTTAACAACAACAAAATCGCACGTAATTACCCACTAATTCGGATTAAGTTGGGTCGGAGTGTTACAATCAGATCATAAAGTCTTCTTCGATTGGGCGATGAGCAGGTCAATCTCGTATGCCCTTATTTCAATAAGAGCATTTCCGTCAATTTAAAAAATGAATCAATAAAACCGGGAGCTTCTAAATATACACCGTTTTTCTCTCTTTTTACACCAGAAATTTTTTTTTTACAGTTTTGCCCATGCATGAAAGGACTAAAATGCCCTTGTCTCTTGCAGCATTAGCCCATTATTTCTTTTCATACACACTCTTCCATCATCTTCCCTTCCATCCTTCTTCCTTTTTTTCCTCCAAGAGCATCTTTCCTCTTCTTTCTTCCCTCTTCCCTCTTACTTCTTCCATGCAAGAGAGCATCCCTACGACCCTCTCCTTCCCTCTTCCACCTTCCTTCAAATAGAACATCATTATCTAAAAGTACAAGTTGGCATTATCTTCCCTTCTCATTACTCTTTGTCCTAGCAAACATCAACCAACACTTAAATAGTGTAATGGAGGAGGAGGTTAACAATCAAATAGTTGTTTTCAATGAGAATGGCAGTGACAAAGTGAGTTTGTTTGAAATTTATACATTCCTTTTCGTTTTCTTTTTTTTAAATTTTCTGCATGCTCGTGCTCTGTTCGGTCTCGGAAATCCAAACACATTTGCATATATTCGGTCTATAATGACCGAACATAATAAACATGTTCGGCCCCTAATGGGCGAACATATTAGATGTGTTCGGCCATTATAGGCCGAACACATCAGATGTGTTCGGCCATGAATGACCGAACATATATAGTATGTTCGGCCAAATATGGCCGAACAATATCTGTTTGTTCGGCCATTCAGGGCTGAACATAGTATATGTGTTAACATTCCATTTTATTTTCATCTGTAGGATGGTCCATCTACACAGTGCAGCCGAGTGACTGATGAATGTATAATGGATTATACGAGTAAATTTACCACTCATGAGGTAAGGCGCAAAGTTGAATAATTTTGTAATTTAATTGCATCCGTTAATATATAAAAATAAATGTTTTTTTGTATAGATATTCAAGAGCCGGGATGCTTTAATCAAATGGGTTCGTGATGTTGGCAAGAGAAATGGTATTGTTGTTGTGATTAGGGCCTCAAATGCAGGTGGGGTTGGTGTAAAACCAAGAATTACCCTTGCATGTGAGAGATTTGGATATTATAATGCGTGCGAGTCCAATAACAAAGGGACTACTAAAAAAAAGATCAAGCAAACAAGAACAAAGAAATTTGGATGCCCATTCACATTAAAGGGCAAGAAGTTAGCTACAGGTGATGATTGGATGTTGGAAGTTGTGTGTGGTGTTCATAATCACTCGGCTGCCGAGTATCTAGAAGGGCACTCATTTGCAGGGAGACTATCAAAGGAAAAGACAGAGTTGTTAATTGATCTGTCAAAGAGTATGGTTAGGCCAAAAGATATTTTGGTTACATTAAAACAAAGAAGTGAACTAAATGTAACAACAATGAAGACTATCTACAATGCACGCTATAGGCAGAAAATCACTGAACAGGGTGGGAGAAGTCAAATGCAACAACTCCTATGCAAATTGGCAGAGCACAAGTACATTGAATGGCATATGAACTGTGATAATACTAACACCCTCAGGGATATTTGTTGGACACACCCAACTAGCTTAGAATTATTGCGTGCATTTCCACATGTCTTGATAATGGATTGCACGTACAAGACGAACCGGTATCGGCTGCCTCTATTGGAGATTGTTGGAGTTACATCCACAGAAATGACATTTTCCGTATGCTTTGCTTATCTCCAAGTTGAATGTGAAGATAATTATGCATGGGTGTTGAGAGTCTTGCGTTCTATCATTGTTGACGCTAATTGTGTTCTCCCTGGAGTCATTGTCACCGACAAAGAGTTGAGGCTCATGAAGGCCATCAACAGTGTATTTCCGGAGAGTACTCATTTATTGTGTACTTAGCACATTAATAAGAATGTCTTAAGTAAATGTAAAAAGTTGTTTGAAACCAAGAAAATGTGGGACAAGTTTAATATGAGTTGGAATATGGTAATGTCTGCTTCGACAGAAGAAGAGTATAATGAACTTTTTAGTAGGCTACGTAAGGATTTTTGTACTTATCCCGAAGCACTACAGTATGTGAAAAGCACATGGTTAGATCCATACAAAGAAAAATTTGTGTCTGTATGGGCAGATAATTGTTTACATTTGGGGAATACTACATCGAATAGGTAATGTGAATGTTTGCTATTGATTGAGTTACATTTATTATGTAATATATCCATATGAATTAATAACATTTATTTTTCTTACAGGGCCGAGAGTTCACATGCACAATTAAAAAGACAACTTGGATCATGTCAAGGAGATCTTGAATCAAACTGGACAAAGATCCATAATCTGCTCCAACTGCAACATACTAGTATAAAAGCATCATTTGAAAAAAGTAAAACAGTTGTGCAACACAATTTCAAGCCTTCTGATTTCAATGACATTCGCGGCAACATCTCAAAAAATGCATTGGATAAAATATTGTTAGAAAGAAAAAGAGCCGAACAAGTTGGAACTGATCCGGTCTCATGCATGTGCATCATTCGTCGTACACATGGTTTACCTTGTGCACATGAGATTGGAGAATATGTTTATCAACAACGCCCAATTCCTCTCAATTGCGTACATCCACATTGGTGTAAGCTTGATATGTTGCCTAACAGTGCAATGAAGAGGCCTACTTTGGATGTTAAAGCGGAGTTGGTGTTAGTCGAAAGGGCTTTTAATGAGGGTGATCATACAAAGCAATTGCAAATGTTAAGGAAGTTGAGAGAGTTATATGAACCGGATAGTACTTTCTTAATAGAACCAGAAGTGAAATTAAAAGCTCGAGGTCGCCCATCTATTAAGGCTAGTACATCGACCCGGCGTGATCCAAGTGCCTTTGAGATAACGCAATCTGGACATGATAGTTACTCTCCTGTATTTAACGAAGCGAAGGCTGTTCATAGCAAGGCAACTGTACATGGTATAGTTAAAAAGAAAGGAAAGGCAAAGGTGCATCACACAAGATCACAGCATACTATTTCTTACCGTGAGCAATTTCCAGATGGGATAAGAGACTACATACGCGTCATAAAAGACGTTACAGCTGATGGCAACTGTGGCTTCAGAGCCATTGCAGGGCTACTTGGGCTAACCGAAGATGATTGGTCACGGTTAGGAGAGATTTAGTAAATGAATTACTTGCCCATTCAAAAGAGTATCAACAACTTTATGGGATTGAAAACGGAGTTCACGAATTGATTGAGGCATTGTCATATTATGATAAGTATCCCAGTTATTCCCATTGGATGACTATGCCAGACATGGGGCATATTATCGCTTCTCATTATAATTTGGTATTATTCCACTTTAGCATGCAACAATGCCTTACCTTTCTGCCTCTTTGGTCTGTAACTTTGATTAGTAGCAGTACAGTTGTTAATTTCATACATGAAATTTGTGAACTGCTTACAGACTTACTTCCATGTACAAAAAATAAAGAACCCCCTCTTAAACAAAAAACAACAGCATTGACACATCAACCTCTGTCACTCATACTTGCAATCTTCCAAATTGCCTCAACACTCTCTCTGGGTGGTACGGTTCCACAACCTCCAAACACCTAATACATCCAGAGTAGAATGCAAAATCATATAATGGATGTTGTTGCCTTGAATTACGATATGGATCCTAAGTAACCTACGTCAATTTACATAGATCTTTAGTTGCACATAAATACAAGAATGAAGAATAATTTGAAATTACTACTAGTGAGAAACGCAATACCTTATCATTGCCCATTTCATCAATAATTTATCGTAATGATTGAAGGCGACCATCTTTATTTGACTTTCTGCTCGGTTGCCACAATAATGCTCTAGGGTTATGTTGAATGTACATGAGATTTGGGTTAGGAGCAAAACATGGAAAATGCTTATATATCCATGCTTCCAGGAGTGATGATCCCCGGCTATTTGTTTCACTTCATACCGAGTAGCTAACCCCAAATGCCAATAAAGATAGGCCAAAGTAGCAGCACCCCATGCATATGAAGCCACAGCATCAACATCCATGAGGAAGTGAAGATAAATGACCAAAACGTGTGTGTCACTTTTGTCACTAAACAGTGTACACCCAAATATATATAGCAAATAAGCTCTCACTGCCCGGTCAATGGCTACTTCTCCATCAGAATCTGTCACTGCATCAAACTTATTCTTTAGCCACTCTAACCTTACTGAATGACCCCGCACCTGTGTAAGCTCATCATGACCCTCCGAGCGTCGAACTCCTAATGCTCGGTGTAATAGCTCTTTAGCTTCAGAAAATCCAAAATCATCATTATATGAAACCGTTATCCTCGTCACTGGGATCCCAATAATGGTGGCAACATCATCTAACGTGATGGTCATCTCTCCAAATGGCATGTGGAACATATTTGTCTTTGGATGCCACCTTTCTACAAACGCTGACACAAGGCTCTTATCAACAGATTTGTAAGAAGTCCTGATCAACGGTGCTAGACTAGATCTATCAATCTTCTGTCTAATTAAATCGGACTCGTTCAGATACCACATCCTTACTTTTTGCCCATGACTCAAACACTTGAGCGGAAGACGGTCCTGAAAATATGCATATACATTAAAGATGAAATAAGAGATCACATTTATATGGAAAATATATAAAACATACCTCTCCATTCCAAATAAATTTTGCAACATGTGTTTGAAAACTATTTAAAATCGAAGGGTTAGTCGGCCCAACCATTTATTCTCCATTATCTTCTTCATTCTCTTCCACCTCCTCATCTTCATTCTCTTCAAAGTCCGGGACCTCCGGTTGTTCTGGCTCTTCAATAATTGGCTCTTCAACGCGTTGACGACGCCTTCTTTCAGAAGCTGTTGGACGAGCTCTAGAACTACTAGCCATATCTGCAAGTAATTCAATCAGTTGTTAGTTGAGTAGGGGTACAGTGTCCTCATTGTGTTCGGCCCTGTATGACCGAACACACTAAATGTGTTCGGCCATACAGGACCAAACCTGTTTACTATGGTTCGGCCCTGAGTGGCCGAACACACAAGTCATGTTCGGCCAACAGTGGCCGAACACCTTTCATATGTTCTGCCCTGTATGGCCGAACACTGTGATGTTGTTTGGACAGACCAGGCCGAACAATATGCACTGTGTTCAGCCACGCAGGGCCGAACATGGCGACGGGATGGAACGTGTTGCATGATCACACAGCGGAATGGAGGGAAAAATGTATTCTACTATCACAATCTAAACATGCAAGAACCCATTGCAATGAATAATATGTGGAGAAGAGAAAAGAATACCTTAAAGAAGATAATTCCTTTGAGAATGGTGGAAAAGAGAATGTAGAACAACTGTGGCAATGGTAGAGAAGAGATGAAAGATTACCTTCAAGATTGGAGAGGAATCCTTGGGGAAAAAAGGGAATGGAGGAAAAATAGAGAGGAACCCTTGGGGAAGAAAGGGAAATGGAAAGAGGGATTTTTGGTGTAGAGAAAGAGGAATTTAGTTAGGTGGGGGCATAATATGGAAATGTAGTGTGTATAAAGAGAAGAAAACTAAACCCCCTCACTTACTTCATTGTGCATAAAGAGAACTAGTGTAAGAAGAGATAAATTCAGTTGGTTTAGCAAGCCCCATAAAACCTAGTACTTAACCCACTCCCTCCCTCTCGCAGTCGTACGGATTCAACAGCCGGATTTCCGACTACGGCTGTCTTGTTCCAGCAGCGCAGGATGACGTCATATTCCGGCGAAAGTACTAATAGGGCATGCTGAGGAGGAGAGGAATAGGAGTAGCGGCGTTGAAAGCCAGAGATTGGATTCGGAGCTCCTCCTCCTCGAATGCGATGGAAAACGAGACCACCAGCAGCCGTGACGAGAAGGAGGAGAAGGAGAAGGAGAAGGAGAAGGTGTATGTGCATTACAACCACAACGATTCATGCAAATACTCCAGGTGGACTGCCAGGTACCCCCCGCACTACTAACAACTTGCTTCTTTCTTTCTCAGTTCTCATCATTAATTCTAACCTAACCTTCTAATCAGTGCATTCAATACCTTATGAAATGGATGGCTTGGATTCAATTCGACCATGGCCTTCCTTGGGAATTTCTTATCATCTGAACAATTGCTAAAAATAAGGTGATCTTAACCAACCCTTTGTTTTTTGGGCTTGGACAAGACAAGATTAAGATTAAGATTATTATTATTTTTTTCTCTTTCTCTTTTAGGCTAAAAAAGGGCAATGGTGTGGAGACTTTGGTTATTGGAGATGTTAATTATAATTTTAATGATTATACAAAAACTTTACACTTGATTCATAATATCCTTTTTCATGAGAATTGTAAATGCTTTTACTTCTAAAAGGCATTCTCATAATCAAACAGCAAAACTATGAAAATCACACCTGATAAGTCATATGGAATAAGTCAGTTAGCTTCTTCAGCTGTTGCCAACTGATGATTGATAATGTATCCTTAATTGTCCAAAGGAACGATAATTAATGCCTTGTTGTTATTTGTCCGTAATTATGGAATCTTTGTTTGCCTTGCCTTGCCTTGCCTTGCCTTATTCTTTGCTTTCCCTAATCTTCATATTATTTTGACAGGGAAAGTTACCACTTCATGTATGCGAGACCATGGGAGCAAGTATCAGATTTCTATTCTAATCTAGTCCAGGGGCGTTTTTCACTAAATACTTTGTTTCGTATTGAGGTAGGTCATACGTACATCTTCATTTTGGAAACCATTTTGTTGTGACTGCTAATTATGTTACTCTTAGCTGGTGGCATGAACAAGAATACCATTTCACAAAATAATAATAATAAATAAATCATGCCCAAGAGTAAGGTGTTGCGTTAGCTCAGAATAACCCTTACAGTCTTTCGAGCTTTACCTGTTCTGGTTTTCTCTTGCGCCTAGATTCTCTGCTTAGTGAATTGGAATGGTCTCTTAAAAAAGGCTAAGTACTATTGGGTGCAATTTGGTTGCCATGGGTTTGCCAGGTTCGGAAATGTCCTTGTCACAGTAACGGGTGTTCAGATATTATATATGTAGCATGTTTAAAGGTGACAGTGGTCACAAAATCCTCTCTATTGTGTTTTTGTATTCGAATTTGGTTGTTCTTTGTCTGTTTTTTTTTTAAACTATAAACTGTGTAACGCTATGAAAGTAGTATAATTCAGCTTTGCATCGCTTCCCCCAACCCTACCTCGTATCCATCAAGGTGGTTTTGAGTTATTTTTGGTACTTTTAAGGTCAAATGTTTTTTGTGAAATCTGACTTAGCTTTTATGCTTGATCACCATCCTGGAAACTGAAATTTCTCACTCCTTCATACCTCATTACCATTTTTGGCTCTTTCTTCTACCGGCTTCGTCTTCTTTGGTGTAATCTTCTACCAGCTAGGTTTGCTTTCTTCCTTTTTGGTACCATATGGAAGGGTGGCCAGTGAGCCTCTTCAAGGCATTAGGACTTTGATCAATATCAAAGTACCCCATTGTGTTTTGTTTTTTTTCGTTGTTGTTGGGGGCGTGGTCATTGCTTGCTCTTGGCAAAATGAGTTACATCAAATTATTCATTTGTTGGCTTATGAGTTTTTTTCAACAAACTAAACATTGATTATTGAGTCCGGGCATATTTATAAGTCACACTGTCGTATTTGATGGGTGCTTCTGGATTATTCAATTTGATAGGCGGAAAGTTTCTCACAAGAAGTGGGTTTGGCCTCTAGTATCTCTGAAAGAGGGGGAACGGGGGGGGGGGGGGGGGGGGGGGGGGGGTGCGGTGGACTGTTTCCGCTAGTCTCGCAACCTTCTATTAGTGTTCTATTTCTTTGTTCATTTTAGCCCTTCATTTTTCCTGGCATTCTATTTGAGTAAATACACTTAACACACTGTGATGGATGAATATTTGTGATATCGAATTCAGCTTTCTTCCTTTCTCGTGGTTTGAGAAGTGCTTACTTGAAAAACACGACCACTAGTTCTTCCATCAATATCTTCTACTTTCACCTGTCATTATTTAAGTTTGCAACAACCTACCTGTGCATATCTTGAATCATCTGAGACCTCTACACAATTTCTTTCATCTGGATCCTTAAATTAGGTTGGAATACCTGTCAAGCTGTGTTGGATATGACAGAATATCTGCATTTGTAGAGGACCTGTGCTGGTGTAACTCAACCACACCCAAAATTAATGGAAATTAAATTTGAAACAATATTTTATCATAAGCTTTTTTTATTGTTTATTTTTATCTCAAAAAATAATTCGCTGTGGCTTTGTATGCTAAGATTTAAGGGGTCAAGTGAGTCCAGTACCTCCTAACCTGTACCTTCATCTAGTACAACTGGTTGGCACAAATTGGTTAATGTAAATACATTTCACTACTAATGTGTAACTGCACTACCATGCATTTTAGCTAGTCTTGCTTAGAGCATCCATTTGTATACTAGGCATATTTTGCTCTGTAGATACTTCCATATGCTAAAGTACTTATATCAGTGTCCACTGCTAAGCATATACGGGAAATAAGTTGTCAGAGTTTGTAACCGTATTTTTTGTAATTTTTCCCGTTTACATGAATGATATAAAAATTTCTTAATTTTCATGGTACTCTTAATTTTTATTTATGTACTTAACAAGTTTATAAAAGTATTGTTAAAAAAGGTTTCTTTAAGAGAGAGTCCTCATTTTCTATATTTATTTTAGAGGCCTGTATCCACAGAAACATCCATCCAAGAAAGTGAGGATGTTTTGATGGCTTGTGCGGAAATGAAATCAGTAAATGTACTTACTGAATGCAAGGTTGGAAGGTGGGCAAGAGCAACATTTAAGATAATACTGTCATATCATGGGGGTTCCTTTGATGGGTGGCAGAAGCAGCCTGGTCTGAACACTGTTCAAGGGTAAGTGTTAACAAGCATACATATCACTGTTTGGACACTTGGATCTTGACTTCGGTTTCATTATTTTTCATAAAATTGAAATTTGGATGGTTCTTTATGTCTGGCCAAATTGAGTTTTGGTGGTTCAGACAGAGTTAAGCCAACCGATTTCTTAATCAGTAACTGAGTTTTGAATGCCTAGAGACTTACTGCTACTAGGGTGGTGATAATTGTGTGACAAATTTCTTTGTGCTGATTTCCATGGCTGCGTCTTTGACTCTTTTAAGTGTTTTTTTTATTACTTATTACAGCTTGGTTGAAAAATCTTTGGGTAGATTTGTTGACGAGAAAAAAGCACATCAGCTGAAAGAGAAGTCTTTGCCGCTGGTAGGTTGTTCTACTGTAGCAGGGAGAACTGACAAAGGGGTGACAGCTCTTCAGCAAGTTTGTTCATTCTGTAAGTTGCTTGTTTCTTAAAACACGTACTTGCATATATTGCAATACTCTCATCATCATCATCATACAAGTCTTATCTATCAGCTCTTCAGCAAGTGTGTTAAGTTGCCATTGTCATTATCATCATCATCTGCAGCTGTGTATTTTTATTTCTTGTTAATCAAAATTTTGCTGGAATACCTAATTTCTCTCTTTTATCTATGACTTTTTCTCACTGGCTTATTAAATACTTCTTGTCTTCTCTCTTTTTGATCTTTCTTTATATTCTGGGAAAAAAAAGAAGAAAAAAATAAAATATTTCTTTGGATGCTCCCTTTATGACGAGAGAAACTTCTGAAGAGCTTATATTAATCAGAAAGACAGCACCTTTAATATTCCCTCACAATCAAAATGCCTTAGTTTGTTTAAATATAGCATGATATGGCTGCCATTGGAATATATACATATATTTATTTATCTCAAGGGCAACTGGATGTAGATTCTTAGTCATTGGAGAAGATATCCAAAAAAAAAAAAAAAAGAACTTGGTCATTGGAGAAAACTCCCATTTTCATTAGTTGTGTAAATGTGTGTGTATTTTTTAGTCATTAGATAAAAGTAAAGCTTCAATTTCCATAGAAATAGAGGGGTAATTGAAGCACATTTTTGTTGTATATGAGTGGATCAGCATATGCAATTGGAGCCTTTTTTTTTTCTTGCACAAAAGTTCATCAGCCAGGATAATTCAATGATAGATTGAGGTTGTTGAGTTTTTTTTTAATTGATTATTTTTTTATCCCCTGATTCAGTTTCCTTCATACTTGGATGTTATGATTTGGTTTTTTCATTTGCATATGTACCTGGTTCCTTCTTTTAGATACTTGGAGAAAGGATGTTAAGTGTAGTGACATTGAGGATGCTATCAACAATGCAGCACCTGAAAAGCTCAGACTCAGAGTCATATCTGTCTCAGAGGTGACGTTCTATTCATTCATGCCATTGCAAAAATAGGAATATCAAACATGCAGAGCATGAGTTATATGTCTTGAAACGTTTTTCGTCGTTTTTCCTTCTTGCAACAGTCTTCTACCCAAGTTGTTACTTCTGCTTCAACCAATTGTTAAAAGCATGGTTTTGGACCTCATAAGACAGGGTCAACACTGTCATGCAATGCTGATAACGATTTGAGCCATTTTATAAGTTTATTTCAGTTACTTTATTATTTTGAAATTACTATATTAAAAACTCTAGAAATTAGAAGTTCTGACATCTCCTACCTTGAGGGCCTTTTAGAGTGTTTTAGATTGAACAATATAAAAATAAGATTACCATTGTGTATAATCTAATTTTATTTGAAAGGTAACAATTTCATGAAATGAACTGTACAGTGGACAGCAAAAGTAAAATTCAAACAAGAAAAATAGAGTAATTTTATTTTTTAAATATTTGTTTGGATATGATGGCACTAGACTCTTGATGGGCCAAAGAACAGGCCCTTGATGTCCCTTTTACAACCCCAAGAGGGCACAAAGGCGAATTATAACCTCAAGTCCTTATGAGGGCATAAAGCGGACTTAAGGGATGACTCCCATTGTGTTAAATGTCAGCCAATATTGGTACATATCGGCTAATACATATCGGTATCGGTCCATACTGAACTGATAAGTATCAACTCATTGGTTTCAGTCTCAGTGCCCCAGAATATTGCAGAGATCAGTTCATCTTGGCCATTATCTTGAAAATATTGGTTAAGACCGATATTGCAGCTGATATTTTTCAAAATATCGGTTGATGAACCTTTCAATCGTTGGTACCCGTACCCCAATAGACACACAGTTACACACACACAAAAAGGATGAAGTTGAATGAAAAGGTGACGAAACAGAGAGAGAATGCATGCAGTTGTAGTAAAGGGGAAAAGAGAGAGGGATGCAGTTGTATATAAAATTCTGGATGGGGTTCTAATTGCCAATGAATGTATCCACTCTAGAAACAAGGGAAGGAAACAAGGGAAGGAAACCAGGCTTTCTTTGCAAATTAGACTTTGAGAAGGCCTTTGATGTGGTGGATGGGAATTTCTTTAGTACTTACTGAGGATGGGCTTTGGATTGAGATAGACAGCGTGGATTGTAGAATGCTTAAATTTAGCTTCCTTTTCTATCCTCCTAAATGGCTCTCCCACTGGATTCTTTTTTGCTTCCAGAGATTTTACATAGTGGGGATCCGCTATCCCCTTTCTTATTTGTAATTGATGTTGAAGCCTTAAGTAGAATGATGAATGTTTTGGTTAATGCTAGTTTGATAAAAGGTTTTGATCCTTGTAATGGCGCTCCATCTATCTCCCATATGCAATTTGCTGACATTACTCTACTATTTTGTGATGCGGAAGAAGACTAACTTTGCAATGTGAAGGTGATACTTCTATGCTTTGGAGTAGTATCGTGCCTAAAAGTCAATTTCTTTAAAATTGAGTTGATGAGCATTGGGCCAATTTCTTTAAAATTGAGTTGATTGGCATTGGGGTGAATGAAGAAAGCCTAGTGGGGCTAGCAGATGTCCTTGGATGTAAAGCCGGTACTTTCCCAACATACTTATTTGGGGCTGCCATTATGTACTTGTGCCATGCTTATCTCCCTCTGGAATTGTGTGCTAGAAAGATTGGATAAAAGGCTTTCCTCATGGAAAGCAAATTATTTATCTTTGGGTGGTAGTTTCACCTTAATCAAAGTAGCCCTTTCAAACCTTCCTATTTACTTCATGTAATTATTTAAATGTCTAGTTGAGGATCAACAAACTACAGAGATAGTTTCTATGGTAGGGCAAAGAGAATAAGAAGAAATTTCATTTGGCTAAATGGTCTCAGGTGTGCAAGTCCAAAGCAGATGGTGGTTTAGGCATTTGGCTGGTGAAGGAACAAACTTAGCCCTTCTAGGTAAATGGCTATGGAGGATAGGAGATGACTCTGAAGGCTTATGGAAGCAGACTATTGTCCCCAAATAGGATTGCCATAGGAATGGATGGTTGATTCGGGATCCTTTTCCGCCTTTCTTTGGTCTTTGGAAGGGCATCGTAGCC
Source organism: Sextonia rubra (assembly GCA_037013555.1). Classification (NCBI taxonomy): domain Eukaryota; kingdom Viridiplantae; phylum Streptophyta; class Magnoliopsida; order Laurales; family Lauraceae; genus Sextonia; species Sextonia rubra. Next base: position 909,536 of record JASUAD010000027.1, read on the forward strand.
AAGGATCGAAATAGTGGTGGCGATTGGCATTAGCGGCTAGCTGCTGAAACACTAAGTAGCGGGTAGCGACGTGATTTAAAAAAAATTGACAAAAAATCCAAAAAAATTATAGAAAATCTAGAATATTGTAAAAAGCTAGAATATGTGTTTTTTTTCGTTAGTAACTAAGATAAGGGGTGTAGCGGTCCCCATTTTTTATTTTATTTTATTTTGTGTGTCTCTTCTAGCTTTAGATTGGAAGAAAGTGATGTTAGGTACCTAACTTGGATAAAAAAATGTGGTAAAAATGGAAGAAGAGAAGTAAAAAAAGAGAAAAGGGACCCTTTAAAGTCATCAAAACCCAGCCGCTACGCAGTGATGCTAACACTCTAATAGCGTAGTAGCCCTTACCAGTATGGCTGATATAGTGGCCGCTATTTTGATCCATGATCCTAGCAACTAAAGAAGCATTCTGTAAACAAATTAGATGCCGCATGGGCAAAGGAGATAGAGTATTTTCTGGATAGACCCTTGGGCTTTGGGTGAGGGATGTTCCTCTACCTAATACCTTTCATCGGTTGTTTAATTGCGCTTTTAACCAAGACACTAAAGTTTGTGACTATATGAAGAGAGGAAGAGACTGCATTGTTTTGTTTGGGGGTGGGGATTGTTGTGGGGAGAGGGAGGGCATCTGTAGAAGGAATCTAAAGGAGCAGGAAACTTCCCCATTTCAGGTCTTATTGGAAATTGTTGGCGAGGTCTTCATTCCTAGACAAAAGAAAGATAAAAGAATGTCGATGGCTTCTGCTGATGGTATGATTCTGGTTGCCTCTTTATTTATGGTTTTGTCTATTAATGTTGTTATGAACAGCCCAAACTTGGCGAGATTGTGGAGGTGGAAGGCTCCTCCAAGAGTCATTGCTTTCGGCTGGTCGGTCCTTGTTGGAGAAATTTTAACTATGAACAATTTGAGGCGCCTGCATGTTATTGTTGAAAATGCTTGCCCCATGTGTCTCACAAAAGAGGAATCTATCGACGATCTTCTCCTCAACTGCAGGTTTGCCACACTATTTGAAAGTGCAGCTTTGCCACACTATTTGAAAGTCAATTTTTTCAGCTGGTTTCTTCTCTGTGGCCCTCTACCATCGTCTGTACCAGCGTTTTTGAGGTTTTGGGATTATGTATGGGCTCCACTAGAGGTCAAATGATTCTACAATTTGGTCTGTGTGGAAAGAAAGAAAAGAAGGTGCCTTGAAGGTAAAGTGGTTAATGTAAATATATTGGTGGAATTGATCAAAAGATTGGTGGCTCTTTGGGTCTCACCATTGCCCTGCTTCAAAGGTATTTTGGTGAATTACATCATTTATAATTGGAATGAGACGGCAGATTCCTGCCCCCGTGCAATGAGTCATTCTCCAAGGTGGCTTCCTCCTCCACCAGGCTCTTTGAAGCTTAATTTTGATGGTAGTGAATGTGGTGCTCCGAGTATGGCGGGTGTGGGTTTTCTCATTTGCAATGAAGAGGGGACCCTTGTTTTTTTCAGGTCCAGCAGGCTTCTGTTCTGTCAACAAAGCTGAGCTTCTTGCTTTGTGTATTGGCCTTTGTCAAGCCTCATGTCTACACCCTCACCACCTAATTGCCAAAGGGGATTCTGCCTGTGTTATTTGGCGGGCTTCAAATTCTTGTAATCCTCCCTAGTATCTTGCTGATTTGTTTATGAGGTGATGGAGCTGTCTAGTGCTTTGAACATCTCCTTAAATCACATAAAGCGCACGGCTAATGACAAAGCAGACTTTATTGCAAAAGAGGGAGTTCACAGACTTAAGCCGTATATTTCTGTTGGTTATTATTATTATTATTATTATTTTCTTTGTTCTGGGTGGTCTTGGCTGATTTTCAAAGGTTTTTTTCTTCCCTTTGGCTTCTTTGTTTGGTATACTCCTATACTGTACAGTTCTTGAGCTTTAATACAGTCATCATTTAAAAAAAAAAAAGAAGAAGAATGGCCCCAAAGATTAAACACTAAAACTTAGCATATTTAGTAGTTTAAGATTAAACAGTAGTAGAGAATGTTATGACTTGGGGGTTGATATTTTGGTTTTTTAGGATATGTTACATTGTTTTTTGTGGTTGAATAAACATTCATGCTGTGAATCGCGGCATGATGTTGTGACGTACCAGTTTTTAGGGTCAACCGCAATGACGATTGATAGCACTAGTTTGAACTATGATGACACCTCACCTCCCTGTCTTTTGCTTGTAAGTCTTAACAAAGGGCCTTTATAGGCTGTACGAAGAAGAAAAAATAAAAAAAATACAACAGGTTTCTTGGGCTAAAAATCCATGTTCTAAAATGCCCCAGGGAACCCCTATTTCTAGAGTTTGGGATCCTTGGGGGCTGGTACTCCGGTGCTGGTCCTTGGGTGCCAGAGCAGTTTTTGAGGCAGGCCTAAACAAAAGAGAGGCCCAACACCCAACAGCTTCTGGAAACATCGACAAATTTACAATAGAAGTGCTGGATGGCACCAGCAGCTACAGTGCTCAAATTGGAAGTGGAGCTACTTTGCCAAAAATCATGATATTTTAATAATATAGTTTCTTTGTATTTTCACTGTTTTTTTTATATATTCTTTTTTGGGTTTCAGATCTTTATGTTAACATAAAGATAACGGTGACTGTAAATGTTGTTTCCCATTCAAAGCCAAGTTTAGTTCAGTTATTTGTATTTATGGTAGTTTTGTAACTTCATTTTTTTTCATATGCAATTTTCTGTATTAAATATACTTAATAAAATTAACTGTATTAAATGTCTATGGCTTGTCCATCTTTTTAAATTTATTTTATACAATCAATTCATATCTATGTGTGATAAATTATTACCATTTTCACAATTAAGATAGCATGATGGTAGTGTTTGGGAAATTTCAAACGCATACCATTGAAATGAGCTTTTATAAGAGAAGTTGAGACTGAAGGATTTAGGGTGGGAATCTACAAGGGACCATTAAAATTTCCCCCCCTTGGTAGTGACATAATTATCCATCCTTTACCCTTTAAAATGATGGTGCCTTTTTTATCTGTTGACTTGACCTCTTTGATAAAAGCCCTGTTGCTAGGAATTCCTTGAAACTTGGTAGGAATTTTCCATGTGTGCCCTAACTTAAAAACAAGGATCAATGACTTACCACATCATACGAACTCTTCCATGTGACTTATTAGTATCTTTCTATTCCATTGAATGAAAGAGATTTGGTGATTTTCTAGCTCAAAAAAGGACATTCAACAAATTTTTTCTACTTGTGTAATATAAACTCTCAGTTTTCTTTCCTTCCCTTTTGGCTTTATAACAGCTGATGTGTAGTGGCGCACGTGAAAAATATTTTAGGTGTCAAGGGTGTTCCATCCTAATTTCTCAGCCAAGTGGAAGCACTACTTATATATTTTCCCCCTCAAAGGCAGAGAGGAAGACATAAGTGGGAGCAATATTGTTGGTGATAATACTGACTCTTGTAGACGTAATGATGAGCTGAAAAAGGAATGGGTTGAATTTGCTGATGAAAATGGCAGATGCATTGCAGTTGATGGCAATGATGAGTTTGATGGCAGAAAGAAACCTAGTGGCTTCAGTGTAACTAAGGTGAACCAACTCCTACAACAGCTAGAAGGGAAGTCCCTATCCTACCAGATGTTTGCGCGAGACACCAAAGCATCAAGAAGCTCGTAAGGACTTCCATTTTTCTCTCTCGATATCTGTACAACATTATACTCCACATTGCCTCACATGTACATTAAAATGATGCTCCAATGTGTTGAAGGTTACCCCTAAGATATGGGGGCATTGTAGCCAATGGTTTTGAAGTGCAGGACATATGTATATGCCATCCATTATGCAGTGTCCTGGCCGCATGGAGTAGTCTGGTGCTCATACGTATTTGCCTGATGAATTCTGTATTTCATTCTTATTTGTACTGGGCGATATGACTTACTCTGCACACCATCAAAGACAAGTGGGATTCTCATTAATTGTGTAGTTGGAGATCACATGGTCTTGATTTTGCAAAACTGATCTCTTAATGATCTTGCATGCTGCTTTTGCCTGTTTCGCCAGAGGTCCTCCAACAGAATGTTTCCTTTACCATGCTCGAGCTGCAGAAGCCATATTTCCTTGCTCCAAGGAGGTAATTTGTTATCATTATTGCGAACTGTATTACACTGCCACCTCTACAATCATATTCATTATGATGGAACACCTAAAAGAAATTGCCCATACCTGTGCTAACTATATGTGCCATTTCTCTAGGCTCTTACAGAACTGAGGGTGATGTGTGTGGAGCTTGTTGCGAATCGTTTCCTGCGTAAGGTAATGGATTGTTTACAGCTATCTGCACTGTTTTTACCTTTTTTTTGGTTAAAGCTTATCAGTACAAGAGGGATGTGACAAAACCCGCACTGTTTTTGCTTCTTTCAATGAATTATATAATGCTCAGCTGATAAAAATGTAACTTCGGTCTGGCCCAAAATTCATTGATTGAAACTGTTCATAAATGGCCCCTTCCGTGGTTGGTTCATTGATAGAACCTTCCAATTATCAGCATGTACAATCCTAGGCATCCAATCTTTTTGCTATTTTCTTTTGGTGTGGACTGCTCCTGTTTTTCTTTAGTAACTGTCTATTTTGATACACCAACCCTATTGATGAGTCACCCACGTTGGGGCTGGCCTACCAAATTAATGTCTTAGATTACTGAAATTGGGCTCCACTTAACAAGGTGGAAAACCCTGGTGAAAATTTACGTCTCTACGGCCCAGTTGTGTATTTTCCACTTCATTATCGAGGATGAATTAGATAGTTTTTTCTTTTCCTATACGTGGTGTTGCTTTAAAATTCACAGATTTTACTTTAAAACAGTTTCCTAAGAAAATTATCTGAATTGTATGAAGATGACGAGAGAGATCTTTTAAATCACCAAAAACCATGGATTTTCACAAGTTTCTTCCACACACTACTCATAATATGAATGGTACGAATTTTCATTAACAGGAAACAGAAAGCACGGCTATACAGTAAGAGGTGATACTGTATCGAATGCACACAAAGTACAGGCCAGGACTTGATAAAAAAAAAATAAGGGCCTATAGCTAACCAAGCTTACTTGGAAATTTATGGAACCCCCCAGCTGAAAACATGGCTAGCCCATCCTGGGTAGTCACAGCCCATAAACAAATCAATGTGGGAGAGGACAACCACAATGGCAGGTTTGCCAACTCCCTGCTTTAGCTGATTTGAATTATCCCATGCTTCTTTCTTTGGGTTCAAAGATCAATAAAGTTGAAAATTAATTTACTTGTTTTTTAAATGAAGTTAATTGACTATTATTAATATTAAAAAAATCATTCCATGGGCCGTGGCACTTCGTCTTGCAGATCAATTTCACAAGATCGATAAATCGTCCATGTCCCCAGTTTGGATGGGCTATATCTCGGAAGTTATGCTGATTGGTCTGCCTGAATCATCTAGTTGAGGACTTTTGACACTTAATTTGAACCATTTATTTATTTTTGTTGTGTTTCTTATTCATACATTTGAAGTACAATGACTGGGCAGTTTGTATCATTCAGTTGGTGCTATTTTAAGCAAGATCTCATCCAACTATCCATAATTTTAGGCTGAGGGTCAATAACATTTTAGGTCTTTTGAGGGTGGAAGACTTTCCTCTTATTGAAGTTCTCTGTCGTTGTTAGGATCCATAGTTTTCTGAACTAATGCACTATGTTATCATGTGGCCCTAGCAGATGGTACGAGTGCTTGTTGCGACAGCTGTAAGAGAGGCGGCTGCTGGTGCAGAATCTGATGCATTGCTTAAGCTGATGGACGCTGCATGCAGACGTGCTACTGCCCCACCGGCACCGCCCGATGGCCTTTGTCTTGTGGACGTCGGTTATGAAGAATTTAATCATAAAAACTGCCTAATACCATAATAGGTAAGAGGGGGTCTCTGTTACTGTTTTTACTCAAATGCATTTGAGCTTAAAGATTATGAAATTCTATTTGTTTGAAAAATATCATGTCATTAGACAGCCAACCGAAAAGAACTGTAAGTTTGGGCCGGTGGTACTATTATGGAGAAAGAAAGTCAAACCGATAGCACCTTCAATATTCTATTGTTTCTTCCAACTCTTTATTTGCTGGTCAGGGTAAACCCAAATCTACCTTCAAAGCAGAAAATCAAACTATTGGGCCATAGATCAAACACAGCAATAAAGAAAATGAATCTGCACTTTTGTGGGAGTTCCATGTGGATACGACATAACACCCTTTAAGTCCTTCCAAAAACTTTTGGAGAAATTGTCAAGGAAAATGGGAAATCCCGGTCCCCAGCAGCTGGTCTGCTGTTTGGGGATTCTACTCGGGATCCCATGAGTTTTATTACCTTGCTCAAAAGTAAAAAATCACTTTAGGGGACCTCACTTTCTGTTATTCGATTGGACAAGAGGCTTAAGTCAATCAAGGCACTTCCAAGCTTAACTTACCACCATCACTGGATCTAGGATTTCTTCTAGGACTTGAGCACATCTACTGTATTCTAACAGTAAGAATTAATCTCTAAAGGATAGAAGATAAAAATATTTATAGATTCAAGTGGTGAATGAGGGCAAGTTGCACTCAAACATAATGACTAAATTTGACGAACTTTGCTCAATGACACATTTCATCAAATTTAGTCATTGAGCTACACCTTGTCAGATCATGAGTCATAACTTGTGCAAATTATGTCAGTTGCACAATCTTGGGCTCATTGGATAGTAAGTCATCAAACAGATCTAATTTCATGTTAATATTTGTTTGAGACTCGAATTGGGACCATCCTTGGAAATGACAGGAGTTGACCCAAATTTTCTATTTTCTAGCCAATTATAACCAAGATTTCTATTTCAGACTCTCAACGACAAAAAGGACTCCATATATATTCACCTTTTAGAATAACCAGATACCAAACTGTATGAATATTTGAATGGCTTGGAACTGGCCCGTGGACCTTGATGGGCATGCATTAGTTATTTACAGAAGGATCCATGACCATGCTATTAAGATTAATTGAAAAAAAAACCTTAAACAATGATAATCTTTTTACGGCTTTTATTAATTGTCGGATCAATTTAAGGGAATTGATGTGAAAAAGTAAAGCCTATTTTGTTTTCATGGTATGTTTCTTATATCTTATTATGGAGATGTCATTTAGGTTGTGTCAATGTAAGCTACCACCATTGAAGTTGTCTTACTTTGTTTGGATGATTAAGCTATACTTTCTTTTGCCATACTTGGTTTTTGCATTGCATAAGCCAAAACAAGGCTTTTAATGGGCTTAAGTCCGAGAGTAAAACTCATGAACCTGCCCCATGATGGGATAATGCTTTGTAATGCCCAAGGGTGGAAATTCTAAATCTTTTTAAATATTTAAATTGTTGATGGTATTGGTGGGTCCTGTTACCATTCAATTATTGTTAGGATAAATTATATGATTTTAGCATTGTACATAGGGGTAATGGGACCCATACCTAACTAATCATATAGTAATTGAGTGGAGAAAAAGGGGGATCCTTGTTGCACAACACCTCCTTTCCAAAGGAAGTGAACTTTGGGTGGGAGATGGAGTCTTGTATATGGCTCTTTCAGGAAGTGGGGATTGGCTATATATATAATCTGGGAGTCTCTTAATTGCCTCACTTTACTTCTTTCTAAACCCTAGGAGAGAGAGAGAGAGAGAGAGAGCACTCATTGGATTTTTAGGTTTCGAAGAAAGATACTAAGAGGAAGAATAAGGCAATCAACCGGGCAATAGTTAATTTCCTACTCTCGACCATAGATAGCAAACATCACAAGATTCTACAAAAGGTCAGCGGGTCTCCTCTTCTGGAATTGGCATTGTTAGGGCTGGCAAAGAATTATTATTGATTCATGTGGATGGATAATCTTATGAGTTGATGATCTTGCTATTTGACGAGAGGGACGATCATGAAGGGAGTATCATGTGATGGCTGGGATTACCCTAAACAGGTGTGATGAAATTTTGCAAGGGGGATGGAGATTTAAACTCCTGGTCGACTGATGCTAGGGATTCAAAAACCCTGGGCTTTTGGACTTGATGGATCTGGCGGATCCTATGGGCCTGGGCTGGGATAGTTGAGCCCCAATTACAGGACTAAGTGATGGCAGAGGCACCATGCAATGGGTTTAGACATGATTGAATCACACAGATTGGAACCCATTGCATGTAATGATTTAAAACTGTAAGTAGGTTATGTATTCCTATAATGCATGCCACATGCAAATAGAGTAGAATGTGATCTTTTATGCATGATAAGCAATTCTGAATTTCTATTTCAAGTAGAACAGTAATACAAGTAGTAATTGTATTGATGAGATTGAATGTGGTGACTCCTCTTAGATCTGAAATCTGTATAACAATGAGGCTGCTCCCCAGATGTTCGCTAAAATTCCCATGTTAAATTCTGTACTTTGATTGCTTGGAATTGATTCTTATGACTTGTAAAACCTGTTGTGAATCATATGAATTAATTAATGCTGAATTTATTGTTCTTAATAAAGGCAAAGGTGCTGTAACCACTCCGACACAATCAAACATCAACTTGGAATTGAAGTGTGGTAAACAGAATTAATTATAAGTAGGGGGCTGGTTACACACCTGAGCATAGTAGTGAATGCCATGCAAATTATGTTGAAGGTGAGAAAAGTTTATGGATGTAACAGAGAGGTGTCATGATATGTTATAGGAGAACCCATGGTAGCCTAAAGTACTAGCACAGTGCGGGGTGAAGACCTTGGGATGGTGTAATGCAAAATGTGATGAATGACCTTAGGGGGTCAAGTGATAATGGGTACTAGGTGTACCGAATGTGGAAACGGACCAAGAGGGTTGTAATGTGAAAGCTGTGTTCGACAGTATATGTAGGTTGTGTTTGACATTCTAAATGGCACTAGGAGCCACTTTGTGCATGGAATGAGCCTATGTGGCTGGATTGTGTGATTTATGAATTGGTGCTTGGAAGCAGTAAAGAGGTGTAGATGGGAATGGATATAGATTGTGCTATACTGTTCAATAATTGGAAAGTAGTGCTCCATGTAATATTATGGTTCTTTACAATTCACTCTGTGTACCTTGTGAGATGCTAAATCACATATTTGCTAGAGTAGGAGTTTTATTCACTAGTTTATACTGATGTTGGGTTGCCCCCTTCAAGTAACCGAGTTGCGGGTGGATCGGAGAATGCCGAAGAGCAGCTTGTAGGGTTTAGTATGCGTGGCTGAGGAGAGCGTTATATCAATATTCAATAATTTAGGAGAATTGATAGTATTGAATATTTTAATTAGTTGAAGAATTTTATTATGGGAATTGTTAGACCTTGGAGACACTATTAGTTGGTTATTTAATTGGTTAGATTATATGAAAAGACATTTAATTTAATAAATTGCATTAGAAGTAAAAAGAGAGCAGTAGTAAACAAAATGGACCCTAAAACAAGGTGGAGAGATTTGAAGGGGGAAAGAGCAAATATATTTAAGGACAAAATGATTGAGAAAGGAGAATGGAATATTGAAGGAGAAACTACAGTAATGTGGAATCAAATAGCTAATTGCATTAGGAATGTTGCAAAGGAGGTACTTGGAGAATCAAAAGGGAAGAGACATATTAATAAAGAAACATGGTGGTGGAGTATGGAGATTCAGGAAGTTATTCGACAAAAAAAACATTGCTACAAAGTTTGGCAGGGGACTAAGAGTATAGAAAATTTTGAGTTGTATAAGAAGGCAAAGAAAGAAGCTAAGAAAGTAGTAAGTAGTGCAAAGTTCAAAGCATACGATAACCTCTATAATAGGTTGGGAACAAGAGAAGGAGAAAATGATATTTTTAAGCTTGCAAAAATAAGAGAAAAGAAAAATAGGGACTTAGATCATGTCAAATGTATTAAGGACAATGAGGAAAATATTTTGGTGAAGGACAACGATATTATAGAAAGGTGGAAAGAATATTTTAGTAAACTTTTAAATGAAGAATATTTGGGCGATACAAGAGTGGAGGAGGATACTTCATTACAAGAGTATACTTTTCTCCGTAGAATTAGAGGGGTGGAAGTGAAGGAAGCATTGAAGCGAATGAAAACAGGAAAGGCAACAGGCCCATATGGTATTCCGATAGAGGTATGGAAATGCTTAGGAGAGGTTGGAGTAAGTTGGTTATGTAGACTATTCAATAAGATACTTGTGACAAAGAAAATGCCGGATGAATGGAGAAGAAGCATTGTAGTGCCTATATATAAGAATAAAGGAGATATACAAAATTGTACCAACTATCGAGGGATTAAACTTATGAGTCACACTATGAAGTTATGGGAGAAAATAATAGAGCAAAGACTGAGAAAAAAGACTAAAATTTCGGAAAATCAGTTTGGTTTTATGCCAGAGAGATCAACTATGGAAGCTATCTTTTCACTTAGGCAATTAATGGAAAAATACCGAGCAAAGAGGAAAAATCTACATATGGTCTTTATCGATTTGGAAAAAGCCTATGATAGGGTACCGAGGAATTTAATTTGGTGGGTCTTAAAGAAAAGGAATGTCCCAAGAGGTTACATTGAAATTTTAAAGGATATGTACGAAGGTGCAATAACAAATGTGAAAACCACATGTGGAGAAACGGGCCGATTTCCCGTGACTATAGGCTTACATCAGGGATCATCCTTAAGCCCTTATCTCTTTCCATTAATTATGGATGAGTTAACTGTGCATATTCAAGAAGAAGTACCATGGTGTATGTTGTTTGTAGATGATATAGTATTGGTGGATGAATCTAGAGAGGGTGTAAATGCAAAGCTTGAGAGATGGTGGAGGGCATTAGAATCTAGATGCTTTAAAATAAGTCGTACAAAGACAGAATAAATGGATTGCAATTTCAGTGGATATATACAAAGTGTTGAAACCACTGTCAAAATTGAAACCCATGAGATACCACGTAAAGATTCTTTTCGGTACCTAAGCTCGATGATTAGTCAGGATGGGGAGATTGACGAAGATGTGGAGCATAGGATAAGAGCTGGATGGTTGAAGTGGAGACTAGCTTCGGGAGTACTTTGTGATAGACAAATGCCAACAAAATTGAAGGAAAAATTTTACAGGACAGTGGTTAGACCAGCTATGACATATGGAGCAGAATGTTGGCCAATTAAGAAGACACATATTCATAAGATGGATGTAGCGGAAATGAGAATGCTTAGGTGGATGTGTGGTAAAACTAGGAAAGATAAAATTAGAAATGAGCACTTTCGAGAACATTTAGGGGTAGCACCAATAGGAGATAAGATTAGAGAAATTCGTTTAAGATGGTTTGGGCATGTTGAGCGTAGGTCAGTAATGGCACCGGTGAGAAAAAGTTTGGATATACAGGTGGAGGGTCCATCAAGAGGTAGGGGTAGGCCGAAGAAAACATGGATGAAAGTCATTAATTCAGATTTGAAGAAGTTGCACTTATCGGAAGATTTAGCTCAAAATAGAACGGAATGGAGAAATAGAATTCATGTAGTCGACCCCAACATGGTTGGGATAAGGCTTTGATGATGATGATGACATTTAATTTAATAAATGATGTTTATGCCTTATGTGTTCATTTGATTAAATCATGTAAATTGTATGCTAATGTGTTATAACTCAGATTCCAACCGGGCCCTAGAATTTGGGTCATGACATGCTTCAATGATGATGATTGACACTGGTAAGCCAAAACAGCAGCTTTGTGTTGCACCTTATCCCATTGAAGCTGTTAGTGAATGCTACATGGATTATTTAATGCCTTGTTCCCAACATGCCCTTACATGTACAAAGGATTGCATTCTTATACAAATACAGAAGTCAATTCATTACAGAATCATTGTCGGGCATGTTTTACCTAAAAAAATAAGGCTGTGAAGCTTGATTATGAGATAGTTTTATTCTGTTTAAACTTCATGGAGTTCCATTAGGTAGAAACAGTAACTGGTGTTACTGGAACTGAATAAGTGCCAGCTCAGGAACTTCGGACTTGGTCCAAGGCCTGGCTAGGTCCTATGCTAGATAGAGTTTCTAAACCAGGCCAGGTTAACCTGTTGATGGATCCAGGTAAGTGTTGTCCTGTTTTCTGATTTGGATACCTATGACACCAGTTATCTGTTGCAATGAGTCAAGGTTAGACAAGATGGATTATCTAATGGCCTGCTACAAACATGCTTTATAATATGTTGGAAACTCTGCTTGAGATCATGGGTAAAATCTAGAGAAAAATGGAGTCAATACATGCTGTTGAAATTTTCATCTGGTGAGCTGCGATGTGTACAGATGAACCATCATCATCAGAAGCCTTACCAGATCTATGTGGGGTTGTTTTTGTCAGTTTTACAAGACACAAATTAAAAAAAAACCCATTTTTTATATTATTCATTTACTCACTTCATTCAAGGTCTTTTCACTGTGCTTGTATAAATTATTTGAGCAGTTGTCTTCCTTCAGTGTCAATGTGTGGACAGTTATTTAGACAAATGGTCTGCATTCAGTGTTTACATCTAAAATATGTTATAATAACAGAAAAAATAAATGATTATATAGGCTTGTGTGAGAATGAGAATATTGAGGTAACTCTTTTTTTATTTTTAGGTTGAGCTGATTCAAGTTGGCATGTGGGACTTTAATGCATCTCTCTCTTCTTGAAAAAGAACTCCTAGATTTCTTATTCTTCAACGCTATTCAAGGGTCTGTTATATTTAGTGGAAGTGGTGATGGTGATGGTGATGGTGATGGTGATGGTGTCAATGGGAGGCGAGTTCTGATACCAAGTACTGAAGCAAGATTGGGGTTCCTGTCGACCCCTGCAACATAATTGAGGTTCTTGCATCAAAAGGACATAAAATAAATAAACTATCATAACTGGACTTGTTAGAGCCTCCAGCTGGCTAGAATGTAAGGTTTGCAATGTTTTTCAGTTGAGATGTTAGAAATTGCAAGGATATTTCGGCCACTGTATGGTCAGGACCCTTTTCAAGTTGGACCAATGCATAATCTAGAAATCAAGATCCGTTCATCAGGCACGAATCTGTGCACTGACATGAGAGAGAGATATATATGTATCTAATAAATATTAGGGAATGGCTTTCACGTTTGAAGCATCCCCATTCCCTAGTTAATATATATAAGATAGTTATCCATTGTGCCCACTGCGGGGCCGGGGGGGGGGGGGGGGGGGGGGGGGCTCACTTAATGGTCCATCCAAATGGACCAAACACACGCACTTTCTTAATTTGAATAGATTGTGTACCGTTAGACTTGTGGGGCTTAGATGGAGATGATAGAGGTAAGGGATGGGGCTATTTTTTTTTTTTTTTAGTAGAGAAGAGAGGGCTAAGGAGATCTTTCTATCCCCTTGTACCAGTCCCAAGTGGGGCCTCATGTGGGCCCCAAGTTAAGGCGTTCAAGTCATCTAGTGCACTAGCTGGGCACGAGATGACTTCTCTCTCTATATATATGGAAACTTTCCAAAATGCCCCACTTTAATAATACCCCCTTTTCCTCCCTTATATTTTTGTCATGGGGCCTATGCTGAGGTTATAATGCTCTCTGTGCGTGTATGTGTATATATATATATATATATGAAAAACCCTCTGCCGAGCACCAGTGATTATGATAAGGTGAGCAATGTATGCCAAAGCACGGGCAAACTTGTTTTCCATTTATCCATTCAAGTGGATCATAATACAAGGACCTCCCCTCCCATAATAGTCTCCGTTGTGTATATGTGAGCTGCTGCACTTGTCTCCAGCTACCACAGGTTTAGGGGTGGCCAGCGTCAACATTGTTGATTGGACTAAAAAAATGGGCCCACTGTGATTGCTGTTGGTGTGAGCACTACATAAAAGCTTGTTTGTATACCATCTCTTTTATAGGTTATTATGGTCCTCAGTTGATTTTTAGTATTAGTTTTGTCACCCATTTTATTTTGAAAGCGGAGAGATCTATGTCAACAGCTAAGCAGGAGAAAGCCGGCCCGATCACCACAGTTCCACAACACAACTACAACTGCTATAGAATATTGATAGTTATTTGCTACAATGAAACTCAATAAGACAAAGATCATATAAAACTAGATTTACATGGCCCCCACCCCCACCCCCACCCCCCCCCCCCCCCCCCCCCCCCACAACTTTAATGAAGCCGAACTGTTGGGTCAATATGACAACGATTTGTATGGTGCCTTGCCGCTAATCACCCTGCCTCTTCATGGGTTGTGACACCCAGCACTGTGATAGGCATGAGCTGTGGTTGAGTTTGACACATAGTTTGTTTCAATCTCTTCTGAAATAGAAGAGATCTCATACTAATACATATTTTATTAATAAACATTTATACTTGGGTTGTAACAAGTTTTATGTGGGCTGTCAACCGACTAAATGCGACTCTTCTTTTTTTTTATCTGGATTTGGGATTCGCAGTTAAAACTAGTGAAGCTTGACCCATTTGAAGGTTTGACCGGAAAAGCAAACCTCATTTAGCTAAGTCGGTATAATTGGGACAATGCTTTGATGATGATGATAATTTTATTATAAATATATAAGCTGATCATTAAGAGGTAGGGCTAACCCAAATTTGTTCCGGACGAATCCACTAAATGGGTTGGGTTCTTTTAACTCAACCCAAGTAATGAGTCTGTTTATAAATAAAAAAAAGACGGAGAAATCAAGAAGGATATAAACCCACGATCTACTCTCATTACATCAGAGTGATCCATGCACATGACCATTTATGAAAAGAAAGTTTTGATCCAACAATTTCCCTTTTCACTTAATAAGATGTGGGCCCCCGTGCAAATGTTTTGAGTGCAATCACACAATACTCCCTCATGAATACAGAAATTAAACAGGATGAATAAAATACAGAGGCCGGCCTTTGATTACATCTCTCTCTCTCTCTCTCTCTCCTGTGAAGTAGAAACAGCTCATCCTCATTCTTCAATGCATTTTAGATGCAGTAAAGTCTATGAGGACTCCGTCCATGCATCTACTTTCCATTTGTCCCTTTTCATCCAACCGCTCATCCATCCCATGTCTATAGCTCTTCTCGCCTTCCTTTGTCACTCTCTTCAAAACCCATCTTTCTCTCTCGCTCTCTCTCTCCACCCCAGATGCACCAACTCTAATGTGTTTTGGCTAATTTGCATATGCGCACCTTGTCATGGACCATAACCGTTACCTGTGGCGCCTTTCTCTCCTCCTCATCTCCCTCCATGTCCTATCATTGCACGTCGCCGGCGCAACAGAGGCCGAAGCGCTGCTCAAGCTCAAGGGCTCACTAGGGAACACCGGCGCTCTGCTGGGCTGGCACCCTAATTCGAACCCATGTCCTCCGAATGTTAACAAATCCACTTGGGCCGGTGTCATCTGTGACCGTGGTGTTGTGTTCGGGTTGCAACTTGAGAACATGAGCCTAACGGGCGTTGTGGACATGGACGCATTGATGGGCCTACCGGGCCTGCGCACTTTGAGCTTCCAGAACAACAGCGTTTACGGCCCTGTGCTTGATCAGTTAGGGAAATTGGGCCCGTTGAGATCACTGTTCTTATCAGATAATCAGTTCTCTGGTGTCATACCAGCCAATGCATTTGGCGGCATGGGGTCTCTGAGGAAGGTGCATCTATCGCGAAACAAATTCTCTGGACCGATTCCTGTGTCTCTTATTGGACTGCCCAAGCTCGTAGAGCTTAAGTTGGATGGGAACCAGTTCACCGGTGAGATACCGGATTTTCCGCAACAGGATCTGCAGTTGAACGTATCGAACAATGAATTAGAAGGTCCAATTCCTGCGGGCCTAAGCAAGTTGGACAGCAGCTGTTTTACCGGTAAGCCCAAGTTCCCCATGTTACTCAGCCTTTTAATGTTCAAGTACTAAACTTGATAATCTACCCATATGCAAAAATCACAGCAATTCACGGATGAATCTATCTAGTCCTGGATGTGAAATGATCCGGAGGTATTCTGGTTTGGGCTGACCCAACAAGGTCGGGCAACCTCGACCGTTCACTTTATTTTGCAACTGATCAATTATTTTGAAAGCAGTTTGGCAGGTTGTCAATAGTTGGAAAATCGTTGTGGAATGGCTGATATAAGACCTGAAAATGTTTTTCTTGGTTCATTTGGTTGCTTTTAATTTTAAATTATATTTATTAAAAAACATCTAGAGAATGAAAGTTTTGAAAATCTGAATCTTAAGGAGTTCTTTTAGATTGTTTTATATGTAAATAGAACATTGAGATAAATATATGTTTATATATAATATGGTTATTATATGATTGGACCTTGGTATCCACAGAATGGTGATGGAAAGTACTAAAAAGGATACGTGGTGGGTGAAACCGTTATGCTAAGCCATTACTATGAAAAAAAAGAAAAAACTATGCTGAAGTTGAAGATAATTAAATGGTTGCTTTTTGTCAGAATTTCCTGATTGGTGATTCATTTGTCAAATCTAGGATATATTTGAGTCGGTCCAAAATCAATAAATTTCATTAAGTTTTACTGTTCAGCTTTGAATGTGTATCATTATTATTATTATTTTTCAACTGTCCCTTGAAGGCCGCTAGCTACATTGGTGGGCATCTCCAGCTATTCTTGGTCCAAGGCCCTATTATCATTGTTGTTTATTAGTATTGTTAATAAGATGCAATGGTGGACGGGGTCATCAGTTGAAAGTTAAAATAAAACAATAATTTCTCATGTTTTTTTAAGGTGATAAGGTGGGTTGATCCTTGACTTTACCCGACATTAAAATAATCTTGTGTGCTTAATATATAGTAATTTAACTCGCTGATTAAAAATGATAAAACTAAGTTGACTGGGTAGCTTACCGAGCCAAGTAACTCGGCAGAGTCAGGCTGAGTATATCACATTCGTTTGATCACCCAACCTCGAGACCTGTCATCCAATCAAGGATGTTTCAACTGTTTTTAATCCATTGGGGGTCCCTTACCAAAAAGAAGAAGGTAAAAAATAAAAAATAAAAAAACCCACCATGCGTACTTCTACTTTTATTTTTTCCCTTATTTTTCTGTAGGACTAATCCCTTCAAACCCACGAGAACCAAATAAATCTCCTGCGGGCTGCGGCTATAATGTAATAGCACAGTTCAAGCCCGTAACCTTTGGGACCAAACCCTGGTCTTAAGCTAGCTGAGCTACCTCTTGAAGCTATGGGTACTCTTAATCATTTTACCAGACAGAAACCATGGATCTTATAAGGTTTAGGGTCCCATAATTCAGCAAGACCAGTGCTAGCCCCAACTGCAAATCACCATGGCCGTAATCGGCTATGGTTATCTGATTACCTGATCATCCAGACCCAACACAGTTTGTGGTATACCATTATATGGATGGTTCAATTAGTAATTGGGTCTCAAATCTCTGTCTGGTATGGAAAATACTACTTTGGGTCTAGGTATGCAGGTCCTGGGTCCAATTTAGACCTAGTTGAAGTCTTATTATCACTACTATATCATGAGCAATGTTATATTTACACCTTGATTTACTTAGCGGTTACTGCATAGTGGTTTTTGTTGTTCACATCAAAACATCCGGAGTAACTGGGGGTGCATGTGGGGGTGTAAATTTAGACTTTCTCCCATATCATCCTTCCTCCCATGCAAAATTGAAGGCCAAAGGTACGTAACCAAAAGATTAATTTGATCCATTCATGTCCATCACTTATTCATCATTTCAACAACATCATCATCCTCACTACTCATTTTCTGGCTGGCCAAAGTCTGGCACCTAACACACATTTTTCTGACATAGTAGGCAACAAAAACCTTTGCGGGGTGCCTATGGAGGTATCATGCAAGCCTCCTGTCCCTGTCCCTGTCCCTGCCCCTCCCCCCAAAAAGTCCTCCAAGATCTCCACTCCCCTCCTCATAGTCCTCATCCTTGTTGGTGTGGCTGTTGCTTTAGCAGTCATCGGAGGCATCTTCATTT
Source organism: Sextonia rubra (assembly GCA_037013555.1). NCBI lineage: Eukaryota > Viridiplantae > Streptophyta > Magnoliopsida > Laurales > Lauraceae > Sextonia > Sextonia rubra. The sequence continues at coordinate 927,571 of JASUAD010000027.1, forward strand.
TGATTTCCCAGCGACGGCGCAAGGTGCCATTGTTAGACATACCACCGATCAACCAGAAGAAGGCGGGGCAATACAATAAAGATTTGACAGACAATCCCGAGGGCGTAGCTGCTGCCAGCGAGAAGGTGGCAGTAAAAGATCAAGCCCCGGAAAATTTGGTGTTTATAAGGGAGGATAGGGAGCAATTTGAGTTGCATGACTTGCTAAGGGCCTCAGCTGAAGTGTTGGGCGATGGGAGCTTTGGGCCTTCATATAAGGCCTTGCTTTTGAGTGGGCCCACAATGGTGGTCAAGAGGTTGAAGGACATGAATGGTGTTGGGAGGGAAGAGTTTCATCATCACATGAGAAGGTTAGGAAGGGTGAGACACCCCAACTTGCTACCTTTGGTGGCATACTACTATAGAAAGGAGGAGATGCTCTTGGTTTCTGACTACGTGGCCAATGGGAGCTTGGCTCAACAACTCCATGGTAAGCCAATAACAAAAAGAAATTTTGAGTTTACATGAGAGAAAGAGAAAGTATCATCATCATCATCAAAGCCTTATCCCAACAATGTTGGGGTCAGTTACATGAATTCTGTTTTTCTATTCCATTCTATTTTGAGCCAAATCTTTAAATAAATTAAATTTCTTCAAATCGAATTCAATAACCTCTATGAATGTTTTCTTTAGCATACCCCTACCTCTTGAGAGAAAGAGAAAGTAGCACTCAATAACTTTAAGCTGGTTTGATATCCAACTGCATTTTCACACAACTTCAAAAATCCATTATATTTTGTGTTTTATGAAACCTCCCTTGACTAAATCAAATTGTACAAAAATTAACTATATTTTCTATTTTTTAAATTTTCAACCAATTACCTTGGAGAAAAACTCAAATGACTCAAATGATGGTTTTGCCAAAATGCCCCTTTTCACAAATGCTCTTTTTGGGCTTTCATATAGGGGACCCACGTCTATTGAAATCAACCCATTCATATACACAAGGATCCTTGATTAGAACAAGTCCCATTTCACATTGTTTTAAACATTAATATCCAGTGTCGAGTTATATTACAAAATGCTCCTACAATGTACAATTTTTAAATTTTGAAGACCTAAAATTGAGGGCTAGGGTCATTTAATTAGTTCGATATCATATGTTTTCCTAATCTACATTTAAGTCTTTCCATCTAAACACCTCACTTTGTCATTATGTATCTAAGTGGGCTTTGCCTAACTTAAGTTAAGTTAGTGAGATTTGCTAAGCTTTATTAAAATAAAGGATATTTTTGTCATTTCCTTAAAGCTAACATCTATTTGTTTCACCGTCAAATAAGGAGGTTTTAGTAAAAATATAAAATATATATGGGGCCTTTTTAAGTTTTTCTGAAAATATATGGGCCTTTATTTTATTTTATTTTATTTTTTGTAAAAACCTCAATATCTTATGCACGTGCATGCATGCATCTCCCAGTAGCTGAACCTTGATTTTGACTGGTCTCTACTTACTGAGTCACTCATCTCAAGTCATAACAACTCAGTAAGTGTCAATACTTAGTCGACTACACAATTGACCAAAGTTTGATTTCATCTGTATTATAGCTTTCCGTGTGTGTTTAATTTGCACGGTCTTTAATCATTTGTAGAAGACCAACAAACAAGGGCATATGGGCACCCTAGCCAAGTGTGTCATGCACCTTAGCATATTTAGTCATGGCATAGTTTCCTTTTCTGCTTTTCATATATAGTTTTCAAATGTCAATGACATGGTCTTTGAAGAGGTCAATTGCCAAAATTGGGCCAATTAACATTGGACCTATGATCTAATGGCTAATCAGAACTCCTTGAATCTATGATCCAATGACTGTGGGACCTTCTTTTAGCGCACCACCACCATAGCTGTTGGATTAGTACCAATTAGGCAATGTGTATTTATTTTTAAAGCAGTAAAATTTATTGCTTCCAAAAGATGATAGGCAATGTGTAGTTCCAATCGTGTGCTTATCTACTGTGATATGATACGATGGACTTCTCAGGTAATCGGAGTTCGAGCCGACGGAAACTCGACTGGCCGGTGCGCTTGAAGATTGTCAAAGGAGTAGCCAATGGCCTAGCTTACCTCTACACTGAGTTCCCTGACCAAATTCTACCCCATGGTCACCTCAAGTCCTCCAATGTGCTACTCGATCCATCTTTCAAACCACTCCTGGTCGACTACGCCTTAGCGCCGGTGATCAACAAAGAGAATGCTATACAGCACATGGTGGCCTACAAGTCGCCGGAGTGCACCCAACACAGTAGAACAACAAGGAAGAGCGATGTGTGGAGTCTAGGAATACTCATACTGGAGATATTGACAGGAAAACTCCCCACGGGTAGTCATCGGCAGGCGAAAGGGGGCGGCAGCAGCGGCGATTTGGCGAGTTGGGTGAATTCAGTGGTGAGGGAGGAGTGGACAGGTGAGGTGTTTGATAGTGATATAGAAGCGACTGGAATGGCCTTGAAGCTGTTGCAAATAGGGTTAGGATGTTGTGAGAGGGATGTGCAGAAGAGGTGGGACCTGAGAGAAGCCATGGAGAGGATTGAAGAGTTGAGGGAGAGGGACAGTGAGGAAGACTCCTCATTTCATAGTGAAGGGGACATCGACTACTACCGGGGGATGACTGACGAGGACTTCTCTTTCTCCAGGAATGTCTGACCCCCTTGACTATAGAAGACTAAAAATGAAATGGGATAAAAAAAAACAGATAGTGGCTATGGTTTGGATCCTGGGTATTGACAGGGTGGGGGCTTGGATGGTTTTGGATGGAATGGGGGCCGGGGTTGTGGGTCACCCTTGCATTGTTTGTGGCTGCAAGTTTTTAGCTTTTGGCTTTGGCAAAAGCTTATCAGCCACACGTTTGCATTGTTTAAGCTGAGAACTTTATGATGTTAAGTAAAACTAGTTTTATGTGGGGACTTTCCTCACTGGGCAAAAATAATTTTTCATGAACCGTAGATCCCTAACGTTTCATAAAGGAGTCTGTAAAAGTCCTTTTATTGTGTGGCTAAGAAGGTAAATAAGGAAACCTCTTTTCCCCTTTTTTTTTCCTTCTTTTTTTTGTTATTGTTAATTCTGTACCTTTCTTGGGTTCCACTGGGGGCATGGTTATAAGAAAAACTTGGGCAATCTCATTTTGGGTTTGGATTTGGCCCTTGTAGAATTTAGTTGAGCTTCTTGTATTAGCCCAAATCCTAATCTCTATTTGTTGTCTTTTATTGTGTTTGATATTTTTAATGCTAAATGGAGATTCAAAATCACTCACTCCACTCACACACCATGTCTCAAACCAGAGCTGTGAGACTACTAAGTAGGAATTTTTATCGAAGGACTATTAATTAAAAATTCAATTTCACAAATTAAGAGGATTTAAATAAGCAAGGGAATATGCATTTTCATAGAGAAAATTTCTTCCTTCTAAGAACCTTTGTTTTTTTGGTTTTTTGGATTGACCAGCAATCTCAATTGTCTCTGTCAGTCTTTAATGCATGGCCCATACCAAATAATACAATGCAGCCCACCTCAACTCAGCTGCTTTACACGTCGCAGGAGACACTTGGTATTTGACGTAACCTGCCCCCACAACAAAAGTGTGGTTTTACAGCTCGGACCCATGACTTGAAATCCCGAGAGCAATGAGTGGGACTGCAAATTGGGATCTCTCTCTCTCTCTCTCTCTCTCTCTCTCTCTCTCTCTCTCTCTCTCTCTCCGTATAAGAGTTTTCATGTGTATATGTCTCTCGTTGTTTTGATGAAAGATACTTTTTTTTTTGGACCTATCTATACATATATTTATTAATATATAAAAAAATGCTATCAGCTCATTTAATCCTTGAGGTATTTATAAATTATATCTTAATCAGAGACAATTAAGATTGAGAATTTGATTAACGAGGAATAACAACATCTGAATAATAAAAAGAATTACCATAAATAATAAGTTTTTGTAAGCAGAGACGATATTTGAATAAACAATTGTGGCAGTTTGAAGTTTACATTGTTTTTTTCTTGAATTCTTTAATCCAGATCGTCCAAATAGGTTGCCTCTGTCAATACAGCATAAAAAGAAAAGAAAAGGTGATATAATAGAATCAGTACTCAGACTCAGAAGATGGTTGCTATTCCATCTATTCCTATAAGCAAATTTCTTTATGCTCTGTTTTTCTAGTTACTGGAATGGAAACACTTGACTCTACTGCGGTCGGTGGATGAGGGAGAATAAATATATTGTGAGAAGAGGCTGATACCAAAGACCCAAAGCATATTCCATTTCACCAAGTGGGAGACACATCCTTCACACGGCTTTGCCTCTTCTTGTTGTAACTTTAGAAAATATAATTTACAAAATAGATGATGATGTAACCCCGACATGAAAATGGGTCTCTCAATAACTGAAATTTCTGTTTTACCCAAAAAAAAAAAAATGCATCGAGTGTAGGTCGAGGATTTGGATGCATTCAAGTCCAGATGTGGGTTTGGGTTTGGGTCCAGTCCACTATTTGGGACGAATACAGTTTGATCTCGGTCGAGGTCATTGGGTTCACACAGTTAGACCAAATATCCAACTATTTGTATATGTTCACATATTAACATTAGTGACAAATGGACTTGAATTCTTAAGAATTACGAAGAGTTTTATTCTTATGAAGGTGACTAAAGCTGAGTATAAAATAAAAAATAAAAATCTACAAATCGTAATTAGGCTTGGGGCTTAGCACGAGTCCGAATTTGACCCTGAGTCACTCTGACCACCCAATCAACCAAGGACCTCTTTATTCATCCATCCATTATTATGATGTTGTTGATGGAACCCATATCTTCGCTTCTCATCCTCTACATTATCCTCAAGTGTACCTTGGGCAATTTTTTTAGTTTTCCATATAAAAAGGAGAATAATATTTCTTGCAATCTCAGACTCTTACAGGTAATAGTGGACCTCCAAAATGTTTACTCAGAATATTCCATTTTGTTGTAGACCTCCAATAGTCTCTGCGAATAAATGAATAAACTAGTAGTTAGAATTGAAGGGCATATACTCCGAAATGTTATCATCAATCTGAGTCTTGGACGGACCTCTCAGTACTATTAGAACCAAAGAGACCCATGCAGATGTAGAAAAACAGACAGAAGATAACACGTACCACACCAATTTGTTCTCTTGTTTCTCTCTCTCTCTCTCTCTCTCTCTCTCTCTCTCTCTCTTGTTGATTTGATCAATCAAAAGCAGATAGAGAAGAAAAGGGGATAGGACAGAAGATCTCTTTGTTGCCCTCCCATCTTCAAGTTTTTAATGGCTGCTGGTAGAGTGGGGCAGGAGATGATAGGAGGAGGGGTCAAAGGTGATGTGCATCATCTATCTGTTCTGCAGTCTGAAGGGATTGAATTCCTCCTCACCCCACAAGGAAAGGTACTAAGTCTTCCTCCTAAACATACTCACATGAACTTAATTTACTTCAGTTTCATCTTCTTTCTTTCTGGTTTTTTTTCCTTTCTCTAATATATTTTTATTTGACTTCTTTATAATCATCATATGCAAGCTGACTTCCGGACTTTCTTTCAAGTCCGGCATATGAAATAATGGAAAGAAGTTTCCTTCAAAAGCAGAGCAGTGCACAACCCCAACAACAATAGGCAGACTTCTTAGGTTGTGGAACTAACCATCAGAAATAATAAGTAAAACTCACAAAGCAGACCCCTGAAAGATGGGACCACGCACATGTTTAGAGTGAGGTGAAATGGAAAGGGCCCAGAGGATGGTCCTAATAAAATTGGAGAGATTGGATCATAATAATCATCAATTCATTTCCATTTGAGACCAGTTGGACTAACCTCCTCCTTCCATCAATGTTGCAAGCTCCTTATCGGAAAACTTCATCTCATCTTGGGGAGTTTGGGCCACCTATCATTAGTTCTGATCCTCTCAAAACACCCCCGCTGTGAATTGCTACTCATTCCAAGTTGTAACTTAATCAACTACCATTCACAGATGGACTGCAGCATGATTAAAAAATATGCACTTACAAAAGTGTTAGAAGTTTTTAACTCCCTGAATCAAGAATTGGGATGATCTGATTACAGTAATATTTGGCCAACCCATAATCCATATCATATCTCTGTCATCCCTTGCCCTTGTGATTAGATGTAGTCAGGTAAGCCTACCCCAAAAGGCACATACCTCTCAAAAAAGTAAACATGGGTGTAATATACATATAATCCCCTTTCTTTTCTAATATTTCCTAAGAATTTACCAATATATATATATATATCCTAAGAACCTCATCTATTTTTATTTTTAGATAAATCCCCCATGTTCTTTGCACCTTATTGGTCAACCACCTTCACTATCATTTAGAGGTAGAAAAGGGGGAAAAAAAGATAGCTGTTGACCAGTTCCAATAGGTTTTCATGAAAAATCACTTTATAAAGACAAAACTGCCCTTTAACTACAGGAAACTCCAAATGTTAACCCTTAATTAAGTTTAACCTTGAAAATAAGCCATCATAGTCTAATCTATGGTAAAAATACAGTGATAGCTTTTCTTAGTGCGGGGACAAGATGATAATCTGATATTTTAGTTTGTCATTCTACCAGGGTCAAACACAGTTTACTCCAAACTAATATAAGGTAAGGGCATTTTTAGTGTATGGACCTATATGATGAAGAAACAAGTTCGACCACTGGTCAGTGGTTGATGGATTTTGTCAAGGGATATAGATGGTGATATGAGAAAAAAAGAAAGGAGGTAGTTGTTCGTAAGAAGAATGTGGTTATATGTAAATTTCCCTTCATGTTTTACTGCAATGTTAATTTTAGTACTCCGTATATGCCTAGATTGAAGTCGGAAGGTAATATATCTTCTTTGTCTGAATCATGCATGGATCAGGTACCCATATCATCTTTAGATCAACGGAAGACAATTTGCCTCTTCTTTTCAGCCCATTGGTGCAGACCTTGCAGAGTTTTCACACCCCAACTGTTGCAACTCTACGACACTCTCAACCACACTGGAAACAAACAGCTAGAGATCATCCTCATTTCCTTGGATAGAGACTTCAATGGCTTCACTGAACATTTCAAGGCCATGCCTTGGCTTGCCGCACCTTTCAACGTCGACGCAACAAGTCGGTTGTGCAATCACTTCTGCATCAATCACATTCCAACACTGATTCCCTTGGTTTCTGATGGAGAGACCGTCATCCAAGAAGAAGATGCAGTTCCATTAGTAGAAGACTATGGAATTGAAGCATTCCCCTTTGGTAGAGAGAGGAGAGAGCATTTGAAGGCTCTAGATGAAGCCAAGCGCAGGTGGGCCACACTGGAGGATCTCATTATAACTGCTGAAAGAAACTTTGTCATTTCTGCTGATGGCACTCAGGTACATTTCCTTAAAACTGTAGTTGTTTAACCACTGCTCTACTTGTTTTGGTCACATTATTTAAATTTAAGTGCTGCAAATCAGCCAGCCAAGTCAGGTGAGTAAAGTGGGTTGAGTGTCAAAATGGGGTGAGTTCAAAATCAATGTGTGGTGGGGGGTTGGTTGTTGTGAACAGGTATGACTTGTGATAGATTGGCGATGCTTTCACTGTTTCGAGAGGACCAGGCTAGCTACTACTTCTCAAAACTCCCCTCCATGTCTTGTCTGAGACATGTAATTCATGGGAGAAAAAAAATTGACGTCTCCTCCTTTTTAGTACCTGATAGATATGTAAACAAGTTTCAAAGTTTTGATAACTTGTCTTTAGGATTGTTGACCATATTCCTCATGTTCCACAGGTGCCTGTCTCCAACCTTGCTGGCAAAACGGTTGGCCTCTACTTTGGGGGGCTCTGGTGTCCCCCTTGTCGTGCATTCACCCACCAACTCATAGAGGCTTACAATGAGCTAGGGGCCACAAAAAATGAAAGCTTCCAAATCATATTCGTCTCAACTGATAGAGATGAAGAGGAGTTCAAAACACACATCAGCACTATGCCATGGTTGGCAATCCCATACAATGACAAGACCCGTCATGACCTATGTCGGATATTCGACATCAAAGGGATTCCTGCACTTGTCCTCATGGGGAAAGAAGGGAAGGCACTTAGCACCAATGGGAGGGCCATAATCTCCACTTATGGTGCTAGTGCCTTCCCTTTCACTGAGTCGAAGGTCAATGAGGTCAAGGCAGCCTTAGAAAAGGAAGGGGAAGCGCTGCCATCCCAAGTGCTTGACCCTAAACATAACCATGTGCTTAAGTTGGATATGGCCAAAGCCTACATCTGTGATTCGTGCAGGAGGCAAGGGAGGTTTTGGGTCTTCTCATGTAACATATGCGACTTCGACCTTCATCCAGGGTGCATCCAACATGATGAAATTATTAATCTATGAAGGATCTATATTTTGTGATTGGCAGTATTGTACAAACGTGCGTACCTCGTCTTAAGATAGGATGATCGTTGATACTTCAACAAATATCATGTGAACGTTGTCAAAGAGAACAACTTGTGATTTTTCTTGTATGCTTAAATTGCTTCTCGTCATTTATTTAAAAAGGCATTTTTATAAGATGAAAGTAACTTGCTTCATTGTACAGAGCTGAATGTTTGGCCAAAAACAGTGACAAGAAACTACAAATGATGTTGATCAAGAGAGAGTTGGAGGATCCAAAAGTGCGGCATATTCAACCCAATGGAGATTGTACCTAGTTTTAGGACGACAAAAAGGGGTTTGTCACTTTGTTGTTATTTCATATGCTGAGAGTCCAGCTTATTAAATTAGTGTTTTATTTAGTTAAATATTTATTTTAGAAAGTCATTGAGTCTTCATTAGGCATATTTTTAAGGTCCTCGATTAACCTGCTTCCTTTTGTTTAGAAATGCAATTAGTCCTCCAACTCACAAGATAATACAAGGAGAGGCCAAAATCTTAAAAGCTTACTGCTTCAGAGGCATGAAACAGAACTGCTTCTCCCATTCTTATTATTTCCCTCAAAATTGAAGTATGAGCCGAGACAGTTTAAAGAGCTAAGGAAAAATGAATATGTGGTTTGTGTACAAATTTCTGATTAGTGTACAATAGAAGAAAGAGAAAGGAGAAAAGATTGTCAGAAACACAAGCATATAGTAAAATATTTCAGAGTTTGCCTTTAAAAGGCCATACAGGAAGTATTTTTGATGAATACCCAGAGATACCAGAGCTTAAGGACACTTTGCAGGCTATGAGCTCAGTTGAGCATTATGAAGTGGGCCAAGCACCTAGCTTTGCTTTTACAGATGAAGGAGAGTTTTTTGTTTGGGGGGGGGGGGGGCGGAGTTGTAATTGGACAATTGGAAGAGTGGGAATAGAGATTTTTTACCATTTCTTTTGTCCCATATCCGGGGGTGGGTTGTGAGTTGTAACTGGACAATTGGAAGAGTGGGAATAGAGATTTTTGGCCGTTTCTTTTGTCCCAGTTCTTTCTATGTACAGTGCATTGGAACTTTCCTTTTCTTCTTTTGCTACAGAGTAAGATAAATGGAGAAATTTTTGTTTGGAGAAAATGTGCATTACGTGATCGAAAGATAGCTGAGATTGATTTGTTTCTTCATTTGGTCAATAACGTCAACTCTTGTCTCTATCAGAACACCCTCATTGATTGAGTGCACCTTCATTTGGCTAGTAAAATCGACTCTCGTTCCTATTGATCGAGTTCACCTCGTGGACATGCCACCCTATTACACTCGATAATTTCTGAGATAGATGTGATTTCCATTTCTGTTGGTCGTATATCAAGATCAGCTTTGTCAGATACTCTGGGTCCTACCTCACTCTCTTTCTCTCATATTCATTTGTAGTGTAAATCATTACATGCACGTTAGTGATGGTTAGCCACACGCTCCTTTCTGCTGGGCATTGGACTACTCAGATTGGGCCACGTAACCCAACTGAAAGAAGCAGGGCCAAGACAAAGGGTGTTCGTTCTGAAATTAGGACTACATAAACTAGATAGTACTTTTATTGTCGGTGGCCCACTGGCTCTGCATCCCAGTCTGCCAATGTTCTAGCATTTTTATTGATCGTGAACTCTAAGTGCAGAGTTGTCCGATGTGGTAATAAAACTGGTGAGACCCGCTTAATCCACGGTGAGCAATGTGTTTAAAGTATTTTCAATTTATAACCTGCCTTAAACAAAATCTAAAACTAGCCTACTTTAAAAACTAACAAATACAACCATTCCTATTTTGCAAAATTAAATTAATTACAAACCAATTAAAAAGAAACTTTCCTAAAACTAAAAAACCTAAACCTAAAACTTCTTAAAATAAAACTAAAGTAACTATAAGATAACACACAGGTCAGACCTTCAAAAAATAAAAGTTATTAAAAGTAAAACTAACAAGTAAACTAAGAAACAAAGTTATAAACTAAACGAAACTAAATTAGAAACAATCAATATTAATCTAAAATCAAAATTTAAAATTTTCTGAAATTAAATTAAGTTAGGTTAAAAATCTAAATCACAAGACTTTCTAAAATACAGTTTACTGCTGAAATCAATGACCCTAATATGCATAAATTAACATGGAAAAGCATCACCAAACAGTACCACACACATAAAACAGTAGGCAGGAGTGAGTGGGGGCGTGTGAGGGCATGATGCATGAGATAGATGGGCGTGTATTAGCACATCAAGAATCTATTTTCAATTACTGATTCATATCAGTTCAAAATCTCAAACTCATTCAGTTGAGGTGTAGAAAATTAATTTGGAAAACAATCCAAATAGTCCACTAATTTTTGCATGCCAGTCACTTGAACAAATCAGCCAAACTACTTGATTCAGATCAGATTTTACAACCATTTCAGTTGTAACTCAGTTGTGATTCCAGATTTCAATGGTTTTTTTTTAAACAGCAAACGTTCACTTGTGCAGATCGGTAAAGCTACTTGTGAAGCTTGTCCACTATGAACCTGTTTCATCTTTATTTCAGTTATGTTTCAACATAAATTCTGCACATGCCTGTCACTTGAATCCAATTTAAGGTTTAGTCTTGAATTTCATATCCCTGCATTGCTTCAACGTCCAACCCAGAGAGAAAAAAAAAAAAAGAGTGCACAGGTTTGGTTGGACAGTTTGGCCAAAAACAATTTCAACTATAACTTGTTTTGTGGACTGTTTTCATCATAAATATGCTTACACCAGTACCAACAAAAAAGAGCTGGGTTAGTAGCAGTGGACTTGTTAGTTTAATATTCCATTTTTCGATGTCTGATGAAATGAAGTGTCAAGTTGGGGAAGCAAAAGTTAAGCATCAATACCACTCTTCATTTGTCATCCCTATCTTCAACGGCTTGCAGAAACCGATAGTGCATGCAAACCGAATTCTTGAGCAAGGACACGAGAATATTCTATGTATCTCTTTATCAACATAACATCTTCCTCACTTAGTCTCTCCTGCCAAATTGAAAAACTAAATGTCAAAATAAAATAGCAGCATCAACATACTAACACATTACATGCATGATAAAATCCAAAACTTAAAATCAAAGAATACAAACCCCGATAGGTAACGTGCTATTATAGTGCTCCAAACAATGCCGATAATACCTCGTGAGCTCATGCATTTCACATCTCCCAACATCCACTTCTTGTTGTCGTTGATAAGTTTCGTTGTCCTCTTGAATTCTCTCAAATATCACTCACTAACGACCATCTCCTGGGACCTTAGACTCCCGGCCCATAAATTCTCATGTCTGATGCATGTTAAGAAGACCACTATCCAATACCCTTTGAGACTCTTGTCTGTTCCCAAAAGCCACGTATGAACGAAATTCTTTCTTTTTCCTTCCAAAAGGCAGGGTCATCCAAGAGCCAGTCCAAATCCATGGCTCCTCTACATAAATGAAAAAGAAGAAACAAATTGAGTTAAAAAATTCATCCAGAAACAAAATCCGTTGATACACACAAAATGGAACTTAACCAATGATTAGATGAAGGAAAAGGGAAAAGAAATATTACACTAGCTTCTCGTTGTTAAGAAGTTCAATAAAGAATCTCACGTCTTTTGGGATGGACAGCTGTTTCAACTTAGCAAATGGCAAGACTTGATCATAGATATCATAAGCAGTAGTGTCACTCAAAGGCTTCAACAATATATGAAGTATCACTTGCTTTAAAGCCCCTAGATTTTTCGCTACTCCATTATGATCAACAACTAACAAAAGGTGAAAGCAAACAATAAGTGATCTTCATTATAGACAACGAATTTCTCTAGTTAGATAATGTGCAATTGATATCCTACCAAATAAATTTTATTCTACACAATAATAATTTCCTATCTGAGTGAAACACTGGAGGCATGCCTACCTTATTGAAACAGCCTTTGCCTTATACTTTGATCTAACTATCCCAAACAAGCAGGTATGGCCATCAATTCAACATCAGTTGACTGACCCCACCATTGTTATTACCAAATTGAGATCCAAGCAACTATGGCCAATTTGGGTAGCATTATGTAACACAACTACTAAAAGTCCATTTGGTTGGATGTATAATAACCTATATTAAGGCAGCACATGCCAAAGCAAATTCTTAGTAATGTCATTTATAATCTTCTCTTTTTCCTCTTGTTTTTGAGGTATCAAATAGAGCATAATAATACAACATAGCTTTTTCCGTGCCACTCAAGGATAATGTACAATTACAAGTAAAATCAACTGCAACAAGAACCCTGATGATTGACCCAGTTTTCTTACCTCTGAGTTCTATTGGGGTGCCAAAGAAACCAAGAGAAAGATGCGGGGAGCCAACCAAGAAAATGCAGCTGGTATCACCAAGCGGCTGACTGGTTGATATTGATTGCTAGGAAATTGAAATAAAATTTTGGGAAATGGAAAGGGTTTAGGGGAAAGTTTGAGAGGCTAGATTCTCCTTTATATGTGACAACTAACTTACCTTAGCTTGATTGCTTATAGCACTGTTGACTGTTTACTACTGATAGTCAACGATCCGGGGGGAAAAAACTAAGCGTAAGTTGTTTCCAAACAGAATATGTTTTTTCCCTTTTTTTTTTTTGGTTTTTACCTTTTGTTGTGGTAAGGCATAATAAGGAAAAACTAAATGCAGGACAATGAAAAACGAAAAGAGATATCCACTTCCTAAATATGTTTGAGACTACTTATATTCTAGGTAAAAGTTAACCGTTTCAATTTTCCTTAAAGCACGATGTGAAAAATTAAAATGTGCAGAATTGCTACTATAGAGTACATGGTTCAACTACAAAACAATCTACAGGGTCTGCAAATTTCTCCCCTAACCTAGTTTTGACAAGGATTTCTGCCACTAAAAATTAACCTATTACAAGATATCTAGACTTTTATTCTTTCTTAATTAATAACAGTATGAAACACAAAAGAAACAGCCATGCAGCATGTATGCATGCATACATATACCCAAGGTTGTCAGAATCAGAATTGTATCATGAATCGTTTTAGGTTTCGAATCGAATTGTGAATTGTAAGGTTATTTCCTCTCCCTTTTCTTGGCCTACCCATAACTGTAAAAAAAAAAAAAAATGGTGACCATTCAATCATCACCATAGTTTACATTATTATATGGAAAAAAATATTAAAATCATGAAAAGGTCATTGGAACTTGGAAGGGTACGCAGCAAGCCAACATATTCATGAGGGCAAAAAATTAAAAAGACTAAAAGAGAGAACAGGGCCAATTGGCAACTTTAAATCATGAGCTATCTACGGATTTCTCAATTCTTAATAGGCCTCATAATTTTTTTAAAAAAAGACAGGCCTCACAAATTCAAGAAAAAAAAAAGCAATTGGATTCATTGATGATGACTTTTCAGCAAAATGCAGTCCATGAGCCCCACCAATAGATAAAAACGTATAAAAAAAAAAGAGGAGTGGCTGGTCTTCTTCCAACTAATAAAAGATGAAAAAAAAAAAGATTGATGGCCCACTGATGGATTCATTTGATGATGCCTTTTCAGCAAAATGTTCTCCATAACCCCTCACACCTCACCAATTGATGAAAATGAAAAAAAGAAAAAGAAAAAGAAAAGGGGAGAGAGTCATCTTCTAATGAATGAGAAAAATTGGTGATGGCATCAAAATATTCTGATAATTTGATTTGTTTATGGCATCAGCATTTCTTGTAGTTGAGCCCCACCAATTGATAAAAATGTACAAATAAAAAATAAAAACTAAAGAGTGGCCAGTCTTCTGTAGATAACCCCATTAGCAAAATGCTATAGATAAGCTCAATCCATTGATAAAAAAGAAAAAAAGGATGGTCTTCTTCCATGATAGCTCAATCCATTGATAAAAATGAAAAAAAGGGTGGTCTTCTTCCACGATAACAGAAGAATAAAACATAAAAAGAAAACTCATTCATGGGCCCCACTTCCAGAATAGAAAAATCAACGTCCAAGATTTTATATGGCCCACTATATGCTTTCGATGAGCCCAAAGAGCCGTGACAAGAAGAAAAAAGGAAAAAAAACTCAAATGGAGAGTGAAGAGCCCAAAAAAGGCGAGACGAAAAGAACGAGATGAGAAGGGAAAAAAAAAAAAAACAAACAAACACTAAGGCAAAGCATCAACAAGGGAAAAAATACATACCTCGCTGCTATTGGCTCCTCCGATCACCACTGCTACTGGCTCCTCCGACCATCGCTGCTTCGTCGCCGTCGAGGGCTCTTGGCCTTCTGCAACTAAGAAGAAAGAGCTTCCAGCGACTAAGAAAGAAAGGCAAACTTCTTGGCTACGTGGCTGTCGTGGGTTTGTAGCTTCCTGCGCCGTTTCTACTTCGTCTGTGACTGAGAAGAATAGGGCATGCAAATATGAAGAAGAAAGGCAAGCTCCTTGGCTTCCTGCATTTTCCTTCTCCTTCTTCTTTTTTTTTCTTTTCTTTTTTTTTTTTTTTTGGTGCGAAGAGCTTCGTGCATTTCCCAAGTTTTCTTTCTGTTTTGAGCCTTCATCACTAAAGTCGTGTGCCAAGAAAACCCACCTATTGAAAAGCCCCCTGTTTTAAGACGTTTGGCCTTTCAACTTCCCACCCAAAAAATATCGTCTGATTCGTGTGATTTATATGATTTGTATCGTACCGTACGATTCATCACAGTATCACACGATTTTCTTTGTAACATGATTTATACATACGATACATATCAAATACTGTCCGATACAATACAAATTGTACAATTCGTATCATGAATCATTCAATTTTAACAACCATGCATATACCAATAGTATTAAGTTATTTCCAGCATTTAATGTTTATTCTTTCATTTTAGTTAAACAAAAGCTTATATTAACTAATTGTATCAATTTAAGTAGTTTACTAAACATTAAACAACAAATATGGTTCAACATGTTTTGGAAGAAAAAGATGTAGACCCAATGATAATTAAGCTGATAGATAAAAGGTGTCCAGTTAATCACAAATAACAACCACTTTTAGCTAAGCATTTAACATGTAGTTAAAACCAATTACCTTTCAATGTGTTGGGACATGAGATGTTCGTGATCTTGGCCTGACCATTCTCTAAGATAACTACTCCTTCATAAAGGATACCATTGAAGTATCCTAGAGAGTACATATGACGTATGCCACAAAGAACATCTCTGTTTCATGAAAAATAATAAGTCAAGAGTCATTATGGTATCTTAAGAATAAGAATCATTCTTAATTAAATTAGCAATTGATTCACTTTACCTAAATTTCTGCAAAAACCCTTGTTTAACAAGATGCTCCCACCATGAAATCGTTCCAGGTGATTTTGACCAAACCCAAGATGAGTACTCTAGTTCAGCCAACGTAGTTATGTCACCAGAAAATCTATCAACAACTACTCTAAAGTCTTCTTTACCATCATTAACATCCAAGAAGTGCACACCCAAAACATACTCACACCTACAGTTCTTCAAGTTCAAAAAATGCCTCAAAGCCTCATCATGGTTTTTGTAGCGTAGTATACTAATCCTAGTATGATGCCACAAGTTGTGCTCATTCGATAAACTAGTTGCTCCATATGGATACTTCCCATTCCATATTCCCGATACTAGGTAGTTGATCGTTGAAGATCTTCTCACTACTTGGTCATAGCCCTGAAAATACAATAATTAGCAAACCAATTAATTGATACAAGCACATTACATCATTTTTTACTTTGGTCATTGATTCCATTATGAGACTTTTGCTATTGTGGGGTGAATGTTTGTCTTGTACTATGACAAAAGGACTTTTTTGAGGAATTTCCCAACAATCCAATCAGATAACCATAACTCCCCCCTTCTATGTGTGTTTGTGTTGTTTTATGTGCAAATGAAAATTAAATAAACCACCTCATTAACCACATAAACAACGGTCACAACCTTTCAGTCCATTACCATATACACCGGTCCAACACTAAAAACACACTGTTTAAAAAAAATGAACTTTACTCACTTTGTAAGGCTGTTCTGATTGTTCCTGCAACAAAACTCAACATCATTAGACAGACTATTTAAATAATGCTAGTAAGTTTGGGCTATTTTGTATTTTAGAAGCCAAATAAAATGGGTATCTTAAAAATGAACTTACTCTCAGTGTTAACTTCTTAGGTAAAGTTGCACAAAATAAATCTTGAAAGCTCTTTTTTTCGGCTTCTGTAATAATGATACAAATTAGTGGACTTTGGCATCTATCCAGATATAACATTAGTTAGAATAGAAGGTAACTAACAAACCTTGAACCACAGATTTGCTACAACCTACTGCAGATTGCTCAGTTTCGCCTACCTGATCAAATGGATAAAGGGAAAATGTTCAGTTTTAGTAGGCTAGGTAGTTGCAAGTTTGGCATAGCTCCTAAAGAGCTATCACCTTTGCAATGGTTGATAACATAGTGGGAGCTATCACTTTTCCAACAACTAAAAAAAATTAAGGATACACACGGACTGTTTTTGTTACCATAAAAAAAAATAAAACCAATTACTATTTGTAATTGGTTGGGTTTGTATCTTCATTAAGTACATGCAAGTGTATATAACTAAATGAACTTACTGTTGCTGCATGTTTTGGAGCTGATCCTCCACTTGAAATTTCTGGATAAGCAGATTGTGTAGCAACTGTAATAATTTTCAGATTAGTGAACTTTGGAAAGGTAACAAAATTAATTGGTATATATTTAATTTTTTGTAAAATAGCATAATCAACCAACTATAAAAATATTATTTCTCTCAAGGATGAATATGATTGATCCTCCCTTATACAAGGTGGCAATCATAAACTGGGGTGGTAGCTTGACAAACCCCTTCACTAGGTCTAAACTTGGCACAAAAAATAACTTTATAGCTCTTTTTTCAGCTCAAAAGTTGGGACCTCCCTTCTTCTTCCTTCCCATCTTTGAAAAAAAAGTTATTATAAAGTCAACCAACCCCTCTCTGCCAGGAAAAGACAAATAAAATAGTAAAAGCAAGGTAAAATCAACAACAATGAAGATAAGGACACGGAAGCGACATACGGCAAATCCTCAAAAGGCAGGACACGGACACAGTCATGAAACGCCACAAATAGTTGTCTTAGAAATACAATGATACAGTTCCTCAATACATACTTATATAACTAAAAAAATATGAACAAAGAAGTGCTTTGGGATGACTAAATCTCATATGTAACACTCAAACAGGAACTTGCAGACTCATGAACCATAGTAGTCAATAATTACCTATTTTCTTATACACAAAGTATATTGAGCATATAATTACAATGATTTCTCTCATCCTCTCAAGCCCACTTAATTTAGTAAATGTTTATCTACCTTACGCTTTCACTAAATAATGAGTAAAACATTAATTAGATTAATCTTGACAATCACATGTTTTTGAAAGACATAAGATAGTCATATATCACAATTTTATAGCTTTAATAATTATATGTTAGCAAGTGTCCAAGAAGTGTCCACCACATGTTTACTTTTCAGTCATAGAAATTCAAAAGTATGGGATGCGTCGCCAAAGGAGTGTTGGCCGTTTGCCCAAAATTAAGATTGCTGTTTCAAAATTATGGACAAGGCCAAGGATAACGTCCAAGTGTCGGTGTCCGACACAAACACATCACTTTCTGTTAAGTGTTCATGCCTCCAAGACTAACAACCATAAAAAAAACTACCAAGGGGATCCAAAAAACAGTAGTGTAGCATATTCTCCCTTTTGTAATGTAATTAGTTTTCCTGTTGGTGACTGGTTTGTCCATTCTTGGGAGGAACTATTTTCATAGACTGAAATTTCTTTCTCAAAGAAGAGTCATGAGGTCTAGTTTAATTGGCAGGATTAGAATCCACCCAACTAGGACACTGGATGAGTTGCTCCATGTTTAGATATAGTAACCATTGCCACAACCTAAAAATCACATACTTGAAAAAGAATTGCACTACATATCAACTACACAGCAATAAAAGGGGAGAAAAACAAACAAATCAAAAGTACAAGCGGAAGTTATAAGAAACAGAAGAACATGACTCCAGCCTCAATTCATAAGATCAGTTTTTGTCAACTTCACTTACATATTTTCTTATACACGAAATATATCAAGCATATAATTGCAATGATTTCTCTCATCCTCTCAATCCTGTTATTTAGTAAACACTTATGTGCCTTACACTTTCACTAAATTTTAAGCAAAACTTTAATTTGGTTAGTCTTGACAATCATACGTTTCTCCATGACATGAGATAGTCATGTATAAAAAATTCCAAGCTTTAATAATTACATGTTAGCAAGTGTCCAAGAAGTGTCTGCCACATGTTCACCTTTTTCACTCATACACAGCCTCAAGAAACAGATACATCACCAAAGAATTGTTGGCCAAGTGTCTAAAAGTAAGATTGCTATTTCAAAACTATGAATAGGGCCAAGGGTACGTGTTCGAGAAGTGTTGGTGTCCGACAAAAACACGTCACATTCTTATAAGTGTCCGTGCTTCCTAGTTTAACAACCATGAACAATACCTAGGGCACCCAAAAAATAGTAGCTTAGCATATTCTACCTTGCTATTTGAACACTTATTGAAAGTAACCACCTCCATTAATCCCTCAAATTCAATACAAAGTGAAAGCCAAACTGAATAATTACCTTTTTTTAATGTGATCAGTTTTCCGATTGGCGACTGATTTGCCCATTCTTGGGAGGAACTTTTTTCATAGACTGAAATTTCTTGCTCAAAGAGTCATGAGAGATAGTAAGGTCTATGTCAGTGAATGCTTTTTGCAAAAATTCTGTCTCTAGAAAACTCTTGCTAACAAACAATGGCTACTGAACAGAATCGTGGTACAACGGGCTTGGATGTAACAAAGCTCAATGGAGATCATGGAAAATCCTCCCAAGAGGAGGACTACATGGAGAGAAGCACCAAAAAAGTCAAGAGTGGTCATGAAGGGTCAGAGCCTCCTGAGGTATTGATGCTAGATGAGGATCCAGAAGTTGCAAAAGCAAAGAAAACCGAGCGCAACCTGAAATTGAAAGGAATCCAACAAGGGGGAGAAGGTTCTGTGCACAAATCATTTAGAGATGTGCTAATCTCTAACAGCGAGAATGAGTGCGTCTTCAGCTCCCTAGTGGAAGAAGAAGTCAAGAGGAAGAGAAGGAACAAGGAAAAGAAGATGCAGCTATGGAAGAAGAAGAGGGGGAAGATGACCCACTCTGCCCCTCTATTAAATTATCAGAAAATTTTCTGAGGTAGATTGGAAAACCATATAAAGACTGCTCGATAGTGAAATTAATGGGGAAGCATATTGGATACAACATGTTGATAACAAGAATCAGGAACTTATGGGGACTGAAAGGGGATTTTGAAGTCACTGATCTTGGATTAAAATACTACATGATTAAATTTGACATGAAAGAGGACCGCCACAAAGTTTATACAAGTGGACCTTGTGTGATTATGAATCACTACTTGACAGTTAGGAGATGGAAAGTGACTTTAAACCTTCGGAGGCTAAAGAGATTACAACAGCAATTTGGGTTTGTATTACTGAGCTCCTGGTACAATATTATGACGAAAGAGCATTGTTCAACATAGTTAAAACCCTGGGAAGACCTCAGAAAATTGATATTGACACAGTAACAGCCTCCAAAAGTAGCTATGCACGGGTGTGTGGAGATGGATCAGAGCAAGCCTTCAATTCCCTCTAAACTCCAAAAAAGAAAAAAAGGTACAAAGTGGATATGAATACATACACTCATGATGCTTTAACTGTGGATGTGTTGGTCATAGAACGAAATTGTGATGTACACAGCCGGTGAACTGTGAAATCCCCAATGGTCGAAATTTTGAACGTTGGAACTGAAGTTGAAGATAGGCCAGCCCACTATAATCCAAATCAAGAAAGAGCCCAGCAAACAAAGAAGAGGAGGGCTTTGGCCCATGGATGCTACCCAAAACAAGGTACAGAAAAGCTAATATTGTCAGAAAGCAGATGAAGCCCACTAAATGAGTAGATAAAAAACACTCAGATGCCAATCCAAATGTATTGAGATAAAGTGTTGGATACAAGCTTAGAAATCAAGTCACATAATGAGGGGAGGGTCCAAACCAAGGGAATTGGTCAAAATTCAATTAATCAAAGCAACAAGGTTGGACCTTCTCAAGCTAAGCACACTACTCAGGCTAAGACGAAATTAATGGAGAAAAGCAAACTGCCAGAAACACAACCCACAATCAAGGAGGAAAACTTAAGCCTAAAGAAACAGTTACACCGAGAATAAAAGGTCAGCCCAAAGCTACCTCAAGCCAACCCTTGTCTATTGATTCAATAACAGAAGTCAGTAGGAGTCAAAACAACCCCAGCTTGAGTCAAGGTAAGGACAAAACCCAAGAAGGGGTCTCCTACTCTCACAATTGTCTGAGCTTTGATATCCAGCAATCCTCCCCACCTACAATGCATATCCCAAATCAAAGGACTGAGATTGAAATTAATTCTGCAGAGAGTCTAGTGCAAGTCAACCCGAAGACCCTTGAGAAACCACCGGATCTCAAACTCCCTCCACAACATCACACAAAACAACCCACGGCCACTGATGGAAAGGCAATCAACAAATGCAACAAATCTGAAGCTCAACAAAGTAATGCTAAGATCAGAGGTGGAACCGTGGAAGAGACTCACACGATATGTGTAGCTTGGCACATAGAGAAGGCTTGTGCGAAAGTGGAACCATGCAGGGACATAGAAGCAGAAGCCTAGTGCAGCGCTATACAGATGACAACTCTAAGTTTAGGATCAGAGGACAGGCAACGGATCAAGAATCTTTGGGATGGAATGCTAACAAGGAACTTCCTTCACTTCCAAACATGACACTCATGAAGTTAGTTACTTGGAGTTGCAGAGAAGCAGGAAATGCAGATTTCAGAAGAGCCATGTCAGATTTTAACAGAGAACACTTCCCAGAGGTAGTGGTGTTGATGGAAACTAAAATTCCCCCAAGTAGAATGGGGGTATTCTTCAGTAGATTTGGATTACCTAGCTCAGTACATTCTGACCCAGAAGGGGCATTTGGGATTTGTGGAATCCTGAAGTGGTGACTGTTCAAGCATTGTCAGTCACACCACAGGTAATTCACACACTCGTATCCAGAAATGATCACGAAGATTGGGTCTTCTCAGCTTCCATGTAAGCCCACATGCAAGGTTGAGGGAAGATTTATGGCAGAATTTCATTGAGACTGCAGCTAACATGTAGCAGCCATGGATGTGAGCACGGGATTTTAATGACTACGAAAGCTCTAGCAGATGGAAGGGAAGCAACTCACCTCTCAATCCCAGGCGATGTAGGAAATTTAAAGAAAACCTTGATAAATGTGGTTTAATGGATTCGGGATGCAATGGCCCAAATTTAACATGGACAAATGGACGAAGAGGGGTTGCAATGTGCTGACAAGGCTAGATATAGCAGTTGCCAATACGGCTTGGAGGACAACCTACTTGGAAGCACTGGTGAGGAACCTACTAGGAACTTATTCAGATCATAGTGCTGTAGTGATCCTACCACAAGGTAGGAATAACCTAAATCCCTCTAAAAGACCATTTAGATTAGAAGCTGCATGGTTGATGCATCCTAATTTTAAAGATGTAGTCCATAGAGCTTGGAACTCACAGAATAATCTACTCACACGACAAAAATTTTTATGAAGATGGCCAAGAGTCCAAGACCTGGAATTATGAGGTACTTGGGAATATATTCCAAAGAAAGAGAAGGATAAAGGCGAGACTTGAAGGTATTCAAAAAGCCCAGGCTCGAAGACACTCTCATAATCTTCACATACTGGAAACCCAACTTAAAACTGAGTATAAGGAAACACTAAAGCAGGAAGAGCTTCTATGGTTCTGAAAATCAAGAGTTAAATGGATAACACAAGTGGGAAAGAACACAAGTTTCTTCCATGTTTCAACAATTGTACGAAAGAAGAGAAACAGAATAGAACAATTAAAAGATGAAAGGGGAAACTGGATAGTAGAAACTGTGAAAATTAAGGATCACATTGTAAGCAACTTTGGAAATCTATTTGAAATGAGGAAAAACACAACCAAAACAAAATATCAAGTAGGTTCCAAAACAGACTTACATATAGGCAGATGACAGCTTAGCACTCCCAACAGTAAATTCTGAGATACATAAGGCTGTTTTGGCATTGGAGCAAACAAGGCACCCAGCCCTGATGGACTGCAAACCTTATTCTATCGTCCATTTTGGCCCAAAATAGGGGATTCAGTGTGCAACTTCATTACAGCCTGTTATGATGCTAAACCACTCCCTAAAGAGGAAAACAAAGGAATTGACCAAACCATGGATAACCCAGAGAAAATTTGCCAATTCAGACCAATAAGCCTCTCTAATGTAAACTACAAAATCTTGTCTAAGATAATGAAGGAAAGATTAAGGCCACTTCTTCATGAACTGATACACCCATACCAGTGTAGCTTCTTACCTGGTAGACAAACAGTAGACAACATAATGATCACACAAGAGGTATTACACATATTGAGGAACAAAAAAAGGAAGAATAGAGGCATGGTTTTGAAGATAGATTTAGAAAAGGCTTATGATAGGTTGAGTTAGAATTTCTTGAAACAGACCTTGATTGACTTTAATTTTCCAGTGAATAGGATTGAAATAACTGCGTGTCCAATGCATCCCTATCAATCCTTTGGAATGGGGAAACCCTGGATTCAGTTAAACAAGAAAGAGGTCTAAGAAAGGAAGACCCCTTGTCTCCATATCTATTTGCATTGTGTATGGAAAAACTCCCATACATGATGATGGGATGTACATGTAAGTGAAACATGTAAATAAACTTAAATGAAACATGTAGGTGAAGATGAGGAATACGAGTTTTGTGGAGAGGTACAAACCTAAAGTCGTCCAAAACTCTTCAAAGACACAAGTGCCTTTATAAAGAAACATTGCGCATATCTAGACTCTCATATATTAAATGTGTATATGTACCTCCACACACTCACTTGAAAATACTTTATACATGTAGCTTTAACTTATTTATGTGACTCTTTAGTACTGAAGGCTCTAATTCATGAACTGTACCATCCAATGTATCTAATTGAATTATTAATTCTAACAAACTCCAACAATTTCATGTATTTATGAATAGAATCCAGCCACGTGCTAAAACCAAATATGTCAACATTTCCTATCATTTCTCATAACTTTTTTTCGTTAACCCGAGGAGTTGGTTCAGTGGGAAAGACTTGGGGTTTCATCCCCTGGTCCCTCATTCCAACCCTTCCAGAGCTAGCCTTCCGGATGAAAAGCACAGTAGGTTGGTAGGACACACCCTTCAGGCCTGGACTAAACATACCTAGTGTTAGGAGTCTGGGTGCGACCCCTGCCACTGTCAGAATCCACGACTCAACGTTACATGGGTTATTCACTATGAAGCACGGAGACGGACACGGGACATGGATACGATATGACACGGACACGGCGATACGGCAAATCCTAAAAAAATAGGATACGGACACGGCTAGGACACGGCAAATAATAAATATATATATTTTTATATATAATCATAAAATTAAAGAATAGTTATATTTTTAGCCAAATTAAAAAACATAATGTCACAATTAATAAGGAAACAACATAACTAACACACAAAAATAAAATCCATAATGCATAATATAATGTAATAGTAGGCCATAGGCCCTTAGTACATCAATCATCACCAACATTACATGTCATGATCACATCATAATCAAAATAACAAAAAAACGTCCCTCCACCCACTCCATAAAAGAAAAAAACAATAATAATCCTCGCTTCATTCATGATTCATCATTGGAGACATCTTCAATGGCATCATCATCCCCACCAACACTCCCATCATCAGTAAATAGCACAGCCTCTAATTCCGGCTCATCAAGTGAGAGATTTGCAACCTCAAGTACTCCAATGTCCTCTAGGGATTCAAATGCATCTCCTGCAATATCCCACATCTTAATTTGTCCTTGTATGTACTGTGGGGTTCTCCTTGATAGAAGACGAAGATTACTATGAATGAATACCAAATCTTCAGCACGGTTTGGTAATATTTTGTTCCTTTTCAGCGAGTGAATAAAGGAGTAAGTACTCCAATTCCTCTCAGAACAAGATGAGGAAGAAGGTTGCACAAGCAGCTTCAAAGCTAAGGTCTAAAGCGAGGGAGAAAATGCACCATAAATAACCCACCAACTTTTTGGATCCATGGTTGATCTATCATGTATAGAATCAACCTCTGAAAATCCTCCGGAATTAGTTGAGAAAGCTGCATACTCCAATTGAATTTTTTGTCTCTCTTCTGGATCAACATAATATCTTTTCAAGAACTTTGTTCTTTCTCTTGAAACCTCCAAATCTTTATGTGGAGGAACTCGATTTGGATCCTCATGAAGCCATGCATCGCTATAGTACCTTAAATACAAGAATGAAAATTATATGATTAGTTTATATTTTTTTAATTAATAGTTTTTCTAAAAAAAATATATGCTAAAGCTTAGAGGTCACCTTGGGTTTAATGAATGTGCTAAGCAATGAAGCGGAGTGTTGTTCTTATTCCAACGGTCAACTAGAATCTGATGCACCACATCATAGAAGGTTGATGTCTCATCTTGCCGCTTCCCTTCATGCCTATATGTTGCCAACTTCACTTTCTCTATCATTGTATCCCACATATCATAAACTAAGTGAAGACAAGGCTTATCTGTATCACAAGCCCGAAGCATATCATAAATAGGCAAGGTAAAAGCAAGAATGTAATCAATCTTATCCCACCAAACGTCATCCAACACCTTTTCCTTCACAAACTTGGCTTTTTCAACGTCATCATCCCTATAAGTAGACCAATTGTTACAAATTACCATAGCTTGAAGACCACCCTTTATCAATTTGAATCTTTTAAGCATCACAATCATCGAAGCAAAGCGTGTCTCCGCAACTGAAAGCAATTTCAAACTAACAAAGTCATTGAACATAGACAATCTCATTGAATGATTCATGATAAAATGCTTTATCACCATGACGTCCCCAACAACATCGGTAATCCAACTGCACTCTGCATAAGTTATTTCCTTTGCTTCCACATTTTTTGCTGCACAAATGTTTTTTAGGGCAAGATTCAATGTGTGTACTACACATGGTGTCCAAAAAATATGAGAAAATATCCCTTCAATAAGTTGCCCCGCTCCTTGGCAATTTTTGGCATTATCCGTAATCACTTGAACAACATTTTGGGGCCCAACTTGAAAGATGACTTCCTTCATCAAGTTAGCAATGAAAAATTTATCCTTGACTTCACCTGAACAATCAACTGCTTTTAAAAACATAGGCCCCCCTTCTGTCACTGCCATAAAATTAATTTATGGCCTTCTTTGTGAATCACTTCAACCATCACTAACAATGCTAACCCCCTTTTCCTTCCATGTGCCTCTAATTGGTTGCAATAATCTGTCAATATTTGCTCTTTCTCTTTTAAGCAAAGTGGTTCTCAACAAATTATAACCAGGAGGCAAATAACCCGAAATCTGATTATTGGCAGCAAAGTTATAGGAACTAACATAATAAGGGTTCCTAGCCAAGTGAAAGGGCAAGCCCGCAGAATAAAACATCCTAGCTATTTCAGAATGTAATTGGTCCCGTGCCCCAATGTTAAATGCCTTCTCAATGGCACTTCCACTTCCACTTCCACTTCCACTTCCACTTCCACTTCCACTTACACTACCACTCAACCGCTTGTTTGATTCAAAGATGCTCAGCCCTTGACTAGCAATCATGCCACCCAAAGATGCTCTAGGAGGGGGCAAAGGAACTTTTTTTGGCTTAAGGCTTTGCAATCTAGCTTCAGCTTCCTCGACAGCTTTTTGCATTTCAGCGATATCTTTAGGAGTGACTTTAGAACATATTTGAATCCCTTGACCACTAGTTTTTAGCAAATGTGCCTTTATCCTAGTATATGAGCCCTTAAAAGCTTTGTGGCAAAATTTACATTGGAAATGAAAATTCCCTCCTCCCCCTCCAATTTTCTCCAACTTCGTTGTCTAGTTCCAGAGGGGCTTATTTTCATCTTGTTCTGAGCCCTCAGCCGGTACAGGGCTGCTAGCTCCCGTAGAAGAGAATGACATATTCTCAAATCAATTTCCTATCACATTGAAAAATAAACTATCACATTGAAAAATAAACTAGGAAAAAAATACAGCAGTTCTGGAATAAAAATGCAGCAGCAGCAGTTCTTAAAAAAAAAAACAAACAAAAAAAAAGAGAAAATAGCAGCAATAGCACAGTAGTCCCATGGAAAAAAAAAACAACAGCAGCACAGCAGTCCCATAACAGCAGCAACACAGCAGTCCCATTTAAAAAATAAACAGCAACAGAACAGCATTCCCATAACAGCAGCAGCAATTCAAAAAAAAAAAAAAAAAGAAAGAAAGAAAACAACAACAGTAGCAGCATAACAACAGCAGCAAAGTCTCGTGGGAACAATAGCACAGCAGCCTCATTTAAAAAAAAAAAGGGCAACAGCACAGCAGTCCCATAACAGCAGCAGCAATTCGAAAAAAAAAAAGAAAGAAAGAAAACAGCAACAGTAGCAGCATAACAGCAGCAGCAAAGTCCAGTGGGAAAAATAGCACAGCAGTCTCATTTAAAAAAAAAAAAACAGCAACAGCACAACAGTCCCATAATAGCAGCAGCAATTCGAAAAAAAAAAAAAAAAAGAAAGAAAACGGCACCAGTAGCAGCACAACAGCAGCAGCAAAGCTGTCCCATGGGAAAAAAAATAGCAGCAAATCTGTCCCATGGAAAAAAAAAATAGCAGCACTGAAAGAAAAAAAATAAAGAAAGAAAACAGCAACAGCACAGGCATCCCATGGAAAAAAAAAACGAAAGAAACAACAGTATATATATATATATAAAAAGCAGTAGTACTGAAGAAAAACAGCAGCAGCAGTACTTCGAAAAAAAATAGATCAGAAAATAGCAGTTCGAAAAAAAAAATTTGATCAGAAAATAACAGTACCTCAAGCAGTTTGAAAACAGTAAAAAAGAAAACGGATGGAAGAAAAAAGTAAAAAAGAAAATAGCAGTTCGAAAAAAAAAAAGAAGAAAGAAAGCAGCAGCAGCAGCACAGCAGTACTTCTAAAAACAAAAAGAAAGAAAGCAGCAGCAACATAGCAGCACAACATAGCACAGCAACAGTGGAGGAAAAAAAAAAAGACAGCAGCAACCGAAAAAAAAAAAGCAGTACCGGTTCTTTCTCCTCCTCCTTCTTGTTCTTCTTCCACGCGCAGACACCGATCTTCCTCACGCTTCTTCCACGCTCAGATCTTCATCAAGCTTCGATCGTCCATGCGTCTTCTGCAACTTCAGATCTTCCACGTGTAAGCGTTCGCATGCTGTCGTCTTCTTCTTCTTCTTTGTTTCACTGTCGGCAGCGATTTCCTCATTTCGTTTCCTCCTCTTTTTCTCCGTCTCCAGCGCCTGCGTTTTCCCCTTTCGTTTCCCCCTTTCGATTTGGATTTCAGAAATGAAGAGCGAAAGAAGAGATTAGGGTTATAAGTCATAAAAAATTACATTTACCCCCTTCCACATTTTTTTTTTCTAATTTTAACCCAACTTAAGCATATTTCAATTACGTTTTAGTCTCGCCGTGTCCATGCCGTGTCCCTCCCGTGTCCCAGCCGTGTCCGAAATTTAAAAAATTAAAAAAAAAACCAAGACGCGTTTTTGGCATGTCGGACATGTGTCCCGGCGTGTCCAAGCCGTGTCCGTGTCCGTGTCCGTGTCCGACACATGTCCGACACTGATACGGGGGCCATTTTGGAGTGTCCGTGCTTCATAGGTTATTCATCAAAAAGTGAATTTTATATCAAAGAATGTAAATGTAAAGGATTTACTTTGATCAGAATCTCCAAACAATTGACCATGTTTTCCAGTTACCGTAATCATTTGGCAGATTTTTGTGACACATACAAGTCAAATTTAATAAATGCAATCAATAAAAACTCATACCCTTGCATTTTCGCTATAAATACTGATAAACAAAAATTGTAATGAGATGCACTAATCCTGCATCTTAAAGGCACGACAGAAAAAACTCAAACATGAAGAATCTCTCTCTTTTAATGGCACTTGTGCATGTACTTTTCATTTCGACAGGTATGTCAATTGTTTTTCATTTTACACATATTTTATCGTTCATAGGATTGCAATAAGTATAGGTTCCAATGATGATAATAGTATAAATCATAAATTCTAGTAGTTTTTCTTTAATTGTGATATATTTCTCATTGCGGGAGAAATTTACTTGCTACAGTTGTGACATCCCTCTCTTAGTCCCACATCGGTGGGAAATAGAAACTTTTAGTGATATATGTGTGAATATATATAAGGAATTATCTCCGTGCTACAAAGTAACTTCAGCTTAAGCTTTTGGGCCGTGTTGGATAGCTAAGTGGGTCGTACTTGTCTCATATAGCTTGATGGGTGGGAGTTATTGGGTCATGGTACCCAAACTTAAGTGAGGGAGATTGTGACATCTATCCCTTAGCCCCACATTGGTGGGAAATGTAAACTCCTCGTTGCTACAAAGTAGCTTAAGCCCTATTTGCTATAAAGTATTCGAGCTTAAGTTGGACAGCAGGATGGTGTTATACTGGATAGAATCTTTTTTTAAGAAATATTTTTTATTTATTTAGTTTTCTTACTTCTATGAGAAAACTATTTCCTATAATGGGAAAAATCTTCCTATTGATTTTGTTTTTCAAATAGAGTTCAAATAGTTATGTGAAACTCAACCAGACACACTAGGCAAGCTCTCAACGTATATATTATTTGACGACAACAAAATTTTATCCTTTTTAATCTCTTTGAACGGA
Organism: Sextonia rubra; assembly: GCA_037013555.1. Lineage (NCBI taxonomy): Eukaryota > Viridiplantae > Streptophyta > Magnoliopsida > Laurales > Lauraceae > Sextonia > Sextonia rubra. Next base: position 956,966 of record JASUAD010000027.1, read on the forward strand.
CAGATTAAATACTAAGGGATTGCTTACATGTAATCTAAGGCCAAATTTATGGTAAATAAACCTTAAAAGTAGTGTTCATTATGACTTGAACTAATAAGCAAATCAAAGTGGGGCCAGCCTATAGACATAAAAGTGGACGACAATTAAGTTACTAGACTTTGTGGTATTTCATTATGAATAAACGTAGTTATAAATCATATACATCTTTGTTATGATTCAAAGTGGCATAATATTGCACTTTAACAGGATTCGTAGACTTTCATCTAACCTAATTTAAAGCATATACTCTTTTGTGGCTTAAAATATACAAAATCGCCAAGGAAACAAAGATTTATGTCATTTGAAACATTAGTGAAATATACCAATTAGTGAGCAATTTATTAACTACTGGGCAAAGATGGCAATTACTACCTATAAAACATGAAGAATCATATATAAACAAAATTCTTATACATAAGAGACATACATAATGATGTGGCCAACTGTGATCCTTTCATTTTCTAGCAAATACCATAACTTGGGCTTGTAATTTTATAATTGTCACTGCCACATCATTCTAGATGGGATTTGTGTGGAATTTGTGTTTACAAATTATTTTCCACAAAACATACACATTTAATTTTTAATCTATGAAAATGCAGGCAGTGAAGTGATGTTGGTGAATGCATGCGAGCTGCTAATTTTTTCGTACCCTGGTTTTTGCCGTGATATGAACTGCAACGAAGTTTGTATGCAGAAAAAGGGACCCTGTGCTAAAGGATGCTGCAAGTCAATTGACACTTGTTTTTGCAATTATCCTTGCTAATTATTCATCTTAATAGACTTATTAGCAAACCATGCTCGCGCTTAGCATGGGCAATATATAGTTTATAATAATAAAAATTATAAAAATATTAAATGATATTTAATTTAAATCATATCAAAGCACGACCTGTCTATTATATGGGGCCTAGCTAAATAGTCCAAGACCGACCCAAGTACTCTAAACCTGGGCTAAAGCAGGCTAGGCAGGATACAGACTCAAGCTATAAACGTATCATGTCGAGCTCTACTTTCTTAAAATGATTAATAGTCTAAGATAAGAAATTTGCTATATTAGAAGTTTAGATAAGAAAAGATTCTTTCATAAACTAATTAATAGTTTAATATAAGAGATTTGCATCATTGTAAGTTTAGATAAGGATCGGTCCTTAAAATTTTTCTCTAATTCAAAAATGGGTAATATATAATTTATAGTATTAAAAATAACAAAAATAATAAACAATATTTATTCTAAATTATATCCAAGCACCGCTCGTCTATTAAATGGGCCCAACTAAATAATCCAAAACCGGCCCAAGTACTCAAAACTTAAACTCCAAGCCCAAGCTAAAGCGGGCTGGGCTGATACGGCCACAGACTGTAGATGTATGATTTTATACTCCACTTTCATAAAATGACTAATAGTTTAAGATAAGAAAATTTGCTTTATTAGAAGTTTAAATAAAAATTGATTCTTTCATGTAACTGATTAATAGTTTAAGATAAGAGATTTGCAGCATAAGAAATTTAGATAAAGATAAGTTCCTAAAACTTCTCTCCAATTCAAAATTGAGATTGAGGCTCAATTTCTCAATTAATTGCAAAATTGGAGCTCAATTGCAAAATCAATTCCTCTACTGCCCATATATAATAATTGAGAGCTTATCCATTATCAAAAGCAGTATATTGATTTTCCTACAATTAAAAGCATAATAAAATTGAGAGATTTAGGCATTAAATTCTCCATAATCAGAGCAGCAATCATGAAACATCTTTCACGTTTGTGACGTTTGCAAAAATTTACACAATATAAATAAAGATCAAAAAGCAAGATAGCGTCGGAGAAAATGTTAGTAGCTATTATCCATGCAGTCAATTGTTATCATGGAAAGATAAAATGATAAAATAAACTGTTCCTTATCATTATAATATATCACAATAAAAATAAAATAAAATCAAAGATAAGATGGATTGCAATTTAGTAAGTAAACCACGTACCTTTTCCTATACCACTTAGTGCATTGACTTTATCACTGGAAATTAGAAAAATGAATCAATAAATAACTTCAAAAACTTACTCTCAAAATGATAAACTCATGAAAGTAAGCAACGTTCTTAAAATTTCAAAGTTAAATTGAGCATGAAAAATCTCTTTCAAATATGGCAGGTGCATAGTGAAATATATATATCATCAAGGGGCCTGCTTTAGCCCAAATGAGTGCTCATGGCTTTAAAATATTGGCAAGGACCAAAAATTTCAAGAACAATGATGGTACAAACCAATAAGAGAGAAAAAAGAGGAGAGAGATATGTAAAAGGGGGAGAAAGAGAGAGAAACAGCAGATCTAGTGGCTTCTAAAAAACAATAAAAGAAATGGAAAAGAGAGAAGGAGAAGATGATAGCAACAGCAAATATGAAGAAAACAAAAAAAAAAAAAAATGAAACAACAGCAGCACTAGCATATCTAAAGGAAAAGAAGAAAGACAAAAGAGACGGTAGTACTCAAAAGGAGGGGGAAAAAACATGAAAGTCAAGAGTCCTTGGGAGAAAAACATACATCAAAACTCAAACAATCCAAACCCTAACGTCTCTCTAAAGAATTAGAGCTTCCTCATAAGGCACATCCCATAAGCACCAAAAGTAACCCCTAAATTTTCATAGCCATGAACATGTAATAAAATGTCAATGCATTTGGGTCCATGAAAACTAAGGAGCATAAAAAGAGATGATGCACCCAGAATCAATTTGGGTCTTTCAAATGCTAGAAGCATTAGACGAAACAACACCCTGCATTTGGGACTTTCAATTATTAGCAATATGTGAAAGGCAATGCCTCAAAGAATGCATATTTTTTCTTCAATGGAATTGGGTCCTCCAAATATTAGAAGCATATAAATTATTATCTCAACACAAGGACATGCGACAAATCAGATAGTTAGAATCAGCCAAAGGCAAAAGAAATCATCCAAGACAGACATGAAAACCCATTATCATACATAACTTTAATGAGATGTGAAGTGGTTATCTTCATTTAGAACCTGCCCTTCGACACAGAAGAAAGCACACAAGCAAAATGGATATGGAGCAGAGAAAAAAATGATTGGAATTACTAGATTTCATGCGGTCCAAATCCGATTGACAAGTTTCGTAATAAAAATTTCTAAAGAAAACAAGCTTCATCGTCGTAAATCTCTCAACAAAAATGACCAGCACCTTCAAGGATCTAAGCAGAACATATAAGAATAGAAAATCCTAACTCAAATCCAAAACCAAACCCTAACCCTAACAACTACTTAACCTTAGAAGAAGTACAGGGCCAAAGATAAATAGGCGAAGGGAATTGCTAATGGCCCTCAAGAAGGGTATCTTCCCACTCAGTCATTTAAAAAAAAAAAAAGAAAGAAAAGAAAAGAAAACTGCAAAATTACCCAAATGCCCCTACCTCTTCTATCCCCACTCACCTTCCCCACCTCCCCCTCCTCACTCACCCCTTCCCCAGCTCCCTCCCCTCCCTCTCCCTCTTCCTCATTGCCCTATACCTCTCCCTTTCACTCCCTCTTCCTCTCCTCTTATCACATCACCTACTTAATGAAAAATTGAGAAACATCTACTTTGCCTCACTTCATCAAATAAGAATCAACTTTACTTACTGCTTGGATTGGAATCAATAATGAAAAAATGATAGTAAAAGACCATAATGACATGAATCCATTTTCATTACAATCAAGTCGATATCAATGGTTATACAAGATAGCAAGATCGGTAAATTAACATTAAAACCAACCGATTTTAAAAGCAAACAAATAAAGGATTAACCTTGAATAAGTAAATCAAGAAAAAAAATTCTGTCAGAAAAGTCAAGATAAGTTCATCAACCAAAACCTTGGAATTAATATGAGAAAGTACCATGTAAATACACAAAATCAACAACAAAGATCAGTAAATATCATTTATGCTGCCAATTAAAAATTTAACAACAAAAGGCATTACAGCGGTCAAATCGATTACATTAACAGTCCTTTTTAAGTGCAGAGCTGCCCACAAGTAATCTTGAATGCATTACAAGCCTAAAATACAAGCCAACACATGACACTTCAAATAGATACTACCCATGTACACATACTCAATGTTAGATCAGCAGTAGGTTTTTCAATCAAAATGTTTATCAGATCATTTCAAAAGGAACATGAAACTTGAAACAAAGAAAATATGAACAAGGATAAAAAGAAACAAACACAGTAAATCACATGTCAATCCAAGTTCCTCTCATCACCTACATGATGGAAAATTGAGAAACATCCATTTTGCTTAAATTCATCAAATGTATCATGATTTGTATCACAAACAAATGCCTTCTAAAAACTAAAGTGTTTTTTGCATATCGTCAAGGCCATCAGTGAAGTCTTATCCCCTCTTCACTCTGAGGCCTTTTATACTTTCCATCAATGTAAAAGCTACATTCAGCTCAAAATCAACTAATACTACCATGTGTACTGTGCACAAGCCTATCAAAACCATATTTCCATGTTGAAATATTCTAACATCACAAAGCTGACAACATTATAGAGACCCTTGATGGGACCAAAATGAGTGACAGCTCATAATGTGACTGCCTACAGGTAGCCAAGGGTGGAGATGAGCTGGGTCACTCAAATCACAAAGATCCAAAAAAGAAAAAAAAAACCGAAACTCTAGCATCGGAAATCAAATAGAATAAATCACATGAAAATCAACTACTATGATAACAACATTCAAAGATCTGTGTCCTCCATTAGCTACAAGATGACGAAAAGATGCAAATAGAAATGTAAAACACAAGAAATAGAAAGGGAGATCGATAGATAGATAGATAGATTACAGCTTCTGTTCATCGTCGATTTCAAGCTTCATCTGGCATCCCGTGCTGGGATTCGCGATGTTGAACTGCAAAGAAGAAGAAGAAGAGGAGGAGGAGAAATGAGAATCTGAAATCGACAGGAGAGAGAGAGAGAGAGAGGAAGGGATTAGGGTTTTGGAAGAGGCATTACCTTCATCTTCGATCGATCGAGTCGGGTTTCTTCCTCTGCCGAAGAGAAAAGGACGCGCCGCAGAGAAAGACAACGGAGGAGGATCTAGGGTTTTCACTTCGGATGGTAGGGTCTTATTAGAGTCGGCGTGGGTGCCTCAGGACCTGAATGATAGATAGTCCACCGGCGCAGAGTGATTACGTGGTCCTTTGGGACCAGTACCATCTAAGGCCAAACCCTACCTTACATGGCCCAACCCAACTACAGTTGAAAGTTGGGTTAGGCTTGTTTCCTTTAAGGTCGATCTCAATGGAAGGATTTTCAAAAGGCATATTTAGAGGTTGGTCCCCATTTCTCACGTTTTTACTATGTTAAATCTATGTTAATTTGTGTTAAACCATTAGATCCCTCATTTTAATTTTTTATTTAAGCGGTGGTCCTTTCTCTTTTTGTTAAGGTATCTCACACCGAAAATACTCCTGATATAGTATGTTACATTATTTCTGCGATTTGAGTGCTAGAATTACGTTTTCATTTTAATTTTAAATTGGAATATCATATCTAGTTGCTTTTTTTTTGGAGCGGCATGTATGTTTTTCTTCTATTTTCTTCTTCTTTTTTCTTTCTTCTTTCTTCCCTATTTCTTCTTTACTCCATGTATTTTTTGTTCGATTCTTTTATTTGTTTTATTGTTTATCCCTTTTTTTATTTCATTATGATATCTGTTTTTAATGGTATTTTTTTATTGATTTTCTTTCGTTATTCTTTGTTTTTTGAAACTTATTTTCATTGATGATGTTGCAGATCTAGATTTGATCATTGATCCGATATGGTTCCTAATTTTTATTATTGAATATCTTATCTATTTGTAGAAGTATTTTGATTTTGTTCCTTAATGTTCCGGTTCGTTTATAATAATATTTAGATGTAGATCGTGGATTTAATGTGTGAGACAATATATGTAATGATCTATTGTTTGTGATTTTTAATTGGAAAAGAAGCTATTTCACATTCAAAAAAAGGTTTTCATCTATTTTAGAGTTTTTTCAATTCTATCTATTTGAATTGACAATTTCTCTCTATCTGTTTATCTATTTGTTTGTTATGTAACATCAGTTTTTGTTTTGTGTTTTTTATCTTTGAAACAAAATAAATCTGTTTCACATTAAAAAAATGAATGTCATCAATTGATTATAATTTATTTTCAACATATCATATATTAGTCTTATTTATTGAGACAAATAGAACATCAAATATGGATTTCATCTATTTGATATGTAGAATAAATTGATAGTTACGTGTTATAGATTTCATCTGTTTTGTAATTACATTTGTTTGTGGTTTCATCTGTTTATAATTATAAATTTCATCTGTTTGTAAATACATTATATTGGATAAGGAAATAGTTTAACTATCATCTTTAGCAGAACAAACTGATAGTTACATGTTTAAGATTTCATCTATTTTGTAATTACATTTGTTTGTAGTTTCATCTGTTTATAATTTCAAATTTCATCTGTTTGTAAATACATGATAGTGACTATATGGCTGCATTTGATGTTTAAATTGTTTTCAATTATAAGTAGATCAATTATTGTAAAATTATATATTTTGTCGATTGTCTAATTATCAAAATTAAATTGACAAATGAATGATGGGCACTCTAGTGATTTAACTGTACAAGTGTGGCATTTCAACAATTGTTGTCAAGGTTTTTAAATCATTTCAGTTTTTAGATTTGGTTGATATGATTTGTGAGAAGTGGAATGATTTTACCCGTGGATTTGTCTCTTTATGCTACTCTTTTCCTGGACATCCCATATGTTTGGTGGACAATTATTATGATTTTCAAAGTATGTTGGTTTTATGTTTGTCTAAAGTTATTGATTGCATTGATATGATTGTATCCGAGAGCGACATTGATTCCACTCTGTCTAGTTCCAGAACAAGTGATTCTTTGATTTTTTTTTTTTTTTGGTTAGAAAAAGGGAGGACATGCAACGTTAAAACTGATTTGCTTCCCAGCTATTCCAGCTATGAGGAGCCCGTTTTGCTATCTGCTTTTTTGTCTTAAGGTATTAATGAGGTTGGACAAAAATTTAAAGGTGGTGTGGAAGAGTTTCGTACTACTCATCAAAAGTATCCAATTGAACTTCGATTTAATCTTCATTACGTCAAGAATGACTCCTTAAGGGTTACTGTTGAATGTACAATGAAGAATTCTATGAGATGTATGTGCCGTGTTTATACATTAAAACAAGCTTCAAATGGTTGTTTTTTATATTAAAAATTTGAACAAGGAACAATCATGTGGATGTATGGTTCTAACTTCGAAACACCCAAGGGTGTCTTCTTCTTTGGTATCTAATCTTATACTTAATAATATTCGTGAGAATCCCTTGACTGCCTCCATCGATATGCAAAGACAATTTTTAAAGAATTATAGGCTGACTATTAGTTATCATCATGCATGGCTTAGTGTTTAAAAAGTTAAAAAACAATTGTATGGTGATTAAATTAGAAATTTAATTTGGTGGGTCTTAAAGAAAAGGAATGTCTCAAGAGGTTACATTGAAAATTTAAAGGATATGTACGAAGGTGCAATAACAAATGTGAAAACCACATGTGGAGAAACAGGCGGATTTCCCATGATTACAGGCTTACATCAGGGATCATCCTTAAGCCCTTATCTATTTGCATTAATTATGGATGAGTTAACTGTGCATATTCAAGAAGAAGTACCATGGTGTATGTTGTTCGCAGATGATATAGTATTGGTGGATGAATTAAGAGAGGGTGTAAATGCAAAGCTTGAGAGATGACGGAGGGCATTAGAATCTAAAGGCTTTAAAATAAGTCGTACAAAGACAGAATATATGGATTGCAATTTCAGTGGACATATACAAAGTGTTGAAACCACTGTCAAAATTAAAACCCATGAGATACCACGTAAAGATTCTTTTCGGTACCTAGACTCGATGATTAGTAAGGATGGGGAGATTGACGAAGATGTGGAGCATAGGATAAGAACTGGATGGCTGAAGTGGAGACTAACTTCGGGAATACTTTGTGATAGACAAATGCCAACAAAATTGAAGGGAAAATTTTACAGGACAGTGGTTAGACCAGCTATGACATATGGAGCAGAATGTTGGCCAATTAAGAAGACACATATTCATAAGATGGATGTAGCGGAAATGAGAATGCTTAGGTGGATGTGTGGTAAAACTAGGAAAGATAAAATTAGAAATGAGCGCTTTCGAGAACATTTAGGGGTAGCACCAATAGGAGATAAGATTAGAGAAACTCGTTTAAGATGGTTTGGGCATGTTGAGCGTAGGCCAGTAATGGCACCGGTGAGAAAAAGTTTGGATATACAGGTGGAGGGTCCATCAAAAGGTAGGGGTAGGCCGAAGAAAACATGGATGAAAGTCATTAATTCAAATTTGAAGAAGTTGCACTTATCAAAAGATTTAGCTCAAAATAGAACGGAATAGAGAAATAGAATTCATGCAGCCGACCCCAACATGGTTGGGATAAGGCTTTGATGATGATGATGATGATGATGATGGTGATTACATGGCTTCATTTGACAAACTAAGATAGTACAATGGAGCTACTTTAGGTGCAAATCCTGGTTATAGATTTGCTCTGAATGTTAAGGAGAGCAATAAACGATTCAAGAGATTATTCGTTGCCTTCAAAGCAAGCATACGTGGCTTTAATCATTGCCGTCCGATATTGCTTATAAATGGCACCTTCTTAAAGGGTTGTTTCAAAGGCATCCTTCTAGCTACAACATCTAAAGATGGAAACCAAGGTGAATTTATGTGTTTATTTTTCACATTTTTCAAATTATATCTCTTTGGCTAATTTAATCTGTTTGAATAGATTCATATATTTTTTTATTGTTTTAACAATAAAAACAGGTATATAGATTCCTTTTTTTTCAATTATATATAATATGTTGACCTTTATATTCATATGCTCTTGTAAAGTGTACAATTTCATCTATTTTGATAGTTTTATGCGTTTTATTTGCAAACAGATTAATTTAGCCATTATTCAACAGATTATGATTATATTTGTCTGTGAACAGCCATTCAACTTGAATATTTTAAGAGTGAGTTGATATGTTGTTGCGAACATTTAAAGCAGATGTAACAACCCAACCCAGCCCCCAAGCGATATTGTCCGTTTTGGGCAGAGCCACTCTTGGAATACCCACACAGTTTTGCTTCTGAGCAGAGCCACTCTAGGAATACCTAAAACGCGTTGACATGGGAAGCACAGGCTCTCAAAGGGCTCTGCCAGGAACAAAGTCCCACATCGCTTATGAGGTTGTCCGAAGCCTAGGCTTATATGTGCTCCCGCCTATGCTTCCCATGTTGACGCGTTCTAGTGGTGTATTCCCTGAGGCTCTACACACCAGGAACAAAACCACCGCTGCATACTCTGATGGGGTATTCCCAGTGGGCTCTGCCAGGAACAAAGTCCGACATCGCTTATGAGGTTGTCCGGAGCCAGGGCTTATATGTGTTCTCGCTTATGCTTCCCATGTCAACGCGTTCTAATGGTGTATTCCCTGAGGGCTCTGCACACCAAGAACAAACCACGGCGCGTACTCTGATGGGGTATTCCCAGAGCAGCTCTACTTAGGATGCCAGTTAGGTTGGACAATATCATCTTGTGACGACGCGTTTTCGGTATTCCTAGAGTGGCTCTGCCCAGAAGCAAAACCGTACGGGTATTCCCATAGTGGCTCTGCCCAAAGCAGACAATATCGCTTGGGGGTTGGGTCGGGTTATTACAATTGGTATCAGAGCCGAGGACAGCTCTCTTCTGAGTGGTGGGGGGGGGGGGGGGGGGGACTTCTTAAATCCGTGGTATTCTTGGAGGGCTCTGCCGAGAACAAAGTCCCACATCGCTTATGAGGCAGTCTAGAGCCTGGGCTTATATGTGTTCCCACGTATGCTTCCCATGTTGACGTGTTTTGGGTATTCCCAGAGTGGCTCTGCCCAAAGCGAACAATATCGCTTGGGAGCTAGGTCGGGTTGTTACAGCAGATGAATTCATTCATTTTTAAATTAAACTAATGAAAGGCATGTGCGTTGCACGTGGTTGTTATTACACTGAGGCGTTCTTTTTTCTTAGGTGTTGGAAATGTAAATTTTGTACTGTGATAATTGAATGAAGTTCATCTTTTGTATATACCTAACATTCAAGATTTGTCAATTCTCTTCTTAGCATAAATCCATTGAAAACTAAAATTAATCACCACGAGAGAGAGATTAAACATGCTTTTTTATTATGTTGATCTTATGTTTATTTCCGCTTGCCTTTTGCATTGTTGATTCTAAGAATGAAGATAATTGGATGAGGTTTTTTTAACAATTTCACAAAACAATTGTACTTGATTGACCTATCACATTAATTTTGGATTGACATCCAAGCATTATTTGCACTATTGTACATGTATTCCCTACATTACATAATGAATATTGTCTTCACCATTTGAAAACAAATTTAAGATCATTATATGCAAGTCCATTCTGCAATTCCTTTAGATATCGTATGGTTTATCTTCTACATGAGTGTGAGTATGCACCAACAGTGACAACATTGAATTGCAAAATGGAAACTTTTAGAAAAGAAGGTGGTTTGACTGTTGAAAAGTTTTTGGATAATCTTATTTTTTAAAGATGGTGCAATGCTTGTTTCAAGGGTAATCGTTACAATGAGATGTGTTCAAATGCAGCTGAATCCTTTAATTCTTGGATTCGCTTAGACCGCCATCTGCCTATCACTAACTTGGTATATACCATTAGGTAGAAAATAATGATTTAGATGTTTGAACAAAGGGAGCAAAATAAAAAGTGGAACTCTACAATCTGTTCGAAGATGGATAAGAGGCTGCTTGAAGCCTTGAATCAAGGAAAAACATGGCGTATCATCCGCTCAACGGATTCAGTATATAAAGTTCATTCCTCTCCATCTGTTTCAATCAATCTTCATAAACGGAGATGTTTTACTTCCAACGGCAACTCAATGGATTCTCATGTTGGCATGCTATTACTGCTATTCAGAAGAGTATGAATGATTTGAACTTGTTTATGGAGAGATACTTCCATATTATTGCTTTTAATGAGTCATATTTTGAGTCCATATTTTCTATTGCAATAGCTGGGAAACCTGAATGTAGCTCAGAAGAAGTAGAAATTCTTGGCCGGCAAAAAAAAAAAAAAAAAAAAAGAGGATACCTTTTCAGGGAGAAGAGAATATCAGGAAAATGAAGTGTGGTAGATGTGGTTCTGTAGGAAACCATAATCGTAGATTAAATAAGGAAGTGATTAGATGAAAATAAATGTATTCTTTGATTTGTAACATTTTCTTAAAGGTTTTTATAGTATGACATTTAACAAAATTCTTTTGAAATTTAAATAAAAGGATTGGTTTTGTTAAAGCATACGATTTTTTGTGTGGGATTAATTTTGTAGTTTGATTTTTAGTTGAATAAAATGTATGAAATGTTGTGTTTCTTAAACAAATTGAAAACAAATGAAATTGAAAATAGACGATTGAAAACGGATGAGATTGAATAAAATGAAATAGACGAGGCTAAAATAAATGAGATTGAAACATATGAAACAAATGACATTTAAAAGCAGATGAAATTGAAAGAAATGAAAGACACAAGAGTGAAACGGATGAGATTAGAAACAAATGAAACAGATGAGAATAAAACAGATGAAATTGGAAGCAAATGAAACAAATGAAATTGCATGGATGAGGTTGAAATAGATGAGATTAAATGAAATGAAATAGATGAGATTTAAAGCAGATGAAATTGAAAAAAATGAAATATACAAATGTGAAATAGATGAGATTAGAAGAAAATGAAACAGATGAGAATAAACATATTAAATTGCACGTGATAAGATTGAAACAAATGAAATTGAATGAAATTAAATGGATGAGACTTAAAATAAATGAAATTGAAAGAAATGAAAAACATGAGATTGAAACAGATGAAATTTAAAGAAAAAAAACTGATGAGATTGAAACCTAATATACACTAAGATTAAATAGATGGATTTTATATTTCAATATTCCAAAATAGATAAAATTGACATGTTTATAGTTTAAAGCAAACTTATGATCTTTATAAGTCCATTTGGATAGGAAAAATTGTAACTACTTTTGTTCGTCGTCCACACAAATGAATTAAACTCGTGAAACTAACATTTTTTCATATACATCATAAAACAACAAATAGATCGATTTCTTTGCTGTAATACATAGAATAATAAATGTAAGAATAGCAAACATATGGATTTCATTTCAAAACTTGTATTTTGTACATTTAAGAGCTAAATTGAGCTCATCATCTCATAATATGAATGTTTAGAATACATATTTTTCTATACAATGATTATCCAATACAATGATTACGTAGCAACATTTTTTTTCTTTCAGTGGCATTTCCATAATACTGAAATCATATCTTGTCCTTGATTTTCCTACGTCTTGTAATAATCTTTGAATCATTAAAACTCAAATTTGTAATGCTTTTGTCACAGGAAAGTCCACTATGATTGGCTTATCTTCAAATATTTGTTGCATAATGTAGCATGCGACAACTCCACAGTTAACCATGTAAAACAGATTAGAAAAACACTAGTCCTTAAGTGTTGATGTTCTATTTGAATTTGACATGTAATTTATACGTTTTAGGTTAAACTTGGGATGATGGTGGCTACTGTGAATAGTTTTAAACATTTTCCAATCTATAGGTGAAATCCTGGGTTGAAAGGATTTCACCTTTAGCTTTATTCTTTGCTTTGCTTTCTTCTAATAATTTTTTGTATAGATTTTGAAAGTGATTTTCAATAAATAGTTTTTGCATAAACATATATATAAAAACATTCAAATTCGTTAGATGAATACTTTTTATTTTTTAGAAAGTTAACATATTTTTTTTTCCATTTTTTTTTGTATCGTTGAAACAATTATCGTATTGGTTGGCTTTCCGTGGTAACAATGAGTTGTAATGTCTCCAGATACCTTCTTCATTGTCAACCACCAACAGTGTCCAATAATATGAGAGTTTTATTTTTGGCTTGACGTGGTTTATTAGGAAAACAATATAACTATAGGCCCTCAACACTTTACTTGTTAAGTAATGAAAGGCATATTTTGTTTAGACTCTCTTCATCGTTCTCCCTCACTCATGTATGTGAAAAAAAGTATATAATTCAAAAATATGGTATGCAACTTGTGAACTTAACACTTACAACAGAGAAATTGTAACATATCAAAATAAAAGAAACAAAAGGTAGGTAAGTTGAAATAGATGAAATTTGAAACAGATGAAACAGATGCTTAACACTTATTTGAATTTAACATTTATAGGAGCTGTGGGTTACACTAAATAAATTTATAAATCTACATGGAGGCATTATTTATCCTTATCATCATCATTTTTGTTGTTCTTCTTCTTTTTCTTGTTCTTCTTTTTTAATTAATTTAAATCATCCATATTAATTTTCCTCACTACTTTGGTGATAATTGAGACTTCATAAAAAAATTAATATAGAATTGTAATAGATTGATTACATATTTTACACCTAGTTTCATCTACCTTTTTAACCACAATGATTGAATCAACGATACTAACAGTTGGATTGAATTTGTGTGAAAAGGGGATAAGATAAACTTTCGTAGTCTGTCTCTCCTCTTTTAAGTTAGACTAAATTATCCCTCTCTTAAAAAAAAGAAAAAGAAAAAGAAAAACTATTAAATATTCATTTATATATTTTCTCCATATATCATTACTCACTAAAAACTTAAAGAAAATTGTTAAAACTCATTAATGGTTCTTACTCATTAAAAATCCAAATAAGTCATAATAGATGGATACCTCTTTCATTGGATTTAGCCAATTTTTTAACAATAACAAACCATAAGATTAATCAATTATAAACTTGTGAAATAAAAAATTATAAAAACAATTATTTATCTCTACTTGATGAATTTGATGGTGAAACCATTTCTTATTTAAAGTGAATTTAAATTTATACCATTGTAAAAGAGAAATAGATAAATACTTAGGAGCCAATATATTTGAAAAAGTTTTTCACTTGAGTGAAATTTGGCAGGGGCCCACTTATGTCTTAGAAAATGCCATAGTTTCAAATAATTAGAGATAAAATTGCAATATTGATTATTCATTAAAAACATATTCGCCTTAATATATTGAAATCCATTAACATAATGTTTAGTCGATAACGAAAAAGAAAGCAGCAAGAAAATGATGATGTAATTTGTACTGAAGAAGAAGTTGAATAGTACACATCCACGAACATAGTGATGAAGATGTGAACAATAATCAAGATCATTTTATTTCAGAAAATGAAAGCCTTTTTAAAGGAAAGCCATTATGGAAGGAAGTTAATATATTCGGGCTTGCAAAAGCTGGTAAAATATGGTAGTGTTCACACTGTAAGCATGAGTCTAAGAGTTCTTACACAAGAGTTCATCAACATTTTTTTGGGCCATTGTCTAATAAAAAGTAAGATATTATTCGATGTCCAGCAGTGTTGAAACAACCTAAAGGCCCTCAATTATTACAAGAAATCATTGATAGGGTAAAGCAAGCAAAGCAATATAGAGTCCATTCACAGTTGAAGCAATCAACGCTCTCCCAACATAGCAAGTTAAGCTAAAGAATCCAATAATAGAGTCTTTTAAGAAAGTGGAAAGGAGTTTTGTTGACAGTGCAATAGTAAGATGTGGGCTTGTGGAGTGCTATTTAACATACTATGGTCACCATTTTTTTCATGAAATGATTTCAGCTATAAATAAAGCGCCTGAAGGATATAAAGAACCCTCATTTGAAAAGGCTAGAACATCTTTGTTAGATGAGGAGAAAAGAAAAGTAGAGAATGAAATTACGACAATTAAAGATACTTGGCATGTACATGGAGTTTCTTTTATCTCTAATGGATGGACCAATGTAAAGAATCAACCATTGATAAATGTACTTGCAGCAAACAAAGATAAGGCGATGTTTTTATATGCGGTAGAGTGCTCTGGTGTTAAAAATACCGGATTTTATATAAAATCCTTATCGATAGAGGTGATTGAGGAAGAAGGATTATTTATTATTATTTAAATAATCACAGATAATGCAGTCAATTGCAAGCTAGCAGATAAGGAAGTTGAAAAGGTCTACAACCATATATTCTGGTGTCATTCACTTAATTTGAGCTTTAAAGATTTGTCAAACTCGTGGTTATAGTATGAAGAAATTTACTAAAGGTGCAAAATAATTGTAACATACATTCTTAACCATACACATGCATTGGCAATATTTAGAAGTCACTCTCAAATAGAAATTCTAAAATTCGCAAAAACTCACTTTGCATCATATCATGTTATGATGAAGCGACTTCTAGGTGTGAGACATGCCCTCAAATCTACTGCTGTTCTTGACAACTAAAAAGAATGGGCAAAACATAGATATAAGAGCATAAAAGAAACAACAGAAAATGTGAGGTGATGGGCCACAGATGATATGGATTTGTTTTGGGCAAATGTGAAGCTAATGGTAAAAGTTACCAAACCCATTTTCATAATGACTAGATTTTTTGATCAATATGGAGCATTGATGGGTGAGGTCTATGAAAGAATGGATAACATGCTTGGAGAAATCAAAATAGTCTCAATAGTTACCAATGATTTTAAGGAGATTTAGTAGATGTTAGAAGATATTATAATAAAAAGGTGAAGCATGATGCATAGCCCATTGCATTGTCTTGGATTTGTGCTTATACCTAGATTTTATGATTCGCCCTATCTTACTCAATTAGCACTTGGTGGTGAGAAAAGAAAGCCCCCAAATCAAGATAAAGAGGTCATAAAAGGAGTCATGGAAGCATTTCAAAGATTGAGTAAGCTAAGCATCTTCATTCTAAAATTTTACAAATATTTATTTTTTTATATTTTTAAGATGTACTTAATGTGTTAATGTATTCAATAAATTATTTTCTAATTTGTTATTTTTATAGGATAATTAAGCTGAGGCAAAATTAAGAGCTCAATACGCAATGTTTCATTCTTAAGATAGGGTTTATGAACTTCCTGCAACAAAGGTGGATGCAGTTACCATGTCACCAATAAAATGGTGGTCAACTTATGGATGTGAGATGCCAAAGCTAGCGGAGGTTGCTATATAAGTTCATGTACAACCTGTAAGCTCATCATCTACAAAGAGGAGTTGGAGTACATACTCATTTATTCATAATGTTAAAAGAAATAAGCTTAGTGCTAAACATGCAGATAAACTTGTTTTTATTCATTCAAATCTTCGTCTTTTATCACGCATGAAGGAGGGATATAATAATGGACATTTAAAAAGGGGGACATTAATCCAGAGCCAGATGTTATTGATGATTTAAGTGCACGTTTAGAAGACCTAAATTGGAAATTACTAAATGAGGAGGAGGAGCCTCAACTTCAAAATTGTAATGAAAGTAGAGTGGAATCCCGGCCAAGTCACACATTGCAGTTGCTTAGTCATCTTTACCATCACGTCAACAAATCAGACAAAGAAGCATTTCATCATACGGGCGCAATTTGTCATTTTCTCATGACAAAGGAACAAAGCATTGGGAATGAAGACTTCTATTTCATACTTCTACTTTAACACTAATGGATTTTAGTTTATCTTTATGTTTTGGTGTTTGACATTTTATATCTTTTATGCTTGAAGTTCTTGGTTTAGGTTAATTTGTATAAATAGTTAAATTATTGAAGTTTCTTGATGCATAACAGAAATAAATTTTTTTATAGGTTGTCTTTAAACATTTATTTCCTAATAATTTTGTGACATGTCATTATTTATATATTTATGAATTATCCAAATTCAACTAAAATCTTTATTGTATAATGAATGGACTTATAAATCGTATTAAACTACATTGAATTATGTATTCGAATTAGTTTAATGAGTTCATCGAACTCAAACTATGAATCAAGCGAATTGAAAACCGAACTAACTTAACCTACTCCATCAAGTTTTCGAATTGAAGTGTTGAACTACAAATTGCGAATTCAAATTTGAACTTATCAAACTGCAAATTAGGTAACTATGGTCCTGCTAAGGTTCAGGGGGAGCCCAGCCTGACCTTGGTGTAGTTGTTTTCCGAATGCAAAGAAATTAAGAAGAAGCCATTTTGGATTTCAAGGATTTCCAAAGGACCTTGTAGACTCTAGAAAACTGAAAGTCTTTGTAAGAGAATTCTAGCCGGGATTCTTCTATCTCTGCATCTTCCGATAAGAGTTAGAGCTTGCTCTTTTCTTGCCACACAAAGCTAATTTTCTTAGAAGATGATGGATGGGGCTAAAGGATCCCCTTCTATGGGGTTCTCCAGGTATCTGATTCCAAACAGGAAAAGGGGAACTGGAGGGAAGAATTGAGCTATGTTGAGAGCCTCTTTATAGCTCTTAGAGGCTAAAGACGGGGTTCCCTCCACCTCCATTGCCAAGTTGCTATTTTCCATTTGGACTGGTTGGGGGTCTGGAGGTTTCGGAAGTTCAATGATCACAGGGGAGGCTGGAAGGTAGAAAGGTTCGACTTGCCTCGTCAGAGTTTAAGCTGTTTGGTTATTGCATTGTTAAAAGAAATTCCTAAAAGGCAAAAGTGAAAGTGGGCTTTCCAAGTAAGCACGTTATTGCCCACTTAGATTTGGTCAAGTTGCTTTTCGAGTTTGTAGGAAGTTGATGAGCCATTGCGGAAAGCTATAGTTATCTGAAAATGAGGAGTGAGTAATTTGAGAATCCTTTACTCAAGGATATAACCATGTCTTAAAAGGTATGTGCATAGCCCTCTAGATCTCCAAATGATGATGAGATGAATGAAAATTTGAATATGGGCCCATCCATTGGTATAATCCAGACCGTCTAAGGGCACTAAACATTGCTATGAAGTCTTGTGAGCTGATATGTACTTTTGAAATTGGCCTAAGTCCGGGAGTAATGATGAAGGTGTATCCAAGGCCAATAGTTGATTAAGAACTTAAACTTAATTATTTTATAAATATTTGTTTTATTTTTGTACAAAGGTGTAATTATATTTTATTAGATTACAATAGAAGTTAAAAGTTGTTTTTATGTTGGAACCAAACCCACGAATGCTTTTCCTATTAAGTAGTAGGTACAAAATTTAAATTAACCAAACAATCTTTTCTACTAAAAAGTTGCTATGAGAAAGTAGATTTTTAAAGGCCACATTAAAAAAAGGTACCTTTGATTTCTAAAAAGCCCAGTTAAACACGCCCTCAGTCAATAGAGCATCTAAAGAAAAGAAAAGCTGATGTATTAGAACCAGTCAAGACTCAGAAGATGAATGCTATTCCATCTATTCCTATAAGCATATTTCTTTATGCTCTGCTTTTCAAGTAACTGGCATGAAAGTCAAGTGTGCTTGCCTCTCTTAACGGTCGGTGGATGAGGGAGAAATATATAGTGAGACGAGGTTGATACGAAAGTCCCAAAGCATATTCCAATTCACCAAGTGGGAAACACATCCTTCACACGGCTTTGCCTCTTCTTGTTGAACTTCCAGAAAATTTCAAACTTACAAAATAGATGATGATGTAACCCCAACATTGAAAATGGGTCTCTCAGTGGCTGAAATTTCTGTTTTACCGAAAGAAAAAAAATGTATTGAGTGTAGGTCTAGGATTTGGATGCATTCTAACTCCAGGTTCGGGTTTGGGTCCAGTCCACTATTTGGACCGAATACAGTTTGATCTCGGTCAAGGTCATTGGGTTCAAACCCTTAGACCAAATACCCAAACATTTATGTATATTCACATATTAACATTAGGGACGACATTAGTTGCACGAACTTGAATTCCTAAGAATAGCAAAGAATTTTATTCCTAGGGAAATGACTAAAGCTGAATAAAAAAAAAGTTAAAATTTACAGATCACAATCAGATAATCTCCTTTTCTTTTATGGAAAATGACTGTCAAACATCACCTTAGTGAATGAAGTCCTGAACAAATGGATCATGAGCTGATGGTGATCAGTTCAACTTGATTTGACTGGATCTAAGTTGAGATCAGGCTTGGCCTTTAGCACGAGTCTGAACTTGACCCTGAGTCACTCTAACCACCCAATCAAACAATAATCAAGGACCTCTTTATTCATCCATCCATTATTATGTTGTTGATGGAACCTATATCTTCCCTTCTCATCCTCTACCTTATCCTCAAGTGTACCTTGGGAAATTTTTGATTTTTCCATATAAAAAGGAGAATAATATTTCTTGCAGTCTGAGACTCATTACAGGTTATAGTGGACCTCCAAAATGTTTACTCAGAATATTCCATTTTGTTGTAGACCTCCAATATTCTGTGCGAATCAATGAAAAATACTAGTAGTTGAATTGAAGGGCATATGCTCCGAAATGTTACCATCAATCTGATTCTTGGACGGACCTCTCAGTACACCTATAAGAACCAAAGAGACCCATGCAGATGCAGAAAAACAGACAGAAGATGACACACAAACCACGCCAATTTGTTCTTTTGTTTCCCTCTCTCTCTCTCTCTCTCTCTCTCTCTCTCTCTTGTTGATTTGATCAATCAAAAGCAGATAGAGAAGAAAAGGGGTAAGACAAAAGATCTCTTTGTTGCACTCCCATCTTCAAGTTTTTAATTGCTGCTAGTAGAATGGGGTTGGAGATGATGGGAGGAGGGGTCAAAGGTGATGTGTATCATCTGTCCGTTCTGGAATCTGAAGGGATTGAACTCCTCATCTCCCCCCAAGGAAAGGTACTAAAGTCTTCCTCCCTAACATACTCACATGAACTTAATTTACTTCAGTTTCATCTTCTTTCTTTCATTCTTTTTTTTCTTTTTTCTCTCTCATATATTTTTATTTGGCTTCTTTATTATCATCATATGCATGCTGACTTCTGGACTTTGTTTCAAGTCCCGCATATGAAATAACGGAAAGAAGTTTGTTTCAAAAGCAGAGCAGTGCACAACCCCAACAACAATAGGCAGACTTCTTAGGTTGTGGAACTCACAAAGCAGACCCCTGAAAGATGAGACCACCCACATGTTTAGAGTGAGGTGAAATGGAAAGGGCCCGGAAGATGGTCCTAATAAAATTGTAGAGATTGGATCATACTGATCATCAATTCATTTCCATTTAAGACCAGTTGGAATAATCTCCTCCTTCCATCAATTTTGCAAGCTCCTTATCGGAAAACTTCATCTACTCTTAGGGAGTTTGGGCCACCTATCATTAGTTCTGATCCTCTCAAAACACCCCCGCTGTGAGTTGCTACTCATTCCAAGTTGAAACTTAACTATCTACCATTCACAGTTGGACAGAATCATGATTAAAAAAAAAGAAAAAAAGCACTTACAAAACTGTTTGAAGTTTAACTCCCCTGAAATCAAGGGTTGGGATGATCTGATTACAGTAATATTTGGCCAACCCATACTCCATTTCATATCTCTGTCATCCCTTGCCCTTGTGATTAGATGTAGTCAGGTGAGCCTACCCAAAAAGGTACATACTTCTCAAAAAAGTGAACAAGGGTATGATCTACATATAATCCCCTCTCTTTTCTAATATTTCCTAAAAACCACTTTTATTTTTTATTTTTAGATAAAGCCCCCATGTTCTTTGCACTTTAGTAGTCAACCACCATGACTAGCATTCAGAAGTAGAAAAGGCGGAAGCTTTTGATCAGTTCCAACATGTTTTCATGAAAAATCGCTTTATAAAACAAGAAAGCCATTTAACTTAGTAAACTGCAAATGTTAAGCCTTAATTAAGTTTAACCTTGAAAATAAACTATCATAGTCTAAATTATGGTAAAAATACAGTGATGAGTTTTATTAGTTCAGGGACAAGATGATAATCTGATATTTTAGTTTGTCATTCTACCAGGGTAAAAAAAAAAGTTAATCTGATATTTTAGTTTGTCATTCTACCAGGGTAAAAAAAAAAGTTAATCTGATATTTTAGTTTGTCATTCTACCAGGGTAAAAAAAAAAGTTTACTCGAAACTAATTTAAGGTAAGGGCATTTTTATCGTATGGGTGTATATGATGAAGAAACAAGTTTGACCACTGGTCAGTGGTTGATGGATTTTGTCAAGGGATATAGATGGCGATACGAAAAAACATAAGGACGTAGTTGTTTGTAAGAGGTAGGTGGTTATATGTAAATTTCCTTTCATGTTTTGCTGCAACATTAATTTTAGTACTCTGTATATGCCTAGATTGAAGTAGGAAGGTAAACATCTTCTTTGTTTGAATCATGCATGGATTAGGTACCCATATCATCTTTAGATCAACGGAAGACAATCTGCCTCTTCTTTTCAGCCCATTGGTGCAGACCTTGCAGAGTTTTCACACCCCAACTGTTGCAACTCTACAACGCTCTCAACCACACTGGAAACAAACAGCTAGAGATCATCCTCATTTCCTTGGATAGAGACTTCAATGGCTTCACTGAACATTTCAGGTCCATGCCTTGGCTTGCCACACCTTTCAATGTCGATGCAGTCGGTTGTGCAATCACTTCTGCATCAATCACATTCCATCACTGATTCCCTTGGTTCTGATGGAGAGACCATCATCCAAGAAGAAGAAGCAGTTCCATTGGTAGAAGACTATGGAATTGAAGCATTCCCCTTCGGTAGAGAGAGGAGAGAGCATTTGAAGGCACTAGATGAAGCCAAGCGCAGGTGGGCCACACTGGAGGATCTTATCGTGACTACTGAAAGAAACTTTGTCATTTCTGCTGATGGCACTAAGGTACATTTCCTTAAAACTGTACTTGTTTAACCACTGCTCTACTTGTTTTGGACACATAATTTAAATTTAAGGGCTGCAAATCAGCCAGCCAAGTCAGGCAAGTACAGTGGTTTGAGTGTCGAAAAGGGGTTAGTTCAAAATCATTGTGTGGTGGGGGGCTGGTCTTTGTGAAGAGGAATGACTTGCGATAGATTGGCACTTGGGGACCCCTTGGATGCTTTCACTGTTTCAAGAGGACCAGGCTAGCTACTACTGCTCGAGACTCCCCTCCGTGTCTTGTCTGTGACATGTAAGTCATGGAAAAAAAAAATAATGTCTACTCCTTTTTAGTTCCTGATGGATATGTTACCAAGTTTCAAAATTTGATAATTTCTCTTTAGGATTGTTGACCATATTCCTCATGTTCTACAGGTGCCTGTCTCAAACCTTGCTGGGAAAACGGTTGGCCTCTACTTTGGGCCTCTCTGGTGTCCCCCTTGTTGTGCATTCACCCACCAACTCATAGAGGCTTACAATGAGCTAGGGGCCACAAAAAATGAAAGCTTCCAAATCATCTTCGTCTCGACTGATAGAGATGAAAAGGAGTTCAAAAGACACATCAGCACTATGCCATGGTTGGCAATCCCTTACAATGACAAGACCCGGCATGACCTATGTCGGATATTGGACATCAAAGGGATTCCTGCACTTGTCCTCATGGGGCAAGAAGGCAAGGCACTTAGCACCAATGGGAGGGCCATAATCTCCACTTATGGTGCTAGTGTCTTCCCTTTCACTGAGTCGAAGGTCAATGCGGTCAAGGCAGCCTTAGAAAAGGAAGGGGAAGCGCTGCCACACCAAGTGCTTGACCCTAAACATAACCATGTTCTTAAGTTGGATATGGCCAAAGCCTACATCTGTGATTCATGCAGGAGGCAAGGGAGGTTTTGGGTCTTCTCATGTAACATATGCGACTTCGACCTTCATCGAGGGTGCATCCAACACGACGAAATTATTGATCTATGAAGGATCTATATTTTGTAATTGGCAGTATTGTACAAACATGCGTACCTCGTCTTAAGATAGAATGATTGTTGATATTGCAGCAAATATGATGTGAATGTCGTCAAAGAGAACAACTTGTGATTTTTCTTGTATGCTTAAATTGCCTCTGATCGTTAATATAAATAGGCATTTTTATAAGATGAAAGTAACTTGCTTCATTCTACAGAGCTGAATGTTTGGTTAAAAAAAGTGACAAGAAACTACAAATGACGTAGATCTAGAGAGAGATGGAGAATCTGATAGTGCAGTTTATTCAACCCAATGGAGATTGTACCTTGTTTTAGGACAAGACAAGAAGGGGTTTGTCACTTCGTTGTCATTTCATTTGCTGACAGTCCAGCTTATTAAATAAGTGTTTATTTAGTTAAATATTTATTTTAGAAAGTCATTAATTCTTCACTAGGCATATTTTTGAGGTCTTTACTTAACTTGCTTCCTTTAGTTTAGAAATGCAATTAGTCCTCCCAACTCAAAAGATAATACAAGGAGAGGCCAAATCACAACATTGTAAGTAGCGCAAGATGCTACCACACTGCAAACACTGAAAAGAATCTTTAAATATGTTTCATTTACATCAATGAAATGTTCAAACATTTTTTCTTACAGTGAAGAGTTCTCCCTTCTTTCTAGGGATTTTTACAAATGACGACTAAAAACATTAACCTTCCTTTGAAAATTACCTTTTACATTATTTTCTTTCTTCTGATGATGCACTACTGAACTCTAAAGAAATAACAGCACTCGTGCATTTGCAATAGCCAAAGCTTGACATTGCCTTAATCAGCAAAAGTGTGTAAAGCCCACAGGGGCGTCCCACCACCCAGGCAATGGAGACATCCTCCACCATTCAGTTGATTCTCCCACGTGAGAAAATGGGTGGAAATAGATGGTTGGTCTTGAAATGTAGTACAATATTTTGCTTCAACAAGAGACAGATATATAGAAAATATAGGCCTAGAGCACCATCCTTACTTGCATCAATTTCTGCCATACTTTTCTTCTTCAGGAAAGGTGACTAATCTGCCATCCTGAGGTGGGTCATTTGTGTTGGTCTTTAGAAAAATTCAGGGAGAAGATTCCATCATGCATTGTTCTTCAGCTCTTTGGCAAGAGCCTGTAGGACAGTTGGAGCTTGGAAGTCTCACATTGCCACACTGCGAGTTACATTCACAGACACATAACATTTGAGTGAGAACGAACTGCACCAGTGGTGCTGCACAACTTCTGGCCACCAGATTTGTGAAATGGTCTGGAAGAGATCACACGCATCAAGTAAACCTTCAGTAATTCCAAAAGATTTGGTTACTTCTGCACTGCTTCTTGAGATATATTGCAATGAGCTTCGAGTATGTCAACCCCTTTTGCCTCTTCGACTCTATAAGTGCCTCTGAACTTGAATGGAAATCCCCCTTCCCAAACACCTCAAATACTATAGGATCCGTCAAAACCAGTGGATGACGATCCACATTCATCTTTTTCAAAGCAAAAGACAAGTTTCTTCCGAACCTTCTGTTCAAGTATGCATCCACAATGCAACCATAGGTAACAAGATCTGGGGCGACATTCTCATGTTTCATGTGTTCGATGCTTACATGGAGATCCCAAAACATGCCCATTCTGGAAAAGGCCAAAGCCCGGATATTGAATGTATTAAGGTCAGGTGAAAATCCCGCATCCACCATTCTCAAAAATTCTCTCTGCAGACTCTTCATCTTGAAGTTGGCAGCATATGATAGCAACAGGAGGTTCCATAGAAGATTTCCAGTGTTCTTCCTACCAAGACCGACATCCCTCAAAAACTCTCCTAATTTGTAAAACCTCCTTTGTCTTATATAAGCAGATGCAATTGCCTGAATTGCCTCTTTCTCTATAAGGATTCTGGATCTCTTCAAGCGACCGTATGCAGCTTCCATCTCCGTTAGAGAACCAAATACACTATAATATTTCACGAATGTATTGCCAGTGAAGGAATCAACTTTGAAACCATTTGAAATCATTTCTTTCATTGTAACTTCCATCATTTCGAGCTGACCTAGCTTTCCAAAGCAAGAGATGGCCAATGAATAAACCTCAGGACACAATCCCATATCCCTGGAAGTCACTTCATTGAGGATTCTCCTTATCTCATCAAAATGCCCCATCTTCCCATATGCATCCATCAAATCCGAAATCACCTCAATTTCAGGCACGAAAGAGCTGTTTATAATCTCACCCCAAATCGCCTGAGCATCCAAGTAAAGGCCATTGTCAGCATAACATAACATCAAAGCAGACAAGGTTGCATGGCTAGGTAATACACTCGCAGATTTCATCTCATTGAAGAGTTGCATAGCAACATTAGGCATTCTATATTTGCCCAGCGTGCGTATTAGCGAGGCATAATCCACAGCAGAGTGCTTCATGCTACCACTTTCGTGTCGGTTCCAGTGCTGGACACTCTGTTACCAATGTTAAAGGAAGACAAATCAACAATGTAAAAAAGTATATCCTTGAGAGAATGCTCATATAAAGAAAATACCCTTAGAACTACTCACAACAATCATAGAACAATGCCAGCTCATTAATTAAAGTAATATTCTGCTTCCTTCAGGTGCAGCAACTGCATTCAGGGCTAATACTAGCCAGTGACGGACATTTCACTGATTTATGCATTAGACCACACCAGTGGTAGCACTAACCACAGATTCCAAAATGGCACTGGATCTAAGCTAATAATCACAGCACCACCTTCTTCAAATTGTATGCTCATAACTATTAAACCATCAAATGAAGTTTAGATTAAAAGTGGAAAATAACCAAGTAATCATTCGACAACTAAGCTCAATCATATTGATTGTGTTCCATCAGGTCCAAGAGCATGCATTCCTCGCCTTTACTAAAAAAATAATAATAACTAAAACTTTACTTACAGCCTCCATTTTAGTCACCTGCTTCCAACAATGCAACAGCCTAAGAAATATGTTTTCTCCTAACATGATGTTTGTTTGAGCAATTGAATTCATAATTTGGTTAAAGATGTAGGAAAAACCACCAAGGCTCTTCTGTGTTAAAACCACTGATGCTATTGCACTAATTGAGCCACCTTTAACTAGCACCAACCCATGAAAATGGGCAGAAATAAAGTTCAGATCTTCCTTGATGGCAAGGATCTCAGCTGAGCTCTTATTTCAATGCCCTTCTCCAATAGGTCTGGAAAAGAATAGCTGAATGTGGCCGCCACTATTTATGATCACTCGTCCCATATCCAACCTTCCTTCATTTCCTTGAGAACTACCACCTTTATTAAATTAAAAAGCCCCCCAGCAGGAGTGACATACTAGATGAGTCTCATCCAAGGTCGGCCCATCTATGGATGCTAATCGACTCTTGTGGAGGGTAGCTGGTCCATAACCATAGCCCCTGGAATTCCTTGGGTTGAAGACCCCTAATCAATCATCTTTGATTTCATTCTGAAAACCACCACAAACCAAGGAGACTCTTTCCCTTCCAAAGATTCTTTATTTCCAGCTTCTTCCTTTTGTGCTTCCTAGGAGAAGCAAGACACAAAATTCTCCATAAAACCAGGCCTCTTATTTTGAAAGGGTCTTTAAACACAACCATCCATTAAACAGGACCTGAAGGAGTTGTAAAAGATTCCAAGAATTCCAATTGCCTAATAATGGTGAGAAGAAGAGCAACGGCAAATGAATTTAACAAAAAGGGCAATGCAAGAGACAGCAGTCAGTCAGTCCTCTTAATCCTCATTGGCCCAACCCAACATAAAGATTGTATATTGGAGAAGGAAAAATTATGCAAGTTCGTCTTATAATAGACACCGCAAATATTTCAGTGATTTACTCGTTGATGCCATTGGGTCTGGGTCAGTCAGTGCATTAACACCACCTTGTTCCAACCAGACGGATGTTCATAAAACGACGGTTGAATATGTTTGTAACTGGTAGTGTCAGGCCTTGTAAACAAAATTTACACAATCAATAGATTTTAACCATTCGAAAGGGGGACAAAAACAATCAAGCAATTTAAGATATGGAATGAAGGAGGAGAAATTATTCAATGCCAATTTCTTACAATGTAAAGATGATTACTTTTTTTTTTTTTCTTTTTTTCGGTTTCAGTTTATCTGCAATGATCCATGAAAATGTTAAATGTTATAATGTTCGCTCCAAAGTCCAATCCCATTCCAATTTGCAGTGCAGAAATTAAGTGTTGCGCGCGCACGCACGCACACACACAAAAACAAAGCATTTCATTTCATAAAAGAGGAATGACCAGCACCCTGTGTGACTGTGTGTCAGTGTAAGTTAACACAGTGACCGCCAATCAACAGTTGAGTTGAGTGGACAGCTGGATAATTTAGTCAATATAGTCCATAGAACAGATAAAGCCCAGAAACAGCCCTCCCTGATCAAATAATAAAAAATGGATGATGAATGATGATCCTAGCCATCAGAATCAGATAGAGGGAGAGAGACCCTCACCCTCACCTTCACTCACCTCATCTCCATCTCCATCTCCATCTCCATCTCCATCAGTGAGTATTATTATACAATCAGGGTGGTGAAATTGTGAAAGTGAAACTAACTCTTTTTTTTTTTTTTTTTTTCAGAGTGCTTAGGAGGAGTAATTGGAGTGAAGAGAAAAGAGAGGTACCTGTGGCTGTGGCTGTCTGTCTCTACTATTACTATCATTATGATTATGATGTTGTTGCAGGGAAAGAGAAACCCTAACCCTAACACTAAAAGAAAGCAGCATACGTTGTGTCAGAGGCAGAGATGGAGAGGGACAGGCAGAGGGAGAGGGAAGCAGAAAGGAAGGGAATGATGATAAGGTACGTTCCATCATTAAACGGGGGCTTTTGCGTTACCCGCCCATATAAATATTATTATTATTAGTATTATTATTTAATATAATATCAGAAGCACTGTTCAAAAGGATGGGGTCCCCATCTCAGTTTATACTGGATGATGATCATCCATGTGGACCCACTAAAATTATTTAGCCATGCGATGCTCACGGTGCTCACTTGAGGTTTTTTTTGCAAATATCATGATTATATTTAATATATGTGCCCATTGTATTTTTTTATGGCAATTATTATATTATTAAGCGTAAACGATTTAATTTTGTAATTGATTGAAAAATGGGAGCTCAATTTCGATGTTATTTTTTAATTGATTTCAACTCGAGGGAAATATTTTAGGGAATTAAGAGAAATTATTGATTTTAGCCATTTAAATAAAGAGGCTAATCTAAAATGATTTTCTTTTTAAAGAATCCAATATTCTACAACCTCTAATCAATCAATTTATATTTAAACTTTCTTATCTAAGTGTGTTCATAGATTAGGCGAGTCTGTGCCCATATTTGGCCTAGCTCGCTTTAGGGCTGGACTTGGATTATTTAGTTAGCCCATGGCCGGCTTTGTACAAATACCAAGGTCACTCTAAAAAGAATTTACTTTTAAAGAGTTAAATTTTTTATAATCTTTAATCAATCAATCCATATTTACATTTTTTTTATTTAAGGGTATTTATAGATTTATATTTTTCCTATTATTTTTTATCTTCAATTTTCTTATTTTAAGGTATTGGGTTTTCATGAAATTATTTGTTTCTTTTAATTTTTTTTTTGGATTATCTATGGACTTTCTTTTTCATGTTTAATTTTTATTTATTTATTATGGGTTCATTCTTCTGATTTCAAAATACTGTTTGAAGTAAAATACTCAAACTCAGTTCAAATAAATTAAAGTGCTTTTATTTTAAAACTTACCAATTATTTATTATTATAATTATTATAGGTTTTAATTTTGATTTCAGTTTTTACCACCTTAATATAATTTAAACTAAATATTATTTAAGTTTTTTTATTTTAATAGTATAAATTATATATTGTCCGAGCAGGGCAAATTTTGCTAGTGTTGGTGAAGATAAACAAGGGGCCGGGCCATTGAAATCCAACGATTTCGTTTTAGAGCCGGAATTTCAATGATTTAGTTTCGGAGCCGGAATGAAAAGAAAGAGTATAAATTGTTTTGGCTAAATGTTGCCTACCTCTGATCCTTCACTCCTAGCCACTCTCGGAACACCATAAAAAAATGTCCTAAGAATTCAGTGGCACGTCCAGTGACCTGAAGTATGCTTTTCATTGAATTTGCAGAAGACGAAGGAATAAAAACAATTTTTTTTTAACTCTTTTTCCCACTCAGAGTCAGATCTTCCTGCACCAAACTAAAAGAAAGAAAATAGTAGGAAGACCTAAAAGGTTTTTCCGTTCCTTTTCAACGGAAGATGCATAACATAAAAAGTTCTTCTAAACTGGGGCAACACAATGCAGACCAGGAAAAAATAAAAATAAAACGCTCAAGAACATGCTATTAGGAAGAACCAAAAGCTGCAGTATGGCTATACACTAAACTACTTGGGAAGTTTGCAGCCTCATCTGCTCACATGTTTTCAGATGTTAAAAACATAAGAAAACAGAACTCAGAATATAACAAAAGCACAAAAATGTGTATCTTTTTCCCCGTGCAGATTTTATAAGCAAGAATACGATTTTCATACCCAGTAATCAGTCACACCTCAAACTTGATTCCTTGTAACAATTCCAAATATGAATATTGGGAAAAGATAACTCAATTAAGATGGATGAACATGTATGTGAAGGTGGCCTATGGCACAACAAAAAAAAATAATAAAAAAATAAAACACCACTAAAACTGTACTTAACATGACACAGGAAAAGAGTAGGATGATCGATGAATTCATGGCAAGGGAAGATCCAAGTACAAATACAACGTTCTGAACTCCAGCCCGTAACATTAAGTTGACTCTTCATTTACAACTCTACCAGATTCTTCAAAGCTATTAATCCTTATTAGCAGCATTGACTCCGAATGGAGAGCTTGCATGCAAACATCAGCACGCATAATGGGTCATTTCTCTGAAGGAACCAACAAAAAATGTCACCAAACTAAAACCTGGAATTGTTCCTGAACATCATCCTGCGAAGATATTGCTTGCCCTTGATCACTATCATATGGGGCTATGTCCGTGTCCAATATATCACACACTTATGGGCTCATATTTTTCACCCATTGCACCACCTTTCTGTTTCTGGAACTGAATGTACCGCAGTGTACTAGCAAAGAAAGCATCTGCAGATGGATCTGACGTTGTGTTATCACTTTGCATTTCAGTCATGATCAATTCAACCAGGTCCTTGATTGCTTTGCTCGTAATCTGAGGATTACCTTTCTCAAAAAAGTATAAATACCTGAAAACCATAAAAAAAAAAAAAGAATCAGTTCCTGTGCCATTTACCAGTCAAATGACAAGAACTGATGGAGTTCAGCGTCCTCCAGTTTACTTGTTCAATATCTCAACAAATAGCGTCACTGGTCCACTGCTGCCCCGCGTCACATTGGCCATCTGTTGTGCAGCATTTGCAATCCTTAGAGCTCGCTTTAGGCAAAGCAGGACCCTAAAAGATCAAGAAATGGATGCTTAGTGCTCGAGACAACAGTAATCTCTCACATCTAAAAAAATACAGTATCTACCCTCAATCATTGGTGAGGGGAGTCAATAGCACCCAGTAGCAGAAAATTTCAAGATTTTTTTTTTCTTTTTTTGGGTGCATGTGTGATAAGTAACCAGTACACTTTCTCAAGTGCTGCAGGAAAGTTCACAAACGGAGAGTCAGGCATAAATACATAAAAGAATCTATTTCCACAACAATCCAACCAACCACGAGCATGCAGGACAAACACATGAACGTGGATGCAGACATACTTAGTAACAACACTGAATGATCGCAATGTACCTTTCTCCATCCTTGATACCATCCTGATCGTCAACCCAAAAGAGATGTGAGCATGCATAAACTGCTCTGCATTGATCAGGCTTCTTCAGAAGCTTTGCTGAGTACTTAACCATGAAAAAAGAAAGGACAATGTCAGATTATCACATGAAGAGTCCAAAAAAGTTCAACAGGTGAAGTGTTTAAGGCAATACCCCTGTGGCCTTATGTGTTAGCGTGTCCCTATTCTCAACACCAAACACATTCATCCTCTGAAGAGTGCCTATTATTAGGTGTATTGCAGTCACCTGGGCTTTTGAATCCTGTGCACAAGATAAAATTCCATTTTAGCTAAAACTGATAGAATCTCAAATTCAAGAAGGAAAAAAAAAAAAGATGGAAAGACATTATGATGTGTTGATATCACCCATTAGAAAGGATGAAAGACAAAGAAGTACGAAATGATCTAATATCTCATTCCATGCATGGAAAAAAATTTTCAAAACTAGTCAATCATAGATCCATGAATAGAATTTAGATTGTAGTTAATCACCGCAATTTCTTCTTCATAGAGAATAAACGCCTGAGTGAAGAATTCATATGCGACAGGTTCAAGATCACAATCATTTGCAGCCTGAATAGGAAAAAAAAATGGCTAGAGATTAACAAGACAAATGGCAGGCAAATTAGACACCAAAGGAGCTTTTTGTGTATATTCTAAGCATACCTCAGCACATTGCAAGTACAATCTTAATGCCAATTCCGGTGATGGAACAGATGACAAGGCCTCAATAGTCTGAAAATAACAAATGGCATCCTCTAATAAGTTAAGGCCAAAAAGGAACAACCAGGTGAAACCATTTCCAAATTCCAATAAAAAGAAAACCATTTATCCAGTAGGAATGAAAAATATAAGAGAAGCTTGAGGTATGAACATATAGCATGTCAGTAAGAACATAAATCATCTTGAAGACCTTCAAACTATTTTTCACTTAACTGGACATGCAATGCAGAAATGTAATATATTTTTGTTAAATGCTTTTAGATTAGACAATTGAACTGTCCATTTTCTGAACTGATAATAGCCCTCCATCACCTGAAGCCTACAAGCCTTACGCATATATAGATTACCTGATGCAAAATCTGAAATATTTTTTTCGGTGTTACAGGCACTTCTTCTCCAGCTACGTCACCATCCTGACCTTGCAATCGTCTGACCAACTGTACACCAGAAGTATCACACGGTCAACACTTACAGTTCTCCAGTATCTTCTGAGTAACTGGCTACAAATACCACTGAAAGGAAAGACCTGATATTTCTAAATATGCTTCTGCACCTTCAAAATTCATAATAATCAATCCATTGCAATTAAATTCATCTACTAAGGTGAGCAATGCTAAGGCAAACCTTTAGGGTGGTAAATACTAGAGGTGGTACGGTGAAAGGAAGCCGCATTGGACCTCCTTGAAGAATATGCCTCCTTACGGTACAAATAATCTGAAATTCAATACACAATAAAACTATGAGAAACATCCTAATAAAACAAGAACTTGTAGAAGCCCAAAATGCGCAACCACAGTAATCTAGGAATGGAAACTACTCTCACAATTTTCCAGGAATAGCAAATGCAGTCATGTAGATACCCTACTAAAGCTTCTCTTTTAAACAGTGATATTTGTGCACTCGCGCATTCAATAAATATAAATGTGAAGTGTGAATGGCTATAAATTTAAGTGACAAAACTCGCAAGTCATGATCTCTATAATAAGTTGGGAACAAGAGAAGGAGAGAAGGGTATTTTTAAGCTTGCAAAAATAAGAGAAAAGAAAAATAGGGACTTAGATCATGTTAAATGTATCAAGGACAATGAGGAAAAATGTTCTGGTGAAGGACAACGGTATTAAAGAAAGGTAGAAGGAATATTTTAGCAAACTTTTAAATGAAGAATATATGGGGGATACAAGAACGGAGGATACTTCATTATCATAGCATATTTTTCTCAGTAAAATTACAAGGGTAGAAATGAAGGAAGCATTGAAGCGAATAAAAACAAGAAAGGCCACAGGACCAAATAATATTTCAATAGAGATATGGAAATGTTTAGGAGAGGTTAGGGTGAGTTGATTATGTAAACTCTTCAATAAGATACTTGTGACAAAGAAAATGCCAGATGAATGGAGAAGAAGCATTATACTACCTATATATAAGAATAAGGGAGATATATAAAATTGTACAAACTATCGAGGGATTAAACTTATGAGTTATACGATGAAGTTATAGGAGAGAATAATGGAGCAAAGACTTAGACGGAAGACCAAGATTGTTGAAAGTCAATTTGGTTTTATGCTAGGGAGGTTGATGCAATCTGGGCCCCAGCAGCCCCTCTTCAAATTAGATTAGGATTATTATTAGTAGATTTCTAATTAACTTGTCATTAGGAAAGTTTCCATTATTAGCGTAGGGTTTTCTTACACATTAAGTTTGCTTTTACTATACATATAGCATTGTAGAGAAGAGATTCTCATATTTGGTTGATTAATAGAATTGGTTTTTCCCAGAGAGGCGCGTCCTCATGTGTGTTGAAGTCTTTGTGATAGTTCGAAGTGTCCTTGGACACGTGCTTAGGCACCCCCATGCAAGCCCTAACGCTGGGCCTGCATCAGTTTGGTATCAGAGCCAAAGGATCTGGACGATCTTTCGGCGCGATTACCTCTATTCACTCATCTTCGTATCCTTCGCCATTACCGTATACACAGTCGCAGCCTCCAAACCCTAGACGACCACCACACCTACGAGCCCCATCCCCTACTTTCCAAACCCTCTCAGAAATTCGTCCTGTCCTAAACCCTAATCGTCACAACCGGACCAACCCCTATTCATCAGCCGGCCATACCCCATCTCATTGCCGTGCCTCATCACCCAAAACAGTCCTACAGCCCCGACCTACCCCCCCTTACAAAACACATTACCCCATCCTCTTGAAACCCCATCATCTCCAAACCCCTATTTTACCCTTTCGGCCCTTCAGCGGAGCACCACCCAATCCATAGCCCCGGGACCCAACTCCACAAAACCCAACTTTCCTAAAACAGGCCCTGCGCAATCCGAACCCTAACCCTAATCGTCGCTGTCTCCACCCTGTTCCCACCCCTAACGAACAAGCTAAGATCCCCGCACCCAAATTATAGAAAAAAAAAAAAAAAAGAAAGAAAGAAGCAACAGAGAGAGGAGTCGCAGCCGAGAGCGAGAAGGAAACATACCTGGCATCTTGCTGCTGTCGTTTGCCATCTGCCGGTACTGCTCGACGATCGCCGCCTTGGCAGCACCATCGTCACCACCATCGTCATGTCGCTGCATTCTCGCCTCCACCGCTGACATCACCAACTCTCGCCCCTCGTCGTCCGCCGGATGTCTGCTATCACCGCTCCTCTTCTACTTTGTTTTAGCCCAGAGTCCCAGCCTTCTATTCCTCTTCCTTAAGGTGTGAAGACCAACGCAGAGAGGACACCAGACACGTGCTGTCCTTAGGCCTCGTTCCTAGCCCAGTCGGACCATATCCAGTGGGCGTCGAGCCGGATCTAGGGTTGGTCAAGTCTAGTTCATCTTTGGGTTCAACCAAACTGTTTCAACGCCTGCTCTGGTGGCAAGCTACAGCAATGGTGGTGACATCATCACTGATCTCATCTGCAACTCAAATCACATATTTAACAGATAAAGGGTCAAAATTTACCAGCATACTCCTGAAGAGTAGATCTCCACCTCAGGTCAGTCAGATTTCAATTTTGCATTAAAAAAAATGCCTCCTAAGAAGCAAGTGGATGCTGAATCTTCATCTTCTTCACTTAAAGATTTGGCTAGTGCCATTAGAGAATTATCTGCAAAAGTTGATGGCATGCACACCGCACTGCAACAATTGGATATTAGAGTGACAAATTTGGAAAATAATGAGCGTGTGCATCACCACCGTGATGATGGTACAAATATTCGGAATCAACGGGATCCACCAGTTAATAATCCTGATTGAGAATTAGGGATTAAAATTGTGATTCCTGAATATGATGGAAAATTGCAGCCCGCTGAATTCATGGATTGGTTAGTGTGTGTGGAAAATATTTTCGCACACAAGCCAATGACTGAGCATCATAAAGTTACACTGATTGCTACTAGATTCCGAAATTATGCTGCAACTTGGTGGGCTGAATTGCAAAGAACACGGAGGAATCAGAACATGGACCCTGTTGATACAGGGACTGAGATGAAGAATATTTTGAAGCAAAAATTCCTCCCTATCAACTATGCAAGAGATCTCCGTTCTAGCTTTCAAAACTTGAAACAAAAGTCCAAGACTGTTGTTGATTATTCTAAGGAATTTTTGACTCTGCAAGCTTGTTGTGGCTTGAATGAAGATGATGATGTGGTAGTTGATAGATTTTTCAATGGGTTGAGAATAGACATTCAGCATATCCTTGCCTTCCAACATTTTGATAATGTCAATGAACTCATCCAACATGCTATCAAGGCTGAGGGAATTGCAAATCATCAAGTACACAAATCCAAATGGGTTTCACCGAAGAATTCATCTCTACATGAAGATAAATCCAATGGACAGAATTTTGTAAGCACTAAAGGTCAAAATAAGATGGTTTGTTTTCATTGTCAACAGCACGGGCGGATTGAGATTGAAGGTGCTGATAAGAATATCCCAGATGATATTAAGGGTACTAACACTGATTCTAAGGATATTGACAATGAGGAACTTGAAATAATAGATGCAGATACCACAGGTGAAGCTCTTATTGTCCTCAAGGATGCTCCACCAACTGTTGAGCATAAGTGGTTGCGAAAAAATATTTTTCGTTCCGCAGGTACAGTTCAGGAACAACATTGCACAGTTGTTATTGATGGCGGAAGCTGTGAAAATCTCATCTCCCAAGCTCTTGTTGATCGCCTCCAATTGAAAGTTTATAAGCATAATCGTCCTCATTTTGTCAAGTGGCTAATGAATGTTAATCAAGCGTATGTTCGACATACTTGCAAAGTTACTTTTGCCATTGGTGATATTTACAAAGATACTATCTGGTGTGATGTGATACCTACGGATCGTGGCGATATCTTATTGGGCCGTCCATGGATGTATGACAAAAATGGGACTCATGGAATGCGCGACAATACCTATACATTCATACATGATGGACAGCAAGTTACTCTTCATCCTGAAAAACCACAACCGCCAAAGAAGAATTCCTAGAAAGCTGCCACAAAGGAAGTCCTTCATGTTCACCACATTTACAGTGGAAATCCAAAGCAGAATCAAGTTCGAGGACGACCTCTTCTTTCAACCCGGGGAGGATGATGCAGTCTGGGCCCCGGCAGCCTCTCTTCAAATTAGATTAGGATTATTATTAGTAGATTTCTAATTAACTTGTCATTAGGAAAGTTTCCATTATTAGCGTAGGGTTTTCTTACACATTAAGTTTGCTTTTACTATATATATAGCATTGTAGAGAAGAGATTATCAGATTTGGTTGATTAATAGAATTGGTTTTTCCCAGAGAGGCGCGTCCTCATGTGTGTTGAAGTCTTTGTGACAGTTCGAAGTGTCCTTGGACACGTGCTTAGGCACCCCCACGCAAGCCCTAACGCTGGGCCTGCATCAGTTTGGTATCAGAGCCAAAGGATCTGGACGATCTTTCGGCGCGATTACCTCTATTCACTCATCTTCGTATCCTTCGCCATTACCGTATACACAGTCGCAGCCTCCAAACCCTAGACGACCACCACACCTACGAGCCCCATCCCCTACTTTCCAAACCCTCTCAGAAATTCGTCCTGTCCTAAACCCTAATCGTCATAACCGGACCAACCCCTATTCATCAGCCGGCCATACCCCATCTCATTGCCGTGCCTCATCACCCAAAACAGTCCTACAGCCCCGACCTACCCCCCCTTACAAAACACATTACCCCATCCTCTTGAAACCCCATCATCTCAAAACCCCTATTTTACCCTTTCGGCCCTTCAGCGGAGCACCACCCAATCCATAGCCCCGGGACCCAACTCCACAAAACCCAACTTTCCTAAAACAGGCCCTGCGCAATCCGAACCCTAACCCTAATCGTCGCTGTCTCCACCCTGTTCCCACCCCTAACGAACAAGCTAAGATCCCCGCACCCAAATTATAGAAAAAAAAAAAAAAAAGAAAGAAAGAAGCAACAGAGAGAGGAGTCGCAGCCGAGAGCGAGAAGGAAACATACCTGGCATCTTGCTGCTGTCGTTTGCCATCTGCCGGTACTGCTCGACGATCGCCGCCTTGGCAGCACCATCGTCACCACCATCGTCATGTCGCTGCATTCTCGCCTCCACCGCTGACATCACCAACTCTCGCCCCTCGTCGTCCGCCGGATGTCTGCTATCACCGCTCCTCTTCTACTTTGTTTTAGCCCAGAGTCCCAGCCTTCTATTCCTCTTCCTTAAGGTGTGAAGACCAACGCAGAGAGGACACCAGACACGTGCTGTCCTTAGGCCTCGTTCCTAGCCCAGTCGGACCATATCCAGTGGGCGTCGAGCCGGATCTAGGGTTGGTCAAGTCTAGTTCATCTTTGGGTTCAACCAAACTGTTTCA
The DNA here is from genome assembly GCA_037013555.1 of Sextonia rubra. Classification (NCBI taxonomy): domain Eukaryota; kingdom Viridiplantae; phylum Streptophyta; class Magnoliopsida; order Laurales; family Lauraceae; genus Sextonia; species Sextonia rubra. The sequence goes on from JASUAD010000027.1 coordinate 994,306, forward strand.
ACGCCTGCTCTGGTGGCAAGCTACAGCAATGGTGGTGACATCATCACTGATCTCATCTGCAACTCAAATCACATATTTAACAGATAAAGGGTCAAAATTTACCAGCATACTCCTGAAGAGTAGATCTCCACCTCAGGTCAGTCAGATTTCAATTTTGCATTAAAAAAAATGCCTCCTAAGAAGCAAGTGGATGCTGAATCTTCATCTTCTTCACTTAAAGATTTGGCTAGTGCCATTAGAGAATTATCTGCAAAAGTTGATGGCATGCACACCGCACTGCAACAATTGGATATTAGAGTGACAAATTTGGAAAATAATGAGCGTGTGCATCACCACCGTGATGATGGTACAAATATTCGGAATCAACGGGATCCACCAGTTAATAATCCTGATTGAGAATTAGGGATTAAAATTGTGATTCCTGAATATGATGGAAAATTGCAGCCCGCTGAATTCATGGATTGGTTAGTGTGTGTGGAAAATATTTTCGCACACAAGCCAATGACTGAGCATCATAAAGTTACACTGATTGCTACTAGATTCCGAAATTATGCTGCAACTTGGTGGGCTGAATTGCAAAGAACACGGAGGAATCAGAACATGGACCCTGTTGATACAGGGACTGAGATGAAGAATATTTTGAAGCAAAAATTCCTCCCTATCAACTATGCAAGAGATCTCCGTTCTAGCTTTCAAAACTTGAAACAAAAGTCCAAGACTGTTGTTGATTATTCTAAGGAATTTTTGACTCTGCAAGCTTGTTGTGGCTTGAATGAAGATGATGATGTGGTAGTTGATAGATTTTTCAATGGGTTGAGAATAGACATTCAGCATATCCTTGCCTTCCAACATTTTGATAATGTCAATGAACTCATCCAACATGCTATCAAGGCTGAGGGAATTGCAAATCATCAAGTACACAAATCCAAATGGGTTTCACCGAAGAATTCATCTCTACATGAAGATAAATCCAATGGACAGAATTTTGTAAGCACTAAAGGTCAAAATAAGATGGTTTGTTTTCATTGTCAACAGCACGGGCGGATTGAGATTGAAGGTGCTGATAAGAATATCCCAGATGATATTAAGGGTACTAACACTGATTCTAAGGATATTGACAATGAGGAACTTGAAATAATAGATGCAGATACCACAGGTGAAGCTCTTATTGTCCTCAAGGATGCTCCACCAACTGTTGAGCATAAGTGGTTGCGAAAAAATATTTTTCGTTCCGCAGGTACAGTTCAGGAACAACATTGCACAGTTGTTATTGATGGCGGAAGCTGTGAAAATCTCATCTCCCAAGCTCTTGTTGATCGCCTCCAATTGAAAGTTTATAAGCATAATCGTCCTCATTTTGTCAAGTGGCTAATGAATGTTAATCAAGCGTATGTTCGACATACTTGCAAAGTTACTTTTGCCATTGGTGATATTTACAAAGATACTATCTGGTGTGATGTGATACCTACGGATCGTGGCGATATCTTATTGGGCCGTCCATGGATGTATGACAAAAATGGGACTCATGGAATGCGCGACAATACCTATACATTCATACATGATGGACAGCAAGTTACTCTTCATCCTGAAAAACCACAACCGCCAAAGAAGAATTCCTAGAAAGCTGCCACAAAGGAAGTCCTTCATGTTCACCACATTTACAGTGGAAATCCAAAGCAGAATCAAGTTCGAGGACGACCTCTTCTTTCAACCCGGGGAGGATGATGCAGTCTGGGCCCCGGCAGCCCCTCTTCAAATTAGATTAGGATTATTATTAGTAGATTTCTAATTAACTTGTCATTAGGAAAGTTTCCATTATTAGCGTAGGGTTTTCTTACACATTAAGTTTGCTTTTACTATATATATAGCATTGTAGAGAAGAGATTATCAGATTTGGTTGATTAATAGAATTGGTTTTTCCCAGAGAGGCGCGTCCTCATGTGTGTTGAAGTCTTTGTGACAGTTCGAAGTGTCCTTGGACACGTGCTTAGGCACCCCCACGCAAGCCCTAACGCTGGGCCTGCATCAGTTTAGTATCAGAGCCAAAGGATCTGGACGATCTTTCGGCGCGATTACCTCTATTCACTCATCTTCGTATCCTTCGCCATTACCGTATACACAGTCGCAGCCTCCAAACCCTAGACGACCACCACACCTACGAGCCCCATCCCCTACTTTCCAAACCCTCTCAGAAATTCGTCCTGTCCTAAACCCTAATCGTCACAACCGGACCAACCCCTATTCATCAGCCGGCCATACCCCATCTCATTGCCGTGCCTCATCACCCAAAACAGTCCTACAGCCCCGACCTACCCCCCCTTACAAAACACATTACCCCATCCTCTTGAAACCCCATCATCTCAAAACCCCTATTTTACCCTTTCGGCCCTTCAGCGGAGCACCACCCAATCCATAGCCCCGGGACCCAACTCCACAAAACCCAACTTTCCTAAAACAGGCCCTGCGCAATCCGAACCCTAACCCTAATCGTCGCTGTCTCCACCCTGTTCCCACCCCTAACGAACAAGCTAAGATCCCCGCACCCAAATTATAGAAAAAAAAAAAAAAAAGAAAGAAAGAAGCAACAGAGAGAGGAGTCGCAGCCGAGAGCGAGAAGGAAACATACCTGGCATCTTGCTGCTGTCGTTTGCCATCTGCCGGTACTGCTCGACGATCGCCGCCTTGGCAGCACCATCGTCACCACCATCGTCATGTCGCTGCATTCTCGCCTCCACCGCTGACATCACCAACTCTCGCCCCTCGTCGTCCGCCGGATGTCTGCTATCACCGCTCCTCTTCTACTTTGTTTTAGCCCAGAGTCCCAGCCTTCTATTCCTCTTCCTTAAGGTGTGAAGACCAACGCAGAGAGGACACCAGACACGTGCTGTCCTTAGGCCTCGTTCCTAGCCCAGTCGGACCATATCCAGTGGGCGTCGAGCCGGATCTAGGGTTGGTCAAGTCTAGTTCATCTTTGGGTTCAACCAAACTGTTTCAACGCCTGCTCTGGTGGCAAGCTACAGCAATGGTGGTGACATCATCACTGATCTCATCTGCAACTCAAATCACATATTTAACAGATAAAGGGTCAAAATTTACCAGCATACTCCTGAAGAGTAGATCTCCACCTCAGGTCAGTCAGATTTCAATTTTGCATTAAAAAAAATGCCTCCTAAGAAGCAAGTGGATGCTGAATCTTCATCTTCTTCACTTAAAGATTTGGCTAGTGCCATTAGAGAATTATCTGCAAAAGTTGATGGCATGCACACCGCACTGCAACAATTGGATATTAGAGTGACAAATTTGGAAAATAATGAGCGTGTGCATCACCACCGTGATGATGGTACAAATATTCGGAATCAACGGGATCCACCAGTTAATAATCCTGATTGAGAATTAGGGATTAAAATTGTGATTCCTGAATATGATGGAAAATTGCAGCCCGCTGAATTCATGGATTGGTTAGTGTGTGTGGAAAATATTTTCGCACACAAGCCAATGACTGAGCATCATAAAGTTACACTGATTGCTACTAGATTCCGAAATTATGCTGCAACTTGGTGGGCTGAATTGCAAAGAACACGGAGGAATCAGAACATGGACCCTGTTGATACAGGGACTGAGATGAAGAATATTTTGAAGCAAAAATTCCTCCCTATCAACTATGCAAGAGATCTCCGTTCTAGCTTTCAAAACTTGAAACAAAAGTCCAAGACTGTTGTTGATTATTCTAAGGAATTTTTGACTCTGCAAGCTTGTTGTGGCTTGAATGAAGATGATGATGTGGTAGTTGATAGATTTTTCAATGGGTTGAGAATAGACATTCAGCATATCCTTGCCTTCCAACATTTTGATAATGTCAATGAACTCATCCAACATGCTATCAAGGCTGAGGGAATTGCAAATCATCAAGTACACAAATCCAAATGGGTTTCACCGAAGAATTCATCTCTACATGAAGATAAATCCAATGGACAGAATTTTGTAAGCACTAAAGGTCAAAATAAGATGGTTTGTTTTCATTGTCAACAGCACGGGCGGATTGAGATTGAAGGTGCTGATAAGAATATCCCAGATGATATTAAGGGTACTAACACTGATTCTAAGGATATTGACAATGAGGAACTTGAAATAATAGATGCAGATACCACAGGTGAAGCTCTTATTGTCCTCAAGGATGCTCCACCAACTGTTGAGCATAAGTGGTTGCGAAAAAATATTTTTCGTTCCGCAGGTACAGTTCAGGAACAACATTGCACAGTTGTTATTGATGGCGGAAGCTGTGAAAATCTCATCTCCCAAGCTCTTGTTGATCGCCTCCAATTGAAAGTTTATAAGCATAATCGTCCTCATTTTGTCAAGTGGCTAATGAATGGTAATCAAGCGTATGTTCGACATACTTGCAAAGTTACTTTTGCCATTGGTGATATTTACAAAGATACTATCTGGTGTGATGTGATACCTATGGATCGTGGCGATATCTTATTGGGCCGTCCATGGATGTATGACAAAAATGGGACTCATGGAATGCGCGACAATACCTATACATTCATACATGATGGACAGCAAGTTACTCTTCATCCTGAAAAACCACAACCGCCAAAGAAGAATTCCTAGAAAGCTGCCACAAAGGAAGTCCTTCATGTTCACCACATTTACAGTGGAAATCCAAAGCAGAATCAAGTTCGAGGACGACCTCTTCTTTCAACCCGGGGAGGATGATGCAGTCTGGGCCCCGGCAGCCCCTCTTCAAATTAGATTAGGATTATTATTAGTAGATTTCTAATTAACTTGTCATTAGGAAAGTTTCCATTATTAGCGTAGGGTTTTCTTACACATTAAGTTTGCTTTTACTATATATATAGCATTGTAGAGAAGAGATTATCAGATTTGGTTGATTAATAGAATTGGTTTTTCCCAGAGAGGCGCGTCCTCATGTGTGTTGAAGTCTTTGTGACAGTTCGAAGTGTCCTTGGACAAGTGCTTAGGCACCCCCACGCAAGCCCTAACGCTGGGCTTACATCAGAGGTCAACTATAGAAGTTATCTTTTCACTTAGGCAATTAATGAAAAAATATCGAGCAAAGAAGAAAAATCTACACATGGTCTTTATCGATTTAGAAAAAGCATATGATAGGGTACCGAGGGATTTAATTTGGTAGGTTTTGAAGAAAAGGAATGTCCCCAGATGTTACATTGAAATTTTTAAGGATATATATAAAGAAGTAGTAACAAATGTGAGAACGACATGTGGAGAAACAGGTAGATTTTCGGTAACTATAGGTTTGCATCAAGGATCAGCCTTAAGCCCTGATCTTTTTGCATTGATTATGGATGAGTTAACTGCGCATATTCAAGAAGAAGTACCATGGTGTATGTTGTTTGCAGATGATATAGTATTGGTGGATAAATCAAGAGATGATGTAAATGCAAAGTTTGAGAGATGGCGGGCGGCATAAAAATCTAGAGGCTTTAAAATAAGTCGTACAAAGACAGAATAAATAGATTGCAACTTCAGTGGACATATATAAAGTGTTGAAACTACTGTCAAAATTGAAACTCATGAGATACTACTTAGGAATTCTTTTTGATATCTGGGCTCAATGATTAAAAAGGATGGGGAGATTGACGAGGATGTTGAGCATAGGATAAAAGCTGGGTGGCTGAAGTAGAGATTAGCTTCTAGAGTGTTTTGTGATAGACGAATGCCAACGAAATTAAAGGGCAAATTTTATGGACAGTGGTTAGACCAACTATAACATATAGAGCAAAATGTTGGTCAATTAAAAAGATGCATACACATAAGATAAATGTGATAGATATGAGAATACTTAGCTAGATGTGTGATAAAACTAGGAAAGATAAAATTAGAAATGAGCACTTTCGAGAGCTTTTGAGGGTAATACCAATAGGGGATAAGATTATAGAAACTTGTTTAAGATGGTTTGGGCATTTTGAGTGTATGCCGGTAATAGCATCGGTGAAAAAAGTTTGGCTATCCAGGTGGAAAGCCCATCAAGAGTAAGGGATAGGCCGAAGAAAACATTGATGGAGGTCATTAAATCAGATTTGAAGAAGTTTAACTTATTTAAGGATTTAGCGCAAAATAAAACGGAATGGAGAAACAAAATTCATGTAGCCAACATTAACATGGTTGGAATAAGGCTTTGATGATGATGATGATAATGATGATGATGATGAGAACTCGCAAGTCATGAGCAGAAAACCTTCAAAGCATAAATTACCTTAAACATCCCCTCAGGATCCTCATTAAAAAGCATATGAATAAGACGAGCAACAGAATTTTGTTCCTCCTTGAAATCCTCCTCATCGAGCTAATGGGAGAAAGAGAAAAAATCATCTGTAAGATGAGTTGCTAAGCAGTGTTCATAGAATTAAAAGCATATGCCAGGCAATAAGCATCACCAGTATAAATGTCTTATACACCAGTAAAAGATAGTACAGGGAAATATTTAGGACAGAACCTCATCAGCAGGAGTCCCATCCATATCCTTTATAAGCCCCTTTATTAATTCAAATAGTGCCTCAACCTAATTAAAAAAAAAAAAAGAGTGAGTGTACAAATGTTACAAACACAGTGCAAAAAAAAAAAAAAAAAAAAAAAAACTGAGCATAAAACATACTTTATCAGAAGTTGATATAACAGTGGTGTTTTTCATGATGCTTTGAATAATAACCACTGCCATTACTTTATTTGTTCCATTATCAAGATGATCCATGACACGGGGATAATTCGAAAGTTTCAGTGCAGTCACAATATCATTGTATTTCTCCAATGGAGCACTCAAAAGAGCAACAATTTGTTTTGTTGCTTTACTGTCTTCAAGCTTTGCTTTGCCCGAAAGTTTCTTAACGCATGCTCCCTGTCAAAAATATGTTTTTTGGGTGTTACAATATGTAAGCAAAAGAGATCCACACAATACTGCACAAGCTACACAAGAGCAATGTAAGATTTCTACTCGTATAGTATAGAGAAATAGTCATGATAATTTCATTGGTAACACAATGAAAAGTACCAAAATCATTACAAATTACTATCTTTATTCACCACTTTATCATCATCGCCAAGGCCTTGCCCTATCTATTTGGTGTTCTCTGATAAAAGCCTTCCTCCTTCCCTCTCTCAACTTCTTTCAATTCATTAGATATTTAGAATACATGCATTGGTTTGAAAATATTTTGATTTCTTGCAATTTTTCCCTCCTCATTTGCATTTTCCATTCATAAAAGCAGGGAATTTAAAAATTCTCAAGTTGGTTTCGTCTTTTGCTTGCTTCACAAAGATAAATCCAAATTTTAAGGAGAGCAAGCCCTTTCCTCCCTCCCCTTTTCTCTCCAAGTTGGAAGTCTTCTAAAAGACATTTCTCCTCTATGGCTTTTTGAGAAAAGCATTTTTCTACAACTAATTGGATTTGGGCATGCAGCTGTCCTTTGGATTCAAATAGGAGTTGGTCCCACCATATTTGAGCATAGGTTTAAAAAAATACGATGTACTCAATCCTATGGTGGGACCCACTCCTATACAAGCATTGAATTATGAAGTTTGGCAAGCATTCCTCCTCCTTGAGCAGTAATTGGAAATTTATTAGTGATTCAAAAAGAGCACAAGAAGAACACGAAATGCTAGTCCATAGAACTTATAGACCCATTATTAGGTAAGCACTTTTCTGCAATTCTTAATCAATGTCTTCTAACTCCTGTTTTTGCTGGAATAACTGCTCTCTCATTAAGCTCTCTTGGCACATCTCTAGACACTACCTGTCTCAATGATAAAATTGCGCTCATAAAATTCATCAAAAGGACTACTCTCCACAGTGAATTAAATATTCCTTCTGCCCATGATAATGCATTCATAGAATCGCCTTCAATACCTCTTCTTACTGTAGCCACTTTACACAAATAATTAAAAAAAATTTTTTACCAGTCAACATTGACGTATTATATGTTACTTCAATTGTATTTATAAGTTTCTTTCTAAAGTACAAGTAAACATTCGTAGTTCTATGTTTAGTATCCCAAACGAGTTGCTCAACCAACCTATAAATGTAGGAGGCTTTTATTAGAAAGGCAAGAGAGACTGCTTAAACATGTGGTTACAATAGGATTTAATCCCAGTGAATTGCTTCAAGTAAAAGGGCTACATATTGTAATTTGAAACACTTCCAATAAATGAATAGAATAATAGATTATATGCCAAGGCACAAATCCTAGAAATATCACAGCAGTTGAAGACCAAAATTGACCAAGGGTCAAGACAGCACAAGAATGGGCTGGCCAATAGAGTATACTTTGCAATATTATGAAAACTACATGGGCAGTTCTTTGCCAAACAAGCTATAAGAAATGGGGGCAGCTGAGGATATACTTCATTTTTCTTTTGAATGGTAGGACACACATCATATGATAGTACAGCCACAATATTGAGCACTGCCTCGTGGGTATAGTCATATTTGACTGTATTGCATGCATATATGTTCTAACCTTTTACTCTAGTAAATAAAACATTATCCTTGGTTAATTGGTACTTTGGGATGTGTGTGCGTTGAATAGTCTCTCTCTCTCTCTCTATATATATCTATTTATATACATATATATATGATGACAGATGCAGTCATACATATGTAAAAAGAAACATAATTTGTATGCATGTAAAAAGGCAGTACATACATATGTACGTACCTGTAAACAAAGACACTACATACAAACACATGTACATGGGCATGTATGTACATACCTCTTGAATAGCCTTTTAATTGTCGGTGGACAAACAGAATAAGATACACATCACAGGAAAAAATAGACTGGAAATGAACCATACCAGCACTTGATCCACATAATCAAGCCGATCAGAATGGACACGGAGGGTAAATGTAAGTAGAGAAACATATAAAGTGACAGCTCCAACAATCGGCATGTCAACTTGTGCTTCTATCACCTGTCAAATACATAGGACAGTTAGTTCTCTTCATACTGGAGAATCAAACCAGGTGAATAGCAAGATTAAGTTGAGAAAGGAAAGGACCAAACCTCACTGGAACTCAGAATATTGACTGCTAAAAGTAAAGAAAAATTGCTAATAATACAAGACTTGTAAAGCATGTGTGTGTGTGTGAGAGAGAGAGAGAGAGAGAGAGAGAGAGAGAGAGAGCACGCGCTATACATGTTAGAAGCCCCAATGATGCTAAAAAGAAAGATTGAAAGATGGATATCAATTACACATGCATCTATCATATTTCAAAATCAGGACTAGGACCAGGAATCTGTCAATCACAATGCTGAGTTTGACCTAAGACATCACCAGCTATGATGCACGGACACTTCAAAATGGACAATGTATCGTGTCGTATCATATCCGATACTTCACCTTTCATTTGTAAAATACGTGTCCCTTCCATATCCATGCCATGTCCCTATCGTATCCATGCCATATCTGGGCATCATAGATCACCGATCAGTACCAAGATCATAGTTGTCAATTTCATTTCAAACCCCATTTCTGTTCAACTGCAAGCTGAAACATTTCCGCTAGTCCGGCGTTCTAGTGTTTCGCTTCAAGAGTTCTTGTTTGGTTAGAAATTTAAAACTTAAAAAATATCAAAATAGTTAAAAGTGAAATTATCATATATACCATATACAATTTAATTCATTTTTACTAAATCAACAGTGCAATGGGCTATTTTTTTACATGTCAAACAAATAATTTATAAGCCATGCGCTTGTGACAATGTGAAATGATAGAATCCATTATGAGCTCTCATCTCTAAGTATCGATGTTATGGCCTAAAATAACACAAAACAAATGCACTCACATAATGATTACACAATAGTAGGAACACACTATAGCAATAGTAGGAGCACACAATAGTAGGGACAAACAAGAACCTAAATCAATATGAAGAGCTTTCTCTTTTTAAAAAACAAAAGAGGAAACAAATGAAAGAAATAGAATTTCACAATTCTGGATTGGCTGAAATCTGCCCATTTTGGCTTCCTCAGCTCAGCCAGCTGAAATATGGATTGAAAGGGCAGAATAGGTCCAAATTCTGGAGTGAAATTTTTCACGAGGCAGTTCATTTGACACTTCGCGTGACAAACATTTTTGGCCTGTTTTGAACTGCACCTAAATTGACTAATCTGTCCAAGATACCCCAGACCACAACAGGACTGCATACCAACTCTCTTGCCACTGCACAATTGAGAATCACATGATTAGATTAACTGCCTCCGCATCCCTAGGGAATGAGGGACATCTATAAATAATAATCTTTCATTTGTTGTGCAATGGCCTAAGAAGTACAGATATGGACACGGGACACGTATACAATACGACACGGACACGGCAATACAGTAAATCCTAAAAAAGTAGGATATGGACACGTCTAGGATATGGTAAATAATAAAAATACATTTTTTATATATAATCACAAAATTAAAGAATAGTTATAGTTTTAGCTAAATTAAGAAGCATAATGTTACAATTAATAGAAAAAGAGAAATATAACTAATACTGGAAAAGTAAAAAAGGATGGGACTAACAAAAATGGGAAAAAAAGCTAGAACAGAGGGTAGCCAAAAAAAAAAAAAAAAAACCAGAGATTGTTTGGGAAATTGCATATTTGGTCTGAAATTGTTCTTGAATTATTTATGAACTTTTGAAACTTTGTTTAACACTCTTTTTTTTTTAATAACAAGCTTTGGACACACTCAACGATTAAAAAAGAAAAAAGAAAAAAGAAAAAAAAAAGGATTTAAATTTTAAAATAACCCTGCCGTGTCCCCGCCGTGTCCTTGCCATTAGAGGTGTAACAAAAAACAAAAAAACAATCTAACTGAACCAAATTAAACCAAACCGCGGTTAATAACCGTGTTTCACGATTCGATTACGGTTACGGTTATTAAATCAGAAAACCGGCTGTCACGGTTTGATTTCGGTTTTCAGTCATGGCTCATAGTTAATAATCAAACCGAACTGAACCGTATATTATGGTTCGGTTAACCGTGAAACCGTTAACCGCATCTATTGACTTAAAACTAGAAAAAAAAATTAAAGGGGCTAAAATGTAATTGTTTTTAACTTTAAGCAAAAGGATGAAGCCCTAAGCCCTAAACGTTAAAAAACCAAGCAACCCGCCTTTTCAACGAAACAAGAAGAAGAAGAAGAAGAGGCAGATTTGATCATTTGAATGACTGAAGGAGGAAGAAGAAAAAGAGACCCTAGCCCTTTTCAACAAAACTTATTATTTGGTTTAACCCAACTCAATTTTGATTAAAAAAAAACCTACTTGAACCACCAAAACATTTTTTTAACCTATTTTAATTTTGTTTTCACCAGTTAATTCGTACAATTGAAGATGAACTGTGGGGTCGATTCTTCTGTGTCTTTTGCTTAAAAAATTGAAAAATTGTGTAATGATGTTTGAGGTAGACAAGAGTCATTAGAACTTGGAAGGCCCTCCTAATGACATAGCCTAGCTAACAAGCAAATCCACAGTGTTTTATCTAGCAATTAAACTAACTATAGAATTATAGATTGTAGCATGTTACACCCCTTATCGTTGGATTAAAGGGGTTAGAATTATCTCTTAGAATTGATATTTTATAGACCCACTAGGTCTTTCTAGATTTTTCCATCCCCATCTCCTGTATATGACATCGCCATGGCCCCAAAAAGTTGCCTCCCATAGATGTCCTTTCGAGAATAGCCCAACGGCCCCAACCCTTCTTTAAAATATAAATTATGCATATTTCCCACACATAATAAAACTTGAAAAAAACTATAACTGTTAACAGTAACTGAACAAGTCATTTGGACATGTATTTTGCATTTTGACAAAAAAAAAAAAAAAACCTGTAACAGTTAACCGTAACTGAACCATCTAATACGGTTAATCACGGTTCGGTTTTATATGGTTTTTACGGTTACGGTTATGGTTACAGTTTTTAAAAACTGAAAACTGTAAAATACAGTTCGGTTAACAGTTTTTCCAAAACATACGGTTAACCGAACCAGTGCACCCCTACCTGCCATATCCAAATTTAAAGAATTAAAAAAAAATAAACAGACACATTTCATAGCGTGTCAAACACATGTCCGACACATGTCTGACAACACGGGGACTCTATACGCATGTCCGTGCTTCCAAGCCAATGGCCAATTAACAATATGCTATTATGGATGGTAATCAAACTCCATAGGTTGTCCAAATCATCACAAGTATTCAAAGCCACCAGCCTAAGAGAGCTTCATTCATTTTCTTGAGAGATAAAATACCCAAGACCCATAATCAAGGTTTGCAAACCATTGCCATAGGTCATCCTAATTATGAGTGTGTATGTATGTGTGTGTGTGTGTGTGTGTGTTTTTTTTTTTTTTCTTTGTGGAAAATGGTATAATTATGTGTTCATTATAGAATATTATTTCAAAGGTGTGTTTATTATAGGAAATGTGCAAAGGGGGGGAAATGGTTTTTGGTTAATGTATCATCACTATCCGTCCTTTTCTTCTATTTCACTGTAAAATGTGCAAACACACGATCTTCTCTAATTTCATTTGAATAGGACTAAATAATTGTAGACTATGAAATCTGGCCTTCTTTGTTCTTCTATTTCACCGTAAAGTAAAATGTGCACACATAGGGTCTTAATTAATTTGACTAGAAGTAATCATTGTTAGACCATGAAATCCGGCCTTGTTATGCTATAGAGTATGGACCATGTTTGAAAACTATGCCTGGTTTCACAAGAAAAAAGGATGGACCCAGATTTCATGATCCAGCCACCAAGTATGTGATGAGCTTAACTTGGATAAATTTCCAGTCAACCATCAAGGTTTTCAAAATATGATTACTTACCGTACAGTATACAACTGAAGAAATTTGACAAGAACCCAAAAAGTACTTCTGTTTATAACAACTGTGTTGCTGCAGGTGTAGATGACAAGATCTTCAAAGTAGTTTTCCATATGTCACCATAAAGGCCAAGTGGCCAACTATGTCCATGTGATACTTATTCCCGCCAAGTAAAGTAACAGCCACATAACCAGCTTACAGAGTTTCAAAACAAGAATCTAATGATGAACAATTGTCATCAATGGAGTAACAAATCAAAGAAGTAAACATATGCAGCATTTAAAAACACAACAATGAAGTTACCTTGCCAATGGCATTGCTTAGTTTGGCAAAAGCCTCAACTTGTAAGAATTCTGGTAACACCTGCAGCATAAACTATAAGAAACCATCCACCATCCTGGAATAGGAAACAGAAAGCACATATGGGATAACTGATAACTCACTTCTGTACTTGAAGCAGCATAATTTGATAATCTCTCCATTAGTCTAGATAGCACTGTTTTGATGTCAACTGTCGGCTAAAGAATGTGTGGAGAACGAAAATTTAGTACAGTGCAATATGTTTCATTTGCAATGCCAAACAGAAAAACAGTACTGAAATTTGCACACAATATCAATGTCCTATAAGTACAGTTCTGTGTTCATCAACATTATAAAGACAACCAAGTCAAGCATTTCAACCAATGGTGAGTCTAGAAGTCTAATAAGCATGGGAGCCATGCACAACAAACCTAGGCCGCAGATTAACAGTAAAGCATAGAATAATCACACATGGCTACCAAAAGAAGTTCCAATGAAGACATAACTGTTCCCTATAATATCATATCTTGCCTTTTAAATGAACAGGCCAACAAAAGCAAAACTTTTGACAGTCAGTAAACAGTTACTAGAAAGAGGAAATAAAAGATTTATCATATAAGAGTGCCCATGAAGATTGCAGACATAAGAGAAAAGATATTGGTCCTAAAAAAGGGAGTGCTAACAACATTACCCACCTGAAGCTGGGGGCATGCGCCCAATAATGTTTCAAGAGTTTGCAAGTGGTATTCATCTGGGAATACTTGGATTATACAATCCATTAGGTAATACTGGGCAAGTTCATCTTTACAATTGACAACCTGTCGAAACAAATTCAAATGCAAATTGTATAAGACATCAATTAGTATAACAACCCAGCACAGAATCATATGCCAATTAAATTGAGAGAGAAACCTGCTCTAAGACTCTTGGCAGAACGGTCTCTTTGTACATTTCAAGATCCACACCCTCAATCTGACTGAGGACATGTAGGTTTTTACCAACCTAAAAAGAAAACAAATTGAATTATTGTTGAGATGGAATGTCTAGAAGAAATGACAGTCACCATTAAAAAAATCTAGAAGAAACTATTTTAATAAAGCGCAAGTAACAAATTTCAAGTTACTGTATTACAAGATCCCGAAGCTCGCTTCGTTCTTTCTCCCGTTTCTCTTTCTCCCGGACAGGTCCCTGCAGAAGACAAAGCCCAAGACAAAGCTTAAATTCAGGATCACCAAACAGTGAATGATCGACAATCACAATAAATCTGCATGGCCACAATTTATGCCCCTATTGTTCATTTTTGCTTCTAGGGCATGCATGCACTGGTGTAACGTAATAGTTCGCCAATTTTCAACCAACCTGATGCTGCATCCGGACCCAAAGTTTATTCATCTCTGTAAAATTTTGGAGTACAAACTCCACTGCATCCACAACACTATCAGCATCCCTACAGGAAAATGACAGAAGAAAGAAACAAGAAGCCATGATATTAAGGTCCATATAAGACTAACAATGAGTTTGTTCCCTAAATATATGTGCAACTGCAAGAATAAACTAAATCAGGTGAAAAACAGACAAACTCAAACTACCAAACTGTTAGATGAAGAATAGTTAAACAGAAACAGTAAGAAATCTAACGATACTTCTTCTTGGTAATGATGCAACTAACAAATCAGCATCTTGAAGATAAGGGGTAAAACTGTGCAGCCTGGCATAAAGAGGTGCATCTTGCATCTCGATGTAATGGGATGAAAATCTGTGTATGTTTTATTTTCACTCGATTCCAACATTTTATTACATGTGAATATAACCAACTTGCTCTATTTCATGGTTATTCGGGTGCAAAATATAATTCAATCCTCTAATCAAAAGATCCACAACTATTCTAGATGAAATAAAAATACATAATCCAGAATTTATATTTTGAAGGTAAGGTGTTCAATGACACAACCATGAGGTTGTGCATTCAAGTCTTATCATCAACACGGTAAAAAAAACAAATAAACAACCAAACAAGTAATGCATAGATGATGTATACTCAATTATGAAATACTATAACTCAATTTGGAAGCTAAAAGAAGAATAAATATGTGGAGTATATAACATCCTTTTAGAAAAATAACTTCAAATTCCTCTGGGAAAATCATTGAATAACTTAATAATACAATTTCCTTGTACTTGCAACGTGCAAGCACAACATTCTCCAATTTATTAATGAAAACTTACGGATAGGTCCTGCTAGTTCTGATTTTTATAACATTTTAGCTACTCAAATAATTTTACTTCTAGTAATTGATCATTTCAGAAGAGGAACTTTTAGACTCTTCCTGTGCCTTACAAAAAGACCAATATATCAAACTAGGGAAGGATAATGTCCAATCATGAAAGCTGCAATAAAAATTTTATAAGCCCGTTAAAAATCTTTTGACGAGGTAACTCTGTTAAAAATCTTGCATCAAGTGTTGCCCAAGCCTGAACAAAAGAGACATTTTGGTGGAAAATATACAACTCACAGTAAATAAATACAATAATATGAAAAGATGAACATACCCTTCATACTCAGAACCGATATCAGGCAACTTATCCCTACTAATTTGAGCGAGATAACTCCTCAGAAAAAGCCCTCGCACCGGATGCTGAATGCCACGGCACATTTCAACGAGATCTTTTAGAACATCCTTTGCAGGAGCCTCCTTTGATTTTATGTACACAGATCCAACAGTGCAAAGGAGATACCTGATAAATAAACAATGCAGAGTTCAAATACTAGCACCAAGGCAACTTTATAAGGCAACAATGATAATTCATTCTCAGACACATCATTAAAAAATACTTGAAGTTTTAAGGAGGATTAAAAAATATTAGAAGTTATAAGGAGTAAACGTACAAAACTAGAGCAATGTATTTTTAGTTGTTTAGTACAAGACCACTAAAGTCATACATGCTTACCAAGCAAGATTTCCCTCAGCAATACTCCTGGGGACATGCATGCACACGCATGATAAGACTACACACAAATGCAAGATCTAGAATAGATATGAGATGAAAACTGGTGGCCAGAAGTTGATGATCACATTGGAAATTGCTTGATTAACTTATTTTGACAGGACAACTGATGCAAGGCCAATCTTCATTCTATAAATGCAATCTTTTAACAGTCTAGCCTTTCAAAATGATGAGGACCCTGCGTATGAGACCATGCTACTTTAATACCTGAGAAGCACTGCAGCCAGCCAGAGATGGGGAAACCTGGTGCAGACCCGAAGCTTGAAAGAAATCATGAAAGGGGCCCACGTCAATGCTCAGGATCCCAAATGAGTCCAGTTAACCCTCTATGGGTTTTTTTTTTTTTTTCTTCTGTTGTTCAATCAAACATCTGTGATCAAATATGTTGAGTTGTTTTGTCTAGAGCCCATAGTTGTTAGAAAACCATTCCAATTGGTTAGGAGAGTTCCAATCATTAAAAGAAAAACCTACGTCAAAAGTTTTTTTTTTTTTTAATCCAAGAGTTCTTGCCATATTTTAAGTTTCATTTCTTTTAATGCTAAGTCAAACTAGATTGATGTATAAGGCTCGGATGATGACAATAACGGTGATTAACGATTGATCGACCAATGCTCTGGTAATCCAAGTGAGTGAATAAGTCCTAGAAGTAGCCAATCATGCATTTTTATATGACTTTTGACCTAAGGATTGCGCAGGTCAATAAAGGTTCTCAATATGTGTAACTTTTGAAAAAAAAAAATGAAGGGTGTCCCAACCCTTTATGGCCGGACTAATCCCTTCAGACCTAGGGGAGCTGGATAAATCCCCTGTGGTCCCAGTGTGGTAGCGCCGCTTGAACCCATAATCTTTGAGTGCAAACCATGGTCTTAGGCTAGCTGAGCTATCTCTTCAGAAGCAAACCGAGGTTCTCTATATGTTTAACTTGACTCTGAGGAATCAAAGAGTTTCAGACTTTTTTGGTCATTCAGATGATTCTTGCCTTTCATACAAGGATGGTGTGACCCCATATCGTCTTCTTGGTGTGATTTGAATGACCTGCAGGACTTTGAAGACCAACATGTGACTCCGAGGGGTCCAAACTACATTAGTCATATCAAAGCACTTAAGATCTGCAAAAGCTTTCTTATTTTCTACCTTCAATCTAAGTTCCCATCATCAGCATTCTCTTCTTCTCTCCCCATCAATTTTCCCCCTTACTTTTCCAATCTTCCAATCTGAGCCAAAAGTTTCCCAAATTTTCTGCAGAGAACCAGCTATGAAACCTACCTTGTTTGTACCTTCAATTCAGCCTAATCCTGATGCAGATTAGCACTGCAAATCAACCACAACCAGTCCATTATATCCACCAAAACCCAGGCAAGTCCAGTTTTCACATCCACCCACAACTAGTTATAACTACCCTCTCCACTACTGTTTCAAGCAGCCCCTGATCAGCCCCTCATTTTGTTGATTTGACAACCTTAAATATGCTCCAAACCGTAGCCAGCAGCTGCCCCTAGTCATTCCACTATACCCAGCCAGAAAATTTGCCAAAACCCACAATTTTTATTTCCATCTTATGCCTGAAACTCTGCTGAAACTAATAAAGCATCCAATGCCTCTTGTTGAGTGTCTCAGTGTATATGCAGGTGTTTGATCTTTGGCACTGAATCCTGTATCTACTTCAAGCTTGGGCTTAGGATTCAACCATCATGTTTCGAATACAATTATCCTGCTGCATCACTACAAATAGAGAAAAAATTCAAAGAATGTCCTCTGATTGTTTGGACGTACATGGAGGAATAAAGACAGCCTCTACCCAAAGAAGCTCATTGACGGCCAATAAAAGAAAAGGGGAGACCCAAGAGAAACTTGGAATAGTATAGTAAAAAATAACATGCTACCTTGTAGAGTGGCAATGAATAACACATCATGACTAGGCATGACCAGAAAAGTAGAACTTAGAAAGCCAAACCCAAATAGATGGAAGGAGTCAATGATTCCAGACTTTCATGCCACAAAACTATCTGGGATTGCCCACAGTTACCAGGTATGGTTTAGGGGTAAAATTATCCTACCTACAACAGCTTGATTAGCTTCCATTTTCTATTCTGCCCAAACGCAACAGAATTACACATTTGTTGTCTGTTCTACCAAATTATTAATCCCTATTTCAATACACCAAAATTCATCCTAAAGATCAAGAGTGTGTTATGTAGTTAATATTGATGTTGTTATTTGCTAGTTTCATGCAACTCAGAGAACCACATACACATCACTCCATTGAAGTAACAAAATAATGGTACTTTAAAACAACCTCAGTAGTTGGTATATAGAAAAGCAGCATGCCACAACAAAATCAATTACAAAATAGCAAAAGTCTGAAATCTTGAAATTTTAATGTAACAAAAAATCAGAACCCAGAATCTAATGCTACAGAGATTGACAGTTAGCAGGGAGAGAGGGTGTCCCAACTCACAGTCTAGGCAATATGTTCCCTGCATGCTGCACGAGTTCATAGAGATCGATGACAGAGCATCCGCGCTTCGTTTCTTCCTTGAAGAACATCTCCAGCTTCCTCAATTCATCAAAGGACCGCATGTCTTCTCACAACAAAAGCAGCAACAGACACAGAGATAAATAAGATGCAAGCAACGGCAATCGACAAAATACAGATGCATCTCGAAGTAGCCATGATCGAATAAGTTGCAATATAGAAGTCAAATGGGGTTGGATACTGGTTATTCCAAACCTGTCTGCTGCAAGTCAACATCAATAGTGCTTTTGGGGGTAGAACGATTTGAAAAAAAAAAAAAAAAAACACTGTCACGCTGGAATGTTGATTCCTATTTCCAGGTTGCCCAGTGAAGGAATATTCAAACCAATTAAAATTTAAAGTAGCTACAAATGCACTTTGAAAAAGGATATGGGTGCATTTAAAGGCACCAAAAAAAAAAAATTAGTTCCAATAAAGAAATCATATAGAGTTGATACTGCTTCTTCCAAAACCACTGCCGGAAATCAATATTATCGACACGACAATCAGACACAACTGCATAATCATTGATGCAGTTTCAAACTTCCAGCTTGAAAACTGTGCCACTTATTAATACAGATTGCAATCCAGGGTCTCTGTCAAAAATCAAAATATGCAGCAACAGAATGCAAATGTTGATACCTTCCAGAGCCCCCAAAATCAAATCCGTTCTTCTACTAACAAATAATGTGGACTAATTATTTGAACTGGTCGAAATCCGGGGTGCGCCCAAATGCGCAAATTGAGAGATGCAATCTGGGGTAAGCTTTAAAGAAACAAAAAATTACAGCATGATAACTAGTGGGCCAATTGTTCGAACCCAATGCAACCTGGGGCATGCCCAAACGTGCAAATTAAGAGATAGAATGGGGGGGCTGGTTGTCTATCTGATCTAGAACTCACAGAGCTCGTAGTACTTGTGGGGGGAGAGCTTGGAAGTCCGGAGCTCGGACAGCATCTGCGCTGAGTACTTGAGAGCGTCCCTTATATTGTTCGAATCCTGAAAACCCACCAACCATTGATTAGAATCCCGCTACAAGATACAAAATCCCAATATATATATATATAGAGAGAGAGAGAGAGAGGGAGAGAGAGAAGAAAAATTCAAAATTCAAGATTAGGGTTTATAAACCAACCAGAGCCCGGTGCATGTAGAAGGCGTTGTGTTGGAGACCTGCGATCCCCTCTGCAAGCCATTTCTCCTCGTCCTCACCGTCCGAAAGCATCTCTTCTTCTTCTGTGATGTAACGCTTGTGATGAGAAAGACCCCAACCCCAAACCCAACCGAAGCGGGTGAGATCAACGATCAACACGAACTAGAACTAGGGTTTTAACACTCAATTCAATTGGGATCGACTGATTTAATTTGGGGGAACTGAAGGGTTTGGTCGGCAAGAAGAAAAGAGGGCTTTGTTTTGCTTTGCTTTGTTTTCGATGGGAATGGGAATCTGGAATCTGGAATCGGAATCGATAGACGAAGGTGGAGTTCGCAGAAACGAGGGTAAGAAGGTAATTGGGTTGGGTTGAAGAGACGGCAAGGCATGGAAACAAAGCAAAGTTAACGAGAATGGGGTTGACCGTCAGTTAGGGATGTTTTTGGATATCTTAATAAGTAAAAGGAGGTGATATGTAAATATGCAAAGTAGTCGGTCTTCAACTATGTTCAACCCTGTCCCCAGCACCAGCCTCTTCAAAGCAAGAAATTTGACAAGGATTTACCTTAAAAAATAATAATCTTGTCATTATGTAAAAAAGTTTAAGGTCATAATACGTTCAATCCAATTTTACAAATGAACCAGTTAGTAGATTATACCACAAAAATGATAATACGTCTGGCAACATTCAACTCCTAAGCACCTATATTTATCGCCATATTAAATTTCTTTCTTGAGAATTGTATCATATCTGATTTAATTTAGGATTTAAATTTAAATTCTAAAATTTCAAATTTTGATTATAACTTAAACAGACAATATTCAAAATGCACTAATTACAAGTTTGCAAAACTTGACAGGATTTGGATTAGAGTCTCAATAAAAATAAATAAATAAATAAATCAAGACGTATGTCTTAGTTGAAGAAGGAATGCCTCGGTAAAAGAGGGATCATTTTAGTTGTAGAAAATAAATGACGTTGTTTAACAGGGAGAACATAGTTGGGAAGTTTGGTTGAAGTAAGGGATGAGACAAGTGGATGAGTTGTGTCTTTAAATCCAAGTATGAGGCATGACCACCCTTGACCACCCTTGATGCTCTAAAAGTTTTATTATTTGCCAAAAAGGGAAAAACAAGTTTGATTATGAGAAAAAAGAAGGGGTAGTTGGACAAAGTGAATAAGACCAAAAATACCAAATTGAAACTTTCTATTTGCTTCTCCTATTGATATACATATATATTATAATATATGTATATGGAAAATCTTTATATGCATCTGTTCCTCACCATTTTTTTCATGAAAACTCTAGGTGTAGCCCATTTATCACCTAATCCAAACCTTAAAGCACACAGGGGACCTCCTAATAGAAACACACCCCAAGTTTTGGTCAGATCCGAATTAACTGGACTTTAGATCTCCTGTACACGAATCCGAACGGAATGAATATGTGGGCCATGGATGAAAGGGTTATGGACGTAATTGACCCCGCGTAATTGGTTTTGACCCTCCTTTAATGGATTCTGCATGTTTATTTCATTTATAATATCCATGTTCACCTATTATTTTTTTGTCCATAGTAACGCTTCCATTTTTATTTTTTATGACCAAGAACACTCTGCCCCCCCTTACAATTGATTGTTGGTAAAATCTTGAATACGCACAACTATCCACTAGCCATAATATCGGTTTAAGCCTTATAGAGGTTCGAACTGGAGTCTTCCGTGTCATTTCAGGACTTCTGGACCACTCGAACATTTTAAGTGTGGGTACATTTTAAGTGTGGGTCATTATCTTCACTCATGCCAGGACATGCACAATAATTGGCTCTTATGATGCAAATCTCTTGTCTTACACGATTCGATTTTGCAATTAAGCACCAATTTCGCAATTAATTTAGAAATTGAGCCTAAATTGAGATTTCAATTTTGCTCTGATTTTGAATTTGAGATAAATTTTAGGCACTTATCCTTATCTAAAATTCTGGATACACAAATCTCTTATCTTAAACTATTTAGTAATTTTATGAAAGAATTTATTATTATCTAAACTTCTAATAATACAAATCTTTTATTTTAAACTATTAATCATTTTATGAAGATCGAACCTGACATGATACATCGATAGCTTGAGTCCATATCCGGCCCAACTAGTTTTAGTATGAGCTTGGACTTTAAGTTTGAGTACTTGGACTATTTAGCTGGGCTCATTTAATAAACATGCCATGATTAGATAAAATTTAATTTTAATATTATTTAATATTTTATAATTTTAATATTATAAATTAGATATTGCCCCTGTGCTTAGCATGTATGATTTGCTAGTTTCAAATGAAAGAAAATAGTTAGGCATCGCGTGGCTCTGCCATTATCAAGTTCACAATGTAGCGAAAAAGTATATGTGCATCGTACATCAAGTGGGTCCTAGTGGTAGGACAGCACTGAGTACACTGCGTAGGGTGAATATA
The DNA here is from genome assembly GCA_037013555.1 of Sextonia rubra. Classification (NCBI taxonomy): domain Eukaryota; kingdom Viridiplantae; phylum Streptophyta; class Magnoliopsida; order Laurales; family Lauraceae; genus Sextonia; species Sextonia rubra. The sequence goes on from JASUAD010000027.1 coordinate 1,016,611, forward strand.
TAATTTGAAATTGTGTGTATTTGTATATAAAGGATTTCACGAGAAAAAGCCCTTTAGATTATCATTAAATACGATTAGGCCCAATATTTCAATGTGGACAGATTGGCTCAATTGGGCTCTAATTCATGCAAAAAAAGTTTTTTTTTTTGCATGTGTGACTAAGTGACGTCCACATTGAAAAAAAAAATTTAGAGGAAAAAGGAAGAAGAGAGAAGAAAGGAGAGGAAGAAAGGAAGAAGAAAAGAGGAGAAAGAAAAGAGAAAAGGCGAGAAGAAAGGAAGAAAAAAATAGGGGAGAAAGAAGAAAGGAAGAAGAAGAAAGGACAAAGAAGAGAAGTAAGGAAAAAAAATACCTTTAATATTAATCCCTCCCCTTGTTCCTCTCCTCTTCTTCTTCCTTTTCTTCCTTTCTTCCTCTCTTCTTTTTCTTCATTTTCTTCCTCCTCTCTTCTTCTTCTTTCTTCTTGCTCCTTTCTTTTTCTTCCTTTCTTCCTCTTTTCTTCTTCCTTTCTCCTCTCTTCCTCTCTCTCTTCTTCTTCTTTTCTTCCTTTATTCTTCTTCCTTTCATCTTTCTTCTCTTTTCTTCCTTTCTTCTCTGCATTTTTTTTTTCTATGTACACATGCAAAAAAAAAAAAAAACACACAAATTTGAACCCAATTGACCCAATCCGTGCACATTGAAATACCAGGCCTAATCATGTTTAATGGAAATCTAAGGGGCTTTTCCTATAAAATCCTCATGTATATATTATACACCTCACTTTTTTGTGTGTGTTTATGTATATATTATACACCTCACATGATTAGATTAAAAGAGATAACATAACTCTACTTTATCTAGAAAGATACCTGATAATGTTCTTAACATAAATTTAGGCTATTAACATTTTTTAAATAAAAATTTGTGCAATATCATATTAGGCGATATCAAGGGAAAAGAGGGCAGTACCATCCAAATACAGTCAAAATGCCTCCCTTGTAAAATTTTAAAATTGAATACATTCACTAATTTTTTTCAAAGTTTAGAAAGTGTAAAAGTCTAAAAAAAAAAAAGAACTCACAATCAAAGAACACAATCAAAATACATTGCAAAAATTGTCTCTTGCTTCAGTGGTACGAGGTGTCAATTCTTACCTATTGCCCGAGGTTTCATCCTAGGCATGCCACCATTCCTCACACAAGAGCTCTTTCATCTCACCTGAGGGCTCTAGCACCTCACTTGAGGTCTACTACCCTCATTTGAGGGTGGGGTCCCAATCAACTATAACTAGATACCAAAAAATAAAGAAAGAAAAGCTAAAATAGATGGAAATGATGTAAAAGTAAGTTATATAGTTGGATACCAAAAAATAAAGAAAGAAAAGCCAAAATAGATGGAGATGATGTGAAACTAAAAGTAAGTTATACTAGGCATATAACTTGAAATTATGAGCCCTAGTAAATTTATCCAATACCATTATAGACAAACACTCAAGGAAAGATTAGATGGCAATTTCATACCATGTAAGTCATTTTTCAAACAAATCACTTCCTCCCCTCCCCCTTTGTTTTTCTAAACTTACTTTCAATTCCCCGATCTTAGTTTTCTAACTAGCTTGACCGCCCATGCTTAAAGTACAGACATGTAAATTCAGAAAAATATTTTTGATAGTAGTTTTGATGGGAGGTCAATTCTAGACATATTAATTATACCTGAAACTTTATTAGCAAAAATGTTCAAAAATTAGGAAATAAAAAGTAAAAAAAAATATTATCCTTTTGAAAGAAACAAATAGAAATAAAAAATATAATTTTTTATTGCAACTAATAAATTAATAAATTTTTATGTCATACTAACACATCATGCATGTTGGTTTTATTTTAATTTATATCAAATATTTAAAGAATAATCAATCTCATAGATGGATCCTATTCATAGTGGAGTACTATAATTGGATTTATTGGGTATGAGTCTAAAAGTACACCCCATGTACTAAAAAGAAGAAAATATGTAAAAGTTCATAATTCTCAAGATTATTTTGGCTAAATTAATATATTTATATAATTATAGGGAGTCTACTAATTATAATGAGGAATTGTTGAGTGATATAGATGTGACCTTTTTCTTATAAAGAAAGTGAAGTTTTCCTTAGATCATTATTGATTAATGGGATTCGAAAACAAATGAGATAGTTATCTTAACCATATTTAATATAAAAAAAAACTAAATTTACCCTTAAATAACTGAACAATTGGAAAAATATAGAGAAATAACTTAAATTCATAATTTAATATATAATACAACAGTGGTTGAGAAATAATTTACCAAAATCATTCGGACTCATAGATAAATTATTGAAAATTTATTAATTTGAAGGCCACGATTATTCAATTTAGGATATTATTTATGTGTAGTTAATCAAGCAATAATAAATGGTAGGGTCAGTTACAATAGATTAAATTCAAGTATATTTCTTACGAACCCAGGCAAAAACTATTACAAGATCACTGCAAACTTTTGAGCATAAAATATAATTGAGTCAATGGTAATAGTCAAGTTTTGGTCTGATGTAGGTGACCTTCCAATGAAACTATAAAGAATTTTACTATAAATGAATTATAGGATGAGGAGCATGATCCTTCAATTAAATTGGTGATTTTAGAGCTTTGATATTGCTCTATGCTTTTTTGAATTTCTTGGACTTTTTCTTCAATATTGGTGTACTTGTTCCACCAATGGTACCAAAGTGTTCTTTGGAGAATTGGGATGCTTTCCGAATTGAAATTGGTTTGAAGATCCCACTTTCATATCCATGGGATTACAAATTGGGTGAAGAATAATAAGGATGGTAGTCCTTTGGGACAGGTTTTCAATTGAGGATGATCCTTCTGCCATTGTGGAAATAAATGAGCAATAGGTTCTAGTAAAATATGAATTGAGGGTCTAAATTACCCTCAACATTCAAAAAACCAATTAGGAAAACAGAATTTGATTAAGTCAGGGCAGAGTTTGATAAACCATGAGTGTTTATGTTGTAGATTTTGATAGTAAAAGTTATTTTTCCATGCCTGTGTATAATCCCAATAATTATAGGATTGGCCTTTATTGAGTCAACAAGCTTTATCCAAGTTGAATCCCCATTCATTAGGACTGATTATCCTTTTAATGATACATTTTCTATAGCCAATTGGGCTATCTGTCTCATGAGTATTTTGTAAGTTGTGGGTAATTTCTACTGAGCCTAATTCTTGAAGCATGGCTTCATAGTCATACCTAAATTAATTATTGGGAGTTGGATAACCATGAATATTAAGATATTTATGCTTAATCTCCCATGGATCATTCATCCATTGAATATCGTCTTGGTTTATTACCAAGATGGTTTCATAATTTGGATTTTATAAGAATTGTGGTTCTTCTATTAAAACCTTTTGATAGATTTTATTTTTGCTGCTTCACTAGGAGTAGGGTTATTTTCAGGTCCTTTAATAAACCTTGGCTTGGATCTATTCTGGACTAACTTCCAGAAGACTGGATGATCTGGAGAGGGTTTGGGGAATTGTCCCCTTCCTTGTCCTCTTCCTCAACCTTGGCCTGGAGAGAAGACGCTCATGGTCCCTGTAAAATTCTCAAGTCAAGAAATCAGGAAGAGAGTTAGATTTTCCCTTAATATATTCAATATCAAAGTCAAAAGTAGAAAAATTAGCTTGCCATTCTGCAAAAACTTGCTTTGTTGCTAGATTTTTTACATCTTTTTTGAGAATATGTTTTGCAGAACTACAATCAATTCGTAAGAGGAATTTTTGGTTTAATAAGTCATCTTAAGATTTGGTAATACATTTGACAATAGAAAGAATTTCTTTCTTTATAGTAGAATAATTTATTTGGGCATTTTTTGAAGTTTCAGAAGTGAAACGTACTAATTCTTCTTTATTGGAATTAGGGTTTTTTTGTTTTAAAATGCCTCCATAACCTTCATTTGAGGCATCTGTTTCTACAATTTTATACCATTGTGAATTAGCAATAGCAAGACAAGGTAATTGTTTTACTCTCAACTTTAATTGTTGGATTGCACTGGCATGAGCAATAGTCCAAAGAGAAGGTTGTTTTTTCAATTTTTTGTAAAGAATTGCAGCATCCTGGGCTAATTTAGGATAGTAGTCTGAAGTATAATTTAAACTACCTAAAAACATTTGCAATTGTGTTTTGTCAAGAATTTCATCAGGAATTTTTGATACAAATTCAATACTTCTGTCAATAGGAATAGTTGTTCTTTGATTAATATTGTGTCCTAAGAATTAGACAAATGTTTGAAAGATTTTCATTTTTGGTGCAGAGATTACCCGATAATTTCTTTTAATTATTTCTTTGAAAATTCTAAGATGTTTAAAATGTTGATCAATTGATTTTGAAAAGATCAGAATGTCATCTATGTAGATAATGGAAAATTCTGCATAGGGATTTAATATTTCATCTATAATATTTTGGAATTCAGAAAGAGCATTTTTTAACCCAAAATGGCATTATATTCCATTAATGTCCAAATGGTACAATGAAAGCAGTTTTATACCTATCTGCTTCGGCTATTTGAATTTACCAATATCCAGATTTCATATCAAATTTAGAAAAGATTATGGCAGCATATAATCTATCCAGTAAATCCTTTTTATTAGGGATTGGATATCTGATCCATTTTAAACAATCATTAAGGGGCTTGTAATTGATTATAAATCTTGGAACTCCTTTTTCTTTTTCTGCATTTTTATTTACATAAAAAGATGTACAGCTCAAAGGAGAATAACTTTTTCTGATTAATTTTTTATCCAAAAGATTTTGAATTTCTTTCTTGCACAAATCAAGATATTCTTTTTTCATTTGACTAGGCCTGGCCTTAGTTGGGATGTATTTTTCATTAAATCCTGGTTCATATGGTAGAGAAACAATAAGTTGTTTTCTATTCCAAAAAGCATTTGGAATATCACTGCATATTTTGGTGAGAAATTGTTTATATAATTGGTCAATATTATTTTTGACTTGAGGATAGGTTAATTGTTGTTTAATATCCAGGAATAAAATTTTTTTTTGTAAAAAATTGATTTATTTTTCTTTGCAGTTAATATTATCCTATAATTGATTGAGAATTTTAATTCTTGGTTCGGTGATAAAATCAAACCAAACAGTATGGTTTTCATAATGTCCATTGAATCCTGTAAAATCCACATGATCAAGGGGCATATGGAGTTAAGAAATGGACTGCCCAATATTATTTGTTGTGTCATGCTTTTTATTAGATAAACATGAGCAGGAATACATATGCCATTATTGCATATATAAGTATTTTTTAATTGGTAATTGACAAATAATTTTTGTCCATTAGCAGCACTAAGACTATCCTTAGTCTTGTGAAAATATTGGGTTGGGACAAGACCTTCTTTTATGCAGTTTAGGTCTGCGCCAGTATATACTAAAGCAAGAGCATTCAAAATTGTATATTTGTTGTTGATTAAAATTGTAATTTGAACACACCATTTTTGAGTGACAATTGTAGTCATTGGATTTAATTATTATCCTTCTTCTTCTTTTGAATTATTATTAGGAGAAGTAGAGGAATTATTTTCTAAAGTAGAAATCCTTTGATCTAAGATTATTAGATCCTGGAATGCTTTTGATTGGAATCACTTGATTTACCTGATTTCTTTTTTTAGCTGATTTGTTTTCATTTTTAGGTCTGTTAAAGAAGCAGGTTTAGAAATAGTTTGAGAATCCATCCTATGAAGGACTTCTCTCAAGCTATAATGATTGATATGAATTATTGGATTTTCCTTTTCTTCCGATTCATGTATTGAAATACATGTTTCAATTAGTTTTTGTCTTACTTGTGGATCAGTAGTTTAGTCGACAAGATTAAGAAGTGATTGTTGAGAATGGGAAAGTATATTAATACATAGTCCATTCATTTCAACAATAGCTTTCCAATAATCATTGGAAGTAGAACACTCCTTTTGATTAGTGCAAACACAATTTCTTGTGTTATCTTGTTCTTCATTGTCTGAAAAGCTTGATTCCAAAACAACTATTTTTTCTGATTCTGAATTTGATTCAGAAGAACTAGAGTGAAGCATTAATTTTAATAATTGATCTTTTAGATGCCCATTTATGTCTAAAGTTTGGATTTTTTGTTTTATCTTGCATTTATTAGAATAGTGTTCGATTTGGCTATACTTATAGTAAATTATTTTTGATTTGTTAGAAGTTTTTCTTTTTCCCTTAGGGTCTCTTTTATTAGAGAGTTTAGGGATTTTATCCTTTGATTTTTTAGGAAAATATTTTCTCTTTCTGTATGATTTCTAAATAGGCTGTTGCCTTTTAGATTTATGTGATTCTGGATACTTAATTGAAGTATCAAAGGCAAACTAGTCACCGAATTCTCCTAATTCTTTTCGACCAGTTAGATTTTGTTTTTTCATTTGTTGCTGCAAATTCAAATCATTGCAAATAGTTTATCCTTCTTGAATGACAATACTAATTAGTTACCCATATGTGTATTGCATATAAGGGATGGATATTTTATCATGTTTTTCTCGGAGTCTTTTTCTGACTTGTTCTACAAAGAGGTTGGGAAGCCCATCTATAAATTTGGCTTTCCAATGCTCACTATTAGCATCATATCTTTACATTACTTTTGCTAGAAATACATCTTTATACCATTTAAAATGGGTTAAGGATGGACATCTTAAATTTTGCAAGAGTTCACAACTCTTTTCCCTCTGGTTATCCCAAGGGCCATTTACAGCAGGACAGAAAACTGTTAACAAAACAGATAAAAGGAATACTATTAACAAGAGATAAATAGGAAAACTATTAACAAGAGATAAATAGGAAAACTATTAACAAGAGATAAAGCAAACTTACTTTTATTCAAAAGGATTAAGACCTTATTACAATTTGCGACCTTAGCACAACACACAAGAGACTTTGGAGAAAACTTAAGCCACACACTTTTCCTTCAACAAGGGTGAGGATGTCCTATTTATATACACTGGCGGACTTAAGATATTTTGAGTCTACGGATTTTAATGGCTATTGAATCTAGAAAAGCCGCTAAAAGAAGGCGTTGGAAGATAAGGATGCGCTGGAGGATAAGGATGCACTAGAATTTAATATATAATACAATAGTGGTTGAGAAATAAATTACCAGAATCATTCGGACTTATAAATAAATTATTAAAAATCTATTAATTTGAAGGCCATGATTATTCAAGTTATGATATTATTTATGTGTGGTCAATCAAGCAATAATAAATGGTAGGGTCAGTTACAATAGATTAAATTTGAGTATATTTCTTACGGACCCAAGTACAAACTATTACAGGATCACTGCAAACTTTTAAGCATAAATATAATTGAGTCAATGGTAATAGGCAAGTTTTGGTCTGATGTAGGTCACCTTCCAATAAAACTAAAGTGCACGAATTTTACTATCACTTTTAAGTTATGATAATTAATAGGAACTTTACTTAATATTATTAATAAAATAACTATAATCCCTTCTTTGGAGAAGGTTTTTAAACATATTGTTAACAATAACAATTTTGACCCAATCGACCACATAACTTGAATCTTATTTAATTATTCAAAGTTAGAGTTGATTTTTCTTGTTTTCTTCTAGATTTGAGTTAACAACATTTTCTACCTAATTAATGTATACAATTTTCGGGCATTTTGATTTGGAAATTAAGGCTCAATTTGGAACAATTGCTCTCTTTCAATTTTTTTTATTTATTTTTTGATATTTCAAATAAGAGGAGGGTCATCTAAATAAGCAGGGATTTTGAATTTCTTGTTTATCCTCTCACCTCTCTCTTACAAAGTGTCACATCTCTCACTCAAAGTTTTACTTTAGTCATAGTTTTTGTTTAATAATCTCCATTTTTTTTCTTTCATAATTGTTCGTGTATGCCCTTATTGGCTAAAAGTTACTTCTCACTACTTTACCTAAAAAAGCATACTTCTCACTACAATTTCATTTTTAAATGGTTCTCACTAGAATTTCTTGTCTAGGTAGTTTTGAATTTATTTTATATATAAAAGCAAAGGAAAGGGATGATAGAGACGGTGTCACATTAGCACCTATAAGTTCTCCTTTCAAGAAAATGCTTATAGAATTTATAAAGATATTTGGCTTTGACATGGCCGGTCAACACTACACTTCTCCAACCAAATCACAACCACAAATATATCATCTGACCACACATTCCTTTCATAGACCCATGATTCAAATATGTAATTATTATAAAGAGATATAGTTTGTAACCACTGATAATACCCATGGTAGATATTTCTAGCAATGCGCAACACTTTTTTCCAAATTGATAGAACAGATGATTTCTCCACATGAATCCAGATTCCAAGTTGCAATAGGGCTAAAACCCATGAGCTTCATGTTATTAAAAGGAGGGCTAAAAGGAGGGGCCTTTACTGTACAGCCCACATAATCATAACTTCTAAAATTTATTTAACTTGCCTGAATATGGTTTTAAGAAAACCTTGAAAGTTCTTATTTTTATTTTTTTTCTTTATTTTTTACAATTGAATAGACTTATTGATTTGATCAAGTAATATGCATCTTGAGTAGTGTTGTCGATGGGTTACTCCAAACCCGAGTTTCTGATGGACCCAACCAAGATATATGGGGTTAACATTCAATAATCCTATGTTGTAAATTCATTACACTTTTTTTTATTTTTTAATAGATCTTGACATGGATAAATTTAGAAGGTTAAATAATACATTTATGTATTTTGGACTTATCTAATTTGCAATGGGGCTGGAACCCATAAGCTTCATGTCATTAAAAGGAGGGGTTTTACTATACAGCCCACTTAATCATAACGTCTAAAAGGAGAGTAACTTCTAAAATCTATTTAACTTCCTTGGAGATGGCTTTAAGAAAAGCATGAAAGTTCTTTTTTTTCATTTTTTTGATTGAATAGACTTATTTTATTGGATCAATCAATATGCATCTTTAGTAGCGTTATCAATGGGTTACTCCAAACTTGAGTTTTCGATGAACCCATCCAAGATATTGGGGTTTACACTCAATAAGCCTACTTTGTAAATTCATTGCAACCTTTTTGTCTTTTTTAACAGATCTTGATATGGATAATTTTTCTTGTTTTTAATATGAAATAATATTAATTTTTATACTCTTTTTTCTCTGTTTTGACCATCTATTTAAATTATAATTGTTTAATGAATTTTATGTTGATATTAATTTACAAGTTCTTTAAATATTTATAAATATTTCAGTTTACAAATATAATAATTTTTTAAATAAGTCGTGGGCCTTGGAGCGCTACTATTATTATTATTATTATTATTATTATAACGAGAATTCCCCACTTCGTGAGAGAGAGTGAGGAAGCAACACAGGGCATGCACTCTCCTATTTTTTCTCTAGCATCTTTCCAATATAAGTTCAAAAGAGTCCTCATGTTTTATCTCATTATATTTTTCTTCCACCAAATATTTACAGTCTTTACCATATAATTTAACTGCACCAAATACTATAATTATATAAGTATACACCAATCTTTGTGAGCACTAGATAGGCATAAATATGCATGCATGGGACCCAACAAAGATGGAAATCAAGAACGGAAGATTGATTAAAAAAATGCCAAAACATATTATCATTTCTAAAGAGTAAATTATATTCGACACATGCATATTTTTAACAAAAGAAAATTATATAAGTGTAAATTACACATAATCTTTTTTATGATTAAGTAGTCCATCTGTTTGTTATAAGAATAAATTGATAAGCTTATATGGCACATAATAATTAAGTAATTCAATAGAACTAGGTCAGTGCACTTGATAAATATAAGAGTATGTAATTTATGTAGCTTAATTCTTCTAACTTATTCTTATATGGACATAATTTTGGCTGGACCATAATCTTTGCTTAATTTATCTTTATGACAATTATCAATAATTAAGGATTATGGGTGGCCTGTTGATGTATGACCCATAATCACCTAGGCCCATCTTAACCCATATTTTTTCTTTTTCTTTTTGTTCTTTCTGGTTATGGGTCGCTCGGGCCTTGTTGAAGGGTAGGACTCACTCCAACCCACCTTAAGAAAATTATATATATAAAGAGAATTATCCTCCTTTGCGAGAGAGTGTGAGATGTGAAATGTGGCATCCCTAAAATTTAAATTGTGGGGTTCTTATAATATGAGGGTCTTATGTGATTCTTCTATTACTTTTTTGTAGATGAAATGTGGACCTTTCAAACAACACACAACCATCTTAATTGTTATTAGCACAACAACTTGTGCTTAGCAAGGTAGGTCCATGCATTAAAAATGTAATTAGTGGAGTAGCCTTTCATTGAGCAAGTTGCATACGATATAATTCACTTCGAGCATGTGATCAAACATTGCGTATAAGTTTTCTTCTTAAAATATTTGATATTTTAAATTTTAATTTAAGTATGTTTGTATTATGATTTATATAATAATATTCATTTATATTTTATTAAAATATTCAAAAAATTAACAAATTTAATTTTTAAAAATAAAATTTCTTGTTTTCCCTAGAATCTCTCTCTCACCAGTGTTTGGATAAACATAGCATATAATATGAATAAAATTGGATATTATAAGATTTTATTATTGCAGAGCAAAATAGTATAGTATTATAAGTGATGATATTTAGTAGTATTCTGAAAGATCTATTTCCTAAATATTTACTCCTATATGGATGTAGAGAAGAAAAGAATGTTGCAATTTTTAGTAAAAAGTTATATACTATAAAACACATTCTAAGTTAGATAAACACCTAATTTTCAGATAGGTAGATTATATCATAATATAACATACAATATCACATAATCTCAGGAAATTATAACAGCGCACACATGAGTTTGCTCTAGCAATAATATTGGAATGCCCCTCACTCGCATTGCTTCTATGTTTCTTATTCTTTCTTAATTTCGGGTTTGGCCATAAACTAGAATGGCGAAACAGATTTCATGAAGAACTAATAGCTCTTATCCAAACTCATTTACTATCACACCCAAACAAGACCTAGATGAAGCAACTTCTACTCTAGGGATCGAATAAAAATTAGCTACAACTAATCCTAACAAGACCACATATTATTTTAGTTGGTTTCTTTAGTAGATGTTAATGCTTTTTTGTTCTTTTTTGTGTGTAGAGGATGAAAAGCCATGTGATTTGTTTGTGGGTAGAAGGATTTGGAATCCAAATGGATCTTTGTATACAAACAGAACGTGTAAAACGAAACCTGACCCAACTATACTCTTATTAAGCTTACTTAGAGGACATACTGTAATTTATGAAGTTTCACCAAATGTTGCTAGGTATACCATTACTTTTCTATATTTGGTTTAGTTATTCTTATTATTATTTGATGTGTATTGTGCTATTGAAAGGATTTCAAATATTGTATCTTTTTTTTCCTTTTGATATACATATGCGTCAATATATATTTATATGTTTACAATTGATATCATTCTCTCTTTAAAAAAAATTTTTAATACAAATTTGGATTTTTTCTTCCTTTTTTTTTTTTTGGTTTCATAAAGTAGGTCAAACCCATGCATCCACACATACACAGGTTTATTATTCTTATTGTTTTTCATTTTATTTAATAAGATATTCAATTTTTTTCCACTTCAAAAGATACATAATATTCTAAATTTTATGACTAAATGAGTTCGATGCAACCTTATCAAACCCAAGAAAGTGAAGAACATAAAACATAAACAAATAAAGTTAATGTCCAATATTTAAGGGGGAAAAAAAGATGAACCCAAAAAGAGAAGAGTTCAAATCTCCACTTATGACAAGATGTATAGGGCCTTGGTTCAGATCCATTATGTCAAGTTATATGGGTCATTGGGCTTATGTGGCCCATCTTTGGATGCATGGACACAACCGGCTTTAAGCCACCCTTGGGCAAACCAAGGGGCAGAGTCCCCTTATGGTTTTGGGTTAGGGCTGGCTCACTTAAATTTTCCTAAATAAACTATTCACTCGCTATTTTTTAATGTTTGCATATTTTCTGTTAATTACAAAAGCCCCTGTTAGCAATATTAATGAATTTTATGGGTGTTTTTCGGACCTCCTTCAAATAGCCAACCCAAAACATGTCAATGAAATGTGGGGTCCGCTTTCACTAGTTGGTGAGAAATGCTTTTTTTATTCTTCCATGGAAGGTGGATTAGTAAAAGCCGAAAATATGAGAGGAGCAAGAATTGCTTATTCATTAAAGAAATAGAGAGGCGAGAGATGCCCGTGGAGAACAATGAAGGTGGGCATAGAGTTCGAGTCCTTTAGAACATAGATGACATAGTAAACTTGCTTTCCCTATAAAATATTTTTAGTTCTTATGTTTTTGTTTTTGTTTTATCTTCTATATACTCTAATACTCCTTTCATGTTGTGTCTAATTGAATTTTGTAGATATTTATAATGTTCTTTCTTTACATGTACCTAAAAATTTTTGTTTATTTTTCTTCATGATGCCACCAACCATTGCTTCCCTTTTTGTATATCTTAAGAGGTAGGTAATCTAATTATATTGTTGTTTTCTTTTTTTTCCTCTTTATTTTTTTAAGAATTGCAAATTTCTATGAGGATTTGACTGCAATTGGTTTTGTGTAACATTTGAATGGAAAAGAAAAAGGTAAGATAGGTTCTTCTTGAGACATAAGTTCTACCGAGATATTCTTTTTTTATGTTTCTTCTGTGTATATTTTTTTAAGAACTTGCAGATTTCTACGAGGATTTGATTGCACTTGATCTTGTGCAACATTTAAATGAAAAAGAAAACGGTAAGATGGGTTCTTCTTAAGGTACAAGTTCTATTGATTCATATGTTTTTTCTGCATTTCTTCTGTGTTTTTTTCTTTTTTTCTTAAAGAACTTGCAGATTTCTATTAGGACTTGATTGCACTTAATTTTGAGCCACATATGAATAAAACATAAAAAGGTAAGTTGGGTTCTTTTTCAGATACAAAGTCTACCGATTGATATGTTTATTCTATATTCTATATTTTATATTTTATTTAAGAACTTGTATATTTTTATGAGGATTTGATTGCACTTGATTTTGTATGGTATTTGAATAAAAAAGAAAAATGTAAGATAGAACTCGTTGACTCAAACCCTAAAACGTCACCTCATGTATCCATTTAAATCTTTAGCAATAATATCTTAATCTAAAATTTAACAAAAGCACGTGCAAACATATGTACTATGTGCGGTTTAGCCACCCCTACGTTAGACCTACATATGATAATTCACATCAAAGGTACGGGCATATGACTAAACATTGTGTATAATTTTTTTTAAATATTTGATTTTTAAATTTAATTTTAATTATATTTGTGTTATGATTTATATGAAAATAATCATTTATATTTTATTAAAATATTAAAAATTAACAATATTTAATTTTTTATTATAACATTTGATTTTTTCTCCCATGGCTTGCATTGGGCATGGGTATTGAAGTGATATATATAAAAAGAGAATTCCCCCCCTCCCCACTAGTGAGAGAGAATAAGAGTGTGACACGTGACATGCTCTCTTCCCCTAAAATCTCTCTCTCAACCCTTAAATTTCTTTCCTCCTCCTTTTTTTCCCCGATTAGTGAACAATAATTATATTTTTATCACTTAAGACTTTAAGTTTTAAAACAGTAGTCCCAAAAAGAAACATCCTTGCACTGACTCACTTTCATTATAGTATAATTCTTTTGGTGTAGGGCCTCCTTTTTTTCCCTTATTAGTGAACAATAATAATATTTTTATCATTTAAGACTTTATTATATATATTATAACAATACTCCCTTTAGCGAGAGGGCGACACGTGGCGCTTCTTCTTTACGGGAGAGCGACATGTGGCACAATCTAAGGATTCCATCCATATTAGTTAAACTCTATCCATACCAAATCTCTAAAATTTCTTAATTTTTCTAAAATCTCTCATTGGTTTTCTATAAAATCTCTCTCTCTTTAATTTCTCTCTTTCATCCCTCTACAACTTCATCCTTATCTATTCTCTAAGGGGTTATTTGTTAATTTCAAATATGATGTGAAAATATTTTATATATGTAAATGACTCACATGTGAAACATAATTCTTTGTTTGTTTTTTTCACACCTCTTCACATGTGAATCTTGGTGCACATATTCAAATAATCTGAATCTTTTTCTAAATATCTCATAATCCAAAGAACATCAATAGATGGAATTTGGCTTCATTGCCGTTTTTGATCGTATAAAGAGGATACATGGTTCAAATCAAGATTTTAGGCCCCACATAATTTAAAAACTTGAAAAAAGGAACTGAAAATGTCATATACAATATGTTAATGTAATAAGTTTTGCAATTTTTTTATGAATCTCAATATCCGAGCAACATCAACGGTTGAAAATTGGTATACTGGCCGTTTTTGACCTTCTGAAGACAATGAAAAATTATAATTATAAAAATGGCATCCATAGTATAAAAAAATTAAAAAAGCGGACTAGGATTTCCATCTACAATAGATTAATAGTTGTTTTTTTTAATAATATCTCAACATCCAAGCAACATCAACGGTTGAAAATTGGACATGTGGCCATGTTTGATATTATCAAGAAAATGATCGGTTTTGATTTTATGATGGCTCCTACAGAACTGGAAAAATCATAAAAGGCGGACTGGGATTATCATGTATAATAGATTAATCCAACTGTTATAATCGTTTGATCATATCTCAACATATAAGAAACATCAATGGTTAAAAATTGGTATACTGGCTGTTTTTTACCTTTTGAAGACAATGAACGGCTCTGACTATAAAAATGGAATCCACAGTAATAAAAAAAATAAAAAAGGCGGACTGCTCTTCCATGCACTGTAAAGCGCCCCATATAGTAACATGTGTAACCCTTTCACACCATATGAGGTGTGAAAATTTTTGACAGAAAAACAGGTCTTTTTCACACCATTTTCACATCTATTTTACATACCTCATGTGTTAATCAAATCAAACAAACGTGATGGTGCGTAACCATTACGCATCTTAACCATTTACATATGTAAAGTGTTGTAAACAAACGACCCCTAAGGGACTCTTATCTCATATATCCATACCACCCTTTTAAAATCTCTCAATTTTTTAGCCTTTTTTGGAACACCATGTCATCACCCTTTTAATATTTTTTTAATGAAAATAACTATTTAGATTGGTTTTTTTTCATGATTTTGGTTTCGGGTCCTCTGTATACCTGGATAGAAATTAAAAGCATTTCATATGATCAAAGTTTTAGGCCACAATAATTCAAAGTCTTAGACTAATCCTAGCGGTTCATCATCGGGACACAAGTGTGACACCAAGTCATACTTCTTGCACTGGACATCATAATACTCCATAGTAATCCATAGAATAGGCGAGTGGGCCCTTGGTTCAGATAAATCACATAGATGGTTATTGACCATGCTTGGACTCTTTAATTGGACTTTTGGTTTACATGAAACTTTTTAATTGGACTCTTGGTTCTGACGAGACTTCATTTTCATGAAACTTTTTAATGAAAAAGAGTTCCGGTGAGTCTCATTCTCCTTTTTCTTCAGTAACTCTACATTTATCCTTCTCTTATCTACTCATAAGCACATATGAAATACTTACATCTTTCTTCTATTCTCCTATGCTCTAGAAAGATATTTGAGAGAGATAGAGAGATGAGCTTGAATCACCAGGTATGTACATATTATGTAGTTACTCTCTTGGTTCTTATTTTTTATCCATGTTAATTGGATTTGCTAGCTCTAGCCCTACGTTCTATGCTATATATATTGAGATATTCTCCTTTCAGCCTTTTTTGGAGCACCATGTTATCACTCTTTTAATCTTTTTTTAATGAAAATAACTATTTAAATTGGTTTCTTTTTAATGATTTTGGTTCTGGGTCCTCTGTGTACCTAGACCAAAATCAAAAGAATCCCATATAATCAAAGTTTTCTTTAGTTTATTATTAACCTTATTTAAAAAAATATATATTCTTCTTTTTATCAACTGATTAAGCAAAAAGTGTTGTTATCTGTGTAATGACAAAGCTACTATCTTGTGGCCTACCAACACAAGATTTAATTTTTCAAATGTGTATCGAGTTCATATGCAAATACATGATATGAGTAAGTCAAAATTTTGAGTTTTGAACAAGAAATGGGTCAGTGAAAGAAAATGTAAATAGGTGGTCATAGTGAATGGAAAGATATTAGCTAAACTCTATTCATACCACCTCTCTAAGATCTCTCATCTCTCCTTGGTTTTTTATGAAATCTCTCCCTTCCTAAATTCTCTCTCTCATCCCTCTACAACTTAATCCCTATCTATTCTCTAAAAGTCTTTTATCTCACATATCCATACCACTTTTCTAAAATCTCTCAATTTTTTTAGCCTTTTTTGGAACCCGAGTGGGCCTGGAAGATCATCGTTTGTGACCTTACAACGTCCTTTCTCATCCAGCTACTTTCTTTTTAATAGAAGCAAAATTCGCAGCTGTTGCCAAACATGTCGCGAGGGTTTGCTTGGCCCGAATGAACTCCGACTTCAATGGAGAACTTCTAAGGCCTTCACTTCAATATTTGACATCTTTTTGACCACTTTCTCCTTTCAAAATGGATTTCATCATGGGAACATCGAGCTAACTCCATTGTCATCGCGGTGGCATTTTATGGCTTTCGTTTCAAATATATTTTTAAATGGGTACATATTATATCAAATATCCATTATGTATACAATAAAGTTTGGTCTCGACCAATTGCAACAAAACCAAACCCAATTATCAATCAAAGGTCTAAGAAGAGGTTCATTGATGTAAATCTCAGGTTGGATCCTTTGGCAATGAGGTAATATGGACCGAATGTTTGATTGCAGTCCTATGGGGTCATTGATGTCAGAGGCCCATATCTCGATCATCATAGTCACTTTCGATTTAGAAATCTGGTGGCCTAAATCCAGACAAAGCCCCACCCAACTCCCCTATCTCTCTCTCCTAAGGTGGACCCGACTTGCTCTCTCCTCATCACTGGAATGGAAGGAAAAAAGTAGGCAAAAAAATATTTTAATGTCCGTTAGACAACAGTGTGACCATCGAATGACATATGGCGCGTTCTGATTAAAATCTTAAATATTCTGCTGTCCTTAAGAAGTAAAGTCCTAAATCTCATCCAACCTAATCCTCTCTCTTTCCCTCATCATCATCTCATTATCAACAAAATCTATTCAAATAAATGCTATTACTAAAAAATCTAAAGCATGTCATATATTCTTTCAGTTCCCTATTTGCCATCAAAGCAAGATCGATATGAATGTACATTATGATAAATTTACCATCAATGCAAGATATGCATGTGCGCTATTCATAAAAAACACATTTGAAGATTTGCGGTCACACCCATACACTTCTACTTAAGTCTATCCTTGGCATGGTAGCTCATGGCATGAATTATTAAACATGAAGATTATTAGGTAGTGGCACCATTTACCCATCTTCAGGTTGGTCCCACCATAGGTGGACTGCGCAGAAAGAAGGGATTATATTTATCTTCCTCAAATAAATGGAGGGTTTGGTTGGCCTATATTTTTTTTGACTATTTTAAGCATTATATTATATTACATTATATTATTATATATATTAAAAAAATTGACACCTTTGCAAGAGAGTGTAAAAGTGCGACATGTGGCATCCCTAAAATAAATGTAAGATATCTCCCCTAAAATAAATCTAAAATATCTCCTAAAAAATAGGAATTGACAGAGAGTCGGTTTTCTTAATCGACCCTTCTTCCCTAAAATCTCTCAAAACTAACCCGGGCTATAATATGGAAAATGATGATAGACAATATTATATAACGAGTATATTGCACTATAATACACAATATCATATATCTCAAAAAAACTTCTGTTTGGATCCTCCTAAAATCATTTTCATCTCACATGTGTGATGGAGATTCTCGTAAATCAATGCGCCTCATAGATAATAAAATCAACTGTAAAATAGTGAAAAAGGAAAAAGAAAAAAAGAAGAAACAAAGACCACATATCTCTTTTTAATCGATCAATTGATTGGGTTTTATTTAAAATTTCATTAATAATATAAAAAAATAAATTAAGCTATTAATCAACAATGCCAACCATATGTAGTGTTCCAAATATGCTTTGTTATTTTTAAAATTTTGATTGTTATTATCACAAAAATATATAATATTATCATAACCAAATGTATTTTTTTTATATAATAGAGTTAAATGATAGCATCTCTCAAGACATGTTGGGTTTTACACAACACTTTGCCATTTAAATTAAAGTTGTGAATTTACACTCATTCCTTAAAGCACTACTTGCTAATCTTGATTTCTTAATTTTCCCTAAATTCTTTCCTAATACACGGTTTTCTGTGCCTAAAATCTTAATAAAATTCACGTAGTCTAAACTAATCTATTTTTCTCAATAGATGACATCCGATTACACCTATTCAGGCCTGAATTTTATAGGTCATGTTCGGCTTCGGCCAAGCCTAGGCCAATGTTTCTAAAGTTGGGTCAGGCTTGAGGTCTTAACTGGCCCGGCCTAGCCTGGTCCATGCGAACCCATACAAAAAGTTTTCTACACATCCTAACACTCTTTATGATTTAGTTTTTGTTATTTTTTGCCTAAGTTGGCCTAGTGGCTAGGAGTCAGAAGGCAAGGCGCTCACCTACATATATTTATCAAATAGACAACATTGGACGTTGGTTTATTTTCTTTTCTATTCAATTCCAACTAATCAATTTTTTTTATAGTGAGAGGGTTGGTTGACAAAATGATTCTTGTACATTGAATTATTTTATCTATTTTTTTACTATATAATATTTCTTTTCCTCTTAAGTTGAGCTTCTGGATTAAAGGAAAAATGATCTAACTTTTTTTTATTAATATTCTAATGAGACTCTATGGATATAATATTTTTACCACATAATATTTTTACAATTGATTTAATGGTTTTATTTTAAAATATAATAGGTATTGATTTGGACTTTGTTGAACTTAGCAGCGCCCAACATGTCCTAGCCATTGGCAATGCATGATCATATCTGAGCTTAGCTTGAGTGCAGCATCAAAGCCCTCATCGTGGTGGTTTGGACTATATTTCTATTTTACTTATATGGTACATATATTTTCAAATCGGACGGGTTTGGTATGGGTCATTTTCTTTTTTATTCAATTCCAACTAATTAGTTTTTTAATAGTGAGAGGCTTGATTGACCTAATGATTCTTTGTAAATTGAACTATTCCATTAAAATTTTTTTACCATATAATATTATTTTCTCTTGAGTTGAGTTTACAGATTTAAGGAAAATGATCTAACTTTTTCTTTATAATATTATAATAAAATTGTACGCGTATATTATTTTTCTTTTTTTTTTAGTTTTTACTAATATGATATTTAATTTTTTAAGTGTGCACTAAAACATTTAAAATTATGATTGTGGGATGAATTTTATGTAAATATTAATATACAAAACATTTAAATATCTATAAATATTTTTATTTACAAATAATATAATTATTAAATAAGGTTCGTGTTGGGCGCGAGCCCTGAAATTATATATATTATAACAATACTTCTTTTCGTGGGAAGGCAACACGTAGCACAATACTCTTCATGAGAGAGTGACACGTAGCACAATCTAAATATTCCATCCATTATTAGCTAACCTATATCCATACCAAAATTTTGAGACCTCTCAGACAAATCCTCTAAAATCCAAAAGCAATATATTATCCACGTGATTTCCTGAGAATCTTGAATATATGTGAGCATCCAAGATTTTCAATCCTTGATTTTAGGAAGATAATTAATTAGATTCCTCTGTAAACTTCCTATTCTCTTCTTCAGACGGTTCGGCATTTGTGGAATTGAAGAGAAATTCATTTATTTTAAAGTTTAGAATGTTAGAATTATTTTTATGATTTTTTTATTTGTGATTCTTTCTCCTTTAATAATAAACTCTGTACAGGTATATGACAGGCATACGGTCATTGATTCAGATGTCCAAATCACAAGGCTAATTAAAGGTTGGTCGTGGCCTGGGCTAGGCATAGAGCTGGGCCATATAAGTCAAAGACAGTGGCCAGAAAATTGGGCTTGGGTAGAGCTCATTTTGCCAGATTTTATTATGTCTCTTTTCAGTCAATTCCTGACCTGACCTGATAACCCTATCCAAACCAAGCCAATGATTGGAGTTTGGTATGACCTTTTTCATCTTGGCATTAGGTTGAGGTTTTGAGCCCATTATTATAACTATTAACCAAGACCCAAACCAATATAGCTTTTTGCACAATGACCCAATAACCCAACCCGACTTCCCTATAATATACGACATCGGCTTAACCACTTGGGATTAGGTTGAGTATTTATATGTTACCCAGATTGCTCACCTTGGCCCAAACCAACTATTTCCACCCACTGAAGAGACCATGGTTAGATCTAATAAGCACACAAAAGCCTGACTATAAAATAAACCCAACCAAACCAGAGGGCTAAAATCATATCTAAAATACAATTTAATGCAAGTCAAGATTGGATAACCAAGCCATTACGTAGGCCCAGCCCATCACCTAAGCTTCGACTAGCTTGTCCATTCGACAGGTCAATCACCATAGATGTTTTCGGCGGTATACTGTTCTTTTCTTCTTCTTCTTTTTATGAGGCAACCATATTGTCAATTGCATATAAGATAACACGCAACTTAGAATATCATTGAATGAGTGAATGATATATAATATTTTATATATAGAATCCCATCAAAACACTCTCCTAAAATCTCTCTCTCTTTCTCAGATCCTTTAAGTAAGTTTGTCAATCACTTGGGAAATCTGTAGGATGCACGTGTGTTTCCATATAAGCATTGGCGGCATGCTCTTTCTCACCCCTTGAATTTCTCCCCTTCTTTCGTATTTGTTTCCTTCTTTTGCGTTTCCTCTCTCCATTGCAAAGTGTAAGCACTGCCTATAATTCCTCTCTCCATTGCAAGGCTTGCCATTCCTCTAACCATTGCAAAGTGTAAGCACTGCCTGCGATTCCTTTTTCCATTGAAATATTGCCTGCCATTTCTCTGTCTATTGCAAAGTGTAAGCATTGCCTGCAATTCCTCTCTCCATTGCAAAGTGTAAGCATGGCCTGCAACTTTCGTATTTGTTTCCTTCTTTAGCGATTCATCTCCCTATTGCAAAACCTATTCTAATTGCAACTGCTCTACATCTCTCTGTTCGTTTTTATAAGGAAGGCCTAAATTTGCAATCTTATTATATGTTTCTTGTATGGGATTGTTTGAAATTTCCATGTAGTTTTTTTTATAATGATGACTTTCTTTTTTTTATTGTTTTGTTCACCAATTGCTGTATATTTTTATGTCTATCTTGAAATTTGAATGAAGTTTTTATAATAATGTCTTTCTTTTTTTTTATTGTTATGGGAGTTGTTGACCCATAAAAAAAATTGCAAATACTGCAGCGAAGACACCTCATCTCAGCTTAATTTAGGCTTCAGAGTTTATTTGCCAGATCCTGGGAATCACTGTGAGACCTGGCATTCCTACATATCGAAGTGATGATATACTGCGTAGAGTAACATCTCATGAAGACGAAGCCAGTTATGACTGAGAGAAGCTCTGCAAAGTTTCAAGACAAAACGGCATCATTCGACCCGAAAAAAAACACAGAATATGTCTCTTGGAGTCACTAACCAAAGTCCTACTTCCCGATGTCCAAAATTGATGAAATTTGGGCGTGAAGCTTTAGTCATGCTCAGAAGCTACTTTGCAAATTGTCAAATCGAAAAGACTCCGCTTGGTCTAAATTTCAATACATGTCAGCTTAGAGGACAGTAATCCCGAATTTGGGGGTCACCAGCTAAGATCTTACTTCCAGAAAGCCAAAGCAGATAAAATTTGGAACGAATGCTCAAAGAATACCCCAAGTTATTCTCCCAAAGTTTCGAGTCAAGTGGAAGCTGTTCGGATAGAAAACATGCTAACTATCTCAATGTGGAGTGAATAGTGACTTAACGCATGCAATGAATAGGCCACTGTTTGAAATCCTACTTCCTCAAATCCAAACTACATGAAATTTGTATGAATACTCCAAGATGCTCTTGACGTTAGTCCCTCCAAGTTTCAAATCAAACCGAGGTCATTTGGGCTTCAAACAGCTGAAACAAGGGCCCACTATAATAAAAAGTCAACTGGAAAGTTGACCAAGTTTAGGTAGTCAAACAGAGCTGAAACTTCTTTGACACACTCAAAACAGTGTCAAGAAGCATCCCTCCAAGTTTCATGGCAATTGGATGTCGTTCGGGCCCCAAACATGTGAAAACAAGCCACATATGCAAAAATCCAAGAATGGGCCTTGGGAGTGACCGGGGCCCACAAACAAAAAGGAGTTGACCAAGTTCAGGTGGTCAAACAGAGCTGAAACTTTTGTGACACATTCAAAACAGTGTCAAGAAGTGTTCCTCCAAGTTTCGTGGCGATTGGACATCGTTCGGGCCTGAAACAGTTGAAAATAGATCGCATATGCAATGTTCCAAAAGTGGGCCTTGTCCGTGACCGGGGCCCAATTAATGAAAAAGTTGACCAACTTCCTGAAGTCAAAATAGGCTGAAATTTTTATGACATGCATAAAATAGTGTCAAAGCATCCCTCCAAGTTTCGTGGCAATCGGACTTCGTTTGAGCGTAAAACAGATGAAAATGGGCCACATACGCGAAAACCCAAAATTGGGCCTCATCCATTACTGGGCCTGCGGTCACGGACCTTCAAAAGATGTTTCCCACAATTTTGGGTAGTTTCCCTCCACTCTTCTTCGAAATCCAACTCCCCAAAGCTGCACAAAATTGATTAGGAGTCTATAAAAGGTTCAAATTTTGAAGGAAAAAAGGACGAACACATACACAAAGAAGAAAATAGAAGAAATCAAAGAAAGAAGCACTTAAAGCAACAAAGAAGCAAACTCCAGCAGCACTTCCACGACCATTCCCACCTTCTTTTCTCAGTTTTAAAGGTGAGGAAAAAAATTCAGAAGAAAAGAAAGAAGTGGAATGGCCAAAGTTCATGCTATATTCGTACGTCAGCAATTTCTGAGAGGATGACATTGTCACCTATGTTTCTCTTATTCGTAGGGCTTCTTAGCCATTGCAAGAGTTGTGAAAGAAGTCTCTCTAGACCTCATTTTGTTCCTTGAAAATGATAGGTTCAAAATAACACAACTCCGGCTTCATATTTGCCCATTTCGGACTTGAAATAAAAACGCAGTCCATAAGCACGAACGATGAGTTACAGAGGTTTCAATTAATTCCATGGTTAAATGTGATCTTCTTGATGGTTGTCCACCATTCCAAAGTCATAAAAATGGAGTTCCAACATTTGAAAGAAGTTCTAAGAAAGAACCAGTGCGAACAACACAAAAAACAGAGGCAAACAGTGGCTTCACGGCCACTGTCTGCCAGTGACCGTGGGTGAGTCACGGTCACTGGACGGCCCCAGTGACCGTGGGTGAGTCACAGTCACTGGAATGGGGCAGTGACCGCGGGTCACAGTCACCTCCCATTTTTTCCTCCTTTTCACACCCACGGTCACTGGAATGGGGCAGTGATCGCGGGTCACAGTCACCTCCCATTCTTTCCTCCTTTTCACATTTTTTTCCACCTTATGTACATTTTCTTGTATTTTTCAAATTGAGATCACATCTAAGACTTGAGGGAGGGGTTGTAAATTTTCAAAATGCATGTAAACAACCTGCATCCCCGCGGTCAGGGCACTTGAACCCATGTAAATAAAGGGAAATTAATAATGAAATGTAATTATTTCTCATTCTTCTTAACGCTTGAAATACGTGAATGTCGGACATCGAATCCGTTACACATTTTCCACACCTACCTTTTTAAGCGCGATCAGAAGATTGGCGCCGTCTGTGGGAATTTATTTGCCCTAATTTGTGATCAAATTTGGTGAAAAATGAATGAAAGTGCTGAAAATTACTGAAAAGTGCTGCTGTTGCACTGAAAACTGCCGTTGTTGCACTGTAACTGCTGCTATTACACTAAAACTGCTGCTGTTGTGTTGAAAAGTGCTGCTGTTACACTGAAACTGCTGCTGTTGCACTGAAAGTGTTGCTGTTTCACTGAAACTGCTGCTATTGCATTAGAAATTGCCGCTGCTGTGCTGGAAACTGCTGCTGTTTCACTGAAAACTGCTGCTAAAAGCCTGTGACTGGGGCACACGGTCACTTACCGATTTTTATGATAACAAAGGCTTATTTAACCTCCAATTACACCCATACAAGACCTTTGATGTCTACAATGGGTTTGAAAATATCATTAAATGACTTTTGCACTTTGAAGTGCATATTGTTCATACAAATGAAGGCATTGGGCACCTTGATGTGTGTACACTTGCCATTTAATTAGAAGAATTTGGACCTTGATGTACATGAACCAAATTATCACCCTTTTCACTTTAGAAGAGTGATGATTCCGTTTAAAGGGTTTCTGACCCATATAAAATGTTTATTAAATCAGTGATAATACCAACGACATTGTAATTATGCATTATCCGGCGTCAACCACTAATGGATCTTGTGTGGTCATTGTGATAGTGGTGCAGGCTTGATCCTGTGGGCCCTATCCCTTTGATTCATCCAACCCTCTCTTGCTAATAAGTCTGACATAGATAGTCCTGAAATGCTGCTGAAATTTTGGTAGCCAAGTCTAGTTAGCATAGCATGCTTTTAAGCCTGACTCGATAAACCCGAAACACTACAGAAATTCTGACAACAAGGATAGTCAGCATAGCATAATGAGATGGGATTTATGCCTATATCTAACCATTTCGGTTCAAAACCATGTTGGTTTAGATGGCATCTATAAACCATTCCGGTTAGCTCAAGAGGCAGCCATGTTGGTTATACTACTAATATAGTCCTATCAGCTAACTTTTTGCAGAAAACAGCATGGGTTCTCTGATCATTACTTTCGACGAAGCCAAGGAGAGATTGTTCAAAATCTTTATGGCTCAGACCACATCATCAACAAAGGCACCCAAAAGGGGCTGAATGAACACCCCTGCTCCTGCATCAAGGGTCTCGGTCTTTCAGAGGCTCTCTACGCCTTCAAGCTACATGACCTCAGCCTACAAAGGGTCATCAGAAACCCTGAAGCCCATCAAAAAGGCAAAGACTCCTCAAACTTGGATTTCCAAATATGCCCAGAACCCCTTTGGAGTCTTCCATAAAGGTCACCATGACCTAAAACACAAAGTGAGGTCGGAAGGCAGTAATTTTCATATCACCAAGCCTCGACTGGGGGCAAGGCAGGTTCGGTTTACGAACCACAAAACAGAAAGACCTGTTGGTTCACAACAGGAGGCTTTGCAGACTGTTAAGTCCTCATTTGTGCATCCTAAACAAAGGGTGCATCTCAAAAAGCAAACCACTTGCGAGCAAGCCCTAGCCCGTGAAAAGGGTCAGAAGGATGTTGTTATTCCGAATTACCGCATGTGGTCACCACACCCACGCATGCAGAAGTCCA
Source organism: Sextonia rubra (assembly GCA_037013555.1). Taxonomy (NCBI): domain Eukaryota; kingdom Viridiplantae; phylum Streptophyta; class Magnoliopsida; order Laurales; family Lauraceae; genus Sextonia; species Sextonia rubra. The sequence goes on from JASUAD010000027.1 coordinate 1,042,246, forward strand.
GAAAAGCTGAGGAGAAACCCTTGGCCCCACTTGAAAAGAATGTCTTTTACCCTTTGACCCAGAAGGAGGGACGGAGGTTCGGCAGGAGGCGCTTACCTTCTGTTATTGTGGCACCATCACCATCACTTTCAACCCAGCGCCCATCATATGGCGCTAAAAACAAGAGATATGCTGAACGATTGGTCATAAAAAATTCGACCAATCTCGTTCAATTTAAAAATTTGCTTCAACAAAAGAAGGAACAGAAGAAGAAAATTAAAAAAAAAATGTTGTTAACATCCTTTTGTCATAACCCGAGCCCAGGGTTCGGGGGTTAGCAAAAGCCAAACCTAATGACACACGTACTCCCGTGCCTGTACACGTAGACCAAGTCTAAATGTACACGCACAAGGGAACATTCACACGTGCCAAACATGTACGCGGAAGCTGTAAATATCAGAAACATCAAACTAACAGTGCAAGAAGAGAATACGAAGAGAGAACTAACATAATTACATGTGAAAGTCTTACAAAATGAGCAAAATAATATCTACAATCATGACATATACACAAGTCTGAAAATCCTCAAAACAACAAGAACAAGACTCCGATGCCATGCATGCCAAGAATGCTCTCCCGATCACATCCACTCCTCTAGGCCTGATGGGGCCTCGGGGGTCTCGTCTGGAGTCTGGCCGACCGGCGAGGGTTCGGCAGGGGTATCTGGGCCTGTAACACCAAAACAACTGTGAATATGACGATTTAGCAAAGTATAACCCATAACAAGTTAACACACGCTGTATCTAAATAGAGTAAGAACATCATGTAAATTAAATAAGGCAATTTCGTATATTAGACTGTCATGCAGGAAAGAAATATGCTAAGCGAATCAATGGATACATGCAGTGTACATCACTAGTGGCTACTACATTGCCATATGCTCCCAAAAGAGGGATCTTGTATCGTGCAAAGAACACCATTGTCCGGGCCAGGGTACAATGGGTCTCGGTTTCCTGGGGTCCGGTTCCCCAAGACGTTTCCTTACTACAGCAAGGCCATATAACTATACCAAATTCACCCCATTGAGATCCTAAGGCTGAGGCTAAGTAGTGCCTGACCATACAGAGTCAATCATGAAAACCCTGAGTAGATCGTGACAACATATCATACGTGAATATCTGTGAACATATTATACATGCATACTCAAGGTAAAGAACCACAATGTGAAAGTAACGGAACACAAACGGAACACAAGTAATCATAATAGAGAAGAGAGGTCAGTAATCGAATGCAATATGTTATGCAACAAATCATGCGCAATCGAATCATCTTTATTTACAAACCAATTCTAATCTAATTATCCGGTGTTTCTAACCGTGCATGATGATGTAGTTTTAAGTTGTTCGATGCCCCGTTGCCTAGTGTTGCATTGAATCGGGTGGTGCACGAAGTCCCTTAAACCAACACCCATGGGGAGGTGCTTAACATCCGGATAATGAACATGAATGATTCGCAGCCCTCGAGATCATTCGCGCATTGTATCATATTCCGTTGGGCAGGTCTAGGTGCTCTACATTCTATCATGAAGGTCATATCGGTCTTTCCCTTACACCTATCCTTATTCTTCATTATTCTAGTGTGGATACTGCTCAGCCGTGTGTGTGCTACGGCTTAGCCGTATCTGGGCCGTAGAAGGTCTGTCAATTTGAGTGCTCTCAGTTAAATCCAGAAATGGCACCCTGTACTGGTCTACGGCTGGGCCACGGCGGAGCTTCGGCTTAGCCGTAGGGCATACACGGCTTAGCCGTGCCTTAGCCGTAGAGGAAAACTGGATTTTCACCCTTTCTGGACTTTAAACCGTAAGTGACATACGGCTTAGCCGTACCTGCACGAAGTCAAAATGCTGAAGCACATACAGAAAGTCTGGGAACTCATCAGAACTGCAATTTTCCAATGGAAAGAGATAGAATACTAACCAAATGGGCTGGACACACATTTTTCCATACAAACTCATGTGAACTAACTAAAATCAAATGCATACCAACATGGGTTCTTACAAGTTATGGTTATACTTGCCTCAATTTGAATTCAATTACACAACTGATGTCCTTGGGTCCAACACAACCTAACACCAATCAAAACAACATGCATGCATGAGGAATGGAAAGAAATCCAAAACACAGACACACCATGCAATAGGAAACAAGAAGGAGAAGAAATAGAGGAAAGAGATGAGAGAGATGGAAGGATTTCCAACTCACCTCACATGCAAGGAACCAAACTTCCTCAATTGAGCTAAATCGATGGAGGTAGTCGATGGAGGAAAGAATTCAAGAGAGGGAGAGGAACTCCACGTGCACAGTGAGGAAACTGAGAGAGAGAACGTGAGTTGTCGATGAATGAAGTTATATATAAGCTAATGGGGGTGTCCAAATTACAAGAGAGTCCAAGTTAGAAGTGTATTTTCAGTTTGAGTCAAATACTGGTCCAATGGAATCACACGACATCGGTTGCAAACGACGTAGTTACGAAAGTTGACGGGCTCAACGAAAGACACGTGTTGACATCAAGATGATGCAAAAATGATCATGTCTTAGAAAAGCTAAAATTACGAAAAAAAGGCTTGGTCTACTTAATCCAGGTCAAACTCAACCCAACTACTTATCCATGACCCGCAACGAAAACAAAAACATAAACAAAACACGATTAGCAACAAAAACAAGATTAATTAACCGCTAAACGAGGTCAAGCTGGGTCGGAGTGTTACACATTGCACTTCCTACTTCCGACTCTATGGATTGGGAGTAAGTTGCTAGCACTTCTAGGCCATTAGTTGCTAGATTCAGAGATCAAACTCTAGCAATCAGATTGGCCCAGCAAACAAAGAAGAGGGCTTTGGCTCGCTCCAAAAGGCATGCTCGGAAGCAGTCACAGCATAGAATCACTAAAAAATGGGTGATTAAAGAAGATGAGCCAAACCTAACCTCCTCATGTATGGTCGGACCTGGCTCAACCAGGAGAGTCACTCGGAGTATGGCTCGGACTCAGTCCCAAGAGTCTGATTCCAACTCTCATTCAGATAGGACTTCTGACGAACACGGTTCTGATAAGGACTCAGTAACTCTCCTGGACACCGAAGATAGTCAATCCACTCTTCCTACATCCTCTTACCCCCCTCAGTACACTGTATTTATGGCTGAAGGGAGTGGGACCGGTAATGAAGAGGATGCCAATGTAGGCAAAGATGTTAGTGAAGAAAATGTTGACGAAAATCAAGAGAATGACGTTAGTGATGTTGTCAAGCAACAAGGAGCTAAAATTGACCACCTGACGGCTCAGTTGAAAATCTTGGCAGACAACTTGGGTAGTCCGGCTGAAGCTCCTGTTAACCCCTTATTTGCTAATAGAAGAGAACAGGCAATGATCAGGAGGAATGCCACCAAAATTGACCTACTCACAGCACAAATCAAGGCACTAACAGATAAAGTAACCACCTCAGGTTCAGCTGGAGGTGATCACTCCTCAATCCTTGGTTTCCACACAGATCCTGAAAAACCTGTAACTTTTAAAGAAGTGGAGGAAATATTAAATAAATCAAAAGTGGAGACCAGGATAAAGAAAAAGGGTGTTACATCTCAATACCCTCTGGAGTTTGATTTGGTTCCATTTCCGCAAGATTACAAACTTTCGACTTTCCAGCCTTACCTTGGAAAAGGGTCAACCTATCAGCATATAATGCATTTTAAGTCGCTCCTTGGCAGTTTACCCGAACTGGATGCACTAAAAATAAGGCTATTTGCTGGTATATTGAAAGGAGTTGCTTTCGATTGGTACAAACAATTACCAGAACTCTCCTTCACTACATGGCCAGTTATAGAAGAAAAATTTCTACTTCACTTTCAGGAAGAAGATCAAACGGTTACCTTCGCTATGCTCAGTAGTACAAAGCAAGGGGATAATGAAACTGCGCAAGCCTTTATCAATAGATGGAGAGCATTGTCTTACAGATGCCTAGAACAACCATCTCCAAGGGCGACAATTGAAATGTGCAAAACCAATTTACGGCCAGAGATTAAGGCTATTATACTTAGTCATAAAACTAAGTCTTTGGCCAGATTGGTTGAGGTAGCCACTGATGCGGAGTTAAACCTGAAAGAAATTAGCCAGAAGAAAACAAGTTCCCAAAAAATGGAATCATCATCATCTTCTGCTCCAAAACCAACTATGTCAAAACCTCAAAAGAAGCATGAGGTATTCAATGTACAAACCTCCAAACCACTTCCTCAAAAACCACAGAATGGTAAGACGGAGCAAAACAAAAAGGAAGAATATGAAAAGAGGAAGCAAACTAAATACCCTTTTGACGGGGATATTGAAGCCATCTTCCAAGCATTGATGGAGAATAACAAGCTCGAGCTTTCACTCATGAAAAAGCCAGAGCAAGCGCGTCGTGTTAATGATCCAAACTATTGTGCATACCATCGGATGGTATCTCATCCTTTGAAAGATTGCTTTATTCTAAAGGAAAAGGTCAATGAGATGTGGAAAAATGGAGTAATAACATTTGATCGAAAATATGATGCGGCTCCAGTCAATATGATTTCCTTCGGGCAGTTTGCACCTGTGGTAATACCCTCTCCATCAAGGCCACCAATGATCGAATTCCGTGTCATCAATGCACTACATAGTGAACAGGGGTTGATACCTGTCAAAGATTCTTCAGGGGAGGAAATGTGGGTTCACCCGGACTTAATCAATGATGAAGGATGGGAAAAAGTGAAAACCAAACCCACACCTGTGGAAAGAAGAAGGATCAAAAGGCAAATTGAAAGTCTCTAGAAGACTGCTCAAAAGAAACAAGAACAACAGTTTAAGCAGAAGAAAGACAAGGCGGTCGAGGCCCCAGTCTTAGAAAATCCTCCTAGATCAGCTAGAGGTCATTTTACTCTAGCCGATTACATCATTCCAATTCCAAAAGATGAGGAAGAACCAGCAATATCCAGCTGCAATCGGATATCATGGGATGGTACACCCCCTAACTCCGATGATGAAAATCAATGGTCAGATTACTCTGATCTTGAAGACGATCAATGGATTGATGATTATTTTGCTGATGAATACCCTTCTGATGAAGATGAGGATTTCGAACAAGCCTTTGACCCCGAGATAGGTACGCTTAATATCAAGCATGGACTAAATCAGTGACCTTGTATGACATACACAGGCCAAGTTCAAGTGGCTGGTCGAATGATCCTCCTCCTGTTCCACTACCTCCAGAAGTTCATTGAGATCCACTACCATTAGTTGGGCATGATGAAGTTCGGCATCAGCAGACGATTTTTCCTCCTTCCACGCCAGATGCTTCTTCCACACCTAATTCAGAGTTGATCTTTTCAAATGAAAATTCTGAATTAAGTAATCAGTTGGTTGACTTTAACTCAACCAGAGAACTTGGGTTACCGAGGAGACATAATAACCCCAGTATTGGTAATATTGTCAAGAATATCTCTGACCTTGAAGAGGAATTGTCAACGGCCCCTACCCTGGTGGTTTTGAATGTTGCCACAGAGTCCCAAACATCGCAGGCTATTCCTAATGATGTAAACCAAGAAGTAGGCCTAGAAGAGGTCAATCAGCTTTTCATCGAACCAGAAGAAGTTAATGCCATAAGAAGAGACGCACGACCGGAAATTGACCGAAGCAACATGCTTAATGATGGCACTCGCTCTGGTTGTAACTACAGGGTCAACTATGATAAATCCTTTGTTCCTTCCTCTTCTTATGTAAACCCTTCAGGAGACAATACCAATGTAAATGTAACTTCTCCAGAAGTAAATGGTAATGCAAGGCCACCAGAGCCATTCACGTATGATGCTGTTGAACACCTTAAGCACATACCTGCAAGACTCCACATTTTTTATCTCTTGCAGATGTCCAAGGAGACTCGTGACAACTTCATACGAGCACTACAGGTCTTGAATACTGAGAATCATACTCATATAGCACAAGTGCACCAAATAGAAAAGAACTATTTGAAGGCGAAATCCAAAAGGCCTCAAAAGCAATGCAAGGAGTGTCTCTTAACTCATAATGCTTCTAAAGCTACTCTCTCTTTCACCAAAGAGGATCTCCTCTTGGGCAATATGAAACATACGAGGCCACTTTATTTCACGGCCTACATCAAAGATATGCCTGTACCAAGAGTTCAAGTTGACCCAGGGTCAGCTCTAAATCGTATCACAATCACGGCCCTTCAAGAGCTCGGTATTCTAGTGAGCAAGCTGTCTACTACAAAGACTTCTATTCAAGGTTATGATGGGGAAGTCTAGGATCCGATTGGTAAAATCCGAATTCGATTCCAGTTGGGAGACTTAGTTTCGGAGGCCACTCTGCATGTAGTAAAAACTCGTGCTTGCTATGACATCCTCTTGGGGAGACGATGGCTTCATGATTATGCCATAGTACCTTCTACTCTTCATCAATGCCTTAAATACATCGACGATGAGGGGAAGGTACATCGAGTATTTACAGAGGAAAAACCATTCAAAGGAAAAGAGGTTTATTTCACAGATGCAACAATGTATCAAGAGAAGCCTACAAGATCCAACTCAGATATGAAGAATGCTCCTGTGAATGATAATCCTGTAGAACCTTTCACTATTTCAGCAGAGAAGGTTGGTCAAAAATCTAATCCTCCCATAAAGTTGGAATGTGCAGGAAAATCTGCGGCAAAATGCGTGGATATCAAAGCTCCTTTGATAATTAAGGTGAAATCTGAAATCAAAAAGCCAGATCCACCTTTAATCATATCCACGAAGCTATCAAAAGTAAAAGACGCTGAACGTTAAAGGTTTTCATTTTCGGCCAACATGGTATCCTCGACTAACACTTCAAGCTCCAATAAAAAAAGCAATGATATACCTCCCCCTACTAGGGGAATATTGCCTATAAGGTCTGTAAGGTCCCGAACCCCACTAATCTTGATTTACGTTAATTAAGTTCGTTTTATATTAATTAATCTGAAATTAGAGGGTTTGGGCTTCGGATAGGTAATTGGGTAGAGTTTGGACCCCACTTTAGTAGTTAAGGGCCTTTTCGTAATTTGTCTTTGTACCTCGTGGACACCTCGTCCATGAGTTAATCCGGACTCATTCTGGGCCAATTGAGGTCCTCCGGACTAAACTGAAAATTCTGAAAATAAGTGGGCTTGCATGTGATTTAAGGAGAAGTTATGTTTAAAATGAAAAGAAACACTCAACGTACTCTCTTCTTCTTCGTTCTCTGCGTTGAAACTCCTCTCCTTCTCCTTGGATCCCTTCTCTTCCACTTCCAAATCGGAGAGCTACTAGGATTGGGATCGTGCATGTGCTAGGGAAAGCCTTCAACTATCTTCCTCTTCCTCATAGGAGTATTTACTTCCCTAGGAAGCATATCCTCTTCAAGCTACATCTCATCAAGGTGAGGGCTTTGCTCCCATTCCATATATTCAGGTTTGTTGGGGTCAAGGAGACTCCAATACATGACATGCATGCAACTCGACATTCCATTTATCAATTTTATGTTGTCATGTAGAGAACCCACTTCTCATTAGAGATCTTCCTTTGAGTATTCAGCAAGAAAGAGTTGTCATGTAGAGAACCCACTTATGTGTTACAACAGGACGATCTTCTTCGATTTAGGCAAGGGCTTCCGTTTCGAGGGCAGTCAGCAGAGATGCCCCAGACGTGTGATTTCGGCGTGTAAGGCAGATCGCTTGATCCGCCGAGGGTGCGAAGGCTTCATTGCCTTTATCTCAGCGAAGAAGGAGCCGAAGCAGCTAGGTGAGGTTCAGGTGGTCTGTGACTTTCCAGATGTCTTTCCAGACGATGTGCCAGACTTACCCCCGGTTCGAGATGTGGAGTTCGCCATTGAGCTTGTTCCCGGCACGGCACCGATCAGCAAGGCTCCGTATCGCATGGCCCCAGCAGAGTTGTCAGAATTGAAGAAACAATTGCAGGAGCTTTTGGATAAGGGTTTCGTTCGCCCGAGCGTTTCACCTTGGGGAGCACCAGTCTTGTTTGTCAAAAAGAAGGATGGTACTTTTCGGATGTGCATAGACTACCGCCAGCTGAACAAAGTGACGATCAAGAACAAGTACCCCTTACCCAGGATCGATGAATTGTTTGACCAACTTCAGGGCGCAGCATATTTTTCGAAGATTGATTTGAGGTCTGGATATCACCAGTTGAGAGTCAAAGAAGATGACATTCCCAAGACTGCCTTCAGGACTCGTTATGGACATTATGAATTCCTCGTGATGCCTTTTGGACTAACCAACGCACCTGCAGCTTTTATGGCACTGATGAATCAGATCTTTGCTCCTTTCTTGGACCAATTCGTAGTTGTGTTTATTGATGATATACTGATCTATTCTAAGTCAGCAGAGGAGCATAGGGAGCATTTAAGAAAAGCCTTGTCGTTGTTGAGAGAACATCGATTGTTTGCTAAATTGTCGAAGTGTGATTTTTGGCTTGAGCAGGTGGCATTTTTAGGTCATATCATTTCACGAGAGGGATTGGCAGTTGATCCATCTAAAGTAGAGGCAGTAGTGAATTGGCCTAGCCCCAAGACAGTGTCAGAGATTCGCAGTTTCCTTGGTCTAGCAGGTTACTATCGCCGATTTGTCCAGGACTTTGCTAAGATCTCTTCTCCTTTGACGAAGTTGACCAGGAAGAACGTACCATTTGATTGGACTGAGGAGTGTGAAGCCAGTTTTCAGACTTTGAAAGAGAAGTTGACTACAGTCCCAGTGTTAGCCTTGCCAGATGGTTGTGAAGGATTCGTGGTTTATTCAGATGCTTCTCGAGTTGGTCTAGGTTGTGTGTTGATGCAGCATGGGAAGGTTATTGCCTATGGATCGAGACAGTTGCGAGATCATGAGAAGAATTACGCCACCCATGATTTAGAATTGGCAGCCATCGTGTTTGCGTTGAAGCTGTGGAGACATTATCTATATGGTGTGCAGTTTGAGGTTCGTTCTGACCACCACAGTTTACAGTATTTATTCACACAGCAGGAGCTGAACATGAGACAGCGGAGATGGCTTGAGCTTATTAAGGATTATGACTTCCCGATCAAATATCAGCCAGGCAAGGGGAATGTGGTGGCAGATGCGCTCAGCAGGAAAGCAGAGTCAGTGCAGCTCTTGAGCAGTTTCCTCTTAGAGTTTCGTGGTCTCCCTGTTGAGGTTAAACTAGTGGATGAGTGCGTGATGTTGGCTAGTACGCTAGTGTTTCAGCCTGAGTTGATTCAGCAGATTAAGGACAGGCAGTTTGAAGATCTAACTTTGAAGCGCATTCGAGACCACATTGGAGACAGACCCGATTTCAGACTCGAGGATGGTATACTCTACTTTCGGAGTAGGTTGTGCGTGCCAGCAGTTGATGAGTTCAAGGAGAAGCTGATGAACGAAGCGCATTACGCTCGCTACGCGATGCATCCAGGCAGCACGAAGATGTTTCGGAATCTCAAGGATCGCTTCTGGTGGAACAACATGAAGAGAGAAGTAGCAGGGTTTGTTGCTCGCTGTTTGACATGTCAGAAGGTGAAGGCCGATCATCAGAGACCGCCAGGCTCGTTGCATCCTTTGCACATACCGCAGTGGAAGTGGGAAAACATCACCATGGACTTTGTTTCCGGGTTACCGCCGACGAGCAGGAAGAACAATGCCATTTGGGTGATCGTAGATCGATTGACGAAGTCAGCCCATTTCATTCCTTTTCGGAAGGGTATGACATTTTCAGAGATGGCTAGGAAGTTCGTGGATGAGATCGTCAGGCTCCATGGTACCCCCGTGTCGATTGTATCCGATCGTGACAGCCGTTTTGTTTCCTCTTTCTGGAGAGCTTTCCAAGAGGCTTTGGGTACGAAGTTGAGTTTCAGCACGGCATACCACCCACAGACGGATGGGCAATCAGAGCGGACGATTCAGACTTTGGAGGATATGTTGCGAGCCAGCGTGTTGAGCTACGAGAAAGAATGGGATCTTCATCTATCGTTGTGCGAGTTCGCCTACAACAACAGTTTCCACGAGAGCATTGGGATGGCACCATATGAAGCATTGTACGGGAAGAAGTGTAGAAGTCCGGTTTGTTGGGAAGAAGTTGGAACCCGCAGTTTTCACGGACCGACGATCATTGCCGAGACTACGGAGAAGGTACAGAAAGCCATTGAGAATTTGAAAGTTGCTCGGTCAAGACAGAAGAGTTATGCAGACACCCGCAGACGACCCTTAGAGTCTCAGGTTGGCGAGTGGGTTTTTCTGAAGGTCTCACCGATGAAGGGTACGATCCGTTTCGGCCAGAAAGGCAAGTTAGCTCCACGCTATGTCGGACCGTTCGAGATCAAGAGTCGGATTGGTGATTTAGCCTATCGATTAGAGCTTCCCGAGATGTTTGCAGGAGTGCACAACGTTTTCCACGTTTCGATGCTTCGGAAATATGTTCATGATCCCTCCCATGTCATTCGCTACGACGAGGTTCAGATTCAGCCGAGTGCTGCATACGTTGAGCGACCGCTCCGTATAGTGGGAACCCGAGAGCAGATACTCCGTACCAGAACGATTCGATGGGTCAAAGTGCTTTGGGAGCATCACAGTCCCGATGAGGCTACTTGGGAGTTAGAAGAGCAGATGGCACGCCAGTATCCCGATTTGTTTTCCCAGGTATGAGCGAGTTAGTGTTCATTCCGAGGACGGAATGATTCTCAAGTGGGGGAGGATGTAACACTCCGACCCAGCTTGACCCCGTTTAGCGGTTAGTTAATCTTGTTTTTGTTGTTAATTGTGTTTTGTTTGTGTTTTGTTTTCGTTACGGGTCATGGATAGGTAGTTGGGTTGAGTTTGACCTGGATTAAGTAGATCAAGCCCTTTTTCGTAATTTTAGCTTTTCTTAGACATGGTCATTTTTGCATCATCTTGAGGTCAACGCGTGTCTTTCGTTGAGCTCGTTAACTTTCGTAACTACGTCATTTGCAACCGACGTCGTGTGTTTCGATTGGACCTTGATTTGACTCAAACTGAAAATAGACTTATGACTTGGCCCTTCTTGGAATTTGATCAACCCATTACTTATATAAGCTCTCACCCAATTCACCAACACTCACGTTCTCTCTCTTGTTCTCTCTCGTTTTCTCTCAACTTCACTATGCACGTGGAATTCTCTTCTCCTTCACTTGATTTCTCTCCCTCGATCTAGCTTGTGGTTCTTGCATGTGCAATTGAGGTGAGTGGAAGTCTTCCATTCTTCTCATCTCCTTTCTCTATCTCTTCTCCTTCTTGCTTCTTTGCATGGTGTGTCTGTGTGTTGTGGATTTCTCTCCATCTCTCATGCATGCATGTGGTTTTGCTTGTGTTAGGTTGTGTTTGGATCCAAGGGCTACCATTGTGCATTTGAATTTCCAATTGAGGCAAGTATAACCATAACATTGAGAACCCATGTTGGTATGCTTTGATTTTGGCTAGCTCACATTGATGTGTGTGGAAAACATGTGTTTACAGCCCATTTGATACTTATTGGTTCAGTACTTGTGTATTCCCATTGATAGATTGCATTTCTGATGCATTTCCAGACATTCTGTACATATTTCAGATTTCTGAATTCGTGCAGGTACGGCTAAGCCGTATAACACCTACGGCTCACAATCCAGAGAGGAGAAAAACCCAGTTTTCCTCTACGGCTAGGGCACGGCTAAGCCGTGGAATGCCCTACGGCTAAGCCGTAGCTCAGCCGTGGCCCAGCCGTAGAACAATACAGGGTGCAATTTCTGGAATAACTGAGAGTCAGCAAATGACAGACCTTCTACGGTTCAGCCACGGCTAAGCCGTAGACCACACACGGCTAAGCCGTAGCACACACACGGCTAAGCCGTAACCACACATGAAGAATAAGGCTAGGTGTAAAGATAAGACCTATATGACCTTCATGATAGAATGTAGAGCACCTAGACTTGCCCAACGGAATGTGATACTACGCGTGAATGATCTCGAGGGCTGCGAATCATTCATGTTCGTTATCCGGATGTTAAGCACCTCCCCATGGGTGTTGGTTTAAGGGACTTCGTGCACAGCCCGATTCAAGGCAACACTAGACAACGGTGTATCGAATAACTTAAAACTACATCATCATGCACGGTTAGAAACACCGGATAATTAGATTAGAATTGGTTTGTAAACTTAAGATGATTCGATTCACATGATTTGTTGCATAACATATTGCATTCGACCATTGATCTCAACACTCTACATGATTACGTATGTTTCGTTATTTTCACATTTTGGTTTATTTACCCTGAGTATGCATGTATGATGTGTTCATTCACGGATCTGCACGTATGATAAGTTGTCACGATCTACTCAGGATTTTCATGATTGACTCCGTATGGTCAGGCACTACTTAGCCTCAGCCTTAGGATCCCGACGGGGTGAATTCGGTATAGTTTATATGGCCTGCTGCAGTATGGATTTTGTCTTGGGGAACCGGACCCCAGGAAACCGAGACCCATTGTACCCTGGCCCGGACAATGGTGTTCTTTGCATGTTACAAGATCCCTCTTTTGGGAGCATATGGTAATGTAGTAGCCACTAGTCATGTACACAGCATGTTATCCTTGATTCACACAGCATCTTTCTTTCTTGCATGATAGCCTAGTATACGAAAATGCTTTCTTTAATAACATGATGTTCTTTATTCTATTAGACACAGCGTGTGTTAACTTGCTATGGTTTATACTTTGCTGAATCTTCGTATTCACAGTTGTTTTGGTGTTGCAGGCCCAGATCCCCCTGCCGAACCCTCGCCGGTCGGCCAGGCTCCAGTTGAGACCCCCGGGGCCCCCTCAGGCCTAGAGGAGTGGATGTGATCACTCCACGGGAGAGCGTTCATGGCATGCATCCTTTTGGAGTCTTGTGTTGTGTGGATTTTCAGACTTGTATATGTCATGACATGTCACTATTGTCTATATCTTTTGTTCATTTTGTAAAACTTCATATGTAATTATGTCAGTCCTTTCTTGTATTATCCTCTTCTTGCTTTGTAGTTTTATGTTTCTGATATTTACAGCTTCCGCATACTTGCTTGGCACGTGTGCTTGTTCCCTTGTGCGTGTGCATTTAGACCCGGTCTACGTGTACAGGCACGGGAGTACGTGTGTCATTAGGTTTGGCTTTTGCTAACCCCCGAACCCTGGGCTCGGGCTGTGACACTACGGCTAAGCTGTGACCTCCCCGTAACCTAGCCGTAGGCTTAGCACGGCTAAGTCGTAGGCTAATATACGGGTGAACCGTAAATGCGCCGAAAATCCGGAAGAACAATGACTCCCCTCGGCTAAGCCGTAGCCTTGTATACGGCTAAGCCGTAAGAACCCAATGAATGTAGGATGTTAGGAACCTCAATGAATTGTAAGACCTTGTATTGGCACCTTCTTACCTCTACATGGGCCCGCCGGTAAGGACACAATAAGAGGATAAATGAATTTCGGATGATTTCCCCAAAGACAAGTTATGGATGTTGGCATAAGAAGGGGTGTTCTTTACGTACACAAGGCAATACCAAGAAGTGGCAACACATTGACACCGGACGTCTTATGAATACATCGTGTTGAATGTCCTTGGGGATCGGGAAATACTACTTCATCTGAATGCATTCATATTGTAACGCTATACTACCCTTGACATGAATTGTTAACGAGTTCACTTCCTTTAGCAAACCCCGCGGCAATTCAGACCTGAGCTTCTAATGAGTGCATGTCTGACAAGCCAAAGCTTCTATTGAGTGTGTGCTTGCTAGCCCAGGGTATAGCCGAGGCTCGGGCCTTTGTAAGCCATGTGCATGTGTTTCACTGATTATGATTAACTATTCCTTATGTATGTTATGACTAGTATGATTGATTCTGAGTCGGCACCACTTAGCTTTTGCCTTTTGGGTATATGTAAGTCACCACTGCAGTAGGTTTATGGAGGGGTTGTCGACGCTCCTAGGAAAGCTAGCCTGATCCCCTAGCGACCTATACGTTATGTATGCTCCCTCTTGGGAGAATAGAGCATCGTGGTTGCCAATCAGTATGTATGATATTTAAGTTGTAATTCCTCACTCATGCATCATGTGTAGTGCTTCTTCTTGTTATTATATTATGTTGTATTGGTTCTTATGCCTTAGTACTTGCTTAACCGTCGTGTTAACAGTGTTACCCTTGGTATTGCAAATCCAGCACCCGGTCCCGACACGGACACTGACACGGCCCCGGAGGGTACCCCAACGGTACCTCGGGGTGTAGGCAAATGGATGGATGGCGACGCCTATTACTAGCCATCCTACGGAGAGCACCCATTTCTTTTGGGATATTATGCTGGGGATTTTTGTATCACACTTTTAAGAAGTATTTTGGAATGTACTTAAGACTTAACTCTACTGTATGTTTATAGGTTTACTTATGAAAGCATGTGCTCTTGATAATTACTGAGTATTTCGTAGGATGTCGCTTATGATAAGTTATGTTTGTACGTGTGTCAGCTTACCTCACATGTTTCTGTGGAATCTCCCTTGTAGGAATTTGTGCATAACTCTTCAGGGCACGGGTTTCTATGGGATTACGTATCCACGCCCTGGGGGCCCACTCAAATCCCCAAATTCTCGGGATCAGGGCGTGACAAGGTCTGATTCTCCTATCATTTTTAGTCAATTGATATTGACATCACAGCAGAGAGGAGAATTAGCCTACAGGTACGTTGATAAATGGCTCCGTTTGGCTGAAAGATATGAAAATCCTCCACACTACTCTGCATGGATTCACTTGTGTTGGGTAGGTCTTCGGCCAGCTCTTCGCAACTTAACCATGGCGATGGAATTTCAAACCTTTGATGAGATGTCTCGAATTGTGTCATCTCTCGAAGTGGCACACTACCGGCTGCGCAGGAGGTCTAGAAGAACGCGTCCAATACATGTCATTTCAATGATTAGAGATACAGATTCTGAGTCGGACTCTGAAGACACTGAAGAAATGAGCACCTTTGTGCATTCTATGGTAGACTGTGATCTTCCACTTATGCCATGGCCTACTCCCCCTCATATTTATGAATTCGAAGGTTCTTGCTTTTTGGTACCTTCATCTAAGCAGTATAATCATCCGATTATTTTTCATCGGGCTGAAGATACTTCTCCACCAGATATTATTGACAAAATCAGTAATGAGGGAAAAATCCGACTCGATATTTACAATCCCGTGGTCTGTAACATGATGAAGAATATGGGGTACAATCTCAAGAAACCTATGGGTCTTCGATTAAATGCAAATGGCATACGGGTCCCTTTGGATCTCTTTACTCCAGAGATGAAAGAAGATCTCTAGACAGGGGGCAAAATTGAGCAGCTGCGTCATTGCATAGGATATGTTCCTTACAATAACATTCCTAAATTTAAACAAAGTGTTAAAGCCAGATCGGTAGTCTTCACTGAAGAATATGACTCGGATGACTCTCATGAAATTCCTGTGCTTCAAGATCCCGTTGATTGGGTCATTTTTCAGCATCCCGAGGGGGCAAGTGATGAGGATGACGCTGCATCACAAATCACTGAATATTGGCCACCTGAACTCAACGAGGAAATAAGCTCATCCCAACATGTCCGCTGAGAATGCTTAGCCCTTGATGTAAAAGCCAAAGAGCCTAAAAAACAAATCCTTGGAAAGGGATTAGGCCTTGGCTAAAACCCTCAACTGAAACCCCAGAAGGTTTCACAGAGTTAGAAACTTCCAGTAACAATGTAGAACATTTCCTCCTAATCCTCCAACTGAGGACCAAGTATAAGAAGTAAACTTGGGAACCCTAGAAAATCCCCGACCTACTTTTGTAAGCTCTCAAATTAAAGGAAGTGAACTTGATCTGTATATGGGATTCTTGTAAGAGTTCATAGATTGCTTTGCATGGACTTATGTAGAAATGCCGGGCCTAGATCCAGAAATTTCTGTACACAAATTAAATATAGCAGATGATGCTAAACCTATAAAACAGGACCAAAGGAGGACAAAGCCTGAAATCATAGAGAAGATAGAAAAAGAAGTTCAGAAACTCAGGGGCGTTAATTTCATCCGTGAAGAACAACACCCTGACTGGTTGGCTAATATAGTCCCAGTTACTAAAAAGAATGGACAAATCAGAGTCGGTATTGACTTCAGAGATCTGAATAAAGCCTGCCCTAAAGATGATTTTCCATTACCTATACCAGAATAATGATTGACAATACTTTTGGGTTCGAAAGAATGTCATTCATGGATGGTTTCTCGGGGTATAATCAGATCAAAGTGTTCAAAGAGGATGAGAAACACACTTCCTTTAGAACTCCATTCGGCATATACTGCTATACTGTCATGCCATTTGGTCTCAAAAATGCTGGAGCCACGTACCAAAGAGCAATGATGAAAATATTTGAGGACTTACAACATAAATCTGTTGAATGTTATATTGATGATTTGGTAGTCAAGAGCAAGCATAAATCAGATCATCTGGCCGATCTCCGCCCGGTCTTTGAGAGATTACGGAAATTCAATCTTCGAATGAATCCCCTGAAATGTTTTTTCGGAGTTTCTTCCAGAAAGTTTCTAGAATTTGTGGTGCGAAAAGGTGGCATTGAAATAGATCCCATCAAAATCAAAGCCATATTGGAAATGCCTTCGCCGAGAAATTTGAAAGAATTGAAAGGATTACAGGGAAGACTCACCTATATCCGACGGTTCATTTCCAACTTGTTCGGAAAGTACAGACCATTCTCCAAATTGATGAAGAAAGGGGTGGACTTTATATGGGACAAAGCTTGTGAAGATGCTTTTCAGGATATCAAATAATATCTTACAAACTCACCAGTTCTTTCAGCTCCAATTCTGGGCAAGCCTTTCATTCTTTATACAAGGGCTCTTGACCATTCCTTGGGCGCATTGTTAGCTCAAAAGAATGATGAAGGAAAGGAGGTGGCACTCTATTACCTGTCGAGGATGCTGGTTGGTGCTGAGCACAATTATCACCCGATAGAAAAAGAATGTCTTGCGCTTATGTTTGCAATACAAAAGTTATGACATTATATCCTCTCTAATGTGGTGTATCTGGTTTCCAATATTAATCCATCAAAGGTATTAGTGACAAAAGCCAGGGCGTTGAGCGAACGTCTGGCCAAATGGTCCATCTTTCTTTCTCAATATGACATCAGATACACTCCTGCAAAGGCAGTAAAAGGACAAGCTCTTGCAGATTTTCTAGCAGAATATCCACTGTCAGAAGATTCTGAGTTTATAGACAATCTCTTTGATGAGTCAGTCTTCTTCACTGAACAAACATGGAAATCCACCATTGATTCAGATCTACATTGGACCATGCATTTTGATGGAGCTTCCAGGACTAACGAGCAAGGAAAGCCAGTATCAGGGGTTGGAATTATTTTCTGCAGTACAGGAAAACTTTATGTTCCTCACTCCTTCTCATTGATCAAGCCATGCTCGAACAATGTGGCAGAATATACGGCATTAATTATGGGACTTGAGTTAGCTTTAGAGGCTGGCATTAACATGCTAGGAGTCTATGGAGATTCCCAACTTATGATTAAGCAAATGAATCACAAGTATGAAGTAAAGAAGCCAGACCTAGTTCCCCTTTTCAATAGGGCATATGAACTCAATCAAAGGTTTAAATTGATTGCGTTTCATCATATTTCGAGATGTCAGAATGTCAAAGCAGACGCCTCAGCAAGCTTGGCAGCTTCAATGGCAATCCTTGAGAATGACAAGATGATATTGGAAGTTGTTGGGAGAAGACTTTTACCCCCACTCGATACTTACAAGACAGTAGAAGATAGCTTCACTGTAATCAAAAATCGAATTTCATATTTCCAAAACTCATTCAGGGATTGGAGAAATCCTTTTATTGATTATGTTCTGCATGGAGTATTACCAGAGAATCCTAAAGATAGAACCAGTATTCAAAGGCGAGCTCTCAAATTCCATTTTGATTTGCCCTAAAAAACTCTTTATCGTAAGTCATATGATGGAGTTCTACTTCGTTGTTTGTCCTCGAAAGAAGCTGAACAAGTTCTTAGAGAAGTTCATGCTAGCCTATGTGGTGCTCACCAAGCTGGACCAAAACTTCATAATCAAATTCGAAGATTAGGCTACTATTGGCCTACCATGGTGTCCGACGCTATTAATTTTGCTAAAAGATGCAATGAGTGCCAAATTCATGGTGATTACATTCACCAGCCTCCTGAACATTTGCACCCTACGACCACTTCTTGGCCGTTTGAATATTGGGGAATGGATATAGTGGGGAAGATCAGTCCACCCTCAGAACGTGGACATCAATTCATTTTGGCCGCAACCGATTACTTCTCCAAATGGGCAGAAGCAGTACCTCTCACAGAAGTTAAAACTGATACAGTCCTTAGCTTCCTGAAAACTCATGTCACTTGCCGTTTTGGGGTGCCCAAACGTCTGTATCATGACAATGGCTTGCAATTCAATAATAATAAATTTTACAGATTCTATGACAAATACGAGATCCAGTGTTGTCCATCTACAGCGTATAACCCCGTGGCCAATGGACTTGCTGAAGCTTTTAACAAAACCATTTGCAAGATTTTGAAGAAAATGGTTTCTGACAACAAAAAGAGTTGGAGTACCAGGCTTCCTGAAGCATTATGGGCTTACAGAACTACAGTTCGTGGTCCTACTAAATCAACACCATATTCCTTGGTCTATGGTTATGAAGCTGTAATACCTTTGGAAATTCAATTTCCCTCTTTTTGGGTGGCTGTGATAAACAAATATACTGAAGAAAAGAAAGCCAAACTCAGACTACAAGAGCTAGAAAGCCTTGATGAGAAAAGGCTTGCCGCTCGACAAAGTATTGAGTTGTATCAAGCTCGTATGGCTGCATCTTTCAACAAAAAAGTCAAGTATAGAGCTTACAAGAAGGGAGATCTAGTCCTTGCAGTTAGAAGACCTATGTTTTCCACGCACTTGTCGAGAGGCAAGTTCGAACCTAAATGGGAAGGACCTTTTGTTGTCGACAAGGTTTACTCCAATTGTGCCTATGCGCTCCTCACACTTGAAGGGGACAGATGCATGATGCCCATCAATGGAAAACTTCTCAAGAAACACTATACCTGAATGTCATTGGTGCACCCATGCCATGTACCTAAACCATGTACAGTGTACATTTTCATTCCAAAACCAAAATTCTCTAGTTTCGAGCCTCACAACCTATGACTCCTAACCAAAATCCCTTAGACTTGTATAAAATGACTACGAGGATCAAGTCCCTCGACCCCTCTAGTCAAACTTTTGTTACTTGGATAACGTCCTTACAAGACCCCTTGTAACATCCAGCTATATAGATTAAGTCTTTTTGCAGACCCTGTATAGCAAGACTCAGCTGTGTAGAATAAGTCTTTTTGTAAACCCCATATAGCTAATCCTTAGTTGTATAGAACAAGTCTTTTGTAGACCCTATATGACTACCTTCGGTTATATAGAACAAGTCTTTTTGCAGACCCTGTATAACCAAAATCTAAACAAAACCAAAACAAAATATTTGTCCTAAGGAATAAGTCAAGGATCCCGGGGAAAGCCTCACACATGGGCACTGGATAACATCCACTTTGTTTGACCCCTTTCGACACCAAAAGGATCAAGTCATGGACCCTAGAGAAAGCCTTACACATGGGCACCAAATAACTTCCACCTATATGACTCCCTTATTTTTTATTTGTGGATCCAAAAGATCGCAAATCACACCCTCATACAAGTCTGAAAAAACCAAACCAAACAAACCATCCACATAAACCATATCAAACATCCACAAAAAATCAAACCAAACACCCATACCAATGACAAAAATAGAAAGAAAAACCTTTTCCATTGATATCCATTTTAAAGTACGAATACAAGTAGTGAAGTCAATCTACACATGGCCCTCGGGGCTAATCAGAAAAAGCAAAACCATCAAATGGAAGGTGCAGCAAAGAATATCAGTCCAGGAACTTCTCCAGTTTTCCCTTGGCATTCAGTACTTCTGCCATGAGGATACGCCCTTTGTAGCTTGCATAAGCTAGGATAGCAATACTAATGTCAATCTCGTCCAGCTTACACCAATATGAATACCAGTTTCTCGATGACAAAGCCTTAGCTCTCTGGAGTTACAAGTTGACATCAGATGCTTCATTTGGGTCTTTCGAATTAGGCTCTTTTGTGGTCTTCCCTTGGCACGACTTTTAGGTGCCCCGGTAGTGGCAGTTGCAGGTGCTTTACCCCTTTTATCTGTAAAACAAATCAAAAGAAAGAAAAGATGGGTATCAGTACCAATGTTTCAAAAAAAAAATCGGCAGCAAGTACCCTTAGTATAAGGCCAAAAAGAGAAGGCAATACTCAGTTCTGAGACCAAGAATTGGCATCAAAGGCACACTTAAGTTCCAGAACCGAGGCTCCCGGTCCAAACAGATGTTCAAGCACCTTAAGACTTGTTGACCTATAAAAATTGCAAATACTGCAGCGAAGATACCTCATCTCAGCTTAATTTAGGCTACAGAGGTTATTTGCAGATCCTGGGGAATCACTGTGAGAACCGACATTCCTACATGTCGAAGTGATGATATGCTATGCTCTGTGGATCCCTGTGCAGAGCGATATCCCATGAAGATCAAGGTAGCTGGAACTCTCAGAGGAAGTTCAAATTTCAGGTTGAACAGACATCATCGAACTCAAAAGCCACAAGCATGTCAGCCTGAGGTTAGTCCCCACCAAGCCAGGGGGTCACTGACCAAAGCCTGCTTCCCGATGTCCAAAATTGATGAAATTTGGGCACGAAGCTTCAGTCATGCTCAGAAGATACTTTGCAAGTTTTCAAGTCGAAAAGACTCCGTTTGGTCTAAATTTCATTACATGTCAGCTTAGAGGACAGTAATCCCGAATTTAGGGGTCACCAGCTAAGATCTTACTTCTAGAAAGTCAAAGCAGATAAAATTTGGAACGAATGCTTAAAGAATGCCCTAAGTTATTCTCCCAAAGTTTCGAGTCAAGTGGAGGCTGTTCGGATAGAAAACGGGCTAACTACCTTAATGCGGAGTGAATAGTGACCTAACACATGCAATGAATAGGCCACTGTTCGAAATCCTACTTCCTCAAATCCAAACTATATGAAATTTGGATGAATACTCCAAGATGTTCTTGACGTCAGTCCCTCCAAGTTTCAAATCAAAGCGAGGTCATTTGGGCTTCAAACAGCTGAAACAAGGGCCCACTGTCATAAAAAAGTCAACTGGAGAGTTGACCAAGTTCAGGTGGTCAAACAGAGCTGAAACTTCTGTGACACACTCAAAATAGTGTCAAGAAGTATTCCTCCAAGTTTCGCGGCGATTGGACACCGTTTGAGCCCCGAACAAGCGGAAACAAGTCACATATGCAAAAGTTCAAAAATGGGCCTTGGGAGTGACCGGGGCCCACAAACAAAAGGAGTTGAGCAAGTTTAGGTGGTCAAAAAGAGTTGAAACTTATGTGACACATTCAAAATAGTGTCAAGAAGCATTCCTCCAAGTTTCGTGGCGATTGGACACCGTTTGGGCCCCGAACAAGTGGAAACGAGCCACATATGCAAAAGTTCAAGAATGGGCCTTGGGAGTGACCGGGGCCCACAAACAAAAGGAGTTGACCAAGTTTAGGTGGTCAAATAGAGCTGAAACTTCTGTGAGACACTTAAAATAGTGTCAAGAAGCATTCCTCCAAGTTTCGTGGCGATTGGACACCGTTTGGGCCCCGAACAAAAGGAAACAAGCCATATATGCAAAAGTTCACAAATGGGCCTTGGGAGTGACCGGGGCCGACAAACAAAAGGAGTTGACCAAGTTCAGGTGGTCAAATAGAGTTGAAACTTCTATAAAACACTTAAAATAGTGTCAAGCAACATCTCTCCAAGTTTCGTTATGATTGGACATCATTCGGGCCTCAAACAATGGAAAATAGACCGCATATGCAATGTTCCAAAAGTAGGCCTTGTCCGTGACTGGGACACAATTAATGAAAAAGTTGACCAACTTCCTAAAGTCAAAACAGGCTGAAATTTTTATGACATGCATAAAATAGTGTCGAAGAATCCCTCCAAGTTTCGTGGCAATCGGACTTCGTTTGAGCCCAAAACAGATGAAAATGGACTACATACGCAAAAACCCAAAATTGGGCCTCGTCCGTAACCCAGCCTGCGGTCACAGACCTTCAAAAGATGTTTCCCATGATTTTGGGCAGTTTCCCTCCACTCCTCTTCGAAATCCAACTCCCCACAACTACTTTTAACTCCCCAAAACTGCACAAAACTGATTGGGAGTCTATAAAAGCTTCAAATTTTGAAGGAAAAAAGGGAGGGACACATACATAAAGAAGAAAAGAGAAGAAATCAAAGAAAGAAGCACTTAAAGCAATAAAGAAGCAAACTCCAGCAGCACTTCTACGACCATTCCCACCTTCTTTTCTCAGTTTTGAAGGTGAGGAAGAAAATTCAGAAGAAAAGAAGGAAGTGGAATGGCCAAAGTTCATGCTATGTTCATAAGTCGACAATTTCTGAGAGGATGACATTGTCACCTCTGTTTCTCTTATTCGTAGGGCCTCTTAGCCACCACAAGAGTTGTGAAAGAAGTCTCTCTAGGCCTCATTTTGTTCCTTGAAAATGATAGGTTCAAAATGACACAACTCCGGCTTCATATATGCCCATTTCGGACTTGAAACAAAAACGCAGTCCGTAAGCACTAATGATGAGTTACAGAGGTTTCGATTGATTCCATGGTTAAATGTGATCTTCTTGATGGTTGTCCACCACTCCAAAGTCATGAAAATAGAGTTCCAACACTTGAAAAAAGTTCCAAGAAAGAACCAACGTGAACAGCACAAAAAACGGAGGCAAACAGTGGCTTCACGGCAAGTGTTGTCTGCCAGTGACCGTGACCCACGGTCACTGGTAGGTTCCAGTGACCGTGGGTGAGTCATGGTCACTGGAAGACCCCAGTGACCGTGGGTGAGTCACGGTCATTGAAATGGGGCAGTGACCGCGGGTCACGGTCACCCCCCATTTTTTCCTTTTTTTTCACATTTTTTCCACCTTATGTACATTTTCTTGTAATTTCCAAATTAAGATCACATCTAAGACTTGAGGGAGGGGTTGTAAATTTTCAAAATGCATGTAAACAACCTGCATCCCCGCGGTCAGGGCACTTGAACTCATGTAAACAAAGGGAAATTAATGATGAACTATAATTATTTCTCATTCTTCTTAACGCTTGAAGTGCGTGAATGTCGGACCTTGATTCCGTAATTCATTTCCACGTACTTTTTCAGCGCGATCAAGACCTTTTCAGGGGGCAACAGCAAACGAGGCCCCAAGCGATGATTTGCTATGATGGGACCTTTAGATATTCTTGTGAAATCAATAAGTGAGCAAAGCCCCAGATGATGATTTGCTATGATGAGACCTTTAGACATTCTTGTGGGATCTTCAGTTACTTTGCAAAGCCAATTTTAATGATCATCAACCGTCGTCGATGCTCGGAAGTGCAGCGAAGAACGGATCATCTTTGGAAGTTGTAGTAGAAAAAGACAATGTAAAATGTCTTACTCAAAGCTATATTCAACAGTGTGATCGATGGTTCTTCATATTTAGAAGTTGTAGTGGAAAAAGACAATGTAAAATATCTTATTCAGAACTACATTCGACCGTATGATCGGTAGATCTTCAAGGTTACTTTCAACCATGTGATCGGCGGTTTTTCATGTTTGGAAGTTATGATAGAAAAAGACAATAGTTCATTCAAGACGACATTCAATTTTGGCGTCGATGTGAGGATCTGCCCTATTTTCGTCAGTCTTCTTCATTAGCTATTCATATTCGAGGTGGTCTATGTTTCTCATGCTTATTAAGATTTAAGGAGAGTAACCTTCTCATCAAAGGCATCAAAGGTAGAGAGATCAAAGCCAGAGAGAATCCACCTTGTGATAATTTAGTTACCTCCATCAGTTTTCTGTTGATCATCTACATTAACCACTCATATTCAAGGTGGTTTATGTTTCTCATGTTTGATGAGATTTAAAGGGAGTAACCTTCTCGTTAAAAGTAAGAAGAATGCCCCTAACAGCTACCCAGTCTGATGATTCTGGCTGCAATTCCTACAAAGACTATGGTGATTGAGTTTGTATGGATTCATATCAGTGACTGAGCAAATCACCACAATCCAATCTTCTATAATTCCCACAGAGGCTATGATCACAGTAGGCTAGGCGCGTGTTCAGTGGTGTGTATGTTACTACTCAAACACAGGTGGATGTCCTTTCACTAAGTTTAATAGTGAGGGTTAACACTTAAACGAAGTGGTAATGGATTCTGTCATACTGTGAACAAGAAGTGAAATTGGTGCACTTAGATACAATGGCTGTTTAGTTTTAAACCTCCCTAGTTTTAAACTTCCCCACTATTCGGTATGAAGCACTCTCACCAATGATAATTCCAACTCATATCAGTTACCATGAATTGCACATTTCAGTTTGTGACAATCACTGTGACAACAGCAACAAGTATTAGACAGTCAGGATTGACCGTGATTATGAAGAAGTTCTGATAGTGTTTAAGACACAAGAATTGTTCTCAACCGGGCGTGACTGTAAATTTCCTAATTATGATGCCCAAGTTGGGCTGTTTTCAAAAAAAAAAAAAAATTAAGCCCAGCCAAGATCCTTATGATAGACAGCAAACTGAGAGCATAAAAAAAAAGGAAGAGAAGAAGTATGTGCAAGCAACCGTGGACTACTGCAGTGGTTTTGGCAATGGGCTTGCTCAATGTAGACTCCACCAGAGAATGACATTCAGAACACCATCATGTGCCAAGAAAATTGATTGAATCCAGTCTGGGAAATCAATATCAGAATTCCCTTACAGATTTTACATCTCAAAAAAAAAAAAAAAAAGGACGAGACTTCCTTTCAAAAAACAAAAAAAAAACAAAAAAAAGGGAACGAGACTTCCTTTCAAAAAAAAAAAAAAGAAAAACCCACAGTCTCTCTCTCTCTTTTGAGCCTTTGCTCACAGTCTTCCTTAACCCCTTGCTCGCGGTCATGACACACTTGAGAACCGAGATCCACTAAGCAATGGAATCCATTAACATGATGGCCCATTATTTGAAATTCCTATGATGGGTCCACTTGGGGTAATTTACAAAAGAAATAACCCTATTTTTAGGGTATTTTGAGGGAAATTATACAAAAAGAAAAGATGCGGAGTCTCTTTCCAAATCAACTTTGGGTCAAAATTTGATTGCAAACCAATGTCCCAAATTATTTTTCATCAAGACTCATAAAAGCCAATCTCTTTCAAAATTACATCTCATTTTGTCAAAATTGCATCTCATTTTAAATCATGTCAAGCCAAGTCAAAACCCCAAACTTTGATTTTTGAAAATAAACCAAAAATCCATGAAAATTCCAAACCCAAATCCATTTTAAATTCAAACTTTGATTTTTCTTAAAACCTCAGGGATTTCTTTTGTGGGTGTTCCCCACAGTCCCCACAGAGATGCCACTTTGGATATCTGTGATAAATAGGTCATGAGAGAATCAAATCCATTTCCAAAATCCAAACAAAAAATTCATAAACATCTGAATTTTCTAAATACCTCAGGGATTCTTTTGTGGGTGTTCCCCACAGTCCCTACAGAGATGCTACTTTTGATATCTGTGCAAACGGGGCAAAGAAATTCAGAATTCTTTTGTTTTTGCCAAATTTCATCTCAAACTCTTCATGGTTTTTATCAAAATTTTCAAAATCCCAAGTTTAGGCCTACAACCTATCTTGACAAACTGTATTTTCTTCAAGCCATCCATCATTCCCACAGATTGGCTATTTCGAGGCAAAATAATTATTATACTATAATCATTGCACCTCGAGGGGGCACTTGTTGACCCATAAAAAAATTGCAAATACTACAGCAAAAACACCTCATCTCAGCTTAATTTAGCCTTCAGAGGTTATTTGCCAGATCTTAAGAATCACTGTGAGACCCGGCATTCCTACATATCGAAGTGATGATATACTGCGTAGAGTAACATCTCATGAAAACGAAGCCAGTTATGACCGAGAGAAGCTCTGCAAAGTTTCAAAACAAAACGGCATCATTCGACCCGAAAAAAAACACAGAATATGTCTCTTGGAGTCACTAACCAAAGTCCTGCTTCCCGATGTCCAAAATTGATGAAATTTGGGCGCGTAGCTTCAGTCATGCTCAGAAGATACTTTGCAAATTTTCAAGTTGAAAAGACTCCGTTTGGTTTAAATTTCATTACATGCAAGCTTAGAGGACAGTAATCCCGAATTTGGGAGTTACCAGCTAAGATCTTACTTCCAGAAAGCCAAAGCAGATAAAATTTGGAACAAATGCTCAAAGAATGCCCCAAGTTATTCTCCCAAAGTTTCGAGTCAAGTGGAGGTTGCTCGGATAGAAAACAGGCTAACTATCTCAATATGGAGTGAATAGTGACTTAACGCATGCAATGAATAGGCCACTGTTCAAAATCCTACTTCCTCAAATCTAGACTACATGAAATTTGGATGAATACTCCAAGATGCTCTTGAAGTCAGTCCCTCCAAGTTTCAAATCAAACCGAAGTCATTTAGACTTCAAATAGCTGAAACAAGGGCCCACTGTTATAAAAAGTCAACTGGAAAGTCGACCAAGTTCAGGTGGTCAACCAGAGCTGAAACTTCTTTGACACACTCAAAACAGTGTCAAGAAGTGTTCCTCCAAGTTTTGTGGCAATTGGACATCGTTCGGGCCCCAAATAGGTGAAAACGAGCCACATATGCAAAAATCCAAGAATGGGTCTTGGGAGTGACCGGGGCCCACAAACAAAAAGGAGTTGACCAAGTTCAGGTGGTCAAACAGAGCTAAAACTTCTGTGACACATTCAAAACAGTGTCAAGAAGTGTTCCTCCAAGTTTCCTGGCGATTGGGCATCGTTCGGGCCTCAAACATTTGAAAATAGATTGCATATGCAATGTTCCAAAAGTGGGCCTTGTCCGTGACTGGGGCCCAATTAATAAAAAAGTTGACCAACTTCCTGAAGTCAAAATGGGCTGAAATTTTTATGACATGTAGAAAATAGTGTCAAGAAGCATCCCTCCAAGTTTCGTGGCAATCGGATTTCTTTTGAGCCTAAAACAGATGAAAATGGGCCACATACGTGAAAACCCAAAATTGGGCCTCGTCCGTGACTGGGCCTGCGGTCACGGACCTTCAAAAGATGTTTCCCACGATTTTGGGCAGTTTTCCTCCACTCTTCTTTGAAATCCAACTCCCCGCAACTGCTATTAACTCCCCAAAACTGCACAAAACTGATTGCGAGTCTATAAAAGGTTCAAATTTTGAAGGAAAAGAGGACGAACACATACACAAAGAAGAAAATAGAAGAAATCAAAGAAAGAAGCACTTAAAACAACAAAGAAGCAAACTCCAGCAGCACTTCCACGACCATTCCCACCTTCTTTTCTCGGTTTTGAAGGTGAGGAAGAAAATTCAGAAGAAGAGAAGGAAGTGGAATGGCCAAAGTTCATGCTATATTTGTACGTCGGTAATTTTTGAGAGGATGACATTGTCACCTATGTTTCTCTTATTCGTAGGGCTTCTTAGCCATTGCAAGAGTTGTGAAAGAAGTCTCTCTAGGCCTCATTTTGTTCCTTGAAAATGATAGGTTTAAAATGACACAACTCCGGCTTCATATATGCCCATTTCGGACTTGAAACAAAAACGCGGTCCGTAAGTACGAATGATGAGTTACAGAGGTTTCGATTGATTCCATGGTTAAATGTGATCTTCTTGATGGTTGTCCACCACTCCAAAGTCATAAAAATGGAGTTCCAACACTTGAAAGAAGTTCCAAGAAAGAACTAGCGAAAATAGCACAAAAAACGGAGGCAAACAGTGGCTTCACGGCCACCGTCTACCAGTGACCGTCACTGGCAGGTTCCAGTGACCGTGGGTGAGTCACGGTCACTGGAATGGGGTAGTGACCGCGGGTCACAGTCACCCCCCATTTTTTCCTCTTTTTCACATTTTTTTCCACCTTATGTACATTTTCTTATATTTTACAAATTGAGATCACATCTAAGACTTGAGGGAGGGGTTGTAAATTTTCAAAATGCATGTAAACAACCTGCATCCCCGCGGTCAGGGCACTTGAACCCATGTAAACAAAGGGAAATTAATGATGAACTGTAATTATTTTCCATTCTTCTTAACGCTTGAAATACGTGAATGTCGGACATCGAATCCGTTACACATTTTCCACGCCTACTTTTTAAGCGCGATCAGGAGTATTTGAAATTTGCATAAAGTTTTTGTAATGACAACTTTCTTCTCAATTTGCTGTATGTTTTAGCAGTCTTTGAACTTTGTTTGGCACTTTGCAAAATAAGCCCATTTGAATGGGTTTAGCTCTAGACTAAATGGCAAACATATAGGTTTGAATACCAATAGTCTGAACTTTTGTCTAGCAATTTTCTCTGGAGTGGATTTCTAAGAAATACAAAAGTGCTAGACTATGAAACCATCAAATCCAAACCAAAATAAAATTTTACAACCACTGGTTCAAAATGGGTGCAGTGTGAGCCATAGCCGGTTTAAGTAATGAATTCTTAAATGGCATTAGTGGTAGTATAGAAGTAGTATCTTGGAAGAAGAAGAAAAAGAAGAAGAAGAAAAGTTCTTGCATGGCTAGCAGTAGTATAGAAGGTATAGAAGAAGGAGAAGAATGAGAAGAAGACTACCCTAGTGCTGTATGCGGTAAATATAATTATCAAACAGAGCATGCTAAGATATGACGAGTTTAGTCATTTTCTTTCTTTGAAAAATATGTAGACTTCTAGAGGACAACCTCCATCATCTCTGTTAAAAAATAATTATCATAGTGTTTATTAATATTTTATTTAAAATCATATTAATTTTTAATAAAAATTAATTATTATTTTTTCATGGCTCGCGTTGGGCGTGGGCCCTGAAGCGCTAATTATTAAAGCAATCCCCCCTTTCGCGGGAGGGCGACACGTGGCGCAGCCCTCTTTGTGAGAGGGCGACACGTGGCGCTTCTGCTTTAGGAGAGAGCGACACGTGGCACACTCCAATGAAAGTCCTAATTCTTTTCCATTTTCCTCTCCTAAAATATCTCTCATCAATCCTAAAATCTCTCCATGCCAACAATAAAATAATTATATTCTTTTAGTTTTTACCCCTTTTTCTGATAGTGTGTGAAAGAGCGACATGTGGCAAACCTAAAATCTAAAATATCTCTCATGTCTCCTAAAATCTCTCCATGCCAACAATAAAATAATTATACTCTTTTAGTTTTTATGTATCACAAGATTAGCCTCCCTATAAACGAATTTATACAAATTATT
Source organism: Sextonia rubra (assembly GCA_037013555.1). Classification (NCBI taxonomy): domain Eukaryota; kingdom Viridiplantae; phylum Streptophyta; class Magnoliopsida; order Laurales; family Lauraceae; genus Sextonia; species Sextonia rubra. Next base: position 1,071,713 of record JASUAD010000027.1, read on the forward strand.
TGAATGTTGTCCCCTAGCGAATTCTCAAATGTTACAAAATAATATTTTAGGGGGTCCGAATTTAAAGAGTTTGAAATGCAAATTTAACATTTTAGGACTATGTACGTTGGTAGATCCGTCCGCAATTGGTACAAATGGGCCCCCCACAGAGAAAGTGATTTCTTTTTCTATAAAATCAATTACAATATCCTGAGTATATATGTCATGGCAGGCCTCATCTACAATTTTTCCAAGACAACTTAATTGAAACACTACCATGCCTGCTCAACGGGTGTACCATATATGCCTTTGCCAGCTGCCCCACAAAATGGTAATGACCATAATGTTGTGGTTCCCCTTGCCCAATCGTTGGATAGAACAGGTATTATGCGTGAGTGTGCAGACACACTGACGATGCAACACGTTTAATTTAAGGTTAGTAAAACACACCTGCCATTTATTAGTATTAACATTTTCTTGGAAGCTATTTGTTAATCTTCTTTTTATTGTTTTATTTTTATTTTCTCAAATCTATGGTGTAATTTGATTTTCTTGGTGTGACTAATTGAATAATAGCAACAGATTTTTCTTAGTGTAACTAATTGAATAAGGTGTGAAATGAAGGGGAGCATTGATCACGTGATTCCTGTGTTCATCTGACATGGGCCATACCAGTTTAATTGAATGGATGATCACGTGATTCCTGTGATCATATGACATGGGCCATACCAGTTTAATTGAATGGATGTATTATTATGAGAAAATGGGTCCTTTAATCCAACCATACCAGTTTAATTGAATGGATGTATTATTATGAGAAAATGGGTCCTTTAATCCAACAATTCAGTCAATTCTGATGGATGGGTGCAAATCCAAGAATGGTGGGCCATGGGAGTTTTGATGGTGTAATTAAATCAGTGGCCCAGGTGGATCTCAATTGGGTGGTGGATGACCCAAGGATTCAAATTGTGTTCGAGAATCTCCCCATTGGAAATCTAAAATGCCAGTTGGTAGACATGGAAGCTTGACCGATATAGAGATTGAAAGTGTATTCTATATTTTAATGTCCACCACTCAACTGAAGATCATCTTAGGTTTTGTTACATTTAATCCAGATTTCTCTTTCTATTTTTATTTCTTTTTCTTTCTTTGAGTTATGCGCAAATAAATAAGTAAGAAGCCTAAATTTTATAATAATCTTGATTACTGGCTTATTTTCACCTAATTCAAAATTTTCATAATGATAGGATTCGTTGAACTGATGATTTTTTACATAGTGGAGTATTCCATCTAATTTATATTACCATATAATATGTTTTTCTCTTGACTTGATTCTACAGATTAAAGAAAAATTATTTCTTTTATTAATATTCTAATGAAATTCCACAAGTACATTGTTTTCATTTTTATTTAGTTTTACTCATATGATATTTACTTTTTAAGAGTGCACTAAAATATTTAAGATTATGATTGTAAAATGAATTTAATGTTAATATTAAATTAAAATTTATTTAAATATTTATAAATGTTCTTATTTACAAATAATATAAATAGGGTATTTTACATTTATTTTTATTTACATGAAGTTACTTCTTTATTTTAACTATCATCATGTATATATATATTAATTTTTTAATTATTTTGCAAGTTAATTGGTATGAACTATTGGAAAATGAAATAAAGCATTGTGGAAGCAATATTTATTTCATAAAAAACTAGACTCGACGACGAATAAACTAATGTCAAAAAGCAATATCTCAGTCAAAAAAATTGAAGAAATTAGATAGATTTGAGAATCAACCATTTTGTTGTTAAAAATTGAAAATTTTAAGTTTTATTTTAATGCCATCAATACAATTTCTTTCATATCAATTTCTTTTACTAATTTATTTGAATGTTTACTATACAGCATTAAATTATAAAGAAAATATGGAATTTTAAGATATTGGACCAAGTACTTCCTGTGCAATACCAAAAACAAATAACTTTATTGAGACAAGCGCACAAATTGAAATAAGTGTAAGAGTTAAAAGATCTACATAAGATGAAACAAGCGCAACTGTCGAGATAAGCGGAGAAGATGAACCAAGTGCAACTATTGAAACAAGTACATGCCAATAAACAAATATCAACTTTTTTTCCCTTAGATTACATGTAATTTCTCTAATCATTTAAGGATCACTAAATACCAGTGGTTTTTTTTTTCAATTTCAACTTTTATACATCTAAGATTCAAAAAAAATATTTTCTCCTTTCAAAAAAATAAAGATTCAATATTTTAACTTTGTTTTCACTATGATTTATGTCATAATATTCATTAATATTTTATTTAAATTATTAATAATTTTTAATAAGACTTAATTATTATTTTTTATGGCCTGCGTTGGGCGCGGGCCCTGAAGCGCTAGTATATAAATTAAAGCAATCCCCCCTTTTGCGGGAGGGCGACACGTGGCGCGACCTCTTTATGAGAATGCGACACGTGGCACAATCTAAGAACTCCATCCATATTAGGTAAACTCTATCCATAACAAATCCCTAAAATTTCTCAATTTTCCTAAAATCTCTCCTTGCTTTTCTATAAAATCTCTCCCTTCCTAATTTCTCTCATTCTCAATGAGTTTTTGAGAAGTGGGTTCCACACAATTTTTTAATCAAAGTTGCAGCACAGGTGGGCCTCACAATCTCACTTGAAATTTCTCTTTTTATTATTTAATCTCCTAAAAATCATCATAATCCTTATCCCTATCATTATCTCTCTTTTTCTGAAATCAATCTAAATCCTTCGTGTTTAAAGAATATAATACCTTAAAATTTTCAATGCAATCCCTTATATGCAATCTCATTATAATCTACTATTGATATCCATATCATATTTAATCTTAAAGAAAAGACGGGTTCTCATACATCTCAAACGAATTTTTATACCACTCATCATATTAATTAGGTAAATTACCTTTATCTTATTTCACATGCCATTAAATTCCACTATCCAAGTGACAATTTGAGGGTTCACAGGGTTTCCTATTAAAATCTCAATAAAGTCTAAATTGGTCAAGGTTGTTCATAAGGTCGGGCCAAGATGGGCTGGGTCGGGCCAAATAATATCCAGGCTTAGCCTAGATTTTGAACAATAGGCTTAAGTCTGGAGAAAGCCTAACTCAAGTCATAAGTATCTACCATGAGCCTAGCCCACTTATAATAGTTTAAACTTGAGTCATACTGTATTATATTTTAAAAATGAAAACATTTGTTGGTTAGGATGTTTGTTTCTATATTAAAGATTTCTTAGTGTCTCTCACTTGGACCAAATCGGGCTTGGGCTAAATCTCAGCTCAATTCAAAGTTTATATGTTACTTGAACTACTCGAGTAAGTTAATGCTCAAGCCCTAAAATTACTAGATCTTTCATAAATTAACCACTTAGAATGATACTACCATGAGGCAAGATTTCTGAAATCTCTCTCATTCTAAATCATATCCCATAAAACCCAGAACAACCAATAATTTGGATTAGCCCTAACATAATAATTTTAAATTTGGATTAATACTCTCACTTTATTTTAAACTTTACATAAACTAATGAATCTTTATCTCTTATCATAAAATCTTTCAATTTTATATATAACATCTCATGTGGTTAGATTGATAAAACCTTTGGAAGGTAGACAATCATATTCATTTTTATTTTGATTCCACTCGCCGTGAATGGGTGGGTGTTGAAATTCAACTTTTCCATATAACAATGGAAGGAGAATAATAAAAAAAAAAGAGAACGACCAGTTCATTAGCCTATAGGTTTTACATAAGAATGTGAAGTATGGTATATGTATGGAGACACCATCAAACAACTCACCACTAAGAGTAAGTGCAGTTCTGCTTTCTTTAAACACCAAAAGTTCTAATGGTTTATATATAGGAAAATATTAATGTGCACATGTCCCTCACCAAGGGACCGTGCATACTTCTCTATAAGACCCATGGTGGAACCCACCAAGGGATGAAAAGCTCCATGCGGGACTACCTTAGATATAAAGTTTGGCCTCAATCACATATCCCTAACCTCTTTATCAAAAACTCATAAATTCATTCTATTCGAATGAGCGCATAGTCGATCAAACAATCCAATAAATTCGGATTTGACCAAAAATTGGTAAACGGGTTCAATTCAAAGGAGTCGTGTGTGTGGTCCATTCGGATGGACCATATAGTTGGCCCCACCTAGAGTTCTCATGAAAAAAATGGTGAGGGACATATACAAATGAATATTCTACATATATATTTGTTTTAAATGTTAAAAAGATAGTTATGCTATTTTTTTCTTCTTAATTATTTAATTTCTCTTTTCTCTCTATATCTCTCGAGGCCATGTTCATTATATTTTTTATAAGTATCAATTTTAATATGCTAATGCATATTAACTAAAAAAGCCTTTTTAGGTATCAATTTAGAACCTTAAAAAAGCTTTGACACGACCCCAGTCCCCATACACCATACTACTAAAAATTTATCCATTCACCGTATGTAGGATGGGCACTTGCTTTATATAATTGATTGATATGAACGTGTTTGAGATGTTAACTCCCCGAAAATCTCTCTCCCTATTCTTATCAGTCAAGCTTCATTCCTAAAATCTCTATCTCGGAATTTAATTGAAAAGTAAGTTTGAATAACTACTCCTGTTATTTCTCACTACCCATGGAATATTATCTTCCCTCTTGATAATCTCTCTTTCCTAGGACATTTCATCATGATTTACTTTCTTTCCATTATATCAATGATCAAATGCCTTCTTGTATTTATATGTCAAAAAAAATTCAGTTTTATTTTAGTATTGGATTTACCATCTATGGCAGTTCATCGATTAGAATGATCAATGATAAGAGGCGTTTTTGTATTTATATGAAACATTCACTCTTATTTTACTATTGTATCAATTGTCTAAGATAGAATGATGATCTATATCACATCTGCCATTTTGTGTAATATGTGGCCTATCCCTAGTCAATTTGATCCTCCACATTGTTTTTTATTTTTATGTTCAGTCACTTATATGATTCCCTATTTTGGATCTCAGTTTTTTTTTACAGTACTTCTTTCCTTGTTCTTTTTTCCATGCAAATCTTCATTCGCGGTAATTTTTTACATAACACCTTAAAAAAATGTTGCCTTCTACTTGTATCTATTTATTTGTATTTTTTAGTGGATTTTTTTATGTCTTGACACGAACAAGAAATTTGAGATCAAGGACCTCATTGAAGCCCAAGTACGTGTGAACTATATCCATACATATCTAAGGTTATCAATTATACAATTATTTATAGTTTTTGTATGTTGCTCTTCTTAGGTTGATAGATGGGACAATAGGCTCCTTTATACTTTGCTGCTAAGTTTGCAATTCATACAAAAACTATAAAATTATACGGCTAAGGAGGATCCAATTTTAAGTCAACCATATTCGGCCAACATAAGATTTTGCTTATGTAATGTGTCTCACCCACCAATATGGATTGTTTCATTTTTTAATCCTTTTTAATAGACAAGGTTAAATGACATATTTATATATTTTGGACTTCTTTTTATTTATTATATATATTTTAAAATCATTAAATTTTAATAAAAATTTCTTTTTTAGTGCTTTTTTATGCTTTCTTACTTTAACAAAAAAACTACTTAACCTACTGATAATTGTTTTGACAAATGGATAACACAAGAGACGTGACATATCATGTATTTAATACTACCAAATGGACTCTATAATTGAAGCAATCAACCAAAGTAAAATTCAAAGAGATTATAAATCATATTTCTTTCCTTTTTATCTTTAGGAATTTATACGTAATGTGAAATACATGGTATAATTCCCTCACGGCCTCACCCATTATGTCTAACTACTTTATGAATGAGGGTTACAAAATTTAGAAAGTACGGTGGAATTTAGATTTATTGATGTAAATTAGAGAGACAAACATCATCACCATCTTTAAGAATTATAATATTTAATGATTATAAATATCATATCCTATTAATAATTGACCCACCTATAAGCCAAATCAACGCCTCCTACTCCCACCTTCTTTGCAAATATAACTTTATATATCAGATAGGTTAGATTTTTCGATCTTCTCAAGTAGTTGTAACTTAATCTTATCTTGTTTTCAAATGATGGCTGAGTAGAGATTTTTGGTTTTTAACATGTGTAAACATATTTACAATGTGCGATTCAGCCACTCTCACATTAAATCTACAAGTGGGAATTCATATCAAGGTTAGAAGCATGTGACCAAACATTATATATAATTTTATTCTTAAAATTTTGATATTTTAAATCTAATTTCAGCTATGTTTATTTTATAATTTATATAATAATATTTATTTATATTTTATTAAAATATTAATAAATTAATAAATTTAGCTTTTTAAAATAAATTTAATTTTTTTTATGGCCTGCGTTGGGCGTGGGCCTTGAGGCGCTATTTATATCTATTATGACAATACCTCTTTTCGTGAGATGGCGACACGTGGCGCAATTATCTTTTTGGGAGAGCGACACGTGGCGCAATCTAAAGATTCCATCCATATTACCTAAACTCTATCCTTACTAAATCTCTAAAATCTCTCAATTTTCCTAAAATATCTCCTTGGTTTTCCATAAAATCCCTCCCTCTCTAATTTGGCTTTAATCTATATTTGCTTACATTGATCCATGTCAAGGTATGTTGATGATTGGATCTAGATATTGCCAAATTTTGATGTGGACATAGCATTAGCGGGCCTCACCTGAACATCATTATAATTATCATCATGGATCAAATATGTTTTAGAAATATATAATCCAATTCCCAGAGTAGTTATTTTATAATAATTAAGTTTTATTTGTGAAAAGTGGAATTGTATGTGAATGTGGTAATTAGGGCCATAAAGTGATTTCATGATAAGATAAGGTGGGCCACAGAACGATATCATCATCATTATAAAGATTTTCCAATAAATTATATTAACAAGCCTATAAAATCATACAAGATTATTGAGTATCATTCCATATCAAAACATTCTCCAAGAGTCATCAAACTTTTAGGAATGGCTTAATTTACGATGTGTGGGCCTGATGGTAAAAAGGTTTGTTGTAAAATGGCGACTTGAAAAAGATTAAATATTTTGGTTCCCAGGCAGTAAGCATTGCTAAACTAATTAGAGTGTGGATTGCTAACACTAATGAAGTTAGAATTTGTATAAATTGGTTTTAATAGAAAATAGGCTGCAAAAAATTCATAGTGGGTGCAAACATAGCAACTTAGGCATAAAACCTAGCCCACATAACATGGCAACTCTGGTTTATAAACTAGCCTACATTCTATTACAGCATGTTGCCGCTAAAGGATGCAAGTGGACATCCAATATTAGATCATCTAGAGCTTCTAACCCCTAAAAACTACGTTAGAAACCCAAAAATAGGTTTAAATTGACAAATTGGGTTTAAGGTTCCAATAGATATATGAGTTTATTTTCGAATCCATACAAGTTCATATCCATGGACCTGAGACACGGGAGACAAATCTTTTATGTCGCAAACTGTAACTCAAAATCAATTTTAATTGGATATTTTTATATTTAATCATGAAAATAATAGATTTGGTGCATTGCTAGAAGTTGAATTTTATCCTTATTTTAAGAAAAAAAAAGTTACAACCTATTTTGAAACTGAATAATGATCCTTCAATCAAAACATGTCTTAAAACTATATTCAAATCCTTTTATTGAAACCGGATATATCAGTGTAGGTCAAGATCCTAAGGTCTAATACAGAGGTGCTTTTCATGTGTAAGTTATCTTAAATAATTTTCAAGAAGTTGGGCCCCCTATAATATCCCTTTTAGTGAGAGAGCGACATGTGGCGCTTCTTCTTTATGGGAGGGTGACATGTGGCACACTCCAATTAAAGTCCTAAAATTCTCTCCCATTTTCCTCCCCTAAAATCTCTCTCTTTACTATTTAATCTCCTAAAAATCAGCATAATCCTTATCCCTATGATTATCTCTCTTTTTTTAAAATCAATCTAAATCTTACTTATTCAAAGAATACGATATCTTAAAAATTTCAATGCGATCTCTTGCATGCGATCTCATCATAATCTACTATTGATATCCATATCATATTTAATCTTAAAGAATACCATATAGTCAAAATGAGGGGTTCTCATATATCTCAAATGAATTTTCATACCACTCATCATATTAATTAGGCAAATTACCTTTATCTCATTTCATATGCCATTAAATCCTACCATCTGGTAATTTGTGGGTCCACATGGTTTCCTATTAAAATCACAATAGAGTCTAAATTGGTCATGGGTGTTCATGGAGCTGGGCCAGGATGGGCTGGGCTGGGCTCAGTAATGTTCAGGCTTATCCTGGATTTTGAACAACGGGCCCGAACCTAGAGAAAGCCTAACTCAGGTCATAAGTACCTACTCTGAGCCCAGCCCACCTAGAATAGTTTAAACTTGAGCTATATTGTATTATATTTAAAAAATAAAAATATTTATTAGTTTAGATGTTTGTTTCTATGTGAGAAATTTCTTAGTGTCTTTCACTTGGACTGGATCGGGCTTGCACTTTCTACTACTAAATCTCAACTCAATTCAAAGTTTATATTTAGGCATCGCTTGAGAAAATTAATGCTCTAACCCTAAAATTGCTAGATCTTCCCTAAATTAATCACATAAAATGACACTACTAGGAGGTAAGTTTTCTAAAATCTCTCTCATTCTAAATCATGTCCCCTAAAACCCGGAATAACCAATAATTTGGATTAACCCCAGTATAAAAATTTTAAGTTTGGATTAATACTCTTACTCAATTTTAAATTTTACATAAACTAATCAATCTTTATCTCTTATATTAAAATCTTTCAATTTATACACAACATCTCTTGTGGTTAGATTGATAGAAACTTTGGAAGGTGGACAATCATATTTATTTTTATTTTGACTCCACTGGCCATGAATGGGTAAGTGTTGAAATTCAATTTTTCCATGTAATAATGGGAGGAGAAAAAAAAACAGAGAACAACCAATTTATTGGCCTATAGGTTTAACATGATAATATGAAGTATGGTATATGCATGGAGACACAATCAAACAACTTGCCATTGAGAGTAAGTGCAGTTTTGCTCTCTTTAAACACCAAGAGTTCTAATGGTTTATATATATATTTTTTGTTTTAAATGTTAAGATAATTATGCTATTTTTTTTTCCTATTAGTTATTTAATTTCGATCTTTTCCCTCTATACCTCTTGCAGCCATGATCATTACATTTTTTTATAGGTATCAATTTTAATATGCTAATACATATTAACTAAGTATTTCTTTCATGTTAGAATGGCTATGGTAATACAAATGGTATTTTATGCTTAGTGTAGGACTAATATAATTTTTTTTTTCTTGATGTAGAGATTGAAAGTGTATCCTATATTTTAATGTCTACCACTCAATTAGAGATTATCTTAAGTTTTGTTACATTTAGTCGAAATCTCTCTTTCTATTTTTATTTCTTTTTCTTTCTTTGAGTTATGCGCAAATGAATAAGTGAGAAGCCTAAATTTTATAATAATCTTGATTACTAGCTTCTTTTCACCTAATTCAAAATTTTCATAATGATAGAGTTGGTTGAACTAATGTTAATATTAAATTAAAAATCATTTAAATATTTATAAATATTCTTATTTACAAATAATGTAATTATTAAATAAGGCCCGCGTTGGACGTGGGCCCTGAAACGTTAGTTAAGTTTTAAAACAATAGTCCCCAATAGAGCGATTCTTGCACTGACTCAGTTTCATTATAGCAAAACTCTTTTGATGTAGAGAATTTACAACTTATATTAGACGCTTGGTTTGGTGTGCTCAATAATCATCTCGGCAAAGTTATACATTTAGGTTAGGCTTGACTTAAGCCTATATCTAAGTTGCAGCCTTGGAAAATTTATGGTGGGCCTCACAATCAAATTAGATTCCAGCTTGCCATTCTTTTTCTTATGTCTCATATACTAGTCGGGAATATACACAAAGTAAATATGGGTTGGCATAAGGTACGCAGGATAGTAGTGTTAAAATTATTGGACTTAAGTGTGGCATAATGGCTACATACTCATATGGGTAGCACGTTGGACGGTTAATAAAGCTCCTAGGAAGAGTCCTATATGTCCTATTGGGCACGTGGCACCTTAGATGCCAATGTTGGCACGTGGATTGGGCACGTAGAGGGAAAGGAAAAAGGGACCATTGGAAACTCATGTCTATAAATTATCTTATCTCATAAACATGATTATTGTCCTAATCCTATTAGTATCTATTGTTGTCCTAATCGTAGAAGTTCGAGTTTCTTGAATGTCCAGCGCATATTTGTAATGACTTGATATTTTATTCCCATAAATATTTGTTGAATGTGTTAAATGTTTTATTAAAAAAATTTCTCTTTTTGGGTTTAATTTGGGTCCAATCTAGGCATATTAATTAATCCCAACTCAAGTTACGATTATTGGTTTTAAATATCAATAATAATAATAATAATAATAATAATTATAGCTTGGTTTAGAGTATTGTATCATTATGGCCCACCTAACCAATCCAAATCTTACTCTTTTTCTCATCTTATTTCCTCTACAAATTTTTTTGCTTACATTTATATATATATATATTTTGTTTTATATTCTTTTTAGAGAATTTTACCAAGAAAATTATCTAAGGAGACCACAAAACAAAGTAGTTTAGCCTAAATGTGGGTACACATCTGATGTTCTTTTTACTCGAATTCGAGCCCTTATTAGTATGGATAAGGTTCGAATTCGGCACGAAGAATAATGGAAGAGTTAAGAATCCACATGATTCGGACATTGTGGGCCCCCAGAAGGTCAATATCCAAAACACGACTGGGCGCACCCATAGTTGATTGCTACCATGATCTCACATCCGTTTGTTTAGCACAAGGAGTATTAAAAGGTGGAACTACGGTGAGGATGGAGTTGGACCGAAGTTTGAAACGTGTTTTGGGACCTATCTCAAAAGCTCCCTATATTTATACTAGCACTAGAAGCCGTGGCACGGGCGATACGTATGCACATTTATAAGGAACAATAATTCTTTATGTACATTTACATGACCCCAGTGATTAAAAGGAGAATACAAAAACTATAATCAGATCTTTTGGAAGTTGATATCAGCTAGTCAATACTAATTGTCTTACTGCCACTTACAGTTGATTGGGGACGACAAATTTCATCAGAGATTAAATCTCTGTGGGGACCACTTTTGTTTCATCCAAATCACTCAAATCATATACCTTCTTATGGTTAAACTTCTTATCACCAAGCAATCTAGGGATTTTCTCCAGAAACATCAGGGAAAAAAAACACTAGATTAGAAAAGGAATGGAATAGAGAAAATGGGAGAAGATTTAGGAGAAAAAAAGGAAGAGTTGATAGTGCCCTCTAGCGTGGGGTGGGGTGACCATCTCCATATATTTATTAGTGGATCTAACCAAACTAAGCCCTGCGTCCCAATCATTTGTGACGGATCCAAATGGACTAGCCTATGGGCCAAAGGCCTGGTCCAAGCGTAGCGCTGATTCTGGCTAGGCTAATAATTCCTAGCCCACGTCCAAGCCTTAAATTTTCAAGGACCCGGTTTGGGACGGGCCGTTCGGCCCATCCTCACCCTACACGAAAACACCCAATGCCCTAATTTGCCTCTCATCTCTCACGCATCTGCCGCCTCTCTCAGCTTATTGGGAACCCGGTCCAGCGAACAAACATGCCTTGCCCTAGGTATAAATAGATATATCGATCGGTAAGGCTCAAGTTTTCCCCATCTTCGAACCCTAGCATAGCAGCAGCCACACAATCTGGGATCCATAGCTCATCTCTACGGATTCAACTTTCCCTCCCAAGGGGTTTCCCTTCCTCTCTCTCTCACACACATTGCTCAATTCTGATCATGAATTCGGAGGACGCATGTATATATTTCCAAGCACAAAGGTTTCCCAACCCTGGAAATCTGTACGAGTGGTACGCGATCAAGAACACCACAAAGTCCGGTGCATGTCTTTCTCCGGTATTTGATAACCAGCCGCTTTGCTCGTTGTGGAGCACGTGTGTCGCCTTGGGTCCCGTCATATATGTTCTCGGCGGTCGAGTCTGGGTACCAGGCCACAAAACCGATTTCGAGATCTTGGACAATGTGTATATGATCGACACGCTTGATCCCGAGGGTGGTTGGAAGAAAGGTCCTCGGTTGCTCGAACCGAGGGACGACGCTTATGCTGTCGCGATTGAGAACAAGCTCTACGCCATAGGGAATGGATACACAGAGGTTCTGGAAGATAATCGTTGGTCTTCTTTGCAGCCTGTCCACGGATCTTGCGCATTCGGGCATGCCGTTTTAGATGGTGGCAAGCGGATTTTGGTGAATATGCCGGCGCTTCTTGCACTGTATCAGTATGATGTTGAAGCAAACACTTGGGATATCTATGACGCCAAATATCGTGGTGTTGCGAAGCAAACAGCCTTTGTAGATGGAATCATGTATTCCTACGAGTATGCTGCGCTGGGTGTCATTTATGCTTACGATGTCACCAAACCTGGGAGCTCCAAAAAACGGGTCTTGGGTTTGGAGGATGATCTTAGGGGGATCCTTCCAGATGCTTTGCTTCATGTGGGCAATGGAAAGCTGTGTGTCCTTTATGCCCTAAGGACGGGAGTGGATTATGAAGTGCTTCGTGTGTTTTGCCTTAAATTTCAGGTCTTTCGGATGGAAAATAAAGTGTCGGGTGAAGTTGATTTTGTTGCCTATTCTCGCTCCCAATCTGATTACTATTGCGATGGTGCACGCGGATTGCTCGGCTGCTTGGCAGTGTAAGTGTAATTTTTAAATTTTTTATATCTCCTTCAAATTCTTTTCATTTCATAATATTTTGATTTGCCGAGAATTGTAGAGCCAGCACTTAGCAAAGCTCACTATTGTGTTAAGCAACTGATGTTTCATATTTTAGGCTCACATCATTGATGCTCAGAAAGTCTGTAGAACTGGTGAATTGCTTAGGTTAGTTCTTGTGGATAGATACCGAAGACTCTAGGTGTATTATTTGGTTGGTTGATTAGGACTCGCCACCACGACACTACATGCGTGCCATCAAAAGTGATTAGCAGTTACGCTGCATCTGAATTAATATGTATTGCAGACCAATTGCAGGGGCTGTTCCCTGGTACAGTGGTGGAAAGTGACAGGCTGACAACCGTTACTTCTGGGTGATGCAAGCCCTACGGTTAGAGCTGTATAGGTGTGCCGAAGCACGTGTTCGGGGATACTTCGAATCGTCAAGAAGACTCCACACACACGAGAACGCACCTCTCAGATACAAAACCCACTTCTATTAATTAATCCTAGTCTGAATATAATCTATTACAATATGCCCATATAAATAAGAAAGCAAACTGAAAGCCTAAGAAAACCTAATCTAACAATAAAAAGTTTTCTACTAATAATATAATTAGAAATCTACTAATAAAGATACTATAATCTTAATCTAACTTGAAGAGGGACCACTTGTGAGGCCCAGATTGCATCATCGGTGTAGAACCCCTAGACTTTCGAGAACCCCCTGATGTATACACACTATTTGTCCAGGGTCTTTAAGTTTGTGTCATAAGTGGTGTAAGGTCAAATTTTGTTGGGTAAGGCGAATGTTGTGGGACTCCGGGAAGTGGGAATTTGACTCCGACTCTAGGATGGTCATCTGCCTCCTTTGCTCCGAGCAACCTGGATCAAAAGGAGAAAAACCGTCAAGGGGAAACGGTCGGGTGGGTCCAACTGTAGGTCCTCCAATGGTTAAATTAATGGATAATCTTTTCAAAAGGCTGAATGTAGCAAGAATCAAATTGGTGGTCATACCTCTAATGCCTGCTTCCCATCCTTTATCCAGGTGGATTTACTATAGGCTCCTTAAATGTCGTGCCCAATTTTGCACGTATCCCCCTTTTAGAGGGGTTGATGCCACATCCATTCCCACGTTGGAACACCAGTTCGCCGTGCCTATATCTCATGGGTAGTGCTCCTTCTATTACGGTCTCTCCCTAGAGTGGACGATGCCGGTTGTCCCACGTTATTTGAATGAATCGTAAGTAGCTATTTGACCGCATGCTTGCCTTGCTCAGCTCTGAGAGCTTTCCCGAGCTCGCTGGTTCTCTGCTCAGCTATAGAAGGTTTTTCTAGGCTCATTGGTGCCTTGCTTGGCCATGGGTGCGTTCCCCGAGTTGCAGTTTATTTTTTCCCCCCATAATTGCCCCTTAGCTTTGACCTCAACCTTCCGCATACGCGAAGTTAGGCAAAGCTCACATTGTAGTACTCGGGGTCACATGTCAGCGTACACTTATCCTGCTTGTCTTTTTAAATTTCAAACTTTCGTCAATTCCGTCCTTCCTAACTGGCATGCTTTTAATGCTTAGATTCGGGGATCGATTCGCCTTCTCTTACCCAGCGAAGCAAGTCCAAACGTGGCGACTGAACATCTTTCGCGACTGACCTGCCCCCTTTAAATTCTTATTCTTCTCGGCCATTTGTTTTCACCTCCCTCCCTGTGCTACTTTTTCTCTACTTTGTCTGTTTGTCCTCCCTTACTGTAAGTTTCCTCTCCTAGCCAATCCTTGTCATCATTGTCATTTTTTTTAGAATGGGTTATCTTAGGAAACTGTTGAAGTCCCTTGAGCAAGTCACAGAATTCTAGGATAAATTTGGCATCCCCTTGGATGTCTAGATCCAATGATGTAGGTTAGACCATAGGTCGGCCAACCCGTTGGGCTCAGTCCATAAACAATAGGACATCTAGTTATTTAGGAATATTATTAGTAGTTTGATTATATTAGTGAGTTTCTTATTTTGTTTAGGCTTATTTTAATATTAGGAAGTTCTTGCTTAATAGGATTATGAAGTACTTATTTCAATTAGTAAGTCTTGTTTATCAAGAATTATGTTTATTATCCTATAAATAAGAGAAACCTCAATGTAGTTGAGTATGCTTTGATAATTACTAAAATTTAGATTGGGTTTTCCCTTTAGTTATAGGTTGTTTTTGGGTTATGTTTGTGCCTTAGGGCAAGAATCCTTTTAGATTCAATCAATCCCTTGGGAGATTGGTCTCTTTTCTCGATCGTAGATCGTGGTTGTGCTATCTGGCTTTCAAAACCTAGGGAAACTTTCCTCGGATGTTCTAAGAACAGGATGCCATTTCCCACCATCTCCATTGTCGAGTGTGGTGTTCGTTTTCCATTAGACCCCACCCCCTACTCATTTAATTCCTCTCATACACAGACCTTCTCCCCCTTAAATGTGCTCCCAATGTCTTTCGGATCATTATGGGTGTTGCTGAGATCAATAGCCTACTACAAATAAACCTCGGTGTTTTGGACATTCTTTCGCGCTACTATTTAGTCCCCTTGAAGAAGAAGAGAGATATCTTTTACCTCAAAGCTCGGGATCGCAACAGATTATTGGTTCATTATCTCCCCGACACCAATAAAGGCAACAAAGGTGATGTTGTGGTGGTTGGTGGTAATTGGGAGACACCGACCACTTGGGGAGGATTGAGATGTATAGTTCCTCGGGCACCGGGGGAACCAGGGTAGGTTCTTGGAATTTTCAGCTTAAGTAGTTGCTTTCACTCATCATTCAATTTTTTTTCTTTTATACATTCCTCGGCATTCTTTGGTAGACAAGTAAATCAATTGCATCGACTCTGCCGACGTCATGCAGTAGGATCTGCAGAAGGCCTTTGCATATCAAGGTCCTCCAGAACTAGAATGTTGGGGCCAAGCTGCGCATATTCTGCTCGAATACAATTGTTCGTACGACAGTTTTTTTTGCTATCCCAATCTGGGATAATATCATGGGAACCGTCGACCAACCTCGAAGAAACACTAGTCGAGCTACCAGAAAGCCGGCCCATACTTGCCTCAATGGTGCCTCTAGTGTTCAGTCTCTTTCATTTGTTAGTTCTTTAGACCCTGCTTCTTCCGCTCAGAAACCCCAACACAAGACGTGTGTCACCCATCCTTTAAGAGGCTTGGTTCTCCCTCGTTGCCCGAATAAATCCTCCGCTACCCCCAAGTGCAAACCCGTGCTTATAGTCACTGACAGCGAGTCCTTTCCGGACTCTGGCCAAACTTCCCCTTTGCCACCAATGTCAAGGCACAAACCTAAGAATCTTTTGGCTGAGCTCGGAGGACCTTCCAGGCTAGGTTCTCCCATTGTCCACCATTCTGCCTCTTCACAGCGGCTCAAGAAACGGGCCTTGGGAAGCTCTCCACAAGAATCACTGGCAAAACAATCTAGGTCGACCTTTGAAGAGGTCAGGGCTTTTGTCCATTGGTCGGATGATGATGTTCCACCCTAGCCTTTCGAGCACTGCTCCCCTTTGGTCGAAAAGGTTTCTGCCTAAGAAGACCCCTCCCATGAGAAGGAAGGTATATCTGACTCTCCAACCGTGGCCTATCTATTGGCATGGACTTCTTTGCTTCCTTCTGATATCGAGCACCACAATTCTTTGACAAATTTCTAGCTCATATCTTCCGGAATGCAGAAGTGTCTGTTGGTAAGCCTTTTTTCCATTTTTGGTCAAGTATGCTTGATTTTGTGGCAATTCTAACCATGTGCGTCTGTTTCTTTGTGAACCAGGGGGTTCAACAGTGATCTGTTGCATTTGACCGATTGGAGGCAGGTAAGAAACGCATAAGGGAGTTGGATACTGAGGTGGGATCTCTGAAGAGCTAGCTTGGCCTTTCTAAAAAGGCCGCTAAGCTAGCCATGGCCAAAGATGGGTCTGTGACGCCTCGTGCTGTAAGGGTGGAGAGTGCCCTGGCGACCAAGGACTTGGAATTGGTGGGCTCTGGAGCTCGGTATATAGAACTTGATGCAGAGATGAAAACAACCATGGAACATGCTCGGGATGAAGGCTATGACGAAGCTGAGGCTGCTTACCCCAAACAGGTTGAGGAGATACGTGCCATTCTTTTTTAGAGTAGTTATGATACTTGTCTGGATAAGGCTGGTGTTCTCAAGGATTCACCCCTCAGAGCAAAATACGCCGCCCCCACAATAGTCGACCTTGGTATTGACTCTCCTCAAACCGAAGCTCCCGAGCCTCCTGCCGTTTAAGTCGTTCCTGAGGATCCTATGGGCAGAAGTCTTGCTTTCGATCGTTTTGTCGCCGAGGTTCCTCCAGCCGAGCTGTAGTAGGGCGTTGATTTGCTTGACCCTGGGTCTCCCATCACAATTTCTCCTGATGCTTGAAGTCGTAGTTTATTAAATCCATTTGGTGTAGTTATTGTTTTTTTGCTTTTTCTGTGTATGTGCTTGAGTTTCGGGTTTTAAACTACTTTAATCTATGCCCCTGCTGTGGGCTTATTTTGTCGAGAAGCCTTTTTCTCTTTCACTGTCATTGTCAAACTTTTCCTGAACTCAATTTTGTTTCTAACGCTTGCAACGTTATACCCAGCCATTAGTCAGAAGAGGTCAGGGCAGTGCACCTAGTTTGGTATGCTCTCCCAGTTAGGGATTTTTCCTTCGGTGCAAAGTATGGGAACATCTTGTTTGATCCTTTCCACCCAACCTTGGTCCTAGTTAGTGGCTGAATTTTAGTTTCCATTGTTAGGATTTTGCTTAGAATTCTAAACCACCATCCCCTCGCCAGACCTATTTGTTCGAGAGTCGAGGTATTATTCTGATAACCGAGGTTTGCTCGACAATTGGCTGATAAAAACATTGTGAGGAAAAACAAGTTTTTCATTCGTTTGGATCCAATTCTTGGTACAAGAATTTGCAACTGAATCCAATGTTTTGGTACAAGGATTATAAATATTCTTGGTACAAAGACTCATAACTGCTTCTAATTCTTTAGTACAAAGATTAGAAGAAGAATTTCTTCAAATTTAAAATGTTCCACCTCTACCCATTTGGTGAAATAGTCAGTTGCCACTATTATGAATCTGAAGTTCCTTGTCGATCTGGGCATGGGCCCAACAATGTCTATCCCCCATTTATCAAAAGGCCAAGTGCTCGTTATTGAATTCAATTGCTCAATTGGTTGCCAAATGTCCTTTTCGAATTGCTGACATTTTTCACATTTCAAAACCAATTGCAGTGCATCCTTTTGCATGTAAGGCCACTTGTATCCCTGCGACATAGCTCAGTGAACCGGGCTTCGACCTCCAATGTGCCCCCCACAACATCCCTCATGGATTTCCTATAAGAGGTCTACTTTTGCGGGGTGGACACACCTTAGGTAAGGTCCTGAATACAATCGTCGGTACAGTTTTCCCTCCGGCGATAACGAGAAATGAGCCGACGCCCTTATCTTCCGAGTTTCCTATTTATCATTTGGAAGTCCACCATCCTTCAAATAGTGTGACAGTGGTGTCATCCCGCTATCTTCTTCCTCTACTTCTTCCATAGACATGACCTGCTGACCTTCTACGCTAGGAGCGGGTTGGAAATCAACAATGATTTCTCTCCTTAACTCGGTTCTGATGGCTGTGGCCAAACAAGCTAGGCTATCGGCGTGCTTATTTCTATCACGACCAATCTGCCTGATCATGACACATCCAATCCTCTGAATCAACCGATGAGCCTCTTCCAAATACGCGGCCATCCTATCATACCGAGCGGCAAATTCTCCGTTAAACTGATTAGCTACCAACTGGGAATCACAAAAGACGACAAATCTTTTAATGTTTAGCTCCTTGGTTATTCAGAATCCTGATTATAGGGCTTCATACTCTGCCTCATCGTTTGAGGCCGAGAAACCCAAGGACACAACCGTTTCTATTACCACCCCTTCTAGATTTAAGAAAACTATACCAACACCTGATCCTCGGCCGTTTGACGTGCCATCCACATATAAACACCGTTCCTTTTCCTTTTCTTCTGCATCGCTTATGACGTTGCTTGGCTGCTTAACCTTTCCCTGCTCCTGCTATGATCCCTCATTTGGGGTGAACTCTGCAATAAAATCTACCAAGATTTGACCTTTGATTACATTCCTTGGGACTATTTTTATATCGTGTTCTTTGAGCTCAATTGCCCACTTCACTATCCTCCCTTACAAGTCTGCCTTTTGTAAAACAGCTTTCAACGGGTGCTCGGTCATGATTTTCATGGTTTGTGCTTGAAAATAATGTCTGAGCTTCCGAGCTGCACACACTAGAGCCAGGGTGAATTTTTTCAGTGCGAGGTTTCTTGTTTCTGCATCCAGCAGAGTTTTACTGACGAAATAGATTGGAAGGTGATGTCTTCCCTCCTCTCTCATCAAAGTTGCACTAACTGCATGCTCAGAGACTACTGCCAGGTACATAATTAATTCTTCCCCTACCCTTGGGATGGACAAAATAGGAAGACTCACGTACTTCTTAACTTTTTCCAAGGACTAGTCACACTATTAGTCCCACACCTTGTCCACCCTCTTTTTTAGAGCGAGGAAGAGAAGTTGGCATTTATCCGAGCTCCTGGCAATGAAGCGGTTGAGGGTTGCCAACATCCCTGTCAACCTCTGGATGTCTTTTTTGGAGCTAGGTCATTTCAACCTTTGTATTGCTTAGATCTGAGCAGGATTGACTTCTATTCCCTTTGTTTTACAATAAAGCCGAGGAATTTGCACGAGTTGACTCCAAATGAACATTTCGAGGCATTGAGCTTTAATTTTTATCTTCTTAGAATGTCAAAGACCTCTTTCAAATCACCCAAATGGCTACCCCTTTCTCTGCTTTTGATGACCATGTCGTTGATGTAAGCTTCCACGGTTTTCTCGATCAGCTTTTGAAACATCCTTGTTATCAGCCTTTGGTATGTTGGCCCCGCGTTCTTAAGTATAAAGGGCATTCTTTTATAGCAAAAGGTGCCTTTTGGGGTTATGAACGGCGTTTTGTCCTGGTTGGTTTCTTTTATTACTATCTGATGGTAACCTCGGTAGGCATTTAGGTAGCTCATTCTTTCATATCCTATTATGGAATCTACCAATTGGTTGATTTTTGGGAGTGGGAAGCTATCCTTTGGATAAGCTTTATTTAAATTGGTGAAATTGACAGACACTCTCCATTGCTAGTGGACCTCCCGTCTAGCATCAGCTTCCATCAATTTGTCTACCTCTCTGCATACAGCTGCTTGGCGCTTGTTTTACGCCCAACCTATGGCCAATGATTTTAGGGTGTACCTCAGGCATTTCATAAGGTGTCTAAGCAAAGACGTCCAGATTCTGGGCGAAGAATTGGATTAGCTCATTTAACTCACTTTTCTCCAAGGAGTTACCGACCATAAAGTATCTCATTGAATCTCCTTCTGCTATTGGGATCTTTTTCAGCTCCTCCATAGCCTTATTGACCGAACTTGGGTTCAGATGTTTTGAACACTGCCGACCAGGCTGTAGTTGCTATTTCTAGTCAGGCTTCTCTTTCGAGCTATTAACACCATCGTCTCCTTGTTTATATTTCCGCTTAATAGCGCGACTAAGCAACTCCTTGAGGCTGCTTGGTCCCCTTTAATCTCCATGATCCCATTTACGGTTGGAAACTTGATTTTCCGATGTTCGGTGGAGGGGACTACCCTCATGCAGTGAATCCATGTTCGTCCCATAATGGTGTTGTATGGAGATGGCACATCCACCACCAAGAACTCCACCTGAAAGCAAACCGGCCCTGTCGAGACCAATAAGATTATCAAACCCAGTGGTTGCACGGCATGGCCACTGAATCCAAATAGTGGTATGGAAGACGGTTGTAGGTTGGACCTCCTGAGGCCGAGTTTGTTGAAGAGCTCGACATACATGATTTTTGACTAGCTGCCTGGATTGACCAACATCTGTTTGATATCAAACTTTTGAATCATAGGGTGAGTACCAATGCGTCATTGTGGGGATGAACCACATCACGCAAATCTTCATCCGAGAATGAAATTTCCCGTGCAGTCTATCTGAGCTTGCTAACGATGCTTGGGCAAGTATTAACCTGGTAAACTTGTTTTAAGTGGACCGCCATCTTTTTCTGTGTCCTAACAGCCATTGCCGTGACCTTTCCTGGGCTTCTTGCCCCATGGACCACATCTATCACTCTAACCAGGACCTTTTGTTTGCGGCCAGCCTCATATTTTTGTTGTTCGAGCCACTTGTCAGCCACCCTGCTTGACCCCTTTCCACGAATTCCTTTAGATACCCTTGTTTTACAAGATCCTCGAGGTGCTGTTTGAGCATCCGGCAATTTTCCGTGAGGTGCCCATTGTCTCGATGATATGAGTAGCAAAGGTTTGGGCTTCTTCTCCCAGGATCACTCACCATCTTAGGAGGCCATTTAAAGTAAGGCTTTTCCTTGATTTGAGTTAGGATCTTATAGATGGGATCTTTGAAGATGGTAAAAATACCTTCGTACGCTGTACCGGCGGGTTCGATACTACTTGACATTTTGCTTGGACCTTCCTCAAAATGTTTCTTTCTTCCTTTTTCGCCGAGATCCTTCTTCCTCCTAATGACACCACTTTTGGTCTAGCGGCCACATATCCTCTTCCAGCTTTATAAATTCCTCTACCTGACCCATCAATTCCTCCTGTGTGGAGGGAGGCTACTTGGTGAGGGATTGTCGAACCTAACTTTCCCTTGGGAGTCCTAGCTTGTAGGTAGTTATCGTTACATGGTCGTTACTCCCTTCAACCTCATTGTATAAACACCAATGTCGGGCGTTATACTCCTTCAAGCTTTTCGAACTTTGCTTTCTGAGGCCGAATAGCACTCCAATGTCCTTTGGTTGCTTGGAGTTCGTGAAAAATCTTGTAACAAAGGAACTAGCCAGCTCCCTAAAATCGCCGATGGACCTTAGCCTCAGTTGGGAGAACTACTTCAAGGCTAGGTCTCCTAAACTTGAGGGGAAGACCTTGCATATAAGTGGCTCATTCTCGACCCACAACGCTATAGAGTGCTGGAAGCGTCGAACATGGTTGGCGGGGTTCGAGGTGCTGTCAAAGACTTCTAGCTTAGGTATGCTAAAATGCCGAGGAGGCTCTGCCTTCTCTATCTTTTCCGCAAATGGAGATGTGAAGCTTTGAAACCTCTGTGGGTCTTATATATGGTAGTGCTGGAAGATTTCAAATTGCATCTTTTCTTATTTATATATTGTGTTTTTACTTTTTGTTGAAAACTATTGTTGTAAATTGCATATTTTGCGTGGATGGATGCAATGTCTGTGAGATCTCAGTAAATTATCTCCTTTAGGTATTATATTCATGGAAGTTTTTGTGCGGAAACTTTGTCTTTGATTATCCTTTGGTTCACAAGATGCCCACAACTCTTTCACGTGTTCTGTTTGAGATGTCATCTGGTGACCCTAACATATTTTTACATATCTATACTATCTTCTTGATAGTTTTCTATCTTTATGTTTCTTGATAGGTTTCCATCTAAAGGAACAAAGGCACAAGATGGTGTTTGCAACAAGGATCACGACACCACATCTACCACCATTGATGAGAACATTGACAGCAGCAGCCATGGAGTCAATACCACCAGCAACAAGAAAAAGAAGAAGAAAAAGAAGAAGAAGAAGGTTGAGAAGAAGTTGGTGTAACCGAAGTTGTTTTCTTCCTATTAGAGGTTTATGTTTTTTTGCCTTTTAATTTCTTTTTTATTGGCATTTTTTATTAGAAATAAGTGCTTTCGAGAGCATTTAGGGGTAGCACCAATAAGGGATAAGATTAAAGAAATCTGCTCAAGATGGTTTATACATGTTGAGCGTGGGTCTGTAATGGCACCAGTGAGAAAAAGTTTGGCTGTACAGGTGGATGGCCTATTAAGAGGTAGGGATAGGCCAAAGAAAACATTGATGGAGGTCAGTGAATCAAATTTGAAGAAGGTTAACTTATCCAAAGATTTGGCTCAAAATATAATGGAATGGAGAAGCAAAATTCATGTAGCCGACTCTAATATGGTTGGATAAAGCTTTGATGATGATGATCTTATTGGCGTTTCTTGTAAAAATGATGACTGTTTGATAATTGTTCCTTTGATCGATCTCTCTCACTCTCTCATCATCATCATCAAAGCCTTATCCCAATCCTGTTTGGGTCAGCTACATAAATTCTATTTTTCCATTCCGTTCAATTTTGAGTTAAATCCTTAGATAAGTTAAACTTCTTCAAATTTGATTCGATGACCTCTATCAATGTTTTCTTCGGCCTACCCTTACTTCTTGATGGGCCATCCACCTGAATAGCTAAACTTTTTCTCGTTGGTGTCATTACCGGCCTACACTCAACATGCCCAAACCATCTTAAACGGTTTCTCCAATCTTAACCTCTATTGGCGTTACCCCTAAATTCTCTCGAAAGCGCTTATTTTTAATTTTATCTTTCCTAGTTTTACCACACATCCACCTAAGCATTCTCATCTTTGCCACATTTATCTTATATATATGCGTCTTCTTAATTAACCAACATTCTGCTCTATATGTCATAGCTGGTCTAACTACTATTCTGTAAAATTTGCCCTTCAATTTCGTTAATATTTGTCTGTCACAAAGCACTTTAGAAGCTAGTCTCTACTTCAACCATCCAGCTTTTATCTTAAGCTCCACATCTTCGTCAATCTCCACATCCTTACTGTAACGACCCAGTCCCAAAGTACATCTGAATGAAAGAATATAAGTAATAATTTGTTCTAAACTATCGAGGCGCCTTTTGGGGACAAAACCGTGAGGACTTCCATAAAAACTATAAAGTTAAGCGTGCTCGAGTCAGAGCAATTTCAAGATGGGTGACCTCCTGGGAAGTTCAAAGCGGACAATACCTCGATGGTGTGGATCGTATTGTTACAGATGGTATCAGAGCAGGGGATGGCTCCTCTCTGAATGGTGGGAGAGGACCACTCGAATCCTGCTTCCCTCTCGAATCTTGCCCTCCACAGAAAGGGGGAACGAAGGAGGAGGAACATATCCGGCGAAAGCTAGTGGGCCAGTAACGACCCAGTCCTAAAGTACATCTGAATGAAAGAATATAAATAATAATCTGTTCTAAACTATCGAGGCGCCTTTTGGGGACAAAACCGTGAGGATTTCCATAAAAATTATAAAGTTAAGCGTGCTTGAGTCAGAGCAATTTCAGGATGGGTGACCTCCTGGGAAGTCCAAAGCGGACAATACCTCGATGGTGCGGATCAGATTGTCACACTTACTGATTATCGAGCCCAGATACCGAAAAGAATCTCCACGTGATATCTCATGGATTTCAATTTTAATAGTAGTTTCAACACTTTGTATATGTCCATTGAAGTTGCAATCCATATATTTTATCTCTGTACGACTTATTTTAAAGCCTTTAGATTCTAATCCTCCCGCCATCTCTCGAGTTTTGCATTTATACCATCTATTGATTTATCCACAAATACTATATCATTTACAAATGATATACACCATGGTACTTTTTCTTGAATATGCATAGTTGATTTATCCAAAATTAATATAAAGAGATAAAGGCTTAAAGCTGATCCTTGATGCAAACTTATAGTTATGGGAAATCTACATGTTTCTCCACATGTGGTTTTTAGATTTGTTACTGCTCCTTCATATATATCCTTAAAATTTTCAATATAACCTTTAGGGACATTCATTTTCTTTGAAACCCACCAAATTAAATCACTCGGTACCCTATCATGGGCTTTTTCCAAATCGATAAAGACCATATGTAGATTATTCATCTTTGCTCGATATTTTTCCATTAATTGCCTAAGTGAAAAGATAGCTTTTATAGTTAACCCTCTAACATAAAACCATATTGATTTTCATCGATCTTGGTCTTCCGTCTAAGTTTTTGCTCCATTGTTTTTTCCCATAACTTCATAGTATTACTCATAAGTTTAATCCCTCGATAGTTGGTACAATTTTATATATCTCCTTTATTCTTATATATAGGTTTTAGAATGCTTGTTTTCTATTCATCCGTCATTTTCTTTGTCACAAGTATCTTATTGAATAGTCTACATAACCAACTCACCATAATCTCTCCTAAACATTTTCATACCTCTATCAGAATATCATATGGGCTGTAGCCTTTTCTGTCTTCATTCATTTTAGTGCTTCCTTTACTTTCACCCAACTAATTCTACGGAGAAAAATATACTTTGGTAATGAAGTATCCTCCTTAGTTCCTGTATCCCCCATATGTTTTTGATTTAAAAGTTTGCTAAAATATTCCTTCTACCTTTCTTTAATATCATTGTCTTTCATCAGAATAATTTCCTCATTGTCCTTGATACATTTGATATGATTTAAGTCCCTATTTCTCTTTTCTCTTATTTTTGCGAGCTTAAAGCTATCCTTTTCTCCTTCTTTTGGTCCCAACCTATTACAGGAGTCATCGTATGTTTTGAACTTTGCACTATTTACTACTTTCTTAGTTTCTTTCTGTCACAACCCGAGCCCAGGGTTCGGGGGTTAGCAGAAGCCAAACCTAATGACACACGTACTCCCGTGCATGCACACGTAGACCGAGTCTAAATGCACACGCACAAGGGAACATTCACACGTGCCAAGCAAGTACGCGGAAGCTGTAAATATCAGAAACATAAAACTAACCATGCAAGAAGAGAATACAAGGAAAGGACTGACATAATGAACAAAAGATATATACAATAATGACATATCATGCCAAATACAAGTTTGAAAATCCCCAAAACAAGACTCCAAAATGATGCATGCCATGGACGCTCTCCCGTGGAGTGATCACATCCACTCCTCTAGGCCTGATGGGGCCCCGGGGATCTCATCTGAAGCTTGGCCGACCAGCGAGGGTTCGGCAGGGGGATCTGGGCCTGCAACACCAAAAACAACTGTGAATACGAAGATTCAGCAAAGTATAAACCATAGCAAGTTAACACACGCTGTGTCTAATGGAATAAAGAACATCATGTGATTAAAGAAAGCATTTTCGTATACTAGGCTGTCATGCCAGAAGGAAATATGCCATGTGAATCAATGAATACATGCTGTGTACATGACTAGTGGCTACTACATTACCATATGCTCCCAAAAGAGGGATCTTGTAACATGCAAAGAACACCATTGTCCGGGCCAGGGTACAATGGGTCTCGGTTTCCTGGGGTCCGGTTCCCCAAGACAAAATCCATACTGCAGCAGGTCCTTATAAACTATACCAAATTCACCCCGTCGGGATCCTAAGGCTGAGGCTAAGTAGAGCCTGACCATACAGAGTCAATCATGAACATCCTGAGTAGATCGTGATAACATATCATACGTGCAGATCTGTGAGTGAACATATCATACATGCATACTCAGGGTAAATAAACCACAATGTGAAAGTAACGAAACATACGTAATCATGTTAGAGAGTTGAGATCAATGATCGAATGCAATATGTTATGCAACAAATCATGTGAATCGAATCATCTTAAGTTACAAACCAATTCTAATCTAATTGTCCGGTGTTTCTAACCGTGCATGATGATGTAGCTTTAAGTTATTCGATACACCGTTGTCTAGTGTTGCCTTGAATCGGGCGGTGCACGAAGTCCCTTAAACCAACACCCATGGGGAGGTGCTTAACATCCGGATAACGAACATGAATGATTCGCAGCCCTCGAGATCATTCACGCGTTGTATCACATTCTGTTGGGCAAGTCTAGGTGTCCTACATTCCATCATGAAGGTCACATCGGTCTTTTCTTACACCTATCCTTGTTTTCCTTTCATTAATTTAGGGTGTATACGGCTTAGCCGTGTGTGTGCTACGGCTTAGCCGTGCGTGGTCTACGGCTTGGCCGTGGATGGGCCGTAGAAGGTCTGTCAGTTGCTGACTCTCAGTTATTCCAGAAATTGCACCCTGTATTGTTCTACGGCTTGGCCACGGCTGAGCTTCGGCTTAGCCGTAGGGCATTCCACGGCTTAGCCGTGCCCTAGCCGTAGAGGAAAACTGGGTTTTTCTCCTCTCTGGACTGTGAGCCGTAGGTGCTATACGACTTAGCCGTACCTGCACGAATTCAATTTCCTGAAACCTGTACGGAATGTCTGGGAAGCATCCAAATTTCAATTTATCAAGGGAGATAGACCAAGTAGTAATCAAATGAGTATCAATGGGCTGTAAACACATGTTTTCCATACACATTAATGTGAGCTAACCAAAATCAAAGCATACCAACATGGGTTCTCACAACTATGGTTATACTTGCCTCAATTTGGAAATCAATTACACAATTGTTGCCCTCAAGCTCAAACACAACCTAAACCAAATCAAACCACAATGCATGCATGAGAATTGGGAAGAAATCCACAACACAGATACAACATGCAACAATGGAACAAGAAGGAGAAGAACTAGAGAAGAGAGATGAGAAGGATGAAGTGATTTCCACCAACTCACCTCACATGCAAGAAACCGACCTCCTCTGGATCGATGGAGAAGAGGAGTTCAAGTGAAGGAGGGAGAGAATTCCACGTGCACAGTGAAGTTGAGAGAAAAGAGAGAGAGAATGTGTTTTGTTCGATGGAATGGGTTTATATAAGTTAGTGGGTTGATCAAATTCCAAGAAGGGCCAAGTCAAAAGTGCTAATTTCAGTTTGAGTCAAACACGGGTCCAATCGAATCACACGACCTCGGTTGCAAATGACGTAGTTACGAAAGTTAACGGGCTCAACGAAAGACACGTGTTGACATCAAGATGATGCAAAAATGACCATGTCTAAGAAAAGCTAAAATTACAAAAAAGGGCTTGGCCTACTTAGTCCAGGTCAAACTCAACCCAACTACCTATCCATGACCCGTAACGAAAAGAAAACACAAACAAAACACAATTAGCAACGAAAACAAGATTAACTAACCGCTAAACGGGGTCAAGCTGGGTCGGAGTGTTACACTTTCTTTGCAATTTTATACAGATCAAAATTTTTCATGCTCTTAGTCCATTGCCAAACTTTGTAGAAATGTCTTTTCTATCGAATAACTTCCTGAACCTCCACACTGCACTACTAAGTTTCTTTATTAACATGTCTCTTTTCTTTTGATTATCCAAGTACCTCCTTTGTAACCTTCCTAATGCAATTAGCCATTTGATTCCACATTACTGTAGTTTCTCCTTCAAGATTTTATTATGCCTTCTCAATCATTTTGTCCTTAAATATATTTGCTCTTCCCCCTTCAAATCTCTCCACCTTGTTTTAGGGCCTATTTTGTTTACTACCACTCTCTTTTTACTTCTAATGCAAATATCTAAAACTCCGAGCCTATTTAGCATGGTCAAACTCTCTTCTGGAATAACCTTGAAATCTTTACAAGCCAATCGGTCTTATTTTCTAACTAGAACAAAGTCTATCTGATTAATATTATTCCCACTTTTATAGGTAATTAAATGCTCATCTCTTTTTTTAAAGTAAGTATTTGCTACTACAAGATCAAATGCCACTGTAAAGTTCAATATAGTGCTTTTGAATTCATTCTTTTCTCCAAATCCTTGCCCTTTATGCACTCTCATATTCTCTATTATATATTCCTATATCCTGTTTAAATCTCCTCTAACGAAAATCTTATTAATATTTGGGATTTCTCGTATTAAATCATCCATCTTCTTCCAAAATTGTCTTTTCACACTTTTCTCTGGTCATACTTGGAGAGTATATGCACTGAAGATATGGATTATGTCTTCTTTTAGCATTGGTTTAACTGTTTTAATTCTATCACCATTCCTCTTTACCCCTATAATTTTCTCTTTAAAATTTTTATCTACAACTACATCCAATCTATTTCTCGTATTACTCTTTCCTGCATAGAAAAGTTTATACACATCCATGAACTCCTTAGCTTTATTCCCTTTCTACCTTGTCTCTTGTTTATAAGCCACACTAACTCTTCTTCTTTTCATTACCTCAACCAACTCCATGCTCTTGCCTACCAAGATTCCTATATTCCAAGCAAAAAATCTAATTTTTTTATTCCTCATCGTAACCTCATGGACTAACTTTTTTAACCGCACTAGCCCAGAGTTATACAGTAGCTCTTGCACACTTTTCACTGCAGCCGGGCGACGCTGCAATGTATCGCTTAAAGCGGAAAACGCCATAGTCTTATCACGAAATATTGTTATCTCAAAATTCATGTTTGGGTTGTGACAAAATTTTACGTTAGCTGTGAACCTACTTAACGCAACCCTCCTCTTTTACCCGGATTTTAGACCGGCAGCAAAAACTGGTGGAGTTAAAGGTGAATAATAAAATGGTGCTGTCCAGGTTCGAACTAGAGACCTTCAGTGTGTAAGACTGACGTGATAACCGGCCACACATAATGGCTTCCTCTCTCTCTCTCTCTCCCTTTCACTCTCTCTCTATATATATTTATTTATATAACTTCTCATGATGGCTTCCTTTTCAGTAACTGTCAGTTTTAGTATCATATGTTTCGTAATTTCTTGGAGTCCATTGATTATGTCCGTTGATAGTTGTTCATCGTTTCTAAGCTTGTTAAGTATTGAATTGGCTTGGGCTACTTGTCAAAAGAAGAAAGAAAATCCTCATTTTATGATGTGTTAGTTATTAATTCATTTTGGATTCATTTTTTGCATTTTTTTTTTGTTGGGAAACAGAAAAGAGTCATTTGTGTTTCGATAGTTGCCAACAATCTGTTCCTCCTGTAAAAGACGGAAGCCTCCTCAGCCTTTGTCTACTTTTCAATTCCCAAAATACCCTTTTTCTAAATTAAATTTTCAAATCCAAATTTCTAAATCCAACCGTCGCATCGTTGACTTTCCTCCCATGAACTGAAACAAAGCGATGCAACAGAGACACAGTTAGATGTTCAACCATTCCTTCCCTCCACTGCCATATCCTCTTCACTTAAAATCTCTTATCCTCCATACATTCTATTCATTGCAGCACTCAACAGATCGTTTCCCATAAGTGGATATTGCAAAAAACATACCCAGTAAGAGGACTATGAATCATCTCCAGAAAGAATCCTTCCCGGTCAAGAAACGGGTGTGATCATTGGCCGGAACCATCACTCATGCCAGTGCTGCTCTTAGCAGGTGCTGTGCCTATTTCTCTGTTTGAGTTTGCTCCAGTAATTTCCCTCTAACTCTTGGCAAATAGGTAAGAGCTTTGGATAAGCGTTTAGCAAACAGGTTAGGGCTTTGAATTTGTACGATCCCTTTTCCTTTTTGGGTCTGTGTTCAACTTATTTAAGCAAACTGATTTTCCTTGCAAATTTCTGAGTTAGGTTTTTTTTTTGTTATTTTATTTCGAATCAAAAGGGCACTTGCACGCCATTGGTCATGAACAGAAAACCAAAAAAATGTGTTATACTTAGGGCTTGTTTAGTAGATCTAATCTTATTTTTATAGACAATTCAAAATAGAGCCATTAAAAAAAAGAACTATAAAAAAAAGAGGCTAGAATTAAAATATGTGTTTGGCAATGGAATCATCTATTTTAAATAGACCATTTTAAATAAATAGTTAAAAGTTTTTCACAAATATATTAAAATCTACTAGGTATCGAGCCTTGAAATTTTACTTCATAACCATGTTTGGCCTCCCAAAGAGATCTAACAGTTTGGATCTTGTGTTTGAAGCCCCTAATTTTTTTAAAAAATATTTAATAATTCACGATTTTACATAAATATCTCAAGTTTGGTGATGATCCAACGGCTGAAATTTGGTCTCACATTGTTCATTGACCTTCTACACATTTTCAATGGTTTGGATTGTTATTTATTATCCCATAAATAATAATAAAAAATAAAAAAAAGGGGCTGCCTATGGACTAGTTACAAATTCAGCATATTAATTCAATGGTTGAAAGTTTTTCACAAATATCTTGAGATCTACAAGGAATCAATCCTTGAAAATTGACCCCATAGCCATTTTTAGTCTTCCCAACATTTCCAATGGTTTGGATCTTGTGTTTGGGCCCCACAGAATTCAAAAACTAATATCCAATGGCTCACGCTTTCTTGCACATATCTTGAGATGCAGGATGATTTAACGGCTGAAATTTGGATGGATGGCCGTAATTGATCATGTGAACATTTTCAACGGTTTGGATCTAGATTTAGGGGCTTGGATTTCGAGAAAAATTGAAAAAATGAACTGGGCGTGATCCTTAAAAGTATTGTAGCTGGGCGCCTCTTATTTTCTTCCTCTTATTTGAAAATGCATCATGAGGAGGGCTGTGGGAAATAGAGCTTTTACCTCTATATATCTAAATTAAATAGAGCTAAAAGCACATGCCAAACGCTCTCATTTTTCCAACTCTATTAGATTTAGACATTTAGACAATAAGAGCCTAAAATTTAGTGATGCCAAACATGCACTTAGTATCGATTTTATCAGTTCTTCAAAACTGCTTAATGAATCCATCAATTTGGCTGCAGTTGTAATATCTGAATGAACCCATTTAATACTGGAGGCTTTGTTTGATTTAGTTTGTATGTTGATGCTATAATATAGTGATGTTTTTGCTAGGATTGGTTCCCTGGTAGCATTAGTGCCCCAATAAAGAAGATGTGCATATGCCAAATGACAATGGTTTACTTCCATTTTTGGTTAACGTTAGGAAAGAAATTATGTCCTTGTCAAAGTTTCCGTTCCTTAGTTTGACGATCATGGCTTGTTTTTCCGTGTAGTTTGAAGTCAATTCATTTCCGAGTATAATTTACTTTATATATGTTGTTTGTGAGGAATTAAAATCTTGGCAATTTGAATTCACGCAAGAGGAATCCAAAGCTTCTTTATGAGCATTTATCAACCAGGAGGCGTTAAACACTCCGTAGAATAAAATTTGCAGAATCTTGAAGAACCATAGGCTCTTTGTTAAAATTTAGACTTTCCTTAAGTAAATTGCACAGCACTAAACCTGTAGGAGTTAGAAATCCTCTATTTTGTTTGTTCTAAAAAGGGTATTTATGAAGAATATCAGACTCTCGAATTAAAACATTGCTGCCATTTTATGCACCCGCTGTAGCATAAGAGCTTGACAAAAATGAAACGAAAGTAAGTTTTTCCATGGGCAAAGGGTCAGAAATCCCTGAGTTGTTATGTTCATATTTAAAAATGTTAAAATTGCTCACTGTATATAAAACTCATTACAAGTGGTTATCATTGCGAGTTATCAACTTCCTTATGGAAGTAAGTTACTGGAAGTTACAACCAAGAATAAGGGCTTTAGCCTATCTATTTAAAGCGCCTGTGATTACCATCATATTATAGACGTTCTGGTGAAACAGAATAGGCTTGAAAACTTTCTTCCTCCACACTTTTCTATACAGTGATTGTGAGAAGTGTGTTTTGTTATATGGATGCAGAAATAGACTGCTTTAAGTACTAAGTCGAAACGCAACTTTTTTTTATGAAACTCCAAAAAGGGCTTTAAATATTTTGTCAATAGATTACTGTGTCTGTTTTTCTTTTTTATTTATCATGCATACAATATATAAATTTTAATGATATAAGTTTTGTAATTTTTTTGGTTCATGGTCGACATAAAAGTGACATTTCTATCATTTGATTGAGATCTATGTTTGGCAAAACTATAGCATCTTTCTCATAATGAGATTTTGCTTTAAAATTTTCAAAAATAAGGACAAACAACTCTAATTTTGAACTGCTTTGAATGGCCGGCAAGTGTAGGGGGCTAAGCTACATATCTATTCTGATTCCTGAAGATTCAATTTTGATCTAATTATAGCTTTTCTTTTGCATATTATCGTGGCTAAGGAAGTAGTGTGGTTTTTGAAAAACCACCGATCTCTTGAAATTCACTCCTTTAGGCAGGCTATCTTGCTGTCAAAGTAGTGGCTCAGTTGGTTTGAAACTTGGTTTTGCTCCCCAATATCTTAAGTTCAACTCCCACTCATTGCATTATCCAAACATCATGTGTGTGCTTTGATACCATTGACCTTAAACCAGTCTCTGGCTAACCCAGTGGACTCATTCCGCTAAACAGGAATACAAGACATAAACCCAACAGAATAGTCCTTGCTTGTTAGAATCGGATAATCCCCAAGTCGGAGGTCAAAGGTCCGAAGACTGAGTTGTCAAGGGATACCTTAAGTCATAAAATTAAAAACAAGAAAAAAAAAAAAAAGAAAGCCCAGCTATCTTATGACTCCAAAGAATTTGAAAGGGGCTCGAATTGTCTCTTTCTCTCACTCCTTTTAGAAAATAGAGGGAGTGGTTGCACATAGGAGGTATGAGTTTGGAGGATTAGTTTGTGTAATCTTTATACCATGAATCTTAATAATCTTCGAGTTGTACAGAAGCTCTCAATTATTAAAGTAGAAAACCTACGAACTATATATGGGACCTTCCTTGCAAAAGAAGATGTGGAAATTTGCATCTTTTTCCTTGGCTTACTTTCCACCACACACGGTCTATTGGGAGCAATACCTCTACTTTTGCGACTTATGATGCTACCATCGGTTATTTGGAAGACCTCATCTCCGATCACAAGTGTCAAAGGAGCTCATAATGATATATACATTACTTCTATAGAGCTTCCTAAAGCTTTGACAGGATCAATCCTCTCATTTTTATAATTTTGTATTGGGGGATCCTTTTCTTATTTTTTAAGCGGTGCTTTTCCTATCTATGGGTTGTGACTTGTGAGAATTCTTTTTCACTTTTATGCTTTATTTTTGCTGTTTATTAATCCGTAGGATGCAATTCTGAATTTGAATCTTTTTGCTGCAGCTGAAATGATGGTATAATCAGGGGGGAAAAATTTTCATCCTACAAATGTGTTCTTCTGGGATTTTTTACGTCTAAAATGCTCCACGTGCAACGTACATGTACTTCCACTAGGGTTTTTTTTTTCCACCAGCATAGATATAAAATTACTTAGTGAGACGTTTTGTCCTGCATAGGCTAGACCAATGCCACCGTTATAAGCCATAACTAGTGACAAAACTAGAAGTTCTGCAAAGACAGCCCGAGTATACAACAATGACGATAAAACATTTAATACAATGCGAGCTATGTAATAAGCCATGGCTACATGGTGGGACTCGGGGGCACATTCAAATGGTTGTGTCTGATTTGAGAAATAGCCTTGCAAGGACTGGTGAATCAATAATAGTGATGTTGGTGGATCCTAAATGTGTGGAAAAAAATCACAAAGTTTACATGTCACAGCTTACACAAACTTTATAATAATTTAGGAAGAGAATGTAAGGATATATGGTCATTGTGGTGCTACATACCATACGTAGAAGAAGCACCCGCCGAGGTTTGCCCATCAACGCACATGATAGAAAAAAAAATCTAGATTTATGGATGGTCCTTAGAAAACCTAATGTTATTAGTTTGACACATCACAAATTGTGCTTGCCCTTATATATTCTCCAAAATCAACTGCCAAACGGGCATTGTGACAGAGACTTGAGAACAAAAAGCAAGTGCCACACTGGCATCGTGACAAAGACTTGGGATATGTCTGTCTCTAACAGGATAAGTGTAATATGCATTCATTTTAGATGCAAAAGGTATATACAAAGTGGGGCCATGAATAAAAATCAAGATGGCAATATGAGGACATGTCTCCATGTGAGTATGCAGTGCACATACTCAAAACACCATGATGCCCATCATTTTACACTAAAAGCACCCTATCAAGATGTGGGTCCCAAATATGTTATGAGAAAAGAAAAGAAAAAACTCCCTTTCAAGTATATGATTTGGAATTCAGGCAGGGGGAAAAAAAAAAAAGACACACCACCATACGTATGATGGGTAAAATCCAAATTGTGAATAGAGCACGGAACTAGCACCCAGAGTCACTCGCATCCCCCACAGCGCAACTAGTGCATCTCATACCATTATTGTGCCTAGACCTCACGAAATGCATCACATCTTGCCACTTGTAAGAAAACCACATGTGGAGACACATCATGTTAAATGCATGTGAGACGCGCACGCACAAAACCATGAGGCCATACAAGCAAACTTAAACTCGATCATTCGACCAAAAAAGTAGGGCTTGTAGAAAGACGATTATTCAAGATCCGAGATTTCTACTAATTAAATCACAACTATTCAAAAATATCTTCCAATTAAAAGATTATTGAATGCATAAATGAGCAACTCATTCTCTGATACCATTGCTAGATTTTATATGGTTTGCAACAAATATTAAACTTAGTGATCTTACATTTATGCATTAAAAAATAAATAATCTTATGGATTAGAAGTGTACCTTGTATTATGATGTTGATAATGAATAGATCACTTCTTGCAAATCGGATTTTCTCTTATCTCCCTTATCACCCACTCAAAAATAGGTGAGAGTTGATGCGTACTTTTTATATCTCGTAGGTTAAGAGAGATGACTAGAAAACCACTTTCATAGATAAACATTAGAGACAATTCTTCCCATCAAAGAAATCTATTAAAGTTAGATTTTCTTAATTCCCTCAAAGATTAGTCAAACAAAATTCCTAATTGATTGTGCTTACTAAAATTGAAAACAAGATATATTTAGTAAAGCCAAAAACCAAAAGGGAAAAGCATCTTAAATTAGTGGACACAAACTGTGGGACACAACAATGTTAAACATGTGGTCATGAGGACCACTCACGTCTAACGCATATGGCCTTAAGAGTTGATTACTGTAAGAGAAAATGAAAACCACCCCCAAGAAGGCATTGTTGGATTACAAATATCTAGCTGCTAGACTCCCAAATTCAGCCACAGCTGAAAGAGGGAAACTTTTGTGCTGGCAAACTTCCCAACCTAGGGGGAAGTCAGGAAGAAGAAATGATTCTGTTATATCAATTGCTTGGTGGGCTTTGGCATTTTTTGCTTGTAGACTCAACTAGAGTTGCTTTGAGTCAGTTATGGATCTGAGGGGGGATATCACAATTTTGAAAAGTCCAATTTTAGTGTTATTCATTATAATTCTAGCAGATTATATAGACTTGCTCTTTCAGAATTTTTTGAAAATTTAAAAGGTCCCCTTCCCTACTAAATTTGTGAATCCGTCCCTATTTTGAACCTTGCAACTAGTATTTTTTGTTGTTTTCTTTCTATGCCCAAAAGGAGGTTTAATTACACTTTGACCCCTTAAACTATGTCTTTGATTTCATTTTTCTCCTTTATATATCAATTTTCTCACATTGCACCTTGAACTTCTTGAATTAGTTTCACATTGTCCCTTCAACTACCAATTCTTCACATTATACCTTCAATGTCCATTCAACTACCAATTCTTCACATTATACCTTCAACTACTTAAATTGGTTTTATATTGCCCCAAAGTGAAAACCAATCAACATAGTTTGGGCTACAAAGCGAAACAAGTTTTCACCCAAAACTGGGGCCATAGTTTAGGGGGACAGACGTCAAGAAATTAGTAGTTAAGGGAGCAAAGTAAGAACATAGCTATTGGTTAGGGAGTTAGATTATGATTAGGCAGAAAAAGAAAGGGAAAATAAAGTAGCTCATTGAGTTCATTGTGTATTTACCTTCTTTTTAGAGTGGCGATACTGCTAGAGCAAGTACCATCTTGCGAGAACAATTTATTCCATATGCCCTCAAGGTATTTGCTCTGATATATGTGATTGGCTCTCAACTTTGTTGGACAATAAGACATTGTAATGCACCAGATATTATATGTGCAATGCACTCTCCAACAATAAATCTAAGACACTCTCCAACCAAAAATCTAGTGCACGTCACATCAATACAATATACAAGATTTTTAAGCACACCAACCACAAATCTACACCTGGTAAGCCCACCCCCTAAACACACATCCACCCTAGTAGCTGCCCACTCCCAAAACAAGAGATCTCTCCACCCCGCCACCCCTTCTCCAACCTACCCCCGCCCATCAGACAATCCCAACAAAAGTGAACACACAACTAGCAATAACCCGTGTCATGCACGGCCAAGTATCAATTTTGTATAATTGAGTAGAGCTAGAAACCCTTTTCAAAGAGTTTTTAAGCTTTTATGTCTTATGAGTCATTTTGGATTAGGTTAGAGGAGGCTGAGGATGGATTATATTGTCAACCGGGCCCACTTGTACCCAATAACTCAGCTTTGGATGTGATTTTTTGTGCGAGTTAGCTACGGTGTGGCATAACTCATGGTTGATGTGGATTCTGATCTGGCAGCCTCAAAACTTGCAAATGTTGGCTATTTCAAATGCACTAACTGCGGGTTGATTATGAACGACAACTATTGTGGACCCCAAGTTATTTGTACTAATTTACTTCTTTGCCTTCAGATACCTTTGCCAAATTACAAGTGCACCTTCATCCCAACCCTATATTCTTTTTCCTTCTCTCACCCACCATCACTGCTATTGTCTTGAGTTGTAACAAGTCTTGACAAACGAATTACCCAACTCACATCTTCTTTTTTTTTTTTTGGGCTTCCTAGTCACATGAGCCTATATCTTTGCTTTTTTATCAATCTGTTATCCTGATCTTCCTTCGCAATTTGATATTATGGGGCTACTGTAGACCGAAATGCCGTTTTGGTCTAATTTTGACTTGTAATAAATGCTCAGGCTTTGCAATATTTGATTAATTACAATTATATATATCCCATCTATTATAGAAGTTCCCAAAAAATTCATTAGAGGAATGTTTCCAATAAATATTGTTGTTCTTGCACATCCCTACTAGTTTTCTAAATTAATCCCGCGGATATATATAATTCAAAAGAACATGTAAGTGATTCATACAAGCATCTTTTTCTTTTATCAACGGTTCGATCAATTGGTATGTTTCCAAAAATAATTGAAACTCAATTTCTTGATCTATATCTTCACTTTTTGTAAATTTATAAAGTTCTCCCATCAAACCCTGATCAAAGAACCTAAAAAATCCTTCAAATTGTATCTGATTAAACCTAGTATTGTAGACCTTGCCTCACATCCTGGTTCATTCTTCATCGAATCATATAGATGATCTCATTCGATGGCCAATAATATCATTTCGATGTGAGTGTTATTTATCTTCTAGCTTGTGACTTCAAAGGGCCATAGTGAGATTACAACGGTTTTCAAAATGAATTCTAATTTCCGAAACATTTCTGTTAAAAATAACTTGTTTGGCCGTAGATCTAACAAGTATCGTTGTAAAAGTGCATTCAAATCAACTGCAAACTAATCATACATCCCCTGCCTCAAATTTTTTTTATCTTGAACTAATGCCGAGATAGATTCATAAGCATATTTTGTCGTCTTCTCCCCTATTTTGTGTTATCTTTGGACCGAGGTCATCACTCCACTTCCTTGCAAACTATCTTCCTTTTACAATTTCATCTGTCAAGTAGGTCCTCAACCTCTTGAACATGGTCATAATGGGATTGTCTCTTGTAGTTTGTATAGCAACATTAAAGGATTCACAAAGGTTATTCAATAGTACGTCACAAAAAGGGTGGTTAATCAAGCCAAGCTACTCAGATTCGGCTTGTGCTTGGCTCAAAAAAAGGTCAGCTTGAGTTCATTTGTTTACTAAATGAGTCAAGCTTGAGCTTTAATTTGGGATCGTTAAGAAAACAAGTCAACTTGGGCTTGGCTCGTTAAGCTCAGTATAGATATTATTGTTAGAAATTTATATTAAAAACGTACTTTTATGTATTTGTTTTTGACTGGTTTATATACTAGTACAGTTTATCTTTTCATCTTAATAAGAATTTGTATGGGCAAATGGTTGTATTGTTTTTTTTTTATGCATATGTGTATCTTTTATTTTATAAAGTAGATAAGTTGATGTGTAGAGTTTAGCTTACATACGAAAGACTTGTTTGTTGATTTTTATAGAATATAAGTTATTATTATTCATAATCTAGATGGAGTTGGACACACAATTGGTATGATTGTATCATGATGTTTTAGTAGGCTTGTCTTGATTATGGAAAATAGTATAGTTTCGACTCATTATGTCAGTACTTTTTGTGTGTATTGAACATGACCGTTTTTTGGTATATTGTCTTTATACTAACTATATAAGACAATTAACATTTAAATGG
This sequence comes from Sextonia rubra, assembly GCA_037013555.1. NCBI lineage: Eukaryota > Viridiplantae > Streptophyta > Magnoliopsida > Laurales > Lauraceae > Sextonia > Sextonia rubra. The sequence goes on from JASUAD010000027.1 coordinate 1,110,745, forward strand.
TTGTTATGGGTGCTTGTACTCTTAATCCTGATATAAATAATAGACACATACATTTAATGTTTGGCATTTTAATTTACAAAGGAGTGAGACCTTTTATGGGTCAATAATCTTAGTGAATTGGATAACTACAGTACGTGTGTGTGGATATTAGTTTGTTGAAGGAATCCACGTCCCGTAATAGGGATTGATGATATCCCCTTGATGAAACTTATAAGTTTTGATTATCTCAAACCTTATAGGTGGCCTTTGTGTCTGACATATCAAATAAGTTAAGTATAAGGTCTCAAGGACTTATAAAGAGATCGGTCAAATATAGACGTCAGTAATTATTTAATCTATGGATATCTGAAATCTTAACATGGGGAGATTAATAAGCATTTAATAACAAGAAGCTCGAAATATAATTTTGAGAATAAGGATAGGAGTTTAATTATAATTCTCTCGTGGACTGAATTGTAATTTATGGAACTAGGATTTTAATTTGGGTGGAGTTAGGGTTTTCTATTTTCATAAGAAGCTTGCTCCTTATTTCGTTCTTAAGGTTCTTATTGTAGCCTATAAATATACGCTATTGCTCTTTAAGAAACAATAAGAAAAATCTCGTTTTGAGGGCAAAGAGAATTCGCAGAGGAGGCCCACATTTCGGTGTGAGTTCAAGCATAGAGGAATATAGTAGAAGGTCATGAGATTTTCGGGTTACTGTAAGACCGAGTCAAATCAGAGAGATCTCAACGGCATGGCTCTTGAATCATCATCATCTAATGTTATTTCTACAGTAATATGTATGCAATATCTGGGGTTCCTGGCAGCTGCCTCTAACAATTATAGGTACAAATTTAGACATATTACTAAAAGACTAAAGATCAACCGATGGGTTTAACTCAGAGCTATTACTTTGTATGTTTTATGCGTTTATATGGTTACATCGCGTATCAAATCCCATTTTATATTAGATACCTTATTCAAACGTATTGCTATCAATTTATGTAAAAATTGTTATAATGAAATCATTATTTAATTGCTACCGTTCAATTTACTAATTGTAATTGGTTACAATTTAATTGCTGTTAAGCTCGGTTTTGGCTCGAGCTAGGCTTGGGCTTGGTTTAGTTTGTAAACGAGCCAAGCTTGATTTTTTTCTAGAGCTTGTTTAATAAAAGATCTAAGCTTGAGAATAGCAAAACTTGGTTGGCTTGGCTCGATTAACACTCACATTTGGGTTGCTCTATATGATGTGATCTAGACTAATGTATGTTAGCTAACTAGTTATAAGCCTCCTTATTCTTCTTTTCCAATTCTTGCATTCATGATTAATTTTGCTAATATAACGTGCTTTATCTAAATTCCAAACTCTATCTTTAATAGCCTGACCTATGAAACCGGCATCCTAATATTTTTGTCAATATGCCTAATACAATACTTGTGTTCAACACAAGGCAGCAATCCAGTATATGCAATCTCTAATCCTTATAAATTTGTGAGCAATATGTGTGGTTTGTTGGATGCGAGTGGTCCTTGTGACCATATGTCTAACATTTTTGGGGCTTACGGTTTGAGTCCACTAATTTTAAGATGCTTTCTCGTTTTGTTTTTTGGTTTTATTTAATATATCTTGGATTCAATTTTAGTAAGCCTAATCGATTAAGGAATCTTGTTTGACTAATATTTGAGGGAATTAAGGAAACTTACCTTTAATAGATTTTTTTGATGAAAAAAATATCTCTAAGGTTTATCTATAAAAGTAATTTTTCAGTCCTCTCTCTTAACTTACGAGATTTGCAGATTATCAATTAACTTTCACGCATCTTGAAGTGGGTGATAAGAGAGATAGGAGAAAATCCAATTTGAAAAAGGTGATTTGCTCATCATCAAGATCATGGCGTAACATACACTTTTAGTATTTTAGTTTATATATTATTTAATACATAAATCTAGATCCATAGGTTTGATATTTTGTTGCAAACCATATTAGAACTTACATGGTTAATGCATAATTATGACAAGCTAAGATGAAACAACAAAGAGATGCAAAATATCTTAGCTTATGCTTATATGGTATAATTGTCTAAGTGGGTTCATTTGGAATTTCAATATCATCAATCAAATGTCTTAAGAACCAAGACGAGCTGCTAGTAATCTCAACTTTTGTCATTACATATGCCACAAGAAATATTTGGTTATTGCCATTAATACCAATTGCAGTCAAAAGCAGGCAATTATGATGCCTTTTTAGGTGACATCCATCAACACCAATCAAATGTATGCATCCCTCAACAACTCTACTCTTAATTGCAGCCAACACACATAAATCCTCTAAAATATATCTATGGCAACTCCATCAAAACTAGGCTTCATATGCAAAAATACAAAAGTGCTAGGGTTAGTCCTTTCAATTTCCCGACAACGGTCCCATAGCTTTGCATGCTGTTTTGCGTAACTTCGCTTTATTTGTTTAGCTGCTTTTCTCTTTGCCCTGTATATCTGACTTGGTGATACTTTTATAGTGAAATCTTTCCTAACTCTCTTAACAATTGCATTTACAGACCAAGCTAGATTCATTCTTAGTTCATCAATGTATATCATTGCCAACCAACTTGAATTAACCAACCTCTTTGCCTAAACCCTACCTTAGGTATGCTTGGGATAGTTAGTCTTTAGGTGTAGTGTCTTTTTGTGACCTCTCATAATGGATGCAAATATAACTCATTGGCACCCTTCTCTGGTCTCTGCTCGTATCTTAGTTTTCTCATTCTTCTACCTCACATCTTTCCCATTAAGAATGTATATTGTCTAATAGCTCCCATGGATTGTGCCCTAGACTTAAACTCATTCCTAACTCAAAATAAGGATCATCATTTCCCTTTATTGGCTTAAACTCTTTGAACCTATGTCCACTGGCTTCCCCATCAGATGATTGAACCAAGCTTGTAAATGCATATGATGAGGCCTAATCACCACTATCTATTTCAAACAAATGTTCTTGCATATTGGTCTTTGAAGGCCCAACTGTAACATCTCAAACTCCTAGGATGTAGTTAGCCTTAGTTAATTGCCTGTCAGTCAATTAAGTGTATTTAAAAGCTAAGTTAGTCCGAATTATTCTTAGGATTGTGTGTGTGAAGTCTCAGTTGGTTCCGAGCTTGTTTGGGCTCAGTAAAGGTAGCTTGCATTTTTAGGAAGTTAGAAGCCCTTTTTATAGTTTTTCGAATTTAGAGGTTTTGAGTTCATCAGGTATCTCTCCTAATCCAAGATCATCTTTTTATTCCTCTACCCAAATCAGACTCATCTTGGCCACAACATGTCTTATTTTCCAACAAATAAGCCTTTCATGAAAAATACTCCAAAACCTATTAAATGATATCAAAACTCCAACTATTTCAAAATATGTCAAAAGTGGGTTCATTGGAAAGCTCATTTAATTTCGTAAACATTGGCACTTTCGGTGACCCAATCCAACTAATGATTTACAAGTTATGGCCAAACAAGTTTTAACCCAAAACATTAAATACATGACAATATGGTAAATAACCCAAAAACCTAACCCTATTGCATTTCCCATTTCCCTTCCTCACTCTCGCTCCATTCGCAAAACCGCCCCCCAACCAGCCGAGTCTCTTTTCTCTCTCTGCTCTCCTCTCTCCTCTCTCATTCTCTCACCTTTCCTTTCCTTTCCTTTCTTTTATTTTCTTTCCCCACCTCACATTTTTCCTCTTGTTCCCCAGCCGAAACCAACGCCAGCCCACTCTCTTTCTCTCTCTCTCTCTCTACTCTTTCCTTTATTGCACTTCATTTTCAAATACATGTTGGGACTCATGCTCATTTTCAGAACTAGTATACATATTTTGGGATTCATTTTTATTTCCAGACCAAGTATGCACATTTTGGACTTCATTTTGATTTTCAGACCAATTATCCACATTTTGGCCTCACACCAAAAATCATCATCTACACTAACAATTATACTTTTTTTCAAACGTGCCGTTATCCCATTCACATCTTGTTTATCATTTCCATTCCTATCATGTCCTACATCTGGGTACATTATATAAACCTCAAGTATGTGGTTTTGAATACATTGACTAATTTCCCTAATTTAATCATCAGTCTGAACCCAACGACTCTATTACAGTCTCTAAACCCATGAACCATATAATAGAAATCCATGGTAGAAAGGTAAAATAGCTACTTAGCAATGTCCTTAAGCTCATATATTGACATTTCATCCTTATTACACTGATCAATAAAGTTTATGTGCGCACCGCGCCCCCCCCACCCCCCCCCCCCCAATCCATAATCCTTTCTACCCTGCTTTTCTCAATTCCCCACCATGGTATACCTTCTTGTAAATAAATTTGGATATGGATCTACAATTACGCATTCAAATATATAATTATAGACCACGCATAAAATGGGGGACCACATAGTGGCAGGGTACACTAGGGTGCATGAGGGACCACAGTCTCTCAATTTCAATAAATGATGCATCAAATCATATTTCAGAATATATATATATATATATAAAAGGATGGCATAGACAACACAACTCCACAAAATGCTCACTGTAAACCCACATACTCACATACACATGCCTTTCAGATAGAAGATTGACAAAACGGGCATCTGTAACCACACATACTCACATACACATGCCTTGTAATATTCCACCTTTTGCACACAAATCACATCATTAAAAAAAAAACATACAAAAATCTAAGCAAAGGATCGGTCTATAATAATAATAATAATAATAATAATTTGGGTCCAATCTAGGCCTATTAATTAATCCCAACTCAAGTTATGATTATTGATTTTAAATTTCAATAATAATAATAACAATAATAGCTTGGTTTAGAGTATTGTATCATTATGGCTCACCTAACCAATCCAAAATTTACTCCTTTTCTCATCTTACTTCTTCTATAAATCATTTTTTGCTTATATTTTTATCTATTTTTTTGTTTTTATATTCTTTTTAGAGAATTTTACCAAGAAAATTATTTAAGGGGACCACAAAACAAAAAAGCTTAGCCTAAATATGGGTACAACCCCAATGTTCTTTTTACTCAAATCCGACCCTCATTAATATGGATAAGGTTCGAATTCGATACTAAGAAAAATAGAAGAGTCAAGAATCCACATGATCCGGACATTGCGGACCCCCAGGAGGTCAATATCCAAAATACGACTGGGCGCACCCACAGCTGATCGTTACCATGATCTCGCATCCGTTTGTTTAGCACAAGGAGTATTAAAAGGTGGAACTAAGGTGAGGATGGAGTTGGACCAAATTTTGAACGTGTTTCGGGACCTATCTCAACAACTCCCTATATTTATACTAGCACTAGAAGTCGTGGCACGGGTGATACGTTTGCACACATAAAATAAACACGAATTCTTTATGTACATTTAGATGACCCCAGTGATTAAAAGGAGAGTTATCATCATCATTATTATCAAAGCCTTCTTCCAACCATATTGGGGTCCGCTACATGAATTCTATTTCTCTATCGGTTCTATTTTGAGCCCAATCATTTAATAAGTTAAACTTCTTCAAGTCTGAATTAATGACTTCCATTAATGTTTTCTTCGGCCTACTCCTACCTCTTAATGGGCCATCCACTTGTTTAACCAAACTTTTTCTCACCGGTGCCATTACTGGCCTACACTTAACATGCCCAAACCATCTTAAATGGGTTTTCCTAATTTTATCATATATTGGTGCTACCCCTAAATGTTCTCGAAAGCGCTCATTTCTAATTTTATCTTTCTTAATTTTACCATATATCTACCTAAGCATTCTCATTTCTGCTACCTCCACAAAAACTATAATAAGATCTTTTGGAAGTTGAAACCGGGTAGTCAAGACTAATTGTCTTACTGCCATTTACAGTTGATTAGGGCTGACAGATTTCATCAGAGTTTAAATCTTTGTGGGGACCACTTTTGTTTCATCCAAATCACTCAAATGATATACCTTCCTATGGTTAAACTCTTTCTCACCAAGCAATCTAGGGATTTTCTCCAGAAACATCAGAGAAAAAAAAAACACTAGATTAGAAAAGGAACGGAAGAGAGAAAATGGAGAAGATTTAGGAGAAAAAAATGGAGGAGTTGATAGTGCCGTCTTAGTGTGGGGTGGGGTGACCATCTCCTTATATTTATTAGTGGCTCTAACCAAACTAAGCCCTGTGTCCCAATCATTTGGGACGGATTCAAATGGACTAGCCAATGGGCAAAAGGCATGGGCCAAGCCCAGCGCTGATTTTGGCTGGGCTAATAATTCGTAACCCACGTCCAAGCCTTAAATTTTCAAGGACCCGTTTTGGGACGGGCCGCTCGTTCCATGCTCACCTTACACGAAGACACCCCAATGCCCTAATTCGCCTCTCATCTCTCACGCATCTGGCCCTCTCTCTCAGCTTATTGGGAACCCCGGTCCAGCGAACAAACAAGCCATACCCTAGGTATAAATGGATATATCTATCGGAAAGGCTCTAGTTTTCCCCATCTTCAAACCCTAGCATAGCAGCAGCCACACAGTCTGGGATCCATAGCTCAAGCGGTTCTTCGATTCTCATCTCTGCGGATTCAACTTTCCCGCCTTCTCTCTCTCACACACATTGCTCAATCCTGATCATGAATTCGGAGGATGCATGTATATATTTCCGAGCAATAAGGTTTCACAACCCTGGAAATCTGTACGACTGGTACGCGATCAAGAACACCACAAAGTCCGGTGCATATCTTTCTCCGGTATTTGATAAGCAGCCGCTTTGCCCGTTGTGGAGCACGTGTGTCGCCTTGGGTCCCGTCATATATGTTCTCGGCGGTCGAGTCTGGGTACCAGGCAATGAAACTGCTTTCGAGATCTTGGACAATGTGTATATGATCGACACGCTTGATCCCGAGGGTGGTTGGAAGGAAGGTCCTCGGTTGCTCGAACCGAGGAACGGCGCTTATGCTGTCGCGATTGATAACAAGCTCTACGCCATTGGGCATGGTTACACACAGGTTCTGGAAGATAATCGTTGGTCCTCTTTGGAGCCTGTCCACGGATCTTGCGCAGCCGGGCATGCCGTTTTAGATGGTGGCAAGCGGATTTTGGTGAATATGCCGGCGCTTCATGCAGTGTATCAGTATGATGTTGAAGCAAACACTTGGGATATCTATGACGCCAAATATCGTGGTGTTGCGAAGCAAACAGCCTTTGTAGATGGAATCATGTATTCCTACGAGTATGCTGCGCTGGGTGTTATTTATGCTTACGATGTCACCAAACCTGGGAGCTCCAAAAAACGGGTCTTGGGTTTGGAGGATGATCTTAGGGGGATCCTTCCAGCAGCTTTGCTCCATGTGGGCAATGGAAAGCTGTGTGTTGTTTATGCCCTAAGGACGGGAGTGGATTATGAAGTGCTTCATGTGTTTTGCCTTAAATTTCGGGTCTTTCGGATGGAAAATAGAGTGTCGGGTGAAGTTGATTTTGTTGCCTATTCTCGCTCCGAATCTGATTACTATTGCGATGGTGCATGCAGATTGTTCGGCTGCTTGGCAGTGTAAGTGTAATTTTTTAATTTTTTATATCTCCTTCAAATTCTTTTCATTTCATAATATTTTGATTTGCCGAGAATTGTAGAGCCAGCACTTAGCAAAGCTCACTATTGTGTTAAGTAACTGATGTTTCATATTTTAGGCTCACATCATCGATGCTCAGAAAGTCTGTAGAACTGGTGAATTGCTTCGGTTAGTTCTTGTCGATAGATGCCCAAGAGTCTAGGTGTATTATTTGGTTGGTTGATTAGGACTCGCGACCACGACACTGCATGCATGCCATCAACAGTGATTAGCAGTTACGCTGTATCTGAATTAATATGTATTGCAGACCAATTGCAGGGGCTGTTCCCTGGTACAGTGGTGGAAAGTGACTGGCTGACAACCGTTACTTCTGGGTGATGCAGGCTCTAGGGTTAGAGCTGCATAGGAGTGCCGAAGCACGTGTTCGGGGGATACTTCGAATCGTCAAGAAGACTCCACACACACGAGAACGCACCTCTCAGATACGAAACCCACTTCTATTAATCAATTCTAGTCTGAATATAATCTATTACAATATGCCCATATAAATAAGAAAGCAAACTGAAGGCCTAAGAAAACCTAATCTAACAATAAAAAGTTTTCTAATAATAATATAATTAGAAATCTACTAATAAAGATAATATAATCTTAATCTAACTTGAAGAGGGACCACTTGTGAGGCCTAGATTGCGTCATCGGTGCAGAACCACTTTATATTCGAGACGTGCCATGGCACCCCCAGACTTTCGAGAACCCCCTGATGTATACACACTATTTGTCCAGGGTCTTCAAGTTTGTGTCATTAGTGGTGTAAGGTCAAATTTTTTTGGGTAAGGCGAATGTTGTGGGACTCTGGGAAGTGGGAATTTGACTCCGACTCTAGGATGGTCATCTACCTCCTTTGCTCCGAGCAACCTGGATCAAAAGGAGAAAAACCGTCAAGGGGAAACGGTCGGGTGGGTCCAACTGTAGGCCCTCCAATGGTTAAATTAATGAATAATCTTTTCAAAAGGCTGAATGTAGCAAGAATCAAATTGGTGGTCATAATTCTAATGCCTCCTTCCCCTACCCCTTTATCCACGTGGATTTACTATAGGCTGCTTAAATGTCGTGCCCATTTTTGCATGTATCCCCCTTTTAGAGGGGTTGATGCCACATCCATTCCCACGTTGGAACACCAAATCGCCGTGCCTATATCTCATGGGTAGTGCTCCTTCTATTACGGTCTCTCCCTAGAGTGGACGATGCCGGTTGTCCCACATTATTTGAATGAATCGTAAGTAGCAATTTTACTGCATGCTTGCCTTGCTCAGCTTTGAGAGCTTTTCTGAGCTCGTTGGTTCTCTGCTCGGCTATAGAAGCTTTTCCCAGGCTCATTGGTGCCTTGCTCGGCCATGGGTGCATTCCCCGAGCTGCGGTTTATTTTAAACAACAACACACCCCCCACCCCCCCCCCCCCCCCCCCCCAAACAATTGGCACTTAGCTTTGACCTCAACCTTCCGCATACGTGAAGTTAGGCAAAGCTCACATCGTGGTACTCGGGGTCAAGTGTCAGTGTCCACGTATCCTACTTGTCTTTTCAAATTTCAAACTTCCGTCAATTCCGTCCTTCCGAACTAGCATGCTTTTAATGCCTAGATTCGGCGATTGATTCGCCTTCTTTCGCTTTGCCTTCTCTTGCCTAGCGAAGCAAGTCCAAACGTGGTGACTAAACATCTTTCGTGACTAATCTGCCCCCTTTAAATTCTTATTCTTCTCGATCATTTGTTTTCACCTCCCTACCTGTGCTACTTCTTCTCTACTCTGTCTGTTTGTCCTCCCTTACTGTAAGTTTCCTCTCCTAGCCAATCCTTCTCATCGTCTTTTTTTTTATAGAATGGGTAATCTTAGGAAACTGTTGTAGTCCACTGAGCAAGTCACGGAATTCTGGGATAAATTTGGCATCCCCTTGGATGTCCAGATCCGATGATGCAGGCCAGACCATAGGTCGGCCAACTCGCTGGGCCCAGTCCATAAACAATAGGACATCTAGTTATTTAGGAATGTTATTAGTAGTTTGATTATGTTAGTGAGTTTCTTATTTTGTTTAGGCTTACTTTAATTTTAGGAAGTTCTTGCTTAATAGGATTAGGAAGTGCTTATTTTAATTAGTAAGTCTTGTTTATCAAGAATTATGTTTATTATCCTATAAATAAGAGGGACTTCAATGTAGTTGAGTATGCTTTGATCATTAATAAAATTCAGATTGGGTTTTCCTTCAGTTATGGGTTGTTTTTTTGTTGTGTTTGTGCCTTAGGGCAAGAATCCTTTTAGATTTGATCAATCCCTCGGGAGATTAGTCTATTTTCTCGATCGTAGGTTGTGGCTGCGCCATTCGGCTTTCAAAACCTAGGGAAACTTTCCTCGGATGTTCTAAGAATAGGATGCCCTTTCCCACAATCTCCATTGTCGAGTGTGGTGTTCGTTTTCCTTTATGCCCCACCCCTTACTCATTCAATTCCTCTCATACACAAAACTTCTCCCCCTTAAATGTGCTCCCAATGTCTTTTAGATCATTATGGGTATTGCTGAGATCAACAACCTACTACGAATAAACCTCGGTGTTTTGGACATTCTGTCACACTACTATTTAGTCCCCTTGAAGAAGAAGAGAGATATCTTTTACCTCAGAGCTCGGGACCGCAATAGATTATTGGTTCATTATTTCCCCGACACCAATAAAGGCAGCAAAGGTGATGTTGTGGTGGTTGGTGGTAATTGGGGGACACCGACCACTTGGGGAGGATTGAGACGTATAGTTCCTCGGGCATTGGGGGAACTAGGGTGGGTTCTTGGAATTTTCATCTTAAGTAGTTGCTTTCTCTCATCATTCATTTTCTTTCTTTCCTTTTTTTTTTTTTCTTTGATACATTCCTCGGCATTTTTTGGTAGACAAGCAAATCAACTACATCGACTCTGTCGACGTCAACCAGGAGGATCTGCAGAAGGCCTTTGCATATCAATGTCCTCCAGAACTAGAAGGTTGGGGCCAAGCTGCGCATATTCTACTCTGAGACAATCGTTCGTATGACAATTTTTTTGCTATCCCGGTCTGGGATAATATTATGGGAACCGTCGACCAACCTCGAAGAAACACTAGTCGAGCTACCAAAAAATCGGCCCATACTTGCCTCAGTGGTGCCTCTAGTGTTTAGTCTCCTTCATCTGTTAGTTCTCTAGACCCTGCTTCTTTTGCACAAAAACCCCGACACAAGATGTGTGTCACCCGTCCTTGGAGAGCCTCGGTTCTCCCTCGTTCCCCAAGTAAATCCTCCATTACCCCCAAGTGTGCAATACCCCCAAGTGCGAACCTGTGCTTATAATCATTGATAGCGAGTCTTGTCCAAACTTTGGCCAAACTTCCCCTTTGCCACCAATGTTAAGGCGCAAACCCAAGAATCTTTTGGCCGAGCTCGGAGGACCTTCCAGGCTAGGTTCTCTCGTTGTCTGCCATTCTGCCTCTTCACAGCGGCTCGAGAAACGGGCCTTGGGGAGCTCTCCACAAGAATCGGCGGCAAAACAATCCAGGTCGACCTTTGAAGAGGTCAAGGCTTTTGTCCACTGGTCAGATGATGATGTTGCACCCTTGCCTTCCGAGCCCTGCTCCCCTTTGGCCGAAAAGGTTTCTGCCCAAGAAGACCCCTCCCATGAGAAGGGAGGTATATCTGACTCTCCAACCATGGCCTATCAATTGGCCTAGACTTCTTTGCTTCCTTCTGTTATCAAGCGCTACAATTCTCTGACAGATTTCGAGCTCATATCTTCCGGAATGCAGAAGCGTCTGTTGGTAAGCCTTTTTGCCATTCGTGGTCAGGCATGCTTGATTTTGTGGCAACTCTAACCATGTGCGTCTATTTCTTTGTGAACCAGGGGGTTCAACAATGGTCTGTTGCATTTGATCGACTGGAGGCAGCCTAGAAACGCATAAGGGAGTTGGGTACTGAGGTGGGATCTCTGACGAGCCAACTTGGCCTTTCTCAAAAGGCTGCTAAGCTGGCCAAGGCCAAAGCTGGGTCTGTGACGGCTCGTGTTGTAAGTGTGGAGAGTGCCCTGGCAACCAAGGACTTGGAACTGGTGGGCTCTGGAGCTCGGTATATAGAACTTGAAGTGGAGATGAAAACAACCATGGAACATGCTCGGGATGAAGGCTACAACAAAGCTGAGGCTGCTTACCCCAAACAGGTTGAGGAGATACATGCCATTCTTTTTTAGAGTGGTTATGATACTTGTCTGGACAAGGCTGGCGTTCTCGAGGATTCACCCCTTAGAGCAAAATACGCCGCCCCCCTAATAGCCGACCTTGGTACTGACTCTCCTTTAACCGAAGCTCCCGAGCCTCCTATTGCTTAAGTCGTTCCTGAGGATCTTGTGGGTAGAAGTCCTACTTTTGATTGTTTTGTCATTGAGGTTCCTCTAGCCAAGCTGCAGCAGGGCGTTGATTTGCTTGACCTTGGGTCTCCTGTCACAATTTCTCCTGATGCTTGAAGTCGTAGTTTATTAAATCCATTTGGTGTAGTTGTTGTTTTTTTGCTTTTTTTTCTCTTTCATTGTCGCTGTCAAACTTTTCCTGAACTCAATTTTGTTTCTAATGCTTGCATCGCCATGCCCAGCCATTAGTTAAAAGAGGTCAGGGCAGTGCACCTAGTTTGGGATGCTCTCCCTATTAGGATTTTTTCCGTCGATGCAAAGTATGGGATCATCTTGTTTGATCCTTTCCACCGGACCTTGGTCCTAGTTAGTGGCTGAATTTGAGTTTCCGTTGTTAGGATTTTGCTCAAAGTTCTAAACCACCATCCCCTCGCCGGACCTGTTTGTTCGGGAGTCGAGTTATTATTCTGATAACTGAGGTTTGCTCGACGATTGGCTGATAAAAACATTGTGAGAAAAAGCAAGTTTTTCATTCATTTGGATCCAATTCTTGGTACAAGAATTTGCAACTGAATCCAACGTTTTGGTACAAGGATTGTAAATATTCTTGGTACAAAGACTCATAATTGCATCTAATTCTTTGGTACAAAGATTAGAAGGAGAATTTCTTCAAATTTGAAATGTTCCACGGGCGTCTCGAGGGATAAGCTCTTGTCCCCCCTACAGAAATGACTTTGTAAGGGCCTTCCTAGTTTGGTCCCAACTTGCCATGGTTTGGATTTTTTGTATTTGGAAGAACTTTTCTTAGGACCAAATCGCCGACCACGAATCCCCTTCCTCGCACCTTTTTCTAGAAACTCTGAGACAATTGTTGCTGATATGCTGCCAACTTGATTAGTGCATGCTCTCTTCATTCCTCTACCAAGTCTAGACACTCGGTAGTTCTTTCGCCCTTTTGCTTTTGACTGTAGTACTCTGTTCGCATGGTTTGTAGGCTGATCTCTAAGGGGAGTACTGCTTCCATTCCATATGCTAAGGAGAAAGGCGTTTCTCCAGTCGATTGCGTGGGGTGGTTCTATAAGCCCACAGGACACTAGGGAGCTCATTCACCCAACATTCTTTGGCATCATCCAACCTCTTCTTTATACCATTCAGCAATGTTTTGTTTGAGCTTTCAGCTTGGCTGTTACTTTGCAAGTAAACCGGTGTTCAGAAGTAAAGCTTTATGTTGAACTTTACACACATACCCCTGAATGCCTTTCCTTCAAATTGCTTGCCATTGTTTGTGACCGTTGCTCGGGGAATTCCAAATATGGTAATAATATTCTTCTATACAAACCTTTTTTCATCAATATCCCTAATGTGGACTAATGGTTCCACCTCTACCCATTTGGTGAAATAGTCAGTTGCCACTATTAGGAATCTGAAGTGCCCTGCCGATCTGGGCATGGGCCCAACAATGTCTATCCCCCATTTATTAAAAGGCCAAGGGCTCGTTATCGAATTCAACTGCTTGGTTGGTTGCCGAATGTCCTTTTCGCTGACATTTTTCACATTTCCAAATGAATTGCAGTGCATCCTTTTGCATGTAAGGCCACTTGTATCCTTGCGACATAGCTCGGTGAGCCGGGCTCTGACCTCCAATGGGCCCCCCACAACATCCCTCATGGATTTCCTATAAGAGGTCTACTTTTGTGGGGTGGACACACCTTAGGTAAGGTCCTGAATACGATCGTTGGTACAGTTTTCCCTCGGGTGATACTGAGAAACGAGCTGACCTCCTTATCTTCCGAGCTTCCTATTCATCATTTGGGAGTTCACCATCCTTCAAATAGTGCGACGGTGGTGTCATCCTGCTATGCTATCTTCTTCCTCTACTTCTTCCATAGACATGACCTGCCGACCTTCCACGCTAGGATTGGGTTGGAAATCAACAGTGATTTCTCTCCTTAACTCGGTTCTAATGGTTGTGGCGAAACAAGCTAGGCTATTGGAGTGCTTATTTTTGTCACGACCGATTTGCCTGATCGTGACACATCCAATCCTTTGAATGAACCGATGAGCCTCTTCCAAATATGTGGCCATCCTATCATACCGAGCGGCAAATTCTCTGTTAAACTAATTAGCTACCAACTGGGAATCACAGAAGACGACTAATCTCTTAATGTTGAGCTCCTTGGTTATTTAGAATCCTGACAATAGGGCTTCGTACTCTGCCTCATTGTTTGAGGCCGAGAAACCCAAGGACACAGCCTTTTCTATTATCACCCCTTCTAGATTTAAGAAAACCATACCAACACCTGATCCTCGACCGTTTGACGTGCCATCCACATATAAATGCCATTCCTTTTCCTTTTCTTTTGCATCGCTCACAACATTGCTTGGCCGCTCAACCTTTCCCTGCTCCTGCTGTGACCCCTCCTTTGGGGTGAACTCTGTAATAAAATCTGCCAAGATTTGACCTTTGATTGCATTCCTTGGGACTATTTTTATATCGTGTTCTCCGAGCTCGATTGCCCACTTCACCATCCTCCCTTACAAGTCTGCCTTTTGTAAAACAGCTTTCAACGAGTGCTCGGTCATGATTTTCACGGTATGTGCTTGAAAATAATGTCTGAGCTTCCGAGCTGCACACACTAGAGCGAGGGTGAATTTTTTTAGTGGGAGGTTTCTTGTTTTTGCATCCAGCAGAGTTTTACTGATGAAATAGGTTGGAAGGTGATGTCTTCCCTCCTCTCTCATCAAAGTTGCGCTAATTGCATGCTCGGAGACTGCCGGGTACATAATTAATTCTTCCCCTACCCTGGGGATGGACAAAATAGGAGTACTCAAGTACTTCTTAACTTTTTACAAGGACTGGTCACACTATTGGTCCCACACCTTGTCTGCCCACTTTTTTAGAGCGTGGAAGAGAGGTTGGCATTTATCCGAGCTCCTGGCAATGAAGCGGTTTAGGGCTGTCAGCATCCTTGTCAACCTCCAGATGTCTTTTTTGGAGCTAGGTCGTTTCAACCTCTGTATGGCTTGGATCTGAGCAGGATTGACTTCTATTCCCCTTTGTTTTACAATAAAGCCGAGGAATTTGCTTGAGCTGACTCCAAATGAACATTTCAAGGCATTGAGCTTTAATTTTTATCTCCTTAGTATGTCGAAGACCTCTTTCAAATCGCCCAAATGGCTACCCCTTTCTCTGCTTTTGATGAACATGTCATCGATGTAAGCTTCCACGGCTTTCTCGATCAGCTCTTGAAACATACTTGTTACCAGCCTTTGGTATGTTGGCCCCACGTTCTTAAGTTCGAAGGGCATTCTTTTATAGCAAAAGGTGCCTTTTGGGGTTATGAACAACGTTTTGTCTTGGTCGGTTTCTTTTATTGCTATTTGATGGTAACCTCGGTAGGCATTCAGGAAGCTCATTCTTTCATATCCCATTATGGAATCTACCAATTGGTCGATTTTTGGGAGTGGGAAGCTATCCTTTCAACAAGCTTTATTTAAATCGGTGAAATCAACACACACTCTCCATTGCTAGTGGACCTCCTGTATAGCATCAGCTTCCATCAATTTGTCTACCTCTCTGCATACAGCTGCTCGGCGCTCGGGAGCAAGTTTCCTTTGCTTCTGGATGACCGGCTTAACCTTCAGATAAACACCCAGCTTGTGGCTAATGATTTCAGGGTCTACCTCGGGCATTTCATAAGGTGTCCAACCGAAGACGTCCAGATTCTGGGCGAGGAATTGAATTTGCTCATTTAACTCACTTTTCTCCAAGGAGTTACTGACCATAAAGTATCTCATTGAATCTCCTTCTTCTATTGGGATCTTTTTTAGCTCCTCCTTAGCCTTATCAGCCAAACTCGCGTTCAAATGTTTCGAACACTTCTGACCAGGCTGTAGTTGCTATTTCTGGTCAGGCTTCTCCTTCGAGCTATTGACACCATCGTCTTCTTTTTTATATTTTCCCTTAATAGCCGCGACTAAGCAACTCCTTGAGGCTGCTTTGCCCCTCTAATCTTCATGATCCCATTTGCGGTTGGAAACTTGATTTCTGATGTTAGGTGGAGGGGACTGCCCTCATACGGTGAATCCATGTTTGTCCCATAATGGTGTTGTATGGAGATGGCACATCCACCATTAAGAACTCCACCTGAAAGCAAACCGGCCTTGCTGAAACCAACACGATATCAAACCTAGCTGTTGCACAGCATGGCCACTAAATCCAAATAGTGGTATAGAAGACGGTTGTAGGTCAAACCTCCTGAGGCCGAGTTTGTTAAAGAGCTTGACATACACGATTTTTGACTAGCTGCCTGGATCAACCAACATTTGTTTGATATCAAACTTTTGAACTCGTAGGGTGAGTGCCAATGCGTCATTGTGGGGGTGAACCACGTCACCCAAATCTTCATCCGAGAATGAAATTTCCCCCGCAGTCTGTCTGAGCTTGCTAATGATGCTTGGGCAAGTATTAACCCGGTAAACTTGTTTTAAGTGGACCGCCATCTTTTTCTGTGTCCCAACAGCCATTACTGTGATCTATCCTGGGCTTCTTGCCCCATAGACCACATCTATCACTCCAACCGGGGCCTTTTTTTTTGCAACCAGCCTCAGATTTTTCATGTCCAAGCTACTTGTCAGCCACCCTGCTTGACCCCTTTCCACGAATTCCTTCAGATACCCTTGTTTTACAAGATGCTCGAGGTGTTGTTTGAGCATCCGGCAATTTTCTGTGAGGTTCCCATTATCTCAATTAATATAAGCAGCAAAGGTTTGGGTTTCTTCTCCCAGGATCACTCACCATCTCAGGAGGCCTTTTAAAGTAAGGCCTTTCCTTGATTTGAGTTAGGATCTTGTAGATGGGATCTTTGAAGATGGTTAAAATACCTTTGTACGCTGTTCTGGCGGGTTCGATACTACTTGACCTTCTACTTGGACCTTCCTCAAATTCTTTCTTTCTTCCTTTTTCGCCGAGATCCTTCTTCCTCCTAATGATGCCACTTATGCTCGAGCAGCCACATGTCCTCTTCTAGCTTTATAAATTGCCAAAGCTGACTTTCCCTTGGGAGTCCTAGCTTGTAGGTAGCTATTGCTACATGTTCATTACTCCCTTCAACCTCATTGTATAAACACCAATATCGGGTGTTATACTCCTTCAAGCTTTCCGAACTCTGCTTTCTGAGGCCGAGTAGCGCCCCAATGTCCTTTGGTTGCTTGGAGCTTGTGACAAATCTTGTAATAGAGGAACTAGCCAGCTCCCTAAAATTGCCGATGGGCGTTAGCCTCAGTTGGAAGAACCACTTCAAGGCCAGGTCTCCCAAACTTGAGGGGAAGACCTTGCACATAAGTGGCTCATTCTCGACCCACAATGCCATAGAGTGCTGGAAGCGTTGAACGTGGTTGGCGGAGTTCGAGGTGCTGTCATAGACTTTTAGCTGAGGTATGCTAAAATGTTGAGTAGGCTCTGCCTTCTCTATCTTTTCCACAAATGGAGATGTGAAGCCTTGAACCCTCCAACATCTCTCCCCAGCTGGATTCTTGGGAGGGGTCATGCCACCTTTCTCCATGATTACTTTTTCTATTAGTGCTCAGACGTCTTCTTCGGTGAGCACAATTGTTTTCTCTCCTCGGTATCCTCTCGGAGGGGTCTCCTGGGTGTTGCGTCGTGCTCGGCCTTCGCCATCTTCTCTTTCCTTTCGAGGTTGGGAGCTCAAAGTTCTGCTCCCTTTGTCCCCCATTTTAGACTTCCTCCAGGATTGGTGAGCCTTGGACGGGTGACCATCTTTCGTTGGATCTAGGCTTTGCCCCCCTATCCTCCAAGTTAGTAATCAACCCCAGCGCTTTACTTTAATGCTCTTCCAATCGACCTCCCTTTCTTGCATGAGGCTGTCTATTTTCTTGCCTCTACTTTTGGCTCTTCTAGTAGCCTATTGATCCTTTCCTACTGCTGTTTCACTCCTTCTGCCAATTCTCGGATGGCAGTTCTACAGGTGTGTTTGAGTCGAAAGTATGTATCCTGCAAAGGTCCATGAGGCGGGGACCTGAGATCTTGTCCCTGCTATGCCCCACTTTGTAGCTTGGTCACAGAGGGTGACCTTTCTAAGCGACTGGGGCCATGTCGATGTATCTCCAATCGGACTTGGCCCCCTTTGCCTGCTGGAGGAGTTGCTCGATTGCTTTCGGAATGAGCAATGTAATCATAATCCTCATCTTCGGAATATATCACCAGGGGTTCCTTTCTTGAATGCGCATGGTGCTTTCCGTGATCTCCCCTCATTGGGGATGGAAGTTGTGAAGAACTTGGAATCTGATTTTTTTTTCCTTTTTTTTTTTTTAATCTTTCTTAGCTTGAGGAAGCATCAGTGGATTTTCACTTTCGCTTCCCACATATGGCGCCAGTAGTAAGGTCAAATTTTGTTGGATAGGTCGGATGTTGTGGGACTTAGGGAATTGGGAATTTGACTCCGACTCTAGGATGGTCGTCTGCCTCCTTTGCTTCGAGTAACTTGAATCAAGAGAAAAACCGTTAGGGGGAAACGGTCGGGTGGGTCCGACCGTAGGCTCTCCGATGGTTAAGTTAATGGAAAATCTTTTCAAAAGGCTGAATGTAGCAAGAATCAAATTGGTGGTCATACCTATAATGCCTCCTTCCCTTGCCCCTTTATCCATGTGGATTTACTTTAGGCTCCTTAAATGTCGTGCCCATTTTTGCACGTATCCCCCTTTTAGAGGGTTTGATGCCAAATCCATTCCCACGTTGGAAGACCGGATCGCCTTGCCTATATCTCATGGGTAGTGCTCCTTCTATTACTGTCTCTACCCAGAGTGGACGCTGCCAGTCGTCCCACATTATTTGAATATGTTGTAAGTAGCTATTTTACCACATGCTTGCCTTGCTCGGCTTTGAGAGCTTTCTCGAGCTCACTGGTTATCTGATCGGCTACAGAAGCTTCTCCTTGGCTCATTGGTGCCCTGCTCGGCCAGGGATGCATTCCCCAAGCTGCTGTTTATTTTATCCTCCTACCAGTGGCACCCGGATGATTTTTAAAAACTTTGCTAGAGTCCTATATCCACTGTCCATCTTATATGCTGTCTAAATTTTATATCATTACCCACATGTTATCCAAATCCGAGAGACTCACATTATTTTGTTGGCTTTAGTTGAGAGGTGGGTCATTCTGTGGGTGTTTTAAGATTAATCCACTTAAATTGAAAATAGAATGCAAAAACACAGTGAAAATACTTAACATAAATTCTTTCAAACACAAAAAGCCATGAGAGAAACTCACCATTTCTTCCGCTTAGGAAGAACCGAATTTCTGAAGCGGCCCAAGACAAATGCTTCTCATGCTTTTCTTCTCCATTGATCAATGGGTTAGTGTTTCAGATTCAAATAAAAATGATGTAATTTTTTTTTTAAATTAGGTAGGGATCACAGTGCAGTGTCCTGTTGTTTTTGAAATTTTTATGCTCTATATTAGGGTAGCTTAGCACGATATATTCATGCAATATACGTGCCTCTGTGCATTAGACTTTTAGGCATGCTTTTTTCCCTCCCGGTATCATATATGGCATGTACTATAACTTGCACCTAAATTTTGCATGTTTCTTCCGGTGTGAGAGAGAGGTGGGCACCAACTGTGGGGAGAGGGGGTCGCTAGGGTAAGGGATGGATCGCACTTCAGTTTGGCATTCCCCAGGATAAAATCCTGGTTCTGCCTCTGTGTGAGTTTGTGAATTCAAATATGCATATTAAGGCAGCCGATTTGGACCAATCATATGGAAGGTTAGGTCTAAACTGGTCCATTGCTCTCAGTACCCTCGATTAACGGGGACCAAACTAAGTAATGACCCTTATGCTGCTACAATTTTTGTGTGTATATAGTTTTCATGTGGTCATTGTTTCACTCTTGAAAATTAGATCATAAGGTTAATAGTCGGCTATTACAAAGAACTATTTAACCCAGTGATTTGATGGTAGGCTAAATGTTTAAGATCTTGACAGTATGGTTGAACAAAGCTTTTGTAGAGACAGTGCAAGCCAGATTGCTGAAGTGACGCAACTCCATCAGCGTGACTAGTTATCTGTATCTTAGTAGACTTATATGAATCTATTCTTTTACCAACACAATGTATGGTTTTTGGTAGTCATTGTTACCCAAATAGTGTCACTCTTGGTGATGCCGAGGGTGCTTTTATGGGTAGACGGCGTCACTTATTGTTTCTTGCTTCTTAGGTTAGTAAACAGTCTCCATTTTTTTCTTTTTTCTTCATGATGCTGAAACAGGCCTTATTAGAGTAATTCATGTGACAAAACATTTGTGAAATTTAGAATTCATTATGGTTAGCTTGTAATGTCTGTTTCAGCAATGAAAAGGCAGGCAGTTTAATTTCCTTTTCGTAAATTTTAATATAGAACATTATGCACAAATAAAAAGAAGTCAGAAATTGAGTTCCAATTTCAATTCCAAGGCAAAATCACATTTGATCTTCCTTGGCATTATTTGATACCCTCCATTTCCTTTTTGTAGTTTACAAGGATCCATTGGTTCGTAATATCTGAATTGTTAGTGCTCACTATACAACTCCTTTTTCTCATTTTTCCTGAGTGTCCTTTTTGATTTTTTTCGAGCACAAAATTTACTTCCAATTTAAGCTTTTTTAGTTCAAAATAGTGGACCTTTTTTTTTTTTTTTGTTGTTGTTGTATAACAGCTGTATATGCAAGTCCTCTTTAGTCTTCACTTTGGCCATTACTAGATGATTGCTTATGGTCATATATACCATGAGACTTGAAAAATTGAGAACAGTATATTTCTTTTGGTTGAGAACCATATTGTCTTAAATAGATAATTAGTTGACATTACTTTCTTGAGGATTATTGTATAACTAACTTTCAAGTTCATCATGGATATGCTTGCGAAATAAAAAAAACCTCCATGATTTCTCTATCTACCTCACTCTCTCTTTCTGTGTATGTGCTACTTTGTGCACAGGATGGGGAAGGATATATGGAATTTAGAGATGAACCTGAGGCACATGTGGAGTTTAGAATTAACTATGTGATTTTGCTTCCTCAAGTTTCCTCTACTTGTTTACACCTTGTATGCTACTTCCCAGTTTCCTCTCTACGTCTTGTATGCTACTTCCCTCTCTTGCCCCCAATGGGTAAGAAATTTCATATCACTGAAAAGAGACTATATGCCGCAGGCCTTTACATTCCATACAAAACAGACAAAACTACCAAAAGAACTAAGCTCACTATGTAGCCATTCAAATTCACATGTAAGTCACTATGCCCAAGTGGTAAAGCTGCCATGCTCTTTGTTCAACTAACCCTTGAGGTAAGTTGATTAGGTAGCACAGCTCTCTTCCCGCCTTCTTCCTGAGTCAAAACCATGTCTAGATATAAATTTGTATCATGTTTTCTAATTTCCTCAGCATTTACATTTTCACAGTAACCTCCCAAGGTTTGATCCCCTTGTTCGGTAAAATATCGAGAAATATTAGTCCCTGTGTTACCTGCCCATGCGTCATAGGTGTTTGTACCTACCTATTCAGCAATGGTGTGTTACACTCAGCATCTCACCATGATTCGAAATCTCTCCCAGCCAATCCTCTCTGTTTTCAGCCACTTAACTCGCATTTCAAGAGAGCCATGATCAGGAGCATTTTCCCCTCCCAGGGTTTGTTCCCCCTGTTCAGCTCCTCTTGATCAGTTTCCTGAAGTTGCTCACAGCCATCATGTGGTGTACTATCCGTACGGCACATTTGGTTGCTCTTTCTTGTATGCTGGAGATTTTTTAAATATTACCATGATCACACACACTCACTTAGCTTCACATGCACACCCATACAGATACACACACACACACCCTTTACACGCACTCTTGCCCACGCACGCCCATTTCAGTTTCATAAAAAAATAATCCTTACGGAGGTTCAAACAATTTTTCTGTTATCCTCCATTCCTCTTGCAGCCTCTTGTTGTGTGTCGTCACTGGCATCTCTCTAAGTATGCTTAATCTTCTGCTGACATATCCTTCAATCTCTTTGCTAATTTCTTCATCAGATTTACACTCTTTCCTGAATATTCTAGCATTTTTTTCTCTCCACACTGTATATACAAAAGCTGAGAACATAATTTTTTGGTTGATGCACCCATGGCTTTTTTCCTATGGTTTTTGTAGCAAACCACACCACAAGGCCTATCCAGCTATTGCTTGGCAACTGATGTTGCATTTCTTAAACATCCCTTGTAGTATTTTTTCACTGAACTGACACTTTAAAAAAAGGTGCTCACGATTTTCATACTGTACCATACAAAATGCGGACTCCTGTCCATTGATAACTCCATAAACATCCATTGATAACTCCATAAACAATCAACTTGTCCTGTGTTGCCAATTTCCCTTGGATAGCAAGCCATAATACGAAACTGCACCTTGGTATATGCACTTTAAACCTCACTAAATCAGCCCATTCCACCGTGTTCTGCTTTGTTATCATACACAATGATCGAATGCTGAAATTTCCGTTCTTCTCCAAACCCTACACGATTCTATCCTGTATCCTCTTCAACTGAGTTTGGCTTCATATTTGTTGGAATTCCATCTCTAACCTCCATGAAGTCTACCGTCATTCCTGCTTGCCATTTCCAGCTATCCCCATCAACAATTGCACTGACTTTTGCCTTGTCTCCCAATCAAAATCATAAATAATTCTTTGGCCTCTGAAATTTATGATGGAACCTTGCGGATGCCACGGATCTTACCATAGGTATGTCATTTGCCCATCCCCAATTATATATTCGAAAAAGGGTTTAACTCTTTCTCTCAGTCTTCTTAATTTTCTCCATACCCATGAGGCATTTTGTGGTAATTTCTGCTACCAGATGCTTCTCTCCTTTATCAAGTAGGTATACACCCATTTAACCCATAGTGAATCACCTCTCTGAACCACATCCCAGAGGTGCTTTGTGACAGTGGCATTGTTCTTTTCTTCCATCTTTTTAATACCGAAACCTCCCTCTTGTTTTGGTAGGCAAACAACATCCCAGGAAATCTTGGATACCGTTGCCTTCATTTCAGTTCCCATCCATAGAAATCTTCTTGACACCTGTTCCACAGCTCTTACCACCTCCTTTGGAATAATAGACATTGAAGCCCAGAAAACCAGCATAGAGAAAAGCACATGCATTGCTAGTTGCAACCTTCTTGTGTATGACAGATATTTCATGGTCCTTCCCTTGACTCTTTCTGAAATTCTATCCACCGGGGTCTGCCAATCACTGGCTTTGAGTTTGGTAGTTATTAAAGGCATCCCCAGATATATGACGGGTAGCTCTCCTTCCTTGAGACCCAAGACCTCTATTATTCTCCCCCTCTCCTCCTCTGCAATCCCTGTTAAATATGCATTGCTCTTCTGTGGATTCAGCTTCAACCCCGATAGATACTCAGACTTCCAGCCCTTGCTTCTTACCCCCAATCTTCCAGCAAAAGAACCCTCCCCTATGGCTGATGTCTTATAGATATACCGAACAACTCATTTACGGTATGTTTTTGTGATGTGCTATATATTGCCAACAACTGGAAAATTAAAAAGTAATTGACAAAGTTTCTCTCTTCAATCGTTTAAGAGCCATTTCCACCATGTTTAATGATAGGCCAGACATGCCCCTAAACAATTAGGATCGGTACCACAACCTTTGTGGGTCTTATATATGGTAGTGCTGGAAGATTTCAAATTGCATCTGTTCTTATTTATATATTGTGTTTTTACTCTTTGTTGAAAACTAATGTTGTAAATTCCATGTTTTGCGTGGATGGATGCAATGTTTGTGAGATCTTAGTAAATTATCTCCTCTAGGTATTATATTCATGGAAGCTTATCTGCAGAAATTTGTCTTTGATTATCCTTGGTTCACAAGATGCCTACAACTCTTTCACATGTTCTGTTTTAGATGTCATCTGGTGACCCCTAACATATTTTTACATATTTACACTATCTTGATAGTTTTCTATCTCTATGTTTCTCAATAGGTTTCCATCTCCAGGAACAAAGGCACAAGATGGTGTTTGCAACAAGGATCACGGCACCACATCTACCACCATTGATGAGAACATTGACAGCAGCAGCCATAGAGTCAATACCACCAGCAACAAGAAAAAGAAGAAGATAAAGAAGAAGAAGAAGGCTGAGAAGAGCTTGGTGTAATCGAAGTTGTTTTCTTCCTATTAGAGGTTTATGTTTTTTTGCCTTCTAATTTCTTTCTTATTGGCATTTTTTTATTAGAAATGAGTGCTTTCGAGAGCATTTAGGGATAGCACCAATAAGGGATAAGATTAAAGAAACCTGCTTAAGACGGTTTGGGCATGTTGAGCGTAGGTCGGTAATGGCACCGGTGAGAAAAAGTTTGGCTATATAGGTATATGGCACATCAAGAGGTAGGGATAGGTCGAAGAAAATATTGATGGAGGTCATTAAATCAGATTTGAAGAAGTTTAACTTATCTAAGGATTTGGCTCAAAATAAAACGGAATGGAGAAACAAAATTCATGTAGCCGACCCCAACATGGTTAGGATAAGGCTTTGATGATACTGATGATGATCTTATTGGCGTTTCTTGTAAAAATGATGACTGGTTGATAATTGTCCCTTTGATCTCTCTTGTAAAAATGATGACTGGTTGATAATTGTCCCTTTGATCTCTCTCTCTCTCTCATCATCATCATCATCATCATCAAAGCCTTATCCTAATCATATTTGGGTCGGCTGCATGAATTCTGTTTCTCCATTCCGTTCAATTTTGAATTAAATCTTTAGATAAGTTAAACTTCTTCTAATCTGATTCAGTGACCTCCATCAATATTTTCTTCGGCTTACCCTTATCTCTTGATGGGTCATCTACATGTATAGCCAAACTTTTTCTCACCGATGCCATTACCGGCCTATATTCAACATGCCTAAACCATCTTAAGCTGTTTCTCTGATCTTATCCCCTATTGGTGTTACCCCTAAATGTTATTGAAAGTGCTCATTTCTAATTATTTTTTTTAGTTTTACCACACATCCACCTAAGCATTCTCATTTCCATCACATCTAGCTTATGTATATGTGTCTTCTTAATTAACTAACATTCTGCTCCATATATTATAGTTGGTCTAACCATTGTTCTGTAAAATTTGCTTTTCAATTTCGTTGACATTCGTCTGTCACAAAGCACTTTAGAAGTTGGTCTCCACTTCAACCATTCAATTTTTATCCTATGCTCCACATTTTTGTCAATCTCCCCATTTTTACTGATCATCGAACCCAAATACTGAAAAGAATCTCTACGTGGTATTTCATGGGTTTCAATTTTGACAATGGCTTCAATACTTTGTATATGTCCATTGAAGTTGCAATTCATATATTTTATTTCTGTACGACTTGCAATCCATATATTTTATCTCTGTACGACTTATTTTAAAACCTCTAGATTCTAATTCTCCCCGCCATCTCTCGAGTTTTGCATTTTTACCATCTTTTGATTTATCCACCAATTCTATATCATCTGCAAACGATATTTTGCGTAGTTAATTCATCCATAATTAATGCAAAGAGATAAGGGTTTAAGGCTGATCCTTGATGCAAACCTATAGTCATGGAAAATTTACCTGTTTCTCCACACGTGGTTTTTAGATTTGTTACTGCTCCTTCATACATATCTTTAAAATTTTCAATGTAACCTCTAGGAACATTTATTTTCTTCAAAACCCACCAAATTAAATCCCTCGGTACCCTATCATAGGGTTTTTCTAAATGGATAAAGACTATGTGTAGATTTTTTCTCTTTGCTCGATATTTTTCCATTTATTGCCTAAGTAAAATGATAACTTCTATAGTTAAACTCCCTGATATAAAACCATATTGATTTTCAGCGATCTTGGTCTTCCGTCTAAGTCTTTGCTCTATTGTTTTCTCCCATAACTTCATAGTATGACTCATAAGTTTTATCCCTCGATAGTTGGTACAATTTTATATATCTCCTTTATTTTTATATATAGGTACTACAATGCTTCTTCATTTATCTGGCATTTTCTTTGTCACAAGTATCTTATTTAATAGTCTACATAACCAACTCACCCCAATCTCTCCTAAGCATTTTCATATCTTTATCGGAATATCATATGGGCTGAGCATTTCCTGTCTTCATTCATTTAAGTGCTTCATTTACTTCCACTTCTCTAATTCTACAGAGAAAAGTATGCTTTGGTAATGAAGTATACTCTCTAGTTCTTGTATCTCCCATATATTCTTAATTTAAAAGTTTTTTAAAATATTCTTTTCACCTTTCTTTAATATCGTTGTGTTTCACCAGAATATTTTCCTCATTGTCCTTGATACAGTTGACATGATCTAAGTCTCTACTTTTCTTTTCTCTTATTTTTGCGAGCTTAAAACTATCATTTTCTCCTTCTTTTGGTCCCAATCTATTATAGGGGTCATCGTATGTTTTGAATTTTGCACTACTTACTATTTTCTTAGTTTCTTTCTTTGCCTTTTTATACAGCTTAAAATTTTTCATACTCTTAGTTCCTTGCCAAACTTTGTAGAAATGTCTTTTCTGTCAAATAACTTCCTGAACCTCTACACTCCACCACCATGTTTCTTTATTAACATATCTCTTTTCTTTTGATTCTCCAAGTACCTCCTTTGTAACCTTCCTAATGCAATTAGCCATTTGATTCCACATTACTATAGTTTTTCTTTCAAGACTTCATTCTTCATTCTCAATAATTTTGTCCTTAAATATATTTACTCTTCCCCTTTCAAATCTCTTCACCTTGTTTTAGGGCCCATTTTGTTTACTACTACTCTCTTTTTACTTCTAATGTAAATATCTAAAACTCCGAACTTATGTAGTATGGTCAAACTCTCTCCTAGGATAACCTTGCAATCTTTACAAGCCAATTGGTCCTGTTTTCTAACTAGAAAAAAGTCTATCTGACTTTTATTATTCCCACTTTTATAAGTAATTAATTGTTCATCTCTCTTTTTAAAGTAAGTATTTGTTATTACAAGATCAAATGCCACTGCAAAGTCCAATATACTATTTTTGGATTCATTTTTTTTCCAAATATTTGCCCTTCTTTAAAGAAAATCTTATCAGTATTTGGGATTTCTCGCATTAAATCATCCATCTCCTCCTAAAATTGTCTTTTCACACTTTCCTCTAGTTCTACTTGGGGAGTATATGCACTAAAGATATGGATTATGTCTTCTTCTAACACTAGTTTAATTGTTATAATTCTATCACTAATTCTCTTTACCCCTATAATTTTTTCTTTCAAATCCTTATCTATAACTATATCCGCTCCATTTCTTGTATTACTCTTTCCTGCATAGAAAAGTTTATACCCATCCATGAGCTCCTTAGCTTTATTTTCTTTCCACCTTATCTCTTGTATACAAGCCACACTAATTCTTCTTCTTTTCATTACCTCAACCAACTCCATGCTCTTGCCTGTCAAGATTCCTATATTCCAAGTAGTAAGTCTAATTTTCCTATTCCTCATTTCCTTCTCATGGACTAACTTATTTAACTGCACTAGCCTAGAGTTATGCAGTAGCCCTTGCACACTTTTCATTGTAGCTGGGCGACGCAACAATGTATCGCTTAAAGCGGGGAACGCCATAGCCTTATCATGAAATATTGTTATATCAGAATTCGTGTTTTGGTTGTGACAAAGTTTTATGCTAAGTGTCAACCTACTTAATGCAATCCTCCTCCTTTACACGGGCTTGAGACTGACAGCAAAAACTGGTGGAGTTAAAGGTGAATAATAAAATGGTGCTGTCCATGTTCGAACTGGAGACCTTCAGTGTGTAAGACTGACGTGATAACGGACTACACATGATGGCTTCCTCTCTCTCTCTCTCTCTCTCTCTTTCTCTATATATATATATATATATTTATTTATATAACTTCTCATTATGGCTTCCTTTTCGTTAACTGTCAGTTTTAGTATCATATGTTTCGTAATTTCTTGGAGTCCATTGATTGTGTCCATTGATAGTTGTTCATCGTTTCTAAGCTTCTAAGTATTGAATTGGCTTGGGCTACTTATCAAAAGAAGAAAGCAAATCCTCATTTTATGATGTGTTAGTGCTTCATTAATTCATTTTGGATTCATTTTTTGCTTTTTTTTTTTTTTGGGAAACAGAAAAAAGTCATTTGTGTTTCGATAGTTGCCAACAATCTGTTCCTCCTATAAAAGACGGAAGCCTCCTCAGCCTTTGTCTACTTTTCAATTCCCAAAATACCCTTTTTCTAAATTAATTTTTCAAATCTAAATTTCTAAATCCAACCGTCGCATCGTCCACTTTTTTCCCATGAACTGAAACAAAGCGATGCAACAGAGACACAGTTAGATGTTCAACCATTTCTTCCCTCCACTGCCATACCCTTCTTCACTTAAAATCTCTTATCATCCATACATTCTGTTCGTTGCAGCACTCAACAGATCGTTTTCCTTAAGTGGGTATTGCATAGTACAAAAAAACATACCCAGTAAGAGGACTATGAATCATCTCCAGAAAGAATCCTTCCGGTCAAGAAATGGGTGTGATCATTGGCCTGAACCATCACTCATGCCAGCGCTGCTCTTACCAGGTGCTGTGCCTCTTTCTCTGTTTGAGTTTTCTCCGGTAATTTCCCTCTAATTCTTGGCAAATAGGTAAGGGCTTTGGATGAGCGTTTAGCAAACAGGTTAGGGCTTTGAATTTATATGATCCCTTTTCCTTTTTGGGTCTGTGTTCGACTTATTTAAGCAAACTGATTTTCCTTGCAAATTTCTGAGTTAGGTTTTTATTTTTTTAATTTTATTTCGAATCAAAGGGCACCTGCACGCCATTGGTCATGAACAGAAAACCAAAAAAATGTGTTATACTTAGTATCGATTTTTTCAGTTCTTCAAGACTGCTTAATGAATCCATCAATTTGGCTGCAGTTGTAATATCTGAATGAAACCATTTAATACTGGAGGCTTTGTTTGATATAGTTTGTGTGTAGATGCTATAATATGGTGATGTTTTTGCTAGGATTGGTTACCTGGTAGCATTAGTGCCACAATGAAGAAGATGTGCATATGCCAAATGACAATGGTTTACTGCTTTTTTTGGTTAACGTTAGGAAAGAAATTATGTCCCTATCAAAGTTTCCGTTCCTTATTTTGACGACCATGGCTTGTTTTTCCTTGTAGTTTTAAGTCAATTCATTTCCGAGTATAATTTACTTTATATATGTTGTTTGTGAGGAATTAAAATCTTGGCAATTTGAATTGACGCAAGAGGAATCCAAAGCTTCTTTATGAGCATTTATCAACCAGGAGGCGTTGAAAACTCCGGAGAATAAAATTTGCAGAATCTTGAAGAACCGTAGGCTCTTTGTTAAATTTTAGACTTAAGTAATTTGCACAGCACTAAACCTGTAGGAGTTAGAAATCCTCTATTTAGTTTGTAACTTAAAAGGGTATTTATGAAGAATATGACTCTTGAATTAAAACATTGCTGCCATTTTATGCACCTGCTGTAGCATAAGAGCTTTACAAAAATGAAAAGAAAGAAAGTTTTTCCATGGGCAGAGGGTCAGAAATCCCTGAGTTGTTATGTTCATATTTAGAACTGTTAAAATTGCTCACTGCATGTAAAACTCATTACAAGTGGTTATCATTGTGAGTTACAACTTCCTTATGGAAGTTACTGGAAGTTACCACCAAGAATGGGGGCTGAAGCCTATCTATTAAAAGCGCCTGTGATTAGCATCATGTTTTAGACGTTCTGGTGAAACAGAATAGGCTTCAAAACTTTCTTCCTCCACACTTCCATACAGTGATTATGAGAAGTGTTTTTTGTTTTATGGATGCAGATATAGACTGCTTTAAGTGTTAAAGGCCGAAATGCAATTTTTTTTTATGAATATCCAAAAAGGGCTTTAAGTATTTTGTAAATAGATGACTGTGTCTGTTTTTCTTTTTTTTATTTTTCATGCATACAATATATAAATTTTAATAATATAAGTTTTGTAATTTTTTTGGTGCATGGTCGATATAAAAGTGACATTTCTATCATTTGATTGAGTTCTATGTTTGGCAAAACTATAGCATGTTTCTCATAATGAGATTTAGCTTTTAAAATTTCGAGAATAAGGACAAACAATTCTAATTTTGAAGTGCTTTGAATGGCCAGTGAGTGTAGGGGGCTACGCTACGTATCTATTCTTATTCCTGGAGATTCAATTTTGATCTAATTATAGCTTTTCTTTTGCATATTATGGTGGCTAAGGAAGTAGTGTGGTTTTTGAAAAACCACCAATCTTATGAAATTCACTCCTTTAGGCAGGCTATCTTGCCGTCAAGGCGGTGGCTCAATTGGTTTGAGATTTGGTTTTGCTTTTCAATATCTTAAGTTCAACTCTCGCCCCTTGCATTATTTGAGTACTATGTGTGCGGCCATATAGGTACCTCCTAGGGATGTTCTTCTTCGTTAGAATCGGATAACCTTTGGCCGGAGGCTAAAAGTCCAAAGACTAGAGTGTCAAGAAATACCCTGAGTCATAAAAAAAAAAAAAGAAGAAGAAGAAAGGCCGGCTGTCTTATGACTTCAAAGAATTTGAAAGAGGGTCAAATTGTCTCTTTCTCTCACTGCTTTTAGAAAATAGGGGGAGTGGTTGTACATAGGAGGTATGAGTTTGGAGGATTGGGTTGTGCAATCTTTATGCCATGAATCTTAATAATCTTCGAGTTGTACAGAAGCACTCTATTATTAAAGCAGAAAAAGAGTAGGTTTTATATGCATTACTTTATCAAGTTCGCAAACTATACATGAGACCGTCCTTGTAAAAAGAAGATGTGGAAATTTGCATCTTCTTCCTTTGCTTACTTTCCACCACACAAGGTTCATTGGGAGCAATACCTCTACTGTTGCGACTTATGATGCTACCATCGGTTATTTGGAAGACCTCATCTCCGATCGCAACAGTCAAAGGAGCTCATGATGATATATACATTGCTTCTATAGAGCTTCCTAAAGCTTTGACAGGATCAATCCTTTCATTTTTGTAATTTTGTACTGGGGGATTCTTTTCTTATTTTTTAAGTGGTGCTTTTCCTATCTATGGGTTGTGAGTTGTGAGAATTCTTTTTAACTTTTATGCCTTATTTTTGCTGTTTATTAATCCGTAGGATGCAATCCTTAATTTGATTCTTTTTGCTGCGGCTGAAATGATGGTATAATCAGGGGGGAAAAAAATTCATCCTACAAATATGTTCTTCTGGGATTTTTTACGTCTAAAATGCTCCACGTGCAACGAACATGTACTTCCACTAGGTTTTTTTTTTCCACTAGTATAGATATAAAATCACTTAGTGCAACGTTTTGTCCGGCATAGGCTAGACCAATGGCACCATTATAAGCCATACTAGTGACAAAACTAGAAGTTCTGGAAAGACAGCCCGAGTATGAAACAATGACGATAAAACATTCAAAACAATGCGAGCTATATAATAAGCCATGGCTACATGGTGGGACTCGGGGGCACATTCAAACGGTTGTTTCTGATTTGAGAAATAGCCTTGCAAGGACTGGCGAATCAATAATAGTGATGTTGGTGGATCCTAAATGTGTGGAAAAAGAAATCACAAAGTTTACATGTCACAGCTTACACAAACTTTATAATAATTTAGGAAGAGAATGTATGGATATATGGTCATTGTGGTGCTATGTACCATACGTAGGAGAAGC
Source organism: Sextonia rubra (assembly GCA_037013555.1). Classification (NCBI taxonomy): domain Eukaryota; kingdom Viridiplantae; phylum Streptophyta; class Magnoliopsida; order Laurales; family Lauraceae; genus Sextonia; species Sextonia rubra. The sequence goes on from JASUAD010000027.1 coordinate 1,142,506, forward strand.
ACACCGCGAGGTTTGCCCATTAACGCACATGCTAGAAAAAAAATTTAGATCTATGGATGGTCCTTAGAAAACCTAATGTTAGTAGATTGACACATCACAAATTGTGCTTGTCCTTACATATTCTACAAAAGCAACTGCCACATGGGCATTGTGACAGAGACTTGGGAACAAAAAGCAAGTGCCACACTGGCATCGTAACAAAGACTTGGGATATGTCTCTCTCTAACAGGATAAGTGTAATATGCAGTCATTTTAGATGCAAAAGGTTTATACAAAATGGGGCCATGAATAAAAATCAAGATAACAATACGACGACATGTCTCCATGTATGCGGTGCACATACTCAAAACACCATGATGCCCATCATTTTACACTAGAAGCACCCTATCAAGACGTGGGTCCCAAGTATGTTATGAGAAAAGAAAAGAAAAAACTCCCTTTCAAGTTGATGATTTCGAATTCAGGTACCAAAGAAAAAAAAAAAGGGAAAAACACACCACCATACATATGATGGGTAAAATCCAAATTGTGAATAGAGCACGGAACTAGCACTCAAAGAGTCACCCGCATCCCCAACAGAGCAACTAGTGCATCTCATACCATTATTGTGCCTAGACCTCACGAAATACATCACATCTTGCCACTTGTAAGAAAACCACATGTGGGAGACACATCATGTTAAATGCATGTGAGACGCGCACACACAAAACCATGAGGCCATACAAGCAAACTCAAACTCGATCATTCGACCAAAAAATAGGGCTTGTAGAAAGACGATTATTCAAGATCCGAGATATTTACTAATTAAATCACAACTATTCAAAAAATATCTTCCAATTAAGAGATTACTGAATGCACAAATCAGCAACTCATTCTCTGACACCATTGTAAGATTTTATATGGTTTGCAACAAATATCAAACCTAGGGATCTTAGACTTATGCATTAAACAATAAATAATCTTATGGATTAGAAGTGTACCTTGTATCATAATGTTGATAATGAATAGATCGCCGCTTGCAAATCAGGTTTTCTCTTATCTCCCTTATCACCACTCCAAAATGGGTAAGAGTTGATGTGTACTTTTCATATCTCGTAGGTTAAGAGAGATGACTGGAAAACCACTTTCATAGATAAGCCTTAGAGGCATTTCATCCCATCAAAAAAATCTATTAAAGTTAGATTTTTTTAATTCCCTTAAAGATTAGTTAAGCAAGATTCCTAATTGATTGCGCTTACTAAAATTGAATACAAGTTATATTTAGTAAAACCAAAAACCAAATAGGAAAAGCATCTTAAATTAGTGGACTCAAACCATGGAACACAATAATGTTAAACATGTGGTCATGAGGACCACTCACATCTAACACATATGACCTTAAGAGTTGATCATTGTAAGAGAAAATGAAAACCATCCCCAAGAAGGCATTGTTGGAATACAAATATCTAGCTGCTAGACTCGCAAATTCAGCCACAGCCGAAAAATGGGAAACTTTTGTGCTGATAAATTTCCCAAACTAGGGGAAAATCCGGAAGAAGAAATGATTCTGTTATATCAACTGCCTGTTGGGCTTTGGCATTGTTTGCTTGTAGATTCAACTAGAGTTTCTTTGAGTCAGTGATGGATCTAAGGGGGGATATCACAGCTTGGAAAAGTCCAATTTTAGTGTTATTCATTATAATACTAGCAGATTATATAGACTTGCCCTTTTAGAATTTTTTGAAAATTTATAAGGTCCCCTCCCCAACTAAATTTGTGAATCTGTCCCTATTTAGAACCTTGCAACTAGTATTTTTTGTTGTTTTCTTTCTATGCCCAAAAGGAGGTTTAATTAGATTTTGACCCCTTAAACTATGTCTTTGATCTCATTTTTCTCCTTAATCTATCAATTTCCTCACATTGCTCCTTTAACTTCTTAAATTAGTTTCACATTGTCCCTTCAACTGCCAATTCTTCACATTATACCTTCAATGTCCCTTCAACAACCAATTCTTCACATTATACCTTGAACTACTTAAATTGGTTTTATACTGCCCCAAGGTGAAAACCAATCAACATAGTTTGGGCCACAAAGCGAAACAAGTTTTCACCGAAAACCGGGGCCATAGTTTAGTGGGACAGACGTCAAGAAATTAGTAGTTAAGGGAGCAAAGTGAGAACATAGCTATTGGCTAGGGAGTTAGATTATGATTAGGTGAAAAAAAAATGGAAAATGAAGCAGCTCATTGAGTTCATTTTGTATTTACCTTGTTCTTAGAGTGGCGATACTTCTAGAGCAAGTACCATCTTGCAAGAACAATTTATCTATATGCCCTCAAGGTATTTGCTCTGATGTATACGATTGGCGCTCAATTCTGTTGGGCAATTAGACATTGTAATGCACCATATATTATCCGTGCAATGCACTATCCAACAATAAATCTAAGACACTCTCCAACAAAAAATCCAGCGTACTTCACACTAATACAATGTACAAGACTGTTAACCACACCAACCACAAATCTACACCTGACAAGCCCACCCCCTAAACACACATTCACCCTAGGAGCCGCCCACTCCCAAAAAAGAAATCTGTCCGCCCCGCCACCCCTTCTCCAATCTAGCCCTGCCCATCAGACAATTCCAACAAAAGTGAACACACACCTAGCAATAACCCGTGTCTTGCATGGCCAAGTATCAATTTGTATAATTGAGCTGAGCTAGAAACCCTTTTCAAGGAGTTTTTAAGCTTTTATACCTTATGTGTCATTTTGGATTAGGTTAGAGGAGGCTGAGGATGGATTATATTGTCAACCGGGCTCATTTGTACCAAATAACTTAGCTTTGGATGGGCATTTTTGTGTGGGTTAGCTACTGGTGTGGCATAACTCATGGTTAATGTGGATTTCGATCTGGCAACCTCAAAACCCACAAATGTTGGCTATTTCAAATGCACCAACTACATGAACGGCAGCTCTTGTGGACCCCAAGTTATTTGTACCAATTTAGTTCTTTGCCCGTAGATACCTTTACCAAATTACAAGTGCGCCTTCATCCCAACCCTGTCTTCTTTTTCCTTCTCTCACCCACCATCGCTGCTATTGTCTTGAGCTGCAACAAGTCTTGACAAACAATTTACCTAACTCACATCTTCTTCTTCTTCCTTTTTTTTTTTTTTTTGTTTTTGGTTTTTTTTTTTTTTTGTTTCCTGCTCACACAAGCCCATATCTTTGCTTTTCTTTTTTTTAATCAATCCGTTATCCTGACCATCCTTCCCAATTTGATATTATGGTGCTGCTATAGACTGAAATGCCATTTTGGTCTAATTCTGACTTGTAATAAATGCTCAGGCTTTGCAATATTTGATTAATTACAATTCTATATATCCCATCTGTTATAGAAGTTCCCAAAAAATTCATTAGAGGAATGTTTTCAATAAATATTGTTGCTCTTGCACGTCCCTACTAGTTTTCCAAATTAATCCCGCGGATACATATAATTCAAAAGAACATGTAAGTGATTCATACAAGCATCTCTGTCATAACCCGAGCCCAAGAAATCGGGGATTAGGATCTACCCAATCAATGACACACATACTCCCGTATATATACACTTGAACCCAATCCAGATGCACATACACAAGGGAAGCATTCACATGTGCAAACAGAATACGCGGACGCTGCAAATATCATAGAACAAGGAAATACAACAAAGCACATAATCACTAGTAATTATACAAAAGCTACATTAGATACAAAAGAGATCTTATGATGTCATGCAACAAGATGTGAACAGGTTGAAGCCAAGACGCTCTCCGAAGGGGAACAATCATGTCCACTCATCTAGCCCAGATGGGGCCTCTACAATCTCCTCTGGAGTCTGGCCGACCTTCACGGGATCGAAAATGGAATCTGAGCCTGAAACACTAATAAACAACATGTGAATATAACGATTCAGCGTAGCATAAGCAACATAGAGGTAATACACGTTGTCTCTAAAAAAATTCATGATAGGCAGATTAAGTAGAAGTGCAAGTTCGTATACTAGGCAAATCGTGCACTTGAATAAGGAATGCATCTGATTCAAAGTAGAGAAATACTGTACTAGGTGGCCACTACATATACCATATTCTCTGAAATTTGAGAGCGCGACATGAGAGAACACCATCGACTGGGCCAGGGTACAAATGAGTCTCGGTTTCCTGGGGTCCGGAATCCCCAAGACGTGAGCACACTGCAGCGGCAACAAGCATGCTAGACCAAATTCAACCCCATCGGGTATCCTAAGACTGAGGCTGAGTAGAGCCAGAAACAACCAATCAAGCATATATCAAGACATTGCATAAGACTAACGAAAGCACATAATATATAATGCGATACTCACATACAACGTACATGCAAGTCAATGTCCATATCAATGTCAAGAATACAACACGAGACATGCCGATGCATATTCATTTTCTTAATCAAGATTTGAGGGCAAGAATAATACTACAAGATGCTATGCAGTTCAAGTTGATAGAATCAAGGTTAGTTACTAGCCAACCCTAGTCTAATTATCCACTGCTACTAACCGTGCATGATGATGTAGTTTTAAATTGTCCGATACTCGATTGTTCTTCCTTTGGTGTCTCATTACAAGAGAAAGAGTACCGAAGTCCCTTAAACAACGCCCATGGGGAGGTGCTTAATAAATGGATAACACTCATAAATAAATCTCAGCCCTTAAGACCATTCATGATTTGCCCATAGTCAATCATTAGGGTGGCCCCTTCTTAGGTCTCCAAGTAGTCTATGGTCAGTCCAGGAAGTCATTTTCCACAAAGTTCTTACAGTCCTACAATTTGTTTACTCGACCGATCGCTTAGTATCCGACTGGTCGGACACCTCCCAGAATCGAAATTCGCCCGATCGGGGCTTCAGAATCCACCAGTCAGCGCTGAAGCAAACTGATGTGAACAGAATCAGTTCGAAACTATTTCAAGAACTTACACACTCAAAGTCTACAAGTTCAAATGAACAAATAACCAAGGGGATGTTATAACATGCATACACTAAGCATGGTATACGAACATATATTCCTCCAATAGTTGCTTATACTTGCCTTTCACGATGAGTTACCAAGCTTTCACTCGCTCTAGGCTCGAATTCCGAAAAAATTGGCACAAAAGATCGAGGCTTGGTGTCACAACCGGAGCCCAGGAGATCGGGGGTCAAGTTTAAACCTAACCAGTGACACACGTAATCCTGTGCATATACATTTAGACCTTGTTTAATTGCACACGCACAAGGGAAATTCATACGTGTCAGTACCTGTACGCAGAAGCTGTAGGTATCATTGCATAACAGAGAAATACACTAGAACAAAATAATATATCTACAAAAGATTACATAAAGTCCAGAGTTATACAAAATGAGTCAAGATACAAAGTATGAAGATCATGACTAAACCAAAACCAAATGAGATTCCAACATAAGGAAGACCTATATGCATGTATGATACTGTCGCGCTATGGTGAGGTGATTACATCCACTCCTCAAGTCCTAATAGGAAATCTGGTGTCTCTTTTGGAGCCTGGTTAACCAACGAGGGGTCGGTCGAGGGATTTAAGCCTACAATACCAAGGACAACTCATAAATACAACGATTCAGCAAAGTATAAGCAACAATGAATTAACGCATATTGTATCTAACGGAATAAGTAATAATTGATAATTCATAGAATTTCAAATTCGTATATTAGGCAGTTGTGCAAACCAATGAAACATGCTATCAGAATCAATGTATACATGATGTGTACATAACTAGGTAGCTACTACATGTGTCATATGCTCCCAAAAAGGGATCTTACATACATACTGAGAACACATCGATCGGGCCAGGGTACTAATAGGTCTCGGGTTCCTGGGGTCTGAAAGCCCTAAGACAAAAACTCACTGCAGCGGTACCATACATACTACACCAAATTCAGCCTCGTCGGGTATCCTAAGGCTAAAGTTGAGTAGTACCTAACCATATGGAGTCAATCATATACTGGAATTTGAGTAAACCGTGCATATCATAGCGCATATATCATATGTGCCAATCATATGTTCAACTTAACTCATACATGAAATACTCAAATTAAAGGAAACATATCGAGCAAATCATACGAATTGAACTTACCATATCAAAGGGCATAATAAAGAGGATACAAACAAATCATACAGAAGAGTGGAGGTCAATGATCATTATATAAAATGCCATGCAATTCAATAGTTAATAGAATCAAGATAATTTACTAGCCAACCCTAATCTAGTTATCTAATGTTTCTAACCGTGTATGATGATATAGTTTTAAGTTATCTAATATACAGTTTTCCAGTGTTGCAGTGCATCGAGAGGGCGTATCGAAGTCCCTTAAACCAACACCCATGGGGAGGTGCTTAACAACTGGATAACGTACATGAATGAATCGTAGCCCTCGAGATCATTCATGCAATTCTATCATATTCCATTGGGCAGGTTGAGGTCACCTTCCTTCTAACTCAAGGGCCCTACAGGGTCTTTTCAATACCTATCTTGCTTACTTTTATAGGTTTTATGGCTTAGCCGTGAGTGACTTACGGCTTAGTCGTAGGCATCTTATGGCTTAGCCGTAATATGCACTGCTGCTCAGTCGTGATTCCCCTTACTGTTCATCCGCATTTTCAGCTTAACCCTGAGTTGTTTTACGGCTCAGCCCTATTTTGTTCTACAGCTTAGCCCTGTATAGGTTATGGCTTAACCGTAACACATTACATGGCTTAGCCGTGGCTGGACCGTAGAAGGTTCTCTCAATTTTTAACTCTCTAGAAATCAAGCCATAGCTTGACCTACAGTTGGGTCACAGCTAACATACAGCTTAATCGTAGTGCATTCTACGGCTTAGCCGTAGCCTTACCATAGAGGAAATTCGGGTTTTACAGCTCTCTGGATTTTGAGCCGAAGGCAGTTACGGCTTAGCCGTAAACTACACAGGGTCGTTTTTCTGAACCTGTTGCAGATCCAACTGTATGTGTACAAGATGAAACAACAACATCAAAGAGATGGAATTTGGCACAATTTGGGCTGTAAAACACATGTCACATGCTAGATTAAGAAAGTATTCATAATCAAACATATACCAACATGGGTTCATCCAAATCATGCTTAGACATGCCTCAAATGGGTTCTAATATGATCTTTGTTGTCCTTAACCTCAAATTCGACATCTAAACGCGATTCTAATCACCATACATGAGAAAAAGAGAGAGACGTGAGTGCATGTACAGTAACTAATGTGGAGACTTGAAGAAGATCATGATGAAGAAGAAGAAACTCATAAGCAAGAACCCAAAGCTTACCCTAAATTACAGAAGAAGAGTTTGCAAATTGGATGCACAAAATCCCCATTTTCCTCTTGATCGTGTAAAAAGAGAAGAAACCGAAAGGAAGAAGAAAAACCAACGTGAATAGTGAGAAGGATGAGAGAGTCTATGGAGGCATTGACTTATATAGGATAAGGATTAAAAATTTTTAAAAGAAAGTCCAATAGTTTGTACTAATTATAGTTCGAGTCAAATAAGGGGTCCAATGGAAACAAACAACGTCTATTGCATACGAGGAAGTTCCGAAAGTTGACGAGCTATACAAAAGACACATGTTGACACCAATATGATGCATAAATGACAACATCTTATAAAATCTAAAATTATGAAAAAGGGCTCATGTCTACCTAAACCAAGTTAAACTCAACCTAACGACCTATCCATGACCTGGAACGTAACCGTCATAAAGTCAAAATACAATTAACAACTAATTTGTCATTAATTGGTTACTAAACCGGATTAAATTGGGTCAGAGTGTTACACTTGGCACCAGTACAAGAACGACGAAGGAAAAGAAGAACGAAAGAAGAAAAAGAAGATGAAGAGAAAGAGAAAATGGAAGAGATAAAGATGAAACGGTGGTTAGGTAAGATATATATATATAGTTTAGCAATTTGTAACAAAGTCCAAAAGTTATACAATTTACAGTTTGAGTCAAATGAATGCTAACAATTTCAATTGGTTTCCAAACACTTTCGAGTCAATTACGGAAATTAACAAGCGCGACAAATGACACGCGATGACGTCAAGATGACGCCCAAACGACAAACGTGAAAAAAATAAAAAATTACAAAAAAGGGCTCGCAGTTGCCTAAACCAAGTTAAACTCAACTAAACTACCTATTCAAAACTCCTAACATAATCCAAGAAGGACAAAACACAATGACCGGATAAAATTCTCCAATACTACAGTAAGCACACAATTAAACAACCTCTAAACTTACTAATTTGGGGTCGGGGTGTTATAATCTCTTTCTTTTATCAACTATTCGACCAATTGGTGTGTTTCCACAAATAATTGAAATTCAATTTCTTGATCTGTAGCTTCACTTTTTGGAAACTTATAAAGTTCTCCTATCAAACCTGATCAAAGAATCTTAAAAATCCTTCAAATTGCATCTGATTAAACCCAGTATTGTAGACATTCCCTGACATCCTGGTTCATTCTTCATCGAATCTTATAGATGATCTCATTCGGTGGCCAATAATATCGTTTCGATGTGAGTGTTATTTATCTTCTAGCTTGTGACTTGCAAAGGGCCATAGTAAGATTACAACGGTTTTCAAAATGAATTCTAATTTCCAAAACATCTTTGTTAAAAATAACTTGTTTGGCCGTGGATCTAACAACTATCGTTGTAAAAGTGCATCCAAATTAACTGCAAACTAATCATACATCCCCTTGCCTCAAATTTTTTTATGTCGAGCTAATGCAAAGATGGATTCATAAGCATATTTCGTCATCTTCTCCATTATTTTGCGTATCTTTGGACCAAGGTCATCACTCCACTTCCTTGCAAACTATCTTCTTTTTACAATTCCATCCGTCAAGTGGGTCCCCAACCTCTCGAACATGGTCATAATGGGTTCGTCTCTTGCAATTAGTATAGCAGCATTAAAAGGTTCACAAAGGTTATTCAATAGTATGTCACAAAAGGGCAATTAATCAAGCCAAGATACTCAGATTTGGCTCGTGCTTAGCTCATAAAAGGTTGGGTTGAGTCCGTTCGTTTACTAAATGAGTCAAGCTTGAGCTTTAATTTGGGATCGTTAAGAAGACAAGTTAGCTTGGGCTTGGCTCGTTGAGCTCGGTATAAATATTATTATTAGAAATTTATACTAAAATCATACTTTTATATATTTGTCTTTGACTGGTTTATATATTAGTAAAGTTTGTCTTTTCATCTTAATAAGAATTTGAATGGGCAAACGGTTGCATTGTTTTTTTTTATGCATGTGTATGTCTTTTATTATATAAAGTGGATAAGTTGGTGTGTAGAGTTTAGCTTACACACGGAAGACTTGTTTGTCGATTTTTATAGAATATAAGTTATTGTTATTCACAATCTAGATGGAGTTGGACACACTATCGGTATGATTGTAGTATGATGTTTTAGCATGCTTATCTTGGCTATGGAAAATTGTATAGTTTCAACTCATTATGCTAGTACACTTTGTGTGTATTAAACAGGACCGTTTTGGGGTTTATTGTCTTTATGCTGACTATATAAGACAATTAACATTTAAATGGTTATTATGAGTGCCTGTACTCTTAATTCTGGTATAAATAATAGACACATACATTTAGTGTTTAGCATTTTGATTTACAAAGGAATGAGACCTTTTATGAGTCAGTAATCTCAGTGAACTAGATGACTACAGTACGTAAGTGGTGGATGTTATTTTATTGAGGAATCCATGTCCCATAATAGGGATTAATGATATCCCCTTAATGAAGCTTATAAGTTTTGATTATGTCAAACCCCGTAGGTAGACTTTGTGTTCGACATATCAAATAAGTGAAGGGTGAGGTCTCAATGAATTATAAAGATATCGATCAAATATAGATATTAGTAATTATTTAATCGATAGATATCTGAAATCTTAACGTGGGAAAATTAATAAGCATTTAATAACAAGAAGCTCAAAATATAATTCTGAGAATAAGGATAAGGGTTCAATTATAATTTTCTAGTGGACTGAATTGTAATTTATGGAACTAGAATTTTAATTTGGGTTGAATTAGGGTTTTCGATTTCCATAAGCAGCATTCTTTTTATTTTCTTCTTAAGGTCCCTATTGTAACTTATAAATATGCGATATTGCTCTCTAAAAAACATACAAGAGAAATCTCATTTTTTAGAGTAAAGAGAATTCACAAAGGAGGCCCAAACCCTGGTGCGAGTTTAAGAATAAAGGAATATAGTAGAAGGTCTTGAGATTTTTAGGCCACTGTAAAACCAAAATCAAAGTAGAGAGATCTCGTAGGTATGGCTCTTGATTCATCATCACCTAATGTTATTCCTGCAGTAATCTGTATGCAATATCTGAGGTTCCTGGCAGCTGCCTCCAACAATTATAGGTACAAATTTAGACATATTACTAAAAGATTAAAGATCAGCCGATGGGTTTAACTCAGAGTATTACTATGTATGTTTTATGCTCTTATATGGTTACATCACGTATCAAATACCATTTTATATTAGATACCTTATTCAAACATATTGCTCTCAATTTGTGTAAAAATTGTTATAATGAAATCATTATTTGATTGCTACTGTTCAATTTACTAATTGCAATTGGTTACAATTTAATTGCTGTTAAGCTCGGTTTTGGCTCGAGCTAGGCTCGGGCTTGGTTCAGTTTATAAACAAGCTAAGCCTGATTTTTTTCTATAGCTCGTTTAATAAAAGATCCAAGCTTAAGAACAGCAAAACTTGGTTGGCTTGGCTCGATTAACGCTCACATTTGGGTTGCTTCATATGATTTGATCTAGACCAATGTATGTTAGCTAACTAGTTATAAGTCTCCTTATTCTCCTTTTCCAGTTCTTGCATTCATAATTAAGTTTGCTAACATAACTTGCCTTACCTGAATTCTAAACTCTATCTTTAATAGCCTGACCTATGAAACCGTCATCCTTCATATTTTTGTCAAGATGCCTAATACAATATTTGTGTTTGACACAAGGCAGCAATCCAACATATGCAATCTCTAGTCCTTACAAATTTGTGAGCAATATGTATGGTTTTTCGGATGCGAGCGGTCCTCGTGACCACATGTCTAATATTTTTGGACCCACAGTTTGAGTCCACTAATTTTAATATGCTTTCTCCTTTTGTTTTTTGGTTTTACTAAATATATCTTGGATTCAATTTTAGTAAGCCCAATCGGTTAAGGAATCTTGTTTGACTAATCTTTGAAGGAATTAATGAAACTTACCTTTAATATATTTTTTTGATGAAAAAAATCTCTCTTGAGCTTATCTATTAAAGTGATTTTTTAGTCTTCTCTATTAACTTAATAGATTTGCAAAGTATCAATTAATTCTCACGCAACTTGGAATGAGTGATAAGAGAAATAGGAGAAAATCCAATTTGAAAAATGTGATATGCTCATTATCAAGATTATGGCGCAAGGTACACTTTTAGTATTTTAGTTTATATATTATTTAATGCATATATCAAGATTCATAGGTTTGATGTTTTGTTGCAAACCATATTATGGTTAATGCATAATTATGACAAGCTAAGATGAAACAACAAAGAGATGCAAAATATCTTACCTTACGCTTATATGGTATAATTGTCCAAGTGGGTTCACTTGGAATTTCAATATCATCAATCAAATGCCTTAAGAACCAAGACAAGCTACTAGTAATTTCAACTTCTGTCATTCCATTCTACAAGAAGTATTTGGTTATTGCCATTAATGCCAACTACAGTCAAAAGCAGGCCACTATGATGCCTTTTTAGGTGACATCCATCAACACCAATCAAATGTATGCATCCCTCAACAACTCTACTCTTAAGTGCAGCGAAACACACATAAATCCTCTAAAATATATTTATGGCAACTCCTTTAAAATTAGGCTTCATATGCAAAAATACAAAACTGCCAGGGCTAATCCTTTCAATTTCCCGACAGCAGTCCCATAGCTTTGCATGTTATTTTGCATAACTTCCCTTTATTTGTTTGGCTGCCTTTCTCTTTGCCCTGTATACCTGACTTGGTGATACTTTCACATTGAAATCTTTCCTAACTCTCTCAACGATTTCATTCACAGACCAAGCTAGATTCATTCTTAGTTCATCAACGTATATCATTGCCAACCAACTTGAATTAACCTACCTATTTGCCCAAACCCTACCTTAGGTATGCTTGCGATAGTAAGTCTTTAGGTGTAGTGTCCTTTTTTGACCTCTCATAATATGCAAACATAACTCATTGGCACCCTTCTCTGGACTCTACTCTTATCTTAGTTTTCTCATTCTTCTACCTCACATCTTTGCCATTAAGAGTGCATATTGTCTGAGAGTTCCCATGGATTGTGCCCTAGACTTAAACTCATTCCTAACTCAAAATAAGGATCATCATTTCCCTTTATTGGCTTAAATGTTAGGTTTATGTCTTGTATTCCGGTTTAGCCGGATGAGTCCACTGGGTTAGCCAGGGACTGGTTCAAGGTCAAGGGTATTTTGGTAATTGTACCGGGGCTTTCTTGGTGGCCAAGAAAGCGGAGATTATATATTGTATAGTCTGTAACCCTAGACCTTGCGGCGGAGGCATTAGTTGCCCGTGGTGCTCCCACACCACGTAGGAGAGATGAGGTGAGAGTGTGGGAATCTCTTGTATGCTTTACTGGTCATAGTAAAGATGTTCGTCCTCCTGTGCCCGTGGATGTAGCCCGGTTTGGGTGAACCACGTAAATCTCGGTGTCTCTTCTTGTGTGGCTTGTTCGTGTTGATCTTGTGATTCCGTGGATGCGCACAACGGGTGATGTTCAGAAAATCATAACATTAAACTCTCTAAACTTATGTCCACTAGCTTCCCCATCAAATGATTGAACCAAGCTTGCAAATGCATTTGATGAGGCCCAATCATTACTATCTCTTTCAAACAAATGTTCTTGCATATTGGTCTTTAAAGGCCCAACTGTAACATCTCAAACTCCCAGGATGTAGTTAGCCTTAGTTAATTGCCTATTAGTCAATTAAGTGTATTTAAAAGCTAAGTTAGTCCGAATTATTCTTAGGATTGTATGTGCGAAGTATTGGCTGGTTTCAAGCTTGTTTGGGCTCAGTAGGGGTAGCTTGTATTTTTAGGAAGTCAAAAGCACTTTTTATAGTTTTTCGAATTGAGAGGTTTTGGATTTATCAGGTAGCTCTCCTAATCTAAGATCATCTTTTTATTCCTCAACCCAAATCAGACTCATCATGGCCACAAAATATCTTATGTTCCAACAAATAAGCCTTTTATAAAAAATAATATAAAAAATTCAACTATTTCAAAATATGCTAAAAGTGAGATCATTGGAAAGCTCATTTAATTTTGTGAGTGTTGGTGCCTCCTATGACCTAATCCGACCCATGGTTTATAAGTTATGGCCAAACAAGTTTTAACCCAAAACATTAAATACATGACAATTTGGTAAATAACCCAAAAACCCAACCCCATCTCATTTTCCATTTCCCTTCACCCCCCCCCCCCCCCCCCCCCCCCCCCCTAGGCCGAGTCTCTATTCTCTCTCCATTCTCCTCTCTCCTCTCTCATTCTCTCTCCTTTCCTTTCCTTTCCTTTCTTTTATTTTCTCTCCCCACCTCACATTTTCCCTCTTGTTCCGCAGCCGAAACCAACCCCAGCCCTCTCTCTCTCTCTCTCTTTTATTGAACTTCATTTTCAAATACATGTTGGGATTCATGCTGATTTTCAGAACTAGTATGCGTATTTTGGGATTCATTTTGATTTCTAGACTAAGTATGCAAATTTTTAACTTCATTACGATTTTCAGACCAATTATTCACATTTTGGGCCTCATACAAAAAATCATCATCTACGCTAACATAATTATGTGTACTTTTTTTCAAACGTGCCGTAATCCTGTTCACATCTTGTTTACCATTTCCATTCCTATCATGTCCTACATCTGGTACATCATATAAGTATAAACCTCAAGTATGTGGTTTTGAATACATTGACTAATTTCCCTAATTTAAACATCAGTCTGAACCCAACGACTCTATTACAGTCTCCAAACCAATGAACCATATAATAGAAACCCATGGTAGAAAGGTAAAATAGCTACTTAGCAATGTCTTCAATCATATATTGACATTTTATCCTTATTACACTGGTCAATATAGTTTATGTGCGCCCTCCCCTCCACCCCAACCCCTTATAAAGCTTTCTACCCTGCTTTTCTGAATTCCCCACCATGGTATTTCTTCATTGTAAATAAATCTGGATCTGAATATGCAATTACCCATTCAAATATATAATTATAGACCACGCATAAAATGGGGGACCACATAGTGGCAAAGTACACTAATGTGCATGAGGGAACACAGTCCATCGATTTAAATACATTATGCATCAAATCATATTTCAGAATATAAAAAAAAATAAAGGATGGCATAGACTACACAACTCCACAAAATGCTGACTGTAAACCCACATACTCACATACACATGCCTTTCAAACAGAAGATTGACAAAATGGGCATCTGTAATCACACATACATACACATGCCTTGTAATATTACACCTTTTGGCACACAAATCACATCATTATCAAAAAAAAAAAAAAAAAGATACAAAAATCTAAGCAAAGGATTGGTCTATAGTACACCCCCTCACTTTTGAATATACCATTCATCCTGTTCATGTATCGATGTGGCCTTGATCCTGACTCAAAGTGACCTTGGTCATGACTGAAAGTGGCCTTGGTGCTGGTCACGACCAAAGTGGTCTTGGTTGCGACTCAATGCGGCTTCTTTTTTGCCATGACTTAAGTGGCTAGGTCACGACCTAAAGTTTTTTAGGGGTGTACTATAGAATTTTCCCTAGGCATGTTTGGGGCAAGGGGTAGGGTAAAATAAAATAAAGTAAAAGTTTTAAAATTAAAAAATTTTTCCTTTTTATTAAAAATAAAATTTTGTCCTTCTTTTTTTTTAAAAAGTCAAAAAACCATCACTCAACTACAAAACATCTTTACTTTTTATATAAAAAGTCAAAAAAACTTTAAATCAAACAACTGAAAACAAAAATCATTATAATTCAATCATATATTATTCTTCCTTGATTTTGGATTTACTCTACTCTACTTTACCCTGCCCCTTCCTCAAACATGCCCTAAGCAATTGCATTATTCTAAGTTCATAACATGTAGGCATTATTTTACTTGCATTTGGCTATCGCACAATCCCACTTCTTACATAACTGGCCATGAGAATACAATTTCGTAGTCCCACCTCTTACATCTTGGCTTTTGAAACCTTAGGCTGAATTGTAGGACTGAAAGAAATTTTTTAGGATTTGGAACGCTAAGCCAAATGTTTACAACGAAGTCATTTCATTTCCCTCTAGGTTTTTGGATTTTTTTCCAGAAGGTGAAATGACAATTGTGTCCATAACTGTGTTGTGTAACGTTTGAACTTATTTTACCATCACGTTTCCTTTATATATCCAATTTAGACGGAATCGTCAAACTAGACCGATTGAACACAAATAAGGGATTTTAGGGACTAAATAGACACAATTGAAACATTTAGGTGCTGTTTGGCATCTCTGTGTTATACTGCTTATTGTCTTAAAGAGGTTTCAAACCGCTTTTACATCATTTGGCAACTGTTTTCTTGTGTCTATTTCTAATACAGTGAACACATTAAATGTCCATTTGGGATGGTCACACAATGACAAGATTTGAAAAAGAGGAAACGGTCTAAAGCAGAAAGACATGGTGGGGAACAATATTTTTGATGTTAAATAGGGTAGCAATTTTTTTTTTAATTATGGGCCCCTATTGCAAGATCCAAGCATTGAAGAAATTCAGAAGGTCAAACACAGATGTGTCCAAATTTCAATTGTTGGATGATCTGATATTTTAAGATATTTGCAGAAAACCCTAGGTGCTTAGATCTACATATTTTACATATGTGGGCTCCAAATGAAAGATCAGAACCATTCATCTTCTTTGGTAGCCCAAACACAGCTATATTGCCAGTTTTCAATGATTGGTTCCAAGTGGATCTTGAAGAAATGGAGAACAACTCTCAACCATTAATCATTTTGACCGGGTTTTGGAGTTGTATTCATACAGTTTGCCTTTTTTCATTTTTTTTCTCCAATCTAGGACCCTCAACTAAAATCTGAACTATACAAGTGCTTTAGAAGACTGAGAACAACCACCCTACCAAATATCAACCATTAATCATTCACCAATCTCAAGATATTTGTAAAAAAAACCTAACCACTTGATATTAATTTACAGACTTTGTAGGCCATTATATGAAGATCGGAACCATTAATCTTCTTTGAAGGTCTAAACACGGCTATAAAGCCAAATTTCAAAGCCTAATTCCTTATGGATCTTTAAAAAATGTAGAAAAACTCTCAACTATTGATGTAACATATCACTTGACTGGACTTGTATTTTCACAATCCGCTTTTTCCATTTTGTTCTAATTGTAGGGCCCTCAACTACCATTTGAACCACGCAAATGCTTAAGATGACTGAGAACAACCACCATATCAAATATCAACCCGTTGATCATTTACTAACCTCGAGATATTTGCAAAAAATGTCGACCATTTAACATAAATTTATAGACTTTATGGGCCTTTATATGAAGATCTAAACCATTGGTCGTATTAGAAATACTACAAATGTCCACGTGGTCAAGTATCAGCCACAACTTCATTGTGTATATAAAGACATTTATAAAAAAAATTTCACCATTGATTTAAAAAGTTTGTTTGAATCAGTTTTTAAAGTGTTACTAAACGACCTAATTCTACAACATCTATTTCAAACAAGAACAATTGAAATAGATCGATTTCATATAGATTTGTTTCATACATAGAAGAGTCGCCAAACAAGCCCTAAGGATCATTCAAACCAAATGGGGATACTTTGGGGGCAAAAGTGTAATTAAACCTTAAACTAACTTCCAAAGAACTTCAAATGTGGAGCTACAGTACCGAAGCAATTCGGCAGAGGATTTATGCCTCTCCTAAAAGTGTACCAGCTCTTGATTTTTTCGTCTTCTCTTTTGCATGGCTGAAACCCTAACATAACAACAGCCACTTAATCTCTCTGATCCATAGCTCATGCCGTTCTTCCATTCTCTTTACGGATTCAATTTTCCCAATAAGTAATTTTGAAAGATTAAATGGAGTTTTTTTCTACCTATAAAAACCTTAAATCCAGAATGTTGATATAGACACTACGGTAGAGCAGAGCCAGCTAAAATATAGTGGGAGTGAAAAAAACAAGACAATTCAAAGATAAAGAGATACCTGATGAACAATGAACGAGTCTTGTGTGCCTATCAAACTCTATTTCCTTATTATGCACTAGCTAATTTTCACAACTGACTGCTGCCTTTTTTTCATGAAATAAAGGGCAAATTGTCGTTCACTTTTAAATATAGCCATGCATAAAATAGGCTACTTCAATCACCTCCATAAGATCTATTATAGTTTCATTGTCTCTTATTTTTGCATTCTCCTTTCAATTACTGGAGTCATCTAAATGTATATAAGGAATTAGTATTTCTTATAAATGTGCACACATATCGCGTGTGCCACGACTTCTAGTGTTGTATAAATATAACCAAAATAAGCTCTGTGTCCCAATCATTTGGGACAGATCAAAATGGACGGGCCAAGACCTGGCCCAATCCTAGCTCTGATTTCGGTAGGGTTAAAATTCCAGGCCCACATCCAACCTATGAGTGAAAGTAGAGTAGCATATTCTGAAAATAGTATTATTATACATAAAACTGGCGTTGAACCCGTGCAATGCACTTAAGGAAAGAAATTACCTTTAAAAATCAATTGTATTATAGCTTTAGAATCATGTTTGGAAGCAAATAAAGATAGTTTCAACATAAAATTCACCAAAACAAAAAAAATCCCGGTAAAAAAAAAAACAAAACACATGTAAGATCTTCGTATTTAAAATAGAAAATACACTTTGTATACGCAATTCTCTCTGCTCCTCCACACATTTAATCACAATCATTGTATGTATTCATAAAATGCTTATATGTCTAACTTTAGCAAAGACTCCAGAATAATAGTTTGGTGGTTTAACTTTTAAGTGCCCACAGTTCATTTTCACCCCAAAACAACTTTAGTACTATCCATTCAATATGATTACAAGGTGATTTTATAGGTAGTAAAGTCCCCCAGCCACAATGAATCACAATCCATGTATATTCCAGCCATGAAGCCTAAGTGTGATACAGCTGTCATCTACAATATTATGATTGGATGAATTTCTTTTTTTTTTTTTATAGAAGGTAGAAGAACTTCTTTAATAATATAATTTGGAGTAAAAAAAAAAAAACCTGCCCATGATTAGCCAGAGATGAAAGGCACGATAAAATATAACAAAAACCAATATATATATATATATGTTAAAGTAAATTGGAGGGGGAGTGCCACAACAGCAGGTGGGAAGCTCTTCGTTCAAAAAATATATTAAAAAAATACAAAAGCCGATCCCAAATTGCTAGGTTGAATAGCTAGCTTTCTAAAATCTCTCCCTCTACTTATTTTTCTAAATGAGTTGGTCACCAACATAACACCCAGCCCATTTTGTTAATATGGCTAAAGGTGCAGTTGTAGAAACATGATAACCTTGTTTTGGAAAGGACCATTTTATTTCATTTTCTTTTGAAGATTGGCCTCATTTAGCTTGTTTCCTTGATTACTTTTTTTTTTTTTCTCTTTTTTTCCCCTCCTTTTGTTTTATTTGACCATATGTTGCCCATGTTTATATTTACTCTTTTGCCAATAATGCAACTTCTTAAGCACATGAGCTACCAATATTTGAGCCATCAATAGATGATCGTACTTCTATATTAGGCATCAAATTATTATTTTTTTCTTAATACAATTTGAGTTTTTATGAGATTCTCTATTAGTTTTTAAATTCAGCTTGAATCTACATCAATCTCTAATACTATGAATATTTTTTTAAGAACAATCATGATATGTTGCTACTAAAGGCAATTTTGTTTCCACATTTATAGATTTTTTAGTAATAATTTCTTTTAAATTTATTCTATTTCTAATAATATCTATAAAAATCTCACTATACTTTTGCTTTTGGGCCTAGGTTTAGCACGGGCATTGTTGCTAGTTATATATATTAACGTAAACGCGGGAGGAGAATGCGAAGTCAGCATGTAGAGAGCACTCCTTTCAAAAAAAATATAAAAGAAAAAAAATACAAAGGCCGATCCAAAATTGCTACATTGAGAAGCCTGCTTCCTAAAATCTCACTCTCTCCGTTTTCCTATCTCTCATCTGTCTGATTTACTTTCCAAAAATCTGTCATCCTCTCCAAATCTCTTCCCTAAAATCTCTCCATTTCAATTATTTTCTCCACTATCTTCTCCCTAAATCTGCTAAAATCCTCACGTTCTCAATCTGTCTCACTCTTCTCATCACAATAGATAGAGAGCAGCGGGCATTGAATATAGATGGAGGGAAGCCATAATGGGTGCACTTAGCAGCCTCTCCTCCTGCCAACCTTCTCACCCACTCCTCTTCTCCCTCCTCACTTTCCCACTCCACTTCTCCCAAACTCTCCAATACACCGAGTCCCTCTTATTGCACCAAAAAACCATGTTACTTGCACATCTGCGCCTGCGGTCCCTCCATAAAACAACCCAATTCTTTGAAAAATCTAATACTAATTCTACCGTTGGCATCACTAGTCTCCGTGACCTGGACTCCGGGTTACTAGTCTCAGCCTCGTGTGAGGTCGCTGACACCAATCACAAGAACTAGCAACAAAGGATCATGGACCATGTGCTAATCAACTTATTGAGCTTATCTGGATTGCGCACATCCGGGTGGGCCATTTTGGGGCCTTATGTTGACATGGCGATGAAATACCGGCACTTTTTAATTGTGGTCACCGGACAGTGTAATGCAGTGGCATAGAAGGCATCAGCATCCGCGATGGTTTCACTTCCTTCGGTGGAGTGTGGAGGGGTTGGGAAGGAGTGCGTGATTTGTAAGGAGGGGTTGTAAAGAGGGAAGGATATCTGTGAGTAACATTGTGGGCACGTGTTTCATTGGCTCTGTGTGTTGCCTTGGCTAAGGAAGGCTCACACACGCCCTTACTGTAGGCTTACTATTGATGATTTGTTCTTTGTAATTGAGAGACCTCCTTTCAAAATTTTATTGTGTTTTCATTCCATCAGTGATTCATTTTTATAGAAGATATTAAAGTTTCAAATATACTAAGTCACTTCCATTGTACTTAATATATTCATTTTTCTTGCGTCTTCATTTTTATCTTTTTTTTAAAATTTTGATGCATAAAATAAAATATAAGAGTTATAGATAATATATTTTATTTTTCATTTATTTTCACTTAATTATTTTTCAAGAAAATCTTAAAAGTATAATATATTTCTATTTTAGGCCCCGGCCTTCGCTGCTAGTAATACAACTAGAGAGTCTTCGTGCTTGAATTTTGTGGAAAAAAAAGAGAAAAGAAGATGCCATGAAGACTCTTTTGGAAATTGCATCTTAATTGAAGATTTTATTGGCAATGAAGTCTTCATTTTTTAATTTTGTGAAAAAAATAAAAAAAAAGTAGAAGATGTCATTGCGAAAGGAGTCTTCACTAAAAACCCTATTGATAAGGCTGCCTTTAGCTAATAGAGTCTTCGCAGTTGAATTTCATGTGTTTTTTTTTTTTAATCTGTTGTTAAGTGGCTTGATTCGTTGGTAAGAGGAGGACCTAATTTCAGAAACTATTCCGGTTGACCCCGACTCGACTGGAACACGCTTTGGGTCACCAGACCCATAAAACAGAAACCAGCCCCTTTTCCTTATAGTTAACCAAAACTAAGAGGGCCTTTTTATAAAACCCAAAACCCTAAAAATGCAAGTCCGCCCCTTTCTCTCTTTTTGTCCCTTGTCTTTTCTTCTTTCTCCCCTCACACTTCCTTGTTCTGTTCTTCACTCTTCACTGCCAACGAACCCAGCCACTACCAAAGCACCGGCCGCCACCATTGAAGCTCGTTTTCTTTCTCCTCTCGCTACGTGGACAACCTTTTTCGAGCTTCTCCCTCTTCGTTGAACTTTAGTTAAGCTCCCTTTTCTAGGTCCTTTTGGGTTTTAGTTGAATAACGGTTTAGAACTGATCCGTAGAGTCTCCTTTTTCCATTTCACAGGAGGGTTTTGCGTGGGCTCCGAGTTTCCTCTCCGTCGAGCATCGTTTGGGTAGCTAGGTCACCCCTCTCTTCTTCTTGTTTTCTCATCGAAGTCAAGTGGGACTCATTTTCTATCATTGATGTGTGGTTTATTTATGATTCTAGCATGGCGATATGGTTGTTTTGCCTGCCCATTTTGATTTGTTCTTTGGTAAATGTGTTTGAATGAATGAATGGAATGGCGGGTGGATGAATGAGTGGGGGTGAATGAATGTATTGGAAGAGGGCCAGTCCCTGTTATTCTTGCAGGTACCAAGGGAGGAGAATGTGTAAATGTGTGGGGGTGGATGAATGAATGAATGTATTGGAAGAGGGCTAGGCCCTGCTATTCTTGCAGGTACCAAGGGAGGAGAATGTGTAAATGTGTGGGGGTGGATGAATGAATGAATGTATTGGAAGAGGGCTAGGCCCTGCTATTCTTGCAGGTACCAAGGGAGGAGAATGTGTAAATGTGTGGGGGTGGATGAATGAATGAATGAATGTATTGGAAGAGGGCTAGGCCCTGTTACTCTTGCAGGTACCAAGGGAGGAGAAGTGGGCGATTGATTGAATCCCCCACAAAATGGCACCACAGGCTGCCTCGGTGCAGGCTTCTAATATAAATGGTTTTTTTTTTTTTTAGAGGGATTTAGGTTATTCATACCTTGTGGTAGGATGACTACGGCACTATGATCTGAATAAGTTCTTGGTTGGTTCCTCACCAGTGCTTCCGGGTAGGTTGTCCTCCAAGCAGCATTGGCAGCTGCTCTATCTAGCCTTATCAGCACATTGGCAACCCCTCTTCTTCCATTTGTCCATGTTAAATTCGGGCCATTGAATCCCAAATCCATTCAACCACATTTATCAAGGTTTTCTTTAAATTTCCTACATCTCCTGGGATCAAGACGCAGGTTGCTCCCCTAGAGCTTTCATATTGTAGTCATTAAAATCCCCTGTTTGCATCCATGGCTGCTGCATGTTAGCTGCTGTCTCAAATAAATTCTTCCATAAATCTTCCCTCAACCTTGCATGTGGGCTTGCATATGAAGCTGGGAAGATGCAATCTTCATGATCATTTTTGGATACGAGTGTGTGAATTACCTGTGGTGTGACTGAAAATGGTTGAACAGTCACCACCTCAGGATTCCACAAAACCCAAATGCCCCTTCTGGGTCAGATTGTACTGAGCTAGTTAATTCAAATCTAATGAAGAATACCCCCCATTCTACTTGGGCGAATTTTAGTTTACCTCTGGGAAGTGTTCTCTGTAAAAATCTGATGTGGCTCTTCTGAAATCTGCATTCCCTGCTCCTTTGCAATTCCAAGTAACTATCTTCATGAGGGTCATGTTTGGACGTGAAGGAAGTTCCTTGTTATCATTCCATCCCAAAGATTCTTGATCCGTTGCCTGTCCTCTGATCCTGAACTCAGAGTTGTCATCTGTATAGCGCTACACTAGGCTTCTGCTTCTATGTCCCTGTGTGGTTCCACTTTCGCACAAGCCTTCTCTACGTGCCAAGCTACACATATCATGTGAATCTCTTCCACCCCTGATCTTAGCAATACTTCTACATCGTTGAGCTTCAGATTTGTTGCATTCGTTGATTGCCTTTCCATCAGTGGCTGTGGGTCGTTTTGTGTGATGTTGCGGAGGGAGTTTGAGATCTGGTGGTTTCTCAAGGGTCTTCAGGTTGGCTTGCACCAGACTCTGTGCGGAATTAATTTCAATCTAATTCCTATGTCCTGACCTCGACTCAAGCTGGGGTTGTTGTTGTGACGCCTATTGACTTCTGTTGTTGAAACAATAGACAAGGTTGGGCTTGAGGTAGGTTTGGACTGACCTTGTACTCTCAGTGCAACTGTTTCTTTAGCCTTAAGTTTTCCTCCTTGATTGTGGGTTGTATTTCTGGCCGTTTTGCTTTTCTCCATTAATTTCATCTTAGCCTGAATTGTGTGCTTAGCTTGAGAAGGTCCAAACTTGTTGCTTTGATCAATTGAGTTTTGACCAATCCCCTTGGTTTGGACCCTCCCTTCATTATGCGACTCGCTTTCTAAGCTTGTATCCAACACTTTATATCTCAATCCATTTGGATTGGCATTTGAGTGTTTTTTATCTCCTCATTTAGTGGGCTCCACCTGCTTTCTGACAATATTAGCTTTTCTGTACCTTGTTTTGGGTACCATCCATGGGCCAAAGCCCTCATCTTCTTCTGTTTTCTGGGCTCTTTCGTGATTTGGATTATAGTGGGCTGGCCTATCTTCAAGTTCCAACGTTCAAAATTTCGACCGTTGGGGATTCCAGCGCATTGCAGCTCACTGGCAGTACGTCATAGTTCCGTTCTATGAGCAACACATCCACAGTTTAACCATAATGAGTGTATGTATTCATACCCACTTTGTACTTTTTTTTTTGGAGCTTAAAGGACGGAATTAAAGGCTTGCTCAGATCCATCTCCACACACACCTGTGCATAGTTACTTTTGGAGGCTGTTGCTGTGTTAATATCAATTTTCTTAGGTCTTCCCAGGGTTTTAACCATGATTACAATGCTCTTTCATCATAATATTCCACTGGGAGCTCGGAGAGACAAACCCAAAGTGCTGTTGCAATCTCTTTAGCCTCCGAAGGTTTAAAGTCACTCTCCCATCTCCTAACTGTCAAGTAGTGATTCATAATCACACAAGGTTCACTTGTATAAACTTTGTGGCGATCCTCTTTCATGTCAAATTTTATCATGAAGTATTTTGGTCCAAGATCAGTGACTTCAAAATCCCCTTTCAGTCCCCATAAGTTCCTCATTATTGACTACTATGGTTCATGAGTCTGCAAGTTCATGTTTGAGTGCTACATTAGAGATTTAGTCATCCCAAAGCACTTCTTTGTTCATATTTTTTAAATTATGTAAGTATGTATTGAGGAACTGTATAATTGTATTTCTAAGACAACATTTTGTGGAGTTTCATAACTGTGTCCGTGTCCTGCCTTTTGAGGATTATCTGTATATCGCTTCCGTGTCCATATCTTCATGGTTGTTGGTTTTACCTTGCTTTTACTATTTTATTTGTCTTTTCCTGGCAGAGAGGGGTTGTTTGACTTTATTAAATTTCTTTCAAAGATGGGAAGGAAGAAGAAGGGTGGTCCCAACTCTCCAGCTACGACAACTTCTAGCAAATCTTTGGTTCAAGGTTGGTTAGTTACTTCTATGTAACTAATGTTGTCTCTGGATGAATTCTGAAGTTTACTGATCTGAATCATTAGTACAGATGCTGGAAAAAGAGCTAGAAAGTTTTTTTTTTTTTTGCCAAATTTAGACCTAGTGAAGGGGTTTGTCAAGCTACCACCCCAGTTTAAGATTGCCACCTTGTATAAGGGAGGATCAATCATTTGCATCCTTGAGAGAAATAACATTTTTATAGTTGGTTGATTATGCTATTTTACAAAATTTTATATGTATACAAATTAATTTTGTTACCTTTCCAAAATTCACTAATTTGAAAATTGTTACAGTTGCTGCACAATCTGCTCATCCAGAAATTTCAAGTCCAAGATCAGTTCCAAAGCATGCATCAACCGTAAGTTCATTTAGTTAAAAGACACTCGCATGTACTTAATGAAGATAAGAGCACAACCAATTACAAATAGTGATTTTTTTTAAATTTATTGTAACAAAAACAGTCCAAGTGCATCCTCAATTTTATTAATTGTTGGAATAGTGATAGCTCCCACTATATTATCAACCGTTGGAAAGGTGATAGCTCTTTAGGCGCTATCCTGAACTTGCAACTACCTATCCTACTAAAACTGAACATTTTCCCTTTATCCATTTGATCGAGAGTAAGTTCATTTTTAAGATAACCATTTTATTTGGCTTCTAAAATACAAAATAGCCCAAACTTACTAGCATTATTTAAATAGTCTGTCTAATGATGTTGAGTTTTGTTGCAGGAACAATCAGAATGGCTTTGCAAAGTGAGTAAAGTTCTTTTTTCTTTAAAAACAGTGTGTTTTTAGTGTTGGACCAGCGTATATGGTAATGGACTGAAGTGGTTGTGGCCGTCGTTTAGGTGGTAATGAGGTGGTTTGTTTAATTTGCAGATGCACATAAAACAATACATACACACATAGAAGGGGGGAGTTACGGTTATCTAATTGGATTGTTGGGAAATTCCCCTAGGAAGTCCTTTTGTCATAGTACAAGACAAACATTCACCCCCCACAATAGCAAAAGTCTCGTAATGGAATGAATGACCAAAGGAAAAAATGATGTAATGTGCTTGTATCAATTAATTGGTTTGCTAATTATTGTATTTTCAGGGCCATGACCAAGTAGTGAGAAGATCTTCAACGATGACCTACGTAGTATCAGGGATATGGAATGGAAAGTATCCATATGGAGCTACTAGTTTATCGAATGAGCACAACCCGTCACATCATACTTGGATTAGTATACTATGTTACAAAAACCATGATGAGGCTTTGAGGCATTTTTGGAACTTAAAGAACTGTAGGTGTGAGTATGTTTTGGAGGCGCACTTCTTGGATGTTATTGGTGGTAAAGAAGACTTTAGAGTAGTTGTTGACAGATTTTCTGGTGACATAACTACGTGGGCTGAACTAGAGTACTCATCTTGGGTTTGGTCAAAATCACCTGGAACGATTTCATGGTGGGAGCATCTTGTTAAACAAGGGTTTCTGCAGAAATTTAGGTAAAGTGATTCAATTGCTAATTTAATTAAGAATGATTCTTATTCTTAAGATAACGTAATGATTCTTGACTTATTATTTTTCATGAAATAGAGATGTTCTTTGTGGGCTACGTCATATATACTCTCTAGGGTACTTCCATGGTATCCTTTCTGAAGGAGTTGTTGTCTTAGAGAATGGTCAGGCCAAGCTTATGAACATCTCATGTCCCAACCCATTGAAAGGTAACTGGTTTTAACTACATGTTAATGCTTAGCTAAATGTGGTTGTTATATGTGATTAAATGGACATCTTTTATCTATCAACTTAATTATCATTGGGTCCACATCTTTTTCTTCCAAAACATGTATAACCATATTTGTTGTTTGATGTTTAGTACACTACTTAAATTGATACAATTAGTTAAAATAAGCTCTTGTTTAACTAAAATGAAAAAATAAACATTCAATGCTGAAAATAACTTAATACTATTGGTATATGTAAGCTGCATGGCTGTTTCTTTTGTGTTTCGTACTCTTATTAATTAAGAACTAATAAAAATCTAGGTATCTTGTAATAGGTAAATATTTGGTGGTAGAAAGCCTTGTCAAAACTAGGTTAGAGGAGAAATTTGCAGACCTGTAGATTGTTAAGTAGTTGAACCATGTATTCTATAGTGGCAATTCTACACTCATTTTAATCTTTCACATCGTGCTTTATGGAAAATTGAAAAGGTTAACTTTTAGTTGGAGTATAAGTAGTCTCAAACATGTTTAGGAAGTGGATATCTCTTTTTGTTTTTCGTTGTCCTGCATTTGGGTTTTCTTTATTATGTCTTACCACGACAAAAGTTAAAAACAAAAAAAAAGGGAAAAAAATATTCTGTTTGGAAACAACTTACGCTTAGTTTTTTGCCCCCCGGATCTTTGACTATCAGTAGTTATCAGTCAACAGTGGTATAAGCAATCAATCTAAGGTAAGTTGGTCGTCACATATAAAGGAGAATCTCAAACTTTCCCTCAAACCCTTTCTCTTTCCCAACATTTTATTTCAATTTCCCAGCAATCAATGTCAACCAGTCAGCTGCTTGGTGATACCAGCTGCATTTTTTTGGTTGGCTCCCTGCAACTTTCTCTCAGTTTCTTTGCCACCCCAATAGAACTCAGAGGTTAGAAAACTGAGTTAATCAGGGTTCTTGTTGCAATTGATTTTACTTGTAACTGTACATTAACCTTGAGTGGCAAGGAAATAGCTACGTTGGATTATTATGCTCTATTTGATACCTCAAAAACAGGAGGAAAAAGGGAAGATTATACATGACATTACTATGAATTTGCTTTGGCATGTGCTGTCTTAATATAGGTTATTACCCATCCAACCAAATGGACTTTTAGTAGTTTCGTTACATAATGCTACCCAAATTGGCCATAGTTGCCTGGATCTCAAGTTGGTAAAAAAGATGATGGGATTGGTTGACTGATGTTGAATTGATGGCTGTACCTGCTTGTTTGGGATAGTTAGCTCAAAGCATAAGGTGAAGGCTGTTTCAATAAGGTAGTCATGCCTTCAGTGTTTCACTCTGATAGAAAATTATTGCTGTGTAGAATAAAATTTATTTGGTAGGATGTCAACTTGCACATTATCTAACTAGAGAAGTTCATTGTCTATAATGAAGATTACTTATTGTTGGCTTTCACCTTTTGTTAGTTGTTGATCGTAATGGAGTAGTGAAAGACCTTGGGGCTTTAAAGCAAATGATTCTTCATATATTGTTGAAGCCTGTGGGTGACACTGCTCGTTATGATATCTATCATCAAGTCTTGCCTCATGCTAAGTTGGAACAACTGTTCATACCAACAGACATGAGACTCTTTCTTGATCATCTTAACGATGAGAAGCTCGTGTAATATTTCTTTTCCCTTTTCCTTCATCTAGTCATTGGTTAAGTTCCATTTTGTGTGTATCAACAGATTTTGTTTGTGGATGAATTTTTTAACTCAATTTGTTTCTCCCTTTTCATTTATGTAGACGAGCCATGGATTTGGACTGGCTCTTGGATGACGCTGCCTTTTGGAAGGAAAAAGAAAGAATTTCATTCATATGTGGCTTATGGGATCAGATAGAGTCTCAAAGGGTATTGGATAGTGGTCTTCTTAGCATGCATCTGCCAGAACAATTTTGGAGATGGGAGTCAAAGGTCCCGAGAGAAGGTTGTTGGCTAGCCATATTGGAGAGAATTGAAGATGACGAGGAGATTTATCAACGACAAACAGAAATGAAGGAGAGTTGTGAACTGCATGAGCTCACAAGGTATTATTGGCATTGTTTGGAGCACTATAACAGCACATTACCTATCGGGGTTCGTATTCTCTGATTTTAACTTTCGGTTTTTATCATACATGCTCTGTGTTATTATGTTGGTGCTACCATTTTACGTTGACATTTAGTTTTTCAATTTGGCAGGAGACACTGAGTAAGGAAGATGTTGATAAAGAGATACATAGAATCTTCTCATGTCCTTGCTCAGGAATTCGGTTTGCATGCACTATGATTTTCCGTGAGCCGGCGCAGATGGGGATGACAAATGAAAAGTGGTACTGGTGCTAAATTTTTACTTCCCCAACTCGACACCTCATTTCATCAGACACTAAAAAGTAGAATATTAAACTAAAAGATCCACTGCTACTAACCAAGCTCTTTTTTTGTTGCAGCAATAAGATAATGCACCGTCTACTACAATTCGAGGGGAAATAGATACCTGGTGTTGAAAGGAATTTTTTCATGCTAGTTCACTGCCAAGAACCCCCACACTAGCTGGCTCTCCAACAAATAAGTTAGACAACCCAGGCCAGTTGAAACCATTTTAAAACTTCTTTGATTAGAATGCTTGTCTTTCTTTGATATTTGATACAAATCTATTGTCTAAAATTGAGGGATCAGATTGATACGATCGATGTATATATTGGGTTAATTTGGCTGCCTTGTAGTTCATGTTATACGGTATCAACATCCTGAATGTTTAATCCTTCTCTTTCAATTTCACCTCTGATTGTCTTGGTGATCCTGCAAGATATTATTAATTTACAATCACTACCTTTTCCTAATACGTCCAGATAAAAATCATTCGGGATACAAGTCATTTTGAATATTCACCTCACCTGCTTTTATGTTATCTCTTTATCAAATTATTATCATGCAGACAATTTGAGTGATTCACGCATAGATTGTGTCGCAACCCTAGCTTTAAGATCATAAATAGGCAGCCAATCCTTCACCTTCAGATGAAGGTGGGCAGATGCCATTCTAATGTCTCAATTCACTATATACCTGTTGCTTCACTGATCTTTGCTGTTTAATTAGTTCAATCCTATTTTGAGATTTGACCAGAAGTACTAGATCTTGAAAAGATGCCCACTTTTATTATTGATAGGGGCACGTGCCAGAAAGCTTCAGACAGTAATGAGCCAGGCTTGGTAGATTAGTAGGCAGCTCAAGCTCTTCTCATATTAATGAACTCTAAACTGGAGTTGCACTAGCCTCTCTCAAAAATCTCCAACAATCATTGAACTCGACCAGACATTATAAAAGTTCTTGTTGCTTGGTTCATTTTGCAATCATGGAGCGCTATTGAGCTCATTTGACTTGAGATCACTTATTTTTCAGCTCGTTTCTAGGATGCAAAAGAACTTTTATTATAAAAGTGATTTAATAATAATCACTTTTATTATTGATCACTTTGGTATCAATGATCTGAAGCGTTTCTAGGTTAATGCTCCATACCCATCATCTAAACCTAGCAATCTAGCAGACTTAGCCCCGGTTTTGCATCACTAATTTTTGCCTCTATTTGCCTAAATGTCTAAAATTGATAGAGTTTTGAAAAATAAGAACATTTGACATGAAATTTTATCCTCTACTATCTTTAGATAAATAGAGGCAAGACTTCTTAAAACCAAATGAGTCAAATCTAAGCTCCGACAAATAAGAGGTAAAAAAATAAAAGGTGATGCTACAGTAATTTTTTGATCATTATGCCCAGTACCTTTTTTTATTTATCTTCAAATCCAAGATGATAAATGAATATCTAAACCGTTGAAAATGTGCATAAGATCAAACATGGCCATGCAGTGAAATTTCAGTAGTTGGATCATCACTAATCTCTAGATATGTACAAAAAAAAAAGTGAGCCATTGGATTTTTTTTCTAAATTCTACGGGCTCCAAACGCAAGATCCAAACCATTGGAAATATTTGAAAGGGGGTCAATTTTCAAGTCTTAATTCCATATGAATCTTGAAAATTTTGTGAAAAACTTTCAACCACTGATGTAACATACCCAATTTTTTATTATTTCACGGGCAATTCCTTTTATTATTATTATTATTTCTGAGATAATAAATCACAATCCAAACCGTTAAAAATGTTTATAAGGTCAATGGTCATTAAGAGATCGAATTTTAGCTGTTGGATCATTGCCAATATTAAGATATTTGCTAAAAAAAACTTGAATTATTTGCTATTTTTTTCTTAATTTTGTAAGCCTCAAACACAAAATCCAACCCGTTAGATCCCACTGGAATGATAAATATAGCTAGGGGGTCGAATATCAAATCTTGATACTTTGTAGATCTTGAGAAATTTGTGAAAATCTTTCAACCGTTAATTTTAAAAAGTCCATTTAAAATAGATCCTTATATTGAATTTGTGAAAAGTTTCTTTTTTATGTCTCTTTTCTTAATACTTCTATTTGGTATGGGTCTAAAATAAAAAGAGCGGAGATGTCAAACAACCTCTTGCTATTGCTCCTCATCTATTGTATATATGAGATGCAAGTCTTCTTCAAATATAAGTAAAATACAAAGATAGTTTTTATAGGGAGTATCTCCAATATCCTAAAGCATAAGATAGTTTTTATAGGGAGTATCTCCAATATCCTAAAGCATACATGGTTTCTTCATTAATTTTGTCTTGTTTCTTTTTCCGCTATCAGAATTTTTAATCTTTTAGAACTAGTTCTTAAGGTTCTACAGCAATGTGGGCCAGGTGTTGAAGCAAGCGGGGCCCACAAGGTGAGATGAGTTTGATCCTTATTCAAATTTGTCTTTATGCATTCAGCCTTTGATTGTTCTCGAGTAGATATCCAATTGTTTCTGGATACATGCAATATCAATTCAAGTATTGAATGGGCAATTGAAGCATCAAAATTGCTACTTAGAAAAGAATTGCATGCAAGGAGAAGGTTCTCCTGAATTTGATCTCACAATTGCTACTTAGTAAAGAAGTTATTGCATGCAACAAAAAGGTTCTCCTGAATTTGATCTCACTATTCTTCAATTCTTTTGTTTTTCTCCTTAAAATTCTCCAATTCTTTACTTCTTTCCAATATATATCCATGCAACTTAGATTTTAAATTTGTTTTAAAACTACTTTTAATGACATGCGGCCAGTGGCTATATATTAACAACATTTATAGAAGTGGAAATATTATAGAAAAAATTATGTAAATTAATACATGAAAAATTATAATTTTAAATTAAAATTGTAAATTATGTAATTTAAGTAGATATTTCACCTTTTGTATCGTTTTTTGGTTTGTTAAAGATTTCTCTTCTTCACATTTATATACCAAAATATAAATTAATAATGGATATATATTTATTTTCTGGCCCGTGGTTGCTGGTCACCAATAAAGATGAAGTTAATAAAGAAGTTAACAATCGACGTTTGAAACCAATATCTTCTTACATCACGCGTGAGTCTTATCAATTGGGATTTGGGATGGATTCTTTATCCCTATTCCGAAATTTCTCTATCCTTTTTTAGAAATTGAAATGGATTTTGAAATTTTAATCTAAACTACCCTTCAAATCTCTCCCAAAATTCTCATTAATCCTTCTTTCTTCCTTTCTTTATCTCGAATAAGTGTCCTCTATCCAATCTAATTCTCACCATCTCCATCGCCAAAACTCTCTAAGAAATAAGATGAAGAGGTGTTCAGTGTTCTCGGGCTACGTGTAGCCGTGTATGTGCGATGTTTGGTTGTTGGGTGACGGTAGAAGAGAGATGCGTGGTGATGGAGGTGATACATAGATGGGGCCGGCTGAGAGAGTTAACAGAGGTACTGGATGATGAATTTGACTTGCATCGTTCAAAAAGTGGGTTCGAATTGGAAGTAGGCTGGATACTTTTGTGTATGCGTGCGTGGTAGGTGCGGGGGTGTGGTTTCTATTGGTTGGATTGCTCAATCAAGGTTATTTGTTCTGTCAAGAAATAGAACTCTTTAGGGCCTATTCTACATTTATCAATCCATTTGGAATTTAGTTTAAGCCCATTTCGACCTCTCTAAATTAGATTTGAGCTCCGGTTAGGGTGTTCCAAAAATCGTTACAATCAATTAAATTTATCCATGCACGCTCACCACAAAAATCTAATTTCAACAGTGCCTACACTTGCATCTTGAACTTTGCTCAAAACAAAGACAGTGGGGCCTGATCAGCCATGACAAGGAAATTTGTATCTTTCTAGTGCTTGTGCTCGATATGAAACCCGACCTGTACAACGTTATATTGGTGCCTAGGAAAAATCTTAAAAAACTTTCGAAGGGATTATTAACACTGGTATGTTCTTTCGCCCCAAAACCTGTCCCTGATGGACTTGTAAATTGATCCGTATGGGCCTAGTGTGTGGAATGGACCTGTAAACTTGGTCTGTGCGGGCCTAGTTTGTGGGAAAAAAAAAAATGGAAAGAAGACCCTAGCCTCGATTTAGGTTGGTGAAATCTGACCCATTCTAAAAGGGTCGGATAAAGGTTGAGGTTCAAACAGGGGCGCCCCTACTTACATTACTTGATCTTGGACGGCTGCCTTGGAATTTAGGCTCCAACCGGCTCGTCCGGCTTTATCCACTTGCCAGTTTTTCCTCGTTTAGCCTTGATTAGGTCCCAGTCTGGCCTCACCGAAATTACACCCTAGTTTGGATTTTTTTTGTGGGGCCCATAATGTTTTCATTAATAAATTTAGTGGTTATGATAAGAAAGTCCGGTTCAGACATAAATAATATTAATGGCATGATTTCTTTCTGAAACAAGAAGTACAAAGATCTACCCAAATTCGCTTCTCATTTACTTTGTTGTGATGTTCCATGTTCCATTACAAATTAAAATATTAAAAGCATACCTGACCAATGGAGAGCCATGGTATAGCGGTTTTTCTCTCATCTTTTTTATTTAACACCAGCCAAGGGGGATGGGACTCAATGTAAACCAATAAGTGGGAGGAACTCCTCACAAGTGGGAAGAATATTGCACCACAAATGTGAGAAGGATCGCACCGATCCCGGGGAAGTCATTAAAGGTAAATTGCCAACCAACCAAGTAACTCTATGTTTTCGACTTTCTCCTTAAGGTAAATCACACTCACTGTTTGCGCTAAATGCATCTTAAACACTCTGTAGACTGAATAGGCTAGCTTAGCCAACCAATCTACAATGCTGTTTTCAACCCTCCTACATTATCTAATTTCCTTCAATCCGGCCTGTCAGTTGTGTGGCTCAATGGAGCCATGGCAGAACTGCAGCCACAATTGCGAGTCTGCAACACCACCCTGTAGCCACCCTCCCAAGCCGCACTAGTTATAGCTGCACTGTAGCCACCCTGCAAGACTCCTTGAGCAGCCAAAGCTATAGACACCCATCGGCTAATGGAGTCTATAAATAGAGAGCTCCGTTGCTTCAGCAGAGGCAGAGAAAGACAAGCAGATCTGTGAGGCTTGGGTGTAAGTGGGTTTGAGGTGGAGAGTGAGAGTGATCTCCTTCTTGTAATCTATTCCTCAGAGTGAAATTTTCCCGTCTTCCCCCGTGGATGTAGGCTCAAGCCGAACCACGTAAATCTCCTTTGTGCATCATCTGTGTGTGTGATTTTTCTCTCTTCTGTGTGTTCAAATCCATGCTCAATCACAACAAACTGGTATCAGAGAAAGGTTGGACTATGTACCTGTGACGATTGGCGAAGATCCACGAGTTGATCGGAGGTGGGCCATCGTTGTGCACAGATTTTCTAGAACAGAAAATAGAGGATTTGAACTCTGTTATTCTGTCCCTGCTTCGGATCAGAGGCCGGGATTTGTTGAGGTCCTTGCAGATCTCAAGTGGGCCATGATCGATCATCATCATCATCATCATCATCATCAAAGCCTTATCCCAACCATGTTGGGGTCGGCTACATGAATTCTATTTCTCCATTCCGTTCTATTTTGAGCTAAATCTTTCGATAAGTGCAATTTCTTCAAATCTGAATTAATGACTTACATCCATGTTTTCTTCAGCCTACCCCTACCTCTTGATGGACCCTCCACCTGTATATCCAGACTTTTTCTCACCGGTGCCATTACTGGCCTACGCTCAACATGCCCAAACCATCTTAAACGAGCTTCTTTAATCTTATCTCCTATTGGTGCTACCATTAAATGTTCTCGAAGGCGCTCATTTCTAATTTTAACTTTCCTAGTTTTACCACGCATTCACCTAAGCATTCTCATTTCCGCTACATCCATCTTATGAATATGTGTCTTCTTAATTGGCCAACATTCTGCTTCATATGTCATAGCTGGTCTAACCACTGTCCTGTAAAATTTTCCCTTCAATTTTGTTGGCATTTGTCTATCACAAGTACTCCCGAAACTAGTCTCCACTTCAGCCATCCAGCTCTTATCCTATGCTCCACATCTTCGTCAATCTCCCCATCCTTACTAATCATCGAGCCTAGATACCGAAAAGAATCTTTACGTGGTATCTCATGGGTTTCAATTTTGACAGTGGTTTCAATACTTTGTATATGTCGACTAAAATTGCAATCCATATATTCTGTCTTTGTACGACTTATTTTAAAGCCTCTAGATTCTAATGCTCACCGCCATCTCTCAAGCTTTGCATTTACACCCTCTCTTAATTCATGCACCAATACTATATCATCTGCGAACAACATACACCATGATACTTCTTCTTGAATATGTACAGTTAACTCATCCATAATTAATGCAAAGAGATAAGGGCTTAAGGATGATCCCTGATGTAAGCCTATAGTCACGGGAAATCCGCCCGTTTATCCACATGTGGTTTTCACATTTGTTATTGCACCTTCGTACATATCCTTTAAAATTTCAATGTAACCTCTTAGGACATTCCTTTTCTTTAAGACCCACCAAATTAAATTCCTCGGTACCCTATCATAGGCTTTTTCCAAATCGATAAAGACCATATGTAGATTTTTCCTCTTTGCTTGGTATTTTTCCATTAATTGCCTAAGTGAAAAGATAGCTTCCATAGCTGATTTCCCTGGCATAAAACCAAATTGATTTTCCGAAATCTTAGTCTTTTTTCTCAGTCTTTGCTCTATTATTCTCTCTCATAACTTCATAGTATGACTTATAAGTTTAATCCCTCGATAGTTGGTACAATTTTGTATATCTCCTTTATTCTTATATATAGGTACTACAATGCTTCTTCTCCATTCATCCGGCATTTTCTTTGTCACAAGTATCTTATTGAATAGTCTACATAACCAACTTACTCCAACCTCTCCTAAGCATTTCCATACCTTTATCGGAATACTATCTAGGTCTGTTGCCTTTCCTGTCTTCATTTGCTTCAATGGTTCCTTCACTTCCACCCCTCTAATTCTACGGAGAAAAGTATACTCTTATAATGAAGTATCCTCCTCCACTCTTGTATCGCCCAAATATTCTTCATTTAAAAGTTTACTAAAACATTCTTTCCACATTTCTATAATATCTTATCCTTCACCAAAATATTTTTCTCATTGTCCTTGATACATTTGACATGATCTAAGTCCCTACTTTTCTTTTCTCTTATTTTTGCAAGCTTAAAAATATCATTTTCTCCTTCTCTTGTTCCCAACCTATTATAGAGGTCATTGTATGCTTTGAACTTTGCACTATTTACTACTTTCTTAACTTCTTTCTTTGCCTTCTTATACAACTCAAAATTTTCTATACTCTTAGTCCCCTGCCAAACTTTGTAGCAATGTTTTTTTTGTAGAATAACTTCCTGAACCTCTATACTCCACCACCATATTTCTTTATTAATATGTCTCTTCCTTTTTTATTCTCCAAGTACCTTCTTTGCAACATTCCTAATGCAATTAGCCATTTGATTCCACAATACTGTAGTTTCTCCTTCAATATTCCATTCTCTTTTCTCAATCATTTTGTCCTTAAATATATTTGCTCTTTCCCCCTTCAAATCTCTCCACCTTGTTTTAGGGTCCATTTTGTTTACTACTGCTCTCTTTTTACTTTTAATGCAAATATCTAAAACTCCAAGCCTATGTTGCGTAGTCAAACTCTCTCCTAGGATAATATTACAATTTTTACAAGCCAATCGGTCCTGTTTTCTAACTAGAAAAAAAGTCTATCTGACTCCTATTACTCCCACTTTTATATGTAATTAAATGCTCATCTCTCTTTTTAAAGTAAGTATTTGCTACTATAAGATCAAATGCCACTGCAAAGTCCAATATAGTGTTTCCGAATTCATTCTTTTCTCCAAATCCATGCCCTCCATGCACTCTCTCATATCCTCTATTATCTCTTCCTATATGCCCGTTTAAATCCCCTCCAAGGAAAATTTTATCACTATTTGGGGTTTCTAGCATTAAATCATCCATCTCCTCCCAAAATTGTCTTTTTACACTTTCTTCCAGTCCTACTTGGGGAGCATATGCACTAATAATATGAATTATGTCTTCCTCTAGTACTAGTTTAATTGCTATAATTCTATCACCAAACCTCTTTACCCCCACAATTTTCTCTTTTAAATCCTTATCTATAATTATACCCACTCCATTTCTTGTATTACTCTTTCCTGCATAGAAAAGCTTATACTCATCCATGAGCTCCTTAGCTTTATTCCCTTTTCACCTTATCTCCTGTATACAAGCCATACTAATTCTTCTTCTTTTCATTACCTCAACCAACTCTATGTTCTTGCTTGTCAAGGTTCCTATATTCCAAGTAGCAAGTCTAATTTTCCTATTCCTCATCTTCTTTTCATGGACTAACTTCTTTAACCGCATTAGCCCAAAGTCATGCGGTAACCCTTGCACACTTTTCACTGCAACCGGACGATGCTGCAATGCGTCGCTTAAAGCGGGGAACGCCCTAGCCTTATCGTGAAATATCATTTGTTCAGAATTCATATTTGGGTTGTGACAAAGTTTTACGCTGGCTGTCACCTACCTAACGCAACCCTCCTCCTTTACCCGGGCTTGGGACCGGCAGCAAAACTGGCGGAGTTCACGATCGATCTGAAGAAAGAAAAAAAAAAAGGAGATCTTGGTTACAGCAGATCATCGTTGTTGCTGCCGCTATTCACCGGTCCATTTGTTGTTGCAGTCGCCTGGCTTCATCGCTTCCGGATCACGCAAAGGAGAGGAACTACTCTGTTTATTTCTCTCCTCTGTCTCGTCTGGTTCTGTTGCAAAACGGAGAGTGAAGAAGAAGCCTCTGGAAACAAGAAGGAAGGTGTTTAAAACACCTGCTGCACGTGACATTCTCTTTACTTAAAGTGGAGAGAAAAAGTTCTATGGTGCTCTGAAGCACCACACTATTCTGTGCTCCTTCAGGCCTAATCTTTGGGCAAGGTCACGTTCAGGTTTGGGTCAATCCAACCCTAGTGAAGCAGCAGCCAGGCCAAGCAAGAACCTGCATCAGCGTGACATCAGCAGTACGGTCAAACCAATTTGACCAGATCAACGGCTAGAAATTATTTCTGCCATATCTTGATCATCCGACATCCGATCGGAGATCCGTTTGCACCTGTGGACTCGTTTCGAGCAGATCTACGCAGTAAAGAAGATGATTGGCTGTTTGATAGTCGGCATGGAGGTTTGACAGATCAGAGCATAGAAATTTGTTTCTGCGATATCGAAGCCATCTGGGTTCGGATTTTAGATCCGTTTCTTCTAGCGTGCTCGTGGTGACGAGATCTACAATATAGTGCAGGAATTTTGCAAGAATGGATGCAAAATTTGAAATTGAGAAATTCAATGGCAGAAATGACTTCAATTTATTGCGTATCAAGATGCATGCACTGTTGGTTCAGAAGGGACTGCAAAAGGCACTGAAGGAAAAGAATGGCCTTCCGGGGACTATGTCAGATCCAAAAAAAGAAGATATGATGGAGAAAGCATATGGAGCAATTTTACTATGCTTGAACGATGAAGTATTGCGAAAAGTTGTTCAGGAGAAAACCGTTGCTGGGTTGTGGCAGAAATTAGAAAATCTGTACATGACCAAGTCATTGACAAACCGTTTGTATTTGAAGAAACGGTTGTTCACTCTGCAAATGCATGAAGGTACGTCTATCTCCAATCACCTTGATGCATTTAGTAAAATTATAATGGACCTTCAAAACATAGATGTTAAAATCAATGATGAAGATCGAGCAATCATGCTGCTATGTTCTTTACCGTCCTCGTATGATCACTTTGTAGATACCATGATGTATGGTAGGGAGACTCTATCTAGAGATGATATAGAGGCAGCCTTAAACTCTAGGGAGCTGAAAAAAAAGGTTGTGTCTGAAAACCATGGTGATAGTTTGAGCGAGGGTCAGGCAGTGCGTGGAAGAACAGAGAAGAAAGGTCCGAACAGAAGAGGCCATTCTAGATCAAAATCAAGATCTAGAAAGATAAAGTGCTTCCATTGTCACAAGGAACGGCACTTTAGAAAGAACTGTCCAGAACGCAAAGGAAAGGAGAAACTTTCTAATTCTGAAAATGTAGCTGGTGTTGCAGAAGATAATTCAGATGGTGGAGATGTTCTCTCTATCACTGTCAGTAGCTCAGGTGATGAGTGGATCTTTGATTCGGGTTGTTCCTACCATATGTGTCCTAATAGGGATTGGTTTACCACTTATCAGTCCATAGATGGTGGTAAAGTTCTTATGGGCAATAATATGGCCTGTACGGTTGTTGGGAAAGGCTCAATCCGAATTAACATGTATGATGGTATTGTGAGAACCTTGTCCGATGTTAGGCACTTACCAGAATTGAAGAAAAACATGATTTCCTTGGGTACTCTTGACTCCAATGGCTGTAATTACAAAGCTAGAGGTGGAGTCATGAGAATTTCCAAGGGCGTTCTTGTGGTGATGAAGGGACAGAAGCAGAATGGTCTCTATTTTCTTCAAGGTAGCACGGTCATAGGTGTTGCTGCTGTATCATCATCAGATTCAGATTTGGACACTGCCAAGCTGTGGCATATGCGGCTTGGGCAAATGAGTGAGAAGGGTATGGAAGAGCTAAGTAAACAAGGTTTACTGTGTGGCCAGAAATTGGGAAAGCTGGACTTCTGTGAGCATTATGTATTCGGAAAACAATGTAGAGTCAAGTTCAATACAGCGGTTCATCGTACCAAAGGTACTTTGGATTATATTCATTCTGACCTTTAGGGACCCTCTCGTGTTCCATCTCTCGGTGGTGGCAGATATATGTTGACCTTTATTGATGATTATTCTCGAAAGGTCTGGGTATATATCTTAAAGCACAAAGATGAAGTCTTTGCACAGTTCAAGCAATGGAAGGCTATGATCGAGAAGCAAACAGGTAAACAGATCAAGCGATTGAGAATTGACAATGGCTTGGAATTCTGTGAAGGTGCTTTTAATGAGTTCTGCAAGAATGAAGGAATTGTGAGACATCGCACAGTTAAGAACACACCACAGCAAAATGGGATTGCAGAACGAATGAACAGAACTTTGTTGGAAAAGACCCGGTGTATGCTCTCCAATGCCGGGTTATCTAAGAAGTTCTGGGCAGAAGCTGTTAATACAACTTGTTACCTGATCAATAGGTCTCCATCAACGGTTATCGAGTGTAAAACTCCTGAAGATGTATGGTCTAGTTCTCCTACTGATTATTCAAATTTGCGAATATTTGGTTGTCCTGTTTATGCTTATGTGAATGATGGTAAGCTTGAACCAAGGGCAAAAAAGTGCATATTTCTAGGATATACACATGGGGTGAAGGGATATAGGCTGTGGTGCTTAGATGAAAAATCACCCAAATGCATTATTAGCAGAGATGTGACCTTCGATGAGTCTGCAATGTTGAAACCAAAGAAGGAGTGTCTTGATACTGAAACAGACCACGGTGTCAGTAAACAGGTAGAGCTTGAGGGGAAAGCTTTAGAAAACTTGCAAGAAAATTTGCAAGATGTCCCAGCTCAGCAAGATGGGGTGCAAGGCTCAAATGAGGAGAATGCAGTTCCACAAGATTACATCCTTACTAGGGACAGAGAGAGGAGGCAGATTAAGCCACCTCAAAGATATGATGATCTTATTGCCTACGCTCTTAATACAGCTGAAAGTATAGAGGCGGAGCCAGTTACATATCATGAAGCTATCATAAGTAAAGAATCAGCAAAATAGACTATCGCCATGAGTGAAGAGATTGAATCTCTTCATAAGAATCATACTTGGGAGCTAGTAAAACCGTTGCAGGGCCAAAAGATTGTTGGTTGCAAATGGGTCTTCAAGAAGAAGGAAGGAACTCCAAGGGTGGAAGATGTTAAGTTCAAAGCACGACTGGTTGCAAAAGGCTATACTCAGAAGGAGGGTATTGACTTCAATGAAGTGTTCTCTCCTGTGGTGAAACATAGCTCCATCCGGATGCTACTTGCTATGGTTGCTCTATTGGATTTAGAACTTGAGCAGCTTGACGTCAAGACTGTTTTTCTACATGGTAAGTTGGAGGAACATATTTATATGCATCAACCAGAGGGGATTGAAATCCAAGGTAAGGAGGACCATGTTTGCTTCCTAAAGAAATCTTTGTATAGATTAAAGCAGTCTTCTAGACAGTGGTACAAGCGTTCCGATACCTTTATGGTAGGAAATGGCTATTCTAGGAGTGAGTGAGTATGATAATTATGTTTATCACAAGAAGCTCTCAAATAGTTTTTTTATTTATTTGCTGTTATATGTTGATGACATGTTAATTGCTTCTAAGGACGTGTCTGAGATCAACAAGTTGAAGGCTCAACTCAGTGGTGAATTTGAGATGAAGGATTTCGGCGTTGCAAATAAAATACTTGGGATGGAGATTCATATGGACCGAAAAGCGGGCAAATTGTCTTTGTCACAAAAGGGGTACATTGAAAAGGTACTAGAACGCTTTGGCATGTAACGGTCGAAACTTGTGAATACTCCACTTGCAGCTCATTTTAAACTTTCTGCTGCCTTATCACCGCAAACTGAGGAGGAGGTGGAGCACATGTCACGTGTTCCTCATGCCAGTGCAGTTGGGAGTATCGTGTATGCTATGGTCTGTACAAGGCCAGACATTTCACACGCAGTTAGTGTAGTAAACAGATACATGGATAAACCTGAGAAGGTTCATTGGCAGGCTGTGAAATGGATACTCCGCTATCTTAAAGGTACTATAGATGTTGGGATAGTATATGACAGAAATGATAACACTTCTCGTAGTGTTATTGGATATGTTGATTCAGATTTTACAAGAGATTTAGACAGA
The DNA here is from genome assembly GCA_037013555.1 of Sextonia rubra. NCBI lineage: Eukaryota > Viridiplantae > Streptophyta > Magnoliopsida > Laurales > Lauraceae > Sextonia > Sextonia rubra. Next base: position 1,184,044 of record JASUAD010000027.1, read on the forward strand.
AGAAGATCCTTGATAGGTTATGTCTTCACTCTTTATAATGGTGTCATCAGCTGGAAGGCAGCATTGCAATCTACCGTTGCCTTGTCTACGACTGAAGTAGAATATATGGCAGCTACAGAAGCAGTGAAGGAAGCTATTTGGCTGAGGGGTTTGGTTGGTGATATGGGATTGCAACAACAGTTAACTACTGTGTTTTGTGATAGCCAGAGTGCTATTGATCTAACAAACAATCCAATGCATCATGAAAGAACCAAACATATTGATGTCAGGGCACACTTCAGTCGGGATATAATTTCTCAAGGTGCTATTATAGTAGAGAAAATCCCTACAGCAGAAAACCCAGCAAACATGATGACTAAGCCTGTTCCAACAGCCAAGTTCAAGCATTGCTTGGACCTAATTAGTGTAAGAAGTGCCTAAGTGCCCAAATGGGCATGTGAAGACGGTAAGAAGAATTTTGTGAAGATTGGCTTCGATTTCGCCAAGGTGGAGATTTGTCAGTTGTGTGGCTCAATGGAGCCATGGCAGAACTGCAGCCACAATTGCAGGTCTACAACACCACACTGTAGCCACCCTCCCAAGCCGCCCTAGTTATAGCTGCACTGTAGCCACCCTGCAAGACTCCTTGAGCAGCCAAAGCTACAGACACCCATCAGCTAATGGAGTCTATAAATAGAGAGCTCCATTGCTCCAGCAGAGGCAGAGAAAGACTAGCAGATCTGTGAGGCTTAGGTGTAAGTGGGTTTGAGGTGGAGAGTGAGAGTGATCTCCTTCTTGTAATCTATTCCTCATAGTGAAATTTTCCCGTCTTCTCCCGTGGATGTAGGCTCAAGCCGAACCACATAAATCTCCTGTGTGCATCATCTGTGTGTGTGATTTTTCTCTCTTCTGTGTGTTCAAATCCATGCTCAATCACAACAAACTGGTATCAAAGAAGAGAGAAACCCACTTCCGATCAACTCGTGGATCTCCACCAATCGTCACAGGTACACAGTCCAACCTTTCTCTGATACCAGTTTGTTGTGATTGAGCATGGGTTTGAACACACAGAAGAGAGAAAAATCACACACACAGATGATGCACACAGGAGATTTACGTGGTTCGGCTTGAGCCTACATCCACGAGGGAAGACGGGAAAATTTCACTATGAGGAATAGATTACAAGAAGGAGATCACTCTCACTCTCCACCTTAAACCCACTTACACCCAAGCCTCACAGATCTGCTTGTCTTTCTCTGCCTCTGTTGGAGCAACGGAGCTCTCTATTTATAGACTCCATTAGCTTATGGGTGTCTGTAGCTTTGGTTGCTCAAGGAGTCTTGCAGGGTGGCTACAGTGCAGCTATAACTAGGACGGCTTGGGAGGGTGGCTGCAGGGTGGCGTTGCAAACCTGCAATTGTGGCTACAGTTCTGCCATGGCTCCATTGAGCCACACAACTGACACGGCCCATGAAGATTTTCCACTAAGATTAAGTAGTCACTCTCTAGGATGAGTTTTGTAACCCCGTTGGGTTTGCATAAGAGCCCTAAAGTGAGATTCATTGTGCAATGATGTGCATGAAACACAAAACACACACTTAAGTGGTAAAAATTTTATTACTTCGTATGAAATCAAACTCATTCAAGCTAAACATTCACAAAATCAAAGGAAGATGAGCTCTCTCTTTTTAGACGGGTTAAATGTGCCGAGAAAGTGATAGTGGAGGAAGAAAAGAGAAAAAAATGTAACAGAAGAAAGTGAACTATATGTTTAGATGGATGGCGGTATGTTGGGTAAATAAGTGACGATAAAAGTAAAAAACCAATGTGACTAACTTAATCGCATGTATATAAAAAGAACATGTCTAAATTAAGTCAAAAGTAGTGTTCAAATAGCAACTCTCAAAATTAGCACTTCATGTGATCCATCTCTTTAATTGATCTGTGGGAAACAACCCCACAACTACCATATCATTGTAATATTATTACAAATGCATTAGCAAAGCAACTCATTATTATTATTATTATTATTATTATTATTATTATTATTATTATTATTACTATACAATCACTCAATACATCTTAAGCTATAAAAACAAAAAAACAAAAAAAAAAACCCACTAAATACACATGAAATGGAATAGAAGTTGCGTGGTGGAGTTGCATTTGCTTTTATTTATTAGCCTTCAATAACGACGCTTATTAAAGAGGAACGCAACAGCACCAACACATTGCCCCGTAACAAAGTGACTGTTTTTACAATCATAGTAGCAGGCTTCAGATCCCTCATCGCGACGATGGATGCAGTTAACTGGAACGTCCGAAGGTGGTGCAGCATCAGAGCCTACAAAGAAGGATTTCAAACATAAATCTTATGTGAGAGGACCATGAACAAAATTCTAAATCTGTGAAAGACAAACAACTGCAAAAGCATTTGTGTGCGAGAGGGGAGTTACAAAGGACAGGTGATAACACGAAGACCAAAAGAACAAGTGCAAGGGCACGTCGGCTGCTAAAACTTTCTTCGTCCACTCCATGATATGCTTTTCATGCAACTCTGAAGCCTGAAGCCCCTTTTATAGCTTTCTCACACACACCAAACTTTTTTATTATTGTAACAATAAAACTAGGTCCATCTAAATTCAGTCTGCAGGTGGGTCAAGCCTAAAATGGAATCCACAGAATGTTGCAAGAAAAAGGTTTTCCTGGGCTCTTGCCTGCAAGTGTCTAACGCATCGGTTCAGTCGTGAGGGCCTACCATCAAAATTCAGGAGGGGGCACTTCGCAGAGCACTGTTTGATTAGGAGAATCGTTTTGAATATATAATTAGGAGAATTGTTTTGGATTCCATTAATCATTGTTAAAACTCAAACTGGGCCCATTTAAATTCACCCAGGGGGGCTCTTTGCCGTTAAATGGAAACTGGGCCAACTATCTTAAACCTACATACATTTTAGGTCCTAGTTTAGCCCGGTACCAAACCCTAAGACAAAAAGCCTGGCCCAAAATAGGTTGCTCCCAGCTTTGGGTCCAGCCAGCCTAGTCCATGAGCACCCTCATTTGGATCAATCAATAAACTCACAGCATGGTGAATAGAAATTATAGAATCCATACCAAGAAATATTATTGAGTGTTTATAATAGAAATAAAAAATGATTTGGTTTCATATGTGTAGACTATTTGAGATCTAAAACACAACATCATTCAAAAAAAAATCTATAGGTTTAAATATAGTCACCAATAGAAAGGATGCTATATATCACCATGTGCAATAATCATAAAATAAAGATTCTAAAAATTTCTAGATAGAAAATAATATTAAACCATCATAAAATTTATCATTCTTAAAATAAAATTTTAAATAATAAGAGTAACGATAAATTTAAAAAAAATTACACATTTTATACTTTCTACAAATCTTTAGATAAAAAAAATCTAAAAATATACTAAATTATGTCATCTTTAAATAAACCCAACATTGCAAGTTAAAAATTATATTCCGAATCTCAGAAAACGCTAACCCTAGATTTGAAATTCCTAATATGAGTTCAAGAAACCCTTAATCCCCAAATCAAAATATTCCTGAGTTTAGAAATCTCTATCCCCAACTTGAGATACTTACTTGGAGTTGAAAAAACCTTATCCCCAATTTTAGAAATTACTAACCTCAAATTTGAAATTCCTAATCAGAAATTCAGAAATCCCTAACCCCAAAATAAAATTATTCCCTATTCTAGGACTCCGTAACCCCAAATTGAAATCCCTAATAATAGATCCAAAAATCCCTAAACCCAAATTTGAAATCTCTATTCATATATCTATTACATTTGAGAAATTTTAAACAATAAATCACATCCCCAATAAAAAAAACTGGCCTAATCCTAATTTCAGAAAAAAGAAAAACTAAAAAGTCTAAAAATTCATATTATACAACAATAAAACAAAATTATAAAACAAAGGCTTATAAAAGTAAATTAAATAATGGAAAGAGATAAATATGCCAAATACTTAATTGGTTTGGAAGCTCATTGCTGAGATGATGTAAAACATTATGTCGAATGTCAAAAAAGAAAATAAAAAAATGAAAGAAGTAAAACAAAATTATATATATTAGAAATAAAAAAATCTATTATAGATGGAGAGTCCATGTTATGTGAGACTTTGGTACTCAAAATTGAAGTATGAAAGGTTGATAATAGGCATGTTCACGGCCTTGGTTGAGGCGGGGTGTGAAATATTAAGGGTTGAGCTTGGGCAATAGTCTAAAAAATGGGTCAGGCCTAGATATTGCACAAAAGTTGGCCATTCGATCAATTTGGCCTATTCCCAATGTCATAAATCACTAACCCCAAATTTGAAATCCCTAATAAAAAAAATCTAGAAATCCTTGACCTAAAAATCAAAATACTTCCAATTCTAAAAATCCCTACCCCATATTGAAATCCCTAATCAGATATGTAGAGATCCCTAACTCCAAACTTGAAATCCCTTTTCAGAAATCTATAAAAATTTATAAATTTTAAACTAATAATTATATTACCAATAAAAACCCTAATCCCAATCTCAGAAAACAAAAAAAAACCTAAAAATCTAAAAATTCAGATAATACATTAGCAAAATAAATTGTAAAAGGGAAGCTTACTAAACTAAATTGAACAATGAAAAAAGATATTAAAAACAAGATTCCAAAAACCTACTGGATTTCAAGGCTCATTATTGAGATGTTAAAAAAGATTATGTTGAATTTTATAAAAGGAAAGAGGTAAAAGAAGCAAAACAACATTATATATAATAGAAAGGTAAAAAAAACCTAGTACAGATAGAGACTACAGATTATTAAGACTTTCGCGCTCAAAATTGTAGTATGAAAAGTTAATAATACACTAGTGTTCATGGCTTGGGTTGGGGTAAACTGTGCAATATCTAGGCCCCACCCATTTTTTAGACTATTGGCCAAAGCTCCGCCTAGACATTGCACATTTCAATCATGCGCTCAACCAAAAGGTATGATCCACATCTACTGAAATGGAAATTTAGTACATGACATGGGAGCGGTTGACAACCATTTTGAACAGTTAGGATTATCATTATGTGGGGCCCATGATAAATTTTCGGATACCTATACTTTCTGGTATAATAATTGCAAACTAAGATATTTTTTTTTTGTTTTTATGTAGAGATGTGAAGAGTGAGTTTTGGTTGCATTCAAACTTATCTTCTTATCTGAATGAGACTATTCTCAATTGAAAAGATAAGTCATAATCGAAATTTAAAACCAAAATTGAGAGATTGAAATACAGAGTTTGCATCAAATTTAGGCTCAATTTCCAAATGAAATTGCCCAAATCAAAATTGAGAGATTGAAATAAAGAGTTTGCGTCAAATTGAGGCTCGATTTCCAAATGAAATTGCCTAAAAATCATATGGACTTTAATCCTACGAGAAGTATTCTCACACACCTAATGTGATAACTTTTGATGGGGCCCACTTGTGGGTCCCATTTGCAATCTTGGTGAGAAGGCAAAGAGAGATAAACATAAGGGCTTACTTTTATCAGTCAAATCTTTCACATGAAAGGATTGGCCATTATTTTTTTTCTATATACTATACACCCACTGAACACTACCTCAATCTCTAACGCAACTAAAATCCAAGATCCATCCCTAATTGTTTGTGCGGAGAGGGAGATTCCACACAACTGAGCTATTTTTACCGGTCTGCTCCATAAGCATCCATAGTTGAAGTTTGCCATGGTGCTAGGTGTACAGTCATTGTCATTTTAATATTAAAATGATTTAAATGACTTAAAATAAGGGCTTAAGCCATTTGAACTTTTTAATCCCACACCATATTTTGCATTCCTCTAATCCACGAATAAACTAACCAAATGAGGTATTTTTTTGGTTCCTCTCAACCCACACTTGGGCCAACAATAGGGGCGCATCAAGGTAATGGCATGTGAGTGCAGGTGCACCAGTCAAACCGCGGGCACTTCTAAATATTATATAAAAATTCTAGATTTATTTGAAAAAATTCAATAAAAATCATGAATCTATCCTAAAAACTCTCGGTTTTCCCCCACAACCGAACTACCATCCGCACCCCAAACAAAAATCTTAGAATCCTCCACTGCCCACAACAATATGACGGCATCACTCGCCTGACCATCAACTTATGCAGGAAAGCATCCATGGTCATATGGAAGACTTACAGCAGAACCTCTACCTCTGACATATGAACGGGCATGGCCGATTCCCTCCTTCTCGATCATATTCTCTCACACGCGAGTAACTTTCTAGGTTTTTGGCCTAGGTTGTCTTGATCTTCTTTCTTTTTCATATTCAATCGTCGAAATTCAGATTTTTTTCAATTCATGCGTTGTGTTTAATGAAAATGCAATCTATTAGTTTCTCTTATGGGGTCGTTTATATGTGGATCCGGCAAACATGCATTTGATGCATTGTTTAAGTGGGCCACACAGATGTGGCAATGGGCCCCCCTTGGGGTCTGTAGAGAATTGAAAGCATGTCACTTCTTCCCTTATATAAGGGTTATAGACATTGGTAATGTAAGACTTCTATTTTTTAAAATGGATGAATTTGATAAAGTAAATGCGAATTTTAAAAAATGACAATCAAATCAATTCCTTTCTAATGGAAAATGAATAAACTAGAGGTGGAATTTGAATACCCAACTACCACCCTGGCAATTTAAATCCCATGAAAGTGAAGGTAGTAAAAATGATGTCTTATATATTTCACCCCTCATCTCATATTTTTCACCCCTTACATCTTTTTAATAATCTTTTCATGGAGCTTATTTAACTTTGAATTCCTATGTATTATTCTATGCAAACAAACATGCCCTTGCGGAAACTACTGGCACAAACCTGAAAATGTCTTCAATGCTATTATCATCAAGTGGAATATTCCGTGCCTCTTCATGTAGGGTTGTTTGTTGAGGTAGGTTTTCTTCTTCTTCTCCTTCCCTCCATGCCTTTTTCGTCTTCTATATGTTGTCGTTGCTTGTCCCGGGTATTCGTGCCAGGCAATGTGGAATAAGCTATGCACTATTTTCGTCCTCCAGTTCATTTTTTTTTCCTGGTTGAGTAGAATTAAGTGACAGCATCTAAGATTCTCATCTTTTCTGCTCTTTTGCGGTTAGGGTGAAATGTCCATTCGGCCATTTGGCCATGGGTAAATGTATGTTGGCATGTAATGTCTAAGCTCGTGTCATGACTTAGTGGTGTTCATCCCCTGCAGGTATGGTCAGGCGATCAAGGTGAACTGACATACTTCAGTTTGCGCCCCCTCCCTATCTGTTTTATGAATTGCAATTTTAGTACGGATGTGCAAATAGCTAAAACAGTTATGACAATTAAAGGTCAATAGATACTACAATGATTCATTTAGGAGAAAAGCTGGATAAACAATAAATTAGTTTCTCTTCACACGTATTCTCTTTACACAAGTCAAAATTTAAAATTTTATATTTTTCTTTCTTAACACATCTAATACCCCTAAAGTACCCATTCCCTCCTTTCTCCCTACACTCAACTCTCTCTTCCTCCCTACACGCATGGATTTGCATCAAAATTGTATATAGTGGATTTTTTTTTTTTACCTTTTTTGTTTTTTTTTTCAACTTTTTTTTCAAAATTGTTGATGCAATACAGACCTGGTCCAAGAAGGCAAGTGGGCCCACAAATTGGCCCACGGGTCAAAATCGGTCCATTGGGTTTAGCCATAAGCCTAATTGGTTGAGAGCTATTGTTACACATTTTATAATTATCCTATTACTATTATTTTTGCTTAATAGGATTAAAAAGTTCTTATTTAAAAGCATTAGAAAGTACTTTGCTTTCATTAGTAAGTCTTGTTTGCCAATAAATAACCTATAAATAAGAGAGACCTTAATGTAGTTGATTATGCTTTTGATAATTTAGATTGGATTTTCCTTTCAGTTATGGTGTGTTTTTTTGTTATGTTTGTGCCTTAAGGCAAAAATCTATTGTGGATTGATCAATCCTTCTGGAAATTAATCTATTCTTCTCGATCGTACATTGTGGCTACGCCAATCATGCAGTGTTCGGCCTTGTAGGGCCAAACACTATACATGATGTTCGGCCTCCTATGGCTAAACACTAGAGTGTTCGGTTGAACACTATACCTACAAGACGAACATTGCATGATTCTGGAAAAAAAAAGTTGAAAATAGAAATGGAGAATAAGTGTTCATCTCCTTCTCCATTGTACTATTTGATTAGAGAGCAGTACAAAATAATGTGTTTCAGAATAAAGGGAGAAAGAGAATGGAGAAGAGAAGATGCTAAGAAAGAAAAGAAGAAGATGAGTGTAAGAAAGGAGATTAGTCGCACAATGCCAAGGCAAAAAAGAAGAGGAGATGAGTAAAGAGATATTAGGAAAAAGAGATGGAGGAAGAAGAGATGACTGAGTTGAGTGAGAAAGTGAGGAAAATGAGTGAGTGATGGAGGAAGAAAAGTTGGGTAAAAAAGGGAGGAAGATGAGTTATGTGAAGAGGAAGAAATCATTGCATTTTGGAAGGAAAATGACATTTTGGTCATTAGATACAAAGGTAATATTGGATTTCAATTTTTCATTAAAATGCTGTGTTTAGAGAGATATTTTTTGTGTTTAAATAGCAGCTCCCTTCATTTAGATACCTTGGATTAATTAGTAAGGATGAAGAGATAGAGAAAGATGTCAAATTTAGGAGAAGAGTGCTCCTTGAATACTTTGCAATTTGAGCGGAAAGTTTTATGGAACAATTATTAGACCAACTATGATGAATTTGATATGGTGAGATTTGGTGCGGTCTTGTATTAGCCCATAGGTAAATTATATCCTTTTTTGTTTATCGGTAACAAAAACTTCTATTGAAATGAAAACAAATACAATGAGAAGAAATAAAGGCAATAAGAGATACAAGAGCATTGTACCTCATACATTAGACTACATAATTATACCTTCCCAAGGAAACAATCTATCAATCCCTTTTTTATCGGTAACAAAAACTTCTAAGGAAACAATCTATCAACTCCTTGCATAGTTAAATTATATCTGCCTATTGGATGTAACTAAACTGCCAGTGGGTTCACCTATTTCAGTGGTAGAAATGGTTACTAAGGAAAATTAATATTATATCAAAGCAAACCATTCACGCATTCAAATCCCAGTAGGAACATGAAATTTAATAACAACTACGTTTGTAATTCAGCTTTCTACGATCCCTTGGTTTTCCACCGGACGTGGTTTTCCATTGTCTGACACAAAGGTGCCCTTAATGAACCCCCTGAAATATAAGATTGGCATGACTTTGATTAGGAGATTGTTTTATTGACCTGCCTCTTTGGGGCTTCCAGCATATCCTTGGTGTCTTTTTTATCCATCGAACATGCATCTAGATAACCTTAAGGGGTAGCCTTGGATCACGGTTTGTTCTGGGAGATTGTGAGTTCAAACTGCACTACCACACTATAGTTATGGGGGATTTACCCGACTTCCCCTGGGCCGAAGGGATTAGTTCAGCTCCAAGGGCCTGGACACCCTCCATTACCCAAAAAAGAAAAAACAAAAGAAAAGGACTTGCTTGTTGATAAAAATTCCTTGATGAGATCTAAAATAGTTGAGTATATTACACGATGTCTATGCCTTTACTGCTAAACCGTCTAAAGAAAATGAAGGAAGAGAGGGTTTCAGATAATGCAGGTATGGGCAACAATTCTGGTGAGGCTTTTGTAGATTGAGCTATTTATAGAGATCAACCTCGCTGATTATATCGAAGTGATTATACTGCATTTCCCAAAAAAATATTCTTGAAAATTGAGCATATTTTTTATTAATTAATATTTATTTAAAGCGGCCTCATTTTGTGAGAATTGTTCTCACACAACTATCGTAAGAATTTTTTATTGGACTCATTTTTGGGTCCCATTTGGGGATGTGATCGAGGGATGAAAAGATCTAAGTGAGACCACCCCAAATGTCCAGTTGGGTTGCAATCGCATATTCCTAACATCTTCATCTGTAGCCCACAAATTCAATCTATTCAGATTGATGGACAGTTAATCCAATGGTCTAATAAATTCATATTTGACCAAAACTTGGAGCGTGTGACTATCAGGGGAGTCTTTATGTATTGCAAGATTTGGATTGAATGATAGATGAGCCCTACCTAGAGTTTTCACAAAAAAAAAATGATGAGAACTAGTTCTCACAAGATTATTTCCCTTGTTTAAAATATTAACTACTTATATGTTAAATATATTTAAAGAAGAGTATAAAATTGTATATATATTTATAAAAGGGAGAGTGATGATGAGGCTAGGGGTTTTTGGGGGATTAAAAATAAGCTTATTTTGTGATTTTGAGTTTATTTACATATTGAGCATTTGTTAAAGCTCTAACTGTATTTTCTAATTTCAAAGATTATTTACCATTTAGAGCTTTTGCTTTTAAAAAGTAAGCTAAGGGAGGCAGTTTTTTTTTTTTTTTCTTAAAGCTGTGGATGGAGGTGAATAACGCCAAATCCTTAAAATTCCCAAATTGATGCAAACAGTGGGTTCTACATTATAATTATTAGGTGGGGCCCAATTGCATCATAAATAATAGCTCTTTTATTTTTATAATTTCATCGAACACTAATTGTAAAATAAAACTTAAAAGCTAGAGCTTTTATTTTAAGCGTTAACCCTATCTATAAGTTTAAGGGGGGCCATAAATTAGCATGTGGGGCTTATTTTTGAAGATTTGAATCATGCCATTGATCCAATTCTGTGATAGTGACATTGAGAAATGCAATCAAACTAACACAAAATGTTTGTTTTTCAGCAAGCCACATACATATTTTATAAGGCACGGTTCTTTTTCTTTTTTTATTTAATTTTTTTATCCAAAAATATTTCTATTTGATGGCGCTGGCCGGTCCTAGCAAGTGCTAAAGTCAGGAGAGTAAGCATTCAGAAGTTCATCTGCTACTTCATTGTCGCACAAAAGTTGCATCTACTTTAATAATACACAAAAGTTATAAATCACATTCCAGGTTCTATGATGTCTGAAACATCCTTAGAGACTAGAAAGGGGGCATTTTGAAAGAAGATATCCATCAAATTTCGGCTGTTTAATTTACTAACCACATTACACAGTTTAACTCCTGGTCCACCATTGTTTTTTTTTTTTTTTCCCTCTCTCTCTAACCAAAGACGTCCACCACCTTTCTCTCTCTAGAAATTTTCTCCATTTGCAATAATTCATGAAAATGAAAGAAGAAAGAATAACTCTTCTGTATACCATATTATACTTTAGTATAATCTAAGTACTGCTTAACAAAAAAAAAACAATAATAATTATTAAGAAACAATTGATTATTCTAATGTCAAAACCTGTTGCAAGAAGATAAATGCCTAGAAACATTCATTTGCTGTCAGAAATACAGCATAAACAGTTAATCTACACGCTTGTGCCAGCTAGCTCTTTGGCCGATGTTGATAGCACCATTTTCTGGGGCTGCAAATGGCCAATGATTACCAGAAAGAATCAGATTTACTGATAAAGATTCACATGAAATAAACAAACACCATCACATGGAAAGGGAAAGGAAGCTTCCCAGGGATGTTGAACATTGCTAAGAGGAAAAATTCATGATGGCTGTGTTTCTTGCCTTTTCCTTCGAGCATGGCACATATTATGTTGTTCTTTTGGGCTAGCATCCATACCCATTTTCGATTTGTCTAATAAACTCAGCCAAGTTTACAAAAAATATAATTTTTTGGCAACCCTAAAAATAGTTTTAGTTGGTCCCTGGTTTGAACCTAGGCACTTAATTTTGGAAATTATAAAACTGGAAATATTTCAGGATTAGGAACTTGGTCCCAGCCTGAACTAATTAACTTGGTAGAATAGGGTGTGTATGGCCATGTGTGTGCCCAGATTTTAAACAGTTATAAGGAGGATTTTTATCATACTCACCGCAGCTAAATCCTTTTCATGCTTCGGTATGAATGCTGTATCAATTTTACCATTTCTGAAGTCCTGCCATACAACGGGCACAATTGTGAACAAAGAATTAAGCTTCATTGATCATGGAGAGTTCAGTAGAAAACCTAAGACACTACCTGGAAGTTAAGGTAAAAAAAGAGAAAAGGCCATCTCAATGAGCACAGTGGTGCTCATCTGCAGTACGCTTGCTCTTGAAGTGGACTTCAATCAAGCCCAGCTTGTTTTAAAATGGGACATCCAGACCTGAGCACTAGCAGTCGCTGAGTCACAATGAGAACATTTACTAGGTTCTGCTGGTACTCAACAGACAAGCTTTCGTACCCTGGTCCTAGCTCCAACCCATTTATCAATCAAACCTACAGTCTAGGCCCAATACAAACACAACCAGCCTGCCCAATTTTCACAAGGTGATTTGGACAGGAAACCTCGATGGTCTAGCCATACCAACTAGCGAAACTATCGGCAAGCTACTGGTCATCTGATGACCATTTTAGGTTATGGATGGGACTAAGAAAGTCCATAAAAGGAATTTGAATGAATTTTCATTACCTCAATGTCAAGAATGAGTTTATGGTATTCAACGGTTGTTGGAATTCCTGCCAAAGTAAATAACATAAAGATAAGCTAAAGTTACAGATGTTCCACAGAAGAATTGAAATGTTGAACCAACAAAATCATCAAAATAACTTAAGTAGAGAAATTTTCACCTTCCCTTATCGTCAAGGTAAAACACAATCATTTGAATGCATATAATTAACCGTACAAAAATTAATAACACGAGTTTAATAGATCACCTGACTGACTGTTCAAATTTTGTCAAGAAAAAATGATGAATTTGCGCACAAAAAATAAGGAGACAACTTTTTTTTTTAACGTTTTTGGAATGGAATTTTAGTGTTGACAGAATAGGAAAAACTTTAAAAAACAGAGGTAATGAATTTGTCACTAACCAGTTATAACAGTGTCATTAAGAGCCCTCTTCATGCGTTCAATTGCTTTCTCTCTGGTTGGTGCCCAAACAATGAGCTAAACACAGTGGATAAAAATCAGGTCTATAGCTCAAGTAGAGAAGTGTATCAAAAATAATCAACAGAGGATGCAACAAAGAAAACTCCAGACAGCTTGCCCAGATTCAACACAACAGAGCACCATGCCATGCATAATGATTATATGATTTACACAATGGGCCAGTTTATCTCCAGTAATTAAATACCTAGGATTGTATTTCTATAGGTGGTTAAAAATGAAGAAACAAAGGTGAATATCCAAATATGACCATCAATCGATCACTCCTTTAAAGGAAATTGAATCAAGGGAAGATGGAAAATGAATATCCAGCCCTCACCCTACTAGTTCAACACCCGGAAAGTCGAGGTCCCCATCTATATCTCCACCTCATATCCTTCACCCCTCAACTCTTTCATAATCCTTCTGTGGAGATCACTTCACCACAAACTCCTATGTATTTTATGGAAACAAAGAGGCCCAGTGGCTACATCCTGACACAAATGCACATGCAGTCACATGCATGTGTGTGCATGCATCTATAGATGTATATTTTATGATGTTCAAATGTCAGTGTCTTAAAAGAAAAACTATATGAATGTACAAAACCACACAAATTGAACCATAAATATATCCTCAGTAACTTATATTAAATAAAATGGGCATACCTTTCCTAGTAGAGAGTCGTAGCTGGGAGGAACCACATAATCTGGATAAACATGGCTATCCATTCTCACAAATGGGCCACCAGAGGGCACATATGCAGTTATCCTTCCTGTAATTAGGAATGGATATAAGGCATGACAATTGACATCTAACAAAGTACTTTAGGCACCACAAATTTAGATTCCAAACCTATTCAGATGGTTCATATAATATCAAATGATAACAATGAAAATGGATATGCCTGTTGAAATGAAGCATTCATAGAAAAAATAAAATGGTAGGAACCAACAAAACTTTGGAAACAAGTAAAGAACCTCCTGGCCGTTACCACGAAAATAAACTCCAACGATGGCATTAGAAAACACTGTTTCAAGAGAAATTTTCTGATGCTAGGCACCAATGTCAACCACACAATATTGGAATGTCTGGAACATTGTGTGGCTGACAGTGGTGTCAGGCACCTAGCACCAGAAAACTACTCCTGTTTCAGACCCAAGAATGGCCAGGAACAAAACCTTACATAGCTCCTTATCTAATAGCTCAAATTGTTTTTTTTTTTTTTTCCTCCATCCCTTCCTCCACACCCCCAAGAAAAGGAACCTTAAAGTAGTACGGGGAAAAAAATGGGGGAATGGAAACTGCAACGGTTCTGGGATATTATACTTGTAACAATACACACAACCTAGAAATTTTACAAACATCAGGTGTTGAAGTCATCATTGACAAAGCACAAGCACCGGAGGGGTTGGGCTGGTGATGCCTATGTAGGCTAGGATATTATTAGGAATATTCTTTTCTTAGTGTGCTTGTGTTCTCTATTTTAGTTAGGAATCTTTATTTAGAACGTGTGTTTAGGGTTTTCCTATTTCTATTGGTGGATGTAATTCAGTTTACTTAGAATGCAATAAACCAGTTTTAGTGTGTCCTAAATTTCTCTCTTCCCTTCTCCCTCAACAGAAGGGTTGATAATCCTAAGAGACAGAAGCCACTTCATAATAGGCAGACCCATTCTCCGAAGGCCATGTTTTAAAACCATAATGCTGACTACTGAAATAGAAGAACAAAAGATTATTTTAAGGTAGTATAAATGTGACTAGTGACATAATGAAAACAACAGAAAGTTATAATGCATTACATCCAAGAATGAATCAAGGGAAACTATACCAGGACCAGGACGGAATCCTTTGAAAGCATCTTCTGCATTGATCCGACATTCAATTGAATGTCCTCTGAGTACAATATCTTCCTGCAGATGGCATGCACAAGTGATCAGATCCTACAATGTTTGAGAAATTGATAAGGAGAACCTAAATCTTGCCTCCTCAAACCAGAGCACTTAGTTGGGCTTGGGACCCTAAATTGTCCTGATTTAAAACCTACTTTTGACCGAATTGATGGACTTGGGGCTGGTTTCTAGGAACAGTTATAAATGTATAGAATGTGGACCAAGGTTTGGCAACTGTTACTGTTATAACCCAAGCAGAACCTGAACTCCAGCATGTTTGTGGCTATCTACCACCAGATGGACTTAGCCCTAAACAGACTGGACTCAGGCTTTCCGGACCCAACCAAACAAAGACATTCCATTATAGGCTTACCTGCTTGTACTCAAGCCTCTCCCCAAGTGCTACACGAATTTGTTCCTCAATC
Source organism: Sextonia rubra (assembly GCA_037013555.1). Classification (NCBI taxonomy): domain Eukaryota; kingdom Viridiplantae; phylum Streptophyta; class Magnoliopsida; order Laurales; family Lauraceae; genus Sextonia; species Sextonia rubra. The sequence goes on from JASUAD010000027.1 coordinate 1,199,361, forward strand.
AAATCAGTAGAAGAAATCATTTCCGTCACAGGGTGCTCCACCTGAATATTTTCAGAAGAAATATGATTTTCAGACATTGCCACCATGACAAATAAGAATTTTAGAAGATCAGTGATAATCACATTTTTCCATTACCCTTTACCTGGATTCTAGTATTCATTTCCATGAAGTAGAAGGAACCCCTTTCATCCAATAGAAATTCAACTGTACCAACACCGATGTATCCAATAGATGCAGCAGCTGCGACAGCTGCATCACCCATAGCTTTACGCAATTCTGGGGTCAATGCAGGAGATGGAGCTTCTTCCAGGAGCTTCTGGTTCCTTCGCTGTTAAAGATACCAAAGGAAGTGTAGTTTGTCTGGTTATCATATTGAAATAGTTGGTAACCATTCTAGAAAACAAAAATCTAAACCACAAATAGGGAGCAGGGATTAAACATTCTAGGCGCTCTGCAAGGATAAAGAATATATCATCCTCAGAGGTCAAAGCACCAATATACTGGTACTATTTCATTCAAGTTCAGTTCTCCAAAACTACATTGCATGAGTTCTTTGAAATGAACAAGATGCTCATGTTTGACATGCCATCACCATGTGGATTCTTCTGTTTCTTATTTAAATTTCAATTCTGTTTTGTAGTTGATAAGGTATTATTACACATTTTCTTCTTACAGTATCTAACATGTATCCTGAAATATTTACCACTTGAGAGTAAGACTAGTACATTATTTTGTAATTGAATTAATATTGCATATTTTAATTTAAAACTAAGTACTATTTATTTGTTTGAATCTGAAGCTGAACCCATGAATCATCTCTTGGGATTTCCCAAATCAAATACTTCATGCCAGTGTCAGATTTTGACACAACCACCACTCCAGTGCTCATGCAACTTAGCTTAAAAAATCAAGGGGGATCAAATGTACGTATCCTATCAATCTTTAATTAAAACAAATAGACAGAATTATGCAGATCATATATCAAAAACTGCATTAAAATTTCCAAAGCTTCAACACTTCAAAAACTTAAAACCACAACAGTATATAAAGACGTGGAAATGCTCTGACACACTAGCTTCCAACAAACTTTTTATGAGTGTTTCACATATGTAATTATTCTTGCATTTTTTTTAAATTTTTGGATACTATATACTAGACTTTGATATGTTTCGATCATGGTTTGCAAATGTGGAACCAAGAATTCATTAATGGAACTGAGTAAAAGCCATTCTATCCCAACTCAGGTTTTGGTCAAAGAATTCCACTTAATAAATGTATTTTAAAAAATATAATAAATTACTAGAAAGAGAAGAACTAGGATTCACAAAGATGGAAGCCTCTTGATCTTAAAATGCTAGTAATTGGTACCTGAATGCTGCAATCACGCTCTCCGAAGTGAACAACATTCCCATACTTATCTGCAAGTACCTGAAAAGCCAAAAAACGACTCTTTACTAAACAAAATGTTACAGACTAATTCAATGACCACTGATAAATGTCAACTTCCACTATCTGACTAATGCTTGAGGTTATAACACTACGAGGTCACAACTGCATTTAAGGATGTGTTTGGATATTTCCATTTCGATGGAAATATACCTTACTTTCAGGTAATATAAAAAGTAAGTGATGTTTGAACTTTGGAACATCCATTTCCCTTCCAAGAACATTCCTTGTCCTTATTATCATGGTTTCTACTACTGTACTCAAAAGAGAAGTAGGATGAATATTGTGTGCTTGTGCGCATGTGACAGAGAGAGAGAGAGAGAGAGCAAAAACCAATCCATGGCAATCTCAGGACTCTTTCAAATGCTTTTAACAAAGTAATAATAAGGGTAGAAAGAATTTTGGAGAAAGAAAGAGAGCACCATGACAAAAAGAAGATAAACCACAAAATGAAACTTCCGTCCCCTCCCTTTCTATTTTCAAGAGATTATAAATTATATATTTAGAGGGTTAAAAACTCCAAAAAATGTACTTATATTGATAAAGCCTTCTTAATCTGTGGAACCCATCACTTCAAAGGTATAATAATAAAAATAATAATAATAATAATAATAACCTACAGAAGCACATCTTAACAATGCATGACACATTGTATATAGACTATAGTAGGCCCAGATCACAAGCAGGATATGCACCATCGACACCAATGAACACTATCTCCATAATTAATACCAGAGTTATGATATGACTGCATGAACAAGCTCACCATTATTTATTGAAAAGAAAGTAAAAAAATTATATGATAAAAATTTCTCTTGAAACTAGAGGGTAGAGGCCCCAACAGACCAACTACTTTTTGGCCACCAAATCATCAGCAGAAGGGCAATCCACATCATAAATTCATTAGCTAGGTCACATATGTGTGAAGTGAACACAGATTAATAAATTGGTGTGGGTGCGGAGTCCCCGAGACAAGATCCCAGGCACATGTGTGCCCCACCTCATCAGTGCACTCTCATACTTTTGGTCATGACATCTAAATTGTGAGGCCAACCTGTGCTGCAGCTTTGATGTTGCACTTGCACATATAAACCTGCATGTGGAGTCTAGTAAGATTTAAAAGAAAATCTAACAGAACAATACCTGGAACTCTATGTGCCTTGGGTTTTTTATGTACTTTTCCAAATAAACTCCATCATTCCCAAATGCAGCTGCAGCCTCACTCTTGGCTTGCTGTTAAATTAAAATAAGATTAAAACAACAGAAGATTGTTGAGAAAATGCTTTTTCTTGGAAACATACAAAACACAACAAAAGAGAGGCCAAATACTTTCTGGAGAATCAACAATCTCAGGACAGAGAATAGAAAATAAATTTTGATCAATATAAATCAGGTACCTGTAACAACTTCACAAACTCATCAGGTTCATTAGCTAGACGCATCCCACGTCCACCGCCACCAGCAGTTGCCTTCAAGTAAAAAAAAGTATAGTTTTGAGAAACGAAATGGAATGTTGTTAATAGAGTTCAAGGAAAAATCCTGAATTCCTTTGAGGATCAAACATTTGGAAAAACATCAATAACAGAACATAAACCTTCAGGCTTCAATACATATGATCAACAATCAACAGAATTTTTAGCCATATAAATATAGGTACTAGTGTTTCATGTTGGCCCTGGTCAGTGAGGTACTATAGGGTTGTGATGCCACTTATGAGTTAGTTGCATTATTCATGCAACTACGCCTATTCCACACCATGGATCCTATTTCACTGGATATTAGAATTAAATAGTATTATTATGATCTTCATGCTTATTATAAACTTATGAAGACTGTAAAACGTATAAAAAGAAAGCAGCGGCCAGTGTATCAAAAATTGCCAGTACAAAATTTGCCCCTTGAGCAACATGCATTCCTCTTTTTTTTCCCCCTTTTTATTTGTAAATATTAGGTACATTATCTTAAATAAATATAAGAGCACCATATATTCTTTTAAGAGAGAAGAAGGAAAACAAGTGACAGTCACAATGGACTATACAAGATAAATCTCTCATGAAGCTGTGATATGAAACAAAGGTGGGAGATGGTCTATACCTTAATCATCACTGGAAAACCAATCTCATGAGCTAGCTTGACAGCCTCTTCCGTGCTCTGAAAGTTCAAGGAAGACAAAATGATCCAAATTCATGAGTAAATATGGAAATGCTTTTTTTTTTAAACAAATTTTTATATGTTCCATCACCTGTAACAACCCATCACTTCCGGGTACAGTTGGAACACCAGCTTTTTTCATTGTTTCCCTTGCAGTAGCTTTATCCCCCATAACGCGGATGCTACCAGGCTGCAAAAACAAGACCATAAAATCATGAGAAACTAGTAAATCTTCAATGAAAATTCTGTGGAGTGCATTCTCATTGCACATAAATAAGAAGACTCAAATTCGTTTGAACATGCATAAAGCCAATCATTTACAGTCATGACTCAAGAGCAGCTCTGGGATCATGCCTCGCAGCAAGATACTCCACATTACAATCTACTAATTTATACAAAATATATTCCGATTGACTGGCAGAATTTTTTTTTTTCCTTTTTCTCCTTCTATTTCCTGGCAGGAAAAAGAAATGTCCTTGCATGACTTGAGACATTATACACCTCAGTTCTCTAAAAGTTAATGAAGACCCCATGGAATAAGATATTGGAGGATTGAACTTCCAGACTCCCTAATTGAAAATCCTTTCAAAATGATATTGCAAATACCCAAGCATTTTTACATGGACACTACAACCACCCCAACTTCTCTGCCCCAAATCAGTGCAGATATTGATCAAAGATGGAAAGGCAAAAAAGTTATCACATTTAATGTGGTTTATAATTTCTGCTGTTCCCTGAATAGATTACTGCCCGTTACACCAAAGGTCCAAAACCTTCAAAAAGCATGCAAATTTGGGTTGCGAGGGAACACATCCCAGATGTCAAATGCAGAAATGAAATCGAATCCATTCATTAGTGAAATTTCATGCAAAACTAAGACCAACAGTCATTTAATTAAAAAAATTGACCTTTGTTGTAAACTGAACTAAAAGGTATAGAAAGAACATAAGCAAATGAACTTTTATCAGCAAAAAAAGTACAGATTTAACACCCATTCTCTCCTTGCGGGGGCATAATCTTCAAGCAACTGATGGTCTATTATTACTTCATGTTCCCACAGGAAGTACTTACATTGGGCCCAATGAAATTGATACCATGCTCTTTGCACATATCAACAAAAGTAGCATTCTCAGCAAGGAAACCATATCCAGGATGCAACATGGTACATTCACGGCTCACAGCGGCAGACAGAACATTTGGAATGAACAAATACCTGTTAGAAAAGACAAAACAAAAATTTGGGAGACAAGAACCAATGAAACCATAACAACAAAAGAATAGCATCTATGTGAGCCAAGATTGTCAATTAAGTCCAGAAGTAACTCAAAAGACCTGCTGACTTTGTTGCACAAAAGAAGAAAAGACTTGCTAACTTTGATATATGTGACCATTTGCAACAAGAAGTAAAAAATTTTCTCTCCTAAAAAGGGAAATGACTGAAGAATCAAGGGTCACTTACGACTGACTACTTGGTGCTTCCCCAATGCAAACAGCTTCATCCGCTAGACGCACGTGAAGTGCATCCTGATCTATTGTTGAGTGAACAGCAACACATGGTATCCCCATCTCATGGGCAGTTCTTATCACACGTACAGCAATCTCCCCTCTATTTGCAACAAGAATCTTATCATCGCGGCAGGTTGCATTGAGCGCTCCCCCGAGCTTCTTGCTTAAATATGCAGCTCTGTGTCTAAGAAAATTCACACCATTTCCTATCATAAAGCTGCACTGTGAGCTCTTTATTCCTCTGGCATGTCCCACGAGCAAACCCTTGCAACAAGAAAAGCCACAACCTTTGGTAAAACAGACACACTAAATATGCACCCAAATGGTGCTTAAAAGGATACATCCACACACACTATAGATTCGTTTAATAAATCACATACAAGACAAAGCATTAACAGAAACATGTCATGACATTAGAACAACATAGACACACGACATATTTTCCTTCTACCATGGCATCAATATATAAGCAGTGATGCTGAAAATTGTTTGACGAAAAATAAATGAAGTGATAAGAGCAATCGACAAATTATGTTTCAAAAAATAAAAAATAAAAAAAAATTGAAGTGTCGTTCTCTTATTTACCTTCAATTCTGTTAAAAGAATTCGAGAGAGAAAACACCCAAAAAAAAAAAAAAAGAAAAGGGGGGCAAAATCCAGACCAAGAGAAATTTATCCACAATTTCCAAAGATATCAATCTACATTGATTGATAGTCATAATCATAATGGAGGGCATAACCAACAATGAAGTAAAGTTTTTCCTAATAATTCAATCTGAGATATTCCCCCAACATGAATATTAATGAAATTAATGAAGAACAAACCACCCCACACCCCCCCCCCCCCCCCCCCCCCCCCAACAACTTACACTGACTTAATAGAGAAAGGTTTAAGTCAAATGGGTCTAAAATTAGTAAGTAAACAGAATGTGTGGTATATACAAAGTGCAAGTTTAACAGATCATACAGTAGAGAAGCTGAGTTGCTTAATATTACAAATAACTGAGTATATATATAGTATTGTAGTGAAATTGATTTCAATATCCAAAAGCAGCTCAGCTACAGATAGATAATTCAATCTATACCTTACAAGACCCAACCCTTTAATACAACAAAGATCAAACACAACATGAAAAAACTGGAATTGATGACTTACAGGAGGCTTGCAGATCGATCCAGATGCAATCGCGGCGTCCATGTTACAAAAGAAAACGACGACGTCTTTAAAGCAAGAAACTTTACTGGAATGATTGGAACTGCACAAGAACAAGAGCAAGAACAATTGGGTATGTAACTACTGACTGCCAATGCCTAAGAAAGTTGCTGTTAGAGAGAGAGAGAGAGAGAGAGAGAGAGAGAGAGAGATGGGAGATTTTGGTGAACTTTTCAGGGAAAGTGAGAGAGATGGGTGTCGGCGAAAGAGCATTGAACTGGACAAGTGGGAAGGGAAAAAGGACGGGGTCGATGAGTTCAAGGGAAAGAAAGCAGCCAAAGATTTGGAAACTCCGCCAAAGAAAAACAAGTAGAGCCTGATGACGGTGAATCTGACGGCTACTCCTTCCAAGTCCCAACAGCAAGCGTGCCTTTTACAGTAACAGACACAAGGACCAGGAATCCGGATTTGCTTACTACCAGAGAATATAATCTTCAGTTCAATGAGTGGAGTGGGGCCACGTATTCAAATACAACAAACACTTCATTCTTCAAAACAGACAATTCATCTTATATAACATTTATTTTGAACGGCTCGTATTTTAATCAGGGGGTTTGCAACTACTTATCTTCAAATTACGATTTTTGTAGGTCAAAGTGAACTCCCACTCGATAGATTGCTACTATTGAGGGTTTTTTCATTCTGGTTACTATTAAATTGCCTGGGAGAATATCTCTAATTTGATCACCAGATGTTATGTGCTATTGGTGACCGTACAGGAAAAAAAAAACACCACACACTAATTTTTAGGTTCCTCTAACCTGTGGGTATTAAATTAAACGGTAGAAGCTCTTTCTCAGTATATCAACCAAATTCTCAGATTATACGGCCTCATCAGTTTTTTGTGCAGTGGACCATTTAGATTCTACGTTTGGTTGCGAGATTGGATGATCAAAAATTGCTGTATACTTATATTATAAATGGGACTGAATTGAATAGTCTAGATTGACTTTCGTGGATGTATGAGTTGTGTTGATGGGATGCTTTTGGTGCCCTGGTGGTTAGTCATACTGTTAGGTGTTACCGTGTCTGTAAGAAGAAGAATCACATGAGGCAGGGCTTATCCCCTGCACAACTTATGGTACGCACCCAGTGTGCACCTCGCTGTGGGACCCAAATCGAGCCCCAACTAGAGATGGAAAAGGGACCATGGGAAGGTCTTGAGGGGCACCCCCGGAGCCACATCTGGGGACACGAAAGGGAGGATGAAAAGGTCTTGATGGCCCCGGGTAGTTTCAAAATTTCAGACCCATCGGATCGTCTTTAACCCCATCTTGGTTTTATAATAACAAAGTTCATCAACAGTCCAATTCATTTAGATCGGTACATGCCCGATGGCGATAAGGGGGTTTTGTGTGTGGGGCCATTTAAGTTGGTGATCAGGCACACCTCGCTCACTGGATAGCCAGTGCAATTGAGGTTATGAACATATGTTTTTATAGCAAAATTTTCAACTATTGGGAGCACCACATAAGGGCGGTGGGAGATAGAAAACCTTGCATCCTCACATAAGCGGTACCATTAGTCTATACTCAAATGGCCTACACAATGCCACACGAGAAACTCCAGCAACATCTTTATTTGCAACAAGTGAGAAATCCAAAGATGTGTGGATTTCGAACTGCCCCGAAGAACAGAGACTTCTTACCGTGATTTTGTAGTACTCATTATGTCACATTGATATTGTTATGATTAACAGTAATGTGTAAATCCATAAACATAAGGATTTTCAAATCATGTGGAACTACGTCAAGCCTAAAAACTCCTTGTTTCACTTGCCCAAATCCGTGCGGATTTATATTTTCCAATTGTGTGGTTTTCTTCGACTTAGTACAATAAGGGTGACGAATCCTCATCAATAAATTGCCACACATGATCTAAGAGAACTTCATTGTTCTTAAAGCTCCATGTTTGTTTGTACGTGCAGAGGAGTAAAAGTAAGATGAATGCCAAATCGTGGGAAAAGATAAAAGATAAGTTAAAGTGGAATGTGAGGGCGTGGAAAAATACTCGGATGGTATGCAGTAAAAGTAAAGAGTGTGAGGAGTGTTCACTAAAACACAGCTTTCGTCATAAAATCTACTACAAACATCATCACTTTCTTTTCATTAGAGAAAAAAGAAAAGAAAAAAAGAGAGCCTTGTGGACGAGTAGAAGGTAAGTGGTCTCACATCTCCCCTCTCCACGTTCTTCACCAAACATGGTGAAGTATAAAAGACAAATCCAATGCTTACTATGATGAGATCTTGTCCATCCTTGCCACCTTACATTCACCCTTGAAGTCTCCAAGTTTTAAACTTCAACCGTGCTGAGGTTAAAAACTCACACTACCACTATAAAGGAGTTCAAAAAAATAAAAAAATCTAACACTGATTACAGGTGACGTTGTCATCACTAGAAAGCACCATGGTGTATTAAGGCAGCTGAGTAACTAATCTGACCCATTTGTGGCTCTAATATCATAAACTTTCTTTTGTATAGAAAGTGGAACAAAATTCATGACAAATAGAATTCTTCGGACCATTAGATTCATGGTGTACAACACATCAAGCAGGATACAACCAAATCACCGCAAACCAATTTTCTAGGACAAACAGTAGGAACGCCACTTATCCAGCATCCAAACAGGACCTCTCTTTAGAGTCTTCTATTTTTATTCTCTTCTCATTTCGCATTGGTGCCACTAGTATCATTGATATTTCAGAAATCTATCACAATTAATGATAAAATTATGTGAAGATAATTGGGTACGCGCATCTTAATATGATAAAAACCCAAGAAGATTTTTTTTTAAAAAAAATCTTTAAAAAAAAGGAAAGAAAAAACTGCGTCTTTACCTAATTATGAAACCTGTTTAGAAATCTCTCAAAACTTGTAACAAGAACTGGGGCTCTCGCTAAATCTACGAGGTTTCTGTGCCACCAAAGCTACACTAGCAAATGTATAATACAAGCTGGCAACTTGCCGTAAAAAAGAAATGGATGCTTCATTAAGAACCTCGGCGGCGATATCATAAGCATTGATACCACAGAGGAGGTTGTGTTCCAACCGGATACTCTCCACCGGGAAATCCTTTCTCTTGAAAAACCATACCCCACTGGTGCCCGAAGCAAACCACACCTCACAAATACAGAGAGTTAGCAAACATGATTCCTCGCCTGAGGCTCTCACTGCCTGCTGCAAACTTGTTTTCCAAATCAACCTCTCCAACAGCATTAGCAGCAGCCCGCAGCTGTACATGCCAAAAGAAACCAATAAAATGTGTTAAGTATGGGCATATTTGCATCTCAAATCAAGGATGCATCTCCAGTGTGCACATTCAGGAATTAGTTAATCAAGTGCACTTCAATCTTCACACCATTACTGAAATCGGTATGTCTGAAACAATGACCACCTTACATAGGAGCAAAGTTTGGTTTTCAGGGTGATCATGGAAAGGTTGACCGCCAACAACCATTCAGTCCCTCTACAGAACTGATATTCACTCCATGTGGCTCCTCGTTCAATTCTTTCTAAGGGCTCTGTTTGTTTGCATTACAATTCATACGAAATGAATAGATGAGATTCATACCAGAAGTGGATAAAAATGAAGATCAAATATAAAAGATGAGCATCAAATAACCTTTGCCTTAGGGAAATAGAATTAAAAAAAAAAAAAAGATGAGAAATGAATTACTAGGGTGATGACTGGTTTATTCAGTTATCACCTTCTTTTCCTGTGAGGACAGTCATTTGATGCTCATAAATTCACATTTGATCTTCATTCTTAACCACAAATGGTATAAATCCTATGTATTCAATTCCCATGTATTATAATGCAAAACAAACAGGCCCCAAGTAATTGGATCCATTTCATCATTGAAGAATCTCCTTCTTTCTTCCACTCCATCCTGAGGAGTAACTAGGACCAATTTAGTTATGTTCATATGTTGCAAGTGAACACTTTCCATTATTTTTTTAACTATGATCAATAGCGAAGATTATTCCAAAGTCCAAGTAAAAAGGTTTGTTTTAGGAGAAAATGCAACTGATGGGAAAATGCAACTGATGGGCCAATCATGACTGATCATCCAAAATCCGTATGATCAAGAGCAAAGCAATCACTCTTCGTCCTTTTCACTACATGAACAAGTCTTTTTTATCATCGCGCAACAGGTTGGAAATTTTTTGCTGAAACCATAAAAGCCCCAAATTGAATATAAAGGACCATCAGGAACACTGGCAAAAGCAAATGGCCAAGTGATGACGCCAATGTGAATACAAGTGCAACACAAAATGTCCAAAATTATAATATAGTTTACATATAAAAAGTATCATAAGATTTGTCTAAGGACGAAAGATAACAATAACATCACCCGTAGTCCTCAGCTGCAGCTCAGCTGGTTAGGGACATTGTATAGTGAGGGTGAGCAGAGTGAGTAAGCTACAGAAAATAAAAATACCTTCTGTGTCACCACTTATGGGTACTGTCAGATTCTACAGAAACAGGTGCCCTACAATGTTCTCATTCAAAAATCAATAGATGCTGAAAGAGTAATGGAAAGCATAAAAATGGTCCACTAGATAAAAAATAAGTGGCACGCACTCATCATCAAATGTTAGGCAATAGGCTAGTAAGTCATTTGCCAAGGTCAGTATGTGAGCAACAGATGCATTGACACTTCCCTAGTTTCACAGGGAAATGGTTTCAACTGAAAGCTAACACCTAGAAAATAAGAGGCATTACCCCAGCCTCTCCCCACAGTCAAGAACTCCTCATGAACCCACATTGAATTCTCCTCTAACATGTGAGAATCTGCAGTCAAATGGCCAAGATCATCCCCAATAGATATTGCAGCACGATAGCATTCACTAACCATGTTAGGACTGATTCCATCAGCTGTAGCTGGAATGCTGGTACTCCCAACAATGCCACTACTAAAGATTCTGCCTTAAAAGTCATTCATGTAAATGCTTCCCATGCATAACAGTTACATATCACCACATTTCTTTGCACTCATTTACACATCACATGAATAAATGAAGTGTGAAATGGTGTAAAGGTCACTGACATGGAAAAAGAATAACCAACAAGCTATTCTTCAAGCCAAAAAGCTTTGATAAACTGTCTAAGCCTTACACTAAAGATAAAAATTCAACCCACAAGGGAGAAGAAACTGAAATCTTATTCAAAATAATGCGATCTGTCCCATGATAAAGGATTACATCTACATTTATAACTAAACTACTCTCTATAAAAAAACAAACTATTTCAATCCAAACAAGGAGTCCTAATTCAAGTATAAAATAAATTTCTAAAACTTAAGAAGGCAGCTACTATTAATAAATTATTCTTCACTGCTGGGCTTTGGACTTGGGCCTGCAGGTATAGACTTTCAAGTAGGGCCCATTAGTCTGGCCTGCATCAGTCACTTACACATAAGTGTTAAAGTGTTAAAATCACTCACACCTATCCTTGAGAACATGCCAGTACACTTCATCCACGGTGAGTGCATTCCCATGGGGCCCTTCAAACACCTTCATTTTCATTCAAACCATTTAACTTGTTTATTGGAATGTAAACCCCAAGATCTTGAAGGTGATTACATTAAACCTTGATAGAATAGAGTGATTTGTGAAAAATCCCAAACTATGGATATAATATCTACAATGTGGCCCCCAATTCATGATCTGATCCATTCACTACACTTGTATTAATGGTAAATATCAGGGCATTTATTTCTATATCTTAACTTCCTCGATAACAGAGGTATCCCCGTGATTCTTCATGGATTTTCAGAAAATTGTGATTAACATCCAAAAAATATTCCAAATAAAAATAAAACCATTGGATGTACTGATTTACTAATGTGGAAATGGTGATTTTGACAAACCTAGTAATGTGTTTCATATATGTAATATTTGCAAATGTAACATCTACATATGTAAAACTCATTTTCCTATCAAATGTAAAAGGTGAACGACCCTTAAGAATCAATACTCCACAAGAAGTAGCATTCCTACCTATTACCTACCACTATATATCCATCAATAACAACAAATTGCCTCACTAAAGCAACCCACATGCACTTGGACAAGTTACTGTCCTCTATATTTCACTCAGATAGACTCCCCATACATACCTCCAAGAATTAGGGAGGGAAAAAAGTTGTCACCTCCCTTCCAAGCCCTCATGCTAGGACATAAACAACTTCAAAAACTAACTAAAATCAAGATAGCACCCAACTATCCAACCACTTACCTGTACCGAGGAAGAAAATAGCGGTTGCGGCGGTCGTAGCGGCCTACCGCCGAAACGCTATGTAGCAGGCAATATGTAGCGGTAACGGCGCTACGTAGCAGTGTAGTGGTGTGATTGGAAAATACCTTCAAAAAAATCTAAGAAAATTTCAAGAAATCCAAAATATTGGAAAATGATGGAATATGTAATTGTTTTGCAAAAGGAACTAGTATAAGGATATGTAGCGGTCCCCTCATTGCATGAGGTCCTATATCGCTGTATAAATAGAAAAAAATAGGAATGATAAATTTTTTTCATATGGATTAATGTTGTTTAGTCATGCTTAGAATATAACATTTCATAGTTTTATCTTAAAATACACACACACACACACTCATATATGGAGAAAGTTTTTCTATTAAAGTAAAATTTGATTAGAGCCCTATTTTTTTATTAGAGGAAAATTGTTTGGATTAGTTTTTTTAATGGTCATTTCATAGTTATATTTTGAAATATATATATATATGTGGAGGGGAATTTTTTATTAAATTGAAAAGGGTCCATTTTCTATTGGAGTGTTATTTGGTTAGGGCCCTATTTCCTATTAACTAGAGTGAACTTTGGTTGGGCCCTGTATCCTATTAAATAGCCCATGTTCAGTTAGTGTGAAATTTGGATGTGCTTTATTTTCAGTAGGTGTGGAATTTTTAATATATATAACTATAAAAAGTAGGTGTGGAAGTTGGCTATGACCCTATTTCCAATTTGGGTGAAATTTGAGTAAGGTGCCAATTTCAATTTAGTAATATTTGGCTACTATATGACTTTTTTTATTTTAACGTTGTTGCCTCATTGTGGAGCCCACCAATGGTTACAATAGGTTCTTTAGGTTTTATTGTTTTGGATGGGCCCATTTAATTTGTTTTTCAATGTTTTTAATGGTTTTTAATGTTTTTGAATGGCTCATTTAATTTTTATCTCTACCTTTCATCAGATGGGCCATCTGGGCCCATTATTGACCCGTTAACGAAATAAAATACAAATATCCACTTGCCCTAACTTTCACCCAAAACAGAATATCATGATATTGGGAAAGAGGAGAAAAAGAAGAAGAAGAAGAATGGGTTCTGCGCCGACACTGCTGCTGTTGCTGCCAACTGCTGCCAAGCCGCTGCTGTTGCTGCCATCGCTGTGATGCTGCTGCTGCCGTGCAACTGCTACCGTCACTGTGATGAGGCTGCCCTGATGCTGCTGCTGCCGCTGTGGTCATGCCATGATAATGCAGCTGCCACTGTATCAAATATGTCCTCTGCAACTCGTCCCACTCTATCTCTATCTCTCTCTTTTTTTTTTTTTTCTTTTTCCCTTTCTTCCTCTTTTTCTACTTTTTTTTATTGTTGTTATTCTAACAGTTGAGCAAAAGAGAAGAAGCAGGAAGAGGCGCCCTGATTTAACCCAGGCCGATACATAGCTGCTGCTACAGCAATATAGCGGCCGTAGCAGCCGCTACGGGAATATATCGGCCGCTACAGGCCACTACGTGAGCGCCACTATTTGGCAAAAAGCATAGCGCCCTTGGGCGCTACGGCCGATATATCGCATAGCGGCCGATATTTACATCTATGACCCGTACTACATTCAATCGTAGCATCTCTCCCACCACCAACAGCATCAAGAACTGTTTTATTAGCCACTGTAGTACATGTCATGCATATGACGCACAGCAAAAGCCTCTATTCCTGAAAAATGGGGGGAATCTGCTTCTAACCTTACTTTATATTAATGGAGGCTCCAGCTGTATTCACCTCTAGATCTGCCAACTAATTAGGATAGCCAAAAATGTTATTGTATTTTGTATAAGCCAGGATACGTATTTGAGCATAGAGTAGCAAAATCTCATGAAGTCACATGTTGACTCGACCTAAGAACTTAAATTTTAGGATGATGTAGGTCTCTAGGAATGACATGTAAAGCTAAAATAGGTTTCTGTCTTGATATTTGATGTCTCTTCCAAGCAATGCCCACCATGTGGGTGAACAATGCTATCATCCACCTAATAACATTGGTTCATGAGTGTGCCAAACTGGCATCCAGACACATTCAATATGGAATAACCATAATCCAAAATTATGCCTCAAAATGATCCTAATTGTAACAATCCCAAACACGCTACAAAATCATGTTCTATGTTTAATAAATAGCATGATTGTTCTCAAAGTCACCCCTAGCCTAAGCTTCAATTTCGACAATCCAAAGAAGCCATCTGTCTCCCACACAACTACCCAACATGAACTCAGTGCACAACTGATTATAGGGACACCGTAATACATGACAATAGTGAGTAGGACAATAAAAAGATCTAACCATGGCCAACCCCATTGATCTATGGCAAAGTCAAATGGTTCTAAAGACTTTGTGTGTGTCTGAAACGCACAAACTTTTTGATCCAATATTACAGAGTCATAAATGTCAAATAAGGTGCACTTGTGGGTAAGAAAGAAGGTTGGAAGGGTGGGCCAGGTGGCACACAAAATGGACATGCATATACCTTATGGCTCAGGCAATACGCACCTGATCACTAAAAATGCTTATAATCATGAATACAGATGTGTGTGCATGTGTGTGAGATTGATGACTTCAAAAAAGAAGCTTTGCAGAAAAGCGGAACGGCAGTGGAACTCAAAACACTATTTTCTACACCCTATAGCACAAGCACAAAAGAAATTGACAAAGATCTTGTTCAAACTGCAAAGTATGAGGAAAGGGGGAAAGATTCAAGATCAAAAGTAGCAATCCAGTATTTTGTATTGCACAAAATATCCGTACAACACCTTTGAAGCAGGAACAGGAACAAGGTTCCTTGTGCAGAAAACTTCAACTATTTTTTTTATTTTTTCTGAAAACAGAGATAACTCAACTATGATCAACATATACCGAGTTACCTGGTTCAAAAACTCATCTAGCCTCCTTGCTTGGCGGATGATGCTCCCTTCAAAAATATCGGTCATTTCTATAACATCTGCAAAAGTGGCACCCTGAAGAGAAAAAAAAAATACTTGGTAAGGCCAATAAAACACAATCGAGCGAGATCATATTTTCATATAAACAAAAATGAAGATGCAAACTGTAAAAGCCTGTGCTTGTCGCTAACTTCCTCACACAGACTGAGGAACACACAACAAACTAAATTAAATTAAACAGAGATGTTTAAGAAACAGAATTTGAGAAGGAACAGAACATCAAATTGGTTTCAATGAGCAGCTATGAGGTTGTAATGCCGCGCAAATTACTGCAGACCGCTGCATTGTGTGCATATATATCTACCAGGGTAATGACTTGGCTAATTGATATAGCACATGCATCAGATTGATGCTTACAATAATTTCAATGGCCTCATAAGTTCTAGATGGTTTGGCAATGATATTTGAAATATACACTGCTTCCATGCACTAAATGAACTCGTTGAGAAAGCGTACGTCCATATGGCACCAATAATGCTCCAAGAAAAGAACTACATATTTTTGCTTATTATATATAGATGAATCGTTCGCAATTGAGAAGAAATGCACAGCATAGATGCCAGAAATATCATCACTGCACCCACCTTTGACCAACAATATATAACATCCATCAAGTATGGTCGCACGGTTGACTCCACATACTCTTCCTCATTTATCTCCAATTTGCATTCCCGTTGAATCTGTTTTCAACAATTCCAATCTATAAAGCTAAATTGTTTACACAAGCAATATACAGAAATGAGCAAATGCATGTACTAGAGGGTGAAAGCTGTCAAACCTGTGCAATTCTTCTGGCATTGTCTTGAAGTTGGTTTAAAGGCTTTGCAAGCTCTGTTCTCAAATGTATTTGCTCATTTGATTTATCTCCAGGAATGAAGCAGCTCGCAAGAGCTGCAACTTGATGGTGATCAAGATCATTGAATGTACCTAACCAACTACTGATTTAGACCTTGTCACAAATGATAAACACCAATAATTATTCAGTGGATTGATCCAGATAATCACCATTGAACATCAGTTCAGTGACAAGGAGTTCATCGCCAGTGTCGATCAAGCAGGCAGCACGCCCCTTTAATTGGACAACACCATCAGCATCAATATGACCAAGCCTCTTCAGAACTCGCGAACGATTTTTCAATTCATCACGGAATTTTTGAAGCTACATGCATCAAACAAGAGACCATAAATAAGAATTGAAGTATTCAAATCATTGTAATTTCTAACAAAATCCAAGGGATATGATAATTGTCACAATATTAAAAAATCCCTAGGTTTAAAAAAGCCAAAGTAAGAATACTGATATACAGAAAAGTTCCATAGAAAAGTTAAAAAGAGCAAGTCGAATATGAAATATAAACGTTTCTACCAGTCAAATGGAGCAACTAGGTTGTGAGCATTTATAAAATAACATTACCTGGGATTCTCGCATCTTTGACTTGAGCTGTTGAATTTCATGATTCACATCAGCTTTCCTTTGGAAACATTTGATTTGTTGCTCATTTTGGCTAGACTGTAAGAGCAAGTCACACGATCTATGACATGAGTGCATGTTTTCCGGTAAATCAATTTAATGAAACTTCATGATACTGAAAAGTAAAAATGCTGACAACTTTTTAAAATAAAATATGCTGATAATTAAAAAAATAAATAAATAATAAAAACGAACAGCAGATTGATGTTCAGTTTCATTAGCCAAATGCATAAGAATAAGGAACCATAATGGTAAGTTATGATTAAAAGTAAGATCCGCATTCCATAGCCAACTGAATTTTATTGGCATGTAGGAACCAGAACGGCTTCCACAGTCACAATAATGGTATAAAACGAGAAGCAATGATGCAAAGAACATAAGCAGTATGCATCCAGCAATTATTCCAACAACATATGTTTTCACATTTAAGCAATAATATGGAATTGACGCAAAAAAAAAAAAAAAAGGTCAGTGCATACATACGTTGTGAAATGGATGAGTAACTAATTTCTTCTCAAGTTCTTCAAATTGATCGACCAACTCAATAAATTGTGAGTCCTGAATGCCCATGTCCTGCAAAATGGTACACAAAAAAATTGAAAATATATAAGGTTAAATTTAAATTACAGAGTTTAATCCTTCAAACACCCCCTTTTTTTTGGTTAACAAAGCATCATCAAGTCTCACGCACAATGGAAAAAATATATATCTTCTACTACAAAAACACACAAGCTGCAAAACCATAGGATTGGCTCTCCACCATGGTTTCAAATTCCAGTGCCGGTCTTTGTGCCGGTCGGCACCAGGTTGAGACCGTGCCAGTCCGTGCCACTCAAATAGAACAGATACAGCCACGCCGGTTCTAAAAATTGTCAAAAAAATTTTTAAAAATCTATAAAAATAGAAAATTAGTGAAAAGATAAAAATAAAGCTATTTACCAAGTAGTCACTCTAAATATAGTGATGTTTAGTGTTGTTGAGCACTGAACTGTTGATAGTATAACATAAAATTACTAGTGTTTAGAAGGAAAAATTATCTTTTTTATCTTTTAACATAAGGGAGAAGTCATTTTCTTAAAAGTTAAATTGGTCAAACAAAGAAAAAAGACAAGGGAACATATTATTAGTATAATTTTTATGGAAAAATAACAAATAACTTTCATTTAAGCTTACAAAGTTCACTAACTCAAGTTACTTTCAATGATATAAAAAGACTAAGCTAGCATATGAATTGAAGGCTTGGATATGTCGATTAGGAATATTCAAATAATTGCAACTTTTAATTTGTTAAGCACAAAGTTTAAGGTAGGGGGCAAAATTATATTATTATCTCAAGGAATGAAAGATTTGAGTTTCTTTTTTAAGGATAAATTGGTCAAAAAAAAAATTAAGAGTCTCATTAAGTTTTTGCTCAATGTGACTATTTTTTAAAATATGTGAAAAATAAAGGGACCTAGTTTTTTAACATCTCTTTAGAAACAAAATATTTATTTAGGACTTTAGGAAAAAAAAATGCTGATTTCGTTGAGACAGGGATTCGAACCCTTGCTCCTTCGGTCCCTCAAAGCTCAAACGTCAAACGTACCAATGAGCTACTGAGTTAGATTTGTTTAAAAAGACTATATTATATAAAAGATAAATTCCAGAATTCCGGCCCCAATTCCATTTTGGGCCTGACCGGCTCCGGGACAAGTCGACCCGATTCCGGCCAGAATTTAAAACCATGCTCTCCACCCAACCACAACATGAGATGGAGGAAATGGGGAAGAACAAAAAAAAAGACAATTGTAGAACAAAACCAAGTGCATAATAAAAGCGACCTCAAGGACTACCGCACTACCAGTACACTTTCAGCGAAGAAAACAGGAACAAATGGCCTTCAACTGAATGCCAATTGATCGTAATAACTCGCACTACGAGAATAACAAATTTCTTCATATCACAGGACTAATGCAAAAGGTCACCTTGCGTTTTTCAATCACCATCCATGATGACCGTCACATCACATCCTTAAAAATTCTACTATTCGGTCAAAGACAAATTCCCACAGAAATGCATAGGGAATCAAGCACCCTATGCACATCACATCCTTAAAAATTCTCCCATTCGATCAAAGTCAAATTCTCACAGAAATGCATAGGGAACCAAGCACCAAACCACCTTCAATTTACATCTGCAAGTGCAATCAATCCAAACTATAAATAGGACGTCCACATTAGCAGTTGTCCAATAATGTTGGAAAGATAGGAGGAAAAGAAAAGGAAGACCATTTGGCAAGATTGGGTCCAATGTGTAGAGAGATCAAATGCGCATCATTTCATATGTTTACTCTCTAGTAGTCATAGAGAATATTGTAGGCTTTTTAAAAGTACTATTTAAGTACTTTTCAAGGTTAGTAGGTCAAATCCCAACTTTGTGGCTGCAACAATGGGCCCCATCCAACCATGCACCCTGTTGTTGTAAGTTTCTCATTGTTGGGTTAATAAGAGTGTTGTTCCAATCATAGTAACTAAAACATAAGTTAGCTTCAACACAAGGAGCATCAACTGCAATATTTCACAACGTTGTGAAGTGCGGTGAGATGGTCTAATTGCCCCAGAAATGAGGAGAAAGCATCAAGAATATGGAGCACAAACCTCACGTGCATGAATTAACATACAGAATATACCGCTAAAAATTGGAAAAAGTCACAGATTGGTTGTTTTAAGCCCTTTAGTTATTAACCCTACTTATAGCATTCTTGACCAAAATAATAATAATAATACGTTATTAAAATTCAAGTGTCTCTTTCCATTTTTCTTAATGTGTTAATTAGAAATAAAAGGCACACATCCTACCTGATATGAAGCGTGATTAAAAGTTAAAGTACATGATTCATATAGAATGTACACCTCAAATACACTACATAAGTAAGGTGCATGCTCCAACTGCAAGGCATGCCTTAGACTTGAGCCCCAAGACATCAAGGCGAGCCTCAAGAAATATGCCCAAGGCACTTCTAAAAACAATAATCTCTGTTGCATGGATTCTTTGAAATGAAGAAGATACCCATGTTGAAAACATATAAGCAAGGAACTGTGCCAGATTCTAGATTGATTTTTCTATTATGGATTTACACATTTCCCCGTAGTTGATAAAATGTTGCTATGCCTTTTGAATCATACTAAAAATTAAAAATATTTATTCCCTAGTTATTTAAATAAGATTGTTGGATCATTGATTGTATTTTCTCAGTTTCTTAGAAGTGAACATTTGCATGAATATTGTGCTATATCTATGAATCGTATTTGGCAAACCAGATACCCAGATACCCCTACCAGTATCAAAGTCCGATATGCCTACCCTCACATATGCAACTTAGACTAAATCCACAACTTTGTTTTACCTCTAAACGTTATGCCAACCTAGCATGTTCAAATATTCTAGATACCAACTATGTATATCTAAAGATTAAAAATAGAGGATACCTTTACAGGATGAAGTTTTGGGAGGCCTTTGGGAAAACGTTTCTCCAGTTCCTGCACTGCCAGGAGTATACTTTGTCTTGCTTCTACTGGTCGAAGATCAGAAGGAAAAGATATTCTGATACTGCTAAGTGCACAAATCAAAGGCAACTGAACAGGAACCTGCACCAAATCAAATCTATGAATTTCATGTTGGGTGTTTGGATATGCAGTGGAGTAGAGTGGAGTGAAGTCGTGCCTCCATTTCATAGACATGATTTGATGTGTGGGTTATATCAAAACTACAAAATTCAAAATTTCCCCCTTCTTTTTAAAAAACAAAAAGTCAAAAAGCCACATTCTCAAGCCACTAAATGACAAAAAAACCATCTACTTTTTACCCAAAAAGTCAAACAAATTCCTGCTCAAGCCACTAAAAACAAAAGGTCATCATATTATGATATGACCCCATTATATTTTACACTCTCTTGATTTGAGGACCTCACCACACTTCACTACACCACATATCCAAACACACAAGTAAACATAAATGTTCTAAACATAGTTAGTTGAACTCAAATTTCCTAGCTGATAAGAAATATGAACTAACCCTGATAAAATTGGTGCTTCCCATGAGCTTCAACTCACCACGTGCATTTCACCCTTTTCCCCAAGACGAGGAGGGCATGGCTTTGGTCGGGAACCATTCTCACTTAAGCCAGGAGAGCAATGAAGCAAAGTGTCTACTATATAATTACTGCCACGCGAAGAAGCCAGTGCAGAAGGCAATGTACCCAAAGCTGCAGAAGGTTTTTTTACCACATTAACTACCACTCCCCAACCCCAATCAGTTCCACCATCCCGTACTTTAACCTGCAACATTGATAGCATAGATGAAAAGTGAAGCAAAGTACACTGACAAAAACATCAAATTAAAATGGAAATAATTGAAACCTCATTGTTCTTGTCATGTAAATCACAATTTGACGTGAGTAAAGCTTGCAATTCTAAAAAGTTAACATCATTATCCATGATGAAATTAAAATAACATTGAGCTTTATGTTGCATAGATGATTATAAAATGATAGCAATAGTGAATATGCTGCCCTACTTTACAAATGGAACGAGCAAGAGGAAATATCTACCAAAACAGAAAAAAAGAAAGTGCCAAATTAAAGGATTTCCTCGTATCAAACTCCTTCAGTTAAGTTGTTTTGCACAATGGGGCCTGCCTTCAAGAAATGCAAGCCACCCAAAATTCCCAATTTGATAGCCCTCCAAATTGACACTAACCCAACCATTAACCATCATTGTCACAAAAATAAATGCACTTAAAAAATTAATTTTTGAGCTTTAAAAATGAGAGCTAGCAATTAGGATCATCTTATCAGAGTAATGTTTGGCCCACCCGGTATCCTTATCAGAGTAATGTTTGGCCCACCCTGTATCCTTGACACGACCCTAACTGTGTCCCAAGTGGGCCCTCACAGAAAACACCTTTTAAAAAAGGGCACTCTGTTTGACAGGCATATACCCCCAAATTAAAGATCAAGAACAATTATCAACAGATAACTGCATAATTTTACCAGGCAACTAGCAAGAACCTCAAGGTGCAGTGCTTAGAGCATACCAGTCTGCCAGGAGTGAGAAAATACAGAATCCTTTCAGGCCTGGTGATTTCAGACATCATCTTCTTCTCAAGTTCGGCAATTTCAAGTCCCAGCTTATGATAATCAGCAAGTTCAGCCTATATATCAAGACAGAAGGGTTCAGCACTAAACTGGAAAAGCAGACTAATACATTCTGCAAGAGTAAGTGAGAAACACTGCAAAGAACAGACTTACCTCTCCTGAGGCGTCAAGCATAGCAGCTTCCTTTTCAAGCTTTGAAACCTTTTCTCCAATATCAGGTAAAGCCTGAATGGAGTGAAGAAAGTAAAGCTCAACAGTCAATACCATGATACACCATCAAATTAATAAAAATATCTAAAAAGCATATAGGAACAGTGGGCCAAATGAAAACCTTCTCATATTGGAACTGATGAAAGGAATTCTTGATGACATGCTCAGCAGTAAATTGGCCCTCAGCACGGCTCATTAAATTCAAAATTGAGTAGTAACTCAATCTGAAAGTACTGACCAAAGGAGCAGGTTTACCCAAGACCATGTCCTTGAGAGTATCCATTTCCATCTGAAAACAAAACAAGAGACCATTTAGTCTTGGCATGTAATAACAGATATTTATCAAAGCATACAGACTAATTAACTTTGATTTTCTATCAATCATATTCTGGGAAAAATTACTACAGAATTCAAGATCATAATCCAACATATGAAGGCTGACATTATGGTAGTGTAAAAATCTTAAGAAACTTAAACAGTTCAGCAGCACTTCCTTCGGAGAAGAATGGAAGGAAATTTTAAATTTATTCTAAATTGGAGTGAATTTTGTTTGCCCCAAAAGAAATATGGTGTTCTTGGGAGTTAAAAAACAAACCTTAATCTCACCAATGCTGGTCAGTAAATGACTACGGCATGCAAAGAATTACATACGCTATGAAGAAGGGTTGTCAGGAGTAAGTATAGCTCTTCAGAAAATAATGATTGTGCATCTAATTCAAGTGAAGTCTCAGGAGTTTATCAGCTGATAACAGGACACAGGAAAAGTTTGTCAACAGTATTCAATTTATTCCAGTTTGGGTTCGAGCATCAATGTTTTTGCTGGACCTCTGGTGTGGTGATTGTTTGGCAATGAGATTTTACATCTTCAAGATTCTGGCATCAAAAGATGACAAGATGGAAAATGTTTCACTCATCATAGATAAGCTCTTCTCAAGGCCACCTAATAAGATGTGTTGATAAAAGAAAGAAGATTTTAGAGAGCCAAATTCATTATGCAATATTCTTTTAATTAATGTTTTAGCAACTTTTGGGAAGGGATTGGTGGGAATTCTAGTCCCACAAACGATTAGAGGAGGATGCCAGCATCCTTTCATCAACTTAACATTCCCGGTTTAGAATTTCTTTCTGCGGATTTTGATCACATTTGATGTCGGTGAGTTATCTTAGCACTTTGTAAAGGATCATCTTATAGGTGTTAGTGAAAAACGGGCTAAGTTTTTATCAGAGTTAACATTTACTAGAAAAAAATTTGGTAGGGAAAGAACACAACAAATTCTTTTTTTCTTTTTTTTTTTTACACGACTCAAACCCACAACCTTGTGGGCGCGACACAATGCACCTTCCAACCATGCTACAGGCACTATTCATGTCACCATATTTAAGCCATCACAAAATGTCCAAATGGTTCACCAATCTCCAAAGAGATTTTTATGGCATACAATGGTCTTAGAGAAGACCATAACCCACTCAGCTCCTCCTTGTGATTATTGGAGAAGCCCTAAGTAGGATGTTAGAGAAGAAAGAAGGGCAAATTTGTTTCAAAGTTTCTATTGTTGGAGCCTTGGAGGAATTAGTTCCGTATAACTTTTCTGCAATTTGTAAACGTTTGAAGGCCCTTTTTTTTTTGTGGAAATGGTAAGTGGTAACTTTAGTTTTATATATATATATATATATATATACACACATTATGAGAGATGTATACCTAGAAGCTTCGGATCACAAAAACAAAGGCCGAAGCAACAAAACAAACCTAGAAAAACGAGCCCAAAAAGTCACTAAAACAGAAACAAAACCATCTCGCACTAAAACCATGTTAAGATGTTCCACTCGTCTAGCTAGTTGGTCCACCATAGAGTTAGGTCATAGGTGGTCACCTCCTCCTTCCACTTTGCTTTTCTTCACTTCTGTACTTTATTACAATTAACGTGAAAAAATAGAATATTCTTCAGCTTTTCAATGAGACCAAGTTTGTGGAATTATAGCAAGAAAAAAGAGAAATTTACAACTCATATTCTGATGGAGTAGTGTGCACTGACAAATTTAAAGGATCAAGATAAAAATATTTTATTGTTTGGATACTGAGATTGTGTTTAGGTTTTCTTTTTTTTTTTTTAATCTGAGAACATATATAAGAAAGGGAAATTGCTAAAGACCCGTAGCTTTTAGTTATATTTATTCTTTCTTGAGCAAAATTTGGAGGGTTGGGTGTGTTGATTTGTATATCTATCCGGGGTGTGTGATGCGACCTTGCTTTCAAGTGTATTTCCAAGTGTCTTGACTCAACATTGCAAATTCACTACAGCGGTTAAGGTAGGAAAAACTGCTGGCTATGGTTTCAGCTCATCAGATAGTTTTAGGCTCTATCAAGGATGCACGCCAATACAGGCAGGTCATGTGAATATTTTCCATTAATTTTGTTCCCCTCCCTGTACCCATGTGAATTGCGTATTCAAGATAAATCCCTTCTTCCAGGTTGGTGCATCCTAGATAAGTCTTGCTGCAGAAAATATCATTAGTAAAGGAATATACAAATAGTGAATACTCAAAGAAACTGCAAACATGCATAATTTTAATGAGCAAATATTCCTTCTAAGTGGTGGACCAAAAGTTTTCCATTTATATTTAAGTTCAACAAGAACTCTTAGGCACGCTTCAAAAACCAACATTGATCAGTTTCAGAATAAGATAGGTTAACATAGTCATTGAAGAGCCTTCCCGCTGCACAGGATCAGTGAAGCAAAGCATAATGCAATGCACGATAGTAAAGCATAGAAGTGATAAAACACACCTTCTCATCAATCATTATGA
This sequence comes from Sextonia rubra, assembly GCA_037013555.1. Lineage (NCBI taxonomy): Eukaryota > Viridiplantae > Streptophyta > Magnoliopsida > Laurales > Lauraceae > Sextonia > Sextonia rubra. Next base: position 1,224,540 of record JASUAD010000027.1, read on the forward strand.
TACATATGCCACGTTCATCTTTGCCACGACGCCCAGCCCGTCCGCTCATCTACTCATGATATCAATAAAATAATTTATAACAAAAAAAAAACTTAATAAACAAAAATTGTAAATGGCTGACAGATAAATTACCAAATACCAATAATACAACCTCTAAGACCTCCAATTACCTGGATATATTCTCCAGAGCCGATGTATCTATGGCTATCACCATCCCATTTCTTAACAGATGTAAAAACAACAGTTTTTGCTGGCATATTTAAGCCCATTGCAAACTGTTTCAGATACAAGAACAATAACAAAAAGAAAGGATGCTGTCAGATATTTCAGGAAATATAACGCAGGAGTATGCAGGTTGTTAAGGAAGGATTAAATCAATTGAAAGACACTAGCCAGGTGATTAATGGTCATCTTACTGTTTCTGTAGCAAAAAGGGCCTTAACAAGGCCTTCTTGAAATAGCAGCTCCACTAGTTCCTTAATGATTGGAAGAAGGCCTGAATGATGCACAGCAATGCCTCGTTGAAGGAGAGGCAGCATTAATTCAATTGCCGGTAAATTTCTGTCCTCTTCGTTCAAACAAAGTATTGCATTGTTAAAAACTTGTTGCACAACATCCTTCTCTTCTTGAGTGTTGAAGTCCAGTTTGGACATGGACATAGCAAGTTGTTCGCACTCTCTTCTACTGAAGCTGAAGATGATAACCGGTTGAAACTTTCGTTCCATAATCATCTATTATAGGAGAAATGATTCCAACATGAGGCCAGATTTTTAAGAAATAAAAAATTTATTTAAAAATAAATAAATAAAGAATTAAAAAAAAAAAAAAAGAGGATGAACAACTGTTCAGTACAATCAATGCTCCATTAAGATGGTTGACGTTAAATAGTTTCACTGCCAGGTAACAATAAGATGCTGCCACTTCTACAATGTCACAATAAAATGCAGTCACTTATTTTCTAGTAAAAGGAGGGAAGAGAAACTATGCATTTCTCTTTCTTCTTTTTTTTTATTTTATAAGTAAATCCTTTATCAGAAGCCCAAAAAACAAAAGTAAAGAAGCAAATTTTTCAAAAGAGTACCAGCAATATATATACAAAATAAATGTAAATTGACAGCCTTAGGCATGAACTGCTTACAAGTAACAACGACGGATTAAGGAGCTCGAGAGGACTGCCACTGAGTACTGACCCTTATTACCTATGGGCTCCAACAGTTCAATCCAACATGCCGAAACCAAGTCATCTCATCCAGACCAACTTGATTTCAGATGTTATAGCTCATGTTTGGCCATTTCAGCCCATTCCTTTCAACTTGAACAGCTTATATGAATCCAGCTAATTTTAAGAGTCAGAATCGCTGTCTTCTTTTTGTTTTTATTAGTCTATCCTCTGAAACTATGTGATTAACTTATTGGTTTCAATGATTTGCTCCAACGGGTAAAAGAGCCATTTAAATAAGTAAATTGTGTTTAACTCATCTATTTCTTAACAGCAGATTGCTCAGGCGTAGTATAATGACTGTAAACAACACCACCAACAACAACAACAATGACTTAAATGCAATATACCCATTAAAAGGGGCTACATACAAAGTCTGAAGGATTAGTCAGTTGCTTAGCGAAAGCTCCAGATAACAACAGAGGAAGTAATTCATACCCAATTCCAAAAGGCAACAATACTAGCTACAACTCACACATATTACATATGCAGAAATGATAATATCACCCAAAAAAAAAAAAAAAAAGACAATTACCTTCACAATTTTGTATATATCAGAACCCCCAGATGCATTCCCACCCTTAGCAATCCTCCCACTAGCCTTGGCATGTCCACTCCTATTTCCATCTCCCTGCTGCTGCTTTTGCTTGGTAAACGTATCCTGCAGCTTCATAAAGTTCTCCTCCTTGAACTGCTCATTCTCGTCCACGACTAGGTATAGACCCGCCCCGCCCATGGGAAACACATAATGCTGAAGCGGAGTTGGGCGGAAGTCAGTGTACACAACATGGCAAGGCTGCTTGTGCAGATTACATATCCACTCGGCAAACTGAGTCGCATTGGACATTGTCGCAGAGAGAAATACCATCTTAATCTGTGGGGGCAGAAATATAATACTCTCTTCCCAAACCACCCCTCTCTCTCTATCCTTCATGTAATGGATTTCGTCAAAGATCACCCACGCGACCTCCTTCAATACCTCCGACCCCCGGTAGAGCATTCCGCGGAGAATCTCGGTCGTCATGACCAGGCAGCTGGCATTTGGGGATAGAGTGACGTCGCCGGTCATCAACCCCACATCTGAGAACTCCTGGCTGAGCTCGCGGTACTTCTGATTGCTGAGAGCTTTGAGGGGGGAGGTGTAGATGACCCGCTGCTTGTCGCGGAAGGCCATGGCGATGGCGTACTCGGCGACGACTGTTTTGCCGGCAGACGTGTGGGCGGAGACGAGAACGGACTCTTTTCGCTCGAGGCAGGCCAGGGAGACCTTCTGGAAGGGGTCGAGCTCGAAGGGGTAGGTCTTGGCCCTGTGGCCATTGTAGGCAGGGTTGGAAAGGGTGCCATAGAGGGATTCGTCGATGGTGGACGAGTAGCCATTGGGGATCGCAACCTCGTGGACGCAGGTGCGGGTGAGATTGTGGCGTTTCGATGCCGATTCGGGTCTAAGGGGGGCTTCATACGAGATTTCGGATTTGGATTTGGTATCCTCTTCTGGGGATTTCCTCTTGCCCAGCACCGGAGATTTCTCCATCGCTACACCAGTGCAGTGCAGTGCAGTGCAGGTTTCTGTGCCCTAATTTCCCGAAAAGGAAAAGGAGAGTAAGAAATGCGTGTTAGGGTTTTGAGGATGAAAGATCGAGTTCCAAATTCGATGAGAAAAAACTACGAATACATGAAAACGCAAGGAAGAAGGAAGCAATACATGATTTTAGGGTTTTAGAGGTTTATCTCATACCTGAGCAGAGGCTAAACGGCGGCGGCGGCTTCCGCAAAAGAGAACCCTAGTTCCAGCACATCTTTGCGCCAAATGAATGCGGAGGGCACACTGAGATTTTGGGTGCACGACCGACTTTGATCACGTAGATCTAAACAAGGGTAAATTTTGAAATGAGTCGCTGAGTTTTTGCCCTGGTTAAAAAATATGACGCTGTTATAAGATACGATTACTGGATGCCCACATTCTGATTCATATGAGTTAAAAAAGAAAGAGCATTTAAAATTATATTAGAGAAAAAGCAATTTTATTTTATAAATATGATCATTCTCTTTTTATTACACATAAATTATAATAATAAGATTTATTTTCTCTTCTTCTCTCTTTGTTTTTTTTATTATATAACACATTATTAGTACGATGAGTTCTATTGAATTAGATTACGCCGAGAAGGAAAGGGATTCTCAGTCTCAGGCTCAATGAAGATCGGAGTTGCAGGTGGTTCTGAAAACTGAGAATGGAGGTTCTTGGATTGCTGCTTGCTTGAGTTTATAGAAACAAGCAAGAATTTGGCTTTAATCTCTAATTGTCCCACATGTTCGTTTTAGGTAACTTTCTCATTCCTTTCTTGTCTGGTTTATTTTGGGTTAATTTCCTTTTAGGGCAATTACAAGCACACCATGCTCCTTTTGTTTTTTTACTGGTACTTTCTTGCCCATTAGTTTTCTTTTGTGGGGCTTTGTTTTCTTTCACTACCACCTTGCCTTCTTGCATCATGCCCTCGACCCATATGACCATGTCCTTTGCTTAGGTAAAGCATTAAATTCATCAAGCATTGCATTTCTCCAATGAGAAGATTTGGAGGCAGTGCTATAGCAACTGGGTTCTTCGTCAGTATCAGTGAGGACTGCCTGAAGACACAAGGGCAGTGCGCGCCGACTCGCAATGCCAACATATGGTAATTTTGCCCGACGAGTTCCATCTCGTGACCGAGTGATCATGGGATGTGCGGCACTCGTTGAAGAATTAGTTATATCATGGCAATTGGCAGCATTAACATTGTGAGAATTATTAAACGTAGGCCCAATAGGATCTTGACAACCAACGGTAATGTTGTGCCCATCATTAGTAATAGTGGCCCTAGTAGCTGAATCCTGGAGAGAAGTGGTTTGGACATCATTGTCGACAGCAGTGTTGTGTCGAGTAACCATAATATCTGTAGAGATAGGAGCATGTGTAGGACCAGTGACCGAGTAGGTGGTCACAACAGCATGGTCGTGATCATTGGCAGTAGATGGCGTTGATTTAACGGGTGCAGAAGTAGTAGTAATTGGTGTGGGGCAAGTTACTAATGGAGCTTTAGTGGAGCCTAGTTGCCTGCTATAACGAGCATAGTTAGACATTGAGGTGTTGGCTGGGGTAATAATGGGCCATGACTGAACTCTTGGTGAGGTTTCATATTCGAGAGGTGTAAGCCACTGTGAAATTAATATAGGATGATTGTAAGGGTCCCATAGAGAGCTGGGTCACAAATGGGAAAAATTCTTCATTAAATCTCACATGTCAAGAAAGATGAATTTTTCCGATCATTGGATCTAAGCATCTATATCCTTTATAATTGGTGGCATAACCTGAAAAGATCGCTGGAATAGGTTTTAAGGAAAGTTTATCTTGTTTAGTTGCTCCTAAAAAGGGAAAACATTGGCAACTAAAGCTCCCTAATACCATGTAATCAGTTGGTTGTATAAATAACAACTGAAAAGGAGATTTTAGTCCCAAAAGTAGGGTTGACAACCTGTTAATTAAAAACACTGCAGTAAAAAAAGCTTCCATCCAAAAGCGTTGCGGCATGAAAGCTTTATGAATAAGTGACAATGCTTCTTTGACAATATATTGTTGTTTTCTTTCCGTAATGCCATTTTGTCGAGGTGTATGCAGGCAATAAATGTGATGTTGAGTACAATGAATTGCACGAAAGGATGTATAAGTTTTATTTACATACTGCAATCCACCATCTGTATGAAGAAAATTTAATGGTTGTGCCAAATTGATTTTCAACAATAGTTTTAAATTTGCAAAAGAAATCGAAGGTCTCTGACTTGGTAACTAAGGGAAATAACCATATATATATATATATCTGGAATAGTCATCAACGAAAATGAGATAATAACGATATCCAATATAAGATAACTTAGGTGCAGGTTCTCATAGATATGAATGAATTAAATATAAAGTCGTGGGAGAATTTGTGATAAAATGAGAGAAATTTAAACTAGAACTTTTATTCAAAGAACAATCCACATAATTTGGTATTACTGACTTGCCTATGACAGGGAAGGCTTTATTTTGAACTAAGTGATTAAGAATACGAGAACTAGGATGCCCAAGATGCTTGTGCCAAATTGCTAGAGTGAACTAGGATACCCAAGGCGCTTGTGCCAAATTGCTAGAGTGGATGTCTTCCGCACCATGCCAGTGAAGGGAGAATAGGAGTCATGCTAGATATGAGCCTTAAGAGGGAAAAGAGAGCCTTTTAGTGGGCTCTGACGCATAAGTGTCCCCACGTGCCGATCCTTTATGCAAAAACCATTCCGATCAAAAAGAAAAACAGAATCATTGTCACCAACAATACGGGTGACTAGTAAAAGTTTGGCTTTTATGTTTGGCACATGTAAAATATCCTTCAATCAAAAAAGTGGATGGAGATGTAGATAAACTTTAAGTCACTAATATTAAAAATAGGTAAGGTATTATCATTTGCAACTGTAATTTGTTCAGGACCATTGTATTATTGCCGATTCAAGTAGAGTTATCCACTTTAGAAGGAAAATTCACCGCTGAAAAAATCACAGGGTGATCATCAGGTTGCTAAGAATAATTGTGGCACTGACGACACTTGAGAGCACCATGGCCAGGGTTATTGCAAATTTGACACATAATAGGTGAATCATTTTGGACATCACCACTTATGATGTGAACCAACTTTACTGGAATTAGATCCACGGTTTGATCCAGTGTTACCACCTATTTGAGAAGATGATCCTTAACAACAAATCATTATTTTAAGAAATCAATTTGCGATATCTTATAAGCTATATGTGATTTCGCATAAAGTTATTTTCTGATATCACAGAAAAAAAAAAACACCTCTTCAGCCAATCATGGGTATTATTAATGTGAAAAAGTGAAAGAATGTGTGGGTAAATAGCTCAAATTTGGTGAAGGCATCGAAAAATCAATGCCTAATGGTGACTTTACGGACAAAACACTACAAGAAAAAATAAAATAGGGTTTCATCTTAAGTATGTGTTGTATCCAAGTTTATTTTTGTTTTTATTTTTTACTCTTTGGAATCTTTTCTACTCACGCCTACTCATGCCTTCAGGGTCATACTCACATATTCACCTCTTGCTTTCAAGATTTATCTAGGAAGAGGATTGGGCAACTCCTAGATTAAGATTATTCTTACAATATTACAGGGTTTCTTGGCTACATAATAGCAAATTAACATGTACAACATAGTTACACAAGGAGATTACCTAGGAGGAGAAGGTTCAAGACACTTAAACGAACACAAGAAATCCACAAAAGGATACGAGCCAAAACATGAGAACAACAGAAATATTCTCTTGCCAAGGAATCCAGAATAAGTGCCCAAACTAGGACAAGGAGCATGGGACAGGTTATACAACGTTATTGTGTTGCCTGGGTACCTAATAGCATGCTAACATGCAGAACACACTACACAAGGAGATTGGGGTTTACCTGGAAAAGGGATTGGCGATTACCTGAGAGTAAAAGGTTCAAGAAATTCAGGCGAACAGAATAATTTCATGGAAGGAGAGGAGGCAAAACCTAGTAGATAACAACAAAAATCTATTTATGAGGAATCGAGATAAAGAGCTGTTGGAGATGAATCGAGAAGAAGAGCCCCGAAAGTGGAGAAGTATTGGAAAGGTTTAGAATACAAAAGATAAAAAACAGGGAGAAATTAACACAAATGCCAACTATCAAATGCATACATCAAATAGGGATGAACCGAGTGTGTAAAGTGTTTTTCAACAAACAACTAGATGAAAAAGATAACAAAGCTTTTTCTCTTCTATTATATGTATGCATGAATGGAAAAGATTACTGTACATTCATCTCTTATTTTGTGGCGAGAGACAAATTTTTTTTATACCTAATCAGGTAAAAAATGTGTCATGACTCATAAGAGTGATGGTTTTTATATATAGAAATATCTTTCACCACAAGATATGGATAGATATATAGTAATTTTCTCTATATATGTATGCATATAGATGCATATCTAATAGGAGAATATTTATATGTATATGTTCATCATTATTTTGGCGATGGACACTCATTTTTTAAAAAATATTAATATATAAGAGGACAAAGTTTTACACCTTTTTAAACTTGAAAGGTCCAAAAAGAAAATATCATTCATCAAAATGGTGAAGGACATATGTACATGAAGACTCCTATATATAATATATATAAATGCCTTCTTCTCTGTGTGCGTGCAACGACCCAGCCTGGTTTGAGCCCATTGAAATAGATTTTACCAGCGGGCACTTTTGAAATCCACTTGACTAGAGACAACTTCTCTAGTTATAGCCAATTTCACTGTCAAATTGGCAATGGCTAAAATATGTGATTTAACCTTTTTTTTTTTAGTCACACGATTTTACTTTATGTATTTAACAGTTGATAGCTTGACATTACCATGATCAAAATGATTTTTTTTTAAAATCATGAAACAATAGCATTGTTTTTTTTATTAATGTGTTTTATAGAAGCTCAATTTTATTTAGTAGTACCAATTTCTATTGCAAAAAGATTTAATAATAACCAATACAAAAAAGGGAATACAAAAAGGGTAAGGATTAAGGAGAGACAGCAGTCTTTGGACAGTGCAAAAGGCAAAAGATGGAATCCACAGAAGATTCCAAAGTCCAAACACGTAAACAAATCAGAAACCATATCATCATAATCTCACATGATAAGTTTGGAAAACAGCTCCCTGGAATGCCCATTTGACCAAAGGCAACTAAACAGCAGCAGCAGCGATGACGAGCGTAGCTGCGCCTTCGACGTCGCCTCTTCTTCACAACGTCTTTGTCTACGGAAGCCTTTTGGCGGACGAGGTGGTTCACGTGCTCTTGAAGCGCGTTCCTGCTACCTCTTCCGCCATTCTCAACAACTTGTAAAAAGCCCATCTTTCTCTCTTTGTATTCATCCATACTTCCTTCCATAGTCATTTGGTTTGATTCTGATTGAGTAATCTGCCTTTTGGGTTCTTTACTCCTGGCGTTTATTCTGATGGGTTTCTTTCTGATTGGCTTTTGTTTGAATGAAATTACTCGTTGGAGTTGAAATCTGTTCCACCCACTTCTAAAGTTTTGATTTTTAAGGGATGGGTTTAATGAAATTGAAGGCATTCATCCCATAATTAGAAATGAGGACATAGTTGATTTATTTGTTGAGAGTATCATCTGATTTGGTTTTAGAAGCCACACTAACCTGTAGATATTATAGCTGGGAGCAATGATATGGGGGTGAAAGCTTCTCATGTTATTGGCAGTGTGAGTGTCTTTACTGTTAAAACTGCAATATGAGTTCACCTTTGAATTGGGCACACTGTTGGATGGAGAGACGCGTGTGGATGCCTTTTGCCTTCCTTTATCGACTCTATTCATGAACCTAATCGTCTATCAAAAACCTGCAAATGGTGAATCCGTGCATCTCAACCAAATTTGGTTCAACTGGAGATTTCAGCATGTTCGTAATATGAGATTATGAGCATCAGAGCAAGTTCATGATGGAAGGTATGGGGCATCCAAGGCCCGAATTTCTTATCCAACGGCCGTTATGCGCTGGATGTGATTCTGACTTTCTGATGTAGTGACCATTCCATTTCTCTAGAGTTGCAAACTGTGAATTTTGAGGGTGTTCCTTTTCTACCAGTTGAAAGGGAAGCCTGCTCAAACCTGAGTAGTTGCAATTTTGGCAATGATCACCTTAGAACTGTACTACTAAGATCTGTTTTCATGGATCTTATTTGCCCAAGGCTGCGGGTTCTAGCCTTGGCTGGACCATTAATTAAATAAAAGAATTTCATTAGGATGAAAAAAAAAACCTATTCACTGATACGTAGCTTTTAACCAATTCCTGTTGTGATGGCCTGAGTGGGTCTAACATTGGCTGCATTTATTAGACTTGAGTTTGTTCTTTTATTGTATATTCTATCTCTTTCATGTGTCGAAATGTTCACACACCCACAGTTGGTATACAGTTGAAAGTAAATATAAGTGTTTACTTCGCCACGTTTGTTAGAATGAAGGTAGCACGTTATCCCACTGGAAGTAGATCCAGTATCAAATAGGCTACCTCGATAGGTCCTGGTGTGGAAAGAGTTTGGAGATATCAAAAATGCAGACCTCATTTGTAATTGGAGAGGAGCAATGATTGGTGTTGGAAAAGATTCAAAGCCGGAGGCGAGGTGGCTGCCTCTTCCACATAATACCTCAAGTTTAGCATTGATGGAGCAGTGATGAACAATCTTGGGCTAGTGGGAACTGGTGGGTCTTGCACAACCATGCCAGTATTTTATTGAGGGTATTTTCAAGGCCGGATGGCATCAAAGCCTCCAATCAGGTGTATTTACTAGCAATTGGAGAGGTGTTACGGATATTTACAAAGGAATTTTTGAGTCCCATCTTAAAGGGTGATTCTTTGAACGTAGTGGGCGGGCTAAAAACTCAGTGGTTTGGTGTCAGACTGTCAGTTGTACATTGCTTGGTAGACTATTTTTCTGGGGGGCCTACAACTGTTCAGCATTAACTAATGTTGCTCTAGCCAATCTGGGAGCATACAGTCATGTTATGGTGTACATGGAACCGTACACGCATGTCCTATATGGGGTCCTGGTTAGCTTGGTTGGGTATACATGATTGGAAAAATGTGTGTTAGCATACATGGATAGCAGTGTTGTGGACTATTAATCTCTCTTTTTGGCTGCAATAGTGTACTAGGGTTTATTCTCTATGAGGGCCGTTTTGAGTTCATCTTCTTTGAAGGCTTTTTATTCCTTTACGGTTTTCAGCCCTTATATTCTAGTCTCATTTTACCACTTCTTACATTAATGAAACTTTTGTTACCGATTAGAAAAAGTAAATGCATGTATAGATAGTGTACCAAGTACGAACTTGCACTTTAATTTAGTACACAGATTGTAACCAACACACAGGCTGCATCTCAAAATGAGAAAATTAGCTTTTAAAAAGATTTTGAGTTGGATTGCTTTTGACAATAATTTTCTGGTGCAACCATGTACTTTTCTTGGCACTTTCATGTTTCTCCTTTATTTTCTTTCTTGTTCACACGTTGAATGTACAACCTGGTTGTTGCTGCAGTAAGCACCTTCCATTTTCTAACAAGGATGATATTCCAAAAGAACTTATTCTAGGCGTCTGTCTTGTACATTGCTTGAAAATGATGGGATAATGAATTTTCTCCCATACTTTAGATGCATCTTTTCATATCGTTAATGTTGCCACTGAAACATGTTTTGCTTTGCAGCCACAGATTTAGCATTAAAGGACGTGTTTATCCCGCAATTCTGCCCGTAGAAAACAAGAAAGTTACTGGAAGGGTTTGTCATGGGAACTTTTCCTTCCACTTGTTAATAGATGAGAAAAAAGAGGAATTGCTTAGTTTATACTTGTTTGTAAATAAATTAGCTTCCTTTTCTTGATCAATTTTGTTTTAGCTTTAATCTTGAGGACTAGTTTCAGATCTTCCTTGAAGTTTGGGAGTTATTCTCATAAGAAAATCACAATTTCTGAAATTTAGCTATATGACTATGCTTATCTGGATGGGCATTGCTAGAGAACTTCTAAGCGAAAATGATGCTTTCATATTTCCCTGTGCAGGATATGGTATTCAATCTTAATATCCAATTTCAATATCACAGATAGTAATATAAATGCAGCATGTGACTGGAATGAGAAAAATTAAAATGGCACTTGCATAGTAATGTTCTTTATAAATACCATGCCATGAAGCCTCCTTTCTATAAATGCCTTTAATCACGAATTGCAGTGGATGAAATGATATTGCAGGTAACTTAGCATGACTATTTCCCTGTGATTGATGTCCCTTATAGTTCATTATTACATAGAGCTGCCATGGATTTAAGAATACAAAATATAAAAGCTACTGTTCCACAATGGCCCTTATCATTCACCAAAAATTAAAAAAATAAAAAAATCAACAGGATCTTTCTTCTTCTTCTGTCGCTGATTGGAACATTTGTTTTGCAGGTTCTCTTGGGTATAACAGATCTTGAATTAGGTGTTTTGGATACATTTGAGGACGTTGAATATAAAAGGGAAGCCGTTGACGTTTCATTGGTTGTAAGTATTAAGATCACATCACTTCTTAATTCTTATATTATGCTTTGGCTTCATTTACTGTTGTTAAGGGTTTTCTTGGCTCCCCCTTCCATCACACCATACACTCTAGAAAGGAAAGCTATCAGTCTTTCATTTAAACTCATGGGACAATCGCTTTAATAATTTGGCTGACCCTAGTTTGATCGGATAAGGCTCAGATGATGATGATGATGAACGCACCAGCACACATATATTTGTGTAGAAAATATTTTTGTTCCGTGGAAAAGAAAAATTACAATGAAGAATGAAGACAATGACAAAACTAGAACAAGCTGAGGCTAAATATCACACAGTTCTTCTAAGGCATTAACTTTTGCATCTACTTTAGGCAGAGAGAGGGGGGCAACAAAGATGATCTCTTGATGCTGAACCCAGGCTTGTCCATTTAGAGTCTCACTTGACTATAAAATAAAGGCAGTGATGTTCCATTAAAAGACTTCACCTGCAACTAAGGCCCAGACCTCTGTTGTTGATTAATTGAAACTTGGTTCGAGCAGGCTCTAGTGCTCTGCTTCTGCATGTCCAATTATGCCAACTTTTCTGCCACCCTGGAATACTAAATGGGCACCTGACTCAAGGAACCCTAGGGAGTGCTTCAAATGGTCTACAATATTGATTTAGCCCAACTTTTCAAGAATGCTCCTATCCAGCCTCTTATCATTTTCATAGAAAGAATGACACCATCTTTCTTCTTCCCAATGCCCGAACTATGACCTTCACCTTGGTTTTTCTGCTACTGCACACTAAAGGGTGGATTTCTTAAATATTTGCTCATTGTGTTTTCTATATATCAACCATAGGACTGCCACCAGATTCATTCATCGTGTTCTTTCCATAGTAGACCATATAATTGACCCTTGCATAAGTTTATGAAGAATTCGAGTTTTGTTGCACTTGTTTCCATTAGCACAACCTTGATATTCAAGCTATTCTAACACCCTCCATTGAATACCAACAAGATGCGAAGACAGGTTCTACAAGGTCTGTGCTGTTTGCTGTGAACAAGCAATAATTAGTATGATTTTCCACTTTTATACACCATCAATTGAGCAGCTTTTATTTCTACATTCATTTTTGGAGCTGTCAATAGTCAGCACAACTGCATGAGGACTACATTCTCATCTCAAGCCCCTCTAACTGAATATAAACCTGCTACAATGAGGCCAGAGCCTGACTGGAAACTTTTTTCTTGCTCTGTTAAATAATTACCAATAAAATTTATTAAAGAAATGAAACAGCTCATAGAAACAAGTTGATGTTCAAATAGGATCAACGAGGAATACACACAAAAAAAACCAGTCAAAACAATAGCTATCTGCCCAGCTGCTACTGAGTAGTGGTTTTAGAGCACGCTTCCCTTTGTATTTTCAGGACTATAAAAGTAAGGGAATTTGGTTTCAAATGGTTTCTCCTCACGTGAGATGTTTGCAAGAACTAATATTTTCACCTGAGCAAACCTGTTATCTGATTTGTGGCAGCGGCAGAAATTTCTATGCAATCGACAACGGTTATTATATGCTATAGATTTCATCCTCAAACTTTTATATCTTAATTGCTTGCCAGCTCATCCATCTGGTCTATACTCTTCTCTAACTGAAAAAATGAATCTCATTCCTACCTTATGCTTGTTTTGTATAAAGTCATGGCGTGAGTTATTGATCCTTTTTATCACACTTTAGCAACTGGAGCTGTTTAAGTTTGTTCCTACTTATAATGTATGGTTTTTTGGCATTTTCTATAGCACTGATAAGAGTGTAATGGAAATGTTGCAGGATAACTTTCAAAGCTTAACTGCTTACGCTTATGTCTGGGAAAACAAAAATGATGCAAACTTGTATGGAGACTGGCATTTTGAGGTATTCCGATACACCTCTTGTAGTATGCATTTGCATGTTGCATTGAATGGTCACATTGGAATTGATTTAGGTAACAAATCCAAGTCCATGAGTTCTGGTGTTTTGTCTCTAATAATGTGTCCAAACATATTGAGTGATCCAATCTGATTGACCATACCAGAGATTCTATGTGGTTGGCTTGTGGAATTTAGATCTGTCATTGTGGGGCCTCCTATTGTAAAGTTCCAACTATTCAGATGATGCGCCCCATGTGTTTTTCCTACAATGGGCCTAGTTCCCACTTCCATAATAATAACATTCACTGTGAGGTAAGTATGTGGCTTAGGCTTAAATAATGGGTTTTTTCCCCCAAGAATTTACTTTTTTCCTCATTTATATGTCTCTACATGTCTAGGATTGAACCATCACTTAGACTTGTATGGTTTTTTATTGGAGCTGTTTCAAACACCTTGCTGAAGTTTTGCAGTGATATTCACTGTTGGATTAGACAGATATGATTTAACTTTTTTAGGTGGTTTATCCATTGGGAAATATTGTGGTTTTTCCATTGGAAGGTGTTGAATGTCTCAATCACAAGTTTGTAGGTTCGAGTCATGTTACCATTAATGTCTGTGTATCAATGTTCTCTATTTGTGGACCATTTTGATCTTGTAAGGTGGTCGCAGTTCCCAATTGTACAAAGAAAAGTGCATATGAAAAAGGTGGTCTTTGCCATGTTATTTAGTCACTGTTTTTTTAACCTGTCCAATCCAACAGTGATGACTGAAGTCTAGCTCAGTCCCATTTGCATAATAGTGGAAGGTCACACTGCAACTGGGCCTTAGGTGTATGGATCTGAATCAATCTGTTGTATTGCAAGGACTTTTTTCATGGGCAGTCCAGCCATTTTTATGTAAATAGCACACACGCGCGTGCACATACACACACACACACACACACACACTCTCTCTCTCTCTCTCTCTCTCTCTCTCTCTCTCTCTCTCTCTCTCTCTGTGTGTAAGGACCCGTCCCCAGATATTAATTTTAAAATAATTTTAATTAGTTTTGAAAATTAAACATTGAATCATTAAAAGTTCACTACCTTGAATTAGGAAACAATCAAGGTTCAATTAGGAGAAATCAACTCACATTTAATAATTAGGGCAAATTAGGGCATGAACGCGCTTAGGGCTTGATTTGGGAATTATAGGACATGTTTGTAAGTTTAGAAAATATGAAGGGTTTTTTCATAATTTCAAATCAGAGTTAATATGGGTCTTATTGGATAAAGAATAATTAATTATGAAACTTTTCCTTAAGGCCCGAACCCATCCGGGTTAATCTAGTACCTAGGTAAAAAAGATTTAGGTGAAGCTCATTACTAGTTGTGTGGGGACCACATGTTTGTCTCATCTTCAAAGAGGAGTAGCATTCACTATCAACCATGGTAGGAGTTTGGTTTGGATACAACAAGACTAGAGAGTTATCCTAGGACTTTAGATGGGGAAAAGAAGAATTCTATACTACCTTTGCTTCCTAGTTTTACTAGAAGTGCCCATATTAAGTTCTATATCTATACAACTAGAACCTCACTCTCCTACATACAATTCTCCCCAATTCCTCTCTCTCTCTCTCTCTCTCTCTCTCTCTCTCTCAACTAGAAGATTTGCAACCTTAGGTTTAAGGATTTGAGAAGAAGCCACAAAAGAATTATTTTAAGGCTTTCTGCGATTTGGAGATTTCGATATATTTGACGATTAAGGCAAGTGCACAAACCCAAATCGTGGTTCTACTTGATTTTATCGTTAGAACGTGATTTATATGATTTTCTATTGTAAACCCAATTTGAAATAAGATTTATACGGCTTTCATGTTTCCAACTATATTGGCCTTAGTATTCTAAACTAGACTGTTTCAGTTGATTTTTTTTATCAAGCTTTGCATCGCAGTCATCATATCCTGTAAGTAGTGACGATCTTTGCATATAGTATATGGATAGGAAAAACTCTACTCAAGTTGAATAATAAATTTTTTTTATGCTTAGGAATCTTGTAAACGTATGTAGTAATGGTCATGGAATTGTTTGGCAGCCTAATCAACTGGATCACACTGGATATTAGTAAGGAAACCAATCTGAAACTAAGGATTCAGAACCCAGGTCATCATATGGAGCCTTTTATGTTTGGGATTGTGGGGGCCCAGGTGGGCCACATGCTGCCAGATCGGAACCATGGGAGACCATAAAGGACCTGGACCCATATGGAATGGGTCCCATTGGGCCATCATCTAATGGACTTTAATCTGTCACGTGAATCGTTAGTATGAGATTGGAATTTTGTAACCTCATATAGGCTAGAATTCTTCTATCTCAGCCCATAAATCATGGTTTGATTATTTCTTATGGCTGGTAGGATTATTAGAGCATCCTGTAAACTAATCAACCATGAAAGTTGGAAGAAATCCATGCCAGGGCTGATGTTCTTCCAAGACCATTGCCACTGTGCAGCTTTAATTGACTGAGTTGTGAAGCCCCATGGCCCACCTGAGTTGGAAATCCAAACCCCTCATCTAGAAGCCTAATCATGGACGACCTTAGGGATCTAGTCCTTTGTGGATGGGACCTACTAGGACCCACCATCCAATTGACTTGATAACTTGGGGCCTGAAACCCATTTAGGAAGCTGTCTTAGTGAAATAGTGGAGAAGAAAGCAACGTGCTGTTTCTTTTGAGCCTTAGTGAATTTCTGAAAATTCCAAAGAAGCCCTTCTACCTTAGATTAATTACTAATAAAACCTTTGTGCTCTTTTTTTATTAAAAGGTTTTCCATAAATTTGAGAATATAATTCTATGTTTAAAGTCCTTCACTAAGGACTGATTTGAACCATGACCAATGTTTAATTAATTTGGGTATCCTTTCCTCTACTGTGGACTATAAGATTATAAGACATACATGTATCCTTAACTATGATTAAGTTCGGGATTTTCTTTAATATTATGGATTTAGTTTTAATGTAAAATTTATGTGCCCGAACTAAATCTAAAGCAATGATAAGTCATGTTCCCATTGCTTGACACCCACTTTCAAATTATCTTAAAACTTACTTAGAGTTAAGGAAACTTAAGGGTGTGACATCATGGGCTCTCCAAACACAAATTACCTTTTGAAGCGCTAATTAAGAATTAACCCAAATATAAGGAGGAAGTTCTCGCGGTCATCCAAATTAGGTTTAGGGCAAGTATACTGTGTTTGGAATCCCATGATATCATAGGGTTAAGTTAGCCAAGAGCCGGTGTGCAAAAGGTGATCCTACTCTCAGCATGATTTGTAAACATGAATTTTGTATAATGAAATTTAATTATTTGGTTTTATGTTTTCAATTAGACTTGTATCTTGACATGGTTAAACATATTTCCTCAATTATATGATTTATGGAACTTTTGACATCGCACCTATCAACTTTGGAATTTGTCATGTATAAAATAAGGTCTATATTATGATTATTTATCTGTTTATATGCATTTTGAATGAAGGCGACACCACTAGACTGTTTAAGTCTAGCATAGTGGGCACCACTATGTAGAGGCTATAGTTCTGAAATTATCTGCAGATTAGTTAACTCTCTATCAGTGATAATCAGTCATTTCGGTATCAAACTCTGTTACTTTCATCTAATGGCCAATGACCATAACTCTAAATCTCTGGGTACTAAACTCTGTTATCTGTTCCCATCACATGAAATGGGGGCCGCTATAATACCTGTGACAACCTAGCCAATGTGGGACACCAATTTGTTTTAACATACTCTAGTATTTTTAAAATCTTCACTTGATTTTATGCATGAACCTATATCTAGAATTATTTTATATTGTCAACCTATTTTGAAAATCTTGAGATTTATCTGTCTTTGATTTTTATCAAAATATGATATGGAATATGAAAATTGAGTAGGTACACTTGCGGAGGTTATTTCATAACCTGGGCCCCTGTGATTGGCACTTGTAGGTAAAAAGATAGACACCAAAGTTCAGGATGTTATTATAGTTAATTGGGAATAGCGGAAGTATGAAGAAAGAGTGCGGACGACATAGTTTAGAGACATGCAAGAACGCTTTATAGGCATTAATTAGTTTTAAATTATTAGACAGATTATGTTGATTAATGAATTAGTATTATTAAACTTATGCTCTGTTATAAATCTCCGTTTTTTTATGATTGATAAAGATTTCCTCTGCGGTTCTATGTGATCTAATCTTGCAAATGCGAAGAAAAAAAATAACGGCTCAAAATGCAGACTTCTTCGGAAATCAAAATTACGGGTCGTTTCTCTCTCTCTCTCTCTCACTGTTAGATCCATTCCTAGGTAGGATGAAAGTGGACTGCTGAAAGAATTACATAAATGAACACTATAAAACTCCTGGGACTTTTTTTTGTGCAAAAAATGCCCACAACCATGGAATTACAGCAAAATTTTAAAGATCTGGATAAGACCTACGTACAGGAAAAATTTTAACTCCATTAGATAATTCTAACCCCTTGATCTATAATCCTAAAGTTCAATAGTTTTAGAGGCATCATTTCTTAGGATCTCAATCCAATGGCAAGTAAAATTGTATGAGTGTCAAACTTGGACTTATGGAAATTCATGGGGAGGTAGTGTGTGAAACGGTTGGATTCGCTCAAGTTGGGTTCCACAACCTGAACAAATATGGGAGCAAAAAGGGGCTTTTTTTAAATGGGTATATATGTATTTAAATTTAAAGGGTCCCTTTAGTTGAAACGTGAAGGCATATAAAAGGTCTCTCTTTTGAGCTGCGTGCTTCTTTTCACCCAAGATTTGGACAATAAGGCCCTAGCCTTGTTAGATTGAATGCTTCTATTGCTGATGATTGCAGAAAAATGGTTGTTGATGGAGATGGAAAGGGTCCAGTAGGAGAGAAGGGAGGGAGGCCTATGTGGCCTGTCTGGTCACAGAGTGTACCTATTTGGTGGGTCACCATTTGTAGAGAATGACTTCCTGGTGCCAAGAGGGATAACATTTGTCTAGTTGAAATTCTAAATGGATTTGTATGCATAGAAGAGTGGAGGGCTGCATAGTGAATATAAGTTTTCTTGCTGCACTCAGATTTTATTTTGCTTGGCATTTTTCAGTCACCGGTCTATCTGACAGAGATTGTGTCAACTGGTAGAATCACTTTGCTTATGAATGTCTGGGCAATCAGTGGAAAAACCCACAATCTTCAAAAACTTTCATCACTGCAATATATTTTATCTGGATTCATAAATCACACCATGAGCAAAGCTTCACACCTACAAGATAATAACTACCTACCTATGGACCATGAGAAACGTGTCTACTTTCATTGAATATTCCTGAGAAAACATTTGTACTTTACCATTTACATGTATAACATGCCTGGGTAATTTATTTACTATTCCTAATTTGTATTTAACTAAGCAATTTTTGCTCAAGTAGTTTCCATTGGATACTATTATAGCTATTTCTGGGCCCCTTCGATTCTTGTATCACTTATTGCGCTGATATAGGATCTGCATGTACACTCTTGAGGCTCAAGGACACCATCCATATCCTTTAATCTAAGGATCATGGAATTTGTTATTATTTTTCTTGTGAAAGGTAGGATCAATTTAATTTATCACATTGGTCTATCCTTAGTGCGGCCTGGTTCACAGACCTGATCACAGTCACTTGCAGGCTATCATTTGTATGCAATGTGAGAAACTTTCTTGATGAAGTCAAATGACAACCGGCTTTGATAGTTAAAATAGGTACTGCATCCATGTCTTTTGCTTCAATTCTGTGTTATACCTATATTTGCACCATATGTACCCATAGCTCCACCTAAGTACCATAGTTAGCCAGTTAAAAAGTAGGTACTGCATCCATGTCTTTTGCTTCAATTCTGTGTTATACCTGTATTTGCACCATATGCACCCATAGCACCATCTAATTGCCATAGTTAACCAGTTAACCAGAAGTGTGTTTAAAGGTTCTTGGTTCTTGCTAATTACTACTTTTGTTAAAAAATCTAAAAAAATCTTTATTCACACAGTGGGTTTTCTGACTGTTTAAAGGTATATTTTAGATGAAGTTAAAATTTTATTTAATTTGTGTACTCATTTAATTTTTTGAGGTGGATGAGCTGGAATCAGACATGTGATTTTTTTGAGGTCTACTGGAATGAGTGGACTCATTGACAAAATAAATTTTGTGCTCAGCTAAGGCAACTGTGTGCAAGATCCTAGTTATTCATCAGGTAAGCACCACTGTTTAATGCATCCTTGCCAGTTGCCACATCCACATTGGTCTACTTATTTGCTGGTTCCTAGTTGTGCGTCAAATTCACACCATTGGTCAATTTATGTATCCCACCTGATCAGTTGACACTTGACTTAAAACCATGGAATGGGGCTTGCCTGATGAATGATCTCTCTCCACGCAGCATCTCTTATAGAAGCAACTTGAGTAACTTGGGGTTTGCTTATTACTTGATTTTAAATATAATGACTATGCAGTGTGTGTGTAGGTTTTGCAGTTTTCTTTTTCCAGTTTAGACACTAGGCTCGATCGCTGGGCCTCATCCAATGGGAAAATGCCTTAACCTTCACACTAATTTGGTTGTTGACGAGTGGTCATATTCAATTGTTTTTTCATATGTCTCTCTCTCTCTCTCTCTCTCTCTCTCTCTCTCTCTCTCATTCATTGGACTTTGGCTTTCCAGGAATGGAAGAGATTGCACCTGAATGATTTTGTGCAGATGACTAGTGGTTTTATGGATGAGTTGGAGCAGCCAGAGTCAAAAACAAGGGTGGCAACGTATGAATCTTTTTATCCGGAGGGCTGAGAGAAGCTGATATACTGATTAAAATTCTGGTGTTTCCTGAATCTTAGCATGGGTCTCATCATGATTGATCATATTGATTGATGCTGTGGACAATGGAATCCCGGTCTTGCATCTTGCTTGGATATTCTACCCTTTGAATATTTTTTAATTTCCAAGCAAAGTTTCTACTATAATGGTTGATTAATTGAAAATTAGATTATTTAGGAATAAGCACTGAATGCTGATATTACACATTGAATTTCTGGACAATAATAGCAGCAGCAGCAGCAGCAGTAACTGCTTGTGGTTTTTTTCCCTTGGTGAATGGCATGCTTGTGATCGTTGCAGGAGAAATGAAACAAAAGATACATAGAACAAGGATGGTTTTTGTGGAGGTTTCATGTTATGTCCAGTTTGAAGTTGCTTGATCTGTTCTATTGGAATCTTATAATGCAAGCAATTGGATTCTTTGCACAGTTGCTGCTTTTGCTTCTGTATTCTTGATTTCTTTACTAGGTCGGTCTGTTTGGTAATTCTCACCTAGTTTTGGTGTAGCAGTTTAATCATAATCCATCTTCTTTCCAAGTGTTAATGATTGGATGTTGAATCCATTACGGATGATGGCTATAGCCAGACAATTGGCTGCTGGCCTGTTTGTTTTCATGTAATTGAATATATAGGAATTTATGATTAAATGGGTTTTGACAAAACAATATTAAAGAGGTGAGGAGTGAAGGCTATAAGATTGGAATGTAAATGGGACATTTGGCTTTCGTAGGAGGTGATGGCTGGATATTCACAGTTGTTTCTTCATTTTTAATCACTTTTAGAAATACCAGTCGCTACATTCTAGGAATTCAATCACATGAAACAAGCAGGCCCTCACCATGATTGCTAATGGCCCAAGACTTTACCCTTTTCAGGCTGGATGGCCATCTAGTCAGTGTTGATTTACTGCATGAATGCAGTCCATAGTTGGCCTATCCTGTCCAGCTTGATGTTGGTTTAGGACGGCCGAATGGGTCCAACATTGCTTCTTATGCCGGATTGTTGTTCCTTGAATGATATGTGCTGGTTGACAACCTGGTACTGTGGGACACTTCTAACATTACCATGCTCTTCTGGTCAGGCAATGTTTTGTTTATCTGTTCTGTGCTGTAGATTTTATTGCATTATGATCTTGACACTAAAATGCCTAGGATTTTTCCAATCATTTGTTATTTCTATTTTCCATACATTATTCTCTCAATTCCGATGAATGAATGGTTCAGATTTTGTCCACTCCAGCAATGTGTATGGTACCAAGAACTGGAAGCAAGAGTGACCCCAGATAGTGCCATTTTTATAAAATTTTCCTCAGGCTAGCACGAGAACTGGGAGAGGTGTTAAGGGCGTACTCCTAGTGGTGTACGTGGTCAATATTTCCTGGGTTACTGCTTGTCTAAGCCCGCTTGGTTTCTGGGTCTAATATTCCGACTGGAACTAGTCCATGTGCCTTCACATTTCAGCCCATTAACGGAACATCAAATATCATGTCTTTGTTCAAATATGACAGGACACACCGTATAACTGGGCGCTTAAGTGATTCAGAGAGCCCATCTAGCTACCTACCAAAAATTAGTTGGCTGATTCCAGTGGCCTTAAGGTGAAGCCCAAATCCAGTCCATGGTGGGGCTGGTCTGGTTTGTTGAAAGCCCTTCATACTCTTCACTGTTTGATCGTTCGGGATCATGGTCCTGAGCTCCAACAGAGTCTGCATTTCCCAACTCCTGGTTCCTAACTGCAAGCCATCCATTATTAGTTGTGATGAATATCCGTGGCCCCGCACCATGGATGGACATTTCCTAAACATCTCGGAGATGAGATTTTTGACCCTTTGAATGCAGAGTCCACAGATCACACGTCTGATTAGCTCCATGGATTGCGGTCACCGTGAGAATAGCAGTTACAATGGCCCCATGTAGAAGAGGCAAATAAAGTACGAAGTGATATGTTGCATGGTTTGATGTATCTGGGTAGGGGCGCCCTCAGTGTACCTACAATACCAAGTCTTTACCCTGCCCTTAAATACTAGGGCCGAAAGAAAAGAAAATTCTTGTACTAAGATGGAAAATTCACTTGCGACCAAATTATACCTTTCACATACAACATCTCAAAAAATTGACCATTCAATTTGATAGTAATCTGATTATCATCCATTGGTAAATAAAATCACAATGAAATGCACTTTCAAAACCCACTCAACTTTGAAGCTTAAAATTAAAGGGTTAGGAGAATTTAGTTAGAAGTGAACGTAGCATGTGACATAATTACAGTTGTGATAGCAACACTTTTAAAAACTTTATGCTTTTTTGCCTTTGCCCCCTCAAAGAATTTCTTTTGGACATAATGCTCCCCTCAAAAGAATTTTCAGTTCTACACATCCAACTACTTTGTAATGCAGTACATCAATCATTTAGGCAGATTAGTTACATAATAAAAAAAATTCTTCCTTTCGTAGAAACCTTAAATCATAAAATCTTTTGTCGTGTTCATTTGAATAAGCTTAAACTTTTCTTCTTCCTTTTCTTTTCTTGAAAAAAAAAAACCAAAAAAAAAAAAAAACATTTGCACGCAAATTTGAGTTTATCTAGGCACACCCTTGGTTAGATATCTAAATAACTAATTAGAACTCTACCCAAAAAGAAAGAGAAAAAAAGACGAGATCATTAAGTGCCAACAATTAACAATAGTTTATCCCTTTTTTGGGACAAACAATATGTTGCAAAATGATATACAGTTTTGGAAAATTATCTAATTTCATCCTGTAACCGTTGTCTATTGACATGCTACTGTTATAGGCATTTAGACACGGATTATACAAATATATATAGATAGAGAGAGAGAGAGAGAGAGAGAGAGAGAGAGAGAACTCATATAATCTAAAAAGCTAGTCGTTTTGGGTGCATTCAGACAAAAAGGCTGACATAGATATTATGGGAGAGGTTTATTTCTTTGAATTCAGATTTGGTATGACTTGCCTTTCCCATACATTAGGGCTTTGCCTCAAGGTTGTGCGCTTTTCAAAATCGGGCCCTCCCCTATTATGGGGCTTTAGGATAACAAGAAAAGCACTCACTTTTGGAGGCTTTGGTGGGCTAGTAAGGAACAGTTAGACGGCCTGTTAAACAGGCTCATTAATGGAAGCATCATGAATTATAGTGGCAAAATAACAAGGAAACATCATGCGACATTAGTATCACCAGTAGCATCGAATTGGACACAAAACTCTATACCATGTTCTTAGTTTTCCCCAAAAACTTTCCACAAATTCTGCATTCACCCTTGCAAAATCTTACCCAAAAAGCCCTCCCTACGACAATCACAATTGTGCTACAGTTTCCAATATTACAAACAACAAAACATCCATAACTTAGTACAAGGCCCAAAAAAAAAGATTTAAAAGACCTTACAGCTCATTTGAACCATCCCAAGCTTGCTGAGGCTCCTTTACCTTGGGTTCATCATGCAGTGGACTAGTGTACTTTTTAGATAGACGTCTAGTAGCCCGCTTCTTTGTTGGTGGGACAACATGATCGGACACTGGTGGTGCCTCAAAGCATGGAACTGATGAGCTCTCCAGCCTGGCAACAGTAGGCAAGTCTGTGCTCTGAGTAGGACCAGCCCAGGCAAGGGGACGTACTGCAACAAGATTCTAGCAAGTCATCCATTGATTCCTTTTGCTTATTTCAAACAAGGTTATGATCAGTTATTGCTACTAGAATTGTATCAGACCATCAAGTAAGAGTGGAACTATGCAGTGTTCATTAAAGAGTGGAAATATGCAGTGTTCATTAGTGTTAAATTAGCTCAGAACCGTGACTCTATCCGGTTTAACTTTTTGTGACCCAAGCCAGTATCTTTTTGCAAGGATCCTTGTGGACAGTATTGTTCATCTGTACTCATTAGCTGTAGGTTAAACCAACAGTATTGAGCCCATTAATATGGACAGTATTGTTCATTTGAAAGCTGCTAATTGAACAGCCACAATTATCCAGCAGAAATTTTGAATGGTTATTCACTGATGCTCATCAGATGAACGGATTTTGCTAACAAAAAGTACCATTATGAACTCTTTCTATGAAATTTTAAAGGATCCAGATTCATTTAAGTCTCAGTATGTAATAAGGATAAAAAGAAATTGAATTCTAAAGTTTGTGTTTTGAGAGTGCTACGTGGTTGCAACGATCCAAACAGTGCAAAGGTTAGTTCCTCACTAGCCATAAGCACTGACATGGCATAGTTCTAATTATAAATTAAACTTAGAAGCTAAAGAGAACTTTTAACATACCATATAGCCCCTCCAACACTAGATGTGGAGATTTTCAAACAAAAAATACCAGACCTTTTCATCCGTTAAAGCCCAATTAGCAATCTAGATTTCAAACCTTTTAAAATTGCAAAATTTGGGCAGTCACAATCACCTGCTGGCACGGAAAACAACGGGCAGAATTGCCAGCCTGATGGGTAATTTTCCTATTTTCAGACACATACTTCTCCCCTTGTTTATCTTTTCAAACACAGGATATATTGCCGTCCTTGTTTTGCAAGCAAATGAAAGATACTGCACCGAATTCAAAGGATTGAGACATAAGAACTGAGGTTCTATAAGTTAGACTCGAGGATGACTCAATCACCCTCAAATTGTTTCAACTCAACATTAGAGCGAGTGGCAACCTAGCAGCCAAAAGGCTATAAAAAATCATGAAAATGATTAAATATCTAAAAAAATTAAGCCAGTCCCATTAATCTAGTATTTAAAGGCCTATCATGCTCTAATTATTAATAAAGAATTAGAATATCATAGGCATTCGTGTTTGTTTTTCAACTATTAACTGAAGAGGACCGCATTTTATCTTTTATATATTTATTATAACCGAGGATGTCCCAACCATTTGGGCCAGACTAATCCCTTTGGGCCCAAGGGAGTGCATTTGATCTTTGAATGCTTAGGCCTTCCAAAAAAGTGATTTTAAGCTTCTAAAATCAGTGCAAGCCTCCAAAAGCATCCCAACACTTCTCCCAAGTGGAAAATAAAGGAAAACACATGTTTACATCTTATCCTATAAAGACTCAATTAGCAAAGCAGCTTTGGGTGGGTGTCTGTGTCATGAGTCAGGAACCAGCCCAAAAGCTCAAACTGATGTGTGGAAGGCCCAAACATGAATATTAAGCCATGTCGGAACCCATTTCTAGGCGATGAGGGATGTGGGTTTCCTATTACTCCCCCTCTCATGAAGGCCCAACAAAGTTTGTGAATGGGCCTGCCACGTGGGCTACACAAGAAACTAGCTCCGATACCATGTCATGAGTCAAGAACCAACCCAAAAGCTCGAACTGATGGGTGAAAGGTCCAAACATGTATGTTAAGCCATGTCAGAACTTATTTCTAGGCAATGTGGGATGTGGGTTTCCTAACAGTGTGTGGGTGTAGGGGTCTATTGGCGTTGGGATTACGGGGGGTTGAGTTTACTTGACTCAGAAGGTGTTGACTCCGAGTTGACTTTGACTCTAGCCATCTAAACCTATGACTTTGGGCAATTTCTAAACCTATGGTCCAAGAGATATGATGTATTAGAACTCACCCCCACACCCCCCCCCCCCCCCCCAAACCAAAACCACCACACCACCGAAAAAAAAAAAAAAAAAACATTCAACAATTGTTTTCCATACCTTCAGCAGGTTCATGAGGGCTTCGCATCTCAAGAGCAGTAGCATCATCCCGCTGCCTCATTTTTTTGTAACTCGTCTTTCTCACATAGTCTTTTTGCAGAGGCTTTGGGGTTCGAAAAGAAAACTGAGATAGAGTTACTCCTGCTCTAATGAACTCCGGGTGTTCAAGCAAGTACCTACATTGAAAAGAAGATAATGAGGACATGTTCCCTAAAAATAGAGAATGAAGCAAACAGGCACATCTATGGGACTAGGAGAATTGAAACTCATGGAAATTAACTAGTGTGAGGTAGTTTTGCAAATCTCTGGAATTTGGAACTGGTTTTCAATTAGTCTGATCAGACTAATTGGAAATTAACTAGTGCAAGGCAGTGTTGCAAATCTCTTGAATTTGAAACTGGTTTTCAATTGATCTGATCAGACTAAAAATTCAATAACTTGCCATCAGTTTTGTCTGATATGGGTTTCGTTCCAATTTATATACAAGGAAGAGAGATACAAAAGAAAAGTGCTTTTCAGTGTGCACATGTGTATGTGTAAATAGCCTCATACATACTTCTCAATTTCCACTTTAGAGCGCAATGTCTTGCCAGTTGGTGCGATATAGTACCTGCATATATAAAAGGCAATATTTAGAGAAAGATTATCAGAAATGAAGCATGAAACACTATGCAATTAGAAAATATTGCATTTTTCCTTCTCTTTTTGCTAAAGACAGCCATTTAACATCACAATGAGGTTGATTTTATTTTTCAATAAAAATACAAAAAAGGAGTTCACATTCTGTTTATTTCAACATCTTTATGCATACTCACTGATATTGTTGATGCAATAACAACAAAACAGGGAGTGCTATGAAATTAAACCCCAAGAGGGCCAGGCTTCAAGCTGAAGTGAAATAAATGCCAAGTGGCAGATGCATTATTTTTTCCATAAATAAACTAGGATGCAGAACAACCTCTTTGGCTGTGAGTATCCATGGTGGAGTTGGCTCCCTAAGAACATTGGATAAAGTCAGTGATCGACCTATAAGGCAGATCTTTCAGTTTACCACTCGTCATTTTGTGGGGTAATATACACCTCTTCTCAGCCCAAGTCATGCACAAGGAGCCCTCAGCAATTAGAGGAAAGAGACTATGCTTGGAGGTCTCCCTGCCCCTGCAAGCATCACCAGAAACATTGCCTCATTGATACTCCTAAAATACACTGAGCCTAAGAATGAAAGAATTACCATCCCTTCCTAGTTGTGTATTCAGACTCAGGGACTGACTCTTTCACGCTCGAGTAGAGTTGACTTGGGCAAGTCAAACCAAGTCAAAAAATAGCATAAAAATCTAGAAGAAAATAGAACATAATGTTCCGTGACCTAGTATTTTAAGAAGTGTTTTACTTATGAATGGATTTAAGTAGCATAAACTCCTCTGTTCATATTTCACTCAGTTGTATCAGTCAAGTCCAACTAGCCAATACATCCCAAAAGGCAAAGCTGTTAGGAGGCAAAGACAAATCTACTTATCAGTATCAATAGTACCTATGATCCACAAATGAATAGATACATAAAATGAGGTTTTTATCTTCCAATTCAGCAAATAAATATACCTAAGAGTCTGCCAGAGCATCTCTTAATAGAAACATGGGGAAATAAGTTTGGGGCCCAAAAAACATAGAACATCGTCAACTAGGTGACTCAGGGAGGGTGACTGGACTCAACACCTGTTTTAGCACTAGCGTTAAAGTTAAAAATAAAGCAGCGCATCCAATCAACCCCCCTCACCCATCTTCTATGACCTCAAGCAAACTGCAATCCAACATCTCCTCCAACACTTGTGCAATCGTATCAATTTTCCTCTGAACATATCACCAAGATTCTTTTACCAAATCCCCTATCAGATAAAAAGATCATAAAGATGGGTTCCTATTAGGATTTCACATGGATTAATATTGTGAGGCCACATTCACAGAACAACAGATGGAAATAACATTGAGTTGCTGAATCCAGTGGAGGAGAGAAAAGAAACAAAAACCGGCAGAGGATGTGAACCATTCTCACATGTAAGACAAGCTGGCATGTGCCTGGGCTGCCAATTATAGGATATTTGGTGGTGGCAATGCGGCTTTTCTTTCTATCTTCTTCTTCTTCTTCTTCTTCTTCACAACAGCAACAACAATACAATCAGCAGCAGCAACAACAATAATGATGACATGAACCCACATCCTTGAGGTTGTGAAATTGAGCACCTCCCAACCATTCTACCAGGCATATTTTCTTGAAATGGTGGCTTCAATTTAATGACCTTAGATCTATGAGTTGTACAAATAAGTGTTTCTTTTTTTTTTTTTCCAAATCAAAATCAAGAAATATGATAGCAGCCAGCAGGTTGGTTATAGAGTTTTATGTTCAAGTTTTCATAACTTTCCCAAAGAGGCCAGATGCTTGTCCATCTATGAGTCTGAATCTCCAATCTCCTTGCAACATCGAGACATTCAAAACCCCTATCCCTGAAAAAAAAAAAAAAAGGGAAAACACCTCCAAATGGATGCATCCAGATCCATCCCACAAGCTAAAAGAAATCAGGCCTCTCTCCTCTCTAAAAACAGAAGGGATTAGGTTTCAGAAAACATACTCCATTTTAAAATCACTACAACTGGGCCAACCTATGATCAATCCAAAACCCTCATCTCTCCTTGCTGAACCAGAAAGTATTCAAAATTGACACGCATCTAACTGTTACTATAGTTTAATTGAATCCCGAAAATAGGAATCATAAAAATAATTAAAATTTGAAGCTCTAATAAGGTCCAGGATCATCTAGTTGAAGTGATATTTGGCCCACCCCTAATCCAGACGAACCCTTTCCCCCTCTGCCCCTACCTTGTAATTGGCATCCATCCAGGTGCGCCCCACAAACCAAGGTGCATTTTACAATCCTAACCACAAAGCACCTGTTTGTGTGTGCATTTTACAATCCTAAACACAAAGGCACCTATTTGTGTGTCCAACCTGGAAGGATCCCAATCACAGGGTAAGGGCAATGCCCACCTAGATCATGAAGGCATCCACCAAGGTGGCCCTCACTACCATGGGCACTCAAGCATCATGTGTTCAGACGTATATCTCTAAGATGAAGCAAGACTGTGAAAAGTCAAGATAACATAACATGCATAATCCATGAATTCTTTCACTTAAAAAAGGAAAAAGAAGAGAGTAATTGCACTTAATGAAACCAAGCAAAATGTACAACATGATCAACAAACTGCAGATCACAACTGTGACAATATTAAATGTATTGTATGCATGTGCTTGGAGAAAAACAGATTGGAACAAGCAGCTTAATAGAAGTAAATAGATACAAAGGAGAGAAGAAAATCACAGTCAGATGAATGTGTCAATTCTTAAAGTTAAGAGAATGTGGATGCCCAAAAATTTCCTTTACATGGTCAAAAAACAATTTAAAATTGAAGGAGTATGAATGCATACACGTCTGCAAACCTGGTGCCTCCTTCACTTCTTATCCTTACCTGCCTCTCCCACCCAGCTGGGGCCTGAGCAATACTAGGTATATCAATAGCCCAAATCCTGCTGCCATCTTGAGCAATGTCAGCTGGATCATCACAAGATATATTAGGCTGCCACTCACGAGCTGTTGTGCATATGAATGGTTCCTCCTTTATATATTCTCGTATCTCTTCGTACTTCTCTTTAGTTGGAATGATTCTCCACTTAAAGCATTCTGCACATTGAACAGCAAATTCCCCTACTGATGGCAAAATCTTGGTATATTGATCTGACACAGCATATCTTGGAAGAGGTTCATGCTCGGCGGGGTGGACACATAAAGCTTGGCGTGTATCACTGGTATCAGGGTCATAAACTACAATTTGATTTGGAGCATTTTCACAAGACCGGACATCCTTATCATGTTCGTCTGTAGAGGCATCATCTGTCAATTCCTGAGATGTTTCATCCAGAGAGGTGTTTGCTGAATCCTGAGAACTTTTAGACATATCTGATGAGGATCCAAAATCATCAGAAGTAACATGCTCCTTCTTGACCTTAGGAAATGTGCCTTGCATCTGTGACTGCATCAGAACTAGTCCCCAGAAGCCAACAATTTAAGAAACATCAAATGCCAAAAGACGAGTAAGCAAAAGTATAAAAAGGACTTAAGACTCTCCATAGGAAACAACACATAGAAGCATTGTTAGATAAACTATAGATTTTTCTTCAAAAAAACAAAATTAAATAAACTCCAAATATTAGGTCATCAAAAAAGAAAATATTTCGAAGAATCCCATGCTCGTTTCGTAGAATTTTATCAGTCTTAACTCACGAACCATTGTCATTTTCATCAAATATTCAAATCCATGTAAGAAGTTAAAAGTAAAAAAACAGAATTCCAGTCTCTATTTCAACAAAATGCAGGAGACATTCACTACATGAAAGCCATGCTGACCTGTGAAGCTTAATAAACTTTGGTAGATATGAAATATTCAAGCTACACTGCAACAGCAAAAGACATGCATATCCGCTGTATTTTGATAGAACACTAAAGAAAACAACAAGCTAAGTTACCCAAAAAAAAAAGTCATTCTGCCTTCTATTATAAACATGTAAATGCCATCCATCATCTCCAATGCCCAAAGCACATAGCAAATGATGCTTTAGCTATATATGCATAACATTTTGATGTCACCAAGGACTTAGGTCACATTTGGCAGAAATATTTTTGCTTTCTACCAAGTCGTGGAAAACCCATGTTGGGCAATTGTAAATCCCCAGGGATTTGGACCAATGGAAATCCTCATTTTTAAAGATTTTTAGGTCCAAGGACCAACCTTCCCCCCTAGGATAGGAAAATCCTCACTTTCGCATAGTTGTATGCCAAAATCAATTTTCTCAGCTATATGAATTGATAAACACTAATGTCACTGTGACATCCTCAGCTATACAAATCCTCAACAAGGAATCCCTATTCGAGGGGCAGTGAGGAATCCTCGGATGTGAAGATTCCTCATCTGCTACCAGCATGCTCTTAAGGAACTTGAAAAAGGCGGCAGTCAGCCATTGGGACTCACATAACAGTTGAATAAATGGATTATTTTTTATCTGACAGTGCTAAATTTGAGAGATTCATGTGGCAGTTTTTAGGAGACATTGTTTATCTCTTTTGAATTGACAGCCCTATTTGTTAAGGATTCCTCCCAATTAGTTAAAAAAGGTCCTAAAGTTAAAAGGGAAGTCTGATTAGAAGTTCTTTCATATGTTTTGAGTCCAAGTAGTGCTAAGTCTTTATTTCAAAGGATGTTGTCTAGACTTTCAGCAAAGCGGTTGACCAAATCATTATAGTTTAGGAATATCCAAGAAAGTGAGTCGGCCAAAGATTGGTTGTAATTAGGATATCTAAGACTAAGAGTTGAGGCATATAAAAGAGTCTTCTACAGATTTGTAACAGTCAATATGTTGGAATAACATCAATATGATGTTAACTCAAAATGGGAGATTTCCTGTTTATGCCTGGTGCAATTTGCTCTTTTTTCTCCTTCAATACATTTGGTGTGATTCCTAGAGCCCCAAGGTGCAACTCCTAAACCTATTATAGCAATCAAAGCCATAACTGTGACTAAGCGTTTCAAACTGCAACAATTTAATATCACAGCAACTGAATCTTGCTCAGATCTTCTCCTTTCACCTGCTAGCAACTAGTGTTACCATTGTTATCAGAATCAGATCTTCTCCTCCTCTCCTCTTCTCTTGTTTTCATTTCAAGTTCCTACAAACCTCAAAATGTTTTACTCTTACCTGAGCCCAATACTATGCTAGATTCACTCTGAAATTCTCCATAAAAATTCAGCAACCAAAATATTGATAAACCCTAGCCTTTTTACCCCTGTTTTTGTTCAAAATTTGTCTGTTTTGATTACCATAATCTAAGAAGCATGACACGGGACACGGACATGACACGATACAGACACACCAACACGGCATTTCTCAAAACAGTAAGACACAGACACGTAAGAGACACGTTAATAATATTTATTTATTTATATATATAATCATCATGTACTAAAAAAGAATAAAAAAGAAAAACATTGGGCCAATAACATGTTATGATTAAAAAAAGAAGAGACCATAAAAACTTTGTTGCTGGTCCTAAACATTGGCTACCAATAATTATGAAGGCCAATTGGATGTACAGTGTATCCCAACTATCCACCCTAATTTTACAGGTGGCCATCGATAATTATAAAATTTTTGTTACTGGTTCTAAACATTGGCCATTTATAATTATACTTTGACCCCCTTTTTTATTATAATTTGACCTTCGAAATATTATAGCTGTGTCTTTGTCGTGTCCCTGACATGTCCCTGCTGTGTCCCTGTCATGTTCAAAATCTAAAAAAAAAAAAAGACACTTTTTTTGGCATGTCGGACACATATCCGGCCGTGTCCGTGTCCGTGTCCGACACGTCACGGGGACCCTACTGGCGTGTCCATGCTTCCAAGACCATAATACAGCAAAAATTCCATCCAACATAAATTCTACCAACAAACCAACCATCAAAATCTCCTTAAAGTCAGTCCTAAAAGAAGCTACCTAGGGATGGCCATGATGTTCAGGACACGACAGATCATAATTTGGGCATGTGGCGCGGGCTAAGATCCATTCACGACAAATTTATGAGGAACAAGGAATGCCCAGTGTCAGGTGGGAATGGCGTGCAAGTTCTATTCTGGCCAGAAACATTTGGCTGAATATAGATGGCCCTGGCAAGTCAATTTCCAAATCTATACAATTGTGCTTCTAACCATAGAGGCTAGAATTATAGTTGTCAACCATATGGAGCAGATTTTTTGGGAACTAATACTTCAAATGAATTTGAGGGCAAAAGAAGAGCTGCAATCTGATCCATGCTGATGCTCACCAGCTCAGTCAACATCCCATATACAGGTTTAGATAGGGAGAAGGGATGGATATTTCTCAGTTTCCTCCACTGCCTCAATGCTAGAAGAGGTAGGGGTCTATTGCTCCCTTGCTAGTATTTGGAATATCGAAGATTCCCTACAGGAGTTTCAATTTTGGGCAATGAGTGCTTCTGGAGAGCATTCTAACTATGGATAACCTGTGGATTCGCAGGTATATTGTGGTAAACGCTAGTCCCATGTGAGTATCAAATGAGAAATCAGTAGACCAGCTCCTTCGACACTGTCATTCACTCAATTTATGTGGCAGTTGGTGTTTTCTTGGCTGGATGTAGGTGGATTCTACCTAATTCACTCACCTAGTTACTCGACGGCAAGAATTTTGGTAAAAAAAATATGGAAGGGGGACGATTCCATGGCAACTATCTTTTATGGCAGTGATATGGATCATTACGGAAAGGAATTATTGGTGCTTTTAGGGAAAGTCATTGACATGCTCATGGTGGTGACTTGAGTTCTCCACAGCATCCTATGCCTCATGGTAGCAACAAAGGTTAAGTTGTCAGCAGCATCCTAAGTCTCTGCTCTTCACTTTTTCCAAAGGCGTTCACCTCTTCAACACCAAATGTTGCTGAATGGAGGTGGCTACCTCCCCAGGCACCACATGAAGGCCCCATCTGAGATGGCAAGCTCCCCTCAGATGGCTCCTCCAAACAGAACTTTGATGGTAGTGCTTTGGGGAACTTGGCTTTTGCGAGGGTGGATGGCCTCATTGATGATACCTCAACCTTGATGGCCAAGAGCTTCTTTGGCCCAGTTAGTCTTGTGTCAATAAATGCAGCGAAGCTAATAGCTATCCAGGTTGGACTTCCTGAAGCTAAGAGATTTTACCTTTCCCACATCATAGTGGATGGCAACTCTGTCTTGGCTGCCTGCTAGATTTCTAATAGTCATAGAGCCACAACGGTGATTGGATGCGGAGGAAGAGGAAGTGGATCAAGCTTGCTTGCTTCAAGCTTATTTCAAGCATGTTCACCAAAGCAAAAAGCTTGAAGAACTGCTTTGGTATTGGCAATGTAGGTCCCCTTTTGGTTTGAGCAATTAGGTTGCTTCCTCGAGCACATCCTTTTAATAGAGAATAAATATTGTAAAGGGGGTTGCATATGGAAAGGATGAGTTCATCTTAAACTAGATGATCTTTGATTTGGATTATATTAGGCTAGTGCTATATTATGATTAGGTCCCCTGTTATTGTGTGATTTAGGATCCTATTAAGGACGTAATTGGATTTCCTAGTTTGAGTCATATTATATTTCCTTTTGAGTCACTGTATTCCTATAAATAGACACTGGCTATTCTTAATAAAATAAGCACAAAATATTTGGGAAGATGATGTCCCTAAATTCTCAACTGGGCCAGCTGAATGCTTCCTCCTCCTCCTCCTCTTCTTTTTTCTTTTATGAATGCTTCCTCTTCTACTTGATAACTTCTTCCGCATCTCCAATTTCTTGCTCTCCTTCAGCCCCTGACTTGGAAGTCCTCGCCAAATCATCATTTTGACATGCTTATTGTGACTGTTTTCTATTTTGAAGATTATGGACTCATCCTAACTCGGTTCATCAATTCGTTATCTCTTGTGCGCTCATGAAAAAGAGATGCACATATTGGAAGGACAATCAAAACAATCTATTGGTTCAAAAAAAGTTCCCATATAATCATCCGCACATTAATCAAACTACATATCCAATTTTGAGTAATTTTAATGTTATAAATAGCCATCGCTATCCTTAAAGAAATAACCCACAAAACATTTGGCAAGATGTAGTCCCCACATTTTCACACATCTCCATTCATTTTGCTGGTGAGAGCATCAACCATGAGTGGCCACCCATTATTTCATGTTGGCCTTATGCTCCCTTTCTCAATGTAGCTCTCTTGACATGTAAAATCTTCAAATCTCTTAATAAATAAAATCATTGCCATTCAAAAAGAAAATGCATGCCCTGCTATGCATAGTAAAAAACAGCATTTTATCCCTATTCTCATCAAGGCACGCCATTTCATCAAAGCAAACCTAAAATGCACCATGCCATTCAAGTCATTTTCTTCATAAGGTAGTGGGTAGTGATCCCACATCTTATTTTCGGGTTTTAAGGAGAGTAAGGAAAGACATTTCATCCAACCATGGAAATATATGCAGACTCAAACAACTTCTCAGCCCCAACAAAATCAGAACAATCAATTACAAAAAATAAAAAATAAAAGATAATAATAATAAAAAAATGGGCAGCCCAATGTACGAGGCTTTCGCATAGCGGGCTCTGAAAGGCAAGATATATGCACCCTTATCTTCCTTGTGAAGAGGCTATTTCCGTGACTTAAACAATAACCAAGGTGCTCTTCTACTAATAATAATAAATCCTAGAGAGAGAAAAAGAAACAAAAGGAAAAAATATCCAGAACCTTTCAACAAAATGTACATATTAAAAAAAAAACCCAAACATTCAACTGTGATGCCACATCTATGGAAGGAAAGAAAAAGAACCCAAAGACCCGATTGGGATTGGGAGCTAAAACATAAAAATGACTCCAAATAAGAAACAGATTCAGCATTTAATGAAAAAAACCACCAAAAGCTATCCCACATCCAAATCCGGAACCACCCATCACCTTAAAAACGAAAGAAAAAAACAAACACAGGAGCGCGAGAGTCTAGGAATCTGTAACGGAAAACCGCTACAATGCAAATGCAAAAGAAGAAGATGAAGAAGCAGAGGAGGAAAAGGAGGAGCTTGCCTCGGTAGCGGAAATGGGAGAGACGTAGCGTTTCGGCTTCCGTACCCTTGTCCGTACAAGTATTTCGGCGATGCGTGCGATTTCTTACGTTTTTTATACGCTTGTGGAGTAAGGGAGAGAGAGAGAAAGAGACAGAAGGCGGAGAAATAGAATGAAGGAACAACAGAAACCGACCAGCTCAGCTGCCCTTGTCCGAAAACGGAGCTGTTTCATAGGTGATCATCATCACGATGAAGATGATGCGGGGCCCACTTTTTTTATTTTTATTTTAAACCGTTGGATGAGTTTGTGTCTATCGCTTTATTGGATCCGAGGGTTAGCAAATGGGTCGGTTCGAATTTGGAATCCGAAACTGCTCACAAAAAGATGGATTCAAACTTAGAATCAAAATTAACTCAAAACCAATTTCTAAGATTCAGAACTTGAGCCGATTCTATGTATGGAGCGGATTGGGATGCGAATGGAAATCTCGAAAGAAAATTATTTGAAGATAATTAATTTTATAAAAAATAATTTTTATAAATTTAAATAATATATCAAATCTCGAATCTATCCACATATTGAAATTAAGTTGGAACTAAACTTAATACTACTTAAATTATAGGTCCAAAGATAAAATTTAAATTCAAACCTATTTACTTATGGAACTTTAAATATAAGGATTCAAACTCATACTTTGGAGGGATGGAAACCTTCAACACATCACAGAATTCGGATATCAACTCTAGAGCAAGGGAAGGGAATAGCCAGAGAGCGATATACAATTGTCGGATAGATATGGGGAGATGATTTAATGTGATGTGATGTAATGTAATGGGGGCACATTGTATCATGTATGAGTCGTCCTTTCACACTTTATCCATTATAATAATAAATAAAGTGGAAGCACTTTGATGGAACTTATAAAACGGCATACTGGGTTGTCCAATAAAAACGCTACTGTTAGAAGGGTAATTTTGCCGGTTCCCACTTGACCTTTCCAAGTTTAAAAGTATTCTTTACATAATTATTGGTGCATATTCGAGTGCCCTGTCATATCATACACATTGGATTGTGCATATTCGAGGCAAATGCCAAGCTTCTCGTATGGGTCAAATTTCCCTGGAAAATTTCCGGGGCTTTGATGCATTTCCTCCTCCTTTTCAAAGAGTTCAATTTTCTTCACACTTTCTCCTCATTCAAGGGGAATGACAAAACTGCCTATACTGTCAACATTTTTTTTATTTTTATTTTTAAATTTCTGCAGTGTTGCACAGTTTTTTGGTTAAAGATTAGGTCACAGACTTTTCCAACATGCCCATCCTTTTAAAATAATACTTTTACTGATTTCTTAAGGGCCCGTTTATTTATTTCCCTTCAATGTAAAGTTAAAATTATCTCTTATTTCACCACATAACTACCCAAAAGAGTCAAATCAAAATACCACAGCTCTAAAAAATTTTTTTACCTTTTTATAAAAAAAAGTCAAAAAATTACTTTTTTATTCCACTAACAAACAAAAAATTTTCACTTTTTACATAAAAAGTCAAAAAGTCATATTCACTTTTTACTAAAAAATAAAAATCAATCATTGAATTGATTTAACCCCTCTTATTTTTTTATCTTTTAAATCTACTGTTCACCTCACTTCACCCCACCAGTTAAATAAATAAACGGGCCCTAAGGATTTTATTGGAAAAGAATTCTATAGTTTTTACCGCATAAGAAAGATCTTTTGGATCCTTTTTGATGCAAAATCTTTTTTTATTATTATAAAAAAGTAAATAGAGCTTTTATTACCGGAGAGCGGCGCTAGCATGTCTGGCCCTTCGTCACTACATTTTTTTGTTAGAAAAGTTGGTGGCCTGCTAGGTGAGGAGATGACAGAGTTAGGAGCGCCAAATTGTAGAAAAAGAAAGACTGAGGGGGGCACCGAATGATTCCTTTTAGGGTGTAAAGAACAAGATAAATTTGAGACGAGACAGAATGATGTGACAAGCATACTCAACGGTGCCCCACACCACAAAGCTCTCTCCACTTAGGCCCCAGGAGATGACTGAATCAAGGGATGGTTCATCGATCGTTAAGTCTTTGAGGAAAATGGAGGAATTGGGACACCATGGAGGGACCCAAGAGGTAGATGAACCCTTGCATTCTCTCCAGCCCCGCCTTTGAATCTCTTTCTTTCCAATGGCATCGATGGTAAAGACATAGAATAAGGCGATGATATATTTTCCTCAAAGGAGCTGCCTTTCAACTCAACCAATGTCGAAAAGCCTGATTTCTCTCCAAAGGTTGTGTTTTTCATGAGATCTAATAAGGTTCGTAATAAAATATCAAGCTTAAGGATCTAGATTTATACCTTAAATAATATATGATTTTAAGGAAAATAAATGCGTACCTTGCACCATGATCATGATGATGAGTAGATCGTCATTCTCAAATTGGGTTTTTTTCTATCTCCCTTAGTACCCACTCCAAGATGCGTGAGAGTTAATGGGTACTTTTCAAATATCGTAGGTTAAGAGAGAGGACCGAAAAACCAATTTTTATAGATAAGCCCTACAGAGATTTCTTCTCATCAAAAAATCCATTAAAGGTGAGTTGCCTTAATTCCCTAAAAGATTAGTCAAACAAATTTCTTAATTAATTGGGCTTACTAAAATTGAATCCAAAATA
The DNA here is from genome assembly GCA_037013555.1 of Sextonia rubra. Classification (NCBI taxonomy): domain Eukaryota; kingdom Viridiplantae; phylum Streptophyta; class Magnoliopsida; order Laurales; family Lauraceae; genus Sextonia; species Sextonia rubra. Next base: position 1,262,702 of record JASUAD010000027.1, read on the forward strand.
TATTTAGTAAAACCAAAAACTAAAAAGGAAAAGCATCTTAAATTAATAGGCTCAAGCAGTGGGCCCCAAAAATATTAGACATGTGGTCATAGGGACCACATACGTCCAATATTTCAGCTTCACCGTTAAAGAAGCAAATGAAAAGGACCCAACAGGATGTTAAAGATAAGATTATTATCTTAGAAATAGGATTATTAAAGAGTTTAGTTTAGTTGAGATTTTGAATAATGTTTTTTGTATTAGATGTATAAATGAGAGGTTTTCCTCTCAAGACTATTACGGTGAAAATGAGAGGATAATTAAACTTTTATATGGTATCAGAAATGAGGTCAGCGGATGATCCTGTGATCAAGCTAGTACAATCCTTTTTCTACATTTATTATAATCAAATTTTCTATTTCAATGAAAAAAAAATCAACATCTTCTCCTACCTACAAGCATAACCTTACAATCTTACTATCTTCCTCACATTCAAATCTCCATCTCTATCAATTTGCACGATCAAAGCATCTAAAAGAAATCATACTGAATTTGATTTAGTGGACTACAGACACCTACAGACTCCACATGAGCGGGTAGCAACAGCGATGGATCTGTAGACATATAGTGATTCCTAGGAAGATATGATTGAATACATGATTGATGCATTTATTTTTTTTATTTTGTTTAAGATTAAAATGTTTTATTTTTGATGTCAATAATCACATATCCTTTCCATGAAAAGATCATGTGCTTGACGGGGGATGTTAGAGATAAGATTATTATCTTAGAGATATGAAGTGGTTTATTAAAGAGTTTAGCTTAGTTGAGATTTTGAATAATGTTGTTGGTATCGCTTAGTTGAGATTTTGAACAAGGTTGTTGGTATTAGATGTGTAAATGAGAGGTTTTCTTCTTAAGACCATTATGGTAGAAATTATGGAATACAAGAATTATTAAACTTCTATAAAGGAGACGCCACAAAATCAACCATCAAAGAAGATGAAGACATCACCAATCCTAATCCTTCAATGCTGAAAAATCTCCCAAAGGCGATGTCTTTCTCAAACTTGAGAACAGAGAAGGCTTCAAAATCCATCAAAGGAGAAGGCCCGGAAGAAAATTCCATGGCACGATAAACCCTCCTAGTGAGAGATTTATGTTGTGTAAGAAGAAAATGGTCGGGAAAGAAAGACAAAGGAAGGCTCCAAATGATTCCTTTTAGGGTGAGCGACGCTAGTGTCTCTCATTAAAAAAAATTCAAAAAACAATATAAATCATGGAATTTCACAAGATAAATTTGAGCGACGCTAGCGTCTCTTGTAAAAAAAATTCAAAAAACAAGGTAAATTTAAGCTACGCCAGCATTGCTTATGAGCGTTAAAAAAATTCAAAAAGCAAGATAAATTTTGCGGGACATCCTTTCTTGTGTGGTAACAATTACAAGCCCTTTTCCGTGCAGGTTCCATCTAAAAAAAATTTCCGCATAAAATCCTCTAATTTCTAAGTCTCTTTAAAATTCTTTTTAAAAATTTTTAAATATTGTAATTATGACTTTTAAGAATAATACTTATCATTAAGATTTACGTACGAAAATAACATTAGAGTCTATTTTTCTAAGATAATAAACATAATATCATAATTTAATTACAAAAGTATATCAAAACCACCCAACATAAAAGATAGATGGCCAGAGTGTTAATATATATATATATATATGATCATTCAAAAATATATAAAGGCATAAAAAAATCCACACAAAAAGATGCGACAGAAAAAGATCTCATTGGTTCCAACCATCAGGCTCTAAGTTCCACTTTTTTCATTTAACCATAGAGCTTTAAACAACAATTTTATCATTCATTCAGAGTTTCGGTTGTATAAAAGAAAGTGGGCTAGAGCTCTGGTGGCACCTTCACTTCTCTTCCACTAGGCCACTGAGCCAAGTAAGGAAAAAAAAAAAAAGAAAAAGAAGACAAAGTTGAAAAAACAGTCCAGCTGATAATTAGGGGGATGCAAATTTCTCCAAATACGTTACATAAAAGTACAAAGCTGATAATGTGCATTCCCTTATTTGGATTGAGTAGAGAATCAAAAGCTAGAAATGATGAGAAAATAAAATTGCATTTGCTTGAAAATGACCTCCAAGCACCCCTGGTTTCCCCTTCTTTTCACTGAAAATAAGTACATCACCACAAAAATATAACCAAGTGAATTCTCACTGCCAGATTCCCTTGTATTCATTTATTCAACTCTCGTGTGCTACACACAATCCTTATTATTATTTCTGCATATCATTTGGTTCAGACCATTGGGCGAATGAGAGTGCAATTCTGGTGAACTGTTGTGAATCTCTACTGAGAACCAGTGGGACCAACAAGATTACCAACTTCTGGCAAGCCGCCCTTGCGAAAAGTTGATGATTTCAACTGAGATTTCCTACATTCGAACACTTCATGCAAACGCAATCATTAACATTTGGAAGGGTCGAGTCATCATTAACAGCCCAAGCAAACTTAAACACACACTAATTTTTATGAAAATGAAAAGTAAAGCAATCCAACAAAAAAGAGGAATATTTGATTTAGCTCTAGTTTAAACTGCAAAGCAAGTTTACAATAAGGAAATGCATGTACAGACCATTACACTAGAATAACCTGAAATCTGAGTATTGCAGATTTTAGCTCATAATAAGCCACTACAACGGCCATTACGCAGTCAGTTCAGGCAATGAAAATAATATCCAGACTCCAGAAGTTGAAACCAAAGACTTGATTCACCTGTTGGAGATGCTAGGCAAGACCAAAAACAATACATATTAGGGCTCAATCCAAGACCTCCCGTACTAGTGGGAGATGCCTAACCAAGGCAATACCCGCATTCATAAACATTGTTACCAGCATAGAACCAGTACATAGCATGCACATGTAACAAATTTCGCAGTCTAATATTGGAATGTTCGCAAGTCAATCTAGCATGCAGAACAATATATGCAGAATTGAGCTTCCCTATCTATACCAAAAGTAATTCATGCAAAAATTGGTATAATATTATGAGATTTTTATGTTCTGAAAAAATCCAACAAGCTGTGGAAGCACCAAGATACCAATGAAAAACTGCATAATAATGTTGATGTATGTCAGATACCCGATCTAGATTTATAAAGTAAATCCATGACAACATTCACATCTATAATATAATAACATCCCAAGAATTGCAGTACAAGAGCTTTATAAACAATGATAATAATGTTGATGATTTCTATTTTTTCCAATGATTTCTATTGTTGCAGATTTTATTCTATAAACGGACTACAAATGTGGAGTATAGAGGGGAGAAAACATATTAACTTCGTATAGACTTCCCAAACAAAAAGTAGAACGAATATGTTGATCTTCATTGTCATCGTAGACACTCGTAGTCATCATCATTGACAACAGCAGCTGCTTGCACATGTATCCCGAAAATCCTAATCACTAAACTGATGCCCACCTAATGGAAGGTTCCAATGAATAATGAAATTCAAATGAAAAGTCTTAAGGAGCCCAAAATCTTACAAGCATCATTTTCATTTATGTTCCATCTTTATTGGACCCATGATTTGGAAGAGTTAGAGATACCTCAAAGGTGTGCATCAACTCTTCTTTTCCTAGTAGTATCAATGTGTTGTTTATAAAAGCTCACAAATTTGCTTTGTTTAATAGTAACTTAAAGATGCAGCCTCAAAAGATTCATGGCAGATAAACCCCTGAATCTGTTCATAATTAAAGCATTTCATGATTTTTTAATGCATAATTTATTTCTCGAAATTTAATATATCAATTTTAACACTGAGAAGAAAGATTGGGTCATAAAAAAAAATTGAAGAAAAATTCATCAAAAGGCACTTATCCTTTGAAATATGTTAATAAGAGACATCCAGTAAAGGCAATCTACAAGAAACATTCACGAAACTTCAACAAGCAGGTGCCAACTCATGGAGAAAATAGATACAAACGTCTTATAGTTTCAAGAAAAAAATTGCCAAAACTTAAAATTTTGAAGGCTTTCAAAGTTACAAGTATACCTTCCATTTTTTTCTTTTTTTAATGGTACCTTCCAAAAACTTGTACAAACCTTTCCCAAGGGAATAGACAACATCAGAATGACACAGGTGTTGTTGAACTTAAGCAACAACGAAAAACCAGTCACCCAAAAGAATAAAATTAAATGCACATATCCCGTGTGGCTGTAAGCATAACTGATCAAAGTGAAGCACAAAGTAGCCAGAAAGTCTCATATTCTAATTTATAAGACATCACCTGCTAAAAGTGCATATTGACTCCACCAAATAGGTTGTAACGAAATACTTCTTCAGTGCCATGTGATCACATTAAAGCAAAATTATGATCTGGGAATTTCCAATTCAGTCATACACAATCCATGTCTCCTAAAAAATAGAATCCATTTCTCCTAAAAAAAATAGAGAGATTACATCCAGGAAACAGAGTTACTAATCTAAGTTGTGAGACATGTGAGCCACCAAATCTGGACCGTGAGACGTACCCTCATCAAGATCAATGTTGGATCAAGACCAGAGTCATTTTCACCTTTAGATTGAAGTGAACTTGTTTACAAATTAACCTCAATACGAAGATAGAACGTGGTATTGTCATGTGGATAAGATGAGATCAATTCAAAGGTGACAGTTAGCCCAATCTGAGTGACAGCACTTTCTATCACCTGCGGGATTCCCGCACTTTTGAGGTATGGGATTTCCAAGGGTACACCCTAAATTGAATGAAGGGACCAAAAATCCTGCACAACAGCAACCCCGCATCTTGAGAAGAAGTTCTCACTTACTAACCAGCATACCTTAGGATTGACTGTTAGAAAATAAAATCAACAAGAAATATATACACACACACACACACATATGATCATCAAATTAAAGTAAAACCCAATAATAGGTACTTATATTTTAATCCACAAATACCACCCTGACGCTGTACCCCATAATCTAAAAAGACGAAAAAAAAAAAGAATAAAAAAGAATAAAATCAGTTATCAGCAGACAGTCCATTAAATTATAGCAGAAGTTCAATCTATGCAGCTAATATTTTAATCGACACGGACAAATCCTTCTACAAACACTCCATAGTATTATTATCAATAGCATAAAAGTAAGCCAGCTCAGTCAAATTAGAGCATAATCACATTCTGGGCATCCCAGATTTCAATTCACATACACAAACCAATCCAAACACAATAAAAATCTTCTGTGTGTGTGTGTGTGTGTGTGTGAGAGAGAGAGAGAGAGAGAGAGAGAGAGAGAGAGATACATGCACGCTTGTTTTTTGGGCCAAATGAAAATAAAAAAAATCACCAAAAAAAAAAACATTAAACGGATCAAATTAAACAGCAATCCGAAATGGGTATTTCAGATTTCAATCCATAAAGACGAGATCATTCCACAAAGCCCACACATATTTATGACATCAAATCAAAACCAACATACTACTCCACCTTCATATTAAATTAAAAGAAAGAAAAGCAAGTAAAGGAAGTGGAAAGTGGAAACGCAGAAAGCCTAAGACGGTTTGATGTCGACTCGACGAATACTTGCTGATCCAACAAACTATATACCATATGGGTGTTCCGGAAATGGTGTCAAACAGGGCTGAGGAGCTGAGAAAGCTGTGGTTTTGGCTCGGAATTCATGCCAATGACGATAATAAGGGGTATAAAACCGTAGTGAGTGATGACTTTGGCTTTCTTCACAGCCCAAGTGCTCCATTTCTTCAAGCAAGTAGCAGAAGATCGATTCTCAGAGACCCTTGAGCCCTTTGCTGACTTCCCCTTTCCCTTTGAAGAGCCTCTCGAAGCCATAGCGATCTCTCTCCCTTCTCTCTTTCTCTCTCTGCAGCTTGCAACTTTCTCAGGCTTAAACCCTCACCCCAAGTAGGGTTTTGACTTTTCAATGCGAGTCCGGATCCTCTGAGTGATTGGCCCATGGGCCACTTACGGTCCACCACTTCAATGGACGCGGGCGGGCAGCCTGCCCCATCTATTGCATGAATTAAGATTTTATGAGGATTTGCCCTACGGTGACCGTAAGAGGGCCATCATGGTCCACCATGGTCACCGTAGAGTGAAATATTAGCATATTGAAATTCCGATGGCATGGTTGGCTAGGGTGCTGGGCCAAATCATAAGTTTCATGGCTTGGGTTTCACATGCCATTGTGTAGTGACATGTTAATTCATGTCATGGGTTTTGAGTTGGCCTAATGTGCATAGCATAGAGCTCATGCATGCTTTTTTAGACTGAGGGAGTCCAATACACAGGTGATGCAGGATTTCAATTCCTAGTGAGGAACTCCTATTAGCTTTAATGTAGAGTGCATTTCTGTGAAAAAGAAATTTTACAATAGAGAGAAAAATTGTTTTAATTTTCTATGGGGCTCGCTATTTTATTATTTTTTGTGACACATATTCTTTGCAGGAAAGAAAAACAGAATGAACTCATCTTCCATGCTAAAAAGGATTTCTAGAATTAGGTTAATTAGAACTCCTCTCACGTGAAAAAAAAAAAAAAATCAACAGTTGCACAGAATTTTCTTGTTGCACAAATACGTCCTCAAATTGTTTAATGGCAGACACCATATATTCAATGACCTTTTGATGCTCATGTACGTGAGACACTTGGACAAGGCTCAAGGCTTACTACAAGATAGAACAGCCATAATTGACTTCCCTAATTGATTCAAAGCTGATCATCTGCGGGCACTCCTTCCGAAATTTGTAGCGGATGATGAGCCATTTGTGTGACTTTCTGAGGCTCTGAGAACTGTATTTTGTCATTTTCAGGCATTTTCTCCACTTATGTGGCTGTAATGTATTTCGATTCAAATTCATACATCTGTATCCGAATCCTTTCTATAAACGGTGATGGAAGAAAGGTCTTTGGTCCTCTATATTGGTTCAATATTTTCAAACACCGAAAGTATCCGGAAAATAGTTGCAATATATTGGTCGTTTATTGCAATATATTGGTCATTTATTTTCTTTGAGATGTTAACAAAAAATTTGCTGGTACTAGTTCCTTATATTTGCTTATATAGAATATATCAGGAGTATATACCACCATTGTATATAACTATATATAATTTGCTCGTATAGAAATATCACTATATACCACCATCCTATATTATGTCCATGAATAGGGGTGTTCATGGACGGGTGGGCCTTGGTTTAAGAACTCATGCCGAGCTCTTGGATGTTTTATTTTGGCCCTATTAATAGATGGTCCAAGCTTCGACTTAGCTGTAGAGAGTCCAAAGCTCGGTCCTGCTCAATTGAAAAAAAGATAATAGGAAAATGTAGAGAATGGGGACTCAAATCTAGGTACTTCTACACGCGCAGACAACAGCAAGCCCGTTCTGAACTACACTTGAGATTAAGAAACTTAACTCTCTTTGTTAAGTATATATCAAATTCAAACTGGGCTCGGGCTTTCAAGTTTTTAGTGGGTTAGGCTTGGGCCAGCTTCTTGTGGCCCAATTCGAGCCTAAGGGTTGGACTTACAGTTTAGAAGTCGAGCCGGACTTAGAATATTCCTTAGCTTGCCCAACCAGGCCCATAACACTCCTATCCATCAATGAAATCTTGCCAACCGAAATAAGACACAAGTAAACAAGAATATAAAAAAAATGATATTGAATGTTTTCTTTTTCTTTTTCTTTTTTTTAAATTTCTTGTAACCTTCTGTGACGAAATTTTAGTATTTAATTTGTCCCATTTAACTCTCTTTCTCTATCCAATGTAGGGCGGATGAATGCATCATATTAATCAGGAGTTCAAAAAATAAATCAATGCATGACTTTCTATCGCCAGTTTTGATACAACAACTAACAACTTCAATAAAAAAAATAAATCAATGCATGACTTTCTATCACCAGTTTTGATACAACAACTAACAACTTCAATAAAAAAATAAATCGATGCATGACTTTCTATCACCAGTTTTGATACAACAACTAACAACTTCAAATGGGGATATGGTAAATGTATGATTCATAGTGATATCAACGAGGCGTGTGCTGTTAGGCTCAAATTTCTGTTGTGCTCTCTAAACATTAAAATGGACAAATCATAGTCGAAGTTTGATGCTCACATGTATTATTTTTATTTTGATGCTTTTCTGACACAAATCAAGTACTGTATATGATTTGAATATTTCTGTACACCAAAATTTCAGTCTGCTTTATAAAACTGGTCATATATCACATACAAACCTGCTTACTATTGTTTGAAAAAGTTGTGTAGTTCAACATATATGATATGGCATGAAGTGCTTGTTAAAATAGACATAACTTAAAACTTTTCCTTATTTAAACTCAATCTTCAGGCTTACTGGTGTTTTTGGAGTTTTCTAATACCCTTAAGAGAATAATATAAATGTGGTACTATATATTGAAGTTATTTCTTAGATCTTCTATTTTGAACTAATTCTATATATATTTTTTGAAGAAGTAACAAAGATTTCATTAAAAGAAGAGACAAATACAAAAAAGGAATAGATAAATAAGGTACAAGAGAGGTATACCCTACTAACACCACAATTAAATAACAAACCCCTCCTATAGAGTAATCACCTTAACCCCTTGTTTGGCAAGAGAATTTGCCATAAAGTTAGCAAACATACACTCACGACAAAAGGTGATATTAATCTAAGAAGTTAGATCTCGCATCTCATAGAAGATTAATTGGAATTACCAAGGATACACTATCTTATGAGACACCCATGAAATCGCATTAGAAAAGTTACTTTATAGCATAAGGCTGTCATAAAAAGATTTTGAGAAAAATCGAAGAGCTTCCAAAATAGCTAGTACGTACTTCAGCTTTATTAAAATCACAAACACCCATATAACCACATGCTTAGAGAATATGAACAAAACCCTGCCTTTGTAATTGCAAAGTACTCCTCCAATAACCGTTGGTCCTAGCTTGTCCTTTGTAGCTCTATCAACATTAAATTTGAGCACACTTATAGGAGGGAGAGACCATAGAAAAGATCTCCTCACCTTGGTTGAGCCGCGCATTATACAAGCTTCTCAATTAATCAGAATATCATTAAGAGAGAAACTAGAAAACTCCTTCTAACTGAATTGCATTCAACAACTTTTAGAGATACACAATTAATTAGATCTGTCAGAGAAGAGGAGAGACCTTTAAAATCCCTTCATTCCTTTCCTTCTAAATAGACCATAGTATGGCAAAGAGAATCATTCTCCACAGAATACAACCACAACCAACAAATTGACCTTTCATCCAAGACTCAATTCTTTCGCAATTGATTTCGAGTAACACCAAGTAATACTACACTTAGCAATGCAAAATGACTCTAAATGGCAGCCATGACCTCACAATGGAGAAATAGATGATTGATTGTCTCCTCTTTCTTCTTACACAATACACATATATCGCAAATGTTTACCATAGTCATACGTCTTCTACATGCTCACCATAGTCATACCTTTTTTTCTTAAGTTATCAGCTGTAGATATCTTCTGTGCAGTAGCCAATTAATAGAACACCTCAACCCGAGGAGGAACGAGACCCAAACAAACTGAAGCAGAAGGAGCTCTAGAAAGTTGAATTCCTTATAAGGTTAAGACAAAAGCTTTCGTTGAAAATTCTCCAAACATGGATGGTTTCCAAATTAATTTGAGGATCTTTGGAGTACTTGCACAAAGCAGCATGAGAAAAAAAACTCAATAATTCCCCATATTAGACCTCCTCTGAATGACGTAGCCTTCTCCCAAAAGACATCTCTCGTATAATACAATAATTTCTCTCATGATAATAATTATAGACAATTGACTTTTTATTAGACATCATTCTGAAAATTCTAAAAAACAAACCACACAGTGGATCCACCTCCATCCAACCCAAACCTCACATCTTTCCCATCGCCTATAAAAAAATCCACCCCTTTCGATAAGACTTTTCCCATTACTGATAACTAAGCCCTGCTTAAAACAAAGCCAACCCATAGACTAGACCTACGGTGCCTTGGACTAGAAGTAGGCCACTACTCCTACTTGTCTTCTCCATGCTTAGATGCAACAACCCTCCTCCAAAGAGCCTCCCTTTCCTCCCAAAACCTCCATTAACCAATAAAACTCTATTTTTATTTGCCAAATTACCAAGACCCAAGCCACTATACCATTACACTAAAGTGATAAATGGGTTCATAATGCAATTGCCCCTTATCCAAAAAGCATGTTGGAGCCATTACATATAAAATTGGGTTCGTAAATCAGCTTCACTTCTTTATCAACCATTTAATTCTATATTGTTGAATAGAAGTCATGAATAGCTCATGGCCGGTTGAGGATTAGAATCGGAGACCCAATGTGTACAAATGCAGTTAATTGCATAATCGGGGGCAGACCTAAGAGACCAAACCCTCGCAAGACTCAAGAAACTCCCTTGGATATCTTGAAATTTTTTATTTTTATTATTTAACTTCTTCATTTAATTATTGCCTACACCACCCAAACTAAAATTCTGAGTGTATTACATGGCTACTTATGGTGAGAGAAAGTGATTGATCAGTTGCTCCTCACCGACTAAGTACGGTTTGGAGAGCTGGTTCTTTCTGTCTCTTTCTTGAAAGAGAGATTCTCAGAGAGTTCTTCTAACTGCAGCAGTTGTCAGTTTTTATGAGTCACCTTATCTCTCTATCAAGCGGTCCTCACCGACTTGACATGGATTGCAGATTGCATAGTTTAGATAGCAGATTGCAGAGCTGTTACGAGTCTTTCTATCAAAGTATCCTTATCTTTATCTAGAAGAGAGAGAGAGAGAGAGAGAGAGAGAGAGAGAGAGAGGATATATATTTTAGCATTATCTTTAGTTGTGAATCTTTTCAAGTCCGCTTTGTATATGATGTGAAATCGGTTTCATGCGGCTAGAAGTTAGACTATGATATATTCTAGTCTTGAACGAGAAGAAAGTGTACGTGGCCAAATGGTATTTCATTACCTAATGAGGAGAAAGCGATTGCAAGCGCTTGGCATATATTCATACTTGTTACATACAAACATTTTCCATATCCAATTTCAACGCCAAAAGAGTAAACGTAAGCAGCTAAATAAACACCTTGCATGTATTGCAGTTTCCCTTACTCGTATTTGCAACTCTGTGCTCAGCATCCTTTTTTTTTTTTTTTAATCCTGAAACTTAGTTTTATGAGTCCAGAAACTTATAGGAATTTTGAGTTAAAAGAAGAGAAGTGGAATTACAAGTATTGAAAATCCAAGCTGCTAAAAGTAAATGACCTCTGAATGCATAGCATATCACCAAATTTTACCCATTAAGAGTTGATCTCACAAAAAGAGTAATAAATTAATTATAATTTCTTTTAAGACTATGTTATGAATATTCCTTAATCTTATTTTCTATTAAATGGTTGATTTTATGGTGGGAGCAAACCCTGGTTGGCTTAACATTTGGAGATATGCTATATGTTGGGAGGCTGTTTATTTAGAGCTGCTCAAATCTTCATTAGTTGGGTCCATTGTGTAGTTTTACTCCTTTTAACTCTATTTCTCTGTGTCAAAGCCTCGGAATATCTGGACTCTATTTTATATAGGTCTAATTATTTTAGAGGAAGCCTCTTTATGCACTGGTATAAAGTAAAAGACACATGCATATATATTCTTTAAAAGGTTTGAAGTTCCATTAGAAATGATTTATTATTATATTCTTTTTAATAAAATAGTATTTCCCAATCTTAAATGCTAAGGACTTGTTTATTTATTTTGAATACAGTGGAAACTTTATACAAACATTGTTAAAGATGTGATGGCGGAAAGATATGAGGTGGCAATGTGAATGAAGTCCTCACTTTTCTATGATTTGAATTATTAGGGTGGTACTAACATTGTTAAATATGTGATGGCTGAAAGATATGAGGTGGCAATGTAAATACAGTCTTCACTTTTCTATAATTTGAATTATTAGGGTGGTGTTTAGGCATTCATTTTCCACCTCCACTTAATTTGTTTTTCATTAGAGGAAAGACAATTTGATGTTAATTTTTTGAGATTAAAATTTCCTTTGCTTCTTTTATTTTAACCATTTTTTTCAGAAATAGAAGTCATACAACTCATATGCATTCAAGTACATGAAACAAACAACCATAGGTGAGCTGGACCCACTTAGGGCCTCGACTAGCTGGGCTTGAACATATGGCAAAGCCACAAAGCAGCGACTCAACCATGTGTAATGCTTATCATTTTAAAAACAGTTCAGTGATGAATGAAAAACATAACAGAAAATGATTTCATACTTGTAAATATATATAACAGGAGATAACACTGTGGTTGAAGCAAAAGTTGGAAAAGGACTGTATCTATTAATACATTTGCATTTGATAACTTTTACTCCAGAGATGAAAGAGTGGACTCCAAAATGTAGCCTACCTATGAAAATTTGAGCCCCCAGACCAGCTTTTATTAGTAAAATTTTGGGATATTTTAAAAGGGAAGTTGTTATTTAGAGGGGCTCAAGTTTATGGTAGGTCACCCCACTTTGGAGTCAGAACCAAGTAGGATCTGGACTTGATAGATAAAGTGGGTTGAGTTTTAAAACAAATGACAAGAGGCCAACTTGGATAAAACTAGGAAATTAGAAAAAGGTCAATGTGAAACTTGTGACTTAGGGTAGGTAGAATCTTTTCTCTTCTTCTTACAGATGGGAAGGCCAAGATCAGCCCAATGGGATTTGATCATGTGATTCACCCATGATAGGCCTTCTAGATTAATTCTTAAGGTTTTGCTTACGTACGCCACATGTAGAAATTCAAATTAAAACAGATCCTCATGCAATCAATTTTCTATTCCACTGCGTAACATCTTTCTAGATTAAATACATATGAAGGTCCGGTCTTTGCGTCGACTTTGAAAGCATCCAAAATTAATCTTGTGCCTTCCGCCTGGTCCGAAAAATTGAAAAACCCCATGAAACCCAAGCCCGGTCAAATTTGGTTATAATTGATTGAAATAGAGTTGAAGATCTTAAATAATTTTTTTATTGGTATATGTAACCATAAATAGATGAGATAGAGATATGATAACGATAATTTTGACATCAATGACGATGATGAGGGTGGTGGCCTCTTAATTTGTAATTCCTCATCATGATATATTGTGGGGGGCATTATTAAAATCACATATTGTGGAATTACTAATTCCTCATACCATCCATCATACCGGGTGCATTCATAAGGTGGGCTTTTTTGTGTGTTTTGTTCTAAGAAAAAAAGATCTAAATATGAGAAAAGAACCAGTGCTACAATATAAAACATGGCTAAAGTATGGACTAACTAAGATCCACTCGCGACAACAAGAACTGGCTATCCTTACCATTTTGTGTTCTCTTCTAATGTGTCTGGGCTGTCGTGGTCCAGGCCACCCCCACCCCAATACCAAAAAATAATAAAAAGGAAGAATGACTATTATTTCCTAATCTATTATTCTTTTTAAGTATCATTGGTCTAAGATAGGCCACACATTCTCTATACAAGCACTTGCTCAATATTTTTCCTTGGATCATTGGTGGTATAATAAATGGATTTTCCTTGCAATTCTATAATGCAACATTTGTTTTTTTTGCTAAAACTTTAAATTTTAGTCACTTGAAAAGTCAAGAAAAACATTTTTAATTATCAGAATTCTAATTTTTTTTTTGGCATTTGCAGATGCCGTAAGTGAGAGTAGGATTTAAATATTCCACCAAGCTGACAACTTTAGAATTATTTACAACACATGAATTTTTGAAAATTTTGACAACTTTAGTCTTCAATTTCAAAGTTTAAAGGCCATGTTTCTATTCTGTTACAGTGCAAATTTATTATAAGAATAAATTGATTTGCATTATAATGGTTTGAATCGATCATGGGTGGGGCCCACAGACAGGGTGAATGAGTGGTGGGAGAGCAGTTTGGTCATTTCATGATCCAAGGGAGTGGCAGAATTTGGGGTCCAGGTTGTTCTCCGGATCTCATTCATGGAATCTCCAATAGAAACCCGACACGTGTAAATTCCCCCCCATTTCGAAGATCCTCGTAGACTCTTCTTTTCTCGTGGTCGTCGTTAGCACAGCTCTGCTAAGATGTGCGTCTTCCACACTTTAACGTCCCTTTGCAGCCGGAAAGTTCTACCCCAGAAAGACTCAAAAGAAGAAAACAAAATGGAGAAAGGAAGAGGGAGAGAGTAGAAAAGAGAAGGAATCTCCGTCCCCTGAGCTCTTCTCAATCCCTGTAGCCTTCCCTGCTTACACAAGGGGGAGAGAGAAAGAGAGAAGGAGAGAAGAAAACAAGAAAAAGGTAAGATTTTTATTGACAAACGGTATAGGTACCAGTACACATTTCAATTTCCGGGCGTTCTTTTCAATGAATCTGATCATGCCGACAGAACCCAGTTCTTATTTTGTCTTTTAAGTCTCACTTCTGTCGGCATTCCAATTCCATGCTGAGTGGCATTCATACTTATATAGCCTGTCTTTGTGCCTCTTGTATTCGTGTGGTTGTGTGTGTTTTTCTCAATTCAAAATTGATGGGATCTGCTGTTTTTGGGTTTGGATTTTGTTGATTTGGGAAACCCAGATCTGGGTTGCTTGTTGGGAGAAAAAAGGTGAGATTTTTCTGACTATAGTCTATGCCCATTTCATATTTCTGGTTTTGCATGTCGGTCGCTATGTTTCTAATTATAGAAACAAAGACCCTGTTTTTAATTTCTAGTTAATTTCTCATCTTCCCTGATTTGGGTTGCTTGTTGGGAGAAAAAGGTGAGATTTTTCTGGCTACCCATTTCATATTTCTGGTTTTTCATGTCGGTTGCTATGTTTCTGATTATAGAAACAAAGACCCTGTTTTTAATTTCTCTTTAATTTTTCGTCTTCTTCTGCATTGTCCTGATTGTGATTTGTAGTGTTCATGGTTTGGTCTTTAGGGAACTCTGATCTCATTTTTCTGTCTCATTTGGGCTTGGAATTGGCAAAAGGGAAGGCTTCAATGACTGGCCCTTAAAACCAACCAATTTTGAATTCCCCATTCTTGCAGTTGTTACAAGGAATCCGATCATAGAAACAAGTACCCTTTTTTTTCTTGCATAATTTCTCTTAATTGGAGTTTTTCTGTTTGTATATTCTTTTATGCAATTCAACTATTCTTCTCAGGTTTTGGTGATCTGAAAGACCCAGATGTTATATTCTTTGAAAATTTTCTTTTCTTTTTTTTTTCTTTCTTCCTTTGGAATGGACTTTAATGGCAAAGGATACAATTTTCCTTTAATCGTTTGAAAACCCATTTCAATATTCCATATCCTGGTTTTAGTACTCATGGATCTGATCATATAAACAGAACCCATCTCTGATATGTCTTACTTTTTTTTTTCTCTGAATTTCAGTTTGGTTGAATGTTTTTATATCTGGTATATGTAGATGTAAACCCTTCACTTCATTTCCCTGAATTTAGTTTTCCTGTTTTCAGTTTGGTTGGGCTTTCTATGGCAGAAATGAGGTTTCCTTTTTAGCTGTCAGATTGCTTTTCTGTTCAATGATCTGGTGTAGACACCATATCTACCAAGTCAGGATTTATGGAGGCTGTGAGTGTTGGAGACTGGATTTATGGAAGGAAGAAAATATTAAATGGCAATAAGAGGCAGAAAGGCTCAAATCATGATAGCCAAACTGACAAAATCACAGTGGAACTCCTTTGCTGTAAACAAAATTCCGAATTACAATTGCATTTGCTGTTGTTTGGTTAGAATTGAGTGATGCAGACAATCCTACTCTCCCTTTTAGCTTTTTGCTCATCTCTCGATTGATTTCTTCTTAAGGGAGAAAAAAACCTACCTACCAAAAATTTGCCACTTTTTTTGATGGCAAGTTCAACCTAGGGGTTGTGGGTTCAAGTCATGTTGCCAATCATTCTTTTTGTAGTAGGCATTCAGTTTTTCCTCCTTTTCAGGCTCCAGATTGTAATAGGAAAATTTCATTCCTCACTTTCTTTTGATGTGGAATCAGGTTTCGGTATGTTTTCTTTTGTCGGTTTAAAGTTACATTGTCTTGATCATAACATAGCTTTGAGTCCTTTTTTTGCCACTGAAACTTTAGTGTTCAGATTGATAGTGGCACCTATATTGTAGCTGTTTGATTATGAAAAGCCCAGCCTAATTCTTCATTGCTCTAATTTTGGATTTATTATTATTTGAATTTCTGGTAGTTTAGTTAAATTCAGTAACCTTCAATTTTGTCTTTGGTTTCACTAACCATGCAATTTTCCATTTTTCCTTTGTTGATATTGGTTTCATGGTGTTCTCTCTCTCTCTCTCTCTCTCTCTCTACATATATATATATAAAGTTTTCATGTTTCAATTTCAGACAGTTGCCATTCCCTTACTCCCCTCTAATAGCTAAATTTTAAGTGGGTTCTTTTTTGCAGTAGCAAAGTTAATATCTCCTTGGTGTGAACAACGGGGACCATACTTCCAAAAGTAGAAGACAACATGCAGTCTGTGGATTTTGAAAACCATCATTGGATTTGGGATGGGGTTTACTATCCACATTTGTTTGGAGGAATAATGATTACAGCTGCTGTTCTTGGATTATCGACAAGCTATTTTGGTGGAATTGGGGTCCCTAGTTTGCCCTATTTTTTGCCAGATTTGGGTTTCTTTCACAAGAAGAAATCTGGGAAAAAACCTGTCAGGGTTTATATGGACGGGTGCTTCGATCTCATGCACTATGGCCATGCAAATGCATTACGGCAAGCAAAGGCTCTGGGAGATGAATTGGTGGTGGGTGTGGTTAGTGATGAAGAGATCATAGCAAATAAGGGTCCTCCTGTTTTGTCCATGGAAGAGAGGTATGTCTCATATATCTTTTCGTTCTGTGTATGTTTCTGGAATTGTAAGAGAAACCTAACCAATTCCAAAAAAATTTCTTTCCTGAAACCATCTTCTTTTCTCATGGATTTATCCCTCAGACATGCAAAACACCCTCCTTTCAATACAATTTTAGCTTTCTCACCTTTTTTTACAACTTTGAAACTTGTTTTATGCATAAGCTAGGTTGATGATGCCAATCTGTAACGTCTGATTTGAACTTCTATGGAACTTGATCTCATGATTTTTTTCTTAATTTATTTGCTCATCAACTATTGACCTAACCGCCAAAGTATCCTGGTTTTCCTCTTTAAGAATCTTTTTCAATATTAGTCATTTTAATTTCATTGATATACAAGCAGTTGTTTCAAGTGACTCTTATCATTGGCTGGTAAGTGGTAAAGCACTCACCCTGGTGTAATGCAAAACAATTGTCAGGTTGGTACTCGTCCGTGGGCTAAAGTGGGTTGATGAGGTCATAGCTGAAGCTCCATATGCAATTACGGAGAAGTTCATGAACAGTCTTTTCAAAGAGCATAAGATTGACTATATTATACATGGAGACGACCCTTGCCTACTCCCGGATGGAACTGATGCTTATGCCCTGGCAAAAATGGCTGGCCGTTACAAGCAGATCAAGCGCACTGAGGGTGTCTCGAGTACAGATATTGTTGGTAGTGTAGTTTGCCTCTTAGCTCTATAATATATTTATGGAATTTGATTTCTGAAATTCCTCTGGATATTCTCATTTCAAATTTATAGTTTTTATTGCTTCATATTTTCCATTCATTTGCATTTTCTAATACAGAAATGTTTTTTTTATGTATTTAAAACTATAAATCTATTGCCCAGGGTTGAGGGGCCGTAATCTACGTCTGGCTTCATTTCTTATCCCTTTCTTGTGTTCCATGAGTTTTTCCTAAGAGGATGATCACATCAAATTGTTCATTGTTTGTATGGTACAGAACTTCTGTTCAAGGGAAAAGTTTTAGAGGAAATCTCTCCCTTTTGTCATCCTTTGTAGGGTTTACGTGGCCCAGCTTGGGTAGCACAATACTCTAGCTATTAGCCTATTATGCACGGATATTTCAAAATGGGCAACGTATCGTGTCGTATTGTATCTGATACTTCACTTTTTACATGTAAATTCTGTGTCCCTGCTATGTCCATGCTGTATTTGGGCATCATAGTAATCTAGGCCTGCGCTTGACATAGGCCTAATTAAGAAGGCTTGGCCCGGCCTAACATTTATTCTTGAGGCTCTATCTGAGCCTGAGCCAGGTCTATTTAAGGCAGCTGGGCCAAGCTCGGCATAGGCCCCACAGAAAGCCTGTCTGTGACCCAGTTGCAAGCTTATTTTATTGTGCAAGAGCAGCAAACTTTTTTTTGCAGATTGAGATTTCTGCCTAGGTTTTATACAAAAAATTTTTTGGAGATCGTTGAAGTTCTTTTTTCTATTTCTAGTGGCATCTAAGAAATTCCTGTTCTGTAGTCAAAGTTTTTTAAAAACAAAGATTTTTCTCTGAACCACAAGAAGTTGGGTCCAACTTAGGGTCGTTCTGGCTCAAAGTTGGATGCGCTGAAGTTAGTCTTGTTCTGCTCCAGCCCGCTTACAACTCTAATCATATAGGGGACTTGTATGAAAGTAATAATGGAATGTTCAAGGAAGGAATTATTCACTATTACAAATATCGTCGATATTCGGATAATCTCTATCTTGCGCCATATTCTCAAAATAGCAAAAGAAATGATATTCTTTTGTGATAATTTCATGAGATTTACTTAAAAATATCTATATTAATTTATAGCACTCATTTTAAATGTATTCTCTATTTTTATTTGTTTTACTTTTAATGGGATTTTCCTGGTAATATCATATGAAAACAAAATGATTTTAATGGGAATATCCAAGATTGAGATTTGATGATAATCATCAACCCTCAGGCACATTTGTTTGGCAAGATTTCTGTGGAAAAGTGAAGTTTTCCATGGATTTAAGGAGATCTGATATTTGATGCAGAGATATTTTGTGGATATGTTGCGAACAGTGCCACCCAAAATCCACAGTTTTTGAGGATTCTAAAGTCCGAGGGGAAGTGGTTGGACCTGCTATTTATTTTGCAGATCTATACACTCTCCCTTCCCTCTTGGTCAATCCACCAATTGAAATGATGTCCCCAAATGAAGTTAACTGGTGATTATCAAGTTGCAGAATCCCTAGCTGTTTCCAAACATGCTCTTAAGATCATCAGGAAGACGCTGAAGACTTAAACCAATTACTTCATAGGGCCCTTTGTAGACATGAGTTTAGGGACAGTTCATTGATTTCATCATAAGTGGGATGATGTCTTAATAGGCTGAGAATTTGATGGCTTTTAGGTCCCTTTTTCTTACATGTAATGGGTTTTCCTTTTTTTCCCTTTTTCCCCCACTATTCATCTTGAGGCAACCTTTGCCACCTCTACTTTTTATTCCCTCTTCTTAAAGAAGTTTTACTACCTTAATTGAAAAGATCCTGTGGGGAAGCATGTCTAAGAAGCGCTTTGTATATTCAGATGACAGCTTCACAAGCTTGTTTAGATTTTTTGTTACCGTCCTATAATTTTCAGTTGAAAGGAAGGACTAATTGAGTATATTAATTAGGAATGAAGCAGTGCATTCAGTCATTTCTATTTTTGTGATGTTGTATCATTGTTTCTTTTTTCCAAAAAGTAATTTCATTTTAGAATTTAGCTTTTCAGAGTTATAAATTTTTATTTTGCCTTTCTCTGCTTTGTATTAGGCAGGATACTTTCTTCTATGAAAGAGATGGAAACTGGCAGCCATAGTGACACATTTTTGCCAGAACAATATCAAAAGCCCAATGGCTCTCAGGCTAAAGAGAGTGCTTCCAGTGGAGCCCCCATATCTCATTTTCTACCTACGTCTCGTCGAATTGTTCAATTTTCAAGTGGGAAGGTATTATTTGTTTGTCTTCTTATGTTTCCTTTTCTTTTCCTTTCAAGTTTCTTTTCAGATTTTGATTTGCTATCTTTTACCTGCTTAAATACTGGTAAAGAGGGTCCATTTTCAACTAAAAATGTACATGGGTGAAAGAGTACACTTTCTCTTTGACTGGTGCTTAGTAGTAGTTTCAGGGAAATAAACACACCCAAAAAGGAGAGAACATGAGTGGACTGGAAAAATGTACCCTATGAAATAAAGCATCCAGACATCATTTCTTTTTGTATTCCTGAATTGATGCAGATTTGAGGGGAAATACTGATTGCTAATCAAGCCCCGGGTCCGATACTGCCTCCTTACTTTCTTATCTTTTTGCTAAAGTATTTCCTCTGGTTCAAAATTCTTGTGATTTCTTCTTGTTATCTTACCATTATGTTGGTTCTCCATGATTCACACTTCATTAGTTTTTTATGATACTAGGGCCCGGGACCAGATGCTCGAGTGGTGTATATTGATGGCGCTTTTGATCTTTTTCATGCTGGCCATGTGGAGGTATGGCTACAAACTTGTCTTTTAAGTTTTAGCTCTTACTGGATCTTTTATCTCTGCATTTCTGTCACATAAACTTGTGACTGTATATTTTATTGAGAAATAGATGCTGTTTGTCAACCATTGGGTTGTTGCAACATGTACATCACAATTTTAATTTTCATTGTCCTGTATGGTGTAATATAATCCTACTGTTACTGTTACAAAAAAAAAAAAAAAAAAAAAAAAACCACAAAAGCACATCATGGTTATGGTTAATCTTAGGAATGTGATAAATATGGCCGCTCATCTTTGATCCATTGGATCTGACTTCTGAGATTTGTTTGGCCCCCCACCCCAACACATACGCACACATCCAAAGCCATTTCCATCCCCCACCCGCTCCTTCTTGCTGGGTCCCATTGGGCTATCAACCGCAAGACCCATGGGCAATCTGGCCAAGGAGATATCTCCGATACACTTGCATTGACAGTATGAAAAAATCCCTGAATGTATCTTATATTATATTTTTAATAGCAGCAATATACTTCTTCTGAATTATAATGCATGGATCCACTGCAATTGAGGCCTTATCCCATCTTAGAGGACAAAACCATGCATGTGATGATGGTCGATAAGATCTTAACTGTTCATTCATCAGGTCCCACAGATATTGCTGGTACAAATGATCACTGCAATGTGAAAAAAGAGAGAAAGAGAAGATTTATGTTCAGTGACAGGAATTCTGACAACTAGATATTTTAAGTAGTCAAAATTCGTGGTAAGTTTTGATTAGTAGGTTACCAGAGATTGAATCCACCAGTCTAGGTCCTGACACGTGTCACATTCCAATATATTAAGTGGGGTATGGAAATTCTGCTATTCCCAACTCAACAGATAGGTTGGGTTGGGAAGTGGTCCATACTCCATCTTACCTGTTTTATTTTATATTTTGTTTCTCAAACCCTCAATACTTCTTTATTTTACAGATTAATGTGCCGATCATTAACTGCTGTTTATGGAAAGATTATATTATCATTGACTATATCTATGCGACACAAATATATAAAAAAATATCTTTTGTATGAAAGTGCAGACATGTCATGACATTGGGTTTCTTGTTAGGATTTTTTTATGCTTTATGTCCATGTCCATTCTCGAATGTGTCCATGGCCTGGTCAAATAGAGCATTGCTGTAGGATTAAATGCTGCTTCTACATTCTATTTGCTTTTGGTGATCTACTCTAGGGCTAATTTTTCATTGGTTTGCATCGACAGATCCTAAAGCGTGCTAGGCAGCTTGGAGATTTTCTACTTGTGGGTATCCACAGTGATCAAACTGTCAGGTTCGTCTATAGCTCCCACCGTTAGTTTAAAAAATTTTCTGCTTCTTGGGTCATTAATGGGTCTTATAGCTTCCTATGACCGCTGATTGTTGCTCATCTGCATTGGACTTGGTTGCTGAAATACTAATTAGATATATGAGGGATCTAATGGGCTGGTACAGGGTCAGCAGGAGCCTAATTGGAACCCAAGGTCGGTCAAGCTTCCTAAATTAGAGCCCCTCCTTGTTTAAATTGTGATACCAAACCTAGCCTGATGCATTGCCAAATATTCTCAATCTCTTTATTAATATCATCATCATTAAAGCCTTATCCTATCTATTTGAGGTGCTTTGTGAGCTCTACTTTTCCATGAATCTTTCTTTTCGGCGAGGTTCTCTTTCCATCATCAAACATGCTTCTCACTAGTTCACTCTACGTATATTTGTCTCTCTACTTGCCTCTAGCTTGTATTTGTAGCACTTACAAAAATTTTTTGAATTCGGTCTTCTAGGCACATTCTCAAACTGTCTCAAGCTATATTCCTTGATTTTTTATTTTATTTGAGCCACTTTTAACCTTCCTTTCATCCACTCATTCTCAATTCTATGCTCTCTCAGTCCACACGCTTTAGCATTAGCATTTCAAGTATATGCACTTTGTGCTGTTGTGGTTTCCTAATTTCCCACCATTCAGCTATAGACACTGGTACTAGCACAGCATATCCATGTCGGATTGATACAAAACTGGTTTTGGTGCCCATTGCTGCAGTAATAATTCATGGGCACAAGTTTAGTATAACCAACTTACTAAGCCATTATATTATAGAGTTATTTTAATTTTTCTTATTTCTTAATATAAAAAAATGCTCTAAAGAAACATAAATAATGAAAATTTCTTTTATTCAAAATATCTAAAGAATAGATTAGGATATCTGTATTTGTATCCGTGTCCTAGATTTTCGTAAGTGTAGAGTCGTATGTCCGATCCCATGTCCTTGTTATTATTTGTATCCGTATCTAGGCATCATTATACTGTTGTTTCCTGAGTATGAGTGTAAATATCGAGAAAGAAAATTTGACAAGGATCAGGTACTAGAATTTTCTAAAGAGTTAGTTTTGAGGATAAAATATAGGTAGAATTTGTGACAACTCATAAATATAATCAAGTTAAAAAAAAATTTTCAACAATATTTCATAGAGTGTAGTTCTATTTTCATTATAAGTTGTTATTAGGCATGCCTTTTAAAACCCAAACATACCTATTGTTCAAGGCTTTAGATGAGGGAAGCCTTTTTTCTGCACCCCACATCAAAGTATCTGGTTCAGGTCCCCCATTTTCTTTGGAGGAACTGAGTATCATTGCAAAATACAATTGGCAGGTCTTATTGGTATATGTTCCTGACTTCATATGGTTAGACCCAATTAATGATCCAATGAACTAAAATCTGCCTTGGTCTGAAACTCTGAGCCCACACCTATTAGTAACAGGTCTCAAATCTAGGCCTGAATCTGATCTGGGTTGGCCTGACCAATGGTTCTTCTAATCTTGTATTCTTGTTCAGTAAAATGAAATGCTGTTTGTTGCAGTGAATGCAGAGGAGCGCATCATCCAATCATGAGCCTTCATGAGCGTAGTCTCAGTGTGCTGGCATGCCGTTATGTTGATGAAGTTATTATTGGTTCACCTTGGGCAGTGACAAAGGACATGGTATCTATGAACATTAAGCTTACTCTTTATGATAACACCCAATGCATGTTATTTGGTGTATATTCAGAAAGCAACCAACATTGGTTTTGAATTCTGGCCTCATTTCTTGGACAGATAACAACTTTCAACATATTCTTGGTTGTCTGCGGAACAGTCTCTGACAGCAAGTACCCACCTGAAGTAAGTAAATATTTGCATGTAAATTTCCAAAGTTTGAAATCCAATATGAATAGTTCCCCATTTCCATCTCCCAATTGAGTTCTTACAGAACGCCATTGCATAATTTCCATTATAGGGTGATGTTGATCCTTATGCTGCTCCCAAGAGCATGGGAATTTTTCGGATGATAGAAAGCCCCAGAGGCACCACAGCTGCTTCAGTGGCCAAGAGGATAATTGCTAATCATGATATTTACAAGGTATGTTGCCATTTATTTTTTTCTATTCTAATCCGCAACTGATTGTTTCCCAATATGCAGCAGAAAGGTGGGAATGGTCCATCTTTCTTACGAAGGAAGAGATGATATGCATTCACTAAAACATGCACGGTTCTCTTCAGCTTGTTTAGATTGGACAGCTTGTTTATGATTATGAGTGATGTTACTGTTTGGAGTGTACATGATTATGACAAATAACTAACTCACGCATTTATGCACAATTGCATATATTTACATGACTGATGAAATTCCCTTTTATTTTTTATATATTTTTTCATTGATAATGTTAATTTATGACTGACATGGTAACGCCTGATGTTCTCTAAATTTTTCATTCAAAATATTTTAATGTTGTAAGAATTGGTGGAGGATGGAAACTTATGCACTATATGACTGTCTAAGATGCGCAGATACGGACACGGGTACGGATACGGAATGGGGAACGAGAGTTCGATACGCTGACTTGAAAATTTTAGAATACGGATACGGGTACGGCATTTCAAAAAATATATACATATAAATACTTATTGTAGTGCTCAAATATTACGAGCCCACTGTATGAATCAAATTTTCAATGAGGTGAGCCTGACAGTATTTTAACATAGAAGAAAATAAAAGAAAAGACAAAAAAAAAAGTGGGCCAAGTGTCTTGGTTGGCCCAGTAGCTCAATATTAAAATAGAAAGAAATAAAAAATAATAAAAAAAAGCCCAACGGGCCCGTTCTCATTAATAAAATGCGATGGGTCTTTTTGCCCCTTTTGCATCTATGGGGCATCATCGAACGAGAAAGAAGAAAAAGAATGAACAAGAAGAAGAGGAGGCATACATAGCACCTGAAACTAGAAGCTTGAAACAGCAACAGTAGCAGTAGCGAAAAGCAACATAGTGGTTTACCACCTAGTTGAAGAAGCAACCCGTCAAAACGAGAGCAATAACCCTTGTTAGTTTAGTTATCTTCATCCTCGTTGCCACCTTTTCTTCCTCCTCTTCTCCTTAGTTTTTGCTTTCCTTTTGATCAAACTGAGAAATCGCTCATTTAGGAGTAAATTGGTCAAAATGGACAAAATTTGTCGTAATTTTGGGTAAAAAAAATATTGCAGAGCCGTATCCTAAAATTGGGGGCCGTATTTAAGCCGTATCTTGCCGTATCCCGTACCTGTATCCATATCGTATCGTATCAGTACCGATACCAAAGGGCATTTGGAGTATCCGGGTATCATAGATGACTGTACCTCCAAATGCTGCTGAAGTCGTACTACCATATCATATGAATTATGTTAGCAACCATCATCATTCCAGTATGGTTAATTTATAAATTCTAATTTCTACATCACATAAAATCTTGAAATACTAGAGTTTTTTTTTCCGATAGCGCATCGTCCGTGAATGGAACAGTGGTGTATTTCCACTGTAGGTATAGTGTTTGGATGAAGCTATCCCTTTCAAATTTTCTATCATGCTTGTAATTTATTGGTGATTTGTTTTTTTGTAAGATATAGGTGATGTTAAAATACCTTTTGCAACAAATACCGAAAAAATAAGAAAATTATATAACTGATGACCCCTTTATTTTGTCTAACTATCAATGCAGAAACGGAATGAGAAAAAGGGAGAGAGTGAGAAGAGATACTATGCAGAAAAGAAGTTTGTGTATGGAGACTGAAATCTTTGTGGAAATGTGTGCGTAAGATGAAAGCCAGACCAAACATCAGATTGAGGTTCTGATGGTTTTTATACTCTCTGCAGCCTTCGCAACCACCATTGAATCAGCTCAGAGTCACAAAAGAATGGTCCTATATTTTTCACCTCATTGAATAGGTAGAAACATAGTCTGTAAACTATTTACTTTTCTATTTAGTTCAGGGAGTCTGTTGAGATATATGTAACATTTGTAATCTTTATCTCTGTTAAAGGAATATGGGGATCAGATTTCTGTGGTGCTTAATTTTGTTTGTTGTGCAGCAGCCCCGCTGAATGTATTCTAACAGTAGAGTAGTCCGCATTTTTGTCTCTTCATGTTTTCTAATAATCAGTTTCTAGAGCTGCTCTTCTCTTATTCATGATTTAATGTATGAGAGTGACATTTTTTTGGAATTTTTATCATCTGTTCCTAAACTGTATGTTTTAATATTTGTGCAATTTTTGAATGGTAGCTAAATTAGATGCCGTTGTCCACTAGTGTTGAGCTGGTTGCTTGCCCATCAATCTGTGTGAAAAAGCACAGGTAAATTGTAGACAATTTTAGCATTAATGATTGTCATAATCTTTGCAAAGAATGTCTACTGTTACCAACAAGTAGTAGTTCCGTTGGGCAAGGACTCCGGTCCTCATCTGGAAGCGGATAGGTCTTGTGTTCAATACTTACCCTTGTTGGCCGGTTCCCATAGTTTTACCTAATGCATGTGGATTGGAGGGTTTATATGTGCCCCTGGAAATTAGTTCTCAGCTGTCCAGAATTGAGTGTCCCTCGGGCTCCTGGGCTAGGTGGGTGGGAGATACCTTGGGTCACTAAATTAAAAAAAAAGTATGCTGTGTTGTGTGTTCGTGCGTTGTTAATACTTAGGTAGTGGGGTTGGTTTTAGCTCCATTGTTTATGGAGTTGGGATTCGAATTCAATTAAAGAATCACTAGGAAAATGCATACAACAACATCCACAAACAAAAATATAAAACATGGATGGACAAGAAATGCTCTTAAAGAGAACTAACGTTGTGAAATACAAGACTATGTAGCCTAAAAGAACCAAGCAACAACATCAGATACATCATCTTCTACATGAAAGCAAGACCACATTCTTACACACCCACTGACCATAGAACACAAGAATATTGCCTTATTGAAACATAACAGTATTCAATCAATAATCTCAATTAATCAAAGTGAGATCATTTCATTTCATTTTATTCATCACAAAGCACCAACTTGCCCCCTTTATCACAAAGAGCCTGCTCTCCAACCCCTTCAACCACTTTCCCATAACTATACCTCAGCGGCATCCTCCCAAGCCCCTTATGAAACTCCCTTATGCACTCCCCTCTCTTCTCCATATGCCCCACTCTCTTACTTATACCCCCCAAAACCACCCTCTTTTCAACCTCCTCACTCTCTCCTCTTCTACTACGACTCTTCTTCTTCTTCTTCTTCTTCTTCTCATCTTCATCATTCCTGACATCTCCCCAATCCCTCACCTTCGTCCTGGCCCCCACCAACGTGGGCCCCGCCCCCGCCTCGTGGGCCACCACGAAATTCATCAATATATCCTCGCAATTCCTCATCCGGTCCACGGCAGCGCGCATCTCCCGGTACTCGGGCGCGCAGCTGTAGCGGTGGAGGTATCGGGTGCCGAGGATCATGAACTTGGTCAGCACCATCGAGAACCGGTCCGGATGGACGGTGTAGATCCATGATCTGCGCTCCAGATCGAGATCGTGGGACCGGGCGAAGAACCCCACGAGCCGGACCGGGTCGGACCGCCAGATCTTGAAGGCGAACTCGAGCGAGGGAGGCGGGAGATCGATGTCGTCGTCGCAGACGGCGACGGCGAGGGTGCGGATCTGGCGGCGGGGGAGGAAGCGGCCGTTGAGGGAGGAGGAGCGGTGGCGGATGAGGGAGATCGGGGCGGCGGAGGAGGTGGTGGGGAAATCTAGGGCTTTGGAGAGGGTTTGGGAAGGCGTGAGGGGGTTGAACCAGAGGATGAGGACAGCTGCGACGGAGGGGGAGGAGGCGTAGGAGGAGGCGAGGGAGCGGAGGAGTGGGAGGCGGGAGGTGGAGAAGCCGCTGATGAGGACGGTGAGCTGATCGGAGCGGAGGGAGGTGGCGTTTGGGAGGGTGTTCGGGTCGCAGGCAGGGCGGAGCGAGGCGGAGTTAGCGGCGGAGGAGGAGGTGATGAAGAAAAAGAAGAAGAAGAAGAGAAGGAAATGGGGTTTTGAAATTGTAAAGAGGAAGAAGCTGCTACTGCTATGTCTTAGATGTTGGAAGAATAGTATAGTAATGTTTCGCCTCATCATACTGAGCCAGCAGAGAGAGAGAGAGAGAGAGAGAGAGAGAGAGAGAGAGAGAGGCCCTTTGGTCTGTGTGCTCTGTTGAGTGTTAAAGAATAAAGTAAAGTTGTTGCTGAAAAGTAAAGCTGAAGAAGAAGTAACGTGTTTGGAAATTGGAAGTGCCGTGGCATTTTTAAGACAGTGGAATTGGTTCCTCCCCCACCCCCACAAATTTCATAAAGTGGAGGGTGGTGGTGGGCTTGTTCGTGGGGTCCGTCAGCCTCCTTAGGAAGAACCAACTGCCGTCCCTCTTTATCATTGATCATTGCTAAAATTTCATGCACATAACACTACCCATTAGCTATGTGTATGGGGTAAGGCCAGCTCCAAACAGTTTAAAAAGATTTTGTTGAATACGATCTTCTAATTTAGGGTTGGAAATCCAACTATCCCCTTTAAGTCGTGAGACCCTGCTAATGATTCAAACAGTTTACTTCGGTAGGGTTTGGTCTCACCACATGGTTGAACTGTTGAACATATGATTCAAAATGCGATTAGCATGATATTTAATTACTAATTCTATGCGTTAATTTACATTATCAATCATCGTCACTAATATCTGCGTCACTAGCAGGGTCTGAGTTGATCAAGTTAATGTTCAGATGCCCTTGAAGTGATTAATGCCATTGAAGGAATGGTGGATTGCTCCATTTACTCTTATATTTTGGATATTTGATTTTGGAATGTTAATCTTTCCCTGAGGCCCATGAGCAACCCTAATTAGTTCATGAACAATTGTATTCTAGTGATCGAGCTAAAGTTGTAAGCCACTTAGACCATGGATTTAAATCCATGACTCTTAACAGGATTTGAATATTTTAAAATTAATTTTTTTTATAATTCTTTTAATCAAGTTATTTTCATAATTTTTTTTATAAATGACAAAAAATCCCTTCTCTTGTTTTTATGCTTAACTTTTTTCCTCCTCAAAATTAAGCATTTGGATTTTCATGATTATAATCTTTTAACGAAGTCAATTTCTTAATTATTTGGAATCCTTTTTCTTAAATCATCCTTGCATAAAGATAGTTGAAGTGGAACCCACTAAGTTATTTGAGTTTGACTTAATCATCATTTCTCTTGAATGATTTGTTAAAATAAATCTTAAAAATGGATTTTTTTTCATAGATAGGACTTGATTGAAAGAACTAAGAAATTTTTTTTATTTTTTTTAAATATTTATCTTTTTTTTAAAGAGGATCCAAAATTTTTATACCTTTTTGAAAAATTTCCAAAAAAAAAATGAAAAAAAGAAAAGAAAAATCTTGGAAAAAACAAGTGAGGACTATGTAAATAAAAAACTAAAATAGTGTTCTTTTTTATCCACTCAACTTTCAGTTTTGCTCTTCCTTGTTCTTCTTCTTCCTTGCTCCTTGCTCTTGCTGCTGCTCCTCCAGTAGCACTTGAACCAGGAACTCTATACAAATGCAAATGAGATAATGGAGATTTCTCTTCACATGTCGATCTCTCTCTCCTTCTCTCGAATCCCCTCTCTTTTCTTCCCTCCCAAATCCAAACCCCAACAACAAAACCCTCCTCCTCCTCCTCCTCCTCTTGTTCACAACCCAAGTCCCAAAACCTTGACCCTCGATCTCCACCGTCCTTCCGCCATCAAACGGTCGGGGTTGCTTTCTGCCATCGACCGTACCATCGAGGAAGAAGAGGAGTTCAGGAAGGCGAGAGCAGAGGTGAACAGGAAGGGCGTCGACGCCCGAGGATATCTCATCGAAGGCTTCTCCGTCGGCGGCCACGAGACCTGCCTCGTCATCCCTACCCTCAATTCCGTCTTCGATATTGGCCGATGCCCCTCCAGAGCCGTCCATCAGGACTTCCTCTTCATCACGCATGCCCACCTCGATCACATTGTAAGACCCCCATTACATTACATTTACATGTGTAGTTGTATTGTTGCTTCTATTTATGTAAATTTCTCTTATTCTGATATGGGGTACTGTTCGTTTGTAAGAATTTAGAGATTAAGTTGGTGGGTACCTTTCATTTCACTAATAATGTGATGGGGTACCTCTAATTCTGTAGAGTGTATTCTATATGGGTGTCTTCCAATAATGGCGACAAGCTATTAGAGGAGCTTTCTCAAAAGAACTGGGGGTGGCTTTGGATTATTTAACATATAGGTGACCATTTAGTAGTGCTTGAAGTTTCTCTTGGTTACTTTGTTAGATGAGGTGAATAGGGGGGCTGTTATATTATTGATATGCAATCTTTCAATCAGTATCATCATAGTATTCTTGGATATATATTTTTCTCCCCTTGAGATTCTTTATTTTTTTTTTAACTGTCTTTTTAAGTTGATTTTCAACTTCTATAGTGTATTTTCTAAGATTATCTGAGCTTCCTCATTTTTACTTTATTATCTTATTTATTTGAGATTACAAACATCTTTAAAAAAAAAAAAACATTTTTCAGATTGATAATTGTCCTAGGCCTATCATGTTCTCAAAAATGAAAAGAGAACATATTATATCGTAAAATCCATCACATCACAAGATATAAGTGTTAATATTATCATGGAATGTATCTGTATAAGCAGAAGAAGTGAATACCACGCACAGAGGAAGTAAATTCTCTCAATAATTTCTTGAAGACACCCTCAGGCCTCAGATGCATATCCCTTTGCCATGATCATCTAGTTCGTTGTGAGGATAAACCTATTGGATTCAGACTCTAAGTTGAGTCCATGTTTAAAACCAGATTCTCTTGTAGTTTTGGCTCAAGAAGAATCAGTCAGAACAGAATCGACAAATTTCCAAAGGTGAAATTTTAATACATCTTTCCCCTGGGAAACCAAATAATTGAAGATGAGTTACCTATTAATAATTTGACTCCATCTCCAACTGCTTGTAGGAAGATGGAGCATTTTTGTTGCTATAGATGTGCTCAGTGGCTTCTTATTCACCCATCTTTCGTTTCCTTGTACTGACCAAATTGGTCTTCATTTAATCTCATAAGATGTGCACGGCCACTCTTACTGCAGATTTCCAACAGCTTTCCCTATTTATTGGTATTGAGTCACTACTGTGATTGTTTTGACCTGAAAAAAAAAATGTTGTGGTTGCTTTATCTTAGGGGTTGTTCTAGGTCAGGCAACATTCCTTTCCATCCTGAGTTTCGGCCTGCTTCTTGATTGAAGAAGTAATATCAGATCCTTTAAATTTATCTCAAATCTTAAATTTTGGGGGTGTTTTTTTATTCACTTTTGGTGGGTTCTCCCACATTCTCTTAATATCTGAGTTGTTTTCTCTTCCTTCTCACAGAATTTAGAAAGTAAATTCCCCCACAATAGAAAGCACGTACCCTGTTATAGATCCTAAATACTCTACCTGGTGTAATATATAAATTTTTGATTGGTGTCTAAAATTTCAGTACAATCTAAAATTCCTATATTTTAATATTTCAAGAAATAAAAAATTAGAAACTCAGATTCAGAAGAAAATCTCATTGTTGTTTTTCCTTTGTTCTATTCAGACTGATAGCTACATTTTTTTTTTTATATCCATGAATTATAGGGAGGGCTTCCTACGTATGTTGCAACCCGTGGCCTCTACAACTTAAAACCTCCAACAGTATTTGTGCCACCATGTATCAAGGCTGATGTGGAGAAGTTGTTCGACGTTCACAGGGCTATGAGTCGGGTGGAACTCAACCTTGATTTAATAGCTCTTGATGTGGGTATGTGACTCTCCTTTCCCTCGTTGTTATTTTTTGATGCCTACTTACCCCACGGCATGGGATTTGACTTAATGAAGTTGGCTTTAGGCGAAACCTACGAAATTCGGAATGACCTCGTTGTAAGGCCATTCAAAACACATCATGTTATTCCCAGCCAGGTATGCTTTGTTAAACCGATTTTACCTATTTCTGATTTCATTTTTGAAATGTGACTTGTTTTGTGATTTGGTTCAGGGATATGTCATCTACTCAGTGAGGAAAAAGCTGAAGAAAAAGTACCTTCATTTGAAAGGACCTCAGATCAAGAAACTGAAGCTTTCAGGTGTTGAGGTGCGTGATTTTCCTTTTTATGCCAAAGCTTCCACGCTTTAAGCAACAAGGGACATTACATCTGAGAAATATATCCAATTTTTTTTATCGGATATCTCTTTGAATTTGAAGTTCCTTCTTTGTTAGATTACAGACACTATATTGTATCCTGAGGTAGCGTTTACAGGAGACACAATGTCTGACTTTATACTTGAGCCAAGAAATGCAGATGCCTTGAGAGCAAAAGTTCTTATAACCGAGGTAACATCCTCTCTCTCTCTCTCTCTCTCTCTCCTTGTTTTTGTGTGAGTTTTTCTTTTGGCACCTTTTTCTTGATAATACTAGTTTTTTCTATTCATAGAAGCAATGCTGTCCAAGGGGCCCTACAGAAGACATATCAAAAGTGATACGTGTAAATTTATGGAAAATGTGCAAACTCAAAAATTGATTTTTTTTTTTGAGATTTTAAAAAATAGATGTACTTTGCTAGGGTTTTTTTGTGGTAGTGACGCTCATAAAGGCTTCTGATTGTTGTCAAAAATTGTAAATGGTTGGTGTTCCTTTAATAGCTGGTATGGGTAAAGAAATTCATCCTAAGTTACATCTTATGAAATGGTGATACTTGATGGGGAAGGACCATTAAAAAAAAATCTTGATTGGAAAGGGCATTGAGTTAGTCAATATTATGAATGGGACATGTATAGCTTGTTTGCAAGAGTCTGAATGGAGGAAGTGATGCAGGTCTAGGATCAAATCCTAGATTAATGTTCTTATTTTCAAGCTACAGTCATTTCATGTGACAAAATTGTAGAATCAATTTGGAAAAAAAAAATGAAATCGAGAAGGTTTATACTTTGATTTTATGACTACACAGAGGTTTAGTTTGCAAGTGTTCAGGGTTTTTTTTGTGTAGATTTCGTGTCTTTTCATTTCTGTGCATTTCAGATTATTTTAGTTTTAGTGTGTTAATGACTATTTGTTATTGATAAAAACGAAAGTGAAATCAGACTTAAATTGACCTAGGTAGCAGAATAATACATGGGAACCTGCTATACGCCTAGCCCTTCTCTATTTCAACTCGGACTAGGAAATGTCGTCCATAGTTTAGACATCCAGCCTATCACAAATCTCATGCATGCCTAGCAACAGAAAATCAACCTTAGCACACATCCGAAACCATATACTAGTACGAGATATTTCATTCTCACCCCTAAACATATAACTCCATAATACCCTCATAACTTATGAGTTGAAGCAACAAATGTAATGAAGAGAAATGATTCTATGTTAATGACCCATAGAACTTTCCATGCTGCCACCGTTTGTTGACCCATGGAGGTCCACCTTTGATTCGTCCAAGGCGTTCATGTGACACCCCATAATGATTAAGAACTGGACCAAATTTCACTTTAATTGGAGTGATACCATATAGATGAACGAGGGTGAAGCTTGACTTTAAAATATGTCTGATAGTTGCCATTGACTACCACTTTAATGGAACTAACAAATACAGAGTTCTCAACTTCAATTCGCTGTGTGTGATAAGTTTGAATTGCAGAACGTGCTTGCTCACAACTGAAGTTTATATTTTTCCACTTTTGCTGGCCACAGGCAACTTTCTTAGATGAGGAAATGGGTATCGAACATGCGCGACAGCATGGTCATATGCACTTGTTTGAGGTAAGAAACTTAACAGGAGGGTATACTAAACTTGGTGCCCTAGAAGTATCAATGAAGTATCTAAGTACCATTTGGTCATCGTTATCCACCCTGCAAACAATTGATTGATCCACTTCGGTACAGAAAAGGAAATACAATACAACAATCTAGATCAAATAGTTAGGGATGGCCAATTTACTCCGGATTAGATAGGACCATGCAGTGCTTAGGGTGCTGTGTAACACTTGCAGCTTGAGTGTACTTTGTTTTTTTTTTTTTTAGAATGATTGTACTCTCCTACTGGCATGTTGAGGATTTTAATGCAGAAGTGCTTTCTTCTAAAGGACGTTGTTGAACAACTGTAGATTTTGGAGAATGCTCAGTGGATCCGGAATGAATCTATTTTGCTCACACATTTTTCTTCCCGGTACAAGATTGAGGTAATAATAATTTTTGCTGGGTGAAAATCTATGTTGTTACATTTTTTTTTCATTGGTGTCTTCGTTTTACTAGCTCGCCTATCCTTCTACACATGGCTCATGTATGAGATCCAACCATTAATCTATTAGGCCCACCACGGGTGAGCTCCCAAAATCATATTGATCTTTGCGAAAGAAAAGGAAGGGATGTGCACTAATGAAGCTATTTTCCACCAACCACCCAATTTATTCTGTCAAAAGTCTCAGCATCACTGAAGCTGCTTCTCTTACTCCCCTCAACTGCAATAGTCATTGAGCGTTATCTGATCTGTCTGGGATCCAGATCTTATGACCATTATGATTTTTGGGCTATTATCTTGTCCAAGGTAGGAACTGATAGATGATGATTTGGATCTTATATAGGTACCTTCCGTTTGAAATGGGCTATCATGCCTATAGTCTTGGGTTCTTTCCCTTCTGTGTACTAATTTTATTTAATCAAATCCCATTCACGGTACTTTGTTTTTGGCCCAGGACATTCGGGAAGCTGTGTCAAAGCTGCAACGGAAAGTAAGAGGGAAGGTGCTAGCTCTCACAGAAGGCTTCAAATCAACGTACACTTAAATGATGTAGTTGCACATCTCATTTTGTATTACCTTGTAATATTTCCCTCTTTTTCCCCCCTTTTTCTGTATATGTGTTCTTATTCCTATTAGAATATATGAAGCTAACAGGATTCAATTGTTAATTTCTTGTCAATTTCAAATTAGATTTTGACCATTCTACAAGTTTGATCACCTCCTAATATCAGCCCTACTAATATGGTCCATTAGTAGAACTGTTTGGTTTGCATATGTTGTTGATCATAATATATGAAGCTTCAATTGAGAAATCAACCTCAATTTCACTGGATTGGTTCTGACCCTTCCGACCTCAAACCATTTCTCAAATGTGGTAACGCTCACGTCCTTCACATTAGTTCCCCCTAAAATATCTCTATTTTGACTTCCCCTCAAATCTCTTTTCCCAACTTTTCTTATCTCCATTACTCTGAGAAACAAAGGGGAACATTACCCCTTAACACCTCATCAAATTCTCCTAATTACTCTCCATTTTCCTTTCTTATTGTCACATTCACTTTCTTTTGAATTGATTAGTGGAAAAAAAATATCTTAAATTCCTCTCTCAAGTCTCATCCAATGGGATTGGCATGAGCCCCCTCCTTCACGTGTCTCCTCTTGTTCTCTTGTTTCAGCTTCACTGTAGTTCTCTCCTCTCCTCATTCTGCTTCTACCTTTATCATTTTGCCAAGGAAGAAAATAATAAGCAGATTCAAAGGAAAATGGGGTGGAGCATTCAGGCATTTATCTGACTCGGGATTCTTGCATTAGAAGAGGAAAAACATTGGCATCTTAAGTATGCTAAGAAAATGCATTTTCAAAAGTTGTTTCATTGGAGTTTGTTTTGCTTTAACTGACTCTTTCTCACGCTTTTTAAAAAAAGTCAGTTGACTCTCTTTTCAGGCTCCCTAAAACACATTAGTTTCCTAATCCTTTCTCTCATACATTTTGACTCTTTCCTTTTTTGTAAAAAAAAAATTTTAATTGATACAACAATCATTCTCTATCTCCATCAGTTTTTCATGTAGTTTCCATTGTTTTGAGTGATGTAGATGAAGAAGCACGGGTATGAAGAGGTTAGGAATTTTGAAAGTAAATCAATGTGTCTAGAAAGATGTGTAGGAAGTCAGAGGAGGGATGATCTTCATTGCATGCATGTTCCAGATGTTCTTCATTTTCGTCTGGGGTGATATTTACAGGTATAAAGGATAGCCGAAAGGAGCACTATGTCCCATATGATTTCTTGTTTGGCCAGAGAAATAGTAAGAAAGGTGGTCTTCGTTGTCGTCAAAGTGGTGGGTTAGTTGGTTTGAGCTTTGCTCTCCGAAGTCTTGAGTTCAACTGATACTCATTGCATTATCAGTTATCCGGGTAGCATGTGTGTGGTTATATATATACCTCATAGAGAATAGTTTTGCTCCGAAGAATCTAATAACTTCTAGGCTGAAGGTCAAAGCTTTTAGGCTGGAGGTCAAAGGTTTACGGGTTGGATTGACGAGAAATACTTGAACAATAAAAATAATAATAATAAATAATAAAGATGGTGTGTGTTGAAACGGATGATGGACTCATTCAGTATGTCAAGAGACGAAAGATGATGGTAGTCGTGCCCGATGCATTCCATGTAGGCAAATTGATTCCTCTCTCCATTAAATTGGGCGCCTTTTCTTATACATTTATCTTTAGTTTCTGTTCTTCTCTCTTTCTTATTCGTGAGAATTCTACCGTCCGTTTCGGAACATGGCCTTGAGCTACACCATCACATGTTGGTATTATTTATTAATAAAAGGGGTTAAAATGAAAAGAAAAGATGGCACTATTATTTATATATATGCCATATGGGTGTATTTTTCCTGTACCAATTCTTTGTGATTTCCAGTGATTGAATTTCTATTCGATCTATTTTTTTTAATAATCCTTTTTCAGGGTCTCTTAAAATATGTTATCTTTTCTAAAATCTAAGGGCCTTCGACTTAAAAAAAAGGAAAAATATGTAAAAAAATTATAAAATCTGAATTTTATTAGTGGTTTATGTAAACCGTTCAAAAAAGAAAAAAAAATTAGTGGTTTATTGAAGTTTGCTTACTTTTTCTTTTAGTGGTTTTTTTTATTTTTTTATGAACATTAGTATCAATATTATTTGTTCTCTTCTTATCATCTAAATAACTACAATGAATCTCATATTTAAATTTACAAGAAATCCTACACCCATTGGAAAGAGGAGGAAAAAAAATACTCAGATTATTAACAAATTTCTACTTCAGATTTTTATAATTATGTTGACTGTTTTGTTTTAGTTAGAGCTTAAGTTTTAGAATGTATAACAGTAAGAGAAGACATGTATTTTCATCTTTTTGGATGTTTGAAATGAGGAGATTTTTCATATTATTTGTTAAATGTATATGTGTGTGTAATTTTAGAAACAAATTGGTTGGCTGGTGGACAATTTCATAATCGAGCCTTTGTCATTATTTTTTCCCTTATCGGGCTACATGTGTAAAGTTTCATATTTTAGACTTGAATCAGTGCATCACAGATAATTACTTTTATTTTAGATTTAGATTAGTTTAGATCAGAAAAGTTATTGTCTAAACTATATCGTTTTTGAATATCTTATATTCTAAACACCTTTTGTAATAGTTATATGATATTTTAGCTTTACTAATTTATTATTTTGTAAGATTCTATTGTTGTTAAGACTATCAGCTTAAAGTTTGTCACGAAGAAATGTGAAAGGTGATAATTTTCTCAATTTTGTCAATGGATGAGACGAGTTAAGCAAACCTAAAACCAAAGTCTGCTATAAACTCTATTCACGTCAGAGTCTAAAAACTCATATCCCTTTGTATTATCTTTTTCTTTTAATGAAAGTTTTTGTTACTGAGAAAAAAAAAAAAACCTACCAATGCCCTCCAACAATAAAATACCATATTTGAGATTTCTTATAATTTTTTCCAGTTCAATATTATTTTTACAAAAATCTCATCTTTCTAAATTTCTTAGAATTTTTAAAATCTTTGTAAAAAAAACTATTTATTTACACTTGCAATTGCATATTTTTGTAAGAAAGTCTGCTTTTCTTTATTTTGTAATTGTTACACATGACCTAGAATCCTCCCTATCCTGATTATAATTTATGCATATAAAATTTTTTTTAAAAAAATTTCTATTTAGATTTATATAATAAAACATCTAAAATTAAAATCAAATCTTTATTTGTTATAAGATGTTATTATCATAGGTGAATGCCCACATTGGGACCCACATGAGATAAAGAGATTACAAGGGTTAGGGTTTTTCCCTATTGGGTTGCTTGAGGAGGAAGCAATCTTATTCTATAAATAAGATCCTCCTCCCCCCATTATGTACACACAGATCTCATCAATAAGAGCTCTCTCTCTCCCTCCCTCTACTCTTCAATTTTCTATTCTAACACGTTATCAGCACGAAGAGCTCCCTCCTCTTGGCGGGCCAAAGTCTTTAAGAAGCCGACGCAAAACCCTCTCGATTTCGCACCTAGGGTTTCTCCATCGATCCATGGCCATCAGATCCGGCGGCCGAACCCTCTCCTTCGATCTCCTCACCAGCGACAGCTCCGGCGACGACAAGGCCTTCCTCCACCGCTCCGCTTCCGATCCGATCCATGAGAACGACTCCGGATCCAAGCAGAACCGCCGGAGGCGGCGGCGGCGGCGGAAGAAGGCGTCGAAGAAGAAACGAGCCCCGCTGTCGCCTCGCATCGACGAGG
The DNA here is from genome assembly GCA_037013555.1 of Sextonia rubra. Taxonomy (NCBI): domain Eukaryota; kingdom Viridiplantae; phylum Streptophyta; class Magnoliopsida; order Laurales; family Lauraceae; genus Sextonia; species Sextonia rubra. Next base: position 1,301,045 of record JASUAD010000027.1, read on the forward strand.
ATCCGATCTCTTCGCATGCGATCGGCGCGGAATCGGACGACAAGGACCAGATCCCTAACGGATTCGAGTCCGATTCGAACAGGTCTGTCGTCTGCAATCCGATTCGAACAGGTCTGTCGTCTGCACGCGAGCCCTGTCTCGGTGGTGGAAATGCGGCAGAGGGCTGTGAACGGAGATCTGCACTTCTCCTCGCCTGAATCGGATTTCTGAACATCCAATCTGTTGCTGAGATCGGAACCGATCTCTTTCCTGCACCAGGGCCGGCTTCATCTGTGTGCAGCGTTGGGTTCCGGTGCCGCTGCTGGACCACGATCTGCTGGACCACAGAGATGGACGGGGTTCCGGAGTCGCACCGCGCAGTCTGCAAGGTGGCATTCGAGCTCGGCTCAAAGGTGGCGAGATGCTGTGGCTAGTTTCAGGTTCTGTTTGCAGAACCGAAACAGAGAGGGAAGACGGTCTGGCACGTTATGTAATAAAAAATGTACATGGTCTCATATTTTCTTTAAGAGATTACAATGTCACGTGGGTGTGTCCCCCACTTTAGGCATGGTGTACCGAAGCACCACAATCAATTATGATCCCTCGGGCCTGGATTTTGGGCAAGTCAATCCACGTTTGGGTCAGCCCAACCTGAGTGAGGCCTATAATCAGTGTGATATCACTGATGGTATCAGCAAATCGTACGGTCAAAAGCAGATTTGACCAGATCGATGGCAGAAACTTGTTTCTGCGATATCTTGACGATCCGAAGTCCAATTTGAGAACCGTTTGCGCCTATGGAAAGCTCGTGAGCAGATCTACACATTGGCGCCAAAACGAGGATAATTCAAAGGTTAAGTAATTTCTTCTTATTTTATGATCTTTTATTAGTTTGCATTTATCCTTATTCTTTTAGATCTGCAAATATTTATCATTTAATTTTTGTGATGATTATTCATTTTATTTTATCGAAAAGAGATCATGATAAAATTGAAAATCATGGATCATAAATAGAACCAGAAGTTCTATGCAAGTAATTGGAACCCGAAGTTCCATACGATATTTAGAACCAGAAGTTCTATATGAAATCAATAATTCGGACTCGAAGTTCCGTAAATTTTTTTAATCTATGAACCAGAAGTTCTTTCAAATTCGGACCAGAAGATCCGTTGGTTATTTTACTTTGAAACCAGAAGTTTTCAGATCCACAATATGTACTCGAAGTTTCATCTGATACTTAGAATCAGAAGTTCTAACTCGGACCTGAAGATCCATTAAGTATCCTAATCTAGAACCTGAAGTTCTAACTTGTACTGAAAGATCCATGAACTGTTTTAATTTAGAACCAGAAGTTCTAATTCTCAGGTTGAGAACTCGATGTTAGTTCTGATTCTTAGGTTGAGAACTCGATGTTCTAAACCCCAATTTCTCAATTATTCATCACATTTATGTTTATTATTATCTTTGATTGGATGTTAAGAACCAGAAATTTTACATTTCTGTTTCTCATATACATTTATTTTTATATTCTATAATATTATACTACATGCTTGATATAATTCCTTCGGTATAATTATCACTAATGATTATCTGAAACTTTAGTTTTGATGAATTTATTATTGCCAGAAGCAGTAGTTCCAAATAATAGAACCTGAAGTTCTATATCCAATGAATAATCTGGACCCGAAGATCCATACATTATCTAGAACCAGAAGTTCTAAGATTTGGAATATGAACCCGAAGATTCATATTCATAATTAAACGTGGAGCTTTGATTTCTAAAGATTCACAGTAGTGTAGATCGATACGAAGGCCATGAAATCAAACCTGAAGTTTTGATAGAATCAGAAGTTGTGATTCAAACCTGAAGTTTTGATAGAATCAGAAGTTGTGATTCAAACCTGAAGTTTTGATAGAACCAGTAGTTCTAAGAACCTGAAGTTCTATCACTAGTCTGAAGTATTGACAGAACTAGAAGTTCTGATTCATCAGTTAAGAACCCGAAGTTCTAACTTTCTGATTGGCCAATTCTTCATTATATTTTGTCATCGGATATTGAGAACCCGAAGTTTTATTTTTGTTTGATTGTTATTGGTAAATCGATCTTTACACATTCTAAAAGGTTTGGTGATACTATCAAAGTCGGAAATAAAATATCCCTGAAGGATATGGTATACGCTCTTATTTTCCACGCCATTATATCCCCATTAGACAGGGATGATCACCAGCAGATCGTCATACACCCGATGCTTGAAATAAATGCCAGACTAGTCAATTAAAATCCCTCCAGAAGAGGTAGATATAATATGTTCTCCCGTAGAGATGAAATAAATCACCCCAGGAGAGGTGATTGAGAAGGCATTTTGTTTGGAAATTGGGCGAACCACCAAGCATGGTCTAGAAGACCTACAACTACTTTTATGAGTTTGAACATTGAGTTCAGTTCTTAGATATTTTGTTGAATGCTAGGACTTATTTTTAATCCCCCGTATATTATGTTATATTTGCTTTGAATGCTGAATTGTTTAGTTGTTCTTACTTTTATTTTTGCAATGCGATTACCTAGTTATGTGCACTTATTATTACTTGCTCTATGGCTCATGGAATGCATGAAGTTGCGGATAATATCTGTCCAGTAGACAGTGCAACAAAACACACTACATTGAAAAAACCAGAAGTTTTTCTCTGAATTAGTGTTTCATTCGTGCACGGCATCGATCATAGCTGTATCCGTACAAATACTTGAATGCTCCGGAAGAGCTCTCATTACTAGTATTGACAGCCAGAAGCTGATATTAGAAAAGCTAAGTGCATTCTCCTTATATTTCAAGGCTATATTACAAGACAATCTTTACAAATCGAATCATATTCGATTATGAGCAAAACGACAAAGTTAGGCCAGAAGCTTGTTATTCTAGGGGTCCTATGCTCTGGTAAGTTATTGATACTTCTGTTACGTACTTCTTAGAGTACCATCTATTGACCATCCTTTTCGCAAAGAATATTGTGTGGCACTTGTGAACCTATCTAATCCCGCCCATTAGCACATATTATTGAACCTAGGATACACATCCTTAAGCATGTTATTAAATTTATAAGGCTTGATATCATAGGTTTGTGGCTTGCATGTGCCTACAACGTAGACTCTATGTTGGTTATACTTCACCCTAATTAATGGATATCTAGACCCAATGACAGGAGATATATTCATTGTTCGTTTTTGCTGATTGTCATCTTGATGAGATAGTCTTCTCGCCGTTAGGGGGAGATAAGAGAGTTCCTGAAGAACACCTTGTTCCTGAAAAATGGCGAGAATTAATGTGGAATACTTCCACTCAATCTCATCTAGATTTATGTACTTCACAATGTGAGAATGAAGTACGGAGAATTGTGCACTTAATTACAAATGAATTCCCTGATGCTTTTAATGATGCAGCAAAAGTGACTAGGTCACATGTATCGGCTATGAACACACAAGCACGAATTAATGTCCCTGTAGGACAAGTACGAATTAATGTTCCTGAAGAACAAAGTCCAAATATGGCAGCAAATGAATCTACACATGCCAGAAGCATGGTAGACTTATAGGTTTCAAGGACTTAGCTCCCCAGAAGAGGAGAAATGAGCAATCATATCCCGATCATACTCCAGAAGAGGTATACTCCCGAAGAGTTTATGATAAAATCCACTCTCTCCAAATTTTCTGAAGAAATTGATGTCCTGGAAGTGACACGAGTCCCAGAAGACACTCTAGAAGCCCTTGAAGAGGCAATGGGTACCCAATAAATAAAGAGATCTCTATACTTTATAATTATTCAAGAGAGAGATGGGATAGAAATGAAATTATCATCGATGACGCATTTGTATATGCGGTAGCTACTCAAATATCAATGGAAATTAAGAATGTTGTTTGGGATACAAAACCACGGTCTATAAATGAATGTCGACAAAGAACATATTGGCCAAATAAAGAGATACCATTAAGGAATTACAATCTCTAAATAGACGTGGTATATATGAACCTATAGTACAAACCGCAAATGGTGTTAACCCTGTAAGTTACAAATGGGTGTTTGTAAGGCAAATGAACGAAAGGCAAACTTGTGATACAAGGTTTCCTGTAGAAACTTGGGATTGAAAACATACACAGACATATATATGAAAATCCCAGAAGGATTTGCTTTGCCTGAAGCAAAGTCAGAGAGTACGTACTCAATATAAGTAAGACGTTCATTGTACAGCCTGAAGCATTCCAGAAGAATATGGTACAATCGTCTTAATAAATGTCTATATAAGGAAGAGTATGAAAACAATCTCATTTGCCTGTTCCTGTTTATACAATCCTTAAATGGATTTATAATAGTAGAAGTTTATATATCTAATCGAGACTCCAGAAGAGCTCGAGAAAACTATTGACTATTTTATCTCGACCCGCAGATCGAGAGAAGTTCTAATGAGATTTTTATTCTTTATAAATATGCTTCCCAAATATAGTTTTGCACAAAGGCTTTGGATTGGTATTAAACAAGTGCTATGATATCTATGTCTGTTTTATGGCTGAAACCAAATTTTGTAGGATATACAGATTCAGGATATATCCCTGATCCTCATAAGGATCGATCATAGACATGTTATATGTTTCTTCATGTCAATATCATTATTTTTGATATTCTACTAAATTGACTATTGATAGCTACTTATTCTAACCATGCTGAGATTTTTAAGCCAGTAGGGAATGTGTATGGCAAAAAAAAAAAATATTTAACTCAGTATAGGTGTAGTTCTTGTCAATTACCTCTTAGTACAGGTACTCCGAGCATTATTTGCAAAGACAATGGGGCATGTATTCAACAGATTCAAGAATGATACATTAAAGATGACAAGACAAAACACGTTACACCAAAGTTCCTCTTCACTCATGAGCTTCAAAAGAATAACAAGATTGAAGTCAAGCAAGTTCGTTCAAGCAACAACCTAGCTGATCAGTTTACGAAGTTCTTGTCAAAACTCAGTATTTTAGAAATTGTATACGAGATTGACATGCTGAATTATGTACAAAGATGTTATCATCAGGGGGAGTAGTCATTAGGGGGAGGCATCCTGAAGTATGCTACCCAGGACATATGTGCGCTGTACTCTTTTTCCTTCTCTAGGTTTTGTCCCACTGGGTTTTCCTAGTTAAGGTTTTAACGAGGCAGCATTATGCACGTCCAACACCAAGTCAATGATCCTGTAGAACGTTGTACTCTTTTTCCTTCGCTTTGGTTTTTATCCCACTGGGTTTTTCCTTTGCAAGGTTTTAATGAGGCAACTATCATTGAATGGTGGTCATCCAAGGGGGAGTGTTATAAGATGTTATTATCATAGGTGGATGCCTACATTGGGACCCACATGAGATAAAGAGATTACAAGGGTTAGGGTTTTTCCCTATTGGGTTGCTTGAGGAGGAAGCAATCTTATTCTATAAATAAGATCCTCCTCCCCCCATTATGTACACACAGATCTCATCAATAAGAGCTCTCTCTCTCCCTCCCTCTACTCTTCAATTTTCTATTCTAACATTATTGCTTTTATAAGTCAAATTTCTTAAATGGCTTTTTTGTATGACTTATATTGCCCATGCCGAGCAAGGGGTCATTTTGTTATTTTATATGAGCTTTTATACCCGGTTTTAACGAGATCTTCTAACTATTTCCCGGAGAGTGAGGTTTTTTGTATCAATCTTGACCTTCCAAGTTATAGATCACCTTTTACCATTCAAAAAAATGGAAAAGAGGTGATATGCTCGGATTTAAGCACCCCTCCCATCAAAAAATAAAAATAAAACATGAAAAAAAAAAAAGAGAGGAAGAAGAGGAAGAAGATTTTGATTCGGTCGCCGTTTGGTTTGGCCAGCAGTCAGAAATTGAACCATTTGATGGTTCCAGTCATTTGATTTTTCTTTTCACCATTGGTGCTGACTTTTATTTTGAACATACGGAAATTGAGTGATGGATTGGACGTCAATGAATTTCCAATCAGGGGCTACTTTCAGCAAATCCCCCTACCAAAGTGATTAAAGGATGACATAACATCATCACCATAGAGCACTGGTTACAGCTTTGAAGGGTCGATATCATTTACAGAATTCCCATTTAATCATGGCACTCACTATGATCAAGCAGCTCAAGTGTTGCAATATTCATGCGAACGCGCTCATTGTTTGCCAACTGGTGGCTGTAAAATGGATAGTCTAAAATAGATGTCCAAGATTAATTGATCTTATTGGTAACTTCATAATTCTCACACTAAAATAAGTATCCCTTTGTGTAAAAAAACCCAGAGCCATTTTTTATGTGGTTCAATTGTTAGCTGGTGGCGCATCAACTGATAGCTCCTCTTGACAGATTTCATCTCTTGGCATTGTTGGTCTCATTTTTTAGGGAGTAGTATTTATTTATCAAAATTGGGTAACTTTTGGGTGGGAGGCCAAAAATCCAAAGGTTATGTTTGAAAAAAGATACCCTATACACTAAATAATAAAAAAAATTTGTTGATCCTGCTGTTCAATAGTACTCAACCTATTCCATATTGTCTTTGAAACAGTTGGAAGGAATTCATCATCACAACCACGAGATTGTGGGTTCATCATAGCAGTTGGTGTTTACAACATTTTTGAAGTATTAAACACTGTTTTTTGATAGGCAGGTGATCCATCCAGTGGGTGTCTTGAACATGTAAAGGATTATCAGCTTTGGTTCTCACTGAGAAAGTCATCTTTTCTGATATCCGAACTAACTTTTCAGTTTTCAAATTGATTTTGCTCTTTAGTTCTTCAGAAACCCCAAAAGTGTAACCATAATACCACAGAGTACAATCAACAGGACAAGCGGACTGCAGGTGCAGTCGAGCTCGTGGGGGCTTGAACGGCCATTTGAATAAGCTTGTCATCACTTGAACTGACACCGGCCCTCACCATTAGATTAAATATAAAAAATAATCAATGGTTAATACGCAATAAAGTTTAAGGTTGTTGAATCAAGGGCCTTGACCATAAGGAGAACTTTACATTGATAGATATGCATCCAGGTAAAAGGCAAAGGTAAAAGCCAATATACTGTAATTTAAGAAAAACTCCATAAATATATAATGTAGCAGATATCATTTATTTATCTTTCAAAAATTAAAAAAAAAAAGAAAAATAGAAAGAAGAAGAAAAGTATCACTGATCGATATTATAAGAACGGAGACGCACAGTGAACATAAGTAGACCAGTCTCAATCCACCACATCATCATGGAGAGGGGCTGCCTTCGATGGGACACCATTGCCCACGTGAATGGGCATGTATCCCCTCCGTGATGTGGCGACCATAATTGGTCTGTTCATAATCGCTGTGGAAAAAAGCCTCATATGTTCGAACTCTATAGGAACTAATTTGATTTGCCAACAATCTAATTAAGTCTAAATGAATTTATCCTTCAGTTTCCTATTTTTAAGGAAATAATTTTGTGAATGGTTATCCTAAATATGTAATATTTAAATAAATTGCATCTTGATTTAAAATTCATAGCAAAATCATAGTATCTCCGAAAGAATAAACGGAGACAAGTTTTACTAACTAAATAATTAAAGAATGTACAAAGACACACCTCTATTGTCTAATCCACAACCAAAATCTGTTGGGCATAAAAGGATTAGTTGAGCCCAAAAGGTTAGGACGAAAAAACAAAAAAAAAATCTAAGTAGTCATTGGAAAAATCTCTACGACAAACTATTATGATACCGGTTGGATATGTTATGATATTGATTGGATATGTTATGATAAGATTGTCCAATTTGAGCATCCACAAACTCCTTATGCAAGCATAGAAATTTAGGGACTATTTTTTTTTATTTTTTATAAAGATGAATACAATATAATTATAGAATTCCTGGCCTTAAATATAGAAACTATTCTATCAATCACTAATTAATTACTTTAAGTCATGGATATCAATTAATAATCAATTACCTTAATATCAGTAACTAATCAATTACATCAAGTCAAAGTAATCAATCACTTAAATGAAGGTAACCAATCAATAATCATATTACCTAAATCAAGTTAATCAATCATTACTTTATTATCTTTGATTGACATAATTATCAAAGATTTGCAACCTAATATTGCTATTTTTTTCAAACAATCTAATAAAATTATCTAAGAGGCATGCTAGAAAATTCCTTGAGTGTTTTCTTACGAAGAACATCTATTTTTTAATTGACTAATACCTTCCTTTTATACTATTATTTAGGAAGTTAAACCACTTAAATATTCTTAATTTTTTTCCCTTAATATGAATTGGCATGTTAATGTGAGGTATCATGATCTCATTGGTCAAATCAAGAGGGAAAAACTCCCCTCCTTAAATGGGGAGCTTTTAAGAATTTTCCATTTTAATCCTCTTTAGATCCCACAACTCGCATAACCTGCGCTTAGCCCTTGATCCTATCACAAAACAATAAAAATCATCCAAAAACTTAAAAAAAATGAAAATTAAGAAAGAGATTCAATCAAAATGAAGTATCATCATGAAAAGTCACAATCACATGCTATCATCATTACCATTACCGGGCTTACTATTATGACTCTCTTCAGGCGTGGGGGTATAAATAAAAAATTAGACTACAGTTTGCTTCGCAAAAGCACGGCCACTAACAAAGAAAGACCCAAAAGGAAAACAACACGTAACCCTAAATAAAAACCAATATCTGTCCAATGCTAGGAGGCAAATGAACGGAATTCATACCAGCCGGCAACCCATGTATCTTACAATACAATGAACGTAACTTAATGTTCTTCTCATGTAACATGGAATTGCCAATAATAAGCATAATAAACTGACCCAATTACTTATCCCTAACATTGACTACATTCTTATTTGTTTGTCATTTTTTACAATTACAGATTCGCTGGTGCATACAATTTACTATACTTTGACGGTAATAGTAATGGTGAGAAAAGAAAAGAAGGTATTAATGCCTTATGCATTAAAAGGTTGGATTTGATTTGATCTGATCTCATCCTGTTGTTACTGTTGCTGTTGCTCCCATTAAAAACTTAATGGTTGGCATGGGATGGACCAAACCAACAATCACCATTACACTAAAAAGAAACAAATCGAATGTTCAAAAATTACTAATTTCACTAAGAAGAGTCGTGGCTGAAAACAACACATACCAAAAAAATAAAAATAAATAACAACAGGATCATCATGCAACAAGAGCCCTCCATTATCCAAAATTAGCAAGTAAATCTTTATTAACTTCCAAATCAATTTCGTCATCATCAACAATACTGGTGAAACTGCAAACCTCACAACCCTAAACCTAAAAAGCAAATTAACATCTCATGAAACCTCATAAAACCTTCCTCCATGGATGACCCAAAACCCAAAAAAAAAAAAAAAAACCCAAAACACCACCACTTTGCAACACTCAATTCAATGACCCCAACCCCAACTCCACTCCTATACAATTTTTTTTATTTTTACCACAATGGCATCCACCAAAAACCAAAGGATGTACTTATCACTCACTCCTAATTAAAAAGAGAGAGAGAGAGAGAGAGAGAGAGAGAGAGAGAGAGAGAGAGAGAGATAAAAAACCCAAAAGACCTTCATCATCCTTCTTCTTCCCATAGAGTAAGATAGAGTTGAGAGTTTAGACCACCCTAGCCTTGTGCAGGAGAGGAGTAGGAGCAGTGAAAACCTGGCAAGAAGAAGCCTTCCCTTCCTTGCATGAATCCAAGCCCACATCCCCCGAAAACCTCCTCAAAACCTCCTCCAGATCCAACCCTTTCATCCTCTCCTCATCCTTCTCGATCTCCCTCACCAGCCTCTCGAAGAAGCCCACCTCGCACGGCAGCACCAGCGCTCCGCTCCTCTGCAGCCCATACTCCTCCTCCGCCCTCTCCAGCAGCGCCACCATCACCGCCTGATTCAAGTACCGCGTCGGGATCACGAACCGCCGCCGCTCCGCCCCCACGTACACCGCGAAGAACCCAGGCGGGACTCGGACCCTGGACGACGCGTCGCAGGAATCGTCCGAGTCGACCGGGCGCGAGTGGGTGCTCATGAGCCTCCACCTCTGCACCAGCTGCTTCAGCTTCACGATCTGACGAATCTTATCCATCGCTAGATACCTAGAGAGAGAAAAAGAAAGAGACCAAGAGACCTAGAGAAAGAAACAAAGAGATTTGAAGATTCTCTCTACTGTTGCTGTTGGAGGAGAGAAGGGGGAACGTGGGATTTCGTGGGGTATTTATGGGAGAAACGAGAGAATCCTGACCATTAATTAGTGACACGTGGCGAGGACTGTGGGCCCAGGTGGTTTATGCCTCATGAAACAGGGCTGAGTCCGGAGTCCGGAGTCCGGATCCCCGTACAGTCCTAATGAGAGTAGACTTTGTGGCGAATTCCGTTCTGTGTGTCTCCAACTCACGACAGCTTCGTGAGCTGCTTTTGGGGGTGGGTCCATTTGAATGAAATCTATACGGCAAGTGCTCATCAAGAACTTGCTTTAATTGTAGTTTAAATCTAAATTGCCGTGAAATTTTATCCATCGAAAATCATTGATTGATTTCTTGGGTGACTTGAAAACCGCACTATGACTATAGAAGAAGAAGAAAATCATGATCGTGATGAAATGAATAAGAAAGGATAATTAATCAATCTTGCCTGAAATTTACATATATTGAAAAGTTTGCATTAGATTAGATTATATAGAAATTGAATGCATATTATACTATATTAAGCTAAGAGGTTTTGAAATCAATTTTGAGCAAAATTATTTTAATTTTAACTTTTTAATTGAGCTTTGAGATTTGAATCCATGATCTTTTGCTAATTTAACTAATAAACTTAACTATTACACCACATAATATTAACATGTAATTTCTTATAAAAAAATATAAAAAATATAGTAAGATGGAATGGAGGCCCTACCAATGTGGTTAAAATCTATTGGTTGATTTTAACAATTATGCACTCAGTCTTGTATTCTTGCTCTTAGGGAAGCTAGTGATATTATTAGTTTTCTGGACTTGGTTTTTTTTAATTAACCATTATCCGTCCCACCCAAAGAAAAATCTGGGCCCGCTGCTGCAGTGATTAGCGACTTAAAAAATGTGACACCTATAGAATTATTATACTTCAATTCTAGTTCTCAAAATGCTACATTGTGCATGGTTATGTGACACAATGAGAGAAAACGTGGGGTATGCATAGAGAAAATCTCTATGTTACAAAAGTAGACGAGTAAGTGGATCACAAAACGTGTTTGGACTGCTGTTGAAATCCAACAGATTGGACGTGCTAATTTCATATAGTTGACAGTCACTCTCGAATAAGTGTTTATTAACAGGTACACAGTCACTCTCGAATAAGGTAAGGCTTTCGATGATCATATTGATTGCTATTTAATCGCATCAATTAAGAAGGATAGTGGTTTTAGTTTGTTTCACCTAAAACTTTTTTTTTACAGATATCTATCTACTTCGATGTTGAAATCTTTCAATGTGATTTATGGGCCCTTCTTTCTACTGCCTATTGTTTCTCTTATGTTTTTTTCCCTCCTATGATTCAATTCTTGAAGATCTCGAAATATTTTTCATTAGGTAACTTTCAACGAGATAAGCCCATCATAAACAGATCTTATCATGATCTTATCAATATTAGTATCTTGCAGTAAGAATCTTTATGTTGATTGAAAAGGAATCGGTGGTGATAATCATGATTATGATTTTATATCTATCCATAATCTTATCCGGCAACCAATTTCGTGTGTTTGCTCTTATCTTTCTATTTATATTTATTTTCTCACCATATTTTCCCAATTATAATTGAGGACCTAACATTCTAAATATATATATAGGTTACAATAAAACCCAAAAAGAATTATGGATGGTTATTCCTCTGGTCTAGTAGTTGGATATATCATTGAATGGTAGGAAATTGGGATGTGCTGTCGGAGACCAGTAGCATTCCCTACTTTGTGTAGTCTTCACCTGAATTTCTCAAGTAGTAAATATATAGTTATAGACCCAATAAAAATTGTACCAACATTGCCTCATAAAGAAACAAGAATAATTTTACAAACATGCTCTTCTACAAGCAACAGCAAGTGCAATCCAACACATTGCCGTGATGCTCAAGTGGGCTCACCATTCATTGAGTACTCCCTTTGATAGTATTATTTTGGTCCGTGATCTATCGCGATTTTAAACTAATTAAACCCTCACTTGCCAATCAATAAAATGTTAAAAAAAATCTATGGTTAAGATGCTACTAAATTACAAAGTTGTTAAATCAGAGGAAAGGATAATATGGTGTGGCTGATTTTTGGAATCTCTTTGTCTATGATGACACCTTTCCATTTGCCCTCGCGAAAAACTTACTTAGTCATCTCCTTCCAAATGATTAGGTAACTTCTAAAATATACGAAATTATATAGAAATGTTATTTTTCTTCATTTTGAAAGGTAACTAAAAGGCAAACGGTTGGTTGACGTGTAGTTGATAAAGAATCCTTTGGTTGCATTTAGTACGCCATTGATTGCTCTTTTCGATGCCAGATTTCAAAGGGAAAGTATTAAGCGGTTGGCCATTTTTTTCCAACTCTTTAATAGGTAAAATGGTCATATCTAACAATCAGGAAATTTTGGTGACAGTGAAGGTAAGGGAATCGCGTAGGGGAGTCGCGTCTTTCAAAAAGTTCTATAAGGCTCAATTGGTTTGAAGCTTAGATTAGCTCTCCAAGGTTTCAAGTTTAACCCCCGCCTCTTGCTATATTCGTGTGCGGTCATATATGTACCCCCTAAGAAATAAATAATCTTTGTTCGACAAAATCAGGTAACTCCCAGGCCAAAGACCAAAGATCCGAATATTGGACTAACAAGAAATACCCTAGGTCATAAAAAAAAGAAAAACAGAAAAAAAAGAGCTCTATGGGGCCAACTTGGGGCAACCTTTGATCCTCTGCTCTTTCTACACTTTTATTCCCCATCTTTCATTATACCTAATTTTATGCTCATCAAAATTTTAGTCACCATTATATTGAATTGTAAAAATTTTTATTAATTAATAGAACTATTAAGCTTTCATGTCTTTAAATCAATGGATAAGCTAATATCACACGTCAGATTTTTTCACGTGACCCTTATTCATAAACAAAGATATGTATGATTTTTTTTTAGAAATGCCTATTTATGTTATTGATATAGCAGCAGTGCCCTCATCAACATCAAATCCTTTGCTGGTTTGATACCTATTAATCATAATAATTGTTTGGGTAATTTTCAGATAGGTGATGATTACTCTTTTAGGTTGGAAAATGCATGACAATAGAATTTGGAGGAATGCTGAATTGCTACTCTTTGTCCCCACCAACCCTTTTTACCCTCAACTTTCTTTTCCTGCCGGCACAGTAAGTGGAGATCATAGATGCTACTAAAGGTGCACCGTGGTTGGATATAAATCTTTGATTGGCATAAAAGTGAGATCAGACACTGGGGCTTACCTTCGCTTCATGCAAGTCAATCATATGATAGGCCGAGTTATGATTAGATGAGATCAGTGTTCAAAAGAAGTGGTTCGAGTGGGCTAAAAGGAGGATGAGATCTGGGCGTTTCCTATGAGGTGTCCACATGGGGGTGGCTCACCTAGGGAATGGGAAACTAGGTTGGGCATTCCAATCAATTGTGGGGGCCATCAATTGGCAACTGATTAGGCATCACAATGCCATGTTGGCACATGCTTTAAAATTAGAAAAGAAAAAAAAAGACGAGCCGAATTTCTGCTCACATGGGCCCGGCTTAAGCCTTCTTACATGGATTTGACTCGGCCACACTTAGCCAAGTACCACTATGAAAAATTGGTTCCTTAAAAATGGCTAGACTTTCTACCCCAAAAAAAAAAAAAAAAAAAAAAAAGGAAAGGAAGAAGTAAAAAACGATGGCTAGACTAGGGCTAACTCAGTTAGACTGTTGATTAAGCCCATGTTTGGTCAAAATCCAATAAAAAGGATCAAAATTATTGTTCGGGAGAGCTTTTAAACAGGTGGGTTATGATCATAGTCGTGACTGTGCAGTGCCCGGACCTATCCAGGATAAGACTATTGAGTTTCTTCCCAGTGAAGGATGACGGGCATTGCCTAAATGGGCCCCACAGTCCAAGTCATCAAAAATTTAAATCCAATACTTGATTTGAAGTGGAATTTCCTCAAATCCAAGTTAGATCAGTTTGTTAAAAATAACCATCATCATTAAAGCCTTGAGGCCCGATCACCTACGTGACCCTGAGCCCTGTGCACCTGTCACGCTATAGGGCCCACTGGAGCCCCAACAGTCTCTAAGGTGGGGCATGAAAAATTATGATGGAGGCTATCTACATAAACTTTTATGCCCATCAGATCAACCGTAAGGGGGTCTGCATTCTTGGATTCTCATGATGCACGCGCGCACACACACACACACACAAAAAGAATAAGGATCTTCTGTGGCTTTGAGTTTTGACCTATGGTGATCGTGAGTGGGCCAATTACAGTCCGCCATGTATTAGCGCACTGGCCCTAAACATTATCAAGAAAATTCAAAACATTATTCAAATAATAAAAAAATAATATAAAAGTAGCATAAGTGTGAAAATTAGCCTATTTAACAAGTGTCCAATCCAAATATAATGATATTTACCATATAGTAGTTGACAATATAACATATAGCCATTAACTTCTTAAGAGGCAAAATTATCATTTTATCTTTTGATTCAAAGGAGAAGAAATTTTCTTAGAGGTAAATTGGCAAAAAAAAAAAAAAATGGGGTAGTTAACTTCTATCAAGTTTCACTCTTAGTTAAGGGAGATTTAGTAAATATACAAAATATAAGAGTCATTTTATAATTATGCCAAAATATATATTCTTATTTATAAAAAAAAAAGGAAAGATATTTTTTTTTTTCACTCATATGGGTCTTTTTGAGATTCCGCATATTTTAGGTAAAACAGCAACACGCTCATCTTTAAGGTTAAATAAAAATATAAGTGCTATTTTTATAGTTGGACAATATTTATGTACATTTGTCTCTCATCGTTTTTTTCGTGAGAATTCTAAATGAAGCCCATCCATCACATAATCAAAGCCTTGCAGTATACATGAGACCCCCTAATAGTCATACGACATAATTTTGGTTAGATCCGAATTTACTGAACTGTTGAATAAACTGTACACATATCCGAATAGAATGAATTTGTGGGTCACGAAGGAAAGGGTTATGGACATAGATTGGGGCCAACTTGATATTGAGGGTAGTCCTGCATGGATCTTTCTATCCCCCAAGTTTCATCGCTTGGTAGGTCCACAGTGAGCCACATGGAGAAGTATGCACAGCTCATTCATAAGCGACATTTGCATTTATGCCAAAATATATATGCCTACTTGTAAAAAAAAAAAAGAAAAAGAAAAGGAGAGATATGTTTTTTTCACTTATAGGGTCCTTTTGAGATTTTTCATATTTTAGTTAATACATGAAACATGGGCATGGGAGAACTAAGAGGCAGTAAGGTCATGGCCCCCCAAAAACTTGACAAAACCCTTTATGTTTTACAGACTTTTTAACTTTTTCACATATGGCACCTCCAAAAATTTTAAAAAACTGCATACATATGTTGAAAATATATTTATTTTTTATATGTGGTTTCCTAAAGCTTTTTTCTTGATAGTAGGCCCACCAACAAAAACTTTCTAGGTCCGCCCTTGAACATGGGGCACTTTAAGGTTAAATAAAACTGTAAGGACCTAATTGTAAAAAATGAAAATAAAAAAAGGCTTTCCCTTAGAAGGATACTCAAACTTATGATCTATAACATAGAAAGTAAGCAACGGTATCCAAACCAAACGGGCTACACATCAGTAATGCTATACGCACAACCAGATTCACAACCCGCTGATCTGGCATGCCACGTGGACTGACTGGGGCCCAATAACGTATTGAGTGGTAAAATGGAAAATGAGCCCGCCCAAAGGATGAGATGTCAACCAATATTGAGATTAAAAAAAAAACGAAACGGAAGTGGCTTCTGCTGAAAGAAGAGAAAAGAAAGGAACGTGCCAAACGTAGAGCCAGAAAGAAGAACGAAGAAGAAGAAGATTGCTCCAGCCCCGTCTGTGTAGAAATCAAGCTTTCCCAGCCCTTGCTCACGTGCGCGTCTCTCCCTAATCGCAGAAGATCCAGCCCCAGCCGTGCTCAGTATCGCTTCCCAGCCCCTGCTCACCGACTCTCTCTCCCTAATCACAGACGATTTAGCCCCAGCCCTGCTCACCGAGTCCTCCCAGCCCCTGTTCACCGACTCTCTCCCTAATCGCAGAAGATTCAGCCCCAGCCCTGCTCATCGAGTCTTCTCAGCCCTTGCTCACCGACCCTCTTGCTGCTGCCTACCAGGTATTTTTGAAATGACATCTTGGATGGAAAGTCAATAGGGATGGCTCTTTGTAGCTTTTTTTTTTTTCCTGTTGTTGCTTCACCCGTAGCACCAAATAGACGTGCCACCGGATATTGGGCACCAAACATAGGCACCCTTTGGTTTAGAGGAGATGGGAGGGGATGGATTGTGATCTATTGATTTTTACTGGATTCTGAGATGGGATGGGTTCAAGGGTTCTGGTTTTTTTTTTTTTTTTTGGGTGGTTTTTTTTTTACTTCCACCTTTTTGAGTATTTCGCTTTTTTTTTCCTTTGGTATTTGTAGATTGATAAAGTTAGTGAAAATGTGGTTTTTTGTTTTTTTTTTCTACTGGATATTGGGCTCCAATCCCCCCCCACCCCCCTCCCCCCCTTCCTTTTTTTTTGTTTAATTCCACCCCGTTTAGTTTTCTGCAATGTGAGAAATTTTTTTTTTTTTTGTTAATTATAATGCTAGGTGATTGTTGAGGCTCTCTCTAGATGTCACCCAAATGTGTTGCCTTTAAGATGTTTATTCACTACAATAGATATTATTTACAAATTAGATCATAGAAGTTGTATTAATTTGCAGATATTGTTAGATCATGGATGAAACAGAAGTGGAGCTCAATGATGCTATTGACGATGAAATAAATAAACTAAGTAATGTAGAAGAGAATCAAGAGGAACCTAAGGCTGGGATGGTTTTCACTTCTATAGATCAAGTTATGGAACTTTACAAAAGATATGGGAAGGAAAAAGGTTTTGGTGTGGCAATACGGTCATCTAAAAAAGGACCTGATGGGAAATTGAAGTATATGGTCATTGCTTGTAGCCATACTGGAAAGCAAAGGTTCACTGGTAAAAACCCCATAAAATTGTACCCACAATAAAAAACTGAGTGCAAAGCCAGATGTGCCGTACTTTTCTGCCCGGATGAAAAATGGTTGTTAACTACAATGGTACTTGATCATAACCATCAGTTAAGTCCAAGTAAATTCCGATTTTACAGATGCCATCGGGCTCTTAATTCAGCTGCAAAAAAGAGGCTTCTATTGAACGATCAATCAGGCATTAGGCTAAACAAGACTTTCAATTCATTTGTGATTGAGGCAAGGGGACACGATAATGTACCCTTTTTAGAAAAAGATTGTAAAAATTATCTCAATAATTACAGGCGTTTACAGCTCGGTGAAGGAGATGCTACTGCAATGCTTAATTACTTTATGCAGATGCATGATGATAATGCTGAATTCTTTTTCACAATGGATTTAGATGAAGAGGCTCGATTAAAGAATGTGTTTTGGGCAAATGCAAGGAGCAGAGCGGCATTTAAGGAGTTTGGTGATGTAGTTACTTTTGACACAACATACTTGGTTAACAAGTATGACATACCATTTGCTCCTTTTGTGGGGGTGAATCACCATGGGCAATCAATGTTGTTAGGGTGTGCATTGATTTCAAATGAAGATACAAATTCATTTTTATGGCTATTTCAGTCTTGGATAAAATGCATGTGTGGGTGTTCTCTCAATGCAATAGTGACAGATCAAGACAAAGCCATGAGAAAGGCTATCGAAATTGTTTTTCCAAATGCACGACACCGGTGGTGCTTATGGCATATTATGAAAAAACTGCCTAAAAAATTGAAAGGGTATAAACAGTATGAGTCAATCAAGTTTTGTATGCAAAATGTTGTTTACAATTCATTGACGAAAGAAGAATTTGAAGCAGGATAGGATAAATTCATTGGGAAGTACACACTTGAAAATAATGAATGGTTGCTTGGGTTGTATGAAGAGAGACATCGTTGGGTTCCTGCCTTTGTGAAAGATATGTTCTGGGCAGGCATGTCAACAACTCAACGGAGTGAAAGCATGCATGCATTCTTTGATGGGTTTGTCAATTCGAAGACAACTTTGAAACAGTTCGTCGGGCAATATGAGAATGCATTGGCTAAAAAGGTTGAAAATGAAAAACTTGAAGATTTCAATTCTTTCAAAGCATGCATCCCTTGCATTACACATTATGAGATAGAGAAGCAATTTCAAATTGCTTACACTATTGCAAAATTTAAGGAGTTTCAAAAGGAGATAATTGGAAAGATTTATTGTCACTTGTCTTCATTAAAGGAATATGCTGGCTTTTATGAATACATAGTTGGTGAAGATGTTTCATATGGAGACAGTCATCGGCGTGCATCTTTCAATGTTTGGTTGAATAAGGACACTCATGAAGTTAATTGTAATTGCCGATTATTTGAGCATAGGGGAACATTGTGTAGGCATCAAATCGCGGTCTTGATAGATAGAGAAATTTATTGAGTGCCGAACAAGTACATCTTAAAGAGATGGAGTAAAACTGTTGAAATGAGGCACAGCAAGATTCGCATCAGTTATGACAACTGGTCTATCAAACCTGAAGCACGCCGCATTGATAAGATGTGCAATGCCTTCTATGAGGTTGCCGAGTTAGCATCAAAGTCTGAAAGTCGGTGTGTGAAGGTGATGGCACAGATACGGGATATGCTTTCGGAACAAATGGAAGAAGACGAATTTGTGGGTACAAACAAGCTATCAATCTCATGTGGGGATGATATTGGAATTCCAAAAGAAAACAAAACCATACTTGATCCAATTGCTGCGCGTCAAAAGGGGCGACCACCATGTAATAAGAAAAGTCTAAAGTTGAGCAAGCAGTTACGAAAAAAATGAAGAAGACAAAGAATAAGACCACAATTATTGAGGTAACTACAGAGAAGGTCGAAAGCATTAATTATTTTCTTTTGATTTACTTTTATTTATTTTGGGTACTTGCTAACTCATGTTACTTTTTATATGTTAGGATTTTGAGACACCCACTGCCATGAGTTCTGAAGTGCTCGAAACAGAATCAAGTTTAAAACTTAAAGTAAGAATGATTTATTTTGTACTAAGTTTGTAATGGTTTTAATGTTAAATTGACTAAAAGTATAACGTGACAATGTAGGAGTTTGAAATGCAACAAGCAAACATGAATGACTATCCAAATTTTATTGGCACGAGTTTATATTTTAGTCAACCGTACATTGGCCTTCAAACGCAACCACAGGTATGCATATTCCATTTTCTTTTCATACCATACAAATTACATGTGTTTTTACTAATGAAAGGGTTTTTTATTTTTTTGTGACAATGTAAGTTTTCATGCGTCATGAAGAACACACCATGAATTTTGAATGGGATTGAAC
Source organism: Sextonia rubra (assembly GCA_037013555.1). Classification (NCBI taxonomy): domain Eukaryota; kingdom Viridiplantae; phylum Streptophyta; class Magnoliopsida; order Laurales; family Lauraceae; genus Sextonia; species Sextonia rubra. Next base: position 1,320,704 of record JASUAD010000027.1, read on the forward strand.
ATGAATCATGAAAAACTTTGAATGCTAGCGATTCTAGATTTGGAGATGTTGTAGTGCTTGAATAAGTGCTTTGATCCACTGTGTGGAGAACATGTATTTTGAGTACTCAATTACTTTATGCTTTTTGTTCTATATTTTGAGGTGTTGTTGTAGTATTGTTGCAGTGTAGTATTTAGAGGTGTTGTTGTAGTGTTTGAGAAGATAGATACATAAAGTGGGACCAAAAGTCCTATTGGATGTGTCAGTTGTCCCACAATGAATGTGAGCTATTTGCTGGTTTCAATGTTTAACCATTGATCTTGACTCTTATTACCTTTGTTCATAAAACTAATAGTGTTGTTGGGTGAAGCTGATTTCTGGTAAATACCTGATTTCTGGATGAATGTATGGTCTTGATGTGTTTATATTGATTTGTACAGATTTTATATTGATGTGCAGAGAGTATGTTTTGATCAGATGTTGCAGGATGGATTAAAGAGTGGAGTGGAGAAATTAAGAAAGCACAAGAACAAACCGGCAAGGCATATGTGAAATTGAAGTACTTTCGAAAATACAGGGCTATCCCAGTGGATGGGCTGCTCCCATGGTTGGCCTTGCATTTCCAACTCCTGGACACTTTCTCTAAGAAGATATTTTCCCCATATGCAGATGGTTTGCATAGAAAATTCATCCCCAGGATCCAACGTCATCTCTGCCTGATAATTGCATTCAGGAGGCAGAATATGGATTTGCCTGAAAATCACAAAAGAAGAAAATACTAAAAATATTGTAGATCTTGATTAGAAATTAGAATCCGGAGCTGGGCTTTATATATAGATATGGAAGGAACCACAGCCACAACTTTCATTCTCTAGAGATCTCAAAAAAAAATTTTTTGGTAAAAATTCTCTAGAGCTCTTGGTAGCTTTTGCAGAGAATGGGTAGCTCAGGTACTTGAAAACATGAAAATTTGGGGAAGACAATCACAGAACTATTGTTGTGGCCCACCTAAGTCATCCAAACTGTGCACTAATATGGACCTCCTTAATAGTCATTAATCGCAAAGTTTGGCACCCATCCGAATATATTTGACCATTGGATAAAAGGTTAAACTTTTTTTTTATAATATGTAGACGGTAAACTTGTGTGCCATGGATGCCATGGATGAAAAGGTTAAGGGCATGGAATTGGAGTCACCACCATGTAATTGACAGTCCCATGCCAGGGTCTCTGCTTCTCTCTGCATTCAAACGGTCCTATAAAAGAACACGCGCCTTAACCACACACAATTTAGATATAAAGATAGGACCTGTGGATGGTTAGAAACACTGGAATTGCCACAAGGTCTAAAATGCATTTCAGCATACATACATAACCATAGCAACAAGAAAAATAAAAAGAAAGGCAACCCAAGCAAATAAAAATCATAGATTAACCAACCATGGCTACCACTTCAATAAATTTCTCCACAGTGGGGTGGGTTGGAGGAAGGAGAGGAGGTAGGTGGCGTAAGAGATGCTTTGTAACAGCCCAACAAGAAACCAACGCAGAAAAGCAGCAGCAGCAACTGGAAGTGCAGGGGCAATAGCCTTTATCACCCCAACAGGCACAATGGAATAATTAATACAAGAACATGAGCAGGGAATATGGTGGCCAATGGCTCAGCTGCTGCACGCGCCATGTAAGGATCTATGCAGCTTACATAGACCCTGTTACCCATGCCTTTGATCAGACCCAAATGGATAAGCTAACACTGATGCTCGACCCCACCAAGGAGTTTGTTTGGACCACTCAAGCCTGCAACAAAGTCGATGCCTACTTCCAAGAGCTATGCGACCAGTACAAGGTATGATCTCTTTAGATGTTCCTACTTCCTATGCCATGGTAGATATAATCCCATCCAAGAACATGGGATTGTCACTTAGTAAACAAGCAGATTTCATTAAAAGAGGGTCCATTGAATTTCTATTTAATTCTGTTGTTAAAGCAATGGAAATCTCTATTGTTTATTTCAAGTCCTCCCATCTCTAACTATATTTCCTATTGATTACCATCAATACACATCAACATTCTCACCACCATTCATCAATTGTAACAAGTTCCAGCAAGACAAAAACACAATATTAGGACAGCAATAATTAATACAACATCAGGACAACCTCATCACCTTGAAGTCTTTAAATAGCAGTTTTTTCTAATAGCAGCTTCACTATCAGCCAAAGCTAATAAACATAAAAATTTGACAACCCATATACCATTTGGCTTGCATGGACAAAACCCAAAAAGTGACCACATGAAGAGTAAATCAACACTATCCTATTCTACCCTAAGTTCCACTCCATATATATGCAAGAAAGAGTAATAAAATCATTAACACATAAACACGAAAATTTGTAGGTCGTTGCTGCATATTTTGAACTTTTATGCTTTCTCTCAAAACTCGAAACTCATGCTTCATCTCCGGCTTAAGCTCTTCAAGTTTTGTTTTCATTTCTTCCATTTTAATATCATCTTGTCCATGTCCTGACCTTTGGTCAAGAATATGTTCAGAGACAACTTCATCCATCCAAATCAACAATCCACAACCTTTTTCTCCCTACAAAAAAATTTATATCAAATGCAAAATTAAATATTTTAGTGAAAAAAATTTATGGAAATGAAATGGACAAACACTTACATGTAAATCTGGACATTTCCAAAATTTTCGTCCAAGATTAGATGTTGTACGAGATGTCTTGAGAATCATATATCTATATCCACATGGGCACTTTGGCGCCCATTCTAAATTCCGTAATGGATGCAGTGATGGCTTTCCTACAAATTCTTGACCTAAGAACTCAAATGAAACAAATAAAATAAATTTTTGATCAAAATATTTATAGAAATTATATATTAGAAAGCTGAACATTTAATGTGGATCACATACTCGAAGACGACATTAAAAAGTAATATAGTTTTCACATAGAGAGACAACCTACATGTACATATGTGGACAAAATTAGAATAACTTTTTAAACGTGATATTCGAAGTGAACATGTGCCTAGATTACTTTCCAAATCTAACACAACCCCACAATCTAAACCATTGAAAAACACATCAAAATCCCACATAATTGACAAAAACAAACATATCTTTCATTATATGAAGAAGAAGCCTACTTAAATATATTTTACCTTCTTCTCCACCAATTGGGTGACAGCAAGGCCTGTGTTGAATTAAAACTCACTGTTAATAATTCATTTGTTGTTGAACACTTCTTACCATTACTACTAATCAATCCATTACAATTAATCAATGTTAGTAAGTAAACATCCTACTCACGTCTTCCTCTTCAACAAGATCTAAAGAGAGCCTCGACAATCACCTAGCATTATAATTAACAAAAAAAAAAAAAAAATTTCTCACATTGCAGAAAACTAAACGGGGTGGAATTAAACAAAAAAAAGGAAGGGGGGGGGGGGGGGGGGGGGGGGGGGGGGGGGGGGGGGGGGGGGGGGGGGGGGAATTGGAGCCCAATATCCAGCAGAAAAAAAAAAAAAAACAAAAAACCACATTTTCACTAACTTTATCAATCTACAAATACCAAAGGAAAAAAAAAGCGAAATACTCAAAAAGGTGGAAGTAAAAAAAAAAACCACCCAAAAAAAAAAACACCAAGACCCTTGAACCCATCCCATCTCAGAATCCAGTAAAAATCAATAGATCCCAATCTATCCCCTCCCATCTCCTCTAAACCAAAGGGTGCCTCTGTTTGGTTCCCAACATCCCATCCCCAATATCCGGTGGCACCTCTATTTGGTGCCACGGGTGAAGCAACAACAGGAAAAAAAAAAAAAAAAGCTACAAAGAGCCATCCATATTGACTTTCCATCCAAGATGCCATTTAAAAAATACTTGGCGGGCAGCGGCAAGAGGGTCGGTGGGCAGGGGCTGAAAAGACTCAATGAGCAGGGCTGGGGCTGAATCTTCTGCGATTAAGGAGAGAGTCGGTGAACAAGGGCTGGAAGGACTCGGTGAGCAGGGCTGGGGCTAAATCGTCTGTGATTAGGGAGAGAGAGTCGGTGAGCAGGGGCTGAGAAGCGATATTGAGCACGGCTGGGGTTGGATCTTCTGCGATTAGGGAGAGACGCGCATGTGAGCAAGGGCTGGGAAGGCTTGATTTCTGCACAGACGAGGCTGGAGCAATCTTTTTCTTCTTCGTTCTTCTTTCTGGCTCTGCGTTTGGCACTTCCCTTTCTTTTCTCTTCTTTCAGCAGAAGCCACTTCCCTTTCGTTTTTTTTTTAATCTCAATATTGGTTGACATCTCATCCTTTGGGCGGGCTCATTTTTCATTTTACTGCTCAATACGTTAGTGGGCCCCAGTCAGTCCACGTGGCATGCCAAATCAGCGGGTTGTGAAACCGGTTGTGAATCCGGTTGAGCATATAGCATTACTGGGCTACACATACAAACAAATATATTCTTGTGAAATATAATATACAAAGCATAGCGGCTTCATATATATGTAAAATGGAATTTCGGATCAGATTTCATTCCGGCAGGTAGCGGCACCCAGAGAGTCACCGGAGTAGTTGACCGAGTTTCATATGAAATTTGAAACGATGGGAATGCCTTAGATGGGGCATCAGTGTATGTATTTTTTTTTTTTTTTGATGTGGAGACCATGATTGATTTAGATTTGGGGGGCAAAAAGACCATAGGGGCGAAAAGTCTTGGACGATCGGGATTTTAAAAGAATAGCCTTACTGTAGGTTTGGAGGAAGTTTGAGGACCTGTCGTTTTTGCCATTATTCGTTTCTAACAGAAAACGGGATTCTCGATGATCTCCTCATCTGTACAAAAGTCCGTTAAAAAGAGACGAAGATTCAAATCCCCTCAAACTAAAACTGAATAAAATTCTCCCAATCCAAACGCGATTTCTGCCTTCCTTTCCTTTTCTCTCCTCCTCCTCCTCGTCCTCTTCATTTCTCTCCCCCCCCCCCCCCCCCCACCCACCCCAAAACCACCATTTTTTGCGCACGCATTTCCCCAAGGAATCTCAGTCAAGATCTAGATTCTATTCTGAGATCCCGATTTCCGTTTCGGTAACGGATCGTGAAGAAGAAGAAGACGAAGAAGAAGGAGAAGATGGTGATGATGATTTCGGCGGGGAGAAAGCCGCTGAGGAATCTGGTGAGGCGGTGGCAGGATCTGAGCACCGGGCCTAAGACTCCTCCGTTTGGGCGGAGAGGGGTGGAGGGATCCGGGGAGAACCCGGCGGATCTGCTGCTGGATCCAGGCCAGGAGGAGGATCCGGCGAAGGTGCCGAGGGGGTACCTGGCGGTGTACGTGGGGCCGGAGATGAGGCGGTTCGTGATCCCGGCGAGCTACCTGGGCGTGCCGGCGATGAGGGTGTTGATGGAGAGGGCGGCGGAGGAGTTTGGGTACGAGCAGAGAGGAGGGCTGAGGATTCCCTGCGAGGAGGAGGCGTTTCAAGAGATTCTCATTGTTTTGGAGAGGCGGAAGAAGAAGAAGAAGAAGAACAAGTTCATTATTTGAAAGGTAATACTAACAATTTCATTTCTCTTACATCTCATTGTCATCAAAATCAATTGTCAAATATGAGAAATCCAAAGATGGGGGTGGAGGCCATATTCTTTGTTTCAGATGGGCCATGTCAATGTGAATTCATGGTATTAGAATTCTTTTAGTTTTTTTTTTTTCGAATTTGATGGTGGTGGGCCATGGCAATGGGTATTGATGTCCCAAGTCTCATGATGGGACAGCTCATTTGATTGATGATGTGGGCCACCTCTCATTCATTTAAAAGGACATAGAGCATGGAAGGACAGCATGAGAGAGGAGAAGATGTTATTGGCTGTTGGATAAAATAGATGGTTTGTTTGCACAGTAGTCTCACATTCTATTTTTCTGTTCTCCTCCAGTTACCTGTATTTTATATATTACACTTGTTTGCTTTGACGAGCGAAGGATGTAAGGTGAAGATCATTTGATTCTGATTCACTAACTGAGGGTGATGACGGGGTATTCATTTTTCATTTACTATCATTTGTAGATATTTTAACTTTTTTTTCTTCTATTTTGGCTACTTAATTTGATAGGCATGCATCTTTTAAAATTCTTAGAAATTTAATTCAATGGAAGAAAATGGAAACAAATGGGCAGCGGCAGTTACACCTAAGATTATATCATACTCTTGAGCTGAAGGGTTGAAATGGATGAGAGCCGGTCCTCATCATCAGGCTACAAAAATGAAGAATGAATTCAGTTAGGGTAGTCCGAATATGGTGAAGTACAGAGAGAGAGAGAGAGAGAGAGAGAGAGAGAGAGAGGTCTTAAACATCAATGCTCATTCTTTGTTATTGTAAAGAATTTGCTTGCTAGAATCTAGGGACCCTTGAAGAGTCAAGGGGTATTTTCCAGGGACGAAATCAGTCGATCCCAGGGTTAGTCCTACAGCAGCGTGCCACTCGGTTGAAAAAAACGAAGAAAATAAGACCTATGGAGCCAATAATTGAAACAGAAAAGTCTATTACACTGATGAAGATGAGTGAGATGAATTGGATGGACTATACATTCTTGTTTTGACCCAGAATGACAGATTTGGCTACCTGCATGTGGCCCTGTGGATGATACTGAACCATCTGAGCCTGAGTCTCATAAAGCCAGATTTGGAATGTTAAACGGGCCCAGTGTTCCAGACTTGGAAGAAGTATAGGGTTCTGGGTCCAAAGCCGTTTTTGGCCGAGACCTCAATCCTGGTAGCAACACTTGTCAGACTCAGCGTTTATTGGGCTCAATCTTCTATTAGGCTGACCTGCGCTTTGATAACCCACTTCAAATTGAAACTTCCTTCTTCCTTACCAGATCTAAACATGGAATTGGACTCTGTTAAGTTTCTAAACTCTTAACCTGGGCTATCCATCCCATTTGCAGTCCTACTTGTAACAAAGACGGCCAAGCTCACTGGTGCTTTAATATAATCATGGCTCAAATGTTTCCATCTCCAATAAAAACCTGTAATTTAATAGGGCCCAGTGTACTTCAGTACCCAAATTCGGACTCAGCCTCTAATATGGGTACAATTTCTCAAACTCCTAATCCGGCCCGATAGATACCTCTGGGCCAAGGTTGTTCAAGTTGAGGGTAACCGTCTTAATCCAACCAATCGAAGGGTTGCGTTCAGGTTGGTCCAGATTTGCTACGGCTAAGTGGTCACCAAAGCAAACCCAAACCCATTTCCGACTGGTTAGCATACAAATGCAAATTCAAAACCCATTCAGACCCAACTCTACATTGGAACTGAACCCAGAACTATTTAGCAAATGCATTGACATCATTGAAAACAAAACCTTACACTCACAGCCAAGCATTGCCTTCATTTACCACCCCATAGAAACAAATAAAAAAACAGTAACCCAGTAATTCTATGTTTGGGTATACATTCTAAACCTGATTTATTAATGTGCTGGGTTTGGGTTGAGGCCGAACCTGGTAACAACCCACCCAACCTCACCTACCCATATAAGCAATCCTATAGAAACCAATGCAAATAAATACACTCCATACAATCAGTAATTCCAGGCAATCCATATGATGCATCCATAAGACCCAAAAAGGAGAGCGTGCTAACAGAAGATTTCTACTATAGGAAGTTGATTTAATCATCATTAAAACAGAAGGATCAAGAAAAGAAAATCCTTAATCCTAATAGCCTAGAGATTTTATAGTGATTACAAGAACTCTCTACATCCTACCTTATTCACTTAAATTCTCTCATACACTGGTTAAAAAAACAGAGAGACAAGAAACCCAAGAAGAAGAAAATTCAAAATCAAAAGAACAGGCATAGTTCATCTACACAAGGGCTCGTGAAGAAGATGTGACTGAGACATCTCAGCTTCTGATGAACAGCATCCAATCATCTCTTTCTCTCCACTGAAATCCAGCTCTTGGATAAAGAGAACTTCCCTCTTCTCTCTTATCACATTCAGTATCTTCTCAAAAACAGAGACTTCGCATGGGATTCTCAACACTCCTTCCTGTTGGAATCCAAACTCCTCCTCTGCCTCCCTTAGCAGCATTCTAAATGTATTGTGACCCAGATACTCTGTTGGGATCACAAACCTCTTCAGCTCTTCACCCACGCAGACTGCGAGGAATCCTTTGGGGACGGCAGCATCACTGGAGACCGATGAGATGGAGGTGCTGTCAGTGAAGGAGAATGTTCTCTTGAGGAATGCAATTCCCTTGCTGGTGCCATTGATGGGCTTTGGTGCAATTGCCAGCTTTCTCCACTTCTTGAGGATCTGTTGGAGCCTAACAATCTCTCTGATCTTATTGGACTTCTTGCAATCCATGAGAGAGAATTATTTTGGATCTTCTTTTTGCTACTTGAAATGCTTCAAGGAGCAAATCTCAGTTAGTATTTTCTGTTTCTTTTGTCAAACTCAACTGGGTGAGACTTGTATTTATGGAGAGAGCTTGTGGGAAAGTACAGGGTACTGATGCATGGGGACCATTGAATTCAAAAGGAGTCCATGGTTTGTGGATCACTGTCATCTGTATAATGACCCCTTTCCCTATAGTAGTGGTGGATGGGTTGATGAGCTGCACAATGTTTTTCCCCTCCTGATCATTGCTGTGTTTCTTTCTTAACTACAATCTGTAGGTCAAATATTGGATACTGGGGATGGCCACTGGATCAATGGTCATGATTGTGAGAGCTGTGGGACCCACTTATAGGGATGCATATGGGGACATTTGATTTGTACTTGTCGTAAGGCATAAGGACACCTCAAAATTCAAGTGAGGTTGGATCCTCTAATCATGGTATTCTTTCGACATTTATTTGGGCCTTTGATGCAACTTTTCTCAAGGCTTATTAATGGCTCTCTTCGTCTCTGTGATTGTGGTACTTTTTTAATCTTTTCCCTTCTTGGACTGCTTTTCTCTTACTGTTTTCTTATTGGAAGGGAGATTTTTTCAGGATTTGGGATATCTAGGTTTTTGTACTATTGTTATTTCTTTATGGCTTCTGGGTTTCATTTACCTTATTTCTTCTCCAAACTGCCTTAACAATCAACACTTACAAGGGCATCATTTTCTATATTATACTTTAATTCCTATTCTGAGATGTGAAGCTTTTGAAACTTCTTGAAGTATGTGTTGTAATCTTTGTTTATTTGTAATCATTTGCTTTCTTTGAATTTTCTATTTCTGTCTTGGGGGGTATGGCATATCATGGAGATCACATTGGCAATGAGGAGGATTCCACATGAATGGATCAAGCAAATGAGCTTAAGAAGAACAAAGAGAGAGTATAGAAACCATGCTCATCTTCATTCTCTATAGGGGCCACTTTCACTGACTAGAATTCACATGAGGATGGTTCTACTAATAAAATCATGTAGACTGTAAAATCCAAGTTATAACTAGAGTCCAATTAGAACCAGAGCCCAAGGCCCAAGTCCAACCTGCTAAAGGAATTAAACCCCAAAATTGGATCTGGGCCTGGCCGGTTTGACCAGTTGAATAGTCCAGATCCACAATTATAAAATTTGGCCTCTGGTGGATTTGGAGTACATGTTAAATCAATCAACCAAAGGGATAATCATGTAAATGATTTTTCATGACAATAATGGTATCTTAGTGATGTGAAAGAAGTAGATGCCCCCATCCATTGTGGGTGGGAGATGCTACATAGATAACTTGTCATATGCTACATAGATAACTTGTCATACAACTCAAATGCATGTGTATTGTAATAATTTAAGAATGATTTCATGTGCAAAGGAGGAAAGAAAATGTGGATAACTTGGGCAGCATAGAATAGAACTAATCACAAGCTTGGTCTTTTGGTCAAACTACAGAAAAATTTCGTACAATTTGACCAACGGTTAGAGTAATGAGGGGCTGAGTTAATGTAATAATGTGTGTAGTTTAATCTCAAGTTGGGTTAGGGGTCATATGATTCTGGAGTGGCCATGTGAAATCTGAGCACAATGTGAGGATTGAGTCCACGGAGTTCTATTCCAAGCCTTGCTTTGCAAATTTTCTAATACATTCTTGTTTCTTTAAGTAACATGACCCCAACTCCCAACATACTTTAAAACATTATTTTTTTATTGGCTCCTCCCTCCCCCTCTTCCCCCCTCCTCTAATATTGTAGTAAGAATAGTCCTTAGTTTTTACCATTGCCATTTGCAACTTCTAGGATACCAATGAGTTGTATTGGACCCCCAAGTTTATTAGACCCCTCAGTTTCCAAAAATGGGCTAAATAGGGGTGTTCTTGGCCAGGTTGGGCTGGGCTAAGGCTTATATAGGCCCAGACCAGTTTTAGAAACACAGGCGCAGCTCTTTCTCTCTAACAATATAGTTCTCACCATAGCCATTTTCAACTACTAGGATACAAATGAGTGTATTAGACCCCCTGTTTCCAAAATAAGCCAGATAGGGGTGTTCATGGTTGGGTTGGGATGGGCTAAGGCTTATCTTGGCCCAGCCTGGTTTTAGAAACACAGGCCCACATCTAGCCAAGCCCAACGAAGGGTCATAAGGTCCTGGGTCAAGCCTCGCCCACCTCAATCATTTCAACCAGAGCCTGCCAAATTACTCAATTGGGCTGGACCGTGGTTTCTATTACCTTTTTTTTTTTTTTGGCTTTTTATCACTCGTTTTGGTAAATAAGTTAATAAATGATTGACTATACTATTAGCCAAAAAAACAAAAAAAGGCAATACTTATTTGGCCCATTTCAGACTGGTTTTTAGGCTTTCTATCACTTAATTCAAGTCCATCTCAAATATCAAATTGGCCGAAATTTTAGATACAGCCTGCCCCAAGCCGGGTCGAATGGGGCTAGACTTAGGATCATGGTTTTAATACTTGGTGGAGCATCTCTCTCTCTCTCAATGATCATACAACTCCTTCTATCGGAACCAACAAATGAAAGTGAAACTTGAAGGACTTGGCTGATGGGGAGCCAGGTCTGTCAGTAAACGGTTTGGATGAACAGATCATCTTTTTTATGTGTGCATGTGAGTAAAAGAAAAGAAAAAGTACAAGATCACCTCTTTGTTGAATACATTACGTATGATGGTATATAATATTACCAACTGAACTGTAATTTGATTTTATTATTATAACTTTGTACGATCAATTCGAGTACGGATTCACTTCCCTGGTTGTTAAGCTCACTAATCTAGTTCATTTAGCATTGTACTTGTCTCTATTATAATGTGGTTCGCCCATTTATTTATAATTCTATGTTTGTCTTATTTTCTTATACACATGCTGCAGGAGTACAATGAGGTGGGGGCATGGGCTGTATAAGATCGGGTAGGGATGTCAATGGACCCCTTGTTATCTGTTAATGCAAGGACTTGACCCGAGAATTCTGGGTATGAACCCTCTTTTAGACCCCGATTGCACTGGGCCTATTCAGATCTAGACCCAAATACATGTATGTATTGAATTATATAGTATACATGAGAACGGCTCCTTATTTTAGTGGTAAGGGAATGCATGTTGTCATTGGGTGATCATGGGGTTTAAACCTAACCTCCCCCCTCCTTTGCATGACTTTTTATTACCTTATGAATGCAAATTGTGTTTTGTCTTCTCATATATGTGGATTCCATTACCTCATATGTGTGAGTTATGTTTATATCCTCACATTTGTGGGTCCCCATTATCTCTCATGTGTGAATGCATGTGTCTTCACATGTGCGGATCCACATTACCTCGCATGTGTGAGTTGTGTCTATATTCTCACATGTGTGAGTTCCTATTAGCTCGTATATGTAAATTGCGTCTTGTCCTCACATGTATAAGTTTTCATTACCTTACACGTGTAAGTTGAGCCATGAGTTGAATTCTGTTTGTATTTGGGTCTCATCCCCTCAACTGGGTTACTAAAAAAAAAAAAGAATTGCATAATATACAAAATGTATAATGACAAATTTATACATATACAATGGGCTCCTCTCTCCAGCAGACTCTCCATGTGGGCCTATGCTGCCCCCTAGTGAGGCCCACTTGAGCCCACACTATTGCATGGAAAAGTGGGAATTGAAAGATCTCAGTTAGCTACTTGTGGAAAATTTCAACTCTGCTAGATCATTTTAACCTTTGGTCTATGGCTTTCAAGTTTTAATCTTTTAAATTGGACGGTATCATTTTAACCTGTGGAAGTGGTTAAGCGGATTGAAAAACTTCAGCAGGGTTTTTATGGTATCATCGGCGGGATAAGAAGGTTAAAGTCTGCGAAATTGAGTTTGTCACCCACACACAATTTGAGTGTTTCGGTCGGTATAAATAGAGGCAAGATCATATTCCGTGTGATTGAAGAATTCATATATTTCATTGCACAACATTTCCTTCTTGAGAAGATGCTCAATCATTAACTTGATCCTGATCCAAATATTGAGTTAATTGATTTATGCCTGTGAGATTTGGGGTGGATCTTTAGGTTGGGACGGCTGTGCTTTGTGGTGGGAAAATATATAGAAGGGCGTTGGGCCCACCAGAGTGTAGGTTGTGGTGCATAAATCTCACATTAGAAATATAGGAGTTTTTATCCCGGGCATATAAGTGCGACTTGACCTCAAATCCTCACATGATACCTTTTTAAAAGCGTGTGACAAGATTGAGTTGAAATTGCATGAGCCAAAGCAAACAATATCACGGAAATAGCGGACAAGTCATTACAAATATAATCCACATTGAAGTTCCACAAGATAGATTTTAGTGTTAATCGTGACCAACTAAAATATTAGAGCTTAGCAAAATTCCCAAGAACAACTGAACGAGATCTAGTCTTAATGAAGGTGGACTGAGATTCCTTCATCCCTACCTTCTTACTTGGCAATTTGCATGCATCCCTGCTGTAAACTTACTTAACAACATTTTAAAACCTGACATGTTGTTGGATTTCATTTTTTCCACAAGTTTCTGGAAAATACAAAAATAAAACAAGATTTCAAAATATTAGAAAACTTGTGATACCTTAATTACTGAAAGGAATAAAAAATTAAAATAAAATCCTACCGATCTAATCATCAAGCACTGATCCTACGCTGAAATGTCTACAAACATGCGGATGATTTACAGTCCGCTCATTTGAGATCCACTTTTCCTTGCTAAGGCATCTATATCCGAGGCCCCAAGTAATAGTTATGGGAGATCATGGGCTCGGCCCAGCTCTCTTCGGGTCTGATTTAGACCTTAGGCTTTGTATACAGACACAATTAGATCTGAAATTTCGGCAAAGAAAGCTCAATGTCTTCCCCAAAATAGACAACTAGTGATTGTAGTTTAGTGGCTACTTTGGCAGAAAAGTGCTAGTCTACTAGTAGTTTAGTTGTGAGGCATCCTCCCCCGCCACCCCAAACCCCCAACCCCAAGAAGCAACTAGTGACACTTCCCCAAAATAGACAACTAGTGATTGTAGTTTAGTGGCTACTTTGGCAGAAAAGTGCTAGTCTACTAGTAGTTTAGTTGTGAAACCAACCCCCCCCCCCCCCCCCCCCCCCCCCCCCCACAACAAAAAGAAGCAAGTAGTGACACCTGTGAACAAAGTCCTACTTGTAGTTTGATGGTTTGAAACTTTAGTAGGATGTGTCATAAAAAAAAAGGCAGAAAATAAAGAGCAAGCAAGTCATAGAAAGCTCGACTTGCCACGCCCAAATGACTAAATGGGCACGCTAGAGCCTTAAATGTTTCAGGTTGGCCGAACCATAGCGGGCTTAGCTTGGATCTGGGCTCCTGTTTCTAAAGTTGGACCATGTCTGATTTTGCCTCAGCCAATCATCACCCCTGAGAATTGCTAGCCTCTCAAATTTTATTTTCACGCGAGCATGTATAGTGGTTGCAAAGGAAGTGAAATTGGGTAGTGAGAAATGCTCTATAGAAGGCTGCAGCATAAATGGGTAATGGGCCACTTTGTCAAAGAAAACACTTCAAAAAATTATCTAGTGGAAAACCTTTTTTGGGACATGTAACTCGTATCCTCTTTCTCACAATCGCTATATGGTGGCCTATATTTTGGCTCTTTGGTGAGCAATATAGAAAGCAAGAAATGAGTTTGTGTTCAAAGGTATTGGTTGCCATCCTTTTTCTATTCTAAAGTAAGCTATCTCCATTCTGAATGGTATAAATCATCCATCTAGAAAATACTCTAGGTGCATTCTAAGTGTTAGGAGGCAGCCGCCAAGATCCTTTGATATCGCGCACAGATCACTGCGGAAATAAGTTTAAACGATAATGATTCAAAAACCATACCTGCGAGATCTCTCTGATTTGATCTCGATCTTATAACAGCCTGAAAATCTCAAGATCTTTTACTGTATTCCTCTATGTTCGAACTCGCACCGGGGTGTGGGCCTCTTCTGCGAATTCTCCTTGCTCTCAAAAATGAGATTTCTCTTGTATATACTTTCTAGAGAACAATAGCATATATTTATAGGCTACAATAGGGACCTTAAGAATGAAATAAGGAATATGCTTCTTATATAAATAGGAAACCCTAATTCGACCCAAATTAGAATCTTAGATCTATAAATTACAATTCAGTCTACTAAAGAATTATAATTGTACTCATGTCTTTATTCTTAAAATAATATTTCGAGTTTCTTGTTATTAAATGCTTATTAATCTCCCCACGTTAAGATTTCAGATATCCATCGATTAAATAATTACTGACGCCTATATTTAATCGATATCTTTATAATTCCTTGAGACCTTACACTTAACTTATTTGATATGTCGGACACTAAGTCCACCTGCAGGGTTTGACATAGTCAAAACATATAAGCTTCATCAAGGGGATATCATCAATCCCCATTACGAGATGTCGATTCCGTCAATAAACTAATATGCACCATACACGTAGTGTAATCATCCAATTTACTGAGATTATTGACCCACAAAAGGTCTCACTCCTTTATAAATCAAAATGCCAAATACTAATTGCACGTGTCTATTATTTATATCGGGATTAAGAGTACAAGCTCTCATAATAACCATTTGGATGTTAATAATATTATATAGTCAGCGTAAAGATAATAACCCAAAAGTGGTCATGTTCAATACACACAAAGTGTACTAACATAACGAGTCGAAACTATACTGTTTCCCGTAGCCAAGACAAGCCTACTAAAACATCATGCTACAATCGTACCGATGGTATGTCCAGCTCTATCTAGATTGTGAACAACAATAACTTATATTCTAT
Source organism: Sextonia rubra (assembly GCA_037013555.1). Lineage (NCBI taxonomy): Eukaryota > Viridiplantae > Streptophyta > Magnoliopsida > Laurales > Lauraceae > Sextonia > Sextonia rubra. The sequence goes on from JASUAD010000027.1 coordinate 1,335,922, forward strand.
AAGAACCGACAAATAAGTCTTCCGTGCGTAAGCTGGACTCTACACACCAACTTGTCTACTTTATAGAATAAAAGACGCACTTATGCACAGTAAATAATAATGCAACCATTTACCGATACAAATTCTCATTAAGATGAAAAAAGCAAACTTTACTAATAAATAATTCAGTCAAAGAAAAATACATAAAAATATACTTTTAGTATAAATTTCCAACAATAAGTCCATATTGGAATTTGCCTATAGCTACTATGGTTTTTCTATATTATGATGCTGCATTCAAAAAAGTGGATGGCAAAGCTAGGTATGGTTTTGCTCTTTGAAATGATAATGGCTAAGTGCTTGTAGGATTTATTAAAGAATTATGCCTCTCTTCCACTAAAAAAGTAGAAGCGAAAGCTATTCTCTCAGCCCTAAAGGTTGTCGGAGCTGTAGCTTAACTAACGTCTAAGTTTTGTGTGATTGCGTACAAATGGTGCAGGCTTTGAAGGGAGAGCATAACTGGACTATAAATTCTATAGTATTGAATATTTTGGCATGTGGCAATTCCTTTGAATTTATGAACTTTTCTTATATTTTTAGGAAATGTAATATGGTTGCCCACAGCTTTGCTAAAATGTAATATAGTTTGAGTGTGGGTGACTACTGGGTTGAGACACTCTATTCCTATTATCATTAGGGGCTTTGTCTTTGTCACCTTGTTTAGATATTTTTGTGATTAACGAAATCTAATCTTTACCAAAAAAAAAAAATCTGCACGATTGCTTTTCCATTTTTTTTGTCAGGTCTCTTATTCATCAAAGTAGAAAGTAGGACAAGGAAATGGAGATTCTATTCTGCAATCTCATTTGATTGGAGAGAGGGCGCCAGTGTAGTGAAGTAGGGTAGGCCGAAGGAGGGCTATTTCAAGGTGCATTATAAATTTCCATGCAATGGTACCATTTCAAAGATCGTATCTTTGCATCTATGGTGGACAATTCAGTGTTTTTTGTTTTTTTGGCTAGGTATTTGCCCCTCTGGTACTTTCTTGGGTGGTGTTCTTTATTTTTTCTTGGAATATATGAGAATGATTTGTGGGTGGGCCGGAGTGGTAATTTGATGGCAGATCGGTGATGATGATTATTAGTTGATGATTGTCATGCTCTACGCTTTCTGTGGGGGAATTAAAGTGAGTGTATTAACCAATAATCATGATTGTGTGTAGGATTCAGGGTCACACTGTGCCCGGCTCAGTTCATGGGATACCCCAGCTTTATTATTTATCCGGCCTGAGGTTTCGGACTCGGCCCAGCTCGCCTATTGTCGGATCTGACCATGATGCCTCCAGTATATACGTGAGCCTAGGGATTGAATGGCAATTTGGGTTGACCATTGACTCTAAGAAGTATGTCCCAACTACGAACCTGACCCTTTTCTGAATCAGGTTTGAAATGCCAACATGAACCTTGAAATCTTGAGTTTGGTGGGTTGGCATGTATGGGCTCGACATGAAACCGATAGATATTTTTTGTTTGGATTGAAATGTTTGATTTGCTGCCCAATGGGAGAGTTCTAAACCCATTACACACCGGTTCATGATGCATAAAAGTAGAGAAGCTTATGAGTTATATGGGCCTTGTTCTGTGTTTTTTTGTCCAGCCCAAAAAATAGGTCCAGGCCAAGTTGATCGGCTAGAGTCCAGCTCTTGGTGAGCTTAGCTCTCTTGTCTGTCTACCTTGGGGTTGATGTGCGTCGAAAGAGCAAAGGATCAACTCCTTGTGAATCGATTTATTATTATTATTTTTTAATATAATTCTGGCAAGAAAGATGATGAGATCAGATGGTTTGAATTCACAAAAGGTGGGCCCCATATTGGTGGGGTGTTGGCCAGTGAGGCATATGATTGGACAATAATTTGGGCCCACTACTTTATAAGAGGTTCATTCTAAATTTTTTTTTGGGCCTAAAATCTGCGCCTCATCCAGAGCTTAAAGGAGCCTGAACTTATCTGGGCCTCATCCAGGCTGCGGGCCTGGCTTATGTGAACCAAACCAGTCTGGATATGGGCTCAGCCAAACACCAATAGAACTTGTCAACATGGGCCGGGATCAGGCTCTTTTAAGGTGGACACTGGAAGGATGATGGAATGATAATACTCATGAGCAAAATGATTAAAATGGAGCATGTGATCAACTAAGATGTTATAATTTATTATAATAATCATCATTTGAATAATAAAAACTACCTTGAAAAATTATATAACAGCTTTAAAATGATTTAGATGAGAGATTGCATGATTGTGGTAGTAACGGTTGGAAGGAACTGGATCATGAGTTACCGGGGTTTTAATAAAACTAGATTTAGATATTGGGAGTTGCTGGTTCAAATTTGTGCAATCATGTTTGAATCTTAAAACATGCACAAATAACCCTTCCACCAAGTGGCCAGCATGTGCACTAGATGGAGCAAGCCATGAACTCAATGTTGGAGATATTAGTGTTAGAGAAATTACTTACGAAGAATGTTCAATCAGGAAAATAAATAAATAATTAGAATAGATAATTAGTAAATATAAATAATAATACTTGGTATAATGTAAATGTGAGAAATTGAATAATAAAATAATAAAAATAATAGGCAAGATGCACCAATTAAGATGTTAACTTAAAGATAGTAATTTTTCACATGTAGGTGGTTTTGGTGAAATTTTATCCTCAAGATACAATGCCCAAGTCTGACTCGAAGTCTGCACACTAGAGTTAAAAAAAATGGAATTGCTCTTAAAAATTATAAAATAATAGTAAAAGAGAAAACTCTATACTCTTCATGTTTTCTAATGTCATCTCAGAATTATGAAAAAGACTTATAGGGTTAGAAAGCACCCTTAAAATTGGGTCACATCCACCCAAATGTCTCAAGAGACATCTCATTCGATGGGTACAAATATAGTTTAAAAAAAGATACTAACATTAAAATATTTGAAATAATTTGAAAGGATACATTCTACTCTAAGTCTCTATCAAGATAATAAAAAATTAATTGTTGGTTTTTAGAAAATGCCCAACAACAAGGAGATAAGTTAGTTTTGAATTTTACTTTTTGTAGTTAGATTTAAATTTTCAATAGTTTTTCTTGTACACATCGAGATGATTTTCTTGATTGAAAGATATGGTGAAAATTCTATGCAAATTTGGCCTCTTTATATGATATCATAGCCATTGGTCCAATCTCTTATGCTTTTGTAATAATATCACTCTCTTTTTTCTTTTTTTTTTTTCGCTTATGAACAAAAGTTTAGCATTCTCCCTTGTCCATGCATCTGTCTCAACCTCATGATCTTGTCATATTTATCAAGTTGCACGATGAAAACTTCTAGAAGAATTTGATCTAATGGGTCACTAGCATTAATGGACTCAAAAGAGCGAGTTGTGACAATGATGGCCTCTATAAGATAGATGGTGATCACAAGAGATGGTGATCTTGAAATATATTAAGAAAGATCAAGAATTTGCATTTTTTTTATGATAATAAATATCATATCCTTTTTTCAAATGGACCATGCTATTGTGGAAGTGTGTCAGAGATATCACCAATAACCAAAATAGTGGCTGTGGTGGGGCATAGTGGCCATTGGCCAAAACGGTATTTAACGGGTGACTCGTAGCAGTTAAGGCAATACGTATCGATGTAAATCTTTTAAGTGGTCAAAATTTGTAAATATTGTATAATAGTGAATCTTGTGTTTTTTTAAATGATTTGAAACCAAATAAGATTAGAGACAACTTTAGAATAGTATAGCAAACTCAACTGCTAGGACTAATAATGCGGCCACTATGCTTTGAACCATGCATATCACTAGATAAATTAGGCTCATAGGAAAGTTAGTATTGAATTTAAGATGAACTTATCCTATCTATATCCTCCACTCTCCATTACTCAACCCAGCCAATGCAATTAGTGAGACAGAGAAAGGAGAAAATTAAATAATAATAATACTAATAATAGTAACACCTGGACAATCAAACTCAAGTACACAATAGGACACATTGTGCCGAGGGAGTCACCAGGCATGCTAATTTCCTTGTCTCATTGACAGAACATCTATCTCTTCACCGATGATAGGCGACAACAAGGGATTAAAATTGTTTGAAAATTGAGGCCAGAATATTAAGTTGAATCTTCTGTTTAACTTTTTATAAGAACAACGATAAACGACTCCAGAATAGGAGCAATTTCCTCTTCCAGGAGACACAGGTCAAAGATAGAACCAAGGAAGAAGAAACATAAGAGCAATTACAGATAGATTAGTACCTGCCTCTGCTTTGCCTAATGAATCATCTTCTTCAATCACCTAATCAACCCAAGGAATGTAGGATTAATTAAAGAGCCAGTAGTTCTGCTGACTTAGCCTTCCACCATAGTTATGAGACAAAGACATCATTTTCATGTGTGGTCGTAACCTTTTCTTTTTTTTTTTTTTGTTATTTATTTATTTTGGTTTTTACATTAGAACTCCAACCAATCCTAATTCAGTTGACATTCAAATAATAAATAAATAAAAATCTAGCCAACCCCAGTATTATTGGATGAGGCAGCCATGATGGAAGTGATGAGCAAGCAGTGTGCAATATGCATCCTACACCTCCAATAAAAATTGGGCCAAGCTGAGTCAATCCAGTACTGGGGCCCATCAGGCAACAGACGTGAACCACCCAGTTTTGTGAGGAGGAGTATTGGATTGAACTGGGTTCCTGTCAGATCCCCACCCAAAATGCATCATGGGTTTGTGGGCTATACTTGGACATCCACCACTCCAATCACTTTGGCTAGTGAGGTAAGCTTTAAGTTTTTTTATGATATGATATGTTTCACCCTCCTAATGATAAAGATAACATATTATTAGTAGAGACCTCAGTGGGAGCATTTGTGAGGATTCCACTAGAGCATTTGCAGTCTCAGTCACTTGCATGCAAATCATCCCCTTCCAGAAACAATTTTATCTTACGCTACTATCACAAACCTTCTCAATAATTTGATATTATCACTAGATATTCAAGATATCGTAAAAAATGATAATTGACATTTTTTGTAAAGTCCCTACATCTTAACCAATTTAATTTGGAACAAAAAATGATTTTTCCAATTTCTCAATTTTTTTAGGATATTCTTTTCCATTTTTATATCCCATGACATGTGCAAAATGCTGAAAATGACAATACGTCCAGAGGGTGGCAATTTGCCAATAATGGACATTGGTCTGCCATTACCCGTTTTAGGAATTATTATAGTTTATGCCATGAGAATATACCATTTTGAGTGGGCAGAAGGAATTTTTCAAATTTTATTAAGGAGGGAGAAAGTACAAAATTATATATATATATAATTAAAAAAATTTTAAAAAAAAATAGTTGAGTTGAAGCTATAAGAGAATAATATTCTTTGCATGCACATGTACCAACTCTTGCACCAACCAAATGACCCAACCCAACGGGTCAAAGTCATTGGCTATGGAGTGGACAGATGAGAAAAGCCAGAAACAGCCGGTAATCGCGTCGGACTGGTTGGATGAATCTCCACGGTCCAATATGTATTTGGGGCATTGTTAAATGGTTAAGATCATCCAATCAATATGAGTTTTAGAGGATGGTCCTATGTATCTATGACGATGCAAATGAAATGGACAGTTTGGATGGACTAATATCTGTGCAACAGGTGCGTGAGTGCGTGTGGAAAATGCAAAAAGAAGGCCTTAAAAAAAGGAGAAGTCTGTTTAAAAAGGGGCATGGAAATGGTGTTTGCGTGGCCACTCTTTCGTTACTTGCCTCATTGGATTCTCACTCAACGGCCATTCTCCTCCCTCTAGGGAAAAACAACCTTTGATTTGTTAGAAACTACAAAAACACCATTCGGGTTGCTCATGGCCCAGCAAAAAAAATTTTGGGTTTTCAAGTCTCCCAATTTTATTTGGATCATATGAGTACAGCCCTATAAAAATTACTCCACATTACTAATGTCTGATAAATCAAACCGCGCAAAATCGTCACCTCGTGTATTCATCCCGAGCAAACTTATGCTCCAAACAAATTAGGCTACCAATAAATTGAGCAAATCTAAAATACTTGGTTTGCAATATGAGAAAGGGAGCCAAAAATAAGCAGTTGATTGATCATGGGGCAAGTGCAATTTCAACAAGAAAGGGAGCAACCAAAAAACTAGCAAGGGATAGTTTAGCGGTGGGGAGCCCTATTCTCTATCAAATGCTTAGAGTTGGATCCTTGAGTTCACTTTTCTCCGTATGAAGGTGGTCTTCTCCTCTTCTCTTTAGGGTACGAGTGCGTACCGATCACTCCCACAAAGGTCCAGCCACGTTGGCCCAGCTTAGGCTATTGGCAAGCCAACTTATGGTTGTAGTAGTTTTTGGTAGTTTAATCCAAGGAGAAGGGCATTGAGGCATCTAGAGTTGGCCACGAAAAAAGACGCATGTGTTCGTGAGAAGCTAAGGCAGCTTTGCCTTTGTAACGCAAAGCCAACAGTGGTGAGAGTTGCTTCTTGCATTAGGACACGTCCATGTACATTCATTCTTCCCCATATAAAGGTGGCAGAGGTGAGATATGTCTTGGAAAACAAATTATAGAATACAAGCTGTGTGAGAAAGAGAGGAAGGATGGAATGGAGAAAGGGCTACCTGGACTTGGTGCTTGTGCCTTGTGGGCTTCTCATTAGCATTCTATACCATGGGTGGCTTTGGCACAAGGTTAGAACACAACCCAAAAGCACAGTCATTGGAATTAATGCAACTGGTCGACGTCGTTGGGTTGTTGCCATGATCAAGGTAAAATAAAAAGAAACCATGATCTATTTCACCATTCTACTTAAGCTTGCAGGGTTCTGATTTTCATGAGTTTATAGCTTATCATCATATATCATTTTCGTCATCAAAGCTTTGTCTCAATTAGTTAGTTAGGTCAGCTACACAAATTCTATTTTGTCATTCTAATCTTTCTTAAGCCATATCCATACTTTAGGTCGCAGTTCTTAACTTACATATATGCCAAAATATAGACAAAGTGACCTTTCATATCAAGATTTTTGGTTTTCTTTTTTTTTTTTTTTCAACTAATAGTTGCTATCTTATTCTCGTCTTGTGAGCTTCTTTTTTGCCATGATTTGAAATGATCTTCCATCAAATGCTAAGGTTAAAGATGGTAATGACTTTAAATCACTCGAGGAGTTACCATTGCCAATGTATGACATCACCTCACCCCACCAGAACACCTTTGAAATCTGATGAAGGAAGAAAAATGCTGGATGGAATTCTAATGGGGAATGAGTTTGTTGGCTCACTGAGAGTTGTATGTGAAGTTGACATGGAAAAGACTTAGGACAATGCTAATATCAGGTTCTAGAACACGTATTCGGTGGAATGTGATTCAGGATGAGGTGGATTAATAGTTATTAGCCATGGGATGCATGGAATATGCCTTGAGAAATATTCTGCCATCAATTATACAATAAGCCATTCAGTCTAGGCCAGTCAAGTCATTCCACATGGCAACCTTCCATTACATGCCACAAAAACTGCACTATGGATCACTAGTGACACTTTCTAAAGAAGTGAGAGAGAATGTCAGCCATTCTAGTATACTGTGGATTATATCCTCCAATATGTTTTTCTTAGTACTTCTATCCATATCTTTTCCGGTGTAATCTTTTTTTTTAATTTCCATTCATGTCCTTTCAGCCTACCCCTTCTACTTGTTTCTATTCTTAGTTATTTCTCTATGTATCAAGTTCATGTTTAAATCATAAACGTAATTTTCATTTAAAACTAATAATAATGGCCATATATTCTTAATTTACCTAGTAAAATAACTCCCTTAGATTTAGATATCCAATCCAAAAATATTTCATGCATAGGCTCTTTCGCCACACTTGAGCCCAAATGTGAACAAGAGAGATACAGATACAAAAACACACACACACACATACACACACACACTGTTCGAAGCAAAAAGGGATATAGAAGGGAAGTTGATAGGATAAAAAGAAAAACTTCAAAGCATGTATCAATGCCACTTTCCTAAAGAAATATTTATCTGCTTGTGTAGAGAGTTTAAGAAATTTCCTCTAGGATGCAATGAAGTTTCTGCTTTATTGGTCTTGCACACTAAAAAACCACTCTTAAGAGTCTATTTATAGTGTTTGTATGAAATTGCAGTTAGGATAGTTTTTTCTGCAATAAAAACCACCCTAACAAAGATCTAAAAAGGTTGTATCTATTTAAGATATCCTTACAAGAATTTAGAAGGGTTGTGTCTCTTTAAGACACCCTAATAAGGATTTAGAAGGGTTGTGACTGTTCAAGATACCCTTACAAGGATTTAGAAGGATTGTGTCTCTTCAAGACACTTTAACAAGGATTTAGAAGGGCTGTGTCTGTTCAATATTAAATTTGAAAAATGTTTCAACAATCACCCACCATTTTCAAAATTTTGAAAGATAATAGATTCAACAACAGTTTCATTCAAGTAAAATGCATACATTATGGTATCTTGCGATTTAAACCACAAGTTAGTGAAAGTTCATTACAACAGATCTGAAGAGTAAAGTAGATTAAGCTTTGAACCATATTTTCTTTTTGACAAGTTGCATAAACAATCACACACACTACTTATACTATGAGACTCATACTTGTTTGACACTTAAATGGCTATGTGTCCATATCCATTCATGAGTGTTTTAAAAGCCAAACCTTTAGCTCTTAGTAGCGGCACCACTTCACACTCACATAGGTAGACTCTACCAAGGATGGCCCCACATGTTGAGCATTCCGACGATGAACCATCTATAAGTCTATTAAGAATTACTCAACATCCTTTTGCTTACACGAGTACCAAACACTAGACAACCTTCGGATGCTTATGAATATAGTGCTCACAATCACATTGATAATGTATTTTGACTCATTGAACTCAAGACATGACGTTGCATCAAGCATTAAGTCGAGTTTCCATTATTGATGATTAAGTTTAATAGGCTTGAGACCCATCACCCTTGATGTTATGTTCACCAAGTTTCTTGCTAGCCTTTTTGTTAGAGGATCAACTAAATTTTGACTTGACCTTACAAAATCAATTGTGATTACACCATTTGAGATCAAGTCCCTTACGTAACTGTGTCTTAGTCCAATATGCCTGGACTTACCGTTATATACGTGACTATAGACTCTTGCAAGTGTTGCTTCACTATCACAATGAATATAAATTGGTGTTACAGGCTTTAGCTACAAAGGAATTTCATAAAGTAAATCCCTAAGCTATTCCGCCTCCTTGCTTGTAGAAGCAAATGCTACAAATTCAGCTGCCATGGTGGAATTTGTTATGCACATTTGTTTCTTGGAACCCCAAGAAATTGCACCACCTCCAAGCATAAATACCCACCCACTAGTTGATGTATGATCTTCCTTATCCATAATCCAACTAGCATCAGAATATTCTTCTAGGACCGAAGGATAATCCACATAGTTAATACCAATATTCATTGTTTTCTTTATATACTTTAGGATTTTTCTAACCCCATGCTAATGCATTTCACTTGGATTACTTGTCAATCTGCTGAGTTTGCCAACCACATATGCTATATCCGGTCTAGTACATGTCATTGCATACATAAGACACCCAATTACTCTTGCATACTCTAACTGAGCCACCGGATTCCCAACATTCTTTGTAAATTTCATGTTGGAGTCAAACGGAGTTGATGCGAGATTACATTTCAAATGATTAAACTTATTCAATATCTTCTCTATATATTGAGATTAAGAAAGAATTATGCCGTCTTCTTCTTTAATGATTCTTATACCAAGGATGACGTCCGCCTCACCCATGTCTTTCATAGCAAAGCTATTAGACAAAAACTCTTTGATAATTTCTACTTGTTCTAAATTGGTCCCAAAAATTAACATGTCATCCATGTAGAGACAAATTATGACACCCTTGTCACCGTTGAACTTGCTATAAACACATTTATCTGATTCATTGATCTTATATCCATTAGCAAGTACAACCTCATCAAACTTTTGATGCTATTGCTTAGGTGCTTTTTTAAAACCATACAAGGATTTTACTAGTTTACACACCTTTTCCTCTTATCCTTGTACAACGAAATCTTCATGTTGTTCCATGTACACTTCCTCATCTAGTTCACCATTTAGGAATGCTGTTTTCACATCTATTTGATGAGTTACCAATTTGTGAATTAAGGCTAGCGCGATGAGTACTCTTATGGTAGCTATTCTCGCAACCGGAGAATATATGTCAAAATAATCGATACCAAGCTTTTATGTAAAGCCCTATGCTACCAACCTTGCTTTGAATTTGTCTATGCTTCCATCCACCTTTATTTTCTTTTTGAAAATCCATTTGCATCCAATTGTCTTGAAACCAATTGGAATGTCAACCAATTTCCATGTTTTGTTACCCATGATGGAATCCATTTCATCATTGATTGCTTTCTTCCAAAAAGGAGCATCATGAGACTTCATTGCTTCTTTAAACGTTCTCGAGTCTGCTTCCGTGTTGAAACAATACAGAATTTGCCTACTAACCGAATCTCTAGTTCCTTCCACTAGAAACATAAAGAAATCCAAACCGTAGGTCTTAGCTTTCCTTGGTCTTTTGCTACATCGAAGTTCTACAACTTCTTCATTAGTACTTTCCATTGGCTCTTTTCCTTTGTCATTTTTATCATTTGTACTATTTTTCTTCGGAACACTATCTTTGATCTGTAGTGTAGAGGTAAATTGATTTTCTTCAAAGAGAGCATCTCTAGACTCAATGACAATGTTTACTAAAATTGAGCTATTAAGTTCTATTACCATAAACCTATATGCCTTGCTATTATGCACATATCCTAAACATATACAAGCGAGTCCTCTTTCACCTAATTTCTTTCGTTTTAGTTCTAGGACTCTCGCTATACTTTGTAACCCCAAACTCTAAGATAACTTAGATTTGATTTCCATTTATTCCAGAGTTCATATGGAGTGATATTGCCCCTTTATTAGGAACTCGGTTTAAAATATAACAAGCTGTTAATATAGCTTCACCCCAATAACCTTGGCTCAGCTCAAAGTAGGAAAGCATAGCATTAACCATCTCGGTTAACACCCAGTTTTTTCTGTCAACCACACCATTTTTTTGTGGTGTATATGGTGCCGTTGTTTCATGCACAATCCTGGTGAATTCGAAATACTTTGGATCATAGTATTCTATTCTCTGATCTAACCTTAAACATTTAAAAAATGTCTCACAATGAAGCTCAACTTCGGTTTTAAAAATCCTAAATTTTTTCATAACTTCATATTTGGAACTTAACAAATATACATAGCAATATCTAGAGAAGTCATCAATAAAAGTAACATAGAATTTCTTTTCACCTATGCTACGAGTACTATGCATGTTGCCCACATCACTATGTATCAACTCTAAAATGCTTGTTGTCCTTTTAATTTTAGGAAAAGAGTTCTTAGTAATTTTAGTCAACATACAAGTTTTGCATTTCCCATGACCTTTATCAAAATATGGTAACAAATCAAACCTAACCATATCATGTAATCTTCTAAAGTTAACATGTTCTAGCCGATGGTGCCATAAAAATTTGGACTCAACAATATAATCAGAAACAACCTTCTTATTATTATTATTATTATTATTAATCATGGCTACATTAAGTTTAAACATATCATTACTAAGATAACCCTTTCCAACAAATATTCCTTCTTTGGACAGCACAAAGTTATCTGCCTCAAAGACAAGTTTGAACTCAAATTTATTCAACAAATTACCCGATACAAGGTTCTTCTTAACTTCTGGTACATAATATACATTAGTTAAGGTCAATTTCTTTCCAGAAGTAAACTCTAATTCCACATTTTCAATTCCCATGACCTTAGCAGTGGAGGAGTTTCCCATGTATAGCATCACGCCTTCTTGCACCGATTTCATGGTCTTGAAGAATTCCTTGTTTTTGCAAACATGTCTTGTAGCACTAAAGTCAATCCACCATGCCAAATCCTCATCAAGCATATTTACTTTAGAGATTATGGCCACTAAATTGTCATTTTTAACACTTATTGACCCTTTCTCATTTTTTTTCTTGAGGAATCGATAATCCTTCTTAACACGTCTCGATTTTTCGCAGAAAAAGCAATTCCTTTTGAATTTCTTCTTGCCCTTTTGTCCTCCACCATTAGGGTACGACCTTTTTGTGGAGTTTTTGGAAGACTTTTTGTCTTCCACCATATGCACCTTGGAAACTGAAACTATGGGTTTCTTTGGTTCCTCTTGCATACAGAATTCTTTATCCACACGTAAGTACTTGGCCAAATCCTCAAATGACATATCTTCTTTTTTGTGCTTAAGACTTCTTTTAAAATCTTTTCATGATACCAATGATACTAAACACAATGATGGAATCATCCATATGCATGGAGTGCAATCAATAATTGTTTAACATTCTCTCCAATTCATATAGTTGATCCATCACTAATCTATCATCAGTCATTTTATATTGATTGAAGTGAGTAACAACAAATTTCTTACTTGTGAAGTCTTCTTGCATGTACCGAGTCTCCAATTTTTTCCACAATTCCTTTGCTCTAGGGACTCCTTAATAGATGTCAAATAGAGAGTCCAACATTGCGTTGAAAATATGTCCTTTAGTAACTTCATCATCGTGATCACATTTTTGCCTTCTCCTAATTTCAACCACCGACTCATTCTCGGTCTCCATTGTTTTTTGTGTGTTCAAAACATATACCACTTGGAGAGAAACCAATAGAAAATGAACCCTCTTTTGCCATCACAGAAAGTTTTCTCCATCAAACCTTTTCAATTTGACAAAGTCGGTAGCTAATTCCCTCAAAGTGTGTAGAGCAGCCATTGATCTTAACAAATATTCCTTTAGATTGTTCGAAACAAAAAGGTATATAGAAGAGAAGTTGATAGGAGAAAAAGAAAAACTTCAAGGCGTGTATCAATGCCACTTTCCTATAGTAATATTTGTCCGCTTGTGTAGAGAGTTCAACAAATTTCCTTTAAGATACAATAAAGTTTCTGGTTTATTGGTCTTGCACGCCAAAAAACCACCCTTAAGAGTCTATTTATAGTGTTTGTATAAAATTACAGTTAGGACAGTTTTTTCTGCAGTAAAAACCACCCTAACAAAGATCCAAAAGGGTTATGTCTGTTCAAGACACCCTTATAAGGATTTAGAATGGTTGTATTTAGAATGGTTGTGTCTCTTTAAGACACCCTAACAAGGATTTAGAAAAATTGTGACTGCTCAAGACACCCTTACAAGGATTTAGAAGGGTTGTGTCTCTTTAAGACACCCTAATAAGGATTTAGAAGGGTTGTGTCTGTTCAATGTTAAATTTGAAAAATGTTTCAACACACACTCACACACACAGAGAGGATAACTATAAAATGAAACACAGTTTCTTAACAAAATCTACATTGTGAATTTGTCGACAGGACAATGACAAGAAGAACATATTAGCCGTCCAAACACTCCGAAATGCGATCATGGGCTGCACCCTGATGGCCACCACTTCCATCCTCCTGTGCTCCGGCCTAGCTGCAGTCATCAGCAGCACATACAGCATCAAGAAACCGCTCAACGACACAATCTATGGCGCCCATGGGGAATTCATGGTGGCCTTGAAGTATGTCACCCTCTTCATGATCTTCCTCTTCGCCTTCATGTGCCACTCCCTCTCCATCAGGTTTGTGAACCAGGTGAACTTCCTCATCAACATCCCACAAGATGATTCCCACGCAATCACCGCCACCTATGTTTCCGACCTTCTGGAGAAGGGGTTTCTCCTCAACACTGCAGGGAATCGCCTCTTCTACACTGCGCTTCCGCTTCTCCTTTGGATCTTTGGACCAGTACTAGTTTTCTTTTGTTCACTTACCATGATCCCTATTTTATATCATCACGATATTATTTATGAAAGTGAGGAGGGGAAGATAGGGAATAAAAGAATGATAGAAGCATAAGGTGTTAACATTTACAAGTGATAGTTGAGGAATGAGGATTAAGAAATGAATATGTGTATTATGGATAAGCCACATTATTTTCATCAACTAATATTTTAAGCTGTAGCTCAGTTGATGAGGCACCGCTTTTTCACAGGGATCAACCCCCCTTTGATCATAACAAATTAAATAGTGAACTCTTTTTTGGGAGAAGACCAGCGGGCAAAAGAGAGTTACAAATCTTAACAATTCTGAATCCTTCTTGTTGACAGTTGAATCTTGTAGGAGAAAAAAGCTCCATTCTTGCTACTGAAATGAAGTAGAAGCAAATGACCCTTTTTATGAAAAAAAACTGATATCATTAGAAAGAGACATTCATTTCACTTTTAAAAACAATAACATTTTGGATGGTGGGGTGAGATAAAAACATAGGAGCGGTTGCCAGGATTCTAATTCATTCCGAGCAGAATTTCCCAGGAGGGATATACTAGTTTTACTAGTTTTACAGGTGAATTTCCCAGCATTAAAAGAAAGAGAAAGCAGCAAAAAACAAAAGATCATTTTGTATCTCACATTACCCTTAGAAAACTTGTTTAATTAGTTTTAAAGTTCTTATAAATATTGTTATTTTTGCATAATAATTTTTCAACGAGAGTAAGAGCAGACTTCTAAGAAATGGATTCCTAAAAATGGTTAAAATTGAAGGTAAAGGGCCATCAAACAGTCCCTTTTTTTTTATTGAAACTGAATTAAGGACACATGGAAAATGATTACCCAGCCACCACTCCCATTCTTATATCCATTACAATCCTTTGTTGCAACCGATTTTACTGGGAGCTCTTTGGAAGTCAATGCCATGCAAACAAACAGGCATTAAAAAAGTGCTAGCATTTTCTAATTTTATACCCTTTGAAAAACAAACCAAATCCAAAGACTTATATACCGAAACTGAGACAACCAAACTCCGACCAATTGCACTCTGCCAGTGAATTTACAATTCAAGTGGGGTTCAAGTCTACTATGTTCAGGTTCCCTTCATATAGTTGGGTTCAGGCCTTTTTGGCTAAATTGCAAGATGTACATGGCGGGTGAGGGGGGTGCTATAAAGGCATAAAGCCTCCAGAGAGAATCCAAAAGTTTTCTATACAAAGCCAAAACTAAAGAAGATAAACAAGGGAGTAGCAACAATGTAGCGTAAAGCCCCCAAAGAGAATCCAGAAGTTATCTATACAAAGCCAAAACTAAAGAAGATAAACAAGGAAGTAGCAACAAAAGAAAACAAGAAAAACACTAGAAGAGGCCCAATGCATAGCTTTTTTTGAAAAGATTGAGCTATGAAGGATATAGGAGGAAAGGTAGCAGAAAAGGCGCCATGGTAAGCCGAAGGCATTGCTTGAGAGAAACTCAGCAGACGTTGTTAAATAGAGGAGCTTCAACCGAAAGAGATATCAGGTTACTATTGAAGATGGCTTCATTCCTGACTAACCAAATGGTAGAGAGGATTTGGAAGAAAATGGAGGCCATGCACTTTCTTCCACACTCATCTAAACCAAATGAAAGAGCTAAACAATAACCTGTAACGGAAGGAGCAGAAGGCTGATGCTTGCCATAGATGAGTCCAATTCCAAAGAGGAGCTGAGTGGTTACCAGCAAAGAAGAGATGGTAGTCGGACTCTATTTGGGATTTGCATAAATGGCATCTTGAAGCCAAATTTTTTCCTACCGATCGGGCCGAAGAGTGGGTTGGAGTTTTGCTGTGAAAGAGACACCAAATGAAGCATGCAGTTCTTGGGTGCACAAGCTTGCTCCAAACTAGCTTAGCTCAGGGGACTGGATTTGACCTTGAACGAACTTTCTGCTAGGCCTCTTTCAAAAAGAAAGACCCACTTGAATTTCCAGCCCAACGCAACACATAATGGGATGGATCCTCAGGTATTTGGATTGATTGAGCTTGCTGCAAAAAACTGATGACGGTTGGACAGGGGAAATCTGGAATAATCCATCTTCTGCCTGAAATGATTGCAACGAAAATCTGTCCCAGAAAAACTGATTTGAGGGAATCTAGGGGCTATTGGAGAGAAGTCCATCCACCGATCAAGCCATATACTTAACCTGGTGCCATCTCCAACATACCAGTAACAATTTAATTGAAAGACATAGGCAAGAGACCGTATTTTCCTCCAAATACAATATCCCGATTTGGGATTACCTGATACTAAAGAGAAGAATCCTTGAAATACTTACTTCTAAACCAGTTAGCCCAAATTGATGCGGTGGTAATTGCATTCCAAACAAGCCTAAGCATACAGCGATCATGGTTGAGTTCAGGCCTGGGTTTGCCCATATTCAATTCAAGTTGGAGTTGTAACAAGTCGACCTGCCCAAGCTCCAACCTAACTCAGGCCTCCCAATGGGCGGAGCCGCTTGGATCCAGACTCGTGAGCCTGCTTCAGAGTCACATAGATCTAGCCTCCGAGCCTGTCTCAAAGTCATTTAAATTTCGACTTTCAAACAAATGATTTGCAGAAAGGCTTACAATTTGGAATAGAGCTGATATACACAAGTAGCAGGTTCCCATGTTCCCATTGTCACAGCTGCAAGTCCATTAACCATTTCAAGAAAATTAAGGTGGTCTAGTCTACTGTTCGGACGATATGGATTGACATGCTTGTATGCTGTGCAAGTTCAAGCCCACTTATCATTTCAAGCTTATCTGGGGTCCGTCCACCATATATATCCAACCCATTGACCCAGCCTGTTTTCATGGCCCCATCAATAAGCAGTTGGGTATGAGATATAGTTGCATGCGTCTTTCAATGATAAATACTGCCAGCACAAAATTGAGTTCAGTTAGAATTGGGTCAATACTTGCTACAGTTGTTGGTCAACGTCAACTAAACCATCACATTGCCATCTAACTACTAAATATAATCTGAATTCAAGCCCCCAAAACAGACAATCCTACGTTGAGTTTTCACCCATCAGTACCATTCATATTAAAACCAACTGAAATTAATAAATAAGGAAATATTCGAACATGATCAATTTAAATTCCAAATCTATTGAATCTGCTTCACTTAAACGCAAAGCAATACAAATGAGTGCATTTGATACCATCATTAATTCAAATCTACTTACATGACTGACCCACAGAATTCAAAAACCGAAAAAAGCAAAAGAAAAAGAAGTCAGAATCCTAATTCGGAACCTTGTTTAATTCAACTGTATCATACATTGGCGTACATTGTCTTTACAAAAAGAGGGGGAAAAAATCAAACCCTAAATAAAAGGAAGAGTTCATCTCCTCAAGTGCATCTGAATAGGGATTGAGACATCTCAGCCGATGATGAACAGCACCTAATAATCTCTTCTCCAAATAAACTCATCTCTTTGCAAGAAGATAACTTCATTTCTTACCACCTTTTGCATGGAATTCTCAGTCCTCAGGAATCCAAACTCCTCTTTTGCCTCCCTCAGTATAATCTCAAAAAACCTGCATTCTTGGTTGGAATGACAAATCTCTTCAGCTCTTCTTCCATGCATACCACAAGGAATTCCTTGTGACAACTGACAACAATATTTCCTGTTGAGAAGGAGGGTGTTCTACTGAAGAATGCAGTGCCTTTGCTAGTGATAGTGTTAACTTCTCTGTTGATGTGTGTTTGCAAGTTTCTCCACTACTGGAGGATCTCTTGGAGAGGGTCCCTGACATCTCCGAAATCATCAGAAGCGACGTGAAATTGAAAGTGAAGTTCTTCTAATGTGTTCCCAGAATTGAAAGGATTCCATTGAATTTGCTATTTTTCTTTCATAAGCATATTGAAAATTAGGCAGAGAGTGGTAAAGTTATCCACCAAATTTGCCTCGTTTCAATGAAATGTTACCACCCACAAGCCTCATGACTCACAGTGTGTGTCCACTATACCACTAGAAATTATTGAAGCCAGTGCTGTATGTATGCATGTAAGAGAGATTCAACAAAGAGCAAAAAGTGTTTGATTGTACCATGTCCATAGCCTTGCAAATATGCATGAGGTCAACCTATTGGTTATCTGAACAAATGATGGCTCTATTGTAGATAGAGGTATAGTAAAACTTTCCCCAGGATCATATAGACTGACCAGTGTTTTCATCATTGGCAATTGAGAATCATATAAAACTACTTCCATAGAAGCCCTTTTGGAAGATATACTCTCATCACTATCAAACTGGTGGTGCCGACAATTCATTACTTGCTATCAGTATCCAGTCATCAACCAACGAGAATCAGCTGCACGAAAACTCTTAACACCACATCAGGTACAAAACCAAAAATAAATAAAATTAACCAAAGGAAATCCCTTTTTTTTCATTAAGGAAACCAAATCATAACTACATACATACAACAAATGAGGATTTCGAAGAACTACCAGTCATTTGGAGAGAAAAATATGGGATCTTGACTTCTCTCAGGACAATAGTTGTCCATCAAACTAGACCCTAACATCTCCCAAAGATGCAAATTACTGTATGAGAAGTAAATGATAGAAGGAACATTGAATAAAGACAGCTAAAAGAGATATAGTTTACAGGGTTAGCATATGACCTAAATTGAAGCTACTTTAGAGACGGTATGGGGAACTCTAACGGTTGTTGCCCACCTTCAAAATTAATTCTAAGGTTATGTAATTGGCAGTTCATCTTTCTTTAGATTCTCGAATGATGTTCATGAAATACTTCCACTCTTCATCCAAATCCTTGCTGCTTGAAGAATGGTCTTTTGTGTTTCGAGGATGACGACTATGTGGACGAGGGGAAAGGGTCACTCCTCGTTGGCTAGTTGAAGCAATTGGTTGAGCTGTCAAAATAGTGATGTGCAAACTTCATCAGAAATGTTACGAAAAATACATAGCAAACAGAACAGTTTAAGCACATTAAAAGGAAAATCCTTTAACAAGGAAGTTAAATTGACATGACAATAGTAACACATGAATCTCACTTCCGAAAACTTAAGAGACAGGATTGCATCTGAGTTGGGTCAGGCCTGGGTAGGCTAGCAGTTCACTTCATCCATTATCAGCCAGAGAACTAGAAACAGACCCAGAACTCTGGCCCCCAAATCTAAGGGATTTGGCGAGAGCCTTAAGCAACCTACTCATTCACTACTGGGCAAAATAATGTTCAATCAGATTAAAGGATATGAACCCGATCTGGTCCATCTAGTTAGCAAACTTGAATAATGAGACACACCCCTAGAAGAAGGTGAGCCAAGTTCAAGACACCTGGCCTCGCAGCAAATGTACCAACTATAAAAATAAAAAATAACAATAATAATAATAAAATCAATAAGTACATATACAGACACGCCAAGATGTGCACAATTGCACACGCAGGACAAGTGTGCTTCATGCAAAACCGAGAGTAAAGACTGAACTGCTCCATTAGATCCACTCATTAATACATGTACTGTGCACATTCTTGACAAGCTCAACCAAGTCTAGACAGTCTTGGAAAGCTCGGCCAGGACATAATTTTAGGCACAGTTGACTCAAAAAATGATGAATCAAAGAGAGAGAATTAAAATATATATATATATTCTTCATACAATGATGTGCCCGCCAAGCTACGAAAATATATGCACTCACACAAATAAAATTTGTTTTGACTATGAAACTTGCCTTTGCTTGGATCGGATAGCTTATCGGCACCTCTTGCAGCAGCAGTGGATGAAAGTTGTCTTCTGACTGGAGTAGACCTTGATGATGTTTCATGCTTCTTTGAAGATATAAGAGCCGAAGATAGAAGAGCATCAACAGCATCGCGTTGCCGCTTCCTTGTCGCAAATGTACTTTCAGATTTACCATCCAGACAAAAAGCATTCCCATGATTCTTCGCCCGCTTCTCCTGATGGCATCCTTCAGTTGATGACGGTGAAACCACCTCCTCCTTTTGACTCAAATCACTTGATTTACCATGCTTAGAAGATTCTGCTGCTTCCTTTGATACTTCCAGCACTCGAGTTCCACCACCAGCATCTTTTTTGGGCTGTACAATGGAACGAGAACATATTGATCTGTCTGGTTTTTCTCTCTCCTTACTCTTATGTGGAGAACCAGCCAAGTTACCCCTTTGTCCAATCTCTTGCTTTTGATCTTTAGAGTCGCCAACTACAGGCTTTGCAATTTTAATGGACTTCAAATCCTTCAAGGGTTTGTCATCCATCCTTTTAACTGCACCGATAGTGGTTGATGAAGTTCTATGCTTTCTATTAGTTCCAATTACATCACAATCAAGCATGTGCCTGCTTGTTTGTCTTTCCATAACACAATCTAAATGTTCATTTCTCCTTTCATGGGACTTTTTAGAAATACCACCTGTTTCTTCAACACCCTGGTTAGTACAACTGATCCCTTTTGCATGCTTTAGATTTTTCAAATGAGATTTCGAACTAACCAAGTTGTGGCTTCCTCTGGAAGGGGATAAAGGCTTCCTAAAAATGGACTCATAGGGCCTGGCTACTGAGATAACTAGATTTCTTTCTTTGGCATCCTTGAGCATTGCAGCCCAGTTGAAGTTCGTCTGCAAAGTCCTTGCGTTACCAAGAATCCACAGAGATAACTTGGCCCGAGTCAAAGCAACATTCATCCGTCTTACATCCGCAACAAATCCTATACTGCTTGAACTGAACCCAGGTTCTTCAGCACTTTGATCAGAAGCCCGCACTGTAGAAAGAATTAGTATATCTACCTCGCGGCCTTGAAACCCGTCAATAGTATTGAACTCCATATCAGCAATAACATCAGACCCAAAAACCTTACTAAACCTTGAACGCAGCAACGAAACTTGACTTCTGTAGGGAGTTACGATGCCTATCCTTCCACCAATGAACTCTGATGAGTACCTGTATCAAAAAGTTAAAAGGAAAGACGATATTAGAAAATACATTACTTTATGTTAGCTACGTTTTGTGGGACAAGTGATATACAGTCGAGGGATGGAAATGGGCTGAGTTTGGGCCAGACACAAAACATTATTTGTTAAAAGCCCTGAAAATTTAAGTTTACGTGGTAATAGCCCTGAAAATTAAAATGACCCTAGCCAGTGATCAGTAGGACACAAAACATCAGTCCTGTTATAATCAACATAAACAAGCCCGGAACCCAATTAGGACCAGGCATCAAAGGATAAAGTTGCAGTGTCCAGCCCTCTCATTAAGAGGCTCTGATATTCATGCCAATGACAGATAAATAGGCCTAGGAACCTATTGCCAGTAATAAGCAAATACACTACTGGGGAAGGTAATACCTTTTCTTAAAAAACCTAAGTAATTCAACAGCAGCATCAGCCTCAGACTCATTATAGACAGAGAGTGCACCAGAATTTGTTCCACGATTTTCACGACCATCAAGAACATCAAAGAATATATAAGGCCCAAGATAAGGATTCTCATGAAATTTTTTAGACCTAATGCCCATCGTGTTTCCATTAAGTAACTTCTTGTCATAAAAATGCAGTGAAGGGAATCGGCATATCTCTGGATGCATACGATACTGGAAAACAAAATAATAAGAAAAACCTGTAAAAAAAACCCTTTACAGTCTATTTATTCAAAGACTTCAATGCAGGTAAGTTTCTCAACAAGAACAAAGCATGAGCATTATCAATAAGGAAAGAAATGTGCATAATGCATATCCATATAAGTGACCAATGTAGTCGGTTAAGTGTAAGTAATCTGAGAGAGAGAGAGAGAGAGAGAGAGAGATTTAGGCTCATCCCACTCCAGTCACCATAAAATTAAATTTCTCCATATACTGCCTCCACCACTCCCCTCAAAAAAAGCCTGGAAGCTTTCTCCCACAAACTTATATAGGAGGAATAAATCAACAAAACAAAATGCTTGAAGCTCCACTTTTAGTGGCCTATCATATGATGGTTCTCCATCACAGGGTTTACCCCCACACATATGAACAAAGCCTTAATCACCAAAGCTACACTATGTAACAATAACATAATAACAAAGGGAAAAACAGTTAACTCTAGTAAGGTTTGACTACACATACATAATTGAGCACCAACATACATCATCCAAGCTATCTAGATCAAGGATCAAGATAGCAGTAGCGGCAAGCGCCCAAAACGCTACATAGTGGGTGCATAGCAATAGTGGCGATATGTAGTGGCATAGCGGTGTAAATTGAAAAGGTAGCTAAAATTTTCAAAAAAATAACCAAAAACATCTAGAATATTGGAGAGTGTTGGAATTTGATGCTCTTTACCTATAGTAACCAAAATAAGGGGTGAATTGGCCCGTTCAATGCATAGAGGCTTTGTATCACTGAATGATTCTAAAATAACAATATTGATCTATTTGTTCACATGTATTCATGTTAGTTAGCTATACTACATAAGAAACTATTACGCATATCTAAATTCGTAATTCAAACCAGCAATTTAACACAAATGTATATAACATAGGACATATAAATTAGAAAGTAATGTCTAAATAAAGTTTAAAGTTCAAACCACAAGAAAAATAAACTTCTATCAAAACAAACAATGCGATTTTGTTGAGAGTTGAGAAAAGAATGCCTCTACTAATACCCAAGGGGGTGTCTGCTACAATATACTTCGAGAAGAGCCCTTGAGATGAACTCTATGTATTGGCTTCAATTCGACGAGATCTTGCGTTTTTTGGTGTTCTTTAAAGAATAGAAGGGTAAAAGAGTCAACTAGATGTGTTGTTTTCAAGAGAAGAAGAGAAGAAAAAAGCCATAATATATGTTTAAAAAAGCTATATAGTAGTGGCCTGTAGCAGTCCGTGGCGGCCCCATAACAGTTGTAGCAGTCACTGTTAGGAGAGCAGTATAGCAGCCACTATTTTGATCCATGACTCTGGAAGTCTGGATCACCCCAAAACTTCAACAGGTACAAGTACATATTGAATTAGGTGGCAGTGACAAACACTGACTCCAATTACTGGACAGTTATTTCTTAACTCAGACCATGACCCACTTATCAATTTGGCCAACCATATAATGGCTAACAATTAGAGTGTTAGTATCACCCACAAACTGTGTTGTGGAAAATGCCCTATCTACAATGGAGATTAGAGACATCATCATCAAAGCCTTATCCCAACCACGTTGGGGTCGGCTATATGAATTCTGTTTCTCCATTCCGTTCTACAATGGAGACACAAAAAAAAAAAAAAAAAAACATTTAAGGCACACATCAGTCATGAGTTTAGCTGCAATGCTGCACATACATAAATCATTTTGCCATGTACCGGTCAATAGAAAAATAGACTATATAATCAGCAGAGAATCAAACAATGCCTCTAATTGAGGCAACCCTGGTTGATTAAATCAGCCTGTCCAGGGACCAACTAAACAAACCAGAAAATTTTTCAGCAAGTGGAATGGTTTGCTGAAAGTTACAGAAAACTCAGAAATTAAGTAAGCAAGGAACTAATGCAAAATCAACCCAAAAAACTGACCTTCGGGCTTCTAATCCTTCTAATCCTTTATAACATCACACATCACAAGAGGAAGAAGAAAGAACAGTCAAACAATTGCTGTAGCTTTGTCTACATTGCATTCCAACACTGCCCAACATAACATGCCACATCCAACACACTCAAAACATCTTAAATAATGATAATCGCTATCTCTTCCAAAAAAACCCAAGGGGTTGTTTGCCTTTTACACGTGATAGGAAAATTAATTTTACATATGTAAATGCTACATATGCAAATGTTAAACATGCGAAACACATTAGGATGCACGTTAAAATCACCATTTTCACATAAGTAAATGAGTATATCCAACGGTTTTAGGCGTATTTGGATTTTTTTATGTTTTTTCACAAATTTCTCAAATGGATGAAGAATTAAAATGTAATAACCCTGAATTTATTATTTTTTTTACTGGGCCAACTGGGCTTAGAAAAAGTCCGGTTCCAACCAACCCAATTCATGATTGGACTGGGCTGCTGGGTCAAAACTTTTAGGTCCGGATAGAAGACCCAAATCCACTTAAGATGTGACTGTTTAACTTCCCAAAGAGACTCCTTGTTCTTCACCAAAAGCCATGACTTTTAGACTTCTCTATGTGACCTTTCATAGAAGAAATGTCCAATTAGGACTCCTCCATTGGACGTCCAACACACTAAAAGAAGAGATCACCTCTCTTCTTTGGTCACTTTCTCATGGAAGAGGAGAAGAAGTCTAATGTTTTGAAGTTTGAAATTTGAAGCAATAGAATTTCAGCAAGGAGCTTTTGGATACTGATTTGAGGTCACTCATAACTTACACAAGGTGAGTAGGACTTCTCTTATATTCATTTGAATATTTTGTTTCTTCATAATCTATTCTCCTGTTGGTATCAATTTAACGTCTATATATATATATATGTCAGTTTCTGTTGATATCTTTGCAACAAGATACAAATCCAGTTTGATATAAGGATATCATTTCTTTAATTTGGCTCAATAAGGGTTCATTATATTAACATCCAGATCTGAATTCATGAAAATGCTAGACTGACGACATGACTGTGAAGGAAAATAAAGACTTAAAACTTATCTTTTTTTGTATAAATGATTGGTTAATCGAATCTTATGATTAATGTGTTTCTTAAGGACTGTTTTCATCATGCAGTATGATGGTTTAATGTGTGCATTAATTCAGAACTGAAATGAATATCAGTTCAGGTCGTCAATATATAACTTGATTATTTGTAGGTTGTGGGCCCATGTGGCCCACCTGATCTAAGATTAGGTCCCTATATCTAACATAGGACCAGTGGTCGAACACTATGGTAGTGGACACACTGGGGATTGGACTGTTGGTACTCTTCATCCAAGGGATTTTAACAGGGCCAGACATGAGAACCCCTTTTTACTACTGTTTCTGTTTAGAAATTTCTCAGTTGCTGTGTGGGACTTTTTACTTACCCAATATTAACACTAGATACCTTTATTGAAGCTTCTGAGTTCTAAACACCATATACCTTTTATTTATGAAAGTTCTTTTATTTGCAAAAGTACAAAGAACATGAGTACAAGATGGAAATAACGCTGTCTTTAGTTTCAGACCCAATCATTGACTGATATCATTTGTTTCATTGTGTAATATTCTTTACTGAACATTTCTAGAAGGGATGGATATCATCGTTAGAACATGTGTTTAGAGGGAACAATAAATATAGTACTTTTAGAATACTTGATCATAATATTGATTGATCTACGTGTAATGATATAAATATCAACTCTATGATTGATGAATTATGAGTAAAATGATAACTATATGGCTGATCAATTCTATGAATGATGAATTATGAGAAAAATGATAATTTTATGATTGATAAATTATGAGTAAAGTGTTAATGCTATGACTGTTGAATTATGAGTAAAGTGTTATGACTAAGGAAATTAAGAGTAAAGTGTTTAATCTATGACTGAGTAAAAGATATGGTCAATGCCATATACTTGTGATACCAATAACGATTTCGAGCGGGGCAAGACTTCAATATGAGGTATGTGGGCTTGGCTAATGGAACTTATTATAAAGCCTATATACTAAACTGAAATCAACATTTGATTGTTACAAAGTAACTGTTTTTGACATTGATCTTCGAACGATGGATGGTGACAATCTTGTCACGACAAGAATATGAACCCCGTGTGAGAATGTAAGAACTTCTACGAATTAAAATGGGTAACAGGCTGAGCACGACAAGAATATAAATTCCTTTGTTAAAACATCTACTAAGCATTAAGATTGGTGTCAATCTGATCACGACACAAATATGAAATTCCTTTGTGGATGACAGTTTTGTCACGACAAGAATATGAATCCCCTTATGGGAACATAAGAACCCCTATGAATTAAAATGGGTGACAGTATTATTATGATGTAAATATGAATTCCCTCATTTTAACAATATCTATGAATCGAGGATGGTGACAGTCTTGTCACGACAAGAATATGAATCCCCTATCATAGTACAAATAATATGATCGGTGTACATTAAGCCATGTTGATGCACAAGATTATGAACTTACTCTTCGGAGTAAACCTATGAATTTTTCTTTTCTTAGAAACATATGAATCTTGAAGCTTTGTGTGATATATTTGATTTTTTATCAATATATTGATGAGAAAGTACGACCAGGAATGATATGATAGAGAAATTGTACTATTTTAAATTTGTAATTGTGATAGTTTATATTTTGATTCAGAAATTCTACTCACCAGTAATACTGACTACAGGTTTGCCCCACTATAGGTAATGCATTCGTAGGGGGATTTGGGAACGATGGAGATCAGCCTATAGAATTTGGCATACATCGTTGCTTGAGAGATCAAAGCACTTTCTAGATTATTAGATGTGGCTAGCCCTATTTTGGAATACTTTCTTAGATTTATTGTCTTTTCTAGCTGAACCTGCAAAGACTTGCTAAGACTTTAATATTGAAATTTTAAATTTTTATCTTTGCTTAGACTTGCTCTTGGAATTTACCTTACGAAAGTTATTGTATCATTATAAATATGTTAATGCCTTAAGAATCTGAAGAGTTCTGGATTTTTGGGTCGTTACATAAAATATGAAATTAAACATCCTCAAATTCACCATTAATACAAGAATATTGAACGGTTCAAATCATGAATTGGTTATTTGGGAGGCCCAAAGAAGTGTAGAAAATTGGATCTATAGATTGGGGTTTTTTCTCAAATTACTCAAAATCTATGAAGATTTAAGATAATAAGCTTCAAAGTCTTCGGTTTATCAATTCAATAAAAAAATGAACGGTTTGGATTACAAATATGGAGCCCATGGGAATGAGAAAAAAAGGAGTTTGACAGGGCTCACAAGAATACAATCACCGACAAGAATACAATCACCGTGTAAGAGACTTAATTAGCACACCTATTCAAGTGCGTGAATTTTGGAGTAACTGACCTTATTTACACACCATTAACATACCTTATTTACACACCAAATGCGAAAATGAGTGCAAACAAATGTGGTGATACATAACCATTATGCATGGAAATTATTTACTTATCTAAATGACTGCAAGAAGGTCATACTAAAATTATTAAAGATATGCATGAAGGAGCAATAAAGAGTGTGAGAACTACCTATGGACAAGTGAGTTTGCAGCGACCATAGGTTTACATCAGGGCTGAGCTATAAGCCCTTACCTCTTTATATTAATTATGGATGAGTTAATTGTTCATATTCAAAAGGAGGAGGTACCTTGTATATATTGTTTGCAGATGATAATGTGTCAGTGGATTGAATCTAGAGAAGATGTGAATGCAAAACTCGAGAGATGATGGGAGGCTTTAGAATCTAAATGCTTTAAAATAAGTCGCACAAAAAAATATATTTATGGAGTGCAACTTCAATAAGCATATATAAAGAGCTAAAACTACTGTAAGAATTGAAACTCAAGAAATACTATAAAGAGATGCATTTTGTTACCTTGGCTCAATAATTAGTAAGAATAGGGAGATTGATAAGGAGGTCAAACATAGGATAAAAGCAGGATGATTGAAGTGGAGACTTTCTTCTGAAGTGCTTCGTGACTGATGAATGCCAGTAAGATGGAAGGGAAAGTTTTACAAGATAATGATTAGAGCAAGTATGACCTATGTAGTAGAATGTTGGCCAATGAAGAAATAACATATGCATAAAATGAATGTAGTAAAGATGAGAATGTTGATGTGGATATGTAGTAAAATTAGGAAAAATAAAATTAGAAATGAGAGATCTCGAGAGCATTTATGGGTAGCATCAATAAGGGATAAAATTAGGAAACTCCATTTGAGATGGTTTAGGCATGTCTAACGCAGGTCGACAACGACGCTGGTCAGGAAAAGTTTAGCTATGTAAGCTAATGGCCCACTAAGGGGAAAGGGTAAGCCAAAGAGGACTTGGATGAAGGTAGTAAAAATAAATCTAAAGAAGTGCAATTTGTCTGAAGGTTTGGCTCAACCATATCTACCCCTTGATATCCCAAAAAATCTGCAGACTCATTTGCAGATCGAAAAACATGATCAAAGCTCACCTCAATAAAAGATGCTAGAAATCTGATCTCAACTTAAAAAGAACCTATGTTATACATACATTTTTGTAAATACATAAGTGTATGCATGTGCCAGCACACACACACACATGAATTTGTACACAAAGATATATAATGAAAATCTATGTATAACTAGAGAGTCAATGGGCCTAGAACCCAAGGCTAGAGTCCCTCCAACCCATTAATGGAATTAGGCCCTAAACATGGGCCCTTGCATGGCCAATTGGACAGGCTGAGTCCTCAGTTGCCCCGAATATGCATTTGGGTCCATTGACAATCCTGTGTGTTTGTGCTACTTTAGCGTTATACTCTTTTTCCATTTGTCCCTAGTTCTTCTTTGTACTTTTTTTAAAAAATTTTCCAAATCAACTCCAGAATGAAACACCTAAATGTTAAGATGGCAAAGATGTTTCAACCTAGAGGCAAATTGAAATGGGGTCCAAAATAAAGTTGATAACTATGAGCTATGCAGACAATTTAGAGAACACTTCAAAGAGAAATCGAAGGATACAATACCTGTTCTGTAAGCATTATTACAGGGTGACCAGCTCTTTGTAAACGCTCAAACATGCTACATTCAAAAAGAAATTTGCTGGCTATATTAGAAAGCACTGTTGCAGGAAGTTGCTTTGGATCACCAACCTTCATGAAGGGGAACCAAATTAGACCCATGCTGATCATTTTCACAAGAGACTTTTGAAATGAAAATAAAACCATTACCATGACACATTTTGTTCCATTTGATTTTAGAAGTTGAAGCGGAATCAGGGTCGCTGGCTCGAGAGCCTACAGCGATACAAGAAAAAGGTCAACAGAAAGAAATATAAAACCAGTGGTTTAGTTCGGGCAATCAAAACAACAGAGAAAAGCAAGGATATGGATAAAAGAAATCATACTTGAGCAGCTTCATCAATTATAACAGCATCAAAAAGAAAATGTTCAGATGAGTTCCCAAATCTGGGATTTAAAATGGGTTCATAACAAACTCCATAAATATCACCACCGCACCCACTGAGTGTAGTCACTACCACCTCAGCTTCCCTTAAGATGGCCTTTCGCAATTTATGCTTATGTGCTTTGACCTCTTCAGAATCTTTCTTTTCTCGGGCTTGAGCAGCTGCTAGATCTGCACAAAGAGATTTCTTCTGTCCATACAATATCTTGAGCTTTACCCCAATTTCTGTATCAGAGATTTCCTGCTGATCATCCTCTTTACATTCCCCCTCTTCCAAAGAGTTTTTCACACATGAGTTGCTGTCTCTCAAGTTGGCACGTTTAGTTTCTAAGGACCGAATGCTGTCCACTAGCCTCTCTAATTTAGAACGGATAACCATGGAAGAGTTCATATTTGCATCACTCTTCACATCACCTTGATTCTTCTCTTCTGCCAGACGCTGATCAACAAGGGTATCGATAAAGAACGGCAATGAACTAGAATGAACAGTTTTTGAATTTCCAACTCTCACCAAGTATGGCTTATACATCTTTCCATCATTTCCATAAAGACCTTCATTTGATATTCTTGATACTAATTCATCAACAGCTGCATTTGACTGAGCACAAATGAGCACCCTCCCTCTCACAGAACTCTCTATTGGCCGAGGCAAACTTTTTTCGTCTTCCTTATCCAACTGTCTAGCAAAGGCAGCATCCTGCCAAGCCCTAGCAATTGCAGCGGACTGGCTAATCTTGGGCTTCGAGTTGAAGCTTGAACTACTGCTTGTTCCAGGATTCTCATATTGTCTCATTGCAGCATCATTCTTTTGTGTTGTTCCTAAAGCGAGCAATCCACTCACAATAGCAACAATTGTTCTCGTTTTGCCAGTGCCTGCAGACCAGAGAAGCTAAATACATATAATATTGTTTAGAAATGGAGAATTTACTTCCTTGTATGGATAAAGGAAAATTCAGTGTGTCAAACCTGGCGGACCCTGGATGAGAGACAGTTCAAAAGATTTTTTCAAGTCATGAGTTCCAATAGCTACACCAATAGCTTGGAGCTGAGATTCATTAAATGATGACTTTAACACTTGCTGCAGTGGCAGTGAGAGCATACTCAAATCAGCATTTCTAGGTTTAGCATAAGCACGAGCACGATCAACAGGATTCAATATGATTGGAAGCATAGGGTTGGCCTTTAATGATGAAAGTGCTTGGAATTCTCGAAGCTGAGGCGTGATGCTCATAATGCGACTTACATACCACTTGCTTCTTTCTGTGAGGAGCCTTTTTACCTTGTTTGATCGCAATGAGCTACTTTCAAGATAGATCCTGATGACTAGGATGTATGACCTGCTTTTATTATTTTTATCACGCCTCTCCACCTGATAAGGCAGGGCCATAAATTAGAAAAGACCCCTCACTCAGACAAATAGGTTGCAAGCATTTAAAATTGACATAACAAATGGTTGGTTACCTATCCTTTTATGTCAGCGCATTGTGGTAATCAAAAACCATATTAGTAGTAATAAAAATAGGTTTCCCATATCAAAGTACCTAAAATAGAAAAAAATATGAAATAAAATGCAGGCATGGATCGAAGATGCAGACCATTTTTTAATCCAGGAAGTGTCCAGGTCCACCTATGCATATTCATGCCTGAGGAACAAAACACCCAGATGCCACCAGCATATGTGGGTCTCCGTATACATGTATATTGTCTAAATCATACATGTATATCGTATAAATGATACATAAATAAAGATTCAGATGGGGTCTCAGGCCTTCTACTAGCGTTCACATCTTTAAATAATATTCAAGTCCGATACTGATTAGTGCATGGTTCATGTACTGTTTCAATTAATCAAACCCATGTGCAATGCCACCAGCCTGTTTTTATCTACTATGGGTATATATCAATTTCTGGTTTTCAGGCAGGCCAGAAACCTTTGAACTGAAGTGATGCTTGATTTATTTTTAGAGTGGAAAAGGAAAGGAGTGGGATGACAGGCAGTCCTCTCCCATAGGAGACTTTTGCTTCATCTTCCCCACTGATCACCACTTGTTACCATTCAAATTCCTGCAGGAGTTTAAATCATGACAGCCTCTAGTCTTTGAGAGGAAGAGCTTGATTGGTGGTCCCCTTGAGAAAATTCAAAACTACGAAGAAGAATTCCCCCAAGAAGGGTTCAGTGAGCTCTGTTTCTGCTTTCTTAATGGGAAAACAGGAGAGGTTCATGAATTCAGGTCTTTCAAGTTTCGGTTCAAATCATTTATAAATGACTCCTCTATTCAGAGTATCAGTTCCTCCTTGTTCCACAAGTGCTTTCTTGTACTTGTTTCAGTTTCCAACCTAAGAGAGCCACATGCCCATATCCCACTCTGAGTGTGGTTGTGGTGCACTTCTAGAGTGTGGATAAGCATTCTCATAGTTATCATGTCTGGGAAATTTGATGCACTACAGACTGTAGGAACAATCTGCAAGCAACAAGATACTTGCTGAAATTTATTTCAGCTCAGCAACAGTCCCGTAAGACAGCAGGGAGATTGCTGCCAGATGCAGTTCAGTGGCTGGTTTATGAATACCTGGAGGTCTACAGGTTCCAAATGGCAACCCAAACACCCTTCAACTACCAAAATAGCAATAAGAGAAACAAGAGAGAAGACCCCCAGCAACTGCTGCCCAGCAATGTTTTGCACAAAAACAGAGAAGAAAAACTCATTTCTCATAGAAACCCAGTCATCCCTATTCCCCGCCTAACGTTTGCACAAGACTTCATTTTTCTCCCAAAAAGAACACCCCCCCCCCAAACAAACGTCTAGGGTTTTCATCCCTTGAATAAGCTGCCAACTAGATTGCAACCATAGACAACATCTAAGCCATTAATTACCCTTTAGTGGGCCATTAGCAACGCAAACGAAAAAAGTCAAAATGTAACTGGGTAGGAAATTAGGTCTGTCCAGTGATTGGGACCAACTGGTCAAGCAGAGCAGGTCATGGGACCTATTGGGCTCATGCCTGGGTCCACGGACCCTAGCTGGATCATGTCCGGCCACTCTTCTTCTGCTGTTTGCTGTTCATAGTATTCCATGAGGCCTTCAGCTAATGCCACAATGGATACACATCAAAATTATATTCTCTGGAAAATGTCGTGATATTTTCAATTCATGTTCTCATTTGAAAATAATAGATAAAAATATTGCAAGAAATCATTTCTATGGACTTTTTTCAACTTCTTCACATTTTTATTCCGATATTATTGGTATTTTCTCACGATATTTTCAATTTTGACTATTATCAAAAATATTGATATCAGTGGGAAAAATCCTTCTAGATAAATAATTAAATACAGACAGTCCTTCTAGATAAATAGTTAAATACAAACAAATAATTTCAGCATTTTCAAAATATCACTGATATTTGTGATGGTGAAGATAAGCCTTTGGTCTTTGGCCAATTTGAGGATGAAAGTTTGAGATACAGTGGAAGATGGTTACCGATGGTAAAACAGTAAACACATGAGGATTCAGGAGAGAACAGAGTTGCAAGAATGGAGTCGCAGAAGCTGGGTTTTTATATCGTTGGTCAGAGACCTAAGTTTATATATACTATAACTTAGTTCATAACTAAGAAATTGAACAACTAATGCATAGAGAAGTTTTGGTTTGTTTGGAACTTTGGCAGAGTAGCAGACATCTTCATATGTAGCGAACGATCGTTCTTGCTAATAGAGGCTTCTACTTTGTTCAATAAATTACTCAGACATAGAGAATTCATTGGATCTACTGTCATTTTGTTTCAGTTCTCATCAATGAATTATATTTATTTCCTAAGGGAGAAAAAGAAAGAAAATGATTGTGAATTAATCCAAACAGATCATAAGAAAAGGAAAAAAATTACCTTTCCAACCACGTGAATATTTTGGGAAGTGTTTCGCATGGGTGATTTGGTAAGCAAAATTAGGTCATTTTCCAAACAGCCTCTAGACGAAGAAGCTTCACTCTCATCAGGGATGCAACGAATAATGTGAAAATCATCAATTCTCTCCACTGACAGCACACATAGACTTCCACAGCACATTTCTGTCAATGGCATCTCTACATATGAATTTAGCAATTGAGCCTTAAACTCTTCCAAAATCAAAGGCCTAAAAATTTCGACATACTGATCAGGAGATGTAAAACACAAGGGCACCTCTTTAAAACTGGTGTTGGTACCAGTTGTATTTTCAACTTTATCTGCAGAAGATAAACCGATGATAGAAAAATAATCTATATCCAAAATGTGTCTATACCAGACATCCAAGCTAGGAGGCTTAAATCTTTTAACAGCGGCACCCAACCGCTGAAGGTGGTGGCCCGACTTGTTCTCCATAGGCTCTTTGAGTTGAATCACTTTTCGTTTAGGAACAGAAACAACCGCCTTTGTTGATATTGACTGTCGAATTTTTGCTAGTTTGACTGCATGCTCACATGGATCACCTTCACTATCACGCACTAACTCTTTTATAATCGTATCCCTTGTTTCTAAGTCTGTATCAGAATTGTGAGTCTCTTCAAAGCATGCATGATCAGCAGTTTTATAATCAACATATTGCCCAGATAAACTTGACTGAGCAGAATCACTAGTGTCCCATGGTGTAGAAATGTGATGAAAACTAGATTTCATTTTTTCTTGCTTCTTAACATCTACAACTTCCAGCGTAGGAACAGTTAAACCAAGCTTTGTGAGCGGATTTCCTGCAGATTTCAGTGCACGCTCCCAGGGATAAGGATCACGAATAAACTCCTCTTTACCAATATCCTTCACTTCTAGATGTTCGGCGGTTTGGTCAGAAGAGTTCTGAGCAGAAGTGGCAATACCTTGTGATAGGTAATTGTTCATCACACCAGGTATGCAACCTCTTTTTCCCTCCTTTTCATCTACGACTTCTGAAAGAATATGTGAAGCAGCAATTCTACCTGAAGACAAACATTCAGAAGATAATGGATTGTTTCTAGATGCATTATTGCCCTGCTCCTGTGAAGAACGTCCAGAATGCCCATCAACTTCTTTGAGATGAAATGCCCCAAATAAATCTTTTGAAGAGCTAAGGAAAGACTTCCTCTGGTCAGCATTTTGTAACCCAGTCTTACCAGGAGCTGGAGCAAAGTCCTCAGCGTCCAGTATATGATGGCTTGATCCTTTTCCAGAAGAAGTAACCACATCTGCGCTGACTAATTTATCTGGCTCATCATCAGAGAGGACAATCACCTTCCTTTTGGTCAAACTCTCTGCTGGCACATTCTCCAGGATAAACACATCTTCATCAACCACAGAACAAGGCTCTTCAACTGAACATTTTCTCTCAAATGATAGATCTTCAAAAGGAGAAGGTTCTTTCTTTACAGCCTTCATTTCAGAAGCAAAACTATTTTTTCTTGACAGTGAAATCGAAAGGCGTGATACTTGATCTTTCACGTCATCAATTGCAACAATATCTGAAATTAAATTATCCATCAGAAGTTGACAGATAAAATAAAACAGAAGACAAGCAACAAAAAAGAGATATTGGAAGCAAAATTAAAATGGAAAAGGATAAAAAAGCTCACCACATGAAATAAGTGTTTCAATGTCCATAATAATACGAGCAGAATTAACATGGCATGAAACTTTTAATATATTTAGCAGAGAAAGGATGCACTGCTTCCAATGTCTGCTTAGGACAACAAGCGATGATTTTCCCCAATCCACCAAATCATGAAGCCATTTGAAATCATAAAAATGGGGCATTGATGTATCAGAAGTTCCAGATAGTTTCAATGCTTTTGAGTTGAGCCTTTCAAAAACAACAGGAAACATCTCCAGCAATCGGACACATGTCATCTGAAACAAACCAAGCTCTTGAATACATAATAAATAAAATAATAAGCAAAAAGGCAAACGGAAGTTACAGAACACCCAAAAGTAGAAACTATTGAAAAACTTGTATATTCTAAAGACATAATGAACTTAAAAGCAGCACACAATTTAAAGTAAACAGAACCTGTTTGAGGACCACAAAGTACAATTAGCGATGGTAACGGGGTGAGGCAGAGCAGGTTTAGGCCAACCCAAACCCAACCCAACAGGTATTTGCACAGCCCCACACGCAACACTACTCGTGGCATGTTTTATTGTTATCATACCAAACCTGCCCCATAACAGTCACGGGTCACGTTGGGTTTGTTAGTGGTTGATTGAATATTTTTTGAAAAATATGAGAAAAAGAATATGTGTTAGGGAAGTTCTGGACCCATGGCTTCTAGGAAAATGTCGCTCCTTGCCGCCACCTACGCTAATGAAATTTTATATTCAATACCTCACTCAGTAATACATAAACCGAAGACATTTTGTGCGTGTGTGCGTGGTTGGGTGGGTGGGTGGGGGGTGGAAGCTGGGTTATTCACACGCAAAACCCAAACCCAACCTGAACCTTACCAACAAACAACCCAACCCAACCCAAATAGGAGCAAGCCGGGGCAGGTCCACGTTTAAACCGAACACATTGCCATCCCAGAGTACAATGGTCCATAAAACACTTACCAGGTGGGTCAATCCAAGGAGAGGAAAGTGGAAACTAGCTACTATGCGCATAAAGTCAAAGGTCCTCCCATCCAATTTGTGGATGTGTGCCGAAGTGCTAACTATTGTCAGCATTCTTTTATGCTATCCATGTGTAGTGCAGGTCACTTCCAAGATGGATAGTCTAAAAGTTGTATTTTATGCTTATTAAAATTAGGGACTTACGCTATGGCATCACTATGTATTTTCAACATGTTAGGCCAGAACTACTATAGTGGCGGATCTGTTGACTAAGAGAGGCATCTATAAAGGTGATTTGTTGATGAGTTCTTTGGTTCTTCTTCGAACATTTTTTTCTTAATAAATGTTACAATTACCACTCAATACATATTTCATCATCATCATCAATACCTTATCCCAATTATGGGGTCAGCTACATGAGTTTTGGTTCTTCATTCTAGTCTATCCTAAGCCAAATACTCGAATAACATGCGCTTCTTCAAATCTATCCTTATTACTTCCATACATGTCCTCAACCTAGCCCTTTTCTTAGTACGCAATCAACATGCATAGCAAAATTTTTCCTCAATGGCGCATCTGTTGGCCTACATTGGACACATCAAACCATCTAAAATGAGTCACTCTTAACTTATCGCTTATTTATACTACCCCTAAATGCTACTGACTACGCTCATTGTTAATTCTTCCTTTCTCAATTTTATGCACATCCA
The DNA here is from genome assembly GCA_037013555.1 of Sextonia rubra. Taxonomy (NCBI): domain Eukaryota; kingdom Viridiplantae; phylum Streptophyta; class Magnoliopsida; order Laurales; family Lauraceae; genus Sextonia; species Sextonia rubra. Next base: position 1,372,227 of record JASUAD010000027.1, read on the forward strand.
TCTCAACATTCTTATCTATACTTCACTCAAATTCTAAGAACTGCTATGATGCGCCATTGTGTCTCAGTCCGTAGTCCACCACAAAACTTAAATTTATGCCCCAAAAAATACAAAAAAATATAAAAATCCAAAAATTATAAAATGCTAGAAAACAATATTTTTTTTTTCTCATAAATAAACACTTTAAAGCAAAGTATCAGCCCTCCTAAATCGTAACATCCTGTATCATTGTCTTATTTGAAACTTCTAATGTCTCTTCTAAATTACATAGATTTACATGCATATACAATAAAAAAGTTGAAATATCACAAATTTCAAGGTATGCATTGCAACCATAATTTTGAACTAACCATTAGTTAAAGACTTAAAGTCAAGAAACTAGTAATGGTAGTGCAATACTCAATCACTCAATCACCAAATAAGTTGAGAGTGAATTTCAACTTCTAAGTAACATTTACTAATACATCAAGATGAAATAATTAATTAAAGCAACGGAGTATGGACATAGCGGTATTGTGGTTAAGGAGGGAAGAAGCCTTGATATGAGAATCCACCATAATCTTGCAAATCACTTTAGTTTTTGTGGAAAAAAAAGGCTTGGGAAGCTCTAACACAATCTCAAGATGCTCCTCGGCCATTTTGCCTCAGACCCATTTTTTATAATGTAGTCGTCATGACCGTTATATTGAAATAACATTCTCAAGTTGCTAACCAATACACCCATAATGCCAAGGGGTAAAGGTGCGGCAAACTAACTACTTAACACCCCCCACGGGACACCACCTGGACTCAAATCACACGCCCACCCAAGGTGCAGCATGGGGCCTCTTTTCCCTACACACATGCGCCAACACACAAAACACAGTATTAGGCCTTTTTTGCCTTGTGCGGATTCGAACCCAGGACGTGTTGGTTTTAATGCCATCTCAAGTTGCTAACCAATACACACAAAATGCCTAGGCATTAAAGGTGTGGCAAAACTAACTACTTAACAAACGTAACAACCATTTTTTAAACCATTATATATGCACAAATAGAGTGCAAGTCATCAAAGAAGAGAGTACCAATTCAGGTACACACGCAAAGTATGATATCTATACAAACTTAATTCAGAAATAGGAGAGTTGATCTTGCAAATTAGACAAGAAAGCTTATCTAGCAAATTATTGTGATCTTGTAGATAATTGTTGTGCTCATCCTTTCTTTAAACCTCCTTAAAGGGGTATTTATGTAATTATACAATGAGAAAATTAATATAAAAATTATGCACTCCCTCAAAAAGGCAAGGCAGCTTCATACCAATTATTCACATATTCTTGAACCTCCATGTATCCTCTGTGCTTGGCTGCTTGCTGCTGGTTGGGATCTTCCTCCTAAAGGCCTATCAATTACTACAACGACGGAGGGGAGGATGCCTACTTAATGGAACCTTATGATCTAGGTTTGCAACAACTGCACTGCTGGATTTCTTTCAAGCTTGATACATCCCGATAAGAGAAGCTTCAGAATTCTCATCTTCTCAGTTATTTCCAACTCTAAGTCCATCCAAGAAGCATAGCTTGAGCCAAGCAGGTCTCCTTGGTTAATAGCCTGCTTACTGTATGTTCTGTGCTGTGGTTCCTTCCTGTTATTGATCTTTTTTCTCTTGATGGGAGGGTTCTTTTATTTTCCTTTCCATTTCACCCTAACCCGGTTGTGAGTTCCTTTTGGCTGGCCCCACTTGTGGGCATCTTTTTTTTTGACGTTTTTAGTGGGTTAGCTCCATCCCAATTGCCTCTTCTCCGTGTGAAGAGCACATACTGTGGAGCTCTCTCTATTCTTTCACACCATTGTACTCTCTCTTTGGAACTTATATACTCTCAATGTCAAAAAAAAAAAAAAAAAAAAAAAAAACAAAAAAAAGAAAGGCCAAGAGGGTTTTGTTCTCTAGAAAGGAGCTTTTGAGTGGGCCTTTTCTACTGATTGAAGCCATTCAACAGCATCCTCATCTTTAGCGACAACCAAAGCATTAAACCCTAGATCTCTTTGACCTTTTATCCTTTAGCAGATTCCTCCTTTGGTTCAAAAACAGTTATTTCTCCTCTTCAAGCAGAATCTGCAATTTTTGAAGCACGGTACTCCAAAAATGTACACGCACCTATACAGGATAAGTACCCAGTACGGGTACAAGTATGGCTAAATACATACCTGGTATGGTCATTAGTATTGAAATTACTTAGCCAGCCATGTTCCTTATCATGTTGTGAGAGGAATTGTAGCACCTTCGCTTTCATTCACTCCATAAGAAGGAACAAAATTACACCACAGCGTTGTGAAGACTTGGTGTTTGTGCATAACAATATTCGTCTCCTATCAAAGAGGAGTCGATTGTACATGGAAGGAGAGAACAAGATGTGGGACACTGGTAGAGATACATTTGATTCATTGGAGGCTGCTGGTTTACTTGAAATTGCAAATCTTTCAGTTGATGAGCTTGACATAGAAGTTGTGTTATCTGATGAAGGCGATGAAGTTTAAGTTGATGGATGACTAGATATGAATCGTAAAAATTCTTAGCATGATAGGATTTGCTTTGATGTTTACTTCGTTTTTAGTGCTTTGGTTTATAATTTTTATTATAATGACATTAAACTCTTGGCTTGTACTTGCATTTTAACATAAAATTATGGTTTGTAGGCTAAGTTTGTAATGGTATTAAATAATTGTTTGCTTGTTGCATCTAAGGATACTAACCTATTTTAATTATTAGCATATTGCATTATTAAAATTTTCATCATCATCATCATCATCATCATCAAAGCCTTATCCCAACCATGTTGGGGTCGCCTACATAAATTCTATTTCTCCATTCCGTTCTATTTTGAGCCAAATCCTTCGATAAGTTAAATTTCTTCAAATCTAAATCAATGACCTCTTTCAATGTTTTCTTCGGCCTATCCCTACATCTTGATGGGCCATCCACCTGTATAGCCAAACTTTTTCTCACCAGTGCCATTATCTACTTACGCTCAACATGCTCAAACCATTTTAAACGGATTTCTCTAATCTTATCTCATATTGGTGCTTCCCCTAAATGCTCTCGAAAGCATTCATTTCTAATTTTATCTTTTCTAGTTTTACCACACATCCACCTAAACATTCTCATTTCCTCTACATCCATCTTATGAATATGCGTCTTCTTAATTGGCCAGCATTCTGCTCCATATGTCATAGCTGGTCTAACCACTATCCTGTAAAATTTGCCCTTCAATTTTGTTGGCATTCGTCTGTCACAAAGTACTCCAAAAGCTAATCTCCACTTTAACCATCCAGCTTTTATCCTATGCTCCACATCTTCGTTAATCTCCCCATCCTTACTAATCATCGAGCTTAAGTATCGAAAAGAATCTCTACGTGAAATCTCATGAGTTTTAATTTTAACAATGGTTTCAGCACTTTATATATGTCCAATGAAATTACATTATCAAAATTTTAAAAAATATAATTTGTTTAATGGACATACTCAAGCCGTACCCACATCCTGTTTTTTTTTTTTTTAGATTTTGTTATATCAGCGTCGCTGTACCGGTACTCGCACCGGTACCCATGCTTCATAGAGAGGACATCTTCATATTCCTTGTCCAGCTCCATATCTTTGCATAAGTTTCACTCACCACCTTACCAAGCAGCCATCAAGCAACTAGCGACTCTTGTTACAGTGCATGTCCACTGTCGCATACTTGTGGGCAAGACACACCCAGTGATCAGTCATAATAAGATGCACCCTAGCCATACATCATTTTCGATGAGTTCCCTTATTTTTCAAAGATTTGTTATCACTAAAAGAACTCATGGCCGACAAAAATTAGATATTACCTATCAAATTTGATGGAAATAATTACTTTTGGGGATTTCATCTTTGAAACTATCAGAGGAACAGAATTGTAGTGCTTTATTGATGGATCTATAATAGTGCCTATTGATCCAAAAGAAGCAACAAAATGGTGCTAAGGTTATCAGTTAGATCTTTAGTTCAGTTGAGCCGAGCGCCATATTTCTCTCATTATATGCCCTTACACGACAGCGAGAGAAATTTGGTTTCATTTACATAAGGTATTAGCAACAAGAAACTAATGCTCAGGGATTTCAACTTGAAGTCAAAATTGGAAGTACATAATAACGGAGATAAAAACCATGGAAGAATATTCTGGATTTATGGTGCTTGGGTTGAGTATAGATCTATTGTATATTCTACCATTCCAACCAGTTGTCTTTTTGCCACTGATAATGTTCACACCACAACACAGAGGCACCACTTTCTTATAAATCTTCGGAAACAATATGAACTAGTTCCTAGAGCCCTGGAACCAGGTTCCATCAAATACACTGGACGTTAATCTTTGAGAACCCCATGAAGAACAAAGGTGTTGTCCATGTGTTTTGATGGAGGAACAAAGAAATTACCCTTCAGTAGGTAGCTCCTATTGGAGCCTTCAATATAACTAATACCAAGCAGCAAGTGGAACATAATACCAGCAGAGTACAATGGTATGACTGAAAGGAATTCAGCCACTTTGCTAATGGAAGTAAGAAAACGAAATTCTACAACTACTCTAGGAAGCTCAGCCATCTGATAGCTGATTGTCGTAGACACTCTTGGAGCTGTAATGCTCATGCTTATCAAGCAACCACTAATTTATCTTCTCAATGTAGTGTTTAAGCTCCAACTTAGTTAGCACAATCTACAACCACAAATGCTCCTCCACCTCCCACATGTAGTCCTGAAACTTCACAAAAGATTATGCAGGCTGTATCCCATGGGATTTTCTCATAATGTTTCTCCTTTCTTCTCCACAACTATTCTGGTGGGCCAATTCACATGACCATTGTGCAGCATAATTTATCAAACCTTAAACCACATACCTAGCCAACGCAAGTTAGTACTGCCAATGGTGATAAAGGAAAATTTCTGATATTGAGCAATAAACGATCCAGGAATATTATTCTGGAATAAGCATGATATTTTTTTCGTTTCTTATATCATAATCTTCTATCTGTTGGTCATCAAAACATATCAAGTCTTTTTCTCATATGGATGATTAATACATGACCAAGCAATTGGCAAGCTGATGGAGAAAGGGTACAGAAGCCGTAGATTACTTGGTTTGAATTTACACCGTAATCTATTCATTCTTCATTTGACAATAACAATTTATCTTTATGACATAAGAAATTAGTTCATCCAAACATTAGTAAATTATAATATGTGCTGAATTCTAGCTTAGTTGGAAATAAATGATTTAATGGTACACAATTATCTTGCACTAGCTGTCATAATGGCAAAAGGGAAAATTTTTCCACTTCCTATTAGTACTCATGCAGCTTCTGCTCATTCTCATTTAATTCATATCACTGTTTGGACAGCCCCTATCTTTTCTCGGGTAGGATACAAATATGAGTTGAACTACTGGGAAATGTGATGCAGTCACGCCTATCGAAGGACCATAAGACAGCAACCAAACTGCCATAAATATGTTGCATCAGCATATTGATGGACTGCTCCTTCTTTTATGTCAACAACACAAGATTTTATGGCCGTCAAACACCCACAAATTTGCTCTAAATGTGATCCCCTGATCCCATCAACTCATAGTGGGGAGAAAAGGGAAACAAGAAGGAGCAGAAATACAGAAACAGTTAACACAACTTTTATTCCAAGAAACTAACTGTTGACTGTCTATCCCTTGCCACAATCAACTGTTTTTTTTTATTTTTATTATTATTATTATTTTTATGATGAGTAACTGGCCGACCCCCTTATAATTGATCATTGGTAAAACCCCGGATACACAATCCCACCTGCTATCACTGTGTATTGGGTAAGGCCTCAATCGGTTTTGAAGCGGTGTATTGGGTAAGGCCTCAATCGGTTTCGAAGCAAGGACCTCCAACTCATTGCCGGACTTCCTAACCAGCTCATTGCCACAGTCGACTGTTACAAATTAATAAAACTCATAGAATGTAGTAGAGACTAGAGAAATCACTCAAATATTCATCCTGATCATATTACAATTATTTCCAAGATGCTGGATTGATCTAATAGGGATTCAAAAAGGAAAGAAAAATCAAACGAAAGTAATCAAGTTGTTGGCAGGATCGTCCAGACTCCAGAGTCCACACCTTCTGGACATTTTGAGTTACCAGCCCCACATGGCCCATCTTTCTGAAAGGTGGGCCCTATCCATTTGAAGGAAACCTGTGGGGCAACCCAGTGGGTACAGGTCCCTGGTGGATTTGGGTCCATTTAGGCCCATCTATTAAAGACCAAAAACACAGTTTGCTGTATTCTGTGAACAGAGTTTTCAGAACATTGCAAAAGAAAAAACATAGCATTCTGTTCTGACAAAACTGCACTGATAATGTGCACTACTGCATATGTGGGCACTGTTTGGTCCCTAACAAGCCTGAACAGTTCACACATCGGTTCAGACCCCTTGTGCTCAATCATACACCTCCATGTAAGCCATTTTTCTCAATTATGTGATCCTTTTGCCCAAACCATTACAGCGGTAACAATGCTATCTCAGTTCAGATTTTACCATGTGTCCAATCTAGAATCCTTTATCTACACTACAAATCATTTTGTTCAGAAAGAAAGTTACAAGCAACTAGCATCATCATTGCATAGATGACATCAGCAGGTTCATCAAGTGCACTGAACTCTTATGTGAATTTTGAGATCTCTAATTATCGATGGTTTCCCATGTGGATCACCAATTTTAAAATGCAGAAGGTTGGATGGTTGATTGTTCACAATGTTGTTTTTGAATGATTCTGATAGGCTGAGATATCTGTGAGCTATGAAATGTAGTCAGGCCTTTGCAGATGTAAATGAATTGTTATCAGAATAAGGCATCACCGTTCAAATGATTTAGACACTCAATGGTGAAAATAATGAGGTGTCTACAAGTTCTGGAGTTGCTACAGTAAGTTTACTCAAAAGGATAATTGTGCAATTCCAAATAACCACACTACATCCAAACATGCGGTGGAGATCCATGCATGGGGTATATTGATAAGCAACGATGGCTATTATTTTAAGGAACCTTACCTGGGATCTTTTGCTATCAATGACCGCCTTTCCTTCTACCAAGCATTTCAACATAGAATGCCACAGACTACTTGCTACTAAGCAGCAAAAATTATCCCAAGATTCAGGGTCAACAATGTTCAAATGTCCAGAAGAAGATACTGGAGAAATTTCAAAGACCGGTTGACGCAAAAAACCCCCATCAGATGAAAACTTATATACATTTGCATCATCAATTGAATTCATAAGTGGTTTCTGGGAAGATTCAGTTACTTCCTTGAGTAGCTTACGTACAACAAAGAATAAATGGTGTAGATTATGAAAACCTGATACAACAGAACCAAGAAGAACCTGGAACAAGGAAAACATCACATCACTAAAATGATGAAACAAAAAATTTAGAAACTTAAGGAATAAATGCCTTCTGAAATGGACAAAAGAATCTTAACCAAATGATAACAAGAAACAGAATTGTTTTGCTCCAGAAAACTCTAAGAAATTTGCATGAGAACCATTTCAATTAGAATGTCCCATTACATAACCAATTTCAATGAAGCACCCATTGCTATTCTATATGAGGCCAGGGATCCATACAACAACGGTAACAGCAATAACAATAACAAGGAAAAAAGAAAGTAAGTCAAGATGTCTTAACAACAATACAGCTGTGTGGTAGAAAATCATCAAAAAGCACAACCAGTATACGGTCTAAGAAGGAAAAATAACAAATCCAGTAACTGATAATCAGCATAGTCCTGTAACAAAATCAAGAAATGAACCAATGCTAGATAATGAAATGCAGGCTCCTACCAATTACCTTTTACCAGTTCCTGACCAAGTGCAATCTAAGGACAACTGTTCAATATGTTATATGTACCACAATATATATGGGAATCATAATCAGTAATTTACAAAAAGAAATAAATAAATAACCAAGAACCACTCAGTGCATTCTTTTTTCTCTTCTTTCTTGGGTAAGGTAATATATAGGTAATATATAACTCTATCACCATTTACCAACAAAAGGAAAACCCTCATAAAATGGCCCAGAATTTATGCCATTCGAGATTATAAATAAATAACCAAGTCCACTCAGTGCATTCCTTTTCTTTTTTTATTTTTTTTTTTATTTTTTTTTTCTTGGAAGGTAAGTTTATACCTCTATCACCATCCCAAGGGCATACCCTCATAAAATAGCCCAGAATTTAGGCCATTTGAGTTTCTTTGGGTAATTGTTGTTTAAAAACTAATTCTATTTAGTAGTGTTGGGAGTGTCCCCCTATGCTATTGTCTGATATCATTTATTCTTTGATTTGTTGTTTGAAAAAAATTTTCATTTCTTTTTTTGAAAAATAAAAGATGAAAATAAAATAAAAGCAAAGTGATGTACAGAAGCCACACAGGAGCATAGGAGTACGCCCAAGCACGATCTCATCCAGCTCCAGTTCAAGAACCAATACATGACCAAACTGAGCCCAAAAGTTTTCATTCATTTATTTTCATTACATTAATGCCACACTTTCATTCTTTTATTTTCATTGCTACTTTAATGGTGCGACCCTTTCAACCAAGGGAAAAAAAAAACAGTGTGGCCCCTGGGAAGCCAGGTAATAAGAATGGTCAGATCTATTAGTGTTCTATTTATCTTTTGAAACGATAATATTCATTAAGCAATGGTTAATCGAGTACAAGAGGAATATATTGAAACTTACAAGTCTAAGACCAAAACACATATGGACTTCCAACAACTGGAGTCAAAACCTCCACATAGCCTTCAATCCAGTGGTGTAATATCAAACCAAGGAGAAGGAATCATAAAAATGGAAAGAAATGACAGCTTCTATTGAATTAAATCAGAAAAATAATAAGTCTAAGCTGGACATACCACCCACAGACCATAAAATCTCTTCATTTAATTTTAAACTCAAACTCAATTTCAAATTCAGACTTAAATCAAATTGAAATTCAAGTTCAAATTCAAATTTGAATTCAAAAGCAATTTCAAATTCCTATTTTTTTTTAAATGGTTGCTGGATTTTGTGGTTTGTGGTTTGTACCAGGATTAGATGGGTCTGTTCCTGAGATTGAATTAGGAGACCCTTGGCTGCTTTCTGGGTAGGTCTGATTGAGTTATGACATTCATGTCTAGCTTGTCAATTGCATCTAGTGAAGAAAGCCACATCTGGTCAGCATAAGGGTCTCCCTGAAAGCATTGGTTGTTTAAGATTCTCGTTTGGAGGAGTCAGATTCAGCAAGGGAGGAATAGAACAGAATTTTGAGATGGCAAACATTTGGGTGTGTCCATGGGAATTGGGAACCAAGGAAAAGGAAACCACAGCTACATTTTGGCAGTTACGCACTGGTGATATGGCAATGGATAACTGTTTGGTGATAAATTCCTTCATAAGGGGAAAAAAGATGAATCGTTAATGAAGACAGTTAATTGAAATTCGAGCGACTAGGGGACAAGCATTAAGCATGCAAACTATTGAAGGCTCCATCAAAGAACAAGACTGAAGTTGTACTTTATCAGCAGAAAAAGTTGACACTACAAATGAAAAGTGAGTCAGATTCATATTTGGCTGTAGAAGTTTTGTTTGGGTTTCCAAGACTGTTGTGGGCTCTTTGGGAAGTATCCCTATTGCATGGATGGTTCAGTTTGGAACTTGACCTTAAGTCCCTGATTAGTTGTCCAAATGGCCCTCACATCAAAGACAACTTTAGGAGAAAGTCAAATATGGTTGTTAGCAAATTGTACTTTACAAGCTATGTTGGTGGTGCATCTAATTTGATCAGATTCCCTTTCGAGCAAAAAGATCAACATAGCCATAAATACACCAAAAACAATTGAATAATTAAGGTATTACTACGAAAACAATTGCAAGATTTCAAGGAATGTCATCCAGGTTGGATCCAGATAAATATTTAGGAAAAGATACCCAATCTGCGATATTACATGTGATAAAATTAAATGCTTCAAATTCTACAACTCTCCAATATTCTCAATTTTCTGAATACTTTCAGCAATGGAAGCTTAAAATATCCATTTTGATGCACACCCATTCATGATATGTATTCCAAATGCGTATGATTCCAATATGTTGAACCTTATTAACTAATGCAGACATCGTACTTTCTCCACACAAATTTTGAAAGGGGAAGAAGAAGGCCCAGAAGACAAGCACACATCCATCCTCATGGCTGGATCATCACTCCCATCCTCATGGTAGGATCATCATTGCAGGGTGTTAGATAGTGATTCTGGCAAAGATCCACCGTTGGATCATAATCCTAGCAAAGATCCACTACTGGAATATGATTTTAGCAAGGATGCACCGTTGGGCCTTGACTATGGAAAATATCCACCATTGGATTGCAATTCCAGTAAGGATCCACAGTTGGATCTGAATTCTAATAAAGATTCATGGTCGGATCTAGTCCGATCTAACATGTCATAAAGATGGTGAAGATCCCGTGTGGCAAAATAACTAAATAAGGAAGACCCGACATAGGGATGTGCCACATGGGAGGGACCAGTAAAAAAGAGAATTAAAGATGAAGTGGGGCCATCTAAGGAAGCCATCCAAGTAACCATACAAGGCCCACCCAAATTTACTTATTTCATTAGTTTTCTTTTATGTAATTATAGATTTATTGATCTAAGTGATCTTATTAATATTTTAATTGGATGTTATGATCTTAACCATTGAATCAGATGGTTAAGATCTATTTTAGGGTTAAATTTTCTTTATAAAAGCATTGTAAAGACCTCTTCCAGTTATTGATTAATGAAATATCAGTCCCAAATCCCTTTTCTCTTTTGACAGTACAACCCAGTCGTCATCAAACACAACCCAAGACCCAATCTCCATAGCCGAACCCCTCATCTTCCAAATCCATACCTGCCACCAATCACAACCATCCAAACTCCATTGGCAGAACTTCATCTCTGCCCCAAACAGCTTGTCCAAAAGCCCTGTCTATCAAATCTCAGGTTGACACCTCCCAGGCTGCATGTCACATATTCCAAGTGTCCTTAAACCAAAGCCCCAACCGCCAACCCTCACAGTGGCAGAAATACACCAGCAGAACCTCTATTTCTATACTCAAAACCCAGTGTGCTGATTGCATGACTAGACACATCACCCACCAGCCTCACATCTGTCCAGCTTTGGCAGAACTCAAAACAGGCCCAACCCTTTTAGCCGAACCAGATCCAAGCCATAACAGGCCCAGCTGAACCCAGCCAGGCCCATTCCAAGCCCAGTTAATCTGATTTTCAGGTTATTTTGGACCCTTTTGAACACTTTGTATCAAAAAATTTCCCAAACATCAGATCTGAATGTTTATTGGATTGTTTAGTGATATTAACTGTGAGTCCCTCAATTATACAAATCTGAGTTTTCATGTCCCACATAAACACATATCAATTTTATTGACAACCTATTTGAACCCAGCCCATTTGCCAAATCCTCATAGGGGACAACAAATATACTTGAAATTGGTTGATCCCTAAGCTAGTGAAAGAGACATTCTGCCACTGCAACTCCCAATTCAGATTTCGGAGGTCCTCATCGTGGTATTTTGGCAAGACCTAGAGTCACCTCTAATTCCTAAACTAAATTTCTATATAAGAGGTGCAATCTGAATTTTTAGTTTTATAAATTATTTGTGATTGTTAATTGTTTTCGAATCTCATAAAAACCATTTAGATTAGCCTTGCATTGTCCTCCATCATTAACATAATTACATGCAGGTATGCATGAAACATGAAACATATTATTCACTGTGAAGTGTGAACAGTTAACATGCACTAGGAACCCAAAATACTAACCCATCCATTCAGAATAATCACAATGTTTTAAATGAAAAAAAAAAACACAGAACAGAACTTTTTATCTGCATTCACAAGATAAAACAAAAAGTATTCTTGGCAATCAAGTGAAAAAAAAATTGCTTACCAGTTTTAAAGCATAACTCAGCCCCAAATAAATAGCAGATAGAGAGGATGCAGTGGAGCAAAGGAACCGCAGTCCAGAAGTAAGACCTCTTGTCTTTGAGACATATTCCAAGATAACCCTACCAGCTTGCCTCACATTCTGCAAAAGGCAAATAAAAAAATTACATAAAACACAAAAAAATATATTTCATTTTTACTTCCACGTCACCATCATCGTCATCAAAGCCTCATCCCAACCATGTTGAAGTTGGCTAAATGAATTCTATTTTTCCATTTTGACCTATCATGAACCAAATCCTCAAATAAGTTGCACATCTTCAGATCTATAGTTACAACCTCCATCCACGTCCTTTTTGGCCTACCCCTTCCCCATGGTGGGCCAAAATATATGTTGAGTTGAATGGGAGTTGAACCCTTAACCAGTGGTTCATTTTTACTACAACATATGGTGGAAAATTAATCAGATACGACCGAGAGAATGTAAGACACTAGACCCATATCAAATAGCAGTTCATTTCATGAAATCACTATAATGAGTGCAAGACATTTTTCAGGTTACTTTACAGGGAAAATTAGCAACGCACATCATTAGGTTCAATAAGCAGAAGTATCAAACTCTCAGCCATCCTTGGCTCCCAAGTCCATTGCTTACGAAGTTCACCTTGCTCCATTTGGACAACAAAATGTGCAGCACACCTGAAAGTAGTGAAAAACACTATTCGTAGAATGTAAAGTACACCCAAGTGTGAGCGTCAGTGGGTAGAAGAGAATGAAAAGAATGCGTAGAAATGGCAAGAATGGATAGAAATGGCTTCTTATATTGTCAATAATGCACTAAAGTTAGGACAAGAGTCTGTAGCACATTGGAAATTGCTGTATGTTGCAACCCCAAGGTTGCAGGTTTGAGCATGTTGCCCATTAAAAAAGAAAAAGAAAAATGCAATATATTGAAGTTTATAGAAATAAATTGCTAGCCCAAAATATATCAGAGCTTGCCATCCATGTTCATCAAAAAGTATGGTAAAATAAAGTTTTCAGAGAAAGCTATCAACCTCTTAAATGCTCTTACTAGTGGCACACAAAGTGTTGATGCCTTAACAGAATTTTTTGACTCCTCGTTTCCACCATCATCAGAACCATTTGGAACCTTCCAACCAAATGAAAATGAGGTCTGTCCAGCATAGGAAGACAGCCAATCTCTAACAGAAAGCTCCATTTCTGTACTAGATTCAGACTCCACCATAGAAAAACGAGATAAAGCCCAAAAGACCGCTTTGGAAAATGATATGGGTAGTGCTGAGGAATCCACTCCAATCAAAACATCAACCCAAAGCATAGGAATACACATCCAGTCCTTGCATTCCCGGGAGGTAAGTTTGCTTTGCTCATTAAACTCACTCCAACAGCTACTTTCTTCCTCTTCAACATCATGGAAGAAAGGAAGCTCATCTTCTTCATCATTAAAATCCGCAGATATGCCCATATCAACATTTAGAGATGCATGGGACTTTAACATCAAAGATGCTAGAGCAGAAGCATCAGAGACTATAATAGTGTGAATAAGGTCAAAGGATGGTTGACGCAGAGAGCTGTGAAGAGAAGAATCCTTCAAAGAACAGACCAGAGAGGGACCCCTGTCAAACAAGCATTAAAATGAATCATATATTACCATACACAACTATGTATCTGAGGTTTATAATACTTGTGCAATCAATAATGGTTCGCCTACAATATGTAAGAGGCACTAGATTTGGTTCTATAAATATGCTTTGGTGCAAAATAGAAATGACCATCTATAAGAAAGCAACCATTTTCACTAGCAACAATAAATAACCTTATCCTTCCCCACAGTCCAATACTCTCTATAAATGGGAATTTTCAGTTCTACCCACTTGGACCGCTTTCAGTAAGATGCCAGTCCTTGATCATCTTCAACATCATGTGCAAGAATGTACGATCTCAAAATGATGTATTCTGAACAAGAATGGGGCTCCATTAATCATTATAAGAAAATGAGCCAATGAGACAAACATCCTCCTTCATGACCTCAACTTTCACCAAACCCATGGGAAACAATAAATTCTGGAAAACCCACCCCACCCCCTCCCTAAGTCCATATCATAGTTTCTTTCCAAAATCCAGTTTACAAAGAAGATATAAGTATAATTTACCAATCAAAAACCAAAAAAATTAAAAATAAAAAAAAATAAAAAATAAAATAACTTCCTTTGGCCAGAATCTACACATTCACGATTGGTGAGCGCACTTCAAGAAGCTGCATTCCACCAACAAAAGCTCTTCCCAAGTCCAACAATACTAGGAAGGCATAAATTCAATTGGTAAGCCAAATTTCTTTTCCAATATTTTGAAAAAACTTCAAATTAGAATAATGGGTCTATAGTCTCTTAGGGTGTGTTTGGTTGCACTCTTTAAAAGCATTCTATCAGCTTTTGGTTTTTGAAAAGCCCAATATTCCCAAAAAGTTCATTTTGGTCAATGAACTCAAGAAGTACTTGACAAGAAGTAAAAGCAATAAAAGAACTTTTAGGAGAAGCAAGTCACACCCACCTCCTAGCAAAGCACTTTCTTACTTTTGTGGAAAGCATTCAAAGTGAACAAACCACATACCATGTTTATGTGATCTAGCTCGCGGGGCCCACTTGGATGGTTTCCTATCATTGGGCTAGGATATAAGGAAAGGCTTCTTTATAGATCAGGGCTAGGGAAAAACATAAGGCCCACTTAATTATCCTAGTTGTTGATTTAGCAGCCTTAAAGTTTAACGGTATTTTAACCATAGAAATTTTTTTTTTTTTTTTTTGAGATTCAATCCAATGGTCACTAATAGTCCAACAAGCCCAAAAGTGGCATGGTGCCAGATCCTAAAAGAAGCCGCACTGATGAAAGGTAGGAAAAAGTGGGCCATAGAGCCGGACCATTATGTTGGCATCTATGAGTTTGTCTAGTGAGTTTGCCTTGGAGTTGATCACTGGGTTTGCCTTTGAGTTGATCACTGTCAAATTGACAAATAGAATTTTCTTTTTTTGTTAAATCAATTTCTCTGCAAATTGATAATTATATGTTTCATTTCTGGCTAAGCTGAAAAGGTGTTGACATACTACTCAGAAATAAGTTTTGAAATGCAAATACAGTCAAATATACAAAAAAGAAAAGTAATAATAAATCCTTGTTTGACTATTGTAACCTTTTATTAAGAAAATATGAATAATTTTCATGAATGAAATTTGTGTTAGTGCCAAAGTGAAATCTGCACTTCCTTTTGATTGTCAATTTCCATTAGAAGTCCTTAATCTTGACTCTAGAAGCTCCTCAAGTCAAATGAAAACCAGGAGTCCAAGATGTGGAAGGCTTTGCTGATCAAATTCATCTCAATATGTGTCAACCTCCAAAGGTAAATTGACCCTTAGGATTTACCAAGAAACAAGCCCTAAGAACACTAGTTCAATTAGTAAAAATACGAGGAGTCTAAGTGGCTAGAGAATGTTTTCTGTTGAAGGATTCTCAGGATCTTCGGTGGACCAAACAAATATAGTTCCTTACTTGAATGGGATTGCGGAAAGGAAAAATCGCCACCTTCTAGAAACTATCAAGATCCTTCTTGTTGAATCCCTAGTTCCACCTAAATTTTGGTGTAAAGTAGTACATTGGCTATCCATATCATAAATAGACTTCCTAGCTCTGTCCTCGGGAAAGTCTATCCTTTTGAGTGCTTATTCGGTCACCTACCCTCCTACTCACACTTGATGGTATTCGGCTGTCTATGCTTTGTTCATCTCTCATCTCTTGAGCGAAACAAGTTATCCCCACAGGCCACTCACTGCATGTTTCTTGGATACAAAATGAGCACAAAGGCCTCCTTTGTTATGATCACAAGGAACGTCATTTACATATATGCTAGAATGTTGTTTACTTGGAACATATCCCATTATATTCCTCTTCTCCTCATACCAATATCCAAGTTTCTTACCTTCCTCAATTTACAACACTTGACTCTTCTCCAGTAATCACTCAAATTTATAAGTAGTGCCAAACAACTCCTCTAGCTACTCTCATTACCAATCCATCACCCATCCCAGCTCCTCAAGGACATAACACTCCCAATGAAGGTAACCCTATTTTGTGACGCTCTAGTCGTGTCTCAATTCCCTTACCAGTATGGTTTTTCAGTGTTGTTTACTTCTTCAGATCCCATTCCTATTCCAACTTCTTATTCTCAAGTTGCCAATATCCCATGTTGGCAAAATGCTATGACAGATGAATTATTAGCTCTCGAGATAAATAACACTTAGGACGTGGTGTTGCTTCCATCAAATACATCTATCATTGGAAACAAGTGGGCCCATGCACTCAAGTTTAGATCTGATAGCAGTATTAATCGCTACAAAGCACGACTGGTAGCCCAAGGCTATAAACAGGAATATGGAATTAACTATGAAGAAACATTTTCCCCCATCACTAAAATGATTACAGTACACTGTCTATTAGGCATTGCAGTAGCTCGTAACTGGCCTTTGTGGCAAATAGATGTCAAGAATGCCTTCATGCATGTCGATCTCAAGGATTGTGTATCTGCGTCCTCCATCAGGATATACATGTTCCCCACGACACGTCAGCAAACTAAAAAAGTCTCTATACAGGCTTAAACGAGCTCCACGTGCATGTAATGATAAGTTCCGCTCTACTACCATTACAACCAACATTCATTAAAGCCCAAATGACAATTCCTTCTTCATTCGAAGCAGTTCGTATGGCTATACCATTCTCTTAATTTATGTTGATGATGTCATCATCAATGGTAATGATGCAGTAGGCATTTCCAACCTCAAAACTCACCTCATGAATTCCTTCAAAATGAAAGATCTAGGTCCCCTCACTTTTTTTTTAGGACTCGCTATCTCAAGGAATTAAGATTGTATTCGGGTGGAACAAACTAAATGTGTTGATGATTTACTCAAATCGGAAAGACTTGGTGATGCCAAGACCTTTGTCACACACATTGAACTCAATGTTAAATTTAGCAAAAACAATGGGCCACCTCTTAAAGACCCGACCTTGTTTCAACAGTTGGTTGGGAGCCTACTATATCTAACTATGACAAGGCCAGATATCTCTCATGCTGTTCAGACTGTCAATCAATTCATTAGCGATCCTTGTAAGCCGCATCTTCCAGCTGTTTTTAGAATTCTTTGGTATGTCAAGAGCACCCATGTCGAGGACTGTTTTATCTGACCACTTCTTCACTACAACTACAAGCCTATGCTAATGCAAATTGGGCAGGGTGCCCTGACACTCGTAGGTCCACAACCAGCTAGTGCATGTTCTTAGGAACATCACTTATTTCATGAAAGAGTGAGAAACAAAGCAGACCTTCCAAATCAACCGCTGAAGCTAAATATTAGTCTATGTCCTCTACTAGTGGCGAGATTGTTTGGCTTCGTCGACTCTTTTGTGAGTTTGGCATTTTTCTCAAAGACCCTACTCCACTTTATGCAAATAACACTAGTGTCATTCGTATTGCAAAGAATGTCATCTTCTATGAGCGAACTAAGCACATAGAGATTGACTACCACTTCATTTGTCAACGTTGTCTCTGACAAACTCTGTCTGCCCTAAGTTTCTTCACATGATCAACTAGCCGATGTGTTTACTATAGGGCTACTCCGCGATCTACATGACTATATTCTCTCCAAATTGATGCTTTGTTCCACCCCGCATCAATTTGAGGGGGAGTGTAGAGATAGGTCAACTGACCTACCTTGACAAGCCCAGAACCAAAGCCCACATTTCATATCCATCTTATCCCACACATGGAATCTTTGTGGGAATTGGTCAAAGGTCCCGTTATGGCATACTTACATGTATCATTGTAATCTTCCTAGAGTTTCCTTATTAGCTTGTAATCAAAGATAACTAGACTATAATCATTGTAATCACAACCTGTGAATGGGCAAATAGAAATTGGATATAAACACAATCGATCATCATCTTAGGTAACGACTGACATTCACAAACTTCTCTGTCTTTTGTGGTCTTCTTCTTTCCTAACATAAGGATCTACAGATCCTTACACAGTGGACCAAAAGACCCCTTTGGGGGCCCGAGACCTTGCTTTGGACTAAAATCTAACGAGCTCATTTTTTTACCTCTAACGGTCTCGATGGTCCGACATGTCAACCCAAATACCCCTTCGGAGGACCGAAGCTTCCTTCGGTCTAAAATTTAAAGAGCTTGAATTTTCGGGCTTTGAGGACCTCGGGGGGCTAAGTAGCCACCAGTCAACTGAAGCTAATCTAGATTTGAGTCAATTAGCCGTTTTGCGTGAGTTATGTTGCTTATTTTGACACTTGGGCAACTGAAGGTTTTACATCAGTGGACCAAAGCTCAAAATCTATAAATATCTAGCTTCATATATGGATTTACACACACAGCCATTAAAGGGCTTTACAAAGAGATTTAATTAATTAATTCGACAGAAGTAAAACCTTTTCCTCAAGCCATCATACCTTTTTCCACACCCTCTAATCCTTCACAAGGAAGATCTTTGAGCGTTCAAGGCTCCTTTGAGAGTAGTGTGTGGAAAAGATTTTGATCTAAGGACCTTGTTCAAACTATAGGAACACCCTAGGTCTAGATTCTCCTGATCATCTTGGTTGAGTAACATTGGGATATCATCAATGCACCAAGGATCTTGTTGCGAAGATCAATAGCATGAAGTCTGGATTCCAGGTTTCAGCATCAAGCACAATCATCAATCATCAAGTAACTTTTTCATCTAGCATTTGAGTTTTTAATTCACATTTCTCAAATCTGTAAAGAAGAGCAGACCTTCGTAATTGAACCTCTATGATAAAAAGATCAATGGAGTAGACATTGGTGACCAAACCACCTTAATAAAAATAGGTTGGAGAGGTTTGAGGTGAGCCTATCGAAAATCCTCAAATAGTGAATACCAAGAGACCGTGGGTAGGTGCCCTTCGGAGTGGACATAGATCAAGGACTGAACCACTAAAAAATTGTTGTGGCCATTTCTTTATTACTCTTCTGATTATTATGCATGATATGGGATACACATGATAAATGGACGTAGCAGAAATGAGAATGTTGAGGTGGATGTATGATAAAACTAGAAAAGATAAAATTAGAAATGATCGCTTGCAAGAGGATTCAGGGTTGCCAACAATAAGAGATAAGATTAAGGAAACCCATCCAAGATGGTTTGGATATGTCAAACGCGGGTAACGGTGCCAGTAAAAAAAAGTTTGGCTATGCAGCTTGATGGCCCATGAAGGGGAAGGGGTAACTGAAGAAGATGCGGATGGAGGTAGTAAAATTAGATTTGAGAAAGTTTAACTTATCCAAGAATTTGGCTTAAGATAGATCGGAATGGAAAAACAGAATTCATATAGGCGACCGCAATATAGTTGGGACAAGGCTTTGATGATGATGATGGGATGTGTGAGAATAATTGATATTGCTTAGATTGTCAAGCATAGAACTCGTGCATAACACTTGTTAAACGTTGCTGTTGGTTTAAATGTTATTAATGCACAGTTGATTTTTTGTTATTTTGTTTCAGCACTTTATTCATTATGTTTATTGGTAAGAGATTTTAAATTGTTTGTCATAAGTTTTAATTTGGCATAATTGGCTTTTAGTCTCTCAGACTTGGACATAACCATAGTGAGCACTTTTCAATTTGTATCCATTTAACTTTTTTATTTGTTATTAAAAAAATCCAAATGGATTATTTTTGTCGAAATTTAAATGCAGTAAAAGCTCTCGTATTTTTTATGCAAAAACCAAGCTCAGATGCTTATGTGGTTAAAAAGCGTACACAAACTTACACTAACAAGTTACTTTGAACAAGTAGCAACTAAAAATTACTTGAAAGCACTTATAATTTTTAAGAAGCCCAACCAAACATGCCCTTGTTCTCATTTAATTCCCACTCTATTTAGACAATAGAAGAGGCCCCCATTAAATAACTTCATTTTATACACTTCAAACATCTTGGCAAATTAGAATCATTTATCAATAACCACAAACAATCATGTCTGTCACCATCTCTTTCTCAGTCAAACCTCACTCTCAAACTTGAATCATTTCGATCATAGTTCATAAATATTAGTTAAGACCCATTTGAAAACCACAAGAAGCTTCTCAAGTAACTAAAATTTCCAAATCCAATCATAAGTCCATTCCCCCCTTACACAATGTGAAATCTAACCCCAATGCAGTTGCAGCACTATCCGCTTTTTCATTTATAAAGAGTATCACACTCACTCACATTTCCTACATCTTCATCTCTAGAACATAAGCATATATGGTTTCTCATCAGAAACAAAAAATTTAATTTACAGTTGGACCCCCCCCCCACCCCCCCCCCCCCCCCCCCCTAAACAAAAAAAAACACAAAGAAACCACCCCCAACAAAATAAATAAATAATCCTCAGAGGTGATGATGTTGTTTTCCTCTTTCCTGATTGTGTGCGATTATAGATTGTTTCTTATGCTTCAGTTTTGGCAGGTGGCCCACGCCTTGTAGGCACTGACATGGTTTTTCTAGTTGCCTTTTTGAATTCATTTCCATCTTATTAAACAAAATCTTCTTATCAATAACTAAATTGGGGAGGTTGGGGTTGGGAGGTGGGGTGAAGAAGGCATACAATATCAAAGTTCAAAAAGAAATTACAATTCACCTCACTAACACTTAAGCACAGTTTTTTTTTTCTTCTTTTTTTGATCAATAACAGAAAATTTCAGTTTTTTCTATTGCCAATAGACACGCAGAAATTATTTCTTTTCTTTTTTGGAAATGGTAGAAAACTAGAAATGATTCCAATTACAATGTGAAAATTCTTGGATAAGTCAAAGGGCACAGAAAAATGAAAGTTGACATGATAGTAAGTTCACATATAGCTTTACATTGAGCATACTGACAAGCCATTCATACCAAATATGTGCACATTCAAAAGGTGGGCATGGCGGGTTCATCGTATATCCACGGTGTATAATCAGAAGAGCTATCTGAAAAATACAGACTTGCAATAAATCACAATAGACACTGCCACAACAATAAGGTTAAAAGATATAAAACAAATATAAGAAAAAGGTTAAAAGCGGTCTCCTCTATGAGATACGAATCTATAAGCACATGGCAAATTTACTTTGATCTTTCTATCACTTAGTGGTAATGAGGTAACCTGACGAGCTTTTTTCCTCATTAGGAAACTAAAATTGCTGCTCTGAGTTACTTGGTGGAGGAGAAAGAAGAGAAAATGCCTTCGCTGCTTTTCATGTTCCCCATCTTGCAACGCTTCAAGAGACTAAATAAACAGTTTCAGGAGATATCAGTAACTCCAAAATTAAATAATCCAAATTGAGCTATGCAGGAAAAGATTAAGTGTAAGTGACATGACAACGAAAAGGAAGTATAAACCATAACACACAACACTACAAATGTTTGATGGACATGCCTGCAAAAACGGCTGGAAAATATCAAAAATTTCTTTGTGGCTTTTCTCATTTCTAGTATGAAAACACTGACCCAATAGTGTGTTACGCATCACACTTGGAGAGAATGTGGTCTTCAACCAAAGCTTGTATCCTAAGAGAAAACCACAAAATAGAAGCAACATAAATTTCAAGCAAAATAGCACTATTGGTACGAAGTAAGATAATGTTCATGGGAACCCACCAAGCATTTCAAATAGTAGCCTCAGGCAATTGATGGCATAAGTGAATTCAAGCGTGTCATCGCTCACATGGTTGAGAACAATACTCAGAAAAATGGGATATCTTTCCAATATCCCTTCTTCAAACGCTAGTGGCTCTAGGAACCCAAGCCTTCAAAGCAAAGATCCATGTCCAAAAAAAATTGCACAAACATTCAATGCAGATACAAAGAAGCATTAGGAGAAAAGATCGAGCCCAAATATATACTAATTAAAGATTCAGTTCAAAGGTTGGTCTTCTGTACAATGATTTGATCCCAAGCCATACAGTTAACCGCTCAAGCTGCACTCTAGGCCTTGAAGTATCATCACTTGATGGCAAAACTTCAGTCTCCAAAATGCAAATGCATTTCTTCAGCAATGGTTGCAAAGGTTCCAAGTCTGTTGCTCGCCTAAATCAATGGTATTGACATGGAAAATTAATCAAGTGAAACCATTCTTCCTGAAAAAGGTCAGCCGCATCTAATACAATGAATTCCAGTTTCCACTAACACCCAAGAATTCTTTTTTTTTTTTTTCTGAATGGTAATCCAAGAACAATAAAAAGCATGAAACAACATATAAAAGATGGCAAGGTGCAACCTGCTGTTTTTCATTAAAATTAATGAAAGCCTCATAAGTGACAAGGACCCATTCACTAAACCTCTCACCACTTTACGAGCCTATTTGGATATATGTTGTAGTGAGGTGTGGTAAGGTGAAACCTCAAATCAAGCAAAATATATGATGGGGTCAAATCATAATATGATAAGTTTTTATTTTTAGTAGCTTGAGAAGGAATCTTTTTGACTTTTTATGTTAAAAGTAAATATTCTTTATCAATTAGTAAGACAAAAAAGTAGCTTTTTGACTTTTTGTGTAAAGAGGTAGAAGATTTTTTTTTTAAATGTGGTATTTTGATTTGACTCCTTTTAACTTATTGTCTCTTAAAATAACACATGTAGCGTGTAAAGGCTTACCAGTAGCATGTAAAAAGGTCGAAGGGCGGCTTGGCCCAACAGTAAAGACTTACCGGTAGCGTCCTGAAGGACGCGGGTTCAAGTCATGGAAACAGCCTCTTCAAAATCAAAATAAGGTTGCATACATCTTGCCCTCCCCAGATCCCACTATGCGGGAGCCTCGTACACTGTGCCGCCTCTTGTCTTGAAATGACACCTTACTTCGACTTGATAGTGGAGTGAATTACCAAACACACCCTAAGTGAACATTGAATGCTAAATAGCAAATAAATACCACATGTCACGCCCCCAAAACTGGGCCGGATCCAAACCCGGTTCCAGGGGTGTGAGAATTGGGGCCAATTAAAATTTTTATAAACATAAACAGCACGGGCCCCAATTCCGGGTGGATCGAAGTCCTTCGTGAGGCTATGCTTGGTGATCAAGCAACTATAATCACACGCGGAACTAAAATTCATGCTCATCGCAGACGGATATTACATCACAATAAGATAATCAATCTCATTAATAATAAAATCAAAGTCAAGTGCTTCGAAGCATCACAATTAGAGTTAAAATTTCAAAACAACCAAATTTAAATTAATAAACTAATGGCCCAGACATGGCCTTATTACATAATCTAAAGTTTTCGAAACTCAGCACCGCACTAGGACACCTCAAATGATGTCATCGGTGCTCCACTCAACAACTCCGCCATCTGGCGGAATTTCCTGCGTCGCCTGACCATCCGGTTCGGCACCGGCAACGGAACCTAGACATCCAAAAGTAATAGGTCAGATTGACATAATCTGGCAAGAGGGTAAGCTGCAACAATGGATTAATCAACTGAATTAAATGATATATTCATTATGAACCAAAATAAATCAGATGCAAACCCCAATGACATGAATGCACAGAAACGGGTATTCCCACAGATAAATATACAGAAACGGGTAAATCCCGCATACAAATAACAAAAACGGGTAATCCCGCAGATAATAACAGAAACGGGTAATCCCACAGATAATAACAGAAACGGGTAATCCAGCAGATAATAACAGAAGGCACAGCTGTATACTATTATCCACAGTACACGCCGACCCGATGGCGTACGTCCACCTCCGAACTGCAGTCGATCAGATATATATATACAAATATACATATTTACAAATACATGCGTATACAGATGCAAAATGAACCATGATATGAAACCCTCAATCCCAACATTCAATCCAATACCATTTTGAGTATTTAGAGTACTTAAATTTAAAAATGTATTATGAACGTGTGTCAATTCAAATTATTAAGGGTAAGCACTAATCCACCAACAGTCAAGTTAGATAAATATGCACATGAGAACTAACTCTCTATCACAATGGAAATATGAGTCCACGATGCCGATATACTACTTTTGGTGCCTATCATGTGGTGCATCCCGAACCTCACATTCCCATTCTGCATTTAGTTTAATTCTCATGTGAACATTCAACTAACATTCCTAAAAGACATAATTCGTCTAATCCAATTATATATAATTAGTGTGTTTTACAAATTAGGTAAAAGATGTTCAATTTCTGAATCCAAAGTTAAATCAAATTACGATCAAAAGGGGAAAGAAAATAATTAATTCCTTAATATCATTGTTGTGTACAAATACACATTACCATTTTATACAAAACAGAAGGTACAAATTTCGAATCCCAATTTGAAATCTAACTCAATTAAGATTACAATTTAAAATTATAAATACATTCTATTTACGATTTAATCGCTACCAAATACATTTTTAGTTTATTTCAATCAACCTAAGTGAACACTAATCAAAATTTCATAATTCTCAATTAAGTTTATAAATAATCTAAGATACGTTTCTAATAACATTAAATTAAAAATTAATTTAATAAAACCTAATCTCCATTAAAATACTAAACCATTAATCAAAATATAACCTGTTAATTCTTTATAAGAAGCAATATTGTGTATAAATTAACAGGTTTATAAAGAATTAACAGGTTATATTTTGATTAATGGTTTAGTATTTTAATGGAGATTAGGTTTTATTAAATTAATTTTTAATTTGATGTTATTAGAAACATATCTTGAATTATTTATAAACTTAATTGAGAATTATGAAATTTTGATTAGTGTTCACTTAGGTTGATTGAAATAAACTAAAAATGTATTTGGTAGCGATTAAATCGTAAATAGAATGTATTTATAATTTTAAATTGTAATCTTAATTGAGTTAGATTTCAAATTGGGATTCGAAATTTGTACCTTCTGTTTTGTATAAAATGGTAATGTGTATTTGTACACAACAATGATATTAAGGAATTAATTATTTTCTTTCCCCTTTTGATCGTAATTTGATTTAACTTTGGATTCAGAAATTGAACATCTTTTACCTAATTTGTAAAACACACTAATTATATATAATTGGATTAGACGAATTATGTCTTTTAGGAATGTTAGTTGAATGTTCACATGAGAATTAGACTAAATGCAGAATGGGAATGTGAGGTTCGGGATGCACCACATGATAGGCACCAAAAGTAGTATATCGGCATCGTGGACTCATATTTCCATTGTGATAGAGAGTTAGTTCTCATGTGCATATTTATCTAACTTGACTGTTGGTGGATTAGTGCTTACCCTCAATAATTTGAATTGACACACGTTCATAATACACTTTTAAATTTAAGTACTCTAAATACTCAAAATGGTATTGGATTGAATGTTGGGATTGAGGGTTTCATATCATGGTTCATTTTGCATCTGTATACGCATGTATTTGTAAATATGTATATTTGTATATATATATCTGACCGATTGCAGTTCGGAGGTGGATGTACGCCATCGGGTCAGCGTGTACTGTGGATAATAGCATACAGCTGTGCCTTCTGTTATTATCTGCGGGATTACCCGTTTCTGTTATTATCTGCGGGATTACCCGTTTCTGTTATCTGTATGCGGGATTTACCAGTTTCTGTATATTTATCTGCGGGAATACCCGTTTCTGTGCATTCATGCCATTGGGGTTTGCATCTGATTTATTTTGGTTCATAATGAATATATCATTTAATTCAGTTGATTAATCCATTGTTGCAGCTTACCCTCTTGCCAGATTATGTCAATCTGACCTATTACTTTTGGATGTCTAGGTTCCGTTGCCGGTGCCGAACCGGAGGGTCAGGCGACGCAGGAAATTCCGCCACATGGCGGAGTTGTTGAGTGGAGCACCGATGACATCATCTGAGGTGTCCTAGTGTGGTGCTGAGTTTCGAAAACTTTAGATTATGTAATAAGGCCATGTCTGGGCCATTAGTTTATTAATTTAAGTTTGGTTGTTTTGAAATTTTAACTCTAATTGTGATGCTTCGAAGCACTTGACTCTGATTTTATTATTAATGAGATTGATTATCTTATTGTGATGTAATATCCGTCTGTGATGAGCATGGATTTTAGTTCCGCGTGTGATTATGGTTGCTTGATCACCAAGCATAGCCTCACGAAGGACTTCGATCCACCCGGAATTGGGGCCCGTGCTGTTTATGTTTATAAAAATTTTAATTGGCCCCAATTCTCACACCCCTGGAACCGGGTTTGGATCCGGCCCAGTTTTGGGGGCGTGACACCACAAAAAGAGGAAAGGAAAATGGCTCATTAGTAATATCATCAACATAAATATATAGATACTTCCCTTTCCATAAGAATACAAAGTGCCAACTGCCAATTACATGTGTTTGTGTGTGTGTCTACATATATATAAATAAGAGAATATTCATGTGCATACGCTCCTTTTTTGGAAAGTATTAATGTGCAAAAGGACAAAATCATCACACCTCACACACCTTTTTTACCTTGATAGGTCCAAAAAAGGAAGTGTCTCTCACCAAATAGCTAGGGACATATGTACATGAAGACTCCTCATATATATATATATATAAAGTGCGGCCCAGTGCAAGAGGCTCCCGCATAGCGGGGTCTGGAAATGGTAAGATGTACGCAGCCTTACCTTCATTTTGAAGAGACTGTTTCCATAACTTGAACCCACGTCCCCTAGGACACTACCGGTAAGCCTTTTTCCGTTAGGCCAAGCCGCCCTACTCCTCATATATATATATATATTATATACTCCACTAAGCAATATTGCTTGTTCATATAAACTAAATGAGCCACACTCTCGTTGGTTACAGGGGGTGCACTGTAATTTGAGAAATCCTGTTGTTAAAAAAAGAGTGTTGCTATTAGCACTCAAAAAATATCAATTCACACACAGCAAAGTTGTTTAAAAAAAATTCTTAAACTACCCCTACCACTTTCTTCACTCCCCCTCCCCCCCCCCCCCCCCCCCCCCAAAACCCAAAAAAAACCCCCCCTCTGTTCCCTCTCTTCCCACCACCGCCCAATCCCCTTGCTGCTGCCCGATCTCCCATCACCGTCGACTGGGAGGGAGAGGGAGGGAGAGAGAAAAGGAAAGAGGGAAAGGCAGAGAGGGGGGGAGAGAGAGAGAGAACAAAGAGGGAGGGACGGAGAGAAAGAGAGAGAGAGGAGAAGGAGAGACAATAGAGAGGGGTTGGGATCGGGCGGTGCCGTGGGTTCGGGCGGCGGCGTTGGTGGGGAGATTAGGCAATGGGGAAAGATAACAGAGAGAGAGAGAGAGAGAGAGAGAGAGAGAGAGGCGAAGGTGGTGGGGAGTGGGTAGAGGGGATGGTGGGGGAAAGGGAGGAGGGAAGAGGGAAGTTGGGAAAGAGGTAGGGGTAGTTGAGGTATTTTAAAAAAATACGTATGTGGAGATATTTTTTTAGTGCCAATAGCAACACTCTAAAAAAAAAGCCAACAGGCCATTTTTAGGTTTGAAAAATGGGCCTTCATGGATTTGGATCGAATAAATTCATGATCATTATGGTTGTCAATAAACCTAATTTCAACCTAAATAAAATGTCTCAAGAAAAGGCAAGCTGTGTTTGGCCCAAGATGCAAATGCCCAAGCTACCCACATGCATTGAAAAGCTTGAGTCATTGCTCTACAAAGCTCAAGATTGTCACCACTACTCTAATAAAGATAAAGGGACTGTGCCAACACCACAAGAAAGCATATCTGGATACCATACAAAATTTGGACAATGACTAGCACTACTTGGCCCTATTCAAGATAACATCTACAATAAGGATCCCGTGCCTTGTCAATGTTCAAGATAAGAGATAAGGATCATATCGCACTATTCAGGATAAGATTAAGGATAAGGATCATATGTCATTTGTCTTCTTCTTGTTAGCAATCATATCCTTTAATAATGTTTCTTTTGTGATTATTATAATGTACTCAAATCCTTATAAGGACTTTTTGTAAAATTCATGGACCTTGAATATAATAAGTTTGCTTGCACTTTGCACAACTTTCTCTTCTCCTCTCTTTTGGTACTAGTAAATTTTCCTCTCCACACTTTTTTTGTGCACACCTGCACACACCTCATAGTGAGGCCCAC
Organism: Sextonia rubra; assembly: GCA_037013555.1. Lineage (NCBI taxonomy): Eukaryota > Viridiplantae > Streptophyta > Magnoliopsida > Laurales > Lauraceae > Sextonia > Sextonia rubra. The sequence continues at coordinate 1,400,438 of JASUAD010000027.1, forward strand.
CTAATAATGGTCCATTTGAATGGACCACACACCAGACCGCTAGGTTTACACCAATCCGAATAGACCGGACTGTTGGATCAATTATTACGGTGAGAATTTGAGAGCAATTGATGAAGAGATTAAGATGATCATGTGAGCTCTATCACTATACACCAGTACGACCCACCCAGATGTTCAAATCCCCCTAGCCCCAAACCCATGTGGGGCCCCGAGTGGACCCCACAACAAGGTGCACATAAAGAGCTCCATGCTCTCCATATGCACCTGATAACCACTGTGTGTGTATATATACATATGAAAAAAGAGAGAAAGAGGCCCACCAATCACCAATGCAAACCCTCTACACATACGGTACCCTTTAAATTACAATGAAGCCATAAGGTCTGCACTAATCCGAATGGACTGGACCATTGGGTCAAGGGTCAAATTTTTTTTCTACAACATTAAATCATTAAACTTGTGGGCCTTAGATGAAGCAGTTAGAGGCAAATGATTGACCCAAACTTGATATCCGAGCCCATCCAAGATGGCTTTTTATAGCCCCTTAATCCCATGATCAGTGGATGTAATAACCCAACTTAGACTTGATGGACCAACCTAAGGTGAGCCATACTCAACCAACACATGCTAAGAGTTAGACTAGGATTTTTGGCCAAATTGTTGTCCCAGTTCAATTAGAGATTTGTTTTTTGTATAATTCTTTGAGACTCATTAATTGTATTACCAATTGGATTAGTATTGAGACTCAAGGATTTGTTAGGGTTCTGGCCAGGCCATTAGGAGAGTAAGAGTTCCAATCAGGACTCTCTATATAAGTGTTTAATGAGTTCCAATCTGGACGCTCTCTTTAAGTGTTTAATTCAGGTAAAACAAGTCAATGTGGTATCCCATTAGAACTCCCAAGAGCATGGAAGACCAAGCACATGCATAAATAAAGGGCTAGTCTTTCCCTTCTTCCTTCACCAATCTTCTGAACCGAGATAGAGAGAGAGAGAGAGAGAGGGAGGGAGGGTAGCATAATCTGAGTTGTGAAATCTATAGGAGAAGAAGAGGATCGCGAAGAGGATGAAGAAGATCAACAACAGGATGCATAGTGGATGTCTGGAGTAAGACCAATCACCGCTCGAGCAACATACTTTTATATAAGGTGAGTAGAACTTCTCTTGACCTATTGTACTATTAATATGAATGAATGATTGGTTAGACAGAATTATCTTCCAAGAAAAAAAAGGCAACAGTAACCAATATAGCACCGTCGACCCAAATTTTTTGTGTAGAGAGTTGATTGAATGGATTCTTTGGTTAGTATGTTTTTTAAGAATTGTTTCCATTAAAGAATAGGGTCAAATGGCATAAGGGAGAAACTAGAAATTGGAATTTTCCAGTATTGGGTCATCAAATACACCCCTGGACATCTAGGAGTTGTGGATCCACGTGGTCCACCTGATCTTCAATCATGGCCACATATTTAGTAGAGGACAGTTGGGCAACCACAGTGGTGATGACCCAGGCTGATTGGACCATTGGAGCCCACAAACCAATTGCTGCGAAACCAATATGGCGAGTAGACACAACTGTCGAGCTTTTGTATGCAACAAGTTGATAGAAATCACAATTTTTCATATGGAAATTAAATGGACAAATTTACTATGTTTAGTGCATCTCTTAAAGATTGTTGTCCATACCAAAGAGTGTGAATTAACCCAGAGGATCAATCTGAATCTGCGTTTTCAGTTTCTGTAATGTCAAAAACCACTTCCACTCGCATGAAGTCGTGGGCCCACATTGCCCACTTGATCACCAATCTGAATCCCACATCTTGTTGTGGGCCCAGGGGCGACCTTAGGCATGTGGTCCTTTTTCAGATTGGTCCACTATGGGTCACAATCCAACCTCCTCAAAGATACTAGGTGTGAACCCACTTTCTTCAAGAATGGGTTCTGTCGACTTGTAATGTTATAACAAAATTTTTGTAAATTAAAGATTGGTCCCTGGCCTTTATTCTTACAATTAAAAAGCCCTGATAAAGGGACAGTATTTCGGTACACAGAATTGTTTATAACAATTTTAGAACAGTCCCTGTAGTACAGGAATCAAATGTAAACCCTTATTGCAGCTGGATTGTCCATGACTATATACTGAAGAATGATGACATTAAAATCAAACATTAGATTGGGCCCAACAAAGGCTCTGATTGCTTTTAGTATAGACTGATTGTTTACTTTGATGTATGATTCCCAATTAAATATTATTCACTCATCTAATATGCTATGTAATTGATATGAAACCAAGACGTTGAATTGATTTATGTGATCTATGATAATTAATTGAATTCCTCAATAAGATATAGGCAATGCCACAACCTGCCACCAATTCCGATTCGGAGAGGGGCAAGAACTAACCCAGTGTATTGTGGTACTGGCCAAGAAAAAGAGTATGATAATATTACCTATTATGATGGAGATGAAACTCTAGGAAGCCTTATTGAATTTTAACTTGAATTTGACGTTTCAATTGGAGTAACAGCAACCGTTGACACTGAGTGTAGAATTTCCCTCGTGGATGTTGGTCGAAAGAAGTAGGTCAATAATTATGGTGGTAGAACAAGCCATGTTGTTGACAAAAATATAAATACTCCCGCGTGGAGGTGTTGGAACAAGCTCAACAATCATGGTAGATGACAAGCCATGTTGTTGACGGAAACGTAGATGCACCCGTGTGGGGTATCGAAACTATTCATTGTTTGCGGTGGAAAGTTACTCAAGAAAGAATTCATTAAAATGATGTCACAACATTATTATTTAATATCATATATACTCATATGAATGATTGAAGTATGTTATATCATAGTGTTTACTTGACTTGGAAATTCTGCTTATAAGTGTTACTGACCAGTGGTTCTCCCCACTTCAGGTAGTACATTTGTAGAAGTTGCAGGAATGACGAAAATCAACCGGTGGACTTTAGCATGCTGGCTGATCCAGCGAGCAAAGAACAAGAAATAAATTTTTAGATGGGAATAGCCCAAACAATCAGATTTTCTACATTTTGATTTATAGATTTGTCATTCTTTCAGTAGGATTTTATTATGATTTTTAATATATTATGATTCAATATAAATTAAATATAAATGCTTTTTGACCTTTATTCTCATTGGAATTTGATTTATGTTGAGTTGTTATACATTTGAGTACGTCTTAAGAATTTGAATAGCTCCAGATGCTTGGATTGTTACAGTGGAGACCCAGGTTACAGTGAGAGGTACATGAATAGGAGAATTTTGCACATATATATATAAGTTGTCCTATGCACGAGGTGTGCATGGAGCTTTCCATGCACACCTCACTATGGGGCACTCTTAGGGATGGGACCAAGGGGATTTGAAGATCTAGATGGGCCCTACTTGCGTATAATGACAGGGGCTCACATGATCAACCTAACCACTTCATCAATAGCCCACAAATTTTTGCCATGAAAAACTTGGTGCACAATCGATCCAACGGTCCAATCCAATTGGATGGGAGCGACCTCAATGGTCTAGTGACTATCGGGCATGGTTTGAAATAACATCCATTTTGAAACTGTAACAGTTTATACCATTACGTTATTTACAATATAACGGTCATGGTGTCAAAAAAACAATGAAAATAACGGTCCATAACGGTCATAACGACCAATATAAAGGTCCATAACGGCCAATATTTTGAAAATAATGGTCAAAATATCAGTTCAAGATGATTATTTTTTAACTTTGTTTTCCCTCTTTTTTTTCATTTCTTTCTTGCCCAAACCATTTGTGGAGCTTTTTAAGACTATGTTAAAGCTTCTTGAGTTTTTTTTTTTCACCAAAACTCAAGTGATTTACAAGATTTTGGTAGATTTTCATATGATGGCTTCCTCCCTCCCCCCATAATACCCCCATGTTCTTACTCCACTATTTGAATTAGTTAATTAATCTTAATATAATAGTAAATGTTACTTGAAAGTTGAAATTCACTCTCAATGTACTTGGTGATTGAGTAGCTGAGTAACGTACATTTGAACTTCTACTACTAGTTTCTTGACTTTAAGTGTTTAACACTAATGGTTAGTTCAAATTTATGGTTGCAAAGCATACTTTAATTTGTGATATTAGAACTTGTTTTAATATATATATATATGTAAATCTATTTAATTAAGAATAGACTTACAAGTTTCAAATAAGACAATCATACAGGATGTAGTGACTTAGGAGACTGATATTTTCGTTAAAATGTTTACTAATGGAAAACAATATCATTTTTTAGCATTTTGTAATATTCTGAATTTTTTGGATACATTTTCGGATTTTTTTGGGGTAAAACAAAAATTTGCACCACGATGAACACAACACGATAACCGTGAACCACGATACAACTAGATGACCACGACTGCAATTTTGAACCATGCTATCTAGGGTGTGTGCATGTATGGTCCATTCAAATGATACCTTACAACCAAAAAAAAAATTCAAATAAATGGGCCATCAGGTGGGCCCCACTATGAGGTGCACACTGGTGGGTTAAAAAAAAAACGTTTGCATAGGGCTAGCATTTTGTAGAATTTCTCAAATATATATATATATATATGTGCGGGTGTGTATATATATATATATGCGTGTGTGTGTTATGTGTATATATATATATTTATACTAGGACCACTAGAAAACTACTGGGAAGCTTTTTTCAAAAAGAACCCTTCCTAGTGGGGCCAGATTTCGCTTTACTAAGAGTTGAGCCCACCATCCGATTATAAAAATTTCAAGTTTTCCATGGTGCTCAATCAAGCAATGGGCCCAACTTTATCAAAATGAAAATTGACAAGGGTCAATAAAAGATAAGGTTATTTATTTTGATCAAATTGGATTCTTTCATAAGTGGATTCCACTAATAAGTTCTCCAAAATGCCCTCTATAGCATGTAACCTCACTATTAGATTTTGGGTGGGGCCAATTCATGGCTTCAATTGAATAAAAGTAAGATACCACATTGCTTTTTCTTATACTACACATTCCTTTCAAAAAGGAGAAAAAAATAGGGAAACCACCTCATTGACGCCTAAGAAGATAAATATGCCACCTCATTAATACCTCATTAAATCAGATTTGAAGAAGTTTAACTTATCAAAGGATTTGGCTCAAAATAGAACGGAATCAAAAAGCAGAATTCATGTAGCCGACCCCAACATAGGAGGGATAAGGCTTTGATGGTGATGATGATGATGATTAACTCTCCCTAGACTCTCATTTTCTTATTCATTGTTCTAAGGGGGCATTTTGTGGTCCAGAACTCCCAGGCTTTTCTAGTGCTCCTCTATATATGGCTGGTCTCTACTAGAGACAACCGTGAGAGAACCACCAGGGCGATGTCAATCATAAGGAAGAGGGGGATGGGATGATCTCAATGAGACCTACTACTCTACAAAATATCGACCCAATAGATCATCCAAACCCATTCATCCATGGGCCTCAAAAGTTTAATGGTTTTAGAAGGAATCATTTTTCTTTTAGGATATCAATCAAATAGTGAGTGATGCAGGACCCTAAACAATTAATGAATGATATGCAAAGAGAGAGATCAAATCAAAATAATATGCACACTAAATCGCATAGATTGGCACCAGCACAAAGCAATATTAATTTCAACAATAGGTATTTAGTTTGATTCGTCATACAAATCGGTCCCGCGAATATGTTCCCCAAATCAGGAGATGGATCTTGCGGAAGAAGAACTATCGCCCATTCTAGGGATTTTTAAATCAGCCAAATTTCAGATCTGATAGTTGTAAATCCAGATCTGAATGTGGAGATGCAGCAGTAATCTTGAGGTTCAATTCAAATCTGAATGTGGAGATGCAGCAGTAATCTTGAGGTTCTAGGTTAATTTCAGCAGTTGGTTACTAACAATACTGATCTAGGGTTCAAATTAATATTCAGATCTGTCCAAGATTCAAATTAATATTCAGATCTGTCCAAACTAGGTTTAGGTTCAGATCTACAGGCTATTTGGACTGTATTTCTTGAGGTTTCAGATCTGGTTGTAAGGCTTATGATGTCCAAAACTCAGATCTGGGACTGTTAGGATGACTTCTCTTTTTAACCCAAGATCAGGCTGGTTTTAGAAGAAGAGAGGAAGGTTTTCTTGGACTAAAAGGCTGGAGGTTCCTTACCAAAAGAAAAGAAGGAAGAAGAATACCTTAGAGAAGATGATGTACTTGGCCTCACGCCAAACTCCCCAACTAGGGCGAGGAAGATCCAAAATCTCTCAAGAAGACTTGAGAAGCTTTCAGCAAGAGAAGAGTTCTTTCATTCATCAATAATGGCTTCTCCAAGATGAAGTTACATATAAAAAGAAGAGAAAACTCAGCCCTAATCAATCAACGGCTGAGATTTAAAGATCTCACTTAAGACAACAAACAATAGAAATAAAAAAAACACATAAAAGAAGGCTGGCCGAATGGGAGGATTTCTCCCCCTTGCACAAATTCCAATGCTGGAATTTAAGTTGTGGGCCCTCCTCAGAAGTATTGAAATAAAACTACATATATTGGGACCCTCCTTTTATTACATAACTTAACCAAACAACTTGGGACCCTTATTAAAATTAAAACATCATTAAAACAGCAATACTTCTTCTCCCTTGGCACATCCCAAGGTGGGGCCTTCTACTTGCATGCCTTGGGAACCCTCCAACGATGGATCTTCATCGATGCTATGATTCAACGGTGGATCTTGTAATCCAAGATGAATTAACCCTAGAAAAGGATAATCCATCCAAATTGGGGCCAAGTTACGCGCTTTACTTCTTGATTTGATGCCCCCATCAGTGAGTAACAATTGGATTGTGTCAAATTTTGGCTAGTGCCAATTCATGGGGGGTGGTAAATCTGAGGGAAGGTTGAATTGATCATTAGGGGGTCCCACATGCCTAAAAAGGGGAATCCGCAAACTCTCATAGCAGACATATATATATTGGTGATTTGATATCTTACAATAGATAAGCACAACACCAAAGCATATAGTATATGTGTAAAAAGGTGTAATATCCCTACTAGGACTCTTGGTAGAATGAGACTAAATTAAGGTCATCAGAAGACTAAGAAATTCCAGAGGACTCTTAGAAGGACTCCTTTGTAGTCCCAAACAAGACCCCTAGTACAAGATGGTTTAAAACACTAGTGTATATATATATGTGGAAGCCTATTTTGTTCTACCCATCAACGACAGAGAAGGGAGAGAGAGAGAGAGAGAGAGAGAGAGAAAGAGAGACTGATCTCAGTTGAAAAATCTGTAGAAGAAGACGAAGATCGTGAAGAGGCCAAGGAAGATCGACGGTGGGACACATAATGGATGTCCGGTTCGAGACCAATCACTGCTCGAGCAACACACTTCTATACCAGGAGAGAAGAATTCTTCACTGTTCAATAAAAATTTGAATTCAAAGAACCATGTCCTAGGGATTTTGTGATATAATGAAACCGTGATGAAATTGATCACCCAGAATGATGATTTCTGTCAACTACGTTATTGCTACAGAAACTTTTCATCATTGTCGACATGTTCTAGTCAATTGATCAGTAGAAAAACCCCTCGATCAGACCCTAATGAATTGCCAACGGAGATCCTAACATAGATAGGACCCCTAGCTAATGTTTCTTATACATCAAGTCCCAAAATCTGAAAGCAATTAGAGCCGGAGAGGAGTTTGATGTGGATCAGGTCATTCTGGGGATGATTTGCATTGGAGAGTATGGGGCCCACATGGGCCATTTGATCACTAATCTGAAACACACATCTTGATGTGGGCCCAGGGGCAACCTTAGTCATGGGGTCCGCTTTTAGAATTTTCTGCTATGGCCACAAATCCAACTGCTTCAAGAATACCAAGCATGAATCTTTTCTCCCAGAACAGGTTGCTGTTGACATGTATTATTGTAACACAGTTCTGAAAAATTACAGATTAGTCCCTATTATATACAATTATATGAACCCTTTTACTACTATTCTTATAAGGACATGTAAGGAACAGTAATTATAAACTGTTACTAGAATCCAAAAAGCATGATATTTATTATAGTAAATGCTGAATTTTTAGCATCACATCTAAATAGGATCTAATATAATATAGATAGAGAAAAGGAATCTAGGTGAAGAAATTCAGAAATTAATTATAAATGATTAAACTCAGAATTGGAAATTTATTTGAAACAGCCACTGAAATGATGTGCTCAACATGTATATGATTCAATCTAGTAATTGTGATTATGACTTGATTTACGTGGTTAATTTTAAGAGGAACAAATAAATTCCTCAATGAGATATGGGCAATGCCACAGCCTAGTACCAACTCCAGGTAATGCATTCAAAAAGGTTGCGGGGAGTGACGAGATCAGTCGGTGAATTTTGACATGCGTGGCTGATTCAGAGCGCAAGGAACAATGATTAGATTCGTAGATAGGATTAGCCCAACATTTAGATATTTCCTCTACTGCTATTAGAGACTTGTCTTTTATTCAATAATTTTATCATGACTTCTAATATACTTAATGATTTAAACGCAATGGAATTTGAATGTTTTTAGACTTTTATGCTCATCGAAATTTGATTTATGTTGTGTTGTTTTGAATTTGAGAACGTCTTAAGAATCTGAAGAGCTCCAGATTCTTGGGTCGTTAAAGAAGGAATAAAGAAAATATTAAAATATATGGCAATATATAAAATTCGAGCAACACTAGCAAAAAAAGAAAAAAAATATGAGTGTTAAAAGAGGATTACAGTAAACACTAAACAGTACCTAAACTTTCCCATGCACCCAGCCAGGCGAAGGCCAATTGATCGAGCTCTTCCACTTTTGAGGAAAAGAAGCACATATACACCCTGTTTAATAATGTTAGAACATTACTTCCAAAAACAAAGGGTGATATTGATATAAGAAAGGACATAAATAAAGTTACATTTGGTAATGTCATGTGCATCTATTTCCATGCCCATTTCCACACAGCTCTATGGCTGACAAAGCACACATGCAAGAAATCCAAAAAGTATCATTTGGGCAATGAAGCAGATCATCTAACATGAAGACCAAGCAGTTGAATAACTAGATACATCCATATCTGCATTAAATGTGGAACAGGGCCCAGTATTTTCCAACTGTTTTTGTTTGTGCAGTTCAGCCCATGTGATGCATGATCCAGCATGATTTCAGGCTAGAGGATCCAGCCAAGGGGATCCATCTCAGGGAGGGCCTGGATCTTGCATATGCCTCTCGCCTACACAGATACAGCAGTGTGAAAACTGTGGTTGCCCTGCACGCATAGAATAAGCAAACAGCATGCGTGCACAGCATAAGAAAACGTTCATCGCCATGAACTGAAAAGTTCATCATGGACTGGAGAGATGCGCACAAAGCAAATAATTTTCAGTACAAGCTAATTGAATAAGAGTTACCGGATACTGTTGGTGCCCAGCCAAAGCCAGTTCATGAGAGCTGTCAACTGCTTCGATAAAGCATTGAAACTCATTAACCAAAGAGTGGTCATCTAATAAAATCGGAAACGTTAACACCTGGGATTGGCAACACAATTCAATATTGCATGTAATCAGAACTTCAAAGAGTTATCTCAATTTGAAAATTATGTATCCTTTGAAAAAAAAATGTAAGTTATATCGTCCAACATTATTGGACCTACAAGAAGCAACAAAATGATAAATAGTATTTGGCCCAGGACAGTGTAACTTAAAGCTGCAAAGAGATAGCTGTAAGAAATGAAATTCTTGCTGCATACGCATAGCATCAGAAGGATTTAAAGAAAGAAAAAAAAGGATCTTTCGAGCCTTCCACACAACATATGGCTATAGGACATAAAAAGAAAAGAAGCTCATCATCATAGCATAATTTCAATGAAAACAGTAAATCACTGTGGTACCATTCCTTGATATTTTCCCTTGTGTTGCTTTTTTATTTTTTATATAAGTTTAGTTACCGATAAATAAATAAATAAATAACAGTAAATCACTGTTGCACAACGAGAGGAATCCTAAATGAAGGACATGCATATCTAAACCATACTGCAAACAGGAAAAAAAATGAACATATAAATAAATAAAGATTGGTGAAGCCAAACAGATTTCATCCCACTGGCTGATCGACTGTAGCTTCTCAATGCAGATAAAGCCTCTTCACATGCAGTTTGGCAAAGGCTTTGGAAACTCCCACCCCAAAAAAGGATATTTGGTCCAGCAGCAGGCAACCATTGGCCATGGCAATGATTGCTAAGAAATCACCCTTGCTTCTGAATCTCAATAATTGACCTTGTAAATTTAAACCATCTGTACTCGATCAGAAGGATTGCTAATGAACTAATGGCATTTCATTGCTACGATTGCAAGAAAAAGATTTTGAGGATAGCATATATCAGGTTTAAATAGAGAGTATGTGTGATGCCGCTATGACACTCAAACAACTGACACAGGATTCATAGAATATCATGAAGAAACTGTCAAGCACTATACAATATGCTAATACAAAAACTACAATATAAAAGCACCTAAAGAAATATGTGCTTCACTGAAGTCCGCCATGACATTAGCTGATCTACTCACATCGCTAGAAACCACATGAGTCAATGGGGACAAAACTTGATCTCATTGAAATAAAAGTAAAATTTCAATGGCCCTCGCTCGGCAGAAGTCATCTGTGAACAGAAGAATCGCTTTTAGGACACCCAAAAACGAACTTCCACAATCCAAAGGGATCTTGAATAGTATGAGGAAAAACCCACAACAGATCAAAGCACCTGAGAAGTGAAGTCCACATTTCAAACGCCACTGGACAAAGGAGGAGAAGGTGATCAACTATTTCTACAGCAAATAAGCAAAAAGGGCAAGCATTAACCACTAGCACTCTGCAATTTCGAAGGTTGTCAAGAGTGAGGATACAACCACAACCACGGAGCACCAACCAACCAAAAGCCAACACTCTAGGCGGCACCTTAAACTTCCATAAAAAATCATAATGATTATGATGCATATAGGCATTGACATGGCTAAAAAAAAAAAGGAAGAAACCATAAAGACTCCTTTAGAAGGAGCCCAAACCCTGCAATTGGTCTCTCCTCTTCTAGAACGAAAACCTGCTGCAAACCCAAAAGGCGAAAAAGATAACTCTCTTCATTCTCTAGCAAATGCCTCCTAAAAATCGGACTACATACAGTTTGACCATTAATCTTTTCCATATAATATTTGACTTTGGCTAATTGATTAGAGGCACATCAGTGAACTCCTCTGCGAGCAGTTTGCCCCCCAACCCAAACATCCAACCAGAAGAAAACAACTTCACCTGAGCCAATTTTAATCTGATGTTAGCAGCAAATAATCCACTAACAGAGATGATACCTCCATAAAAGATATTCCACGTGAGGGATATCTAGGAGATATGGTCAACATTGTACATAGCTGTAGAGATTGTCATATCCTCACATTCCACTTTCTCTTGCAATCACATATAATTAGGATGTAATTGTATCCTTGATTAAAGCACATAGTGAATATAAATATCACAGTCGATCCCTCTTGGTAGATATGACAATATTCCCACACTAACTGTTCCATTGTGCTTCTTCTTCTTCTCAAAACAAGCATCTACAAATCCTATCACAGTATCAAAGATTCAGCAATTCCTCTCTTGAGTAAAAGAACAACATCTAAAACAAGAAGACTGCATTGCATCTTCCTCTTCCGTTCTGTCGTCCAAAATTCTACAAAAAGCTGCCTCACTGCAAGGATTCCATCTTATTCTATTCATTAACAAAGAGGAAGACAACAGCAAATCAGCAATTTAAAATTGCAAATCGGACCTGATCTATGCTAAGAGAACCTTCTGAATCAACATCAGCAGTCATCTATAGGTCTAATCAGTGGGCCCCACCTCACGATCACAGCATCTCCAAAAACTTCACCACTCTGGTCGACCAATATTCCTAAGAATAATTCACATTTTTCTACTATTTTATCTCTCCTACAAGTCAGTGATTTACCCACTTCTTTAATTTGCTAGTTTTCAAGAACTATTTTAGAGTCTGAAAGTTGTAATATCATAGTAGGCCATTAGAAATTGTTGTTTCGTCTTCCAAAGGTTGCGAAAATAGACCAGCAACCTAACCTCGAAGTCTGATCATGAAAAACAATCCTCTAGAGGGTGCTAAACTTCAATCTGCTACAGATTTTTTGGACGCCCAGACAACTATTTATTCTTTTCTTTTTCCTAAAATTCTGCAAATAGACCCAATTCTGTCCAATTCTTCCTAGCATATTTTTGGGTATAAGAATGGATAAAATCAAGGTCATCTCTGTCAAGTTAATGGAACCAATTACATGTTTTGGGCCTTTCATCTTAAAAATTATATTGAAGAACAAGGGATGCTGCGGTATTTGGATGGAACCATTCCAAAACCAGCTACAAACCCTACTGGTTCATCCAAAACAAATGATAATACCATTGCCACGTAGAACCAGCATAACGCTAAAGTTGCTACTTTGATCCTCAACTCGGTGGATCCCTCCTTCTCGATAGCCCTCCAAGCTTTAACGAAGGCTTTTGGCATGTGGGCCCACATGAGGAGAATTTATCATCAGCAAAACAAAGCTCGACAATTCCACTTGGATGCTAAGTTAGCAAGATATCGTCAAAATGATAAGTCTGTTCAGGAACAATACAATGGGTTTCTAGTCCTGTAGACAAAGTGGGATCAAATGCTTCTTCAATCTGTTATGGCAGATTTTCATTCCCAGGCCTTCAAATTACAAGAGGAACAACATGTTAGCCAATTCCTTAAGAATCTAAGATCTGAATTTGAACCGGTACGAGCTGCCCTTATGAATAGAAAGCTCTCTCCCAATCTAGATACATGCGTTCAAGAGCTTCTCCGAGAAGAAACTCAATTGTTATCTGCTCACTCTCTCAATGAGGAATCAAAGGCACTTTTGACACGACCTGTTCCATCATTAGGTGATGAGACTGCTATATTTACTACTCGTGGTAATAAACCACAATGTTTTAAATGTAAGAAGTATGGCCATGTGGCTCGCGACTGCTGAAGGAAATTGTTTTGCAACTACTGCAAGCAAAATGGGCATTTTATTTTAAATTGTACATGCAAGCCTGCAAAGAAATAATATCATTCTCAAAAGCGCAACTCAACTGCTCTTCAAGCCCAATAGAGCACCCTACTTGACCTATCATCCTCAAATATAGGTTCAGTCACTTTGACCACTGCTCAAATTCAAGAGCTGATAAATTTCTCTGTGGCCTCTGCATTTACCTCCATGGGTATTAGGGGTTTGTCTTTTTCCTCTACAGCTCTGTCTGCATTTCCCTCATCTACTTCCCATTCTAAACAGGTTATGCCTGTAAGGATCTGTGGATCCTTATGGTGAATCGAATGGAGGGAGAACACAAGAGAGAAAGAAAGCTTAATGAAAAGTGTCATGTCCCTTTGATGGGCATCAACCATTCTATATATCACGTATAAAGCCTTAATCAAGGCTGGGTTTACACTGATTGATCTCTAATTATAAACAAACATGGAAAGAATAGAAAGCTGCTTGATATGATACAGCTATACAAAATATTGACCAAGATCCCATACGTGGGATGTATTTGACATTCATGGGCCTGATGGGCCTGCTGGTGGTGGACTTGTTATTCCTTTGCTTCTACACTCCCCCTCAAATTGATGTGGCTGTTCAAGAAGCATCAATTCGGAAAAGATGTAATCATGACGATCCCAAGGCAGTCCCTTGGAGAACACATATGCCAGTTGTTCAAAAGATGAGATATATGGTAGACAACTTTTGTCGGTGACAAAATGTTGGCGGATAAAGTGGCAATCAATTTCAATATGCTTGATACGCTCATGGAAGACAGTATTCTTAGCAATGCAGATGGCACTAATGTTACTACGAAGAAGGCATCATAGCCATATGACTTCACTACTGGCAGCAGACATGGAACGATATGCGGACTCAGCAGTTGATTTGGAAACTATGCATTGTTTCTTGCTTTTCCATGAAATGAGAGAAGGCCCTAAGTACATGCACCATCTTGTCGTTGATAGACAAGTATCAGTACATCCTGCCAAATCCTTATCATCATAGGCTTGCAATTGTAACGAAGATGTAGATGGGTAGAACAATCCATGATAGCGAGTACCTTTGACGTAGCGAAGAATCCAATAAAAAGCTTGAAGATGTGGTTTATGAGCATTTTCGATAAATTGGCTAACAGTTTGCCAAGGCATGGTTAAATAAAGAAGGTTGCCGACTAGAAAACGAAACAGAGTAGGGTCTGTAAGAGGATCCCCATCGTCTTTGCTAATTTTGACATTAAGCTCGATTGGAGTGGCAAAGGTTTTGGCATCACTAAGTCAAGCAAAATAGCGTAAGTCATCAGCATATTTTGATGCAACTTCCAACCCCATAAAATAAGTTAAAGGACCAAGGTCCTTCATTTTAAAGGTACGCATGAGATGAGACTTGAGTTCAGAGATGCCAGCTTGATCATTCCCACTGAGGATCATATCATCAACATAGATCACTAAAATTGTGCAGCCACAAGACGATCATCGAATAAAGAGAGAGATGCCATTTGAACTCTGATAAACATTTGCTTGAAGGATGGCAGGGTGAAACTTTTCAAACCATGCACGTGGAGCCTGATTAAGTCCGTATAAGGATTTGGTCAACTTACATACATGTTGCGGTGGACAAGCATATCCCGGTGAAGGACGCATATAAACAATTTCCTTGAGATCCCCATGGAGGAAGGCATTGTCGACAGCCATCTGCAAAAGGGGCTAATGACAAGCTGCTGCAACAACAAGTAAGCACCAAATTGAAGTCAAGCAAAAGTTTCCTCATAATCAATGCTATACTCTTGTTTGTAACCTTCAGCTACCAATCAAACCTTGCATCAGTCAACATTGCCATCTGATTGCTGTTTAATAGAGTAGACCCACTTGCTTCCAATGATGGAGGTATCTCCAGAAAGAGGCACCAAGTCATAGGTTTTGTTGGCTCCTAGGGCATGGAGTTCATCTGCATTGCATCTTACCAATATAGTATATCAGCAGCCTAAGAGTGAGATGTTAATATGGGAATTGGATCCAAAGGAGTAAATAAAGCTGGAAATCCATATCTATCTAGTGGAACCGAGATACAACTAGAGCATTGTACAAGAGGTGCAGAGTTAGTACATACAGTAGAAGTATCATCACCTAAAGGAACTGGCACAAGAGGTGTATCCAAAAATGGAGCAACAGGGGGCAACTGGCTCGGACAGCAGGAGGCAGAATAGGAGATGAAGGTGAAAAAGATGGAAGATAAGAGACTTGGATATGAGAAGGACTGGGTGACTATGAATAAAACGGAACGTGTTCTACGAAAACAACCTTCCGAGATATTCAAAGTCGTCAATCTTTGGGATCATAACACTAGAAACCCTTGTTAGTCATTGTAGCCAAGAAATATACAGCAAGCCACTTGTGGTGACAGTTTGTAACGCTCCAGAGAAGGAAGGTGTACAACGCAGAGGCATCCAAAAGTCCGTAAATGTGAGCAGGAAGGATGGTGACCAAATAAACACTCAAAAGGAGAGATTTTACCTAAGATAAAACTAGGTAATCTATTAATAATATGGACTACTGTACGGGTTGCCTCACACCAAAACTTAGGGGGAACGAGCAATTTCACAAGGAGAGTTTTAATAGTTTCTGAGAGACGTCGCTTTTTCCTTTCAGCAACCCCATTTTGTTGAGGTTTGTGACAGCAAAATTTTTTATGAAGAATCCATTTTTCTGCTAGAAAGTTATAAAATGCAATGGATATATACTCTCCCTCTGAGTCTAAACGGATGATTTTAATGGATTTCTGGAACTGAGTACTCACCATATTATAGAATTTTTGAAATATGGAAAAAAAATGTCAGATTAAGATGTTAAAAAATATATCCATGTGTACCGACAATGAGTTTCTATAAAGGTGACATAATGTTTATATCCCATTCTACTCAAATGAAGGCAATCTCCCATATATCAGTATGAATCACATCAAAAGAAACAGTGCTGCGTGAGTAATGAATAGGAAAAGGTAAGACATGCCTTTTGCTCAAACAACATGATTCACATTTAGATTTTACAAATTTAGAAGCCATGGAACTAGAAATAGATTTATCCAAACAGCCAAGGTTAAATAAAGACGACAAGTTTGCATTATTTAAATGACCAAGGCGTCTATGCCAAGTGGTCCACACATTATTTAAAATACTCATAGAGGATGCAAATAACGATTGTTTCCCTATTTTAAGAAGGAACAGCCTGCCATGCTTACTCCCCATCCCAATCGCCTTCACAATTTGCCGTTCCTGCATGACACAATCAGATGGAGAAAAGTTAACCAAATAACCACAATCAATAAGTTGACCAATTCATCATCATCATCAAAGCCTTACCCCAACCATGTTGGGATCGGTTACATGAATTATGTTTTTCCATTCCGTTATATTTTGGGTCAAATCCTTAGATAAGTTAAACTTCTTCAAATCTGATTCAATGACATCTATCAATGTTTTCTTCGGCCTACCCCTACCTCTTGATGGGCCATTCACCTATATAGCCGAACTTTTTCTCACTGTACCATTACCGAACTACGCTCAACATTCCCAAACCATCTTAAACGGGTTTTTCTAATCTTATCCCCCATTGGTGCTACCCCTAAATGCTCTCAAAAGCGCTCATTTCTAATTTTATCTCTCCTAATTTTACCACACATCTACCTAAGCATTCTCATCTCCACTATATCCGTCTCATGTATATGTGTCTTTTTAATTGGCTAACATTTTGCTCCATGTCATAGCTGGTCTAACCACTGTCCTGTAAAATTTTCCCTTTAATTTCATTAGGATTCGTCTATCACAAAGCACTCCATAAGCTATTCTCCACTTCAGCCATCCAGCTTTTATTCTATACTCCACATCTTTGTCAATCTTCCCATCCTTACTAATCATCGAGCCTAAGTACCAAAAAAAATCTCTAAGTAGTATCTCATGGGTTTCAATTTTGACAGCGGTTTCGACACTTTGTATATGTCCACTGAAGTTGCAATCCATAAATTTTATCTTTGTACGTCTTATTTTAAAGCCTCTAGATTCTAGTGCCCCTCGCCATCTCTCGAGTTTTAAATTTACACCATCTCTTGATTCATCCGCCAATACTATATCATCTGCAAACAACATACACCATGGTACTTCTTCTTGAATATACACGATTAACTCATCCATAATTAATGCAAAGAGATAAGGCTTAAGGCTGATCCCTGATGCAAACCTATAGTCACGGAAAATCCACATGTTTCTCTACATGTGGTTCTCACATTTGTTACTGCTCCTTCATACATATCCTTACAAATTTCAATGTAACCTCTGGGGACATTCTTTTTCTTCAAAACCCACTAAATTAAATCCTTCAGTACCCTATCATAAGCTTTTTCTAAATCAACAAAGACCATGTGTAGATTTTTCTTCTTTGCTCGATATTTTTCCATTAATTGCCTAAGTGAAAAAATAGCTTCCATAGTTGACCTCCCTAGCATAAAACTAAATTAATTTTCAGTGATCTTGGTCTTCCGTCTCAGTCTTTGCTCCATTATTCTCTCCCATAACTTCATAGTATGACTCATAAGTTTAATCCCTCAATAGTTGGTATAATTTTATATATCTCCCTCATTCTTATATATAAGTACTATAATGCTTCTTCTCTATTCATCCGGCATTTTCTTTGTCACAAGCATCTTATTGAATAGTCTACATAACCAACTCACCCCAACCTATCCTAAGCATTTCCATATCTCTATCGGAATATCATCTGCACCTGTAGCCTTCCCTGTCTTCATTCGCTTCAATGTTTCCTTCACTTCCACCCCTCTAATTCTACAGAGAAAAATTTTCTTTGATAATGAAGTATCATCCTTAGCTCTTGTATCTCCCATATGTTTTTCATTTAAAAGTTTATTAAAGTATTCCTTCCACCCTTCTTTAATATCGTTGTCCTTCACTAGAACATTTTCTTCATTGTCCTTGATACATTTGGCATGATATAAGTCCCTACTTTTCTTTTCTCTTATTTTTGCGAGTTTAAAAATATCCTTCTCTCCTTTTCTTGTTCCCAACCTATTATAGTGGTCATCGTATGCTTTGAACTTTGCACTACTTACTACTTTCTCAGCTTCTTTCTTTGCCTTTTTATACAGCTCAAAATTTTTCATACTCTTATTCCCCTGCCAAACTTTATAGCAATGTCTTTTCTCTCGAATAACTTTCTGAACCTCCACACTCCAATACCATGTTTCTTTATTAATGTCTCTTTCCTTTTGATTCTCCAAGTACCTTCTTTGCAACCTTCCTAATACAATTAGTCAATTGATTCCACATTACTGTAGTTTCTCCTTCAAGATTTCATTCTCCCTTCTCAATCATTTTGTCCTTAAATATATTTGCTCTTTCCCCCTTCAAATCTCTCCACCTAGTTTTAGAGTTCATTTTGTTTACTACCAGTCTCTTTCTACTTCTAATGCAAATATCTAAAACTCCGAACCTATGTTGCGTGGTCAAACTCTCGTTTAGGATAACCTTGTAATCTTTACAAGCTAATCGATCATGTTTTCTAACTAGAAAAAAGTCTATCTGGCTCTTATTACTCCCACTTTTATAGGTAATTAAATACTCATCTCTCTTTTTAAAGTAAGTATTTGTTACTACAAGATCAAATGCCATTGCAAAATCCAATATAGTGTTTCCGAATTCATTCTTTTCTCAAATCCTTGCCCTCCATGCACTCTCTCATATCCTCTATTATCTCTTCCTATATGCCCATTTAAATCCCCTCCAAGGGAAATCTTATCACTATTTGAAGTTTCTCGCATTAAATCATCCATCACCTCCCAAAATTGTCTTTTCACACTTTCCTCTAGTCCTACTTGGGGAGCATATGCACTAATGATATGAATTATCTCTTCCTCTAGCACTAGTTTAATTACGATAATTCTATCACCAAACCTCTTTACCCCTATAATTTTCTCTTTCAAATCCTTATCTATAACTATACCAACTCCATTTCTTGTATTGCTCTTTCCTACATAGAAAGACTTATACCCATCTGTGAGCTCCTTAGCTTTATTCCCTTTCCACCTTATCTCCTGTATACAAGCCACACTAATTCTTCTTTTCATTACCCCAGCCAACTCTATACTCATGCCTGTCAAGGTTCCTATATTCCAAGTAACAAGTCTAATTTTCCAATAAGTTGACCAATTGAAATGAGATTTATGGCCAAATTTAGGACGAAGTAAACATTGTACAGGATAAGAGTTCCAATGGATACAGTTCCAGTGCTAGAAATAGGCAATTGATGACCATTTGCAGTAGTGATGAAATCACAACCATTATAAAGTTGTTGGTCGTGCAAACTTTGTGCCACAGAGGTCATGTGATTTGGGGCCCCTGAGTCGAAGAACCATGTGGTAGGGGTAATAGAAGTATATGGTGAGGTGGATGAGTGAAATGCAGAAAATGCAGAAGAAGAAGACAGACAAACCACTAATACCCATGGAGGTAAATGCAGACGCCACTGAGGAATTGATCAAATCCTTAATATGAGCCGTGGTCAGTATGACAGAAATGGTGTTAGAGGAAGCCGGATCAATTTAAACAGTATTTTGAGCTTGAGGTCCAGTATTTCCATGTTCGGAGTCTGTGCTGATTTCTTTTCAGGCCTTCTTGTGCAAATGGAAATGACATTACCATTCATTTTGCAATGGTTGCAAAATAATTTTCTCCTGCAGTCTCGAGCTACATGCCCATATTTCTTACACTCAAAGCACTGTGGTTTCTGACCACGAGTAGTAAACATGGCCATCTCATCAACTGATGATGAGGTTAGAGTTGTCAGAAGTGCTTTTGGTTCCGCATGAAGAGACTGAGTGGATGATAGGCTGGTTTCTTTTCGGAGAACCTCTTGGACGTATATTTCCAGATCAGGAAAGATCTCTCCATTCATAAGTGCAACCCATACACGTTCAAATTCAAAGCAAAGATGCATGAGAAACTGACTAACATGTTGTTCCTCTTATAATTTAATGGCTTGTGGTAGAAACTCAACTAAAAGATTGGAGAAGCATTTGATCCCTCTCAGCCCACAAGGCTAGAAAGCCATTTGTAGTTTTCTTGGACAGATTTGTAATTCTAGCAAAATTTGGATAACTCTTTATCCAGAAGAAAACGGCAAGCTTTGTTTTGCTGATGATGTATCTTCTTTATATGCACCCACATATCTAAAGCCTTTGCAAAGGACTGAAGTGCCATTGAAAAGGACGGATTTACTGAATTTAGGATCCAAGTTATACTTTGGCATTTTGTTAGTTCCAAGCAGCTAGGGCTTTATCATCAACAACAGGTGTAGTTGATGTGGCAATGGTTATTGCAACTAGTTTGGGAGTTGTGCCATCCAGATACCTGATCATACCTTGTCCTTCAACAAAATTTTTGAGATGGAAGGACCAAGATAGGTAGTTTGTTCCATTAAATTTAACCAAGATAACATCCACTTTATCCATTAGAAAAACCCAAGTAGCTGTTTTCAACACAAATGGACAGAACCAGTATGCGCTGAAAAATAAGACAGCAGAAAAAATAAAAAAAGAACTCCCCTAGGTGAGCAGAATTTTTTAAGAAGGGGTATAAGGCATGTGAAAATGGGTGTTTCTACCGATCAGCCTTCTAGGTTATTCTGGTGATGTAATTTGGCAACTAGTGAACGAAGAATTACTGTGTTCTAATGGTCAGATGTGATTTGCAAGCCTTTGAATTGAAACTATTTCAAGAAAACTGTCAACCATAAAGAGCAGTAAAACACTCACCTAAGGGGCTGAAAAATCCCAAAAAAATGTGGAATATTGCAAACAATATTGGGCGACACTGAAGATGCTGATCTCTGGTGGTCCCACAATCACGAGGTGGGGCCCACTATTTGATTAGGCTGATATGGCTATCAACTGTGAGGATCAAATCTCGCACATGTGTTTCTTGCAGAAACTGAAAGACTGAATGGCTAGGATAGGTCTTCTAAATGCCAGAAATAGTAGTGTTGGAGCTTGCTTTTAATCAAAATGTGGAAGGAAGCAAACTAGCTACTTCTATCTGTAGAATAATGGATGCTAGAGATGCTTCTTTTGAAGAGCAGTGGACGCTGGAAGGATAGGAACAGGAGTCCTGTAGCTCTGATACCATGTAAGGATCTGTGGATCCTTATGTTGAATTGAATGGAGGGAAAGAACACAAGAGAGAAAGAGAGCTTAATGAAAAGTGTTGTGTCCATTTGATGGGCATCGACCATTCTATATATAATGTATAGAGCCTTAATCAAGGCTGTGTTTACACTAATTGATCTCTAATTATAAAGAAATATGGAAAGAATATAAAGCTGCTTGATATGATATAGCTATACAGAATATTGATCGAGATCCCACACGTGAGATGAGTTTGGCATTCATGGGCCCAATGGGCCTGCTAGTGGTGGACCCATTATTCCTTTGTTTCTACAATGCCCTCAACATGGTTTCTAGACTATGGTGCATCCAATCATATGACCTCAGTAGCACAAAATTTGCACAACACTAAACCATATATGGGCCATGATTCAATCACCATGGCCAACGGTCAATAATTGCCTATCTCTGGTCTGGGAACTATATCCGCACTTTATCTGACATTTATATTGTTCCAAGCTTAGCTGCTAATCTAATCTCCATTAGCCAACTTGTTGATTGTGGATATCTTGTTCACTTCTCTCCCTCTGATTGTGTCATACAAGAATGGCAAACTAGGAGGCTGATCGAGAAGGAGAAAAAGCATGGCAGGCTCTTTCTGTTGGACATGGGATAACCTTAGCTATTTGCCTCTTCTATGAGTGTTTTAAATAAAGTGTGGACCATTTGGCATAAACATCTTGGTCATTTAAATAATACAAATTTGCTTTCATTGTTTAAACTTGGTAGTTTGGAAAAATCTGTTGCTAACACTATGTTTACTTCTTTTCCACAATTGAAATGTGAGACTTGTTGCATGAGTAAAGTCATGTGTTGTCATTTCCTATTTATCATTCACGTGCCACTGCTCCTTTTGATATTATTCACATAGATGTTTGGGGTATCACTCTTCAATTGAGTAGACTAGGGTATAAGTATTATGTTACATTCATAGATGATCATTGTAGGTATTCATGGATATATTTTTAAATCAAAATCTTAAGTTTTTTCTATGTTCTACAAATTCTACAATATGATGAGCACACAATTTCAAAAGACCATTAAGATCCTACACTCAAACTCAGGGGAAGAGAAAACACCTCAAATAAATTCACCTCCTTTTTATCTAATAAAGGGATCATTAACCAAAAATCAAGCCCTCATACACCACAATAGAATGGAATCGCAAAATGGAAAAATCACCTCGTAAAAACTGTCAGGACCCTCCTTGTTGGATTCCTAGTTCCACCTAAATTTTGATGTGAAGCATCACATACAACTACTCATATCATCAACAGGCTTCCAAGTACTATCCTTGGTAAAGTCTCTCCTTTTTAGCGCTTATTTGGTCACCCACCCTCCTACTCGCATTCGAGGGTACTCGGCTATTTGTGCTTTGTTCATCTCACATACCTTGAGCAAAACAAGTTATCCCCACAGGCCGCTCGCTGCATGTTTCTTGGTTACAGTGATTAGCACAAAGGCTTCCTTTGTTACGATCACAAGGAATGCCGTCCACATAACTCAAGGAATGTTGTCTTTTTGGAACATATTCCGTTCTCTCCATCCAATCTTCATCCTACCATCCAAGTCTCTTCCATGCCTCAATTCCAAGCACCTAACTCTTCTCCAGTGATCACTCAATTTTAGAAGGGGAGCACCAAACAACCGCCTCCAGCTACTCTGCCTATGGATACTCTCACTACCAATCCACCAGCCAAGATAGCTCCTTAAGTACATGACACTTCCAATGCAGGCAACCCTCCCTTACAACGCTCTAGTTGTGAGTCCATTCCCCCATCTAGATATATTTTCCCAGTGTAGTTTACTTCTTCAGGACCTACCCTTACTCCCACTTCTTATTCTCAATCTACTAACACTCTATGTTGGCAAGATGCTATGACAGATGAATTGTTAGCTCTCGAGATGAACAACACTTGGGAGGCGGTGCCTTTTCCTTTCAATACCTTTATCATTGGTAGCAAGTGAGTCTATTCACTCAAATTCAAACCTGATGGCAGTGTTGATCACTACAAAGCACGACTGGTCGCCCAAGGTTATGAACAGGAGTATGGCATTGACTATGACGAAACATTTGCCCCAATAGCCAAACTGACTATAGTACGAAGTCTTCTTGGAGTTGCAGCAGCTCGACATTGGCCTCTATGGCAAATGGATGTCAAAAATTTTGCATGGCGACCTTAAGGAGACTATCCATATGCATCCTCCACTAGGATATACATGTCCGCCACGACATGTATGCAAACTGAAAAAATCTTTATACAGGCTCAAACAGGCTCTCCATGCATAGTTTGATAAGTTCTGCGCTGCCATCATTACAGCAAATTTTCATCAAAGTCTACATGAGAAATCGCTATTTATTCGAAGAACCTCCTCTGGGTGTACCATTTCTCTTGATTTATGTTGATGATATGATAACCAGTGACAACACTGCAACTGGCATTTTCAATCTCAAAAATCATCTCAAGAATTCTTTCATGATGAAATATCTAGGTCCCTCACCTACTTTTTAGGACTCGAAGTTTCAAGAAACAAAGATGGTATTCGCGTGGTACAAAACAAGTCTGCTGATGATTTACTTCAGTCGGCCAAACTTGGTGATGCCAAAACATTTGCCACACCCACTGAACTTAATGTTTAATTCAACAAAGATAATGGGCTACCTCTTGCAAATCCAACCTCGTTTCAACGGTTAGTTGGTAGCTTATTGTATCTGATGACGACAAGGCCAGATATCTCTCATGCTGTTCATACTGTCAGTCAATTCATGAGCAATGCGATCTTCGAAAATCACATCTTCGAGTTGTTTTCCGGATTCTTCACTATCTCAGGGCGCTCATGATATAGGACTGTTTTATCCGACCACTTCTTCACTCCAACTTCAAGCAGATGAACATGCTGACTGGGCAAACTGCTATGATACTTGTTGATCTACAACCGGCTAGTGTACATTCTTAGGAACCTCTCTCATCTCATGGAAGAGTAAAAAACAAAGCACTCCTTCCAAATCAACTGCTGAAGCTGAATATCGATCTTTGTAATTTACGAGTAAAGAAATTGTCTTGTTGCGTTGTCTCCTTTGTGTGTTTGGCATTTTCCTCAATGGCCCTACTCCTCTTTATGCCGATAATACAAGTGCCATCCGAATTGCCAAGAATGTTGTCTTCCACGAGCAAACCAAGCACATAGAAATTGACTGCCACTTCATTCATCAGCATTATGTCTCTAAAAAACTATGTCTACCACATGTTTCCTCCAACTATCAATTGGTTGATGATGTCTTTACTAAAGGACTGCCCCAAGATCGACATGACTATATCATCTCCAAATTGACCACCCTACATCAATTTGAAGGGGAGTATAGAGACACAAAGGCCCATGATCTAGGTGCATAAAAGATATTCCACATGAGGGATATCTAGGAGATATGGTCAACATTGTACATAGTTGTAGAGACTGTCAAATATCCTTTTGTCAAATATCCTTACGTTCTATTTTCTCTTGTAATCACATCTAATTAGGATGTAGTTGTAACCTTGATTAAAATGCACAGTGAATATAAACATCATAGTTGATCCCTCTTGGTTGATACGACAATATTCCCACACAAACTGTTCCATTGTGCTTCTTCTTCTTCTCAGAACAAGGATCTACAAATCCTATTATGTATAGGCTAGAGAGGTCTGCATGATAACCCCGAGATGTCCCAACCGTTTCTTCTTACTTTATATTTAGCCACGATGAGTTACCTCCAAAGACTATCAAAATGACCCCCCATCCGGCACAACCATTTTCCCAAAAGTGCAAGATTCATTTGTTTCAGTGGCCTAAAGCCCAAACCACCCTCCCTTTTAGGCTTACAAACAGAATCCCAAGTCAATGAGGTGGAACTTCTTCTTGTTGCTTCTACCTTGCCACAAAAAAGTCATGCCAAAGCTTTTCTATGCGCTTAATGATCGATGTTGGGCATTTGAAAATAGACATAAAGCAAATTGGAAGATTGGCTAAGGCTAACTAGATTAGAGTAATTCTACCCCCAAATAATAGGTGTTTCACTTTCCATGATGCCAATATTTGCTCCACCCTCTCCACAACTGCGTTGCAGACTAATTTAGGAGTATTCTCAAGGCAAAGAGGCAGCCCCAGATAAGAAGAAGGAAGAGAAGCGACCTTACAGCCCGTGGTTCTAGCAAGACTACAAGAGCCTCAAGCAAATGATCTTCAACTGAAATGCCAATGAGTGCACTTTTAAAGAAATTGATCTTATGCCCTAAAATTGCTTCCAAATATCTTAGAATGGCAACAACATTCTTGAATTGATCCTCCTTTGCTTCACAAAAGATCAGAGTATCATCCGCAAACTAAAGGTGCATAATTGTAGGACCGTTGGCCACCAGTTTGAATCCAGCAATGAAAGTCGTCACTCACCACAGAGATCATCCTACTTAGAGCTTCAACAACAATATCAAACAAAAAAGGAGAAAGGGTGGCGCAGCCCTGGATCTTGGATGGATGGTAGAACAATCTCCCGAGGGATTGTTCAAATCTGAAGATTCAATGGCAGTCACGATCACAATATAGAACAAAAAAAAATCTGGCACTCTGAAATTTTTATTGATAAAAACGTGCTTAATACAGTGAGAATTCCTCCTTATATAGGAGTGATCGTGTCTAAACATAGAAGGACTAATTCTAAGCAAATAAGACCTACTAAATAGGAAATAACAAAATAGAAAGTGTATCAATCAGATGTCTTCCGAGCCTGTGATCTGGGCCGGACTTGGGTTCGGCCTGCATCAAAGGGGGTCTCCTTGACAAAGACCCCTTTTAGCTGGAAAGAAACCCTTAAGAGTTCCATAAATTAAAACAAAGAACCTAGCTAAAAAGACACACTCCAAAATCCAGCTACACCACTTAGCCTCGAATCCCATTCTAAGCATCAAGTAGGAGAGGAAACCCCGGTCCACTCTGTCGTTTGCCTTTTCCAAATCAACCTTGCATAGGATACCTAGCTTCTTCCCCTTAAACTTAGAATGGATACATTCTTTTGCAATAAGGACCCTATCTAGAATCAGCCTCCCTTGCACAAACGCAGCTTGTGACTGAGATATGATAGAAGGCATTACCTTTTGCTATCTTCTAGCCAGAACTTTGGCTAGAATTTTATAGATGCTTCCCATCAAACTAATAGGCCTGAAGTCCCTAATACAATTCACTCCGTTTTTATTAGGGATAAGGGCAATGAAGGAAGCACCAATGTACTTAGAAAGCTTGGCCCTTGGATGGAACTCCCTTATGAATTCCAAGATGTTAACCTTAATCATGTCCCAGAAGCGCTAAAAGAAAACTATCGGAAAACCATCCAGGCTGGCACTTTATCTCCCCCCAGATCAAAAATAGTAGCTCACACTTCCTCCTCAAACTCTCTTCCCAACTAAGCGGGATTTTCAGCACTTAAACCATTAAGGGGTGAGTTATGAAGAAAAGGTCGGTCCCAATCCTCTCAAGAGTACAAACCCGTAAAAAATCAATAATGTGGTTAATGATACCTTCTCGATCATCTAGTCTTTTGTTACCATCCATTAGAAAAGCAATCATGTTTCTTCTCATTCTGTTTGAAGCCAAACCGTGGAAGAACTCTGAAGAGTCTTTATCCCCCTCCCTGAGCCACTTGCACCTTGATCGTTGTTTCCATTTGATTTTGTCCTCCCTAACTTTAACTGCATCTCTCTCTTTCGAGAATGCTCTTCTAGCCTAGGAAGCACAGACACGCCAATAGGGTCCCCAACACAGGCACGGCTTGGACATGGCTAGCTATGTGTCCAATGCCGAAAAACATATCCTTTTTTTTTTTACACGGCAGGGACACAACGCAGCATTAATTCGAATTTTAAACTATTTCGAGGCTCAAAATATAATAAAAAGGGGGTCAAAGTATAATTATAGATGGCCAATGTTTATGACCAGTAACAAAAATTTTGTAATTATCGATGGCCACCTATAAAATTGGGGTGGCCATACAACCAACTTGCCTTCATAATTATCGATGGCCAATGTTTAGGACCAGCAACAAAATTTTCATGGTCTCTTCTTTTTTTAATCATGCCATGTTATTAGCCCAATGTTTTTCCTTTTGACTCTTTTTTGGGATATGATTATATATAAATAATAAATATTATTAACATGTCGCCGACGTGTCTATGTCCCACTTTTTTTAGACCTGCCATATTGGCATGTCCGTGTCGTGTGGTGTCCATGTCCCATGTCCCTATCCGTGCTCCTAGCTTCTAGCTATTTGGCCCTCAAATAAGGAATGCGATCCCTCACAGACGTCCAATCTTTGAATTTGTTCCAAGATTTGACTTTAGAAGTCCATACATCCTCAAAATGGAGATGGACCCACTCTTTGATTTTCAACTTCAGCATATTCTAAGTTTGGAAGCTAATCTGAAACCAGCCCAACCCTCAACACTAAATTCAGACCACCAACTTCCGATAAGACCAGCAAAATTCTTCTCTAAGCCACACAACTTCGAAACAAAAAGGGGATGGGGCCCATCTTTCGCACCGTGTCAAGGATAGTATTGTGCCATATTATATTCAAAGAATCCTTGCCCCACCCTCCTTGAGGACCTCGTCCATAATTTGATTGATCTGAATGACCATAGCCAAATTGACCCTTGGGGATGAGATGTACTCATCGTCCAAGTCGACTCAAAAGGAAAAACAAATTTTTTATAATATTTTTAAATACAAAAAATTATAGAAATTACAATTTTTGAGGGTACATGCATAGATCTAGGGTTGCAACTATAGATCTACATGGTACACACCCAAAATCTTAAGCTCATATAGAAATCAAAGGTAAAAGATAAAAAAAAGTCATTTCTTTTTCAAAAAAAAGAACAAAAATTTAAAAATTGCATTTTTTTCAACAAATCATGGGGGGAAAATCATCTACAAGCAAAACACACTTCCTATCCTCTATTCTAAACAATCTATGCATGAAGAAACCAAAAAACATACCTCAAAATCCAAGAATGGAAAACCCCTCTTTTGAATGAATAGTAGATTTGACGTTTGGTGGGTTATATCTCTCAAAATACAAGGATTTGATCTTCCCACTTGCAAGAAATGAAGTTATAGCACGCTCTCAAACCCTAGATCTGTGTATCCAACAAGAGAAATGGGAACAAACCCTATTTTGTGACTTATATAATCGGCTGAGTCCCAACTATCTAACACTAAGCCGGTCTAACCCGACTTGGTATATGCCGAGTCAGAGTTAACTCAACCGAGTCAACCCAGACTCAGAGAATTTTTAAACCTTGGAATTGAACATAAATTATTACTCCAATAGTACAAACTAGGCTTTTCCATCTTCGTTACTAAAAATTTTATTGAGAGGATAACCCAAAAAGCTAACCCGAATCTAATTTAATTTCAACATCCATCTTGCAGGAACAAATTTCCTCAAGGCTTAACCCACTAGTTTAAGGTGGCTCTTCTACTTAGTTGTAAGATTCATTATGGTGGCAAAAGTACTGAATCCTAATATAAATAAATATATTTATTAGAGAGAGAAAGTAGTGATCTCTTAAGTCATTATGATGATTGAAGGGTGAAGACCAGAAACAGGCATTTCTATGGTTCTTGAGATTAATTTATATT
This sequence comes from Sextonia rubra, assembly GCA_037013555.1. Classification (NCBI taxonomy): domain Eukaryota; kingdom Viridiplantae; phylum Streptophyta; class Magnoliopsida; order Laurales; family Lauraceae; genus Sextonia; species Sextonia rubra. Next base: position 1,429,497 of record JASUAD010000027.1, read on the forward strand.
GCTGTTCATGATATATAAAAAAAAAGGTCCCAAATTGGCTTGATTTGATTTCAAATGGTTTTTGTATTAACGGTTTGACATCAAGGGTCAAAAGAAGATCACAAATCACTAGTGTCAACAAAATCCAACAGTCGATATAGTCCAGGCAGTTGTTAAATTGGGTGTGGTCTTGATTAATGGGGTTAGCGAGCGTTAAGGGAGAACGGGACATTAGGTGAGCCCCACATGAATTGTTGCTTACTTTAGTCCCATGAGAGACCTCCCAGGGAATCAGTTTTTCAGGCACAAACAAAAGTATGCTGCAAATGGAAGAAAATAAGAGTAAAAAGATACATAAAAGTTGTGAAACCTCATACAAAATTGATGCCCCAATATACTGGTAGAGAGGACTTAAGAGCATTTCATCTCTGTTTACACACAATTTGTCTGAAAAATTCACCACCCCATTCGTTAATCTTAAGTATAAATAAAAGAATTTGTAATCACACCACTCGAGTTTCAGAAGACACACACACACTCAAAAAAAAAAAAAAAGCCCAAAACCTACCATCAACCCTCCCCAATTGCTCCACTCCAAAACCTCATGAAGAACCTGTTCGATCCTCACCAAGTAAGCCTCAACGCCATTTGGCTCAGCTAATTTCAAATGTTGATTTTGGCTATTTGAACTAGTTTGACTCAAGAATCAAAACAATGTGCCTGACTATTATTAGGTGGGCCAAAGATTGAACTTCGTCAGCGGGTCCTAAAGATCATTTAAATTGCACAATTTGATGTTCATAGATATTCTAGCTCTTGGCCACCCAATTTTCAAATTGGTAACTCCCGTGTCAATTTTCATGATGTTCACTAGGACATTACCACAACAAGAAGCAGATCCTATTATGCTGATTGGCCTTGCTCACGAACTTGTGTGCAGTTGACAATTTGAGAGTCTTAATTTGATCCACGAGAAACCTAACCACTAGTGGCAGGACCGTAGGTTCTTTTTCTCATTGGACAACTAAAACTAATGCCTGGAGGAATGCTAGCAGACCTCGATGATAGGCTTTTTGATGACGACTTGCTCACTCATAGAGCATGGTTGGCCTAAAGATTCTTAAGGCTCTTTGCAATACAACATAACAAGATCGTGTTTCGAATTGGTTGGTATCAAGTTGAGTTTCAAGGCATTTGTCAGTAACTCTTCATGTTCCAACTCCATTGTAGTGGATATTTCTTTTCTTAGGTTTAGGAAGGACCTTGTTGAGTTCCTCTAATGGTTTTCTCTCACCGGTTGTTGGCCATTGGTAGTCTTTTAGAGCTTGCCAACCTTGTTTAATCTATTTAAGGAATTTGTGTTTGGAATTTTGAAATGCATAATCATTCCTAAACCGTTGTTCACTTGACAAGGATGTCTTTGTGTTTAATTTTTGTATTTTTGGAGGTACCGGAAAATAACACCTTCAGCCCAGGGTGTGTTTGGTAAATTCAATTCACTAGCAAATTGAAGTGAAATGTCATTTCAGAATACAAGAAACTAAAAAGAGTCAAATCAAAAGTACCACATTTCAAAAATTCTTCTACCTTTTACACTAAAAAGTGAAAAAAACTACTTTTTCATGCCATTAAATGACAAAAAATATCTACTTTTAACACAACGTGAAAAAGTTACAATCGCTTTTTACTAAATGACAAAATGCCATCATTTTTTTTATTTGACCCCTCTATTTTTTTATCTTTTAAAATGACCATTCACCTCATTTTACTTTATAACTAAAATTACCAAGCAGAAAGGAGTATACAGTTTAATTGTGAGAGGTTGACAAGGTTGCTTCCTAGTATAAGGTTGTGAGGAAGCGAGGAATAGTAGCAACTCTTCCTTCGAGACGATTGAATATTCCTTCATGCCAAGCATGAAATGGAATGCCATATAGATGGATCCTAGACGCCTCTGCTAGCTGGCTTAGCACCTCCATCCACCTTTATAACAAGCAAAAAGGAAGCACTTTCTTTCGCCAGTTGAAGAAGGATGATCACATCTTTATCCAAGGCAAGAAAGATATAAACAATTTTCCCATAATTGGTGTAGCCATGCTTCCCAAAGTGGGAGGCCTTCTTCTTTCTTAAGATAGCCTATGAGGCCAAGGTGAACAATTGGAAACCCAACTCTCAACTTGTATCTATCTTTGACTAACCTAAGGCCCAATTCTAGCTTTATCAATCAGAGAGAAAGGCTTTCTTCCAACCCTGCAAGGATATCCTACTAATCCTAGCCTGGAAAGACCTATCAACAAGATTGCTTTGGTCTTTGTCTGATCTTTGGGTGAATTCCATATTCTGAAAACTAAATACTCCCAAAGGATGCCTTTTGATCTCTTGAACCTTCTCAAATAGCCGCTCTATCTCTGTCATTTCCTCGTATGTAGCTCTTTCGACAAAATTCATCGGTCATCCAAACTAGAAAACTTAAGAGAACCACCTTAATCGAAGTGATTGCTCCTCCAAAAGAAATATTGGTACTACCAATAAGGTATTAGAACTTTTCTTTTGAATCTCTCAAGTGGCGGATCCCAAGTACCTTGTGTCCTATGGTTAGTGCCAATGGCAAACCAAATGAGGGAGATGAACCTTTGTAGCTTTACATAACACATCCTTGCAATAGGAGTGCATTCATGCTCGAGGTTTAAAAAATGGACTCAAGACCTGACTCGGCCATGACCGAGTCTGAGTTGACTCGGCCAAGTCACATGGAACTCAGCCGAGTTCCATGATTCGAGTCCGAGCCCATGCAACCCGACTCAAAATGGTATAGTCGAACTCAGCTGATTTTTTAAACCATGTTCTTCCTAGATCCATACACCCACCATAGCACTCACAAGATCACCCCAAGACTAGACACTACCTTAACATACCATAGCACATGCCTCAAATTTGAGATATAATACTATCATAAAATAGTAAAGAGGATCCACATGTTATAGGCTTGTAACACAAAGCCACTCCACATCCAATGTCAAAAGAGTCAAAACCTTTAATGAGGTTCCCCCTGCCAGCTCTCTCTTCTAACTTGCCAAGAATTAAGTTACAATTGTGATTGCCCCATGCCCCAAGAAGCCTGAAGTAGATTGCAAGGGGAGTTCATTAGAAAAATAATGAAAAGGACATCAAGTATATGCACGATGTTTGCCTCCATGTCTCCCAATTATCATACTGAACAACATACAAACAGGTTTAATTTGTATGTATGACATTGTAGAGCTTGTATCATTAACAATAAAATGCAAGGCTTGTCAGGTTTTGAAATACGAAACAAATGGATAGTTTCAATAGCATTTTTTATTGTGCAAAACTTTTTCTCATTTTGCCTTTGTACTTGAGCTTTCAACGTGAGACCTTCATCTTCTGGGCTCTACGCTAACAATAGGCTTGACACCTAAAACTTGTAGATGCTCGTGTGATTGTTGTTTGCTGAGATTTCTAGAAGTTTCAATGCATTTGAATAGAATGTTGCTATGTAGTGCAAGATGAAAAGTCCACCCAACTAGGGCCTTGTTTGACATCTCTTTTCTGACAAACCCATCCAAAATAGAACCATTAAAAAAAGAGCCATACAAAAAGAGGCTGAATAAAAAGGTGCTTGAAAATGCATGGATCTAATTAAATAGACTTTTTTACATCAATAGTTGATATTTTTTCACAAATTTCTGGAGATCCATGAGAAATCAAGCTTTGAAATTTGACCTCACTGTAATGTTCAGCTTACCAAAGAGATTTAACGATTCGGATCTTACTTTTGGGGCCCACATATGTCAATATATATATATAAATGTCTGATTTTTTTGCAAACATCTCAAAATATACGATGATCCAATGGATGAAATTTGGACCCATAGTCGTGTTTGACCTTCTTAATCTATCTAATGGTTTGGATCATGATTTATGGTCCCAGAATTTAAGAAAAAAAGAAAAAGCTGGACTGCCTTGGACAAGTCCACACACCCAGCAGTGAACCCCAAGTGGATTCGACGGTTGAAAGTTTTTTGCAATTTTCTCAAGATCCATGAGGAATCAAGCCTTGAAATTTGATCCCCCATAACCATGTTTATCATTCCAAAGAGGATTAACAGTTTGAATCTTGTGTTTGGGGCCCATAGTCCACAGAAATCAATTTTTTAGATCTAAGTGTCTAGAGTATTTTGCAAATATCTCAAAATATACAATGAACCAAAGGTTGAAATTTGGATGCATAGTCGTGTTTGACATTCTGAATTAATACAACGGTTTGGACCTTGATTTTCTCTGTTAGAACTATAAAAAAAAAAATGGACTAAGCCATGAGGACGTGTAAATCGCTATTCATCCACCTCTTTTAGGGCATGAGGACGCCGAAATCATTGTTCATCCACCTCTTTTTTTTCCTCTACTTTTCAACTGTGCAGAGAAGGGGTCTGTGGTTTTAAGAGGCTTTGCCTCTACTTCTCCAAAGTGGGCAGAGGCTAGAATTAGATGCCAAACGCTCTTCTTTTCCAAACCTCTGCCTGCTTTAGAGTAGAGGCTAGAAATACAGATGCCAAACAGGTACTAATTGCCTTTCGAAAATGCATTGATGTGCAAGTGATCTAGAATGCAATTGACTGTCAAAAAACAAATAGTCTAATTTGGTTCCAAACTGCATGTCAATTCAGGTTAGCGCCATTACTATAGTTTAATTTGGTTCTAAAATGCATGTCAGTTCAGGTTAGTACCATGCCCATGCTGCCTTTCTAATTACGGCTGTAAGAATATTGCACCGTGGCATTTTTAATTGGCATAACTTTCAAACACTTGTTAAACAAACAACCACCATTGATAAGAATTAAGAAAGACACACAACAAGTTTTAAACACATTTCATATAAGTCATACTTTGGTTTTGATTGAGGTCCCTTTGTACATAATGACAGGGGGTGGTTGGTTCACAGTTAGTTACAGATCTTTCCTTGTAATTTAAGTATGTTTGGGTTCATCACTATTTCCTTGTTGTGCTAAAAGTAAAATAAGAAGGTATTTGACCCTAATCAAACATGAAATAGAAATTAGGAAACAAATCTACAGGTTTAGAAATTATCTACTAAGGGATGGGGATCTATGATCTGCCCCCATATCATGGATCGTGTGGGGCCCATCAAGTTCTGCGGGCCTTTGATTTGATCCGGATCTTGGGTTGGCCTGCATCATGATTCCAACAGTGCTGTCTGAATTGTAGATTCAAATCAAATATTGACGATCTTCACGTTCGGATGCCCTACTTCTTTATTGCGTCAATACCTGAAGTCTGAAATATAAGATAGTCGAGAAAACAAGAGTCGGAAAATGGTGACAAGATGATTGGTACTTGAAATCCATTTACTACGTTTCCGTTTTCACCTAATACCTCAACAAAAACTTGTATGCAAGCACAAAATTGTGAAGAACTGGCAGATAATAGACCACTGCCTATCGACATTCAAGACCCAATTTAATTAGAAGCCTCATCTTCCAAAGAAGTTATAATGCTGGTAATTTCAAAATCCAAGCCTTCTGACTATTGACATCTCTCTTTAGAAATTTGGCACAGCCCCGCCCATCTCTCAGCATGCATATATCCAAATTTATGTACATGTCTCTGTTTTACATCTGTAACAACATCTCCATGGAGTGGAATTATAATAAGAAGGTCGTGAAAACTAATCTAATATATAGATAAATGGCTATCACTGAAATGCATAGATATAATGCAGACATAATGAAATTTTAAAAAAGCCTTAAAATGCCATTAAAGGATAATGCAAATTATTAAAAGTGTATTAGACAATCTTAATGCCTTCCAAAGGATATATGGATTGTGAGTCAGGTAAATTAAGGCAACACCTGCAATAGAAAAGGTGAGAGATAAAAATGACAATGCTGACCATTTTCCTATTCATTGTATAGCTTTGTTGAGTAGAGTATTCTTGTCCGGATAGGGAAAAACACTCCAGAAAAGGACATGTCATCATTGTTTTGGCTTAGTAAATTAAGATGGGTAGGCAAATAACCCATAGGAAAATTAGAACATGAAGGTCAATTAAAGCAGAAAATCACGTACTTCATACATGACGCTGACAACCTCAAGATCGTGACTCTCATTGTCATATTCTTTCCCATTTATCCTTGCATTAATCTCTTTCAGATGTTTTGTCACCCTTTCCTCGTCCATACTCCGCAGCACACTAAGAAGAGGGCCTACAGTATCCGACTCGTATTCTGCAATGTATGCTTCCTGAGCTTGATGATGTTGAGAAATGCATTGCGTGCATTGCCGCAGTTCTTGAGAGATTCTCGCCCACAATGTTTTTAGAGGAGAATCAGGACGAGTATCCTTAAAGTAATTATAGAAGGTTTCTAAAAGAGGTCCCATCAAATCCCAATTGCCACACCATATATGGGTTTCCTTGGACAATGAATTCAAGAAGTTGAAAACATCCAAAAACCTGCACCAACATTCAAGCAATCCAAATATAAGAAAGACAACAAGCAATCACATCTTAATGTCATCAATAGCAAGCAAAGTAACAACAAAACCCTTCAACTAGCAATCTAAAGTGGATAAGATGATGCAGCCACTAATTAAATAGAAAATTATATAAGATAAAAAAAATTGCAATTATCAATAAATGGTTATAGACTCGAAAATCAAGCTTGGACTATTCTATAAACCAACATACAACCCATGATGCACAGATACCGGTACATGTATGGACATTGATATGAGAATCAGGGATACGAGTACAAGACGACCCTTCACTTTTGGAAATCTAGGACACAGATATCGATACAGGTGTCTTAATTTTTATTTTTTTCCCCTTTAGATCACTTTTGAATTAATGAAATTAACATTGCTGATGTTGCTTTGTAACATTTTTTTATGTATAGAAGTAAGAAAATTTAAAGAACTATATGAGAAGAAATTTTAAAGAACTATATAAGACAACGGACTTGCTTAGTATCAGGTACCAATACAAATATCGTATCAGTCCAATATGGGTACATTGGGCTTGTACAAGTATCCAGGCATCATAACATACAACAGCTCCTAAGCTCATCTCAGTGGCCCCCCACCAGACGAACTGTCTAGCTCACCGCATTACAAAGCACAACTACATTCTTCATTGCCAGAGACCAGCACTCCAAATGGAACTGGATTATCCAGTGTCCCACAATCTTCAACATCTCATGAAGCCTCTCAACCCCCCATCAGTTCTTGAAGGAGAAGAAAAAAAAAACCTTCATGATAATGTTTCAAGCTTCTTCTCCACCAAACCATTTCTAAATCCCTGTTCACCATTCAATGTATAGTTATCTACCACTTTTCGATCATCAGAGTCAGAGCTCATACGCTATCAATAAAGAGAGGGAGAATTGTAACAGTAGAATAAAAAAGAGGAGAAAATCGAATCTTCCTTCTCGAATCAAACAAACGACATTGGCAGAATTAGGGTTTACCATTCCTCCTTCTTCTGGAGAATCCGATGCTGCTTGGGGGGATTCGAAGGCAGCGATGCGTCGGATTCCACTTCTTCGATCTCTCTCCATCGATCCAAAAGCGCTCTTCTGCCGATGATTCTCCGCGCCATTTCTGAACAACATATGGAATTAGGGTTTCATTGTTCGCGCGATTCTGCGCAGATTGAAGAAGAGGCAACAAGGGTTTTTGCCTTCGCGAACAAGGGTTTGAGATCGTGAAGCGCGCGCGAGAGAGCAAGGGAGAGACGTGCGAATGAAGCTGCGGGACCTTGACGCCCGCAGGGGACTTTAGAGCGTCCGTTACAACGCCGCACGTGCGAAAAAACACGGGCGAAATGCATGCACACTGGCCAAAATAAGTGAGAAATGGCGATGAATACTACACTATTCGGCCAATGGGGTCCACCTTTCTCCCATCCGAGCCGTTCAGTGTGAATATCTATACTCTATCCACCATACATTGCTGTCAGCTGTCGCTTGTGAAGTCTAGATCCGTGTCACACTTATTGGGTGCCCCACAGTAAAAATATTTCCATCTAGTGCAAAATATATTCGGGAAATAGTAGGTCCCATCATCCAATTAAGTATATAATAAAAATGTAAGAAATGTCACATGAGCATCTAATCGTATTTTCAATCATATATTTAGTCTTATAGTGGGATCAATCTAACATGGGAGGAGATGGAATTCACCTTGAAGAGTTCGGATTACATCCTATAAATCCAAGCCATTCAATGTGAATGTATGCATGCCCTCGAACCATATATTCTCATGTCGAGTTTCACCTTGCCCATGTCCCAATCGCCATCATCTGCCCACTCAAAAATATTGAGGATGTTTCAAGTTCCCTCCATAAATGTATCCTCAAATTCTGATTTAATACTAGTGGGTACAACAGTGCCATTGAGCACAAAATGGAAATATGACCGAACTTTCACTCAAATCGTTGAGAATATGCCAATAGAATAGATGGAATTCATATTGAACGGAACCATCTCTATGTTCTGCCGAGTTGCTAAAAGGGGTGTGCACATGTTATTAACCCGGACAACTGGCTCATTACTCATTAGAGTGAAATTTAAATTCAGCCCACAAAAATATAATGATTTAAGTTTATATTTAGAAAGTAAAATGTCAAAAGGGAATCTCCTTCTAAACGTAGGGTTTTCAGTTAGAAATTTGAAGCTCGTTTAATAATAAATTTAATTTGCTTCTATTAGACTCTTGTTCAAGTAGAGTGTTTGATATGTCTAATTTAATATGATACGAGCAAATTTATTAAGTACAAAAAACAATACGTGCAAACTTGTTGTTTGGTCTATGAATTTACATTATTTAGGCATCATTTACAGATGAATTCAATACTTTATTAGGATAAATGCATCAATTCTCATTCATTTTCATAATTTCATGTATTTTTACCTTGGAATTGGAATAGCCACGTTTTTTTTTTTACATATTTTTTGCATTATTTAGTAATTTATGCAATTTTCCTTTTGAAGAGTCCTATTTTGAGTAAAACTCTATTTAAACAGCACTTCGGTGTATGAACTTCATAATTTTATTAGTCGAATTAGTATGTTCAAGAAATGTAAGACTCGCATAACCTCAATAAAGTCCAATTATTTGCTACAAGGAAGCTATAGTAGGTGGGACCCACGCATGCACGAGATGTCCCACACATTCTATCCTCCTATTATGAAGCTTTTAGAAGGATCTGAATGCCTTTCTCTTTGTCTCTTTATCCCAAGAAGCCTAGTTTAAGTAGAAGTCTATTGGAGAAGATAAAGAGGTGAATTTTAAATAATAATAGATAATAGCTAGTCCCGCACTTTCCTTCTCACCTTCTGATGATTTTTATAATAGTATCTCTTTATTTCCTTACAAATCTATTCAAATATGAAGATAACCAAGCAAAATAGGAAATAGAGTTAGAATAAAGAGAAAAGAGATGGAGTCAATTTTTAAATCAAAATTCAAAAGTCTTTTTTGTTTTTTCTCAAGACAACCTATTTTAAATCAATCATAACTCTCAATATGGGTGTCAGATCGGCACGATTGACCTACAGCTGAAAAGCTATTTCAAAGTAAATGTCTGTGGAGCCTAATGTTTTGCAAATTAGAGCAAATTTGACCAAGTTATAAGCCTGAAAAGTTGTAGGTACTTTTTTTTTATGGAATTGAAATTAAATCTACATAGTCAAAGATCCATTATTGCACATATGTGTAGGACTCAATCTAAATATCAACTAAGGCTTCCTGAAGATTTTCATCTCATCCCATCTCAGTTTAAATTTGTGCCAAGGAATATTATTTCCAAACTTACCCAACAAGTTACAACTTTTTCAAATTTCTATCCATGAAAGGGAGTCAAGATTAATTGAACTCAGGTTTTGCGTAAATTATAGAAGGAGACCACCATGAAAGGTTCTTCCTTATTCCCAACTAGAGTGGGATGTCCACCCCCTCCCCTCTTATCACAGCCCCGCCAAACTCAGCTTGCCATTGTCCACTTAGCCTAACGTGCAAGCGTGAAAACTTTTCAGGCGGGCACCTATCCTAGTACTACTTCCGCATGAGCATGCTAAACTCTGAAGTTCTTATGAGATCCAATGCCCCACTACTATAAAAGGCCTCATATTAAGTTAATACGAGGTTTGACTTATAAGCCAAAAGATCCAAATGCTCCCTTGCCAATGTGGGACTCATGTAATTCTATACATTGCAAATCCAAGTGTCGAAGGTCACCCCTGCATACGCCTTCATTCAGGAGGGACACCCTCATATGGATTTTACATATTGTCACAGCCTTACCTAACTCAGCATGATCTTGTTTATTTTGGCCCCACATGCGCACGAGAGGACTTTCCTTTTCATTAATATGGGGCCCATTTCATTAAATTTAAATTGATCACATTGGCAATCAACGCTAATACTTATAATTGGCTAGAATTGACCCAGCCCATCCAGTACCATGTATTAGATTGATGAGAGTTTCATGTACATATGAAAATTTGAGAGGGATAAAATAATGATATTTTTATAAAAAAATGACACTTGTCTTTGTTTAATGAATTTAAGGGCAAAGTCATCATTTTTATAAAAAAATCAATACAGCTCTTTTGGTGGTCACCTTTTTTCTATATGACTAGTGATATCGGGACATAAAGGTATTAAATTGAAAAGATAGCTCGGTATTCGCAAATACTATAACTAGAGGGGCTTATTTATAAATTTTATAAACCTTAGGAAAGTTTATACCAAAACTTTCATAATTAAAATGTGACCGCACATCATATCCCCAATTTTAAGGCTTAAAATAAAGAGTATATTATCATATAGTTCAAGCAATATGCAATATGAGCTTCTGTTATAGGTCACGCCTTCGGGAATGATCACATGAAAAGAGGAACCAAAGCTATAATTGGTTCACTTCCCTGCTAACATTAAATTCTTTGTACATTGTTACTATCGTGGATTAAGCATCACATTGTCAAACCTCAAATTCTGAAGGAAATGCTAAGAAATCAATGGGAGAATATAAATTGTCTCTTTAAACCATTTTTTGATCAGACGAGGGCATACTTAGGGCTTGTTTGATTTTTTTAGTTTTATTATTATATATGTATCCAAAATAGAGGCATTAAAAAAAAGAGGTTAGAATCAAAATGTATGTCCGGTAATAAAAGGATTTATTTTAAATGGACTTTTTTAAATTACTGGTTGAAACTTTTTCACAAATTTTTTTTAAGTTCTACAAAGTATTAAGCTTTTGATATTTGACTCTATAGCCATGTTTATCCTTCCAATGAGATCTAATGGTCTGTATTTTGTGTTTGAGGTTGACAAATTTTTAAAAAGCATATAATTCATTTTTTTTAGCAAATATCTCAATATTAGCAATGATCCAACAGCTAAGCTTTGATCTCATAACAATCACTGACCTTATAAACATTTTTAATGGTTTGCATCGTGATTTATTGTCTCAGAAATAATAATAAAAGAGAAAAAAGGGATTGCCTATGGAATAATCCAAAATTGAGCATGTTACATTAATGGTTAAAAGTTTATCGAAAATTTCTTAAGATCTACATGGAAGCAAGACTTAAAAGTTGACCCCATAGCTGTGATAAGCCCTCTAAACATTACCAGCCGTTTGGATTTTGTGTTTGGGTCTACATATATTTTATTAAAAATGTCCAATGGCTCACTTTTTTGCACATATCTTGAGATTGGTGATGATTCAACGGTTGAAATTTGAATGAATGGCATTGTTTGATCTTGTGCACATTTCCAATGATTTGGATCTTCATTTGGCATCTCGGATTTGAAGAAAAATTAAAATATGATGCTGGGCATGATGACCACATTTTTACCGTATGAGCGCCTTTTTATTTTTTCCCTCTTATTTTGAAGAGGTCAGTTTTGGGGCATGTGGTTTTAAGAGGTTTTATCTCTATATGTCTAAAAATAGTAGAGGCTAAAATCATATGCCAAACGGTCTTATTTTCTTAAACTCTAAATATTTTAGACATTTAAACAATAAAAGACAAAAAATAGTGTTGCTAAATAGGGGCGTACTTTGGTGACTTAACTTTAGGATTTATTGTTTTATTTATTTTGTTGAAAAGGGAAATGGTTAAATAGTTTGATCTATTTCACATATCTCACAAAATTTTAACATATGAAATAAATTCAACGGTGTTTTCTTTTTGAAAATCTTAAACCATTTACATTCACAAACTTTTTTTTTATCAATTGATGTTATTTTTTAATTTAACATTGATTCGACTGTTAAGCATTGTTGGATTTCAGTCACAAAAATAAAATACACTTAAAAAATACTAAATTAACACACTTAAAAAATACTAATAATTTATACTTTTAAAAGCTGAGACTTATAATTACGTAATTAAAAGGAAATTTGGATTATCTAAAATCCTTGAAGTTCTATGTACATGCAAACTACCTTTATAAATCGGTTCACATCCAATTAACTTTATAGAGAAAAAATGTATCCTTATTAATAGGAATGAGTATACTCTCTTTTGCACTAACAACAATATATAAAAACTAATATAACAGAGTATATATAAAAAACAAAACTAGAAGAAATTGATTCAAATCAACCGTGCAATGCCTATAACTTATGCCAGCATCAAGTACAATACACTACTTAATCAATTAAATATAGTTGAAATGAACCAAACATGTTTGTAGATGTTTTGAATATTTTGTAATTGGTGAGTGGGTATGAAATTGGGAACCATACCCAACTTAATACTAATATATTATTACAAAAAAAGGGCAGTTTAGTGTACAAGACTTCTATATGGCGGGGTTTAGGGAGGGTAAGATGTACGTAGCATTACTTTTGTTTTGAAGAAGCTGTTTTTATGACTTGAACCTATATTTTCGAGAACGCTACCGGTAAGTCTTTACTGTTGGGCCAAATCGCCCTTCTAATCCTATTATATAATATATTATATAAATCAATGTATATATTATAAAAAATAAATGCACGTAGGAGGGTCATAGGGCTGGAGTTGGGCCGGATAGTGTCCAAGTGCGCCCTCAAATTTCACAATATGGGTCGAGGGCTTTTTCTTAGAAACAAAAACCCTCATTTTAACGGCTTTATGAGAGATCCGGGCTAGCCCAGAGGGCCTAATTGGCCGGCCTAGAAGATAGAATTGGTCCAAGCCCAGACAAAAGTCATCAAAAGTAGAGTCGCGTCCACTCCCGATTAACCCGCCTAGTAGCGTCTGCGTTCTGCAATCGGGTGGCAGCGCCGTAGCAGCGGCAGCAGAGCAGGCATGGCAGAGGGCTGCCATGGAGAGACGAAACCCAAGGCTGCCAGTTGCAAGGCCCCCAAAGACGAAGCGTACCTCGAATCCGTGCTCGATAAGCGAATCCGTCTCTTTGAATCCATCAAATCCCACCAACTCGAAGCCCGTAACAACATTTCACCTGAAATCATCAGGTATACCGCCATGGTAATCTTTTCTAAACTTGCGGGTTATACAATGGATTCTAACAGCATTGTTTAATCACATCACAGGGTGACGTTGCCTGATGGCAAGGTGAAAGAGGGGAAGAAATGGATAACGTCACCAATGGACATTGCCAAGGAAATTTCTAAAAGCCTCGCTGCAAATGCTTTAATTTCTCAGGTGAGCAAGCGCACTCTCAAACAATCCCACACAGCGGGTTGTTCGATGGCTAAACATCGAAGAGAATAACGAGAATAATAATTATAACAAGAATAGGGCACCCAGTGCACAAGGCTCCCGCATAGCGGGTTGTGGGGAGGGGATGCAAGATGTACGCAGCCTTATCTTCATTTTTAAGAAGCTATTTCAGTAACTGGAACTGCGTCCTTCAGGATGCTATTAGTAAGCCTTTGCTGTTGTGTGAAGCCGCCCTTTCAATAATTATAACAAGAATGATATTAATAATTACTTTTTAATGGTAATAATTATTGATTATAGAAGTTGAAATTGAAGAAGAAGATTAGGTGTGAAACCTATTTCTCCTTATTTTCCTGTGGTCTTGGAAAGTTTGGCCCGTTCTACATCTTTAGCTTAAGTGGTTCTCTAGATTTTGCAACTAAGGGCTGTGGTGGTGTAATTTTTTGTTTTTGGACTGAAAAGGAAATAGTGTCTTACAAAAATACACAATCACACACCATCAGAAGATGGGTATAAGCTCAAGCTGTTAGTGATTGACATAACAGTTTACATCAACAACCCCCAATAGATAGACGGATCAAACATACAGACTAGACAGACAAATGGAGGTAACATGCCTCCCCTTCCAAGGATTTTGAACTCATGACCTCTGGCTCTGATACCATGTTCATAATTAGTAACACCAAAAGCTCGAGCTGTTTGAGAACTTGAGTGACTTAAAAATTTATATCAACACCTGTATCTACCTCTTGTTTTGCTAAGTCATTCTGTTGGCAGACTGTTTGACATGACGGAGAACAGCCTCCAAATGAGAAGCAATTCTCTAATCACCTTGAAACGAAATTGGAACTTCTGTGGCCTCTATGAAAACCAAGCTATGGTTGTTTAATTGAATTGTATTTATGAAATGCTCTTAACTAGAAAAGTTGTATAGGATTTGGGTGACACAACTTTTTATACTTCCGATATGTGAATTTGACGCTTCCTAATTAGTTTTATTTGTGTTCAATGGTTGAGTAGAGGATTGGGAATCTTTGCTTTCTCAATATAGGTGCAAATTGAACTTTGCAGTTAATGTGGGATTTTTTTTTTAATTTAATTTTCCCATCAAAAGATACTTCAAGTCGTGCTGATGTTCACTTCGTCTTTTGGGTCAAGGTAAATGGAACTCTTTGGGACATGTCAAGACCACTAGAGGGGGATTGTGAGTTGAAACTGTTCACATTTGAGAACAATGAAGGGCGTGACACCTTTTGGCATTCTAGTGCTCACATCCTTGGACAGGTAACTTCTTTTACTTTTATTTTTTAAGTTGCCTATTCATGTCAGCAATGTGTTTTCCCCCTCAAATCCTCTCACATGATTTTGTAGCTAGTCCACAGTTTTTATATGTATCTTAATGATTGAATATGGAGCCCACGTTTTTCATTTCCTCCATATCTCAATTTGAAAAAAAATTCTCTGTTCTTTATCTCTTTCCATGCGTTTTTATATTTTACCTTTTGTCAAGATTTCACCTTTAATTAAATTTGTGCCATTGATAGTCCCTTGAGATGGAGTATGGATGCAAGCTGTGCATTGGACCTTGCACCACCAGAGGAGAGGTAATGACTTGACACAATTAATTTCCAAATAATTCAAATTACAATTAAATAACTTTTTCTTCATGATAGGTTTCATCTAGCTACTACTACTAGATTGCTTTGCTTTATTCTCTTGGAAATATTCACCTGCGCATGAAGTGTAGGTACACAGTGAATCCAGAACGTGGGTCATGCGTAATGCATGAAATTCAGAGGTAGGAACCACCTTTGGGATGTTCTGGGTGCTGTGCAGGAGAACATTTTACTTATCCCCAATGACTCTTTATGTTGTACCTATTTAATTTGTCAATTTAATTTCTTTTAATTTAATATCTCAAGTGCCTTCCTAAATCATCCTTTTTGAAAGTTGATACTGCCACATTGAGTGCCGATGCTTGCTTTTTTAGGACCATTTGAAACTACAGTAAATGAATCATCCAAATGGCTAATAACAGTGAGGAATGCAGCTTAATATCACTTTTAAGTATGAAGGGCAATAGTGTAGGTCTTTCATCCTTCCATATAAAAATTATATTCCTCTGAAGTAACACTGTAAAGCACATAACCCATAATTGAAGAATTATAGTAATAAAGATGGGACTTTCTGTATTCTGTTCGTCATCAATACTTCTTATGGGACAATTGGCATTTCTCGTCAGAACCGGGGTTTTGCAATGTTCTTTGTATGTAGAGATCTCTATAAGTCTTGGAGTAAGAATGACTTTTACTCTTCAGAATTTTATTGTTTCATTTTCTTTTGAGAATTAACCAAATTTTATTGCAATAAGGATCAGCATACAGAAGCCCCATCGAGGTAATGAGGCATAGAAACCAAGAAAGAAGAATACACAACGACACATATACTCAGACATTTGGAGAAAAACCAAACCCCAAACCTCCTTCGGCTCTTGGGTTGCAACGACTTCTAAAGATTCAGACTAACAACAATTGACATGAACAGAAAGCAGAAGACAGAATCTCCATTGAAATCTCTCATTCTGAGTGAAAGTGAAGCTAAATCTCGGTGGAGATATGGCCTGGAATTTTGTGTGCGTGTCTTCTAGGGTTAGTGGCTTGTGAAATTTTTGAAGTTGCTTTGGAGTTTTTTTTTAATTATTATTTTTTTAAAATTACCTAAGATAACTTTCCAGTTTGGGAAGTTTGGTTTCCTTAATTTGGATGAGTACCCATCCACAGTTGAAGCTTATAAGTTGTTATAAAAAAAGGTCTGTTGTCTCATCTCAAGAGGTCACCAAATATAATCAATGGTTTATGAGGCCATTCAAATCCTCTTTGTCTCATCTGTCAAGCTCAATGATACATATATTTCTAGAAGAGATATTGACAAATTTGATCTAGTAGGCAATGGGCTCCGACAGACTAAAAAAGCGCGAGATGAAATAGAGATGCACTCTTTAGACAGACGGTTACTACCAACAAGTCATAAATCATACTGGACATTTTAGCACAGCGTCAATCAAGAAAAGGGGTTATTTTTGCTGCGAAGAAACCATAGTGGTGCCACATATTCAAGGCTTCAGATTTGCAATATCATATAATTTCTTTTCATCACGAAAGTTAAGTTTATGAGGTTATTCAAGTTGGAGGAAAAAATCTTTGGATACTATATAGTTGCTTGTTAGTGTGAGTCGAAGTAATTGGTTAGTTATTAATTTCATATGAGAATGTCGGGTACCATTTGGTCTCTTCAGATATATTGTATGGCATATCAAGGTGCAGATGAAGTTTATATCGTGAAGCATATGAAGTTTTCACCTCCTTCCTAAGTCAAGTTGTAAATGCAGATCATTGATCCATCTAAAGTTATGTTTGCCGCAGATGACGGTGACGGAGTTCCTTGTCAAAGCAGTTGCAAAGAAAGCAGATATATAGACTGAAGATGAAGTTGACAAAGATCCTCATTAAAAAATTGTAGAGGGAAGTGGATATATGATATTAATTCCAAGCTGGACGTGATGGGGTGTGTTGTACTAGTTTGAGGGGAAATGTTGAGAAACACTTGGGATCAATTTGTGATTTTTGGTCATTGGGTTTATTATAAGCATAATTTTCTCAAATTTGGCATTAGATGAAAGTTTGAGTTATTTTGGGTAGAGTTATAATGTGAGTAGGATTTCCTATTCTTAGGTTTCATAGTTAGGTTTTGTATCTTTCATTGTACTCTATAAATAGCCATTGGCTATTCCCAATAAAATAGATTGAACAATTTTGTCAAGATGTAGCACTGAAATTTGAACTCTTATCTTGTTTTGAGTGTCTTTTCTGCCTCCTTGAAATTGCTGCTCCTCCATTGCTACCATCGTTTAATACCTAGTCGTAGAAGGCGTGGTGATTAGATAAAAGCAATCTTTCGCGGGCCTTGTGGCAGTGAGCAGCTGTTTGTAGTTTACCATGGTGTGATTAAAAAAAAAAAAAAAACTACAGTGGTATCAACAAAATTTAGAATAGATAAAATGTTAAAAAATATTTTTTCACCATTGGGCACAATATATGTGACAGACCTCCATGATCGTATAGTTTCTATATCATTGTTTTTCCCTAAATTGCTGAGTTTGTTACTGTTGAAGTTCAATGATTGAGATGTTCTTCAATGAAACCACACCTCTCCCCCCCCCCCCAAAACAAAACAAAAACCCGGCTGCCCTGCAAACAAAAAAAAAAGGAAAAAGTTATCTATATATAAGGGCTTTTTAGTTCTTCTGTCTTTGCTACTTCATGTAATCATGTGTTCTTCCTTTTCTTCACGATATCCTTCTTATTTCATGCTGTGATATACTTGGTTATGATCCAAAGTAGGACTCACAAAGTTAACCTTGTGGAGACTGGAGAGAACCATAGTATTATTGTTATAAGCGTGGTTGAAAATATCGGCCGACACGAACTAGTATTGGCTGAGACCAAGCTAATAATTTGATGCGTATCAGTCTCAGGATCAATATTGGAAAAATTCCCATATTTGAAAATATTTGTGTGAACTGTAGTATTTTTTGTGGTTGTTGTGAGTCGCGACGGACTGATACTATGATTTTAATCCATGCTCTAAATCTCAAGTTGGTTTTGAGCGAGCTCATCCTACAGAAAGTGCATGCATCATTCGGGATGCATATGGACCCAACCTGAGCATCTCCATGGGGACATGGGCCTGGCAAGGTTTAGTGTACCATCCTGTACTGATATCTTTATCCCTATTTAAAGTCCTTGACAAGGCTAAAAGATGCACCCAATGCAAGTATCATGGTACATTTGCGTATCTGGGTCCCTTGGGTATCCACACTTTGGATCTGGACCTGACCTGATTTTTACTGATCCTGAACCTGAATTTAAAATGGTCCATATCCTAGAGCAATCAGTCATGCCTTCTCTTTTCTGCGTGTTGTGTTTGTCAATTACTCAGGGATCCCTGTTTATTGGAATTCCGGATATTTCATTTTTTTATCAGAGTTCAGGGATCCATTTTCATCCCATGAGTCATGTTTTGGCTGAAAACTTAGCTGGAAAGACACCGTTAGAGAGGAGAGCATTTTGTGAATTAGTTTTGTTTTGGCAGGCTGCCACATAGGTAGGCAGGGATGTCTTCCAACAGTGTGAGCATCGGTTGAACCTGAGAGCTCGCTATAGGAGTCAGTACTTAATATCCCTACCACTAGGCAATGTCTGTGTGCCTCTCTTTGAGAATTAATTATGAGTGTGGTTTCTTAGATTGTCAACATGTTTTCCAAGGTTACCATTAAAAAAAAAATTCCAAGGTTATTTTTGATTGACCAAGGACACATTTAGAGCATAATTCTGGGAATGGGGAATGGAGGATTTTACTACATATTATTATGGTTGGGAATGTACATCGTGTGATTTTGATAAAGCATATTAGCTGGTATCCTGTATTTGATGCATGAGGTAATTCATTTTTTGTTAATTTGTATTTAGGGTTTCTACTATGATGCATTCTATGGTGATTTGACCTTGAACGAGGAGCATTTTGAGCAAATTCAATCACAGGCAATGAAAGCTGTGGCGGTATGTTAACCATCTTTACTCTGCTTTCTGGGAATTTGAACTAGAACCTCCTTCCTTTTTTTTTTTGGAGTGTATGATTATTTATTCTCAATTTTGAAGCAACTGAAGTATGTCACCTGCTTGTATGCCACTGGGAAGGGGACAGAGGGCAGAGTTAAAGTTCTTCACGTAGTCAATGTTTCTCTTCCCTATTGCACGCCTATTATCATCTTATTAAACCATATTCCTTAATTTTCTTTCCTTTTGGATCTGCTAAGCACCTCTTTTGTGCTCTCTCCTACTTGTGGCATTCTTTTGTCAGTCCACACCAATGTTCTTTAGAGATGCAACAGGATTGTTTGGTTGGAATAGGTTTGACTGGAACTGGTGCCTTAGATGGTTGAGTTGAAGCCAAACTAGTCAACCAGTGAAGTATTGGTTGAACTGTTGCTAAATAGTATGAATCTGTGGGCAGTCTCGGACAAGCACTAGTTTCAACTGTTTTAATTAATTTTCTTTTATTTTGGCTCTTGTGGATGATGTTATAGTCGGACCTGAGTAAACTGATGGGTATTGGCTAGGACCGAGCTGCTCAGTCTGCCAGCTTTATTTTCACGTCTTTTTTAAAATTCTCTCAGGTCCATCTTGGCACACACATCTCAGCCACATGTACTGTTTTCTCCCTTGTATATCTTCGTTGTTTATCATTCAGCTTTTTTGGAACAATGCAGGTCTAGCTGTCATTTTATGGATGTTTCCTTATCTAAGCAGTACTGAATGCAGCACATGAGGACATGCACTGATTTTGTCTGCAGTGTTGTCCTCAAGCTGCTGTTTTATATTATTTTTATGTCTCAGATATTGAATCTCTCACTTTGTGGCTCTAAGTTGTTTTTCATTTTTTACTAGATCATCCTTTCTACTCTTGACTAGATAAAGTAAGCAAAATATTGGAGTCAAGTGGATCTGTAGTAGAGATCATCCTCTCTACTCTTGTTCCACTGCTATCTTCTAAAGCTTTGACATTATCCCTAAAGGTGATCAGGGAATCGTAGGTGATGAAGAATAGACTAGACTCTCGCATGGCTGGTTTCTTGAATTCAACCAATTGACTTTCAACTATTTATTTGGTTTTTGAATTTTTGATATATGTTAGATGGTTACAGCTGGGCTTTTGACCATATTCCATTCAAAGTCTCTTTTGGTGTACTGATTGAAAAAAGGTCTCTTATGTTCTTGCAGGAAAAACAGCCTTTTGAACGCATTGAAGTATCAAGGGAACAAGCTCTTGAAATGTTTGAAGAAAACAAATTTAAGGCAAGTGGTTTTCATTTTCATTGCATACCTTGTGGATTTTGTGAAAATGTTTTACTTTCCCTTTCCTTTATCTCCATCTTTGTCTCCTCACATTTCCCATATGGTATGCTAATCTTCTTGATGATAAATAACAAGTCTTTAGGTTGCTAATTTTGTTTAATCTTTATGGCGAAGGCCTAAATTTTATAAGAAACAATGGAAATGAACTGAACTTCCAAAATAGAAAAGAAAAAAAAATTCTAATATGCATCTAACCAACAATTTAAAATTGGCGGGCCTCCTCCCCCTTTCCTCTCTTTTCCATTTTCCCTCTCTCCCTCCTTCCTCCTTTCAAGAAATCTGAAAGTTATGTTTTATTGACCAATGCATGATGGATGCTTAAATCTCTGGTTCTATACTTCTAGTGAACATACTTCTTAATTTTTTTGGGTGATAATATCCGAAATAGTGTTTCATGTCACTACCAAATAGGTGGTGCCTCTTCACCAGTATTGTACTCTGCGTGTGCACATAATTTTCAACAACTTAATCACAATATTGTTTCATAACAAAAATCTTAATCCCTCTATTGTTTCATAACAAAATTCTTACATTTTCAACATTCGGTTGAAACTCCTTTGCAGGTAATGCTTTATTATTCACTTCACTTCTCTTTTTTCTTTTTCTTTATCTTTTTATAAGTCTCTTCAGTGGATATCTTTTCTTTTATAAGTTACGGAATGTATTATTGTTGTCTGTTGTACGATTCATGATTGCCCCATGCAGATTGAAATCATTAAGGATTTGCCTGAAGACAAGACTATCACTGTTTATAGATGTGGGCCTTTAGTTGATCTTTGTCGTGGACCGCATATACCAAATACATCTTTTGTGAAAGCTGTTGCCTGTTTGAAGGTGATAGACTTCATGTCTGACTAAGCTGGTTTTCAGCTATTTATTTTTGGCACTAGTCATTAATATCTTATTGGTTGCATCTTCAGGCTTCATCCTCGTATTGGAGGGGAAAATCAGACCGAGAAAGTCTGCAAAGAGTTTATGGGATCTCTTTTCCAGATGCAAAACGTCTGAAGGTGCATTTATGATTCTGTTAATGTTACTTGGCTTACTTCTTCTCTTCTACTTCTAGAAATCATTGTCTTAAGCGATGATTCTTCTCAACGACTGCCTTCACATTGAAGCTGAAAAGTCTGAAACTGCTGTATTAAAATTTTGGGCATCATCTTTTTTTATAAAAAGATTATCTTTCACATTAGAGGTGAAACCTAGATGTTACAATATGGTTATACTGCTAGGTATTACCCAAATAAAGGAGTCATTCATATATTTATTTAGTAATTGAAAAGGTTTAGTTGATATTTGTGTAAACAACTGGGGAAACATTGAGATAGGATGTATTCATCCCTGGTTTATTGTTTCCATTACATGTTTAAAAGGAGCTTATACCAAAACAGACAGGTGCAAGTTTATTATATTTTCAGTCTTGACAGGTTGGTAGAAAACAACTTTAATGGATTTTACTTTTCTTTATCAGTTTAAGTAAAACTAAACGAAGGAGATGAAGATGAAAATTGGTTTTATACTTGTTTATCACCTACACATAGAATTATTCTATCTTGAATCAGTTTGGATGATTTTTCTAATAAATCAGCCTCAGGCTTCAAAAAATATCCAGATTATAGTTTATTGAATATTGCCAAACAAATATAAGATTATGCTGTGTGAAAAATGCTTTTTTTTTTTGGTTATCTGTGATATCTTATTTTCATTTTTTTTGGTTATCTGTGATATCTTATTTTCAATAAATTAATTGGTACAATATCTTACATTTCTTGATACATAAAGAGTTTTTGAGAAGTGTACGTACAGAGTTTTTGACAAACGAACTCTGTGCATATTATCGAATAGTACAGTATTATTTTATGTGTTTTATTTATATAAACAGCTGGAATGTAGAGGGCTTGGAAGATGAGTAAATTTGACTTTAAGCTTTGGTATTATTGAATTTTATTGATATTTTCTTGACATTTAAGTTTCTTGAGTAGTTTTATTTATATGAACAGTTGTGCAAGCTTTTGCCTCTACTTGTATTGGTCCTATTTTCTTTTTTTGTTGGATCCATAGGAATTCCTTTCATTGGAGGAGTAAGGAATTGGGTATCTCCACTGATGGTGTGGGGGGAGGCCCACAACAAATCTGATGAAATCATTGACAGTGGGCTCATTGGATGATATGTTTGAAGTTGTATTAGATGGTGGATTGTGAACTCCCTTGGAATTTCGTCATATCTATCTCATACTTTGTAATGCCCTCAAGCATGAGGCCTTTTGGTGGGTCGAGGCCCACCAGAAGCAAAACCGTGAGGCCTATGGGCCAAAGCGGACAATATTATGCATACGTATAGGTTGGGGCGTTACAAATGGTATCAGAGCCTATTACCAACCCTGGCCCTCGGGTTGTTATTAATGGTATCGGAGTCTAGCACCAGCCGGAAGTGTGGGACCCCCAATCCTGTTGGGAAAGCCTTTGAGGCAAGATTAGGACAGAGTCAGGGTGCGCAAGCTTGTCAGTTAAGATAGGGGAATCCACGGGGGGACACGGGTGTGAAATGCTTCGGTCCCACATTGCCTGGTGTAGTTAGATGGATCCATAGGGTGACGTGTGGCCTTAAAGGGAGATTGTAAGACCCCATCCTATATTACTTATGAATGAAATATGACTCTGGTATATAATGAACCATATAGGTTAGTACTAGTAACTTGGACTTAAGCAATTTGTGCTATGTGACAGGCTCACCAAGTTATTGGGCTAGTCGGCTACTTGGGTCATTACAAATGGTATCAGAGCCTGTCATCAGCCCTGGCCCTCGGGTTGTTACATACTTCATATGCTCTGCTACTATATGTGTGCTTATCTTAAATTTGTACTTAGCAATCATGAAGCACATGCTTTACTTGTCCAGTGCACCGTAAAGTATCAACTTGTGAAAATCTGTCTGATAAGTAGAACTCTTTTCTTATTTGATCATTAATTATCATGAATTACTTTGCCAATGTTCGTGAAATTCTAAAGTCTAATAAAATTCATTATGCTGTATTCTCTCCTGCAGGAATACATGATCCAGTTGGAGGAAGCAAAGAAGTATGACCACCGAATATTAGGACAAAATCAAGAGCTTTTCTTTTTTCATCCTCTTAGGTGAGAATGATGGAAACAATTGAATTTACTTTACTGTGCTAAAGTCTAGAATTTCTAAAGCTTTCTGTTATTGCAATTCTGTATTTGCTTCTGACATTTAGCCCAGGAAGCTGTTTCTTTCTCCCACATGGTGCTAGAATCTACAACAAGTTAATGGAATTCATAAAAGCACAATATAGGGAGAGAGGTTACCACGAGGTTAATTCTTCTGACCCATTTATCCAAAATTTTGATTTTGAAGCTTATTTCTTTACGTCTCTAATGTTAGACAACTTTTCCAGGTTGTTACGCCAAACATCTATAATATGCAACTCTGGGAAACATCAGGCCATGCTGCAAACTACAAAGAGAACATGTTTGTGTTTGAGGTGACACATCTTCTATTTATATAGGATTCAATTACTTACATATTAAACATATAACAATTAATGAGAGGTTGCAGTGCAGCTGGAGGGTCCCCTTGTTTCATTGTGCATTAAGTCAGCTTTCTTTTTCGAAAAAAGGAAAAAGGAAAATTCTTATAATAAAATAACATGCCATCGATTTGCCCCATATGAATATGATCACATGTTTCTCTATATTTGTTTTCATTTTTCATCGGTGATATTAGTTTTGTCTATAGTCTGTAAATATAATCCAAGAACAGACTGTAGATAAAAATTTTGGGACTATGGAGATGTGTTCGTTATATTCACATAGTAAAAGCTTGCCATATGAACAAAAGGATCATTTCTGCCCACTAAATCATTTCCGTTTTTCACTTTGCTCCATAATATCGTCAAACATACTGCCTAGGGCCCTTCCTTTTTCTCCCACTGCTGTCCATGCTAATACATGTTTTTCTATTTTTGTTTTCATTTTTTGATCGATGATAGTAATGTTGTTGATAGTCTCCAACAATGAACCGTAGATAAAGATTTTGGGATTATTCATTATGGAGATGTTTTCATTAGATTCACGGAGTGGAAGCTTGCCATGTGAACGAAAGGACCATCTCTGCCCACTAAATCATTTGCGTTTTTCACTTTGCTCCATAATATTGTCCAACATACTGTGTTTGGGGCTTCCTTGTTTCCCCCGATGTCCATGCTAATTCATATGGTGTGTCTTTTATGGTCTTTAATTGCCAAGTTTTTTGCATCATGCAAAGCTCTACTTTCCACTGGGTGTGAAAGATGGACTAATTGTTCCTCAATATCCTGAATAATGCCACAGTACCTTCTGTTCCTCACTTTCCTTTTGCACCCATCTGCATTGATTAGAGCAAGAGAGCTCGATCGCCATTCATATCTTATATGCATAGAAACTAAGTGGCGCATGTGTGTTTTAATGGCATGATACCATAGAATCTGCCATTATCATCATCATTTTTTTACTAATGGAGGACACAATTTTATTTTCTTGGCTACAATCTCTTGAAGTCACTATTATGAATTATTTGTGTCTGTGTAGATTGAGAAACAGGAATTTGGACTCAAGCCAATGAATTGTCCAGGCCACTGTTTGATGTTCGAACATAGAGTTCGCTCATATAGAGGTGGGTTATTCTGATTGTGCAAAACATTTTTTTTGGCTGGCGAATAGGTGTCAACTCAATGTGTCAGTTTACAATTTGGAGATTGGTTATCTTTAATGGAATTTGGATCTCAGGGTGGTGATATTTTATTTATTTATTTATTTTTCTTGAATGTTGTGTTTATTTTCAACGATTCTAATGGCAATCATCTTTTTTTGGATTTGACTATTTTGAAAATAAAAGAGATGTCCTGTCTGACCCTTAAAGTTATCATGACCCTACACTAATTGAGGTGATCGCAACAAGTTTGCAGGTTTTGTACTTTTGACATTTGGGTGATCCATTTTGAATATGTACTTGGATCTTTTTTTCCTTTCATCATTTGCTCATATTATGTCATAAATTGATGGAGGTAAAAATCTGTTTTCTGGGGATCTTGTGTCCCCTGATTATGTATTTTGAGATTTTTTATGCATTAATTCGGAAGAAGGATTAGCTTCCAGCCTAGGTCTTATTTATTTGTATCACTGCTTGATTCGTTTTGGATTCTAAGGTTCAATGATCCTGTCTTTTATGTTTCATGATCTCAATTGTCTTTAAGATGTCCAATTTGTTTTTTCTTTTTTGGTAAAAGGTAATATTTTATTCCACAAAACAAAAAGGACAGAAACAAGACACACGCACACAAAACTGGGAAAAAAAAAAAGAAAAGCGAAAACACCTCAAGGAGCTTATGCATCAAAAGAAAAGATGTCCGGTTTTATTGAGAGAAAAAGAGGAAAAAGAAGAAGGCTATAAGACATGATTTGTTCTGATTTATATTTTCTTGGCCATGACCTGAACTTTAATGACCTATGACAATATGTTTACTAGTCATGTTCCATAACTTAATTGACTCATGATTAGATAGGTCGACGATTATTATTGTGTGTTGTCTACATGTTGGTCGACGAGTTAGTGATCCAAATCAATATTATAAAATGTTGAGATGTGAGGGAAGGGATTCCAAACTTCTAATGCTCAAAGCATGAATTATGAACTATGAAGAGGAAATAGGCATGCTTTAATAATAAATAATTACATAAAACATAGTATATGGTAATATAAGCAGAAATCTGTTGCATTTTGCTCGTTTAAGCCTTCTCATGACATCAACTTGGTTAATTTAATGTTACAACAATGTTAACATAAAAGGTTAGTTTCTTAATATTATAAACTGCTACTCTCATTTTTCTTATATACATGGTGTGTTCTGGAGTGGATGCATCCCTAGAGTACAGCTGAAGTACACAGTACATTTGGAGGCATATTCTTCAAATATTTGCTACATTGAGAGGGTTATTCCTCAAATGTGAGCCATTTCAACTCTGGCCCTCTTGATGTTTTTGGGAAGCCTTGACCTGAGGCATAAGCCCAGCTCCTAAGAGCACTGATCCTAAAATGTAAATGATATCTTGGGAGGGTAGACAAACATGCAACATTTTCCAGATGGGAATCCTAATTCTAGAGTTGGACAGCACAAAATATGTTGTTTGGATTGAAAATGCTATCACTATCTAAGGACTATCCATTGGAAAACCATCCATTGGAAAATAGGACGATATTTGAATTGCTAGGATCTTGTAAATATGGGACTCTTAGGTTTGCGTGGGGATCTTCCTCGCTGTGGGCCATTGTATTTATAGATTGGATCATTGAGCCTTGAGACCCATTTGATCAAACTAGAAACGTGAAAAAAACATTATCATCTAAAGCTTGAGCAGCATCATTTTCCTAATTTTGATAACTTCATTTTCAAATATAAAAGAGCATGTGTTACTGGTTACTATTATAGAGTTTTGGTCTCAATGAGAGCTTCGACGAAGGGCCACAATTGTGAATCAGGTTTAGATTCAGCAGGGAATGCTTGGTTACTAGTTGGATTGTTGGAACATTTTGGTCCAGTTTTTGTAAATGCCAAGAGGGTCTTTCTTTATCTATGGGCAATGAGTTGTGATCTGTATTGTGTATATCTTTATCTGTGTATTTGTTTTGTTCATATTCTTTTACTTGTTTCTCCCCTTTTGTTGTTCCCAAATTGGCCATGTGTCTATGTTTCCTATCTACTGCATTTATCTAACTGTTCTGAGATGGTGCTATAGAATTACCACTTCGCGTTGCCGATTTTGGAGTTTTGCATAGAAATGAGCTCAGTGGTGCACTTACTGGTTTAACACGAGTTAGAAGGTTTCAGCAGGTAATTTTGTTATCACCGTCGTTGTCATCATCATCATCATTAATACTATGGAGCTACAGCAATGGATGTTCATTTTAGATTTTAACCAACGAAATATTGTGACTTTTCCTTCACTTGCATTCTTACTCTTTTTTGGGTGGGATGCTACTATATATATTTTTCTTTTTCTTTTTTTATTTTTATTTCAACGTTCTGAGAAAGAATATTCTGCACTTATTTCACAGGATGATGCTCATATTTTCTGCAGAGAGACCCAGGTGAGTCCAAATATGTTGAAACATAGCATATATTTACTGACAAATCTTATAGAAAAAAAAAACATACACATTGCTTAGACAAGGAATATTCATTACTGTTTGCCAGAATTGAGCTTGTACAAGTGGGAACCATGGTGAAGTGACCCCAACCATGACATGGTACTTTCTGTTGCAGTCCTAATCAATGCATTCTGTTTCTTGATCTCAAACCACACTCCTAGAAAACAATCTTCAAATACGAAGGGGAGAAAAATGGAAAAAATAAAACCTTTCCAAGGTTAGAAATTTGTGCCTAATGAGAAAGGGGGTTTCTGCATCTAGACCTCTATATTTAAATGTTTTTAGGACAAAACAATTTCCAATAATGGGACGTCAACCCCTTTGAAATGTTGGGATAGAACCCTCTTTAACTTCCGATTGTCAATATGACATTATGTTTTAATTCTATCCATCTAAACCATTGAATTAATCTGGCATTAAAAATAGTAAACTAATTAAAGGATGAAAAGAAAAGAAAGTCCATCCTAAGTAACTCGAAGAAAAGAAAGGAAGGTAGGTTTGATTGGAAAATATGTGGTGCTGTCCTCTGATCATTCTACGTTGATGCAGAGTGGGGTACTAGGTGTGAGGCAGGCAGATATGGAAGGTGGAGGGGGTGGTTGACATGGAGGGACTAGAGATGGAAGGATAGGCTTTCGCCTAAAAATCTCACGCCAGACTCTCCATCATGGGTGAGGAAGAAGAGAGAACTTAGGAAACCCAAAATCACTCAGGAGAATTTTTCTTTAATCACTGACTGAGGAGACAAAAGGCTTTACTTTACAATGCTTATATTGGAAAATAAGAAAACCTAAATTTAATCTAAACCATCTAACACATCGATGGCCAGGATTAAAACAACTGAATTTAAACAAATTAAAAATTTATAAACGTAAACCATTAAATAAACTAAAATAATTCTAAATAGCATAAAATGGATGGGTTTGCCCGGTGACATGTCGAGATGAATGGGCTGGGCCCATTAGTGGGTTGACCCATGGGGGGCCATGGATCTTCCTAGCATCATATGTTCTAGAACCTTAATCTATTTGGCTATTGATGCCACTTTTGAAATTCAAAAGGGTCATGGCACTTGTATGTGACAAGATTGCTGTTGCCTATCATACAAGTCTTCGTTTCCATTGAGGGTGCTCATGGGTTGGGCCAGCCCTAGCTTGATCTGGGCCTAGATATGTAATTCAAGCCCATTTAATAATTGGGCTGGGCTTGGATCAAGTGTTAGAAAGCCTAAAGCCCGGCTTGGCCTAGCCTATGTAAAGAATGCATGTAATTTAACTTAACTAGTATAAATAATTGCTCAAATGGACACAAAATTGATAAAAAGCCTGATTTGGCCCAGCCTGATTGATTAAATGGGAGGGCGTAAGCCTGACTTTTATGGCCCATGTTGGGCACATGGGCCTAGGCCAGTGTTTCTAATTAAAGTCGGGTTGGGCTTGGATATGCCTTAGCCCGGCTTGGCCCATGAACACCCCTAGTTTCCACTATGGGCCTTGTTCTCCTTCTTTTGTCCCTATAACAAAAGGCGTCATTCTCCTATAATAGTAGTCATTATTCTCCCTTTTGATTGGGGAAGAACACCTTGAGTTGAGACCTTCCAGTTTCTGCTTCCACTCATTCTCACTTTAACATCATGGAATGATTTACCCTAAATGTGATTTTGTTCATTTGAAATTGTCTCTATGTGGATATTAATACTGTGTGGAAGATCTCAAAAGTTGCAAGGAGGGAGAAATCAGTGTAGTCCCGATTTGACATGGTCGGATTAGTAAGGTCCCAAGAACAAACTATAAATAGTCAAGGAAACTAAATGAATTGTAGTAAATTAACAAAAAATCCAGAATTAAAATAACTATAAGGAACAATGCACAACCCAAAAGATGACCTTGTAGCGTTCCTCAATCACCAATAGGTCACACAAAGGGAGGGGGGAACAAAAATCAATACTGCTATCTTCTCAAACCAAGAGAGAGAGAAAACAGCCATATGAATAAACAACAATGTTTTATTGAAGAAAAGATATTGTTGAACTAGCTGGTATCACAGTCGACTACATAATATTGTATATAATGATTTGGACCCACAAAACCCTAATAATCCTACTATGATTTAGTTTGAATGCAAATAGAAGCCTCAATCAATATTTCTAAGTCGATGCCATGAAAATCTATTAAGAAATTTATTGAAAATAGGAGTTTCTCCTACACTAGAGTCATCCCAGATGACTTGGAGAAAATCTAGTATTGTGCCCACATGGCCCACCTAATAACAAGTCCAATTTAACATTTCGAAAGGATAGTCATGGTGAAACTAGTGGTGTTGGGTTTAAGTGTGTTGGACTTGGTTGTCGTGATCATCATCATCAAAGCCTTGTTCCAATTATGTTGGGGTTGGCCACAACCCCACATGAATTCTATCTTTAGATAAGTTGGACTTATATCTATTTTTACTACCTCCATCCATGTCTTCTTTGGCAAATCCAAAATAAATTGGAACCTTTTTATGGGGTTCAGGGATATTACAGGTCAACGGCAGATCCAATTATTATGTGGCATGGTTTGTTAGCGTTGGCGCCAAACAACATATTACCATGATATTTGTTTTTGTGAAGGGAAAAGGACATCTGTTCGTTATAGCTTTTTGTCCGTCCAGATGCAATATAAGCTCATGTCTACGTTGTTGATGTAGTTGCATAGTTGGCGCCATGTCACTGCCACGTGGGCGTCTTTTGGGCTCCTTTATGCCACATTGAATTGTCGTGGAACTCATAGTAATTATGTGGCTTAGTACTTGTAAGTTGTGCTTGTTTTGGGTATGCTGCTAGCTGCTTCGTAAGTTGTAATATTGAATGTTGTTAGGTGTGTGGGGAGT
This sequence comes from Sextonia rubra, assembly GCA_037013555.1. NCBI lineage: Eukaryota > Viridiplantae > Streptophyta > Magnoliopsida > Laurales > Lauraceae > Sextonia > Sextonia rubra. The sequence goes on from JASUAD010000027.1 coordinate 1,460,243, forward strand.
GGTAATAGTCTGTCTAGTAACTTGTAGACTTTATTGTAGCCATCTTTCGGATTAAGCAAGTAGGTAGAGTGCTATATATATATATATTGTAAGAGCCCAATGTAGAGGGGAGATTATGTTTTGTTTATTTTAAATCAATATCAATTCAGCAGTGAGCTTGGCTCTTGTGTTTATCCCTTATTGATGTGTTCATCTCTGTAACCTTAGTATTATGTTCATCCAACTTCGGTATACAGGGTACTAATCTTAGTATTTCAAGGTCGAATCTCAGTATTTTGGTGTTACTACATCATTATCTCTGAAACCTTAGTATTCTGTTCGGCCAACTATACTACATAGATTGCGAACCTTAGTATTCTAGGGTACGAACCGTAGTATTCTGGTGCTTCCTACATTAATTGTGCAAGTGTTTCTTTTTCCTTTTTTCTTCTCTTTTCCTTTCTCCTTTTGAACTTTTTATGTTGTCCTGTAAAACTTTATTGATGTTCATGATTGCTTTCTACTACTTGACAGCATATGTTTCCTGAAACTTTTAATTGAGCAGATGATTTTTTTCTTAAACATTTCAGATAAAAGATGAAGTTCAGAGTGTTTTAGAATTCATAAATTTTGCCTATGATGTATTTGGGTTCACATTTGAGCTGGAGCTATCAACGGTATGGAGTTTTCTTTTGCCTCTATTATTTCCTGCTTTTTCTCTTTTGTAATCTTATCTGTATTTTGCATCACGACTGCGAACCCATTCTCATCATATATTGTATTCCAAAAATTCTAAGTTTTTTTCTTCTTTTTAAATAATATCAAGAATGTACTGTTTTGCTTGGATGATGGCTTCTCATTCTTGACATTTTAAGTTTTACTTGTTTCTCTAATTATAGTAAACAATTTATCAATTTACCTCGAATTTAGGATTTTCTTTATGCTGAGGAGCTTTGTTTTATTTAGTTTAAAATAATAGTTTGAAGGTTGCTATTCACTTATGGACATTTCTCTGATTTAAAATCTTTTTTTTTTTTAGTTAAAGATGAATATGTTTAGCTTTCCATTGATAATCCCCCATTACTGAAATATGTTATATAAAGACTACATGCTTTGGTAAGATAGTTGATCCTGCATCTCTTCATATGTTTTTGTGCTTGAATATATAATGATAGTGGAAAATGAATTACTTGTTTATACACACACACACACACGTGTGCATGTGTGAGACAGCCTGTGCCCTGTGCGGTCCACGAGGGCCTCATGAATGAAGGATGAAGCAGGGGATGGACAGATCTAAGTGGGACCAGTGCATGTACGAAATCGCAAGTCAATCCTATCAATCTAACCCCTTGATCTATGGCCTTTAAGTTTAATGGTTTTAAAATGTATGATTTTGTGTGATTTCGATCCAACGGTCCAGCCTGTCTGGATTGGTGTCCATGATGTGTGTGCTCTTTTTTTCCCTTGATTTTTTTTTGGTGTTTTTTTTTTTTTTTTGGTTTTTTGTGGTGTGGGGGTGTGGGGGGGTGAGTGATTGATCATGGGGGGGCTTCCAGATGGGCCTCATGGCTATCGGCTTTGTCCCTTATCAGCTTGATAATTTGCTCAGTTATCAATTATCAAGAGCTAGGAAATTGGTCATTCTATGAATTTTGATTGATTTGATGGATCATGTGAGGCTTCTAGATGGGCCTTATGGCTATTGGCTTTGTCCCTTATCAGCTTGATAATTTGCTTAGTTATCACTTATCAAGAGCTGGGAAATTGGTCATTCTATGAATTTTGATTGATTTGATTGATCATGTGGGGCTTCCAAATGGGCCTTATGGCTATTGGCTTTGTCCCCTTATCAGCTTGATAATTTGCTCAGTTATCACTTATCAAGAGCTGGGTAATTGGTCATTCTATGAATTTTGATTGATTTGCCACTTAAATGTTCTCGATAAATAACTAGCATTTCTCAAGCATATGGAGCCTAATGAATCCATAGCTGCCCTTCCTGTTTGACTTGATCAGACATCAAAAGTAAGCTGCACTATTTCATGAGACCTCAGTTTTAGTTGCGGCAACAATGTAAATGTGTATTAAAAAAACCTGGCACTTTTTAACCTCTTTACGTTCACTTGGCTTCCTTTTTCATGGACCAACGGAATACTGGCCTCTCACATTGGGATTTCAGATGCTTTGGTATCTGCCCTAAACAGGTGCATGGATGGATGTGAAGTGTAGCTCTTTGGCTTTGCACCATTTCCATGTAAAGAACCAACTTTAATATCCTCTGGGAACACAGATGCTCTCAGCATATATCGGCATTTTTTTTCTCTGCAGCCTCATATTGTAAAGTGACACTTTCAATGCTGTATCCTGGGCAAGAAAGTTTAGAGGGCCTTGGAAGATGCAGTTCTACTTCAATAAGATAAAAAGGAACTAACCTTGGGAATTTTTGTTTCTTTTCAGCATGTCAGTAGGAGTGCTAATGAGATGGGGATAATTTAGCCAATATTGGTTAATGTAATTTGAGTGGTTTAATTGCATAGCTCTTGTAGGGTTGTGCTGTGCATGGTATATCTACAAGAAAACCTTGTTGTACTAGTTTCTCATGTTGTTATATTAGTGTTACCTCATTCAAAATAAAATAAAATAAAATAATCCTCTGGGAACTTTGAAACTAAGTAGCTGGCATGACTTGTTTGCGGTGGTGCCTGTTTTGGTGATACTGTGCTGGTCCTAGCTAAAGGTTTGATGTGGACCAAGAAGATTTGGAGTTGTGACTGTGTACAGCTCTATCTAATGAGTATATATGCACAGGTCTGACTGTGCCAAGGGGAGAAAGTCTGACTCTAGTTCATGTGGGCCCTTAATGGGTGGGATCCATTGTCCATACGTATTGTGTTTATGGGACCATAAGCTGGGCTGTCATAGCACATTGTGGATCTGCATTTGTTGTCCAATATTGTTGGATAGGAATGTCTCATAATGGATGCACCTATTGTGCCCCATATTCTTATTAATGTGAATGTCTTGTAACAGACCAATTAATCATGAATCATTTATAGTGAGATTGAATATTCTCGCAATTCCTTAACTTTGTTGTCCAATAACACTCAGTCTGAAACTCTCACCCTTCTTTTCTCCCCGCAGATGCAAATTCATCTGCGATGCAGTTTATGTAGCTGTCCTTTGATTTCATTTTTGACTAAAAGCTTTAAATGGATACTGTTGCCACCTGACTATTTTTTTAAATTTATTATAATTTTGTTAGTTATTGTGGTAAAAAAAAAAGTATGTAGAAGAAATATGTGCTGGCATCCATTAGAATAAAAGGACACGAAAATGGTGCCGGCACGTTTATTTTATCTTCTGATTAGCTGGTGAAAGGTGATGTTTTGTAGTAATGCATATTGGTCTGATCTCTATGGTGAAATTCCATTCATTATAATTTTGGAGCAATGTGAAGGGGATCTACGTTTGATTTTGTTTCATTATATAGCGGCCAGAGAAATACTTGGGAGACATTGAGACGTGGGAAAAAGCTGAGGCTGCTCTATCAGAAGCATTGGATGAGTTTGGTAAGCCATGGCAGGTAATCTTGCCCCCTTATATTCTCTATCACCTATATTCAGTATTTGCTTTCTTCTTCTGCTCGGCCTCTTGTGGACTGTGGGTCCTCTAGTCTCTGATCCCTTTATGCATGTTGGTAACTAAAAAATAAACTTAAACCACCTGCACCTTTTCTGGAGTGCATTGGGTCATACCTCCTTACTTCCCCCAGGTTTGATCCTGCACTTCTGCCTCCCTCAGGGAGGATCCCTTGCCTGCTGAAGCAAACTTATGCAACATGTTTGCTTTCTTCTTTGAACATGCTAATGTATTTGTTAGTGCCATCACTGTATTCCCCATCTATCCTTTACCTCTTCTTCCTTATAAATGGAGAATACTTATGCAGGCCCTAGGTTTAGGGCTTGCATGGAAGTGCAAAGGACGATTGTAGTGCTGAAATACGTGTCTGCAAACACTATGATAGATCTCTGCAGAGACGAAAAACAAGGACGCACCTCCCACGGGATAATCCAACTCAAATTCTGTTAAATCATTAGTCTAAGATTTCCATCTCTTCAATTGCATATAAAAGCAAACTTAGGGGCTGAGAAAACCTAATCCAACAATAGAAACTATCCTAATTACTATTCTTTCATTAAAATTAGAAACCTACTGCCAAAAATAATTAGGAAAATAATATGAAATAAAAATATTCCTAAACTATCTTGATGGCAACACTTGTGGGCCTATCCGTTCTGCACAAATACAATGGGGATTGAATAGTAAATTTCATTAATCAAAGAAAGCAGTACATGTAGGGCTTGTTTGGTAGGTCTAGTCTTATTTTTATAGACCATCTAAAATAGAGCTATTAAAAAAAGAGCTATAAAAAAAAGAGACTAGATTTAAAATATGTGTTTGGCAATGAAAGCATCTATTTTAAATAGACCATTTTAAATCAATAGTTGAAAATTTTTCACAAATATATTGAGATCTAGTAGGTATTAAGCCTTGAAATTTTACTTCATAACCACATTTGGCCTCCCAAAGAGATCTAACTGTTTGGATTTTGTGTTTGAGGCCCCCAATTTTTAAAAAAAAATATTTTATAATTCACGTTTTTACATAAATATCTCAAGTTTGGTGATGATCCAACGGCTGAAATTTGGTCTCATAATGGTCATTGACCTTCTACACATTTTCAATGGTTTGGATTGTTATTTACTGTCCCAGAAATAATAATAAAAAATAAAAAAAGGGGCTGCCTGTGGACTAGTTACAAATTCAGCATATTAAATTTAATGGTTGAAAGTTTTTCACAAATATCTTGAGATCCACAAGGAATCAATCCTTGAAAATTGACCTTATAGCCGTTTTTAGTCTTCCCAACATTTCCAATGGTTTGGATCTTGTGTTTGGGCCCCACAGAATTCAAAAACTAGTATCCAATGGCTCACGCTTTTTTGCACATATCTCGAGATTCAGGATGAATTAACGGTTGAAATTTGGATGGGTGGCCGTAATTGATCATGTGAACATTTTCAACGGTTTGGATGTAGATTTACGGGCTCGGATTTCGAGAAAAATCGAAAAAACCGTACTGGGCGTGATCCAACAAGTTACTGTAGCTGGGCGCTTCTTTTTTTTTTTCCCTCTGATTTGGAAATGCATCACATGGCCTCCTCTCCAAAATAGAGCTTTTACCTCTTATTGTCTAAATTAAATAGAGCTAAAAACGCATGCCAAACGCCTCTATTTTTCCAACTCTATAAATTTTAGACATTTAGACAATAAGAGCCTAAATTTTAGACTTGCCAAACATGCACGTAGACCATGCTGACAATCTTAAAGCTGCCCAAAACAGAAGCAAGAACAGCAGACCCCAAGCATATCCGTCACTCAGACGAGAAACAAAGCTCAAAGAACCAGCCCCAAAAACAAAGTGAAAAACCAAACTGCCCATTGGATTAACAAGCTACTTCCCTCCAACTTATCACAATCTGGTCCAAAGAGTACCCATGAAAGTGAGGAGAGACCGACACCCAATAACCTATAATAAGTTTCAGTTTCTCAATGGAGGAGTCTGCCCTCATAGCAATCCCTTCAAAACATCTGGCATTTCTTTCTTTCTTGTCCATAACCATAAAACTTCAAGAAAGGATGATCACATCTCTTTGCTTCTAGGTGATCCAATAGGTATGGTAGGGACATTGATGCCTAGATATGGCAGGAACACACCTTGGATATGGTAGGGACATTGATTTTTATGCACAGAAAGTGAACTATTGGATACAATATGAGACAGTACATTGGCCATTTTGAGGTATCCATGCATCATAGCTTCCAAGATAAATAAATTGAGAATGGACTTTGGGAGTGCACCCAGCCACAATGAAACCAGCTGAAAACATAATTCCAGACCATCTGAGCAAAAATGAACTCAGGAAAAGGATCACTGACTCCTCAGTGCCCAAGCACATTGGGAAGGCATTACCACAATTATCGTCTTATGCCTAAGGTTATCCTTCCTACTGAAGGAAAGCCAGCCTAGGACAACCGCTCTAAGGGTGGGTGGGTGGGGTGCCTTAGTTCACCAAATGCCAGCCATAGGACTGCTTGGCGCAGCCCCTCACTAGAGCTGAGAAGAAGGATGAAACTGATAATGACCCATCTTTATGTTCAGCAAAGATCCTGGCATCCTCCCCATCAGCCTGGATGCGCACATGGTTAAATATAGAATACATGGGGAAATTAATCTTGAACCAGAACTAACTCAAGGGAATGTACTAAAGTTACCTTTAGCAAAGATGAAGAAAAAGAGATCATTGTTGTGGGGTGGGGGGTGTGTGGTGGTGGAGAGATTATTTAGCAATAGCTTGTCTACCCATTTAGAAGTATGGTTTTTGATAGAGGACACCAGACTTGGTGTCTAAACAAATGGAGAAACATGAAGTTAGCAAGTAAATGACACTTCAAGGAAGGCTTTTGAACTGATGGTGAAAATTTTAGCAAAGAGAACTTTTCAAGGAGTATGACTTTGGTAGTTCAGAGATTAGGGAGGAGAATCTGCTCAAAATTCAAAGCCACCATGTGCAACAATTAAAAGGCACCATTGAAATTGCGCATGTTATGTGCTTTTATCATTTAAGAAGCTTAATATTATTCTCTAAAATATCGTCAGATTTTTTTATATGGTAATGACAATAATTTTCTTCTCATAATTGCCAACACACTCATGGTTGAGTAGTGTTGGCATCTTAGTTTCACAGACATGCCCAGGGATCCATCCTTGGTCCTTAAAGTATCATTTCTTGATCAGTAGCCCAATATATATAAAAAAAAGTGGATCAATGACTTGTTTAATTTCTCTTTTGATCTTACGTTTTAACAGTTCTTGTTGTTTCATCCTGAGCAGCTTCCTACCTACTAACCACTTTAATCTTTGTGTACAGATCAATGAAGGAGATGGAGCATTTTATGGACCAAAAATAGATATTAGTGTATTTGATGCTTTGAAGAGGAAATTCCAGTGTGCAACACTACAGGTTCTTGTGATATAAAGTAGTGATGCTCCCTGTTAGTTGTCTATTCTGTTTCTTAATCGATGAATTTACATATGCCAGTTGGACTTTCAACTCCCCTCTCGCTTCAACTTGACTTACTCAGCAGAGGATGAAGCTAAAAGAGAGCGCCCTGTGATGATACATAGGGCCATCCTTGGATCTGTTGAACGTATGCTTGCGATACTTTTGGAACATTATAAAGGAAAGTGGCCTTTCTGGTTGAGCCCTCGTCAAGCAATAGTTTGTCCTGTGTCAGAGAAGTCTCAGCCATATGCCTTACAAGTAAGCAAAATTATATGTTACTTTATTTCTTTATTTCTTTCTTTGCTACTCATGGATGTGCTGATTGTGCTTCTATAACTTGGTGATCACTGTTGATGTTTGTACTGCTGGGTTACTTATGTTCAACTGGGAATTGGAGGGACAGTATACTCTTAATACCATGCAACTGAAGCGATTGGGACTCTTTACCACGAGTTATTGATTGATGACTCAAATGTCCAAATTGATGAATAAAGGGTAGCCTAGTGCACGAGGCTTCTGCCACTGCAGGGTCTGGGGAGGGTCAAATGTATGCAGGCTTACCCCCTCAAGCGGAGAGGCTGTTTCAAATAAGAGATATTAATTTCTTTATTTGTAACGACCCAAGAATCTGGAGCTCTTCAGATTCTTAAGCCGCACTCAGATTTTAATGACAACACCACTTAAATCAAATTCTCATGAGCATCAAGGTCATAAACAATCAAATTTCCTTGTATTTCAACTATTATATAAATAGTATAAGTCTTGATAACACTACTGAATAGGACAATTTCTATTTAAAAAAAAAAATGTCTAAGTCTTGGGCTAATCCCAACTATAAATCTATTCTTTTGCTTTTCCGCGCTCTGGATCAGCCACGCATGCCAAAATCCACCGGCTGATCTCCGTCACTCCCCGCAACCTCCACAACTGCATTACCTGAAGTGGGGCGAACCACTGATCAGTAACACTGGTGAGTAGAATAAGAAACATTAAGATAAAGCATATTTTAATCATTCAGAGAACATATATATTCAATGATATAATCACAATAACATTCTAATCAATTTCTTTCTTGAGTAATTTCCTACTGTGGCATCAAATAGTTCCGATACCCCCATACGGTGTATCTACGTTTCTGTCAACAACATGGCTTGTCATCCACCATGAATGTTGAGCCTGTTCCGATACTCCCAACTGGAGTATCTACATTTCTATCAACAACATGGCCTATCATGCCACCATGATTGCTGAACCTCTTCCTCTCGACCAATATCCACGAGGGAAGTTCTACACTTAGTGCCAGCAGTTGGTATTACGCTTATTTAAATCATCGATGGCAAGTTCAATCAACAAACTTATTATAGATCCAATTCTATTATAGATTCCATCACCGTATTCTTTACTTTGGCCAATACCACATAACACTGGTTAAATCTCGCCCCATTCTTATTCAGAATTGGTACCAGGCTGTGGCATTGTCTATATTTTATTGAGGGAACTAATCATTCATCATAAAATCAACCACATGAATAAAAAACATACTAGTGAATTATATTCCATTATATTCAAGTATCCATTAAAATTTCATGTAATTTACACCACTTTCAAATTACATATTATAAAGGATTATTTCCATCTAAAAGGGTTACAACTAATATTTTTGTAACGATGAGTCTTACTCTATTTTAGGGAAACATACGAACACTGGCCACGAGTTAGATTCATAAATAATGTTGGGTGGGTTCATAATATATCAACCATGTAAACATCAAAGGCTTTAGTAAGTTTATAATAATATCACTAACATCAGGGGCTTATTTGAAATTTTAATAAAATTGCTCTCCTTATATTCCCACTCGACAGAAGCTCTCTCTCTCCCTCTTCAGCGAAACAGAAAGCCTCTCTTGGTTTTTTGAGTTTCCGTCCAGCGACAATGGAGCTTGAAGATGGAGGGACTCCAACGGTTCAAATCGCATGGGTCCACCACCAGTGGGGTCGCCCTAGGGTCTACCAACAGATGTGGGGAGGTGATCCTCGATCAGGTGGGCCACGGAAGTTTCGTAGCCCCCAACGTAAATATGTCCCTACACGCCCCGATCTGCAACAACCTCCTCTCCGGCTTAGATTTCTTCCAGGTTTGGGGCTTGATGTGCAAGGAAGATCAGGTAGGGGTCTTATCTATCTTAAAATCTCCATTGGCATCTCAACAGGGTTCAATCGAGGGGTTTTTCTACAGATTTATTGCTCGGGGTATGTCGACAGTGAAGAAAAACATCATTCAGGATGTTCAATTTCATCCCAGTTTCATTACATCACCAAAAAATCCAAAGATCTGGGTTCTTCAGATTTCAAATCTCATTGAACATGTAAAAATTTCTACTCACCTGGTGTAGACGTGTGTTGATCGGGCAGTGGCCGGTCTCTCGTCAGTCATCCGCCGCGCATCCCGCTATTGATCTTCTTCTCCTCCTAACGATTTCACAGCCAAGTCAGTTTTCTTCTCTCTCAGAAATTTTTATTTTCGTTGATATCTGGATTAGGGGCTTTACATATATATATACGCTGTGTTTGAAGGGAAGTCCAGTTTGGAAACTACTATTCTGAGAGAGGAAGTCTATTGGGACTCCTACAATGGACTTGCCAAAAGTCTTAAAACATTCCGATCAATTAGGAGATCAATTAGGAGACTCCCTGTCAGGCTCCAAGCATAGTTTGGACTATCATGGCCCACCTGGAAAAGGGTTGGCCTACAAAAGTAGGTTCGGTTATTACATACTCCCCTCCTTTAGGAAATTTAGTCCTCCAAATTTAAATCATACCTGATGGAAAAAGTTGCGGATATTTGTCACGGACCTCCTCCTCTGACTCCTAGGTGGCTTCAAGTTGATTATGATGCTGCCATAGGACCTTGACTAATCGAATAATCTTGTTTCGCAGGGCTCTTTCCTTTGTCTCTAGAATAGCCACCGGCTTCTCTTCATAGGACAAATCTTGTTGCAACTGGAGAGGCTCGAAGTCAATAACATGTGAGGGATCTGAGTTGTATTTCTTTAGCATAGACACATGAAAGACATTGTGGACACTTGACAATTGAGATGGTAGTGCAAGCTCATAAGCATTCCCATCACTGACTCGTCCCGTTACTTCGAAAGGTCCAATATAACGCGGACTTAACTTACCCTTTTTTCCAAATCGCATTACTCCCTTTGTCGGGGATACTGTGAGAAAAACATGGTCTCCTATGGCGAATTCCAATTCTCTCCTGCGATGGTCAGCATTACTTTTCTGTCTACTTTGAGCAGTCTTTAGCCTATCTCGGATTTTCTTGATATTGTCTGTCGAAGTCTGTACCCAATCTGGTCCAAGTATTCTTCGATCACCAACCTCCTCCCAGCAAATAGGAGTTCGACAATTTCGTCCATACAACGCCTCAAAAGGTGCCATTTGAATGCTTGAATGATAACTATTACTATAGGCAAACTCCACAAGTGGTAATTGCTCATCCCAACTGTCTTTGAAGTCCAAGGCACATGCTCGCAACATATCTTCAAGAGTTTGATTAGTCCTTTCAGTCTGGCCGTCAGTTTGGGGATGGTATGCCGTACTAAAGCGCAATTGTGTTCCCATAGCCATCTGGAGTTTCCGCCAAAAGTTAGACACAAATCTAGAATCCCTGTCCGACACAATGGAAACCGAAATGCCATGTAACCGGACAATTTCTTTGACATATCTTTGAGCCAATTCCTTCATCGAAGTCTTATTCTTGAAAGGAATAAAATGTGCGGATTTAGTCAAACGATCCACAATAACCCAAATAACTTCGTTGTTCCGGAAGGTTCTTGGAAATCCCGACACAAAATCCATAGTGATATGTTCCCATTTCCATTCAGGAATAGGAAGTGGTTGTAGCAATCCTCCTGGCTTCTGGTGATCTGCCTTTATTTGTTGACAAGTTAGACACCTTCCTACAAATTCAGAAATGTCATTTTTCATCCCAATCCACCAAAATCGTTTTCTGAGGTTTTGGTACATCTTGGTATTCCCCGGGTGAATTGTATATTGAGTATGGTGTGCTTCCCGTAATATCTCATCCTTGATCTCTCGGATATTAGGAACACATAGCCGATCTCGGAAATATAAGGTACCATTGGCGAGTGAAAATTCTGGCTTGTTATCCATCTTGTTGAAAATTTCCAAAAGTGCCGCATCATCCCTTTGGTGATCCTTGATTCGCTGTATAAGTTCTGGCTGAACCTTGAAATTTCCCAATAGAATCTTATCACTTATGGGCCAAAGAGTTACTTCTAGATCTTTGATCTCTTCTAATAATCTTTATTTTGCTGTCAAACAGGCTAATTGAATTGATTTCCGACTCAAAGCATCGGCTACTACGTTTGCTTTACCGGGGTGGTAGGAAATAGAGAAATCATAATCTTTTAGAAATTCCAACCATCGCCTCTGTCTCAAGTTCAAGTCTTTCTGAGAGAAAACATATTTCAAGCTCTTATGATCTGTATATACTTGGAATTCTTCTCCATAAAGATAGTGTCGCCAAATCTTGAGAGCAAAGACAACTGCAGCTAATTCTAAATCATGTGTCGCATAATTTTGTTCATGAGCCTTCAGTTGTGTAGAAGCATAAGCAATCACTTTACCATTCTGCATGAGTACACATCCCAGTCCATGAAGAGACGCATCGCAAAATATCACAAAACCACCACTGCCAGATGGTAGGGCTAGGATTGGTGCTGAGGTTAGCTTGTCCTTTAATGTTTGAAAACTAGACTCACATTTATCATCCCAGTTGAACTGGACATTCTTCCTAGTGAGCCGAGTCAAAGGTCCCGCAAGAGAAGAAAAACCTTTCACAAACCGTCTGTAATATCCTGCGAGTTCTAAGAAACTTCGGATTTCTGCACTGTGGTTGGTCGTTTCCAATTAGTGATAGCTTCGATTTTTGCAGGATCCACCGACAAGCCTTCGCCTGAAATGATGTGGCCTAAGAAATTCACCTGTGCTAACCAAAAGTCGCATTTACTTAACTTTGCATATAACTGATTATCTCTTAGCAATTGTAGTGCAGTGCGCAAGTGATTCTCATGTTCCGCTTCCGTTTTTGAATAAATTAGGATGTCATCAATGAATACCACTACGAACTGATCCAAATATGGCTTGAAAATTTGATTCATGAGTGCCATGAACACCGCTGGTGCATTTGTTAGCCCGAACGGCATTACTAGGAACTCGTAATGTCCATACCGTGTCCGGAAAGCTGTCTTTGGTATATCCTCATTCCTCACCCTTAGCTGATGGTATCCAGACCGTAAATCAATCTTTGAGAAGCATCTTGCACCTTGGAGTTGGTCAAATAATTCATCTATCTGCGGCAGAGGATACTTATTCTTAATAGTGACCTGGTTTAATTGCCGGTAATCAATGCACATGCGCAAGGTTCCATCTTTCTTCTTAACAAATAATACAGGTGCTCCCCACGGTGAGACACTAGGTCTAATGAATCCTTTATCCATCAATTTCTGCAACTGTTCTTTCAGTTCTCTTAGTTCAGCAGGCGCCATGCGGTAGGGTGCCTTAGAGATTGGGGCTGTTCCTGGCATCAATTCAATAGTGAAATCGATCTCCCGTACCGGCGGTAAACCGGGTAAGTCATCTTGGAATACATCGGGAAATTCTTTCACTACCGGTATATCCTCCAACTCAGGCTTTTGTTTTTCCTCAGTGACGAATGCAAGGTATCCCCTGCACCCATTTCTCAGTAATTGGTTGGCTTTAATTGCCGATATTACCCTATACTCCATGGGTCTTCTGGTTCCCACTATCTGTACCTCTTTATATCCTTTTGATTTGAAGCGAACTATCTTATTGAAACAGTCTAACACAGCCCTATACTTTGTTAACCAGTCCATTCCCAAAATAATGTCAAAATCATGCATTGGTAATACTATTAGATTTGCGGGCATGACAACTTTATCATGATTCAGGGGGCAATCATAGAATATTATTCTAGTGTTCACTTGTCCTCCAGTGGGGGTTGAAACAATTAAAGCTTGGGAAAGTTTAGAGGATTGCATATTTAGTTTTGGGGCAAACACATGTGAAACAAAGCTGTGTGTAGAACCAGAATCAAATAGTGTAATGGCTTTAATACCAAGGATAAAAAGCGTACCTTCAACTACGTTGTTTGCCATGTCTGCCTCCTGCTGTGTGATTGCATAAGCCCTAGCATTGGTTTGCTGTCTCTGCTGATTTCCGCCTTGATTGTTCCTTTCCTGGTTATAATTTTGCCCCTGTGGTGGATTCTGTGGATATCCCCTCTGCTGGTACTGACCGTTCTGTTGGTTCCTCTGTGGTGGCTGATTCTGTTGATTACTCTGCTGTGGGTTTCCTTGATTCCGAGGAGGGTAATTTTGGTGGTTCTAGCATGACTGTGAGAAATTTTGTTGGTCTTGCTGCGACTGTTGTCCCTGTCGTTGTGTCTGATTTTTCTTTTGCCATTTTGGACAGTCCTTACGCCTATGACCCACCTGGCCACATGTAAAGCACGCACCGCGCTGCCATGGGCACTGCGCCAATTCATGGTTCTTGCCGTAGCGACTGCATTCAACCCGAGAATCCACCTTTTGCTTTTTCCGAGATGGATGGTTTTCTCGTTTTCTCTTTCCATTTTTTGTCGTTATTGGTGGAGTCACCCCATTGATCTCATCGGTAGCTTCTTCTGATACATATGCCCTTTTTAAAGCATCTGCATAAGTTGCTGGCTGTCGCAGCCGTACATCCTTTTTAATATCCGGGCGCAACCCTTCAATGAACTTATTACGTTTCATCTCCTTTGTTGCTATCAAGCACTCCGCAAAATGGGACAGCTCAGTAAATTTATTATTATACTTTGTCACTGACATGTCTCCTTGCACTAGATTCTGGAATTCTCTTCTCTTCCTTTCCTTAATATGCTCCGGTATAAACTTCATAATGAATTCCTTTTTAAAAAAAGCCCGAGTAATCTCGCCCTCCGGACCTGGATAGGTTTTCTTTGCAGATTTCTACCACTCTTTTGCATCTCCTTCCAGTTTAAATGCTGCCAACAAGGCTTTCTGGTGATCCGTGCAACCCATCACTTTAAAGATTGCCTCCATGTTTTCTATCCATTTGTTCGCCTCCCATGAATTTATGGTGTCATCAAAATATCGAGGACGAAACTCATTGAACCTCTTGTATAACGAGTCTCGCTCTCTGTCTCTGCCTCCCCCAGCATGGACCCCGCCTTGTGGCCGATCATTGTCATTTGGTCGCTGCGCCAAGGTCTGTATCTGCTCTTGCACCTGATTATATGCTCTCATGAAAGTATCAAACATAGTTTTCACATATTCAGGCACCTGAGTCTGTCCCTCGTTCAGATTCGAGGTATCACTTTCAGTTCCATTCTGATTGGAGTTACGGATGGGGTTTCCTTGGGAAGTCATGTTCTTTCTCCTACAGTGGAAGTACAATTGTTAGTACGTAGTAAATAAATTCCTTATCGAAATACCCAATCCACGACCTCACCACGTTGCCTAGTGGTTTCTAAGGCTTTTAAAGTTTGCCCAAGACCTTGCTCTGATACCACTTTGTAACGACCCAAGAATCTGGAGCTCTTCAGATTCTTAAGCCGCACTCAGATTTTAATAACAACACCACTTAAATCAAATTCTCATGAGCATCAAGGTCATAAACAATCAAATTTCCTTGTATTTCAACTATTATATAAATAGTATAAGTCTTGATAACACTACTGAATAGGACAATTTCTATTTTTTAAAAAAAAATAATGTCTAAGTCTTGGGCTAATCCCAACTATAAATCTATTCTTTTGCTTTTCCGCGCTCTGGATCAGCCACGCATGCCAAAATCCACCGGCTGATCTCCGTCACTCCCCGCAACCTCCACAACTGCATTACCTGAAGTGGGGCGAACCACTGATCAGTAACACTGGTGAGTAGAATAAGAAACATTAAGATAAAGCATATTTTAATCATTCAGAGAACATATATATTCAATGATATAATCACAATAACATTCTAATCAATTTCTTTCTTGAGTAATTTCCTACTGTGGCATCAAATAGTTCCGATACCCCCATACGGTGTATCTACGTTTCTGTCAACAACATGGCTTGTCATCCACCATGAATGTTGAGCCTGTTCCGATACTCCCAACTGCAGTATCTACATTTCTATCAACAACATGGCCTATCATGCCACCATGATTGCTGAACCTCTTCCTCTCGACCAATATCCACGAGGGAAGTTCTACACTTAGTGCCAGCAGTTGGTATTACGCTTATTTAAATCATCGATGGCAAGTTCAATCAACAAACTTATTATAGATCCAATTCTATTATAGATTCCATCACCGTATTCTTTACTTTGGCCAATACCACATAACACTGGTTAAATCTCGCCCCATTCTTATTCAGAATTGGTACCAGGCTGTGGCATTGTCTATATTTTATTGAGGGAACTAATCATTCATCATAAAATCAACCACATGAATAAAAAACATACTAGTGAATTATATTCCATTATATTCAAGTATCCATTAAAATTTCATGTAATTTACACCACTTTCAAATTACATATTATAAAGGATTATTTCCATCTAAAAGGGTTACAACTAATATTTTTGTAACGATGAGTCTTACTCTATTTTAGGGAAACATACGAACACTGGCCACGAGTTAGATTCATAAATAATGTTGGGTGGGTTCATAATATATCAACCATGTAAACATCAAAGGCTTTAGTAAGTTTATAATAATATCACTAACATCAGGGGCTTATTTGAAATTTTAATAAAATTGCTCTCCTTATATTCCCACTCGACAGAAGCTCTCTCTCTCCCTCTTCAGCGAAACAGAAAGCCTCTCTTGGTTTTTTGAGTTTCCGTCCAGCGACAATGGAGCTTGAAGATGGAGGGACTCCAACGGTTCAAATCGCATGGGTCCACCACCAGTGGGGTCGCCCTAGGGTCTACCAACAGATGTGGGGAGGTGATCCTCGATCAGGTGGGCCACGGAAGTTTCGTAGCCCCCAACGTAAATATGTCCCTACACGCCCCGATCTGCAACAACCTCCTCTCCGGCTTAGATTTCTTCCAGGTTTGGGGCTTGATGTGC
The DNA here is from genome assembly GCA_037013555.1 of Sextonia rubra. Classification (NCBI taxonomy): domain Eukaryota; kingdom Viridiplantae; phylum Streptophyta; class Magnoliopsida; order Laurales; family Lauraceae; genus Sextonia; species Sextonia rubra. The sequence continues at coordinate 1,476,521 of JASUAD010000027.1, forward strand.
AAGGAAGATCAGGTAGGGGTCTTATCTATCTTAAAATCTCCATTGGCATCTCAACAGGGTTCAATCGAGGGGTTTTTCTACAGATTTATTGCTCGGGGTATGTCGACAGTGAAGAAAAACATCATTCAGGATGTTCAATTTCATCCCAGTTTCATTACATCACCAAAAAATCCAAAGATCTGGGTTCTTCAGATTTCAAATCTCATTGAACATGTAAAAATTTCTACTCACCTGGTGTAGACGTGTGTTGATCGGGCAGTGGCCGGTCTCTCGTCAGTCATCCGCCGCGCATCCCGCTATTGATCTTCTTCTCCTCCTAACGATTTCACAGCCAAGTCAGTTTTCTTCTCTCTCAGAAATTTTTATTTTCGTTGATATCTGGATTAGGGGCTTTACATATATATATACGCTGTGTTTGAAGGGAAGTCCAGTTTGGAAACTACTATTCTGAGAGAGGAAGTCTATTGGGACTCCTACAATGGACTTGCCAAAAGTCTTAAAACATTCCGATCAATTAGGAGATCAATTAGGAGACTCCCTGTCAGGCTCCAAGCATAGTTTGGACTATCATGGCCCACCTGGAAAAGGGTTGGCCTACAAAAGTAGGTTCGGTTATTACATTATTAAAAAAATTGTCACTCATCCATGGAAAATGACAATAGTGAGACATTCAGATTTATATTAAACTAAGAATTAGCTGCTGTAAGTTTTCTACTCAATCCAGACATTGTAATTGGACCATTTCAGTATTGGACTGCTTCAGTTTACTCTTCTTGAGTACAAAAATCAGTCAAGTTTTATATTTACTAAAGAGAAACAACTCCATTGCAAGAACTCAAAAAAGAACTTCCACAAATGACTTACACCTAATAATTAATCCCAACCCTTAACCTATCAATCCTAATTATTGCTAGTCTGTAGTAAATTCATCAAATTTTGTTGCAGTCAATTTGAATACTGAAGGAACGAGATTTCATTATCTAACTTTTATTGGTCTTGAAGACACCTCCTAAAGCAAGCGATCAATTGTTTAAAAAGATTGCTGTCACTAAACAGACTCCTAATCCTCTTGAAAGCTATCAGACTTGGGTGTGTGAGTTGTATAATGCCTCTCTCTTCCAAGTTAAAATTTTTTTCATAGACTTGAGTATATGAGTTAGATTATGCCCGTCTCTTCCAAGCTTAGACTTTCATCACTTCTACATTTGTTTTTCTATGGCCTGATCATCTTGGTTCCCAATCCATCAGTTAGCTTTAACACATCATCAGTTAGGTCGATCACAGTTGACTTTTTATCTTTCAATTTTCATGGATTTTGTCCTTGTTTCTCACCTGTGGGTCCGTATATAATATAACCCTTGGCTTTTTGGGATCAATCTATACTTTTGAGCCATGTGATTTTACTTTGGGAGAGATTACTTGAGCTATGGGAAATGGCAGTTTTATGGGATCAATCTATACTCTTGAGCCATGTGATTTAACTTTTTTGCTGAAATGTCTATTTCTGAAGCACTTTTCAAGTAAGATGGCTTGTGGGAAAAGGCATCTTAGTGGTTAGGAGCAGTGACTAACATAAACCTGATACTGTATAAGACATGGATGGGCAGGCAATAATGAGCATGAGACCTTCATACTAATTACCCCAAGTTAGGGTTTGCTTTGAGTCTCTATTGTTCATGTTGGTTATGGACATATAAAGTGACAAATGTCCAAGCTGAAGTTTATTGGTGTATGATGTTTGTAGATGATGTGGTACTTCATAGTCATGCGATTTTTGGGATCAATCTATACTTCTGAACCATGTGATTTAGCTTTTGGAGAGATTACTCGAGCTATGCAAAGTGGATTTATGCTGAAATGTCTATTACAGAAGCATTTTTCAAGTAAGGTGGCTTCTGGGAAAAAGCATCTTAGTAGTTAGGAGCAGTGACTAACATGAACCTGATATTATACAAGACATGGATGGGCAGGCAATAATGATGATGAGACCTTCATAACTCTCCTGAGTTCCCATTTTGACTAGGATTGCACCAAGGGTTCGCTTTGAGCCTCTATTGTTCATGATGGTTATGGCCAGATAGTGACAAATGTCCAAGCTGAAGTTTGTTGGTTTATGCTGTTTGTAGATGATGTGGTACTTCTTAGTCATGCAAGAAAGTAGATGATAAGCTACAGCATTTAAGAAGGATGGTTGACTGTGCGAATGAGAATGTCAGATTGAAAATTAGCAGATCAGTGGCAAAATACATGGGAGTGCAAGTTTGTTTGATCTATGATTCGAGAATATGTGTTGAAAAAATTGGAATTATTTGGTACTACAATGTGATAGATTAGGTATCTAAGGCTAAACTTCTGCAGAAATTGGAGGGTTTGGGTTAGATACAGTGACAGAAGATTAGTGAAGAGTGGGTAAAGACGGGACGAGTTAGTGAATATATATATATTTTTTTGAATAGTCTAGTGAAAGGGCCAGGGTTGTGAGATGGTTGTTAGACTTATCATATGAGCTTAATGTTGGGAATAACATGCATGTTGCCCCCTAGGCATGCTAACATTGATATATGGAGTTGGAAGGACTGATGGAATATGAAATGAGGATGTTAGAGGCGGTGTGTGTGTGTTGCTTTCGTTTAAAAAAAGGGTGCATTTCAGATGGTTTAGTAATGTACATGGTCCTTCACGATCTGCTTTTGTATGACATGTTATAGGGCTCCATGTTCAAGGAACTAGGAAAAGTGGGACTGATAAAGACCTGGATGCAGTATGGAAAGACATGTTAGACAGTAAAACTACAAAGAGCATGACTAGAAATAAGCTTGCTAGTACAGCAGGTTTCATAAGGGTGGCCTAAATAGATTTAACAACTCCATGTTGACGTGTTATTTTCTTCCAACTTCAATTCTTTTTTCTGTCATTAAATAGTCTTCTGTGCTCTCATTTACTCACGTGCACACACATGCATCTGCACACGTGTACTTATACATGCATGGAACACAGATTTACTATAAACTTGAAATAAACTACATGTGCCATTCCACCAAAATGCTAGACCAAAATTCATATGGCAGTGTATTGCCTGCATCAGAATCTCAGATGTCATAGTTCCTCCAATTTATTTACCCAGTTATCATGTTATTCTTTCACCAGCTATCAAGAGAGGTTTGGAACAATCATTATTAGGACACACCTTAAGTTGGGACTCCTTGTTAGTGTAATGATGTTGGTCTGAGTCATTACATTCATCCATGTGCATACTCATTAAGGGTACGAATGATGGGATGAGTACAATTGACTTCTTATTAGAGAAGAAGTGTAAGAAACGGGTAACCTTTGGTTCATTCTTTGCATTTATCCTCACTTAACCGCCTAATCAGCAGGGCACATTAACGTTTGTAGTAACAGTTAGGAAAAAAAAAACTTGTGCAGTCCTCATGTCTCTCAAGGTTCTATTTAGGCCTACTTTCTGTGGCTCTCCTTTGCGTGGAAAGGTATTGATGCTGGTGGTGTCTTCTGTCTCTGTTCTCTGTGGGATTCATGTTGCATCTTTGTTTGTGCTTCGGCATAGTGTTTCCTTTGTGCTTGGCTTTTGTCATTTAATCATCTAATTAATGAATTCAGCTGGACACTATTCTGAAAACTTCCCCGTTATCTGATGAGCTCATAGTTGGATAGTGCTCATTGTTGCAATTATGAGGTTGTCATGTTCAAAGCCAACCACCCTGAAATACTGCTAAGAAGCAATTCCAGGGCTTCTCTGATTCTCAAGCTTCAAACAGCTGAAGTTTTTTTTTTTTTTTTGCCCATGTTGAAAATTCTGCATGTTCCCTGATGAGAATATTTATGCTTTTTTTTACAAATATTTTAGGCACTAGTTAATTGAGTTGTAAACTTCTATGAAACAAGTATTGTCCTACTTTTTACAGTTGTCACATTTATATTTGTTAGACTGAGCTATTTTTTACCCATTTGCTATTTTCTATTGCCTTTTTGTTATATGATCATCCTAAAGGTCAAAGGATGTCAATATTGCTTCATACCATGATTTCATAGGTCCGCAATCAGATTTATCAAGCAGGATACTATGTTGATGCTGATACAACGGATAGAAAGATTCAAAAGAAGGTATGTTTTGTGATCTGTTCAGAATTGTTCTTGTTGTTCTTTATTATTATTATTTTTATTCTGAACTGCTTTTTTTTTCTTGTATTGTTTGCTTATACTTCTGTTCTGGATGAGTTAATTATTGTTATCATAATCATTTTTTTATTTTATTTTTTGATCTGGTTAATATTATCTCACCAACCTACACACCCTACCCGAGTCCTTGACAAACACAACTGGAGATTGATCCTTGATTATTTTTGTGGCAAGTGAGATGCCTAAATCAGTTAATTTTTCTTAACTTCACATAGTTTCATTTTGACATATGAGCCTTGACAACCTGTCCATTACCTCCTGCTTTGAAGAGATGAAATCAGGCCTGGTCCTCCATATACCCAAAGCGAAACATGATTTGCTATAAGAGACCATTACCAGAATCTGGTCCAGGTTATAGGACCCATACTAATGCAAAACGAGCTAGGCCCAAGTCCATTGGACCAGGCCCATGAGCTATTGGGTTAGCTTGACCCAAACCCATTGGATCAGTCCACAAATCCTAATGGATTAGATAGTTGTTTTTTGTGGGAAGTTGATATTAGTTAGGACTTTTAATTTTCTATTTGCTTTAGTATTTTGGATTTTAATCAGATTATTTATTCTTATTAAATTAGGTATTTGAGTTCTAATAGAAAGTAGTTCTTTATTTTCTATAAATATGTAAATCCCCTGTTCTGGGCTAAACACCTTTTGATTAGATTAATGAATTGAGAATTTTGTGGTTTGAGTATTTGTTCTTGTGGTTGCGATTGCTCTTGAATCCTTTGTATTCGACCAAATCTCAGTTGTGGATCTAGTCCCTTCTGGTCATGATCCAGGGCTGCATCACATACTCATGCCCGTTGCCCAAATTTAAACTAAAGACCTAAATTCGGACCCTACTTTGATAGGGACTTGATAGAGGCCCAAAGTTATGCCCAGTTACTTGTATTCTAATATGATACTTTGCTTAATATTCATTTATAGGTAGATATGGCTGTGGCATTCGGTATTTGAGTCCTTCGGTCTGAGTCTGAAATCCATGGATCTGAACCTGGATCCTAAACGGGTCCAGTACATATCCAGTCTTCAGTTCAAGTTCTTTGGGTGTTTGGGGTTCCGTTTTTATCCCCTCTGCCATGTAATGTTTAGACTCCTTTATTAGGTATATACTACCAAATCATCTGGCACTCTGGCTATCTGGTTATTGCAAAACATGTTGACAGTATATTTCACACTGATCCCAGCATTGTAAACTTTTTCAAACATATTATTTTTAATCCTCCAGCAATTGTCTTTGCTGATATTGTTACTCTATGCTAGGAAGTAGGAACAAGTGGAAGTTGTCCATTATTGCTGAGTTTATGCATGCATGTTTATGTATGCTTCTGTAAGATAGAAATTGGGGTGGGTGAGAGTGTGAGGCTACTCATTTTAAAAACGGCTTCATTGCCACAAGTCTCACCTCAAGTATTTCTTATCCTGATATAATATTGCAAAAAACTTGCTAAAGCTAAAATTATTAAAACAAAAAGAAAAAAACGAACATCTTAGTCATCGTGAAAGCCTAGTATGAATTCTATTTTATCATTCTAGTCTATCTGTGGAAGGGTGGCTTGGCCCAATAATGAAGGTTTATAGGTAGCGTCCTAGAGGACGCGGGTTCAAGTTACAGAAACAGCCTCTCCAAAATAAAAATAAGGCTGCGTACATCTTGCCCTCCCTAGACCTCTTTATGTGGGAGCCTCGTGCACTGGGCCACCCTTTTTTTTTAATTCCAGTCTGTCTGTGGCAAAAAATCCTCAGGTTGCACTTCTTTCGATCTATCCTTAGTATTCACATCCATGTCCCCTTCAATCTACCTCTTTAGATCTATCCTTAATATTTGCATCCATGTCCCCTTCGATCTACCTCTGCCCTTTGAGGGGCCACCAACCTTCTTAGAGTAACTTTTTCCTCACTGATGCTGTTGTTGTCTTGTGTTGGATCTACTCAAACCATCTCAAATGAGTATCTTTTAATTTATCAGCTATCGATGCTACCCCTCAATGCTATGAGACTTGCTCTTTTCTAATTTTATCCTTCTTAGTTTTATCACATCCATCTCAATGTTCTCATCTTTAATACACTTTTTTTTTTGCATGTGTTTCCTAATTGGACAACATTCAGTCCCATAGGTTATAGCTGGTCTAATCACTCTCTCATAAAAGTTTCTCTTAAATCTTGTTGCTATGCGCAGATTACAAAGCACTCAAGAAGCAAGGTTTTGCTTCAAACATCCACAACATCCTCCTCAATCTTCCTGTCCTTAACGTATTGGAAGTTTTTTCTTTGTGGTATCTTTGGAAGCATCACTTCTCAAAGTATTACCTCTCTCTAGACATTCCTACTGAGGGTTCTTTGTATAACTTATTTAAAATCCTGTGGATTTTGAAAACTAAAGTGATTAAGAAAATATCATGCAACATATATTACAAATGAAATCTTGTCACAAATTCATAGTATATTATTGTTAAAGCTCATGAAAAATATCATTTTATTTGCATTTTTGTTCACATTAGTCTTAAGCTTTTCATGACATGGTTTGATATATGTTCCTAACATCCTTATTTGAAGTAAAGAATCCAAGTCAAGTTTCAGGTTTCTAAATCCATGGGTGGAACTATAAGTCGGGGGAGCCAACCACACCCTACCCCCTCCCCCATTTTATTTTGGACATTTCATATATATATATACACTATTTTGAGGATTTTACCAAAAAAATCATATAAGGGAACCCCTAAACCATAAACCTCACGCAAGGTCTGGGTGCATGGCAGTGGTCACATATGACCATTGCCGTATTTTTCTTTTCATCTAATTGGGTTGAGCAGCCAGTTGATGCTTTTGTTAGGGGGAAAAAAATAAAAAACCGCTGCTTAAGGGGTCGAATTGTGTTCTCCCTCACAAATTCTTCATTCAACGTAGCATCATTCCTGGCCATCCTCGCCACCAGCGATGCCATGCACGCGTAAACCCTGATCGGCGAGTTTGCGAGCACGTGGACAATGATCGGCACTCCATGCTCTGCGGCAATTGGGCAGGCCTTATCAGCGTTTGTGGAGGGATTGGCGAGCGCAGTGGCAACGGTAATTCGGGACTTTGGCAGGGCCACGTTATTGAGGAGCTTGAGGAGGGGGGGAATCCCGCCTACCTCAATGTTGATCTTTTTATACCGGTTATTGTCAGAGGTCTGCGAGATGAGGGAGTTGGCCACCTCAAACGTGCTTGACGAGGATGCTACTATTCTAGATGATGACAACGTAGCTGCAGACCCAAGTGAGCATGGGGTCGATGCTGGCGATGGACGTGAGGCTGAGGACAATGGACGCACCATCACTCACTAGGATTGCGCCCACTGTTTGCACCCTCATGTCTTGAAAAAGGTCGAGAACGACAAAGAAAAAGAAAAGGTGCAAAGTGAAAATGTAAAAAATCTCCTTACTGTAACTAATCAAATCAAACCCCTTTCTCCTGCTTGCAAACCCTGATGTTGAGGTCATCTCTCTCTCTCCCCCAACTCTCTAACAGCAATGGACCTATTCTCCTATGAAATTTGGAGTAAGACATTCCCTTGCTTCCAGAACTTTCAGCTCCATCTCTACAGCCACAACCGCCACCCGAATCGCGGTAAACAATTAGAGGAGGATGATAATGGTGACCTATGAAGCACGGGTATTGGTACACATATCGGTATGGGTATGCCGATACGACAAAATCCTAAAAAAACAGGATATGGGTATTTAAATTTTAGTAATGCAATAGGCTAATAATTAAAGTAGGTTAGAATCCGTAAATGCAACAAGCCAACAATTATTTAGTACTATTACAAATTCAACCTATTACAAAAATGCAACAAATATTAGAAAATTCTAAAGGTTATAAAAAGATCCATTACTTGTGGTACAAATGGGCCGACTGATCTGGTGGGTCATCACGAAAATATCCAGATTTGGAGTCTTAGCCATTGAATCATTAGTTTAGAAATCAAATAGTTTTAATGAAACAAATTCACATCATTAAGGTAGTGAAATATGCCAAGCAAAGTGATGGAAATATATTAAATACACATGACTGATTACATAGCTGCATCATAATGCACAATAGAGAATAGTTTTTTTAAAGCATCAGAAATCACATAGAAAGAGAACAACATAGCAGCAGTTAAAAAACAAAAGAAGCAGCAAAGCAACATCAATATGGAAAAAAAAAAGAAAAGAAATAGCAGCAACATGGAGGCAGTAGTAGCAGTAATTAAAAAAAAATATAGATAAAAAGAGTAGTAGAGTAGCTACAATAAAAAAAAAAGGGTAGCAACAAACACATACTCATGTTGTACTCATGTAGACTGGTACGGTACTAAATGCGTACCCATGCCGTACCCAAAAATCAAATTTCAAAAATAAAATGTATCAGGTATGTTTGACTATATCTAGTACATATTTAGCCATACCCATATAGGTACCCGTTATGAGTACGTGTACATTTTTGGAGTACCTGTGCTTTATAGATGGTGACAAATAGGAGGAGCAGCAGCAGCAAGTGCCGGGCATGGACAAACAGAAGCATTGAATGGCACCAAGCACGGACATGCAAAACGACATTTTTTTTTACCCCTAACAAAAGCATTGAACTCGCCTCTAAGCGGTGAGTTCGATGCTCCCCAATTAGATGGAAAAAAAATATGACTGTGGTCATACGTGATGTGTACCCAAGCCCTGGGTGAGGTTTATGGTTTGAGGGTCCCCTTAGATTATTATTTTTTTTGTTAAAATCCTCTATGTTTTTTGGTGTATATATATATTGTTATTTATATATATATATATCCTTTGGCCTCTCCTTTTAATGGCATTCCCTTAATGGATGGCCCTTCCAATATAATTAAAATTTAAATACTAGGAATATAATATGGGTTTCCAAAAATAGGAACTAAATAATAGCTGATTTTAGGTGAAAAATCAAATGAAAGAAGAAAGGAAAGGAAAAGAAGGAAAGAAGAAAAAAAATTAAATAAAATAAGGAATTAGGGATATATTAGAAACCATTTACCCAAAGCTAGAGTCGTCGTCACTATCGACATTCCTTGATTTAAGATTGTAATAGTTTGACTCGAGAGACGCAGAGAGCTTGAATTATTGAGGCTTGGAGGTTGTGAAAGGGTTAGGAGTTATTCTTCATCACAGGTACGAGAAAAAGGGTTGAAAAAAACTAAGTCTCTATGCATCATGTTTTTCTTTTCAGTCTTGATGCTCATACTTAAAATCTAAACCATTCAAAATTATTTCCTATTTATATTCTACTAGTAATAAAAAACTTTAAATTGGTTGGGATTATATCCACCATAGATAGAGAAATTGCATTTTCAATGTTTAATGTTGATTATTAATATCAGATTAAATGGTTTGGATCTCAAATATGAGTCATTACCATTTATTCCTTTTTGGTTCTTATATAAAAGTATATATAAAATAGAGGAGAAAACCAAGAACCCACTTTAAGAATGGTTTTCTTTTAGTTATGGCATTAACAATTGTTATTGTACTAATCCTCCATGCTTCACTATGTCTTTTCAATAAATGAAACTTGTTATTGAAATCCAACCTGCTATAGATTACTTCCTAATTATGTTGTACTATCATGAGAAATTTTAATCCAATTGGAGTTATATCCACTATATATAAAGAAATTTTGGCCCCCCCGCCGGCCCAAAACCAAATAAAACTTCCGGGTTCCAACCGTCAAAATCTAATCATTTTTTGCTACGTCTGTCCATTAGAGTGAGAGAGTATATTTTAGAGCTTCTGAAACATATTTCTTCATTCCTGTGTATTGTCATTTTCGGTTCTTGTTATGGATGTTGTGCTATCTAGGCATTGGTGGTTTTCTAATGTTGTTCCAGTTTGCATTGTATTCTTGCTTATGCGTGATCATGCATAGTAATCCATTATTATCTCTCAAATGTTTCTCATTCTGCCATACATCACTGTTTTGGTCTTTTTGCAGGTGCGAGAAGCTCAGTTGGCGCAGTACAACTATATCTTAGTAGTTGGAGAGGAGGAAGCAAACACTGGACAGGTTTACCTTCTCTTTCGTTCAACAAACTGGTTTAGTGTTTCTATTATTATTAATTGATTAATCTGGTATCTTGGTGTCATAGGATAGTGAGATACTAATTTATTAGGCAGCCCATTGTTCACTGCTTTTGCATGCATTTTTATAATTGATACACACATATATTTGATTTTGATCTGTGTAAACTCTCCGTGGCATGGTTGTATTTAGTGCTGTTAGACTCATATAAAGTTCTTAATAATTTTTGCTGATGTGCTTTTCTCATATTATATCTATGCTAACAACTGGGTTATTGTCATCTTAATGGTTAATGATCATGATATGGACTTGAAATAGATATCGGTCTCTAGGGGAATGTAATGGTCTTTTTTCTTAAGAAAGAATTTTTATTTTATTTTTTATTTTCATGGTATATTTATTATGGCTTTGGTCACTCCTGAAAATGTTCAATACATGGGTTACTGGTACTTAATATGAAAATATGGAAACCTCTGCCTTGTTTTATTTTTGTTTGAATTACAGTTAATAAAAGTGGATATAAAAAGTACGGCTCCCAGCACCCTTATGTGATGACCTCTAATGCGTTTTATTTTTCCTCTTTCCAGGTCTCTTGTTTTGAAATGTTCTGGTATTGGAATCTAATGTCAGAGGATCTATTTATCTAACATTTGGCCCAATTTAATGCAGGTTAGTGTCCGTGTCAGGGACAAGAATGAACATTCGGTAATGAGTTTGGAGGATCTCCTTAAACGCTTCAAGGAAGAAGCAGCGGCTTACCATTAGTCCTTTTTAGCTGAAAATTACTGTGGATTTGAAGCCGAACAGTTGGAATACTGAGATTGTCTTGATGTGGAGCTTTTCTGTTGCATGCACCTGTGTTTAGATCAAGCTGCTCTGTCTATTGCGTTTTTGACTTTGGAATCAAAGATAAACTCATTATTCCATGATATGTTATACATGTTATGACAAATTGATAAAAAATTTCTAAGTTACGATCTGGATATCCATTTTTGCTGCATTACAATGCCTTGTAAAAAGGGGTAGTGTTCAGCTCATTTATATATATATATTTTTTTTTACCTTTTCATGTAATTTTCTTATGGTGTTATTGATATGGGTCAAGTTGACTAAAGAGTTAACTATTCTCATGCCTGGCCTGGGGGCTTTCATTCCCTATGTATTGATGACAACTTAGATGAAGAGTAGCATAAAATCTGAATGCTGAATTTTATGTAGGACAAGTTGACTAAGAGTTACTTTCTAGGCGTCGGTGGTGTTTTAAGCTTGTGTTTTCTAGCTGATGATGATTACCCTCATATCATCCCACTGAAGCAAATTCTGGGAAACTGAAGGTCCTATCTGCATATCCACCTTATATTCTTCACTCCCTTCTACAGTATTCCTTCCTAAGAAGGACCTACTTTATAATGAATTCAAAAGAAGTTTATCCAAAATAGCTATGTGATGCAAGTGCAAATTCCAGTTATTTTATAATACTTCCTACTACGATATTCCTTCTTAAGAACCCACTTAATGATGATTTCAAATGATTTTTATCCAAAATAGGCATAACATGTAAGTGCGAATTCCAGTTTTTTTATACATGGCGATATAATAAAATTAAGAGTTGGCATGTGCTGTTGGAAGGTGTACAATGTTTCATTTGTTCCAATGCTGCAGATTTTCCATAGGCAAGCATCGGATTCAATGGTCGATTCCAAACAGATTGGTTATATAATATTAACTAGCGCAAACGCTCAATCATCTGCACTTGGACCACAAACAACTACTATGCACTGCCCTTCTAGAATCAATATGACACCTATGGACATGGAATGCGCTGCAAACTAAACAATGATATCTGCCTATTGACCTGTGAAGTTTCCAACCGTGTTGATACTTTTTCATTTTTTTTGGGGTAGACTACTGTGTTCATACCTGTTTTTTTGTGTAAACAAGTGTGTTGATAATTACATGTAACCATTCATTTTACATAATATAAATACACAATATTTAAATGTCTTCTTCTAGTTTTATAGGACTAAGATATTATCATAAATAGACTAGCCCCAAGGGAAAAAATGACATGACTGCTACACTACGAAAGAGTACATGACATTCAAGCTAATCTTTATGTGTGAAGGCATTGACGTCACAAACCGAAGAATGTCTGGCTTTGAGCCAGCCAGCCATACTTACTCGTCTCCACCTTAAATCTTTCACTCAACCCCTTTGTAAACCACACATGCATTCAATAGATATCAAGCAAACACGCCCCAAAAAACTACATGGTCTTTGATTTTATTTTTTATTTACCTTCCTATCATTTATCTTTCTTCAGGCTTCGGAAAACTACCTATTTAAGATGGATTTGTGTTGTTATGACAGATACCTGATGCGCCCTTCCGAAAAGAGGGCGCAGCTCAACCCATTAGCACTCGTTTTTTGTAGGTCCCAATACCCTATACTCAGTTATAACCTGTTGAGAACCATCTATGCCTGAGGGGTGAGCCATGATGACCCTTTCTGTTTCCCCGTCATTCTACTAGGGCATAATAAGTATACCTTAGGTCCTGCAAGACATTATTCCCACTACTGTGATGATCGGAACACTATTCATGAGGATGAATTTGCTGGTTGGATCTTTGGACAAAAGAGAGATGACATAGCATTTCCACCTAAAGGTCAATGGCGGCATGTTTGTTTGTAAGGTAGAGTAAAGTAAAGTAAAATAAAAATTTTGAAATTTAAAATTTTCTCCTTTTGAAAAAAAAAATTCAAATTTCCCTCCTCATTTTTTAAAAAAAAAATTCAAAAAGTCATTACTAAGTTAAATTACTGAAAAATCTCTACTTTTTATACAAAAAGTAAAAACAAAAAAATCCGTATCAACCAACTAAAAACAAAAAGTCATTATAACTCAATTATTTATTATTCTTTCTTAATTTTGAATTTACTCTACTCTATTTTACTCTACCAATCAAACAAACAGACGCGGTGATCCACTTGTGGCCCGTTGTGTACACCATGTCTGATAGTGTAAAGGACAATTAACATGGCACTCTGTAGACCCCACGATGGGTAAGGCACAATTGATAAGATGGACAAGATGCAGATATCAGTGGAGTACTGCCTCAATATAAAAGTAAATCCAAATGAGCTCAACAATTTTTAACAATATAGACAGACACAGACGATCCAAACTGTTTGGTAACTTTGCTTGAAGAGTAGAGTGAGGTGAAGGCTCAAATTAATAATAATAATAATATATATATAAGAAGAGTCAAATCAGAAAATGAAGACATTATGTTATTTAGTAAAATGAGAATGTAACTTTTTGACTTTTCTTTTAAAGTTGAATGTAACTTTTTGACTTTTTTTTAAAGTAGATATTTTTTATCATTTAGTAGTACAAGAAAGAAGCTTTTTGACGTTTTAATGTAAATGGTGGAAGAATTTTTTGAAATGCAATATTTTGATTTGACACCTTTTAGTTTATTGTAGAGTGACTCCTCTTTACCAGTGAAGTGAATTTACCAAACATCCTAGTGCCTGGTAGGCATTGACATGTGAAGTTGCCAACTGTGGTGATACATAATTGGATGCACCATTCCTTTACAAAACTCACTAAATACACACGATTCAGATTCTCAGATTTTTTTTCTCTGAAATGCCCTCTTTTAGTTTTAAAGGACTAAAATAATATCATAAACAGACCAGCCCCAATGCAAATCGAAATAGACCAGCCCCAATGCAAATCGAACAAGGAAAAACGGAAAATGACTGTCACACTAAGAAAGAGGACATGACATTCCAGCTAATCTTCATATGTGAAGGCATTGGTGCCACAAAGCGAAGAATGTCTGGCTTTGAGCTCAACTTGGGAAGGTGGTCACCATGCTTTTTGTCCAAAGTTCCAATGAATTTTGCTATGTTTGGAAGTACTAGTTCTCTACAATGGAGATGTAACAGGGGTACCTTGGACAAGACGCTTCCTTTCTGGACATCCAAACCTTCTGGTCTTCGTAATTTGTATGGCATTCCAGTCACTGGCTCAAAGTCGGATCGAGGCATATGCTTCCATTTCTTGTGTGCATACCAGCCATATTTGTAGTCACCAACGATTGGGGTGCCTAGAGCTTCTGCACAATGGACTCGCAGCTGACAAAATAGAAGGCACGGTATAACACTCTCTTTGAATTTTAGGAGTTAACAAAACTATAAATTTCCTGAAGCAAAATTGGTTATTCATATTGAATTTGAATGAATTTCTGGCAATTGGCACAATGGCCCCAGTTTCATGAGAGAAGACCAATCTGCTGTTGATGATGATTATGGTTTTCCTAGGAAGAGAGATGCCCATAGGAGAAATCATCCTGATTTCCAATTCAAGGAGTCTATTTTGCTGGCTCCTCTTTTATATCTCCACCTTAAATCATCCACTCAACCCTTCTGTAAGAAGCATGTTGCCTAGAAAATCATATGCATTCAATAAATATCAAGCAAACAGGGCCCCCAAAAAATTATTTGGTCTTTGTTAGGGGTGGGGGTAACTACCATCATCTATCCTTCTTTCGGGTTCTGAAAAACACCTAGTTCAGATGGATTTGTTTTGTTATGAGAAGTACCTGATGCTTCCGTCCAGTAAGTGGAAGCAGCTCAACCCATGAGCATCCATTTATTGTAGGTCCCAACACCCGATACTCAGTTCTAGCTTCTTGAGAACCATCTATACCTGAGGGGTGAGCCATGATGACCCTTTCTGTTTTTCCATCATTCAGAAGAACCTACAATCAGTGATTGTTGATTCAGTTGAGAGAAAAAGGAAAATAGGCATTGTATCTTAAGTCCTGTGAGACATGATTCCCATCAATGTGATGATCCGATCATGATTCATAAAGATCAAAAGATGAATTTGCCAAACATATCTATGGACAAAAGACAGATGACATTACACTTCCCACACAAAGGTAAGCGACTCAGTGATCCATTTGTGGTCTGAGGTGTACGCCATGTATGCGAAGGTTCAGGACAATTAACATGGAACTCTGCAGACCCCACCATGGGTAGGTCACAACTTCTTTCTTTGTTTTTTTCTTTTTGCAATCCTAACAATTCCAAAAACGTAAAGTAGAATTGCAGCCAGCCTTTGGCATTCAGAAGTTTTTAACAATTCAAGAATTGAATCAATAAGATGTCCAACAATTAAGAAAAAGAAAAATCAACAACAAATTCCTAGGGAGAGTTAGCTGACAAGGCATATCAATGGTGGGCCAGCCAATGAAAAGGCTCCAATGAATGAAGCCCATGACCAAGTGGTACCCTCTGAAGTGAGCCTCTTACAGGAACATATCCAACTTATTTCCAGCGTTTAATTGGCCTGCATGATCTATATAGTTCACTACCACATGGAAAGTTGGAAATGCAGTGAAATTATATATTTTGAGATTCTAATATGACAAATCAGAATGTATTTTACTAGGGAAAAAATGTTTGTTGCAAGAGTGCATTACAAATAATATTAATTTAAAATTGAAATGATTTTCAACCATTTGCTCATATTTAACAAATAAATCATAAAGGGAAAAAGTTGAGAACAAAAGAAATAAAAAATCACTTTTTGTTCTCAAATGAAAAAAATAGACAAGAGTAAAAGAAAACAGAAAGGTTGGTACCTTTGAGAGTGGAGCACTAATGATCCCTTGTTTTTCTTTCGGATAGCCAATGACCAATGCCCAATACGTCTGCACTGTTGCTTCACATGCATCATTCCAAATCTAAATTATGGTTTAGTAACATATCTGAAATTACAAGGTAACTGTAACCAGAACAATATCCTGATAAAACATCAAAAGTCAATGATGCTTTTCAACAGAAAAGAAATGCAATTGACATGAACCCCATGATACTTAAATTTCTGGAACTACTATTCCTTCACAGATAATGGTGGTTTGCATATGCATATTAGCCGGTGATCATTGGTCTGTATACACTCCCCATCAAATGGATACAGAGAGGAAAGCAACATCAAATTTGGTGACAAGTAATTCACGTGAGATTTCGTCATGGTTGTGAAGAATAAATCAGCCAGGATATATCGAGATGATACAGGACAAAGACTAGAAACACCACCAGAAAAGGATTGCCTTTGCCTAATAAAATAGGCCATGCTAGCTAGTGCCCTTTGTATCTCACAGTTGGATGCAGATATCCAGCTGTAATTTTCAAAATGTGCACCTACAAAGACGCCTAATTTACTATTTTTCAATAGAGATGCTATTGACAACATATTACCCTTAATGGGCTGATCGCTTGAGTGACAGGACTTCCCTGCCCACCTAGGTGTGGGGCCATCTGGGGACCTGTCAATCCAACAGTGCATTCGAATGGGTGTAAAGAAGTGGGATCATTATAAGTAAGGGGGGTTCCATGTGTGTGGTTCATTTGGATGGGTGATGAGGTTGGCCCCACTAGGAGGAGTGCACTGTAACAAGGTGCACACTGTGCACAGCTGAAAATTTCTGTTACCCTTAAAACCTCAGCAAATCCAAGTGGCACTCAGTATAATGTTTATGCGACAAGTACCTTGCAAGAGGATTTTGCTTTGCTTATGTCACTGAACAACCAATGAAGATGAGCAATGCTTTCCTTTGTTCTCCCCATCAAAAGGAGGCCACTACTCTCTCTATCAAGTCGATGCACCTGACACATCATGAATGATGAAACCAAACGATTATGGAAGGTCGATCAATTTGATTTTTATTCAAAGCATTTACAAAGTCTAACACCTATTTGCTTGATTGACTACCAGTAAAGTTCAAGATTCAGTATTTGTTTTAGGCTTTGGCTTGGATGGTATGCCCATGAGAAATCTTGGGCCAGTCAAATAAGCTAAATATGCACTGCTAAGCATGCCGAGTGGGCCAGGCCGCTTAGTCTCAACACGGCCTGGCATTTTAGCATGGGTTGTGTTGGGCTACGGGGCCATTGCCTACCCCGGCACGAAAAAGTGGACCAGTTTGTTTTGGAGGATTGGTGGACTTATGGATGTTGGTGGAATAGTAGATACATTCAAAAGGCCTATTTATGCCTTAGAGGATTTGAGAATTGACCAATATAAGTTATAATGACTGGTATTTATGGCTCCATAGAAATTCCAATGAGTGGTATTTATCAAAGATGAAAATAGCGGTAGCGGCAAGGGCAAGAGGCCAAAATGCTATGCAAAGGTCGATACATAGTGGTAGCAACAATAAGTAGTAGTGTAGCGGTTTGATTAAAGAAAGTGGTAAAAAGAATATAAAAAAATAAAAATTCCCAAATATTGGAAAACGTTAGAATTTAATGTTTGTTTTCAATAGTATCTAAGATAAGGGGGGTGTAGCAGTCCCCTCATTAAATGGAGATCCAAAATCAACACTGATCTATTTCTTCACTTGTATTCGTGTTGGTTAGTTATACTTAATGAAATATTTTATTTCTATGTGTTTGCACTTGAGATTTGAGATTTTGCTTATTTTTTCAAAGAATACTAATTTTAGGTTTTTTTTTAAAAAAAGTTTTATAAAAAAGTTATATTTGATTCACTGATTATGGGACTCATTTTCTAACCAATGAAATTAGATTGGGCAATATTTCTTTTTAGAATGAAAAATGGCTTGAGTCTTATTTCTTACTAGAGTGAAATTTGGCTAGAGGCCCATTTGAGTGAATTTGCTTCGAGCCCAATTTGATATTAGAAATTAAGAATAGGATTTGGTTAGGGATTTCTTTTATTAGAATACAATTTGGATAAGGCCACACAATTATTCATGGGACATTTAATTTATTTCTATCAAGGGACCAAATATTGCTAAGGCCTATTTATATTATTTTAATTTATGCGGCTTGGATTATCAATGGGATGGGCTGCACCATGGGTTAAGAGATAGGTTGATGCAGGCCTAACCACGGGCCGGACAACCCATTGGCCCCAGTCCAAAGGCCCAATAGGACATCAATTTATTTAGGGATTTTATTACGTAGTTTAATTTGATTATGATTAATTGTAGTCAATTTCTTATTTTGTTTTGTCTCATTCCAATATTAGGAAGTTTTATTTCTTAAGGATCAAGCCAACTCCTTTATATAATGATGTTAGGCCCTATTGTAATGAACACTTAATTTCAATCAATAAAAGTTTTCTTTTGAGATTTATCTCTTATGGTGCTTTCTCCTCCTATGAGGGTGCAGTAGTGGTTGAATCTTTCTTTGGATTCGATCAATTCTTCGGGAGATTGATCTATTGGTTAATCGAGGATCCGGGCTGCATCAAAGGTTCATAAGTGACACGAACAAAGGTTCCATTTGTTAAAAATGAGTGTTAAAAAGGGGTGAAAGGGCTAAAAGACTCCTCACCCCCAAAACTAGGTTTCCATTTCTGTGAACGCTGACCCTCTGACAAATGAAACAAGAAGAAGAAGAAGAAGAAGGAGGAGGAGGGAGGGAGAGAGAGAGAGAGAGAGAGAGAGAGAGAGAGAGAGAGAGAGAGAGAGAGAGAGAGAGAGAGAGAGAGAGAGAGAGAGAGAGAGAGAGAGAAATGAGATGCTGATAAAGTGCGATGAAAATGCTGAAGCATTTGTGAGGGAGTACAGCGATGTGGAAACAGCGATGGCAAGTAGTTGTGAGAGTGGTGATAGGTCTCTCTCTCTCTCTCTCTCTCTCTCCCCCCCCCCCCCCCCCCCCCCCCGGGTAACATGTAATTCTTGTAGGAGCCGCTGCCCCTACGGCTAATATATCAGCTGCTATGTAGCTTTTTTATCCATGATATTTATGGCCTCAAACAAATTTCAATGAGGTATTTATGGCACCATACAAGGTTCAATGAAAATATTAAAGTTTATATATATATAAGAAGCTAGTAGGTTGGCAAAGCCCCACATAGCACCGCTAGGATCGTGCCTAAGGGCCATGATGGGCTAAGACCCCACCAACTTGATACTCCCCCTCAGGTGAAACCCGGTTGGTGTACTTTTGGCGACACGCATTCTTATTAGCTCAATATCATTCCTCCTTGGATTTGAATTCACGACCAATTGGCTCTGATATCATATTAAATTTCTTTAGGTAACCAATACACCCAAATGCTTACACAGTAAAGGTGTGGCAAAGTAACTACTTAACAGCCCCGTTCGAGTGGGTGGGACACCGCCTAGACTTGAAACACATGCCCGCCCAAGACGTGACATGGGGCCTCTTTGCCCTGAGCACATGCGTCCGCACACAAAACATGGGGCCTTTTTTGCCCTACACGGATTCAAGCCCGGGACATGTTGGCTCTGATACCATCTCAAGTTGCAAACCAAGGCCCACTTTACATGCCTACTGGTGTGCAATACATATTGACTGATAGTTAAATGACATCCCTAGTTATAGGCCAAGCCCTTTGAGCCCATTGTTACAACAACATTGAGTTCAATCCATCTGCAACACCTAAACACACATCCCCACGCCCTCAACCCCCATGTCTTCTTATTTTAATTTTATTATTATTTTGGAATTTGGAAAATGGAAGCAATTTAAAAGCTCGCTAAATCGGGTTGCACAAAGACAATGAAGCATGGATTTTTAAATAGTGGACACTTAGCTTGTATAATTCAATATGGTTAGAAGACTTTATTAGATTGCATAATTCAGTCTGGTTAGAAAACTATCTGTTCCCTGCAAAAGTAAAAGTAAAAAAACCTTCTGAAACTTACCAACTTCGGACCCTCTTCATAACCATAAGATAATGCTGCAGCTGCCAAGGCATCCATGCTGTTATGAACTGGTAAATGTCCCTGAAGAATATTCAAGTGCAAATTAGGCAATACAGAGAACCAATGGCATCAATGACCACAAACTATGACAACGTAAGCTGGCTGCAGATGTTCTAACCTTGACTGGCAAGTTGGGGGGCTTATTTAGCACAATTATAGCGGAATCCTGGAAGTTCATACCCAAAATAATATAATGTGAAAACAAAAATAGGAATGGATCACCATAGGGTTAATATGGACTAATTTTTTTTTTTATCAAGAAATCACATGGCACATTTTAACTTTTAAGAATCAAGATGACATTAAGAAAGTAGAGCACACCTTGTACGTTACAAGTCTCTGCAAATATTCTATCTCATCTGCATTTGGATACAGAGTTGCACTTGGAATAGTGTCGTATCTCTTGGAAATCTTAGTCTCAGCAACTGATACAGGCACACAAATTTTCATGCCAGCCTCCATGACTTCATTACAACTAATCTGCATGGAGACTGTAATGTCAAACAATAAATCAATCTGAATAGAGTGGAAATATTACATACAAACGAGTAAAAAGCACCTGTGTCTAGACTTGAATAGTATACTCATGTGATGTAACTGCAGTATTTTTATTTATTTACTTAATTTTTTTTAATGGTAACTACAGTAAATTTTTTTAATGGTAACTACAGTAATTTATTTCTTGTTTACAATAAACAAAATGCCATAATTTAAAGTGAAATCATGCAAAATAACTGAGAAAAGAAAAGCATTAAATGTCAAAAGAAATAGAATCACAAAACACTCCCTCCTTGGCAAGAACATTAGCCGTATCATTAGCCTCTACTAAAAGAATATGATGAAATGAGGCATCAAGCTAAGAACAAATATCCTGGACCTCCGCCCAATCTGCCAAAATGGGTTGTGGATTATCGCTCTAAGAAAATCACCATAATCAGACAGTCCCAGCTTCCAAGATGCCAATTGTCTCAGTTGAAAATTTTCTTGCTCCTGAAACAGGCCATTTTTATTAGGGTAGAATGAGCAGCTGGGCTGGGCCATGATTTTGCACATCGACATTGATTTTTAGACTAAAATTCCTAAGTTCAGCAAAACAAAGGCCTAGGGGTGAAAACCATCCACAATTCAAATTCATACCATTCAAAATTTGCTCCACATCCAAAAGAACCATAAATTTCTGTATGGGTCCACTCCTACACGCTAGTTGAAAGCCACTAGCAAATTTTTTTCGTACACAGCACTCTAAAAACAAGTAGCAAGGATGTGTTTTTCGCTTGCAACTGATATTATGAAGACCATTTAACAGAAAATATCAGTTGAAAAAAACCACCCTTTCATTTTCTAAGAAAAATAAACAGAAGTAAGCAACTGCAGGTTCCTAGAATTTGCTTAAACACATCAATGAATCATATATCTCTCTGTATGAAACTTGTTCAAAAATAATTATAGTAAAACCTGATGGGAATCATTAAATACCGTTCTCAAGTGTTGCAACTGAGGTGCTTTCTCCTGACGGGAATCATTAAAACCTGGGCATTCCATTTGAACCTAGCACAAACAATGAATCTGGGTATGTAAGCATTCCTTCAAGCAACTACAAGACATAACAAAAACGGTGAAATTTGAGCACTTGGGCATTTCTTCAAACACCTACAGGGCATATCAACATAAATAATGAAAGTTTAGCACGTAAGCATTTCTTCAAACAGCTACAAGGCATGTTCGCAAGCAACTTACAAGGCCTTTGTTGAAGTGACTTTGGATGACGGGGCCGGGGATTTCAGAGAAGTAGTGCTTGACCCAGCTGATGGCGGTCACTCGGGCAGCCACTCCGGGCAGGCTGCCCGTCTTCTTCCCGGGCAGGGGGCAGGGTGTGGCGGGGTAAGGGGGCAGAGAGAGGAGCTGCCTGGGCTTCGGGCCTTCTTTGGGGCTGCCCAGACGGGCAACGTTGTTGGAGACGCGGATGACCGGGGCAGCTTGGGGTCGGCAAACCCTCGAGAAGTGCCTGACCGCGGGCAGCAGTGGTTGCCACAGCTCCTTGGGCATCGCCGCATTGCACACAAAGAGAGAGAGAGAGAGAGAGAGAGAGAGAGAGAGAGAGAAGCAGTGTACTAAAATAAGAATATATTTCAATTTGGGACTTTGTTGTTAAAACTTGGAATCCACAGGGCACCAATGATGTCACATGCCATGGGCAAATGGTCCATATGCAAATAATTCACATTTTCATATGCAACTGGGTCTCATGTAAAGCACCTTTAACTGCTTCTCATTTTGACACCTCTTCTTATGTGAATAAGGATAGATCTACTGGTTCACAAATTTTCACAAAATTTCTACTATTTTTCACAAATATCTTAAGCTACATAAATAAAGACATGTAAATAAAGACATAAGACTTGATCTATGGTAAAAAATGACATTATAAAAAATGAGGTTATAGATTTTCAATATTGGACAATGGCCATCTCAAGATTTTTATTTGGGTGGTGTGAGCAATGGCGAAGTGAAGAAATTAAGTATTAAAATAAAATTTTATAAGATTTAACCTAGTTTTGGACCTTCCTTCAAATATCTAAAAACCCAAGTGGGTTTAGATTTAAAATTCTGTCTCTTGGCCATGTGGGTGATTTAAAAAAGGATTAAAAGTTTACATCATGATTTTGGAGCCCACATGAATAACAATTAAAAAAAAACTAGATTCGTTTATGTGAGAATAGTGTGTGAAATCAAAAAGGTGATTTAGCCGTCTATTGTTTTTCACAAGTTCCTTAAGATCCACGAGGAATCAAAGTATCAAATTGTGCTATTTTGGACGTTCTGAAGAAGTTTAGTAGTTTGGATTATGGAAATGAGTCCCACAAAAGACGAAACGATACATCTAGATTTGGACATTTTGAAAATACCTTAATTTTATGATGAATCAACGGCCAAAAATTGATCTTACACACATTTTTATAACTATTAGAATAGTCCGGATGGTTTAAATTGACATTTTGGGGCACTTAAGTGTGTGAAATCTAAGCAAAAATAGATTGCCTCGAAAACTCGTTAGATTTTCCTGTCATCATGTCTTATAACAATGCCATGCAATTTAGTTTAACATGTCATGAGATTGACATGTAGCAGAGTGACCTTATGGGAAACTAACCCAGATAGATGATCAAGTCTAGGTTTATATCCAAAAAGGCATGTACCAAAGTGTACTACATACAAAATAATAATAATAATGGAATGTATCGTGTAAGATGAGTAATATAAATTAATAACATCCCTGATTAATATTGTTATGTATGATAATATATAATATAATCTACTACTATATACAAACATGATTAGGGGCGGATGCCCGCACCCCCTTATATAACACTAATAAAAATTTAATTTTATTATTTAACTTTTTCACTTAACCATCGTCTGCACCACCAAAACCAAAATTTTAGATCTGGCCATTGTACCTGCTATGAATGGCATTAGAGGAACTTCATATGAAGCTTCTTGACCACTTCCATCTTGTCTATTTCATAAGCCTATTAAGAAAGAAATTCTTTAATGGATATAGATACTTACCAATTTGAACAAAGGATTTCTATTCCGTGTAGAGACATCTCAAGCCCCATTGTCCATAGAAGTAGACTCACTTTGAAGATTAGCCATCTAAAAAGAACAAGACATTGAATGTTGCCGTTTTTTATGTTAAGCTATGAATTAGACGACACTAAATCTTCTAATTTATTTCGTTGCATTTCATAACTTTAAATTAGATGGTTGTATGACTAATCCTCAATGCTCTCTTTTATTTGCAAGCTAGTAGGTATTCAATTTGAGCAAACATTGCCATAGGCCATATTTCAAAAAACAGATTTAGATTCCTGCACCCTCTATAGCTAATAGTTACTTAACCACTTTTAACAATAACATGGCATTTAGTATTTACTAAAATAGGAGTTTTCGACTCAAAACCAATTTGAACAAAGATTAAAAAAAAAGATTGTTTCAGAGAATGTGTATTTCCCTCTAATTGAACAAACAGTTAAGATTCTTTTTCTCTTTTTCACGGAAGGTAACACAGGAAGTGAGAATCCTCAACCATCAACGACTGTAGTGGATGGATAAATTTTTATTTTTTGATGAATTTTTCGCACGAATCTTCTTTCGAAGGAGTCACATGATCACTAGAGATTTTTTTTTTTTTTTTTTTGCTTGTCTTTGATGAATTTGCCCATATATTAGTGTATGACAAGCATTTTTGTAGTAATGTGAAGAGTTTGCCAATGTAACTTTTTACTATAAAATAAGTTTGCCTTTTCAATGAAAAACAATATGGTTTGTGTCTGATCAAACTCTCTATTTGTAAAACAATTTTATTTAAAATTTAACCGGTCTATTTTAAACATATAAACTTTTTCAAACGAACTAAAGACATTTTCAGAGTCTCTCCTACTTACTGACCCACTAGATCAAAGCAGACATAGACATCTAGCTGGGTGTCTCTGTCATGTGTCTTATTTTTACCTACATAATTTTATGAATCATGCATTCATCTAAAAGTGACATTGTGGATGTGGTTGTTTTTCTAAAGGTAACCTGAAAATAGTAATTAAGTAATTTTATTAGTTGGTCTTTTACTGTGCCTTCTTTATACTTATATTTGATTGGTCATGACAAGTGGCTTTACTTCATGAATCACAAGTACACTCTAAAATTACTTTAACCCATGAAACAAACATGGTAAAATATAATTGAAAAGTATACTTCTTACATATTATCGGTTCATAAATTTTTAAAAGAAGATTGATTTGACATTTTCTTTAAATTAACCTTTCACTAAATCATTCAAACATGACGTAAAGCTTACTATTATTATTATTATTTTTTTCTGGAAAAGCTTACTATTTCACCCTGAACTTTTATCGCCTAAAATTTTTACTTTGGTGAGTTGGGTTGTGCCTTGTTCATGTGATCAATTTGACAAGTGTATAACCAATGGTTACTCTAACTTGCCACGTTATTATTAGCCGTTTAAGATTCAAATATGACTCAACATCATTCATTGTCATTGATACATCTTTCCTATTCCAGCTTTTGCTTGCATTTCCTTCATTTAATTTCTTCTTATCTGACCCTTTCCTTTTGTTTTAATCATTGGCATTTGTATTGGACTTGAAGAAGAAGAAGCAGCAGTAGCAGAAGCAGCAGCTTAGCCTTTGGGGTTTGTTTAGTGTGATGAAGGTGGCAAAGGAGTTCGAGCTCGAAAAGGACACCGGTGTTTCTCTCCGGGTTCAGGCTCCCCATGTCAGCAGAGCTTTGAATGTGAGATTAATATTCTTCTTCCTCTCTATTTCTTTCTTGGGTTTACTTGGTTTTTGTATTTCATTCTTTATTTCTGTTGGATTCCATTATATTGCTGTCAAATGTTGTTTCTCTCTATTTTATTCTTGGGTTTTAGTTTGTTTTTGTATTTCATGCTCTGTTTTTGTTGGGTTTCAATATTGCTGTTGAATGTTTTTTTGTTCTCTATTTCTTTCTTGGGTTTTACTTAGCTGTTGTATTTCATTCTCTATTTCTGTTGGGTTCCTCTATTACTATCAAATGTTGTTTTCATCATTTTTTTATAATCTTGATTGTTGTTGATTGTGTAAATACTGCTATCTTTTTCTAAATACCCTTAATTGACGCAACTGCGTATCTGATACTGGGTGAAAAATCATTGTAATGAATCAGATCATGTTTTTTTAATGGCATAATGAAAAAGAATATTGAGTGTGAAGTTTCTTTTTTACTTCCACAGTCAGCATTGTTGGATTATTTATTTATTTTATTTTGTGATTTTTGAGTTGATAAGTGATTTTTTTTTTCCTTTTTTGGTGATTGGGTTCTTCACATCCATCTATCTTTTGGGCGCAATCTTCTTCTTGCTCTTACCCAGAATGTTGAGGGCTGAGTGCTGAGTTCTGAGACACACTGTGGGGGTCCACCTAGGGTTACCACCAATCAAGGGGACAGGGGGGATTGGAAGTCCTGTTCATAGATTAGGGATATCCCAGAAGTGCGTGGGTAAAAATATCATTGCAATAGATTCGAGGCCCAAAGATCCACAGCGAAAAACATAGAAAAAATAGGGTGATCCATTCAAGGGTGACCATAATTCTGCTCGGTGTCAAAGTTAGGCCACTGTCAATTTATGGGGCAGGGTAAGTGAAAGAAAGGGAGAGGGGGAATGAGGGAAGGGGAAGAAAGTGTTGCAGGAAGTGTCTTGCATACGAGGCTATAGTACACACACACACCTCACACACGCCTACACTGTACACATTGACACTGCCCTAATTTGATTTTGATTGGAGAGGCGGTTACTATTAATGTAAAAAGGTTTTTACCGTTGGATAAAGTCAAATATTTTCAGCTATCCAAGTGATAGAGATCATCATTTGATCAAGCTGATTTTTTTGTGCCATTCTATTTGATTATTAGAGCTTCATATCCTGCGTTGACCTTCCATGAGAAGTGGTCCTGTTGGAGGCCATCTATGTCTTTAATTTTGATATCATGGGTGGATTGTGTCAATACTGGGTTGCATGAGGATGGCCTCATGGAGCCAGGATATTAGCAACTTTAAATTTGTGCTCAGAGGTTCGTCTTTCTAAATTATGATATAGATCAATGTGGAAACTCAAAGCCCATTTAGAAGTTATGTATTCCTAAATCATGATTGATTTTGGTTCCTTTATATTTTCTTAGTAGAGCCTTATTAAGATTTACGCAGTTGGCTATTGGTAAGTCCAGGAGTTAATATGTAGAGAAACCAACTATATATTATTATGAGGCGGGAAAACCCAACTACTTATACTCATTTTTCATGTTTTCTTATTGCTATTTCTTCTCAATGATAACAGAAGTTGAGTAACTAGGAAGAGAGTGAGGGCCTTCTTTTCACCTTGGTTGGCTTGTGAATCAACAACACAAAAGCCATATTTTCATATTTGGGATATCGACTAGGTGATTGGAGTTCAAAAAGTGTTCAACCTAATTTTCCTTTAATTTATTATTTTCTCTCAATTCGTTGGTCCGATTTGTTGGTTGCATTGACCTGCATGTTAATTATGGGTCAAATTGCATCAAGCTCCACAACAGTTTGCAAGTTTTGACTTTATATAGTTCTCACCAGATCAAAGCTCTATATATTATCATCCTATTATATGTATTGAAGCTTTGCTCCATCTGAATGTGCTTTAAGAATTCGTCCTTTGCACTTGAACCTATTTAAAGACAATTTTCTCTGTCACTCCACAATCTATCATGAATTTGTTGGCTGCTTCATTAAAAGTCTCTACTCTTCAAATTTCTTGCGTTTCTACTCTTCAATGGTTCATTTTTTTTTGGAGTAGTGATATTTTTTATCTTCTGAATATATGCCCGTGCCAGTTCAAACAACATTCCTTGATTTTCTCCTTTTGGAACCACCTAAAGTTTCCTTTTTTTATGTACCAAATCCTATATCAATCCTTTTTTTCACTCTGCACATCTTTTTTCACAGATATTTCTTGAACATGTGAACTTCTATCTCCCTGGGTGTCTATGTTGCCCACTTTCTTCTCCATGTAACAATGTACTGTGTAGTTCTCATTGTCATCTTATAAAAGTTCCCTAATGCAAGTGATATACAATGGTTGCAGAACACACCACTAGTTTGTCTACACTTTCCCCACCTTACACAGTTGTCCATTTCATTTAAGCATGCATTTTGGTTTGCCTCTAAATGAAATATTTTGATGTTCCATTTCAGGAATAACTCAGTGATAAAATATATATATATATAGAGGTGTGAATACTTAAAATTTTATCTTCAGTTTTGACTCTATGTACAGTTCTTGAACCAGAAAATTTACCACAGTTGTGTTGAGTTTCTTCACTATTTATAATGGGTCTTGCACTACTTATTTGCATCTTAGACAACTAAACAAATTCAACAAAATAGAAATATGGATTTCTATGACTTATTTCATATTTGATTGAGAGGTGATTCAATAAATGAGAGATTATGATGAGGTGATTAAGGAATCATTGATTGAGAGATCGAGGATGAGGTGATTGAGGAATGACTGACTGAGAGAATTCTGGTTGAATGGTTTTCATAGACTCCTCTAGACTCTTGATCTACTAAACTCGCATTTCTTACGTTCTGCCATTGTTTTACTAATTTTAAACCATCTGCTTCAAACTTCCTTGGAAATTCTAGCTTACTGCTATGGCAATTTTTTTGTTGAGATTAATTAGTACTACATTGTCTGCAAATAAAAACATAATGGGACATTGTCTTAAAAGTCAAAACACCCTTGGCAAACCCCAACTTCAAGTGGGGACATAGTTGTTTCACCGACACAATTCTTATTCTTGTTACCACCTTTTGTCATTTAAATCATAATATCAAAGCCAAAGAGGTCCATCTCTGCACCACTTTTCATCATGACATATTGTCATGTTTCAGTTTCCTCCCTCATGGGTGATATTCAGACCAATCATGTACAATGCTAGGTTGAGATCCAACAAATTTCAGCCTCCAAACTGTGGCCCCATCAGAACTTCTAATTCTAATATTTTAGAACTTTCTAATTCATTGTCAAAGATGAACTTACATGCATTTCTATATTAAGATTATCTTTCACCATCAGCACAATAATTAATATTCTGATGTAGAATGGAGGATCGATGTGGTATGTATCATAATCTCCTATTATTATTATTATCATTATCATTATATATTGTTTGTAGTTGTTGTTATAGAACTACACTTGGATCTTTTGTTTGGATACTCCTGTCCCATGTAACAAGGATATTTCATTTTCTCAAAAAGGTTACATTATTAATATAAACAAGCATTTCTGTGAGGACAGGTGGACACAGCTTATCTCTTTTGTACTAATTTTAATTTATTATTTTGGATAGCATTTTGCATAACAATAATGAATTCTATTATGGTTTATACATTCTTTATATTTTAATCATCATCATCATCAACATCATTGTATAAGCCTTATATTTGGGATTGACACAGATAAAGGAATTCTTCTTTAGATGTAAACAATTTTAGTACAATTTTAAGATAAAGATTTTAGTTTGTTAATAGAATTGTATTAATGTGTGAGTGGGATCATTGAGGTTTCCATATCTGATACCTTGTATACGGTGCAGGCTAGCTGCTAGGGCTTCATAGATTGTGGGACATGGGGGGAGTGGAATCTACTCATGATGGACTAGGTGCCAAAAAAGGGGTTAATCTCATACCTCAAACCCCTTCATTCATGGCCCACAAGTTTAATGGCTTTATATTTAAAAAAATGACCCTCGATCCAACAGTCTAGTCCATAAGGTGCGAACTGTTCGGATGGATTGTAAGATGGGCTCTACAATGTTTCCCTCAGTCCTTACCATAAAATAGTGAAAGGAGATCTCCCAAGAAAATTTTCTGTATGTATATATCCATTGCCAACACTCTCATAGTTGAGTGGTGCTGGCACCTTAGTATTGCACACATGCCTAGAGATCGGTCCTTGGGTCTTCAAGTTGGTAGTATCACTAGCAAAAAGAATACATACATACATGACACAGCTTCTGTCATTGTTGCTATATTGAATATTTATTGATACTATAATAGTGTAAGTTGAAAGTATACAGTTCCAAATCCAATATTTAAGTAGAAAGAATGGTGCGCTTGCCAAGAGCTATGACTATATCAGTTCTCTTACTTGTTTGCCTAGGGAAGTCTGAATTTACAGATGAAAAAAGAAAACCATGAATTTTGATAGGCCTAGCTTAAAAGTCCTGTTTGACCAGCTTGAATTCTATACCTGAGCCCGGCCTCTGTACAACCCTAGTCAGATTAAATATTCAATCAATAGCTTTTTCAAGATTTTTATTTTTAATCAAGTGCATAAGTTTTCACGATCTTGAGTAAGATTAAGCAATTGTGGTTTGGGTTCAAAAGGTGATGGAAACAAATTTGATGATCTGCCGGTCTTTATATCGGGGTAGATATTGTTACTTGGTTGGTTTCTATTTTGTAGTTCTCTTTGTATTGAGGCATAACACTCTTATACCCCTCTTTTTGGGGCTGTTTTTTCTAATCTTGTTTTTCCTTTTCATTAGTAAATTTTTACATGTTACTGATAAAAAAATTACAGGTCTTTATGCAGAGCAGGGAAGTTAGGGAGTTTCTTAGTGGGGCTTTAGCAGGTGCTATGACTAAAGCTGTGCTAGCTCCTCTCGAAACCATTAGGTGAGCTGTTTTCACCGCTTCTACCTTTTGCATCCGAAGTGGGGGATACTAGACCGAGTTAATGAGTTCATGGAAAATTATGAATTGCTTTATCGGGTTCCTCATGTGATGCCTTAGACACTCTGTTGACCATTATAATGTCAATTGGTCAAATATTAGGAAATATTTTTGTGATCTCATTGATAGAGACGTGATGATCTTCAATAATTTGGTTTCTGCAATTGTTTGGTATGTCAGCATCATATATTTTAGAATTCATTATTTATTAGTTATTTGTGGTTTGATTTTTGTCATTGTTATTGTTAAAATAAAAATATATGCATAAAATATGATCAGAATCTACACATGGTTGTGGTACTTGTAACTAATCATTTATGCATATATCACCATCCATTGGATTGTCAGATTTTTTATCTCATGGTTAGGAAATTGAAAAACAATCATTTGAAGTTGTTCAAAACTCTTTGATTATAGTATTCTGCCCATCTCCTCATTTGACAATTTTGCTAAAGGTAGGCAAAACCCTTCCTAAACAACTAGGACTCTTAAACATACTTCTAATAGAACCGTCTGGAACCATATATGTATTTCTAACAAACAGGGGCTTTAACTAACTACTAAGGACTGTCAAGCAATTAAATAAGAGTCGATTGTGCTCTTATTTCTTGTATATCAGTTGCATTCTCTAATAGAAAAATTACATCTGGCTCTTATGTAGGGTCCTCTGAATCTTCTTTATAGGCTTTTGAACAATTCAGAAATGCACCAACCTATGAATATAAAGTCCAAGTTCATTTAGAAAACAATGAGGCCACACAATCTCCTAACAAGTTATAGACATTAGAAGCTCTCAGCTTATACAGATGATTTGGTCGTGCATTCTTGCTATTTGCACATTCTACTAATGAAGGCCCATGGAAATTTTTTTATTTAAGGTTATAACTCTACAAATTGCTGACCTCAACCCCTCATTTGACGGCACCTGTTCATATAATGTCTAGGAAGTGTAACCTTTAGAGACAAAAAGATAGATTTAGAAGGAAGCCCAAACCAATCATGTATATGAGAATTTTGACTAGTATGATGTATTTGACACAAATGTAAGTTGTTAGCCCAACAAGAGGAAGGGGAAGGCTAAAGAGGACATGGTGGAATTAGTAACAATAGATCTGAAAAGTGCAACCTAGCAAAGGATTTGACTTGGGATAAATTGGAGTGGAGAAACAGAATTCATGTAGCCAACCACAACATAGTTGGGACAAGGCTTTGTTGTTGACGATGATGAGGATGTAAGACACAAGTTGATTCAAGTGGAATGAGATCAAAAGATGTGCTGGAGCAGCAAGTCTTTAGTGAGGCTGTTTATGAGGTATGGTGACTTTGTTTTTTTTTTTTTTTACTTTGACCATCCCTTGTGAGAAGAGTCATGAGAAGACTGCCTGCTCTAGTGCAGTTGGTTATGGACATCAAGTCTTTCTTATGGGGAGGTTGGAGTTACGAGTTTGAGCCCTTGTGTGGGAAGGGAAATGCCAGCCATTTGTGCTTCCATACTCCATATTCTAGCGTCTCACAATAGGGGCACTGCCACCAGGGCAACATCCAGAAAAGGAGGAAGGCATAAGAAAATTTTGGGTTGGAATAAATTGGCATGCAAGATGGAGTTGAGACCATGATATATGTAGGATTTAGAAAAGAGGAAAAAGAAATGGGTACTCCAAAAAGACTATATATTGAGCCTTGATGAAGGAAGAGAAAATTTAGTTCATTTGTGGAGGGCATAGTTAGGATAGAACTGAAAAAAAACCTTATGTTAGCAGTTAGCACTTAGCACTGCTTGTTGGTCAAGTCTTATGTAATATTTGGGTATGAATAACCCTAACTTCCAATTGAGTTTGTTATATGATTTATTTCTCTTATGACATTTTGGGCTATCAGTCAATATAGATATTTGAACAAATTAGTATATGTATTTTAGGTTGGTGCATTCTTGAATACTAGGACCATTTGACACTTCAAACTTCACACTTTGCATGTTGGATTTCTCAGAGGTGTAGATCATTAATTAAAACCTTACTAGTGGGCTTAGAATGTCGCTGCATCATCATCATCATCATCATTAAAGCCTTATCCCAACTATGTTGGGGTTAGCTACATGAATTCTATTTCACTATTCTAATATATTCCATTCTATTTGAGAGCATTTAGAGGTAGCCTCAATACGAGATAAGATTAGAGAAACCTGTTTGAGATGATCTGGGCATGTCGAACGTAGGCTGGCAACAGCGCTTGTAACAAAAAGTTTTGCTAGATTGGCTGCTAAGTAGTAACTCTAATTTGCATGTAACTTGGTTAAGTTGAATGAGATTTTCCACGCTCCATGTTCACATTAGATAATCTATAATAAGAAAAGGGCAAGTTTTTGGGCTGTGTTTTGATGCGTTAACTTCTTACAGGCATAAGATGTTCTCCTCTCAAATTGAAATTGACTTTGTTTTTTTCATCATTTGCTGCAAATGCTTTTCTAGAAAAGCTAAGAACATGTGCAGTTTTTTGTGATTCTATTGATGTTTCCTTTATTTATTTATTTTGGAAGGGAAGTGTTTGGCAGTGTAGAAGAAAGAAGATTTTCTGCTGAGAAAAGTAAGCCAAAAGTGCTCGAAATGTAGCCAGTCTTGAGTTCTGGTGATACCGTGATAGGGCCATTGCTTGTAAGCTATGATGCCCATATATGGCATGGATATGGTAAGGACATTCTATGGACACGATAGGGACACGGATTTTACACATAAAAAGTGAAGTATCGGATATGATACGACATGATAAGTTGGCCGTTTAGAAGTATCCGTGCATCATAACTTGTAAGGGATGTGTCACAATCCAAATTCCGGGCCTTGTCGGAATTTGAGCTATAACGTATTAGCATACAACACACATACTTAAATCAAATGAAACACCTAAGGCATAAGCATCACTACTTAAAATTGTCTTTCAAATAATCAAACCAATTAAATAATCAACGAATAGAGTCTCATGTATCTAATAATTCTCATAATAAAGTCTTTCAAATTAACTAGGAATTCAGTAAAATATTCACTAGTATTTGTTTCCCTAAACTATTGAGTATTGATGTAATGCTCTCCTCAGCCATGCATGCCAAACACTATAGGCTAAACTTCGCTATTCTTTTGTCCACCAGCAACTTTATTACCTGAAGGGGATAACCTAACATCAGTATAAACTGGTGAATGAATTTCCTATTCTAACATACATTCATAATTAAACATAATAGCATCAATATAACAAATTAATAATAAACAATAGACAGTTCAAATCAATAAATAGAATCCATTCCATGACACATCTCTGAACAACATCCTTGCACTCAGTCTACATCTTTGCACCACCTTGGCATAACACAATTCTCGAGATGCCATTAACGCATCTCGTCAACGGGCATCCCATAGGATCCATTGGCTTAGTACCTCAGTGTCCTATCATCCACGATCATGGACATCATAAATAAATCTCAACTCAAACCCCATGGTTCAAAATCTCATAATCACAATAGATCAGACTGTGCTAGCAGGTCAGAGCATATTCCATTCCTTGAAACAATAAAATCATGCACAACCCTAATTATAAGTCAGAATATTTTCTTATCTATTAATTCGTACATGCCCAGCCCCTTACACTGGGACCATTGAATTGTTACTCACTGCTTATCAATATTGGTGATTGTCTATGTGTGACTGGCCATTCCTTTTATTACATTCCACAACTTTCAGATTTCTAGCTTGTAACTTAATCTAAATACAGTCTATAGATTGTAAATTGTCCTTAACAGTATGCACTGTCTTTGAAGTATTATTTATTAAGATGTGGAAGGGCTCTTTTGTAATTATGATAACAGTAAGGGCTTTCTTTATAAACTCCCAAGGAAATATGTGCTTGATAGAACCCAATTTCTGTCTTCTCCACCTCACGCCTCCTGATTTTTAAGCTGTCAGATGGTGGGCCCTACATGATCCACTTAATCAAAGTCCTATACTACCTTGGTTGCATATGGATCCTCTCCAAGATCCATGGTGCTGATCCCCCATCGGATGGCTCACATGGGCCCATAACTCATGCCAAGAAAACTCCCCTAGACGACCTATTCTGGGAAAAATCTGGGCTACGATGCAGATTTCTTTTCCCCAAGGAGTCTTGCTTAGGAAAAACTCCTCAAGTGCAATTTGAGTATAACAGTAACATTATCAAGGCCTTATTCTTCAAGGAGTAGCATCCTTTTATGCTAAGGCCCCCTTGTTAAGGCCAATAAACCATTACATCTCAGAATTATCCAGATATGGACCCCTTTTTGCTAAATCCTGGACAGTACAGGATGTCTCATTTGCATCCACCCCAAATCATGGTGGAAAGGATGCTCATTTGTTTAGTTATGCTTGGTCCTTTTACAACTTTGGCTACACAAGCACTCACTTGATTAGGTCGTTTTATTCAGGTTAAAAAATAGAATCCTAATTTTCATTTAGTCCAGTTTTTCAAATATCTGTGCGAGATAGTTTTCAAATTATGGTCCAAAAAGAATTTGAAGTGATAGTTATTGCCTGACATGGCGTTTGCATCACTTGGGGAAGAAAACAATCTGATCTGACTGATGTTTTTTACAGGACAAGAATGGTTGTCGGTATTGGATCTAAGCAAATTTCAGGCAGCTTTCTTGAGATAATTGAGCAGCAGGGATGGCCAGGGCTCTGGGCTGGAAACACCATCAACATGCTCCGCATTATCCCAACTCAGGCGATTGAGCTTGGAACTTTTGAATGTGTCAAGCGCACTGTAACGTCAGCCCAAGAGAAATGGAACCAGAACGAGTGTCCTAAAGTGAAAATTGGCTGTATGAATTTCGACTTATCCTTTTCATGGATCTCTCCAGTTGCCGTTGGAGGTGCTGCTGCTGGGATAGCGAGCACACTCATTTGCCATCCTCTTGAAGTGTTGAAGGTAATCACAATATGAAACTCTTGCTGTCTGTTAACACGAGGAAATGAAAATGTAGAATCATAGTAACTTCCTTTTTCTTTAGCCACTTCATTTATAAACTTTTTGCTGCTTACAGAGTAAATATACCTTCAGAACCAGGGATATTAATGTCCATAGGCCCAGATATAGTGTAAGGATACTTGTAATTCATGGATCCGGGCCATTAGTGTGATTAGCTCCACCATGGATGGATGGATGGACTCTGCTCTGATATTCTAGGATGGGAGAATCCTAGCTATCAGAATGATTGCTGTGTTTTTCATTACTGTCCATATTCATGCTGCCAATTGTATAGGTCCAAGTCCAATCTAAGATGGCATCTGGGTACAGGTTATCCATACTTTAATGTGGCATCCGTAGGATAAGTTTCATGGATCATGGTTGAGGACCATAGCCTCACTATTCTGTTACCATTTACAGGATCGGTTGACTGTAAATCCTGAGGTATATGCTACTATCACCGTCGCTATTCAGAAGATCTACAAGGATGGAGGGGTTGGTGCATTATATGCTGGAATTTCACCAACATTGATTGGCATGCTTCCATACAGCACATGCTACTATTTTATGTATGAAACAATGAAGAATTCTTACTGTCAAGCAAAAAAGAAGAAGGCACTAAATCGTGCAGAACTGCTTTTAGTTGGAGCTCTATCAGGTGAGAACCTAGTAGTTATGGTTTTATTTGTTTTCAGAGACAAAAAGGAAAATTATAGTGTAGAGTTTTCATTTTGCAATTGAGTGCTTATAGTTTCCTTTCCAATAGCCAATAAACAACTTCTCAGGTTGAAAATAGATAATCTTCTTACATGAATAGGTTTTGCTTGGAGCTCATTTTGTATCTACCCTAGTTCATAAGAGTCATAAGCATTTTGTAGTTTTAACTGAGTGGTTGGTACCTAATGCTTGGTATTGAATTGCAGTTCTTGAAATACTGATTTTCTGCACTTTCTGTCCCAATTTATTAGCACAAACTACCTATTTTTATTTGGGCAATAAAAAAGGGAAACAAACCAAGTGCGATTTCTCTTTTAACCCAAATTCACAGCGACAAGAGAACCATTTATCCTGCAAAATATAGAGACTATTTGCTATTTGGGATACATCAAATGCACCCTTAACAACCAAGCTACTTTTTAATCTCTTGTTTATGAATTATGATTGATGGTCAAAGGGTCCTCCCAGTTAGGATCTCTTTAAATTTAAACTGTTGTTGAGGATTCATTGTGACAGTGAGAGCACAGATTGGATGTGTTCCTTGAGAATTGGAAGTTTGCATGATATTTAGATGAATTGCACTTCAGATCAGACAAGGAAATTAGGAACTGACATAACATTATTATTATTATTATTGGAAGTTTGCGTGATATTGGAAGTTTGCATAATATTGAGATGAACTGCACTTTCATATCCTTTATGGGATTCATCTACAACCAAAATGTTCCTCAGTAATCCTTAGTTGATCAAATAGTATAGCAAATAAGGAAAGTTGACTGACTACAGTGTTGGCTTCTTTATAACAGGTCTTACAGCAAGCACGATCAGCTTTCCACTGGAAGTGGCGAGAAAGCGGCTGATGGTTGGATCACTGCAAGGTAAGTGCCCAGCCCACATGGCTGCAGCACTTTCGGAAATCATTCAGAATGAGGGATTCAGGGGTCTCTATAGAGGATGGGGTGCAAGCTGTTTGAAAGTGATGCCATCATCTGGCATCACATGAATGTTCTATGAGGCATGGAAGGATGTTCTGCTAGTTGGAAGGCAACATTTTTAACTAGTTAAAACCATGTGAGCTGGCTGGATCATAATTCATTTGGTTAATGCCTCCAGGAGAGAATGGTGACTTGTTCAATAAGGCTGTTGGGCAGCATTGGTTTTGTAAGAAGGGTTTAAGGGGAAGGATGCATTAATTTCATGCTGACAATACCCATTTTTTCCATATCACCTGCTGAGCTAGGTGATGAACTAAACATGAAATACTTTAGTATACAATTTTTTTTTTTTTTTTTTTTTTTTTTTTTTTTTTTGCTTTGAAAAGGTAAGAGACTCAAGCTGATAACCTCTCTGTCACCACACTGAGGAATCACCGAGCAAACACAGCATTGGCGTCATCTGATGCATGAGTTGTGTTGTAGATGTGAGAGGCATGGAAAGCAATTTAAAGTCTGATTTATACGCTAGAGTTTGAGGTGGCAACAAGTGTTAAGCATGTTAAATTTTTAATTACTTGGTGAGTCATATGAGGATGTTCAATTTCTTGTATCAAGCGGCAGAAGTGAGTAAGGATTGTTGAATCATTTTGATTTGTGGCCTACAATTGAATTTTTCCATAACATTCTTCTTTGCAGAGACAAACATGGGAGTAAACCAAATGCTACATCTTAGAAAGTAACAAAATGACGTAATGCCAAAGGAAGGAAGGTAGAAAATATGTTTCTTAAATAATTCTTACTACATGTGCGTGTGTGGGTGCAAGATCACATATAGCCAAAGAGTGAAGTTCAAAATGTGAAAATCATTGTGGAAGTCATTGTTATCTTAAAATTCTTATCCCTTTCAATTAAGCATCTTGTATTGTTATTATAATATGCCATTTCTGTAAGTGTAATCTAAACGACATCTTACTGTTTTGCTCTATACCTTTATCAAGTGAGATTTTTCCTTGCAGATGTTTGCAGCAGTTTCTGGTGTGAAAATCGCATCCACCTGGTGGATGTATTGTGATCCCCTTATATTAAAGATGCACAACCATTTTCACGCTAGATACCTTCTATGGACATCCGCAAGGGAAAATCTCTCTCTCTCTCTCTCTCTCTCTCACACACACACACACACACACACACACACTCTATCAAATGCTGCAAAGCTTATTCTTCTTACAAGGGTTGTTTTTGCTTGTTTGTGTTTATGTCAAACAGTTCCAGGATTTAATTTTTCAGTTTAAACGTAATGGAGGTGCTCATAGATGTCCTTTGATGTTTTTATTTCTAATTCCATCTTTTTTTTTCTGTTGCTTTGCATGTCCAAGCATATAAATAAACTTTATTACACACATTTTTCTTTCTTTGTATGACATATTATGTTTCATTTAGGAATACAGATCTAGTAGTGATCTTATATTTAATCAAAGCTCTCTTTATGGTTGCCCGATACTTCACTAACTTGGTAGATGCTGTATTGATCATGGCTACAATATGTTCCGCTCATTTTCGTTTCATTCTACAATGAGTCTCTGTTATAGAAATTTCAGAATATATTGACCAAATTATCCTCCCCCCTACATTTCACAATACTATTTTTGCACCTACGTATGACACTAAGAAATTAATGCTATTTATAGATTCAACAACATTATCAGTATAAGTAGCTATTCGCATGAGGAGAAAAGGCGGAGAAAACAAGTGGGGAAATTGTCCACGGTACGAATTTGAACAAAACATTTTCGTCTCTTTTTTTCCCCATCTATTTCTCATAGCTTTACAAATCTGAATAGATCATTAAGGGCACAAGCGAATGCTTTTTCGTGAAGAAAGTGAAAAGATGAGCCTGATTTTCCTTGTTTCTGTAGAAAAGCATTTTCGTTGGGTGCTCCGCATGGAAAAGCAAGTCCGTGGAGTCAATTTTCCATGGAAGCTCCACAAATGTGCCATAATTGATCCTAAGGGCATGTTTGTGTTGTGGATTTATGTTTCCAAAGACTTTTCCCCCAAATGCTATTACTACACCCTAAAAATTGGAAAATTGCACTGGTTTTGAATGAAGAAAAACATTCAAACCAAATGATGGAGAAGCTTTTTTGCGGAAAACGTCCTACTTTTCCATTACATTTTTGCTAAAAGGTAGTTACATGTACCCTAAGATGAGAACCTATTAGCAAAAACTTACACCATTGACACCATTTTACGTTGTGCAAAAGCATGACCTATCGCATATTGGTATAGCTCTCTCTAGAACCTAAAACATGCAACCAACCCCTTTGTTTGGAAAGAATTCATGGTCAAATAGGTTACACTAACAAAGGAAGATTAAAGCTTTGAGAATTGAAGGATATAAAGTGTGTTGCAGATGGGACCTTGACTTTCCTAGGATTTGAGTTACTATGGTATTGCAGTGTTGGTTGTGTATTCATTTGGCATCTTCCTTGATTCATTTTCTATTAAATGGGAGATTATTTGATTGTCATTTTTGAATATCCACCTTTGTTTTGTCAATTTTAAACAAATACTAAAGTCTCAGTGCCTCTTTGTTTCATGATTGAATACTTGGGATTGAATTTTAAATGAATGGCGGAAGGTGAATATCCAACTATGACTATCAAATAGCCTCATGTTTGTTTAACACGAGTAGCACTTAACGTAGATATGAGATGTGGGTGAGGAAAGTGGTGTGGGGAAGTAAACTTACATGTACTAACCTTTACTCTCCACAATCCTCTTTCCTTTTAACAAAAAATTGTGATAAAGAATGATCAGGCATTGACCTAGAGTGTGGCACGTGGGTGCGGTCGCACCCGCCAAACCGCGGGGCCGCTTCTAAATATTATATTAAAACTCTATATCTACTTCAAAAAATCCAATAAAAATCATATGTCTACCCTCAAGTTCCACATGAAAATTCTTGGTTCGCCCCCAAAATCAAAGTAACTATTAAGGTCCACTGCCCTCAAACAAAAATCTTGGGTCTACCATTGAGTATGATGAAATAAACTTTATTACAAAAGGTTCTTTTTAATGGACACACACACTCTCTCTCTCATCTAGACTTTACCTTATGCTATCTAAACTAACATTTAACCTCACCTCTACACTTTGCCTTTACCTTTTCCATGATGTGAGATCCACCTTACCTTTGCCACACCACACATGTTAACAAACATGTTAAGGGATGATGGAAAATGAATACCTATCGATCACCCTAGTTAATTTAATATCTAAGAAAGTCAAGGTCCAGTATACATCTTCATATTTTATCCTTCCCCCTCGCCTCTAAAAAAAAAAATCCTTCAATGGAGCTCATTTCCCCTTGAATTTCTGTACAGTCAAATCCCATATATTTTTTTGCAAACAAACAGGCCCTAAAAGATACAAGTGGATGCACAAAGGATAAATTAGGATTTAGCCAGCACACGGATGACAACATCAGATCATTTACACTTTAACCCCCTAGAACGTTGTACAAAATGAAGTAATGACCACAAAAATTATATATATATAATTTTTCCCAAAAAAAAATATTCCTTCATTAAAATAACAAGTCACATCCACGTTGAGCATGAGCACCACATAAAACTGAAAGTGCGGCTTATAGTTGTCGATTAGGATCACTAATGCTGGTGTCTATCACCAAAACCAGGAGAGAGAGAGAGAGAGAGAGAGAGAGAGAGAGAGAGAGAGAGAGAGAGTCTGTGTGCACGTGTGTGGGGTGTTTTGGGGGGGGGGGGGGGTTGTTGTGCATGCATGAGGTCATTGTGTTCATCATCCGTAATGATCAATGATCATCAATGCCTTGATCCAAGTATGTTAGGGTCAACTACATGAATTTTGAGCATTCGTCTTTCATCATCGTGTTTGTCATTGTAATTTACAAATTCTTATCCCTATTTCACTCTACATTTTATCAATCCTACAAAGCTTATTCTTCTCATAGGGGCTGTTTTTGCTTTTTTGTGTTTTTGTCGATCATACTTAAGTCAATTTCTTGATTTTCTATTGGAGCTGCTTGTAAATTTCCTTTGATGTTATTATTTCTAGTTCTATCATATTTTTAAATTTTTTCTTTGCATATCCAAGCGTATTAATAAGAATGAAGATCTAACTTATTTCTAATTCTATCATTCTTTCTTTCTTTGCATAATATATTTTCGCATAATATAAGAACGAAGATCTAATAATGATCTTCTAAAAATGCCCCGTATAATATAAGAATGAAGATCTAATAACGATCATCTAAAAATGCCCCTTTAATCAAAGGAAGAGTTGATGGTTGCCCAATAATTCACTATCTTTATTGATCATGCATTGATCTTGGTGGAATATATTCCTGGAATTTTCTTTTCATTATATAACAACACATTTTGATCGTATTTTCCTTCCCTAACTATTTTTCCGTTTAATACCAAGCAACCATGATCACCACCACATTGGGTGCAAGGTGCGCATCTAGGTGTGAGGTCCACGTGGGTCCATCCGAATGGATGAAAGATAGGGCCCTCTTGAATTACACCAAATCAATGGGCTTTGCACCCATCTGAATGGATTGGACTCATAGAACGATTGCATCTTTTTTTTTTTTTTTTTTGTTGAAATTTGTGGGCTCAGATGGTGGCGATATGATGATCAAGTGGGCCGCAAACTTGGTAGGGAGACATGAACAACTTCGATCTTTCAATGCCCTAGATCCCATCCACAGGTGGGGCCCAAGGTGTGCACCACAGTGAGGTGCATATCTAGCCTAGATGCGCACTGCACACAAGTGATCTAGACTGTAATACCAAGTATGCATCTTCATATGAGATAAGAAATTAATGCTCAATGTTATAATATCAGTGTAAGTGCCTATTTGCTTTGGGAGAATGGGCCAAGAAAACAAGTGAAGAAAATTGTCCACAGTTTGATTTTAAGCTATCGACATTCTCTACTTTTTTCATTGAAAACTTCCCTTCTTAACTCTTCATAGCATGCCCTTAAATGATCCTAAGATGAGAACCAATAAGCAAAGAAGTTATATCGTTAATTGCCATTCTAGCTGCTGACTATCTTGATCAACTTAATTGAAAGAAGCTGCCAAAATTTTGAGCTAATTGGATAAAGATCAAACAAATGGGATTAAATCATCGACTAGATGGTCGAGATGGATCCAAATACATTGTGTAATTTTAGAATTATTCAAGGACTTAAGACATGAAAAATTGAGACTTTTTGACCATCTAATCAAAGCCCAATCAAAAGCCGAAACATTATTTTTTTTTATCAATAATGGAAACTTTATTAATTAGAAGAAACCAAAGTAACTTTACATGGAATGTCCAATAACTTCTTTTGCATGCAAAGATGAAATCGGGCAACTTCTTAAAAGGAATGTTACGTGATCAGGAAGGAACCTTAGCACAAGAAATATCCAAAGAAGATTTAAACATGGAAAAATTTCCAAAGCACAATTAGGAAGGATCAATCAACAAGCAAGAGGGCATCATGCTTTTAGAAAGTTATTCTTGATTGTATTAAAGACTTTGTTTGGTGTTCTTTTTATATTGCTTAAATATTGTGGCTTGCTATGATTAGAAGTAGTTAGAGTTTTGTTTATGGAAGACATTATATAAATATGCTTGTATTAGATGCCTGCTCTAAGTTGGATAAATTGATATTTTTTACTCAATAATATTGCACTATTCTGTAATTGTTTCTCTTTTCATGTTGGATTGACATAGATTTCTCCCAATGTTGAACATGGTTTCAAGTGGTGGATTGTGTTTGAGGTAAGAGTTTTACTCTTTTTCTTCTTAGTTTCATTAAGTTTTTGTTAATTTAGGGTTAGGGATGAGCTGGTTTCCCTATCAAGTGGGCTCACCCTTTTGGACTATGCTACTCTCCATTGTGCAAAAGCATGACCCATCGTATATTGCAACCTTGTTTAGTACTAAAACCTAAACCAATAATAGTAGATAAAAAATCTGTAGAAAGTTCGTGTACAAAATCACACTCTATGTTGTTTACAAACTTTTTGATTCCTACAAGCATGTTACATGATTATGAAGTAATCTTAACACATGAAATATCTAAAGAAGATTCAAGAGATAGGAAACTTTCTAAAGCAGAATCAGTGCGGATAAATTAGTTTAAAAAAAGGGATCATGCTCATATCCAAGTGGCTGTCCAAGTCCAAAAAGGGAAAGTCTTATATTTTTATTCTTGGCATGCTTTCTTTTGGAAAGGTTTATTATGGATTGGAATAATGACTTTCTTTGGTATTCTTCCAATATCGGTTAGATACGACAGATGCTAGAATTAG
The DNA here is from genome assembly GCA_037013555.1 of Sextonia rubra. Taxonomy (NCBI): domain Eukaryota; kingdom Viridiplantae; phylum Streptophyta; class Magnoliopsida; order Laurales; family Lauraceae; genus Sextonia; species Sextonia rubra. Next base: position 1,519,892 of record JASUAD010000027.1, read on the forward strand.
CAGTTTAGGGATTTGTTTATGATAGACATTATATAAATATGTATATAATGTATTGGATGTCCAACTCTTAATCTAGATTTTGGATTTTTTTTCCAATAATTTTGCACTAATAAACGGTGCCCATTCTAAGCACAGAGCATGCAAGTGATGACTTCTGCAATATATATATATATATATTCATATAGAGAGGAATGTTAGTAAGCATCCTTCCCTCACCATAGGGTGAGGGTTGCCTATATGGCTTTTCTTATTTGTACTTGAGCATTCCTCTTTTTTATAAGCTTTTTGTCTTTTGCACATTAATATATCCATAGGGTGAGGGATGGATGCATGCTAATATTTTTCATATATATATATATAGGAATGATGCATACTACTATTCCTCTATTTCATGTGTAAAAGAGAAAATGCCAGTTATGGTTAAATACAAAAGAGGAATGCTCAGGTACAAATAGGGAAAGCCATGTAAATTGCCATTTGTTAAGAACAATACATTCTACAGTAATATTTATCCCAAACATCTCAAGCAAACTAGTTTTTGAAATTTGTTTCAATAATATGCTCAAAAGATATTGTCAACAAATGGTACTTGTTTGTAGGAACATGAGACAACCACAACTATCACTGCATAATATGAACTAAACAAACCAAAACACCTAAATAAGCACAAGCATATAGAACAGTTGGTTCCTAGAAGTTACCAGGAGAATGATCAAGGAATGGATATCACTATGAAGAATATAGAAATTTCTTGTTAGTTTGATTCATCATTGAGCAGTTGACTTGCACGTGGATATCTAAGAACCCAAGAACCATTAGATACACCCAATCAACTAATCCATATTTACCTTCCATGAAGCAAATAGGACAATTGGTTCCTAGAAGTTACTAGGAGAACGATCAAGGAATGGATATCACCATGAAGAATATAGAAATTTCATGTTAGTTTGATTCATCATGGAGCAGTTGACTTGTACATGCATATCTAAGAACGCGAGAACCATTAGACACACCCAATCAACTAATCCATATTTACCCTTCCACGTCTCGACGAAACAGAGCAAATAGTTCAATGGTTTCTCTCCAACATAACAAACCAAAAGCTAAAAAGCAACACCTGGATAGCAAATATTCTCCTACGAGCTGCAAATTGTATGTAGTCTAGCTAATGGGGCCCAATTGGATGTGTTCCTAATTATATTGTGTGTAGGATGGATGGAAATATCTCTTTATGGATAAGAATCGTGTAGAAAATCAGCTCCATTGGATTATCCTAGCCGTTGATTTGAAAGGTGTTAAGATTTGATGATCGATTTACCATATATTTTTTTTCCTTCAAATTGAATCCAAATGTGAGTAGAGGTTTGATGAGCATAAAAATGGGGATGATGCTAAATCATGGGGGAATAAGAATGTGAAAGGGATTGAACTAATCAAAGGTGGGCCTAAGTGGGCCTCATAGAGCTAGACTGCATATGTTGTTTGCTCATAGGATAAGCTTCTCTACACTTGGACCACCAATAATGTGTATGAAGTACAAACCTTTTCTCAATCCATGCCAGATCTGTCGATCCTGCCTAAAAAGCTAAGTGATTAAAAGAAAATATAGAGAAAGATGACTTAGAAATGAAGATTGGATGGGAAAGAGTAAAAACCTTATTTCTTCGGCAATGATCTTCTTCATGGAGTTGTAGATGTTGATGTGGAGAAGTGGGCTTTGTACTATTGGAGACGTTATTGATAGAAATGTGGAAGCAACATGACTGCATCGACTGTCAAAATAGTATCTAAAATCAATCTTTTTCATATATATATATATATATATATGAAAATGATGATGGATGGATGCATAGTAATCTTCCTCATATATATATAAGAAAATGATCAAATGGATCACATAGTGGGCCCCACCATGGGATATAGTAAAAAAAGTTCTGAGCGGATAGTGAAGATGGTCCTCACAGGATCATTTCCCATATATGCATACATATATACATATATATATAGGGAGACCATATACACCGTATAAGACAATATTCATATGCATATGTCTGCCACATTTTTTTGTGAGAACTCTAGGTGAGGCCCACTGTATGGTCCATCCAAATAGACCACACACACAACTCCCTTGAATTGCACACGTCCACCAATTTTAGGTTATATTCAAATTTACTGGACCGTTGGATAGACCGTGTACTAATCCTAATGGAATGAATTTGTGGGTCGCGGATGAAGGGATTAGGGACATGTGATTGGGGCGAAACTTGATATCTAGGATGGTCTTGCATGAATCTTTTCATCCCTCTAGTCTAATTCCTTGATGGGGTCCACAGTGGGCCTCACAAATAAGTATGCATGGTCTTTCTATGAGGAACGTATGCACATGGGAATCTTCATGCGCATCCATCTCGCACCTTTTTTTTTTCTTGTGAACTCTAGGTGGGGGCCCCTGTGATATATATTTTAAGCTGCAGGTTGCCAACTTAGCTGGTGTGGACCCAACCTGCAGCTTAAAATATATGCTGGGGTTCAAAAGAGGCTGACAAGTTGGGTTAGGATTGCCATATCTAAATGTTCTTGAATATGCTCATCTCTTATTTTTACCTTTTTTACTTTTATCACACCTCCAGCTTAAGTTCTCAATGTTCTCGTCTCTGCTGCATTTTTCTACATTGATCTAGAACAAGTGGCATAATAATTTCGGAAACATTGGGGATCGCAAGATTTCAGTTGAAGCTACAGAGTCAACTTCAAACGTCAAATTGTCATGACTTTTGACAGGGATATTGTCTTGTGCAGTATTCTTTTCAAAGCTATTAATGCTTTATGATTACAAGGGGATTGAGGTTCGAAGGTCAAAATGCAATTTGCATACAGAACTCTTTATAGTAATTTTGTATTCTACATATTTTAGTGGTTTTTGAGTCGGCTTGAGGCTAAATTTTCATGGATTATCATGAAAAGTAATATAGAGTTGAGGCTAAATTTTCACGGATTATCATGAAAAGTAATATAGAGTTATTTTGATGATTTTTTTAATTTATGTAATTAGGATTTTTCATACTAACTGTAGTGACTTTTGCTATTTTGGAAAAGTTAAGGTTTGGGGGATCAGTTATAAGTCATTTTTATGTTTTCTAATGGGATAGTACGAATTTCACTGCAAGGGTCAAGGTTTTGTTATGGGTTGAGGATGATGATCTTTTTTTTATTAATTCTTTTGCACTCTCCATTATGCCAGGTGCTCATGTTTTTCTTCTATTGCTTTTTTTATTGACCAAAATTATTTTCCAGAAGTCATAGTGGGTCTGTCTAATAAAAATTTTCCTAAAACCTTGTTGATATGTGCGGATGAAAAAAAGCAGGTTTCCACTTCTAAATTATGCTAATCCAAAAATCAGTTAATCTTAACCAAGTCCAAATATCAAGGTGGTTTGCATATATATGAAAAGAAAATAGAAATAGTTTGGCCACATATGGCGTTGTGGATAAGGCGCCCGTTCCTGTAGCACCCACTAGATCTTGATATATAGTGAATGTCCTTTTATTCCTATGTCTTGGCCAGTGAAAAAAAAAATGGAGAAGAATAAAAAAAAAATCAAAAATAGAAACAGTCGGATAGTGTTTCATGAATTTCATCGAGTCTTGAATGTATCAGTCGCAACCTACTCTAGCTGAGTCAGTTGGGTCTTCACTCTTCACCAAGTCAAAAGCCAAGTTTCTCACCAATTCCTTGTTTTCTGTTTTCTGAGTGCCAACTAACTGGGCAAAGCCTTGGCGGGTCCCACCCAGTTTTAGAAAACCATCGTTTCAATATCATCATTGGACCCACCATTAGGCTCTAGTGAAGACTTAAGGGCTAAGAAAGGCTCCTCGTTTAGTCCGTGGAAAGTTAAGGGTGGCAACTTGTCATGTGTATTATTGTGTATGGCCTCTCAGCTGAGAAAAAGCCTTAAATGCACTGACGTGGAAATCAGAGTGGAGCGAGTAAAAGACAACAAAAGCCTCGTCGGCTCTTTTCCCATGCATTCATGCATCATCTTCTACTTTCCAAAGTCGGTGGGTGTCCAAATCAACTCCATTAACTATCCCTCTTCTTCCAAAATACCCCTGGTTTTTCATTACAACTTCTAAAGTGCCTCCTAATGATCGATCTACTCGCTTTGCGTTTCACCTGGTGGCAATGATATATAGTACTTAGTAGTGAGGTTAGTGGGCAGTTATTGATCATCCACTAGATCTAACATATGGTCATTGTGTGCTTTGGATTGAGTGGGGCCTCCTGGTTTTGGCGATAGACACCAACATTGTTGAATCCTTATCCACAATACATGCCCACTTCCAGTTTTATGTGGTGTTCAACGTGCAGGTGACATGATTATATAATTCTTTTGTGGGCATCACTTTATTCTGTACAGTAGTATGGTAGGATTATAACAAAAGTTTTATACACATACCTAGTTGTGCCTAGAAATGTATTACACACGGGTAGGGCCGCCACCACCAGCATTACAGTAATTGCAACCCTCTACAATACGAAACCGTTCTATGTGGGGCCCACTACATGCAAGTATGCAACCCCTTCATCCATCCATGTATGGGATAATGTTTTCCGTGTGAGACGTTTAGCGTGAAAAGATTCAACCTATTCACCCATATACGCATCTTACGTCGGACATGCTCGTGGGGAACCATACCTGTTTTACCTAATCCACATGAGATCCACTAGATGAACCCAACCAACCAACCATCTAATAGTAGTATTCATGAATGAAATACTTGACCACCCTAGAAAGATTCAGCCAATCCTCCTACTATACCCACCTAAAAGTGAGCCACTAGTTCTGTTCTATCCGGAATCTGCCCAGTTTGGTTATGCAATTTCTCCGCAGAAAGGATATAAAATATTATAAGTGCCTTTCCTCCGGTTTGCACAAACACAAAAAAGGTTTTCTGTCCTTCTGAAACTCTCCATTTTGCTTTGACTGACAGTCAAAGTCATTTATTTTGATTTTTTGAAATCCTTAACAAAGGTGCAGTCAAAGGTGACTGACTTCGTTTTAACTTTAAATTTACTTTTCAAGGTCTCAAATTATACTTATATCCCTTACTTTTCTTTAAATGATACATAAGTGATACTTACATCCCTTACTTTTTTCTAAATTATACATGTGCCTATATATACTCCCAATGAAGAGCCTCTGAAAAATTATAATCGGATGATTTTATAAATGTTGGGCTCACGCGAGATACCTTTGAGTTATCTAAAGGAGGGCCATTACAAACACTACTGTATTAATTAGACATAAACTCCCTAGTCCCGGTCCCTAGTAATTTCTCCTGGTCAAAGGTGGGCAGTGCCATTCCAGTGAGTATCTCAAAAAGCAGAGGGTAGTTACCTACTCCGTCCTGTTTTTCTCCAGTGGGGAGGTAAAGGTTCGCTTTCTCTTCTCCAGCTCTCTAAAGCGCCCTTCACCTTTTCTTCATTTTCCCATCTCCCACCACTCTCTCTCTCTCTGTCCACTAAGATAAATAGATCACCATCCAACCGAAGAAGCTCCCCCTCTCTTCTCTCTTCTCTCTTCTCTCTTCTCCTTTGTGGACTTTCTTCTTCGCTCGGTTCAGTACCCCAGAATCTAGAAGAATGAGGCGAGTGCCGTCCTCCTCCGACTGGCATCTCGAGTTCCTGCAGTGGCCGGATATGCCTGCAGAAGAGGAAGACGCGAATCGTCGAAGCTCGAACCAGGAAGAGGAAGAAGAAGAAGAAGATGATGATAGAGCTGCTGCTGTTGCTGTTGGTGCTTTTAGTGTTTTGGGAAGAAGAATACGGCGTAACGAAGACTGTTTTCAAGACGCTTGCTGCAGCGATCTCACCTACGATTTCCCCAACACTTCCACCACCAACGTTCGTTTTCTTCTCTCCCCTTCTTCTGATCCTTCCTTTCGTTCTCTTAATTTGATGATGTGGGGCCCACTTATTTTAAGGATCGAGTAGCTGTTGGATGCTTATGTATCGTTGCAGGGGTGAGGTGGGCCCGACATCACCAGTTCTAGCTAATTCGTACGGTTCCGATTGGTGGGGCTTGGTGTGTGTGCGGTGATGATGAGTCCTTTTTAAGCCTTTGAATTAGTGCAGAGTCCGGATCCTCTGATGAAAAACCCCACGGTGGAACTCCAGTGTGGGTGGGTCCATCTTTTTGGAATTCTAAGCCGCTCGACGGAAGCCCCAAAATTTTGATTCCCAATCCTCCGTCTGGTCGTAGCTATTACACTGGAACTCCATTGTGCCCCCACATTGAGATAATTCGGACCGTTCAAGATGGATCCCATCCCTTTTCAGTCAACTATCCTCAGCTTTTATTTTAGTTTCTCCCACGTAAGGTTGATTACATGATTGAAAATATGACTTGAGTGTTGGTATGGCATCGCTGATGATGCGCCTTTAATCATGTTTTCATCATGCCCTTGGTCGAGTAGTGGGACTCACTCTTTATTATTAAATGTGAGGATATATAGAAAAATGGAATTGCATTCATCTTGAATGGTCTAGATTATCATTTTGTAGGTCCATAATGGAGTTAAAAAGGCGGTTGCCAGAGGATCAAAATTTTCAAATTTTACCTCCGTAAGGTTGACCATGTGATTAAAACGTGACAATGGATAATGCATGAGATTGTGTTATTCTCTCTCCCCTTTTTAATCAGACAGTCAATCTTACAGTTTCGCGGTTATTTTGAGTGGTTTGAATTTTCAATAGATGGGCTCTACACACTTCTTTTAACTCAAGATTCATTGGGCTCAAGGCCTTAAGAGGATACAATCTCCAATCTGTACTGTCACAGGTTGGTGGGGCTTGTTGGGTATGGTGATTCTTATTGTCCTTAAATCTTATGCTGCTGACTCGGTAGTTTTAGGAGGAAACTTAGTCTAAAACACGTGGCCTGTTACTCGGCAGGATGTTTGACCATAATTCAATCCCACTGACTCAGGGCACATGGCATGTTGGTGGACTTGAGGGCCTGATCGCCTGATGGCCTCATGCCATTGATCTGATATTATTTATGGTTAGTTTGCTGCTCTATATTGCAACCAGCCCACGTTTCACTTTAAATAGGGGTGTTGCACAGCGTTGAATTGCCTAATGCCACACATCATCAATTCAATAGTTCTTGATAGGCATCTTGCATTAAAATTTGGGTCATTTCTTATAAAGAGGTCTATCTAATATTAACCGATAGAGTCTAGATCTTGTCCCATCTTACATGGGAATTGTGTAATAAATTCCTGGAGGTCCATCTTAGAGTCCACATAGTGACAATTTGGACGGTTAAAAATTAGTCTCATTCCATTCAGAGATATAACCTTAAATTTTAATTTAAAAGGAGTGGGTCTCACCACCCAATTGAACAACATCGCAGAAACATGATTGGTGCTGATTTTGTATTGCAGCTGACATGTTGTTAATCATGTTTCTATCATGGTTCTCAATCGGACGGTGGGACTCACTTCTTTTTGAAGTTTAAACTGAAACTTAAGGATATTTCATTGACTAGGATGGGATTCATCTTAACAGTTCGGATTATCTCTATGTGGGCCCTAGAATGGAGTTCTAGGAATTTGTTGCACGGTACCAGTGTAATAGGCATGACATATGATCCGGACTCTAATTAGAAGGTGAGCCCCACACTGGAGAAATTAGGTTTTACTGACACCACGTAGGATCATTTCTCTAGAAATATAATGTGAAAAATGAACAATACTAGTGAATTATAGGTCAAAGAGCATGAAATAAAACAATGACTCTAAGGGAGCTAATCCAAGCCATATACATGTATTGGTGGGACCCTTCGGACTTCCCAACAGGCAACTTTCTATGTTATGCATGAGGTGGTCATGTCAGATGCCAAGAATAACTTGCGAAGTCAGGTTAACTGTGTTTGCTTCAAATTCAGGGGATATGTATGCAATTGGATCTGACCCACATCTATGTTTTTATATTATTGTGAAATCATAAAAACATGATGAATCAAATGACCTAAATACCTCTGATTGAATATGTCTCAGTAGGCAAGGGGAGCGGACTCCTGTCAAACTTGTGGTTGGATTGCTTCCCATCGGATATGATCATTGGTCAGATGTGGAACATCCTGAATTTGATTGTTGTTGTTACCATCAAAGTTCAAGTTTGTACAGGCGTGGCCCACCATTAACTTACAAAGCAATGGTCTAAATTAAAATTTTGATTTCTAGATAGACAGGTCCCAACCTGTGTAAGCTTTTTGTCATAGGGTCACATGATATTTCTCACTTATAAATAGGCTCTTACTTTCTGCCTAGTTTTAAAACTCTTTTTGACTCACCTGAGTCAGGGCAAGTTGACTCAGCTCATTGTTTTTGACACGACTCAAGCCTGCAACCTCGGGGTTGTGACGTATGGCACCTTCCAACTGTTCTACAGGTTTGTGTTTGCTTAGTTATTAAGAGTGATCCACAATGAAGTTGAGCGATCCTGTCAATCTTGTTACCTACACTCACCTTTACGTAACCCAATCTAGAGAAGCACATGCCCTTCTTTGAGGTTTGGGCTAAGCACAACCACTTTTTCAGGCCTGACTTATTGCAATGGTTTATAGGCTGTTCTGCTTCAAGCCATGCTTGACTAGTTCTGCTCCAAACATGAAATGATTGGGGCAAAAGCTTGGCATGAATCCATGGACCTAACTAAATAAATTGGCTGGTGCATAGATCACTAGTCTGTTGTGGAACAGATGTTTGCTTCAGGCTTGGTCTCTAGTTCATGGGTCACATCCTGAGCTGGTTCGCTCTAGTACATTTGTGCCCCTTGGTAGTTTTTGGACAAAAAAGAAAATGTCATGAACATTTAACTTTTGTTTTAAGTTTCCATAATTTTCTTCCAAATATACTACCCTGAGATCAGCAACTGATTTGTATTATACCATTTGGTTTTCTACGTATTATGATTATTAAGATATTTTATTGTTACCGTTGAAAATAACAGGATACAATAAACAACTATGCTTCTTGTGATCAGATGAGAACAGCCATGCCATGGTCTCAAAATCTCACTCATCCGACCATTTCTGCAACTATGGACTCTCAATCATCAATATGCGGTATGGCTTGATTGATCTCTGTCTTACAATCAACTTATTTATATAATGTTGGATCTGAGCTGGTGCATAAACTGAAAATACACCAGTAGGGATCCCCCATAACATATATTCAGCTATATCTGAATTTCAAGAAACAAGCCACGGACACATATAGCATTTTGTTTGTTATTGTTCAAAGTGGTTGTGATAGTTAATGTTTTGGAGATGATGACCTTTTTGCAGGCCCTGCATCTGTGTGTAGTGGGTTAACAGTTGGATATGCTGGCTCTGCATCTGCTGGAAGTCCGAATTCACCTCTTAAACCTAAAACTCTGGATATTCAAGCACGTGGTGCAACAAGTGGTTCTTCCAGGGAGCAGTCAGATGAGGATGACTTGGAAATAGAAGCTGGCCAATGTGAGCAAAGCACCAATATATGCGATCAACGACGCCTTAAAAGGTACTGTAGCATCTTCTTATTGATAGAGGCTGTTTTTTGTTGTTGGAACTTGCCATTAGAGTGAGATTTACTAGGCGAACAGTTAGCATCTTCTTCTTATTGATTGAGCTGATTTTGTTGTTTGAACTTTCCATTAGAGTGAGATTTGCCAGGTGTGTTTAGCTTACCATTTTTTGTCGAGTTGTGTAGATAAGTCATATGGAAGAACAGCTATGACTTCTGACGTTTTGTTTCTAATATTCACTCTGCTAAATACTAGGCTGCTTACCTTGCTTATATATCATGTGCTTTTTGTTTGCAAGATCAATAAGAATAACACACATAAGAGGATAAGAATAATGCATTGAACAAAGTCACAAAAGTGAGTTCTAATGTGCTTGGTCTTATTGTGCAAGTCTTCTACCCTTTGGTTCATTTGAATTTCCACTCACCATAATATATGTCCAACGGCATGAGTGAATGTGTGAGCATGTGGATTAGATTGTGGTTGAGGATGTAAAGGGATCGGTTTCAGGACTGGCCGCGGTGGATCCAGACCCGTCCTGATTTAATTCATCGGCCTGGACTTCTACATTTCAATGTTGATGACAGGTTTTAAACCTGGGACCTATTGACTGCTAAGTTGAGCATTGGACATCTAGCTAGAGCCTAAAACTAGAAGCTCTTTTCATGCATACTTTCATATCAGGTATGGACCTGATTATTAATTGGATACAGAAAAGGGTCTATGCTTGGGCATTTTGGGCAAGTCCCTTGGGTAACTGGGTAATTGGAGGTTCATTGGCATCCCTACTTGTGGTTTGTGAATGGTTTGTGCATATTTTATATGGAAGCTTCCCTCTTTCTTGCCACAAAATAGTGTGTTCAGGTTCACTTATAACAAATACTACTTTGAGATGAAATGCATCCTACTTGCCCCCACCATAATGGGAAAACTTTGATGAAAACCTTAGCATTCACAGTGTGAATCTTACAATTTCAGTTGAATCTTATGCAAAGCAATATGAATTTTATGCTTGACCAAAACAGCATATTTGATCTTTACAATTATGGATCTGAAATGTATGTACAAAGAACAGAGAGTGGTCAGATGATCTCAAGTTCTTGTTGTTCCACAAGAGAAAGGCAACGAGAGGAGAGCAACTGCAAAAAGAATATGGCAAAAGCCAACAAAGAAACCCACAAAAGCTGGGCCAGCCAAAAGGACCACCCACAGGCTGGGCCTGCCGAACACAGAAAGAGGCTCACCCAAGATCTATGGCAGCCAACTACACCAGATCAGCAACTACTAGCTGAGAAAGCTAGCTAAAACAAACAGAGCAAAAAAAAAAAAAAAAAAAAAAAAGAAGAAGAACATATAGCAACACAAACCACCAAAAGCTAATTGGGTTGATGTTACTCATGCGACAGTAGCTTTTTATCATTGGTTTGTTTGATCCAGGAACTCGGTGCTGAAATTACTAGATCTCAGGAGCTCAGTGCTGAAATTACTATCTTTGATCTTCTTTGCCAGTGAAGGGGCACTGAAACAAAGCTTCCAAGGAGATACAGTATGGTTAAAGCAACCATTGAAAATCTATTTGCCATCAAACCCAATGCAAATATTGAATGTCTATTTTTAAGCTTCAGCAATGAGCTTTATAACAGCCTCGAAACCATTTTCATTGGCAACAGATTTCACCCATTAAACTAAAAGAGTTTTACTTATTCCATTCTTTAAATGGGCAATTAAGGTGTGCAAAATTGATAATTAACAGAACTGATTTTTTTTCTCCTTTTTTGTTGCCTTTATATTCTTTTCTCTTGTTGTAATTTTGCTTGTGTTTTGAGTTTGAAATTGCATCTTTCCTTATTTACTTTCAGCAGTCATGAAAAGGGCTTATCCTACCCTGAAGCCATTCAGCATCGTGATGTTGATGGCTAAGATCAAGAATGGAGGAGGGACCAATATGTTTCCTTTAATAATAATCCTTTGGTACTCCTAATCCATTAGAAGTCTTTGCTTCCAATAGGAAGCCATGTGCCAACAAATTTTAGCTCGCATAGGAGGTCTTATTTGTTTAGAATTTCTTGTAGTACAAGCCTTCTGAAAAAACAAATTGTGCTTGTGGTCACGTGGGTGTGGTGACGAGGCACTACATATGTGTGTCCATCTCTACCAATTTCCTATTCTTCATGAGGGTTTTCTCTTGTTGTGGCTTCAGGAAAGTGTCCAATCGGGAGTCTGCTAGGAGATCAAGGAAAAGAAAGCAAGCTCATTTGGCTGATCTTGAGCTGAAGGTACATAGAAGTTTCACCTTTTTCCTATTTACTTCTTCACGGCAGCATTTGGTATCATATCAGTGTCTGAACAAGTGGTTCTCCAAGAAATTGTTTTGTGCATTCACTCATTAGTTAATTTTGAACATGAGGAATCGGATCATGTTCTCTATGACGCTGTTATCAATTTCATTTTATTTCTTTTTTGAAAGTAGTGATTGTGTTGAATGCTCAAAATTTTTATTCCTTCCTCAGGTTAAGCAACTAAGTGGTGAACAAGCTTCTTTATACAAGCAGCTTTCAACTGCCAGTCAACAATTCGGTGAAGCCGCGACAGACAATAGGGTGCTCAAGTCAGATGTGGAAGCTTTGAGAATGAAGGTATGCTATTTGTCTGTAAACTAGATTACTGTTGTGTGATGCTGTTTAAAGCAATGTTCCAAACTCAATTAAATAGCAATTCACCAAAAGATGAAACCAACGAGTCACTTCCTGATTTCATGGCTCACTAAAATGTAAACATGGTTCATTTTCAAGGTTACTGTTTACATGAACTGTCCAAAATGTACATGTTTCAAGTGTGTGACTCAGTTGTCTCCTGACACCTATCTTTGTGACTCAAGTGAAACATGTACATGTTGCAGCAAGGTGACTCAGTTCTCTACATTGACACTGAGTTTACCACATGAGTCTGCTCTGCTTTGGACTCCAAATGTGCTGTTAGCTTAGTTTCAAGTATGCACAACACAACACGTATCTGAAATAGAATTGAATGGTTTGTTTCAGGTAAAAATGGCAGAGGATATGGTTGCTAGAGGGTCCCTGACTTGCGGTTTAAATCATCTCTTCCAAAACCATTGTGGGACCTCTCAACCACCTGTGTCTTGCCATGCGCAGAGTGTAGGAGTTCATGACATTAGCATCCCGGAGATTTTGACAGTTGGATCAGAAAGTGGAGAGACCATTAATGTGAATATTAGGAATAAACCAAATCAGGACAGCTTGCTTGAAAGGATCACAAACATGGATATCTTGCAGCAGAGTAGGCTTCTCAGCGATGGAGTGACCTGTGCATCGGATGTATGGGATATGTACATTGCTCCAGTTACCAAGTAAAGCGATTGCCTTCTGTAGCATGTGCAGTTTAGAGCTCTTGCTTGTTCAGAGCTCATGTTATGCGTATTATTGTTTTGAGTCTTCTTGTATTGCCTGTTTCATTAAGTAGAGAACTTGGACCTGGTGCTTTGATCTCTCTCTCTCTCTCTCTCTCTAAAGAGGAATTATGGGGTCGTTTCCTATTAATGGAACATATAGTTCAATGATTCAAACCTTTTTTTTTTATTGCAAATCCTACTGTGGTGGGGATAACCCATAAGTGCTTTAAATGGGAAGTCCATTGCCCCCCAAACTTTGGACCACAGAAGCAGACACTGAGCCCAAGGATAAATCTTGGAAACCTTATTTTGGCTTCGTTCACAGTGGGTCGCACAAGCTCAATAGCCAACCAGTGAAAAATGAAAACAAGTAGGATGATTTTAATCAATCAATAATTTAGTGAAGAAACCACCCAAAAAAACAAAAAAAAAAAAAAAAGATGGTTAGAATTCTCATTTTTGGACAATGCATAAAAACAGTGCTTGAATATTGATGCTTTCTTCTCATTTTAGACACAATCCATGAAACATAACAAAAACCAAAGATTTTTGTTTCTCTATTCCCACATCCTAACTTCTTATCAATTCAAACACAGCAAAATCCACCTTCCTATCAAAATTCAAATCTAGCACTTCAACCATCGTCTCCATCTCTCTCATTACTTCTCAACGACCCCTCCCCCAGGGCAACCCCAGACGCTCCAACGAAACCATCTCCATCCTTATTAAACAACATAAAACCTTGGCCATCAGGGCGGCCTGCTGCAGTCCATCCTCTATTGTCCCCACTATCTCATCAGCCCGCAGCTCATCCTCTGATCCCAAGGAGCTCAAAGCTTACACCTTCTTCATTGCCACCTGTCAGTCCAAGCATCTCCACCGCCCAACGCACCTTCTTTATTCTTCAACACACCCCCACCCACCCAACCACGGGGCATCCATACCAAACACAGCAGTTAGTGCCTTTGAGTTGCATGTGCAACTAAGTCACTGGCTCATTTTTGGTGAGCTGAGGCAACCCTTTTCGAGGAGCCATCAGTTTAGGTTTTTTTTTAATTTTATGACCCAAGGTATTTCTCGCTAGCCCACCCTTTAGACCTTTTGTCAAAATTTTAGGGCTATAAATCAAAAGGTTAGGATTATCTTATAGACTCAATATTTTATATCTAGGTAGGCCTCATATAGATCTTCACATCCAATGGACTTCCATGATCATCGTGCATCTCACTGGCCTCAACTAGGAGGGGCGTTTAGTGCTTCACGTATGTATATGATGAAACTTGTAAACACCGGTGAACCTAGGCACAACTATGTGGGGGAGGTTGCACCCATAGACTTCAATCCACTTTTAAAATAATAATGAAAATCCTCTCTTCGCTGTGGAAATTTATATGAAAATCCTACATTCGCACAAAAAACTCACATGAAAATCATAGGTTTGGTCCCAAAATCCAACTCCTAATGTGGGTCTGCACCCCTTAAATGAAATTTTTGTGTCCGCAACTACATCCAACCAATAAATGCCATGTAAAATAGTTGTCTTGCTTTGGGTTTTGAGTTAATTTAAAACATTAAAAGCCTTATTAGATATGAGTGTTTATACGTAGGCATCTGTGGGGTCCTTCTGTTAAAAATTCAAACCAATCAAATTAAACTGTCCTATCTTTTATGTGAAAATGAATCATGAAAGTCAATAGAGTGGACTCTTCGAGCATTTTTTCAACAAATCTTTATGTTGACATTTGCCTTTTTGACTGTTTATATAGACTTTCAGTAATTATGTATTTTCAGGATTTTCTCAATAAATTTATATTGGATGATTTTTATTTTTATTTTATTTTTTAGGAATTGTCACAAAATCTACATCTCCGGCATGTATTCAATGTACAGATCACAAAATCTTGAGTATTAACAGGACTACAGAGTCAATTTATTTTTTCATCGAAATATCCTTGACTTTCGATATCATGGGTCGTTGAGTCATGATTAGGGCTATAAAAGGGCTGGAATTGGGTTGAGCTGAGCTGGAGTAAGGCCGTGTACAACTCCCATATTTGTGGGCTGGGCTAAGGTCGGGCCGGAATCCTCACAGCCCTCTGCGGACATACAAGACCTAACCCCCACTCTATCCTCAAGGTCAGGGCCTAAATAAATATTGTTTTTATAAGTATTATACATAATATTTTTTTACACTACCACCAAATTTAAACCCCAAGCTAACCATATATCCGAGCCAGTGACTGGACCAATGCAAAATTAAATCTTATGCTTAGACATTTAGAACCTATTCAATAAATTGTTTAACACGTGTGGTTCAAATAGACATTAGACCCTTTTTGCAAGTTTCTTTTTAATATCTTTGTTAGGGACTTTTTGTCAAACAAGCACCTACCTTTTTTTAGCAAGTGGGAGAGTAGGATTCCATTATATAAATTTAACATTTATTCATCTGTTATTCACCTAAGTAATCTGTCTTTTGGATTACTCTTTACTCATTTATTAAATGAGATTGGTAATCACAGTCATTTGTGGTGTTAGTGTCCAATTTGTGGACCAAAAGTGGGGCCCACTTGAGCAAATAAAGGCATATAACCAGAGGATAATTTGAAACTGCCATATAAAATTTTTAGATCGTATATATATATATATATATCAACTGTTTTATTTTTTTCCCTAATATTACAATTGTTTCTAAATCACTTAAACTAAATGTCAGATTTGACAATTCAAAATACTTTCGGACCAAGTTCAACCAAGAGGATGAGTCCACCAATTATGCTGTCAAGAAATGCTTGCCCTACGGGCATCATAACAAGTCCAGAGAACCAGAGTGCTGTAACTCTTTACCTACAACAAAATTTTCACATAATCCTCCTGAATATGTTTGAGAATTTCAACAAAAACAAAAGCAGCTTCCGTTTCAAAAGAAAAAAACCAAAAACAAAGCTCAACAAGAAGTAAGAAAATAGTAGCAAGCTAAGAAATAGCCTATCTCATCAACATATCAAATCCAATGTTCTCCAAACAAAAATAGCTAAAAAGAAAGATAAATATCCATAATATACACTCATAGTCAGTTTATAGTCCATAATTAACCCCGAGTACCAAGAAATAAACTCAATAAAGTTTCAACCAAGACATTTAGTCCTTTTCATCTTGTTTGATAGTTTGGTTTTAGTCCACTAATATCAGCCAATGATAGAGAGTAGTAGCATTTTGGAAAGGAGAATAGATGAGGAAAACATGATGTTACAGCCATCAATGGATTAATTAAAGAAGTATTAATAAAAATTTAAGGAATTTATTGTATTAAACAACATTTATAGTGTAAAAAAAAACTACATTTAACTAGAATATTGAACTGCTGATGAGGCAGAGTCGATGAGGCTTTATGGAGAAGCCAAAGGATGAATTTTATCTCAGCTCTCAGCCTCCATCCATCTTTCAGGTATACAAGGAACCATAGTATTTATTTTTTATATCAATAGATGACAGGCGGGGCCTCCTCAGGCTGGTCCGAGTCAAGCCCTAGCTCGGCCTTAGAGTTGTGGGCTTTTACAAATTTGGGCTTTACAGATGAAAATAAAGCCTTTGATTAGAGGGCTTTTGTGGGTTGGGTCCCCTCATCTAAGGGCTGCATCCTGAGTGTGATTTTTCTCACCGTTTCTAGTTCCTTTCGCATTACTTTTGCATTGATCAAAAGGACTCAAACCAAACTCCACCTCACCCTCTCTCGTAACATACCTTATATCCCTAAAATACCAAACCTCTTTTTTTCACCCAACACAAAAACCCATTTCTAGCTCCCTGCGCAAACTCTTTCATTCTCTTTCATCTCAACCCTCTTCCATTGCCTCTTCTATTGCCTTCTTGTTTCAGTTCTTCCTCCATTCCAAGCCTAAAGTCCTCTTCCATTTCAAATAAGTGTTTTTTTTCCATTCTCTTCTTTTATGCTATTGTGGTTTTAGAAGTATAATGGGTTTTGTGCATCCATTAATCATGAAATGGTTGTGCTTTGTGATCTACATCTTTAGAGATCACCTATTAGGCTTATAAAGTGTCAGAAGAATCAATTCCCCCGCTGTGTTTGGCCCTCCAGGGCCAAACGGATGCTCTCTGTTTGAAGGGCTGAGCAGTCCATTACCTTTTTTTAAATATAAAATCAACACTATATAAAATGCAGATATGGACAAAACTAGTTCTTCAAGATTGAGACCCACAGCCTCGAATAGGAGGCATTGTCAATGGGTAGAAGAGCTTGTAGAAGAAGCGTCTAAAATTGGAGAACATTAAGCTCCTGAAGAAAATGAACAAGAGGAAGATGAAACTACAGTTGGGCCAATGAATCGAAGCTTACTTAAGAGTATCGATATGCACGTTGCAAAATTCCTATGGAAGGCGAAGTGTGTTTTAGTAAAAATATTACTTCGAAATAATTATCTATTTGTTAAAAGAGAAGTAGCTAATTATGAATTTGTATTTGAATGCAGGATCGTTGAAGGCTAAAATTCCTAAGTCATGGGTAGAAACCAGAATTGTGGCAGTTGAACGATAGTGAACGGTTTAAGGAACTGGTGAAAGCTTCTTTCTTGTGTCTATTGATAGATTGTTCTTAAAATGATGAACAAGACTATCGTGTCCGGTTTTGTTGATAGGTGGCACCTTGATACAAACTCCTTCCACATGCCTTTTGGTGAGATGATAATCATACTTGATGATGTTTCATGCATTTTGAAGATTTCCATTTATGATTTTGCTACTACGAATGATGAGAAATTGGCGTACCCCGATGCCGTAGAACTCATGATTGATGCATTGGGAGTCTCTAATGATGAGGTAAGAGCAGAACTTTGCACTTAAACAGGCCAATCACTAAAGTTAGAATGGCTTAGGGACAATTTTGTTGAAGTAAATGATGATGCTGGAGAGGATGGTGTTGATTGTGCAATAAGAGCTTACCTTCTTTATTTACTTAGTTGTACGTTAGTTGCTGACAAAACCAGAACAAGAGTTACATGCATATACTTGAAAATGCTGATGGATTTAGAAAATGCCAGAAACTATGCATGGGGTACCAGTGCTCTAGCATATTTGTACTAGCAATTGAGCTTAGCGAGTCGTTATGAGGTCAAACAAATGGTTGGATACTTGATGCTATTGGAAGCGTGGGTGTACGAGCACTTTGAAACACTAGCTCCTATAGCCAATGTATCCTATTTAGTGAGGTACTCTCGTGCGATGCGTTGGATTCCTCATAGGGAGACCGGTTCCGCTTTTCTAGGTCTGCGAGAAAAACTATACTGCTTGACCATTGATAAGGTAAATTAGTTTGCATATTGTTTTCTTTCCATTAAAAGCATATATTATCATTCTAATGCATCATATTATTTACAATGATTATCATGTTTGCAAGTCACATCGGATTCTTATATTTCTTGCAGGCGAGAATATCCATTCTATCAACTTGCCTTATACAGTAGAGTCATAATGCAAATGGATATTGTAGAGCCATACCATTCAGATAGGGTTCTTTGGTAATTTAATCGGTTCCAAATCATTTCAAATCCGCCTTTAAAGCTGGTTCACTGTTCGAGGGGTAATTCAACCCAATCGTATCATATTTCGTTCAGATTATATGATCAAATGTGGGATCAACGGCGTAATCACTTACTGGCCCAAGTAAATCAGAGTACATCGATTCGTCGTCCTTGGGATTGCATGCCAAATTATATGAAATGGTACACAACAGTGTTATGGAGAACATTGACAAACCCCGAATTACAGTCTGGTTTTCATTAAAGTGAGTTGATACTACATGTATATAATGTAATTGATTATGAATTGTGTGACACAAATGCACTTCGCATCTATAAAAGAATTGAGCCAAGGGTTGAAGAAGTATTCGCATAAGATAGACATAGTTTGTATCGAAATGTTCATCATATGGCCTGAGCTTTGCCCGAAATTTCCATTGAGGATGAGGGTGAAACAAGTAGAGATCCCTGTATGACATTATGTGCATACTTTCATCAGTCTAGGAATAGGAGATAAGTATTGATTTGACATATGTGTTGATTGTACTTTTCATTACAAGAACTCTATGTAATGAACTATGATTCAAGTTAATCAAATATGTCTTCTTTTTACAACATGATATTTCAAAAAATATTACATTTCCATTACAAGATTCATTACATCACTCTTTAAACGCTACATGATTCATTCCAGATCAGTACTTTCACATGTGGTTACGTCAGGATTGACGAGTTCTCTAAATTGCTTAATCCGATTTATATATGCAGTTTTCCATCCACTCACACATGAATGATGGAATTTTCGCCACTTATTTGCAATTGATGTTGTTGGATGACCGGGTACTAAGAAAACCTGAAAAAACTGACAACAATGTTTAAAAAACTAATCCACATCTTCACTAGTAATTAAATATCGATGTTGAATTGTACTTGAACAAAATGGCAACCACTAACAAAACCTATAGCTATCTTTTTCCTACTAGAAATAGGCATAGGTGTTGACCTTAGAGGAAGAAAAGTAAGGCACTGTTTATTACTCAAATGATGCAAGACTAAATTATAATGAGATGCTATAAGATGACCCATATCAAGTGTTGTCATCCAATGATCATATGAAAGGTGGTCCTTATAGTATGATAATGACGCTATTAGATCTTCAACTTTATTTTGGACCCTATACAATACCCTATAAAGATCCACATGTGTAATGAGCTCTTCTACAAGTTCTCTCCTACCCTCATTCTAACCTTTTTTTTATTGAGACCAAGCAATCCCGTAATAGCTCTAAACCCACAATTACCGTCAACTAGCATGTCCTTGACAGTTCTTATATAAGGCCTTATTTCCCGTGGGAATGAATTATGCTAAGGTAAAGTATTCGAGTTATTCGATCATGTCTGAACTTTTAGCTTCTCAACCTTTTCTTTCTTTTTTGCTTTGGTTTTGGAGTCAATTATCACTCTAATGGATGTAGGACAGTAACTGTCCTGTGCAGATGGGACCAATTTAAAAGCACTTGGGGCACGCCTAGTAGATGTATCGAGTCTTAATGGTGGCATATCCCTCGTCCTTGATTTCATTTCTGGTTCTAGTAAAAAGGTGGTGGCCAGCTTAAAAATTTCTCCTAATTTCTTCAACACTTACGTTTTATGAGTACAATCTATTACTATGAACACTGATTGAATATAAAACAACTCCGCCATACACTCTAGGTCCATAGTTCTAGCTTTTGATGTATGAGTAGACACCATATCTAGCTTACCCCGATGAGGATGTATGCATTGGAAAGGAATTGGCTGACTTTCAATCATTTACTCTGTAATCTCATGAGTATAAAGTAAACCATGTATACGTCTCATAACGCACGGACACACCTTTTAGTTAATTTTGACAACATTTGATCTGCGTCTTTGAATTAATATTTTGTCCAATGCATTCCTAAAAATGTTCCCATGAAACTCTTTGAATTTAGTCGGCTTGAAATTGTGTTGGACAAGTATCTTACTTTTTTCATATGATACTTTAATACCCGTGTGCTGCACTTCAAGCAAACTATGGATCTTTGACCAATTTGTTTCAAAATTTCCTTGACTAGATTGGAAATGCCTCTTTAACTGTGCATGCGAACTCTCTGCCCTGCAAATAAGAGAACGACACAATACAATAATAATTCATAATGTTATAAAATGATCCACATTCATAAAAAATTCCAAGGTCTAAACCATACATGTTTGATGTAGTATTTTCGAAATGCATACAATTGTTCATCCACGCTAAGAGAAATCTTTCCTTATATGGGTCTAGCCAGCTATATTTGACATATTAAGTGCCTGCGGATATGTGTTGAAGTTTTCATATAGCTTTGTCAATTGTTCAATGTACTCTTCTTCCGTCAATGAATTTGTTAACATATTCCAATGTGTAATGAATTTGCCTCAACTTTGCTTTGTTTCGAACAATTTCTTATATTTAGCAAGCACATTCCTATTGATGTGTTATTTGCATAATAAATGTGCAGTATTTGGAACGACTTTATCAATGACATTCATTGGTGCCAATTCTCTATCTGTCATAATAATATGGGGAAGGACTCCATCTCTGATTACAAATCGTAATACACTTAATACCTATGTATAGTTGTCTTCACATACAACTTTCATATACACAAAACATAGAGAAAATGTCATGTCATAATGTTACGCCAACAACTTCCAACAGTGGCATGCAATACCGATTGGTCTTGTAAGTGCAATCTATTTTAATATATGCGGAAATGTATGTAATAAGTAAATACTGGTTGGGTGCATCAATAAAAGATCGTTCATAACATCAGAGTTCTCACAATTTCTATGCCATTGGATGTACTTATGCTCCACCAACTTTCTCAATAAAAGTTGCATTTGACTTTTTCCACCATACTCAATGACTTTATGCCTATGTCATGTATTGTAAATAATCTTCGTTGTTGTCACATTAAGTTCATTTCTTTGCTTTAAAGTAACCAAAATTTCTTTTGGTTTGACTATTCTTTTAGACATATCAACCAACAAGTTTGTTTCCTCTTCTGATAATCTACCTGCATATGAATGATCCTTTAAATATTGCGCAGTAGAATGGTTATGCACACTACAAAGAACCTCTACTATCCAATAGAATGGTTTCCAACTTTTTTCCCTTCAATAAAAATAGGCACCATATTTCTTCGTACCAGTTTGCTTAATCTTCTTCTTAGCAGGTTCATCATCGTCGGTGATCTTCTTTGCATTATAATGTCCATTTCTCTCACATGTAAGTAATACCCTAAGTTTTACTCCAACCCCAGCCGCATTAGAAATTTTAATAACAATGATAAAGTTATTTCTCCTTTCAACAATAGGAGCCTAATCGATCAATGTCTCCTAACTAGGAATATTTACAAATGCAACTCTTATAAAAGAGTTTATTAAAAACACTTTTACAATAACTTTTACAAAGAGTTTTGTAAAAACGATGACGAGTCTTCCCTACCTCATAAGTAGTAAACTCATTGATATAATTCTTAACACATTTAGAGCCTACTTCACTTTTTTGTATAAAAACCTGTTGAAAAACTGATTAAAAAGAAAAAAAGTTGTTTGGCCACTTATGGCCAAATAGATGGCTTGTGTTTGGACCTGGAACGCCGAATAGGAGGTTGATGAAAACTCTTCCACTTATTACGAAACTTTAAAAAAGTAGCAAAAACTAATAAAATTCTTAGGTTACTAACCTTGGCACTCGTATTGAGAGTGAAAACCATCAAATCCTTATTCATTTCCTTTTCCATTGTGCCCTTTGATTAGTAATATCTTTATGCAAGTAAGTTGGAGGAAGAGTAAGATATGAGTGAGTGATGGAGGAATAAGATAGAAGAAGAAGATGTTAACTTTAAAAGAAGAGATGGTGGAAGAAGAGATGGAGGAAGAAGAGATGGTATGGAGTTAGTACGGAAAGATTGTCTATGAAGAAAAAAAATTCTGTGCATTTTGAAGGGAAAAGGGCAATATTGTCACTTTATAGAGGGGTAAAATTGGATTTAGAAAAGAGTGCTACTATTTAAACACGGCCTTTTTCTCTCTTAAGTCAGGTTTTTAATCAAAATTTTATTCAAAAAATACCCCTATATGAAATGATGAAAATACCTTTTTCCCTCCAAAAACGCATACAACAATTCAGGGTTCGTTGCTGTTTTTCTTTCTCCACTGTATCTTCTTGCTTCTCATCTCTTCTTTCTCTTCTTCACCAGTCACTCATCTCTTTTTCCTCCTCTTCACCACTTACTCATCTTTCTTCTTCCATCACTCACTCATCTCTCCTACCTCTATTAATCACTCTTATTCTTACTTTCTAAAGGCTATATCAATAATCGAAGGGTGCAATGGAGAAGGAAATGAGCGAGAAATTGATAGTGTTCACTCTAAGTAAGAGTAGGAAGGTTAGTGAACCAAGATCTTTCTTAGATTTTCCGTTCATTTTAAGTTTCATTTTGAGCAGGCTGCCTCTCGTACAGACTCGCAAGGCCGAATATATATAGTATGTTCGGCCATTCATGGCCGAACAATATGAAACTGTTCAGCCATGTATGGCTAAACACCATTTAATTTTTTTTTGTTTTAAAGTAAGAATCATTTGTTTTGATGTTGTGTAGGCTCCTATAGAAGAAAGTGAAGTAAGATCGGAATCTGTTAAGGATTATACGAACGATTTTACTATTGAAGAGTTATAGTAGATTCGTCATAGTTTATACCAAAGCATTTTGTAAACGTTATTGTAAAAGTAATTTTAGTAAACTTTCTTATATTTGTAGATATTCCACAGTCGGGAGGTATTAATTGATTGGGCTCAGACTATTGGAAGGGGAAATGGCTTCATTATCATTATTAAAACGTCTAATGCGCCTCGGGTTGGAGTGAAAGCTAGATTATTACTTGCATGTGAAAGAAATGGACAATATAATCCAAAGATGATAATTGATGAGGAGCCCGCTAAGAAAAAGATCAAGTAAACTGATATAAAGAAATGTGAATGCCCATTTGCATTGAAGGGTAAAAAATTGAAAACAGATGATGATTGGATGGTAGATGTTGTTTGTAGTGTGCATAACCATTCTGCTGCGATATATCTAGAGGGCCATTCATACGCGGGGAGGTTATTAGAAGAGGAAACAAAGTTGTTTGTTGATATGTCTAAGAGCATGGTAAAACCGAAAGAAATTTTAGTTACTTTGAAATGAAGAAGTGCACTTAATGTGACTAAAATAAAGTCTATATACAATGCAAGATATAGGCATAAAGCATTGAGCGAGGTGGGAGAAGTCATATGTAAGTTCTGTTGGGGAAGTTAGCAGAGCATAAATAAATTGAATGGCACAAAAATTTCGATAAAAATGACATTGTCTAGGACATTTTATAGGCGCACCCAACCAGTATAGAGTTGTTACGTGCATTTCCACATGTATTGATAATGGATTGTACTTACAAGATCAATCGATATTGCATGCCCCTATTAGAGGTTGTTGGAGTAACTTCTACAGGTATGACGTTCTCTATATGTATTGCATATATGGAAGCTGAACGTGAAGATAACTATATATGGGTATTGGGTGTATTGCTTTCCATCATTGGGGTTGGTGTTCTTCCCGATGTTATTGTGACAAATAGAGATTTATCACTGATGAATGCCATTGATAATGTATTTTCAACTGCCACATATTTGTTATGTAAATGGTGCATCAATAAAAATGTGTTGGCTAAATGTAAGAAGCAGCTTGAGACCAAACAAAATTGGCACAAATTCATTACGCATTGAAATATGTTTTCGAATTCATCGACGGAATCCAAATATGAAAAACAATTGAGGAAGCTAAATGAACATTTCAGTACATATCTACAGGCACTTCAGTATGTCAAATCTAGCGGGTTAGATCCAAATAAGGAAAGATTTGTCTCTCAATTGTTATATTCAATAATTTTTAGGTTCTATGAAGTGATGATGTCGTCATTGATTTGTAAAGGAATTTTATTAAAAAAATTCCGTGAAGTGATCATGTCGTCACTTGTTTGTGAAGAAATTTTATTAAAAATGTTCTATGAAGTGATGACGTCGTCACTGGTACATTCAAATTGTTCATAACAAAGTTGTTCATCCAACTGCTTCACCCTCCATAAAGATACCTGCAGATTTCAAACTTTAAATCCAAACTCTCCCTCTAACCATCTCATATCCTACAACTTGACCATCAAATTTAAAACTTTACATCCAACATTTTAACTCACATTCAACCAAAATAACATCACTTCTCATTAGAAAACCTAAATACAACTAATAAATGTACATCAATAAACTTTACATCAACTAAATTGACATCCCAACTTCTACATCTAAACTTCTAAATCCAACCACAATCATTTGTTGTTCACAAATGTACATCAATGAACTTTACATCAACTAAATTGACATCCCAACTTCTAAATCTAAACTTTTAAATCCAACCATAATCATTTGTTGTTCACAAATGCACTTTTATTGTTCTTCAATGAACTTTTTAGATTTTATCTCATTACATAATTAACAAAAGATATTGTCCATTAAAAATTATTTTGCCTTTTTTTAGCACAATTCCACATCCAAAATCACACAATCAATATCACATGATTCTTTATCCACATTTCCACATTTGATGCTTTCAATTTGGGGGAATGTCATAATCGGAGTCTTCTTTTGCGGCATTTAAACGTCCAATATGTATGACTTTGTAATGAACAACTTTGTAATGAACATTTGATGGATATCAAGACCATGCACGTCAATTCGCTTCTCAAGGGCATTTCGTCGAACACCTTCCGTGCACCATTTGATCACCCATTTTGGGGTCTTGGAGGCTTGTGTAGGTTTTGAAGAGGGAATGGAGGGTGTAGTGATCAGGGCATTGGTCCCTCCTACGTCCTTGTCGGCATCTCTGCCCTCCTCTTTGTCTTTTGCTACACTAAGTTCACCATTGACATTCCGGTTGTCGGCAGGTCATTCTCCTACCTTCGAGTCGAGCTTGGTGGCTTTTCACCTTCATTATAACCGGTAGCATCATCATCAAGAGCCTTGTTAGTGCTGCTGGCCTCGCCCGCTTGTGGACCTCCTCCTTCTCCACCCTCATCAACCTCCACCTTGATGGCCTCCACTTCCATGTCTTCACCTTCAAGGAGGGCTACAACCGCTTTGACCCACTCGTTGTTGTTGTCCTCGTCACCTGCTTCACCATCGCCATGTTAGGTACTTGGAGATGGGCACTCGTTAGTTGGCTTGGAAACGAAAGTAGGAGGAAGAAAGGAGAAATAAGGAGAAAGAAGAGAAACATAGACAGGGGGAAGATGATGGGGGAAGGTGGAATGGATTTGATTGGATTGGGGGAAGAAGAAAGAGGAGGGGAAGGGGTGTGAAGAAGAGGAATGGGGAAGAAAAACAAAAATATATTCTGTGGAGTGACGACATTGTCGCTCATGAACGTCATTAAGCAAATAGATGAAAAAGCCCATGGGGGCCTTTTCTGTATCATAAATGCTAGTGGGGTGTTTTTTGTTTAGTGGCCCGTTAAGGTGATTTTTTTTTTTGTAATTTTCACTAAAAAAATCCTATATACGGACCAAGGAAAGTCTTATATTTAGAACTTGAAAGTGCACCTGGTCTATGTTAAAAAGGGACAAACTAGTGGGCCAATCATTGGCAAATAATCCTTTTATCATTTTTTTTTTGTTAAAGTTATCCAATAACCAATACCTATCCATTAAATGATTCATCATCATTGTCATCCAAGCCTTGTCCAATTATGTTGAAGTCGGCTCCATTGATTTTGTTTCTGCACTTTTGTCTATCCTAAGTGAAATCCTGTTGTACTTCCTTTGCATTGAACAATACTACTTCCATTTATTACTCTTCGACCTGCCCATTTTCCTTGCACCATTGATTCTTTTGAATCTTAGCGGCACCATTTGATGGTAATTTGGTATTTTCTTGTCAATGGGTATAATGAATATCCATGAATTGTTATTAAATTCATGACAAAGAACTCACATAAAGAGGACTTTCAAATACAAAATAATAATAATAATAATAATTATTATGTAAAAAAAATGGTGGAAAGATATCTTCACCTTCCATTATTTTGGAACAACCTCTTCACAAGAAATTAATAACCACACTACAACCAAAAAAATAAAAAAGTTTGTTTTTAATCTTAGGATGCCAGTAATACTGTACACAAAACAACTATCTTAGATCTATAAAAATAAATATTAAATGATCATCCCAACTTACAAATAGAATAAGAAAACTTTCTATTAAATGAATCCAGTTCGTTCACTCACACTGTTTTAAACATAAACTTTTCATTAAAACTCATCTTGCAAACGTCATTTATTTTAATGAGGAAAACCTTTAAAAATAAAAACCTAAATAAAATGATAGAAGAATTATAAAGAGTGTGATGGAAAACATAAATTCTATAAAAGAAACAAAACAACTAAAAGAGAATTATTGCGAATAATAGCAATGATAAAACATTTCTTTGGACTGAAAGAAATGGATATCAAGTGTGTTGCTAAGAATAAAAGTGTATCCATAAACTTTAGAATAACCCAAAGAAAATTTAACAAATATATATATATTATAGAGAATTTTTCCCCTAGCTTACTGTCTTATATATATATAAACCCCTAGCTTACTGTTACAAGTGGTTTTTCCCTCTCCCTTCTCAAAACCTTTCTTTTTCCCCCTATCTTCTCCACGATTGGAGAAATGCCAAAACTGTTGAGACATATTTTTTCCGACACATCCAATCCTTGCTTTTAAAAAAAAAAAAGTCCCTCTTAGTATTGTTTCTATTTTTCTTTTCACTTATTGAATCTTTGGTCATTGCAACTTATGTGGCCCTACCTTTGTGTGAATAATCCACCTTTACATGTTGAAGTGAAAGTTGATATAGTGAATATATGGGGAATGGTTCGTCATTCATATGATTATGCTTGAATATTGAAAGCTGGGCCTAGAATAGGATAAATTAATTATATCTCCATTTTATTAAAAAATGGTTTTTTGTCCATGATCTAAAATGTACATTTTATGGGATTTGACACCAAAAATCACATTGGTTGGTGGATGGTGAGGATAGAAGACTCATAAAATTTTAGTTGCTTGTGTTGCTTAGGGCCAATTTAGTTGCATGACAATATTTCTTAGGAATTAGAAGAAACAACTTTACCACAAATTTTTGATCCTACACAAATAAGAGCGACTTGTTTATTTTCTTGGAATTGAATTCTCAAGGATTAAAAAAAAAAATTCATGATCGTTAAAATGTGATTGGGGCAAGTCAATTAGTATGGATATGAATTTCTAAAAATTCAAAGGTACCCATTATGCCAAGAAAGATAGGATCTATTTGTTTGCATAAAATTGAATTCGTACAAATTCAAAGAAACTCATTTTACCAAGAGTTTCCTTATCTTGAAATTTAATAATATGTTTATTTGCATGTATAAAATTCTCAAAACATTTAAGAAATTCACTTTACCTTGAGTTCCATGCAATGAAAATATAAGTGGATACTTTTTTTTTTCATAAAGCTGGATTCCTAAAAAATGTTGTTCTTATATTGTCATTTAAAAAGAATTCAAATGAGAGCAAAAAGTTAATAACCATTTATTTAATTTGAAAATTGAGGTCAATTTTGAATTTAATGCATATTATAATGTGAGATAACCGGTAAACAACTCAAAATCTACTAAAATTTTTCGGAACTGCCAAACAACAACAATACCACAGTAATTTAATATTGTAAAATTTATTATGTAATATTTACTATACTAGTATTTAAATGTAATTTTTTATTCTATATGTATCCAAACAGACCCTAAGATACAAAAAGAAAATAAGAAAATGCATGTTAGATAAACCACTCTTCAATTATATGATAACATTTTATACAATTTTTGATTTTCGTCTAAACACTTTTACACCGATGTATTTTTTAGCTCCACAAATGGAAATATAGAAGTTTGTTAAAATGCTATGCTATAATTGTAGCTGGGGGGAAATATTTAAACTTTAGGAAGGTGGAGGGAAAAGTCATCTCTAGAGAGGTAAGCTACACGGAAAAACCTCCGTATGATATCATGTGATAGGTTGTGAAAGGTACTCAGTCCAAGTTGACCGTCATTATTGGATTAACAACCTCCCAACCCAAAAAAGAAAAAAAGGAAAAAAAATTGTTACCCACAAGTGATTGTGCACCTACCTTATATACTCATAATCACTCATACACATGCATGAACACGTAATGGACAATCAAGGTAGAAATGGCTCTTCATACATTTTGTGTACTTATATACGCAGGTGACCAGCTAAGGAAGCAAGGGTTGAATAGATTTGCATCTGTGTTTGGGGTGTAATCAATATCAATTCATTTAAAAAGTTCCCAGCACTTAATGTAGGTCTTTAAAGTCATGAGTTTTTTTTTATTGTGTTAAAAGTCTAATGGTAGCTTTTTCTGAGTTAGTGTCAAGTTAGGTCCATGGCTGATTCAAGGTGTTTGTGAAAAGATAGGATTGGTGCCCATGTATGGAACCAATAAAGGAGTCACAGTTAGGGCCCAGGGGCCATATAAGTTTGGAAGTGTTAGATAGGGATCACTTTGGATTTAAATATCTCCTATTGTTAGTGTTCCATCAAAAAACAATGTCCCAACCAAAACAGTACCCTATCAGTTTCCATACCATTAGAGTACAGGCCTACCAAATGTTTGGGTTGATCTTGTGTAAATACTGATATCGGTTATCTGTGAGTGATTACATAGAATCAGCTCAGCACCGACACTTCCAATTCGAGCTAGGACTCGGGCGTGCCAGTAAGTGTTATGGTGGTCTCAGAATGGATTTAAAAAGGTGTGCTCTGGTCATCAGTTGAGAGATGTATCATAATTTTTATTATATAGAGATGGCTTCTGTGCAAAAGTCCATATCCTATAACTTTCTATTTGTAGAATAGAAGCTTATTATTATTTGTTTTTGTGGGTGCTATGGCGTATTTCCTTGGGAAATACATCAAAGCTATAAAGAAAGTATGGGCATCATCTACTTATCTCGGAAGCCTTGAACGTGAATGCGAATGCACAAATCTGTAATTACAGATTTGAATAGACATCACGAGAACCAAGACATGAACCGAAAGAGAGCGGCCGATGTATGGTTGGATAGTGTGAAACGATTTAAAACAGAAATCGATAGTATTGAAGAAAAAGTAAGAGAAGAGAAGGGATGGACCTCGCGTCGTCACAAATTTACAGAGTGTATTGCAGTTATGAAAGATGAGGCAGTTGAACTTAAAGAGAACAGTGAATGTTCAGATATGGTGGCAATAAAACAGTTGTTGGGCATTCCAAGACCACTACCGGCAGCAACCTTAATAGATGAATCAGCAAACATAACGATGGAAAGGATATAGAATCACTTACTAGATGTGGAGATCAGAAATGTTGGAGTTTATGGAATGGGAGGAGTTGGAAAAACGAACATTTTGAAGCATATCCAGAATCAACTATTATGTCTTGGTGTTTTCAAAAAGCATTATTTGGGTCACTTTCTCAAAAGCCCTTGACTTACTCAGGTTTCAAATAGAAATTGCCTCTGCTATTGGGTTGGACCTGTCGGATACATGTGACAATGAGGAAAGCATATCATTAAAAATATATGCAGAATTGTCTCAAAGAGAAAGATGTTTACTCATTCTGGATCATGTATGGAAACCTTTTGCTTTGGACAGAATAGAAATTCCAGAGTGTTATCGAACAAACGGGTTGAAACTTGTTGTAACAACTCGTTCTCTGATGGTGTGCAGAGGCATGGAGAGCGAAAGAATAGTGAAAGTGGGGGTCCTTTTGGATGAGGAAGCATGGGACTAGTTTAAAGAAAAAGTTGGACGATGTGCATTGGCTTCTTTAGAAATTAAATCCACTGCAAAGCTTATTGTTCAGGAATGCGATTGTCTTCCACTAGCAATTATCACAGTTGCATGAGCTTTAAGGGAAGTTGGAGATATTCGAGTGTGGAGAAATGAACTGAATGGATTAAGGCACTTAAATACACAGATTGATGGTATGGTTGACTATGTTTTTCCTCGTCTGATTTTTAGTTACCACCAGTTGAGAAATGGTAGGATCAGAGATTGTTTCTTGTATTGTGCCCTGTATTCTGAAGATTATGAGATTGGCATTGGGCAGTTGATAGATAATTGGGTGGGGGAAGGATTGATTGATGAATTGGGGAATATAAAAGAGGAGAGAGTCGAGGGATACGCTATCTTGACTGAACTCAATGATGCATGTATGGTAGAGTTTGTCTATGAGAATTCAGCTGGTAAACCAAAGAGGGTAAAGTTGCATGATCTAGTTCGGGATGCAGCAATAGCTCTTACAAGAGGAAGCCCACAGTTCATTGTTAAAGCTAGGGATCCGTTAGAGGAGCCACCAAGTGTTGAAGAATGGGCAGAGGACACAAGGAGAGTGTCATTGATGGATAACAAAATTAAAACTCTTTCAGGCCAACCCACGTGTCATGGACCCACCACCTTGTTTTTGCAGGGAAACAAATGCTTGGTGGAATTATTGAGCTCATTTATTGCTTACATCCAAGGTCTTAAGAGTCCTTGACTTACCTGAAACTAGGATTATGTCCTTGCCGGAATCATTTTCTGCATTGAAGAATCTTCGCGTGTTCCAATTAGATTCTTGTGAGGAATTACAGAAGGTGCCTTGTCTGGGGTATTGAGCCTTGATGGTGCATTAATGGAAGACTTGCCACAAGGGATTGAAGACTTAGTTAACCTCAGAAAGCAGAGTCTCAACCATACAAGAAGATTGAAATTTTTTCCTGTTGGAATTATACCAAAGTTATACCATCTTGAAGAACTGCAGATGATTAACAGTGGATGGAGATGGCCTTCTAAAACTTTAAGGGCAGCTGCAGATATTAGTGAAATTGTAAACATGACTCGGATAGCTTGTCTCCAACTTTCATTTGAGGGTGTTCAAAGTTTCAATGACTTGGTGGAATCTGGGAAGTTATTAACAGTGGAGCACTTCTGCATTACTTTGGGTGAAGGATTTCCAACTTGGGCTGAAGATTGTTTGAAAAAAGCTGTAGTCGGAAGTGGAGGAACTGTGGGAAGCCATGCCAACAGTATCATTCTCCCTTGCAACATTGTGGGAGTGGAAATCAAACAAGTGCATGACATCGCTACCCTGTTGCAGTTTTCTTGCCTAGCAAATGAAACACGACTCAACTTAGAGGTATTGAATCTTTATAGAATGCGCAATCTAAGGACTCTCTCTGATGGTGTTGCCTCATTCAAACGTTTTGCCAATCTTAAGAGGTTAGTATGTCACTGGTTGTAATCGGTTGAAGAGCTTGTTATCGCCTGTGCTGCTGCATAAACTTCCGAATCTGGAAATAATAGACACTAGGGAGTTTGCCTTGATGAAAGATATAGTAGCAGATGATGGGAATGCTCTCACTACCTTCTCACTTCCCAAGTCTAAGTATTTAGGATTAAAATACTTGCCGAATTTGAAGTGCATCTTTAAGACTACAGTCACTTGCTCTTCCCTTGAATATGTGAGAATAATTGAATGTCCTAATTTGAAGGAGCTTCCTTTCACCAGCCATAACCTCTCGCCCACCCTACAGGGACTTTATGGACAGAGAATGGTGGGAAACATTGGAGTGGGATGATGCTGATGCCAAGACCCAGCTTGAAGGTCATTTTATTGATGAAGGATGATTATTTCAAGTTTCAACTTTGTTCAATATACAAAGAGATTATCTTTTTGTGGTTTGTTTGAAAACTGTTACAAATGTTTTTGTGATTTGGTATTTTTCATAGAAAATGATGCGCTCAATTCTGTTCTTTGTCACCAATAATCAATCCAATGGCTCTAAAGTACTCCATCTAACATTATTGGTGACAATCAGATGGTACGCTCAACTCTGCTTCAGTGCAATTTGGTTAGGGTGATTGAGTTGTTTATTAGAGTTTTTGTGAGTATGCTCCAATAAGGAGGTTCATGAATTCATTATGAGTCTTACCCTTGGAGGGTCTGGACAGACTCGCCTTCTTTCCTTCCTTTTATTGATGATGAATCTCAAATCCAAATCCTGGGGCGTCACGGATGTTACATAATACTTGGCTGCTAACATAAAAGTGAACTCTTTGGACATGAGCCCCTGCGGCTGCACTTTATATATATTATATTTCCAAAAAAGAAGTAAAGGCTATTACTAATCCTATCCATGGAATTTATCACTAAGCTTAATCACCCCCTAAAGAACTGCACTATTAAGATTCCTATTGCAAAGAAACTAAAAGTAAGATTTTCATGAAAGAATAAATTGGCTTGAAGAGACAGGTGTTGGCCATGTGGGTCCAGACCATGATTGGGTTCAAATCTGGGGTGGTTTCCTAATGTATTAGGAATTTCCTATTTTGTTAAATAGTAGTTTTCTAATGGGTTAGGACTTTTCTTTTTTTCTTAAGATAGAGTTCTTGGGGGATAAGGATGTACTGGTTATATATATGGGATGTAATCTGTAACCCTAGGGCAAGACAGTCAGAGATGCTGAGATTCCAAGGCTGTGGTTTCACAGATTGGAGGAGAACCCAGTGGAAATTGGTTTTCCGTGGACGTAGGCATCGTTGCCGAACCACGTAAATCTTCTTGTCTTCTTGTGTGGTGATTGTTTGATCTTAGTTGCGTTTGCACACACGCGCACAACAAGTGGTATCAGAGCGATTGATTGTGCGTGGAAGATCAACGGGAAGAGGAGAGATCAAGGTTGATCTCTGCTGGGCCACATGTCAATCGGAGATCTCTGTTTGAAAACAGAGAAACCGATTCGGGAAGAAGAAGAAGTGAAAGGGTTCGACTGCTGCGGATCTTCATCGAAAAAGGGAAGACCGGAGAAACGTCGGTTCTGAGGAAGAAGACCGGCGCAGAAGAATCGTCGCTGCGGAGGAAGAAAAAAAAAAAAAAAAAAAAACGCATCACTCACCGGTCGCCAGCCACCGGACGTCGCTGCCGCCGCCGCTGTCGCCGTCGCCGCGCCGTCGCTGGTCCCGCGCTGCAGTCGCCGGACCAGGGAAGCCGAGCCGCAGCAGCCCCGACTGCGGCCTCTCTGCGCCGCCTGCAACTGGGTTGCAGACCCAGGCGCAGAGAAGGAGACGACCCTGTCTCTTGGGTAGTGGGTCGGGTCGGGTCAGGTTGACCGACCCGCGGAGAAGAGCAGTCCAGGTAGCAAGGTGGGTTCCGTTTCGGGTCAGGCCAGGTTGACCTGACCTGGTTGAGGTTAAGCCCAGCAGTGTAGGCCGGTTCGGGTCGGGTCGGGTCGACCTGAACCCGGACACAGAGGGTCCAGCCCGTCAGCCGCCGCGCAGACGTCAGCAGCGTGACGTCATCAGGCTGACGTCAGCCCACGTCATTGGACACGCGGTCAACGGCCAGAGTTGACCAGATTGACGGCAGAAATTTGTTTCTGCGATATCTTGATCATCCGACGTCCGATCGGAGATCCGTTTGCGCCTACGGACTCGTTTCGAGCAGATCTACGTGTTAGTGGAAGGAGATTGGCTGTTTGACGGTCAACAAAGAGTTTGACCAAATCGGGAGAGCAGAAAACCGTTTTTGCGATATCGGAGCCATCCGGGGTCGGATTTCAGATCCGTTTCTTCCAGCGTCCTCGTGTTGACGAGATCTACAGCTTGGTGCAGGAGTTGAGGTCAGTGTTAGTTATTTGTTTTTCCTGTTACTTAATTTTGATTAAGATGGAGAACAATGCTATCAACACTACCATGGTTAAGCTCAACCATTCCAATTGGTTGATCTGGAAACCGAAGATGGAGGATATTCTCTATTGTAAAGACCTCCATGATCCCGTTGAGGGGGATAGTGCCCGACCGAAAGATATGCAAGATGCTGATTGGATCAAATTGCATAGAAAAGCAATTGGTCACATCAGACAGTGGGTTGATAACAGTATATTTCACCACGTGTCTAATGAAACCAATGCGAATACCCTTTGGAAAAAGTTAGAAGCAATGTATGATAAAAAGACCTCAGTGAACAAAACCTTCTTGATCAGAAAGCTTGTAAACATGAAATTCAAGGATGGTGGTCAGATCGAAGATCACATCAATGAGTTCCAAAGTGTGGTAAATCAGTTAGCCACTATGAAGATGATCCTTGATGATGAGATGCAAGCTTTGTTGCTTCTGAGTTCTTTGCCAGATTCATGGGAGACATTGGTTGTTTCCTTGAGCAATTCTACTCCAGATGGTGTGTTATCTATGAGTCAGGTTACCAGTAGCCTACAGAATGAAGAAACAAGACGGAAATCTGCAGGGACAGATAATGCACAGGCCTTTGTTACTGAGAACAGGGGGAGGAGTAAGAGTAGAGGTCCAAAGGGGGGTCGTGGCAAGTCTAGAGGTGAATCACAGTCTAAGTCTAGCAGTGAATCACGGAGCAAGAAAAAGTCTGTAAAGTGCTTTTTCTGTGGCAAGATGGGCCACATCAGGAAAAATTGTTTTGCCATGAAGGAACAGAAAGGATCCAACAATGAGAAGAAGAATGACAATGATAACACTACAGCTACTTTGGAACAAGAAGTAGTGGTGCTCGCCGGCGATGATGATAAGTGTTTGAGTGTTGCAGATGGTCAGATTGAGTGGGTTGTTGACACAGCAGCATCCTACCATGCTACTCCCTGCAGGGAGATGTTCACGACGTACAAAGCAGGTGACTTTGGTACTGTGAAGATGGGCAACACGAGTCATTCAGATATTATTGGTATCGGTGATGTCTGCATTAAAACCGATGTTGGTTGCACAATGACGCTGAAAGATGTGCGACATGTTCCTGATCTGTGGTTGAATCTGATTTCCGGGACTGCATTGGACCGTGCTGGTTATGAGAATTATTTCGGAAATGGCAGATGGAAGCTCACTAAAGGGTCTCTTGTTATTGCGAGAGGTACAGCAGGTAATACTCTTTATAAAACACAAGTCAAGCTGTGCAAAGATGCGTTGAATGCAGTTCAAGACAATTCCTCTCTGAATTTGTGGCATAAGAGGCTTGGTCATATGAGTGAGAATGGCTTGCAGATGTTGGCAAAGAAGGATTTAATTCCTTGCTCCAAAGGTATGTCCCTTGACCCTTGTGATTATTGTTTATATGGTAAACAGCATAGGGTTGCTTTCTCTTCGACATCAAAATTGAAATCCAATGTGTTGGATTTGGTATATTCTGATGTTTGTGGTCCCATAGAGGTAGAATCATTGGGTGGCAATAAGTACTTTGTCACATTCATCGATGATGCATCCAGGAAAGTCTGGGTTTATCCGTTGAAATCAAAGAATCAAGTATTCCAGATGTTTCAACAGTTTCATGTCCAGGTTGAAAGAGAAACAGGTAAACTCTTGAAGTGTCTCCGTTCAGATAATGGGGGTGAATACACATCCAACCAGTTCAAAAGTTATTGCTTGAAGCATGGCATTCGACATGAAAAGACAGTTCCTGGTACTCCACAGCACAATGGTGTGGCAGAGAGAATGAACCGCACTATTCTTGAGAAGATGAGATGCATGATAAAATTAGCACGGTTGCCTAAGTCCTTCTGGGGTGAAGCCGTTCTGACTGCCGTTTATCTGATTAACAGATCCTTCTCAGTTCCTTTGAATTATGATCTTCCAGAGAGAAGATGGACAGGTAAAAATGTTTCCTATTCACATCTGAAGGTGTTTGGGTGTAAAGCGTTTGTACATTTACCAAAGGAGCAGCGTTCCAAGTTGGACGATAAGGCAGTGAGTTGCATCTTTCTTGGTTATGGTGGAGATGAGTTTGGCTACAGATTATGGGATCCAGAGAAGAGGAAACTTATCAGAAGTAGGGATGTGGTTTTCCATGAAGATCAGTTCTTTGGAGATGTTGAGAAAATTGATAAGTCTTCTGAGATAGTTGATGGAGTGGTTGATCTCACACCGACTCCTTCTCCGGTGCAGACTACAGGTGGAGAAGGTGGACAAAGCGATCCGGATCGTGATGAGGCACAGGGGTTGCCAGATGATGAGGGTGTTGAGCAGGGGGAGCAGCAGACTCCTCAGACTGAAACCACGGAACCTCAAGTTAGGAGGTCTACACGGGAGCGTCAACCATCAACTAGGTATCCTGCATCCGAATATGTGTTGCTTACTGATGAGGGAGAGCCAGATAGCTTCCAAGAAGCAATGACTCATGCTGATAAAGATGAGTGGATGAAGGCTATGCAGGATGAGATGAGTTCTTTGAAGAAGAACAAGACTTATGAGCTGGTGCAACTTCCTAAAGATAGGAATGTTCTGAAAAACAAATGGGTGTTCAAGCTGAAAAAGGATGAGAATGGAAAACTGGTGAAGCATAAAGCACGGTTAGTGGTAAAAGGCTTCGCACAGACGAAGGGTATCGACTTCAGTGATGTTTTCTCTCCTGTTGTGAAAATGACTTCTATCAGAATCGTTTTGGGTCTAGCCGCCAGCATGGACCTTGAGCTTGAACAGATGGACGTGAAGACCGCGTTTCTTCACGGTGACTTGAACGAAGAGATCTACATGACTCAGCCAGAGGGGTTTGAGGTAAAAGGAAAAGAACAGATGGTTTGCAAGTTGAAGAAAAGTCTCTACGGGCTGAAGCAAGCACCGAGACAGTGGTACAAGAAGTTTGATTCATTCATGTTGAGTCATGGGTACCGGAGGACAGCTGCAGATCATTGTGTCTATGTTCGTCGATTTATCGATGGTCGGTTCATCATCTTTCTTTTATATGTAGATGATATGCTGATAGTTGGACAGGATAGCAAGTTGATTGGCAAGTTAAAAGAGGAGATGTCAAAGTCGTTTGACATGAAAGACTTGGGTCCCGCACGAACGATATTGGGCATGCAAATACGTCGTGATAGGAGTTCCAAGCAGCTGTGGTTGTCACAGGAGAAATATGTTGAACGAGTTCTCGAACGGTTCAACATGAAGAATGCTAA
This sequence comes from Sextonia rubra, assembly GCA_037013555.1. Lineage (NCBI taxonomy): Eukaryota > Viridiplantae > Streptophyta > Magnoliopsida > Laurales > Lauraceae > Sextonia > Sextonia rubra. The sequence goes on from JASUAD010000027.1 coordinate 1,557,536, forward strand.
GCCAGTTAGCATACCTCTAGCCAGTCACTTCAAACTAAGCAAGCGCTTGTGTCCTACTACAGATGATGAAAAGGAACGGATGGCATGTGTTCCTTACTCCTCTGCTGTGGGGAGTCTCATGTATGCCATGGTTTGTACACGGTCAGACATTGCTCATGCTGTGAGTTTAGTGAGTCGATTTCTCGCAAACCCTGGAAAAGAGCATTGGGAAGCAGTGAAGTGGATCTTTAGGTATTTGAGAGGTACTTCCAAGGTGTGCTTATGTTTCGGAGGCTCAAAACCAGTCATGGAAGGTTATAATGATGCTGATTTTGCAGGCGATCTTGATCGTCGGTTGTCGACTTCTGGTTATTTGTTTACTTTTATAGGGGGAGCTATTTCCTGGCAATCAAAGTTACAGAAGTGTACAGCACAGTCTACAACTGAAGCGGAATATATAGCTGCTAATGAAGCAGGGAGAGAGATGCTTTGGTTGAAGAGATTCCTTCAAGAACTAGGTTTGAAGCAAGAAGAATATGTAGTTTACTGTGATAGTCAGAGTGCTATGGATTTCAGTGAGAATGCTACATATCATGGTCGCATGAAGCACGTTGATATCAAGTACCATTGGATTCGTGAGATGATCGAGAAGAACTTCATGAAGCTGAAAAAGATTCATTCGGACAAGAATCCCTCGGACATGATGACCAAGGTTGTGTCTAAGGGAAAGCTAGAGCTGTGTTCAGAGTTGGCCGGACTGAACTCCCAGTAAGGGGTTCAGGGCATCTTCCCCATGGTCTGGAGGGGGAGATTGTTGGCCATGTGGGTCCAGACCATGATTGGGTTCAAATCTGGGGTGGTTTCCTAATGTATTAGGAATTTCCTATTTTGTTAAATAGTAGTTTTCTAATGGGTTAGGACTTTCCTTTTTTTCTTAAGATAGAGTTCTTGGGGGATAAGGATGTACTGGTTATATATATGGGATGTAATCTGTAACCCTAGGGCAAGACAGTCAGAGAGGCTGAGATTCCAAGGCTGTGGTTTCACAGATTGGAGGAGAACCCAGTGGAAATTGGTTTTCCGTGGACGTAGGCATCGTTGCCGAACCACGTAAATCTTCTTGTCTTCTTGTGTGGTGATTGTTTGATCTTAGTTGCGTTTGCACACACGCGCACAACAACAGGCACCCCATTGCTTGTGCATCACAGTCACTATTGGTCTCTATTTATATATTATATTTCAGATTAGATTTTGGCGGTGGATTTCTAATTCAATTCTGACCTGCTTTCCTCTCTTGAATTTCTCTTTAATAATAAGAGAGGTGTTTTCTAACCGAATATGGGTTTTGTTTCTCTGTAACTGAAATGATTATGTAGCCCTCTTTTTTGTAAGTCACATGGTTTATGGAGAAAATGCTTCATAAACAGCATGTTCCCCACGTTCCTCATCTCCGTGACTTCTCAATGCATTTTCTCCGTGCCTTTCGGTTTTCATCTTCTGTAAGTTGATTCATTTCAAAACGATGTCAATACATCCTGTGCTATCCACAAACAAGAAGATGTATTGGAAATTCCCCCTCCATCCCATTTCCCCCGATGTTTTAAAAAGAGCTAGTCCTTGCTCGTAAAAATAGGATAACTCCCGAGCCAGAAGCTAAAGGTCAAAAAGTTGGACTGGCGAAGAATACTTTAGGTCATCGAAAAAAAAAACGAAAGAGGTAAGAAGCAAAAGCCCAACCCCTCTTTCCCTTCTCTCACATTCTACGGTGCTTGTTTCATGTAAGGGAATTTCATATCCAACTCAAAAATTGTTATTGTTAAATCTTATTTCCAAAGGGAAGGAACTCTTATACTTGTATTTTTAGGAATCCCAAGAGTCATCTTGGAAGGAAAATGAAAATGCAATTTGTCCCCCAAAAAACTCGAGAAGTCTACAAACATTTAGGGATCCCATGTGTCTAGGATTATTTATATCCAAGTATCCTGTAAATAGCCAAACACAGTCATGGTGTTGGCACATTAGTTTCGTACACATGCCCAGGATCTTTGGATTCATAAGTTAATCACTCTAGCACCACTAGCCAATCGCTGTCACTTGTAGGTGGAGTCGTGTTTATGATAGTTCACTATTTTGTTGTTTTGTATCTCTTGTTGATTTGTGTATGGAGAAGACTAACTACTTGATATTGTTCCTCCTGTTGTGATTTTCTGATAATCACTCGTTGTGCGCATCCACGGAATCACAAAATCAACACGAACAAGCCACACAAGAAGAGACACCGAGATTTACGTGGTTCACCCAAACCGGGCTACATCCACGGGCACAGGAGGACGAACATCTTCACTATGACAAGTAAAGCATACAAGAGATTCCCACACTCTCACCTCATCTCTCCTACGTGGTGTGGGAGCACCACGGACAACTAATGCCGCCGCTGCTGCAAGGTCTAGGGTTACAGACTATACATATATATAATCTCCGCTTTCTTGGCCACCAAGAAAGCCCCGGTACAATTACCAAAATACCCTTGACCTTAAACCAGTCCCTGGCTAACCCAGTGGACTCATCCGGCTAAATCGGAATACAAGACATAAACCTAACAATCTCCACCTTGGCTTGAATTCCGTACAACTCCGTACAACTCGAGCTACTAGGAGATAAAACCGGCAATGTCTTCACGTACCCTGCTGAATGGCACGTCACTGCACCAGGGATGCAGTCTTCTTCAACACTTCGACATGTTGAACCAGCACATGAACTTTGAGTAAAGTTCATCTCGTCAAACTCCACCTCGAACTAAAAGCTCGAAACCATTGACGAATCTGAGTGATATCTGAATCACTTAGCATCTTGCCCCATCTTCAACATCACTGTGAAGATCCAATCACCACAAGCATGCAAGCAAACAGATCGGGAATACAAGTCCAGATGACTCCATTGCAGAACAACCTCTGCCTCCGAGCGGTCAAAAACTCCATTTGACCTGACCTCCGATCAACTGTTGATACATCAGCTCCTCCTTGCTGCTTTTCCGACTTGACTCTGGCAAGATGAATATCATCACATGCGATCATGTGAACCCCAAACGAACAACTTCGTTTGAATCAGCAAACCCTTTGCAACTAGGCCGGCGACTCCTATTATTGGGTTTGCAATAACAACCAGGTCGAGTAGACCCGATTCAAGCCTGAATCCACATCTGTTCAGATCTCCTCCAAATTTCTGCATTAAACTATAGATCTCGTCACCACGAGCACGCTGGAAGAAACGGATCTGAAATCCGACTCAGGATGACTCGATAACGTAGAAACAAGTTTCTACGCTCCAATCGATCAAACCTCCTCCTTGACTGTCAAACAGCCAATCAACCTCTTCCACTGCGTAGATCTGCTCGAAACGAGCCCGTAGGCTCAAACGGATCTCCGATCGGACATCGGACAATCAAGATATCGGAGAAATAATTTCAGCCGTTGAAACTGGTCAAATCTGGCCTTTGACCGTTGCTGACGTCACCGCTGACGTCACTCTGCGCTGTCTGCTGGGCTTCTGGAGCGGACCCGGGTCGGGTTCACCTGACCCGGAACTGAACTGCCTTTTTTGCGCTGGGCTGGACCGTTTGCTAACAGGTCGGGTTGAACCTGACCTGACCCAGCCTGAACCTGCTGACTGGGCTGGACCTTCTGATAACAGGTCGGGTCGGACCTGACCTGACCCGAAACCAAACCTGCTCTGAACTGCTGGGCCGGATGCAAACGGGTCGGGTTGAACCTGACCTGACCCGTAGCCCGTTTCTGTCAATGGGCTTCTGCAAGAACGGGTTCAGGTCGAACTGCGACCTGACCCGGACCTTGACCCGAACCCTTCTTCTTCTTCCTCTTTCCTCTGTCTCTGCTGTCTGCAATAGGGACGCGCCAGCTTCTTCGTCCTCGGTGACGGTTAGGTGCTGGCAGCGGCGGACGGCCCCCCTCTCCGGCGATCCTGCACGGCGGGGCGAACGACGATCCAGCGACTGGAGACGGCGGCTGCAACGGCGATTGGGGCTGGCAGCGGCGACGACCAACTGCGACGGGCTGGAGGTGATCGCAGTTGCAGCGGCTGCTTGGCGAGAACGGCGGCGGTTGCAGCGGCCAGTCCGGTGATGCAGGGATCCGGCGAGGGCGACGGAGATGGCGAGCTTTCCGGCGAAAATCTCGGTGAGTTTTTTTTTTTTTCTTCCCGGTTATTCTCTTCTTCGCAGCATCAGGACCGAGAAATTCTCTGCAATTTCTCTCTCTGCTTCCGGATTATCTGGAGCGTTTTTTTTTTGTTTTTTCTCAAATCTGGTCCATCGTCTCCGATGATCAGGCAAACCTGATCTGTGGCTCTACTAAAGATCACCCGTGATCTCTAATTTTTCTGCAACGAGAATCGCAGAACTCCGGATCCTCAAAGAAGATCCGATCCGTGAATCTTCCATGCACAACAACCACCATGCCACCGAGCGATCTCCACCTCGCTCAGAAACCCGAGGAACACCAACCTCAGCTCTGATACCAATTGTCGTGATTATCTGACAATTACCCGTTGTGCGCATCCACGGAATCACAAGATCAAACACGAACAACCACACAAGAAGAGACACCGAGATTTACGTGGTTCACCCAAACCGGGCTACATCCATGGGCACAGGAGGACGAACATCTTCACTATGACAAGTAAAGCATACAAGAGATTCCCACACTCTCACCTCATCTCTCCTACGTGGTGTGGGAGCACCACGGACAACTAATGCCGCCGCTGCTGCAAGGTCTAGGGTTACAGACTATACATATATATAATCTCCGCTTTCTTGGCCACCAAGAAAGCTCCGGTACAATTACCAAAATACCCTTGACCTTAAACCAGTCCCTGGCTAACCCAGTGGACTCATCCGGCTAAACTGGAATACAAGACATAAACCTAACACCTCCATCTGCTTTAAATCGCGATAGTGTCATATTGTTTTTCTTCTTTATGATAAATGATAGTGCAAAAACCACAAAAAATAAATGAATAAATAAATGGAGAATTAGCGTTCTCATTTTGGATAATGCATAAAAAAAGTGCTTGGATATTGATGCTTTCTTCTCCTTTTAGACATAAACCATCAAACATGTACAAAAGACATATTTTGTTTCTCTATTCCTAGATCCTAACTCATCATCAATTCAAACTCACCAAAATCCACCTTCCCATCAAAATTCAAATCCACCACTTCAACCATCCTCTCAAACTCTCCCATTTCCCAGTCCTTAGCCAACCCCAGACACTCCAACACTCTCTTCACTTCATTGGCTTCTATGAAACCATCACCATCCTTATCAAACACCATAAAAGCTTGGCGCATCAACTCGGCCTGCCGCAATCCATCCTCTGTTGTGCCCACGATCTCATCAGCCCGCAGCTCATCCTCTGATCCACCAAAGAGCTCAAAGCCTGCACCTTCTTGATCGTCACCCATAAGACCAAGCTTCTCCACCACATAACGCGCCTTCTCCTTCTTTATTCTTCCCTCTGCATCCATACCAAACACAGCAGTTAGTGCCTTTGCAGCCAAATCATCAAGCTGAGTTACATGGTGCAACTCAATCACTGGCTCATTTTTGGTGATCTGAGGCAACCCTTTTCGTGGAGCCATGAGTGAACGCAGGAGATCGCCAACAAACTTGTAACACATGCCAACAACGTCGATCATTCTTGCACTGGAAGAAAGCTTTAGCTTGGACTTTAATCTATAGTTCGATGAAATGGTTGTATCCTTAGAAACACAATTACATGCACATGACCTCTTCCTTCTCCCATGTTTGTGAACCAGTGAATGTACTCTTTATATAGAGGAGGTACTTGGCAATGGAAGAAACACTGAAATTGCACTTGCAATATACAAATACAAGTATTCTAATGGAAGAAACACTGAAATTGCACTTGCAATATACAAATGCAAGTATGCTAATATTTTATTAATTTTCTTGATCTTTACTATAAAACGGAATCCTCATTAATAAAAGTTGAAATATACACTTTCAATTTTAGTTTCAAAAATTTCTATTTTTGTACCCTCACCTTCCTAAGCCATCTTCAGTACTTTCAAATCCACCTAGAAATGGGTCAGTAGGCGTTCGGTTGATATCTTGCATTCCTTGTTAACTACTGAATTAGTACATTGGGTCACTGAAGGACAAGTTATATGATGAGTGGTAGTTTGGTCATTGTAACAGGATTTCATAGGCCTAAGAAATAGTGAGTCACATATACGATGTAACTTGTAAATCCTAATTTTATAAGAGAAAAGAAATAGGCTTCTCCATTCATGGACATTGGTACACCACCGCAAATCTCATGTGGTTTTCCATGTGGTTTGGCAGGTTTTCGCTTCAATGCACAACAGTAGGATTAAAAATCTATGTTGTTTATTATTGAAATGGGTTAATAGGACTGTGAGTAGATGATCAAGGTAACTAAAATATGCCTCTAGATGTGTAATTAATTGAAAGTACATGTACATGGACTGATATGTGTGTACAGTAGGTGATAGATTGAAAGTGAATAGCAAAGTTTAAAAAAAGGGATTTAGATTTAAGTACAAGAACAGCTATTGTGCACTGGCCCCATGAATATTGGAATAAAAATAAAGAGGAAGCCATGGAATGGAGGGGAAGAGGGGGGACATGAAAAGGCTGTCCAACGCGTACTGAGATTCCCTGTAGCCATGCACCTTCCAGGAAGAGGGAAGATCAAGGGGAGGGGCTTTCCTTCAATCAATATGATGTTGGGCCAGCCGGGCACGGCCTGCGTTCCTCCTGTATCATGCCTGAGAATCCGCTTCAGTGGTGAATTGGTCTAGGCCTAGGTCTATACATGCTTAAAGACCCGACCTGGCCTGACCAACTCATTACATTGGTGCACGTAGCTTTTCAAATGGGCTAGGCCTTGGCCTACTTTTCAGGTCTGCAGGCTGGATCCAGGCTATAATACTAACCTTGATAACTAACCGGACTGGCCTTGGATGGGTTTTTGCCTGTTCCAATCCAGCCCCTGAAAAATCCTTACTTTGAAAGATAACTTTGCCTGCACTTTTTCTTCTCTTTTTTAAGAGCATTTTATCTTAAATACGATTACATGGATTTTCATATTTAAAATGAAGGTTGCATCAAATACGATAGGCATGAACTTATAAGCCTAAAAGTGGCTTTAAAGCAACCTGAACTGAAATTAAACTTCAAGTTGATTCACATGCTGACTAAAAGAACTTGTATACAGAAAATACACTATACTATTTTTATTAGAGGACTATTTGTTTCTATTAAGATACATAATGGGTCAAGGGCAAAGGATATGTGGTAAGAGGTAAAGGATATTAGGTGGAAACATATACAAGACCTTTATTTTACTATGTATTAAATGAGGCACGGAATGACTTTATATTCATTTCCCATCTTCACTTAATTATATTTTCATAAAAGAAACAGTTATTGAACTCATTTTTAAAAATCTTCATTTTTAACCACTTATACCACAATATCTCATATATATATTTTTTGCTTGGTCGGCCTATTCATTTTCCATCTTCACTTGATTTTATTTTCATAAAAAAAAAAGGTTATTTGAACTCATTTTTAAAAATTTTCATTTTTAACTACTTATACCACGATATATCGTATATATATATATATATTTGCTTGGTCTGCATAGTAGCTAGGAAATAGGAAGTGAAGGACTTCTACTATGATTCAAAACCTAATGGGAGTTATAGGAGCTGGCGCCTTATCCATAAGAGTAGCCCTGTATTTTCTTATATTTTATGTGTTAAGTGCAAACAAATAGGCTAGAGTTTTTTTTTGTCTGACAACAGATAAATAAATTATAAATAATCAAAAACTAAAAATCGCGGACCCATGATTTACTCCGATAGAACCATTAAAATTTCTCATAATTCCTCATTTGTGCGGCCCCAAACCATGAAATAAAGTTGGAAAAAAAACGAAGTCAACCAGGACATACAAGGAATTGTTTGGACACAATCTATCAAAGCTATTGATTGCTCTGAAATTACACTGACTGTTTAATTACAATATCTTCTTGGAGTGCATTTTTATTTTTCGGTAAACTCCTGAAGTGCATCTTAGACCGACCAGAGTACCCTAATTGCATCAAAAAGAGGATCCTTGAGATCTGGATATGTTCTTATAAAATTTTGACGAGTGTGATTGTGACATAGAGGTGCTACTATTTAATAGTTTGTTCGTTGTGTCACAGTTTTCAACATGTTTTTTTATCTTTGAGGATCCCTATCAAAATAATTTGTGAAAAATTTGATTACTGATGACCACGCGCACACTCCATCCCACACATGGCATGTTATGCAAATCAATAACAGAAGGTCCAAGCTGTGGGTCACTGTAAGTTGGGCACAAGCCAAAGGATTGTATTTACCAACAGCTAGTTAGATGCTAAATACAGTACAATGCAATTGAATACATTTGGGTGGGTCTATTTGGGCCAGGAGTGTGCATGGTTGACAAGGGCCTTCTGCAGATCACATATTGGCCAAAATTGACAATCCTACCTAGAGGAGTTTAACTTATTATATTGAATTATTTGACTCTCTTTCAATTTAATTTAGCCATCCATCTTTGGCCTCCTATCTTACCATTGGTTTCTTGTGAGGTTTAACAACACATTGTGTGCATTTGATGGATGGGTTGGATTTTTGAGCTTGGATCCAGATCCATTTATATTAATCTTCTCAGGATACAAATTTGGACTTAGATCATGTGTACATACAACAAAGAAAGCCAAGGCCCACCCAATTAACATGTCTTGGACGATGAAATATACACAAAATTGGGTTGGGCTTAACCTGAACCAATTTCTGTTGAAACTGTGTATCATTCCTTAATCAAACTCATATGATATTAGATGACCTAACCACAATTTATATTTCAAGAGAAAAATAATCTTGCGGTGCCCTCTGCACCACTCTAGGCTTCAATTTTAATTCTGACATGTAAATTTTATTTTTGACTATTTTAATTGTTTTTTTGACTTTATGTGGAGCCTGCATAATTTTCTATTTATACTGAATTTGGCGTGGGTCAGGCTTGATGTGAACTTACATTGATAAAAGCTTTTAAAAAGTTCCCATTAGTAATCTGACTTATAAAATATTTGTATAAAATTTGTCTAAAAATAAAACTAAAAATAAAAAGTAGTTATACATGGGGCGAGAGCCTTGGACACATGGAAAATGAAAGATTCAATCTATGGCACGACTGCTATGGAAAAATATGCACCATTGGTCCACAATATTGTATGTTCTTCTTATGTGAGGCATTATTAATAGATATTTAGCATTATTTCTTTAAAAGTATGTATGTCTACTGTGAATAAAAGGACATGTTTTTCCTTTTTACCTTTATTTCTTTATTTCTTCTTCTTCTTTTTTTTTTTGCTGAAATACTATGAATAAGTTTATTCTACGGAGAATGCATATGAATTCTAGGACTTTGAATCATTCATGGAAATTGTAAATAAAGTAAATAATTGTTAAAAAGATTGGATATATTGCTGTGGGTGTGGGAACGTTACACAATGGTAAGAGCCAACGACCTAGACTGCTGGTGGGTCCAGATCCATACCAACCTATGATTCAAAAATACAAACGCGCATGCAGCTCCGCCAGCTGGCTCGGACACATGGTCATTACTATTTGAACCCACCACTAAGCCAAACACTAAAAGCACCAGAAATAACAGCCTTGTTATAAAATATTGTTATTAGTGGATGCCCACCATGGGACCCACATTAGATATGGAAGGCTAGAGTCTTGCTATATTGGTTTGCTTGGGGAGGAAGCAATCTTCTTCTATAAATAAGATCCTCCTCCCCCCCTTTTGTACACACATCTCATTAAATAAGAGAAGCTCTCCTTTCTCCCTCTACTCTCTTTCTCTCCCCTCTTCTTAATACGTTATCAGCACGAGCCCTCGATCGACTGATCCCGCGCGCCTCTCTCCCTCGGTCTCGTCTCTCCTCCACAACACAGGCGATTGTTACAGCACAACACTCGCGCCCCTCTCCCTCGGTCTCGTTATTCAGCGTGCATACAGTTGCCTAAAGTACAGTCGCCTCTCTCCCTCAGTCTCCACAACACAGTTGCCTAAAGTACAGTTGCGAATGTTACGTGCATACAGTTGCCATTGATCGTTACGTGCATACAGTGGCCTAGAGTACAAAGTGCAACGTGCAACAGTGCAACGTACAACAGTGCAACGTGCAACGGTAAAGTAATTCTTTTTTATTATTTACAATCATTTATTAATTAAATAACCATATATATGTTTTTATTCTTATTACTTTTATTTGGGAGTGAATGATTATTATTATTTTTAAGAAAAAGGGGAGATCAAGAATGGATCATAAATAAGAACCTGAAGTTCTATATTAATACGGGCCTGTAGTTCCGTAAGAACCAGAAGTTCTTTTTCTAGATCCGGACCAGAAGTTCCATGGATTATTCAAGTCTGAAACCAGAAGTTCTCAGATCCTGAAGTTCTATATTAGTACGGGCCTGCAGTTCCGTAAGAACCAGAAGTTCTTTTTCTAAATCCGGACCAGAAGTTCCGTGGATTATTCAAATCTGAAACCAGAAGTTCTCAGATCCACAATATGGACTTGCAGATTCATTCCTAATCAAACCTGAAGTTTGATATTTCGATCTAGAAATAAAAGTAATATGCCATAACATCAAGCCCGAAGCCTTGATAGAACCTGAAGTTCAACAAAAAAAAAATTAAAGAACCTGAAGTTCTAATCAGGAACCTGCAGTTCCAAATCAAGCCAGAAGCCTTGATTAAACTGTTTGTTTTTGGATTATTAAAAATTGATAACATGATGTTATTCAATTTTGAATTGGCAAACTTGATCTGACATGGCTCACCCCTTAATTTATTCTGAATGCCTTACAATTCTTTTATTTGTATTTTATCTTTTGCATATCAATGATCATATATATGTATTTTTTTTCCAGCTCTTGCATAATGTCGAACTTAACCAAACTTGATTTCAAAGCCCTTAACATTACCGGGGACAACTACTTATCCTGGCACTTGGATGCAAAATTACATTTACAATCCAAGAAGCTTGGAGAGACGATAAAAGAAGGCAATAAAGAGTCCCCGGAGAATAGGGCATTGGCACTTATCTTCTTACGTCATCATATACATGATGACCTTAAGAATGAATACCTCACAGAGGAGGACCCAGCAGGTCTTTGGAAATCCCTGAAGGATAGATATGATCACCAGAAGATGGTCTTATTACCAACAGCTCAGAATGAATGGCTAAACCTGCGATTTCAGGACTACAAATCGGTATCTGAGTATAACTCTGCTCTTTTCAACATTGTTTCCCGGTTAAGATTGTGTGGGGAAACGATTACAGAAGAGCAGATGTTAGAGAAAACGCTGTCCACTTTCCATGCAACAAATGTAATCCTGCAACAGCAGTACCGTGAACGGCGTTTCTCCAAATACTCAGAACTGATCTCTTGTCTCCTTGTTGCTGAGCAGAACAGTAAAGTCTTGTTGAAGAATCATAACTCCAGACCAACTGGATCTATGGCACTGCCTGAAGCAAATGCCAATTTCCATTCCAACAGAGGCAGAGGAAGGGGGCGTGGGAGAAATAATCCCTCCAGAAGAGGCGAAAAAAGAAACTCCTCCCGACGAGGAGGATTTCGAGGTCCTCCCAATAAAAAATTCAAAAACCACCAGAAGTGGTCTGATCCTCAGAAGCAACAAAATCCAGATCAACCTCAAAATCCACCAAATACTTCTACCCACCGTTCTGATAACCCTTGCTACAGATGTGGAAGGATTGGCCATTGGTCACGCTCTTGTCGTGCACCAAAAGACGTGGTGGAACAATACAAAGCATACAAAGCCTCTGTTCATTCTGCAGAATCAAATGATCTGGAAGATTGGGATTGGGATACTCACCTACAAAATGCCAATTACCAGTTGGACATTACAAATTTGGAAACTAAAGATTTTTTTGAAGACGAAAATGGCCAACCTCTGAGCAATGAGGCATTTAGTGCTAAAATCGGAACTCCTCCTGGAATGTTCTAGAAGACCAAACAAATATTTTTCAGAGTCTCCATTTAGAATCTCTTTTTAGCTATTTACCCTTTTATGGATATTTTATGATTGGATGATTTAGTTTTCAGTTTCTTAATTTTGACAAACATTTTATGGATGTTTTATGATGAGTGATTTTTTTTTTATTTTATTTTATCAATTTGATGAAATTTCTTTTATGAAGTTTTCTTAATCATGTGATTGTTTAGTTACATTTTTTTTATCTTTTGTTTAAAGGTATGGATCACAACAATGGGGATACTCACTGTCTTGTAGATAGTGCTACAACACATACCATTCTGAAAAACCAGAAGTTTTTCTCAGAATTGGTATTGAATTCACGAAAGGTATCCACCATAGCTGGACCTGTGCAAATAATTGAAGGCTCCGGAAGAGCCCACATAACGTTACCTAATGGTACTCATTTATTCATTAAAGATGCATTGTTCTCCAGCAGTTCCCGAAGAAACTTGCTCAGTTTTAAGGACATCAGAATAAATGGATACCATGTTGAGACTGCTAATAAAGGTAACAAGGAAATGTTACTTATCGTTACTAGTATTGGAGGCCGAAAGCAAATACTAGAAACATTAAGTGCACTTTCTTCTGGGTTATATTATACGACGATATCCATCGTCGAATCACATTCGGTTTTGAGTAAAACGAGACAGTTAAGCCCGAAGCTTAAACCAACCTCAAAGTTCAGCAACCCTCAAGCCTTATTGCTTTGGCATGATAGATTAGGGCACCCCGGAGTTACCATGTTGAAGAAAATCATTGATAACTCTGTTGGACACCCTTTAGACAACCATAGTTTGACCATACCAAATGGGTATCTATGTGTCCCATGTTCACAGGGAAAGTTAATCACTCGACCTTCCTTCGTTAAGATTGCATTAGAATCCCCATCCTTTCTGCAAAGGATACAAGGCGACATCTGTGGACCGATCAATCCACCTAGTGGACCATTTAGGTATTTCATGGTTTTGATTGACGTTTCCACCCATTGGTCTGATGTTTGCCTACTTTCAACTAGGAATATAGCCTTTGCCCGTCTATTAGCACAAATCATTAAACTTAGAGCCCATTTCCCTAATAATCCTATTAAGTCTATACGACTTGATAATGCGGGTGAGTTTACATCACAAGCCTTTGATGACTACTGTTCATCTCTAGGCATTGTTGTCGAACATCCTGTCCCTCATGTCCATACACAGAATGGCTTAGCTGAATCCCTGATTAAGCGCATTCAACTTATTTCTAGGACCCTATTGATGCAGTCTAAATTACCAGTTAGTGCTTGGGGACATGCTGTATTACATGCATCAATGCTCATTCGACTTCGACCCACAGCCTACCATCAATACTCTCCCACACAGCTTATAACGGGACATCAACCTAATATCTCCCATTTGCGCAAGTTTGGTTGTGCCGTTACCACCCCCTCAACGTACTAAGATGGGACCACAACGTAGGTTGGGCATCTATATCGGCTATGACTCTCCTTCTATTATTCGCTTTTTAGAACCAATGACAGGAGATGTTTTTACTGCTCGTTTTGCTGATTGTCAATTCGATGAGACAAAATTCCCACCGTTAGGGGGAGATAAAGAACGTATTGTTCCTGCAGAACAACCCGTTCCTGAAGAACGGCGTGAACTAACGTGGAATGCTTCCACTTTGTCTCATTTAGACCCACGTACTTCACTATGTGAATATGAAGTCCGTAGAATTGTGCACTTACAAGAAATTGCAAATAAATTACCCGATGCATTTAACGATGCAGCAAAGGTAACTAAGTCACATATTCCAGCTATGAATGCACCTGCTAGACTTAATGTCCCTGTAGGACAAAGTCAAAAAGTGGCAACAAAAGAGTCTGTAATACGCCAGAAGCGTGGCAGACCTGTAGGTTCAAAAGATATAGCTCCGCGGAAAAGGAGAAATATACAATCATCATATCCTCCCAAAGATACACATAACACTCCTGAAGAGTTTTCTCCTGAAGAGGGTCATAACGCTCCCGAAGAAGCTATGGAAAAATCCACTCTCTCTAGAATGACGAAAGTCCTTGATGAGACTATAAAAGCCCCTGAAGTGGCACCGGTACCGGATAATGAAGAGATCTCTATATTTTATAATTATAGAGAGAGATGGGATCGAAAAAGAATTGTCATCGATGACGCATTTGCATATGTGGTAGCTACACATATATCAATGGAACATGAGGATGATGATTGGGATACAGAACCACGTACTATAAATGAATGTCGACAAAGAAAAGATTGGCCAAAATGGGAAACTGCTATTACAGCAGAGTTAGAGTCTCTCAATAGACGTGGTGTATTTGGACCTATAGTACAAACCCCAAAAGGTATTAACCCTGTAGGTTATAAGTGGGTGTTTGTAAGGAAAAGGAATGAAATGAATGAAATCATTAGATACAAAGCAAGACTTGTGGCACAAGGTTTCCGGCAGAAACCTGGGATTGATTATGAGGAAACATACTCCCCTGTTATGGATATAACGACATTCAGATACCTGATAAGTTTAGCGGTTTCCGAAAATTTGGATATGAGACTCATGGATGTTGTGGCCGCTTATCTGTACGGGGACTTAGACACAGAAATTCATATGAAAATCCCAGAAGGATTTACTTTGCCTGAAGCAAAGCCCAAGAGTACGTACTCAATACAATTGAGACGATCATTGTATGGATTGAAGCAATCCGGAAGAATGTGGTACAATCGTCTCCGTGAATATTTATCTAAGGAAGGATATGAAAACAATCCCATTTGCCCATGTATCTTCATAAAGAAATCCTCAAAAGGTTTTGCAATAGTGGCAGTTTATGTCGATGACATAAATTTAATTGGGACTCCAGAAGAGCTCGAAATAACTACTGATTATTTGAAAAGGGAATTTGAGATGAAAGACCTTGGGAAAACAAAATTTTGTCTCGGCCTGCAGATCGAAAGAAGTTCTAGTGGAATATTAGTCCATCAATCTAATTATACCAAGAATATACTGAAACGCTTTGGTATGGATAAAGCACATCCACTAAGCACTCCCATGGTTGTTCGGTCTTTAGACATAAACAAGGATCCATATCATCCAATTGAAGAAAACGAAAAGGTATTGGGTCCAGAAGTACCATACCTGAGTGCTATTGGTGCTTTAATGTATTTAGCACAATGTACTAGACCGGATATTTCCTTTTCAGTGAATTTACTTGCTAGATATAGTTCTGCGCCAACGCAAAGGCATTGGACTGGTATCAAACATATCCTACGCTATTTACGTGGTACAATTGATTTAGGACTCTTTTATTGTAAAGATTCCAAGTTTGTAGGATATGCAGATTCAGGATATCTATCTGATCCTCATAAGGGTCGATCACAGACAGGTTATGTATTTCTCAATGGTAATGCTGCTATTTCTTGGCGCTCTAGTAAACAAACTTTGGTAGCTACTTCTTCTAACCATGCTGAAATTTTAGCCCTCTATGAAGCTAGTAGGGAATGTGTATGGCTAAAATCTTTAATTCAGCATATTCGTAGTTCTTGTCAATTGCCTCTCAGTACAGGTACCCCGAGCATTATCTACGAAGACAATGAGGCATGTATTCAACAAATTAAAGAAGGGTATATTAAAGGTGACAAGACAAAGCACATTGCACCAAAGTTCTTCTTCACACATGAGCTTCAGAAGAACAATGAGATCGAAGTCAAGCAAGTTCGTTCAAACAACAACTTGGCTGATTTGTTCACAAAGTCATTACCAAAGTCAACATTTCAAAGGCTTGTATATGAGATCGGCATGCGGAAAGTGTATCATCAAACAATGTAAAGGGTATTATCGTCAGGGGGAGTAACAGATTCTGGATAGATACCTTGAAGCCTATCAATTAGGACATATGTGCGCTGTACTCTTTTTCCTTCTCTAGGTTTTGTCCCACTGGGTTTTCCTAGTTAAGGTTTTAACGAGGCAGCATTATGCACGTCCAACACCATTTCAATAACTTTGTAAAAATGTTGTACTCTTTTTCCTTCGCTTAGGTTTTTATCCCATTGGGTTTTTCCTTTGCAAGGTTTTAATGAGGCAACTGTTATTGAGTGGTGGTCATCCAAGGGGGAGTGTTATAAAATATTATTATTAGTGGATGCCCACCATGGGACCCACATTAGATATGGAAGGCTAGAGTCTTGCTATATTGGTTTGCTTGGGGAGGAAGCAATCTTCTTCTATAAATAAGATCCTCCTCCCCCCCTTTTGTACACACATCTCATTAAATAAGAGAAGCTCTCCTTTCTCCCTCTACTCTCTTTCTCTCCCCTCTTCTTAATAAGCCTCTTATTCTATAGTGGTAAGATGTGTCTGGCCTTACTTGCTTAATTAGGGCTCAAACTTAGGTGGACACCTTTCCTCACCCGATGAGGTATAACCTCACTGGTGGATTCTCCCAATTTTCTTTAAAAATTATCCACTTTCAATGTGAGACTTTTATAAAAAAGGAGGGGAGGAAATGTGCTTTAATGCACAAGAATATCAACAAGCTTGGGCGGACCCATGTGTATATAAGTGGGGGCTTTAGCCCCAACAAACTAAAATAAAATAAAATAAAAGCCAGCGGGCTATTGCGGCTGGCTGGCCTAGCCATCATAGAGCAAAATCTGTCAGCCCCCACTGAATTATATTCACCTTCTCGCTTTCTAATAATCTCTAAATTGGTTAGGATGGTCTCCCTTGGCTTCAGTGTGCATCGTGATCTTTCTCTCTCTCCTTGGCTTTTCGATTCTAAACAATTTTTAGGTGTTGCAAAGTTTTTTGGTTAGGTGCTTGCTCTCAAAAACAATTTTTTTAAAAACATTAAAAATGGGAGAATTTATGAAAATCCTCATTTTCTAAATGGGATCTCATGATTCTTGGAAGATTTTTAAGAAATGGGGTGTTTTTCCAAAAAACCCAATATTTCTAAAAATTCTCATTATTGAAATAGGTTCTCTTTATGGAATAGAATTTAATCTCAACAAAAATTGAGAAAATATTTTGATTAGAGATGGGTAGGAGAGATGCATCTAATTTGTCATTATTGATTTTTATATATTGATGCATGTTAATAGTTATTAGTTAGTTTTATTTAATTTTATTGTAATATTTTGTTGTTTGTGGTTGTAATTTGTGTTGGGACTTTAAGGAAGAGTTTTAGATTGGGTTTTCAAAAGTAGTTTTGGTTTTGATTTGAACAAACAAATGAATGAAGATTGAAGTATATTTTGGTTCAAATATTGTTTCCAATCAGCTCAAACAGGACTAGGTCAAATCCATGAAATTCTTTGCTAGTTGTTGTTGTTGTTGTTGTTTTTTTTTTTTTGACAGACTGCATTGATTTATTTTTAATAAACTTTTAAAAGTTGCACAAAAAAAAAAAACTTTTCAAAGTGCCCAATCTCCAATTTTTCTACATGACAAATTAGCAACTTGATTTTAAAAAAGATGAGAATAGAGGTATATTGTTCTTTGGCACCTCGCAATAGAATTGCTACATATAGGCAATTAATAAATGGGGTTTCATTTGGAAACTTAATGATTTTTTTTCTAAGTTTGCCTATATTTAATTACAAGGAAATTTCCACTTCTCACTTATTCTTGGTGCTAAATGAATTATAGTTTCCTTCATAATAACTCTCATATTCACATAAATATACAAATACACAATTGCGTTGTTTACTCATTGATTTTGATATTATGATGTTTCAAGTGATGAATACAAATATACAATTGACTTGTTTTCTCTTTTGTTATTAATAATGTGTAGAAAGTATAATACAATAATGATTGACTTTTTTAGTTATCATCGTTAGCTCCCCTCAAATTAAAATTTTAGGTCTGCCACTACCAATGGAGTCGTCTCATTCAGTACAATGAGTGCAATAGTCCCATCCACATTGATATCCATATATTCTCAGGTAGAGTAAACATATATTTTTTGAATAGTAAGCTTCATTCTACTCAAGAGTGGAATATCCCAAATTTACAACAGGCCTAAACTCCAATAAATGGGCGAGGAAAAATAAAAGAGTGCCCAGAATTATACATATGCAAATAACCTCCCACATCTAGGCATCAAACAGAGAATCCCATAGCCTAGGTAAAAGCTATAAGCACTAGCATCAAGGATAAATCAATCGAAGGAGCTATATCCTTTTGAAGAATTTTGGAACATGTAGATCGTAAATTGTGTAGAGCACCAGCCATGAAGTCGAGAGATATGGTTTATTTGAGAAGATCTTTGTGCATGCATAATTAGTCACATGAAAGTGTGATAGTTTAATCCTAAGACTAAGGACATGTTTAATTCTTTTTATTAGATTCTTAGGAATCTTTTTATTAGATTCTTAGCAAAACATGCCCGGCACTAGCATGGGCAATACAATTTTTAATATAAGAATATTTAAAACTTATAAAATTTTATCAGAAATCTAAAAAATGAAGCCCAGTATTTAAACAACTTTTACAATTGAATTAAAAAAAATCTCAAACCTAAGATTTTACCTTCTAACTTTCATTTTGATTTTCCCTAGAGGTAACTTTAGCGGTTCAACTTATACCATGGCAACTAAAAGCATGGCGTTTGTTTCAGATAAAATATCTTTTGTAAGGATTTTTGTATAATGGCTAATTTATATATTGACAAAACTCTAGTTCTAGTCAAAGTTGTAATCATATTTGTTTTACACTAGGAGCTTGAAGAGGTTAAAAGAGTTAAATTAAAGAAAATCAGGAAAAATCAGAACTGGGCTAGTCGATCGATCGGACTTGAGGCAGAGGGCTAATTCGATCGATTGGATTCTTG
Organism: Sextonia rubra; assembly: GCA_037013555.1. Classification (NCBI taxonomy): domain Eukaryota; kingdom Viridiplantae; phylum Streptophyta; class Magnoliopsida; order Laurales; family Lauraceae; genus Sextonia; species Sextonia rubra. Next base: position 1,576,529 of record JASUAD010000027.1, read on the forward strand.
CTCAATCGATTGGACAGAGGAAAATTTTCCATTGACTTGCGGATTTCTATTTTGATTCTAATTGTAATTTTCCTGTTTTGTGCCAAATTATTTCCTAATTTGATTACCACTATGAGATACAAAATTGGGGCTATAAAAGGGGGTTCTCTTTCAACCCTAAGGCATGAAATATAGATTTCAATATTCTAAATGAAGATTATATCTTGGAGATTTTTTCTCTAGAGCTTTCATTCAAAGTTGAAGGGGTGAAACTTTGTTCTAAAGAGAAGTTGCTTATACATCTCTTGTAGAAGTCAGTGAGGTCATCTTGCATGTTCAAGATGCGTGTTAATCAAGTAGAAAACGGTGCACGGTAAATGAGTGTCTGTGAGTGGAAGGAGTTGCTACGAAAAAAACTCTGCCCTTACATGCGAAAAATGTGTGAGTATATCTTGTAACTATTCAAACTTACTTGAGAGTTGATACTTGGTAGATTCATGGTTTTTGACTCGGGTGGGGTTTTTAGTGTTAAATCTTGTCTTCGTGTGGTGTGTGCTTTTATGTTGATTGTTTTTATTTCCGCTGTGTGATTGATTGATTGTTTGCACACATATTATTAAGTTGATTGCATTGATTCATTTTAGAGGCCCATCCAAAACCTTCATCTTTTATAAAGTAGCATTGTTCCTTTTGTGACACCAAATTAGGGACATGCTCTTTGAGTTTTTTTTTTAGTGTCTTGCTTGCCCATGTTTGTGATAGCAAGCTTCTCACGAGGGAGTTTATCCACTCCTTTGATGGATTCGAATGAAGAGACTTCGTCACGCGGCCGAAGATCTATGTGCGTTCCGGTGATGGGAAGCTCCGTGGATCTCTTTGCCTCTTATCTTTCCTACGGGAATGGAGAGAATAATGATGATACCAAACTCTAGGACTCTCTTATCCTTATATAGATAAGTCCCGAAGAGTCACACTTACTAGAGACATCTTCCACCAGAAGCCCACATCCACTGATCCCATTGGGAGTCTTATTATGGAGCCCAGATCAAGTTTTACATTAAAGTGAGATTGCATCTCTGTTGGCATCTGCCCTGCTTGATCTGACGTGGGACCCGTGGCATGCGGGCCACACGATTTCTTACAATCTCCCACTTGGCACGAAAGCCATGTACATCAAATATTTCTCAGTCCCATATGCATCACATGCCTTGCAAAAACTTCTACAGGCAAAGCGTTGGTGAGAGCATCAGCCATCAATTCTTCTGAAGGCACATAGAAAATTTCTATATCATTCTTTCAGCCTTCTCTCTAACAAAGTGATATTTTATTTCAACATGTTTTGATCGGCTGTTAATCCTTTGCTCATTCACCATAAAAATGGCTGATATACTGTCTATGCTAATTGGGACAGGCTCCTTCTCATTTATTACCTCCAAATCGCACAGGAAGTATTTTAACCAAAGAGCCTCCTGGACTGCTGTACGGTAAGCTATATATTCTGCTTCGGCTGTTGATAAAGCCGTGGAGGTCTATTTCTTGCTACCTCAAGAAATTGCACCTCCTCCGAGGGTAAACACATAGCCAGTTGTTAACTTTCTCTGGTCTAAATCCCCGGCCCAATCTACATCAGAGTAGCCGCGCAGTTCCAGGACTTCACCTTGATAACATAGGCGAAGATTCACTGTTCCTTTGATATACCGTAGAATCCTCTTAACTGCATACCAATGCGGTAATCCTAGGTTACTTAGAAATCTACTTACGAGACCCACGGCGAATGTAAGATCTGGTCTTGTACATAACATCGCATATATGATGCTGCCCAAAATTTGAGCATAAGGTTTTGATCTCATCATTTCCCTATCCTGTTCATTTGTGGGTCCTTGATCGCTTGACAATTTTGTGCTCTTGCAGATGGAAGTATCACTTGGTTTACACTTAGCCATATCAAACCTTTTTAACACAGCTTCCAAATAGGATCTCTATGATAAAGTTAATACCCTATTCGGACGATCACGGGTTATTTCAATGCCAAGGACATATTCTGCCTCACCCATGTCTTTTATCTCGAATCTTGACTTTAACCATTGTTTGATTTCATATATGGCTTCCAATTTATTACCAGCGATCAAAATGTCATCCACATATAATGACAAATATAAATAATTACTCCCACTGCGTTTAATGTAGAAACATGTGTCAGCACTATTGGGGACAAATTCAATTTCACATATGGCCTGATGAAATTTTCTATACCATTGTCTTGAGGCCTGTTTTAATCCATATAATGCCCTATTAAGTTTGTATACTTTGTCCTCGTGACCTTGCACCATAAAACCCTCGAATTGTTTCATATAAATTTCTTCTTCTAGTTCGCCATTCAAGAATGCTGTTTTCACATCCATCTGGTGCAATTCAAGGTCACGACATGCTACTAATGCTACTAAGGTTCATATGGATTGGAATTTTACAACTGGAGAAAATGTCTCCTCGTAATCTATTCCTTCCACTTGTGTGAATCCCTTAGCTACTAACCGTGCTTTATATTTATCCAAGGATCCATCCTTTTTAAATTTCTTTTTAAGAACTCATTTACATACAATGGCTTTCCGATCTTTAGGTTGATCTACCAATTACCATACTTGGTTCTTTTCAATTGATTCCATCTCCTCTCTCATAGCCTCTAGCCAACACTGCGTATCCTGCGCTTTGACCGCTTGAGAGTAGGAGGTTGGATCCAAATCCTGCACGGTTTCCAATAAACTACAATAATCATCTAGATATGCCGGTTGTTTTCTCTCCCGAATCGGTCTGCCAACTGGCTCATCGGGTTGTTCAATCACCTCAAGTGGGCCCTGGCCAGGAATTCTAGGTCCAACATCCTCTTCGTCGGAACCCCCACTTGCTTGAACCCCCTTGCCCATAGAGATTTCATATAATTCCACACTCTGTGGTCTTACTCTAGAACTGACTGTTGGATCCTCAAGGAAAAACACATCTCGGCATTTCATGATTATCCTATTATCGTGATCATACACACGATATCCTTTAGAATGTAATGGGTAGCCAACGAAAGAACAATTTTTCTTTGTTTTTGCTTGCAGTTTATGCCTTTCCTATGGTGGTAGCAGGATGTGTACAGGCAACCCTAAACTCTCACATGTTTTCATTTTGGTTTGGTACCAGTCCATAACTCACATGGGGTCTTCGGCACACTCTTAGAGGGTACTCTGTTTAAAATATATTTGTGCTTCTCCCACAAATACGGCGGAAGACTCGCATGGCTGATCATTGACCTTACCATATCCATTAAGGTCCTATTCCTCCTCTCGGCCATGCCATTTTGCTGTGGGGTATATGGAATTGAATATTCATGAATGATTCCCTCACGTGCACAATATTCTTTAAACAATTAGAAAGTGTATTCACCCCCTCTATCAGACCTAATCCTCTTTATTTTCTTGCCCTTTTGATTTTGGACCTCAACAGCATATGTTTGGAACATTTTTAATGCCTCATGTTTATATTTAATGAGATACACATACCCATATCTGCTCTAATCATCAATGAATGTAATGAAATAGTCCTCTCTGGTTCTATTATGTACATTCAATGGTCCACATATGTCTTAATGAATTATGGTTAATATTTCAGAACTTCAAGTTCCTTTTGGAAATGGTTTCTTGACCATCTTTCAACTTATGCATGGTTCACGTATAGGGTACTCAATTTTACCTAGGTCTGGTAAAAGTCCGTCTTTAACCATTCTACTGATTCTGTTTTTATTAATGTGGCCCAATCTCAAATGCCATAACATTGCCAAACTATTCATGCATACATTCACACACACAGAATAATCAGAAGTGGACTTTATTTCATTATGAAGAATATCCAGCAAATACAAGTTTTCAGAAAGAAAACCATGGACTAAAAATTTACCGCGCATTCCAATAGTATCCCCATTGTCTTTGAATCTAATTTCGAATCCATTCATTGCCAACTGGCTCACAGAGATGATGCTCCTTCTCATTACGGGAGCAAAGAAGACATCGGAGAGATAAAGGGATTTGCTGGTTGGTAAGGGAATTTTGACTTTCCCTATCCCCAACACATCACAGAATGTTTCATTCCCCATGTATATACTTTGTTTTCCAGATTTCATCTCTTTGAATTCGATAAATCCAGCCTTGGTCCTTGATATGTGTCTGGTGGCTCCAGAGTCAATCCACTAATTCTTATCATTGGTATCCACCATTATGGACTCAGTGACCATCTCAACATAATCTTCGTGTTCTTTGGTTACTTTACCTTGCTGGCTATTCTCACCCTTTTTCTTTCTGCATTGAGAACTAAAGTGTCCAGGCTTCCCACAATTAAAGCAAACTCCATTTTTAGGCCCTTTTCGCGTTAGATTGCCTTTAAATTTCTTTTTATTTTTCACATTGGCGGTTAACGCACCGCTATAACTCTTAGTTTTAGCAACCATAGTAGAATTTGTAGGTGTTATACCATGGGCAACCTGCCTTTGTCCTTTAGCAAGTAATTTTGCTTCAACCTCACTAAGGGTTACACCCTTTTGAAGGCTAAGGGTTTGAGGCACATTCTCCCACGAAGGTGGAAGACTCATCAGTAAGTACATGATCTGAAAATCTTCGTCTATTTCCTTTCTCAAGGCTACAAGATTACTATGTCGGACTGATATTTTATCAATGTGATCCCTTATAGATGACCCCTCTGGCATCTTATAATTGAAATATGCGCTAAATACCTCCATCAGATGAGATTTGGAGGTTTCATCATACTTGTCCATAGCATAGTCCCAGATTTCTTTTGCTGTGGTGAAGTGTTCAAATCGTTTCACCAACTCACTGGATATGAATCCAATCAATAAATGTCTCGCTGATTTATTATCAAAGACCCATTGCTCATATAATTCATAGTCTTTTTTAGGGGCATCATCAGTCGGCTTAGGGAGCGGATCAGATTCAATCACATAAGTTAATCCGTCAAAATGCAGCAACGCTTCCATCCGATGCTTCCATACGGCTAAGTTCTTGCCATTAAAAATATCAGCCTTTGCAAGATCATGCAGGGCTGATTTGGAAGACATGATTTTTATTTATTTTTAATTAAAGGATGGGTTAGATACCACTGACCGTATGAGGGAAAAATACCTCCCTTTTATCTAAATCACTGGATCGTCTTCCTTTTGCTGCCAATGTGTAGATCTGCTCGCAAGGATTCCATAGGCGCAAACGGATCGTCGATCTGACTCCGGATGGCCAAGATATCGCAGTTGGAAGATTTGACGATGATCCGTGTCTCTGCCTGTGTCAGCCGTACGATCTGTTGACCGAGGCAGTAACTTCAATCACGCTGTCCCGGCGCTGGAGTACGCGTGCGCTGAGTGAATGAACAGGAGTTGCTGTTGCAATGGCCAGTGGATTTTTGACTCACTTGGCTCGAAGCCAATCACAAGCCAATCCAAAACAAAAACATGTAAACATGTGATTGCCTTGCCGTTTGTCAGAAAAAACAAGATGAAGAGGAGTATGATGACATGTCCTTTGAAAAAAAAAAACACAGCACCTGATGTGTTTGTAGAAAAAGGACAAAGAAAAAAACTTTCCTTTGTATATGATATCTTTAATGTCTCGATTCTCATGCAACTTCAAAAGAGAGAGAAAATAGTCTTCTTCTTCCTTTACGCTCCATATACGAGCCCGTCATTACTGTTTACGTTGCAGAAACGCAGGAACGAAGACAAAGTACGGGCTTTAAGAAGGATCTTATATCTGCTAATTTTCACGTCGCCTCTCCAAAATCTGAATCAATAGAATGTTCCGCGTCAATCTCTGATACCAATTGATGGATCCGGATGAGGAGACTCCGTCATGCGGCCGGAGATCTATGTGCGTTCTGGTGATGAGAAGCTCCGTGGATCTCTTCGCCTCTTGTCTTTCCTACGGGAATGGAGAGAATAATGATGATACCAAACCCTAGGGCTCCCTTATCCTTATATAGACAAGTCTCAAAGAGTCACACTTACTAGAGACATCTTCTACCAGAAGCCCAAATCCACTGATCCTATTGGGAGTCTTATTATGGGGCCCAGATCAAGTCTTACATTAAAGTGGGATTGCATCTCTGTTGGCATCTGCCTTGCTTGATCTGACGTGGGACCCGTGGCATGCGGGCCACACGATTTCTTACATCCTTAAATTGTGTTATTGTGTTCGATTGCCAAGTTCAACACCTCTTTCTAGTTCCTAGATGCAGTAGAAAAATTAGACGTTAATAATCTAATATTCAATTATCATTTTAAAATAAAATCCAATGATTGTTGCCTTGTTGTGTTTGATTTCCAGGTTCAACATCTCTTGGTCACTGGAGTCACAAAAAATTAGAAGTTGAAAATCTAATAATTATTTATCATTCTAAATCAAATCCACTGGTCATGAAGTCCTTTTTTATGCCTCTTAATAATCTTGAAAGATGACACGAGATGGAAACAAAAATATTTGTATCATCTAATTATATTAATATGCTTGTATTTCTAGAAGCGGAATATTATTATGCATTCTTGGATCACCATGTGGTGAGGGACAAATGCAAATTTGCTATGATTCATGCACAAAAGAGGAAAAGTCATTTATAGTATTATGAAAAAGAAAAATCTTCATATATAAAGGGAAAGCCACTTCATTGTCCCTCACCATATATAGTAATATTCTCCTTTCTAGAAAGCAACTTTTTTTCCCAATCAATTGCTATCTATTTGTTAGATATATAGCTTTTGGACCAATGTGCAATGACAAAGAGAAAGTCATGACTAATGCGTATATTCATCTGATACTTTATGTAAATTCCATCAAAGCTAAAATATAAATTATCCGGTGCTCCTAACAAATACAACCAAGTACAAGTTCCAATAACTAAAAACCCAGAAACAAAGAGAATACATTTTTCTTGATGATAACAGTATCACTAAAAGACGATATTCCAAGTCATGAGCTTTAATTCTTCACCAAAAATAAAATAAAAAATGGAGAAAACTCATGCTTCCAAGTCTGTAAAACCGCTTTACCAAAAAAGAGTTTGTAAAACCATTGTGTTATATTCCAAGTTTCCAACAACATAAAAAGTCATGACTTTCCTATAAATTTGTGACTCTGTATAAATCAAGATGTTAAGTAAATTTTATAAATCTAACGATTGAGGTCGATCTAGCGAAAGTAATATATCTTGGGACTTCTTGTTTTTTTCTTTTCTTTTCTTTTCTTTTATCTTTGTCAAATTTAGTCCTACAAAAGTAAGTTAATTGTAACAGAGCTATATTGGAATTTAATTTAGTATATAAGATGAGATGTAATGTGTAATACATAACAAAGCTTCAATTCAAAATAGACAGTGATCGTGGAAAGTTCTAGTGTGATGCATATGAGAATATATTGTAAACAAATCCAGATGAGTCATGTGAGGCCCACCTTTTTGCAATTGGGAAGTTTTTAAAATTCAAGCAATGCATCTCATGCTTTGATTGATTGCATCATTAGTACAAACACATAGCAGAAAAAACCAAATGAGTCTAATAAGTAAATATATTCTAAACTTTTTAGAGGAAGCCCTCTTGGGCTGAATTAACCAAAAAAAGAAAAGAAAAGAAAAAAAAGAAAACCATGGCTTTTCCATTCATTTGTACATCTATTAGTTCCCAGAAAACCATGAAATTACAGATGGAATATAAAATTGAGGAAAAAGATTATAAACGTCGAAGAAGATATTTTCCAAATAAAATCATATCTCTACGGTGCATTCAAATTGGAGGAAGTTGACATTACATTACCTTTATTGAAGTTCTAGGGATATGATGAGGATGGAGTGTTGCAAGTCTCTGGAAAAAAAAAAAGAAAAAACCAAACCGACCAGCAAGGAAGAGAGGCTATATGCTTGAATGTTTGTATAGAAATTGAAAAGGTAAACATGAGATTGAAAGGAAAGAGAAGGACAAAAGAAAATTGCATTCATACATGCCTAATCTCCCAATATTGTGCACATCTCACTGATCTCAAAGAGTAAGACTTGACAATGACTTTGAAAACTTAGAGAACTCACACTTGTTAGGAGAAGAGTGTGTAAGGAGATCAAAGAGGATCGACGCTCCCTGGTGGTGGTGCCAAGTGTCAAGTCCCAAATTTTTATATTGGGTCATACCATTTTGTCGGGTTTGAGTTGGATTAAGAGGGTCAAATGGATTGAATTAACACAATTGGGCCTGAGTTATTAGACCCTTTTAAGCCAAAGGATTCTTTTTGAAATTTCATAAAACTCACTAAGAAGCAGGGAGCACTTCTTTGTAATTTAGAAAAATCTTCCTCTTAATATAAACCCTTAGGTAGCGTTTGGTTCGCTGGAATGATTGCTGGGAGGAATGGAATGGAGGCTGGAATGAGCTTGGAATGGAATGAGGCAGGAATGGTAATTCTTATTCCAACGTATGGTTAGACAGAGGAATCATTCCAGTAATAGGACTCTCATTCCGATTCCTGTGTTTGGTATGATGGAATGATACCAGGAATGGAATAAAATTTATATTAAACTGACCAAATATAAAATTTATATAAAATTTATATTTTATTAAAATATTAAAAAATTAATAAATTTAGCTTTTTAAAATAAAATTTAATTTTTTTATGTGACCAAAAATTGTATATAATTTTATTCTTAAAATTTTGATATTTTAAATTTAATTTCAACTATGTTTATTTTATGATTTATATAATAATATTTATTTATATTTTATTAAAATATTAATAAATTAATAAATTTAGCTTTTTCAAATAAAATTTAATTTTTTTATGTGACCAAACATTGTATTTAATTTTATTCTTAAAATTTTGATATTTTAAATTTAATTTCAACTATGTTTATTTTATGATTTATATAATAATATTATTTATATTTTATTAAAATATTAAAAAATTAATAAATTTAGCTTTTTAAAATAAATTTTAATTTTTTTATGTGACCAAACATTGTATATAATTTTATTCTTAAAATTTTGATATTTTAAATTTAATTTCAACTATGTTTATTTTATGATTTATATAATAATATTTATTTATATTTTATTAAAATATTAAGAAATTAATAAATTTAGCTTTTTTAAAATAAAATTCGTCAAAAATAAAATTGGGAAAGGAATGGAATGGCCATTCCTCTGCCCCCCCGGTGGAATGGCGATTCCCTTGTATAAAGGAATGGTGATTCCTGAAGTAATGGTCATTCCGCCGTTTTTTCACGAACCAAACGTGGGAATGGTCATTCCAATGGAATGACCATTCCATTCCAGCCTTCATTACAGTGAACCAAACGCTACCTTAGGGTTTTCCCCATTGTTCCATCTTCTTCCTTTCTTCTGCAACCAAGCCCTAGAAGTTCTCCAGGGGGAAATCAAGGTTGGATCTTCTGCTCTTCAGATTTGCTTTTGGCTTGGAGATTTAGGCAAGTGGATAACTGTAAACAATGGCTTTTGGTTATTTGTAATATCTTTTTTTGTTGTTTGTTGGATAATATGCTTTTAGTAGGTTTTCTTCGTTAGACTTAAACTTTCATATGATTTCATTGTTTTGATTTGGTACCTTGATTTGGATTACTAATGGAGATTTGATTTCTTCCTTTTATGTAATATAAAATATGTTTTTCAAAAAAAAAAAAAAATGCATTGCCGCTGCCTGCGCTGTCCAGGCAGCAGTGCCTGCTGCCTGGGCAGGCAGGCAGGCCTGGGCCTACTGCCCGGGCCGGCTGGGCAGCGGCCTGGCCCGGCTGGGCTGGGCTGCCTGCCTGGTGGCCTGGGTCGCGGTTGGGCCAGGTTTTGACGGGTTTGGTCCATTTTGTTTTAAATATATATATATATAACAATAATAATAGTAATAATTAAATAAGTAATTAATGTTTAGGTTATTTGTTTAAAAGGATTTAGGAAGTTGTGTTTTAATTAATGGTTTGATATATTAGTAGTGAATTGATTTTATTATTTGATTCTTAATCATGAATTATTATAAATTTAGTTAGAATTGTTTATAAACTTAATTGAGGTTTAATTAGTTATGATTAATACTTATTTAGATTGAATAGAATTTAATTAAGATTTATTTGGGAGTGAGTAAGTCTTAATTAAAAAGCATTTGAATTCCTAATTTGGATTTTTATATTGAGTTTAAATGTTGAATTTGAATCCGCGATTTAGATCCTTCGTTTTATCTAAAATGATAAAGTATTTTATTATACACAACAAGGTTAATTAAGAGTTTAATCGTTTCCTCCCCTTTGTTATCATAATTTGATTTAAATTTGGATTTGGGATTTGAACATCTTTTACACAATTTGTAAAATTCACTAAATATATATATAATTGGATTAGATGAATTATGTCTTTTAGGAAAGTTAGTTGAATATTCACATGAGAATTATACTAAATGCAAAATGAGAATGTGAGGCTCGAGATGCACTACATGATAGGCACCAAAAGTAGGATATCAGCATCGTGGACTCACATTTTCATTGTGAAAGAGGGTTGGTGCTCATGTGTATATTTAATTAACTATGACCATTAGGGGGTTTAGTGCTTACCCTCAGAAAAACTGGAATTGACACGTATACATAATATATTTTCAATTATAAAAGTTTACGTACCCAAATTGATATTGGTTTGAAATATTGGGATTAAGAGTGTCATATCATGATTCATTCTGCATATGTATATGTATGTATTTGTAAATATGCACATTTATATATATATCTGACCGACTGCAGTTCGGAGGTGGACGTACGCCATCGGGTCAGCATGTACTATGGATTATAGCACATAGCTGTGCCTTATGTTATTATCTGCGGGGATACCCGTTTATGTTATTATCTGCGGGGATACCCGTTTCTGTTATTATCTGCGGGAATACCCGAATTCTGTTATTATCTGCGGGACTACCTGTTTCTGTTATCTGTATGCGGGATTACCTGTTTCTGTATATTTATTCGCGGGAATATCCGTTTCTGTGCATTCATGCCATTGGGGTTTGCATCTGATATATTGTGGGTCATAACGAATACTTATGTTTAATTCAGTTGATTAATCCATTGCTTGCAGTTTACCCTCTTGCCAGATTACATCAATCTGACCCACTACTTTTGGTGTCTAGGTCCCGTTACCGGTGTCGAACCGGAGGTCAAGCGATGTAGGGGATCCTACCAGATGGCGGAGTTATTGAGTGGGGCACCGATGACATCATCTGAGGTGTCCTAGAGTTGGTGCAGAGATCGGAATGTTAAATTATGTAATAAAGTCATGTTTGGGCCATTAGTTTATTTATTAAATTTATTTGTTTTGAAATTATAACTTTAATTGTTATGCTTCGAAGCACTTGACCTTGATTTTATTATAAAATGAGATTTGTTACATGGTTGTTATGTGATATCTGTCTGCGATGAGTATGGATTTTAGTTCCACGTGTGATTATGGTTGCTTGATCACCAAACATAGCCTCACGAAGGACTTCGATCCACCCGGAATTGGGGCTCGTATTGATTATGTTAAAAAAATTTTTTAATTAGCCTCAATTCTCACACCCCTAGAACCGGGTTTTGGATCCGGCTCAGTTTTGGGGTGTGACACCAAGATGAAATGCAGGGTGTTCAAAATTTCATAGTTGCTTTGTGTCATCATCGTAGATGTAGTGCGTGAGCTCCCTCCTGGATGTATTGAAAATCGAGGGTGTTCAAATTCATGGGTAAGTAAATGCCAAGAGTAGTATTGATACATAGGTAATGGAGTTTTTTGAGAACTTAGGGTGGTCAATTGGACACCCTCGGTAACATGTGCCACCGCCCCTGGCTCCCGTGGCGGAGATGATGAGAACAAAGGATGCAAGTCATCTGGTAATGCTGGATTTACATTGGTTGTTACAAGAGAGGAGATGAAGAGTTTTTGGTAAATAGAGAGAAACTGAATTGGTAGTGTTAGCATGTAAAGGAAATATTTTTGTTAAATGAGAAGTGGGAGCCAAGAATCACAAAACTGCTATCTTGAAACATTTCTGTTAAATGAGAAGTTGGAATCGAGAAATCACAAAATAACTATCTAGAGGAGGCAAAACAAATTGCCTACAGTCAAAATCGATTGAGAATGATTTCTCGATTGAACTCATTTAGCTTTATATATAATAACTAGCACAATAACCCGTGCTAAGCACGGCAATGACCCACATGGCTAGGGTCCCCATTCCATCTTACTATATTTTTTACATTTTTCCAATAAGAAATTGCGTGTGATATAATGTAGTGTAGTAGTTATGTTTGTTATTTACCTTGAAAAAAGGTCATAGATTCCAATCTCACATTTTTTTGCCTTTACCAAGGCTCAACAAAAAAAGTCAAAATTAAAACAATTTTGGTCAAATTAATTCCGAAACCTCTTAGCTTAATATATTATAATTGGTTAACGAATCAAAGTTGAACACCCAAGAATGACCATCAAATGAGTTCCTTTTTAATGCAAACATATTGATGCAAGATGGGAAAAGACTTTATGTGATTCAAGTACGAAGAAAGCCAAGGTCTCAACTATATCACTACCTTTATATCATTCATTACTCTGTATCCTCCACTCCTCATGACCTCTTTAATAATCCCTTGGCAGCACTCATTTGACTGTGAGTTCCTATGAACAAACATTTTTTTATGAAAAAAAAGTCCCTACACAAGATTAATCAGGTGTTAACTACTGCATTGATGGTAGTATAAGATTGTGTTTATATTTTCATTATAATATAAAATCTTTCATATCCCACCGATTATAAAGAATTTTAGATAAAAGATATTAAATTTCCTCAGTTAACCATTGCTACTAAAATTTCAAGATGTTAGTAGAGACAGTGGAAATACTTTTCAATAGAAGTTTACTTGGGCAAGTCTACCTAATTGTTTTGTTAGTCTCACTCAACTTGTTCGATATAGTTTAGTTAAATTTCAGGATATAATTGTGCAATGTCAAATCAAATATTCTTTGATAATAAAGAAAAGCCTTCAATTTTTTTGCTTGCTTGTTGTTATTGTTTATATTGTATTTTTGTTTTGTGCCAAAAGAGGAAAGATTTGAACAACTTTGTTTCCTTTCCATTAATAATAAAAAAATCATTTCATAATGAAGTCGGAACCGCACCCTAGTGAGTTAGAACAATTTCTTAACCTTGGCCAACATATTTATTGTTAAGTGGTGTTGGCATCTTAGTCTCATATATATGATCAATGACCATTCTCTGTGTCCTCAAATGAGAGTGCTACTCCTAGATTAGTAGCCCAACATAGAAAAGAGAGAGAGAGAGGTTTCTAAATCTTTATTTGAATTGGGTAGTAGATGGCCCAATAAGTACAAATGTATCCACACCCTATTTGTTTAGCGCATTTATAGAATCTGTTCACCCACTAACCTAACCTATCCACCAAACTATTAAAGCCCATTTCATCAGTTCTATAATGATGGCCCACTCGATCATTTAAAAAAAAAAAAAGAAGAAGTTCCTGTGCCCAAGGAAATGTATATTATCACTACCCTCATTTTTTTTATTGATGTGAGGCCCATTGTGTATTGATCCTAGCCGTCGATATGATCAACCTACCTTCATTGATGATCCGTTCGTTGAAAATCTACTTAAATAGATTATTTTAACCAGCTCATTTGGCAGCCAACATATTTCGACACAAATGATTAGAGCATAAACAGATTTGATCTTCCAATCCAGAATAGTTTCTTTCCATTATTGCCGGGCTCAATATATCAACCATCTGGATCGCTTAACTTGGGCCCCACTTAGGGTTGTTTGGCCACCAACCACCCTAACCTTCCACCAAAATTCCAACATCTCAGAACACTGATTATCAATCAGAATTCTCAGTCAGATAGTTGGTGGTCTTCATGGCCCTAGAAAAGAAAATGTGGGGTCCATCTATTGGCCTAGGAAATGCACATTACTTGATGCTTAATTGAGGGGGTTAACTTATTACTGATCCAAACCATTGACAGGATGAACTGTATGATAGATGGAAGATATGAGGTTTCAACCAGCATCTTACAGAGAAACACTGACAGGAATCAACAGCCAAAAATAAGCAAAAGGATAGATATCTGTGATCTTCCAATCTGGGATAATTTTGCCATTGGAGATCCACGGTGGGGCCCACTATACGAATCCTCTGGACACCTGAAAGCCTGAAACATGGCCCACACACGGTATCAGGAAACCACGACCTTTACTCATCTCGTTTCTCTCAACTTGGATCCTACCTTTGGTTGGTTTTGCAGTGGGCAAACATCATCTCACTTTCATGTAATTGTCCAACAGTATCAAATCAGCGAAAAACAGTAAGACATTGTGTAAGTGGGACCCACCACACCCGAACCTTAACCTAAATAGATAAGGTCGGCATATTCTTCTTCGAGCCCATTTTTTATTCCACCGGCCAAAGCCAAGACAGATTATCTTAGTTCCATCCAAATTTTTGTACAGTAAACTGGATCTTTATTTTTATATATGTGGGCTCCATGTTTTCAACATCTAAATTATTGATCTGATGAGCACTATGAACGATAATTTACACTTTAAAAACCTCACTGAATTCAAACTTCGAACTTATCTTTCGAGAATCTCAATAGTGACAAAAATTGAAAAGGATTGGCACTATAACACGTTTGGGCATCTCTTACAGGGAGAGGAGTGGACATTGATAAAGAAGGAAGATGACAAAGGGTCAAGATCTACATGGTCAAAATTTAAATGGTAAAAATCTAAATTTTTCCAAGTAAATATATAAAATCAAGTGCATTATTTAACCATGCCATGCATCCTATAATCTTTTTCTTGAAAATCAAGTTGAAAACTCAAATTTATTTATTAAGAATCCTATGTTAGAGTTCATCAAGTCAATATTTTAGATCACTAAACAACGAACCCCATGATATGAGTTTGCTAAGAAAGGTATCTATGTGAGCTACAATACACGGATGAAAAATGACCTAGAGTAATTTAGATCTAGAATATAGTTGTGCAGGAGTAAGACCTTAAAGAATTATTGCAGTTAACGTACTTTAGAAACATTTTTATGTTTTTTCTCATTCGTCGGTGGAAATCAAATTTAATAGATACCAATCTATAAAAACTCTAAGATTTACATAATTGGACTTAGGGTGGCATCAGAGATGAAGATTTCCATCTAATATCGTAGTCCAGAATATCAAAAGCATTCATTATAACAGCTTCAAAATTTGAATATCAAAAGATTTATAAACTCCTTA
Organism: Sextonia rubra; assembly: GCA_037013555.1. Lineage (NCBI taxonomy): Eukaryota > Viridiplantae > Streptophyta > Magnoliopsida > Laurales > Lauraceae > Sextonia > Sextonia rubra. The sequence goes on from JASUAD010000027.1 coordinate 1,591,851, forward strand.
AAATCATTATTTCTTCTTGTTTCATATACGACTTAAAATTTCAATGAATTCTTTTTTTGTTGTCCAACCACAGATTCATCATGTGTAAAAGATTTGATAGGACTCCTTTTATTTTTTGAACCATACTTGGAATCTAAAAATGAGGTCAACGCTAATTAAGCGAAACTTGGATGATGGTAACTTAACAGGGTCTATTGATTTTGAACATATTGGGCCCTCGACATATAAATAATAGAGGACCCAGACGCCTCCATCAGTAGGTTTTTTATTTTATTTTCTTTTTTTTTATATATCGAGAGAGAGCTATAAAAGCAGCATTGTAGCATGGGTTTCAGTGCAAGTTGGGAAGAGAGAGAGAGAGAGAGAGAGAGATCCAAGTGTTGGGATTACAGTATCAGTATGGCAAACCTGGAAGCAGTTTTTCATTTTCGAAGTTTTTAGATAGCATAAAACTGGCCTCTGATGATTTGTGTGATGATCAGGTGAGGCCATATAAGATTACTTGAAAATGAATCTGCTTTTCCTTCTATGATGATAGCTAACAGCTTTGAAACTGTTTATTTATTTATTTATCAACCCCCCTTCCCCCTGGAAGCAGTTTTTCATTTTCAAAGTTTTTAGATAGCCTAAAACTGGCCTCTGATGGTTTGTGCAATGAGGTGAGGCCATATATGATTACCTGAAAATGAATCTGCTTTTCTTTCTATGATGATAGCTAACAGCTTCGAAACTGTTGATTTATTTATTTATTATGGTGCTGAGTCCTGATCACTATATCATTCCGCCGCCCACACCCCCCCCCCCCCGGACGGCAACAACCCAAACCATAGGTTTTGACAAAACACTTTGGGGACTCCATCTGATGGAGTGGCCATTGACTGTATACATTTAAGTGCATATGAATATCTAACGTATGTATATTCTACCCCCATACTTTGTGGAATTAGATATACTCATACATGTCTATGTTTCATGTTTCCATGCATGTACCAACAGCAGGAATCAGATTTTTTTTTCTTTTTTTGGCGTTGGGATTGGGGGTGGGTGGTTTTGATTACTAAAATTATGCAAGAACAATTTCTTGGAGGGTCATATGTTAAAAAAAAAAAAAACCATAACATAAAGGGGTTTTCCTAAATTTTACATCAGTCTCTATGCTTTTGTGTAAAATGCGTGAATGCATGTCAATGAATTTAATTGTATTTCAAGGACTCTAATTAGCCTAATGATGCAACTAAAAATACCCAATAGAAAGAAGGCAGAGCCTTACAAGTAATGATGCCAAAGACAAAGTGTATTTTGTTATTTACATTAATTTAAATTGGCAATGCTGGTTTTGCTTTAAGGTGGTAGGGATATACTTAAGTCCCAAAAACCCAACCTCCCAGAGACCCGGATCGCAAAACTTGAGTGTAAGTCCAAAATTTGAACTTTTATTAAAATCGGGCCTTGGTTTTGGCCTATTGCCCAACAAAATCCGGACCAACTGTAAACTGGTCACACCTGAATATCTGGATAAATGCCACCATTGAAAATTATGCATATAATTATATCAGGCTTATATCATATATGACTATTCATAAGCAAGTATTCGGGCCTTGATCCTTATTTGGTTCTATGGACTCTATTCAGGTCCATCTCCAGTTCCTTAAACCAGACTGGGCTCTAATAATTGTTTGTTAGTTACAAGGCAGAAGCTTTGACCGTGGAAGAATCAACCGCCCGATCACAAATCTTGTTTTAATTAGGAACAAGCACCTGAAGTGGATATCTGATTTCATCTAACAGAGATCGATCAGGCCAACAATTAACAATCGAATTGAGCTTCCACTTTGTATCCAACCAACTGTTACAAGTAGCATACCATGCTGTGTGTGGCTTCTGGTAGCTCAAGTGCTGAGCCCAGATTCTATCCATTTTCATTCCCTTGAAATATTACCAGTGGAGCTATTAGATAGAATGTGTTTTTGGTAATCTACAATGAAGGAAGTGGTGCTGTTGTCTGTAGCATTTGGTTTTGGAGAAAGGTAACTCAACTGATGTCATGTTCATCCATGTGCATATGGATAAATGCCAAGTGAATCCCAAAAGTCCCCAATATATGGCCAGCGGATAGTCAGGAATTTAGGTCAGTGGGGTCATTTAATACCATTTTCAAATGACATGTAAAAACTTTTTCAGAATAACTCCTATCATTAGTGTTTTTCAAAATTTTCATTGGGATTAATTTCAAAAAACCACCTAAAAATAATAAAATTATATATAGGAAATTAAAATTTTTCAAATTTTGGTGGTGTCAAGTGACACCACTGGTAGCAATGTAGCACCGCCCCAGCATATGGCCCCTTCGAGGAAAATTTTTATGTACGGTCTACATAGTGTCCCCAACCAGAATATCCTAATTCTACTGTCTATGCATGTATATATGTATGTATGATGTAATTGTATCTATGTTTGAGGTGCTGAGTATTGATGATTCTGAGATGGGTGTGATGTAGAGCTCCTTGAGGTCCAAATAAGGCTGCAAACAGTTGTATAAAGCTGCAGAGTCATGGATTCCATTTTACTATACATGGAGCTGAGATGTGGTAGTATTGTGGTTTGCATGAAACTGGAGCTGCATCAACCTTTGTTTTCATTCTCCTTTGGATTGAAGGGAGCTCTACTCCATTTGGAGTCTCTTTGGTGTGAATGTTAGGTCATTGAGTTTATAAATGGTTAACATGGTCAATCTGATCTCTCCTGGCCAGTGATTAATCCTCTCTTGATTTTCCTATGAAAAGAATACAGCCTAATCTTTTGGGTCCTGAATCAACCCTTTTAAGTTGGAATGAAATAATTTTAACCTCATTACTTGTATGCAAGTGATTTCAGAGAATTAATTGGTTTGGATTGATCACAGGGAGTAAGGTTGGCCGCATTGGACTCACCCATCTGGAACACCAACTAAGTTGCCTCGTAATTAGTAATAGCAAAGAACAGAACAACTGTAATTTTCGATTCACTCATATTGACATACAAATCAAGCTGCCTACGGCTACCTCACCTCTGGCACAGGATAAGAGTCCTTTGAATGAGGGATAGAAAAACATCAGAATGTGAAAACGGGTAAAAACTATGAACAATTTCTCACCTCAGTTCCCTCCAGGCCTCCAAGTTGATATACTAGGATCCTAGTTCCTAATTATAGTCTAATGACAAATAGCAGACTTTGGTCGGGCCTATTAAGTTAATTAAAACGATAGCATGACGGTCCCAAAAGCCCAGTAGCAAGCAAAATATAGATTTTTGGTTTTTAATCCAATCCGAAGCACATCCACAAGGTGTTGATTGGCTAGCAAAGGCATGAGTTTGCTCAACTTTGAATCATCTAAAGATTTTTCCCATGGTGATGTGAATGAGTGGAGCGATTAGGTGATGTGATGGATAGTAATTGGTCTACTCAAAGTCACCTTGAGCCTTAGAGAATCTTGATTTGGGTTTTCTTCCATGTCATGCGTTCGACATCCCAAATTTACTTGGTGCACTTCTATTGGGGAATTGTGTGTGCTTTTGCGGGTTTAGCCCTATTGGGTCAAATGCCATAAGATTACATTCGTAAAAAAAAAGGAAAAAAGGAAAAAAAAGGAAAAAAAGAAAAAGAAAACTTATCCAAAGCCATGTAAAAGTTAATACTCAGAGCAACTCCAATGGTGGTGTCAAAATGCCATGTAGGCATGTAACGGTAACAAAAGGCATTGCTTTGGTGCTCCAACGGCTATGTCAATTGTGACATAGCATTTGGCATAACTTTTGTTATGCCAAATTTGAACTTTTAAAAAAGCAACTACCTTTATTTTTTCTTTCAATATTTTAATGTTTGGCTTTTTAAAAGTATGAAAGAATGGAATTCTTGGAGATATTTTAAAAAAAAGCCGACTACTATCTATGGTAGGGTTGTAAATAGGTTGGTTCTAGTTTGAGTCTATGGTGGATCTGAAACTAGAATCTTTAATGAGATGATGGGCCCAAAACTAGAACCGAAACCGGAACCAGTTTCCTGGATTTGCCAGTTTCCTGGATTTGAAACTAGGACTGTTAAGGAGAGGATTGACTGGGAACCGAAGCTGTGCATGGGCTGGGTTCAGGTTCGAGTTTGGATTTATATAGAGAATGTTTTAGAAAAATGCTAATTTTTAGGAAAATTTTTTAAAAAATTAGGGTAATAGGTTGAGTCTCTAGTCCATGGGCTGGAACCAAGATGAAACTAGACCCAGAATCGTTTAGGTCACATGTTCAAAAATAGGAATTAGACTCGGACACATTTGCTTATCAAGATCTAAATAAGGAATTAAATCCGATTATTAATAGGTCGAAACCTTCAAGTAATCGGAGAATTGAGGACCCATTTACAACCTTAATCTATTAGAGTTGCCAAAATCCAAACCTTTAAAATCATGCATCAGCCTTCAAATCTAATTTGACATCTCTAAAATTGACGTCTTGTTTAAGATGCTCTTGCTTTGCAAAGAAACTATCTACCTTAAGATTAGTGCTAATCCTAATCCATTACCTTTGAAATGTTTTAATAGAGCATGTGGGCCCCTCAAAATTTATTGTTTAGGCCAAAATTCAACTAGATGAACAGTCTAGATCTCTAGGGCATTATTGTCCTTTGCACTAACAAAAGAGTATTGCTATTTAAAAACAAAAATCTCTTGCTTCAGACAAAAGAATTTAAAAAAACTAAAACCCCCAAAGTACCCTCCCCCCACCCCCCCCCCCCCCCCCCCCCCAACAAATCTCTCTCACCCTCCTCTCACGTCCAACTTTTCCTTCGGCCAGCAAGAGGGGAGCTTTCTCTCTCTCTCTCTCTTCCCCTCCCTCTCCCTCTTCCTCTCCTCCTCACTTCTCCTCTCCCTTTTCCTCTCCTCTCCTCCTCACTGGGCCCCTTTCTATTCTTTTCCTCTCTTCTTCCTCCCTCTTCCTCTCCCTTTTCCTCTCCTCCTCTTCTCTCTGCGATGTCTGTTCAGACGAATAGACAAGGTAGAGAGGAGAGGAAAAGGGGGAAGGAGAGAAAAGGAAGAAGGAGGTAGAAGAGAGGAAGAAGAGGAAGAAGAGTGAGAGGGAGGAGAAGAGAAAGAGGGAGGAAGAGCTCTCTTTCCGCCGCCCGGAGGAAAAGGGAGACGAGAGAGGAGGGAGAGAGATGTGTGGGAGGTATTTTGAAAATCTTATTTATTTATTTATTTATTTTGGCTTGAGAGATATTGTTGGTGTTTAAAGAGCAGCACTGCTAACGAAACTCTCACTTTGGACTCTTGAGTGACGTGGGTCCCTCTCAAGTCACGTGCGTTTGTTAGGGTTTTTCTCCTCTTCTTCTTGTTGCTGTTGGGGATAGGGTTTCTTTCCTCTTCTTCTTCTTGCGAGAGAGAGAGAGACAGAGAGAGAGACAGAAAAATGGGAGTACTCACGTTCGTCTGCAGAAGCTCCGGAGACGAATGGAGCGGGAAGCAGTCTTTCGGCGATCTAGAAGCTTCGGCTCCGTCCACCTACGACCTCTAGAGGAGGCTCGTCCAAGCGGCTCTCTCCACCGATTCCTCCGGCGGAATCCAATCCTCCTTCTCCATGATCACGCCCTCTTCACCTGTTTTTCTGGTATTCCATCCAATTTCCATCTCCATCCATGCATCATCTTCCTTTCTAGGATTCTGGTATGATAATCATTTTGTCTGTGATGCAATGTGAATCTGATGTGATAGTTTGAACTTGGGAAATCCAAGTTGGGACCTTCAATCGAACTGAAATGGATTGGAATAGGTTTGGAGATTGAAAATTTTAAGGCATTGAAAATCTAACATGGGTTTGATGGGATTCAGTGGAAAGATCCGATCTTTCTTGCGTAAGGATGAAATGGGTGAAATTTTCGTTGATGGGGTTCAGTGAGTGTATTTGCGTTTGTATTTCAAGGTGCCAAACAGACCCCGGCATAAAAAAAGAAGGTTGGGGCGGGATGAAAACAGTGTTGGCAGTAAACAAGTTGATGGAGTAGCAACTGATTCAACTGAATTTGGCATTGTCAACCAACCTTTTCCACTGGTCCAAATGACCCGGGATTTACAATTTTCAAACATGGGTTTTTGATGACTTTATTGAAAACCGATGAGGACTCCACAATAATTTGAGTGCTAAACAAGACCCAAGATATTATATTTTGCTGAGAGATGAATGACTATATAAGGTTGACGAGTGTTCTTTTTCTTTTCTTATTCTTCCTCCTCGTCCTGTAAAATATTTGGATTTTGCCTTAGGCTCCAGCAGGCTTGACTGCCGCTTGCACAATTACATTGCGCTGACTACAATGGAACTCAAGCATGCAGTAAGCACTCGGGGCAGGACCTGAACCATTCGGATATTTGGAATGTTTAGCCCATATGCAATCATTCTGTTGTTAATAATTGCATCACAAAGGCAAGCCTAAAAAGCATAGATGAGCATAGATAACCTTCAGTATCTTAGCCTTACCTAGTGAACTGGGGTCGGCTTAATGTATTCTACTGAAGCTACAAGTTAAGGTAGCAAAACCCTCTTCCAAGTAACATGTTATTATAACATATGTTAATATATGATAATAATGCATTATGTTATAACCTGTTATTATTAGTGCAACATCTTATAGTAACAAATGTTATTTTGTTATAGCATGTTCTACATATGTTACTATAATAACATCTTATTTAACATGTGTTATTATAATTGAAAGTCATCATTCAACAAAAAAAAAAAAAAAAGAAAAGGTGTTGTTAGAACATTTTATAATAAGTGGTGAAGGGCTACAAAACGTCCCAGGCGTTAAATAAAGTAAAATTCCTGAGGTGTTTTGCCAATGAAAAACTTATCTTTACACGACGTGGACTTGTAATAAAGAAAAGGGAAGAAAGGAATCTAAGTAATTTATGGCTTATATGGTTCTTCTTTTTTCTCTTTCTCCAACAAACAGTAACTAGGATGAGTTGTATCTTCCTTTTTCTCACATCATAGAAGTTGTAAGTTTATTGGGGCTTCCTCTCAAGACGTTTATAACCCATTATTAGGACCCTTTATAATTTGAAGTGGGTCCAAAAACCTTAAACAATTTTGGAAGAAAATGAGATTCTGTAATGGCCATAAAATGCAAGGTCTTTGATTGGTTTGAATTTTTCATAAGTGGTGTGTCCCAAAAGAAAATGAGAGTTGGCAATGGCTATAAATACAAGTTCATTGATTGGTTTGGTTTTTTCATAAGTGGCCCCAATGGATGTATCCTAAAAGACAGTGAGATTTGGCAATGGCCATAAAATACAAAGTTATCAATTTGTTTGGATTATTAATAAGTGGGCCCAATGGAGTGTCCCAAAGAAAAGTGAGATTTGGAAATGGGCATAAAATATAAAAGGTCATTTATTGGTTGGATTTTTTATTAGTGAACCCAATGGAGGAGTCCACGTGAAATATGGTGTTAATTCACTGAATCTCTATATGGTATATATCATGCATTGTGACAAGGTTTAGACAACTGTAATTATTCAAAATGGAAAGTCAGTATGCACTTCAATTTTCTGAACGGCTCATAAAAGGGATTTTGAGGTGTAAATTAGTGTTAGTCTCAAGTGGCATCAATGGTCTTAGGTGGTATTATTACATTGGACATCTCAAAAGGGTAAAAATGATCATTCTGAAATGGGGGATTTTTTGAGAATTTCTCATATATATATCATAAGCAACTGGGAGGATATCCTGAGGTTGACCTTGTCAATAAGATCAAGTGAGCTCGAGTTGTACACATTTGTTTTCGGCACACCTTCTGAAGATTTGAACTGTTCAAAAGGTGCATCTGTTTGTGTCTGTCCATGTGAGTCCAAGTTCAATTCGATCATCAACATTGAATTCGACAAGCCATGAGAAATTGTGATTGAATACCACAATACATGATTTATTGTCTTCTCAAAACTTTGAATCTTTTGTAGAATAGGGGACTGCCTTATGCACATTGAAATTATCATTCGTGGTTGATAGATGACCAAGACTTTAGTCTATTATGAGAATTGAGAAATTTTGACTGTTCGATCGGAAGTATTTTTTTCTTTTTTTCTTTATAAGTAATCAGATTGTAATTGTCAAGCCAGCAACAAATATTGCCATGTTCGAAGTGAAACTTCTCACTGATGGACAAACCAACTACACATCAAATGGAAGGTTTGGGTCACTAAAGAGTGGATCTTGTTGTATTAAAAATTGTGATTTATTGAAGATAGTCATTTATTATGACTTTGATTACGTTTTTCTCAATCTGATGGTCAATGTTTCTCTTCTAAAGCCATCTCTTGGGTATTCTAATGTAGAAATGGATTGAAGTATTGCACAAATGGTTTGGATCTTTAGAAGGTGACCCTAGATGCATAGATTTACTTTGAGTCGCTTTATTGATAAGGTCAATCTTATGTTTCAGTCCTCCACATTAGACACACACCCCAGGCTCGCATGCACGTGACCTCCTATGCGATGTCATTTGGTAGCTTTGCACCCATAACACTATGTCTTGCATTGAAAAATCTTTGACCTCTTGACCATGAAACTGATGGACACAACTTAGGTTCCTCCATGTGGGTCGCACTTGAAAACATGTTGATTAGCTTGAGTAGAGGTGATGGAAAGGTTTCATTATGCATTAGTAACTTTGCAAATATCATTCTTATCAAACTATTCATTTGAAGTGACCAGCATAAGGGACTTTAATTTTAATTGTTAGTTATCACACAAATCTCTTTTCCCCTGGAAATTTCAATCCAAAGGTGGGTATAAATTATACAAGTGTTATACTCGTGTGAATATCAATTCATAATGTGGAATGAGTGTGAAGGGGTTGGATTGATCATAATTGGATCCTTTGTATAGAATAAAACAAGTGCATGAGAAGTTACATCAACCCCATTGATAGGTGGAATGTGCAGAGTTGTTGCATTGCATGACATGTAAGGTACCTATTTAGTTGGTTTGCATTAGTAGTTTGATTGATGAATCATCTATCGATAAAAGACATCCGTGTCACTTTCTTTTCAACTCTACAGTTGAGTGGTGAACCCCCTTTTTTTTTTTTTTTTTTTTGAAAATGATAATTTATTCATTGCTCTAAGAAACTGTACAGTATAAGAGTTGTATACTGAACTCAAAAGGCCCCAAAAATTTGGGGGAGCAACCAAAAGAAAAAGGAAGGGTCTAAGCCCCCCAAAAGATGGCAAACAAACCCAAAGACCAATTAAATGGAAATATGCAACTTAGTTTTAAGAACTCCCTCTTTGGCGAGCCTATCCACTTTATCATTGGCTGATCGCTTGATATGGTGGAATGAAGTATTGAAACTCCCCGAAAGTTGGATAACTGCTTCAATGATATTTGCAAGATACCAAGGGTGGTTTGAAGGTTGGCGTGCCCATTGGATTACACAAAAAGAGTCCCCTTCAACAAGTAACTGATGAGGATGAGGCTGAACGTGACATGCTTCTCGAAGGCAGATTTTGAGAGCTAGCAATTCACCTTTGTTGATGGAGCAGTTTCCGGCTGAGTGGTGTACCCTTTAACCTGTCTTTCCAATAAAAGAGATTCTTCTATATTGAATAGTTGATCTTGGTCGATTAATTCTGCTAAACTTGCTAGTGGGTTTTGCTTTTGTTTGATTGAATCCATTCATATGACACTCTTGCATTAATAGTTTCTAGACAAAATCTCACTTAATATTAGTCACATTGGAATCAATCATCTGGTAATATCAATCCTGCAGTGAATGTAAATCATACAAATCACATATTGGGGGTAAAGTATTGAATGATGGGGTGACAATGAGTATGAAGCGCTTGGATTGATCAAAGGTGTGGCTTCATGCAAAGAATAAAGGAGGTCGCAAGACCGTTAAAAAAATAGATGCATGAAATGTTACATCAATCCCACTGGTGCCTTTTTTCCCTTGGTAAAAGAACTATGCACAAAGTCATGTAATTTGTATGATACTTACCTTTCATTGACATTTTAGATATGATGTTTGGCCATATTGTTCTATTAATGGCACCATCGTTTATGCCATGTGAAGCCTACCTTGATTTGATTCAATTTGTTCATATCACACTCTCTCAAGCCATTCAAAGAATTTTTTTTTCCAACTCTAATAAGCATCTATTCAACTTTGGGTTGGGTGAACTTTTTGGTGTTCATAATTTGACTGAATTTGATACAATATCTTGGCACCAACAGTTTGACATAATGATCGGGAAGCTGTTCATTTTTAGTGGAGAGTGCACTTGAAGACTCATCTATTAGATGAAAATATTATCTGGGTGAACTTAAGTGATGGTGTAGAAATGTTTCTATCATTTCTTTTGGGAGCCAATTCCACTAACCATCATCTCCATTGACTTTCGAAAATAGCATTATGAGAAGGAGCCCTTTTTTTTTATTTTTTATTTTTTTGTAGTATGAGAAGGATCCTTGATGCAAGTAACACCGCTTTCAGTTTTGACGAGTGACAGAATTGGTGAATTGAAAACTAAAGAGCTTGGACAATCAGAAGTGAATTTTGTGAAACGCTTGGAACATTCCTCATTTTTGAGAATAAGAAAGTTGGGTCCCTTTCAAGATCACTGGGTTTTGAATTGCTGATATTATGCCAAGTGTTAATTAGGAACAAAGAGTGCAAAAATTCACATATGATGAGCTATGATGCCCTAGACTTGGAATTGACACCCCAAGAACAGCTTAAGAAGGACCTGAAACATAATTGATATTTTGGGGGTTCTTGACCAATAAATGGTCATCTTTTGGTGTACTACATCTGTTCACTTTGAGTGATTCAAGTTTCGGCTAAGTACTATAGATATGAAGGAGTGTTATTTGAACGGATTGGATCAAACAAAGGTTGGTTCCATGTAGCTTAAACGAATTGGCAAGTTAATAGAAATGTGCGGAGATCATCTTTGAAATGTGAGTGTTGGTTAATGCCTTACATGTTACGGAACTGTTGTATGTAGGTCCATGTCTCACCAAGACAATGGAGACACCCTACCATTGGGGGTTGATATGAGTTTCCATGCACCTGTTTTATTCTATACACAGGCCCCCACTTTTGATCAATCCAACCCCTCCACGCCTATTGGCTCGCCACAGTTTGATAATTGACTTAGAAAATTGGAAGAAGACAAGGAAAAAATGATTTCATACCCCAATTTGAAACTTGTAGGATATTTAGTCCCCTTGGATTAGCGATATGAGTTTATGGTCAATCCAATGATATGTGTGCCGAGGTTTAAGAGAACTTTTGTGTCAAATTGCTCTAATAATGGTAAGTTTGATGCCATTGCTTGACAGATCAACTTTGGAATTTTATTGAAAATGACGGCTAATATGAGTACCTTACATGTTTTGCAATTACCATGAACAATTCCACATATGGCTACTAATGGTGTTGGTATAAATTTTTTGCCACTAATGGTGTTGATATAAATTTTTTACACACTTATTTTCTGCAGGGGGTCCCACCTCTTGATCAGTTCAACCCCTTAGACACTTGTTGCCAAGTCGTGATTTGATGCTTTCCTCAAAGAGACAAGTGTATGATTAATATTCTTTATCAAATTGGATTTTAAAAATATTTTAGGTTATGAGGTCATTAATATTTGATGCACTTTAGTAGTTGGTCAAAAAATTTTGATGGGACTACTAGTTTATAAGCTACTAATCCATGATGAGACCTTTTGATTGCCTTTTCTTATGTCAATTGACATTTTCACATGGGTCCCACATGGAATCTCTATTTGGATTCATGTTTGAGAGTTTGAGAGGCTTGAAAAACATGCAATGTTACATGCATAGATCTCCGAATTGATCAATAGATCACATGCTTGTCTGCGCAGTTGTGGAGTTTTTAGGGACACTCTAAGCATGGATCTATCTAATAGGGCCTAGGGCTAGGGCCTACCTAGCCTCGTGCAAATTTGCACTCATCCAGATTTTGCACCCCCAAAATTTTTTTGACATTGAGACTAATCATGAAAAATTTTCATCGTTTTCTTACTGCTAGGATCTAAATGACTTTGAAACTCTTGAAACAATATATCTCATAATCAGATGGTTTAGACTTTTTGCATTTGTGTAGGTAACAGGGAAACAGCCTCCACTTTTCATGTACACACATAAACAGGAGAAGGATGTCATCGACATATAAAACCAGAAAAACTACCCTGTCACCTTCACTTTTCATGTACACACATGACTCATCCGGATTTTGACAAAAACCAAATGACTTGATTGCCTGGTCAAAACGGATATTCGAGCTTCGGGATGCCTGCTTCAGTCCATAAATAGACTTCTGCAGCTTGCAAACTTTTTGCTCCTGGTTTTTAGCTATAAAACCGTCTGGCTGCACCATATAGATGTCTTCTTCAAGATGGCCATTGAGAAAAGCCGTCTTGACATCCATTTGCCAAATCTCGTAATCGAGATGAGCCGTAATGGATAAGAGTATCCGGATGGATTTGAGCATGGCTACTGGCGAGAAGGTTTCCTCATAATCAATCCCCTCTTTCTGAGTATATCCTTTCGCAACAAGCGTAGCCTTATAGGTCTCCACTCTTCCATCTGGTCCTCTTTTTCTCTTGTAGACCTACTTGCACCCAATAGGTTTAATATTGGCAGGCAAGTCCACAAGTGTCCAGACCTGATTTGAGTACATAGACTCCATCTCAGCTTTCATAGCATCTTGCCAGCGTCCCGAGTCTAAGTCATTGATTGCTTCATCATAGTTAGAGGGATCTTGTTCCGGCTCTTTTGGGATTGCTTCATAAGACTCTCCCAAGAATGAGAACCTGTCAGGGGGTCTGACAATCCTCCCACTACGATGAGGTACTGGTGTAACTACTGGGTCTGGTAAGGGCAGTTCTTTCTCAAGTCCGGTCATACTTGGATTTGGAATTGATTGCTCTTGAATCTCTTCCAAGATCACCTTTTCTAAAAATTTCCGGTCCATCATATAATCTTCCTCCAGAAAAACCGCATTGGTGCTGACCAGTACTTTCTGCTCTCTGGGATTATAGAATAACCAACCTTTAGTTCCTTTAGGATATCCTACAAATGTGCATACTTCCAACTTCGCTTCCAACTTATCCGTCTTAACTTTGAGCACGTGTGCTGGACAACCCCAAATGTGTAAATGTTGTATACTAGGCTTTCGCCCAGACCACAATTCCTGGGGAGTCTTAGGTATAGACTTAGATGGTACGAGGTTTAGTATGTACATTGCAGTATCCAAAGCGTATCCCCAAAAGGATATAGGTAATCTTGAGAAACTCAGCATAGACCTAATCATATCTAAAAGAGTCCGGTTCCTTCTTTCTGCTACTCCATTCTGTTGAGGCATACCAGGAGCAGACAACTGGGATAGAATCCCATTTTATGATAAGTAACCCATAAAATCAGCAGAGAGATATTCCCCTCCTCGATCTGATCGAAGAGTCTTGATACTCTTACTTAATTGCTTTTCCGCTTCCGCTCGAAATTCTTTGAACTTTTCAAAAGCTTCGGACTTGCGGTGCATAAGGTATATGTAACCATATCTTGAGTAATCATCTGTGAAAGTGATGAAGTACTCATATCCTCCTCTGGCCCTGACATTAATGGGTCCGCAGACATCAGTATGCACTAATTCCAATAAATCTTTGGCCCTATTACCCTTAGTTGAAAAGGGTCTTTTGGTCATTTTACCTTTCAAACAGGACTCACAGATAGGCATTGGTTCTACCACCAATGAAGGTAAGATACCATCTTTCACTGATGGCCTCTCAATCCTGTTAAGGTTTATATGACCTAGCCTCAGGTGCCAAAATTTTGTTGGATTAGATGAAGGTGACTTTCTCTTTAATGATGATCTATTAATTGTTTCAGTATCATGTATCTCATACATTGTGGGAGTTAACAAATAAAGTCCATTGGTTACCTTGCCAGAACATACGAAAGTACCATTCCTCTTTATGACAACTTCAGTACAAAAAGTAATAGAATAACCTTTATTCACCAAACTAGAAACTGAAATTAAATGCCGCCTTAAAGACAGTACATATAATGTTTCTGACAAAACCAATTTATTATTTGAAAAACATAAAGTAATGACTCCCACTGAAACAGCCTCCGCCTTAGCGTCAGATCCTAGGTTGACAATGATTTCTCCATCACTTAGCCTCCTGGTTTCCCTGGACTCCTGCAACGTATTACATATGTGATTAGTTGCCCCGGAATCCACACACCAGGATTCTGAAGTACCAGTTGCAAAACTAACTTCAGATATAAGTGACTCAATCATACCTGGGGTCTTTTTCTTAGACAGATATTCTGGACAATTCCTCTTCCAATGTCCCGTCTTACCACAATGGAAACACTTTCCTTTTGTCCCTGAACCCTTAGCTTTAGCCACGCCACTAGTTGGACCATTCTCCACCTTAGGACCTTTTGGAATTGATTTCTTTTTGCCTTTCAGCCCTTTGCCTTTCGGCTTGGACTTGGCATCTGACTTTTCTGTCATTAAGGCAGTTGGTTTTTTCTTCATAATCCCTTTAGTTGCTACCAGCTGACTAGATAGCTCAGCCAGAGTCATATTCATTTTATTCATATTATAATTGACCTTGAAATTGTTGAATGACTCTGGTAGTGACTCAAGGATTATGTCAATCTGCGATTCTGCATCAATCGCAACTCCTAGTACATCTAACTCATTTAATGAGTCCATCATCTTCAATATGTGTTCCTGTACTGATGTACCTTCAGCCATCTTGGTGCTAATGAGCACCCTCATGGCTGCCTGCCTAGCAGGTCTGCCTTGTTCTGCAAACATCTCCTTTAAATTCGATATCATATCATATGCAGTCTTATAAGATTGATGTTGATGTTGCAGCACACTAGACATGGATGCTAGAATGTAACATCGGGCCATCTCATCGTCTTTGGCCCATTTGGTGTAAAGGTCCCTTTCTGCTTCTGATGCATCTGGGCCAGGCTCTTCAAGGGGGTTTTTGGTAAGGACATATTTATATCCTGAAGCTGTCAGGACAATATCCAGATTCCGTTTCCAGTCTACATAGTTGGATCCCACCAACTTATTCTGGTTGAGGATGGTCGCAAGTGGATTGAAAGTATTCGAATTCATGCTTGTAATACTGTAGCACATAACCATACATTCAATTAATGAATTTAAATGACATTAGGGTTTAGTATTCTACCAAATTTATGTGGGAATCCTCATAACTACAAAATTCAGAATACATCGGAATCCCAATCCTGCGCGGCATGCCTCCTTGGGGAGTGCAAATACCTCCTAGACTGGTGCGGATCAAAGTTGGTCAAAATTGGGATTAAGACTAACTATCCATGATCCCCTTCATTCATTACAATCTAGGTATCTCATACCAAATAATGTATGACTCCCGATTAGCTTCGGTTTCTAAAATACATGAGGCAAATCCTTGGGGATACTACATCATTATTTTAGTTAAGTGTGACCCACCAACTAGCATTGCATGACAACCGTTGCGGGCAGCTCCTCCTTGGGGAGTGGGCTCCCACCCCGTCTCATCAACACTATCCATAGGAGATCCATATCCAGTATCCAGATAAATACAAGCCCTCTGTGGGGAATGACCATTCTCAAAATGGCGCGAGGCTAATACTTTCCTTACAATGGACCTATGGTGGAAAACCATGGGGATTTTTATATATATAGAAATGCCCCACTCTCACTTAATATTTTAGAGTTGAGGATTTCCTTATAGGTGTATGGGTCCATCAAATATAGGTATATATTCATCTCATGATAAGACCAATGATTGGTTCCAAGTCAAGTTATTTTAAGGAAAGTCCAATTTCTAAAATTAGTGTTACCAATAGATCCATCTCATGGGCCCACCAACTCTAATTAGAACTCTTTCCAAAAATTAATTTGATTTGACTAATTTTGGAATTTGCTATGTTTGGTTCAGATATGGAAATACTCTAAAATAAGCATTCATCCATAAATAGAAAGTGCTATAACAAAAGACTAGTCCTCTCCTCCACATGACCCAGGTAGAAAAGACTTCTTGGACTTCTAGACTTTCCAAACTTTGGGATTCCTCAAACTCTTTGGGCATCTCCAAAACACCTTTTGATAATCTTCAAACTCTTTGATTAGGAGTCCAGCTTCTCTTTCCTTCTTTGTTTCGGAAATCTCCAGAATTTACAAATTTTAAAAATACATAAATTCCTATGTCTCTATAATGAGACTTACATGGTAGTCTAAACATGGAAATAAAAGGGCTATCGGGAGATTCACCATGCCTTGCCCTTTCACGGGAAACCAAGGAGACCATGATGCCCTTTACACTTAGCCACAAATAAACCAATAATTAAAAGGAAAGAAAAACATGTGGGCCATATGGAGAGGACATTATCACCTGCAAGTTGGTATCTCATACAACATAGCATCTCACAAAACCAGGTTGCCAAACCACAATGGAAAAACAAGATGCCAAAATTTTTTTTTGCCACCACGATACAAGATCCCATACGCAGCGGGGGTCCGGGGGCAGCGCCCCCGGCGGGGGCCGAGCTGCCCGGTCAGCTCATGGGGTTCCAAGGGGCAGCGCCCCTGGCGGGGGCTTGGGGGCAGCGCCCCCGAAAAAAAAAAAAAAAAAACAACAACAACTCAGACCAAGAACAAGATGATTCTGCCTAGGTTCGGCTAGCCGATTTGGTCCATACGGTTAGCCAACAGACCTCTACTGCCATAGTGGTCCGTTTGACTAACGACCTGATGAACCCAGAAATTTAGGTTCTTTTTCAGATTCGGCTCCTGCTGTACCCAGTCACCTCTAATGATCTCAGTATGCTTTTAATGGCATCTTATCATCCTCCTATCATGATTAAAACCTTTTGTGACTTTCCAAACATGTATCTACTACAAAAGCAAGCAAACCCAATAAACACTGATCCTATCATAGCCCTTGCTCTATCCTCTTCACATCTCATTTAAAGATTAGAACAAGATTACTGATCTAACATGATTAGAGATGAGGTATGTCTCTGATACCAATTCTTGGAAGTAGGTGGGTCTCGTGGATAGATTTTCAAAACTTTTGACCCACTTGACACAGGGATCAACTATCCAGAAGACCAAAACCCAATCCAGGATGCGTTACCCTCAATCTCGTGACCATGTACAGTAAATATTCTACCAGCACTAAACATCCATAATAATCTACGACATGCAAGAAGTAGATCATACCTTTGGAGATTCGCAGTGCTCTAATGGATTTCTTCAACACCTCTTAGCCTTCCACGCTATGACCCGAATTGGATTTCTTTTCTCAAGAAGAATGGTGGAATCTTCAGGAGAAATCCCAACTCGAAACTCCAAGGAACTAGAAGAAAGAAGGAGAGAGTAACTCGTGCAACTCTTGCACGAAAGGGTTTTTGGGCGTAAGAGAGACTCTTTTGGACGTCCAAGGAGATTTTATAAACTTTCAAATCTCGTCCTTGCCTAATTGAAATAGAAGTCTTACTTCCAAAGCAATTAGCAACTTTCTCCTTTCTTATCCCTTCTTTCTAGAGTTTGAGTTGGATTAGTATTTTCCAATAACTTGGGCTAGCGTGGGGACTATTAGGGATTCCTTAGAAAGCTGGCTCCAACTGGAACACTACGACCCCACATCTCATGTGCAATCCGGGCCCACAGTTAATTGCAAATAACACCACTATATAAATGCAATTGCACTCCAGTCTTAGGAATAAATTACAATGAAGACCCTAAACTTCCCCATTACCACAAGTAGGCCCCTCTATCAATATCCGTGGATCAATTGGAATAAATCCGTCTCTTCCAATCTAAGTTCCACATCTTATTATCTTTGAGCCCCATTTAATCACAGTAATCATCAGTACCATCCAATTAACTCTTAATTGAGATGGGTGCGTACTTACTAATGACAAATCCATTAATTGGCACAAGGGGATAATAGAGATAGATTCCATCTTGATCATTCAACGTTCCCACAGTTCTACTACCACATACCCAAGACACCGAGGTGTTAACCTACAGTTGGCCTCACTCATTGGTGACTCAAAGCAAATGAATAGATAAAAACTTGAGTTCATCAATGTCTCAGGATTAAGAGCGTATTGCTAGGGAATTATGAGAGCATACCTTATTATTAAGACGGAATTTCATAAGGTGCATCTCATGGTCCTTCAATACATCCAATGTACCAGCACCGTGATCCAGAATCTTACATTCTGATGATCGAGACAAATCACACTATTTCATAGTGATCAAAGTGCTGCAACCTTATCAAATGAGATGCCCAGTCTCATTACTGGTTGTGAAGCTATTTAAGTATAAGATTTGTGACATATATCTCCCGTGTATGGATCTCATCCATGCACATATATCACATCTAATATACTAATGGGACCCAGTTCAACTCATGAACCATTATGTCATATGTATTGGTCATGTGCATGAATTAGTAAAATAACACTCGTCTCATGAAAGCAAAGCATGATTTTATTGATAAATGAAGAATTAATCAATTTATTACATCAACTGATGGATTGAGTCCACAAAATTTAACAGGGACTACTAGTTTATAAGCTACTAATCCATGATGAGACCTTTTGATTACCTTTTCTTATGTCAATTGACATTTTCACATGGGTCCCACATGGAATCTCTATTTGGATTCATGTTTGAGAGTTTGAGAGGCTTGAAAAACATGCAATGTTACATGCATAGATCTCCGAATTGATCAATAGATCACATGCTTGTCTGCGCAGTTGTGGAGTTTTTAGGGACACTCTAAGCATGGATCTATCTAATAGGGCCTAGGGCTAGGGCCTACCTAGCCTCGTGCAAATTTGCACTCATCCAGATTTTGCACCCCCAAAATTTTTTTGACATAATCATGAAAAATTTTCATCGTTTTCTTACTGCTAGGATCTAAATGACTTTGAAACTCTTGAAACAATATATCTCATAATCAGATGGTTTAGACTTTTTGCATCTGTGTAGGTAACAGGGAAACCCATTACACATTTCACCTGGGAAGTCTAAATGACTACTTGGGAAGTCTTCGCACATGCACCTGGGCTGAAGTGGACAATATCGTGTCAAGTTGGGTGGGGCTTTGAAAATTGGTATTAGAGCTGAGGATGGCTCTATTTTCGTCCTATGAGCGAAGAAAGGAGAATTTGCAGGGGTAAGGGTGGAGCATGGTCTGCATAGTAGCTGCATTATCAGTCGTAGCAATTGAGGCCACGCTATTTTGAAAATAGTGGCACTATGGTCTAAAACTTAGTACAGCTAAGCAGCTTTAATTGAAAACATTGTTTTTTAGATTTCTTCTCCTTAATAGCCTTTTCAAAAGTTGTTTCTACCATTTTATGGTTCCAAGTCAATAAAAGAAAAAAAAAATCTGAAGATTGGTTGCTACACAAGATTTGAATTCTTGTGACCACTTAAAAAATTCACGCCGTTTGCTACTATGTATCTCCGCAACTGCTACGTATCGTTCGCTACGAAGCGTTTTGACCGCTGGCTGCTACACCCACCGCAACCACTATTTTGATCCTTGGGGTGGACTGCTTCGGTCAGCGCTATGAGGCTATGTCCAAGTCCCACATCTGAAATGTCTAAGTCCCGACCTTGGATTTATAAGTCAAACTTTGTTTTAACTCAATATGATGCATTTTAAAGCTGTACGGCCCCGGATCCCATAAGAACTCCAAAGTTAAGTGTGCTTGGGCGGGAGCAGTACTAGGGTGGGTGACTGTTTAGGAAGTCCTTGTGTGTGCAAGTGGGCCAAAGTGGGCAATATCATACTGAGTTGGGTGAAGCTATGACAGCTCCCTAAGGAAATGGATGGAGGAATGCGGATTTGGGGTTTTGAACAGGTCTCGGTGCAATTTCTAGGCCTTTGGAGGTTGTAGATCTAGAAAGCATGCTTTCCAATGGAAGTGGAGGGAGGAATGTTGGTTTGTGTTTTTAGACAAGTCTTGATGTGAGATATTGAACGAGAGAGAAATATGAAGTTACTAAAAGGATGGGTGGTTTGAGGTATAAAACCATGTTCTTAGTTAATATATTTAGTTTTGAATTTCAGACTATTTGAATTGTTAGAATGACTGAATTGCAATTATTCAAGGAGAGGAATCCTAATTGGAAATTATAAGCAATAGATGGTTGTAAAGAGATTTAATTGATAGAAACTAGGACATAGTGAGGGAGAGAGAGAGAGAGAGAGAGAGAGAGAGAGAGAGGCAAATGTGGGCACCGCATCAATCACCTCTGAAAAAGTGTTCGTGTTGATGTAGGGGAAGATTAGCCAAGGGCTAATCCTCAAGCTGAAGCTTTAGGGAATGCATCGAAGGATCCAAGTCTAAGCCTCATAGCACAGACAATTGAGTAATAAGAGAAAATCCTATTCATTCACCATCCAAAGGGGGGGAAATTACAATCCATTATATAAACTTAAGAGTGCTAGTCAACTAAAGAAACAAATAAAGAAAATCCCCTCAATCATAGTGATTCCTCAAATTATAGTCCATCTATCACATCAATTCCCAGATCATAGCAAATCACCAAAATTAGAAACAAAGTTGTTGATTCAATCTTGTTGTGGTTTCTAGATGATGGGCCTATTGGGCCTTCTTAACTTTGGGCTTGGTCTTTTTACACCCATGGCTTGCATCAGCTCTCCCCAGCTACTCAACTTCAGCAAGTTAACGGCTTTGTCGGTTTCATACAAGTCCAAATTAAGCTTCTGAAAATCTGGGCCAGTAATCCATGTCGCATCAGAGAGAGGATGTCCCTTCCACTTTACTAGGAACTTGTGAAATCCGCTAGATCTTGTAGAGACAAGTTGGTCATCAAGTACATCTTCAATTTCCTCACAAGGTGGTGGAAGCACAGGTAACTTAAGTGTCTGTGCTTATGAATTCTCATCTTCATAATGGCCACGATAGATGATAAGATCCTCAACATTGGAGGTGAACCTGATGTTCATCTCCAAGGAAGGTCAAGAGCATAAGCATTGGAGCTTATCTCCATTTGAATTTTATATGGGCCATAATTGTGAGGATGGAGCTTCTTATAAGTACCTGCTGGGCAGCACTCTGGTTTCGACTGCACCACCCATAACCAAATCACCTTCGTTGAATTCAACAAATCTTCTTTGGACATCTGCCTGTTGTTTCTAAGAATCATTACTCATGGTGATTTGCTTTCGAACTTCATCATGAACAGGCATAATGTGCGTAGTAAAATCCTCCCCTCCATAACTTGGCCTTGCTTTAATTGGAAGAGAAATGAGATCAATGAGTAGGTGTAGCTTCAGACTTGTGACAATCTCTAACTGAGATCTCCTTCTTGTCCTATTGACAGAGTTATTGTAAGGAAACTCCACCCGAGGTAGTATGAGATCCCAATTGCCAGTGGCTCACCAATGAGACAACAAGGCAAATTTCCCAAACTACGATTTACAAATTTGGTCTGTCCGTCTGTTTGCTGATGATAAGCGCTGGAGAACTGTAACTTTGTTCACATCATTTTCCACAATGTCCTCTAAAAGAAGCTCATATACTTTGCATCTTTGTTAGACACAATAGTTTTAGGAAGTCCGTGCAAGCGAACAATTTCCTTAAAGGAGAGTTTGGCCATCTTCAATGCATTGGCCGTGGTTGATCATGGGATGAAGCGGGGCATTTTGAAAAATCTGTTAACAACTACAAAGATGGAGTCCACTTTCCTTGCTGTTTTGGGTAAGCCTAGGGCAAAACCCATGCTCAGATCTTGCCAAGGCTCATGTGGCTAAGGTAAGGGCTAGTATAACCCTGTATTATTCCTCCGTCCCTTAGTGAGTAGACACACTCTGCACAACTCACAAATTTGAGCAACATCTGTCTTCAATCGGGGCTAAAAGAAGTGGTCTTCAACAATAGCCAAAGTTTTATTCCTTCCTAAATGGCCACTGCATCCTCCTTCATGGAGTTCTCATAAGACATGTTCTTTGATTGAAGTAGGCAGAACACATAATTGATTTCCTCGGAAGAGGTAACCTTCATGAATGCTAAACTTTGAATGCTTAGAAGTGTCACCATTGTGAATGTCTCTGTAGATAAGTCCAAAGTTAGAATCATCTAGATACTCCTTTCATATTGCTTTGAAGCTTGGGACAGTAACTGAAATGATCTCCAAAAGATGAGATTGGCGACTCAAAGCATCGGCAACTTTATTTTCTGTGCAAGCTTTATAATGAAGCACAAGTTTAAATTCTTGCAAATAAGCACTCCATTTGACATGGTTGGCACCCATTTTCTTCCGAGATTTGATGTGTTTCAGAGCCTCATGATTGGAATTAATGACAAATTCCTTCCCGATAAATAATTTCGCCAATGACTGGACCACAGCGTAGAATTCTAGGCCATATGATGAATATTGCTTCCTTTTGATTTGTTCAACTTTTGATAGGCAATTGGATGGCCATCTTGGCTGAAAACACTTCTTATTATGATAAAAAATGCATCACAACTAATTTCAAAAACGTTGTCAAAGCCTAGGAGGCGTAAGATAGGTACTTATGTCATCCTTTTCTTTATTTCATTGAAAGCCTTCATGGCAGATGCTGTCCATCGAAACTCTCCTATCTGCATACAGTTAGTTATCGGAGCCATAACTGCACTGAAGTTATGAATAAACCACTGTAGCTGAACCATGAAAACTGCAAAACCTTAGGGAGAGTTTTCAAAAGTGGCCAATCAACACTTGCTTTGACCTTCTCTAGATCTGCTTCAACTCCTTGAGCTAAAACAACAAATCCCAAGAAAACAACTTAGGAACTAAGAAATGTGCACTTCTTCAAGTTGATATAAAATTTCTCATGATGAATAGTGCGCATGACAGCTCGCAAATGCTCCATGTGATCATCTTGGCATCGGCTGTAAATCAAGATGTCATCAAAGTAAACAACGATAAACTTGCCAATGAAGGGGCGTAGTAGTTGCGTCATTACTCGCATGAAAGTGTTGGGGGCATTGGATAGCCTAGAAAGCATGATTAGCCATTCATACAAGCCATCGTTTGTTTTGAACATTGCCTTCCACTCATCTCCATGACGAATACGGATATGGTGATATTTGCTTCGAAGATCAATATTTGAGAAGATGGAAGATCCTGGCATCATATCTAGCATGTCATCAAGCTGAGTTATCGGGAATTGATACTTGACAGTTATCTTGTTGATGGCTCGACTATTGACACGCATATGCGAAAAAACATCCTTCTTTGGGGTTAAAAGGGCTGGAATAGTGCAAGGACTCAAACTTTCATAGAGATATATCCTTTCTGAAGGAGATTATTAACCTGTCTCTTCAATTCAGCATGCTCTGCGAGACTCATGCGATAGGTCGGTAGATATGGAAGGGAAGAATCAAGAACCAAGTCAATAGCATGCGGAGTGTATCTCATTGGTGGTAATTCTTTTGGAAGCTCTGCGGGAATGAGATTTTTGAAATTTCCGAGGACCGACTAAACTTCCACAAGTAAGGGAATGGGTGCCTCAGATTCTGGTGTTGTATTCCCCTTTACCACGAGAGCATACATAATTCCCTGATCCTTGGTTTCTTTTTCAAATTTTCGCATGGAAAGGATTCAGGAATCTGATTTCTGCTTTGTGCTGCAGGCTAGGTGTCTTGCGGGGAAAGAGGCAAGAGGGTGATTTTTCCACCATTTTGCTTGAATGTATGAGTGTTGGCTTCTCCGTCACTCCATACTTTCTGATCAGAAAACCATGGTCTCTTGAGCAATATGTGTCTGACGTTCATGGGGATAACATCACACCAAAGTGTATCTTCTTATCTGCCCATTGAATGAAATTAGACATCTTTTGTTCACGGCAATTGCAGTTTCATTAATCCATCCGACCTTGTATGGCTTTGGGTGTTTTTTTGTTGGCTGCTAGAATTTGTCTGTGACTTCTTGGGAGACTACATTCATGGCGCTTCCCCCGTCAATGATCAAGTTGCACAACCTATCATAGCACCTCACTCTTGATCTAAAAATTGTGAAGTGTCTCCAATCTTCAGCTTGTTCTTCTGTTGCGGTGTAAAACGGATGCATGAGCAACAGAGTGCCGCCATTTTCTGCTTGTTGGAAGTAGGACTGTTCTTGTGCAGTGGCGCTGTTTTCATATGGACCTTTGACTTCAATTTCTTCATCATAGCGCCATTTGGACACTCAGAGGGGTAATGTCCTTTGCCTTTGTAGCGGAAACAGTCAACATTTCTCTGGTTTAGTTGTGTTGCCAATCACAACTGTCTTCCCTTGAGGATCAACCCTTTGTGGAGGCATTTGAGGTGGTGGGGCCTGCTGTTGGGAAAATGAAAGGGCCTGCTATTAGTAATGATCACTAGGTAGTCTTCTAGGTTCACCAAATCGCCTGGGATTTGGTTGCTGCAATTGGTCTTCAACATGCAATGCCATGCAAAATATCTCTTTAAAGGATTGAAAGAGATGGATAGTGAGTTCCCGAGCAATCTCTACCTGAAGACCAGCTTTGTACCTGCAGATAGCTTTTCGATCGGTTTTTGTCATCTTAACAGTTGACCATAAGATCATGGAATCTCTCTGTGAAGGCTTTGACCGAAGAGCTACCTTGTTTGCAATCCACCAGTTTGTCAAAAAGATCATCAAGATAATCTTCTGGTAGATACTTATTGTCCAATTTCTCTTTCATGACATCCCATGTGATTATGGGTGGTCTACTTTGATTTGCATTTGTGTCCCCTCTACTGTGTGCCACCATACACATGCTGCCCCTTTCATCTTCATTTTGAAGAAAGGAACTCACTTATCCTCATCTATCTGGTACCACTCGAAGTAACCTTCGATGGCCATGATCCAATCAGTGAAGACTTTCGCATCCATGTGGCCAAAGAAATCAGGTAAATCTACAAGGACCTTCTTGGTTATGTCATCTTTCTAGTCATGATGGTGATCATCACCTTGATCACCAAAACCAAGTGATCTGCATTTGTCTCAGGGGTTCCATGATGATCATTGTTAGCGTGGCTTGGCACTTCGTTGTTACCTCTATTGTTGTTAGAGATATTTGGGTTGCCATTATTGGGCCAGACACCAGTCCGTGTACACTCAAAGTTAAAGACACGACCTTCAAGGCGGCCCACTTGATCCAATAGCTCCGCCAGAAAAGTATCACGCTGCTTGTCACTGAGCTTGCTACTGAAAAATCTGCCTCTGCGAGTTTGTGCCATTGCTTGAGGAATACTAACTTTTTTTTTTTTTTTGCTTTTTTTTTTCCTACTGCAGTTTCTGATGGGTCGAGACTGACCCAAACTCAATCCCAAAAGATCACGTGGAGTGAGCACGTGTGAGTTGTTCTCAGGATTGAGGCAACAAAAGGTAGAAAAGAAAAGGGCCTTTTACCCTTTCGTTGTTGTGAAACCTTGGAGAGGTGAGGCGTGTAGGGCTCTGGCTATGGCAACTTGGATGGAACAGAGGGAAAGAGGATGGCTATGGTGGATGTTTACACGATGATGTTGACTGTGATGAAGAGTTGCTCATAGTGGTGTTCTTGTGGCTGCATTGGAGGGGCCCTTATTGGTGCAGCTGATGACAAAGAAGATGATCGGTGCTGCTACTGGTGAAGACAACCAGGTATGCAAGCCTCTTTTTCTTTTTCTTTTTTTTTTTTTTTTTTTTGTTGCTCACCTTCCCTTGCCTTTCTTTCTCTCTCTTGCTTTTTTTTTTTCCCTTGGAAATGGGAAGTACAAGAGGATGCTTGATGGGTATTGGGTTTCGGTTAAGGGTTCAATTGATTGGGAGAAATGGATCGGGATGATAGGGTTTGCAGTTTTTGTGGGAGGAGGGGTTTGAGAGTTGGGGTTAAGGGTCGGGGAGGGGTGGGGCTTTTATTAGGGTTTATAGGGGAAGCGTTTGAATTGGGTAATGGGTTTAGGTGTGATGTAGGGGTTGATTAGGGCTTACAGTTGGATTTCCAGGGAAGGATTTGGATTTGGAGGGTTGGGTAATGGGTTTACAGTGGTGGTGGGAGATTAGGTTTTGGTGGATGAAGAAGGGTTTTGTGGGGGTAAGATCCGGGATAGCATGGGGGTCGGCTGAAAGGGCAGTGACGGAAATTGTGATGAATGGTGATGATGATGATCAATGCTGATGGAGTGGTGATAGGTGATGGTCATGATGGATGATGACAGACAATGATGCTAACGGATTGACAGAAAATTAAATGGAGAGATGTGATACCAGGGTACCTCAATGGGCGATCAGAATGGAGCCCTGATAATGGATCTTTCGGCTTTGATATCAATTGATGCAACACAATAGGGGAAGATTAGCCGAAGGCTAATCCTCAAGCCAAAGCTTTAGGGAATGGATCGAAGGATCCAAGTCTAGGCCTTACATCACAAACAATTGAGTAATCAGAGAAAATCTTATTCATTCGCTGTCCCAAAGAGGGGAATTACAATCCATTATATAGACTTAAAAGTGGTAGTCAACCAAGGAAAGAAATAAAGAAAATCCCCTCAATCAGTGATTCCCCAAATTATAGTCCCTCAATCACAGCAATTCCTAGATCATAGCAAATTGCCAAAATTAGAAATAAAGTTGTCGATTCAATCTTCTTGTGGTTTCTAGATGACGGGCCTGTTGGGCCTTCTTAAGTCTGTGCTTGGTCTTTTTAGACCCATGGCTTGCATCACGCGTCACCCATTTGAAGGAGAGTTTCCGCTTCATCGGATTTTTTGTCATAATTATTATACAGATTGCCTTTTAAGTTACAGAGTTGCCTCAAAATTTTTAACAACTTGTTTGGAGATTTGTTTAAGAATTGACAATTTGTCATCTTATAGTTCCCTTGTTAGTTCTGTATTTTCACGTATCCCTGCTGCAACACCCAGATGCATGCAGCATGGATCTAAGAGAGAAATGCCATGGATGAGACAAGGACTCAACTTTTACATGTGTAAATTTTTTACCAATTAGATTGTGATGCATGTTTGTTTCATATGAGTATAGTGGCATCATTACATACCAATTTAGGCTTGAATCACTCCACAATCGACCAAATCATCTTGTGAATACTTTATTCCAACTCTGTTTTATTGGTCTCCCGTTCCAATTACACGAGTCTTGAAACATGGTTGAGATTGCAACTTAACATAAACACTTATTTAATAGTGTGGATAAGCTGTAAAGTAGTGAAACAATCCGAGGAATGAGGTTCCCTGTTTATAGGAGCACGAGTAATCATAGCTGCATTGTTAGGTTTTACCAAATGGTTAGTGGTTTTGCATTGGCTATTTGTGTACCATGTTCATGGGTTTATCCTTTGGCAAAGTGACGTATGCTGATCTCCAACTGAAAATCACACTATGATTCATATGATCTAAACTCAAGTTATTTAGCTTTTAATTCGCTTTGGAACGTGTGATTGATTCCCAGAGTCTCATAATCACGAGGGGCCCTATTTGTTTGCATTATAATATGTCGCAATTGAATTCATAGGATTCATAAGTGGTTAAAAAAGAAAATCAAAGGTGGCTTGCAACTCAAGCGTGGGATATAAAGTAGTGACGTTGGGTTGACTTTGTCTGACGGGTTGGTATTTCGGCCACCTAGCTGAAGCTAGGTTAGCTTAGCTCTCTTTGCTGTGTTTGCACAGCACATCCGGACCACTACTTTATATATATATATATATATAAACATTGAAAAAAAGGATCAAATGTGATTTTTTAAAATTGAGTATCAAATATCCTTTCCTTTTAGGGGAAGTAGAATCAAAAGACGGGAAATGAACTACCAAGTACCAACCATCACCCTAGTACTTCATTTCCAATCATCTTTTTTTTTCCTGCTTCTCTAAAAAGAAAGATTATTTAATGCTCATTTTTAAAAGTTCACTTTTGATATTTATTTTTAACCGCTAATGATATGAACCGCATGCATTCAATTCATATTTATTTTAACACAAACAAATAGGCCCTAGAAGTAAATTAGGCCAATAGCAATAATAAATTTGCCGAGCACCCGGTGCTCATGATAAGGTGAGCACCATGTGTCAAAACACTAGTAGGGCCAATTTATGATCATTCCAAGTGGACCATATAATAAGAACTCCTCATGATAGTCACTGATACTAAGTTTGGCACCCATCCAAATGAATTGGATTGTTGGATCGGCTTGTAGTGAAAACTTGTCGGCCATTGATTAAGTGCTTAGGATGATGATTTGAGCCTCCATTACCATAGAAGGGTGGGTTGTTTTTGCACCCCTCCACCCTTGCCCCCCGCAGTCTCATCCCCAAGTGGGCCCCACTAGAAAGTGGTGCGTGCTTGGTAGAGGAGGTCCTATATATATATGTGGTAACACAATTTTCTTAAAATGGAATTTTCTTTCTAGACAGTTCACAAAAAAAATAAAGTAAAATAAAATAAGAAGAAGAATAATGAATTTAGTTGCATTGCTAAAGCTTGATAGGAATCGATGAATCCAAATCAATAGTAAAGAAAATATTTTGCCTACCTAAAATGGATTTCCGTCCGCAATGATTTGAGTAACAATGTCAATAAACTATTGTGCTAAATTGAAATGGATTTCAGTCTTCAATGACCGAGTAACAACGACACATCAATTCTCAAGAAGGAAGTGACAGTAAAATGTAAGTACAGAACCTAAGAGGAGAACCTCATGAGTCATGCCTAAGGACTCATTCCCTTATCATCTCATGCATGACCATCAAATTCTCCAGGAAGAAACCAACTTTGGTATTCTAATATTCTTGCGAGTGTCTTGGGCAAGAGCCCTTGAAAGTTTTTTGTAATATTTTCAAACCAAAGTAACCCAATTATTGGCCTTATGCATTGATATATTACTAGAGCTTTATTGTACAAGTCAAACAAGATCTACATCTATTAAGACACCTAATGGCCAAATGAAGAAACTAAATAAGGTTTTCATTGGAAGGAAAACTAGCATGAAGAGATGGAAAGCCGAAAGCCCATGCTTCATGCATTTGTGCCATCCCATCTTGGTTGGAGGAACTCGCCCATGAGGCCACCTGAATCAAACATGAGTCGTACTGTACCTCAATCTTATAATTGATTTTCGTATAAGCTTTTTGCTTTGATCAAAGATGGGAATAATACCTTCTTTCATTGTTACCACTTGACTGTCTTGGATCATCAGGTTTGGTATCCAGCTTCCCGAAACCATTGGATCACTTGAAAAGCTCCTGTCGCTTTTGTTTTCAAGGTCATCAGATACATGTGATTGGATTTTGATATGCTATGTTGAATCATAGTGATGCAGTCTCGGCCCCAGCAGCCCCTCTTCAAATTAGATTAGGATTATTATTAGTAGAATTCTAATTAAATTGTTATTAGGGAAGTTTCCATTACTAGCGTAGGGTTTTCTTACACATTAAGTTTGTTTCTACTATATATGGCTTTGTAGAGGAGATTCTCAGATTTGGTTGATTAATAGAATTGGGTTTTCCCAGAGAGGCGTGTCCTCGTGTGTGTTGAAGTCTTTGTGATCATTCAAAGTGTCCTTGGACACGTGTTTAGGCACCCCCACGCAAGCCCTAACGCTGGGCCTGCATTAGTTTGGCATCAGAGCTACACAATCAGGGATTGTCGCGTGTTCCTTGCTCTTCCCTTTTCTGCCGATCTAGAACAGCCATATTCGAATCCCCAACTGCCTCTTGCCAACCGCCATCTCTCTCCCACCGAAACCCATCTCAGATCCCATTGTCCCAGATGACCCCCTCTCCAATCCATAGCCCCGGGACCCATATAAAAAAAAACAACTTTCCTAAAACAGGCTCTACCCAGCCGAACCCTACCTTCATCGTCGCTGCTCTTCACCCGCATCCTCTCTGCTCTCACCCTGCATGATCCTTTCCCTGACAACACCACCGTGACATCCCATTCGCCGAAACCCTAATCGACCCATCGGTCCATCCTGAGCCTTGACAGCAGAGCGACACCCTCAATAACCCCCCTAGAGTGAAAAAAAAAAAAAAACAAGGGGGAAAAGAAGAACAGAGGAAGAGGACGAGAGACGCGCATACTTGCTTATTGTCGCCTGCTGTTGCCGTGGTAGTCACCACCGCACGCTGCCATCGTCGTTGTAAGCCGCCGCAAGACCCCTCTTTTGTCTGCTATTGCCGATTGTAGCTTGCCGCTGCCTGCATCGAGACTCCACCCCCTCGCTGCTACCGCTTGGAGTCGCCGCCAGCCGAGACAAAGCTCTTCCACATTGCCATCTCTTTGTAGACATCGCCATCTCTTTGCAGACGAGAAACAGAAAGAGTCGGGCTATACCCTTTTTCTCTTTCTCTGGCACATACTTCGAGCTTGGGTCGAGTCCAGTTCAGTCCAACCCATTCCCAAGGCCCAAGTTGACTACAATATAACCATCTCTTACTGTACTTGACGCCCAAGTTTTGAAGCAACTAATCAGCTGACACTATCCTCGCATCACCAACATTCAATTAACGGTCAAAATTTGTTTCTGCAATATTAACTTCAACTGTGCTCCGATTTCAAATCTGTCTTTACCAGCGTACTTCTGAAGAGTAGATCTACACCTCAGGTCAGTCAAATTTCAATTTTGCATTAAAAAAAAACGCCTCTTAAAAATGCCTCCTAAGCAGTCTGGGCCCCAGCAGCCCCTCTTCAAATTAGATTAGGATTATTATTAGTAGAATTCTAATTAAATTGTTATTAGGAAAGTTTCCATTACTAGCGTAGGGTTTTCTTACACATTAAGTTTGTTTCTACTATATATATGGCATTGTAGAGAAGAGATTCTTAGATTTGGTTGATTAATAGAATTGAGTTTTCCCAGAGAGGCGTGTCCTCGTGTGTGTTGAAGTCTTTGTGACCGTTCGAAGTGTCCTTGGACATGTGCTTAGGCACCCCCACGCAAGCCCTAACGCTGGGCCTGCATCACATAGCCAGATTTCAGAATTTCCATACTTGGTTGGAGGAGATCATAAGTACTTTTGTCAGGTAGGTTTTCAGCAGTCGACTTTAGTGATTTAGTTATCCTTTTTTATCCAATGTTCTACCTGACGGTTCCACGGGCATGGGTATCATCCATCTCAAGATGATTAGCAGATTGTTTTCTTATTTTGTAGAATATAATCTATATATTCTTTTCCCATTCAAAACTAAAATGGATTTGTTGAGTGTTGCCTTTGCTTTAGCACAGTGTGTTTCTGACTAATTTAGATGACTTTGCTTGACCTTTCGATGATCCAAATCAAGTCCTGAACGGAATCCTTTGCAATTGGCATTGTTGTTAGCATTTTAAAGATCTTGTGGGGTCATAAATAGCTCATTTATTTAATCTTTTCTTGGGAATCCATTTAATTAAACACTTGGAGCATCAGGTCAAAACTAGCTCGGATACAAATTGGCATAAGCTGAGCACCATTCCAGATCCAACTGAGATTCACTGGATCGATATAGGTCAATCTGTTCCAAACCTGAAAAAACCTGTATTATTTAGTCTACCATCAGCCCAGATCTTGTGATTCCCAACTAGCTACATAATGCCAAGTTGAGAAGCACAGACACTTCTAAGAAGGTGACATCCGTGTTAGACACGTGTCGGACACCGACACTCCTCAGACACTCTCAGACATATGTCTGATATTATTTTAGTTGTGTCTAAAATTAAGAACTAAAAAACTTAATTTCGGACACTTGTCTGACACTCTTTTGCGACGTGTCTCATAATTCTTAGCCCATGTCTACGACTAAAAAATAAATATGTGGCTGATATTTCTTGGACACTTATTAACATGTGGCTACTAATACTTGTAAACTTAATATATGACAATTTTATACCATGAAAAAGTATACGATTATTAATATTAATTATAATCACAAGCAAAAGACAAATAAATCTTTTACGAAAGAATAGGCTTCGAGATTGGCTTTCTTTTTGCTTTTGTTTTGTTTTTTTTAAGGGAAGGGAAAGAGATGATCCTCCCTTTTTTTAATGGATTTTATGGAACTATGGATTTTTCATGTTTAATAGTTATGACTTATGTTTTAGTGTTGTATTGATATTTGATAATTTGATATGTTTATTAGTTGGAACTTGAATTTTTATTTTTTGATTGCTAAATTGATTAAAAAGTTAAAATAATATTATTTTTTACTATATGATTATAAAATAAATATATATTATTAACGTGTCCTCTGACGTGTCCGTGTTCTATTTTTTTGAGAAATGCCATGTCGGCATATCCGTATCGTGTCGTATCTGTGTCTTGTGTTCGTAGTTCTTTGATGTCAAGTAAATCAAGCCAACAATAAAGAACAAGCTAAGAAGTTTGACTCAGATCACGTGTGGCTGAATTTAGTTGCAGTACAAAAGCATAATAACTATCGGAAGACGCTCGATGTTGTAACTAAGCAATAAAGGGTCCTTGTCGGTGAGGTTCTAAAATCATGACTCATCATGACATAGAACTTTCATATTTTCTATGGAAACTATTGTAAAATTTTCAAAGCCACCTTTTTTCACTCTCCATTTTCACAGAAGACTGGGGCAAGTCCTTGGCATTTTCTTCTTGTCATGATTTTCTTAAAGCATCTTCAATAATTGCTCTTCCTTGTCCCCGCAAGTCAGTTTCAAAGAATAATTCAACCATAACTGCTCTTGCTGGTGAGCCAATCCTGTGAGGCTTTCACCGTAGGAACGCCAAATTAAAGATGTGGATCATGGCAGTGCCGCCCACATAATCACTTTTTATTTTTGGTAAGAGGGTTTTAGAGTTGGAAAAGTGTGGTGGGGTCTCTGCTAATTTTTAAGTGGGGGCTGGGCCTAAGGCCCTTATGGGCTTTTTTCGGTTGGGGTCCACCTCTGGGGATGTTGGAACCTTGATATACATTGTTGCACCATTCTCGATCAGCTTAATTTTTTAGTAAAAGTGGTTGTCAACGGCTTTCACTAGAGGAATATCAAATTAAAAAAGTAGATATGATCAATAGTGCAGCCTACCTTTTGAAAAATCAAGATGCTCATAAGAAATGTTTTCATAATATACTTTGTGTCCCCAAATTTTACCTTTATAAGAGTTGGTCCCACTCTAGATTAACCAATTAAAAATAATATTATTAACACAATTTTATCTTATATTCATTTTATTCAACTACGTTGGATAGTCATATGTTGACTCGAGATGCGAGCTTCATTGTTGCTTGCTTTTTTTTATGGACCTGAAAAGCCTCTTGTGCCTAGTGGGGTTAATAGGTGGCAAAATCTAACCATGTCCAAGTTCATGGAAGCACTGCACACAATTAGAGGATCTAGATCCTTATGTTCATCTTTTTTTAATTGATAAAATGTGAAAAGAAATATATTTCTCTTGTCTTAACTAGTAGTTTAAATAAAAGTGACTTCCATGCTTGTTCTATGGTATCACTAGGGATGACACTTTATTTTATTTTTTTGAAGCATACAACAGACTAATTAAGCATTTGCACATCCGGCCATAAAACTAGAAAATATCAGTAGAAAAAAAGTCAGATTGCGAATTGAAAAATGTAAAAAATTCGATCATAAAACTGGAATACCCCTCTGCTTTCCATGGACATTTTTTTCCATCACGAAACAGACTCAAGGGCGGATTCAAGTATAATCATGTGGATGCCGTCGCACCTTTGAAATTCAAAAAACCACCTTAAATAAGATCTTAAACAATTTTGATTTTATTATTTAGTTTCTTCACTTGACAATTGCCTGCACCACCGAAATGAAATCTTGGATCCACGTCACAGTGGAACAAGAATGAGTAACACTATTAAAGAGTGAATGTTCATGGATATGGATGGGTCGGGGGTGGTGGGGTGTCACATTGGAACCAACTGGGGCTTAGATTAGCCAATTAATTAATGTATTTGAGGAGGTTTTATTTTCCCTCTTTAGTATGGAACAAATTCACTTATCCATGACAAGTAATTGTCACGATCTAACTCGATCGAGCTAAAATTATAATAGAATGACTATGGCCTATGGAGGCAGAGGTGGACTTTCATAGAAAATCTTTTTTTTTTAGTGTTTCCCCTCTCTTTCAATTCCAACATATATATTTTATTTGTTTTTTTGGGCAATGTGGTTCATTCTCTCTCTATCTCTTTGTCTCCTTTTATTTCCAACAAATAAAATCTTATCAAATAGATAAAAAAATCTGTTGGTATTATATTTGTTGAGTTCATAATGGTGAGTTCAACAGATTTTATTTGTTGCTTTCAATAGAAATATACCAAACACATGAAGTCTTTTTTTTCAACATTAAACAACCAACATGGATCTTGTTTTGTGGATCTCAAAAAAAGGGAATCCAAATATATAAATTTTATTACAAATGGATAAATATAATGAAAGTTATAGAATTTTATGTTT
The DNA here is from genome assembly GCA_037013555.1 of Sextonia rubra. Taxonomy (NCBI): domain Eukaryota; kingdom Viridiplantae; phylum Streptophyta; class Magnoliopsida; order Laurales; family Lauraceae; genus Sextonia; species Sextonia rubra. The sequence goes on from JASUAD010000027.1 coordinate 1,626,388, forward strand.
ATGTTTTCAACTGGATAAAATATACAATTGCATGAACCACACCATAAACATCGGCCAATTTGGACTGATAATTGAACTTCAGCTATCCTATTTTTATTCCATGTTTGACATCTTCTTTAATCTATTAATCCTTACTAATTATCAAGCCTACATATTGGAAGTTCAATTATCAGTCCAAATTGGCCTTAAAAAGTATGTGGTTATTGAAACAACATTTAAAATTTTAATTTAAAGTTTAAAACACAAAACCAATAACCTTTAAGGTTTAATTTTAGATTATCATTTCTTTTGGCTAAACTCACTGATTTGACCGTTGTTAATAAATCAGCTGGTTTTAATGTTTTGAATGGCGATAGGGTGAGGTGGACGGTTGATGCGATTTAATTAGAAGTAAGCAGTTTTGGTTGAACTTATCAGCTATATGTAGTTATACTGGGTCAACTAGGTTGGATTGGTTGTCAATTTTTTCTATTTTATGATATTTCTATTTTAAATTGAATAATGTAAAACTTTTTTTATCAGTGTGAATAATGTAAAACTCAATGAGCGACACTAAAAACATCAACCAATTTGGACCAACATTTAAAAAGCTCGGCTGGCGGCTGAACCAATGAAGTGTAAGGTTAAGTCGAACCGATCCAATTGGTAGTTCATTTCAATCTTAACTGTGACATCAACATGATATCATAGTTTTTTATTCACTAAATGTTAAGTAGTTAATCTAAAACATATATAAAAATTAATGATAAAAACATCAAGCAAAAAGATGTAAGGTTTGAAAACTGTGATTCTTGAAACATTTTGAGTTTACATTTTTAAAGTTTAAAATACAAAATAATAACAAATCAAAGTTTTACTTTTAGATTTGGATTTCATTTTTTTTTTAATTTACTCATTGGCTTATTGTTAATTGAATGGTTAACTATAAAATGAAACCCACAATTATGAGTGCAACTAGCTCATATGCACATAACCACTTGTGCATGCACGCGCGCACACACTCAATCGACAATCAAGGGAGAAATGGGCCTCCAAAGATTTTGGTACACATCCACACATGGGTGACATTTGACAATCAAAGGAAGCAACGGGTTGAATAGATTTGGGTGCGTATTAGGGGTGTGATCCATATCAATTCATTTAACAAGATCCTACTCCTTCATGTTGGGTCTTAGAAATTTAGTGGCTATCATGAAATTTTTATTGTGTTGATATCCAATGACAGCTATTTTGGAGTGATTCTAAATTAGGACCAAAGCTGATTGAGGTGTTTGTGGAATGATCAAATTGATTGAAGGGAGCGACAGTTAGGGACTATATATGTTTGGAGAGTAACATATGAATCCCTTTGAATTTTAATATATGCTATTGTTGAGTTCCATCTGTTTAAAAGTGTCCAAAGTTAAACATTGTCCCTATCACTTTCCATCTACTTATAGTGCGGGCCCACCATATGCTTGGGTTTATCTAGTGTAAATATTGATATTGACCATCTGTAAGTGTTTACACATAATCAACTTAATAGCGACACTTTAATTCTAGCAAGATTTGGGCAGTGTCAATATGCTTTATGGTATTATATATAAGTTTGGATTTAATAGGGCAGACCCTTGAAACTAGTTGAGAGGAGAGAAATTAATGAATTTCATATTATAAAAAAGGTTTTCATGCAATTGTCTAGCTCCTTTTATAAATTTTCTTGTGTGAAAGTTTATTGTTGTTGTTTATTTTTTACAGATGCTATGGAGTCTTTTGTCGAGGAATGCATTAGTGCTCTAAACCGAGGATGGATAAAAAGCATGGGCGACGTTTACTATTATTAAAAGCTGAAAGAATGTCCCAGATTTAGATTTCTACATTGTAGTTCAAAATATATGTAGCAGAAAAATAAAAGAACTAGCAAATAAACCAATCACATACCACAAGAAGAAGATGGGTAGATTTTTACGTGAAAAACTCTACTTAGGAAAAAAGTACGAGTCCTCCTCGGACCAACAAAAACCAAATACTAATAATAAGCAATTACAAGATCTACTCACAGACCCTTTCCCAGTGGTAGCTCAACTTAAGGACTGCAGTTTTTCCTGCCGACTACTCACCGTTCATTGCTCACCACGCTTGAAATAACCAATTTTCGACAAGACAATCTTCTACAAGGAAGTAAAAGCACAAATCGCTAGAACTCAAAGCTTCAGCACAATCTCTTTAATTACTTCTCTAGAGACGAATGGTATCTCCAATGTGTATTCTCAACTTAGATAGGGAGATGGATACATTAGGGTTGAGAGAAAACCTCTTTTTAGAGCCCCAATTCCGTGTCTCATAATAGTAATCCAATGTGGATATGAATTACCGCAAAATAGGAAATTTTCACTTAAAATAGAAATAGAAATTCGTGCAATGGCAGTTTTGTAATTTCGGACAGTATAATTTCTGCAAACTTCCCAAGGCCATAATTTTGTCATTTTAGCTTCGATTGATGCAATTTTGGAACCTACGGATATCTACTCAAAAAGAGCTTTCCAACAGTAGGTAGACTGCCCAAATTTGATGCTCGGTTTGTGAGATGACCTTTTTAATTTATATTGACTTTAGAAAATCACTTTAAAATACTCCAATTTGCATTCTTTCTTCAATTTTTTTACTTTAGTGCATCTGGTGACTCATGCCACAGTCCATTTTAAAAAGAATAAAAAATTACAACTCAATGGACTCAGAGTTTTGTCCAACACATGAATTAGCCAACACACAAATATTTTAACAATCTCCCCCTTTGGCAATTTATGGATAAAACTCCCTAAACTTTACAAATATTCTATGAAAAAAATTGAATATGTGCATAAAAACATTGTACCTTCACCATATAATCTGTCTTCGTCTTTATCCCCCTTTATATCTCCCCCTTTTTATCCATAATTGACAAAAAAATGATTAGCATGCAGCAATTTGTTAATAAGAATCCAGCAGCTCTCCCTTAATTTTGACTTCCCCTTAATTTCATCTTATTTTCAATACCAAGGGTGGGAGCTTGATTATCTTGATCAGAGTCTTTTGGATTTTGGTACCCACAATTGTGAATTTAAAGCTTTCAGAGCAGTGTTCACCAAATTATTAGGCAAGTTAGAATTTCTGACCCAGATAGCTTTTGTCTTGATTTTGGGTGGAGACAATTGCTTCTTCTATTACTAGTTTCTCGATAGATTTCTCAGCTTATTGCAATGGAGTTGAATGTATTCTTTAATTCCACAATGATGACATATGCGTGTAGATTTAGGACATGACACATTCTTCCTGAATGTACTACCAACATGATTTACGCGTACAGCATATGGAGCGGTATATGCTATAGTAATGCCTTTAACGAAAATAGATTTACCTTTATTTTTGGATGTTGAAGCTCCATGTTCATAACCAATGCCAGTTTTTGAAGAATCTTTCTTTTGGCTATATAGAGTTTCATCAAGCGTCATGGATCCAGTGTTCATGCGCTTTACTCTGTCTTTAGTACATTCTAACTCCATGTGAACCATCTTCAATTTGCCATTTAAATCATTATTTTGCAGCTTTGAGAATGGTACTTCACTCTTGACCGTTTGCAATTCCTTTCAGCCCTCTCAACATACTTAGAAACCAAGTCCTTTTTGACGTCTGCATTAATTAATTTGTCAAACAAGTATAACACACCGAGTTTCTAACTGGTTTACTTTTGCTTGTGCATCTTCCAGTTTAGATGTTAGTGAAGAATTTTGTGATTCCGTGGCTTTCAGCTTAAGTGCCAACTTCTCATTAATACTTGACATCCGCTTGCATTTCTTCAGCAATATCTCGTACTCTTTTTCTAAATTGAATTCATCATCAACACTTCGTCATCAAAAATATTGTCAAGTGTGCCATGTGAAGATCTCGTCATGAACACAGCAGACTTGGAACTAGTGGTGTCAGGAAGTGAGTGTTCAGCATCTTTAGAATTATCGTTCCATTTTGCTGCTATAACATCTCCATATCTCTTCAACTTTCTATTTACACATAAAGAAGCAATAATCCAAAACCCTTTGCATTCAAAGCATTAAACAGATCTAGTTTTTTTTTCTTTTCTTTTTTTTTTTTTGCAGACTCTTTTTCAAATTTGTGCATAATCAAACAAGATTTGTTATCTTTTAGCAACGATGGCCTGGTTGTAGATGTGCCTTCTTGATTGAAATCTATTCTAGAAATCTTAATAGATCAACACACGGTAACTTAGTGTGACCTGCTCTTATACCAATTGAAAGAATGTCTCAAATTTGAATTTCTAGATTGCAGTTCAAAATATTTGTAGTGGAAAAATAAAGAACTAGCAAATAAACCAATCATAACCACAAGAAGAAGACACGCATATTTTTACTTGGAAAACCCTACACGGGAAAAAACCACGAGTCCTCCTTGGATTAACAAAAACCAAGCACTAATAATAAACAATTACAAGATATGTTCACAGACCCTTTCCCAGTTGCAACTCAACCTAAGGACTACAGTTCTTCTCGCCAACTACTTGTTGTTCACTATTCAGCGCGTTTGAAACAACTAATCTTCAATAAGACAATCTTCTACAGGGAAGTAGAAGTACAAATCTCTAGAACTCAAAGCTTCAATGTAAGCTCTCCAATGGCTGCTCAAAAGAAGAAGGGTATCTCTAATATGTTTTTACAACTTAGAATAGGGAAATGTATACCTTAGGGTTGAGAGAAAACCCCTTTTTATAGCCCCAATTTCGTGTCTCATAATAATAATCCAAGCAGGATATGAATTGGCACAAAACAGGAAATTTCCACTTAAAATAGAAATAGAAATGCGTGCAATGACAGTTTCGTAATTTCAGACAGTACAATTTTTGCAAACTTTCCGAAATCATAACTTTGTTGTTTTAGCTTCGATTAATGTAATCTTTGAACCTACTGATATCTACTAAAAAAGAGCTTTCCAATAGTAGGTATATTGCCCTAATTCGATGCTCGGTTTATGAGATATGACCTTTTTAATCTATATTGACCTTAGAAAATCACTTCAAAATACTCCAATTTGCATTCTTTCTTCAATTTCTTTACTTCAGTGCATCCGGTGAATCATACTACAGTCCGTTCTAAAAGGAATAAATAATTACAACTCAATGGACCCACAGTTTTGTCCAACTTATGAATAAGCCAACACACAAATATCTTAACAAAAGCATTGAATGTGATATATAAAGTTTGAGAGAGACAATGGTGAGTTAGGTGCTTGAGAACAAGAAGTCATAATGAAAGTAGAAAGAGGAGGTGCAACAAGGCAACAAGCGGAAGAGACAGGTAGATGTATGGCTGAAAAATGTGAAAAGATTTAAAGGAGTAGTAGATGGAATTCAAGAAAATATAAGAGTAGAGAAGGGATGGCTCTCGTGTTACAAATTGGCAAACCATTTTGCAAATATGAAAATTGGGGCAGTCCAACTTCAAGCGAAGAGTGGATTTTCAGATGGGGTGGTAATAGAAACGTTGTTAGGCATTCTAAGTCCACAACCTGGAGCAACCTTAATTGGTAAATCGGCAGAGGTAACAACGAAAAGGGTATAGAATCACCTATTAAATGTGGAGATAATAAAAGTTGGGGTTTATGGAATCGCAGGAATTGGAAAAACAACCAATGTGAAGCACATTTACAATGAATTTTTACATTTAGGTATTTTCAAAAGCATTATTTGGGTTACTGTCTCAAAAGCCCTTGATTTGCATAGGATACAAAGAGAAATCACAAAGTGCTATTGAGTTCGACCTATCTAATACATGTGACAGTGAGGAAAGCATATCATAAAAAATTCATACAGAATTGTCTTTAAGAGAAATATGTTTACTCATTTTGGATGATGTATGGAAACCATTTTCTTTGGATACAATAGGCATTCCGAAACCAAATCAAACAAACGGGTTTAAACTTGTGATAACAGCTTGTTCAGTAATGGTGTGCAGAGGCTTGGAGAGTGAAAGAACAGTGAAGGTGGAGGTCCTTCTGCTTGAGGAAGCATGGGACTCGTTTGAAGAAAAAGTTGGTGGTCATGTGTTGGGTTTTTCAGAAAATAAACCCATCACAGAGCTTATTGTTACGGAATGCGATTGTCTACCACTAGCAATCCTCACGGTAGGACGAGCTTTAAGAGAGGTGGGAGATGTTAGCATGTGGAGGAATGCACTAAATGAATTAAAATGCTCATATGCAGAAATTGATGGTGTGGATGACTGAATTCCTGACAAACTAAATCTCTTGGTTGAGCCAAACTTGCTAAACTCTTAAATTCCGGTTAAATATGGGACCCACTGATATTAAACAAATAATTACCCAAAATTGCAATAGCACAAAAATTGAAAGCATGTGGGGTCCATCGGAGATAAATCAAAGGTCCAGATTAATTCTAATTTACAATCAAAATTCGGGTCACTACATAGATACTAGTCAGTTAATAGAGAATTGGGTGGGGGAAGGATTGATTGATGAAATGGAGACAATAAAAAGGGAGAGGATAAGGGATATACAATCTTGATGGAACTCATTGATGCATGCATGATAAAAGGGTAGGATTCTGTGAATTTAGTTGGCAGACTAGATATAATTATAGAGTTATATGATCTGATTCGGGATCTAGCTATCAATATTACAAGAGTAAGCCCTCGGTTCATGGTTAAAGCTAGGGAGTATTTAGAAGAGCACCAAGAGTGGAAGAATGGGTGGAAGACATAAAGTGAGTATCACTGATGGATAACAATATTAAAATACAGTCAGGCCAACCCATGTGCCCTCAACTTACCACTTTGTTCCTGTGGGTGGAACTATTGCTTCAGTGAGATATCCAATTCCTTTTTTGAAAACATGCAAGGCTTTAGAGTTGTTGACCTATCTAATATCGGGATTAACTTCTTACCATAATCCTCTTTTGCATTGAAGAATCTGCGTGTGTTTCGATTAGATTATTGTCAGCAATTACACAAGGTGCCTTTTCTAGCAACATTGAGATATCTAAGGGTATTGAGCCTTGATTATATATTAATAGAAGACTTGCCACAAGCATTAGAAGAGTTGGTTAACCTCAGAATGCTTCATATCAACCATACAAAAAGATTTAAGTTATTTCTGGCTGGAATTATACCGAAGCTAACCCTTCTTGAAGAACTTGAGATGGTTGACAGTGGATGGAGATGGCCGTTTAACACTGTGAGGGCAGCTGCAGATATTAATGAAATTGTAAAGTCAACAAGACTTACTCGTCTTCAGATTTCTTTTGAGGACGTTAATGGTTTCAATAACTAGGTCGGATCTGGGAAGGTATTGGCATTGAAAAGCTTCTACATTGCTTTAGGAGAAGGAGATCCAATTTGGAATATAGGTTGCTTGAAAAGTGTTGTTGTGGGAAGTCCTAGTGTAGCTGGGGGAACTCATGCTAGCACTCTCTTGCTCCCTTGCAATGATCAGGGAATGGAAATCAAAGAAGTTCATTATATGACTAGCCTGTCACAGTTTTCTTACCCACCAAATGAGGCATGGGCCAACTTAGAGGTATTGTGTCCTTTTAGTTTGTCCAATCTAACGGCTATCTTTGATGGTGTTGGCTCAATATAAGCTTATGTCCATCTTAAGTGGTTGGTGGTTGGTGATTGCAATCAGAGGAAGAGTTTGTTTGGCTTGGGCAACCGAAGAATCTTCAATATCTGGAAAAGTTAGAAATCCAATATTGTGCCTTGCTGGAAGATGCAGTGGCAGATGATAGAAATGCTCTCACTGTCATCTCACTACCAATGCTGTGTTATATAGAAATAATATGCTTGCCTGAATTGAAGAGCATATTTAAGACAATGGTAACCTGTTCTTCGCTTAAATATATCAAAGTATTCTGTTGTCCTAAGCTGAAGAAGCTTCATTTCACCACATGTAGCATCTCACTCCCTACCCTAAAGAGAATCTATGGAAACAGAGAATGGTGGGATGTATTATAGGGGGATGATCCCGATGTTAAAGTCCAGCTTCAAGACCATTTTACTGATCATTTATGATTTTGCTAGCTGATTTTGTGTATTAGGATATTTATCTTTGTTGTGGTTTGTTCTTGTAAGTTTTACTTTTGTTTGCATAATTTGCTTTGTAGTATATTGTAGCACACCACAAACCATGTTATCAACTTTTGGTACATTGAGAAAGTGTCACAAAAATGTTGTGATGATTGATGTGGTATTTTCATCTGCACAAAAAATGGACCCAAATAGCATGGGCTTAGATGTTGAGATCAGGTCATATGTCCTGGAGCCACACCCCACCCCACCCAACCCCACCCCACCCCACCCCCCACCCCCCCACCCACCCAACAATTGGTGGCCACAATCAATTCAATGCCTCTAAAACTACTGTAGCTGACATTATTAGTGATCAATCTGACTGTAGGTCCAACTTCTTTTTCAGTGCATCTATTTTAAGTTATTTCTATTTTCTTTTCAAGTGTGCCCTACCTAGGGGTTGGTGAATTTTTGAGTTCCTCTGAGGATCCGGACTCACCTCCAAGATGTCTTTTTTGCTGATGATACAAAATCCAAAACCTGTCTCCTTTGTCACAGAGTACTCAGCTGCATACATAAAAGAGACTTTGGACATGAGCCCTGCAAATTTTTATATTAGAGTTCTAAAGAAAAGCAAAACCTAGTACTAATCTTATAGATCGGATTTATTACAAAGCTTAATCATCTCCCTTAAACAAGATCTAGTGATTAAGATTTCTAGTACAAAGAAAGAAGCTGAATATATTCGCAATGCGTCTATTGACTCCAATAAATTTATTGATAACTGAAGCTGCTAGAATTGATTGATCAATCCTTCCATCTCCATGATTGGCATGAACGGAAATGGGCCCCACAGGCTGCTGCTGTTTGAAAAATTGCTGCATGGTCTCTTTAGATAGAATCTGCAAATTACCATATTCGGATAAGGACTAGGGCCATGGTGATACTATTGAAGTCCAGCCCTGGATCCGGACTTGGTTTCTTTCTGGGGTGGGTCTAGTTAAGTGTGACAACCATGCTGGATATATAGGTGTATGCCTAAACCGGCCAAAGTCTGGATCCAATGGGTCCTACAGGCCCAAGGTCTGGATCCGGATCATACATATAACAAAATCAATATCCAAAACCGCTTAGTAGCCAATTTTTTATCCAGATTTTGAGCGGGGCAAAAATCCCATTACGTTTCCACCTTGTAAACCTTGACCCTCCCCTTTTAAATAAAATCCTTTACTGGAACTGTAATACCTAGAATTCTTAGAAATTCAATTCCATGGCAAAATGGCCCTTGAAAAATGAAATAGGGTATTTATGTCAAACTTCCCTATTGAAAGCACTAGTGAATGGATTATGATGGCAAATGTATAGAAATTTCCACTTCGTATTTTTTTATTTTTTTTATTTTTATTTTTTTTTACGATTCTTTATCTACACATATGAATAAGAATTAACATTGATAATTACTCAGCATTTATCTTGCCGCCTGTATACTCATATTTCAAGTTTGACTCGTGTTAAATATATAGATATTTAACTATAATTAAATTTCCTTTACTAATCAGTTTGACCAAAACTCGAGGCAGTAGTAGACTACCAAAACCTTGAGGTTTTTGTAGGGAATTTTCCCCACTAATCCATCCTACCCAAATACCTTAGTAGAGGAGCTGAAATCCTTTTTCACACCTAGAATTCAAATGCCTCACCTAACACAGACATATAACTCAACCTGTAGAGATTCATGAACTATAGCCCCATAGGTATTAATTGTAAACTGAAGACGCCGATTCGGTAACTGAAACAGGGTGAATTGTGATGATAATCGCATTTTTTTAACATTGTAATTTTGTGCTTGCTGCAGTCTATTGTCCTTACTGACTATAACTATATCTATGCCACTCTTCTTCGATGTTTAAATAATATTCTTCTCTGTTGCTTCTCCAAAAACAGAAGGCTTGACTTCAGACGGTGAAGCTGGTAAATTCTTAGCTTCTCCACCCGTACACTAGAATCCTGATCTTTAAGGTGAAAACAAAGAGTTCTTGCTCAGGTCATTGGGACTAAGTTCAATGCCAGACACATTTGCAGTCCACTAATTTCCATTATGCATGCTCATGCACTTGCTATTTTTCTTAGCACTTGCCTTGAGAGTGGCTACCATTAGAGGCTCAGGGAGTCTTATGCATCCCTTTATAACTTACTTCAATTGAATCAAATGGCTCACCATCCTCAGTCCCCGGCCTCTTCTCTATTATATATATATATATATATGAGAGATATAATCCTATGAGAACCAGTTTTCACCATTTTTCTGTGAGAACTTTAGGTGTGGTCCATTTATCACCGAATCTAAATCTTGCAATGCACAGGGACTCCTCTGATAATCACAGGCCCCAAGTTTTTGTCAAATCTGAATTCATTGGATTATTAGATCGATTGTGCACCAATTTAAACGGATTGGCCTTGTAGGCTTCGAATGAAGGAGTTAGGAACATGTGATTGGGGCCAAACTTGATATTTGAGGTGGTTCCACATAAATCTTTCCATCCCCCCTAGTCTCATCTACAAATGGGAGCAACAAGTGGGCCCTATGAAAAGTTTTTACAGTAGATGCGCGAGAATAATTTTCACAAGATCAAAGCTTTATATATATATATATATGTATGGAAATAATCCTATGAAAATTAATTCTTACCACTATTTTGTGAGAAGTTTAGATAAAACTCATCTATCACCCAATTCAAATCTTGCAATAAATGTGAACCCCCCTGATAGTCACACAACCCAAGTTTTTATCAAATCTAAATTTACTGGACCATTGGATCGACAATGCACCTATTCGATTGGACTGGATTTGTAGGCCACGAATGAATGGATTAGGGCCATGTGATTGGTGCCAAAATTGATATTTGGGTGGTCCCACATAGATCTTTCTATCCCCCTTGGTCTCATTCCTAAATGGGACCTACAAGTGGGCCCGATAAAATGTTTTTACGGTTTGTGTGAGAACACTTCTCATAGGATTAAAGATTATCTATATATATATGGGAAAAGTTCCCCTAAGCCCGAGCTTATATAAGCGATTGCATAGTTCTCATGTTATTTGATTGAGTTATCCAAGTACCCTAACAGTTATTGGGGCGTTGTTCCTCAGTAATAAAAGGGCTAGCGATATTAGTGTTGCTAAAAATGGAGGAAAAAGATAAGAACAAAGGCTTTCAAATTGGTTTCGCTTGTTGTTGCTGAAAAGATCAGAGACTTCTGGCTTTGCTTCGGTTCTAGTTGAAGACAATCGCCCAACGTTGAAAAGGAAAGGGCTCACCAAACTCCTTGCTACCGCCATAGTTCTTACAGGAGAAACAATGCTTGGGATTTGGGTTCTTGATTTTTCTTTGATTTACAGAGTGGAGTTCTCATGGTATTCGGTCATCTAAGTACCCTAAAAGTTACCGACGTTGCTCCTTAGTAATAAAAGGGTTTGCACCAAAAAGGACCCAAACGACCTTTCTTGTACGGTAGGGACTATAGGGTCCATTTTAGTGTAAGTTCCATCTACTGAAATTTTTTGCTTAAAACCCTCTATTTATAAATGGAAGTAGGCCCCACCATTAATTAGGACTTTGTGGGCTTAAAATTGGGTTTTTTGGGCCTCGGATTGAGTTGACGTAACACAGAAAAGTGTACAAAATTAAATCTAGTTTCTAATGAATATAATATTAACCCCATTTTGGAATTTTGAGAATTTGACCCATATTTAAATGAAAAGGCCGTTTTAACCCTACACGTGCAAAAATCATTGAATCTGCAATTTCGGGGGCATAAGATGGCTACGAGATGAATACAAAAGTTGTAAGAAATGATGTTCTCTATTTAATGTGCTCATGATCAGAATTTTTAGAAATTGCAAACAAAAACCCCCACCCAAAAAAAAAAACCTCTCTTAAAATTACAAGTAGGTCCCTATTGTCCTCTTTCTTGGTTCAATGGCTCTCAAAACTTTTCAAAGCTGTTAAAAATATATTCTAACCCACAAACTAAAATAGTTAACACAGTTAATTATAACTAATGATGTGATTAATGGAACGAGTTTTCACAGGGAGGAACACGGATTTGTGGTTCTAGATGTGTCTCAGACTCTCTCTACCTGTTCCGTGCTGTTGGAGATGGAAAATCATCTAGGTAAATCTGGTGAGTGTAAAAGCTTTCTGTTGGAAATGGAGAGAGGAGGAAAGTAGGTTTATAGTTTTAGACATGTCTCAGTTCCGTTTTTTTGTGGTTATGGAGATAATGGATGATCTTACTGAGAACTGAAACTTTCTACAGAAATGGAAGGAGCTGTGATGTTACCGAGAATTGAAACTTTCTAAGGAAATGGAAGGAGCTGGATGATCTTATTAAGAATTGAAACTTTCTAGGGAAACTTTCTAAGTAATCCTATGGGCCAAAAAAGGATGGAGTGCTTTGGTTAGCATCGTAAGGCTTCATCCAAGTCCCATATTGGAAATATCCAAATTCTAACACCGAGCTTATAAGTCAAATCCCATCTTAACTCAATATGATACATTATAAAGCCATGTTGCCTCAAATCCCATGAGAACTCTGAAGTTAAGTGTGCAGGTGACCGCATAACCCTCGCACGTGAGGATGACTCTATTTTCGGCCTATGAGCCAAGCAAGGGGAGGCCTTTTTTTTTTTTTTTCATTAATCAAGTCTACTTAGCCAAAAAGGCTTTACATCACTTGTATAGGAAAATAATAAGACCGAAAACTAATTTAGGTCATTCAAACATAATATGGCCAGGATTAACATGTGCACCCAAAAACAACTTAAAATATAGATAAGCAAATAAATTATAAATAAACTGAGATAGGTGGGTTGGTCCCTATGGGGGGTCGACCAATGGGAACAATGGGTCTATCTTGCATTAACTCTCCCCTTCTTGGAGAGAACTTGACCTTGAGTTCTATAGATGTCTTCTGGGATCGAAAATCCAAACGTACAAATCGATGTGCTTCTTGGTCTTCATCCTCTGGGCATGACTTGGAGGTTGGAATCAATCTTTTCATCCTCGTAGAAAGGGAATGGAGGCATGTCTTCTTCTGATGTTTGAATCCCACATTGGCTAGTGATCTAACCGTCGAATGAATCAATTGCTGGCTTGGTACAAGCAGATGACAATCTACCAACATCAATACCTTATCCCTGAAGATGAAATCAATATGGGGAATCTTAATGACCGAACCATCATTTTCAACCTCTGAAACAATAACTTGTTTTTCTGATGATTTGTTTTACTCTTTAAGAAGTGGACGTATATTGAGATCCACCAGATGGCTGGACTCTTTGTTGTTTCCTTCGCTATTTGTTTCTTCTTGTTCCACCTGCATTGCCTGATTCACACTAGTAGAAGGAGGCTTAGATTCTTTTTCTTCCACTTCATCTGAATGTAATGTGGAATCAATTGTTCCTTGCTTTTTTTCCTCTAAATCAGCATTACTATCTTCACAATTGCTTCAACAACATGGGCTTCTGTGGTTTGTAGAGATTTCTCTTTTTGCATATTTGCTCTTTGAAAGCGATAGCGTCTTATCAAGCGCTTAACATGGATTGCTTCCCAAAATGCATCATACAAATCTTTACATTTTTTTTCATATTATTTTATATACTTAGTCTCAAATCTCCAGTAAAATAATGAGATAATGTTCATCATCGTTATCGAATCCACATAGTTCTTGTCACCTTGGAAATTCATCTTTGTATTCATCAACTAATAGCTTGCCTTGGCTCAAATTTAGAAATTGATCAAAGCAGACTTTATTATCAGTATACCATTGTCTTTACTTACTTGAATATGTCATTCTAAGCAAATCTTTTTCAATTTTCATAGCAGTTCATTTTCCGATGCCACATTCAAGAATTCTAAAATACTTTTTTTTTCCAAGACTTGATTAACCAGATGTATAGATCACTTTGATTAGAATATGTTGGTGAAGATGAACTGCCCATTAGGGTCTAGATAGAGAAGATATCACTAATTGAAGATGAATCGTTGAAAATTGCTTGAATTATGGGCCTACACTCTCACTTTCGTAATTGTTATGCTCTGTGAAGGATTCAGACCTGATGGAGGCAAATATAGGTTGGTTCTAACCAGTGCTTGAGCCCACTGGCTGGGTCAGACTTGGCTTAGGCAATGCTGCTGGGCTTTTAATGGATCCTTTACAGGTTGGGTCAAACCCGAGCCCTTGCACAACAAAGTTATGCTATGCTGCTAACAGATCAGGTTGGATTAGATGATGCCCAACTGATGAGAGATATGAATTGAGTAGACCTAACAAATAGGTCTAGTTGACCACATTCTAGTCCGGTCAACCAAAATCTGTATTTGTTGGTTTCAACCCTAACTTGACCTGTTTTTAAAATGGGATGGAAACTTTTAATCCGCACCCATGGCAGGTCAACTTGACCCAACCCGCCTAACCCGAATTTGATGGGAGTTGGCTCGGGTTGACCCAACCTAATATATTTAATTCCTATTTTGTGTATGATTTAACTCATTTTATGTGATTCAATTTTATTTGTAAAGCTCTTTTTACATCTAGTTACATTTAAAATGTTGCATTGAGTATAAATTTATAAATTTTCAATTTTCAATATGTAAAAAAGGGGAATCCATATATATTTTTAGCTCATTTATTGAGAATTTGAGATAATTCCTTTTCAATTTTTGTTCAATTTTATAATTTCATATTTGAGTACAAGTATAAGAATCGTTAACAATATTTTTTTCATTCATATTCATATTTTAAAGGCAATTTTATATGCCAACATAAAAATAAAAACACATATCAATATTTCAACTATAAAAACATCATATTTTCAAATAATAAAATAAATTTTATATTCTAAATTTTAAAATTTTACATAACTCCTCCACAAAAAATTAAAAGCACATAGTTTATGGCCTACATGAATAAGAAAAGTCACATGAAAATTGAAAAATCATGGTAATTTAGTAAAATCTAAATGGGTTAAACGGGTTAGGGTGGGTCAACCCTAACCCAACCCATTTTTATACGGGTTGGTAAGCTCTAACACTAACCCAATTTGTTTTTTAAATAGGTTGGGTTAGGAGGGTCAGAAATGGATCGGGTAGAGCCGGGTTAATGGGTCGGGCTGAATTTTGACAGCTCTACCGATTGGGCCCCACGTGACACACTGGCCTCTTCACTTGTTGTTTTGGAGTCAACACAACCAAAAGTGGAAAGAGGAGCCCTTTCACTTTTGTCTCGGTTGTCACGCAGATAAGAAGAAAAGGGAATGAGATTTTGTACCTTCAACGAGAAGAGGCAAGAAGAGGTGAGGGGCGATGGCTTGACATTGCTAATGATGGTGATGACGATGACCCTTGACGAGAGTGGCTACGAAGCCAACTAACGGTGAAGATGCTCAGTGTTGCTGCCACATTACATGTCCAAATACAAACAAGGGTTATAAACCCCAGCACCAAATTCGTCAGACACAACAAGATCAGATTTCGGGTTCTAAGCCCTGGCCTCAACTTCTATGGAACCAGGCATTAACAAAGGGGTTCTAAGCCCTAGTTTCAAGCAAAGCCCATAAAGTCTAGAGAAACCCTCAAAATTTTGAATAGATCTTGGCACCACTCAGTAAAAAAAAATATTGGATTGCAATCCATGAGAAACAGTGGTGGACCTAGGTTATTTGTTTAGGTGGTTCCATATTTTTGCTAAACTTTATTCACCCATACACAGTGGAGGACTCGGGTCTGCAGTCTTTATTTTACTCATGTTGCTAAAGCTCGATGACTCTGACCATGAGCAAGTACCATTCCATGATTCTAACTATTAAAGCAATATTAATGAGGATGTGATCTGAGTGAAATTAAAAAGGCTTAAATGAATTGCTCATCCTATAGCTGAGCACTGAATTGCCCGTCTCTCATGATGGAAATAACATCATGGTCAAGATTGGATTTACAAAACCATTGTTTGAAAAATCTACCCAAAAAACAATTTCAAAATGGAAAAAAATATAAATGAAGGTAACTAAGTAGACGCTAACGGCCATTTTTGGAAATTAAAACTAGATATAAAAAAATGATAATCAGGTCAGCCCTAAGAGACCAAACCCAAAATGAGATTTTCTAGGATTCAATTTCTATAAATCATGCACAACTTGGTTTTCATGGCATCCAAACATTTAACCATAAAACCTTACAGAAGTATTAAAAGTGTTAGGGGACATTGATTCTCATAAGTACATAAGCTTATATGCAGCCATCATATTTGCTTGGATACCAAGTATGTTGTCATGGCTTGGATATACCTAATACATTGATAGCTCGTAAGGAATTAGTAATACAAAAGAATACTGAAATTAATCAATCCTGAGGGGGAGGGTCTTTCGAAATAGATTGTATAATCTTCATGCCCCAATTCATGCTCTTTAACACCAACCTTTGAAATAACAAGCAATACTTCATCTTATCAAAATCTCAACACTTAAAAATTTTAAATAAAAAAAAATCTTCCAGCATCTTTTAAGAATTCTAAAAAGCAAGTGTATTTTAAAAATAATATAATTGAATCTTATAATATCTTATTAAGCTCCCAAATAAGAATATTGGAAGACCAAAAAAAAAAAAAAAAGAAAAAACAAACATATAGTAGAAAAAATTCCACCACCATAGACTTCACCTCCACAACTCCACCTTAAAATCTCATCAATCCATTTGACGAAAATTTGAGGAGAAACAATAGAACCATCCACCTCAAACCCATGGACAATCTTTTTTTTTTCTAAACACATTTTTTTGTAGCATAAATAAGAACAAGGGTTGTAAACCCCAGCCCCAAAATCACCAACACAATACGATCAGATTTAGGGTGGAAGGGTCGTGCTATTTTTTTCTTGAAGAAGAGATTTCTCTATAAATAAAGAAAAAAGAGGGAAAAAATATACTTAGATTAAATAAAATTCCTTTTAGAAAAGAGCATGCACAACCAGATTGAGGGTACCATGTTTTTCTCCTTTGATCTCTCTCTTGCTGGAAAAATTTTGGTGCCTAAAGGAGAAGTGCATTTGATGGGATGGATGGATGTCTTTAGGAATGAAGTTTTCTTATTCACAAAGAAACATCCTTTCAATTATTTTATTTGCATATCCAATTTAGTAGATGAAATGGTGGAGCTGTTTTTTGAGCCACTGACGTGTGCCGGGTTCGACGTGTTGCTATTTCATTTGCCCACTTGACGGTGACGGTATCACAATATCCGGACTTCTTGTTGTTTTGGAGTGGACGCAACCAAAAGTGGAAAGAGGAGCCCTTTCACTTCTGTCTCGGTTGTCACGCAGAGAAGAAGAAAAGGGCATGAGATTTTGTACCTTCAACGAGAAGAGGTGAGGGGCGATGGCTCGACGTTGCTGATGATGGCGATGACGATGACCCTCGACGAGAGTGGCTACGAAGCCAACTAACGGTGAAGATGCTCGGTGTTGCTGCTACAATCTTTGGTGACGACGATGCTTTGCTGCATTAGGTGCAACAAGGAGGGTGATGTGCTGATGTTGGCTTCAACGGTGCACGGTATGCTCCCTTTTCTTGATTCTACTTATCTCTTAGCTTTTCACCTTTTTTTTTTCTGCCATCTGCTCGTCCTTTCTCTCTCTCTTATTTTTTCGAATGGGGCTTGGGAGAGTGTAAGCTATGGAATAGAACTGATATGGTGGTCGGCGGTGGGCCTTATGGTGGAAAGGGTGTCGGCTATGGAGAGTTGGGGATTTTTTTTCCCACTAGAAGGGGATGTGGTCAGTTGTTGTAGATTTGGTTTCAGACTCTTGGGGCTTTGGGGTCTCTGATTTGGCACTTGGTCTCAGATTTTGTTCTCTTTTCATTTACCTCTGTATTTTTCTTCGATATCTACGTGCTGTTCTTGTGCGCTGCAGTCTTCCCAAAAGCCTAGGAATTTTGCCTTCGAAGACTCAAGGAGCAAGTGGGGTCAGATTAAAAATGAGTGAAGAAATCAGAGGTAGCTTTCTGTTTCTGCAATGAAT
This sequence comes from Sextonia rubra, assembly GCA_037013555.1. NCBI lineage: Eukaryota > Viridiplantae > Streptophyta > Magnoliopsida > Laurales > Lauraceae > Sextonia > Sextonia rubra. Next base: position 1,644,511 of record JASUAD010000027.1, read on the forward strand.
ATTCTTGTCGTATATATCCATGCAATTTCAAGTTTCAAGGCATCAATCATGACACATATCCAAATATAAACACGGTGGGCCAACGAGCATAAATAAATGTTAGGGCTGGGCCATCTCAACCATACAAAAAGTTGGTCCATATGAAGTGCTGATTGGATTGACCATTCTGCCTGACCCTGCCCATAAGGAACCCCAACATTTATCATTTTAGACACAAAGGCGAGGCTTTTACATGTTGACCAAATCTAGTCCATAGTGGGTTTGGGGTGATTAAATTTTCCTTCTTTTTTTCTTCTTTTATTTTTTTTTCTCTTTTCAATTTTATGATAGTATTTATGTTTTCAATTGGACAAACTGTGCAATTCGATGAACCAGACCATAAAAATAGGCCAATTTGGACTGCTAATTGAACTTCAACTATCCAATTTTTATTCTATGTTTAACATCTTCCTCAATCTATTAATCCTTTCTAATTATCAAGCTGATGTTTCGGAATAAAAATATCTTTGTAGTATTAGAATTTCAAACAAGAATAGCAAGCCTTAAAAATTAAAAAGTATGTGGTTATTGAAAAATATTTAAAATTACAATTTAAAGTTTAAAACACAAAACCAATAATCTTCAATGTTTAATTTTAGATTGTCATTTCTTTTGTCTGAACTCACTGATTCACCCGTTGTTAATAAATCAGCCGGTTTGAATGTTTTGAATGGCGATAGGTTGAGGTGGACAGTTGATGCGATTTACTTAGAAGTAAGCAGTTTTGGTTGAACTTATCAGCTATATGTAGTCATACTGGGTCAACTTTTTTTTTTTTTTTCTGTTTTATGATTTTTATATTTTAAATTGAATGTTTGTAAATTTTCATGAGCCACACTAAAAATATTTGCCTATTTGCACAGATATTTGAAAATCTCGACTAGCCGGTGAACCAGTGAAGTCTAAGGTTAAGTCGAACCCGATCCAATTGGTGGTTCATTTCAATCTAACTGTAACATCAACATGATATCATAGTTTTATATTTACTAAATGTTAAGTAGTTAATGTAAATCTAAAACATATCTAAAAATTAAAGATAGAAACATCAAACAAGAAAATAAGGTTTGAAAAAAAAAAGTGATTCTTGAAACAATTTGAGTTTTCATTTTTAAAGTTTAAAATACAAAATAATAACAAATCAAAGTTTTTCATTTTTTTATTTACTCATTGGCTTATTGTTAATGAATCATCTGGTTTGAATGTTTTGAATGGCTAACCATAAAATGATACCCACAATTATGAGTGTAACAAGATTATACGTACACACTCTTTTGTTTTTAGATTTGCATTTCTGTTTCTAAATTCTCTCATTGGCTGATCGGAAATAAATCATCTTGTTTGTATGTTTTGAATGGTAAACCAGAAAATGATACCCACAATTATGAGTGCAACTAGATTATATGCACATAATCACTCATGTGCATTTACACACATACGCACACACACTCACAATGGACAATCAAGGGAGAAAGAGCCTTTAGAGATTTTGGTGCACATGCACACATGAGTGACATTTGGCAATCAAAGGAAGCAATTCTGGTTGATTAGATTTGGGTGTGTATTAGGAGTGTGGTCGATATCCAATTCGTTTAACAAGATCCTAGCCCTTATTGTTAGGTCCTAGAAATTTAGTAGCTATCATGAAATTTTTTATTGTGTTAAAATCCAATGATATATAGCTGTGTCCAAGTTATTCTAAATTAGGACCAAGGCCAACTTAAAGGTATTTGTGAAAAAATTAAATTGATCAAATATAGCCCATGTACGAAACCGTTAAGGGAGTGACAGTTAGCAGCGATATAGATTTGGAATCACTTTCCATCCAATTATAGTGCAAAACCACCATATGCTTGGGTTGATTCAGTGAAATATTGATATTAGTAATGTGTAAGTGTTTACAAATAATCGACTTAATAGTGAATTTCAATTCGAGTAGGATATGGAAGTGTCAATATGCGTTGTGGTATTGTTTATATTGTTTATAAGTTTGGATTTAAAAGGGCGTTCCCTTGTAACTAGTTGAGAGGAGAGAAGTTCATAAATTTCATAATATCTAGCTCCTTTTATAATTTTTCAATTGAAGTTTGGCATAAACTTTATTGTTGTTGTAGTTTATTTTTGTAGATGGTATGGAGTCTTTTTTTGGGGAATGCATCAGTGCCCTGAAGCAAGGATGGATAGAAGCATGGACGATGTTAATGACCATCAAGAGCGTTGAACGTGATATGCAAAGTTTGAGAAAAACAATGGATGAGTTGAGCGCTCGAGAGCAAGATGTGATGATGGAATTACAAAGAGAAGAAGTGCAGCAAGGCAAGAAGCGAAAGAGAGAGGTAGATGCATGGCTGGAAAATGTGAAAAGATTTAAAGGAGAAGTAGAAAAGGTACAAGTAGAGAAGGGATGGATCTCGCGTTACAAATTGGCAAAGCATATTACAGATATGAAAATTGAGGCAGTCCAACTTCAGCAGAAGAGTAGATTTTCAAATGGGGTGGCAATAGAACCATTGTTGGGCATTCCAAGTCCACAACCCGCAGCAACCTTAATTGGCAAATCAGCAAAGGAAACAATGAAAAGAATATGGAATCACCTATTAGATGTGGAGATCAAAAAAGTTGGGGTTTATGGAACGGCAGGAGTTGGAAAAACAACTATTGTGAAGCACATCTCCAATGAATTAATACATTCAGATGTTTTCAAAAGCATTATTTGGGTCACTGTCTCAAAAGCCCTTGATTTGCACAGGTTACAACAAGAAATCGCAAGTGCTATTGGGTTGAACCTGTCCAATGCATGTGACAATGAGGAAAGCATATCATCAAAAATTCATGCAGCATTGTCTCGAAGAGAACGATGTTTACTCATTTTGGATGATTTATGGAAACCATTTTCTTTGGACAGAATAGGAATTCCAGAACCGAATCAAACCAATGGGTTTAAACTTGTGATAACAACTCGTTCTTTAATGGTGTGCAGAGGCATGGAGAGTGAAAGAATAGTGAAGGTGGAGATCCTTTTGCCTGAGGAAGCATGGGACTTGTTTGAAGAAAAAGTTGGTGGTCATGTGTTGGATTCTTTAGAAATTAAACCCATTGCAGAGCTTATTGTCAAGGAATGTGATTGTCTACCACTAGCAATCATCACAGTCGGACGAGCTTTGAGAGAGGTGGGAGATGTTAGCATGTGGAGAAATGCACTATATGAATTAAAATGCTCATATACAGAAATTGATGGTATGGATGACTATGTCTTTCCTCGTCTGATGTTTAGTTATAATCGGTTAAAAAACGATAGACTTAGAGGTTGTTTCTTATATTGTGCCTTGTATCCTGAAGATTATCAGATAAATACAGACGAGTTGATAGAGAATTGGTTGGGGGAAGGACTGATAGATGAAATGGAGAATAAAGAAAGGGAGAGGGACAAGGGATATACAATCTTGAGGGAACTCATTGATGCATGTACGATAAATAGCCTTAGTTCTGAGAATTCTGTGGGTAGACCAAATGTGATACAGCTGCATGATTTGCTTCGGGATTTAGCAATCAATATTACAAGAGCAAGCCCTCGGTTCATGGTTAAAGCTAGGGAGCATTTAGAGGAGTCACCAAGAGAGGATGAATGGGTGAAAGACATGAAGAGAGTATCACTGATGGATAACAAAATAAAAATACTGTCAGGCCAACCCATGTGCCCTCAACTCACCACCTTGTTCTTACAGGGAAACTATTGCTTAAGTGAGATATCCAATTCGTTTTTTAAAAATATCAAAGGCTTGAGAGTTGTTGACCTATCTCGAACTAGCATTAATTCCTTGCCAGAATCATTTTCTCTGTTGAAGAATCTTAACACATTGCGGTTAAATTCTTGTCCACAATTACACAAGGTGCCTTTTCTAGCAAAGTTGAAACATTTAAGGGTATTGAGCCTTAATGATACATCAATAGAAGAGTTGCCACAAGAGATTGAGGAGTTAGTTAACCTCAGAAAGTTTAGTCTCAACAATACACAGAGATTGAAGTTATTTCCGGCAGGAATTATACCGAAGTTATCCTGTCTGCAAGAACTACAGATGATTGACAGTGGATGGAGATGGCCATCAAACACTGGGAGGGCAGCTGCAGATATTAAAGAAATTGTAAACTCAACTCGGATAACTTGTCTTCAAATTTCATTTGAGGACGTTCAAGGTTTCCATAAGTTGGTGGGATCTGGGAAGTTATTACCAATGGAAAGTTTCTGCATTACTTTAGGGGAAGGATATCATACTTGTTCTAGGGAATATTCGAAATTTGTTGCGGTGGGAAGTGATGTAGTTGGGGGAAATCATGCTAGCACTCTCATGATCCCTTGCAACATTGAGGCAATGGAAATCACTGAAGTGCATGATATTTCTAGCCTATCGCAGTTTTCCTACCCATCAAACGAAACCCAGCTCAATTTGGAGTTTTTGGGTCTTTTTAGTTTGCCCAATCCAAGGGCCATCTCGGATGGTGTTCCCTCAAAAGAAGCTTTTGTCAATCTTAAGCAGTTGAAAGTGAGTGGTTGTAAGCAGATGAAGAGTTTGGTATCCCTTGGGCTACTGCAGAACCTTCAAAATCTGGAAATGTTTCATATCAGCGAGTGTGGCTTCATGGAAGATGTAGTCGCAGGTGATGGTAATGCTCTCAGTACCATCTCACTACCAAAGCTGAGGAATATAGAAATCGTACGCTTGCCTGAATTGAAGAGCATCTTTAAGACGGGGGTCACCTGCTCTTCTCTTAAAATTATGATAGTAACTGGATGTCCTAAGCTGAAGAAGCTTCCTTTCACCAGCGTAGAGAGCATCTATGGAGACAAAGAATGGTGGGACGCATTAGAGTGGGATGATCCCGACGTAAAGGTCCGGCTTCAGGACTGTTTCACCTATTGTGCCTTCCATTTTTAGTAGTTTTATGTGTAAGGAGATAATCTTATTGTGGTCCATTTATGTTCTTACTTTGTAGTATATTGTAGTGGACCACAAATCATGTTATCAAATTGTGATGCTTTGCGAAAGTGTTACAAAAACACTGTGATGTGGAATTTTTATAGAAAATGATATACTCAAATAGCATGTGCTTGGATGTTGAGGTGTGATTCTAGAGACCATATTTGTTGTGCCTTCCCCTTTCAAAAATATACTGGCGGCAGCAATCAATCCAATCCAATGGCTCTAAAAAGGTGATCAATCTGAAGGACGGCCTAATTTCAATTGTAGTGCAATTTGGTAAGGTAAAAGGCATTTATTTTGAGTTTATCATATATAGGGGAGAAACTGATCAAAGTAGGCTTTGTTATCACCATACCATTGTCCATACTTAATCAAATATGTCATTTTAAGCAGATCATTGTGTATTTTCAATAGCAATTCGTTATCTGATGCCATATTGAAGAATTCTAAAATATATATTTTTTTCCAAGATTTGCCTGACTAGATGTATAGATCACTCTCATTGGAATATGTTGGTGAAGACAAATTGTCAAGTAGGATCCAGATGGAGAGGATATCACTAGTTGAAGATGAACTGTTGAAACTTGCTTGAATTGTGGGCCCACACTCCCACTTTTGTTATCTCTATGCTCTGCGAAGGATTCTGACATGATGCAAGCGAATACGGGTTGGGTCTAACCTGTGCTCGAGCCCACTGGCTGGGTTAGACTTGACTTAGGCAATGCTGCTGGGGTTTTAATGGATTTCTTACAGGTTGGGTCAGACCCTAACCCTTGCACAACACAGTTGTGCCAGGCTGCTAATATATCAGTTTGGATTAGATGATGCATTAGAGATATGGATTGAAAGCCACGTGACACAATGCCTCTTCACTAGTTGCTTTGGAGTCGAGACAACCAAAAGCGGAAAGAGGAGCCCTTTCACTTTTGTCTCGGTTGCCACGCAGACAAGAAGAACAGGGGATGAGATTTTGAACCTCCTTGCCACTGTTCCTTCAACGAGAAGACGTGACGGCTGATGGCTCGGCGTTGATGATAATGGTAATGACAGTGACCCTCGACGAGAGTGGCTACGAAGGCAACCAACGGTGAAGATGCTCGGTGTTGGTGCTACAATCTTTGGTGACGACGATGGTGCTGTGAAGTCGATGCTCTGCTGCAGAAGGTGAAGCAAGGAGGGCGATGTGCTGATGTTGGCTTCAGCGGTGCACGGTATCCTCCCTTTTCTTGATTCTACTTCTCTCTTAGCTTTTCTCCTTTTTTTTTTTCTGCCATCTGCTGCTCCTTTCTCTCTCTCTTTTATTTTTTAGAGTGGGGCTTGGGAGACTGTAAGCTATGGAATAGAACTGATATGGTGGCCGGCGGTGGGGCTGATGGTGGAAAGGGTGTCGGCTATGGAGAGTTGGTAATTTTTTCCCACTAGAATGGGATGTGGTCGGTTGTTGTAGATTTGGTTTCAGACTCCCGGGGCTTTGGGGTCTCTGATTTGGCACTTGGTCTCATGTTTTGTTCTCTTTTCATTTACCGCTGTATTTTTCTTCGACATCTATGTGCTATTCTTGTGCTCTGCAGTCTTCCCAAAAGCCTTGCAATTTTGCCTTCGAAGACTCAAGGAGCAAGTGGGGTCAGATTAAAAATGAGTGAAGAAATCAGAGGTAGCTTTCAGTTTCTGCAATGAATATTCTTGTCGTATATATCCATGCAATTTCAAGTTTCAAAGGCATCAATCATGACACATATCCAAATAATAAACACGGTGCGCCAACGAGCATAAATAAATGTTAGGGCGGGGCCATCTCAACCATGCAAAAAGTTGGTCCATATGAAGTGCTGATTGGATTGACCATTCTGCCTCACCCTGCCTATAAGGAGCCCTAACATTTATCATTTTAGACACAAAGGTGAGGCTTTTACATGTTGACCAAATCTAGTCCATAGTGGGTTTGGGGTGATTAAATTTTCCTTCTTTTTTTCTACTTTTATTTTTTTTTTTCTTTTCAATTTTATGATAGTATTTATGTTTTCAATTGGACGAACTGTACAATTCGATGAACGAGACCATAACATAGGCCAATTTGGACTGATAATTGAACTTCAACTATCTAATTTTTATTCTATATTTAACATCTTCCTCAATCTATTAATCCTTCCTAATTATCAAGCTGATGTATCGGAATAAAAATATCTTTGTAGTATTAGAATTTCAAACAAGAATAGCAAGCCTTAAAAATAAAAAAGTATGTGGTTATTGAAAAATATTTAAAATTACAATTTAAAGTTTAAAATATTTCTTGGGGTTCATTTCAGTGATCTAAGCACTTAGTTGGATGTATATTCCTTTAGGTTTTAGGCACACATTTGTAATCCGAAGACATCTATTTTTTTTATTCTATCGTAGATATCTCGTTTCCTTTTATTGGGAGTTGAAAAAGTATATTTAGTTAGTGGCCAGGGGCTATGGCCACATTGTTGAAGTCCAACCTTGGACCGGATTGGATCGATCAGGTATCTAAACTTAAACCCAGGCCTAGTATCTCTTTGTTTGGTATGGTTGAGGGTGATGACAGGCTAGCATAATCTTGTGGCCGAACCCAGTTGTTTCTAATAGACCAAGGTCCGGATTCCAGATCAACTAGCCTATTTTTTATCCAGATTTTGGGTTGGGCAGGAAATCCCATTTCATCTCGACCTTATAAGCCTTGACACCTTCCCTCTTAATTAAAACCCTTTGTTGGAACCATATTTCCTACAATTCATAGAAACTCAATTCCATGCGAAACAAATAGGTCCTTGAAAAAACAGAGGAGTGGTTGGTATTGTACATCTTATAATCTCTCCATTAAAACGACTGACAAATGGACTTTCTCTAAATATAGAGAGAAATTATCAAAAACTCTAGGCTTCAAACAGAGTTTCTGCCTTTTGATTTGTCCAATGAAATAATGCCACTTTACCTTGAATATTTTTTCATCTTTAAAAGCAATAACAATCACTCTTCACAGGCAACATATAATTTTGTAACTTTTCTCTTGTTAAAAAAAAAACAGTGATGGCTTGATTATATTAATACATTTTCTCTCTTTAAATAAAAAAGAATCTTTTCACAAAAATTGGAATACAGCCTCTTCAAAATAAAGGTGAGGCTGCATACATTTTGTCCTCCCCAAATTCTGCTATGTGGGAGCCCCGTGCATTAGGCCGCCATTTTTTTTCACAAAAATTGGAATACCAAGAGGATGTGCATTTTGATTAGCCTTTTTTTAATTTTTTCTTTTCTAATGATGAGAAGCTGCCAATCCCTCATGATTGATCATTAGCAAAACCCTTGTACAATGCCATTGCCACCCACTTGCGTATGTAGCTTTCTTTCTCTTTTCGCCTTTACTTTGTATATACTGTGGGGCACACCTTTCGAGAAAACCTTTGACACAAACCCTTAGATAAATCCCAGCCTTTCAATTCACCTATGTCTTATGAATTTGCAGTTTTTTTTAATTCTAATTTGTCATATATTTTAACATTTACTGTCAATGAACTCAAAAGAAAAGGATCCTGCCTTGCTATGAAGAAAGCAATAATTAACACAACGAATTGGGATTAGTTTGATATCAATTAAACCATTAAATATCATTGATTAAAAATAAAATGGTCCCATTTATAGAATTGAAATATTGTCATCCCAATAACTGTCAATTAATTCAATCGAAAAAATAAGTTGGTCTCGCCACCAGATTTCTTTTTTGGATGTGGTTTCTGAAGGAGGGATAAAAAAGAGGAAAGAAACATCACTCATTGTTGCTTTTTTTAGAGAAAAAAACTAGGCAATTTAAATACTCCAACTTCTCCCTAGCAAGAACACATTATTAGCCAATTAACAATGGGGGTTTTTTTTTCCAACAAAATGCCTAGGCTGACTCTCTAAAAAGTTGTCACATATGATTTCTATCTTTAGAAATCACAATATGAGATCCACCTTTAAAAATTACAACATAGAATTCACCTTTTTAAAGAATTATTAGATGTAGCCTAATTTTAGAAATCATGGTAAGTGGGCCCCTCTTTAGAAATTCAGTAGCTGGGGGTTCCGCCGCAAAGTAATCGAGATTTTTGAAAATCATAATCGTGGTGGGGTGGGACTTGCAATGCGTCCTTTCGAGCATTTGAAGATTCTGATATTTAAAAGAAAACAATTTTTTTCTCGGATCATAGAATTTATGGCAGGAAGGAATACTAAAATTTCTAACACCAAATACCTGTGATGAATTCCATCAAAGAGAGATGCCACCAGAAGATTGGCACAGTATTTCGTATGGGTTGGGTCCTCCTAACCCAACCTAAAACTAGGCTCGAAGAAGTGAAAAAATGCTCCTTTCGGCTATATTTGGTCAAGCTGTCTACAATAATAAGCTGTATGGACTTTACATATTCATATGCACATCCTTTTTTGCTTTGTTTTTTTTTTTTCTAATTCCAGTTTAGAGGGGTTTTAGGGGAGCAGATCTCAGCTGGAATGGGGCATCCTGGGGTGAGGGAAAAGATCTTAGATGACATAGTATAGCTTTTGGATGAGAAAAGGTGATTGTTGAGGTTCAAACTTTAGACAGGTAGATAAGAACTGACTCCTCTTACCACTATGACTCCTCTTATCACTATGGCAAGAGGTGCATCGATGCTACTGAAAAGGATAGTTTCAATATTGCCCATACATAATCCTTTGTATAGGCGTTGGGGTCCATTGACACTAAAATGAAATAGACTTGCTAGCATACCCACTATTCGTGCTAAATGGGATGAAAGTCTATTCCCCCAGGAACAAAATGATGCAGGCCATAATAGTGGGCCCCGCTTAAAAGTCTACACCCGCATGCCCAAAACACAGTAGACTTGTAGTAGGACTATATTAATAGTAATTGTTTTGATATTTGGCAAGTCCAGTTGGATTTGACTTAGGACTTTTTATTTGTTTAGAATTAGGTTTTTCCTTTCTTAGAGAATGTTTTAGTTATAAATAAAGGTTGTAATCTTTTCAAGAGAGATAGATTTTGATATTGAATAAAGCTTTGGCCATTGGTTCTCAGTTGAGAGAGTTATTTGTCTTTGGTGAGACACCTAGACAATTTTATCCATAAGCCTTTTGGCTTGGAGATTAGCCCGTTGGCTAATCTTCTTCCCCTGCGCTGCTTCAATTGGTATCAAAGCCGAAGATCTAATCTCGGACCGCCGTCTGATCGCCGATTCAAGGTAACTGTCTCCTTTTTACCGTTCGTTTGGTACAAGTCTTCGTTCATCCTCTTCCTCTTCGATCATCAATTTCCTCTGTCGTCAGTACCATCCCACCATCTCCCTCACCTTCCCACAATCCAACCCCACAGTCCACCGAACACCCAAATTCTCCAACCCTCACGCTACCCCCCCTTCCACTGACATCCATCTCCTCCACTGCCATCGACCTCACCCCCGAGTCCCCAAAACCCCCCTGTCAACTCCCTGGAACCCTCACCGGCAATCAATCCAGACTCCATCCCCTTTCCGGCGCCCACCCGATCCATCCCCGACCCGATCCAACCCCGCAGCCCACCGAAAAACTCTCCATCGCCCCAGCCAAACCCCTTCACAGACCCCTTCCATCACCCACCACACACCCTAAACCCTACACTAAGCCCAACCCCTTCACGAGACCACTTTCGACCATATCCCTTTCCACTGAAACCAAATGCCATCTCCAACACTGCTGTAACCAACCCACCACCATCCTAGCCAACCCACCACCATCCCAGCCTCCGATCCTCTCTGCTCAGCAAAACCCCAAACCAAGAATAGAAAAAGAGAGAGAGAGAGAGAGAGAGAGAGAGAGAGGCGAAAGAAAAAACGCAACAGACAAGAGAGCAGCAAAGTAAAGACATCGGGCGTACCTGGATCTCGTCGCTCCACTGCAACGCGAACCGCACTTGGTCATCGTCGTCGGCATCATCGTCGTCCACCTCCTCTGCCCCCGCCTCCTCTGTTCCTGTGCCATTTGAAGCATCACAGCAGTCGACGAAGCAAGGGTTTCGAAAACCCCTGTTTTTCTCCTCTCGTTACAGCAACAGCAGCCGGAAGCCTTCTTCACCCTTTCGTCAAGCAGAGAGACAGAAAGAGGGAGACGCGCAGGGAGGCTTAGCGAAAGAGAGGCGTCGAACCCCCTTTACTTCTTCACGGGTCCTTCTCAAGTCACGTGTGTCACGTGCGTGATAACAGCCCGACTCCTCTTCTGGGCTTTAGTACAGGTCAGATTCCGACCCAGCTCATTGACATCTCAAGGGCTCTTGTATACAGGTCAGATTCCGACCCAGCTCATTGACATCTCAAGGGCTCTTGTATTGAACATTTCCTGTTGTGGGTTGAGTTCAGGTCCCACTTGACCCGAGTCTACTTTAAGCCCATATCAAGTTGGTCTCAAGTTTGGGTCTAACCCAACCCAAATTCAGATCCACAGCAGTACAATATATATTTATGTGGGCCCAGCAACAAAATAATCCAGTCTTTTTAGATTGATTGATCTTAGCCATTGCTTCTCAAAAGATAATATTTTGGTCTGATTCACGCTCCATCTTCACTTGCGCCTTTTTGTCAACAAGATCAAGCCATCAGGTTAGTTAATTTTGAGCATTCAGAAGATTTTGAAATTCTTACAGCAAAGTCAATATGCAAATCTTTGGACCATCTGATGAAGTTCAAAGCATGTTATATGAGTATAAATATGGAGATTGGTATTTTGCAAATAAGGTCTACTTTGAACAGTTTCTCAATCTCAGATAGGCAAATTCGACAGTCTATGAATATTTAAATCAATTTTCGAGACTGTACCAAGTTTGTGGCTTGGAACAGAATGAGCTGCATGATTTAACTCCCTTTATCAGAGGTTTGAAGCCAAAGATTCTTGAGAAGATGAAACCATGTCACAGTGTTCATGAAGCATACAAAGAAGCAATTCATATTGAGCACATGCTTCAATGGTCCCACCTGCAACAAGTCAAGCCTAAGCAAGAACATTCTCCACAACGAACGAAAGATCATCTGATGGGAACAAAATTTGAAGGTAAAGATACTCACACCCTTGTCATTCGCAGACTTCTCACCACCAATGAAAAGGAAGACAAAGAGTGGAAACAGACTATAGTATTCCGAACGCGAGTAAGGTGTGAAGATCGATTAACTAATCTAGTTATTGATCATGACAGTACTATCAATTTTGTGGCACAATATATTATTGACAAACTCAATTGGCCTACAGAGACTCTTCCAATGCCTTAAGAAGTTACATAGTGGCGGATGTAGTGGACATTTTGGGCGTGATAAAACATTAGCCCTTGTGGAAGATCGTTTCTTTTGGCCACGCTTAAAAACAGATGTTGCCCGAATTTGTGAATTATGCAGAATATGCCAACTTGCAAAAGGTCAAAAGAAAAATACAGGTTTGTATCAGCCCCTTCCTATTCTACATGCGCCTTGGCAAGATTTGAGTATGGACTTTGTCTTGGGCTTACCAAAAACAGCGCGAAAAGTAGATTCTGTTTTTGTTGTTGTTGATCGTTTCTCCAAAATGACACATTTTATTCCTTGTTCTCATACAGCGGATGCCAAGAAGATTGCCATTCTTTTCTTTAAAGAAGTTGTTCGTTTGCATGGCCTTCCCAAGACAATAGTATCTGACAGAGATACAAAGTTCATGAGTTTCTTCTGGAAGACTTTATGGCACATGATGCGCACTAAACTCCAATACTCAAGTGCCTATCATCCACAAACTGATGGCCAAACCGAAGTTGTCAATCGGAGTTTAGGAAATCTTCTTCGATGCCTTATTGGAGAACATATTGCTTCATGGGATCTTATTTTACCTATGGCAGAGTTTGCCTATAATAATTCTGTCAACAGAACAACAGGGAGATCGCCATTTGAAGTTGTCACTGGTGTTACGCCACGTCTGCCTATTGATTTAAGTCCTTTACCAGTTGACTCTAGATCTAGTCCGGATGCTGAACAGTTTGCCCAATATATGAAAGATGTTCATGATGAAGTTCGCTGGCAAATCGCTACAAGTAATGAAGCTTATAAAAAGCACGCGGATTCTCACAAACGCCATGTTGAGTTTGCCGAAGGTGATTTGGTAATGGTTCGTTTGAAGCCCGAACGATTCCCTGCAGGTAAATACAAGAAGCTTCATCCACGAAGTGCAGGTCCTTTCAAGATTCTAAAGAAAATCAGTTCCAATGCATATGTTTTAGACCTTCCTGCAGACATGAATATCAGCTCCACGTTTAATGTCGAAGATTTGACATTATATCATGGGCACCACAATGATGAATCCTTTGAAGAACAAGCTCTTTGCATTCCTCTTCATCAATTCCCTCCAGACGAAATTGAAGATGTTTTTGATGATCAGATCATTTCAACCAAGAATGGAGGATTTCACAAGTTTCTTGTTAAGTGGAAAGGCAAACCATTCTCTGAAGCTACCTGGATTACGGCTACAGATTTTCAAAAGATCAATCCAGATTTATATGAGCAGTACCAAGCCAGCAACTCGCCAGAGTCGAGTTTTTCCAAACCGGGGAGAACTGATGCAGGCCATAATAGTGGGCCCCGCTTAAAAGCCTACACCCGCAGGCCCAAAACACAGTAGACTTGTAGTAGGACTATATTAATAGTAGTTGTTTTGATATTTGGCAAGTCCAGTTGGATTTGACTTAGGACTTCTTATTTGTTTAGAATTAGGTTTTTCCTTTTTTAGAGAATGTTTTAGTTATAAATAAAGGTTGTAATCTCTTCAAGAGAGATAGATTTTGATATTGAATAAAGCTTTGGGCATTGGTTCTAAGTTGAGAGAGTTATTTGTTTTTGGTGAGACACCTAGACAATTTTATCCATAAGCCTTTTGGCTTGGAGATTAGCCCGTTGGCTAATCTTCTTCCCCTGCGCTGCTTCACAAAAGGATCAAAACCTTCCCCATCCCAAGCTGAATTTACAAATTGTACTTTTCCGGTTAGGCAATGAGGATGAGATACCCATATTCTAGGACCATACTAACCTATTACATAAAATGTGCCAAGCCCAATGCAAAGCACCCCAGAGAGAAATAAATGAATTCCATCTTCCGTTTTTTGGGTCCATTGATTCAACGCATCTGGCTCAATGGTTCTTCCAAAAAAATTGTCTTTTATCTTTCTATCCATCTTCATTTAATTAAGAAAATAAAGACAAACTCACTCTGGGACTCTCTACTTGTCTTGGTGGATAAGATAGCCAAACTCATCCTTAATTGGTGTCTTTATTTCTCTCCCATTTGGCCTAAATAAGCTCAAAAATAAAAATAAATAAATAAATAAATAAATAATCCTAAACTCACGCTCCCTCTTTCTGCTTTGGTGCTATGGAAAATTGCTTCCAAAGCCAAAAGGTGGATTGGATATACCTTCTGCCTCACTCCAGTCAAAAAAAAAGGATGAAAGAATGACCGCATAATCTTGGCAAATCCAATCCCTAATCTGACGATCAGAATTGTCAATCACACTACTACCATACTTTGATAACATTTGCTAGTCTCAAATGGGGTCTACACTAGATTTAATCTGAAATGTGTAACAATAGTTTAATTAATATCAATCAAACTTTCTCAGATATGAAAGAAGACTTTTACTAGGAAATGATTTCTTTGTAACTAACTGCTTGATCTCATGTGGACCATGTGCCAATGGCCATACGATTTCTAAGACTTTCTTCTATACTGTTGGATTTATGTCTCGTATTCCGGATCAACCGTATGGGTCCATTGGTTTAGCTAGAGACCAAGCTTAAGCTCAATGGTATTTTAGTAATTGTACGGGAGCTTACTTAGGAGCTAAGAAAGCGGAGATTATAAATGTGATATAATTTATAACCCTATATCTTGCGGAAGAGAGTGCCCTCTCTTGATTGTAGTGTTTTCACACCACAGAGGAGAGCTGATGCGAGCGTGTGAGTCTTGATTTGCCTTTACTTGTTATAATGAAGATAATATCGTTTCTGCCCATAGACGTAACCTAATGGGGTGAACCACATAAATTCTCTGTGTCTTTTTTTTATGTGTGGCTTAATTGTCGATTGTAGTTTTTCTGCTTTCGTACATGCACAATAGTTAGACAATGTTGATTTCTTCTCTTGGTGGCATGAGTTAAGTTATGAAATTCAAGTTAAGGTGGAGATTGTTGGATTTATGTCTTGTATTCCGAATTACCCAAATGAGTCCATTGAGTTAGTCAAGGTAAATTTGATAATTATATCAGGGTGTTTTTAGAGTCTAAGAAAGCGAAGGTTATAAATATAATATATTCAGGAATCCTAGATCTTTCAGAAGAGAAAGTCCTTTTTTGGCCATGGTGTTTATAGTCCACATACAAGAGACGACCAAAGCGTGAGAATCACTGTATTCAACGTTTTTTTTTAATGACCAGTGTCTCTTCTTTGCACGCAATTTGATTGTCAACAGATAACAGGTTTTGCGCTTTTGCAAGTGCAAAAAATTGGTTTCGGAGCATGGTTGTGGTGTGTGATGATCATATTTTCCTTGGAGATCCGGATTTTTTACCGGCTCGCTGTAGAGAAGGTGGAGATTGGTTTGATCTCCTTAGGGCCGGTTCGAGACAATTTGAGGCCTAAAGCGGCAATGCTAAATGAGATATTTTCTCTTTTTTAATACTATTGTAAATATTTTATTTAAATTTTATTTTTCTACCTTTTTGTAATGCAAAATTACTAATTAAGTTTTTATATTCAAGTTTGGCTAACATATCTTTTTCAATTGATATGGCTAATCCACTTAATCTTTCTTATGACGTGGTTGATCTTAAGTAGGATTTTATCAATTTTAATTTAAAAAAAATTCTTTCTATAGAAGCAATAGTTACACATATTATCAATATTTTTCTAGTAGACATATTTATTATTTATAAATTATAACTAATAATGTTTTACAAATAAAACGAACATTAACTATAATAAACATATAATATGAGTTTAGAATTAAAAACATTCTAAGAGTATAGAATAATAGAACTTGATTTAGCGATTTATCAGTGTTGACGAGAAAGATTATAGATGTTAATTATTTTTGAATTTGATGTGGCTTTTTTAATATGAAAAAAAAGGATTAAATTTGAAGTTGTCTTCTATGGATTCCAAACAGCATATATGCATCCAAACATCATATATGCAGGGAGGAAAATATGTAAACTGAAGGATTTTCAGAACAGAAAATGGATTTCTTGCTTGCAGTAATTTTAGAGTTTTCTTTATCCTTTTAATGAAAATAATTTTTGAATTGTGAAAAATAACTTTAATATTTTTTTAATACGTAAAGATAATAATTACATTTTTTGGAATGTAAAAAGATGATAGTTGTTTTAATTATTTTTATAGAGCTTTATTTTTTGGGGAGAAATGAAAAAGATGATAGTTGATTTTTGATGTTAGTTGTTTTAATTATTTTTATGAGGTTTATATTTTGTAAATTAAAAAAAGGGATGAAAACTGCTTTTTTTTTTGGAGCCTTATTCTTTTTCGTGGCATAAAGTAGGAGCTTTTATTGCCTGATAGTCTAACCGCCACTTGAGCCTGAAGGATTCACCGGAGTCGGAGTAAACGTCTGAACAGAGGTTTCCAGATCGAAGGTGCAGTTGTGATTTTGGTTGAAGATCTTCGCCGAGAAGATCGATTTGGGTTCTGGGCGCTGTTAATCGGAGAAGAAGACTTCACGGATGAGGGTTATGGAGTTCCTCTCATCGGAGAAGAGGAAAAGGGTTCTCGGTCCTGCATGCGAAGAAGAAAACCGGAGAAGACAGGCCACTGGTTGCATCACCGGAAGAAACAAGGGTTGGTTCTCTGTGTTTCTGGGTTTTCTGTTTGGTTCTTGGAATTCAGTATTTCTCGGCTGTCGTGAGGAAGAAGATCGGAGAAGGAAGATCGTTGCCGATCCTTGCCCTCGCCGCTGGGCGCCGCCGTCACTGGGGCACCGCCGCTGCTTTCGCCGTCTTCGGACTCCATCGCAGCGGCGCCGTCCGCCTCTGTCGAGCAAGAGGAAGAGGGGTTGGGGGTTTCGGTCCCTGGTTGCACAGTTGCAAGAACCAAGGAGAAGCGGAGAGCCTGGGGGTTGCGATTTAATCCAGGTCGGGTGAGGTCAGTTCTGACTAGTTTAAAGCCCAGCAGTCCGGATCCAGTGCAGGTTAGTTTCGCGTTACGTCACCCCGACCCGTCAGGAGAGCCCAGTCTGTTTGTGCAATTGCCGTGAAAAAGAACCTGTTTGTGCGATTGCCGTGAAAATAACAACTCAAATCCCATGCGCCGTCTAGGCCTCCACCCAGTGAAAAGGATGTGGACTACCTTAAAATTTAAAAATATGAAAATAACACAATTTTATCTTATTCATTTTGCATCAACTACGTTGGATAATCATGTGCTGACTTGAGATGTGAGCTTCAGTGTTGCTTGTTTATTTTTTAAATGGCTAATCTAAAAAGCCACTTGTGCCTAGTGGGGTTAATAGGTTCCAGAGTCTAACCGTGTCCAAGTTCGGGGAAACATTGCACTCAATTAGAGGATCTAGATCCTGATGTTCTTTTTTTTAAGTGATCAAATGTGAAAAAAATATATATTTCTCTTGTCTAAACTAGTGATTTAAATAAAGGTGACTTCAACGCTTGTTCTATTGTATCACTAGAGAGGACATTTTATTTTATTTATGTGAAGCATACAACAGACTAATTTGGCATTTGCACATCCGGCCATAAAACTAGAAAATATGGGTGGAAAAAAAAAAACAGATTGGGATTTTAAAAATGAAAAAAAATTTTCTAGAATACCCATCTGCTTTCTGTGGACATTTTTTTCATCACGAATCACAATCAGGGGTGAATTTAAGAATAATCACGTGGATGTGGTCGCACCCGTAAGATCCAAAAAACCCCCTTAAACAAGATCTTAAAGAAGTTTGAATTTATTATTTAATTTCTTCAATTGACAATTGCCCACACCGCCGAAATGAAATCTTGAATACACCATGGGTCACATAGAACAAAAATGAGTAACATGACCTGCTATTAAAGAGTGAATGTTCATGGATATGGATGGGTCAGGGGTGGTGGGGGTTACATTGGAACCAATTGGGGCCTAGATCTGCCAATCAACATATTTGAGGAGGTTTTCCCTTTATTTATTATTATTTTTAGTATTGGAACAAATTCACTTCTCCAGGACAAGTAATAGTCACGTTCTAACTTTATCGAGATAAAATTTATAATAGAATGACTGGACTATGGAGGATGATTGAGAGGTGGACTTTCATAGAATTTATAATGGAAAATTGGTGTTGGGAATTCAAATACACGATGTTATGGCTTGTTCCTTGGCATTTGAAACTACCATATTTCTTTGCTTAAATTTCAAATTCCAACTATCTAAAATGTCTCATCAGTCTACAGACTTCCACCAAATTTTCAGAATTATAACCTCTCTCTAGCATTTGAAAATCCTCCACTCAAGAGGAGTTAGAAATTCCAACCACGGGATAAGTTTTGAACTCTCCATAGATGAATTTCTTTTGCTAAACAAATAGGACCTTAGAAAGGCAGAAGATGCCATGACTTGTAGTAATAGGTACCTTTATTTTTCTTTTTAAATGCCATTTTTTTTCCAAATTGTATCATAATAATCACTAATGTCTGTTAAAATGGTGACAGAAGCAGACCATAAGCGTCCTTTTTTATTTGCGGAGCACCAATGCCGAGCAAAGTCAAGAGTCTCCTCTTCCCTTCCAAGTAACCATTCCTCTTTGAAATAAGCCATTCTTCTCTTTCTCCTTGCACCTTTGCAGAAGAAGAAGAAGAAGAAGAAGAGGAAAGACAGTGAGGAAGTTGTGCTGATTTGAATGGCAACTGTGGTCAGCGGTGAGCTGCTGCAGCTTGTGATAACAACAGGTAGGAGGGAGGATATAGATTTTTTTGATTGTTTGAGGATTGCATGCTTTAATACCATGAAACCAAACAGGTAATCGTGGGAAGTTTTTTTAATTAATTTATCTCATCCTTTGAATTTGATATTTTGAAGGTTTCATCTGATTCTATAGACTGTTAACACAGAAAACTCCTGAGGTAATCTCTGTTATTTTCTTCTCTTAAATGATGATAACATTTTGTTCTGTTTTAATAGACCTCTATGTTTTTCCTGGACTTCTCTATGTTTTCTTGTGCTATGCAGTCACCCCAAAAGCGTTGAAAATTTTCCTTTGAATACTCAAAAACAAGTGGGAGTTTAGAGACAAAACAAAGTGAAGAGTTCATAGGTAGCTTTCTGTTTAAATGTTTCTACAATGATTCGTGTTGTATATATCCCTGCAGTTACAAGTTTCAAGACATCATAATACATATCCAAATAATAAAGTATTTCTTTTTTAAAGAAAATAGTACAAAACTAAGCCCAGTCGTTATAGGGTACTGAGCCAACGAGCATAAATAAATGTTAGGGCAGGGCCATCCCAGGCATACAAAAAGGTGGTCCATATAAAGCCCTGACCGAATTGATCCATGACGACTGGCCCTGCCCATTAGATTCCCTGACCTCTGTCATTTTAGACACAAAGGTAGTTCATTTCGGTTTAATTGCAACATTAACATTATCATAAATATATATATACTAAATTTTAGATAGTGTTCATATATGTAAGAATTAAAGAAATCATATATATATATAACAAAATCGAACAAAAATAATCTTATCATCATCATCATCAAAGCCTTGTCCTAACTATGATGGGTTGGCTGCATAAATTATTTTTCTTCATTTTGATATATCCTAAGCAAAATCTGTGGATATGTTACATTTTTTTATATCTATTGTTACTAATTACATTCACATCCTCTTTGGCCTACCCTTACCCCTTGTTGGGTCATCAACCCGCATAGAAAAAGTTTCACTCACCGCTATTGTTGCTTGCGTTGGACATGTCAAAACTATCTCTCAAATGGATTTCTCTTATTTTACTAGCTATTGATATCATTCTTAAATGCTCCTGAAAGCACTTATTTTTTATTCTATTCTTCTTATCTTTACTACACATCTACCTCCATATTCTCATATTTTCTTACACTCATTTTGTACATTTATTGCTCCATGAATGCCTAGCGTTTTGCTCCATATATCAAAGTTGGTCTAATTGTTGTTTTGTAAAATTCTTCTTAATCATATTAGTATGTACTGACCACAAAGAACTTCAGAAGTGAGTCTTCACTTCAATTATCATGTTTTTAATTATATTTAGCATCTTTCTCAATCTCTCAATATTTACTAATTATCGAGCCATGGTATTGAAATGAATATCTTTTTCTATTGTTAGGATTCCAAACAAAAATAGTAAGGCTAAACCTATGTATTTATTGAAACAGCATTTTAAATTAAATTTAAAATTTTAAAATACAAAATATTTTAAGTTTAAGGTTTGAAAAATATTTGATTCATGAAACAATTTAAAATCATATTTTTAAAGTTTAAAATGCAAAATAACAACAAATCAAAATTTTAGATTGGCATTTCTTTTTCTAAATTTACTCATTGGCTCATTGTTGATAAGTCATTCAGTTTGAATGTTTTGAATGGTTAACCAGAAAATGATACCCCACAACTATGAGTGTAACTAGCTTATATGCACATAATCATTTGCGTGCATTTACGCACACACAATGGACGATCAATTAAGGGAGAAAAGAGTCTTCATAGATTTTGTTGCACATCCACACATGGCTGACATTTCACAAACAAAGGAAGCAATGGCCGTTGAATAGATTTTGGTGTGTATTAGAGGTGTGATCAATATCCAATTCATTTAACTAGATCCTAGCCCTTAATGTTAGGTCCAAGAAATTTAGTAGCTATCATGAATTTTTTATTGTGTTAAAATCCAATGATATATAGCTATGTCCAAGTTATTCTAAATTAGAAACCAAGGCCAACTTAAAGGTATTTGTGAAAAGATTAAATTGATCAAATATAGGCCACGTATGAAACCATTGAGGGAGCGACAATTCGTGGTGATATAGGTTTGGAAGAGTAAAATTTGAATCCCCTTGGATTTTACTAGACCCTACTTTTGAGTTCCATCGGTTTAATTGTGTCCAAAGCTAAACATTGTCGCTATGATTTTCCTTGCAATTATTGTGCAGAACTACCATATGCTTGGGTTGATTGAGTGTAAATATTGATATTAGTCATCTATAAGTGTTTACACATAATCGATAGTGGCATTTCAATTCGTGTAAGATATGGGAGTGCCAATATGGGTTATCGTATTGTTTATAAGTTTGGATTTAAAAGGGCGGTCCTTTATAACTACTTGAGAGGAGAAAAGTTCATAAATTCCATATTATCTAGCTCCTTTCATAGTTTTTCATTCAATCAAAGTTTGTCAAAAAATCTATTATGGTTGTTATTGTTTATTTTTGTAGATGCAATGGATTCTTTTGTCGAGGAATGCATCAATGCCCTAAAGCAAGGATGGATGAAAGCATGGACGGCATTAACTACCATCAGAAGCGTTGAACGTGATATGGAAAGTTTGAGAGAGACAATATATGAGTTGAGTGCTCGAGAACAAGATGTGATGATGGAGGTAGAAAGAGAAGAGGTGCAGCAAGGCAAGAAGCGCAAGAGAGAGGTAGATGTATGGCAGAAAAATGTGAAAAGACTTGAAGGAGTAGTAAATGGTATTGAAGAAAAAGTACGAGTAGAGAAGCGATGGATCTCGCGTTACAAATTGGCAAAGCATATTGCGGATATGAAAGTTGAGGCAGTCCAACTTCAGGAGAAGAGCAGACTTTTTGATGGGGTAGCAATAGAACCATTATTGGGTATTCCAAGTCTACAACCCACTACAACCTTAATCGGTAAATCGACGGAGGTAACAATGAGAAGGATTTGGAATCACCTATTAGATGTGGAGATCCAAAAAGTTGGGGTTTATGGAATGGCAGGAGTAGGAAAAACTTGCATTGTGAAGCATATCTACAATGAATTATTACATTCAGGTGTTTTCAAAAGCATCATTTGGGTCACTGTCTCAAAAGCCCTTGATTTGCACAGGTTGCACCACGAAATTGCGAGTGCTATTGGGTTGTACCTGCCAAATGCATGTGACAATGAGGAAAGCATATCACTAAAAATACATGAAGCATTGTCTCGAAGAGAAAGATGTTTACTCATTCTGGATGATGTATGGAAACCATTTCCTTTGGACAGAATAGGAATTCCGGAGCCAAGTCAAACAGATGGGCTTAAACTTGCTATAACAACTCGTTCTTTAACAGTGTGCAAAGGCATGGAGGCTAAAGAAATAGTGAAAGTAGAGGTCCTTTTGCCTGAGGAAGCATGGGACTTGTTTGAAGAAAAAGCTGGTCATGTGTTGGATTCTCTAGAAATTAAACCCATTGCAGAGCTTATTGTTAAGGAATGTGGTTGTCTACCACTAGCAATCATCACAGTCGGACGAACTTTAAGAGAGGTGGGAGATGTTAGCGTGTGGAGAAATGCACTAAATGAATTAAAACGCTCATATACAGAGATTGAAGGTATGGATGACTATGTCTTCCCTCGTTTGATGTTTAGTTACAATCATTTGAAAAACGATAGACTCAGAGATTGTTTCTTATATTGTGCCCTGTATCCTGAAGATCATCTGATATATACAGAGGAGTTGATAGAGAATTGGGTGGGGGAAGGATTGATAGATGAAATGGAGACTATAGGAAGGGAGAGGGACAAGGGATATACCATCTTGAGGGAACTCATTGATGCATCTATGATAAATAGCCATGGTTCTAAGAAATCTTTCGGCACACCACATGGGATAGGGTTGCATGATTTGCTTCGGGATTTAGCAATCAATATTACAAGAACAGGCCCTCGGTTCATGGTTAAAGCTATGGAGCATTTAGAGGAGTCACCAAGTATGGACGAATGGGTGGAAGACATGAAGAGAGTATCACTGATGCGAAACAATATTAAAAAACTGTCAGGCAAACCCATGTGCCCTCAACTCACCACCTTGTTCTTGCAGGAAAACGGTTACTTAAGTGAGATATCCAATTCCTTTTTTGAAAACGCCCAAAGCATTAGAGTTGTTGACCTTTCTAGAAGTGGGATTAATTCCTTGCCAGAATCATTTTCTGTGTTAAAGAATCTTCGCATATTGCGAATAGATTGTTGTTATCAACTACAAAAGTTGCCTTGTCTAGCAAAGTTGAAACATCTAAGGGTATTGAGCCTTGATGGTGCATCAATGGAAGAGTTGCCACAAGGGATGGAAGAGTTGGTTAACCTCAAAAGGCTTAGACTCAACAATACATACAGCTTGAAGTTATTCCCGGCTGGAATTATACCAAAGTTATCCCGTCTCGAAGAACTACAAATGGTGAACAGTGGATGGAGATGGCCATCTAACACCATGACGGCAGCTGCAAATATTGAAGAAATTGTAAACTCACCTCAGATAACTTATCTTCGGCTTTCTTTTGAGGACGCTGGAGGCTTCAATAACTTGGTCGGATCTGGGAAGTTAATAGCAATGGAAAGGTTCTGGATTGGTTTAGAAGAGTAAATATATATCATTTTACTCCTTTTCATTTGAAATGTGTTGCAGTGCAAAATGGTATTAACGAGAAAATTCATGCTAGCACTCTCATGCTCCCTTGCAACATTGAGGCAATGAAAATCATTGGAGTGGATGACATTACTGGCCTATCACAGTTTTCTTGCCTTTCAAATGAAACCCAACTCAACTTAGCTTTTGTCAATCTTAAGTTGTTAGCAGTTATTGATTGCAGGCGGATGAAGAGTTTGTTATCTGTTCGGCTACTGCAGAACCTTCAAAATCTGGAATCGATATTTATTGGGGAGTGTCCCTTGATGGAAGATGTAGTGGCAGATGATGGGAATGCTCTCACTACCATCGCACTCCCAAAGTTGTCTTATATACGGATGATTAAAATGCCTGAATTGAAGAGCATCTTTAAGATGACGGTCACCTGCTCTTCTCTTAAAATTAGAATAAAAGGATGTCCTAAGCTGAAGAAGCTTCCTTTCACCAGCCTAGAGAAGATCAAGGGAGAGAAAGAATGGTGGGATGCATTAGAGTGGGACGATCCCGACGTCAAGGTCCAGCTTCAAGACCGTTTTAGCGAATGGGAATAGTAGTGGCCTCTCATTCTTCGTTGTCTTTCTCCATTAATTATAAGAAGCTCTACAACACGCAAAAAGACTGGGCGTCATTGTATTCTGCCCTAACTTTAGAAACCATGGCCATCTTTCGAGAGATGTATCCTCAAATCTCAATTTTCCTCTATTTCTCTTCTTCGCATCGGGGAGTTTCGGTTCTCTCTTTTGATTTACTTTGTATACTAGTTTTTCTTACTATATTGTGTTCCTGCATTCATTCTTGTTAAAGAACGATGAGATCTGTCGTCTGATTGTAATCTGATATATATTTTACTCAATTGCGCATGTAAGACTCTGTTGATTGATTTTTAGGGCATATGATTTTAGTTTTGAGTAGGTTTTGGATCCCTGGAATCCCTCCTTGTGGGGATAAGGATCTCTCCCATAAAAAAAAAATTAAAAAAAAGGATGAGATTTTGATGAGATTTCCTGATCAATCTGTGCATATGGATCTTTAAAAAGGTTCTTCTTTTTGTAAAAAGGCTTATTTTTTCTCATTTCGGGGTGCCTTCCTTATAACCAGTTTTATGTATAACATATGGAGATAATCTTGTTGTGATCCGTTTATGTTTTTACTTTTGTATATTTGTATTTCACCACAAATCATGTCATTAAATTGTAGTGCATTGTGAAAGTGTTACAACAACATTGTGATGTTGTATTTTCATATAAAATTATGAACTCGATTAGCATGTGCTTGGATGTCGAGATTTTTTAAAAGAGGTATGATTCTGAAGGTCATATTTGTCGTGCCTTCCCCTGTCTAATATCTACTGTCAGCAACAATCAATCCAATCCAATGGCTCTAAAATTACTGTATAGGTCTGTAGTTGTTATTGATGGTGCTCAATTTGAAGGTGGGCTCTTCTATTGCAGTGCATTTTGCTAAGGTAAAGGCATTTATTTTGAGTTTCTACTAAGGAGACCATGCTTGTGAATTTTTTGAGTTCCTCTAAGGATCCAGATGCAACTCACCTCATTAATGAACGGGATATGATTCAAGCTCGCAATTAAGCCACAATTTCGCAATTAATTTAGAAATTGGAGCTCGATTTCATTGTAAAAATTTAATCAATTTTAATTTGAGAAAGATATTTTAGAGATTTGACAGAAATTCTTTATTTAAGCCATCTAAATAAAAAGGTCTATCTAGAGGAGTTTCCTTTTAAAGAATCCAATCTTTCACGGTCTCTAATCAATCAATTCATATTTAGATTTTCTTATCTAAGGGTATTCATGAATGAGGCCAGCACGCTTTCGCTGGGGCTTGGACCTTAAGTTTGAATACTCAAGTCGGACTTGGATTATTTAGCTGTGCCCATTTAATAGTCAAGTCGGGCTTGGATTGAATGCTAGAGAGGCAGAGCTCGATGCAACCCCATTGCAAAAATAATTTTGGGAAAAAAGAGGAAATCATGTATTAAATGCATGACATCTTTGCTGAGGCACAAATACTCAAGCTAGTTGAGATAAGAGCAAGTATATGTAAAAATAAGACTTTTTTTTTTTTTTTACAATGTTAACTTGGGCTGGGCTTGGATTTAATATGCTTAAGGTGGGTTGGGTCAGGCTTAATCCGAGCTTGGGTTAGGCTTGGTCCATAACTTAGAAGTTGAGCTTAGATATGGACTTCCCTCAACCAATCTACTCCGGCCCATGAACACTCCTATTATCTAATGTTGTGAGTAAGCAAATCTTATATGATGATGCTTTATTAAAGAGTTTATCAGCTAAACCTTCCATCCATTATTTCGTGCAATCCTATCATGGTTTTTAATAGATGGGATTTAATTCGATCTACACTCTTTAAACCCTCTTCAATCATGTAATTCAAATTAACGAGAGTGAGTGGAACATGAGGATACTCGCAACCGCATTTTAATGATTTATGTTATGCAATAATGTCATATCTCTTCCATTTCTTAATTTTTTTTTCATTTTTATGTATTTTTTGGTGTTTTAACATTGTTTTTATTATCACAACTCTAGTTTATTTTTTTTTTCATTTTGGTTTTGATGGGTTTTTTCAGTTTTCATGGTAATAGATTTTCGTTGATTTATATTTCTTCTTTTATATTCTAACTTCAAAAATCTTTTTAAGCATTGAGTTTTCATGATTTTATTTGTTTATCCTGAGGTATTTTTATTATTGGATTGTCAAGACTTATTTTCATATTGTATTTTGTGGTATTTGTATCAAACTTTATTTTTTTTGCATTATGGGTTTAATATTCTGATTTCAAAAGAATGTTTGAAGTAAAATACTCAACTCATTTAAAGCAAATTAAAATGCTTTAATTTAGAAATTTACCAATTATCTTTTGTTCTTATTTTATGTTTTAATTTTGAATGTAATTTTCACCGCCATAATTTAAAATTTAGACTAAATATTACTTAAGATTTTAATTATTTTTAATATTATAAATTATATATTACCCGTGCTAAGCAGGGTGGGTGTTCATGAATAAGGCAATTAGGGTGACATTTGAAATCCACCCTTGGATCCAGACCAATTATCTTTCTGGGTTAGGTCTTGTTAATTACGGTAGCAACGCAGTTGCATAAAGGTATGCCTAAACCAGCCCAAAAAGTCGGGATTCAATTGTTTCTACTAGACCAAGGTTTGGATTCAATTGTTTCTATAGGACTAAGTTCTGGATTCAATTGTTTCTACAAGCCCAAAAAGTCTAGATTAAATTGTTTAAGGTCTAAATTCAATTGTTTATACAAGACAAAGGTCTGGATTCAATTGCTTCTAAAGAAAGTTTTTTCAACATTCGCCTTAGGTAAAACCTTAGCTCTTATATCATACTGAATTTTAATCAGTTGACTCTGATATCATATTAAATTTTCTCCACTAATCAATTCTACCAGAACCTCAAGGCTTTAATAGAAGCAGTTGAAATACTTTTATGACACCTAAAACTCAAGTGTATCACCTATTTTGGGTAGTTAAGTACCCCATAACCCCATCACGCAGTCATGGAACTCGACTTGTCCAAATTCAATTGGAATTTGTCCAAATTCAATTGGGCTGTGGTGATAATTATGACCGAGTAGTAGTGGAGGGGAAAAGCAGCAAGGAATTGCAATTTGTTTACAACAAACTGTGACTTCCGAAGCAGGGGAAAATGCAGTGCACAATGGCAACAATGGATCCATCAATTTCAAATAGAGTTGCCCAGACATGGGGATGAAACAGGTCGTATTACTTGGGCAGTTATTGTTGAGTTGCCCGAACGTGGAGATGAAACGCTTCCTTATACATGTGCTGATAATTTTATGCATGGAGATTAAACAGTTTTTATTACTGCTAAGTTGGCAATGGAGATGAAATAGTTGATATTACTTGGATTGTCATTAGGAGGCGATTAGGAAGGCAAAGAAGAATGAGGAATAGAGGAAGTTGAAAGATATAAAGAGTAATGGGGCGAAGAAACGTTTGGAGAGTTTGGAGAGGAATGAAGAGAAGAGTAGTTAAAAATGTGGCTTGAGAGGATGAAGGCAGTCAACATAATTTGGTCAAAATCAATTGCTCAATTGGCAAGGATTTGGTAATTGGATTCAATTGGCTTAATATATAATAATGGTCCATTTATAGAATTGGCATATTGTCATCCCAAGAATTGTATATTAATTCAACTGAAAAAAATAAGTGGGTCTCATCACCAGATTTATTGTGTGGATGTGGTTTCTGAAGCACCGGATCCCATCAGAACTCCGTAGTTAAGCGTGCGTGGGCAAGAGTAGTACTAGGATGGGTGACCTCCTCGGAAGTCCTCGTGTTGCACCCCTTTCTTTAAACTCCGCCAGTTTTGCTGCCAGTCCCAAGCCTGGGTAAAGGAGGAGGGTTGCGTTAGGTAGGTGACAGCCAGCGTAAAACTTTGTCACAACCCAAACATAAATTCTGAACAAATGATATTTCACGATAAGGCTAGGGCATTCCCCACTTTAAGCGATGCATTGCAGCATCGCCCGGCTGCAGTGAAAAGTGTGCAAGGGCTATCGCATGACTTTGGGCTAATGCGGTTAAAGAAGTTAGTCCATGAGAAAAAGAGGAGAAATAGGAAAATTAGACTTGCTACTTGGAATATAGGAACCTTGACAGGCAAGAGCATGAAGTTGGTTGAGGTAAAAAGAAGAATAATTAGTGTGGCTTGTATACAGGAGACAAGGTGGAAAGGGAATAAAGCTAAGGAGCTCATGGATGGGTATAAGCTTTTCTATGCAGGAAAGAGTAATACAAGAAATGGAGTAGGTATAATTATAGATAAGGATTTAAAAGAGAAAATTGTGGGGGTAAAGAGGTTTGGTGATAGAATTATAGCAATTAAACTAGTACTAGAGGAAGACATAATTCATATTATTAGTGCATATGCTCCCCAAGTAGGACTAGAAGAAACTGTGAAAAGACAATTTTGGGAGGAGATAGATGATTTAATGCGAGAAATCCCAAATAGTGATAAAATTGTCCTTGGAGGGGATTTAAACGGGCATATAGGAAGAGATAATAGAGGATATGAGAGAGTGCATGGAGGGCATGGATTTGGAGAAAAGAATAAATTCGGAAACACTATATTGGACTTTGCAGTGGCATTTGATCTTATAGGAGCAAATACTTACTTTAAAAAGAGAGATGAGCATTTAATTATATATAAAAGTGGGAGTAATATGAGTCAGATAGACTTTTTTCTAGTTTAAAAACAGGACCGATTGGCTTGTAAAGATTGTAAGATTATCCCAGGAGAGAGTTTGACTACGCAACATAGGTTTGGAGTTTTAGATATTTGCATTAGAAGTAAAAAGAGAGTAGTAGTAAACAAAATAGACCCTAAAACAAGGTAGAGAGATTTGAAGGGGGAAAGAGCAAATATATTTAAGGACAAAATGATTGAAAAAGGAGAATGGAATATTGAAGGAGAAACTACAGTAATGTGGAATCAAATGGCTAATTGCATTAGGAATGTTGCAAATGAGGTACTTGGAGAATTAAAAGGGAAGAGACATATTAATAAAGAAACATGGTGGTGGAGTATGGAGGTTCAGGAAGTTATTCGACAAAAAAAACATTGCTACAAAGTTTGGCAGGGGACTAAGAGTATAGAAAATTTTGAGTTGTATAAGAAGGCAAAGAAAGAAGCTAAGAAAGTAGTAAGTAGTGCAAAGTTCAAAGCATACGATGACCTTTATAATAGGTTGGGAATAAGAGAAGGAGAAAAGGATATTTTTAAGCTTGCAAAAATAAGAGAAAAGAAAAGTAGGAACTTAGATCATGTCAAATGTATCAAGGACAATGAGGAAAATATTTTGGTGAAGGACAACGATATTATAGAAAAGTGGAAAGAATATTTTAGTAAACTTTTAAATGAAGAATTTTTAGGCGATACAAGAGTGGAGGAGGATACTTCATTACAAGAGTATATTTTTCTCCGTAGAATTAGAGGGGTGGAAGTGAAGGAAGCATTGAAGCGAATGAAGACAGGAAAGGCAACAGGCCCAGATGGTATTCCGATAGAGGTATGGAAATGCTTAGAAGAGGTTGGAGTAAGTTGGTTATGTAGACTATTCAATAAGATACTTGTGACAAAGAAAATGCCGGATGAATGGAGAAGAAGCATTATAGTACCTATATATAAGAATAAAGGAGATATACAAAATTGTACCAACTATCGAGAGATTAAACTTATGAGTCACACTATGAAGTTATGTGAGAGAATAATAGAGCAAAGACTGAGAAAAAAGACTAAGATTTCGGAAAATCAATTTGGTTTTATGCCGGGGAGATCAACTATGGAAGCTATCTTTTCACTTAGGCAATTAATGAAAAAATACTGAGCAAAGAGGAAAAATCTACATATGGTCTTTATCGATTTGGAAAAAGCCTATGATAGGGTATCGAGGAATTTAATTTGGTGGGTCTTAAAGAAAAGGAATGTTCCAAGAGGTTACATTGAAATTTTAAAGGATATGTACGAAGGTGCAATAACATATGTGAAAACCACATGTGGAGAAACGGGCGGATTTCCCGTGACCATAGGCTTACATCAGGGATCATCCTTAAGCCCTTATCTCTTTGCATTAATTATGGATGAGTTAACTGTGCATATTCAAGAAGAAGTACCGTGGTGTATGTTGTTCGCAGATGATATAGTATTGGTGGATGAATCAAGAGAGGGTGTAAATGCAAAGCTTGAGAGATGGCGGAGGGCATTAGAATTTAGAGGCTTTAAAATAAGTCGTACAAAGACAGAATATATGGATTGCAATTTCAGTGGACATATACAAAGTGTTGAAACCACTGTCAAAATTGAAACCCATGAGATACCACGTAAAGATTCTTTTCGGTACCTAGGCTCGATGATTAGTAAGGATGGGGAGATTGACGAAGATGTGGAGCATAGGATAAGAGCCGGATGGCTGAAGTGGAGACTAGCTTCGGGAGTACTTTGTGATAGACAAATGCCAACAAAATTGAAGGGAAAATTTTACAGGACAGTGGTTAGACCAGCTATGACATATGGAGCAGAATGTTGGCCAATTAAGAAGACACATATTCATAAGATGGATGTAGCGGAAATGAGAATGCTTAGGTGGATGTGTGGTAAAACTAGGAAAGATAAAATTAAAAATGAGCGCTTTCGAGAACATTTAGGGGTAGCACCAATAGGAGATAAGATTAGAGAAACTCGTTTAAGATGGTTTGACATGTTGAGCGTAGGGCAGTAATGGCACCGGTGAGAAAAAGTTTGGATATACAGGTGGAGGGTCCATCAAGAGGTAAGGGTAGGCCGAAGAAAACATGGATGTAAGTCATTAATTCAGATTTGAAGAAGTTGCACTTATCGAAAGATTTAGCTCAAAATAGAACAGAATGGAGAAATATAATTTATGTAGCCGACCCCAACATGGTTGGGATAAGGCTTTGATGATGATGATGATGATGATGATGATGATGTGGTTTCCAAAGAAGGGATAAAAAAGAGGAAAGAAATATCACTCATTGTTGCTTTTTTTAGAGAAAAAAGTAGGCAATTTAAATGCTCCAACTTCTTCCTAGCAAGAACACATTATTAGCCAATTAAAATTAGGGTTTCTTTTTTTGAACAAAATGCTTAGGCTGACTCTTTAAAAAGTTGTCACATATGAGTTCTATCTCTAGAAATCACAATATGAAATCCACCTTTAAGAATTACAACATAAAATTCACCTTTTTAAAGAATTATTAAATGTAGCCTAATTTTAGAAATCATGGTAAGCGGGCCCCTCTTTAGGAATTCAGTAGCTGGTGGTTCCGCTGCAAAGTAATCGAGATTTTTGAAAATCATAATCGTAGTGGGGTGAGACTTGCAATGCCTCCTTTCGAGCATTTGAAGATTCTGATGTCCTCCTAACCCAACCTAACAGCAGCCTCTTCAAGACATGGAGAAGGGCTCCTTTTGGCTATATTGGGTCAAGCTGTCTACGTAATAAGTTGTATGGACTTTACATATTCACATGCACATCCTTTTCTGGGTCTTTTTTTTTTCTTTTTTTCTAATTCTAGTTTAGAAGGGTTGCAGGAAGCAAGCCTCAGTTGGAGTGGGGCATCCTTGGGTGAAGAAAAAGACCTTAGATGATATAGTATAACTTTTGGGTCAGGGAAGGTGATTGTCGAGGTTCAAACTTTAGACAGCTACGTGAGAATGGACTCCTCTTACCACTATGGCAAGAGATGCATCGACACTATTGAAAAGGATAGTTTCAGTATTGCCCATATGTAATCCTTTGGATAGATGATGGGGTCCGCAGACACTAAAATGGAATAGACTTACTAATGTAACCACTATACGTGCTGAATAGGATGAATGGCTATTACTCTCGGAACAAAAGGATCAAAACCTCACCCATCCCAAGCTGAATTTACAGATTGCACTTTTCCGGCCAAGCATTGAGGATGAGATACCCATATTCTAGGACCATACTAGCCTGTTACATAAAATGTGCCAAGCCCAATGCAAAGCACCCTAGAGAGAAATAAATGAATTCCATCTTCTGTTTTTTTGGTCCATTGATTCAACGCATCCGGCTCGATGATTCTTCCAAAAAGTCTTATCTTTCTATCCATCTTCATTGAATTAAGAAAATAAAGACACACTCACTTTGGGACTTGCTGCTTCCCTTGGTGGATAAGACAGCCAAACTCATCCTTGGTGGGTGTCATTACTTCTCTCCCACTTGGCCTAAATTGAGCTAAAAATTAAAAAAAAAAAAACCCCTAAACTCATGCTCCCTCTTTCTGCTTTTATGCTATGGAAAATGGCCTCCAAAACCAAAAGGTGGATTGGATATACCTTCTCCCTCACTCTAGTCAAAAAAGAAAGACCACATGATCTTGGCAAATCCGATGCCTAATCTGACGATCAGAATTGTCACTCACACTACTACCATACTTTAATAACATTTGCTAGTCTCGAATGGGGTCTACACTAGATTTAATCTGAAATGTGTAACAATAGTTTAATTAATATCAATCAAACTTTCTCAGATATGAAAGAAAACTTTTACCAGGAAACGATTTCTTTGTAACTAACTGCTTGATCTCATGTGGACCATGTGCCAATGGCCATATGATTTCTAAGATTCTCTTCTATACTGTTGGATTTATGTCTTGTATTCCGGGTCAACCGTATGGGTCCATTGGTTCAGCTAGAGACTAACCTTAAGCTCAATGGTATTTTATTAATTGTACCAGGGCTTACTTAGAAGCTAAGAAAGTAGAGATTATAAATATGATATAATCTGTAACCCTATATCTTATGGAAGAGAGTGTCCTCTCTTACTTGTAATATTTTCACACCACAAAGGGGAGATAATGAAAGAGTGTGAGTTGCGATTTGCCTTTACTTATTATAGTGAATATAATATCGTTTCTATCTGTAGATGTAATCCTAATTGGGTGAACCACATAAATTTTTTCTGTCTTTTCTTTGTTTGTGGCTTAATTGCCGTTTGTAGGTTTTCCACTTTCGCACATGTACAACAATTAGACAATGCCAGTTTTTTCTCTTGGTGGCTCGAGTTAAGTTGTGGAATTCAAGTTAAGGTGTGGAGATTGTTAGTTTTATGCAATATATTCCAATTTAATTGAGTGGGTCCATTGAGTTAGCCAAGGGTACTTTGGTAATTATATCGGAGTGCGTTTAGGTCTAAGGAAGCTAAGATTATAAATATTTTACATTCTGTAATCCTAATCTTGCAGCCGAGAGATCCCTTTCTTGCCCTGGCGAGAGCGTGAGAATCAGTATTCAACGTTTTTTGATTTTTTTTTTTTGTTTGTTTTAATGACCGGTGTCTCTTCTTTGCGTGCAGCTTGATTATCACAGGTTTGGCGCTTACGCAAGTGCACAAAAATTGGTTTCGGAGGCTGGTTGTGGTGTGTGATGATCAGATTTTCCTTGTTGGAGCTGCAGATTTTTTACCGGCTTGCTGTGGAGAAGGTGGAGATTGGTTTGATCTCCGTTGAGCCAGAAAGACTTGGTGGAGTTGGAGTAAAAGAGATGAGGTTTTGAGATCGAAGGTGCTGCTGGTTCCGTTTCTAACCGTTGCAGTTTTTATTTTGGTTGAAGATCTTCACCGAGAAGATTGATTTGGGTTCTGGGCGCTGTTAATCAGAGAAAAAGGCTTCACGGAGGAGGGTTATGGAGTTCCTCTCATCGGAGAAGAGAAAAAGGGTTCTCGGTCCTGCATGCGAAGAAGAAAACCGGAGAAGACAGGCCACTGGTTGCATCACCGGAAGAAACAAGGGTTCTCTGTGTTTCTGGGTTTCCTGTTTGGGTCCTGGAATTCAGTATTTCTTGAGGAAGAAGATCGGAGAAGGAAGATCGTTGCCGATCCTTTTGCCTGAGGAAGCATGGGACTTGTTTGAAGAAAACGTTGGTGGTCATGTGTTGGATTCTTTAGAAATTAAACCCATTGCAGAGCTTATTGTCAAGGAATGTGATTGTCTACCACTAGCAATCATCACAGTCGGACGAGCTTTGAGAGAGGTGGGAGATGTTAGCGTGTGGAGAAATGCACTATATGAATTAAAATGCTCATATACAGAAATTGATGGTATGGATGACTATGTCTTTCCTCGTCTGACGTTTAGTTATAATCGGTTAAAAAACGATAGACTCAGGTTGTTTCTTATATTGTGCCTTGTATCCTGAAGATTATCAGATAAATACAGAGGAGTTGATAGAGAATTGGTTGGGGGAAGGACTGATAGATGAAATGGAGAATAAAGAAAGGGAGAGGGACAAGGGATATACAATCTTGAGGGAACTCATTGATGCATGTATGATAAATTGCCCTAGTTCTGAGAATTCTGTCGGTAGACCAAATGTGATACAGCTGCATGATTTGCTTCGGGATTTAGCGATCAATATTACAAGAGCAAGCCCTCGGTTCATGGTTAAAGCTAGGGAGCATTTAGAGGAGTCACCAAGAGAGGATGAATGGGTGAAAGACATGAAGAGAGTATCACTGATGGATAACAAAATAAAAATACTGTCAGGCCAACCCATGTGCCCTCAACTCACCACCTTGTTCTTACAGGGAAACTATTGCTTAAGTGAGATATCCAATTCGTTTTTCAAAAATATCAAAGGCTTGAGAGTTGTTGACCTATCTCGAACTAGCATTAATTCCTTGCCAGAATCATTTTCTCTGTTGAAGAATCTTAAAACATTGCGGTTAAATTCTTGTCCACAATTACACAAGGTGCCTTTTCTAGCAACGTTGAAACATTTAAGGGTATTGAGCCTTAATGATACATATGTTGGGTTATGTCTTGTATTCCGGTTTAGCCGGATCGGTCGTCTGGGTTAGCCAGAACCGAGGCTCAAGTTTAGGGGTATTTTAGACATTATGTATGAGTTTTCTTGGTGGCCAAGAAAGCGGGATCTATATATATTGATGTATTGTAACCCTAGATCCTGAGGGGATCGAGATGGATCATAGTAGATGAGTTCTCTTCTCCCGTGGACGTAGGCAAGATTGCCGAACCACGTAAAATTGCTGTGTTCATGTGTATGATTGCTTGATGGGTGTGATTGCTGTGTGTTCATCGTGGTAGATCTATTGATCGCGGGTTGTTTCCATTGCGCCGCTTTTCCCAACAAGTGATATCAGAGCAAGGTTGAGATCGCTGGTGGTTTTGCAATTGACGGATCGTGTTGGATGTGCCTGAAGAAAAGGAGCCACGGCTTCTTTGTTGTAGGGAAGATAGGGCTCAGCTTTTTGTTTCCGAAACAGAGAAGAAGAAGGTGATCTTGGTTGGGCCACAGTCAGAGAAGAAGACAATCGAGTCTCCTCCCTCCTGTTCATCATCGCCAGGCCCAATCAGGGAGAAATCGTCGGTCCAGAGAAAAAAAGAAAAAAAAAAGGAGATCCGGCAATTTCGGTTTCTTTGGCAGAAAGCAGGGAGCCGTGCGCATCATCGCCCTGCTTTGGTTGGTTGCAGAATTGAGAACGAGGACGACCGGAGGAAAGGAAAAAAAAAAGTCACTAACCTGTCGTCGCCGGCCGCTGGTCCTCGCTGCCCGCCGTTGCCGTCGCAGCTGTCGCCGCCGTTGGTCCCAAGCTGCCGATGCCGGACCAGGACGCTAGAGCAGCAACCGCCGCGGCCGCTGCATCTCTGCGCCGTTTGCAACTGGGTTGCAGACCCAGACGCAGAGAAGCAGACCCAGACGCAGAGAAGGAAGGAGACGACCCAGATTCGGGTTTCTGGGTCTGGGTTTGGGTCGGGTCCGCTTGACCTAACCTGCTGTGCAGAAAGCCCAAGCTGCAACGGGTCGGGTTTGGGTTCCGGGTTGGGTCAATTCAACCCGACCCGTGAGGAGAAGCCCAGCGACAGCAGCGAAGTTTGGTTCCGGGTTAGGTTGGACCTGAACCCGATACGGCAAAAAAGACCAGCAGAGCGAGCAGTTCAGTTCAATTCGGGTTAGGTGAACCCGACCCGGATACATTTCAGAAGCCCAGTTTGCCAGCAATCCATGACGTCAGCAGTGAAGTCAGCTCGGTCAATAGGCAGGTTTGACCAGATTTGTGGCTGAAATTGTTTCTGCGATATCTTGATCGTCCGATGTCTGATCGGAGATCCGTTTGAGCCTACGGACTCGTTTTGAGCAGATCTACGCGTATATGGAAGAAGATGGGTTGGTCAATGGTCAACATGGTTTTTTGACTAATTGTAGTGTAGAGAATGAATTCTGCTATATCGAAGCCATCCGGAGTCGGATTTCAGATCCGTTTCTTCCAGCGTGCTCACGGTGACGAGATCTATGAGGCAGATAAAAGATATTGGCAGTTTGATGGGCAGAAAATTGGGGGATTGAAGAAACTGACAGATTCACGATGATAGCAATGGATTCAAGCATCACGGGCCAGATTGAAGTGTTTGATGGAAAAACGACTTCAGGGATTGGTAGAGAAGAATGTTAGACTCCGTGACACAGCAATGATTGAAAAGTGTTACTTGATGTCAAGAATGGTAGATTGCTCCAGAACTTTGATGAAAGCTCAGATCCACATCGAAGGGATTGGGAAAGAGTGACATGCCAAAATAGAAGGAAAAAGCAAAATCAGAAGGAGGTAGTGTGCAAGAAAGCTCGGATTCGGTTGAAAAGAATCAGTTTTGGTCACTACAGGTTGATAGGGGATGCTTTTTCAGGTGGAGCAGTGAAGAAGACATCAAATAACATGGGAGGAAATCTGTGGTTCAGGTGGAGTTAGATGCGACGGATCATCGGAAGATGGATTGATGGATCTTTGATGATATCATCTAGCGGAAATCCAGGAAGCCCTGAACGGAGATGATTTTCTCGGGAAAGAAAAGGTAATCTTGTTCAGGTCGGAGTAAGCCAGTTTAAGCATCGGGTTATACCTAACCCGCACGTACTGTGCCCAATCCACCAGAACAGGCTAGAACAGGACAGTTGTAGGTTTGACGGAAAGAACACCGGGATGGAGATAGAAGGAAGGATTCACAAGGTACCAGTGAGATCCGGATTCGAGGAGGTCTTCAGTTTTGTCTTGACGGACGGAAGTTAGGTTCATTGTGTTGCAAGGATGCATGCATGTGGCAACAAAAAGCTAAGCCCCATCTTTCCCTGCAACAAAGAAGCCGTGGCTCTTTTTCTTCAGGCACATCCAACGCGATCCGTCAATCGCAAAACCGCCAGCGATTTCAACCTCGCTCTGATACCACTTGTTGGGAAAAGCGGCGCAACAGAAACTACCCGCGATCAACGGATCTACCACGATCTACGTAAGCAATCACACCATCAAGCAATCACACACATGACACAGCAGTTTTACGTGGTTCAGTAATCTTGCATACGTCCACGAGAGGAGAGAACTCATCTACTATGATCCATCTCGATCCCCTCAGGATCTAGGGTTACAGTACATCAATATATAGATCCCGCTTTCTTGGCCACCAAGAAAACCCATACATAATGTCTAAAATACCCCTAACCCTGAGCCTCGGTTTTGGCTAACCCAGACGACCGATCCGGCTAAACCGGAATACAAGACATAACCTAACAATCTCCACCTTGGCTTGGATTCCATAAATCTTTAGAGCCACCTTGAGATACCTGGTAATGTCTTTCACGCACCTTGCTGAAGGGTACGTCTCAGCACACGCTACGACCTAGCGTGGCCACAGTTGCCTCCTTTGACCTCAACACCACCGTCTTGAACCTTCGAAGTGCTCTCCATTTGTTACCACATGCATGCATCCTTGCAACACAATGAACCTAACTTCCATCCGTCAAGCAAAACTGAAGACCTCCTCGAATTCGGATCTCACTGGTACCTTGTGAATCCTTCCTTCTATCTCCATCCCGGTGTTCTTTCCGTCAAACCTACAACTGTCCTGTTCTAGCCTGTTCTAGTGGGTTGGGCACAGTACATGCGGGTTAGGTATAACCCGATGCTTAAACCGGCTTACTCCGACCTGAACAAGACTACCTTTTTTTCCCCGAGAAAATCATCTCCGTTCAGGGCTTCCTGGATTTCCGCTAGATGATATCATCAAAGATCTATCAATCCATCTTCCGATGATCCATCGCATCTAACTCCACCTGAACCGCAGATTTCAGGTGGAGTTGCCACAAGAGATTGAGGAGTTAGTTAACCTCAGAAAGTTTAGTCTCAACAATACACAGAGATTGAAGTTATTTCCGGCAGGAATTATACCGAAGTTATCCCGTCTGCAAGAACTACAGATGATTGATAGTGGATGGAGTTGGCCATCAAACACTGAGAGGGCAGCTGCAGATATTAAAGAAATTGTAAACTCAACTCGGATAACTTGTCTTCAAATTTCATTTGAGGACGTTCAAGGTTTCCATAAGTTGGTGGGATCTGGGAAGTTATTAGCAATGGAAAGCTTCTGCATTACTTTAGGGGAAGGATATCATACTTGTTCTAGGGAATATTTGAAATTTGTTGCGGTGGGAAGTGATGTAGTTGGGGGAAATCATGCTAGCACTCTCATGATCCCTTGCAACATTGAGGCAATGGAAATCACAGAACTGCATGATATTACTAGCCTATCGCAGTTTTCCTACCCATCAAACGAAACCAAGCTCAACTTGGAGTTTTTGGGTCTTTTTAGTTTGCCCAATCCAAGGGCCATCTCGGATGGTGTTCCCTCAAAAGAAGCTTTTGTCAATCTTAAGCAGTTGAAAGTGAGTGGTTGTAAGCGGAT
The DNA here is from genome assembly GCA_037013555.1 of Sextonia rubra. NCBI lineage: Eukaryota > Viridiplantae > Streptophyta > Magnoliopsida > Laurales > Lauraceae > Sextonia > Sextonia rubra. Next base: position 1,683,534 of record JASUAD010000027.1, read on the forward strand.
GAAGAGTTTGGTATCCCTTGGGCTACTGCAGAACCTTCAAAATCTGGAAATGTTTCATATCAGCGAGTGTGGCTTCATGGAAGATGTAGTAGCAGGTGATGGAAATGCTCTCAGTACCATCTCACTACCAAAGCTGAGGAATATAGAAATCGTACGCTTGCCTGAATTGAAGAGCATCTTTAAGACGGGGGTCACCTGCTCTTCTCTTAAAATTATGATAGTAACCGGATGTCCTAAGCTGAAGAAGCTTCCTTTCACCACCGTAGAGAGCATCTATGGAGACAAAGAACGGTGGAACGCATTAGAGTGGATGATCCCGACGTCAAGGTCCGGCTTCAAGACTGTTTCACCTATTGTGCCTTCCATTTTTAGTAGTTTTATGTGTAAGGAGATAATCTTGTTGTGGTCCATTTATGTTCTTACTTTGTAGTATATTGTAGTGGACCACAAATCATGTTATCAAATTGTGGTGCTCTGCGAAAGTGTTACAAAAACAGTGATTTGGAATTTTTATAGAAAATGATATACTCAAATAGCATGTGCCTGGATGTTGATATCTCCAAAAGAGGTCTGATTCTAAAGACCATATTTGTTATGCCTTCCCCTTTCAAAAATATACTGTCGTCAACAATCAATCCAATTCAATGGCTCTAAAGAGGTGATCAATATGAAGGAGGGCCTAATTTCAATTGCAGTGCAATTTGGTAAGGTAAAAGGCATTTATTTTGAGTTTTTTTATCATATGTAGGGGAGAAACTGATCAAAGTAGGCTCTGTTACCAGCATACCATTGACCATATTGAATTAAATATGTCAATTTAAGCAGATCATTTGTGAATTTTCAGTAGCAATTCGTTATCTCATGCCATATTGAAGAGTTCTAAAATAATTTTTTTTTTCCAAGATTTGACTGACTAGATGTGTAGATCACTCTCATTGGAATATGTTGGTGAAGACAAATTGTCAAGTAGGATCCAAATGGAGAGGATATCACTAGTTGAAGATGAACCGTTGAAACTTGCTTGAATTATGGGCCCAGACTCTCACTTTTGTTATCTCTATGCTCTGCGAAGGATTCTGACATGATGCAAGCGAATACGGGTTGGGTCTAACCTGTGCTCGAGCCCACTAGCTGGGTTAGACTTGACTTAGGCAATGCTGCTGGGGTTTTAATGGATCTCTTACAGGTTGGGTCAGACCCGAACCCTTGCACAACACAGTTGTGCCAGGCTGGTAACATATCAGTTTGGATTAGATGATGCCTAGCTGATTAGAGATATGGATTGAACCCCATGTGACACAATGGCCTCTTCACTAGTTGCTTTGGAGTCGAGACAACCAAAAGCGGAAATAGGAGCCCTTTCACTTTTGTCTCGGTTGCCACGTAGAGAAGAAGAATAGAGACATTAAAAAAAGAGCTAAAAAAAAAGAGACTAGAATTAAAATATGTGTTTGGCAATGGAAGCATCTATTTTAAATAGACAATTTTAAATAAATAGTTAAAAGCTTTTCACAGTCATATTAAGATTTACTAGGTATCGAGCCTTGAAGTTTTACTTCATAACCATGTTTGGCCTCTCAAAGAGATCTAACGGTTTGGATCTTGTGTTTGAGACCCCTAATTTTTTTAAAAAATATTTAATAATTCACGTTTTTACATAAATATCTCAAGTTTGGTGATGATCTAACGGTTGAAATTTGGTCTCACAATGGTCATTGACCTTCTACACATTTGCAATGGTTTGGATTGTTATTTACTATCCCAGAAATAATTAAAAAAAAATAAAAAAGGGGTTGCCTGTGGACTAGTTACAAATTCGGCATATTAAATTCAATGGTTGAAAGTTTTTCACAAATATCTTGAGATCCACAAGGAATCAATCCTTGAAAATTGACCGCATAGCCGTTTTTAGTCTTCCCAACATTTCTAATGATTTGGATCTTGTGTTTGGGCCCCACAGAATTCAAAAACTAATATCCAATGGCTCACGCTTTCTTGCACATATCTCGAGATTCAGGATGAATTAACGGCTGAAATTTGGATGGGTGGCCGTAATTGATCATGTGAACATTTTCAACGGTTTGGATGTAGATTGAGGGGGTTGGATTTCGAGAAAAATCGAAAAAATGTGCTGGGCGTGATCCATGAAAACACTGTAGCTGGGCGCCTCTTTTTTTTTCCCCTCTTATTTAGAAATGCATCACATGGCCTTCTCTTCAAAATAGAGCTTTTACCTCTTATTGTCTAAATTAAATAGAGCTTAATACACATGCCAAACGCCTCTATTTTTTTAACTCTATAAATTTTAGACATTTAGACAATAAGAGCCTAAAAATTAGACATGCCAAACATGCACTAAGTGATGCTACAAAAAGAAAAAAGAAAAGAAAAATGCAGAGAAGAAAGGAAGAAGAGAGGAGAAAAAAGAAGGGAAGAAGAAGAGAAAGAACGGAAGAAGAGAGGAGAAAGAGGAGAGAGAAGAAGAAAGAAATGAATAAAAGAAGAAGAAGAGAGGAAAAAAGGAAGTGATTAAGGTGTTTTTTTTTTTCCTTTCTTTCTTTCTTCTCTTCTTTCTCCTCTCTTCTTCTTCCTTTCTTCTCTCTTCTTCTTTTCTTTCTTCTCTCTTCTTCCTTTCTTCCATTCTTTTTTCTCCTTTCTTTTCCCTTTCTTCTCTGCTTTTTTTTTTCTTTTTTTTTTTTTTGTATCTAGCGTCACTTAGCCACACATACAAAGGAAAAAAAAATTGCAAAGAAGAAAGGAAGAAGAGAGGAGATAGAAGAAAAGGAAAAAAAAAAAAGCCCCTTAATCGCTTCCTTTCTTCTCCTCTTTTTCTTCCTTTCTTCCTCTATTCTTCTTTTATTCCTTCTTTTCTTCCTCTCTCTCTTCTTCTCTTCTTTCTCCTCTCTTCTTCTTCCTTTCTACCTCTCTTCTTTTTCCTTTCATTTTTCTCCTCTTATTTTCCTTTTTTCTCTGCTTACTTTTTTCGTAACAATTTTTTTTTTTCACATGATCAGGCCTTATGAACCCGATTAGTGCACATAAAAAAATTAGGACTAATTGTGATTAGTGTCTATTTAAGGGTTTTTTTTTCTTTGTCAAATCCTCTTTTAAAATTGAGCATCAAATAACCTTTCCTTTTAGAAGAAGTAATATCAAAAGATGGGAAATGAACTACCTGCCATCACCCTACTACCCCATTTTCCATTATCGTTTGTTTATGCTTCCTTGAAAAGAAAGGTTTTTTAATCCCTAAAAATTTTTGGGGCCAGTGAGTTGTTTGGACTTTAATGGGTAGAAGTCTATGCTTTGATAATTGGATGTAGTGAATTAAAGAAGTTGGGAGGTGCTAATGCTGTCATAGAAGGAGATTCCTTTTCAACTATTCAATGGGGCTTGGGTCGGTCTTACTACCCTTAGCTTTTGGCAGACTTGATTGAGGAAATTCTTGATATATCGAATCAGTTGAGATTGTCTTTTCGTCATTTTCTTGGCTGACAAATTATGAAGCGGATGGGCTAGCAAAGGAGGGAGTACACTGTCTTTCTATTTCTTTTGTTGATTAGTTCCCTTTGATCTTGTTTCTTGCTTTTGGTATGTTTCTTTCTTCTTTCTAGTTTGAAATAAAATTTACTGTTTTATACAAATATAAATATATATATATATATAAAGTTCACTTTTGATATTCATTTTGAACCACTAATGGTATAAACCATATGCATTCAATTCATATTTATTTTTACAGAAACACGCAGACCCAAGAAGTAAATTAGGCCGACAGCCATATTTGACAAGATTTATTTTTTCTTGAATGGTAACACAATTTTCTTAAAAGGGAATTTTCATGCTAAAAAGTTCACAAAAAAATAAGGTAAAATAAAATAATAATAATAATAATCATATTAAGAAGAGAAGAATGGATTTAGTTGCATTGCTAAAGCTTGATAGGGATCAATGAATCCAAATCAATAAGAAAGAAACTATTGTGCCAACCTAAAATGGATTTCAGTCTGCAATGATTTGAGTAACAATGACAAGAAACTTTTGTGCTGACCAGCCTAACCTGAAATGTATTTCAGTCCTCAATGACTGAGATCATTAGCAACTATTGTGCTAACATCATCGATTGGCAAGAAGGAACTACCAGTAAAATTTAAGTACGGAACATAAGAAGAGGGCCTCACGAGTCATGCCTAAGGACTCACTCCCTGATCACCTCATGCATGACCATGAAATTCTCCAGGAAGAAAGCAACTTCTGGTATTCCGATACTCTTTGGCAAGAGCCCTAGAAAGTTCTGTATAATCTTTTCAAAACCAAAGTAACCCAATTATTGGTCTTCTGCATTGATATGTTACTAGGGTTTAATTGTACAAGTCAAACAAGAGCTACATCCATCACTAGGGCTTAATTGTACTAGTCAAACAAGATCTACATCTATTAAGACACCTAATGACCAAATGAAGACACTAAATAAGATATTCATTAAAAAGAAAGATAGCTTGAAGAGATGGAAAGCCCATGCTTCATGCATTTGCATCATTCCATCTAGGTTGGAGGAACTCGCCCATGAGTTTGTAGTAATCCACCTGGATCAAACACGAGTTGTACTGTACCTCAATCTTATAATTGATTTTCCTATAAGTGTTTTGCTTTGGTCAAAGATGGAAAAAATACCTTCCATTCATTGGTGTGACTTGGTAGTCTTGGATCATCAGCTTTGGTATCCAGCTTCACCAAACCGTTGGATCACTTGAAAAGTTACTGTTGCTTCTCTTTAAGATCATCAGATATGTCTGATTGGATTTTGATATGCTATATTGAATCATAGCCAGAGTTCAGAATTTCCATACTTGGTTGGATATCATTAGTACTCTTGTCAAATAGGTTTTCAGGTGTTAACTTAAGTGATTTGATGATCCTTTTTTATACAATTTTCTACCTGAAGGGTCCATGGGCATGGGTATCATCCATCTAAAGATGATTAGCAGATTGTTTTGTTATTTTGTAGCATATAATCTATATGTTCTTCACCCAGTCAAAACTAAATTGGATTTGCTTGAGTGTTGCCTTTGCTTTAGCACTGTATGTTGCTGACTAATTCAGATGACTGGGCTTGACCTTTCGATGATCCAAATCAAGTCCTTTAACGGAATCCTCTTCAATTCTCTCTCTTCAGATGACTGGGCTTGACCTTTCGATGATCCAAATCAAGTCCTTTAACGGAATCCTCTTCAATTCTCCCTCTCTCTCTCTCTCTCTCTCTCTCTCTCTCTCTCTCTCTCTCTCTCTCTCTCTCTCTCTCTCTCTCTCTCTCTCGGGAATCCATTTAATTAAACACTTGAGCATTGGGTCAAAACTAGCTCTGATGCAAATTGGCATAAGCTGAGCACCATTCCAGATCCAACTGAGATTCACTATAGTGATATAGGTCAATCTGATGCAAACCTGAAAAAACCCCGTATTCTTTTGTAGGAAATCGTGTGGCCCGCATGCCACGGGTCCCACGTCAGATCAAGCAGGGCAGATGTCAACAGAGATGCAATCCCACTTTAGTGTAAGACTTGATCTGGGTCTCATAATAAGACTCCCAATAGGATCAGTGGATGTGGGCTTCTGGTGGAAGATGTCTCTAGTAAGTGTGACTCTTCGGGACTTGTCTATATAAGGATAAGGGAGCCCTAGGGTTTGGGACGATCATTATTCTCTCCATTCCCGTAGGAAAGATAAAAGGCGAAGAGATCCACGGAGCTTCCCATCATCGGAACGCACATAGATCTCCAGCCATGTGACGGAGTCTCTTCATCCGGATCCATCATCTTTGAGTCTACCATCAGCCCAGATATTGTGATTCACAAGAAGTACATAATGCCAAGTAAATCTGGCCAACAATAGAGAACAAGCTAAGAAGTTTGACTAGGATCACATGTGGCTGGATTTAGCTGCAGTGCAAAAGCATAGTAACTATTGGAAGATGCTCGATGTTGTAACTAAGCAGTAAAGGGTTCTGAGTAATGTTGCCATTCCTTAAGATAAAGGAAGAAAGCAACATTTGGCATTCCAATGTTGTCATTAATTTCTTGGACAAGAGCCCTACAAAAGTAAACCCTATATCTAATCCTATCTAATGATTTATTGCCAAGCTTATTCATTCCTCCTAACCAAGATCTAAGCTATTAAAATTCCTAATTCAAAAATTGAAACTAAATAAGATTTTCATTAGAAAAAGGATCTTGCTTGAAGAGATGTGGACCCCTTACCTCATGTATATGCATCACAATGGTTCGATTCTCCCAGGTATATTTATTGATGATCAAAGGTGCTAGAGTGGATTGATATGTAAAGTAGATTTCATCTGCATGTACGTACTCCATTGTTGATTAATAAAAAAAATAAAAATAATAAAAAAACCTGAATCTGCTAGTTTAGTCTGGATCACTGTTGAAGTAAGAAGCCTCACCATCATCATCATTATCATACAGCTTTATCCCAACCATGTTGGGGTTGGCTACATGAATTTTGTTTCTCCATTTCGTTCTATTTTGAACAAAATTCTTCGATAAGTTAAACTTCTTCAAATCTGAATCAATGACTTCCATCAATGTTTTCTTCGGCCTGCTCTTACCTCTTGATAGGCCATCCACCTGTATAGCCAAACTTTTTATCACCAGTATCATTACCGGTCTACGCTCAATATGCCCAAACCATCTTAAACGGGTTTTTTTAATCTTATCCCCTATTGATGCTATCCCTAAATGCTCTCGAAAGTGCTTACTTCTAATTTTATCTTTTCTAGTTTTACCACACATCCAGCTAAGCATTTTCATTTCCGCTAAATCCATCTCGGAAACCTCACCTGGAGCCCAAAATCTATTGGGAAAGCAACTTGTTTCATCCATGGGTGATACTTTGGTCTAGATTGGAACTCTGGCCAAAAGTGGGCTCAAGAAATATTACTTTGGTTTGATCAATATCTGAGCTATGACAATTCGTGGTATGCTCTTACTGAATTTTGTAGGTTATTGTGGGCGGCAGTTGTGGTGGTGGGGCTTTCACCGGAGGAACTGCTGCTGCAACAGGCTCTTCCAGCAGTGCACCAGCTGATGTGGCACCACCTGCTGAGGAGAAGGAAGAAAAAGAGAGCGATGAAAACATGGGATTTTCTTTTTGATTAGTATAGTAATTATGACTCGTTCGGTGTTCTTCAGTAGAGTTCTTGTGGGTTTTTAGGTGAATATGAGAGGTGGCTTTCTGGAGCAGATTAGCGTGTCTATTTCTTGGGGTTTATTTCAGTGATCGAAACGTATAGTTGGATGTATGTTCTTTTAAGTTTTAGGCACACATTTGTAATCCCGAGACATCTATTTTTTCTATTTTATGGTAGGTATCTATTTTCCTTTTATTGCGAGTTGAAAAAGTATATCTAGTTAGGGGGAAGGGCCCATGGCCACATTGTTGAAGTCCAACCTTGGACCGGATTGGATCGATCATGTATCTGAACTTAAACCCAGACCTAGTATCTGTTTGTTTGGTCTGGTTGAGGGTGATGACAGGCTAGCATATTCTTGTGGCCGAACCCAGTTGTTTCTAATAGACCGAGGTCTGGATTCCAGATCATACAAATCAATGCGCAGACTCGCTACTAGCCTATTTTTTATCCAGATTTCGGGTTGGCACGAAATCCCATTACATCTCGACCTTATAATCCTTGATCCCTTCCCTCTTAATTAAAACCCTTTGTTGGACCCATATTTCCTATAATTCATAGAAACTTAATTCCATGCGAAACAAACAGGTCCTTGTAGAAAAGAGGAGTGGTTGGTATTGTACATCTTATAATCTCTCCATTAAAACAGCTGATAAATGGACTTTCGTAAATATAGAGAGAAATTATGAAAAACTCTAGGCTTTGAATGGGGTTTTTGCCTTTTGATTTGTCCAATGAAATAATGCCACTTCACATTGAATTTATTTTTCGTCTCTAAAAGCAATAACAACAATAACAATCACTCTTCACAGGCAACATATAATTTTGTAACTTTTCATTAATACATTTTCTCTCTTTAAATAAAAAAGAATCTTTTCACAAAAATTGGAATACCAAGAGGATGTGCATTTTGAACAGCCTTTTTTATTTTCTTTTCTTTTCTAATCATGAGAAGCCGCTAGTTTTCTATGATTGATTATTGGCAAAACCCCTTATATTGTATGGTGCCATTGCCACCGACTTGTGTATTTAGCTTTCTTTCTATTCTCACCTTTATTTTGTATATACTGTGGGGCACACCCTTCGAGAAGCCTTTGACACAAACCTTTAGATAAATCCTGGCCTTTCAATTCACCTATGTCTTATGAATTTGCAATTTTTTTTCTTCTAATTTGTCATATATTTTAACATTTACTGTCAATGAAATGAACTCAAAAAGAAAAGGATCCTGCGATGCTATGATGAAAGCAATAATTAACACAATGAATTGGGATTAGTTTGATGTCAATTAAACCATTAACTATCATTGATTAAAAATAAAATGGTCCCATTTATAGAATTGACATATTGTCATCCCAATAACTGTCAATTGATTCAATCGAAAAAATAAGTGGCTCTCACTACCAGATTTCTTGTTTGGATGTGGTTTCTGAAGAAGGGAAAAAAAAGATGAAAGAAACATCACTCATTGTTGCTTTTTTTAGAGAAAAAACTAGGCAATTTAAATGCTCCAACTTCTCCCTAGCAAGAACACATTATTAGCCAATTATAATTGGGGTTTTTTTTCCAACAAAATGCTTAGGCTGACTCTTTAAAAAGTTTTCACATATGAGTTCTATCTTTAGAAATCACAATATGAGATCCACCTTTAAAAATTACAACATAAAATTCACCTTTTTAAAAGAATTATTAAATGTAGCCTAATTTTAGAAATTAAGTGGGCCCCTCTTTAGAAATTGAGTAGCCGGTTTTCCGCTGCAAAGTAATCGAGATTTTTGAAAATCATAATCATGGTGGGGTGGGACTTGCAATGCCTCCTTTCGAGCATTTGAAGATTCTGATATTTAAAAAAAATCAATTTTTTTCTAGGACTATAGAATTTATGGCTGGAAGGAATTTCAAAATTTCCGACACCAAATACCCGTGATGATTTCCATCAAAGAGAGACGCCACCAGAAGATTGGCGTGGAATTTTGTATGGGTCGGGTCCTCTTAACCTAACCTAAAACCAGCCTCTTCAAGGCGTGGAAAAAGGCTCCTTTCAGCTATATTTGGTCAGGCTGTTTACAGTAATAAGCTGTATGGACTTTACATATTCACATGCACATCCTTTTCTGTGTTTCTTTTTTTTTTTTTTTCTAATTCCAGTTTAGAAGGGTTGTACGGGAGCAGATCTCAGCTAGAGTGGAGCCTCCTTGGGTGAGGAAAAGAAAAGACCTTAGATGACATAGTATAGCTTTTGGATGAGGAAAAAGACCTTAGATGACATAGTATAATTTTTGGATGAGGAAAAGGACCTTAGATGACATAGTATAGTTTTTGGATGAAGAAAGGTGATTGTTGAGGTTCAAACTTTAGACAATTAAGTAAGAATTGACTCTTCTTACCACTATGGCAAGAGGCGCGTTGGCATTACTAAAACAGATAGTTTCAATATTGCCCATACATAATCCTTTGTATAGACGTTGGGGTCCACAGACACTAAAATGTAATAGACTTGCTAACACACCCACTGTACGTGCTAAATAGGATGAAAGTCTATTCCCCCAGGAACAAGAGGATCAAAACCTTACCCATCCCAGGCTGAATTTACAGATTGTACTTTTCCGGTTAGGTAATAAGGATGAGATACCCATATTCTAGGACCATATTAGCCTGTTACATAAAATGTGCCAAGCCCAATGCAAAGCACCCTAGAGACAAATAAATGAATTCCATCTTCCGTTTTTTGGGTCCATTGATTCAACGCATCCGGCTCAATGATTTTTCCAAAAAAAGTCTTATCTTTCTATCCATCTTCATTGAATTAAGAAAATAAAGACAAACTTGCTTTGGGACTCTCCACTTGCGTTGGTGGTTAAGACAGCAAACTCATCCTTAGCGGGTGCCTTTACTTTTCTCGCACTTCTCTCCCACTTGGCCTAAATATGCTAAAAGAAAAACAAAACGAAAACTCACGCTCCCTCTTTCTGCTTTTGTTCTAAGTAAAATGGCCTCCAAAGCCAAAAGGTAGATTGGATATACCTTCTCCCCCATTCCAGTCAAAAAAGAAGGATGAAAGAAAGACCGCATGATCTTGGCAAATCCAATGCCTAATCTGACGATCAGGATTGTCAATCACACTACTACCATACTTTGATAACATTTGCTAGTCAATCACACTACTACCACACTAGATTTAATCTGAAATGTCTAACAATAGTTTAATTAATATCAATCAAACTTTCTTATATATGAAAGAAGACTTTTATTAGGAAATGATTTCTTTGTAACTAATTGCTTGATCTCATGTGGACCATGTGCCAATAGCCATATGATTTCTAAAATTTTCTTCTATGCTGTTGGGTTTATGTCTTGTATTTCGAATTAACCGTATGGGTCCATTGGATTAGCTAGAGACCAACCTTAAAATCAATGGTATTTTGATAATTGTACCGGAGCTTACTTAGGAGCTAAGAAAGTAGAAATTATAAATATGATATAATCTGAAATTCTATATCTTGTGGAAGAGAGTGTCCTCTCTTGTCTATAGTGTTTTCACACCACCGAGGAGAGATAAAGAGAGAGTGTGAGTGGCAATTTGCCTTTACTTGTTATAGTAAATATAATATTATTTTTGTCTATAGACGTAATCCTAATTGGGTGAACCGCATAAATCCTCTATGTTTTTTTTTATTTGTGCCTTAATTGTTGATTGTAGGTTTTCCACTTTCGCACATGCACAATAATTAGATAATGTCAGTTTTTTCCTTGGTGGCTCGAGTCAAGGTGGAGATTGTGCCGTTTATGTCGTATATTCCGATTTCATCAAATGGGTTCATTAAGTTTGCTAAGGGCACTTTGGTAATTTTATCGGGGTGCGTTTAGGTCGAAGGAAGCTAAGATTATAAATATAATATATTCTGCAATCCTAATATTGCGGCTGAGAGAGCCCTTTCTTGCCGGGGCGAGAGCGTGAGAATCTCGGTATTCAACGTTTTTTATTTTTCGTTTTGTTTTAATGACCGGTGTCTCTTCTTTGCGCGCAGCTTGATTGTCACAGGTTTGGCGCTTACGCAAGTGCACAAAAGTTGGTTTCGGAGCCTGGTTGTGGTGTGTGATGATCAGATTTTCCTTGGATTTTTTAGCGGCTCGCTGTGGAGAAGTTGGAGTTGGTTTGATCTCCGTTGAGCCAGAAAGACTTGGTGGAGTCGGAGTAAAAGAGATGAGGTTTTGAGATCGAAGGTGCTGCTGGTTCCGTTTCTAACCGTTGCAGTTTTGATTTTGGTTGAAGATCTTCACCGAGAAGATCGATTTGGGTTCTGGGCGCTGTTAATCAGAGAAGAAGGCTTCACGGAGGAGGGTTATGGAGTTCCTCTCATCGGAGAAGAGAAAAAGGGTTATCGGTCCTGATCGTTGCTGCATGCGAAGAAGAAAACCGGAGAAGACAGGCCACTGGTTGCATCACCGGAAGAAATAAGGGTTCTCTGTGTTTCTGGGTTTCCTGTTTGGATCCTGGAATTGAGTATTTCTTGAGGAAGAAAATCGGAGAAGGAAGATCGTTGCCGATCCTTGCCCTCGTCGCTCCTCGCCGCCGTCACGGGGCACCGCCGCTGCTTCCCCGTCTTCGGATTCCATCGCAGCCGCGCCGTCCGCCTCTGTCGAGCAAGAGGAAGAGGGCTTGGGGGTTTCGGTCCCTGGTTGCACTGTTGCAGGAACCAAGGAGAAGCGGAGAGCCTGGGGCTTGGGATTTAATCCAGGTCGGGTAAGGTCAGTTCTAACTGGTTTCAGAAAGCCCAGCAGTCCGGATGCAGTGCAGGTTAGTTTCGCGTCACGTCAGCCCGACCCGTCAGAAGAGCCCAGTCTGCAGCAGCATCAGTTTGTGCAATTGCCGTGAAAAAGAACCTGTTTTTGCAATTGCTGTGGCCACCCAGTGAAAAGGATGTAGACTACCATAGAAAAGCAGAAACAGGTTTCTAGCCTCTTTTGCGGAAACCTCATTGCAGAAAACGGGTCCTTGTCGGTGAGGTTCCAAAGCCATGGCTCATCATGACATCTAACTTTCATATCTTCTATGGAATGTCAATTTTTCAAAGCCACCTTTTTTCACCCTCCATTTTAAAAGAAGACTGGGTGAAGTCCTTGACATTTTCTCCTTGTCATGATTTGCTTCAAGCACCTTCAATACTCGCTCCTGCTCGTCCTCACAAGTCAGTTTCAAAGAATAACTCACATTAATTGCTCTTGCTCGTGAGCCTATCCTACGAGGCTGTCACACCTTAGGAATACCAAATTAAAGAAGTGGTTTGATGCAGTGCCACCCACATAATCACTTTTTATTTTCAGTGAGAGGGATTTTGGAGTTAGAAAAGTGTGGTGGGGTTGTTGGTAATTTTCAAGTGGGCAAGGCCCTTATGTGCTTTTTTCAGTTGGGGTCTGCCCTTGGGGATGTTGGAACATTGATATATATTGTTGCACCGGTTTCTACCAGCATAGTCTTTTTGAGTAAGTGGGTGTCAACGGCTTTCACCGAGAGGAATATCAAATTAAAGAAGTACTACCATATTTCTTTGCTTGAATTTCAAATTCCAATTACCTAAAACGTCTCAACAGCCTACCGAATTCTACCGAATTATCAGAACTATAACCTATCTCTGGCATTTGAAAATCCTCCATTCAAGAGGAGTTAGAAATTCCAACCATGGGATAACTTTTGAATTCTCCATAGATGAATTTCTTTTGCTAAACAAATAGGCCCTTAGAAAGGCAGAAGATGCCATGACTTGTAGTACTAGGTACCTTCATTTTTCTTTTTGAATGCTATTTCTTTTTTTTTTTTTCGAATTGTATCATAATAATCACTAATGTCTTTTAAAATGGTGACAGAAGCACACCATAAGCTTCCTTTTTAATTTGTGGAGCACCAATGCCAGGCAAAGTCAGAAGTCTCATCTTCCCTTCCAAGTACGCATTTCTCTTTCAAATAAGCCATTCTTCTCTTTCTCTTGCACCTTTGCAGAAGAAGAAGAAGAAGAAGAAGAAGAAGGGGAAAGACAGAGTGAGGAAGTTGGGCTGATTTGAATAGCAAATGTTGTCAGCGGTGAGCAGCTGCAGCTTGTGATAACAACAGGTAGGAGGGAGGATAGAGATTTTTTTTTTCTTGTTTGAGGATTGCATGCTCTAATACCATGAAACCAAGCAGGTAATCGTGGGAAGTTTTTTTTTCTTTTATTTATCTCATCCTTTGAATTTGATATTTTGAACGTTTCATCTGATTTTTTTTTACTGTTAACAGAGAAAACTCCTGAGGTAATCTCTGTTATTTTCTTCTCTTAAATGATGATAACATTTTGTTCTGTTTTAATTTACCTCTATGTTTTTCCTGGACATCTCTATGTTTTCCTGTGCTAGCCCTCACCCCAAAAGAGTTGAAAATTTTCCTTTCAATACTCAAAAACCAAGTGGCAATTCAGAGACAAAAACAAAATGAAGAGTTCATAGGAAGCTTTCTGTTTAAATGTTTCTACAATGATTCGTGTGGTATATATTCATGCAGTTTCAAGTTTCAAGGCATCATAATACATATCCAAATAATAAACTATTTCTTCTTGAAAAAAATAGTAGAAAACTAAGCCCACTCGTTATAGGGCACTAAGTCAACGAGCATAAATAAGTGATAGGGCAGGGCAATCCCAAGCATACAAAAAGGTAATCCACATAAAGCCTTGACTGAATTAACCCATGACGACTGGCCTGCCCATCAAGTACCCTAACCTCTGTCATTTTAGACACAAAGGTGGTTCATTTGGGTTTAATGTAACATTAACGATATCATAAATATATATATATATACACTAAATTTTAGATAGTGTTCATATATGTAAGAATTAAAGAAATCATATATATATATATAAAACAAAATCAAACAAAAATAATCTTATCATCATCATCATCATCATCAAAGCCTTGTCTCAACTATGATGGGTTGGCTGCATAAATTCTTTTTTTTTCATTTTGATATATCCTAAGCAAAATCTGTGGATAGGTTACACTTCTTTATATTTATTGTTACTAATTACATTTACATCCTCTTCGGCATACCCTTACCCCTTATTGGGTCATCAAACTGCATAGAAGAAGTTTTCCTCATCGCTATTATTGCTTGCGTTGGACATGTCAAAACCATCTCTCAAATGGATTTCTCTTATTTTACTAGCTATTGATATCACTCTTAAATGCACTTGAAAGCTTTTTTTTTTTTAATTCTATTCTTCTTATCTTTACTACACATCTAACTCTACATTCTCATGTTTTCTTACACTCATTTTGTACATGTATTGCTCCATGAATGCCTAGCATTATGCTCCTTATATCAAAGTTGGTCTAATTGTTGTCTTGTAAAATTCTTCTTAATCCTACTAGTATGTACCGACCACAAAGAACTTCAGGAGCGAGTCTTCACTTCAATTATCATGTTTTTAATTATATTTAACATCTTTCTCAATCTCTCAATATTTTCTAATTATCGAGCGATGATATTGAAGTGAATATCTTTTTCTACTATTAGAATTCCAAACAAAAATAGTAAGGCTAAAAGTATGTAGTTATTGAAACAGCATTTTAAATTAAATTTAAAATTTTAAAACACAAAATAATTTAAATTTAAGGTTTGAAAAATATTTGATTCATGAAACAATTTAAAATCATATTTTTAAAGTTTAAAATGAAAAATAACAACAAATCAAAATTTTAGATTGGCATTTCTTTTTCTAAATTTACTCATTGGCTCATTGTTAATAAATCATCCGGTTTGAATGTTTTGAATGGTTAACCAGAAAATGATACCCCACAACTATGAGTGCAACTAGCTTATATGCACATAATCATTTGCGTGCATTTACGCACACACAATGGACGATCAATTAAGGGAGAAAAGAGTTTTCATAGATTTTGTTGCACATCCACACATGGCTGACATTTGACAAACAAAGGAAACAATGGGTTGAATAGATTTTGGTGTGTATTAGGGGTGTGATCAATATCCAATTCATTTAACTAGATCCTAGCCCTTAATGTTAGGTCCAATAAATTTAGTAGCTATCATTAATTTTTTGTTGTGTTAAAATCCAATGATATATAGCTCTGTCCGGGTTTTTGTGAAAATATTAAATTGATCAAATATAGGCCATGTATGAAACCATTAAGGGAGCGACAGTTCGTGGCGATATAGGTTTGGAAGAGTAAAATTTATATCCCTTTGGATTTTACTATACCATATTTTAGAGACTCATCGGTTTAACTGTGTCCAAAGCTAAACATTGTCCCAATCATTGTCCATCCAATTATCGTGTGGAACCACCATATGCTTGGGTTGATTGAGTGTAAATATTGATATCAGTCATCTGTAAGTGTTTACACATAATCGATAGTAACATTTCAATTTGTGTAAGATACGAGAGTGCCAATATGGGTTATGGTATTGTTTATAAGTTTGGATTTAAAAGGGTGGTCCTTTATAACTACTTGAGAGGAGAAAAGTTCATAAATTCCATTTTATCTAGCTCCTTTTATAGTTTTTCATTTGATCAAAGTTTGCCAAAAAATCTATTGTTGTTGGTATTGTTTATTTTTGTAGATGCAATGGATTCTTTTGTCGAGGACTGCATCAATGCCCTGAAGCAAGGATGGATGACAGCATGGACGGCATTAACTACCATCAGAAGCGTTGAACGTGATATGGAAAGTTTAAGAGAGACAATATATGAGTTGAGTGCTCGAGAACAAGATGTGATGATGGAGGTAGAAAGAGAAGAGGTGCAGCAAGGCAAGAAGCGCAAGAGAGAGGTAGATGTATGGCAGAAAAATGTGAAAAGACTTGAAGGAGTAGTAAATGGTATTGAAGAAAAAATACGAGTAGAGAAGGGATGGATCTCGCGTTACAAATTGGCAAAGCATATTGCAGATCTGAAAGTTGAGGCAGTCCGACTTCAGGAGAAGAGCAGATTTTTCGATGGGGTAGCAATAGAACCATTATTGGGTACTCCAAGTCTGCAACCCACAACAACCTTAATCGGTAAATCGACGGAGGTAACAATGAAAAGGATTTGGAATCACCTTTTAGATGTGGAGATCCAAAAAGTTGGGGTTTATGGAATGGCAGGAGTAGGAAAAACTTGCATTGTGAAGCATATCTACAATGAATTATTACATTCAGGTGTTTTCAAAAGCATTATTTGGGTCACTGTCTCAAAAGCCCTTGATTTGCATAGGTTGCACCGAGAAATCGCGAGTGCTATTGGGTTGTGCCTGCCAAATGCATGTGACAATGAGGAAAGCATATCACTAAAAATACATGAAGCATTGTCTCGAAGAGAAAGATGTTTACTCATTCTGGATGATGTATGGAAACCATTTCCTTTGGACAGAATAGGAATTCCGGAGCCAAGTCAAACAAATGGGCTTAAACTTGCTATAACGACTCGTTCCTTAACAGTGTGCAGAGCTATGGAGATTGAAAAAACAGTGAATGTAGAGGTACTTTTGCCTAAGGAAGCATGGCACTTGCTTGAAAAAAAAGTTGGTGGTCGTGTGTTGGATTCTTCAAAAATTAAACCCATTGCAGAGCTTATCGTTAAGGAATGTGGTTGTCTACCACTCGCAATCATCACAGTCGGACGAGCTTTAAGAGAGGTGGGAGATGTTAGAGTATGGAGGAATGCACTAAACGAATTAAAACGCTCATATACAGAGATCGAAGGTATGGATGACTATGTCTTCCCTCGTTTGCTGTTTAGTTACAATCGTTTGAAAAACGATAGACTCAGAGATTGTTTCTTATATTGTGCCTTGTATCCTGAAGATCATCAGATCGGTACGGAGGAGTTGATAGAGAATTGGGTGGGGGAAGGACTGATAGATGAAATGGAGACTATTGGAAGGGAGAGGGACAAGGGATACACCATCTTGAGGGAACTCATTGATGCATCTATGATAAATTGCCTCGGTTCTGAGAATTCTATCGATTCTATCGATACACCACTTGTGATAGGGTTGCATGATTTGCTTCGGGATTTAGCAATCAATATTACAAGAACAAGCCCTCGGTTCATGGTTAAAGCTATGGAGCATTTAGAGGAGTCACCAAGAGTGGACGAATGGGTGGGAGACATGAAGAGAGCATCACTAATGCGAAACAATATTAAAAAACTGTCGGGCAAACCCTCGTGCCCTCAACTCACCACCTTGTTCTTGCAGGAAAACCGTTACTTAAGTGAGATATCCAGTTCCTTTTTTGAAAATGCCCAAGGCCTTAGAGTTGTTGACGTATCTGAAACTAAGATCAATTCCTTGCCAGATTCATTTTCTATGTTGAAGAATCTTCGCATATTGCGAATAGATTGTTGTTATCAACTACAAAAGGTTCCTTGTCTAGCAAAGTTGAAACATCTAAGGGTTTTGAGCCTTGATGGTGCATCAATAGAAGAGTTGCCACAAGGGATGGAAGAGTTGGTTAACCTCAAAAGGCTTAGTCTCAACAATACATACAGCTTGAAGTTATTCCCGGCTGGAATTATACCAAAGTTATCCTGTCTCGAAGAACTACAGATGATGGACAGTGGATGGAGATGGCCATCTAACACCGTGAGGGCAGCTGCAGATATTGAAGAAATTGTAAACTCACCTCGGATAACTTATCTTCGACTTTCTTTTGAGGACGCTGGAGGCTTCAATAACTTGGTCGGATCTGGGAAGTTAATAGCAATGGAAAGGTTTTGGATTGGTTTAGGAAGAGTAAATATATATCATTTTACTCCTTTTCATTTGAAATGTGTTGCAGTGCAAAATGGTATTAACGAGAAAATTCATGCTAGCACTCTCATGCTCCCCTGCAACATTGAGGCACTGAAAATCATTGGAGTGGATGACATTACTAGCCTATCACAGTTTTCTTGCCTTTCAAATAAAACCCAGCTCAACTTAGCTTTTGTCAATCTTAAGGTGTTAGCAGTAATTGATTGCAGGCGGATGAAGAGTTTATTATCTTTTCGGCTACTGCAGAACCTTCAAAATCTGGAATCGATATTTATTGGGGAGTGTCTCTTGATGGAAGATGTAGTGGCAGATGATGGGAATGCTCTCACTACCGTCTCACTCCCAAAGTTGTCTCGTATACGGATGATTAGAATGCCTGAATTGAAGAGCATCTCTAAGATGATGGTCACCTGCTCTTCTCTTAAAATTAGAATAAAAGGATGTCCTAAGCTGAAGAAGCTTCCTTTCACTAGCCTAGAGAAGATCAAGGGAGAGAAGGAATGGTGGGACGCATTAGAGTGGGACGATCCCAACGTCAAGGTCCAGCTTCAAGACCGTTTTACCGAATGGGAATACTAGTGGCCTCTCATTCTTCGTTGTCTTTCCCCATTAATTATAAGAAGCTCTACAGCACGCAAAAAGACTGGGCGTCATTGTATTCTGCCCTAATTTTAGTGAGTTTGGGTTCTCTCTTTTGATTTACTTTTTATACTAGTTTCTCTTACTATATTGTGTTCCTGCGTTCATTCTTGTTAAAGAACGATGGGATCTGTCATCTTATTGTAATCTGATATATATTTTACTCAATTGCGCATGTAAGACTCTGTTGATTGATTTTTAGGGCTTATGATTTTAGTTTTGAGTCAGTTTTGGATCCATGGAATCCCTCCTTGTGGGGATAAGGATCTCTCCCATAAAAAAAATTTAAAAAAAATGCCAAGATTTTGATGAGATTTCCTGATTGATTTGTGCATATGGATCTTTAAAAAGGCTCTTCTTTTTGTAAAAAGGCTTATTTTTTCTCATTTCGGGGTGCTTTCCTTATAACCAGTTTTATGTATAACATAAGGAGATAATCTTGTTGTGATCCGTTTATGTTTTTACTTTTGTATATTTGTATTTCACCACCAATCATGTCATTAAATTGTAGTGCATTGAGAAGGTGTTACAACAACATTGTGATGTTGTATTTTCATATTTAATTATGAACTCTAATAGCATGTGCTTGGATGTCGAGATTTTTTAAAAGAGGTATGATTCTGAAGGTCATATTTGTCGTGCCTTCCCCTTTCTAATATCTACTGTCGGCAACAATCAATCCAACTCAATGGCTCTAAAATTACTGTATAGGTCTGTAGTTGATATTGATGGTGCACAATTTGAAGGTGGGCTCAACTTCTATTGCAATGCATATTGGTAAGGTAAAGGGCATTTATTTTGAGTTGCTACTGGGGAGACCATGCTTGTGAATTTTTTGAGTCCCTCTAAGGATCCAGATGCAACTCACCTCATTAATGAACGGGATATGATTCAAGCTCGCAATTGAGCCACAATTTTGCAATTAATTTAGAAATTGGAGCTCGATTTCATTGTAAAAATTTAAATCAATTTTAATTTGAGAAAGATATTTTAGAGATTGAGAGACATTCTTTATTTAAGCCATCCAAATAAAAAGGTCTATCTAGAGGAGTTTCCTTTTAAAGAATCCATTCTTTCACGGTCTCTAATCAATCAATTCATATTTAGATTTTTTTATCTAAAGGTATTCATGAATCAGGCCAGCACACTTTCGCTTGGGCTTGGACCTTAGGTTTGAATACCCAAGTTAGACTTGGATTATTTAGTTGCGCCCATTTAATAGTCAAGTCGGGCTGGATTGAATGCTAGAGAGGCAGAGCTTGATGCAACCTCATTGTAAAAATAATTTTGGGCAAAAAGAGGAAATCATGTATTACATGCATGACACCTTTGCTGAGGCACAAATACTCAAGTTAGTTGAGATAAGAGCAAGTACATTATAAAATAAGACTATTTTTTTACAATGTTAACTTGGGCTGGGCTTGGATTCAATATGCTTAAGGTGGGTTGGGTTGGGCTTAATTTGAGCTTGGGTTAGGCTTGGTCCATAATTTAGAAGTCAAGCTTATATATGGACTTCCCTCAACCAACCTACCCCGGCCCATAAACACCCCTATTATCTAATGTCGTGAGTAAGCAAATCTTATATGATAATTTTTTTATTGAAGAGTTTATCAGCTGAACCTTCCATCCATTATTTTGTGCAATCCCATCATGGTTTTTTATAGATGGGTTTTAATTCGATCTACACTCTTAAATCTCTCTTCAATCATGTAATTCAAATTAACGAGAGTGAGTGGAACACGAGGGTACTCACAACTGCATTTTAATGATTTATGTTATATAATAATGTCATATCTCTTCCATTTCTTAAATTTCTTTTTTCATTTTTATGTAATTTTTGGTGTTTTAACATTGTTTTTATTATCATAACTCTAGTTTATTTTTTTTATTTTGGTTTTGATTGGTTTTCTTAGTTTTCGTGGTAATAGATTTTCGTGGATTTATATTTATTCTTTTATATTCTAACTTCAAATTTGTTTTAAGCATTGAGTTTTCATAATATTATTTGTTTATCTTGAGGTATCTTTATTATTGGATTGTCTAGACTTATTTTCATATTGTATTTTGTGGTATTTGTATCAAACTTTATTTTTTTCATTATGGGTTTAATCTTCTGATTTCAAAAGAATGTTTGAAGTAAAATACTGAACACATTTAAAGCAAATTAAAGTGCTTTAATTTAGAAATTTACTAATCTTTTGTTCTTATGTTATGTTTTAATTTTGAATGTAATTTTTACCAACATAATTTAAAATTTAACATAAAATTACCTAACATTTTAATTATTTTTAATACTATAAATTATATATTACCCATGCTAACTGGGAGAGGGTGTTCATGAATAAGGCAAGCCTGAGCCTGTCTAGCCCATTTTAGCTCAGGCTTGGACATTAAAGTAAAGTACTCACGCTGGGCTTGGATTATTTAATTGGGCTCATTTAATAGGAATGGTGGGGTTGGATTGAATGGTGGAGAGACCAAACCAGGCCAAATCCAACTATAAAAAATAAATGTGAAAAAAAAGGGAGGCTGGTCTTGAACATATGAGCACAAGTACCCAAACCAGTTGAGATGAGGGCAAGTGCATAGAAAAATGGCCTTTTTTGTTATAATGTTAACTTGGGTTGGGCTCGGGCTTAGTATGCTCCAAGTGGGTCAGTCTCGGGCCAGCCAAGTATGGCCCGATCTAGGCATGGTCAGAGAGCTCAGAAGTATGCCAGGCCTGAATATTACTCAGCTTGACTCGTGAATACACTTATTATCTAATGTCATGGGTAAGCAAATCTTATCTGGTGCTAAATTAAAGAGTCTATCATCTAAACCCTTCACCCCTAAACCTTTCACCCCTTATTTCTGCAGTCCCATCATGGTTTCTGATTTTAGATGGGGTTTAATTGGATCTACACTCTTTAATCTGCTTTCCGTCTTGCTATGTTAGAGTGAGTGAAACGTGAAGATTCTCACAACTGCACTTTCACTAATTTTGGTTATACAATCGTGCCATATCTCTCCTCTTTCCTTAATTTTTTTTTACTTTTTAATCCATTTTTGGTGTTTTAATATATTTTTGTCTTTTTATAATAGTTCTATTTTTTTTTCAATTTAGATGGATTCTTTTTGTTTCTGTGGTAATAGGTTTTCATGGATTCATGATTTCTTTTATTTTTTGTCTTCGAGTTTTGGTGTTTAGGCAATGAATTTTTACGAGTTTATTTGTTTCTTCTTAATTTTATTATCGGAATGTCTATGGACTTTTATTTTCATGTTGTATTTTTGTAGCATTTTTATCAAATCTTATTTTTATTGGTTTATTTTTTTGATTTCTAAAGAATGTTCGAAGTAAAATATTATAAATTCTTTCATACAAATCAAAGTTCCCCGTTTATTAACCAACAATTTTTTATTATTATAGATTTTGATATTTTATTGCAAAATTTAATATTATTGAGATTTTATTGAAGTTAAATAATATGATTTAGACTAAATATTGTTTAAGAATTTAATTCATTTTGATATTATAAATGATATTGATGAATTAGCAGAGGGGAGATTTTTGTGGGCATATATATTTCACCTCTGATTTTTTTTAAAGAATAAAAACTGCAATAACACTAACATGCACGAAATTGTCTTTCCTACCAATTAAAAAAAAAGGAAACATTAAATTGTTTTAAGGGGTGATAATTACATAACTTAGGTAATAGATAGACATTTTGGTCATTCCATCTCCATGAATAAATGGTCCACACAGGCTGCAGCTGTCTGCAAAATAGTTGCCTGGTTGCTCTTGATAGAATCCACAAGATGATCATATTGAGGTAAGGACCAGGCCCATGGTGGTGTCATTGAAATCCATCCTTGGATCTAGACCTTCTATCTTTCTGGGTTTGGTCTAGTTACTTAGGGTGACAATTGAAATCCACCCTTGGATCTAGACCTATTATCTTTTTGGGTTAGGTCTAGTTAATTAGGGTGACAATGCGGCTGCATAAAGGTATGCCTAAACTAGCCCAGTAAGTCGGGATTCAATTGTTTCTACTGGACCAAGGTTTGGATTCAATTGTTTCTATAGGACTAAGTTCTGGATTCAATTGTTTCTACCAGCCCAAAAAGTCTAGATTAAATTGTTTAAGGTCTGGATTCAATTGCTTCTAAAGAACGTTTTTTCAACATTCCCCTCAAGTAAAACCTGGCTTGCTGTTAGCTCTTATACTATTGAATTTTAATCAGTTGACTTTGATATCATATTAAATTTTTTTTACTAATCAATTCTACCAGAACCTCAAGCCTTAATAGAAGTAGTTGAAATACTTTTTGACACCTAAAACTCAAATGTATCAACTTGTCCAAATTCAGGAACTATAGGCCCATAAGATACTCAAAAGTGAACTGAAGAGGCCTAGTCGGTTACTGAAACAGGGGTGAGTTGTGATGGTAATACCATTTTTTTAACATTGTAATTTAATGCTTGCAGCAGTCTAATGTCCCGCATTGACCTTAACTTTTAAGGTCAAGATAATAACACCTTCAATAATTGGCATTCATTTAACCATTAACTCTTAATAATTCAACTCCATGCAAACACACCAGCTCTTATTTAGTGAATGATAATAACTTCCCTTGTGCCAAAAAACATGAAGAATACTTTTTTTAAATATTTCTTTACTAAGTTCTGGATTCAATTGTTTCTACAGGACTATTATAGATTCAATTATTTCAACCGGCCCAAAAAAGTCTAGATTAAATTGTTTAAGGTCTGGATTCAATTGTTTCTACAAGACGACGGTCTGGATTCAATTGCTTCTAAAGAAAGTTTTTTCAACTTTCCCCTCAAGTAAAACCTGCTAGCTCTTATACTATAATGAATCTTAATCAGTTGACTATAATATCATATTAAATTTTCTCCACTAATCAATTCTACCATAACCTTAAGGCCTTAATCGAAGCAGTTAAAATACTTTTTGACACCTAAAACTCAAATGCATCACCTATTTTGGGCAGTTAAGAACCCCATAACCCCATTACAAAGTCATGTAACTCAACTTGTCCAAATTCGGGAACTATAGGCCCATAGCATACTCAAAAGTGAACTTAAAAGGCCTGTTCGGTTACTGAAACGATGATAATACCACTTTTTTAACATTGTAATTTAATGCTTGCAGCAGTCTAATGTCCCGTATTGACGTTAACTTTCAAGGTCGAGATAATAACACCTTCTGTAATTGGTATTCATTTAACCATTAACTCTTAATAATTCAACTCCATGCAAATAAACTGGCTCTTATTTAGTAAATGAAAATAACTTCCCTTGTGCCAAAAATCATGAAGGATACTTTTTTTAAATATTTCTTTACTATTTTATTCTCTTCCAAACTAAGAAAAGGGATTTGTCCAATCAATGTGATTTCGGATTTAAGAACAGAAAAATTGGAGCCATGACTCTGACAGTCATATTATATGGGAAACCATTGTTACGTTTTTTAACCAACTTTTTTCACCTTCCATTTTCAAAAAGAATGGGGCATCTCCTGGTCATTCTTGTCATGTTTTTCTTGAAGCACCTTCAATAATTTCTCTTACTCATCCCCACATAAATATTAGTTTCTATTAGAAAAACCAACCAAAATTGCTCTTGCTTGTGAACCTATCCTATCAGGCTTTCGCTAGAGTAACATCCAATTATAGAAGTGGAGTTGCTCACCTATTGATAATTCAAGATGCTCATAAAAAATTCCTTCACAATGTATGGCTTGTTTTCGGATTTTACTGTAATAAAAGTTGGTTCCACTCAAGATTAACCAATTAAAAAAATATATGATATGCATATGCTGACTTGAGATGTGAGCTTCAACGTTGCTTGTGTTTTTTTTTTATTTCTTTTTCTTTTTAACAAGACTAATCGAAAAAGCCTTTTGTATCTAGTGGGGTTAATCGATGCCAAAGCATAACCATATCCAAGTTCATGGAAACATCGCACAATTAGAGGATCGAGATCCTTATGTTTTTCTTTCTTTGAGTGATAAAATGTGAAAATATTTGTTTCTCTTGTCTAAAATAGTGGTTTAAATAAAGTTGTATTAAACATTTGGTTCTATGGTATCACTTGAGACGACATGTTATTTTCACGAATGATACACTGGACTCATTAATTCCAACTAGGAAACAACTTTGGAATTCTCCTTATAAGTTTTTTTCTCCTGCTAAACAAACAGGCCTTTGGAAAGGTAGAAGATGCCATGACTTGTACTAATAGGTGTCAATCCCTTTTTTTATACTATTTCGATTAGTAGTATAATCACCAATGTCAACCACACAAGCTTCGTTTTTAATTTTCGGAGCACCAATTGCAAGTGAAGTCAAAAGTCTCTTCTCTTCCCTTGCAAGTAACCAGTGATCCTCTCTCAAAGTCTCAACCCATTGAGAAAGAACATTTGGAGAACAAAACCCTAGGCATCCGATTAAGTGAGAATGTTTGGAGAAGATGCTCTACGTCTCTTCTCTTGCTCCTACTATTTGGAGAAGACAAAACCCTAGCATCTACGACCATGTTTTGTCTTTTAAGAAAACAAGAGGTAAAATTACAAAAGTAATTTCGGGGTCATAAGATGGCTATGAGATGATTATGAAAGTTGTAAGAAATGATGTTCGCTATTTAATGGGCTCATGAACAGAATTTTTAGAAATTGTGAACAAACACCCACCCCCCCCAACAAAAAAAAACAAAAAAAAACTCTCTTAAAATTACAAGTAGGTCCCTATTGTCCTCTTACTTGGTTCAATTGCTCTCAAAACTTTTCAAAGCTATTAAAAATATCTTCTAACCCACAAACTAAAATAGTTAACACAATTAATTATAACTAATGATGTGATTAATGGAATGAGTTCTCACAAGGAGGAACACGAATTTGTGGTTCTAGATGTGTCTCAGACTCTCTCCCTGTTCCGTGCTGTTGGAGATGGAAAATGATCTAGGTAAATCTGGTGAGTGTAAGAGCTTTCCCTTGGAAATGGAGAGAGGAGGAAAGTAGGTTTATAGTTTTAGACATGTCTTAGTTCCATTTTTTTGTGGCTATGGAGATAGTGGATGATCTTACCGAGAATTGAAACTTTCTAGGGAAATGGAAGGAGTTGTGATGTTGGATGTGACTCATTGTTATTTTTTTGGCTCTAAAGCTTATAGATGATCTTAGTTAATATATGGAGTTTTGAAGGCTCTTGTGAACCCTAATCTACTTGAGTAATCTTTTGAAGCAAGATTAAGTTAAGTAATCATGTGAGCCAAAAAAGGATGGAGTGCTTCGGTTAGCACCGTGAGACTTCATCCAAGTCCCATATTGGAAATATCCAAATTCTAACATCGGGCTTATAAGTTAAATCCCATCTTAACTCAATATGATATGTTATAAAGTAGCGCTGCCCCAAATCTCATAAGAACTCTGAAGTTAAGTGTGCTCCGGGGAGAGTAGTACCATGATGGGTGACCGCATGACCCTCGCATGTGCACTTGGCCAAAGTGGACAATATCATATCGAGTTTGGTAGTGCTTTGACAATTAGTATCAAAGTCGAGGAGGACTCTATTTTGGCCTATCAGCCAAGAAAGGGGAGTCCTTTTTTTTTTTTTCATTAATCAAGCCTACTTAGCCAAAATGGCTTTACATCACTTATATAGGAAAATAATAAAACCTAAAACTAATTTGGGTCATTCAAACACAATGATGGCCAGGATTAACATATGAACCCCAAAACAACTTAAAACATAAATAAGCAAATAAATTATAAATAAACTAAGATAGATGCGCTGGGCCCTAAGGCGGGTCGACCAATGGGCACAATGGGTCTATCTTGCATCAACTCTCTCCTTTTTGGAGAGAACTTGACCTCGAGTTCTATAAATGTCCTCCGGGATCGAAAATCCAAACGTACAAATCCTCGATGTTCTTCTTGGTTCGTCCTCCTGGCATGACTTGGAGGTTGTAATCAATTTTTTCATCCTGGTAGAAAGGGAATGGAGGCATGTCTTCTTCTGATGTTTGAATCCCACATTGGCTAGTGATCTAATCGTCGAATAAATCAATTGTTAGCTTGGTACAAGCAGATGACAATCTACTAACGTCAATATCTTATCCCTGAAGATGAAATCAATATGGGGAATCTCAATGACCGAACTATCATTTTCAACCTTTGAAACAATAACTTGTTCTTCTGATGATTTGTTTCACTCTTTAAGAAGTGGACGTATATTGAGATCCACCAGATGGCTGGACTCTTTGTTGTTTCCTTCACTATTTGTTTCTTCTTGTTCCACCTACATTGCCTGATCCACACTAGTAGAAGGAGGCTTAGTTTTCTTCCACTTCATCTAAATGTAATGTGGAATCAATTGTTCCTTGCTTTTTTTCCTCTAGATCAGCACTACTATCTTCACAATTGGTTCAACAACATGGGCTTCTGTGGTTTGTAGAGATTTCTCTTTTTGCATATTTGCTCTTCAGAAGCGATAGCGTCTTATCAAGCGCTTAACATGGATTGCTTCCCAAAATGCATCATACAAATCTTTACATTTTTTAAAAATTATTTTATATACTTAGTCTCAAATCTCCAGTAAAATAATGAGATAATGTTCATCATCCTTATCGAATCCACATAGTTCTTGTCGCCTTGGAAATTCATCTTCATATTCATCAACTGATAGTTTGCCTTGGCTCAAATTTAAAAATTGATTAAAGCAGACTTTAATATCAGCATACCATTATATTTACTTAATCGAATATGTCATTTTGAGTAGATCTTTTTCAATTTTCATAGCAGTTCATTTTCCGATGCCACATTGAAGAATTCTAAAATAAATTTTTTTTCCCAAGACTTGACTGACCAGATGTGTAGATCACTCTGATTCGAATATGTTGGTGAAGATGAACTGCCAAGAAGGATCTAGATAGAGAAGATATCACTGATTGAAGATGAACCGTTGAAAATTGCTTGAATTATGGGCCTACACTCTCACTTTCATAATTGTTATGCTCTATGAAGGATTCGGACCTAATGCACGCGAATATGGGTTGGGTCTAACCAGTGCTTGAGCCCAATGGCTGGGTCAGACTTGACTTAGGCAATGCTGCTGGGCTTTTAATGGATTCTTTACAGGTTGGGTCAAACCCAAACCCGTGCACAACAAAGTTGTGCTATGCTGCTAACAGATCAAGTTGGATTAGATAATGCCCAATTGATGAGAGAAATAGATTGAGTAGACCTGGCAAACAAGTCTAGTTGATCAAATTCGAGTCGAGTCAACTCGAACCCGTATTTGTTGGTTTCAACCCGAACTCAACCCGTTTTTAAAATGAGATGAAAACCTTCAATCCGCACCCATGGCGGGTCAACTTGACCCAACCTGCCTAACCCGAATTTGATGGGAGTTGGGTTAAGTTGACTCGGCCTAACATATTTAATTCTCATTTTGTGTTTTATGTGATTCAATTTCATTTGTAAAGCTTTTTTTACATTTAGATTCATTTAAAATGTTGCATTGAGTATAAATTTAAAATTTATAAATTTTCAATATGTAAAAAATAAGAATCCATAAACATTTTCTAGCCCATTTATTGAGAATTTGAGATAATTTCTTTTCAATTTTTGTTCAATTTTATAATTTCATATTTGAGTATAAGTATAAGACTCATTAATGGTATTGTATTTTATTCATATCCATATTTTAAAGGCAAATTTATATGCCAACATAAAAAATACAAAACACACATCAATATTTCAACTACAAAAATATCATATTTTCAAATAATAAAATAAATTTTATATACTAAATTTTAAAATTTTACATAACTCCTCCACAAAAAAATTAAAAGTATATAGTTTATGGCCCATTTGAATAAGAAAAGTCAAATGAAAATTGGAAAATCATGGTAATTTAGTAAAATCTAAACGGGTCAAATGGCTTAAGGCGGGTCAACTTTAACCCAACCAGTTTTTATACGAGTTAGCAAGCTCTAACACAAACCCAATCCGTTTTTTAAATGGGCCGTGTTAGGCGGGTCAGAAATGGATCGAGCCGAGTTGACGGGTCGAGCTAAAATTTGACAGCTCTGCCGATTGAGCCCCACGTGACACAATGGCCTCTTCACTTGTTGTTTTGAAGTCGACACAACCAAAAGTGGAAAGAGGAGCCCTTTCACTTTTGTCTCGATTGTCACATAGAGAAGAAGAAAAGGGAATGAGATTTTGTACCTTCAACAAGAAGAGATGAGGGGCGATGGCTCGACGTTGCTGATGATGGCGATGACGATGACCCTCGACGAGAGTGGCTATGAAGCCAACGAACGATGCAGATGCTCGGTGTTGCTGCCACATTACATGTCCAAATAAAAACAAGGGTTATAAACCCCAGCCCCAAATTCATCAAACACAACAAGATCAAATTTAGGGTTCTAAGCCCTGGCCTCAACTTCTATGGAACCAAGCATTAACAAAGGGTTCTAAACCCTAGTTTCAAGCAAAGCCCCTAAAGTCTAGAGAAACCCTCAAAATTTTGAATAGATCTTGGCACCACTCAGTAAAAAAAAATATTGGATTGTAATCCATGAGAAACACTGGTGGACCTAGGTTATTTGTTTTGGTGGTTCCATATTTTTGCTAGACTTTATTCGCCTATATGAAGTGGAGGACTCGGGTCAGCAGTGTTTATTTTACTCATGCTGCTAAAGCTCGATAACTCTGACCATGAGCAAGTGCCATTACATGATTCTAACTATTAAAGTAATATTAATGAGGATGTGATCTGAGTGAAATTAAAAAGGCTTAAATGAATTGCTCATCCTATAGCTGAGCACTAAATTGCCCGTCTCTCATGATGGAAATAACATCATGGTCAAGATTGGATTTACAAAACCACAGTTTGAAAAATCTACCCAAAAAACCATTTCAAAATGGAAAAAAAATATAAATGAAGTGTAACTAAGTAGACGCTAACAACCATTTTTGGAAATTAAAACTAGATGTAAAAAAATGAGAATCAGGTCAGCCCTAATAGACCAAACCCAAAATGAGATTTTCTAGGATTCAATTTCTATAAATCATACACAACTTGGTTTTCATGGCATCCAAACACTTAATCCATAAAACCTTACAGAAGTATTTAAAGTGTTAGGAGACATTGAATCTCATAAGTACATAAGCTTATATGCAACCGTCATATTTGCTTGGATACCAAGCATGTTGTCATGGCCTGGATATACTTAATACATTGATAGCTCATAAAGAATTAGTAACACAAAAGAATACTAAAATTAATCAATCCTGAGGGGGAGGGTCTTTCAAAATAGGTTGTACAATCTTCGTGCCCCAATTCATACTCTTTAACAACGGCCTTTGAAATAACAAGCAATACTTTATCTTATCAAAATCTCAACACCTAAAAATTTTAAATAAAAAAAATATCTTCCAGCATCTTTTAAGAATTCTAAAAAGTAAGTCTATTTTAAAAATAGTACAATTGAATTTCATAATATCTTATTAAGCTCCCAAATAAGAATACTGGTAAACATCAAAAAAAAAAAAAAAAAAACATACAGCAAAAAAAATCCCACCACCACAGACTTCGCCTCCACAACTCCACCTCAAAATCTCATCAATCTATTTAACGATAATTTGAGGAGAGACAATAGAACCCCACCATCCACCTCAAACCCATAGACAATTTTTTTTTTTTGTAAGCATATCTTTTTATAGCATAAATAAGAACAAGGGTTGTAAACCCCAGCCCTAAAATCGCCAGACACAATAAGATCAGATTTAGGGTGGAAGGGCCGTGCTACTTTTTTCTCGAAGAAGAGATTTCTTTATAAATGAAAAAAAAAAGAGGGAGAAAATATACTAAGGTTAGATAAAATTTCTCTTGGAAAAGGGTATGCACAATCTGGTTCAGAGTATCATGTTTCTCTCCCTTGATATCTCTCTCTTGCTGAAAAAATTTTGGTGGGCAAAGGAGAAGTGTATCTGATGGGATGGATGGACCCCTCTAGCTATGAAGTTTTCTTATTTACAAAGAAACCTCCTTTCAATTATTTAATTTGCTTATCCAATTTGTAAGATGAAATGGTGGAGCTGTTTTTGAGCCGTGTGCCGGATTCGACGTGTTGCTATTTCATTTGCCCACTTGACGGTGACGACATCACACCGGCGATAGACGATCCGGACTTGTTATTGTTTTGGAGCGGACGCAACCAAAAGTGGAAAGAGGAGCCCTTTCACTTTTGTCTCGGTCGTCACGCAGAGAAGAAGAAAAGGGGATGAGATTTTGCACCTTCAACGAGAAGAGGTGAGGGGCGATGGCCCGACGTTGCTGATGATGGCGATGACGATGACCCTCGACGAGAGTGGCTACGAAGCCAACTAACGGTGAAGATGCTCGGTGTTGGTGCTACAATCTTTGGTGACGACGATGGTGCTGTGAAGTCGATGCTCTGCTGCAGAAGGTGAAGCAAGGAGGGCGATGTGCTGATGTTGGCTTCAGCGGTGCACGGTATCCTCCCTTCTCTTGATTCTACTTCTCTCTTAGCTTTTCACCTTTTTTTTTTCTGCCATCTGCTGCTCCTTTCTCTCTCTCTTTTATTTTTTAGAGTGGGGCTTGGGAGACTGTAAGCTATGGAATAGAACTGATATGGTGGTCGGCGGTGGGCCTTATGGTGGAAAGGGTGTCGGCTATGGAGAGTTGGTAATTTTTTCCCACTAGAATGGGATGTGGTCGGTTGTTGTAGATTTGGTTTCAGACTCCTGGGGCTTTGGGGTCTCTGATTTGGCACTTGGTCTCAGATTTTGTTCTCTTTTCATTTACCTCTGTATTTTTCTTCGACATCTCTGTGCTGTTCTTGTGCTCTGCAGTCTCCCCAAAAGCCTTGGAATTTTGCCTTCGAAGACTCAAGGAGCAAGTGGGTCAGAATAAAAATGAGCGAAGAAATCAGAGGTAGCTTTCAGTTTCTGCAATGAATATTCTTGTCGTATATATAGATGCAATTTCAAGTTTCAAAGGCATCAATCATGACACATATCCAAATAATAAACACGGTGGGGTGGGCCAACGAGCATAAATAAATGTTAGGGCGGGGCCATCTCAACCATACAAAAAAGTGGTTCATATGAAGTGTTGACTGAATTGACCATTCTGCCTGACCCTGCCCATAAGGAACCCTAACATTTATCATTTTAGACACAAAGGTGATGCTTTTACATGTTGACCAAATCTAGTCCATAGTGGGTTGGGGGTGATTAAATTTTCCTTCTTTTTTTCTTTTTTTATTTTTTTTTCTTTTCAATTTTATGATAGTATTTATGTTTTCAATTGGACAAACTGTACAATTCGATGAACCAGACCATACCATAGGCCAATTTGGACTGATAATTGAACTTCCACTATCCAATTTTTATTCTATGTTTAACATCTTCCTCAATCTATTAATCCTTCCTAATTATCAAGCTGATGTATCGGAATAAAAATATCTTTGTAGTATTAGAATTTCAAACAAGAATAGCAAGCCTTAAAAATAAAAAAGTATGTGGTTATTGAAAAATATTTAAAATTACAATTTAAAGTTTAAAATATTTCTTGGGGTTCATTTCAGTGATCTAAGCACTTAGTTGGATGTATATTCCTTTAGGTTTTAGGCACACATTTGTAATCCGAAGACATCTATTTTTTTTTATTCTATCGTAGATATCTCGTTTCCTTTTATTGGGAGTTGAAAAAGTATTTTTAGTTAGTGGCCAGGGGCTATGGCCACATTGTTGAAGTCCAACCTTGGACCGGATTGGATCGATCAGGTATCTAAACTTAAACCCAGGCCTAGTATCTCTTTGTTTGGTATGGTTGAGGGTGATGGCAGGCTAGCATAATCTTGTGGCCGAACCCAGTCGTTTCTAATAGACCAAGGTCTGGATTCCAGATTAACTAGCCTATTTTTTATCCAGATTTTGGGTTGGGCAGGAAATCCCATTTCATCTCGACCTTATAAGCCTTGACCCCTTCCCTCTTAATTAAAACCCTTTGTTGGAACCATATTTCCTATAATTCATAGAAACTTAATTCCATGCGAAACAAATAGGTCCTTGAAAAAACAGAGGAGTGGTTGGTATTGTACATCTTATAATCTCTCCATTAAAACGACTGACAAATGGACTTTCTCTAAATATAGAGAGAAATTATCAAAAACTCTAGGCTTCAAATAGAGTTTCTGCCTTTTGATTTGTCCAATGAAATAATGCCACTTTACCTTGAATATTTTTTCATCTTTACAAGCAATAACAATCACTCTTCACAGGCAACATATAATTTTATAACTTTTCTCTTGTTAAAAAAAAACAGTGATGGCTTGATTATATTAACACATTTTCTCTCTTTAAATAAAAAAGAATCTTTTCACAAAAATTGGAATACAGCCTCTTCAAAATAAAGGTGAGGCTGCATATATTTTGTCCTCCCCAAATTTTGCTATGTAGGAGCCTCGTGTACTAGGCCGCCATTTTTTTTCACAAAAATTAGAATACCAAGAGGATGTGCATTTTAAGTAGCCTTTTTTTAATTTTTTCTTTTCTAATGATGAGAAGCTGCCAATCCCTCATGATTGATCATTAGCAAAACCCTTGTACAATGCCATTGCCACCCACTTGCGTATGTAGCTTTCTTTCTCTTTTCGCCTTTACTTTGTATATACTGTGGGGCACACCCTTCGAGAAAACCTTTGACACAAACCCTTAGATAAATCCCAGCCTTTCAATTCACCTATGTCTTATGAATTTGCAGTTTTTTTTATTCTAATTTGTCATATATTTTAACATTTACTGTCAATGAACTCAAAAGAAAAGGATCCTGCCTTGCTATGATGAAAGCAATAATTAACACAACGAATTGGGATTAGTTTGATATCAATTAAACCATTAAATATCATTGATTAAAAATAAAATGGTCCCATTTATAGAATTGAAATATTGTTATCCCAATAACTGTCAATTAATTCAATCGAAAAAATAAGTTGGTCTCGCCACCAGATTTCTTTTTTGGATGTGGTTTCTGAAGGAGGGATAAAAAAGAGGAAAGAAACATCACTCATTGTTGCTTTTTTTAGAGAAAAAACTAGGCAATTTAAATACTCCAACTTCTCCCTAGCAAGAACACATTATTAGCCAATTAACAATGGGGTTTTTTTTTTCCAACAAAATGCCTAGGCTGACTCTCTAAAAAGTTGTCACATATGATTTCTATCTTTAGAAATCACAATATGAGATCCACCTTTAAAAATTACAACATAGAATTCACCTTTTTAAAGAATTATTAAATGTAGCCTAATTTTAGAAATCATGGTAAGTGGGCCCCTCTTTAGAAATTGAGTAGCTGGGGGTTCCGCCGCAAAGTAATCGAGATTTTTGAAAATCATAATCGTGGTGGGGTGGGACTTGCAATGCGTCCTTTTGAGCATTTGAAGATTTTGATATTTAAAAGAAAACAATTTTTTTCTCGGATCATAGAATTTATGGCAGGAAGGAATACCAAAATTTCTAACACCAAATACCTGTGATGAATTCCATCAAAGAGAGATGCCACCAGAAGATTGGTACGGTATTTTGTATGGGTTGGGTCCTCCTAACCCAACCTAAAACCAGCCTCGAAGACGTGAAAAAATGCTCCTTTCGGCTATATTTGGTCAAGCTGTCTATAATAATAAGCTGTATGGAATTTACATATTCATATGCACATCCTTTGCTGCGTTTCTTTTTTTTTTTTTTCTAATTCCAGTTTAGAAGGGTTTTAGGGGAGCAGATCTCAGCTGGAGTGGGGCATCCTGGGGTGAGGGAAAAGACCTTAGATGACATAGTATAGCTTTTGGATGAGGGAAGGTGATTGTTGAGGTTCAAACTTTAGACAGTTAGATAAGAATTGACTCCTCTTACCACTATGACTCCTCTTATCACTATGGCAAGAGGTGCATTGATGCTACTGAAAAGGATAGTTTCAATATTGCCCATACATAATCCTTTGTATAGACGTTGGGGTCGTTGACACTAAAATGAAATAGATTTGCTAGTATACCCACTATCCATGCTGAATGGGATGAAAGTCTATTCCCCCAGGAACAAAAGGATCAAAACCTTCCCCATCCCAAGCTGAATTTACAAATTGTACTTTTCCAGTTAGGCAATGAGGATGAGATACCCATATTCTAGAACCATACTAGCCTATTACATAAAATGTGCCAAGCCCAATGCAAAGCACCCCAGAGAGAAATAAATGAGTTCCATCTTCCGTTTTTTGGGTCCATGATTCAACGCATCCGGCTCAATGGTTCTTCCAAAAAAATTGTCTTTTTTCTTTCTATCCATCTTCATTGAATTAAGAAAATAAAGACAAACTCACTCTGGGACTCTCAGCTTGTCTTGGTGGATAAGACAGCCGAACTCATCCTTAATTGGTGTCTTTATTTCTCTCCCACTTGGCCTAAATAAGCTAAAAAATAAAATAAATAAATAATCCTAAACTCACGCTCCCTCTTTCTACTTTGGTGCTATGGAAAATGGCCTCCGAAGCCAAAAGGTGGATTGGATATACCTTCTGCCTCACTCCAGTAAAAAAAGAAGGATGAAAGAATGACCGCATGAGCTTGGCAAATCCAATGCCTAATTTGACGATCAGAATTGTCAATCACACTACTACCATACTTTGATAACATTTGCTAGTCTCAAATGGAGTCTACACTAGATTTAATCTGAAATGTGTAACAATAGTTTAATTAATATCAATCAAACTTTCTCAGATATGAAAGAAGACTTTTACTAGGAAATGATTTCTTTGTAAGTAACTGCTTGATCTCATGTGGATCATGTGCCAACGGCCATACGATTTCTAAGACTTTCTCCTATACTATTGGATTTATGTCTCGTATTCCGGATCAACCGTATAGGTCTATTGGTTTAGCTAGAGATCAGGCTTAAGCTCAATGGTATTTTAGTAATTGTACCGGGGCTTACTTAGGAGCTAAGAAAACAGAGATAATAAATGTAATATAATCTGTAACCCTATATCTTGCGGAAGAGAGTGCCCTCTCTTGCCAGTCGTGTTTTCACAACAGGGGAGAGATGATGCGAGCGTGTGAGTCTCGATTTGCCTTTACTTGTTATAATGAAGCTAATATCATTTTTGCCCATAGATGTAACTCTAATGGGGTGAACCACGTAAATTCTCTGTGTCTTTTTTTTATATATGCGGCTTAATTGTCGATTGTAGGTTTTCTGCTTTCGCACATGCATGACAGTTAGACAATGCTGATTTCTTCTCTTGGTGGGGCGAGTTAAGTTATGGAATTCAAGCTAAGGTGGAGATTGTCAGATTTATATCTTGTTTTCTGAATTACACAAATGAGTCTATTGAGTTAGTCAAGGTTAATTTGAT
Source organism: Sextonia rubra (assembly GCA_037013555.1). NCBI lineage: Eukaryota > Viridiplantae > Streptophyta > Magnoliopsida > Laurales > Lauraceae > Sextonia > Sextonia rubra. Next base: position 1,719,619 of record JASUAD010000027.1, read on the forward strand.
AATTATATCGGGGTGTTTTTAGAGTCTAAGAAAACGAAGATTATAAATATAATATATTCAAGAATCCTAGATCTTTCAAAAGAGAAAGTCCTTTTTTGGCCGTCGTGTTTGTAGTCCACATACAAGAGACAACCAAAGCGTGAGAATCACTGTATTCAATATATATATATATTTTAAATGACCGGTGTCTCTTCTTTGCACGCAACTTGATTGTCAATAGATAACAGGTTTTGCGCTTTTGCAAGTGCAAAAGATTGGTTTTGGAGCATGGTTGTGGTGTGCAATCATATTTTCTTTGGAGATCCGGATTTTTTACCGGCTCGCTATGGAGAAGGTGGAGATTGGTTTGATCTCTGCAGGGCCGGTTCGAGACAATTTGAGGCCTAAAGCGATAATACTAAATGAGATATTTTCTCTTTTTTAATACTATTTTAAAGATTTTATTTAAATTTTATTTTCTAGCTTTTTGTAATGCAAAATTACTAATTAAGTTTTTATATTCAAGTTTGGCTGACATATCTTTTCAATTGATATGGCTAATCCACTTAATCTTTATTATGACATTGTTTATCTTAGGTAGAATTTTATCAATTTTAATTTAAAAATTTTTTTTCTATAGAAGCAATAATTTCACATATTGTCAATCTTTTTCTATTAGACATATTTATTATTTATAAATTATAACTAATAATGTTTTACAAATAAAACGAACATTAACTATAATAAACATATAATATGAGTTTAGAATTAAAAACATTCTAAGAGTACAGAATAATAGAACCTGATTTAGCGATTTATCAGTGTTGACGACAAAGATTATAGATGTTAATTATTTTTGAATTTGATATAGCTTTTTCAATATGAAGAAAAAAAGGATTAGATTTGAAGTTGTCTTCTATGGATTCCAAACAGCACATATGCAAGAAGGAAAATATATAAATTGGAGGGTTTTCATAATAGAAAATGGATTTCTTGCTTGCAGTAATTTTATAGTTTTTTTTATTCTACTAATAGAAATAACTTTTGAATGGTGAAAAGTGACTTTATATTTTTTTAATGCATAAAAATAACAATTGTATTTTTTGGAATGTAAAAGGATGACAGTTACTTTAATTATTTTTATGAAACTTTATTTTTTGGAGAAAAATATAAAAGATGATAGTTACCTTTTTTTATGCTAGTTATTTTAATTATTTTTATTAGTCCTTCTTTTTCACAAGATGGCATTTGCTTATTTTGGGGCCTTATTTTTTTCCCTGGCCAAAAGCAAGGGCGTGTCTATGGTCTAGCCACCACTTGAGCCTGAAAGATTTACCGGAGTCGGAGTAAAATAGATGAGGTTTTCCGTCTGAGACAGAGGTTTCCAGATAGAAGGTGCTGCTGGTTCCGTTTCTAACCGTTGCAGTTTTGATTTTGGTTGAAGATCTTCGCCGAAAAGATCGATTTGGGTTCTGAGCGCTGTTAATCGGAGAAGAAGACTTCACGGATGAGGGTTATGGATTTCCTCTCATCGGAGAAGAGGAAAAGGGTTCTCGTTCCTGCATGCGAAGAAGAAAACCGGAGAAGGCAGGCCACTGGTTGCATCACCGGAAGAAACAAGGGTTGGTTCTCTGTGTTTCTGGGTTTTCTGTTTGGGTCCTGGAATTCAGTATTTCTCGGCTGTCGTGAGGAAGAAGATCGGAGAAGGAAGATCGTTGCCGATCCTTGCCCTCGCCGCTGGGCGCCGCCGTCACTGGGGCACCGCCGCTGCTTTCCCCGTCTTCGGACTCCATCGCAGCGGCGCCGTCCGCCTCTGTCGAGCAAGAGGAAGAGGGGTTGGGGGTTTCGGTCCCTGGTTGCACTGTTGCAGGAACCAAGGAGAAGCGGAGAGCCTGGGGCTTGCAATTTAATCCAGGTCGGGTGAGGTCAGTTCTGACTAGTTTAAAGTCCAGCAGTCCGGATCCAGTGCAGGTTAGTTTCGCGTCGGGTCACCCCGACCCGTCAGGAGAGCCCAGTCTGTTTGTGCAATTGCCGTGAAAAAGAACCTGTTTGTGCAATTGCCGTGAAAATAACAACTCAAATCCCATGCACTGTCTAGACCTCCACCCATGAACCTGTTTGTGCAATTGCCGTGAAAATAACAACTCAATTTTATCTTATTCATTTTGCATCAACTACGTTGGATAATCATGTGCTGACTTGAGATGTGAGCTTCAGTGTTGCTTGTTTATTTTTTAAATGGCTAATCTAAAAAGCCACTTGTGCCTACTGGGGTTAATAGGTTCCAGAGTCTAACCGTGTCCAAGTTCGGGGAAACATTGCACTCTATTAGAGGATCTAGATCCCGATGTTCTTTTTTTTAAGTGATCAAATGTGAAAAAAATATATATTTCTCTTGTCTAAACTAGTGATTTAAATAAAGGTGACTTCAACGCTTGTTCCATTGTATCACTAGAGAGGACATTTTATTTTATTTATGTGAAGCATACAACAGACTAATTAGGCATTTGCACATCCGGCCATAAAACTAGACAATATGGGTAGAAAAAAAAAATCAGATTGGGATTTGAAAAATGAAAAAAAATTTTCTAGAATACCCATCTGCTTTCTGTGGACATTTTTTTCATCACGAATCACAATCAAGGGTGAATTTAAGAATAATCACGTGGATGTGGTCGCAGCCGTAAGATCCAAAAAACCCCCTTAAACAAGATCTTAAAGAAGTTTGAATTTATTATTTAATTTCTTCAATTGACAATTGCCCACACCACCGAAATGAAATCTTGAATACACCATTGGTCACGTAGAACAAAAATGAGTAACATGACTTGCTATTAAAGAGTGAATGTTCATGGATATGGATTCGTCAGGGGTGGTGGGGGTTACATTGGAACCAATTGGGGCCTAGATCTGCCAATCAACATATTTGAGGAGGTTTTTCCTTTATTTATTATTATTTTTAGTATTGGAACAAATTCACTTCTCCAGGACAAGTAATAGTCACATTCTAACTTTATCGAGATAAAATTTATAATAGAATGACTGGACTATGGAGGATGATTGAGAGGTGGACTTTCATAGAATTTATAATGGAAAATTGGTGTTGGGAATTCAAATACACGATGTTATGGCTTGTTCCTTGGCATTTGAAACTACCATATTTCTTTGCTTAAATTTCAAATTCCAACTATCTAAAATGTCTCATCAGTCTACAGACTTCCACCAAATTTTCAGAATTATAACCTCTCTCTAGCATTTGAAAATCCTCCACTCAAGAGGAGTTAGAAATTCCAACCACGGGATAAGTTTTGAACTCTCCATAGATGAATTTCTTTTGCTAAACAAATAGGACCTTAGAAAGGCAGAAGATGCCATGACTTGTAGTAATAGGTACCTTTATTTTTCTTTTTAAATGCCATTTTTCTTCCAAATTGTATCATAATAATCACTAATGTCTGTTAAAATGGTGACAGAAGCAGACCATAAGCGTCCTTTTTTATTTGCGGAGCACCAATGCCGAGCAAAGTCAAGAGTCTCCTCTTCCCTTCCAAGTAACCATTCCTCTTTGAAATAAGCCATTCCTCTCTTTCTCCTTGCACCTTTGCAGAAGAAGAAGAAGAAGAAGAAGAGGAAAGACAGTGAGGAAGTTGTGCTGATTTGAATGGCAACTGTGGTCAGCGGTGAGCTGCTGCAGCTTGTGATAACAACAGGTAGGAGGGAGGATATAGATTTTTTGTCTTGTTTGAGGATTGCATGCTTTAATACCATGAAACCAAACAGGTGATCGTGGGAAGTTTTTTTAATTAATTTATCTCATCCTTTTGAAGGTTTCATCTGATTCTATAGACTGTTAACACAGAAAACTCCTGAGGTAATCTCTGTTATTTTCTTCTCTTGAATGATGATAACATTTTGTTCTGTTTTAATATACTTCTATGTTTTTCCTGGACTTCTCTATGTTTTCTTGTGCTATGCAGTCACCCCAAAAGCGTTGAAAATTTTCCTTTGAATACTCAAAAACAAGTGGGAGTTTAGAGACAAAACAAAGTGAAGAGTTCATAGGTAGCTTTCTGTTTAAATGTTTCTACAATGATTCGTGTTGTATATATCCCTGCAGTTACAAGTTTCAAGACATCATAATACATATCCAAATAATGAAGTATTTCTTTTTTAAAGAAAATAGTACAAAACTAAGCCCAGTCGTTATAGGGTACTGAGCCAACGAGCATAAATAAATGTTAGGGCAGGGCCATCCCAGGCATACAAAAAGGTGGTCCATATAAAGCCCTGACCGAATTGATCCATGATGACTGGCCCTGCCCATTAGATTCCCTGACCTCTGTCATTTTAGACACAAAGGTAGTTCATTTCGGTTTAATTGTAACATTAACGTTATCATAAATATATATATGTACTAAATTTTAGATAGTGTTCATATATGTAAGAATTAAAGAAATCATATATATATAACAAAATCGAACAAAAATAATCTTATCATCATCATCATCAAAGCCTTGTCCTAACTATGATGGGTTGGCTGCATAAATTATTTTTCTTCATTTTGATATATCCTAAGCAAAATCTGTGGATATGTTACATTTTTTTATATCTATTGTTACTAATTACATTCACATCCTCTTCGGCCTACCCTTACTCCTTGTTGGGTCATCAACCCGCATAGAAAAAGTTTCATTGACCGCTATTGTTGCTTGCGTTGGACATGTCAAAACTATCTCTCAAATGGATTTCTCTTATTTTACTAGCTATTGATATCATTCTTAAATGCTCTTGAAAGCACTTATTTTTTATTCTATTCTTCTTATCTTTACTACACATCTACCTCCATATTCTCATATTTTCTTACGCTCATTTTGTACATTTATTGCTCCATGAATGCCTAGCGTTTTGCTCCATTTATCAAAGTTGGTCTAATTGTTGTTTTGTAAAATTCTTCTTAATCTTATTTGTATGTACTGACCACAAAGAACTTCAGAAGTGAGTCTTCACTTCAATTATCATGCTTTTAATTATATTTAGCATCTTTCTCAATCTCTCAATATTTACTAATTATCGAGCCATGGTATTGAAATGAATATCTTTTTCTATTGTTAGGATTCCAAACAAAAATAGTAAGGCTAAACATATGTATTTATTGAAACAGCATTTTTAATTAAATTTAAAATTTTAAAATACAAAATATTTTAAGTTTAAGGTTTGAAAAATATTTGATTCATGAAACAATTTAAAATCATATTTTTAAAGTTTAAAATGCAAAATAACAACAAATCAAAATTTTAGATTGGCATTTCTTTTTCTAAATTTACTCATTGGCTCATTGTTAATAAGTCATTCAGTTTGAATGTTTTGAATGGTTAACCAGAAAATGATACCTCACAACTATGAGTGCAACTAGCTTATATGCACATAATCATTTGCGTGCATTTGTGCACACACAATGGACGATCAATTAAGGGAGAAAAGAGTCTTCATAGATTTTGTTGCACATCCACACATGGCTGATATTTCACAAACAAAGGAAGCAATGGCCGTTGAATAGATTTTGGTGTGTATTAGAGGTGTGATCAATATCCAATTCATTTAACTAGATCCTAGCCCTTAATGTTAGGTCCAAGAAATTTAGTAGCTATCATGAATTTTTATTGTGTTAAAATCCAATGATATATAGCTATGTCCAAGTTATTCTAAATTAGAAACCAAGGCCAACTTAAAGGTATTTGTGAAAAGACTAAATTGATCAAATATAGGCCACGTATGAAACCATTGAGGGAGCGACAATTCGTGGCGATATAGGTTTGGAAGAGTAAAATTTGAATCCCCTTGGATTTTACTATACCCTACTTTTGAGTTCCATCGGTTTAATTGTGTCCAAAGCTAAACATTGTCCTTATGATTTTCCTTCCAATTATCATGCAGAACTACCATATGCTTGGGTTGATTGAGTGTAAATATTGATATTAGTCATCTATAAGTGTTTACACATAATCGATAGTGGCATTTCAATTCGTGTAAGATATGGGAGTGCCAATATGGGTTATCGTATTGTTTATAAGTTTGGATTTAAAAGGGCGGTGCTTTATAACTACTTGAGAGGAGAAAAGTTCATAAATTCCATATTATCTAGCTCCTTTTATAGTTTTTCATTCCATCAAAGTTTGCCAAAAAATCTATTGTTGTTGTTATTGTTTATTTTTGTAGATGCAATGGATTCTTTTGTTGAGGAATGCATCAATGCCCTAAAGCAAGGATGGATGAAAGCATGGACGGCATTAACTACCATCAGAAGCGTTGAACGTGATATGGAAAGTTTGAGAGAGACAATATATGAGTTGAGTGCTCGAGAACAAGATGTGATGATGGAGGTAGAAAGAGAAGAGGTGCAGCAAGGCAAGAAGCGCAAGAGAGAGGTAGATGTATGGCAGAAAAATGTGAAAAGACTTGACAGGGTAGTAAATGGTATTGAAGAAAAAGTACGAGCAGAGAAGGGATGGATCTCGCGTTACAAATTGGCAAAGCATATTGCAGATATGAAAGTTGAGGCAGTCCAACTTCTGGAGAAGAGCAGATTTTTAGATGGGTTAGTAATAGAACCATTATTTGGTATTCCAAGTCCACAACCCACAACAAGCTTAATCGGTAAATCGACAGAGGTAACAAAGGAAAGGATTTTGAATCACCTATTAGATGTGGAGATAAAAAAAGTTGGGGTTTATGGAATGGCAGGAGTAGGAAAAACTTCCATTATGAAGCATATCCACAATGAATTATTACATTCACCTTTAGGTGTTTTCAAAAGCATTATTTGGGTTACTGTCTCAAAAGCCCTTGATTTGCACAGGATGCACCGAGAAATCGCGAGTGCTATTGGGTTGGACCTGCGAAATGCATGTGACAATGAGGAAAGCATATCACTAAAAATATATGAAGCATTGTCTCGAAGAGAAAGATGTTTGCTCATTCTGGATGATGTATGGAAATCGTTTCCTTTGGACAGAATAGGAATTCCAGAGCCAAGTCAAACAAATGGGCTTAAACTTGCTATAACAACTCGTTCTTTAACAGTGTGCAAAGGCATGGAGGCTAAAGAAATAGTGAAAGTAGAGGTCCTTTTGCCTGAGGAAGCATGGGACTTGTTTGAAGAAAAAGCTGGTCATGTGTTGGATTCTCTAGAAATTAAACCCATTGCAGAGCTTATTGTTAAGGAATGTGGTTGTCTACCACTAGCAATCATCACAGTCGGACGAACTTTAAGAGAGGTGGGAGATGTTAGCGTGTGGAGAAATGCACTAGATGAATTAAAACGCTCATATACAGAGATTGAAGGTATGGATGACTATGTCTTCCCTCGTTTGATGTTTAGTTACAATCATTTGAAAAACGATAGACTCAGAGATTGTTTCTTATATTGTGCCCTGTATCCTGAAGATCATCTGATATATACAGAGGAGTTGATAGAGAATTGGGTGGGGGAAGGATTGATAGATGAAATGGAGACTATAGGAAGGGAGAGGGACAAGGGATATACCATCTTGAGGGAACTCATTGATGCATCTATGATAAATAGCCATGGTTCTAAGAAATCTTTCGGCACACCACATGGGATAGGGTTGCATGATTTGCTTCGGGATTTAGCAATCAATATTACAAGAACAGGCCCTCGGTTCATGGTTAAAGCTATGGAGCATTTAGAGGAGTCACCAAGTATGGACGAATGGGTGGAAGACATGAAGAGAGTATCACTGATGCGAAACAATATTAAAAAACTGTCAGGCAAACCCATGTGCCCTCAACTCACCACCTTGTTCTTGCAGGAAAACGGTTACTTAAGTGAGATATCCAATTCCTTTTTTGAAAACGCCCAAAGCATTAGAGTTGTTGACCTTTCTAGAAGTGGGATTAATTCCTTGCCAGAATCATTTTCTGTGTTAAAGAATCTTCGCATATTGCGAATAGATTGTTGTTATCAACTACAAAAGTTGCCTTGTCTAGCAAAGTTGAAACATCTAAGGGTATTGAGCCTTGATGGTGCATCAATGGAAGAGTTGCCACAAGGGATGGAAGAGTTGGTTAACCTCAAAAGGCTTAGACTCAACAATACATACAGCTTGAAGTTATTCCCGGCTGGAATTATACCAAAGTTATCCCGTCTCGAAGAACTACAAATGGTGAACAGTGGATGGAGATGGCCATCTAACACCATGACGGCAGCTGCAAATATTGAAGAAATTGTAAACTCACCTCAGATAACTTATCTTCGGCTTTCTTTTGAGGACGCTGGAGGCTTCAATAACTTGGTCGGATCTGGGAAGTTAATAGCAATGGAAAGGTTCTGGATTGGTTTAGAAGAGTAAATATATATCATTTTACTCCTTTTCATTTGAAATGTGTTGCAGTGCAAAATGGTATTAACGAGAAAATTCATGCTAGCACTCTCATGCTCCCTTGCAACATTGAGGCAATGAAAATCATTGGAGTGGATGACATTACTGGCCTATCACAGTTTTCTTGCCTTTCAAATGAAACCCAACTCAACTTAGCTTTTGTCAATCTTAAGTTGTTAGCAGTTATTGATTGCAGGCGGATGAAGAGTTTGTTATCTGTTCGGCTACTGCAGAACCTTCAAAATCTGGAATCGATATTTATTGGGGAGTGTCCCTTGATGGAAGATGTAGTGGCAGATGATGGGAATGCTCTCACTACCATCGCACTCCCAAAGTTGTCTTATATACGGATGATTAAAATGCCTGAATTGAAGAGCATCTTTAAGATGACGGTCACCTGCTCTTCTCTTAAAATTAGAATAAAAGGATGTCCTAAGCTGAAGAAGCTTCCTTTCACCAGCCTAGAGAAGATCAAGGGAGAGAAAGAATGGTGGGATGCATTAGAGTGGGACGATCCCGACGTCAAGGTCCAGCTTCAAGACCGTTTTAGCGAATGGGAATAGTAGTGGCCTCTCATTCTTCGTTGTCTTTCTCCATTAATTATAAGAAGCTCTACAACACGCAAAAAGACTGGGCGTCATTGTATTCTGCCCTAACTTTAGAAACCATGGCCATCTTTCGAGAGATGTATCCTCAAATCTCAATTTTCCTCTATTTCTCTTCTTCGCATCGGGGAGTTTGGGTTCTCTCTTTTGATTTACTTTGTATACTAGTTTTTCTTACTATATTGTGTTCCTGCATTCATTCTTGTTAAAGAACGATGAGATCTGTCGTCTGATTGTAATCTGATATATATTTTACTCAATTGCGCATGTAAGACTCTGTTGATTGATTTTTAGGGCATATGATTTTAGTTTTGAGTAGGTTTTGGATCCCTGGAATCCCTCCTTGTGGGGATAAGGATCTCTCCCATAAAAAAAAAATTAAAAAAAAAGATGAGATTTTGATGAGATTTCCTGATCAATCTGTGCATATGGATCTTTAAAAAGGTTCTTCTTTTTGTAAAAAGGCTTATTTTTTCTCATTTCGGGGTGCCTTCCTTATAACCAGTTTTATGTATAACATACGGAGATAATCTTGTTGTGATCCGTTTATGTTTTTACTTTTGTATATTTGTATTTCACCACAAATCATGTCATTAAATTGTAGTGCATTGTGAAAGTGTTACAACAACATTGTGATGTTGTATTTTCATATAAAATTATGAACTCGATTAGCATGTGCTTGGATGTCGAGATTTTTTAAAAGAGGTATGATTCTGAAGGTCATATTTGTCGTGCCTTCCCCTGTCTAATATCTACTGTCAGCAACAATCAATCCAATCCAATGGCTCTAAAATTACTGTATAGGTCTGTAGTTGTTATTGATGGTGCTCAATTTGAAGGTGGGCTCTTCTATTGCAGTGCATTTTGCTAAGGTAAAGGCATTTATTTTGAGTTTCTACTAAGGAGACCATGCTTGTGAATTTTTTGAGTTCCTCTAAGGATCCAGATGCAACTCACCTCATTAATGAACGGGATATGATTCAAGCTCGCAATTAAGCCACAATTTCGCAATTAATTTAGAAATTGGAGCTCGATTTCATTGTAAAAATTTAATCAATTTTAATTTGAGAAAGATATTTTAGAGATTTGACAGAAATTCTTTATTTAAGCCATCTAAATAAAAAGGTCTATCTAGAGGAGTTTCCTTTTAAAGAATCCAATCTTTCACGGTCTCTAATCAATCAATTCATATTTAGATTTTCTTATCTAAGGGTATTCATGAATGAGGCCAGCACGCTTTCGCTGGGGCTTGGACCTTAAGTTTGAATACTCAAGTCGGACTTGGATTATTTAGCTGTGCCCATTTAATAGTCAAGTCGGGCTTGGATTGAATGCTAGAGAGGCAGAGCTCGATGCAACCCCATTGCAAAAATAATTTTGGGAAAAAAGAGGAAATCATGTATTAAATGCATGACATCTTTGCTGAGGCACAAATACTCAAGCTAGTTGAGATAAGAGCAAGTATATGTAAAAATAAGACTTTTTTTTTTTTTTTTACAATGTTAACTTGGGCTGGGCTTGGATTTAATATGCTTAAGGTGGGTTGGGTCAGGCTTAATCCGAGCTTGGGTTAGGCTTGGTCCATAACTTAGAAGTTGAGCTTAGATATGGACTTCCCTCAACCAATCTACTCCGGCCCATGAACACTCCTATTATCTAATGTTGTGAGTAAGCAAATCTTATATGATGATGCTTTATTAAAGAGTTTATCAGCTAAACCTTCCATCCATTATTTCGTGCAATCCTATCATGGTTTTTAATAGATGGGATTTAATTCGATCTACACTCTTTAAACCCTCTTCAATCATGTAATTCAAATTAACGAGAGTGAGTGGAACATGAGGATACTCGCAACCGCATTTTAATGATTTATGTTATGCAATAATGTCATATCTCTTCCATTTCTTAATTTTTTTTTCATTTTTATGTATTTTTTGGTGTTTTAACATTGTTTTTATTATCACAACTCTAGTTTATTTTTTTTTTCATTTTGGTTTTGATGGGTTTTTTCAGTTTTCATGGTAATAGATTTTCGTTGATTTATATTTCTTCTTTTATATTCTAACTTCAAAAATCTTTTTAAGCATTGAGTTTTCATGATTTTATTTGTTTATCCTGGGGTATTTTTATTATTGGATTGTCAAGACTTATTTTCATATTGTATTTTGTGGTATTTGTATCAAACTTTATTTTTTTTGCATTATGGGTTTAATATTCTGATTTCAAAAGAATGTTTGAAGTAAAATACTCAACTCATTTAAAGCAAATTAAAATGCTTTAATTTAGAAATTTACCAATTATCTTTTGTTCTTATTTTATGTTTTAATTTTGAATGTAATTTTCACCGCCATAATTTAAAATTTAGACTAAATATTACTTAAGATTTTAATTATTTTTAATATTATAAATTATATATTACCCGTGCTAAGCAGGGTGGGTGTTCATGAATAAGGCAATTAGGGTGACATTTGAAATCCACCCTTGGATCCAGACCAATTATCTTTCTGGGTTAGGTCTTGTTAATTACGGTAGCAACGCAGTTGCATAAAGGTATGCCTAAACCAGCCCAAAAAGTCGGGATTCAATTGTTTCTACTAGACCAAGGTTTGGATTCAATTGTTTCTATAGGACTAAGTTCTGGATTCAATTGTTTCTACAAGCCCAAAAAGTCTAGATTAAATTGTTTAAGGTCTAAATTCAATTGTTTATACAAGACAAAGGTCTGGATTCAATTGCTTCTAAAGAAAGTTTTTTCAACATTCGCCTTAGGTAAAACCTTAGCTCTTATATCATACTGAATTTTAATCAGTTGACTCTGATATCATATTAAATTTTCTCCACTAATCAATTCTACCAGAACCTCAAGGCTTTAATAGAAGCAGTTGAAATACTTTTATGACACCTAAAACTCAAGTGTATCACCTATTTTGGGTAGTTAAGTACCCCATAACCCCATCACGCAGTCATGGAACTCGACTTGTCCAAATTCAATTGGAACTTGTCCAAATTCAATTGGGCTGTGGTGATAATTATGACCGAGTAGTAGTGGAGGGGAAAAGCAGCAAGGAAATTGCAATTTGTTTACAACAAACTGTGACTTCCGAAGCAGGGGAAAATGCAGTGCACAATGGCAACAATGGATCCATCAATTTCAAATAGAGTTGCCCAGACATGGGGATGAAACAGGTCGTATTACTTGGGCAGTTATTGTTGAGTTGCCCGAACGTGGAGATGAAACGCTTCCTTATACATGTGCTGATAATTTTATGCATGGAGATTAAACAGTTTTTATTACTGCTAAGTTGGCAATGGAGATGAAATGGTTGATATTACTTGGATTGTCATTAGGAGGCGATTAGGAAGGCAAAGAAGAATGAGGAATAGAGGAAGTTGAAAGATATAAAGAGTAATGGGGCGAAGAAACGTTTGGAGAGTTTGGAGAGGAATGAAGAGAAGAGTAGTTAAAAATGTGGCTTGAGAGGATGAAGGCAGTCAACATAATTTGGTCAAAATCAATTGCTCAATTGGCAAGGATTTGGTAATTGGATTCAATTGGCTTAATATATAATAATGGTCCATTTATAGAATTGGCATATTGTCATCCCAAGAATTGTATATTAATTCAACTGAAAAAAATAAGTGGGTCTCATCACCAGATTTATTGTGTGGATGTGGTTTCTGAAGCACCGGATCCCATCAGAACTCCGTAGTTAAGCGTGCGTGGGCAAGAGTAGTACTAGGATGGGTGACCTCCTCGGAAGTCCTCGTGTTGCACCCCTTTCTTTAAACTCCGCCAGTTTTGCTGCCAGTCCCAAGCCTGGGTAAAGGAGGAGGGTTGCGTTAGGTAGGTGACAGCCAGCGTAAAACTTTGTCACAACCCAAACATAAATTCTGAACAAATGATATTTCACGATAAGGCTAGGGCATTCCCCACTTTAAGCGATGCATTGCAGCATCGCCCGGCTGCAGTGAAAAGTGTGCAAGGGCTATCGCATGACTTTGGGCTAATGCGGTTAAAGAAGTTAGTTCATGAGAAGAAGAGGAGGAATAGGAAAATTAGACTTGCTACTTGGAATATAGGAACCTTGACAGGCAAGAGCATGAAGTTGGTTGAGGTAAAAAGAAGAATAATTAGTGTGGCTTGTATACAGGAGACAAGGTGGAAAGGGAATAAAGCTAAGGAGCTCATGGATGGGTATAAGCTTTTCTATGCAGGAAAGAGTAATACAAGAAATGGAGTAGGTATAATTATAGATAAGGATTTAAAAGAGAAAATTGTGGGGGTAAAGAGGTTTGGTGATAGAATTATAGCAATTAAACTAGTACTAGAGGAAGACATAATTCATATTATTAGTGCATATGCTCCCCAAGTAGGACTAGAAGAAATTGTGAAAAGACAATTTTGGGAGGAGATAGATGATTTAATGCGAGAAATCCCAAATAGTGATAAAATTGTCCTTGGAGGGGATTTAAACGGGCATATAGGAAGAGATAATAGAGGATATGAGAGAGTGCATGGAGGGCATGGATTTGGAGAAAAGAATAAATTCGGAAACACTATATTGGACTTTGCAGTGGCATTTGATCTTATAGGAGCAAATACTTACTTTAAAAAGAGAGATGAGCATTTAATTATATATAAAAGTGGGAGTAATATGAGTCAGATAGACTTTTTTCTAGTTTAAAAACAGGACCGATTGGCTTGTAAAGATTGTAAGATTATCCCAGGAGAGAGTTTGACTACGCAACATAGGTTTGGAGTTTTAGATATTTGCATTAGAAGTAAAAAGAGAGTAGTAGTAAACAAAATAGACCCTAAAACAAGGTAGAGAGATTTGAAGGGGGAAAGAGCAAATATATTTAAGGACAAAATGATTGAAAAAGGAGAATGGAATATTGAAGGAGAAACTACAGTAATGTGGAATCAAATGGCTAATTGCATTAGGAATGTTGCAAATGAGGTACTTGGAGAATTAAAAGGGAAGAGACATATTAATAAAGAAACATGGTGGTGGAGTATGGAGGTTCAGGAAGTTATTCGACAAAAAAAACATTGCTACAAAGTTTGGCAGGGGACTAAGAGTATAGAAAATTTTGAGTTGTATAAGAAGGCAAAGAAAGAAGCTAAGAAAGTAGTAAGTAGTGCAAAGTTCAAAGCATACGATGACCTTTATAATAGGTTGGGAATAAGAGAAGGAGAAAAGGATATTTTTAAGCTTGCAAAAATAAGAGAAAAGAAAAGTAGGAACTTAGATCATGTCAAATGTATCAAGGACAATGAGGAAAATATTTTGGTGAAGGACAACGATATTATAGAAAAGTGGAAAGAATATTTTAGTAAACTTTTAAATGAAGAATTTTTAGGCGATACAAGAGTGGAGGAGGATACTTCATTACAAGAGTATATTTTTCTCCGTAGAATTAGAGGGGTGGAAGTGAAGGAAGCATTGAAGCGAATGAAGACAGGAAAGGCAACAGGCCCAGATGGTATTCCGATAGAGGTATGGAAATGCTTAGAAGAGGTTGGAGTAAGTTGGTTATGTAGACTATTCAATAAGATACTTGTGACAAAGAAAATGCCGGATGAATGGAGAAGAAGCATTATAGTACCTATATATAAGAATAAAGGAGATATACAAAATTGTACCAACTATCGAGAGATTAAACTTATGAGTCACACTATGAAGTTATGTGAGAGAATAATAGAGCAAAGACTGAGAAAAAAGACTAAGATTTTGGAAAATCAATTTGGTTTTATGCCGGGGAGATCAACTATGGAAGCTATCTTTTCACTTAGGCAATTAATGAAAAAATACTGAGCAAAGAGGAAAAATCTACATATGGTCTTTATCGATTTGGAAAAAGCCTATGATAGGGTATCGAGGAATTTAATTTGGTGGGTCTTAAAGAAAAGGAATGTTCCAAGAGGTTACATTGAAATTTTAAAGGATATGTACGAAGGTGCAATAACATATGTGAAAACCACATGTGGAGAAACGGGCGGATTTCCCGTGACCATAGGCTTACATCAGGGATCATCCTTAAGCCCTTATCTCTTTGCATTAATTATGGATGAGTTAACTGTGCATATTCAAGAAGAAGTACCGTGGTGTATGTTGTTCGCAGATGATATAGTATTGGTGGATGAATCAAGAGAGGGTGTAAATGCAAAGCTTGAGAGATGGCGGAGGGCATTAGAATTTAGAGGCTTTAAAATAAGTCGTACAAAGACAGAATATATGGATTGCAATTTCAGTGGACATATACAAAGTGTTGAAACCACTGTCAAAATTGAAACCCATGAGATACCACGTAAAGATTCTTTTCGGTACCTAGGCTCGATGATTAGTAAGGATGGGGAGATTGACGAAGATGTGGAGCATAGGATAAGAGCCGGATGGCTGAAGTGGAGACTAGCTTCGGGAGTACTTTGTGATAGACAAATGCCAACAAAATTGAAGGGAAAATTTTACAGGACAGTGGTTAGACCAGCTATGACATATGGAGCAGAATGTTGGCCAATTAAGAAGACACATATTCATAAGATGGATGTAGCGGAAATGAGAATGCTTAGGTGGATGTGTGGTAAAACTAGGAAAGATAAAATTAAAAATGAGCGCTTTCGAGAACATTTAGGGGTAGCACCAATAGGAGATAAGATTAGAGAAACTCGTTTAAGATGGTTTGACATGTTGAGCGTAGGGCAGTAATGGCACCGGTGAGAAAAAGTTTGGATATACAGGTGGAGGGTCCATCAAGAGGTAAGGGTAGGCCGAAGAAAACATGGATGTAAGTCATTAATTCAGATTTGAAGAAGTTGCACTTATCGAAAGATTTAGCTCAAAATAGAACAGAATGGAGAAATATAATTTATGTAGCCGACCCCAACATGGTTGGGATAAGGCTTTGATGATGATGATGATGATGATGATGATGATGTGGTTTCCAAAGAAGGGATAAAAAAGAGGAAAGAAATATCACTCATTGTTGCTTTTTTTAGAGAAAAAAGTAGGCAATTTAAATGCTCCAACTTCTTCCTAGCAAGAACACATTATTAGCCAATTAAAATTAGGGTTTCTTTTTTTGAACAAAATGCTTAGGCTGACTCTTTAAAAAGTTGTCACATATGAGTTCTATCTCTAGAAATCACAATATGAAATCCACCTTTAAGAATTACAACATAAAATTCACCTTTTTAAAGAATTATTAAATGTAGCCTAATTTTAGAAATCATGGTAAGCGGGCCCCTCTTTAGGAATTCAGTAGCTGGTGGTTCCGCTGCAAAGTAATCGAGATTTTTGAAAATCATAATCGTAGTGGGGTGAGACTTGCAATGCCTCCTTTCGAGCATTTGAAGATTCTGATGTCCTCCTAACCCAACCTAACAGCAGCCTCTTCAAGACGTGGAGAAGGGCTCCTTTTGGCTATATTGGGTCAAGCTGTCTACGTAATAAGTTGTATGGACTTTACATATTCACATGCACATCCTTTTCTGGGTCTTTTTTTTTTCTTTTTTTCTAATTCTAGTTTAGAAGGGTTGCAGGAAGCAAGCCTCAGTTGGAGTGGGGCATCCTTGGGTGAAGAAAAAGACCTTAGATGATATAGTATAACTTTTGGGTCAGGGAAGGTGATTGTCGAGGTTCAAACTTTAGACAGCTACGTGAGAATGGACTCCTCTTACCACTATGGCAAGAGATGCATCGACACTATTGAAAAGGATAGTTTCAGTATTGCCCATATGTAATCCTTTGGATAGATGATGGGGTCCGCAGACACTAAAATGGAATAGACTTACTAATGTAACCACTATACGTGCTGAATAGGATGAATGGCTATTACTCTCGGAACAAAAGGATCAAAACCTCACCCATCCCAAGCTGAATTTACAGATTGCACTTTTCCGGCCAAGCATTGAGGATGAGATACCCATATTCTAGGACCATACTAGCCTGTTACATAAAATGTGCCAAGCCCAATGCAAAGCACCCTAGAGAGAAATAAATGAATTCCATCTTCTGTTTTTTTGGTCCATTGATTCAACGCATCCGGCTCGATGATTCTTCCAAAAAGTCTTATCTTTCTATCCATCTTCATTGAATTAAGAAAATAAAGACACACTCACTTTGGGACTTGCTGCTTCCCTTGGTGGATAAGACAGCCAAACTCATCCTTGGTGGGTGTCATTACTTCTCTCCCACTTGGCCTAAATTGAGCTAAAAATTAAAAAAAAAAAAACCCCTAAACTCATGCTCCCTCTTTCTGCTTTTATGCTATGGAAAATGGCCTCCAAAACCAAAAGGTGGATTGGATATACCTTCTCCCTCACTCTAGTCAAAAAAGAAAGACCGCATGATCTTGGCAAATCCGATGCCTAATCTGACGATCAGAATTGTCACTCACACTACTACCATACTTTAATAACATTTGCTAGTCTCGAATGGGGTCTACACTAGATTTAATCTGAAATGTGTAACAATAGTTTAATTAATATCAATCAAACTTTCTCAGATATGAAAGAAAACTTTTACCAGGAAACGATTTCTTTGTAACTAACTGCTTGATCTCATGTGGACCATGTGCCAATGGCCATATGATTTCTAAGATTCTCTTCTATACTGTTGGATTTATGTCTTGTATTCCGGGTCAACCGTATGGGTCCATTGGTTCAGCTAGAGACTAACCTTAAGCTCAATGGTATTTTATTAATTGTACCAGGGCTTACTTAGAAGCTAAGAAAGTAGAGATTATAAATATGATATAATCCGTAACCCTATATCTTATGGAAGAGAGTGTCCTCTCTTACTTGTAATATTTTCACACCACAAAGGGGAGATAATGAAAGAGTGTGAGTTGCGATTTGCCTTTACTTATTATAGTGAATATAATATCGTTTCTATCTGTAGATGTAATCCTAATTGGGTGAACCACATAAATTTTTTCTGTCTTTTCTTTGTTTGTGGCTTAATTGCCGTTTGTAGGTTTTCCACTTTCGCACATGTACAACAATTAGACAATGCCAGTTTTTTCTCTTGGTGGCTCGAGTTAAGTTGTGGAATTCAAGTTAAGGTGTGGAGATTGTTAGTTTTATGCAATATATTCCAATTTAATTGAGTGGGTCCATTGAGTTAGCCAAGGGTACTTTGGTAATTATATCGGAGTGCGTTTAGGTCTAAGAAAGCTAAGATTATAAATATTTTACATTCTGTAATCCTAATCTTGCAGCCGAGAGATCCCTTTCTTGCCCTGGCGAGAGCGTGAGAATCAGTATTCAACGTTTTTTGATTTTTTTTTTTTGTTTGTTTTAATGACCGGTGTCTCTTCTTTGCGTGCAGCTTGATTATCACAGGTTTGGCGCTTACGCAAGTGCACAAAAATTGGTTTCGGAGGCTGGTTGTGGTGTGTGATGATCAGATTTTCCTTGTTGGAGCTGCAGATTTTTTACCGGCTTGCTGTGGAGAAGGTGGAGATTGGTTTGATCTCCGTTGAGCCAGAAAGACTTGGTGGAGTTGGAGTAAAAGAGATGAGGTTTTGAGATCGAAGGTGCTGCTGGTTCCGTTTCTAACCGTTGCAGTTTTTATTTTGGTTGAAGATCTTCACCGAGAAGATTGATTTGGGTTCTGGGCGCTGTTAATCAGAGAAAAAGGCTTCACGGAGGAGGGTTATGGAGTTCCTCTCATCGGAGAAGAGAAAAAGGGTTATCGGTCCTGATCGTTGCTGCATGCGAAGAAGAAAACCGGAGAAGACAGGCCACTGGTTGCATCACCGGAAGAAACAAGGGTTCTCTGTGTTTCTGGGTTTCCTGTTTGGGTCCTGGAATTCAGTATTTCTTGAGGAAGAAGATCGGAGAAGGAAGATCGTTGCCGATCCTTTTGCCTGAGGAAGCATGGGACTTGTTTGAAGAAAACGTTGGTGGTCATGTGTTGGATTCTTTAGAAATTAAACCCATTGCAGAGCTTATTGTCAAGGAATGTGATTGTCTACCACTAGCAATCATCACAGTCGGACGAGCTTTGAGAGAGGTGGGAGATGTTAGCGTGTGGAGAAATGCACTATATGAATTAAAATGCTCATATACAGAAATTGATGGTATGGATGACTATGTCTTTCCTCGTCTGACGTTTAGTTATAATCGGTTAAAAAACGATAGACTCAGAGGTTGTTTCTTATATTGTGCCTTGTATCCTGAAGATTATCAGATAAATACAGAGGAGTTGATAGAGAATTGGTTGGGGGAAGGACTGATAGATGAAATGGAGAATAAAGAAAGGGAGAGGGACAAGGGATATACAATCTTGAGGGAACTCATTGATGCATGTATGATAAATTGCCCTAGTTCTGAGAATTCTGTCGGTAGACCAAATGTGATACAGCTGCATGATTTGCTTCGGGATTTAGCGATCAATATTACAAGAGCAAGCCCTCGGTTCATGGTTAAAGCTAGGGAGCATTTAGAGGAGTCACCAAGAGAGGATGAATGGGTGAAAGACATGAAGAGAGTATCACTGATGGATAACAAAATAAAAATACTGTCAGGCCAACCCATGTGCCCTCAACTCACCACCTTGTTCTTACAGGGAAACTATTGCTTAAGTGAGATATCCAATTCGTTTTTCAAAAATATCAAAGGCTTGAGAGTTGTTGACCTATCTCGAACTAGCATTAATTCCGTGCCAGAATCATTTTCTCTGTTGAAGAATCTTAAAACATTGCGGTTAAATTCTTGTCCACAATTACACAAGGTGCCTTTTCTAGCAACGTTGAAACATTTAAGGGTATTGAGCCTTAATGATACATATGTTGGGTTATGTCTTGTATTCCGGTTTAGCCGGATCGGTCGTCTGGGTTAGCCAGAACCGAGGCTCAAGTTTAGGGGTATTTTAGACATTATGTATGAGTTTTCTTGGTGGCCAAGAAAGCGGGATCTATATATATTGATGTATTGTAATCCTAGATTCTGAGGGGATCGAGATGGATCATAGTAGATGAGTTCTCTTCTCCCGTGGACGTAGGCAAGATTGCCGAACCACGTAAAATTGCTGTGTTCATGTGTATGATTGCTTGATGGGTGTGATTGCTGTGTGTTCATCGTGGTAGATCTATTGATCGCGGGTTGTTTCCACTGCGCCGCTTTTCCCAACAAGTGATATCAGAGCAAGGTTGAGATCGCTGGTGGTTTTGCAATTGACGGATCGTGTTGGATGTGCCTGAAGAAAAGGAGCCACGGCTTCTTTGTTGTAGGGAAGATAGGGCTCAGCTTTTTGTTTCCGAAACAGAGAAGAAGAAGGTGATCTTGGTTGGGCCACAGTCAGAGAAGAAGACAATCGAGTCTCCTCCCTCCTGTTCATCATCGCCAGGCCCAATCAGGGAGAAATCGTCGGTCCAGAGAAAAAAAGAAAAAAAAAAGGAGATCCGGCAATTTCGGTTTCTTTGGCAGAAAGCAGGGAGCCGTGCGCATCATCGCCCTGCTTTGGTTGGTTGCAGAATTGAGAACGAGGACGACCGGAGGAAAGGAAAAAAAAAAAGTCACTAACCTGTCGTCGCCGGCCGCCGGTCCTCGCTGCCCGCCGTTGCCGTCGCAGCTGTCGCCGCCGTTGGTCCCAAGCTGCCGATGCCGGACCAGGACGCTAGAGCAGCAACCGCCGCGGCCGCTGCATCTCTGCGCCGTTTGCAACTGGGTTGTAGACCCAGACGCAGAGAAGCAGACCCAGACGCAGAGAAGGAAGGAGACGACCCAGATTCGGGTTTCTGGGTCTGGGTTTGGGTCGGGTCCGCTTGACCTAACCTGCTGTGCAGAAAGCCCAAGCTGCAACGGGTCGGGTTTGGGTTCCGGGTTGGGTCAATTCAACCCGACCCGTGAGGAGAAGCCCAGCGACAGCAGCGAAGTTTGGTTCCGGGTTAGGTTGGACCTGAACCCGATACGGCAAAAAAGACCAGCAGAGCGAGCAGTTCAGTTCAATTCGGGTTAGGTGAACCCGACCCGGATACATTTCAGAAGCCCAGTTTGCCAGCAATCCATGACGTCAGCAGTGAAGTCAGCTCGGTCAATAGGCAGGTTTGACCAGATTTGTGGCTGAAATTGTTTCTGCGATATCTTGATCGTCCGATGTCTGATCGGAGATCCGTTTGAGCCTACGGACTCGTTTTGAGCAGATCTACGCGTATATGGAAGAAGATGGGTTGGTCAATGGTCAACATGGTTTTTTGACTAATTGGAGTGTAGAGAATGAATTCTGCTATATCGAAGCCATCCGGAGTCGGATTTCAGATCCGTTTCTTCCAGCGTGCTCACGGTGACGAGATCTATGAGGCAGATAAAAGATATTGGCAGTTTGATGGGCAGAAAATTGGGGGATTGAAGAAACTGACAGATTCACGATGATAGCAATGGATTCAAGCATCACGGGCCAGATTGAAGTGTTTGATGGAAAAACGACTTCAGGGATTGGTAGAGAAGAATGTTAGACTCCGTGACACAGCAATGATTGAAAAGTGTTACTTGATGTCAAGAATGGTAGATTGCTCCAGAACTTTGATGAAAGCTCAGATCCACATCGAAGGGATTGGGAAAGAGTGACATGCCAAAGTAGAAGGAAAAAGCAAAATCAGAAGGAGGTAGTGTGCAAGAAAGCTCGGATTCGGTTGAAAAGAATCAGTTTTGGTCACTACAGGTTGATAGGGGATGGAGATAGAACACCGGGATGGAGATAGAAGGAAGGATTCACAAGGTACCAGTGAGATCCGGATTCGAGGAGGTCTTCAGTTTTGTCTTGACGGACGGAAGTTAGGTTCATTGTGTTGCAAGGATGCATGCATGTGGCAACAAAAAGCTAAGCCCCATCTTTCCCTGCAACAAAGAAGCCGTGGCTCTTTTTCTTCAGGCACATCCAACGCGATCCGTCAATCGCAAAACCGCCAGCGATTTCAACCTCGCTCTGATACCACTTGTTGGGAAAAGCGGCGCAACAGAAACTACCCGCGATCAACGGATCTACCACGATCTACGTAAGCAATCACACCATCAAGCAATCACACACATGACACAGCAGTTTTACGTGGTTCGGTAATCTTGCATACGTCCACGAGAGGAGAGAACTCATCTACTATGATCCATCTCGATCCCCTCAGGATCTAGGGTTACAGTACATCAATATATAGATCCCGCTTTCTTGGCTACCAAGAAAACCCATACATAATGTCTAAAATACCCCTAACCCTGAGCCTCGGTTTTGGCTAACCCAGACGACCGATCCGGCTAAACCGGAATACAAGACATAACCTAACAATCTCCACCTTGGCTTGGATTCCATAAATCCTTAGAGCCACCTTGAGATACCTGGTAATGTCTTTCACGCACCTTGCTGAAGGGTACGTCTCAGCACACGCTACGACCTAGCGTGGCCACAGTTGCCTCCTTTGACCTCAACACCACCGTCTTGAACCTTCGAAGTGCTCTCCATTTGTTACCACATGCATGCATCCTTGCAACACAATGAACCTAACTTCCATCCGTCAAGCAAAACTGAAGACCTCCTCGAATTCGGATCTCACTGGTACCTTGTGAATCCTTCCTTCTATCTCCATCCCGGTGTTCTTTCCGTCAAACCTACAACTGTCCTGTTCTAGCCTGTTCTAGTGGGTTGGGCACAGTACATGCGGGTTAGGTATAACCCGATGCTTAAACCGGCTTACTCCGATCTGAACAAGACTACCTTTTTTTCCCCGAGAAAATCATCTCCGTTCAGGGCTTCCTGGATTTCCGCTAGATGATATCATCAAAGATCTATCAATCCATCTTCCGATGATCCATCGCATCTAACTCCACCTGAACCGCAGATTTCAGGTGGAGTTGCCTCAAGAGATTGAGGAGTTAGTTAACCTCAGAAAGTTTAGTCTCAACAATACACAGAGATTGAAGTTATTTCCGGCAGGAATTATACCGAAGTTATCCCGTCTGCAAGAACTACAGATGATTGATAGTGGATGGAGTTGGCCATCAAACACTGAGAGGGCAGCTGCAGATATTAAAGAAATTGTAAACTCAACTCGGATAACTTGTCTTCAAATTTCATTTGAGGACGTTCAAGGTTTCCATAAGTTGGTGGGATCTGGGAAGTTATTAGCAATGGAAAGCTTCTGCATTACTTTAGGGGAAGGATATCATACTTGTTCTAGGGAATATTTGAAATTTGTTGCGGTGGGAAGTGATGTAGTTGGGGGAAATCATGCTAGCACTCTCATGATCCCTTGCAACATTGAGGCAATGGAAATCACAGAACTGCATGATATTACTAGCCTATCGCAGTTTTCCTACCCATCAAACGAAACCAAGCTCAACTTGCAGTTTTTGGGTCTTTTTAGTTTGCCCAATCCAAGGGCCATCTCGGATGGTGTTCCCTCAAAAGAAGCTTTTGTCAATCTTAAGCAGTTGAAAGTGAGTGGTTGTAAGCGGATGAAGAGTTTGGTATCCCTTGGGCTACTGCAGAACCTTCAAAATCTGGAAATGTTTCATATCAGCGAGTGTGGCTTCATGGAAGATGTAGTAGCAGGTGATGGAAATGCTCTCAGTACCATCTCACTACCAAAGCTGAGGAATATAGAAATCGTACGCTTGCCTGAATTGAAGAGCATCTTTAAGACGGGGGTCACCTGCTCTTCTCTTAAAATTATGATAGTAACCGGATGTCCTAAGCTGAAGAAGCTTCCTTTCACCACCGTAGAGAGCATCTATGGAGACAAAGAACGGTGGAACGCATTAGAGTGGATGATCCCGACGTCAAGGTCCGGCTTCAAGACTGTTTCACCTATTGTGCCTTCCATTTTTAGTAGTTTTATGTGTAAGGAGATAATCTTGTTGTGGTCCATTTATGTTCTTACTTTGTAGTATATTGTAGTGGACCACAAATCATGTTATCAAATTGTGGTGCTCTGCGAAAGTGTTACAAAAACAGTGATTTGGAATTTTTATAGAAAATGATATACTCAAATAGCATGTGCCTGGATGTTGATATCTCCAAAAGAGGTCTGATTCTAAAGACCATATTTGTTATGCCTTCCCCTTTCAAAAATATACTGTCGTCAACAATCAATCCAATTCAATGGCTCTAAAGAGGTGATCAATATGAAGGAGGGCCTAATTTCAATTGCAGTGCAATTTGGTAAGGTAAAAGGCATTTATTTTGAGTTTTTTTATCATATGTAGGGGAGAAACTGATCAAAGTAGGCTCTGTTACCAGCATACCATTGACCATATTGAATTAAATATGTCAATTTAAGCAGATCATTTGTGAATTTTCAGTAGCAATTCGTTATCTCATGCCATATTGAAGAGTTCTAAAATAATTTTTTTTTTCCAAGATTTGACTGACTAGATGTGTAGATCACTCTCATTGGAATATGTTGGTGAAGACAAATTGTCAAGTAGGATCCAAATGGAGAGGATATCACTAGTTGAAGATGAACCGTTGAAACTTGCTTGAATTATGGGCCCAGACTCTCACTTTTGTTATCTCTATGCTCTGCGAAGGATTCTGACATGATGCAAGCGAATACGGGTTGGGTCTAACCTGTGCTCGAGCCCACTAGCTGGGTTAGACTTGACTTAGGCAATGCTGCTGGGGTTTTAATGGATCTCTTACAGGTTGGGTCAGACCCGAACCCTTGCACAACACAGTTGTGCCAGGCTGGTAACATATCAGTTTGGATTAGATGATGCCTAGCTGATTAGAGATATGGATTGAACCCCATGTGACACAATGGCCTCTTCACTAGTTGCTTTGGAGTCGAGACAACCAAAAGCGGAAATAGGAGCCCTTTCACTTTTGTCTCGGTTGCCACGTAGAGAAGAAGAATAGAGACATTAAAAAAAGAGCTAAAAAAAAAGAGACTAGAATTAAAATATGTGTTTGGCAATGGAAGCATCTATTTTAAATAGACAATTTTAAATAAATAGTTAAAAGCTTTTCACAGTCATATTAAGATCTACTAGGTATCGAGCCTTGAAGTTTTACTTCATAACCATGTTTGGCCTCTCAAAGAGATCTAACGGTTTGGATCTTGTGTTTGAGACCCCTAATTTTTTTAAAAAATATTTAATAATTCACGTTTTTACATAAATATCTCAAGTTTGGTGATGATCTAACGGTTGAAATTTGGTCTCACAATGGTCATTGACCTTCTACACATTTGCAATGGTTTGGATTGTTATTTACTATCCCAGAAATAATTAAAAAAAAAATAAAAAAGGGGTTGCCTGTGGACTAGTTACAAATTCGGCATATTAAATTCAATGGTTGAAAGTTTTTCACAAATATCTTGAGATTCACAAGGAATCAATCCTTGAAAATTGACCGCATAGCCGTTTTTAGTCTTCCCAACATTTCCAATGATTTGGATCTTGTGTTTGGGCCCCACAGAATTCAAAAACTAATATCCAATGGCTCACGCTTTCTTGCACATATCTCGAGATTCAGGATGAATTAACGGCTGAAATTTGGATGGGTGGCCGTAATTGATCATGTGAACATTTTCAACGGTTTGGATGTAGATTGAGGGGGTTGGATTTCGAGAAAAATCGAAAAAATGTGCTGGGCGTGATCCATGAAAACACTGTAGCTGGGCGCCTCTTTTTTTTTCCCCTCTTATTTAGAAATGCATCACATGGCCTTCTCTTCAAAATAGAGCTTTTACCTCTTATTGTCTAAATTAAATAGAGCTTAATACACATGCCAAACGCCTCTATTTTTTTAACTCTATAAATTTTAGACATTTAGACAATAAGAGCCTAAAAATTAGACATGCCAAACATGCACTAAGTGATGCTACAAAAAGAAAAAAGAAAAGAAAAATGCAGAGAAGAAAGGAAGAAGAGAGGAGAAAAAAGAAGGGAAGAAGAAGAGAAAGAACGGAAGAAGAGAGGAGAAAGAGGAGAGAGAGGAAGAAAGAAATGAATAAAAGAAGAAGAAGAGAGGAAAAAAGGAAGTGATTAAGGTGTTTTTTTTTTCCTTTCTTTCTTTCTTCTCTTCTTTCTCCTCTCTTCTTCTTCCTTTCTTCTCTCTTCTTCTTTTCTTTCTTCTCTCTTCTTCCTTTCTTCCATTCTTTTTTCTCCTTTCTTTTCCCTTTCTTCTCTGCTTTTTTTTTTCTTTTTTTTTTTTTTTTGTATCTAGCGTCACTTAGCCACACATACAAAGGAAAAAAAAATTGCAAAGAAGAAAGGAAGAAGAGAGGAGATAGAAGAAAAGGAAAAAAAAAAAAGCCCCTTAATCGCTTCCTTTCTTCTCCTCTTTTTCTTCCTTTCTTCCTCTATTCTTCTTTTATTCCTTCTTTTCTTCCTCTCTCTCTTCTTCTCTTCTTTCTCCTCTCTTCTTCTTCCTTTCTACCTCTCTTCTTTTTCCTTTCATTTTTCTCCTCTTATTTTCCTTTTTTCTCTGCTTACTTTTTTCGTAACAATTTTTTTTTTTTCACATGATCAGGCCTTATGAACCCGATTAGTGCACATAAAAAAATTAGGACTAATTGTGATTAGTGTCTATTTAAGGGTTTTTTTTTCTTTGTCAAATCCTCTTTTAAAATTGAGCATCAAATAACCTTTCCTTTTAGAAGAAGTAATATCAAAAGATGGGAAATGAACTACCTGCCATCACCCTACTACCCCATTTTCCATTATCGTTTGTTTATGCTTCCTTGAAAAGAAAGGTTTTTTAATCCCTAAAAATTTTTGGGGCCAGTGAGTTGTTTGGACTTTAATGGGTAGAAGTCTATGCTTTGTTAATTGGATGTAGTGAATTAAAGAAGTTGGGAGGTGCTAATGATGTCATAGAAGGAGATTCCTTTTCAACTATTCAATGGGGCTTGGGTCGGTCTTACTACCCTTAGCTTTTGGCAGACTTGATTGAGGAAATTCTTGATATATCGAATCAGTTGAGATTGTCTTTTCGTCATTTTCTTGGCTGACAAATTATGAAGCGGATGGGCTAGCAAAGGAGGGAGTACACTGTCTTTCTATTTCTTTTGTTGATTAGTTCCCTTTGATCTTGTTTCTTGCTTTTGGTATGTTTCTTTCTTCTTTCTAGTTTGAAATAAAATTTACTGTTTTATACAAATATAAATATATATATATATATAAAGTTCACTTTTGATATTCATTTTGAACCACTAATGGTATAAACCATACGCATTCAATTCATATTTATTTTTACAGAAACACGCAGACCCAAGAAGTAAATTAGGCCGACAGCCATATTTGACAAGATTTATTTTTTCTTGAATGGTAACACAATTTTCTTAAAAGGGAATTTTCATGCTAAAAAGTTCACAAAAAAATAAGGTAAAATAAAATAATAATAATAATAATCATATTAAGAAGAGAAGAATGGATTTAGTTGCATTGCTAAAGCTTGATAGGGATCAATGAATCCAAATCAATAAGAAAGAAACTATTGTGCCAACCTAAAATGGATTTCAGTCTGCAATGATTTGAGTAACAATGACAAGAAACTTTTGTGCTGACCAGCCTAACCTGAAATGTATTTCAGTCCTCAATGACTGAGATCATTAGCAACTATTGTGCTAACATCATCGATTGGCAAGAAGGAACTACCAGTAAAATTTAAGTACGGAACATAAGAAGAGGGCCTCACGAGTCATGCCTAAGGACTCACTCCCTGATCACCTCATGCATGACCATGAAATTCTCCAGGAAGAAAGCAACTTCTGGTATTCCGATACTCTTTGGCAAGAGCCCTAGAAAGTTCTGTATAATCTTTTCAAAACCAAAGTAACCCAATTATTGGTCTTCTGCATTGATATGTTACTAGGGTTTAATTGTACAAGTCAAACAAGAGCTACATCCATCACTAGGGCTTAATTGTACTAGTCAAACAAGATCTACATCTATTAAGACACCTAATGACCAAATGAAGACACTAAATAAGATATTCATTAAAAAGAAAGATAGCTTGAAGAGATGGAAAGCCCATGCTTCATGCATTTGCATCATTCCATCTAGGTTGGAGGAACTCGCCCATGAGTTTGTAGTAATCCACCTGGATCAAACACGAGTTGTACTGTACCTCAATCTTATAATTGATTTTCCTATAAGTGTTTTGCTTTGGTCAAAGATGGAAAAAATACCTTCCATTCATTGGTGTGACTTGGTAGTCTTGGATCATCAGCTTTGGTATCCAGCTTCACCAAACCGTTGGATCACTTGAAAAGTTACTGTTGCTTCTCTTTAAGATCATCAGATATGTCTGATTGGATTTTGATATGCTATATTGAATCATAGCCAGAGTTCAGAATTTCCATACTTGGTTGGATATCATTAGTACTCTTGTCAAATAGGTTTTCAGGTGTTAACTTAAGTGATTTGATGATCCTTTTTTATACAATTTTCTACCTGAAGGGTCCATGGGCATGGGTATCATCCATCTAAAGATGATTAGCAGATTGTTTTGTTATTTTGTAGCATATAATCTATATGTTCTTCACCCAGTCAAAACTAAATTGGATTTGCTTGAGTGTTGCCTTTGCTTTAGCACTGTATGTTGCTGACTAATTCAGATGACTGGGCTTGACCTTTCGATGATCCAAATCAAGTCCTTTAACGGAATCCTCTTCAATTCTCTCTCTTCAGATGACTGGGCTTGACCTTTCGATGATCCAAATCAAGTCCTTTAACGGAATCCTCTTCAATTCTCCCTCTCTCTCTCTCTCTCTCTCTCTCTCTCTCTCTCTCTCTCTCTCTCTCTCTCTCTCTCGGGAATCCATTTAATTAAACACTTGAGCATTGGGTCAAAACTAGCTCTGATGCAAATTGGCATAAGCTGAGCACCATTCCAGATCCAACTGAGATTCACTATAGTGATATAGGTCAATCTGATGCAAACCTGAAAAAACCCCGTATTCTTTTGTAGGAAATCGTGTGGCCCGCATGCCACGGGTCCCACGTCAGATCAAGCAGGGCAGATGTCAACAGAGATGCAATCCCACTTTAGTGTAAGACTTGATCTGGGTCTCATAATAAGACTCCCAATAGGATCAGTGGATGTGGGCTTCTGGTGGAAGATGTCTCTAGTAAGTGTGACTCTTCGGGACTTGTCTATATAAGGATAAGGGAGCCCTAGGGTTTGGGACGATCATTATTCTCTCCATTCCCGTAGGAAAGATAAAAGGCGAAGAGATCCACGGAGCTTCCCATCATCGGAACGCACATAGATCTCCAGCCATGTGACGGAGTCTCTTCATCCGGATCCATCATCTTTGAGTCTACCATCAGCCCAGATATTGTGATTCACAAGAAGTACATAATGCCAAGTAAATCTGGCCAACAATAGAGAACAAGCTAAGAAGTTTGACTAGGATCACATGTGGCTGGATTTAGCTGCAGTGCAAAAGCATAGTAACTATTGGAAGATGCTCGATGTTGTAACTAAGCAGTAAAGGGTTCTGAGTAATGTTGCCATTCCTTAAGATAAAGGAAGAAAGCAACATTTGGCATTCCAATGTTGTCATTAATTTCTTGGACAAGAGCCCTACAAAAGTAAACCCTATATCTAATCCTATCTAATGATTTATTGCCAAGCTTATTCATTCCTCCTAACCAAGATCTAAGCTATTAAAATTCCTAATTCAAAAATTGAAACTAAATAAGATTTTCATTAGAAAAAGGATCTTGCTTGAAGAGATGTGGACCCCTTACCTCATGTATATGCATCACAATGGTTCGATTCTCCCAGGTATATTTATTGATGATCAAAGGTGCTAGAGTGGATTGATATGTAAAGTAGATTTCATCTGCATGTACGTACTCCATTGTTGATTAATAAAAAAAATAAAAATAATAAAAAAACCTGAATCTGCTAGTTTAGTCTGGATCACTGTTGAAGTAAGAAGCCTCACCATCATCATCATTATCATACAGCTTTATCCAAACCATGTTGGGGTTGGCTACATGAATTTTGTTTCTCCATTTCGTTCTATTTTGAACAAAATTCTTCGATAAGTTAAACTTCTTCAAATCTGAATCAATGACTTCCATCAATGTTTTCTTCGGCCTGCTCTTACCTCTTGATAGGCCATCCACCTGTATAGCCAAACTTTTTATCACCAGTATCATTACCGGTCTACGCTCAATATGCCCAAACCATCTTAAACGGGTTTTTTTAATCTTATCCCCTATTGATGCTATCCCTAAATGCTCTCGAAAGTGCTTACTTCTAATTTTATCTTTTCTAGTTTTACCACACATCCAGCTAAGCATTTTCATTTCCGCTAAATCCATCTCGGAAACCTCACCTGGAGCCCAAAATCTATTGGGAAAGCAACTTGTTTCATCCATGGGTGATACTTTGGTCTAGATTGGAACTCTGGCCAAAAGTGGGCTCAAGAAATATTACTTTGGTTTGATCAATATCTGAGCTATGACAATTCGTGGTATGCTCTTACTGAATTTTGTAGGTTATTGTGGGCGGCAGTTGTGGTGGTGGGGCTTTCACCGGAGGAACTGCTGCTGCAACAGGCTCTTCCAGCAGTGCACCAGCTGATGTGGCACCACCTGCTGAGGAGAAGGAAGAAAAAGAGAGCGATGAAAACATGGGATTTTCTTTTTGATTAGTATAGTAATTATGACTCGTTCGGTGTTCTTCAGTAGAGTTCTTGTGGGTTTTTAGGTGAATATGAGAGGTGGCTTTCTGGAGCAGATTAGCGTGTCTATTTCTTGGGGTTTATTTCAGTGATCGAAACGTATAGTTGGATGTATGTTCTTTTAAGTTTTAGGCACACATTTGTAATCCCAAGACATCTATTTTTTCTATTTTATGGTAGGTATCTATTTTCCTTTTATTGCGAGTTGAAAAAGTATATCTAGTTAGGGGGCAGGGCCCATGGCCACATTGTTGAAGTCCAACCTTGGACCGGATTGGATCGATCATGTATCTGAACTTAAACCCAGACCTAGTATCTGTTTGTTTGGTCTGGTTGAGGGTGATGACAGGCTAGCATATTCTTGTGGCCGAACCCAGTTGTTTCTAATAGACCGAGGTCTGGATTCCAGATCATACAAATCAATGCGCAGACTCGCTACTAGCCTATTTTTTATCCAGATTTCGGGTTGGCACGAAATCCCATTACATCTCGACCTTATAATCCTTGATCCCTTCCCTCTTAATTAAAACCCTTTGTTGGACCCATATTTCCTATAATTCATAGAAACTTAATTCCATGCGAAACAAACAGGTCCTTGTAGAAAAGAGGAGTGGTTGGTATTGTACATCTTATAATCTCTCCATTAAAACAGCTGATAAATGGACTTTCGTAAATATAGAGAGAAATTATGAAAAACTCTAGGCTTTGAATGGGGTTTTTGCCTTTTGATTTGTCCAATGAAATAATGCCACTTCACATTGAATTTATTTTTCGTCTCTAAAAGCAATAACAACAATAACAATCACTCTTCACAGGCAACATATAATTTTGTAACTTTTCATTAATACATTTTCTCTCTTTAAATAAAAAAGAATCTTTTCACAAAAATTGGAATACCAAGAGGATGTGCATTTTGAACAGCCTTTTTTATTTTCTTTTCTTTTCTAATCATGAGAAGCCGCTAGTTTTCTATGATTGATTATTGGCAAAACCCCTTATATTGTATGGTGCCATTGCCACCGACTTGTGTATTTAGCTTTCTTTCTATTCTCACCTTTATTTTGTATATACTGTGGGGCACACCCTTCGAGAAGCCTTTGACACAAACCTTTAGATAAATCCTGGCCTTTCAATTCACCTATGTCTTATGAATTTGCAATTTTTTTTCTTCTAATTTGTCATATATTTTAATATTTACTGTCAATGAAATGAACTCAAAAAGAAAAGGATCCTGCGATGCTATGATGAAAGCAATAATTAACACAATGAATTGGGATTAGTTTGATGTCAATTAAACCATTAACTATCATTGATTAAAAATAAAATGGTCCCATTTATAGAATTGACATATTGTCATCCCAATAACTGTCAATTGATTCAATCGAAAAAATAAGTGGCTCTCACTACCAGATTTCTTGTTTGGATGTGGTTTCTGAAGAAGGGAAAAAAAAGATGAAAGAAACATCACTCATTGTTGCTTTTTTTAGAGAAAAAACTAGGCAATTTAAATGCTCCAACTTCTCCCTAGCAAGAACACATTATTAGCCAATTATAATTGGGGTTTTTTTTCCAACAAAATGCTTAGGCTGACTCTTTAAAAAGTTTTCACATATGAGTTCTATCTTTAGAAATCACAATATGAGATCCACCTTTAAAAATTACAACATAAAATTCACCTTTTTAAAAGAATTATTAAATGTAGCCTAATTTTAGAAATTAAGTGGGCCCCTCTTTAGAAATTGAGTAGCCGGTTTTCCGCTGCAAAGTAATCGAGATTTTTGAAAATCATAATCATGGTGGGGTGGGACTTGCAATGCCTCCTTTCGAGCATTTGAAGATTCTGATATTTAAAAAAAATCAATTTTTTTCTAGGACTATAGAATTTATGGCTGGAAGGAATTTCAAAATTTCCGACACCAAATACCCGTGATGATTTCCATCAAAGAGAGACGCCACCAGAAGATTGGCGTGGAATTTTGTATGGGTCGGGTCCTCTTAACCTAACCTAAAACCAGCCTCTTCAAGGCGTGGAAAAAGGCTCCTTTCAGCTATATTTGGTCAGGCTGTTTACAGTAATAAGCTGTATGGACTTTACATATTCACATGCACATCCTTTTCTGTGTTTCTTTTTTTTTTTTTTTCTAATTCCAGTTTAGAAGGGTTGTACGGGAGCAGATCTCAGCTAGAGTGGAGCCTCCTTGGGTGAGGAAAAGAAAAGACCTTAGATGACATAGTATAGCTTTTGGATGAGGAAAAAGACCTTAGATGACATAGTATAATTTTTGGATGAGGAAAAGGACCTTAGATGACATAGTATAGTTTTTGGATGAAGAAAGGTGATTGTTGAGGTTCAAACTTTAGACAATTAAGTAAGAATTGACTCTTCTTACCACTATGGCAAGAGGCGCGTTGGCATTACTAAAACAGATAGTTTCAATATTGCCCATACATAATCCTTTGTATAGACGTTGGGGTCCACAGACACTAAAATGTAATAGACTTGCTAACACACCCACTGTACGTGCTAAATAGGATGAAAGTCTATTCCCCCAGGAACAAGAGGATCAAAACCTTACCCATCCCAGGCTGAATTTACAGATTGTACTTTTCCGGTTAGGTAATAAGGATGAGATACCCATATTCTAGGACCATATTAGCCTGTTACATAAAATGTGCCAAGCCCAATGCAAAGCACCCTAGAGACAAATAAATGAATTCCATCTTCCGTTTTTTGGGTCCATTGATTCAACGCATCCGGCTCAATGATTTTTCCAAAAAAAGTCTTATCTTTCTATCCATCTTCATTGAATTAAGAAAATAAAGACAAACTTGCTTTGGGACTCTCCACTTGCGTTGGTGGTTAAGACAGCAAACTCATCCTTAGCGGGTGCCTTTACTTTTCTCGCACTTCTCTCCCACTTGGCCTAAATATGCTAAAAGAAAAACAAAACGAAAACTCACGCTCCCTCTTTCTGCTTTTGTTCTAAGTAAAATGGCCTCCAAAGCCAAAAGGTAGATTGGATATACCTTCTCCCCCATTCCAGTCAAAAAAGAAGGATGAAAGAAAGACCGCATGATCTTGGCAAATCCAATGCCTAATCTGACGATCAGAATTGTCAATCACACTACTACCATACTTTGATAACATTTGCTAGTCAATCACACTACTACCACACTAGATTTAATCTGAAATGTCTAACAATAGTTTAATTAATATCAATCAAACTTTCTTATATATGAAAGAAGACTTTTATTAGGAAATGATTTCTTTGTAACTAACTGCTTGATCTCATGTGGACCATGTGCCAATAGCCATATGATTTCTAAAATTTTCTTCTATGCTGTTGGGTTTATGTCTTGTATTTCGAATTAACCGTATGGGTCCATTGGATTAGCTAGAGACCAACCTTAAAATCAATGGTATTTTGATAATTGTACCGGAGCTTACTTAGGAGCTAAGAAAGTAGAAATTATAAATATGATATAATCTGAAATTCTATATCTTGTGGAAGAGTGTCCTCTCTTGTCTATAGTGTTTTCACACCACCGAGGAGAGATAAAGAGAGAGTGTGAGTGGCAATTTGCCTTTACTTGTTATAGTAAATATAATATTATTTTTGTCTATAGACGTAATCCTAATTGGGTGAACCGCATAAATCCTCTATGTTTTTTTTTATTTGTGCCTTAATTGTTGATTGTAGGTTTTCCACTTTCGCACATGCACAATAATTAGATAATGTCAGTTTTTTCCTTGGTGGCTCGAGTCAAGGTGGAGATTGTTCCGTTTATGTCGTATATTCCGATTTCATCAAATGGGTTCATTAAGTTTGCTAAGGGCACTTTGGTAATTTTATCGGGGTGCGTTTAGGTCGAAGGAAGCTAAGATTATAAATATAATATATTCTGCAATCCTAATATTGCGGCTGAGAGAGCCCTTTCTTGCCGGGGCGAGAGCGTGAGAATCTCGGTATTCAACGTTTTTTATTTTTCGTTTTGTTTTAATGACCGGTGTCTCTTCTTTGCGC
Organism: Sextonia rubra; assembly: GCA_037013555.1. Lineage (NCBI taxonomy): Eukaryota > Viridiplantae > Streptophyta > Magnoliopsida > Laurales > Lauraceae > Sextonia > Sextonia rubra. The sequence continues at coordinate 1,754,266 of JASUAD010000027.1, forward strand.
GCAGCTTGATTGTCACAGGTTTGGCGCTTACGCAAGTGCACAAAAGTTGGTTTCGGAGCCTGGTTGTGGTGTGTGATGATCAGATTTTCCTTCGATTTTTTAGCGGCTCGCTGTGGAGAAGGTGGAGATTGGTTTGATCTCCGTTGAGCCAGAAAGACTTGCTGGAGTCGGAGTAAAAGAGATGAGGTTTTAAGAACGAAGGTGCTGCTGGTTCCGTTTCTAACCGTTGCAGTTTTGATTTTGGTTGAAGATCTTCACCGAGAAGATCGATTTGGGATCTGGGCGCTGTTAATCGGAGAAGAAGACTTCACGGAGGAGGGTTATGGATTTCCTCTCATCGGAGAAGAGGAAATGGTTCTCGGTCCTGCATGCGAAGAAGAAAACCGGAGAAGACAGGCCACTGGTTGCATCACCGGAAGAAACAAGGGTTCTCTGTGTTTCTGGGTTTCCTGTTTGGGTCCTGGAATTCAGTATTTCTTGAGGAAGAAAATCGGAGAAGGAAGATCGTTGCCGATCCTTGCCCTCGTCGCTCCTCGCCGCCGTCACGGGGCACCGCCGCTGCTTTCCCCGTCCTCGGATTCCATAGCAGCCGCGCCGTCCGCCTCTGTCGAGCAAGAGGAAGAGGGCTTGGGGGTTTCGGTCCCTGGTTGCACTGTTGCAGGAACCAAGGAGAAGCGGAGAGCCTGGGGCTTGGGATTTTATCCAGGTCGGGTGAGGTCAGTTCTGACTGGTTTAAAGCCCAGCAGTCCGGATCCAGTGCAGGTTTGTTTCTCGTCACGTCAGCCCGACCCGTCGGGAGAGCCCAGTCTGTTTGTGCAATTGCCGTGAAAAAGAACCTGTTTGTGCAAATTGCAGTGAAAATAACAACTCAAATCCCATGCACTGTATAGGCCTCCACCCAGTGAAAAGGATGTGGACTACAAGCAGTGAAGAGGATGTATAGCCCATTTTAAAAGAAGACTGGGTCAAGTCCTTGGCATTTTCTCCTTGTCATGATTTTCTTCAACCACCTTCAAGAGTCGCTCCTGCTCGTCCTCACAAGTCAGTTTCAAAGAATAACTCACATTAATTGCTCTTGCTCGTGAGCCTATCCTACGAGGCTGTCACACCTTAGGAATACCAAATTAAAGAAGTGGTTTGATGCAGTGCCACCCACATAATCACTTTTTATTTTCAGTTAGAGGGATTTTGGAGTTGGAAAAGTGTGGTGGGGTTGTTGGTAATTTTCAAGTGGGCAAGGCCCTTATGGGCTTTTTTCAGTTGGGGTCTGCCCTTGGGGATGTTTGAACATTGATATATATTGTTGCACCGGTTTCTACCAGCATAATCTTTTTGAGTAAGTGGGTGTCAACGGCTTTCACCAAGAGGAATATCAAATTAAAGAAGTACTACCATATGTCTTTGCTTGAATTTCAAATTCCAATTACCTAAAACGTCTCAACAGCCTACCGAATTCTACCGAATTATCAGAACTATAATCTATTTCTTCCAACCACGAGATAACTTTTGAATTCTCCATACATAAATTTATTTTGCTAAACAAATAGGCCCTAAGAAAGGCAGAAGATGCCATGACTTGTAGTAATAGGTACCTTCATTTTTATTTTTAAATGCCATTTTTTTTCGAATTGTATTATAATACTCACTAATGTCTTTTAAAATGGTGACAGAAGCACACCATAAGCTTGCTTTTTAATTTGTGGAGCACCAATGCCAGGCAAAGTCAGAACGTCTCCTCTTCCCTTCCAAGTACGCATTCCTCTTTCAAATAAGCCATTCTTCTCTTTCTCTTGCACCTTTGCAGAAGAAGAAGAAGAAGAAGAAGAAGAAGAAGGGGAAAGACAGAGTGAGGAAGTTGGGCTGATTTGAATAGCAAATGTTGTCAGCGGTGAGCAGCTGCAGCTTGTGATAACAACAGGTAGAGGGGAGGATAGAGATTTTTTTTCTTGTTTGAGGATTTCATGCTCTAATATCATGAAACCAAGCGGGTAATCGTGGGAAGTTTTTTTCTCTTTCATTTTTCTCATCCTTTGAATTTGATATTTTGAAGGTTTCATCTGATTTTTTTGACTGTTAACAGAGAAAACTCCTGAGGTAATCTCTGTTATTTTCTTCTCTTAAATGATGATAACATTTTGTTCTGTTTTAATTTACCTCTATGTTTTTCCTGGACATCTCTATGTTTTCTTGTGCTAGGCCCTCACCCCAAAAGAGTTGAAAATTTTCCTTTGAATACTCAAAAACCAAGTGGCAATTCACAGACAAAAACAAAATGAAGAGTTCATATGAAGCTTTCTGTTTAAATGTTTCTACAATGATTCGTGTGGTATATATTCATGCAGTTTCAAGTTTCAAGGCATCATAATACATATCCAAATAATAAACTATTTCTTCTTGAAAAAAATAGTAGAAAACTAAGCCCACTCGTTATAGGGCACTAAGTCAACGAGCATAAATAAGTGATAGGGCAGGGCCATCCCAAGCATACAAAAAGGTAATCCACATAAAGCCTTGACTGATTGACCCATGACGACTGGCCTGCCCATTAAGTACCCTAACCTCTGTCATTTTAGACACAAAGGTGGTTCATTTGGGTTTAATGTAACATTAACGATATCATAAATATATATATATATATACACTAAATTTTAGATAGTGTTCATATATGTAAGAATTAAAGAAATCATATATATATATATATATAAAACAAAATCGAACAAAAATAATCTTATCATCATCATCATCATCATCATCATCATCATCAAAGCCTTGTCTCAACTATGATGGGTTGGCTGCATAAATTCTTTTTTTTTTCACTCTAAGCAAAATCCGTGGATAGGTTACACTTCTTTATATTTATTGTTACTAATTACATTTACATCCTCTTCGGCATACCCTTACCCCTTATTGGGTCATCAAACTGCATAGAAGAAGTTTTCCTCATCGCTATTATTGCTTGCGTTGGACATGTCAAAACCATCTCTCAAATGGATTTCTCTTATTTTACTAGCTATTGATATCACTCTTAAATGCACTTGAAAGCTTTTTTTTTTTTAATTCTATTCTTCTTATCTTTACTACACATCTAACTCTACATTCTCATGTTTTCTTACACTCATTTTGTACATGTATTGCTCCATGAATGCGTAGCATTATGCTCCTTATATCAAAGTTGGTCTAATTGTTGTCTTGTAAAATTCTTCTTAATCCTACTAGTATGTACCGACCACAAAGAACTTCAGGAGCGAGTCTTCACTTCAATTTTCATGTTTTTAATTATATTTAACATCTTTCTCAATCTCTCAATATTTTATAATTATCGAGCGATGATATTGAAGTGAATATCTTTTTCTACTATTAGAATTCCAAACAAAAATAGTAAGGCTAAAAGTATGTAGTTATTGAAACAGCATTTTAAATTAAATTTAAAATTTTAAAACACAAAATAATTTAAATTTAAGGTTTGAAAAATATTTGATTCATGAAACAATTTAAAATCATATTTTTAAAGTTTAAAATGAAAAATAACAACAAATCAAAATTTTAGATTGGCATTTCTTTTTCTAAATTTACTCATTGGCTCATTGTTAATAAATCATCCGGTTTGAATGTTTTGAATGGTTAACCAGAAAATGATACCCCACAACTATGAGTGCAACTAGCTTATATGCACATAATCATTTGCGTGCATTTACGCACACACAATGGACGATCAATTAAGGGAGAAAAGAGTTTTCATAGATTTTGTTGCACATCCACACATGGCTGACATTTGACAAACAAAGGAAGCAATGGGTTGAATAGATTTTGGTGTGTATTAGGGGTGTGATCAATATCCAATTCATTTAACTAGATCCTAGCCCTTAATGTTAGGTCCAATAAATTTAGTAGCTATCATTAATTTTTTGTTGTGTTAAAATCCAATGATATATAGCTCTGTCCAGGTTTTTGTGAAAATATTAAATTGATCAAATATAGGCCATGTATGAAACCATTAAGGGAGCAACAGTTCGTGGCGATATAGGTTTGGAAGAGTAAAATTTATATCCCTTTGGATTTTACTATACCATATTTTAGAGACTCATCGGTTTAACTGTGTCCAAAGCTAAACATTGTCCCAATCATTGTCCATCCAATTATCGTGTGGAACCACCATATGCTTGGGTTGATTGAGTGTAAATATTGATATCAGTCATCTGTAAGTGTTTACACATAATCGATAGTAACATTTCAATTCGAGTAAGATATGAGAGTGCCAATATGGGTTATGGTATTGTTTATAAGTTTGGATTTAAAAGGGTGGTCCTTTATAACTACTTGAGAGGAGAAAAGTTCATAAATTCCATTTTATCTAGCTCCTTTTATAGTTTTTCATTTGATCAAAGTTTGCCAAAAAATCTATTGTTGTTGGTGTTGTTTATTTTTGTAGATGCAATGGATTCTTTTGTCGAGGACTGCATCAATGCCCTGAAGCAAGGATGGATGACAGCATGGATGGCATTAACTACCATCAGAAGTGTTGAACGTGATATGGAAAGTTTAAGAGAGACAATACATGAGTTGAGTGCTCGAGAACAAGATGTGATGATGGAGGTAGAAAGAGAAGAGGTGCAGCAAGGCAAGAAGCGCAAGAGAGAGGTAGATGTATGGCAGAAAAATGTGAAAAGACTTGAAGGAGTAGTAAATGGTATTGAAGAAAAAATACGAGTAGAGAAGGGATGGATCTCGCGTTACAAATTGGCAAAGCATATTGCAGATCTGAAAGTTGAGGCAGTCCGACTTCAGGAGAAGAGCAGATTTTTCGATGGGGTAGCAATAGAACCATTATTGGGTACTCCAAGTCTACAACCCACAACAACCTTAATCGGTAAATCGACGGAGGTAACAATGAAAAGGATTTGGAATCACCTTTTAGATGTGGAGATCCAAAAAGTTGGGGTTTATGGAATGGCAGGAGTAGGAAAAACTTGCATTGTGAAGCATATCTACAATGAATTATTACATTCAGGTGTTTTCAAAAGCATTATTTGGGTCACTGTCTCAAAAGCCCTTGATTTGCATAGGTTGCACCGAGAAATCACGAGTGCTATTGGGTTGTGCCTGCCAAATGCATGTGACAATGAGGAAAGCATATCACTAAAAATACATGAAGCATTGTCTCGAAGAGAAAGATGTTTACTCATTCTGGATGATGTATGGAAACCATTTCCTTTGGACAGAATAGGAATTCCGGAGCCAAGTCAAACAAATGGGCTTAAACTTGCTATAACAACTCGTTCCTTAACAGTGTGCAGAGCTATGGAGATTGAAAAAACAGTGAATGTAGAGGTACTTTTGCCTAAGGAAGCATGGCACTTGCTTGAAAAAAAAGTTGGTGGTCGTGTGTTGGATTCTTCAAAAATTAAACCCATTGCAGAGCTTATCGTTAAGGAATGTGGTTGTCTACCACTCGCAATCATCACAGTCGGACGAGCTTTAAGAGAGGTGGGAGATGTTAGAGTATGGAGGAATGCACTAAACGAATTAAAACGCTCATATACAGAGATCGAAGGTATGGATGACTATGTCTTCCCTCGTTTGCTGTTTAGTTACAATCATTTGAAAAACGATAGACTCAGAGATTGTTTCTTATATTGTGCCTTGTATCCTGAAGATCATCAGATCGGTACAGAGGAGTTGATAGAGAATTGGGTGGGGGAAGGACTGATAGATGAAATGGAGACTATTGGAAGGGAGAGGGACAAGGGATATACCATCTTGAGGGAACTCATTGATGCATCTATGATAAATTGCCTCGGTTCTGAGAATTCTATCGATACACCACTTGTGATAGGGTTGCATGATTTGCTTCGGGATTTAGCAATCAATATTACAAGAACAAGCCCTCGGTTCATGGTTAAAGCTATGGAGCATTTAGAGGAGTCACCAAGAGTGGACGAATGGGTGGGAGACATGAAGAGAGCATCACTAATGCGAAACAATATTAAAAAACTGTCGGGCAAACCCTCGTGCCCTCAACTCACCACCTTGTTCTTGCAGGAAAACCGTTACTTAAGTGAGATATCCAGTTCCTTTTTTGAAAATGCCCAAGGCCTTAGAGTTGTTGACGTATCTGAAACTAAGATCAATTCCTTGCCAGATTCATTTTCTATGTTGAAGAATCTTCGCATATTGCGAATAGATTGTTGTTATCAACTACAAAAGGTGCCTTGTCTAGCAAAGTTGAAACATCTGAGGGTTTTGAGCCTTGATGGTGCATCAATAGAAGAGTTGCCACAAGGGATGGAAGAGTTGGTTAACCTCAAAAGGCTTAGTCTCAACAATACATACAGCTTGAAGTTATTCCCGGCTGGAATTATACCAAAGTTATCCTGTCTCGAAGAACTACAGATGATGGACAGTGGATGGAGATGGCCATCTAACACCGTGAGGGCAGCTGCAGATATTGAAGAAATTGTAAACTCACCTCGGATAACTTATCTTCGACTTTCTTTTGAGGACGCTGGAGGCTTCAATAACTTGGTCGGATCTGGGAAGTTAATAGCAATGGAAAGGTTTTGGATTGGTTTAGGAAGAGTAAATATATATCATTTTACTCCTTTTCATTTGAAATGTGTTGCAGTGCAAAATGGTATTAACGAGAAAATTCATGCTAGCACTCTCATGCTCCCCTGCAACATTGAGGCACTGAAAATCATTGGAGTGGATGACATTACTAGCCTATCACAGTTTTCTTGCCTTTCAAATAAAACCCAGCTCAACTTAGCTTTTGTCAATCTTAAGGTGTTAGCAGTAATTGATTGCAGGCGGATGAAGAGTTTATTATCTTTTCGGCTACTGCAGAACCTTCAAAATCTGGAATCGATTTTTATTGGGGAGTGTCTCTTGATGGAAGATGTAGTGGCAGATGATGGGAATGCTCTCACTACCGTCTCACTCCCAAAGTTGTCTCGTATACGGATGATTAGAATGCCTGAATTGAAGAGCATCTCTAAGATGATGGTCACCTGCTCTTCTCTTAAAATTAGAATAAAAGGATGTCCTAAGCTGAAGAAGCTTCCTTTCACTAGCCTAGAGAAGATCAAGGGAGAGAAGGAATGGTGGGACGCATTAGAGTGGGACGATCCCAACGTCAAGGTCCAGCTTCAAGACCGTTTTAGCGAATGGGAATAGTAGTGGCCTCTCATTCTTCGTTGTCTTTCCCCATTAATTATAAGAAGCTCCACAACACGCAAAAAGACTGGGCGTCATTGTATTCTGCCCTAATTTTAGTGAGTTTGGGTTCTCTCTTTTGATTTACTTTTTATACTAGTTTCTCTTACTATATTGTGTTCCTGCGTTCATTCTTGTTAAAGAACGATGAGATCTGTCATCTTATTGTAATCTGATATATATTTTACTCAATTGTGCATGTAAGACTCTGTTGATTGATTTTTAGGGCATATGATTTTAGTTTTGAGTCAGTTTTGGATCCATGGAATCCCTCCTTGTGGGGATAAGGATCTCTCCCATAAAAAAAATTTTAAAAAAAATGCCAAGATTTTGAAGAGATTTCCTGATTGATTTGTGCATATGGATCTTTAAAAAGGCTCTTCTTTTTGTAAAAAGGCTTATTTTTTCTCATTTCGGGGTGCTTTCCTTATAACCAGTTTTATGTATAACATAAGGAGATAATCTTGTTGTGATCCGTTTATGTTTTTACTTTTGTATATTTGTATTTCACCACCAATCATGTCATTAAATTGTAGTGCATTGAGAAGGTGTTACAACAACATTGTGATGTTGTATTTTCATATTTAATTATGAACTCTAATAGCATGTGCTTGGATGTCGAGATTTTTTAAAAGAGGTATGATTCTGAAGGTCATATTTGTCGTGCCTTCCCGTTTCTAATATCAACTGTCGGCAACAATCAATCCAATTCAATGGCTCTAAAATTACTGTATAGGTCTGTAGTTGATATTGATGGTGCACAATTTGAAGGTGGGCTCAACTTCTATTGCAATGCATATCGGTAAGGTAAAGGGCATTTATTTTGAGTTGCTACTACGGAGACAATGCTTGTGAATTTTTTGAGTCCCTCTAAGGATCCAGATGCAACTCACCTCATTAATGAACGGGATATGATTTAAGCTCGCAATTAAGCCACAATTTTGCAATTAATTTAGAAATTGGAGCTCGATTTCACTGTAAAAATTTTAATCAATTTTAATTTGAGAAAGATATTTTAGAGATTGAGAGACATTCTTTATTTAAGCCATCCAAATAAAAAGGTCTATCTAGAGGAGTTTCCTTTAAAGAATCAAATTTTTCACGGTCTCTAATCAATCAATTCATATTTAGATTTTCTTATCTAAAGGTATTCAAGAAACAGGCCAGCATACTTTCGCATGGGCTTGGACCTTAGGTTTGAATACTCAAGTCAGACTTGGATTATTTAGCTGGGCCCATTTAATAGTCAAGTTGGGCTTGGATTGAATGCTAGAGAGGCAGAGCTTGACACAACCCCATTGTAAAAATAATTTTGGGAAAAAAGAGGAAATCATGTATTAAATGCATGACACCTTTGCTGAGGCACAAATACTCAAGCTAGTTGAGATAAGAGCTAGTATATGTAAGAATAAGACTTTTTTTTTTTTTTTTACAATGTTAACTTGGGCTGGGCTTGGATATGCTTAAGGTGGGTTGGGTCGGGCTTAATCCGAGCTTGGGTCAGGCTTGATCCATAACTTAGAAGTTGAGCTTAGATATGGGCTTCCCTCAACCAACCTACTCTGGCCCATGAACACCCCTATTATCTAATGTTGTGAGTAAGCAAATCTTATATGATGATGCTTTATTAAAGAGTTTATCAGCTAAACCTTCCATCCATTATTTCGTGCAATCCTATCATGGTTTTTAATAGATGGGATTTAATTCGATCTACATTCTTTAAATCCTCTTCAATCATGTAATTCAAATTAACGAGAGTGAGTGGAACATGAGGATACTCACAACTGCATTTTAATGATTTATGTTATACAATAATGTCATATCTCTTCCATTTCTTAAATTTTTTATTTCATTTTTATGTATTTTTTGGTGTTTTAGCATTGTTTTTATTATCATAACTCTAGTTTTTTTTTATTTTGGTTTTGATGGGTTATTTTAGTTTTCATGGTAATAGATTTTTGTTGATTTATATTTCTTCTTTTATATTCTAACTTCAAAAAATTTTTTAAGCATTGAGTTTTCATGATTTTATTTGTTTATCCTGAGGTATTTTTATTATTGGATTGTCTAGACTTATTTTCATATTGTATTTTGTGGTGTTTGTATCAAACTTTATTTTTTTTCATTATGGGTTTAATCTTCTGATTTCAAAAGAATGTTTAAAGTAAAATACTCAACTCATTTAAAGCAAATTAAAGTGCTTTAATTTAGAAATTTACCAATTATCTTTTGTTCTTATTTTATGTTTTAATTTTGAATGTAATTTTTACCACCATAATTTAAAATTTGGACTAAATATTACTTAAGATTTTAATTATTTTTAATACTATAAATTATATATTACCCGTGCTAAGCGGGGGAGGGTGTTCATGAATGAGGCAATTAGGCTGACATTTGAAATTCACCCTTGGATCTAGACTTATTATCTTTCTAGGTTAGGTCTAGTTAATTAGGGTGACAACGCGGCTGCATAAAGGTATGCCTAAACTAGCCCAAAAAGTCAGGATTCAATTGTTTCCACAGGACTAAGTTCTGGATTCAATTGTTTTTATTAGCCCAAAAAGTACTAGCCCAAAAAGTCTAGATTAAATTGTTTAAGGTCTGGATTCAATTGTTTCTACAAGACCAAGGTCTGGATTCAGTTGCTTTTAAAGAAAGATTTTTCAACATTCCCCACAGGTAAAACCTTAGCTCTTATAGTATACTGAATTTTAATCAGTTGACTCTGTTATCATATTAAATTTTCTCCACTAATCAATTCTACCAGAACCTCAAGACCTTAATAGAACCAGTTGAAATACTTTTATGACACCTAAAACTCAAGTGTATCACCTATTTTGGGCAGTTAAGAACCCCATAACCCCATCACGCAGTCATGTAACTCAACTTGTCCAATTCAATTGGAACTTGTCCAAATTCAATTGGGCTGTGGTGATACTGATGACCGAGTAGTAGTGGAGGGGAAAAGCAGCGAGGAAGTGCAGTTTGTTTGCAACAAACTGTGACGACCGAAGCAGGGAAAAATGCAGTGCACAGTGGCAGCAATGGAGCCATCAATTTCAAATAGAGTTGCCCAGATATGGGGATGAAATAGGTCATATTACTTGGGCAGGTATTGTTGAGTTGCCCGGACGTGGAGATGAAACGCTTCCTTATACTTGTGCTGATAATTTTAAGCATAGAGATGAAACAGTTTCTATTATTGTTGAGTTGGCAATGGAGATGAAACGGTTGATATTACTTGGATTGTCATTAGGAGGCGGTTAAGAAGGCAGAGAAGAATGAGGAATAGAGGAAGTTGAAAGATATAAAGAGTAATGGGGCGAAGAAACGTTTGGAAACGAATGAAGAGAAGAGTAGTTAAAAATGTGGCTTGAGAGGATGAAGGCAGTCAACATAATTCGGTCAAAATCAATTGCTCAATTGGCAAGGATTGGCAATTGGATTCAATTGGCTTAATATATAATAATGGTCCCATTTATAGAATTGGCATATTGTCATCCCAATAACTGTCAATTAATTCAATTGAAAAAATAAGTGGGTCTCACCACCATATTTCTTGTTTGGATGTGGTTTCTGAAGAAGGGATAAAAAAGAGGAAAGAAATATCACTCATTGTTGCTTTTTTTAGAGAAAAAAGTAGGCAATTTAGATGCTCCAACTTCTTCCTAGCAAGAACACATTATTAGCCAATTGAAATTGGGGTGTTTTTTTTTTCCAACAAAATGCTTAGGCTGACTCTTTAAAAAGTTGTCACATATGAGTTCTATCTTTAGAAATCACAATATGCGATCCACCTTTAAAAATTACAACATAAAATTCACCTTTTTAAAGAATTATCAAATGTAGCCTAATTTTAGAAATCATGGTAAGCGGGCCCCTCTTTAGAAATTCAGTAGCCAGTGGTTCCGCCTCAAAGTAATTGAGATTTTGAAAATCATAATCATGGTGGGGTGGGACTTGCAATGCCTCCTTTCGAGCATTTGAAGATACCGATGTCCTCTTAACCCAACCTAAAAGCAGCCTCTTCAAGACATGGAGAAAGGCTCCTTTTGGCTATATTGGATCAAGCTGTCTACAATAATAAGCTATATGGACTTTACTACATATTCACATGCACATCCTTTTCTGTGTTTTAATACAAAACAGAAGAATAGAGGGAGGAAGTGAGAGAGCTCTTATTAATGATGTGTATGTATATAATAGAGGGGGGGGGGGGGGAATCTTATTTATAGAATAAGATTGCTTCCTCCCCAAGCAACCTAATAGGGAAAGACTTTAACCCTAAGTAATGCCCTTATCTCATGTGAGTCACAATGTGGACATCCACCTATGATAATACATCTTATAATATTCTGGTTTTTTTTTTCTAATTCTAGTTTAGAAGGGTTGTTGGGAACAGACCTCAGTTGGAGTGGGGCATCCTTGGGTGAGGAAAAAGACCTTAGATGATATAGTATAACTTTTGGGTGAGGGAAGGTGATTGTCGAGGTTCAAACTTTAGACAGCTAGGTGAGAACGGACTCCTCTTACCACTATGGCAAGAGACGCATCGACGTTACTGAAAAGAATAGTTTCAGTGTTGCCCATACGTAATCCTTTGGATAGATGATGGGGTCCGCCGACACTAAAATGGAATAGATTTACTAATATACCCACTATACGTGCTCAATAGGATGAATGGCTATTCCTCTCGGAACAAGAGGATCAAAACCTTACCCATCGCAGGCTGAATTTACAGATTGCACTTTTCTGGCCAGGCAATGAGGATGAGATACCCATATTCTAGGACCATAATAGCCTGTCACATAAAATGTGCCAAGCCCAATGCAAAACACCCTAGAGAGAAATAAATGAATTCCATCTTCCGTTTTTTGGGTCCATTGATTCAATGGATCTGGCTCGATGATTCTTCCAAAAAGTCTTATCTTTCTATCCATCTTCATTGAATTAAGAAATAAAGAGAAACTCACTTTGGGACTTGCTGCTTCCTTCCGGTGGATAAGACAACCAAACTCATCCTTGGTGGGTGCCATTACTTCTCTCCCACTTGGCCTAAATTGAGCTAAAAAAAAAAACCCTAAACTCACGCTCCCTCTTTCTGCTTTTGTGCTATGGAAAATGGCCTCCAAAGCCAAAAGGTGGATTGGATATACCTTCTCCCTCACTCCAGTCAAAAAAGAAAGACCGCATGACCTTGGCAAATCCAATGCCTAATCTGACGATCAGAATTGTCAATTACACTACTACCATACTTTGATAACATTTGCTAGTCTCAAATGGGGTCTAGACTAGATTTAATCTGAAATGTCTAACAATAGTTTAATTAATATCAATCAAACTTTCTTAGATATGAAAGAAGATTTTTATTAGGAAATGATTTATTTGTAACTAATTGCCTGACCTCATGTAGACCATGTGCCAACGGCCATATAATTTCTAAGATTTTCTTCTATATTGTTGGGTCCATGTCTTGTATTCCGGGTCCATGTCTTGTATTCCGGGTTAGCCGTATGGGTCCATTGGGTTAGCTAGAGACCAACCTTAAGCTCAATGGTATTTTAGTAATTGTATCAGGGCTTACTTAGGAGCTAAGAAAGCAGAGATTATAAATATGATATAATCTATAACCCTATATCTTGTGGAAGAGAGTGTCCTTTCTTGCCAGTAGTGTTTTCACACCACAAAGGAGCAATAATGAAAGAGTGTGAGTTGCGATTTGCCTTCACTTGTTATAGTGAATATAATATCATTTTTGCTCGTAGACGTATTCCGAATTGGGTGAACCACGTAAATCCTCTGTGTCTTTTCTTTATTTGTGGCTTAATTGTTGATTGTAGGTTTTCCACTTTCGCACATGCACAACAACTAGACAATGCCAGTTTTTCTCTTGGTGGCTCGAGTTAAGTTGTGGAATTCAAGTTAAAGTGAAGATTGTTGGATTTATATCATATATTTCAATTTAACTGAATGGGCCTATTGAGTTAGCCAAGGGTACTTTGGTAATTATATAGGGGTGCTTTTAGGTCTAAGAAAGCTAAGACTATAAATATAACTAGCCCTTTAGGGCCCACGCCCAACGCGGGCTTTGTTCAATAATTATCTTATTTGGAAATAAAAACATTTATAAATATTTAAATGAATTATATAATAATATATAAGATTCATTTTACAATCATAATTTTGAATATTTTAGTGCATTCTTACAAAACTAAAATTTCATATTAGTAATACTAAATAAAAAAGGAAACTAATGTCCCGTAGAGTTTCATTAGAATATAAATAAAAAAAGTTAGATGAATTTTCTTTTAATCCGTAGACTCAACTCAAGGAAAAAAAATATTCTATGGTAAAAAAATTAGAAGGAATAGAAAAAAAAGTTAAATAAAATAAGATTAAAAGTAAATTCAAGAAAAGAGTAAAGTTTTACTATCTAAACTCCCCTAAAAAACATCTTGATGTGCTTCACTTCTGCAAAAAGGTACAAAAATTCATGTTTTAATGGAGACTCAAATGGAACAAAGACTTTATGATAAAATTATTCAGCAAACTGCATACCTCCTCTCACCAAGTGAGACCCTATGGGAAGCCGAGGGCCTATATCTTTCTCAAGTAAATTAATCAATTGGGGCTTTCTATAGAGAATAAATTTAAATTAATTTAAAGAAAAAACTCACCATAGTCTTCATTTCCAATTAATCAAAGTACACTTAGCCAGAAATACTACCAAAAGGATAAATAATTACGAAATTCAAAGGAAGATAATTTTCAAGTGATCGTGTGTGTACAGCTGAAATGCACACATCCTAAGTAAAAAAAAAATTGCTTGTGAATAATCATGAAGGGACTCACTCTAACTTCACCTGAATGTCAATGGACCCATGTTTTTTAAACCGATATGAATGGAATTCACTATTAAATTGAACTTAAAATAGATGTATTCTAAAACCATTATGCTATGACTGTCGATTATGCTTTGGAGTCTGAGTTCTACTATGTTATGCTATATTGTCTATCATATTTTATTCCATATGATCAACGTTGAAGTCCTCTTCTACATATCTTGGAATCATGTGTGCTATCTATAAATTTGATGTTTAACTCAATCAACCAAATTTATTAAACCTTTGTGGAGAACCCAAGCCCAAATTGTGAGGAAGAGGATTATAACGATCTGGCTGTGGGGCCCACCTGTCCCACCTAATGACTAATCAGACCTGACTATCACTTAAGAGACATCCTTGGGCAACTTTGATGATCATAACTTATCAAAAATCAGATCGGTAGGCCCATGGATCCAGCCTGTTATTGGGATGGGGAACCTCTGGCGACCATGGGTACCAAGTTGAGGCTTCCATTGCAGGTGTGGAAACTTGGGTGATATGCTCTATAAGATTTGTATGTCCCTTAAATGATGAGTTGTGCATTGAAGATTTTTTTTAATAGAAAATTTTTTTGGATTTAGCACAAGAATTACATCATAAAGTCAACCAAAACATGTTGTCTAATTAGATTCGAGATAGAATACTACCATGTCATCCACAACTTTAGCTTGTCTAGCTAGCTTATGAGCTACTTTGTTGCCTTCTCTGCCTACATGAATCACTTCCCGAGTTATGCATTGAAGATGAATGAATAGAACTGTAAACCAATTCCAGATGTGAATAAACTATATCAATAATTCAAGTTTTGGTCGACTAAGATTATGGGAACCTATGGCCCACTTAATTTGGAGATCCAAACCCCACATCTGAAAGGCCACTCATGGGCGACCTTGGGGATCCACTCCATTTGAGGAGCAGCCCAGTTGGACCCATCATCTACTAAGCACAAAAACGCAAGCCGTGACTCGTTTCCGACGGCAGAGTCAAACCCGACATTTGAAAGGCCACTCATGGGTCACCTTGGAGATTCACTACCTTTGAGGATTAGGATTAGTGAGACCCATCATCTAGTTAGCCCAAAAACCCCAAGCCTGACTCTGGTTTCTAATTGTTTCACTGTCTACTTTTATATGGATTTCAGAATTTTACACAATGGCTCCTAAGTTGCGATAAATACATTCAGACCCCTTTGGGCTGTTTTTGAGAATGTATGAGTAACCGGTAGATTGAATGCCTTGGGATTTTATGAGTGGCTATGTTTTTCAATCTATAAGGACCTAATATATGAATAACATGATTTCTTTGCACATAGTTAATGTACATGTTACAGTGAAATTAAATCAATTCCTATGAAGCGCTGGGTCCTAGAGTAGATGCTATTATCTAATTCATACAATGTAACTGGGGACCCAATCTATGCTAGTTACTGGTGTTATTATCTTCCACGATATAATAATTATTGGTTTTTCTTTAATTAAGATTTGTGCTTACCTATTATACATTATGCATCTTTTGAATATAGTGCATGACTTATATATGTTGGGAGAAGGATTCTTAGAGACAAGATCTAGAGAGATCAATTGGGAGATGTTGTAGAGAAATGATAGAGAAATTAGGGAGATATAGATTTTAGGTGGGTTGCATGATTGAATTGTTGGAAGACGAGAGTGGTGGTCCAAATGACCACCGCTCATGACTGTAACGTCTCTTCTCATCTCTTCATTGCCATTCACTGCCCATGCACGTTTTTTCAGTTTCTCCTCTCTTAAATCTCCATGAATGAAATCTTGCAACGGTCCATAATGAATGGGAGACGTTGCAACCATCAGTGATGGTCAGATGGCTATAAAAGCAGGGAAACTCCCTCTTCTTCACACACACATACACTCATACGGATTCAAATCAAAGGCTGAGCATCACCATCGAGTTGCTGGCATCAAGAGAAGACTGAGGGAGTTGTAAGACCCATTTTGGCATCCATTCCGTCTCCATTAGTGATGGATACAGGTATGCCCTGAAATTTTTGAAATCCATTTACGTTTAATCATAACCATTGGTTTGCGAATCTAATCCGTTCAGAGTTCCTAGAATGGGCCATTTTGGCTAACAATTGGTATCAGAGCCAATGGTATTTGTGTTGGACGGGTTGGAATTGCAGAAAACCGGAAACTCTGTTTTTCCGTTTTCAGAACAGTATACAGTGCAGTGTAATAAAAATAAAAATAAAAAGGGATTGGCCGTCGCCTGAGACGACGGCCGTCACTGGTAGCAGCGGCGCACAGCCACTGCGCAGCTGCGTAGCGCTGCAAGCAGCCTGCGCAGTGCTGCAGAATTAAAAAAAAAAAAAAAAATTTTGCGTCGCCGGCCGGCGACGAAAATGGACCGGCAGGCCCTGCCGTTGCCATCGCCGGCCTCGGGCGGGACCCCAGCCGCCGTCCGCGGCCTTGCCGGCGTGTCTGGGGACCCCGGCTTGTCAGCATCTCTGTGAAGGAGACGATGAACAATGCGAGTCGTTCTGCGGGTCGTTTTTCAGGTCTGCCAGGTCGCTATGTGGGTCAGGCCGATGACCTGGAAGGTAACCCAATTAAAAATGGGTCTGGGTTTTTTTTAAGATGGGTCAACCTGCTGAACTGACCCGACCAGCTGTTCATGACCCGGACCTTATACGGGCCGGATATTGGAACCCGATTTGGATCCGACCTGATTTGCAGGTCAGGCTTGCAGTTTCGGCTTACAGGTCAGACTTGACCCAACTGACCCGGTTTAACTGGAATTAAAGTAGATTGGGCCTTGGATTCGGGTTTTTGACGGACCCGGGTCGACTGACCTGGCCCAGCCCTACATAACAGAATATATAAATGGCAGGTCAGGTCCAACCCGACCTGACCCGACTTAATCTGAACCCAGCAGACTTGGGCTTCTAGTTATTTCATAGGTTGGTTCCGACCCAGCCCAACCTGTCAAGCCCGACTGGATTGAACAGGTTATTTTATGACCTGGGTCTGACCCGACCCACTGGCCTGGCCTGATTTGAATAAAGTATTATTAATTTTTGATAATTGTATGTTTTGAATAATTGGGTCATTATAAAATTGATCCGTTCCGATCAGAACCGTCCATTTGATATATTTAAATGCTGTAATCATTCTGATGGGACTGGATCATTTAAATGTGATCAGATCAAGGCTAGATCAAGGAAAAATGAACGATCAAAATCTTATTTTGATCATTACGGACACATATGATATCGGATTTTCGATCCGTTTCTTTTGTTGTGTTCCTTATGATGAGATCTACCATATTAGTGAATTTAATTCTCGATCCAATGGTTCAATGATAATATCATAAGGTTTTATGCATGTTTAACTCCTTTAAATTCATGTTTTCCGCTTATTGTTTACATGATTAATGTTGTTTGAGTTATAATTTGTTACATGCATGAATGTTTGATAAATAAATTAGTGTCATAGGTTTCAATTTGAAATTATGAGTTAACTAGGTAGTCACCAAAGTGGCCCAGTTACCGTCAAACTCATATTTTACAAATTGAATAAAAGATACCACATATGACACTTAAATTGCAATTTCACTTAAAGGATAGATAATCGACCCAAAGGAGTTTATCTTTCGATTATTTGAAGATTGGGATAAAACACATTAAAGATGTTTTGTGAATTCGTGTTGATCTATGCCCAAAGGTGGGATCTCACTTATTCACTTAATAAATTGTGGTTTTATCAAAATCGAGAATAATAAAATTAACATGTTGCATTTGACCCAAAGGTTATTTGTAATGATGTCAAATTATTATTTTGTTGTAAGATTCCCTGTGAATTCAAAGCATTATAGAATTGTGAAAGTAATAGTTTATATCTTCTTTCTTTTACAGCTTCTTCCTCCAGATTATTGACTCTTCCCTCGTGCTTAGGAACCATTCCCTTATTAGATGGATCAAACTACCCCGAATGGTTAGACATGTTAGCATTGACCATAACTTTTCTCGACTTAGAAATGGCCTTAGATGAGCCCATGCCTCCTGCCCTCACCGAACAGAGTTCTGCACCTGAAAAGGCGAAACATGAACAGTGGCACAAATGTGACAAGAAATGCCAAAAGATCATAATGACTTCAGTTTCTAAGAGTATTAGGGGATCACTTGATCCAAGAAAACATGCCAAGGAACTCTTAGAACAAATCAAGTCACAATTTGAAGTGACTGACAAGGCATTAGGTGCCACATTAATGAACAAATTAACAAACATGCAGTACGATGGGACGAAGGGAGTTAGGGAACATATCCTACTCATGTCTAACCTTGCATCCAAATTGAAGGATATAGACATGAGTATCTCAGATGGATATTTGATCCAATTCATTCTGGATTCCCTTCCCCCTGCATTTGGCCCGTTTAAGGTAACTTACAATCAGAACTCTAGTCGGTGGACCATAACTGAACTGATCGCAAGATGTGATCAAGAAGAGAGGAGGCTTAAGGTTGAGGGGCAATTTCAAGTAAACTTAGTCTCCCAAGTTAAGGGCAGGAAAGGTTTTAAAAACCTCAAGAACAATGCCAACATGCCCAAGGTAGATCCGAAAGGTCAGAAACCGATGAAGAGAAAGGGGAAGAAAGGGTCTGAAAAATGTCACTTTTGTGGCAAGAAAGGACATTTCAAGAAGGACTGCCTCAAAAGGAAAAATTGGTTTGAAAAAAGAGGTAAACAAAGAAATTTATCTCTTGTATGTGAAACCAATATTATTAATGTCCCATCTAATACATGGTGGGTAGACTCTGGTGCAACCGTTCACATTTCTGGTTGTATGCAGGGATTCCTTTCAACCCGGAGGCCAAGTGATGGGGAACGAACCATCGTTATGGGGAACCGGAAGGAGTCAAGAGTCAAGGCAGTAGGCACATATAGGCTGGTGCTAGATACCGGATTCGTTTTAGATCTGCCAAACACCTTCTATGTTCCGGAGATTTTCCGAAATTTGGTTTCCATTTCTCAATTGGATGTGAAAGGATATGTCTTTAATTTTGATAAAGGATCTTTGAAACTATTTTTCAATAATATAATGATTGGTAGTGGTTTATTGTGTGATGGTTTATATAAGTTACAGTTAGATATTTTATATACACAATCACTGACTACACACCATGTTTCTTGTGGAATGAATGTTGGCATGAAAAGAGGACCGATAAAAGAGAACTCCTCCATGTTGTAGCATAAACGGTTAGGACACATCTCGAAAGAGAGGATGTTGAGATTAGTGAAGGATGGGTTATTACCAACCCTTGATTTCACTAATTTCGGCGTCTGTGTTGACTGTATTAAAGGAAAACAAACACAAACAGTCAAGAAAACTGCCACACGAAGTTCTGAACTCCTGCAGTTAATCCATATAGATGTTTGTGGAAAGATAGATACCTTGTTTTACAGGAGCACAATATTTCATCACATTTATAGATGATTACTCACGTTTTGGTTTTGTCTATCTTATTAAAGAAAAATCTGATGCTTTGACTATGTTCAAAATATTCAAGGCAGAAGTAGAAAAGCAATTAGATAGGAAGATCAAAATTGTGAGATCAGATCGTGGTGGTGAATACTATGGTAGGTATACTGAAGCGGGCCGTAACCCTGGTTCGTTTGCAAGATTCCTGGAATCCGAAGGTATTGTTGCCCAATACACAATGTCTGGAACTCCTCAGCAGAATGGAATTGCTGAAAGAACGAATAGAACTCTTTTAGATATGGTTAGGAGTATGGTTAGTAATACTTCGTTACCTGAGTCTATGTGGGGTGAAGCACTGAAGATGGCCATGTATATTTTAAATAGGGTTCCTAGTAAAGCAGTTCCCAAAACTCCTTTTGAGTTGTGGACTGGAAGGAAACCCAGCTTAAACCATTTCAGAGTTTGGGGATGTCCATCTGAAGTACCAGTTTATAATCCACAAGAAAAGAAGTTAGATCCTAGAACTGTAAGCGAATATTTTATTGGTTATCCAGAGAGGTCTAAAGGGTATCGATTTTACTGTCCCAATCATTCACTAAAAATAGTTGAGTCCCATAATGCTAAGTTTTTGGAGAATCATGACAACAGTGAGAGTAGCAAGGCTAGAAACATTATATATAAGGAGATTAGAGATGAGCCTCAATCCTTTACTCAAGATGGATTAATGATTCCACTTGATATAAGGATATTCCCAGAAGGATCTGTTGATCCAATTCCTCAAGGTACACAACCAACTCCTCCAATACAACCAAACATCCCTGAAGAAAATCCGGAAGTATTGAGAAGGTCGACTCGTATGAGAAGGCCTGCTGTTTCGAATGATTATGTTGTGTATCTAGAAGAATCGGATATTGGAATTAAAGAAGATCCAAAAACTTTTAATGAAGCTGTACACAATGACAATTCTGATAAATGGTTAGATGCTATGAAAGAAGAATTAGAATCCATGGCTGTAAATGACGTTTGCGATCTCGTTGAACTACCCGAAGGGTCCAAGACCGTCGGTTGTAAATGGGTCTTTAAGACCAAAAAGGACTTTAAAGGTAAAGTTGAACGATTTAAAGCCCGACTAGTGGCTAAGGGATTCACTCAGAGAGAAGGTCTCGATTTTCACGAAACTTACTCTCCGGTATCTAAGAAAGACTCATTCAGAATTGTAATGGCTCTAGTAGCTCATTATGACTTAGAGCTATATCAGATGAATGTTAAAACAACGTTTTTAAATGGGAATCTTGATGAAGAAGTGTACATGGAACAACCTGAAGGGTTTGTTCAACAAGGTAATAATCGAAGGCTGGTCTGTAAGTTAAAGAAGTCAATATACGGGCTGAAACAAGCTTCCAGACAATGGTACTTAAAGTTCAATCATATTATTACATCTTTCGGTTTTACCGAAAATCCAGTTGACCATTTATTTACCTTAAGATCAGTGGGAGCAAGTTTATTATTTTAGTCCTGTATGTAGATGACATTTTACTAGCCAGCAATGACCTTAGTATGATCCGAGAAACTAAGGTATACCTTGAGAATAGTTTTGACATGAAAGATATGGGTGAAGCAACTTTTGTAATAGGAATCGAGATATTTAGAGATCGATCTCGAGGATTACTCGGGTTGTGTCAAGAAGCCTATGTGCAAAGTATTCTCAAATGTTTTCAAATGGAAAGGAGTAAATCACAAATTGCCCCAATGTCTAAGGGAGATAGGTTTAATAAAGATCAATGCCCCATGACTGATATAGAAAAGTTAGAAATGAATAAATACCCTTATGCGGCAGCAGTAGGAAGTCTAATGTACCTTCAGACATGCACGAGGCTAGATATTAGTTTTGCAGTTGGGATGTTAAGTCGATATCAAAGTAATCCAGGCATACCTCACTGGGTAGCTGTCAAGAAAGTGATGCGTTATCTCAACGGCACTAGAAGATACATGCTCACATATCAGAGATCCAATACGCTGGAGGTCATTGGATATTCAGATTCTGACTTTGCGGGTTGTCTCGATACTAGAAGGTCAACATCTGGATACATCTTTTTGTTGGCTGGCGGGGCAGTGTCGTGGAGGAGTGCAAAGCAAACGCTAGTCACCCCATCCACATTTGATGCAGAATATGTGGCGTGCTTTGAAGCCACGGGTCACGCATTATGGATGCGTAACTTCATCAAGGGACTTATAATTATGGGCAGTGTTTCTGAACCGCTAAAGATTTACTGCGATAACAATGATGCTCGACTTTTTGCGCAGAATGACAAGTGTTCCAGTAAATCAAAGTTTCTGGAAGTAAAGTACCTTGTTTTGAAGGAAAAGGTGCGAGATCGTTTAGTGTCAATTGTTGGAGCTCCATCGAAGCTCATGGTTGCTGATCCATTAACAAAGGCATTGGCGCCAAATGATTTTAAAGACCATGTATTGAGTATGGGATTGAAAGATATGCCTTGAAGGAATCAATGATGTATAACACTATTCAATGATCAATTAAAGAAACGATTTTGCAACTCTTACTTTGTTATATATTCACATGTGATAATTATGCAATGAAGTAAGAATATAAAAGTATTATGACATTATAGTTCCCATTAAAGTAGTCATATTAAAGTTAAGTTCTTGATTAGGAAAGGATACTGGTGTTGTGATTGTGGAAGGAAATATATCGTAAAGATGTGTAACCGCCACAGTTCACATTAGTAAACTAACCTAATCTCAGATTAAAGATCTTAGCATTACAGTTTTCATGGATAATCGGTGTTTTTTCAAATGATGCGCATCAGTTAGAGTCGTTTTCAAAATTCGTTTGCAAAATAAAGTATTTTCTATACACTATATATATACTAAGTGGATGTATAGTGGTCATATGGACTAAGTGGGAGATTGTTGGAAGACGAGAGTGGTGGTCCAAATGACCACCGCTCATGACTGTAACGTCTCTTCTCATCTCTTCATTGCCATTCACTGCCCATGCACGTTTTTTCAATTTCTCCTCTCTTAAATCTCCATGAATGAAACCTTGCAACGGTCCATAATGAATGGGAGACGTTGCAACCATCAGTGATGGTCAGATGGCTATAAAAGCAGGGAAACTCCCTCTTCTTCACACACACATACACTCATACGGATTCAAATCAAAGGCTGAGCATCACCATCGAGTTGCTGGCATCAAGAGAAGACTGAGGGAGTTGTAAGACCCATTTTGGCATCCATTCCGTCTCCATTAGCGATGGATACAGGTATGCCCTGAAATTTTTGAAATCCATTTACGTTTAATCATAACCATTGGTGTGCGAATCTAATCCGTTCAGAGTTCCTAGAATGGGCCATTTTAGCTAACATGAATAACCACATCAGTTATCTATACCTATATCTATAGGGATTATAAGGTGGGAAGGGCTTCACTTATTTGTGAGAGAGAGATCAGTTGGGAGAAAAAACTTGTTAGAGATAAGATTGAAAAGAATTTTATGGGTTCGGATGTAGGTAAAGAAAGAAAAGAGTTTGATTTTGGTTTGTCTTGTATTTTTTCAGATGTTGAGAGATTTTAGAGAGCTAGTATGGATATAGTCTAGCTAATATAAATAGAATCCTTAGATTGCACCATGTGTCGCTCTCTTACAAAAGAACTGCGCCACGTGTTGCCCTCCCGTTACAAGGGGTATTGTTATAATATATATACTAGTGCTTCAGGGCCCGCGCCCAACGCAGGCCATGAAAAAATAATAATTAAGTCTTATTAAAAAATATTAATTATTTAAATAAAACATTAATGAATATTATCACATAATGATAGCGAAAATATAGTATGTATAAAAGTTGAGAGTGAAAAAAAAAACCTTTAATATTAAATCATCCTTGAATGATTAAAGGAATTACATATGATCTAAGGAAAAAAAAAACTGTTGATATTTGTTTATTGGTATGTACTTGTTTCAGTAATTGCACTTGGTTTATCTTCTCCGGTTGTCTCGACACTTGCGCTTGTTTCATCGTGTAGATCTTTTAGGATTATCTTCCTTTATAAATATTTAAATGAATTGTAAAATAATATTATCATAAAACTCATTACACAATCATGCTTTTAAATATTTTTATGTACTTTTAATGAAGCTTACATGTAGAGTTTCATTAGAATATTAATTAAAAAAAGTTAGATCATTTTTTCTTTAATTTGTAAATTAAAATTAAGATAAAAAATATTTTTAGACTTGTGTCCTAAACAGTTCGAGATCCATCTTAGCTTTGGCACGTGGACCGGAGGTCTAACAAAATACCTCAAATTTTGAGAATTTATTTTAAAAATTAGTTTTTTCTCCGAAGCATTATCTACACGTATTCGGACCCGGACTCGGGCCCAAAACAGCCCCATACACGAAATCCGTTTCGGTTCTAGTTCCTTATTCTCATTAAAGATTCCAGTTCCATTCTTTTTTTTTTTTTTCATCTTAGCATTCTTCTTTTGTTTTAGCCAAAGTTGAGCCTTGTCCTCTTTGCTTAACTCCAAGAATTAATAAGACTTTTTCTATATATATTTGCTTTAAAAAAAAGTGTGCAATGCATATATCACGACATGTCATGATGGGACTGTCAACTGGGGCCAGACACAACAAAGCTCCCATAGTTAAAACCTTCTCTACTTTTATGTTTGAAATTTGAGAGATACCCTAACCCTACTCTAATACACAATCCGTAATTCTAAAAACTAACTACTTACTTAAGAAAGATCACTAACCCCCACCATCTAATATTGAAACCCAATTCCTCATTTGTAGTACTCCTTTATGAGAATCCGGAATCAATTTAAAACATTATCATTAAATAATGTAAATTTGTATACCATATCAATTAATTGAATACAATTAAACATAGCTTTACAAAAAATCTAATCTAAACAGTCTTTTCATCAGTTTCAAAAATATGAAAGCTTCTTTTAACAACAATAATCAACATAAAATGGATAATCAAAAATCATTAAATCAAATCATATTTTAGAATATAAAGAAAAAGAAATAATTACAATAGAGACTTACCTTTCTTTGAGAGCTTGCAAAGATTTGGAAGAGGGGTCATGCACAATCAAAGTTGGTGTCACAAACAATCAAAGTAAGGGTTATAATAGGAACTGCTACATAGATAGGACAGAGACCGTGAATAAAAGAGTTTCTTTTGTAGCAGGAACTTTACTTTGTCTCATTGTAGGAAACTACCATCCTACATAACACAAGACTGTAGTTTCTTTTTTATAGTTGGAACTGATACGGTGAGTTTCTTTTGTAGCAAGAACTCTTACTTTGCGTTATATTAGAAAACTACCACGCTACATGACACGAGACTGTAGTTTCTTTTTCTATAATAGGAGTTGATACAGATAAGTTATAGACGTCAAGTCTTCAAACATATTTGACGCCTTATCAAGTAAGGAAGATTATCAAGTTAACTAGATGGTTAGGATTTTGTCTTGTGTGGTTTCAATCAGTGGACCATTGGATTGGAGTTTGCATGATTCCTAGAACTCCTATTTTTCAACAATCTTAAAAATCTTAAGAACACCACTATTGATTACAATGACTCATGATTAAATAATCAAGATTTCTTTATTTAAATATTAATAGTATAGCCATGTCTTGTCTTATCGTGATATTACACACTGTAAGGACCTTACCCTAATTTTTAATATTTAAATAATACTTAAATTAAATTTATGAAGTGATGATGGTAAGCTACTTGGATCATTTAATATAGTCATCGTCTTCATTTTTATATTGGCCTTCATCCATTGGTTTAGGTTCAGAACAATTAAAGACAAAAAGTATGGTTTAGCATCTTATTCAATGTTAATGCCTAGTTACATCCATTTCACGCTTGGGTATACAATGTGTGGTGGTCTCGGGATTTTGATGGGACTGTCAACTGGGGCATACACAGCAAAGCTCCCTCAATTAAACATAACTTTACAAAAAATATAATTTAAACAGTTTTTTAATCAGTTTCAAAAATATGAAAGCCTCTTTTAACCAAAGTAATCACCATAAAATAGATAATAAAAAATCATTAAATCAAATCATATTGCAGAATATAAAGAAAAAGAAATAATTATAACAGAGAGTCACCTTCTTTGAGAGCTTGCAAAGATTTAGAAGTGGGGTCATGCACAATCAAATTTGGTGTCACGGTTAATCAAAGTAAGTATAGTAGGAACTCCTATATATATATGACAGAGACCGTGAATAAAAGAGTTTCCTTTGCAGCAGTAGCAGGAACTCCACTTTGTGTTATATTAGGAAGCTACTAATAACAATTTGCTAGATTTATGCTACCTTAATAAGGATTTGTTAGATTTATACTATCTTAATTGGAAATTTCATTCTTACCAAAGTCTTTTGAAATCAGTCTAATATAGATAGAATTCTTAGATTGTGCCAATTGTCGCACTCTCACGAAGAGTGAAGTGCCACGTGTTGCTCTCTCACGAAAGGAGGTGAGTTCCAGCGTGATCACTGCCTAACACATGTCAGGCCTGGGTCTACCCATTTATTGAATTGGACTGGCTGGACTTCAGGCTTTCTATCCCAAAATTTAATGCCTCCCATATTTTAAATGGGCCAAAAATTGGATCCAGGACCAGCTCCAGTAGTAAACACATTGGGCCAAACCCGGACCAAAGTGGGCTGGACTGGCCCTTGAACACCACTACCAATTTGATACTCAACTGACCGTTTCTCATCACCAAAAAAATGTATAGGATTGTGAAATGTCGAGGATATTAAGGTACCTCTGAATTCTTTACTCTTGCATTCCCCCTATCACCACTTATAGAGATGCATGTAACTGGGACACACGAACTGATCACTATAAATAGTATATTGTCTGATTGTTGGTTACAGATCTTGTGATTTAGTAGTTAAATTGTGGATTTCTTCTTTAGCATTGGAAATGGTTTAGTTTTTCAAAATCCTAACATTTCAAATTTACGTGCCGTTCATGGGAGATATGACGTGGCAACTTGAGGATTGAAAGCATTGACGTGGCTCTCTTGAGAGCCTCCCTTCCTAAAATCAGAGACCGTCAGATTGAATAGTTTGTAAAGAAGAAGATTGCGATTCTATTTTTAATATATTTGCTAATCATGCAAATTCGAAAATAGTAATTTATAATGAAGTAGAAAACTTAATTTGCAAAGAATCCAAAATTAAAGAGTTTGAGTGAGATGGAGAATATCATTCTTAATTTAAGATCCTTAGTTATTGGGACTAGATTACCATTCTTAATTTAAGATACTGATTTATTGGGATTAGATTATATTCGTAGATTTCAAGGAGAAGAGAATCTAAGGACTTTAATGAAAGCGTGCCACGTGTCGCTCTTTCACGAAAATACTTAGCCATGTGTCGCCCTCCCGCGAAAGAGGTATTATCATGATATACACAAGCGCTTTAGGGCCCGCGCCATAAAAAAATAATAATTAAGTCTTATTAAAAATTAATAATAATTTAAATAAAATATTAATCAATATTATGACATAAATCATAGCGAAAACATAGTTAAAATATTAAATTTTATTTTTTTGAAAGGAGAAAATATTTTCTTTGAATCATAGATATATAAAAGTTGAAAGTGAACAAAAAAACCGTTGATATTAAGTCATCCTTGAATGATTATAGAAATTAATATATAAAGGTGATTACTCATGGGAAAACAGATTAAAAAAAAAGACATAAAAAACTTGGAGATATGAATGAATAGAGAAACAATTTTAAAAAACTTGTGGCCTAATGAAAGATAAAATTAGTAAATGAAATAAAAAAAACATCTCAAGACCAATACATGGACTCATGCATTAAGAAATTTAATTCATGTGGGGCTTATATTTTATGAATCTCACCGACTTATATTACATTTTTTTTCAATGAGTATGGATCCATCTTGTCAGGCCCAACTCAGCTCAAATCCACCGATACTGGGTTAGAAATTTGGAGGTTCTAACATGGGTTTTATATGCATGGCTTTTTTACCCTCTCTATCGATATCAGATTGGCAATCTATACCGACATTGATTATAAATGTAAACAAAGATCTTGAACAATACAATATTAGTTTTATTTTAAATCTATACCAAAAAATAAGCAAAGAATTAAAAATCTGATCAAATGAAAATTGAAGATCCCTTTAAACCTTGGAATGAGAAAAGCAAAGATATATAATGCATTTAGATATTACCGACATAGATCCCCATTTTGAAACTAAATTTTATGGGTTTAGATGTAGGTAAAGAAATAAAAGAGTTTAATTTGGGTTTGTCTTGCATTATTTTAAATGTTAAGAGAGGTTTTAGGAAAATTGAGAGATTTTAAAGAGGTGGTATAGATAGAGTCTAGCTAATATGAATAAAATCCTTAGATTATGCCACGTGTCACCTCTCACGAAGAAGGCTGCGCCACGTGTTGCTCTCAATAATACAAAAATAATAACACAAAGGATTTAGGACCCATATCTTGAATCAAATTCTCCTCAAGATAACAATAATACTAATAAAAGATTGGGATCATTCTACTACATACTTGCCTGCTTACATCTCAAATTTTAAACACTTGATTGGCAGCATGACTTGGATACTTGCAATTAATTAGATTAGAAAAGAAACAAAAAAGGGTTCTCAAGCATCTATTTATATAATCTATATCCTAAAATCTATATTTAAATAATAAAGTTCTTATATTTAAATATATTCTCATTTTTTGGGCGTGGGTATAGGATGGGCCTTTGTATAAACCTGTAGATTTAATTATGTGCAGACCTGTGGCCTTAAATCTAAACATTAAATATATACATTATGCCTAGTTTAGTTGTGCTTCAAACAAATTTGGAGGTGTAGTCCACATCATTAAGCCATAGTTATCCCACCCATGATTCAATTTGTATCTTTCCATTCACTATGACCACCTATCTACATTTTCTTTCACCGACTCATATTTTGTTCAAAACTCAAAATTTTAACTTACATACATCATGTATTTGCATATGAACCCGATATATATTTGAAAAACTCAATCTTGTGTTGGTAGGCCACAGGGTACTGGCTTTGTCATAGCACAGATAACAACACTTTTTGCTTAATTAGTTAAAGAAAAGAAGAATATTTTTTTAAAAATAAGGTTAATAAGAAACTAAAGAAAACTTTGATCATATGGGATTCTTTTGATTTTTGTTTGAGTATACATAGGACCCGGAACCAAAATCATGAAAAAAAAACTAATCTAAATGTTATTTTCATTAAAAAAGTTTAAAAGGGTGATGACATGGTCATGGATCAAAATCGCTGTATCGGTCGCGGAATCGGTCGACTAAAAAAACCGATATGATATCGGTATCGGTCGCGGTTCGTGGTCCGTCATGATCATCGCGGTGTGATTTCCACCCCCCCCCCCCCCCCCCCCAAAAAAAAAAAAAAAAAGATATTCAAAAATTTTAGAATATTGTAAAATACTAGAAAACACTATTTCTTTCCATTAGTAACAATTATAAAGCAAATAAGTCAAAACATCCTGTATCGTTGTTTATTGTTTTACTTTTAAATGTGCAACCTTTAATAGGGTTTAATTTTTTGCTAGTTTTATAATTTATAAATCCATAGTGGCCTTTGTATAAATCCAAGCCACTCAAAATAATGATCAAAATAAATACCTCCTCTAATGTGATCATTGTATTTTTCAATTTTGTATGAATTAACCAATTATTAAATGGACTATTTTATAGCGCTTGATTACCACACAAATTTATTAAAGGCCCATTCAAATATAGGGCTCCTAACTTTTACGGGTAAAATGCACTAGATGGTTACAATTTAAAAGAAAATTAGAACAATAAAAAAGTCCAAAAAATGAGTTACACAAATGAAAAATACAAACCCCTCAAACTAATTAATCTTTTTTGGGTCTCAACCTCATTTCATCCTAATTGAAAATTGACCCATTGCTTGATCAATTAAATTTGACAAAAATAAAAGAAGAACCTGGCAAAAAAAAAAAAAAAAGGCCAATCCCCAATTAAAATGAAATTCATCTTGGACCTAAAGACCATACTATTGGTTTACTGTGTGGCCTACTATGGGTCCCACATTTTGCGCCATATATGTATATAGTATATAAAAGATTAACAAAAAAAAACAAATATAAAGGGCCCCAACTTTTGGCCCTTCCAGTCCAAATACATGAAAACTTATTTCTGGGTCCAATAGAATGGATCAACCCAAGACTTTAAAAAACTAAATGGGTCCCAAATAAATATCAAGATCGGACCGTATTTTTACAAGTCAAGTCAAGTCCAGGTAAGTAGCCCGGCTTGCCCAAACTCCAAGTTACATTCTTGATTCTTCCAGAGGCTTCTTTTCAAGTTTTCATCTCACTGTCACAGTGTCACGTGCTTTGTGTACAGAACAGGGCAGGGGGTGGGGGGAAATGGAAAAACAGAATGGAAAAGAGGGGGGAAAATGGGGGGAAAACGGAAGGGAAGAGGAGAAGAAGAAGAGGGAAATAAAAGGGAAGGAGAGAAGGAAAAGAAGAAGAGAAGCAGCGGCAAGTGCAGCAGGAGCAGCTGCAGGAAGGAGAAAAGGAGAAAAAGAAGAGGAGCAGCGGCAGGCGCAGCTGGAGAGCGGCAGGCATGGCGCAGCAGTAGCAGTGGCAAGCGGAGGCAGCAGCAAGGGCAGCGGCAGACGAAGGCAGGGGCGGAAGTAGGTGCAGCGGCAGATGCTTGACCGGAAACGGCGAGGTGAGACTGCTCCGGCTGCCAGGCGAGACACAACGGGTAGGCACTAGGCTCTCTTCTATCTCCTTCTTCCTCCTCTCTCTACCTCTTTTGTTTTTTTTCTTTTCTGTTTTGACTTTTCTCTGCTTCTTCGGTTCTTCTTCTTTGGAGTTTGGATTGGGAAAATATCGGCCGGTATCGATATTTTGCCGATATATCGAAATATCGGCCGATACCACCGATATTATTGGCGATATTTACTGGTGTCGGTACTGATATCGATAAGTGCACACTTATCGGTTTGGTCAAGGCCGATACCGATACGTATCGGCTGATACGAACCGGTATCGGCCGATATTTTAATCCGTGGACATGGTGCTCCAAAAAAGGTTGAAAGAAAAATATCTCAATATATATAGCATAGAATGTAGGGCTAGAGCTAGCAAACCTAATCAATATGAATAAAAAATAAGAACCAAGAGCATAACTACATAATATGCATATACCTAGTAATCTAAGCTCGTCTCTCTATCTCTCTCAAATATCCTTTTAGAACACAGGAGAATAGAAAAAAGATTTTAATATTTCATATGTGCTTGTGAGTAGATAAGAGAAAGATGGGTGAAGAGTTGCTTAAGAAAAAGGAGAATAAGACTCACCGAAACTCTTTTTCATTAGAAAGTTTCATGAAAATGAAGTCTCGTTAGAACTTAGAGTCTGATTAAAGAGTTTCATATAAACCAAGAGTCCAGTTAAGAGTCCAACCATGGCCAATAGTCATCTATGTGATTTATCCGAACCATGGGCCCATGTTTAATAATTATATTATTTGTAAATAAAAATACTTATAAATGTCTAAATGAATTTTAAATCAATATTAACATAAAATTCATTACACAATACTAAATTTTAATATTTACAATATTTATGGTACGTATAATAAAAAAGAAAAAGAAAAAGAAAAAGAAGGGACCTAATTGGTATATGCAAAAAAAACAAAAAAAAATTCATAACATGGCACAAGTCTGCACCTATACCCATATAAGTGGGTCTACCAAGGGCAGGGACTTACAACCATTTCAACTTTGATGATGCTGTGGGCTCACCTTCATTCCATAGTACCGTAAAAAAAACAAACAAAAACCATGGGCCTGTGTTTAATAATTATATTACTTGTAAATAAAACTATTTATAAATATTAAAATGAATAGTAAACTAATATTAACATAAAATTTATCACTCAATCATAATTTTAAATATGTTAGTGCAATCTTAAAAAAACTAAATATTATATTAGTAAAACTAAATAAAAGAATCAAAATAATGTACCCATAAAATTTCATTAGAATATTGATTAAAAGAAAGTTAGATCATATTTCCTTTAATCTGTAAACTCAACTCAAGAGGAAAAAAAATTATATGGTAACAAAAATTAGATGGAATAGTCCAATGTATAAAGAATCATAGGGTCGATCATCCAACCCTTTCACTATGAAAAATATTAATTAGTTGGAATTGAATAGAAAAGAAAAAAACCTATGCCCAACGCAGCCCATTTGAGAAATATATATGTACCACATGTGTCACACCCCGAGATCTGAGATCCTTGGGACCCTCAAATCCCTAGGCATGACGGGTCCACAATAGATAAATTGAATAGTTTCTAAATTTTATTAACATAATTCAAATGATCTCACATAATCAATATCCTAAACCAATCCACTGAAAAGTTCAAAATAAGAGTAATTCTCAAAAGCATAAAAAAAACATCCCATAATTATATCAATCCTTAATCAAATCTGCTGAAATCTAATATAATTCCGTAGCTCTTCTTACAACCCCGATTCCCGCAAGGCAAGCTAGGTTTCCTCGGGTTCTGGCTCAACCTCGAGACCTGTGGGGTAAAAACATATGTGAGTAAAACTCAACAAGTAATACAAACCATAAAACCTAGCAAAACAGGTAATAATCAAAGAAATCAAATCTAGAGCCATGGTTTCGAACAAATTAACAAAAACGGAATATAGCAATCTCAAGGGTGTCAAAGCAGGCTAATGAGAGCAGATCAAGTATAATTTGGCAAAAATCAAATTTCGCAAAATGAGGAAATAAACAAGATAATCCAATAATTAATCAAAATATCACAAATTCAGAGCAACATACTAAAACCAAACTAAGATAAGGCATCTCCGCAGTAAATAAAATAACAAAGTGTGCTCGTCAGAGTTAAACCTAAACCAAGCACAAGGTACCCGCCAGGTACAATCCATTTTATATCCAAAGTGGCAAAAAGCCTGAGAATACCGGTAATCTCCAAAACGAAGTGTGCTAGCTGCAGACTAGAAATATCGCACAAAGGGGTCCCAATCCCAATGTCATACCCAAAAAGGGGCTAAGTCCACGTGTGAGCGTCTTCACGGTGCGTTGCTCATACTTTAGAGAATGCCTTAAGAACACATGTATCAGATTCGAAATTCAAAGCCTTTTTAATCACAAGATAGCAAATGGTTGAAATCATACTTGAATATCATATTACCAAGGTTTCTCACATTTTTTTAGCATTTTAGATTCAATGATAACTAATAATCAAAATAAATTTTTCTGAAAATCCATTGAGCATAGTGGTGGCAAGGAGACGAGATCAAGTCTGATGTAAGCAATATATATATATATATATATATAAGCATAACAAGGAACAAAATATCCTAATAATCTAGGATTATTTCAATAGTTCATAATTTCACATAATTAAATCAAAATGAGACGAGGCTTGGAAACTCTATGGCTACGGAATCATGGTAAGACTACTTGCTTGGATTATCAGCAATCGAAGAGTTCGGCTTGACTTGGTCTGGAAACCCGGTGTGAGTTCCTGTTAATGATCGGTAACAAATAATCAGGGTTTAGACTTGTGCAATTAATTTGGGTCTAGTCTATGCACAACCTTGTGTAATGATTTAACACATACTGGTTTTGGGCCGGGTCATTTAGATAATGCAAATGGCCTTGAGTAGTTTGGGTCATGCATGCATCCAAGTACGGTGGTTAAACTTGGGCCAAGGGCAGTGTGCCATATGGGATCAGCTGAGTGGGCTTGGTTTCATAGGTTGCGTAGTAATTCACTGTGTGGCCCCATAGCTTTGCTTAAATGGGCCAGAGTCATATGGACTTAGGTTCACCAAAAAATGTTGGAGAATCAATGAATGGGCCCATGTCCCTTTAGCTATACTAGGTGGGCCATTTAAGTGTTAAGGCAGTTATGCACATATGCAGGAGAGATGACGACAAACAAGCTGACTGGGTTCCATTCCAGTTTAGTGTACAAACAGATTAGTTGAGCCCACGGTTGTTCGGGCTGGCTTTCAAAGTGGACCAGGAAAACTACTTTAAAAGAAGATGGGCTACTTGTTTACCCAGCGAGGAGGAAGAAACATGGACGGAAAAGAAAAGAACAGAACTGAGAGAAAAGAGAATGACAGGAACGAGGAGATAAGGGAAAAAGAAGAAGGAACAGAAGATAAGGGAAGCTGAGTAGCGAGAAGACAACTGTTGGCTGGGGGTAGTAGCAGAGGAAGAGAGAGTATAACCGAACCGGGATGATGAAGGAGAAGATGACGCTGCTGATTAATGAAGAAAGAAAACAGAGAGGAAAGAAGTAAGGAAAAACAAGGGGAAGTAAAGAAAGAAAGGAAAGAAAAGAGATGTGGAGGGCTGCTGCCATGGACGAGGGAAAGAGATGCAGAAGGAAACATGAAGCCAGAGGAAAAGAAAGAAGAATAAGAAGATGGGCACTGCGATTGCTTCTGCAGGTGGGTTGTTGGGAGAAAAGACGAAAAGAAAGGTAAAGGAACAGAGATGGGCCTGCGCTAGTGGTGGGAGGAGAGGAAAAACGATACAGAAAAGAAGGAAAAAACGATGGAGAGGGAGGCTGTTTGGTTCAGTGGAATGCAGCAGAGAGACCAAGAAGATGGGTCTCAGAGAAAAAAAACGGGAAGAAGAAGATGAAGAAGAAAAGAAAGCAAGGAAGATAAAGTCAAACAAGGAAGGAACAGAAGAAGGAGATGGAAGTGCAATGGTGGTGGTGGTGGCCGATGGGCTTTATTTGGGTGGAGGGAAAAACCAGAGACGAAGAAGAGAAGGAAGAGAACAGGAGAGGAACAGAACCAGAAAAAAAATGAATAAATAAAACACGAAGAAGAAGTGGGACAGGAAGGAGAAGAACAAGAGAACAAAAGAAAGAAGAAGAATCCGCAGAGAATAAGGAAAATAATAAGAGGAACTGGGCTCGGGTTGTACGAGGAGAGAAGGAACAGAAGAGAAATGAGGGGCCGGGCTTGAGTTGCAGAGATGGGGAAGAAGACGAGGAGGAGGAGAAGTCGGGGGAAGAAAACAGAAAAGAAGGAGAAAGAGAGATCAGCCGAAAAAGACGATGAACACTGGAAGGGATAGAAACCGAAAACAGAGAGCAGGAAGAAGAAATCAAAACGAGGAGATGAGAGAGAGAGAGAACGAAGAAGAAGATGAAACAGAGAAGGGAGGAGAAAACATAAGGAGAAGAAGGAAGGGAACGAGGAGAAGTAACAGAGATGGGTTATGCTCGGTGAAGCAGTGAGATGAAGAAGAAGTCAGCAGGATACAGGAAAAGTAGAAGGAAGAAGGAAGCGGTAGAGGTGATGTTGCTGGTGGGTGGAAAGGACACGGAGAGAGAGAAAACGATTGGACGAAGAAGGAGGAGATGAAGATGGATCGAGTTCAGTCAGTTGGAAACAGGGAGAGAGGAGAAAACGAGAATCAGAGAGGAGAAGAAAACGGGAAGCAGGAAGAAGATGGAGAAGGGGTTCAGACCGGCCCATGCCAGTCGGGTGGCCGATTGGCTAGTGAGGATCCGGGGATGCCATGGGGCCATGGTTGTTGGGTGAAGCCTCTGGCCCGATTAGATGTATGGGTCATGGCGAAGATTAGATGGGCCTCACGGATGGATGCTGATGATGATGCAGATAATGATTTCCATGGCATGGATCACAAAATTTGAATCTAGATTATCACGTAAGAAAGCTGAAATAATCACTATAATAGTAATTTTCTAAAAGGGAGGCATAAAGAGGAGAGAGACATACCTTAACAAGAGGTGAACCTCAATACCAAGGAGGGAGGAACTCAAGTTCCTAAATGTGCTCTCAATGAGGAAGGGGTGGGTTCTATTTATAGGAAGAGATAGGCAAGTTTCAAAAAAATTTTGGTTCCATCCAACTTAGCCAAGGAAGTTTAAATTCAAATGGAATTTCATCAAAAAGAGTTCAAATTCAAATGAAATTTCATCCTCTAAGGTTGAATTCAAATAAGATTTAAAATCTTTGAGACATCCCTAAAACTTTTAAACTCTAATAACTCATGGGAGCCACAGGGTAATTAAGTAATTATCTAAAAATAATATCATGTGGGGTCCATCAAAGTTAAATCGAGGGCAAGGATTAATTCAAATAAAAAAATAAAAATATGGGTCACTACAACATGAATAAAATATGTCTGCAACAAGATTTAAAGAATATAGGCATCTCAAACTTTGCCTATTTAATAATCAGGCCGAGAATAGGGTTCAGGTTTAGCCTGCGATCCAAAAAATATAGCCCAAACCAACTCAATGAGGGCTTTGATGCTGGGCTCAGGATAAGTCAAATTATGAGTATTCATAAAATACCAAATCAATCTTCAGGTTTGATTTTTCAAAATGGAAAAATCTTATGAAATGTTTAATAATGGTTTTTGTTACAAACGTTAAAACTAAATTACATATTATTTAAAAAATAATTTCACTTTTGACAAAAGTGTTCCCGAGGAGTTTGATGTTTTAAGAAGTCCCCCAAATAGCTTGATCACATCCAACTTAGTCCTACCTAACCCAACCTATCTACTCTATTCATGCTAACCCCAAGTCTAAATCAATTCATCATACTCAATATTCATGCCAACCCATAGCCCAATTCAACCTATCCTACTTGCTATGCTAGCTGAATTAAATTGCACAAAGATGACCAACTCATTGAATGTGGATATTGGCACACAAAAGGAAAGATATACTCTTTTATCTCTTCACATGTAGGTAAGATACATTCAGCATAACTATGAGGGATCAGCCCAATCCCAAAATCTGATTACACTGGATGCAAAAGAGTCTTATAGGCCCAAATGTAAAACATGGAACTAAATGAAAGGATCAGAAACATTTGACCAGGAGCCTAAATGATGGAAGAGATATCAATAGGTATAAATTCATTAATAGGTCTAGCCAAATATAGATCACTAACTGGCGAATGTTGAAAGCCATGGACGAGAAAATTTGATTGCCCATGAACTCCTGCCCTTTAAAAAAAACGGCTATCGCATAAATATAGAGAGATTTTAAGTTAAATCCTAGGATATCGCCCAAAACAGGATATCGCCCAAAAAACGTTCATAATATTGCTGCAAAAAAGTGACACTTAAAAGATTGTTTCACTTAATATATGTGGGTCAACCTTAATTTTTTTAATATAGGAGATTCATACAGGTTAATTAAGTGGGCCATCCCTTGTCTGACTAATGGAACTGTGGGTCAAATTTGAATTAGAACTTTCTATTTTTATTTTAATAGATAGATACACCCCACTGTGCATCTCTAGAGGATTTGGATTGAATTTTGTAGTTGTATGAGATTAAGGAGTTTAAATCGTTCAAAGTTCTTTCTAGATTAATTTGATACAATGGATTACTTAGAGAGAGATTTTAGGAAAATATATAGAAAGACAGTGGATAAGATATAAATAGGTTTTAGGACTTTAATCAGAGCATGTCACGTGTCGCTCTCTCTCGAAAAGGCTGCGCCACATGTCGCCCTCCTATGAAAAGGGTTATTGTCATAATATATACTAGCGCTTCAGGGCCCGCGCCATGAAAAAATAATAATTAAGTCTTATTAAAAATTATTGATAATTTAAATAAAATAATAATGAATATTATGACATAAATCATGGTGCAAATATAGTTAAAATATTGAATCTTTATTTTTTTTTGAAAGGAGAAATATTTTCTTTGAATCATAGATGTATAAAAGTTGAGAGTGAAAAAAAAACATTAATATTAGGTCATCCTTGAATGATTAAAAGAAATACATGTGATCTAAAGAAAAAAAGATATTGATATTTGTTTATTGGCATGTACTTGTTTCATTAGTTGCACTTGGTTCATCTTCTCCGCTTATCTCGATAGTTGTGTTTCATCTTGTGCAGATCCTTTAACTCCTGTACTTATTTTAATTTGTACGCTTATCTCAATAAAGTTATTTGTTTTCAGTATTGCAAGGGAACTACTTGGTCCAACATCTTGAAATTTCACATTTTTTTTATAATTTGATACTGCATGGTAAATATTAATGTCTTTTAATTTTTTTTTACCCATGTGTATTTATTATGTATACGTCCCTATCCCCTAAACCCAAAAGGCAAAAGATAAACCAAAAATAAAAAGATTAATCATTTAGGCCTGGGTGTAACCCACATTGGATGTAGGTCTACATGGCCAGCTCCATTGAAAATCAGGTTGCGGATTTACATTATGGACTCAACCTGTTTAAGAGCCTCCACTGCCAAAATATGCACAAATTGGTCTGTACCCGAGGTGTCCTCTATCACAAATGGTAGGACTTTGATGAAGTTGTAGAGGGAAGAGAGAGAGAGTAATTAGGGAGAGAGAGATTTTATTGAAAACCAAGGAAAAATTTTAAGAAAATTGAGAGATTTTAGAAACTTGGTATGTATAGAGTTTAGCTAATATGGATGAAATCCTTAGATTGCGCCACTTGTACCCCTCTCACAAAGAGGGATGCGCCATGTGTCGCCCTCCCATGAAAGTCTAACAATATTGAATTAAATCTCTAAGGGCAAAAATGCATTCTTTTCAAAGTCCAACAATCGGCAATCTTTACAACATACACTCTTTGTAAATGTTCCCTAATTTCCTCTATTTCAAATATATAGTCTTTATCTGATGTACATAAACTTACAAAAATATCTGGCACTCAAATGTGCCATAATGTTACGGCAATGAAAAATATTGTGTATGTATTGTTCAGAATCCAAGCATGATCATTGTTGTAAAACAGAAAGACATGCTTTGGTTTCTAGCATCAGACATGGGAAATGATACAATCTATTTGTATTACAGTTGTTGGTGCTACCACTGAAAATGGGATGAATTCCATGTAAAGTTACTCTCTCTTTTCTCTTAAATAACTACATTATCCACCTATGGGACTTACTTCAGATCGGGTAGTGTAAATGTCGATCAAGCCATCTAAACTGTCGAATTTTGATTATCCAACTTGGAGTGTTTGACTGGTCATTTGTGAAATTTGAAGTGATCATTGCTTTAATTAGGAAGGGATCTTATGGCCATAAAAGAGCTTCAATGATTTAGATCAGTTTTTTTTTTTTTTTAAAGAAAGTCCTTCTGCAGGTATAATTTGTGGGTGCCTCCTATTGAAGAGTACAAATTCTGAAGGGTAGGAATCAAATTCTTCTTCTTCTTCTTCTTCTACTTTTTTTTTTTTTTTGAAAAGGATAGGACTGAAATTCTCTTAGCCCACTGCTCTAACTCCGTTGATGCATGAATTTCATTCCATTGAGAGAATTAAGAGAATGTTGATCAATCTGTTATGAGTCTGGGTGGAAAATTTTGATTGTTTGAGGCAAATGTCAAATCTAATTATAATGGGCTTTTACTTTCTTTTCATGTTATCCTT
The DNA here is from genome assembly GCA_037013555.1 of Sextonia rubra. Classification (NCBI taxonomy): domain Eukaryota; kingdom Viridiplantae; phylum Streptophyta; class Magnoliopsida; order Laurales; family Lauraceae; genus Sextonia; species Sextonia rubra. The sequence goes on from JASUAD010000027.1 coordinate 1,793,380, forward strand.
TTTTCTCTTTCTCTCTCTCTCTTTCTCTCTCCTCCCAGCAATTCTTCTAATAATGGGCCCACCTCACCAATTGAAATCCTCTTGTATAGGATTTTGGCCAAGTGTTATTCCATGATGAAGTGGTACCCTATGAAATTAAACTTGTATAAACACACATATATATATATATATAAGTGTGTGTATATTATATGTAGGAAACTTTTAAGCATTATATTCATTTTCCAAGATGCAAATTGTTTCAAACATGATCAATCTAACAGTAGGCCCATTTCAATTAGATGTTATATTATTTAATGTTTTACATAATCAATCACATAGTGGGCAACTGGGATGCAAAATTGATATTAGTAGTTATTGAAGTTTTTCATAGAAATTAGAGGAAAAAAAAACCCTGAGATCCTGTTTAATTTTGAAATAAAAATTTGGATGTATATAAATGTGAGCTAGGATCCACTTTACAAATACCCAAGGAAGGACAGGCTTATAATTGAGACCCGCTACTTGTAAAAGTGCATGATCAAATCCTATGTAAACGATTTTACGGAAGCCCAAATATGCGCACTTGATCTATAAATGTGGGGCCAAGGATGCTGTGAAATTTCAAAAATTAAGAGATCTTGTATTTGATATTGGATAGAAGCAACACATGGATTGGGCCCACTTTCTATGACTGAATGAAGACAGGCTGATAAACTGGGTCCCACTCATGTGTAAAACCGCATGATCCAATCTCCTTGGTTGATAAACTTAATCCCATTTGTGAAGGTCGAACTGATGCCATGTCATGTAATAATGTGAGGATCCATGTCCCACCTCATGCATAGTGATTTTCAATAGAATTCCATCACATGAGAAGATACAACTTGCTTGTAAAGTTTATTCTAAATTAATTTGATATGATGGATTGCTTAGAGAGAGATTTTAGGAAAATATATAGGAAAGAGAGTGGATAAGACATATATAGATTTTAAGACTTTAATCAGAATGCGCCACGTGTCACTCTCCTGCGAAAAGAAGTGCCATGTGTCGCCCTCCCACTAAAGAGGGTATTGTTGTAATATATACTAGCGCTTCAGGGCTCGCGCCCAATGCGGGCCTTATTTAATAATTATATTATTTGTAAATAAGAATATTTATAAATGCCGTAAAAGAATTTAAATTTTATGTCACCCAACATGATAAAAAAATTTAATTTAAACCAGAGATATCAATGTGAACACACGAATTTTGAATACCTATATATATATTTTACAGAGCAACTTTAACCAGAGATATCAATGCAAACACAAGAATTTTGAAACAAATAATAGAGAGGGAGAGAGCATACCTTGAGTATAGGAATAGAGCTTGATGTTAAATAGGTGAATAGAGCTTTGATATAAATAGTAAAGAGAGGGAGAAAGCATACCTTGAACAGGGGAATAGAGCTTGGTGTTGAATAGAGAAGGGTATTCTGAATAGCTAAATAGTTGTTGATGAAACTACTATTATCGACAATCAATGACCTAGCTGAAAAATTGAGATTTTAGGAAAAGATATCAGTCAATGCATCTAAAACTTGGCATCATTAAGAAAATAAATATGGCCTGTTTCTTTGATTGATGTATATTAGTTAATAAATAGAGGAGGGGCAGAAGACGTGTTTGCAATTAATTGATTCGAATTAAAAAGACGGTCCCTAACTGATGCTTTTCTAATTTAGAACTTCTATCAATTAAATTGGGAGAGAAACTTCAAGATATGTTGTTTCTAAAGGATGACTAAATAGAATAGAATGAAAAATCAAAATCCGGAATCAGTTGCTCCCCTTTCATTCACCCACACCCACACTTAAGATGGTAAATCATCAGGTTGGGCTTTACCCATCAACTAGTAGACCTATTAATCCATGTACCCACCTCTGCATCTTGTTTTTCTCCTGTACTACCCTTTTCTTCTTTCTTTTTCTTGCTTAATTTCTGCAGCCACAGAACCCAACCTCCATTGGACCCATCATCGAGATCATCCTGGTGAATCCAGACTCCATCACCAACCCAGCCAAGCCAGGCTTGACCCGAACCCACCTGTACTCGAACCCCACACTGTTCATCATCTCCTTTCTCGTGATTTTCTTCTCTGTCACTTCATATCTTCTGCTGATCTCTCTCTCTGCAACCAAATTCAAAATAACCTCTACTCTTTTTCTTTTCTCCATTCCTGCCAGACGAACTAGGAGCCGGAACCCATATTTCTTCTTCTTCTTCTTCCTGTTTTCTGCTTTTCTTCTTCTCCATCTTCTGTGTCTTCTCCTCCTCGCCGAGACCAAACCCGTGGAGAACTGGGTTTCCGTCCCTCCTTTCTCTCTTCTGCTTTTTTTTTCTTCTTCCTTGCTCCTTCTTCTTTTGTAACTAAACCCAGTCATCTTCTTCCTCTTCCTTCCATCCTCCCTTCTCATTTTCTTCATTCACGCTTTTCTCCTTCTCTGTTTCCTTCCTTCTTTAGTTTTCTTTGATTTATTGTTTGGTTTGCAAGAAAACAGAGAAGAAAAGAAAGAAAAAAGGAAGAAGAAAAAGAAAGGAAGAAGAGAACGTTGCTCTGTTGGAAAGGACGATCCAGAGAGTTGCAGTTGGAGATGGCTCGATGGCTGGGAAAGAAAACAGAGAAGAAAAGAAAGAAAAGAAGAAAGAATAAAAAGAAAGGAAGAAGAGAACGTTGCTCGGTTGGGAAGGACAATCAAGAGAGTTGCAGTTGGAGATGGGTCGATGGCTGGGAAATAAAACAGAGAAAAAAAGAAAGAAAAGAAGAAAGAAGAAAAAGAAAGGAAGAAGAAAACGTTGCTCGGTTGGGAAGGACGATCCAAAGAGTTGCAGTTGGAGATAGCTCGATGGCTGGGACAGAAAACAGAGAAGAAAAGCAAGAAAACAAGAAAGAAGAAAAAGAAAGGAAGAAGGGAACATTGCTTCTCAAAAGTTGAGATACGTTTTGATTATTTCTAAGTTTGTCTTAATTTGCTTCGATATCCAACTATCCAATGTAGAACTATGGGTGGCTAGTCCATTGGCTAGCATAGTAGGAACTTTGATTCTTACTGATGATTCCTCCTACAGGACATGGTTGAAGTTGGGGATGACAGTGATGAGGATGAAGACAATGAAAGCTCTAATGAGGAGGAAGACACTACACTAAAGAAGGTATTTTTGAATCCTTCCAAGTTAAAGTGTTTGCATTGTTTGTGGAAGCTCTAGAATGTTTAAGCTTGTTTTCATGTTTTCTCTCTTGTGATTTGTAATAGGACATGTTAAGACTGTTTTTCTTCCTTCATGAAGCCTGAAGCAGGTAAGAGGAGAGCTCCGGATTCTGCTATGAAGACACCCATTCCAGGGAAGAAAGCCAAGTTGGCTTCTCCAATTCCAAGTGGCCAAAAGAAACAAAAGCTTTACGCTTGTGATGATATATATTTGATTCTTACTGACAATTCCTCTTACAGGACATAGTTGAAGTTGGGGATGAAAGTGATGAGGATGAAGATGATGAAAGCTCTGATGAAGTTGGGGATGACAGTGGGAGAAGATGTTTTTGCATGAATCCATTGAGAAATATGCTTATTTGCATTAGATATTTACGTCTCTTTCCTCTCATCATTCAACTTGATTCGGTTTCTTGAACAAACGTAGTTGTGCATATTGGTATGACCCATTGTACACCCACTGCACGTACGGTTCTAATTTTGTGTGTCGCATAGACCCCACTTGCAGAGATATGTGGTACTCATAATTCTTACACAGGGCATGGTTGAAGTTGGGGATGACAATTGAAAGTGCAATAGCTAAATCTCACCAAGTCCTAAAGGGGGGGTGAATAGGACTATTAAAAATTTCTTTCCAAAAAATGAGGTTTTATTAGTGTGCAATCTGAAGGATTAATTAAGATTGAGAGTCCCCAAGAAGATTAAGAAAGATGCTCAGAGTTGTGTGTGCTAACAGTGTATAGAAATGCAACTAGAATAAGGAAGATATAACTTAAAAAGATGATCAACACAAGTAAAAAGAATATAAGGCAACTACCACACACAACAAGCAATCAACACAGTAATTTATAGTGGTTTGGTCCTAGACCTACATCCACTCTCAAGAGCAATCTCTCTTAGTTCCACTAAGTATGAGGTACTTACATTACAAACACCTCTAGCAACAATTTTTAATTCGGTGGTTCGTCTTCCACCAACTGGATTTTTGATCAGGTGGTTGATCCTTGATCTAGTCCACCAACTACAACAATTTTTGATGCGGTGGTTTGTCTTCTACCAAATACAGCAAAGAGAATTGAAATATTAAAGAACACCTAAACAAGGAATTGTATACCTTAGTTTTGAGTGGTGCTCTTGATGCTTGAAAGATTACCTCCAAGCTTTGACCTCTTGTTCTTGCTCCTTGGTGATGAAGATCTTCAGATGAGTGCTCAGCCAAGGGAAGAGGTTTTAAGAGGGTTTGGAAGGCTAAGATATTCTCTCAGATTTAATGAGGCCTTTCCTAAATGACCAACTACTCTTCTTCGAACAATAATGGCACTTTAAGTGTTGAAAAGTAGGTGGTTGTGGGAGCTTTAAAAATGGTTTTACTGGAGGTGCAAAGGCTCAGCTATATTGGTGATTTTCTCAGTAATGAAGTCAGTGTTTGGAACAAAGGAGAGGTCCTCTTTAAATACAGATAAGCTCCAACGGATAGATCTACAGCTGAGAACAAAATGGTCTACAGCTTAGCCGTATGCTCTGACAACATCCAACAGCTAGTTTGACCAAATTTAACGTTATTCCTTCTTACGGTTAAGCTTACGGCTTAGCCGTAAATCCTTATACGACTTAGCCATGGGCACCTTTCGGTCTAGCCGTGGGTCAGCCGTAAGCTGAAATCTCCCAAAACTGCTCTCTGGAAAGTGGCCCGTAAACTTTACAGTTTAGCCGTGAATCACACTACGACTTAGCCGTGAAGGCCTTTCGGCTTGGCCGCAAGGTCAACCGTAGGCATTATATGGCCAAGATCACTCTCCGGACTGTGGCCCGTAGATTTTACGGCTTAGCCGTGAAACATACTACGGCTTAGCCGTATCCCTTTTTCGGTGCAGCCGTAGGGTCGGCCGAAGAACAAAATGACTCAAAATAAACTCTCTGGAGAGTGAGCCGTAGGATCTACGGCTTAGCCGTGGTCCAAGCCATAGAACAAAGTCAGGGTGTTTAGAAACCCTTTTTCCTATACAATTTCTATGGCAAATAAGGGCAATGTTACCTTATCCCTTGGTACTCATAGATGATCTTCTTGATTGATCTGCCTTGGACTTGCTTGATCTACCTTGAGCTTCCTTGATCTAGCTTGATCTTCATTGCCGAAACTTGATCTTCCTTAGAGCAAGACTAGACTTGGGTCACGTAATTGACAACACATTCTTACAATGACACTAATAATCTCCCCCTTTGTCAATTTCGTGACAAAATTACATATAATGAAGAAGATACAACATTTTAGCTCAACACTCAGGATTCAACAAGTATTACAATACTCAATACACCTTATCCTAACAGAGCTACATAAGTCTGAAGGTTCAACACATTGAAGCTCCCCCTTTGAAGATGCTTAACCTGCAAAAGTCTGCAAATACAATCTACTAGATAGGTGGGAGGTTAGAAAGCTCCCCCTGAAGAGATGCATAGAATTCTCCCCCTTTTTGGCACAATATTGACAAAGAGATATACAAGAAACACCACAGCCATAAAGCAGAAAGAAGAGCATGAAGACAAATAAGTGCACACAAAGATAAGCAACGGCGAAGTAAAGGCCATATGTTATTAGAAAATAAGGGCAGTACAAGGCACAACCATTTTAAAAGAGTGCATCACCCATAATGACAAAAGATGTATCTACAAACAGAACCATCAGGCGAAATACAGTCAATGCCCAAAATACAGAAAGAATGCAGTGCTAACAAGACATGATAGAACAGACATCAATCAGAAGGAGGAGAGGGGGATGGAATCGCCACATCGTCTCTGCGGCAGCTCTTGGAGATCTTTGAAAGGTATTGAAAAGATTTCTTCAATAGCTTCTCCATCTTGGTTTGCCGTTGTTCGAGTGCTGCCAGCCGAGCTTCAAAAGAGGCAAAGGAAGAAGCCGGGGGAGGAACCAGAACTGGTGAAGCAGTAGAGGGTGCAGTAGGAGGAGGCGCATCCGGTGAGTCTTCCTCATCCCCAGAGTCATGAAAGTGGGGACCAGCCGCTTGTTGCTTGGAGAAGCGCATGTTCTGAATATTGACTGTGCCAAAGGTGGGGTGAGACTCAGGAGCTTCATCAGAAGGTAAATTGACCCCACATTGAGAGGCAAGGCGAGTCATGAGATATCCAAATACGCAAGCATTGGTGCCTCGTCCCGGACAAAGCCAAAAACGAATGATGGTAGCACAAATTAGAGAGGGAAGACACACTTTGACCCCCATATGGACATTGTAGAGGACATTAACCATGAAAGGGGTCAGGTCAGAGAAATTTCCCCTCCTAGGATAGATGTTACACGTGAAGATAGCATGGAGGATCCGGAAGTGAGGAAGCAGGGAAGCTGCAGGGAGGAAGCCCTTGTCCTTCCAAGTGATTGTCTCTCCACATAAAGCAAAGGTAGCAGTTTGTTTTTCTTTTTCGGAGAGAGAATCCTTGATGACCGAAGGAGGTATATCGGAGAGAGGGACACACATAAGGGCAGAAACAATGGCAGGGGTGATGGTATTGGTGCCATCAGTAAAATTAATTTCAAAAGACAGAGAGTCTAATGAGGCTGCCTTGAGCGATGCATACATGGTTCGCACAGTAGAGGGGAAGCCAGGACCACCCCATTTGAGAATGTTTTCCCACCCAACCGTTTTGAGGAGGGTATGAACACCATAGGTTTCAACAACAAGGAGATTGACATCGCATTCCACAGTAATTAGACGGGAAAAGAAGGACCTATCACGAGTGGGTTCCCGTGGAACCAAAACTCGGGGAGAGGGTGGAGAGTGCTGTCGAGGCTGGGAGGAGCTACTCGAGGCTCGAGGCCTCTTACCGGCGGGGTAAGCGTTTTTGGTTCGTGGAGGTATAGTGACAAATGAAGTGGGACAACAGAGTAAAGCCAATCCACAAAACAGAAGGAAGGCCAAACACCCAAAACAGGAAGAGGCACACAGAAGAATCGAGCACAGTAAAACAAAGGAAACAGTAGCGAGCAAACAAGAAGCGACAGAGAGAGAGAGGAGAACAGTATAGAGGAGGGAGAAATTGCCAAAAATACCTTGAAGGAGAAGGCCGGAAGAGGAAGAACGAAGAAAGAAGAAAAGACAGAGGCCTAGGGCAGAAGTCTGGAGCAGGTGCAGAGAAAGAAAGAAATGAAGGGACGAGGTTAAGTACTCATCGGCGTGCAGAATGAGGACGAAAAAAACTGTACGGCTTAGCCGTAGAGTATTTTACGGCTGAGCCGTAAACCCTGACGGTTGAGCCGTAGGGTAAATGATTGTGCAAATACGGGTTAACCGTAAGGAGATTACGGCTTAGCCGTGAAATGACTTACGGCTTAGCCGTAGGCCCTGGGCAAAACACAGTTTATTCCAAACAGCAAACACCAATCGATTTCCTCAAATTTTCAAATTTTAACACATCAAGAGGTTTGGTCAAGATGTCTGTAAGTTGTTTTTCAGTTTGAATATACTCAAGCTCAATGATTCCTTCTTCGACCAATTCCCTAATGAAATGATGTCGAATATCAATGTGTTTGGTGCGAGAGTACTGGACCGGATTTTTAGAAATATGTATGGCACTAGTGTTATCACAATACAAGCTCATTATTTCTTGTTTAATGCTATAGTCTATAAGCATTTACTTCATTCACAAGAGTTAAGAACAGCAGCTTCCGGCAGCTATATATTCAGCCTCAGCAGTGGAAAGAGATATAGAATTTTGCTTTTTACTATGCCAAGCTACTAGACAATTTCCAACATAAAAACAGCCGCCACTTGTGGATTTTCTATCATCTAAGTTTTCTGCCCAATCAGCATCTGAGTATCTAGCAATGGAAGATGATAAGTCATGAGGATACCACAGACCATATTCAGTTGTATCTGCAACGTACGTAATGATTCTTTTTACAGCAATCAGATGGGATTCTTTCGGATCTGCTTGATATCGTGCACATGCTCCCACACTAAATGCTATATCTGGCCTACTTGCAATAAGGTATAGCAGGCTACCGATCATACTTCTATATAGGCTAGAGTCAACCCCTTTACCATTAGCATCTTTAGTAAGTTTGATGGTTGTACTCATGGGGGTTTTGACATGTTTCCCAGTCATTAGACCAAATCGTTTTACCAATTCTTTTGCATACTTGGACTGGGAAATGAAGATGCCATCACGTAATTGTTTGACTTGTAAACCTAAGAAGAAATTCAATTCGCCAACCATACTCATTTCGAATTCAGATTGCATTAGATTAGCGAACTGAGCAGTCAATTCATTACACGTGGAGCCAAAGATGATATCATCTACGTATATTTGCGCTATTAAAACTGACTTTCTTGTCTTTTGAATAAAAAGAGTTTTATCAACACTACCTCTTTGAAAATTATTGTCTAACAAGAATTTTGTCAACCTTTCATACTAAGCACGGGGAGCTTGCTTAAGACCATACAGAGCTTTCTTTAATCTAAACACATGATTAGGAAATTTTGTGTCTATAAAACCTTTAGGTTGTTCAACATACACTTCCTCATTCAAAATTCCATTTAGGAAAGCACTTTTAACATCCATTTAATACAATTTGAACTTTAAAAAACAAGCTATAGATAATAAAATCCTAATTGATTCTAAACGAGCAACTGGAGCAAAGGTCTCATCAAAGTCAATACTTTCAATTTGAGAATATCCCTACGCTACCAACCTAGCTTTTTTCTTAACAATGACGCCATTTTCATCTAGTTTATTTTTGAAGATCCATTTAGTGCCTATCACATTTTTATCCTTTGGTCTTGGAACTAGGTACCAAACATCACTTCTTGTAAATTGATTCAATTCTTCTTGCATAGCTTTTATCCAATCATTGTCTGAAAAGGCTTCATCAACGCACGTAGGTTCTAAAATAGAAGTAAAGCACAAGTGACTCATAATGTTCTCCAATTGTTTCCTAGTTTTTACACTTGTTAGAGGGTCACCAATAATCTGATCTATAGGATGATCTTTTACATTCGCCAAATTTTCAGTGGAAGCAGGTATATCAGTTTTTACTGTGGATCGTGTGGGTTCAGACATTGAGGGCACTTCCACTTCATCAACATTATCAGATACTGTGGATTCATCATCTATAACAACATTTATTGACTCTTGGATGACGCCGGTTCTCATATTTAGAACACGATAGGCTCGACTCTGTGTTGAATAGCCTAAGAATATACTTTCATCACTTTTTGAGTCAGATTTACACAGTTGTTCTCTATCCTTCAAAATGTAACATTTACTTCTAAAGACCTTAAAATATTTCACATTTGGTTTCTTCCCAATTCATACGCTATCTGATTTGTACCAGTCCTAAGATAAACTCGGTTGATGATGTAGCAGCTGGTATTAACAGCTTCGGCCCACAAGTCTCTAGGAAGATTCTTACTATGAAACATGATTGTGGCCATGTCTTGGAGAACTCGATTTTTCCTTTCAGCTACCCCATTTTGTTGTGGTGTTTTAGGTGTTGAATATTCATGATGAATCCAATATTTCTCACAAAATTTGTCAAATTGATCATTTTCAAATTCTCCACCATGATTACTTCTGATTCGGGCTACTGAAGTCCCTTTTTCAATTTGAATTTGTTTTACAATCCTTTTAAATTCTCCAAAGGCTTCAGATTTTTCTCTCAAGAATGCAACCCAAGTGAATCTAGAGAAATCATCTACCATAACAAGAAAGTACCTTTTCTTACCTCGACTCTCTCTTTTAGTTGGTCCAACCAAGTCCATATGAATAAGTTCTAGAGGTCGAGAAGTTTTCATAGCATTCACCATTTTATGGGTACTTCTAATTTGTTTTCCTTGAAGGCACTCTCCACAGATCATCTTTTCTTAACTACTGATCTTGGGCAGCCCCTTCAACATATTTGTTTAGATGGGATAAGTCCCTGTAGTTTACATGCCCAAGTCTTTGATGCCACAACTTAGCTTCATCAATACTAGTTAATAAGCAAGAAGCGGTGGATAAAGTATTAGATTTTCTCACCACATAACAATTATCGGTAGTTCTAAGACCTCTCAAGATTATCTTTCCATTCCTTGAGATCTCACAACTATAACTACTAAAGTTCACAGCATAGTCTTTATTACAGATTTGCGATATGCTAAGTAAATTATATTTCAAACCATCAACGCACAGAACATTCTCAAAAGGTGGTAGGTTTGGAACATTTAACGTCCCTTTCCCAATAATTTTTGCAGTACTGCCATCACCAAAAGTAACAGTGCCTCCATCGAATTCAATCATTTTAGACAAACATAATTTATCACCAATCATATGTTTTGAGCATCCACTATCCAGATACCATCTTGATTGTTCTGCAGCTTTAAAAGTTGTGTGGACCACTAGATTCTTGTTTTTAGGTATCCACTTAAGTGTACTAGTAGTGGGGATCACAATTGGCTTTTGGTGTTTCACTTGAAAAGCTTTATATTGGGAAATAAGAATGTTTGCTCCATCCTTTTTGTATATTTCAAATTGTTTTCTTAACTTTTGAACTTCTTTTAACAGATTATCCATCTTTTGGTTCAAGGGGAACTTGTTTATTTGAGACTCCAGCTTTTTGTTTTCAAGTTCCACTTTCTTATAGGTGTTTTTCTCACTTTTTTGACTAATGTTATAATGAATTTTTCTTAACTTGCACTCCATTTTGAAATGACCTCTTTTTCCACAATAATGACAGAGGACATTTGATGAAACAGTATAAGTACTAGTAGATGCCTTATCCAAAGTGTTTTTAACACTAGTATCTTCCTTCTTTAAAGCACTTTTGACAAAAACAATTCCGGAACTTAGTGACTGATTCGCATTTTTGTCATATCCAAGACCGGTCATATCCTTATAAGCTTTCCCAATTTTGAATAGTCTAATGTATTTCTCATCATTTTGGGTAAATCTGTACTCATACTTTTCTTTATATCGTTTCAGAATAGTCATTTCATTGTGGAGAGCATTATTTTCATCTTTTATTTTCAAACAGGATTTTTCATTTTCTCTTAATGTTGATAATTGGGTTTTTACACTTTCAAGTTCTTTGATTAACTCCTCCTTTTCAGCATTAATACTATCAACCTTTTCTTTTAAATTCTTAATTTTGTTTTGTTGATTGCTTACAGTTTCAACGAGCCTACAGGTTCCTTTATAAAGAAGTTCATAGGAATCCGTGGTGTTGTCATTATCCTCATCATTTGAATTTTCATATTCACTCTCTGACTCACTTCCTGAGATTTCTTCATTCGATATTTTAATCATTTCCTCAGAGAGATTGAATGTTGCAGTGGTAGCCATCAGAACTGTATATTTGTCTGAATCATTTTGATGTGATTCATCTGAGTCAGAATCTGATTCAGATGAATCATCCTAAGTGGCTACAAGATTCTTCATTTTGGATTTCCTTTTTAGTGGACAATCGGTGGATATGTGTCCAAATTTCTTACATCTGTAACACATGGGTTCCTTATGCTTACTTCTAAAGATGGAACTTGACCGACCTTTGTATTTATCATTAATGTTTTCATTTTTATAATCTTTCACTCTCTCTTTCTTAAATTGTTTCAAAAATCTTCTAGCCAAAAGGGCCACATCTTCTTCCTCGTCATTACTAGTTATTCCTATGTCATCTTTAGAGGAAGATGTGTTATGAGAGGTGATTAGTGCAATTGATTTCTTTTTGTCATTGTTAAATTTGAGTTCAAAGGTCTGAAGGGATCCCACTAAATCTTCAATTTTCATTTGTTTCGAATCCTTGTGTTCCTCTATGGAAGTTACCTTAGGATGGAATCTTTTCGGAAGTGATCTCAAGATTTTACTACAAATTTTATCTTCCGGAAGAGTTTCCCCCAGAGCCCACATTTCATTTACAATTTTCATGAGCTTAGTATGAAAGTCAGTAAACATTTCATTTTCTTCCATGTGAGTGTTTTCAAACTGACTTGTGAGCATTTGAAGTTTAGATCTTTTGCCAACAGAGGTACCCTCATAAGTCACTTCAAGGATTCTCCAGGCCTGTTTTACATTAGTGGTTGTCATGATCTTTTTAAATTCTTCTTGATTCATGGCACACACTATAGCATTGTAAGCTCTAGCATTATTTTGTCTAAGAAGTAGCTGAGCAGGAGATCATCTTGCTGGATCCAATGGTCTAGTGGTTGTGACACCATTTATAGTCACATCTTCAGTGGGTTCCGTCCAGCCTTTCTCTATAGCCTTCCAAACAGCCTAGTCTATGGATTTCAAATATGCTGTCATCCGGGCTTTCCAGAAGGCATAATTTGTTCCATCAAAGAAAGGTGGATGGGTGATAGAGCTTCCTTCAGGATTCATGGTGAATCTAGTAAAAGATGGATCTACTTCAGGTTATTACACCCTTAAGAAGTAACCCTCTCTGATACCAATTGAAAGTGCAATAGTTAGATCTCACCAAGTCGTAGAGGGGGGGTGAATAGGACTATTAAAAATTTCTTTCCAAAAAACGAGGTTTTATTAGTGTGCAATCTGAAGGATTAATTAAGATTGAGAGTCCCCAACAAGATTAAGAAAGATGCTCAGAGTTGTGTGTGCTAACAATGTATAGAAATGCAACTAGAATAAGAAAGATATAGCTTAAAAAGATGATCAACATAAGTAAAAAGAATATAAGGCAACCACCACACACAACAAGCAATCAACACAGTAATTTATAGTGGTTTGGTCCTAGACCTACATCCACTCTTAAGAGCAATCTCTTTTGGTTCCACTAAGTATGAGGTACTTACATTACAAACACCTCTAGCAACAATTTTTGATTCGGTGGTTCGTCTTCCACCAACTGGATTTTTGATCAGGTGGTTGATCCTTGATCTAGTCCACCAACTACAACAATTTTTGATGCGGTGGTTTGTCTTCTACCAAATACAGCAAAGAGAATTGAAATATTAAAGAACACCTAAACAAGGAATTGTATACCTTAGTTTTGAGTGGTGCTTTTGATGCTTGAAAGATTACCTCCAAGCTTTGACCTCTTGTTCTTGCTCCTTGGTGATGAAGATCTTCAGATGAGTGCTCAGCCAAGGGAAGAGGTTTTAAGAGGGTTTGAAAGGCTAAGATATTCTCTCAGATTTAATGAGACCTTTTCTAAATGACCAACTACTCTTCTTCGAACAATAATGGCACTTTAAGTGTTGAAGAATAGGTGGTTGTGGGAGCTTTAAAAATGGTTTTACTGGAGGTGCAAAGGCTCAGTTATACTGGTGATTTTCTCAGTAATGAAGTCAGTGTTTGGAACAAAGGAGAGGTCCTCTTTAAATACAGATAAGCTCCAACGGATAGATCTACGGCTGAGAACAAAATGGTCTACGGCTTAGCCGTATGCTCTGACAACATCCAACGGCTAGTTTGACCAGATTCAACGTTATTCCTTCTTACGGTTAAGCCTACGGCTTAGCCGTAAATCCTTATACGGCTTAGCCATGAGCACCTTTCGGTCTAGCCGTGGGTCAGTCGTAAGCTGAAATCTCCCAAAACTGCTCTCTGGAAAGTGGCCCGTAAACTTTACGGTTTAGCCGTGAATCACACTACGACTTAGTCGTGAAGGCCTTTCGGCTTGGCCGCAAGGTCAACCGTAGGCATTATATGGCCAAGATCACTCTCCGGACTGTAGCTCGTAGATTTTACGGCTTGGCCGTGAAATATACTACGGCTTAGCCGTATCCCTTTTTCGGTGCAGCCGTAGAGTCGGTCGAAGAACAAAATGACTCAAAATAAACTCTCTGGAGAGTGAGCCGTAGGATCTACGGCTTAGCCGTGGTCCAAGCCGTAGAACAAAGTCAGGGTGTTTAGAAACCCTTTTTCCTATACAATTTCTATGGCAAATAAGGGCAATGTTACCTTATCCCTTAGCACTCATAGATGATCTTCTTGATTGATCTGCCTTGGACTTGCTTGATCTACCTTGAGCTTCCTTGATCTAGCTTGATCTTCATTGACGAAACTTGATCTTCCTTAGAGCAAGACTAGACTTGGGTCACGTAATTGACAACACATTCTTACAATGACACTAACAGACAGTGATGATGATATATATATTATCAATGGCTGGTTGCAAAGAGCTGCAGTTGGAGATGATTAGGTTGTGACAATGGCAAAAGGCATACTAAAATAAATAAATAAATTTTGATTGGAGAAAAGATAAACATACCTAAACCAGAGACAACTTAAAGGAGAAAAGAAAGAAGAGTCAAGAGAGAGGTTTAGGGAGACCGTCAAATTGAGTAATATGTAAAGAAGAAAATTGCAATTCTATTTATAACATATTTGCCGATCATGCAAATTGAAAAATACTAATTCATAATGAATTAGAAAACTTAATTTGTAAAGTGTTTGAGTGAGATGGAGAATTATCCTTATTAACTAGAGATCCTTATTTATAGGGATTAGATTGGATTTGTAGATTTCAAAGAGAAGAGAATCTTAGGACTTTATTAAGAGCACGCCACGTGTCGCTTTCTCACGAAGAGGGCGCGCCACATGTCGTCCTCCCGCGAAAGAGGGGATTACTTTAATAAATATAATACGTGCCTAACATGGGCCAAAAAAGCCAAAATACCTGATGATATAACAAAAAAAGCAAATATAAAATATATAGATATATTATTTAACATTTTGAAATTCACTACGTCAAATTCTATAAAAAAGAAAAAAGGACAAAAAAGGGCAATGAATTCACATAAATTACAAATCAGTCATGTAAGTTTCTTACTTGAAGTTGTTGATATACAAGAGCATGAATTTTAAACCAATAACAAATCTCTATGCCCTATATTAATTTGGGATACTAACGAGATAATACAAAATGAAGCGATATATGAGCTCAAGATAAATCTTAAATCTTAAATAAAAGATATAAGTATTTGAAACAAATGGTCAATAAGAAAGCAAAATATCTAAGTCATGATTGTAGCTGGTAATAAGAGAAAAAAAGAAAAAGAACATTGTAGTCATTATAATGATATTTAAATAATAATAATAATAATAATAATAATTGTTATTATTATTATTATTATGTAGTCGTAAGAGAAAATAAATAAATCTTAAGTAGGTTTTAAGAGTCTGAATGAGGTAAAAACCAAATGAAAAAATAAATTTATCAAAACTTCTTCCTTAAATTTTCTATTATTAAACTATACAAAAAACAAAAAAGGGTAAGAGAGACAAATCTAGTGACACAAACTCTGTCCACTTGATTTTTGTTGACTCTTCTTTCCTTATATAGTAGTGTTGTTGCTTATTCAACTAAGAAAGAATTAAAATAGAAATTTCAATATCTAATTACCTCAACTATGCTACAGTAGCTAATGAAATGGAAGTGATCCCCAACTTATATGACACACACTGATTAAAAAAAGGCACATCAAACTCACCCACATACTTGAATATTGCATTAATGATACATTTGTAATATATGAAAATAAGTAAAGAGAGGATTTTGATGAGAAAATTTACGTGCTACACACCACCCCACTTAGGCAGGGGTGATCCTACGCTAGGCCAGCCCGAGCCCGGTGGCTTTGATATGTAATTAGAGCCCTTTTAATAATTGGAATAGTCTTGAATTAAGTGGTAGAAAGCCCAAAGATTGGCTAGACCCATATAATGAGTGCATATAATTTAATTTAATTAATATAAACAATTACTCAAATGGCTACATAATTGATTAAAAAACCCAATTCATCCTGGTGGACTTGGGCTTGACTCTTACAGCCAGTGTTGGGCTTCACCCAAGCCTGGGCCAATAATTCTAAAGTTGGGACTGGATATGCATTAGCCTGGACCAGCACATCCCATGAACACCCCTACTACCCCACTTGTTCATGGATGCAATGCATACTACATCAATGGGCCCTACCCTTCCTTGCATATACATCTTTAACATTTGCTATCCTTTTCAGACTAACTTTTCTTATATTAGTCCTTGCCACAATAGAAGGAAAAAAAAAGGGAGTAAATTGATGGCCATGATCTAAAAGCAGCCCATTGTGGGACATGGATCCATCTCTCCTTAATGAAAATAAAATATTATGCAACTTTATGATATTAATCCTAAGATTTAAGAAATTTATTGCGATAGTTTTTAGAACTTGTAAGAGATTTGAATTCAAAGAGTCCCGACAATCTAAAGCTCCAAAAAGAACCATTTTAAGGATAATTATACAGAGCAACTTAAACCAGAGATATCAATGCAAACATAAGAATTTTGAATATATATATTATACAGAGAACACATGGGTAAAAATATGAAATATAGATGAATGGAAAAACAAATATATTTGACACAAATAATAGAGAGGCAGAGAGCATACCTTGAGTATAGGAATAGAGCTTGATGTTGAATAGGTGAATAGAGCTTTGATACAAATAGTAGAGAGATGGAGAGAGCATACCTTGAATAGAGGAATAAAGCTTAGTGTTGAATAGGTGTCAAATAGAGAGGGGTATTCTGAATAGCTAAATAGTTGTTGCTGAAACTAATATTACCAACAATCAATGGCCTAGCTGAAGAATTGAGATTTTAGGGAAAGATATCAGTCAATGCATCTAAAACTTGGCCCTGTTAAGAAAATAAATGTGGCATGTTTCTTTAATTGATATATATTAGCTAATAAATAAAGGAGGGGCAAAAGGCATGTTTGCAATTGATCGATTTGAATTAAAAAGATGGTCTCTCTCACGAAGGGGCCATTTTCCTTTTTCATCAAAACCCAATGTTATTCTTATCCCTCCAGTCCTAATAAATAATAATAATCATGCCAGTTCCATCAAACAAAAAAAAAAATGCTAGTAAATGGAGCTGGTTGCCTGTTCGTCATGGATGCCATTTGTAAATACATAAGAGAACCATTTAGATTTGTAAGATATGAAAGACCCTCCCTTGTGCACATTACTAAAGACATGTTTTAACATTTTCTATGCCACAAGGAAATGTGTTAAGTAAGAATGTAAGATAATAGCAAGTAAAATAAAATGAGATTAAATACGCCCAATATTTTTGTCCCAGTGATAGATACATGGCATTGAGCAAGAGGATCATCATGCACATTTTTTGGGAAGTGGGTTAGAATCCCTAGGCACATAAACATCACGGGCATTGGTAGAAAGAAAGCAGATAACATATGCATACCCCCAACAGGCTGCAACACCGTCCTTAGCCCCACCCATTCCAACTTGCATGGAGCAGAACCAAAACCAAACCCCGCTGCCCATCCATTCCCTTCCAAACCCAACATCCTCAACAAAATCCAAACCCAACGTCCTCATCAAAATCCAAACCCTCACCCAGTAGAGAAGAAAAAGAAGGCCCCTCATGTACATACCTGGCTGGCACTTTGAAGAAGAAGACAGTTTCAACTTTACTCTAGAGCGACCCACCCGTTCTCTCCACTAAGTCTTCTCCTCGCCTTGCCTTGCCTTGCCTTGGGTCGCTGCCGGTAAATGTAATCAAGGCACGTTAAAGAACTCCACGAGTGCTTTCATCCGTGTGACCATGTTATGTTGACAAAAGAAGCATTACAGAGAAGAAGGAGCACCCTCCTTTTTATATGGAGATGAGACTAAGAGAACATGCTTCTAATTAGAAAGGAATATTCAACAGAGGGACGATCTAGAATATTTGAATGGATTTCAACGGCTGAGAGGGCACCCCAGCAGTTTAATCTTCTATCTTGCAGTCACCTGTGGCACAGGTTGGACCTTGGAATTCTAATTCGTCCAAGTCCAAGTAGAAAAAGAATTCTAATTAGTCCAAGTCCAAGTAGGAGAAGAATCCGAAATTAAAGAGTTTGAGTGAGATGGAGAACTATCCTTATTAACTTGAGATCCTTATTTATTGGGAATTATTATTGGGATTAGATTGTATTTGTAGATTTCAAAGAGAATAGAATCTTAGGACTTTAATGAAAGCACGCCACGTGTCGCCTTCTCACGAAGAGGGCTATGCCACGTATCACCCTCCCACGAAAAGGGGTATTGTTATATTATATATAACTAACGCTTCAGGGCCCATGCACAACGCGGGCCATGAAAAAATAATAATTAAGTCCTATAAAAAATTATTAATAACTTAAATAAAATATTAATAAATATTATGACATAAATCATGGTGAAAACATACTTAAAATATTGAATCTTTATTTTTTAAAAAAGAGAAAATATTTTCTTTGAATCATAGATGAATAAAAGTTGAGAGTGAAAAAAAAACCATTGATATTAGGTCATCCTTGAATGATTAAAGGAATTACATATGGTCAAAGGAAAAAAAATGTTAATATTTTTTATTGGCATTACTTATTTCAGTAGTTGCACTTGGTTCATCTTCTCCGCTTATCTTGACAGTTGCGCTTATTTTATCTTGTACAAATCTTTTAACTCATGCACTTATTTTAAGTTGTACACTTGTCTCGATAAAGTTATTTGTTTTTGGTATTGCAATGAAAGTAATTGGTTCAACATCTTGAAATTTCACATTTTGTTTATAATTTGATACTGCAATATATGAACTTAAGAGAAATCTTAAATCTTAAATAAAATATATAAGCATTTAAAACAAATGGTTAATAGGAAAGCAAAATACGTAAGCGATGATTGTAGCTAGTAATGAGAAGGAAAAAAAAAGAACATTGTAGTTATTATAATGATATTTAAACAATAATAACAATAATAATAATATAATAATAATTATTATTATAATATAATCGTAAGAGAAAATAAATAAATTCTAAGTAGGTTTTAAGAGTCTGAATGAGGTAAAAACCAAACGAAAAAATAAATTTAATAAAACTTCTTCCTTAAATTTTTTATTATTAAATTATATAAAAAAAAAAGGTAAGAGAGACAAATCTAGTGGCACAAATTCTGGCCACTTAATTTTGGTTGACTTTTCTCTCCTTATATAGTAGTGTTGTTGCTTATTTAACTAAAAAAAATTAAAATCGAAATTTCAATATCTAATTACCTCAACTATGCTACAGTAACTAATGAAATAGAAGTGATCCCCAACTTATATGACACAGGCTAATAAAAAAAAAGCCTATCAAACTCACCCACATACTTGAACATTGCATTAATGATATATTTCGAATATATGAAAAATAAGTAAAGAGAGGATTTTGATAAGAAAAATCACTTGCTACACACCACCCCACTTAGGAGTGATTCTGTGCTAGGCCAACCCGAGCTCGGCGAGCTTGGATATGTAATTAGAGTCCTTTTAATAATTTGACTGATCTTAAATTAAGTGATAGAAAGCCCAAAACTCGACCCGACCTATGCAATGAATGCATATAATTTAATTTAATTAATACAAACAATTATTCAAATAACCACATAATTGATTAAAAAATTCAATTTTGTTTGGCTAGCTCGGGCCTAACTCGCTTACAGCTAATGTTGGGCATGACCCAGGCCTGGGCCAATAATTCTAACGTTGGGCTGGGATTGGATATGCATTAGCCTGGCCCAGCCCATCCCATGAACACTCCTACTACCCCACTTGTTCATGGCTCAGTGGGCTCCACCCTTCCTTGCATATGTTGTAGAGGGATGAAAGAGAGAGAAATTAGGAAAGAAGAGATTTTATAGAAAACAAATGAGAGATTTTAGAAAAATTGAGAGATTTTAGAGATTTGGTATGAATAGATTTTAGCTAATATAGGTAAAATCCTTAAATTACGCCACATGTCTCCTTCTCATAAAGAGGGCTGCGCCACAAAAAGATATACCTCAATCATTAATCCTGTGCATATCTATGCGGTCATATTTGGACCTATGGATTTTTACATTTTACAGTAGCTTTTTTTTCAACTTCTTTTGGATTCGAACCCTTCGATCATCGTTTATTTGTGTGGATTTATATCGCAATTTGTTAGTTGGCCACTTTAGCAATACAAAAAATATTTCACATATGAGTAAGTCGGCCCCACCAACATGCTAATTGTGTCATCCTACATATTGTGAACTCCAAAAACAATGCAGTGCATGAAAAAAAAAAGAAAAAGAAAAGATATATATATATATATCTTATAATCTTGGATGATATTAATTAGAGAAGATTCCCCATCAACTGTGGATTTCATCATAACAACACTATGGGCCATATCTGGAAAACAACACTATGGGCCATCTCTAGAAAGGGTTCCATTTAGGAATTTGACTATGCTGTTTTACAATTCAATATTTCAATATAACATTTTATCCTTGTGCTATTTTCTCCTATGAGCAGATTATTATATATATTATGCATTTCCACATGAGCTCTTGGGGCCTACATGGAACCATGCCCCATTTATATGAGTGTTGAATTAGGTTTAGGATCTTATTGCTAAGGGTGAGAGAGATGTTAGGGGAGGGATAGAAATTTAAGGGGTAACAGAGAGATTTTAGGGAAATTAAATAGTAAAGAGAGATTTTAGGAGAGAAAAATGGAAGAGAATCTTAGAACTTTAATTAGAGAGCGCCATGTGTCGCTCTCCAATAAAAAGACTGCGCCACGTATCGCCCTCCCGCGAAAGGGAGGATTGCTTTAATATATATAATACTAGCGCGTTGTAGGCCCGTGCCTAACACAGGCCAAAAAGTTTTATAAAAAAAAGCATATAAGCTAATATGAAATCAATATCTAAGCATATTGAAAAAAAACATTCAATAAAAATATTGAAATAATTGATAAAAGAAAATCTATAGCCATTGTAAATTCGCAACTTTAATTTAAATGGCAAAGTGTTGTATAAAATCCAACACGTCTTGAGAGACGCTATCATTTAACTCTATTATACAAAAAAATGCATTTTTTCTAATATATTACATGTTTTTGTAATAATAACAATCATATATTTAAAAATAACAAAGCATATTTAGAACACTACAAATGGTTGGCATTGTTGATTAATAGCTTAATTTATTATTTTTATATTATGAATGAAATTTTAAACAAAAGCCCAATCAATTGATCAATTAAAAAGAGATATGTGGTCTTTGTTTCTTCTTTTTTTTTCTTTTTTAGTTGTTTAATTTTTTACAATTGATTTTATAATCTCTGAGGCGCATTTATTTATGAGAATCTCCATCACACATGTGAGATGAAAATGATTTTAGGAGGGTCCAAAGAGAAGTTTTTTTGAGATATATGATATTGTGTATTATAGCGCAATATACCCATTATATAATATTGTCTATTATCGTTTTCCATATTATAGCCCGAGTTAGTTTTGAGAGATTTTAGGGAACAAGGTTCGATTGAGAAAACCAACTCTCTGTCAATTCCTATTTTTTAGGAGATATTTTAGATTTATTTTAGGGGTGATATCTTACCTTTATTTTAGGGATGCCACGTGTTGCACTTTCACACTCTTTCGCAAAGGTGTAAATTTTTTTAATATATATAATAATATAATATTATATAATATAATGCTTAAAATAGTAACATGAAAAAGTAAATTTATAAGCTTTATTAAAAATTATTAATATTTAAATAAAGGAAAAAATAGTACCCTATAATATTTGAATTGGGTTTGATCCACTGAATTGAATTAGTGATTTTAGGTAATAACAATTTTATCCATCCAATTTTAATTGCTGATGTTCATTAGCCATTGCTCAAAGGAAAAAAATTGTTACCTAGAGTGGATACTCATGGAAGATGTCATCACATGTGAGGTCCACCCTATTAAAATTAGTTAAGCTTAGTGCTTTAGGGCCCATGTGTAAGGTCCCGAATCCCACTAATCTTGATTTACGTTAATTAAGCTCATTATATATTGATTGAACTCGATTAAGGCTAATTTAATCCAATAATTATCGGGTTTGGGCCTCAGTTAGGGAGTTGGGCGGAGTTCGGCACCACTTTAGTAGTTAATGGCCTTTTCGAAATTTGTCCTTGCACCCTTAAACACCTCGTCCATTTCCTTTCATGGAATCCTTCGCGTAGATCATCTTTCGTGTTGGGTCCGACTTGATCTGGACTTATCTTGGCCCGATTAAGGTTCATTTGGCCTAAATTGTAAATTTATAGAAAGCTCGGGCTTGCATGCCAACTACAGGAAATTTTTGTTTCAAAGAGGCTCAACCGTCTCTTCCTTCATTCCCTTCCTGGTCACTAGAGCTGTTTTCCTCTTCTGAACTTCTCTATCTTCCCTCAACGTTGGAGAGCACCTCGGCTTAGGAAGGTCGTGCATGCAAGGGTGGGATTCTTCTTCTCTTTCTCCTTCATTCTCTTCCCTTCTCCCTGTGCATTTCTCTCTGAGAGTAACTCATCTTCTAAGCTACAGCTGCAGCTGTGTAAGGTGAAAGATTTCTTCCATTCAGTCATTTAGGGTTTATTGGAGTCATAAGAACTCAACTACATGGCATGCATGTGAATCTAAACCTCATTTTTCGTTGCATGCTTTACTTGTAGAGAACCCATTTCAGTTTAGAGAGTTTCCTCTGAGCACTCAACAAGAAAGAGTTGGGAGGGCTAACACTGGTGAAAAGGCAAGTATTAGAGTCATATGTGTTACATGAATGACTAAGTTATTGTGTATTGAACCAGCTCTTTATATTTTCAATTTCAGCTATTCCCCTTCATTGTTTTAATCGATATGAATGTGGTGTGCAAAGGGCGTGCATTGAGTTAGAATGCCAAAAAGGGAATAGGAGGGTGTGTGAGTATGGGATAATCTCAAGGACACTTCAATCGAGCCTTAGAATTTCCTCACAAGTTAGTTTTGTGTTGATTCCGTACAAGATTAAGCTACAGAATTGATTCTGAAGCTTACGGCGAAGTTACGGCTAAGCCGTGAGCATTTACGGCTCAAAGTCCAAAGAGCAGAAAAATGGGATTTTGTACTACGGCTCGACTACGGCTGAGCCGTGGGTTTCAATACGGCTAAGCCATATCCGGCCCGTACCCAAGCCGTAGGTCTTCCTACGGCGAGCTTTCCAGAGAGCTCATAGAACCCAGTTTCTTCTACGGCTTGCACACGGCTACACCGTGGAATACACTATGGCTACGCCGTAACCTCCCCGTACCCTAGCCGTAGGCTTAGCACGGCTAAGCCGTAGGTCAACATACGGTTGGGCCATAATTGCGCTTGAAAATCCGGAAGGAATTTGACCCACTTGGCTAAGCTGTAACCTTGTACACGGCTAAGCCGTAAGAACCCAGTGAAACAGGATGTTAAGGACTCTTAATGATTTTGTAGGACCTTATTATTGGTACCTTCTATACCACTACATAGGCCCAATGGTAAGTACATGTTGGGGAGAATGAATGATTCCCGGAGGGTCTCCCAATGGCAAGTCATGGATGTTGATATAAGAAGGGTGTCCCATATGCACAAGGCAATACTAAGACATGATAACACAACGACACTGAACGTTTTATGTGTACATCGTGTTGAATGCCCTTTTATTTAGGGGTGAAGGTAGTAATTCCTTACATACTCACTTAAGCTGAATACTTCCATCTTGTTACGATATACCACCTTCAACATGAATTACTTCTTTTAGCAAAACCCTGAGGCAATTCAGACCTGAGCTTCTAATGAGTGCGTGTCTGACAAGCCAGAGTTTCTAATGAGTGCGAGCTTGCTAGCTAAGGGTATCATATGACTGATACAATTGAATCTGAGTCGGCACCACTCAGCTTATGCCCTTTGGGTATATGTTATGTATGTCACCACTGAGTAGGTTTACGGAGGAGTAGTCGGCGCTCCTCGGGAAGCTAGCTTGATCCCCTAGCGACCCATATGATATGTGTATGCTCCCTTTTGGGAGAATAGAGCGTCGTGGTTGCCAATCAGTAGGTATGACTTTTGAGTTTTAATTTCTCACTCATGCATTATGTTCAGTGTTTATCCTTATTGATATATCATATTATACTTGTTTCATATGCCTCAGTACTTGCTTAACCGTCGTGTTAACAGTGTTACCCTTGGTATTGCAGGTCCAGAACCCGGTCCCAACTTGGACACTGACACGCACCCGGAGGGTACCCCAACGGTACCTCAGGATGTAGACGAGTGGAAAGATGGCGACGTCTTTTACTAGCCATCCCACGGAGCGCGATTATTCTTGGGAGATGTCATTATTATGCTTGAGACCTTTTGTATCACACTCCTAACTAGTATTTTGGAATGTAATTAAAGATTTCAACACTGTCATATATATTTATATATGTTTACTTTTGAAAGTTAACAGACTACAAACTTCATGTGCTCTTGATAATTACTGAGTATTTCGTAGGATTTCGTTTATGATACATTATGTTTGTACGTGTGTCAGCTTACCTCACACTTTCCTGTGGAATCTCCCTTGTAGGAATTCGTGCATAATTCTTCAGGGTACGGATTTCTACGGGATTACGTATCCATGCCTTGGGGGCCCACTCAAATCCCCAAATTCCCGGGATCAGGGCGTGACACCGTGCCTAACATGGGCCATGTAAAATTCCAATATATAAATATTTTCAAAATCAAGTTACAAAGTTCCCAACATAGATAGATATGTCATAATTATAAAATTTTTCTAATAATGATAATGCAAGTATGAGGAGAATACAATTGTTAAGATTTCATTGCTATTGCATTTCCTTATGTTGGAAAAAGTGTAAAAGAATGACTGCATCATGTTGTACACAAAGGCCTCAAGTATGTAAGATTCATAAAAAAGAACCTGAACATGAAGAGCTTGGTCAATTTGAGAAAGGCAGCAAATATTGCCTGGCCAGGTATTGATATTGATGATCACAGGTTTTAGCAATACATCTATGTTTCTATCATCACTAAGAAAAAGCATGCATGACATGGAGGAAATAACGTCCGAATACCTCATCATGGGCTCAGTATTTAGTAAGAATCCAAATCAATGAGAAATATCTTTAGATAGAGAGATTTTATAGGGGGTACAATATAGAAGAAACTTTTAGGACTTTAATTAGAGCATGCCACATGTCTCTGTCTAGTGAAAAGAATGTGTCACGTGTCGTTTTCCCACGAAAAGTCTATTCTCAAAGCCCGTGCCAAACGTGGGCCATGAAATTTTTTTAATTTTATTAAAAATTATTAATATTTTAATATAATATAAATGAATATTATCAAATAAATCACAATACAAATATAGTTAAAATTAAATTTTAAAAATCAAATATTTTAAGAAGAAAATTCAAATTCATAATTCCCTTTGTTCGATCCATAATCCATAGTCTGTAACATTCGAGCCAATTATATAAGTACCCCATAATCCATGTTAAAATCTTATGGCCCTACTTTTATTGATTGGATGAATAAAAATGTAGGGCCATGATGCTTTTGTGATTGTGACCATGTTTCTGGACACAAGATTGCCTTTAAAAATTATAATGTGGTGCACACCTTTATAAATAAAAACATAGGCACGTTCATATGACTTACAATGTTGACCTACCTTTAGAAGAGTTATAATGTGATACTATTTGTCTATTTGTTTACTAATTGTGAATACAGGACCAGGGATATTAGCGCAAAAAGCCTGTGAGAGGGAAGGAGTAAGGAAAAAAATTGAATTGATTAGGTGGGTCCATAATAATATAGTGCTCTAACCAATGCTATAGTAGTAGTAATAATAATAATTATTATTATTATTATTATACTCATATTTATATGCCCAATTTAATGATTGGTTATGGCCAATGGTTAGGCTGAGCCATACAACAATCTAAAGTAAAAAAATTGAGAATAAAAATAAAGTACAAAAATTTGTTGAGATGGTAGAGTTCTTCCATCTAGTGGGCACTATTTTGATCAGGGTGAGACTTAGGTCACAACATTCAGCAAGGGCATATATCATCTGACTTAAATAAGACAAACTTAAGCCTTCATTATTAAGGTTTTGACCATAACAGATGACAATTGAAGTATAAATTATATCCAAACTCTAGGCATCAACTTCCCCATGGATAATCATGCAGATCTTTTCATCATGCATGGTTGTGCATCAAGCAAGCCCCTTTACATTAAAGGTGGGCCCTTGATGGAAGCCAAAAACCGAAGTTCCAGCATAGCTATCCGTGTGAAAATCTGATAAGAGAACAAAATGCCAAAAACCGAAGTTCCAACATAGCTATCCGTGTGAAAATCCCATAAGAGAACAAAATGCCTAGACCAATATTTATGTTGGATAGTCAGGAATCTAAGGGAGTATATGCAATCACGGAGAGCACAACTTCTCTAAAGCTGGCTATCTTAACTCATGTTGGTGTGTATTCTTAGATGATGGACTCCTTATCTTAAAGAATTTTATTCTCTGCGAAATCCTTATAGAATCTAAATAATGTGGATAGAATTCTTAGATATCCTTATAGCTATCCACACGTCACCGTGTCGTGAATAGGGTTGCGCCACGTGTCGCTTTGGTAAAAAATGAGATTTTAGATATTGAATTAAGAGTGAAGGTTTCATTTTCTAAAATTAGTTTCTTATTGTTTGATGTGACAAAATATTTTCTTTTAATCCATTTAATGATGAGTTTTGAAAATTGCAAGAGGTGCAGTTACTTTGCAAAATGAGAATTGCGAAGTCCAGCAAAGTAGTTGGGGTCAATTTGGGTGTTGTGGAATTGGTATTTATGTAAGAATAAATGAAAAAAAAAAAAAGCACAGATAGAACGGTGGCTGAGAGAGTGAACCAAAAAAGAAAAAGAAGAAAGGATAAAGAATCCCAACTCTATTCAACCTGTTGAAAGTTTTTTTATATGACCAAATAGGAGTCTACCAAAACAAAATTATAGGTTTTGGGGAACAAAAGCAACTCTTGACTCTCCATAAGAATACCGCGAATTGGTTGAATCAATGGGCTCCAAAAACCGTGCAATGCTTGAGTGTTAATGTCTCCATTTGTATTTCATACAATTGCAAAACACTGATATATATACATTATACATATATAGTTTTTTATTAATCCGAAATTAAAGAGTTTGAGTGAGATGGAGAATATCATTCTTAATTTAATATCCTTATTTATTGGGATTAGATTGTATTCATAGATTTCAAAGAGAAGAGAATCTTAGGACTTTATTAAGAGTGCGCCACGTGGCACTTCAATCCAAAATTAAAGAGTTTGAGTGGGATGGAGAATATCATTCTTAATTTAAAATCCTTATTTATTGGGATTAGATTGTATTCATAGATTTCAAAAAGAAGAGAATTTTAAGACTTTAATTGGAGTATGCCATATGTCGCCCTCTCACGAAGAAAGTTGCGCCACGTGTCGCCCTCCCACGAAAAGGGTATTGTCATAATATATATAAATATAATATTGTTATAAGAAATTATCATTAGTAGATGCCCAACTTGGGGCCCATCTTAGATATGAAAAGCAAAAATCTTGCTATATTGGTTTGCTTGGGGAGGAAGCAATCTTATTATATAAATAAGATCCTCCTCCCCCTCTATTATGTACACAGATCACATTAATAAAAACCTCTCTCCCTTCTTTCTATTCTTCTTTTATCTTTGGTTCTCATTTAGATTTACAACACGTTTTCAGCACGAAGTGCTTTGAATTTTGGCCATGGAGAATTGAGATCGTAAATCGTGATGCTTTCCTACTGGTGCTTCCGATATAGCTATCTGGTTAGGGTTTTGGCTCCTAATGCCGTCGTCTGCCCCGATTACAAAGGAGGTTTCATCAGGGAGGTCGAGGATCCACCACGATCCGCCTCGCGCTGTCGAATCCCTTGGGCTGCAGTTATGCACATGCTCGGAACCCACCTGATTTCGGTTTGGGGCGCGACCACGGGATTGCGCCGAAGTAGACGCATCGGAGGCGATCGATCGCCATTTAATCCCGTCATTGTTCTTCAAGGGCCGGCCGACGGCGGTGCAGCTGATGCAGGTGGGGAAAGGACCGCCTTTGAGCTGTACTACGACGACGGAGCGAGATCCGGCCTCCAGCCGCTACCGACGAACATCTTGGAGTTCTTGATGGGATTCGGCTTCGATCGGCTTCTCAACCAGATGGCGCAAATTGAAATCAACAGCTTCTCGATCCGTCGAAGGTAGCCGCCAAGTCGATGCCTACGATCGAGATCGCGATGAGCCACGTGGAAATGGAGTCGCACTGCGCAGTCTGCAAGGAGGCATTCGAACTCGGCTCTGAGGCGAGCGAGATGACGTGGCTGGGTTCAGGTTCTCTTTACAGAACCGAAACAGAGAAGGAAGAAGGTTTGGGCATGTTATTTAATAAAAAAAAATGTACATGTTCTCAGATTTGTCTTTAAGAGATTACAATGTCACGTGGGTTTGTCCCCCACTTTGGGCATGGTGCATCGAGGCACCACAATCCATTGTGATCCCTCAGGCCTGGATTTTGGGCAAGGTAATCCACGTTTGGGTCAGCCCAACCCGAGTGAGGCCCATAATTAGTGTGACGCCACTGATGATGTCAACAGATGCAGATCAGGTTCAAAAGACTGTTTTACAAGGTCAAAGGGCTGAGTTTGAAACTACGATATCTTGACGATCCGAAGTCTGATTTAAGATCCGTTTGTACCTACGGAAAGCTCGCGAGCAGATCTACACATTGACACAAAAAGGAAGATGATTCAAAGGTTAAGTAATTTCTCCTTATTTTATGATTTTTTTTGTTAGTTTAATAATTATATACATACATTTATCTTTATTCCTTTTAGATCTGCAAGTATTTATAATTTTAGTTCTTGTGATGAATGATTTATTATCTCTTATCAAAAGGAGATCATAATAAAATTGAAAATCATGGATCATAAATAGAATCAAAAGTTCTATACAAGTAATTGGAACCTGAAGTTCCATATGATATTTAGAACTAAAACTTCTATATGGAATCAATAAACCGGACTCGAAATTCCGTAAATTATTTTAGTCTATGAACTAGCAGTCCTTTCGAATTCGGACCAGAAGATCCATTGGTTATTTTACTTTGAAACCAGAAGTTTTTAGATCCACAATATGTACTCGAAGATTTATATTTCTGCTCAAACCTGAAGTTTGATTTTAGATCCAAAAATAAAACCAATAGGCCATAATATCAAGCCCGAAGCCTTGATAGAACCTGAAGTTCTATATCAACTGAATAACCTGAACCCAAAGATTCATAAATTATCTGGAACCAGAAGTTCTAAGATTTGGAATATAAACCTGAAGATTCATATTTGTAATCAACCTTGGAGCTTTGATTTCTAAAGATTCAAAGTAGTGTAGATCGATACGAAGGCCATGAAATCAAACCTGAATTTTTGACAGAATTAGAAGTTGTGATTCAAACCTGAAGCCTTGATAGAACTAGTAGCCTGAAGTTCTATCACTAGCCTGAAATCTTGACAAAACTAGAAGTTCTGATTCATCAGTTAAGAACCCAAAGTTCTAACTTTCTAATTGGCCAATTCTTCATTATATTTTGTCATCGGATATTGAGAACCCTAAGTTCTATTTTTGTTTGATTGTTATTGGTAAATCGATCTTTACACACTCTAAAAGGCTTTGTGATGCTATCAAAGTCGGAAATAAGATATCCCTGAAGGATATGGCATATGCTCTTATTTTCTGCGCCGTTATATCCCTATTAGACAGGGATGATCACTAGCAGATGGTCATACACCCAATGCTTAAAATAAATACCAGATTAGTCAAACATAATCCCTCTAAAAGAGGTTGATATAATAGTTCATCCAGTAGAGATGAAAATAACTACCCCAAGAAAGGTGATTAATAAGGCATTTTGTTTGGAAATTGGGCAAACCACCAAGCATGATCTAGAAAACCTACAACAATTATTGTGAATTTGAATATTGAGTTCAATTTTTCGATATTTTGTTAGATGTTAGACTTATTCTTTTATCCCCTGTATCTTGTGTTTGCATGCTATATTTGCTTTGAATGGTAAATTGTTTAGTTGTTCTTAATTTTATTTTTGTGATGCGAGTGACTAGTTATGTAAATTTATTATTACTTGTTTTATGGCTCATGGAATGCATGAAACTGAAGATAATATCTATCCAGTAGACAGTGCCACAAAGCACACTATATTGAAAACAAAAACCAGAAGTTTTTCTCAGAATTAATGTTTAATTCGTGCACGGTATCAATCATAGCTGGATCGGTACAAATACTTGAATGCTCCAGAAGAGTCCACATAAAATATTTATACATCATTACTAGTATTAACAGCCAGAAGCTGATACTGGAAAAGCTAAGTTCATTCTCTTTAGATCTCAGGGCTATATTACAAGACAATCTCCAATATCCAATCACATTCGCTTATGAGCAAAACAACAAAGCCAAGCTAGAAGCTTACACTAAGCCCTAGACTTAGTGACCCTAAGGCTTTAATACTTTGGCATGATAGGTTAGGTCATTTTATGGGTACTATGCTAAGGATAATTATTGATAATTCTGTTAAATACTCCTTAGAGTTCCATCTATTGACCATCCTTTTCGTAAAGGATATAGTGTGACATTTGTGAACCCATCAAATCCCGCCCATTAGCGCAAATTATTAAACCTAGGGTCTACTTCCTTGAGCATGTTTTTAAATTTATAAAGATTGATATAATAGGTTTGTGACCTGCATAAAGCCACAATGTAGATTGAAAATCTATGTTGGTTATTATTCACCCAAATTATTAGATATCTAGACCCAATGACAGGAGATATATTAATTGTTCGTTTTACTGATTATCATCTTGATGAGACAGTCTCCCCGCCGTTACGGGGAGATATGAGAGTTCCTGAAGAACGATCCATTCCTGAAGAACAGCGAGAATTAATATGGAATATTTCCACTCAGTTTCATCTATATCATGTACTTCACAATGTGAGAATGAAGTACGGAGAATTGTGCACTTCATTACAAACAAATTTCCTAATGCTTTTAATGATGCAGCAAAAGTGACTAGGTCACATATACTGGCTATGAACACACAAGCACAAATTAATGTCCTTATAGGACAAGCACGAGTTAGTGTCCCTGTAAGATACAAAAGTCCAAATATAGCAGCAAATGAATCTGTACACGCCAGAAGCGTGGTAGATTTATAGGTTTCAAGGACTCAGCTCCCCAGAAGAGGAGAAATGAACAATCATATCCCAATCATACTCCAGAAGAGGTATACTCCCGAAGATTTATGAAAAATCCACTCTCTCTAAAATTCCTGAAGAAATTAATGTCCTAGAAATGACACAAGTCCCATAAGAGACTCTGGAAGCCCCTGAAGAGGCAATGGGTACCCAATAAATAAAGAAATCTCTATACTTTATAATTATTCAAGAGAGAAATGAGATAGAAATAAAATTATCATCAATGATGCATTTACATATGCGGTAACTACACAAATATCAAGGGAAATGAGAATGATGATTGGGATACGGAACCACATTCTATAAATGAATGTTGACAAAGAACATATTGGCCAAAATAGAGAGATGCCATTAAAGAATTACAGTCTCTTAATAGATGTGGTATATCTAGGCCTATAGTACAAACCCTAAAAGGTGTTAACCCTGTAGGTTACAAAGGGTGTTTGTAAGGAAAATGAATCAAATTACTAAATAGAAGGCAAGACTTGTGATACAAGGTTTCATGCAGAAACTTGAGATTGAAAACATACATAGACATATATGTGAAAATCCTAGAAGGATTTGCTTTGCCTGAAGCAAAGTCAGAGAGTACGTGCTCAAATACAAGTAAAACGTTCATTGTACGGCCTGAAGCATTTCAGAAAAATATAGTACAATCGTCTTAATGAATATTTATCTAAGAAAGGGTATGAAAACAATCCTATTTGCCCATGTATCTTTATAAAATCCTTAAATGGATTTATAATAGTAGAAGTTTATGTAGATGACATAAATCTAATCGGGACTCCAGAAGAACTCGAGAACACTATTGACTATTTACAGGATAATTTTGTCTCAACCTGCAAATTGAGAGAAATTCTAAAGGGATATTTCATTATTTATAAATATGCTTGTTATATATAGTTTTGCACCAACTCAAAAATACTATATTGGTATCAAACAAATCCTACTATATTTGCTTCTATTTTAATCTTATGGTTGTAAAATTCAAATTTTATAGGATATGCAAATTCAGGATATATCCCTGATCCTCATAAGGTCGATCATAGACATGTTGTATGTTCCTTAATGGCAATGCCATTATTATTATTATTTTTTGGTATTTAACTAAATAGACTTTGGTAGTTACTTATTCTAACCATGCTGAGATTTTAGCCCTCTATAAAGCCAGTAGGGAATGTGTATGACTAAAATCTTTAACTGAGCATATTCGTAGTTCTTATCAATTGTCTCTTAGTATATGTACCCCGAGCATTATTTGCACAGACAATGGGGCATGTATTCAACAGATTAAAGAATTATATATTAAAGATGACAAGATGAAGTACATTACACCAAAGTTCTTCTTCACTCATGAGCTTCAGAAGAATAGCAAGATTGAAGTCAAGCAAGTTCGTTCAAGCAATAACCTGGCTGATCAGATTATGAAGTTTTTGTCAAAATCAGTATTCTAGAGATTTGTACATGAGATGGATATACCTAACCATGTGAAAGGCTGTTACCATCAGGGGGAATAGTCAATCAGGGGAAGGCATCCTGAAGTATGCTACCCAGGATATCTGTGCGCTGTACTCTTTTTCCTTTTTCTAGGTTTTATCCGACTAGGTTTTCCTAGTTAAGGTTTTAACGAGGCAGCATTATATATGTCCAAACACCACCTCAATAACTTTGTAAAAATATTGTACTCTTTTTCCTTCGCTTAGGTTTTTCTCCCATTGGGTTTTTCCTTTATAAGGTTTTAATGAAGCAACTGTTATTGAATGATGGTCATCCAAGGGGAAGTGTTATAAGAAATTATCATTAGTAGATGCCCACCTTGGGGCCCATCTTAGATATGAAAAATAAGAATTTTGCTATATTGATTTGCTTGGGAAGAAAGCAATTTTATTCAATAAATAAGATCCTCCTCCCGCTCTATTATATATACAGATCACATTAAGAAGAACCTCTTTCTCTCTATTCTTTTTTATCTCTTGTTCTCATTTAGATTTACAACAAATATATAATATATAAATAATATATTCTGTAATCCTAATCTTGGGCTGAGAGAGCCCTTCCTTGCCCCGGCGAGAGTGTGAGAATCTCGGTATTCAACGTTTTTTGTTTTTTTGTTTTGTTTTTTTTTTTTTTGACCGGTGTCTCTTCTCTGCGTGCAGCTCGACTGTCACAGGTTTGGCGCTTACGCAAGTGCACAAAAATTGGTTTCGGAGGCTAGTTGTGGTGTGTGACGATCAGATTTTCCTTGTTGGAGCTCCGGATTTTTCACCGGCTCGCTGTGGAGAAGTTGGAGTTGGTTTGATCTCCGTTGAGCGAGAAAGACTTACAGGAGTCGGAGTAAAAGAGATGAGGTTTTGAGATCGAAGGTGCTGCTGGTTCCGTTTGTAACCGTTGCAGCTTTGATTTAGGTTGAAGATCTTCACCGAGAAGATCGATTTGGGTTCTGGGCGCTGTTAATCGGAGAAGAAGACTTCACGAAGGAGGGTTATGGATTTCCTCTCATCGGAGAAGAGGAAAAGGGTTCTCGGTCCTGCATGCGAAGAAGAAAACCGGAGAAGACAGGCCACTGGTTGCATCACCGGATGAAACAAAGGGTTGGTTCTCTGTGTTTCTGGGTTTCCTGTTTGGGTCCTGGAATTCAGTATTTCTTCAGGAAGAAGATCGGAGAAGGAAGGTCGTTGCCGATCCGTGCCCTCGCAGCTCCGCGCCGCCGTCACGGGGCACCGCCGCTGCTTTCCCCGTCTTCGGACTCCATCGCAGCCGAGCCGTCCGCCTCTGTCGAGCAAGAGGAAGAGGGCTTGGCGGTTTCGGTCCCTGGTTGCACTGTTGCAGGAACCAAGGAGAAGAGGAGAGCTTGGGGCTTGGGATTTAATCCGGGTCGGCTGAGGTCAGTTCTGACTGGTTTCAGAAAGCCCAGCAGTCTGGATCCAGTGCAGGTTAGTTTCGCGTCACGTCAGCCCGACCCGTCAGAAGAGCCCAGTCTGCGGCAGCATCAGTTGGTGCAGTTGCAGTGAAAAAGAACCTGTTTGTGCAATTGCCGTGGCCACCCAGTGAAAAGGATGTAGACTACCATAGAAAAACAGGTTTCGAGCCTCTTTCGCGGAAACCTCATTGCAGAAAACGGGTCCTTGTCAGTGAGGTCCCAAAGTCATGTCATGACATAGAACTTTCATATTTTCTATGGAAGCTATTGTCAATTTTTCAAAGCCAACTTTTTTCACCCACCATTATAAAAGAAGACTGGGTCAAGTCCTTGGCATTTTCTTCCTGCCATGAGTTTCTTCGAGTACCTTTTTACACCTTCCATTTTAAAAGAAGACTGGGCCAAGTCTTTGGCATTTTCTTCTTGTCATGATTTTCTTGGAGCACCCGCTCACTTTTTAATTTCAGTGAGAGGGATTTTGGAGTTGGAAAAGTGTGGTGGGGTCGTTGGTAATTTTCAAGTGGGGAAGGCCCTCATGGGCTTTTTGCAGTTGGGGTCTGCCCCTGGGGATGTTGGAACATTGATATATATTAATTGTTGCACCGGTTCTATCAGCATAATCTTTTAGAGTAAGTGGGTGTCAGCGGCTTTCACCAAGAGGAATATCAAGTTAAAGAAGTGGATATGATCAATAGTGCAGCCTACCTCTTGAAAATTCAAGACACTCATAAGAAATATTTTCAAAATATATAGCGTCCTTAAATTTTACCTTTATAAGAGTTGGTCCCACTCTAGATTAACCAATTGAAAAAAAAATATTATTAACACAATTTTATCTTATTCATTTTCATCAACTACGTTGGATAATCATATGCTAACTTGAGATGCGAGCTTCATTGTTGCTTTTTTTTTTTTTAAATGGCTAATCTAAAAAGCCTCTTGTGTCTAGTGGGGTTAATAGGTGCCAAAATCTAACCATGTCCAAGTTCAGGGAAACATTGCACTCAATTAGAGGATCTAGATCCTGATGTTCTTTTTTTTAAGTGATCAAATGTGAAAAAGTATATATTTCTCTTGTCTAAACTAGCGGTTTAAATAAAGGTGACTTCAACGCTTGTTCTATTGTATCACTAGAGATGACATTTTTATTTTATTTATGCGAAGCATACAACAGACTAATTAGGCATTTGCACATCCGGCCATAAAACTAGAAAATATGGGTAGGAAGAAAAAAAACCAGATTGCAATTTGAAAAATGTAAAAAAATTTGATCATTAAACTAGAATACCCATCTGCTTTCTGTGGACATTTTTTTCATCATGATTCACAATCAAGGGTGAATCCAAGAATAATCATGTGGCTGCGGTCGCACCCACAAGATCCAAAAAACCCCCTTAAACAGGATCTTAAAGAATTTGGAATTTATTATTTAATTTCTTCACTTAGCAATTGCCTGCACTACCGAAATGAAATCTTGAATCCACCATTGGTCACATAGAACAAGAATGAGTAACACGAGCTGCTATTAAAGAGTGAATGTTCATGGATACGGATGGGTCAAGGGTGGTGGGGGTCACATTGGAACCAATTGAGGCCTAGATCTGCCAATTAACATATTTGAGGAGGTTTTTTTTTTTTTTTTTTGCTTTTTTCTTAGTATTGGAACAAATTCACTTCTCCATGACAAGTAATAGTCACGATATAACTTTATCGAGATAAAATTTATAATAGAATAACTGGACTATGGAGGATGATTGAGAGGTGGACTTTTATAGAATTTATAATGGAAAATCGGTGTTGGGAATTCGAATATATGATGTAATACCTTGTTCCTTTAGCATTTGAAACTACCATATTTCTTTACTTGAATTTCAAATTCCAATTACCTAAAACGTCTCTACAATTTACAAAATTCTACAGAATTATCAAAACTATAACCTATTTCTTCCAACCACGGGATAACTTTTGAATTCTCCATACATAAATTTCTTTTGCTAAACAAATAGGCCCTAAGAAAGGCAGAAGATGCCATGACTTGTAGTAATAGGTACCTTCATTTTTATTTTTAAATGCCATTTTTTTTCGAATTGTATTATAATACTCACTAATGTCTTTTAAATTGGTGACAGAAGCACACCATAAGCTTGCTTTTTAATTTGTGGAGCACCAATCCCACGCAAAGTCAAAAGTCTCCTCTTCCGTTCCAAGTAACCATTCCTCTTTCAAATAAGCCATTCTTCTCTTTCTCCTTGCACCTTTGCAGAAGAAGAAGAAGAAGAAGAAGAAGAAGAAGGCAAGACAGAGGGAGGAAGTCGGGCTGATTCGAATAGCAACTGTGGTCAGCGGTGAGCAGCTGCAGCTTGTGAAAACAACAGGTAGGAGGGAGGATAGAGATTTTTTTTTCTTGTTTGAGGATTGCATTCTCTAATACCATGAAAACAAGCAGGTAATCGTGGGAAGTTTTTTTAATTTATTTATCTCATCCTTTGAATTTAATATTTTGAAGGTTTCATCTGTTTCTGTAGACTGTAACACAGAAAACTCCTAAGGTAATCTCTGTTATTTTCTTCTTTTAAATGACGATAACATTTTGTTCTGTTTTAATTTACCTCTATGGTTTTCCTGGACATCTCTATGTTTTCTTGTGCTATGCAGTCACCCCAAAAGCGTTGAAAATTTTTCTTTGAATACTCAAAAACAAGTGGGAATTCAGAGACAAAAACAAAGTGAAGAGTTCACAGGTAGCTTTCCGTTTAAATGTTTCTACAATGATTCATGTGATATATATCCCTGCAGTTTCAAGTTTCAAGGCATCATAATCCATATCCAAATAATAAACTATTTCTTTTTTGAAGAAAATAGTAGAAAACTAAGCCCATATAAAATAAATGTTAGGGTAGGGCCATCCCAAGCATACAAAAAGGTGGTCCATATAAAACCCTGACCGAATTGACCCATGACGACTGGCCCTGCCCATTAGGTACCCTGACCTCTGTCAACACAAAGGTGGTTCATTCCGGTTTAATTGTAACATTAACAATATCAAAAATACATATATACCAAATATCAAATAATGTTCATATATGTAAGAATTAAAGAAATCATATATATATATGTAACAAAATCGAACAAAAATAATTTTGTTATCATCATCATCATCAAAGCCTTGTCCCAACTATGATGGGTTGGCTGTATAAATTCTTTTTCTTCATTCTGATATATCCTAAGCAAAATCCGTGGATAGATTACACTTATTTATATCTATTGTTACTAATTACATTCACATCCTCTTCGGCCTGCCCTTACCCCTTATTGGGTCATCAACCTGCATAGAAGAAGTTTTACTCACCGCCATTGTAACTTGCGTTGGACATGTCAAAACCATCTCTCAAATGAATTTCTCTTATTTTACCAGCTATTGATATCACTCTTAAATGCTCTTAAAAGTGCTGACCTATAAAAAATTACAAATACTGCAGCGAAGACACCTCATCTCAGCTTAATTTAGGCTAAAGAGGTTATTTGCAGATCCTG
The DNA here is from genome assembly GCA_037013555.1 of Sextonia rubra. Lineage (NCBI taxonomy): Eukaryota > Viridiplantae > Streptophyta > Magnoliopsida > Laurales > Lauraceae > Sextonia > Sextonia rubra. The sequence goes on from JASUAD010000027.1 coordinate 1,831,198, forward strand.
GGGAATCACTGTGAGAACCGGCATTCTATGAAGATCAAGGTAGCTGGAACTCTCAGAGGAAGTTCAAATTTCGGGTCGAACAGACATCATCGAACTCAAAAGCCACAAGCATGTCAGCCTGAGGTCAGTTCCCCCCAAGCTAGGGGGTCACTGACCAAAGTCCTGCTTCCCGATATCCAAAATTGATGAAATTTGGGCACGAAATTTCAGTCATGCTCAGAAGATACTTTGCAAATTTTCAAGTCGAAAAGACTCCGTTTGGTCTAAATTTCATTATATATCAGCTTAGAGGACAGTAATCTCGAATTTGGGGGTCACCAGCTAAGATCTTGCTTCCAGAAGGCCAAAGCAGATAAAATTTGGAACAAATACTCAAAGAATGACCCAAGTTATTCTCCCAAAGTTTCAAGTCAAGGGGAGGCTATTTAGATAGAAAACAGGCTAATTATCTCAGTGCGGAGTGAATAGTGACCTAACGCATGCAATGAATAGGTTACTGTTCGAAATCCTACTTCCTCAAATCTAGACTGCATGAAATTTGGATGAATACTCCAAGATGTCCTTGACGTCAGTCCCTCCAAGTTTCAAATCAAACTGAGGTCATTTGGGCTTCAAACAGCTGAAACAAGGACCCACTTTCATGAAAAGTCAACTGGAGAGTTGACTAAGTTTAGGTGGTCAAACAGAGGTGAAACTTCTCTGACACACTCAAAATAGTGTCAAGAAGCATTCCTCCAAGTTTCGTGACGAGTGGACACCGTTTGGACCCCGAATAGGTGGAAACAAGCCACATATACAAAAATCTAAGAATGGGCCTTAGGAGTGACCGGGGCCCACAAACAAAAGGAGTTGACCAAGTTCAGGTGGTCAAACAGAGCTGAAACTTCTGTGACACACTCAAAATAGTGTCAAGAAGCATCCCTCCAAGTTTCGTGGCGATTGGACACCATTTGGGCCCCGAACAGGCGGAAATAAGCCACATATGCAAAAATCTAATAATGAGCCTTGGGAGTGACCGGGGCCCACAAACAGAAGGAGTTGACCAAGCTCAGGCGGTCAAACAGAGCTGAAACTTCTATGACACACTCAAAATAGTGCCAAGAAGCATCCTTCGAGCTTCGTGGCGATTGGACACCGTTTGGGCCCCGAACAGGCAGAAACAAGCCACATATGCAAAAATCTAATAATGGGCCTTGGGAGTGACCGGGGCCCACAAACAAAAGGAGTTGACCAAGTTCAGGTAGTCAAACAGAGCTGAAACTTCTGTGACACACTCAAAATAGTATCAAGAAGCATCCCTCCAAGTTTCGTGGCGATTGGACACCGTTTGGGCCCCGAACAGGTGGAAAGAAGCCACATATGCAAAAATCAAAGAATGGGCCTTGGGAGTGACTGGGGCCCACAAACAAAATGAGTTGACCAAGTTCAGGTGGTCAGATAACGCTGAAACTTCTCTGACACACTCAAAATAGTGTCAAGAAGCATTTCTCTGAGTTTCGTGGCGATTGGACACCGTTTGGGCCCCGAACAGGAGGAAATAAGCCACATATGCAAAAATCTAATAATGGGCCTTGGGAGTGACCGGGGCCCACAAACAAAAGGAGTTGACCAAGTTCAGGTGGTCAAACAGAGCTGAAACTCCTTTGACACACTCAAAATAGTGTCAAGAAGTATCCCTCCAAGTTTCGTGGCGATTGGACACCATTTGGACCCCGAACAGGCAGAAACAAGCCACAAATGCAAAAATCCAATAATGGGCCTTGGGAGTGACCGGGGCCCACAAACAAAAGGAGTTGACCAAGTTCGGGTGGTCAAACAGAGCTGAAACTTCTATGACATACTCAGAATAGTGTCAAGAAGTATTCCTCCAAGTTTCATGGCGATTAGACACCGTTTGGGCCCCGAACAGGCAGAAACAAGCCACATATGCAAAAATCTAATAATGGGCTTTGGGAGTGATCGGGGCCCACAAACAAAAGGAGTTGACCAATTTCAAGTGGTCAAATAGAGCTGAAACTTCTCTGACACACTCAAAATAGTGTTAAGAAGCATTTCTCTGAGTTTCGTGGTGATTGGAGACCGTTTGAGACCCGAACAGGCGGAAACAAGCCACATATACAAAAATCTAATAATGCACCTTGGGAGTGACCGGGGCCCACAAACAAAAGGAGTTGACCAAGTTCAGGTGGTCAAACAGAGCTGAAACTTCTGTGACACACTCAAAATAGTGTAAAGAAGTATCCCTCCAAGTTTCGTGGCAATTGGACACTGTTTGGGTCCTGAACAGGCGGAAACAAGCCACATATGCAAAAATCCAAGAATGGGCCTTGGGAGTGACCGGGGCCCACAAACAAGAGGAGTTGACCAAGTTCAGGTGGTCAAACAGAGCTGAAACTTCTATGAAACACTTAAAATAGTGTCATGCAGCATCTCTCCAAGTTTCGTGATGATTGGACATCATTCGGGCCTCAAACAACGAAAGTAGATCGCATATGCAATGTTCCAAAAGTGGGCCTTGTCCATGACCGGGGCCCAGTTAGTGAAAAAGTTGACCAACTTCCCGAAGTCAAAACGGGCTGAAATTTTTATGACATGTAGAGAATAGTGTCAAGAAACATCCCTCCAAGTTTCGTGGCAATCGGGCTTCGTTTGAGCCAAAAACAGATGAAAATAGGCCACATACGCGAAAACCCGAAATTGGGCTTTGTCCGTGACCCAGCCTGCGGTCACGGACCTTCAAAAGATGTTTCCCACGATTTTGGGTGGTTTCCCTCCACTCCTCTTCGAAATCCAACTCCCCACAACTGCTATAAAAAGAGCAAATTTTGAAGGAACAAGGGGGGGAAACACATACACAAAGAAGAAAAGAGAAAAAATCAAAGAAAGAAGCACTTAAAGCAACAAAGAAGCAAACTCCAGTAGCACTTCCACGACCATTCCCACCTTCTTTTCTCAGTTTTGAAGGTGAGCAAGAAAATTCAGAAGGAGAGAAGGAAGTGGAATGGCCAAAGTCCATACTATGTTCGTACGACGCCAATTTTTGAGAGGATGACATTGTCACCTCTGTTTCTCTTATTCATAGGGCTTCTTAGCCATTGCAAGAGTTGTGAAAGAAGTCTCTCTAGGCCTCATTTTGTTCCTTGAAAATGATAGGTTCAAAATGACACAACTCCGGCTTCAAATTTGCCCATTTCGAACTTGAAACAAAAACGCAGTCCGTCAGCACGAATGATGAGTTAGAGCGGTTTCAATTGATTCCATGGTTAAATGTGATCTTCTTGATGGTTGTCCACCGGTCCAAAGTCATGAAAATGGAGTTCCAACACTTGAAAGAAGTTCCAAGAAAGAACTAGCACAAACAGCACAAAAAATAGAGGCAAACAGTGGCTTCACGGCCATTGTCTGTCAGTGACCGTGACCCACGGTCACTGGCAGGTTCCAGTGACCGTGGGTGAGTCACGGTCATTGGAAGGCCCCAGTGACCGTGGGTGAGTCACGGTCACTGAAAGGCCCCAGTGACCGTGAGTGAGTCACGGTCACTGGAAGGCCCCAGTGACCATGGGTGAGTCACGGTCACTGGAATGGGGTAGTGACCGCGGGTCACGGTCACTCCCCATTTTTTCCTCTTTTTCACATTTTCTTCCACCTTATGTATATTTTCTTGTATTTTCCAAGTTGAGATCACATCTAAGACTTGAGGGAGGGGTTGTAAACTTTCAAAATGTATGTAAACAACCTGCATCCCCGCGGTCAGGGCACTTGAACCCATGTAAACAAAGGGGAAATTAATGATGAACTGTAATTATTTCTCATTCTTCTTAACGCTTAAAGTGCGTGAATGTCGGACCTTGATTTTGTAATTCATTTCCACGTCTACATTTTTAAGCGCGATCAGAAGATTGGCACCGTCTGTGGAAAATTATATGCCCTAATTTGTGATCAAATTTGATGAAAAATGCATGAAAGCGCTGAAAATTGCTGAAAAGTGTTGCTGTTGCCCTGAAAACTGCCGCTGTTGCACTAAAAACTGCCGATGTTGCACTGTAACTACTGCTGTTGCACTGAAAGTGCCGCTGTTGCACTGTGACTGTTGCTGTTGCACTGAAAGTGCCGCTGTTGCCCTGAAAATTGCCGCTGTTGCACTGTAACTGCTGCTGTTGCACTGAAAGTGCCGCTGTTGCACTGAAAGTGCTGCTGTTGCCCTGAAAACTGCCGCTGTTGCACTGTAACTGCTGCTGTTGCACTGAATGTGCCACTGTTGCACTGTAACTGCTGCTGTTGCACTGAAAGTGCCACTGTTGCACTGTAACTGCTGCTATTGCACTAAAAGTGCTGTTGTTGTGTTGAAGAGTGCCGCTGTTGCATTGTAACTGCCGCTGTTGCACTGTAACTGCTGCTATTGCACTGAAGGTGCTGCTGTTGTGTTAAAGAGTGCTGCTGTTTCACTGAAACTGCTGCTGTTGCACTGAGAGTGCTGCTGTTTCACTGTAACTGCTGCTATTGCACTGGAAACTGCCGCTATTGTGTTGGAAACGGCTGCTGTTTCACTGAAAACTGCTGCTAAAAGCCTGTGATTGGGGCACACGGTCACTTACCTATTTTTATGATGACAAAGGCTTATTTAACCTCCAATTGCACCCATACAAGACCTTTGATGTCTGCAATGGGTTTGAAAATATCATTAAATGACTTTTGCACCTTGAAGTGCATATTGTTCATACAAATGAATGCATTGGGCACCTTGATGTGCGTGCATTTGCCATTTAATCGGAAGAATTCGCACCTTGATGTGTATACACTTGTCATTTGATTGGAAGAATTTGCACCTTGATGTGCATGAACCAAATCATCTCCCTTTCTCACTTTAGAAGAGTGCTGATCAGTTCAAAGGGCTTCTGACCCATATAAAATGTTTATTAAATCAGTGATAAGACCAACAACATTGTAATTATGCATTGTCCGGCGTCAACCACTGATGGATCTTGTGTGGTCATTGTGATAGTGGTGCAGGCTTGATCCTGTGGGCCCTATCCCTTTGATTGATCCAACCCTCTCTTGCTTATAAGTCTGACACAGATAGTCCTGAAATGCTGCTAAAATTTTGGTAGCCAGGTTTAGTCAGCATAGCATGCTTTTAAGCCTAACTCGATAAACCCGAAATGCTGCAGAAATTCTGACAGCAGGGGTAGTCAACATAGCATAATGAAATGGGATTTATGCCTATATCTAACCATTCCGGTTCAAAACCATGTTGGTCTAGATGGCATCTATAAACCATTCCGGCTAGCCCAAGAGGCAGCCATGTTGGTTATACCACTAATATAGTCCATTAGGCTTCTTTTTGCAGAGATATCATGGGCTCCCTAATCATCACTTTTGATGAGGCCAAGGAGAGGCTCTTTGAAATCTCCATGACCCAAAACAAACCAACTGCAAGAGCACCGAAAAATACTCGAATGGATTCTACTGCCCCTACGTCGAGAGTTTCAATCTTCCAAAGACTCTCTACTCCAACGGGCTCCATTACTTTGGCTGATCCAAATGGGTCATCAGTGACCCGTAAATCCATCAAGAAGACTGAAACTCCCAAATCCTGGGTTTTCAAATGTGCCCAGAATCCATTTGGAGTTTTCAACAAGGTTCAGGAGGAACCAAATCACAAGTTGAGGTCGGAAGGTAGTAATTTTCATATCACCAAGCCTCGACTGGGGGCAAGGCAGGTTCGGTTTACGAACAACAAAACAGAGATACCCGTTGGTTCACAGCAGGAGGCCTTGCAGACTACTAAGTTCTCATTTATGCATCCTAAACAAAGGGTACATCTCAAAAAGCAAACCACTCGCGAGCAAGTCCTAGCCCATGAAAAGGGTCAGAAGGATGTTGTTATTCCAAATTACCGTATGTGGTCACCACAGCCACGTATGCAGAAGTCCAGAAAAGCTGAGGAGAAACCCTTGGCCCCACTTGAAAAGAATGTCTTTTACCCTTTGACCCAGAAGGAGGGACGGAGGTTCGGCAGGAGGCGCTTACCTTCTATTATTGTGGCACCATCACCATCACTTTCAACCCAGTGCCCGTCATATGGCACTAAAAACAAGAAATATGCTGAACGATTGGTCATAAAAAATTCGACCGATCTCGTTCAATTTAAAAATTTGCTTCAACAAAAGAAGGAGCAGAAGAAGAAAATTGAAAGAAATGCTGTTAACATCCTTTCACTTCCCACTTCCAACCCTATAGATTGGGAGCAAGTTGCTAGCACTTCTAGGCCATTAGTTGTTAGATTCAAAGATCAAACTCTAGCAGCCAGATTGGCCCAGCAAATAAAGAAGAGGGCTTTGGCTTGCTCCAAGAGACATGCTCGAAAGCAGTCACAGCATAGAATCACTCAAAAATGGGTGATTAAAGAAGATGAGCCAAATCTAACCTCCTCATGTATGGTCGGACCTGGCTCAACCAGGAGAGTTACTCGGAGTATGGCTCGGACTCAGTCCCAAGATTCTGATTCGAACTCTTATTCAGATAGGACCTCTGACGATCATGGTTCTGATAAGGACTCAATAACTCTCCTGGACACCGAAGATAGTCAATCCACTCTTCCTACATCCTCTTACCCCCGTCAGTACACCGTATTTATGGCTGAAGGGAGTGGGACCGGTAATGAAGAGGATGCTGGTGGAGGCAAAGATGTTAGCGAAGAAAATGCTGACGAAAATCAAGAGAATGATGTCAGTGATGTTGTCAAGCAACAAGGAGCTAAAATTGATCACCTGACGGCTCAATTGAAAATCTTAGCAGACAAATTGGGTAGTCCAGCTGAAGCTCCTGTTAACCCCTTATTTGCTGATAGAAGAGAACAGGCAATGATCAGGAGGAATGCCACCAAAATTGACCTACTTGCAGCACAAATCAAGGCACTAACAGATAAAGTAATCGCCTCAGGTTCAACTGGAGGTGATCACTCCTCAATCCTTGGTTTCCACGCAGATCCTGAAAAACCTGTAACTTTTAAAGAAGTGGATGAAATTTTAAACAAATCAAAAGTGGAAACCATGATGAAGAAAAAGGGTATTACATCTAAATACCCTCCGGAGTTTGATTTGGTTCCATTTCCGCCAGATTACAAACTTCCGACTTTCCAGCCTTACCTTGGAAAAGGGTCAGCCTATCAGCATATAGTGCATTTTAAGTCGCTCCTTGGCAGTTTACCCAAATTGGATGCACTAAAAATAAGGGAGTTGCTTTCGATTGGTACAAACAATTGCCAGAACTCTCCTTCACTACATGGCCAGTTATAGAAGAAAAGTTTCTACTTCACTTTCAGAAAGAAGATCAAATGGTCACCTTCGCTATGCTCAGTAGTACAAAGCAAGGGGATAATGAAACTGCACAAGCCTTTATCAATAGATGGAGAGCATTGTCTTACAGATGCCTAGAACAACCATCTCCAAAGGCGACAATTGAAATGTGCAAAACCAATTTACGGCCAGAGATTAAGGCTATCATACTTAGTCATAAAACTAAGTCTTTGGCCAGATTGATTGAAGTAGCCACTGATGCGGAGTTAACCCAGAAAGAAATTAGTCAGAAGAAAGCAAGTTCCCGAAAAATGGAATCATCATCATCTTCTGCTCCAAAACCAACTGTGCCAAAACCCCAAAAGAAGCAGAAGGTATTCAATGTACAAACCTCCAAACCAGTTCCTCAAAAACCACAGAATGGTAAGACGAAGCAAAACAAAAAGGAAGAATATGAAAAGAGGAAGCAAACTAATACCCTTTTGATGGGGACATTGAAGTCATCTTCCAAGCATTGATGGAGAACAACAAGATCGAGCTTCCACCCATGTAAAAGCCAGAGCAAGCGGGTCATGTTAATGATCAAAACTATTGTGCATACCATCGGATGGTATCTCATCCTTTCAAAGATTGCTTTATCCTAAAAGAAAAGGTCAATGAGATGTGGAAAAATGGAGTAATACCATTTGATCGAAAATATGATACGGCCTCAGTCAATATGATTTCCTTCGGGCAATTTGCACCTGTGGCAATACCCGCTCCATCAAGGCCACCAATGGTCGAATTCTGGGTCATTAATGCACTATATAATGAACAGGGGTTGATACTTATCAAAGATTCTTCAGGGCAGAAAATGTGGGTTCACCCGGACTTAATAAATGATGAAGGATGGGAAAAAGTGAAAACTAAACCCACACCTGTGGAAGGAAGAAAGATCAAAAGGCAAATTAAAGGTCTCCATAAAACTGCTCAAAAGAAACAAAAACAACAGTTTAAGCAGAAGAAAGACAAGGCGGTCGAGGCCCCAGTCTTAGAAAATCCTCCCAGATCAGCTAGAGGTTATTTTACTCTAGCTGACTACATCATTCCAATTCCAAAAGATGAGGAAGAACCAGCAATATCCAGCTGCAATCGGATATCATGGGATGGTACACCCCCTAACTCCGATGATGAAAATCAATGGTCGGATTACTCTGATCTTGAAGACGATCAATGGATCGATGATTATTTTGCTGATGAATACCCTTTTAATGAGGATGAGGATTTCGAACAAGCCTTTGACCCCAAGACGGGAACGTTTAATATCAAGCATGGTCTAAATACACTATCGGTGACCTTGTATAACATACACAGGCCCAGTTCAAGTGGCTGGTCGAATGATCCTCCTCTTTTTCCACTACCTCCAGAAGTTCATCCGGATCCACTACCATTAGTCGGGCACGATGAAGTTCAGCATCAGCAAACGGTTTTTCCTCCTTCCACGCTAGATGCTTCTTCCACACCTAATTCAGAGTTGATCTTTTCAAATGAAAATTCTGAATTAAGTAATCCGTTTGTTGACTTTAACTCAGTCAGGGAACTTGGGTTATCAAGGAGACATAATAACCCCTGTATTAGTAATATTGTCGAGAATATCTCTGACTTTGAAGAAAAACTGTCAACGGCTCCTTCCCTGGTGGTTTTGAATGCTGCCATAAAACCCCAAACATCGCAGGCTATTCCTAATGGTGTAAACCAAGAAGTAGGCCTGGAAGAGGTCAATCAGCTTTTCATCGAACCAGAAGAAGTCAATGCCATAAGAAGAGACGCACGACCAGAAATTGACCGAAGCAACATACTTAATGATGGCACTCGCTCTGGTCGTAACTATAGGGTCAACTATGATAAATCCTCTGTTCCTTCCTCTTCTTATGTAAACCCTTCCGGAGGCAATACCAATGTAAATGTAACTTTTCCAGAAGTAAATGATAATGCAAGGCCACCAGAGCCATTCACGTATGATGTTGTTGAACACCTTAAGCACATACCTGCACGACTCTACATTTTTGATCTCTTGCAGATGTCCAAGGAGACTCGTGACAACTTCATACGAGCACTACAGGCCTTGAATATTGAGAATCATACTCATATAGCACAAGTGCATCAAATAGAAAAGAACTATTTGAAGGCGAAATCCAACAGGCCTCAAAAGCAATGCAAGAAGTGTCTCTTAACTCACAATGCTTCTAAAGCTACTATCTCTTTCACCAAAGAGGATCTCCTCTTGGGAAATATGAAGCATACGAGGCCACTTTATTTCACGACCTACATCAAAGATATGCCTGTCTCAAGAGTTCAAGTTGACCCAGGGTCAGTTCTAAATCTCATCACAATCACGGCCCTTCAAGAGCTCGGTATTCCAGTGAGCAAGCTGTCTGCTACAAAGACTTTTATTCAAGGTTATGATGGGGAAGTTCAGGATCCGATTGGTAAAATCCGAATTTGATTCTAGTTGGGAGATTTAGTGTCAGAGGCCACTCTGCATGTAATAAAAACTCGTGCTTGCTATAACATCCTCTTGGGGAGATGATGGCTTCATGATTATGCCATAGTACTTTCTATTCTTCATCAATGCCTTAAATACATTGACAATGAGGGAAAGGTACATCGAGTCTTTGCAGTGGAAAAGCCATTCAAAAGAAAGGAGGTTTATTTCACAGACGCAGCAATGTATCAAGAAAAGCCTACAAAATCTAACTCAGATACAAAGAATGCTCCTGTGAATGATAATCCTACAGAACCTTTCACTATTTTAGCAAAGAAAGTTGGTTAAAAATCTAATCTTCCCATAAAGTTGGAATGTGCAAGAAAATCTGCGGCAAAATGCGTGGATATCAAAGCTCCTTTGATAATTAAGGTGAAATCTGAAATTAAAAAGCCATATCCACCTTTAATCATATCCACAAAGCTATCAAAAGTAAAAGAAGCTGAACATCAAAAGTTTTCATTTTAGGCCAACATGGTATCCTCGAGCTCCAATCAAGAAAGCAATGATATACCTCCCCCTGCTAGGAGAATATCGCCTATAAAGCCTAATTCTCCTATCACTTTTAGTCAATTGATATTGACATCACAGCAGAGTGGAGAATTAGCCTACAAGTACATTGATAGATGGCTCCGTTTGGCTGAAAGATGTGAAAATCCTCCGCACTACTCCGCATGGATTCACTTGTGCTGGGTAGGTTTTCGGCCAACTCTCCGCAGCTTAACCATGGCGATAGAATTTCAAACCTTTGATGAGATGTCTCGAATTGTATCATCTCTCGAAGTGGCACTCCACCGGCTGCGCAGGAGGTCTAGAAGAATGTGTCCAATACATGTCATTTCAATGATCAGAGATACAGATTCTGAGTTGGACTCTGAAGACGCTAAAGAAATGAGCACCTTCGTGCATTCTATGGTAGACTGCAATCTTCCACTTATGCCATGGCCTACTCCCTCTCACATTTATGAATTCGAAGGTTCTTGCTTTTTGGTACCTTCATCTAAGCAGTATAATCATCCGATTATTTTTCATCGGGCTGAAGATATTTCTCCACCAGATATTATTGACAAAATCAGTAATGAGGGAAAAATCCGGCTCGATATTTATAATCCTGTGGTCTGTAACATGATGAAAAATATGAGGTACAATCTCAAGAAACCTATGGGTCTTGGATTAACTGCAAATGGCATACGGGCTCCTTTGGATGTCTTTACTCCAGAGATGAAAGAAGATGTCCAGACAGGGGGCAGAATTGAGCAGCTGCGTCATTGCATAGGATATGTTCCTTACAGTAACATTCTTAAATTTAAACAAAGTGTTAAAGCCAAATCGGTAGTCTTCACTGAAGAATATGACTTGGATGACTCTCATGAAATTCCTGTGCTTCAAGATCCCGTTGATTGGGCCATTTTTCAGCATCCTGAGGGGGCAAGTGATGAGGATGATGCTGCATCACAAATCACTGACTATTGGCCACCTGAACTCAACGAGGAAATAAGCCCGTCCCAACATGTCCGCTGGGAATGCTTAGCCCTTGATGTAAAAGCCAAAGAGCCTAAAAAACCAAATCCTTGGAAAGGGATCAGGCCCTCAACTGAAACCCCAGAGGGTTTCATAGAGTTAGAAACTTCCAATAACAATGTAGAAGCACTTCCTCCTAATCCTCCAACTGAAGACCAAGTACAAGAAATAAACTTGGGAACCCCAGAAAATCCCCGACCTACCTTTGTAAGCTCTCAAATTAAAGGAAGTGAACTTGATCTGTATGTGAGATTCATAGATTGCTTTGCATGGACTTATGCAGAAATGCCGGGCCTAGATCCAAAAATCTCCGTACACAAATTAAATATAGCAGATGATGCTAAACCTATAAAACAGGACCAAAGGAGGACTAAGCCTGAAATCATGGAGAAGATAAAAGCAGAAGTTCAGAAACTCAAGGGCGTTAATTTCATCCGTGAAGAACAACATCCAAACTGGTTGGCTAATATAGTCCCAGTTACTAAAAAAAATGGACAAATCAGAATCTGTATTGACTTCAGAGATCTGAATAAAGCCTGCCCCAAAGATGATTTTCCATTACCTATACCAGAAATAATGATTGACAATACTTTTGGGTTCGAAAGAATGTCATTCATGGATGGCTTCTCGGGGTATAATCAGATCAAAATGTTCAAAGAGGATGAGAAACACACTTCCTTTAGAACTCCATTTGGCATATACTGCTATACTGTCATGCCATTTGGTCTTAAAAATGCTGGAGCCATGTACCAAAGAACAATGATGAAAATATTCAAGGACTTGCAACATAAATCTGTTGAATGTTATGTTGATGATTTGGTAGTCAAGAGCAAGCATAAATCAGACCATCTCGTCGATCTTCGCACTGTCTTTGAGAGATTACGGAAATTCAATCTTCGAATGAATCCCCTGAAATGTTTTTTCGGAGTTTCTTCTGGAAAGTTTCTAGGATTTGTGGTGCGAAAAGGAGGCATTGAAATAGATCCCGTCAAAATCAAAGCCATATTGGAAATGCCTTCACCGAGAAATTTGAGAGAATTGAAAGGATTGCAGGGAAGACTCGCCTACATCCGACGGTTCATTTCCAACTTGTCCAGAAAGTGCAGACCATTCTCCAAATTGATGAAGAAAGGAGTAGACTTTGTATGGGACAAAACTTGTGAAAATGCTTTTCAGGATATCAAATAATATCTTACAAACCCGCCAGTTCTTTCAGCTCCAATTCCGGACAAGCCTTTCATTCTTTATACAAGGGCTCTTGATCATTCCTTGGGAGCATTGTTAGCTCAAAAGAATGATGAAAGAAAGGAGGTGGCACTCTATTACCTGTCAAGGATGTTGTTGGTGTGGAGCACAATTATCACCCAATAGAAAAAGAATGTCTAGCGCTTATGTTTGCAATACAAAAGCTGCGGCATTACATCCTCTCTAATGTGGTGTATCTGGTTTCCAATATTAATCCATTAAAGGTATTAGTGACAAAAGCCAAGGCATTGAGCGAACGTCTGGCCAAATGGTCCATCCTTCTTTCTCAATATGACATCAGATACACTCCTGCGAAAGCAGTAAAAGGACAAGCTCTTGCAAATTTTCTAGCAGAACATCCACTGTCAGAAGATTCTGAGTTCACAGACAATTTCCCTGATGAGTCAGTCTTCTTCACTGAACAAACATGGAAGTCCACCATTGATTCAGATCTACATTGGACCATGCATTTTGATGGAGCTTCCAGGACTAATGAACGAGGAAAGCCAGTATCAGGGGTTGGAATTATTTTCTGCAGTCCAGGAAGATTTTATATTCCTCACTCCTTTTCATTGATCAAGCCATACTCGAACAATGTGGCAGAATACACGGCATTAATTATGGGGCTTGAGTTAGCTTTAGATGCTGGCATTAACATGCTAGGGGTCTATGGAGATTCACAACTTGTGATTAAGCAAATGAATCACGAGTATGAAGTAAAGAAGCCAGACCTAATTCCCCTTTTCAATAGGGCATATGAACTCAAACAAAGGTTTAAATTGATTGCGTTTCATCATGTTCCGAGATGCCAAAATGTCAAAGCAGACGCCTTAGCAAGCTTGGCAGCTTCAATGGCAATCCCTGAGAATGACAAGATGATATTGGAAGTTGTTGAGAGAAAACTTCTACCCCCACTCGATACTTACAAGGCAGTAGAAGATAGCTTCACTGTAATCAAAAATCGAATTTCATATTTCCAAAACTCATTCAGGGATTGGAGAGATCCTTTTATTGTTTATATTCTGCATGGAGTATTACCAAAAAATCCTAAAGATAGAACCAGTATTCAAAGGCGAGCTCTCAAATTCCATTTTGATTTGCCCTCAAAAACTCTTTATCGCAAATCATACGATAGAGTTCTACTTCGTTGTTTGTCCCCAAAAGAAGCTGAACAAGTTCTTAGAGAAGTTCACGCGGGCCTATGTGGTGCTCACCAAGCTGGACCAAAACTTCATGATCAAATTCGAAGATTAGGCTACTATTGGCCTACCATGGTGTCCGACGCTATTAATTTTGCTAAAAGATGCAATGAGTGCCAAATTCATGGTGATTACATTCACCAGCCTCCTGAACATTTGCACCCTACGACCACTTCTTGGCCGTTTGAATCTTGGGGAATCGATATAGTGGGGAAGATCAGTCCACCCTCAGAACGTGGACATCAATTCATTTTAGCTGCAACCGATTACTTCTCCAAATGGGCAGAAGCAGTACCTCTCACAGAAGTTAAAACTGATACAGTCCTTAGCTTCCTGAAAACTCATGTCGTTTGTCGTTTTGGGGTGCCCAAACGTCTGTATCATGACAATGGCCCGCAATTCAATAATAATAAATTTTACAGATTCTGTGACAAATACGGAATCCAGTGTTGTCCATCTACAGCGTATAACCCCGCGGCCAACAGACTTGCTGAGGCTTTTAACAAAACCATTTGCAAGATTTTGAAGAAAATGGTTTTTGACAACAAAAAGAGTTGGAGTACCAGGCTTCCTGAAGCATTATGGGCTTACAAAACTACAGTTTGTGGTCCTACCAAATCAACACCGTACTCCTTGATCTATGGTTGTGAAGCTGTAATACCTTTGGAAATTCAACTTCCCTCTTTTCGGGTGGCTGTGATAAACAAATATACTGAAGAAAAGAATGCCAAACTCAGATTACAAGAGCTAGAAAACCTTGATGAGAAAAGACTTGCCGCTCGACAAAGTATTGAGTTATATCAAGCTCGTATGGTTGCATCTTTCAACAAAAAGGTCAAGTATAGAGCTTACAAGAAGGGAGATTTAGTCCTTGCAGTTAGAAGACCTATGTTTTCCACGCACTTGTCGGGAGGCAAGTTCGAACCTAAATGGGAAGGACCTTTTGTTGTCGACAAGGTTTACTCCAATGGCGCCTATGCGCTCCTCACACTTGAAGGGGAAAGATGCATGATGCCTATCAATAGAAAACTTCTTAAGAAATACTATACCTAAATGTCATTGGTACACCCATGTCATATATCCAAACCATGTACAATGTACATTTTCATTTCAAAACCAAAATTCTCTGGTTTTGAGCCTCACAACCTATGACTCCTAACCAAAATCCCTTGGACTTGTATAAAATGACTACGAGGATCAAGTTCCTCGATCTCTCTAGTCAAACTTTTGTTACTTGGATAACGTCCTTACAAGACCCCTTGTAACATCCAGCTATATAGATTAAGTCTTTTTGCAGACCCTATATAGCAAAACTCAACTGTGTAGAATAAGTCTTTTTGCCGACCCCATACAGCTAATCCTTCGGTTATATAGAACAAGTCTTTTTGCAGACCCTGTATAACCAAAATCTAAACAAAACTAAAACCAAATATTTGTCTTAAGGAATAAGTCAAGAATCTCGGGGAAAGCCTCACACATGGGCACCGGATAATATCCACTTTGTTTGACCCCTTTCGACACCAAAAGGATCAAGTCATGGACCCTGGAGAAAGCCTCATACATGGGCACCGGATAATGTCCACCTATATGACTCCCTCATTTTTGATTTGTGGATCCAACAGATCGCAAATCACACTTTATACAAGTTTGAGAAAACCAAACCAAACAAACCATCCACATAAACCATATCAAACCTCCACAAAAAATCAACCCAAACACCCATACCAATAACAAAAATAGAAAGAAAAACATTTTCCATTGATATCCATTTTAAAGTTCGAATACAAGCAGTGAAGTCAATGTACACATGGCCTCCAGGGCTAATCAGAAAAAGCAAAACCATCAAATGGAAGGTGCAGCAGAGAATCTCAGTCCAGGAACTTCTCCAGTTTCCCCTTAGCATTCAGTACTTCTACCATGAGGATGCGCCCTTTGTAGCTTGCATAAGCTGGGATAGCAGTACTAATGTCAATCTCATCCAGCTTACACCAATATGAATACCAGTTTCTTGATGATAAAGCCTTAGCTCTCTGGAGCCACAAATTGACATCAGATGCTTCATTTGAGTCATTCGGATCAGGCTCTCTTATGGTCTTACCCTTGGCACGACTTTTAGGTGCCCCGGCAGTGGCAGTTGCAGGCGCTTTACCCTTCCTATCTGCAAAACAAATCAAAAGAAAGAAAAGATGGGTATCAGTAACAATGATATGGAACTTCTCAAAAAAAAAAAATCGGCAGCATCTCCCCTTAGTATAAGGCCAAAAGGAGAAGGCAATAATCAGTTCTGAGACCCAAAATTGGCATCAAAGGCATACTTAAGTCTCAAAACCGAGGCTCCCGGTCCAAACAGATGTTCAAGCATCTTAAGACCTTTTCAGGGGGGCAGCAGGTTCGTATTTAAGCACGAAAATGGCATTCTATAATTCCCACAGAGGCTCTGATCACAGAAAGTTAGACGCGTGTTCAGTGGTGTGTATGTTACTACTCAAACACAGGTGGATGTCCTTTCACTAAGTTTAATAGTGAGGGTTAACACTTAAACGAAGTGGTAATGGATTCTGTCATACTGTGAACAAGAAGTGAAATTTGTGCACTTAAATACAATGACTGTTTAGTTTTAAACCTCCCTGGTTTTAAACTTCCCAACTATTCAGTGTGAAGCACTCTCACCAATGATAATTCCAACTCATATCAGTCACCATGAATTGCAAATTTCAGTTTGTGCCAGTCACTGTGATAATAGCAACAAGTATTAGATAGTCAGGATTGACAGTGACCATGAAGAAATTTGGGCAGTGTTCAAGACACAAGAATTCCATGAAAATCGTCATAGGTTGGCAGTGATTGCAGGCTTCTCGCAGGCAACATTGGCAGTACCAGTAAGCCTATTCATTGCTTTGATATGGCAAGAATTTCATCACACCTTAAATGGACATTGACATGGACTACATACGAATAGTTATCTTTGGCAATGACAATTAATTTGCATCAGATAATGGTGGCTGTAAATCCCTTGACTGTACTACTGGCAATGGGGAACAGATTTCTTTAGAAGAGAGAGGAGCAACAGAGATAATGGAATTCCATTTTCTCTCAAACATTGCTCTCAACAGGGTGTGACCATGGCCATCACCATGGGTTCATTAAGATTGGCTGTATTTCAAGTCTGGGAGATCAATACCAGAATTCATTCACAGGTTTTGCATCAAAAAAAAAAAAAAAAAAAAAAAATCCTCCCAAGCCATGAACAGTTCGGTCATAACCATGAACCCCCTTCAGTTTACTTAGACCGTGACAGTGGGCATAGCCAAAGCCAAGGCCATGACAGAGGGTGCTCTGTCAACATTGGATTAACTTCGCCAAAACAGTAGTGAGCATAATTGAAGATGCCTTTGGATAACTCCACAACTCAATAAAGCAATACTAAGGTAAGGGACAAAAAAGCAAGTTCAGTAGAAAATTTTCAATTGGGCATTTCCTCAAACAGGTGGTGGCCATGATAAACCACTATGGGATCAATTGGTGAGCTTGAGATGATTTCACAAATCATCTTACATCAGTTCTTGAAAAAAAAAAGCAAGATGCATCCAGAAATCCAGGCTTGGATTCAGTCATGAACAAACACAAGAGAAAATGAAAAGGAAATTCTTACCAGCCATAGTCTGTGCTTAAGATGATGAAAGAAACCCAAGTCTTGCTTGGTAACTGAGAGGAAGATGCACCCAGCACCTCTCTGCTTCCACCCTTTCTCTCGGTCTTTCTCCTTCTTTCCGATTTCTGTCCCTTTTTCTTTTTCTCTCTCTCTCTCTCAGTCTCTTTCAGTTTTCTCTCTCTCTCCCACTCTCTGTCTCACTCGATCTCTCTCTCTTTCTCTCTCTTTCTCTCTCTTTCTCGGTTTCTCTCTGTCTCTCTCGATTTCTTTCTTTTTTCCTCTTCCGGCCTCTCTCCCTCTTTCTCAGTTTTCCCTCTCTCTCAATTTCTCTTTCTCTCTCTCCCAGTCTCTCTGTTTTTCTCTCGGTCTCTCTCCCTCTTTCTCCTTTTCTTCTCTCTCTCCCAATTTCTCTCTTTCCCAATTCCTCTCTCTCTCAGTTTTTCTCTCCCTCTCTCTCGGTTTCTTTCTTTTCTCTCTCGGTCTCTCTTTCTTTTCTTCTCTCTCCCGGTCTCTCTCTCTTTTTTCTCCCTCCCGGTTTCTCTCTCTCCCGGTCTCTCTCTCTTTTTCTTCTCTCTCTCCCGGTCTCTCTCTTTTTTCCCCCTCCCGGTTTCTCTCTCTCCCGGTCTCTCTCTCTCTCGGTCTTTCTCTCCCTCTCTCTAGGTTTCTTTCTTTTTTCTCTCGGTTTCTCTCTCACTCTCGGTCTTTCTCTCCCTCTCTCTCAGTTTTTTCTCTCGGGCTCTCTCCCTCTTTCTCTTTTTCTTCTCTCTCCTAATTTCTCTCTCTCTCGGTCTCGGTCTCTCTCTCTCTCAGTTTTTTCTCACGGTCTCTCTCCCTCTTTCTCTTTTTTCTTCTCTCTCTCCCGGTCTCTCTCTCTTTTTCTTCTCTCTCTCCCGGTCTCTCTTTCTTTTCTCTCTCTCTCGATCTTTCTCCCTCTTTCTCGATCCTTCTCTTCATTTCTCCCAATTTCTCTCTTTCTCTCGGTCTTTCTCCCTTTTTCTCAGTTATAAAAAAAAAGACGTTGGGTTTTAAATGCCCACGGTCTCTTCCCTGTGTGGCCTCCTTCCCACAAATACAATTTGGTGAAAATCAATGGAGTCTAAACCTTGATCAAGTCTCGATGGATTCGTCTTGCTTCATCTACGGTCTCTGTGATTTTAAGCAATGGAATCCATAACATGATCATCTTTTGTTTGAAATTCTTATGATGGGTCCACTTGGAGTAATTTACCAAAGAAATAATCTTATTTTTAGGGTATTTTGAAGGAAATTATACAAAAAAAGAGATGCAGAGTCTCTTTCCAAATCAACTTTGGGTCAAAATTTTATTTCAAACCAATATCTCAAATTGTTTTTCATCAAAACCCATAAAAGCCAATCTCTTTCAAAATTACATCTCATTTTGTCAAAATTGCATCTCATTTTAAATCATGTCAAGCCAAGTCAAAACCCAAACTTTGATCTTTGAAAATGAACCAAAAATCCATGAAGATCTAAACCCAAATCCATTTTCTCTAAAACTTTTGAATTTCTTAAAACCTCAGGGATTCTTTTTGTGGGTGTTCCCCACATCTCCACAGAGACGCCACTCTAGATATCTGTGAAAAATAGGTTAAAAGAAAATCAAATTCATTTCCAAAATCCAAACAAAATTCATAAACTTCTGAATTTTCTAAATACCTAAGGGATTCCTTTGTGGGTGTTCCCCACAGTCCCCACGGAGATGCTACTTTTGATATCCGTGAAAATAGGGCAAAGAAATTCAGATTTCTTATGTCTTTTCAAAATTCCGTCATCAAACCCTTCATGGTTTTTATCAAAATTTTCAAATCCCAAAGTTTAGGCCTACAACCTATCTTGACAAACTGTCTTTTCATCAAGCCATCCATCATTCCCACAGATTGGCTATTTCGAGGCACAACGATTATTATACTATAATAATTGCACCTCGAGGGGGTACTTGTTGACCTATAAAAAATTGCAAATACTGCAGCGAAGATACTTCATCTCAGCTTAATTTAGGCTACAGAGGTTATTTGCAGATCCTGGGGAATCACTGTGAGAACCGGCATTCCATGAAGATCAAGGTAGCTGGAACTCTCAGAGGAAGTTCAAATTTTGGGTCAAGCAGACATCATCGAACTCAAAAGCCACAAGCATGTCAGCCTGAGGTCAGTTCCCCCCAAGCCAAGGGGTCACTGACCAAAGTCCTGCTTCCCGATGTCCAAAATTGATGAAATTTGGACACGAAATTTCAGTCATGCTCAGAAGATACTTTGCAAATTTTCAAGTCGAAAAGACTCCGTTTGATCTAAATTTCATTACATGTCAGCTTAGAGGACAGTAATCCCGAATTTGGGGGTCACCAGCTAAGATCTTGCTTCCAGAAGGCCAAAGTAGATAAAATTTGGAACAAATGCTCAAAGAATGCCCCAAGTTATTCTCCCAAAGTTTCAAGTCAAGGGGAGGCTATTTAGATAGAAAACAGGCTAACTATCTCAATGTGGAGTAAATAGTGATCTAACGCATGCAATGAATAGGTTACTGTTCGAGATCCTACTTCTTCAAATCCAAACTACATGAAATTTGGATGAATACTCCAAGATGTTCTTGACGTCAGTCCCTCCAAGTTTCAAATCAAACTGAGGTCATTTGGGCATCAAACAGCTGAAACAAGGACCCACTTTCATAAAAAGTCAACTGGAGAGTTGACCAAGTTCAGGTGGTCAAACAAAGCTGAAACTTTTGTGACACACTCAAAATAGTGTCAAGAAGCATTCCTCCAAGTTTCGTGGCGATTGGACACCGTTTGGACCCCGAACATGTGGAAACAAGCCACATATACAAAAATCCAAGAATGGGCCTTAGGAGTGACCGGGGCCCACAGACAAAAGGAGTTGACCAAGTTCAGGCAGTCAAACAGAGCTGAAACCTTTGTGACACACTCAAAATAGTGTCAAGAAGCATCCCACCAAGTTTCGTGGCGATTGGACACCGTTTGGGCCCCGAACAGGCGGAAACAAGCCACACATGCAAAAATCCAATAATGGGCCTTGGGAGTGACCGGGGCCCACAAACAAAAGGAGTTGACCAAGTTCAGGTGGTCAAACAGAGCTGAAACTTCTGTGACACACTCAAAATAGTGTGAAGAAGCATTCCTCCAAGTTTCGTGGGGATTGGACACCGTTTGGGCCCCGAACAGGCGGAAACAAGCCACACATGCAAAAATCTAATAATGGGCCTTGGGAGTGACCGGGGCCCACAAACAAAAGGTGTTGACCAAGTTCAGGTGGTCCAACAGAGGTGAAACTTCTGTGACACACTCAAAATAGTGTCAAGAAGCATTACTCCAAGTTTCGTGGTGATTGGACACCGTTTGGGCCCCTAACAGGCGGAAACAAGCCACATATGCAAAAATCCAAGAATGGGCCTTGGGAGTGACCAGGGCCCACAAACAAAAGGAGTTGACCAAGTTCAGGTGGTCAAACAGAGCTGAAACTTCTGTGACACACTCAAAATAGTGTCAAGAAGCATTCCTCCAAGTTTCGTGGTGATTGGACACCGTTTGGGCCCCGAACAGGCTGAAAAAAGCCACATATGCAAAAATCCAAGAATGGGCCTTGGGAGTGACTGGGGCCCACAAACAAAAGGAGTTGACCAAGTTCAGGTGGTCAAACAGAGCTGAAACTTCTACGAAACACTTAAAATAGTGTCAAGCAGCATCTCTCCATGTTTCGTGATGATTGGACATCATTCAGGCCTCAAACAATTGAAAATAGATCGCATATGCAATGTTCCAAAAGTGGGCCTTGTCCGTGACCGGGGCCCAATTTTTGAAAAAGTTGACCAACTTCCCGAAGTCAAAACGGGCTGAAATTTTTATGACATGTAGAAAATAGTGTCAACAAACATCCCTCCAAATTTCGTGGCAATCGGGCTTCGTTTGAGCCCAAAACAGATGAAAATGGGCCACATACACGAAAACCCAAAATTGGGCCTCATCCGTGACCCAGCCTGCTGTCACGGACCTCCAAAAGATGTTTCCCACGATTTTGGGTGGTTTCCCTCCACTCCTCTTCGAAATCCAACTCCCCACAACTGCTATTAACTCTCCAAAACTGCACAAAACTGATTGGGAGTCTATAAAAAGAGCAAATTTTGAAGGAACAAGGGGGGAAACACATACACAAAGAAGAAAAGAGAAGAAATCAAATAAAGAAGCACTTAAAGCAATAAAGAAGCAAACTCTAGCAGCACTTCCACAACCATTCCCACCTTCTTTTCTTAGTTTTGAAGATAAGCAAGAAAATTCAGAAGGAGAGAAGGAAGTGGAATGGCCAAAGTCCATACTATGTTCGTACGACGCCAATTTTTGAGAGGATGACATTGTCGCCTCTGTTTCTCTTATTCGTAGGGCTTCTTAGCCATTGCAAGAGTTGTGAAAGAAGTCTCTCTAGGCCTCATTTTGTTCCTTGAAAATGATAGGTTCAAAATGACACAACTCCGGCTTCAAATTTGCCCATTTCGGACTTGAAACAAAAACGCTGTCCGTAAGCACGAATGATGAGTTAGAGCGGTTTCAATTGATTCCATGGTTATATGTGATCTTCTTGATGGTTGTCCACCACTCCAAAGTCATGAAAATGGAGTTCCAACACTTGAAAGAAGTTCCAAGAAAGAACCAGCGCGAACAGCACAAAAAACGGAGGCAAACAGTGGCTTCACGGCCATTGTCTGTCAGTGACCGTGACCCACGGTCACTGGCAGGTTCCAGTGACCATGGGTGAGTCATGGTCACTGGAAGGCCCCAGTGACCATGGGTGAGTCACGGTCACTGAAAGGCCCCAGTGACCATGGGTGAGTCACGGTCACTCCCCATTTTTTCCTCTTTTTCACATTTTCTTCCACCTTATGTATATTTTCTTGTATTTTCCAAATTGGGATCACATCTAAGACTTGAGGGAGGGGTTGTAAACTTTCAAAATGTATGTAAACAACTTGCATCCCCGCGGTCAGGGCACTTGAACCCATGTAAACAAAAGGGAAATTAATGATGAACTGTAATTATTTCTCATTCTTCTTAACGCTTAAAGTGCGTGAATGTCGGACCTTGATTCCGTAATTCATTTCCATGCCTACATTTTTAAGCGTGATCAAAAAGCACTTATTTTTTTATTTTATTCTTCTTATCTTTACTATACATCTACCTCTATATTCTCATGTTTTCTTGCACTCATTTTGTACATGTATTGCTCCATGAATGCCTAGCATTATGCTCCATATATGAAAGTTGGTCTAATTGTTGTCTTGTAAAATTCTTCTTAATCTTATTAGTATGTACCAACTACAAAGAACTTCAGAAGCGAGTCTTCACTTCAATTATCATTTTTTTAATTATATTTAACGACATTCTCAATCTCTCAATATTTACTAATTATCGAGCCATGGTATCGAAATGAATATCTTCTCCTACTATTAAGATTCCAAACAAAAATAGTAAGGCTAAACATATCTATTTATTGAAACAACATTTTAAATTAAATTTAAACTTTTAGAATAGAAAATAAATTAAGTTTAAGGTTTGGAAAATATTTGATTCATGAAACAATTTAAAATCGTATTTTTAAAGTTTAAAACGCAAAATAACAACAAATCAAAATTTTAGATTGGCATTTCTTTTTCTAAATTTACTCATTTGGCTCATTGTTAATAAATCATCCGGTTTGAATGTTTTGAATGGTTAACCAGAAAATGTCACCCCACAGCTATGAGTGCAACTAGCTTATATGCACATAATCATTTGCGTACATTTACGCGCACACAATGGACGATCAATTAAGGGATAAAAGAGTCTTCATAGATTTTGTTGCACATCCACACATAGCTGACATTTGACAAACAAAGGAAGCAATGGGTTGAATAGATTTGGTGTGTATTAGGGGTGTGATCAATATCCAATTCATTTAACTAGATCCTAACCCTTAATGTTAGGTCCAATTAGTAGCTATCATGAATTTTTTATTTTGTTAAAATCCAATGATATATAGCTATGTCCAAGTTATTGTAAATTAGAAACCATGGCCAACTTAAAGGTATTTGTGAAAAGACTAAATTGATCAAATATAGGCCATGTGTGAAACCATTAAGGAAGCAACAGTTTGTGGCGATATAGGTTTGGAAGAGTAAAATTTGAATCCCTTTGGATTTTAATATACCCTATTTTAGAGTTCCATCGGTTTAACTGTGTCCAAAGCTAAACATTGTCCCTATAATTTTCCGTCTAACCATCGTGCAGAACCACCATATGCTTGGGTTGATTGAGTGTAAACATTGATATTAGTCATCTATAAGTGTTTACACATAATTGATAGTGACATTTCAATTTGTGTAAGATATGGGAGTGCCAATATGGGTTATTGTATTGTTTATAAGTTTGGATTTAAAAGGGCGGTCCTTTATAACTACTTGAGAGGAGAAAAGTTCATAAATTCCATATTATCTAGCTCCTTTTATAGTTTTTCATTCAATCAAAGTTTGCCAAAAAAATCTATTATGGTTGTTATTGTTTATTTTTGTAGATGCAATGGATTCTTTTGTCGAGGAATGCATCAATGCCC
The DNA here is from genome assembly GCA_037013555.1 of Sextonia rubra. Taxonomy (NCBI): domain Eukaryota; kingdom Viridiplantae; phylum Streptophyta; class Magnoliopsida; order Laurales; family Lauraceae; genus Sextonia; species Sextonia rubra. The sequence goes on from JASUAD010000027.1 coordinate 1,855,251, forward strand.
TAAAGCAAGGATGGATGAAAGCATGGACGGCATTAACTAGGATCAGAAGCGTTGAACGTGATATGGAAAGTTTGAAAGAGAGAGTAGATGATTTGAGTGCTCGAGAACAAGATGTGATGATGGAGGTAGAAAGAGAAGAGGTGAAGCAAGGCAAGAAGCGCAAGAGAGAGGTAGATGTATGGCGGAAAAATGTGAAAAGACTTGAAGGAGTAGTAAATGGTATTGAAGAAAAAATACGAGTAGAGAAGGGATGGATCTCACGTTACAAATTGGCAAAGCATATTGCAGATATGAAAGTTGAGGCAATCCAACTTCAGGAGAAGAGCAGATCTTTAGATGGGGTAGCAATAGAACCATTATTTGGTATTCCAAGTCCACAACCCACAACAACCTTAATCGGTAAATCGACGGAGGTAACAATGAAAAGGATTTGGAATCACCTATTAAACGTGGAGATCCAAAAAGTTGGGGTTTATGGAATGGCAGGAGTAGGAAAAACTTCCATTGTGAAGCATATCTACAATGAATTATTACATTCAGGTGTTTTCAAAAGCATTATTTGGGTCACTGTCTCAAAAGCCCTTGATTTGCACAGGTTGCACCGAGAAATCGCGAGTGCTATTGGGTTGGACCTGCCAAATGCATGTGACAATGAGGAAAGCATATCACTAAAAATACATGAAGCATTGTCTCGAAGAGAAAGATGTTTGATCATTCTGGATGATGTATGGAAACCATTTCCCTTGGACAGAATAGGAATTCCAGAGCCAAGTCAAACAAATGGGCTTAAACTTGCTATAACAACTTGTTCTTTAACAGTGCAGAGGCATGGAAAGTGAAAGAACAGTGAAGGTGGAGGTCCTTTTGCCTGAGGAAGCATGGGACTTGTTTGAAGAAAAAGTTGGTGGTCATGTGTTGGATTCTTTAGAAATTAAACCCATTGCAGAGCTTATTGTTAAGGAATGCGGTTGTCTACCACTAGCAATCATCACAGTCGGACGAGCTTTAAGAGAGGTGGGAGATGTTAGTGTATGGAGAAATGCACTAAACGAATTAAAATGCTCATATACAGAGATTGAAGGTATATATGACTGTCTTCCCTCGTTTGATGTTTAGTTACAATCACTTGAAAAACGATAGACTCAGAGATTGTTTCTTATATTGTGCCCTATATCCTGAAGATCATCGGATATCTGCAAGGGAGTTGATAGAGAATTGGGTGGGGGAAGGACTGATCGATGAAATGGAGACTATAGGAAGGGAGAGGGACAAGGGATATACCATCTTGAGGGAACTCATTGATGCATGTATGATAAATAGCCTTGGTTCTGAGAATTCTGTCGGCACACCACTTGTGATAGGGTTGCATGATTTGCTTCGGGATTTAGCAATCAATATTACAAGAACAAGCCCTCGGTTCATGGTTAAAGCTATGGTGCATTTAGAGGAGTCACCAAGAGTGGACGAATGGGTGGAAGACATGAAGAGAGTATCACTGATGCAAAACAATATTAAAACACTGTCGAGCAAACCCATGTGCCCTCAACTCACCACCTTGTTCTTGCAGGAAAACCGTTACTTAATTGAGATATCCAATTCCTTTTTTGAGAACGCCCAAGGCATTAGAGTTGTTGACCTTTCTTTTACTGGGATTAATTCCTTGCCGGAATCATTTTCTGTATTGAAGGATCTTCGTATATTGCGATTACAGTATTGTCAACAATTACAAAAGGTGCCTTGTCTAGCAGAGTTGAAACATCTAAGGGTATTGAGCCTTGATTTTACATCAATAGAAGAGTTGCCACAAGGGATGGAAGAGTTAGTTAGCCTCAGAAGGCTTAGTCTCAACCATACAAAAAGATTGAAGTTATTTCCCGCTGGAATTATACCAAAGTTATCCCGTCTCGAAGAACTACAGATGATGTTCAGTGGATGGAGATGGCCATCCAACACTGTGAGGGCAGCTGCAGATATTGAAGAAATTGTAAACTCGGCTCGAATAACTTATCTTCGACTTTCTTTTGAGGATGTTCAAGGCTTCAATAACTTGGTTGGATCTGGGAAGTTAATAGCAATGGAAGGCTTTTGGATTGGTTTAGGAGAAGTACATGTAGATTTTTTTCGTGATTTTCATTTGAAATGTGTTTCAGTGGGACGTGGTGTTAACGGGGAAAGTCATGCTAGCACTCTCATGCTCCCTTGCAACATTGAGGCAATGGAAATCATTGGAGTGGATGACATTACTAGCCTATCACAGTTTTCTTGCCTTTCAAATGAAGCCCAACTCAACTTAGCTTTTGTCAATCTTAAGCGGTTAGTAGTTCATGGTTGCAGGCAGATGAAGAGTTTTTTATCTATTGGGCTACTGCAAAACCTTCAAAATCTGGAATCGTTATCTATCTGGTACTGTCCCTTGATGGAAGACGTAGTGGCAGGTGATGGGAATGCTCTCACAACCATCTCACTCCCAAAGTTGTCGGTTATACAGATGATGGAAATGCCTGAATTGAAAAGTATATTTAAGACGAGGGTCACCTGCTCTTCTCTTAAAAATTTGTGGATACATGGATGTCCAAAGCTAAATAAGCTTCCTTTCACTAGCACTAGCCTAGAGAAGATCGCCGGAGAGAAAGAATGGTGGGACTCATTAGAGTGGGACGATCCCGACGTCAAGGTCCAGCTTCAAGACCGTTTTACTGAACTGGAGTAGCATGGTCCAATTCTGCCCAAATTTCAAAAACCCTAGCCATCTTTCGAGAGAGGAATCCTCAAATCTCGATTTGTATTCTTCGCATTGATGAGTTTCTATTCTCTCTTTCGATTTGCTTTTTATACTAGTTTTTCTTTCTATATTGTGTTCCTGCATTCTTGTTAAAGAACGATGAGATCTGTCGTCTGATTGTAATCTGATATATATTTTACTCAATTGCGCATGTAAGACTCTGTTGATTGATTTTTAGGGCATATGATTTTAGTTTTAAGTCGGTTTTGGATCCCTGGAATCCCTCCTTATGGGGATAAGGATCTCTCCCATGAACCAAAAAAACAAAAAACAAAACAAAACGAGATTTTGATGAGATTTCCTGATCGATCTGTGGATATGGATCTTTAAAAAGGCTCTTCTTTTTGGAAAAAGGCATATTTTTTCTCATTTCGGGGTGCCTTGATCCTTTTAACTAGTTTTATGTATAATATGAGGAGATAAGTATATTCGTATTTCACCACAAATCATGTCATTAAATTTTAGTGCATTGTGAAAGCATTACAATAACATTGTGTTGTATTTTCATATAAAATTATGAACTCAAATAGCATGTGCTTGGATGTTGAGATTTTTTAAACCCCTTTCTAATATCTACTGTCGGCAACAATCAATCCAATCCAATCCAATGGCTCTAAACTTACTGTATAGGTCTGTAGCTGATATTGATGGTGCTAAATTTGAAAGTGGGCCCAACTTTTATTGCAGTGCAATTTGGTAAGGTAAAGGGCATTTATTTTGAGTTGATACCAAGGAGACCATGCTCGTGAATTTTGTGAATCCTTTTAAGGATCCAGACTCAACTCACCTCATTAATGAACGGGATGTGATTCAAGTTCACAATTGAGCCACAATTTCGCAATTAATTTAGAAATTAGAGCTTGATTTCATTGTAAAAATTTGAATCAATTTTAATTTGAGAAAGATATTCTAGAGATTTGAGAAAATTCTTTATTTAAGCCATCTAAATAAAAAGGTCTATCTAGAGGAATTTCCTTTTAAAAAGTCCAATATTTCACAGTCTCTCATCAATTAATTCATATTTAAATTTTCTTATCTAAGGATACTCATAAATCAGGCCAACCCACTTTCGCTTGGGCTTGGACCCTAAGTTTGAATACTCAAGTCAGACTTGGATTATTTAGTTGGGCCCATTTAATATTCAAGTCGAGCTTGGATTGAATGTTGGAGAGGCAGAGCTCAACCCAACCCCATTGTAAAAATAATTTTAGGAAAAAATAGGAAATCATGTATTAAATGCATGACACCTTGCTGTGGCACAAATACTCAAGCTAGTTGAGATATGAGCAAGAATATATAAAAATAAGACTCTTTTTTTTTAACAATGTTACCTTGGGCTGGGCTTGGATTTAATATGCTTAAGGAGGGTTGGGTCGAGTTTAATCCGAGCTTGGGTCAGGCTTGGTCCATAACTTAGAAGTGGAGCTTATATATGGACTTTCCTCAACCAACCTACCCCAGCCCATGAACACCCCTATTATCAAATGTCATGGGTAAACAAATCTTATATGATGATTCTTTCTTAAAGAGTCTATCATCTGAACCTTCCATCCATTATTTCGTGCAATCCGGTCATGGTTTTTTTTAGATGAGATTTAATTCGATCTACACTCTTTAATCTCTTTTCAATCATGTAATTCAAATTAATGAGAGTGAATAGAACACAAGGATACTCACAACTGCATTTTAATGATTTCTGTTATATAATAATGTCATATCTCTTCCATTTCTTTTTTTTTTTTCATTTTCATGTATTTTTTGGTGCTTTAACATTGTTTTTATTATCATAACTCTGGTTTTTTTTTGTTGGTTTTGATGGGTTTTTTTAGTTTTTGTGGTAATAGATTTTTGTGGATTTATATTTCTTCTTTTATTTTCTAACTTCAAAAATTTTTTTAAGCATTGAGTTTTCATGCTTTTATATGTTTATCCTCAGGTATTTTTATTATTGGATTGTCTAGACTTATTTTCATATTGTAGTTTGTGGTATTTGTATCAAACTTTATTTTTTTTTTCATTATGGGTTTAATCTTCTGATTTCAAAAGAATGTTTGAAGTAAAATACTCAATTCATTTAGAGCAAATTAAAGTGCTTTAATTTAGAAGTTTACCAATTATCTTTGCTTCTTATTTTATGTTTTAATTCTAAATGTAATTTTTACCACCATAATTTAAAATTTAGACTAAATATTACTTAAGATTTTAATTATTTTTAATACTATAAATTATATATTACCCGTGCTAAGTGAGGGGAGCTAGGGTGTGCATGAATAAGGCAAGCCCGAGCTTGTGTCTAGCCTAGCCCGTTTTAGCTTAGGCTTGGACATTAAATTAGAGTACTCATGCCGGGCTCGGATTATTTAATTGGGCTCATTTAATAGGAATGATGGACTTGGATTGAATGGTAGAGAGACCAAATCCGGCTAAACCCAACTGTAAAAAATAATTGTGAACAAAAGGGAGGCTGGTCTTGAACACATGAGCACAAGTACCCAAATCAATTGAGATAAGGGCAAGGACATTGAAAAATGGCCTTTTTTGGTATAATGTTAACTTGGGTTGGGCTCATGCTTAGTATGCTCCAAGTGGGTCAATCTCAGGCCAGCCAAATATGGCCCGATTCGGGCTTGGTCCAAGAGCTCAGAAGTCATGCCAGGCCCTGGATATTCCTCAGCCTGACTCATGAACACACCTATTATCTAATGTTGTGGGTAAGCAAATCTTATCTGGTGCTAAATTAAAGAGTCTATCATCTAAACCTTTCACCCCTTATTTCGTGCAATCCCATCATGGTTTCTGATTTTAGATGGGGTTTAATTGGATCTGCACTCTTTAATCTGCCTTCAGTCTCGCAATGCTAGAGTGAGTGAAATGTGAGGATTCTCACAACTGCATTTTCACTCATTTTGGTTATACAATCGTGCCACATCTCTTCCCTTTCTTTAGCTTTTTTTTCCTTTTTATGCATTTTTTGGTGTTTTAATATATTTTTTCTTTTTATAATAGTTCTATTTTATTATTTTTTTCAATTTAGATGGATTATTTTTTTTTCTGTGGTGATAGGTTTTCATGGATTCATGTTTTTCTTTTATTTTTTGTCTTCGAATTTTGGTTTTTAGGCAATGAATTTTTACGGGCTTATTTGTTTCTTCTTAATTTTATTATTGGATTGTCTATAGACTTTTATTTTCATGTTGTATTTTTGTGGCATTTTTATCAAATCTTATTTTTTATTGGTTTATTTTTCAGATTTCAAAAGAATGTTCAAAGTAAAATATTATAACTTCTTTCATACAAATCAAAGTTCTTCCATTTATTAACCAAAATTTTTTTATTATTATAGATTTTGAAATTTTATTGCAAAATTTAATATTATTGAGATTTTATTGAAGTTAAAAAATATCATTTAGACTAAATATTTTTAAAATTTTAATTCTTTTTAATATTATAAATGATATTGATGAATTAGCAGAGGGGAGATTTTTGTGGGCATATATATATTTCACCCCTTATTTTTTTAAAGAATAAAAATTGCAATAACACTAACATGCACGAAACTGTCTTTCCTACCCAAAAAAGAAAAAAAGAAAAGAAAAAGGAAGCATTAAATTGTTTTAAGGGGTGATAATTACATAACTTTGGTAATAGATTGACATTTTGGTCCTTCCATCTCCATGATTAAATGGGCCACACAGGCTGCAGCTGTCCGCAAAATGGCTACCTGGTTGCTCTTGATAGAATCCACAAGATGATCATATTGAGGTAAGGACTAGGCCCATGGTGGTGTTATTGAAATCCACCTTTGGATCTAGACCTATTACCTTTCTGGGTTAGGTCTAGTTAATTAGGGTGACAATTGAAATCCACCATTGGATCTAGACCTATTATCTTTCTGGGTTAGGTCTAGTTAATTCGGGTGACAACGCAGCTGCATAAAGGTATGCCTAAACCAGCCCAAAAAGTCAGGATTCAATTGTTTCTATTGGACCAAGGTTTGGATTCAATTGTTTCTACAGGACTAAGTTTTGGATTTCAATTGTTTCTACTAGCCCAAAAAGTCTAGATTAAATTGTTTAAGGTCTGGATTCAATTGTTTCTACAAGACCAAGGTCTGGATTCAATTGCTTCTAAAGAAAGTTTTTTCAACATTCCCCTCTAGTAAAACCGTAGCTCTTATACCATACTGAATTTTAATCAGTTGACTCTGATATTATATTAAATTTTCTCCACTAATCAATTCTACCAGAACCTCAAGGCCTTAATAGAAGCAGTTGAAATACTTTTTTGACACCTAGAACTCAAGTGTATCACCTATTTTGGGCAGTTAAGAACCCCATAACCCCATCACGCAGTCATGTAACTCAACTTGTCCAAATTCAGGAACTATAGGCCCATAGGATACGCAAAAGTGAACTGAATAGGCCTATTCGGTTAGCGAAACAGGGGTGAGTTTTGATGATAATACCATTTTTTAACATTGTAATTTAATGCTTGCAGCAGTCTAATGCCCCATATTGACGTTAACTTTCAAGGTCGAGATAATAACACCTTCAATAATTGGTATTCATTTAACTATTAACTCTTAATAATTCAACTCCATGCAAACAAATGGGCCCTCATTTAGTGAATGATAACAACTTCCCCTGCGCCAAAAAGCTTGAAGAATACTTTTTTTAAATATTTCTTCACTGTTTTATTGTCTTCCAAACTAAAAAAAGGGATTTGTCCGATCAATGTGATTTTGGATTTAAGAACTGGAAAATTGGAGCCATGACTTATGACAGAACTTTCATATTATATGGGAAACCATTGTCATTTTTTTTAACGGACTTTTTTCACCCTCCATTTTAAAAAAGAATGGGGCATCTCCTGGTCATTCTTGTCATGTTTTTCTTGAAGCACCTTCAATAATTTCTCTTACTCATCCCCACATAAATGTTGGTTCTATTAGAAAAACCAACCACAATTGCTCTTGCTTGTGAACCTATCCTATCAGGCTTTCACTAGAGGAACATCCAATTATAGAAGTGAAGTGACTCACCTATTGAAAATTCAAGATGCTCACAAAAAATTCCTTCACAATATATGGCTTGTTTTCGAATTTTACTGTAATAAGAGTTGATTCCACTCAAGATTAACCAATTAAAAAACTATATGATATGCATATGCTGACTTGAGATATGAGCTTCAATGTTGCTTGTGTGTTTTTTTTTTTTTAGTTTCTTTTTCTTTTTAACAAGGCTAATCCAAAAAGCCTTTTGTGTCTAGTGGGGTTAATAGATGCCAAAGCATAACCATATCCAAGTTCACGGAAACATTGCACAATTAGAGGATTGAGATCCTCATGTTTTTCTTTTCTTTAAGTGATAAAATGTGAAAATATATGTTTCTCTTGTCTAAAATAGTGGTTTAAATAAAGTTGTATTAAACATTTGGTTCCATGGTATCACCTGAGATGACATTTTATTTTCACGAAGGATACACCAGACTCATTAATTCCAAACTAGGGAACAACTTTTGAATTCTCCATATATGAGTTTTTTTCTCCTGCTAAACAAACACGCCTTTGGAAGGGTAGAAGATGCCATGACTTGTTCTAATAGGTGTCAATCCTTTTTTTTTTACTATTTTGAATAGTAGTATAATCACCAATGTCAACCACACAAGCTTCGTTTTTAATTTTTGGAGCACCAATTGCAAGTGAAGTCAAAAGTCTCTTCTCTTCCCTTGCAAGTAACCATTGATCCTCTCTCAAAGTCTCAACCCATAGAGATAGAACGTTTGGAGAAGAAAACCCTAGCAATCCGATTAACTGAGAACGTTTGGAGAAGATGCTCTACGTCTCTTCTCTTCCTCCTACTTCTTGGAGAAGACAAAACCCTAGCATCTACGACCATGTTTTGTCTTTTGAGAAAACAAAAGGTAAACCCATTTCATCTCAAGTGGGCCATGTGCAAAACAAGTCAAGCCCATTTCATTTTAAGAACGGCACAAAATTGGGCCCACAATCTGTTCTTAAACTACATTTTTGGTGTAGTGCCTTTCTCCTTGCACTTGTCCATAATTGGATGCTCTAATACCATGAAACCTAGCAGTTAATGGTGAAAAAAAATATATCGTTCTTATCATTTGAATTTGATACTTATGATGGTTCAATCTGATTCTGTTGACTACTAGCTCCCAAGGTGATCTCTGTTATTTTCTTCTCTTGAATGATGATTGCATTTTGTTCTATTATCATTTACCTCTGTCGTTATGATATTTTTCTTAGAGTTTTGCCTTTGAAGACACAAGGAGCATCTGGGGTCAGAAACAAAACGAAGTGAATAAGTCATAGGTAACTTTCTATTTGTACAATGATTCTTGTGGTATATATCCATGCAGTTTCGAGTTTCAAAGGCATCATGTGTAACAACCCAAATTTTGATTTTTAATTTGAATTAATCTTGACCCTTAATTTGATTTTGATGGACCCCACATGTTATTATTATGATCTTGTGCTATTTAAATTTGGATAATTACTTAGTTACTCTGTGGGTCCCATAAGTTACCAGAGTTTGAGAGTATTAGAGTTGTGTTCAAATTTGGAGTTTTATTTGGGTTAAATCTCCTTAATTGTTTTGATTTATCCTAACTCTACTTAGGGATGGAGTTCCATTTGAATTAAACTTCTTTGGCTAAGATTGGATAGGACTAAAACTCCTTTAGAACTTCCTATAAATAGAAAGCCACCTTCCCCTTTGAATCACATCTACGTAACCCAAGTTCTCTCCCCCCTGTTGTGTAAAGTTTTCTCCTTCCATTTAAGGTATGGCCCTTATGGTCATTTGCATATGAATCTATATTCTCCTATCTTAACTGGAGCTCAAACCGGACTTCCAGAACAGATTAAGCCAAATTCTCCAATCGTTGACAATTAAGGCAAATAGTCTTACCATGATTCCTTAGCCATAGAGTTTTTAAGCCTTATCTCATTTTAATTTAAATATGTGAGACTTTGAACTGTTGAAATAATTTTAAATTATTAGGATGTTTTACTACCTTTGACATGCTTATTGTAACACTCCGACCCGAGTTGATCCGGATTAGTGGGTAATTACGTGTGTTTTATCGTTAAGAGTGTTTTGGCTTTTGTTTTTATTTGGTTTTGAGTCTTAGAGAGCTTGTTTGGGTTGAGTTGACTTGGTCTAGGTAGTTCGAGCCCTTTTTCGTAATTTTGGCTTTTGATCGACCTTGTCAATTTTGCATCATTCTGACGTCAGCGCGTGTATTACGTTGAGCTTGTCGATCTCCGTAACTGTCTTGGATCCGAATGATTTCGTTTGCTCTCGTTGGACCGTCATTTGACTCAAACTGATAATTGTGTAAACCGTTTGGACTTCTATGTAATTTTGGACTCATTTTAGTTTTAATATCCCACCTACCCTCTTTGTTTCTCTCGATCGTTCTCTCAACTCACTCTCTCTTTCTCTCAGTCGTCTCTCTCGTCAGCTCTCTTTCTCTCCTTCTCCTTCTCTGTTTCGGTTGCTCGAGGGAGGAAGAAAAGAGCAAGTTGTGTGTGTTTTCCAGTGGACTGAGCCAAGGCAACGAAGTGATTTCCATCTGTGAGGCAAGTATAAGCCCAAGTAGTATGAACACCAATTGGTATGGATTTGATTGTTGTGTTTTTATGCTTCATTGTATTGCTCAGTATTAGACAGCCCCATTGAGTCTGTTTCACTGTTATTTGCTGTTTTTCAGTCGATTCGCTCACTTTCTGTATGACTGTGACAATTTCAGGAAAATGACTCCGTGCACTCACGGCTACACCGTGAAATGTGCTACGGCTAAGCCGTACAATGGCTTACGGCTAAGCCGAGACCCAGCCGTAACCCTAACCGTAGAACAGTACAGACTGTTATCTGAAAATAACTGAGAGTTGGCAAATTGCCATTCTTCTACGGCCCAGCCTGATCTAAGCCGTACATTGTCTTACGGCTAAGCCGTGGACCAGGATACGGCTGAGCCGTAGAGCAAAATACGGTTGAGCCGTAAATCCGGATGGACATTTGGGGAGCCTCGGCTCAGCCGCAGTGTATATTACGGCTACGCCGTAAGATGCGTCGGCTAAGCCGAAAGGTTACCTACGGCTACACCGTGAGACCCTGAGAATTGAATGAAAGGAACTAGGTTTAAGCAAAAGACCGTGTATGACTTTCATGGTAGAATGTAGCTAACCTGAACATGCCCATTGGAATGTCTGAATGACATGAATGGTCTCGAGGGCTGCGAATCATTCATGACCATTATCCAGTCGTTTAGCACCTCCCCATGGGTGTTGGTTTAAGGGATTTCGGTGCACACTCTTGACACTGCAACACTAGACAATGGTGCATCGAACAACTTAAAACGACATCAACATGCACGGTTAGAAACACTGGATAATTAGTGTAGGATTGGCTTGTAATTGATCTTGATTCGTAAAAGTATTCTGATTTGTACAGCATATTGAGTTCGGTTATGCCCTCTTATGTGTTCTGCGCTGGACCTCTCGATTCTGTGGGAAATGCAGCAACCCCAGAGCGAAGCCCGAGCGGGACCATTCTATTGTTGTGTATTGTGTTTTACCCTTTGCTCCACTGGAGTACTTGCATCAGTGATTATTATTATTGGTACTTGAGTTTGTCAGTGCCTCTTTTATGGCTTATTTGCATTCAGTGCCTTCAGTATCAGTATCAGCTTATTGTATTCAGTATTCAGTATCAGTATGTGTGATGCACTTCCTATTGTTTGTTCAGCGTGATATGTGAGATCTGTATGTGGTATGTGATATGACATGATTGATTGATTAAGGTGCATCATCCGATTTGATTGTGATTGGTATTGGCACTACTGAGCCTCAGCCTTAGGATACCCGACGGGGTTAACTATGGTTTAGTTTATGTGTTTGCCTCTGCAGAGTGTTCTGTCCTGGGACTCCGGACCCCGGGAACTAGAGACCCATGCGAACCCTGGCCCGGTCGCTGGTGTTCTCATTCCGACTGCTCTCGTAAGGGAGAAAATGGCCAATGTAGTAGCCACTTTGACTGTTATCTGTTTATGATTCTTACAGCATGCTTATTCATTTGCACAATTGCTTAGTATACGAACATGTTTACTCTGGATCTTGCATTGTAATTATTACTCATGATTAGACACAATTCGTGTTATCTTCTTGTTGCTTATACGTTGCTAAGTCGTCGTACTTATGAGTTGTCTTTGTGTGTTGCAGGCTCAGATCCCTCTTCCGATCCTGCGTCGGTCGACCCGACTTCAGGAGAGGCTCGCGAGGCCCCCTCCGGCCTAGAGGAGTGGACTTGATCCATCCTCCAGAGTACGGTTTGCATCATTTTTTTCTCCCCATTCATTGAGTCCGAGTCTATTGAGGGGATTTTTGCTGTCACCTGTAACGTGGGCTTTGAGCGATATCTGTATTTTGTGTTTTTGATTGTTGTAAGCCCGCTATATTGTCATACGTTCTTGTAAATTGTTCTTGTTATCAGTTCATGATCTTTGGTATCTATTGGTATGTTGTTATATGCCTTGATACGTACAGCTTCCGCGTACAGTTGTTTGCACGTGTGAATGATCCCTTGTGTGTGTATGCTTGGACGGGGTCTAGGTGTGCATGCACGGGAGTACGTGTGTCATTGGTTAGACTTTCTCTGACCCCCGGTCCCTTGGCTCGGGTTGTGACATACGTATTGTATGGTATCAGAGCATTGTCTCTATCTTAGTGTGTAAGCATGTAGGCATATAGGACGTGGTGAGATTCCGTAGTCCAGTCTTGGACTGTGGTGTTGGTCCCCTTGTCTTGTGAGTCTGTGTGCGTTACCTAGTGTGATAGCAGATTGACTTTTGTGTTTTGCAGGCTATGGCATTGGGATCTGGAACACACGACAACAACAATCAGGGAGATAATGAGAGTGGATCAGCTGCTCCTCAGCCACTTGTGAATTTTGACGAGCGTTTCTTGACCATGCTGCAGGCGATCCATTCTTTGCAGGCACAGGTCGTTTCGTTAGTAGACCGACAGAGCCAAGTGCCAGTTCAGCGGCCTGTAGAGCGGCAAGTGGTTATCCAGCCTAAGGAGAGCGATCCAAATGCGTTGTACGATAAATTCAGGAAACGTGGAGCCACAGAATTCTACGGCAACGAAGATGCGTTGAAGGCTGATCAGTGGCTAGAGCATACCGGGGATCTCTTCTCGACTATTGTCTGTGATGACCGGCAGAAGGTTATGCTTACGGCATCGATGTTCCGAAAGGTGGCAAAGACGTGGTGGAAGAGTGTTAGTGCAGCCTATCTGACTATGCCTAGTGAAACAGTGTGGGAGACGTTCCAGAAATAGTTCAGAAGGAAGTTCATCCCTGCTCATGTCCGGCGTGTGAAGGAGGTTGAGTTTCTGGCCTTACAGCAGCAACAGCTGACCGTTTCAGAGTATATTCACCGATTTATCCAGTTGTCCCATTTTGCTCAGGACATGATCAATACTGAGGAGAAGAAGGTAAATCGTTTCATTTCTGGTCTGCATCCGAGATATGCGAATTTTGTGACTGCCTTCCAGAGACCAGCTACTTTTGATGATGCGGTCGACAGAGCACACGCTGCGGAAGCCAACCACCTAGCAGAGAGAGCTATGGACTTCAAGAGGAGCGCACCAGTGGGGTCCAAGGGACAGATTCAGAAGAAATGGAAAGGGAAGCAAGGCACTTCGAGTTTCTCCGGGAGCAGATGCGAGTTTTGTGGACTGGGACATCCGACGGAGAAGTGTTGGAAGAAGTCCGGAGCTTGTTTGAATTGCGGATCGATGGAGCATAAGATAGCTCAGTGCCCGAAAGCCAGGACCTTCCAGTCCTCTAGATCTATGGGGTCATCCAAGTCTCTCAGTTCAGCAGCTTCGAATAGCCCCCAGCCGTCTCGCCAGAACCAGAAGCCACAGCGTCAGACTGCCCGCGCATATGCAGCCTCCCATGATCATGCAGAAGATGCGAATGTGGTAGAAGGTAAAGTTCTCATTGCCCGAGTTGAAGCACATGCACTATTTGATTCGGGATCTACGCGTTCGTATGTTGCACCTCGTTTTGCGGAACAGTTACCGCAACCCCCTCAGCCGCTACCCTATTTGTTGGTGGTGTCCACTCCTGTGGGCAAGAGAGTGGAGTGTAGTGTATACTACCCTCGGTGCGACGTGGTGATTGCAGGTCGCCAGCTGCCAGTTGATTTGATCTTGTTGTCCATGTTGGATTTCGATGTGATCCTTGGAATGGACTGGCTAGCGCGGTATCGTGCCTGTGTTAACTGTTACAACAGGACGATTTACTTCGATTTTGAGAAGGGGTTTCGTTTCGAGGGCAATCAGGAGAGATGCCCGAGGCGTGTCATCTCCGCATGCAAGGCGGATCGTTTGATACGCAGAGGTTGTGCAGGATTTCTTGCCTTCGTTTCGGAGAAGAAGGAGGTGAAGCAGTTGGGTGAGATTCCGGTAGTACGTGAGTTCCCGGATGTATTTCCGGAGGAAGTACCCGAGTTACCCCCTGTCCGAGACGTAGAGTTTGCGATCGATTTTGTGCCCGGTACAGCACCCATTAGTTTAGCTCCTTATCGTATGGCCCCTGCCGAGTTGCTCGAATTGAAGACACAATTGCAAGATCTTTTAGAGAAGGGTTTCGTACGGCCGAGTGTGTCACCGTGGGGAGCGCCAGTGCTGTTTGTGAAGAAGAAGGACGGTACCTTACGGATGTGCATAGATTACCGGCAATTGAATAAAGTCACGATCAAGAACAAATACCCATTGCCGCGTATTGATGAGTTGTTTGACCAACTTCAAGGTGCCGCTTATTTTTCCAAGATTGATTTGAGATCGGGGTATCATCAACTCCGGGTGAAGGAAGAAGACATTGCGAAGACTGCTTTCAGGACACGGTATGGACATTTTGAGTTCCTCGTGATGCCATTTGGATTAACCAATGCACCTGCTGCCTTTATGGCCTTGATGAACAGGATCTTTGCTCCTTTCTTGGATCGATTTGTGGTGGTCTTTATTGATGATATTCTGGTGTATTCGAAGACCCCAGAGGAGCATGAGGAACATCTACGTCGAGCCTTGCAGTTGTTGAAAGAGCATCGTTTATATGCCAAATTGTCGAAGTGTGATTTTTGGCTCGAGCAGGTAGCTTTTCTTGGTCATACCATTTCACGAGATGGGTTGGCAGTGGATCAGACGAAAGTTGAGGCAGTGATGAGTTGGCCTAGCCCGAAGACTGTGACGGAAATACGGAGTTTTCTTGGATTAGCTGGCTATTATCGTCGATTTATTCAAGATTTTGCCAAGATTTCTGCCCCGTTGACTCGATTGACTAGGAAGAATGTTCCTTTTCTTTGGACGAACAAATGTGAACGCCATTTCCAGGTGTTGAAGGAGAAGCTTACTTCGGCTCCAGTCTTGACGTTACCGGATGGGCATGAAGGATTTATGATCTACTCTGATGCTTCTCGAGTCGGTTTGGGATGTGTTTTGATGCAACATGGCAAGGTGATTGCCTATGGCTCGAGGCAACTCCAGGAGCACGAGAAGAACTATGCCACGCATGATTTAGAGTTGGCAGCCGTCGTTTTTGCGTTGAAGATGTGGAGACATTATTTGTATGGCGTGACATTTGAAGTGCATTCAGATCATCAGAGTCTACAGTATCTCTTCACGCAGTCTGAGTTGAATATGAGGCAACGAAGGTGGCTTGAGTTGATCAAGGATTTTGACTTCCCCATTAAGTACCATCCAGGGAAAGGCAACGTTGTTGCAGATGCCTTAAGTAGGAAGTCGGAGATTCTTCAGGCCTTGGATAGCCTTTATTTTGTGAGACATGCCCAGCCAGTGGAACTGAAATCGGTGGAGAACTGTTTGACACTTGCCAGCATAGTGAGTTTTCAGCCTGACATCATTCAGCGTATTAAAGACCAGCAGTTTGAAGATGCGATGTTGAAGCGAATTCGGGATAGCATTGCAGATCGACCAGACTTCCGCTTAGAGGGTGATGTTTTGTATTTCAGGAGCAGGCTATGTGTGCCAGCGGTAGATGCTTTGAAGGAGAGTTTAATGACCGAAGCACACCATGCTCGATATTCTATGCACCCTGGAAGTACGAAGATGTACCGAGCGCTTAAGGACAGATTCTGGTGGAATAATATGAAGAGAGAAATTGCTGGGTTTGTTGCCAGATGTTTGACATGCCAAAAGGTGAAAGCTGACCATCAGAGACCGCCAGGTTCCTTACATCCGTTGCATATTCCCCAGTGGAAATGGGAGCACATTACGATGGACTTTGTTTCAGGTCTACCCCTGACGAGCAAGAAGAACAGTGCCATTTGGGTGATCGTGGACAGATTGACGAAGACAGCTCATTTTCTTCCATTCAAGAAAGGCATGACATTTTCCGAGATGGCGAAGAAGTTCGTTGATGAGATCGTTAGACTACATGGTACGCCTGTATCGATTGTGTCTGATCGAGATAGCCGCTTTGTTTCTTCGTTTTGGAGAGCATTTCAGGAAGCCATGGGAACGAAGTTAAGCTTCAGTACGGCGTATCACCCGCAAACTGATGGACAGTCAGAACGAACTATTCAGACGCTCGAAGACATGTTACGGGCCAGTGTACTGAATTTTGAGAAAGAATGGGATCTGCATCTCTCGTTGTGCGAGTTTGCGTATAATAATAGTTTCCACGAGAGTATTGGAATGGCACCCTATGAAGCTCTGTATGGACGGAAATGTAGAAGTCCTGTTTGCTGGGAAGAAGTTGGAACAAGGAGTTTCCACGGACCGACGATCATTGCTGAGACTACAGAGAAAGTTCAGAAGGTCATTGACAATTTGAAGGTTGCCCGATCGAGACAGAAGAGCTATGCAGACATGCGAAGAAGAACATTAGCATTTCAGGTTGGAGATTGGGTATTCTTGAAGGTCTCACCGATGAAAGGTACGGTACGGTTCGGCCAAAAAGGCAAGTTAACGCTAAGATATGTGGGTCCATTTGAGATCAAGAGCCGGATTGGCGATCTAGCGTACAGATTGATTCTTCCCGTGGAGTTTTCTGGAGTACATGACGTTTTTCATGTGTCAATGCTTCGCAAGTATGTTCGAGACCCGACACATGTGATTCGATACGATGATATTCAGATGCAACCTAACGCGTCATACGTTGAGCGTCCGCTCCGTATTGTTGGGACTAGAGAACAGCTCTTGCGTACGAGGACTATTCGATGGGTCAAGGTGCTCTGGGAACATCATGGACCTGATGAAGCCACGTGGGAATTAGAAGATCAGATGGCGCGTCAGTATCCTTACCTTTTTGCTCAGGTATGTTGTTATATGCCTTGATACGTACAGTTTCCGCATACAATTGTTTGCACGTGTGAATGATCCCTTGTGTGTGTATGCTTGGACGGGGTCTAAGTGTGCATGCACGGGAGTACGTGTGTCATTGGTTAGACTTTCTCTGACCCCCGGTCCCTGGGCTCGGGTTGTGACACTTATACCTAATGGTTACTTCAAACTTAATTTTGTTTCCTTGCCACCATCATGCTACAATTGATTTTTGTAAAACTTATTGTTGATCGTTGGATTTAAAATGCTGAAAAAGGTGGAAAATCTTGATAATATGATATTCAATTGTGATCTCAACCATTGGCTATCTTTATGATTAAAACGACTTTGAGTTCTTAGATTTTGCTATTTGTACCCTCAAGGTATTCTCTAAAGTATGAGCAACGCACCGTGGGGACTTTCACACGCAGATTTTATCCCTTTTGGATATGACAATGGGATTAGGACCCCTTCGTGCGATATTGCTAATCTGCAACTAGACTCACTTTGTTTTGGAGATTATCAGTATTTTCAGGCTTCATGTTACTTTGGATATGAAAATTACTTGTACCTAGCGGATACTTTGTACTTGGCGCAGGCTTAATTTTGGTTAGCATACTTTGATATTTTGTTTACTGCGGAGATGCCTTTTCTTTTGTTTGTTGATTTGGTTATTTACTCACCTATTTGAGATACCTTGAATTTTGGTCACATTACCTTTGGATACATTCGTATGCTTGAACCATGACTCAAAATTCGATTTTCTTATATTGTTACCTGTTTGTTAGGTTTTTCCCCTTTAGATTTTAAGGTTGATCCGGAACCCGAGAAAATCTAGCTTGTTTTGCGGAATTAGGAATAAGAGATGAGCTGTGGAACTCTACCTTTAGATTCAGAGGATTGAATTGGAAATTATTAGCATTTGAGAAGTTTATTATTATGTTTTAAGGATTACTCTCACTTTAGACTTATTTATTTAATTATGTTAGTGGATTGGTTTAATTGTTATTCCATTTAGAGTATTTCTTAAAAATTGGAATTTATTTAATTTAATTGTCGTGGACCCGTCATGTCCCGTGATTTGAGGGTCCCAAAGATCTCGGATTTCAAGGCGTGACATCATGACACTTATCCAAATAATAAACAGGTGGGCCACCGAGCATAAGTAAATGTTAGGGCAGGGCCATGTCAAGCATACAAAAAGGTGGGCCATATAAAGCCCTACCCACAAGGAACCCTAACCTTTGTCAATTTAGACACAAAAGTGAAGCTAATTTTACATGTTGGCCAAATCTATTCCATTGTGGGATTGGGGTGATTAAATTTTCCTTCTTTTTTTCTTTTTTTTCCTTTTCTATTTTATGATATTATTTATGTTTTCAACTGGAAAAATGTACAATTCCATGAACCACACCATAAACATCGGCCAATTTGGACTGATAATTTAACTTCAACTATCCTATTTTTAGTCCATGTTTGACATCTTCCTTAATCTATTAATCCTTACTAATTATCAAGACTATATATCAGAATGAATATCTTTGTAGTATTGGAATTTCAAATAAGAATAGCAAGCCTTAAAAAGTATGTGGTTATTGAAACAAGATTTAAAATTACAATTTAAAGGTTAAAACACAAAACCAATAACCTTCAAGGTTTAATTTTAGATTGTCATTTCTTTTGTCCAAACTCACCGATTATCCCGTTGTTAATAAATTGGTCTGTTTGAATGTTTTAAATGGTGATAGAGTGAGGTGGATGGTTGATGCGATTTAATTAGAAGTAAGCAGTTTTGGATGAACTTATCTACTATCTGTAGCAATACTGGGTCAACGAGGTCGGATTGGCCGTCATTTTTTTTTATTTTATGATATTTCTATTTTAAATTGAGCAATGTTCAACTTTTTTTTATAAGCTTGAATAATGTAAAACTCCATGAGCCACACTAAAATATCAGCCAATTTGGACCAATATTTGAAAAACTTGACTGGCAGCTAAACCAAAGAAGTCTAAGGTTAAGTCGAACCTGATCCAATTGGTGGTTCAATTCAATCTAATTGTAACATCAACATGATATCACAGTTTTATATTCACTAAATGTTAAGTAGTTAATCTAAAGCATATATAAAAAATTAAAAATAAAAACATAAAACAAAAAGAAATAAGGTTCGAAAAATATGTGATTCTTGAAACATTTTGAGTTTATTTTTTTAAAGTTTAAAATACAAAAATAATAATCAAATTGTACTTTTAGATTTACATTTCAGTTTTTTTAATGTTCTCATTGGCTTTTTGTTAATAAATCATATAGCTTGAATGTTTTGCATGGTTAAGCATTAAATGATGCCCACAATTATGAGTGCAATCAGCTTATATGCACATAACCACTCGTGCATGCACGCGCATACTCTCTAAATGTGCAATCAAGGAAGAAAAGGACCTTCAAAGATTTTGGTGCACATCCACACCTGGTTACATTTGACAATCAAGGAAGTAATGGGTTGAATAGATTTGAGTGTGCATTGGGGGTGTGATCTATATCAATTCATTGAACAAGATCATAGCCCTTCATCTTAGGTATTAGAAATTTAGTGGCTATCATGAAATTTTTATCGTGTTAATATCCAATGATAGCTATTTCTGAATTACTCTAAATTAGGACAAAGCCGATTTAAGGTGTTAGTGGAAAGTTTAAATTGATTAAAGGGAGTGACAGTTAGGGGCCGTATAGGTTTGAAGAGTAACATATGAATCCCTTTGGATTTTAATATTTGCTATTGTTAGAGTTCCATCGGTTTAATAATGTCCAAAGCTAAACATTGTCCCTACCAATTTCCATCTAGTTATAGTGCGGGCCCACCAATGCTTGGGTTGATCCAGTGTAAATATAGATATTGATCATCTGTAAGTGTTTACACATGCAAAATCAACTTAATAGCGACACTTCAATTCTAGCAAGATTTGGGCATTTCCAATATGCATTATGGTATTGTTTATAAGTTTGGATTAAATAAGGCATACCATTAAACTAGTTGAGAGGAGAAAAGTTAATGAATTTCATACTATAGAAAAGATTTTCATGCAATTGTCTAGCTCCTTTTATAAGTTTTTATTCAATAGAAGTTTGTGTGAAACTTTATTATTATTGTTGATGTTGTTGTTTATTTTTGTAGATGCTATGCATGGAGTCTTTTGTCGGGGAATGCATCAGTGCTCTAAACCAAAGATGGATAAAAGCATGAACAACATTTATTAGTAGTGTTAAATGTAATATAGAAAGTTTGAGAGAGATAGCAAATGAGTTGAGTGCTCAAGAACAAGAAGTGATGATGAAAATAGAAAGAGAAGAGGTGCAATAAAGCAAGAAGTGAAAGAGAGAGGTAGATGTATGGCTGAGAAATCATCATCAAAGCCTTATCCCAACCATGTTGGGGTTGGCTATATGAATTCTATTTCTCCATTTTGTTCTATTTTGAGCTAAATCTCGGAATGCCCCATATTTTAACTCCGCCAGTTTTTGCTGCCGGTCTCAAGCCCGAGAAAAGAGGAGGATTGCGTTAGGTAGGTGACAGTCAGCGTAAAACTTTGTTACAACCCAAACATGGCTGGGAAATGTGAAAAGATTTAAAGGAGTAGTAAATGGTATTCAAGAAAAAGAAGGAGTAGAAAAGGGATAGATCTCGTGTTACAAATTGGCAGACCATATTGCAAATCTAAAAATTGAGACAGTCAACTTCAAGAGAAGAGTGGATTTTCAAATCGGGGCCCAAGAATCGGTGGATTAGGGTAACTCCCGATGCATAACATGCATACTCCCATGAAATTCACACCCAGACCGTTATCAAGGTAGGATTCCACAAGGGATAATCACATTCTAACACGTGTGAGGAACACTAACAGACATCTGTCCCAGTATCTAACACGTGGCAGCCCGTAATAACACCTATACTTTTCAATTTTAGTAACATTTAACGGTATCAACATCACATGAATCAATCCACAATAGACATACAACAGTATACCAAGAGATGTATACTGAAACTATCAGTAACCTATACAATCTTATTATAAACATATATGAAACCTGTAGACAACTAGATATGAAGATGGACACCTATATAGGTCTAGCAAAAGTCAAAAAACGCTATGAACAAGAATATACAAGTCGAAGTCCAACTACATAATATGAACAAGTCCCAAAAACTCAAAATGTAGATCCCTAGATATGATCGTGACGCACTCCGATTAGTGGGCAGTCAAAGGGTCTCTGCTATCCACTCATCTAACCCTAAAAGAACCAATGACGTCTCCTTTGTTACCTTCTTGGTCTATGTATGACCGGAGTTGAGATCTAAGCCTATAACACCAAACAAATTAGTGTGATAAGGCTATTTAGCAAAGTATAAGCATGATTAAGGCAATAGAAGTTATATTTAATAGAATTAGAAAGCATGATAATTAAAGAGATTAATTACAGTCTACTAGGTGATATTGTGCATAGAATAATCATGCTACATGAATCAATAGCTAAAACACAATCAAATCGGCTACTACATATTGTTATATCCTTCCGGCAGGGATCCTATCGTTGAGTACACCCGTGCCCATGTTGGTATGCTAGGGTCCCTAGTTTTTGGTTTCCAGTTTCCGGTGTCCCAGATACTAACTGCAGTGGCAATCGATCAATATAAATTGAGTAAGATTTCAATCTCATTCAGTGAAGATCAAATCCAATCTAGTTTAGTCAATCTTACTCAATTGGAAATACGAATTCAATATCAATGAACAATGGTAACTAATCAATTTAGTATCATTAAGACAATGATTCAATATCAATTAAACAATAGTAAGGTCAATCAATTCAATATCATTGCGATTATGATCTAGTGCCATTTGAGAATCAATGTTTGTATTTACAGTATGCAGTATGGTATAATTTTAAGAGTCAAAGAATTTACTAGCCAACCCTAAACGAATCACCTATAGCCTATAATTGTTCATTTTAATGTAGTTTTAGGTTATTTAATAACTGCTATCTTTACTTGGTGTTATAGTATATAAAACGTGTATCAGAGTCCCCTAAACCAACACCCATAGTTAAGTGCTCGACAAACGAATGGTACTACATGAATAAGTCCTAGACAAAACTATTCATGCATATTTATTTACCATTGGGCCATTTGTCAATGTTTAAAAATTCCAAGCTAAGGCACTATTAGGTCTCTTGTTGCCCTACAGTGCTAAAGTTTGTAGTTTGCATCCTCATCAACTCTTAAGTTAGACATTAAGAAGCATTAGGGTTGTTTGGATTAACATAAGACCTTAATTAACCCTCCATTTTAAGTTTTAAGGGATAAACACATAAGGGAGTACATAGAGTACTCAATCGATTGGGCATGCGTCTGATCAATCGGACACCATCCAGTGGTGGAATTCGATTGATTGGACCTTTGTCCGATCGATCAGCCCTGGAGAGAATTTTGCTCCAAGCCATATCTGTTTGCAACTAATTTTTCTACCCTCCTTAGCCTATCCTGCATTTAAATAACAAATTCTAATTCCCTTACACTCATAACCATCCCATCAATTTACTTCACTCCCATTCCATTCATTCTATACTCAATTATATCAATTCTACAATCCTAAGCAACTACATGAGGTTGAAAATTCAAGAACAACAATTGATTAATGGTGTCTAAACATTACCAACATGCATTCACAATAACCAGCTTATACTTGCCTCTATTCACAATTTGATAGCACAACCTTTCTTGCTTGGCTCATTCCTATGAGTTTCCCTAATGCTATAAACCCTAACAATGAAAAGATGAGAGATGGTGATGAACATGTATGCATGTTAGCAAATGAAGCTAATTGAGTCTCCCTAACTTCTTCACAATCCCAAAACTGAAGTAGGAAGGGTTTCCTTACGTTAAAGTTTGTAGAGAAAGGAGTCAAAGGTTTCTATCACAATTCAAGTGGATAGGAAGGAAAAAGAAATGATGGAGATGGAGATTGGAGCCTTTAATTCCACATGCAAGACCGCCCTCCTTGATTCCGAAGAGAAGAAAAGTTCAGCTGAAGAAGAAGGAGTTGTTGTAGACTTGGAGAGAAAAGGATTCGAATGAGATGGAGTTGAGGTTATTTTATAGCTTTAGATTTTTGAAATTTATAAGAAAGTCCCACTTCTTTGAGATATTTCCAATTTGGGTCAAATAAAGGTCCATATTTTCCAACTGAAGTCAAATGGGTTCAAGTCAAATACGAAAGTTGACGAGCCCAATGAGACAAATGTGATGGTACCAATATGATGCTTGGTTGATGCAAAATCACAAAATCTAAAATTACGAAAAAAAGGCTTTATCTACCTAATTGAGGTCGAATCCTATCCAAACTATCTATCCGTGACTCGAACTCAACCCATAAGACTCGAATACAAAAAAATAACCTTTGTCATATTTGCATCACACTTAATTAGTCGCTAATCTCAATTAGCTTGAGTCGGCATGTTACAGAAAACATGCAAGGCTTTGGAGTTGTTGACCTATCTAATACTAGGATTAACTCCTTACCAAAATCCTTTTTTGCATTGAAGAATTTGCATGTGTTTTGATTAGATTATTGTCAATAATTACACAAGGTGTAACGCCCCCGACCCCACCGAGATATTGTTCGCTTTGGGCCTTTGTTCGCCTTTAACGATTCAAGAGAACCCCGCATGGTTTTGTTCTTGGGTGGGCGCACCCAACCCAAAACGCATCTGTGGGTTAAAAGGGGGTCAATCACAGATATGCCCAGGCTCTGACGGCCTCATAAGCAATGTGGGACATTACATCTCCCACCCTCAAAGGAAAGCCATCGTCGGCTCTGATACCATACTTTAACGCCCCTGGCCCCACACAAGAGATTGTCCGATTTGATACCATACTATAAGTATGTCACAACCCCTGCTCGGGCTTCCTTGAATTAGGGTAATTTGCGAGGTGTGACACGCGTACTCCCGTGAAATCCCACCCAACTTCATGTCAAGATAGAATCCACAAGAGATACTTACAAGCTTCACGCGGCAGAGGATTCCTTAATTGACACATGTCAATGAGAGTCTCTAGCGGAAGGTCGTACTTATCACCTGTACAATTCCAAAAATCACGAGGTATCATAGTTGAACAGTCTAAAACTTTTAACTTTTAAACACTAATTTATACCCAACAGAACTTGAACCACTTGGCTACAAAACTCATATACATCATTCATAAATTCGGATTACAAAAGAAAACCAATGCCATCCTGAGTATGACCAATTATGAAGGATAAGATGGCATAGTACAACATTATCCAATCTAAATTCCAAAATAAAATCCAGGATGACGCGCTCCGTGCTACTAATTAGAGGATACCCTTGGCAATCCACTCTTCTAATCCTGTAGGAGCCTTTGCGGTCTCCTTTGGAGTCTTCTCGGCCTTGACTAGACCGGAATTCACAATTGAGCCTGTAACATTAATTGAATAGCTGTGAATACGACGATTCAACCAAGTACAAGCAAAGTAAAGTAATGCACATTATATGAATATATGAGAATTCTAGAATTACATTTCAATATATTTAAATCATACCTTAGATGATATTTTTGGCTGAGAATTCGTAAGGTGGCTTATTATGCTCTTTCATGAGAGCTTAAACAAATTATGTAGGAAATACTCAGTGTCCCAGGCCTAGGTACAACTGATTACCCGATTGGAGTTCCGGACACTCCTATTATCCACTGCAGTGGCCAAATCAAATCCTTTTTTCTTACTTAATTGAAGGACCCTTATATTCATATTCCATCTCAATGCATCATAACAACAAGGAATATTAATACTATCACCATATCAAAATTAAAAAGAGAATAGTTTCACATCACGGCCGAATGTTCAAGGGAGTTCACTAACCAATACTAATTTATTCACCTATCGTCTCTTGCCGTCCATTTAGAAGTGGTTTAAGACACCCAATGTACGACTATCCTTGATGTTACTTTGTCAATATGATTAGTACATTAACATGTCTTAACTCACACCAATGGTTAGACGCTAGACTGATTAGATGACGTTCATGAGGTTTCTCAAGTCCTTAAGAGCGCTCATGTGTTGCACGATTCCATTTTATTCGTGATGAGGTTAAACAGGCTTCAGGGTTTACTTCAGAACCCAGACTACTGGTCAGTCCCAAGGCCCAGCCGACCGGTCGATTAGGGTCCGATTGGTCAGACTAATTCCAGAAAGGTGGTCTGACTAGTCGGAACCTAAATCCGATCGATCGGGTGCATTATGAACTATTGCAGAGTGATTCCAGAATAATAGTTCGACTAGTCGGACTCTAGGTCCGATCGGTCGGGCAGGTCACGAAGTGTTTTGAATTCTGTAGTTTTTGTAACTTCTACTCTTACTTTCTTCCACTCCACCATTTTAAGAAACATCATGTTCCACTCAAGGTTCTGTTACTCTGCACCAATTAAGTAACATCATTACCCTTACCAAACTCTCCCTTGCCATAAAACCCTTCCTTTCAAGAATCACATTTCAATTCATCAAAATTAGGGAAAACAGATTGTCATTCATATATACAAAATAAGAGGTTCAACTTATAGTATTTATTTAATACAACATGCAATTACAAAATCTTGCTTGTACTTGCCTTTAGTGAGTGCTAAGATCTCTCTAATGGCTTCCTTTGAGTTCACTTAAGGAGAAGCCCAGATCCCTATGACATGAGTCGTGAAAAAGACATGAAAACGGCGATGAGAATTTGTCCATGCATGTAATCTCTGCATGTTTCAATTCATTGGCATCAACAATAGAGAAGGAAAGCCTCTCTTGTTACCCTGGGTTCTTGTAAAGGAATTAAGGAATGAAATTGGGTCTTCCAACTCAAGAAAAAGTTAGAGGGAAGGAGGGAAATGGTGATGAAGCTCTCCCAGCTTGCATGCAATCTCCTCCTAGGCGAGGATCCAAGAGATCGAGGAGGATGGGAGAAGGGGAAAGAAGCTCACAGGAAGAAGAAGAAGAAGGGTCGTTGAAATGAGGATTAGTTCCTCTTTTAAAGAAAGGATTTCTTATAATTACGAATAAGTCCACTTTTCTTATAGAATTCCAATTTAAGTCATTTGCAAGCCTAATTAATTCCAATGAAGTCTAAGGAGGTAAGGTCAAGATTAAAATTGATATACTTAACAAGAAACATATGGTGATACCAAGATAGAGCACAAGATGTATACTTAAAGAAATTGATAATTACGAAAATAGGCTTTTCTTCATTTGACCAAGGTCAAATCAACTTGAGATTACCCATTCATGACCCTAACTTGGCCCAATTAAGCATCCTAAGGCAAGGCACAAGTCATCGGTGAAATTTCACATTAACGAAATTATTTAACATAATTCTATAATTAATTAGTAGTAATCAAGATTAAATCATGACGGGGTGTCACATTCCCCACAACTTTAAGAACCATTCGGTCCTCCGAATGAATCATACCTGGGTAAAAAATGAGGATATTTATGAGCCACTTGCTCCTTAAGCTTTTACGTGGCCTCGTCGGGCCCATGGTGCTCCCAAAGGAGTTTGACCCACCGAATAGACCTTGTTCACAAAACTTGTTCCTTCGTGTCTATAATACGGAGTGGGCGTTCCACATATGATGCGCTTGGTTCTATGCTAATGTTACCGTACTAACAGCCCCGGCCCCACACGAGATATTGTCCACTTTGGGCCTTTGTTCGCCTTTAACGATTCAAGAGGAATACGCATGATTTTGCTCCTGGGCGGGCGCACCCGACCTAAAAACGCGTTTTGTGGATTAAAAGGAGGTCAATCACATATATGCCCAGGCTCTAATGGCCTCATAAGCAATGTGGGACGTTACATCCCCCACCCTCAGAGGAGAGCAGTCATCGGCTCTGATACCATACTGTAACGCCCCCAGCCCCACACGAGATATTGTCCACTTTGGGCCTTTGTTTGATCGCCTTTAACAATTCAAGAGGATCCCGCACGGTTTTATTCCTAGGCGGGCGCACTTGACCCAAAATGCTTCTCATGGGTTAAAGGGGGGTCAATCACATATATGCCCAGGCTATGACGGCCTCATAAGCGATGTGGGAAGTTACACAAGGTGCCTTGTCTAGCAACATTGAGACATATAACGGTATTGAGCCTTGATTATACATTAATAGAAGAGTTGCCATAATGGATAGCAGAGTTGGTTAACCTCAGAA
The DNA here is from genome assembly GCA_037013555.1 of Sextonia rubra. Taxonomy (NCBI): domain Eukaryota; kingdom Viridiplantae; phylum Streptophyta; class Magnoliopsida; order Laurales; family Lauraceae; genus Sextonia; species Sextonia rubra. The sequence goes on from JASUAD010000027.1 coordinate 1,882,670, forward strand.
CGCATCGTCTCAACCATACAAAAAGACTTGAGTTATTTCCGGTTGGAATTATACCAAAGATAACCCTTCTCGAAGAACTAGAGATGGTTGACAGTGGATGGAGATGGCCTCTAACACTGTGCGGGCAGCTGTAAATATTAAAGAAGTTGTAAATTCAACAAGACTAACTTGTTTTCAGATTTCTCTTGAGGACGTTAATGGTTTCAATAACTTGGTCGGATCTGGATTGGTATTGGCGTTGAAAAGCTTCTACATTGCTTTAGGAGAAAGAGATCCAATTTGGTATATAGGTTGCTTGAAAAATGTAGTTGTGGGAAGTACTGGTGTAGCTGGGGGAATTCATGCTAGCACTCTCTTGCTCGCTTGCAACGTTCAAGGAATGGAAATCAAAGAAGTTCATAATATGACTAGCCTGTCACAGTTCAAATGAGGCATGGGCCAACTTAGAGGTATTGTGTCTTTTTAGTTGCCCAATCTAAGGGCTATCTTTGACGGTGTTGGCTCAATGGAAGCTTATGTCTAATCTTAAGTGGTTGGTGTTTGGTGATTGCATTTAGATGAAGAGTTTGTTTTGGCTTGGGCAACTAAAGTATCTTCAAAAGCTGGAAAAGTTAAAAATTCAGAATTGTTGCTTGCTGGAAGATGCAGTAGTAGATGATAGAAATGCTCTCACTGCCATTTCACTACCGAAGTTGTGGTATATAGAAATAATACGCTTGCCTAAATTGGAGAGCATCTTTAAGACAACGGTCACCTGTTCTTCTCTTAAATATATCAAAGTATTCCGATGTCCTAAGCTGAAGAAGTTTCATTTCACCACCTGTAACATCTCACTCCCCTACTGCAGAGAGAATCTATGGAAACAGCGAATGGTGGGATGTATTAGTGTGGGACGATCCCAACATTAAAGCCCAGCTTCAAGACCGTTTTACTGATCATTTATGATTTGTTAGCTAGTTTTATGTATGAGGAGATTTATCTTCTTGTGGTTTGTTCATGGAAGTTTTACTTTTGTATGTATAATTTGCTTTGTAGTATATTGTAGCACACCACAAATCATGTTATCAAATTGCGGTGCATTGAGAAAGTGTTACAAAAACGTTGTGATGACTGGTGTGGTATTTTCATCTGCATAGAAAATGGAGTCAAATAGCATGTCATTAGATGCTGAGATTTGCTAAAGAGGACACGTCATTTGTCCTGCCCACTCCCTCTCCATTGTTGTAGATAATCAATTCAATGGCTCGGAAACTACTGTAGCTGACATTATTAGTGATTAATTTGACTGTGGGCCCAATTTCTTTTGCAGGGCATCTATTTTGGGTCTTGGCTGCCGAGAGGTTGGTGAATTTATTGAGTTCCTGTGGGGATCTGGACTCACCTGCAAGACATCTTTTTTTACTGATGAATTAAAAATTCAAAACCTCTGTCTTCTTTGTCACAGAGTACTTAGCTGCATACAAAAAAGAGACTTCGGACACGAGCCGTGCAAATTTTTATATTATAACTCTAAAGAAAAGCAAAACTTACTACTAATCCTAAACATCGGATTTATTACAAAGCTTAATCATCTCCTTTAAAAAAGAGCTAGTTCTTAAGATTTCTAAAACAAATAAATAAGCTAAATATATTCACAATGGGTCTATTCACTCCAATAAATTTGTTGATAACTAAAGCTGCTAGAATTGATTGATCAATCATCAGTAGGGGAGAGATGTTTGTGAGCATACACTTCACCCTTGATTTTTGTTTTTTTAGGGATAAAAGTTGCAATGACACCACCACGCACGAAATTGTCTTTCCTAACAGAAAAAAAAAGGAAAAAAAGAAAAAGGAACACAAATTTCTTTTTGAGGGGGTGATAATTGCCTAACTTCTGAGGGCCCTAGATCAAGGGTTGGGACGGCTGCTGCTGTTTGCAAAATTGCTGCATGGTATCTTTAGATAGAATCTGCAACATGACCATATTCGGATAAGGACCAGGGCAATGGTGATAGTATTGAAGTCCAGCCTTGGATCCAGACTTGGTTTCTTTCTGGGTTGGGTCGAGTTAAGGGTGACAATGACTCTGGATATACGGATATGCCTAAACCGGCTGGACCCAATTGGTTCTAGAGGACCAAGGTCTGGTTCCAGATCATACATATAACAAAATCAATATCCAAAACTGCTTATTAGCCCATTTGTTATCCAGATTTTGAGTAGGGCCAAAAATCCCATTACATTTCTACCTTGTAAACCTGAGCCTCCCCTCTTACAAAAAAATTCTTCATTGGAACTCTAATACCAAAAATTCCTAGAAATTAAATTCCATGACGAACTGATTCCTTGAAAAATGAAATAGGGTATGTATATTGAAAGCACTGGCCAATGGATTCTGATGGCAAATGTATAGAAATTTACACTTCAATTTTTGTTTTTTGTTTTTTCCTTTAACAATTCTTTATTTACACATAAACAAATTGACATTGACAATTACTCCGCATCTATGTTGCCACCAGTATACTCATTTCAATTTTGACTCAAGTCAAATATATAGCTACTTAACTATTATTAAATTTCCTCCACTAACCAATTCTATCAAAACTTGAGGCGTTAGTAGAGATAGTGGAAATAATCTTCAACACTCTACCAAAACCTCGAGGTGTTTGTAGAGAAAAAATTGTCCTAAGGTGGAACCTTGCCTTGGTTCTAAATATACTAATTTTGATCAGTTAGTTTTGATATCATATTAAATTTCCTCCACTAATTCATTCTACGAAATATACAGTAGTAGCGGCAGGTGAAGTACTTTTTCACATCTAGAACTCAAATGTATCACCTATACCCAGTCATGTAACTCTAACTTGTTGAGATTCATGAATAGCCCCATAGATAACTTGAAAGTAAACTGAAGAGGTCGATTTGGTAACTGAAACAGGTTGAGTTGTGATGATAATAGCATTTTTTTAACATTGTAATTTTGTGCTTGATGTAGTCTATTGTCCCTACCAACTGTAATTTTAGACTAGCTATTTGAGCTCGTAAAAGGACTCAGTTCACTCAAATTTTTTTTTAAAATAAAAAATATGTGAAATTACCCAAATGCCCCCCTCTCCCTCTTCTTCTCCTTCCCCTCTCTATCTCTATCTCTCTCTCTTGTGACGATTGCCAGTTCTGACAGAGAGGGACAGTTCCCTCCCTCTCCCTCTTCCCCTTTCACCGCGGCCATCGGAGCTTGTCGCCGGCTAGAGGGGAGGTGCGGAAGGAGAGGATGGAGGGAGAGAGAAAGTGTTTAGGGAGAGAAAAGGGTGACAATATTTTGGGGTTTTTTAATTTTTTTATACTTTTATTTAAAAATTTTCAATTTAGGCCCTAAGGTCTTGCTTTATTTCAAACAAGGATACAAGTTTCAAAATTTTTCAAATTACTTCCCAAGTTTTCCAAAAAGTTTTCAATTAAAGACATTTATTCAGATAAAGTTATTTATCAACAACTTTTTTTCCTATTTTTTTTAAAATAGCGAAAGTACCCTTTATTAAAATAAATTCTTCATTCAATTCCTCTATATTTTTCTCTTTTTTTTTCAGCATCCTTACTATGATCAATGACAACAAGCGTTTTCACAGTGATTAAAACCATATTATGGCTCTAAAAGATTAGTAATTTGATATTTTAAGAAAATTGAGAGAAAAAGTCACTAAGAAAGTACCTTCAAATGGACAAATGTCCCTTAATCGAAAACTTTTTGGAAAGCTCGGAAAGTTCAAAAACTTGTGTTCTCTTTTGAAATAACGAAAAACCATAGAGCCTATTTGAAATTTCACCTTTTTATTTTTAACACGACGTAGATTTAGCAGCCCCCAAACGGGAAAACGCAGAACCCGCCATTTCCGGTTTCCCGTTTTATCCATTCGCATGACCGGGGTTGGGGAATTTAGGGTTTTCTTCGTCTTCCCAGTCGCTCTCTGCTCTCTATCTCCACTGTATCGACGCCTCCCTGCTCAGGTAACTTTCTGTTTTCTCTCCCTCTCTCTCTCTCTCTCTCTCTCTCTCTCTCTCTCGTCTTGATCTTTGTTTGTTTCTCTATTCTTCTCGCCCTCTCTCCATCTCTCTCTGATGTCTAATACAACACAGGTAACTATCTCCTCTCTCTCTCTCTCTGTCTACCTCTCCTTCCCTCTCTCTGCCCCTCTTGCTCCCCACCATCTCTCTCTTCCTCTCATCCGGTCACCCTCTCTCCACCTCTCCGATACAGCAATGAAAATGTGCAGGTGGGTCAGTTCTGTGTTGGCTTCTGCAATACAAGATGTCATTTTCGAGCTTTTCATCTCAACATCGAGTCCAAGGTAATTTTCATTTCATATATTGCTACCTTTTGTTTTTATGTTGGGATTAAGTTTACCATTAATGGTAAGGAATTCAACTCTTTGCAAATAAATTGGCTCTTATTTAGTGAATGATAACAACTTACTTCCTGCCCAAAATGCATGAAGACTACTTTTTTCAATTAATGTGTTTTCAGATTTAACAACTGAAAACTTGAAGGACCTGTTTGCGCAATTGCTATGAAAAATTCCTGTCCACTATAGAGGACTCTACCATGTGAAAGGGATATAGACAATGATAGGAAAATTTTCGTTAAACCCAGAAGAAGACCTGCGAGGGCCTTTCTTGCGTCCTCGAGCTATAGTGTAATGGGTAAAGGAACACCGCTCACGAGTTTGCAAGAGAGTTGATCTCAGATGGGAGATTGCACCAGAGTATGAGTTTGGCAAATTGGATAATGCATATCCTTCTTTCATTAACAGCTGAACATAAATAGAGACTCAATGGTTACATTTGTTTACCAGGATAATTACTAAAATGTAGTCCCACTAACACACATCACAACCCACGTAAGAGAACTAACACACATAGCAGACTAGTAACTATTCACACAGCAACAAAGGTCCCTATTGACCAGGTCACCAAGCAACTGACAACCCATTCCTGCATGTGTCATGTGCATGGCTAAAAAGGGGAAATCCCCTTATCAATCCTTCCCCTTGGGACAAACCTTGTCCACAAGGTTTGCATTAGGAAACTTGTCCGGAATCCAATTGTAGCGCTCCCAAGTGGCATCATGATGTAGTCTAAGCCCCACAAGTGGTCCCTCTTCAAGTTAGATTCGGATTATATTATCTTTATTAGTAAATTTCTAATTTTATTGTTATTAGAAAAGCTTCTATTAATAAATTAGGCTTTGCTTAGGCATTAAGTTTACTTTTATTAAATATATGACATTGTAGAGAAGAGACTTTCAAACTTGGATTGATTAAAAGAATTGAGTTTTATTCCTAAAAGGTGCGTTTGAAAGTCTTTTGAGGATTCAAAGTGTCCTTGGACACGTGCTTCGGCACCCCTATGCAGCCCTAACCTTAGGGCCTGCATCAATTTAGCATTAGAGCTGAAGGATCCTCGTGATCTTCTGGCGTGATTACCCAATCTCCATTCCACCATTGATACCCCCATATCAGCTTCCTATCATCTTCCATCTTTCCAGCAAACTGAATCATCCCCATCACCCGTCGCAATGCCCTAACTGAAATCCAGAAAAAAAAAAACCTAATCTCATCAGCATCCACATTCCGAAAACCCATCTCATATCCTCCTCCATCCCCTTCATCCCAAACCAACCCTCTTACCCTCATTAATCACCAAAACTCTCTCCACAATTGATACCAAAAAAAAGAAAAAAAAACCCTTACCAAACCCAACTCCCTTACCATCGTCACAATTTCCAACCCCCAAACCCTTGCTGAAAGTTTTGTCCACCAAACCCATCCATTGCCGTTTCCACCACCAACAAAACCCACCTTTGATTTTCATTCCCCCACCCCAATCTCTGTTTTAAAAAAAAAAGCGAGAAAAAGAAGGTGAAGAAGCTTAGGAGAAGTAGCAAAGGAGTAGGAGATAAGGGAGAAGAAGAAAGCGTGCCTGGCATCGTTACCGTGCCCTTTTCCGCCTACTGTCGCTGATCGCAGTACACCGCCGCCCGCACCTGGACTCCACACCCCTTGCTACTACCACTCGAAGTCGTTGCCAAAAGAGACGCTGCTCTCTCCCACCTCTTCATCTTTTTGCAAAAGAGAAACAAAAAGAGTCGAGACTCTTTGTTTCTTTTCTGTAACAAAGTCCAAGGCAAAAGGAAAAGAGGCACTTCACCACTAACTGGGTTGCATTGGACCTGATCCAGTTTGCATCGAAACTACAGTGCATAACAGGCTTCATACCTGTTCCTCATTCTAGGCCTGATTTGGGGTTGACTTCAAGTCAGGTCTGATCTAGCAAAATAAAAGCTAATAGCATCCTGCAGAAGCAACTCTCTCAGTTGGTCTTTATTGGACCTAGCCAGAGTTGACTAAATCAAGGGCTAAAATTTGTTTTTGCAATAGCAGGCTAATACGATGTCAAATTTTCGATCCGTCTTCACCAGTGTGTTTGATATAGGCAGATCTACATATCATGTTAGTCAAATTTTCAATTTTGTAATAAAAACATGCCTCCTAAGAAGCAAGTTGAGGTGGAATCTTCATCTTCTTCAATTGAAGATTTGGTTGGTGCCATTAGAGATTTAACTGCCACAGTTAAAAACATGCAAACCACCTTGCAACAATTTGACACTAAGGTGACAATTTTGAAAAATAATTAGCATGTGAATCTCAATCGAAATGATGGTGAACATATATGGAATCAATGAGATCCACTAGTTAATAATCTTAACGGAGATTTAGGGATTAGACTCGTAATTCCTAAATATGATGGAAAATTGCAGCCCTCTGAATTCATGAATTAGTTGGTGTGTGTGGAGAATATTTTTGCACACAAACCAATGACTGAGTATCCCAAAGTCACACTAATTACTACTAGATTTTATAATTATACTGCAACTTGGTGTGCTAAAATGCAAAGAAAAAGGGAGAATCAAAACATGGACCCTATTGAAACATGAATTGAGATGAAAAATATTTTGAAGCAAAAATTCATTCCTGTCAACTATACAAGAGATCTACATTCAATCTTTCAAAACTTGAAGCAAAGGCTTAAGACAATTGTTGCTTATTCTGAGAAATTTCTGACTTTGCAAGCTCGTTGTGGTTTGAATAAAGATGATGATGTGGTTGTTGATAGATGTTTCAATGGATTGCGAATAAACATTCAGCATATCCTTGCCTTCCAGCATTTTGATATGCTGATGAACTCATCCAACATCTAGTCAAAGCTGAGGGAATTGCAAATCATTAAGCACAAAAATCGAAATGGGTTCCACCAAAGAATTCATCTTTGCAAGATGCTAAACCCAATGGTTCATCAGGACAAATTTTTGCTAGGACTGACAGTCAAAATATGATGATTTCACTACACCAAAAATACCCATCTGGAACGGTTTAAAACTGTTCCTGAATGAATCTGGAACGGTTTCAAACCGTTCCAAAAATGGGTGTCGCAGAAAATCTGGAACGGTCCAAAACCGTTCCAGATTTTCCACTCTGGAACGGTCCAAAACCGTTCCAGATTTTCCACTCTGGAACAGTTTTGGACCAAATCTGGAACGGTCCAAAACCGTTCCAGATTTTCCACTCTGGAACGGTTTTGGACCAAATCTGGAACGGTCCAAAACCGTTCCAGAGTTTCCAATCTGGAACGGTTTTGGACCAAATCTGGAACGGTTTTGGACCGTTCCAGATTTGAAAATTGGAACGGTTCAAGAAATCTGGAACGGTTCAAAATGGTTCCAGATTTGGAAATCTGGAACAGTCCAAAACCGTTCCAAAATTTTAAAACCGTTCCAGATTATTTTCCAGTATTTTCTTGACATTTCTTGTTGCCGGGAGAATGCCTTAATTATCATATGCTGTTAATTCTGCAAAGATATAGTGAATTAACTTAATTCTTCTTTTGTCTTATTGCCAATGCCTTTTCTCTTGATATTACAAGAGGTGAAATATATCGCCATGAAGTGATTGGTACTCCAATTTGCTTCCTACTAGCCAATTCCGCGGTCTTATTAATGCACCTCTTAATACTAACCATATTAAGTATCTCATTGGTATGATTATGGGTATGATTATGGGCACAACTAGAATAAAATAATTAACTGGGATATTGGATCCCAGAAATACTTTATTTTAATGAATTAATTGAAAAGAAATGGGCTAGACACTAAAAAAGTCAGAAAGGAAACAAGTAAAAACAAAGCTGGAATGATTTAAAAAATTGAAAACAAAAATAGGGGATCACAAATTCCCCTCGTCCTGAACAAAATTCAACAAAAATCGGAGAATGAAGGCCTTGTGATCTTCCTTCACTTTCATTGCAACTGCCCCTTTCATTAGAGCCTCTCTAGCTAAGGCACACCATAGCCTGTGGTGCGCTCTATCAGACGCTGCTTCAGAGACTCAACCTGCCCAGAGAACTCCCCATCTAAAGAGTGTCAAGTAGTTCAATAATACAAATCTTCTTTACCTTCTTCTCCTGAACCTATTCAACAATGAAGCATAAAAAGTATAAGCTGTATTCAAGAACATTTTCTTTCTCGCAGGAGAAAATAACAACAGTAAATAAGAAACATAGATATAATTCAGCCTCTGCATTGTACTCAATAAATTTGCAATTCCATATATGCCACGTATGTATGATTTAATGTGCCAATAAAACATGGCAGGAATGAACTTGCAAATCACCCTGAAACAATTTGAATTGACAGTTTGCATAAAACCAACAATTTGAACAAAAGAAAAAAGAAAATAAAAACAGTGTAAAAATATCATATACCTTCCAATACTTCACTGTTTTGTCATTGGTAGAGAGAAGGGAAAGTGCACCATTGGTTGATTGACACCAACGAACTCTATTGATTTTCTCCTCTATTTCCAAGCTTTTGAGGTAGTCAAACTGGGTGTGATTGTAAGTTTAGTGTCTAGTATAACAGCCACAAACATGCGATGGTGCAGGTGACACCAAAATTCAGATAAAACAATAACCAAGCATAAAAAGTACCTCAGGTTCATGACTCTGGAACTCAGTCTTGTACCGAAATTCAGGGTGCCTAAATACAGGATAATCCATAGTCTCTTTCTTATCGTGTGGGTTCAGACACCATCCCTGCTTGTCAATTCAATCAGTGGTGTGGTGGCTACAATTTCTGGCAAAAAATATATAAAACGATTCACACGGTCCTTGAGCAGTAGAGGTGACTTTTACCAAAAACAAGTTCATAAAAACAAGAAAAGAGAAAAGATTGTGATTAAAATTGTCAAATACTTCCATTTCAAGTTCTGGATTTTGGCCAAACAAAAACGAAAGGCAAATGACTTAATCTAGTTCTTAATGCCATCTAAATTGAGCAAGTTATCTGTAACAAAAAAAAAAAAAAACTTACGGTATGCTTAGCTTTGTGGCTCGAAATGCTCCCTACAACAAAGAATGAATATAAAAAGATCAAACATGAATACAAAAAAGATGACAATAACAAAGACAAAGCTAACCAAAACAAGCATGTATCTGGAAAAGTTGTCTACCAAATCAATTTGCAATGGGGTTGAAAGAAGTCAAAAAGCTCTCTACCTGTTCGCACAGAGTGATAGGATTCCTCTGCTGCTACTCTCAAAGCTCCCACCTGACAAACCAACAACAACATGATTCAGAGACAGAGACAGAGACTACTCAAGAGAGAGAAAAGAGAAGAGACAGAGAGATTTACAGCTCCAATCTTGAGGAATCCGTCAAGGGTTAGATTGAGAAAGGGGTTTCCCATGTCGACCATGACATCGACCCTGGGAGAAGATGAAATAACACCCGAAAAACTGCTCCGAGGCATTACGACTTCTGCTTTCTCTCTTTCTTTCTTTCTTCTTCTTCTTCTTCTTCTTCTTCTTCTTTCTCAAGATGGAAGACGAAGGAGAATTTCTCTCTCTCTCTCTCTCTCTCTCTCTCTCTCTCTCTCTCTCATGTTGTTTATTCAATCGTCCATGATCATAAATGATATGAGTGAGGCACGTGGCTTTGGATCACGGGTCTTTTTCTCTGCACTGTGTTCTTCTTTTCCTACTTTTCCTGTAACTTCGCGAGCTCCTGACTCAGCTAGTTTCTTTGTATGGAATTTTCACGAATCCTGCTTTATACTTGACCATTTTGCAGCATAAGAAGTTTTCTCCTTATGTCTAGACTCATATCAGGCAGGGTAGGTGCTACTTGTCTGGGAGAATCACCCAACAAACCAGGTTCTAAAACAAAAGAAGCAAATGATAAGATGAGAAGATGAAAATGAAACACAAATGTAAAGCAGTGTTAAGTTTGGTTTCCCTTCTTTAGATCTTGGGTTTTAAGCACAGAACTTACCAACCATTAGTTGTGTGTTTACATGGTGTTGGAGGAATTGCAAAAGGTCTCCCTAGACAGCTTGGAGAAGAGGATGTAACAGGAGAAAGTTCTCAGAGATATCTCTGTTGATATTATTTCACAACTCAACTTAAACCAAATACACATGACCTGAATATATACACATCATTTGGTTGAGACTGTTATACTGACACAGCTGAAAACAGTTACAGCTAAGATTCTAATTTAGTTACAGGCCACATTGCATACCGTTGCAACAGTCGCAGCAACAGCTCAGTTAAATGACTAAAACAGAGACAGTGAAACAGTGTGACATAACATGTATAACTGAGACTGAGGAGGCCTGTCAATATTCTTATGTTTCCTATGGATCATGGATGCAGGTCATCTGTGCTCCAGGAGAAGAGATTGTGACCAGTTTCCATTAATGCAGATCATGGAAACACCTCTGGTAGGATGGTCAGTGGTCACTGGTGCGTGACATTGTCTTCTAAACCACCCCTATTAGTTGTTCCTTCCTATTGTAATTTCTATACATCCCACCAAACGTTTACTAATGACTAGGAACTCAAACTGATGAAAGGTACCTCCAATGTCTGAATGCAAAGGGCAAAATATAGTTTTGACCTTCTAATTTCAGAACGAAAGATACTCACCAAAAGCCTCCAGCATCTTCTCAGTGCAATAAAATAGTGGGGTTGGGGGTGTAGTTGGTCCCATTTTCCAGTTGGACTCAGTCAAAGGGTGAATCGAACTGTGAATCAAATCGGTTAGCAGGGACTCAGCCCAAGCAGTTGAATATCCAGGCCAAAGCAATTATTCCCAGAACATTGACAGCCCATAATCTATTAAAATAGTATGGCCCACTATGATTGGTTGATCATCTAGGCCTGAGAGGGCATGTGGGACACACCTGTAGTAACTTTTTCCCACACCCCTTGATTGCACAGTAACCCGGTTTGACTATCCTCCGAACTGTAGTCACCATTCGATGCTGAGTCTAAAATTCTTCAGTGTTTATCCCCTTTATCTTCGGGTCATAATATTTACACCACATGATGGCCCATTAGGCTTCTTTTTGTTGCCCTCATCCATCTATCTACCTTTCCATCTCTCTCCTCAATTCCTGCGCGTTGACATAGCCCATGACGGCTCCACAGTGCTTTGTCTGCAAAGTCATCTGTATTAAGTTGACGAGGATACAGGACATGTTTCGAATAAAAGTCACCTTTCAAATGTTAAAAGTTTGACCCGGACATCACCAGGATTCTCTGGTTGAATTCGAAGTTAATATAATTTGAGCGCCCTGAAGTCCGTTTTATGAATTTTCTATTGTAACAAAGTCCTTCTCCAGCATCTTTTCTGGACTAGAATAGAACTTGTGTTATGTGATTCACATATGAGAGACAACCAGCTTTCACATCCATGTCATAAAATCAAGATTCAGATCATCTTGAATGGGGCCTAATCACATGACAAATCATTTTGATCAGACCATCCAAGCTTGCCGCAGGTATCTGGAGTCTAGACCATGCAACTTCATTACCCCAACATCCAGGCACCCAGTTGAACCGCTCTGATTATCCAGTTCTATTACACCAATAGTATAATGGGTCTTCTCAGATAAATTCTCCAGATCATGCTGATAACAAGTGGTGGTCCTCACATAGAGGAAGAGTTTGAGTATTCCATCCCTTCCCCCATTAACATGAGGAGAAAGCTCAGTGCAAAGTTACATGACACAATTGCATTGACATTTGACAAAGTTACATGACACAATTGCATTGACATTTGACAAAGGCTAATTCAGACGAAAGAAGGTCAGAAGACGCCAACCAGAGACAAAACTGAATTCAGTTGTATTTTAGAGACCCTTCTGCACTAGATTCTCAAATTCTCCAAATAGCCACCCACTACTATCTGGCTACCACGTTCTGATATGTAATATATATATATATATATGCTTCTTCTCATTGGGTTCTTTAAATCAATAAGAAAGACCCAAGTAGAGCAGAATCCATGGCCAAATCAAGGCTACTTGGATTGTGTTACCTCATTTTTTCCTTCTCTTGTCTCTCCTGCAGCCCATGTTTATCTTGCCCTAAAGATCATAAGCAAGCCCTCCTCCAATTCAAATCCAATCTCACCCAAAAACCCAAGACAGAATCATCCACAGACGTGCCCAGTAGCACGCTATTGTCATGGAATTCCACTTCTGATTGCTGTCAATGGGAACGTGTTACTTGCGACATCTGCTCCTCGTCGCGACCAGTAGTCCATCTCAACCTCTCTGCACTCGTTCCCTCGCTAGGACTAGACTCTGGTGTCTTGGCGCCTCTCTTTAGAATTCAAAGCTTGATTGAATTGGACTTGTCCTTGAATGCCATAGAAGGCGAAATCCCTGCAGATGAGTTTTCAAACTTCACTGGGTTGGTTCATCTCAATATGAGCTCTAATCACTTCAGTGGTGCCATTCCATCTCCAGTATTTCAGCTTAGAAATCTGGAACACCTTGATCTGAGTACTAATTTGATCAGTGGAAATCTAAGTGCTGACGTGGGTCTGCTCACAAACTTGAGAGTTTTGAAATTGGATGAAAATGATTTTGTTGGAGAGATCCCTATGGAGATTGGAAATCTCACCCAATTGGAGGTATTAACGCTCCGTCACAACCAGTTTTCTGGAAGGATCCCAACATTGATTTCACATCTGAGGCAGTTGCAAGTCATGGATTTCAAAAACAACACTCTATCGTCAGCAATCCCGGTTGAGATTGGAGGCTTGCGCAACATTTCGATTCTCTCACTCAGCCGGAACAATTTAACAGGTGAAATTCCAGATTCAATACGGCAATTGGGACAGTTGGAAATGCTTCAGTTAGATGCAAACTCGCTCTCAGGAGAAATTCCACCGTGGCTGTTTGAAATGGAGAGACTGAAAGGGCTGCATCTTGGAGGGAACAAGCTCGTTTGGAACAACAGTGTAAAGATTTCTCCCAAGACCTCATTGTCTGGGCTGTCTATGAGATCTTGTGGCATGGTTGGGAACTTCCCTGACTGGCTTTCCACCCAAAAGGATCTCAATTTTCATTGAGCAATGTTCAAGTCATTATGTTGACGCCAATGAATTGCCAATTCGTCAAACATCTATTAGTTTGACAACTGGCCCAGTTAAGTTGTTAACATCTGTATAGTTAGATACATATGATCATGTTTTGAGTAGAAAATACACTTAGCAACAGATGATTACATAATATCAAAATTAAAAGGAAAAACAAAAAAAATGATGGATAGCTTCAAGATGAGTGGTACGATACAAAGTTGAATGATGGCAAAGTAACAGTAATGTCAACTACTGATGAAAATTTGCATGCTTTGGAAGAGCCAAAGAGGACTGACCCCACTTCAAGTAAAACCAAAGGAAGTTTTGTCCCTTTTGAAGGCTATCCTAGTTGAGTAGTTGTTGTTTTTAAGTTTTTTCCCTATCAATGGGGGATTCAAAAGTTCTATTTGGAATTCTATGATAAGAAGTCAAAGAGTCCTACCTGGTTTATGTCTGAGTCCCAATCCAAAAATGCTATTAATTGATTTCATTTAGGAAAAGAGTCATCACTGAAAATACATTATAAAAAGGATCTTTAATCCTCATGAACACATCAAATCACCTATGATAATTTGGGTTTTCTCTTTATCAATGTTGTCAGCTAAATCAATGGCCACCCTCTTAAAGTTGGTTAAAAAAGTATCAAGAAAAGTGAAGGCTGGAGAGTATCTCCAAGGCTCTCACCCTGCATCAATTTTAGTACCAGATTGATCAGATCGCCAAGCTTTGTTTTTCTAGTAACACGACATGTCCCTTTGTGTATATCACCATCTACTCTTTCTTCTATCCCTGCTCAATTATTCTCCCTTTTCTTCCAATAAATTCAAGATCCAGATCCTCCCATTCAACTAAGCCCAAACCTTCCTTGACCCTATTCAAAGCCAACTGTCCAAACTATCCTAGAATTCTCTACAACTTGCTCTAGCAAACCACAATACTGGAAACCCCAAACTTTGTCAAATTCAACACTTCCTAAACCCAAATCAGAATGCATAAACTCCCAACAAAATCAAACCACGAATCTTGCATTAGACCTAACCCAATTGAGCCCCTAAAAAACCCAAAATTTCAATCAATATCCCAAACCAGATCCAAACCTTCTCTGAAACACAACCAATTCAACAGACACATCCCATTAGCCTACAACCACCTCAACTGCCCATCAAAATCAGCCAGCCCCTGGCCTGTGCAAGATTTGTCTGAATTTCACAGTTTTTAAACCCCCAGACCACTGGACCGCCCTGCGTCAAAATCAAACCTATACTAACCCTAACCTCGGACCCTATCCAAATGTCATGACTGATCTCACCTGGCACCTCTGACCCAAAATCAACCACCCATCAAACAGCACCTAAACGTATCTCCCATTCGACTGTGCAGGATCAACACAACGCTGCCCCATGCTTCCACCGATCCAAATATCGATCAGTCTCTAGATTCTTCAAAAAAGATGAAAATGTCAAATCAGGAACATGTATTACGGCCTTTTCCGCATTCTCTTCTCTCTACAAGGCACTTCAAATCCCACTCAAGATCTCTAAAAACAACTGAAACGAACACAAACAGATCGAAATGAAATCAAACATTCACGACGAGGAGAAGAAGAATCGAGAGAGAGAGAGAGGAAAACAAAAACCTGGTAACGGTGGAAAGATGCTTGCGGACGTCGAAGGAATCGGCATTTGAAGGAGAGGAGAGCGAAGAAGCAGATGCGAACAAGAGCAATTGCAGCACTACAATTAGAGAGGGAGAGATGAAGAGAGTACCCATCACGGCATAGAATTCCTTTTTACATGTGGGCTGAGGAATCCATCAGAGTCCCCCTCTCTCTCTCTCTCTCTCTCTCTCTCTCTGTGCAAAAAATTCAGTTAAAAAGCCCACTTTTTACGTGATGGGTGGAAATTGCGTTTCCTCTCTGTTGCATATTTCTGGCATCGCACTAGACATGCTCTTTAGACAACAACATAACAAGTAGCCAGAAATTTACTGTTTCCAAGTTGTTCTTAAAATTTGAGCACATGCCCAACCCACAACTAAAAGGGTCAACTTGAACCCTATATTCTCAGGAACTCTTCGGTTCTATCAATGTAATAAACATTATAAAAACTACAAAATGAATCCTGCGTTGTACCTTCACCATCCCACTGCCATTATCGCACACAAGCGGTTGAATGTCCTCTGAATCCACCATCTTAGGTTCTTATGTTACCTGCAACTGCAAGAAAGTAACTCCAAACTTTCAGAAATTGTCCCATTGGGAATAAATAGAATGCAAAGGAATTCACAAGCATACATCTGCACTACAAATGCCTAAATGACAAGGTAATGATCAGCTGCATTCACAGCATATGATCAAGATACCTGTAAGGCGAAATCTCAAAACAGAAGATCCAGATCCAGATCCAGACTAAATCTCAGACACCGAACACACAACAAACACAAACCCCCAACGGAGAATGAAACGCGTCCACAACAGAAAGATCGATCCGATCTCAATCCAAATCTCCAGCAGAGAATGAAGAGCAATTACAACAAAAAGATCGGATCTTAGTCGAATTAAACAAGAGACACCACAAAAACATCCCAGATTTCAAGGTTTTCAACGCAAATGTAGATCGGATCCATCGTCACAACGAACGATCAACAATCCAAGCATCAGAGATCGATCGAAGAAGAAACCTCCAAAATCACTCGATTCGAAGCTCTTCCTTTGGATCGATCGATTATGCATATGAAATCGATTCAAAAACAGAAGAAGAAGAAGAAGAAGAAGAAAATGAGAGAAGTACCTTTCGAAACCCTAGATTTCTCTGTTGGCTGAAATGGGCACGTACGCCTAGAAGGAAATCTCCTTAAATGAATGGGAAACGCAAGCAGCGGGAACAGAATCTTGCCTTCTGCGATCTGTTTTCCTTCTTGCCTTCTGCGATCCGTTCTGCCGCTATCAAGGAAGAAGACGGATCCGTGTGGGAACGGTAGAAGCAGTGGGAAGAGACAGATCGTTTCTCCCTCTTGCCTTCAGCGAAAACAACCCTTTGTTATCAAACGGGAGTTTGCAGAACGGATGAAATCCGTTTCAAATCAGGAACGGCCCAAAACCGGGCCCATAATCCGTTACTGAAATGGATTTTTGGTGTAGTGTTTATTTTCATTGTCAACAGCCCGGACATCGCACAGTGGAATGTCCAAAGAGCATACATCTGATTGAGATAGAAGGTGATGATAAAAATATCCCAGATGATCCTACAGGTACTAACACTGATCCTAATGGTATTGAATATGAGGATATTGTTGAAACATATGCAGATACTACAGGTGAAGCTTTTATTGTCATCAAAGAGGCTTTGCCAACTATTGAGAATAAATGGTTGAGAAAAATATCTTCTGTTCCGTGGGTACAGTTCATGGATAAAATTGCACGGTTGTCATTGACAGCAGAAGTTGTGAAAATCTCATCTCTCAAGCTTTTGTTGAGTACCTCAAGTTAAAAGTTTACAAGCACAACAAAATATATGCAGATACTACAGGTGAAGCTTTCACCGTCATCAAAGAGGCTTTACCAACTATTGAGAATAAATAGTTGAGAAAACTATCTTTCATTCCGCGGGTATAGTTCACGGACAAAATTGCACAGTTATTATTGACGGCGGAAGTTGTGAAAATCTCATCTCTCAAGCTTTTGTTGATCGCCTCAAGTTGAAAGTTTACAAGTACAACCACCTTTATTTTTTCAAATGGCTGATGACTGGTAATCAAACGCATGTTCGACATACTTGCAAAGTTACTTGTGCCATTGGTGAGACCTACAAAGGTACAATTTGGTGTGATGTGCTGCCTCTGGATAGTGGTGATATCTTATGGGGGTTGGAATGTGGAATAACTTGAAAATGATGGTTCATCCTCCTGGCATAACTTGGAGGTTGGAATCAATCTTTTCATCCTCATAGAAAGGGAATGGAGGCATGTCTTCTTCTAATGTTTGAATCCCACATTGGCTAGTGATCTAACCGTCGAATGATTCAATTGCTGGCTTGGTACAAGCAGATGACAATCTACCAACGTCACTACCTTATCCCTGAAGATGAGATCAATGTGGGGAATCTTAATGACCGAACCATCATTTTCAACCTTTGAAACAATAACTTGTTTTTCTGATGATTTGTTTTACTCTTTAAGAAGTGGACGTATATTGAGATCCACCAGATGACTGGACTCTTTGTTGTTTCCCTCGCTATTTGTTTCTTCTTGCTCCACCTGCATTGCCTGATCCACACTAGTAGAAGGAGGCTTAGATTCTTTTTCTTCCACTTCATCTGAATGTAATGTGGAATCAATTGTTCCTTGCTTTTTTTCCTCTAAATCAGCATTACTATCTTCACAATTGCTTCAACAACATGGGCTTTTGTGGTTTGTAGAGATTTCTCTTTTTGCATATTTGCTCTCCGAAAACGATAGCGTCTTATCAAGCGCTTAACATGGATTGCTTCCCAAAATGCATCATACAAATCTTTACATTTTTTTTCATATTATTTTATATACTTAGTCTCAAATCTCCAGTAAAATAATGAGATAATGTTCATCATCGTTATCGAATCCACATAGTTCTTGTCGCCTTGGAAATTCATCTTCGTATTCATCTACTGATTGGTTGCCTTGGCTCAAATTTAGAAATTGATCAAAGCAGACTTTATTATCAGTATACCATTGTCTTTACTTACTTGAATATGTCATTCTAAGCAAATCTTTTTCAATTTTCATAGCAGTTCATTTTCCGATGCCACATTCAAGAATTCTAAAATAATTTTTTTTTCCAAGACTTGATTGACCAGATGTATAAATCACTTTGATTAGAATATGTTGGTGAAGATGAACTGCCCAGTAGGGTATAGATAGAGAAGATATCACTAATTGAAGATGAATCGTTGAAAATTGCTTGAATTATGGGCCTACACTCTCACTTTCGTAATTGTTATGCTCTGTGAAGGATTCAAACCTGATGGAGGCAAATATAGGTTGGTTCTAACCAATGCTTGAGCCCACTGGCTGGGTCAGACTTGACTTAGGCAATGCTGCTGGGCTTTTAATGGATCCTTTACAGGTTGGGTCAAACCCGAGCCCTTGCACAACAAAGTTATGCTATGCTGCTAACAGATCAGGTTGGATTAGATGATGCCCAACTAATGAGAGATATGAATTGAGTAGACCTAACAAATAGGTCTAGTTGACCACATTCTAGTCGGGTCAACCCAAATCTGTATTTGTTGGTTTCAACCCTAACTCGACCCGTTTTTAAAATAGGATGGAAACCTTTAATCCGCACCCATGGCAGGTCAACTTGACCCAACCCGCCTAACCCGAATTTGATGGGAGTTGGCTCAAGTTGACCCAACCTAATATATTTAATTCCCATTTTGTGTATGATTTAACTCATTTTATGTGATTCAATTTCATTTGTAAAGCTCTTTTTACATCTAGTTACATTTAAAATGTTGCATTGAGTATAAATTTATAATTTTTCAATTTTCAATATGTAAAAAAGGGGAACCCATATATATTTTTAGCCCATTTATTGAGAATTTGAGATAATTCCTTTTCAATTTTTGTTCAATTTTATAATTTCATATTTGAGTACAAGTATAAAAATCATTAACGATATTTTTTTCATTCATATTCATATTTTAAAGGCAATTTTATATGCCAACATAAAAATAAAAACACATATCAATATTTCAACTACAAAAACATCATATTTTCAAATAATAAAATAAATTTTATATTCTAAATTTTAAAATTTTACATAACTTCTCCACAAAAAATTAAAAGTACATAGTTTATGGCCCACATGAATAAGAAAAGTCACATGAAAATTGAAAAGTCACGGTAATTTAGTAAAATCTAAATGGGTCAAACGGGTTAGGGTGGATTAACCCTAACCCAACCCATTTTTATACGGGTTGGTAAGCTCTAACACTAACCCAATTTGTTTTTTAAATAGGTTGGGTTAGGAGGGTTAGAAATAGATCGGGTAGAGCCGGGTTGACGGGTCGGGCTAAATTTTGACAGCTCTACCAATTGGGCCCCACATGACACACTGGCCTCTTCACTTGTTGTTTTGGAGTCAACACAACCAAAAGTGGAAAGAGGAGCCCTTTCACTTTTGTCTCGGTTGTCACGCAGATAAGAAGAAAAGGGGATGAGATTTTGTACCTTCAACGAGAAGAGGTGAGGGGCGATGGCTTGACATTGCTGATGATGGTGATGACGATGACCCTTGACGAGAGTGGCTACGAAGCCAACTAACGGTGAAGATGCTCAGTGTTGCTGCCACATTACATGTCCAAATACAAACAAGGGTTATAAACCCCAGCCCCAAATTCGTCAGACACAACAAGATCAGATTTCGGGTTCTAAGCCTTGGCCTCAACTTCTATGGAACCAGGCATTAACAAAGGTGCTAAGCCCTAGTTTCAAGCAAAGCCCATAAAGTCTAGAGAAACCCTCAAAATTTTGAATAGATCTTGGCACCACTCAGTAAAAAAAAATATTGGATTGCAATCCATGAGAAACAGTGGTGGACCTAGGTTATTTGTTTAGGTGGTTCCATATTTTTGCTAAACTTTATTCACCCATACACAGTGGAGGACTCGGGTTTGCAGTCTTTATTTTACTCATGTTGCTAAAGCTCGATGACTCTGACCATGAGCAAGTACCATTCTATGATTCTAACTATTAAAGCAATATTAATGAGGATGTGATCTGAGTGAAATTAAAAAGGCTTAAATGAATTGCTCATCCTATAGCTGAGCACTGAATTGCCCGTCTCTCATGATGGAAATAACATCATGGTCAAGATTGGATTTACAAAACCATAGTTTGAAAAATCTACCCAAAAAACCATTTCAAAATGGAAAAAAATATAAATGAAGCGTAACTAAGTAGACGCTAACGACCATTTTTGGAAATTAAAACTAGATATAAAAAAATGATAATCAGGTCAGCCCTAAGAGAACAAACCCAAAATGAGATTTTCTAGGATTCAATTTCTATAAATCATGCACAACTTGGTTTTCATGGCATCCAAACATTTAACCATAAAACCTTACAGAAGTATTAAAAGTGTTAGGAGACATTGATTCTCATAAGTACATAAGCTTATATGCAGCCATCATATTTGCTTGGATACCAAGTATGTTGTCATGGCTTGGATATACCTAATACATTGATAGCTCATAAGTAATTAGTAATACAAAAGAATACTGAAATTAATCAATCCTGAGGGGGAGGGTCTTTTGAAATAGATTGTATAATCTTCGTGCCCCAATTCATGCTCTTTAACACTAACCTTTGAAATACCAAACAATACTTCATCTTATCAAAATCTCAACACCTAAAAATTTTAATTAAAAAAAAATCTTCCAGCATCTTTTAAGAATTCTAAAAAGCAAGTCTATTTTAAAAATAATATAATTGAATCTTATAATATCTTATTAAGCTCCCAAATAAGAATATTGGAAGACCAAAAAAGAAAAGAAAAAACAAACATATAGCAGAAAAAATTCCACCACCATAGACTTCACCTCCACAACTCCACCTTAAAATCTCATCAATCCATTTGATGATAATTTGAGGAGAAACAATAGAACCATCCACCTCAAACCCATGGACAATCTTTTTTTTTCTAAACATATTTTTTTGTAGCATAAATAAGAACAAGGGTTGTAAACCCCAGACCCAAAATCACCGACACAATACGATCAGATTTAGGGTGGAAGGGTCGTGCTATTTTTTTCTTGAAGAAGAGATTTCTCTATAAATGAAGAAAAAAGAAGGAGAAAATATACTTAGATTAAATAAAATTCCTCTTGGAGAAGAGCATACACAATCAGGTTGAGGGTACCATGTTTCTCTCCTTTGATCTCTCTCTTGCTGGAAAATTTTTGATGCCTAAAGGAGAAGTGCATTTGATGGGATGGATGGATGTCTTTAGGTATGAAATTTTCTTATTTACAAAGAAACCTCCATTCTATTATTTTATTTGCATATCCAATTTAGTAGATGAAATGGTGGAGCTATTTTTTGAGCCACTGAAGTGTGCCGGGTTCGACGTGTTGCTATTTCATTTGCCCACTTGACGGCGACGGTATCACAATATCCGGACTTCTTGTTGTTTTGGAGTCGACGCAACCAAAAGTGGAAAGAGGAGCCCTTTCACTTTTGTCTCGGTTGTCACGCAGAGAAGAAGAAGAAGAGGGGATGAGATTTTGTACCTTCAACGAGAAGAGGTGAGGGCCGATGGCTCGACGTTGCTGATGCTGGCGATGACGATGACCCTCGACGAGAGTGGCTACGAAGCCAACTAACGGTGAAGATGCTCGTTGTTGCTGCTACAATCTTTGGTGACGACAATGGTGCTGTGAAGTCGATGCTCTGCTGCAGAAGGTGAAGCAAGGAGGGCGATGTGCTGATGTTGGCTTCAATGGTGCACGGTATCCTCCCTTTTCTTGATTCTACTTATCTCTTTGCTTTTCACCTTTTTTTTTTTTTTTTGGTGCTATCTGCTGCTCCTTTCTCTCTCCTTTTTATTTTTTCGAATGGGGCTTGGGAGACTGTAAGCTATGGAATAGAACTGATATGGTGGTAGGCGGTGGGGCTGATGGTGGAAAGGGTGTCGGCTATGGAGAGTTGGGGATTCTTTTCCCTCTAGAATGGGATGTGGTCGGTTGTTGTAGATTTGGTTCCAGACTTTTGGGGCTTTGGGGTCTCTGATTTGGCACTTGGTCTCAGATTTTGTTCTCTTTTCAAAGGCATCAATCATGACACATATCCAAATAATAAACACGGTGGGCCAACGAGCATAAATAAATGTTAGGGCGGGGCCATCTCAACCATACAAAAAGTTGGTCCATATGAAGTGCTGATTGGATTGACCATTCTGCCTGACCCTGCCCATAAGGAACCCTAACATTTATCATTTTAGACACAAAGGTGAGGCTTTTACATGTTGACCAAATCTAGTCCATAGTGGGTTGGGGGTGATTAAATTTTCCTTCTTTTTTTCTTCTTTTATTTTTTTTTCTTTTCAATTTTATGATAGTATTTATGTTTTCAATTGGACAAACTCTACAATTCGATGAACCAGACCATAACATATGCCAATTTGGACTGATAATTGAACTTCAACTATCCAATTTTTATTCTATGTTTAACATCTTCCTCAATCTATTAATCCTTTCTAATTATCAAGCTGATGTTTCGGAATAAAAATATCTTTGTAGTATTAGAATTTCAAACAAGAATAGCAAGCCTTAAAAATTAAAAAGTATGTGGTTATTGAAAAATATTTAAAATTACAATTTAAAGTTTAAAACACAAAACCAATAACCTTCAATGTTTAATTTCAGATTGTCATTTCTTTTGTCTGAACTCACTGATTCACCCGTTGTTAATAAATCAGCTGGTTTGAATGTTTTGAATGGCGATAGGTTGAGGTGGACAGTTGATGCGATTTACTTAGAAGTAAGCAGTTTTGATTGAACTTATCAGCTATATGTAGTCATACTGGGTCAACTTTTTTTTTTTTTTTCTGTTTTATGATTTTTATATTTTAAATTGAATGTTTGTAAATTTTCATGAGCCACACTAAAAATATTTGCCTATTTGCACAGATATTTGAAAATCTCGACTAGCCGGTGAACCAGTGAAGTCTAAGGTTAAGTCGAACCCGATCCAATTGGTGGTTCATTTCAATCTAACTGTAACATCAACATGATATCATAGGTTTATATTTACTAAATGTTAAGTAGTTAATATACATCTAAAACATATCTAAAAATTAAAGATAGAAACATCAAACAAGAAAATAAGGTTTGAAAAAAAAAAAAGGTGATTCTTGAAACAATTTGAGTTTTCATTTTTAAAGTTTAAAATACAAAATAATAACAAATCAAAGTTTTTCATTTTTTTATTTATTCATTGGCTTATTGTTAATGAATCATCTGGTTTGAATGTTTTGAATGGCTAACCATAAAATGATACCCACAATTATGAGTGTAACAAGATTATACGTACACACTCTTTTGTTTTTAGATTTGCATTTCTGTTTCTAAATTTTCTCATTGGCTGATCGGAAATAAATCATCTTGCTTGTATGTTTTGAATGGTAAACCAGAAAATGATACCCACAATTATGAGTGCAACTGGCTTATATGCACATAATCACTCATGTGCATTTACACACATACGCACACACACACACAATGGACAATCAAGGGAGAAAGAGCCTTTAGAGATTTTGGTGCACATGCACACATGAGTGACATTTGGCAATCAAAGGAAGCAATTCTGGTTGATTAGATTTGGGTGTGTATTAGGAGTGTGGTCGATATCCAATTCGTTTAACAAGATCCTAGCCCTTATTGTTAGGTCCTAGAAATTTAGTAGCTATCATGAAATTTTTTATTGTGTTAAAATCCAATGATATATAGCTGTGTCCAAGTTATTCTAAATTAGGACCAAGGCCAACTTAAAGGTATTTGTGAAAAAATTAAATTGATCAAATATAGCCCATGTACGAAACTGTTAAGGGAGTGACAGTTAGCGGCGATATAGATTTGAAATCACTTTCCATCCAATTATAGTGCAAAACCACCATATGCTTGGGTTGATTCAGTGAAATATTGATATTAGTAATGTGTAAGTGTTTACAAATAATCGACTTAATAGTGAATTTCAATTCGAGTAGGATATGGAAGTGTCAATATGCGTTGTGGTATTGTTTATAAGTTTGGATTTAAAAGGGCGTTCCCTTGTAACTAGTTGAGAGGAGAGAAGTTCATAAATTTCATAATATCTAGCTCCTTTTATAATTTTTCAATTGAAGTTTGGCATAAACTTTCTTGTTGTTGTAGTTTATTTTTGTAGATGGTATGGAGTCTTTTTTTGGGGAATGCATCAGTGCTCTGAAGCAAGGATGGATAGAAGCATGGACGATGTTAATGACAATCAAGAGCGTTGAACGTGATATGCAAAGTTTGAGAAAAACAATGGATGAGTTGAGTGCTCGAGAGCAAGATGTGATGATGGAATTACAAAGAGAAGAAGTGCAGCAAGGCAAGAAGCGAAAGAGAGAGGTAGATGCATGGCTGGAAAATGTGAAAAGATTTAAAGGAGAAGTAGAAAAGGTACAAGTAGAGAAGGGATGGATCTCGCGTTACAAATTGGCAAAGCATATTACAGATATGAAAATTGAGGCAGTCCAACTTCAGCAGAAGAGTAGATTTTCAAATGGGGTGGCAATAGAACCATTGTTGGGCATTCCAAGTCCACAACCCGCAGCAACCTTAATTGGCAAATCAGCAAAGGAAACAATGAAAAGAATATGGAATCACCTATTAGATGTGGAGATCAAAAAAGTTGGGGTTTATGGAATGGCAGGAGTTGGAAAAACAACTATTGTGAAGCACATCTCCAATGAATTAATACATTCAGATGTTTTCAAAAGCATTATTTGGGTCACTGTCTCAAAAGCCCTTGATTTGCACAGGTTACAACAAGAAATCGCAAGTGCTATTGGGTTGAACCTGTCCAATGCATGTGACAATGAGGAAAGCATATCATCAAAAATTCATGCAGCATTGTCTCGAAGAGAAGGATGTTTACTCATTTTGGATGATTTATGGAAACCATTTTCTTTGGACAGAATAGGAATTCCAGAACCGAATCAAACCAATGGGTTTAAACTTGTGATAACAACTCGTTCTTTAATGGTGTGCAGAGGCATGGAGAGTGAAAGAATAGTGAAGGTGGAGATCCTTTTGCCTGAGGAAGCATGGGACTTGTTTGAAGAAAAAGTTGGTGGTCATGTGTTGGATTCTTTAGAAATTAAACCCATTGCAGAGCTTATTGTCAAGGAATGTGATTGTCTACCACAAGCAATCATCACAGTCGGACGAGCTTTGAGAGAGGTGGGAGATGTTAGCATGTGGAGAAATGCACTATATGAATTAAAATGCTCATATACAGAAATTGATGGTATGGATGACTATGTCTTTCCTCGTCTGATGTTTAGTTATAATCGGTTAAAAAATGATAGACTCAGAGGTTGTTTCTTATATTGTGCCTTGTATCCTGAAGATTATCAGATAAATACAGAGGAGTTGATAGAGAATTGGTTGGGGGAAGGACTGATAGATGAAATGGAGAATAAAGAAAGGGAGAGGGACAAGGGATATACAATCTTGAGGGAACTCATTGATGCATGTATGATAAATAGCCTTAGTTCTGAGAATTCTGTGGGTAGACCAAATGTGATACAGCTGCATGATTTGCTTCGGGATTTAGCAATCAATATTACAAGAGCAAGCCCTCAGTTCATGGTTAAAGCTAGGGAGCATTTAGAGGAGTCACCAAGAGAGGATGAATGGGTGAAAGACATGAAGAGAGTATCACTGATGGATAACAAAATAAAAATACTGTCAGGCCAACCCATGTGCCCTCAACTCACCACCTTGTTCTTACAGGGAAACTATTGCTTAAGTGAGATATCCAATTCGTTTTTAAAAATATCAAAGGCTTGAGAGTTGTTGACCTATCTCGAACTAGCATTAATTCCTTGCCAGAATCATTTTCTCTGTTGAAGAATCTTAACACATTGCGGTTAAATTCTTGTCCACAATTACACAAGGTGCCTTTTCTAGCAACGTTGAAACATTTAAGGGTATTGAGCCTTAATGATACATCAATAGAAGAGTTGCCACAAGAGATTGAGGAGTTAGTTAACCTCAGAAAGTTTAGTCTCAATAATACACAGAGATTGAAGTTATTTCCGGCAGGAATTATACCGAAGTTATCCCGTCTGCAAGAACTACAGATGATTGACAGTGGATGGAGATGGCCATCAAACACTGGGAGGGCAGCTGCAGATATTAAAGAAATTGTAAACTCAACTCGGATAACTTGTCTTCAAATTTCATTTGAGGACGTTCAAGGTTTCCATAAGTTGGTGGGATCTGGGAAGTTATTAGCAATGGAAAGCTTCTGCATTACTTTAGGGGAAGGATATCATACTTGTTCTAGGGAATATTTGAAATTTGTTGCGGTGGGAAGTGATGTAGTTGGGGGAAATCATGCTAGCACTCTCATGATCCCTTGCAACATTGAGGCAATGGAAATCACAGAAGTGCATGA
Source organism: Sextonia rubra (assembly GCA_037013555.1). Lineage (NCBI taxonomy): Eukaryota > Viridiplantae > Streptophyta > Magnoliopsida > Laurales > Lauraceae > Sextonia > Sextonia rubra. The sequence goes on from JASUAD010000027.1 coordinate 1,909,319, forward strand.
TATTACTAGCCTATCGCAGTTTTCCTACCCATCAAACGAAACCCAGCTCAATTTGGAGTTTTTGGGTCTTTTTAGTTTGCCCAATCCAAGGGCCATCTCGGATGGTGTTCCCTCAAAAGAAGCTTTTGTCAATCTTAAGCAGTTGAAAGTGAGTGGTTGTAAGCAGATGAAGAGTTTGGTATCCCTTGGGCTACTGCAGAACCTTCAAAATCTGGAAATGTTTCATATCAGCGAGTGTGGCTTCATGGAAGATGTAGTCGCAGGTGATGGAAATGCTCTCAGTACCATCTCACTACCAAAGCTGAGGAATATAGAAATCGTACGCTTGCCTGAATTGAAGAGCGTCTTTAAGACGGGGGTCACCTGCTCTTCTCTTAAAATTATGATAGTAACCGGATGTCCTAAGCTGAAGAAGCTTCCTTTCACCAGCGTAGAGAGCATCTATGGAGACAAAGAATGGTGGGACGCATTAGAGTGGGATGATCCCGACGTCAAGGTCCGGCTTCAAGACTGTTTCACCTATTGTGCCTTCCATTTTTAGTAGTTTTATGTGTAAGGAGATAATCTTGTTGTGGTCCATTTATGTTCTTACTTTGTAGTATATTGTAGTGGAGCACAAATCATGTTATCAAATTGTGGTGCTCTGCGAAACTGTTACAAAAACACTGTGATTTGGAATTTTTATAGAAAATGATATACTCAAATAGCATGTGCCTGGATGTTGATATCTCCAAAAGAGGTCTGATTCTAAAGACCATATTTGTTATGCCTTCCCCTTTCAAAAATATACTGTCGTCAACAATCAATCCAATCCAATGGCTCTAAAGAGGTGATCAATATGAAGGAGGGCCTAATTTCAATTGCAGTGCAATTTGGTAAGGTAAAAGGCATTTATTTTGAGTTGTTTATCATATGTAGGGGAGAAACTGATTAAAGTAGGCTCTGTTACCAGCATACCATTGACCATATTGAATTAAATATGTCAATTTAAGCAGATCATTTGTGAATTTTTGGTAGCAATTCGTTATCTCATGCCATATTGAAGAGTTCTAAAATAATTTTTTTTTCCAAGATTTGACTGGCTGAATGTGTAGATCACTCTCATTGGAATATGTTGGTGAAGACAAATTGTCAAGTAGGATCCAGATGGAGAGGATATCACTAGTTGAAGATGAACCGTTGAAACTTGCTTGAATTATGGGCCCAGACTATCACTTTTGTTATCTACATGCTCTGCGAAGGATTCTGACATGATGCAAGCGAATACGGGTTAGGTCTAACCTGTGCTCGAGCCCACTGGCTGGGTTAGACTTGACTTAGGGTTAGACTTGACTTAGGCAATGCTGCTGGGGGTTTAATGGATCTCTTACAGGTTGGGTCAGACCCGAACCCTTGCACAACACAGTTGTGCCAGGCTGCTAACATATCAGTTTGGATTAGATGATGCCCACCTGGTTAGAGATATGGATTGAACCCCACGTGACACAATGGCCTCTTCACTAGTTGCTTTGGAGTCGAGACAACCAAAAGCGGAAAGAGGAGCCCTTTCACTTTTGTCTCGGTTGCCACGCAGAGAAGAAGAACAGGGGATGAGATTTTGAACCTCCTTGCCACTGTTCCTTCAATGAGAAGACGTGAGGGCTGATGGCTCGGCGTTGATGATAATGGTAATGACAGTGACCCTCGACGAGAGTGGCTACGAAGGCAACCAACGGTGAAGATGCTCGGTGTTGGTGCTACAATCTTTGGTGACGACGATGGTGCTGTGAAGTCGATGCTCTGCTGCAGAAGGTGAAGCAAGGAGGGCGATGTGCTGATGTAGGCTTCAGCGGTGCACGGTATCCTCCCTTTTCTTGATTCTACTTCTCTCTTAGCTTTTCACCTTTTTTCTTTTTCTGCCATCTGCTGCTCCTTTCTCTCTCTCTTTTATTTTTTAGAGTGGGGCTTGGGAGACTGTAAGCTATGGAATAGAACTGATATGGTGGTCGGCGGTGGGGCTGATGGTGGAAAGGGTGTCGGCTATGGAGAGTTGGTAATTTTTTCCCACTAGAATGGGATGTGGTCGGTTGTTGTAGATTTGGTTTCAGACTGATGGGGCTTTGGGGTCTCTGATTTGGCACTTGTTTTTTTTTTCTTTTTTTTTCTTTTTTTGACTTCTGGGTTTAGAGATTCATACAGGAGATGGATTAGGGCATGGGGATTTTGGAAAATGTGATTCGGCTGATGTGTAGGGGTTGGGAGGGGAGTCGGTGATGGGTTTTTGTGAGATGAGGTTGATGCCTATGACGGTGATGGTGGACGAATCGTCAATGACGAGGAATGCTGAGAATAGAATCCGGAGTTGGATCGAGCTTCAGGGATGATACCAATTGATGCGGAGCGGGTTAGCAAACAAGGGGCAGGCAGAGATGGAGTGATCAGAGACGGAAGAAGATGGAGGGGCGTAGGTCAGGAAGAACAGGGAACTTGAAAACCCTTCATTGATCAGGTCTACCTAGCCAAAAAGCTTTACATCACTTATATAGGAAAATAACACACTGATGCTGGGGTAAAACATCCACCCAAACATAACTTAAAACATAAGTTGTGTTTTAAGTAGAGAGAGAGAGAGAGAGAGAGAGAGAGAGAGAGAGAGAGAGATGCCATGGATGTGACAAGAACACAACTTTTACATGTATAAATTATTCACCAAGAAGATTTTGATGCATATTTGTTTCGTATGAGGATCCTGGCATCATTACATACCAATTTAGGCTTGAATCACTCCACAATCGACCTTATCATCTTGTGAGTACTTTATTCCAACTCTATGTTATTGGTCTCCATTTCTAATTACACCAGAGTCTTGAAACATGGTTGAGATTGTAACTTTCACTTATACACTTATTTGATAGTGTGGATAAGCTGTAAAGTAGTGAATCAATCTGAGGAATGAGATTTCCTGGTTATAAGAGCACAAACAATCATAGCTGCAATGTTAGGTTTTACCAAATGGTTAGTGGTTTTGCATTGGTTATTTGTTAACCATGTTAATGGGTTTAGCCTTTGGCAAAGTGATGCAGGCTGATCTCCAATCGAAAATCACACTCAGATTCGTAGGATCTAAACTCAGGTTATTTAGCTTTTAATTTGCTTTAGTACATGTGATTGATTCCCAGCATTACAGAATCACAAGGGGCCCTGTTTGTTTGTATGATAATTCGTAGCAATTGAATTCATAGGATTCATAAGTGGTTAAAACTGAAAATCAATGGTGTCTTGTATCTCAAGCGGGGGATATATGGTGGGAAGGATGGGTTGACTTTGTCTGACGGGTTGGTGTATCGGCCGCTTAGCTAAAGCTAGCTTATCTTATCTTGCTTTCATGTGTTCGCACAGTTCGTTTGGACCACTACTTTTTATATGTAAAAAAAAGCTATTAAAAAAAAATCAAACATGCTTTTTTAAAATGAGGATTTTACGGGAAAAAATCCCTTAAATGTACACTAATCACGATTAGTTTCAATTTTTTTATGTGCATTGATTAGGTCCATGGGGCCTGATTGCGTGCAAATATATATATTTTTTGTATGTGTGGCTAAGTGATGCTAGAAAAAGAAAAAAGAAAAGAAAAACGCTGAGAAGAAAGGAAGAAGAGAGGAAAAAAAAGAAGGGAAGAAGAAGAGAGGAAGAATGGAAGAAGGGAGGAGAAAGAAGAGAGAGGAAGAAAGAAATGAATAAAAGACGAAGAAGAGAGGAAAAAAGGAAGTGATTAAGGTGTTTTTTTTTTTCCTTTCTTTCTTTCTTCTCTTCTTTCTCCTCTCTTCTTCTTCCTTTCTTCTCTCTTCTTCTCTTCTTTCTTCTCTCTTCTTCCTTTCTTCCATTCTTTTTTCTCCTTTCTTTTCCCTTTCTTCTCTGCTTTTTTTTCTTTTTTTGTATCTAGCGTCACTTAGCCACACATACAAAGGAAAAAAAAAATTGCAAAGAAGGATGGAAGAAGAGAGGAGAAAGAAGAAAAGGAAAAAAAAAAAAAAGACACCCCTTAATCCCTTCCTTTCTTCTCTTCTTCTTCCTTTCTTCCTCTATTCTTCTTCTTTTATTCCTTCTTTTCTCCCTCTCTCTCTTCTTCTCTTCTTTCTCCTCTCTTCTTCTTCCTTTCTACCTCTCTTCTTCTTCCTTTCATTTTGCTCCTCTTGTTTTCCTTTCTTCTCTGCTTTTTTTTTTCATAACAATCTTTTTTTTTCACATGATCAGCCCTTATGGACCCGATTAGTGCACATAAAAAAATTAGGACTAATTGTGATTAGTGTATATTTAAGGGGGTTTTTTTTTTTTGGTCAAATCCTCTTTTAAAATTGAGCATCAAATAACCTTTCCTTTTAGGAAAAGTAAAATCAAAAGATGGGAAATGAACTACCTGCCATCACCACCCTACTACCTCATTTTCCATTATCGTTTGTTTATGCTTCGTTGAAAAGAAAGGTTTTTTAATCCCTAAAAATTTTTGGGGCCAGTGAGTTGTTTGGACTTTAATGGGCAGCAGTCTATGCTTTGTTAATTGGATGTAGTGAATTAAAGAAGTTGGGAGGTGCTAATGCTGTCATAGAAGGAGATTCCTTTTGAACTATTCAATGGGGCTTGGGTCGGTCTTCCTACCCTTAGCTTTTGGCAGACTTGATTGGGGAAATTCTTGATATATCAAATCAGTTGAGATTGTCTTTTCATCATTTTCTTGGCTGACAAATTATGAAGCGGATGGGCTAGCAAAGGAGGGAGTACACTGTCTTTCTATTTCCTTTGTTGATTAGTTCCCTATGATCTTGTTTCTTGCTTTGTGTATGTTTCTTTCTTCTTTCTAGTTTGAAATAAAATTTACTCTTTTATACATATATATATATATATATAAAGTTCACTTTTGATATTCATTTTGAACCACTAATGGTATAAACCATATGTATTCAATTCATATTTATTTTAACAGAAACACGCAGACCCAAGAAGTAAATTAGGCCGACAGCAATATTTGACAAGATTTATTTTTTCTTGAATGGTTACACAATTTTCTTAAAAGGGAATTTTCATGCTAAAAAGGTCACAAAAAAATAAGGTAAAATATAATAATAATAATAATAATCATATTAAGAAGAAGAAGAATGGAATTAGTTGCATTGCTAAAGCTTGATAGGGATCAATGAATCCATATCAATAAGAAAGAACTATTGTGCCAACCTAAAATGGATTTCAGTCTGCAATGATTTGAGTAACAATGACAAGAAACTTTTGTGCTAACCAGCCTAACCTGAAATGTATTTCAGTCCTCCATGACTGAGATGATTAGCAGCTATTGTGCTAACAGCATCGATTGGCAAGAAGGAACTACCAGTAAAATTTAAGTACGGAACATAAGAAGAGGGCCTCATGAGTCATGCCTAAGGACTCACTCCCTGATCACCTCATGCATGACCATGAAATTCTCTAGGAAGAAAGCAACTTTTGGTATTCCGATACTCTTTGGCAAGAGCCCTAGAAAGTTCTATATAATCTTTTCAAACCAAAGTAACCCAATTATTGGTCTTCTGCATTGATATGTTACTAGGGTTTAATTGTACAAGTCAAACAAGAGCTACATCCATTACTAGGGCTTAATTGTACTAGTCAAACAAGATCTACATCTATTAAGACACCTAATGACCAAATGAAGAAACTAAATAAGATTTTCATTAAAAAGAAAGATAGCGTGAAGAGATGGAAAGCCCATGCTTCATGCATTTGCATCATTCCATCTAGGTTGGAGGAACTCGCCCATGAGTTTGTAGTAATCCACCTGGATCAAACACGAGTTGTACTGTACCTCAATCTTATAATTGATTTTCCTATAAGTGTTTTGCTTTGGTCAAAGATGGAAAAAATGCCTTCCATTCATTGGTGTGACTTGGCAGTCTTGGATCATCAGCTTTGGTATCCAGCTTCACCAAACCATTGGATCACTTGAAAAGTTACTGTTGCTTCTCTTTAAGATCATCAGATATGTCTGATTGGATTTTGATATGCTATATTGAATCATAGCCAGAGTTCAGAATTTCCATACTTGGTTGGATATCATTAGTACTGTTGTCAAATAGGTTTTCAGGTGTTAACTTAAGTGATTTGATGATCCTTTTTTATACAATTTTCTACCTGAAGGGTCCATGGGCATGGGTATCATCCATCTAAAGATGATTAGCAGATTGTTTTGTTATTTTGTAGCATATAATCTATATGTTCTTCACCCAGTCAAAACTAAATTGGATTTGCTTGAGTGTTGCCTTTGCTTTAGCACAGTATGTTGCTGACTAATTCAGATGACTGGGCTTGATCTTTCGATGATCCAAATCAAGTCCTTTAACGGAATCCTCTTCAATTCTCTCTCTTTCTCTCTCTTGAGTGTTGCCTTTGCTTTAGCACAGTATGTTGCTGACTAATTCAGATGACTGGGCTTGACCTTTCGATGATCCAAATCAAGTCCTTTTACGGAATCCTCTTCAATTCTCTTCAATTCTCTCTCTCTCTCTCTCTCTCTCTCTCTCTCTCTCTCTCTCTCTCTCTCTCTCTCGGGAATCCATTTAATTAAACACTTGAGCATTGGGTCAAAACTAGCTCTGATGCAAATTGGCATAAGCTGAGCACCATTCCAGATCCAACTGAGATTCACTAGATTGATATAGGTCAATCTGATGCAAACCTGAAAAAACCCCGTATTCTTTAAGTCTACCATCAGCCCAGATATTGTGATTCACAACAAGTACATAATGCCAAGTAAATCTCGCCAACAATAGAGAACAAGCTAAGAAGTTTGACTAGAATCACATGTGGCTGGATTTAGCTGCAGTGCAAAAGCATAGTAACTATTGGAAGATGCTCGATGTTGTAACTAAGCAGTAAGGGGTTCTGAGTAATGTTGCCATTCGTTAAGATAAAGGAAGAAAGCAACATTTGGCATTCCAATGTTGTCATTAATTTCTTGGACAAGAGCCCTACAAAAGTAAACCCTATATCTAATCCTATCTAATGATTTATTGCCAAGCTTATTCATTCCTCCTAATCAAGATCTAAGTTATTAAAATTCCTACTTCAAAAAAGGAAACTAAATAAGATTTTCATTTGAACAAGGATCTTGCTTGAAGAGATGTGGACTCTTTACCTCATATATATGCATCACAATGGTTCAATTCTCCCAGGTATATTTATTGATAATCAAAGCTGCTAGAGTGGATTGATTTGTAAAGTAGATTTCATCTGCATCTACGTACTCCATTGTTGATTAATATAATATATATATATAACCTGAATTTGCTAGTTTAGTCTGGATCACTGTTGAAGTCGGAAGCCTTACCACCACCATCATCATCATCATCAAAGCTTTATCCCAACCATGTTGAGATCGGCTACATGAATTCTGTTTCTCCATTCCGTTCTATTTTGAGCCAAATCCTTCGATAAGTTAAACTTCTTCAAATCTGAATCAATGACCTCCATCAATGTTTTTTTCGGCCTATCCTTACCTCTTGATGGGTCATCCACCTGTATAGCCAAACTTTTTATCACCGGTGTCATTACCGGCCTATGCTCACCATGCCCAAACCATCTTAAACGAGTTTCTCTAATCTTATCCTCTATTGATGCTACCCCAAAATATTCTAAAAACACTTATTTCTAATTTTATCTTTCCTAGTTTTACCATACATCTACCTAAGCGTTCTCATTTCTGCTACATCCATCTCAGAAGCCTCACGTGGAGCCCAAAACCTATTGGGAAAGCAACTTGTTTCATCCATGGGTGATACTTTGGTCTAGATTGGAACTCTGGCCAAAAGTGGGCTCAAGAAATATTACTTTGGTTTAATCAATATCTGAGCTATGACAAATCATCGTATGCTCTTACTGAATTATGTAGGTTATTGTGGGCGGCAGTTGTGGTGGTGGGGCTTTCACCGGAGGAACTGCTGCTGCAACAGGCTCTTCCAGCAGTGCACCAGCTGATGTGGCACCACCTGCTGAGGAGAAGGAAGAAAAAGAGAGCGATGAAAACATGGGATTTTCTTTTTGATTAGTATAGTAATTATGACTCGTTCGGTGTTCTTCAGTAGAGTTCTTGTGGGTTTTTAGGTGAATATGAGAGGTGGCTTTCTGGAGCAGATTAGCGTGTCTATTTCTTGGGGTTTATTTCAGTGATCGAAACGTATAGTTGGATGTATGTTCTTTTAAGTTTTAGGCACACATTTGTAATCCCGAGACATCTATTTTTTCTATTTTATGGTAGGTATCTCTTTTCCTTTTATTGCGAGTTGAAAAAGTATATCTAGTTAGGGGGCAGAGGCCATGGCCACATTGTTGAAGTCCAACCTTGGACCGGATTGGATCGATCATGTATCTGAACTTAAACCCAGACCTAGTATCTGTTTGTTTGGTCTGGTTGAGGGTGATGACAGGCTAGCATATTCTTGTGGCCGAACCCAGTTGTTTCTAATAGACCGAGGTCTGGATTCCAGATCATACAAATCAATGCGCAGACTCGCTACTAGCCTATTTTTTATCCAGATTTCGGGTTGGCACGAAATCCCATTACATCTCGACCTTATAATCCTTGATCCCTTCCCTCTTAATTAAAACCCTTTGTTGGACCCATATTTCCTATAATTCATAGAAACTTAATTCCATGCGAAACAAACAGGTCCTTGTAGAGAAGAGGAGTGGTTGGTATTGTACATCTTATAATCTCTCCATTAAAACAGCTGATAAATGGACTTTCGTAAATATAGAGAGAAATTATGAAAAACTCTAGGCGTCGAATGGGGTTTTTGCCTTTTGATTTGTCCAATTAAATAATGTCACGTCACATTGAATTTTTTTCTCGTCTGTAAAAGCAATAACAACAATAACAATCACTCTTCACAGGCAACATATAATTTTGTAACTTTTCATTAATACATTTTCTCTCTTTAAATAAAAAAGAATCTTTTCACAAAAATTGGAATACCAAGAGGATGTGCATTTTGAACAGCCTTTTTTATTTTCTTTTCTTTTCTAATCATGAGAAGCCGCTAGTTTTCTATGATTGATTATTGGTAAAACCCCTTATGTATGGTGCCATTGCTACCGACTTGCGTATTTAGCTTTCTTTCTATTCTCACCTTTATTTTGTATATACTATGGGGCACACCCTTCGAGAAGCCTTTGACACAAACCTTTAGATAAATCCTGGCCTTTCAATTCACCTATGTCTTATGAATTTGCAATTTTTTTTCTTCTAATTTGTCATATATTTTAACATTTACTGTCAATGAAATGAACTCAAAAAGAAAAGGATCCTGCGATGCTATGATGAAAGCAATAATTAACACAATGAATTGGGATTAGTTTGATGTCAATTAAACCATTAACTATCATTGATTAAAAATAAAATGGTCCCATTTATAGAATTGACATATTGTCATCCCAATAACTGTCAATTGATTCAATCGAAAAAATAAGTGGCTCTCACCACCAGATTTCTTGATGTGGTTTCTGAAGAAGGGAAAAAAAGAGGAAAGAAACATCACTCATTGTTGCTTTTTTTAGAGAAAAAACTAGGCAATTTAAATGCTCCAACTTCTCCCTAGCAAGAACACATTATTAGCCAATTATAATTGGGGTTTTTTTTTCCAACAAAATGCTTAGGCTGACTCTTTAAAAAGTTTTCACATATGAGTTCTATCTTTAGAAATCACAATATGAGATCCACCTTTAAAAATTACAACATAAAATTCACCTTTTTAAAAGAATTATTAAATGTAGCCTAATTTTAGAAATTAAGTGGGCCCCTCTTTAGAAATTGAGTAGCCGGGTTTCCGCCGCAAAGTAATCGAGATTTTTGAAAATCATAATCATGGTGGGGTGGGACTTGCAATGCTTCCTTTCGAGCATTTGAAGATTCTGATATTTAAAAAAAAATCAATTTTTTTCTAGGACTATAGAATTTATGGCTGGAAGGAATTCCAAAATTTCTGACACCAAATACCCGTGATGATTTCCATCAAAGAGAGACACCACCAGAAGATTGGCGTGGAATTTTGTATGGGTCAGGTCCTCCTAACCTAACCTAAAACCAGCCTCTTCAAGGCGTGGAAAAAGGCTCCTTTTAGCTATATTTGGTCAGGCTGTCTACAGTAATAAGCTGTATGGACTTTACATATTCACATGCACATCCTTTTCTGCGTTTCTTTTTTTTTTTTTCTAATTCCAGTTTAGAAGGGTTGTACGGGAGCAGATCTCAGCTGGAGTGGGGCCTCCTTGGGTGAGGAAAAGAAAAGACCTTAGATGACATAGTATAGCTTTTGGATGAGGAAAAAGACCTTAGATGACATAGTATAGTTTTTGGATGGAAAAAGACCTTAGATGACATAGTATAGTTTTTGGATGAAGAAAGGTGATTGTTGAGGTTCAAACTTTAGACAATTAAGTAAGAATTGACTCCTCTTACCACTATGGCAAGAGGCACGTTGGCATTACTAAAACAAATAGTTTCAATATTGCCCATACATAATCCTTTGTATAGATGTTGGGGTCCACAGACACTAAAATGTAATAGACTTGCTAACACAGCCACTGTACGTACTGAATAGGATGAAAGTCTATTCCCCCAGGAACAAGAGGATCAAAACCTTACCCATCCCAGGCTGAATTTACAGATTGTACTTTTCCGGTTAGGTAATAAGGATGAGATACCCATATTCTAGGACCATACTAGCCTGTTTCATAAAATGTGCCAAGTCCAATGCAAAGCACCCTAGAGACAAATAAATGAATTCCATCTTCCGTTTTTTGGGTCCAAGCCCAATGCAAAGCACCCTAGAGACAAATAAATGAATTCCATCTTCCGTTTTTTGGGTCCATTGATTCAACGCATCCGGCTCAATGATTTTTCCAAAAAAAAGTCTTATCTTTCTATCCATCTTCATTGAATTAAGAAAATAAAGACAAACTTGCTTTGGGACTCTCCACTTGCGTTGGTGGTTAAGACAGCAAACTCATCCTTAGTGGGTGCCTTTACTTTTCTTGCACTTCTCTCCCACTTGGCCTAAATATGCTAAAAGAAAAACAAAACGAAAACTCACGCTCCCTCTTTCTGCTTTTGTTCTAAGTAAAATGGCCTCCAAAGCCAAAAGGTAGATTGGATATACCTTCTCCCCCATTCCAGTCAAAAAAGAAGGATGAAAGAAAGACCGCATGATCTTGGCAAATCCAATGCCTAATCTGACGATCAGAATTGTCAATCACACTACTACCATACTTTGATAACATTTGCTAGTCAATCACACTACTACCACACTAGATTTAATCTGAAATGTCTAACAATAGTTTAATTAATATCAATCAAACTTTCTTATATATGAAAGAAGACTTTTATTAGGAAATGATTTCTTTGTAACTAACTGCTTGATCTCATGTGGACCATGTGCCAATAGCCATATGATTTCTAAAATTTTCTTCTATGCTGTTGGGTCTATGTCTTGTATTTCGAATTAACCGTATGGGTCCATTGGATTAGCTAGAGACCAACCTTAAAATCAATGGTATTTTGATAATTGTACCGGGGCTTACTTAGGAGCTAAGAAAGTAGAAATTATAAATATGATATAATCTGAAATCCTATATCTTGTGGAAGAGAGTGTCCTCTCTTGTCTATAGTGTTTTCACACCACCGAGGAGAGATAAAGAGAGAGTGTGAGTGGCAATTTGCCTTTACTTGTTATAGTAAATATAATATTATTTTTGTCCATAGACGTAATCTTAATTGGGTGAACCGCATAAATCTTCTATGTGTTTTTTTATTTGTGGCTTAATTGTTGATTGTAGGTTTTCCACTTTCGCACATGCACAATAATTAGACAATGTCAGTTTTTCTCTTGGTGGCTCGAGTCAACGTAGAAATTATTTGGTTTATGTCGTATATTCCGATTGAGTCAAATGGGTTCATTAAGTTTGCTAAGGGTACTTTGGTAATTTTATCGGGGGTGCGTTTAGGTCTAAGGAAGCTAAGATTATAAATATAATATATTCTGCAATCCTAATCTTGCGGCTGAGAGAGCCCTTTCTTGCCGGGGCGAGAGCGTGAGAATCTCGGTATTCAACGTTTTTTATTTTTCGTTTTGTTTTAATGACCGGTGTCTCTTCTTTGCGCGCAGCTTGATTGTCACAGGTTTGGCGCTTACGCAAGTGCACAAAAGTTGGTTTCGGAGCCTGGTTGTGGTGTGTGATGATCAGATTTTCCTTGGATTTTTTACCGGCTCGCTGTGGAGAAGTTGGAGTTGGTTTGATCTCCGTTGAGCCAGAAAGACTTGCTGGAGTCGGAGTAAAAGAGATGAGGTTTTGAGATCGAAGGTGCTGCTGGTTCCGTTTCTAACCGTTGCAGTTTTGATTTTGGTTGAAGATCTTCACCGAGAAGATCGATTTGGGTTCTGGGCGCTGTTAATCAGAGAAGAAGGCTTCACGGAGGAGGGTTATGGAGTTCCTCTCATCGGAGAAGAGAAAAAGGGTTATCGGTCCTGATCGTTGCTGCATGCGAAGAAGAAAACCGGAGAAGACAGGCCACTGGTTGCATCACCGGAACAAATAAGGGTTCTCTGTGTTTCTGGGTTTCCTGTTTGGATCCTGGAATTGAGTATTTCTTGAGGAAGAAAATCGGAGAAGGAAGATCGTTGCCGATCCTTGCGCTCGTCGCTCCTCGCCGCCGTCACGGGGCACCGCCGCTGCTTCCCCGTCTTCGGATTCCATCGCAGCCGCGCCGTCCGCCTCTGTCGAGCAAGAGGAAGAGGGCTTGGGGGTTTCGGTCCCTGGTTGCACTGTTGCAGGAACCAAGGAGAAGCGGAGAGCCTGGGGCTTGGGATTTAATCCAGGTCGGGTAAGGTCAGTTCTAACTGGTTTCAGAAAGCCCAGCAGTCCGGATGCAGTGCAGGTTAGTTTCGCGTCACGTCAGCCCGACCCGTCAGAAGAGCCCAGTCTGCAGCAGCATCAGTTTGTGCAATTGCCGTGAAAAAGAACCTGTTTTTGCAATTGCTGTGGCCACCCAGTGAAAAGGATGTAGACTACCATAGAAAAGCAGAAACAGGTTTCTAGCCTCTTTTGCGGAAACCTCATTGCAGAAAACGGGTCCTTGTCGGTGAGGTTCCAAAGCCATGGCTCATCATGACATCTAACTTTCATATCTTCTATGGAATGTCAATTTTTCAAAGCCACCTTTTTTCACCCTCCATTTTAAAAGAAGACTGGGTGAAGTCCTTGACATTTTCTCCTTGTCATGATTTGCTTCAAGCACCTTCAATACTCGCTCCTGCTTGTCCTCACAAGTCAGTTTCAAAGAATAACTCACATTAATTGCTCTTGCTCGTGAGCCTATCCTACGAGGCTGTCACACCTTAGGAATACCAAATTAAAGAAGTGGTTTGATGCAGTGCCACCCACATAATCACTTTTTATTTTCAGTGAGAGGGATTTTGGAGTTAGAAAAGTGTGGTGGGGTTGTTGGTAATTTTCAAGTGGGCAAGGCCCTTATGTGCTTTTTTCAGTTGGGGTCTGCCCTTGGGGATGTTGGAACATTGATATATATTGTTGCACCGGTTTCTACCAGCATAATCTTTTTGAGTAAGTGGGTGTCAACGGCTTTCACTGAGAGGAATATCAAATTAAAGAAGTACTACCATATTTCTTTGCTTGAATTTCAAATTCCAATTACCTAAAACGTCTCAACAGCCTACCGAATTCTACCGAATTATCAGAACTATAACCTATCTCTGGCATTTGAAAATCCTCCATTCAAGAGGAGTTAGAAATTCCAACCACAGGATAACTTTTGAATTCTCCATAGATGAATTTCTTTTGCTAAACAAATAGGCCCTTAGAAAGGCAGAAGATGCCATGACTTGTAGTACTAGGTACCTTCATTTTTCTTTTTGAATGCTATTTCTTTTTTTTTTTTCGAATTGTATCATAATAATGACTAATGTCTTTTAAAATGGTGACAGAAGCACACCATAAGCTTCCTTTTAATTTGTGGAGCACCAATGCCAGGCAAAGTCAAAACGTCTCCTCTTCCCTTCCAAGTACGCATTCCTCTTTCAAATAAGCCATTCTTCTCTTTCTCTTGCACCTTTGCAGAAGAAGAAGAAGAAGAAGGGGAACGACAGAGTGAGGAAGTTGTGCTGATTTGAATAGCAAATGTTGTCAGTGGTGAGCAGCTGCAGCTTGTGATAACAACAGGTAGGAGGGTGGATAGAGATTTTTTTTTCTTGTTTGAGGATTGCATGCTCTAATACCATGAAACCAAGCAGGTAATCGTGGGAAGTTTTTTTTTCTTTTATTTATCTCATCCTTTGAATTTGATATTTTGAAGGTTTCATCTGAGTTTTTTGACTGTTAACAGAGAAAACTCCTGAGGTAATCTCTGTTATTTTCTTCTCTTAAATGATGATAACATTTTGTTCTGTTTTAATTTACCTCTATGTTTTTCCTGGACATCTCTATGTTTTCTTGCGCTAGGCCCTCACCCCAAAAGAGTTGAAAATTTTCCTTTGAATACTCAAAAACAAGTGGCAATTCAGGGACAAAAACAAAGTGAAGAGTTCATAGGTAGCTTTCTGTTTAAATGTTTCTACAATGATTCGTGTGGTATATATTCATGCAGTTTCAAGTTTCAAGGCATCATAATACATATCCAAATAATAAACTATTTCTTTTTGAGAAAAATAGCAGAAAACTAAGCCCACTCGTTATAGGGCACTAAGTCAACGAGCATAAATAAGTGTTAGGGCAGGGCCATCCCACGCATACAAAAAGGTAATCCACATAAAGCCTTGACTGAATTGACCCATGACGACTGGCCTGCCCATTAAGTTCCCTAACCTCTGTCATTTTAGCCACAAAGGTGGTTCATTTGGGTTTAATTGTAACATTAACGATATCATAAATATATATATATATACTAAATTTTAGATAGTGTTCATATATGTAAGAATTAAAGAAATCATATATATATGACAAAATCGAACAAAAATAATCTTATCATCATCATCATTAAAGCCTTGTTTCAACTATGATGGGTTGGCTGCATAAATTCTTTTTCTTCATGCTGATATATCCTAAGCAAAATCATGGATAGGTTATACTTCTTTATATTTATTGTTACTAATTACATTTACATCCCCTTCGGCTTACCCTTACCCCTTGTTGGGTCATCCGACTGCATAGAAGAAGTTTTCCTCATCGCTATTATTGCTTGCGTTGGACATGTCAAAACCATCTCTCAAATGGATTTCTCTTATTTTACTAGCTATTGATATCACTCTTAAATGCACTTGAAAGCTCTGTTTTTTAATTCTATTCTTCTTATCTTTACTACACATCTAACTCTACATTCTCATGTTTTCTTACAGTCATTTTGTACATGTATTGCTCCATGAATGCCTAGCATTATGCTCCTTATATCAAAGTTGGTCTAATTGTTGTCTTGTAAAATTCTTCTTAATCCTACTAGTATGTACTGACCACAAAGAACTTCAGGAGCGAGTCTTCACTTCAATTATCATGTTTTAATTATATTTAACATCTTTCTCAATCTCTCAATATTTACTAATTATCGAGCCATGATATTGAAGTGAATATCTTTTTCTACTATTAGAATTCCAAACAAAAATAGTAAGGCTAAAAGTATGTAGTTATTGAAACAGCATTTTAAATTAAAATTAAAATTTTAAAACACAAAATAATTTAAATTTAAGGTTTGAAAAATATTTGATTCATGAAACAATTTAAAATCATATTTTTAAAGTTTAAAATGAAAAATAACAACAAATTAAAATTTTAGATTGGCATTTCTTTTTCTAAATTTACTCATTGGCTCATTGTTAATAAATCATCCGGTTTGAATGTTTTGAATGGTTAACCAGAAAATGATACCCCACAACTATGAGTGCAACTAGCTTATATGCACATAATCATTTGCGTGCATTTACGCATACACAATGGACGATCAATTAAGGGAGAGAAGAGTTTTCATAGATTTTGTTGCACATCCACACATGGCTGACATTTGACAAACAAAGGAAGCAATGGGTTGAATAGATTTTGGTGTGTATTAGGGGTGTGATCAATATCCAATTCATTTAACTAGATCCTAGCCCTTAATGTTAGGTCCAAGAAATTTAGTAGCTATCATGAATTTTTTGTTGTGTTAAAATCCAATGATATATAGCTCTGTCCAGGTTTTTGTGAAAATATTAAATTGATCTAATATAGGCCATGTATGAAACCATTAAGGGAGCGACAGTTCGTGGCGATATAGGTTTGGAAGAGTAAAATTTATATCCCTTTGGATTTTACTGTACCATATTTTAGAGACTCATCGGTTTAACTGTGTCCAAAGCTAAACATTGTCCCAATCATTTTCCATCCAATTATCGTGTGGAACCACCATATGCTTGGGTTGATTGAGTGTAAATATTGATATCAGTCATCTGTAAGTGTTTACACATAATCGATAGTAACATTTCAATTCGTGTAAGATATGAGAGTGCCAATATGGGTTATGGTATTGTTTATAGTTTGGATTTAAAAGGGTGGTCCTTTATAACTACTTGAGAGGAGAAAAGTTCATAAATTCCATATTATCTAGCTCCTTTTATAGTTTTTCATTTGATCAAAGTTTGCCAAAAAATCTATTGTTGTTGGTATTGTTTATTTTTGTAGATGCAATGGATTCTTTTGTCGAGGACTGCATCAATGCCCTGAAGCAAGGATGGATGACAGCATGGACGGCATTAACTACCATCAGAAGCGTTGAACGTGATATGGAAAGTTTAAGAGAGACAATATATGAGTTGAGTGCTCGCGAACAAGATGTGATGATGGAGGTAGAAAGAGAAGAGGTGCAGCAAGGCAAGAAGCGCAAGAGAGAGGTAGATGTATGGCAGAAAAATGTGAAAAGACTTGAAGGAGTAGTAAATGGTATTGAAGAAAAAATACGAGTAGAGAAGGGATGGATCTCGCGTTACAAATTGGCAAAGCATATTGCAGATCTGAAAGTTGAGGCAGTCCGACTTCAGGAGAAGAGCAGATTTTTCGATGGGGTAGCAATAGAACCATTATTGGGTACTCCAAGTCTACAACCCACAACAACCTTAATCGGTAAATCGACGGAGGTAACAATGAAAAGGATTTGGAATCACCTTTTAGATGTGGAGATCCAAAAAGTTGGGGTTTATGGAATGGCAGGAGTAGGAAAAACTTGCATTGTGAAGCATATCTACAATGAATTATTACATTCAGGTGTTTTCAAAAGCATTATTTGGGTCACTGTCTCAAAAGCCCTTGATTTGCATAGGTTGCACCGAGAAATCGCGAGTGCTATTGGGTTGTGCCTGCCAAATGCATGTGACAATGAGGAAAGCATATCACTAAAAATACATGAAGCATTGTCTCGAAGAGAAAGATGTTTACTCATTCTGGATGATGTATGGAAACCATTTCCTTTGGACAGAATAGGAATTCCGGAGCCAAGTCAAACAAATGGGCTTAAACTTGCTATAACAACTCGTTCCTTAACAGTGTGCAGAGCTATGGAGATTGAAAAAACAGTGAATGTAGAGGTACTTTTGCCTAAGGAAGCATGGCACTTGCTTGAAAAAAAAGTTGGTGGTCGTGTGTTGGATTCTTCAAAAATTAAACCCATTGCAGAGCTTATCGTTAAGGAATGTGGTTGTCTACCACTCGCAATCATCACAGTCGGACGAGCTTTAAGAGAGGTGGGAGATGTTAGAGTATGGAGGAATGCACTAAACGAATTAAAACGCTCATATACAGAGATCGAAGGTATGGATGACTATGTCTTCCCTCGTTTGCTGTTTAGTTACAATCGTTTGAAAAACGATAGACTCAGAGATTGTTTCTTATATTGTGCCTTGTATCCTGAAGATCATCAGATCGGTACGGAGGAGTTGATAGAGAATTGGGTGGGGGAAGGACTGATAGATGAAATGGAGACTATTGGAAGGGAGAGGGACAAGGGATACACCATCTTGAGGGAACTCATTGATGCATCTATGATAAATTGCCTCGGTTCTGAGAATTCTATCGATACACCACTTGTGATAGGGTTGCATGATTTGCTTCGGGATTTAGCAATCAATATTACAAGAACAAGCCCTCGGTTCATGGTTAAAGCTATGGAGCATTTAGAGGAGTCACCAAGAGTGGATGAATGGGTGGG
Source organism: Sextonia rubra (assembly GCA_037013555.1). Lineage (NCBI taxonomy): Eukaryota > Viridiplantae > Streptophyta > Magnoliopsida > Laurales > Lauraceae > Sextonia > Sextonia rubra. Next base: position 1,927,575 of record JASUAD010000027.1, read on the forward strand.
AGACATGAAGAGAGCATCACTAATGCGAAACAATATTAAAAAACTGTCGGGCAAACCCTTCTGCCCTCAACTCACCACCTTGTTCTTGCAGGAAAACCGTTACTTAAGTGAGATATCCAGTTCCTTTTTTGAAAATGCCCAAGGCCTTAGAGTTGTTGACCTATCTGAAACTAAGATCAATTCCTTGCCAGATTCATTTTCTATGTTGAAGAATCTTCGCATATTGCGAATTGATTGTTGTTATCAACTACAAAAGGTGCCTTGTCTAGCAAAGTTGAAACATCTAAGGGTATTGAGCCTTGACGGTGCATCAATAGAAGAGTTGCCACAAGGGATGGAAGAGTTGGTTAACCTCAAAAGGCTCAGTCTCAACAATACATACAGCTTGAAGTTATTCCCAGCTGGAATTATACCAAAGTTATCCCGTCTCGAAGAACTACAGATGATGGACAGTGGATGGAGATGGCCATCTAACCCTGTGGGGGCAGCTGCAGATATTGAAGAAATTGTAAACTCACCTCGGATAATTTATCTTCGACTTTCTTTTGAGGACGCTGGAAGCTTCAATAACTTGGTCGGATCTGGGAAGTTAATAGCAATGGAAAGGTTTTGGATTGGTTTAGGAAGAGTAAATATATATCATTTTACTCCTTTTCATTTGAAATGTGTTGCAGTGCAAAATGGTATTAACGAGAAAATTCAGGCTAGCACTCTCATGCTCCCTTGCAACATTGAGGCACTGAAAATCATTGGAGTGGATGACATCACTAGCCTGTCACAGTTTTCTTGCCTTTCAAATGAAAGCCAGCTCAACTTAGCTTTTGTCAATCTTAAGGTGTTAGCAGTAATTGATTGCAGGCGGATGAAGAGTTTGTTATCTTTTCGGCTACTGCAGAACCTTCAAAATCTGGAATCGATATTTATTGGGGAGTGTCTCTTGATGGAAGATGTAGTGGCAGATGATGGGAATGCTCTCACTACCGTCTCACTCCCAAAGTTGTCTCGTATACGAATGATTAGAATGCCTGAATTGAAGAGCATCTTTAAGATGACGGTCACTTGCTCTTCTCTTAAAATTAGAATAAAAGGATGTCCTAAGCTGAAGAAGCTTCCTTTCACCAGCCTAGAGAAGATCAAGGGAGAGAAAGAATGGTGGGACGCATTAGAGTGGGACGATCCCGATGTCAAGGTCCAGCTTCAAGACCGTTTTATCGAATGGCAATAGTAGTAGCCTCTCATTCTTCATTGTCTTTCCCCATTAATTATAAGAAGCTCTACAACACGCAAAAAGACTGGGCGTCATTGTATTCTGCCCTAACTTTAGAAACCATGGCCATCTTTCGAGAGATGTATCCTCAAATCTCAATTTTCCTCTATTTCTCTTCTTCGCATCGTGGAGTTTCGGTTCGCTCTTTTGATTTACTGTGTATACTAGTTTTTCTTACTATATTGTGTTCCTGCATTCATTCTTGTTAAAGAACGATGAGATATGTCGTCTGATTGTAATCTGCTATATATTTTACTCAATTATGCATGTAAGACTCTGTTGATTGATTTTTAGGGCATATGATTTTAGTTTTGAGTCGGTTTTGGATCCCTGGAATCCCTCCTTGTGGGGATAAGGATCTCTCCCATAAACCAAAAAAAAAACAAGATGAGATTTTGATGAGATTTCCTGATCGATCTGTGCATATGGATCTTTAAAAAGGCTCTTCTTTTTGTAAAAAGGCGTATTTTTTCTCATTTCGGGGTGCTTTCCTTCTAACTAGTTTTATGTATAACATGAGGAGATAATCTTGTTGTGATCCATTTATGTTTTTACTTTTGTATATTTGTATTTCGCCACAAATCATGTCATTAAATTGTAGTGCATTGTGAAAGTGTTACAACAACGTTGTGATGTTGTATTCTCATATAAAATTATGAACTCTAATAGCATGTGTTTGAATGTCAAGATTTTTTTAAAGAGGTTTGATTCTGAAGGTCATATTTGTCGTTCCTTCCCCTTTCTAATATCTACTGTTGGCAACAATCAATCAAATCCAATGGCTCTAAAATTACTGTATAGGTCTGTAGCTGATATTGATGGCGCTCAATTTGAAGGTGGGCTCAAGTTCTATTGCAGTGCAATTTGGTAAGGTAAAAGGCGTTTATTTTGAGTTGCTACTAAGGAGACCATGCTCGTGAATTATTTGAGTCCCTCTAAGGATCCAGATGCAACTCACCTCATTAATGAACGGGATATGATTCAAGCTCGCAACTGAGCCACAATTTTGCAATTAATTTAGAAATTGGAGCTCAATTTCATTGTAAAAATTTAAATCAATTTTAATTTGAGAAAGATATTTTAGAGATTTGAGAGAAATTCTTTATTTAAGCCATCTAAATAAAAAGGTCTATCTAGAGGAGTTTCCTTTTAAAAAATCCAATCTTTCACGATCTCTAATCAATCAATTCATATTTAGATTTTCTTATCTAAGGGTATTCATGAATTAGGCCAGCACGCTTTCGCTTAGGCTTGGACATTATGTTTGAATACTCAAGTCAGACTTGGATTATTTAGTTGGGCTCATTTAATAGTTAGGTTGGGCTTGAATTGAATGCTAGAGAGGCAGAGCTCGACTCAACCCCATTGTAAAAATAATTTTGGGAAAAAAGAGGAAATCATGTGTTAAATGCATGACACCTTACCGAGGCACAAAGACTAAAGCTAGTTGAGATAAGAGCAAGTATATATAAAAATGAGACTTTTTTTTTTAAACAATGTTAACTTGGGCTGGGTTTGGATTTAATATGCTTAAGGTGGGTTGGGTAGGGCTTAATCCAAGCTAGGGTCGGGCTTGGTCCATAACTTAGAAGGCAAGCTTAGACATGGACTTTCCTCAACCAACATACCGCGGCCCATGAGCACCCCTATTATCTAATGTCGTGGGTAAGCAAATCTTATATGATGATGCTTTATTAAAGAGTCTATCATCTTAACCTTCCATCCATTATTTCGTGCAATCCGATCATGGTTTTTTTTAGATAGGATTTAATTCGATCTACACTCTTTAATCTCTCTTCAATTATGTAATTTAAATTAATGAGAGTGAGTAGAACACGAGGATACTCACAACTGCATTTTAATGATTTCTATTATATAATAATGTCATATCTCTTCCATTTCTTAAATCTTTTTTCATTTTTATGCATTTTTTGGTGCTTTAACATTGTTTTTATTATCATAACTCTGCTTTATTTTTTTTATTTTGTTTTTGATGGGTTTTTTCAGTTTTTGTGGTAATAGATTTTTGTGGATTTATATTTCTTCTTTTATTTTCTAACTTCAAAATTTTTTTGAGCATTGAGTTTTCATGATTTTATATGTTTATCCTTAGGTATTTTTATTATTGGATTGTCTAGACTTATTTTCATATTGTATTTTGTGGTATTTGTATCAAACTTTTTTTTTCATTATGGGTTTAATCTTCTGATTTCAAAGGAATGTTTGAAGTAAAATACTCAACTCATTTAAAGCAAATTAAAGTGCTTTAATTTAGAAATTTACCAATTATCATTTGTTCTTATTTTATGTTTTAATTTTGAATGTAATTTTTACCACCATAATTTAAAATTTAGACTAAATATTAATTAAGATTTTAATTATTTTTAATACTATAAATTATATATTACCCATGCTAAGTGAGGGAGGGTGTTCATGAATAAGGCTAGCCTGAGCCTGTGTCTAGCCTAGCGCGTTTTAGCTCAGGCTTGGACAGTAAATTAGAGTACTCATGCTGGGCTCGGATTATTTAATTGGGCTCATTTGATAGGATTGGTGGACTTGGATTGAATGGTAAAGAGACCAAACCCGGCCAAACTCAACTGTAAAAAATAACTGTGAAAAAAGAGGGAGGCTGGTCTTGAACACATGAGCACAAGTACTCAAATCAATTGAGATAAGGGCAAGGACATAGAAAAATGGCCTTTTTTTGTTATAATGTTAACTTGGGTTGGGCTTGGGCTTAGTATGTTCCAAGTGGGTTAGTCTCAGCCCAGCCAAGTATGGCCCAATCTAGGCTTTGTCCAAGAGCTCAGAAGTCATGCCAGGCCCTGGATATTCCTCAGCCTGACTCATGAACACACCTATTATCTAATGTCGTAGGTAAGCAAATCTTATCTGGTGCTAAATTAAAGAGTCTATCATCTAAACCTTTCACCCCTTATTTCGTGCAATCCCATCATTGTTTCTGATTTTAGATGGAGTTTAATTGAATATGCACTCTTTAATCTGCCTTTAGTCTCGCAATGCTAGAGTGAGTGAAACGTAAGGATTCTCACAATTGCATTTTCACTAATTTTGGTTATACAATCGTGCCATATCTTGTCCCTTTATTTAGTTTTTTTTCCCTTTTTTATGCATTTTTTGGTGTTTTAATATATTTTTTTCTTTTTATAATAGTTCTATTTTATTATTTTTTTCAATTTAGATGGATTCTTTTTGTTTCCGTAGTGAGAGGTTTTCATGGATTCATGTTTTTCTTTTATTTTTTGTCTTCGAATTTTGGTTTTTAGGGAATGAATTTTTACGGGTTTATTTGTTTCTTCTTAATTTTATTATCGGACTGTCTATGGACTTTTAGTTTCATGTTGTATTTTTGTGGCGTTTTTATCAAATCTTATTTTTTGTTGGTTTATTTTTCTGATTTCAAAAGAATGTTCGAAGTAAAATATTATAACTTCTTTCATACAAATCAAAGTTATCCCCTTTAATAACCAAAAATTTTTATTATTATAGATTTTGAAATTTTATTGCAAAATTTAATATTATTGACATTTTATTGAAGTTAAATATATGATTTAGACTAAATATTGTTTGAAAATTTAATTCTTTTTAATATTATAAATGATATTGATGAATTAGCAGAGGGGAGATTTTTGTGGGCATATATATTTCACCCTTGATTTTTTTTAAAGAATAAAAATTGCAATAACACTAACATGCATGAAACTGTCTTTCCTACCCAAAAAAAAAAAAAGAAAAGAAAAGAAAAAGGAAACATTAAATTGTTTTAAGGGGTGATAATTACATAACTTTGGTAATAAATAGACATTTTGGTCCTTCCATCTCCATGATTAAATAGGCCACATAGGTTGCAGCTGTCTGCAAAATAGCTGCCCGGTTGCTCTTGATAGAATCCACAATATGAGGTAAGGACCAGGCCCATGGTGGTGTTATTGAAATCCACCCTTGGATCTAGACCTATTACCTTTGTGGGTTAGGTCTAGTTAATTAGGGTGACAATTGGAATCCACCCTTGGATCTAGACCTATTATCTTTCTGGGGTTAGGTCTAGGTAATTAGGGTGACAACGCGGCTACATAAAGGTATGCCTAAACCAGCCCAAAAAGTTGAGATTCAATTGTTTCTACTGGACCAAGGTTTGGATTCAGTTGTTTCTACAGGACTAAGTTCTGGATTCAATTGTTTCTACTAGCCCAAAAAGTCTAGATTAAATTGTTTAAGGTTTGGATTCAATTGCTTCTACAAGACCAAGGTCTGGATTCAATTGCTTCTAAAGAAAGTTTTTTAACATTCCCCTCAGGTAAAACCTTAGCTCTTATACCATACTGAATTTTAATCAGGTAACTCTGATATCATATTAAATTTTCTCCACTAATCAATTCTACAAGAACCTCAAGGCCTTAATAGAAGCAGTTGAAATACCTTGTTGACACCTAAAACTCAAGTGTATCACCTATTTTGGGCAGTTAAGAACCCCACAACCCTATCACGTAGTCATGTAACTCAACTTGTCCAAATTCAGGAACTATTGGCCCATAGGATACGCAAAAGTGAACTGAAGAGGCCTATTTGGTTAGTGAAACAGGGGTGAGTTGTGATGATAATACCATTTTTTAACATCGTAATTTAATGCTTATAGCAGTCTAATGTCCCGTATTGACGTTAACTTTCAAGGTTGAGATAATAACACCTTCAATAATTGGTATTCATTTAACCATTAACTCTTAATAATTCAACTCCATGCAAACAAATGGGCCCTTATTTAGTGAATGATAACAACTTCCCTTGTGCCAAAAAACATGAAGAATATTTTTTTAAATGTTTCTTCACTATTTTACTGTCTTTCAAACTAAGAAAAGGGAATTGTCCGATCAATGTGATTTCGGATTTAAGAACTGAAACATTGGACCCATGACTTATGACAGAACTTTCATATCATATGGGAAAACATTGTCATTTTTTTAAGGGACTTTTTTCACCCTCCATTTTCAAAAAGAATGGGGCATCTCCTTGTCATTCTTGTCATGTTTTTCTTGAAGCACCTTCAATAATTTCTTTTACTCATCCCTACATAAATGTTGGTTTCTATTAGAAAAACCAACCACAATTGCTCTTGCTTGTGAACCTATCCTCTCAGGCTTTCACTAGAGGAACATCCAATTATAGAAGTGGAGTGACTCACCTATTGAAAAATTCAAGATGCTCATAAAAAATTCCTTCAAAATGTATGGCTTGTTTTCAAATTTTACTGTAATAAGAGTTAGTTCCACTCAAGATTAACCAATTAAAAAAATATATGATATGCATATGTTGACTTGAGATTTGAGCTTCAATGTTGCTTGTGTTTTTTTTTCTTTTTCTTTTTTAATAAGGCTAATCCAAAAAGCCTTTTGTATCTAGTGGGGTTAATAGATGCCAAAGCATAACCATATCCAAGTTCATGGGAAAATTGCACAATTAGAGGATCTAGATCCTTATGTTTTTCTTCTCTTTAAGTGATAAAATGTGAAAATATATGTTTCTCTTGTCTAAAATAGTGGTTTAAATAAAGTTGTATTAAACATTTGGTCCTATGGTATCACCTGAGATGACATTTTATTTTTATGAAGGATACACCAGGCTCATTAATTCCAACTAGGGGACAACTTTTGAATTCTCCATATATGAATTTTTTTTCTTCTGCTAAACCAACAGGCCTTTGGAAAGGTAAAGATGCCATGACTTGTACTAATAGGTGTCAATCCTTTCTTTTATACTATTTCGAATAGTAGTATAATCACCAATGTCAACCACACAAGCTTCGTTTTTAATTTTTGTAGCACCAATTGCAAGTGAAGTTAAAGTCTCTTCTCTTCCCTTGCAAGTAACCATTGATCCTCTCTCAAAGTCTCAACCCATTGAGAGAGAACGTTTGGAGAAGAAAACCCTAGCCATCCGATTGAGTGAGAACGGTTGGAGAAGATGCTCTACGTCTCTTCTCTCGCTCCTACTGCTTGGAGAAGACAAAACCTTAGCATCTACGACCATGCTTTGTCTTTTGAGAAAACAATAGGTAAAATCCGTTTCATCTCAAGTGGGCCATATGCAAAACAGGTCAAACCCATTTCATTTCAAGAACGGCTCAAAACCGGGTCCACAATCCGTTCTTAAATTGCATTTTTGGTGTAGTGTCTTTCTTCTTACACCTGTTCAGAATTGGATGCTCTAATACCATGAAACCTCGCAGTTAATGGTGGAAAAAATATATATATTGGTCTCATCATTTGAATTTGATAGTTATGATGGTTCAATCTGATTCTGTAGACTCTTAGCTCCCAAGGTGATCTCTGTTATTTTCTTCTCTTGAATGATGATCGCATTTTGTTCTGTTTTCATTTACCTCTGTTGGTATGATATTTTTCTTGGAATTTTGCCTTTGAAGACTCAAGGAGCATCTAGGGTTAGAAACAAAAAGAAGTGAATAATTCATAGGTAACTTGCTATTTGTACAATGATTCTTGTGGTATATATCCATGCAGTTTCGAGTTTCAAAGGCATCATAAAACTTATCCAAATAATAAATAGGGTGGGCCAACGAGCATAAATAAATGTTAGGGCAGGGCCATGTCAAGCAAACAAAAAGGTGGTCCATATAAAGCCCGACCCATAAGGAACCCTAACCTTTGTCAATTTAGACACAAAAGTGAGGCTTTTACATGTTAACCAAATCTACTCCATAGTGGGCTTGGGGTGATTAAATTTTCCTTCTTTTTTTCCTTTTTTTTTCTTTTCTATTTTATGATGTTATTTATGTTTTCAACTAAAAAAAATGTACAATTCCATGAACCACACCGTAAACATCGGCCAATTTGGATTGATAATTGAAATTCAACTATCCTATTTTTAGTCATGATATCTTCCTTAATCTATTAATCCTTACTAATTATCAAGCCTATATATCAGAATGAATATCTTTGTAGTATTGGAATTTCAAATAAGAATAGCAGGCCTTAAAATGTATGTGGTTTTTGAAACAAGATTTAAAATTACAATTTAAAGTTTACAACACAAAACCAATAACCTTCAAGGTTTAATTTTAGATTGTCATTTCTTTTGTCTAAACTCACTGATTCGCCTGCTGTTAATAAATTGGCTGGTTTGAATGTTTTAAATGGCAATAGAGTGAGGTGGACGGTTGATGCAATTTAATTAGAAGTAAGCAGTTTTGGATGAACTTATCTACTATATGTAGTAATACCGGGTCAACTAGGTTGGATTGGCTATCTACTATATGTAGTAATACCGGGTCAACTAGGTTGGATTGGCTGTCCTTTTTTTTATATTTTATGATATTTCTATTTTAAATTGAGCAATGTTAAACTTTTTTTTAATAAGTTCGAATAATGTAAAACTCGATAAACTACACTAAAAATATTAGCCAATTTGGGCCAATATTTGAAAAACTTGACCGGCCGTTAAACCAAAGAAGTCTAAGGTTAAGTCAAACTTGATCCAATTGGTGGTTCAATTCAATCTAATTGTAAGATCAGCATGATATTATAGTTTTATATTCACTAAATGTTAAGTAGTTAATCTAAATCATATATAAAAATTAAAAATAAAAACATAAAACAAAAAGAAATAAGGTTTGAAAAATATGTGATTCTTGAAACACTTTGAGTTTATATTTTTAAAGTTTAAAATAAAAAAATAATAACAAATCAAAGTTGTACTTTTAGATTGACGTTTTAGTTTTTTTAATGTACTCATTGGCTTCTTGTTAATAAATCATATAGTTTGAATGTTTTGCATGGTTAACCATTAAATGATGCCCACAATTATGAGTGCAATCAGCTTATATGCACATAACCACTCGTGCATGCATGCGCACACTCTCTAAATGTGCAATCAAGGGAGAAAAGGACCTTCAAAGATTTTGATGCACATCCACACATTGGTCACATTTGACAATCAAAGGAAGCAATGGGTTGAATAGATTTGAGTGTGCATTGGGGTTGTGATCCATATCAATTCATTTAACAAGATCATAGCCCTTCATCTTAGGTATTAGAAATTTAGTGGCTATCATGAAATTTTTATCGTGTTAATATCCAATGATAGCTATTTCTGAATTACTCTAAATTAGGACCAAAGTCAATTTAAGGTGTTTGTGAAAAGTTTAAACTGATTAAAGGGAGTGACAGTTAGGGGCCGTATAGGTTTGGAGAGTAACATATGGATCCATTTGGATTTTAATATATGCTATTGTTAGAGTTCCATCGGTTTAATAGTGTCCAAAGCTAAACATTGTCCCTATCAATTTCCATCTAGTTATAGAGTGGGCCCACCAATGCTTGGGTTGATCCAGTGTAAATATAGATATTGATCATCTGTAAGTGGCCACACATGCACAATCAACTTAATAGCGACACTTCAATTCTAGCAAGATTTAGGCATTGCCAATATGCGTTACGGTATTATTTATAAGTTTGGATTAAAAAGGGCATACCATTAAACTAGTTGAGAGAAGAGAAGTTAATAAATTTCATACTATAGAAAAGATTTTCATGCAATTGTCCAACTCCTTTCATAATTTTCCATTCAATAGAAGATTGTGTAAAACTTTATTATTATTGTTGATAGTGTTGTTTATTTTTGTAGATGCTATGGAGTCTTTTGTCGGGGAATGCATCAGTGCTCTAAACCAAGGATGGATAAGCATGGACAACATTTACTAATATTAGTAGTGTTGAATGTCATATGGAAAGTTTGAGAGAGACAGTAAATGAGTTGGGTGCTCAAGAACAAGAAGTGACGATGAAAGTAGAAAGAGAAGAGGTGCAATAAGGCAAGAAGTGATAGAGAAAGGTAGATGTATGGCTGAGAAATGCAGAAAGAATTGAAGGAGTAGTAGATGGTATTCAAGAAAAAGTAAGAGTATAAAGTAGGGATAGAACTCGTGTTACATATTGGCAAACCATATTGCAAATCTGAAAATTGAGACAGTCAACTTCAAGAGAAGAGCGAATTTTTAGATCCGGGCCCGAGAATCCATGGATTAGGGTAATTCCCAATGCATGACACGCGTACTCCTATGAAATTTACACCCAAATTGTTCTCAAGGTAGAATTCCACAAGGGATAATCACATTCTAACACGTCTAAGGAATACTAATGGGCATCTATCCAGGTATTTAATACGTGGCAGCCTATCTTATCACCTATACTTTTCAATTTTTAATAACATTTAATGGTATCAATCATTACATGAATCAATCCACAATAGACATACAACAGTATACCAAGAGATGTATATTGAAATTATCAGTAACTTGTACAATCCTGTTATAAACATTTATGAAACCTGTAGACAACTAGATATGAAGATGGACATCTATACAGGTCTAGCAAAAGTAAAAGAACACTATGAACAAGAATATACAAGTCGAAGTCCAACTACATAATATGAACAAGTCCCAAAAATCAAAATGTAGATCCCTAGATATGATCATGACGCACTCCGATTAGTGGGTAGTCAAAGGACCTCTGCCGTCCACTCATCTAAGCCTGAAAGAACCGGTGAAGTCTCCTTTGTTGCCTCCTTGGTCTCTGTATGACGGTAGTCAAGATTTGAGCCTGTAACACCAAACAAATAGGTGTGAATAAGACTATTTAGCAAAGTATAAGCATGATTAAGGTAATACAAGTTATATCTAATAGAATTAGAAAACATGATAAATAAAGAGATTAATTACAATCTACTAGGCGATATTATGTATAGAATAATCATGCTGCATGAGTCAATAGCTAAAAGACAATCAAATTGGCTACTACATGTTGTTATATCCTTCCAGTAGGGATCCTATTATTGAGTACACCCATACCCATGCTAGTATACTAGGGTCCCTACTTTTTGGTTTCTGGTTTGCGGTGTCCCAAATACCAATTGCAGTGGCAATCAATCAATATAAATTGAGTAAGATTTCAATCTCATTCAATCAAGATCCAATCCAATCTAGTCAATCTTACTCAATTGGAAATATGAATTCAATATCAATGAACAGTGGTAACTAATTAATGTAGTATCATTAAGACAATGATTCAATATCAATTAAACAATGGTAAGGTCAATCAATTCAATATCATTGCAACTATGATCCAATGCCATTTGAGAGATCAATGTTCGTATTTACAGTATACAGTACAGTATAATTTTGGGAGTCAAGGAATTAACTAGCCAACCCTAAACTAACCACCTGTAGCCTCTAACCATTCATTTCGATGAGTTTTAAGTTATTTGATATACTACTATTTTTGCTTAGTGTTATAGTATACAAAACGTATATCAAAGTCCCTTAAACCAACACCCATAGTTAAGTGATCGACAAACAAGTGATATTACATGAATAAGTCCAAGACAAAACTATTCACGCATATTTATTTACCATTGAGCCATTTGTCAAGGTTTAAAAACTCTAAGCTAAGGCACTATTAGGTCTTTTGTTGCCCTACAGTGCTAAAGTTTGTAGTTTGCATCCTCATTAATTGTTTAGTTGACATTAAGAAGCATTAGGGTTGTTTGGAATAACATAAGATCTTAATTAACCCTCCATTTTAAGTTTTAAGGGATAAACACATAAGGGAGTATATAAAATACCCGATCGATCAGGCATGGGTCTGATCGATCGGACACCATCCAGTGGTGGAATTCGATCGATCAGACCTTTGTCCGATCGATCAGCCCTAGAGAGAATTTTGCTCCAAGCCATATTTGTTTGCAACTGATTTCTTTGCCCTCCTTAGCCTATCCTGCATTTAAATAACAAATTTTAATTCCCTTACACTCATAACTATTCAATTATATCGATTCTACAATCTTAAGTAAGTACATGAGGTTGAAAATTCAAGAACAACAATTGATTAATGGTGTCTAAACATTAACAACATGCATTCACAGTAACCAACTTATACTAGCCTCTATTCACACTTTTATAGCACAACCTTTTTTGCTTGGCTCAATCCTATGAGTTTCCCCAGTTCTATAAACCCTAACAATGAAAAGATAAGAGATGGTGATGAACATGTATGCATGTTAGCAAATTAAGCTAATTGAGTCTCCCTAATTTCTTCACAATCCCAATACTGAAGTAGGAAGGGTTTCCTCACCTTAAAGTTTGTAAAGAAAGGCGTCAATGATTTCTATCACAATTCAAGTGGATAGGAAGGAAGAAGAAATGATGGAAATGGAGATTGGAGCCTTTAATTCCACATGCAAGACCTCCCTCCTTGATTCCCAAGAGAAGAAAAGTTCAGCTGAAGAAGGAGTTATTGTAGACTTGGAGAGAAAAGGATTCGCTTGAAATGGAGTTGAGCTTATTTTATAGCTTTCAATTTTTGAGATTTACAAGAAAGTCCCACTTCTTTGAGATATTTCCAATTTGGGTCAAATAAAGGTCCATCTTTTCCAAATGAAGTTAAATGGGTTCAAGTCAAATATGAAAGTTGACAAGCCCAATGAGATAAATGTGATTGTGTCAATATGTTGCATGGTTGACACAAAACTATAAAATCTAAAATTATGAAAAAAGGGCTTTATCTACCTAATTGAGGTCAAATCCAATTCAAACAATCTATCTGCAACCCGAACTCAACCCATAAGACTCGAATACGACAAAACAACCTTTGTCATACTTGCATCACACTTAATTAGTTGCTAATCTCAATTAGCTTGAGTCAGAGTGTTACAGAAACCATGCAAGGCTTTAGAGTTGTAGACCTATCTAGTACCGGGATGAACTCCTTGCGAGAATCCTTTTTTGCATTGAAGAATCTGTGTGTGTTTCGATTAGATTATTGTCAATAATTACACAAGGTGCCTTGTCTAGCAACATTGAGACATCTAAGGGTATTGGGCCTTGATTAATAGCAGAGTTGCCATAAGGGATAAAAGAGTTGGTTAACCTCAGAACGCTTCGTCTCAACCATACAAAAAGATTGAAGTTATTTTCGGTCGGAATTTTACCAAAGATAACCCTTCTCGAAGAACTGGAGATGGTTGACAGTAGATGGAGAGGGCCTCTAGCACTGTGCGGGCAGCTGCACGTATTAAAGAAATTATAAATTCAACAAGACTAACTTGTTTTCAGATTTCTCTTGAGAACATTAGTGGTTTCAATAACTTGGTCGGATCTGGGTTGGTATTGGCGTTGAAAAACTTCTACATTGCTTTAGGAGAAAGAGATACAATTTGGAATATAGGTTGCTTGAAAAATGTTGTTGTGGGAAGTACTGGTGTAGCTGGGGGAATTCATGCTAGCACTCTTTTGCTCCCTTGCAACGTTCAAGGAACGGAAATCAAAGAAGTTCACAATATGACTAGCCTGTCACATTTTTCTTACCCACCAAATGAGGCAGGGACCAACTTAGAGGTATTGTGTCTTTTAGTTTGCCCAATCTAAGGGCTATCTTTGATGGTGTCGGCTCAATAGAAGCTTATGTCTAATCTTAAGTGGTTGGTGTTTGGTGATTGCAATCAGACGAAGAGTTTGTTTTGGCTTGGGCAACTGAAGTATCTTCAAAAGCTGGAAAAGTTAAAAATCCAGAATTGTTGCCTGCCGGAAGATGTAGTGGTAGACGATAGAAATGCTCTCACTACCATTTCACTACCAAAGTTGAGGTATATAGAAATAATACGCTTGCCTAAATTGAAGAGCATCGTTAAGACAACGGTCACCTGTTCTTCTCTTAAATATATCAAAGTATTCTGATGTCCTAAGCTGAAGAAGTTTCATTTCACCACCTGTAACATCTCACTCCCTACTCTAGAGAGAATCTATGGAGACAAAGAATGGTGGGATGTATTAGAGTGGGACGATCCCAACGTTAAAGTCCAGCTTCAAGACCGTTTTACTGATCATTTATGATTTTGTTAGCTAGTTTTGTGTATAAGGAGATTTATTTTCTTGTGGTTTGTCAAGACCTGAATTTTTTATATCGGGTCACACCGTTTGTCGGGTTTGAGTTGGGTTAAAAGGGTCAGATAGATTGATTTAACACAAGTGGGGCCTGAGTTAATGGACCCTTTTTGGGCCAGAGGACTCTTTTTGTAATTTCTTAAAACCCACTAAAAAGCAGGAGGCCCTTCTTTGTAATTTAGAAAAACCCCCTCTTTTATATAAACTCTATTCTTAGGGTTTTTCCCCATTCTCCAACCCTCTTCTCTTCTTCTTCAACTAAAACCCTAGAGGCTTTCTAAGGGGGAAACCAAGGTGGGCTCTTCCAAGCTTTGATCTTCAGATCTACTTTGGCTTCAAGATCCAGGCAAGTGGATAGTTGGAACAATGGTTTTTGGTGTTTGCAATATGTTTTAGTTGCTTGTTGATTTACATACTTTGAGCATGATTTCTTCTTGTTGGTTTAATGGCTTTTGGGGGGTAATAGGGTGATTGGTTTTTCTTCCAAAACTTGTAGATTAATGTCTTTGTTAAAAAAAAAAAAAAATTCTGTGGAGACTGCCGCCCCGGGCAGCAGCAGCTGCCGCCCAGGCAGCAGCTACCGCCTGGCAGCACTTGCTGCTGGGCGGCATCTGCCACCTGGCAGCAGGCCAGGCGGGTTGGGCCCGCCTGGATGGCTGGGCCCGGCCTGCCTGGTCTGGGCCCGACCTGGATTGCTGGGCCCGACCTGGCTGGCAGCGGGCCCGGCCTGGCTGGCCTGGGCCCGGGTGCGGGTCTGGGCCCGTCAACCCATTCTTTTCAAAAAAATATATATTATTAAATATAATATTTGTACATAATATTACTAAAATAAATATTAGGTTAAGATATTCTTATAAAGGATTAAAAGGTTAAGTTTTTATTAATGGTTTAGTATTTTAATGGAGATTAGGTTTTATTAAATTAATTTTAATTTGATGTTATTAGATATGTATTTTGGATTATTTATAAATTTAATTGAGAATTATGAAATTTTGATTAGTGTTCGTTTAGGTTGATTGAAATAAAATAAAAATGTTTTTGGTAGCAATCAAACCGTAAATAGAATGTATTTATAATTTTAAATTAGATTCTTAATTGAATTAGATTTCAATTGGGATCCGAAATTTGTACCTTCTGTTTTATATAAAATGATAATGTGTATTTGTACACAACAATGATATTAAGGAATTAATTATTTTCTTTCCCCTTTTTGATCGTAACTTGATTTAACTTTTGATTCAGAAATTAAACATCTTTTACCTAATTTGTAAACACACTAATTTTATATAATTGGATTAGATGAATTATATCTTTTAGGTATGTTAGTTGAATGTTCACATGAGAATTAGACTAAATGCAGAATGGGAATGTGAGGTTCGGGATGCACCACATGATAGGCACCAAAAGTAGTATATCGGCATCGTGGACTCATATTTCCATTGTGATAGAGAGTTAGTTCTCATGTGCATATTTATCTAACTTGACCGTTGGTGGATTAGTGCTTACCCTCAATAATTTAAATTGACACATGTTCATAACACACTTTTAAATTTAAGTACTCAAAATGATATTGGATTGAATGTTGGGATTGAGGGTTTCATATCATGGTTCATTTGCATCTGTATACGTATGTATTTGTAAGTATGTATATTTGTATATATATATCTGACCGACTGCAGTTCGGAGGTGGACGTACGCCATCGGGTCAGCGTGTACTGTGGATAATAGTATGCAGATGTGCCTTCTGTTATTATCTGCGGGATTACCCGTTTCTGTTATTATCTGCGGGATTACCCGTTTCTGTTATTATCTGCGAGATTACCCGTTTCTGTTATTATCTGCGGGATTACCCGTTTCTGTTATCTGTATGCGGGATTTACCCGTTTCTGTATATTTATCTGCGGGAATACCCGTTTCTGTGCATTCATGCCATTGGGGTTTGCATCTGATTTATTTTGGTTCATAATGATTATATCATTTAATTCAGTTGATTATTCCATTGTTGCAGCTTACCCTCTTGCCAGATTATGTCAATCTAACCCACTACTTTTGGTGTCTAGGTTCCGTTACCGGTGCCGAACCGGAGGGTCAGGCTACGCAAGAAATTCCGCCGGATGGCGGAGTTGTTGAGTGGAGCACCGATGACATCATCTGATGTGTCCTAGTGCGGTGCAGAGTTCGAAAAACTTTAGGTTATGTCATAAGGCTATTTTTGGGCCATTAGTTTATTTAATTAAATTTATTTGTTTTGAAATTACAACTTTAATTGTTATGCTTCGAAGTACTTGACCCTGATTTTATTATTAATGAGATTTGTTACATGGAAGTTATGTGATATCCGTCTGCGATGAGTATGGATTTTAGTTCCGCGTGTGATTATGGTTGCTTGATCACCAAGCATAGCCTCACGAAGGACTTCGATCCACCCGGAATTGGGGCTCGTATTGTATATGTTAGAAAAATTTTAATTAGCCCCAATTCTCACACCCCTGGAACCGGGTTTGGATCCGGCCCAGTTTTGGGGGTGTGAAATGGTTTGTTCATGTAAGTTTTACGTTTGTATGTATAATTTGCTTTGTAGTACATTGTAGCACACCACAAATCATGTTATCAAATTGTGGTGCATTGAGAAAGTGTTACAAAAATGTTGTGATGTCTGATGTGGTATTTGAAAGACTTTAAACCTTGACACAGGTTAAGGCCCCAATCAAAGTATGCTATGTAGGTAACCAACAACAATCACACAAAGCAAACCAAATAATCACACAATATAGATGGACATAGGATTTTTTACGTGGAAAACCCAATTGGAAAAAAACCACAGGACCTAACACCTGTCCGTCAAGAACAATCACTATGAAAGAGAAGTTACAAGATTACTTACTACCATTTACCCAGTTGGACACAAACTAAGGGACTGAAGCTCTTCTTGTCGACGCACACGCCGTTCACCCTCTTCTGGATTGATCTTCATACCTTGATGCCACTCAAGACGAACAAGCACAGCGGAGAAAAAAACTGAAACTTAGAAGTAAAAGTTGCAGTACATGTAGAACAGAATACCTTCTGAGAAGATAAAATCTCTCAATAGATATTAGGGTTTTGATCTGGAGAGTAGATAATTCTTCATGGGAGAGGTGTTCTTTAAATAGAGAGGAACCCTAGAGTTGTTATCGACTTTAATTCACGAATGATAAGGAAGCAAACGAAGCAAATCTGAAAAAAATAGAGCTTTTGAATCGCGCATCAGCCGACTAATCGGATACCCTATCCGACCGATCGGGCATGGGGTCCGACCGATCGGGCATGGGGTCCAACCGATCGGGCACTCAGTTGACCGGCTGGTCTTCAGTTCTATCTACAACTATCTATTTACAAAAAATTCGATCGATCTGCCATCTTATCCGACCGGTCCGAGGGTAAAACATCTGCATTCCATTGTCCAAGTAGAAAACCATCATCTGTAACTTCCGTAGAGACATCAGTCCATCTAAAACATAAAATTACGACTCTGGAAACCCAAGTTTTGTCCATCCCATAAATTTACCAATATTACATGCCTTTCAGTATTTTCATCTGCACAGAAAATGGAGTCAAATAGCATGTGATTAGATGCTGAGATTTGCTAAAGAGGACAGGTCATTTGTCCTGCCCACTCCCTCTCCATTGTCGCAGATAATCAATTCAATGGCTCTAAAACTACTGTAGCTGACATTATTAGTGATTAATTTGACTGTGGGCCCAATTTCTTTTGCAGGGCATCTATTTGGGGTCTTGGCTGCCAAGAGGTTGGTGAATTTATTGAGTTCCTACGGAGATCTGGACTCACCTCCAAGACATCTGTTTTTTACTGATGAATTAAGAATTCAAAACCTGTGTCTTCTTTGTCACAGAGTACTTAGCTGCATACATAAAAGAGACTTTGGACACGACCCCTGCAAATTTTTATATTATAATTCTAAAGAAAAGCAAAACCTACTACTAATCCTAAACATCAGATTTATTACAAAGCTTAATCATCTCCCTTAAACAAGATCTAGTTCTTAAGATTTCTAAAACAAAAAAAATAAACTAAATACATTCACAATGGTCTATTCACTCCAATAAATTTGTTGATAACT
This sequence comes from Sextonia rubra, assembly GCA_037013555.1. Taxonomy (NCBI): domain Eukaryota; kingdom Viridiplantae; phylum Streptophyta; class Magnoliopsida; order Laurales; family Lauraceae; genus Sextonia; species Sextonia rubra. The sequence continues at coordinate 1,945,936 of JASUAD010000027.1, forward strand.
AAAGCTGCTAGAATTGATTGATCAATCATCAGTAGGGGAGAGATGTTTGTGAGCATACACTTCACCCCTGATTTTTGTTTTTTTAGGGATAAAAGTTGCAATAACACCACCACGCACGAAATTGTCTTTCCTAACCAAAAAAAAAAAAAAAAAAGGAAAAAAAGAAAAAGGAACACAAATTTCTTTTTGAGGGGGTGATAATTGCCTAACTTCTGAGGGCCCCAGATCAAGGGTTGGGAATGCTGCTGCTGTTTGCAAAACTGCTGCATGGTATCTTTAGTTAGAATCTGCAACATGACCATATTCGGATAAGGACCAGGGCAATGGTGACAGTATTGAAGTCCAGCCTTGGATCCAGACTTGGTTTCTTTCTGGGTTGGGTCGAGTGAAGGGTGACAATGACTCTGGATATAGGTATATGCCTAAACCGGCTGGACCCAATTGGTTCTAGAGGACCAAGGTCTGGTTCCTGCTCATACATATAACAAAATCGATATCCAAAACTGCTTCTTAGCCCATTTGTTATCCAGATTTTGAGTAGGGCCAAAAATCCCATTACATTTCCACCTTGTAAACCTGAGCCTCCCCTCTTACAAAAAATTCTTTACTGGAACTCTAATACCAAAAATTCCTAGAAATTCAATTCCATGGCAAACTGATTCCTTGAAAAATGAAATAGGGTATGTATATTGAAAGCACTGGCCAATGGATTCTGATGGCAAATGTATAGAAATTTACACTTCGATTTTTGTTTTTTGTTTTTTTCTTTAACAATTCTTTATTTACACAAAAAAAAAATTGCAATTGATAATTACTCAGCATCTATCTTGCCACCGGAATACTCATTTCAATTTTGACTCAAGTCCAATAGATAGCTACTTTATTATTATTAAATTTCCTCCACTAACTAATTCTATCAAAAATCGAGGCATTATTAGAGATAGTGGAAATAATCTTCAATGCTGTATCAAAACCTCGAGGTGTTTGTAGAGAAAAATTGTTAGGTGGAACCTTGCCTTGGTTCTAAACATGCTAATTTTGATCAGTTGGCTTTGATATCATATTAAATTTCTTTCACTAATTCATTCTACAAAAATATACATTAGTAGAGGCAGGTGAAATACTTTTTCACACCTATAACTCAAATGTATCACCTATACCCAGTCATGTAACTCTAACTTGTTGAGATTCAAGAATAGCCCCATAGATAACTTGAAAGTAAACTGAAGAGGTCGATTTGGCAACTAAAACAGGTTGAGTTGTGATGATAATAGCATTTTTTTAACATTGTAATTTGTGCTTGTTGTAGTCTATTGCTCCTACCAACTATAACTTTAGACTAGCTATTTGAGCTCATAAAAGGACTCAGTTCACTCACCTTTTTTTAAATAAGAATATGTGAAATTACCCAAATGCCCCCCTCTCCCTCTTCTTCTCCTTCCCCTCTCTATCTCTCTCTCCCTTCCCCACCTCCCCATCCTGGCAATGATCGCCAGTTCTAACGGAGGGGGACAGTCCCCTCCCTCTCCTTCTTCATCTTTCACCGCTGCCACTAGAGCTTGTCACTAGCCGGAGGGAAGGTGGGGAAGGAGAGGATGGAGGGAGAGAGAAAGTGTGTGAGGAGAGAAAACGGTGGCGGCATTTTGGCGCTTTTTAATTTTTTTATACTTTTATTTGAAAATTTTTCAAATAAAGCCTTAAGGTTTTGCCTTATTTAAAAAAAGGATACAAGCTTCAAAACTTTTCGAATTACTTCCTAAGTCTTCCACGAAGTTTTTAATTAAAGACATTCATTCGTATAAAGTTATTTATTGGCAACTTTTTCTCTATTTTTTAAAATACCCAAAGTACCATTTATTAAAAAAAATTCCTCATTCAATTCTTCTATATTTTCCTCATTTTCTTTTCCGGCATCCTTACGATGATCAATGACAATAAGTGTTTCCACAGTGATTAATTAATACCATGTTATGGTTTTAAAAGATTAGTAATTTGGCATTTTAAGAAAATTGAGAGAAAAGGTCACTAAGAAAGTACCTTCAAATGGTCAAATGTCCCTTAATCGAAAACTTTTTGGAAAGCTTGGAAAGTTCAAAAACTTGTGTTCTCTTTTGAAATAATGAAAAACCGTAGAGCTTATTTGAAATTTCACCTTTTTATTTTTAACACAATGTAGATTTAGGCCCTGCTTGGCATCGTTTCTTTGTTGTTCTTGATTTTTTGCCGAAACTGGGTTATGCTAAGACCGGGTTGTGCTGAGATCAATTTGTGTAGAACTTGTTTGATAATATTATATTGATTTGTTTCATTAAGAATGTTCTCTGTAGCACTTGTTTGGTAACAACATAACAACTATATTCTAAGAATTGGAAACAAGATAATTATATTTCTCAATAATATTGAATTTATAGAATATGGGTCCACATTTATAGGTTTTACAATGTGAGCCTACTTTTATTGATCTTAAATATGGCCTCACAAATTCTTACAAGAAATATGTGAATTTACTCAAGGAATTACAAAGTAGGGCCTCCCTTTGTGATTGTGGAGATTGGATCCACGTTTAGGAATTCGAATAATTGGGATTATTTTTAGACTTATTATAATATGAAACTCAGCCACCATATAGATCATTTTGAGAATATAATGAGGTCATTTCCATCTAAAATACTTGTAAATTCCACATAGTTCATCTCCATTTGCTTTAGCTAAAAAAACATTGACTAAAATAAGTAAATCAACATATCAATATATAAATAAGCTTCAAAAAAATTAAAATATAATTAGAAGTTAACTGAATATTCTAACAAGTAAATAAATTCTAAACTACATAGAAAAGAAGAAAATTTTTTAGAGTTTCCAAATGGCCACTACAATAATTAAGAACATTCAAAGATTTATGTAGATAAAATCACTTAGTAAGAGAAAATAATTCATAATATTCATTAAATTTAATACAAATCATTCTTCCAATCCACTATGATGTGCAAAGAGTGCATTTGCAATTTCATCTCGTTTACGTGCCATCTGCTGCCTTCCTTGTGTCGTTCCGAGCTCTAAAGGTGCAAACATATTATTATTATTATCATCATTACTTTCACCATAGTTATCTTCAACCACAGACCCTTCATCTCAAAAGCGAAGAAAATTTATATCCCTTTGCATTTCCATCCTCATAAAGTTGTGAAGTATATATGCAGCAATCACAATTTGCTTATATCTGCGTAAAGAATATGATGGCATGAGCTTCAAAATCGGAAACTTTGCCTTCAAAATACCAAAGCAACGCTCAATAACATTTTGCAATGAGGAGTGATAATAATTGAACAACTCTTTCTTTCCAGTAGGTTCATATCCACTATATTGTGATAAGTGGTATCGCTCTCCTTTGTAAGGCACAAGATAATTGAGTGTATTACTATAGCCAGAGTCAACAACATAATATTTACCTATAATGACAAATTTTCATATTTTTACCATTACTTCGTAAAAGTAAAATAAACACAATATTTTCATCAAATAAAATTACCTACTGGAGGGTGAGGAAAATATAATTATGGATTAGTTATAGCTTCAGCAAATACATGAGAATCATTTGCTTACCTTTCCCAACCGGCATACACAAATATAAATTACATGTCCAAAGAATATGCACATATTACATTTTATGTAAGTGACACTTTTCTAGCTCTATAAGGAGTTTGATTTTTTTGTAGGAACTGATGCACTTACGTATGTGCCATTAATAGCCCCTACATAATCCTTTAAAATTAAAATAAAATGACCATAACTCTTTTAAACATAAAAATATTTACTTTATTAAAAAAAATTACATGTAAAATTTACCTTATACCAAGGGTAATATTTATCGTGGAACGTTGGAAGAACTCACTAGCATGATGCCAAACATGGCCTTGGTCTCCATCCAGCAGTCCCCAAACGGGAAAACGCAGAACCAGAAAGTTCCGGTTTCCCGTTTTATCCATCCAGCAGTCCCCAACCCCTGTCATGATGCCAAACATGACAGGGGTTGGGGGATTTAGGGGTTTCTTCGTCTTCCCAGTCGCTCTCTGCTCTCTATCTCCACCGTATCGACGCCTCCCTCCTCAGGTAACTTTCTGCTCTCTCTCTCTCTCTCTCTTTTTGTTTGTTTCTCTATTCTTCTCGCCCTCTCTCCATCTCTCTCTGATGTCTAAAACAACACAGGTAACTTTCTCCTCTCTCTCTCTCTGTCTTCCTCTCCTTCCCTCTCTCTGCCCCTCTTGCTCCCCACCATCTCTCTCTTCCTCTCATCCGGTCACCCTCTCTCCACCTCTCTGATACAGCAATGAAAATGTGCAGGTGGGTCAGTTCTGTGTTGGCTTCTGCAATACAAGATGTCATTTTCGAGCTTTTCATCTCAACATCGAGTCCAAGGTAATTTTCATTTCATATATTGCTACTTTTTGTTTTTATGTTGGGAGTAAGTTTACCATTAATGGTAAGGAATTCAACTCTTTGCAAATAAATTGGCTCTTATATAGTGAATGATAACAACTTACTTCCTGCCCAAAATGCATGAAGAATACTTTTTTCAATTAATGTGTTTTCAGATTTAACAACTGAAAATTTGAAGGATGATGCAGGCCAGATCTATGATTGACCAGGCCATCATAATAGTGGGCCCCATCTGAAAGTCTACACCCGCAGGCCCAAAACACAGTAGACTTGTAGTAGGATTCTATTATAGTAATTGCTTGATATTTGGCAAGTCCAGTTGGATTTGACTAGGACTTCTTATTTGTTTAGAATTAGGTATTTCCTTTTTTAGGGAATGTTATAGTTATAAATAAGGTTGTAATCTCTTCAAGAGAGATAGATTTTGATATTGAATAAAGTTTGAGCATTGGTTCTCAGTTGAGAGAATTATTTGTCTTTGGTGAGACACCTAGACAATTTATCCCTAAGCCTTTTGGCTTGGAGATTAGCCCGTTGGCTAATCTTCTTCCCCTGCGCTGCTTCAATTGGTATCAAAGCCGAAGATCCACGCTTGGATCGCCGTCTGATCGCCGATTCGAGATACTGTACGTGGTACAGTCTTCGTTCATCCTCTTTGTCGTCGGTACCCATCTCACCATCTCTTCCACCCACCGACAACCCTCGCCCTCTCCCACATCACCACTGCCCTCCACCACAACCCCTACAGGCCCTCCCGCTCATCTCTCGGGACCCATCACCGGCGATCCCACCGCTCGGTACCCCTCTCTTCCCCTCTCTTTCCCGGAACCCCAACCCATCCGAACCCACCCCTCCGCTCCTCGCTGCTCCACCAGACCCCATACCCCTCTGTCCCTTACCGGAAACCCAAAAAAACAAAAAACAAAAAAAAAATCCCCATCCACGGAAATTCCCAAATCCCCTCCGATCCTCATTGCTCGGCACATCCCCTCCGCCCTTTCCGCACAACCGAAACCCTAACCCCTCTTCCCTTCATCATCATCCTCACCGCCCCATCTTCCCTTCATCATCAGCACCGATCCACACACCACCCCTAGCCAAACCCAGAACCCAATCCCGCCACCACCGAACCCTTTTCCCCACACACCACCCCTAGCCGAACCCATCCCCAAACCCAGAGAATAAAATCCAAAGCAAAAGGGGAGCAACGCAGCAGAAAACGAGAAAGAGACGACGACCGCCTGCGCACCGCGAGGCACACGCGCCATCGCCGGCTGAAAGCAACCTCTCCCTCTCCATCGCCGGCTGATATCAACTCTCCCTCTCCATCGCCGGCGGCAATCAACCACCGCCATCTCCCCACTGTCGTTTTCCCTCGCCGGCAGCAGACCGCCATCGCCCCGCGGTAGTCTTCTCTCCGCGGTATTTCTCTCTCTCTCGCCGGCAGTCTCTTCCCTGGATCGCTTTCCTTTTTCTGCCTCAGCCGTTTCTGCATCAGAAGACCGCCATCGCCCCGCGGGTTCCCGCTGTAGTTCTCTCTCTCTCCCTCGCCGGCAGACGACCGCCATCCCCCGCGGCAGTTCTCTCTCTCCCTCGCCGGCCGAAGATTCGTCCCTTCCTTCTCTCTTTCTTTTCCGTTTTCTGCCAAAGGTCTGTTTCTGCAACAGAGCACACTCTTCCTTTTTTATCTACTTCTCATTACTGTCGCAAGAGGAGAATATTTTTTCAGCAGTTGGGCCGTAAGTAGTTTGGGCCAATACTGCTGACCCGATTTTTCCCCAGTTCAAACCACTTTGATTCAGTCCGGGTCCGACCTGACCCAGACCTGACAGGCCTGACCTGACTCAGCCCAGGCCCACAGCAGCAAAAATATATATATATGTGGGCCCAGCAAAAAAAAATTCCATTCTTTTTGGATTGATTGATCTTAGTCATTGCTTCTCAAAATGATGATATTTTAGTCTGATTCACGCTCCATCTTCACTTGCGTCTTTTGTCAACAAGATCAAGCCATCAGGTTAGTTAATTTTGAGCATTCAGAAGATTTTTGAATTTCTTATCGTAAATTCAATATGCAAATCTTTGGACTATCTGATGAAGTTCAAAGCATGTTATATGAGTATAAATATGGAGATTGGTATTTTACAAATAAGGTCTACTTTGAGCAGTTCCTCAATCTCAGACAGGCAAATTCGACAGTTTATGAATATTTAAATCAATTTTCGAGATTGCATCAAGTTTGTGGCTTAGAACAAAATAAGCTGCATGATATAACTCGCTTCATCAGAGGTTTGAAGCCAGAGATTCTTGAGAAGATGAAACCATGTCACAGTGTTCATGAAGCATACAAAGAAGCAATTCATATTGAGCACATGCTTCAATGGTCCCACCTGCAACAAGTCAAGCCTAAGCAAGAACATTCTCCACAACGAACGAAAGATCATCTTATGGAAACAAAATTTGAAGGAAAAGATACTCACGCCCTTACCATTCGCAGACTTCTCACTACCAATGAACAGGAAGACAAAGAGTGGAAACAGACTATGATATTTCGAACGCGAGTAAGGTGTGAAGATCGATTAACTAATCTAGTTATTGATCATGACAGTACTATCAATTTTGTGGCACAATATGTTATTGACAAACTCAATTGGCCTACAGAGACTCTTCCAATGCCTTACGAAGTTACATGGTCTAATGCTTCTGTCATTACTGTAATTCACAGATGTTTAGTATCTTTCAAGATTGGTGTGTATGAAGATAAAATTTGGAGTGATGTAATTCCCATGAATATCACTCATATTCTTTTGGGACAACCATGGCTTCTTAATCGGAAAGTGCAATATGACAAAGAGAAGAATATTTATTCTTTCTATTGGAAAGGACAATATGTTGATCTTGTTCCACTACAACCAGCAACATCTTCATCTACCTCATCACTATCAATTGAAGAGTCACAAGATGAACACAAGGAAGACACAAATTCCACCGATGATGTTGAAAAGCCCATTCATGGAAAGGAAGATCTTATTGCAACTTCAAGTGCGAAGCAAAAGGTACATCAAGCTGACATTGAACATCTAAGAGAATTGATTGTTCTGCCTTTTCCAGAAAATCCAATTAGGACACCAACAGTGAAATTCCCTGCTCCAGTTATCTCACAAGTAGTTCAAGTTATAAAAGTTCCCCACATTGACTTCATCTTCAGAGATCACATATGGATATCTGACTGCCAACACTTGCAACATCTACTGGTTTGTTCACACATCCAAGCTCCATGCAAAGACCCACAGTCGAACACATTCCGATCTACTATTACATGGAGGAAAAGACTGCAACAAGCTTTCAAGCCATGTCATGAAAATATAGATCTGAAGATAAAACAAAAGTTTGTTCGAATGACTTTCGACCCCGGTGGATATTTACAGAACTCGAGGACGAGTTCTCCTCCAAGCAGGGGAGAACTGATGCAGGCCAGATCTATGATTGACCAGGCCATCATAATAGTGGGCCCCGTCTGAAAGTCTACACCCACAGGCCCAAAACACAGTAGACTTGTAGTAGGATTCTATTATAGTAATTGCTTGATATTTGGCAAGTCCAGTTGGATTTGACTAGGACTTCTTATTTGTTTAGAATTAGGTATTTCCTTTTTTAGGGAATGTTATAGTTATAAATAAGGTTGTAATCTCTTCAAGAGAGATAGATTTTGATATTGAATAAAGTTTGAGCATTGGTTCTCAGTTAAGAGAATTATTTGTCTTTGGTGAGACACCTAGACAATTTATCCCTAAGCCTTTTGGCTTGGAGATTAGCCCGTTGACTAATCTTCTTCCCCTGCGCTGCTTCAAAGGACCTGTTTGCGCAATTGCCATGAAAAATTCCTGTCCACTATAGAGGACTCTACCATGTGAAAGGGATATAGACAATGATAGGAAAATTTTCGTTACACCCGTGAGAAGACCTGCGAGGGCCTTTCTTGCGTCCCCGAGCTATAGTGTAATGGGTAAAGGAACACCGCTCACGAGTTTTTGAGAGAGTTGATCTCAGAAGGGAGATTCCACCAGAGTATGAGTTTGGCAAATTGGATAGTGCATATCCTTCTTTCATTAACAGCTGAACATAAATAGAGACTCAACGGTTACATCTGTTTACCAGGATAACTACTAAAATGTAGTCCCACTAACACACATCACAACCCACGTAAGAGAACTAACACAGATGGCAGACTAGTAACCATTCACACAGCAACAAAGGTCCCTATTGACCGGGTCACCAAGCAACTGACAACCCATTCCTGCATGTGTCATGTGCATGGCTAATAAGGGAAAATTCCCTTATCAATCTTTCCCCTTTGGACAAACCTTGTCCACAAGGTTTGCATTGGGAAACTTGTCCACAATCCAATTGTAGCGCTTCCAAGTGGCATCATGATGCAGTCTAAGCCCACAAGTGGTCCCTCTTCAAGTTAGATTCGGATTATATTATCTTTATTAGTAGATTTCTAATTTTATTGTTATTAGGAAAGCTTTTATTAATAGATTAGGCTTTGCTTAAGCATTAAGTTTACTTTTATTAAATATATGGCATTATAGAGAAGAGACTTTCAAACTTGGATTGATTAAAAGAATTGAGTTTTATCCCTAAAAGGTGCATTTAAAAGTCTTTTGAGGATTCAAAGTGTCCTTGGACACGTGCTTCGGCACCCCTATGCAGCCCTAACCTTAGGGCCTGCGTCAATTTGGTATTAGAGCTGAAGGATCCTCGTGATCTTCTGTCGTGATTACCCCAATCTCCATTCCACCATTGATACCCCCATATCAGCTTCCTATCATCTTCCATCTTTCCAGCAAACCGAATCATCCCCATCACCCATCGCAATGCCCCAACTGAAATCCAAAAAAAAAAAAAAACCTAATCTCATCATCATCCACATTCCGAAAACCCATCTCATATCCTCCTCCATCCCCTTCATCCCAAACCAACCCTCTTACCCTCATTAATCACCAAAACTCTCTCCACAGTCGATACTAAAAAAAGAAAAAAAAAACCCTTACCAAACCCAACTCCCTTACCATCGTCACAATTTCTAACCCCCAAACCCTTGCTGAAAGTTTTGTCCACCAAACCCATCCATTGCCGTTTCAACCACCAACAAAACCCACCTTTGATTTTCATTCCCCCACCCCAATCTCTATTTAAAAAAAAAAAAGAAGAAAAAAACGAGAAGAAGAAAAAGATGAAGAAGCTCAGGAGAAGAAGTAGCAGAGGAGTAGGAGATAAGGGGGAAGAAGAAAGCGTGCCTGGCATCGTCATCGCGCCCTTTTCCACCAACCATCGCCGATCGCAATACACCGCCGCCTGCACCTGGACTCCACACCCCTCGCTGCTGCTGCTCGAAGTCGTCGCCAAAAGAGATGCTACTCTCTCCCACCTCTTCGTCTCTTTGTAAAAGAGAAGCATAAAGAGTCAAGACTCTTTGTTTCTTTTCTGTAACAAAGTCCAAGGCATAAGGAAAAGAGGCACTTCACTAGTAATCGAGTTGTATTGGACCTGATTCAGTTTGCATCGAAACTATAGTGCATAATAGGCTTCATAGCTGTTCCTCATTCTAGGCCTGATTTGGGGTTGACTTCAGGTCGGGTCCGATCTAGCAAAATAAAAGCCAATAGCATCCTACAGAAGCAACTCTCTCTGCTGGTCTTCACTACACCTAGTCAGAGTTGACTAAATCAAGGGCTAAAATTTGTTTTTGCAATAGCTGGCTAATACAATGTTAGATTTTCGATTAGTCTTTGCTAGTGTATTTGATATAGGCAGATCTACATATCAGGTTAGTCAAAGTTTCAATTTTGCAATAAAAAAATGCCTCCTAAGAAGCAAGCTAAGGTGGAATCTTCATCTTCTTCAATTGAAGATTTGGTTGGTGCCATTAGAGATTTAACTGCCATAGTTAACAACATGCAAACCACCTTGCAACAATTTGACACTAGGTTTCAATTTTGAAAAATAATCAGCATGTGAATCTCAATCGAAATGACGGTGAACATATTTGGAATCAACGAGATCCACCAGTTAATAATCCTAACCGAGATTTAGGGATTAGACTCGTGATTCCTGAATATGATGGAAAATTGCAGCCTTTTGAATTCGTGAATTGGTTTGTGTGTGTGGAGAATATTTTTGCACACAAACCAATGACTGAGCACCACAAAATCACACTGATTGCCACTAGATTTCGTAATTATGTTGCAACTTGGTGGGCTGAATTATAAAGAAAAAGGAGGAATCAGAACATGGACCCTGTTGAAGCATGGATTGAGATGAAGAATATTTTGAAGCAAAAATTCCTTTCTATCAACTATGCAAGAGATCTACGTTTAGCCTTTCAAAATTTGAAACAAAGGTCCAAGACAGTTGTTGCTTATTCTGAGGAATTTCTGACTTTGCAAGTTTGTTGTGGTTTGAATGAAGATGATGATGTGGTTGTTGATAGATGTTTCAATGGATTGCGAATATACATTCAGCATATCCTTGCCTTCCAACATTTTGATAATGTTGATGAACTCATCCAACATGTTGTCAAAGCTGATGGAATTACAAATCATTAAGCACAAAAATCCAAATGGGTTTCACCAAAGAATTCATCTATGCAAGATGCTAAACCCAATGGTTCATCAGAACAGATTTTTGCTAGAACTGACGGTCAAAATAGGATGATTTATTTTCATTGTCAACGGCCCAGACATCGCGCAGCAAAATGTCCAAAGAGCATACATCTGATTGAGATTGAAGGTGATGATAAAAATATCCCAGATGATCCTACGGGTACTGACACTAATCCTAATGGTATTGAATATGAGGAAATTGCTAAAACATACGCAGATACTACCAGTGAAGCTTTTATCGTCATCAAAGAGGCTTTACGAACTATTGAGAATAAATGGTTGAGAACTATATCTACCGTTCCGCGGGTACAGTTTATGGACAAAATTGCACAGTTGTTATTGACAGCGGAAGTTGTGAAAATCTCATTTCTCAAGCTTTTGTTGATCACCTCAAGTTGAAAGTAAACAAGCACAACGAAATATATGCAGATACTATAGGTGAAGCTTTCATTGTCATCAGAGAGGCTTTACCAACTATTGAGAATAAATGGTTCAGAAAAATATCTTTCATTCCGCAGGTACAGTTCATGGACAAAATTGCATAGTTTTTATTGACGGCGGAAGTTGTAAAAATCTCATCTCTCAAGCTTTTGTTGATCGCCCCAAGTTGAAGATTTACAAGCACAACCACCCTTATTTTGTCAAATGGTTGATGACTCGTGATCAAGCGCATGTTTGACATACTTGCAAAGTTACTTTTGTCATTGGTGAGACCTACAAAGATACAATTCAGTGTGATGTTCTACCTATGGATGGTGATGATATCTTATTGGGCCGTCCGTGGATGTATAAAAAAAATGGAACTCATGGTATGCGCGACAACACATATACTTTCATGTATGGTAGACAGCAGGTTATTCTTCATCCCGAAAAATCAAAACCGCCGAAGAAAAATTCTTGCAAAGTTGTCACAAAGGAAGTCCTTCATGCTCACCACATTTATAGGGGCAATTCGAAGAATACTCGAGTTTGATAACGAGCTCTTCTTTCAACCCGAGGAGAATGATGCAGTCTAAGCCCTACAAGTGGCCCCTCTTCAAGTTATATTAGGATTTTATTATTTTTATTAGTAGATTTCTAATTATATTGTTATTTGGAAAGCTTCTATTAATAGATTAGGCTTTGCTTAGGCATTAAGTTTACTTTTATTATAAATATAGCATTGTAAAGAAGAGATTCACAAACTTGGATTAATTAATAGAATTGGGTGTTATCCCTAAGAGGTGCGTCCTCATGTGTTTGAAGTCTTTTGATGATTCGAAATGTCCTTGGACACATGCTTCGGCACCCCTATGCAACCCTAACCCTAAGGCTTGCATCACATCAGCTGCAGTAGTTCCTTGCCAGTGGATGAGGACTTCTGTGTCAGCCACTAGCGTCTGCCTAGGATGGCTTCAGGATATGGATGTAATGACCCTTCCTCTGTCAATGGTGGAAGAGTAGGATGGGGCTGGACATCATGGCCAAGTTTCTTTTTTAGTTTTGATACATTGAAAACAGGATGAAGCCTGCTGGTTGCAGCCAGATCTAACTGATAAGCCACTGGCCCCACTGTTCTTATAATGTGGAAAGGTCCAAACTGTTGACAGACAGCTTTTGATAGCGCCTTGCTGCAAGAGTGCTCTGTTTGTAAGGTTGCAACTTGAGGTATGCCCAATCAACCACCTCAAAACTGTGTTTTGACCCGTGTTTTTAAAGGTGAGAGGCAAATCGAGGTGCCAAGGTCTCCTGGGGCCTAAGCGCAAGGCGAGGCGCGGGCTTCATTGTAGATAAAAAAATGATATTTTAGTATAGACAAGTAATTCAAGATCCAACATAGGCAAAGTGGAAATAATTCACAAGTTATATTCTGGGGATTTTCCAAGTGTGCATACCGCCATGCATTTTACTACCATTTACTACTACCTTTGGATGGCATCTAAAATAATTACTGCAATTCCAAAGCTATTATGCGACATCAAATAATTGAGGGATTTAATTAAATTAATTAAACATACCCCACAAGATACAGTGCACTTATGAAAAAAAAACAACTACAATAACAGCAAACAGCACAGCAGCATAACAACAGGCAGCAGAAGCATGAGGGAAAAAACAGAAACAGAAAAAAGTTTATACAGTTTTGGAAAAAAACAAACAAACAGTAGCAGCATGATGATGGAAAAAGAAAAAACAGAAGCAGCAGCATGATGGAAAAGAAAAACAGCAGCACCAGCATGATGGTAGTAGAAACAGCAGTTAAAAAAAAAGAGCTAGAAAAGGCAGCAGTTGTAGCAGCACCCTCTGAAAAAAAAAAAAAGCAGCAGCATGGAAGAAGAAGAAGGAGAGGCAGTAGCAAAAAAACAAAAAAAAGAAACAGAAATAGAAAAGGAGCATGATGGAAAAAAAATAAAAAATAAAAACAGCAGCATGATGAAAGTAGCAGCAGCAAAAAAAAAAAAAGAAGAAAAAAAAGAATTAGAAACAGCAGTAGCAGCACCATCTGGAAAAAGTAAAATTAAAAGAAAAAAAACAAACAGCAGCAGCAGTACCGAGAGGCTGGAGCAGCAGACGTGCAGTACGTCTTCTTCTTCTTCTTCTTCTTCCTTTGCATTTTTTATTTCAGATGAGCAACAGCAGAGATGTTTTGCAGCGTCCTTCTTTTTTCTTCTCCTTCTCGGGTTTTTTTTTTTTTTTTTCTGAGGTAGTGGAGACTGGAGACGAAGGGACGCAGCAGTTCCTCATTTTTTTACCGAGGGACAAAAGGAAGGGTAATCGTTTTAGGTTTTAACCTTTACTTAAAGTTAAGAAAATTTTTGTTTTAGCCCCTTAAAAGATTTTTTTTTCTAAAAAGATTTTTTTTCTAATTTTAAGTCATACACAGTGAACTAAGTGAAGTAATCAGGGGTGCGCCTTGGGCCTCGACGTGAGGTGCGTGCCTCAGTCGTTTCCCTGTGCTTCCGTGAACTCACCTCACCTAGGCGGCGTTAGGAACAAGGGTTCTGACCTCTGCTTATCAGCATAATGTTTCATGCGATCTTGACCCTTTTTAAGTTTATCCTTTAGCAGATTTAATGCTGCCGTGCGGTCCTTCAACTCATCTTCCAGTGCCTGAACACGTGTTGTACCCGGGATGTATGATAAAATAGTATGCGGGGAAACACCATAGACAACCTCAGAAGGGGTTGTTTGGATGGCGAAATGGTAGGTGGTGTTGTACCACCATTTTGCTAAAGGAATCCAACGAACCCAAGACTTTGGATGATCACTTGCATAACAATGAAGGTAATTTTCCAAACATCTGTTTAGAACCTCAGTTTGGCCATTAGATTGAGGGTGGTGCGATGAGGTCATTTTTAATTTCATGCCTTGTAACTTGAATAATTCCGTCCAAAAATTACTTGGAAAAATTGGATTGCGGTCAGAAACAATTGACGCTGGCATTCCATGTAACTTGAAAATGTTCTCAAAGAATGATCTAGCGACAGAGTGAGCCATGTATGGATGAGAAAGAAGAATAAAATGCCCATAAGGTGATCCACCACCACAAAAATTACAGATTTGGATGCAGAAAGTGGAAGCCCATCAATGAAATCCATAGAGATATCACGCCATACTGAGTTAGGAATTGGAAGGGGTTGGAGAAGCCCAGGTAAAGTAACATTTTCGTACTTGGCCCGCTGGCAAGTGTCACTTTCTCTGACCCATTGTTTAACATCATTGCACCAACCCTGCCAATAAAAAGATGTAGCAATCCGTTTGGCGGTTTTGTGATATCCCGAGTGGCCCGATGTTGGAGAGGCATGCAGTTCCAAAAATAATTCATGTCGCAATGGGGAAGTGGGGCCCAATATGATTTTATCTTTTCTACAAAAGAGGCCATCCTTTGCAGAATACTTGGATGCATCCAGTTCACCTTTTACCAAATGGTTTTGAAGGGATTGAAAGTATGGAGATGAGGTGCCTTCATCTCAGATTCGTGTGAGCCATGTGGGCACCAGAGAGGAAATAGCTGAACTTGATGTATCATGCACACTGGGTAAGGTATCTGCTCTGTTATTTTCTACTCCTCTTTTGTATTCGATGGTGTAAGCATACCCCATCAATTTTGACAACCAGCGTCGTTGACTAGGAGTCGTGATTTTCTGCTCCTATAGAAATTTGAGGCACTGGTGGTCAGTGCAAATCACAAATTTTGTGCTAAGAAGATAAGGTCTCCATTTTTGTTCAGCAACAATGATAGGATGCAGCTCCTTCTCATAGGTGGAGAGAGATGTTCCAGCCTTGGAGAGCATGGCTATGGTAAGCAATGGGATGTCAGCTCTGAATGAGTACTGCACCTATCCCAGACCCACTGGCATCAGACTTAATGACAAAAGTTTGATTGAAATCTGGGAGGGCAAGAACTGAGGCTTGTGTCAATGCTGTCTTCAAATTTTGAAATGCAGTTTCAGCGTCAGAATTCCAACCCCAAGCATTTTTCTTAAGCAAAGCGGTCAAGGGAGCTGTGATCGGCCAATAGCCCTTAATGAATTTCCTGTAATAACCAGTGAGGCCCAAAAAACCGCGAAGAGCCTTGATGGTAGTAGGAGTCGGCCAATTCAACACTTCATTGATCTTCTGTTGATCAACTGATACACCAGGCTTGGAGATTATATGACCCAAGTATTGAACTTCACTGCTTCCAAATACACATTTGGACTCTTTAACATAGAGTCTGTGAGCACGGCGTACTTCAACTTTTTTCTGGTGTTGCCAATGCTCACATAAATCCTTACTATAGATTAAGATGTCGTCAAAAAAACCAAGGGTCCAAGACGAACTTGCGCAGGAAGGGCTTGGAAACATCATTCATCAATGCTTGAATTGTGGAGGGTCAAATGGCATGACAAGGAACTCATAGTGACCCTCATGTGTGCGAAATGCAGTCTAATGTCCTCAGTTTTGACTCTGATTTGGTGATAACCAGATCTTAGGTCCAATTTAGTGAAGATTTCCGACCCATGTAATTCATCCAATAGTTCATCAATGATGGGTATTGGAAATATATTCTTCACAGTGGCCCGATTTAGTGCCTAGTAATCAACACACATCCGCTGAGACTCATTATTCTTTTTCACTGATAGAACTGGAAATGAGAAGGGAGAGACACTAGGTCATATATATAAAACCTGAGTTGAGTAATTCTTTCACAATTTTTTCTATATCATTTTTCTCGGAAACATGGGTAGCTGTATGGGCACACACTAATGGGGTTGGTGCTGTCAACGAGAGGTATGCAATGATCTTGAGATGAGTCCACTTCAGAGGCAGCCCCTGAAGCTCTTCAAAGACATCATGGACATCGGCCAAAAGCTGCTGGATTTGTGGACTTGGCAAGTTTGGTTTAGGCATCATCTCTAAGTTATGCAAATGCAGAATGTAAGCTCTGCCAGAATTGCACGTGTCCTTAGTAATGTGTGCTAGTCCCACCACTTGTGACTTACTGATTGAAAGTCCCTTTAAAAAAAAAAAAAAAAAAAAAAAACTGCTTCCCATTGTTACGGAAGGACATGGATAGTGCAGCAAAATCCTGAAGGACAGGACCCAAAGTCTGCAGACATTGAGCACTTAACACAGCATCATATCCACCCAAAGAGTGCAAATAAAAATCTGTTCGGATGGGACCCCCTGGGATTGTATGAGGACATCTCTGCAGCTGCCACTCCCCTGTAAGGCTTTAACCATTCTCCATTGGCGACCATAACTTCAAAGTTTGCATCGGATTGAGTGGGTATTTGAGCCTTCCGAATGATTAATGGATTGATAAAGTTGTGGGTAGATCCACTATCAATTAAGATGGTTATCTGGCAGTGCCGTAATGTCTCCAAAATTCTCATTGTTTCTGGCGCTAAAGTGCCTGCAATGGCATGTAAAGAGATCTGGCATGATGAGTCCTCAGAGTCGGCTTCTTTGATCACTGTTTTAACTGAATGATCTTGAGGCTCTACATCTGCACTAGCATCGTCAAGTAGTAGCCCTTCCACCCAAAACAGTTTTTGGGTTTTGCATTTGTGATTGGGTGTGAACTTTTCATCACAATGATAACATAACCTATTGAAACAGTGCAGGGAAGAAGAATAGCCAACGGGCTAATCTCCAAGCCAAAAGGCTTAAAGATAGGATGTCTAGGTGCCTCACCGAAGATAAACAAAACTTTCTCAACTGAGAACCAAACTCAAATTCTTATTCAATATCAATGTCTATATCTCATAAAGAGATTACATTTTTATTTATAACTAAGATGTTATTTAATAAATGAAACAATTAATTCCAATCAAATAAGAAGTCCTAAACCAAACATAAGTCGACTTGCCAAATATTAAGCAAATAACTAAAGCAACTATTACTAATATAATCTCTCTACTCTACTAGGCCTTATTGATCTTGGGTCTAATCGGCTGGCCAATCATGGATCTGACCTGCATCAGTTCTCCCCCTCTTAGAGGAGAACTCGTCTTCGAGTTCGGTAAATATCCACCTGGGTTGAAAATTATTCGAACAAACTTCCGTATAGTTGATTAAGCGTCATGTTGAGGATATGCCTTAAAAGCAGGATCAAATCTTCTATTCCACTCAGAAGTAGGTTAGAGGCGATGCGTCTTTTGATGGCTGCTTGTATTTTGACGGTGTGATCTGTCCATTAAATGCTTTAATTGTAAACTTTTTAACAAGATAGCATAATTGTTGATTGGCATTGGTTGATCTCTGAAGATGAAATCAATATGGTGCACCTCAATCAATATGGACACATCTTCTTGCGAAACCACTAGGGCAATTGATTTGTCACCCGATGTGGCAATCAGATCCATTGGATGATTACTGTCTGCTTGTACATCATCTTGCTTTACCTCTTGCTCTTCACTTGAAGTTGTGATGAGATCTTTCTTTTCATGAATGGGCTTCTCAACATCACCATTGGAATTTGTTTATTCTCTATGTTCGTCTTTTGACTCTTTGATTGATGGTGATGAGGTGGATAAAGAGGTTGCTGGTTGTAATGGAACAATGTCAACATATCGTGCTTTCCAAGAGAAGGAATAGATATTCTTTTCTTTGTCATATTGTACTTTCCGATCAAGAAACCATGGTTGTCCCAAAAGAATGAGTGATATTTATGGGAGTTACATCACATCAAATTTTATCTTCCTATACACCAATCTTGAAAGATACCAGACATCTGTGAGTTACAGTAATGACAGAAACATTGGACCATGCAACTTTGTAAGGTTTTGGGAGAGTCTTTGTGGGCCAATTGAGTTTGTCAATAACATCTTGTGCCACAAAATTAATAGCACTGTCATGATCAATAACCAAATTGGTAAACCTATCTTTACACCTTACTCGCATCCAAAATATTATAGTCTGCTTCCACTCTTTATCTTCCCTTTCATTGGTCATGAGAAGTTTGCGAATGACAAGGATGTGAGTATCTTCTCCTTTAAAATTTGTTTCCATCAGATGATCTCTCGTTCGTCGCGGATAATGTTCTTTCTCAAGCTTAACTTGTTGCAGGTGGGACCGTTGAAGCATGTGCTCAACATGAATTGCTTCCTTATATGCTTCATGAACATTGTTGCAAGGTTTCATCTTCTCAAGAATGTCTGACTTCAAACCTCTGATAAAGCGAGTCAAATCATGCAGCTCATTTTGTTTCAAGCCACACACTTAGTGCAGTCTTGAAAATTGAGTCAAATATTTATAGACTGTCAAATCTACCTGTCTGAGATTAAGGAACTGCTCAAAGTAGACCTTATTTTCAAAATACCATTCTCCATATATATATATATATATTCGTACAACATGCTTTGAAATTCATCAGATGGTCTAAAGATTTGCATATTGACTTTGATGTAGAAAATTTAAAATCTCTTGAATCGGATGGTAAATGGCCAAGGTATCACTTCGTTTGAGAATCAATAGATGAAATTGATCACTGAGAAAATCTGGACGGGCCCACTTTTTTTTTTTCTGTTAACTCTTAGCGAAATGTGTTGGACTTAACCTAAAGTGAGGTCCAAAAGGTGCACTGGATTGCTACAATGTGAAATAGACCTGTGAATTCGAGTTGGACCCGAACTTAAGCCCAATAGATGTCCTAGCTTGTGGCACGTGGATGACACGTGTGAGAAGTTATCACTTGTCCTCATGCAGAAAGGAAAGCAAGAGGGGAACAAAATCGTTCCCAACCGTGACGTTGCAAGTTGCAACGAAAACAGAGAGAGAGGACTTATGAGGCGAGCTTGATGCGACGACGGAGCTGGTTTCCGAAGGAGGCGCGACTGGGTAGCAACGACGGAGATAGGGAAGGGGTCGTGTGCCTGGGCTAGCTAATGGTGGTAAGGAAGGCAGAGGAGGGAGTGGTCGGTCAGCGATGCGACAGCGGAAGCAACAGGAGGAGGAGGAGCTGGTCCGGCGGTGCTAGATTCTGGCGATCGACTGTAAGTGGTCGGATGTCATCGATGCACGGTACTTTTTCTACCTTGTTCTCTTCTTCTCTGTTCTCTGTCTTCTTTCTCTTCTACTGTTCTTTCTTCTTTTTTTTTTCTCTGGGTTTGGGGATGGTTGACAGCGACCGATGGGTGGGTTCGGCTAGGGTCGGTGGGTTATTTGGTCTGGTTGGGAAGGCAGATGATGGTCGAAAAGGGGTCGCAGTGTTAGGATTCTTAGGGTTTTGGGTCGGTAGGGGTCTGGAGTAGGGTGACAGTGGTCGAGATGGGTTTAGGATTGAAGGGTTTGTAGTGGATTAGGGGCTGGGATGGGATCTGGGTTCGGAGGTTTCGGTTGGTGTCAGTGATGGGTTTATGGTGTTGGAGAGTTAGAGATGGTTCAATGGAGGGGCGTGGCTCGGTGCGGTTAGGGTTGTGGTGGTCTGGGATGGATTGGCAGTGGTTCTGGGGTCGGTAATGGGTTGTAGATGGGTCCTGTGAGATGGGTTTTAACTGGGGTGATGGGGTTTGGAAGAGAGGAACGGGAATGGGTTCCGATCTTAGTGTTGGGGTTCCAGATGGTTGTGCTGGTGTCGGTTGGGGATTGGTGGATTTGGGAGGAAGAGGAACGACTAGCAGAGACTAAACGAATGGGAAAGGTTTACGTTACCTCGAATCGGCGATCAAATGGACAGTGATTCAAGATTGGATATTTGCTCTGATACCAATTGAAGCAACACAGGGAAGAAGAATAGCCAACGGGCTAATCTCCAAACCAAAAGGCTTAAGGATAGAATGTCCAGGTGCCTTATCAAAGACAAACAAAACTCTCTCAACTGAGAACCAAACTCAAATTCTTATTCAATATCAATGTCTTGTATCTCTTAAAGAGATTACATCTTTATTTATAACTAAGATGTTATCTAATAAAGGAAACAACTAATTCCAATCAAATAAGAAGTCTGAAAACAAACATGAGTGGGCTTGCCAAATATTAAGCAAATAACTAAAGCAACTACTACTAATATGATCTCTCTACTCTACTGGGCCTTACCAGTCTTGGGTGCAATAGGCTGGTCAATCATGGATCTAACCTGCATCACCTATGATACCTGGATACTTGTACAAACCCAACGTGTCACGCCTCGATCCCGGGAATTTGGGGATTTGAGTGGGCCCCCAGGGCGTGGATACGCAATTCCATAGAAATCCGTGCCCTGAAGAATTATGCACGAATTCCTACAAGGGAGATTCCATAGGAACGTGTGAGGTATGCTGACACACGTACAAACATAACTTATCATAAATGAAATCCTGCGAAATACTCAGTAATTATTTAGAGCACACGAGTTCATAGTCTGTTAACTTTCAATGGTAAACATATATATATAGATGATAGTGTAGAAGTCTTTAATACATTCCAGAAGACTACTTAGGTGTTTGATACAAAAGGTCCCAAGCATAACAATGATATCTTCCAAGAATAGTCGCACTCCGTGGGATGGCTAGTAAAAGATGTCGCCATTTTTCCACTCATCTACGTCCCGAGGTACCGTTGGGGTACCCTTCGGGTGCGCGTCAGTGTCCGCGTTGGGACCGGATTCTGGACCGGCAATAACAAGAGTAACACTGTTAACACGACGGTTAAGCAAGTACTGAGGCATATGAAACAAGTATAACATAATATATTAATAAGAATAATCACTGAACATGATGCATGAGTAAGAAATTACAACTTAAATGTCATACATACTGATTGGCAACCACAACGCTCTATTCTCCCAAAAGGGAGCATACACATATCGTATGGGTTGCTAGGGGATCAGGTTAGCTTCCCGAGGAGCGTCGACTACTCTTCCGTAAACCTATTGCAGTAGTGACATACATAACATGTACCCAAAAGGGCGTAAGCTGAGTGGTGCCGACTTAGATTCAATCGTATCAGTCTTATCATACCCTTGGCTAACAAGCTCGCACTCATTAGAAGCTCTGGCTTGTCAGACACGCACTCATTAGAAGCTCAGGTCTGAATTGCCTCAGGGTGTTGCTGAAAGAAGTAATTCATGTTGAAAGTGGTAATCATAACAATATGGATGCATTCAGCTTAAGTGAGTACCCAAGGAATTACTACCTTCACCCCGAATAAGTAACCTATAGTCCCCAAGGGCATTCAACGCGATGTAAACATAGGACGTTCGGTGTCGTTGTGTTACCGTGTCTTGGTATTGCCTTGTGCATACAGTACACCCTTCTTATGCCAACATCCATGACTTGCCATTGGGAGACCCTCCGGGAATCATTCATTCTCCCCAACATGTACTTACCATTGGGCCTCTGTAGTGGTATAGAAGGTGCCAATACTAAGGTCCTACAAAATCATTAAGAGTCCCTAACATCCTGTTTTACTGGGTTTTTACGGCTTAGCCGTATACAAGGCTACGGCTTAGCCGAGTGGGTCAAATTCCTTCCGGATTTTTCATGCGCAATTACGGCCCAACCGTATGTTAGCCTACAGCTTAGCTGTGCTAAGCCTACGGCTAGGGTACGAGGAGGTTACGGTTTAGCCATAGTGTATTCCACGGTGCAGCCGTGTACCAGCCGTAGAAAGAACTGGGTTTCGTGAGCTCTCTGGAAAGCTCGCCGTAGGAAGACCTACGGCTTGGGTACGGGCTGGATACGGCTTAGCCGTATTGAAATCTACGGCTTAGCCGTAGTCGAGCCGTAGTACAAAATTCCATTTTTCTGCTCTCTGGACTTTGAGCCGTAAATGCTCACGGCTTAGCCGTAGCTTCGCCGTAAGCTTCAGAATCAGTTCTATAGCTTAATTTCTGTACGGAATCAACACAGAACTGACTTGTGAGGAAATTCTAAGGCTCAATTGACGTGTCCTTGAGAGTATCCCATACTCACACACCCTCCTATTCCCTTCTTGGCATTCTAACTCAATGCACACCAATGCACACCACATTCATATCAATTAAAACAATGAAGGGGAATAGCTGAAATTGAAAATATGAAGAGCTGATTCAATACACAATAACTTTGTCATTCATGCAATACATATGACTCTAATACTTGCCTTTTCACCAGTATTAGCCCTCCCAACTCTTTTTTGTTGAGTGCTCGAAGGAAACTCTCTAAACTGAAATGGGTTCTCTACAAGTAAAGCATGCAATGAAGAATAAAGTTTAGATTCACATGCATGCCATGTAGTTGAGTGCTTATGACTCTAATAAACCCTAAATGACTGAATGGAAGAAATCCTTCACCTTATACTGATGTAGTATGGAAGAAGATCGTGATGCTAAGAAGGAGATACCCAAGAAGAAGAAGAAGAAATAAAAGAATGGATGGAAGCTATAGGTGTTGCATGCAAGCTCTATCTCCTCCTTTTCCAACTCTAGGGTGAATGGAGAGAAATGAAATGAAGTGGCTCCAGCAACCGAACGAAGACGAGGAGAAAGAATGCACGTTGAATCTCTTTTTCAACCTGAAAACTTCCTACATTTAACATGCAGGTCCATAGGTTCTACAAAATTACAGTTTAGGCCTACCGCACCTCAATTGGTCCAAGACGAGTTCAGATTTGATCGAGCCCAACACCAAAGATGATCTACGCGAAGAATTACACAAAAGCAATGGACGAGGTGTCCAAGGGGTGCAAGGACAATTTACAAAAAGGCCCTTAACTACTAAAGTGGGGCCGAACTCCGCCCAACTCCCTATCTAAGGCCCAAACCCGCTAATTTTTGGATTAAATTGGCTTTAATCGAGTTCAATTAATATAGAACAAGCTTAATTAACGTAAATCAAGATTTGTGGGATTCGGGACCTTACACAATGTATTCGTATCGGACCCATATGATGCTTGTACTTGTACTTGATACTGCACCGATAACTTCTGGGGTATAAGTTTAATAATATCCTACTTAGCCAGTCCACTATTTCATTTATTTCTTTAAGTTTTCTTACTTTTCAACATAGAAAATGTTAGAATTGAACATAAACAATGATAATTTCATTAATTAAAATGTAATTTAAAGGAAAATTTAGGACACCTGTATCCATATCCGTGTCCTAAATTTTCTAAAGTGCAGAGTCATATCCCCGATCCCTGTATCCGTGTTCATACCCGTGTTTGTATCTGAGCATCATAGAACATAACCCTTTTTCCCTTTGTTCTTGTGCTTCTGCCGGCGTGAGCCTCTTGATGAGAGGGAGCGTAGGCTTGTTAGAATTTGAATTTACTACAGATTTGATGCGTCCCTCCTTCATTTTGATTGAACGTTGATGGACACTGACCGCTTCTTGTAGCCTGGCTAGGCTGAATGCATCAGGGAGGTCGATGGGTTTCAACTTTTGGACCCTGATATGAATGCCATCCTTCAACCTTCTCAGATATATGCTGACCAAAATTTCCTCGAGAGCCCTTGAACTCGATTGGAGAGTCTTTGGAACTCTTTATGATAATCGAGCACAGTTGAAGTTTGGCGGAGTTTCGATAATTTACCTGCAAAATTTTCACTTTTTGCCAGCCCATAACGGATCTTCATTGCATCCTTGAATTGTTCCCAGCTTGCATCAGGTTGGTAATTAATATACCATTGATACCATTCCAAAGCATCTTCTTCCAATTGTTTAGGGATGCAATTGTGAGCCATTGTGTTATGGGAACTTGGTGATAGCCAAAAAATTGCATGGCTTTGAATGCCACCCACTGGTGTTCTTACCATCAAACCGAGGAAACTTCAATTTCATGGTGCACGTCAGGATCCCACCATTGTTGCCAAATACTTGCCCAGATGCGGAAGCTGGAGAATGCACAGATGACCCATCAATGGGCTGCATCTGGTCCAAGCGTTGTAAAATCTCTGCCAATAAAGTGCCATGCCGCTCACAGGTCTCTTGTAATTTGTTCTGGGAGTTTTGCAGACTGCGCATGCGTTCTTCCATTTGACCCCGTGTTCCTTCAGCCATGTTGGAACCTTGCTCCAATACCAAATTGATATGATAATTTTCATTAAACTCAGAAGGAGACTTGCAAGGGCCTTTCTTGCGTCCCCGAGCTATAGTGTAATGGATAAAGGAACACCGCTCAAGAGTTTTCAAGAGAGTTAATCTAAGATGAGAGATTAAAACAGGGTATGAGTTTGGCAAATTGGATAATGCATATCCTTCTTTTATTAACAGCTGAAAATAAATAGAGACTAAACAGTTACATCTGTTTACCAGGATAACTTCTAAAAAGTGTGGTCCCACTAACACAAATCACAGCCCACGTACAAAAAACTAACACACATAACAGCCTGGTAACTATTCACACAGCAACAAAAGGTCCCTATTGACCAGGTCACCAGGCAACTGAGAACCCATTCCTGCATGTGTCATTTGCATGGCTAATAAGGGAAAATTCCCTTATCAGACAAACACAGAGAAGCAAAAACAGATTTCACACCTCTTTCACGGAAACCTCATTTCAGAAAATGGGTCCTTAGTGTCAGTTGTTGGATATTTTCCAAAAACCAACATTAAAAAAAAAATAATTAATTTCTAGGGACGCTTGAATGTGTCATTTCAAATATTTTAAGTTGTGTCTTTTCAAAAAAATGTTTGTGCCCTTTGAATGAGATGTGTCTCTTGGGCCCTTTTGAGTGGATGTAACCCTTTGAGTGGATGTGACCCAATTCTAAGAGATGCTTTCGATATATATTTATTTAGGCCTATTTCAACTTTTGACACATTGGATAAGAGCATTTTATTCTATTTTATTTTATATTTTGATTTTAAGTGCAATTCCATATTTCTGATTCTAGTGTGCAGATTTCGAATTAGACTTGAGCATTGTATCCTAGGGACAAAATTTCATCAAAACCACCTGCATTTGGGAAATTGCCGTCTTTAAGAAAGCTTGTTAATTGGTGTGCCTTGCACATTACTTTTATTGCGTTCTTATTCAATTTCTCACATTCACATTATGCCAAGTATTATTATTTACATTCACTAATTATTTATTCTAATTGTTTACTTATTTTCTGATTGCACATTCTTTGTAGGTAATTTCCCCAACATCAGCGAGGTTCTGAAGTCATGGCGCATCATGACATAGAACTTTCATATTTTCTATGGAAACTATTGTCATTTTTCAAAACCACCTTTTCCACCATTTTCAAAGAAGATTGGGGCATGTCCTTGGGATTTTCTTCTTGTCATTTTTTTCTTAATGCACCTTCAATAATTGCTCTTGCTGGTCCCCGGAAGTCAGTTTCAAAGAATAATTCACCATAATTGCTCTTGTTCGTGAGCCTATGCTATGAGTTCTTTTTTTTTTTTTTTTTTTTTGAAAAAGGTATATCCTAGTTCCGATGAGGCTTTAACTGTAGGAATATCAAATTAAAGGAGCGGGTCATTGTAGTGCTGCCAACATAATGACTTTTTATTTTTGGTAAGAGTGTTTTTGGAGTTGGAAAAGTGTGGTGGGTTCTTTGGTAATTTTCAAGTGGGGGCTGGGCCATAAGGGCCTTAAGGCCCTTATGGGCTTCTACTAGTTGGGGTCTACCCCTGAGGGTGCTGTGAGCTTGATATACATTGTTACACCATTCTCAGTCAGCTTAATCTTATAGAGTATAAGTGGTTGTCAACACCTTTCAGTAGAGGAATATCAAATTAAAGAAGTGGACTTGATCAACAGTGCGGTTGAAAACTCAAGACACTCATAAGAAATGTCTTCATAATATATGGTATGTTCCCAAATTTCACCCTGATACGAGTTAGTCCCACTCTAGATTAACCAATTGGAAAAAAGATATTATTAACACAATTTTAGCTTATTCATTTTCATCAACTACGTTGGATAGCCATATGCTGAGTTGAGATGCGAGCTTCAATGTTGCTTGTTTTTCTTTTTTTTAATGGCTAATCGAAAAAGCCTCTTGTGTCTAGTGGAGTTAATAGGTGCCAAAACCCAATCTAACCATGTGCGAGTTCATGGAAACATTGCACAGAATTAGAAGATCTAGATCCTTATGTTCTTTTTTTTTTAAGTGGTAAAATATGAAAAATATATATATTTCTCTTGTCTAAATAGTGGTTTAAATAAAGTTGGCTTCAACGCTTGTTCTATTGTATCACTTGAGATGATGTTTTATTTTATTTTTGTAAAGCATACAAAAAACAAAAAGACTCATTAGTCATTTGCACATCCCAGCTATAAAACTAGAAAATATGGGCAGAAACAAGAAATATCAGATTGCAAATTTAAAAATGTAAAAAATCAAATCATAAAACTGGAATACCCCTCTGCTTTCCGTGGACATTATTTTCATCACGAATCGCAATTAGGTGTGGACCCAAGTATAATCACGTGGGTGTGGTTGCACCCACGAGATTTGAAAAAACCTCTTAAATAAAATCTTAATTTTTTTTATTTTATTATTTAATCTCTTCAGTTCCACCCAAACAAAATCCTTGGTCCAGCATTGGTCACAGTGGAACAGGAATGAGTAACATGACTTGCTGTTACATAGTGATTTTTTTTTTTTCTTTTGGGGGGTCATGTTTGGGTTCACACTGGAACCAATTGCAGCCTGGATCTGCCTATTAACATATTGGAGGAGGTTTTTTCTTTTCTTTACTCTTTTTTTTTTTTTCGTCTTTCGTATTGGAACAAATTCACTTCTCCATGACAAGTAATTGTCATGATCCAACTTGATCGAGAGAAAATTTATAATAGCATTACTACGGACTCTGGAGGCCGATTGAGAGAGGTAGACTTTCATAGAATTTCTAATGAGAATTTGTGGTGTTGGGAATTTGTAGACTCGATGTAAAGGCTTGTCCCCTTGGCATTTGGAAATACCATATTTATTTGCAAGAATTTCAGATTCCAACCACCTAAAAAGTCTCAATATTAGCCCATAGAATTCTCAAAATCCAACTTAACCTTGACATTTGCAAATCCTCTACTCAAGAAGAGGATTTAGGAATTCCAAAATGAGAACTACTTTTTGAATTCTCCATATGTAAATTTCTTCTATTAAGCAATGAGTCCCTTTGAAGGTAGAAGATATCATCACTTGTATTCATAGGTGTCATCATTTTCTTTTTGGATGCTATTTTAGATTTGTAGCATAATCTCTAATGTCTATTAAAATGGTGACACAAACACAACATAAGCTTCCTTTTTAATTTGTGGGGCACCAACAGCAAGTGAAGTCAAGTCTCCTTTTCCCTTGCAAGTAGCCAACCATTCCTCTCTCAGGTCTCAACCCATTCTCCTCTTTCTCCTTGCACCTTTGGGAGGGAGGGAGGGAGACAACAGGTAGAAGGGACGATAGAGTTTTGTTATCTTGTTTGAGGATTGCGTGCTCTAATACCATGAAACCAAGAAGGTAATGGTGGAATTTTTTGTTAACTATCTTATCCTTTGAATATGATACTTTTGAAGTTTCCAAATTCTGTAGACTGTTAAGGAAGCCAACTCCCGAGGCAATCTCTGTTATTTTCTCTTAAACGATGATCACATTTTGTTCTCTTTTTATTTACCTTTGTATTTTTCTTTGACATCTCTGTGCTTTTCTTGTGCTCTGCAGTCTTCCCAAAAGCCTTGAAATTTGCCTTTGAAGGCTCAAGGAGCAAGTGGGGTTAGAACAAAAATGAGTGAAGAAATCATAGGTAGCTTTCTGTTTCTGCAATGAATATTCTTGTCATATATATCCATGCAGTTTCAAGTTTCAAAGGCATCATAACACATATCCAAGTCATGAACAGGGTGGGCCAACGAGCAGAAATAAATGTTAGGGTGGGGCCATCTCAAGCATACAAAAAGGTGGTCCATAGATTGACCCATTCTGCCTGGCCCTGCCTCTACCCCTGCTCTTAAGGAACCCTAACAGCCTTTATCATTTTATTAGATACAAAAGTGAGTCTTTTACATGTTGACCAAATCTAGTCCATAGTGGGTATGGGGTGATTAAATTTTCCTTCTTTTTTTCCTCTTTTATTTTCTTCTTTTCTATTTTTTGATATTATTTCTGTTTTCAATTGGACAAAATGTACAATTCCATGAACCACACTAGAACATACGCCAATTTGGACTGATAATTGAACTTCAACTATCCAATTTTTATTCTATGTTTGGCATCTTCCTCAATCTATTAATCCTTTCTAATTATCAAGCCGATGTATTGGAATGAATATCTTTGTAGTATTGGAATTTCAAACAAGAATAGCAATTCTTAAAAATTAAAAAGTATGTGGTTATTGAAAAACATTTAAAATTATAATTTAAAGTTTAAAACACAACCAATAACCTTCAAGGTTTAATTTTAGGTTGTCATTTCTTTTGTCTAAACTCATTGACTCGCCCGTTGTTAATAAATCAACCGGTTTGAATGTTTTGAATGGCGATAGGTTGAGGTGGACAATTGATGTGATTTAATTAGAAATAAGCAGTTTTGGTTGAACTTATTAGCACAACCCCGGATTTCCGATCGAGTGTAGATCAATCTTCCGAAGGATTGATCGAATCCGGATATGGATTCCAGCCCCTAGGGGACCCTTACAAGAGAAAAAACACCATAACAGAGATAAATCTTAAAAGAGAATTTTAATTGATTGAAAATAAGCATATCTATTACAATGAAGAGCTCCTTCTTATATAGGAAGGGCTATTGCTAAACTAGGAAAGAGTAATCCTAAACAATCATGGCTTGCTAAATTAAATTAAGTCTTAATCGTAACTCAACATATAATAGGAAATAAATAAATAATTAAAACTATCTAACTAAAGATAGGAATCCCTGATCTTGGATAGATCATGGATCAAGTGAGGCTTGCATAACTTATCAGCTATATGTAGTCATACCTCGTCAACTAGGTTGGATTGGCTTTTTTTTTTTCCTTTTTTATGATATTTATACTTCAAAATTGAATATGTGTAAATTTTCATGAGCCGCACTAAAAATATCAGCCAATTTGCACAGATATTTGATAAACTCGACTAGTCGCTGAACCAGTGAAGTCTAAGGTTAATTTGAACCCAATCCAATTGGTGGTTCATTTGAATCTAACTGTAACATCAACATGATATCATAGTTTTTTATTTACTAAATGTTAATTAGTTAATATAAATCTAAAACATATATAAAAATTAAAGCTAGAAACATCAAACAAAAAAATAAGGTTTGAAAAAAAAAAACATGATTCTTGAAACAATTTGAGTTTTCAGTTTTAAAGTTTAAAATACAAAATAATAACAAATCAAAATTTTACTTTTGGATTGGCATTTCATTTTTTTTTTAATTCATTGGCTTATTGTTAATGAATCATTTGGTTTGAATGTTTTGAATGGCTAACCATAAAATGATACCCACAAATTATGAGTGTAACAAGCATATATGCACATACACTTTTGTTTTTAGATTGGCATTTCTGTTCTAAATTTGCTCATTGGCTCATTGTAAATAAATCATCTTCTTTGAATGTTTTGAATGGTAAACCAGAAAATGATACCCACAACTATGAGTGCAATTACCTTATATGCACATGATCACTCGCGTGCATTTACACACACACACACAATGGACAATCAAGGAAGAAAAGAGCCTTTAGAGATTTTGGTGCACATCCACACATGGGTGACATTTGGCAATCAAAGGAAGCAATAGGTTGATTAGATTTGGGTGTGTATTAGGAGCTACGAAGCACGGGTACTTCCAAAATGTATACGTACCCATACTGGGTGCTTACCCGTACACGTACCGGGTATGGGTACGGCAAACAACGTATTGGGTACGGTCAAACGTACCCTGTATGTTTTGACTTTGTGGGTACAGGATAAGAACGTTTGTGGATATAGGATGGGTACGTTCCTAGTACTTTTGTAAGAGGTTTTTTTTTTTTTTTTTGTAAAAACTTTTGTAAGAGTTTGAAAGAGCTAAAAATATGATTTTTAACTTTAGCCCTAACCCTTTTTGACGAACTTAAAAGGAAAAATGCTTTAGCCCTAACCAATCTCCAGTCCCCTTTTTTCCAATGAAAAAAAGGGAAAATGGAAAGGTAGAAGAAGAAGGAAGGAATGCCGGATTATGAAATATAAAAAATAATATTGCTGTTGCTTTTTTTTTCATTATGTTGAATTTGTAATGGTATTAAGTAATTGTTGGCTTGTTGCATCTAAGAATTCTAACATACTTTAATTATTAGCACATTGCATTATTAAAATTTTAAAAAAATATAATTCTTTAATGGACGTACCCCAACTGTACCCGCATCCTGTTTTTTTAAGATTTTACCGTATCAGCATACTCGTGCCGTACCCATATCGGTACCCATACCGATACCCGTGCTTCATGAATTAGGAGTGTGGTCGATATCCAATTCATTTAACAAGATCCTAGCCCTTATTGTTAGGTCCTAGAAATTTAGTAGCTATCATGAATTTTTTATTGTGTTAAAATCCAATGATATATAGCTATGTCCAAGTTATTCTAAATTAGGACCAAGGCCAACTTAAAGTTATTTGTGAAAAAAATTAAATTGATTCAAATATAGGCCCATATACGGATCCACTAAGGGAGTGACAGTTAGGGGTGATATAGGTTTGGAATCACTTTCCACCAATTATAGTGCTGAACCACCATATGCTTGGGTTGATTTAGTGAAATATTGATATTAGCCATCTCTAAGTGTTTAAACATAATCAACTTTATAGTGACATTTGAATTTGAGTAGGATATGGGAGTGTACCAATATGCGTTATGGTATTGTTTATAAGTTTGGATTTAAAAGGGTGGTCCCTTGTAACTAGTTGAGGGGAGAGGAGTTCATAACTTTCATATTATCTTGCTCCTTTTATAATTTTTCGTTTGATCGAAGCTTGGCATAAACTTTATTGTTGTTGTAGTTTATTTTTGTAGATGCTATGGAGTCATTTTTTGGGGAATGCATCAGTGCCCTGAAGCAAGGATGGATAAAAGCATGGACGACGTTAACGACCATCAAAAGCGTTGAACGTGATATGGAAAGTCTGAGAAAAACAATGGATGAGTTGCGTGCTCGAGAACAAGATGTGATGATGGAATTAGAAGGAGAAGGGGTGCAGCAAGGCAAGAAGCGAAAGAGAGAGGTAGATGTATGGCTGGAAAATGTGAAAAGATTTAAAGGAGAAGTAGAAAAAGTACGAGTTGAGAAGGGATGGATCTCGCGTTACAAATTGGCAAAGCATATTGCAGATATGAAAATTGAGGCAGTCCAACTTCAGGAGAAGAGCAGATTTTCAAATGGGGTGGCAATAGAACCATTGTTGGGCATTCCATGTCCACAACCCGCAGCAACCTTAATTGGCAAATCGGCAAAGGAAACAATGAAAAGAATATGGAATCTCCTATTAGATGTGGAGATCAAAAAAGTCGGGGTTTATGGAATGGCAGGAGTTGGAAAAACGACTATTGTGAAGCACATCTCCAATGAATTAATAAATTCAAATGTTTTCAAAAGCATTATTTGGGTCACTGTCTCAAAAGCCCTTGATTTGCACAGGTTACAACAAGAAATCGCAAGTGCTATTGAGTTGAACCTATCCAATGCATATGACAATGAGGAAAGCATATCATCAAAAATTCATGCAGCATTGTCTCGAAGAGAAGGATGTTTACTCATTTTGGATGATTTATGGAAACCATTTTCTTTGGACAGAATAGGAATTCTGGAACCAAATCAAACACATGGGTTTAAACTTGTGATAACAACTCGTTCTTTAATGGTGTGCAGAGGCATGGAGAGTGAAAGAACAGAGAAGGTGGAGATCCTTTTGCCTGAGGAAGCATGGGACTTGTTTGAAGAAAAAGTTGGTGGTCATGTGTTGGATTCTTTAGAAATTAAACCCATTGCAGAGCTCATTGTTAAGGAATGCGATTGTCTACCACTAGCAATCATCACAGTCGGACGAGCTTTAAGAGAGGCGGGAGATGTTAGTGTGTGGAGAAATGCACTTAATGAATTAAAATGCTCATATACAGAAATTGATGGTATGGATGACTATGTCTTTCCTCGTCTGATGTTTAGTTACAATCGGTTAAAAAACGATAGGCTCAGAGGTTGTTTCTTATATTGTGCCTTGTATCCTGAAGATTATCAGATAAATACAGAGGAGTTGATAGAGAATTGGGTGGGGGAAGGACTGATAGATGAAATGGAGAATAAAGAAAGGGAGAGGGACAAGGGATATACAATCTTGAGGGAACTCATTGATGCATGTATGATAAATAGCCCTAGTTCTGAGAATTCTGTAGGTAGACCAAATGTGATACAGCTGCATGATTTGCTTCGGGATTTAGCAATCAATATTACAAGAGCAAGCCCTCGGTTCATGGTTAAAGCTAGGGAACATTTAGAGGAGTCACCAAGAGTGGATGAATGGGTGGAAGACATGAAGAGAGTATCACTGATGGAAAATAATATTAAAATACTGTCAGGCCGACCCATGTGCCCTCAACTCACCACCTTGTTCTTACAGGGAAACTATTGGTTAAGTGAGATATCCAATTCCTTTTTTGAAAATGCCCAAGGCTTTAGGGTGGTTGACCTATCTCAAACTGGGATTAATTCATTGCCAGAATCATTTTCTGTGTTGAAGAATCTTCGCATATTGAAATTAAATTCTTGCCAACAGTTACACAAGGTGCCTTGTCTAGCAAAGTTGAGACATCTAAGGGTATTGAGCCTTGATAGTACATTCATAGAAGAGTTGCCACAAGGGGTGGAAGACTTAGTTAACCTCAAAAAGCTTAGTCTCAACTGCACTGCAAGATTGAAGTTATTTCCGGCCGGAATTATACCGAAGTTATCCTGTCTGAGAGAACTACAGATGATTGAGAGTGGATGGAGATGGCCATCTAACACTGTGAGGGCAGCTGCGGATCTTGAAGAAATTGTAAACTCGAGTCAGATAACTCATCTTCGACTTTCTTTTGACGACGTTCAAGGCTTCAATAACTTGGTTGGATATGGGAAGTTGTTGGCAATGGAAAGCTTCTGCATTGCTTTAGGGAGAGCACATATAAATAATTTTATTGTTGATCATTTGAAATGTGTCGTAGTGGGAAGTGGTGTAGTCAAGGGAAGTCATGCTAGCACTCTCATGCTCCCTAGCTACATTGAGGGAATGAAAATCACTAAATTGCACGACATTACTAGCCTATCACAGTTTTCTTACCCATCAAATGAAAACCAACTCAACTTAGCTTTTGTCAATCTTAAGGAGTTGACAGTCATGAGTTGCAAACAGATGAAGAGTTTGTTATCTGTTGGACTACTGCAGGACCTTCGAAATCTGGAATTGTTATTTATCGGGTTCTGTCCCTTGATGGAAGATGTAGTGGTAGATGATGGGCATGCTCTCACTTCCATCTCACTTCCAAGGTTGTGGAGTATACGCATAACAGACTTGCCTGAATTGAAGAGCATCTTTAAGACGACGGTCACCTGCTCTTCTCTTAAATATATCAAAGTTTACAAATGTCCTAAGCTGAAGAAGCTTCCTTTCACTAGCGTAGAGAACATCTACGGAAACAGAGAATGGTGGGATGCATTGGAGTGGGACGATCCTGACATCAAGGTCCACCTTCAAGACCGTGTCAGCGAATGGGATTTTACCATTTAACTAGTTTTATGTATAAGGAGATAATCTTGTTGTGCGCTGAGAGCGCTTTCGTGCGCTGGACAATCCCTCCTTTTAAAATATATGGTCGGTCATGATTAAAACACAGTTCCAAAAAAGGCGTGATTGTTAAAATGAGTAGATTTCGTTCACTCTCTCACTTTATTGTTTCTCTTTCTTGATGTGGCACGCCTTTATTTCTCCTCCATCTCCATTTCCCAACCCATTATCTAGCCCTATCTCATTTAACTCAATCAAACTACAATCTGAAAAAAAAAAAAGAAAAAAAAACCCCCACTCCATCTCTATTTGTGTTTCATATTGGGCACAGATTTATGTAGCATCTGGTCTCATCTTTGCGTAGTTGATCTGCTATCGACTTTTACCATTCAGAATAAATAAAACTATGATTTTCTTATGATGAAATTAAGAATTTTAATTTCTTCCTACTGGACTTAGTTATGGATCATAAACCAAACATAATGATTTGTGTTGCATCTAGTCTCACCCTGTGATTGTTTGATCAAGGATCATGCTTAATTCAAGTGTGGTAATTGGTTCCTTTAGCAATGGATTCTTGTAGTTTAGTTGCCGATCTGCTGGGATAGAGGGACTCCATCGTTTCCAAATGCTCACTTCAATACAAAGTTTTTACTCTTGTTGTTGCTTCTCTGCGACAGGTGCCTGGAGAAATTAAAAATGGGTCTTTTTGTTCTATTTTAGTTATTCTAGTTAATTCTTTGTCGTTAGTGTTAAGAACTGAAAGTGGGTTTTTGCTTTCTTCCTTTCCATTCAACCAAACTCCACTACCGTGCATTTAGATGGTTCGGATCAGCTGACATGGTGCGGATCATATTGATTGGCTGCTGCTCTCTCCTTTATTTGTTCTTCTAAATCTCTCTGCTTCCTTCAACTTGTTTTCAAAGATAAATGAAGATGAGTGTCACGGATACAACTGGCACATGTTGCTGCCCTGACATCAAAGCTCTATAGTTTATTCAAATTAGACGAAAAAAAAAAAGGCCATATCATTGGTTTGCATGCCAAGCTATATGAGTCATGTTAAGACAGAAAGCAAGAAGGGCTCTCTGTTGAGAGATAAGAGGGGGAGACCAAGAGATGGAGCGGAGAGGTTGAAAATGGCTTCGAAGATGAGAAGACACAGGTGATGGAGAAGAGAGAAGGATGTCTTTGAGATGGAAAGGCAAGAGATAATAGAAATAACATGTCCGATTTTCTCGGGATATTTCCAGCCTCTTTAGGTTTCCTTTAAAGGATCTTCTTTTTAAGGATGGGGATGGAGTTTTCATCTCAACCGTTCAAAGTTTTCAAAAACAAGGAGATGGATAATCGCGTGTAAACTAGTCTCACCACACCATTGTGAGATATCATTTCCAATTTTGTGCTCAAATCTTGTTGTATTGAGACCGGGTTGTGCTGGGATTAAACTCTGCAGAACTTGTTTGGCAACCTTATTAAAATACTCTGTCGAGAATATGGCAAATGAAACTTGGTTGGTAACGGTGGTCCTTGCTTATCAAAATCAGATAACCCTCGAGCCGGAAGTCATAGGTTTGAAGGCTGGGCTGGCGAGGGACACCCTAAGTTATAAATGAAAAAAAAAG
Source organism: Sextonia rubra (assembly GCA_037013555.1). Classification (NCBI taxonomy): domain Eukaryota; kingdom Viridiplantae; phylum Streptophyta; class Magnoliopsida; order Laurales; family Lauraceae; genus Sextonia; species Sextonia rubra. The sequence continues at coordinate 1,981,769 of JASUAD010000027.1, forward strand.
AACAACTGTGTAACAAATTTTGTTCAACGAATAGAAATAAGAAAATCATAGGATCTAAAATGTGAGACCACCTTTTAATGTTTGCAACACTATATTATTGGTATACATGGGAGCCACCTGTAAAAATTACAATGTAATATCCGCCTTGAAAAATTAGAACATGGGATCCATATTCATAGGACTAATGGGCCTACTTTTATAAGAATTATACTGTGGGTCTATATTTTTAAATGTAAATATGGGACCCATCTTTATGATTATAGTATGGTATAAACCTTTATAAATTAGAATATAGGCTCACATATATAGGATTTATATTATAGGCCCACCTTTTGTGATTGTGTCTACATGGCCCACATTTAGAAATTACAATGTGGAGTCACATTTTTTATGATTTGGATAGAGGACCCACATTAAAAAATTACAAACTACCCACCTTTGAAAATTATAATAGATTATAATGTGAGGTCATTCTATTTCTTGATTGTGAACATAAGACCAATTACAAAATTTACGTGGTACCCACCCTTAAAAATTAGAACATGAAGCCAAATTCATTGGAATTACAATGTGGGTCCACCTTTTGGCATTTTTTTAAAAAAGATTATATTTTTTTTTTGAAAGATTAAATATTTTTTTAAAGATCAAATAATTCTTTTGAAAGATTAAATATTTTTTTTAAAAGATTAATATTTTTTAAAAGATTAAATATTTCATTCATTATTTCGTGCAATCCCATCATAGGTTTGTTTTTTTATATTTTAAATGGAATTTAATTTGATCTACACTCTTTACTCTCTATCACGTAATTCAAATTAACAAGAGTGAGTGGAACTCGAGGATACTCACAACAGCATTTTAATGATTTCTATTATAGGATAATGTCCTATCTCTTCCATTTCTTAAAATTTTTTCTTTTTTATGTGTTTTTTAGTGTTTTAACATTGTTTTTATTATCATAACTCTAGTTTATTTTTTCTATTGCGGCTTTCATGGGTTTTTTTAGTTTTCGTGGTAATAGATTTTCATGGACTGATATTTTTTTCTTTTATTTTTTAACTTCATTTTTTCGTTTCTAGGCCTTGAGCTTTCATGAGTTTATTTATTTATCCTAAGTAATTTTTATTATTGGATTGTCCATAGACTTATTTTCATATTGTATTTTTGTGGTATTTGTATCAAACGTTTTTCTTCATTATGAGTTTAATCTTTTGATTTCAAAAGAATGTTTTAAGTAAAATACTCAACTCATTTCAAACAAATTTAAGTGCTTTAATTTAGAAACTTACCGATTATCTTTTGTTATTATTTATTGTTTTAATTTTGAATGTGATTTTTACCTCCATAATATAAAATTTAGACTAATTATTATTTAATATTTTAATTATTTTTAATGTCATAAATTATATATTACCCATGCTAAGCATAGGAGAGTATTCATGAATCATGCCAACCTGAGCCTGTTTTCAGCCTAGCCTGCTTTAGCCTGGGCTTGGACATTAAATTAAAGTACTTATGCTGGGCTCGGATTATTTAACTAGGCCCATTTAAGAAGAATGGTGGGCTTTGATTGAATGGTAGACAGACCAAACTCGGCCAGACCCAACTATAAAAAATAATTGCGAAAACAAAAAAGGAGGCTGGTCTTGAACACATGAGAACAAGTACCTAAACCAATTGAGATAAGGGAAAGAACATAGCAAAAGGGCTTTTTTTGTTATAGTGTTAAATTGGGCTAGGCTCGGGCTTAATATGCTCCAAGTAGGTCCGTCTCAGGCTAGCCAAGTATGGAGCTCAGAAGTCGCTCCAGGCCTGGATATTCCTTAGCCCAACTCATGAACACACCTATTATCTAGTGTGCGGATAAGCAAATTTTAAAGAGTCTATTATCTAAACCTTTCACCCCTTATTTTGTGTAATCCCGGTTTCTGATTTTAGATGGGGTTTAATTGGATCTGCACTCTTTAATCTCCCTTCAGTCACGTAATGCTAGAGTAAGTGAAACACGAGGATTCTCACAACTGCATTTTCATTGATTTTAGTTATACAATCGTGCCATATCTCTTCCCTTTCTTTAATTTTTTTTCCTTTTTTTATGCATTTTTTGGTGTTTTAATGTTTTTTTCTTTTTATAATAGTTCTATTTTATTTTATTTTTTCAATTTAGATGGATTCTTTTTGTTTCCGTGGTAATAGGTTTTCATGGATTTATGTTTTTCTTTTATTTTTTGTCTTCGAATTTTGGTTTTTAGTCATTGAATTTTTATGGGTTTATTTGTTTCTTCTTAATTTTATTATCAGACTATCTATGGACTTTAATTTTCAGTTTGTCTTTTTTTGGCAATTTTATCAAATCTTATTTTTTTTATTGGTTTATTTTCCTGATTTCAAAATAATGGAAGTAAAATATTGAACTTCTTTCATACAAATCAAAGTTCTCGCGTTTATTAACCAACTATTTTTTATTATTATAGATTTTGAAATTTCATTGCAAAATTTTATATTATTGAAATTTTATTGAAGTTAAATAATATGATTTAGACTAAATATTGTTTAAAATTTTAGTTCTTTTTAATGTTATAAATGATATTGATGAATTAGCAAAGGGGAGATTTTTGCGGGCATATATATTTCAACCCTGGTTTTTTTTAAAGAATAAAAATTGCAATAACATTGTCTTTCCTACCAAAAAAACAAAAAAAGAAAAAGGAAACATTAAATTGTTTTAAGGGGTGATAATTGCATAAATTTAGGTAATAGATAGACATTTTGGTCCTTCCATCTCCGTGATTAAATGGCCCCCACAAGCTGCAGCTGCTTGCAAAATAACTGCCTGGTTGCTCTTGATAGAATCCACAAGATGATCATATTCAGGTAAGGACCAGGCCCATGTTGGTATTATCGAAATCCATCCTTGGTTCCAGAGCTGTTATCTTTCTGGGTTAGGTCTAGTTAATTAGGGTGGCAACGTGGCTACATAAAGTCTCAATTCAATTGTTTCTAATGGATCAAGGTTTGGATTCAATTGCTTCTACAGGACTAAGTTCTTGCTTCAATTGTTTCTACCAGCCCAAAAAGTCTGATTAAATTGTTTGAGGCCTGGATTCAATTGTTTCTACGGGACCAAGGTCTGGATTCTGGATTCTACTGCTTCTAAAGAAAGCTTTTTCAATATTCCCCTCAGATGAAACCTAGCCTGTTGTTAGCTCTTATACCATACTTAGTTTTAATAAGTTGCTCTGGTGCCATATTAAATTTCCCCCGCTAACTAATTATGCCAAAACCTCAAAACCTTAATAGAAGCAGTTGAAATACTTTTTGACACCTAAAACTAAAATGTATCACTTATTTTGGGCAGTTAAGAACCCCATTACATAGTCATGTGGCTCAACTTGTCCGGATTCAGGAACTATAGGCCCATAGGTTACTCAAAAGTGAACTGAAGAGGCCCATTCGGATACTGAAACAGGGGTGAGTTGTGATGATACTAACAGTTTTTTTTTTTTTTACATTGTGATTTTGTGCTTGCAGCAGTCTAATGTCTCGTACTGACTATTAACTTTCAAGGTTGAGATGATAACACCTTCAATAATTGGGATTCATTTTACTATTAATTCCTAGGAATTCAACTCCATGCAAACAAACAGTCCCTTATTTGGTGAATGATAACAACTTCCTTCATGCCGAAAAAACATGAAGAATAATTTTTTAAATATTTCTGTACCATTTTATTATCTTCCAAACTAAGAAAAGGGATTTGTCCAATCAATATAATTTTGGATTTAAGAACTGAAAAAAGTCACGACTCATGACAGAACTTTCTTTATTATATGGGAAACCATTGTCGTTTTTTTAAACCAGCTTTTTTCACCCTCCATTTTCAAAGAAGAATGGGGCATCTCCATGGCATTTTCTTCTTGTCATGTTTTTCTTGAAGCACCTTCAATAATTTCTCTTACTCATCCCCACATAAATGTTAGTTTCTATTAGAAAAACGAACCACAATTGCTCTTGCTTGTGAACCTATCCTATCAGGCTTTTACTAGAGGAAAATCTAATTGAAGAAGAGGAGCAGCCCACCTATTGAAAATTCAAGATAAAAAATGCCTTCACAATGTATGGCTTGTTTTTAAATTTTATCCTAATAAAAGTTGGTCCCACTCAAGATAAACTAATTAAAAAAAATATATGGTATGCATTTTCGTTAATTGCTCTTGCTAGTCATACGCTGACTTGAGATGTGAGCTTCAATGTTGCTTTTTTCTTTCTTTCTTTTTAATAAGGCTAATCCAAAAAGCCTTTTGTGTCTAATGGGGTTAATAGATGCCAAAACGTAACCAAATCCAAGTTCATGGAAACATTGCGCAATTAGAGGATCTAGATCCTAATGTTTTTCTTTTCTTTAAGTGATAAAATGTGAAAATATATGTTTCTCTTGTCTAAAATAGTGGTTTAAATAAAGTTGTATTAAACATTTCATTCTATGGTATCACTTGAGATGACATTTTATTTTCACGAAGGATACACCCGACTCATTAATTCCAACTAGGGAACAGCTTTTGAATTCTCCATATATGATTTTTTTTTATCCTGCAAAACAAACAGGCCTTTGGAAAGGTAGAAGATGCCATGACTGGTACTAATCCGTGTCAATCCTTTTTTTAATACTATTTCGAATAGTAGTATAATCACCAATGTCCACCACACAAGCTTCATTTTTAATTTTTGGAGCACCAATTGCAAGTGAAGTCAAAAGTCTCTTCTCTTCCCTTGCAAGGAACCATTGATCCTCTCTCAAATTCTCCACCCATCCTCCACTTTCTCGCACCTTTCCAGAATTGGATACTCTAATACCATGTAACCAAGCAGGTAATGGTGGGGAAAAAAAAATCCATCTCATCATTTGAATTTGATACTTTTGAAGGTTCAATCTGATTCTGTAGACTGTTAGCTCCCAAGGTGATCCCTGTTATTTTCTTCTCTTGAATGATAATCGCATTTTGTTCTATTTTCATTTATCTCTGTGTTTTCCTTCGACATCTCTGTACTTTTCTTGTGCTACTAAGCAGTCTTCCCAAAAAAAGCCTTGGGATTTTGCCTTTAAAGATTCAAGGAGCATCTGGGGTCTGAAACAAAAAAAAATGAATAATTCATGGGTAACTTTTTGTTTCTACAAGACTACAATGATTCTCATGCAGTTTCAAGTTTCGAAGGCATCATGACACATACCCAAACAATAAACAGGGTGGGCCAACAAGCATAAATAAATGTTAGGGCAGGGCCATCTCAAGCATACATAAAGGTGGTCCATATAAAGCCCTGACCAGGTGGACCCATTTTGCCTGGCCCTGCCCATAAGGAACCCTAACCTTTGCCATTTTAGACACGAAAGTGAGGCTTTTACATGTTGACCAAATCTAGTCCACAGTGGGATTGGGGTGATTCAATTTTCCTTCTTTTTTCCCTTTTTTTTTCTATTCTACTTTACGATATTGACTATGTTTTCAATTGGAAAACATGTACAATTCCATGAACAACACCATAAACATCGGCCAATTTGGACTGAAAATTGAATTTCAAATATCCCATTTTATTCTATGGTTGACATCTTCCTTAATCTATTAATCCTTACTAATTATCAAACCTCTATATCAAAATGATTATCTTTGTATTATTGGAATTTCAAACAAGAATAGCAAGCCTTAAAAAGTATGTGGTTATTGAAACAAGATTTAAAATAACAATTTAAAGCTTAAAACACAAAACCAATAACCTTCAAGGTTTAATTTTAGATTGTCATTTCTTTTGTCTAAACTCACCGATTCGCCCGCTATTAATAAATCAGCCGGTTTGAATGCTTTGAATGGCAATTAAGGTGAGGTGGACTGTTGATGCGATTTAATTAGAAGTAAGCACTTTTGGATGAACTTATCAGCTATATGTAGTAAGACCAGGTCAACTAGGTTGGATTGGCTGTCATTTTTTTATATATATTTTATGATATTTCATTTTTTTTATATTTTATGATATTTCTATTTTAAATTGAATAATATTAAACTTTTTTTATTGGTTTAAATAACGTAAACCTCCAAGAGCCACACTAAAAATATCAATCAATTTGGACCAATATTTGGAAAACTATTGAGGAGTGGGCTCCATCTGATGGGGAATATTAAAAAGTATTTCAGCTGGTGAGGAGTGAGCTCCACCCAATGGGGAATATACAAGCTAAAATACTTTTGAAATACTTTTCAACATTCCCCATCGAGTGAAGCCCACTCCTCAATTGACTGGCGGCTGTACCAATGAAGTCTAAGGTTAAGTTGAACCCGATCCAAGAGGTGGTTCATTTCAATCTAACTATAACATCAACATGATATTATCGTTTTATATTAAGTAGTTAATCCAAAACAAATATAAAAATTAAAAAGTAAAAAGTAAAACAAAAAGAAATAAGGTTCGAAAAATATGTGATTCTTGAAACATTTTGAGTTTACATTTTTAAAGTTTAAAATACAAAATAATAACAAATCAAAGTTGTACTTTTAGATTGACATTTCATTTTTTTTAATGTACTCATTGGCTTCTTGTTAATAAATCATATAGTTTCAATGTTTTGCATGGTTAACCATTAAATGATGCCCATAATTATGAGTGCAACTAGCTTACATGCATATAACCGCTCGTGCATGCACTCTCTCAATGTACAATCAAGGGAGAAAAGGGCCTTCAAAGATTTTGGTGCACATCCACACATTGGTGAGATTTGACAATCAAAGGAAGCAATGGGTTGAATAGATTTGAGTCTGCATTAGGGGTGTGATCCATATCCATTCATTTAACAAGATCATAGCCCTTCATCTTAGGTATTAGAAATTTAGTGGCTATCATGAAATTGTTATCGTGTTTATATCCAATGACAGCTGTTTCTCAATTACTCTAAATTAGGAATAAAGCCGATTTAAGGTGTTTGTGGAAAGATTAAATTGATTAAAGGGAGCGACACTTAGGGGCCATATAGGTTTGGAGAGTAACATGTGAGTCCTTTTAGATTTTAATATATGCTACTGTTAGAGTTCCACTGGTTTAATAGTGTTTAGCTATCAATTTCCATCTAGTTGTAAGGTTTTCATGCAATTGTCTAGCTCCTTTTATAATTTTTCATTCAATAGAAGTTTGTGAGAAACTTTATTGTTGTTGTTGATGTTGTCGTTTATTTTTGTAGATGCTATGGAGTCTTTTGTCGGGGACTGCATCAGTGCTCTAAAGCAAGGATGGATAAAAGCATGGCCAACATTTACTAATATTAGAAGCGTTGAATGTGATACAGGAAGTCTGAGAGAGACAACAAATGAGTTGAGTGCTAGAGAACAAGAAGTAATGATGGAAGTAGAAAGAGAAGAGGTGCAACAAGGTAAGAAGTGAAAGAGAAAGATAGATGTATGGCTGAGAAATGTGAAAACATTTAAAGAGGTAGAAGATGGTATTCAAGAAAAAGTAAGAGTAGAGAAGGGATGGATCTCACGTTACAAATTGGCAAACCATATTGTAAATATGAAACTTTAGGCAGTCCAACTTCAAGAGAAAAGCAGATTTTCAGATAGGGTGGTAACAGAACCGTTGTTAGGCATTCCAAGTCCACAACCTGCAGCAACCTTAATCAGTAAATTGGCAGAGGAAACCGTGAAAAGGATATGGAATCACCTATTAAATGTGGAGACAAGAAAAGTTGGGGTTTATGGAATGGCAGGAATTGGAAAAACAACCATTGTGAAGCACATCTACAATGAATTATTACATTCAGTTGTTTTCAAAAGTATTATTTGGGTCACTGTCTCAAAAGCCCTTGATTTGCATAAGTTACAAAGAGAAATCACGAGTGCTATTAGATTACACCTATCTAATACATGTAACAAAGAGGAAAGCATATCATCAAAATTCATACAGAATTGTCTCGAAGAGAAAGATATTTACTCATTTTGGATGATGAATGGAAACCATTTTCTTTGGATACTTAGGAATTCCCGAACCGAATCCCCAAACGGGTTTAAACTTGCAATTACAACTCATTCTTTAATGGTGTGCAGGGGCATGGAGAGTGAAAGAACAGTGAAGGTGGAGGTCCTACTACCTGAGGAAGCATGGGACTTGTTTGAAGAAAAAGTTGGTGGTCATGTGTTGAATTCTTTAGAAATTAAACCCATTGCAGACTTCATTGTTATAGAATGTGATTGTCTACCACTAGCAATCATCACAGTTGGACGAGCTTTAAGAGAGGTGGGAGATGTTAGGGTGTGGAGGAATGCACTAAATGAATTAAAATGCTCATATACAGAAATAGATGGTATGGATGACTGTGTCTTCTCTTGTCTGATGTTAAGCTACAATCGATTGAGAAATGATAGAATCAAAGATTGTTTCTTGCATTGTACCTTATATCCTGAAGATTATAAGATAAATACTAGTCAGTTAATAGAGAATTGTTTTGGGGGGGGGGGGGGGGGGGGGGTGGGTGGGGGGGGAGGGGTGTGGGGTGGGGTGGGATTGATTGATGAAATGGAGATTATAGAAAGGGAGAGGGATAAGGGATATACAACCTTGAGGGATTGGGGGGTTGGGGGGGTGGGTGGGTGAAGGATTGATTGATGAAATGGAGATTATAGAAAGGGAGAGGGATAAGGGATATACAACCTTGAGGGAACTCATTGATGCATGTATGGCAAAAGGGTAGATTCTGTGAATTTAGTTGGCAGACCAGATATGATTATAGAGTTGCATGATCTGATTCGGGCTCTGGCTATCATTGTTACAAGAGTAAGCCCTCAGTTCTTGGTTAAAGCTAGGGAGTATTTAGAAAAGGCACCAAGAGTGGAAGAATGGATGGAAGACATGAAGAGAGTATCACTGATGGATAACAATATTAAAAAACTGTCAGGCCAACCCATGCGCCCTCTACTCACCACTTTGTTCTTTCAGGGCAACTATGCTAAAGTGGGATATCCAATTCCTTTTTTGAAAACATGCAAGGCATTAGAGTTGTTGACCTATCTAATACCGGGATTAACTCCTTACTAGAATCCTTTTTTGCATTAAAGAATCTGCGTGTGTTTTGATTAGATTATTGTCAACAATTAGACAAGGTGCATTGTCTAGCAACATTGAGACATCTGACTATCTGAGGTTATTGAGCCTTGATTTTACATTACTAGAAGAGTTGCCACAGGGGATAGAAGAGTTGGTTAACCTCAGAAATGCTTCATCTCAACAATACAAAAAGATTGAAGTTATTTCCGGCTGGAATTATACCAAAGCTAACCCTTCTCGAAGAACCAAAGATGGTTGACAGTGGATGGAGATGGCCGTCAAACACTGTGAGGGCAGCTGCATCTGGTAAAGAAATTGTAAAGTCAACCAGACTAACTCGTCTTCAGATTTCTTTTGAGGACGTTAATGGTTTCAATAACTTGGTCGGATCTGGGAAGGTAATCGCATTGAAAAGCTTCTACATTGCTTTAGGAGAAAGAGATCCAATTTGGAATATAGGTTGCTTGAACAATGTTGTGGTAAGTACTGGTGTAGCTGGGGGAACTCATGCTAGCACTCTCTTGCTCCCTCACAACGTTCAGGGAATGGAAATCAAAGAAGTTCATAATATGATTAGCCTGTCACAGTTTTCTTACCCACCGAATGAGGGATGGGCTAACTTCGAGGTGTTGTGTCTTTTTAGTCTGCCCAATTTAAGGGCTATCTTTGATGGTGTTGGCTCAATAGAAGCTTATGTCCATCTTAAGTGGTTGGTGGTTGGTGATTGCAATAAGATGGAAGAGTTTGTTTTGGCTTGGGCAAGTGAAGAATCTTCAAACCCTAGAAAAGTAAGAAATCTGGAATTGTGCCTTGCTGGAAGATGTAGTTGCAGATGATAGAAATGCCGTCACTACCATCTCACTACTAAAGTTGTGGTATATAGAATTATTACGCTTGCCTGAATTGAAGAGCATCTTTAAGACGACGATCACCTGTTCTTCTCTAAAACATATCAAAGTATTCCGATGCTCTAAGCTGAAGAAGCTTCCTTTCACCACCTATAACATCTCACTCCCAACGCTGGAGAGAATCTATAGAAAGAGAGAATGATGGGATGTATTAGAGTGGGATGATCCCGACGTTAAAGGCCAGCTTCAAGATCATTTTATTGTTCATTTATGATTTTGTTAGCTAGATGTGTGACATTTATCTTCTTGTGGTTTGTTCCTGTGAGTTTTACTATTGTATGTATAATTTGCTTTGTAGTATATTGTAGCACACCACAAATCATGCCATCAAATTGTGGTGCATTGGGAAAGTGTTACAAAAACGTTGTGATGACTGATGTGGTATTTTCAGCTGCATGTGCTTCGAAGCTGAGATTTGCAACAGAACAGGTCATTTGTCCAGCCCACTCCCTGTCCATTGTTGGAGACAATCAATTCAATGGCTCTAAAACTAATGTAGCTGACATTATTGGTGATCAATCTGACTATGGCCCGATTTCTTTTGCCGGGCATCTATTTTAAGTCGTTTATATTTTTTTAAAGTATGCCCCACCAAGTACCAAGAGGTTAGTGAATTTATTGAGCTCCTCTAAGAAACCGGACTCACCTCCGGGATGACTTTTTTCCTAATGAATCCAGAATCCAAAATCCAAAACCTGTCTCTTTTTTCACAGAGTACTTGCATATATAAAAGAGACTTTGGACAAGAGCCCCGCAATTTTTATATTATAATTCTAAAGAAAAGCAAAACCTACTACTAACCCTATACATCGGATTAATTACAAAGCTAATCATCTACCTTAAACAAAATCTAGTTATTAAGATTTCTAATACAAAAGAAAGAAGCTCAAGATGTTCACAATGGGTCTATTCACTCCAACAAATTTACTGATAACATAAGCTGCAACAATTGATTGATCAATGATCATAGGGGAGAGATGTTTGCGAGCAAACGCTTCATCCTTGATTTTTGTTTTTCAGGGGCAAAAGTTGCCAAAACACCGACACACATGAAATTTTCTTCCTACCTAAAGATTAAAAAGGACCACAAATTGTCTTAAGGGGTGATAATTTCCCAACTTTGGAGAGCCCTAAATCAAGGGTTGGGACGATCATATGGACTCTATTTTTTGCACAACTTCAGCAATCAATAGATAAGACCTTTTGGTCCTTCAATCCCTACGATTGGCATGAACAGGAACGGCCCCCAAAGGCTGCTGCTGTTCGCAAAATTGCTGCATGGTTTCTCTAGACAGAATCTGCAACTTGACCATATTCAGGTAAGGAACAGGCCCATGGTGACACTATTGAAGTTCAGCATTGGAGTCTGGATCCAATTGTTTCTACAGGACCAAGGTCTGGATCCAGATCATCTTCTTCGATGTTTAAATAATATTTATCTCTATTGCTTCCCTCCGTGTGCACACAAAATAGAAAGGAACTTGGCTTGGACGGTGAAGCTTATATACACCCCCTATAATCAATACATGCCTAGTTTCTAAATCTACTCCCTGAGCCCTCTCCAAGCAAGAGGCATCAGGATCAAGAGCCAACAGGCATGAATTTCGATGCATCAGCTCACATCCATCTTTCTTAAGACCCAATTTTTTTTTTTAATACAAGATCAGTTGTCTCAGTAGATAGAAATGGCAGAACTTTGGATATAGTAGACAACCTGTTCGTGATAAAATATAATAAAGATGAGTGACCAAACATAGATTCTATAACACCATACATAAGAAGTGCGTCATGTAATAACCACCGAGTCTGATAGATCAACTTTATTCCAATTCTAATTCCGAAGGCTAAAGGATAATGGTGGCCTTACCTTCCAAAAGCATTACAGCAGAAGACGACACACTTAGAACTGCTAGCAAAATCTCTACTCAAACTAATTGCTCAGTTGCCGCAGCTCCGGGCGCACAAAATCTGCATCTTGGGGTACAGATATGTCAACGGTGGGCCTTAGCTGTGCACAGACTTGTATGGCTCCATGAACTGGATCAGAGAAGAAGTTGCTGAGCAGATCCTGATTGATGGGAGCATTTTTGTCCACAGCCACGAGGGCTTGCTGAGTAAGAATGTAATCAAAACGTGGAGCCCACTTCCTTGATCCCAATCGTGCTGTTGTGGAACAGTTGTCAACCATGAAAGAGACACCACGAGCATGCATGAAAGGATTCAAAGAATCCACTGACTCAATCACACTTTCATTGATGATCTCTGAGTATGAATGACCCTTCTTCCTCAACACCTCAATCTGCATTAACCAGATAGACATGACATATAGATGCTGATTTCAACCACATAATCTTATGAGATAATCTGGAATCATTCTTACCTGAGCCATCATCAATGCCAAGTAAACACCTGCAGTAAATGGATGCAAGGGACCCAAGTCACCCTCTGGCCGAGTTGCCCGCACACGCTCTCCAACTTTCCACATTCTTGTCTGATCAATTTTACCCATCGGGAATGCTGGTAGCCCATCCTTTTCCTGTAAAGTAAAGGAGTAAACATAATCACATGCCAACTTCAATTAATTTATTCATTTATGTGATTGTGAAATGCACCCTTAAACAATCTTAAATTAGAAGGAATAAATAAAATTACAGAATAGAAAATGAATTCAGTTATTTGAAAATGAAAATAGATGGAGCTGATTCAATATTCATGAGCATCCAAAACTTGAAGGTCGTGCAACATTTTTCCCTTGTCCATTAGCTCTTAAAGTATATTTCGTTACATACTATTTAAAGGTTTTGCCCCCTGCATCTGAGAACCCAATTGAGCTGATTCAATATTAATGAGCAACCAAAACTTGAAGGTCATGCAACATTCAATATTCATGAGCATCCAAATCTTGAAGTTGAAGGTGGTGCAACATTGTTACCTTGTCCGTTAACTCTTAAAGTATATTTCATTACATACTATTTAAAGGCTTTGCCCCCTGAGTCTGACCGCGATTGAGCTGATTCAAATTCATAAGCATCCAAAACTTGCAGGTCATGCAACATTTTTCCCTCGTCCGTAAACTCTTAGAAGCATATTTCATTTTTTCCTTGTCTGTCAACATTTTTCCCTTGTCCATTAAAAAGGATGTCAGACTCGGGGGGCAAAGCTTTCTGTATATGAAATTATGAACAATCATTACATACTATTTAAGAGGCTCACTTTGTGCCCAGGTTAAAGTGGCAACTGTGAAAAATCCATATGCAAACCTCAAGAACCCAAGGCAAAAATAAGATAGTAAACTGCAATCCTAATGGGTGGGATTGAGAATAATGGAATCAAGAGATTTACATTTATGATGGAACCAGACTGCTATTATAATAACAGCAACAGCATGAAGAACAAAAATGACTTAACAACCACCACCAAGTATTTTTTGTAAATCAAAAGTGATGAGAGTAATTTACTTGTTCTGTAAAAATGTAAGGTTGAAGAATTTCCCAAAGGCAACGGTGCATTTTCAATGTATGGATGTATTGGTTGAAAGGCTAGAATCTATTCTTCAGTACACTTTGAGATGCACAGGAACCAGAATACATAATCAAATAGAGGTGGAACTAATGGTAGCTTCCAAAAATACCAATAAGAAAGTATATCAAGTTCTGACCAATGCAGTAAGGTAAACTATAATGGTGAAGTGGGCCTGCCATGTTACATATTATATATCATTCAAAACGTGGTTCTTGATATTGTCACCAAACAACATCCTCAGTCCAAGTGCAACAAACAACTTCTGCAAAAACAGGTAAGAGATAGTACGGCTGTGTGGCATGTTACCTTTTTGTGCCATTCTAGGTATTTCATTACCACATTATAAGAGAGATTAATAACTGTCATCATATTGTTATATGGATGGCACCATAGCTTACAAGTCACCCAAATCTGTCTCAGTTTCAAAAGAAAATGATAAAAGTGGAATCACAGGAATGAGAAAGACGTACGAAAAAGCGTCTCCCAGCCAAAACAACACTCCTGATCTCGCTGCCACAAGCAACATCCTCATAGCATTCATACAGAATTTCCATACAAGGATAGTATGATGCACTGTAAGCAGCCTGAAATTCCCTTTTCTCTTCCTCAGTAAAGGACTCATATACAGACAGCATTCCCTGCAGGAAGGGAAAGAAATTAGTCATGACTATTGAGACAACAACAGTGGAGGGAAAATGTTTAGAATCCTGACACAATGATCAATACCTTTGTTGAAATGGTCTTTGATATAATTCCAGTTATGCACTCCACAGTGTTCTTGTAAGCTAGATCTTCATCCATTCCATTTTCAGTGTACCTCCTAAACAAAGACTCCACAACTCCATGAACAGCTCCAAGTAAAATCCCTAGAACATCAAATTGGCAATCAGAAATTATTGCTGTCAAATAAATTAACTGATGTGTCTACAAGTAGGTAATTAAATACCATGGAAACAGTCATAGGAAACAAGAATGCCCTGCAAATGTCAAACTCACCACGCTCGCCAAAAACATCACTCTTGTACTCCTGCTCCAGCGTAGTGACAAATGTAAATGGAGAGCCAAGAGCAACAGACCATCCAAGAGCAACATCTGTAGCTCTACCATCAATATCCTGGATAGTAAGATATAAAAACAAAATGACAAGTTGCAAACATTTGAGAATACAGACACAGAAAACTGGAAATGATTAGGAGTTTAATTGGGATCCCACAAAAGTCCATTTCAGCAAATGAAACACAACTTGCCCACACTTCCACAACACAACAGTAAATATAAAAGGGCACAACTTATGACCAGGAAAAAATGCATCAACAAATGTACGAAGCTACCAGAACAAGGTTGATGTCTACTTTGCTATTGGCGCAATGGTAAATGTTTTCCCTTTTTAGGAAGTGCATCCTGGGACTGAAATTGCACCAGCATCTGCATGTGTTTCCACACCTCCCTTACAGGCTAATGTAGTTGACTAGTTGGTAGTTACCTTTTCTAACTTAAAATATAAAATAAATAAATAAACCAAAATAAAGGTCCACATTGTAGGAAATAGACCTGGTGGACAGCAAAACTAGCATTGATCCCTGCACCATTTATCTCCTTGCCCTGGACATAGAGTCTCCTAACAGACGGTCCCATTCCCTTCGGGCATACAGCAATCACGCTAATGTTCTTGGGGAAATCAAGTCCCATCGATTGTAGATGTCCAAGAAGAAAGCCATGTGAAAGTCCAAGAATGCTGTGCGGTTTCATATGAGAAAATACCTTCTCATAATTGTCTGCCTGCAATACAAGTTAACTAATAAAAACGGAAAATCCATACAATGTTTTCTTGAATGGAAAAATCCATAAAATGTTCTGCAAACAAAAATGAGAAAGTAAGAACTGAACAGACAACAATATCATTCACAAGGAAATTTGAATCAATTAATTTTGAATATGTTCCTAGGAGCTATAACAAGGATGCACATGAACTGCCTAGGTTATGTTCTTTGGGGGGTTGTGACATTTTGCGGTCTTCAGGTGTCCCATACTGGTTGTTGTGGCCATCCAAGACAGTGTGCGCTTTTAATTAGTTTAGTTTTGCTTTGGTTTTAATGAAATTCACCCTACCCTATATATATACGTATATATATAATCCACAAAAATGAAAAACGGATGCAGCCCCTCTCCCCATAATGGACTATAGGATCATGAGTCAAATAAAGATCAGGATGAACCAAGTCCATGGGCCAGACATACACCAAAAAAGGCTCAATTGGCACAGCTCTTTGAGAGGATAAATCCATAGAGATTTACCGAGTCCTCTATTTAGATATATTAATTTTAGTACATATTTACTCTTTTTGTAGTTTGTAGTTTGTGGAAATCTTATTTATTAGATAACTCTTATGACCTTATCTTGCTACATCAAAAGAGATTTACTGCCATTAGAGGTTGTGACAATCTTGGAGACTTCTTAAAGATTAATTCTATTAGAAAGTCTTATCTTGGTAACAAAATCTTTGATGAAAAGCGGTTGAATATAAGTTCTTATCTATTTAGTTGTTGTCCAGATTTAGCAAGGAGAGTGAAAATGGAAGATGGAAGAAAAAAGCATTGTTGAATGGCTAGTGTCTGATTTGTTAATTATCCCAAAAAATTGCACTATAATTACGTGTTGCAATCTCTTCTCTTTCGAAAATCAATGAATAAAGATACTTTAACTCTTTCTCAAATCTAGCAATGAATAAGGTGGTGTGAAACCTTCATATGTGATTTTTACTATCCTTTTTAACTTTTGGCTTGGAGATTAGACTTTGCCAGTTCTTTCCCATTCTTGCTGCATAAAAAATGCAACTTCTAAATTCAGATACCAGTGATATTGAGGAATGTTTGGTATTTCCAGCCACAAGTTAAACAGAAGGGACAAAAAATCTCAAAACTCCTCAAGATAACACTATTATTCAAAACTAGTATGAAAAGGCTACATGAGGAAAAAAATCACAATCCAGAGTTGAACGATAAATCATTTGAATATTTAAAAAAGCTATATAAAGAATAAAAGGATTAAAAAAAATTGCACTTGAACTTCCTCAATAGAACTCTGATGAAATCAATAACATGCAATAGTTGTTAGAACTTCTTGGTTAGAAAACCTATTTTCTCTCATTAATAGTATGGCAATTGACAACATTGCCCTTCACATACACTTCTTTTATGTGAAAAACTAGCTTTCCTCCAACTGATTCACATTTTACATACAAGTAGGGATGTCCCATTCCCATAAATGAAATAATGTACAAAACGTACATTTTAATATGCAGCATTTTTTCCGAATGACAACATGTAACATTCTCTTGGAGATAATAATTGCGAACTCCGTTTATAACCCAAAAAAAAAAAACCCTTCACAGGACTGACTACTATGTTTTCATGCCAGTCAAACAGCACAAGCATTTTGAACCTTGGGTCCTGCTAGGTGCACTGCTGGAGACATAAAGAGAGATCAATCTAAGTTCACTTTAAGCCCATTGTTGTGGCAATTTATACATGAAAGCCAAGCAATTGGGCATTTATGTTTGAGAACAAAAATAACCAGCTGATGTAACCATAACCCCAAGTGGGCACTCAACTTCTGCAGGTACAAGTCATCTTAAAACATAGGTGGGATTTTATTTGACAAAAGTAAAACCATATAAACCTACAGGTGGGCACTTTTCTTTTCTTACAGAAAGGTAAGCTAACTTGAGCCCACAACCTTGTTGCCGTTGCAATTAGCACCTTCCAACTATGCTACAGGCCCTCATAATAAGTGTTTCATATTAAAATAATAAATTTACACCTCAACCTTGAGAAAAGAACCCACCAGAAGTCATAGCTACAATAGCTTTTTAAAGATTAAGGTACACGACTTCTAACCTGTGCAGCATCAGAAATCAATAGCAACACAAGGTCGCTGCTTGAAACAGTTTCCCAGATATCTCCCAAAGTTCCATTTTCTTCAGAAAATCCGGCAGCACGTGCTTCAGCAAAGGATCGAGAACCTTTTCTCAGTCCAATCTACATTAGGGAGCAATCAAAAGTTAGAGAGAGAGAGAGAGAGCATTAAGTAGTAAGCTGCTAATACCATTAAAAAATGTAATATGCTGCTGCTGATGATCATGTTGATAGTAATTATAATAATACAGCAAAGTATTGCTTTCTTGATATGGTATAACTGAAATAAACACTGCAAAGTTATCAATAGGTAATGATTTAAAAAAAATGGCAATTTGTCAAAATCCATGCTTAGTAACCCATTACAAACAAAAGAATTATGAGCCTCACCCTACTTCACTTTGTGTGTATTCATGACAGGACATCATCCAGAAATTTGCATCAATAAAATGAACTGAACCGTTGGACAATTTCTTAAGAAATAAAAGTTCTGAAATAACAGATAGTTTAAGAAAAAGGCAAAAGCTCATTGACTGCATGAGTTACTGTCAGTTATTGGGTGTTCAGGGTTATATCTTATGTAAAGCTCTTGGCTGGAGTACATTTGAAAGCAAGCATTTAAAATGCCATGGTGGACAACCACCAGGATACTTCAAAAAATGCTATGTATCCATATTGCATCGTACTTGATATTTCACTTTTATGTATAAAATCCATGTCCATGATACAGATGCAAGCCAAATCCAAGATCCGGCCCAGCATTGATGGGCCACTTTGATGGACCCCACTTGATCCATGATCTCCTCAAGAACAGGGATCCCTATCCTTAATTAGATAGCTTTTCATTAATTATCTATTTCCTATTTTATGTTGAGTTGAGATTAGGACTGAATTTAATTTAATAAGCCATGATTGTTTAGGGTTAATCTTTCTTAGCTTAGCAGCAACCCCTCCTATATAAGAAGGAGCCTTTCATTGTAATGAGCATGCTTATTTTTAATCAATTAAAGTTCTCTTTTGAAACTTATCTCTTTTATGGTGTTTTTCCTCTTGTGAGGGAACCCTAGGGGCTGGAATCTATCTTTGGATTCGATCAATCCTTCAGGAGATTGATCTACACTCGATTGGAGAGCCAAGGCTGTGCTAGTTTGGTATTATAGCCGAGATCCGATCGCCTAAGAGACATCTGTCTTTCTTGGATTTCACCCATCCACCCATCTCGTCTCATCCTAATCACAACTGCCAGTTTCCACCCTACGCAGACCATCCCCGCAACCCTACTCATAACCCCTTTTCTAAAGGCAAAATCTCTTCGCCCCCCACCCCGTCACCAAACCCCAAAACTAAAGCCAGTTGGTGCAGCTACGATCCACGATCAAATAGATCAATCTCCCGAAGGATTGATCGAATCGACAATGGATTCCTGCTCCAAGGCTCAAGCATAACCAAGACACAACCCATAACTGAACGAAAAACCAAATCTAAATATTATAAATTATCAAAGCATAAGCAACTACAATGAGGTCTCTCTTATTTATAGGGTAACAAACCTAGTTCTTAGCAAGCATGATGCAAGCCAAATCCAAGATCCGGCCTGGCATTGATGAGCCATATTGATGGGTCTCACTTGATCCATGATCTATCCAAGATCAGGGAACCCTATCCTTAGATAGTTTTAATTAATTAATGATTTCCTATTTTATGTTGAGTTGAAATTATAACTTGCCTAATTTATTTTAGTAAGCCCACAGTCACTCCCATATAAGGAGGAGTCTTTTATTGTGATGGACATACTTATTTTCAATCAATTAAAGTTCTCTTTTCAGATTTATCTCTTTCATGGTGTTTTTCCTCTTATGAGGATGCCCTAGCGGCTGGAATCCATCTCTGGATTCGATTAATTCTTCGAGAGAGTAATCTACACTCGATCAAAGATCTAGGATTGCGCCAGTTTGGTATCAAAGCCCAGATCCGGCCACCCGGGAACGTCTCACCCCCCCCCCCCCCCCCGAAAAAACAAAAAAAAAACCGCCAAAAAAAAAAAAAGACCAAAGGCCCCAGCGACACCAACAGCCCCAAACCCAACTTCCCTTCAACCTTGGAATCCATCTCCATGCCCGTAACCCTTCCTAGACATCCTCCTCTCTCCTGTAAACAATTCCAACATCCCGAAACCACATCCGACCCATCCCTCAACTACCAGAATCCCATCCCTAAAACAACCCTTCCCTCACCTAGCACAAGCCCCATCTCCCCTTTTTTCACTAGACATCATCAAAGCCAACAGATCCCTATCACCCCAAGACACAATTCCCAGTAGCCCAATCAACCACCCAAAAATCCCGCAACATTCCGAGACCTGTAACCCACACCCAAGCCATCCCTAACCACCTCCACCAAAACCACCCGAAACCCTTTTCCATCCTTCCCTCTCTCTAAACCCTAATCCCGTCATCCCGACGACACCCCATCCTTTTTCCCCAAATCACCAAAACCGAACCCCCTTTCCAAAGCAAAACCCCTTTGACTTACAATTTCTATATCCAGACCCCTTAAAACACACACACACACCCCATCCCCGTCCCAACTGCACTCCTTCCAAACTTCCACAACCCCCTTTTCCCTCCACTTCTCTTCGTTGGCCCCAAAACCAGCAGAAGAAAAAAATAAATAAAATTAAAAAAAAAAGGAAGAGAAGAAATGAAAGGAGGAGACTAGGATCGATGACATACCTGGATTGCAACACAACCGTCGCACCTCAGCACACCGCAGTAACGCCTCCATCTTCCTCCAACAGCAACAAAGAAGGAAGATCGCAGCCCCATCCATCCAAAGCCACAGCACCACTATCACGTCACTGTCGTTGTCGCCGTCTGAGTACCACCGACATCGCCACATCCTATCAACGTCACCATCTCCCCACTCACTCCTTTTCTTCTCGTTGAAGAACAGAAGCAAAGAGGAAGCCCTCTTCCTCTCCTTTTTCTTTTTCTTTTAGAAGCTCAAAAAGGGGCACGCTATGCGAGCAGTTGAACCCAACCCAAGTCCATCATTGGCCCCTCAACATTTCAACTAAACCCAATTTCTGGGCTTAAGCTTCAATTCAGCCCAAGTTCAATTAGGCCCAAATTCAACTAAGTTGTGAAAAAAAAGTGCCCTCGGTTTTCAGTTCGGGCCAAGCCAGGTCTAGCACAGGTTGACCTGATTTTAGAAGCCCAACTTCCTTTAATAATCCGATCAAGTCCAGTTCAGGACCATCTGAACTCCATTCAACATCCGTTTATTCCTACGAGCTCATGGTGACAAGATCTACACTGTGGTATAAGTATAGAGGCAAATCACATCAATCAAAGGCCTGTCATCAATTCATGTTCAGCCATCCATCTTCAAATCACATGTTCTCCTTTATCCGGACTCCGATTTCAAATCCATTTGATCATGTGCACTTGTTTTTGAAGAGATCAACAAATCTAGTCAATTTATCCTTTTTCAAGTAGTTGAATTTTGAATCCAAATCATCATGAGAATTTTTGGGTACTTGATTGAAATTCAAAGAATTATGTATCAATACAAATATAGGGATTGGTATTTTGAGAATAAGTTATACTTTGAGCAATTTCTGAATTTGAAGCAAGAAGACTTAACAGTTGATGAATACACCCGCCAATTTCGAGAATTACACGATATCTATGAGCTAGAGGAGACTAAAACACATATTTTGGGTCATTATATCAAAGGTTTGAGACCAAACATCTTGGAGAACATGAATGGTTGCGACACTAGTCAAGAAGCATATTTAGAAGCCTTTCATGTTGAACATATGCTTCGACGGTCTCGCATGCGACAATGTATATCCCCACAAAAACAAAGAGCACATGTTGTGGAACGACTTTTTGCCAGAGAAGATAATCCTATGATTGTCATTCGCCGCCGCCTCAAAACAAATTAAAGGGAAGAAGAAAAATAGAGCAAGGCAGAGAAATTCTTCACACGGGTGAGAGTCAAAGACAGATCTGTTAATTTGACTATTGACAATGGTAGTAGTGCAATGAATTTTGTCGCACATGAAGTTATTGACAAGCTTCACTTGCCAATTCAGAAGCTTCGTAAGCCCTACCAAGTTACACGGTCTAATGGTTATGTCATTTCCATAACTCACAAATGTTTGGTATCATTCAAGGTTCGTAATTATGAAGATAAAATTTGGTGTGATGTAACCCATATGAATATTACTCATTATTTTAGGATGACCATGGATTTTTTACCGGAAAGCACGCCATGATAAAAAGATGAATACATATACATTTCCTTGGAAAAGAGAATGGATTAGACTCCGTCCATTGCCATCAACAGTCCAGTCTTCATCTACATCATCATCTTCAACTGAAGAACTAAAGCAAGAGCAAAAAGAAGAAATTCAGAACCATGACATCATGATTGCATCAAAGGAGGTGCTAACCATGACAACTAACATTAAGGATGGAATAACTGAGAAAAGTCAAGGCAAAGCTGATCTCATGAAAAATTCAAAGCAAGTGAATCTGATCAACGTAATTTGACTCAACAGTGACCAAAGGGAAAGGAAGAACAAATGCAAGAAGAAATTGAAGACTTTGAGCAAGCTTATGGCAACATTGACTTCATGGGTTTAAACAACATTAATCACGACAATGTTAGCCATGAGCCGCAAAGAGTTAAGAAAAAAGACAAACAAACATTCAAGACTTTGAGCAAGTTAACAAGAATATTGAACATCCAAAAAATCTAATTGTCACTCCGCTTCCAACAAATACAATTGAGTCCTTGGAAATCAAAACAGTTGATTCAGTGGTTTCGCAAGCAGATCAAGTTGTTGAAGTCCCCCACATTGACTTTATCTTTGGGGATCACCGATGGATATCTGAGGATTGTGACATGTTTGCATGGCTACACTCAAGGCATCTACTGGTGAGATTATACATCCAAGTTAAATGCAAACATCGGAAGAAGCCACACTTCAAATCTACTTCTACATGGAGGAAATGGACGTATCAAGCTTCTACGGCGTATACAGAAAACGAAGGTCAAAGGATACATCAAAAGTTTATGTGATTGATTTTCGACCCAGGAGGACCTTTCCCCAACTTGGGGTTGAAATCTTCCCGGCATTTCTTAAGTTGGCAAACTCGTCGGAGTCGAGTTTTTCCAAGCCAGGGAGAGCTGATACAGGCCAGATCCAAGATCCGGCCCGGCATTGATGGGCCTCACTTGATCCATGATCTATCCAAGATTAGGGATCCCTATCCCTAGTTAGTTAGTTTTAATTAATTTATTTATTTCCTATTCATAAGATGGATGTAGCGGAAATGAGAATGCTTAGATGAATGTGTGGTAAAACTAGGAAAGATAAAATTAGAAATGAGCGCTTTCGAGAACATTTAGGGGTAGCGCCAATAGGGGATAAGATTAGAGAAACTCGTTTAAGATGGTTTGGGCATATTGAGTGTAGGCCAGTAATGGCACCAGTGAGAAAAAATTTGGATATACAGGTGGAAGGCCCATCAAGAGGTAGGGGTAGGCCGAAGAAAACATGGATGGAAGTCATTAATTCATATTTGAAGAAGTTTCACTTATCGAAAGATTTAGCTCAAAATAAAATGGAATGGAGAAATAGAATTCATATAGCCGACCCTAATATGGTTGGGATAAGGCTTTGATGATGATGATGATGATGATGATGATGCCATACTTGTTTAGAATTAGTCTTTCTTAGTTTAGAAACAGTCACTCCTATATAAGGAAGAGTCTTTTATTGTAATGGACATGCTTATTTTCAATCAATTAAAGTTCTCTTTTGAGATTTATCTCTTTCATGATGTTTTTCCTCTTGCGAGGGTGCCCTAAGGGCTAGAATCCATCTCTGGATTCAATTAATCCTTCGAGAGATTAATCTACACTTGATCAGAGATCTGGAGCTACACCAAAGCAAGACTTACTAATATTAGAATAAGCCTAAATAAAATAAGAATTGACTAATCTTAATTATAATCAAACTAAACTACTTATAATATCCCTAAATAACTAGGTATCCAATTGGGCTTATGGACAGGGCCCAACGGGTTGGCCGACTTATGGTTTGGCCTGCATCACCAGTACCCTTCGGCTGCTATCGTAGAACCTAACCCCAGACCAATATAAAAATTAAAAATTAAAAATTAAAAAAAGAAAGAAAGAAAAAGAAAAGGAGAGCAGTAAAGGAGAGAGAGGCTAGCACCGACACCACCAACACCCATCTTCGTCCCCAACCCTTCACCATACCCAGAGATCCCACTGCCATCCCTAACCTCCATCCTCTAACCATCACTGCAATTCAATTGCACATACCCATTGTCCAAAAACCGAGACACCACCAACACCCACCATATCCAACATCCGACTCCCCTTAATGTCCAGAACCCCATCTTCACCATCCCGGACTCCAAAACCTCCTCTCCCAACTCTACCCTAATCCATAAAAAACCCCAATCTCGACACTCCGACCTAGACCCACTCTCAACTTTCCGAAAACCCCAGTGTCCCAAACCAGTCCCGCCACCCTCAGACGACTGCCAGCATCCCTCCACTTCCCCAACCACACCCGACCACATCAAAATCGACACCAACCAAACCGAGTTGGATCCCTTCTGCTCGTCAATCCCCCAAACTGAGTGAAAAAAAAATGCAGAAGGAAAAGAGGTAAAAAAAGGAGAAGATCAAAAGGAGGAGGCATACCGTGCACCGATGATAGCCGCTGCATCATCATCTACCGTTGATCTCAAAAGAAGATCACCTTCATCACCATTGCAGGGTCATCGTCAATCCCTTGACCTCGTCGAAGTCTAGGCTGGCCTCGCGACCGCTCCACGACAACAGCCTCTGCATCGCCCTTGTCTTTGACTGCCGAAGGAGTCCTCCCAAGCCAATACTTCCTCGATCACTAGTAAGCAGTCAACACTAGCACTTCTCGACCTTTATTTTTCCTTTCTACACAAATCCCAAGGCACTGCTAAGGCCTCCTTATACACGTGCCACCTTTAGCCTTGATTTGGGCCTCCAATTCAGGTCACCCCTACACCCCTTAAACATGCTTGGGATTGAGTTTAGTTCAGGTCCGACCCAGGGTCTATTTGATCTAAAATATGTTTGGGCCTTAAGTTTGGGTCCGACTCCTATCTCATCACCAATAGGACAAACCTTAGTCTTGTCTACTTGGGCCTCCAGTTAGGTCCGATCTGAACCAAACACAAATTGGAAAATAAAAAAAAACAAAAACCATTTTGACCCAGTTCACAAAGGGCCAAGACAACCCAAAAGTTCAGATTTTGAGTTAAATCTTGTTATCCTTGCAACTCAATCGTCATGAGAATTTTTTAGGACTCGATTGAAATTCAAAGAATTATGTATCAATAAAAATATAGAGATTGGTATTTTGAGAATGAATTCAACTTTGAGCAATTTCTGAATTTGAAGCAAGAAGAATTAACGGTTGATGAATATACCCGTTAATTTTGAGAGTTGCAAGATCTTTGTGCACTAGAGGAGGCTGAAACACATATTTTGGATCGTTATATTAGAGGCTTCAAACCAAACATCTTGGAGAATATAAATTGTTGCGATTCTAGTCAAGAGGCATATTTAGAAGCCTTTCATGTTGAACATATGCTTAGAAAGTCTCACATGCGATAATGTGCATCTTGACAAAAACAAAGAGCACATGTTGTGGAAAGACTTTTTGCCAGAGAAGATAATCTCACACTTGTCATTTGCCGCCTGCTCAACACAAATGATCAGGAAGAAGAAAATGGAAACAAGCCAAGAAATTTCACATGCGAGTGAGAATCAAAGACAAAGCCGTTAAAATTTGATTATTGACAACGGTAGTGCATTCAATTTTGTTGCGCAGGAAGTTATTGATAAGCTTCATTTGCCGACTAAGAAACTTTGCACGTCCTACCAAGTTGTATAGTCTAATGGTTATGTCATTCTCGTAACTCACAAATGCTTGGCATCATTCAAGGTTGGTCATTATGAAGAAAAAAATTGGTGTGATGTGATTCATATGAATATTGCTCATATTATTTTTGGACAACTATGGATTTTTTACTAAAAAGCACATAATGATAAAGAGATGAACATATATATTTTTCAGCGGAAAAGAAAATGAATTAGACTCCATCCATTGCCATCAACAGCTCGGTCTTCATCTAAATCATCACCTTCAACTGAAGAGCAACAGCAAGATGAAAAAGAAGATGTTGATAACATGATTACACCAAAGGAGATGCCAACCATGACAGCAGACCTTAAGAATGTAATAATTGAGTAAGGTCAAGGCAAAGCTAATCTCATGAAACATTCAGAACAAATCATAGAACAGCAAGTTTATGGCAACATTGTTTTCATGGGTTCAAACAATATTAATCAAGACAATGTCACCCATGAGCCGCAAAGAGTTGAGGAAGAACAAGGACAAGCAGATATTCAAGACTTTCAACAAGTTTGAACATCTATGAGCTTTGATTATACCTTCCAACAAATACAATTGGGTCATCAAAAGTCAAGTTAATTGTTCCAGTCGTATCGCAAGCAGATCAAATTGTTGAAATTCCCCACATTAACTTCATCTTCGGGGATCAGACATGGATGATAAACAACTAACAATTGCAACACCCACATGTCATATCACACATCCGAGATAAATTTATTCGAAAAAAGAGACACGTCCAATGTATTTTTCCATAGAGTAAACAACCACGTCAAGCTTTCAAGCCATGTCATGCAAAAGCAGAACAAAAGACACGACAAATATTTGTGCAACTGATTTTTGACCTTGGAGGAAGTTTTTTCCCACTTACAGTTGAATTCTTCCCAACATTTCTTAAGTTGGCAAATTTGTCGGAGTCGAGTTTTTCCAAGTCGAAAAGAACTGATACAAGCCAGATCCAAGATCCGGCCCAGCATTGATGGGGCGCTTTGATAAACCTCACTTAATCCATGATCTCCTCAAGATCGGGGATCCCTATCCTTAGTTAGATAGTTTTTAATTAATTATCTATTTCCTATTTTACATTGAATTGAGATTAGGACTTACTTAATTTAATTTAGTAAGCTATAATTATTTAGGGTTAGTCTTTCCTAGTTTAGCAACAGCGCCTCCTATATAAGGAGCCTTTCATTGTAATGAACATGCTTATTTTTAATCAATTAAAGTTCTCTTTTGAGATTTATCTCTTTTATGATGTTTTACCTCTTGTGAGGGTGCACTAGGGGCTGGAATCCATCTTTGGATTCAATTAATCTTTTGGAAGATTGATCTACACTCGATTGGAGATCCGAGACTACGCCAGATACTTTGTTAGATGACCATGAGAAATCCACACTAATCAAAAGAAATCTGAGGCTTATAGTTTCACAAGTGATTTCGATTAAGTTGGGTATTTAATAAACTGTACCTCCCAAGGATCAAAATAGTGGTTGCGGCGGGAGCAGTAGCCAGTGGCCAAAACGCTACGTAGCAGTAGCGGCGCTACGTAGCGGGAGCTATTTGAAAAGTTGTCAAAAAATTTTGAAAAAATATCCATAAAATCTAAAATATTGGAAAATGTTAAAAAGTTATGTTCTCTTCCAATAATAACTAAGATAGGGGGATGTAGTAGTCAATTCAGTGCATAAAAATTCAGTATCATTAAATGATTATAAAATAAGAGTATTGATCTAATTTTTTCCACACATTTATGTTAGTTAGCTATATACTAAGTTATCATCATTTCTAAATTCATAATTTAAATAATTAATTTATCACAATTGTACATAACAAAGGATTTATAAATTATAAAGAAATGCTTAAAAAGAGTTTTGAGATTCAAACCAAATAACAAATTAAGTTTCATTAAAACAAACAATGGATTTTGGTTGAGAGTAAAGAAAAGAATACAGCTGCCAAAGGGGGTGTTTGCTAATACATTACCTAGAGAAGAGCCCTTGAAAGGAACTATCTCCATCATCTTTAATTCAGTAATATCTTATTTGTTTTAGTGTTCTTTTAAGGATAGAAGGGTAGAAGAGTTGTGTAGAATTGTAGAAATGTTGTTTGGAAAGAAGAATGAAAAAAATAGGCCTTACCATGCATTTTAAAAGTTTTTGAAAAATAGCTACCAATCAAACTTCATAGCAAATCATAGCAACCCCATAGCAGTCTGTAGCAACTGTAGCGACTGCTACAATTGTGAACGGCGCTAAATTCAAGACCGCTACGCCCGATATAGTGGCCACTACGCTACATAGTAGCCGCTATTTTGATCCATAGTACCTACATTTAAACAAAATCTAGCCTTTCAAGGGTTATGGAACAATTTATAACTCGAGAAGCAACTCGCCTTCACCACAATGTCGGACCCCGCATCTACAAGAGAATCCCTTAAATTTTGAGCTTGAGCAGGACCCTGCAAAAGAGAGGAATACTGTTATTATAAAAGCAACAAGAAGTAAAGTCATTAACAAGATATTTTCACAGTAATTCAAACACATGTGGAACCATTAAGAAGTTCATTAAAAACAAAAAAAAAGAATAACAAAAAAACTGCACAACAAATTCACTAAATTAAGCATCTGAGCACTGACCAACATGTAGATTCAGGTCTTTAAATGTATCCAACAATACTCATAAGCACACATGTACATACTAAAATTGGCAATAGAACACACTTTTGGGACATTCATATAACCAGCACTAGACATCACTTATTCAAGTTCATGTAAGTGCCCGTTTGGCAAGTCTACAGATGATGCCTTATTGACTAAAACCGGCTTCAAAACACTTTTAGAGCGTTTGGGAATGAGAATGGAAACTTCTATTTCAATCCGTATAAAGAAGGAAGGCCTCTATTTCAAATGGGACCGAAAATGGTGGTCAATCATACACATTTCTCTTAAGCGGACAGATGCGCAAGTGAACAGTTGTTATGGCGTTGTTTTTTCCATTAACGCTTTTAAATTTCTTTTTCAAACTTGGGACCCTCAATGATGATCCGAAACATTGGTAGTATTAAGAAGGCCAAATACGGCCCATTGATCAACATTTTTTGAGAAAAACCTCACAACCATAGATTTATTTTTCTAGACTTTTGTGGGCCCTATAAATATTATCTGAATCGTTAATCTACTTCAGAAGACTGAAAACGGGTACATGTAAAATTTTCAGCCCCTAGTTTTGCCCAAAATGAAGAAAATATGATAACCGTTGGATGACTAACATTCTATCAATGTAGGTACAATGTGATTTTGGGCAGCACTCCTTTTTTTTCATTTTTTTCCTTGAATTCCGGGCCAGCAAACTACAATCTGAATTGTTGGATCTCGGTAGTAGTTCAAACACAGTTATGTGCTTGAATTTGAGCGGTTGATCTATCACAAATCTGGAGAAATTTGCATGAAAATGTGAACCAGTTGATCCAATTTCCTTTACTTTGTGGGCCCCTCTTTCAAAATCCAAACCGTTGATCCTCCTAGGAAAATTAAAAATGGCAATGGGTTCAAAAATCAGTCTTTGATTCCTTTAGGATATGGAGAAATATATTGGAAAATCATGTACCATTAGATTTTCAGAGTCTATTTCAGTTAGTTTTGTTGCGTAGCCAAACAAAGAGTGCCATTTGAAATAGATCTGTTTCATGTAGATCAATTTCAAATAGATAAGATTTGTCAAACAGGGCCTAAGTATTCCTTTTTCTGACCTCATACCATGCAGGCATTTCTACTGCCAAGCCAATTGCAGGAAATATCAATTCATCACACAATAGAACACACATTGATAGCTTGACATTCTGTCTAGCACAAACACAACATTTCCGAAAAGAGCCAAGTGAAAAAAGCGGAACTTTTCAAACAGAAAAACCTTCCACAATCACAACATACTAAACACGATCCAGTCAGAAAAGAAAAAAAAATCACGAAAAGCCGCAACGATCAAGAAATCAATCAAGCTCACCTGCGAACCCCATCCAATCACTCCAATCTGCTTAATCCCCTTGAACGCATCCTGCAGCAAATGAAACAGATCTCTCCCCCCTCTCACGATGTACTGCAAAAACCAACACCAAACCAAAACCAAATCAACAAAACCTATGAACAAATCCAGTTTTGAAGGCAATCAACAGAAACGGAAAACGACGAGACCGACTGACCTCATCCTGGCCGGCTAAGGTGATCTTCTCCTTCTTGAAGACGGACGTCTCGAAATCGAGCAAAGTCGAGGGCTTTGTGACCGGCATCGAGACCATGCGAGCGGCGGAGGCGGCGCCTCGTCCGGCATTGGACGCCGCGGCGGCGGCGGAGGAGGAGAGGGAGAGAAGGGGCGTTAGGGCTTCGGAGGAGGAGGAGAGGAAGCCTAGGCGGAGAGGTAGGGCACTGGGGGCGGCGGAGGGTTTTAGGGTTTTGGAAGGGGCCGGAGCGATGGATGGAGAGAAGGCGGAGGCGGCTTTCATGTCGATGCGTGGAGAGCTGCTGGAGCAGCTGGCAGAACCAAAAAGAAGAAGTGACCGAGGGATAGTCGTACATATATAGGGAGATAAGATTCAAAACCCTAATCCACTTATAGGGATAGGATAGTCGTACATTTACGGTGATGGCATTCACATGAGCAAAATGTGGGGCCCACTTCCTATAACCCAAAACCCTAATCCATGTTAAATACGCGGGAGGTACCAACCCGTGTGGAGGTTTTTATTTCTTTGTCGTGTCCTTTTTGGCATGAAACAAGAAGCCTTTGGCGACAACAGTCATACATACAACTTCTATTTATATTTCATGCATTGTCTGTCTATTTCTTTTAAATTTATTTTACTGTATGATTGTCTATGTATTTTTTTGGAAATCTTATGAAAAGAAACCTAAAATATTTTAATGCTTTTAAAAGCATCTTTAAATACAAATAATATCCAAAAGCATCTTATATACTAAATTTTAAAATTTTTCGGGCAAAATTACCGTTTTCTTTCATTTTGCGATATCAAGAATCAACAACATTCTTACATTGGATCTTTCTCGACATCACGACTTATCTATATCTGACTAAAATTTTATTATTTCTTTTTCTTTTCGTGATATCAAGAATCAACAATATTTACGTGTTGAGTCTTCTCTCGACATCGCGACATATCTATATTTGATTAAAATTTGTTATCGCCACTGATGAACATTTACAATTAATTATTAACATTCTCCAGCCATTTAGCTAATAAAGATACAGTTTATATTTGAGATTAGACTGAAAAAATGCCACTGATATAAACATTTAATTTTTAACTAAATATTTATTCTAATTTTCATCTCTATAGATTATGAATCACACATTTAGTATGCTACTTATAAAGACAATACACACATGTAAGAATCCAAATTTTCACAAGTTTCTAATTTTAAAATTTTTAATCTTGACCATTGATTTGATCTTTGTGGGCCCTACCTATTTCTCTTATTTCAACCATGTTACTACTATTATCTGTTTCATCAAATTATTTTAGCAATTTATTATTATTATTATTATTATTATTTACTCTAACCAGTGGGACCATCTTTGGATTATTAAACTTGAAATAATGTTGAGATTAATGGAATTTAGAGGGTTGTGTTTTATTTGAAATTAAATTTATGTGAGTTTCTTTTTCTCAGAGATGAGTCATTTCAATCCTATTTAATTGTGGAAGTCAATTGCAACGTTAGTAGCTCCGGTCACCGTGGTCATTATAATGGACATTTCCTCCTGTGTCTTTTGATCTCTCCCTCTCCCTTATATATATATATATATATATATATATATCCAAAAAGTCTTTTCTACTCCAGGTAAATTTTGTCTTTCCTTTCTTTATTTCTTATCCGTTTGCTATAGTTTGCATTGTTTTAATTCCAATAAGTTCATGCACACTTTATGTATCTAAATTCCATTTTATTTTATTTTATTTTATTTTATTTTATTTTGTTCTGTTTATCATAATCGTTCTTGAGTGTCCTGCTTGTCATACATGTATCATCCACCATAGCCATCTAACCCCATCATCTTCATAGTGCCCATCTTAGAATTTAAACCTGAACTAGTTGGACCTCACTCACGTTCTCTTGGCACCAAACCAAACCCATGTTACCAAAGATACTTCCCCACACAAAATCCAGCACCCACTTTCCACATAACTAGACGAACCCCATTGCAGAACCCACCTGAGACGATGGGCTTTTCCCCACTGCAAGTTCAGCTTCTTTCATGATTTCTTGTTTCACTTCATTTCTTTCTCATTCTCTTTTTCTTCTCTTTTCTTCTTTTTGTTTCTGCTACTTCCCTTCTTCCTGTTTTCTTCTCTTCCTCTCCGTGCTACCACCAATCTCAGCCTCTACCATACTCTGCAACCCACGTATAACAATTGACACTGTCAGAGCAGCCACTGCTTCATGCCTCTACTTACTGAATTCTTTTGTGTATTTTTGTTGGAGATTTGCCATTTGATTTGATAAGGTTAGAACTTTTGAAAAACTTGATAATATTAAACTTATATTTTGATTATGCTGAGGATATGCCTTTCTTGGACTCACAACTTTATTTCCTGTTGAGAAAAGTGTGAAACCCAACTCCACCTGGGTAATCTCTTGAGGCAAGATCCGATCAAGTGCTCCTGTGAGCTAAAATAGGAAACTCCACAAGGGTAAGGATAATATGCTTCGATTAACACCGTGAAACTTTGTTTAAGTCCCACATAAGAGGTATCCAAATTTTGATCAGCTTTAAACT
Organism: Sextonia rubra; assembly: GCA_037013555.1. Classification (NCBI taxonomy): domain Eukaryota; kingdom Viridiplantae; phylum Streptophyta; class Magnoliopsida; order Laurales; family Lauraceae; genus Sextonia; species Sextonia rubra. Next base: position 2,013,992 of record JASUAD010000027.1, read on the forward strand.
CATGCTTGAATTTGCAAAACTTTATAATCTTTATTTCTCATAATTAAGTGAACTGCAATTATATGAAAGTAGTCTTTTGGAATTTCCGATGTGCCCCTGTATTTTGCTAAAATTGACTTGCCAATTTGTATTTGCAGCGATCTATTGTCGCAAAAATTGTTTTTCTCCCTCTCTTGTTAATTTGCTTGAAACCATGGCTCTGCAAATTTGATATATTTGATTATCCCCTATTTACTATGGTATCATAGTAGATCTACTTGTTGAGTTTACTCACCCCTTTGTTTTTTTTACAGATTCAAAGTTGAGCCAAAAATCGATGAGACCAAGCTTGCTTGTGGGGGACGGGATTGTAATGAGACATGGAAACTTTCACATTAGAAATTAGTAGATTGATTTAGCGGTTTAATTACTATTTTGAGACCAACGTATAAATCGTTGTTTAGTTGGAGTTTTATTAATTTTGCATTTCAATTGAGATATATATAAAGTTTGTTTTCTTATTAGTTTTAATTATTGTGGAGCCATTGTCCCTTGTGATTTGAGTATCCCAAAGATTCAGATTTCGGAGAGTGATAATACAGTTCCATGCTTGAAATGAAAATTGTTATCTCAAGAGTTTAAATCTCCACCCAAAAAGGTTTTCCCATGAGTACTCATGATTACTACTTCCACTTAGAGAATATATTCCATTTAGGAAGGCACCATGAATCAAGGACCATGTCAGTAGCAATTTTTCCAATTTAGGAAAGATAAAATTAGAAATGAGTACTTTCAAAAGCATTTAGGCGTAGCACCAATAGGAAATAAGATTAGAGAAACCCGTTTAAGATGGTTTGGGCATGTTGAGTGTTAGCCAGTAATGGTACCGATAAGAAGAAGTTTGGCTATATAGGTGGATGGCCCATCAAGAGGCAGGGGTAGGCCGAAGAAAACATTAATGGAAGTCATTGAATCAGATTTGAAGAAGTTTAATTTATCGAAGGATTTGGCTCAAAATAGAACAGAATGGAGAAACAGAATTCATGTAACCGACCCCAATATGACTAGGATAAGGCTTTGATGATGATGATGATGAATCTCAAATGTAAAATGAGTCTTTATTACCTAAATTGCTTAAGAATATTCATTAACAACGACAAGAAGTTAATACTAACGGTAACAAAATTTTAGTTAGATACAAGTAAGTCGAGATGTTGAAAAAAGACTCAAAGTGTGAATGTCATCGATTCTCGATATCAGGAGACAAAAAGAAAAGGGCAAAATTTTAGTCAGATATCGGTAAGTCACAATGTCGTAAAAAGACTCAATATGTGAATGTCGTTAATTCTTAACATCGTGAGAAGGAAAGGAAATGCTAAAATTTTAGTTAGACACAGGTAAGTCGCAATATCGAAAAAAGATTCAATGTGTAATTGCTGTCAATTCTCAATATCGTGAGAACAAAATAAAATGGTGAAACTTTAGTTAGATACATGTAAGTAACGATGTTAAGAAAAAAACTCAATATGTGAATGTTGTCAATCTCAATATTGCGAGAAGAAAAGGAAATGACAATTTTAGTCAAATATAAATAAGTCATACTGTCAAGAAAAAACTCAATGTATAGACGCTGTCAATTCTTGAGATCGAGAGGAAAAAAAGGGTAATTTTGCCTGAAAAATTTCAAAGTCTACTATATAAGATACTTTTGGACATTATATATATTTGTGGAAGCTTTTGGAAGTATTGGGATATTTGAAGCTTTTTTGTAAAAATCTTTATTTTTTTGTATTTTTTATAGGCTTTGTTTCTTTTTCTTTTGAACTCATTATTATTATTATTATTTAGTTAGGATAAGTGGCAGATCCAGAATTTTCATTTGGGTTGGGCATATTTCCTTCTTCATATCCAATCAAGACTTTAAATTTCAATTTCTTTGAGAATAAAAAAAAATAAAACAATGCTAATTGCTAAGTACAATGATGTTCCACTAAGGAACAAAAGCAAAACATAAATGCGAAGTTAATTTCAACTTCTTGATACCTAATAAGAATAAACCAACAATATCATGTAGTATGCTAGCAGACATGAGAGAGTAGCCTCGAGAGAGGCAATCTACATTGAAGAGAGTGACAAGAGAAAGGGCGAGCAACGAACAAGAGTGGTTGAGGGTTCAATTCTACGATTAGGGTTTTTTGTACTTTCGTAATGTTTTTGGTAGAAGAGGGTGTGGTGGGATTGCATTTGATGTGCGGCATTGGCCTATGGCCCATATCTCTTCATGGGAACTTTTCAATGGCACGGGTGCGATCGTACCCACAAGGTAAAATGTGAGTCCACTCTTGGTTATGATGAGCCTCTGTTTTTTGGTTTTAGTAAAGGATGAGGTTTAATTAGCTTGTGGGTTTTCTTTTTTTCATCTTCTTTTTTTTTAGTGCATATTCTTCTTAATCATTTCCCGAGTGGCTTGGCTCCCCTTGACTTTGCCATTTGGGTTCAATAGTACGCCAAGATCTTTTCTTTTTTTTTTTTGTTCAAATCAATCTTGAGATATGGAAAATATTAAATAAAGATTTTAAACACAATTGGGATATCCAGAGTAAATGATCCAATGCTAGTGTTGACATTAAGAATAGTGAAAATGCACTAGTTCAATCTACTTAAGAAACTTAACACTTCCTCGCAAGTAAGGGTGGACGCACCTGACGAGAACCTAGGGTCGTAGCCCTAGGTCAATTGAAGAAATTTCCAAAATCTTATACTGGGCTCTGGCCATGCTCCCTATATCTCATAAAGGCTACCCACTCCGAAAACATTGTATTTAAAAAAAAAATCCACTTTTGATTGCATTTTGACCTTTGCAAGTAGTTAAAAAAATAAAAAAGCGATCTAGGTAACCACCTTTGCCCTTTGTGTTGAGCTTCTCCTCATCACAGCCTTGCAAGTAAGACTTTCTCCCTCTATATGTTTCTCTCTCCCTTTCTACTTCTCTTTATATGCTTGTATTTGTTGCTTCAAATACACTTTTTAATATGTATGCAAAATTAGACATCTTGTTGATGCCCATCAGACATTTGATGAAATGTTGGAAAAAAATATGGTTTTGATCTTGATAAAGCAATTGAGAAAAAAATATTTTTTTAGGCTTCATATAAAGGGGTAACACTCTTGTAGGGAATAAACTTAGGTTCTTTATCGTAATTATCTGGACAAACTACATATCCATAATGTACTCATCACCAAAGATAATCATCTTACAAATAACAGAGATACGATATCAAATGCATCATTTTTTATGATATGAAATAATTTTGCAGTTTTTTTTCATATAACCATTTAGTACCTATTTATTTTCAGTTTGCATATTATCACTTACATAGTTTATTATAGATGGATAATATCTCTATATATTTATGACAAGAATGTACATTATTGTTTTTATAGCTGAAATGACTTTTGACAAGAGAAATGAATGTTAGTTGGTGCAATTAAATATTTTGTTTCTATTTAAATACAATACGTTCTATGTGAAAAGTCTAATAAAAGTTTAGCCCTACTCAAATGAAAATCCTAAGTCCACCGTTGCTCGTAAGGTGAATTGGTAATAAAGTTACATGATTCCATCTAATGATCCCTTGGAATAGCATATAGATATTATTGAAAGTGAAAATTAGGTAGTGGGGTGTCCTTGATTAATAATGGATATTTTTTATAGTGAAAATCAAGTAGTGGGGCGTTCTTGATTATTGAAAGAAACCAACGTATGCATTAATTTTTTGTAAAAGAATTTAGTTATAGTTATAAAAGAATGAATAGTAATTTGTAAAATCTTTCCACAAGTGACATTTATGTATTTAAGAAATTAGAAGTGGGTACTTATAAATTTCTCAAGAAGAGTCTATTGTAGCTGCTTAAACAATAGCAGAAATGCATTAAAAGAGAACAATCTATTTATCAATTGCCCACTAATAATTTTTAATAATTGAAAATAGAAAGTGTTGCAGCTATAATTTTCTCATACAAAAGATGTCTTTTTAGTAAATTCTAAAAAAGAAAGGTGCATTTGAAAGTGGGATTTTTACAAAAAAAAAAAAGCCTCAAATATTCAAATACTTCCAAAAGCATCCTCAAATACATATAATGTTTAAAAGCATCTTATACAGTAGACTTTGAAAATTTTCAAGCAAAATTGCCTTTTTCTTTCTTTTCACAATATCGAGAATTGACAATATTCATACATTGAATCTTTTTTTCGACATCACAACTTACCTGTATTTGACTAAAATTTTATCCTTTCCTTTCCTTCTCACGATGTCGAAAATTGACAACATCCACATATTAAATCTTTTATTGACATTGCAACATACCTATATCTAACTAAAATCTTATCATTTTCGTTCATTCTCACAATATCGATAATCAACAACATTCATATATTAAGTCTTTTTTTTGATATCGCAACTTACTTGTATCTGACTAAAGTTTTGTTACTTCCTTTCCTTCTCACGATATTGAGAATCGACAACATTCATATAATGAGTCTTTTTTCAAAATCACGACTTACCTATATCTGACTAAAATTTTACTCTTTCCTTTACTTTCTACAACATCTAGAATCGATGGAATTCACACATTAAGTCTTTTCTTGACATCTCGACTTATTTGTATCTTACTAAAATTTTGTTACCATTATTGTTGAATATTTTATTGTTGATGATGAACATTCTCTAACCATTTAGGTAATAATTTCTAAGTTTATATGTGAGATTAGACTGAAAAAATGGCTACTGACATAGTCTTTGCTTCATGGTGCCTTTCTGTAAGGAATATATTCTCTAGGTGGAAGTAGCAGTCAGGAGTACTCATGTAAAAAACTTTATGAGTGGAGATTTAAACTCTCGATATCGTAGTTTTTGTCTTGGGCATGCAATTATATGTCGCAACCCCATGATTAACCTACTAAATGTGTGATCCATAATCTATAATAACGAAAATTAGAATAGATTCTGAGTTAAAATTCAAATGTTTGTACCAGTGGCATTTTTTCAGTCTAATCTCAAATGTAAACAGAGTCTTTATTATCTAAATGGTTGAAAAATGTTTATCGTCAATGACAGAATGTTCAACAGTGATGATAACAAAATTTTAGTCAGATACAGGTTGATAACAATGTCGAGAAAAAAATCAATGTGTGAATGTTGTTAATTTTTAATATCGCGAGAAGGGAAGGAAATGGCAAAATTTAGTTAGATACAGATAGGTGACGATGTCGAAGGAAATGACAAAATTTAGTCAGATACAAATAGGTCACGATGTCAAAAAAATATTCAATGTATGAATGTTGTCGATTCTCGACATCACGAAAAGGAAAGAAAAAGGGCAATTTTGTTTGAAAATTTTTAAGTCTATTATATAAAATGCTTTTGGACATTACATTTAGTTGAGGATGCTATCGAAAATATTGGGATATTTGAAGCTTCTTTTTGTAAAATTTCCTTTAAAAATTACGAAATGATTTTTTTAATTAAAAGAGGGCATTTTTTGCCTCCAAAACATACTTGAGTGCCATTTGGAGAGTCTATTTTTAAGTCCATTTAACTTTAAAGTAATTTAAATAAATGATTAAGTGCTTTTAGCTATTTGAAACAAAAAATTATACAAATGTCTAAATTGAGTAAGTATAAATATTTTTTTTGCCTCTTTTTAAAAAATTAAAAATGTACTAATAAATTTATTTGGTAAATCTTATTTATTTGAAATAGAGCTGATACCTCAACATTATTAACATTATTGAAAAACTTTCCCAACGTCCAAGTAATGCATTATTCATTACCTTTTTTATTTAATGGGACCCACTTCCTCTTATTAGAAAATCAACACAATCCCACAATCCCCAATTCAATGCCTAGGTTAACACTTCAACTTCACCGTCGTCCACGCGTCCTTCTCCCATTGGTTCACCAGCTCCTCATACATCTTGGCCGAGCAAATGGCAAACTCCGTCAGATAACTAACGGCAACCATCATCCCTTCCCACATAGCATCGACGGCGTCCTGCTCCATCTTTTCAGCCTCCGTATCGCCCGATATTCCGCCACCGATATGCTTCGTTCTTTTATCCATCCATGCCGATACGACACCGTCCGCCCAGGAATCTAAGCCGTCCATCACGTGGCCCGCGCTGAGGGCATCGAGGTGCCTGGACCATTGGATGCAAATCGGGAAGATAGGCGGGTCGCGGGTGGATGGGCGGGGAGAGAATGGGGTGATTCGGGTAGCGGTTTCGGATCCGGTATCGGGTCGGGCGCATCTGATTGCCCAAGAGGCGAGGGAGCGGACGTAGGATCGTTGAGCGGCGACCCAGGACTGGAAGCAGTCTCGCCAGTTTCGGAGCTCCGATACGAGGACAGTAGCGGGTCGGGCGAGTCCGGGGAGTATCGTAACGGTCGAGGTATCGGTGGGTTTCGGGGCCGTGTCGGAGAGCAGGAGCTTGGCTTCTTGTAACGTTTGCTTCTGGGAGCTGTGACAGTCTGCCATTGCACTCCACATTCGTGCTAACCTGTCCATTTTGTAATACAAACTGAGCTGAGTTTTTATGGAGTTATAATGGCTGAGTCAACTCAGTCTTGAATGAGTTAGCCTCCGAGTCTGGCTGGCCCTTGTTGAAGACTGAGTTTCTCACCAAGACATTGATTTTTTTTCTATTGATCCCACTGAGTTTTAGAACTACTTGCACACCAAGAAATTGGTTTTTTTTTCTATTGATCCCACTGAGTTTTAGAACTACTTGCACACCAAGACATTGGTTTTTTTTCTATTGATCCCACTGAGTTTTAGTACTACTTGCATGCTCAATTAAAGTAGAACATAAATAAATAGAAGGGTCCAAATATAAATGCAAACCGAGATTTTACTGAGTTCTGGAAGAGTCAAAGTGAGTCTGAATCTGGCCATGACTTGTTCAAGACTGAGTTTCTCGCCATTTCATTGAGTTTTTATATTGATCCCACTGTATTTTAGAACTACTTGCTTGCTCAATCATGGTATAAATAAATAAATAGAAAGTGTCCAAAACATAAATACCAAGTGAGTTTTTACTGAGTTTTGGTTGAGTCAACTCAGCCATGACTGAGTTAGCATTCATATGCAAAGACTGAGTGTTTGTGGAGGCTTTGCTTTTTTTTAGAACTACTTGCTTTCTCAATCTATTGAATTTGGCTTTTAGACTAGCATTTGCCTGACCCAACCAACGCCAGCCAGGGGCGACATGGGGCCAGATTGGCAACCTAGGCAATGACTTGGCCCTTTTAAGTAATTGGGTTGGAAATGTTAACCCAAACTTGGAATGCTTATGTTGGTTTCAGGTTGTACATTATCATTTCTAGATAAATGTAAACGCACACGCAAAATGAATCCATAAGTTTGTTGGGCCACAAGGTATTGAGGCCCATCTTTCAATCAATTGGATCTTTCATCCAAAGGGACCCACCAGACACTGAAGCCATGTTATAATCTAGCTTTCGAAACGTCCAGAGGCTGGACTATTTGATAATCTAATAGAAATTTTAGAACATAAGAGTCAGTTAAGTTACCCTTGTATGAGATCCATAAGTTGTGGCTGCAGTTCTTCATCTCTCAAAGTCTCAATCCTCTTTGACACAGATTCAACTGAATGCATAGAAACTTTGATCTGGGTTTGAAGATCTCTCACCATTGCCCTTGTTTTATCCAAGGTGGATTGATCTTCACCTTTTGCATCCTGGTTCCTGAGCTGCATACATTTCTTCTCATATGCTATTCGAATGCGCTCTCCTGACTGCTGAGAAGATGGTGTTCAATTACAACAGAAATTAATGTGATTAGTATTGAGTAGTCTACTTTGGTTCAATGATAACAAGCAAGAAAAGAGCATGGGTAGAAAAATTGTAACACAGTTCTAATTACAACTGTGTGAATGTTTTTATTATCATTTCTTTTCAATAACGGATTGATGACTGTCAAAATTAAATGTTTCACTAGCTGTAAGCACTTCACAATGGCAGGGTCCAATCATCCTATCCTCTGTAGATGGATCAAGATCACATGTATTGAACCAAAGGTCATGTTTGGAGTGAAAAACTCCATATCCTGATACAGCAACAACAAAGTGGTATATGAAAACGTATGCATGCATGCCCTTCAATTGCCATCAATAGAATAATAATTAATGATGGAACAGACTAGACTCCTACAATATGTGTGCTCCCTGGAGTGAGACTGTCTAGGAACTCTTCTGTGTTAAGTATATTGTTTGCCACAATTCTAACGCCTAAGCATTTTGGTTGCAATGGTTAGCAACTCTTGAAATGGTATCAAAGCCACCACAAGTCTAGGGTTTGAATCCATACTGCCGTGTACTTGGTATTTTGTTGCGGGCATAGGTGTGTAAGGCAAAAGGCCCCATACTACTCTATAATGGGCGTGTGCTTTGAATCTGAGCAGTGTCCCACCCGAGGGGGGGTGTTAAGTATATTGTTTGTCACAACTCTAATGGCAAGGCATTTTGGTTGTAATAGTTAGCAACTCTTGACATTTTGAATCATCCAAATCTCAAGCAACTGTGGGATTTTATGTAAGAAGCAAGTTGGTTAGATGATCATAGATCATAAGTCATAAGCACTCAGTTGAAGTCAAAATAGATGGTTTAGATTTCCTAATTTAATGGCTGATCAGAAGTGGAAATTTGGCTTTTATTCTATCAAATGGGGACAATTTGGTCTGCTTTTGCACTTGTAGATGACGAGTTGCAATGAAGCTTGCTTTGTAGAAATGGCGCATGGGATTCCCGATTTTTGCAATAATGAACTCATCCAAATATACCCAAAAGCACCTACTGCACTGTATTTATATATGTATATATATATATTTTGGTGCATCATAGGGTTATTGGGGGCAGCCAAAAATAATTCGAATCCTAAACCTCTTCTATGCTAAGTGAATGCCTAACCAACACAGCTAAAGCATTTTTTTCTCTCTAAACTACATGAAATTATTTCACTGATTACAAAGTAGGAAAAACAGTCACCTTTACTTCCTTAAAGAGCTTCTTCTCCCATGCATATAATCTATCCAATGTAGATTGGTGACTTCCGGAAAACACTAAGGACTCCTCAGAGATATCACTGCTGCTGTCGTAGCAGTCATCTCTAGAACTAGATGAAGCATGAAAGGGTCTAGATAATGTTGAATGAGATGATGCCGATCGGAATAAGGCAACTGGATTCAACATTTTAGCAGCTGCAATAACAAGAAGAGTGGAAGAGCATCAAGCAGAATTACAGTCATAAATGGTGTCTTTTCCCAAGTTCTCAGATGACAATTTTCTATGAAGTTTTGGAAGAATGGTTTGTATTACACCATTATGTGCAATTTGGGTGGTGCAGAAACATAGACCAGTGCATTAGATATCCAACTTGTTTGCACCAAATCATATCAGCTGATTGCCACATCTATTTGTGATGGAGAAGTTAAGAGAATAGTACTGCATTCAGTATTATCTCTGATATCCATGATGCCAAATGTGCACCTGAATGAATAGGAATCAACTAGGACAGAATATACAACCAAAGTGGGTCATTCAGATGCTTCTCGATTGTATGGGATGGAAATAAAAAAAATACATTACTGATTTTCTTGCATTCCTACCAATATCACTGTCAAAGTTACTGATATCAACCTCAGGTGGAAAAGTAGCAGTCTCACCATCAGACAGTAAAGGATATCAATTTGGATGGAGAAGTATGGATCCAACTTCAGAGAGTCATTGATATCAATTAGGGGTGTAAAAATAGGAGCCTCACTAGTGTTGCCATCCAGTCACAAAAACACAAGTCACCTATTCTTTTCTCCAAAATTTCAAACTGACTGAAATTTGGGGTGCATCCAGACGTACTAAAGATTAGAAAATTTTGAAGACACAATTTTAACTCTGCCATATGTTGTTGCTTTTCCATGCGCGAGTCTCAAGCTAAGGTCAAGCAAGAGGGTTGCATCAATTGGCCGTAGGCAATAAAAAGCTTGTCATAATTTATAATATGGATTCTACTTTGAGAATCTATCCTAAATTTATTGGTTTACCTTCATACCTGTGAATTCATTTGAGGTGGATGAGAATTGAGCTTTGCTTGCTTCCAACATAGTTGAAACTTCCTTGGCAGAATCACAGACTATCTTGAACTGGGTCTCAATGTCCTTGACAACCTCATCCATACTCGTTGGTCTTCGATCAACATAAACAGTAAAATCAGGTGTTTCCTCTGCTTCTTCTCTATCACTTGCCACCCTCTCTTCATTAGCAACGCCAAGTTCTACTTCATTGTGTGCTTCTGAAATTTCAATACTCTCAGTAGCCTGAGATTGAAGTCCCTTGGCTTCATGTTTTGTCTCTGTTCCAATGTCAACCTCAATGCCACCATCGTTACCTCCAACTGCTTTGGTAGCAGAATTCTGGTCAATCTTTGCCCTTTCTTTACCCTCTTCTGCCTTTCCATTTTCGTTTGTCTCTTTAAGTTCTTCTAAATCAGGAATTCCTTCTTCTTCATGAACCTGCATCAGCTCTGTTGTCTGACCATCAGCAGCTATTTGATCGAAACTTTCCCGAGTAGGGTAACCATACTTGTCCAGAGATGAAAAGGGGTTCCAAAAGAAGTCCCATTGGGATGTTTGGGGCGATGGTGGAGGATAATTTGGCTCATTGTAGGGAGAAGAGTAGAATGATGAGTTGTAAGGCGGCAATTGCATGGAGAGGAATCCTTCAATTCCATAGTGGTGAATTGGGGAGCAGGACTGAATTCTCCTAGTTTCTGGTGATTGAGGCCCCTCTTCAATAGAGATCGAAGGATTGCCACCTGATCTCAGAAAATTGATTACTTGGGAAGTACCAAGGTGCGATTCGGTTGGGGTGTTCACACACGAGGACCTCAAAGGAACAGCGATGATTTCAGGGGCTGTTTTCTTTCTGGGTGTGGAAGGATGGATTGCATATGGATTCCAAGAGAATTCATGGTGCTCATATCCCTCAATGTAGTCCCTAAGGGCTAGAGATACTCTTCTTAGGGATTGAATGTAAGCAATGTGCCCTGCAGCAAATCTGATTCTAGACTCAATGGCCTGTTTGATGAATCTCTTCCTATCCATACATAGCTGGACTGCCTCCTCATTATCCAATTTTGAAATTGGACATCCCATCTCTCTCTCTTCTCTCTAGGAATTTGTCAAACCCAAATTCAAACCAGAATCGGGAAAGAAGCGTCGATTCTTCAATCGATTCTTCAATAAATTCATAGGATTTTGGAAACTACTCAAAGGAAATAGGCAAGGTTTTAGAGAACTTAATATACCAAAGAAATCAAACTCAACAATCCAGCATCTAATACAAGATACATAAAAAACAGTTGGAAGGGAGCTTTCTTAATTCTCAAGTTTCATAGGTGGCTTGGAAACAGATGAGACTTAATCCGAGAGGAAAGAAGTTGGGTTTCTTTTGGATCTTGCCTGTAAACTTGCATAAGGCCCAAAGAATCAATAGTTCCAAAACCCATCTTTAAGAATAAATAAATTTATCAAAACTCTAGGGGAGAAAAGAGAAGAAAGTTGAAGTCATCAAGCAAGAGGAAATAATTTAGAAAACAGGAAATGGTGAAATCCAATTCTAACACTTCTCCAAGGACAAAGGCCCCAAAAAAAAAAAAAAAAAAATGAAATCCACATCTGAAAAAACTGAAAAACTGAGGATGGCATCTGATTGCCCAAAATTCCAAGAAAGGAAAATGAATAGAAATAAATTATTATCAATAAAACAGTAGGCAATGATCACTCATTCAAGAAATTTCTCAAAGCAAAAGAAGACGAAATCTCAAATGAAGTGAAAAAAAAAATCTATTTGGAGAAGCCATTGGCAGGATAAGATGTACACTTAATATGTCTGAAAATGGGAAAGAACGAAAGTTTAGTAGCAAAAACCAATTTGAAAGAAAAGGTTGTTTTAGACGAACGAGACAAGAACAAGACCTGATTTTCAGAGGTGATCTCAAGAACAGAAAGATAGAGAAGATGAAATTTAAATAAAAAGTAAAGAAGGAAAAAAACCCATTTCAGAAAAAAGATGATCTTCAAGTGTATATCTGAAAATCTTCAAAGTATGAGAAGATGAGAATCAAAACCGGATGAAATTCAAATTTTCAAGAAGACCCAGTTCAGAGGAGCTAGTGGCGATTGAATTCATATGATAAACATCATGTATCAATTTGAAAGATATGAGTTGTTTTGAAAGCAAAAGCTTAAGAAAATCATACCTGGTTTTCAGAGGCGGGAAGAAGACGAAGCTTTTCGGAGAGAGACGTTGGAGAGAAGCAACGGTCAAAAAGAGCAACAGGAGCTCCAGCCGAGGAAAGAGAAGCGGCGAAGAGAGAGCCCCTGAATTTTAATTTAACTACGAGACTGCCCTTCATCTGTGTGCCATTCATGAACCGACAGGGGCAAATCCAGACCGTCGGATACAAGAGTGGGTCCTCAAACCAAGATATCTAGATGAAACTAATCATCGTTTTAAACTTGTTACAAAATGAACAAGAATTTACACTATTTGAGTATTCTTGGCTAGACCCACCAACACAATCTGAACTTAACTTAATCCAGTGTTCTTGTGGTCTTGGATTGGTCTTTATAAATGGGTCAGATTTGGATCAGCCAATGAATGTTAAATAAACAAGTTAGCTAAACAGTGCCTAACCCACTTCTAATTGCCACCGATGTAATCGTTTGAAAGGTTCTTCTTTTGCTTCCTCCTCCTCTTCTTCTTCTTTTGTGTACTTTTTTTTTTATTATAAAAGAAGACTTTTGAAAACTTTGCATAAAAGGCTGAAACCGTCTGGTGGTGTTTAATTCAAAACTTAACTTACCACTTACGTAATTCAAAATGGTTGAAACCATTTCATAACAGCCTATGTTGACCGATGAACCCATTTCCAGTGGTCCATTAAGAAGCATATGGTCCATGGAAAGAGAGAGAGAAACACCCAAAAGTGGTTTGGGTTTGGCCATCTTGGAACGGTCCGCCGAATGACTACCACAGACCCATATCTAGGCATTTTGGAAATCCCTAGACTGTTCCTAGGTTAGGAAATGGGTTAACCCCAGATAAAAATTTTCAATTCTCCCCATTCATGGTTGATATATTAATGCGGGCCTTATCAAGCCATCTCTCTCATCGCATCATTTCATCACACGAGTATTTTCCTACTACTTGAACTATATAGTGTGGTTAACCTTATATAACTATTTCTCCTCTTTTTTTCTTTCTTTTTTCTTTTTTTTTTTTATAAGTTGGCTTTGTGGCTGGAAGCGTGAAAGACAGGCATCCACCAGGGATGGATCTTGGTGGGTGCTATGGAAATGGGTGTCTTATCCACCAAGATAACGCTCTAGTACCATATAATCATTCCTCTATCAGTCAATCGCCAAATTCTATATACTATCATGGGGTAATTGGTTATACAGATATGGTCCAATATTTGACTAGAATCAGGACATGAAATGAGGGTCCATATCAGATTTCGTGCGTCGAGTTCACTGGGGCACCGACTCATGAGGATCATTTACAGGCAGCCTGCCTTTAACTCCAGGCCATCCCTAAGTCCACCAGCAACAGCATTGCAGTTGGCTTTGATGGAATCTGATTCTCCCACAATATCCTGCACTTCATGTTTCTGGCAAAAGGAAGGGGAATAGATCCTCCTCTCTAACCAGCTCAGAGGAGAGCTAAGGAACGTGTCTAAAATGGAATATCTTCAGGAATTTAGTTAAAATAATCAAACGGTCGGCAGTGGACTAGGAATTATCCACACTTGTGGCGCACAGGTATTTCAAACACATGGGCCACTTGCAGAAATCACAGCACAGTATAACAGCTGTGTCAATAGTTGGGCTGCCAATGACAGGTCAACTCAAGGTCAAATCTAATTACATGGATTTTGGACCATCTGATGGGTCTAACCGGCTGCACTCAAAAAACAATTTAGTCCAACCGGCCAAGACACTTGCCGGGCTGGCTTGAATTGTAGGTTTGACCCTTTCCAGAGTCGGGAAGTTATTGGGCACTGTATCATAGGGAACTCCTGAAAGTCGGTCATTGCTTTCACTTAATTATTCTTTGTGTTACCACTTTCACCTTATCTTGCAGTTCCTCCTTCAGATGTCTTGGAGAGAGTTTGAAAAGTAGCAACATGAAGGCCAGGATTGTTAGATTGTTCAGAGCCAACAGGGGACTGCCTATGACACTTCCTCCAATCTGATGATTGGTAACAATACCAATCACCACAGGTGGAAGCTATGTTCATGGGTTCCTGGGGACGTCAATATTGTGGTTGAGTAGGGGCCATTAAGAAGAAAACTCATTTTTTGTGCTATTCAATAGGCTTCTAAATGAAAGAAAGCCAAAAAAAAGGAAGATTTTGCACTTCAAGACTGTAGCCAACAAAATTTTCCTCATCGACATTAGGAAGCCAAATGGTGGGACAGATATGTTGGTTAAACAAGGAAAAGATCAGCCAGAATAAGAACAAAATTAAGGTGAAATGATTTTGCATCTATATGGATAAGTTTTCATAATGATAGAACTACTAATGCAGGGAGTTTTCTGATGACAAGTGTGAAACAAACTGACGCAGAATTAAGGCCACGGAGTCGCACTTTGGTCTTCAACCCACTGTAGATCTATCCAGAAGTTGCCCCTAGAGATCTCCTCAAAACCATCACCAGTGGTGGCTTGAGATCTCTACTTCCATTACAAAAGAAAAGAGAAAATCCCCTTCTTGAAGCATGATTTATCGAACTGGAAACCATCCCTATAGGAGAGCAAGCATTGACTCAGGAAGAACAAATGACAAATGGGACAGACATTTTAACATATCTGATCTGATAGCTCCCAAGGGGAAATCAGCCCCATAAAATAAGGGAATATGATGCAATATTAAAGAGTAGAAATAATCACTAGGAGGGCACATTTGGGGAGTCCTCCGATTCCTGGTGGAAGGGACATGGTGATAAAAAGGAAGATTACTTACTCAGCTGCACACATGGCAAAGAAATCAGGAATCTCACAAACATTATATTTCAACCCGGATGCCCAACAAAATTACCATAAACAATGGAAATTTCAGCAGGTTAAAGTACTCCATATTGACTTCTCAACATCAACAGCTTGTAAACTTCCAATATATAAACCCTTTATTTTGACTAAATAAGTTCACATGACAATGGGATTTAGAGTATCATGACTGCCAATTGTTCCAAAGCAAAGGCATGGAATGCTCATATGAGTTTTATGCCTGTTTCCCTTAGGGAATCAATCACAGCCTTCACCTTACCATGGTATTTTTGTTCCCTCTTCAAGAAAACAGTAACTGCAGGGATGTCCTTAAGCAACAGACGCTCACCCAGAATCTTTCCAATCTTTGCAGCTGCAGCAACATCTCGAGTAGATTCCATAGCCGGCCTCAACAACTTTTCCTGTGAACTTGCAGAAGAAGCTACCGTGGCCGTCGGCGAATGAATGACTTGTGCAGTCACATATTTGTTTGTGAAGTGCATCTTCAAGACATATGGCTTAAGAAAATTGATGATTCTTGGTGGCCTAACAGGAGGAGGGATGACCATAGCTACTTCCCTGCAAGCAACAAAATACAAAATCCAACAAGATAAAATTGATTAGACATCGGATAGATATATAAAGATCTGTGCTCAAGATAATTTTTTCCAGGCACATGAGAGGACTAAAAAATAGATTTAAACAAACCAATTATACAGTACTTTTTCAATGACTGAATATTTTCAAATTGGCACTAAGAGTTACAAAATATTGCAACATCAAAATACTGAGGCCCTGTCAGTTTGTATTACAATACATGGAAATTGATACATAGACTTTATGCCATAAGTGGTTAAAAATTAAGACAAAAGGTGAATTTAAAAAATGAGCATTAAATAGCCTTTTCTTTTATGGAAATAGAATCAAAGGAAGATGGGAAATGAATACCTAAGGGTGATGGCTGGTTATTCATTTCCCATTTTTCTTTGATTCTATTTCAATAAGAGGAGAGGTTATTTGATGTTCATTTTTTGAAAATTGACTCCTACTTTTCGCATAAATCCTGCACATTCAATGCCTATGTAGTCTAATGCAAACAAACAGGCCCCAACTTAAGGATTTTGAAATTTCCATATTTGATGGACGGTATAAATCAAGTGATATTGTCTTTGGCTCAAATGCCACAGAAAGCATGAAGCCCTACACTTCTCAGAATCCAGTCTGCCACACAACACACTCGTGAGCATACATTTCATGTCTCAAGAAGCATGTAATGCGAGAGCAGGATCCACCAGCAAACAATGCTCAGGTTGTTTCAAGTCCTAACCTGAAACAAAAACACAAGCAATTCTGGGCAGAAAAAGTGGTGCACCTGTTGTCTGGGCGGTTATAGGCACCGCAAAACTATTATAGTTTTTACTCAACCTCATACCAGAATGAAACTTTGAAACTTAACATCAATACGATCTTCGCCTCGTATTATAATGGAGCTGCAGTATTTCAAGGCCTAACAGAGTAGACAACAAAGCAAATAGAAGGATTGGAGTAAAAGTAATATCAACCTGGGTTGATAAAACATTTGTGTTCCTCATTTTGTATTGGGTAATGGGGTCCTATAATTAATCCAACCCCTTCACCCACCGCAATCCCTTTTTCATTAAATCCTAGCATAATAATTTAATGCTCATCTAACCTATAGTCACCATTGGATGGAATTCACAGAAGTAGAGGTCAATTTCATAAAGACTTTTAAACATAGAGGCCGAAAAACAATGGGTTTGTATAAACTGATGGGAGGGCTGTTTTTTTGGCCCATTTCTAATCCTTGATGAGGCCATTTCACACCATCCTCCCAAGCTCTGCTGATTGGTTGACTCCGGCCACCCAGAGGGAGAGAAGCATGATACTTATGATCACCATGGTTGATACTGGTTAGCCCCAAAGAAAAGAAGAAACCAGACCATATATAGGTTTTGGCTATTTTGGCTTTTACATGTCACTACATAGTCCTTAGTCCGCATACCAGGTGTTCGATGAAAGTCCTAAATGAAACTTACTGCTTTCTAGGCTCAAATCTCATGAATGACATTTTTAGTAGCTTATTCTGAGCAACATGATCACAAGATTTATAGTTTCCTAGAAATTCTATTTGCTATTTCTTAAGAAGCACAAAGAGAAGAGTTTAAGGTCACATCAAACAAAACCCAACAACCAGATTACAAAGATACATTTCCCACATTACAAAATGCATGCTTCCATGTGAACCCCAGAAGACAGAACCCAAGTGCAAGGTTGATTTTGATTAGATGATGGTATAAGATGAGAGTTGTAGAGACAAGGGGCAACTTGGTTCCAACCTGAAAATAGTGATTGCAGAGAATGGTGGGATTGCAGAAAACATACATAAGATACCTGGCTATAAATCCAAACCTGATTGAAGGCTGTATGTCCAACTGCTGCTACAGGTGTGGCGGAAGGTGTCTCTCTCTCCTCACCCCAAAAGAGTCCACGATCCTCGAGAATTACCGAGGCACTGTTGAATACGTCAAAATAAACACCCTTTTGAGGAGGGCATGGAGTCCAATAGGAGTTATGGTTCCACGGAGAAATTGACTATTAGATTAAATATGTGATTAACATGATCTTTTTTGTTAGGATCGGACTGGATGGTCATAAGTGGGATAAACTCTTACTTGGGAAAGGACTTTTTTTAGTATTGTTTTCTCCTAATTAGGCGTGCTCTTGTGTGGAGTTCTACTCTATATTTATTTATTTATTTATTTAAAATGGCCTAAAGTATTTCTCGTCAACCCAGCCACTTTTAACCTCTGGCCGGGGGGTTACGCGATTTTGATAAGTAAAGACTATTTCTTAGGGATACACATATGGACGCAAAGAGTTTTATTCTTTTAACTCTAAATTTCTCAAAACTAAAGTCCAAGAGAATCCAAACTCATTGAGGGCCTATTTTGTAATGTGTGAGGATTCAATGAGAAATTGGCAAATTTGAGAATTTTTCACTATTATAGACTTGATGATTTTTCATTGAGGATTTCTATAGTTGAGGATTTTATATCAATTTCGGTGTGTACCAATTCAGCAAGAGTGAGAAAAATGGAGGCCATGGCCCATGAGAACTTTTGAAAAATTCCCCATATGTTATCGGGAAATTTATGGTTTTTTTTTTTTACAAAGACTTTGTCGAACCTTCTTTTTTTTTGTCTTTTTTAATGTAGAGGAGGCCCTCGGAAAATGTTCTAGTCCCACCACTGATATTGATATCTTAAAATCTTAGACTTAAAACAAGGGACACTTGTATTTAAAAAGAATTGTTGAGTTATTCACATGTGCAAATTATGTCATGTTACCTCCAGAGACCATTTTAGTCTTTTGAAGAGTGATCCATGAACAACACATTACAATTAGGGATGTAAACGGGTTGGTTCTTCCAAATGATGATTTTGGTTATAGATCCAGTTCAAACTTTGAACCTCTTTGCTAGTTCTAGACTCAATTTTCAATATTTGTTCAGACTTTTTTATTTTTATTTTTTGCATAAAATAGGATATCATTCAACCTATAAGGATTAAAAATAAGATTATTCAATTAAAATTTATTTTGAGCTACAGTTTGCCATATAAAATACTTATATTTAGCATCTCCTCCTGCTTTTTTTTATAAGAGTTTTTAATTCAAGCACCCGAATGAGTACCCAGGGTAGACCCAGGATCTATAGTCGTCAAAAGAAGAATAAGATGCTTCTTCTTCAAAATTATAACAACTTAAAATCAGAATGGATTACAGCCTAATTGACCACTAAATGATGCGTTCTGACCAGTATTGACAGTTATAAAACCATGACATGTGGCACACTTGGTCAATGATCTATTTTGCCAAATCATGGGGCCCGCATGGTTAAGTTCAGGACCCAACATCACATAAGTTGCAATTCTTTAGATCTATTTTTACTACATCCATTCATATCCGCTTCCGCCTATCCCTTTCTTTAAGTGGGTTATCAACCTACATAACTAAATATTTCCTTTTACTAGCACAGTTGGCGGCCTATGTTGTACACACCCGTAGATGATATCCTTAAATGCCTTTGAAAACACTTTATTTCTAATTGGGATCAAAGAAACCTAAGAAAGAGTTATAAGAATTTACGAGACTCTAGGTTATCCCCACAAACATTACCGTCTCATTGGATGAATAGGAAGACCGTTAGCATGTGGGGGCCACGTAGTGATCAAATGCGATAACCTTCACCGTCAAAGACAACACAACACCCCCACTCTCCCCAAATTGACCCTACTCACATCAATTTGGCACTCATCCAATAGAATATTCACTGTTGGAATGATAATGAAAAACACATAAACATGCAGTCCATCTAAATTTGAGGCCTCTCGGCAGGTGGTCAAAAAGTCCTCCGAAGAAATGCTTTAGCTCACTCAAGCCATTGTTTAAATTAATGTGAAAAAAAAAGATTAATTATGAAAAGATCAAGCAACAAAAGACAGGGCTGATTAGTTTAATATACAACGCCTATTGAACTATTTCAACAACACATTTTTTTTCCATCATATGGTCACAAAGTCAACATCAAGTAGATGGGATAATTGTTTTAAAAAAGATGATGAAATAAAAAGGCTGATGTGGACAGTAAACATTCTGGGCCATCTTCCCGAAATGCATCTTGATCATTCTCAAGGCACTAATCAACTTTCATTGACATAAATTGTTACTACAATAAAATGTACCAAATGTTTACAAGTTACTGATATTATTGAGTGTTTGATATGGCCTCCTCTGTTGGTGCCCAGATATCCAAAAAGCATGCCAGACCAGTCCATCCATGGTTGCAAATGGCAACCATGGCAATACATTTATAAAATGTATTTTGAAAAAAGGCAATACAAGCCTATAAATTGATACCATAAACCTATATTGTGATAAAAGAAAATATTGTAAAACCAACTGGTACAAATATTGTGATACTTCATAGATGGATATACACTAAACTTCTAATGGAATTAGGAATGAGCACATAAGAGAAAACTAAGAACCTCAAATAAAAAAAAATAAAAAAAATCAAATGTCATAAACAACTACACCATGTATTGAAAGGTCACAAATTCAGAGAACTGTGAAGAGGGGCTGAGAAGTGAAGAGAACTGTGAGGAGGGGTTGAGAAGTGAAGACCTTGAATTAAGGATAGCTATGATGGGTTTTGGTTTCATTGAGAATACGGCTTTAAAAAGAGCTGAGTGGAAAAGTTGAAGACTCTCAAAGCAAAACCTTGATAGATGGAAAAAGACTTTGACGATGATGACGACAATAATCTTAAGTTAGAAAACTAACGTGAAGAAAGCTTTGAGGAGGGGTTGAGAAGTGAAGACCTTGAATTAAGGACAGCTATGATGGGTTTTGGTTTCATTGAGAATGCGGCTTTAAAACGAGCTGAGTGGAAAAGTTGAAGACTCTCAAAGCAAAACCTTGATAGATGGAAAAAGACTTTGATGATGATGATGACAACAATCTTAAGTTAGAAAACTAACACATGCATTAATCAATGTAAATACATTCTGATATGTACATTTGAAGTTAAAACATCTGAAGGGCACATAGGCCCAACAGTAAAGGCTTACCGGTAGTGTCCTTGAGGATGTGCGTTCAAGTCACTGAAACAGTCTCTTTAAAATGAAGGTAAGACTGCATAGATGTTGCCCTCCCTAAACCCCGCTATGCGAAAGCCTTATGCCCTGGAATGCCTTTATATATATATATATATGTACATCTGAAGTTAAGACATTAAAGTTTCATTTTGTCACTGCAAGGTAAACAAGTAATGCTGTTTTACACAACTTTGTTCATCTTGGATCAACTATCTGTATATCTACCAACCAACATTTGGTTCTATGCATGGGATCTGAAAATCAGTCAAGTAATGCTGTTTTACACAACTTTGTTCATCTTGGATCAACTATCTGTATTTCTACTAACCAACATTTGGTTCTATGTATGGGATCTGAAAATCAGTAAAACAGAAGACCATTGATCTGATGAGTCCCACCATAGTGGCTTGTTTTATTGGGAAGATATTTGGTCATCTTCATCATCAGTGGAGGAGCAATACTAGGTGGCAATGAGCAAACTAGCAGCCCTAATCATTCAAGGCCCAAAAGCAATGTATAAGCTCAGATTCATTGGTTCAGATTCAAGGAGGGATTAACATACATTTCTGAAATACATGCCTCTTCAACAGGAGTTTCTGTCGACGGGAACAAAATGAGAGGCATCTGACAAAATTGTAACGATGTCGTTCCACAACAAATTGTAGTATATATCAATAAAATCTACCCGTCTATGCATTTAACAGCTACACATCGTTGTATTTGTAAGAGATGGAACTCAATACTGGAGATCTAACAAGGGAAAAGGACTGGAGAACTATCTCTTTGAAGCTTGCTCTCTGGGATGTCAAGCTTGCTCATCTTCTCTTCACACCAGAGCAACTGCTCCTTGCTAATCCTCACCATCCTCAGGACCCTGGACACAACTTTAATATCAATGAGGCCAAACAGAAGCTCCACTTCTTCCGGCGTCATGGACCAGGATTTCTTCTTCCACCCTTTCTTCTTTCTACTCAGTTCCTTCAGTTTAACCTCCTTCTGAAGCTCAAAAGGGCAGAGTGAGATTGTACACAAGATAATGTTCAAATACAAAGATTGTTGACTTTGTAAAAAATAAATGGGTTTATTTCATCTACCTTGCCTAGTGAAGTCTGTATCTGTTGAAGGGACTTCTCAACCTGGTTATGTCCACCGAATAAATTGAGAACACCAGACTTTTTCTTGTCCATCTTCAGGAAAAGCTGGAAGGTCATAATTGAGCTCCCAATTATTTTGATCAAATCAGCAGCAAGAACTAGTGAATCTGAACATTCTTCTTCCAGTTCTCTGTGGTCCGTTTCTGAAATAATTCATAACAAGACACTGTAAAGAAGAACTATATAAAAATGAAAGAAGTAAAAATATATACATATATATATATATATATTGGATGAAGAGAAATGATAATGTCCTGGTGACAGTATCATCCTAGATCACCTGTTTGGCAGGTGGGGCCCACCTTTGCTCAATCCATCCCATTCACATCACACACCAATGCTGTTTACACACTGGCCCAAATTTCACTTCATCTGGACTTAGTTATACCATTCGATTTGATCATTCAACAGTTGTGTTAACACATGACCAATCTAATAGTGTAAATCGTTTTAGTTTAAGTCGAACTCGTGTTGGGAAAAGTAGCGCAATAGAAACTACCCACGATCAACGGATCAACCAGGATAAATACACAGCAATCACACCATCAAGCAATTACACACATGAACAGAGCAATTTTACGTGGTTCGGCAATCTTGCCTACGCCCATGGGAGGAGATAACTTATCTATAATGATCCTATCTTAATCCCATCAGGATCTAGGGTTACAGTACATCAATATATAGTTCTCGCTTTCTTGGCCAACAAGAAAACCCATACATAATGACTAAAATACCCCTAACCTTGAGCCTCGGTTCTGGCTAAACCAGATGACCGATCCGGCTAAACCGGAATACAAGACAAAACCCAACAATCTCCACCTTGGCTTGGATTTCGCAAATCCTCAGAGCCACCTTCAGATACTTGGTAATGTCTTCACGCACCTTGTTGAAGGGTACATCACTACACCGATGGCGCAGTCTTCTCTATTCAAAACTCAAACATGTTGAACCAGCACTTCACATACCTCACTGAAAGGTATGCCTCTGCACACGCTATTACCAAGCGTAGCATCTGCACCTTTAGCCTGGATGCACAGACAATCGCAGTATTATCTAGTATCGATCAAGTCCAAACCGACTTGAGACTTTCCACAGTTACCTCCTTTGACCTCAACACCACCGTCTTGAACCTCCGAAGTGCTCTCCATTTGTTGCCACATGCATGCATCCTTGCAACACAATGAACCCAACTTCCATTCGTCAAGACAAAACTAAAGACCTCCCCGAATCCGAATCTCACTGGTACCTTGTGAATCCTTCCTTTTGTCTCCATCCCGGTGTTCTTTTCGTCAAACCTGCAACTGTCCTGCTCTAGCCTGTTCTGGTGAGTTAGGCACAGTACATGCAGGTTAGGTATGACTGATGCTTAAACCGGCTTACTCCGACTTGAACAAGATTACCTTTTCTGAGAAAATCATCTCCGTTCAGGTCTTCCTGGATTTTCACTAGATGATGTCATCGAAGACCCATCAATCCATCTTCCGATGATCCATTACATCTAACTCCACCTAAACCATAGATTTTCTCCCCTGTTATTTGATGTCTCCTTCACTGCTGCACTTGAAAAAAACATCCTCTATCAACCTGTAGAGATTTCTAACAATCTCAACCTCGATGATGACCAATGTTCGCTTTTCCATCTTCGTAACTCCACCCGCTACAGTGCACTTGCAGCCTGTGAAGTCTAAGGTACACAAAGAAATCCAATTTCTTCGTAAACCCGGAACATATATCACATCCGTTAGAGTTTGAATAACATCATCATACACCTGGATCTCTACCGCTCTTATCTCAAATGCTCATCAGTTGCATTCTCCCCCATAAGAACAAATCCATCAACAATGAGAGTTATTTGCGTCAACCAATCTCTAAACGAACATATGATGAAAGAATATGAATCCCAATTCCATAAAGCATCAACCTGATCCATATTTGTAGTGACCAAAAATGATTCCTTGTCAACCGAATCTGAGCTTTCTTGTACACTACCTCCTTCCGATTCTGATTCTTTTGCTTTTTCTTCCACTTTGGCATGTCGCTCCTTTCTGATCCATTCGACGCAGATCTAAGCTTTCCGCAAAGTTCCGAAGCAATCGACTATTCATGACATCAAGTAACACTTTTCAATCATTGCTCTGTCACAGAGTCTAACACTCTTCCTTACCAATCCTTGAAGTTGTTTTTCCATCAAACACTTCAATTTGCCTCGTGATGCTTGAATCCATTGCTATCATCGTGAATCTATTAGGTTCTCCAGTCCCCCATTTCTCTGCTCATCAAACTGCCAGTATCTTTCACTAGCCTCGTAGATCTCATCACTGCGAGCACACTGGAAGAAACGGATCTGAAATCCGACTCCGGATGGCTTCGACATCGCAGAAATAGTTTTCTATACTCCGATTGGTCAAACATCCATGTTGATCGTTGAACAACTCATCTTCCACATACGCGTAGATCTGCTCACAATGAGTCTGTAGGCTCAAACGGATCTCCGATCGGACATCGGATGATCAAGATGTCGCAGAAATAATTTCAGCCGTTGAATCTGGTCAAACCTGCCTGTTGACCGGTTCTGACGTCACTGCTTGCTGTTCTGCTAGGCTTCTGAAACGGACCCGGGTCAGGTTGGGTTCACCTTACTCGAAACTGAACTGAACTGCTCTCTCGGCTCTGCTGCTAATGGGTCAAACTCTGTGCACACGGGTCAGGTCTGGCCCGACTCGAACTCACCTGCTTTGTTGTGCTGGGCTTATCTGCAATTAGGTTAGGTCTAACCCGACTTGTATGGCTGGATTTTATGTAACCGGGTCAGGTCTAACCCGACCCGGACCGACCTCCTCTGTTGACCTGTCTGGGTTGTTGCTATAACCAGGTCAGGTCTGAACGACCCAACTAGAACCCGACATGAACTCGCCTGCAATGCTTTCTGCAATCGGGTCAGGTCCAACCCGACCCGGACCTGCTTTTCGTCTTCTTTAACCGAGCTGGGTTTTGAAATAGAACCCAATAATGCCTTCTTTTTCCTCTGATCCGGCAACGGGCGAGCGGGCGGGCGGGTGGACGTAGGTGAAGCAGTGGCAAAGATTCGGGCGACAGCACCCCTGCGACAGCGGACGGTTGGCGAATGGCGGTTAAGGCGGCTTGAGCCCTTTTCCAGTCTTCTTCTTCTTTCTCGCTGTTTCTTTTCAATTGGAAGACCCCAGGCTCCCTTTCTCCACTTCCTCTGTTCAGCCACGATGAAAAAAGAGGACCGGAGACCGGCGGTGGAAGCAGCCCCTGTTGTCCTCTTCTCTATCTCGTCTGCAAAACTGAGAACCCGGTAACTTCTCTACTCCAATTAGCAGAACCCACTCATGCTTCTTCATTGATCATGGCCAACAGAGAACACATCAGTCCTCTCTTCTTCTTTGTTTCCGAAAAACAGAGCTGCCGAATCCTTCACGAGAATTCAACTTCTCCATCTCCATGCACAACCTCAGAAACCAACCTTAGGCCTTCGGCGACTTCGAGCACCATCGCCAATGAAAGATGGATCCGGACATGACGTGTCGATCCTCTTTTTCCACGCATGGGATCCGTTAATCGTAGAACCTCGAGCGATCTCCACCTCACTCTGATACCACTTATTGGGAAAAGTGGCGCAACGGAAACTACTCGCGATCAACGGATCAACCACGATGAATACACAGCAATCACACCATCAAGCACTTACACACATGAACACAGTAATTTTACGTGATTCGGCAACCTTGCCTACGTCCACGGGAGGAGAGAACTTATCTATCATGATCTCATCTCAATCCCCTCAGGATCTAGGGTTACAGTACATCAATATATAGTTTCCGCTTTCTTGGCTAACAAGAAAACCTATATATAATGACTAAAATACCCCTAACCTTGAGCCTCGGTTCTGGCTAAACTAGACGACCGATCCTGTTAAACCGGAATACAAGACAAAACCCAACAACTCGAGCCCGTTCCTGTACAAGGTGGATGTTCAACATTAGAGAATCAGTCAAGCAAAGGCAGCTAGGATGGCACTGATGTTGGGATTATGATTGTCTCTTGGATATAAAGAAAAAAATAACAAATAAGATTATAAAATAAAACGTTTGAAATCTCCATCATTCAAGGAGTAGATTCTACATGGATGAGAGAACATAAAGTGGGGGAAAAGTAGGGTCAAAAGCATCTAGTTTTAGCTTCGATTGGTTGAGAGATTAGATGATCCTAAGCCAAAAGTTCAACAATAAGACTTTGAACCTTTGGACTATATATGTAGGACTGACAATGTCTAGAGCCAGACATTGGCTTTATGTTATCTTTGTAGATAGACAAACTGACCATAGCATATTTGATCAATATTTCCTTCCATAACTATAATTACAATGATTCAAAGTAGACTATTTTTGAAGAATCACTGATCAAACGAATGGTAACTAAAAACCTAGCATGGAAGAATCTGACTAAGGTACTACATGTTCACTTATTTATATAATACTTTCACCCGATCACATAAGAATCCAAAGAAGATGGAAAAAGATCCAGGCTTAGCGCCAGAGGTGATGCGGCCAAATCCATGTACCTTTTTAAATCTTGCACAGAACTTCTACAAGCTCGTCCAAGTAATATGACTTGGTCCGCAGCCCAGCTCAAATTCTAACTTCATCTGAGTTTGGGCCACAGCAAGCCAGGGAGATACATTTGCATTATCTGTGGTGCTTAAATAGTATTTGAAAAATTCAGAACTTGAAAATGTCGAAGAAGTACTTCACACTATCAATACTGTCCAGAACATGGAAGAGAAACTCTCTAAAAAGAGAGACAGTTTACATTGTAACACAACATTTACCTTGAATGCTCGGAACCTGAAGGAACATTGGCAAAGAGCATCTACTTCGGGCATAAATCTCTGCCCTCTCACCCTGCTCAAAGGGTTCATTTTCAATGAACCGCTGCAATAAAACCTGAAATTGCTGAAACCTCTGAGCAACATGGCTGTAACAGGTGTTGTTTTCAGGTTGAGAAGAGATTTTCTGGCTCAGTTGTGTGTACTGGCAGTGTAGAGCTTCCCAAGTCAAGCAAATCTGTGCAACATAAGCTGTTTCAAGATCTTGGTAGGGATCATCCTGTGGTTGCTGCAGGAGCTCTCCATCTTGAAGTTCTTCACGTCTCTTAAAAGAGAGACTGCGAAGGGTAGATGCAAGCTTCTTTGATGCAGATCGAGGGGACGGGTTTGTAGAATTACAGGAGCCTGTAATAAAGGAATTCTTATATTGAGACTCCAAACTTGAATTTTGCTAGATCTAAGCAATGCAAATGGTGGAATCCATTGGATACACTACCTGATTAGAAAACCAGGTGAGACCATTCATCAGGTAGGCCAGAAATGCAAAACTTATCTCGACTGCTGAAAAGCCCTTTAATTTGCCCAATATATCATACATGTGCGACCACCTGGTTAATGGACCCGTCTGATTTTTTGGGCTACATCAAGTGATGGGCCAACCTTTTGCAGGGATTGGATATGCTACATGTGTGCCACATGGCCACAAAAGGCTGCACATGGGTCTATCCTCAGTCACCCACTAATGAATTGGCAAAACTCTGAACATATCAAATTATTCTAGCAAAATCAATTTATTTATTCGAATGAAATCTTCAAGACAACCCAAGAATATCAACATGTGAATTCCCAGCGCCAGAATTGGTAAAAGCTAGTAAGCATTCCGATGCAAACTTTTGAAGGACAGTTCCAAAGATTGGCATTGAGGCATTACAAAATTTATAAATGTACAATCTCACAAAGTGAGTGTTAGCTCAAAGAACAGATTTCATCAAGTTTTGGGCCATAAACAATGTATTATAGATCAAATAGACAAACTGATCAAACCATTCAACCCATCAGCAATAGACGTGGTGATATTTGGCATATTTTGTATATTGAAAAGCAGTTAGGAGAAAAACTGAAGAAGCAATTGAAACATATACCAGTGGTGTTAAAAGCTTTACTTTAACAAAGATTACCATGTTCCTTCATTAACTGAATGATCATCTTGTCAAAGAACTGCATTCGCTCACAGTACTTATCATACAATGCATCAAATCCACACCACGGATACCTATCTTCGACTTCTGACTCTCTCCATTCACCTGAGCTTGTCTCCTCCTCCTCGTCCTCCTCCTCTGGACATGATTCTTCTGGTATCAAAACCAAGAAATTTTTCCTTCTTAGCTCTTTCAACCGCCTTTTCACCTCATTAGTGAAAAAATCATCATCATCGTCATCCTCCTCCTCAATTTCTCCACTGGAATCAGCAGCATTTGCCTTGGGCAAATCATCTCTCCCCTCTTTTTTTGTTTCCTCCGTCGGCACCAACTTCATTTCCAGGCCTTCTTGGGCATTTAGCACATGGGGTCTCCTGACCTTCTTAACTCTGAAGAAATCCATTTAAGCTTATACCTTACTTAAGGAGAAATTATAATCAAAATTTCTCTTGTTCAAACCTGCTTGTTGATAGAAGATTGCTATTTCAACAACCACCAAGAGAGCTTCAAACCATCCAATTCAATCTTCCTTTAGAATGGTCCTTCCTTAAAAAGGTAAAATGCCGATCTCTGAAACCAATGGAATATCCACACGCACCTCTGAAATCCGTCTTCTTATTTTTTTTCTATTTTTTTAATGGTCAACAATTCAGCTTCAAAAAAATCCTAATGAATCTGAGAAGCTCCATTGAACTTAAAAGTTGTGTCTTCCCAAACAGAAATCCCTGTTAAAAAAAAAAAATCAACAGAAAGCTCACATTCTAGTACATCTAAAACACTTTTGAAGGCTCAAAGACCTACTAATCACATGCTTCAGAGATGTCAGGACTTCATCTCAGGCACCCAGCAAAAACAATCTCCCTTTCAGAAGAAAACCTTCTACTACTTAAAAGATGGAGAGGAAGAAAAGGGATATCTTAAAACTTAGAATCTTAAAACCCCAAAAAATTTACAAAATCAAAACCCCCCCAAAAACTGAGATATCTCAAGACCCTTGCATATAGTTGAAGCAAAAAGAAAAACCCATCACTGAAGAGACCCCTAAAACCCTAGAAATCCAATAAATCACCCCAGGAAGCACCTTTAACAGATCTCAATACTGCATGCAAAGCCCATCATGCTCCCACCAAACCCCTCAACAGATAAAACCCAAACTAAGATTTCTAAAACCCAAGAAACCCCATTTCATAAACCCTCCTAAACATGCATAAAAACAAACATTAGCACAAACCCCCAAAAACCCAAAGACCCCAAAGCCACAGAAGTCCCAAAATCGCACCTGAACAGTTCAAATGACCCCATTGCAGCATGCATTGGCCATCTTTTGAGGATGAAAAATGAGGAGAGTTTCTCTGAAACACTAGAAATGGGAAGAAGGGGAGGAAAGGGGGAACAGAAAGAGAGAGGAAATGGAAATGGAAATGCGAGATTGGATGGATTTGTAATTCCAGGAAAAAGAGAGAAAAGAATTGCTTGGAAACTGTGGCGATAGTATTTGTATTTTGTAGCTGTTGTTATGAATGTTTTTGACCGTTGGATTTGAATTTACGGAGCCCAAGGAAAGACATGGCCTCTGACGGAATATGTCTCTGACACAATCCCCCACCAAAACGAGAAAAGCGCGGGAACAGAGCTCGAAATTACGAAAATACCCCCATCTGTATACACAGCTTTTCTTGTTTTCCTTTGGTTGGTGATTTCCTGCAAGTCTATTTCAAGGAACTTATTATCTTAAAAAGAGGTTAGAGAATGCAAGTAAGGCTTTTGGTCATCAAGTTGTGACTCTCACCTTCAAACCTCATAAAGACACATAACGTCTATTTCAGGCCCCAAAATCCAGGAGAATCAAAATAGGCATCGACGTCTAAAGCACATGGACTTGCGCAAGTGTAGTAATGTAGGTGCTACTTCATCATCATCGTTCTTTCCATTTTTTTTTTTAATTCTTAGACCTTGAATGATGATTCGGATCATTGGAGGTGTTAAGAAGGTTAAACACGGCTAGGCTAGTGGATCAAATTTTATCTATTCATATTGTTTAGATCTCAAGATATTTAAAAAAAAATTGTGAACAATTTGATGCACATCTTATGACTTTTGTGGGCCTAATAACCACCATCTGTATCGCTAATTGTGAATGGAAGGCCAAAAATGGCTAGGAGTTCAAAAATTAGCTTCTCAATCCTTATGAATCTCTAGAAATTCTCTAAAAAGGATGACTATTGAGGTACCTTGTGTAGTAGCTTGGTTGTGAAGGTCTCCAAAAGCAATTGACTTTTTCATATGTATTTTTAATCTAGAGCTAGAAACTATGATCCAAACTGTTGTACATATTTAGGAAATCAAACATGGTTATGGGTCTAAATTTTGGCTGTTAGATCATCTTATATTTTGAGATGTTGGAAAAAAAATCCAAATTGTTATGTCTATTTTTTTTTAAGTCCATGGGCTCCAAACACAGGATCTGAATCTTTAATTCTCTTTGTAAGGCTAGATATAATTATAGGGTCAAATTTCAATGCTTAATTCATTTAGATCTTTAGAAATTTTGCGAGGATTGTCAACCATCTATTTCAATAAGTTTTTCGTTTTTTTTTTTTTGTGTTACTAAACAAACTTATCTTGAAAGCATCTGTTTCAAATTGGGCTGTTTAAAATAACTCTTTTTCATTCAAATCTATTTCATATAGATAAAATTTGTAAGCCCAAACTTCTTTGCAAACCTATGTTTCTAACCAATTGAACCATGATTGAAGACTTAATAGAAGATTTAATGGATCGAGAATTATCTTTTACTTTTTTAACTAGTTTTATCCTTTTTTTTTTCTTTGTTATATTTGTGCAATGCTACAAATATGGGTTTTTTTGGTTAAAACCCATGGATAATTTTGAAAGTTAAATAATGAAAACATAGAAAATTATTGTACAAAGAACTTAAACACCACTAAATACAAGATAAAAAAGAAAACAAGACTCTTCAGTGAGAAACAAAAGACACCCTAGTGGAAAGGAATGTCTCCTTTCACGCGGCAGCGTAGGGATCAACTGGCGGGTTGATTATACCATATATACTATACTACTTATCAAATCTAGCTAAAAAAAAAACATAGTGAAAGTTTTTTGGGGGATTTTTGTGCATGGCCACTACTATTCATCCATAACTCTGTCTTGTGGCAAAGTTCAAAAAATTACCTAGACATTTGCAGTATTGGTACTTTTTTGCGCTACCATGCGGCATCGCTTATTATTCTGTGATTTTATATGATATCGCAAAAATGTACCATTACAAAGAATGTCTGAAAATTTTTCTTGACTTTCGTAACAAGGTCAAATTGTTAATGACTTATGGTGCCCATATGTAAAAAATCCCTTCTTTAGGTTGGGTTACTTATTCGAAAGTGGTATATTGACTTGAGAGCTCAGGCAGGGATTTCTGAGCATGTGTGTAACGAAGGTACCAAAACCTGTAGGCCACTCAAACATGAATGTGTTGGTGTGGTGAAAAGAAAAAAAAAATTCAGTTGTATTTTAGCACAAGTAGAAATAGGAAGTGAATTTTTCATTTTTCTTCTCTTTCTAACAACATGCTTTGCTAACTCATGAGTTGGAGTGTTGGACCAGACACGGAAAGCTAAGAGTTCATTAAGTTGAAAGTGAGGGCAAGTTGGATAGTTTTCGTTTTTTTTTGGGGTTGTGGAAGGTATAAATGTCTAGATGTTGGCCACTCGCTAGGGTTATTTGTGGTTTGCAGTTGGGATGACCCACAACGCCCTACTAATGACTACTTTAAATTTTGTTATATGTGAAAAGTAATATGCATTTTAGGTAGACAAGAGGACATTACAAAAGATCAAGGGTGAGAAGCCTTTAATGGTTGTCATTAGAGTGAGGAAAATGATTTAAGTGGACACTGATGGAGCCTGGATTTTCTTCTAGTGGGTGCAAACCTGATCAACCAATAATGTTAATGGGCCCATTTATGAAAATTTTATACCATTCAAGAAATGTTCCCATCCCTTATTAGCAACATAAGACTCACTTAATGGGAAATTTTCTCTTACGAGTACAGTACAAGTAAAGTGCAACTCGATCTATGGGGCCTACTTGGCCAATGTTTGACCAATTTATCTCATTTCGCACTTACGTTCCCACCTTTATTTGGAGACATCCCAAGTTTGGATGCTTATCGATCTTTTACCCACAGTTGGACTGGATATCATTAAAAAAAAAAGAAATTATTATTAAAATAGTGTTAGATTTTAAGGTTGTTAAATCAAGCTAGGATAATTTCAATGTTTATGGATGTCATCAATAAAGTAGAGATAGTAAAAAGAGAAGAAAAAAAACATTTCTTATTTTTGATTGTGGTGGAGGCTTTGAGCTTGCCTCTGGTGAAAGCGAGAGAAATTGAGATGATTGAAGGTTTTGAGATGGGTCGCAGTGGAGAGGGTTATCACTCACCTTCAATTTGTTAATGAAACCATTCTTTTTAGTTCAACAAAAAAAGAGAAGATCTTGGCTCTTAGGAGAATTCTTCGGTGCTTTTAGTTGGTATCGAGCTTGAAGGGTAACATCTTAAAGAGTGTTCTGGTAGGAGTTGGATATTCTGAGGAAACCACTTGAGTTTTGACAGATTTAACTCAATGCAAACCTGGGAGGCTTCCCATCTTTTACCTTGGTCTGCCTATTGGAGCAAAGCCAACTTCCTTGTCAACTTGGGGTCCAGTGATTGAAAAATTTGAAAGGAAATCGTCTTCGTGGAAAGAGAGTTACGTGTCTTTGGGTGTGAAAATCTCTCTTATTAAAGGATGCTTACCTAATATTCTTGTTTATTATATGTCTCTCTTTAAAATTGCCAAAGTCAATAACTAAGTGGTTAGATCGTATTCGAAGGAACTTTCTTTGGGAGGGACAAGGTAATAAAAAGAAGTTACACTTAATGAAATGGAGTGAGGTGATCATGTTGAAATGCAGCGGGGGCTTGGTCTTGGTAGTTTGGAAAATAAGAATTGGGCTTTATTGGCCAAATAGTGGTGGAGATTTGGGGATCAAAAAGAGGCTCTTTAGCACAAGTTAATTGTTAATAAATATCAAGAGGATAAGTAGGAGTGGTGGCCTAAGCTTGGCCCTAGTTACTGTAGATCTTGCATTTGGAGAGCTATTGCTTCTATTGGGGATGTATTGAATTCAAGGGGGGAGACCTTTTACAATGAAATGGGATTTATTGTGGGGGATGGGATGATGGTTCGATTCTGGTTGGATGATTGGATGAGGGTAGGGATCTTGTCTTTGCTATTTCCTAGGCTTTTTTGAATTGTGATAAATACAGAGGCTTCCGTCAGCAAATGTATTAAGGTGAGGGGTGGGTGTACAATGTGGACTATGTCATTTAGGAGGAGTCCGCGTTCTCTAGAAGAGGTTTCTCATCAAAGAGTTATTGAGCATTTTTACTAATGTGTTTATTTGCAAAGATTCTAAGGATTCTCAAATTTGGAAACACTTCGTGTCTGGAGAGTTCTCAATAAAGGCTTTCTACAAAGCATTAGAAAGAAACCTCTCTCACAGGGTTTCTTCTTTTCTTGTGTGGTTGGGGTTAGTTTCTTCTCGGATAGAAGCTTTATGTTGGTTAGTGGTGGCATGAAAGGTCTCCAGGTGGATATCTTAGGAAGAGGTGGTTGACCTCCAATACTTTTTCTGATATTTGTGTAATGTGCAACAAAGAAGAGGAGTTTGTCAACCATCTTTTTCTTCATTGCGAGGTGGCGATCAACATTTAGAACAACTTCATTAGGAGGTGCGGTATTGCTTGGCATTATCCGAAGGATATTGCAGATGCAGCGGAGTCCTGGATGGGAGGGTGTTTTGTTGGCGGTGGGCGTTACTTGTGGAGAATCGTTTCTTTTGCTATCTTATGGTCCCTTTAGAAGGAGCGGCACAATAGGATCTTTTTAGGCTCCTCTTTTATTGCGGATTTTATCTCTAAGGTTACTTTAAGAGTTGCAAAATGGGCTGTAGTTAGAAAGGAGTTCTCCAACTTTAGCTTTGACTATATTTTTTTCAAATTGGGAGGGTTGTGTGGGATGTGGCATAGTTAAGATGGAGAAAGTTATTTTTTGGTCTCTCCCACCTAGTGGGGAATTAAAGTTCAATGTGAATGGTGCTTTTAGAGGTAAATGGGGGCTAGCAGGGGTTGGGGGTGTACTTCGCAATAGTAACGGTGAAGTTTTGCTTATGTTTTCTAAGCATGTGAGTGTTTGTGATTCCAATAAAGCAGAGATTCTTGTCATTTTGGAAGCTTTTAAACTGTTTTTTGAAAGGTATCATAATAGGCTTGTGGTGAAAAATTACTTTTCAAATGTGATCAATTGGGTGTCTAATCAGAATAAGAATCTTTGGAAGTTTCAATCTTACTTCAATGAAATCAAACACTTATTTTTAAATATTTTGGTTGTTTTCCGGCATAAGGTGAGATTCTCTAATTTCATGATGGATGTTTTAGCCAAACAAGGGGTTGAGAGGTTGTATCCTTAGGTAGGAGTGGTTATGTAAGTTGGTGTGGGTGGTACATTACTCTTATTCCCTTCTTTTTCTTTTTGTGGTTTAATATTTGTGCACTTCTTTTTTTAGTAAATTTACTGTTACTGATAAAAAAAAAAGAACAAGAAAAAAAAAAAATGATAGAAAGAGTTTTGGGACAATAAAGGATCTAAATCATTAAAAAACAACCTCCTCATATAAACTATAGACCTTATTAGACTTCCATCAAATGACCCGACTTAAGGTTGTTAAATTAAAAAAATATATATTTCATCAAAATTCTATG
This sequence comes from Sextonia rubra, assembly GCA_037013555.1. NCBI lineage: Eukaryota > Viridiplantae > Streptophyta > Magnoliopsida > Laurales > Lauraceae > Sextonia > Sextonia rubra. The sequence continues at coordinate 2,048,798 of JASUAD010000027.1, forward strand.
AACAAATTCAAAATTTTCGTATAGATCAATTTTCCTTGGGCCTAAATCATATACAGTTATATATTTTTTTAATCATTGGGAACTAGAGTAGTTATTTTACGGGGTTTATATTCTTTTAAAGTATGCCCCACTCTAGAGCATCGGCCCTAGATCACCCACTTTAATTTCCAACCTATTTAATTTTATTAAGTGAGCTCCACTCAAGAGCTTCATTAAATGCTGGCTATAAATGGTTGGATGTGGGATGCGAAACTGGAGAGCGACAAGAATGGCATTGTCCATAGAATGAGAGAGATTAAAACCATAAAATTTTATCTTTTAGAAAAGGAAAAGCCAATAGCACCCTTACTAAGACTAGAATACCCTAGTTGGTCACTAGAGTTCTCAAATAGTAAAGAAAGTTGAGGAGGGGCAAAAGAGAATAAAATAAAAAAGCATAAATTTACTTATTTATTTTCTCTTGTTTATTAGATGTGAAAAGAAAATTGAGTGGGGCAATTGTGCCTCCCCGTCCCTGTCCCCGCCCTCACAACCCCGTCCTTGAAGGTGGAGATGTAGATGGCGTTGATTTTTTTAGGGATTGTTCATCTACCCATAAATTATTTTCCATTAAAGGGAGATTAATTGATTGCCATAATTGAATATTTATCTTTGTTTCATCAATTTTAGCAACTTTTAACAATATAATTTTTGAAATTTCTAAAAGTTTAGTTCTGCTCAAACAAATTTCAAGTTTGTATGTGGCCCAAACAGGAAAATTCAGCTAGATGCACCGAAAGTTTGCAGCTAGATACAGGTCCAGCTACTCCTTTTACATCTGGGCCGTAAAAAAGATTCATGGACCCTAATAACAGGCCCAAAACCAGGGCATTCCATTTATAAAAGTTGCTATGCCTATACTAGTGACTGGTGGACCCAGAGTATTTATTTTAGAGGTGCAGACCCAACATCAACATGCAGTTGTGTTTTGAGAACATATACAAAATTTTCGTGAGTTCTATGGATATATAATTTTCACGTGGGCTTTAAGAGTGGATGAAAAATTTTATGTAAAATTTAAAAAAAAAATCAAAATTTTTATTATTGTTTTAGAAGCGGACCGAATTCACTAAATGCGTCCGCATCCAAATAGATGCATATAGGTCCGCCCCTATATACTACATCAAAATAAGTTAGACACTGCCCTAGATTTCAGAATGGTGTAAAAATTCGAATGAGGAATTATGTCTCCAATTTTCCGTTGATCTAGTGCTGACGTGGTGGGCCACACTAGTGATGGTAGTGGGCCACACTAGTGATGGTTTATGTTAAAAAGACACGTTGGAGTATCATTTCCTTTTGGCAACTTCTGCAGTTCTTTTGACAAATTAAAAAGAACACCTTTGGAGAGGATATCTATACTCTACACTCCTATTTTCACATAAAATGAGAGTGTATGCTAGACAAGAAGAATATTTTGATAGTTTTGTTGACTATAAGCAGACTTGCAGGGATACAAATGGGTGACAGCCACAGTAGATGGTGGATTTGGATCCAAAGTTCACTGTGATTACCCAAGCTGTATTAGGATCCGACTCATTAGTTAAACATTATATGACATGTATTATTATTATTATTATTATTATTATTATTTTGCTAGATGGGGTTAGTGGTGCAATACTGCCATGAGAACCTAGTCATGCCCAATGAAGATAAGACACCAATGCCATTGGGGTGTCTTGTGTTTCTCATATGTATTTTTATTTTTGTTATAATAATAGCTTTAATTTAATACATTATTAATATATTTAACTATTTATGTATGTTTTAATGCTGTGCTAAGTGGCAACTCTCATAGATTGTTGGCGAAAGAAGTAACCTTTTTACTATCACATGGGACGCTCCATATAAATTGATAATCCCTCTCATACTCATTAAACTCATATGAATTGACATTCAACCTTATTTATCACAAATCTAAATTATATGTACCGTTGGATCAAATATTTTCATGAAAAATGTAATTTAAAACCGGTTAAACTTTGAGATCTATAAATCCAAGATTAAGTGATTATTTGATTGAGATGCTTTTTGCCTAAAGCCTCATCTATAATAAGACCTTCCCATCATACTATCTTTCCACGATTTAAGTAACACTGCTTAAAATTTAACCTCTCACGCAGTCCATGAGGGCGACTTCAGAAGGGGTGTGCAAAATATAGAGAGGGCCCGCAAAATATAAAGAGGGGCCATGTCTGCAGCCGAACATTATTGGGAGTAGGCGACAAACCGACAAACAGGAAGGACTCATATTTTGAAGTTTGTTTGGTATTTCGGTGGTTGTGTTTTGAGGACTCTTTTCCTATATTTTGGTCGAATGAATTTTTCAATCTCAAGGGCTTAAGAAGGAAGGAGCCTAATGCTAAAAGGAGAGGGGACAGTTGAGTTCTCTCAACGTGCCTACCTGGGAAAGAATCTCTATGATTGAGTCATTTCATTGGGCTTATTTACTGAGGAATTCGTGTGGGGGAGATATCTGAAATCTTTGTAACTGCTCTTGAGCAGATTATTAAATCCTTTGTGCAGACCAGTTTATCCAATCCTCTGTGCAAACTAACATTCAGAATGCTAGAATTCAAAGAATTTTAGAGGCCCAAAGAGACATTTTAGAAGAATTACATAATAAGATTCTCACGCTGAAATAAGGAACATCAAATGACAAAGGGACAGATGACAATTTGAACCCAACTGAATGAGCAACCTATGGAGTGAGCCCGACCCAAGGTGGACTTTGCTAAGTCCGAGTCCATTTTTTGTTTGGTAGAGCCCACTACATCAAGCAGCAGTAACTCTGAATTACAAATTTCCATTTGACCACAAATCAGATTAAGTTGGCCATTACTCCGTTTTCTTATGTTATAAGAAAAGCAAAAAAGTAGTTAGTTGCCTTTTTCACTTTTCCTCACATAAAATTGATTTTACCCAATGCCATTGTAATTGTAACAACGAAAAGGTTTCTCGCTTTCAAAGCTTCTCCACGAGAACGTTGATTAGACATCCTGTCATTGCTGGAAGAGGACGTTAGGGTTCCGAGTCTTAGAGTCTCCCCTCTCCTTACGTGCAAGAACCATCATGTTGGCTAATTTATAGATTTAATAAAATCTAAGTTCAAAAGAGTTGTAATTTTATATTTTTAGATCAACTGAAAAATGTGCCAAAGTTGTAGAGCTAAAGAGAAGATTTCAAGACTTTAAAAGGGATTTTTACAAGATCCAATTGATTAGATGGATGCTTGATTGATCGGATGAAAGTCATTAGTTCAATGAAAAAGAATGCCCTAGACAGAACTTCAAATCAATTGATCGGATGATGCCCGATCGATTGGATAGGCGGTAGAACTAAAACCACCCTTCTGAATTTGTTTTTTGTTTGAACCAAACTTCCTAATCCTTCATGGGAATAATCCCTACTAACATCTCACGAATATTGGGTAATAAATACACCACTCCTCTCAACTCAAAGTACTTCTCTCAGATTCTAAATCCTAAAATACCTTTTGAGAAGCTCTTTTCCTCTCATGTTAAGGCTCCACAGGTACAGAGAGCTCGTGAAGCTGCTACAAATGACGAAGATGACTCCAACTATGAGATGCCTTCTTCCAACGTTGTAGGTCATTTCAAAGAAGTTGAAAATGCATGTTGGGAAAAAGAGAAATAAACCAGAAGAACAAACACTCCACACAAAAGACACAGATTTACGTGGTTCACCCGATGTGGGCTACGTCCACGGAGATTCAAACCTGTTTCACTATTGTTAGAGATCACCCACGAGAAGAACAGCCCTCTCCTCGTGATTACAAGAGCACACAACTCTCCTTTGGTTCTTCTCTGCAGAAAACCAACTCTCTCTTTTTACCACACCCTCAGAATAACAAAAGCCCTAATAAATAGTAACCCTAAGCAATAACAACCGTCGGATCTGCCCTCATAACAAAGGGTCCAGATTAGACCGACTTATTACACAGTTACCCTAGATCAGGCTTCACCGGACCCATCAATCTCCCACTTGAAGACTGATCATTCTGAATGGCAGTAACAACAACAGAACACAGGTTCAAATCTCATCACCTTGTCTTCAAACAAGAAGTCCAACTGAAGCTGAGCACAGCTTCAGTTTCTCGATGTGCACCACCTTTGTAAGCATGTCTGCTGGATTCTGACTTGTGGGAATCTTATCCAATCTCAACACCTTTTCTTCGAGAAGCCACCGAATGAAGTGATATCTAATCCGAATGTGTTTGGTTCTTGGATGAAAGGCCGAATTCTTCGCAAGATGAATAGCACTCTGACTATCACTGTACAGCTTGCTGTCCTCCTGCTTCTTACTCAACTCTTCCATTAGCTCCTGTAACCAAATCATTTCCTTGCTAGCTTCTGTAGCAGCGACATATTCTGCTTCTGTAGTAGAAAGTGCAACAACATCCTGTAATTGTGATTTCCAACTGATTGCTGCACTACCCAAGGTGAAGACATATCCAGTAGTACTCCTACTTCTATCAAGATCTCCTGCCAAGTCTGAATCAACATAACCCTCCAGTTTGAGTTTTGGTCCGCCAAAACACAATGCTGCATTAGTAGTTCCTCTCAGATATCTGAGAATCCACTTAACTGCTTCCCAATTTGTTTTTCCAGGGTTACCCATGAATCTGCTTACAACTCCCACTGCATGAGCAATATCAGGTCTTGTGCTAGCCATAGCGTACATCAAACTGCCAACAGCTGAAGCATATGGGATCTTTGACATGTCATCTCTCTCCTGTTCTGTCTTAGGAGACAACTCTTTTGAGAGTTTGAAATGGCTTGCTAGTGGAGTGCTAACTGGCTTAGCACCTTGCATGTTGAATCTGTGTAGGACCTTTTCAACATATTCTGCCTGAGACAACTTCAATGTACGATTTGTTCTGTCTCTAGTAATTCTCATGCCGAGAATTTGATTCGCAGCCCCCAAATCCTTCATTTCAAACTCCGTTGACAACTGTTTCTTCAGATTATATATTTCTTGCATGTTTGAACCTGCAACAAGCATGTCATCCACATACAAAAGGAGAATGATATAACAGTTATCGAAGTTTTTATAATAACAACAATGGTCTGCATGACATCGTTTATAACCTGTGTTGCACATAAACCTGTCAAATTTGATATACCACTGTCTTGGGGCCTGCTTCAAGCCATACAAACTCTTTTTGAGTTTACACACCATGTCCTCCTTTCCTGAGACAGCATATCCTTGTGGCTGATACATGTAGATATCCTCTTCCAAGTCACCATGGAGAAATGCAGTTTTAACATCTAATTGTTCAAGATGTAAATCTTCTACTGCCACAATGCTCAAAACACTTCTGATTGTGTTTAACTTAACCACAGGAGAAAACAGTTCGGAATAATCAATACCTTTCTTCTGCTGGAAGCCCTTTGCAACTAATCTGGCCTTGTATCTCTTACTGCCATCATGTTCATCCTTCAACCTGTACACCCACTTGTTATGCAATGCTTTCTTTCCCTAAGGCAACTGAACTAAGTCCCATGTTTGATTTGACAATAATGATTGCATCTCATCTTCCATGGCTTGCTCCCACTTAGCCCGAGTATCAACCTGCATTGCCTCTTCATAACATTTTAGTTCACCACCATCAGTTAACAACAAGTAATACATTGAAGGTGAATAACGCTGTGTAGGCTTATGAACCCTAGATGACCTTCTTACCGGTGTTGGTGTGTGAGGTTCCACCTGTGGGTTTACATTTTCATGTGATTCAGGTGCATCATTTTCAGGAACATCCTCTGTGTCTAAGTACTCTGTATTATCCTTTTGCACATTATCCCGATCCTTATGCAAGATTTTCTCATTGAATACAACATTTCTACTTTTGATGATCTTTCTATTTTCTTCATCCCAGAAGCGATAACCGAATTCATCAGAACCATATCCAATGAAAGTGCATTTTCTGGATTTAGGATCTAGTTTGTCCCTTTTCTGAGCATCAACGTGAATATAAAAGATACAGCCAAATACTTTTAGGTGTGAAAGATTTACCTCTTTTCCACTCCAAGCTTCCTCTGGTAATCCACCATCCAAAGGTACTGAGGGCCCACGATTGATCAAGTATACAGCAGTGCTCACTGCTTCTGCCCAAAACTGCTTTGGCAATCCAGCGTGCAGCCTCATGCTTCTGGCACGCTCTGCAATGGTCCTGTTCATACGCTCTGCCACACCATTTTGCTGTGGTGTATTAGGAATGGTCTTTTCTCGCTTTATTCCATTTGTGGAGCAATACTCCTCAAACTCTTTGCTGCAGTACTCACCCCCATTATCAGACCTCAGGCATTTCAGTTTCAGACCTGTTTCATTTTCAACCAAAGCTCTCCACTTCTTGAAAATACCAAACACATCAGACTTGTGTTTCATAGGATAAACCCATAATTTTCTAGTAGCATCATCAATGAATGTAACAAAGTAAGAAGATCCACCAAGAGAAGATACCTGTGTTGGTCCCCACACATCCGTGTGAACCAGCTCCAATCTTTCTGATTTTGGTTTCCTCCCTACTTTAGAGAAAGTGACTTTCTTCTGCTTACCGAAAACACAGTCTTCACAGAACTCTAAGTCCAAAGACTTGAGATCTTGTAGCTTACCTTTCGAGTGAAGGATTTTCATCCCTTTCTCACTCATGTGTCCGAGTCTACAATGCCATGTGTTTGTGTCTATGCCTTTATCTGCAATATCAATGGAATTAGTACTGCTATGAGACAAGTAGAGAGTACCTTCCTTTTTACCGCGAGCAATAACCATACTCCCTTTTGTCACCTTCCAAGAGTCACCTCCGAAGGTTGTGACATAACCAGAGCTTGCAAGTTGACCAACAGATATGAGGTTTCTTCTAAGGCTCGGTACATGCCTGACATCATTCAATTGCCATGTGCCTCCGTTTGGCAATTTGATCTGAACATCTCCTTTGCCAATTATATCACAAGGTTCATCATCACCGAGATAAACTTTTCCAAAGTCACCTTTCATATAATTTTGGAGATATTCTTTGTGTGCAGTGGCATGAAAGGACGCACCAGAATCTATTACCCAGGATTCAGATTTATAATCAAAGGAAAGAATTAAAGCATCATGAACAGTATCACCTGCAACATTTGCGGAAGCATCACTATCGCTGTCATTGTTACCATTCCTTTGCTTATTTTTCTTTGGGGCTCTGCAATCCTTTTTGAAATGTCCCTTTTTGTTACAATTCCAGCATGTGATTTTACTTTTTGACGATCTTGACTTGCTTCTAGATTTAGATCTTCCACGACTCTGACCTCTTTCATTTTGCCTTCCCCTGTTTTCCACATTCAATGCACTTCCTGATGATTCACCTGAGGATTTCCTGCGAAGTTCTTCATCGATGACAGCACTCACAACATCATCAAATTTCAGTTTACTTGATCCCGAGGAATTACTCAGTGAAGTAACCATACCACTCCAACTGCCTGGTAAAGATGATAACAATAGCAATGCCCATATCTCATCATCGAAATGTACTTTTACCGATGACAATTGGCTCATGACTGTGTTGAACTCATTTACATGTTCAGTGACAATCCCACCTTCAGTCATCTTCATGTTAAACAACCTTTTCATCAAATGTACTTTATTTGAAGCAGATGGTTTTTCGTACATTCGTGAAAGGGCAGCCATAACATCTTCAGTGGTTTGCTCTTTAGAAATATTGAATGCAACAGATTTACTCAAAGAGAGTCTGATCGTACCTAAAGCTTTTCTGTCAAGCACCTCCCACTCTGGATTGGACATATTTGCAGGCTTCTGGGCTTTTCCACCAAGTGGCAAGTAGAAATTTTTCTGGTAAAGAAGATCTTCTATCTGCATCTTCCAATATGCAAAGTTTTGACCGTTGAACTTCTCAATTGTTTGCTTTGTATCGTCCGTCATTGCTCCCACTCAAATCAAGCTCTATTTACTTGATAATTTTTTCTGTTGGTCAAACAGTCAATCTGTTCCGTCTATCTTGTAGATCTCGTCGCAACGAGTACACAGAAAAAAACAGAGCTCAATTTGGAGTCCGGATGACCTCGAAACGTGCAAAACAATTCTGGCCGTCGAATCTGGTCAAACGGGGCCGTTGACCGTTGCTGACGTCGCTGCGCTGTCGGCTGGGCTTCTGGAGCGGACCCGGGTCGGGTTCGCCTGACCCGGGACGGAACTGTCCGTTTGCGCTGGGCTGGGCCGACTGCAGACAGGTCGGGTTGGACCTGACCTGACCCGGCCTGAACTTGCTGACTGGGCTGGACCTGCTGATAATGGGTCGGGTCGGACCTGACCTGACCTGGATCCAAACCACCTCGGAACTGCTGGGCTGGACTGAAATTGGGTCGGGTCGCACCTGACCTGACCCGAACCCGCTGTTACTGCTTCTGGACTGGGCTGCAGTCGGGTCGGGTTGTACCTGACCTGACCCGGATCTGGACCTGGACCTGGACCCGACCTGGACCTTCTTCTCCTTCTTCCTTCCTCTTCTGTTTCTGCAGTCTGCAACAGAGGAACTGGCCGGACTTCGTGGGGTCTTCGTCCTCGGCCACGGGCAGGCTGGGGTGGCAGCGGCTGATGGCGACTTCTTCGGCGACAAGGACGGCAAGGATCTCGGCGAAGATCTCGGCGGTGACTGCAGCGATTGGGCGCGCGATTTTCGGATCTGCTGCGCAGATCTGGCAGCGTGATCTGCGGCTGATCCGGGCGAAGCAGCAGGCGGTGGTGGCGAGGAAGATGGTGGCGCTGCTGCTTGCTTGGCAGCGGTGGTGACAGCAGCGGGGGGGGGGGGCACTGCAGGCAGTTTTTTTTTTTCTTTTCTTCCTCTCCGGTCGTCTCCTCCGGTGACGGCGTGCGACGGCGACGATCGAGCCCGGATCCAAGTTGCTGTGAACAGAAACTCCACGATCCCACGATCTTAACACCACGCTCTGATACCAGTTGTTGGGAAAAAGAGAAATAAACCAGAAGAACAAACACTCCACACAAAAGACACAGATTTACGTGGTTCACCCGATGTGGGCTACGTCCACGGAGATTCAAACCTGTTTCACTATTGTTAGAGATCACCCACGAGAAGAACAGCCCTCTCCTCGTGATTACAAGAGCACACAACTCTCCTTTGGTTCTTCTCTGCAGAAAACCAACTCTCTCTTTTTACCACACCCTCAGAATAACAAAAGCCCTAATAAATAGTAACCCTAAGCAATAACAACCGTCGGATCTGCCCTCATAACAAAGGGTCCAGATTAGACCGACTTATTACACAGTTACCCTAGATCAGGCTTCACTGGACCCATCAATGCACTCAATGCTCAGTCTATTCGGTTCGAACTAATGGAATTTAATATGACTGCAAGGAGAGATGGGATAAAATAGAGGATGACCGATATGAATAGCAAGCTTGATGCCATTTTGGAGCACATGTGTCGTCTTTGACGTGTGTCCCCGTCATCTATGTTTTTGCTTCACTTATATTCTGCCTCTTGATGTTTAGCCTCTTAATGTTTAGTTGTTATTACGACTTATCATTGCTCTTAAAAGTTTAGTTGACTTATCTTGATGGCTGTTCTAATTTCAACTTTTGCTCTGTACTAACTGCTCTTAGTACTTAATGGAGTTATCTTTGTTCACATATGTAATTTCATTACCTTTGTCAACTTATGAACAAAAAGGGAGTGTATTTCTTATCCCTATTGTTTGCTATAACTTGATCTTGAAAGGTTTTGCAGGGATACTTATGCTGAAGGAAGGAAGTTCTGTTATATGTCAAATTTGTAGGAATTTGAGTTGTCTGCGTACATTATATCGTCTAAGAATTTTTGTCCATAAATTGACAAAGGGGGAGATTGTAAGGACTATAATGTTAGCTAATTCATGGTGATGTGCATTTAATCAATCTATTTAAAACTACAAGTGCATAGTTGCCTTGTTGAGACAGTGGCAAATACAGGTCGATCCTACAACGAGTACTTTTAAACTTTTTTTAATTAAAAATCTAAAATTTCTTTTAACTAGATGATTGATTTTAAATAAAACTAAGAATAACAGAAACTTGATGCAATTGAAAGTAGTGAAAAATCAGTGGAGAAAATAGATCAGAACATCTAGAATCTACCAAGCTTGATAATTAATCCAATCATGAAATTATTCTATTCTTTGTTTCAAAGTAACTCAGCTCAGAAACAAATTAATGTTCTGATCTTAAAAATTTGTCTTTCCCAAAAATCAACTTTTAATAAAAAGAATAAAATTATCACCCAAGACCTCTTTCACCTCATAAAAGAACAAAAAATCACAGGCATGATTTATCAAATTAGGCATAAACGATCAAATTATCTCAACACTAAGCATAATCTATCAAAACAAGCATAAATCATCAAATTATTTTCAATAGAAATTAAAACAGAGGTTGCCTAAGGCATAAAGACTGTCACAACCCGAGCCCATAAATCAGGTGTTAGTTAAAATCTAACCAGTGACATATGTACTCCCGTGCATATATACTTAGACCCTGTCTAAATGTACACTCACAAGGGACATTCACACGTGCAAACATAGTATACGCGGAACTATAAGTATCATTGCTTAAAAAAAAGGACACATGAGACTACTCAAGTTCTAGAAAAAGATTACATTAATTAGAGAATGTACAAAACAAAATAGGGAAACAATTTCTATGAGTAAAAACCCAAAATACAAGAAGTGTAACAGTCCAAGAAGCAACACATGATGCATCCCACCCAGAAGGAGCCTATCATGCCATGACACTTTCCGCTGGAGTGATCACATCCACTCCTCTAGCCCTGATAGGGCTTCTAGGGTTTCCTCTGGAGTCTTTCCGACCAGCGAGTGGTCGGCAAAAGGACCTGAGCCTGCAACACCAAGAACAACTAATGAATACAACATTCAGCAAAGCATGAGCAATAGTAAGGTAAAATGCGTTGTATCTATTAGAGTGAGTAATCGGTCATGAACAGGTAATAATGCATAGAGTTTCACGCTATGATACTAGGCAAGTCATGCATATAGAAAAGCATGCTACCAAGATCATAAAAGAGATATACTTGCTAGGTGGCTACTACATTTGCCATTTTCTCCCTAACGAGAGTAGGCGGTGAGAACACCATCGACTAGGCCATGGTACAATTGGGTCTCTGATTCCCGAGGTCCGGAAGTCCCAGGACAAGAGCACACTGCAGCAGCAACAGGTAGGCTACGCCAAAGTCAACCCCGTCGGATATCTTGAGACTGAGGCTAAGTAGAGCAAGACCGTATCAATCATGTAATATAATACACGTCAAGTCAAGTCAAGTCACATGCAAGTTGTATAGTACGTGTATCACATCATATCACAATCAGGTCGATACTAGTATCTTTCAAGACAAATATAAAGACAGACCAATATAAATACAAGTCGAAATAATAATAATGAATGGAGGGGAAGAACAAAAATCAACATATAATGCAAGTCAAGTTATTTAAGGGAATCATGATCATTTACCAGCCAACTCTAAGCTAGATGTCCATTGTTTCTAACTGTGCATGTGTCACGACCCGAGCCCAGAAATCGGGGGTTAGCGAAAAGCTAAACCAGTGACACACGTACTCCCGTGCACGTACATCCAAACCCAGTCCAGATGCACACACACAAGGGATCTAACACGTGCGAACTAAGCGTACGCGGAAGCTGTAGATATCATAGCAAGCAACAAAGAAATAGCGGAAGCCAAAAACAAACGCGGAACGGAAAAGATAAAGCAAAAGACAAAGATAAATACGCTGATATAAAATCCGAATACACACCCAAAACCATGATATACAAATATACAGAGTACAAAGTCCAAAGTCCAAAGTGCCCAATAACAAAATCTCCAAAAACCAAAACTCAAAACAGAAGGCCACGGAAGATATGCATGTGCGCACTCGGCAGAGATGATCAGGCCCACTCTGCCAGACCGGAGAGTGCCTCTAAGCTCGGCCCTGCAGCCTCCTCGACCGCCGGGGAGCTGGGCAAGGGATCTGTGCCTGCAACACCACAGACAACACAGATGAATACAACGATCCAGCAAATACAAGTAACAGGGATGAAACACTCATAGTATCAAGCTGAATAATGACAGAATAGAAGTTACAGAGTTTCATCTTAGTATGCTAAGCAAATCGTGCATAGAAGTAAAGCATGATATGTGAATTAAAGCATAGAAATACTGAACTAAGTGGCTACTACGCTAACCATATTCTCTCCAATAGAGAGCAAAGCAAAGCAGATGAGAACACCACTGACCGGGCCAAGGGTACAAGTGGGTCTCGGTTTCCTGGGTTCCGGGGTCCCAAGACAAAGCGACACTGCAGTGATACAGAGATACAGAGATCTAAGCCAGAGGTAACCCCGTCGGGCATCCTAGGGCTGAGGCTGAGTAGAGTCAGACTAATACCAATCAAATCAAATCCAAAAAAAAAAAGGGAGATTATCCGCTTTGGACTCACCGATGGCAAGGACCGGATCTGATCCTCACGTATTAATCTCTGGGCAGAGCCACCAGGGAATACCCAATAAATCAGAGATATACAAAGCCAGAATTATACCAAGCATATATTAAGCCAAAACACAGCATAGATCAACGTTTAGTGCGGAACGAAGAATAGAGCGGAACGGAGAATAGAACAGATATACAGGACGAAAGCAAAATGACCTCGTAATGCATAGACATAGATTTGCAGAACAGAGGGCAAAACTGTAAACAATATGCAATGCATCTCAGATTAGTACAGAGTCAAGGTTCATTACAAGCCAACCCTAATCTAGTTGTTCACTGTCACTAACCGTGCATGTTGATGTAGTTTTAAGTTATTCAATGCACCGTTGCCATCAAAGTGTTGCAATGTAATCCTCACGTGCACCGAAGTCTCTTAAACCAACACCCATGGGGTGGTGCTTCACAGTGATCAACGCTCACATGAATAAGCCACAGCCTAACAGACTATTCATGCGGTTCAAAGAATCCATTGGGCCGGTTTACGTGTGTGGTTCCTTGTTTATAAGCCCTACAAAGTCACACCATTATCCTAAATTTTATTTCGGATGTGCCATGCCTTATGGTTTAGCCATAGGTGACCGACAGTTTAGCCGAAGACATCTTACGCGCTAGCTGTAACATGCACTACGGCTTAACCGTGGTTCCCTTCAAAACACAGCTAAACGGGTCATCTTCCACCTCTGATCTGATGCCTCTTACGGCTGAGCTACAGTTCAGTATACGGCTTAGCCGTAGACCAATCCACGGCTTAGCCATAGCCATACCGTAGGAGTACTGTATTTGAAAAGTTTCGACTGATCAGAGATTTAATTCACGGCTTAGTCATGGTTGGGTCACGGCTAGCTTACGGCTCAGCCGTAGAACAAATTACGGCTCAGCCGTAGCCTAGCCGTAGAACAAAAGTGAAATTTCAAGTCTCTGGATTGTGAGCCGTACAAAGTTACGGCTTAGCCGTACAATACAGAAGCGAATTCGGGTTGAGTACAGAAACGGGAATTTGGTGCAGAAATGTTTCAAAACAAGCTCAATTGATCTCTACATCTTAGAAATTGGCTGTAAAACCTTTTGTACAAAGATTAAGATGGAATCAAAGCAATCAAACAAAACACCCATATGTGTTAAACAATCCTGTACTTATACTTGCCTCAAAGCTCTATCAATCCACTGAATCAAGCTCCAAATCAACTAAAATCAATGCAAATCAAAGAAACAACACATGCATGAGATGAGGACACAGAAATCAGATAAGGAGAGATGCAATTGGAGAAGAAGAAGGAAGAGTTGCAGAGAACCCACTTACCAAGCCACAGACAGAGATGAGAGAGAAAGAGGAAGAACCCAATCGAATCAACTCCCACACCAACCAGAGACTGAGAAGAGAAGTGGAAAGAAGAGAGAGAGATGAACGTGGCTCTCCTGGAGCCTCCTTGCATGCACATTGAAGAAAAATTACAGGAAATGAGGACATCTGTAAGATGACTCATATATATAGGTTTTGGAAGTTAAGTCAAAGTCCGAAGAATATAAACTATTTACAGTTTAAGTCACACGAAGGTCCAACTTCTCCAATGTACTCCAAATAGATCTGACACAGTTACGGAAACTAACGAGCTCAACAAAATACGCGTGCTGACACCAAGATGATGCAAAGATGATGCAAGCAAAGCAAAAGCAAAATTACGAAAAAGGGCTTAGAACTACCTATCTTAGGTCAAAGGTTACTCAACTACCTATCCAAGACCCAAACCAAGTCCGAAAGAATAAAACAACAGAAAAACACGCTAATGAGCCACTAATCTGGCTCAAAGGGATCGGAGTGTTACAGCATGATGATGTAGTTTTAAGTTATTCGATACACAGTTGTGAGTTTTGTGGGTGTTGCAAGGTATCAAGAAGCGTGTATCAAAGTCCCTTAAACCAACACCCATGAAGAGGTGCCTAATAATTGGACAACGCACCTAAATGAGTCACAGCCCTCAAGACCATTCAGGTTATTAAGGTAGTCCATTGGGCAAGTTAAGAGCTCCCTACATTCCATGTTAAGGCCCTACTAGGTCTTGTGAATACTTACCTTCTCCGCAAGTTCAGTGGTTTCATGGCTTAGCCATGGGTGACCTACAGCTTAGCCGTAAGCATCTTCCTATATAGCCGTATTATACACTACGGCTCAGTCGTGGTTCCCCATATTGCTCATTCGCATTTACGGCTTAACTTGTTTTGTTCTATGGCTCGGCCACGGTTAGGGTACGGCTTAGCCGTGTGGTATGTTACGGCTAAGCTGTGGCTGGACCGTAGAAGGTTCTCAGAAATTTCTACTCTCTAGATATTAAGCCGTAGCTTGACCTACAGTTGGGTCACGGCTAGCCTATGGCTTAGCCGTAGCACATTTTACGGCTTAGTTGTAGCCTAACCGTAGAGTAACATCGGGTTTTCATGCTCTCTGGAAGGTGAGCCGTAAACATCTTATGGCATAGCCGAAAGTTTCAGAGAAATATATCCTGAACCTGTTACAGAACGAACTGAAATGGGATAATTTCGGCAACAGACAGCCAGCAGATATACACATGATACATGAAGGGCTATAATTCACACAACACATACAAGATCAAGAAGAATAGTAGCAGTCATCGTATACCAACATGTGTTCATCGAAATCGTGCTTACACTTGCCTCAAATGAGCTTTGTCACGTGAATTAGTTGTCCTTTGGCTCAAATTGACCGAGAAATGTAACTCTAACAGCCATGCATGCAAGAAGAAAGAGGAGTTGAGTACATACAGTCAAAGATAAGAAAGATGCGAGACTCGTAGAGATGATTGAGAACCCAACTCTTACCTTAACATACACAAGGAAACGACGTGTAAGATAGGTGCACAAGAACCCCCCCCCCCCCTCTTTCTTGGCTGTGATTGTGAAGAAGAAGAAAGAAAGAGAATGAACATTAAGAGAAAGAGAGGAGGCTGGAGATGAGTCAAGGTTGGTGCATGCATGTCTTATATAAAGATAAGTATTGAAAAATTTGTATAAAGGTCCAAAGATGAATGAAAATTACAGTTTGAGTCAAATACCGGTCCAATGGAAACAAACGACGTCGTTAGAATACGAGTTAGTTACGGAACTGAACAAGCTTGACGAAATACACGTGATGACGCTAAGATGATGCATGAATGACGAAAGATTACAAATCTAAAATTATGAAAAAGGGCTCATGTCTATCTAATCCAGGTTAAACTCAACCCAATTACCTATCCATGACCCTAAACGAAATGCAAAAGAATAAAACAACATTAACTAAACTAATGCACTAGAAAATGATTACAATGAGGATTAATAAGACGTTAAACCGGGTTAAGTTGGGCCGAAGTGTTACAAAGACATATTTATTATTCTAAAAAGCATTCATTTAAAAGAGATAAGAAAAGAACAAAATGACCACATGAATTGAAATAAAAATTTACTTAACTTCATCTGTATGCTTTGATCTAAAGCACTAGTTAGACATTGCCAAGATCTTCATCATAAATTTCATTAAGAGCATTTTTGTACAATATTCACTCTTTAAAAATCTCTCTTTTAAATTTCTAATTTTTAGAATAAGGCTAGAAAAATACCTTAAAAGTATAAATAGAAAATTAATGGGAGAAAGAGAGGTGGATGAGAGAGGAGAGAGAGTGGCTAGAGGAGAGACGGGAGTGGGTGTCACAACCTAAGCCTAAGAAATCGGGGATTAGGGTCAACCTAATCAATGACACACGTATTCCCTTGCACATACACCCACACCCAGTTCGGATGCACGTACACAATGGAAGCATTCACATGTGTAAACAGAAAACGCGGAAGCTGTATGTATTAAACATGGGCAAGAATAAGAGAAGACAACAAAACACTGTATTACTGGGGATTATACAAGGTTACGTTATATACAAAAGAAATTTAGACAACCAATCTACAATGTCGTGCAACAAAATGTTAACAGGTTAATGCCAGGACGCACTCCGGAGTGGCTCCATCATGCCCACTCTTCTAGTCCAGATGGGGTCTCTATAACCTCCTCTGAAGTCTGGCTGACCTTCGAGGAGTCGAGGACAGAATCTGAGCCTGAAACACCAAGAAACAATATGTGAATATGACGATTCAACAAGCATAAGCAGCGTAAAGGTAATATGCGTTGTTTCTAAAAAAATTCATAGCAAGTAGATTAAATAGAAGTACGAGGTCGTATACTAGGCAAGGCGTGCAATGAATAATGAATGCATTAGATTCAAGGTAGAAAAACACTGTACTAGGTGGCTACTACATATGCCATATTCTCCTAAGTTTGAAAGTGTGACGTGAGAGAACACCATCGATCGGGCTATGGTACGAATGGGTTTCGGTCTCCTGAGGTTCGAAATCCCCAAGATGTGAGCTCACTGCAGCGGCAATAAACATGCTAGGCTAAATTCAACCTCGTTGGGTATCCTAAGGCTGAGGCGTAGTAGAGCCAGACACAACTATTTAAGCGTATATCAAGACATTGCATAATGATACCCAATAACTTCGTACAACAACGATAATAAAGATACCCAATAACTTCGTACATGTAAGTCAATGTTCGTAATCATATCCAGATCTCAGAAAGAATATAACACAAAATAAACCAATGCTTATCCTTTACTCAATCAAGCTTTGAGGGCAAAGATAATACTGCAAGATGTTATGCAATTCAAGTGAATAGGGAAGCAAGGTTAGTACTAGCCAATCCTAGTTTAGTTATCTACCGTTACTAACCGTGCATGATGATGTAATTTTAAGGTATCCCATACTCGGTTGTTCTTCCTGTGGTGTCTCATCTCAAGAGAAATAGTATGGAAGTTCCTTAAATCAACACTTATGGAGAGGTGCTTAACAGTTGGTTAACACCCATGAATACATCTCAGCCCCCAAGACTATTCATGATATGTCCAAGATTCATCCTTAGGGTGGTCCATTCTAAGTTTCCAAGTAGCCTCTGGTGAGTTAAAGAGCCATTTACAGGAAATTCCACAACCCTGTAATACTGCCCAGCCGACCGATCGCCTAAGTATCAGACCGATCGGGCGCGTCCTAGAACCAAAATTCGACCAGTCGGGGCTTCAGGACTGACCGGTCAGACCTGAAGCAAAAGGACGCGAATAGAGACCGTTCGAAATTGTGTTTCTTTGTACCAAATGAAAGCAGAAGCCAAAAATAAGCAAGAAGAAATAAGAGAGGGCTGTTATACCATACATATACTCAACATAAGGAAAGGAAAAACACAACCATCACGAGATACCAACATGTACTCAAGCCAATAGTTGCTTATACTTGCCTTTAACGATGAGTTACCAAGCTTTCACTCGTATTAGACGTGAATTTCCGGAGACACTCACACAGAGGATTGAGACTTGGCACCGGCGCAGTGGAGAAATGAAGGAAGGAGAAGAAAAACAGAAGGAAAACGGAGATAAGGATGAAACGGGCAGTAGGTGGGTATATATATATTTTTAACCATTTGCAACTAGGTCTAAAAGTTACACAAATTACAGTTCGAATCAAATGAAGACTAACCATCTCAATGGGTTTCCAAACACTTTCGAGTCAGTTACGGGAATGAACGAGCATGACAAAAGACACGTGATGACGTTCAGAGGACGCTCAAACGGCAAACGCAAAAAAAATCAAAAATTACGAAAAAGGGCTCGCTACTAGTAATCCAGCTTAAACGCAACCTATATACCTATCCAAGACCCCGAACATCACTCAGGAAGATGAAAACACAGTGACTGCATAAAGTCCCCAAATAAGATGCTAAGCACATAGTCAATCCACTTCTAAACCCGCTAATTTGGGGGTCGGGGTGTTACAGTGGGCATGCTCCTCTTTGGACATCCATGCTTCATAAAATAAGATTTTGAGCCATTTTTTTTCCTTATTTTTTTCCTCTTTTGTAGCTTATAAAGTCTTCTTTTAGAAATGTCTCTTCACTTGGCATCCAAGGTAGTTAAGACTTAGTAACTTTGGAGATATTTTTTTTTTATTTCCTTTGGAAACCAATCTCTACACAAACTTTCCATATTTAGAAGATTCTAATTTAATGTACAAGTAAATCTTTTAAATAAGCTTTCCTTCTTTAATTTCTTGAGGATTTTCGTCAAATCTTCTCAGATTATCTTGAAAATGATAATGCAAGGATGGTGGACCCTACTTTGATATTCAGTAATTCCCTTGAGGAGAGATAGATCCCAACCAAAGGTGTGTGACATGAAAAAAGTTTTCAATCTTTTTTACAATCCCATATAAAGATACATAGCCAACTTCCCGAGGAAATAACTTTGTGTTTCAACTCTGATTGTTGCGGTCTTGAATTCTACAGATATTTATTTGAAAAGAGCTTTTTAACGGTAGGTAGATTGTCTAATTTTGTTGCTTAGTTTGAGACTTATAATCATTTTAATCTATGCTGTCTAAAGAAAAACGGGATTGACTTTTCATTTTTGAATTCTCTCCACCTTGGCTTTTTTTTTTCTTAATTTAAATATAAATTCTTTTAACAACTTGAGAGTGGGACCCCCCTTTGACCATCCAAGCATGTGTGTATATGTGTGTGGGGTCCTCATGAAGCCAATCTGTCACAACTCAAGCCTAAGAAATTGAGGATTAAGGTTAAGCTCAATAAGTGACACACGTACTCCCATGCATACACACCTGACTCCGGTCTAAGTGTATACACATAAGAGAAATCACACATCCAATACCATTGTACGCAGAAGCTGTAAGTATCATCACATTAACAAAAGGATACATCAAAACTAAGAACACTGTTAATATGTACAAGAAAATCATGTCTTTACAAAAAAGAGGAGAAAGTTTCTATAATACACAAAATGCAGGGAGTCATAATCTAATACATAACAAAATGTATCCAACAGATCAAAATGAGGCATAGTCTAAGCCTTGCTGCTCTCCGGGGTGGATTAATGATGTCCACTGGGGCCTCTCCGATCACCTCTGAAGTCTTGTTGACCATTGACGGATTGGAAGTGGGATCTGAGTCTGTAACACCTGTAACACCCCGACCCGATTTGATCTGGATTAGCGGCTAATTTCTGATGATTTGGTTGCTAATTGTGTTTTGTTTTTGTTTTTGTTTGGTTTCAGGTTATGGATAGGTAGTTGGGTTGAGTTTAACCTGGTTTAGGTAGACATAAGCCCTTTTTTCGTAATATTTGATTTTGTTCGATGTTGTCCTTCATGCATCATCTTGGTATTAACGCGTGTCTTTTGTTATGCTTGTTGATTCCCGTAACTACGTCGTTTGCCAAATATGTCAGTTGTTTCCGTTAGACCCGCAATTGACTCGAACTGGAATTAAATTGGAACGATTGGACTTTATTGCAAATTGGCCTTGATATTTATCTTTATAAGTCTACCGATATTTTTCTTCTTCTCTGTCACAGTTCTATCTCTCTCTCTCTCAAATATTCTTCTTCTTCTCTTATGTTTCTTCTTTCTTCTTCTCGTTTCTTCTTGCTTTCTGTCGATCAAGTAAGGGAGAGCATCGGTGCATGTCTACGTCGAGTATCACTCGTGTGATTGGAGGTGAACTTGAGTTTCTTGCTGTGCTTCTTCTCTTCCTTCTTCCTCTTGTTCTCATGATCACTTGGTACTGTACTCACGGTTCTCTTTTCTTCTTTCCTTGCATGCATGGCGATTAGAAGCTTGTTGGTAGTGTGAGAATTGAGCCCAAGGACAACAAGATCGTGTTTGAACTCATTTGAGGCAAGTATAAACATAACTTGGCTAAACCATGTGGGTATGTGTTTGACTAAGATTAAATCGTGTATTCTTGCTTATGAATGATGTTTACAACCCATCTTGTGATCATTCCCTCTATTACATGTGATTTCGTCAGTTTGGATGTGTTTCAGTGATTCTATAATCAGTTCAGGAAATGCTTCCGTGTGTACCACGGCTAAGCTGTAAGTCACCTTCACCTTAAAGTCTAGAGATGGAAAAACCCAGTTTTCTTCTACGGTTAGGACACGGCTAAGCCGTATATTGTCCTACAGTTAAGCTGTATCTCAGCCGTGACCCAACCGTAGATCAGTACAGGGTGCCTTTTTCTGAATTAACTGAAAGCAAGCAATTGACAGACCTTCTATAGCCTAGCCACAGCTAAGCCGTAGAACAGCACACGGCTAAGCCGTAGAACAAAATACGGGTGAACCGTACTTGCGGATGAACAGTAAAGGGAACTGCGGTGAAGCCGCATGCAAATTACGGCTACGCCGTAAGATGCCTATTGCTAAGCCGTAGGTTCACCTACGACTAAGCTGTATCACCCCTGAAAAATGAATAACAAGGATAGGCGTAAGAAAGAGACTGATATGGCCTTCATGATAGAATGTAGATCACCTAGACTTGTCCAATGGTCTGAATGTATGACATGAATGATCTCGAGGGCTGCGAATCATTCATGCACGTTATCCAGTTGTTTAGCACCTCCCCATGGGTGTTGGTTTAAGGGACTTTGGTGCACATTCTAGATACACTGCAACAGTAGACAACGGTGCATCGGACAACTTAAAACTACATCATCATGCACGGTTAGAATCACTGGATAACGAGGATAGGTTTGGCTAGTAAAAACTTGTGATCCTTACAAGAAAATCTGATTGCATATTGACTTCGGTTCTTGCTCTCTTATATGCATTCTGCGCTGGGGCAAACAATTGGATATATCCTGGCTCTGTCCATGGTCAATCCCAGGTAGAACAACGGTCTTGTATGTTCGATATTACTATTTGATTCACATGAGTTGAGATGCCTTCATCTTTGGTTAATCTAATGCTTTCTACTCTGTTGGTCTCCATTATATTGTTGATCTGCTAAAGTTGATGTGGTTGTTGATTAATTAAACCCGGATGAGCTCTTGCATCTGCTTGATATATGCTTAACAAGATATGCACGTCACATTCTGATAAGATATACATGTTAAGCTATGCATGTAATGATATGCACTGTATGATATGCATGTTCTTATATTGATTAACTTGATATGGTCTGGCACTATTGAGCCTCAGCCTTAGGATCCCGACGGGGTGACTTTGTTATAGTTTGTATTGCCTTACTACAGAAGGACATGTCTTGGGGAATCCGGACCCAGGAAACCGAGACCCATTTGGCCCATGGTGTTCTCATCACATTTACAAGATCCCTACTTTGGGAGCATATGGCGTACGTAGTAGCCACCTAGCATGTACATGTTATGTTACGTACACATTGATTCATAGAGCATATGTTAATTTGAATGCACAACTGCCTAGACTACTAAATTGAAATGTTATGATTATTTATGTCTTTTATTCTATTAGAAACCACACATGTTAACTTGTTACTGTGTATACTTTGCTGAATCGTCGTATTCATGAGTTGTCCTTCGTGTTGCAGGCTCAGGTACCCTCGACCATGTTCTTCTCGGTCGTCAGTTTGCAGGAGAGACTCCAGCTATCTCTTCAGGTCACGGAGTGTGCATTATCACTCCACCAGAGCGCGACTATTCTCTGTATGCATGCATATCGTTTTCTTTTCATGTCATTGATTGTACTCATGTTCTATACATCGTGATTGGATCCCAATTTGTATGTTCCGACCTTTATGTCAGTCTTTGGATATCATTCCTTTTGTTTCTTGTGTGTTTCGTGTCACATGTTGATATTTGCAGCTTCCGCATACTTGTGTTGCACGTGTGTTTTCCCTTGTGCGTGTGCATCTGGACGGGGTCTAAGTGCATATGCACGGGAGTGCGTGTGTCGCTGGTTAGGTTTTTGCTAACCCCCGATCTCTTGGGCTCGGGTTGTGACAACACCAAAGGATAACAAGTGAATAAGACTATTTAACAAAGCATAAGCAACATTAAGGTAACACGCGTTGTATCTACAAGAATCATTAACAGGTAATTATACATAAAGTTTCAATTTAGATGTACTAAACAAATCGTGCATCGGAATAAAGCATGATATAAGAATCAATGAATAGATGTACTTTACTATGTGGCTACTACATTTGCCATATCCTCCCTCTAAGGATCTATGCGTTGAGAACACCATCGACCAGGCTAGGGTAGGAATGGGTCTTTGGTTCTTGGGGTCCGGAAGCCCCAAGACAAGAGCACACTGCAACGGTAACAAACATGCTACGCTAAAGTCAACCCCGCCGGGTATCATAAGGCTAAGGCTGAGTAGAGCCAGATAATTTCGATCCGTTTATATAATAATTCATTCATTAAGGAAGGACAATAATATACAGAAGACATTCAAAGCATGTGTGGAAGATGTTCATACTCAATTTAGATGCATTCAGTTCAATGTAAAGGTCAATAGACAATATATATCACGAACAACACAATTAGAACCAATTGCTAGATGGTTATTCTATTCAAATTAGTATTGGGGAGTAAAAGGCAATAATCATACTTCAACATGCTATACAGTTCAATTCGATAGAATCAAGGTAGTTTTACTAGCCAACCGTAATCTAATCATCCATTGTTTCTAACGGTGCATGATGATTTAGTTTTAAGGTCTCCGATACCCAGTTGTCTTTTTTGTGGGTGTTATATTGTATCGGAAAGGTGTATCGAAGTCCCTTAAACCAACACCCATGGGGAGGTGCTTAACAAATGAACAATACACATGAATGAGTCGCAACCCTCAAGACCATTCATGATATTCAATTATTCCATTGGACAAGTTCATGGGAAAAAAGATCCAAGACTAAGGTCCTACAAGGTCTCTTAGTAGTACCTACCTTCTTCCTTAGTTTTCAGGGGTCTCACGGCTTAGCCGTGGGTGATTTACAGCTTAGCCGTATTATGTACTACAGCTCAGCCGTAGTTACCCAGAGTCTCCCACAAACACGGTTGAACTGTGGATTGCCTTACGGCTATATTGTGGTTGTTCTACGGTTTGGCTACGGCTTAGCTATAGCACACCATACGGCTTCACCGTGACTTGATCGTAGAAGAGTCTCCCTTTTTCCTACTCTATGGACATTAAGCTGTAGCTTAACTTATGATTAGGTCGTGGCTAGCTTACGGCTCAGCCGTAATACTTTCTACGGTTTAGCCATAGCTTGGCCGTAATGTAACTGGCAGTCTTTGCTGTTCTTGAGAGTTTGAGCCATGAAAATCTTATGGATTAGCTGTAAATTTCAGAAGCTTTGAGATTCAAGGATTTCACGTACAGTTCAAAATTGAATGAATTATAGACAATACGTCTACAGAAAGGGTGAAAAACATAGGAAAACTGTCACAACTCGAGCCCAGAAATTGGGGGTTAGTAAAAACCTAACCGGTGACACACATACTCCCATGCACGTATACCTTAACCTGGTTTGAGTACACGCACACAAGAGATGTTCACACGTGCAAATCAAATGTACGCGGAAGCTGTACGTATCATAGCAAGCTGAGGAAAATGAATAGAATACATTACAATATAGAGTCAATAAAATGACATTAATTATAAATGTACAATACAAAATGAAGCGATAACTTTTTAGAGACCAATATAAGCAAAATAGGAAACCAAACAAAACAAAAGGGAAGGCCATGAATGGATGCAATGCCAAGCCGCTCTCCGCGGGAGTAATCAAGACCACTCCTCTAGCCCTGATTGGGTCTCCCGGATCTTTCTTGGAGTCTGGTAGACCGACGAGGGATTGATAAAGGAATCTGGGCCTACAACACCAAGAACAACAAATGAGTACGACGACTCAGCAAAGCATAAGCGGCAATAAGTTAACACACGCTGTATCTAGCATAATAGTTAATAGTTAACAATTAATAGTGCATAGAGATCATGTTCGTATATTAGGCAGATTGTGCATATCAATAAACATGTTGTAAGAATAAGAAAATGGATAAACTGGCTAGGTGGCTACTACATTTGCCATATTCTCTCAATCGAGAGCGATCAGTACGAGAACACTATCGAATGGGCTAGGGTACGAATAGGTCTCTGGTTCTTGGTGTCCGGAATCTCAGGACAGTAGCACTCTCCAGAGGTAGTATCAGTCTATGCCAAAGTCAACCCCGTCGGGTATCTTGAGGCTGAGGCTGAGTAGAGCCAGACAGACAAGATCAATCATCTCATGTGGATGCACGTTAGTCAATAGCAATCAGTTGGTTACGCAGTGCAATTCAGTGTAATACATGTCATGTCACAGTCAGATAATACAGCACGTGCATCAAGCTGGATCAATACTGTTACACGTAAACAATTACATGTTGAACAAAGAACAAAGCAAGGAGCATGAAAGGCAGCTGTTTCCACCCATGATGTACCATGGATAGAGCTCTCAGGGATTATCTAATCGTTGCCCCAGTGCAGAACACGTACCATGTGAATAGGGGGCAAAACCAAAGTCAATATGCAATGCACATCAGATTATTTTGTAGGAATTATAATCTTTTACTAGCCAACCCTATCTTAGTTGTCCACTGTTACTAACTGTGCATGATGATGTATTTTTAAGTTATTCGATACACAGTTGCCCCTTTTCGGAGTGTTGCACTGTATTCATAAACGTGTATCGAAATCCCTTAAACAAACACCCATTAGGAGGTGCTTAATAATTAGACAATGCGCATGAATGCGTTACAGCCCACAAAACCATTCATACATTTCAGGTAATCCGTCGGACAAGGTATATGGTTGAGTTCTCTATGGGGAAGGCCCTATAAGGTCTTATTATAAACCTAGAAGGTAGTATAAAAGGTCCTATGGTGTTACAGGAACAAGAAAAGGAAAATGAGTAAATATAGGATTCAATTGAACTTTAATCCTCTCGAAGCAGAAATACATCAGAGCCGCCCAATTGGCTCTGAAGCCCGATCGGTCAAATATCGGTTATGGGAGTGTTCAATCGGTCGGACCCCAGTCCCGATCGGTCGAACCCCAGTCCCGATCGGTCGAACTATAGAATTCTATACAGAACATGGTCACTGTATTATATGATTTTCATTTACAAAAACAATGTGTAACAAGATTATACAAGACAAAAGGGTTGTCAAACACCACACACTTACGAGAAAGAGTAGAAGAGCATAACAATCAACATGTATCAACATGTGTTCATCCATACTGTGCTTATACTTGCCTTAAACACGCTCTTTCCTCAATTTAGCTGTTCTTAGGCCCAAACGAACCCAGAGAAGCAAATCCTAACATCATGCATGCCAAGAATAAGCAAACAAAATAGGGTGCATGCAGTGCAATCACACCCAAAACTCATACAGAGACTGTAACTTAACTACTCACCGAAGACAAACTGGAAGAAGGTCGTGGAATTCTTGTCCACGACGAGTAGACAAGGAAGAAGAAAACGAAAACGAGAGAGAGACGTCGGGTGGAGAAGATACTGGTGAACCCAAAGTGAAGACGAACAACCGGCGCACAAGAATCCTCCTCTTTCTCTATGTTGATTGCAAGGAAGAAGAAGAAGAAAAGTAAGAGCATGAAGAAGAGGAGAAGAGAACGAGAGAGAGAGAGAGAGCTGGGGTGCAAGAGAAGGAGATGAGGGAGAGAGAGAGAGAGGTGGTGGCTTTATTTATATAAGATAAGGATTGCCAATTTGCATACAAGTTCAACAGTTTGGGCTAATTACAGTTTGAGTCAATTAATGATCCAACGGAAATAAACGACCTCGTTCGCATTCGAGTCAGTTTCAGAAGTTGACGAGCTCAACGAAATACACGTGTTGACATCGAGATGATGCATGAACGAAGAACTTGTACAAAATCAAAAATTACAAAAAAGGGCTCGAGACTGCTAAAACCAAGTTTAATTCAACTCAACTCCCTATTCTTAACCCAAAACGAATCTCAAAAGAATAAAACCACAAACTTAACTTAAATTCGCTATAAATAGTACCGAAACCTTATTAATTCATCGTTAATCAATCGTTAAATTAGATTAAGTTGGGCTGGAGTGTTACAAAACCTGAAAGAGTGAGAAGAATAGTAACAATCATAGTATACCAACATGTGTTCAACCAAAATTCTCTTATACTTGCCTTCACTCGGGCTTTTCAAATTAGTCTCCATCCTTTGGCTCAACTTGGATATAAATAGACCTAAAAGCTAGGTATACAAATGTATTAAAAACAGACATGAATGCATTCAGTGAAGAAATAAGAGTCCGCTAGACTCTAGACACAAGAATCGTCATGAAAACAACTCTTACCGCAACGCACGTAAAGAGATGAACCGGTAGCGCAAGAAGGATCCTACGATTTCCACTTGGATAGCAGAACAAGAGAAGTAGAGAAGAAAAGAAGAAAATAAAAAGAAGGAAAAAAAGGGACTTACATTGAGAGAGAAGAAAAGAGAGTGAGATGAGTTGGTAATGTAGTTGGCGAATAAGATAAGTATGTAATGGAGTTTATAAGAAAGTCCAAAGGTTTATAGAAAATTTCATTTTGAGTCAATTAAGCTTCCAATGAATATAAACAAATACAAACGAAGTCTTTTGTAGACGAGTCAATTACAGAAATCAACAAGCTTGACAAGATGCACGTGATGACAGCACAATGATGTATGAATGGCAAAATCTTACAAGGTCTAAAATTATGAAAAATGGCTCGTATCTATATAATCCAGGTTAAACTGAATCCAACTACCTATGCATGACTAAAAACATAATTCAAAAGGACAAAACAATAATCACTAAACTAATTCTCTGGAAAACCACTAATACGGGATTAATTAGTCACTAAACGGGCTTCATTAGGGTTAGTGTGTTGCACAATCTTCCAAATTTCTTGTATGGTATGCCCCACATGATTTTCTTACATATTTTCACACATTCCAAGTAAACCCAGAAAATACTGAAGAGCCCACATTGAAGCGAGACCCATTTGAACAGAGTTTTACTCCAATTGGGACTCTTCGGAAAAAAGTTGCAAATTTCTAAATTAATGCAAAATGTGTGTGAAAAATATGAAAATTCAAGTTCTTAAGTGAAAATGAATTAAATGATGAAATTTGATAAATAGTGATGCAATCCACCTAATTAAATCCTTAATCAATCATAAGATAATGTATAAATATGCAAATTTGTGAACTTAACACATGGGTTGGACAAAATTTGGGTTCAAAAGAGTTGTAATTTTATATTTCTAAATGGACTGAAGAATGTGCCAAAGTTGCGGAGCTGAAGAAAAGATTTGAACACTTGAAAAATGATTTTTACAAGGCCCAATCTATTGGATGCAAGTTATCAGTTCAATGAATAAGAATGCCCTAGAAAGAACCTCAAATCGATCGATCGGATCTATTGCCCGGTCGATCGTGCACCTACTCGATGGATTAGAAAGGCAGTAGAATTTGAACCACCTTTTCAAATATATTTCTTGTTTGAACAAAACTTCCTAATTCTTCATGAAAACAATCCCTACTTATATCCCACGAATATTGGGCTATAAATACACTATTCCATTTAGCCCAAAGTACCTCCCTCACATTCTAAACCCTAGAATACCTTTTGAGAGATCTTCTTCTCTGGTGCAATTCTTCCTTATTGTGCGGAAGCTTTGATTTCCTGAGATTTCTCTTCTCCTACTCTTCTTGCAAATTCATCTTGAGTGGCTTCAAGGCATGTTAGATCAACCGTGTACAATGCAAATGGCGTGTGCATCAACAAGAAGACTTTTAAGTCCTTTAGGTTGTGTACAACTGGAAAAAGATAGTAGGTATATCTTATAACCTTCAAGTTTATAGCGCTTAATCTTGTCCCATGGTTTTTTTTCATTTTGGTTTTCCATGTAAAAATACTATGTCTATCTCTTGTGGTTGATAGCTTGATAACTAGGTTAATTGATTATTTTAACTATATATAAGAAATATGGGTTGTGACTTTAATCTGTATCTAGGTTAGAATCCTTCATTACACATGTTAGTTCCTTCTCATTGTATGTGCGAGTTTTGTGTTTTCCCCTTAAGTGCAAGTTCCATTCTCTTCGTATGCATGTGTTTCACCCTCTCCGTATGTGTTAATTTACTATCTCCTCATATGTACAAGTCTCTCAAAGGGACCCAACCCCTTAATTGGGCCACCCCAAAAAAGTCTTCCCAATCCCTTAACTGGGCTACCCAAAAAAGGTCTTCTCCACAAAAAAAAAAAAAAAGTGTAAACATAAATATGCCAGGGGGGGTGCTAAGGTAGAGTTACATGTGTGCTAAGGTACGATAATTGATACGAACCAAACTCATGATAAGTTTCTAACTTGTGAAATCAAACTTGCTTAATGATTCATATAAGTAGAGTGAAATCCAAATCTATATAAGAACTTGCTAGCCTCTAGCATAGTACCCATATTTTACTAGGTTGTTTCACAATATCCTCATGCATACCTCTCCAATTTTGCCTAGGATTTGAAAATGCCTCATTTGACAATTGTAAATCCTTAAAAATTTGGACTAGTGGAAGCCCTTATTTTCTTAGGCACTAAAGTTTGACCACCCTCGTAATATTTGAAAATTCTTAGTTTTATAGATTTACGTGCCACCACCAACTATTTTTCAGCCATATGCACTAGTACATAGATATCATTATGAAATCCTCATATATATATATATATATAAATCTTCGATGAAATTAATCCTCAAATCTGTAGCAATGAGGAATTCTCATATTTATAGATTCTTCACCTATTATCAAATATTCCAAATGTCTACTGCAGATTTTATTATAACGTTTTTGTTTAAGATATATTTTTTAAAGATATTGTAACCAAATGATAGGGAATTGAGTCAAAAGAAAAATATAGCAGGTAGAGGTAGAGCTTGAAAACATTTCAAACTGGATTCGAGTCAAGTACTAAAAAACACATTTCTTTTGAACCCAACAACCTCACTATCAAATTGCCCTTAAAATGGCAAGGCGTAGGGCAGACCACCCTTTTAACCTAATGCATAGCCATCTTTAATATGTTCTACTTGCCCAAACTATATACATACTTAACACCTGTTCTCTTGAAAAAAAATCAGAGAAATCTTGCTTGGGAATAAATTTACAAATTCTCCAAATGCAATTCCCCACATGAAATTTACAAATCCTCATGGATAGAGAAGCATGTGCAAATAAATGTTAAGGAGGTTGGAATTTAGAAATTTTAAAAGGATACTCATGACTTTTCAAATGGTTGAAATTTGGAATTCTTCCAAAAAACATAACATTTCTAAATGCCAAGGGTCTCATAACCATATTATCAATGGTTTATGAAAAATTCTCGTCGGAATTCAATTCATAGGTTGGACAAAACTTGAGTCCATTAATGTTGTTTTTTACATATCTTTGAGTATGGACAATGATTTGAGTCGCCGGATGCACTGAAGTGAAGAAATAGAAAAAAAAGTTACAAATTGAAGTGGTTTTCTATGGACAACATAGATTAGAAAGGTCATATCTCACAAACTGAGCGTTGGATATGAGCATGCAACCTACCCTTGGAAAGCTCGTTTCGAAAGGATACCATAGAGCCCAAGATTGCTTCAATTGGAGTTGAAACGATAAAGTCATGGCCTTCGGAAGTTTGCAGGAAAATATTAAAATTTTCACCCGGGCAGAACCTTAATTCGACCGATTGGGCTATTTATCCGACCGATTGGGCAAGTGCAAAAAGTGTGCCAACTTGCGATTTCTTAGTCTGAATTGAAGGGAAACTTACCTGTTTGATGTCAACTCCTTTCCTAATCGAGTTATACTTATGAGGCACGAATTAGAGGCTATAAAAAGGGGTTTTCTCTCAACTTTAAGACAGAGATCTCATTGTTCTGAGTGGACAATATATTTTAGAGATCATCTCCTCTAGAGTTTTTTTGAGAGTTGAAGGGTTGAAGTTCTACTCTAGAGATTTTTGTCTTCTACTTCTCTGAGTGTAGAAGATTGCTGCGGGGAGTTAAGTGCTACATCTAGAATACACCTAGGTGATTGGATCTATCATAGAGAATGACAGGAGGTCGTTGCAGTAGGGAGCTGTGCAAGGGAATCACAAGGTCCTTAGGTTGAGGGGCAGCTGGATAAGGATTGTGAGAATTCTCTTGTAACTATAGTATGATTCATAGTGCTTGATTCTTGGCTGTGGTTTTTTTTTCCTAAGTTGGGTTTCCACGTAAAATCTATGTCTTCTTGTGGTGTGCGCTTGTGATTTGATTTATTTCCACTGCGTGGTTGATTGTTTGCACACATATTATTAAGATTAGCTTATGATTAGGTGTGGATGTTAGGCAAGGGCAAGCCATAGGTTGTGGGGTCTACGGGCCCCATCAATCTAGGAAGAGTGGGGGATGGAAAGATCCAAGTGGGCGTAGCCCATTTATGAAACTTCGAGTCAATCCTCTTATTTGTACATTGATCTGTGGCCCACAAGTTCAATGAATTTAAGATTTAAAAAATTAATTAATCTTATTTTAGCTTGAAATCTCTATAGGAAAAAGAAAATAGTGGTTATGTTTCACTTGTATGCCTGAAATCCACTTGCCAATGATTTCATCTGTGGCCCCCAATAATATGTTTCCTGGGGGGGAGTCTTTGAGGCAGAATCCGGGACTCTAATGGACAATATGCTACAAACATACAACAGATGGGCCTATGAAAATTTCATGTTTTGTCGGACGCCCATGAGGTAATTCGAGCGATTAATGAATTGTTGGATTGGTCCATCCATCATATTTTGTTCAACATTAGATATTTGAGTTCAGAGTTTGAGGACATTTCTTTCTCTTATATTCCTAGAAATCTTAATTGTT
The DNA here is from genome assembly GCA_037013555.1 of Sextonia rubra. Lineage (NCBI taxonomy): Eukaryota > Viridiplantae > Streptophyta > Magnoliopsida > Laurales > Lauraceae > Sextonia > Sextonia rubra. The sequence goes on from JASUAD010000027.1 coordinate 2,080,223, forward strand.
TTGCTCATGAATTTGCCAAAAATTCATGCGGGTCAACTTATTTTGTTAGATTTTATGAAGAGGGTGGGTGCTTTAACTATTGTTAATCTTAGTTGTTTTGTCTCTCCTTTTTACTTTGTTTCTAATGAAGATTTTCTTCTAAAAAATTTAAAATATACAACAGATGGATTGGATGGATGCATTGAGTTGCCATAGAAAATGGTCAATAATCGAGGCCCTTCCATCTCTCTCTCTCTCTCTCTCTCTCTCTCTCTCTCTCTCTCTCTCTCTCTCTCTCTCTCTCTCTCTCTCTCTCTCTCTCTCTCTCTCTCTCTCTCTCTCTCTCTCTCTCTCTCTCTCTCTCTCTCTCTCTCAGAGAAAAAATTGGGTTAGCCAGGGACTTCGGGTTCAACAGCAATCAGGGTTTTTACCAGCTGATGTAACAGGCAAATACTTAAAGAGTAAAAACGACAGAGGCCTCCCTTTGTATGTTCATGTGGACACATAGTCTAACCACATAATAGACATATCTTCATATTATTTCCTTAGTAGGTTTTGCCTGTGTGGTTTGACATTTGATCACAGGTTTTTGCTTCTGCATATAACACTCTATTGGAGAAAGAAAATAAGAAATAGAAAGCTCAGTCAATAACTGAAGTCCAACCGTGTATGATAATTGATAAGCACCATATGCTCAAGGAAAGCATCCTCTTCTACAGAAACTCTGATAAAACTGTATAGTGAGTTCAAAATCTTTAAATGTGTGGCTGGCCCATTTTAGATATGAAAAGGGGGAAATGGATTGGCATTTTTTAAAACCAATGTGAAAGAACAGGGATTGCAATTTATGCTTTTCACTTTTTTTTTTTTTTTTTTTTTGTGTGGAATCAATTGCCTTTCCTTCATTCCCTGGAAACACTTTTCTACAAAATTACAAAAAAGTGAAGTATTTTATTTATTTATTACTATATAGATATATTTTTTTTGTGATTTGCTTCACGGAAAAGTGCCAACACAAAATGATTAAAACCTTGTCCCCAAACAATTATCTTAGTTTATCTTTTAATTTCTACAGAACATGCACTAAAAAAGGGCAGGAGGAAATCAAAATTCATATGCGACCAGATTGCCATAGCAAGTTAGACACACGTCAAATGTCGTTCTACTGCAAGAACGAAATTGTGACCAACTCAATTTTGATGGTAGTGAATTCGATGTCATAAACTGTTTTTGCTAGATGAAGGTGGACAATGTCTACTTTTTCCTTCTTCACTGTCCATTATATTGTTGCTGGTAGGACAATTCTGATAATCTGATCAGTCTGTCCGATCGATCTGGTTGTCAAGTGTCCAATTACGACTTACCCTTATAGGGTCTTTCTTTTTTAAACCCCAATTTAGGGGGCTTGGACTCTGCCCTATGGTGAGGGGAGAAACCTTGGGTGCGTGGAGACCACTCAAGCGAACAAGGTAGACCTTAATTAAGGTAGAACAACCCTTGGATGAGGGCAATGTGTCTCTGCCCAAATCCCTGGGCAGACAGGTAAGTATGAACTCCTCCTACCACTAGAAAAGTGGTCGATCTTGACTTACCTTGTTAAGTTGAGGTTAGTTTAATTGGGCAACATAGACTAAGAATGGGCACAATATACACACAAAGTTCACATATAGGCTTACACTGTGGGTCATTGTGAATTAGAACTTAACCAAAATTTGACACTCATTTGAATTTTACATGCCATTCAATTAGACATGCAAATTCTGGTACCCATGATCCACATTATGCAATGGAAAAGATTTTAACAACTTTGAGCCCTTCGGAACAATATCCCAATTGACAGGGTAGTTCCAAATTTTCATACCCAGGTATGTTATGAGAACTTTCAACCCTTCCACCATACTTCACTTAATGATTTGAACGCTTCTAGGGAGATCCAAGGGCTAGACTATTCCAACCATAGGAATGTTCTGCTTTCTATCGAAGAAGTGGTAGTTTCGAAACAGTTTTGTTGTTCTCAAGGATGGAATGCCCAGGCCTCAAGGGCATGCTTTGGAGAATGACATTCAAGGAGAGGGTAGCGCTTGTGATGGCACAAAGACTTGCATTCCTGATGCCTCTTTTGGAATATTATAAGGGTTGGAGTTCTCTTACCATTCCCGGTTTCCTGATAGAAAATTTTGGAGTGCAAATAACAACACTCGCACAACAAACTTACTATAAAATTGCCCTTTAAATGGCAAGGCATAGCATTTTGCCCTTTTACCTAACACATTAGCATCTTTAATATGTATAATAAATACATACTTAGCGCCTGTTGTCTAGCAAAAAAAAAAAGAGAGAGAGAGAGAGAGAGAATTCTTGTTTGGAAAATGTTGTCCCCCATATAGAATTTATAAATCCTCATGGCCGAGAAGCATGTATAAATAAATGCTAACGAAGTTGGGATTAAGAGAATTTAAAAGGACACTTGTGACTCTTCAAGTGGTTGAAAGTGGCTGAAATTTGGAATTCCCCCAAAGTAACAAAACATTTCTAAATTCCAAAGGCATCACCATATTATCAAAGGCAAACATTTCTAACATGGGAAATTCTTGTCAGGAATTTTGTTAAAGAAACATGCTCTTATATGAGGCTGAACTGAAGAGTTTGGTCATTTTTAATGGTTTGTTTGTTTTGTTGATGGTAGATAAAAAAAAAACATTATACTGTTTACTATGCACACATATATGATCAATGACTAAGTGTGGATGTCATACGAGGACAGGTGAGAGTTTGTGGGGTCCACTGGACTGCAGCAATCTAGGAATATGAGTAGATGAAAAGATCCAACTGGGCCCAGCCCAATTTCAAGTCAATTCCACACAAGTTCAACGGATTAAATAAGTAAATCCTATTTGAGCTTCAGATTGCAAAAAAAAAAAAAAAAACCACAGTGGTTATGTTTTACTTGTGATGAATGTGATGCCTGAAATCCACTTGGAGATGAAATCAGGGCCGCTACTTGGAGGCAGTGTTCTCATCCGTGGGCCCCGATAATAGATTAGTCTTTGACGCAGAGTCGAGGACTTTAATTGACAATATGCTTCCACCATGCAACGGATGGAATATTGGATGGGATGGAGGCATTGAGTTGCCGTAAAAAAATGGTCAAAGGCACAAGCATGAGAATAAAAAAAATTCTATATTTTTTTTGTTTGAGAGGGAGAGAGATTCTTTATTCGGTTATTCCATTCAGAAGTACTGAGAAGCCTGCAAGTGCAAACTCTTCTTTCAATGCCAATGCACGTTGCACAACGAACCTTTGAAGATTGCACTATTTCTGGTCTTCTTTTGCGTCTCTATTATATTATATTCTGATGGAGTATTATGCCATACACGTGGAGTTCATCCTTTTACTAATCTATAGGCACTCCATCCTCTAGTAACCTATAGGCCGTTCCATATCTCTCTCTCTCTCTCTCTCTCTCTCTCTCTCTCTCTCTCAGGGTTAAGCAGAAAAAAAAAAGGATTATCCAGAGACTTTGGGTTCAGCATTATTGTGGTAATTATGTTAGGGTTTTTTAGTGCTAATTTAACATGAAAACCTTAGACTTAGAGAAAAGAAAGAGGCTTTTCTTTATAGGTTATGTGGACACAGTCTAACCATATAATAGGTAGAGAAAGTATAAACTAACACCCCCATTTAGTCTCCCAATTACTCTCTAGTGTTTTTTGTGGTTCAAATCTATTCAAAATGTGATGTGAGCCACATCCAAGACACAAAAATCCTTAAGCAGTAAGTGGAGGAGGTAATGAGGATGTAAGTGTAGTATTGCTCAGATAAATACATCTTCATATTATTTCCTCACAGTGGGTTTTGCTTGTGTGGTTTGACCATAGAGCATAGTTTTTGCTTTTGCGCCTAACACTCTTTAAGAGAAAGAAAATAAGAACAAGAAGAAAAAAGAGGCATCCTGCAATAAAATTTAAGAAGAATGAAATGAGACCTCTGCCAATAAATGAAGTCCAACCATGTATGATAAGCACCATGTACTCAAGATAACCATCCAATTCTTTAGACATTATTACAAAACTGCACAGTGAGTTCAATATCTTTAAAATGTGTCGGTGCCTGGGTGGCCCACATTAGATTTGAAAAGGGGGAAATGGATAGGCATTTTTTATTGATGTGCACGATCAGGGCTTGGAACTTATAAATGCTTGGCCCTTCCTTTCGGTGGAATCAATTGCCTTTCCTACATTCCTTAGAAACCCTTTTCTACAAAATTACTAGAAATTAAACTATGGTTTTGCACTTTGCTTCACAGGAAAGTGTTCACAGTTCACACCAAATGACTAAAAACATTGTCCGGAGACAAACATCTTGTTTTATCTTTTTATTTCCGCAGAAACATGCACTAAGAAAGCGCAGGAAGATAGGAAAATTCATTTGCGATCAGATTGCAATAACAAGTACTTGGATGCAGGAGATAAGTTCTCACGGATGAAGGCACACAGTGTCTGCTTTTTCCTTTTTCAGTATCCATTGGACTGTTGCTGATTGGACGTGTCTACTTTTTCCTTTTTCAGTATCCATTGGATTGTTGCTGATTGGACGACTAAGATAATCTCATCAGCCTGTTTGTCCAATGTCCATTTACTACTTACCCAGATAAGCGTTTTTTTTTTTTTAACCCCAGCTTACCTCTTATGAGAACTGAGAAGAGAAACCCCAGGCGAAGAGGGGAGCCTCTTGGAGGGCAATTGACCTTGGTTGAGGTAAAACAACTCTCTGATGAGGGAAAGATGTCACTCAAATTCAAACCTTGAGCATGCAGTTAAGTACTGATGCCTCTTAACACTAGGGTAGGAGGCCCATTCTTGACTAACTCTGTTAATTTGAGGTCAGTTTAATGACGTTTAAACTAACAATAGGCACAATATATATGCAGAGTTCACATATAGGCTTACCTTTTGGGTCCATGTGAATTAGAATTTAACCAAATTTTGACACTCATTTGAATTGTAGACGCCATTCAATTAGTCATACAAATTTTGGTACCAATAATCCACTTTAGTTAATAAAATTTTTTTTTACAACTTTGAAGCCCTCAAAATAATATCTCAAAAACTTTGATAGGGGAGTTCCACGTTTTCAGACCCAAGTATGTTATGAGAACTTTCAACCCTTCCACTCCTACTCTACTCAACGATTTGCAAGCGTCTTGGCAGCCCAAGATATAGATTATTCCAATCTTAGGAATGTTTTGGTCTTTACAGAAGAAGCAGTAGTTCTGAAACAATTATGATGTTCTCAAGGATGGAATGCCCAGGCTTAGATGCCTGCTTGGGACAATGACATTCATGGAGGAGATAGGGTGTTAGAAATGTTTCCATATCACTTACTTGTGTGCAAAAATTTGGGACTCTATCTGATTTTCGGGTAAACTGCTGTGAGCGCTTCAAAGTCGTAAAATTCCTAACCGCTAGGTAAAGTTGGATGAGTGCATGCAAAACCCTACACTATGGGTCATTTATATGATGCCACAATTGCACCAAAATGCATTGCCAGTTTGCCACGAACTTTTCCTCCATGAACAGGCACACACAAAATAAGTGCAAATGGAGTTCACATTCCTATATCAATTTACATGATACGATGCATCTCCCCTTCAATATTCTGTTCCCATTGCCCATACCCAATGGCCTTCCCATTCTTCCTTTCACCACCTTTAATGGAAAGAAAACCCAGATATGCCTAGAGGGGGAAACTTTATAATTCCATGGACTGTTTTCCAAATCTGGTTTCAAAAATTAACAAAGCCCTTTTGGTGGCATAAAGACTTGCATTCCTGATGCCTCTTTTGGAATATTATGGGCGTTGAAGTTTATCTTCCCAGCCCCCTTTGGCATCTCAGTAAAGGATATGTGACCACCCCCTTTCATATACTTGCACTGCCTATATATATGAAGGCCACACCAAAGAAAGTGTAGGGAAATGGGAGTGAGTGGGTGAGCTTTGCACATGTCTATCTGGTCTTTTGTTCTTTTTTGTGTGTTTGAGTGCATTTGTGTGTGGGTGTGGGCCTGGGGGGTGTGTGGGGTGGGTGTTACTGCGACTGTAATCAGTCACCGGTGATGCTCGTTGTTGAAGGGCCTTGGATGAAGAGATAGAGAGTGGAATGTAGCCAAGGATGACTTGCCCGCAAGTTTGATTCGAGGAAGGGTGTGGTCCAATGCAGGCAGGTTGTCCTTGACTAACATTGGGCTCTCTACTTCTCATGTAAGGCCTGGATGGCCAAATGGTCACCTGGCATATTGTAATGCTCCAGCCTATATGCATGCAGGATATTGTCTGCTTTAGCCCATGAGCCTCACAGTTTTGCTTCTAGTGGGTTTCAGCTCAGCAAAAGGTTTCATGCAAGGTAAGAGTGCAAGCTCTATATATAAACCCATATTTTTTTCTGTCTATAGTCGATGTGAGACTCGAAGATATTACAATCCACTCCCTTAGGGTTGTGCGTCCCTGTGCAGTAGCCTACCAGTCCATGTAGCTTGTCAACCCTCTTGGTCCACCCACATAAGAACCTGTGCACTTGCACCAGGCCACGGCAGGGACTTACACTCGAACTAGTTAAGAGTCGGCTCTGATATCATTTGTAATGCCCCACCCTATACGCATGCATGATATTATCCGCTTTGGCCCATGGGCTTCACGGTAACAATTCGAATAGCCCACTGGCATAAGCTTGTCACTTAGCCCAAAATACTTAAGCAAAAATTACTAGTAGTTCCTACATGGTTTATTATATACCAATGTTCCCATGTGGATCTATCTAACTTCACCAGCCATATTTTGACTCACAGGCTCGCACACCCTGGCTTTGTCTTGATCTTGCCTTAAGAGCTTTTCCAGCCGGATTGGGGGTCCCACATTTCTTGCTGGCAATAGACTCTGATTCCATTTGTAATGCCCCACCCTATACGCATACATGATATTGTCCGTTTTGGCTCATCGACCTTACGGTTTTGCTTCTAGTGGGTCTTAGCCAACCAAAAGGCCTCATACACAGTAAGGGTGCAAGTTCTATAGATAAACCTATTCACTTTCCTCTTTATAGTCGATGTAGGACACGAAGATGTTACAATTCACCCCCCTTAAGGCTGCACATCCCTGTGCAGTAACGTATGATCAGTTCATGTAGCTTGCCAGTTCTCTTGGCCCACCCACATAAGAACCTCCCCAATTGCACCAGGCCACAGCAGAGACCGACACTCGAACTAGTTAAAAGTCGGCTCTAATACCATTTGTAGTGCCCCACCCTATTCGCATGTATGATATTGTCCGCTTTAATGGGACTACCAAAGCGGACAATATTTTAAATGAGTATAGGATGGGCAGTACACATATGGCCACCATCTCTGCTCTTCTATTGAAATAGCCTCCATTGCAAAAGCTTTAACCACTTATCACATGAAAATTTGACGGACACGTGCAAGACAAATATGCACTCTAAAAACTTTGGTACCATGCCTCAAAACTTCAAGAACTTTTTTATAAAAAAGGTTAAAGAAGTTTTGATAAAAAGCATCGAATCTCTAATATCTTTTGAAGTCCGATATCAAGCCCGGAACGTTTGTAGTCTGTACTATGCATTAGAATTCGAGTCCGTGAAACGCATTAGAAATCGAGTCCATGAAACCCATGTATTCTCATTGACCAGGTTCGATGTTATGCCTTAAAATCTCAGAGGCTGCGATAATACACCGTCAAATCTTCATGTAAATCATGCTCGGGATAAAAAATGAGAAAGAAGTCAACAACGACATACTATATAGGGAGAACATTGCATGGCAAGTCTTAGAAGGTCAAGGAACAACATGAACCACTATCCAACTCTGAACATCGGGAGATCAAGAAAATGAGATGGGTTCAAGGACCAACGACTCTTGATCAATTTTTTGTCGTCCACTGCAACAAATTGAGCAATATTTTCCAATGCTTTTTGCCAGCGATTAAAATAATTAGTGGCAAGGGGGCATTTGTAAGCATAAAAAAAAAATTATAACACTATCGGGCAAAAAACCCATTGTTGCAGGGTCATGATTAGATGGGCCTAAACCCAATTATGCATCGAGCTCACTTATGCATTGATAAATCTGGACCCATTTAGCCTTCGGACCCACTCGCACGTCCATTGTTGGCAACTGGTTTATGTCATGAAGTCAAACCCCGTATCATACCCTATGAGTAATGGGTCCCTATTCGGTTAATTTGCTGGGTCTTGGGAAACTCTCTTAGATTTATGTGGCAGTATGTTGTGTATTATGTATACATCCAAGTCCAAGCCAATTTTTTGTGACCATGTCATGTGGGGTCCAATGCACGCATTCAGTCCTAAACTAATTTCTAGCCTAAGCCATTTGGCCAATCCTGGTTCAATATGATGGGTTTTAGCAAACTTTTGGCCATGCCATGTCGGGTCCAGAACACAAAGCCAATTTCTGACCTAAGCTACATAGCCAACTTAGGGTGACTATCGGTGGGTCATTACATTAATGTCCACATTCAAGTTCAACCCAATTTTTGGACAAAGCCATATGCCAGTTTGGGTTGATTCTGAGTAGGTCATTACATTAATGTCCACATTTAGGTCTAACCCAATTTCTGACCTGAGACATATGGCCAAATTTGGTTTACTATGAGAGGGCCATTGCATTAATGTCCACATTTAGGTCCAACCCAATTTTGGCCTAAGCCATGCATATGGCCGATCTTAGTTGACTATGAGCGGTGCATTACATTAATGTCTATATTCAACCCAATTTCTCGCCTAAGGCGTATGGCTAATTTTAGTTGACTATGGGTGAGTCATTACATTAATACCGTCATTTAGGTCCAACTCAATTTCTGACCTTAGGCATATGGCCAATCTTGGCTGATTATAAGAGGTTCATTGCATTAATATCCCACATTCGGGTCTAAGCTAATTTCTAGCCTAAGCCATATGGCCAAACTTGGCTAACTACGTCAGGGACATCGCCAAAACCATAAAAATATGTAATTATTAATTATGTGATGGGCCCATGTCTTTTGGAAATATGAAGTCTAAAGTCATGTGGGGTCAAAGAGCACTCACTCCTTACATGAAAACAAATGCTCATATGAAATGGGCAACCAACATGCCCATGATTTCCTTATGATTAGGAGAAGACAAAGTCCATGCATACCAAGTTGGTGAAGCACATGCAGCAGTTTCATTAGCCATTGTTAAAGTGGGTAGCAGAGCGAGTGGATAGCCAGGGTAACCAACACAGCCAATTCCTCATGTTCAGATCACTAAAGGTAGTGGGAAGCTAAAAATAGGGAAAATACATAGCAAAATTATGCACAATCTGATACAAGCTGAGAGCATCAAGTTGCCATTTTGTACGACAATACCCTGGAATTAACAAGTATGGATATTGTTCCTGAATGGAAGATTTGAAGCAGGTTAAGGATGAGGATCATGCCTTCAACAAGAGATGAATCCTGATTTCCTAGTTTTGAGCCATGTTCCTACATGCCTTTTATTTTTTTTTTATTTCATGTAAAGAGAGAGAACGAATTTTAAAACCAGGCCCAGCTCACTTTTTCCTGGGCTTGGGCCTCATTTATAAGTAATTAGGCCGGGCTTGGATTAAAATTATGGGGCCCTTTGTTATATGGGCTGGGCTTGGGCTAAGTGGCTATAAGCCCAAGCCCAGCCCGAATAGATGGATTAAGTTGCAACTTCCACTTCTTACATTTCTTTTGTTTCATGCAAATCTTTTATGGTAAAAATTTTAAAAATTTTTTATCAAAGAACACCATTCAAAAGGCAACAATGTTTATTTAAATTATTTGTACTAGATAAAATGTCTTGGTTGTACAACAGCAGTTTTGTTTTGTTAATGAGTTATATGCATTTATTTAAAAAAGAGGGAACATCAGCTTAAAGAGTAAAAAAAAAAGTTTAAATGAAAATTGCAATCACTTTTATTATTATTATTATTATTTGTATTTTAGATGGATTCATTTAAACTTGACCGTGTGTATGAATAGGAATTAGTGCATGATAGCCATGTTTGCCCCAACAAAACCAACTTAAGGCGCTTAATAATTGGGCCTGAAAAAGGCTAGGCCCTAAAATATATGGGTCGGGCTCAGGCTTAATAGATTTTATATGGGCTGGGCCCAGGCTAGCTAGTTATGCCCTGCGATTAAGGATTTTAATCTAGGCCAAGCCCGGGCTAAGCTTAGCTTGGCCCATGAGCACCCCTAACCTTTTTTATATGAATGAAAATATGAATTTACATATTCTTGCATTCAGAATTTTATTTATTTATCTATCAGGTGTTGATCATTATAGCATGCTAGTGTTCACATAAAGTAAAAAAAAAAAAAAGAAAAAGGTTGAGGAATCAAAGTTATGTTTTGATTATCTGTGGATTATAGAGTTTTGAAAAGAAAAAAAAACGATTGGATGACATACAGTGGACTATGGAGATGGTAAAATTTCATACAATGGCAAACATGAAATAATGCCATGATTTTTACCCTCAGAAATCTTCATTGGGGAAAGCCTAGTCCCAGCGTGCCGAGGAAAGCCTATTTCCTCTCGGCCACATCCTACACAACAAACAAACTATTTCCAGCGTTGGCGAGGAATCCGTGCCTTACAAAACGTGCCCTGGCTAACCAAAATCCTAACCCTGTTCTTATTTATAAACAAACTGACCGTGTCTCGCTTTCTGCAACGGTTGCCTCTCTCAGTCTCTTCAACCCTCTCTGCCATATCCGAAACCTCTGTTTTTTCACTTCAGGTAAGCCTTAGTAAAAAAGCCTGGATATTATTGTGTGGTAAAGTGAGATGTGGGGGGGTAAAAGCCTCAAAGCAAGAGCTTGATAATGAATCTTTTCTACCTTTCTAGTCCATCCATGATCTATTTTTACTGTATCTACTCTACAGTTCCAGGATCAGCCGGTTGAGGAGCCCGAAGAAGATGTGTTGCATTGGATCGTCAATATAATTTGTTTCTTTCATGTCTTACTACTTTCAATTCCATCCATGATCTATTTTACCTACCTGTATGTATCTACAGCTCCAATTGATTTCAATTGTTACAGGAGCTTGACGAGGATGTACTGTATTGGATCATCACTGTATATGCTTTTATCACTTTCATGTTCATGTATGATTTATTTTGCATGCATCTACGGCTCCAATTCATCGCAACGGATATGCGGCTGGAGGAGCTTAACGAAGATGTGTTGTATAGGATCCTCAATTATTGTATTCGATATGAGGCATATGAGGCATTTTGTAGAATAGGGGACAAGTTTTGGATCCACATAAAAGTCAATAATGCGTTCGATGATGCCATATATCACAAGGGGCACTTCTTATGTCATTGCTCTTTTTGGAAGCGTCGGAATTCTCTGCATCGACACCACCAACCCATCTGTAGAAGTTCTAACAGAGGAGTTTATAGGTGATGAGTATACACGAGCTTATTTAGTGGCGGACTCAACAAGTGGGCGACTCTTACTTGTTTTTGAGGAAGTCTGATTCGCCGGTGGAAACTTCGCTTGACCCCTACTGCTACGACATTCACATTGTTGGAAAAAGCGGCACAACAGAAATACTTGTGATCAATGGATTAACCACAATCAACACAAGCAATCATACTATCAAGCAATCATATATGAATATAGCAGTTTTACGTGGTTCGATAACCTTGCTTATATCCACGGAGGAGAGAACTCATAACTCAATTTTCTCATAATCTAAGGTTATAATACATCAATATATATAATTTCCGTTTTCTTTGCCAACGAGAAAAATTCATACATAATGATTAAAATACCCCTAACCCTGACCCTTGATTCTAACTAAATTAGACGACCGATCCGATTAAACCGGAATACAAGATAAAACCCAAACACAGATGACATGGGGTTTTAATATTTAAAAGCAAGGGTTAGAGCTAGGAAACTAGAGAGTACAAGAAGAATCTTATGGAATTGGAGAGCTCAAGTGACCGTGTCGTTTTTTTGGGTAAGAATTCCTCTATGCTTGTCATGGCAAGCCAATTTCCAGGATTCAAAGGGAATCGCATTTATTTCATGGACGATACTTGGAAGCTTCTTCTTATAAATCACCACTTGGATGTGTAGACTTGGGTGTTTTCAACATGCAGGATCAGACTATTCAACCATTTCCCTTAAAAAGATTTCATCCTACCGTCTCCCCACAAATATGGATCGCGCCCCCACTGTAATGGAAATGGTTATATAGATTTCATCATTTGAAGAAGGAATTTTGATGCCCATCATTGTTGTGGGCATGTTTCCAAATTAGCGACGTTGCAACCAGTCATTCAAGTCAGCGATGATAATTTAGTGAGTTAATTTTATTTATATGACATTGATTCTTTTGCTGTTAACCCTTCTTTTTCTCCTTTGCGACTCTTTTTGTTTCATATGGGATAATGCTTGGATGCTGTGACAATCTAATGGTTAATATTTTCGACAAATGCTTCTCTTAATGTTAGTTACTGTCTGATGTTTGCATATTGCTATTGTGGTTATTATTATAGTTGTTTTGAACAGACATTGTTTAGAAGTTGTATGTGGAGTTTGGAAAGTTAAAATTCAAAATATTGGGCAAAAAATGTTCTGCATGTCCATCTTCTGTAAAGTTTGTGTTGATGAATTTTGGAAAGTTCAATTGGTATAAATCTTTTTATTCTAGCGAGAGGAAATCCTTAGTCATAATTTTGAGCACCTTGCAAAATGAAGGGATCTTTCAACCTGATGGTTGAAAAATTTTCTGTGAATTAGGCCCACTTTATGGTTGGAGGATGGAAAAAATTTCACCGCGGGGGTGCCTACTCTTAAAATTAAGTAATTCTGCATTCCATTCAGACAAGATTTAGAACCTCCAATTCTACTTGTTCAAAGCTTACAATATAACAAAAACCAATGCATTTCAACATTCCAGTCACAAAACAGAGCTAAATTTAAAACATTTAAATCACAAAACACGGATAAATTTAAGCCTTTGTTTTCGATTTGTCTATACTTTACAATGCAGTACCACAATGTCCAGAAGCCATCAGTTAGTAAGATGAAATTGGTTGTCATTACATCACACATTCTAATTGGAACGGAGAGATTGCCTTGGCTGCTTGAATCTGAAGTCGGTGATGTGAGGACTAGAATCTTCGGGAAATATTCATGTGCATATGTCCCTCACCATTTATTTTGTAAGAATTCTAAGTGGGACCCACTGTATGGTCCATCCAAATGGATCACACATACGACTCCTTTTAATTGAATACGTTTACCAATTTTTGGTCAAATCTAAATGTATTGGACCGTTCGATAGACTATGCACCCATTCGAATGGAATGAATTTGTGGGTCACGGATGAAGAGGTTAGGGATATATGGTTGGGGCCAAACTTGGTATGTAGGGTGGTCCGACATGGATCTTTCCATCCCCCTAGTTTCATCGCTTGGTGGAGTCCACCATGGGCTCCGCAGAGGAGTATGCACGGTCCCTTGGTGAGGGACATATGCACATGAAACAACTCGTTGTTGAAATGGCCAGTTAATTGATCATATACTTACATCAATCATTATAAATTACGCAAGCTTTTTCAAGTAAAGAAAAGGCGGTTTGTATGAGGTTCTCCAATGATTTATGGTTTTTGTATTCACCAATAGGTCTTGATATTAATTGACGAATAAAGCTGAATATAGTGTTTGGTCTGCTAGCCTGTGTCACACCATTTAGTAGACTCAGTTTCAAAAATCAGGTTTAAGCCAGTAGACTCAATAATCTGTAAATTGGACCCAAAGACCCTCAAGGCTCCAACAAAATACCCTTAAGGCTCCAACACATGATGCAATCACATACCTAAACTTCCTCAATTGAGTTGTTCTCTATTTAAAATATAATAGATTAGCTTTTTTAAGTTTCCCTAAAACCATTTAGCTTCCCATTTAACAATCTTCAAGTCCGAGAACAATGGTAGATAGTGTTATTTAACCACAGGTTTGCAGTTCATGCTTATATTTTCCTCCTCCATTTTCTTAGTCTGGCCGACTTTGGCTGGCATGTTGTTCAAGAAATAGAATATCGCTGTCAAGTTTATTGTTCTTTCGGCTTCCCCCGAAACTCTTTGTACAGTTGCATATACATTTTTATGTTTTTTCAGACTTAGGCATTTCCCCATGCATATTAACATTTGTTATATATTATTGTACATGAATTGCACCTATCACAATTTGTCTTGTTCCTACCTTTAGTACTTATCTTTGCAGAGAACTTTTTCCATTACTATTTGAAGCTTTTTCCTGCAGAAGCTTGTGTGGCGAATAAATTCCACTTGTTGCGGTCGCCATCTAATAAGGTAAATAGAGTATATATAGTCCTACCATATTTACAATGCTGAAAAATATTAAAGTTCACTACTTAAAACAAAAGTATTTTTAACTTACAACCCCAAAATAAAGACCAACAGAAGTCAATACAACCACTCAAAACAACTATCCCTTGATGATGTAACAACTCACGTAGCTTTATGTCTATATGACATCATCAAGAGTCCACTTAATCAGCCCTTGAGGAGTCTCTTCGACTGCCTTAATCTCTTGGTCAAGGGTAAGAGTGTTATCACCTATAACACCAAAGGTAACGTCACCAAATGCTAAGTAAATAAATAGAGCAACATTAGCACGTTGCATCAATATAACCAACGAGTAGTAGCTCAGTTGACCAAGACTCCACCTCAAGATGCAGAGAGGTCTTGTGTTTGACACTTATCCTCATTAGCCACCTTCCATAGTTGTAACCATGCATGTGGATTGGAAGGTTTGCATATGCCCTTAGGGGATTAGTTCTCGGCTGTCTATAATCGAGTGTCCCTCAGGCTCAGGGTCAAAGGGTTTTGGGTTGCGCTGGGCATGAGATACCCTAGATTATTACAACAAAGAAAAAGAAAAATAATAAAAAAACTTGCTGCATCAATATTCAATAATGAGTAAATACGGAGGATCATAAGATGATAATAAATAGAGTCTACAGCTAGGCATAGTCATACAGGAATAAATATAACATAAAAGAATCAGACATGACAAGTCTAACAACAATGGCCTCACAAAATGGCACACGACGTGGCTAAATTCATTAATCAACTTTGAAATATCTATCTCTATGATATCATATAAATAAGCAAACAAGAACCAAGATTTCTACTCACACAAGGAAACTAACTAATAATCAACTTCGAAAATAAAAATAAAAACCCTAATGAAAATGGAAAGCTAATACTAAATACAGCTTAATAATAAAATAAGAAAGTTTAATAATAAATACTATATTTTTCATGTGAGGTCATGGATCTATCTTGCATTAGTGGGCCACCTGGGCCCAACAACACAAGTATATATGTAGCAAGGTCTATACAACCTTTGCCCAATCAATTTCTATCTCAATATATATTGTAATTCATTCGTTATTTCTTGAAGTGGATGGTTGAGATTAACTATGATTTTAATGATTTTTTTATCAGTAACAAGAGCCAATTTTATTAAAAGGGAAAAAATTCATTCCAAAACTGAAAAAGACAAGTGTAGAAGAGATATACACCCCCAAACAAAAACCAACAACTACAAATATGTAGAATGGGCGTCCCAGGGAGATATTCTATATACCCTTTGTTTAGCTAAACCATCTGCGAAAGAATTTTCCAATTGGAATCTCCACGGCCTAGAATCAAAGTGAGTTGGCCTCTTACTGCTGCGTGTCACAACCCGAGCCCAGGGTTCGGGGGTTAGCAAAAGCCAAACCTAATGACACCGTACTCCCGTGCCTGTACACGTAGACCGAGTCTAAATGCACACGCAGAAGGGAACATTCACACGTGCCAAATATGTACGTGGAAGCTGTAAATATCAGAAACATTAAACTAACAGTGCAAGAAGAGCATACTAAGAAAGAACTGACATAATTACATACGAAGGTCTTACAAAATGTGAACAAAATAAAATATACAATCCTGACATGTACACAAGTATGAAAAATCCTCAAAACAAGAAACAAGACTTCAATGCTAAGCATGCCAAGAACGCTCTCCCGTGGAGTGATCACATCCACTCCTCTAGGCCTGATGGGGCCTCGGGGGTCTCATCTGGAGTCTGGCCGACCGGCGAGGGTTCGGCAGGGGGATCTGGGCCTGCAACACCAAAAACAACTGTGAATACGACGATTCAGCAAAGTATAAACCATAGCAAGTTAACGCATGCTGTGTCTAATAGAATAAAGAACGTCATACAAATTAATAAGGCATTTTCGTATACTAGGCTGTCATGCAAGAAAGAAATATGCTAAGCGAATCAATGGATACATGCAGTGTACAGAACTAGTGGCTACTACGTTGCCATATGCTCCCAAAAGAGAGATCTTGTATCGTGCAAAGAACACCATTGTCCGGGCCAGGGTACAATGGGTCTCGGTTTCCTGGGGTCCGGTTCCCCAAGACGTTTCCTTACTGCAGCAAGGCCATATAAACTATACCAAATTCACCCCGTCGGGATCTTAAGGCTGAGGCTAAGTAGTGCCTGATCATACAGAGTCAATCATGAAAACCCTGAGTAGGTCGTGACAACATATCATACGTGCATATCCGTGAACATCTTATACATGCATACTCAAGGTAAAAACCACAATGTGAAAGTAACGGAACACAAGTAAGCATAACAGAGAAGAGAGGTCAATAATCGAATGCAATATGTTATGCAACAAATCATGCGAAATCGGATCATCTTTATTTACAAACCAAGTTTAGTCTAATTATCCGGTGTTTCTAACCGTGCATGATGATGTAGTTTTAAGTTATTCGATGCACCGTTGTCTAGTGTTGCATTGACTCGGGCGGTGCACGAAGTCCCTTAAACCAACACCCATGGGAAGGTGCTCAACATCCGGATAACGAACATGAATGATTCGCAGCCCTCGAGATCATTTACGCGTTGTATCACATTCCGTTGGGCAGGTCTAGGTGCTCTACATTCTATTATGAAGGCCATATCGGTCTTTTCCTTACACCTATTCTTGTCCTTTAGTATTCTAGTGTGGATACGGCTTAGCCGTAGATGAGCGTACGGCTTAGCCGTGTGTGTTCTACGGCTTAGCCGTGGCTGGGCCGTAGAAGGTCTGTCCATTTGAGTGCTCTCAGTTAAATCCAGAAAAAGCACCCTGTACTGATCTACGGCTGAGCCACGGCTGAGCTTCGGCTTAGCCATAGGGCAATACACGGCTTAGCCGTGCCCTAGCCGTAGAGGAAAACTGGATTTTTACCCTCTCTAGACTTTAAGCTGTAAGTGACATATGGCTTAGCCGTACATGCACGAAGTCAATGTTCTGAAGCACGTACAGAATTCCTGTAAAACCATCAGAATTGCAACTATCCAATGGAGATAGACAAGCACTAATCAAATGAGTAATCAAATGGGCTGTAAACACATTTTTCCATACAATTCCATGTGAACTAACCAAAATCAAATGCATACCAACATGGGTTCTTACAGGTTATGATTATACTTGCCTCAATTGAATTTAATTACACAACTTGTTGTCCTTGGGCCCAAACACAACCTAACACCAATCAAATAACATGCATGCATGAGAAATGGAAAGAACTTCAAAGCACAGACACACCATGCAATCGGGAAACAAGAAGGAGAAGAAATAGAGGAAAGAGATGAGAGAGATGGAAGGATTTCCAACTCACCTCACATGCAAAGAACCAAATTTCCTCAATTGAGCTTGATCGATGGAGGAGGTCGATGGAGGAGAGAATTCAAGAGAGGGAGAGAAACTCCACGTGCACAGTGAGGAAAAGGAGAGAGAACGTGAGTTTTTGTCGATGGATGAAGTATATAAGCTAATGGGGAGGTCCAAATTGCAATGAAGTCCAAGTTAGAAGTTTATTTGCAGTTTGAGTCAAATCCTGGTCCAATGGAATCACATGACATCGGTTGCAAACGACGTAGTTACGAAAGTTGACGAGTTCAACGAAAGACACGTGTTGACATCAAGATGATGCAAAAATGACCATGTCTGAGAAAAGCTAAAATTACGAAAAAGGGCTTGGTTTACTTAATCCAGGTCAAACTCAACCCAACTACCTATCCATGACCCGCAACGAAATAAAAACATCAACAAAATGCGATTAGCAACGAAAACAAGATTAATTAGCCGCTAAACGAGGTTAAGCTGGGGCGGAGTGTTACACTGCGTTAGCTAAGTCACTCTACTCAATTAGATTAGCTGGAAATGAATTTGAAGCGCTCCAAAAACCACCATCATCTTTGCCTCATTTAACTCCATAACTCCTACATTTTTAGAAAACAATACCAAAATCTCTTTTTTGGAATTGCAAAGCACACCTCCTAACATTGGCTAGACTTAACTATAGAAGTTCAATCTGCATTAAACTTAAACAAACCTACCAAAGGAGGGGTCCGAGACATGATTCTCCTGTTCTTCTTCCTTCCACATGACATACAAGCTTCCCAATTAAATATAATATCGGATGAATTGAAAATTTCAAACTTCTTTCTGACCCTACCCATTTGCCAGTTAGTAAAATCTGTGGCTGACGGTGAGTTTTTGGAGTTCTTTTCAGTTTCGAACATTGATAAAACCCTGTTTTAGCATTTCTTCTCCATTGGAATTGATTTATTCTTTTTTATCGTTCATAAATTATAGTGAATAAATTTCTTTTATTCTTGTTTTCTTGCTTCTGTTAGTGTTGATTTGGTTTTGGATTGGAATTTTGGGTTTCCACACAAATAGGACCTTTTTTTTTCTAGATGGGTGAGTGATACACAATGTGTTAGACAAAGTATTTGCCTAGGAATCGATCCCTAGGTAACTATGTGAAATGAGATACCCTTGCCATTGGGGTGCCTCGAGTTTCTCAATATGGATTTCTTTTGGCTGCTTCAAGTTGAAAATGATGAATGAACTGGTTTGGATTCTTTAATTTGTCCTCACTTAATGGTTTTTGTTGAAATTTAATTGAGCCATCATGTGAGGTGACATTTTCATTACCGCCACCATCATTGTGAAGCGTTATTCCATTTGTCGAAGGTGTGCAAAACAATTATTTAAAATATTTGAAAAGGAATTGGAAATGTCAGTAGATGTTAAGAAGAATATTTCTTTTTACTTCTTTTATCACCGTGGTTACCCGAATGTATTGACTATTGTACTTTTTTTTGTACACTCCTGACTAAAGATATCAACATACAACAGTTAATTTGATTGAAAAGAAGTTGGCTAACAAATAAAAAAATCTGCCATAATATGGTATGTTAGTGGTTGATAATTGCATATCTGAACCGTCTATTTGGCCGATGGAAATTGATGTTGTGAGTTTCATTTGGATAACTGAAAGAAGATTAGATTAATGTTTTCATATTTTATCTCTTTTAACTCAGGCTTCAACCCATCAAATGTGTTCCATTAAGGAAAGTGTAATGTAATGATGGCAATTGATTAACCAATGCTATCACTTCATCATTATCCAAGGCCTTGTCCAAACTATATTAGCGTTGGCTACATGAATTCTATCTCTCCATTATAATCTTACGCAATCACTTACGCTATCTATTTAATAACCTCCAACAAATATATTAGTATGAGTTTTTTAAAGATTCAACTTTTATTATTATGTTTTTCTGATAAGTTTTTGGTATTCAATTGATAAATGTGTTCTGTTTGATACTGTTTATCGCCATTCAAGAGACTCAGTGTTGAAAAGTAGATTTGTATCAGTCTATTTAAATCTGTAAATTGGATCCTAAGACCCCAGCGCAGTGATTGCATCATTAGTTCACTACAACTCATTTGGTTTCCCATTTTATGATCTACATAATAGGGAAGAATGGCAGGGAATGTTGTTTCAGTATTCCTGCTCTTTTCTCATTCATTTTGTCAAAATTGTTAAAGAAATTGTACCTCACCATCAAGTTAATTTTGTCAATTGTTTTATATATTCTTTCAACCTTTGGTTTTTCTACCTGCATCTCAGCATTTTGTCTTGGATTCTTTTATGTAGATGGAACCTAGTATCTACCACAATGGATTCTCTTATGTGGTTGGTACCTAGTAGCTACTACAATTTATCTTGTCCACTTTGTCATTATCTTTGCAAAGAACTGTGTTGGTGTATTGCATTTTGGGCTCTGTGATTTTCTTTATTCGGCTCTCACGATGCTAAAGAGCTTTTCCTCTATCTTTTTCCTTTCTTTTCTTCTATGAGATATAACCAAATTAATATTTTGTAGAGAAGATTACATATAAACATAGACTCCTAGGGAGGAGGGACCAAAAAAAAAAAAAACATAGGGTGCTATGGAGGAAAGACCAAAAAATGTTAGGAGTAAAAACATAATACGTGGCAAACTAAAGCAATGTACAATCATAACACTCTCCCCGTTACCCCTACTTTTGTCAAAAAGTCAGTGACTCCATTTGCTTCTTTAGGAATATGGTGGCTAACTCCGAATCTCCTTAATCATTTAGGGAAATGCCAAGGTGCATTGCTTCTATACTATCCCCAGTAATGGCATTACTCGAATCTTCCCCTATTAACACTGGGCTTTGAATGATTGAGCGAAGAATGTGTAACACTTCCAACATGCCTAAAGACCACATGGCACATAGAAGCCAAGACCTTAATCTCATTGAAGAAGTGAAACCTCCATAGGGCCACAAAAGGAGAAGATAACTAGGATTTAGTGTTCAACAAATTGCTCCCCACCAAAAGATCACCATGAAAATGAGACCTAAAGAAACGAGCTTCTAAAATGGTCAAGACTTTTTGTCTCATTAGACTCCACGATACCGATGTTGCTAGAAAACATAGCAAAAACAAACCCATCATTGCATAGAAACCCTGCCTAGCCTCACTGACCACATTAAACTTCAAGAACTTCAAGACTCCCAAAGGCGAACGTAACCATCTCGTGACCTTCTTAAACTTACAAGGGCCACAAGACACATTAAGCTTCCCAGTTCTACAAAATACCTTCGACACTGGAGTTGTCAAACTTCTATCCAACCGAGGCCCACTTAACAATCCTCAACCACACAGGACAATGGGTCTTCAATCTTCAACCTTCTATATTCTGTCATTCCTCTCCCTCCACAGCACCAAAGAATAGCAAACAGAATTCAAATTCCAAAGAAAAACTCCATGACCACAAAAAGGAGACAAACTCCACTGAGGAAGACAGAGACTACGGGAAGCACCAAGAACCACCACACTTGGCAAAACCCCGACTTGTCCCCCATAAAATAATCTTCGATCAAAGACTCTTTTCGAAACCTTGCAAAAGTGGACTCTAGAACCTTGCCCGACCTTGATACCCACTGCCCTATTAAAAGCCAACCCCTCCACATTGGATGCACTCCCGCACCGTAAAAAATGTTTCTCCCACAAGCTAGACACCCTTTCCTGATGACTCTACTATGAGACCAATCCCATCTATCCACACCATACTTTAGAGGCTATAATCGTTCTCTACAAATCTACACCCTCTCAAAATCTCCACCACCGCTAAGCCAAAAAGAGCCCAATTTTTTCAACTTCAAGTATGCTAAGCCCAAACCCCTAGCATCCTTAGGCTTAATAGCCTCACTCCACTGCACCAATGTAATCTCTTTTTAGTACTATGGTCCTTCCATAAAAAATTCTTTTGATACGATCCAACTTCTCCCTAACTCCTGTTGCTATCAATCAATGTTGGTTGGATAAAGTTGCATTAATCAATGTTATCTTGCTCCAAAAGAAAGGTAGTTTCCCATCCACATGGAAAGCTTCCTCAAAATTCTCCACCGCCGGATACCAAATTGCCTTAGATATTATTGAGTCGTAACGAGAAGCCTAAGATAAATCATTGCCAACCTTCCCACTTGCATTAAAACAAAAAATCTAAGGGGTGCAACTCCTCTTCTAAACAACCCTCCCCACGATCGTGCTCTTGGTTAAATTAACCTTTTGACCAGACACAAGCTCCAAGCACATGAGAATCCTCTCATACACAACCACCCTCTTATGCCTCAGGGAACTTAAAAAGATAGAATCATCCTCAAACTGAAAATGAGAAATGGGACCCACATCACAACCCCAACCCTTTGACCTTCTGAAACTACGAACTTGAAGCTTTTACAATTGTGAACAAAAACATAAAGAGAGGTCCCCATGACTCAAATCCCCAGGAGGCTTTGGGGGTGTTTGGATGAATGCAGAATATAATATCATTATATTTGAATAATGTAAGATTTTATTATCACAGAATTAAATAGTATCACGTTATAATATGGTTCCGACTCCAGTGCAGCGTCACTGTAGGGGAGTATAATGCAACTCCCCTCTCTTCTTATCACGGGATGACATCTGGCTATAAAGATTTTAAAAAATCACAACTGTCTTTAAGGGCATGTTTGGTAATGAGACAGGAATCCTCTCTTCAGAGGAATCTTTGGTTCCGCAGAATAAGACTTTCTTATTTGAGGATTTATGAGAGAGAGGATTCATTGCATTCCATGTTTGCTGAGCACGGAGGAATCAGCGATGATTCCTTTGGATCCATGTTTGGTAACGAGAAAGGAATCCGTAAAAATAAAAAATAAAAAACAACAATCATTATCTATATTGAGCTATTATGATGCTTCTTGAGCTACATCTGAACAACTATCCAAGAATTTTAATTTTAGAACTATTATGATTTTTACCAGAAAATTATTCTATGTTGTTGAACATGCATCCCAGATAGATTGAGTTGAGTTGGGCTTTACTGTAATGAAACATTTTGCACACCTAAAACTAGATCCTTTTATCTAGGTTGGGCTAGCCCATGCCCGATGCAATCTCAGTATGCATTGGGTAGGATATGGATATACTTCTAGGCTTAGTGGCTATAACTGGGCCTATTGTCTGCTTTGATTTTTAAATGGGTTTCTCCTATCTAGCTAAACTTGGTATATTTAACAGAATGGGAAGTATATATTTTGTAGATGGGCTTGGTCCTAGTCCAACTTCTATGCCCATGGGTTGGATTCGAACCGTGGCTCTGCAAATTTGATATCTTTGATTATCCCTTGTTTACTATGGTTTCATAGTGGATTTACTTGTTGAGCTTATTCACCCCTTTGTTCTTCCCCAGATTTCGAGGTTGAACCAGAAACCGAGAAGACCTAGCTCACTTGTGGGGGATGGGATTGTGAAAAGCCACAGAAACTTTGGCTTCATGAATTAGTGGGTTGATTTAGTAGTTTATTTACAGTTTTAAGACCAACATGTAAATCAATGTTTAGTTGCAATTTTACTAATTTTGCATTTCAATTGAGATTTTTAAATAAAGTTTGTTTTTTTATATTAGTTTTAATTTTTGTGGACCCATCATGCCTCATGATTTGAGGGTCCCAAGAATCTCAAATTTTGGGGCATGACAAAAGTCTTTGAGTGTGGGTCCCATGTTCTATTTCTAAATGTGGGCTATATGGCCACAGTAATAGAATGTGGAGCCACATTGTAATTCCTATGAATGTGAGCCCACATCGTGATCTTATGAATGTGGCCCTATGTTCTAATTTCTAAATATGAGTACCACATAACTTTAAAAGCACATCCTATGTTCACAATTAACATACAAGATAGCCCCACATTATAATTTATTATAATTTCTAAGGTGGGCACCACATTGTAATTTCTAAATGTCGACCTTATGTATAAAATTATAGAAAATGTGGCTCCATTTTGTAATTCCTAAATGTTGGTCACGTAGTTACGATCACAAGCGATAAACCTACATTATAAATCCTAAGAATGTGGGCCCATATTCAAAATTTTAAAGGTGTGTACTATGTTGTACTTTATAAAGATGAGTCCCATATTTATATTAAAAAAATATGGGCCTACATTATACTTCCTATAAAGGTAGGACTACCTTATAAATCATATGAATATAGGCCCCATGTTCTCATTTTACAGATGGGTATCAAGTCATTACTACTACATGTACAGGTGTGTCCCACGTATGACAATAATGAAGTATTGCAAACATTAAAAGGCAGGTCTCACATTTTAGATTCTATAATTCTTTTGTTTTTGTTCGTAGGAGAAGTTTTTTTTTTATTCCATTACGAAACAAGTTCCGGATGACATATTCTTAGTAGAATATTTTAATACAGTATTGCCAAACAATTTCTACAAAATATAATCTTGGTACAATGTGATCTTAGCACAACCTGATCTAGGTACAAAATTGGGAACAACATGAGAACAATGCCAAATAGGCTCTTAATTATTATGGGTTCAAATCTCACCACCCTATCCCTTTTTGCATTTAATATAGGCTTATTTTTAAAAAATCAAAAGTGAGAGGAATCTGATCAAAATCAAATCCAAAACCTTCTCCTTTTTCCTTTTTACTGAGACTTATTTAAGAAAAGTCAAAATTGAAGGAATCTAGAATCCAAAACCTTTAGTTTTAATATATAACAATCTAATATGATTAGAGAAGAAACCCCCTAATCTGATATGGATAAACTTTTTTGATGAAAGAGGAAGGGTTGCTTACTTGAATGAAAAAAGGGGCTTCAGACCTGCGTGCTAGTAGAGAGGAATGAAGAGACTGAGAGGAAACCAACCAATTGTAGACAGAGGTGTGCAAGAGACAAAAGCATGACACACTTCTCAGAATTAGAGGACTTTTGTTTATATACACACACTTGCAATGATAGCTGAGGCACTTTTTAAGGTAAGGATTCCTTTTTTGAAAATAGTAACTGTATTAATGTTAAAACTGAACAAAGGAGACGTATACTGAACACAAAACAAAGAAAACAATAGCCACCTCAGTGCAACTAAGAAACAAAAAAACAAACTAGATAGCGAAGACAAAAGTGATTAAGAACCAACAAAAAGGATCACATTAGAGCAGATAACTCCCTTTTTCGCTAGCTTATCAGCTTTGTCATTGGCGGTCCGCTTGATGAGACGAAAGGAGACGTCCATAGAGCTTGCCCTATCTTTAACCTCTTGAATGAGATTGCCTAGATACCATGGATAATTGCTTGATGAGGAAGCCCACAAATGGTACAATCCAAATCCCCTTCCAGTAATGTTTTGCGGATTCAATCGATGAGCTTCCTATAGGCCTATGTTCGAAGCCAATAGCTCAGCTTTATTTATATAACAAAAAACCACTAGAGCAAAATAGGACAAACGAACAACCCTTTTTTCATTGCAAATTAGATCTCCCACCCGCGCCATACCTGGGTTTCCAGCCGCACTAGTGTCAAAGTTAAGTTTCAAGCAACTTGGGGGAGGAGGCCTCTAGGTTTGAGAAACTCACATATGAAAAGGTCTGGACTCAACCACTTCCTTCCACTTCTGGGTAGGATTTCAGCTGTAATACCTTTGAATTGAGCTAACGGGGAGACCCAGGCTGCCACTAAACCTTTGATATTTTCTGCAATGGTGTTTACACTAGTGACTTTACCTTCAAAGCATCTCCTATTCCGTTCCCTCCAAATGGTTGCCATAAAGGGCATTTTCCACATAATGCAACCTCTGGAGAGGTAATTTGCTTTCCACAAAGATAGCTTTTCTCTAATCCCTGAAGTACCAAAGTTTTTCTCTAATCCCTGAAGCATCGAATTCCATAGGGCAGCCAAAGTAGAACCAATACATAGCGGTAGACCTAAGTATGTGGCGGAAAATGAACCAGCTTTACATCCTATAATGTCTGCCAACCTAGTAACCCGATCTTCATTCACCTTGATGCCAAACAGGTCACTTTTAAAGAGATTAATTCTTAGACCAAAAACTACTTCAAAACAAAGTAAGACAGCATTTATGTTTTGAATTTGGTCCTCTTCTGCATCACAAAAGACCCAAGGTATCATCCAAGAATTATAGATGGGAAACAGGCTGAACACCATTAGTCGAACAAAAGCCATTAACTAGGCTGTTATTTGTTGCAGCATACATCATTCAAGTAAGAGATTCACCCACTATAACAAAATGAAATGGGCATAGAGTATCCCCTTGGCGAATCCCTCTAGAAGCGAAGAAAAACCCAGTAGGAGATCCATTTAGAATGATGGAGAAATAGGCTGACTTTAGGCATTCCGCAATCCACGCCCGCCATCTTAGGCCAAAGCCCATTCCCCTCATTATGTATTGAAGAAAACCACAATCAACCTTGTCATAAGCTTTTTCAAATCCAACTTGCACATTACACCCGATTTTCCTTATCTATTCCTAGAGTGGATGCATTCATTAGCAACAAGAACTCCATCCAAAATTTGACGACTATGCACAAAGGCTCCTTGAGCAACTGATATGAGAGTGGGAAGCATCTTCTGGAGTCTAGAGGTCAACACTTTTGCTAACACTTTGCAGATGCAGCCAATAAGACTAATAGGTCTAAAGTCTTTAAGGGATTCTACTCCTGGCTTTTTAGCAATAAGAGCAATGAAAGAGGCGTCAATATGAGATGAGAGAATACCTCTGCCATGGGTTTCTTTGCATGAATTCCATGAAATCATATGTTATGTCCTTCCAAAAAATTTGAAAGAAGGCTAAAGGAAACCCATAAGGACTGGGGGCTTTATCCCTACCCAGATCAAAGAGAGCCGTTTTTATCTTATTTTCATCAAAATCCCTCTTAAGGGCATCCGCTTCAGCCATCTGAATGGCTGAGAACTCCAAGTTATCTAAGAGTGGTCGTTCCCATTCCTCCTTGGAGAAGGGCTTTTTGAAATATGAGACCACATAGTTAGTGATATCCTCCTTGGATTTCAATCTTCTCACCCCATCAATGAGAACAGAGATCGCCTTATTTAGCCAAGGAAAATGTTTGTTTGTTGTGTAGGCTAGGGCTAGCCTTGGCATGTTTGGAAAGCTAAGAGTAAAAAGGATTTCACAATGCTGCGAAATTATGCTGTCCGGAATGAGTATCTGTGAGGGTAAAAATCATGGCATTATTTATGTTTGCAAACTTTGTGCGAAATTTTACCATCTCCATTATATGTCGTCCAACAGTTCTATATTTTTTTGAAAACTTCTATAATCCCCCAAAAAAATATTCAAGACCTAAACTTTTAGTCCCCAACCTTTTTCTTTATTTTATACTTTTTACACGATGAACAGTTCGAACCGTGCAAATGGGCATGAGAATAAAAAAGTTAATGTCTTAGGGTCTGTGCCTTTTCGGAATCTATTAAAATCAATTTAAAAACTAGCTTTAAAAAAAATACCTTTCAAAAAATACCTGTAAAGAAATACTATAAAAAAACCTTTAAAAAAGAGCCTTTCAAAAAGGACTTAAAAAAACAAAAACGACCTTTCAAAAAAAAAAAAAAGATGATCTAAGGGTGAGATTTGAGCCCATGTTAGGCCCTTTAGAAATGATGAACTATAAGATTGTGAACTAAGGGCCACGAGAATAAATATAAAAAAAGGAGAAAGATTAATAACTAACTTGACGAATACAGCACACAATACCAATGTTTTTGTTTTTATAGCGGAGGGTATCCTAACCCATTGAGGTGAAGTAATCCCTACAAGCTCAAGAAGAGCCCAGTGTGATAGTGTTGCTCGGACCTGCAACCTCTAAAGCAAACTGTGGTCTTAAGCTAATTGAACTTTCCCTTGAGGTTACACAATATCAATGTATAACAATTTAACAAAATAAAATCTAAAAATTAGTTCATTAGAGCGGGGACACCCCCATGGGCCACCCCCAATCTAAAAATTAAAAAAATAAAAATATTCCCTCTCTTACAAAAACCCTACACCCGAACTCCCTTCTCCCAATATCTATTCCCAACTCTCAATTTCAAAAAAAAAAAAAAAAAAAAAATCCCAAAGTAGGAGACCTCAACCTCAGCCGCCCATCTCCGATTCTGTGTCCCCGGCATCGACACCATGGCAACGGTTCACCGGGGATCGGAGGTACTGAAGGAAGCCGCGTGTGACGAAATCCATTACATGAGAGAGAGAGAGAGAGAGAGAGAGAGAGAGAGAGAGAGAGAGAGAGAGAGAGTATTATTATATTTCTGCTCCCCCACTCCCAGATTAAGATTAAGAGTAAAATGGCGTTTCTTTCTGCGACATTACAATGTCGAATGCAACTGAGTTTGCTGAATGGATATGTAATTTGCACAAGCAGCCTTGTCATGTGCGCAACTCCGCTTCAGATTTGCTGGTATGCTGTTGTTTCGTTTTTTTTGTTTTCTTCTCTTCAGATCCGCTCCGCTATCATCTTCTCCTTCTCTCTTTTTCTCCTTCTTTTACTGTATTTCCAGAAGCCACTAGGTCTGCTATTTCTCTGTCTTTCTCCCCTCCCCCTTTTACAGATCTCTCTCTCTCTCTCTCTCTCTCTCTCTCTCTCTCTCTCTCTCTCTCTCTCTCTCTCTCTCTCTCTCTCTCTCTCTCTCTCTCTCTCTCTCCTCTCCTTTCTCTCTCCGACGGCTGGTTTGTACCGTTATTGTTCTTGAAATTTTTGCGTTCAAGCCATGAGCACTCATTTGACATGTTCGAAAGGGACTTTTATGCTCAATTTAACTTTGAAAATTTAAGAACGCCTCTTACTTTCATGAATTTATCTGCCAGCAAGTTTTTTAACTTACAGTGAAAAAGTCAAGGTACTAAGTGGCATAGAAAACGGTACGTGGTTTCTGTAATCCACCTCATCTCTTTTTTATTTTATTTTATTTTTATTGTGATATATTAAAATGATAAGGAACAATTTATTTTATCATTTTATCTTTGCATGATAACAATTGACTCTTTTGTTTTCTTTTGTGCAATTATGTAACATGTTTTGGGCAACCAGAAACTATTTCAACTAGTTGTTGGAAGCCTGGAACGTTCTACTGTCTCTAATCTTTGTTAATTCCATCTCAGTGGACCTGCTTCCTGGATTTTGCACTGGATGGGCTTGAGCTATTCCCGTTTCTTGATATGCTGCTATGTTATTAACAGTCACTGATTGATCGGTTTCTTCTCTTTTGATGTTATTATCATTACTATTTGTTCTAAATCTATTAGTGGCTATTGCCTTTTAATTTATTTATTTTTTAATGGTAACACATTCTTATTAAAAGCCAACCAGCATAGGAGACATCTACTGCAAAGAAAAAAGGGAAACCAAACAAAAGGAGAAAGGAAATAACAAAACAGCCAAAAGGAGAACACTACACTAAAAATTCTCTGCTCAAAGTTTATCTCTCCCAACCCCTTTTTTTGCCAGCTCATCTGCCACCTCATTAGCTGATTGCTTCACGAGAGAATGATACATTATGCTTTGAAGCTAAGTTGAGGACCTCTTCACAAATATCCACCATATGCTATGGAGAAACAGCTGAATGAGAAGCCTATCTAATCATACATTTAGAATCTCCTTTCAATCTAATTGTTTTTGATATATTTGATGGATAGCAGTGGTTTTGTTGATGCAAGTAAAAATTTGAGTTTCACAGGGAGCCACACTTGAAAATCAATGCCAATATATATTGTGATGGGGGCAGTGCAAAGATGCTTATGGTCTTTGGGACTGACCATGGGATGGCTGAGATGGTCCTGGTTTATAGTGATAACATGTTGCTTCATTTGGCGCCAAAGAATAAATTTGCTCAGCTGGAAAAGAAATTCCATCTTCGAATAAAACTTATTTCTGTTGGCCCCCCTAGAGATGGGATAAGTTGTCAGTGATGATGATGATGTTGATCCCTACTGTTTGCATACCCTTATTCAGAGCCACATTGACATTAGTGTTTATGGTAAACAAGGGCTGTGGCACAACTAGATCATCTCAAAATGGATGTGGCACAACTAGGACATATAATTATAATATGATGTCTTTCTATGTGGCTCTGATTGAAATGAGGGCTCTTTTGAATAATTGCCAAAAGAAAAAACAAGGTCATCTCAAAATGGATGTGGCACACTATTTCTCAGTTCTCAAAGGTATCAAGAATATTCAGGATACTTGAGCACGAATTAAACGTCAATCACAATGGAAAAAAGAAAAAAAAAAAAGCATCACCACCAGTTGTGCCAAACTTTGATAAAATTGGGTAATACACTGACTAAGAAAAACCTAAAACATGCAAGATATTAGTCTTTATGGTAAACATCTCCTCATATTAGTCTTTAGCATCCCCCTGAGATATGCCTATATCCCTGTCATACGTTCATGACAGATGCTGCAGATACTGCCCATACATTTGAACATGCACTTCATGCATACAAAGAGGTGGCAACATGGATGTGAGACGCACGTTGCCTTACCTGTAAGACAGAAGTTGCAGGCATTGTCAGCTGGCTGCAATGGTCCTTCAGTCTGCTTACGCTTTGGTGATGGGGGAATGGTGGAGATGCACTTCTCTTCTGCTTCATTCTTACTGCTACATAAGAGATGCAGAAGTTAGGATCCTTCGATGATCAATGGTATGTAATCTGTATTACCAATACTTTCAAGTTAGTTTTGAAGCTAAAACAAATGAGACTAACAATTGATTGTATGATGTCCAAATTAACAATTACGGATCGATCCCTTGGGTAGCTGTGTAAAATGAGACACCCTTGCCCTTGGGGTGTCTCGAGTTTCTCAATATAAATTTCTTTTGGCTGCATCAAGTTCAAAGCGATGAACAAACTTGGTTTGGATTCTTGAACTTGTCCTCACTTAATGGTTTTTGTTGAAATTTAATCGAGCCACCAAGTGTGGTAACATTTTCATTACTGCCACCATCATTGCGAAGCCTTATTCCATTTATCGAAGGTGCACAAAACAATTACTTAAAACATTTGAAAAAGAGTTGGAAATGTCCCTAGATGTTAACAAGACTATTTCCTTTACTTCTTTTATCACCATGGTTTCCCGAATATCTTGATTATTGTACTTTTTTTCAGTGCATTCCTGACAATATATATCAGCATACAACAATTAATTTGATTGAAAACATGTTGGCTAACAAATAAAAAATCTGGCACAATATGGTATGTTAGTGGTTGATAATTGCATATTCAAACCGTCTATTTGACCGATAGAAATTGCTGTTGTGAGTTTCATTTGCAGAACTGAAAGAAGATTAATGTTTTCATATTTTCTCTCTTTTTAACTTTGGCTTCAACCCATCAAATGTGTTCCATTAACGAAAGTGTAATGTAAATGGCAATTGATTAACCAATGCTATCACTTCATCATCATCCAAAGCCTTGTCCCCACTATATTGGCGTCGGCTACATGAATTCTGTCTCTCTATTCTAATCTAATATTATCACTTATGTTATCCATTTTAAAACCTCCAACAAATATATTAGTATGAGTTTCTTAAATGATCCAACTTTAATTATTATGTTTTCTCTGATAGGTTTTTGGTATTCAATTGATAAATGTGTTGTGGTTGATACTGTTTGTTGCCATTTTAGAGACTCAGTGTTGAAAAACAGATTTGTATCAGTCTATTCAAATCTGTAAATTGGATCCTAAAACCCCCAGCACAGTGATTGCATTGTTAGTTCACTACAACTCATTTGGTTTCCCATTTTATGATCTACATATCGGGGAAGAATGGTAGAGAATGTTGTTTCACGTTTCCTACTCTTTTCTCATCCATTTTGTCAATTGTTGAAGAAATTGGACGTCACCATCTAGTTAATCTTGCTTTGCTGTTTGCTTTGTATTTCTCTATATAGTTGCATAACAGTTTTATGTATTCTTTCTGCCTTTGGTTTTCTTTCCTGCATCTCAGCATTTTGTCTTGGATTCTTTTATGTGGATGGTACCTAGTAGCTACCACAAGTTATCTTGTCCACTTTGTAATTATCTTTCCAGAGAACCTGGAAAAGAGCAAAGTTGGCAACTACATTGGACCTTGTTCGGGTGTTGCATTTTGAACCCCAAGATTTTCTTTTCTCGGCTCTCACGATGGTAAAGAGTTTATACTTTTTTTTCTCTCTCTTTCTTTCTATTAGAAATAACCAAATTAATTTTTTGTAAAGAAGATTACATACAGACATAGGGTGCTATGGAGGATAGACCAAAAAATGATAGGGGTAAAAACATAATACGCGGCCTACTTAAGCAATGTTCAATCATAACACTCTCCCCGTCAACCCCACTTTTGTCAAAAAGTCAAGTGACCTTGATCTCATTGAAGAATGTGACTAATTCATGATCTCCTTAATCATGTAGGGAAATGCCAAGGTGCAATTGCTTCTATACTATCCCCGGCAATGGCATTACTCGAATCTTCCCCTTCTAACGCTGGGCTTTGCATGATTGAGCGAAGAATGTGTAACCCTTCCAACATGCCTGAAGACCACATGGCACATAGAAGCCAAGACCTTGATCTCATTGAAGAAGTGAAACCTCCATTGGGCCACAAAAGAGGATAACCAGGATATAACGTTCAACGAATTGCTTCCCATGATGAGATCATGAAAATGAGACATAAGCTTGCAAGTTGTGCAAAATACCTTCAATGCCAGAGCTGTCAACCTCTCATCTAACCAAGGCCTACTTAACAATTAGCAAAACCGCACGGTATAGTGGGGTCTTTAACCTTCTATATTCCGTCATTCCTCTCCTTCCACAGCACCAAAAAATAGTAAATGGAATTTTACTTCCAAATAAAAACTCGGTGGCCACAAAAAGAAGACGAACTCCATTGAGGAAGACGGAGACTACGGGAAGCACCAAGAACCACCACACTAGGCACAACCTTGAAAAGGACAAACAACCCCTCCCCCATACAATTATCTTTGATCGAAGGTACTTTATTGGAAACCAACCTAAATAACCTAGGGTCTCCCACCCCCAACTCGTCCTTCCAAAAGTGCACTCTAGAACCTTGCCCCCACTTTGAAACCCACTACCCTATTAAATGCCAACCCTCCACATTGGATACATTCCCCACCCTAAAAAATGTTGCCCCCATAGGCTAGACACCCTCTATCTAGGGCTCTACTAGGAGACCATCCCCAACTTTCTACACCATACTTGGAGGCACTAACCTATCTCTACAAATCTCTACCCTCCTCTCGAAATCTCCTCTACCATCAAGCCAAAAGAGACCAATTTTTTAAACTTCCAAGTTCTCCAGGCCCAAACCCCAAGCCTCCTTAGGCTCTATAGCCTCACTCCAATCCACCAAATTCATCTTTTTTAAGTAATACGGCCTTTTCATAAAAATTTCTTTTGATACAATCTAGCATCTCCCTAACTCCTGTCGGCATCAATAGTAGAGACGTAGTATACATGCATAAAGTTGCATTAATCAATGTGATATTGCCGGCTAACGAAAGGTAGTTTCTCTTCCGCATGGAAAGCTTCCTCAAAATTCCCCACCAGATTGCCTCGATCTTGCCTTAGCCCTAATGGGAAGCTCAAGATAAATTAGTGGCAATCTTCCCACCTTGCAGTGAAACAAAGAAGCTAATGGTTGCAACCCTCTTCTTAACAACCTGCCCCACTATCGTGTTCTTAGCCAAATTAACCTTCAGACTTGACACATGCTCAAAGCACCTAAAAATCCTCTTAAACACAACCACCTGCTTCTGCTCTAATCACCTAAAAATCCTCTTAAATACAACCAACTTCTCACGCTCTAGGAACTAACCAAGATAGTATCATCTGCAAACTGAGAATGAGAAATGGGATCCACATTACAACCCCAACCATTTGGCCTTCCAAAACATCAAGCTCGAAGCTCCTAAAACAATAGTGAACAAAAATGGAGAGAGAGGGTCCCCTTGACTAAAATCCCAAAGAGGCTTTGGAAAGACAGGAAGGGGAACAATTCATCAACACTGAAAAGTATGTTTTTTTTTAATAACTGTAAATTTTTTTAGGCCACCAAAAAAACAAAAAAACTAAAAAAACAAAAATAGGACTACACCACAAGCTGCCAAGCCCAAACTGAAAACTATAAGATAAGAGACCAACAAAACAAAAAGGATACTATACATCGAAAGTAAAAGAACTAAAAACTGCATCCCTTGCATGAGCATCCGCCGCGACATTAGCTTCTTTTAATATATGCTTAAAGCAAGCACCCAATTGAAGGGAAATTTCCTGCGCCTCTACCCAATCTGCCAACCGCCATGTAAAAGAAAACTTAACAAGAACTCCACTAAATGTGTATTGGAAGATCAATGTCACCTGACCCTTCCTTCTAAACCTAGTCAAAACCTAGAGTGGAACCTCAACCACAAAGACAAGGCCTGGACTTCTTCACCACCCACGGCAGGCGCGTGCCTTCTAGACATTGCATTACCAGACGACACACATTTAGATCTCCAAACTGTCCTCATTTTAGCTCTCAAAAAGAGGAAAAGATGAAGCTTTTGATGAAGCAGCTCTACCTCTGTCACCGACCGCAACCTTCATCAGCGGCTGGGATGGACTTCACACAGTAGCAGACAGAGAGTTTTTATTTGAAGGTGCAGACCTAGATAAATAATTGTGTTTTAGACAGAAATAAAGGATCTTCATGTGGGTTTTGAGGGTAGACTTAGAATTTTTATGTAATTTTTTTAAGTACAATCAGAATTCTCACTATGATTTTAGAAGCAGGCAGAGGTTCAACGGATGCATCCGTGTTAAGTCCTTAAAACTGCATTATTTTATGTGCATTTTAGGGGATTTTAAGGACTTATGCATTAGAAAATCACTTATTTAATTAAAAACTATGTTTTTATGGATTTAAAAACCACTGTAGTGTTTCCATGAAAAATTCATTCAAAATTTATCATTTTCCGTAAAATCATGAAATTCTCCATTTTGGATTTCTGTTTTTAGAAATGATTTTCAAAACCATATTTTCACATAAAATGACATATTTTTAACATCATTGAGTAATTTAAATCAAAACATGTCAATGATATAATTTAGTATTATTATTTTACATGAATTGGGCCCACATAAGCACATTTGTGACTTTAAGTCAAAGTTATTATTTTTCAATGAAATGTCACCTGTTTATGTGTAGGAAAATTGAAGAAAGGGTCCCACATCAAATTTTGAAGCCAAGTAATTAATTTTGAAGAAATTCAAGAAAAATAAAAATTGTGAAGGAAAAAAAAAAGAAATTGGAAGAATGGGCCCCACACATCACATGGGCCATCCAATGCTTGGATCACACATTCAAGGTGGACCCCATTTTATTAACAAGATTTCTAAGATAGAAACAATTCACACTTGGGTAATGGGTGTGAATTTCAGCCCAAACATAAGAACAGTCTCTTATCTTAATAATAAAAGATTTGGTTCTTACTAACCGTGCAAAGATTTGAAACTCGCCAAAAACCTTTTTGAGGGCTTGTTACCTCATCCGAGGTTTTCCTCCCTCACCTGAGGTGCGTCCCCTCACTCCTCCCTCACCGGAGGGTACCCAGCCCCTCTAAAGCTGGGATAAAAAAAAAAGAAACAAAAGTGGGCGTTGCAAAACCATGCACCTTAATGCCATGACCAAATGGTGGACCCCACTCTTCTCAAGTTCAAATCAAATGAAAATTCCTCAAGGCTACCATTATTATAAGAGGAGTCCAAGTTTGGACATCCACAGAACCGAGCCTCATTCCTCTTTACCACGCACAAAACACCACATCCCCAGACACGGATCCTCCATCCCAGCTGGCATACCCTATTAGGGTCTTTTGTTAATTTCACATGTGATGTGAAAATGCTGTACATATATAAGTCATTTACATATGTAAATGACTCACATGTGAAACATAATTCTTTATTATTTTCACACCTCTTTAAATGTGAATTTAATTGCACCTAATGGTTCACATGTCTTTCATAATTTTTTGCAAATTTTGAAAAATTCACACTGAATCAAGTGATGATATTTGATATAGTAAGCATTGTTGGCATTTTGAAGAACATCAACGGTTTGGATTACTAAAAAAAGGTCTACAAAAATTAGAATTGAAGATCAAATGGTCTATCATTTTTTGTAAATATCTCACAATATATGAAGGATCAACGGTTGAAATTTGATCCACTACACATGTTTGGCCTTGTAAAGATATTCGACAGTTCAGATCTTGAATTTGATTCTACAATAATCTAAAGTTTTGAAAAAAAAACCGGACTGCCTATTCAACTAATTGAGTGTTGTGTAACAATAGTGTACACATCCAATGACTGATATATTTTTTGAAGATATCTCAAGATCCATGTTGAATAAACTCCTAAAATTTGACCTGATAGCTAAAAATAGCCTTTTGAACCGGATGAACAGTTTGGATTGTAAAATTAGGGCCCAAAAAATCTCAAAATTGAAGATTAACAGTCTGAGTTTATTTACAACTATCTCATAATGTAAGACGATCCAACGGCTGAAAATTTGTATGATAGCCTTCTTTGGTATTATAAACACTTTGGACAGTTTAGATCATGATTGTGGGAACCAAAAAATTAATAAAAAAGCAAATAAAAGCTGTGATGGGCATTAATGCACTGTAGCCTCGTTATTTTGAGAGCCCTGTGAAATTGTTTCACACTTGATGAGGTGTGAAAATGAAAGCCTCCTTTTGTATAACATTTAAACACTAAAATCACATGCACTTTCCACACCACGTGTAAAATTGAAAAACAAACATTAAAAGTGTGAAACCATTTCACATGCGTAGTATTTATACATGTAAATGGGGTGAAACAAAAGACCCCTTAAGACATTTTGTCTTCATCGATCCACGCCCAAGCCTAAGGTGGGTTAGGCCAGCCCCTTAGGTCCTATCCAATCCATCCATTTCACCATTGTAACACCCCGACCCAAAATGAGTAGGTTAGAGGTTGTTTACTTGCGTGATTAATGTCTTGCTAGAGGTTACTGTTAGGTTATTGTGTTGACCTTCTCTGGATTATGTTTAAGGTCTTGGTTAGGTAGTTAGGTTGAGTTTAATCTGGATTATGTAGCTTCAGGCCCTTTTTTGTAATTTTCTTATTTGTTCGAGTTCATCATTTTAATGTCATCTTGATGTCATTACGTGTTTTTCATCATGCTTGTTAATTGTTGTAACTGCCCCGAGAACATCCGGAGTCATTTGCTATGGTTAAGTGTTCATTTGATTCAAATTGTAATTTGTATAACTTTTGAACATGGTTGCAAATGGCTAAACTTTATATATATATATATATAGTCTCACCTACCCCTCCTCCGTTTATTCTTATCCGTTCCATAAGTCGGTTATTGCTCTTTCTTCTTCAATGTTCGTTGCTTCTTCTCTTTCTACTCTCCATCGATCGTTGTCATGTTTCGAATCTTCCCGTCAAGTCGCCGTCAAGTGAGCCAAAGCAACTTGTGTGAGCTTGTGAATGGTCGTTAAGGCAAGTATAAGCAACTAATGGTTGAATACTCGTTGGTACACCACGATTGTTATGCTTCTATTCATTTATTTTGTTAGCATGTGCATAATAATCCTTTTGTAACTGTTTTCATCTGTTAAAAAAAAAAGAAAGAAAGAAAAACACTATAAGGGAAATTGGAAGCTTTAGACAGTCTGGGTTTCAGGGTGTTCTGAAACGTATGGCTAAGCTTACGGCTGAGCCGTGAGGTTTACCACTCAAACTCCAGAGAGGTAAAGTTTTACATTCTGTACTACGGCTAAGGGTTGGTTAAGCCGTACAGGCTACTACGGGTAAGCCGTAACTCCCCCGTGACTCAGCTGTAGAGTAGTTGATGGCTTGAAGTCCAGAGACCTGAAACTTGGGTTATCTTCTACGGCTAAGCCGTAGGGTAGAATACGGGTAAGCCGTACGACCCTGAAAATGTAGGGTTAAGGTAGGTTCTATACTATGACTCCTAAGACATTAGAGCTCAGATCCCTCATCCTATACGCTAGACCAAAGGAAGAAATGAATATCATGAGTGGTCTGAGGGTTGTGACTTATTCATGATCGTTATCCATTCGTTAAGCACCTTCCTATGGGTGTTGGTTTAAGGGACTTCGATACACTTTCTCTGTACAATGAGACACCAAAAGAAGAACAACTGTGTATCAGATACCTTAAAACTACATCATCATACACGGTTAATGACAGTGAATAACTAAATTAGGGTTGGTTAGTAAAATGACCTTGACTTTGTTAAATTGAACTGCATAGCATATTGGAATTCAGTGATTGCCCTCTATTGTTAGATATTATTGTGCATTGTATTATCCTGATGGTTATTATATCGTGACTTGATATTGCTATTGAGATTGAGTGAAGTGCTAAAGATTGGTTTGTTAAACATTCTTCCGTAGGCTTGCGAAAAGAATCGTTTTCACTCAGTGCTAAGATAAATCACTGAGTGGTAAAATGTTTGGCTCTTCTTAGCCTCCGCCTTATGATACTCAACGGGGTTGATATTTGGCATATTACTGATTGTTGCCGCTGCAGTGTGCTACCGTCTTGGGGATTTCGGACCCCAGGAAACCGAGACCCATTTGGCCGATGGTGTTCTCACTATCGATTGCTCCTCATAAGGAGAATGGGCAAAATGTAGTAGCTACCTAGTTCAGTATTTTTGTTATCGACTTGCACTGGCATGTTTTATTCATTTGCATGATTGCCTAGAATACTAACATGACCTCCATTAAATCCACATGTAATGAATTCTTATTAAATACAACGTGTGTTACCTGTAGATTGCTTATATTTTGGTGAGTTGTTGTACTCACTTGTTGTTCTTGGTGTTTCAAGCTCAAATTCCATCTCCGATCCTACGAAGGTTGGTCAGACTTCGGAAGAGATCGTAGGAACTCCTGGGCTAAATGAGTGGAAATGAGTAATCCACTCTAGAGAGCTGCTCGTCAGTGTTCTTGTGCATCTTGATTTCATTTCATACCATTGTCTCTCCAGTTGTTTTGTATTGTACTTGTGACTCTAATATAGATTATGTATATATCGTTTTGCTTATATTCTTGTCTTATTCTCTGGTTCTTTGTTGTAGTCTAATGCAATGATACTTACAGCTTTCGTGTATAATATGATTGCATGTGTGAATGTTCCCTTGTGTATGTACATTTAAATCAGGTTTAGGTGCAGGTACACAGGAGTACATGTGTCCCTGATTTGGCAAATCCTAATCCACGGTTTCTTGGGCCCGGGTGATGACAACCATCATCTTCCATCTCTTGTCGATCTACCCTTCCCTTGGTACACTGCATGAAGAAAGGAGTTGATTGCCTGCAGATCTCTTCGTTTTCTTGTTCAAATCTATTTAGGGTAAGACTAATTTATTCTTAGTTTGTAGCACTTTGGATTTTATTGGTTCTATTGGTCCATTTTAAGTGAGAAACACAGTTAGTAAGGTCAAAATGTCATGCCTTAGATCGACATCGTGTATTTGTGTATGGTGAAAGTGCACACTTAGTGCGGTGTTTTTGATATTTTTTTTTTTAATTCCACCAATTAATAGTTTATTACTCACAAGTGTGAAAATCTAAATCCATCTCTTTTATTTTCTTTAATGAATGATTTGATATTCAAGTTTATGCATACTTTTAATTTTTTTTAGTCTAGTTTTTAGGTTTGGTTTTCTAGTTTAGTATTTTTATTTTGACTGTAATTTTTATTTGGGACTTATAATTTAATTTAATTTTCAGTTAAGTAGGAGTTATTTGTATAAATTTTTAATAGGTTAGTACTCACATGGGGTCGACCCCCACCCCACCCCCCCTTCAGAAACCTAAGGCATTCCCCTGACTTCACATAACACACCTTACTAGTTGCAGAAATGACAACCTTGGTAGGTGAAGCTTCTTTCTCCCACCCCAAGGCCTTCCCCTGACTTCACCGAAGACACCTTACTAGCTACGGAAATGACAACCTTGGTAGGTGAAGCTTCTTTCCCCCACCCCAAGGCCTTCCCCTGACTTCACCGAACACACCTTACTGGCTGCAGAAATGACAACCTTGGAAGGTGAAGCTTCTTTGGGTCCTATTCGCAAATCATCCCTAGGACAAGCTCAATAAGGCCCAATGGAAGCTGGAGAAGTACCGACATAAAACTTCTAGTCCGAACGCTTTGCAGCCTTAGTTCTCCGGCCAGCATCTGTCAATTCCAACCCATACATCAGCATCCATCAAGACACTGAGTGCTCATCCTCGAGATTGATCCTTTCTCTATTTTTCCTTCTAGCATACAACCACGAATCTGGATCCTCTGAGGTTACCTCATGGTCAATCAGGTCTCTCATGTCAACACTGGGCAACCTATCATGCACGCCAGCTGTGTGGGTACGCGGGGAAGAAAAAGATTTCTCAAAATATTATTATGATTAGATATTCTCAAAATCAATTTTTTTTCTTCCATCTTTCATTCTACGGCTACTTTTTTATTCTCCACTCTTCTCTTTATTTATCCATCTGCTGAGCCCATTTGATTATGAAGTTTTATATTTCCAATTCTTATTTATTGTAAACAAATCAAGCCAGCACAAATAATTAGTCACCCTTAATTCAATTTTCATTAGAGGATAGATTCTGTGATGGTCATGTCTTCTTCTTTATTTTTAACCGCTTATATATAAATACACAATTTTGGGATTCCTAAGA
Source organism: Sextonia rubra (assembly GCA_037013555.1). Lineage (NCBI taxonomy): Eukaryota > Viridiplantae > Streptophyta > Magnoliopsida > Laurales > Lauraceae > Sextonia > Sextonia rubra. The sequence continues at coordinate 2,120,858 of JASUAD010000027.1, forward strand.
ACTGAATTACACAAAACAAAGCACCTACTTCTTTAATTTTAGTCACTTCTAAAATTACATCTCCTTATACATATTCCTAAGATTTCAATTCCTTAATATTGGAAATAAACTGGCACTTAATATTTTTTATAGTGTATATCTATTTTCGTGATTGAACTCAATAATTATTATTATTAGTGGTTTCCCTGTCAAATTGAGCACAAGCAAAGCACGCCTATGCTAAGCCCAGACTTAATTATAAGCAAAAAAAGTTTTGACAATAAAAATATATTCTAAAAAGGTAAAAAATAAAAGTTTATCTAAATTGATTTTTTTTATTTCAAAAGATGAATTGGTAAAAACAGATAGAAAACAAAAGCATTCAAAATATTTATTGAAAAAGTAAACAAATTAAAAGCAACATAAACAAATTAAAAGCAACATAAACTTACAAATGGCGCTAGAATTATATAAAAGCATAGAAGTAATAAAAATAAATAACAACATATAGGGCAAAAATGATGCGAATGGTGTGATAAAAAGAGTGAGGAAATCTAAAAGACTAAGCAAATTGCCTAAACAAATCAAACCACAAAAAGTTTTCTTATAAAAATTTTCTTCTCAAAAACTATCTAGAAAGAGTTTATATTCCAGAAGAAATACATAAAAATTGAAAAATAGAAATTCCAGATACTCTTAAAATAAATAAAAATAAAATATACTTCTTGATATAAGGAGGAAACATTTTGGATTTGCATTATTTCCGTTGCAATAAATAACTCGCTCTCTGAATATGTGAAGCTTTGTTCCAAACTAAATAATGCACTCAATGCATTCAATGGTGATGAGTCCTGAGTGTACCAAACCTTGCACATATAAACAATATTGGTACTAATGCCTTCTACTGGATGGTTGGTAAAATATATATTTGTTGCTCTTACATGGAAGCATTGGATAGAAAGCTCATACAAACAAAAAGATATGAAGAAGCATGCAACCCACCTTAATCAATCACCCTGAATAATTGAAAAATACACATAACTACAAACATCCAACCATATGAAAAGCCTTCTCGCGTGTGATAATCCACCAACAGTGAAAATATATTTAATGCAATTCCACTCTCTTCATATCCCTAGAAGAAAACAAATTAAGAAAAAAATCTGAAAAGTAAAGATTTGTTCCAAACCCACTAAAAATGTAATGAGATAGTAATAGGTAAATGCTCATGAAAGGTCATACAAAGAAAGAATAGGGAAGGTATGAAAGTAAAAATGGTCGTTGAAAGTAAAAAATACATTCGTATGTGTTGTTGCACTAGTAGAAATGGGAAGTGAACCTTTCTTCTTCTGTTTCTCTTCTACCATGGTTTGCTAACTCATGAGTTGGAGTGTTGGATTTGACATGGAAAGCTAGGAGTTCAGTAGGTAAAGTGAGGCAAGTTTGGTAGTTTTCGTTTTCCTGGCTTGGGTCATGGAAGGTATCAATGTCCCACTAGCCACTAGCCCGGGGGATTTGTGATTTGAAGTTGGGATGACCCACAACGCCCTACTAATAACTACTTTAAATTTTGTATTTTAGACAAGAGGACATTGCAAAATATCAAGGGTGAGAAGCCTTTAAATGGTTCATGGTTGTCATTAGGACTATCAAAAAGTGAGAAAAAGGATATAACGTTAATGTGCCCACTTATGAATATTTAAACCTAAACCATTCAAGAAATGAGGCCCAAAGTGACATTTTTGAAGAATGACATATTGAGATTCTCACAATCGGATGAAGGACATGAAATGCCCGAAGAACTGATGCCAAAATTCTCTGCAGATATAATTCTTGTCAGAAGTTCCTCTAAGCAAATACACCTTGGGAAAAATGGTAGTAGTACTCACAATACATTTTTGATATACCCATTCAGAGCGAGCAGGGTCAATTTGGACCCCACTGAATGGGCAACCTATGGACCGAGCCTGACACAAGTTGAACACTCCTAAGTCCGAGTCTATTTCATGTTTGGTAGGGCGCACTACATCAACCAGCCGCAACTTTGAATTACAAATCTCCATTTGACCACAAATCAGATTGAGTTGGGGCCTTTACTGTTTTTTTCCTTATATTAGAAGAAAAGCAGAATAGAATGAGAACACATCACAGGGAAATGGCAACCAGCCACTTCGGAGGATTTCCTTTCAAAGGCCTATCCAAAGAAATCCATTTTCCATGGAATAGTAGAAAACTCAGCTGCCTTAATTTTCTGCTTTTTCTTATGGAAAATTGGTCAAACCAAATGTTATTTTTATTGTAACAGTAACACTCGTAACACTGAAAAGATTTTCAGTTTCAGCCTTCTTCGCGTAAAAGTGTGTCCATAAACGTGCCCTTACTAGAAGAAATTAAAGAAAACAGATAAATAGAGATACATGTGTGCTAGTGGGACAATGGATACAAGAAGAAATTAAAGAAAACTGATAGATAGACATACATGTGCGCAAGTAGGATAATGGATACAAGCCGGACTCATGATCAGTTTCTACCTCGTGACATCAAACTTGCTCAATGATAGGTATAAGTAGAGTGAAATAGTCATTTATCTTTACTTAATATATTATATATATTAAAGCTCTAAAAATGAAGGCCTCTGGAGGGTGCTACATTAGCGCTCTTCATTTCTCTTTTTTTCTAGAGCGCCCCAATGACAATTGCATTGGGATCCTAAAATCTTTTCGATTGATATAATTAGATTGGATAAGATCCTGTTACGTAGACTTTCTATCTATTCCTCCTCTTCAACCTCATCGTCAACACGTTAAGTGGGGATAAGAGTCCGACTCTTCCATCAAACTCTCCCCTTTCACGCTGCAAGACATAGAGAGAGGTAGGGAAAAGGATACGACCGAGCGATCACTGTCTTCTCTTCTGACGGCCATCTGTTTTAGGTGGAGTATGCTCTCAAAGCCATCCGCTAGGGCAACACTATTGTTAGCGTCCGAGTCACCGACACCATAGTCCTCGGCGTCGAGAAAAAATCCACCACCAAGCTCCAAGACTCAAGGTCTCTCTCTCTCTCTCTCTCTCTCTCTCTCTCTCTCTCTCTCTCTCTCTATCCTTTCTTTTCTTTCAATAAAACCCTAGATCTTGATATTCATTGCTGTTAGTAAAGTTATCATGTTTGGGTGAGGTTTGATGGGGTATTGTGCTTTGGGTGAGGTCTGATGAGGTCGGACGGCTTTCCTACGTTTTGTGTTCTGTTGCAACATAGCCTAGTCACTGGCACTCCACATTTACCATGTCTATTGCTGTTCAGATAGAGGTAATGCATCTTTCCCCTTATACCATTTTGCATTTTTTTTCTCTTCTTTTCATCTACCTAGATCTGGATATAACCATGGCGTTTGACAAAATGCCACAGTGAGCTTTGATGGCCAAAATTTGGATTGAAGGACATTAAACATTATGTTTTTTTCATGATGAGTGCAGCACCATTATCACTGTCGTCTTATTGTTACCCCCTTACTCTAGGATTGGTGTTTGAAAGTGTCATACCACTTCTTTCTCAAATTGGGTTATCTTCTACTATTAGATATTCTAGATGTTACTGTAAACTACTTTTAATTACTTGACAAACAAGTCTATCAGGGAGTTTATTTTATTTAGTTTCTCTTAATTTATGCATTACATTGTCTCCTAGATGCTATCAAAGGGTCATCAAGGATTACTTATTGTTAGACATTCAGGATGTGGATTGCAATATGAATTTGTGGCGATGTAGTTACCAAGCTCTATTGCATTGTGATCCATTGGTCCTTAATGCATATGGTGTTTTATTGGCGATGTAGTTGCCAAGCTCTATTGCATTATGATTAATTGGTCCTTAATGCATATGGTGTTTTATTACTTTTCTTCTTCCAGTTTATGCTTACCATCCCAAACAATAATATTAGAGGGGTAGTAACGTTAGATATTGGGAGGGAACATATTAAACAAGTCATTTCTAGACATTGTAGGGACAATATATTAAACTATATTGTTCTTATAGAGAGTTCGCAGCACTTGGGTTTTCGGTATTGATGAATGATTTATTTATTATTTACTTATTTCCTTTCCAATGAAACCTTAAAGAAGAACCCAAAATACTATTTTTATTTTTGGGCTCGGGCTTAGGACGGGCCTTTTATTTACAAAAATAAATGACTCGTGTTGACACAAACACCATATTACATATTATAGAATCCTAATACGCATATTGTTCCTCATTATATATATCATGCGTTGAGTGACTCCTAACATTTTATTAATAGGTTGAAATATTTATGCTTTTATTATTATATCTACATGTTGCTTTTTCAGTCAATCACTAAATGCCTTTATTGATAGATAAACATCACCTTTTCATTTACTTCAAGCGAATATGGTATGTCCACCACCATATTCGGTAACAACTTAAGAGAGAGATTTCTGAAATTCAAATTAGGCAACTGTTACATGATTAAAAATATTCACATAAGTTGTTATCGATTCTTTCATATATAGAACTATTTCGATAAACTCTTAATTGATTTTTCAAATTTAAGAATAAACTAAAATAAGTTATAGGTTAGAAGTGCTACTTGCATTTCTATAGTAGCATTTTTATACGGTTTTTTATATGTTTTTTTAGAGTAAATTTCAAATTTTACCATAATTTATTTTCTGGCCCGGGCTTAACACGGGCCTTGGTTGCTAGTATAAAATATAAATCACATATGAGAACTAGCTAGAGCCTATAGCCCAATACCCATATTTTACTAAGGATTTGGACAAGTCACATTTGGAAATTGTAGATCCTTGAAAACTTTTTTTTTATTAAGCTAGTGGAGATCCTTATTTTATTAAGACTCTCAAGTTTGACCACCCTCATAATATTGGAAAATTTTTAGTTTGTAGATTTACATGCCACTACCAATTTATTCTCAGCCATATGCATTGATAAATACCAACATCCGTATGAAATCCTCAAATATACAAATCCGCATTGATAAACACCAGTGTCAATATGAAATCCTCAAACATACAAATCTTCAATGAGATTTAATCCTCAAATTTGTAGCAGTGAGAAATTCTCAAATTTGAGAATTCCTCACCTATAATCAAAGAAAAATACTTCGGTGAGAACTACCCTCACCATTTTTCCAATGAGAACCATGGGAGAGGTCCATCTATCACCTAATCCAAACCTTAAAATGGACAGGGACCCCTTGATATCCACACACCCTTAGTTTGGCAAGCATCCGAATGGATTGGACTTGTGGGCCATAAATGAAGTGGTTACGGACATATAAATAGGGCCAAACTTAACATCTGGGGTGGTCCAACATGAATCTTTTCATCGCTTGATGGGTTCCATAGTGAGTCCCACGGAAAAGCGCCCCATTATCAAATGTTCCAAGTGTCTACAACTAATTGCAATATAACCTAGTCACAAGGAATTGAGTAAGTAGCAAGGGGAAGTGGGTAGGGGCAGAACTTGGAACTATTTCAAATTGGACTTGAGTCAAATACCAAAAACACACTGCTCTCTCTAATCCGTACCAAATTGCACTTCAAACGACAATAGTGGATCACCATTTTAACCCAACATGCTTGTTCTCTTGCAAAATGAAAGAATTCTTGTTTGGAAAATTTACAAATTCTCTAATCTGCACATGAAATTTATAAATCCTTATGGCTTGAGAAGCATGTGTAAATAAATGCTCAGAAGGTTGCGATTTGAGAATCTAAAAGGATCATTGTGACTTTTCATGTGGTTGAAATTTGGAGTTCTTTCAAATAAACATAACATTTCTAAATGCCAAGGGCAAAACCACATTATCAATCACAGAAATTTCTAACATGACAAATTATAATCAGGAATTGTGTTAAAGAAATGGGCACTTATATGAGACCAAATAGAAGCAGTTGGGTTATTTTAATAGTTTATTTTGTTGCTGTTATACAAAATATTATTCCAAGCAAACACATATATGCCGTATGATTAGGCGTGGATGTCATGCAAGGATAGGCAAGAGTTTATGGGGTCCACTGAGCCCTATCAATCTAGGAAGATGAGGGGATGAAAAGATCCAAGTGGTCCAAGTGGGCCCAGCCCATTTGTGAAACTTCAAGTCAATCCCATTACCATTACACGCGATCTGTGGCCACAAGTTCAACGGATTTAAAATCCAAAAAAAAAAAAAAATCAATTAACCTTATTTGAGCTTCAAATTGGAAAAAGACAAAAAAATAAATAAATAAAAAGAAAAACAGTGGTTATGTTTTACTTGTGTTGGACTTGATGTTTAAAATCCACTTGGAGATGAAATCCGGCGACTACTTGGAGGCAGTGATTTCATCAGTGGGCCACACCAATAGATTTCTAGGGAACTGTTTGAGGCAGAATCCAGGACTCTAATTGGCAATATGCTTCCAGCATACAACGAATGGATGCAATGAGTCGCCATAAAAAATGGTCAAAGGCACAAACATTAAGAATATCAAAAACTCCATTTAATTAGTTTGAGAGAGAGGGAGGTGTTCACCAAATTGCTTGTTAGGATTCTTTATTCGGTGATTCCTCTCAGAAGTCAGAAGTGAGAAGCCTGCAGAGCCTTCTTTCAGTGCGAATGCACGTTGCACAACGAACCTTTGAAGATTGCACTCTCCCTGTTCTTCTTTTGAATGAATGCCTGTGATACAAATCTAACAATTCCTGTCAAGTCAAGAGGAGTTAGTATTGGTTCATGCCCCAATCCATACATGAGGGGTCCATCCTTTAATCATCTAGGCCCTTCCAACTCTCTCAGCTGATATATTATATTTTATTCAAAGTTAAGCAGATGAAAAATACAGTTAGCCAAAAAGTTTGGGTTAACAGTATTTTGGTAATTATATCATGGCTTTTTTGAGCCTACACAACGTGCAAACCTTAGGTTTAGAGTAAAATGAAGTTGGCTTTTCTTTGTATGTTTGTGTGGACGAATAGTCTAACGACCTAGATATCTTTATATTGTTTCCTTTGTGAGTTTTGTTTGTATGGTTTGGCTGTCAATCACAGATTTTTGTTTTTGCATATGTGCATGTGCGAGCACGCATCCCTCACCTTTTTTTCATGAAAACTCTAGGCGCGTGTATATATATATATATAGGACTCTACTTGCGAAAGAAAATTAGAAAAAAGAAGAAAAAGAGGCCACTGTCAATAAATGAAGTCCAACCATTAATGATAAGCACCATATGCTCAAGAAAAGCATCCTGTTCCATAGAAGTTATGATAAAAACTATGTAAGTTGGAAATCTTAAATGTGTGGGTTTCCCATTTTGGATAAGAAAAGGGGGAAATGGATAGGCATTTCTTTTTACGAAAGTGCAAGAACAGTGCTTGCGACATATGCTTTTCGCTTCTTTTGTGTGGAATCAATTGCCTTTCCTACATTTCTCGGAAACACTTTTTTGCAAAATTACAAGAAAGTGCACTATTCTTTTCGGCAATTTACTTCACAGAAAAATGTCCACACCAAATGATCAGAATCTTATTTCTTCTTTTCATTTCCACGGAACACGCACTAAGAATGGGCAGCAAGAAAGCAAAATTCATATGCGACCAGATTGCCATAACAAGTTGGGCACACAACTCCACGAGACATACCGTTCCACCACAGATCAAAATCCTGACCAACTATTGGCATTTTAGATGATAGTGAATTCAATGTCATCAGCTGTTTTTGCCAGATGAAGGTGGACACTGCCTACTTTATTCGTTTCCACCGTCCATTGTATTGTCGCTAATGGGACAATTCTGATAATCTCATCAGTCTGTCTAATGCCCAATTACGGCTTATCCTGTTAGTTTTTTTAACCCCACCTTAGGCGCTACCCTCTGGTGAGAAAAGGAAACTTGGGTGTGGAGGAAAGCCCTCTAGTGAGAGGGGTACATCTAAGTTAAGGTAGAATAACCGTTGGGTGTGAAAAGAATAGGCAAAGGGATTAAAACTGACGCCTTTTACCATTAAGGTAAGAGGCCGTCAACTTATCCTATTAAGATAAGGTTGGTTAATTGAGGTTTATGGATAACAACGGAGACTAAAAAATTGGCACAATATGTACGCAAAGTTCACATATCGGCCGACTTTGTTGGTCCATGTGAATTAGCACTTAACCAAAATTTGACATTCATTTGAATTGTACATGCCATTAAATTAATCATGCAAAGTTTGGTACACATCATCCACTTTATCTAATGGAAAGGATTTTAACGACTCTGAGCCCTCAAAATAATATCCCAATTGCTAGGGTAGTTTTTCACACCCAAGTGTATTATGAGAACTGCCAACCCTTCCACCCCTACTTTACTCAATGATTTTTATGCTTTTAGGCAGCTGCAAGGCTAGCTAGACTATTCCAACCTTACGAATGTTCTGGTCTCTACTGATGAAGCTATGGTTCTGAACCAGTGATGATGTTCTCAAGGATGGAATGCCCTAGAGGGCCTACTTGGTAGAATGACATTCATGGAGGGTATAAGTTGTTAGAAATGTTTCCAGATATGTTTCCATATGACTTATTTGTATGCAAAAATTTTGGAGTCATCTGATTTTCAGATATACTGTTGTGAGCACTCCAAAGTTGTAAATATTAAATTTCATCAATTAACCATTGCTATCAAAACCTTAAGATTTTTTTATGAATGGTTAGCAAAAAAAATTTAATATTATACAGAATTGATCGTAAGGTCGAATCACAAGAAGAATGAATCACGCTAAAAAAAATATGTGTTGTTAAAAGTGCATCGACTGGATTCCACCTGAGCACAAGTATTGAGGAGTAGGCTCCACCTAATGAAAAATATTGAAAAGTATTTTTGCTACTTTTACTAATACCTTGAAATTTTGATAGCAATAATTAGCTAAAGAAATTTAACAGTAAATTCCTAACCACTAGATAAAATTGAATGAGTGAATGTAAAATCCTAAACTGTGGGTTATTTATATGACGCTACAAATCCACCGCCAGTACTTTGCCACAAACTTGTCCTTCATGGACAGGCACACACAAATAAGTGCAATTGGAGTTCAGCACATTCCCATATCAATTTACATGATGCAATGCATCACCCCTTCAATATTCTGTTCCCATTGCCCATACCCGACAGCCTTCCCATTCTCCCTTTCACCACCTTTAGCAGAAAGAAAAGCTCAGATGTGCCTAAAGGAGGAAACTTTTGAATTCCATAACCTGTTTTCCAAATCTGGTTTCAAAAATCGACAAAGTCCTTTTGGTGGCACAAAGAGTTGCATTCCTGATGCCCCTTGGGAGTATTATGGGGTTGAAGTTTATCTTCCGAGCCCCCTTTGGCATCTCAGTAAAGAGGATATGTGACCACCCCCTTTCATATACTAGCATTGCCTATATATATGAAGGCTACACCAAAAGGAAGTGTAGGGAAATGGGAGTGAGTGAGTGAGCTTTGTACATGTTTAGCTTGATGTTTTATATCTGTTTTTTTTTTTTTTTTTCCTTTCGGGGTGGTGGGGTTGGAAGGGAGCTGTATTAATTGCTGCGACAGTAATCGGTCACCGGTGATGCTCATCGTCGAAGGGCCTTGGACGAAGAGGTAGAGAGTGGAATGTAGCCAAGGATGACTTGCCGGCAAGGTTGATTCGAGGAAGGGTGTTGTCTGATGCCGGCAGGTTGTCCTTGGCTAACATTGGGCTCTCTACTTCTCATGTAAGGCCTGGATGACCCAAAAAAAAAAGAGAAGGTACCTGCTATGTGGCCACCATCTCTGTTCTTTTATTGGAAAAGCCTCCATTGCCAAAGCTTTAACCAGGTTTTAATCTTCTAGCTCCTCTGCGAGAACAAATATATTAGTAATCTTTTAATAGGATGTTCAGGTGGTTTTTTGTCAATATAATCATCTTGGTGGTATATGTTACTACAATACAATGTGTCTAATTGGATATGATAACATAATAATGGAGATTTTCTTTCTGATGTTAGATTATTGCTCTCTTGTGGTGTTTTTGTAAGTTACATGCACGAACCAGGCATTTGTTTCTGGCTGGGCATCCAGAGTTGCAATTTGGGCTGGGCCAAGCCCTTTTCACCCTCCTCGCATAAAACCCCAGTTGGGATGGGGTATTTAACCTCAATTTTGAAGCCCAAGAGAAATTTGGCCTAGCTTTGGGTTCAGTCCTCTAGTATCAATGTTGGGCCCAGTTACCCAAATTGCATGCAAAAGTGTCATGAGGTCTAATGCTTTTGTCTTTTCGCACATCAATGCTTTCTTAAAAAAAGAAGTGTCCCTCACATAAACTGAAGATCGAGCATATGCTTATCATCTAGCTTTTGTGATGTTCTACAACCACAGTCGACTCTGCAACTCATCGTCAAATCTGTAACTCAGTCTTCACCAAATCTGATCAGATCTGTCAGATCTTCTGCTATTGAAATTTTGGATATTTTTCTACCATTTATTGGAGTCTCCAGGTTGGTGTTTTTCAGTATTTTGGTCATCCTAGCTTTTAGACCTTGATTTCATCTAAACTGTTGATTTCTGTAATCAACCGTCTGATCTCTACGCTTTTTTGGATTTATGGTGCATGATTATATGTAGAAAATCACCTTTACATCAGATCTGACAATAGGTGCATCTTCTTTGAAATATAACGATTCTCATCTCAAAAAGTTGAGTTGCCCAATGCAATTTTTTTAGTATGTTGTTCTACGTTTTTCAGAAATTATCACATTCCTCATCATGACTGATAAAACAGAAATCCTGCTTATCCGGCTTAATGCAAAAAATTACTTTGCTTGGACATTCCAATTCCGGATGTTCTTAACTGGGAAAAATCTATGGAATCACATTAATGGCACGTCTCCAAAACCTACTGCTACTAAAGAATCTACATCAACAAATCAAAACAAATTAGCCCAATGGATTATTGATGATGCCAAAATAATAACATGGATCTCAAGTTCTGCGGAGCCCCAGTTTGTACTCCCCTTGAGGGTCTCCAAGACAGCAAAAGAGATGTGGGAACACCTTAGAAAGGTTTATAGCCAAGATAACGCAGGCAGACGTCATCAACTGAACCTTGATATATCAGAATGCTGTCAAGGCACCAAGACAATACAAGAATATTATACTGGATTTTTCAGTCTTTGGATGGAATTTGTAGAACTGGTTTATGCTACCATGCCTAACGAAAAAATCCCCGCAGTGCAAAAATTCCATGAGCTGAGTCGTTGTGACCAATTTCCCATGAGGACACAAAAAGAATTCGAATCCATTTGATCAAATCTAATGAGTCGAGTTCCTGGCCCATCACTCGATGAGTGCCTTGCTGAATTACTTCGGGAAAAGCAACGCTATTGTCACTCAGGCCACATTGGATGAAAAAGATGGCACATCTCGTCGTCATGATGTTGCTTATGCAACCCAAACAAGTGGACGAGATCCGACTAAAACTCAATGCATTAGCTGCAAAGAATGTGGGTATCTCGCTTCTCAATACAAGAAGAAATTTTGCAACTACTACAAAAGAATGGACATATCATTTATGAGTGTCGGCTTCGATCACAAAATGGGAACAAAGCCTATCATGCCTCAATTGAAGATGGTTCATCTTCCAATTTTGTTGTTGCTCCTGCTATGCCTACAGCACCCATCATGCCGATTGCTCCTCCTTCACCGACTTCCACCGGTCTAACACAATAAATGGTTCAACAAATGCAAAAAAATGATTCATTCAGCTTTCTTTGCTCTTGGGCTGTCAGGTACATGGACAATTACATCTACTTGGTATATTGATTCTAGAGCTTCTAATTACATGGCCCATTTTTCTGCCATTTGGATAATGTTGCCAAATATGATGGTGCGTTAAAAAATTCATACCACTAATGGTGAACTGCTTCCTATAAAAGCTATTGGTGATATTCCTCACTCCCTTCCCTTAAAACATGTGTTTTATTCTCCTAATATATCTGCAAATCTGCTTTTTGTTGGGCAATAAGTTGAGAATTAGTGCACAATCCCATTCTCCTCCTCTTAACTGTTTTGTGAAGGATCAGGAGGGAGGTAATTGGTGAGGGACCTAAGCATGGAAGACTCTTTCCCCCCTACATTGAAGCATCGCCTAAAAATCATAAATTATTTTCCTTCTTTTGTAATGCATCTTTGAATAATGATTGTGTTTTATGGCATCAGCGACTTAGTCACCCAAATGCCCAAAAACTATTTTCTTTATTACAAAGTGGATCTATTTTCTTTATTACAAAGTGGATTGCTTATGAATAAAACTTCATGTTCCTTCCAAAATTTTCTATTTGATTGTTCTAGCTGCCAAATCCTTTCATTTCCCACTCAGAGAGATGTCACAACTGTCCACTTTGACTTGATTCACATTTACAGGAATTTACACTTTCTCGAACATTTTTCCTACTCAATATTTAAATGCCGGGAAAAGTATAACTTTTTCCAGTGAAAATGTTTATTTCATGGGCAAAAGCTAAAGCTAGAGTTTTTCCTACGACATACTTTCGCGGGCAAAGGTTTGAATTTTTTCCTCCACCAACAAAGGTTAAAATTTTACCCCGAATAATTTCTTTCGCCAGCAAAGATTATATTTTTACCATCCAACTACTTAGATCGCCGGCAAATTTTACTCCACCAAAGTCTTTTCAATTTCACGTGTATTTTTTACTTCTGCGGGGGCATATTTTATTTTTATTGATAAATTTTTTACATCAGTGATATCTCTCTAGGCCAAAACGCAAAGTAGGAGGGAACTTGCAATTGCAAGTGCTATATTTTTTGTCTCACCTAAACCTAAGCTTCAGAGAGAGCTCTGTCATTCTTTCTATCAAAACCCTGTCTTTCGCAGCAGAAACAGTGTGATGGTTATGATTGCTTCAACTGTCGCGTGAGCGTGAGCGAGGGAAAGGGACTCGAGCTCTTTGGTGGGTTGGATTGGGTTTCCTCTCTTCTATATGCACTTCAGATTTTTGGGATTTATGTGGGATTTATGTATTCCCACATGTTCAACAACATCATAGGGTAAAAACAGAACACTTCTTATGAGTTCAATGAAAGTGAGAGTTCCCATACATCATTGAGATCTCTTTTTCATATAACTATTATGGGAAAGTCCCTATGAATGTGATACATTTGATGGACTTTTGACCTTACCAGTGGGATTCTTTTGTTCTATCCTTGAAATTTTGATAGAGCAAAAACTGCATTTTACTTTTCTTCAAAAGGGATTTCTAAATATGTCAAAAAAAAATCATTAATCAAATGTCACTTTCCTCAAATCAAATTTCAGATTTGAATGAATCTTGTAACAACAAGAAAAAACTAGAATTTTGTGTGATCATCTACCAAATGAAAAATTGGGAAAGAAAACCTATATAGTCAATCAAGATGATGAATGCACCTTTTTGTTAATGACATTATGAACTATCCATTTTGCAGGATAGTGATTGGATGCTTAAATTCATTCAACTGTCTGATTTAATTAGTTGGCCTTTTAGGAGTGTAATGGACCAAATGGGTGGTCCGTGGTCCTAATCGATGTTAGAGATTGCCCAATGCAGATAATCACACGTGCACTGTTCAAAATTGGTGGTTTCATTCATGTCAACCAGATTCTAACATTCAGCATAGGAGTTATAGTCATGCCATCCAAGCTCTTTTCTTTCTTCCATAAATGCCAATATCATGTTTCCATCATTAAGCAGCACGGGGGGAAATAAATAAAGCTTCAAGAGATGAATGACTTTGTGACATATCTGTGACTAGTTTCAAGTTTCACCAAAATTTAAAAGGTTCTCTTATCAAATTTTTAGAAACCACTCTATCCATGTGAGGCGTTAAGACAAGGACATGTCTGTGCTCAAGATGGAAGTCCCAAGAGATGTCTTTTATCTTTTGTTTGAAGGCGGATAATTTGTTGTTTGTAACTCTACTTTTGTCCTCTCAATTTGAGCAAAAAGGCACATTTCTTTTCTCAAAGTGAGAGTTCCTAGAGATCCAGTTGATGGGTACGTACTTAAAACTATATTAAACAGATTTATGTATTTCCTAGTCCTCTTGTTAATGAATGATTGGGTGAAAATGTGTTGCTTTTGTTTCTCCAAGACTATAGCTCTAGTGTTTATGATTGGTTGAACCGAAAACTATAGCTCTAGTTTCCTGAATGATTAGATTGCGTGTTACTCTGTAGTTCATAATGTGATAAATTGGTAGTCATTATGGGTTTGAACCTTGAATTGCGTTATATTAGGTATGACTTTGCGCCAGTCTCAAACGCTTCTGCTGTTGTGTGTGTTCGTTTTTGTTCTTTCTTTGTAAAACTAGACCAACTTCCCAGCGGTCACTCAGTCGGGTCTTACAACTATGTTGGGAACATTGTAAATGAGCATGCCTATCCACGATAGTCTATCAAAAGAGTGACTCCTGATAGGTGAGGATGGAGCATAAACAAGATCATGAATGAAAAATAAACAAGATGAAACTATCATGGTAAAGCATGAAATACGGGCTCAACTTGAACCCCTGTCCGAGTCGAGTCAAATTTACATGGTGGATCGATTTAACTGGCCCAAATCATTTTAAACCTGGTTGAACTTTAAACCACTGGATTCAGCCATATATAGTCATGAGTTCATGACTCCTATCATCAGGATGAAACAAAACAAGAAAAAGGGGCCTAACTAGCCATTGACATGGGAAAACTAGCAAAGCTTCTAATGTTTGGAAGAACAGAACATTATTGAAATTGAGGACAAAAAAAGAGAGAGGGTCCTTTGATTCCAACGCACTTCAAATTGGGACTTGAGTGAGGATACGACAGTGCTGCTCTCAAGGCGAGATTTAAGGCTCATCAATTGGCCTGTGGGCCCGTTACCCAGTTCACGCCTGCCCGGCCCGACAGATTGTAGATAGGCCCAAGCCTGGTCATCGGGAGGGCTAGCCCAGCCGGAATAATATTTGGACTGGGCTTCGGATAGGGATTAAAGCCCGGCCCAGCTTGCCAGCCCACCTGAGAGCCCAGCCCATGAAATTGAAGCTATACATGCATCAATATGTACTTGAGAGGTTAAATTACTTTTGTACCATTAATTCATATCCATGTACTATTAATTCATGTCCAGTTGTTTGTGCCATTAATTCATGCACATGTAACTGCTAGTGACCAAGTGACAGTCACAGTTAATGAACGGTGTGACATTAATTCCTGGGCATACAAGGGGCCAATAGCTGGTGAACATTAATTAAAAAAAAAAATAAAGCCCAGCCAGCCAAAAAAAAAGGCCTGCTGTGTAAACCTGATGACGACCCTTGGGCGAGATATGGCTATGATTCTTGATGTTAGGTCATTTGGGTAAAAACAAAAAGTTGATTTAATAAATTTATTTATTTTTATTGTCTTCCACTGTGTTTTTTCATAATTGGTTTGACTAGTTTCCTGATTCTTGATGTTGCAGTAGTTGATACAGGGCTTTGGAAATTTTGTGGAGAACTTGTATTTTCCATCTGAATGCTTCTTTCCCATTATTAAAAACATATGATTTTTATGGAGCTTTTTTACCTGGATTTTCTTAACTGTAACTAGTCCAACACTATCGCAGAAAACTACTGTAGAGGTGTAAAGATGCACTCCGAAGATGCATTCAGACTTCATGTAAGAGCCTCAGCTGCTGTAAGCTCTGCTCCCACGGCATGATCCCATTAAAATAAAACAAAGCACCCACAACATATTTTTTTTAATCCATGTGTGCATGTAGGTCATATAATATAAGACAGATGATTCTTCTGTGTGCAATAAAAATATGTTTTCTTTGTATTGATTTGTCTTTCATTAATTGGTTGGCCAAAGCCAGTCCTTTTGTACTTAAGCTTAGCTGCAGTGGTAGACAACAATCAAAATTTACAAAGGTTTTTGGAAGCATTTACTTGGCCGCATGTAACAAGCATTTTATTTTATTTTATTTTATCATGTCAAACACTCATCCATCCATCTGATTCCATACAGAGAGGGAAATTATATTGATTTATCCACTATTTAATTTTATATTATTTGGTGTGACAATTTTATATATTTATTTGTTCGTAAAAAGAATCAACTGAGCTATTTTCCTATTTAGAGAAGATTTCAATTTTTTATGTGAGAGATAAAAATGCCGGATTCCTTTCTCTTGTAAAAAGAGAAATTCACAAAGACGCCCCACGCTACACATATACATAATATTATCCGCTTTGGCGTATGGACCTCATGGTTTTACTTTTGGTGGGCCTCAACCCATTAAAAAGCCTCATGCATATAATGGTGCAAGCTCTATATATAAACACATTCACTTTCCTCTTTATAATCGATGTGGGACTCGAGGAAGGAAAATGGGTGTCTAAGAAAAAAAAAAGATATGAATTTCTATTACATGAAAAGATATGAATAGATTACTGAAAAATAGAAGTAGATAGACTACCGAAATAGAAGGGAAACAAAAAGCTGGGGTGAAATTGGAAGCTTTAATTTAATATACCTAAGAATGGAATTGTGTTCTTCATAGAGGAAGTAAAAGAGGAAGAAGAGGTTGTTGCCATTGTAGATAGAGAGAGGTATGGTTTTTGAAATATATATTAAGGAGTTTTGGCCCAAAAAAAAGGGAGTCAACTCGTTGATCGTTGCTCATCTCCACGATCAAAATCTCAACCAGGCAAGCAAGCAAGGAATCTTCTCTCATCTACTTACTTATGAACTCTGCCTGACTGCCTGATTCTTTCATTGCAATTGAAATCTTCAAACAACTTTCTCTCTTTTTGCGTATAGGCCCTTTGGCTGCATTTGTTACAGCGCAGCAAGCAGAAATTGGATTGTCCCACCGGGGTTTCCCTTTTCAGTATTGGGTTCAGCTTTAAGAATTCTACTATTAAAACTGAAAAAATAAAAAATAAGATGCCCAAAACTTCCAATTAATCTGAATATGCCCAAAAGTGTATGGGTTTGCATGAGAGAGAGAAGGAGAGAGAGGGAGAGATGTTGGTGATAATGATTCAAGAAAATGGGTGTCTAAGAAATGATGTAAGAGAGAGGCATCATCCCATTAAAATGAAACAAAATTATTACATGAATCAACATTATTACATGAATTCTATAGCCCGTCTTGTTTTCATTGCTATGGGTTTTTTGGTTCACATATCGTATTCTTCTTTTTTTAATTGAGCTTCTTTCTGGGAGGCATTTTCAAGGATTGTGTTGTTTATTTGTTACTGACACCCATATAATATACAATGGGAGTAAAAATGTATCCTCTTTTTCCTTCAAATGCCTGCCTCTCTTTCTCAAGCTTGTACAGATGGATAACTCAAGCAAATGGGCGTAGTTTATTTTAGATTGATGTTGGTCAAAATTACATGTTGGATCGAGTTAACTTGGTATTCGCATGGAGTCCGCTTCAGCTTTGACCCTGACTTGGACCGGCCCTGATTCTGAGGTGCTTGTTCTATGGGAGCAAGTAGCCGAGCATGCCAGGAGAACTAGTTTCCTTGAGGGCTCAGTCCTCCAGTTAGCAGAGCGTACATGCATAGATCTGGGAATCGCCGTTGGTGAGGAGGGCACCTCTGGTGGAGCTCAAGATGCAACTTTTGTAGGTTTGTATTTGACTACTCTTTTCAAAATGGTATTTATTTGCATGTTGAATTAATTGAGAGAAGTACATCCTTATCCAATGTTCCCATGTGATGATTGGGACAATGTTGGCAGTTCTCCACCTACAAACATAGTGAACTGGAGAATTCACTGGTTTTGGTGAGACACTTATTGGATTTAGAGGCTACCATTTATATGAAACACATCAGTCAAGTATTCGTACATGTCTTCTTTAGTGCAGGTGGAGCACAATGCACGTATGGTCTACTGTACATCTGTGCCTTATACATCAGCTTTTACTCTGTTAGGGCCTTTGTATTTACAATAACTTGCAAGTAAATAGTTTTCTCCAATGGTTCCTATTTAGAACTAATTATGAGCCACCTGGTGATTTTTCTTCTCCATTTTTACGGCGATGGATCCAGCTTGAAGCCGCATGCCTCTTACACTTTAGAACCAAAACAAAGAGATAAATTTTATGAATTCTTGAAGTCGATCAAATACTCAGACGGCTATGCAGTGAACCTCTCGAGTTGTGTAACCTCGGAAAATGGTAAATTATCTGGTTTAAAATGCCATGATTGCCACAACCTCATCCAATGCATCCTTCCTATTGGTATGTGCGACTTTCTGAATAAGGATATTTGTACAACATTGTTTGAGTTAGGCAATTTTTTCTAAGACATCTGCTCGAAAACACAGAAACACGATGATTTGAAAAAATTGGAGGAGCAGATAGTTTTAATATCGTACAAGCTAGAGACCATTGATTAATTATTTATTTATTAGTGCAACTGCCTTGCACTAATAATTATCGGGTACTATCGGTGGATGTACCCGATAGAAAGGTAATAGTTAATGACCATCGATTAATTAATTATTTATTAATGCAATTGCCCTGCATTGAAGATTGTAATTATTATCATTAGTTGTTTAAAGGTTTTTGAAGACTATAAAAGGGTACATTCGCAACCAAGCTCGGCCAGAAGATTCGATTGCCGAGGCTTACATTATCAACAACTATCTTACTTTTTGTTCAATGTATTTAAGGAAGACTGATCGAGTTGAACACTATGATGATGGTGGCGAACGTGATCCGGGGATATCAATATTCACACAAACTGTCCATCCAATCGGACTGATGGCAAGGGCACATGATCCTTCGTAAGGAGAGCATGACATGGCTCATTTGTTTGTTCTAAATAATACCCCTAAAATGGAGCTGTATCTACAATATGTGCTTCAATCTAACCATATTTATGTATTGCTTGTTAACTCTTTGATTTATTCTCTACTTTTACTTATTCACTAAAAGCTGCTATGAGTAGAGAACACAAAAATTTAGTATAAAATCAAAGAGGTAAAGAAATTAGGCACGTACAGCAAAAAAATTTGCAAAATGGTTCAAACAACGTGTAAGACACAAAGCATTATCATTTTAATTGCTATACATTATTAGATTACACTTCAAATGACATTAGCGTAATACATTTGTCTTATTCTACTTATGTAGATGAATCAATTGCGAACTAATGGGTCAACAAAAGCTACTGATGAGATTTGGTCATTAGCAAATGGCCCTAAATCACTAGTGAATCTGTATCAGGGGTGTGATTGCAATGGTGTCTAATATCACACTAAAGACCGTGAGACATGCCGTAGGAGTTAGAATAGTGGCTTGGTTGTGAAAGGGGAATACGAAGGAGAGAAACATGACTACTATGGATACATCCGTAAAATCTGAGAATTGTCCTATATGCACGGGGGTAAAGTAGTTTTATTTGAATGTGAATGGTATAACACTAGTACGAAGTACAAGATAAACATCAAAGAACATGTTACAAGTATTGATATCACAGGTCGTTGGTGTAAGGATGATCCATTTGTCCTCCCAAGTTAGGTGATACAACTCTTCTACGTCAATGACACCAATAGAGGAAAAACTGGAGAATTGTAGAACGGGTCAAGCCTCGGGGAGTATGGGATGTACCCGCTAAGCGGGATGATGATGACGATGATGATGCGCCTAATGATGCATTTCAGCAGGACCAAACGACATTTATTGTCCTAGTCCTTGTCAATGATACTAGTTCCAATACTCTTGGGATGATATAGATCCTAAGATCGTTCTCAGTGATGAGTCAGAAGATGATGAGGGCCAAGACGAGGATGAAATACTGGAGGAGTACGAAGATGAAGAAGACAATGATGTACTTAGTCAGTTTAACTCTGACATGGAATATGACATGTAGTGTTTGTTTCAGGTTTTACACATGTAACGGTTGAATAAATTAATAAAGATCTTACCTAATAGAATGACATTGTCTTCAATTTCATTTTCTGTTGTGATTTGTTCATATATGGATAAAACATTTCTATATTTCATGTTTTATGCTTATTAATATATCATAGTTATAAACGATGCAAATGGAGGGAAAAAATGGGTCAAACCAGGAAAGCTGTCCGGTCACTTGCAAGCATTCAATTATTTATTAAAGAGAAAAAAGACAATTAGGCAGAATGCAGATAAACTTGCATCTCTAGGGCTCCCGCCGACCGCACGTGCTATATTTGGTTCGGCTAAATGGTCAAACGATAACGGAAAGAAAAAGGTTAGTGGGAATGATAACGACGAGAACTACAGTCCCCCACAAGATGATGATGTAGATGACGAGACATCTTCGTCTAAATCGGATAAGGTAATCCTTCTGTGAATATCTATGACATGTGCTTTAAAATATTACTTTTGATAGTGACACTCATGCTAAAATGATTTTCATTTCCATTGAATGTAAGTTGCTGACATTCACTTTACTAATATTATTGATTTTTACTAATAATTATTTATTTTTCTTGTCATTTTGCTTTAAGCCAGATTGCAGATATGCCTCGGGAGAAGAGGGTTAGACGTGCTCGAAGTATCACAGCTGCACTTGGATTAGCTCGTGTAGAGAGCACCCCCGAGGCTACGACATAGCCTTTGCTGATACAACTGTCTACCACACAGCTCTCGCCGACCCAGCCTCCTACCACACAGCCCTCGCCGACCGAGCCTCCGCCATCCCTATCTCCACCGAGTCCTCATACAGTTGGTAACAGACCTTTTGTAAGGTCCCATACCCTAGATAATTACGATTAGTAGTAATTAAGTTGGTTTTATTCTAATTAATGAGTAATTAGGCTAATTAAGCCCAAATCTCAAGAGTTTTGGGTCATGGATTGGTAAATGGGTCGGGTTCGAACCTTTGTTAGGTAATCCAAGGCCTGTTCATTTAGTATTTTCCTGATTTGGCATCATTAAAGCATCATATTGGTTGCATTGGGTGAGTTTCGCCTTGTTGGACATCTTTCATGTTTGGCCCAATTTCGTTTGGACCCATCTCAGCCCATTTTAAGCCCATTGATTCAAACTGAAAATATATAGAAACCAAGAGGGCTTGCTTGCAATTTCCAGAAACTTCATTTATATAAAAACCCTAACCCACCAACCACCACCGATATTTTCTCCTCCTTCTCTCCCTCGTTGCAGCATCGATTACCCCCTTCTTCCATCGTCGTCTTCCATCGTTTTTCAGCTCATTTTGTGGCGAATCTTCTTCTTCCTCTTCATCCTTTCCTTGCTCTTTGTTGGAATCAAGGCACCCTCAAACGAGTTGAGGTTTTCATTATAGAGAGCTTTATTCTTCATCTAATCAAAGGGCAAATCGATTTGGGTGAAGCACCGAACCAAAGGCAAGTATAAGGATGCATAATCTTGCATGCATAGCTTGATTTCTTTGATTATTGATGGATCGTGTGATTTTACCAAATTTACAACTTCGTGGAAATGCATGGATTGAATGGTGATTTGGTGGGATAAGGATGTTATTGGCCTTTAGGGAACTCAAGGGTGTAAAATGGAGGCTTTTGGAGTGGTTTCATTGTAGATAAATTGGAGTTTTGGAAGAGAAACGCATTTGGGAAGAAAACTCACCTGCAACAGAATGCTTCAGGGCCGACCGGTCGGTCCTAAAGCTCGATTAGTCGATTGCCTCATTAGGTAATCCGACCGGTCGGCTACATAGCCCGACTGGTCGAATTCCACTTCTGGAAGGGTCCGACCGGTCGGACCTTCACCCGATCGGTCGGGTAAGTCTGACTGACAACTTGTCGAAAGGTGTTCAAAAATGAATTCTAAGCTTGACTATGGATTTTCTATAGTCTATGGGATAGCCTAGTGATGGGTTACTCTTTTAAACCGAGACCTTAGTTCAATGTCAAGCCACGGGTGTGGGCATAAAGTGACGTGTCCCTACATACACATGTGGTAACACCAAGAATAGTAACACCGGGACACTGAACACCTTATGAATACACCAAGTTAATGACCTCAGAAACCCGGATAATCTAATATAGAATTGATAGAAATTGTCCTTGATAACCTATAATCTAATTGCATTGGTTTATATTAATATGCATTGGATAATCAGTATTTTATTAGTTGTGGTTCTATGATAGACATCTCCAACGCGAGCGGTGGGTGTGGACCTCTTGAATAGGTACTCACAGGGTACACTGCCTAGCAAAGTCCCGCACTGCTTAAGAGAGTGTATATAAGGACGTGCCTTGTCCCTTCGTGACGCTTCCTGGGTACTCCCTGGGGGCTTTGCCCAGAAGCCATAACGCGTTTTGGGTATTCCGTGGCGGCTCTGGCCAGAAGTAAAACCATGCGGGTACTCCCTGGGGGCTTTGCCCAAAGCGGACAATATCACGGTGGAGAGGAAAGGAAAACGTTACCCCTCAGTTCTATTCCTCATAGGGGGTTCGGTTACCAATTGGGTCTGGGAATTCAACAGTATAATTTCATAGATTACATAATTAATTTCCTTTAATTGTTGTGCCATTTTAATCTAGTTGACTTATCGTGTTGAGCTTATGTACCCTTATCTTGCTTAACCGTCGTGTTAACTGAGTTACTATGGTGTTACAGGTATGGGACCCACTGCCGATCCTGCAGTCGACACGATCCCAGAGGCAACCACAGCGTTACCTCGGGACGTGAACGAGTGGAACGGGGAGGACATCTTCTCGTGATTTCCCTCCACAGTGCGCAACAAGGACAGATGAGAATAAGCTTAGGGTTCATTTTGGCAATTATATCTCTTGTATTATGTATGGATATTCATGTACAAGCATGTAGGTGTATTTAATTAACGGTCTTGTTTGCTTAAGAAATGAAATGAATGGATGTTCTATGGATGCTCGTGATGCATTACAGGTGAAATCTCCAGGTTTCCGCTTGAATTCCTTATATGGATAATACATGATCGTGGATTTTCCTCACACGTACCTGTGGGATCACCCTTGTGACGGTTCATACGTGTTCAATCATGGCACGAATTGTCACGGTACGTGTGTCATTCCTCAGAACCCACAATTAATCCCCAATTCTCGGATTCAAGGCGTGACACCTTTTAAACTCCTGAATTCACCTCAATTTAATGATTTGTGTTTACTAACTCATTTAGCACTGTTATTTTAACAGCATCAGCCCCAGTCTCGGAGGTTCAGAGCCTTGTAAGTGGCGCTACGTGAGGGAAGAAAGCAGCAAAGCTGAGGAGAGAGCTGCATCATAACATCCCAATTCCGATCTCCAACTCGAGCCAGAGGCCAGAGGGGGAACATGCACCATCACTGGTTAACCATCTTGGGTTAGCCATTAGAGAGATGGCCCCAATCCGATCCCATGGCTGGAATAAGTTTGATAGTGGGATCAAGCTTGCCATCATTGGTTTAGTTTGGGTAAACTATAACAAGAATTATCAACCAAATTAATCATACTTGTGCTCGTCATTACAAGACATGGGTTATATTTTATTATTACTAATCTTTATATGGCTCTCTCTTAATTGCGGTAAATATTTGATATCGGGGACTACGAGGGCGATATGTAGCTCAGGGCGGACATTGACCGCTAGTGCGAGATTTTGTATAAGAGTTAGAAATACAAGCTGCATAGTCATTATATCGAGTTGTTAAAGTAGGGAGTTCCCCCTCCCGGACCATCCGACAGAGGGCTGTGATCCAACTGACTAGCAGTTGATGATCTCGCAGTGCTGGGAATCATCACAGTGGAGGGTAACATTTGGATGTTATTTACAACAAGTAATTATATTCCAACATAATTTTATTAGTTATGATTTGTTGAAAAAAGCTATTGTATTATTGCTTTTCTATGAAGGCGAAGTCAAAGAAGGCTCAAGAGAGTCAAGCCAAGCTGTCATACAATCATACTAGTGGCTCCAGGTCATTTGCATCGAGAATGTCTCTGATGATACTAATTATATTTATATGAAGAAACTTGATTAAGTTTATTAATTTATCAATATGTAGGTTCATATATAATACAAAATAATTTTAAATGACAGATGGCACAGAATGCCGGTCAGGTGTCACCTATTACTCGGTTCTTCCACGACGCCCACTACAGGCAAAAGAGTAATGAGTAGGTAAATGACGTGGCTCAGCAGCGATATGTATGTTTGCTCTTCGATTCAATTTTGATCAATGATGCCACAAAAGCATTCTAAATCCCTTATTGATGTAAATGGTAGGAGGGCTTGGTGCAATGGACTGAGGAGTAGTTGCAGCCCTCTGTCACAGCTCCGATGACTGAGGAACAAATTGCTGTTAAGGTGCTTGGGAAGAGGTCGGGTTACTTGAATGGGTATGGTATATACACGTGGACCTCTTCATCTTCCACACAGTCTCGAGCACCACATCCTGAGGTGATCGCGCTGCGGCAGTAGCTAACTGAACAGGCTAGGAGGCAGGCTAAGCAGGACCAAAGGCAGCCTAAGCAGGACAAGAGGACAGCCGCACTCGAGGCCCTCGTGCAATAACTGGCAGCTGCAGCGGGGATAGATTCGATGATCTACTTCAACATCTCTAGAAGGACCAATTTTGCTGGTGATGGTATAACTATTGAAGAGCATGATGTGACCCCTTGGTTAGTATATTATTCTCTTGAAATTTTACCACAATAACTCGTTGAAATTTATAAACACTGAAAATGTAGGATTTTCAACACCTACGATTAGAGATACGGCCCTCGAAACCGGTCGAAATGGAAAACGGCCTTGGAAAAATTGAAAACTAGCACAAGCGCTTCGCTCAAGGGTAGAGTAACTTATTGGAACTGACAGTCCACAAATCGAACTTCCGGTTAGAGAATTAGAAGCAAAAACATATGATTTCCAAGACTTATGCTCAGAAACCTCCCACTGGGGGGTCAAAAATGGGAAATGGCCCCAGAAAAATTGAAAGCCAACACAAGCACTTCGCTCGATGGTAGAGTGACTTGTAGAAACTGACGGTCCACAAATCGGACTCTCGGTTAGAGAATTAGAAGCAAAACCTATGATTTTTAATACTTAGGCTCAAAAACTGCCCACCGGGGGGTCAAAAATGGGAAACAGCCTCGAAAAAATAGAAAATTAGCACGACCACTTTGCTTGAGGGTAAAGTGACTTGTAGGAACTGACGGTCTATAAATCAGACTCTCAGTTAGAGAATTAGAAACAAAAACCTATGATTTCCAAGACTTAGGCTCGAAAACCACTCACCGGGGGGTCAAAAACGGGAAACGGCCTCAAAAAAATTGAAAACCAGTACGAGCACTTTGGTCGAGGGTAGAGTGATTGATGGTCCGTAAATTGGACTCCGGTTAGAGAATTAGAAGTAAAAACCTACGATTTTCAAGACTTAGGATTAGAAACTGCCCACCGGGGGGTCAAAATGGAAAACGGCCCCAGAAAAATAAAAAACGGGTACAAGCACTTCGCTCGATGGTAGAGTGACTTGTAGGAACTGACGGTCCGCAAATCAGACTCCCAGTTAAAGAATTAGAAGCAAAAACCTACAATTTCCAAGCCTTATGCTCAAAAACCGCCCACCCCAAAAAGTTGAAAACTGCACGAGCACTTCGCTCGAGGGTAGAGTGACTTTTAGGAATCGACGATCTGCAAATCGAACTCTCGGTCAGAGAATTTGTCACAACCCGAGCCTAGGAGTTCGGGGGTTAGCAAAAGCCGAACCAATGACACACATACTCTCATACATGTACACTTAGACCCGGTCCAAATGCACACGTACCAGGGAAGATTCACACGTGCAAACTTGTACGCAGAAGCTGTAGATATCAAAACACACAACAATATGTAGGAACAGAGTAGAAAACCAGACTTTATACATAATCGCTGACAGTATTACAAAATGAGACAAAACACTTTATACAAGTCATGAATGGATCTAGGCATGATAGCTCTCAAAAGAATGCAGGCACGGATGCAAGATGAGATCTTGGCGCTCTCCGAGAGGAGGGATCATACCCACTCCTCTAGCCCGGATGGGGCCTCGGGGGTGTCTTCTGAAGCCTGACTGACCGACGAGGGTCAGTCTGGGGATCTGAGCCTGCAACATCAAAGACAAGCATGAATACAACGATCCAGAAAAGTATAAGCAGTAACAAGATAACACATGCTGTCTCTAATCAGAATAAAGAACAGAAATAATCATAATAGATCAATGCTCGTAGACTAAGCAATCGTGCAAGAATTTCAGCATGCTCTCGTGAATCATAAATACATACACTGTACATAACTAGTTGGCTACTACACATGCCATATGCTCCCAAAAGAGGGATCTTATAAACATGAGGAGAACACCATTGTCCGGGCCGGGTACAAATGGGTCTCGGTTTTCTGGGGTCCGGATTCCCCAAGACGTGTCTTTACTGCAGCAAGGCCATATAACTATACCAAAGTCACCCCTCGAGATCTTAAGGCTGAGGCAGAGTAGTTCCTGAACAAAGTGAATCAATCATGTGCTACACCTCGAGTTCAACATACCAACAAATGTACCATACGTGCATAATCATGATTAACATACATGTATACTCAAGGTGTAAGAAACATAGCAGTTAATCTATCTATCAAATGACGTGTAGACAAATCATATAATCATGTTCAAGAATGGAGGTCACTGCTAGGCATGCAAAATGCAATGAAATGAAATGAATCCATATCGAGTCAAGGTTACTTACAATCTAACCCTAATCTAGTTATCCAGGGTTTCTAACCGTGCATGTTGATGTAGTTTTAAGGTCTCCGATGTAGTATTGTCTAGTGTTGCAGTCTACCTGAGAGTACACCGAAATACCTTAAACCAACACCCATGGGAAAGTGCTTAACCACTGGATAACGAACATGAATGATTCGCAGCCCTCGAGATCATTCACGTAGTAGTCTCATGGTCCGTTAGGCAAGTCATGGTTATCTACCTTCTAAGTCCAAAGCCCTATCAAGTCACATTCATTTCCTATCCCTTCATCTGTATATTTCTCTCAGCTCCGCCGTAGGAGATCCTACGGCTCAGCCGTAGGTTCCTTACGGCTTAACCGTAAGAGAGGACACGGCTTAGCCGTGGCCACGCCGTAGAAGAGATGCGGATTTGCATACTCTCAGTTATTTTCAGGAACACCCTGTATTGATCTACGGCTGGGTCACGGTGGGGCTTACAGCTTAGCCGTACTTCATGTTACGACTTAGCCGTAGCACAGTTCACGGTTCAGCCGTGGATGCGCTGGGCCAATTTTTGAAGCGAATCACAGAATAATTGGAACGAAGGAAAACAATGAACTTAAAAGAAAAGAACTGAACTCAACTGGGTTGTAAACACACTATACAGACATATAAGAGCATGAAATCAATCCAATCACACACATATCATCATGGGTTCATACAAGTTGTGCTTATACTTGCCTCAATTCGATTCTAACACTCCAATGGTTATCCTTGGGCTCAAGTCACTCCTAACCACAATCCACAGCTATTGTGCATGCAAGAAGAGAGAGAAACTCATGAATACAAGCATGGGGAACAAGAAAGGAAGGAAGAAAAGGAAATCCAAGCCAAGCCATACACTTACCAGCAAGCACAAGAGGAAGGAGATGGAACAAACTGAGCCTTCTCCCTTCTACTAGCTTGGCTGAATCGAAGAGGATGGAAAGAGGGAAATCGAGAGAGAGAGCAAGAGACGAGCGAGAGAGACTGAGAACAGGAGAGAGTGAGAGAGAGGAGAGTTGGTGAGATATTTATAAAGAACAATTACAGCCAAGTCCAATGCTTAAGGCTATTTACGATTCGAGTCAAATCCTTGTCCGTCGGAACCATGTAACCTCGTTTGAAATTGACACAGTTACAGCATTTAACGAGCTCAACAAAAGACACGTGTTGACACCAAGATGATGCATAAATGACGAGATCGTAGAAAAATGCAAATTACGAAAAAAGGCTTGGTCTACCTAAACCGGGTTAAACTCAACCCAACTACCTATCCAGGACGCACAACAAGACTAAAACAAGAAGAAAACCCTATTAGCAACGAAACCAACATTAATTAGTCACTAAACTAGATTAAGCTGGGTCGGGGTGTTACAGAATTAGAAGCAAGAACAGACGATTTCCAAGACTTAGACTCAAAAACCGCCCACTGGGAAAAATTAAAAACCAACATAAGCACTTCGCTCGAGGGTAGAGTAACTTGTAGGAACTGACGGTCCGCAAATTGAACTCCCGATTAGAGAATTAGAAACAAAAACCAACGATTTCTAAGACTTAGGCTCGAAAAGCGCCCACTAAGTGGTCAAAAATGGGAAACAGCCTTGGAAAATCAAAAACTGGCTTGAGCACTTCGCTTGATGATAGAGTAACTTCTAGGAACTGATGGTTCACAAATAGAACCCCCAATTAGAGAATTAGACGCGAAAACCCAGAATTTTCAACACTTAAACTCTAAAAATAACCGCCGAAGGTCCAAAACAGGAAACGGCCCCCGAAAAAAGTGGAACCTGGTATGAGCACCTCGCTCAAGGCCAAATTAACTTGAAAGAACTGTCGGCTCACAAATTGGACTCCCGGTTAGAGAATTAGACCTAAAAACATTGGATTCCAAATACTTAGGCTCGAAAATAGGCCACTGGAGGTCTAAAATGGGAAACGGCCATCGGCTGCCTGGAAACCGGTACAGGTACCTTGCTCAAGGCAAAAGTAATTTGTACGAATTGACGGCTCATGAATCGGACTCTCGATTAACGAATTATATGCAATAACCGCTTAATTCTCAATACTTAGGCTGGAAAACAAACCGCCGAAAAACTTAGGAAAATATTATATATACATACATGTTTATCTTACATTTGTTATTTAATTCATTGAAAAGGTTCTGATGTTATTGTGTCATTACAGATTGATGGATGATTTGGGTTCAGTTGCAGACTTAGAGGGGTGTTTTATTTTCATTTTAGTCTATTTGTATTTGCATATTGGATATTTATATGGAACTGTATCATTGTAATATTTGTTAAATGTGATGAATAACTTGATGAAAAATGGTGATTGTTGTTTGTTTATTTAGTAATTCTTGTATAGATGGATTTCTTATATTAAATACAGGTATATGAATAGGTTTATATTTGATACAGATGTATAAACAGGTTTTTGGAAGACTATGATGAAACAACAATTATTATATTTTAAAAAAAAGTAATCTATTGCCGACGAAAATGACATTTGCTAACGTTTTTTAACATCGGCAAAAGTAAATTAAAATTTAAAAAAATAAATAATTTGCCGACGTTGTTTAACGTCTGCAAAAAGTATTGTAAATTTTAAAAATAGGAATAAATGTTACCGACGTTAAAAAATGTCGGTAAAAGTAAAAAATTAAAATTGAAAAATGAATGAGTTTACCAACATTAAAAAATGTCGAAAAAAGTAAAAGAAAAATTATAAAAATTGAAATTAATTTGCCGACATTTTTTTAACGTTGGCAAAATGTAATTTTAAAATTTGGTGAAACTTTTTACAACGTTTTAAAACATCGGTAAAATTGAAGTTGAAATTTAAAAAAATATGAATTGAGTTAGCCTACGATTTACCGACTTTTTTTAACGTTGGTAAAAATGAAATTCTAAAATTTTAAAAATACAAAAATTTTTTGCTGACATTAAAAAACATCTGTAAATCGTGGGCTTAACATTGAAGAAAAAAATGAAATGATTTATGCCGACGTTTTTTAATGTTGGTAAATGGCCAATTTATCATTAGTAAATATAAGTTTTTGCCGACGTAATTTTATTCCGTCAGTAAAATATTTTGCTGACGTTTTTTGGCGACGTTCAGCAGCGAAAATATTTTCATTAGTAAATTTATATACCGACATTTTGTTATCTTTTGGCGACAAAAAATTTCATAGCTAAAAATGTAAATTGTTGTAATGAGAGCGTGGTGAAGTTGAGGGTTTGAGTGCCCACTCGGGTCATACCGGTAAGGGGGGATTGTTAGGTCCCTAATACAACTCTTGTAAGCACCCATGTGAAGGTGATGCTTGAATGCAGACAACACTTGTGTGCACCCATTTTCAGATATAAAGAGATAATAACCTTGTATTTAGATTTAGCAGTCACTTGTGCACTTTTGGTCAAGGTCCAAATCCTCCTATCTTCAATATTTTGCATTTTTGGTCGAAGTCCAAATTCACTTCTCTTCAATATTTTGCATGGCAAAGGAAATTGTATCGGTAAGGACAATTGTATAATCCTCCCTTGCAAAGTACTTTAATTTGTTGTTAAATGAAACTCTCTCCTTTTAGGGAAAAAAGAAGATAAGAAAAGGAAAACTCTCTTCGTATTTTCTGCTTCAAAAGGGTGAAAATGAGTGAAGCACAATTTTATTTTACCATCTACATTATCACCCAAATTGTACCCTTTTCACATAATAAAGTGGATTTATTTTCTTGCACGTAGCGCATATAGCATGTGTTAGCATTGGACGTGTGGTCCACTTGACCACATGCCCATGCACGGTCCCACCCCTCGAGTCCAAAGCAATTAAAGACTTCTTTTATATTTGGTATTTGGAGATCCTATTAGACTTGGAAACTAATAGTTACTTCCTACTCAAAATTACTGATAAGAGGGATAATTCTAATCAACTTATGATTTCCATGATGAGAAGGGAACTATCACAGAGATCTATAAATTTATGGGTCTAAGGTAACTTACTTCACTTCAAGAGATTACTGTTTGCCTCTCTCATCACTTGCATGCATCAAGGTGAAATAGAAGTGAGTTGTATACCCCGCACGTGAATAACTTGTTTATCTCTACACGATCAACTTACGATGGAGTCAAGTATGCGTGTAGTTTATATATTGTATTATTCAAATCTAATCCGTTAAAGTTGATCCTGTGATTATGGTATTAGATACGATGTACCCACATGATCAGTGAAAAGATCACTCGACTCTCCTTAAAAAGAGGGTAAGAAAAAAAAAGTACATTAATGCATGTATGTCCACACTACCATGACAAGTTGGACGCATGAGACAAGCCATAAGCCATTCTGCCCATGATCATAGAAGGCCTGGGCCCAACTACTAGCATTTTTATTTTATAGTAAACTATATTCCATCATCTGATTTTTCATGAAAAAGTGAACTCTATCGCCACCCCGCTTTCATTTTTTTTTTTTTTTTGAGAATAAGTAATGCCTTTATTTCTTCAAATATAAATTACAGAAATAGAGTCTACCCCAAATTAGGGTAGAACTTCCAGAGGGGCATACCCCTTATAATACCAATTACATCAAAGAAAAATGTCCACAACCTAGACTCCAAGCAAACTAAAAAGAAAGAAATAATATTTCTAAATCTTAAAGTATTAATTTGATCAGAGGCATTCCTGTTACGACAAATTTTCCTACTATATTGATTGTTGCTAATGAGAAACTTATGTAATTTGATCAGCCTATATTTTAATATTCAATCATGCCTATATGAGCTAGTTTATGGATAATAACAAAAACTAACAATGATACAACATTGTTAGTGCCATTGTTGTTGCGTAATTGTGGGTCCACGCCAACCACTCCAATGTTGATCTAAGCCCTTCGTAGTTCACGCTCATCATCTTTCTTGACACACTAATAGCTTGTAGCGAGGCACCTTAGTAATTCCACTGACCAATTATTCGATATAGTACACCCCAAGTAAATGCCACAGATGCACTATAAATGTATTTCAAGTTTGGCACAAGCTTTTCCTTTCAGTCTAAATCATCTGAGTGTCTCCGACAGGCTTCTTGTAAGTGGGATGTGTGAAACTCCACCGTGAGGCCCACAATATTGATAATCCAACTAGTGAATGTCATTCATATCCTCAAATTCTATTTCAATAGGAGTTGATTGTATCTTAAGAATCATAAGGTTGAGTGCATGACTAATTAAGTGATTAATGTATATAATTAATTATGACGAGGAATATTCTAATCACGTTGTTAGTCATGTGCTCAACCCTTTGTGGCACCAGCTAATATCCAAGAGAAGTTTGAAAATATGTCATGGAGGGAATGACTTTCACTATGACCGTTTCAAATTATCTATCGTTGCCCCTCCGAGGTAGTGTTCCACTTCCATAACATTCCACTTACGGAAACGTGTGTGAGACATTCAGGGATCTGGACTCCTGTTTGTGTGTAGCCACATAAAATAAGGGCAATTGGAGTTCAGCACATTCCCATATCAGATTACATAATGCAATGCATGACCTTTTCAATATTCTGTTCCCATTTCAATACCCAACAGCTGTCCCATCCTCCCACTTCACAATCCTTAAATGGAAAAAAGCCCAAAAAACTGGTGCTGGGCCCACAATTGATATGCCAAAAAGAGGGAAATTTTCAATTCCATGGACTGTTTTCCAAATCCGGTTTCAAAAATTTAGCAAACACCTTTTGGAGGCACAAAGACTTGAATTCCTGATGCCTCTTTTGGAATATTATGGGGGCTGAAGTTTTATCTTCACAGCCCCACATTGGCCTCTCAATTAGAGAATACATGATCAACTACAACTGCCTATATATACATATGAAGACCACAGCAGAGAAAATCATGTGTAGGGAAATGGGAGTGAGTGAGTGAGACCTTTGCACATGTTAAGCTTGTTGTTTTCTATCTGGGTTTTAGTTTGGTGGATAGTTGGAATTGCCACCGATGGTGATCGGTCACCGGTGATGCTCGTCATCTAAGAGCCTTGGATGAAGAGGCAGAGAGTGGAATGCAGCCAAGGATGACTTGCCTGCGGCATCCGGTTCAAACAAGAGTGAAGAAGGGTGTGGCTATATATTTATCAACCATTGCCGGCAAGTCGTCCTTGGCTAGCATTGGGCTCTCTATTTCTCATGCAAGGCCTGGCTGACCAAATACTTTCTGAAGGCACCTGTTATTCAAGGGCTGGTCTCCTGAAAACTCTAGCATATTTGAATTGATTAAGTTTCCAAGGAATTCAGTTTAATATTTAATCACTCGGCCGAATGCTCTACAGCTTTGACTAGAATTGGGATACTTTAGCCACTCTCTATATTGGATGTGGACCAACCCATATTGGATATCGACCAATCTGTTACTCTTTCCCATGGACCAATCTTTTCTAGGAATTAGGATTAAGACCTGAATTGGTAGGCACTAGGCTAGCGTATCTATTTACCTTAATGCTTAATCTGGATGGACCCCATGGAATGATGGGCCATGTGATTTCCAACACATCACCTTTGATGGAGAAGTCTCTATTGCTACAGTATTTACTAATGTTTTCTCTTTACCCTTTTCAAGGGAACCTCCCATTGTTACCATGTAAACGAGATATTTCAATAGGATGGTTAGTACCTATAGTATTTGTTTTTTTTTTTTTTTTAGTTCCTGTAGTATTTGTTATTGGAATGTATCTATTGAATATTAAAATTGTAGATTTTCTTTATTGCTGCCTTCTTGTGGTCCTTTTGAAGTTACATGCCCGAGGCATTGTTGCTGGCTCGGCATCTAGTGGAGCAATTTGGACCGGGACAAGCCCAAGGCCTCGTGTGCCGTCCTGCATGAAATCCAATTCAGGTGGGCTTTTTTGGGCGTGGACCTCAATTTTGAAGAGGTAAAAGTTGCCCTAGGCCTATTTAGCTCAGCCCCAATTTACCCACTTGCTTAGACCTGACGAGGTAGGTATAGAGTACTATTCATAATTAGCAACATGCAATTAAGGCACATCAGAGAGATGGAGAGGGTAACTCTTTTTTTTAACCTCATCTAAGGGGGTGGGGTCCTCGGAAAGAGCCTGCATATGTACAAAAGAAAGCACATACATGTGAGAATGAAAACTCACACATATGGAAGAGAAAGCCAGCAAATGCAAAAAAGGCGATATATTCAAATTCTAACCTTGCATAGCTAGGTGAGAACGTGTGCTCCTTACTACTTGCGTGAGAAACTGTTCTTGTATGTGCGAGTGGCAATTTCTACCACCAGTCTAGAGACATCTTATACTCTTCTCTAAGAACCAAACAAAAAAGACCAAATCTACGAAAGTATCATGTTTATTGATGTGTACACAATGATGAAATTACTTGTCTGAGAGATCCGCCCTAATTTTTTTCACAACACTAATTGATTTTGATTTAAAAAAAATTGATTGGGTTGTCTGGGATCAAATTTCTTACTGGGAGATTGTCCATAGTTTTTTTCTGACCTAATGAGTTGATAAAAGTCGATCAATTCGTATTAATTGGAGGTCCTTCTAGAAGTACATAAATTAATACAGTTATACTGTTAAGAGCGTATGATAAAAATATATATTGGTGATAAGATCTTATCCTATTAAGATCCTATTTATGATAATTTTAGCAATACTAAGATCTTACAAAAATTAAAAAGACAGAATTTATTATCAATATAATAAGATCATAATTATATTATAATAAAAATTAAGGTTGCATGGTTTTTCTTTATGCACACTTCTTTCCTTTTAATGTTTAGGTTCTATATACTCTTTTTTTTTTATTGTGCGGCTGTTTTCGAATGCTTATGCCTTCCCTTTCTCCTCATAATACAATTCTTTTGCAACCTGTAAAGAAAAATAAAAAGAAAAGAAGGCACATCATCTTAATTTATGATAAATTAGTAATAATAGTATCATCATCTTATTAATTATATATTGTAAGATCTTGTTACAATAGGACGCACCATCTTATTACTTATGATTTAGGTTATGCACACATCAACTTATTATTATGTTTTGATAAATTTAGGAATTTAGGTTGACCCTTCAGGTTTATTATAAAACTAAGATATTGAAGAGCACGATCGCAATGTTGAGATGGCCCAACTTAGAATTATCATGAAAAAATTCGAAATTAGCGATTGTTCAACCTTTTTCACTGTAATTACTATGACTATAACAAAAATTAACCTGGCCAAAAAAAGTTAACAAGGTCTTTATGTTTTATTCATTTGGAGTTGTATATTGATATTTTATTTTTTAGATTCCTAATAATTATAACTTGGACATATTGTCTATACGATGGACCCACTTTTTTCACTTTCAGTACTTCCATCATCCTATCCCTTATTATTATAGCATTTATTCTTTTTAATTAATAAATAGAGAATTTTATCAAAAAAATAATGTTAGAGCCACTCTATATTAAAAAGGACCTTACAGACATGATTCCACCATATTGAGCCTAAGGGTCTATTTTTTTTTAAGTTTTTGGAATATGAGTTGAACGAGTTATCCATGCTCACCCACATTCATGAGAGGGGATGTCTCCACTTGTTTCTTTTTCTTCTTCTTCTTCTTCTTCTTCTTCTTCATCTCCCTTCATCCTCTGATCCTTTTTTCCTCCTTCCTCCAACTCCAACTCAATCGAAAATCCAAACCCAACGAAACCAAGTCTAATTTACTACACTCACGCATTAAATCCAAACTCATTAAACCCATTAAGCCCAAACTCAAACCAAAGTTGGGGAGGATCCTCCCCTCCCTCACCAACCCACCAACATGATTATTTTTGTGTCCTATTTTCCTCATCCTCTTCTCCTTAAACCCACCAAAACCCATTATCATCATAGCATCTCCTCTATTCTCTTCCCTCTCATTTCTCCAACCTTCAAAGTTTTCGATCACTCCACCCCCTTCAAAGAGATGACTTCCACCTATCTCTCTCATCTCCACCTAGGGTTTTTAGGAATGGTGCTTTTGATCAGTAATTCTCAATTTTTTTATCTTTAGGGCTTATCTTTGCAGTTGGAGCAAGAAGGATGAGGAGGGTGAAGAAAAAAAAAAGAACGAGTGGGCATATACCTGCTCATGTAAAATAACCCAAATCCAACTGTGTACCATTCAAAAGAAAATGTAGAGGAGGAAGAAAAGAAGAAAAAATGGGTGAGGATATCTCCGCTTGTGTTCACTTGGGACCATTATTGGTAGAATCATATCTTTTGAGCCCTTTGGGTATAAAGTGAGTCTTAGAGAACTTTTTTAGTAAAATCCTCTAATTAATATCTAATACTGTCTTAATATTTATTATTTCTAATTGTATTGATTTGTGTTAAATTTAATACATTTCATTTTCTAACCTTTTCTTTTTACCAAGTAACCAAGAAAAATTAAAATACATATAATTTAGTAAATAAAAACTTTTTTTTATAAGAGCCCAAGCTTCACATGGACTTGCTCCATTAGTTTTTCCATATGTAAGGATAAAAATGCCTTAACATATGTTGCGGTTTAGACAAAAAGATAGCCATAAGTTGAGCCAAGTAAAGAATCACCAGTGGTAAAAGGTGTATGTTCTTACCAACCTGCATAAGACTTAAATTTGGGCAGACACCTCTCCTTACCTGAGGCTGTGCTACCTCACTAAAGGTCAACTCACCCCACCTGATCACCTTAGGGCTCCCTCGCCACAGAGCTAGGAGTTCCAACTACCTAAGCTGGGGTTTGAAAGAAAGGAAAAAAAGTCCAGCCCATTTCAGAGGTTGAACCGAAAGATTGACTGGGTCTCAACCATAACTACTCCAAACTGTAAACCAGCTGGCTCAACCAGACCATAGAATTTGACAGAGTCGAGTAAAGCCGGCGGCGTTTTGACCCACTAGGTGGAAAATATATAGTTTGGAACTAACGTCTAGCTGTTCTTTTTCCTTTCTTTAGGCGAGCATAGATTCTGGGGGTTATAGAATGCTTAACGTAGGCATATTGGTATGGTTATTTTGTAAGGGTGTAATAGATTCGGTTAATCAGAAACTTTGATTTCACAAGGTAGGTCATCAGACTCTTTCTAGAGGGTTGTGACCAGTCTAGCAAATGGTGGAGTGTCTTATAGTATTTCCTAATCCCATTTTAAATTTAAAAATAGGTTTAGCCATAACAGTAAGCTGATTTCAGCAAACCATAAATGTTTCTAACCCAAACACTTCTAACCCAAACACGTGAATGTACTAAGAGTCACCTACAATATAGACAGAATCACAGACCTATAATTAGATCAAACAAGTTTAAATTAGAGAATCATATTTTTTTATCAATTGGAAAGTAGTTATACTATTCTTACTAATGCCTTTAGATTTTGAGATGAATAGTTAGCTAAAAATTTTAATATAGTATCAAAACTAACGTGTTGCATTGCAAGCTTGAATTCTAAAAACGATGATTGGGTTTCACCTGAGAAAAAATATTAAAGAATGGGCTTCACCCTAGAGGAATTATTGAAAAATATTTATGCTATCTCCATTTGTCCAAAATTTTACAAACATCCTTCACATAATGTAGTTCTGTTACGTATTTTTTCCACCTACTGTGAATAGGAAAATCAACTTTTCTCCCTTTTCTATTTTTCATTAAAATTTCCCTTATCCCACTATCTAAATTTCTCGGGTCCAAGATTTTTCTTTGTGGGGTTTTAGAGTTCTAAATATAGAAGTTGACAAGATCTAGCAATCGGTTTTTCTTCAATCAAAGTAAAATATGGGGGTGATTACGGTGAACTTGATTGTAACAAAAATTTTCCATTATATTAAAATATCAATATATTTTGTGGAATTCAAGCACACTTCTTTTGATTTTTCGAATCCAATGGTGATGATCAATCGGATATAAGTTCACCTGCAAAGAGATAAACACAGACATATCTATTGAACAGTTTCAAATTTTGGAAGGTGGGCACCACGAACATATCTCACCTGCCATTTGGTAATATTAACCTTATATCATTACTCTTTTATATATAAATAAAGTTGGGATAGGAAGTGAAATTTCATTACTTCACTGAATTAAAAACAATAAAACTTGTTCCATTACAGAAAATCCTACTTATACTATCATGGCATTTCATGATCAATAAGAAGGCCAATAACCATCAAAGTCCACATATGGTTCCATGTGGTGGAACCTATTGTTCTCATTTGGAGGCATCTCCGAGCACAACCCATTGTCCGCAGGCAACATGCCTCCGGCCAACATATGTGGTGGCGCATCGGCGGGAGTCGGTTGTTGGTTCAACATGATCGGTGCGGTCCGCAAAACCGGTGGTGCTGGTGGTGCACCAATGTTCAGATTCAATCCTGATACTGTGAAGCTCCCCGGAAAATTTAACTGTGGTTGGATCGGTACGTTCATGCTCGGCTGGCCCCGCATAACCCGGCTCAACTCTGCCATTTCAGCGTTGCTCATGTAGTTCCTTCCATTGCTGAAGTGACAAATATCTGGCTGCATCATAGATGGCAAGATATTGTTGGAGCCCACATCTAGATTGAATGGATGTGGTCTGGGTTGGCTTGAGGGGTACTTCTTTACAGTAGAGCTCTTTTGAAAGACGCGACAAACCACCCATTCATCCTGCATGAAATATTTCATAACTTTTATAGATGATTATAAACTAATCTATAATATAAGTCCCAGCAAAGTTCACTTGGAATAAATTTGGGAAGCAGGAAATGGAAGTGGTTGGGCCCAGGATCCAACCATACCTGATCAAAAAAGCGATTCAAGTTCAAATCCCTCGAATCAGGTTTGGGACTTGGGCCAAGACTCAACAATGATGGACCTGATTTATTATTTGTTATATCGCTTATAAACCATCTGCCCAAATCACATACGATCCAAGTATGGACCCAAGGATATAGACCCGACTTGGAACCAAATCCAATTGAACATAATTAAGGATATCTTGTATTCCAGTTTAATCGGCCAGATTGGTTTATTGGTCTAACCAATGACCAAGTTTAGGGTTAAGGGTTTTATATTGGTCATTGTACCAAGATTTTTTTGGGGGCTAAGAAAGTAGAAATTATATATTGATGTAATTTAACCCTAGACTCTATATAGGAGAGATAAGAGTTCTCTTCCTCATGGTACCAATCACGTATGGCAATGTACGTATAAAAAACGTGAGAGCTCCCCTTCTTGTGATATTCGGAGTATGGCCCACCACGTATAACAGAAGACTATGACTATAAAGAACTAGTAGGCAAGCTGTTAAAGGAGTGGAAATCCTTGTAACGAAATCAAACAGATGCTTATAACCCGTGGAAGTAAGCAATTTTGCTGAATTACGGAAAATTTGTATGTTATTGTACGCTACATGTTTGTCTACTTCTTTATAAGTATGGTGGATGTTGATGTGTTTACCCTAGCCCGATCTAACAAGCAACAACAAAGTTACAACAAAATCTGGTTATTGTAGGAAGTCACTTGAGGGAAACCCATTTACAAAATATATAGTATCCATACTTATGGTGAAACAACCAAAGAAAGTTCTTAAACTTACACACAAGAACAAAATTATAAAAGGATAGGAACTAGCTAGTTACAATACATCAAATAATATTGTCCAAGCAAATGCTCAAATATATTTAAAACTATACAATATATATAATAGAGTAAAATATCATTTTATTCTTTTAGCATTTTTAATATAATGTTTGTTAGAGTATGTTTGCCCAATAAGAAAAGTAATAGCCAAATATCTAAGTTTTTTAAAAGCACATGTGCCTGCATGTGTGTTAGAATTTTCTTCTTAGACAATAATAACAAATAAGTTTAATTATAAAAACTAAGTAAACTTTTCTAGCCTCAAATTGAAGAGAAAAACGAGGAAAGTTGGCATCAACCAAACAACAAATAACAATAACTCAAAAAACTAAACATTCATGAAATTTACTTTTGTATAAAACCAGCACTTGACTGATCCATATGGCCAGAAAATAGTTTATAGCAAAAGAAGAAGTTTACAATATAACTTAGTCCTCATTTAGATGTACTAAAAACAATTGATTTGAACACTTTCACATAGCTGTTGCCAAATTCACAATAGCCTGGTTTGGTTATTTTAATTTTTGTCAAATTACAAATAATGAGAAACCATTGATTTTTTGTTTTCATGCACTTAAAAAAATAGAATGGATATTCAAATGAGTTTTGAACCTACAAAATCACTATTAACCTTTTTTTCCTTTGTTGTTGATGTACTAGCTGAGAGATAGCTCACTCAATGACCAATACTTATTATATGGTATTTGAAAAAATATTCAATTACACTAAAAGCTCTATCTTAAGAAGATATAAATTTAGTAGCTATATTGCTATATTGCTTTATTACTAACATCTTAGTACTTTAACTATCGAACAATATTTTGAAACTTGAATCATAATTTTCAAGAAAAATTTAACTTATCTAAGAATTTGGTTCAAAATAAAATGAAATAGAGAAACAGAATGCATGTAGCCAACCCCAACATAGTTGGGATAAGGCTTTGATGATGATGATGATGAGTCACATACCTTAGTTTTGAAGGAGGGTTTCGATTGACTGCGGTATTCATGCATTACCCAGTTGGTTTTCTCACCTCTAGGAGCCCTTCCCTTGTAGAACACTAATGTCTTTTTCATCCCAACTAGCTCAGACGTGGTGCTGTTGAAGATCTCCTTGTCTTTCCCAGTAGTCTTCCAATAACCAGCATTTGTAGCGCGATTTGTTCGAACGCCAGTCGGGTATTTCCGATCCCGGAGGCTAAAGAAATACCACTCCTTCTCTCCCATTTTCGCTTTACCTGTACCAATTAATGAGAAAATTATCATATTGCAGGATTCTTACATTTTTATTTTCAATATAAGGGCAGTTCTTATATATAATGAAGTGGGATTCTAGTGTAAAAACTCAGAGAAGTGATACATCAGATTGAGATCCATTAGTTTGCCACATATTACATTTTTTTTTTAATCTTGTTTCATGGCTACCAGGTTGCATGATCATTTCTTTCATGCACTGCCATGAGAATAAAATCATATGAACGTGTTGAAATAGCAGAAGACATCATTCCCCGAACTTTCTGTGTTTTTTGTTAATTCTTTTCATGAAACAATGAAGCATGATGGCTTCCTTACACCCTAAAATATCTCCAAGTACGGTAACTGCTGATTAAGCATGAACAAATCTTAGTGATAGATTTGAGTTTGTATACAAACTTAAATGCTTCTTAATAAAATAAAATCAGAAGCAATTGCATATGACAGTGCTAATCCTTTTTGCGGTCTCATTTTAGTGATCACAACGTCAGATGATCGAGCCTACACACATAGATACCAAAATCATGCAGAGATGGGGGGAAAATTAGTAAAATGGAAGAATTGAAACACCAACATCTTTGAAAGAACAAAAAACAATCAATTCTGATGCTCTAAACTCAAAACACTATCTAAAATTAACTATCACTATTTGATGAGTTCTAATGTAAATTAAAATGATGATGAAACCGCTGGTTGAAGTATCTACCTGGGAGATCCCACGGCTCGGATTTGTTGAGATCAACATCTGCGATCGCTCGTCCAGTGAACTTAGGATCAGATAGCTTGTGGATCAGATAGTATGTGATGAGCTCTTCATCAGTAGGATGGAACCTGAATCCTGGAGGCAAAGTCTCGTCTTTATCTGCTCCATCCATGCTTGATTCTCTATCAACTAAACCTTAAATCTTCTGATTTCCAAAACTCCAATCACTTACAATGCTCTACATAGACTTCTAAAGAAATCCCAGAATTCACTTGATTGACCACAAAAATCTCTATATTCAAAAACAACGTTCTGTTTTTGGCCTTCCACCCATATATCAGATCTTCACTTGGGAGGAAAACCAAACTTGAAAATCAACTCCAAAGATCAAGGAAACTTTTCAAGATTAAAATTGGGTGGAAGAGGGTTCTTCCCAAATGACCTATATCTCCTTATTAGAGATCAATGGAATTACTCAAAATGGGAATCCCAAGTAGATAAGAGTTTGGAATGAGAATTGGGTGAAGGGTATGATTGGATAGAGGGGGTTGAATGAGTTTGTGAATGAAGCTTTCTCCCTAGTAAGGGAAGAAGATTAGGATTTAAGCTTGTGGTTTAGAGGAGAGTGTTTGTGAAGCTCTTACCCAATGAAGTATCGTCACTTACAAGGTGTACGCGTATGTTTTGGTCACGTCCACCATCGTTTAATATAATATAAACATGGATAAACATATGTAATACATCAGAGGGTTGGTATGGACCCAGTCCTCATGTCAGTGGAATTTACTTTTCCAACCTATATGTTGTGTCAATACTTACTAGTTACTTACTAGTAGGTAATTAACATAGAAGTTTCCTTCATTTTATTTTCAGCTTCTTTTTTCACATCTTTTAGGACTAGTCTGTGCAATGGAAGGGTTCTACGCTCTGCATATTTCTATTTCAGGAGGAAAAAGGAATCTTGTACTTCAGCCCCTCTTATAATAAATCAAAATCCTTTCTAGCCATCTAAGAAAATTAATTTGTTTTCCTCCTTTTCTATGAATACCAAGCAACCCAACAGTGACCTAAGGAAATTAATTTGTTTTTCACCTTTTCTATGAATACCAAACAACCCAACAGTGAGCTGCACCAAAAAATAGGAGCAAATTTTCTTTCTATCTTAGAGTCGCCTCATTGCACATATGCACCCTTAATATCTTGGCATGCTAATATGCTGATTTCAAATAAAGTAGACTCAAAATTTGATTTTACGTATTTTAATTGGCACGTATACTTGAGTTTGCAAAATTCAGCCCGACCCGCCAATCCAGCCCAACCCGACTCGTTTCTTACCCTCCTAACCCGACTCATTTGAAATACGGGTCGTGTTAGGGTTAGAGTTTACCAACCGGTATAAAAATAGGTTGGATTATGGTTGACCTGCCTAACCTGCTCTAATTTGTTTGACCCGTTTAGATTTTAATAAATTACCATAACTTTCCAATTTTCATGTGACTTTTCTTATTTATGTGAGCAATAAATTATGTACTCTTAATCTTTTGTGGAGGAGTTATGTAAAATTTTAATACTTATACTATAAAATTTATTTTTTATTTCAAAATATAATGTTTTTATAGTTAAAATATTGATATATGTTTTTTATTTTTATGTTGGCATATAAATTTATCTCTAAAATATGGATATGAATGAAATACAATATCGTTGATGAGGTTTATACTTATACTCAAATATAGAATTATAAAATTGAACAAAAATTGAAAATGGATTATCTCAAATTCTCAATAAATGGGCTAGAAAATATTTATAGATTCTCCATTTTTGACACCTTGAAAATTGATAAATTATAAATTCATGCTCAATGAAACATTTTAAATGAATCTAGATATAAAGAGA
This sequence comes from Sextonia rubra, assembly GCA_037013555.1. Taxonomy (NCBI): domain Eukaryota; kingdom Viridiplantae; phylum Streptophyta; class Magnoliopsida; order Laurales; family Lauraceae; genus Sextonia; species Sextonia rubra. Next base: position 2,164,085 of record JASUAD010000027.1, read on the forward strand.
GCTCTACAAATGAAATTGAGCTACATAAAATGAGTTAAATCATATATAACATGGGAATTAAATATGTTAGATAGGGTCAACCCTACCGAACCTGCATCAAATTCGAGTTACGCAGGTAGGGTCAGGTTGACCCGCCATAGGTGCAAGTTGAAAATTTCCAACCCGTTTTAAAAATTGGTCAGGTTAAGATTAGAACCAACAAATTCGGGTTTGGATTGACCCTACCCGAATGTAGTCAACCCGCCCGTTTACCAAATTTAATGTATACCAACTGTACAATAAATTAGAAAATACCAAGTGGTTACCATACTGCTCTCACATTGTTTGCTTGGAATAAAAAAGAAGAATGTTGGACTTTTATATTGACTAAAAGACAACGATCTACTGCCCATGGATTTGCAGTTATTAGATTTCTCCTTTTAACTAAGGGCCGTGTATCTCATGAAACTGTCCTTTTCATATTCCATTTCCTCAACTAGGAGGGCATACTTACTGGTAATACCTATCATAGATCAGTTAATGAAGAGACAGTGAAATTTATGGTTCCTCTATATCTATGGTGCATCTATACTTTAAAATAGGCAATGTATCATGTCATATTATATCCGAAACTTCACTATTTATGTGTAAAGTCCAAGGTCCTGCCATGTCCAAAGCATGTGCCTATAGTATCCATGTTGTATTCGAGCATCATAATTCTGTAATATACTTGCATTGGGCCCAATTTGAATCTTATCTGAGGCAGGCCCAGCATTAGATTAATCCAAAAACAATTCCCTACCGTTCATTTGATTTTTAATTGCATTTTTACAAGCTATTAATTTGATGGTGGCTTCAACTCTGGTCAGCGTGAACCTCAACTCTGAATAGAGTGAAGCCTCGCTTAACATACATCATAAGGCAGAAATTTATTTCAATTTTAGAAGCCTCTGCTGTTCACCCATAAGAATCAGGATTTGTCAATAGGAAAAGCCTGAATGAGGATGGAATTTTCCTTATGACTCTCCCACATCAAAAGCCTACATTTAATTTGAGGCCTACAAATAAATAGTTGAAGAGGAACATTTACAAAAGTCTCAAAAGGAAGAACAAAAAAAAATATTTCTCTCTCTGATATTCCTATCTTCTCTATTTTTTATAAGAGGATTTAGGGAATGCTGGCAATGATTTTATAGATTTTGGAAATATAACAGAAAAACCACACTTGAAATGATGCCATCAATGACTCTGTGGATCCCAATATCCACAACAATCAGGTCATTTTCATTTTGCGTGCACTGTTTTTTGAGCTGAGAGAGTTAGTTTTGTAAATGAAAAGAAATAGACAATGCCTCCTTTTCGTTTCATGGATGAGTTCTCAGTTTAGCTACAAGACATAGGGTCCAGTATCCCCACAAGATGCATAGAGTTGGCTGCGGATTAAGTTTGTACCAAACTCTAGTTTAATTGGGACCTTGTTAAATTCCATTTAACGTGCTGATATTAATAGTCAAAATGAACAAGAAATAAATCTTCCTAATCATTCATCTAAAAATTATACTAGATCATATGCCTTAAAAATCAAAATACTCAAAATTGTCTTAAATTAAAAAGTTAGAATAGTCCATTTTATGTGGAAAAGTCTCCTTTTGATTCCCCCTCAAGGAAGAGGAAGGCCAAAGAGGATATAAATGAAAATAGTAATGATAAATATGTAGAAGTGCAATCTATCTTAGAATTGAGCCAAGATAGACTACAATGATGAAACAAAATTTATGTAGCAAACTTGATATAATAGGGTCATAAATATGAAGATAATTATTTTTCATGATGATAATGAAATAGAATTATATATCAAAATATGCATCTAGTAAGGCCATCGGATCTTGCCTTTGGTGCCCTTTGTCCATGCTTTAAGAATTCTTAGGGCTCGAACGGCTTCTCACGTAAGTGATAAGGTATATCAGTTCTAACTTGGGTGTTTAAAATTCAAACTCTGGATAAGCCACCTTTTCCGCAGTACAATTTTCTTTTTCGTATGTTGGGCTTTTATTTTCATGTGTCCAACCCTCCTTTTCCACATATGTGGGCTTCCGTTTCCACATCTGCTGCATGTACAGACTCTCTCATGGGACTCAGTCCGCTTGGGGTTAAAATAATAAAAATAAAAAGAACTCGGGCAGGTGGCTAACCTGACTCATAAATTGCAGAAACTACTTGGGCATTTTTGGAGCCGCCTCTCATATAAGACAAAGCGTCAGAAAACTGTAATAGTCATGCAAATGTTAGACCCAGCCACGTTATTCTCACGGATTCAGACCAAATCTACCGAGGGCAGCCCAACATGCCACCTGTATCTGGGACCCATTACCTTCTAATAGGCAGATGGCATCAACCTATGAGATTCTCCCACTTCACCGTGGTGGGCCCAGTTGACATCCCCACCATTTGACTGATTGGTGGTGATCTGATTTGATACAAATCACCCAAATGGAGTTCTAAATTATAGGATTTGATACAGCCCATGTGAATGTTGGATTCACCTTTTGGCTCGACTTAATCTAATGTGGCTTAGACCATATTTTCAAAACTCTAAAAATTTTGAAAACAAGGGATTGCCCAGTTGGTTGGGACCTCACTTCACACCATAGCATTCATGGTTCAAACCATTGGTACCCTATAGGAGTGGGTGTTTTATATTTTGAGGTGGAGTTTCTTACCATGGGAGCAGATATAACCTCCCAAAAACTCAATTGATCAGTTGGGTGAGTCAGTTTGACATGGGGGAGTTGAGTTAAAAAAAACAAAAAAAAACAAAAAAAAAAAAAAAGAGAAACATCACTATTAACCTCACTTAACAGTCTTTATCTGTAGTCTTTATCTGTACTGGGTAAAAATAACTACCTCTTCTTTTGTTCTTCAATTTTTTTTTTTCACCCCCAACAACTTGGTTTTATTTATTCACATTTACTGAAAATCCTTAAAGAATAGATCCGCACGTGTTGAGTACTACTTGCATTTGAAACATTGAATGGCCCACCTTAGATTGCACAAGTTTTTTGGAAAAGAAAACTAACCAATTTTAGGCCTTGCAATCCACCCAAGACTTATCAACTCAGAAAGTCATGGAGCCGTGCATCTTGGGCGGGTTTGACCGACTACCCATTCTGATTCGGTCGGACCCTCCACTTGACTCACCCAACTCAGTTATCAATTGAGCGAGTGAAGTCAATTTTTTAAAACTATGGTCAGACCTAAAATCCAGATGGTCAGACCCCCAGTTTTCAGCTCTATCTCACCTCGTGGTACTGCACTGTAAGTAGGCTTTTCAGATGATTAAATCACTGATCTTGAATAATCACAAGTCATTATCATTAGACTTTTGTATCTGTCATGCTACCTTTCCCATAATTTTTGTAGTTATGAATGATTTTGGCAAGATTCATGGGTTACACTTCCCTATGTATTGTGATCGTCACAACGTCCTGGAATTGTATACGAGACTCATGCAGCATCAATCCCAATCTTGTGGTTTAACTTACCCAACACTTCAAAATATCATAATGCTTACCCAACACTTCAAAACATGAATATTTTTTCATATTATTTTTGACCTTTTGATCATCTTCTTGTGTCCTTTAGAGACAGTCATCAATCACCCCAACTGGATACACTTCAATCCTCTTAAAAACTGTAAATGGTTTATCCTCTGGAGACAGTCATTAATCACTTGAAGCCGACACATTAGATAAAAGTATTAACCCTCGTTTGGGGTTGATTGAAAACTGTGAAAGGGATGTTTCTGGAATTAATTCGTGGTCACATTATAACTCATTTCAATTGTACTCCTGGTATTTGGGCTCAATCACTACACAGGTAGGTCACTTGATGCACAGATGAAATCTCACACGTGATGGCCCATTTGCAGATGCAATAGCAGACAAGATAAACTTTTCATCCCTTAGTAATCTTTGGTAGGTTAGTTAACAGAGAAATTACAACACTGTGATTTTTTTTTTTACCTTGAGTAACTATTCAGGCGACTCTTTCTTTCAACAGAAATAACAGGCCCCCCCCCCTCTCTCTCTCTCTCTCTCTCTCTCTCTCTCTCTCTCTCTCTCTCTCTCTCAATTTACTTCCTCTCATGTTTTAGAGGCAGTTATTGGGTGCATTATACAAGTCACCCCTCTGCTGCAACAAAACATCCGTTAGGGTCATTTGGTTAAAGAGATATACTTTCTAGTTTCTTTTTAATCATTTGAACTATTCTAGAGGACTAGATATAAAAGGACTCATCAACTAAACTCAATATAATTCCCAACAAACCTCTCATTAAGGTCGTAACACGCATTCCCTCTTCGTATTTGTGTTCACACCACTAGTTACATTTTCAATTGATTCCGTAAACGATACTGTTTCATGGGTGAGCTTCTTCCTCTCTTCGCGAGTCCCTTTCGAGAGCACTGTCATCAGAATTCAGTCGAGATTCATGGCGCCATCCTTGAAGCGTCTCGAATAAGTTCCTATTTTTTAAAACAAAATGGAAGATGGGTGCAATCACACTTCCTAGTTTGTTAGTTACCTTGTCAAACACTTCAAAACATGATCAATTAACCAGTCATGATCCCAACGACAGGTTCTATGCCTTGCATTGGTACATTGGTACTCGAAATTATAAATAAAAGGGCAGTTGTTGGTGGTAGAGTGCAAGAAAGGACTCAAGAACAATAATTTGATGTTAAATTGAAAGCTACTGGCAATATGTACATGAACTCTAAAAAATGGACTAATTTTTTGTTAGCACTGACAACTCATTTGCATTCCTTTTTGTCATACATCCTTTTCGAATAATGTTGATGTCAATGTAGTTAAGAAATTTAAGAAAAATTTGTTTTCTCTCTTGATGATAACCTTCAGATTCTACTCATTTTCTTACTTGTATGGATAGGATTACATGGGTTGGATTTGAATTACCATATAAATTATTTAATATGCATATGATAATAAAACCATCAGATAAAAGACGCTATCGGTCCTTATTCTTTAGCACTCCCCCTCAATCACAGTAGTGAGAGAGATGTAAAGCCTGTGAAATATGACTGATGAAGGCAAATGGACCAAGATGAGATAGATACTTTCGTGGAAGACATGTTACTTAATTATCATATTGTGTATACAATAATCTTCAGCCTATGTTGTTTAAAAATTTAAAGCAAACAATTAAATCTGTTAATCAAGGTTACTCAAAGCCATAAAGAAGCAATTCACGGTGACTTTGTAAAGTGCATCAATGACAACACTATCCAACAACCAACTTGTCTCACACATAATCTAAAATTTGATCAACACTACCATAAGATTTTCTTTCTATATCATTTGAGTCCATTACACAATTTCTCTATGATTTTGAGTTACATGACCAGCACTAAATCAATCATGCATCCTAGCTTGTAAGCTGACTTCTTGTGAAGAAACTTATAATTATGGAGTTAGTAGAGTTGGTGGCTATGACAAACTCTTTCTCCGATTCAGAATACACAAGTAAATGTATGCAAGAAAAGCAATTGAACTGCAAAATGTAAGACAATTAAGAATTGAATATAAGACTCATGAAAACTGTTTTGTTGCAGGAGAGAGATCAGATGAAATCCTATTATTGCTTTTGGAGGAAAGAGTTGAATGAATGAGAAGTCCAGAGATCATATCCATTAAAGAAAAGAGTTAAATGAATAAGAAGTCCCTTCAGGCAAAAAAGTGATGAAATTCTAAACTTAAAAATCTTAGATTATCAATAATTTGGCTAATTTTTGAGGTTGTGGAACAGCAGTACAGCACCAAACAGAGGAAAATGAATGTTCCCTGAATTTGGGCTTCAGAATCTCTTTGTAAACTAACTACTAAAAGACAACAAGGAGAAGAAAAGTTTTATCTGAATAGGCTATATACCATGTGTAAATGGACCATAAATGTGTGAGATTTCATCTGTTCATCCGATGATCCTACCTATGCACTGATTGAACCAAAATGTTAAAGAGTACCATTGAAATGGGCTATATTGTGATCATAACCCAGATAAGGACTCTTACTCTATTTCTAGTGTATCCAGGTGAAGTGATTGACGACTGTCTCCATGGCATATTCCATTGACTGTTTCTTATAAACCCCAGATGAGTATTCCTACTTTTCTCGTATGTAACCATTTTGAGTGATTGATGATTGTCTCTAAAGACATCACAAAATCATCACATGGTCAAAAATCATTTGAAAAATCATCATGTTTTGAGGTGTTGGGTCATGGGTGCGCATACGATACTCTGCACTCCAGTGTTGGGTAAGTAAACCACAAGAATGGGATTCAAGACTGCATTAGTTTTTTTATATTCAATTCTCATTAGTCCCATTATTCAACTCTAAACACTGGGCCATGTGATCATCTATGGAGGCCCAATTAAATTCCTCTATGCACCCGGACATATCTAAACACTAACAGGCCTTACTTGTTCCCAATGGGTTAGACCTATTATGACCCCGAGCCACCTTATAGATCAGATTTAGGGCAAACAATCACAAACCATGCACCACAAAGAGAAGAAGAAAAATATGCAACCATGACACAATGATTTTACGTGGTTCACCATAAAGGCTAAAACCACGGGCTATGAGCATCTACTCAATTTCACAAGGATTTTAAACCCTCCAACCCTTAGCCTACTCACTCTTCACAGATTTCAATCTTACTCTCACAACCCCACTGCCACAAATGGTAGGTCATACTCCAACCACCATGGGGGAGAGAGTTCTAACCTCTCTCACAACTCACAATAGCCATACATAGTTGGTTAACACAGGCAAATGAGCTCTCACCTCCCTTACACACAAAGTCTATGGTTAGATTAACAGAGTTAATGGTTAGATAACATGAATATATAATCTCTGCTTTCTTAGCCCCCAAAAAAGCCCCAGCACAATGACTAAAATACTCATGACCCTAAACTTGGTCATTGGCCAACCCAATGAACTAATCCGACTTAACCGGAATACAAGTCATAAACCCAACAGGACTGACGCCTGCCACTTTCCATTGGAAAGATTGAGCTATTAGGCCCAATAACAAAGCTGGTTGATGTGGAGAAAGTTTGGCCTAGCAGCCACTTTCAAGCCTAGTCCAAATTGACCAAACAGGAACTAAAAAGGATAATTTGGTTCAAAACAGTAAATGCAAACAAATTTGGTGTTCTTATCGATGCAACTGCTAAAAGACGTGTCTCCTAGGATGGTCCTACAAAATTATGAAGTCATGGGTTCAAGATATGGCAAAACGAAAGGGTAAAGTGAAAACTATAGGAAAGTAATCCTAAACAACTGCTGAAAGGCGTCTCCTAGGATGGCCATACAAAATTATGAAGTCATGGGTTCTAGATATGGCAAAACGAAAGGGTAAAGTGAAAACTATAGGAAAGTAATCCCAAAGGTTTCCCATCCATAAAAAGTTTTACTCCATAAAACAGAAGTGAACTAATTATTAAATTCTTATCTATCATCAATTTACTTTTCCCCTTAAAACAGATGCTATTATAATTTCCTGGAAAGTGTACTTTTTTAGAAGGGAAGTATACTTCTCTTTTACATAATTAATACTTTTTTCATTGATTTGACCTTTTTTTATATGCAAATTATTCAAACTAGCTTAGAGTAACTAAGCTGCAATTGGTCAAGGCAAAAACAAGCCACTTGTGACTCACAGTAACACCAATTGTCCAAATGCAAGAACCACATTGAGTAAACTTTCATTGTGTTTAGCAAAGGTACCATGAAAGACATTGAGAAGGCTAGAGCCTCTCTCTCAACATGAGAAAGGAGCACCTGCATTTTTTATTTACACATGCAATGGGTTTACAAATATCTTTATTTGAAAGATATTATTGTGGGAAGGAACAAATGTTTAAAAAAGGACATTAATTTTCAGAGGTTTTAATAATTTTGAACTTATTTAGAAAATGGGTGGGGGCTTCAGCCCCTAGCCCATGTACCTAGGTCCGTCCCTGGCTCCATCATTGGCTTTTAGGGTGCATTGTGCACTGAGAGGATTCCCTTCTCTAGGATTCCCATTTATGTGACAAAGAGGAATATTGCATTCCTACCTTTGAATATTGATTTAGGAAATCGAAATCCCTCTACCGAGGAGATTTGTCTTTTTTTTTTTTTTTTACATTTCCACAAGAAAAATGTATCGCACTAAATGACCAAAGTGGGGGCTGCACGAAAAAATAAGAGCAGTTTTAGGGCCTGTTTGGCTGGAGTCATTTCGGACAAGAATTGGGCTTGTTGCGAATTTATGACATACTTTGACCTTTTGTCCCCAAAGCATTTCAAATGCCCTGTTTGATACAAGAATTCATAATTATAACCCACATGAAAAACCACTTTTAGCCTTATCAATTCCCAAAATTTCAGTATTCCAAATGCTAGAGGGGGTTGAGCATTTTGAATTCTACCTTGGGAGGCAACATTTGAAATTCTCAGAATTCTGAGACTTCTTGTAACCAAACAGGCCCTTAGTTTCTACTACAGATTCCTCTCATCAGACAACCACACACTTCCTAAGAACTATGATTCTAAAAATGGTTCAATATGAAGAAACAATGGTGAATATCCAAAAACAACAGTAAAATAATCTACACTTTAATGGAAAATAGATCAAGGAGAGATGGAATGAACACCAAGCTATAACCCTAGTGATTCACCCTCCTGTTAGAACTCATGTACATTTACACCCTATAGACAAACACGGATTGATGTCCCTAATTAACCAGCTAAGCTACAGCTTGGGACAGCCTCCTCTTGGATTTATTTTCATGAATATACACCCAAACTATGAAGAAATTCCAATGAAGAAAGCCCTTTCTTTTATAATGCATGAAGAAAAATATCGATAAAAATCTCTTTGAAAATAGTGAAGAAGGGGAAGAAGAAAATTTCTTCTTTTTTTAATCAATACCATTCTTGTTATAGTACACACACTCAAATTATCATCAACAGATCCACTAAATTCATTATTTGTAATCACTATATCTTACCCATGCACCCTACAGTTGGAGCTTTAACAACTTCTCCTTGGTATTCCACATTTCATACTATGCCTTTAGTAATTTTTCAGTTAAATAAAATTGATGCCTTCTTCTCATGCAATGGGAACATGTGCGAAAATTGCTGATGAATCTCATATTAAACATCACAAGACATTGTTATCTTTGCACTGCCCCAAACACAATATGCATAGGCATTGATTTACATGTGTGGCTCCCTGTGAAACTCAAATTTTGACTTGTATCAACAAAACCATTGGTATCCGCAAATGTATCAAAAACAATTAAATTGAAAGGAGATTCTAAATGTGCCATTAGATGGGCTGCTCATTTAGCTGTTTCTCTTGGCGTATGGTGGATATTTGCGAAGAGGTTCTTGAGTTAGCTTCAAAGCTTAATGTATCATTTTCTCTCATGAAGCAATCAGCTAATGAGGCAGCGGATGAGTTGGCTAAAAAAGGGGTTGGGAGAGATAATCTTTTAGTAGAGAATTTTCAGTGTAGTGTTCTCTTTTTGGTTGTTTTGTTATTTCCTTTGTTTTATTTGGTTTCCCTTTTTGCTTTTCAGTATATGTCTCCTTATCTGGTTGGCTTCTAATAAGATTGTGTTACCATCGAAGAAAAGCAATTAAATTGAAAGGCAGTAGCCACTACTAGATATAGAACAAAGAGTAATAATGATTATGAAAATTTTAATAATACCAGAAGAGAAGGAAATGATCAATCAGTGACCATTTAATAACATACCAGCATATCAAGAAACCGGAATAGCTCAAGCTGTCTGTGAACCGCCATCCATTGCAAAATCCAGGAAGCAGGTAGGGAATGATCCACTGAGAAGGAATTAACAAAGGTTAGAGATGGTAGAACATTCTAGGCTTCCAGCAACTAGTAGAAATAGTTTCTGGCTCTTTTGGTTGTCTAAAATATTTTACATAATTGCATAAAAAAAAAAAAGAACGGAGTTTTAAGGAAATGAAACTCACACTTAAGACATATTTTTAACATGTACCATTCCTTTCTACATTTGGTGTTTTGATAGTATAAGTGTCTATTCTAACACAGAAAGATGAAATAAAGAGATTTACCCAATACAGTAAGGGTAAGTGTGTGTTATCTTCTGTTGGTATAAAAAAAAAAAAAGTAAAAATCAGTCCTTAGTATAGATCATCCCCATCAAACTGGTCATGTATCCCAATAGAAGTTCTCAGAATATTTCTCATTTAGTAATCTGTTATTTGCAGATGCATAAATATTTTCATATAAATTAGCTGCTGATTTGTAGAATTTTCCAATATTTTCATCAAGAAAGTGAATTTCAACATATTACCTTCAAACTAGTTAAACTCTCAGAACCTAAATCAACTTGAAGAAACCAAATAAAGTTTAAATATCAAATTGTATTCAGAATGAATACATTAAATCCAGAACTCAAATTCAAATTTTTTCCCTTCTAGGGTTGCTTTAGAACTTACACCGAACAGCACAGCAGTTTACAGAGCATGGAGTTCTTTGAATGTTATACGACCAATACAAGTACACAATATCCACATAGGTTACAAGCTCAGCTAGTAAAGTTCCAGGGGTCACATCAGAGGGAAAGTGAAGATTCAAACCCTTTGAAATTTTGGGCCAACAAAAAATCCGTGGGACTTCAATCTAAGTTCTGTGATGCCCCATTTCCTTCTTGTTAGGGATAGATGACAACAGAGTATGTCATACTCTATAGAAGTGAACATATATTTTCAAGAGAGATAGATAGATAGATAGGTAGATAGAGATATATATGTATAGAGAGAGAGAGAGAGAGAGAGAGGAAGAAGAAGAAGAAGAAGAAGAAGGAATGAATGAATGTTCCTGTTGTTCTGTGAACATATATTTTCTGGAGAAAGAGGGATAGAGACAGTAATAAATGTTCCCTTTTGTTCTATTTTTGTCTTTTGAGAAGCAACAGCAGAAAAGATTCCAATAAGAATAAAAGAATACACTGCAAAAGGAGCTGTCTATCAAGATAATGGGCAGGCTAAGGCTAAATTATATAAGATTACAAGGATATCAAACTTCCAACCATGAACCCAGATCTCGTAACCCCAGCGTTTTCCAAGGGATCAACCTTTTGGTTCCAGTCTCTTGGCTGATGTGCAAAGATTACCTTATTGAAGCACACATGAACATAATTCTTCTACAAATGAAGCTAGTCTTCACAGTGGTTTGACTTGATCTTTCCCCCATAATAAAGCATTATTGAATTAGCCTCGATGAATAAATTTACTCATCATCTCATTTACAAATATATTGGCTTGTTAGATTCTACTCATACAAAGATTGTCCAAACCCCAAAATCTTCACCAGTAATCTTGACACGAACAAGAACCTTCCGTAAACCTGTGAAATCTTGCTCTATCTCTCACAATAATTTCACGATCATAGACCTTTGAAACAAGCTTAATCACAAGGTGACAGTCACCACATATCCTAAGGTTCTTTATCACTTGAATTGGAGTCCCATTACCAGTGCTAATCAGACCATAAGCCACAGCTAACTTCTCACTGTGGTAGAAGAGAGCATTCTCCTTCTCCTCCTCTCCAATATCATGCAAAACAAAATCTGTCCTAGGCATGTACCCAAAAACCTTGATCTTAATACCAATCTCATCCAACATTCTATAAATCTCCTTTGAACTCGAGTGAGTCCGGTCCCCATTCAAAAACTTATGTATTTCACCCCCTAGTTCCATGAAGCTAAACCCAGGGATCTTCCTCACGTCACTGCTCCTCATTGCCTCCCTCACCCGCCCCACATCGTCCCACCGCCGGTGCGCGGCATAGAGGTTCGACATGAGGACATAGTCCCCGCAGTGGTTGGAGCCCAATTCCACCAGCTTCTGTGATGCGAGCTCTGCGAGCGCAATGTTACCATAGGTCTTGCACGAACCCAGTAGGCTCTGCCAGAGGATGACATCTTGCTTGAGAGGCATCAACTCAATGACATTGTACGCTTCCTGAAGCCGCCCGGCCCGGCCCAGGAGGTCAACCACACACCCGTAGTGCTTGATGGTGTGTGTCACGCCAGACCTCGCCATGTTATTGAACAAATGGAGTCCATCATCAACCAGACCAGCATGGTTGCACGCACAGAGCACAGCGAGGTAGGTCACCTCATCGGCCTCAGCCCCTGAGTGGCCCATCTCCTTAAACAGCTCTAACGCACGAGCACCATGCCCATGTAAAGCGAGGCCCAAGATCATGGTGTTCCAGGACACCAGACTCCGTTCAGGCATTCCATCAAACACCTGACACGCTCCCTCCACAGACCCACACTTCCCATACATATCAATCAACGCATTACAAACCCGAACATTAGCATCCAGCCCCACCTCCCTCGCATACGAATGCACGTCCTTCCCCTCCCCAATAGCGCCCATTTGGGCGCATGCTGAAAGCACCGCCACGACCGTAATCTCATTTGGCAGCACCCCATCTCGCCGCATCCTCAAAAACAGCGCCAGAGCATCCTTGGGCCGGCTCCCTTGCGCCAACCCAGCAATCAACGCATTCCAAGTCGGCACATCTCTCAGCGGCATTTCATCAAACACCTGCTGGGAAAAGTCCAGCTCCCCAACCTTGGCATACAAATCGACAAGCGTGGTCTGGAGCCGAACATCTGCATCGAACCCAAATCGAATAGAGTGAGCATGAATTTGGCGGCCTTCGACAAGGGCGAGAGCGCGGGCGCAGGCTTTGAGGGCGAAGGAGCAGGTGAGGGCGTCGGGGGGCCGGCGAGGGGCGAAGCGGGACATGGAGAGGTAGAAGGAGAGGGCGCGAGTGGGGTCGCGGCTCTGGGCGAGGCCGCGGATGAGGGCGTTCCAGTCGTTGGTCGAGGGGTTGGGGAAGAGCGGGAAGACGGAGACGGCGTAGTCGTGGAGGGATTGGAGGGAGGAGATGGAGGCGAATTCGAGGAGCTTGGTGCGGGAGGAAGGGTGGGTTCGGAAGAGGCCGGAGACGATGAGGCGGGCTTGGAGCTGTTTGATGTGAGCGAGGGAAGTGCATTTGTGGAGGATGGAGTCGATGAATGGCGGGAGCATTCCAATTTGAATGGGAGAGATTTCATCGAACAGGTGGTGGGTGAGTTTGTTGCTGTTGGTAAGTTGGTGATGGTGGTCTTTAGCGCGGGAAGCTAGATGCGTTTGAAATCATGAATTTGGGGCCTTGTCGCAGCTATTCATTCATTACACATGCAAGAACTCCTTCGTGGGGCCCATATACTTATAATCCTGCTAGAAAGATAATGGAAGGAATGATAATTGATAAAGGAATGAAATGGCTATTCTTCTGCCCTGCACAATGAAATTGTGATTCCTGAAATAATGATTATTTCGCTATTTTTTCATGAATCACTTCAATGGAATAATCATTCTATTTTGATCTTCATTTCAGCGAACCAAACGCTACCTTAAACTAGGCTAGCTTCGAACCGAGCAATTTACCATTCCTCATGTACAAGAAAGAAGTTGAAGAGATCGATTACTTCATAATTCATATACATATCAACCTGTCAATTGTTGGTTACTAGACTACAATTACACTTGTAACATCATTTTTCCTCTTCCTAATGTTAACTTTGCACTCAACTCAAACAATCATGAAAATGTAAATGCAGGGAATTTTTTGGGTTTCTATTGTTAGTTATAATTATTCTTTTTGTCTTTTCTCATTGAATTGGTTTTCTTATATTTTTGTTCTCTTCTGAGTTCTGACAAAAGGATCTTCTACTTTTATTTGTCATTTTATAATTTTCGCCTCAGCAAATATAAATTTTCTACACTCATGTCTCTCTCTAAGAATTTTTACTACTGTAGTTGTAATTTGAAACTCCTTCATCTTATTTCAGTCTGACAATTTTTTGCACATGTTATTCTAGAAACATCTGATGAATTGCTGTTTTTTATTGCTAATAGTGTTTCTATAAAAAGAAATGATGGTTAAGGAAACAATTCAAGATCCCATGGATGATTGGTTTGATTTGTTCGATCAGCCAGCAAGACAAAAACCATTTTGATGATGGTTTGACCAGATAGGTATTTCCTTTATGCCCTTCCTGTTGACTGGGAATTGTAATGGGTTGAGTGAAACCGGTTTAGCGAACTCTTACTTGCCACGGGCATGATCCAAAGCAGGGTCCTCACTCCATGTAACTACTTTTAACATGTTTTTAATAATTAATAATTATTTATAAGTATTATGTAATGTAGTAATTAGGTTATTTATTTTAAACGTTAAGATGTCATGAGTTTAAATTTCACAAGCTATACATTTGTAGTTTTTTTACTAAAAAGTCGAATTGAAAGCAATATAGTTAAAATTCAATCCAATTTTTTTGTTACTTTTTAGAGTTGGAAAAGTTACGACTTGGAGGTGGATGAATGGGTAGGATCATAAAGCCCCTCCTTTGATTAGTGAGTGAGCCAAATAGGGGCTCTATTGAAGATTGTAACTAATCATTTGGATGTCCATGGTTATCAAATCATACCCATGTGGGGTCCATCACTAACAAGAGATGACTACAATGTGTGTTAGATCTGAATCTAGTCAAGCACACACCACAACAAGGAAAAACAAGCAATCACACACACAAAAGATACGAGGATTTTTATAGTTTTGGCAAGATTGCCTACGTCCACAAGCAGAAAGATTTCACTAGCCAATAAATCTCTCTCTCTCCCTTTACAGTCTTTCTCTCCGTGTTCCCTTCCCTGCTGTCTTTCTTGGTTACAAAGAACTACCAAAGAGAATATATAAAGAGAATAAGAAAGAAAACAACTCTAATTAATTGAGCCCTCCACTCAGGCCCAATAAGGACCTTTTGAGCCAAACCCAACAATCTCCACCTTAGCGAAAAATGTCCGACCCTTTGAAAAATTGTTGAAATGTGTCTAAAACGCATACCTTGTGGGAACCCCATCCCACCATGACTGCACCTCAATGGAGATGAGGTGCACCTTCACTATTTAACAAGAGGAGAGATTGAGCAAATCCAAGCAATGCTTGAACTTTTCTGTAGTTACTAGCTTGGTAAGCATATCAGTTGGATTATCATCTGTGTGAATCTTCTGAATGGAGATCTCACATGTAGTGACACAATATCGAATTATGTCTTTGGGTTTAGGAACTAACTCCTAGACTGAATTCTTTTGGAGAGATTCCATCCCATCCATCATAGCACCCATCCAACCTTGTCTTTCACTACTTTCCATAGCTTTTTAAAAAAAGGTTGGATCGCCACTGCCGGTAATAAGAGCAAAGTGTACTTCATCCTCATCTCATCCATACCGTTAAGGTGGCTTGATGATTCTCTTTGCCCTTCCTTATACTAGACTTGAGGGTTCCTGCTGAATCTCACGTTGTTCATCACCTTCAGATGTACCAACATCTAATGAACTTTGAACTTATTCCTTGGTTGTATTATTTGAAAGAGGAACAACTTCCGTAACCACTTTTCCAATACTGTGCCCTTGGACTTCACTGTCATGTTCTCTATTCAGCATAGAAGTTTCATCAAACACAACATCTTTGCTGCAGATCTTTTTTCCGTTTTCTGGATCCCATAGTTTATACCCCTTTGCACATTTCTCAAAAAGGAATATACATTTGAGTGACTTGGAGTCTAACTTGGATCTTTCATCATGAAGAATGTGCACATAAGCTAGACAACCGAATACCTTTAATGAAGAATAGTCCACCTCTTTACCTGTCCACACTTCTTCTGCAACTTTACCTGTCCACACTTCTTCTGCAACTTTACAATCAAGGCGTCTTGATGGTGACCAATTAACCACATAGCATGCATGGTTAACTGCTTCTGCCCAAAAACTTTGAGGCAACCCTGCATGAAGTCTCATACTCATTGCTCTTTCTAGAAGTGTCCTATTTATTCTTTCTGCAACTCTATTTTACTGAGGATTCTTTGGAACAGTGAAGTGCCTTATAATGCCTTCATCATTGAAAATTTGTAGAAACCTATCATTTCGGTATTCACCCCCATTATCTGATATCAGATACTTGACTTTTCTGCCTGTTTGATTTTCTACTTTTGCCTTCCACTTTTTGAACTTAGTGAATACTTCAGATTTCTCTTTCATAAAATAGACGCAAACCTTTCTTGAAAAATCATCAATAAATGTTACAAAGTAGTATGCTCCACCTTTTGACATAACCGGGGCTGGTCCCCACACATCGGAGTGAATGTAGTCTAGAATACTACTGCTTCTACAACCGTTGCCTGTCGTTTTAAATCACACATTTTTCTACTTGCAAAAAACACAGTATTTACAAAAATCCAGCTTGCATGTTTTCACACCCTTTAACAACTGCCTTTTGTGTAGTTCTAACATGCCTCTCTCACTCATATGCCCTATACGCATATGCCATAATTGAGACTCATTATCACTGGTTTTATCATCCATGGAGACTGCCACTCCACCTACAACTGTGTTTCCCATAAGCTTATACAGGTTGTTCCCCACTCTAGTACCTTTCATTAATACTATAACACCTTTGGACACTTTCAGCAAACTATTTTTTGCCATGAATGTGCACCCTTTGAATTCAAGCAAGCCTAACGAGATTAAGTTTTTCTTGAGTGCTAGTATATGTCTCACATCACCTGGGGTTCTCACAACTCCATCTGCCATTTTAATTTTAAAGAAGAGAAAAAAATAGACCCCTGGCCGATCTGTAGCCCTCAATTTGATCAGGATCTCCTCTATTTTCTACAAACCAAGAGCCAGTCTCTCTCTCCTCTACAAAGGAACACCTTGCAAACTATCTCTTTGCAACCAGAGAACCGAACAGATCCTCCGTCTTCTTTCTGGCTAGCAATCTGCCGATCCGCTTCTTCCCTAGCAGATTCGATCTAATCCATCAACCGCATAACCCCAAGTAATCTCCACCTGACTCTGATACCACTTGTTAGATCTGAATCTAGCCAAGCACACACCACAACAAGAAAAAACAAGCAATCACACACACAAAAGACACGAGAATTTACGTGGTTCGGCAAGATTGCCTACGTCTACAGGCAGGAACATTTCACTAGCTAAGAAATCTCTCTCTCTCCCCTTACAGTATTTCTCTCTATGTTCCCTTCCCTGCTGTCTTTCTTGGTTACAAAGAACTACCAAAGAGAATATATAAAGAGAATAAGAAAGAAAACAATCCTAATTAACTGGGCCCTCCACTCAGGCCCAATAAGGACCTTTGAGCCAAACCCAACAATGTGGGCTGCGAAAGGGTTGGATCCCTAGGGCCTAAAAGAAAAAAATGATTTTAATTTTTTCTTACTTCATTGCTACTAGGGCAAGGAATGTGAATAAGAGCGTAAGGACGAAGCAACTAAAATTAATGGATTTTTTTACAAATTAACCTAGTTAAAACCTCACATTAATCTAAGATAATATATTATGTCGATTATCTTATTACGAGCACAAGCAACAAAACCTGCTTGCAAAAGATTTTCAAATAATTACCTTGATCTGGCAATTTTTCTAAAGGGTTATGAAATAATAATAAAAATAAGAAAGTAATTAAATTCTTTATTAGAAACCCTCAATTCAAATATCAAATGGTGACTTAGGGAACATTTGCGCGGGCAATTTTTGATTAAAAAAAGTGAGGATTGTGGAATCGCTTTTCAATACTACTGAAACTTATGTTAGGTCCTATTTAATTAGAGAAATTTATGAACGAAATTTGATTTATTTGAAATTTATGTTATGCTTTTAACTTTTATCTCTTAAAAACTTTAAAAATCCCTGTTTCATATAAGAATTCAGAATTTTATTCCACATGAAAAGCTACTTTTAACTTCATGAAATTCTTGTAACCATACAGGCCCGCAACCACATCTTTTTTTATAGGAAACAATACAAAAAAATGAAATAAATTTATTGTGATTCCACATAAAAGGTGTGAGAAACTTTAAACCTTGGCACAGGTTAAGGTCCCAGTTGATGTATGCTATGCAGATATAAATAGTGAGTAATCACAAACAATCAAACAATAATCAAGATAGATGGATATAGGATTTTTACGTGGAAAACCCAATCGGAAAAAAATATAGGACCTACCACCGGTCCGTCAAGAACAATCACTATGAAGAAGAAGTTACAAGACAACTTACTACCCTTTAACCTAGTTAAACACGACCTAAGGGACTGAAGCTCTTCTTGTCAACGCACACGTCATTCACTCTCTTCTGGATTAATCTTTATGCCTTGAAGCCACTCAAGACGAACACGTACAGCGGAGAAGCGAACTGGAACTCAGAAGGAGGCGTTGCGGAACTTCAAGTGCAGAATACCTTCTGGGAAGATGAAATCTCTCTAAATATTTTAGGGTTTTGATCTGGAGAGCACACACACTTCATGGGAGAGGTGTTCCTTAAATAAAGAGGAGCCCTAGAGTCCTTTCTGTCATTGATTCGCGAAGGATAAGGATGCACACAAGGTAATCCTGAAGAAATAGAGCTTCTGAATTGCGCAACTGTAGACCCAGCCGATCGATCGGGTACCCAATCCGACCGGTCGGGTATGGGTCCGACCGGTCGATCTTCAGTTCTGTCTTCAGATGTCAGTATGCAGGAAATTCGACCGGTTTGATGTGCTGTCCGGCTAGTCCGAAGATAAAACACTTGGATGCTCATGTCTGAGTAGAAGATCATCATCTGTGGCGACAATAGAGTGTTCAGTCTATCTAAAATATAAATTTACAACGCTAGAAATCCAAGTTTTGGCCATCTCATAAAATTGCCAATATTACATGCCTTTCAAGGTGCGTTTCTTGGGGGGGGGGGGGGGGGGGGTCCTAATTATTATTATTATTATTATTTCTATGGTAAATGAAAAAGATCTGCAGGATACACACAAACCTGCTCTTAGGTGCCTTATTATTTTTTGCAGGGCTTCTAGGTCGGGCCATGGCAGGTACCCTCATAGGAGGCCCCCCTTGACCATAACCTTCCATCTCACCCTACCCAATTGATCAACTTGTGAGTGAGTTCCACCAAACTTTGCTACTGCTCCATATACAAATATTCCTGATCGATCACAGCTTAGAAAAACAAACCCATTACTCAGATGGGCCCATTAAATGCATTGGTTCACCGAAACCTGACCCCACTCATGAACTCTCCACCAATTGGCTCTGGACTCCTGCACCTGTTTTGCAGTGGACGGCTCAGTGTCTCTCACCCTCATACTCCCACGTTGGAACTATCGAAACACCTCTCTCTCTCTCTCTCTCTCTCTCTCTCTGAGTCCTCTTCCACTGTCAAAAGAGAGAGACGGACAAATAAAAGAACCAAATCGCACTACATATTCAAAACGACTTCTTCTTCTTCTTCTTCTTCTTCTTCTTTCTCTGTTTTCTTCTGCCTCAGATCTCAATCTCAGGCCATTGCAGCCGCTGATCTTCCACGAATTCTCTCCATTCCTCTACAGATCTTCAGACATCTCCATTGCCAACGGCTTCGCCAATCAGGTCTTGTTTTTCTTCCGTTTTTTCTCGAATCTTCTGCTGTTTTCTTAATGATTTCCCGTGTTGGTGGTGAATTGGAGAAGTAAATTGGGTTAGAACAGTAGAAAGATTGGATTTTTACATTGTTTTTAGATTTTTCGTGTTTTTTTGGGGTATGGGTTGTTGATTTTAGGTGATTTGGAGTGTTGGTGTGGGTTTTGGGGAGGAGATTTTGATGTTTGTGGGTTTTGGAAGGGTTGTTGATGTGGATATTGGTTTGTTGCTGTGGGTTGGGGATGATTTGCTTTGATCTTATGTGTTGGAGATGGAAGATGAATGGGGTTGGGTTTTTTTTAATGGTGGTTTCTGTAGATTGGTTTTGGGTGTTGATATAATCTGGGTAGATGTTTGGTTTTCAATTTAGAAGAATCTAATTTGGAATCTTCAGTTTTGCTTGCTAAGTGAAGTTGTAGCGGAGGTGAGTTGAGTTTTTAAATGTTAGATGGGTTTCTCATTTGGTTGATTTTGGTCTGGAATCTATAAATGGATTGTGAGAACTTTGGGTTTTTTTTTAAATTTATTTTTTGGTCCTTTAACAATTTTAAAATTAAACTCTAGGAGCTGAAATGACTGTTCAAAGAAATCGGTTTCTTAAGTTCTTTTGTTTGGGAGATTTTCTTTCTATTGGTTTTCTTGGGTCTTTTTTTAAACCTCTCTATTAGGTTAGTGTATACTTAATTTATTTTATTTTATCTCTTTCTTTTTTTTTTAAACAACATATGTATTATTTCATAACACATAGATGGGATAAGGTTCTGATGATGATGATGATGATTTGTATTGGCTCATAGATTTGGCCACTAGATTAATGGCAAATAGGAAACCATGAAGGGAAATCAGGTGTTCTTGCCTCTTACTGTGTTTGGCTTGGAATACAAAAGCATGCCTTTTTTTGCATCTTGGATTATCCTTACTTGATATGAATCCTAGTCACAACACAAATTACCTTAAAGTTGAAAGCATATTCACATGTTCAAGCTAAAGGAAATATGAAATCAGTCCAATGTTAACTGCTTTTCAAGTGTCAAGCTTCATTAAGGTTGAAAAATCCTTCATATGGGAGAAATCAACACTAAAAGTAACTTGTTTGTGCAATGAGAGAATTTCACTCTCACAGGAGGACAGGAATCTTGCACTTATACCCCTTCCATAGGAAATCAAAACCCCTCTATTAAGGAAAACCAGTTCATTTTTTCCCTTTTCCGCAAGTTGCACTAAACAATGGAACAATGGGTTGCACCAAAAAAAAAAAAAGGAACAATTTTCCTCTCCTCATCGCACAAATGCACCATTGTTTTTTACGTGTGTGGATTAGTAAAGCGGAGATGGATGTCAAATCATGGAAAAAGTAAAAGTAAGGTATATTAAAGTAAAAAAGTAGACGTGACCCTTGTTTGGATAGTATAAGGTAAAGTATAGGTGAGTGAAGGGTTGTAGATTAGAAGCACTTTTTTTGTTATGAAGTTTACTACACCACAGTTTATCACACTTTCATTTAAAAAAAGGTGGGGTGTAATATGGAGTAAATGGTGTGACTTTGTAAGTGTACTTTTTGACAACACTGTGTTCGTCCAAACATGGTGAATTAAAAGTGTCACCTCACATACCTACTTTTACTACTACTTGTGCTAAACAAACAGGCCCAAAGAATACCAAATGTTGTATTCTTTTCTTTCTTTACCTGTTACAAATTTTCTATTGAGCTTATATAGAATACTACATGCAATACTATTTAATGATATGTGTACGAGAACTCACAACATTTCATTGGCATGCCCATATTCTCCCAAGCATATCAATTTCACTTGAATCTTTAATAGGAGATGTTTACGCTTTACATACAAACATTAACTACTAGCAGACATTCTCCTAAGCATATTAATTACACTACAATTCCCTTAAGATTCGGGTTAGCTTCATGCAATCATTAACTACTATCACTCATTATTCTATGCGCTAGTAGTAATACTCCATTATTCACTCTTCTATTGTGACTCTTTGATTCACTACATGGCACATGCAAACACTAATGGAAACACATAGGGTTTCAATGTGAGTAGAGCCCAAAACTAATTTTGACATGACCTCCGTACATGATTCCAAACCAAGCACATATGGCGTAACCAAGCCTGGATTGGTCAAATCAAGTTCTTAAATCATGGTTGGGTTGGGTTGGCTCAGTAGAAAATTAGAAAAACTTGTTCTTTGAGATGCATAGAATATATATATGTGTATTAAATGATATATTGCAATGTCACACTTACACGTATATCGGCCTAGGGTTGGGATGCCCGAGGCCTCAACCTGGGCCACCATGAAACCAGTCGGGTTCGACTTTCCTACTCCGAGCCCTGCTTGAACATGAATTGGCCAGTCGGGTTTTGGTTAGGTATTGCAGAAGTTGCAGCCCTATAAAAGCATTGTTGCTAATTAAATTCTATGTGAAAATTTTTAATCCATCATTCCACTATTATCATGGTCAGATGTATTGCTATTGATGAGCTGGGCATCCCACTAGGCTGATGCATCTAGTCCCTGCAATAGTTGCAATGGAATCTTTGACGATAGGGATCATTTGATGAAATTTTTGACAATGGACTTGATGATGGGAGGTTATTCATCACTTTTATTAGAGGTTGTACTAAGATCGCAATTCCAGTTTAATCATATGAGGAAATTTGCTGTTTTCTATACCCAAAATACCCACTAAATTTGAGCGTGCAGTCTGTAAGTTGTTGTTGAGCATATATTGAGTGCTGTGACCAGATAGGAAAACAAAAGCCACATCCAAACAACACATTTTTTTTAAAAGCCAAATGCATAGTTAATTTCCTCTCAACAGTTTCATGTTTAGTTGGTTTTGTTTTAAAACTAGAGGAAGGAAGGATCTTTGTAAGTTTGTTTAAATTTGGCTTGATGAATATGGCCATCAATCATTAAAAAAAAAAAGAATATGGCCATCATTGTCTCTAAAACATGCTCAGTATGAATTGACAATGTTCAATGAAGGGAATAAATGAATAATGAATTATGAATCCTACAACTCCTGGGAAGTTTGATCCCTCTGATATCTGCTTCTTAATTTCATTATGGATCAAAAAATGCAAAGTGAGCACTTAAGCTAGCGTCCCATAGGCATCTTTTCTTCTCCCGTCTTGTACTCTCCTTCTCTAGCAGAATGTATGTGAAGTTGCATGTCTGAATCACATTTTTTTTTCGAATGTTTGATTCTGTATTGAACTGAGATTTGAAATTTTACTTTTGTAAATATTCCTTATTTGAAATCCATTTCATTGTTTCAGATTAGATCGTTGCTCATCATTGATTGCAGATTTGGTATCTGACATCTTTGGCGGTCAACACTGCTTAATGGTCACATGGGTCAAGGGTTCAAGAAAGAGCATTAAGATTTTTCTTTCATGGGATCCCTTTGATGAAGATACGTAAGGCGTGGTGGCTAGGCATAAGAGACATCCAAATCATGCCGGCACCGCGCCGACCTCAATCAAGGCGGCCACAATGGATTATCACATTGGTTTTTTTAGTGTGCGTGCCACTGATCGGGGCCTATGTTTATGTATCTCGACACTATGCAGCTTGTCACTTCTTCTATTCAAGCGGTTGCATTTCTTTTAAGCAATGGCTTCCACCTTCTCCTGCCAGGGTTTTTACTGATGATGAGATTGCAGCTCGTGTTGTCATAAAGGATATTCTGAACATGCCTTCTGTCCAGTCAAAGAATCCTAAAATTGCATTCATGTTCCTGACTCCTGGTTCTTTGCCCTTCGAGAAGCTATGGGAGAAGTTCTTTCTTGTAAGATTTCTTATGTGTGTTTAAGTTAGTCTAGAAGGTTGTTTCTTGCATACCTTTTCAGTTCTTTACTAAGTTCATGATCTGCTTATCTCTTCTTGCTATATTAGTTTCTCCTTTCAAAGATTCTTGTTTGTTTGAATCATGAGTGTGGGAGTTAATGCTTCTATATAGAGATTAACTATGAAGCTACTTGCCAACAATGCAACTACTATGATGGTACGACATTCTCCCCTTATGGCAAAGATCCTGGGATTGATCTGCATAAGAGCTGTAACAGTTTCTATCTACCTTAATGGTTGATGTAATCACCTGTGTCCTAAAAGGGAAATAAAGTCTGAAACTGTGTCATATATACTGAGTATATTGAACTAAATCCACTTACCAATAGACAAAAGAGGCCCAATTCAGCATTCAAAAACACACATAATATAACTGTAGTATGTGTGATATGAGAGACTCAAGTAATCTTTTTTTTTTTTTGATCCATTCAGTGGTAACCTCACGGTTGTGTCTTTACCAGAAACACATTTACACAACTTATAAAAAAACATTGGAAAACCCCTACAAATACAATGAACCTTCTAAATGAAAATCCAATAGCCGACTCTAAACAAACACAACAAGGAAAAACTGAGAAATCAAACTAAATGTAGGGCTTGATTCTTTGGTGGCAGCAAGATATGGGCATGGGCACGGATATGGGGATAAGGAATACAGCTCTATGCTTTTGGAAATCTAGGATGCGGATATGAATTCAGGTGTCCTAATTTTTCCTTTAGATCATGTTTGAATTAATGAAATTATGATTGTTTATGTTCCTTTCTAACATTTTTTTTATGTTGAGAAGTAAGAAAATTTAAAGAACTATACAAATAATGAATTTGCTAAATAGGATATGCTAAACTTATGCTCTAGAAGTATCGGTGTAGTATTGGGTACCAATACAAGTTTTGTGTCGATCCAATATGGATATGTCTGGCTTGTACAAGTATCTGGGTATCATTGCTGACACCCAGCTACTAACTTCAGAAAAAAAGCTTAGAACAACTTACATTACACCACAATCAAAGCTTCTTCTGTTTCATCTATATAAGTTGATCATATTTAATCAAGCTTCTAACGATTCTGCAATTCTCATGGCCCCTTCACCATATTTCTGGTCAGTTTATGCAACAGAACTATGTTAGGACCACAACATAATGTAGAGGGGCTGTTTAGTGTCTATATCTAAGAAGCACAAACACTTCTAAGAAAGTGACGTATCTGTATTGGACATGTATCGAACACCGATACTCCTCGGACACTTTCAGACACATGTCCGGTACTATTTTAGCCGTGTCCATATTTAAGAACTAAATATCTTAATTTCGGACACTTGTTCAACACACTTTTGGTGACGTGTCCCACAATTCCTATCTCATGTCTATGACTAAAAAATAAATATGCGACTGATATTTCTTAGACACTTGTTAACATGTGGTTACTAATACTTCTAAACTTGATATATGATAATTTTATACCATCGACAAATGTATGATTGTTAATATTAATCATATCACAAGTACAAGACAAATAAATCTTTTACTAAAGAATAGGCCTCGAGATTAGCTTCTTTTTTGCTTTTTGTTTTATTTTTTATTTTTTATTTATTTGAGGGAGGGGAAAGAGATGATCACTCCTTTTTCTTTGTATGGATTTTATGGAATTATAGATATTTCACGTTTAATGATTATGAATTATGTTTTAGTGATATTTGATAATTTGATATATTTGTTAGTTGGTACTTGAATTTTTATTTTTTATTACTAAATTGATTAAAAAGTTAAAACTGTATTATTTTTTTAGTATATGATTATATAAATAAATAAATGTCTATTATTAACGTGTCCCTCGACGTGTCCGTGTCCTTTTTTTTTTAGAAATGCCGCGTTAAGGTGTTCGTGTCATGTCGTATCTGTGTCCCATGTCCGTGTCCATGCTTCTTTTGTCTATATAATGAATTCAAGAATTACAAAGGGCATTTCAACTCTTTGGTTGTAGACTACAAAGGCAATGGATATCTGATCTGAAGTCTTAAGTGCTTCTTAACTTCCTGAGATTTCATTACATATGTTCTTAACATACATATCTTCTTTTGTACTGCCAGGGTCACGAGGACAGATTCTCCATTTATGTACATGCATCTAGGGAAAAACCTAAACATGTTAGCCCTTTATTCATTGATCACGACATTCACAGCAAGAAGGTATTTGATTCTGTTTGTTCACCTACATTTCATCTTATATCTGCATGAACTTCATAGAATTCTTTAATATGGATTTTCTGATGGTAATTCCTAAACTTTACTCCTTAACAGGAGGGTTTCCTTTATATATAAAAAATCTTAAAGTCATTTTCTATGAATAAACATTAGTCATCGTTGATTGCATGTCTGTTCATCATGCAAGTTATGCTGTGGATCAGAATTTATTTGTCCAGTTGGATCTCTATAAATGGCCACTGCATATTAAGATCTTTTTTTTTTTTTTTAAATTTATTATTATCATTGCATTGAGCAGTTCATCATGGAAGTTCCCTTCTGCGTTTGATTAATACTATACACGGTGGGATTTATTATTACCATTACCATTACCATTACTATTACTATTATTATTGTTATTATTATTATTATTATTATTTAAGTCAAAGTAGTTTATTAGATGAAAATTGGATGAAAGGGGGATTCAATGCCTTAATTAGAGAGAGTTGCCCCATCATAGGTACGGTGTATTGCAAACAGAAAGCCAAAAGACACATACTTGGGGAAAGGATCCTGTTGCAAAAATCAATCATTGTAGGCTGCCCGCTCAGACTCATCTAATCTGAGCAAAAGCTTGATTTCAGTTATTTGTGATGTCTCAGGTCTCCTTTGTCAATGGAGGCCCATTCCAGGCCCATGATTCATGTGTGACTGGGTCAAATAAGGTGCTTTGATACCATGACATCTCAATAAGATGTATTAAGAATAGATGAAAATGGTGGGAGAAATCTGTATCCCTTTGAGGGATCGACAGGTGTATTATATAAGGGCTGCGAGCCCAATCAATCAGATACAGTCAAGCCTTTAATGAGGCATATAATCTATACAATGAAATCTAGATCCAAAATCTAAGCTAATCAATTGTACAGTATATCCAATTTACAGCTCTTGTATTTGACCCACTCACATGTGAGTTATGGGCCTGGAATGGGCCCCTTGACTAAATCATGTAGCATCCATGGTGCAGCACTTCAACCTCTGACCATTGTTCTGATAATTGAGAATTGTATTTAAAATTGTTCAAGGGGTTGTTGAATCAGATTGTACAGTGAAATGTAGGATTCTACATTTTTCTTGTAAAAATAGAAAACTGATATCTTTGAAAAGAAAAAAGTAGTTATTCGTAATCCATCCATGGAAATTGATAGGAGCATCAATATAGATAAATAAAAGTATGATACAGTTATATGAAGAATATCATTAATATGTATTAATAATATGGTAATTGACATATATTTGAATTGTTAAATATGTTTAAGATAGCAATTTTTTTTAATATGGTATGTTTAAGATATCAATGGTACCAAGAAAATAAATGAGTTGTAGTTTTTTTGTTGTTACTATTTTATTTTTTTTTCTAGAACATTAATATTACTCTTGAAGTTAAAACAAGTGTTTATGAAGAAAAAAAATGAAATAAAATAAAGAATGTAGGATGAATTCCCATACATATAGTTGAATGTTCCAGTTATTTCTCTAAAATCTCCCGACTGAAAATGCTAGAAATTCTAAAGGGATTTCATTAATCACTATATAATCTCTGTAAAAATAGCTAACAGAAAAGGAAAGTAAAAAGTTTTTAATAGTAATTATTTTGCTGTGGCAATCTCACCAAGATGAATTGCTTATTCTTTATTTTGGACACCCCATTCTGCTGCGGAGTATTGAGCATAAAACAGTTCACGTTTGATTCCTATCTTTTGGAGTAGGGAATCAAACTCCCTTGACTTATAAATGGGATTTATTGTGTGGGTACTAACTTTTTCTTTAGGATTCAGGATACAAATCATAGGGTTCAAACGATAATGCCTGCCACCCTTTTGATTGCACAAGCTGAATCCCCTCACTAGTTAGAGAGGAAAATTCAGCTTTACTGCCCCCTTAAGCCTAGTTCTAATTGCTATAATCTCTGCAACATTTTGCTGGAACCCCGACAAACCCCATCAGTGTCTTGGATAAGCTCATAAACACCTGCTGGGATCATGTTACTTATAGCACTACTATCAAATATTAGCTTATAAAATCTATCTAAGGCAGTCTCCATCTGGCAATAATGAGCTGTTGGCAACTATAATCATTGATTTTCCTAACATCTATCATGGGTAGGTATAGCCACTCCTGTCGAGGGTTTTGGAGACCGACACTCGTGAGATTACCTTATGTTTAATTTGAGAAATATGGATTACCAGGTCTACCACTTTTCCTTTTGAACAGACTTTGTTTCCCTCTTTCCAATTGATCATATCATAGATATGGAACACAGGAATATAAAATAGGTCCATGAAGAGAGCAATAGTCTGCATGATATTTCTTTTTAAAAAAAGCAGTAGTCTTTATGTTGAGAATTGAGATTCACATGCCTCAATGCTGGAAGTGCTTAAAGGACCCAACCCATGAGAGCAAGGGATTCCACCTTCTGTGGCACACTAAAGTTAAGAAATTGGTGATCAATCAACTTTGTGTTCTCCAAGCAAATGATACCAAATGATATACCTGCCCTCCTTTTTTCTTATCTTTTATTTGCTTCAGTTTATCAACTGTAATTTTTTTTCCTGCACTCCATCCATCCAATGTCATACTCATCACACTTGATGGAATTGACATGGACCATAATGTTGCAAAGTGGTTGAGTTGGCTAAATAATCACAATGCAACAAGAAAACAGACACAACCATGGAGCAACCACTGTTATACCTGTCCAGATCCTCTTATCATTAAATGACTGTGGTTTATGAACTTCATTCCAGGGGCTTTTCCCGTACTCTTCCGAAAGAAGCATCTGAGGAAATGACTTGTCATGGGCTTGTGTGATGAAGAATGATTTGTTTGGGTAAAAATTTTGTGCTTATGTTGATGGGTCACTTCCCCAAAGACTAGAAAGGGGATTTTCCTACAAAAGATGAAAAGTTCTTTGCTTCAAATTGGATGACTTGTGTACTTCCATTGAGCCCCATATACACCATTACCTCCTTTGCGACTTATAAAGATATTTGGGATTACATACGTCATCTTGGTTGTCAGGATGATTCTCCACCTTTCCATCAGTTGCAACATGAAAAACATGCCTTAGTACATGGTGACATAAGTGTGCTAGACTATTAGCGAAGCCTTAGGATTCTATAGGACCATCTGAACATGTTGGACCCCTTTAAAAGATAGGGGCACTGATTTTGATGCAATCCTAGGGTTAGGATTTGCAATCGTGAGTGCTTGGTACAATGAGGGGTTTCCGCAAAAACAATCACACGATGAAGGGAGCTCTCCAACGATAAAACTCATAGAAAAATTATATTAACTCAAAAACTCTGAGATTGTGATCTCTACAATGCGATATAAATAAAAAAAAAAACTTAGTGCCTAAGAAAATCTAATCTAATAATAGAAACTTCCATAATAACAATTTAGTTAATAAAATAAAATGCCCTAATCTATGATAAGGGGGACCACTTGTGGATGGTGATCATTTGAGATGGTGTTTTTTTGGGGAAGGGGATGGTGCATGTCGCATGAAGGTGGGCTTAGATTGGTTGGGATTTGGTTGGGTTGGGATTGGGTTCGCTTTGGTAGGATGGGTGTCTTGGGTTCTGTGGGTTTTTTTATCGGAATGGAGGTTGGTGTTTGTCTGGGGAGCTTGGTTTCGGTGATGAGGGATTTTGTTGGTGGTTGTGGTTCTGACGGACTTGGATGGTTGTGGACGTAGAGATTGGTGAAGGATGGGATATGGGCAATGGAGAAGCGGGGATTGGGGTAACACGCTGATGATCAAGTTTTATTCGTCTTTGATACCAATTGATGCAATCCTAAGGTTAGGATTTGCAATCATGATTTCCTTGATAGAAGGAGGGGTTTTCACAGAAAAAATCACACAATGGAGAGAGCTATCCAATGAGAAAACACATAGAAAAATTATATTAACTCAAAAACTCCGAGACTATGATCTCTGCAATGCCATATAAATAATAAAGGAAACCTAGTGCCTAAGAAAACCTAATCTAATAATAGAAACTTCCCTAATAACAATTCAGTTAATAAAATAAAATAATCCTGATCTATGATCAGGGGGACCACTTGTGGGCCCATATTGCATCAGATTCTAAAGGAATTCCAATGGTCATTAGAAACATGACATTGTCTCACCTTCTCTCCTGTATGCTTTTAGTGCAAGGCACCAAGGGGTGCTGCTCCCATTTCCGTTAAAACAGTCCTCTGTTACATGTTTCTTTGCTGCATTACTGAAAAATCAAGAAACAGCCAGCTTGCAAGGGCGTACATTGTGTTCGTCCAGAACTGAACCACGTCTGATTCCCTTTCCTGTCGTTAATATTCAGGTTAGAACTTCTCGTTGATATCAGTATTTCCTGTCTATATTCTGGATGCATGTGTCACTGACGCATTCATCTCGCACCAGTCCCTTTGATGTTCTGCTTGGACATCAAGACTTGCTCTCACATCCCTTCTGACCAGTTGTCAATATGTCAGAGCACCTTTCCAAGTAGCACCTGTTTCATTTTCTTCAGGGGCCTAATTGCTTGACCCCCATCCAACTACATCCTGCACACAACCTGCTGATCAACCAGGTGATCTTTCCTTCTCTCTTCCACTGCCTAACATGGAAAATCTCACTGCAGCTATCTGATTTCATTAGTACTTAGTTGGGTACCTGATAATAGACATGCAGCGAAGGGAGGTAAGCACAAGGTTTTAAAATTGGACTTGGGGGCGACTCAGTTGGCTGTGAGTCAAGTTGTCTGGGTTGAGTCAGGCGGAGTTGCATCCAAGAGCCCAACAAGACCTTTAAAATTGAAAAAAAAAAGATAAAAAATGGAAAATGATGCACTATTAATTTAAACCACTTATTTTAATTATTTATAATGAATTTAAGTTATAATATGTGATTGGTTTTGATTTTCAATTTTTGTACAGTTGCTGAAATCACCTCTGATTTTTGAATGATTAGATCTTCTAGAAAATGTAGTTTTGATATTCCAAAATCAACATCTTCTCACAACAAGAAAATAGAGGAAAAAATATTACTTTTGGACTTTTCCCATCGGATTGGGCGACTTTAAGAACCATGGGTAAGAAAATTTGGGCATCAACACAGGCTGGTACATGCTTTGTTGTTTGAATTATTATTATTATTATTATTTTTGTTATTTCATACTGATGTGCAGTTTCAATCCCCAATGTTAGCAACTGTGATAGACCAAGAGGAAAAGATTAAGGACTCAATAGATGAGGAAACCATCGTCATGACCTTTGTTGTGGATCGATCTGACACTTTATAGAGTGGAGAATCCAGTCAATCAGTACAATTAAGCCCAAATTGCAGCTAATCAGAATAATTTTGATTACAAGGAATGAAAATAACCTTCTATTTAAGGGAAGCCAGTATGTAAGATCATGGTGATTGATATTGTGCATATATGGTATGTTTCATACACATGTGGGATATCCTATCTCTATCTTTGATGTACAAGTTGGGGCCACAGGTGGGGCCTTGAGCTCATCTTGTTGTAGTCCGTCTCTACAAATACACTGTATGCAGAAAGTCTGTATTGCATGTGGTTTCACTTTGTGTTTTTATCATATGTTCCTTACAGCTTTAGTATCCATTATGTTCTGAAAATGTTAACCGTGAACTTTACAGTCATGTGGGAAGATTGGACAATAAACTTCTGAGAATGAGTTTGAAAATGTTTTTTCAGGAGATGTTGGGCTGAGGTTACTATTTTGGTATTTTGTCATTACTATAACTAAAATCTTAGTTTGGAACATGAACTTTTTGTGTCTGCGGCTGCATATGCATGCATGCATGCACTTCCAAGTTTGTCTGTCCCTGTGGATGCATCTGTACATGTGCCTGTGCATGTATGTGCGGTGTTAGGTGCACGTGCGCGTGCGGTATGTGTGCCTGTGCATGTTGGCTGTCGTATGCATATGCTTGTGAGTGAGTGGCGTGTATGTGTGCACGTGTTTGCATGCATGTGCACATATCCATGTGTGGATGATCTGAATGCTCATTTGGTTCTAATATAGGGTTTCTATATGGATGGCATCTAAAACAATTGCAGGTAGCTTGGGGGAAGATTTCTATGGTTGATGCTGAGAAGAGGCTTTTGGCAAATGCACTCCAAGACACTGATAACCAGCATTTTGTCTTGCTTTCTGACAGGTGATTGACTTTAAAAATTGGTGTGATTCTTAATGTCAAAAAGGATCCTAGTCAAGTCTAGAAATCTTCTTGCACATTTAATCACAAAATTTTGATATGTGATGTAATATTTATGATAGAGACAGAGTGAAAATATCTGGCCTAACGTTCGCATGATCTCATCTATGTTCGTATTGAGTCTTCTCCAGAATACCAAGTTATCATGCCAAATAAAAAAAAAAATTGGTAGATCTTTCTTTTTTTTCTTTTCTTTTTGTATTTCCTTATTGTATTTGGTTCTTGTGGTCTATATTAAATACATAGTAGATTGTAGCTAAGATTTATTTTAGGATTAATATTGTTTAGATTTAAAGTCATTTTAAAAAATGTAACTGTGGTGGGTTTTAGATAAAATGAGTGTCTCAAGAGGTTATATTGAAATCATTAAAGATGTGTAAGGGAGCGGTAATGAGTGTGAGAACTACTTGTGAGGTGATAGGTAAGTTTCCAGTGACGATAGGTTTATATCAGGGGTCAATTTTAAGCCTCCATCTCTTTACACTGATAATGGCGAGTTAATTGCCCATATTCAAAAGGAGGCACTTGGTATATGTTGTTTGTAGATGATATAGTATTAGTGGACGAATCGGGAGATGACATGAATGAGAAACTTAAGAGATGACAAGAGCTATGACAGCCAGATAGGGCATGGATATGGAAAGGACACGCTGTGGACACGACAGGGACAAGGATTTTACACACAAAAAGTGAAGTATTAAATACGATACAACACGATATGTTGGCCATTTTTGAAGTATCTGTGCATCATAGGACAAGAGGCTTTAGAATCCAAGGGCTTTAAAATAAGCCACATAAAGATAAAATATATGGACTGCAACTTCAGTGGTGATGTATAAGAAGTTAAAACTATTGTGAGAGTTGAAGCTCAAGACATTCCACAAAGAGACTCATTCCAATACCTTATTTTGATAATTAGTAACGATGGAGAGATTGATAAAGATGTTAAACATAGGATAATAATAGGATGGTTGAAGTGTAGGATGCTTCAAGAGTGCTTTGTGGTCAGCGCATACTAACAAAGATCGACAAATTTTAGAGGGCAACAATTAGAACAGCTATGACCTGTGGAATAAAATATTGGCCAATTAAAACGCAACAAATGCATAAAATTAGTTTAGCAGAAATGAGAATGTTGAGATGAACGTGGTAAAACCAGGGAAGATAAAATCAGAAATAAGCCCTTTCTAGAGTAATTAAGGGTAGCATCAATAGTTGATAGCTCCAGAGAAGCTTGCTTGAGATGGTTTGGATATGTCCAATGCAAACAAGCAATGGTGCCCTTTACGAAAAGTTTTCCTATGCAAGTTGATAGCCCACCAAGTAGAAGGAGTAGGCCAAAGAGTACATGGATGAAATTAGTAACGATAGATTTGAATAAGTGTAACCTAATCAAGATCTTGGCTTGGGATAGATAGGAATGGAGAAACATAATTCATGTTGGTGACCCCCACATGGTTGGGAAGAGGCTTTCATGATGATGACCAAGGGATGTTCTTGTCAATGGAGATTATTACTGAATGGAGGGATTTTTTTTTCCTTTCCATCCAACAAGCTTATAGGCATGAGAACCTTGGATTGGTGAAGATTCAATACCATTCATGTAAGATTTTGCCAATGTCAGGGTGCTCGCTATTGCAACCCAGAGGCTGGGGGTCAAGTCATGTTACCAATTTTGAAGGTAAAAAAAAAAAATTTGATGATATGTTTTTTGCACCATTCTACCCTAGATTGTTTTTCCAATTAATATAAAGTGGTTTTGGGATGGGTTGGCTCCAATGTTTTAAAATTCAGACTCTGACTCTGTCCCTCTTAAAGTTGAATCTACTGAACTGAGCTGGACCAGGTCGCTCCTTGGAGTCCAAGGGCTTTCAAAATTATAGAGAAATATGAAAACATTAAAAAAGTTGAAAAATAATGTCCTACTACATTAGAAATTTAAGACTCATCATGTTTTGGTTAAGTCTACGAACTTAAGTATAAGTAGCTATTTAATTTTTACTTTTTTTCACTTAGTCAGAAGAATGTTGTGCATCTGATTTTCAAATGCTTAGATCTTCCTCAAAATGTGGTTTTAATCTTCTAAAATCGACATGGAAGATCCTCAAAAGCCTTTCAAAGCTTCTTCGAATAGGAAAATAGGGAGAAAATGATGTGTTAAGGGCCTTTTATATAGGAATGGTCTGAAAGAGGCCCATGCATGGAATTGGACTTGGCTGATTATTAAAACCAAGGTGGCTCTTCATCACCGGACATGTAATCAAATCTTACTTTTAGAATTCAGGCTGGTTTCTGGTTGACATGAACTCAGGGCAGTCCTATATGTGCATGTATCGTGATTTGTTCTGCCGATGGAATTCTCAGGAAAAATATTATTGAGGGGCTGTTTTGAATAGTTCATTGTTGAATTTCTCCAATTCTCTTATCAACTTCTGCAATTATTATTCATGGTGCTTTGGGATAGGAACTTTGTGATTAAGTTGTGCTAGAAGATTAACTTGAATTTGGCACTGGGCAAGTCAAGATGCCCCCGGACACCCATAAGTGACTGAGTCCTTACATACTTCGGAATCTGCCCCATCCTTTTTTTGTTTCAAGGTGTGGGAGCTGTGAGATTAAAAATTGTTTTATTTTATTTTAATGATAGGTCTTTAACAAGCTTCTAGGGTTTGTTTTGAACATCAAAACTAAATCTTTCCAAGACCCAATTATCTGGAGATCAAGGTTTATAACATAAACAGTGAACCTCAAAATCTAATGCTTCTAATGACCTATAACAACTTAGGTCTTTTTCTGAATGGTTTTTAATTATAGAAGATTGAGTCATTAAATTCTGTAATTATATAAAATCACTTTATATACTTTTTTGGACTCTTTAATGATTTCTTTCTCATTTTAGTAACTTATGTATGTTTTAAATGTGACTTGGCTAACTCTGATTAACTCAAGAGTGGCCAAGTCACTCCCCATAGTTTTAAAACCTTGGTCAGGACCATTCCTAACTGCATCATTTCCTACTCCTAGTTTAATTGGTTTTATTGGTGCTATTTGTCATCATTTAGAGTGATTCTATTTTTTATTGTTACAGCTGTGTGCCACTACATAATTTTGATTATGTGTATAACTATCTGATGGATACAAATGTCAGCTTTATTGACTGGTGAGTCATCTGCACTTTCCCACATTGGAACTCTTTCTTTTCCCACCATTATTTCTGTTATGACCTTTCAGAAAACAAAAAAGAGAGATAATTATAGCTGTTTGTTATTTTTACTTGTCAATTGAAAAAGTTCAAATTCAAATGACAAGCCTGGAGTCTTGGTACACCGGCCTGATAGTGGACTGTACTGATCTGGCTTGTGAGATTTTTTTTAATATATTTTTTATATTGGGATGACTGACTGTTTAACTAAGCAAGGGGTAGATAGATCTTGTAATTTAAGTGCCTATATTATGTAGTGTGTGGCTGGTTAATTTCTCTCGTACCATTTCCACTATGGATGGCGTTTTTGGTCTTCTTCAAGCTGAGTTGTACTTCTTTCTTTCTTTGATAAAGTTTTCTGTTACCGATAAAAAAAACTTCTTGGGTTTGGGGAAAACAGAGGAGGCGGAGCAGGGCGGGATGAATTTTTTTTGGTGTTGGGGGGTGTTGGGGGGGGGGGGGGGGGGGGTGTTTGGGTTTGGGTTCGCAGGGGGACTTAACAAGTAGGTATAATAGCTTACAGTGGACTAGATGATGACGAGCTTTATGAGCTTGGGTTTTGGGTCATGGAGATTATGTCTATTGCAAAATTGGTTAATGCTTATTTTGGATGACAATGTGAAAACACCACTTATATTAAATCACTTTCCTTCCCTTTCAGCTTTGAGGACCCTGGCCCTCATGGAGCAGGAAGGTTTTCAAACCATATGTTACCTGAGATTGAAAAGAAAGATTGGAGGAAGGGTGCACAGGTACACTGAAGCTTACTTATTTATGTATATTATAATGATTACGGATTTCATTGATCTCCAGGCAGAATCTAAATATGTGCCCAATAAATATTTCCTGAAATTCAGCTAAAATAGAATTTAATGATGTTTCTGTCTTTTTCAAGCTATTAGTCCCCTGATAGCTCTGCCAAGGTGTCTTCTTGTTTTGTCTTTTGTGTTCAGTCCAGTTTCCAAAGGTGTCATCTTTTTGACATGGTGACTTCTTGAGTCATGTTGGATAATATTAAGTAGGGACTACCGGACTAGAGTTTTTGGTGGGGGATGGGTGGGGGACACTGTTTTCAGAGGAGAATTTCTTGGTTTCTGATGTTTTATTTAATTCCTAATATTGAGATGGTGATAAAAAAAAAAGTGTGGAGAGCCTGGGAGGAACATAAATGTTGAATTTTATCAGTGGGAGAAATCCTCCGGATTTTGAAATGAATTTCAAGTTGCCTTTGCAACTTCTAAATGAGGTGGTCATCCCAAGTGATAAGCACTATCAAACATTTGAGTGCTACCTTCCCAAGGACTCTTCTCGAGCAAGGCCTTCAATTCACTCTTCTAAGCGATACTTTCCCACTAGCAATTGCATGGGATT
Source organism: Sextonia rubra (assembly GCA_037013555.1). Taxonomy (NCBI): domain Eukaryota; kingdom Viridiplantae; phylum Streptophyta; class Magnoliopsida; order Laurales; family Lauraceae; genus Sextonia; species Sextonia rubra. Next base: position 2,200,639 of record JASUAD010000027.1, read on the forward strand.
TTGGAAAGCAATAAGTCGATGGATTCTGAAGTGCTCATCTATTCTAGTGGTGAGCCAGATTAGAACCTTCTTTCATCTCCTGGAGGGTTGCAGTGAAGGAGTTCTAGGTTGTGAGTCACTCGGATTTGGATAGATGTCGTGTGAGGCCAATTAATGGTTGGATCTGTTTCATATTTAACAAGGGTCCTCCTAGTGATTGTTTAAAGTTGAATATTGATAGAAGTTCGTTCAGCAACCTAGGCCTTTAGGTATCAGAAGTACAAGAAAAAACAATAATATCAGCTGTCTCTCTTCTTTTGGGCCGCATGTTCCACACAACTGAAACTCAGGGAGAATAATTGGCTATATAAAGTTTGTGGATCTTTGCAGATATATTTTGGGTCCAATTATTGTGGAAGGGAATTTTGTTAATGCTTTTGTTTGGGCCAATTGAAAATCCTGCTAGCTTGAACTGGAGTTCTACTTCGAGATAATTGAATTTTACGGTAGCATTCTTGGAGATAACGCCAGGTCTCCTGCCATTTTTTGCCAAATGCCAAGTTTTAGTTTGTTGCCATTTCCTTGAAAAAGTTCTCCCCATGCATATTTTCGGCGTACGTGCAGTGACATCAGTGGGTGTGATTTGTTGGTTTCCAAAAAAAAAAAAAAAAGTTGTGTTTGGATGCTAAGAGTGCATCCTTTCATTATGAAAAGGGTCTCCAGAGTTTTTAGTCAGAAAAGTTAGAGTACGCATGTTTAACAAAATAAGTGTCTTAAGTAACACCTTGATTTTTAGTATTGTACATGCATGCTGGCGGTAACTACTAAATCTAATTTATAACCCAGCTGTTAGTTTGTAACAGGGAAAATTTGGTGATTCTCTTGCACATATCTTGATGTTTTCATGTTGGGATGTGATAGGCTAAGAAGCACGGACACGGACATGGGACACAGATACGACACGACACGGACACGCCGACACGGTATTTTTCAAAAAAGTAGGACACGGACACGTCGAGGGACATGTTAATAATATATATTAATTTATATATATAATCATCTACTAAAAAAATAATATCATTTTAACTTTTTTAATCAATTTAGCAATCAAAAAATAAAAATTCAAGTACCAACTAACAAACATATCAAATTATCAAATATCAATATAACACTAAAATATAATTCATAATCATTAAACATGAAATATTCATAGTTCCATAAAATCTATATAAAGAAAACGATGGATCATCTCTTTCCCCTCCCTGAAAAAAATAAAAATAAAAAGCAAAAAAGAAGCCAATCTTAAGGCTTATTCTTTAGTGAAATATTTATTTGTCTTTTGCTTGTGATATGATTAATATTTACAATCATTCATTTTTCCATGGTACAAAATTGTCATATATCAAGTTTACAAGTTTTAATAACCACATGTTAACAAAGTGTCCAAAAAGATATCAGCTACATATTTATTTTTTAGTTATAGACATGGGCTAGGAATTGTGGGACACGTTGCAAAAAGAGTGTTGAATAAGTGTTCGAAATTAAGATTTTTAGATTTTAATTATGGACACAGCTAAATAGTATCGGACGCGTGTCCGAGAGTGTCTGATGAGTGTCGGTGTCCGATACGGATACGTCACTTTCTTAGAAGTGTCCGTGCTTCTTAGGTGGTAGGGTAGGCATGTTATGTACTAAAATGGACACAGATCAGGTAAGTTGTTAACTAATATTTTTGGAAAAAAAAGGAGAAAATTGTTCTTTTGGCCTGACTCTATTTGCTTCTTAATGGTTGAAGGAAGCCTTTAACATTGTCCCATATCTGGTGTTCTTGAATTGCTTCCTTGTTGTCATGATCATTGATAAGCGAAGGATTCAGTTTGAAACTACCAAAACAGTATCTTGATTTAGATGCAGATTAGGAGGGGTTACTTTTTATTGTGTTTTCATTCTCTGTCTTAATTACAGTTTGATGATGTATACATAAACTTTTTAAGTGAAACATTGCTTATGATTGAGAAAAATCTCATATGCCTTGCTGTCATTTTAAGTCCATGGAATTGGACATGAAGAAATTATTTAACTTGACTATGGTCCATTATCCTCTGAAGTAGGTTAATCAGAGGGACTAAAATTTTATAATTTAATTAGTGCTTCCTATTCTCTGTGGCTGTTGGTTTGAACTCGTTTATTTTGCAGTGGTTCTCAATGAAGAGGCAGCATGCTTTGCTAGTAATGGCAGACAGCCTTTACTACTCAAAATTCAAGCATTTCTGCAAGGTATATTTAAGGTTTGGTGTATGAAGGATTCTGCTATTATAAATTGAACTCCCACTCTTCACTGTGGGCACTCTTTTCACTACTACTATTCAAAATACTAAAGTGCATTGATTCTGATACCATGAATATAAAGAAGAGTTATATTCAGTAAATCCTTGTGGTATTATTCTTTTTCTTGTATGAAGTTCGTTTTATTAATATGTGAATTCATGCAAACTTAGGAATAATTAGTAATGAAGTGATCAGTTATTTACTGATTTTGCCTTCTGAGTTCTGGCATGGTTACCTTTCTTTTCCTTTTAGTTAATAGAAGTAATTTCAGAAGCATCATCAAGCCTCACCAGTGAAATAACCATGCCAATCAATCTCTAGATCAAGAAAGAAGCCTTATTACACTTGTAGCAACTGATCAAAAAAGAAGAATTAAAATAAGAAAGAACTAGGCCGATCAGTGGCCCAATCTGATGTGGTGTTGGTGTTACCAATGCAAGTTGGTCACAATGGAAAAGGCGCATTAAGGCAGCAGTGACAATTGGCAGATGTCTACGTGTTCGTGTTTTTCTGCAGTCACCAAGGCCCTAAAACAAATCACAGCCATGTAATTACAGTGAGATGTTCTAATCTCAAGTGTTATCTTTCAAAAATATGAACTTGTCAAGTGAACCCTAGTCAAACCTAGATACCTTCTCAATTAGGACTAGTAATTTTATGGCTGTAAATCATTGGAGAAAACTATATAATAAAGAAGATGTTGTGCATTTTTGCCCCCATTTGTGCTCATTTACTCTATTTGATCTTAATGGGTGTCGCCGTTAAAAGATTTAATTGGGCACCTGTATTTGGTTTGTACTTCATCTTCATTGGAGAGCCACCTCATGCAGTACTGTTGGTGCTGATTTTGCTTCTTCATCTGCAACCTGCCAATCTTTGCTTGTGAAATGGTATTGCCAATGACTGCACTGTGTCAATCATGATGTTGATTTACCTGCCCATTCACATGGCAATTAGTTTGGAAGATATTATTTAGTAACTATTTTTGTGAGGACATCATCACTTGCTGATTCACTAATTGTCTTAAATAACTGGCAAAGTTTACCTCATACACATGAGCCACTTCTGTATTTGCTTGTCTCCTCCATCGGCTGCTTACCCTTTGGGTACAGTTCTTCAGTTTCATCATCCATCTTCTCACATCTTTTTCCACATGCAAGGGAGTGTTGGGCTTCCACGAAGGAACTCACAAATATTATCTCAGTTTCTTTTCTCAGGAGCTTGTTGGAAATCTATCTCATTCTTATGGGTCACCAACTCACCACGGCCTTTCACATTCCTTCCACCTCCTGAACCTAGCCTGATTGAAGCATCTTTACAAAAGAGTAAGCCTGCTGTCTAGGCAGTTGGCACCTTCAATGCCTCCACTTACTTGTTAGGGGATTTACCAGATTTTGGCCTTAAATGTTGTTGGACAACTGCACTATTAGTATCTAAGTGTTGAAGGCAAGGAGGTGTTGGATTTTTAATCTCAATCTATGGAATCACCGGTGCTTGTACTTGTCTTGTGGCTGTTCCAACTATGATTCCTTTGTTATAGCATGGTTATGACTAGGGCTGGAGGAACCAAAAGCTTTACCTATAGAAATAAATATTGGATACAATACAATATCAACTTTTTAAAATATCTGGGCGCAATAGCTTTTAAGTCACACCTGGCAATTGTCATGCACCAAGAAATTTCTTTTTAGTAATCACTAATCAACCATGACCCCTACTCCAAATCATGGAACTTGGAAAAGAGATCATGGGAGGAATTTATTGGTAGATTCTTCTAATTAAGTAGTTATCTTATTGCTTCTCTCATATCCACTAGATGCATGTATTATATCATCCTTCTTGGTGGTAATTTTTTTTCATCATATCATTGTTACCCAGGTAACCACATTGCCAGTATTCACTTTGTTGCCCTTGCTCATCGTTTTGTGTGTAAAAACAATCTCCACATATGTTACCAAATCCATCAAATTGTCTATCCACATCTTGATTTGGGGCAGAGATGGATCCCTTCCTACATTGGATCTCGGTGTCTGTAAGGTTTTTTGGTCCTCGTGGTGGATATCAGGACAACTACTAGAGTGTTGTTGTTGCTACACTAATGTATTCCTCCAGCATATACTCTGCTACCTATTAGGTAATAATAATTAAAAAGCTATTGCAATACATGTTGCCTCTGTTATTACGGCTTTTATATGGTAAAATGATGCTTCGTAGAGACTGTGATTAGTTTAGAGTCGAATTTTCAGGGCTCTGCCATCACATGCGGAGATCTCTGTGGGATAGATGCCCTCTAAAGTCCTACTGGATGTTATGATGTCCGGCTATTTTGTTATTTTTGGTTGATCTCTTGTATAGTTAATAGTATTCCCTTTATACGAGCTTTGAGCCATTGGTTTCTCTCTCTCTGGTCCATATTGTTATTCCCATTACACTCACCCATGCCTCCGGGAAGAAAGTGACACATTCCTCTCTAACCTCCCATGTTATTTTCCAATTGAGATTCATTTTCCATACTCTTGGTCAATGTTGTGTGTTCCATGATTTCTTTGATTTCTCGAGTCAGTGTACCATTCCAGCATTAGTATTATGCCTCCTTACTATACAAGCGTCTGGATCAGTACAATGGTTGCAAGTTGCAACCCTTTTCAGCATTCATGCAACCTCATGTTGTCAGCTTGTTCAGCCTTGCTAAATATTGCTCATAGGCTTCTTCGAGTTGTTCAAGTTGTTTAGTTATTCCCTTCAATAATTCAAAATTTTGTTGCATGGGCAAATCTTTTACATCTCCACCCCGAGCTTTTCTGGCATGTTGACCTTTTTAAAGTTCACCCAAGGGTGTTGAACATGCTTTGATTCCAGCAGCCTAGGCAATGGCATTCGAGGAGTCTCCCTCCATTAGGAAGCCCTTCTAATTAAGAGAAGTTGCAATCATGAGTTCTTTCTGCAAATTTGTTCTAATGTATAGGGTTCGCTTGTGGGGAGCTATGATACCCGGATACTTGTACAAGCCCAACGTATCCATATCGGACCGATACGATACTTGTACTGGTACCTGATACTGCACCAATACTTCCGGGGTATAAGTTTAATATATCCTACTTAGCAAGTCTACTATTTCATTTATTTCTTTAAGTTTTCTTACTTTTCAACATAGAAAATGTTAGAATTGAACATAAACAATAATAATTTCATTAATTAAAACGTAATTTAAAGGAAAATTTAGGACACCCGTGTCCATTTCCGTGTCTTAAAATTTTCGAAGTACAGAGTCGTATCCCGGCTCCCCATATCCTTGTCCGTACCCATGTTCTTATCTGGGCATTATAGGTGGGGAGTCTGTTTCTGTTGATATCAGTTTCATTCATGAAAAGGGCCTCTAATGCCAAGGGGCCTAATTCTTGTTAATAGGTGACATCAAGAATTTTCTGATACAGAGAGGGTGAAATTATTTTATGTGATGACAATTTGATTTTTTGAACTTCAGAAATCAGAACATTGGATCATAGGGATTCATTTGTAGTATGATATGTTATTTGTTTATCCATTGTAGCTTCACTTTCATGTTTCATATTACAATCTTTATCATTGTTTTTCAATCTGAAATGGGTTTCCTTATCACAAATCTTGTCCTCAGAAATTTCCTGGCATCAGAATTCCTGGTGGGATTTTTCAGCTTTTGTTTTATAAATAAAATATTAGAAAAAAAGGAAAAAAAGATAATGCGATTAAAGAGAAGTTGCTTTATAATAAAAAATTAGGAGAAGATCTTGCAAAAGGGCCCCAGAATATCAATGGAATTGCTAAAACATTGATTGTGTTTTGAAATTAAAATGCATTCACGGTAACTGAAAACTGCCAAACTATCAAATTAGATGGTAGATATCGAGCATGACATCCTTAGACATTGGTTGCTGATGATAGCATGACATTCTTAGACGATGGTTGCAGATGATATGGTGTGAACTGGTTGGACAGGGTGCTAGATGAAGGCAGGAAGGAAATGGTCAGAAGTGACGTGTTAGGTTTTTGGGTGTCAGATAACTTAGCCCTAAGAAGGTATGAGTTGGTGAAGTAGAAGTCATAGAGCCAACCTAAATAAAGTTTGATGATGATGACAATCCTATATTTGGAGAAGCCCTTTGGTATTTGTGACACTAGTTGCAAGGACTTCAACATTTTGTATCTCTTTCTGAGCATTACTTTATAATTGCTTATGCATGTACTGTGTGCATTTTCTAGTAGTGTTCTCTCGGCTTTCTCTTGGCCAACCTTTTTCACGACTCTGATTACATGTGTAACATTTAAATGAAGTTGTTTTCAACTACGTCTCTCTTTACGTGAGTGCTTGTGTGGACCACTGGGCCTTATTACTATTGTGGGAAAAGAGAATGCGAACTTCAAAGTATATTTGGGATAAGAATCTGGAACAATTATAGGGCTATATTTACACATGAATTGCTAATTATTTTTAAAGGCTTGAGGCCTTGGTGGGGCCACAAAACCATGATCTAAATTCTAGAACTCCAGCTTTTGGTCCTGCTGCTGAGTTGCTCAGTCATTTCAGAAGTTTGGGCATTCAATAGGTGTGATATTTCCTTTTAACAGTTAACTTCATGGCGAAGTCTTTGGTCAGTAGAGTTTTAACTAATTTGGCATTTTGTTTCCCCTCATTTCTTTTTCACTTTCTAGAGAATTTGGCTGATTGTCAAAGTAATCATTATTTGTATTTATAGTTTCAGTAAGTTAAATATGATAAGTTATATGATCCTTCACCTTCTAACCCCATCAGGTAATGAGACAAAGCTTTCATGATGATGATGATGAAGGTGAAATGGTCCTCGATTTAAATTGTTTAAGCAATGTTTTGCAAGAACTTCATGGCTACCCTAGATTTTGAAAAGTCAGCTATTTGAACTATCTCTTAACTTGGTACCAAGTTCTTGAGTTTTTGAACCATGGGCAAAACATAGTCCTTTTAAAATAAACTATTAACTCTATTTAGTCTAGGGTTTTAAAAATTGGCTGCGTCACCTCTAGACTTCGATACGTAGTGAGTTACGTCTTCCCCTGCTGGACATTAATGGGTTTCTTTCTCCGTTGTTGTTGTTGGTTTTTTTTTTTTTTTTTTTTTTGTTATTTATAAGTGTAGGATGTTTGTTGCAAGTTCTTAGGGTGAGTTTTTGAAGAGATATTTTTTTCTTTGAGTGATAACTTTCATTAAATGGAAAAACCAAATGCAAAGTGTGATGTAACTCTAGATCATGGATCAAAATAGCAGCTGTTATATCGGCCGTAGTGACAATGGCCGCCACGCCATTTGAGTGTTAGTGCCGCTACATAGTGGCTGGGTTTTATGACTTTTCACTCTTTTTACTTCGCTTATTCCATTTTTACCACAATTCTTCTACAAGTTAGGTCCATAACGTCACTTTCTTCCACTCTAAACTTAGAACACACACACACACACACACACACACACACACACACACACACACACTGATGCAGGCCATAATAATGGGCCCCGTTTGAAAGTCTACACCCGCAGGCCCAAAGCATAGTAGACTTGTAGTAGACTATATTAATAGTAGTTGCTTTAGTTGTTTTATTGATATTTGGCAAGTCCAGTTGTAATTGATTTAGGACTTTTTATTTGTTTGGAATTAGTTATTTCCTTTCTTAGACAATGTTTTAGTTATAAATAAGGATGTAATCTCTTCAAGAGAGATAGACTTTCATATTGAATAAAGCTTTGAAATTGGTTCTCAGTTGAGAGAGTTTATTTGTCTTTGGTGAGGCACCTAGACAAGTTATCCCTAAGCCTTTTGGCTTGGAGATTAGCCCGTTGGCTAATCTTCTTCCCCTGCGTTGCTTCAATTGGTATCAGAGACGAAGATCCAAGCTCGGACCGCCGTCTGATCGCCGATTCGAGGTAACCATTCGTTTGTTTGGTCTCTGTCAATCTTCGTTCCTCATCTTCTTCTGTCGTGACACCCTTTCACCAAACAACCTCCCAACTCCCATCGCACATCATCGCAACCCCTCTGCCGACCCCAACATCCGACAACCCCCATCCATTAGCTCCTTCATCCGCATCCTCATCGTCAGTACCCTTCTTTACCATCACATCCTATCATCCTCATCTTCCCCGTCCTACGCCAACCTATCCGCCTTTTCCACCCACCGAAAACCCTATCCCTCTCCCGCATCACCACCGCCCTCCACCACAACCCCTACAGACCCTCACTTTCCACTCTCTGGAACCCTCATCGGCGACCCGAACCCCTCGCCTCTCCTCAAATCCCACCAGAACCCATAAACCCTTCACTCACCCCAACCGGCCTCTTTTTTTTCCCGAACCCCTCGCCTCTCCTCAAATCCCACCGGAACCCATAATCCCTTCACTCACCCCAACCGGCCTCTTTTTTTTCCTGAACCCCTCGCCTCTCCTCAAATCCCACCGGAACCCATAAACCCTTCACTCACCCCAACCGGCCTTTTTTTTTTTCAACCCTACTCCACCATCCGAAAACCCAAATCCCCCCTCTCTTCCCCTCTCTTTCCCGGTAACCCAAACCAGACCCAAGCCCTCGGTTGCTGTCCACCATCCCCACACCCAGAGAAGAAATCCGATAACCCAAATCCCCTATCTCTTCCCATCTCTTTCCCGGTAACCCAAACCAGACTCAACCCCTCGGTTGCTGTCCACCATCCCCACACCCAAAAAAAAAAAAAAAAAAAAAAAAAAAAAAAAAAAAAAAAAAAACAGAGGACGCGACAGACAGAGAACAGCGACGAAGAGAACACGCCATCGCCTGCTGGCGTTCTCTCTCTCTCCATCGCCGGCTGGAATCCACCACCGCCATCGCCCCGCTGTAGTTCTCTCGCCATCGCCGGCAGAAGATAAGTCTCTTCCTTCTTCTCTTTCCTTTCCATTGCAACAACCGGGCACTTTCCTTTTATCTATCTTCTCGTTACTGTAGCAAGAGGACAAAAACAAAACTTGAGCAGTTGGGCCAATAACAATTTGGGCCACAACTGCTGACCCGACTCCCCCCAGCCCCCAGTCCAAACCACTTCTGATTCAGTCCGGGTCTGACCGGACCCAGACCTGACAGGCCTACCCTGATTCAACCCAGGCCCACAGCAGCGGCCCTGCTCAGCCCAGGCCCACAGCAAAAAAAAAAAAAAAAAGAAGCAGTCTTTTGTTTCCTTTGCTTTCTATAAGCAATGTCAACCCGCAGCGGTCAGTCCTATCGGGGTAGATTTTCTGATCATCAACGAGATGCCATGTTAATAGAGTTGACTGAAAGAGTACATGCGTTGGAAGAACTGTCCCGCGGTTCACAGAGGCCTCCTGCTGCCGAAGCATCCTCTAGCGCTGGAAACCAACAAAATTCCGGCCGACCAGTAGAAACAGGCCCGCAAGAATCTATTCATGATTTCATTCAGCGTCTTTTTACTGAAAAAGACCCTGCAGACGCACCTGCTGCACCAAAATTTGATGATATCACAAAGCGAGTCAAAATTGATATATCTGATTTCTCTGGCCGTCTCAATCCAAAAGCTTTCATTGACTGGCTCAATTCCCTCGAAGATTATTTCTCTTGGTATCATATGGATGATGCACAGCGTGTTGCATTTTGTCAAAGTCAAACTTAAAGGGTCAGCACGTATTTGGTGGCACAGCGTTGAGCACAATAATCTTATCATGGGACGCCCTGCTATTACCAAGTGGGATGATATGCGTGAAAAGATTGAAGGTAAATACTTGCCTTCTAATTATTTAAGTCTCCTTCAGCAAGAATATTTTGTTTTCAAACAAGGCACCTTATCACTGGATGAGTACACAGAGAAGTTCAATGATTATGTTATTCGGTGTAAAATTCAAGATGATTTCACGCTAGTCAACCGGTACAGAACAGGTTTGCGAGAAGAAATAAGACGTGAAGTCCTTATGCATGATTTTGAAACTGTTGATGATATTTATAACAAGGCAAAATGGATTGAGCTAGAATTGCGGTCCTCCACTTTGAGACGATTTGGTTCTCAAGTCGGGGAGTCAACGACTCGTCGAACCCCCGCCTTTCAGAATAATAAAGGTTATCCACCCAATCAAAATAATTCTCAATATCACCGTGCTCCACCAGCGGGTTTTCGTCCACCTCCAAAACTGCAGCACAATCACCCCAATCAGCATCCTTTTGCTCAAAATCAAAAGGGGACAGTGCCACAGGAGCAAGATATACGGAATCGTGGACATCCTCGTCAAGATCAACGAACTGATGGTTGTTATCAATGTGGACAACCAGGACACTTTGCTAGTGCATGCCCTTAGGTTCGCAATCTTTATTATTGCGATGAAGATCCTTATTCGTCTGAAGACTACGATGAGCATCTTGAGATGGAGCCTCCTCCTGACCATATCCAATCAGAAGCTCAGCCAGATCCACAGCTAGAGGCTCAATCTGATCCTTCTCCTCATGCCGCTACCGGTGCAGAAGAAGGTGGTCCTGTTCTTATTATACGTCGGCTTCTCCTCACCAATGAACAAGAAGAAGCTGATTGGCGATGTACTTCAATCTTCAGGACACGCGTGAGATGCAAAGGTAAGTTATGCAATTTAATTGTTGATGGAGGTAGTGCTATGAATGTTGTTTCACAGGAAGTGATCACTAAGCTCAATTTGCCTATTGAAAAGCACCCAAAGCCTTACAAGGTCGCTTGGGTAGATGATCATTCAATCCCTGTGACCCATCTTTGCTTGGTTCATTTTAAAATTGGCATATATGAAGATGATATATGGTGCGATATTATTCCTATGAATATTGCTCACATTTTACTTGGCCGACCTTGGCTATATGATCGAGAGGTACATACTGATCAGAAAAGGCACATTCATTCTTTTAAATGGAAGGGACAAGTGGTGGATCTTCTTCCATTGCCGCCATTAACATCTTCTCCGACGGTTTCTACCACCCCATCAAACCCTCATGTTCTCTCTATGAGGAAGTTTGAAATGGAAAGCAAAGACCAAGGGGTTGTTTATGCTCTTGTGCCTAAAGAAACCCAAAAAGCAGATAATAAACAACAGAATTCTACGCCACCAGAAATGAAGTCATTGCTCTATGATTTTCAAGATTTGATTCCCGCAGAGCTTCCTAATGAGCTACCTCTTATGCGGGACATCCAGCATGCCATTGATTTAGTCCCTGGATCTATCCTTCCTAACTTACCTGCTTATCGCATGAGTCCCGCCGAACATGCTGAATTGCGCAGGCAGGTTGAAGATTTACTCCAGAAGGGTTATATCCGAGAAAGCATGAGTCCTTGTGCAGTTCCAGCCCTCTTAACACCGAAGAAAGATGGTTCTTGGCGAATGTGTGTTGATAGCCGAGCGATTAACAAAATTACCATCAAATATCGGTTTCCGATTCCCCGAGTGGATGACATGCTTGATATGATGTCTGGATCTTCTGTCTTTTCCAAGATTGATCTCAAGAGCGGATATCACCAACTCCGTATTCGGCCCGGAGATGAATGGAAAACAGCATTCAAAACCAAAGATGGACTATACGAATGGTTAGTCATGCCGTTCGGTCTAACGAATGCTCCCAGCACTTTTATGAGAGTAATGACTCAGCTTCTACAACCTTTTCTTGGCAAATTTGTTGTGGTATATTTTGATGATATTTTAATCTTCAGCAAATCAAAGGAAGATCATCTCGATCATCTGAGATATGTCATGCGTGCACTTCGAAGAGCAAAGTTTTACATTAATTTGAAGAAGTGTACATTTTTGAATTCCAAAGTCGTATTTTTGGGCTTTGTTGTCTCGGCCCGCGGAGTTGAACCTGGTCCAGCTAAAGTCAAAGCAATCCTTGATTGGCCTATTCCCACTTCTATACATGAGGTACGCAGCTTTCATGGTTTGGCTACCTTTTATAGGAGGTTCATTTGTAATTTCAGTACAATCATGGCTCCTATAACTGACTGCATGAAAAAAGGAGAGTTCACTTGGACCAATGCTGCCTCTCGAGCATTTGAGCAAATTAAGAAGAAAATGACTGAGGCACCAGTTCTAAAACTTCCGGACTTTGACAAAGTCTTCGAAGTTAGTTGTGATGCTTCCCATGTCGGTATTGGCGGAGTCTTAAGTCAAGACGGTCATCCAGTTGCTTATTTCAGTGAGAAATTAAATGACTCCCATAAGAAGTACACTGTTTATGATCTGGAATATTATGCAGTAGTTCAAGCTCTTCGTTATTGGCGTCATTATCTCATTGGAAAAGAATTTGTCTTATACTCTGACCATGAAGCCTTGCAACACCTGAATTCTCAAAAGAAAATGAGCGCCAATCATGTTAAATGGAGTGCATACCTACATGAATTTTCTTTTGTTCTGCGTCATATATCTGGCACGGAAAATAAAGTTGTAGATGCATTAAGTCGTCGAACTCACATTCTTACGACAATTTCCGTCAATGCTCTTGGCTTTGGAGAAATACGCAGAGAATATGCAGCTGATAATGACTTTGGTCACATTTATACAGCCCTTCTAAATGGTGAAGGTTCAGAACACCCAAAGTTTTCTCTTCATGATGGATATCTCTTTTGTGGAAATCAATTATGTCTGCCTGCTACATCTATCCGTGAATTTATGATACGTGAGTTGCATAGTGGCGGATGTAGTAGACATTTTGGGCGTGATAAAACATTGGCCCTTGTGGAAGATCGTTTCTTTTGGCCACGCTTAAAAACAGATGTTGCCCGAATTTGTGAATTATGCAGAGTATGCCAACTTGCAAAAGGTCAAAAGAAGAATACAGGTTTGTATCAGCCCCTTCCTATTCCACATGCACCTTGGTAAGAGTTGAGTATGGACTTCGTCTTGGGCTTACCAAAAACAGCGCGAAAAGTAGATTCTGTCTTTGTTGTTGTTGATCGTTTCTCCAAAATGGCACATTTTATTCCTTTTTCTCACATAGCGGATGCCAAGAAGATTGCCATTCTTTTCTTTAAAGAAGTTGTTCGTTTGCATGGCCTTCCCAAGACAATAGTATCTGACAAAGATACAAAGTTCATGAGTTTCTTCTGGAAGACTTTATGGCACATGATGCGCACTAAGCTCCAATACTCAAGTGCCTATCATCCATAAACTGATGGCCAAACAGAAGTTGTCAATCGGAGTTTAGGAAATCTTCTTCGATGCCTTATTGGAGAACATGTTGCTTCATGGGATCTTATTTTACCTATGGCAGAGTTTGGCTATAATAATTCTGTCAACAGAACAACAGGGAGATCACCATTTGAAGTTGTCACTGGTGTTACGCCACGTCTTCCTATTGATTTAAGTCCTTTACCAGTTGACTCTAAATCTAGTCCGGATGCTGAACAGTTTGCCCAACATATGAAAGATGTTCATGATGAAGTTCGCCGGCAAATCACTACAAGTAATGAAGCATATAAGAGGCACGCGGATTCTCACAAACGCCATGTTGAGTTTACCAAAGGTGATCTGGTAATGGTTCGTTTGAAGCCCGAACGATTTCCTGCAGGTAAATACAAGAAGCTACATCCACGAAGTGCAGGTCCTTTCAAGATTCTAAAGAAAATCAATTCCAATGCATATGTTCTCGACCTTCCTGCAGACATGAATATCAGCTCCACGTTTAATGTCGAAGATTTGACATTATATCATGGGCACCACAATGATGAATCCTTTGAAGAACAAGCTCTTCGCATTCCTCTTCATCAATTCCCTCCAGACGAAATTGAAGATGTTTTTGATGATCAGATCATTTCAACCAAGAATGGAGGATTTCACAAGTTTCTTGTTAAGTGGAAAGGCAAACCATTTTCTGAAGCTACCTGGATTACGGCTACTGATTTTCAAAAGATCAATCCAGATTTATATGAGCAGTACCAAGCTAGCAACTCGCCAGAGTTGAGTTTTTCCAAGCCGGAGAGAGCTGATGCAGGCCATAATAATGGGCCCCGTTTGAAAGTCTACACCCGCAAGCCCAAAGCACAGTAGACTTGTAGTAGACTATATTAATAGTAGTTGCTTTAGTTGTTTTATTGATATTTGGCAAGTCCAGTTGTAATTGATTTAGGACTTCTTATTTGTTTGGAATTAGTTATTTCCTTTCTTAGATAATGTTTTAGTTATAAATAAGGATGTAATCTCTTCAAGAGAGATAGACTTTCATATTGAATAAAGCTTTGGAATTGGTTATCAGTTGAGAGAGTTTATTTGTCTTTGGTGAGGCACCTAGACAAGTTATCCCTAAGCCTTTTGGCTTAGAGATTAGCCCGTTGGCTAATCTTCTTCCCCTGCGCTGCTTCACACACACACACACAAAATAAGGGGACCGCTATGCCTCCTTATCTTAGTTACTTGTGCAATAAAATAAAAATATACTCTTACTTTTTACAATATTCTGGATCTTCTAGAAATTTTCAGATTTTTTGACAATTTTTCAAATCACACTACTATGCGCTCCGTAGTGTTTTGGTGGCCGGCCACTATGCCAACCACTACTAGTATTTTGATCCTTGCTCTAGATTTTTTTTTTCAATAGTGATTGTATTCTTTGCTCAATAAGAACTGTACATGATAAGAGAAATATACTGAACTAAATAAAGGAAAAAAAAGGTGGGGAGCACTCTCTTTTTTGTCAGGTTATCTGCTTCCTCGTTGCCAAGTGCTTGATGTGGTTGAAGGAGATATTCAAATTCCTGAAAAGTGAGACCACCTCTTCAATGATATCCTTAAGGTAGCAAGGTGGAGGAGGAAGAAGGGGGTGGGGGAAGCTTATCTGCTTCCTCATTGGCCAAGCGCTTGATGTGCTTGAAGGAGAAGTTCAAATCCCCAGAAAGCTAGACTTCCTCTTCTATGATATCCTTAAGGTGTCAGGGTGGCCTAGATGACTGAGACACCCACTGAATGACACAATAGGTGTCCCCTTCAACTAGTAACTGTTGGGGATGAAGACTTGACGCTTTGCGAAGGTCAATGTTAGTAACCCTAGATTCATTACTAACAATTAGAATGCAATTGAATCATTAAATTTCATAATTACTAGAAATCACTTTTTTATGTTTTTAGATTTTTTAAAATGAATCTTTCACATTTTAACCTTTTATATGGTCCGACTGGGGGAGTTGAGTTGACTTGAGTGTAACTGAGTTGCACTCCAAGTCTGAGTATTTGAACCTCTACACTTGAATAGCTGAATTCATTTTTAAATGATTGATTGTTATGCAATAACATTTTATAGGAGCTTTTTCTCCATTCACTGAAATCTAAGCATTAGGTTTTGTAGAGTACAGCACCTCATTTCTTTTTAACATTCCCAGGCATCATGAAGTTCAGTACATTATGAATAATAGAAATACAATGGATGTTGGAAACCTAGATTGCATTGACCTTGTTGAAAAACAGTAGAGAGATTGATGCATGTTTGGTTTTTCACAGCCAGGAATGGAAGGCCGCAATTGCTATGCAGACGAACACTATCTGCCAACTCTTTTCCATGTTAGTACATACGACTTTGTACTGAATTCTTTGACAAAATCTTGCTGTTGTCTTGTCTTACGTTTTCCTTGCCTGTTGATGATTCTTTTGGATAATTTTCAGATGGTTGATCCCAGTGGGATTGCAAATTGGTCAGTCACACATGTAGATTGGTCTGAAGGAAAATGGCATCCAAAAGCATATAGAGCTCAGGATGTAACCTTTGAACTCCTAAGGAATATAACAGTATGATTCTACGATTTTCAAGTGTTCTCACTACCTTGTAATAGAGTGCGTGTACTTTCCAAATTTTCTAATTTTATCGTTGTTTTGCAGTCTATTGATGTGAGTTTTCACATTACAAGTGATGAGAAGGTACGCGATTTATTTTGTATTCAAATCTAATGCATTTTAGACTTATATATATAATTTTTTAACATCAATATTCAAACCAAACAGTATTCTCCTCTGCAGTTCTGCGAAGGATACAAAACTGGCTTTGTGTATTTTCAATGGATGCAGTAATATATTTGAGTGATGTCCTGCTGGAGTAATAGATTAGGGTGCTTTGGATGTGATATCTTTACTGGTTAAACTTTGAGGGGAAAAAAATTGCCTTGGACCATCACTGCCCCATCTTCTGATTTTGCCTAGATATCAATGGGTAATTATCACAAAACTTCCACTCAAACTGAATCTCTGAAGGAGCTCTGTGATGTCTCGATGATTCAAAGAACTCCTTAATGTAATAGATAAAGACTATTTTCTTTCTCATTTTTTTTGGCGCGCCACTTCCCCTAAAGCTAGCAGGCCTTTTTTTCGATTGCTGAGGATCCAACCCAGATCTGCCCAATGACTGAGCAAGGTTGTTTGGTTTGGCTTGCTGTAGCCCTGTCTTTTAAAAATTTCTTTAATGATAATCATCTAAAGGAGCTTATCTGGATGTGTGCTATACTTTCAGTGCTCTCACTTTGTTCATGGACAGTTTTGTTTTTTTTTTTTTGCTAGATTTGTTCTTAGACAGTTGTCACCCATCTTAATGCTTTGGTCCCAATGTGTACCTTAGTGGGTGTTTGCACACATTGTTGCAACCTATCTCTTATGATTTGCTCAGGATAGATCAAAATTTTCTTTGTCCTGTGTTTTGTTTTTGTCTTCCTTGAAATAAACTTTTATTGCTATAAAAAAAATGGAGAAGCAGGATTCATATAGCAGACCCCAATATAGTTGGGACAAGGCTTTGTTAATGATGATGATATGCTTCTTAAATACCACTTTCTTTTTTGCAACAAAAGTTTATGGGACGAACTGCAGTCTGCAGGAAATTGTGCAATTTTTAGTTCCTAAACTGATTGATATTGAACTGTAACTTCTTTTGTGGTTTTATTATTACTGGAAGCATTGCTCATCTGAATAAAAATGATTCATTTCATGTTTGCCTTGGTGAAATATTGTAGGTCCGTTCAGGCATGACTGTTGACATGGATCTAATAGCCACTAGTCATAATTAGCTATGATGTATTCAGTTAATAGTGAATTACCATTAGTGATTGCTGATTAAAAAGTACTATTGGCTGTTGTTTAGAGATATAAACATCGCTTCTCTGCTCAACTTGAGAAAAAATATAGAAAAACTTTAAGAAGGATGATGACCGAGTTTATTTGATGCTTCTGCAGAAAGTGATGCAGCAGAGACCATGCTTGTGGAATGGGTTGAAGCGGCCATGCTATTTATTTGCAAGAAAATTCTACCCAGAAACACTTGGCAATATGATGAAGTATTTCTCCAATTATACAATTTGACTAGGCCATCTGTGACTATAATTCTTTGGCCGAGCATTGGCTCTCAGCACCCATCGGAGCTTCCATCAGTTCTTATTTGTATCGAAGTTGTAAAATGCAAAATCACTGACAGCTCAAGTGTCGATCCAATTCTAAAATGTAGAAGGTGATTGGCGGAGCAACTAGGAGTTTGTTAGCTCCTAATCTGTGACGGGGCTTACTTGGGCAGCACTTTGTTGTTTGTTCTGATGCTTCTCCGAAGGAAATTGTTTTGCTCTCTCTCTCTCTCTCTCTCTCTCTGTTGTGGGGCTTTCGATTTATCCTTTTTATGTGATTCAGCATTTGAAACAGAAAATTTTGGTAGTCTGTTTCTAATTGTTGTAGTGTTGATTATTTTTTGTAAAACCAGCACAAAATTTGGAAACACGATAACTTTAGTTCTTTTTTTTCTTTTTTTGGACCCGGATTCTGTCCTAGGGCAAAACAGTGGATAAATTTTGTTTGGCCTGTGAATCACTTATTTTGCGTTTGCAAAAGATTATGCAGCTTTTTATATGGTGCATGGCGCATTTTCGTGCAATTGGAATGTCTAAATTAATGACCATAAAGAAGATGCGGGGATGGAACTTCTTAAACACAGGTATCATTTTGGAAACCGAATTGTCTACAAAGATTAGAGCTATATGGTGATTTCATGGAAAGCATTTAGATATTGCATCAAGTTGAGTAACTCAGCTAAGTTGGGCTAAGTACTCGATCAAGCTCGGGCATCTCACCGACTTGAGGCAAGTTTTAGTGATTAGAATGAGTTCTTAAATTTTGATCACTACTAAAGAATATTATGTTGTAAGGTGATCTTGATTTTGAGCATAGAATGACATTCAATGTCCTTGAGGCACTCAACTACAGTTTTAGCCGTACACCATCGTTTTGGAGTTTAGATGGGTTTTCTAAGTATGTGAACTACACACCCACTAATGGACACATACTTCAAGTTTTGATTAGATTCGAATTTTCGAAACCATTGGATCAACTGTACACTAATCCGAACGAAATGGATTTGTACGACATGGATGAAGGATTTAAGAACTGTGATTGGAGTTAAACTTAATATGTGGGGTGGTCCCACATGGATCTTTTCATCTCACTCGGTCTCATCCCTTCGTGAGGTTCATAATGGGCCTCATGGAGTAGTATTTACGGTCCCTCAGTGGGGGCAGTATACATACGAAGATTCCCATATAAATAATATATATATATATATATATAAACAAAACTATGCATCCATCATAAAAGAAACGAGAAAAAAAAATATAGAGAAAGGAACAGGAAAGAAGTGTAAAACAAAAGGAGGAAATGCTAAAATGGTGGGCAATCATTCTTGGCTTTCATGGCACTTAACAACGGTTCCTATTAGTTCTCTAATCATCAGTTAGATTAGAGTTCTCTCTTTTGGCCTAACATCTGATTTACTTGATGGCTTCTTTTAGCCCCACAGTTAACAGTGAGTATCTAATTGGAGAATAATTTGAGTTGCTAATTTAAGAAAGCAATAGACCACTGCTACGACAAATCAAAAGCAAAACCACACTACCCAGCTAGTATATATTTTCAACTGTTAAAGAGGCTGCTTTGTCGCCTGCACTCAGTTTACCCAAAAGACTCTGTTTTTTTCACTTCTTTGAAGGCTCTGCCGAGGGAGCCAACCCTACGGAGTTTCCACAAATTATGGCGGCCATATGTCTTGATAGCCGTACAGCACTCACCATCTAATGGGCGAGCGGGGCATATTTAGCCAATGCCATTTCCCAAATTACTGATGTGATCCAAGATAGGGAAACTTAATGATGAGACATGCTCTGTTCTAACCAATCAGGATCATTACAAACCACAGATTGGACGTCTACAATTGTTCTTCCAAAACGTGAACCAGGCTTGTATGTTTAACCACATAGGCAAATCTCCTTGTCACTCATGCCTTGCCGAGTAGTGCATGCCTCAACATGGGGCCCTACCTGGAAATGGGACCTGGAGATTGAAAGATCTCCCTAATCTCTGTAAAATAATAAAAAATAAAATAAAATAAACACAGCTCCATCCCTCACCTCTTTCATCTCCATTTGGGCCTCATAAGTTTAACGGTGTACAGATGTCCCTAATATCTGTTAAAAAAAAAAGCAGCTTCATCCCTCACCTCTATCATCTCCATTTGAGCCTCATAAGTTTAACGGTGTACAGTCCATTCAGATGGGTGTGCAATCGAACCAACGGTCCTATCCATTCGGATGGATGCACTACCCTGAGGTAGCAAATAGTGTACATGAAATTGGATACATGAGACTTCATTGTATAATTGTATTTGCATGGAATTGAATAAATGAGAATTCACCGTCAAATGGGATTATTTGTTTCAGTAGAATTAAAATACACAGAGTTTATTGTCAAATGGGCCTCTTTATTTGCATGGAATTTAGGGTTGAATGTGGGCACCAAATTGGAATACATAGGACTTCATTGATGGATGAGTCTGTTTGTTGGCATGGAATTGGAATACATAGAAAGCAATTGATTAAATTGGGCATGTTTGTTTGAATGGAATTGGAATGCATAGAAAGTAATTGATTTATACAAGCTTGGTTGTAAATAGAAGCCTGCAAAAAATTGGAATACCTAGAAACCACAAGTCATCTTGTTTATTTAAATGAAAGAGGAAAAGACGGAGTAATCGTATCAGTTGAGCATGGTTGTTAGCATGGAGCTGGAATACATATTAGAAATTGATTCAAATGGGGCTTATGGGCTAGAAAAAAGCCCGCGCTATAGTGGGCTTCAGCGGGCTAGCCACACCAGGCCCTGTTACCCTGGGGGTGGATAGACAGGTCTACTGACCTGTTTACACAGTATTCCCATGGGTAATCCATGGTTGACATCTAGTACATGAAAGGAAAGGATGGAAATAACTAATCTAAAGTACCAAAAGCAATAAACAAATACTCTTCAAAATATATATATATATATACTTTTAAAAAAAAAAGTAATAAACAAATGCATTGCCTACAACGTGGCAAAATCTACTGAACAAATAAAATAGTACCAAAAGTAAAAAATATATTTATTGCCTACAATTCTATTTTATTTTATTTTAAAGAATGACGTTTCAAAATCCATTATACAAATAAATAAAAAATAATTGAGAAAATATAAGGGACAAAGTCATTTTATACCCAGTATTTTGGGTTGTGGATAGAAGATCAAAACAACCACTATATGATGTATTTGGTGGTTCCAAGTTCAAGGCACTAGGAGAAGACCAATATAGATCTCAAGTTTCGAGGAACGACATGGTAGACAATGGAATTACAGTGAGCATGACTTCATAAATAGTTGAGTAGAAAAGTAGAACTAACAAAATTGACCTTGGATTGGATGAGAGAAGACATACATAATAACAATGATGATGTATCAAAAAATATTAAAGAGATGAAAGATGAACTAGAACAACCCAGTTCTTGATATCTTGCACACACAGAACTCGAACAAGATACAACATTTTATCCAACTTGTTTTGATGACCAGACAAATAAAAGCAATTTGATATAAGGTTGTGTTTACTCCAATGGAAAGGTTCCACGCATCTACAGACTAAAAAAAAAAGTAGCACAACCATGAGTCCATCAGCATTTGTTACGAGAGACCATCAATGGACAACCATTTCTATATGATCCCACCTCCCACAAATATTAGCAGACTCTGAAACCGGAAAAAGCATTGAAATTCATGTGTAGAAATTCATAATTCTTGAGGTCTTTGTTAGAGAGACCATCAAAGGACCACTTCTATATGATCCCACCTCCAACACATGCTAGCAGACTATGAAAGTGGAAACAGCATAGAAATGCATGTGTAGAAATGCATAAGAGAAACTTCTCATGTTACAAACCCTTAAAGAATTTATGATAGCACTTAACCCAAATGCATGAAGCAAATTTGAGGAAGAGCGAGCGAGAAAAGAAGGTACTCCATAGGGAAGTAAATATTTTCCACCACTACTGTTACACCAATATCACATTGATATAAGATAGAAAGCAAAATAAAGACATGGACAGCCTTGTGGGATTTGTAATTTTTTTTTTATTAACCTGAGGTTTGTCACGCCTAAACAGCTATTTGTGCTGGAAATTGTTGCCAGCAGAAACCAATGTTCTTGTAGGACACGGGTAACTTGCATTCCTTGGACAAAAAATCGTTCAGAAAAATTTCTGCGACCATGATCTTATGAGCAATCATCACCGCCTCATTAGTCTCAACTTGCTGAACTCAATGAATAGCTCACACCTGCAGCCAAAATTTAATTTAATCCAATAAGCACATATTTTGCACTCCTATGGCTTACATGCACATGTTTGTAATGGCATGGGGTCTGCTGGATAAGAATAATAATATTAGAAGAAGAAGGAGTGTCTGATGGATAATAATAATAATAATAAAGAAGAAGAAGAAGAAGAAATCAAATCCCACCTAAATTGAGTCGGATGGTAGTTTCCCTGTCAAAACCACTTTTCCTCAAGAAAACACCGATCCCCTGTGCACTGTAACAACTTTTGCTTCCTGCATTTCCGCTTTCTTTGCAACCCTTCTTTCGAAACATATCATCCCACAGTTCCACGCGCAATAAACTGGCCTTTTGATCTGAGACTAGGTGATCAAAGTCTGTCAATCATCAAGTCAAGTTAATGTACCTGAGAATATCCATTGGAACTAGATGGTGACTGTGCATATAGCCATATACTGAATCTGAATCACCACTTGGTTGAGTTGGGGTTGAGCGGCGAAAGTCTTGTGATATGCTGAGGGACAATCAAAAGAACTTGTCCCAAGATCTGTCAGGGATTGTAATGTTTCAGATCCTTCCATGCAGTATTGTGAATCATCATAGATGTCATTCAAGTCATGTTATTTACCAAGACCTTCTCCACAGTAGACTCTACTTTTGATGTTATGGGCAATGCATCTGTTAGTTTTGCGGAAGGAACCTGTTCAATTTCAACTGTTTCATGGTTTCATGTACAATAACTGCTCACTGTGGCATCCCCAACGATGCTATGGTGACACGTTCAGTTTCACTGAGAGGACTCGCCAAGGGATTTTGAATGCCTGTGCACTAAGGAGTGGGTGACTCCTGAGCAATAATGTGGTCATAAGTATTTGAAAGCAAAGCTGGCTCAGCTTCTGAAGATGTTCCAGTCGAAGTTCAAATTTTCTGCAAATCCTGGAGAAGTCTAGCTAGGTTGCTTTCATTATATGTACTTCCATGGCTGACAAGGTTCCTCAAAATATGATACAAGAAGTGCTGATCTTTCGCCTGGCCTGAGATAATCGCAGCAATTAAAAAAACTGAATCAACCTTCCAAATTAAATATATAAATCCAGAAAAGCCATTAATATCATAGTAACAAATGTATGCATAGGTAAGAGGAAATCTAGAACCTTTGCATTTTAGAATGTAGGGTAGCCATGATTTCCATACGTCTAAACATGGTGTGGGCCCACCTTATGTTGGGGATATGGTTGGTAAATATATTCGAATAAAAGTAATGTTGATAACATGGTTGTATAATCTTTTATGGATGAATGAACAATAAAAAAGGACTACAGAAAATTTTTCTTTTGATGGTTAAAAAGAAGTAAATGTTATGCATGACTTATGAAATATTAAAGTGAAACCCTTTCTAAAATCACTACATATAGATAAAAGCATAACGACATGAAAATTGGAAGCAAATTTATTAGAAAGGAGACCAGTGGAGAGGTTCAAGAAAGAAGTAAATACCTTTGGCAGCACCAACAACGTGTCTTGTCTTGATGACGAAGAGAGAACCAGCATATCATGGAGAAGTCAATAGCCCTAGAGATAAGTCACTACCAAGAGGATGACTTAATGACATTCTTCTAAACCCAAAAGCATTTCTTTGGCTATGCTATTGGCTTTTTGTAGCTTTCCTTTTGAACAAAGTGATGCAATGATGGAATAATATGTGTCAAAATTGTAAAAAGGGGGTTTTCCCATCAAAGGATTGTAGTTCCCCTGACTACTACTGTCTTCTTTCCCCCTGATCTTCATAAAATTCAAATAATCTGTCTCTAAACCATTACTGTCATATCTAGGCTGTATCAATTGACAAGTTCTATCTCTTCCTGAATCTAACTCCTGACTATCCATATCGTCAACTTCATTTTGGTTTAGCATTGAAATCTTCATGGGTTCACTATAACCAGCAGACCTGTCCAAAGAGAAAAACATTACACTTACTTCACTGAGGATCTTGGCGGCTTCTAAAATGCTTCCTTGCTCACATAAAGAAACAAGAAAACTTGTCAAGGCATCCATTTTGATCTCATCACCCGCTTTGTTTATCAATTCTGTGACTGATTGACTTTGAAGCATTTCTCTCAAAACAGTTCTTGCTTCTTCCATCCTGCCGTTAGCACAGAGTCCTCTTATCAAATTTACAAAACCCAAAAAATCTGGGAAAAATCCCTTCCGCTTGAACTCGCCAAATAATCCAAGAGCACTTTCCATGTCACCTTTCCTGCAATAACCACTTATCAGAGCACTGACTGTTAAAGCATCCGGTTGTAGCTTACCTCCCTCCAAATCGGAAAGAAGTTTCAAGGCATCCTCTATCAAACCAAATTTGCAATATCCATTTATTAGCAAGTTGTAAACACGAGTACTAGGAGTCAAACCCTTGAGAACCATCCTTTTAAACAACTCATCAGCATCTTGTAAGAATCCCTCTTTAGATAAAGCACCAATGAGAATAGCATAGGTTACAACAGTAGGAAACATATGATTTCTCTCCAGTGAATCAAATAGCCTAAATGCTTCAACCAGACGTCCTTTCTGGCACAAACAGTTGATCACTGAATTGTAAGTGACAATGTTTGGACTAATCCCCTTCTTTCTCATGCTTGCACAGATATCTAGTGCCTCTTTAGGATACCCTTCCTTGCAAAGCCCATCAACCACTATAGAATAAATAACTACATCCAAGATGGCACCAGCTTCCTCAGCTTCCATGACTAGTTTACATGCATCTTGAACTCTTCCTTCCTTTGTCAATGCATCAATGACTGCTGTCAAAACACTGAGAGATACAGTTTTCTCACTCTTCCTATCAAGAAAATGCAGTGCTTTGTCCACATCCTTCTTACATAAGTAAAGGACTATTGTCATGCTCATCCTATGTTCGGAAAACCCATATCCCTTGAGAAATGCATTCAACATCAGTTGAACGAGCTGTTTACTTCCATTACGGATGAGCCTCTTAAGGATTAAATAGTAGGACTTTCCGGTCACAACTAAGCCTTTTCTCCTCATTAGGAAGTATACATTGTATGCAGCCTCAAAGCAGCCCTTCTTGCATAGGAAACTGATTGCATCATTGCATATCAAGCTATGTATCTCAGGATCTAATTCCTCAATCCTGTTCAGGAATTTCAAAATTCCATCTTCACCACTTTCCTTGTACTTCGCCATGATCAAAGTCATATAGGCAATAGGATCAGGTGCCAGACCTTTCCCAATAAGTTCACCAAACACCTCAACTGCCATATCTGTCATATCTTCACTACAGAGCCCTTGAATGATGCGATTATAGGTGGCAACAGTAGGAATCATTACAGTTCTCCTGCACTCGTCAAATATCTTAACTGCTTCGTCAATCCTTCCTCCTCTACAGTAGCCATCAATCATAATGAAAAAGGTAGATGAATCTGCAACCAAACCTATATCTGGCATACCCTGAAAAAGGGTGTAAGAATCTTCAAATCTCCCCACCATGAATAATGCTTTAATAAGTAAATTACATGTAACAGTATCCATACACAGCCCAGCTTCCTCCAACCTCCTCTTTGTTTCCAACACCCCTCCCACATTCCCTTCTTTTAAGTATCCATGAACCAATGTACTGTATGTAAAATTATCACCAGAGATGCCCTTTGAAATATTATCCGCCTCACGCATTTTCCCAGCATTGCACAGCCCATCAATCACAGTATTGAAAGTCACGATGCCTGCACTAACTCCTCTCCCCTCCATCTCCTCAAGCAAACTGAAGACTTGACCAAAATCCCCATTTTGACACAATCCATCAACCAATACCGCATACAAAACCTCATCAGCGTTGATTCCCAACTCCCCCACCTTCCGAAACACGCTGAATGCCTCTTCCAACTTACCCTTCTTGCAAAATCCCCGGATGATGGCAGTATATGTAACTAAATTAGGATCCAAACCTCTTTTTTTCATCTCATTCAAGAATCCAATAGCCTTCTCCACATTCCCTTCCTTACAGAACCCATCAATGAGAATCGTATAGCTAACAGAATCCGGCTTAATTCCGTTTTCTACCATCAACCTATGCTTCCGAAACGCCTCTTCTAAGAGGCCTTCCTGAAAACACCCATAAATCCAACTACTGTACAAAACTGCATCCAAAACCACCCCTTCCTTCTCCATCCTACAAACTAAATCATTAACCTCGCTAACTCTACCTTCTCTACAAAGCGCAACTACAACAGCAGTATAAGTTACAACATTTGGCCGAAAAAGCTCGTTTTTTATGGCGTTTTCGTAGAACCCCAGTGCTAGTTCAGGTTTCCCAACCTTACAAAACCCGGAAATTATTGAACTAGAGACGAAATCATCAGAAGGGTATCCGATTTTGGCCTCAACCATCAATTCCAAAACCTCAATTGCTCTGTCCATCATACCCAGAGAGCTAAAGTGGAAAATCAATGAATAGAAAGTAAAAGCAGAGGGAGAAACACCGTGATTCCGCCGGAGATCCTGCAAAAGAAGAAAAGCTCTGTCTGGGTCTTTTTGGGCATTGCAAACGCCACGGATTAGAGTGTCCCAGATGCGCTTTTTGGGAAAAAATCCGTTCTTTCGCATCTGGGTGATGAAATGCTCTGTTTCTTGAACTCTGCTCTGTTTGAGGAGAGCAGAGGAGACGATTGAGTGAGTAAGGGCGTTTCCTCTGATTTTGTTGGAGTGCATTTGGGAGAAGACGCTGAGAAGAGAAAGGAAACGATTGGATTTGGAGAGAAAGAGGAGGAGGAAGTTGATGGACTTTGAGGTGGGGCTGAAACCCCTCTTGAGAATGGTTTCTAAAGAGAGGGTTTTGGAGGGGCTTTGGGAAGAAGAAGAAAAGGGTCTTTTGGGATTGAGCATAGAAGAAGAAATGGTTGCAGATTGGTCGAATTGGAAGCTTGGATTGAGGAAGGTGG
This sequence comes from Sextonia rubra, assembly GCA_037013555.1. NCBI lineage: Eukaryota > Viridiplantae > Streptophyta > Magnoliopsida > Laurales > Lauraceae > Sextonia > Sextonia rubra. Next base: position 2,227,535 of record JASUAD010000027.1, read on the forward strand.
GAGGCAACATTGAGTCTCTCCCCAAACTCAGCCTCCAAACCAGACAAAATTAAATCCTGAACCATAAATTAAATAAGAAAGGCTAGGATTTTCCAACGGCGTAACCATCTATCATCCTCCACATGGCCCACTTGGTCTACACATGGCCACTAGAAAACTCTGGTCTAATCTAGAAATCGCCAATTAAATTAAGATCTAAAATAAAAGCCCTGATTCTTAAATTTTAATTTATAATTAGTCTATTTGGTAAAACAAAAAAAAATTTAAAAGCTTTTATTTCAAAATAAAGTATTGGTAAATATACAAATAAGATCTCATCAGAGGAGGCATCTCTTTGTTTTTTCAATGATGAGGAATCAGCTCTATCCCCTTAAAGTTGATCATCGGGCAAAAGCCCGGATACACATCACCACCCATATTATTTCTTAAACACTTTCTACCCACATAGGCCACCTTTAAAAATATAACATATGACACACATTTTATGAATTGAAATGTGGGCCCCATTTTATTATTGTGGAAATGAGACTCACCTTCAAGGATTACAATGTGAGCCACTTTTTTGAATTTTTGTACATGGGATTGGAGACCACCTTTAAAAATTACAATATGTGAATTACCTCTTTCTAGGAGTTATTAGAACATGGGGCCTGCTCTTATAGTAATTAGCACAATAGGGCACCACTTAGGCCATCTTTATAGGAATTAGATAATATAGGTTTTCCTTTTATGATTATAATCATGGGACCCGCCTTTAAGAATTGCAAAGTGGGATCACCTTTTGTGATTATGAACATTGGACCCGCCTTTAAGAATTATTGCACAGGGGGCCATCTTTTTTACAAATTACAAAGTGGGCACACCTTCATAAAAATCATAACGAGGCACTACTTTTTTGTGATTGTAAAGAGGGGATCAACATTTAGGTAATATAAGGTGGGGCCACCTTTTATAATTGTGAAGATGGGTGGTAACTGGGACTCACCTTTTAGACATAACCTCTAAGGATACATTCTAAAATTTCAATTTAATAGGAGTGAGGCCCACCGTCCAATTGCGCACATGTTGTAAATGTGACTAGGCACTTATGTGGCATTAATCAGGTTTCATCATGTGCATAATCAGATAGTGAGACCCACTTTTATTGAATTGCAAATTTTGGATACATACCTAGAGGGGATGAAACTCATCTTGAATGGTCCAAATTATCTCTATATGGGCCTTACGAAGGAGATCCCAACATATAATGCATGGTTCCATGTAATAGGGGGATTTGAACTCAAAGCTCTAAAAATGGAAATTTTAAGTAATGGTTACCATTATATATTATTATTATTATTATTTTTATTATGTATATTATACCAATACCTTCTTTCACAAAAGAGCGACATGTGGCATTTCTTCTTTACAAGGGAGTAACACGTGGCACACTCCAATTAAAGTCATAAGATTTTCTCCCATTTCCCTCCCTCAAATCTCCCTCTTTACTATTTAATCTTCTAAAAGTCAGCATACTCCTTCCATGTAATCTTAGCATAATTTACAACCAATATCCTTATCTTATATAATCTCAAATTATCAAGAATCCTTAAAATTTAAAAGTTCCTATTTTAATTCATATATGTATATAAAAATATATTTCCTCTATTACTACTTACATATATATGTAGCATCCATATCCTGCAGGCATTGCTATGTATTAGGACTTATTAGGAGGGCTCATTTGCTTACTCTTGTTTAGCAGTTTATATTAAAAAGTGTTAGGCTTGAGCGATGATGGATTTACAGGACTAGCTTTAAAAGAATTGTGCTAGGGCTTAATGACTTTGAATATTTGATATATATAGGTATATATTGTATTCATCTAACTTGACTACGAATCAAAATATCAATCAAGGTTAATTAAAAAATGAATTAAATAAACATGTCCCATTAAGATTTCAAACTAGATTAATAAGTTTCAAAGTATGCACCACAGGCACAGTTGGTTGAACTAAAAAACATTGGAAACTATATGGTTCTACATTTTTCTTCCTAAAATCTCTCATTCACCACATGGTACTACATGATTATGTACAAATCTCTCATTAAAATTGGATTTGTATACTCCATATTCTCCTCCTTTACAAAATCTCTCTCTTTCTAAAATCTCTTATTCACCACTTGGCAAGATCAGTCTCTCCATACGTTATACATCTTCTCTTCCATTGTTAAATAAAATTTCTTTCCACTATATACATACGGTTATCTAAATTCTGAAGATACATCTTATCTTCTCTCAGTCGAATACAAGGCATTAACTTTGTAAGATTGCAACTTAAATAACTTGTATCTTGATTTAATGGCAGCCATTGCCAAGAGGAAACTCTTTCTTCTTCTTCTCACACATCAATATATATGTCTTAATAAAAGAATAAGTGCAATGTTCCAGCATGCATGCATCTCTCTCTCTCTCTCTCTCTCTCTCTCTCTCTCTCTCTCTACACTATTAAAGGGAGAATTTACTTTGCAAGGCATTAACATTGCAAGATTGCAACTTAGATAATTTGTGTCTTAATTTATTGGCAACCATTGACAAGAGGTTCTTTTTTTTCTCACACATTAATATATACATATATATATTTGTCTTAATAAAAGAATAAGTGTAATGTTTCAGCATGCATGTATCTCTCTCTTTACACTATTATGTGTTTTCTCAGATTGAGATAGTTATCTATAGGCTAGGTATTTCACAGATATGCATCACTTATGTTTTTAGATGTTTTGCATATTATAATATTTGCTCATAGATACGCATCACGCATGTATCTTTCTGTTTTAATAAAAGAATAGGATTGCTTAAGTTCTGAAAATAGTTCAACAGTTACGTTGATTTTGAAACTCAGATTGGCTAAATAGCACAATTAGGTTTCTGCATATTTTCAAAAACTTATATGCTTGAAGATTGAAGCAACTCAAAGACTTTAACTTTATATTTGGAAAACCCACTTGAATTAAAATCAGATTTTAAGATTTAAAAAAGTGACTGAAATCAGGTTTACATAAGAATATTGCATGGCCGACTTAGATATGGAGTTCACTTGAATATTGGTGGATTGTTTTGACCATCCTTAAAACTAATTTTTCGCACTAAAATTGAAAAAGTTTTGGTCCAGACACTAAAGTAATCTAGCAGAATCTATATACTATATAGACTGCATGCCCATCTGTTCATGCACATAGATTTTTATATTTGTTTGTTATCTTGAGTTTCTCTTTTTTTTTTTTTTTAAAGATTACGAAGAAGCAACTCACTACCTTTGAGTTTCTCCTTTTCCACACTTATGTGAAAAGGCCCTTGAGTTTCTCAGAGATGGGTTTGAATGACTGATGGTGGAAATGAAGAATGGTGAGACAATGATGATGGGAAGAAGGTGTTAATGATGATGGTGAAGGTGATTAAGTCCAGTTGAGGGAAGAGAGTATGATAAGAACATAAGTTGTATTTCTGAATTGGTTCCGAAACAAATCTATTATGCTAGATTAGCTTTTACCTCTTCTTCTTCTTTCTAGACTACTAAAAGATAGTATCAACGACATCACTGCAAGGTATTTGATCTAAATATTATATAATTATTTTTTCTTTTTTACTTTATTATTGTTTTTTTTTCCTTTCGTATTGCTTCATTTACTGGGTTTTTTTTCTCTTTATTTACTCCAGCAAGGCGATGTGCTAACAAAGGCAAACCACTCCAAAAAAAAATGTAAAATTGGGTCCACTCCACTTCTAACTATACATAATATAAAAATATTTAGAGCATCATAAAGCATAGAAGGGCCAATGTCTATGATTCATTTGTCTTTTTCCTTTCATGGATAGACCTAATGTCTATATTTTCATAGAGGTGACATTTGGGTGTTTTGATTTTTTTTTTTATGTCTATTACTCTATTTAATGGGAGAAATTGTAGATTTTCAAATGATAGCTCTAAAAAGAGCAAGTTTGAATATGAGATTTTGAGTGGGTTTATTTGCAATTTTATGATGATATCTTCAATTAGCCGCACTTTATTCTGGATAGTATGAGTTTTGATGGGATCTTTTTGTCACGACCCGAGCCCAGAATTCGGGGGTTAGCGAAAAGCTAAACCGGTGACACACGTACTCCCGTGCACGTGCATCCAAACCCAGTCCAGATGCACGCACACAAGGGATCTAACACGTGCGAACTAAGCGTACGCGGAAGCTGTACATATCATAGCAAGCAACAAAGGAAAATAGCGGAAGCCAAAACAAATGCGAAACGGAAAAGACAAGAATAAATACAATACTGGAAAACCGAATTCAAGTCTGAGTACACGACAAAATGAAGATGTACAAATATACAGAGTACAAAGTCCAAAGTGCCAAAGTGCCAAAATACAAAATCTCAAAAACCAAAACTCAAAACATAAGGCCACTGATATGCATGCACGCACTCGGCAGTGGTGATCAGGCCCACTCTGCCAAACCGGAGGGTGCCTCTATACTCGGCCCTGCAGCCTCCTCGACCACCGGGGAGCTGGGCAAGGGATCTGAGCCTGCAACACCACAGACAACACAAATGAATACAACGATCCAGCAAATACAAGTAACAGGGATGAAACACTCATAGTATCAAATAGAATAATGACAGAATAGAATTTACAGAGTTTCATCTTAGTATGCTAAGCAAATCGTGCATAGGAATAAAGCATGATATGGGAATCAAAACATAGAAATACTGGACTAAGTGGCTACTACGTTAACCATATTCTCTCCAGTAGAGAGCAAAGCAGAGCAGAAGAGAACACCACTGATGTAACACTCCGACCCAGCTTGACCTCGTTTAGTGGGTAATTAATCTTGTTTTCGTCGCTAATCGTGTTTTGTTTGTGTTTTATTTCCGTTACGGGTCATGGATAGGTAGTTGGGTTGAGTTTGACCTGGATTAAGTAGACCAAGCCCTTTTTCGTAATTTTAGCTTTTCTTAGACATGGTCATTTTTGCATCATCTTGATGTCAACACGTGTCTTTCGTTGAGCCCGTTAACTTTCGTAACTACGTCATTTGTAACCGATGTCGTGTGATTCGATTGGACCCAGATTTGACTCAAACTGACATTAGTATTCTCACTTGGCCTTCATTGTAATTTGAACAACCCATTGCTTATATAACTTCATCCACTTCTTATGATCGACAAGTTGGTTCTTTCTCTCTTGTTTTCTCTCATTTTCTTCCTTAACTGCACGTGGAGACTTCTCTCCCTCCTTCACTTGAATTCTCTCCTCCATCGATCAAGAGGAATTTGGGTTCTTGCATGTGAGGTGAGTTGGAAATCCATTCATCCCTCTCATCTCCCTTCTCTATCTCTTCTCCTTCTTGTTTCCATCGTTGCATGGTATGTCTGTGTTGTGGATTTCTTTCCAATCCTCATGCATGCATGTGGTTTGATGTGTGTTGGGTGGTGTTTGGATCCAAGAACTTCAGTTGGGCAATTGATTTCTAATTAAGGCAAGTATAACCATATCTTGTGAGAACCCATGTTGGTATGATTTGGATCTTGGTTAGCTCACATTAATGTGTATGGAAAAATTTGTTTACAGCTCATTTGCTTACTACTTTGTCTATCTCCATTGGAGAATTGAAATTCTGATGCTTTCCCAGACATTCTGTACATGTTTCAGGTTATTGACTTTGTACAGGTACGGCTAAGCCGTATGACCCTTACGGCTCAAAGTCCAGAGAGGAGAAAAGCCCAGTTTTCCTCTACGGCTAGGGTACGGCTAAGCCGTGGATTGCCCTACGGCTAAACCGAAGCTCAGCCGTGGCCCAGCCGTAGATCAATACAGGGTGCACTTTCCGGAATAACTGAGAGTCAGCAACTGACAGATCTTCTACGGCCCTGCCACGGCTAAGCCGTAGACCACACACGGCTAAGCCGTAGCACACACACGGCTAAGCCGTACCCACACTCGACTAATGAAAGAAAAACAAGGATAGGTGTAATGGAAAGACCGATATGGCCTTCATGATAGAATGTAGGACACCTGGACCTGCCCAACGGAATGTGATACAACGCGTGAATGATCTCGAGGGCTGCGAATCATTCAAGTTCGTTATCCGGATGTTAAACACCTCCCCATGGGTGTTGGTTTAAGGGACTTCGTGCACCGCCCGATTCAATGCAACACTAGACAACGGTGCATCGAATAACTTAAAACTACATCATCATGCACGGTTAGAAACACCGGATGATTAGATTAGAATTGGTTTGTAAATACAGATGATTCGATTTCACATGAGTTGTTGCACAACATATTGCATTCGATCCGTGATCTCAACTCTCTAACATGTTTACTTGTGTTCAGTTCTATTCACATTGTGGTTCTTTACCTTGAGTATGCATGTATAATATGTTCACAGATACGCACGTATGATTTATCGTCACGATCGACTCAAGGTTTTCATGATTGACTCTGTATAGTCAGGCACTACTTAGCCTCAGCCTTAGGATCCCGACGGGGTGAATTTGGTATAGTTTATATGGCCTGCTGCAGTATGGATTTGTCTTGGGGAACCGGACCCCAGGAAACCGAGACCCATTGTACCCTGGCCCGGACGATGGTGTTCTTTGCACGTTATAAGATCCCTCTCTTGGGAGCATATGGTAATGTAGTAGCCACTAGTTATGTACACAGCATGTATTCATTGATTCACTTAGCATATTTCCTTCTTGCATGACAGCCTAGTATACGAAAATGCCTTCTTTAATCACATGATGTTCTTTATTCTATTAGACACAGCGTGTGTTAACTTGCTATGGTTTATACTTTGCTGAATCTTCGTATTCACAGTTGTTTTGGTGTTGCAGGCCCAGATACCCCTGCCGAACCCTCGCCGGTCGGCCAGACTCCAGATGAGACCCCCGGGGCCCCATCAGGCCTAGAGGAGTGGATGTGATCACTCCACGGGAGAGCGTTCTTGGCATGCATCATTGGAGTCTTGTTTTGTTGATTTTCAGACTTGTATTTGGCATGACATGTCATTATTGTATATATTCTTTTGTTCTTTTTGTAAGACTTTCATATGTCATTATGTCCGTTCGTCCTTTGTATCCTCTTCTTGCACTGTTAGTTTATGTTTCTGATATTTACAGCTTCCGCGTACTTGCTTGGCACGTGTGAATGTTCCCTTGTGCGTGTGCATTTAGACTCGGTCTACGTGTGCATGCACGGGAGTACGTGTGTCATTAGGTTTGGCTTTTGCTAACCCCCGAACCCTGGGCTCGGGTCGTGACAACTGACCGGGCCAAGGGTACAAGTGGGTCTCGGTTTCCTGGGTTCCGGGGTCCCAAGACAAAGCGACACTGCAGTAATACGGAGATACAGAGATCTAAGCCATAGGTAACCCCGTCGGGCATCCTAGGGCTGAGGCTGAGTAGAGCCAGACTAATACCAATCAAATCAAATCTAAAAGAAGGGAGATTATCCGCTTTTGACTCACCGATGGCAAAGACCGGATCTTATCCTCACGTGTTAATCTCTGGGCAGAGCCACCAGGGAATAGCCAAAATATACAAAGTCAGAAATATACAAAGCATAGCCAAATACAGATCAGAACATAGATTAAGTCAAAGCACAGCATAGATCAAAGTGTAGTGCAGAACGAAGAATAAAACAGATATACAGAACGAAAGCAAAGTGACTGTGGAATGCATAGACATAGGTTGGCAGAACAGAGGGCAAAACTATAAACAATATGCAATGCATCTCAGATTAATACGGAGTCAAGGTTCATTACAAGCCAATACTAATCTAGTTGTTCACTGTCACTAACCTTGCATGTCGATGTAGTTTTAAGTTATTCGATGCACTGTTGCCATCCTAGTGTTGCAATGTAATCCTTATGTGCATCGAAGTCCCTTAAACCAACACCCATGGGGAGGTGCTTAACAGTGATCAACGTTCACATGAATGAGTCACAGCCTAACAGACTATTCATGCAATCGAAAGAATCCATTGGGCCGGTTTACAGGGGTGGTTAACTTGTATTTGAGCCCTACAAGTCTCACCATTATCCTAAGTTATATTTCAGAAATTGCCAGGCCTAACGGTTTAGCCATGAGGGACCTATGGTTAAGCCGAAGACATCTTACGCGCTCGTCGTAATATGCTCTACGGCTTCACCTTGGTTCCATTCAAAACACAGCTAAACTGGTCATCTTTCACCTCTGATCCGATATCTTTTTCGGCTGAGCTACAGTCAGTATACGGCTTAGCCGTAGACCAATCCACGGCTTGGCCGTAGCAATTCACGGCTTAGCCGTAGCCACACCGTAGGAACACTGTCTCTGGAAAGTTTCGACTGATCAGAGATTTAATCCACGGCTGGGTTACGGTTGGGTCACGGTTAGCTTACGGCTCAGCCGTAGCCTAGCCGTAGAACAAAATCGAATTTCAAGTCTCTGGAATGTGAGCCGTAGAAACTTACGGCTTAGCCGTACAATACAGAACACGAATTCGGGCTGAGTACAGAAACTGAAATTCGGTACAGAAACGTCTCAAAACAGGTTACAAAGGTTCCAAAATTCACAAAAATTGGCTGTAAAACATTCTATACAAAGAATAAGAATGAATCAAAGAAATCAAACAAAACACCCATATGTGTTATCAAAGCCTGTACTTATACTTGCCTCAAACTCTGAAAATCCACTGAATCAAGCTCCAAATCAACTAAAATCAAGACAAATCAAAGAAATAAACCATGTATGAGATGTAGACACAGCATAGAGAAAGAGAGGTGCAATTGGAGATGAAGAAGAAAGAAATTTGGAGAGAACCCACTTACCCAAAGCAAGGACAGAGAATAAGCACAGAGAGGAGAGAACTCAAATCGATGGAAACCCAATCCTCAAGAAGAGAGGTGAGGAAGAGAAAAGAAGAGAGAAACAACGTGGAGCTTCTCTGGAGTTGTTGCATGCAAGCATCGAAGGAAATGAACAAGAAGAAGACACCTGGGTCCTGACTCATATATATAGGTTTTGAAGTTTAAATCAAAGTTCGAAGAGTTTCACCTATTTACAGTTCAAGTCACACGGGGGTCCAACTTCTCTAATTGACTCCGAACGGATCTGACACAGTTACGAAATATAACGAGCTCAACAAAATACACGTGCTGACACCAAGATGATGCAAAGATGATGCAAGCAAAGCAAAAGCAAAATTACGAAAAAGGGCTTAGAACTACCTATCTTAGGTCAAAGGTTACTCAACTACCTATCCAAGGTCCAAAACCAAGTCCGAAAGAATAAAACAACAGAAACACACACTAATGAGCCACTAATCCGGCTCAAAGGGGATCGGAGTGTTACACTTTTTCCCCTTGAATGACATTTCAATGCAAATTTTTAATCCTAGGTGATTAAAGAAGGATGCGAATGGCCTTGGGGAATAGTAAATGTAAAACATTTGCTAAAAGAACCTTTTGAGCTTTTGTAAGGATCATTTGAAAACATATATTCCACAATAAAAGAAATATCAATGCATATTATAAAAATATAAATAAAAAATGGAAAAAAAAGATTTATAGAGGAAGTAAGATGAGGAAAGGAGTAAGAAAGAGATATAGATTTGGATTGATTAGGTAGCCAATAATGATATAATAATTTAAACTCAGCTATATTAATAATAATAATAATAATATTTTCACAAGGCCTGCATTTCTGTATGATCATATTTTAACTATGTTTTTGTTATCATTTATATAATGATATTTATTTATGTTTCATTTAAATATTAATTATTTTTAATGAAAATTAATTATTTTTTTCATGGCGAGGGCCCTGCAACACTAATTATTATTATATATATTATAATTATATCCCTTTTTGGGGGAAAGCACGAGAGTGCGACACTTGGTGCTTCCTTTGTGTGACACATGACAACTCCTCATATTTTATCTCATAAAGAGCCTCAACCTAATCTCCTATCCTAAAATTTATTCCCCTCCCAAAAATCCCTCTTATTTCTAATCTCTTACCTACAATGATAAGAGAGATTGAATAATAGAAATTTCCTTTACTATTCAGTCTCCGACAAATCAGCATAATCTTACTTGGTTTAGATTATTATTTGAGTTAATGTGAAATTTGAGTTGGCTTATATGGAAGAAAAGGTACCATTAGGCCCATTACCAAGGAACACCCAAATATTCCCGGTGCTTCATTTTCTTTTGGCCCATACATTCAAATGCAAACTAACGATCCAATCCCCATCTGATCCCCACCTTATTCTCCAGAATTACAATCCAACTAATAAATATTTTCTTTAACAGACAACTCTTTACAACTTTCCACATGCTATATTTTTATCTTTGAAATTTTAAGAGTCCAACAAATCTTTAAAGGGAAAGGATGTTGTTCAAATGAATAGGGAATAGAGCAGCAATTAAAATGGGGGGAGTAGCAGTAGGAAACAAAATAAGGATTCAAAGCTGCCAGAGCTACCCAAACAGGACTATATTCATGTCAGGGCACGAAGAGGCCAAGATACAGACAACCACAGTTTTGTTAAAGGGTAAGAACCTTGTAATTCTCTCTCTCCATGGAGGGGTGGCTTCATATTATTCTTCTATCATTAGCAGTAGAATCGCGGTATTGGAAAAATTGAATTCTTTGCCAGGTAAGAAGATAGAAAATCAATGTTCTTATATATTAAGAGAATTCTCCCCTTTGCGAAAGAGCACAAGAGAGCAACATGTGGCATGCACTTTCCCCTAAAACCTCTCTCTCATTCCTTAAATTTCTTCCCCTTTGCTAAAATCTCTCGCTCTCTCTCTCACCCCTTAAATTTCTTTCCTCCTCCTTTTTACCCTATTAGTGAACTATAACTATAAATACATTAAAAACTGACATCCTATGCGAAATTCTCTATTGATAATTTTAAATTTCTAACTATCTATAATTTAGAGGTCATATTTGATTTTTAGTAAAAATTCAAAAAAAAATATGTATGTGTGTTTGTTGACGCCTTACACGTCAAGGTCCGTAACTATAGACCTGAATTGGACCTGAATTACAAAACAAGCTCAAAGCTCATGGGTATGCCATGCCAGAAGAGTGAGAATAGGTCAGTGTCATATGAACACAAGTTGAGGACTAAATTTTGTTAGGCTCGGGCTAAGGCCCGGGTCCTTGCATTTGACAAAATGGAATTGCATGTCTATCAACCTAATTCTATTAGTATCTATTATTGTCCTAATCCTATAACTTTGAATTTCTTGAATGTCCAAAGCATATTTATAATGACTCAATATTTTTTGCTCATACAACTTTGTTCAACGAGTTAAATGTTTTATAAAAAATATATATATATGTTTTTGGGTTTAATTTGGGTCCAATCTAGGCCTATTATGGATTGCACTTAAAATGGCGTGGAAATGGATAATGGATTCAACGTCTAACATTCACGCACTTCAAGCGTTAAGAAGAATGAGAATTAATTACAGTTCATCATTAATTTCTCTTTGTTTACATGGGTTCTAATGCCCTGACCACGGGGATGCAGGTTGTTTACACGAGTTTTCAAAGTCTACAACCCCTCCATCAAGTCTTAGATATGATCACAATTTGAAAATACAAGAAAATGTACGTAACATAGAAAACAATGCAAAAAAGAGGGAAAATGGGGGTGATCGTGACCCACGGTCATTGCCCTAGGCCAGTGACCGTGGGTCACAGTCACTAACAGACAGTGACAGTGCGGTCACTGTTTGCCTCCGTTTCTCGTGCTGTTCATGCTGGTTCTTCTTTTTAACTCTTTTCAAGTGCTTAGACTCATTTTCTATGACTCTTGGGGTGTTGAACAATCATCGAGAAAATCAAATTCAACTATGTAATCGATTGAAAACTTTGTAATTCATCATTCATGTTTACGGACTGTTTTTTGTTCAAATCCGAAGAGGATATCATAGGAAGCTAAAGTTGTGTCATTCTGAACCCATACCTTTCAAGGAACAAAATGAGGCCCAAAGGGGCTTGTTCACAACCTTTGTAATGGCCAAGAAACCCCCCAAAAGAGAAAAACAAAGATGACAGCGTCATCCTTCGAATAGTCTTCAATATATGAACATGTTTTTTTCTTTAGCCAGCCCCATCTTCTTCTCCTCTTCTAAACCTTCTTGCTCACCTTGGTGACTGAGAAAAGAAGAGGGAAAGGTTGTGGAATGCTGTTGTATCCTTGCTTGAATGCTTCTGGTTGCTCTTTTGTTCTTGAAATTCTCCTGTGTCTCTGTCCCCTATTTTTTTCAAATGTTGGCCTTTTATAGATTCTCCCAATAGTTCCTGGCAGTTCCAGGGAGTTAAGAGGGGTTGTGGAAAGTTACACTTAGAAAGGAAGTGGAGAAAAACTGTCACGCCCCGAACCCGAGAATTGGGGATTTGATGTGGGTTCCGAGGAATGACACACGTACTCGTGACAATTCGTGCCATGATTAGACACGTTCGAACTGTCACAAGGGTGATCCTACAGGTACGTGTGAGGGATATTCACTAACACGTATCATCAACATAGATATTCAAGCAGAAACCTGGAGATTTCACCTGTAATTATATCATGAGCATCCTTAAAACGCCCATTTAGTTTCGTACATTAAATAAACAAGTCTGTTAATTAACCCATCTACGTGCATAAGACATGGGGATCCACAATAATACAAAATATATCAATGGAAGGTGAACCCTAAGTCCAATCCCAAAATGTTCCCTGTTGCGCACTATTGAGGAGAATCAAGAGAAGATGTCCTCCTCACTCCACTCGTCCACGTCCTGAGGTAACATTGGGGTTGCCTCCGGGAGCGTGCTGATTGCCTGATTGGCATTGGGTTCTGCACCTATAACACCATGGTAATTCTAGTTAACACGACCGTTAATCAAAGATAAGGATACATGAGCTTAGCATGATAGATCAATGAAAATAAATAATATACTGATTAAAAGAGATCAATATCGAAATCTAGGCACTAATGCATATGAGTTAGCATGAATAATGAATCATGAAATATAGAATATATCATACCAAAATGGCAACAACATTCGCTATCTCCTCTCTAAAAGAGAGTAATTGATCCTTGGGAAACCACTAACGGCCGGGCTAGGGCCGACTAGCTGCCCGTGAGAGTGTCGACTCACTTTCCTGATATTACTGTAGTAGGCAACTGATAACACATCCCATAGGGTCCCGTTGAACCTCCTATCGGGAATAATACATCCCATGGGGTCTCGTCGAACCTCCTATGGGGAATAATAAACTCAGTGGCGTCGACTCTTAACATGTCGGGAATAATCTGGGATCTTTACTTACTATATACCAATCTGTTTATATTGATAAGAGAAAGTAATTCATTTTTGGAACAATATCAAACATAGATTTGTCCTCGAGTAACTGATTATCAATAATGCAACTGATATAGATCCTTATGTAGAGATCAAGGTTACCACCAATATAAATGCAATTAGATTATAAGGTTATCAAGGACAATTACTAGCCAATCCTATACTAGATAATCCAGATTTCCAAGGTCATTCAATACGGTGTATTCATAAGATATTCGGTATCCCGGCATTACCATTCTTGGTGTTACCTCATGTATATATATAGGACACTTCACCTTATGCCAACACCTATGACGTGACATTGAAAACTAACTGGAGAATCACGAAGAAAAAGGGGTGACAACTCAACACTCCTTCTCCTTTATATTAATCACCGTTGGGCTAATTTGGGGGTAGCAAGGATCCAACTCTATGGTCCTATAAGGTCTTTGCTTGAACCTACAACCTATGGTAATATGTGGGTGGATATCTCGGTCTCTTTCTAAGATTTAAGGGAGTAACACATCATTAGGTTATCCCATAGACTATAGAAAGTTCATAATCTAGCATAGAAATTGGTTTCGAACACCTCTCTAAAAGTTACAGGTCTGACTTACCCCACTGATTGGGTGTTTGTCCGACCGGTCGGACCACTTCCAGAAAAGTAATTCGACCGGTCGGGCTAAATGGCTGACCGGTCGGACTACCGGGAAGGCAATTCGACCGATCTGGCTTCAGGACCAGCCGGCCGGCCCTGAAGCACTCTGTTACGGGAGGGTTTCTATTCCACCGGTTTCTTTTTTCCAATGTCTATTCTACCTGTAATAAAACCACTCCAAAAGCTTCCGTTCTACACCCATGGTTTCCCTAAAGACCATTAACCTCTTTATTCATGCAAAATCACCATTTGATCCATACATTTGCCATAGAGCTGTAAATTTGGGTAAAACCATACAATCCATCAAGAATCAAAGGAATAAAGCCATATATGTAAGAATATGTATCCTTATACTTGCATGGTGCTTGGTGCTTCACTTAATCTAATTTGCCCCTTGATTAGATGAAGAATAAGGCTTCACAAATGGAGAATCTAACATATGCAAAAGGGAAACGAAATGAGATGCATGCATGCCAAATCCTTGAGTTTTCATGCCCCCAAATGGACTCAACAGCTGTAATAGAAATGGGTTTTTCCTTACCTCAAGCCTTCTACAATTAGAAGGTGAACATGGTGCCTTGATGCCAACAAAGAGCAAGGAGAAAATGAAGAGAAAGAAGGAAGAAGCTCGGCTTGATGCACGTGAGCTTCAATCACCGAAGAAGTGGAGGCAAGATGAAGAAGATGACGATGGAAGAAGGAGAAGAAAGGGCCAGTGCTACAACGTGAGGGAGGTAGAAGAGGAATAGGGATCGATGGGGTTTTGGGGATTTTTATAGGAATGAAGTTTCTGGAATTTACAGGAATAAAGTTTCTGGAATTTACAAGGAAGCCCTCTTGGTTTCTAGACATTTCCGGTTTAAGTCAATTCGGGTTTGAATGGGCCGGAATGAGTCCAAATGGATTTGGGCCAAACATAGAAGATGTTCAACAAGATGAAACTCACCCAATGCAACCAATATGGTACATAAATAATGCTAAATCATGAAAATACTAAATACAAAAGGTCTTGGACTACCTAATAAGGTATGAACCAGACCCAACTACCTATCCATGACCCAAACCTCTGGAGACTCAGGCTCAATTAACCTAATAACATCTTAATTATAGTAAAATCAACTTAATTACTATAAATCATAATTATCTAGGGTTGGGGCATTACAAAAACCGTCCAAAACCACAAGAACTATCCTTTGGAGGTCCGTGACCGTAGCCGCGGTCACGGACAAGGCTCGTTTTTTGACTTTTGCATTTGTGACTCATTTTCGCCTGTTTGGGGCCCAAACGATGTCCAATCGTTGTGAAACTTGTAGGAATGCTTCTTGACATTATTTTGAGCATGTCATAAAGATTTCAGCCCATTTTTACTTCAGGAAGTTGGTCAACTCCCTCGTTCATCGGACCACGGTCACTCCCAAGGCCCATTTTTGGACTTTTGCATATGTGACTCGTTTTCACCTGTTTGGGGCTTGAACGATGTCCAATCTTCACGAAACTTAGAGGGATGCTTCTTGACACTATTTTGAGTATGTCATAAAATTTTTAGCTTGATTTGAATATCTGAAGTTGGTCAACTCTCTCGTTGATCAGGCCGCGGTCACTCCCATGGCCCATTTTTGGACTTTTGCATTTGTGACCCGTTTTCACCTGTTTCGGGTCCGAATGAAGTTCAATCTTCACGAAACTTGGAGGGATGCCTCTTGATAATATTTTGAGTGTGTGATAGAAGTTTCAACCAGTTTTGACCTTTTGAAGTTGGTCAACTCCCCCATTGATTGGGCCGCGGTCATGGACAAGGCCCATTTTTGGACTTTTGCATTTGTGACCTATTTTCACCTGTTTTTGATACTATTTTGAGTGTGTCATAGAAGTTTCAACCCGTTTTGACCTTTTGAAGTTGGTCAACTCCTCCATTGACTTTTCATGAAAATAAGCCCTTGTTTCAACTGTTTGAGGCTCAAATGACCTTGTTTTGGTTTGAAACTTGATGAGACTGATGTCAGGGGTATCTTGAAGTGTTCATCCAAATTTTAGATAGTTTAGATTTGTGAAATTAGGATTTCGAGTAGTGACTCACTTCTTGCATGTTTTAAGTCACTATTCACCTCACACGGTGGGCAGTAAGCTTGTTTTCTACCCGAACTACATTCAATCGACTTGAAACTTTGCGGAAGTGACTTTAAACATATTTTGAATCTCTGCTCCAAATTCCATTAGCTTTGCCCTCTTGGAAGTAAGATTTTGACCAATGACCTCCATGGCTCGGGGGTCATTAACTTTCAAGCTGACATGCGGTGGAAGTGAGATTAGACAAAATCCGTTTGACTTGAAAATTTACAGAACCTCTTTAGAGTATGACTAAAGATTTGTGTCCAAGTTTCATCAATTTTGGACATCGAGAAGCAGGACTTTGATTAGAAACTTCATAGCTTGGGGGTCACCGACCTGAAGTTAACATGCTTGTAGACTTTGGGTCAAATGATGTCCGTTTAACCTGAAATTTTGTAGGGCCTGTCTTGGGCATCATTTGAACTTCATCTGAGAATTTCAACTAATTTAATCTTCATGGGATGTCACTACACAGGGACCCACAAAGCATAGTATATAATCATCTGAACCAAGTTTGCATCCAAATGATGTCCAAATGCTCTAAATCCTTGAGGAGTAGTCTTTAAATGTACTTGAAAGAATTTCGTTGAATAGAAGCTTGCTTCAACATGTGGAAGTGCCAGGTCTCGCAGTGATTCCCAGTGAGCTTGCAAAGAGTATTTGAAGCTGATTTGAGTTGAGATGAGGTCCAAGTGCTTTGAAAACTTTGGAACTTTATAATCCAAAGCTTGTAATGTTTTTGCTGCATTATTTGTAAATTTTTATGGGTCAACAATTATGTAATCCCAACTCAAGTTACAATTATTGATTTTAAATTTGAATAATAATAATTATTATTATTATTATTATAGCTTGGTTTAGAGTATTGTATCATTATGGGCCCACCTAACAAATCCAAATTTATATCTTTCTCTTACTCCTTTCCTCACCTTACTTCCTTTACAAATCTCTTATAGTTGGCATTTCTATATTTTTTGTTTATATTCTTTTTAGAGAATTTTACCAAAAAAATCATTTAAGGGGATCACAAAAATAAAAAAGCTTAGCCTAGATGTGGATGCACCTCTAGTATTTTTTTTACATCTACAGGTGAGGGTCAAATTCGACTCTCATTAAAATGCATAAGGTTCAAATTCAACACTAGGAATAACAGCATAGTCAATAATAAGTTGACTTTTGGCTTGAGGCCTCGCACTAGTTCTCTTTCTTTTTCACCAGCCCGGAAGCAACGACCAATGGTAGCGGAAGAGGAGGAGACCTATGAGACATTCCTTGGCAACAACGACCTGCAAGGTGGCGGCGATAAGGATTCCGAAAACCTTGTAATTAGGTTTTTTTTTCTCTTCAATTCTAGCGATGAATAGACCCTTTCAGTGAGTGGATTGAATGCAGTCTGTATGTCGCCGGAGTTGAAGTGCAAAAAATAAAAAATAAAAATCATTAAACAGGATTCCGGAATCCTTGCTGCCGCCAACTTGCAAGTCACCATCGCCGGTAAATCTTTCACAGGTTGCCACCTTTTCTACAGCCACCAATTGTCGCTTCTAGATTAGTGAAGAAGAATGAGAACTAGTGCCAATCCTCAAGCCAAAACCCAACCTATTATTGACTCTCCCATTATTCCTAGTGTCGAATTCGAGCCTTTTCCATTTCAATGAGGGTTGAATTCGATGTTCACCTTCAAATGTAAAAAAACACCGTAGTGGTCATACCTTGTTTGAGCTTTTATGTTTTGTTGTCCCCTTAGATGATTTTTGGGGAAAATTCTCTTCTTTTTAATGTGCACTGATATTTCTTTCAACTAAATATTTCACCTTTTGTATAATTTTTTTTGGTTTGTTTTAGATTTGTTTCTTCACATTTGCATACCAAAATATAAATTAATAGTGAATATATATTTATTTTTTTGGCCCGGGCTTATGCGTAGACTACAAGTAGGAGAACATTCTTTTTGTATGATGTAAGTTTGTCTTCTTCTTTTTTAATCATATTTTGTATGCCATATTTTTGTAAAGATGCAAGATTAATGCCCTCATTAAATTTATATTATAAATTTGGGATGCATACAAATAAAGGACACATGTGGCAATTTAGTGGGAAAAGAATTATATATATATAGAGAGAGAGAGAGCAGCCCTTTTTGTGAGGGAGGGACAGATGGGGTTTCTTTTTTCCTTGTGGTCATGCCACGCGTTACTCATGTGCATCCTCCTAAGAAAAGACATTCAAATTCAAATACAAAGAACTCCTTTTCCATTGGATTATTTATTGAAGCATTATACCATTTTTACTATTTTTTTAGAATTTGAAAAGTTTTAGGATAAATCCTTATCTTTCTTTTCCTCATCTCATTATGGTTCAAAGAAGATTTTTTTTTTTGTTTTCCTTTTAGAAACATAAAAATGCAATATTTTAACTATATTTATGTTATGATTTATCTAATGATAGACATTTGTATGTTATTTAAATGTTAATAATTTTTAACAAAGCTAAATTTATTTTTTTAGCGCGGTCCTTAAAGTGCTAGTATATATAAAGAAAATTTCCTCTTCGTGAGAGAGTGCGGGAGAGCCACAATTGGCATCTCTAAAACCATTGTCAACATTAAAATCTCTCTTATTTCAAATGGTTTTCTCTCTCCTTTAGACAATTCCTCATTTAAAAATACTTCATCTTCTCTATTGTAATATCTTTATCTAAGTAATCATTTTTGGGTAATCATGGAAATCTCAGTTCTTTTCCTATAGTTTCCTATTCCAACGAGATATTATTGGGCTCATGTGAATCTCTATTTTTTTTCTTTTGCAGAACAAAGTGCATACACCCAATAAAACATAAAAGAAAGCAATACTGAACCTCCTATCACATAATAACGAGAATAGAATAAAGGGCGAGCGCCGCTGCCCATAGTTGATACCCTAGGTTGGCCATCCTTTTTCCCATCAAAAATCTGAGAAATGGAATTGTGTATATACAACGTGGCCATGACTCTTTTGTTTTAGCAATTTCTAAATCCAACAATTAAGATCTTTATAGGAAGAGGCATTTTGTCGGTAGATTATTGATGGAGGGCCCCACTTTTGAACTAAATAGGGAAGCTGGTTGGTGCTCTTACAAAGTTCAAATCTCAGAATTTGGAAATTTTCTTCTTGGGCATAGTTGGGTATGGATGTCTAGTTAGGGAAATGACACTGATGACTTTGGAGATCTACCTGATCTAAACCTTATTGGACTACTTTTTTTTTAATTAAATTTATCAGTAACTTGTATATTTATTATACTAATTGGTAGAGAATTTAATTTGAACAGATTGATGTTAGCGGTAAAATTGAAACTGTATAAAGTATAAAGGTGCTTT
Organism: Sextonia rubra; assembly: GCA_037013555.1. Taxonomy (NCBI): domain Eukaryota; kingdom Viridiplantae; phylum Streptophyta; class Magnoliopsida; order Laurales; family Lauraceae; genus Sextonia; species Sextonia rubra. The sequence goes on from JASUAD010000027.1 coordinate 2,247,029, forward strand.
TTCTTATTCATGAGTTTTCTAAAAGGGGTAGAGCTTATTTTCTACTGAAATTTAGACTAGCATGTTCACTTGTGATTCTGATGGATTTTGATATACAATTGGGGTATTGATCCATGATTGTTTCTTTGGTACCTCATCACCGATTGGCAACTCATAATCTACTGCTGAAAATATCTTTTGCCCCACTTAAATGAAAATCTTGAGCCCGCTGTTGGCCAAAGTAAGAGTGTATATGGTTAAGAGTGGTTCGGTTTGAATCTAATCCAAAACCAATCTGTTACCTATGGATTGTTTGTTTTGTAATCCGTAGCCAATCTGATGCCCATTAAAAGTCGAACCAAACCGAACCATGGATTAAGGATTCAATTCAATTAAAACCTTTCAATTTGTTAGGTAACAAAATAGACATAAAAATCAAAACCTAAAAACAGAAAAAATACAATATATGTATTCCTATAAGATACTGTGAAAACTATTCCTGCAAGATTAAACCCCATGGAACAATATAAATAAATACATATATATATTATATATTTTATGTCAATAGTTCGGTTTGGTTTCAATTCGTAGACGAATGGTAAAATTCATCATTGAACCATTACTAACTGATTATGATTTTTTCAATAAATCACCAAATTATTAACCATCGGTTCGGTTAAAAACTGCAGATCAGATCGGTTTGATTCGATTTTACGGATCAACAGATTTTTTATACACCCCTAGGCCAAAAGAGAATAGGCCAAAGTTCGGAACTGGAGATAAAGAACATAGGGTTTTTTGATCGGAGAGGGTTTTTTTTATTTTTTAACTCTTGAACATGGAAAATGGGGCGTGGGCAGCTTACAGGAGTTCATAAATCTAACTAGGGCAACCGCCCATGGTTGCACTATGTGGATCTGCCCCTACTTGTGCTGATACAACCCTTGAGGCCGTGTATACTTCTCGCTGCCCAGCTTACTTCTCATTTACTCATTTTCCTTTGTAAATAAGATAATAAGGAGAGAGAGAACACACTGTTGTTTTGCCAAATTTATATGAAAAAAAGAAAAGATTTTCTTATACCCAAAACAAGCTACAAAATTTATAAACAGTTTCAAAGGGACAAACATACGTCACTAAGGGCTTCCAAAAATCCAACGTTATCTACAAATCCTCCCAATCAAACTTGCAATATTTCTCAAACCATTATGGGCTACATGCCTTTTTCATGGAAAGATGAAATTGCCACATCAGTAAAGTTGATGGAAATGAATCTCATAGGAAAAGAGTTTTGCAGAAGTACAAAAGTTTGTATTTGGTGCAAAATGTATTTTTTTGGTGAATTGGAGATAATGTTTATTTGGTGCGGTCGCAGAATATTTAATGAAAACCATTAAAAAAAAAGGGGTGAAAGGGTTGGTGGAGGGTACAAAGAAGGGTAGGGAGTGTAAAATTAGAAGAGAGGGAAAGTGCATCGTATTTGATAAAGAGAGAAAAGCCTAGATATTGAGTTACAACCCACTATGAAATAGAAAGAGGATGAACATTTCCACGGAAATGGAAGTCCGATGGTCTCCTATAGGAATTCTATTTCCAAACTTCTCAAGTAAAAGTCTGACGTGGCCGTGACATGGGGTTAAAATGGTTTTGAAGATTACGCTACACCAAATGCATTAAAAATGATTTCTCCGGAGAAACCGTCCCCTTTTTTGGAAAAAAATGTTACACAAATATGCCCTACGTTTTAGAACTAAATCAATTTGAAATGACATAAAACTTTAATAATCTCCATTTTATCATCTTGATTAAAAAAAAGAGAAACACAACATCTCTCATTCGGACTCCTGTTCCAAACAAGGCCTTTTACAACCATTTAAAAATAAGAAGAAAAGGAAAGAGAGAGAAAAAAAAAAAGAGAATTTCAAACTAGCAAGGAGCATCAAATCAGCAGTTTAATTTTAAATTTCTTAGCTGAGAATAAAGATCCTCTCAAAAAAACTTAAATAAGATCAGGTTCACGGGAAAAAGATTACCAAGGAGTAATGCTTATGTTGTCAGATCATTAGAATTCAAGAAACATAAACTGTTTTCTATATCTCACAAACTAAAATAAAGTCAATTAGTAGTAGAAAAAAATTAAACAGTTTAGATGAAATATTCGGAAAAAAACACTCGATATAATTGACATCTCAACTTACATTTTAGCCAAAAACAGAGCCGTCAATAATAATATGCCTAATCTATCCGCATAAAACATCATATCCAGAGCTAGGCGTAAAATTTTCACATAAAAAGATTCTTCTAACGTATCTTTCTTAAGCCCATGAGGTGTGGAGAGAAATCAGTATAAGCAGAACATCAAAATTATATGAGGAAATCTCCCATGGTGACTGTGAAGAGTGGGCTTCATCCAATGAAAACTATTGAAAAGTATTTCCGCTACATCTATTAATACCTTGAGGTTTTGATAGTAATGGTTAGCTGAAAGAATTAGTATAGTATAATAAGTTCGAATTTCAAAAGAAACAACTAGGTGCTAAAAAAATGCTTGTTGCCAAAAGTGCGCCAATTGGGTTTTACCGTAGGGGAGTATTGAGAGATGAGCTCCACCTAATAGAAAATATTAAAAGTGTTTTTCCTACATCTACGAACACCTTGAGGTTTTGATAGTAATAATTAGATGAAAAATTTTAATATGTTAATCAGAGAATCCGGACTCATAAGCATGTAAGCTGCACCTTTTTTTGCTTTTATATAAGGGTATAATAGACGAGTGGGACTCATAGTCATAGGCATGTGAAAGCAAGCTACACCGTTTTTATCTTTATATAAGGGTAAGAGATAAGTAAGACCGTGATGAGTGGAGAGAAATCGGCATGAGCATGTGAAAGCAAGCTGCACACTTTTTCACTTCTCTTTTGTAAGGGTAATAAGTACTCATGGTTTTTATATTTGCTTGGCTTTTGCAGAAGTAAACTTTGGCTGCATCTGGTACAAAATGCGAGCCTCTAATCTGAACAAGATAAAAAAAAAAAAAAAAAACAAAAGTTAGTGAGGATACAGGGATGAGAATTGGGCCGGAATAAAAAGGGTCAGATCAGATGTGAAAAGGGGCAGAACAAGAAGAGCCACATCAGTGTGAAACGTGCAGGAATAAGTAGGGCTGGATTTTCCAACAGCATATACGCAGAACCATCCATCATCCTCCACGTGGCCCACTTGCCCACAGCTGTGATGGCGTATCCAAATACGCATGAAAGCGTGTGCCGAATCTTTCATTCCCTTCCAAAATCCAGTCCCAAATCTCAATCCTTGGATATTCTTACAATCTTACTCATGGGATTGTAAAGTGTTAACGTGTAAAACTCTACGCTACAACCTACATATTGAAAAATTGAATCGCTCAAATAAACATACTCCTAAATGTAATTGAAATAATTGTCTAATCAAATTAGATAGAGTATATAGTTGAAAATGTATTAAAATCCATAATTTTCTTATTTATTATATTCATGTGTCTTAGAATTAATCATTCCCACGATGATATTAGTTTAGAATTAATCAAGTTTCCTCAAATTTTATATAAATAAGAGATTTCATTTTATTCGATTTAGATTTTCAATTGCTGAGCTTTTCTAACTCAAAAGGGTAGCTCAGCTGATTTAAACCTTAATTTATTTTTAGCTACCATACGAGGGCTAGGGACGTTTTATCCGGCTCTCCTCGGGCCCCAAGGAGATTACTCCCGGCCAAAGTGTGGGGACACCCTCTTTTGGGGAAATAAAAAATAGTGGGCCTTCTTTCATGGGCTCTACTTCTGTCACAAATCCAGCGAGTTGAAGCCTTAGAGGATTCTGAGTCGCATATGATTGTCGGTATCATTCGTTTTAAATCCTCACTGGCGTTCTCGGTGTCTTCAATGCCCTCTCTCAAACAAAACAACACAAAACACCACCCCCCCTTTCTCTCTCTAAAATCTCTCTCTCTCTCTCTCTCTCTCTCTTCAGTTTTTCCGAAGAATCTGATTCGTGAGTGTGTGGTTGGTCTTCTCCTGCAAATAATGGTATTTCTCTCGCTCTCTCTATATCTCTCTCTGTTTCTTTCTGTTATTCTTCTTTCAGTTTCGGATGTAACGGTTTCATGCAAGCGAAATGTCGGTTTTTCTCTCTTCCTAGAACCTGGTTTTGAGAAGAAGGTGGTTTAATGTTGAAAACGGGAAACCGCCTTTTTCTTTGCCAGAGCGGTTTTGAATGAAAAAAAAAAAAGGCGGCTTTATTAGCATGTCTTATGAATCTCGGAAGATTCTCGCTAACATGCGCTTCTGGGCGAATGGTACCTTCTGTTCCTAATTCTCCCCGCCCATTTTAGAATTCGCGAGGAATATAAAGATTTCTATCAATTGGCCCAAGGTTTATCCCATGCCATCTGCGAATACAAAGGTAGCGTTTAGTATACTTAGGTAGCATTTAGTTTGCCTCAATTCCGTTGAAATATCCATTCTTGTATTTGATTCGTTCAAAATAAATGAAATGCTCATTTCAAAATGAATTATTATTCTCCCACACGAGGGAATGGTCATTCCATCAGGGAGTTAAAGAATGACCATCCCATTACAGACTCTTTTTTTTTTATTGAGATAAAAATGCCCCCACCTACACCACTACCACCTATCCGCCACCATTCAACCACCGCCACGATCGCTGCCACAACGACCCACCCAACTACCCACCACCATGACACCACCACCCACCACCACCACCACCAAAAAATGAAGAGGAAAATAGGGATATTTTGATAAAAATATTAATTTTTTTATTCATTTGTGGTTTGATTTATACATACTAAACATGAGGATAGAAATAGGAATTTCATTCTGTCCACTATTTTAAAGATAAATCCAAACATTAAAATGAATGACCATTCCTATCTCATTTAATTCCAAACCCATTCCAATTTTCATTCCATTTAGCTCAAAATCATTCATGCAAACCAAATGCTAGCTAAGTTTCTTTACTATTATTTTAAAATTTTAACTACTTAAAAGGTTTTAAATGACCTTTAGAATTTGAGGAATTCCAACCCATTTATCATTATTATTATTATTATTATTATTATTATTTTGAATTTCTAAATGCTCAAATACAATTATTTAAATATTTTAAAATATTTGATAATTTTAAAATTCTCCAAACATGAATATCAAAGAAATAGCTTAGTCTAAAACAAAATGAGAGCTTTTGGGGTGGGGTGGGGTGGGGTGGGGTGGGGTGGGGGGCTTCACTTATAAATGGATATTGTTATTCCTCATTTCATACTAAATGTTCCCTTCATTTTTTTTTGTGTCTTGGAAGTTGGAGGCCTAGCTAAACATCATTCTATGTAGGGGTGTAAAATGGGTCATGCCATGTTGGCCAGTATAATTTCATGGGCACTAGGTCAACCCAGCACGACCAAGGTGGCTCGCATGCCCCTCCTATTTTTTTTTAATTTTTTACAAAAATTTTTATATAAATTGAAGGAGACATTTTAGACTTTTAAGATCTTCAACTTGAAATAAAATTGAAACTAATATGATAAATGCATAAATATGGATGCTAATTTACAAATGAAGAGAAAATTTTAAATTAATTTAAGTTTTCTATTTAATTTATATAATAAATAAATCTATATTTTTTAAATATATATATCGTGCTTGGCCAGAGGACAGGCCTTGGCACAATGGTAAGGTTACTCCATTGTGATATGGGGCGTCTTGAGTTAGAAATGCTGAAACAACCTCTTCGCTAGTGGGATAAGGTTGCGTACATCTAATCCTCTCCAGAGCCTGCAATGGCGGGAGCCTCGTGCACTGGGCTGCTCTTTTTTTTTTTTTTTGTTTTGTTATGTGCTGTTGGGCCGTAGCACAGTGTACCACCACAGGGCCCCTTAGCCCAGCCCTGTCCTACCCTAGGTTCGTGCCAGGCTAACACGTTAGCCCATAACTAGGGTTGTAAACGGGTCAGTTTCGGTCTGGGCCCATTCTAGACCCGGAGCCAAAACCGTTAATGAAAGGATGAACCTAAAACCAAATCGGAACCATTTTGAAATTTTTTTCTTAGATCCAGAACCGGAACCGTTAAGAAGTAAATGGACCCAAACCGAAACTGTTAGTGAAAGGATGAACTTAGAACCGGAAACGGAGCCGTTTTGAATTCATTTTCCTAGATCTAGAGCTGGAACCGTAAGTAAGTAAATGAACTCAGAACCTGAATCATATATGAGACAAGTTTAGGTTTGTGTAGAGAATGCTTTAGAGAAAAGTTAACTTTTAAGAAAAAATTTTAAGAATTGGAGTAATATGTTAGGTCTTAAGTCCACGGCTGAAACCAAGGTAGAGCCAAACCCGAAACCATTTAGGTCACGGGTCCAAAAATAAGATCTAAACCAGGATCCATTTACTAATCAATTCCTAAATAAAGACTCAAACTCGGTTGTTAATAGGTCAAAACTTTTTGGTAATCAAAGAATTAGAAATCCATTTACAATCCTACCCACAACCTAGATTTTTGTGGGCTCGGCCTTGCCCATAGTTGGTTGCCTTCTCTAATCTCTAATCTCTTCCTTTAATAAAGATTCCATTCTACCGAAAGGAGAAAAAAAATCCAAAAGTGGTCTGACCTCTCACTTTACAGTTTCTCGAGCGTGCAGCAAAGTGGCCAACTTTGTTTTGTCTTCTCAAAACATGCTTTGAAAAGGTGGTTTGTGGATAAAAAGAGTAAATAAGCTTTTTTATGTGAGCGGTTTTGAATGAGAAGGTGGTTTTTTGAAGTGGAGTATTTCGTTTAATTCTTCCTGGTTGTAGCTATCTGTTCTCTTTTTAGATTCTGTTAAGTTTGTTTTTTACACGTGCCACCTTCATTTTAGAAATCCTACGAGAAAGATAAAGTAGCATGTGATTTTTGTTTTAGAGACGTGGATCCTAAATAAGTAGTAGGTAGTTTGGTTTTAGGGGTCATAAGATGATTTTTATGTAGATTTTAAGGGTGGACCCAAAATTCTTATTAAATTTTATTACCGTTAACAACTATTATTCAAATATAATTCCTTCTTGAAAAGCTCCAACTTTGGTATACTGATTCCTAATCCAAAACCATTGTAGTCAACATTACTTTAATATCATCGTTATAATAACATTATTAAATAACATTAAAATTAATAATAACTTCTTTATGCTTTTTTTATTTAAATTACATTATTATATTCATAAACCTGTATGAAACTGTTGTTCTTTATGTTTTTCTAATAAAAGCTTGGGCCTTTTTCTTTATACTTTATAAAACTCGAGCATAAAACTTGTCAAACTAGACATGAAGTCTATTTTAAAAGGAAAGATTTCAAAAACGTCTTTAAGTATGTTTCACATTTTTTTAAAAAAAGGAGGACAAAATAAACATAAGTCTGCCCCTCAACTTTGAATGTTAATGAAAAAGCTTGGTATCCACTGAGGGGAGTTGGGACCCTTAGAGACTTACACATACAAGGTGAATAACTCATGCATGCAAGGAGAGGGAAACTCACATGTACCCTAGTGTTAACAAAAAAGTTAGACACTTTCAGTACACTCATGGTTCTACCAAAAGAAAAATCTGCCGTATGAGAATATGAAATGGGCCAGACCCACAACAAGAAGGGCTACATCACTGTGAAATGTGAAGGAATAAGATTATCCTTCAGGCGCACTAGGCATACCACGTTCACACGGAAGCATGTCCTCCCATGTTTTTTTCCTCAACCCAAATCCACGGGATTCTCCAAGGCTCTCACACGCTTGATATAACAAGAGACAAATGTAAAACTCAATAGTAGAGCCTATTTATTAAAATATCTAATCCACTCAAAATGAGTGAATCACTTCCTCTTCATATAATCTAGAACAACATTTACTTGCTTTCTCACGATTTGCTCCCTATGATCTCTACTTTAACTCTTACTCATATGTTATTCGGTACCATGTGTACAATCATATATGTAACCTCCTTAAAAATAATTCTAAGTAGTTAAACAACTTGTGCTAAGCACGGGTATGACCCATGTGGCTAGAGTCCACACTCCTTTTAATTATTTTAATTTTAATATTTTTTTGTAAATAATTATATATAAATATTAAGTGTCATAGTGATTAAATTATCAATCTTAAACAACAAAATGTCATGAGTTTAAATCCCTTCAATACACAATTTTAATTTTTTACAAGTGCTCAATAAAAAAAGTCAAAATTGAATTCAAAATTCTTATCTTTAATATTATTATAATTTATCTCCAAGCCCCAACATGCAAAAGTTGAGCTGGCAAAAGACAACCTAAGTTTTAATTACAGCAATAGACTGAGGTTAACTTGATTTTGATTAATTTTTTTAAAATATTATAAAAATTAAAATAATTTATTTTAATTGATTTAGATTTCTAACGGCGGCAGAGTTGTTACTATAACTTAATTATACGGTCACACACACATCTCATGAGTGAGTGAGGGCCTTTGAGGATCGTCAATCATACATGATTTGTCCGTATCCTCCGTTTTAAATCTTCACTTGCACTGTTCTCGCTGTCTTGCAAGCCTTTGGCCGTCCCTCTCAGAAGAAGCAAAGAATATAGAACAAAAAAAAAAAGCATCAAAACCCACGCAGTCTCTCTCTCTATCTCTGATTCTGATTCCTGGGTCTCCTGCAAATAATGGTATTTCTCTATATCTCTCTGTATCTTTTCCATTCTTCTTCTTTCAGTTTTGGATGTAAAGGTTCCATGAGATCTAAATGTCGTTTTTTCTCTACTCCTGAACTATGATCTCGTTTTGAGAGAAAAGAGGTGGTTTAGTGTTGAAACGGAAAACCGCTTTCTTGATCGTGAGGGCGGTTTTGAAGGAGGACAGCGGTTTTTGATGATGAAGTTTGCGGCGTTTCCGTCCTGGTTTTTTCTTCTTGCTTTTGCGTGTTCTTCTCTAAAGATTCTGTTCTACGTGTCGTCGCTAACATACGCCGCCTGGCGCATGGTGTTTGTGCACGTGTGGGGGCGGCTTCACTTTCCGCTTTGTAATCTCCCCACGCTCGATACAAATCGAGAGAGCACCCAGTAGGATCCTAGCCGTTGAATCGTTAGATGGTTGGTCGGATGACCGTTGAATGTCGTTGCAATGTCAGACATTAAGGTACCGTGCTCGGGTCTTCCCTTCCTTTGTATGACTATGACCCACCCACCAGAAATTCGTGGGATCCCCCGTACAGGGTTCCGATTGCTTATATAATTGCAGATTTACCATCAGGTTGACCACTTTTCTTGATCAATCTGATAGTGGGCCATCTTTTAATGTGTATGTAAGCTCATTGGAGGAGCCTCACGAAATTTCTCATGAGTGGGAACCTCAGGATGATCCAGATTCTAATGGGTCATCCTAAAATGGGCAGTATCTGCGAGCTTTATGGGAGAGATTTTGTTGCCGGCAACACCCTAAAATGGTTTGTGTCTATATTTAAGGGATCTCTACGGTGGGCCCACTTTTCAGTCCAAACAGTTGGATGAATTCTATTTCTCTATTTAATGCACAGAGAGAGCTGAATATTACGTTGACGAGAGTGATAATCCATCACCGTTGGATTGAAACAATTGATAATGAGATTTTGACCCCATGGTTTGGGTTGAGAAAAGGTGGGCCCCATTGTGCCTCATTTATCCTAAATAAATAAAGCATAGTCTGTGATGGTGTATCTGGAAACACTGACCTGATCATTTATCCTAAATAAACAATCGGAAGTCTAAAAAGCTGGTCATTAGTCACTACCAGCCCAAACATGGGGGTAGTTGCGCATTTTTTAGTTGTTTCTTTAAGTGAGAGCTATCAAGTGCTTCCATTTGGATCTATATTTGGTCATCACAACATTGTTGTGATTGCCTACTTACTGTATCCCATAAATAAAATGGTTTGCGATTAGAATATAAGAGAAACCATCCTGTGAACTAATTAAGATTACATTCATCATTATCATCATCAAAACCTTATCCCAATCATGTTGAAGTCAGCTACATGAATTCCTGTTTGTACATTCCGTTCTAATTAAGACTATATTAAGGATCGATATTATATGTTTTTGTTATTAATGAGGCCCACCTTTGCCTGTAATGTGCTCATATTACATGTTTCCATCTGCTGATATTTTATGCAGTTAGTTTTATCATGTAAAAAACAAAAAACATAGTTACAGATTTTACACATCTAAATCTGACAGACTGACACTGTTTATCTGAAAATAAAATATGTGGAGGGCATGATTTGGATTGATTGGATGAAGCAAAGGTGAGCCCATCTAGTAGAAGATCATAAAACGGTGGAAACAGATGATTGTTTTGGTTTACTGTACACATTACACTCCCAATCAAGAAACATAGTTTTACTTCTCAGATACCAGATCTTCCTGCTTCTGTCAGAAAGATTTTCTGTTTAGATATGAACAACCGAAGCAGAATGCTGTTAGAAACTAAAAGAACATTTGAAAAAAGTTGCTTTGGTGTTGAATAAATATGGTAAGTGCTCTTTCAAATTTTGTTGAAGCTAGGTGTTAGGTGAGGAAGCATATTGACCTTTGGGTGACTGCCAGTCTGATGAGGTCAGAGACACAGTAGGTGGCTTATTAAAAAAATTATGCATTGCTGGTATTCCTTTACAGAAGACCAATCAATGGTCTTTTCACAAATAAGCCTAAAGGTAGGGTTTTATTTACCAATATCCCCCATTTAATTAAATTGTATTGAGGTATTTTATTTCTGAAATGCCAATATGCATTGTGATTACTGAAATTATGGCCTCCAACATTGAGGATGGGGAAAATTTTCTAGACCCAAAGATATGCAATTCTCATTTTCATTTTTTGCTGTTTGAGAGACTATAGTTGTTTTTTTGTTGAATGATCAAACATAGTATCAGGTAGGTGTTTTGATGTGAACAGGTTAGAGAAGGGAACTTCCAGGACAGTGGATTGGTACTCACACCCCCTCTGTGTTTGGAGGGTGGGTTGGCAGCTGACTGCAAAGCGCCTAATATGCTCCAGCGCGTACTAAGTTTATTTAAGAATGTGCGGCCAGGATCTGATCTTGCCCGATTTGAGGCAAGTCTCACCTATTCCTCTTTTCTTTTCGTATTGTGCACCCAAAGCTAGAAAAGGAAGACATCCGATTGATACACTTTCTATTTTGCTATTTCTTAATTTAGTAGGAAGACATCCGATTGATACATTGATACACTTTCTATTTTTGTTATGTCCTTTTAGTAAGTCTTATTTGTGTAGAATTAGTCCTCTTTCTATAGTTAGAACCGATCACTCCTATATAAGGAGTAATATTCGCTGTATTCAATATGCTTTTATCAATAGAAATTTTCAGTTGTGCAAAGATTTTCTCGTTCCTTATTTCATCGTGCCTACTTTGAATCTTCGGATTCGAACAATCCCTTGGGAGATTGTTCTACTACCCATCCCAGATCCAAGGCTGCGCCATGATCATACAGGGAGGGGAGGTTTGAATGTGTAGGTGATCTTGTGGATGGTGGATGAAGTTTCACCTCATTCAACGCATATTTTGATGACAAATTTGGTCCTTCCAAAACTGTTAAAATGTCAACCCCATTGTTTTCATGGTCATTAATCTACCAAAAATTCAATCTACCAAGGATTTTAATGGCTAAATGTTCACCCCACCAGAAAAAGTATGTTAAAAATGTCTGTCCCAATTTCAATTGTGGCTATCAGTTTAATGAAGTTCCACTTCACCTAACCCAGTACATATAATATAATCCTCAACTCATCCCCCTTGCTCCCCTCCCCTTGTGGGGCCCTGAGTGGCCCCACTTTCGCTCCTCCTCTGCGGAGCTTTTTTCATGTTGTTTTATTTGTTTCATGATTCTATCTATGCTTATAAAATTGCAGCTTCCTCCTCTGTTCAATGTGCCAAAATCACAACTCCAGTGCTATGGAGAATCTGTATACTGCATTGGTGAGGATATCTTGAGCAAGTGTTCTAATGCAAGAAGTAACCTTGAGAGATTTGCCAATGTTGTCGCCTGGAGTATATCTACTAACCGGCCATTGATTTTTGGTGTTGCCCCTTTCAATCCTATCTTGGGTGAAACTCATCATGCATCATGTGGAACCTTAAATGTGCTTCTTGAACAGGTAAATTAGATTGCCTTAAAAAAATGTTATGCCTATGATTCATCATCTTAGTCCAACAGAATTTATATACTGTAAGCTATTGTTGACCAACATTGTTTTAAAATGTGATGTGGACAAGAGCCAAAACTTCATGGTTCAGTTTAATATCACAGCAGACCTGCAGATGCAATGTCCCCGGGCCAAAACTGTTGCCTACCAACTGTTATATTAGCTCATTGTTGCCTTGTTTGCATACATTCTATGAATGTAAGATCTAAAAATCTCTAGTCTTATAGGCCCTGTTTCTTTAGATCAGTGTTGAATTCTTAGAATTTCTATGCAGTGTCTTTCTGTCAAAGGGGTTTTTAAAGTAAAGAATTAGACATGAAGATACACAGAGGGCCTTCAAATAATCTTATATTTAATAGACATGCGACAATCATTCCAACATCATCACAGCTTTACACCCTCACACCACTGTATAATAAGTTAAATCCTATGAAGGTGATGGTACAATGTTTGATAAATCCTTTGCTCTCCCCTCTTTAATAATCCTTTGATAAAGTACTCTTCAACAGTGTTTCTTGTGTGTTTTAGATGTATACTACAGTTTCAATGCATTTTACATTTCTGACTGTTACACGTATATAGAAATAATGATGTCAGCATGGACAGAACACGACAGGTGAACCTGCTATATAATAGATAACTTTAATCTATGGTTAATGTATATCCTCTTTGTTATATTGGAAAGACATGAATATTTTGAAACATAGAAGATATTCACCTTTTGCTTGTCTTACAAGTAAAACCTCCACATAATATATTATAGCTTTGTAGAAAGTAGAGTGCAAGTAAAATTTAGTGATTTAGGTCAATGCCATCACAAGTTGGTATTCATAAAGTCAATGATTGTCACATCAGGCAAAATGGAGTAGTGTTGGCCTGATCATGAACCATACAATGGTTGGTCTTTAGTTTATGCAATGTTCAAAGTTCGAACTTAGCGGTGTTTAATTTGCTAGGACTACTCTTGTCTCAGGTTTCACATCATCCTCCAGTGAGTGCACTCCACGCAACAGATGAGAAGGAAAATGTGGAATTAGTTTGGTGCCAATGTCCCAGTGCCAAATTTCATGGTAGGTCATCTCAAGCTTACTTTACTTTTACAAAACAACCTTGATATTTCTTGAAATAGCCGCAGTATCCTTCCCTGGACTGTAAATTGGCTTGATTTCTTGGACTTGCGACATGACTGGACTAAAAAAGTATGGAAACCACATCCAAGTTTAACCCCACAGGTCAAGTTTGACCAGGTCCCATGCATATTGCAACAGTCGACCTGACTCTGTTGTGATTCTTGTGAATATTTATTATCATAATAATCAGAACCTTATTTCCATTCATTTGGGGAGACCTGAATATAAAAACAATTGCTGCTGTTTCTATCCCATGGTACTGACTTGGGACTTGGGAGGGACCATTCAAGATAGTGCAGAGGGGTTGATCATTTCTTTTTAACACCCGGCCCGATTTTTCCATTTCATAAGGCAGTATTATGGCTATGAGAACCAGTCTTGGACTCCCTTCGTATGAATCTTCAGCAGATTCTGTTGGAAGGTGGCTCTTTGTGCCATTAGGTGGCAATCTGGTATTTTAACGGAAATCAATCGAAGCCAGTAAGATGATGGCATTTATACGAGGATTTTGACCAGCCTTGGACCTGGACCTGGGCCAGGGGCAATCAAATGTACATGTCAGATTGGGCGAATAAATATTCTCTATTTCTCAGTTCTATTAGTGATGACTGAATCATTCATCACACAAACAAGTTTCAAGGTTCAAAAAAATCTTTCAAATTGGAAGATCTCTTTATCATCTGTCAGCTTTCTCATGGGCTGTTTTACTCTATTGCATGAGTCTCTTTTTCCTAAACTGTTGTATTGTATTTTTAACTTCTAATGTCTAGGTCAAATGATTGAAGTAGTAAGACAAATAAAGAGGTGGAGTGAATAGTGAGAAAAGATACGTTAGATTATAGGGTTATATAAAAATGTGTTTAAATAGAGTTCGTGAAAATTAGAAGCCTCAAAGTAGAGCCCAAATAAATGTGATAAAGCTTCTTCAACAATGTTGATGATGCATTGTCGGTTACTAAGTGAAGATTCAGAACCTTCCAATTTACACGATTTTCTGGGACATCCCTCTGTAGGCTGTTTACTGTGAGAGCCATCACATCAGTAGCCTGGATTGTTAAGAGTACAGGTCTATCCTGTTCCCAATGTGAAGGGCCCAACCCACATTTCTGGAAAAACAGCCAAAATCTTTCCAGGCACTGCCTGCAGTTGGCTGAGCCAGCCCCATTCAGAGCTGGTACCCCCAAATTATTGTAATTTTCAACTTGTTTTCTTCTCCCCTCCATCTCCAAAATGCATATCATCATTTTCTTTTTTTAATGAAATTCAAGTATGTACAATTTTCAGGTGCTTCAGTTGAAGTTGCGGTTAATGGGAAAAGGCAGCTGAATCTTTTGAATTTTGGTGAGCAGTATGAAATGAATTCTCCCAGGCTCCTTATAAGGTTCTTTCCAGTTCCTGGAGTAGATTGGGTTGGAAATGTCAGAATCAAGTGTAAGGATACTGGTCTTGAGGCTGATCTATCTTACAAGGGGAATTCCTTGCTTGGCTTGGGAGGTGGTTCCAGATTTGTCAAGGGAAAGATTTTTTCTTCTTGGTCCATGGAGACCATTTATGATATTGAAGGACACTGGGACAGGTATCATATTTTAGACCATTTTCAATTTTTAAGCTTAACTGTGCTCCTGCTATTGATTTGGATGTAGAGAAAAAGATCAGTCATGTTTTCCAAACTTCTAGTCAGTAAACTGTTTGGGCCAAAACATAAAAGTATGCATCATTTCTCTATTTGGCTGGCTTGAAATTTAGGCAAATGGACCTGCTGCATTTTGCAGAAATAGCTTATTTTTTGAAGTAAGCACATGGGTGATAGAAATTACCTAAAGCATGAAGTTTAAGCTTGAGCAAAGGAATAGTTTCAGAAGCAGTAATAAGAAGGATAGGACAGGAAAATGTAGCATGTTAAAGTATCACTAGTGAAACAGTAACCTGACCTACCCAAAAAAAAAAAAATGAAAGTAATTCGTTTTGATAATATTAAAGGGATGCTGTCATATTATATTTAAAGGTTTATCAAGATAAAAGTAATGAAGAAATTTTTTTTCTTAAATTTTCTTAACATTTGTAAAATCCTTTGAAGAGCTATTTATGTTTTATCCACTTGTTCATGAGCATTAATAAATTATTTAAATGCACTAGCTTGGGAGAACAAACCAAATGAACATATTTTTGACAATGAGCTAGGCTTGAAATTGCAGAATTGTTACTATGAAGGACGTCCGAAGCGGGGAAAAGAAGGTTTTATTCAATGCAGCGGAAGCCATTTCCAAGCTGAAGACTCCTGTACTGCAAGATCCAAAGGTTCTCTCTCTCTCTCTCTCTCTCTCTCTCTCTCTCCGTGTGTGTGTTTGTGTAAACCAAGTAACCAACTACCCAGACCCCGCTATGCGGGAGCCTCATGCACTGGGCCTGCCTTTTTTTTGTAACAATAAGAACATATTTCGTTAAAAGGTAGAAGAAATGCATAACACTCCATCACAAAAGAGAAGGGATGGAGAAGGTGTAAGAGAGCTGCTCCATTTCCAACCCAATTACACAATTACACCCATGCAAGGGACCAACCTCTTAATCCCTTGCTTTGCTAACACATCCGTGATGGAGTTGGCGGATCTAACCTCGTGATGGAATGTAACATTGTTGGCAACTGCTAACTCCCTAATTTCATTGAAATGGAATTGAAACTTCTAAGGGAAATCTTTTTGGTTAGATACTCATGCAATTGCATTAGAAGAATCACTTTCTACAACTAGTAATCCGTCATATCTTCTTGAGAACAACCTGAGACCTTCCAGAAAAGCCAACACCTCCTCTTCATTGGAGTCATATGCAATGACATGCTTGGAAAGCATAAAAAGCACCTCACTCTTACTAGTGCGCGACACTCCTCCAATACCCGAGGGACCCGGCTTACCCCTAGCGGCACCATCCAATGGATTGATTTCCTTTTCCTAGTAGGGCAACACCCCATGCAAGCTTCCCAACTAGAAAATATGTCATCAAAAGAAAAGATAGAGAATTCTTTTCTAATCAAGGCCCATTTCGCGATCCTAACAATCACTTTAGCAATCAAATCTATTGTTGTTGAGGAAGTGCTCTTGAAGATCTTATCATTTCTTTCCTTCCAAATATAGACCAAAAGATAGAAATTTATATTTTGGTCCTGAAGAACTCTTGAAGATCATATCATTTCTTTCCTTCCAAATATTCCAAAAGTAGGGCAACACCCCATGCAAGCTTCCTAACTAGAAAATATGTCATCAAAAGAAAAGATAGAGAATTCTTTTCTAATCAAAGCCCATTTCCCGATCCTAACAATCACTTTAGCAATCAAATCTATTGTTGTTGAGGAGGAGCTCCTGAAGATCTTGTCATTTCTTTCCTTCTAGATAAACCAAAAATAGCAAAAGGGATCATCCTCCATAAGACTCGGCCACACCCCACAAAACACCCACCCAACTTACACTCTGCTAAATCCGTAATATTTTTTGGGCAGCACCAAGCAATGCCACGTCTCTTAGTAAAGTTACTCCAAATACTGGCCACCACCACACAATGAATAAAAGGGTGGTTTACCGACTCTTATTCCTTGCCACACATCACACGAGTATCAAAATATTGAGAGAAGATAAACCTCTCCTCCTTAGATTATCAACTGTGGAGTATAATTATTAGTATGCATACAAACTAGCTTTGTAATATATGTTCATACACTGGTTTGCTATCTCATATTTATCCAATGTCCATTAAGATCTGCCCTGTGGATCCCACTTCTCTCTGTATTCCATTGGATACCATTAACTTGTGATTGGTGGTCATGCTACCAACTCTTAATCAAATATAGTGACATTCAACTTTGGATTGAACCATTGAAGATGTTCAATAATCCACCCAAGATTGAGTACACTGTACAAGTTAAAATCACATCATATGCTCTTTTCGATCCAACTTTGGATAACAAGAGCGATGATGGGCATGGGAGTTGATAGAGAGATCCTTGAACCAACACTTGGTTTCATTAGAAGTGCGCTCTAGAACAGAGTACTTCGGAGTCATCTTTGCTTCTGTTTGCTATGCAATACTAAATGTGTTGAGTTAATGTCTTGTATTCTGGTTTAGCCGGATGAGTCTACTGGGTTAGCCAGGGACTGGTTTAAGGTTAAGGGTATTTTGGTAATTGTACCGGGGCTTTCTTGGTGGCCAAGAAAGCGGCGATTATATATATGTATAGTCTGTAACTCTAGATCTTGCGCAGTTGAAGAGAGGTGAGAGCTCTCTTGCCCGTGGTGTTTCTACACCACGTAGGTGAGACGATGTGAGAGAACGAGAGTCTCTGTATACTTTACTTGTGATAGTGAAGATGATCGTCTCTGTACCCGTGGACGTAGCCCTATTTGGGTAAACCACGTAAATCTCGTATCTCTTCTTGTGTGGGACTGGTTGCTTGTTGATCTTGTGATTGATGGATATGCACAACGGGTGATATCAAGATCACAATAAGTGGTATAAGAGCCGAGGTGGTGTTCCTCGGCTTTCTGAGCGAGGTGGAGATCGCTCGGTGGCTTGGAGGTTGTGCGCATGTAGATCAACTGATTGAATCCTTGTCAAAGGGTTCGAATCTCTGTTTTCGTAACGGAGGAAGAGAGATCAGTTTCATGATCTCTGGTTGAGCTACCATCGGAGAAAAAGAAGACGAGATTGGGTTCTCCGGTCTTGCTCGGATCGGAGGAAAAAAGGATTCACTTGTTTTCGGATATCGGAGTCAATCGTGGCTGGTTCGATTTCTAAGAACAGAGGATTTGATTTTCCAGATCTGAGAAGGAGAAGACCGGAGCATGTTGATCTCTGATGGGCCACTGGAGAAACTCGTTTTCTTTGTTACAGTAACAGAGAAATTGGTTTTTGCATAACTTGAAAAAGACGGCAAAGGATCAGGGTTCTCAGGTGTTGATGCAAATCTTCGTAGGAGGTTTTTTTTTCCGGTATTGGCTGCCGGATTTCTGAGAAGCAGCCCAGAGAAAAGGGTTCCCAATCCATGAGCTCGCCGGCGTCAACAGATTCGTCGATCTTTGTGTCGCTGCCGCAGCCGTACGCCGTCGCCGGTCCCGCGCTGAGAGCCAGCCTTACCAGGCAACCGGAGCCGGAGCAAACCATTGCCTGACTGTTCTGTCTGCAACCGGGTTGCAAAACGTAGTTGCAGAGATGTCTTGTTGAAGACGACCCAGGCGGGTCCGGGTTCGGGTTGGGTCAGTTTGACCTGACCCGTGGAGGAAAAGCCCAGAAGAAAGATAAACAGTTCAGGCCAGGTTCGGGTCCATATCGGGTTAGACCTGACCCGGTTACATGGAGCCCAGGCAGCAACAGGTGCATCAAGTCAGGTTTGGGTCGGGTAAGATCTGACCTGTGTGCAGAGAACCCAACCCAGCAGTGCAACCAGCAGAGTGTAGTTCCAGTTCGGGTCGGGTCAGACCTGGTCCGTGTGCGCAGAGTCCAGCCCAGTGAGCAGAGCGCCGACGTTCGCCAACGTCAACAAAGGTACGGTCAACGGGCAGATTTGACTAGCTTCAACGGCTGAAATTGTTTCTGCGATTTCTTGATCGTCCAATGTCCGATCAGAGATCTGTTTGCGCCTACGGACTCGTTTCGAGCAGATCTACGTGATAGTGGAAGAAGATTGGCTATTTGACAGTCAACGAGGAGTTTGACCAAATCGAAAGCGCAGAAATCCGTTTTTGAGATATCGGAGCCATCCGGACTCGGATTTCAGATCCATTTCTTCCAGTGTACTCGTGGTAATGAGATCTACAACTTGATGCAGAAATTTGGAAGAGATCTGAACAGATGTGGATTCAGGTCAGAATCAGGTCTACTCGACCTAGTTGTTGCTGCTGCAAACCCAATAATAGGAGTCGCCAGCCTAGTTGCAAAGGGTTTGCTGATTCGAACGAAGTTGTTCGTTTGGGGTTTACATGCTTTTCGGATCGCATGTGATGTTGTTCATCTTGCCAAAGCCGGAAAAGCAGTTAGGAGGAGCTGATGCGTCAGCAGTTGTCAAACATGTGTTTGATTGATCGGAGGCCCGATCAAATGGAGTTTTTTGACCGCTCAGAGGCAGAGGTTCTGCAATAGTGAAGTCATCTGGACTTATATTTCTGATCTGTTTTGCTTGTATGCTTGTGGTGACTGGATCTTCAAAGTGATGTTGAAGATGGGGCAGGATGGTGAGTGATTCAGGATATCACTCAGATTCGTCAATGGTTTCGAGTTTTAAGTTCGAGGTGGAGTTTGACAAGATGAACTTTGCTCAAACTTCATGTGCTGGTTCAACATATCAAAATGTTGAAGAAGATTGCATTGTTGGTGCAGTGATGTACCATTTAGCAAGTTACGTGAAAACATTGTCGGTTTTATCTCCTGGTAGCTCGAGTTAGACGGAATCCAAGCCAAGGTGGAGATTGTTGGGTTAATGTCTTGTATTCCGGTTTAGCCGGATGAGTTCACTGGGTTAGCCAGGGATTGGTTTAAGGTTAAGGATATTTTGGTAATTGTACTGGGGCTTTGGTGGCCAAGAAAGCGGAGATTATATATATGTATAGTCTGTAACCCTAGATCTTGCGCAGTTGAAGAGATGTGAGAGCTCTCTTACCCGTGGTGTTCCCACACCACGTAGGTGAGACGATGTGAAAGGACGAGAGTCTCTGTATGCTTTACTTGTGATAGCAAAGATGATCGTCTCTGTGCCCGTGGACGTAGCACTATTTGGGTGAACCACATAAATCTCGTGTCTCTTTTTGTGTGGGGCTGGTTGCTTGTTGCTCTTGTGCTTGATGGATGTGCACAACGGGTGATATCAAAATTACAACAAAGTGATCCTTATCATGGCGGGATGGCGGCACATGTGGTTAGAACCTGCCCAGTCCATAGGTTCTAATCTTCTATTGTGCATGTGTTTTAACGCTTACTGTGTGGTAGCCAGACCTGTTTCTAAGCGCAGTCTAACCAAGGGCCAGACGGTATGATGCTTCTGTGTCCCAACTTATTTAAACACTAGGAGGATCCCATATGTGGTCAGAAATCTTGATCAGGACCAGTAATTAGTTCGTGGGCATAGTTTTGACCAGACAGTAGAGTCCCTTCAATTAGAGTTGCAAATGGCAGCAGCTGGAAAAAAGCTTGTCCAAGCCAGCCAATTTCATTACCACGCACTGAGATCCAGCCCATATGCCTGAATACACTGTGCACAAGCCTTATAGGAATAGATGAGGCCTGTTTCAGTGAAAACACAATGTCGACTGGGGCGTCTATTTGGCCTAAAAATATCTCCCCAATTTCATCTCAAAATGGGTTGGGCTCGGGCTAGCTGGACTCAATGGTAACACTTCCTTGAAGAGAGCTCCAGCCCACCTACCAGGTACATATATTATCTAATAGAGATCTTTGACTGGGGTACTAAGTTTTGGTTCCCTTTTTTTCATTTTCCACAGGGGGTGTTGCCTACTGAATCAGCTTTGGTATGGAGTGGAGTGAGCCAAGGTATACTGACAAAGAATTGGGAGAATGCAAAAGCAGCAAAGAAAGGCATTGAAGAGAGGGAGAGGAAGTTAGCTAGAGAGAGGAAATCATTAGGAGAATCATGGGTTACAAAGTATTTTAATGTGGCCTACACGAAGGACGGTGGATGGGAATGCACTCCTAAGAGGGAAAGGGTCCCACCAGCCCCTATTGTTGTTTCACGATGACCATGATAATATGAAAATATCTAATAGATGTTGACGTGTGAAAATTGTTGTTTAAGTTATAATTTTGGTTTTTCATTGTTCTTTCTAATTGTTATATTAGTGTTTAACAGATGATTTATAAGGAAATAGTGTTGATCTATCCCCATTGGCCCAATTTATATGAATCTGGATCGGAGCACCTAGAGAAATCCTACATTAAATGGAGTGAAAATTCACATTGCGTTCCACCCATGGGGTGATATTTAAAAAAAACCGAGTTCCAACAGGTGCCTCCTTAAACAGCAATAGCATTCCCTGGCTCAATGAAGTTTCATAATCTAAAGAAAAAGAAATCATATCATTTATCCTATTAACATTTCGTAACATGAGATAGTTTTATCTTATTAACATACATGACAATTAGATTGATAAAATCATGTTAAGAACACAACTGAAATTGCAATATATTAATATATGTGATACTAAATGAGGAGTGCTATATAGCACCCCGGTGAAAACGCCCCTTTGTGCAACAAATAAGAGAAGAGGAGATTTAATATTGCACTTATGACATGGAGTTGTCATAGAGTTGGTTTCCTGACTTTCTCCATCATTAAATGGCAAATAACAAACGAACACTCCTTGTATTCCCTATTTTTCCTCTTTCATGGTGGAAAATTGTGCAAGTCACTTGTTGATGGGCCACAAACAAATCTAGGCCAGAAACAAATCTAAATCAATAAAAATGCATGCATATTTTTGGGTTATTTAGAGGCCGGTTCTTGTAAATGATTTTATACCACATTAGGTTCAATTCGGTTTCTGTAAATGATTTTATACCACGTTAGGTTCAGTTCCTGTAAATGATTTCATATCACATTAGTTCAACTACATTTTGCTTAATCCACAAGTCCACCGGAAATAAATTTAGTATTCCATTAGGTCTTTTTAATTAGCATTTAGGACAAAAAGTGATGAAAATACTCCTTTTCTGTTGTAATTGTGTTGACGTTAACAAACAGTGATGGTATAACTTTCATTATATTTATCCGTTTATAACAATTATATATTTGGAATCATTTTTCCGAGATCTACAAAATAAGATCCATATTGAATATTTAATTCCTTAAAAAAAGAATTTATTTGTTTGGCGTTTTTTTTCCTATATGATGCAATAGATGAATTCATCTATTCAGATGAATTCATTTGTTTACTATTAGTCAAGTGTCAATTTATCTATATTTGATTTTAACTTGAATTTTAAGATATTGATTGCTTTATTTGTTGAAATAGAAAAAGTGCTTTATATGTTGAAATAGAAAGAAAGAGAGAGGAGATGAGTGGGTGCAGACATTTGAATTCATTTGTTCGAATTTTTCTCCAAAAATATGACCGTTTGAAATTTTATGTTGAATAAACATATAAACTTATTTTTTTTTCAAACAAATAAATTTATCTATTCTCACAACAGTGAAAGTTTCACTATTGTAAAAACAAATGATTTCACTTGTTGATGGCATAATTAAAAAATAAAAAAACCAGATGAATTCAACTATTTACTAGTATCCAAGCGTGTGAATTCAACTGTTTAATACTTTGAGAGAGAGAGAGAGAGAGAGAGAGAGAGAGAGAGAGAGAGAGAGAGAGAGAGAGAGAGAGAGAGAGAGAGAGAGAGAGAGAGTGTGTGTGTGTGTGTGTGTGTGTGTGTGTGTGTGTGTGTAAGGGGGTGGGGGGATAAGAGGTTGCAAATAAATGAGTTCATCTATTTAGGAGAAACAGATAAAATCTGTTTGAAAACCCAAAAAAAAAAATTCTAACAAATAAATTCTATTGAACGAATCAAATAAATTCTGTTGAACGCAATAGATTTAAAATATATTAAAAATGAAGAGAGAAGAAGAGATAGAGAGAGATGAATCTCATAACCTAAAAAAAACCAACAAATGAATTCACTGTTTTCAAAAGATCCTCAACAATAGATGAAATCTATCTGTTGGAAGAAGTTGGAAGAAAAAGTACCAGCAGATAAATCTAGGAGACAGACCTGACAAATAAAATCTAAGAGTAAGGGTTAACCAACAGATAAAATCAATTAGAGAAGGATAGACTCAACAGATAAAATTTAAGAGGGGGAGAACCAATAGATAAAATCTAAGAGTGAGATAGAAAATTGCATTCATTTTACATGGGATTCATTATATTTCAAGCAAGTTATACAAGTTTGTAATAAAACAAGAGCTAGAGCATTATTGACAAAAACTCACTTGCAAACAACCCATTTGTAGATATTTTAACTGCAAACTTTATTCTGAGACATAGGATCAACAAGCGGGTTTGTGTTTTCTGGGGTCTTGTAAAATAGGTCCTGTACAAAAAGTTTAAATATGGTGGGAATCTATGAAGGTTTGACGTGTGAGTATATCTTAATTCAACATAACATCGATGTAGAAAATTAGCAAATTGGAAAAGCTTGAAAAAAACCAAGTCACTGAGTGACGATCTACTAGTCGGTTACGTTGTTAATAGTAAGGCAATTGAGAAGATAAGAATGTATAAAATCTATTCATATGAATTTATCTTTTTTGCATACACATAAACTCATCTTTGTTCACACAAATGAATTCATCTTAAATTTTTGGGAAGAAATATCTTTCAAATTTTAGGAGGAGCACAAGGGGTTCAATATGAATTCTGCAAACCTCATACACACACAAATACAAAGAATGAAGCCATCTACATCCTCAATCCGATTTATAACCAATAGAAAAATAACAGTGGACCACCACCACCGGTCTTACCCATCCCTTTACATCCTCTTCCCAACAAATACTTCATATCATATAGGTTCTAAAAAGCTAAGCAAAGTTCTAGAGCATTCACCTAAATAGACCAACTTAAATTTTCTGTCTTCTCAAACTTTCCACGCCAATGCAACAGAATGAATAAAAGCAACCATCTACATCGTCCTTGTCCCTAAAAAACTAAACAGGGAAAAGAATACGCCACCACCAACCTCACCTTCCTTAAACAGATAAAATTTATCTATTGGCCACCGCAAATAGATGAGATTTATATCTTGGAATTAGAAAAGATGAAATCTATCTATTCGAGCAGGTCAACAGATAAAAACCTTTTTTGAAATTAATGCAAAATTGATTCAAATTTCTAAAATATAAAAAATAGATTGAAATAAAAAAAATAGATTAAAAAAGAACATATTAAAATAGAAAAACAGATTGAAATTAAAAGAATAGATAAATCTTGCTCTAATTGAAATTAACAAATAGATTTAATTTGTGTTTGCAGGGCCCAGCCAAATAGATTAAATATGTTTCAATTAAAACATAGATTTAATCTATTTCAATTAAATCTGTTTGGCTAAGACCACAAAATTTCACGGTGCTTCATAGCACTATATATTAAGCCCCTGTATCCCACACAAGTTCTGCAATGAGAAACCACTGTCCAACCTTTTCTTATCAAACGACTGGCTATTAGAAATCGGAGGGTGGTGAGACAGCTGCAACAAACAGCCTTGTCTAGGCACGGCTTCCTCGATAACGATCTGCACCAGTGCTCTGCATGGCCGATAGCCTTCTTCTCAGGCAACAAAAATAGAGACCAACCACTGACAATCGCTCTACAAATTGATCTTTCGATTTGTTTGGTTCTGTAACTTAGAACCTTCACAGAGAAGACAATCGGAATCCATGTCATTGTTGCCCTTCGCCAGAGTGTACCGTTGCACCCTCGTCACTTCTTGTCATTGCGCCTACTCTGTTCACTACTACCAAATCAAAGAGGGAGGAGACCGAGACATGGGACCGAAACCCTTCACCTCCTTCGTTTCTTCCTTGGCTACAACCAGAAATGAAGGTGGGAGAAACAAGGCTTTTTTGTCTTCATGTGAAAGGAGGGTTATTGTTGTCATTTGTCAGGATCTATTTTTAACCGAGGACCTAATGTGGCAAAGGAAAATATCGTGGGCCTAACGTGGTGCAGTAAAATAGTTAGCAACCTATGGTGTAAGCTCAATATTTTTCAAGTTCTATCCCTACAAAGAGGGAAAGCAATAAAATCCCTAAAAAGTGGGTTACTCTCATTTTGTTTCACTAGGTGATTAATTCCTATTTCTTCTCCTCTTTTTTCTACTCTTATCATTTAGCTTTGGAAAGAGAGACATTTATGGTTTCTTTGCTATTTCTTCTCAGCCTATAATCTTGGAATGAGAAACGTTATTAATTGTATAGTTCCTTTGCTGAATTTTATATGACATAGAGTCCCATTGCTAGATAAGTTAAAAGGGGGTGAAAACGCCCCATTTCAAGTGGGGCATTCACTAGAATTCCCATATATTGTTTATAAATTTAGAAAGATGTAATCCATGCATCAAAATTTGTACCGTGTAAGTGGACACAGATATTTATAATTCCCAGATTGAAATTAATGGGCAGAGGAAGTGGGTCATCTAGGTGAGATAGGGAAGGGCATGGTTCAAAATCGCAGTCATCACGTTGGGGTTTGTGGTCATCAACGTTCATCACAGTGCGGATTTTTATTTGACCCATAGAAATTCCAAAAAAAAATATCCAAGAATATGCTCCAAAACAATGTTTTTTTATATTAGTGAGCATTTAATGCAAACTAACGGTCCATATAAGTTATAACATCTTGCATCGCTACTCTTTAATACTTGACTGTTAAATTTACTATGTCTTAATTTTTAATATTTTGCCCTATTCAAAAAATAACTATCACAATCTATTTTAGCTTTATCAGATTTTCGCTCTAATCAGGATTGGGCCCACCATCAAATATACCACCTATTAGCAACAACATGTCAAGGTATAGCCTTTTACATAAAATCATTTTCATCAAATGTTTTTGTCATTGAATACTATTAATTTCCTACAGTCAAAAAAATTAAATTATGCCTATTCCGGTTAATGAGTTTAGATGGACAGTTGGCAGAAACCAATTTAACTCTAATAGGACTTGCCCCTGATGGTTTGACTTTTTATGATATACTTGAATTTCTCAATACTTTATTTATCTATTTATCTGTGATCAATATCAAAATGGGTCCACCTGTTTAATAAGTGTGATGGATGTTATAGCAGGCCTAACTCTTATGGCAATAAAATTTATTAAGGGCCCATTATAAGCGGAGGCCATCTTTTTAGCAGCTTCAATTTTTTTAAAGTAATTGAGTGAAAAAAAGAGAGTAAGATGGAACCCAACAATCAAAAGGGTTCAATTCCCCCCTCCTCCCTTACAAAATAGGAAGCACACGATGGTTTGGGGCCTTGGCAACTTGCTTTAGATGTCCAATCTGACAAGAGTCCTGGAAATTGCCCTCACGCTGTCATCTGCAACACTAAAATAGGAAAGATTTAGAATTTGAATTTGTAGGGAGAGACAGAATAAGGAAACAAATCTCTTAATCTCTATATTTCCTATTCCAGGAGGACTGAAAGTGTCACGCTATGCCCCCACCCTATTATCATACTGGCCCAATAACTTGTGAGCTTATCACGTGATCCAAAATACTTACAGTATTGAATATTCCGCTGTGATCCAAAATATTAAAGCCAAAATTACGATCTCACCTCAACGGCTTTTCTAGCAACGAGAGATGGTCTAATACCATTTATCACGTCCCACTCAAATAGTCCATCGGCCCAATAACTTAATAGGATTGCGGGTCCAAAATCCTTCATAGTTGGAGTTTCTAAAAAGGAGAAAGGGAAAGATTATAAATATGTCACATCATATATAGACTTTATACCCGCGTCTCTTTTTATGATTTCTCAACAATGGCGGCTGCTTCTTCTTCGTTGTCGTCTCTCTCTTTAGTTTCTAATCACAGTAACCTCCACACCTCTAAATCCAAAACCATAAACTTCGCTTATTTCCCATCTCATCATAATCATCCAAAGATGATGAAATTTAGAATCACAAATTCTCCATCTCATTATCTTCAAAAGATCATGACATTCACTACAATTGCAGCAGCAACTAAACAGATTCCCGCGAGCCATAGCCATCAAGATAACATCGTATCTTCTTCTCAATCTCAAACTGAATCTGTTCTCCTTCACTTGTCTTCCCCTGACACTCTGCATGATTGGCTTTCACAACGCATTGTAACAGAGGACTTGTCAGCGTGGGGAACCAAACCAGGCACCAAAAACGTCCACAACCTCTGGCTCGAGCTCACCCACGGCGAGACCACCCTCACCGACTCCACCCCTCCCGTCCGAACCGTCCAAGTGGCCACCGTCCGGATCCGGAGCGGCAGTCGGGTCCTACTCGAATCCCATCAGGAGCTATCCGACGGATCCTTCCGGACCCGCCTACGCCCACTCTCCGAGAAGATGAAGCCCGGCGAGGCGGTGGAGGAGGCGGCCCTCCGCGCCGTCAGGGAGGAGCTCGGGTCGGCTGCCGGAGTGACGATCGTGCCGGGCTCGTATGAGAGGAGGGTGGTGGAGAAGGTGTCGGGGTCGTATCCGGGGCTGCCGGCGTGCTGCGTCTTGCATTCGGTGGAAGCGGCGGTGGAGGGGCTGCCGGAGGGGGAGTTTTGCACGGAGGAGGAGGATGAATACAGCGGTTGCGGCGAGATGGGGGCCAAGGAGAAGGCTGTGTCTGTGAGAGGGCATTTCTGGAAATGGGTTGATGAGGAGGACGCCGCCCTTCTCTCCTCCTAAGTAGATTGGTTTTTCGCTTTCTCTGCACCTTCTAATAGCTAGGCTTTTGAAGTATTGGTTACTCTGACTTGACATGGTAGCTAGTATTTGATATTAAAATTTTTTTATTTTTTAGATATTATTTTTTAATTATAAAATCAAATTCACGGGCTGCTAAACCTTCCTTGGGGACTTGATTGATTTGGTCTTGCCAGTTTGCCCAGTGACAAATAGTAACAGTTGGGTAGGACAACATTATGCTTGCGGCCTTTCCAAGATGAAGCCTTTTGGTAGGTTGAAATCCACCAAAAGCAAAACCGTAAAGCCCCTAAGCCCAAGCGTACAATATCATACATGTGTGTAGGGGTGGAGCATTATAAATGGTATCAAAGTCGACTCTCAACTAATTCGAGTGTAGGCCAGGCTTCTACAGGGACTGGCAGGTTATTGCACAAGGACGTTGAGCCTTAAGGGTCGAGTCTCACATCAACTATAAGAGAAGAAAGTGATTATGTTAATATATAGAGCCTACACTCTTACCTTCCATGAAGCCTTTTGCTTGGCTAAGCAAAATTGTGAGGCCCATGTACTAAAGCGGACAATATCATGCATGCATTTGAGGTTTGGTGTTATTTCTTAGATTCAATTCAATAAATGTAGATTCATATTTGAATAGATTTGATTTAGTAAATGTAGATTCATATTTGAATAGATTTGATTTAGTAAATGTAGATTCATATTTGAAGTGCATGGTGTGCATAGATGTTTCTTAAATGGAGTTTATTTGGTTAAGAACTTATGGGGCCCACTCAAAGTCCAAGGGATGAGACCAATCTAAATATAAAGTTTGACCCCAATTACATATTCCTAATCTCTTCAACTATGATTCACAAGTATAGTCCATTCGAATGGGTGTATGGTCTTAAATTGTGACTCCATTAAATCTTTTAGATATAACTTTCATTAATCATAAGGATTAAGGGCCTACATAAGGAAATGCCAGTAAAAGTATTACCAGTATTTTAAAGTGGCCTACATGAGGATGGTGGATGGGAATGCACTTATAAGTAGGAAAGGGTCCAATCAGCTTCAGCATTTTTGTTGTTTTACCATGACCATGGGCTCTTGAAAATATCTTATGTATGTTTTCGTATGAAAATTATTGCTTTGGTTATAAGTCTGGTTTTTCATTTTTCCATTCTCGAGGTCCATCTCTGCATGCCACTGGGCCACCGTTGATTGAAGCAAGCCCTTTTACACTCTCATCCTGCTCTGACCTCGCACCAGGCCCAATTTTACTCTCATCAAACCTTTTATTTTAAAAAGTTAAGTATATACAATCTATATTAAAGAACGGTTATAAAGCTTGGGTTCCGATAACTGGGACATTTCAAATTGGAGAATAAGAAAAGCTAGGCCAACCAAGAGCCCACCTACTGGGCAACCAAGGAGAAAGAAAGAAAAACAGCCTGACAAGAAAAATAGGCTACCTTCAACCTGGGCCACTATCACCAAACGTTTGTACACCACTGGATTAAATCTCAAAGAAATCCATGGTTGAAGAACACTAAACATTAAGGCTGCGAAATCAATAACTTGGATGATCTGATGATGGGGCTCTTTTCTTTTTTTTTGTTGGCCCTCATCCATAAGAAGCCTTTTCACGTAACCCACTCTCACTAATGAAAAGGCTTTTTTTTTTTAATTTTAATGTCGCATTATTAAGAGTGTTCATGGGCTGCGCTAAGGCATATCTAGGCCTGGCTGACTTTACAAACAATGGCCCAAGCCGACACCAACCTTGAAACGACCCATAAAAGTTAGGCTCATGCCCATTTGATCAATCGGGGCCTAGCCGAACCCAGTTTTCAATCAATTTTGTAGGGCATTCAAGCAATTGTTTTGACTACTTGAAATAAATTACATGCATTCCTTAAAGAACCGTGCCGCGTTGGGCTTTGTATCACTTAATCAAAGCCTTGTCCAATTACTAAATGGGCCTCAACTACATATAAGCCGAACCCATTACCACCCCTATGGCCACAAGCCAGACTACGTATAAGCAAACTGGAGACAACTAATGGATTCGTGTGCAATTGTCAAGCATCAAACTCATGCAGTTAAGATTCGCATATACCTGTTTCACCACCCTTAATTAGAGCAGATTACGTGACTAAATTAAGTTGATATTATAGGGCTACATCTTGATTGGATTGTTCGATCTCAAACTCTTTGATCTCTTTTGGTGAATTCATTAAGAATAGCCAAAATGACTATTTATAAAGTACAATCAAAGATGTCAGCTCAAACTAGGAAATCCATCCTCATCAAACTAGAAAAATCTAATCCCCTAACAATAGGAAACTCTAACAACATCACAACTCTAGCCTAAAGCAACTCAAATTTAAACTGATCAAATTTAAGAAACTTACTCCCTCAAATTACAAATAAACCTAATTACCCAAAGTTTGTATTAAGCCCATCTGTTTCACAACAAATTCTATGATACTATGATGGGTTCAATCAAGAATAATGCGAAATATGCTGAACTCAAATGCAGATAATAATAACAACGTAGACAGGCAAACAGTGACAGCATAGACAGAAATATTTTACAATTCACAATATTGACACAATTGGGTCAGTCATCTTCTTTGCAAGACAAGAACAACCAAAAAAAAAAAAAAAAAGGCTCATTATGAATCTAAGGCTAGTAGAAAAGAGGTTTACTAAAAAAAAAAAAGGCTTGTAGAGAAGGAGAGTGCCAACAGGATATGGGTTTTTGCCATTCTGTGCTCTCTCAAAGCAACAGGATATAACTTTTGTTGTTTAGCTACGTCTTTGGAACACAAAGAGAGAGCCCTGGATCCCTTTCCCAACCTAATCTTCTCATCTATATAGGTGATCTCCAGTTTAACTTCACTCTCACCGCCATACTGGAAATCCAATGCCCCTACCTTCAGCCTAGGGGCCTCAAATATGACTTGAATCCATTTGTCATCCAGAACTTTGAGTTTACCTGGACAACAATAAAGGGAGGAATGAAATTCAAAATTAAATCTTCATGAATGATTATTTGTACAGATCAGGGGCCACATTGATGGTGGAAAGCTCCAATAGGCAACTCATACCGAATGAAGGATCTTATCCATCTGATTCGTAGCCATCAGGTAGACAGTTGAAATCACAAATGATCCATAAACCGAACTCATCAAACACTTGTCCACTAATCAGAGCATTTTAAGAGATTGCTTGTCTCTAAAGGCATAATAAAGTTTCAAAAATGAATTTTCATACAAGTGGGATGGATTCAAATCCAAATTGTTGTTGCCAAAGCAGGGTACATACCTTTGAGGGAAACCTCTCCATCTAGAAATCCAAACGCAGAAAAGGACACCATGTTTCTTATGGTATCTGGAGCTTCAACAACCTGCACCATTTCTTTTGTTTTGAACACGAGCCGACCAATTGTACTCCTGTAACCACCTCCTGGCGATGTCGGTCTCGAGCAGTATATGACATCCCACTCTGAGTAATTTAAAATGTAACAACTAAGAACCATTAAACAATGATCTAAACAACTGAAAAGGCATAGACACATCTTTCCAACTGGGAAGATAATATTAATATTCCTACATTTAAGAAAGAAGTTGTCACAAGTGTTTTAAAAATCGCTCGAGTCCGAGTTGAACCAAACCGGGTCAAGTCGGACTCACCTGAGTTCCCATCCCAACCCCAGCTTCTTCTTCCTCTTCTTCTCAGCAAACCATGTCCCAACAAACCCTTTTCAAACACTCTTTCATACCTATCCCAAGAAACCCTCTCTCAAATTCTAACCCAACAAACCCTCTCTTGGAAAAACAAAATTGCCTGAAAAAAAATAGCTTTTCCATGGCTGAGGAAAAATAGGCACAGAAAACTTAGACATGGTCTGCTTTGCTGCCGCACAATAGAGTGTAGGGGGTATTTTCTCACTATGGAACAGGTGAAGATAGGATATAAGATATTCATGTGACAGGTTACTAATTTGAGCATTAAAAAACCCACTGTATTGTACTTATTCTTATTAACTAATTGAAATAAGTATATGAACCCTAATCCCAAAACAGAACCAAGTACCAAATATCATTGTCACTCTTGTCAGGCTTGAGTGATATTTTTGATGAGTTCTTTAAAGAACCAAGAAAAGGTGGCCATTAAATTAACTTTCAACCATGTGTTATTTGCTTAAAATACCTCACAAATCATTTAAGGTCCTGAACATATACATGAAAAGTAAAGATTGCTTTATTCAGTGAATTTATTATCATTTCAAAGAAAAAGGAAAAATGAAAGTAGAGGTCCCTACTTGAATCTTATTTCTGAAGCTGGTTGCTTTTCGGGGCAACAGTAGGTTCTTGTTTAAGCAAATGTGTGCACTGTCATTATTCATGATGAATGATTTTACATTTTTGTATCATAAAAAGTAGGAGCAATTATAAAATGAGTTCAAACTGTTTCTCACATTTTACCTCCAAAAATAAGAGGGTTTTTTACAGGCTCATCAACGCAGAACTTCGTCAACTGCTGCGCCACTTTTGCTACCTCTTCATGTCCTTCCTTACTTAGCGAAACTCCACCATCAGTCTCTCTCACCTAAATAAAAACATGCTTGGTTTGAATAACAAAACAAGACTGCGATAAAATTTATGTCAATGTCTAGCTGAATTGCAACACAAGCAAGCATAAAAGCACCCGCGGACAAACAGGGGAATGGGGTGGGGGGGGTGCAATGGAGGAGGATGTGACTCATATTCCAAGTGTGTTCAGATTTGATTTTGTCTTGTTACTTTCACTCTTTCATCTATTCTAATTGCTATTTTAAATTGTAGAAGAAATTATTGTTAAGAGAAAACCTTAGCTCTCCAATTGTATTACTGGGGGAGGGCCAGTCGGATAGTTCTCACATTGTCAAATGGACATAAGTGTTGGTTAAAGGATGTTGTCCAAGTACCTCAGAATTAACCAAAGTCATTTCTATGCAATGGCAGACTCAGGATTTTCGTTTGGGTGGTGCAAGTGATGATATAGTCTAATATAAGGGGACTACTCGAATTACGCAGTCGCAACCTCATGATAATGCTTGGCTCCACCTCTGTTTCTATGTTAGGACCCCCAGCAGGTGATGGTGTTTTCAAAATTGAATTTTGATGGGAGTTCAAGTGGAAATTTTAAGGCCCATCAGCAATAGGATTCTCAATCTAAGGTTTCACTTCTCCTATGTTTAATTTCTCACTCACTGCCTACATCATGAATACATGGGGGTCTCTCTCTCCTCAAGTAGATTCAAGACCACTTTTAGCTGAAAATATCAGGATTTTTCAGGAAAACATTAATTTCCCGTAATATCACTATACATTCAACACATTGACAAAATTGGAAATTTTCATCAGAAATCTTCAATTTCAATTCTTGTTAAGAGCAAAATGGAAAATGCAACAACAAAAAATTTTCATATAAAATTAAAAGTTTAAACCCAAGAAAAATCTATGATGTACCTTGGAGAGAATTGAAGCGACGAGATCGTCCGGGCCCGCGAGAATCTGCTCGGGTGCGGTCGTGATCGAAGCTGCAATTCTGGATTTCATCATCTTCTGATGATTACTGGATTGAAAAGATAGATTAGAGGATGAGATAAGAAGAGTCCGATTCGAAGGTCTGAAAGGGGAGATTAGGGTTTTCGATTTGGGGATTTGGAAGTTCCTGAAATTAGAAACGAGAAAGAGAGAAGACGAAGAAGATGAAGAAACAGAAGCCATTGTTACAAAATGAGAGAGAGAGAGAGAGAGTGAGATGATAAAACGATACGAGATATCTGCCGACTCTATCCGTTTTAGAATCAATTGCCTTGCTCTGGTTGTGACACGTAAGCATAGAAATCTCAGTGGGACCCACTTCTCTCCACGTGCCACGTACGGATTGAACACGTAAGCATGGAAATCTCAGTGGGCCAAACACATCCCACTTGAAAACAAGCTAGGGATTGTAGTTTGCATTACCATTCCAACAAGCAGGATTCCTCTAGTGGAAGTCTAATCGCTCAAATGAAGCCCAACATGGGGTTGATCCCACTATGAGAATAAGCATGTAAACGAGCATGTAAAAAAGAACATGGGTACTACATATGATTATTATTTGCTTGATCTTACAGTGGGATCTACTCTTTTTGGGGGAACTTTGAGGATGATCAGTTTGTAGAGAGAGCATTCGTCTAAATGAGCCTCACAGTGGAGTTCTATTCCTTTCACTCATAGAAAGCAGTTTAAAGCTCGAGTAGCCATTAATTATTAAAAACATCCTACGATCATTATCTTTTTTATTGTCTTTGTAACGTAAGTTTGTCATCATTGATATGAATCTACTTAAAGAATTCGACTCTACGGCAATATTCTCCTATGAGAAGACTGGATATTTACCTTCATTTTGACATGATATAAACCTTTTCCACTAATGCAGGTACACTAAGAGCCTATTTATTTACATGGAATGCATAGGAATTTGTATTATAAATGGTTTAAAATGGTGTATATACAAAACCTAACAATCAAATAGTTGGCATCCTCTTTAATGAGAAATAAAAGGACATTGGGAAAGGAAGACACAGCCATTGTCCTAATAATTTAAATTCTAGAAAAGAAAAGATTATCACTCACATATCACCTCTTTTACAATCCTTTGGCGGAGCTCCTTTGACCATAAATTCCTTTGTTAGCCGACCCCAATATAGTTGGGATAAGACTTTGATGATGATGATGATAATGAGTCAAAGGGATGTCATTTTCTCACAAAAGTAGGTTTAATGTTTACCTCTGCAAGTTTTAAGACGAGCTGCTTGATTGTGGTCAACTCTCCCTTTATTCCACAACACCACAGGAAGTTTCTAAGGTGAGCCATGCCAACCCTCCTTTTACCGTGAGTTAGGACCGGAAAATATCAATCCTTGCAAAAATCAGTCTCGTGCTTTTCGTTCTCTTTCCTTTTGCAAAGTGCTTTCAAGAGAATGCATAATATCTCCTTACCTTAGTAGTAAGGAGTGCACGTTTTCATTGGGAGGCCATGAATTCAAACCTAGCTTCTCCCCTTCTCTACATATGTGAGTTTTTATTACCTTATGTGTGTAAGTTGTGTTTTATCCCCCTACATATATGGGTCTTTATTACCTTATATGTGTGAGTTGTGTCTGTGTGCTCATATGTGCAAGTCCCCATTACCCCGTATGTGTAAGTTGAGTCTGTGTGCTCATGTGTGCAAGTCCCCGTTACCTCGCATATGTAAGTTGAGTTGTGAGTGGGAGAGTTGTTGAGTTGTGTTTGTATTCTAGTCCAACCCCTCAACTAGGTCAGAAAAAAGAAAATAGAGAATGCAGAATCACATCGTGGGACCAATTGATTTTTCAATTTTAATCAGATCATCCTGTCTGCTTTCCCCTTACATGTTGCGTCCTTCAGTTTTCAGCAGGAACAGAAACTATATATTCCATTAATGAAAGGCGGAGTTTTTGAGCTCTTTGCTAGTTTGGTTTCAAACCACTTTCATGAAAATCAGTAAAGCCCTCATAAATCTGTTACTTTATGCAACAAATTGTGGGTCATTCATCTCTTAAATCTTTCATGACATCCACTCAATTTTGCAACCAATCCAACTTGAATGCCAGGACTCGTCTATAATGCTCATGGTTATAAATTGGAATTCCCATTGGTATCATCCTTCTCTATTAGATATGTTTATATTCCATTTGGCATGAAGTAGAAGGCTCATCTAGTAGTAATTCGTTGAACTTGAGCCTAGATTTCTTTTGTTCTTTTTACTATATTCATATTCCGAGTTTCCGACCAGCCCAAGTTGGAATATGAATGCCAAGAGATCTGGGAAAATTTTAAGCTCCCAAAACATAACCAGGTTCATGATTCGCAAATGAAGCTGGCCCGGCTTGGGCCATCTTGCAGTAATATCTACAACCGAAACTGGGAAGTCCATATCAAAGGAATTAGTCACCGTACCTCAGCTTATCCAAATCGATTAACCAACATTTACACAAACCCATATACCTGCTTCATTTTCCAAATATCCTAACCAGGATAAAGTTCCGTTCAACTGTATGTATCCAGTATGCTAAGATTGAGGTTCCAAGCCCAAGCCTGAGCCCATCAATTTACACTCCTAATGTAATTGTTTCTCTTCTCAGCAGACAAATTGAAGCTACATTATACAGCTGATTGCTCTCTTGGAAGACAAAGCCTCCGTAAGTATTAAAACTGCAATGATCAGACCTTGAAACCTATACTTATCAGCTGCTATAATAATCTAAAGGGCATCAGTCAATCCATGTCATCCCTCTTTTCTTGACAATATAAATGTTTAAAACTTAGTAGTCTTCTTTGGCTATGTTTTAATTTAAAATGTTTTAGATCTAAAATCTAATAGAACAAGTTAATGATAATGAACCTGAAACTGGAGCTGTAAAAATAGATTCGAGGGAATGGTATCTGTCATGGCGAAAACCACCGTATAACAGGCAAAGCTGTTCACAGGCACTACACGACACTCATCTAATCCTTTGCCTATCAGAACTACAGAAACATCTGATCACTGGACCATTTCTTCTCCCAATAGGGATTGGGAACGCAAAACAGCTGGAACCCTTTCATATACAGAGGAACAGTCATTTAACAGAAGCCAGCAGTTTCAACTTTCGTATCTTGCATGCATACAATACTGGAACCTTTCACACATCACCACTGACAAAAATAAACCCAAGCTATCTGGAGTCCTTATACATGGTTCTTATTCATTTGACTACAAAGAATATCGTAATAACTTTAAGATCAATAAAGGATTAAAAATAAAACACCTACCTATTGAAACCCATGGCTACAACTGGAATCCTCACCTTGTGCCCTCTGCTTCCTTTCATTAGAACCTCCCCAAAGCTATAGCTCCCAGTAACTGACCTAACAGTAAGGGTTACATAAATTTTCTTTGATGCACCTGGTAGAAGTGTCATTGCAGGAGGTTTAACTTCCAGAGCAACCTCTGGAGACATTCTGCTAGTGATGACATACGTCTCTGTTTCAGCTACATTTGTTACTGTCCGTGAAAAGGTCTGAATCCCATGTAGGTGGGAGATGGCAATGGATGGGCTGTTGAGATCGGCTGGATGCTGGTGAATGCTGGCATTGCAGGCCACCTTTGAGAAATTTGAGATTTCATGATGATCAATTCCAGGAGTTGAACACAAGAACCTCACATAGTCATCATAACCTGTTAAAATTGAGTGTCAGAAGCTAAAAGCGGTTGTTTGTTAAGCTTATGAATGCTTTCCAGTGGCATGTTTCTGTGACCTAGGCTTTCCATTAATTGGGATTC
This sequence comes from Sextonia rubra, assembly GCA_037013555.1. Taxonomy (NCBI): domain Eukaryota; kingdom Viridiplantae; phylum Streptophyta; class Magnoliopsida; order Laurales; family Lauraceae; genus Sextonia; species Sextonia rubra. The sequence continues at coordinate 2,284,186 of JASUAD010000027.1, forward strand.
CTGTGTGCACTCTAACCCAAAAAATAAGGCAATTCCACTAATCATCCGGGTGACAATCCTAAATATAAATGTCAGTTAAGAAAAGGTACACTGGAACTCTCCACTTGCCCACATTTAACTCACACGTGGCATGGAAAGCCACACCTGTATGCAGGCTTAGCATATCCCTAAATGCTAAAAAAGATAGTAAAACTGCTCCTGGTGGTTGCAGGCATGAGCCATGGTTTGTATGAAAAGATTCCGACCATTTGCACTCTTAAAGGTGAGGGCTTTAGGTAGTTTACTTCTTCATTACCCACCCTACCCACTAGAGGCATGACCTAGGGATCGAACATTCAACTGCCGGTTAAGCAAAATTGCATATATACATATATATAATCCTATGAGAAGTGTTATCATACACCTACTGTGGGAACTTTTTATGGGACCCACTTGTGGATCTCATTTGAGGATGGGATTAAGAGAGATGAAAATATCTATGTGGGACCACCCCAAATATCAAGTTCGGCCCCAATCACATATCCCGAACACCTCCATCCGTGACCCACAAATCCAATTCATTCATATTGGTGCACAGTCAATCCAACAATCCAGTAAATTCGGATTTGACCAAAATTTGAGTATGCGACTATTAGGGGAGTTCCTGTGTATTGCAAGATTTAGATTGGGTAATAGATGGGCCCCACTTAAACTTCTCACAAAAAAGTTGTGAGAACTAGTTCTCATAGGGTTATTTCATATATATATATATAAGGGGCCTGATCCTATAAGAATTAGTTCTCACAGTAACCATGAGAACCTTTTTATGGGGCCCACTTGTGGGTCCCTATATATAAATAGGGAAAAGTTCCACCTAAAGTCGAGCTTATATAAGAAATTCCGTAAAACCAAGCCTTCGGGGCTCACCCTCGGCCCATCAAAATGAACTAAACACATGACCCCCCCCTCCCCCCCCCCCCCCCCTCCCTTTGAATTTCATGTGTTTTCCAATTTTTGGTCAAATTCTATCTTACTGGACCATTGGATCGATTGTGCACCGATCCGAATGGATAGTTGATTATTAAACTTTTGTGGCCTAAATGGAGATGATAGAAATTATAGTTAACACTGATTTTTTGCAAAGAGGAGGGTCCCAGGGAGTCCATCAAATTCCCCCATCCCCATCCCCATCCCATGTGGGTCCCCAAGGGGACCTATGTGAACCACACACTTGAACTTACTTTACCCTAAGCTTGAGCTCGGGGGTGGGGGGTAGGGGGCCCTTCTATGGTAATAGAGGCTCAAATCATTATCCTATGTATTTGATCAATGGCTGACAAGTTTTCACCATCAAAATACGTGCAAGCCGATCCAACGATCCAATCCATTTGGATGTTAAACTTGGAATCGGTGACTATCACAAGGGGGTACTTGTTTTATAATCCACTTGGATGGATCATAAGTTGGGCCCACTAGTATTTTTACACATAGTGCTCACCTTATCATGAGCACCGGGTGCTCAGCAGAGGTTCCTGTGAGAATTGTTCTCATGCACCTACCATGAGACCTTTTTATAGGGTCCACTTGAAGGATGAAAAGATCTATATGGGACCACCCCAAATATCAAGTTTGGCCTGAATCACAGGTCCCTAACCTTTTCATCCATAGCCCACAAGTCTAGTCCATTGGGATGGTGTACAGTCAATCAAACGGTCCAGTCTATTCAGATTTGACCAAAACTATTGTGACTATTAGGGGTTCTCTGTGTATTACAAAATTTGGATTGGGTAATAGATGGGCCCCACTAAAGTTCTCACAAAAAATGGTAAGAACTAGTTCTCATAGGATTATTTTCCACGTATATATATATGAAAATATTCAAGTGCATCCATTTCTCACCATTTTGATGAGGGACACTCCTTTTTTGGAAAGTATTAATATACAAAAAGACAAAACCATTACGCTTCATGACACTTTTTTACCATTGATAGGTCTAACAAAGAAAGCGTCCCTCACCAAAATGGCATATATATATATGGGGAATCTTCATATACATATATCTCTCACTGAGGGACCGTGCATACTCCTCCGTGGGGCCCACTGTGGACCCCACCAAGGGATGAGACTAGGGGGATGGAAAGATCCATGCAATGGAGTCAACACCACGTCCTACACATCCACATCCAAGTCTAAAATTGAGTCAGGGTCTACATCCACCATGAAGCTGACCAGAGGTAGAAACTCCATGGGATGGATATAGTTCCTGGAAACAGAATTTGGGCTTTTCAATGCATGATTTTATGCAGATGTTCATTCAAGATGAGTCAAGTACCTGCATCTAATATGAGTCCAGGATCTAGAGCAGCCCTTGGGTTGACTGCACCGCTCCCATAATCAAATGGTGTAGCTTTTACAATCCTCACTGTTTCTGTTCCAGAATATTGCTGCGCTTGAAGGGGCCTGCCTACTTTATCCAATGTTGACGCTGATGTCATCAAAGCAGATTTGATGGCAGCTGGGCTCCAGCGAGGGTGTTTCTGCTTTATAAGCGCTGCAATTCCAGCAATATGAGGTGCTGCCATGCTAGTTCCAGACACCATAGCAAATCCTTCTCCTGCTCAGAACATGAAAAAAAAGAAAATTACAAAACAGAAGTCACAGATATTTGTATTCATTTGCCTCATTGGCTGTCTCCAGCCTAATAATTAAAAGAGAAGCATCATGTAATCCAGAAGGATTTGATGCATCTCTCATCCACGGTGGATAGCGACTCAACAGTCTCGATCACTGAACCATAGGCCCCATAGCCCCCATCAGCATGAAACAGGTATTGGGATATTGGAACTCAATAATTAATTTCCGTCAAATATAACTAGTAGTTGCGTCAGAATTCAGTAATATTTTTGCTAAACAGTCTGAATTTTCTTCACTAAGATGCTGGATGGCATTACCTGTGTAGTTGGGATCATCAGTTCCATTAAGCGACCAGGCCGCCCAAATAAGAGATCCGGGAGCGAGAATATCAGGTTTGAGGACATCAGCATCTTGCATTCTGAAATCCTTGACATCAGGTCCTCGGGAAGAAAACAATGCTACCTGGGGAGCTGACATATAGAGTACAGGCCTCAAACCATCCCCAATAGTACCCCTTGCCCTGAAACCTGTTGCTCGCCCAACCCAATCTCTTTTTGTTGAGCTGTTGTAATAGTCTATAAGCTCCTGCAATCACATGCCAACCAAGGGACCAAATCACTTGAAAAAAAAAGCTATAGACAGCCAGAAACAGACACACAGAGTCCTAGTAAAAATGTTAATGTCCCAAAGAGTTTAAATTATGGTGTAACCTCCTAGATAAAAGAAAGAATAAGTTCAGTGTAGTAATCTTGTAGAAACAAAAAAAAAATTCACGAAAGACCATATGCTTGCACTTTTTTACACTGTGAAATATAATGGACTGAAAACTACAGGGCCCATTTGGTCATCCACACTTTCCACTTTCCAGGGAGATGTTTTTTGCTCCATTTTAATATTCCGCATAACTTCAAATTCACTTAGGCTAAACAAATGCCATCTTCCTGATGTAATTTTTTGGGGGAAACAAAGGTAGCTGCGAAAATTTACAGCTGAGTAGATGCTTATTCCTTTCACTATAAACATCCATCCAGCATATGGTTTTCTGCATCTGGATGCAAATGGACCCTTAAAACTATGTTTGAATCCTTGTTCTTTTATTTTCTCTTCCTTTTTCTTTTGGCATCATCTGGTCATCATAGGCAAGGGGCACATCACACTAAATAAAGGGTTTTGATTGAACAAAATGATGCCTTTTCCATCAAATACAAAATTAAAATCTTAAGGAAAAAAAAATTAACTTGTACAACTTTCATTGGGATATCTCAGTCAAATTATTATGTACTAATTATAAAATTAAGTGCAGAACAGAATAACTTGGAAGTTAATGGAATACCATTGTTTTGCTGACATCTGTGATGACAATCCCAGGAATACCAACAGGAACAGGATCATATTTAGTTCCTGGAGTAACACTCTCCACAGCCAGAACGAATCCCACAGCACCAAGACTTTTGGCTGTTTCCGAAACTTTCTTGACTGAGGCACTACCCACTATGAAATTGAAGGAGTAACCACAAAGAAGAATGCTGCCCTCCACCATATTCTTGTTTAAAACATCTGGAGTTTGGCAGTCTGAAGGGCTGTATTTCAGAACAGAAGAATCCAGCATCACATCTCTTGCTGCAACAAGGTTAAATGATCGATTCCCATGTGAAGCAGCTGCAATGAGACATAAAACCATTAGCTTCCATGATATAGTTAAAAGTGGTAGGCTAGCATAGCCAAAACGAGTTTCTGATGTCAGAACTTGCCAGTATCATCTACCATCAGAGCCTCATTGTCAAATTGACTATCTCACAGTTGTCGTTGTATATTTGAAATCAATCCTTCCCATTACGAATGTTTCAACTATCTTATTTATTAAGTTGCCAGGCAGCAATACCTTGCAGGATTGGAATTTCCTCCAAGCCTGCCACTCCACAGTTTCAAAAGTAAATAAAATAAGGAATATTATAAACTTACGTGACAAACCAATTCCAGGTAAGATTTTGCCGTTTCCCAGGGTTAGATAGTTTTTGTATCGGCGGTCATCAACTGCAGCAGCAACGGATGCTATCCATGGACTGTATGAGACTAAGGTTTTTGGGAATGGACCTCCATTTCCAGCTGCCTGTGCAACAAACACTCCTGCTTTCACAGCTGAAAGAAGTGAAGCATCAAAAGGGTTCAAAAAAGTGGTCCTTGTAGTTGTTGGTGGACTGTTTGGCCCTACTGAGAGACTTAGAATGTCCACACCATCCTTAACAGCCTGCTTACAAAAAGTAAAACACCATTCTATTTAAAACTAGATAGCAACATTAAAAAATGAAAACGCGTATTTAATTAATTTGTAACATAGTGTTTGCCATTTAGTGAGTGCACTGGTTTCACTTCTCATCATGACATTGAATTGCTTGGTGTTGAATCCCAGAAAACAAGTTCACAAATTCAAAGGAGTACCAAAAAAGGCCCCCATTATGTATGTGAGTTCACACATTATTTCCATGAATTTACAGCACAAATGGGTGATGATGAAATTTAAAGGTGGTTAAGAATTCAAACAAGATATGTGAGAGAGAGAGAGAGAGAGAGAAGTTCTTAAAGTGTCAAGCAACCAGCTCTTGTCCAGGAAAGTTTAGCTGGCAAAGTTTTCCAAGAGGAAAACAAAATGCCATGAATAGAGAAAAAGGAAATGATGCCTTGATGCAATGCCGATTTAATGTGGAGGAAGCGGCAGATCCAAGTAGAGGCATGTGAGTGCAGTCGCACCTGTCAAACCGTGGTGTGCTTCCAAAGTCTGTACGAAAATTATGGGTCCACTTCCAAAAATCCAATAAAGTTTGTTAGTCCATCTTCAAAATCCACATGAAATCCTCAGTTTAACCCCAAACCAAACTACCTATTAGGGTCCACACCCCTCAAACAAAGATTGAGCAAAAAGCAATAAAGGGGAGAGAGAGAGAGAGAGAGAGAGAGAGAGAGGAATGATTTCTAAACTTATTGCGTCCATCTAAATATTGTAATGTGCTTAATCTATACAATGTACGCATTGACAAACTGGAATTTAGTCATGTAACTAGTCCATTTGCGTCATTTGAATCTCAATTCAGAAGTGACGAATGATTTCTAAACTTACCAGGTTCTATAAACAATTGGTGTAATGCTTAACCTATATAAAGTTTGGATGGACAAACTAGACTTTAGTTATAAAACCCATCCATCTGCATTATTATCTCAAGCTAAACAGGAATGATTTCTAACCTTATCAGGATTTATAAGCAATTGGTGAAATGCTTGGCCCAGACAAAGTATGAATTGACAAAATGAATTTTTTTTTTATTGGTAACATGACTTGAATCCACAAACTCGACATTGCAATTGTGAGCATCTTTCACTGTGCCACATGATCTTGTCTTGACAAACTGGAATTTAGCCATGCAACTAGTTCATCTGCGTTATGAGCATATTGCAGAATAACATGACTTGAATCCACAAACTCGACATTGCAATAGTGAGCATCTTTCACTGTGCCAAACGATCTTCTCTTGACAAACCGGAATTTAGTCATGCAACTAGTTCATCTGCGTTATGAGCATATTGCAGATTCACGGGGATTAAAAGGTTTACGAATGTTTACTAATTTGTTGAAGCTAGACTCACTTAATTTAGGTTTGAAGTGCCCGATTCATAATTAGAACCATAAAACTCTTCAAAGAAATAACGATCACATTAGAATTAGCAAATCACTAGAATTTAGAAACAACTGAAAAAACATATTGCTCTTTAATGCCATTATTCAGGCCCTGGAAACAGTTGAGCTTCATAAGTTACCCTCTAATCATCAGGGATGATTTACATACCTGCTCAATGGCAGCCACTACATCTGTGACAAATCCTCCAAAATTCCTATAGAGGGCTTTGTAAATGGCAATCCTGAAAAATGTAGCCAAAAAAAAAAAAAAAGCCTGAGTAATGTACAAGAAGAGTTGTTCCAACAAAAAAATTGATTTAAGGCCAGACCAATTATGTAGAAATCCATACTGGAACCTTTCAAGTGCCAATAACTCCTAACCTGGCACGAGGGGCCATCCCACTTGCTTTGCCAAATTCATGTCCATATAATCTCACAGGAATTCCATTATTTCCAGCTGCAATGGATGCTATATGGCTGGTAATCAATTTAAAAGGCCACCAAAATATGAATCAAGATGACAAAAAGGATACGAAAAAGAGACAAGAACTGGGATAACATGAACAAATATAATTAATTAATTAAAACAAGTTTCCAAAATTATCACTCTTTCCTTGGAAATTATTAGAATCACCTTTTCGCAACTCAGAATTTAGTTTACGGCAAACAGTTCCTGGATATTTTCTGGTTAAACAGAGTGACTGAATAATGATGAAAATGAGCCAGAAATTCAATGATGTATGCAGAAGTCTAAAAAACTTCAGCATTTGGGTTTCTTTCATAAAAGTTGTCCTGTGAATTTTAACAACAGAACAAGAACTACACATGGAATTTAGTCAATTGGCCGTGGGAACCAAAAGAGAAATATTGACCATGAGATTTGAAGTATTAAATAGCTAAAACCCAAAATTCATTCCCTTACTGGATACGCCAGTGCCATTTGATTCTGCTAAATTTGTGTAGATAATTGCTAATCGAGATTGATGAATATGGACAAAGATTCATTGCTAGAAATCAAACATAACCCTGGGTGACTGTTTCCATTTCCCAATAGAGAACATTATTAATTTATAGGAAATTTGAGTCAGGGAAAAAAAAAAAAAGGAACTCAATGGACTTCCTGAAAGTAAACAAGATACCTCATATTTAATATAAAAGACAACCGACCAGTTAATCAGGTGAAAAAAGACAAACAGCAAAAGAAGTAAAAACTTGTAATAAAAAGGGAGCAATATGAAAAAATGGTACCAACCCAAATGATTAAGCCAGAGAGAACAAAAATAGAATTTTCAATCCCCGATTCATGCTGCACGCATGCAGATACCAGTTCTTCAGAACAATGGTAAATAATCTTTATTCTAGAATAGAAGCTGCAAAAGTCAAACACGTCTAACCTTCCATGTCCATCACCATCCAAAGGTGATGCAAAATCAATTGCTGGATTAAACTGTCCAGCTGCAATTGCTGCTGCTGCAAAATGTTGAGCTCCTACTATCTTCCCATTACAGTAATTCCTCTTAGTAACTGGATCAATCTCACATTTACCTCTGTAACCAGGAACCGGACCATAAGGTGCCGAATGGTGCGTTGAAAAGCTCGGATGCTCTGGATAAATTCCAGAATCCACAAAACCAATCACGATATCTTCTCCCGCCCTATTATAGCCACCATCAGTTGGCCATACTGCTGTTGTCAGTCCCAAAAATTTTGGGGTGTGTGTTGTTAGCCTTTTCATCTTCATATCTTTCTCCACATATTTAACCCTAGGAACCCATCTAAGGGCTTCCGCCTACCAAACAATAGAATTTATAATGAAAAGAAAGGACAAAGAAAGGACCAGTAAACACAAGGGAGAATTAATGCTGTCTCATACCTGTTCAGGTGATGTGTGAATGGCAAAGCCATTGATAAGATAATGATAACTGTAGAGCTTCTTGTATGTCCCAGCTTCAAACAGTGCCTCAAGGAGTGCATCATGTTGTTTTTCAAGATGAAGTGCGTAAGATTTCACTGTTTCACTGCCAGGGCAAAAAAAAAAAGCACATAAGGGAGAATATTTGCCGACCATTTGTTCTACTTGTATGGTCAGTAAATTTTCAAGAGTAATAACAAATATTAATGGAAATAGAGTGGCATCTCTATTCTCTAATACAGTCATGCCATATTCAAAGTGAAATAGCGGAAAGGAAAAACACAAGACCTTTTAGTTGAAGTGATTAATGGTATGCCATCTAAAGCCTTACCCAATCAATCCTGGTTGGCCTTCTGATGTCTACTCAAGAGGCAACCAAAGAATAACCAAAACTCTACTCTCTGAGTGTGTCTGCATGTGAAACTGTGTGCAAATGAATTGATTATTGTGTGTGACTCGATAGCTACCTTTTAGGGGTTTAAACTATGAATGGCCATCTTTATTAGGAATTGATTATGATGTATCTCAAAGTAGAAATGAAGGGGTGTGAATGAGCTTAAAATTTTGAGACGAGAGTTTCACACAAATGACTTATAGCTGCCAATAAACAACATAACCAATATAAATATTCAGGAGATATTCCTGAAAGAAGTCTTTCAAATGTTAAAAGGACTCTTTTTCGTACCTCGTGATGTCAATCTTTTCTCCAGACTCAGAAGCGGTGGCAGAAAAACCTCCTATGCCACCTGTGTAACTTATAACGGGTTCCCCTTCCATGATAACAATGTAAACATCTGCATTTGCAGAAACCAGAAGCCCAAAAGACAGAAAGATTGCAAATCTAAACACCATATCTATCATTTTCATTGATGCAATCTTGGTGTAATCTCTGGAAGCCTCTTTGGGATTCCCTGCAGAAAGTATGAAATAGAAGAAATGGAAATCAGAAACATTGTGGAAGCTGTAAATAGGAGGAAAGGGGGAGGGGGGATGAAAAAATGAAAAATAGAGAAATTAGCTACCATTAGATTTACTGAAGTTGCAGGCACAAGCACAAAAGGCAAATATTCAAAGCAACAAACAGGTAAAATGCACAGAGAACTAGGATTATAATGTTAATGTGCATTTAACAGAACTAAAAGAAGTAGTAGAATCAGGATTCAAAATTTTGAAGCAGAGTAATGATTCAGAAAAGAATCTGGAATCGCAGAAAGCAAAAGAAACACTTTTTTTAAACATTTGTGATGGTTAAATCCAGGAAAATAGATTCAAAGAAGAGAAGCAGATGTCTTAACAAAAACAGGAAATGTCATGTCCTCAACAGTCACTGGCAGAACCAGAGGGTGTCTGGCAGGGGCCATGGCCCCCCAAAATTCATGAAACCCCCTTTAATTTCTAGAAATTTTTATATTATTTTACATATCTTGGGCGCCCCCCCACCCCAAAAAAAAAAAAAAAAAAAACACCCACCCACCCACAACACACCAAAAGAAAAAAAAAGGAAAAGGAAAAAATAGAAAAGCCCCTATAAATTTTGAAAACGACATGAAATTTTTATATCTAGCCTTCCCAAGAATTTTTTTTCTGCTTTATACCCCCCTCAAGGAAGAATTCCTGGTCCACCCCCGTCAACAGTGATATCAAGTTCTCAACAAAAGTCACCTATCTGAATGAAAAGAGCAGGAATTGCAGAAAAGCACAAGAAATTAAGTTCTACCGAAGGAATAAATACTGAATTGGACAAGTTTAACTTGAAATTCCTATCATAATAGAATCTGAAATAGATGGAATGGTAAAGAAAGAAAGTCTGGTTTGAAATCCATGCCACACAAGATTCTGAATGGCAAACAAGGATTTTTCCCTCCATATCTGTTGATAATCATAACCATTCTACCAAAACAGCAACAAGAAAAAGAGCCAAGGGTATATAACATATAAATTTAATTAATCAAAGAAATCACATTAGCAACAATTTCAAACTCTAAGGGTGTGTTTGGATATGATGTAAAGTAAATTAGAATAAAGTTTAATATTTGAATTCAAAATTTTCTCCCTTCTTTTTCAAAAAAAGTCAAAAAAGCAACTATTAATTACAAAAAAATCTACTTTTTATACAAAAAGTCAAAAAAAAATCCTTATTAAACAACTAAAAATAAAGAGTCATCATAACCCATCATATATTATTCTTTGTTGATTTTGGGTTTACTCTACTTTATTTTACTCTACCCTACATCCAAACAAGCCCTAAAGTTGAAAAAAGGTACTCATAGCTCAATTGGTGAGGCACCTCCCTTCCACAGAAACAACCAGGAATCAATCTCCTGTTCTAGCACTGATGGCGAGGAATTTGTGTGAGTGTATGTGGCTGCATGAGTACATACCTTGAAGAGAGAGAGAGAGAGAGAGAGTAGAAAATGCACAAGAAAACTAGGTTCTGCAGCCAAGTAGTTAAACTTTAGGTTCTGGTATCAGAATTCAAAACAGCTTAAACTGGAAAAAGAAAAAAAAGAAAAAGAGAGAGAGAGAGAGAGAGAGAGAGAGAGAGAGAGAGTTTTCACCTTGCAACTGAAGAAACCAATTAGCAAAGTTCCCATTCAAATCCCTTCAAAAGCAATGAAAATTTTTAGAGAGCAGATAAACTGCAGGGATGTCTTCTAATGGAGCCCATGTCCACACGTGGGTTCCTTTGATTTCATTTTCTTAGGAATTGAATTATTATTATTATTTATTGGATAACTTAGGAATTGAATTATTGCAAAGGACATTTCGCAAATCTTCCATTGAAGGGCCTTCCAACACAAAATTTCATTGAAGGGCCTTCCAACCCAAAATTTCCACTTCCCATCTCCCAAATTCAATTGACAAAATAAATCTGATCGATAAGAACCAACATGGCAAGGAAATGAAAATTAAACAAAATTGTCACATCAAACTACCAAACGTAATAAAAGCGTGAAATTGATCAACAACGCACACACCCCACCCCCCCCCCCCCCCCCCCCGACAAAACAAACACCACCCCGCACAGTCCCCAGAGGCATTTACGTTTCTACTATTTAAAAGCACGGGTTTTTTTTTTTTCAAACTGAATACTTTACTTCCATTACAAGGACTTCGCTCTCCTAATCAAGTTAAATGGAAATATTATATTCTTGTAATCATATTACAGCAGCAAGATTATTCCTTAGCCCAGTCCAAGGCTCTAAGCATAATTAAGGGTCTTAATCCTATCAAAATGCAAAGAATCCTACTATAAGAGCCCACATAACAGGCGATTACAACAGAAATAAAAAAACCAATCTTGCAAGACAGTACCTTTGACTTCCCACCGCCTAGATGGCCAATTGCGAGACTCTTACATCCACATCAAACCAATCCGACTTCAATTCCAGTGTTTCACCTGCTCTTTTCACATTCCCGCCACAAAACACCAAAAAAACAGAGCTTTTACACACACAATCCCAACAAACAGATCAACGAAGCTGCTCCATTGGCATCTCAACCTACAATTTAAGCAAATCCAGGATGTTTCACACACTTGATCGTAAAAAACAAAAAAAGACACAACTTTCTCCAATCAAAGCATCTGAAAACCAAATAAAGAAGAAGAAAAGCAGGGTTCAAGCAAGAATCGAATCTCCAAAGCTCGGATTCGACATTCCTACCAATCCGATCGCAGACAAAGCTCAAGTTCTTCAATTCCAGTGTTTCAGCAGCTCCTTTCACATTCCCGCCACAAAACACCAAAAAAACAAACAAACAGATCAACGAAGCTGCTCCATTCGCATCTCCACCATTAAAAAACCTACAATTTCACCAAATCCACCATCTTCTACACACTTCATCACATAAAAAACACTACTTTCTCCAATCAAAGCATCTGAAAACCAAATAAAGAAGAGAAAAAGCACGGCTCAAGCAAGAATCGAATCTGCAAAGCTCGGATTCGACATTCGTACCACTAAACAAGCAGAGATCTCAGCAAAAAGCAGATGAGATCAAGATCTTCTCTTTTTACATGCTATCCATCGCATTCAAAGCGGGAAAGATTAGGGTTTTTGACGGATGCGATCGCAGAAAGAGATCGCGGGAGGGTCTGCAATCGAATCGCTGCCATTAAAGGAGCTTGAATTGGGGAAAAGCGATCGCGATCTAGGGTTTTTGAGGGTGAGATCGAAGGAAGGAGTCGTATTTACATTTGTGCCACTGACGCAGAGGCATCTGAAGCTATAGTGTGAAAGGAGGAGAGAGAAGGCTCGTATTATAGGACGAAGGAATCGGAGAGATGAGGATATTTACGGTCTTGCCACTGAAGGGAGGAATATAAAGAGAGAGGGAAAGTGCAGTGTTCCGACAAGGCAGCACAAAACGTGAAGTGATGCGAATGTGACAACTAAATAATTGTCTTGCTCCGTGGTTCGTGGTCCTACTCGAAATTGTTATAACCGATTGGTTATCCTGGGCCAACATAGAGATAATTCACATTGTTCGAAAAAACATCTTAATCCTTCTCAATTTACACATCCTCTGTATTCATTTTGATAAGAGTGTGTACCACCTTAAGATTAAATACATGATTAAAAATGTGATTGGGCTTTGAAGCAACATGTGGTTTTAATTGTGTTTTCATGATCTGATCGGATAGTGAATCCACTCCATATTGAGCTGAAATTTGAGGGAATAGGGACTCTTCTTGAGTGGTCCATGCTTTCCATATGTGGACTTGAGATGGAGATCCTGCCATGTGTGATACGGCTCCATGTAATAGCTGCAATAGTCTCGCCGACGAGCACTAGAAACAAGTTTAGAATATATAAAGGAAAGTCTTAACCTACAAGCCAACCGCATGTTGTGCTTTTAGGCTCCCTCTGGGGCGCACTTGGATCCCATCCCCTAAAAGTAGGATGGATGAAAATGCATACGCTTATGAATAAGGATTATGCAAGAAACAAGCCTCGTTAAAATTGGAGGCGGGCCTCTAATCGAGATCTCCCTATCGCCAGCAACTGAAAGATTGGGCAAAATGGGAGATGAGAGGGAGACGAGAGGGAATGGAGGGAGAGGGAGGAAGATCTGGTGGCTCTCTCTAAAGGAGCCACCAATAGTCCCCAATGGGAGAAGTGAGAAAGAGGAGGAGAGATGAGGGGGAGGTGAGTAGGAAAAGAAGGGGGGTGAGTGCACTGAGTCGAATTTTGTCTCCAAATAGCACGCCACTAAAATTATCTTATCCCCTCTTTAGCAGTCGTATTAAAATAATTTTTACTTTATTTTGTATTCAATTTATTAGTAAGCAAATGTTTGACAAGCATAAATTAGCCATGGTGTAAGATCACGTAAGGATTAAAAAAAGTGTAAGAGGAGCTGCATAGATCAAAGGTGGGCCTAAATGGGCCCCATGAAGTTGTATCATACATGGAGCCTACTAGTAGGAGAAAATTCTCTTATATTAAAATACTCATGCTTCCTGTGAGTAAAAGGAGTAAAACTGCATTATCAAGCCCACATATAAAACATTGGAGGTGCCGAATATGAATGCCTACTTGGTGTAGTATTTCCTTAGATTATACTAAAGTTTGCCCCACTAGTAAATTGAACATACTATTGATGATGTCGTCCATCATGGAGTTTTAGGGCTTGTTTTTTTTATAAGAATTCTTGGATTTCATGTCTACTGAAATTTATGGTATTCCCTTAGATTATACTAAAGTTTGTCCCACTGGTAAATTGAACATACTATTGATAATGTGATCCATCATAGAGTTTAGGGCCTGTTTCTTTATAAGAATTATTGGATTTCATGTCTATTGGAATTCTTAGAATTTGAGATGCTGGAATTTTACAATGCTTTGAATTTTGCCATTTTTTTATTTTCCTATTTCTTTCGTGTTAGAATTTTTGCTTAAGAATTTCAATCCCCTCTCTCTCAAATCCAAAAATCTATGACCTATGATGAATCTTACTTTTGTATGAGGAGGAAAGAGAGCAGAATGGTGGTAGCTTTTCATTCAATCAAAAGCCTTCAAAAACCCCTTATCTTCACTTTCCACCAAAACCCTCTAGAAAAAAGCACATGCATTAGGATGGAAAAAAATAAATCAAATCTATAAAAGGAGCGCAAAGGAAGAAGACGATCAAACCTAATTTTAGCATAGTCACGTAGATGAAAAGATAGGATTCAACTGTTGGAAAGACCGAAGTTGCAACAATGTCTACTAGAATGCATGTTTGGGAAATAAAAGACTTCTGAAATACTAGCATTCGTGAATGCTGGAGTAGGAGCTAGCATTTTGGAATTCCAAAAAAGTGGAATTTCAAAATGCTACTTGCCTCAAATGCTGGGAATTCCAAAAAATAAACATTGAATTTCTGATTAGAATTTAGGAATTCCCAAACAGCTTGAATTCTTATCAGAAATTCTTACAAATAAAGAGCCTATTTATTTACTAAAAATCCTAGGTTCTTGTCGTGAAAATTTTGAAATTTTCTAGCATAGTGCAATTTTTGAATGCTCTCATGTATTTGAGCATTCTCAAATTTCACTAAGATGCAAATGAGCTAGAATTCCAGAAAGGCCAAAAGTCATTTGAAGCTTTTTAGGTAGTTAGAATTTTGAGATATTCACAGTGAAACATGACTTTTGCACATTTCAGTGGGAATCAGAGGTCACATCAAGTCCAAAAGGCCCCAACAAAGAAAATTTTGATCAAAACTAACAATAATTTGAAATGTTGGAGGTTTTTAAGGACATAATATGATATGTTGTCTCTTGGTATTTGTAAATATCACGTTTTTTTAAAAGTATTTCGAATTCCAACCACCTAAAAGATCTTAAATGACTTTTGGAAATCCATGAATTCTAGCCCATTTGCTTTTTGCTGGATTTTTTTGGATATTAAATACAAGAAGCATTCAGAAATTCCACCATATCTAAGAATTTCAAAATTCTCTAAATAGAAACCTCATGAATTTCCCTAAGGGTTGTTTGGTAACATGAATTTTGAAAAATTCTTGTCCGATAGGATTTTGAGAATTACAAGTGATGCCCAAAAAGTAAATTTTCAAATGTTCAACCTCCCTCTGGCATTTGAAATACTCAAGTTCTAAGACGTCATAAGGGTGAAAGTGGCTTGTCACTTGGGCTAAAATTATGAATTTTTGTACTAAATAAGACATTTAAAATGTTTAGGAGACAAAATTCAAAAGCATATTAAAAATGATCAAATCTCAAAAATGCCTCTAACCAAACGAGCCAAAATGCCTCTAACCAAACGAGTCGAACGAGGCCCTCACGCCTTCCCCTGTAGCCCTTGGAGCGAGTCAAGGATCCTGGCTCAAAGATCATACAAGCTAAAGTCCAATCCCGACTAGTTAATACTTAAATAATTAAAGTACACAGAGAACGTATACGGCAAGGACAAACAGTCAGTCATCAAGTCCAAGCACGAGCTCGGTCTCTTTATAATGAGTTCAAATTCCATATTGGGCCGACCTTTTAAGCTATGAAAAGAAGAGACTACTGATTGCTAATATCACTGTCATTGTCAACTCAATCATAGTAGAGGCCACTTTTTCCTTTTTTTTTCTTTTTCTTTATTTCTTTTATGCATCCCATCTTCCCATCATTTGTTTGACTAAATTCTTAATAAATAAATAGCATATAACGAGTAAGAAAGATTTGATCAAGTCAAGTTGTAGATTAAACCTTAACTTTTTTATAATTTAATTTACCCGATGGCTGGGTATTATTTTTTTATTTCTCCTAATACGATTCTAATTAAAAATTGTTATTATTCGATGGCTATTTAAGAACCATCACTTGTATTTTTCTATCTTAGCCGCTTTCAAAAGTATATTTTTATATTATGTTAAAAGACTTGTACAGTGTTCGTCAAGCCATGTAAATGAGAAATATTTTGTTTGGATGCCTTGTATTTAGCAACACAACCCATAGGGCCCATTGGGTGACCTCATGATCCATCCAACCCCTCATATAGTACTACCCCATTGAATGTTCTAGGCTCTACATTTTTTACATCTAATTAGATGGGCTAACCTTTGGGTTGTAATAAAAAAAGAAATGATATGCATTCTAAAATCATTAAACATAAAGGCTAATAAATCAAGGTGTTAGAATGATTGTACAGACTCGAAATCTAATATCTTAACTGAGGGCTAGTGCATGTGGGCCCATCTCTAGCCCTACATGGGTATTGAACTAGGGGAGATCAAAAGACCTCCCCCAACATGGCCCGTATACGGTGATGAAGAATCCAACTATCACCGGCCCCACTTGATCTAGGGCCAATAAGTTTTCATCATTCTAAATGAGTGCACACTCAATCCAACGATCTAGTTTATTGAAATGATTGTCAAACCCCAGGACTCATAATTGGGAGGGTGGTTTTCCTGTTTTATATGGGGTCCACTTCGATGGATTAAAATGTGAGCCCCACCATGTGTTCTAGAACACCGGTGCTGAGCGAGGGATTCCATATATTAATAAATTTTTGGATTTTAATAATTAAGCTCTGTGTGGGTTGCTACCTCATTAAATCATGTCCCTTCTACCCAAAAAAAAGAATTCAAGTCAACTAGGTCTCAATCAAGCTGCGATAATTTCATGTCTTTAATCTCTAAAATTTTTTATGGAATCTTCTTTGAGTTTTAAAATAGTCTTTTACAATAAAAAATCACCTTAAGCACTAATTAGATGAATTGATTATGAAAAAAAACGGAATTGATGGATTAGGGTGCAATACAAAATTTTTTTTATAGAATTACTCTCATAATAATATCGTTATCCACCAACATCCATTTCATACATATCCCACTCAACAAAAATGATGTGTTAGTTTGTCCATATCTCCATTTTCAATGAAATTTTTTTGAATATCGAAGACTAAGAGAAGAAATGCATGATTGGATTTGATGAATCCATCAAATCAATCAAGATAATATACATTTAATAGGTTCCTTCTTTTCTTCCCTCAATATCCCACTGTTGAGTACAAAATTTTGGAGGATATTCATAACCAATATCTTAAGACATCGGGTGGACAGTAGCATATCAACTTTGGAATATTCAAAGAAGAAAAGAAGAGAAGGAACTTTTATAAACATACATTACCCCAATGGATTTGATGCATTCATCCCTTTTAACCGTGAATTTCTTTATTTAGCCTTTGACATTCAAATTGAAAATGGAGATATTGAGAAACTAAATCATTAGTTCTATTGGGTGGGATATATGCAAAATGAGTGTTAGGTGGATAATAATATGGTTAACATAAGTGATGCTGTCGTCATGTAAGTAATGATATCATCACAAGGGTAATTTTGTCCCATAAAATGTACTACACTATAATTCATCAATTCTATATTTTTCATAGTCAATTTGTATATTTGGTGTTTAAGGCTAATTTTTCATTAAAAATCCTTTTTTAAAAAAGTAAATTGTTGGTGTGATGGACAGTTATATACAAATACAGAGGAGTATTTATATGCCATTAGTGCAGGAAATGCATTGACGATAGAAACCATTCAAGAAGTAGCTAGGAACATAAGTATACCATGTTACTGTCAACAAACAATGTAATGAAAATATTATGATAGGACAACAAAACACAATTTTACTGACTAAAACAGGTAAAGTTCTATAAAATATTGTTGTTAAAAAAAGTTATATAACTTATCAAATAATATTAATTATCTATACATTTTTTTCCTTTTCTATTTTTATTTCTTAAAAAGTAACTTATTTGGACCATGATTTTTTTATAATATCCCAAAATACCCTAAATATAAAAATATGTGTCACCTAGTAGCAGGGGTGAACTCAATGAGGTTAGCTATGAGTGGGTAAACTGCGCCCCAGCCTCAACGGAGATAAAATTAGAATGCCAAATCTGAGCTGAGTCTAGATAGTACTTTAAAGCTTGACCCAAATGATACATAGGTATTGAAATGTTCACACAATTGATTTGCGGGCCCTTTTTCAAAATGGTCCAGCCCTATTTTAGTGGGTTCACTTGTTGCATGATAGTTGAGGGAGACAACGGTGGAAAAGTTTGAATTTAGGTGATGGAAATATAAGATATCAAGCCCATCAAATGATTCTGGCTGGTACTAAAGCCATGAATTGAGTAGACTAATTGTGAGCCAAGTACAAAAACCCAAAAAAGAATGTTGATCGAAATAGGTTATCTAGAAAATTGCGCTTTATATGTAACAAACGCACCAAGGACCTATCTATTTGCATAATAGAATACATAGAAATTGTTAGGTTTATGTCTTGTATTCCGGTTTAGCCGGATGAGTCCACTGGGTTAGCCAGGGACTGGTTTAAGGTCAAGGGTATTTTGGTAATTGTACCGGGGCTTTCTTGGTGGCTAAGAAAGCGGAGATTATATATTGTATAGTCTGTAACCCTAGACCTTGCAGCGGCGGTGGCATTAGTTGCCCGTGGTGTTCCCACACCACGTAGGAGAGATGAGGTGAGAGTGTGGGAACCTCTTGTATGCTTTACTTGTCATAGTGAAGATGTTCGTCCTCCTGTGCCCGTGGATGTAGCCCGGTTTGGGTGAACCACGTAAATCTCGGTATCTCTTCTTGTGGTTGGTTGATTGTTGATCTTATGATTCCGCAAATGCGCACAACGGTGAATGTCATATTCACAACAGAAATTTATATCCTAAGTGGTTAAAATATAGATATAAGGTTTGTTTTTTATTGTAAAGAAATGGTCCTTATGGGACTGATTTTTTTGCACATATCTAGTTTCCATTATGATCATTCAATTCTTCATACCCTCTATGCTTAACACAACTCGAAATAGGCTCTAAAAAGTTAGCTCATATGCCGCATCCTCTCGCTAGACTGTTTCTCTTTTTGTAAGGGCTAAAAATACAATGCTAACATAGAAAAAAATTACAATTAAATAAAGACCCCCCCCCCCCCCCCCCCCCCCCCCCTCAAGTGGAAAGTGAATCAATGGAAGATTGGAAAATAAATAACTAGTCATCACCTTAATAATTTAGATCTAATTAAAGTCAAGGTCTATGTATATTGCCACCTTATGTCCTTTACGCCTTGCACTATAGCATTCACACTTTTCACGCTTCACTCTCATTTGCCCATGGATTTCCATGTACTCAATTCTCACATATTTTAATGTAAATAAACATGTTTTAAAAAACCCCACCTCTAAAGGCACAACCGGGAAGCCGCCATATCTTTTTTTTCCCCTTAAAGAAAAGATATTTTACATATTAACATGGACTCAAAGTTTTAACATAGTGGCTCCCTAAAAAAGATTAAAAAAAAAAAAGCATCTCCCTCAGTTATATCTGAGAGCTTAAACCCAAAAAAATCTGAACCAAATTAAACACTCATACAGGCTAAAAACGCAGGCTTGGGCTGAGCTTAACCTAAGTTAAAGCACCTCGATGCAAAAAGCCCAATCTGTGCTTCCTTGATGTATGCGTGTGGTGCGCCCTTGGTGTATGAAAATTTTTTATGGATTTATATACATGTGAGAACGATACAGGAGATAATTAAAGTTGGATTGTCTGTTGATTGGTGTCTGGGAGTCAAAATCGAATCAAATAAAAGCACATTGGCTTTTTGCTGTCGGTACTCGCCATTGCCATCATCTCACAAAGCTGATTACGATGTGGGTTTGCAACAATTCTCAGCGTGTGTTTGCATGTAAAAGTACGTCAGCGCACCAACACAAATAGGGGCTCGTAATGTGGATGAAGCACAACACTGAAATCGATGGTCAAAGGCTCAACTCGATTTGGCTTGGCTCGGTTAGACTCATCGAGTTACTCAACTAATTGTCCTTTTCGCTCACGGGGGCTTTCCTTTTTGGGAATTACAAGAATTCATGTATAGTAAAATTTTAAAATTTTTGAAATTATTTTTTGAGGTGGAATTTTAAATTCCTTCTCTCAATATAATATTTAAAATTTCAACCAAATGCATAAGGGCCTATTTTTTTTGCTGGAGTTTAGGAAATTCCTGCTTGTAAAATTTTTGAATTATCAAATATAGTGAAATTCTTGGATGCTCATTTATATTTGAAGATCCGAAAATCCCACCAATAGGCAAAAGATGTTGAAAATTTTAAATTTTGACAAGTTCAAAGAGACTTTTCATGAGGGTAGATTTTAAAATACTTGGAAAAAAAATATGACATTTTAAAATATAAGGAGACAAGATTCACATTATGTCTAAAAATCCCCAACACATGAAATTTTACTAAAAGAATATGCCTTAAAGAATGGAATTGCATGAATTTCAAAAGATTATTTGAGACCTTTTTGGTGGTTGAAATTTGAAATTCTTATAGAGGAAGCATTGCATTTCAAATGTAAGGGATAAGCTTTACATCATGTCCAAAAATTTCAACATACCAAATTCTAGTTAGGAGTTTTGGTAAAGAAACAAGCCCTAGAGTTGGATTTTGGAGCTATTAGCCTATGACTAATAGACAAGTAGATATAGATTATGATTATTGGATGATCTAACTGCAAATTTGTAAAGAAAATAAGAGAAAAGAAAAACTTGTTGGAGATGAAGGGAGGATTGTACTGTATATGAAAATACAATATTATTTACGTTGGAGATTAGATATTAAGGTTTCAAATGACACACTACCACATAATAGAATACCATCAGGACTTTCCCTTTCTTTTTCATTATCAAAGTTATTTATTTGAGCTTGAAAATTACACACTCCCACATAATAGAATACCAATGGTAAACAACAATTCAAATTTAGGGACATTGTTTAGCCAATTTGTTGGGAAAATTCGAAAAAGAATTTTACATATTAGAAGCATATGAAATTCCTTATTTGATTAGTTAATTCCAAAATTCCAGCCTCCTAAATGTCATTTTGACATTTGGAAAACCTGTTGGGTACCACGTTTTTTAGAATAATAAGTTGACAGCTTATAGAATTCCAAAAATTAGATCTATAGATTAGACTTTTTTCACAAAATTTTCAAACTTATATGAAGAACTAAGGTGAAAATTTTGATACTAAACTATTTTTTGCCATAAAAAGAAGAAGAATTATTCAAATTGTAAATTAGAGGCATGCATGCGGGAATAAAAAATCAAGTTTTTTATAGGCCTCAAGGGAGAAAAATACCATGAATTAGTCTTTACCGGTGCCTTCTTAAGGATAATTAAGAGTCCATTTCATTATTAGTTTAGGAAAAACCCAATAATTCAAGCACACATTAATAATGGGCAACCAACTACTCTCACTCAGTCACGGGCCCTTTTATTTCAATGGTGTGGAAGTGAAGGTGCTATCCAACATGAACATACGTAAAAATGCAGGGAAAACGCCTCAGTGATGTAATGCATGAGAAGATATGACGTTGAAATGTACAATGCCGCTTCATTATACACTGAACACACAACAAAAACCGTTGGCTGTGTGCCATCTGTGACAAGGATCTTCAATGGACCCCACCAACATGGTCAAGTGGTCGTCAATGTCCCATCCTTCAATGCACCTGTCACATAAGGATCCCCAATCTTCTATGGCTCACATGTCCTCATCCGAGGAGGCATGCACCTTCAAACAACAGGCACCTCCAAAAAACAGTCATCAGTAACACCATCCATGTTATCAAATGCCCACCAAATCGGGCTACAAAACAGCATTGTGGGATCCATTTCTTGTCATGATGAACCACGGAGTTGTCACTAGATCTACAGTCTGATCACCAAATCGTGGGCCCCACACTTTGGTTCGCGGGTCACAGGACTCTTCAATCTTCATGGATGAGATAAGAAGATAAGGAGAGGGAAGTGAACAGGTATGAAAATCCACAAACAGGAGAAAGGGCTACATACAAAGTTTGAGACGTGTGCCATGTGAAATGATCAAGTGAAGACAAGGGATGATAATGAATGTTCACAATTCATGGCCCACCACTCTTTTTTTTATTGGAAAAGATGGCCTACCACTTAGAAATTTCATACTGCTCTCACATGCAAAACAGGAAATGGACTGAAATGCACTTGAGGTCCACGTTGTAGGCGACCCAATTGAAAAGATACATGGTTTAGAATGCAGGCCTATACATATAATGTCGGCCTTTATGTATTGCCAATATCAACCCTAAACATCTAACACCAAGGGATTTTATCATTAAATGAAGGGATGATCATTTGTCACTATGGTCATGTAATAATGTCCTGATCATCAACGTGGGAATTAAAACTCATTAAGTTGACTCGTGGGTTATTCTAAATCATCTCATTTTGGACATTCGGCTGAGTATTATCATGAATACAAGTGAGTTAATATAAATTTTATTTTTTTATAAATATTTAATCTATTTTAAAATATCAATAATATAATTTAAATGAAAAAAAATGACTCTCCCGAGCGGCCATACTAACTCCTCCAAGTAAAGTTTTTGAGTCGGGTGAGTTTACCGACTCCAAGCCATGAGTTTTTCATCCTCTGATTATTATAATTTAATTTTGATGATATATTGAATTCACAGAATTCACATAATATAGTTTTTTTTTTGGTTTTTGGTTCTCTTCTTTCTTGATGTTTGAAGCCTTTTTCTACAAAAAAAAAAAGCTGAATATTATTATTATTTTATAACCTAGGATATCCTTCATCAGCCCAGCCTTTGGATAAAGAGTTACCCAATTCTGATTAGTGAGGACTATTTTCTAAGGGGTACATACACAGCTGTATATGGGATAATATTATGAAATGTTCAAATTAGTTGCCACAATACTTCAACGTGAGTCATGTGCCTATGGGCTGAAAATGTGCCTTAACGTTAACTATTGCACTCTAACAAGCATTAGCCTTCACTGATTTACACATTATTAAGATGGAGAACAGACCATAAACTTTTTGAAAGATAGATCCAGATCTATGATGCAACCTAGCTATTAGATCGATGGGTCTGCATCCATGGAAAACCAAAAACTCCAAATAATGGGTTTGGGAACTAAAGCTTAAAGTATATAGAACGTATGCTTTGGTAATGGGTCTAAGTTCAAATTTAGTATTGTCTAGCTCGAAAATCTTGAAAAATAGAATGTTTTCGTTTTCTGCCCAGTTAGTGGGTTTGGAACCTACAGCAAACCCCAACCATTAATCCAAAAGCAGTTGAGTGAAAAACGAGGTACCCAACCAACTTGTCTATCTTTCCTTCTTAATAAAATGTCACATATATGCAATTGACCAACCTTGAATTTTAGGTACTCGATCATATAGATTTTACCTGCTGCATATCTTTCAAGCTTATCATGAAACGAATCCAGTTATTATTAGTTTCTAAATCATTTGACAGATTAAAATTAGTGCTAATCCGAAAGAGCTAGATGTGTATAAAGAAATCAATTCACTATACGTGGCCATTATATTGAATGAAAAAAAAAAAAACACCGGCCAAAACAAAGTAAGCACCATTTAGAATTTGTTTGCCATTTGACACTGGAAGTCATGTGAAATTAAGTTGCCTAGAGGTGGACATGGGGCGACTCCAAAATCACATCCTAAGTTGCCACCTTTCTCCCTTTGTAGTAGTATTATTTGGGCACATGAAGGGACCAACCTTTTTTAAGATTTTTCACAGAAAAGCAAGCATATTATAAAGTAATCTTCTTCTAAGTTGGTACCATTACCCATAATTACGTGTGTTGCAGGAAGCACATGACGGGCACTTTTGTGTTA
The DNA here is from genome assembly GCA_037013555.1 of Sextonia rubra. NCBI lineage: Eukaryota > Viridiplantae > Streptophyta > Magnoliopsida > Laurales > Lauraceae > Sextonia > Sextonia rubra. Next base: position 2,308,108 of record JASUAD010000027.1, read on the forward strand.
AAAGCTCAACTTTGGTAGTCCGCAGGACCATCAAGTAGTTTTCACCTTTTTCTCCCACTAATCACTCAACGCGGCTTATGACGTTTGAAAGCGTGTTTTTGACCTTTATTATATTAAAATTAGCAAAAACGTGTTTATGAAGTTGAAATGATGCCATTGCCCTTTTTGCCTTTATTTCTAAAACATGTGAAGAAATCAAATTGAAATGGGAATGATGTTGGTTTGAGAATGCATCTCAATGACTAAAGGTAAAGATGGAGAATGTGATTTCATTTTTAGGATTTGAATTATTAGGATGATGGTTGGGGATTCATTTTCCATTTGCCCTTATTCGATTTTATTAATTAAAAGGTTATGTAATAGTTACTTAAGATATTCATCTTTGATTCTTTGGCTTTAATTACTTTGTAAGATATTGTAAATTTGCTAATTCATAGGTTGGACAAAACCTGGGTCGATTGGGTTGTATTTTTTTATTTTTAGATAGACCACAGTGATAGTCAAGCGTTGGAACTAAATCAAAAAATTCAAATATTTAAAGATAGAAGAATACAAGGCCTGATCGATCGGATGAATGCCCCATTGATCGGATTAAAAACACCATCCAGTAAAATAGGCTTGATGCAAAAATACGCTAGATAGTAACGTTATCCAATTGATCGGATGGGTATCTGATCAATCGGACTTGGAAGCAATTTCTAGGAATTAGCCCAATCGATCGAGTGGTTCATCTGATCGATCGGGCAAGCGACGGAATCAAAACTAACCTTTTCAAATTTATTTCCTATTTGAACCAAACTTCCTATTCTACAAGAATTCAACTTCTACAAGCATTCCACGACCCTTAGGCTCTAAATTCACTCTCATCCTCAGCCTTAATCACATCTCTCCAATTTTAAACCCTAAAATTCGCTTTGAGAGATTCTCTTTCTTCTTCGGAGCAACTACATCATCGTATTTGCTAAAGCTTGTGTTCCAAAGATTTTTCTTTTCTTCTACTCTCTAGAAGATCTACTCTTGAGTGACTTCAAGACGTGTTGATTCAAACGTAAGAGAAGGTGAACAACTTGTGCGTAGGCAAGATGAATTACAGTCCTTTAGATTGTGTGCAATTGAAAAATAGTAGTAAATACATTTTGTAACCTGTGAGTTCATAGTGTTTGATTTCGTTTGGACTAGTGCTTAGGTCCCAAGGTTTTTTTCCTTTTTAGGTTTTCTACATAAAAAAATCGTGCATCTCTCTCTTCTGGTTGATTGCAATTAACTTGGGTTATTGCTTGTTGTTTTAATTGCATATAGAAAATTGTGTTGGGACCTTAACCCATAGGGGTTGAAATCGTTCACACTCATGGAAGTATAATCCTAGAAATTTAATTACATGAAGTAATCAAAATAGCATGACATTAAATAAAATTGTTGGTAATAAGAATAATTATTAGTTGAGAATTTACTAGTAATTTCTCATACGGTTTTTTTTTCGCTAATTGTTTGCTTGATTTCTATAGTCGTAACCCAAATCATTTCTCAAAAGTTTACTACTTAAATTTCATTTCACACTGCACATGTTTTTCTAGTGCTTATTATTATTATTAAAATTTGTTTCCTTTCTTGTTATTGTTGTTTTCACTCAAAACAATTGCTAAATTTGGCTTAATTTCCCTATTTTGGAGTTTCATGCACCCATCCAAACACTTGAATTTCATTAGTTAATTTGTAGTGTGTATATTATAGAATTTAAATCAATCACTTCATCTCTATTAACTCACTGAAATTGTCTTGAGAAGAAATCCTCTCAATTTATACATTGAATAATAAGATTATTCAAAATTTAAACTAACCTAAAATCTCTAACAAACCACTAACCATCCCAATATTTTCTCTAAGATATCAATCTCTAACATATATTGATTGAAATCTTGGAACTGCTGAAGTGGTAGGCTCAGCTAGGACTGCCAATGAATTTTTGGCACAAATTAGTGATGTGGGCAAGGTTAGCCTACAAGTAAATCCTTTTGACAGAGGTGTTATAAGGTCCAGGCTTTGTTCGAGCAGTTTGGCAAATTAGGTTGTAAACTCTTCATTAAGTAATTTAGTAAGGGCCCAGGATCACATTGATTTATGACTGGCCCAGGAGTAGCAATTTTTGAGTAATGGGCTTGGGCAAGACTTTGAACCCAACATGCTGACTCCACAGTTTAAGCAGAGACTTGACTTGGAAGGTGAGTCTGAGTATGAGTTGAGACTCATCCAACTCGCCCAAGTAGGTGACCTCCTAACCTGACTTGGCTGATGCAGGCCAGGTGAGTAAGAATGGGGTTTTAGAGGGATAGCAGCCCTGAATGTGCATTAGCACCCTCTCTGTGTGGCCTAAGCAAGCCTACTCTATACCTGGACCATTTAGCATCCCCCAGGTCTCACCATATTGTTAGACTGGAAGAGGCCACTTCTTCCTAAAAGCTCAATGGACATTTGAAACCAATACCAGGCTTCAAATCCTTTTATCCAAATTGAGTGGGCTAGGTCCTATTTAGTGGACTGCTTAGAAAAATGGACCAGATCCAACCCAATCTTTTTCCTAAAAGCTCCATAAAATGACCAAGCGCCACAAATTCAAAGCCAATTGGCCTAATTTGCGGGTGCATAAATTGGCAAGGAACCAGACCCGAGATTATTGGTTTGTTTTTTTTTTTTTTTCTCATTTTCTTGCTAGAAACAAATCTGGATCATCTGGGAAAACAATAGGAGGTTGAGATGGGTGGCATTGTGGTGGGGTCCATGCCCTACCGAATGCATAGGCAGGCTACTCATTATCGGTCTACCAAATATCAGCTTTAATATTAGACATTTATAACCATCAAATTTAAGGATGATTTCATTTTGACTTTTAATTCTACCATCTTAGATTGATTGGATCGGAATGTCCCATGAGGTTGATATTTATTTGCATATCCTAATCAATAGCTTGCAAAGATTTGCAAAGCAAATGGATGGCATACCCCAGGTGGATGGTTATTTGAGTATGAGCTTGACTGAACGTAGAATGAGACATGATGATCATTCAGGCCAACAAATAGTCCACATTAAAGTTTTTCTAAGCATCGATCATAGCCATTAAACTTTGAGATCTTAAAATGATGATTTGCTCCGTTCTGTGTGATATTTGGCCAACCCTATAGTAAACTACTTCCTATGTTCCGTCCAAACCTGTGGCAAGCATGCATCTAGATGAGCCCCATAAGCTGCGGTATAGTTCGAAAGCAAACATTTGTGATCAAGGTTAGTTGGTGATTTTCTCCATTATTTGGGGGACCCATCACGAGGGTCCTATCCACCATGCACACTGCAGAAACGACCGTCCATTGAATGAATAACGGCCTCTTACCTTAGGATTAAAAGAGGAGTTTGTTAGTAACTTACTTACAAACCAAATTCAATTAATGCTGCTTTGGATCTAAGTTAAGGCATGTGTTAGAGAGGGCCTATGAGTTTGGTCTGTCCAATCAAAATGGCCAGACCATTTTGATAAGTAATATGTATGGGTTGAAGTGGACCTGCATCCCATCCATTTATAAAAGAGGTAAAATAACTTCAACCTAGATTGCAAGTCAAGTAGACCGAACCCACATAAATCACATTAAAATTTGCTTTAATCCATTTAACTCAATCAAACTATAGAAGATTGGCTTAAACCCAACCCATTTCTAGTATTAAGTCCACATTTGAGTTTCCAAAAAAAATCACATTTGAGTTAGTTTGTAACCCAAAAAAGCCCAACACATGCTGGGCTTATTTCTTATTGAATAACTATTTTAAATACCAAAATGCTAAGCCACCAAATTATTTCAATGAGTTTATGTTTGTGGGTTGGCCCTAAATTAACCAATTTAAATCAGTTAGGCAAGTTACAATAGTTAATCGGATAAAACCTAACCCAACTGGTTTAAATGCGTATCAATCTCTCCTAACCCGTGACCCACCCTTATGCATTGCGGGTTGGTATGCGGGTCAAATTCACGTTGGATTCAAATCAAGTTAGCGGGAGGGGTTAGAATTTAGATGTTTGCCACCTCAGACGGATGGCAATAGATTGGATGATTACAATGTCTATAATATTAAGTTCCTGTTAATATCTAGTTCACATATTTAGTGTATTAATTATAGTGAGATTAGTGATCCTTCATTAAATTGTGGCCGCCGCCACCACCACCACAATCAATATAGTTTATTTATTTTATTTTTTCTTACCCAATTTAGAGGGCCGGAACTCTAGCTCTCTGTGAGAAAGTTAAATCTTTAGAAAGGTAAAATAACTTTTTGGTGAGAAATTGTAACTGTTTAGATTGAAATCTTGTGCAGTAAGGTAAGAACCGATGCCTCTTATCGTTAAAGTAAAAAAACTGATGGGTTACATGGATTTTTTTTTTTTTTTGGTTTTTTCATTTCGGTATATCCTAGCTAAATGGCCGGATGGATTAGATTTAATCATCCATATCCACGTCTTCTTTGACCTATTTTTTCTGTTTTATGGGAAAGAGAATAAGCTTTATTTAAGATAAAGGTAGTACAAAATCCTCTTATCTATAATCGGGCTCGCATCTTTGACATTTCACATATTTGATCTATACCAAGAGCTTAGTATGGTAAAAGTTAAAGAAAAATTGTTGAAGACAAAAACTGAATTCTACCAAGAGAGTTGATGTTGACCAGCACAGATTGGGATCAGGCAGATGGGGATCAGACATCATTGGAACACACTGATTCCTCATTATTATAAAGGGGAGTCCTGTGTGAGGGACATACCCACAGCTGCAGTCCCTTCTTGCGACGTTGAATAAGCTGAAGTGTGTGTGAGAGGACTTAAGCGAGGGGGCCATCAGTTTACACATATTCCTGTTTTTCCATTGGCTACGAATGTAACATGTGGGCACCGTTCTATGCTGCCTCGTGTAACAATATCCAACACCAGATTTTCTCCTGGGAAATCTCCACAAGCTCCCCCCCTGTCCTACAAATCCAACAAAACATGTCTCTTCTTCATCTTTCTCTCTCTCATTCCTTCAAATTCAAACACTTTTTCTTCTTCTGTCCACAACCCACCTCAATTCTCATCCCTCCCAGCTCATTTGTGCTCTCCAATCCCTCTCCAACTACCATGAATTCTGCATCATCAATTCATCAGGTTCCTGATTCAAAATCCAATGAGATGGACTCATTAGCCACAGAAACCTTCGCAAGATACGCGTCGCAGACGATGAAGAGAAGTGGGTCTGGGGTTGCCATTGTTTGGTTTAGGAATGATTTGAGGGTCTTGGATAATGAGGCCTTGTGTCGCGCCTGGGCGTCTTCGCAGGCGCTCTTGCCTGTGTATTGCATTGATCCACGCCTTTTTGGCACCACCCATTACTTTGGATTCCCCAAAACAGGAGGTATGAGCCTTGATTGGATTAAATTTTAATTTCGCAGTGATTTGAAGTAGAAGCAATTTTGCTTAATTCACTATGTATTGTTTTTTTTTTTTTTAATCCCTTGTGGCTGCCATGTTTGCTCATATTTCTACTTGAACAAAATTTTCAAATGGGGGACCAATGAAAGAAAAAGATTTTTTTTTTTTTTACCATGATTTACATACAATACAATGTAGTGAAATCTGTACTGTAGGACCCAGTTTTCATGAAGGCAGACAAGTGAGTCAAGATGTAGACCTCTGACTTGCAATTGGTTTGATCAGGGTGATATTTGCTGTTGGATTGGAAGATTCATCTTCTTCACACTAGTTGAAATGTGTGGTCGCCTTGGGAAAAAAGAATGGTTTTCAATGCAACAGTGAATTTCACTTTAGTGAAGCAGATAAATCAGGGCCAGTTTCAATCCTTTTTAGTAACCCAACAGAGGTTCTGCTTTCTGAAACAGTGTTTTAGAACCATTTTCTATAGTTAAGAGCGTTCATGGGCCGGGTTAGGTTGCACCGAATATTGTCTAAGCACAAACCATATGGTTATTGGACCAAATGTTCCTACCCAGATCCGGCCTTTTGACAATTTGAAACTTCGGCCTAGGCCTAGCCCATTTGCAGGACATATGCTCCCCTTTGTGTTATGTATGTCAGGCTGGGCTGGTCCTTGATCATAAATGGACTTCAGGCTTGTCCAATTTGACAATCATTCATTAGGCCCGGGCAGACCCACGGGCCTTAAATGTTCATGCACAGTAGCCAAGCCTATAGCACGCCATCTGTAGGGTTGCCAAAATGCCCGAGTAATAGGCAATCTCATATTGGCATAATTAGCACAAACAGGCTATATAATTTGCAATGACCAGTGCCTGAGCTTCTTCTTGAGGCCTTCAGGATGATTGGGGCCTGAATATTAGCCCCAGTGACCAAACGGGCTGTGGTCTTGTAGTAGCTCCAGGGTGGCCCATCCCTAGTGTGGCCTACAAAATGCAGATTATAACGCCTTACATATGAATTTCTCTATATAGCATGAGGATGATTTATTTTATGGTATGATTCTTCATCAGTCAAATTAGGAAACCTAGGCAGTGCAGAGTTCTAGTTATGTTATTCAGTGTACCAGATTCAAACTGGGGCATGCGGTGTCATAATTATTGTCTGATCCGTTCATTGGGTGCACTCCCATGTTGATGAAATACTGACTTCACAGTACACACACCGACACACTCCTGGATTGGATGATTAGTTATACACAGTTGATTGATGGACCTTGCTTTTGTTGAATGTTAGAATTGATCTTTTGACAGCAGTATCTATTTGAGATTGCATGCCCCCTGCTAATTAACTTGTACTGGTTGTGCTATATCACAATTATGATTTCTTACAATTCTTGTGACAGCTTTGAGAGCTCGATTTCTGGTAGAATGCTTGTCTGACTTGAGAAAAAATCTGTTGAAGCTGGGGCTGAACTTGCTTATACGGCATGGAAAACCCGAAGATGTCATCCCTTCAATTGCTAAAGCTTTTGGAGCTCACACAGTTAATGAGTGCTCATGAAACCGACTTCTCCTCTTTTTTTCATATGCTTCTTCTCTTAAAGCACAACGATTATATTTCCCTATAAATATATGTATGTATGTGTGTTTGTATTTGTGCATTATCTTGGTATTTCCTCAAGTAGCTTAATTACATCTCAAGATAAAATAAAATATTTGCTGCCTCATTTATTGGACCGCAATATTTTTCATGATACAATATGTAATTTTAACTCCCATGCTGCATTCTGCTGATTTGAGTCCAATGTCATCAGGTTTATGCCCACAAGGAAACTTGTAGTGAGGAGTTGGCTGTTGAACACCTTGTTAGCAAAGGTCTGCAAAGAGTAGTGCTGCCACCCGGAGGACCAAATGACAGGAGTTCTACAAATCCCAAGCTTCGGCTTCTGTGGGGCTGCACTCTGTATCATTTTGATGATCTTCCATTTAGTATAGGCAGTTTACCAGATGTATATACTCAGTTCCGTAAGGTGCACAAGTGCTACTTGTTTAAAGTTGTATTTGCTTTTTGTACTTTAGGTTGCATTTGGAAGTACCTCAATCTAAAGTTGCTCTTATATATTGGAAAAGCGCATGGATATGCATTCAGTTCTGGATTCGGGAAGAGGGAAATAAAACTTTACTTTTCAGGACATTTTCTCAGCTTTTCTGCTCTAAGTCAATATTATCAGTGATCAATGCCAAACATTAATTTGAATTTGGTTCAGAAATTGGAAAAGGTGCAAAAGAATGTTTCATACTTTGCCAATTCATTGTGGAAGAGGTAAGGTAACACAGTACCAAAATATTTGACCTCTTCTAATCTGGGGTACATCCATGCATGCTTTTATGCCTTTAGATCCTTTTTTGTTTTTTCTTTTCAGTATAAAGCCTTCAGATCCTTTACAAAAAGAAACTTCTGCAAATTTCATATTTGATGCAACAAATTTACAGGCTGTTGAATCAAAGTGCACAGTCAGAGGTTGCTACAAGCTTCCAACACCACTTGGTCCCCTCCCTCGCATTGATTTGGATGAAATAGGCGGATGGGGATGCATTCCATCACTTGACCAGCTTGGATTTCCTGAAGAAAGGCAGGTTAATATATTTCTGTTCCTATGCTGTGCTAACAGTGTTACTTTCTTAACATTTTCTTGTCTTGAAATGCTTGCCAACAAGTACATTACTGCTGAGATTGGCTATTACTGCAGCACCATCTAGCCATGTCTTTGTTCAGATTACTTTATCTAGAAAATGGAACTTTGTAAAATCAGTATTCTTTCTAAAGTATTAGATATGTTATATCCTTTTGGTATCATTCTGTCCTGTAAGTTTTAGAATTTTGTACTGAGAAAAATATTACACTTTGGAGGCAGTAGTTGCCATACATGCAAACAATTGTTGGTTCAACTGGCCAGTTCGGTTAAAACTACTACGATGAAATTGTGCTTGAGCTGCTTTTGGATTGAAGTGATCTTCATCACCTATCAATTTAATGTCCTATAATGTGTGAAGAGTATTATCCAATGATGGACTGCACTAGAATACAATCTGATCCATATTTAGGTTACTCTCTAATTCACAAGGAACAGTTTATCCGATGGTCTCTTTTGTAGTTTTGTTGTTAAGTGAGCACTACAATGCAGGTTTTGCTCACCTCTATCGTGACTTATGGTTTTCTCGCCTGTACATTTCCCTTCCTGTTTGGTATGATTGTTCTTGGGTGAAGAATTTTAAGGTCTTTCTGTTACAAATGTATAGTTGGCCAACACCTAACTCATTGTATGCTTATTTCATAGTCTAGCGACTTAGACCCTTGCTTTGGGAAGTCATTGATCTCCATGCTGTTCGTTTTTATTTATGGATTGCTGCTGTGTTCTATTCCCATTTGTCATGGTGGGCAATTGGTTAAAGCATTAAGATTCCCTATCTTGATCTCCGGTGTTTCATGAGTCCTGCAGTGCAGCAAATTAAAATTTGCCTGATAGAGTAGTAGTATTGGCTTTACTCACATAAGATTGAGGGTCTCTACTACACTGAATTCCATTACACATGTCCTTGTTTATATTACTTCATATTAATCTGATTATAGACTTTGGGAAGTCACTGATTTCCATGCTGTGCATTTTTATTTATGGATTGCTGCTATATTCTATTCCCATTTGTCATGGTGGGCAACTGGTTAAAGCATTAAGATCCCCTGTTTGTGAGATTTTCAAGCATTTCCCATTCATGTTAGGGCCCTGTGGTCTTGAATCTTGATCTCTTATGTTTCATGAGTCTTGCAGTGGCTGCAAATTAAAATTTGCCTGATAGCGTAGTAGTATTGGCTTTACTTACATAAGATTGAGGGTCTGTACTACACTGAATTCCATTACACATGTCCTTGTCTATATTACTTCATATTAATCTGATTATTTACTTTGACTTCATATATTATATCAATGTTGGAATTTGTTGATAGTTAAATAAAATAAATATTTCATTCCGAGTTGCAGCATGATAGAGGAATGTGCTTCATCGGTGGTGAAAGTGCAGCTTTGGGTCGAGTTCATGAATACTTTTGGAAGAAGGCAAGAGAATTTCTTGTAGCCTTTTTCTTGTACTTATGTATCTCTCTCTCTCTCTCTCTCTATATATATATATATGAGAATATTAGTATGCATCTATCCCTTGCCATAGGATGAGAGACACTTCCATAGTTGGAAGTATTAATGGGCAAAAGACAAAAAGCTATATGAAAAAGAAAAATGCTCAAGTACAAATAGGGAAAGCCATGTAAGCATCTCTTACCCTATGGTGAGGGAAGGATGCATTCTAATAGTCCTCATATATATATATATATATCAAGATACTTAAATTACCATTTGCATCCTTATTATTGTCTCTCTTGGGAATGCATGATGCATATATGCATATGGAATTTATGTACCTTCTTAGTCTGTTAACCTTTTTTGCCTGACAATATTTGTTATTCAAATTCTTATGCTATGCATTTAGGACTTGCTGAGAGTTTATAAAGAGACAAGAAATGGCATGCTAGGCCCTGACTACTCCACAAAGTTCTCTCCATGGCTTGCTTCTGGAAGTCTCTCCCCACGTTATGTAAATGAAGAGGTTAGAGATGTATATCCTTTTCCTAAATAAATACTTACAATATGAAACCATAATACTTATATGTTCCATTTTGACTTGCTTAGGTAAAGAGATATGAAAAGGAGAGAATTGCAAATGATTCAACATACTGGTATTTCTCAATCTTTCTGTTAATTTGGAAGCTGTTTGAATTTTTTTAATTGGCTAATTCATGGGTTGGACAAAACTTTGGGTGCATTGAGTTGTATTTTATAATTCTTTTAGAATGGATTGTGTTGCAAGAAGAAATGATGTGAAGAAATTAGAAAATTGGCTGGACGCTCGAGCAGAGACAAACACATGCACTTGAGCGGGATGATACAGAAGCTCATGCGCTTAAGCTGAATCTTTATACGCTCAAGCCAGCTTGATAGGGATTGTGCTAAATTGCAAATAACTAAGAATTTGCATCACGGCCTCTAGTGCATGGCGAAAAGAAACCTATCGACTTGCACGGAATTGTTGAATATTTGTGCTTGAACTACCTATTTTAGTTCTTTAGGGACTCTAACCGTAGGGCAAGAATTGTTGGTTATTTGAAGGGTTCTCTCTATATCCTATACTAAGGATCTCATTGTTTTGAATTGAGAATCCATATTGGAGATAATCCTTCTTCTCTAGAGCATCCATTGGAGAGAGTTGAGCTGATAAGAGTACTAGATAATATTGTTTCTACATTTCTTGTAGAAGATTAAGAGCGTCTTGTGTTCTCAAGCTGTGGTTTGATCAAGAGAAGAGTGGTGAACGGTGATGGACAGCTGTGACAACTGGAGGTTGTGCAAGAAGAACTATAGTCTTTTGGTCAAGGGAGTGACTGGATAAGAGTTGGAAGTATATCTGGTGATTGCTCGAAATTAGTGCTTGACAGTTGGTCCTTGTTGGACTAAAGGTTTTTTCCCTGTTAGAGTTTTCCACATAAAAATCGTTTGTCTCTCGTCTCTTGTGTGGTTGATTGATTTATTTGCTAGTTCATTCATTTCTTCCGCTGCATACTATTTGAGCTGCAATATAGAAATCCAGATCTGAAATGATCCTTTAGAAGTTGCACTAGAAAGACTGCTGTCTTCTTTGGAGTTGCTTCTGTGCAAACTATAGATTGGCAGCTACCTATATTGCAAGGAGAAACCTCGTAAGAATATGCCCATGCAACTATCTATGAACTATATTAAGTGTCATATGGTTTAATATATTTCTAAATCTTCTGAATATTATGTATTTGTGAACTGAAATATTCACCATATATTTTAATATCATTATATATTCATGCTTGGTAGTGGAGAACTGTTAGGTTTTCCAGGGTTCCCCTTGTTGGGATCTGCCATCTGTCTCTGACTCTGACCAAGTGTCGATCTGAGTTACATTGATAGCTCGTAGTTACATTTTTGTATCATTTGACTGGATCTATTTATATCTTTAGTCAATTAATCTTGCCAGTATTTCTCTCTGTTGATGGATTTCTTATTTGTATAATTTCAGGGTTTTATTTGAGTTGATATGGAGGGATTATTTCAGGTTTCTCTCAATGAAATATGGAAATTCTATATTCCACCTAGGTAAAAATAATAATAAATTCACTTCATTTATGTTTTTCCAATGTGAGGAACATATTTATGTTAGTAAATGCTAGTGAAATGAAGTTGATACTGATACACAATTTCCTGTTTCAAAGTTGGCAATGCATTGAGCTCTGGATGTGTCCCAAGTTAAATTTGTTTGGATGTGTGGAAGAATGGAGGCTAACAATAATTACCCGTGTTTGGGGTGTCATCACAGTAAAGTATGCTAGGATAGATACAGTTTTTCAAACTTTTTATATTGTTGGTGATGATGGTTATCGGTGGAATAGGGAGGAAAACAATACCCCATTAACCAGATTTTGATTTCTTCCCTGCTCCAAACTCATACAAAAATAGGTGATAATTTTAGCTTACATCTTATTGCTTGGTTTTGTACATTATAACCATCCTTCTGGTAATGTATTTCAGGCGGCCCAAGAAAAATTAAGGATGTTAAGTGGAACCAAGACCAGGCAATGTTTGAAGCTTGGAGAGATGGTCATACCGGGTAACTTTAGCCTTTCATAATCGAATTCAAATTTATCCTCTTTTTATTTTCCTTAAAGAGTGCTTATAGACTTGTCTGTTCATCATATAAAAATTTGAGTTATGTTTTAGTCCTGCTAAATTTCAGGTACCCTCTCATAGATGCAAACATGAAAGAATTATCTGCCACTGGGTTCATGTCAAATCGAGGACGACAGGTGAATCTGGTTAAATCCATGAATTCTTATGAAGAAAATGATGTGAATTTCAACAATAAACACAAATTTATTTTGTAAGTTACTAAAACTAATACATCAATTAAGTATCTGGCTGGCATCCCATAGGAGTATCTGGTACCAGTATCTGTAACATTTTGTGACCATCACAATATGTCACATTAGAAAATTTTATACTGTTTTTCAGGCTGATATATTAATTTAAGTTTGTAGAACTGTCAATGACACCTACAATTTCCACAGATTGTTTGTTCCTTTCTTGTTCGAGACATGGGCATTGACTGGCGCATGGGAGCTGAGTGGTTTGAGACATGCCTCTTGGACTATGATCCGTGTTCAAACTATGGAAACTGGACATATGGGGCAGGTTGGAACTTTATTTATTTATTTTTTTCTTGTTGATCTTTTAATCTACAAACAGGCATTCAATATACAATGCTATTAAGAATTTTAAGGAAGTTCTGTGGAAAACAACCAAGAGTTTTATACATTTTGAATTTTGTGGCTAGGAAACATTTACAATTTCCTCTCAAGCAGTTAGCATTATTATTTATTGATGATTTTTTTTGAACATGAGAGGTGGATGTCAGAAATGCTAAGTTGCTACTAATCTGTCTGAAATTATCATATATATATATATATATATATATATGAGTAATGATCCTGTACAAGCTTCCTTTAGTTTGCACTTTTTGACTTCTCATCAAGGATTTCGTATGGTACTCGAGAACAATTTTTACTTGCAAGCTTGTGATATCTAGAAGTAAAATTTATGTTTGTACTCTATATTTTCTTAACCAAGATGATTCAGTTTTAGTAACCTTTTCTGTCTTTTTTTTGCACCCTTGATCTTGTTCATGAAAATTTTTTGGAATAATAAAAAGTTTCTTCCTTTTTTCATCAAATTTTCATAAATTTTTTATGCTTTGTTACAAGCTTTCCCTTTAAATGTCTAGCCCTAAATTTTTTCCATTGCTTCATCCAAATTTCTAACATTTTATTGTATCTTTCTTAGGAGTTGGGAATGACCCAAGGGAGGATCGATATTTTAGTATCCCAAAACAAGTAAGTGAACCTTTATAGATTTTTTTTAATTGATTGGACTTATTTTTTTTCCTTTTTTGTAATATAGGATTCAGATTTCTTGGTCCATCTTAAAATGTTTTTACTTAACCAACTCTAGAGGGTTTTTTTTTTTTTTTGTCCAATGAACATTGCAATAAAACTTGTAAAAGCATAAATGTTCATGTCATCTTAATCCTGGCTCTGCCATTTATGTGGTGTGAATGGGCCAAGCTGGGATGAAGTCAGCAAGCCCACTTCATTTATATTGAGGGTTGAAGTTTTGGCACTAGCTGCGACTGCAAGCCTCAAAGTGAGGCCCAAAGCTGGTCCTTACAAACAGGCGTTAAGTCAGGCAGAGTAAATTTAACTACATTTCACTTCTTTCCATTGATTGTTATTATTCTGATGGAGGACAATGTGAAATTTACTCTAATGTAATGCAATACAATCAAGAACAAAAATTAATTAAGAAAGATAATTAAAATCATGCCAACCATGCGTAAATAAATAATCCAAGTACTAAATCAGTCATAGATCCAAAGCCTTTTTCACAGATCCCACAGTAAAAATCCTTTGATTTGAGGGGTAGGATTCTAATGGAAGGTAGAACTTCCAACGCTTAGAGTTATGATCTATAGGAAAAGGTTTTTTGGGGAAAATAATGCAATGGTAGTCATCATCAGATCTAAGGGTATTAGTTCCACATTCATTAAACAGATCTGAAGTTATAATGGGTATCGTAAAACTCTGTAGAAGGGAAAAGTGGAAAGATAATGATTACCTTTGTTGGGTTCTCACCAAACTCCGGTTTGCAGACGGTGTTAATGGTGGTTAGATGATAAAGGTGGCTCGCAAAATCCAAGAGGAAAAAGAAGAAGTAATTTTCCCAATTCTCATTCAATAATCAAGGTTCATAGTATAGAGAAAAGAAAATCCCATAGTCTTGTAATACAATAACCATACTAGACAAAAAGGGAAAGAGGCTAACAAAATAATCAAAAAACGAAAAAAAGGGGGAGGGGGGCAGAGATCTCCCTCGGGGTCCGTGTGCAAGGCATGTTGCACACTATCCTCGGGATTCATGTGCAAGCGAAATCTGGTTTTTTTTTTCCCCAATTTGTGGTGGCCCCTCCTCTTACTTAATAGAAGTCTCTTAATACACTTAAAACAAGGGCCCCTCTTCTTTAGCAAAGACTCTTTAAAAAAAAAAATGGGACCCTTCAACTTTAAAAGATCCTCATTTCAACCCATGTGACACTTCCCAATGTGGGGCTTTCAAAGAAATTGTGCACATGGGGCCTTCATCTCTCCACGGACACGATCATTCAAAATCCAACAGCCAGACCTCGTATAGGTGATAATCCAATGGTGGATTTATGCCCTTCTCTCGACCAAAGCTTGGATGTTAATCATCCATCCAGATTATAGATTGATCCGTTGCCCTACGCCTTCTTATCTGATAGACGTTGTATGGACTGGGGAAATAGAGTATGATGTCCCCATCATATTCTCTACTTTTATTTTGACTATTTCTTTTCAATGCTACTTACTAGGTGGCAAGAACTGTCAGTCGAAGTGATTTTTGGGACAAACCCTATCTATTGTGGTTATTAAAAGAAGATTAAATAATCAAGCATTAAAATAAAACTATACTTGTTCTAGGATTTATACAAATCTAAAAGAAGAGATAATGAGGACTAAACAGGCTGGGTTTGCACTGGCTTTGAAATAATCCCTAGTCTATGTCTTCTGTTTAACAGGGTTAATTTGTAGGGCCAAAGTTTGAAAGGCTGGGATTGTCTGATGTGAGCAATTTTTTGAAGCGTAATAATCCATTCACCACAGTTCCATCTATCTATGATTCGATTACAGTACCATGGCACCCATATAACCTGAAACAGGACCAAGGATATTGTTTCTCCAATGTTCATCCAAACTGTGATACATCTTGATTATTTTTGAGATTTCAATTTGTAACTGAACATTCACTTGAATGATTTGATGTCTTGGTGACACTCGTAGTGGTTTGTTAATTTATGAGTGATTTCCACCTACATTGAAAATTTAAATTCGATGGTTTTTAAAATATTGATGGGAATGGAATCATTACTGCTAATTTCAATCTTTATATCAATGGATTTGCATACTCACTTGCAAATCAACGGGTGGATAGGTCAAATGATTTGGTAGCTTTCACCATGTAATTTGTTTTCGTGTTTCTCTTTGGTATAATGCTTTTATACCTTCAGCCCCTTTCTTCCGCAAGGCGGCTTGTATTTTGTTGTTTTTCTTTAATATAATTCATCATTATCAATAAAAAAATTCAATCTTTCTTTCAGGCTCAGACTTATGATCCTGAGGGCGAATATGTTGCTTACTGGTTACCAGAGCTTCGAATGCTTCCAAGAGACAAAAGGAATTTCCCTGGTAACTCATACTTAAAGCAAATTGTGTCATTGAAGTTTGGAAACAATAATCAGAGGTATGGTAATGGCAATGTACAGAAGGGTAAACAAAAGCAAGTGTATAGGAAATAGCCCCACTCAGTTTTGTCAAAAGGGTGCTTTTTTTTTCCTTTTCTTTTTCTTTCTTCTATTTCCTGTGATGCTCTCATGTTGATATGACTGACATTAGAAAATCTATTCAATAAATAATACCACACAAGATTATGAAAAGTCAGAAAAGTTGTTAACAGAAGAATGCTTGTTGTCCATGGGACTAATGTTATATTATTCAATAAGCAAGTTCAGTGGATTGAGCTAGGAATGTAAATGGTTTTAGTTTAAGGAGGGTCCAGCCAGATCCAAATCTGAACTTAATTATACTTAACCAGGACTTAGTCTTGATCTGGATTGGATCACTCCCAGGCGTTGTAGATCCAGACCCGGTATTTGAGCAGTTCTAGATCCAGGCTGTTCCATGTCAAGTCCAAGTCCTAGAAACATGATTCATGCCCAGATCTTACCATTGGATCCACCGGTTATAACCTAAACAAGATATCCATGCATTATGAATCCCTCATCCTACTATCTGGATATGTTGAGTGTTGAGCTCTGGATCTGTACTTGACCCATCTGGCCTTAACTTGAAACAACACAGTTATTCTTCTCATATATGATGTATCTTTTTTCTTTTTCTAGAAAGTTTCCTCTTCCTAGGAAAAAGAATGACAAGGAGTATGAACAAATTGCTTCCTTCATTTTCCTTTTGATGATCAGTGCCTTCCCTTAAAATAAATATAAAATGCTCTTGCATTTACTTTTCTCTTATTTATATATCTTAATGACAATCATGCATTCACCTCAATGGGATGTCTTTTATTAATTAAAGTTTGACATTCTGGGAGGTATTAGAAGCAAATCTCATTTGCTGTTAGTGGGGCAGAAGGTAATTGTATATTCAATTCCTTTGCATGTAAAAGTGCTCGTGCCATCATCAAATGCATAGCTATAGGCCTTTGGACAGGCTCTCTTGAAGATGGCTGAGTACATTGAAGGCCTGCATGTGTTTGGGTTAGCAAACTGCCCACTGCAACAGTACTGATCAAGTCCAAATGCATCACATGCACTCCTACATGCAACCACATCTGCTGCATCCACACCATCCACCAGTTGTAGCTCTTTTGGGCAACCTGCAATTCAAGTTCAAGTTAATGTGCCCATTAAAATCTTGATTGAAAATATCCAAAATATTTGAGAACAATGTACTTTTTGTCTTGAGTTTGTACATGAGACGTCCATGATGTTGTAATCTGGACTACCGATCAGATGAGTACTGACATTGATCTGATGGCCCAAGAACACAACCCACTCATTGCTCAGGCGACTTTTATTTAGTTAGCATCTATAGAGGATAATCTTGAAGCCATGCATGGAGACAACCTGCCTGATTTCAGAACTATGAACTCATGGTGCATGCACTGAACCTAGGCACTCCTTTTTTGGCTCAACATAAGATGGCCTGTTGGACATGGGACGTCAACTTCATCAGGGACCACAGCGAGGACCATAAAATGAGTCCCACAGACCACTTTTGAGGATCAATAATAATGTACTGTTTATCTGCTAGAGCATCATATAATTCAAATGATTGAAGTGTTTTTAACCTATTTATGGTTTGTGTGTCACTCTTCATTGTGTATGTCTAATATAGAACTAGTCTAAGACTCTTAAGGTCACGGCTCCAAGTACCTAATCAGAATCTGATCTGTTTTTTTCTTCTATGAAAGATCAAAAGAAAGAAAAACAAAGAAATATATATATATATATTTCAGATAAACTAACTGATAAATCAGAAATTATCAAATGCAACCAGTAGCAAAGGAGACCACAAAGAAGTTTAGTTCATATGAAACTTGGGATTATATTCTATAGTAAGAAAATGGTAGATCGCTAGAATTGATACCTGAGTTGAGATCCATGATGCAACCAGTAATGTTGCATCCGCCATAAACACCGTCAGCCAAAGCCATGAGGGGCAGATTGTACCCGTCGACAATACTAACATCATAATAATCTTTATCTGGACCTTCGCCAAGGGTGATCTCAAAGAGTGTCACAGGCGTGGTGGCGCCCATCCCACTGCACTCCATCTTCCCCCCACAGTCCCCAGTCAGGCATGTGCCAACCCCCAACTCATCGAACTTGCAACCGGTCCTCGCCCAAACCCGGCCTGACCATCCAGGCGAGGCTGGAATCTTAATGCTTTGGCCAGAATTGAGCTGGAATCCAGTCGTCGGAAGTTCTGGTGTCCCTGCGCCAGCTAGTGTTGCGGGCCATATTGTTTCTGGGCAGTTGTTAGTTACCGTGAAGATGCAAGAGGACGACAGAGAAAGGAGAGAGGAAACAATGACCAGCACAAGCAGTTTTTGAGCTCTTGCTGTCATGGTGATAATTGAGGTCGGTGGTGCTGTTTTCAGGGTTTTTTTTTCTTTTTTTTTTTTTCAATGAATTAGTTCAGTGGAATGAACCACTGCTAATTTCTATAATGTGAAAGGTTTTTGCAAGGCATAGCATATGAATTGAGTACTACTAATGGCAGCTATCAGAAGCTTAGGTGATGATATGGTCAGAGACCCTCAGCTGACACCAGGCCTCTGGGGTTTCATAATGCTTGTAGATTGGATGGCCTGCCTAACAAGCAATACCTTCTTTGATTTTGCAAGAAAGTGGCCTTGCAAGATACATAAAACAAAGGGAACTACAAATAACCTAAATCAATTTTTGATAATTACAACCAAGTAGGCACCTCAAGTTGTCTGAAAATATCAAACAACTACCTTGACCTGCAGTCAAAGGCCATTTTTGGACCAGTTTGACAGAATCCAATATTCTTCTTTGTAAAACGATCAATATTCCCATTGATCTAAAGTGGTTCGGATTAAAATTAGGGAGTGAGCATGAAAAGGCCATCAAATTTGAGTCCATCCAACCAAGATTGATGCCGTTGATTCAAACTGGACTAGGTTTGGTATAAGGAGACTTTTGTCCCTGTGAATGTGTGGGATTTCATCAACCAGTCAAAAAGTGGCCTAGGTGGTTTTCTGAGTTTTGCAGATCAGACATTTCAGCATAGGTGGTTATATGTGAAAATATAAAGGCCAGATGGTTGTCTATAAATTCTCAAAACTGTTGGTGGTTATCTGTAAAATAGATTGCAGCCGCAAATACCCTGCATGGGAATAAAAGGGTTTACATGAAAAGGCACTCATGTTCCTTTCATGACCAAAAAGATACAACTATACAGATATGGAGTCCAAGTATCAAATTCCAGTTGAATTCCTTACCTCTTTCCTATTTCTAGATTCCACTTTGCGAAGCCAAACAGCCTAAAAAATCACAATATAATCATATTAAGAACATTTTCACTCCAACAAATGGGATCATGCAATTTTAAAATATGTCACTATTTTATCTTACATGTAAATGAACCTAAAGTTCCTTTCAAATATAGTAAGAAAAACAATTTAGATTTCTTAGATGAAGTTTAGAAAAATCCAAAATTACAAAGTTGCCCCTTGCCCTCACAAAATTTTTTTACCCTCTGTTATTGCCCCCCGTAAATGCAATTATGTAAGAAGAATAAATTACATGGGTACTTAGGGTTCGATTGTTATCACTCATTTAAGCTATGCACAATGCCGGCTTTAACATAAGGCTAAAAAAGCTTTTGCTTTAAGCCCCAACAAATTAAGCCCCAAAATAATAACTACCATCCTATTTTTCAATCTCAAAAATAGACTCCATAAGAGAAACTGACATCTTTTCAAATTTCAAAATAAACAACTATAATCCTTTTATTTCTTCCAAAAAAAAAAAATAAGGCCTTATCTTTTTATATTTTAAAAAAAATTATATCTTTTTACATTAAAAATACAAATCAACTGTGATCCTTTTGTTTCTCCCTAAAATATAAGGCTTCATCTTTTCAAAGAAAAAAAAAAGATGGTTATCTTCTCACATTAAAAACAAAAGCAACTGCTATTTTTTCTATCTTTGTTTTCCTTAATTAATGTCTCCATTTTTGTTTTCAAAATAAGATTTAAAAAAAATATTTGCAATAATATTAAAATATATAGAAGGCCTCATTTAGAATTATCGCTTTAGGCTTCAAATTAACTCGAGCCGGCTCTGGCTATTCATCTTCTTCATTGGCCTAATAAACCAAGAGACATTTAGTTTCAAACCTTAAATCTGCGTAGACTTTGAAAAAAAGAAAGGTATAAAAATTCTCAACCAATGCATCTAATTTTCTACATTTTTGTGGGCCCCCAACTCTCAATATTTTCATAGTAATTATAAACACCGTGACATTTGGTTTCATAGTTTAAATCTTCATAGATTTTGAGAAATTATGAAAAAATGTAAAAAAAAATCTAAACTGTCTAAAACCACTGAATGTATTCATTTAGTTATGTGAAAATAGGGATTCTGATTTTTGACAAGCATGGTAAAGTTTTAGTTTTCACACATGTAAATATACGTAATAACCCCTTTTCATGTCCCATGAATTAAAAAAAAAAAACAAAGCATTTTGTTGAATTGCATCCCTTCATGGTAAATACTTTCATGCATTTGAATGCATTGGGTGCATCCTTTCTCATCTGGTGGTGAGTTGGGTTGGCCCGTTTTCCAGACAACCCGACCAATATCAAAGACAATGTTGGGCTGCACTCATAAAAAAAATGGCATGATAACAGATAAACCGGGTAGAGAGAGGTTGATTCTGACCCAAACCTACACGCCAACTTCTGGGTAGAACAGTGAATTTATGAACAGGGCAAGAAAGGGCTTGCATTCTTGGCCTGTTTAATAAATAGGCTTGGCTTATACTTGAGATTTGGCCCAGTTAATTGAACTAACAGGGCTTGGGCCGTTCTTGACCTCCCTCCAACTCCACCCATTGATAACCTGAGGCTTATCGAGATAATGAATGCAATGGTCGCACATTCATTGATGGATGAACACATGAAGATGGCAATGGGGTGGTTTGGTACGGGCTAGGGTAAACCCAAACCCGCACCATCTCAAAATCGCCTCGCACTGTGAAGGGTCACTAAATGTAATACAAAATCGGCCCCGTTTGAGTGGATCAAGTCAAATTTAAAGCTTATATCATAGGAGTTTTGTCTATTATTTTAGTAATAACTATATAACTATTATATATTCGG
This sequence comes from Sextonia rubra, assembly GCA_037013555.1. Classification (NCBI taxonomy): domain Eukaryota; kingdom Viridiplantae; phylum Streptophyta; class Magnoliopsida; order Laurales; family Lauraceae; genus Sextonia; species Sextonia rubra. Next base: position 2,329,242 of record JASUAD010000027.1, read on the forward strand.
GGCAGGGTGAGTTGGGTCAAGAAAACCCAAACCCACCACGCATTAAAAAAAAAAAACTATTACCAAACTTGCCTCTAATAGGAGTGGGGCGGGGCGGGTTCTGGTTATGCTGAACCCATTGTCATCCTTACATGAAAGCCACACACAAAAGTTGAAGTGGGACAGCTTGCTGGGTTTCAACCACATTTGGCTGGAATTGGCCTTAGTGTAAAGTTAATCAGGCTAGGCCTAGACCCATTTCATCCACTCATAGGTTGTTTTTTCTTTTTTTTTTTTTCTTTTTGGTATTCTAGCTTCGGGGTTGAGACCTGTATATAAACACCAATACCAACTCACACATGCGAGGTAATGTGGACTCATACATATGAGGGATACACACACACAACTCACACATGCATGGTAATGGGGACTCGCACATGTGGGGGACATGCACAATTCACATATGTGTGATAATGGAACCACACACATGTGAGAGACAGACACACAACTCACACATACGAGGAAATGGGGACTCGAGAGAAAGCACAACATAACTTACACGTGTGAGGGGATAAACTAGACGTTGCAAACGGGTTGGGTTGGCCCAATGCATTTCGAGTTAGCAACGGGCTCGTGTTGTTCACGCTTAACTCGTGCCTGACCCATTTTCAAAACAGGTTGGGATTCTTCAATTTGCACCTGCGTAGGGTCAGGTCAGGTTGGCCCACTTGAACCCACATTATGTTATGAGTTAGTTAAAGTTAGGCCAAACTAACCACTTCACTGAATACTATAGTTCTTTATTTTTCTTATTCTTTTTCCTTTTTTTTTCTTTTTAGAGTGGATTTATAGATTTTATTATTACAAAGAAATAAGACCTTATGTTTTTCAATTAAATCACTTAACCATTATACCATCAAAGTTTTTTGTGTAAATTTTTATCCAAAAATAATTAAATAGATTAGTAATGGTTGACGTTAGTTATTAAATGTAACTACTTTAAACATTGGCTACCATTTTGAGTTTATTTATGATGTATTTATAAAAATAGTTATACTTCAAAATATTGAAATCTATAAATGTAAATTTTATTATCTTTTAATGTTTATGTATTGAACTTTAAGCACAAGCGGCCAAGTTTTTAAAATAATCATTATCCATGATTTTTTATAGACTTATTAATTTAATGATAATCATTATATAATAAAGCTAAACCCAAGCAAATATACAATAAAGGATTTACCCGAAGAAACCTCTTAGATGTACACTAAACAAGATCAGGTCTCAATTTTTAGTGCGCACTGATAGGGTCCACGGGGCTTGATCGTGTGCAATTTTTTTTTTTAATGTGTGGCCTAGCATCACTTAGCTCTACATACGAAAAAAAAAGAAAATAACACAGAGAAGAAGGGAAGAAGAGAGGAGAAAGAAATAAAGTTATTCTCTTCTTTTTCCTCTCTTCTTCTTCCTTTCTTCTTTCCCTCTCTTCTTCCATTGTTTTCTGTGCTTTTTTTTTTTTTTTGGTATGTAGCGTCACCTAGCCATTCCAAAATAATAATAATAAAATAAAATATTTTTTGCACATGCTCAGGCCCCATGGACCCGATTAGTCCACACTAAAAATTGGGACCTGATCGTGATTAGTATACTTCTAAGGGGTTTTTTCGGGTAAAATCCTCTAAACAATACAGGGAATTGATAAAATAATAATAATAATAAGCTATTATAATTTATAAGGAAATAATATTATTTAAAAGAGATAAACTTGATAGAGCTTTATGTTTGCAAATGCAAAAAAAAAAAAAAAAAGTTCATACTATCTTAAGAAAATCATATCTTATATTATTTCTAATAACTCCTTATTTTATTAATATATTTTATATTATTTCTAATAGTTCCTTATGGAATTAAATATAAATAAAAAAGATTATATGCAAGTTAGGAAGGTCAGCCTTAACCTTGCCCGTTTTTATGTGTAAAAAAAACTTAACCTATGCCCGTATATTTTACGTTGGTTATATGTGAGTTGGGTTGATGGGTGAAGCCTCATTTTACCACCTCTAGATAAAACTCACATATACAAAGAGAGGAGAGAAGATGAGGTTTGACCCTGAGACCTCCTAATAAGAACAAACACTCCTTACCACTAAGGTAATGTGCGATTCTTTCACCCACTCATAGGTTGGAAACTTGAAGTGCACACTAGTGCGCACACTCATGCCTCTAATAAACCGAGCAAGGTTGGGTACGAGGGGCATGTTTATTTGTATGGAAATGAATGCATTGTAATTCATGATCAGATGCACCTAAGTGGGAATTATTGAAGGGGTGAAAGGTGAAGGACATAAGTTGCAGATGTTTTTCTAGGATTTGAGTCATTTTGTGGTGGTTGGGAATTCATTACTCATCTCCCTTTTATTTATTTTCCGTTAAAAAAAGAGATTATTAGATGATATCTTTTAATGTTCACCTTTATTTTTTCATATTTCACACTTTTTAAATACTAATGTTAAAATTCCTAAGAAATGGTGGATGAATCATGTCACACAGACATGCTCCTTGTGTTAAAGGAGGAAGAAATGGTACATCAGCTAACGGCCAAATAACGTGATTAATATAATTGAATTTAAGCTTTTTTTGTTTTTTTGTTTTTTTTTTGTTTTTTGCTAAACAAGGAATTTAAGGGATTTACCATTAGTAGTGATGCATGTTTTATTTTTGCTGAGCGTAATGCATGTGTTAATTGATGTGTACTTGGTTACTGCATTCTATATGTTCAACAGTGCTTCTGATAACCTTCCTAGGTGCAACTTTTTAATAACCCAAGCATTTTGTATTTCAGGAATTTGAATGCTCTGTTGGGCTGCTTTCACTCTGTTGATGCTTTGCTTGCTTCGCTTACGATTTACTCCTACATGTCAACAGCGGCAGACCCAGGTGGTATATGTACAATAAATATTGAGGAAAGGGGCATACATTTATATATATATATATATGAAAAATAATTCTATGAAAACTTATTCTCACCAATTTTTAAAAATTTTTAGTCCTTTTTCCCAGTATGGGTCAACCCCTGCCCCTTCTACCTAGGTCCACCCCTGCAAATGAAAATGGTAGAAATTCTTTCTCATGATTGTAGTTGGAATTACTATTGATGATCAAACAAGTGACCCCAATATGGTTGAAATAAAGCTTTAAAAATGATGATAAACAAGAGAGAGATCCGATGCCTACTTGCCTCTGGTTGCAGCTCCCTTAAGGATGCTTGCGCATTGGGCTTTTTAGCTTGACGTTCTTCACGTTTTTGGACTCTCCAGCTCTTTGGGCTTCATCAAGAAGCTCATTTATCATATTTTCCCGCAGATGAATGAGAATATCTCATGTTATATGTATAATTGGATAAAATGTCATATATTCTTCAGACCTATGAAACAATTCTTATCATGCAATAATGTGCGTTGCAGTGAACATAAAATTGTGACAAAGTTGCGTTGTATTTTGTAAGGTTTTTGTATTGCCTAAATTCATATATTGGACAAAACTTGAGTTCATTGATATATATTTTATGTTCTTTAATATGAACTATTGATCACATTGCAAGAAGTGTTTGAGTTGAAGAAAATAGAAATTAGTGATTGAGCTCAAGTAGGCTTGTTCACGCGCTCAATGAACTAGACAGAGATGATCGTACTTAAGCCCATGAAGATCATACTCAAGCCTGAAAAGATAGATTTCAAATAATTGGATGCGCGAAGCGTACGCTTGAGCGGGCTCTTACCTATGCTCGAGCCCGCCTATGGCAAAAGCCCACCGACCTGCACTATTTGTTTCCTATTTGTGCCAGGCGTACCTGTTTTAGTTAAATTTGATTTCTAACTCTAACGCACGGATTTTGGGCTATAAAAAGAGGGTCTTCTAAACTTTAGATAATACGACATATAGAGATCTCCAAGTTCTGAATTGAGTTGCTATTGGAGATATTATTTAGAGCTTTCATGAGAAATTTAACTGAAGGTTTTAAATTCTAGAGTTAATGCTTCTATTTCCTTTATAGGAGATTTATGACTTTTACTTCCTTGTAGAAGATTGTTTTTTTATTGAAGAGACTCATTCGCTGTAGAGATCAAGGTATTACAGCATCAAGGGACTGCACGCAGTGGAGATCTATCAAGAACAACTATAACGTCTTGTGTCGAGGGACTGACTATAAGGTTGTGTGTATATCTTATACTATGGTAGTTAGTGATTGATTTTATCCACTTTGGACTTGTAATTTTTTCTATTTAGGTTTCACGTTAAATTATGCATTGTCTTCTTTATGTGATTGATTGCTTTTATTTTTTTGTTGCATAGAAGTTATAAATGAATCACAATATAAAATAAATCCCCGGCATTATAAATTGTCATATTTAAATTGCAACTTGAACAAATAATACAAATGCAAAAACACTAATGGCCATAAAAGGGAAATTCGGGTGACTTTGGCTCTAACTTGCAAAATGGTGAGTTTCTACAAAAGGAAGAGTTTTCTAGGTTTCGTTTTCTAAGTATCACCATTTAGGGTACAGAATTTGTGGCTTCCAAAAAATATTCTATAGATCATTTTGATCATAATTCTTCTAGAGGTTTTTAATGGACCTTCCTTTTAGTATTTAGTGGAGTCATTGTTCAATAATGAAAAATGTTCATCTATATCAGGAGCCCGTGGGACAAGGGATGGTGCTCACTATTTGAGCCTTGATGTTGTCGTTCATGTCAAGTTACTAATAAAATAATAATGATACCAATGCTAATAATAATAATAGCAATGATGATGATGATGCTGCAAAATGTTGATAGTATAGCTCTCTATTTAGGAGATAGCCTTAAGAAGACAAATCAACAAGGGGAAAAGGAATTTTTCCAACACAAATGTGGCCCTTTTAGTCTGTGAAAGTGTGAAAAATCAACCATCAAATTGAACGAAGAGAAATAAAACTTGAAAAAGGAAACTTTGGATGCAAACCAGGCAGCAGCGTTGAAGTTGGAAACGTAGGTGTGCAGCCCATATCCATTCATTGCAATAACTGGGAAGAAGGTAACATTAGAAAAGAGTTGGGCCCTCAAATAGATGGTTAAGATCATTAGATTGTATCTTGCAGGGTCCATCCCTACTCTATGATGAATACCAAGGGTGTTCATGGGGCAGGTTGAGGTACACCCAGGCCGGTAACCCACGCCCGAGACAGGCTACAAAAGTCAGGCATGAGCATTCACATAAAGACGATCAGGGCTGGCTGGTTCGGCATTCTGCTGCTTGATAGTTAATCCAACCGTGGCCCAAATAATAAATAGCCTCCAGATATATATATCCAGGCCCCGCCCATGAGTGTCCTCAATGAGAAACAGGAAAAATAAAGAATATCCACAGGCATCTGATCTATAAAAAGGCCAATTTAACCCTCACTTGACATTACAATGGACAAGGACATTGACCATGGTTGGGCAAATTGGGCACGTGTGGTGGGCCAACCCTGCCATTAGTGTGTGGGTGGAATGGCGGATTGGTCACGCACTAGTCTTCTTTGATGCACTTCTTTCACTTTTGCTAGTGGGCATTGGGACAAGCTAAAGCTAATCCAATCCAAGAGTTTCAAAAGTCACATTCATTATTCAAGGTAAAAAGCCTTTGTAAAAGGATCTATTTGGAGTTTACCGTATTGAAAATTCTACCAGTAAGCAGAGCATGGCTGTTGATAAGAAGACAAATTCAACCAACAATTATTTTTTAAAGTCAGCTTTCTTTATAATTCTTCAACCATACAAACTGCAGAGAAATCCTAAACTCCATTATACAAGCATCTAAATATATATAATAAAAAAAAAGAAAAAAAAAACTATGAATGGTCCACAGTAGTTCAAAAACCATAATGACAAGACATATGCCCAATGGAATACCTATCACTCATATGATTTGGAGGAAGTCTTCCAACCACACACAAGAGTCATTGTTAAGAGCAGCTTTTGGCTTTAGAAAAAGAATCAGTAACATGATTTAGAGGAAGTCTGAAAGATCAGCCCAGATTCAGATTTTTAAATTGGAGTTTAAAATATATGCAATGGAGGAATAAAAGAATTAGTAAATAAATTAATCACATACCACAAGAATAAGATATGCATACTTTTACATAGAAAATCCTACTCAGGGAAAATCACGAGTCCTCCTCAGATAAAAAAAATCAAGCACTAATAACAAACAATTACAAAATATACTCTATGACCATTTTTCAGTTGCAGCTCAATGTAAGGACTGCAGTTCTTCTTGTCGACTACTCGCCATTCACCGCTTATCGCACTTGAAACAATAGTTTTGAATCCGTAAGGTAAACAAATCTTCTATAAGAGAAATCAATCTTCTATAAGGAAGTAAAAGTACAAATCTTTAGAAATCAAAGCTTAAACACAATTTCTCCAATGGCTGCTCTGGAAAAGAAGGATATCTCTAATGTGTATTCTCATATTACAATAGGGTAATGGATGCCTTAGGGTTGAAAGAAAATTCCTTTTATAGCCCCAATTTTGAGCCTTATAATGATAATCCAACCAAAATAGGAATTGGTACAAAATAGGAAAGTCCTACTTAAAACAAAAATAGAAATTCGTGCAATGTCAGTTTCGTGATTTTAGATAGTAAAATTTATCCAAACTTTCCGAAGCAATAACTTTGTCGTTTTATCTTTGGTCGACGTAATCTTGGAAGTAATGAATATCTATTCGAAACGAGCTTTCGAACAGTAGGTCTCCTGTCTATATCCGATGCTCAGTTTGTAAGATATGACCATTTTAATTCAAATACCTTTATCCAACTCTTTTAGGACTCTTTAGTCTTTTCAAACTCCTAGTCTACAATAAATAGAAGTATAACTTTGATTAGAATTAAAGTTTTGTCCAATCCATGAATTTAGCCAACATATAATAGCCCTAACAAAGTCTCACCTTATTATTTAGGGCACATTTGCATTGGTCCACGCACTTTTGCATTTTGGAAATATCTTTTCTTCCTTTCATCTAAAATATATTTTTGAAAAATTAGAAAAAATGTATTATTTTAATTGTTTTGAAAAAGTGTTCGTATCGAACAATGAAACACTTTTACAAATAAAATGTCTGCTTTTTTTCAAGTCATTTTGCAAAAAATTGGTTCCACATTAACCTTTTATGCATTCTATGGAAAAGTCATTCTAACCCAATAAAAGTATATTACTTGCAGAATTACTAAATATCTTATTGTTTGAAGATGGGCTCCACCTTTGATTGATCAACTTATAAATGAAGGGTTAGTATCAATGCCATGTGTAAGGATTTGAGATGATAAGAAACGTGTGGCACCAAAATTTCGTGTTCCGGACAAAAGACTTGTTGACTTTTGTGTGTAAAATATGTATGTCGATTAGTGTGTGTGCAAGCTAAATAGCATACGCATTGCCATTTCTTAAGCTATAAGGGGGCTTATAGACTAATCCATGGGAGATAATATCAATTTGTGGTAATCTCTATTGATAATATCCACTCTCAAGGTAAGAAGTGCATTTGGCATCGTTGCATTTAGATGTTCAGGTTACACGACCATGGAAAAGATGATTGGTTAGTTTAATTCACTGTTTAAAATTTCAATTTCGCTAAGAATCAAAATCTCAACCCACTTATATAAGAAAGTTAATACAATAAAATTTTATTTTTTTAAAAATTGTTGGACAATTGTTTTATAACTATGCCTTCTAAAGATGCCCATTTAAATGTTCCAAATAAAATTATACATCCTAAAATAGGTCTCATGCTCACAATCTCAAAATATGTTGCCCCACTTTGGAATTCTTAAAAGTGAGTTACGTGCTCATATTTACAAAAGGTGAGCCCACATTATAATTCTTATAATGATGGGATCACATTATAAATCCTATGAATGTGGGCCATATGGTTCTAATTTCTAAAGTGAACACGATATTGTAATTTCTAAGAGTGGGCTTCATGTACACTATAATAGAAAAGTAGCCACATTTATAATTTAGGCGTGGGTCATATGGTTGCAATCACAGGATCAACATTAGAAAGAGAAATATTAAGGCCCTTGTTTGGATGCATAAGAAGCACGGGGTTTTTTTTTTCTAAGACAGTTTTCTCATCTTTTAAATTGGGCAGTTTGGGTAATTAATATCTTAATCTTTACTTTTCTCTTAAATTATCTCAAGATTTGTTCCTACAGCCTTATGCTGCAGTAGAAATTTTATATGAAGATTTTCTTGCATTTATTGGGGCCTTACTCACACAAAATCCCCTTGTTGAAGAAAGGAGGTCACCTTTTTTTAAAGTTTTAGGTGGCTAAGGGTTGTTAGTCTCTCTGTACTTCGTTCTAATTCTTCTATTTGTGGTTTTGCTTTTGGTGGTGTTTGCTTTTTCTTTCTCTTTTTTACTTTTCAGTATTTCCCTCTTGTACTTTCTCTTTTTTACTTTTTAGTATTTTCCTCTTGTACTATGAAGTTTTTTCAATGAAGGTTAACATTTGAAAAAGAAAAAAAGAAAAAAAAGGGTGGTGCTCTCTCTCACCCTGACACTTCTATTTCTTCTCTTTTGCCCTTTGTAGGATACCTTTCATATCTCTATACCTCTTTAGATCTCTTTTTCTTTTCTTTATCTTCTTCCTCTCCTTCTTCTCTTCTCCATGAATACCCCCTTCTAGATCTATTCTCCTTTGTTTTTTCCTCTTCTTTTCCATATACCCCTCTCTTTATCTTCTTTCGCACCCTTTTCAATTTCAATGTCCACGTATTGATGCATTGATGCATCACAACTTTGATTATCCTACACTAAGAAGATACTAGCATACTAGTGAAATCTACCATGTGAGAGTGTTTGACCATGAGCTGATCCCAAGGTATTATAATATGCAGAAATTAGGATTGATGACAAGGACACGGGCATTAGATATAGAAAATCAAATATTGGATATGATACAGCACAACATGATACTATGCATATTTTGAAGCATGAGTTCCAAATCAAGTAAAGGTTGCTTCATATTGCACTTCATTCACGGATCATTCTGCTACTATTGTTGTAGTTATTGTGATAACTGTTGTAAGAGAAGCAACTGAAGATGGAAGCGGAAACCCTTTGTTATCTGGTTACCTCCATATGAAAACCAATTTCACACCCAATTATTGAGTGATTGGAATTCACAAAAAATCCAACACTTTACAAACCATTTCTTTCCCACCTCCACAAACATCCTCTTTATTTGTTGGAACTAACAATAACAGTACAAATTTCCATCATCATCATCATCCTTATTATCATCGACATCATCATCATCCTTGGTGTGCTTGAATTCAATGTGGATGGTGTCGCTACAGGTAAGCCAGGGCCAGCGGAAATTAGTGGAGTGCTTGTTTACTACAAAGGTGAGGTTCTTTTCATGTTTTCAAAACTTGTTTGTGTGTGTGATTTTAATGAAGCAAAGGTGTTAGCTATCAACTATGGCCTCTTAGAAGAAGGGGTTTGGTCACTAACCCTAAGGTTTGAGGGTCATTGACCCCTAAGCTGACATATTGCTGAGATGAGGTCCTCTTGACTTGAAAATTTAAAGAGTCATTTTTTAATATGACTTGAGCTTTGCATCCGAATTGCATCAACTTTGGCTACCTAGAAGAAGGACTTTGGTTAGCGACTCCAAGGTTAGGGGGTCACTGACCCAAAGTTGGCATTTTTGTTGAATTTAGGCCAAATGACATCCGTTTGACTTAAAATTTTGTAGAGCCACTCTTGAATATCATTTGAGCTTTATCGAGGAGTTTCAGTTGCTTTGGCCTTCATGAGGTGCCACTTTGCATAGTGATCTCAAAGAGTTTGAAAGATAGCCACCTAAACTAGGTTTAGATCCATATGACATCTAAATATTTTGAAGCTTTGAAGGATGGTCCTTGATTATATTTGATGACATCCATATGAGTCTCAGCTGCTACTGCCATGTAGAAGTGGCAGTTGCCATGGCAGTAGCCACAGTGACCTCAAGAAAACTGGAAGACAGCCACTGAAGCTTGAATTTGAGTTGAAATTGAGTCTAAATGTTTTAAAGCTTTGAAGCATCATTCCTGAGTATGTTTTGGAGTTGCCATGTGATTTTCAGCCAATTCGGTAATCCAAAAGCTTGAATATGTTCAGTGACATGATGGTTTTAAGTCAATAATTTTGAATTTGGTGTTTGCTGAGTTAAGTGACCAAATGAAGTCCACCAACTCTGAAACTTAAACTGCTGTACTCTGAACTCCACCAAGGTCTTCTGAGTGAATTGCATTAACTCTAAACATCTAGCTGCAACACTTGACCCAGCATTCCATAATCTAGGGTTTATGTACCATTGAGCTTGGAATTTGCTTGTGATGTCTTCACTGCAATACTTTTATTGCTTGTGATTTTTTATGGGTCAACGGAAATAATATAATTTTTTTAATAGAAAGTGAATGTCATTATCATTATCAAGATTAGGAGTTTCGAAATGATGTACATCTAGATTGATGTTAGGGATAGGAATTGGTCCTTTTTCTTCGTGAATGCGAAAACTTATTCGGCTCGGAGTTTCGGATTGGCACATTTCATTTATTATGTTGGGGACCAGAACTGCTCCTTTATCTTCAGGAACACGATGACTTGTAGTAGGACATTTATCCTTAGAGAGACTTGCAAGATTCGTTTGTATCCTACAACAAATAATCAAACTATATTAGAACTGAATTAAATAAATTCATATAACATAATACATGAATTTGATTATAAATCTGAAACTTACCTTGATTTTATTCTATTTATATTTCTAACATTTGAATCTTTTCTAGCTATGTATAAAAAAATTTCACCCGGATTATCCCCACATAAATCCAACATGCACTGGATATCTTCATTACTTAAAATGATAATCAGTGAAAAAATATGACCATTGTGATGTAAATAATTAATCCTTATCTTATCGGCTATGGTATCCCAATTTGATAATTCAATAGTCATTTTCTTTAACGCGGCATGTGTTATATCTCTTTCAACATGCAACATTTTCTACGAACAACCTTTGTAAATAGGACGAATAAGATTGAGTTCGAATGCATTATCGTAATGTAATACGAATATGAACTTCCCATTTAATATCTTTGTTATAATGAAGAATATGAGTATATATTCAAACCTTAATAGATTATACATACTACGCACTAATGTAGGGTAATTAGATTTGAAAGACCTATATTAATTAAGAGCTTAGATTAATCAAAACCGTTAGTTACATTCCAAGATAATAGTGCAGGGGCATGACATGGTAAGACACTTTAGATTAAAACCTAATAGTATGAGTTTTAAAGCATTATCAAATTATCCAAATCTTCGATAAATTAAGGATTACCACATCCCAAGATACTATTACTTAGTTTAGGTTTTAATACACAATAATCAAATAAATATCCTTGTTTTAGAAGATATAACGGAGCACTAACTTAATAAATGCAACCAACAACCAAAGTTTAAATCGATTAAAAGATGTTAAGACAGAGGTATCCAAGTTCCAAGATGAGATGTTAATGTCACTCATTAAAAACAATTAAAAAAAAACTGGAAGTGATGCTAACGTCGCTCCCATATAAACATTACTATTTTCCTATCAAGCAATAGCATAGAGTAAATAAAAGATGAGGAGACAAGAAAGGATGATTTGTTCAGCTTTCCCATTTGGTGAGAGAGTGGATGCTAATATTCATGTTATAAGTCTGATCTTCAGATATAGATCTCAAAATAATATGTCAACAAAATATGTGCAGCCTTGGCTTGTGTTTCATTCTGATGAACAGAAACCCCAGCTACACCCATTTTATTCGACATTCTGTTTACTGATCTATATTTAAAGATCAAACTTATTATATGATAATAGCACTCAGTTTCTCACCAATCGGAAAAGGTATACAAAATACCCATTTCTATTCTCAAATCTCTCATTCATTATATTTTAAGGCTTAAAAGGAAATGACAGTGTTCAAAATAAGAATAAATCAGAAAAGAATATCGTGTTAAAACTATATGAACATAACTAATTAATGGAGATGAAAGAAAAATCTATACCAGGGACGTCATATTTCTGTGGTGCCATTAGGATCTCCAAACATGTCCTCAACATCTCTAGAGTCTTATATTTATAGAGGTAAACATAGCCCTTTACTAGTAAATAGGAACGTTAACAATGGTCTTTATTAACATAAAAAATATTGACATTAATGTGTTTGAGGGGTGTTAATGTCACTTTTCCACTTACTCAAAAATTTTATCAAAATGTTACCACATGATTAATTAGGTGATGTTAGAACTAAAAGGTCTTTTTCAGTGAAGAGCCTATCAATTGGGTTTTTTAGGATTAAATCCCCTAAAATATTTAACGGTAGAATTTTATATACAAATAATTTTTATAACAATTACCTTCTTTATTTCCATACCTCTATTTCAATATAAAGGTTAGTTCATTGTTTAATTATTATTTTTGTATCTCATTAATATTTTTTAGGATTAGTTCATTATATAATTACTGTTTTGTATCTCAATAGTAATTCTTCATCTGCATAGGATTGTTTCATAATTATATTAAAAAATTCTTTCCTCATACCTACTTTTCTTTTCTATGTATTGGATTGTTTTCCAATTACATTTAATTATGTAATCTGGATTATTATATTTTCTGTTTTCTATTTTTTGTTCTTTTTTATTCTTGTTTCTATGTTATTTCCTTTTTGCATTAATTAATGTAAGGTCCAATCCCAAATTAACTTAATTTACAATAATTAATCTTATTTCAACATAATTAAAGCTTAATTAGGCTAATTCAACTCAAATCTTTTTAGGTTTGGATCATAGATAGGTAGTTGGGTCGGGTTTGAACCTTATTTTGATAGTCAAGGACCTTTTGTAATTTAGATCTTGGCACCATATTAGTTACATTATGTGTATTTTATCTCATGGATCAACTTTCATATTTGGCCGAGCCAAACTCAAATCCATTTTGGCCTACTTGAATACCAATTGACTCAAAATGTAAAATCCATAAAATCAAGTGGACTTGCTTGTAAATTCCAGAAAATTTGGATTAAAAAACCAACTCCATTGTTCCTTCTCTGCATCTCCTTCTTCTTGTTGCTGGAGCACTTCTTTTTCACACATTCTCTTTCACCAACAGCTGAAAATTGATCTTAGGTGTGTTACATGTGTTTTAGAGTAACTTAATCTCTTCCCACCTTATCTTTTTGCTTGTCTTCTACATTAGAATATCTCAATTTCATCTCATATTCTCCTCTACGGCTTTTCAAGGTAAGGATCTCATCACCATTTCATTTTTTTGAGTTTAAAACAGTGAATGAGACTCAAATATGCAACATACATGTATCTTATGCCTATTTCCTCAATTGCATGTCTTTAGATGAAGAAGAATCATCTTCTATTGAGGCTTTCTCCATTATCAATCCTAGGGAAAAGCTTGATTAAGTAAAGTACTGAAATAAGGCAAGTATAAGATTATATATTACTACATTTATGTGCAAGGTCCTGATCCCAACTAATATCGATTTGTACTAATTAATCATGTTTTATATTAATTAAAATGCATTTAGACTAATTTAACTCAAACCCTTTGGGCTTGAGTTATAAATAGGTAGTCGAGTCAGATTCAAACCTTGCCTAGGTAGTTAAGGACCCTTTTGTAATTTATTTTTGCATCATATGAACACCTCATTAGTTGCATCTTGTGTAATTTTTCGTGTAGATCATCTTTCATGTTGGGCCCGACTTGATTCGGACTCATCTTGGCCCAATTAAAACCATGTGACCTAAATTGTAAATACTCCAAAAACTTGGACTTGCATGTAACTGTAGAAAATCTCATTTAAAAGAATGAAATCCAATGTTCCTTCTCATTTTCCTTCTGTATGTTGAAACCACTTCTCTTCCCTACTATTCTTTTTCATCTCCCTCTACTAGTGAAGTTGTAAATAAGGAATGAAGCCTTGCATGCATTAGTGGGAGCTTCCATTCTTCATCTTCTTATTCCCTTGTGCATCTTTCTTTTTGAAAGCATCTTCTTCTTCAAGCTATAACTCCTTAAGGTGAAACTCTACATCCATTTCACTTCTTTGGATTTAATAGAGTCAAGGAGACTCAATCATACATCATGCATGCATCCCACATTAGATTTATCCTTTTTCATGTCTTTGATGTAAAGAACTCATTCTCTTGTTGAAGCTTTTCTTAACCACACATCAAGGAAAAGTTAGTGAGGGCAAGCAACTTGAAAAAGGCAAGTAGTAGAGTACATATGATGCTGCATGTGTGTTTACAATTTTGATTCTTGGATTTATCATTGTGATCTCAAGTTACAGCTCCTTCATTTTGTTTTAAGTGTATACATACGTAAAATTGAATGAATTAGGGAATGGATGTGAAATGGGAGTGTTGTGTTAATATTGAATAACTTTTAGGGACATGTTAAAGCCATAGGAACCCTTTATATTTACAGTTCTGTACTGAAATTAAACTTCAGAGTCAATTCCATGATTTCTGAAGCTTATGACGAAGCTAGGGTTAAGCCGTAAGTTTATATGGCTCAAAGTCCCGAGAGTATAAAAATCCAATTTTGTACTACGGCTTACCTACGACTGTACCATGGAATGAACTACGGCTAAGCCGTACCCATCCCGTAACTAAGACGTAAGCCAATTTTACGGCGAGCTTTCCCAAGAGCTTGAAAATCCAACTTCCTTCTACGACTTACCCACGGCTGCACCATGGAATGCACTATGGCTAAATTATACCTAGCTGTAAGCTTAGCACAACTAAGCTGTAGGTCAACATACGGTTGAACGGTAAATGCGTATGAAATTAAGGAGGAAACCTGAGCCACTCGGCTATGCCGTAAGAACACTGTAAACTTAGGATATTAGGGATTTCAATGACCTTGTAGAGCCTTAGTGATGGCATATTCTCTCCAACTAAATGAGCCCAATGGTGATCAAATGATAAGGAGGACAAGTTTTGAGCTGTCACTTATCCCCTTCGATTTTTCAGATGAATTCCCGATGTCACGTCATGGGTGTTGGCATAAGAAGAGGTATCTTTTACGTACACAATATAATGCTAAGAATTGGTAACACAACGACACCGAATGTCTTATGAATACATCATGTTGAATGACCTCCGGTTCACGGATTATCTAGTAGATAGGGTTGGTTTGTAAATCCCTTGATACCTTTTCAACTTAAATGCATTCATATTATTAAGAAACCATGCCCTCACCATGATGTTGTTCAATTCAATATGCATTAATTGTTAAATTCCAATTTCTACGAATGAATATTATCTCAAGACCGAACTCCCTTATGTATGATATGATAAGTACGACTGTAATATATGAAAGATGTGAATTCGAGTTGGTCTCGATACATTGAGTCGGCACCACTTAGCTTGCGCTCTTATTAGGTTTAACGGGACCGATTTGGGTATCTTTATGTCGCTATTGCGGTAGTCTACGGAAAAGTTGTCGACGCTCCTCAGGAAGTTAGTTTGATCCCCTAGCAACCCATATGCATGCTTTCTATAGATGATATGCTTTTTTTTTTAGAGAATAGAGCCTCGTGGTTTCCAACTAGCATGTATGATATCATGTTTATGATTCGTTACTTATGATTATTCATGCACAATATGCCTAGTTTACATTATTGCATTTTTTAATCTAAATATGTCTTAATTCATTTGGTACAGCATGCTAGTCTTATGTATATCTATATTTGCTTAACCGTTGTGTTAACAGTACTACCCTTGGTGTTACAAGCACAGAATCAAATCCCATTACGTAGGCTGACGCGACCGCGGAGGGTGCCCCAACGATACCTTGGGGTATAGAAGAGTGGAATGATGATGGCGTATTCTACTAGTCATCTTCTGGAGTGTGTCAAGTAGTTATGTTGGTCTTGTGTATGGAGATGCTTGAACAGTATATTGTATATAAGACTTGTTAGGAATTTAGTATTTCTGTTGGTGATGGGAAATGTTAACTGAAAAACTTAAGTTATTATATATGATGGTATGATACACTCTTATATGTTTTGCTTATGATCATTACAGATGTATTTCACAGGTGTTCGCTTTATGCTGAATTTAATCTAGGTATTGTTGGTCTTACCTCACGCGTTCCTGTGGAATCTCCCTTGTAGTGATTCGTGTGTATCTTCACATGGTACGTATTACTATGGGATTACGTATTCACATCCTGAGGGCCCACTCTAATCCCCAATTCCCGGAATCGGGGTGTGACATTATGTTCATTTATGTTGATTCTTAAAGAATTCTCCTTAAATGCTAATTGCAGCTTTTTCGCCTCTTTTAATTTAAGAATATATGATGATTTGAATGATAATGAATATGTTTAAGAAATAATGATGAAGTGTGGTTATTGAAAGATATGTGATGATAGTTGGAGCAAAGAAAACCACATTGGAACCAATTGAAGAAGTTCTGTACTGAACTTTGCTTCAAAATTGAAATTCTAAAGCTTACATCTAGAAATCCAAAGACCCAAAAGCGACATTTCTTCTATGGCTGGCCCCATGGCTAAGCCGTAGAATACACTACGGCTAAGTCATAGCTAAGCCGTGGCCGAGCCATAAGCTAACCACAACTAAGCCGTAAGCTAAATTACAGCTGAGCTGTAATTGCAGGGAAAATCTTGTGCATACGGCTAAGCCGTAGGAACACAGTGAACATAAGAAAATTAGAGACATTCCAAAGACCATGTAAGACCTTAGAAATGGTACCTTTGCCTCGACCAAATTAGCTCAGTGGTAATCAAATACTGAGGAAGAAGAATGTAGAGTTGTTACTCACCCCCTCTTGATTTTTTAGATAGTTTCTGCCGTTACGTCATGGGTGTTGGCATAAGAAGAAATGTCTATTGCTTACACAAAGTAACACCAAGATTTTTGGTAACACATTGATACCGGTCGTTTTTATGAATACACCGTATTGAATGACTAAGGAAATATGGATTATCTTAGCTAGGGTTGGCTAGTAAATATTCTTGTTAACCACTCAATCCAAATGCATTCATATTGTTTAAGTAAACATTGCCCTCACCATGATCTAAACTTGAGGCAAGATCGTAGATGAAGCTTCTACTGATCTTGAGTTTGTGAGCCAAGATAGGGGTAACTAAGGCTGAGAGGGTTCAAGCTCTAGTAGCTCATTTAGGTATGCATTAATTGATTTTCAGTATTCTGTTTATTCTGATTCTTATGATTGGTTACAATCTCAAGACCGATACATGCTTTTATATAAGAATAAGTTGATTACTACGTATAATAAGTATGAAAGTTATAAATCTTGGTTAATCTTGATACATTGCATCGGCACCATTTAACTTATACGCATAGGAGGTTCGATAGGATCAAATGAGGGTATTCAATATGTTACTTACTGCAGTAGTTGTATAAAGAGTCGGTTGGCACTCTTAGGGTAGTTAGATGATCTTGGCCCAATTGCTTGTGACTTCTCACTGTACGATATGCTCTCGTTCTAAAGAGAAGATAACCATGTGGATGCCAACTAGTATGTTATTGCATTCCAATATATGATTCGTTACTCATGCTTATTCACATACACAACATGCCTAGCTTTCATTATTGTTTTCATTGAATTAATATGATTCCAAATTTGATTGATATATTATGATAGTTTTATATATCCTTTGATAGTTTTATATATCTTTATATTTCCTTAACCATCATGTTAACAGTACTACCTTTGGTATTACAGGTTTGGAACCTAATACCGATATGGCAGTCAACGCACCCCCAGAGGGAATCTCAACAATATCTTAGGGTATAGATAAGTAAAACAAAGATGACGTCTTCTATTAGTCGTCCTATGAAGAACGTCATGGGGTTTATGTTTTGGGGTTTGTTTAGGACATAGCCATACTTTGGCTGTGGTTATATTATGTTGTTTTGGAATTCTTATTTGAGGGACTTGACATTTATGATAGTTTTATATATGCATATAGATGGTTAACTTAATAGACCATGGTTTATATTAACGAATGAATGTAGTTTTATTAATGCCTATGATGAATTACAAGTTAATTCTCCATGTTTCTGCTTAATTATGCAAAATGATTATTATATGTATATGGATCTTTCTCAAATGTACCCATGGAATATCCCTTGCAGCAGTTCGTATAAGTATTAACATAACATGGATTGCTATGGGTTATGTGTGCTGTGCCTCGAGATCCACTCAAATCCCCGACTCTTAGGTTCGAAGCGTGATAGTTAACGAAGGAGTAATGTTATGGTGACATGAAATGTTGACGCAAAATATTTACATGTTGATGTGTCAACACCATGATTGGCTCCAGTTTGTGCATTTACTCCAGCCAATCATGGTGTTGACACATAAGCATATAAATACTTTGTGATAGTTCATGAAATGATGATGAATGCAACGAAATCAAGTCCAACATTCACACACTCAAATACACAGAAGAATGGAAAAATAATTACAGATTATCATTAAATTTTCTTTTGTTTATTTGTGTTCAATACTCTGACCTTGGGGATGCACGTTATTTACAAGTATTAGAAAATTACAACTCTTGCCTCTGATCTCAGATGTGATCCAAAGTAGAAAAATTAGGAAAATTACATGACAAAATGAAAAAACAACACCAAAAATGAAGGATCTCTAAGGTGGTGACCATGACCCACAGTCATTGAGCTCCTGCCATGGTCATTGACAAATAATGGCTGTTTTGACCACTGTTTGCTTCTGTAGTGTCTTTGGAGTGCTAAAATTTTTGTCTTCTGACTTTAGGAGTACAAAGTAATCACCAAGAGTGCTGAATTTGACTATAAAATTATCTATGATCTTTGGTAATCACCACTTTAATTTTACAGATCACATTTATGAAAATCCAGAATGGTTGTTTTTGTACAAGCAATTGAAGCCATAATTGTGTTATTCTAACCTTATAGTTTTCAAGGAATAGAATGAGACTTAAAGAGATTTGTTCACAACTTTGAAGATGGCCTAAAACCCCTTGAAGTGGGAGAACCAAATAATATAGTTTTATCTCGTCAAACTTCTTTGGCATTTAATAACTTTGAAGTTCAGTTCCCATGAGTAGTGACAGAATGTATTTTCTTCCCCATAACCATTTCTCACCTTAAACTTGTGAAGGGAAGAAGAATAAAGGGAGATTGGAAACCTGATGCCCGTTGGGATGCTGTGGAGGCTTGGGATTTTACTTGAACCTTTGAACCTTGATTAAACCTGGAAAAACTTCCTTGGACCCCTCCCCAAGTGCCTAAGTATGTCTTTTATAGACTTCAAAGGCAATTAGGGGAGCTATGGGAAGTTGGGTTTCGAAATAAAGTGAAAAAAACCACTTGCCACTATCGAGAACTACTTTACAGGTGTTCGTGACCATGACCATGGTCACGGACAAGTCCAGTTTTGGATTTTTTGCATATGTGAACCATCTTTATTAGTTTGGGGTCGAACGATGTCCGATCTTGATGAGACTTGGATGAATGTTTTCTAACATCATTTTGAGGTTGTCATAGTTTGAACTTTTGAAGTTGACCAACCATCCCTTTGACTTGTTGTTTCAGCTATTTCAGGTCCAAATGACCTAGGATTGACTTGAAACTTGGGGGAATTGATGTTAGGAGAATCTTGGAGCATCTAGATAAATTTCATGTGATTTGGAAGTTTAGAAGTATGATTTTGATGAGTGGTCCATTTGTTGCATGTCCTAAGTCAATGTCCCCTTGTATTACACGCAGTTGGTTGGTTTTCCACCCAAATGATGCCCAATTACTTTGACACTTTGAGGAGTTGATCTTGAGAACATTTTGAGTCTTTGATCCAAATTTCATCAGCTTTGGCCTCCTAGAAGCAAGACTTTGGTCAGTGACCCTAAGGTTTAGAGAGTTCATTAACCCCTAAATTGACATGTAGTTGAAGTAGGGTAAGATAAAGTCACATGACTTAAGGTTTGGATCTAAATCTTATCACCTTTGGTAACCCAGAAGAAAGACTTTGGTCAGTGACCCTAAGATTTAAGAGTCATTAACCAAAAGTTGACATTTTTGTTGAATTTTAGTCAAACGATACCCATTTAAATTGAGATTTTGCAATGCCACTCCTGAATATAATTTAAACTTTCTCATGAGGTGTCACGTTGCACAGTGCCCCAAATAGAATGGTAGATAGCCATTCGAACTAAGTTTAGATCCAGATGATGTCTAAATGTTCTAAAACTTTGAAGGATAGTCCTTGAGTAGGTTTAAAGACATTTCCCTAAGTTTTAGGGGGTTTTGCCATGTAGAAGTGGCAATTGTATTAGTTTGAGTATCTAGATGCAATATTTGACCTAGCATTCCACAATCTTAGAATTCACTGATTTGTGATTTTTTATGGGTCAACACTTTATGTTAACATTTCATGTCACCCTAGTTTACTCATTAATGAAGAATGGGGGACAACTTCCATGGCTTCCAATGTTGATGTTGTCTTGTTTAGTCTCGCAAACAGGGGTGAACTTTAAACCAACCTAGCCCATATTATATGTAAGTCAACACATGCAACTTTTTTTTTCTATGTTTTTGAACTGACAAAATGATGATGCATGTAGGATTCGGACTGAGACCATATTAGTTTCAAACAACTAACTTAACCACTAAGCTATCAAACTCTTTATGTAGGATTTTAGCCAAAAAAGACTAAATAAATTGATAAAGGACCTTAGCTATTTAAACATTGACTAATAGTTTGAGCTTATTTATGATGTATTTATAAAAATAATTAAATTTTAGAATATTGAACCCTAAAAGTATTCTATATATATATTAAAGCAAAGAAGAATGAGGGCTTTCAAGCGTGCCATGTCATCACCAATGGAAGTCTCTTTTTTAAAAAATACTTACAAAAATCATAGAAAGCCTTGGGTTTTATATGGCCCACACTGTACCTCTCTGTCACAACCCGAGCCAAAGAGTTCGGGGGTTAGCAAAAGCCTAACCAATGACAAACGCACTCCCGTACCTGCACACTTAGACCCGGTCCAAATCTACACGTACAAGGGAAGATTCACACGTGCAAACATGTACGCAGAAGCTGTAGATATCAAAACATCACAATATAATATGTAGGAACAGAGTAGAAAACCAGAGTTTACATACATCATATCTGGCAGTGTTACAAAATGAGACAAAATACTGTATACAACTCATGAATGGATGTAATCATAATAGATCTCAAAAGAATAAAGGCTCGTATACAAGATGAGGTCTTGACGCTCTCCGAAAGGAGGGATCACGCCCACTCCTCTAGCCTGGACGGGGCCACGGGGGTCTCTCCTGTAATCTGATTGACCGACGAGGGGTCGGTCTGGGTATCTGAGCCTATAACTGTAACACTCCGACCCAGCTTGACCTCGTTTAGTAGCTAGTTAATCTTGTTTTCGTTGCTAATTGTGTTTTGTTTGTGTTTTCTTTTCGTTACGGGTCATGGATAGGTAGTTGGGTTGAGTTTGACCTGGACTAAGTAGACCAAGCCCTTTTTCGTAATTTTAGCTTTTCTTAGACATGGTCATTTTTGCATCATCTTGATGTCAACACGTGTCTTTCGTTGAGCTCGTTAACTTTCGTAACTACGTCACTTGCAACCGAGGTCGTGTGATTCGATTGGACCCGGATTTGACTCGAACTGAAATTAGCATTCTCACTTGGCTCTTATTGCAATTTGAACAACCCATTTGATTATATAAGCTCACCATCGATCACAACTCACGTTCTCTTTCTCTTTCATTTTTCCTGCACTGCACGTGGAGTCTCTCCCTCCTTCACTTGATTTCTCTCCATCGATCAAGCTTGTGGTTCTTGCATGTGAGGTGAGTTGGTGGAAATCCCTTCATCCTTCTCATCTCTCTTCTCTAGTTCTTCTCCCTCTTGTTTCCATTGTTGTATAAGTGTGTCTATGACTCCAATCCTCATGCATGCATGTTGTTTTGATTTGTATTAGATTGTGTTTGGGGCTTAAGAACTACAATTGTGCAAGTGATCTCCAATTGAGACAAGTATAACCATAACATTGAGAACCCATGTTGGTATGCATTGAATTTGGTTGATCTTACATGAATTGATATGGAAACATGAGTTTACAGCCCATTTGATACTCATTTGACTACTACTTTGTCTATCTTCCTTGATAAATTGCAATTTGGATGCTTTCCCAGACATTCTGTACAGGTTGCAGGAATTTGTATTCGTGCAGGTACGGCTAAGCCGTATAGCACCTACGGCTCACAAGCCAGAGAGGAGAAAAACCCAGTTTTCCTCTACGGCTAGGGCACGGCTAAGCCGTGGATTGCCCTACGGCTAAGCCGAAGCTCAGCCGTGGCCCAGCCGTAGAACAATACAGGGTGCATTTTCTGGAATAACGGAGAGTCCGCAACTGACAGACCTTCTACGGCCCAGCCACGGCTAAGCCGTAGACTACACACGGCTAAGCCGTAGCACACACCACGGCTAAGCCTTATGCACACTAGACTAATGAAAGAAAAACAAGGACAGGTGTAAAGAAAAGACCGATATGGCCTTCATGATAGAATGTAGAACACCTAGACTTGCCCAACGGAATGTGATACAACGCGTGAATGATCTCGAGGGTTGCGAATCATTTATGTTCGTTATCCGGATGTTAAGCACCTCCCCATGGGTGTTAGTTTAAGGGACTTCGTGCACCGCCCGATTCTCAAGGCAACACTAGACAACGGTGCATCGAATAACTTAAAACTACATCATCATGCACGGTTAGAAACACCGGATAACTAGATTAGAATTGGTTTGTAAAGCAAGATGATTCTATTTCACATGAATTGTTGTATAACATATTGCATTCGATCATTGATCTCAACACTCTACATGATTACGTATGTTTCGTTACTTTCACATTTTGGTTTGTTTACCCTGAGTATGCATGTATGATATGTTCACTCACAGATCTGCACGTATGATATGTTATCACGATCTACTCAGGATGTTCATGATTGACTCTGTATGGTCAGGCTCTACTTAGCCTCAGCCTTAGGATCCCGACGGGGTGAATTTGGTATAGTTTATAAGGACCTGCTGCAGTATGGATTTTGTCTTGGGGAACCGGACCCCAGGAAACCGATACCCTTTGTACCCTGGCCCGGACAATGGTGTTCTTTGCATGTTATAAGATCCCTCTTTTGGGAGCATATGGTAATGTAGTAGCCACTAGTCATGTACACAGCATGTATTCATTGATTCACATGGCATATTTCCTTCTTGCATGACAGCCTAGTATACGAAAATGCTTTCTTTAATCACATGATGTTCTTTATTCTGTTAGATACAGCGTGTGTTAACTTGCTATGGTTTATACCTTGCTGAATCTTCGTATTCACAGTTGTTTTTGGTGTTGCAGGCCCAGATCCCCCTGCCGAACCCCCGCAGGTCGGCCAGGCTCCAGATGAGACCCCCGGGGCCCCATCAGGCCTAGAGGAGTGGATGTGATCACTCCACGGGAGAGCGTACATGGCACGCATCATTTTGGAGTCTTGTGTTGTGTGGATTTGCAGACTTGTATTTGACTTGACCTGTTATCATTGTATATATCTTTTGTTCATTTTGTAAAACTTTCATATGTAATTATGTCAGTCCGTCCTTTGTATCCTCTTCTTGCTTTGTAGTTTTATGTTTCTGATAATTGCAGCTTCCGCATACTTGCTTGGCACGTGTGCTTGTTCCCTTGTGCGTGTGCATTTAGACCCGGTCTACGTGTGCATGCACGGGAGTACGTGTGTCATTAGGTTTGGCTTTTGCTAACCCCCGAACCCTGGGCTCGGGTTGTGACATACGTATTGTATGGTATCAAAGCATTCCTTGCTCATTCCTTGTTCTAGATGATAAGCATGTAGGCATGTAGGATCGTGGTGAGGATACGGTTATTTCTTTGTGCTCTTTCTAGACTTTGGGGTTTGTTGGGCGCTATTGTTTTGTGTTTGTGTCTGACTCTTTCCATTTTACAGGATGGCATCAGGTTCTGGCTCGCAGCAGAACGCCGGAAATAACGAGAGCGGATCTGCCCCGTCACCGCAGACACCGAATACAGATGAACGCATTCTTATGCTATTCCAGTCCCTTCAGGCACAATCGCAATCGATGCAGAACTTGCAAGCCCAAGTTACCACTATGTTAGACCGACAAAGCCAAGCCCAGTTCAGTCGCATGTAGACCAGCAGGTGATCTTGCAGCCTCGAGAGAGTGACCCGAATGCCCTCTACGGTAAATTTCGCAAGCGAGGAGCTATTGAGTTCTATGGGATAGAAGAGCCATTGAAGGCAGAACAGTGGTTGGAACAGACGGAGGATGTCTTTGAGACCGTCGTGTGCACGAACCGGCAGAAGGTCGGACTAGCCACTTCTATGTTTAGAGATGTCGCAAATACTTGGTGGAAGAGCGTGAAAGATTCGTATCGAGACATTCCTAGTGCTACGGTGTGGGAGATGTTCAAGCAACAGTTCAGGAGGAAGTTCATCCCGGCTCATGTGTTTCGAGCCAAGGAGGTTGAGTTCCTAGCTCTCCGCCAGCAGCAGATGACAGTAGCAGAATACGTGAACAAGTTTATGCAGTTGTCGCATTTTGCTCCGGACATGATCAGTACCGAAGAGAGAAAGGTGAATAGGTTTGTTGAAGGTTTGCATCCCCGGTACATGCACCACGTGACAGCGTTTCAGCGTCCGGCTACGTTCGACGATGCAGTGGACAGGGCCTATTCTGCCGAGGCCATTCACCAAGCTGCTAGAGCCGTTGAGCCCAAGCGACAGCCGCCTTTCAGTGCACGAGGACAAGTACAGAAGAAGACCAAAGGCCAGCAGAGTACTTCTAATTCCTCTGGACTGACTTGTGGATATTGTGGCAAGAACCACGCGACTGATGCGTGTTGGAGGAAGGCCGGTGCTTGTTTTATTTGCGGTTCGAGGGAGCATATGATAGCCAATTGTCCTCGACAGAGAGCCTCCGGTGCAGCTCCATCTGGTCCTACTTCCGGTGTAGTTCCTAGCAGATCCAGTGCACCTGCAGCTCCGAGCAAGCCACAGTCAGCTCGTCCAGGCTCGAGACAGCCTCGGCAGACAGCCCGTGCTTACGCTGCTACCCACGAGAGTGCCGAGGATCCACAGGTGGTTGAAGGTACTGTTTTGATTTCACGCGTCGAGGCTTTAGCTTTGTTCGATTCGGGGTCTACACGGTCTTATGTAGCACCTCATTTTGCCGAGCGGTTACCTCAGCCGTCTAAGCCGTTGCCATATGTGTTGGTTGTATCCACCCCAGTTGGTAAGCGAGTGGAGTGTAGTATGTACTACCCCCATTGCGACGTGCAGATTGCAGGTCATTAGTTACCTGTTGATTTGATCCTGTTGTCGATGCTGGACTTCGACGTGATCCTTGGTATGGATTGGCTCGCTCGATATCGTGCCTGTGTTAACTGTTACAACAGGACGATCTTCTTCGATTTAGGCAAGGGCTTCCGTTTCGAGGGCAGTCGGCAGAGATGCCCCAGGCATGTGATTTCAGCGTGTAGGGCAGATCGCTTGATCCGCCGAGGGTGTGAAGGCTTCATTGCCTTTATCTCAGCGAAGAAGGAGACGAAGCAGCTAGCCGAGATCCAGGTGGTCTGTGACTTTCCCGATGTCTTCCCGGACGATGTGCCAGACTTACCCCCGGTTCGAGATGTGGAGTTCGCCATTGAGCTTGTTCCCGGCACGGCACCGATCAGCAAGGCTCCATATCGCATGGCCCCGGCAGAGTTGTCAGAGTTGAAGAAGCAATTACAGGAGCTTTTGGATAAGGGTTTCATTCGCCCGAGCGTTTCACCTTGGGGAGCGCCAGTCTTGTTTGTCAAGAAGAAGGATGGTACTTTCCGGATGTGTATAGACTACCGCCAGTTGAACAACGTGACGATCAAGAACAAGTACCCCCTACCCAGGATTGATGAGCTGTTTGATCAACTTCAGGGTGCAGCCTATTTTTCGAAGATTGATTTGAGATCTGGATATCACCAGTTGAGAGTCAAAGAAGATGACATTCCTAAGACTGCCTTCAGGACTCGTTATGGTCATTATGAATTCCTCGTGATGCCTTTTGGACTAACCAACGCACCTGCAGCGTTTATGGCATTGATGAATCAGATCTTTGCTCCTTTCTTGGACCAGTTCGTAGTTGTGTTTATTGATGATATATTGATCTATTCTAAGTCAGCAGAGGAGCATAGGGAGCATTTGAGGAAAGCCTTGTCGTTGTTGAGAGAACATCGATTGTTTGCTAAGTTGTCGAAGTGTGATTTTTGGCTTGAGCAGGTGGCATTTTTAGGTCATATCATTTCACGAGAGGGATTGGCAGTTGATCCATCTAAAGTAGAGGCAGTGGTGAATTGGCCTAGCCCCAAGACAGTGACAGAGGTTCGCTGTATTGATCTACGGCTAGGTCATGGTGGGGCTTACGGCTTAGCCGTAGTGTAAGTCACCGTTCAGCCATGAATGCGCAGGGCCAATTTTTCTGAAATGATCATATAATAACTGGAACGAAGGAAATCAAAAGAGAAGAACTGAGCTCAATTGGACTGTAGACATACTGTACATATAAGATCATAAAAATCATTTCAATCACACACATACCATCATGGGTTCATACAAGTTATGCTTATACTTGCCTCAATTCGATTCTAACACTCCACTTGTCGTCCTTAGGGCTCAAATCACTTCCAACCACAACCCACAGCTATCGTGCATGAAAAGAAAGAGAAAACTCATGAGCCTAATCATGGAGAATGAGAAAGGAAGGGAGAGAAGTAGTCCAACCTCCAGACATACCTTGAGTCACAAGCTTTCCAAGCTCTCTCTCTTGTCTGTTGGTTTAAATCAAAGGAAACAGAAGAAATCGAGAGAGAGAGAGTGCTCACGAGAGAGAGACAACTGGTGAGAGGATAGAGTCGGTGGAGGGGTCTTATAAGATAAGGTTGAATGGAAATTACAATCAAGTCCAAGGTTTAAGCCTATTTCCAGTTCGAGTTAAATCTAGGTCCAACGGAACCATGCGACATCTTTTGCCATTGACAAAGTTACAGCATTCAACGAGCTCAACAAGAGGCACGTGTTGACACCAAGATGATGCATAAATGACGAGATCTTGGAAAAAAATGCAAATTACGAAAAAGGGCTTGGCCTACGTAAACCAGGTCAAACTTAACCCAACTACCTATTCATGACCCACAACAAAACTAAAACAGGCATAGAACATCATTAGCAACAAAAACAACATTAAGTAGTCGCTAAACTGGATCAAGCTGGGTCAGGGTGTTATATCCTCCCCTGCTTAGGAATCATTCCGTCCTCGGAATGAGCGCACATACACACTACAAATACCTGAGTGAATAGCTCTAGGTAGTGCCCCGTCATCTGCTCTTCCAACTCCCATGTAGCTTCATCTGGACTATGATGTTCCCAAAGCACCTTGACCCATCGAATACTCCTGGTGCGAAGTGTCTACTCTCGGGTAGCCACGATATGGAGTGGTCGCTCAACGTATGCGGCACTTGGCTGGATCTGCACCTCATCATAGCGAATGACGTAGGACGGGTCATGAACATACTTCCGAAGCATCGAAACATGGAAGACATCATGCACTCCTGAAAACTCCACTGAAAGAGCTAGTCGATATGTTAAATCCCCAATCCTGCTCTTAATCTCGAACGGTCCAACATATCTGGGAGCTAGCTTGCCTTTCTGGCCGAAACGAATCGTCCCCTTCATCGGCGGGACCTTCAGAAAAACTCACTCACCAATCTGAAACTCCAATGGTTTTCGGCGAGTGTCCGCATAACTTCTTTGTCTCGACCGAACAACCTTCAGATTCTCAATAGATTTCTACACTTTCTCTGTCGTCTCGGTGATGATTGTCGGCCCGTGAAAACTCTGCATACCAACTTCTTCCCAACAGATTGGGCTCCTGCACTTGCGGCCGTACAAAGCTTCATATAGCGCCATCCCAATACTCTCGTGGAAGCTGTTGTTATAGGCAAATTCACACAACGAGAGATAAGTATCCCACTCTCGCTCAAAGCTCAACACACTGGCACGCAACATGTCTTCCAAGGTTTGAATCGTCCGCTCTGATTGCCCGTCCGTCTGTGGATGATAGGCTGTGCTGAAGCTCAGTTTCGTCCCCAAAGCTTCTTGGAAAGCTCGCCAAAACGAAGAAACAAAGTGGCTGTCACGATCCGACACAATTGAAACTGGCGTACCATGGAGTCTGACGATCTCATCCACAAACTTCCTGGCCATCTCTGAAAAGGTCATACCCTTACGAAAAGGGATGAATGGGCTGATTTCGTCAAGCGATCTACAATGACCCAAATGGCATTGTTCTTCCTGCTCGTCGGAGGAAAACCTGAAACGAAGTCCATGGTGATGTGCTCCCATTTCCACTACGGTAGATGCAAGAGATGCAACGAACCTGGAGGTCTGTGATGATCTGCTTTCACCTTCTGGCAAGTTAAACATCGAGTAACAAATCCGGCTATGTCTTTATTCATGTTATTCCACCAGAAGCAATCTTTGAGGTTCCGGTACATCTTCGTGCTCCCTGGATGCATCGCATATCTCGCACTGTGTGCTTCGTTCATCAACTGGTCTTTAAGATCATCGACTGCTGGGACACATAACCTGCACCGAAAATGGAGCACACCATCTTCCAATCTAAAATCTGGTCTGTTGCCAATGTGGTCACGAATGCGCTTTAAGGTGAGATCTTCAAACTGCCTGTTTTTCATCTGCTGAATCATCTCAGGCTGAAAAGCTAGTGCACTAGCTAAGGTCACGTACTCATCAACCAATCTCACCTCAACTGGCTCATCCTGTATTGACAAAAGAAAACAGCTTAGCAAATTGCACAGACTCCGCCCTCTTACTGAGGGCATCTGCCACCACATTCCCTTCCCCTGGCTGATATTTGAGCGGAAAATCATAATCCTTCATAAGCTCAAGCCATCAGCGCTGCCTCATATTCAACTCCTGCTGCGTGAATAAATACTGTAAACTGTGATGGTCTAAATGAACATCAAATTTCACGCCATACAAATAATATCTCCAAAGTTTCAATGCAAACACAATGGCTGCCAATTCTAAATCATGGGTGGCATAGTTCTTCTCATGCTCTCGAAGCTGCCTTGATCCATAGGCAATGACCTTTCCGTGATGCATCAATACACAACCTAAACCAATTTGGGAAGCATCTAAAAAGATCACAAACCCTTCACTACCATCTGACAAAGCTAGCACTGGGGCCGTAGTCAACTTATCCTTCAAAGTCTGAAAACTAGCTCCACACTCCTCAATCCAGATAAAAGGCACATTCTTCCTAGTTAACTTCATCAAAGGAGAGGAGATCTTAGCAAAATCCTGGACAAAACGACGATAATAACCTGCCAGTCCAAAGAAACTCCGAACCTCTATCACTGACGTAGGGCTAGGCCAATTCACCACTGCCTCTACCTTAGATGGATCAACGGCCAATCCTTCTCGTGTAATGATATGACCCAAAAATGTGACATGCTCAAACCAAAATTCATACTTCGATAATTTAGCATACAATCGGTGTTCTCTCAACCAAGTCAAGGCTTTCCTCAACTGCTCTTTATGCTCCTCTATAGTCTTAGAATAGATCATAATATCATTAATGAAAACAACTACAAACTAGTTCAAGAAAGGAGCAAAGATCTGATTCATCAAAGCCATAAACACTGCAGGTGAATTAGTTAATCCAAAAGGCATCACGAGGAATTCATAATGTCCATACCGAGTCCTGAAGGCAGTTTTGGGGGTGTCCTCTTCTCTAACTCTCAACTGGTGATAGCCTGATCTCAAATCAATCTTAGAAAAATAAGCTGCACCCTGAAGCTGATCAAACAACTCATCAATCCTGGGTAGGGGATACTTGTTCTTGATCGTCACTTTGTTTAGCTGCCGGTAAGAAATGCACATCCGAAAAGTACCATCCTTATTCTTCACAAACAACACCGGCGCTCCCCAGGGTGAAATGCTCGGACGAATAAGACCCTTGTCCAAGAGCTCCTGCAATTGCTTCTTCAATTCTGACAACTCAGTTGGGGTCATGCGATACGGAGCTTTACTAATCGAAGCCTGTCACAACCAGAGCCCAGGAGTTCGGGGGTTAGCAAAAGCCTAACCAATGACACACGTACTCCCATACCTGCACACTTAGACCCGGTCCAAATTTACACCTACAAGGGAAGATTCACACGTGTAAACATGTACGCAAAAGCTGTAGATATCAAAACATCACAACATAATATGTAGGAACAGAGAAAAAACCAGAGTTTACATACATCATATCTGACAGTGTTACAAAATGAGACAAAATACTGTATACAACTCATGAATGGATGTAATGTAACACTCCGACCCAGCTTGACCTCGTTTAGCGGTTAGTTAATCTTGTTTTCATTGTTAATCGTGTTTTGTTTGTGTTTTGTTTTCGTTACGGGTCATGGATAGGTAGTTGGGTTGAGTTTGACCTGGATTAAGTAGACCAAGCCCTTTTTCGTAATTTTAGCTTTCCTTAGGCATGGTCATCTTTGCATCATCTTGACGTCAACACGTGTCTTTCGTTGAGTCCGTTAACTTTCGTAACTACGTCATTCGCAACCGAGGCCGTGTGATTCATGTGGACCTTGATTTGACTCAAACTGAAATTTGCATTCTAGCTTGGACTTCTTTGCAATTTGGACAACCCACTAACTTATATAAGCTCACCCAATCGATCAAACTCCAGTTCCTTCTCTTGTTTTCTCTCATTCCTGCACTGCACGTGGAGTTCTTCACTTGCATTCTCTTCACTTGAATTCCTCTTCTCCATCGGGAGAGGAGATTGGTCTCTTGCATGTGAGGTAAGTGGATTCTTCCATGCCTCTCCTCTCCATTCTCTATCTCTTCTCCTCCTTGTTCTTATTGGTGTGTATGTCTTTGGAATTCTCTCCATCCCTCATGCATGCAGATGGTTTTGGTGTGTTAGGTTGTGTTTGGCTTGAGGACAACAATTGTGCAATTGAATTCTCTAATTTGAGGCAAGTATAACCATAACATTGAGAACCCATGTTGGTATGCATTTGACTTGGTTGATCTTACATGTATTGATATGGAAATAAGTGTTTACAGCCCATTTGATACTCATTGCTTCAGTTCTTGTGTATTCCCATTGATGAATTGCATTTCTGATGCTTTCCCAGACATTCTGTACAGGTTTCAGGAAATTGAATTCGTGCAGGTACGGCTAAGCAGTATAGTACCTACGGCTCACAATCCAGAGAGGAGAAAAACCCAGTTTTCCTCTACGGCTAGGGCACGGCTAAGCCGTGGAATGCCCTACGGCTAAGCCGAAGCTCAGCCGTGGCCCAGCCGTAGAACAATACAGGGTGCAATTTCTGGAATAACTGAGAGTCAGCAACTGACCAACCTTCCACGGCCCAGCCACGGCTAAGCCGTAGACCACACACGGCTAAGCCGTAGCACACACACGGCTAAGCCGTAACCACACATGAAGAATAAGGCTAGGTGTAAAGATAAGACCTATATGACCTTCATGATAGAACGTAGAGCACCTAGACTTGCCCAACGGAATGTGATACTACGCGTGAATGATCTCGAGGGCTGCGAATCATTCATGTTCGTTATCCGGATGTTAAGCACCTCCCCATGGGTGTTGGTTTAAGGGACTTCGTGCACCGCCCGATTTAAGGCAACACTAAACAACGGTGTATCGAATAACTTAAAACTACATCATCATGCACGGTTAGAAACACCGGATAACTAGATTAGAATTGGTTTGTAACTTAAGATGATTCGATTCACATGATTTGTTGCATAACATATTGTATTCGATCATTGATCTCAACTCTCTAACATGATTACGTATGTTTCGCTACTTTCACATTGTGGTTTATTTACCCTGAGTATGCATGTATGATGTGTTCATTCACGGATCTGCACGTATGATAAGTTGTCACGATCTACTCAGGATTTGCATGATTGACTCCGTATGGTCAGGCACTACTTAGCCTCAGCCTTAGGATCCCGACGGGGTGAATTCGGTATAGTTTATATGGCCTGCTGCAGTATGGATTTTGTCTTGGGGAACCGGACCCCAGGAAACCGAGACCCATTGTACCCTGGCCCGGACAATGGTGTTCTTTGCATGTTACAAGATCCCTCTTTTGGGAGCACATGGTAATGTAGTAGCCACTAGTCATGTACACAGCATGTTATCCTTGATTCACGCAGCATATTTCTTTCTTGCATGATAGCTTAGTATACGAAAATGTCTTCTTTAATAACATGATGTTCTTTATTCTATTAGACACAGCGTGTGTTAACTTGCTATGGTTTATACTTTGCTGAATCTTCGTATTCACAGTTGTTTTGGTGTTGCAGGCCCAGATCCCCCTGCCGAACCCTCGCCGGTCGGCCAGGCTCCAGTTGAGACCCCCGGGGCCCCATCAGGCCTAGAGGAGTGGATGTGATCACTCCACGGGAGCGCGTTCATGGCATGCATCATGTTGGAATCATGTTTTGGGGATTTTCAGACTTGTATATGTCAGGACATGTCACTATTGTATTTATCCTTTTGTTCTTTTGTAAACATTCATATATAATTATGTCAGTCCTTTCTTTGTATC
The DNA here is from genome assembly GCA_037013555.1 of Sextonia rubra. Classification (NCBI taxonomy): domain Eukaryota; kingdom Viridiplantae; phylum Streptophyta; class Magnoliopsida; order Laurales; family Lauraceae; genus Sextonia; species Sextonia rubra. The sequence continues at coordinate 2,362,104 of JASUAD010000027.1, forward strand.
CTCTCCTTGTGCTATTAGTTTTATGTTTCTGATATTTGCAGCTTCCGCATACTTGCTTGGCACGTGTGCTTGTTCCCTTGTGCGTGTGCATTTAGACTCGGTCTACGTGTGCATGCACGGGAGTACGTGTGTCATTAGGTGTGGCTTTTGCTAACCCCCGAACCCTGGGCTCGGGTTGTGACATGTAATCATGATAGATCTCAAAAGAATAAAGGCTCGTATACAAGATGAGGTCTTGACGCTCTTTGAAAGGAAGGATCACGCCCACTCCTCTAGCCCGGACGGGGCCTCGGGGGTCTCTCTTGTAATCTGATTGACCGACGAGGGGTCGGTCTGGGTATCTGAGCCTGCAACACCAAGGACAAAGCATGAATACAAATCTCCAGCAAAGTATAAACAGTAACAAGATAACACACGCTATCTCTAATCAAATTAAAGTACAGAAGTCAATCATAACATGTCAATGTTTGTAAACTAAGCAATCGTGCGAGAACTACAGCATGCTCTCGTGAATAAAAAATATTCACACTGTACATAACTAGTCGGCTACACATGCCATATGCTCCCAATGAGGGATCTTGTAAACATGATGAGAACATCATTGTCCGGGCCAGGGTACAAATGGGTCTCGGGTTTCCTGGGGTCCGGATTCCCCAAGACGTGTCCTTACTGCAGCAAGGTCATATAACTATACCAAAGTCACCCCGTCGGGCTCCTAAGGCTGAGGCAGAGTAGTGCCTGACCATAGTGAGTCAATCATGTACTACACCTCGAGTTAAACATGCCAACATGTATATCATACGTGCATAATCGTGATCAACATACATGTATACTCAAGGTGTAAGAAACATATCAATTAATCCATCAAAGTGACGTATAGACGAAATTACATAATCATGTTAAAAGAATGGAGGTCAATGCTTGACATGCAAGATGCAGTGCAATGAATCCATACCGAGTCAAGGGTACTTACAATCCAACCCTATTCTAGTTATCCAGTGTTTCTAACCATGCATGTTGATGTAGTTTTAAGGTCTCCGATGTATTATTGTCTAGTGTTGCATTCTACCTGAGAGTACACCGAAATCCCTTAAACCAACACCCATGGGAAGGTGCTTAACCGCTAGATAATGAACATGAATGATTCGCAGCCCTCGAGATCATTCACGTAGTAGTCTCACAGTCCATTGGGCAAGTCATGGTTACCTATCTTCTAGGTCCAAGGCCCTACTACGTCACCTTCCTTTGCTACCTTTCCACCTGTACATTTCTCTCAGCTCCGCCGTAGGAGACCTTACGGTTTAACCGTAAGAGAGGGCACGACTTAGCCGTGTCCACGCCGTAGAAGAGGTGCAAATTTGCATACTCTCAGTTATTTTTAGGAACACCCTGTATTGATCTACGGCTGGGTCACGGTGGGGCTTACGGCTTAGCCGTACTACATGTTACGGCTTAGCCGTAACGTAATTCACGGTTCAGTCGTGAATGCGCAGGGCCAATTTTCTGAAGTGATTACAGAATAACTAAAACGAACGAAAACAATGAACTCAAAAGAGAAGAACTGAACTCAACTGGGCTGTAGACATGCTGTCCATATACGATCATGAAAATCATTTCAATCACACACATAGCATCATGGGTTCATACAAGTTATGCTTATACTTGCCTCAATTCGATTCTAACACTCCACTTGTTGTCCTTAGGCTCACATCACTTCCAATCACAACCACAGCTAGTGTGCATGAAAAGAGAGAGAAAACGCATGAGCCTAATCATGGAGAACCTAATCATGGAGAACAAGAAAGGAAGGGAGAAGGGAATACCTAGCCATGCTTATCTTGAATCTCACGATCCCAAGCTCTCTCTTGTTGTTTGAATCAAAAGGAAAAGAGGACAATCGAGAGAGAGATGAAGAACTGAGAAGAGGATAGAGGAGAATAGAGTCGGTGAAGAGGTCTTATAAGATAAGGTTGAATGAAATTTACAACCAAGTCCAATGCTTAAGGCCATTTACAGTTCGAGTCAAATCCGGGTCCAACGGTACCATGTGACATCTTTTACCTTTAACACAGTTACAGCATTTAACGAGCTCAACAAGAGACACGTGTTGACACCAAGATGATGCATAAATGACGAGATCTTGGAAAAATGCAAATTACGAAAAAGGGCTTGGTCTACCTAAACCAGGTCAAACTTAACCCAACTACCTATCCATGACCCACAACAAAACTAAAACAGGCATAGAACATCATTAGCAACAAAAATAACATTAACTAGACGTTAAACTGGATCAAGCTGGGTCGCGGTGTTACAAAGCCGTACCTGGAACCAAATCAATCACAAACTCTACATCTCGCACCAGAGGTAAAGCTGGAATCTCATCCGGAAAAACATTTGGAAAATCACAAACCACCGGTATCTCTCCCAGCTGCTGCACACCTGCCTTCTCCGTAATAAAGGCAATGAAGCCTTCACACCCCTTGCGTATTAACCGATCCGCCTTGCACGCAGAAATCACACGCCTGGGGCATCTCTCCTGACTGCCCTCGAAACAGAAGCCCTTGCCTAAATCGAAGAAGATCGTCCTATTGTAACAGCTAACACAGGCACGATACCGCACAAGCCAATCCATTCCAAGGATCACGTCGAACTCTAGCATAGACAACAAAATCAAGTCAACTGGCAACTGATGACCTGCAATCTGCATGTCGCAATGGGGGTAGTACAAACTACACTCCACTCTCTTGCCAACTGGGGTAGACACCACCAACACATAGGGCAACGGCTTCGGCGGCTGCTGAAACCGCTCAGCAAAAAGAGGTGCTACGTATGATCGCGTAGACCCTGAATCGAACAGAACTAAAACCTCAACTCGTGAAACCAAAATAGTACCTTCAACCACCTGTGGATCCTCAGCACTCTCATGGGAAGCAGCATAGATGCGAGCCGTCTGATGTGGCAGTCTCGAACAGAACAAGTTGGCTGGGACTTGCTCGGAACTGTCAATCCTCTGGGCTTGCCCGACAATGCCGCACCAAAAGCACTAGACGATGGAGGCTGAGAAGGCTTGAACTGGGGACAATTCATCATCCTATGCTCCTTAGAACCACAAATGAAGCAAGCTCCTACCTTCCGCCAACACACTTCTGACCTGTGGCCCTTGCCACAATGCTCGCATGTCACACTCGTGTAGCTGGAAGTGCCCTGCTGACTTCTCATCTTCTTCTGCGCCTGTCCCCGAGCACTGAATGGCGGTTGCCTCTTCGGATCAACTGCTCTCTCGGCTTGGTGGATAGCCTCAGCAGAATAGGCCCTATCCACTGCATCATCAAAGGTCACTGGTCGCTGAAAAGCAGTCACATGGTGCATGTACCGGGGATGCAAACCTTCCACAAACCGGTTCACCTTCTTCTCTTCGGTGCTGATCATATTTGGAGCAAAATGCGACAACTGAGTGAACTGATTCACATACTCTGCCACTGACCTCTGCTGCTGGCATAGAGCTAAGAACTCAACTTCCTTGGCTCTCTGTAAATGGTCTGGAATGAACTTCCTCCGGAACTGCCTCTTGAATGTTTCCCAAACCGTAGCACTTGGAAGATCTCTGTAAGAGTCCTTCACACTCTTCCATCAGGTTTTCGCAACATCTCTGAACATAAAGGCTGCCAACCCAACTCTCTGTGCCTGCTCATACACACAATAGTCTTGAACAGATCCTCTGTCTGCTCTAGCCACTGCTCCACCTGCAATGGGTCTTCTGTCCCATAGAATTCCTTAGCTCCTCGCTTGCGAAATTTGTCATAGAGGGCATTCGGGTCGTTCTCCTTTGGCTGGAAGACCACTTGTTGCTCAACATGAGACTGGGCTGGTACTTAGCTCTGCCTGTCGAAGATAGTCGCTACCTGTGCCTTCAGATTCTGCATCGACTGTGCTTGAACATGGAGAGACTGTGATCGAGCCTAGATGGACTGAAATAGCATGAGGATGCGTTTGTCGGTACTCATTGCCTGCAGTGATGGTGCTGACCCACTTTCATTGTTCCCGGGATTATTTAGAGTACCAGAGCCAGACGCCATCTCCTGCAAGATGAGGAAGGTTACTACACAACACAAGCAATTCACATACATACTAGTCTCTGAAACGAGAAAGGTAGCGAACTATAAGCGTATCCTCACCACGTTCCTACATGCCTACATGCTTATTATCTAGAGCAAAGACGCTCTGATACCATACTATACGTATGTCACAACCAGAGCCTAGGAGTTCGGGGGTTAGCAAAAGCCTAACCAATGACACACGTACTCCCGTACCTGCACACTTAGACTCGGTCCAAATCTACACGTACAAGGGAAGATTCACACGTGTAAACATGTACGCAAAAGCTGTAGATATCAAAACATCACAACATAATATATAGGAACAGAGTAAAAAACCAGAGTTTACATACATCATATCTGACAGTGTTACAAAATGAGACAAAATACTGTATACAACTCATGAATGGATGTAATCATAATAGATCTCAAAAGAATAAAGGCTCGTATACAAGATGAGGTCTTGACGCTCTTCGAAAGGAAGGATCACGCCCACTCCTCTAGCCCAGATGGGGCCTCGGGGATCTCTCCTGTAATCTGATTGACCGACGAGGGGTCGGTCTGGGTATCTGAGCCTGCAACACCAAGGACAAAGCATGAATACAAATCTCCAGCAAAGTATAAATAGTAACAAGATAACACACGCTATCTCTAATCAAATTAAAAAACAGAAGTCAATCATAACATGTCAATGTTTGTAAACTAAGCAATCGTGCGAGAACTACAGCATGCTCTCGTGAATAAAAAATATTCACACTGTACATAACTAGTCGGCTACACATGCCATATGCTCCCAATGAGGGATCTTGTAAACATGATGAGAACATCATTGTCCGGGCCAGGGTACAAATGGGTCTCGGGTTTCCTGGGGTCCGGATTCCCCAAGACGTGTCCTTACTGCAGCAAGGTCATATAACTATACCAAAGTCACCCCGTCGGGCTCCTAAGGCTGAGGCAGAGTAGTGCCTGACCATAGTGAGTCAATCATGTACTACACCTCGAGTTAAACATGCCAACATGTATATCATACGTGCATAATCGTGATCAACATACATGTATACTCAAGGTGTAAGAAACATATCAATTAATCCATCAAAGTGACGTATAGACGAAATTACATAATCATGTTAAAAGAATGGAGGTCAATGCTTGACATGCAAGATGCAGTGCAATGAATCCATACCGAGTCAAGGGTACTTACAATCCAACCCTATTCTAGTTATCCAGTGTTTCTAACCATGCATGTTGATGTAGTTTTAAGGTCTCCGATGTATTATTGTCTAGTGTTGCATTCTACCTGAGAGTACACCGAAATCCCTTAAACCAACACCCATGGGAAGGTGCTTAACCGCTAGATAATGAACATGAATGATTCGCAGCCCTCGAGATCATTCACGTAGTAGTCTCACAGTCCATTGGGCAAGTCATGGTTACCTATCTTTTAGGTCCAAGGCCCTACTACATCACCTTCCTTTGCTACCTTTCCACCTGTACATTTCTCTAAGCTCCGCCGTAGGAGACCTTACGGCTCAGCTGCAGGTTCCTTACGGCTTAGCAGTAAGAGAGGGCACGGCTTAGCCGTGGCCACGCTGTAGGAGAGACGCAGATTTGTAGACTCTCAGTTATTTTTAGGAACACCCTGTATTGATCTACGGCTGGGTCACGGTGGTACGGCTTAGCCGTACTACATGTTACGGCTTAGCCGTAGCACAAGTCACCATTCAGCCATGAATGCGCAGGGCCAATTTTTCTAAAATGATCACAGAATAACTGGAACGAAGGAAATCAAAAGAGAAGAACTAAGCTCAATTGGACTATAGACATACTGTACATATAAGATCATAAAAATCATTTCAATCACACACATACCATCATGGGTTCATACAAGTTATGCTTATACTTGCCTCAATTCGATTCTAACACTCCACTTGTTGTCCTTAGGGCTCAAATCACTTCCAACCACAACCCACAGCTATCGTGCATGAAAAGAAAGAGAAAATTCATGAGCCTAATCATGGAGAATGAGAAAGGAAGGGAGAGAAGTAGTCCAACCTCCAGACATACCTTGAGTCACAAGCTTTCCAAGCTCTCTCTCTTGTCTGTTGGTTTAAATCAAAGGAAGAAGAAGAAATCGAGAGAGAGAGAGAGAGTGCTCACAAGAGAGAGACAATTGGCGAAAGGATAAAGTCGGTGGAGGGGTCTTATAAGATAAGGTTGAATGAAAATTACAACCAAGTACGAGGCTTAAGCCTATTTCCAGTTCGTGTCAAATCTAGGTCCAACGGAACCATGCGACATCTTTCGCCATTGACACAATTACAGCATTCAACGAGCTCAACAAGAGGCACGTGTTGACACCAAGATGATGCATAAATGACGAGATCTTGGAAAAAAATGCAAATTACGAAAAAGGGCTTGGTCTACCTAAACCAGGTCAAACTTAACCCAACTATCTATCCATGACCTACAACAAAACTAAAACAGGCATAGAACATCATTAGCAACAAAAACAACATTAAGTAGTCGCTAAACTGGATCAAGCTGGGTCGGGGTGTTATACTCTCCAACCAAATCTCCTTCAGTAGAAGATATTCCCTTTTTTCATTATCTAATGGTAATTATTTGAAATCCAAATAACAATTGATCGTCACTCTAAGTGCAAAGCTTCGATTATAGTCATAAACTGGTAAGAAAAGGTCGATCCTCAGAGGGCTATTGAAATAAGGCTTTCCAACTTAGTACCTATCCTAAATGAAAATCTATAACTAACCTAAAAATTAAAAAAATTACATTTATCATTCCTACTTTAAACTAAAATCAAATATATTCCCAAAATAGAAAACTTCTTAAATTGTAATTTCCTCTTAATTCCAACCTTATTCATATCAAAGTTGAACTACTTAATGGTCCAGTAAGCACTTGATTGCCAAAACCACGTTTTCTAGAAATTAACTAATATCAATTATATTGCCACTTTTAAGGAAATGAGATTGGATAGGGGATAAGATATAAACAATTCTCTAACTCACCATTTGTATTAAATGTCCTTATTTATTTTTAAATTGGATGACATATCATTTTTATTGTCTTTCAAAAGGGATGTTTTCTTGCAAAGAACTTAAGAACACCCGGGATTTATGTATAAAATATGACTAAACAAAAAAGACTATAGACTATTGGACTTCCAAATCAATCCATAAAAGATTGTTCATCCATCTAATTCCTTGAACTTGGTGATGCTAGTGCAACTCCAGCAGGTAACCTCGGATCCTGCCATTGAGTGTCTTAAGCCGTGTGTGGTGCCTTGTAATTTAGGCCACGTAGGGCAGGCCTACATAAAGGCTATTGGGGTGGTCACACCCGTTGGGCATGGGTCCACTTATGAAGTTTACATGAAATTTCTAGATTATCCTTCAAAACTCACATGAAAATATTGGATATACCACCCAATACCCAACTACTTATGAGTCTACACCCCTCAAATGAAAAATCCGAATCCGCCGCTGATGCCAATCCATACTAACATTCATCCATCGAAGACATAGGCAGTGAATTGGACAGTAATGTAAATTTGCTGCACTCTGATTATCATTACTTTTAATCCTATTCCTTTGTTTCCTTGTTGCCATTTTCTTTTTATGCATTTTATTGAGGGAGTTGGTGCTTTTGATTGGCTTCAAACGAAGAAGACACACAACAAATGAAACTAAATGATTGGTCTATAGAAATGAAAGTTGGGAGATGGGATGTCCCAATACAGTCAAAAAGAAGAGAGAGAGAGAGAGAGAGAGAGAGAGAGAGAGAGAGTATGTTTGGTAGAGAGAGAATCCATGTGTTTGGTAGAACAAGGGTTCCACACAACCATCCAAAGATCTATGCATGACAATGCAAGAAATGCATTTGGTGGGGTTGTTCTACTTCCTACTCTTCCAAACCCAAAAAAGCAACACAACAATGTGGGGCCATCCTAGCTTTTATTTGTTTGGGTAGCTATCACAAAAATATCATATTACCCATGTATTAAAAGAAAACATTTTCTTGGTCGGCTAGTGCGAATTGAATTCTTGTAACTTGGCGTACATGATTTGATAAAAACACCCAGAATAGACAGGCAAGGGAACCAGAAACGGATAGGTGAAGGTCCCTCTCCTCCAAGTCCCTGAAAGTCCTAGCATTTATTTGCTGGGTCCGTCAAAAGAAAACTGCAACAAGAAAGATAGGTAAGTCTTGAGTTTGTGCATAGGTGGTCCATGGTCCACGAACCATCCAGACCATTCATCTGATGGATCACGGACTCATATTGGAAGATCCTAGCTGTACAATGTTTGATTTTTTTTTTATTTGGTTGTTGACCGTACGTGATCTTTTTCACTCACTTGCCATCTATTGGTCAACCCCTTTTGAAGGGTTAGAATGCCATGACCTTCCAGAATCCACAGTGCACACACCCAATAAGTCATGCGGTTCTTTTTAAAATTTTCGATATGATCCCAGTTTACCATAAAATGACTTTGTTTTATAAAAAAAATAAGGTCATGTAATTTTCAAAATATTAATAAACTAAAGATATCATGAAAAAATCACAACTTTAATTATCAATATAAATGCCCAAAACTAGTAAAAACTATATAGAAATCTATTTTGACATTAATTCATATTCATTACCTTTTCTATTTATATTTTAAGGACAAAGAAAAAAAATTATTTTCCAATACCATCCCTAGAAAAACCCTGAATTTGAAAATAAGTCAACATTTTCTTGAGATGATTACATGATGATATTCGTGAAAAATGATTAGTAGGTCTACGCTCTCTTTCATTGCCACCATTAAATTAATAATATTCATGAATTATTGTCTACTAACAGTTATCTTTATTAAAATTTTGCACACATTAAACATAATCCTTGTGACAAGATTACATCTATTTGCTTGTGTTCAGTTGGTATTTTTTTTATTTCTCATTATATTCATTCTCCACCTTTGTTTGAGCTTCTTCTTGTCGTCTTTGTATGATAATCTTATTAATATATATAAGATGGAATATGTACTTGAATTTTCAGGTGAGGACATACATGTCTACTAATATAGATAATAATCCCTGAGTGTCCATAGTTTTAAGAAGTTTATGTTATGGAATGGTAATTTTATAACCTTGGGAGCAGGTGTGATAATTTTATATTGAAATTTTAAGAATTTCCCTTGAACGGAATTTTATGAGATGGGTTAAGAGTGACGGATGGAGAAGGTGACCGACAAGCTGTCTTAACATTATTAAAATGCTAATTGAAAAAGAGGCATTGGTCATAGGAGTTGAGATAAACTCTCAGTGAGAAACACATCATATGGACACGTGATGTACAACCAGAACGTCTCCAATATTTATTTATTTATTCCGTTAAATGCATTCCTTTCTATTGTTAAAAAATGTGGGTGCTGCTGTTTGAATTAAAAAAAGAGCTCATAATATTTATTTTTTTTAAAATATAAAATTACCCAAATGCCCCCATTCACTCTTCCTCTCCTTTCCCTCCCTTCCACTCTCTCCCCTTCTCCATCTTCCCCTCTCAGCGAAGAACGCGGGCTCCAGCGGAGAGGAATGATCGTCTCCCTCTCCCTCTTCCTCTCTTTTCCTCTCCCTCTTCCTTCCTCTCTCTCTCCTTCCCAGTTAACGACAACACTCTTAGTCACCATCGACTGGTCGCTAGATGGGAGATCGAGCTACCTCGGGCGTGATGGGGCTTCCCGATCCCCCATCAGGAGACCAGTCAACCGTTACTGGGCAAGAGAAGGAGAGGGAGAGAAAGAGGGAGGGGATAGAGAGAGAGAGGAAAAAAACAGAGGAAAAAGAGAGGAAGACGAAATAGGAGCATTTGAGTAATTTTATAATTTTTTTTAAAAGGTTGAGTGTAGTGTGCTCTTTTTTGAGTTCAAAAAGCAGCACCCAAAAATATATAACTATAGTAGGACACTCCTACATAACTGCAGAATTGATAATCTAAGGTCCTTGTTGCTGAGCACCCATCGTTGTGGGGCCCACTTAGGGATAGGACCTAGGGATCCAAACATCTCTTCCCCCCTCCCTTGTGTATGGTGACAAAGGCCTTGATCATTATTCTAACTACTTGATCAACAACCCACAATTCTTCACCATCTAAATGAGTGCACAACCAATCCAACTAGTCTAATCCATTCCGAAAGACATCAAATTCGAATAAATGACTGTTGAAGAGGTCCCTACATCATGGTCCACTCGGATGGATCACAAGGTGGGCCTACCGGGTTATCAAAAGCAAGACTTTTTTCCGTTCTAATCTATAATGATGAACAAAGAAATCTGAGATGAGGATGAGTTTTGACAAATCACTGATTTAGTGATCCATTCAAGGTGTAGCTGGTCAGCCCCCACCAACATGCCACCCAGCCCTCCCCTCCTGATCTTGATTTAGGCTAATGAGACTTGGACATGCTAGACTTGAGTAAGGATGATCAGACGATGATTAGCACAAATTGGAGTCCAAACCAAATCTGACACAGAAGTGGGTCGGCCTAACTAGCCCATGGACTGACCCTACCTATAGGGGTCTCAAAGAGCCAGCTAATACGGATGAGTTGGGCAATTACGCACTCAAACTCGTCTGACTCGTCAGAAATGTGTGGCCTACCGAGCCAAGTCAAAGTGACTGAGTCGGTCTGAGCTGGATGAGTTAAAGAGCACGCCTGAAAAATGATGCCACTTTTATTGTATGTTTCACGTTTCAAATTTCGTTTCGTAGTTTGACACGAAAGATCGCCGAGTTATGACCGGGTCATTGGCTCTCCCACACCCACATCGTATGAAACAGACAAGAGTGAGAACTTTTTTAAGAGATAAGAATATACGTGGAATCTTTTAACTCATTCTTTTAATATCTAGGTAATTTAATATAATATAATATTATAGGGCAATGCTTGATTCTCCTGTGCGGATGTCTCACGTGGCACTCTATCTAGTTTGTACAGTCTATCTTAAAATGGAAATGGAGGATGAAAAGATTTAAATGAAACATATAATATAAACTTCAAGTTTGCTAGATTAACTTAACCCTTTGAGCAATAGCCCTCAAGTCAAATAATTTTATTTTATAATAGTACAAATAAGTTCAACAATTTTAGAATACCTCGTTTTTCATGATTTTAATTGAATCATGAGTTAATAATCGAATGAGTATCAAAAACCTAGGGATAGTGACAATCCAATGAAGATAGTAGGTGTAAGGTTTTAAATTGATTATAAGAGGTCTCATATGGGCCCTACAAAGGAGTCCATGTGGATTGGTCCATGCGAGACTTTTGGAGTCTAAATCCATCGTTGCAACTATTGCACAACAAACATATAACAAGGTTTTAGAACTACATTGTGGTATCCACGTAGGGATGCTTTCGACTTATTTAGATGAATTTGATCCTCTAAACTGCTATATTGTTGAATTTTAATTCAAAAGGAGTGAGTCCAACTGTCCAATTGAGCACATAATAAAAACATAACGCCAACTTAAAATTGTTGATGGCATAATGTTATTCAGTTTTCTTCACATGCTCAATATAATGGTGAAGCCCACTTTTTTTGAGCTGAGATTTGAGAATATGGTATTTCAGGAAATGAAGTTCATCTTGAATAGTCGAGAGATTATCCCTATGCGCTAGTCACACAATGGAGTTTTAGAACTTTGTTACAAGGTTTACATGTAATAGCTGGCGTAGAGGATTGGGGCTCCAGCAAGGGCCACATATATCATTATTAAGCAGGTACAAAATCTGTGGTGCCAGCCATGATACAAACTCTATTCCAGGCCACCTTGGGGCCAAGCTAATTATAGGAAGGGCGGGATTAAAGAAAAAATCTAATCAAGAGTTGGTGATGATCTTGACTTCCAAATCTATAGCCGTCAAATTTAATAGTTCTAAAGATATGATTTTTTTAATTTTATTCTTGACAATAGTAATTTCCTCAAAATGGGTGACTGCCAATTTATGGGCAATGAATATAGCAGATGTTAGTGACCATACGTCGGCCAAGTTGCCAAAAAAAAAAACAAGGTTATCACCTTCCAAAGCTGAGATGGACTCTCATGGAAATATTTTTTCACTAGAAAGCATAGCATTCTATAAATTATTCAAAGTCCAACCATATATAAGACCACTAATATAACTCAGCCACCACTTTAATCATCAATGCTTTTTATCTTCTTAGACGAAGACTTACAAAGCTGTCCCTGTCCTTATATCCCTCTGCTGACCAGTGATCAACCTATCAAAAACCTGTCTTTTGCATGTTTTGTTTAAATAATTTGACATTAAGATTTATTGGTTAAAAATCTGTATTTTAGTTTTTTAACTCACCTACATTTTCTTAAATTTTCTAAAATTGGTTTCTCTATAAGTTAAAAGTATTTTTATGGAGATTAGTTGGTAGTCGCTTTAGATTTACTTAATTCATTTACCAGAAGCCCTGTCGTAGGCATTTATAAGGAATCATTAAGATTTGTTTAACATGCCTTTGGCTTTCAAGTGTTTCTTAAATGAGAAGCTATGAACTTTCCTTATGAGACATGTTTTATGAAATGTTATATGAATCACGCTTAGATCTAATCAACAAATAAAAGGAAAGGTTATCAAATCAGCACTGAGGCAACTGAAAACATAATGATGACTTCAAGTATAAAAAAACAATAGCCAAGGTTCTACTGAGAAAATGTCAACTGAAATCAATAACTCTGTAATATAAGTCTATTTGGAGTTTGAGGAATACTTGTCTGAGAATTATCAAAACCGCCATTGCTTGTCATAAAATATTCCAATAGATCTTTATTTCTAAAAGTATTTGAAATTTCAGAATTTGGGGCATTCAATATTGGTACTTTAGCTATTTTTTGTGGTTCATTTTTTAAATTTTTCTGTGAAACAAATAATTTAAAATTTTTAGGTAGAGAAGGTCTAACAAGCATTGAGATTACTAACCCATAGATAGGTCAGTGATAAGGTATCCCCTTTTCCACAACCAGGGATCCTGGTTGCTTTGATGGCTAGGGACTTGTATAATATGCTTGAGTGCAGCACCCAAGTAATTTACCCGTCTAAATAAAATAAAATAAAGCAATGGTTTCAAGGTTAACTCAAAGTTATGCTATGACCCAACATCCATCACCAAATTTCCGTACTTTGTGTTTTTTGGACTGCATTTTAAAATAGAGAAATATAAGAGAAGATACAAGCCATAGTTTAAAATCTATAATATAGGTAGTTTTATCCACCAATTTCCTCCATATCTAAATAAACACAAAGTTGAATGGTATGAAAGAAAATTTGTTGGGATAATTTAAAACTATTTCATTAGAATTGAAACACCTTAAACACAAGATTCTCAATTACCAAAGATGCACCAACCATGGGGATAGAGGGCTGGCCTTATGGATAAAGCGCTCGCTTCCATAACTTTGATTAGGTTTCAAACTCTTGTGAGCCCTTTACATCTTATGTCTTAGCTACTAGGCCAACCAAGAGGAAAAAGCAAAAAAAGATGCACCAATCATGAGGGATCAACTTCTCTTTACATAAATGCAAAACAATAATCAAGTTCTCATTTTTAATGAGCCTGTAGCACAATAGAAGATGCTCACTATTGTAATTTTGAGGCTTTTGTTTTATGTCACGTTACCTGTAAAAATTATTTTCATTTTTGTAAATTTTCAAAATATTCATAAAGCAAGCACAATTCAAATTAATTCACCACCAATCATTAATTTTGCAGGGCCGCACTTTCCTAATAATAAAGGCAATGTTTGATACCTTAGAAAAATAAAGCAATTCTACCTTTTAAAATAAAAGAAGTTCAAATTAGAATAAAAGCCTTTTTAGGAATGACAATCTCACCCATATGTAAGATTAAGGGTATTTTGATAATTATATTAAATAATATTTTTTTATTCTCATATGTCCCTTTAGAAAAAATAACAATATTTGAATATTTAAAAGAAGCATTAACTAGAAGCTACATAAAAGAAAAGAAGTAGGTAACATTTACAGCTATATATTTATCATCGATGATCCTATTATGAAAAAAAAAAACATGTTTTTCCTGTAGGAAAACATTTCAGATAAGCCCTTCAGATTCTACCATATTACAAAAAGAAATACAAGTTTCAAACCTTTTAGAATTAGAATTTAAGTTTTCTAATAAGTTTTCAATTAAGAACACCTAGCCATTTAAATGCATTTTTGTAACTTTTTTTTCATCTTTTCATAATGCCAAAATTCTCTTCACTTAAATACTGCTTGTTGGTGTGGGATGCTAATTACTATCAACCATAATAACAACTCGGGTAAAAGAAAAGAGGAAAAGATGGAGGAAGTGAAGGAGGATTTAGTTCCAATGAAAAATAATTTAGATGAAAATTTTAGTTTTTAATTTAGAAAGTTTTGAAAGTTGTAATTTTTTAAATTAGATAAAAAGTTAAAAATTATTTAAGAAAATTTATTTCATTCATTGCAGCCTTCCCAGCTGTAGATGTGAAGAAAGTTTTATTAGTCTTTATATGAAGAAAGAAAGAAGACAAAGACAGCTGACATGATGGAGTTTTGTGTGAAGAGACAAACTTCTCATTCTGTTCTCTCTTTTCTCTCTCCAATAAAAAAAACAAGTAAAAGATAAACCCATCATTTCCTCTCTCTCTCTCTGTCTTTCAATAATTTCTTCCTCAGATTGGTCTGCTTTCTCTTTCCAAGGCTCTCTCTGTAATTTCATCCACCCTTCATTTCTCTCTTCCTGCCCCCATTAAAGTTTTCTCCTTTCAACTTCAATTCTTGTGCTAGCCTTTCCTTCCATTCTTATTTCTACCATTTTCTCTTTCTTGTTCTCAACTACAGGAAAAACCCACGTCTTATCTTCTTCCTTTCATGGCAATCCTTCTGTTTTAATTTTACCTCATTCTACCCAAAATCACCCACTATCTATCCCCTTTTCTCCCACAAAGAAAACCCATCTTCATTGATCTTCCCCTCTACATATAAAGATTTTATCTTTGCTATCTTTCTCCTTTTTCACTTCAATTCTTGTGCTAGCCTCTCCTTCCATTCTTATTTCTACCCTTTTCTCTTTCTTTGTTCTCAACCACGGGTGAAAAACCCACTTCTTATATCTTCCTTTGATTGGAATCCTTCTGTTTCAATTTTACCTCATTCTACCCAAAATCACCCATTATCTCTCCCCTTTTCTCCCACAAAGAAAACCATCTTCCTTCAGCTTTCTGACTACCTCTCTACCTATAAAGATTCAATCTTTATCCTTTTTTACAGAAAAGGGCAGCTGGGTTTGCGAGAAAGCTACCAGAAGGCCATGTCTCCAGCTCCTGGAGAGCTGAAATTGGCCGAATCGTCACTAGCATCTGCTTCTTCGCAAGGATCGCCTGACGGGTCTTGTTTCTCTAATCTCAGAGGCGTCCAATGGCGTATAGATCTTGGTATCCTGCCTTCTTCTTCCATCGAGGATCTTCGCCGCACGGCTGCAGACTCTAGAAGGAAGTAAGATCCTATGAGGTTCTATGTTCTTCTCATCTGGGTTTTTGTTTCTTTGGCGTTTTTTGTGCTTTAAAGCTCCAAAATGGCATAAAGGTATTGGCTTTGGCTTGGGGTTGTTGGGTTTAATGTGTTTGGAAAGTGGGTTCTAAGAAAACTTGAAGTTCTGTGCTTTCTCCTCTGGATTTTTCTTTTGTGGTTTGATTTGTGAAGTCTATGAAGGTTGGTAGATTTGACAAAATCTGATTTTTTTTTTAACCCTTTTGTGGTTCTCTAATTGTTGGGTTCTTTGTGGTTTTGATGCTTAGATTTGCATATAAGAGGTGCCAAGGTTTTGATTTCCACGATTTTGGGTCTTGAGATAGCTTGGATTCTCACAAGGTTATTTTCAATGATATTGGAGAAATTCTTTTGATGGGGGGTGTGGGGAGGGGGGGCTCTTGGTTTAGTATGGATTTACATTGGGTTTTTACGCTTGTGTTTTGCTTGATGAAATTGCTTTCCATTTTAAGTTTCTCATCAAGGATATTTGTGAGTTGAAATTCAAGAGCCTTTTTTTTAAATGAGCGTTTTTATTTAATATGCTCCTTGAAAGAACTTCCTGAAGTTTGCATGGTAGTTAGCATAGGTTTTCAAAGGTTGCATGGTTCAGGTTGATCAGTAGTTCTTTATTCTGCATGAGTGGTCCTGCTTCTGTAGTTTAATATCTGGAGTTATGCAAAGGAAGGGGTTTTAGTTTATTTTCAGTTTGATTTCTATATGATTTAATGCGTCAAAGCTGTAGTTATAATATGCTTCTTCTTGGGATTAGCCTAGTCTTCAATTTCAAGTTACATTTATTTGTTGATAGTCTTGGATTACAAGTTGTCTTTATTTTGTTGATCTTCCTTTTGTAGTTTTGTTCATGAAGATTGAAGGATCTTGCTAACATTTTCTTGTGATGGGAGTATTCTTTTTTATTTTAAAGAATAGTTCTTGGATATGCCACTTGTGTTTGGAGTAAGCTATTTGATTTTGTTGCTTCTATCTCTGCAAGAGTACTGTCGGTGTGAGTTTCTCTTCGTGCTCTATGAGTTTTTGGTTGGCTTCCACCATAGAGAGAGAGAGAGAGAGAGAGAGAGAGAGAGAGAGAGAGAGAGAGAGAGAGAGAGAGAGCCCTTATCTTGGCTGGATAATAGTTGATGTTGAGAGACTTGGGTGAGTATGTTACCACAAAATTTAAAAAAAGAAAAAAAGGAAAAAGTAGAAAATAAGAAAATAAAATAAAAGAAAAGTTGATCAAGAACTCTGGGTTTGAGCTCTATTTTCTGAATGTCCATTCTCTTCATTGTCTTGGATTCAAACTTTCAGCTCTGCCAATTACTATAGAATTATCATTTATTTTATTGTTGGAATCGAGCATTTAACTAGGCAAAATACCTGTAAAAGGATTTTGTTACAGGATTTTTGTGCTTAGATGTGTTGGATCTTCATTCAAATCCAGTTTTTGGTCTGTACGTGGTTGTGTAATGAATTTATGGATTATGGACATCTTTCCCTAAATACATTTCTCTTTCTTGTTCATGTTTTGGTTTGTCCTGAATTGTTGGGTAGGTTGTTCTCTACTTGTTCATCAGCTGCTTTGTTGCAATAAGGTGCATCCTGTTTTTGATCTTTTCTCTGTTGACTCATTCATAGGTATGCTAGATTGAGAAGACGCCTTCTGATTGATCCACACATATCTAAGGATTATGGAAACAAAGCTTCTGATGTTGTGATGGACAATCCACTATCTCAAAATCCAGGTGATTTTTGGAATGGATTGCAGATTTCAGTTTTGTAATAACCATTTAGACTCCATCTCATTTGTATCCTCTCTTGTTCCTTAAAGTTGTGTATGTATTGCTTTTTGACACATTCTCTCTGCAGATAGCATGTGGGGCCGCTTCTTCCGTAATGCTGAGCTGGAAAAAATGGTCGACCAGGATTTGTCTCGATTGTATCCTGAGCATGGCAGCTACTTCCAGACATTGTCATGTCAGGCCATGTTGAGAAGGATTTTGCTGTTGTGGTGCCTCCGACATCCAGAGTATGGTTATAGACAAGGTAAGTTGTAGTTGCCATTGCAATTTTATCCTATTGAACTTCAAGCTAATCAAGTTTATGTTTTTATGTGAAATTCTGGTCAGGTTTAAAATCCTTATGTGCACTTCTTTTATACTTACTAGGTTGAGTAGTTATTTTGTTTAGTTTTGTTGATTTGGCACATGAGGGAAAGATCCAAACCTGTCATTTGGCGGGCCCTATCTTGGTTAACTACAGCCTAATGTTCAGAGATTGAACCGTCCTGACCATTCTTCTTATTCTTCCTTCTTTTTGAACTATAGTCACTGTTTTCTCTTAAAGGCTTGGGATTTTCTCCTTGGCCTGGTTTCTGGGATGTGGCATACCAGATGAATGAAACGAATTATCTACACCTGTCACATATACAGCTCTAGAGTTACTGATCAGGATAAAATTGCAAATATCTAAATTTTCTGATTTATGGTCACTTCCTGGCAATTAGATATCTTTTGCGCCTGTTGTCTTTTTTGTTTGTCTGAGATTACTTCACTGTAACATCTGAAGATGAGTAAACGGTTCTCTACTACAGGGATGCATGAACTCTTAGCTCCGTTGATATATGTTCTTCATGTTGATATCCAACATCTTTCACAAGTACGGGAACTTTATGAAGATCATTTCAGTGACAAGTTTGATGATATGTGTGACCAAGAATGCGGTTCGGCTTATACTTACAACTTCACAATGATCAGCTCTCCTGTTTCCTCAAAGTTGGCAATGAATGATGACGGAAAAACTAGTCAAGGGCCTGCAACCACCGTCTGCAGCCTGGAAGAGCTTGATCCCACTGTAAAGACTATTGTATTGCTAAGTGATGCTTATGGGCCAGAAGGTGAATTGGGTGTTCTCTTGTCTGAGAGATTTATGGAACATGACGCATATTGCATGTTTGATGCATTGATGAGTGGAGCTGGTGGTGCAGTGGCCATGGCAGACTACTACTCACCCTCGTCTTCTGTCGGATCCCCCTTGGGCTTACCTCCTGTTATCGAAGCATCTTCGGCATTGTACCATTTGCTTTCAATTGTTGATTCATCCCTTTATAGTCACCTTGTTGAGCTTGGGATTGAGCCTCAGTACTTTGCACTCCGTTGGTTGCGTGTGTTATTTGGACGCGAATTCTCATTAGAGGATCTCTTGACTGTTTGGGATGAAATATTTGCTTCCTGCAATATCAAGTCACTGCTGGGCAGTGAGGATGACTATTTGAACAGCCTCATGCTATTGAGTTCTCCTCGGGGAGCATTCATCGCAGGGATAGCAGTTGCGATGCTTCTTCAAGTAAGGTCCTCTCTTCTTGCTACTGAAAATGCAACTTTGTGCCTCCAGAGACTACTGAACTTCCCCGAAAATGTGGATGTGGAGAAGTTAATACAGAAGTCAAAGTCATTGCAGGCCCTTGCACTTGATACATTCACCTCCCCATCTCCTTCCCTGGGGGCCATCGACAGAAGCAAATCAGCAAGTGTCAGATGTTATAGCCTTTCTAAAGGGTCAGTGTCTCCAAAGATGCCACTTAGTTTGGTACCCGAGAGTTACTGGGAAGAGAAATGGAGAGTACTTCACAAGGCTGAGGAACTCAGGCAAGGAAAGCCAATTGCTCCACTTTCAGTAGGAAAAGAAGTGTATAGGGAGAAGGAAAAACTGAGTCTCGCTAGAACAGAATCGGCGCCACCTTCATTGAAAGTATCAGATGGGAAAAAGGATTCTCAAATTTCTGTTAGGCGAAGGCTTCTAGAGGGTTTGTCCCAGGAGCTTGGTGGTGATGTGGATTTTGAGAAGTCAGGAAGCAATGAAGTTGTGGGTGCAGCAGATCCCATCATGATGGAGAAGGAATTATATGATGACCCTTCTGAACAAAATGGCTTAGAGGACAGCTTTAATTGCATGACTGGAGGTGCTTGTTTGAGTGAACCTCCCGCTGCCACTGAAGAGAACTCCTCGGTTTGCTCTGCAGCGACAAGTCCTCATAGTACTACTAATGACCATGAAATTGATTCGGAGAAAAGCAGTATCATGTCCAATTCATCTGCTGATGACAATGATGATGAAACAAATAACAATGAAGAAATGTACAGTAGTGCAGTTTTTGATGATCCTCCATCCAACTCACCCCCAGACATGATTGCAGCGAGCCATCAATCAGATGCAGGTGGTGTAGAACAAGCAGCAGTTTCTAATGAGCGCAAGCCTGTATCCAGTAAATTTCAGTGGTTTTGGAAGTTTGGCAAATCCAGTGAAGGGGCTGTCGGTAAAGGTGATAAGGAAGTGGGGCAACCGGGGAACGTCGGAAATCAAAATGCAGTCAAATCCTCATTACTTACGTCTGACTTCCATAATTCGTCCAGTACTAGGACCACTGAGGACACAGCTGACAAGAATGTCATGGCCACTTTGAGGAATCTTGGACAATCAATGCTCGAAAACATTCAGGTAAGACCATTTTGATGCTTAGGATGTTATATGATGCATTATTACCACTAAGCTTATGCTTTGCCTCTGTTTCTGTGAAGATGAGATTTTTTTATTTTTATTTTTATTATTATTTTTTTTATTGCAATTGCATGAGTTCTTTTCCATTTTGAGTTTAGACAAATAGTAGCAATTTCTTTCCTTATATTTCAGCCAATTTCAACTATTCGTGCCCAGCAAGCAACACATAATCCATTCAGAATAGAATTCAGATTACATCATATAAACTCCTCGTGGAGAATATAGGATCTGTTTGGATGGGTATTACCTGAAACATTTGGCAATGTGTGCTGCATTGTATTTGGGCCAATAGAGTATTTGGAGCACATATCAAACAGGCTTCCATTTTCCTCATTTTACTTAAAGGTTAGGGGAGAGTGCATATGTTGAGCCATGAAAAATAGTTTACTTCTAATAATTTCATGAATAACTCTGGTATTGCTTTATCTCTTTGCGGTTTTAATTTAGTGTAAAATGAGCTCTCAAAAGAAAGTAGAACTCTGATTAATTAGGTCATTCATTATAAGTATATTATAAGTTTGTCTAATGTACCGTGAATAGCTGTTTTTCATATCACTTTTTCTACTGCTAATGGTAAAAAAGGGTACTCTTCATGTATATAAGGATTGGGTTCACTACCATGTTGCGCAGGTAATAGAGTCGGTCTTCCAACAAGATCGGGGTCAGATAGGCTCTCTGGAGAGCTTGTCTAGGAACATTCTAGGTGGCAAAGGACCAGTTACAGCCATGTCAGCTCTCAAGGAGCTTCGGAAAATTAGCAACCTTCTATCGGAGATGTGAGGTGATCTCTACATAAATTGTATAGATGCATTTTGTAATTACTATTCATTCTTGCTAAATAAACTGGGATTGAGATTTTGGGGTTCTCTATTTTCTTTTGGTCTCATTCCATCCAAATTCATCTGATTACTTAAAATATTGGAGTGTAAAATCTCTCAGATCATTATGTTAGTTGGCAGTTGCTTATGTAATATATATATATATATTTTTCACATATGGAGTGCTCTCTCTCTCTCTCTCTCTCTCTCTCTCTCTCTCTCTGTGCGAAGTCCCCCACAAATACGAACAACTGAGTTTACCATGTGATGTGGATTTCATCCTGGTGTAGAGAAACCGTGTCTGTATGTACCCATTTCAAAATTACCCATGTTTTGGTAGATCTGGCTGCTGATCATGATGAACATCCATTGCAAATGCTTCTCCTCCACCCAACCTTGTGTTGAGTCATACTCAGTGATCATCGATTCATCGAATGCAAGACTCGGTGCTTTCAAATTCATCAGCCTTTAAATGTTCGTAACTCAAAATTATGTATGCGCAAAGAAGAGATTTCATAAAGGAATGATGCTTTAAGTGGGGCCCGCTTCGATGCATGAGGCTAAGGGAGGCTTGCCTAGTGAAAGATTTGAACATGGATTATAGAAATGCAAATATCTGGCAGAAGAAATGATCTTAGCCTTCAGTGTTAGGTCATAGAATAGTGATTAGCTCACTTTGAGAAAATCCAAAAAGAGTACTTTCGAAGAAGGATAGTACCCCATTGGTAAGCTTTGAAAGTGCATGGTAACTTTGAAAACTATATATGGAGCAACTCCTCTTTCATTAAACTGGAAATTTTCTGTTTAATAGCTGTAATTTTAATGTTTATGAAGAGGCTAGGACTTAAATAAGTAAAGCAGCATCTGTACTGGATTTGCAGTCAATTTGATGAATAGAGTGTGGTCTTCCAAGTTGCTATCGCATTGCCTGGAAGAGGTTGCATCCTGTGGGGCATCACTGCTATAAGCCCACAAATTGACAAGCCATGCATTTGGGTGAAGTAAAATCCTTTTTTTTAATTTATCTGTGATGTAACATATATTTAAAAAAAGGAAGAGTAATACAAAAGGAAGCAAAATAACGGGGATAGGTATAAAAGCCTTAAATCAAATTTTATTCAACAAAATAGAAAGACGATACAGATGCCACAAACTTTAAATTCCAAAAAAGCACCATTCTGTCGACTCTTTGCTTGGCCAGCGAATATGTAAAGCGAATATGTAAAGTCATTTGCCGAATGGAGAATATGCTTGAAGACCACCCTCATCAATGAAGATAAAGCTTTAATTTTATTGGAAATGTATAGAAATTAAAAAAAAAAACCTTGCCTTTCAGCTAAATCCAAGAAATCCTGAGTGTAGTAAAATTCCAGAAACAAGCACTTGTTTGTGGTTCTGCTAATTAAACTCCATTACTATAATTGGACCTGTTAATTGAATCCAAACTAACCCAGACAAAATCTAGAATCGCCGAGACGTGGCTAAAACCCTTCCCGGACCTGAACCTTTGCAGGTATTGGCCATGTTTGTTTTTGGTTTTGGGATGTGAAAGGCCTTAAACCTGACCAGATAGAGTGCCACAAGTTTATGGTGGCAGCAGGGAGATCACATTAAATTGAGAAGGTGGGTGGTACAGATGGGTCGGTCATAATCTGTCACACATTTAAACCATTCAAATCTTAAGGTATTGGACAGCCCTGCCCACTCAAAAGCATCATTCTTTTGTTCACCATCTGACTGACAGGCACAGGGACCTTAAGGCATACCACCAACCACAAGTCACCAACCACAATTCAAGTTGAGTTTTATGGATGGACCAGATAAACCAACCATCATTTCATTCCATCCCATCCCTTCCCCTCCCCTCCCATCCCCACTAACAAGGCCCTGCTCTTTCTGCTTGCATGTGGGTCACCTGCCAAACAGAAGTTAGTATGATAGAGATGTACTCACTCTACTCACAAGTCAAAGAAAGGGTGCTCTAT
Organism: Sextonia rubra; assembly: GCA_037013555.1. Taxonomy (NCBI): domain Eukaryota; kingdom Viridiplantae; phylum Streptophyta; class Magnoliopsida; order Laurales; family Lauraceae; genus Sextonia; species Sextonia rubra. The sequence continues at coordinate 2,385,149 of JASUAD010000027.1, forward strand.
TTGCTCGCGAGTCAAAGAAAAGGTGCTCTCTCTCTCTCTCTCTCTCTCAGAGAGAAAGAGAGATTCTATATTTATCTTCGGAGATGACAGCCACAGCAATAATATGGATGGCGGTGGTGCACTGGCTTCATTTGTGGCAAAGTTTATAGATGATGATGGGTCATCCCATCTACCTGTTAGTGGTGGCCTCTGCTACACAGTGTCGCTCTTATGCAATTGCCAAACATAATGGCCAGCCATTCATCCACTAAGTAGAATAGAAGAAAAGATAGTGGATACAGCACTACTACCCCATAACAAGTCCACGAATGGGATCGAAACCCTGCTGAGCAGACACTATATTATTGAGGATCTTGTCCCACATTCACACTTTTTGGACTGACCAAAAAATTATTCAAGATAAATAATAATAATAATAATAATAATAAGAAGAAGAAGGCCTGCACAATTGACCAAAACAAGGCAAATTTTCAGAGAATAAATGGGGAAATGCAATCAAGTTAACATGACATTGACAATTAAAAGGAGTTTCTAGCCAGATTATTTTAAGGGGTCATTTGGCAAGTTTACATGTGATACGAAAATGGTCCACATACGTCAATGAGTTACATGTAACATATTTCATTGTTTGTCATACTCACCCTCTTCACACGTGAATTTGAGTGTATCCAGTGACTTACTATTTTACACAAATTTCTTAAAATCATGATGAATAAAAATGTAAAATTGGACCTCAAGCCATTTTTGGCCTTCTAGAGAGGATAAACAGTTTGGATTATGAAAATAGAGCCTACAAAAGTCCCGAACTACAAATTTTAGGACTTGGGTCTTTTCACAAATATCTAAAAATCCGTGATGAATTTTAACATGAAAATTGGCACTCATGGCTGTTTTAAATATTATAAAAAGGATGGTTCAGATCAAGATTTTGAGGTCCACACAAATATAAAAATTGAGAAAAAAAAACCTAACTACATTGAAGGGATGTCAAAACCATGTGTAAAATAAGTAGGTACATCCAACAGTCGATTGTTTAACAGTACATCAAATGGTTTGAACTTTTTTTTCCCCCAAATATCTCAAAGTCCTTAATAAATCAACAGCTTAAATTTGGTCTCATAACCATTTTTGACCTTTTAAATACATCTAAAAGTTTGGATCTTGATTTAAGTAACCAAAAAACTAAAAAAAAAAAAAAAGACTGCCCACAAAATCTCAGCGGGTTATCCTAGGATCGCACAGTAACGGTTCTATTTCACAGGGTCCAAATGCAAAAAAGTGTCTACTTTTCACATTATATTGATACTGCCGTTTACGCATGTGAAACATAAAGTAGTGCAAACAAAAGTGTGATTTATAATGGTTATGCACTAAACATCGTTTAAATATGGAAATGGGTGCAAACAGACGGCCCCTGATGACTAATCGGGTAAGTGCAAAATAATCTGTTAAATTAAAACTCTATGGACCGTTATAAGCACTTGATCAGGGTGATTCTCACAGCAACATAATATTCAATGGACGGTTTTAAGCACTTGATCAGGGTGATTCTCACAGCAACATAATATTCAAACTTATAGGCCACACCTTCCAAACATTTATCAAGGTCAAGGAAAAATTCTCAACTAGGAGTACATAAAAATCACGCTCATTTTTTGCAGACTATGTAATGGAACGTACATATCAGATGTCCCAATGATCGATACAAGCATGCCATATATCACAAATACATGGTATTGTGGGGAAAATAGGGTAAAAACTCATTCCTAACTAGCTGATAAGGCCACCCAATCCAAGACTCAGTAGATTCCAGGTATAATCCTGTAAGGCACTTTCTCACAATACTGTTTCCAGTATTTCTGATACCTGTTCCAATACCATTGCAAAGAGTTTAAAAAGCATTGATCAGTATAAATTGAAATCATCAAGAGTAATATTAAATTAGAATAACATCATGATCACACAGCTTCTCACACACATTAAATTAGATGTGGAAAAGTGGAATGCAATCTGGCTGATAAAGAAAAGCAGGAATGTAACCGAAAAGACCAGAACGCCATATGCAGTGGATTTGACAGCAACGAAATGTTAATTAAGATAAATTATAAACGACAATATGTAGCCAGATATACAATAGGCTTGCATATGGCCCAGTGAAATCTGCACTTGCAGCCCCTACTTGGCTAACCATTGGATAAAGCTCTTCACATGATGGGTAGTGTGTCTGACAATGATCTTCACCATTGGATTGAAACGATGTAGATGAAGTGATTAATATGCATCTCTAAATACACTAGTGCCCTTTATAAGTAATCAAGTTTGAGAATGATCAGAAGCCGAACCCTTTGAATTTTTCTCATGCCTAGATGAGTTTCATGTTTGTTCTTTTTTTCTTATTCAGTGAGAAAAACCACATGTAAAGACAACCCCACTGGGAAGGGTGACAAATGCTTATTCACAATAATAAAGGTATTGAGATATCTTATAGGGATACTTGATAATAGACAATGTATCCCAATCAAATCATACCAAGCACTTATTCTTTCTCCCCTCTATTGTGAACACACACTGTCCCTGCCATGTATTCATTCATATCTCATTGCATGCCCTAGTCATATCAATATTTTATCTGAGCATCAAAGTTGATGTCTTGTTCATGTCCGTGCCATGTTCCAGCTGAGACGATGGCCATAAGGATTGGTATCCAGGAGGCTTTTCACCTTTACATTTTTCATGTCATTGCGGAATGACTCCCAACACACTATTGGATCAGCCAGTGGCCAGTGCCCGCCTCCTTGGTCTCTAGCCAATGTGGATGAAGAAGTGTTTGACATTGCTAGATGTCCTCAAGCTTCTTTCCATCATGTTAATTGGAGTGCAAATAACTATAAGGAGACGGATAAGCTGGCTAAAGATGGAGTTACGAGTGATCCTTTGGTTTTTGGTACAGACTCTTTTATTCCTCTCAAAAAGGCTTATTTTAAGCTTCTCAGCTTTTCTCTTTGTACATTGTTGTTCTTACCTACTTGGAGACTAAGCTCTTACATTTTGCCCCTGGCTAATATATCCCCTTCTATTAATAATAGCAGTCATCTTTCAAAAGAGAACCAAATGGTCACATCAGTACAAATTTGAGACCAGTACTAATTCATGGGGTGTAAGAGGGGGTGGATTGATCATAGATGGACCCCAATACACTAAAAAAAAAAGGCAGGAAAAGTGGTAGAAATTACAGAAAGTAGAAAGATGCCTATATTCTATATTTTTTTTTTCTGACTGTAACTCACAAAGGTAGAACTGCCCTTTGGATGACTGCAGCTGGCATATGGATCACAACCGACAACTGACATCCTCTGACTGGCTACTGAAGACATGCCTCAATAGCATGAATGAAAATGGGATGCTTAGCATGGAGGATACTACCTAAAGCCCATCCCACAAAATCTCATACTCAAACCTAGTTATGCCTAAAATGGTTTATTAAGCTCCAAGTTTTTCTCCTTTGGGCATCCATATGTCTGAAGCATGCTAACCAAATCTCATGGTTTGAAATGGTTTAGAAGTGTGCTATTTCCAGTGAAAGAGTGGGCTAACTACAATATATGATGCTTCATATTTGTTCAGTTGGAATTTTCGGAAGGAATTCTGGTTAACATATTTATAAACTGCAGCCTACTTCCAAACTTGAGGTAGTAACTGTGGCTTCTTGCCATTTTGGCTATGGAAAAATTAAGATTGTTTCCTGCTTCTCAGGTATTCTTTACCAGTAAATTCCCCTGATTAGGAAAATGGAGAATCCCCTTGTCCTTTATCAAGAGACCTTTTTTTTTTTTTTTGGACTGTGCTTTCAAAATGGCAAGAAGCCAAGCCCATCCATAGGTAAAATAACTGTTTTAAGTCAGATGCTTCTGTCTGGCACACGTTTACAATAAACAAGTTTGCAAAATTAAAACAAAAGACTGCTTTTGAGCTATTTGATGCCTGACCACATCTGATTTCTATTTGTTGGGAGCTGCAGTGCCAGTGTCATCAAGAGATGCACGGAGAGCAAAAAAAAAAAAAGAAAGACTAGAAATAACAATGAACCTATGAGGTTATCGTTTTCTTACTTGGATAAACATCTGTCATCATCCCTTTTTGCTCGGTCAAAAAGAAGGATCGTCAGGAAGACCACATAGAAGTAAGGCAGGAACTGAAAGCATTTGTTATATGGAAATTAGAAACAAGACATGTGAAGCTTTAAAAAAAAAAAGCAGTAATAGGATGAGGACCATTACATGACTGAAAAGAGCTGGAACAGTCCAGAAAAAAGCAGCTAATATTTCAGGCACATAATGGAAGTGACGAGACAATCCCCACCTGAAATAACAATGATGTAGAAGATTCAGTTCCTAATTGATGTGTCTGTGCATGGGTGGGTGGGTGCAGTAGCAGACCCAGGATTTTTGTCTGATGGGGGTAGACAATGAAAATAATATTTTCTTCATTATTTTGTTGTTTGAAGGGCATGAGGGGTTATTTCTTTATAAAGCATGGGCCACCTGGCCCATAGGCTCTTTTCTGCTTTTCTGCGGTCCGCCCCCTGGATGGGTGGGTGGTTGGGTGGGGGGGAACTTAGTCTGTTGAATCAGAAACAGTTTGCAGGTTGTTTACTCTGAACTTGGTAACTGTTACCCAACATTTCTCTGATCATTAGTTCCACCCTGGGATCAATACCCTTAGGACCTGTTTAGTTGAGAGCATTCGTGAGGGGAATCTCTGAAAGAAATGCAGATGCTGTCCAAGGGAATTCTAAAAACCCTATTTGATCTATTTTGAAGGTGAGAATTAGCTGAGCTGGCCATGTAAATTGTCACTTTTGGCCAGCAGAACTCCCACAATTCCAGATTTTTTAATACTACTAGGGCCTGAGCATTCTGGAATTCCACTTTGGAGGACAGCATTTGGATTTCTCCAAAAGCTCCAAATAAGAAATCCTGGCATGCATGAAAACAAACGGACCCTCACTTTCTTACCACCCATACAAAGGCCTTATCGAACAGCTAAAGATCATCTCAGAGAAATTAGATTGGCCCTTGGCTAGATGGATCTCACTAGATGGATTATTAAGATCACAGTGAGGCCCAAAAGGCCGCAAGTAGTATAAGAAGATATTCATCATATGATGCATAAGGTACTGCACATGGCATAAAGGCCATCCAATGAAAAATATTTCCAATGTGCAATAGAATACTTCATATGTGGCCCAGTAAAACATGATAAAAGATGAGTTCTCTAGAGTCGAACTTGTTTAGTACCCAACCAAAAGATAAGTTTTTCAAATCACTGTTAATTTCTGGCTAACATGATGCAAGGACCAGGTCAATATGGAACTCACCAGCCAGAGGTTAAAAGAAGGCTGGATTTTTTTTCCCCATTCGCGGTAGTATAGAAGGCTGTTATCTGCAAAGGAAAATTTCGGATCAATCAATCAGGAGCAGCATGCTCAAGGTAATCCTTGAAACAACTCACACAGATGTAGTATCACAGGTTCAGTAGCAAAATTAAAGAGTCTTATGGAGGGCTGAAACCTTTGATGGAGCTTTTCCCCAAATCAAGCATTTCCCATTTGTTTTTCGAAATTCTTGCCTTTGCCTGTCACAGTCATAATTGACATATATGCACAAAATGCCCGCAACAAGAATAAAAAGTGCAAGCTGCAATTAGAGAGATTGCGTTAGAACTTCCAGGATGCAGAGTGGGGGGCAAGGGGTGAAGGCGCACCTTATGAATTAATGTTTTTGGAAAAATTTTAGCATATATAAGAACAACTAATGTATGTCTTAATCATCAAGTAGCCTTCTACAACTTTATATCTCTTCTACAAATGTATATCTGATTTGCTATTAACCTATTTCCTGGAAAAGTTTTTATTAGTGTACCTGAGTGCCCAGATTGACTGGATGGTTGACAAGGTATAATCCAGGAGAAGTATACACAGAAGGAACCCATACTAAGCATCCCCAGCATATATAAAACCCGGCTGACAAACCAAAAAAGTGCATATCATTAAACCTGGCAACGGAGTGGCTTAGATAAAGAAAACCAATAATCCAAGGCATTAGATTAATTTTTAAGATGGTCCCAAAAGACCAAAACAAATAAAACAAAAGAAACAAACATCAGTCCTAACAAGTCAGAAAGGACTTCAAATGCCACTAATTTGAAGCTCTGGAGATTGTTTGATAGAACAACAGTCTCACAAGTCCAGATTTTTCCTCTAATCCACTAGAAAACAAAATAATGTGCCTAAATGTGCACCCTCCATTTAGGTGGGATCAAGAAAGGAATAAAAATTGGATGGGATAATTAAATGCTACAAACAACTTGGCAACCCATCATTTTATAGTTGTAATTCTTTTAATCTTTATAACCTATCTAACCGCCAACCTGCTATACAGTCTGACACTACCAGTGGAACATTGAGGAACCCCCTAGGCTCAAAGTTTCATAGGAATTTAGGGGATGTGATCCAACCACATCAGATCCCCAATTTCTTCAATTACAATTGTAGCATGTTGATAAACCTCAGAGTATTAATGTAGTGTCAAACAGATAACTCCAATATCAATATCATCATCATTGCTAAAGCCTTATCCCATCTATTAGGGGTTGGCTTTATGAGTTCCATTCCACTCAACCCTATTTACAGCCATGTTTTCAGTATAGGGTTCTAAATTTATAATTTCACTAAACCTTACTTTTCCACTCAACTTTAATGTTGAATTTTGAATTTTTTTAATATTATTGAATTCTGATTTCTAAACACAATATGAGTGAATCCATCTTGAACATTTTGTATTTTAACTTTTCCATACAACAAACAGTAGGAAGCAATCTGCACACCTCGATCATGTGCAATGTCCATAGTGTTCCAGTATCCAGCTTCCCACAAGAAGAACTTGGTTACATATACCACCATCAATGCAGTATTCACCAGCATCGAATCAGAAACTTGACCATTCACTTCATACTGAAATCATTAAGGAAATCAATAAGAAGCACAAACAATAAATGGCAGAAGCATGCTACTAGAAGTTTGCCAAGAAGATCATCATCATCATCATCATCATCATCATCAAAGCCTTATCCCAACCATGTTGGGGTCGGCTACATGAATTTTGTTTCTCCATTCCGTTCTATTTTGAGCCAAATCCTTTGATAAGTTAAAGAAGTTTGCCAAGAAGATCAGTAATGGTAAACAAAGGCATTTTTCAAAAGATCCATTGACATTTACAGAGTAAAAAAATTAGTCCGCTGAGGTTTGCAAAGTTCCAGAAAAAAAAAAATCTAAATTTCAGACTGTGTGTGACATCAATAAGGCATATGTCACCTCAAAAATATTTGTTTGCATGCTTGCACACACTATTTACGTGATATATACAGAATTCATCTAAGGACACACGAAAATAGGATAATGTATGTGGTAATGGCTACTAACCTGTTTGATGCAGTAGGTCAAAGCAAGAACCGCCCAGGACATCATACCAAATCTACAGTTTGTGAAGACCTTTATATCAAAGCTTTTTCCAATTCGTGGATACAGCTCCATTCCCTGCATACAAGCAACGTAAATGATAAGCAGTGAAAGAATCATCTGGGAGGAAGACTTAATTGAATGACTTCTCCAACCAGGGAATCTCGTAAAAATGTCATATGCAAATCGGGCATTTATAGGGTAGAAGACTTCATGTATTATATGCTTCATACATGAAATTTCTTGGGCATAAAACTTTAAATGTCTCCCAGTCCACATTTCACGTTCTCCACGCTTAAGTTATGAACCAGAAATGTACCATAACAGCATAGCCCACCTATTTCTCTTTGCATTGTCATTTCAACACCAAAGTTATCACAGAATCAAGATCATATGGATGATTTTTAGGCTTTTTTTTTAATCAAGAGCGCATATCAAAGAAAAAGCTGCTTCATTTTCACATTTGTATATTTCTTTATTCTGCTATAATGTTTAATATGACAGACACACATTTTCAAACAAGATAGCATCAGAAAACCATGCTTAGAAATGAAGATTTCAATCTAGAAGAAAGATGCAAATATGAAAGCAAAAAAAAAAAAAAAAAAAAAAATCAACAAAAAGAATGAGTTGACAACAGACCAGAAAACTCACCCAGTAGAAATCTAGCAATATGTTCCCTGATGATCCGGAATCATCAGAAGATGGTGCCAAGTGACCCTATGAGCAAAGAAAGGGCAATAGAATGGATAAGAAAGAGTATAGCATAAATAGTAATTCATGTGAGGTTAACAAGTCTGACTAGAAATCATTACTTTTATGTATAAGAAAATGCAAAAGACGAAGCTTCCCATAATCAATGCCGAAAAAATTTCCCCCAAATGGTCATATACAATTGCAGGATTGAATATCCCAAACCTAGATCATAAGCACAAACAAACATGTCAATTATAATGAGCTGCAACTTACTAAATCATAACACAGACACAAAGTAGGCATATTCAGTCAGCAATACTAAATCGGTTTGTCTTAATGACATTTACGAAGTGGAGTTTGTGCTTAAGGCAGGAGACAACTTTAAACCAACACTACAGAATGATAAAGCAATGCGCTTTAAAAATATCAGAAGTAACAAGCACTTAAGACATCCCAGAAATGTTAAAAGGACTAGATGAAAACCTAAGCTCGGACATCAAGAAGTTAGTTGCACAAGGATGACTTTTATATAAGGACTTATGCGATAGCTTCTCTCTAGGAGAAACTAAACCCGGAAATGAAATATATTCCAAGGCAAAATATAACAACTGCAATAAACTTGGAACAAAATATTGACCTCATAACTATTTTTTTTAATCAGCTCCACTCAGGTGCAGTCACAAGCGCACCTTATCAAGCACTCGCGGCGCACCCGACCATTGGATGGGACGTGGTGATGCACATCCACGCATTGGGAGCGCCTGCAAGCACACCTGAGGGATCCCCTTTTTAATTGGAAAAAAAAATTATTGAGAAAATCTACATACAAGTACAAGGCACTCTGCTATATCAACAGTATAGGACTTACTGTTAGCTATAACACTACAAATTTCCCCCCTATGATGTCCACCCAAAAGCCTGGAAGCATATTCCATAAGAAGTCAAAACATAATAATTGTATGAAGTTTCTCTTTCCTTGTTTTGCAATAACATCGGCCTCCTGATTTGCTTCTCTTGGAACATGAAAATTCACTTCCACGCTGTCCCATAAGGCGTATATCTCCCTAAATATGAGGGCCATTTACCATCGTTTGCTCCGTCTTCTCTTAACCCAGCTTATAGCTTTCTTTGATCCCCACTCAACAATCAACTTGCTTGAGAATTTCTGATAAAATCTCTTTCAAGGGCTTGGCGAATAGCCAATAACTCTTAAGAATTTCTTACCTTATTTTCCTACTAAAAAGAACTAGGTTTGTCATCTGTGTCCTCTCCAAACAAACAAAAATTACTAATTCCATGAAACTTACACTAGAATTGGTTTACACAATACCATCATCACATAAGATAAAAAGATGGAGGCGGATGGATAAACAAACATTAAAAGTGTGACCCCATAAACTAGAAGAGGGCCGCATTAGTTAATGAAATTGAATACATAAAGATATAGAAATATCACTTACCACCAAAGGCAGAGATAAGTAATCAAAGTAACCGCATATGCTGCCAATCCATTAGCCTACAAGAAACAACAGAAAAGATATAACACCTTTCTATAACTACAGGTTTCAAATGTAATTCAACAACAGAAGAGAACCCCTAGAATAAGAAATGTAGCCCTCAGATCTACATGTATTTCAAGCCATTGCTGTAAGGTGCAGTCAGCACCAATCCATATATTGACCTTTATCAATGGGTTTAGTTCACAAATTTATTAGTAGACCATTTCAGATGAGCTACTTTTCATAAACGAGGCTAGCCAATAGCCACAAACTAGAATACATCGTCTCTGCAAGTTATAGAACAAGTTTCGTATTGTAACAGAATAAAGAGAAAATAATTCTGATGGGCACCCAAAAATCTCTACAAGCCTAAATATGAGAAGCCCATTACCTATCTATGTAGTGCATAGAGTCCACACATACTATGGATACACACACACACATACAGAGAGGGAGGAAGAGAGACACGCATATAGAGAAAAGAGGTAGAAATACACAGAGAGAAAGTATTATTCTCCCTAGCAATAATGCAACACCACTGTGGGGGATCTAGGAGATAATTCAAGGGGAAGGATGGGAGAATGGAAAGGTCTATGCTTGGATAAGAGATGGATCCAAAATTGTCTTCATAGGATTCAAAATTTTAAACAAAAGACTACGAAATCAAGAGAGAGAAAAAAAATTAATGTAAAATCAAATTGTGTGTATAGTTCAGATGTGTTAAATTTGGCATGATGCCAAACAAGTAGCAGGTGGTAGGGGAAATGAGACTTTAGGTCAGCCCCATATGAGTTGTTGCTCGTTTTAATCCTACAAGCAATGTCACTCAATGCATATGTATTCATATGTGTTTGCGTATTATGTAAGCACAAATGGCTTTGCATCAACAAAGCATGAGCACATTAACAAACTATTTCTTTCTGACGATCATATTAACAAAGTGAAGCTTATTCATTACAATTTCTGTAATACCAATCTCCGAAGACATTGGGTAGGTGACCCATTTTGGTTTGGCGTCGATTTTAACGCCGATAGCTAGTTTGACGCCAACTCTTCCATTCACTACATACAGGTGAACAAAACTTCAAAACAAGACAGTCACAAAACTAAAAGGATACAATGAAAAGGACCATGATAAACCCATTAACGCGCAGCTCCGATCAGATGAACTTGGATAGTGAATAAGTGATAGATTACAAATCATACCCAACAACACCCAGAAGCAAAAAGATATAAAGATTGCAACTTTATTGGCATTCCAACTTCTTTCATGCAATAGAACCAATCTAAATCTTACCAACCTTGTAAACAGGCCTGTGCCCAGCAGGAGAAAGAGGGCCTTCAACCCTTTCCCCAGGAAGGGCAAGCTGAAGTAGAGCTTCAAACGCCGCAAAACAAGCAATGATCTTCCATGCCACAGCAGATGGTTTTGGCCAGATTTCTCTGAACCCCTCCACCCCATTTTGCTTCAGATACTCCCATGTAAGAGCAACAGACCCATCAGCATAAACCATTGTATACCATCTGCATCACCCAGGCAACAAAATTTATCTACCCAAATCTCAATAGACACTTCCCAGGCCCCAAATCTAACCCACAAAAAAAACCCACTCTAATCTGGGTCTAAAAACTACAAACGATGCATAAAAATGAGATCTTGATCTTGATCGAGAGAGAGAGAGGTGAAGGAGATGAAATCTTACAGTAGGATGACGAAGGGAGGGCAGAGGGTTAGAAGAGAGAGCATCGAAACGTAGGTGAGGAGAGGCGAGTGTACGGTCTGCGTTTCCGCCATTTTCGCTGTCTCTCCTCGATCGATCGATGTCGAAGTAGGGAAATTGGAAGGAGAGAAGAGCGAGAGAGAGAGAGAGAGAGAGAGAGAGAGAGAAGGCGATGAATGAAAAGAAGTAAATGAGTCAAGTCACGGTTTGACGCTGGCTTGAGTGGAACTGTGAGTCCAGAATCCAGATTCTCTGATTGTATGTAATTTTGTATGAGACAGGGCACTGTTTGGCAATGGTAATTTGAACGGTGGATTTCTTTCTATGTAGAGGATTTCCTCCATTCTCTATGTTTGGTATGGAGAGAGGATTTCTACTATTTGCATGATATATATGATTCAATAGTTGAAAGTTTTTTAAGAATTTCTCAAATTTCAGAATTGCTTTTTTTCCATCTAAAGAGTTTTAACCGTTTGGGTCATTGAAAAAGGGCCCACAGAAGTAAAAGATTGAAAATGTAAAATATGGACTTTTTGGAAAATGTCTCATAATATAGTAAGGATCGACGTTTTTTACCCTAAGAAAATATCTCATGGTCCCAAGCATGATTTTGGGTCCCATGGGAATAAAAAAATGGAAAAAAGTAGGACTGGTCTTTATCATGTTTTTTTTGTATTGGGTGAAATAAATGGTCAGAAATTTTTAGCCATTTTCTCATGATCCATGATGAATTATGCTTCCAAATTTGAACCCATAGCCATGTTTGACCTTACGAAAACATTTTGGGCAGTTTGGATTAGGCAAATAGGGACTACAGAATTGGAGAAATATCTATGTAACGGTCTGGACTTCTTTTTCTAAATATTTAAAAATCTATGATGAATTAATGGTTGATATTTTATAGCTTAGCCGTTTTGGGCGTTTAAAGATGATTAACGGTTCAGATCTTGATTAGGGGACTAATAAGACAGGTTTTCATAGACCAAATGGGTCATCCCTAAACTAACGCTAGGGGTATTGTTCATCCACTTCCTGCTGTTGGGCATAATATTAAAGTTCGACGAGGTGCATATTTGGAAATAAAGAGAGGAGACTTCTTAGGGATGGTTTTTCGTTGTATATCAAAGATGCGCTCTCTATAAAAGCGTGGAAAACATGAGAGGAATCCACCCTTTAAGACCCTTGCCAAACATGCCCTCAAAGAATTCTTGAGTTATCGGGCATCCTGAAGTGGGGCCCACCAAAATTGCAGGTCTGGGCCATTAAAATAATGTTAAAACCAGCCTTCTTGGTTCAATTTTGATCTGATTTCTTTTAAATTTGATTTTTTTCTTACACTAAGCCTTTGTAAAAAAAAAAACTAAATTATATGAGTTTGTGAATATAACTTAACTAACTACTGCACCATCCATTATATTTATGTAAAAATTTATTAAAAGAAGATGATTTTAATGAAAAATATCCTTAAAATTTTAGTGAAAATTAAAAAGGTCAACAAACTTCAATATCAGCCAAAACTTCACTTAATTAGAATATTTCTGCTTGTACATACAAGTGAAATAGAAGAGATGAGTAGCATTATCCCTGCTTATACAGGTGAGCTATGATATCTTCGCTCGACAGAAGCATCATCATCATCATCATAAAAGCCTTATCTCAATCATGTTGGAGTCGGCTACATGAGTTCTGTTTCTCCATTCCGTTCTATTTTGAGCCAAATATTTAGATAAGTTAAACTTCTTCAAATCAGATTCAATGACCTCTATCTTGCATATCATATCTTTGCTCGACAACATAATAACAAAAAAATTAAAAACGAAACACAAGGGAATATCCCCGCTCAATGCCTTTTAGTACATATTAAAATTTGAGAACTTGCTGTTTTATCTTCAAGTCTCAAAGGATTTTTTTTCAATAAAATCCTCTTAAAATATGTCAAAAGTAATTAAATGGAGGAGGACACCCTATCTACATCCACATAAGGTCATGCCCCAGAAAGTTTAGTATAATATGATTTGTCTTACAGTGGAGGTTAAAAAAACCCCTCTTTTTTAAACCCCTCTTTTTTAAGTATATATTTGGGAACATTGTTGTATTTTGAGTGGCTCAAAATTCTAATAGATGGACCCTTTCACTACTCGAACTCAGGAACTTTCACAGCAGGAGAGAGAAGGTCCAAAATCCATTTCCTGAGAACGGAGATAATTACATTTTACAGGCACAGCTCAGATCTTGACTTGGCAAGTCAAATAAAACCAAACTAAGTGGTAGGGCCCAACGGCCTCTTGCTAACAGATTGGCCATAAAAAAGAGCAATGCAAACAAGATTTTCAAAAAGAATGATAACATGCAGCTTTCTTTGAAGTCCATTATGTCTGAGCCAAACAAATTGTGCTCATTGGGTTACGCTAAGATTTGGATCCAAATTTAAATTCTTACCCATCAGACAACTGAATTAAAGCCCAAGGGATAACTCAATTGGCTTATGACCATGATTTGCTCTTGAAAAATACATATTCGAATAGCGCTATCACATTGGGGTTATAGGAAATTTATCTAACTTCCTCTGGACTCGAAAGGAATAATAGTCTAGCCCAAAGGGAAAGGGCACCCTCTGTTAGAAAAAAAAAAGAGGATTTTGCCGAAAAATCTTGATAGGTGGCCCCTTGGCAAAAAAAATAATATTAGCCGTGGGTGTACCGGAATGGTCATAGATTTTTTTTTTTTTTAAAGCTGTGAGGGAGCATCTTTGACCGTAGAACCCTACAAATCAGAACATGTTTTATACAGTTTTTGTAAAGAAGTGAAAGATGATGATTTTTTAGGTAAAATCCTAAAAAAAAAAAACGACAGTTGAATTGTGCTTGGCTCCAAACTACATATTCTGCTAATTTATAATATATACATATATATTAAGATCGACACTCGACAGTGCCTACATATATTTTCTTATGAAAGGTTCATATACTGTAGAAAATCAAGGGAAGAGGCATGATTTTGGGAGCACCATCAACGAGCATCCCATTTTTATTGGCATGTAGAACCTAGGATCAATCCAACCCACTAAATCATGAACTTGCTGAGACCCTCATTCTGATATTTCGAGCACTCGCATCTCTACTATGATTGACATGGACTCAAGTGGGCACACTATGGTGCTCAAGAAAGGGTGACCAATCATACTTCATGACATTAACATGAGCTCCTGCTTTGGTGCTTGTTATTAAAGCTTGGGCTTTTTCAAAAGAGTTTTTTGCATGTACCTTCTTAAGATTTCTAATTTTTGTAAATAGACTTCTTTGGTTTCAGTATTTGTAAATAGGCCACTACTTTGGCATTTTAATATCTCAAATATTCCAAAACATATAGATTTGATGGTAATGAACAACTACTGCAAAGATTTTGCTTTTTTTTTTAATTAAAATGACATTTTTGCCCTTATAACCATTTGTATATATCCCTCCTAGGGTTTCTAATATTTAGTAATAGGCTCCAATGGGTTGAATAGTAGATTTGTTAAATTACCTCAATACTATAAACGTTATCACATGCTCCTTTTTTTGTTTTTTTCAATTTTGATTGATGTCTTTTACCTTGTTTCTTATCAATAGTATGAGCGCAAACCATGTTTTGAATTAATTATATTTAGGATCATTTTAACAGAGCAAGTGATTGAGTGCTATTTCATTTAATCTAATACGTCCACTAAAAAGTCATGTATTCATCTAATTGGGTGGCTCAAGAGTAGGGCTTCTTAAAACCTTTTTTTTTTCAAATAATTGTCTCCCCTATTGACACAGTTTTTTAACTTTTAGAAAAAAAAAACCTATTTAAAACACCTTTCCAAATGTTTAAAATTGAAGATAATCGATACAAAAATTAACTATAAATATATAAATTTATAAAAACCATTATGCAGAGAGATGTGCGACATAAATTTCTAAAATTCATGAGGCACACATTCACAGTCCTTAGAACCATTATGCAGACATAGAGAGGGAGAGAGGGGGAGGGGGAGGGGGAGAGGGACCCCATGTGAGAGTAATATCTAAACCAATTGCTAGTCTCCGTTCTATGAGAACTCTTAAAAAAAATAAATAAAGATACCAAAGTGGCCCTAAGATAAAAAAAAAACCCTAACAATGTGAAGAATGAAAAAAAAATTAAAAAGAATTATCTTAATGTTAAAAAAGATGTCGATAGTTGCCTACCATGAAGAACTTCATGGGCTTAGTTGAAAAAAAAAAGTTAAAGCGACTAAAAACGATAATAAAAAAAATTTGTATGAAGGAGAAGTGTTTTCTTAATAATAAATCAAGATAAAAGCAAAACTGTCAAAATCATCAAAAACCTAATGACCTCTTATCTTTGTTGTCAAATCCACTTAATTAGAGATACGAAAGGTATGAAAATACCAAAGCAAGGGCCTATTTACAAAAGTTGAAATCATGGGGGCAAATTTACAAATATTATATACATATATATAACTCTTTTCAAAATTCAGGTCAGATGACCCAACTTCCTCAAACCCCAGACTTGTCAGGTACCAATAGAATGTTGTTGATTTTGGTGAGACAATATGAGCCCTGTGTTATTCTGAAAACCAGGAGGGTGTGCAGAATTACTACTGGTGCAAGTTGGGGGTAGGTTTTCTGTAATCATTTTCTTTTAATGTTTTTTCTTTGTATAAATTCTATTCTGCTTCTTTGCGGTTAAAATAATCATTCTCTTTGGCAAAAAGATAGAACAAGAGAGACATGCACATTTGCTGGTGCAAGCACTGCAATTAAGTGAGAGGACCAAATGACAATTTGAAACAAATTACATGGAAGAAATTAAGAAAACACTAAATTAGAAGGGTACTTTCCCTCCAAGAGTATCATATAGCTCTACCCAAATGGTTGGGACAAAAGTTTAATATAACCTGGTGAATGAAACATCTCAAAATTTTGAACATAAAGCAAGAATATATTTCCCAAAAGTCAAATGGAGCCTGGTAACACCATGAGCTATTCCAGTATATGGAACAAAAGTTTAATAGAACCTGGTGAAAGAAACATCTCAAAATTTTGAACACAAAGCAACAATATGATTCTCAAAAGTCAAATGGAGCCTGGTTACACCATGAGCTATTCCAGTTTGCCGGCTATTGGAGTTGAGACTATTTAAGCAAAAAACAGTGATGGGGTTTGAGGCAGTAAGAGAATTTGTCCGAGAATATTACTAGTAAGAAGAAACTCTCCCAGTTGGTAATTTTCTCTCTACTTCACCCATTCTCTGAGGAGGCCATATTACATGGGTAACCCTCCCTTGAATTAAAGCCAAAGGAATCTGCAGTAAGCACTAAATGTCAGCTAAGGTAATGAACTTCAGTACATCAAGAACCAACCAGAATCAATAAATTGTGGGAATGTCAGAAACAACACGAACAGGTAAGCATTATGAAAAAGAGACATAATTCAGCCAAAAAGGGAACATTCATAGAAAGATGAGGTTGTAGAAATTTGAGAAACTATATTTTAAGAGAATTCATTGTGTTCATTTCACAACCAATTATTCCTACTCATACAATAATGAGGTAAGCATATCCTAATCTATCAAACCATTAACTCTTACTCAAACTTATTTAAAACTTAAATCAAACCTAGTAATTCAAATCCATTTAGAATTTAATTCAAAATGTTTTAAACAAATTTTATCATCTAACACAGGTGACCATTCACATAATTAGGAGAAGTTTTTGCTGGGGCGGACACAGGAATTTTTTCTTGGAGGGGCCACTATCTAGAAAAAAGTTTTGGGAGGTCTACATGTAAAAGATAAATATAGTTTTCAAAATATGTAGGGAGTTTTCTAAAAATTTTTAGGGGGCCATATGTAAAAATATTAAACAAATTAAAAACTTAAAAGGGTTTTGTGACATCTTGTGGGGCCATATGTAAAAAAAAGTTGAAAAAATGTTAAAAACTTTTAGGGGCTTTGTGAAATCTAAGTGGGGGCAATGGCCCCCCTAGGCCTACATATCGGTCCGCCCCTGGTTCTTTACATCCAATATGGCTAAAGTTTGAAATACATCTCAAGTTATCAACCCCTAATACAACATCTTTCTATCGAAAATGCGTGAACTGGAAAAAAACAAATTCAAAACAGTACCCAATAAATCATTTGCATTTAACAATAGCGCATCGCAAAACCTTAGCATGAACCAAACGACCTAACAAATGGGGTAACAAGGATGTCAAACAACCTTGGGCAGTTTGGTTTTGAAGTTAACCGTGTCATAACCTGCCTTTCCAAATTTGAAGTAATCCATTTTAAGGCCATTTTAGCATCACCAAGACCTGCCTTTCTGCTTTGAAATGCATAAAACACAATTCAAGGAACCTGGTTAAAAACACATCCAGGCTCCAAACCCATGCATCCCTTTCCTATGGCACTAATATCTGCAATTGAACATGCCCAAGGGTGTATGATTCAAGAACAGCACAGACTGATGTCAAGGCCAAAGTTACTTGCATCTTGTGAGACAGTAACTTTCTTTAGGAAGCTTCATGTTAACAGCAACTTACAGGTCCAAAAGATCTTGAATCCAAGCTAGATATTGAATTGTCCCCCTCAACCCAACAATGCCCCTGAGGGATCTTCAGGATCTCACGAGACTCGGGAACACGGATCCAGTCTCCTGGCAAGGCAATTAATCTCTTTACAAGAGTCTCCTTGTGGTTACTTGGAGACCTGGAAATCAAAATAATCAGGAAGGGAGCATGCGAATTAGCTAAAATCAGCTAAAAAAAAGTGTTCCAGCAACAGTTACACCAGCATCTTATGTTCTGGAACCATCCACATTCTTTTTTCTTTTTTTTCTTTTATTGGGAAGCTTTTTTTTTTGGGAAGGTTGAATCATCCACAATCTTGAATCATGATGATTTCAGAAGTAAAAAATGCAGATATATATTAATAGAGCTTTTACTTCCAAAGAAGTGAGCCAAAAATCCATTTTAAGGTGACAAGAAGTAGACTTACCGAAAGACTATCACATCTCCATGTGAGAATTTATACTTAGACAGGCAAAATTTCTCCACTAAAACAAGGTCACCTGTGACCAAACCATTCAATAATGAAATGAAGCAGCAGTTGGCATTGACAAAAAGTAAACAAGTCTTCTCAAACATAGAATCCTTAACTCGAATATGAGTATGTGCCCTATATCAGGATTTTAGAATATCCAACATGGATCACATAACACCATGGGCGGAACTAGGTATTGGCAAAGGGGGGGCCTGGAAATTGTAGATAGCCCCTCTAAATTCTTGAAAACCCAAAATCTAATAGGAGTTTTATAAGTTTCTTCACATATGCGCGCCCCCCCACCCAAAAGAAATAATACTTTTTTACATAGTGGCCCCCCCATGGAAATTTTTCTGGATCCGCCCTTGCTCAACACCCTATCATTGACACATTGGACATGGGTTCCTTCCGATGGATTCTAAGCTTCCAGTTAGAATCCTTTCAACACAAATCTGTGGTCACCGTATGTAACCCGTTAAGTAAATGGAGGAAAAAAAAACGCTCACCTGTCAATGATCTAGGGAAGGAATTTCTGCTTGGATTGAATGTTGGATACATGGAGAGGCCCTGCACAGGAACAATACTGGCATAGCGGTCTGAAATGGTGACACCAAATAGTGTACCTGTTACACTTGCCCTTGTGAATGACCACAAAAAACCCAATGTTCCCATATTTGAAGTTCTGCAGGAAGTGATGCATCTCAAGGGAAAAATGTGGTCATCTGTTCAAGATGTCAGCAGATCAATAAAAAGCAGGACTTGATCAAGTAACTACCAGATCAAGACAGTCCAATTTCTTCTATATAAAAATAGGCCATACGGGTCACATATGCAGACACATAGGAGGCTATGTCAGTGGCTGTGCATATTGGCCACAGACATATACATGATTATCATGACAGAAACCTGTAGAGAGTTTTCTCTATAAAATGAGAACAACTACACCATTCTACACAAATAGGGGGAAAAGTAAGACATCATTACAGAGATTGTTACTAAATTTATTTAAACATTCCAATTCACAGACACATTAAAAGGTATGTAAGTATAGAATGTGTCCAGAAAAGATGTACAGTTTGCTCAGGTTTTCAGCTCATAAGGCAGAGGCTATGGTTCACTGGCTCAAACTGCCAGTGGACCAATCTCAGGAGTCCTTCAATGGATGAATCATGCAAACATAGCTCCTAGAAAATAAGGTTCCATCCATTCAAAGTGTTCTTCGAACTATGTTGGAGTCGACTACACAAATTCTATTTCTCCATTCCGATCGATCCTGAGCCAAATGTTGGGATAGGTTGTAATTCTTCAGATCTATCCATACTACTTCCATTTATGTCCTCTTTGGCCTACAATTTTCCTTGGCGGGCCATCAACTTGCATAGAAAAATTTTTCCAGCCATTCAATTATTCAACTTATATTGAATAAAAATGATAAAATTTTCATTAAAGATTGGTCCTAATGATAAAATTTTCATTAATGATTGGTCCTGCCAAGGATGGACCATGCAAAGATAATCTCCAAGACAGTAAGTTAGTAGCATCTGATTACACCGAGTTTTAAATGGATTTTAAGATCTAAAGAATGTAGTTTAGGTAGGAAACAAGGAGTATTCTAAAGTTTGACATGAACAAGCTATACAGATTTTACAAATAGAAAACAAAGTATCAGTTACAGTACAATATGTTACCTATATTAAAGCATCCATGTAGGAAAAGAAGTCTGATCAGGTGGGTTAGAATTTCTTTAATTCCTGTTATGCAAATTCAATTTCAGCATAGATGGACAAAACAGATTCTAGCCATGCTTTGTCTTCAGTGGCATTTGTGGAGTGGACCACCATGTCCTCCAAGTGAGAGAAGAACCCTATTTGTATTAATAAAAAGAATCTCTCTCCTCATAATTGGGGTTAATTACAATCAATCTCCATCCCTAATTAAAGTCTTCCATGTCCTAATTTTAGTGCGAAATCCCTAATTGCTACCTTCTAATTTGGTATGGCACAACCACTATAGCAAGGTAATCTGGCCAGTTATGCTAACTGCAGTCCTTCACTGCTGTATGGTGGTGTAGGGAAGTATATAGCTCGGTACTCCTTTCTCCTGGTATGGTACACCTCATGCATATATATATACTTCTTGATTGGTAACAACACATTATATTAAGGAAAAAAAGAAAGATACAAAAGGCCCTAAAAGAGGAAAGGGCACAAGGTATAAGAGAAATATACCAAGGGGAAATGAAAAAAAAAAACCAGCAAAAAGAAGAAAGACAACAAACTGCATAGTATATTCTCACACCATCTTCAAAAGATCATGTCCATTGGATGTTCAAGTTGTTAAATCCAGCTTCCAAGGCTTTAAAATGGATGAATTGACAGATCTGATTCACTCATCATTGTCCCACCCTGTTCTCTTCCATCATCAAGAAAAAAATTCACTCCAATCAGACAATGGGCATAACTCTGATCTGAATAAATTTCCCTTGTTAATAAAAAAAATGCCTGATCTGTGGTAAACAGTGGTTTGAATTTCAAAGATTTGCTCAAATAATGGATTTATAGAGATACTCAAATCTGCGTTCCACCCAAGAAAAATCCTAATTGTCAAGGTGGGTTGGATTTCATAGGTGAGCCCTGCTGATGGATTTATGAATGTATTCACAGAATGAGTCCTTCCCCCAAAGAAATCCGAGCTGGTAGTGCTGAATGGGCCTGATTTATGTATAAAAATTCTTAGATATATCCCACGAAAAGAAGAAAGAAAACGAGGAGGGGGAGGAGGAGGAGGAGAGTGCATACATGAGCTTGAGAAAACGAGGAAGGGGAGGAGGAGGAGGAGGAGGAGAGTGCATACATGAGCTTGACCTTGGGCTCGAGCTTGGGCTGAATAAGTAACAATAGCTTGGCAGTGCTAGAGAAGATAAGCAGTAGCAATAGCTTGGCAGCGCTGGCAGGAGTGAAATGAAAGAGGTTCTTACTTCTTCCCTATTAATTAGGGCTTTTATAAATTTCCAGAATTCCCTAAATGCCCTCTGAGCTCTGACTTTAACATGAAATGTAAAATAGGGGGAAAAGGAAGAAGAAAGGAACAGGAAAAGAACAATGCATTTCATCCTGGCCCAAACTTTATAATACTTGTGGATTGCTCAGTTTAGTGCGCTAGCCAAAATGAAATTCATGGCCATGTTCAATGCCGATCACTGAATCATATATCCATTACAACCATCCAGAAGCCCCTTTGTCATTTGCTCACTTAGTTTCTTCCAAATTTCCACAAATGCCCTCCATATATTGTTGTTTGATGATGAAAAGTATATCATGGTAATTGGTTCACCAGTTGGTGAAGTTGTATCAATCATTGCCGAAATCATTGGGCTTCTATCCCAGATCCTACAATTTGTATCGAATCCCAAGAAAAGATTTGCATCTGAATTATGAATCCCATTTATAGGTAAATCGTAACGACCAGCCACCAGGCATCAGTTTTTCAATTCTGTGTTTGCTATATTAAATCCCCGATTCATGTGATTTGATTGGGCAGAAATAGCAACCACCTTTGTATTTTTATTTTAAAGAGGTTATCTACTGATTAATGAAACGAAACCTCATAAGACAAAATATAGTGGGATTTTAGGATGTTGAGAGAGAAACAAGAATTAAGCATTCAGTTGGAGCATTGGACTGTAGGTTCAATTAGAAAAGGTCAATATATTTACTCTACTACCT
This sequence comes from Sextonia rubra, assembly GCA_037013555.1. Taxonomy (NCBI): domain Eukaryota; kingdom Viridiplantae; phylum Streptophyta; class Magnoliopsida; order Laurales; family Lauraceae; genus Sextonia; species Sextonia rubra. Next base: position 2,407,374 of record JASUAD010000027.1, read on the forward strand.
TCGAGCTCCATCTTGGATTGCTCGTCTGTTATAGATCACTCCTATCAAATGGAGATGATTCTAAACATTCAATTGATGATGATAAAAGCAGCATTCTTTTTTTTTTTTTTTACATCAATTATACCAGACAAGGTGTATTATACAGCCACTTTCTTCAAAAAAGGAAGAAAAAAAAAAAGAAAATGACTAGACAAGGACTAGTTCCAACATTGATCATCTGATTGGACTTTTCAACTCAAATATTGCACATTCAGTTCAATGTTATAAATGATCTTAGGCACCTAATTAATGGTAACTATATAAATTTATTGTAAAGGTCACGTTAACATTACACACTATCCTTCTCTTGGGTTCACATCTTGGATGGATCATGTCCATTCAAAATAATTCCGGCAGGATGATGCTAACAATTAGATCAATCATAAGATAAATGGGCGTCTCAGATCAATATAACAAACGATTGTTCCCACTTTGAGTTGTCCTGTCCTTCACTTTGACCAAAGGATCATAACCATCTCATTCATCATCCAATAACAAGAGTGAAACCCCTATGGTCTAAAATTGATTGTGTTGCAAAAGGCCCAATGTTCAATCTAATCTGTTGCTCATGTGGCCACACTTGGACCGCTCATGTCCTCAAAGTCTTACCTCAACTGGCTAATCCTAACTATTCAATCAAAAGTAAGCAGTTTTCAAGGATCATCCATCATATCCTCACACTGGGCAAAAGCTAAAAAACCAATTTTAGCCCATACAAAAGGCTTATAAAAAAAAGCACTCATCAAAATCATGTTTTCCTTTGAATCTGACTGTACAAAATTCTGGGGTACCCAGTTTTCATGGCTATCCAATCTAACCCAGTTTGGGTCATTTCAGTTTTGGGTGGAGTTGGTAACAGTCCCAACATTACTTTAGGTTGCATGCTTTTTCAGAGATCTTAACAACAAATTAAAGAGATGAAAGTGAAAATAAGATTAATGATGAACCATTTGGATGTGGGGTTTTGCAGAGAATCTGAAGCCCTGATAAATCCCTCAAACTCTCTCTTCCTTGTTTGATGAAGAACAAAAATACTTCCACTGTTGCAAGTGCAAAAAGGAGACAGAGAGAGAGAGAGAGAGAGAGAGAGAGAATACCTGGTGGGAGCGCAGAAGATTTGAAAGGCAGTCGGCGGTGGGAACAGATTGGAGGGGAAGAGCTGGTGGAGAGGCGTTGGGTTTTGAGTGAAGAAAAACATCAGGCTCTTTAGAGAAATGTGTGAGGGCTTTTTCGTCATTACAAAATATATGTTCAGAGAGTGATGTCTAAAATGCTCAAATTCAGGCGATACTAGAATTCCAAAATTTTACTCTAATAAAAGTTAATTATATGCTAAAATTAATATGAGATTGCAAATATTAGAAGTGCAATTGTGTACCCAATTCTCTAATTGTCTGACTCTCAAATGTCCTTTGGTAAATTGATGGGATCATTTGTTTGTACAATATTTAAGTCACAAGAATTCGCGGCTGTGCTTCTATTAGCGCCTAAAATTGTTTAGCTAAAAGATAGAATTCACCTACATCATTAAATAGTCTGACCCTGGATGTTAGATGATTGCCTAGCGATCATTTTAAATTCAAATTGTAATGAAGTGAATTTTCATCCATCGCCATATTGCTTGTTGTATTGCATTGACCATCCCAAATTCAATCATAAAAGAAGATTAGCATAAAGCGTACAGTTGGTGCCCAGTAGCAATGTAGAAAAAAAATTAAAAGTTAATTTTCTCCTCTTCAAAACCTCAAGAGGGCTTTGCCCTTCTTAGAACATTTCGAACGGAGTTGTTATTTTGGAGGTACCAAACTTTATTTTGAAGGCTTATGTGATAATTTAAAGGTTTGGAATTTAGTATATATAAAAGAATGAATTCCATCAGTTGTGCCAAACTTATTATTTTATTATATTTTTTCTTTTGACTCATTTGAATTCTTTATTTTATTTTTTCAAAAGCTTTTGTATTGTTGTGGAGCCCACATCATAAAATATTAAAAAAACTAAGTGGCACATTGCTTTTCCATATATCAAGTTTGGCATTATGATGTTCCATGCCAAATCCCACATAAGATTAGACATTTTGGGTGAAGAGGCTTCAAATGACTTTTTTCCCTATTTGGAGTGCCATGTGGCATTTGACATCTCCATTGGAGATATTCTCATCTAACAGGACTTTTGCCAGCCTGGCCCTTTGAGAGAAATGAAGCTTTCTAGGACTAGCAGATCCTTAGGTTCACGCATGAGAAATGTCCATTGAGAACGGCTGCTTTCCCATGTGATAAGAAGCAACAATTCTCACTTGGCTATTGAGCGTTTGAACCTTGGGAATGCCTCCTTTTTCTGCATGTGCGTTTCCTTTTTGTGTGTGCGGACTTCCTTCCTGTATGTATGGGCTTGTTTTCAACTTGAGTGGGCTACCTTTCTATGCGGGCTCTTTCTTGGGTCTCAACCCGTTTGGAGAGAGAGTGGCGCAGCCCTGAATTGTAGGTCGGGTGTAGAACAATCTCCCGAAGGATTGTTCGAATCCGAAGACTCAATGACAATCACGATGAAAACTAGAACGAGAAACTCTGGGAAAAACTTAGTTTTTATTGATAAAAAGCATGTCTATTACAATGAAGAACTCCTCCTTATATAGGAGTGATAGTTTCTAAAATGGAAGGACTGATTCTAAACAAATATAACCAACTAAAAATAAAATAGGAAGCAGATAATTAAGGATAGAGATCCTTGAGCAGGTTAAGGATTAATCGGATAATCTGCGGGCTTATGATCTAGGCAGGACTTGAGATCCGCCTGCATCAGAGAGAGAGGGAGAGAGATATGTCCGTCAAATTTAGTTTGGTGGCAATTCAATGGAGGGAGATGTACAACAAAAGACTCAAGAATCCATGAGAAAATAGATTCCAACAAAGGAATCCTGATGATGTAGAGATGGCTACGTAATCATTGTCCATAAATGGAGAAGTCATTTGAGAGCTAATTGTGGATACTCACCTTTGTTTCTTCAATTTTTACTATTTAAATAGAAAGGGACAAATTTCTTTGGATTCTTAGAAATTAAATCCATACAAAGAAAGGCCTATAATAAAGTTTTGCTCTATAATCTCCCGAATTACATTGCTGTTAGTTACATAAATTCCATTTCATTGTTCCAGTCCATCTTTGGTCAAATTCTTATTCATGACATGTCCTTAAAACTTCTACCTATGTCTCACGTTAGATTTGTCCAAATCATCTCAACCAAGTTTGTTGATTAAATACATGTGTGCATATAATATTATTATATTTCTACTTTTTTAATTTGGAAGACTAAGGATAATAAGGAATTAGAAGAGATCTAAAGTGTAATTGTGGTTGATTAAATATTCATGTGCTTTACCCCATACAATGTATTCCACTTGAATCAGAGGTAATCTGTCTGCATTCTTCCAAGGGACATTTGACATTTTATCTTCTGCTATTGAGACATTCTTCTTATGTGGGTCACCGAATGCTCTTCATAATGAAGGTGGTTGCAATTTGCCTGTGGGTCTTATAACATATAAGAATAGCGAAGAGAATTAACAAAGGCATACTTTACATAGCTGCAATCTTTAACAATATATAAATGCAATCCATAAACTGAGACCCCATCAACTTAATGGGGGCTAAAACCCAGAAGGTTTCTCAGTTTTGTTAACCTTTGTTCGCAATGGCAATTGTGCCCGTCATACCTGCCTTCCCAGCTGAGAAAACCATCTCAATTGTCCGAATAAGCTGCCAGTCATCATCGACATTGCATTGACACTCTTTCCTTAAGAAGGTTGCGGCAACATAGGTTGTTGAGTATCTAGGATTATATTTCTACCTTTAATGGAAATTGAATTGAGGGAAATCTGATAAATGACTACCCAGCCATCAGGGGTGGAAGACGTGGAGGATGTTGTGGTTTTGGCAATAATGGGGGGCTTACAATTAATATATCACTGGAGAATACCTGAAATAATCATTGAGAGTGATTCAGTAGCGACTGTCCAAGCCTCAAAATCTGTTACCCCAAATCTGTGTAGACAAGGAGTGTTGCTTGATGAGATAAATGAGCTCCTCAAATACTTCAATTGGCATGAAGTTAATCAAGTTGGAAGGGAGGTTCATGAAGCGGCTCATATATTTGCTCGGCACACTAAATTGGTGAAGGATATGCTAGTGTGGTGGTATTATGAAACATATTTGATTACACCAAAATATTTTGGTTGATTCCTTGATGTAATGTTTACTTTGATAATTTAAAAATATTTCTTATAAAAAAAAATCAATGCGAAAGTGAAGGTCCATACCCTCCATCCGTCACCAATGTCAAGCTCATTTCACAATGAATTCTTATGTATTTAAGGCAAACAAACAATCCCCAAAGAGACAAATACAATATATGATCAAAGGACCTGAGCCACAACATATGTAGTATATTCAACTATGGTCTCATTCCCTTCCACTCACTATCATTAAACTCATTTGATATGGATCTCATGTAGATTATTCAATGTGAGGGTTAAAAAACAAGATTCTCAGGCCTAGTGTTAAAAAAGCCAAGATTTGCTCGCATGAGAATGTGAATGTTTAGGTGCATTAGTCACATGATTTAGGTGTTCTTTTTTTTAAACAAATCAATTTTCTTCTTCAATGGAATCCACCAAACAAAGATCCAGCCACCCTAGAATTTTCACACCATCAACATTCCAAATTTAACTCTTAAGATATATTGACCACCAGCTTCCCTAGTTCAAAACTCCCAAAATACTCTAGAATGTTTCAAAATGGGGCCTCAGCTTCCATCCATGATCCAACAGATATTCCTGTTCTCACATGTCTCACAACAATAATCCTGCAAAACTTTAAAGCCATCTATTTTGTTAAAATTAACTTGTAAACGGACAGTAATTTAATCTTTTACTTAAAGTCAGAGATAATCCTAATCTTAGCCACGAGGCTGAGAAAGGTATATACATGTGAAACAATCAGTCGTATTTAACATTTAACTGAACTGCTCCTTCCATTTGTTGCGCTGTTTCCTTCATTCTTTCTTTCCCTTTTTTTTAAAAAAAAAGAACCAACACATCAAGTACAAAGAAGTTTTTTGTCATGCTGCCCATATATGCTTTGCAAGGAAACAGATTGAGCTTGAGAAATAAATCAGATGATTACTGCATTCTGTGAAAAGAAATACGTCATACAACATAAGATAGTTTAGTTTGTCAAAACAGACAATGGCCCAGCTCCAATTGTACACCATCAGCTTCTTCTGTACATCTGCGCATCCCACATTCACTTTATCTACAAGGTGGCTGAGCCAGCAAAAACAAATAATTAAGTGATCTTCAGTGTTTTTCAACATATCATTCTCAAGATAGGACTAAACTTATCCAAAAACATTCTTTGCTGTAGCTCAGCTGGTTAGGACATCATTTAGTGTTAACTGGGTAAAGTCGGAGTCTCTTGTAGAGCAAATGCATATATGATGTGGGATCCAATAGAATCTCCACAAGTCCAAAAGTCTCATATTTTTTTTTACCAGATTCCATAATTCTAATTCCAATGATAGCATTTCTGGAAAGAAAGAACATGTTTCCTTCACACAAGCAACTGACTGGAAAATGGTGAGTAGGTAAAAAAATCACAAGTAGCCAGGCTCCAATAGTGAGCAAATCATGTGAGGACCAATGCATCCATCATTCACATTTAAAATCTGCCTTGGCAGAGTTGGCCCAAGAAATCACATGGACAATGGACACATCCCATAGTGAGGGCAATAATTGAGGAATTATATGATCCTTGAATTTAGTTTGTGCCCACACACATTGAATCTTCTAGATCATCACTGACTCAACACATCACTGGAGGTATTGTGTCGGTTAAAGTTGCCTCTTTTTTTTAATAGTAACACTTATCAAAAGCCAACCATTATAAAAGGCATATAATGAAAAGCAAAAAGGAAATCAAACCAAATGAAAAAGTCGCCTAATTTTTCAGAGTTCATATAGGAGATTTTTCTCCAAGAGGCGGACTGCATGTACAGTCTTAGGCCTATGGAGCCCCATTTGGGCCCACTTTGATCAGTGTAGCAACCTTCAAACTCTTATTCCCCCATGATCTGGCACCATGCCCAATTTTATGCTCACCAAACCTTTACTCACCATTGGATTGACTCCCAAAAAATCTATAGTTAAAAAATCATTAGAAATAAAGGCTGTTACGTCAAGGTCCAGGATAATTTAATGGGGCCCATTTTTGTATGACCCTTATCCAAAGAGATCATCAATCCTACCCCAACAATAGAAGTGCATCCAAGTGACCCCACGAGCAGGATCACATAAGCACAGTATGTGTGGGCAGCTCACAGGTAAAAATATTCCATTTATGTAGTAGTTGGTAATCTTTCTAGTTGGAACAAATCAGAGTAGATTAGGTGGTGTTTCTTTTAGTCCGAAAAGGAGTCTTTTAGTATTGACATCTAACTCTTTTCAGTATACATAGAAGCAAACGTCCTTAGTTTAGAGCCTGTGTTTGTTAAAAAGTCCTAAATTTAAAGTTTGTGTTTTGGAACAAGTGCAAAATGTAAATGAATATATATATATATACATATATAATACAAGAAAATGGTTTTGGTCCTTTTAGATTTTTTCCCATCAATCATTATCTCACCTAGCACAAGAATATTGCAAAGTGAAGTGGATTCTTCCCAGGGGTGGAGCCAAGGTGTCACCCCTTAACTTTCAATTTTCACTTCTGTCCTAGTGAGAGGAATGAAATTCCATCACTCCACCTACTGACAATATGAACCGTTGAAAATGAAGCTCCCCAAGCCCCCTTACAACAGAAGTTGGTCTCACCGTAAGATTCAGCATTTGAAATTCTTAATCATATGCTTAATTTATAGTGGGACCAACTCCTATTAGAGTAAAATTTGGGGAAAGCACACTTGAGGGGAGAGCATTTATTTTGAGGAATTCCTTTATTTTCTCAAGTTCCTTTATTTTCTCGAAGTTCTTTTATTTTCTTAAGTTCCTTTATTTTCTCTAAGTTCCTTTATTTTCTCTCAAGAGATCCCCCTCTGGCAATCTCCTTGGCGATCTTCTTCTTCCCCCTTCCTCAATGGCAGGCAAGAAGAAAAGGACACCGAAATCCAAGCCTTGTGACCTGCACAAACCACCTGACAAGCTCCAAGCATCCCTCAAACAGCTCCTAGCCTTTGCCGAGGACCAAGGTGACAAGATTACCGTTGTGAAGATGGCTTTGAAGAAACAGTAGGAGTCTGGAATCTACCACAGGACATTCTTCTCGAGGCCAAACAACTTCTTCAAAATGAAATGAAACCATGTAATGCTCGAGCTGCGTATGTAAAAGCTCACTCAGAGTCAGAAAATGAATCTGATAATGAGGGCAGATTAGTGTCCTCTGGCTCGGAATCTAGTCCAGCTTCTTGGTTATCAGGGGGATTCTTCGATGTCCCTGTTGTTTTACAGCCTGTCTTAAAGGAAAAATGTAAACCTAGCTCTGCCTCCTCTCAGGATGAATCTTCAATGGCGCCTTCTGGGTCAAAAGCAAAAGCCTCCCCTGCCCATGAGGTTCCTGGTCCAACCAAGATCTCATGGTATGCGCTGTTCAATCAAGCAAAGCCAAAGGATCGTTCTTTGTTGGATATCTCGGCCTCTGAGCAAGGGGTGGACAAAGCCACCCTTAGAGAGGAGGATGTCACTGAAGCAGCTAAGGTCTGGGAAAATTCTCTTGTAGACTACTTCATAGGTAAGAGACCAAATTGTTTTGCAGTCCAATCCGCCCTAGGGAGAGCATGGAAACACTATCAATTTAAGACTCATTCTATGGAGGATGGCTTTTACTCGTTCAAATTTCCCTCTTTTGAGCAAAGTCAGCAGGTGCTTGAAGATGGCCCTTGGGTAGTCCAAGGTCACCCTCTAGTCTTAAAACATTGGAGTATCTCTGTATCTATGCAGAGATGTGAATTTGAGGCTCTCCCCCTGTGGGTTAAACTGCCAAACCTTAATTTCTGTTTTCGGTCCAAGTCGGGGTTAAGCAGATATTTATTTTCATCTCATTTGTGTTTGGAGGTGGACGGCTGGTTGGCTGAAGCTGTCATTGCTCCTGGCCAATCGCCTGGCGCTCTAGATTCATATTCAGGAAGATCAGTAATCTTCTGAAGGCGTGGGACTCTTTCTCCACCGTTCCTGTCTCCTCTCAAGCCAAGAAAATCAGCAATAGGTTACAGCAGTTATTCACCCCTCCAAAGTCTCTGGAAGCTCAGGACTGTGCATCTTTCCTTGTAGGCTAGCCCTGTTGTAGCTTTGTTTTTTCCCTTCTTCGTTTGGCCCTTGCATCCGGGCTGTGGATGCTCTCCTTTCTCTTCTTTTTTTGTTTTGCCTTGACCTCTGGTCAACCTTGTATCATTCTTTCTTTCTTTTAATGGAACACTAATCTTTCCTAAAAATATATATATTTTTTGAGGAGTGTTTGGATATTCAATAGGTGGGCCCAATAGTGGAGTTCCACACCCCTCATTGGAAGCATGAGGAAGACACTCACTTGACTAGTACTCCTATGAGCTGACTGTACATATGGCCCAGCCCTATAGATCCCATTTGATCTTGCCTTTGATCAGTTCAGCTCCTTTCACACTCTCTATCACCGGATGATCTAGCACCATACCCATTTTTATGCTCACTGAATCTCTACTTGCCGTTGTAAATAAATAAATAAATCCGATTAGAAGACAATTAAACTTTAAATTTGTTATATCTAGGACTAGGATAATCTGATGGGGCTATTTTTTGCATGACCCTTATCCATAGAGATATCTTCCCATCTATATTACTCCCAATGATAAGAATACATTCAAGTGGGCACCATAAGCAGGACCACAAAAGCATAGTATCAATATATAGTCTACTCGTAGTAGAAAATATTCCATTACCGACACCATCACAATTATCTTTTCATGACTTGAGGAATGGCTTTAAATGGTACTCTCTCAACCCTACCATAGGCATCATGATGCATCAAACAATCACAAGTATCTAATCAATGGGTTTCATTAATTAATTACGGCTACATAGGGTTACATGCGATCATTCCAGCATGCTTCCCACTTCAGTGAGATACAACTCCCAGAGCTAAAATGAGAAAAGTATTATTTTCAGCAATTTGGATTCATTATTAAGTCCTATTATTTCCGTATTTTAACTGCCCTCGATGAAAAATGTTGGGGTATTTTTAAAATTTAGGATTTCTTTAGATGTTATTAAAATAGATGTTATTAAAAAATACAATTTTTTACATGATTGGTAATAAATCAATAAATATAAAGAACTATCGTCGACCATCACTTGCTGCCCCCTAAAGAAATCCTGGCTCTGCCATTGAATCTTCCTCTACCACAGTGTACATGGCAAATGGATTGATGTTTTTAATGCAAGGTGAGTTTCTCACACATCATGTCCCATGAGATTTTCTCAGGCTGTTCTCATCTTCATACAGGCAATGCATGCAATGCAAATGGGCAACACCAAGTCAACATGGAGAAACAATTACTGCTTTTGAACATTGAGTTGTACGCGCAGCTCATGTTTGCTGATATAGACTTTTACATTACAAATCCCACTAAATATATGTCGTCCCCAGAGGAAAAATTCTGAAAGATCATGGTCAACCATGATAAAATATTTGACAATAATTTACATTTGATATGGACTCTTGACTGCTGTTGACACTAGAATTTCATCTACAAAACTCTCACGAGAGAGAGAGAGAGAGAGAGAGAGAGAGAGAGAGAGAGAGAGAGAGAGAGAGTATTGCTAATTAAGATAGTAATCCATCAGTTAATCAAAGTTAGAATTGTGATAAAAGATATCAAAATGATATTGGAGATTTGGTTGGGTGCTTTATGTTCAGGAAATTGACAGTTGGTGCTTTTTCTAAGCTTTTTGTTCATCTCTTTCAAATGTGAACAAATCCTTTGAATTGGCCAAAGTTGATATATCACTGCCAATATCTTATGACGGCTTAGCGTTTTGTGAATATCTGCCAATATCTACCACATTGCTCAACCAACAATTTAGAATGGGAAAAATGAGATGAAGGTGATTGAATAATTTACTTTAAGTATCATCATGACACGAATAAAAACATCTACCCAGAGTGCACATAATAGGATATAATTGACTCACCCATGATGCTGTTTTGTCAGATTCCACTCAACTTTCTTCATCCTCAGATTCTGCAGTTTTTTTGTTTGATTTTTGTTTTGCAGGGTGAGGAGATGCACCTGAACCAATAGTTCATTAGAAACAGATATCAGAAAGTCAGTTGGAGCCAAACACAAAGCTTAGAAAATCAGTTTCTTGATGTTCATCTCTTCTCTTCCCGCAAACACTAAACTTAAATGCAGATAAATCAGATTGTTAAACAGATTTTACATATGTAAATACAACTGTAACGCACGCAGCCACCTGAGGCATGAAATAACTTTAACAAGAATTGTTGCCCAAAAAAAAAAAAAAAAAAGAGTTTCTATTACAAATGTCAACGCTATTACACCAAAACAATGGTGACAAGGGGAATTCTAAGATCTTTTTCTGATGACCAAAATACTTTCTCAACGGTCATTTTTTACAATGTGTAGTCATTTAACAATTCCTTCTTTAACACATTGCAACTTATTTACTAGTAGATCATGTTTTCTCCTTCCTTTGGAACTTGGTGAATAACAACCAATTTCATGACATGTAAAAAGACATGGTGGGACAGCACAATAACCCAACAATGATGAATCATAGAGTTGTTGTTGTTGTTGTTACTATTGATTCTCAGCATAATATCCTGAGCATTTTATAGTTTATTGTAGAAATCTAAATCCAACAAACAAAATCACATAAAAAGATTAAAAAAAAAAAATCAAAGGTATAAACCAAATGAACCTCAAAATGTCCACTAAAATCAACCAAACAACCATAAAGATCACCACAGAGAGAGAGAGAGAGAGAGAGGGAGAGTCCCTTCCAACACCCAAGTTCCTGATTCCAAGGCCCATACAGAAGTTTATTTCAAAAAACAATTATATAAGCCTTCCATAACTCAAAAAAAAAAAAAAACAACAACAACAACACCCAATTTCCCACAAGTCAAAGCTCATAATCCAAAAACCCACCAATCCAGCAAATAAAGTGTCATTAAAAAAAAATCAATAATACAACCTAATCACCTACAGACAGACCCAAAAAAAAAAAAAGCACTAACCCTCAAACTCAATTTCCCAAAAGCCACATCTCCTAACCCCAAACATTCACCATATCAAACCAAATCAAACCTACATTCACCATATCAAACCAAATCAAATCTTAGTCACCTAATCACAACCACATTCGAGAAACAAATCAAATCAAGATTCCCAAGAGAATCAGAGATCTGGGGCGGCCGCACCTTCACCGAAGTAGGAGGAGGGCCAGCCCCAAGGATCTGAATCAGTGAGAATCCTCATTTTTTTATACCAATTTTTACAGCTATACCCACCACCGATATTGTGAGATTCTCAGCTATACAAATCCTAAACAAACATTCCAAATCAATCCCAAATCACAACCACATTCCAAAAACACAACAAAATTAAGAAACCCTAGAAATATGAGATCGTGGGGAGGCGGCGCGCGCACCTTGTACGAAGTAGGAGGAGGAGGGCCAGCCCCGGGAGGTGGTGAGGGCCATGCTCTCGTCCTCCGAGAGCGGGTTGGCCAATCGGCCGACCAATTCGGAGAGGCCGAGCGAGCGGTGCCGGCGTGGGGGGACCCAGTAGGAGGCGCCGGGTACAAAAGGGAGCCAATCGGGGGCGGCGCGGCGCACGATGATGCCGTGGATGGCGTCCTCGAGGCGGCGCATGCCGAGGAGGTCGGCCTCTTCGGCGGAGGCGGAGGAGCTGAGATCCACCTCGATCAGGTGGTTCCGCGCCTGCGATTTGGTGGAGCGGTTGCGGAGATTCAATAGGCGAGAGGAAGGAGACAGAGGGAGAGGGCTCACAGATTTGGAGAAGAAGATCGTTGCAGAGTCATGAATTAGGGTTTGAGACAGAATTCGAGCCATCGAAATCGCAGAGAGAGAGAGAGGGAGAGAGAGAGAGAGAGAGATTGAAGATGTTTTGGGGGCACAAGGTAGGGAGGTATTTATAGGGATCCTATGACGTGGTGGGATGGTGGAGTGAGGACATAGATAGAGATGGGAAATTGTTGTTAAGGCTATGACTTACCGATCATGACTTTGAAGAGGGCCAAGACTAGGACCTACCTATTGAAAATTTAATGTGATTCAAAATATTTATTAATTATATTTTTCATCAAATTATTAATTTTATGTTGAGATCAGTTTATTTAGAAGTAGAATTTAGAAATGTTCAGTAAATATCCGAAAGGTATTTATTTTGAGTCATTTAGATTTTTAAAAAGCGGATTTGAGTGTAAAATTTTAGTCTTTTTAGCTAAGAAGTCTTTGATGAAATGCGATCTTGTCTTTACACAAATGCTAGGCTTATTAGTAGAGTATATTTATTGCATTTGAATCGGTTATGACTCCACATATATTTAAAGTGAAAGCATGTAAATAAATAAATAATTGGTTCGATAGCTATTGAGATTATGACAGAAAACATTATCATATTTGTAAATTTTATTACGTAATATATCAATTTCTAATAATAAAATGGGTCTCTAATTATGTTGCATAATGTTTTTTAGGAACAAGGTTTGTTATAAAGATAGATGTTCAAAATTTGTTCTTGTTGTTGGAATCTATAATATATTTATAGTTTCTATGGTTGGATCACCATTGATGTGAAAATGAAAATGATTAATGGTGTGAAAGAAAACTTCTACTTTAAATCGGAAGTTTCACAAACACAAAAAGCTTATTTGTGTTTTTAAAAATTTATGAAAAAAAAAAGAGAGTCAAGGGTGAGAAAGTTCGAAGAAATGTGAGGGGATCTAGACTTTCCTCGTTAGTTGTATTTGTAATTGTAAAGAGACATAATGCATTAGGAAACTAAGGGGAAACAGAATAAATTAAAAAATTAAAAGTAAGTTCAATAACTCATCGCTCAATTAAGTTCAATACTTGACAGGGAAACTTGTCAAAATTGAAATTTATTGCAAAATCTGTCAAATTTTCAATTAAATCATCCTATATTAATATAAATAACTAACTATAAATCCAAAGCCAAATTTAATGCCGACTAAAGTACTACTTTTTCTGCAAATGAAAATGCGGTGCACCTCATAATGAAAACAGTAGTAAAAAAATATAAAATAATTTTCCTCTTTTTGCAATGTTCTCTTATTGTACAAATGCAAATCAAGAGTTTAAAAGAGTGGAATTCCATAGTGGTACCCCTCATGTTGAGATTTAAACCTCACAAAATAAACACCGTCCCTGTGAATGGGTTGTCCTCTAATTTTACCCTAATTAGCATTTGTACCACCATAAGATTGACTGTTGGTGAAAAAAGTGATTAACGAATTTTTAGTAGATTATGTAAATCACATTCTTAATCAAAACATCAATCTTAAAGTAGAGTTAGCTCCAATTGAGATAAAAAAAAAACCGCTCTACAAAAAGGGAAAAAGATAAATTAAAAATTTCAATAGCAAGCATTCATTTCCCATGAGAAAGGGAGGAAAATGCAGCATTTTTGGCTTGGTGGGAACACAAACCCTGGAGTGGGAGATCCTCCTGTTGACCACGCTAGCCCCAGGTCAAAAGCATCATGGGATTCAGACCCCATAAAAAATGATCAATGTGAATGTAGTCTAATTAATTATTGTAAACCGGACGCAGGATCTCTCTGATTCCCGTTTTGAGAGGACACGGAATCTCCTACGTCATCTGTCAGAAGGATGGATCGTGTGAATCAGCTTGTGATGGCAGGACAACGGCATTCCCTGCGCTAACGTGCGCCCGTTGGCTTTGTGTTCGATCCGGACAGGGAAATTTGGACATGGGCCATGGGCGCGTCCTCCACGTTAATCAACTGGGCCCACAGTCTTAATTTCAACTGGAGTTGTGCCCATGTCAAATTTTCTTCGAACTAAAACACTCAATTAAAACACCTAAGGTGGAGGAACTGGATTGTTTTTTCTATTAATATGATGGGCTCAACTCATGAGTGAGGTTTGGAAAGTCCAATATTTTGGGCTTCTAGATTAAGCACATAGCCCCCACGGCATGAATGAAATTTATTTTGGTCACCAAGTCTATCTCTCTCTCTCCAACTTATTTTGAGTGTCCCATCCGTTTGGGACCTGCCATGTTGACTCATTGGATCAGTGAGTCATTGATCATGGCCCAGGTAGACCCCACATCAGTAGAGTTATGGACACTTATCCTACAGTAGTTCCTCCTCCTGTCTTTGTAAATAACATGGCCACTTTCTATGGATGGACATGATCACACCTTGCGAGTGCCACATTCGGCACCACTAACCATCCTTTTTCATGGACATTGAATAGATGGATGGTTAACCCCAAGGGTTAGCTCAGATGGCCGAAAATCATGGTTTGCTCTTGAAGGTTGCATGTTCGAACCGCTCTACTACATTTGGGCCACAGGGGATTTACTCGGGTCCCCGTAGGCCCAAAGGGATTAGTCCGCTCAAAGGTCGGGACACCCTCCGTCAGCCAAAATAAATAAATAAAATAGATGGATCGTTTAGAAACAAAAAATAATAATAAAGAGTAATGGTTGGGAGGACACCCCTTCAAAGTGGGGCCCATGTTAGAACCGTGGGCTTAAGAACCTAGGCGTGCACTTTTTGATCGGCTAACCTCAGATATTAACTAATTTCATAGTGGGGCCAGGCCAAGCCCAATTGACTCTGCCAATGACTCAGGACCTCGGATTGTCCACCAGAAATTGCTCTGCATTGCTCTTAAGTCTGGCCTGCTTAATTTTCTATAGGCTTGACTAGGTGACTCAACTCAAAGCCAAGCACTTGGCCTTGTGTGCTCAGGTCCAGCCCATGATCATGGGTTTGAAAATCTGACCATTATGTGAAGCTGTTGGCTCAAAGTAGTTATCCCAATTTTTACAAATTTTGGCCATGAAATAAGGGTTGTGGTCCTAAATTTATCTGATTATTGTAATCATCTATTCATGGCCAATTAAAATTTCATGTAGATGGAGCAATTCAAAACAAACTGAAGCTGGCAAGAATAGTATGTAGTGTAGAGAAATGGGAATGGGGAAGTTGTCATCACCTTCTCCAGTACCAATAAAGCCTATTATGACCAAGGTTTTAAATTTGGTGCCGGTCTTTATGCTAGCAGGGACTGGAATGAATCAGTGCTGCTCGTGCCGGATTGATATGGTTGCATAAAGTAAAAATAGATA
Source organism: Sextonia rubra (assembly GCA_037013555.1). Classification (NCBI taxonomy): domain Eukaryota; kingdom Viridiplantae; phylum Streptophyta; class Magnoliopsida; order Laurales; family Lauraceae; genus Sextonia; species Sextonia rubra. Next base: position 2,422,827 of record JASUAD010000027.1, read on the forward strand.
CAATGCAAACCGGTAAAAATGTCAAAATTAAGCTATTTAAGTAAGAAGAATATTACTATATATCCTTTCCTCACTATGTTATGAGGGACAATGACGTGGCTTCCTCTTTTGTATATGAATATTTTCAAATTTGCATTTGTCTCTCACAACATGATAAGAAAAGGATGTATAGCAATATTTCGAAGTAAGTAATATCATAATTCAAACATAAGTGATCTTTAGTGTTGAGCACCGACGTCCATAACTTCACATAATTGTCGGTGCAACATATGACTGCTAGTTTTTAGGAAAAGATTATGTAAATATTATTTACTTAAGCTTAAAAAATTTCACTTGACTCAAATTATACCTGACATTTGGTTTGTAGTCCTTAAAAGTTTAAGGGACTATATTGGGGCTTGTTGAGATTGTGAAAGCATGCAGGGCTTATTTGTTAAAAACACAAAAGCAAAGATTACTTTTGCAAGGTCTGGTTGTAAGGTCTGGCTGTTTTTACTTATTAGCATCAAGGAGGTTTACTATAAGGGCCTTCTTAGGTTCTAAAGAAAATACAAGGTTATTCATAAAAAAATATTAAATAGCAATGCTTACTCAAAAGTTAAGGCACGTTGCACCCACATGTTCATACCAACTAAGCTCGAAGAGCCTGGGTCACACATTAGTCAATAAATGAACTAATTTAGAAATGTGACTCAACTAGCACCCGGCCAGCACTTGGTTGACTAACATTTTTCTGGAATAGAAGATTTTAAGTAAACATTTACAACTCATCTCTATAGGGGGTGTTTGGTAACAAGTTAGTTTTAAAAGATTATATGATATTGTATGTTACATTATGATAGAATTTACCTACCTAAAAATTAGGTATTTGGTTAACTTAGAATGTATTCTACAATATATGACTTTCTACTAAAAATTGAAAGAACTTTTTCTTCTCCACATCCAGAAGCAAATATTTAGGGAATAAATATTCAAGATACTACCAAACATCATCACTTATACTGAGATACTATTTTGTTATGCAATAATGAAATCTTACCATATCTAATTTTATTAATACTATATGAAGTGTTTATTCAAACACCCCGATAACTTCACTAGTTTTTACTTTTCACTACCAGTCCTAAGCCTGGTTAAAGGTGGGTTGCATTAGTTAGATTGTCAAACATGAACCTGGGTTGGTATTCGCTGTTAAAACCTTCGATGCCCTTTCATTTAACGCTTCTTTCCCATGAATTATAGGAATTCAATGCAAATTAGACAGATGGCCCACTCACTAGAAAACTCTCCCAAACAAAAACCATAAGGTGATTAACAAATAAGTCATTTCACTGCCATTGTTCATTTATCAAGCATGCAAGCACCATATGCTACAATTAAGCAATATTACATTCAAAGCTTCAGAAGAGTGCAGCTTCATCAACTCCAGCTGCTGCGCAGGGGACATAATGCAGTGTGAAACACACACTGTACAGCTTCAGGATATTGGTCAAAGATGATGACAAACCAATGCACCCAACATGACATTGTAACAGATATGGATGAAAATTTGAAAAATCGTTAAAATATCATGATGTTTAATCGACAGTATCCTCTCAATAACATCATGATGCTTTCAAAAATCAGAAAAATTGAAAAATCATGAGCAAATCACGATAATATTGCAATAAATACAGAAAAAAGGAAAAAACATAAATTAGTTGTCAACGTTATTTTATATTTATTTATGATTTTAAATGTTTAAAGGTTCTTTTCTTTTCCTAGAAAATTTTCTCAATAATATCCTACTGCAATTTGAAACTACCCTAACATTTTCCCGAGACGATGATTTCCCAAGAATTATTATTGACAACGACCATTAATCACGTAATATTTAAAATGCTTTATCAATCATTATAAATTAAGGTCACATGCCTGCTACCAGGAATTGTTGGGATATGCACCAACGAGTTCCACATTTTATTCTCATCCTACCCATAGTATGCGAGAAACTATTATAAACTGGCACCAAATGCATGCTTGTCCTTGTTTCTAACTTACTGGCCTTTTGAAGTATTAGGAATAAGATTACACCTTCATCAACATAAAACAACCAGAAAGTAGCAACATACCCAGTTTCAGGAATCTCCAAAGTCATCACAAAATATAAGCTGAGTTTATGAGTTTGAAATAGAGTCTTTTAAAGAAGCTCACTCCAATGAAAAGGAAGGAATTTTTTTTTTATTATGAAAAGATGTAGACAAGTGTATTCTGTTGCTTTACAGCTAGATAAATGGTGGGAGGATATGGAAAGGCTCCTCCCACCACAGTACAGTAAATACTTCTCTCTTGCTTACAAAAAAAAAAAATAATAATAATAAAGCTGCCTCACCACTGTTAAAAAGAATAAAGAATTGAACAAATAAACCACACTAAGAGGCAGAGTATAATAAATCCCTGCCCCTTAAACTACCCCTAGGGGATTTTACACATTAATGCAAAGAATAATTTTACAGCAAGAACAACAATATAGATAAATATTGGCAAAAAATGGGGTGGATTTTACAAGGAATGAGATTTTTGTTATACCTCAGAGCTGTTGCGTAAAATTGAACGAGGAAAAAGAATGCTAAATATATCACAGCCTCAATCCAGTAAAAATTGGAAGGCTGCAGTTTTGAGGAGTTCAGCAGGTGGCTTGACATTTGAGAAATCCTTCACTTGGTGGGCCTCAGACAAGTCATCGGTTGAGAATGGAATGCTGCATGGTGAGCCATTGGTGATTAATGATTCAAATAATGCATTTTTACTGTGTATTTCATTATCATAACAAGAGGGACTACTCTTACCTGGAGTTGTCCTCTAGTAAAAAGGAACTGCTATCTGCAGTGTTCAAGTCCTCCGTCATCATGACCCTCATGCTAGATATGACCTGTGGAAAAGTGAGAAAGTCTGCATTTAGAAATGACACAGTTTTTAAATTTGGCAGGTTTGGCCACAATATTGTATTCGGTGAGTTCTGCTATGATAAAGCACCATGAAGACAAACAAAGAAAAAAGAGACCACTTAAACTAAATCCTATCTAAAAATGTACCAGATTTATGCAGCTAATCCTAATATATCTTAATACAGCTCTTCAAACTCAAGCTGCTACATTATATATCTTTACAGCAGTACTCATGAAGCTCGAATGAGCACTGAGCAGCCATTGAAAAAGTACTAATTTCAGTAACCCTACAAAGGATGATATCTTTAGAACTCCAAGTCTCCTCAGATAACTACTTGCGATATAATCCCCAAAACACCCTTGTACACAAACTCCCTTTAAACCATTGCTAAAGGGTATTCATGTAATTCCACTCTGTCAATATTAATATAAATACAAGGTGCACCCTCAAAGATGGCACATCAGTTTTTACACTCATTCTGATATTGTTACCAGCTACGATTTGGAAGACACTCAAGTAGAAAATGATGCAGATGGCGGGCTGGCAAACATGGATGGTAGCAGATGAATGGCTGTTTGGGCGTGACAGGCAGTCAATATTTAGGGGGACTTCATTTTCGAGACCGAGCTATAATCATCAGATCTAATCTGTAGACAAAGATCATAATCACAAACAAGGGATTTGGTCCAACTACAGGAAATTGGATCCATAGAAAGTAGTTGACCTAGAACCAGGCGACCAAATCTTGCAACATCAAATGCAAACACAAACGACAAGATCAGTAAACAATGCCACTAGTGGTCCAGATGAATAATAGGGCTTAAGGATTAGTGACGTCTAGCATACATGCATAATGAAAGAATTGCGAGGGGCTAACGCTACAGCAATGTGGGTGTAGTAGATGTAATAAAACCTGGTAGCAAGTGTTGAGGTGTTAGACTTAGGAACAATATTGTTAGTGGAACGTCAAGTCAACACACATTTGTTATCATAACTATAGCAAGTGTACAGCACAAAACATTCTAATTAATGATAAGCTTTGAATTTTAGGGTAAATTAATACAACTAAACAGTTAGATGCTTGGAGATGCTTTTCAAGTAGGCATAGCAATGCAGATAGCCAGATATATGGTTGAAGTTGAAGACTTAGACTTGTTGGAATCTAGGGGTGTGTTTGGCATCGTGCCATTGGGATGTTCCCATGTTCCCGTGAGATAAGTCTGCAGAAAACATGTTTGGTATTTACAAATCATTGTTCCGAATTTTGGTCTCACGGAAAGGAATATCAAAATTTAACCCGCTGGCATAAGAAACTCAGAACAAAAAGCTTTGCTTTTGTTTTTAAAAAACTTGTTGGCACGTTGATTCCTACTTATCTCAAAGTGATTCTACTATTTAATTCCTAAAGTGAGTCATATGTTAACAATCACAAAAGGTGGGCCAAATTATGATTCTAATTTCTTATTATGGTGGGACCACAATATAAATCCTTTGAGTGTGGGCCCCATGTTCTAATTTCTAAATTTAATTTTTTAAGAAAATCACAAAAAGGTGGAGCTACATTATAATTCCTTTGAATGTGGACCCATATTTTGAATCCTATAAATGTAGTCCTGTGTTCTAATTTCTAAAGGTGGGTACCACGGGTACCGCGTAATTTTTAAAGTGGGACTCATGTTTATAATTAACAAACAGGATGGTCCCACATTATAATCTCTTAAAATTTCCAAAAGGTGGGCACCACATTGTAATTTCTAAATGTGGGTCCTATGTACAAAATTACGAAAATTGTGGCTCTACTTTGTAATTTCTAAATGTGGGTTACGTAACACGATCACAAATGGTGGTCCTACATTATAAATGTACTACGTTGTAATTTATAAAGATGGGTCCCACATGTACATTAAAAAAGGTCAGCCCCACATTATAATCTCTGATAATTTTTAATGGTGGCCACATTATAATTCTTATAAAGGTAGGCCCACTTTAAAAATCCTAGGAATATGGGCCCCATGTTATAATTTTTAAAGGTGGATACTACGTTGCAACTTCTACAAGTGGGTCCCATGTACACCAACAATAAAGTGCCGCAAACATTAAAAGGTGAGTCCACATTTTAGATTTTATGACCACATTTTAGATTTTATGATTCTCTTACTTTCATTCGTTGGAGAAAATTTTTTATACCATTAACAAATAAAGTTCCGTACGGCATATTCTCTGTAGAATATTTTAATATAATATTGCCAAACAAGTTCTGCAAAGTTTCATCTCGGGACAACCCAATCTCAGTACAACCCAATCTCAGCACAACCAAATCTAAACACAAAATTGGGAACAACACAAGAATAATCCCAAATAGGCTGTAGGGTTTTGTTCAAGCAGGTCCAAAAAACTATAGAAGAGGAGCGAGAGAGATAGAGAGAGAGAGAGAGAGAGAGAGTTTGGAAGAAGAATGGATTAGTCGAATCACATAGATTGGATACCTAATCCTATTCATTAACATCTTAAATTTCTGAAAGTAACTATATTCCAGGAAGCATGGACACTTATATAGGGTCCCCATGTCCGTATCAAACACGTGACAGACACGGACACATGTCAGACAAGCCAAAATGTGTCCCTATTTTTTTTATTTTTTAATTTCGGACACGGCTCGGACACGTCGCCATGCTGCTTTTTTTTTTTAGAATTGCTGTTTGTTTTTTTTTCCTTGTTGCTGCTTTTTTTTCTTTTTTTTTCTTTTTTGCCCTTGCTGCTGTTTGTTTTTTTTCCTTATTGCTAATTGTTTTTTTTTTGGTTGCTGTTGCTATTTGTTTGTTTTTTTTTTCTCCAGAACTATTGTTGTCCCCTGATTTGAATTGTTACATGTTCATTATGCTTATTAATTTGGCTAAAAATATAACTATTCTTTAATTTTATGATTATCTATAAAAACATATATTTTCATTATTTGTTGTGTCCTAGCCGTGTCCGTATGCTACTATTTTAGGATTTTCTGTATCACCATGTCCATGATGTGTTATATCCATGCTTCATAGCCTATATTACATAACCGTCTCTAACATTAAAAGTCTTAGAAGTCCTATACTAACTCACAACACTTCTATTAAACTGCTGCATATGTGATCACTATTCACAATCATCGTCATCATCATCATCAAAGTCTTATCCCAACCATGTTGGGGTCGGCTAAATGAATTCTGTTTCTCCATTCCGTTCTATTTTGAGCCAAATCTTTCGATAAGTTAAACTTCTTTAAATCTGAATCAATGATTTCCATCAATATTTATTTCGGCCTACCCCTACGTCTTGATGGGCCATCCACCTGTATAGCCAAACTTTTTTATACCGGTATCATTACCGGCCTACACTCAACATGCCGAAACCATCTTAAACGGGTTTCTCTAATCTTATCCTCCATTGGTGTTGTCCCTAAGTGCTCTTGAAAGCGCTCATTTCTAATTTTATCTTTTCTAGTTTTACCACATATCCACCTAAGCATTCTCATTTCCGCTACATTCATCTTATGAATTTGTGTCTTCTTAATTGGCCAACATTTTGCTCCATATGTCATAGCTGGCCTAATCACTGTCTTGTAAAATTTGCCCTTCAATTTTGTTGGCATTCGTCTGTCACAAAGCACTCCAGAAGCTAGTCTCCCTTTCAGCCATCCAGCTTTTATTCTATGCTCTACATCTTCGTCAATCTCCCCATCCTTACTATTCACAACTTGGATAAAATATCATCTAACTATTTCCTACAAACTGCTTTTATAAGAAAATCTGCAATTTGATCAATTGCACTCATATATGCCAGCACCACATTTTTTTCTTCGATTTTTTTCCTAATGAAGTTTAACTCCTACATGATTTGTTTCTCATGATATACAAGATTCTTGGCTGGTTTAATTGCTAACATACTATCACAATGTAGAATCATGGATCTGCCTTGCTTCATTGTTGCACCTTATTTCTTCTACAAATATCCTCAGCAATAACAAATCACAACATCCAACTTCATGCTCTTTCCTATCATAATTATTCCTATATTCCAAGTAGCAAGTCAAATCCTTTTCTTTTAAATTGACTTTTTTACCCACACTAATCCACGTTGGTATAGGAACCCTTGCCTACTTTCCATTGAAACAAGGGGCTGCTACAGTGCATCACTTATAGAAGGATACTGTTATTAGTTGAAAAATATGACTTACATGTAATTTACATTTTACCAAGGACCCTAATGTAGTAAAGTGGACTGAGTGGCTTTTTTGCAATTGGTCAAACTAGAGAAATAGTATAAGATGGTAGCTCAAACACCTAATGCCCATTGGGCCCAGGCCCAGTGAAGAATCCTTAGTTTCCTATTATTAGTTGCTTTCCTAAGTCTTCTAGGATTTCTTATTTTTAAGAAGTTGTTATTATGATTAAATTAGAAGTCTTTTTATTTTATGGATTGTTTCCTTTGTTAGAAAGTGGCTTAACCTATAATGCACGGACTCACCTAAAACCATAATGCACCCGCACCCAATACTCATGCCGATATTTCATTTCGAAGGTGTTTGACATACTTTCTTAAGGTGCAACCACACCCGATACGCACCCACATCCGATACTAATGCTAAGTCTATGTAACATAGAGCCTAACTATAAATAAGATCCCTTCTCATGGGACTGAACATGATTTTATTGAATAAGATTCCAATTTTCTTCTCTAGAGTGAGTTGGGTTCTTCTTGTCTTTTGGTGTGAGATTTAGACAGTTTATCTTAAGCCTTTTGGCTTGAAGAGTAGCACATTGGCTATTCTTCTTCCCCATGCTACGTTAATTGCTCTGATACTAATTGATGCAGCACGAGGAAGAAGAATAACCACCGGACCACTCTCCAAGCCAAAAGGTTTAAAATAAACTGTCTAGGTCTCACAGCAAAAGACAAGAGAAACTCTACTCACTCTAGAGAAGAAAACTGGAATTTTATTCAATAATATCATGTTTCATCCCATGAGAAGGGATTATATCTTATCTATAGTTAAGCTACTTTCTAACAAAGGAAACAATCCACAAAATAAAAGACTTATAATTTAATCATAATAACAACTTCCAAAAATAAAAATTCCTAGAAAACTTAGGAAAGAAACTAACAATAGGAAACTAAGAGCCCTACACTGGGCCTGGGCTAATCATGGATCTGGCCTGCATCAACACCCTAGCATGATCACAATTAACTAGAAAAAAATTTTTTTATTCTAGAATCGAAAGAGATGTGAAATTAGAAAATAGAAGTGTGTGTGTTTGTGTGTGTGTGTGTGAGAGAGAGAGAGAGAGAGAGAGAGAGAGAGAGAGAGAGAGAGAGTTAAGGCTGGTCACTCACTAGGTCTGGCCAATCCTACATATCTAGTACTTTATAGTTATTAATATTTAGAGATACCCCCGCTGTTTCTAGTATTTACAATGAAGTCCTTATAGTTGTGTATATAGTACAATCTTGATTTGTGTAGCAAAAATAAACCAAATAAACAACCTATATTAATCTTCAACAAGAACTATACCTAACAAAACAATAATATAGGTATAAAGTATGCCAGTAGTCTGTTGGGTCCAACAGACCCACCTTCAGCCAACTTGCCTCCTTGCAGGACATCATCCTGGGAGCATGCTTGCTTGGGGTTGGACTCCTAGTTGGGGCCATGGATGGTCTTGGGTTGTGTCTGGAATGGGATGGCCTATGGGACCTGTGGATTGCCTCCTAGACACTCCTAATTGTGTAGAATAAGGATTTGGAAACCCCCATGCCAGTAAACATTTGTCCCATGGGGAGGTTTTCTTTGTTCATTTGCATTAGAAGTCACCCAGAGTTTTCGATAAGTTTTTCACAAAACCAAATGAGGTTTAAGAAGTTCAGAGTCCTGGGGCCATGGATGGTCTTGGCTGTGTTTGGAACGGGATGGCCTATGGGACCTGTGGATTGCCTCCTGGACACTCCTATTTGTGTAGACTAAGGATTTGGAAACCCCCATGCCAATAAACATTCGTCCCATAGGGAGGCTTTCTTTGTTCATTTGCATCAGAAGTCTCCCAGAGTTTTCGATAAGTTTTTCACAAAACCAAATAAAGTTTCAGAAGTTCAGAGTCCCAAGGATCCAAACCACACCTTAAGGTCTTCTTATTTTATACCCATGTGTGTATCACAATGCCCCATGCTAACATCTGCATGTTGTTTCTTTTTGTGAATTAGAGGACAGGGTTTCAGCCATTTGTACTTACATCGGCATGAACACCATGAGTACCATATTTGTCGTCCCAGTAATTTGTACATATTCTATAAATCTGTTGGACACTAAGGACCTGCAGAAAAGCAGCAAACATAAGAAGGAGAGAGAGATACAGATAGGGAGAGAGAGAGAGAGGGAGAGAGAGAGAGAGATACAGGGCAAAGGTCACTGCTGATATCATCATAGGAGATTCTAGCTTTCTGGTGTATAACCTGCAAATACAAATTGCATAAAACAAGAATCAAAGAAGCTGAAAAATATAATAATAACTATTTTTCCTATGAAAACATTTAATGAATAAAACATCATTAAATTAACTAGTTTTGCATGCTTTCTAGATTTAATGATATCATCCTAAACTAAATGTTGAATTTCAAAGTTAAATCAATTCATAACGGTGGAGAATAGAGGGCTGGCTTTGTGGATAGGGTGCTCGCTCCCATAGCTCCCACCAGGTTCAACCCTGGTGAGAGCACTTTACTTTCTATGTCTTGGCCACTGGGCCAACCAAGGAAAAAAAAAATCCTGAGAGTGGATCAGTTTGTTCTACCATACAAGAATAATCTCCATGTTGATTAAAAAAAATGCATTAATTACCAATGGTTATGGTTCAACAATTTATGCAAAGACAAAAGAATCACACAATTAGACTGGCTCAAAACTATTAGAGACAAGTAGTATTCCACAATCAAGAGCCAACTTCGAAAACAGTTTTGTGTATCACACACTCCGCATGAATTCAAGCAATGCCATAGGACTCATGAAATTAGACTGGGGCATTAACAAAAGAAAAATACAACATATGCAATTAGACAGAGTCATTAGCATAGGAAAACTTAGTCAAAAAAAGAATTTTTGCTAGACCCATGTTGACAGGATCTGGATTTTGAAGGAATTGGTCTAAAATTGTTTTCCATCACCTAAATGACACAAACCATACAAGGAAGGGAAACAAAGTACATGTCACATGCAAATAGCACAAATCTAGTTGGTTAACATGCCCAAACACATGAACCCCAAGGAGAAACACAACTAAACCCCAGGTGTCCCGAAAAGAGGAAGATTTTTGTAGAGAAAACAAGCACTGTAGTGGGGCCGATTTGATGGTCTATCCAAATAGACCACAATTAGGGACCCGCTTGTATGTCACCAAAACCCTAGGTTTGCACTCATTCAAATGGACTAAACTCCTGGATCAACTGTGGATGCATTTTTAATGGTGAAAATTTGTGAGCCGTTGATGAAGGGTTTAGGATGATCACATAAGCCTCTCTCACCGTACACCTAAAGGGCCCACCCAGATCTTTAGATGCCCCATGGTCCTATCCTCAGGTGGGCGCAATAGTGAGGTGCATATGGAAAAGTCATATCAAGGCCCACAAATTTTCTCCGTTAAGAACGGTGAATAGCTGATCCAATGGTCTAGTCCATTTGGATGGGTTAGCCGTCCAGTGACTATGTTTTTTTTTTTTTTTTTTTTTTGTGTGGGGGGGAGGGGTTTCCTATGTGTGGTCCATTTGGATGCACCATTAGGTGGGCCCCACTATGACATGTGCAAGGGTGTGCATTAGATAATTTTTCATATATATATTCAGCTTCATCTATGTCACCCAAATCGATTGTTAGAAATTTGATATTCAATAAAATTTAAATAATATATTTTTTCCATCCACATGCAAAGTAAAGTGCGAAGAACTGAAATCATCTATACATAAAAAATCCCTTCATAAATTTTCAAAAGAAACACTAAAACCTGTCTGTTGTAATTATACCAGAGTATATATACGTTATTATCATTTAGTGTCACAAAAATAAATAAAATAAGCAGGAAACTCGGTCATAACGCGGAGAAAATATGATGATAACCATAGCAACCACAGGAATTACTCAATCAAAACCAATAGCACCATCACCACCACTACCAACAAACAGCAGAAAATATCCAAACTTGAAAGAAATAAGATTCACATACCAAGAATCCAATAGCTTGCCTCAGATGTTTTAGTTCATCCAAAGCTGACCCTGCATACTGCATGGTGACATATTGAGAGATTTATTGAAAAACAGAAAATGTCCCACTGTAATGACAGTCAATAATTAGCAGACCTAAAAGAAGTTCACATGTAATAGAAAGTACCATTTTCTCTTGTGTACACCAGATCTCCAACTCATCTAAACCAGCTTTAACATATTCTCCGTTACTGAAGGAACAACACTCACGGCGCAGAAGAAGACTGCAGCCACGGGGAAAAAACCACCAGCATCAGCAGTAATCCTTTTCCTTTGGATGCCAATTGTATTAATATCATGATGCAATCAGAGAAGACCTCTAAATTATATAGTACAAAATGGAAGGCAGGCTTCCTAAGGTTGCCATTTACCGTAATCTTTCTCAACAGAGATTGTAAAATGAGATTATTAAGAGCTTTTTACCTGTTAAAGAGTTGAACATTGATATATGAGAAAATCTGAGTAAAGATCTTCTGAATGAGAACTGAAGGCACCTGAAATAAGGCCAACTGTAAGCTAAATGGAGTACTCTACACAATTTTCAGAAAATTTGCCATATGAACAGAAATCCATACATAATTCTTTTGCAGTGTATTGAGAAGAGTGTTGAGGCTCCCAATAACAATCTGCCAGGGACTTTCTGGGTGATCATCGCTCGATGGATGATCATTTGAAGTGCGATTTTCAGACTGGCTAGGTGATTTAAGCATGGCTGCCCTACATGTTCTTGCTTCCTGAAGTTTCAGGGAGAACACAATAACAACATTAAGATCTTAGTCTCAGATAAAATGGTAATTAATAACTTTATTAGAGGAGCAAAGATCCAGGAAAGTTATGTCAACAACAGTTAATACATTGAACTATGATTTGGTTGGTCCAAAGTTGGCCCCACTGTGTGGCCTTCCTTAATCCTTTTCTTGTTCTCAAAATGAATTTAGTCCATCATTTTTTTTAAATGGTGAAAATTTTATTACCAAAAAAAAAAAAAAAACCAAACAAATGAATTAGGTCCATTGTTACTGTTAATTTGAGAGAGAGAGAGAGAGAGAGAGAGAGAGAGAGAGAGAGAGAGAGAGGAGGAAGAAGAAGAATATAAAAGAGGAGAATTAATAAGAGAGAGATAACTTTGTTGCTGTGAATTTAGGGCTCATCTATTCAATACAATACAGGACAGACAAGTCCTGTATATTTATAAAGATAAATATTGATTATTTACAAAACAGTCCCTTGCGTTTCTTAAAATTAATAGTCAGTCATGGTGTTCCACACAATTATGAAACAGTTCCTTTGTGGTTAAAAAAATAACAGAGCAGTCCTTTTGCGATCTCAACACTCCCTCTCAAACTGGTGCTTGATGTATACTATCCCAGCGTGGAGAAAGCATAGATCAATGCGCTTCAAATGTGAAGACATATTTTCAGAAAAGCCTCAAGACCACCAAAAGGCTTGAGGGATCAAATTTTCCAAATGTCCATTAGGATACCATAGTCTAAAGAGAACTTTGTGTTTCTGATCTTATCTTTAATGATTGTTATGATCTTGTAAATCACACAGTTATAGTAACTAATCAAGCAACATAATTATTGGGACTTCAGAGGTTGCTAAAACAAATATGAATAGAAATTTAAAATTCCTCAAACCTAAAACAAAATTTTCTGCTATCAATATTCCTTAATGCCTTATTTGCACAGTTCAAGACGAACTCCAAATGAAATTGTTTTCAAATCATTATGTAGACAAGATATCAAGCAACATAATAATTATAGCAAGCAAACTTTCATTTTACCTGAACACAAAGTACAAGGACATTCGATAATTCCTTCTTTGTGTTATCACGAACAATTCCATATATTTTTTCCACATATGCTGTGAGCTGCATTTTAAAAAGCAAGGCTGGATACTTAGCCTCAACCTGGCATACAACATCCAGTCCAGCAACAGGAAGGTTTGAAGAAGAGCGGAATCCCTGTCAAACAGTGACCAAGGCACAACTTCAAGCAAGCAGTAATAAGAATAAAGTTCCTGTTACTTTTAAGCACCCCTAAAAAATCTCAAGAGCACAACTAAGGAAAATTAATCTTCATCAGGAGGAAGATACTTGAGCCATCCTCCCAAATAATGATGTAGCAGGGGGAGGTTTCTGACTTGAGGTTGATCCAGATGCACTAGTAGATTTTAAGCTCCGCTGCAACAAGAACAACAAAGTAGATGTACTTGACAGCCAGTAAGCCATATGTTCACTGTTCTCCTGACTCTGCATAATTTAAAAGACAATTCAACTAAAAGACTGAACACTTACATTCCCGCACTGCAAAATACCACAAAGGCAACAGATAAAGAAAAACCAGATGAAAGTATGAAAAAAACTGGTGAGGGAATTTAAATGCAAAAAAATAATAAAAATAATAATATAATAACAGAAAATACACAAACTTGGAATAAGCCACTGAGTTTAAGTTGTCTAAAACTACGCATCATGAACAGTGACCACAAACAATAGTAATGGAACACAGCATGAGGGGAAATGATTTGACAAGATATCATGAGTATTCAATTGTCCCCAAAAAAAAAAAAAACACTAAATCAAGGTGTTGGTGTGCTAACAGAGCATGAGTATGGTATCATCCTGGACCCTGGTGATTCTACAATTTCTATTGTATAGAGAGAGAGAGAGAGAGAGAGAGAGAGAGAGAGACGTCACCAATGATACCTCCATGGGTTGCTAGCCATCAAACAATGATATAAGATGAAAACATCCAATTACCTCAATTGCAGAACCAATCATCTGAATAAGCCGATCAAAAACACTTGTTTTTTCAGCTTCAAATGATCTCCAATGGAGGAGGCATTTGTATATAGTAAATGCTGCAATTGATTTTTCTTGACTGAACCCAATATTTTGAGCCACACATTTGATAAGAGCGTCAACACTCTCCTGAGACAAAAGGAATCATCAGAATTAGTAATACAAAAATGGAAAGGCAAGAATATCAAGTTCGGCAAACCAGCCCATATATATATATCGGTTGGGCTCTCCTAAGAGATACATATGATAGACAACCATCAAAGAATTATTTGGGGCCACCTGGGGCCATGCCAATGATGGGGAGGTGGGAAGGGAAAGATCTTAGTGAGACCTAGATGTCTGCAAATTATGAACCCTAATAGATTAACTTAACCCCTTGATCCATGGCCCTCAAGTTTAATGGTTATAGAAGGAATCAATTCTTTAGGATTTCAATCCAACTGTAACAGATGGATATGTGTAAACTTTTTAGATGGTGCAACTAATAGGTGGTAGTAAGTGCTCTGAGGGGAGTGCATTGATCAAAAGGGGGTCACATGCGCATAGAAAAGGGGAATCTGCAAAATGTCTCATGAGAGACATCCTTAGGAGAGCCTTTCCCATATTTATTATTATTATTTTGGTGAACATTGTCCGAACATAGTGAGGCCCTCTTGAGGCCATGCCAATCATGGTTGAGGTGGAGGATGGAAAGATCTCAAATGAGAGCTAGTGGTGTGCAAAATATCAGAAACCATTTGTTAAAGTAGCTCCATTTGGACCTACATGTGCCAAGCCATCCACTGTCAATCACCTAAGCCCAGACCACTTACTAATTCTCATATTTCAAATGTGGTCAAAAGGTGCAATCATGTACAGTTGTATAATTCCTTATTAGGAGATTTTATTATATAATCATTAATTGTAATTACCTATCAAAGGGATTATAATTGCGAAACTGTATTTAGAGATAGACAAATCTATATAAGAAGATGAAATCTCCCATTGAGATGATTAGAAATTACTCATAGAAATTGTTTCTGTACTTCTGTTATTATGGCATTGATATTTACATGGTATCAGAGCTTCCAAACTTTTTGCCCCTATCATTTTCGTGAGAAAGAGGGATTATATCCTTTCGAATCTCAGTTGGAGATTCAATACTGCTGTCGACTGTGTTCTACAATATGCACAATTGCACAGAGAGCTGATCTACAGTGGGACATCAGCCATCACGAATTCATGATAATCTCAGAAGACTACATGATCTTGGTTGTCTGGATTTATGAAAAATTTTGGTAATTTTTCAGATTTTTCCGCTGATTGAAGGTAGGCCATCTGGGCTCTCTTGTAGTTCATCACTTTCGTCGTACTGTTTTCATCGGATCCATCAATTTTTTTGGATTCTCATCTATTTGATGTAAAACTTAACTGGAAGTTCACAAAACTGCAGTTGACAGTTTCCTGAAACTGATCCTATTTTTGATCCATTTGTGGGCCCCAGGCAGCCCTTACAGTGCAAAAACAGCAGGTCGCATGGCACTGTTTGACATATTTCTGTGATCTGATCACAGAACTGTGTTTTTTTTTCTGGTTCTATTCTTGTTGGATTGCTATTTTGCATATGTATTGATGGATTTAAGGCTTCTTTTTGCTTGAAAAGTTTACTGTGAGATTACATCACTCTGTCGTGCACTGTTTTTTTGGCTTCCACCGAACTGTTTTTTTAGTGCAGTTAATTATTGCAAATGTGAATTGTGACATCTTTAGATTAGAGATTTCTACTCACTAGTGTTGCCAATGAGTGGTTCGCCCAACTTTAGGTAATGTTACCATAGAAGAATCGGGGAATGATGAGGATCAGCCATTGGACTTAGGCAGTGTGGCCGATGGAGCGAAGGAAGAACACCCAATTTAGTAGATGTGATTAGTGTGATTAGCATGAATTTATTTATAAGATTGATTTTCTAGACATTTCAATTGTTAGACGAACTCATATTATATTTGATTTCTGAATAATTCTGACTTTATGGGTTTTCATATTTTAAAATTTTAAAATGAAGTTTTAGATTAAATGCCTATTGACTCTTATGCTCCATTTGATTTTACTTATGATTGTGTTGATGATACAAATTATGGAAGCAACTTAGGAATCTGAAAAGCTATAGATTCTGGGTCATTATAGTGGTCATATTCATCTTAGTGAATGAAATAAAAATGTATGTATTTATACCAAACTAAATTTATTATTAATAAATGGAGGCAACAAGTCTTACAATTAGATTCACAAAACTATATTTCCATTTTCTATACATATTTTTTTCATATTTCTTAAATTTATTGGGCTCAAGGGCACAACTTGATACAAACTTGGCCGAGTTGACACGAAGGGAGCCAAGAGTGCCGTCCACCCTTCTCACATGCATTTCCTTTCCCTAAGTCCAAATTATAGGGGGCCAGCTAACTTCATCATAGGGGCCAAGTGACCAAAATAATAGGGCGGACCACACATTCGAACCATGCAGACGATTCTTAATCTGAACATTTTTGAATTACATATATATATATATAAATCAACAATGATTAGAGGTATTAAGGTACATACATTTTGTCTTTCTCTATGGGATCTTCTCAACCTATTCTCAGATTCTGCATCATCCTTGTGAGATAGTGAATACTGTGATTCCTGCAAAAATGTCATTCTTAGGTCCCATATGTTGTGAGTACATTGATACAGATAAATAATTGAAGTAAATGGAACTTGAACCAACATATTTGGATTTAATATCTTCATTCTCATGATGACCATTCTCCAAATTCTGCAAGTAATGGAAATATACAGATATGAGAAAAATCAAATGACGACAAACATTTCAAAATTACTCTATGCACTTTGATTTTTTTTTTTTTGGTTGCCGTTCTTCAGAAAAAAATTGAATGATTTGCACTAGTACTGACTTTAGTTACTGGAATTGCTGAATGTTCAGGCATGCGCTTTTCTGATGAATCTAACAAAGCTTGCTGTCGTAGAATCTTATTTTCGGACTCCACGTGAGAGAGTTTTTCTTCAAGTCTGTGATGAATAATAAACAAGTGTAACAAAAAATCAGATAAAGAAAAATAAAGAGGAAGTATGCATGGTTAAATAAGACTGTAGTAACAGATCTAAGTGCCCATTTCCCATGCTGAAACAGTTAAGACTAAAAACCCATCAAACTTGGAGATTCAACCAAGCTCAATAATTCCTGAAAAAGTTAGCAGTGAACGTGAAGAACCTCTGTATTGCAGTCTTCAACATCTTCATCTTAGACTCAGCCTCCACAGCCTTTTTCAGCCTTTCTTCACTAAGTCTCTGTGTTTCTTCATATTTTCTTTCAGTTTCATCAATCTTCCTTTCCAACGAACTCATCATATCCTATCATTAGATGGTGCAGACGTAATAGATAAAAACAGGATTTTTATTAATAGGACAAAATTGACTCATGAAGTCATCTTCCTACATGGGGTTCAGGAAAGGAATTTGAAATATGAGCTAGTCAACAAAGAAAGCAGAATGTTCATTCCAGATCTTACCTTGAGTTTCTCATTTCCAATCATGATATTATCCAGCTGTGCAGTTTCAACAACTGCAACCTCCTGTACAATAGGATCCTGCTCTGCTGCTTTTTTGGAATTTTCTTTTTCCCTGACTAGTAATGCTTCAGTTTCATTGAATTGAAGCTGCAACTCCTGTAAAGCAGACTGCAAGATAAAAAAAGTAGTTTTATTAATAGGACAAAAATGACATGTGAAGTCATCTTCCTACGTAGGGTTTGGGAAACGAATTTGAAATATGAGCTAGTACAAAGAAAGCAGAATCCCTAAGCAGAATGTTCGTTCCAGATCTCACCTTGAGTTTCTCATTTTCAACCATGATATTATCCAGCTGTGCAGTACCAACAACTGGGACCTCCTGTACAATAGGAACCTGATCTATTGCTCTTTTGGAATTTTCTTTTTCCTTTACTAGCAATACTTCAGCTTCATTTAATTGAAGCTGCAACTCCTGTAAAGCAGACTGCAAGATAAAAACAGTAGTTTTATTAATAGGACAAAAATGACATGTGAAGTCATCTTCCTACAAAGGGTTTGGGAAACGAATTTGAAATATGAGCTAGTCAACAAAGAAAGCAGAATTCCTAAACAGAATGTTCATTCCAGATCTCACCTTGAGTTTCTCATTTTCAACCATGATATTATCCAGCTGTGCAGTATCAACAACTGGGACCCCCTGAACAATAGGAACCTGCTCTGCTGCTTTTTGGGAATTTTCTTTTTCCTTTACTAGTAATGCTTCAGTTTCATTGAATTGAAGCTGCAACTCCTGCAAAGCAGACTGCAACTTTGCATTTTCTTGTGCTCTGACTTCAAATTGAAGCTGCAACTCCTCTAAAGCAGACTGTAACTTCGCATTTTCTTGTGTTTTGGCTTCCTCTACGTCAGCCTACAAAGAAATTGAGAGGTGTCAATGAGGTTGAGTGTCAAAATATATAGCATCATCCTTGTAATTGAGGAATGTTTGAAAATAAAAAGGTTTCATCCATAAGTACTAGAAAGAGTCACCTTAATAAAATAAAAAGATGATCGTGCACTATGATGCACGGATACTTCAAAATGGATAATGTATCGTGTCGTATCGTATCCGATACTTCACTTTTTACAAGTAAAATCCGTGTCCTTGCTGTGTCCACGGCGTGTACTTGGGGAATAAACTCAAAACTGGGCATCATAGTCTTGCACAGTCGTGCACAATGAGTTGCAACATTCTCTCTCTCTCTCTCTCTCTCTCTCTCTCTCTCAAAACTTCCCTATTCTTCTTTAGGTTTTTCAATGAGTCCGTAAATTCATCTGTGGTCCACTACACTTGATTGGAACTAGATCAATATTATAACATTGTCAGATTCAAGGCTGATAGGGTCAAATATATTGATCGGATCCAGGTACAGATCCTGTGCTTAAATGTAATCCCTAGCTGTTTACAACCTATTGTTCACTTGAGCAACCACAAGTTACTGAAGCCATGAAAGATAAAACCTGACCAAGAAAATTGTCAAAACTGGGAAAAAAAAAACCACATCTCTGGGGACATTATGAAATCTCCATTCAGAAAACAGCATCTGTTTGACCGTTACCATTATCAGCAAATAAGCTTCTTCAGAACCAAAACAAGTTCCGGAAAAAAGAAATACTGTAAAAGTGACAGAAATCTGGAAAAGCACCTTTGCTTGGGGTCACTTGGATGGCCGAAAGCAATGTAGACAAAAGAAATATAACAAATATTATTTTGAACTCTAAAAAACATTTACCCGCATGTGTTTCTCCAGCTGCAGTTCCCATGAAAGCTCTTCGACTTGCTTTTCCAGCATAGTTTTGGCAGCTTGAAGAGCACCAGTTTCTTTTGCCGCCTGGAATTGTAGAGAAGGCGTGTAAATATAAAAGCTTAAAAAAATTTATTACAGAGCATTCAATTCTGGGTCAATCTAGACAGCCAAATCAGTACCTTCTCACAACAAAATATAAATAAAAATAAGAAAAAGAAATGCTCTGCCTTCAACATGGTTTCTAAGCTTAGGTTCTAGGACAGTGTCACTAAAATCTTTGCATGGGCAGCAATGCAAGGTTTTCTTCAGTTCTGACAAAATTTCCTCACCAAAAGATGGATATTGGATTCCTATCTAACAGGAAACCTCAGCCCACAAGCACAGATAATTCGCTTTGTCAAATCCCATACGATTAAGCTGAAAGATTAAGGAGCGAACTGGCAAAAGCTTGACCAGTGGCCATGATTACTTGGGGAATAAACTCAAAAGAAAATATGGTAGATAAAGAAAATAAATAAACATGCTCACCATTTTGAGTTTCCGAAGTTCTCTTCTTGCAAGTCTTCCTCTCCAGGCACATTGAGTGACAACAGCTGCCTTTTTCAGCTGTTTATAATATAAGTGAGCCAGGAATTGGCGGCATCGACTCTAGAGTGAAAATATGAAAATAAACATAATCCACGTAAGAACTAATGAAATGTAAGAAAAGAAATATCCTGTGAAACAGGTAAATAAGCTTGGAAAACAGGAGAAAAGTTCAACCACTATACCATGAAGCTAGTTAACAAATTGGTTCATAAATGCATCAGAAAAATGCTGGAAGATAATTCCTATAACATTCTGTAAAGCACTGTTGTGGGCGTTTGGGCAGCACAAAAGAGTTGGGATGTGATTCTGAGTTTTGTGGAGTCGCCGGAGTACCAAGTACTCAATTTGAAAGGAAAAGAAAGCACAAGTAAAGCAATTTGGCAAAATTGGGTATCTTTTATTGATTCTAGGGATTAGGTAAACAGTCTGAGAGCACCAGTGATTATGGGTTGATGCTAAGCTCTAGGTAGCCAGACGGCCACCAACACTCCTAGTACAAGCTTTGAAGATCAATAAAAATACTTGTAGTGTTTTTCGGATCCCAGGATCTAAATGGATCTCAAGTCCTTAGTGTTAACAAGGTCCAATGTAACTTTAGCAAGGCCCATTTATGGGCCACTGTACGATAGACCCAGAATCTTTTAGATAAGATTGGTCAAATTAGATTAGTATACATTCCTTATATGTAAATTGCAATTAGCTATAATAGATTGTAATTAGGCAATGATGGAGCCTTAACTAAGGCAAACATGACTTTTAAATAGAGATGGATCGTGCCTCTCAAAGGCATCCAATTCCATTTAACCATTCTTCTTATTTTCTCATTAATGTCATGGAATCAGAGCCATAAAGCCTCAGATCGTGGTGTTCTGTTTGTCAAATCGTGGAAGCTGGGATCAATTCTAAGTTCAATACTCCTATGCAAGACTTATAAGCATCTACTTCATGTATTTCTGGATTGCTAGCCCTTGGAGAACTCGTTAAGATTATCTACACAACTGTGCATCGTCCCTGCCACAAATCTGATTGTCTGAGGCCCACCTTCGATCATCACAATTGCATCAAAGCAGCCTACCTTGGTCGACTATCCTTTAGAGGATTTCTGGTGATTTTTTCCATTTTTTTTTTCAGATCAGAGGTAGGCCTTTTGATCGCAATTTGCTTTTCTCCACTTTTGCAGTATATTTTGATCCCAGCCGTCTATTTTTCTGCATGAGTGGAATGTCTGATTGTTACAAAGTTTGGACTGCCTGTTAGATATTTTGGTCAAGCATCTATAAGTGATCCTTGATCTGATAGATTGGATTCCCAGTGGGCCCCACTAGTCGATTTGTGTAGAAAATTTGGGTCGCCCAGATCATATTTTCTTGCTTTTTTTATTCAATCATCACAGCATTCATATTTTTTTAAGATCTATTGCTGTGGGCAGCATTTGGGATCACAACTATTCTGTTTTTAAAGATCAATCGCATTCTTGCTTGATAGTGAATGTGCTTTGGGTCGCTTGGACCAGATTTTTGCTCTGCTTTTGTAAAAGAGTATTGCTGCTTGTACTGCTTTGTGATCTGCCTTCCAAACAATTTTTCTGCAACTATTTCTTTGTGATCTGCTTGTTTGGATTCATTTGGTCTCGTGATTCTTCGTATTTGGTTGATATCAACAAAGTTGCTACCTTAGTATTTTGAACTTCTTGCCTGATATTGAAAAATGGACAAAAATTGACATGCAATTGATAAAATTCAATAGGAAAAACTACTCTACTTGGGCTTATCAGTTGGAACTATACCTGAAAGGCAAGAAAGTATGGGGACATATCTCTGGCTCTTTGAAAGAGCCAACAGACAAGGACAAATTGGAAGATTGGGAAACTAAAGAAGCACAAATTATGAGCTGGATTTTGAGGTCCGTAGATCCTCAATTTTTTCATCTTAAGCCCTACAAAACTGCCCAAGAAATGTGGGGCTATCTGAAACGCATTTATTATCAAGGGAATTCAACCTGTCAGTTTCAATTAGAACATGAAATTGCTCAATATTCACAGAGTCAGATGCTTGTTCAAGATTACTACTCTGGATTTCTTACTCTTTGGACTGAGTACACAAACATTGCATATGCTACCATCACGGAGACACTTTATTGGGAGTTCAAGAAATCCATAAATTTCTCAACGGGACCAATTTTTAATGAAACTTAGGCTTGAGTTTGAAAATGTCCGCTGGAATCTCATGAGCCGACATCCATCTCCTTTATTTGAGACATGTCTCAATGAAGTCCTTCGTGAAGAACAACGTTTATTCACTCAGCAACATCTCTCCCAACAATCTTCCAATGGTACAACAGATGTCGCTTATGTGGGAAAGTTCTCAGGACGCGGCACTGCATCTCGAGATATAACGAAGGTTCAATGTTTTACGTGTAAACAATTTGGCCATTACGCCTCTTAGTGCAAAAGAAAAATCTATAACTATTGCAAAGCCAACGGACATGTCATCTCTACATGTAGGACCCGGCCGAAAAATCGGAATTCCCGTGATTATTCTACTTTGACCTCAGACTCCCAATTTATGGCATCTGCTTCTGTGTTTGCATCCATGACTTCACAGCCATTTGCACCCAACTCCTCTGTCACTCCTAAAATGCTTCTGCAAATGATCCTCTAGGCCTTTTCTACCTTGGGTATCTCAGGTAGACCTTCCATGTGAAATTTTGATTTGGAAGCATCTACTCATCTGACTTTTTCGTCTAGTCTACTTTCTGATGTTAAACTATATGATGGCAAACTTCAAGTACAGATTGCTAATGGTGGTCATCTATCTATCACGGCCATAGGAGATATCCCACATTCCTTATCCGTGAATCATGCTTTTCTTTCTCCTGGTCTTTCTACAAATTTGTGATATGATGGCCAACTCGCTGATAACTATTGTAATGTGTCTTTTTCCTCTTCTAGTTGTGTTGTGCAGGATCAGGGGACGGGGAAGGTGATCGCAAAGGGGCCAAAGTGTGGTCAATTGTTTCCGTTGCGTTTCACAACATAAGATAGGGATGAATCTCCTTCTGCTTTTTCATGTGTTTCCCAAAATAATATGCATCTGTGGACACAAAAAAATTAAGACATCCAATTTTGAATGTTTTGTTATCTTAAAAGAATTCTGGCTTGATTAATAAAAAGAATTTCTCTTCTTTTGATATCAGTATTGATTGCTCTGTTTGCAAAATGGGTAAAAGTAAGACACTTCCTTTTTCTATGCATCATTCTAAAACAGAAAATTGTTTTGATTTAATTCATAGTGATGTTTGGGGGATAACACCAATTATATCTCATTCACACTATAAATATTTTGTTACATTCATAGATGATCATAGTCATTTTCCTTGGGTTTACTTCTTAAGGGCAAAATCAGAAGTGTTTGATGCTTTTAAAAAATTTCTTGCCTATGTTGAAATAAAATTTTCACCAGCATAAAGATTTTCCACCCTGATTCAGGTGGCGAATGTGTCCAACAAATTTCAAGATATTCTTCAAAATAAAGGAATTATCTCACTACGAACTTGTCTTCATATTCCTCAGCAAAATGGCATTGCTGAGTGGACAAATCACCATCTACTTGACCTGGTTAATTGTCTATTACTTGAATCCTCTGTTCCACCTAGATTCTAGCCTAAAGCTCTATCCACTGCTGTTTATCTTATTAACCGGCTTCCTTCACCCAAACTTCAAAATCAGTCTCTATATTTTTGACTTTTTCACTAACATCCTATACATACACATCTTCTTCCTTCGGCTGTGTATGTTTTGTTCACCTTCCTCAGTCTAAATGAACCAAATTGTCTACCCAATCTACCAGATGTGCCTTCCTTGGTTATGCCACTACTCAAAAAGGATTTGTTTCTTATGATTCGTTAATTAAAAGGATTCGTATTTCCTATAATGTGGTGTTCTTTAAAAATTTAAATTTTTTTCCTCATCCCACTGATTCTTCTAATCCTATCACCATGACTATACTACCAAAATTTTCATCCAATAATTCTTTATCTTCCTTTGAAAAGTTTAACCATGCACTTGTGTACTAGCGACGCCCACAAACAATCACTACTACGACACCGCCTCTTTAAGACAACCTGATCTGGCACCTAATCTAACTCCTGTGGAACCTGCACAAGAGCCGCCAATACTACCCTCTCTTCTACGCTCCATGTGCACATCTTGGCCACCTGACAGATATGGTACTCTTACCTATCTTTACTCACTACACTAGCTTCTATTGATATTCCCACGACCTATACTTAAGTTGTAAAACATGAATGTTGACAAGGTACCATTGTCCCAAAGAGTCCTAAGACTAACACAAGGAATCACCCAAGGGAGAAGGAAGACACATTGAAACTTTGCATATATGAGAGCCAAGTCAAAGGTAATTGCTAACCCTGGGTCTCCAAGATAGCCAAGGACCATAGAGTAAAAGACCCAAGAGACTAGAACTCCAAGTATGCTAGAGAAGAAGTGGGGGAAGAAGCAATGGGTAGAGTGTGTGAAGAATAGGTTTGAGAACTACTCCCCCCAACAACCCTCCTCTCCCTCTTGGCCCTTTGCTCCCTTTTTATTTTTTGAGAGATTTCACCACCTTTTTTGTAATCTTTAAATCGCGATAACTTTTGATTTGTCTATTGGATTTTCATGTTCTATATATCATCAGAAAGCTTTTTTCGAGTTGATGTTTTCAAAACCCAAGATTGCCTTAATCTGAGCTGTTTTAAAGGAGAAATGGCCCGAGCAGCCTTCAACTTTGAGTAGGCAATGAAATCCAATGGTGCACCCAACTTTGGAATTAGGCAATGGTAGGTGGGGGATCTCTTTCGTGCCAAACTTTGGTTTGGGGCCCAAGGGTATCCCCCTTTGTGCCCTTTTATTTTTTAGGAAATTTTCTTTGCATTTCTGGAAATCTTGAAATCATGATAACTTTCAATCCAACGGTAGGATTTTGATGTTCTACGTATCAATGGAAAACTCTTCTTGCATAAATATTTGTACATTCGAAGATTGCCTAAATCCGAGCTATATTGAAGGAGATATATGGGGCCAGAGCATGGAAAACGACCCCTTCAAATGGCTCTTTATGGGATTTGGGCACAAGCAATTCTCCTTTGTGCCCAAATCTATGTTTTGGGTTTCAAGGCCCACTTGCGCCTTATTTATTTATTTTTTCCATTATTTGTCTTTTTGATATCTTTAAACGACCATTACTTTTGACCTGGTGGTTGGATTTTCTGCTACGATTTGTGTTAGAAAGCTCTTGTTGAGTAGATATGTTTAGAGCCCAACATTGTCTGAATCCGAGCTGCATTAGGGGAGATATGGCTCCTGGATGGTTTCCACCTAGCCTTTTGGTGGGTGTAAGCTGCACTATGCCTTGTGAAAACTCTCCAAAGTGTGGATTTTTGGATTTTCGGGTGTGAAGTGCATGCCCACGCCCTTTACTAGAACTTTATTCCTTTTTATTATTTCTTCAAATTTTGGGGTGAAAGGCTATGTCAGCGTCTTGATTGACTATAGTATTTTTTTCTATTTTCGGTCATATGAACTCCGATTTTGATGCGGTTTGCATAATTTTCTTTGTCTTAGAGACCTAGACCTATTGTTACTATATCTTGATTTGAGGATGCCATTTTCCACCTTCCTACATTTTCCGCATAATCTTTGAGTTTCCATAGAATCCGTTTTTTTTGCTTTTGAAGAGTATTTTCTTTGTCCAATTTGTGTGTCTACCTTTGCCTTAGACCGAGTAGGACCAAACACAGGGCCAATGGGAGGCCCAAGCCTAAATGGCCCAACAAGAGTAACAATTCCCACTTGTTTTTCTAATTGATCCTACCTCTTATCCTCTCCAATCCATATCCCTGCTCTTATTGGCACAAACATATCCTCAATTGTATTACATGCATCACGAACTCGTAAACCAAAGATAGTACATACTATCATCATTTCTCCATCTTTCAATTCCACTTATCAAGGTATCAGAGCCCAGCTTTTGATCCATCATCCTATGCCATTTCAGTTCTTGGTCGCATCCCTCTCTTTGATTCCCTAGCCGCAACTTACAGCCACTGAGAAGTTCCAATCGACCAAACAATATTTACATCACTGTTTTGGATAGTTGAATATCTGGTGAAATAGAATTTGGTCAAAACCTTCTTTGATCTTTTGCATCACGATCTTGCCCTAGGAATAGCCCTTTGAGGTGGTTTGTTTATTCTCCAGATAGTCATGAATGTAATCAGTTCATGTGAGATTTAGGTAGGCCCCACAGTTACAACCTAGTGCACTAGATCTCCGCAAGATCTAGTTAGCCAAGCCCCTAGACATTTTGAGATATATGCTCCATTTGAGTGGTGTTTGAAGGGATTATTTGGTTGGAAGATTTTCTCGAGCATTTTATATTGCAACCATCTAGTTGTTTTGGATCATGATCAATCTTCTCTGAAATCAATACCAAGTTATGGCATATGATACTCAAAGCCCTACAATTCCCTTTATTCTTATTGTTCATTGGACCACATTGTGGTCCTATTTTGGTTTTCAAGAGGCTGAGGCTAATCAGCTGTTCACCCCCAAGGATGAAAATAGCAATTATGGTGGGCGTAACAACCGGTGGCCAAAATGCTACGTAGCGGGCGATACGTAGCGGTTGCAATGATATGTAGCAGGCGATATGTAGCAGTTGTGACAATACCTAGAGCATAGCTGTGTGAATTTTTTAAGTGGTCAATTTTTTTAATCTTATGTGGTAGTCAATCTTGTGTTTTTTTTAAGTGATTTGTAACCATATAAGGGTAGAGACAACTTTAGAAAAGGCTATTGAGGAGAAATTGAAACAAATAATGTTTTAAATTGAAATTGCTTACCTTTACAAAGTTTTAGACTGTAGCAGCATTTTTTTTTTTTTCAAAATAGCATAGCGGCCTTAACCGCTATGGCAAATAATGCAGGCGCTACGTTATATAGCGGCCCCTATTTTGAACCATGTTCACCTCAGCCTATTATTTTAAAAAAAATAGAAAAAAAATCTATAGGCTGCCATGGATAAAAGTAACGATCTCATCCAAATTAAATTCAATGGAAATAACAATTTACTATGGTCTTTCCATTTGTATCACAATGTGGTGGCTAATGGCAGGGGTTAACCTAAATGGAGACACATGTGAGTGGAGCTCGCACCCATCAAATGGTGGCACGCTTCCAAATCTTATATAAAAATTAAGGGTCCACTACCAAAACTCAAATAAATATTATGGGTCCACCCTTAAAATCCACATAAAAATTCTTGATTTGCCCCCAAAACCAAACTACCTATTAGAATTCGCACCCCTAAAATAAAAATCCTAGGTCTGCCACTAGTCGGTGGGTCACGACGTCGCAACTAATTAGATGGAACATTAACTACTCTAATAGAAGAAAAAGCACTAGCTACTTGAAATCAAAATAACTCCAAAATAGTGATTTGAATTTTGAATTTTGTTGATCCCAATGTTGGACTGTCTGTTCAATCCTTTAAATTGTCTTTATAATGAGGATGCAGTCAAAGAAATCACATTATCAAGTGAATAAGGCCCAAAAGAATTATCTATCTATTAACTTGCCAAATATACTCAAGGAGAGAAATTTCCGCCTACTTAGATAGAACATTAACTACTCCAATAGAAGAAAAGGCATAGCTACTTGGAATTAAAATAACTCGAGACTAGTGACTTGAATTCTGAATTTTGTTGATCCCAATGTTGGATTGTCTCTTCAATCCTTTAAATCAGTCTCTATAATGTGGACCCACTCAAAGAAATTATATTATCAAGTGAATAAGGCCCAAAAATTTTACCTAGCTATTGAACTTGCCAAATATACTCAAGGAGAGAAATCAATCTAAGAGTAGTGCCACTCCACAGTGGGTTCTTAACAATTTGGACCAAAAGGCATGCCATAATTCTTCATTTGACTCTACAGAGATCTCTAACTTATGTATTTCACATCCTGGAAGAATCTCATGTAAGTTATTTTCTTATCAATCTTCACCTAAAACTTGAATCTGTTAAAGTAGCACTTATGAATAAAGAAAATTATCCGAAACTTTGACACCTATGTCCATGAATATCAAGTGTTGCTAACTATTACAACCAAAATGCCTAGGCATTAGAATTACGGCAAATAATATACTTAACCCCCCTCCGGCCCTTTGGCAAGACATCACCCAAACTCAAATCATGCTCCCATCATAGTGGCATGGAGCTTTCTGCCCTGCGCACTTGCACCCGCAACATAATACCAAGGACGTGGCAATGTGGATTCGAACCCGAGACCTGTGGTAGCTCTAATGCCATGTCAAGAGTTGCTAACCATTGCAACCAAAATACTTAGGCGTTAGAGTTGTGGCAAACAATATACTTTACAATGAAGTGTTATGAGATGAATTGAGGTTGCAGTCCTAAGCCTCTCTCAATTAAGATCCGTGACTCCATATCAAATATGATAGATACTTTTGCCCTGATCACTACCACATCATAGATACCGCTCATGCCTTACTCTTAGACGCAAGCAAACCCTCCACTTTTTGTTATGAAGTCCATGCAATTGCCAATCTTATCAATCATATTCCCAACCCAAATCTTCGACTTAAAATCACCATTTGAATGTCTATTTAGTCGTCCTCCCTCATAATCTAATCTATGAATCTTTGGATGTCTTTGTTTTGTCAACCTTCCTCTTCCTCGATTTCTCTGCGAAGGCTGCAAAATGTTCTTTCCTTGGTTAAAGGGATGCACATAGATGTTTCCTTTGGTAGAATAGGGAGACTTAACACATGCAAATTAGTTGTTATATGGTCTTTCTAGGAAATAATTATTACTTTAAATGTTATGATGCCCAGATACGGACACGGGTATGGACACGGACTCAGGGAATGGGGGTACGACACACCAACTTCAAAATTTTATGATCCGGATACGAATACGGCATTTTTAGAAATATATAAACGTAGATATTTAATTAGAAAATTTTTTAAAGCAAAGTATTCAATTTATTTCAACTAAGGGACCAAATGTGGTGAGGCCCAATGAGTAGATCAAATTTTTAATAAAATTCAAAGAAAATAGGAGGGGCAAAGTGCAAAAACATAAATAATAGAAGAATTTGAACATTTCCAGCAAATAATCCCCATCCAATTTTTTTATTTATGAAAGTGTCCTTACGTTATTTTAGAAAATGAGCCCCAAACCTTTTTAATAGATGGTTTAGATCACTGTGGGACCACAAATTTGAAGACTAGTCCCTTAGTTGTCTCATTAAATCAATGGAAGCCTTGAGACAATGGGATCAAATTAGTGGGAGTCAAATCCCTAGTTGTCTCATCAAGGGAGCCTTGAGGCAAAAACATTGAGAAAGAGGGAAAGGGAGAGGAAAGGAAAAGAGAAAAGGGAGAGAGAAAAGAAAAAGAAGAAGAAGAAGGGGAGGAGGAGGATTGTCTCGGCCGTCTGCCTTCATCACATCGCCTCCGTCAATTTACAATTGTTGTGTTGTCGCTGGTCATGGTGAAAGGTATTCCTTTCTCCTCCTCTTCTTTTTCTTCTCCTCTTTTGTTTTTTTTTTTCTTTTCTTTTATTTTTTCTCCACCTCGAAAAAAAGAAGAAAAAGAAAAAGAGGGAACAACAGTCTGTTTTTTTTTCCTCCACAGCAAGCTTTGGGTATTTTTAGTCAACCCCTACCGTATCATGAAAATTTGCACGTACCCCATATGTATCTTGCGGTATCCTGTGCACATAACCATATCATACAATGTCAATACGGGTACCACGGGTCAAGTGTCATATCCGGGTATCATAGTTTCAATGTCTACTCAGCTCTACCGTCTTATGCATATTTTATCTTCCCAAGTTTCCAGCATTTCCGGACTCAAATTCTCTAATCAAGGTCTATGTTCAATGCAAAGTTATCACCTAAGGAATGGCCCCAAAACTCCCCCCACCACCCCCAGGAAAAAAAAAAAAAAGAGAAACCTACTTCCTCACCATCCACAAGTTTAAATCAACCAGCTCATCAGCCACCTTGCCACTCCACTTGAGTGAGTAAACCTCCCAATTGATATGGATTTTCTTCCTTAATTACCACCTTAGATTCTATTTCTATTCCCAC
Source organism: Sextonia rubra (assembly GCA_037013555.1). Lineage (NCBI taxonomy): Eukaryota > Viridiplantae > Streptophyta > Magnoliopsida > Laurales > Lauraceae > Sextonia > Sextonia rubra. The sequence continues at coordinate 2,452,946 of JASUAD010000027.1, forward strand.
CTTGCATAAGCATGCTTTAAAGGAAAATCACTAGAAGCAAGCTATGGCATAGGAGCTTCCAAAACTTAAAAGGCCACCATACCAGGATACTCATCCTTAGGCCAACTAATGCATCTGTCATTGGGCTTATAAGGGTGTACTTTATTGAAGTGAAGTTGATGGCTCATTTGTATTGAAGTGGGAAAACCGCAAAGGACCCATATTAGTTTTTAATTGAACTTGTAATCCTATGTATCTGTAAGATTAGGATGAGATCTCAATTAAGAAAAAACACTTCAATTAAGGGGATATGCTTGTAAGATACTTGCTGAAATTAATGGGACACAAATCTATAAATTTCTTAAAAAAATTGTGAGGGCAATTAAAATAGGAAACATATTAAGTCTCACTATATTAAATCCAAACGACTCAAAATAATTGCTTCTTCTTGTTTTAGCATTTAGATTTGTATTTCACCTTGATCAAGTACAAACCATGCTGGATTGATCACATGTAAGTCAATCCATTGTCCACCTACTATTGATTAATGAAAATCTATTGATTGCTTACATGTGATCGTTTCATGGGCCACAATGCCTGCGGTAGGCATGGATGGTTGAAAGGGCAGCATTTAAAGCCATTCATCAAGCCATTAAGAGATAACTCACAAGGTGTAAATGGTATGATAATGTGAAATTAGGAATTCAAATCCTTTTAATTGTCTCGCTCAAGCTTTCCATGCGGTTTTGAAAGTTCAAAATGGGGCCCACCTATTGAATATCAAAATTGCTCAAAATAAACTCCCACCTTGTAAGTGGAAGTTTCCCAAATTTTACTTCAACAGAAGTTGGTTCCACCATAAGACTAAGCATATATGATCAAGAATGTAACATGTTCAATCTTACAGTGGGACTTAAATTGACTTGGGTCATCTTGATCCCATTGAAGAGGACCTTCATTTTTAAATGGGTGGGCTCTAGGGTAGAATTTCACAGTTAATAGCCCTCATTTATAGTGAAACCACCCCCACCCCACACCCACCCACACAAAAAGGAAAAAATTCAACCTCCTTCCTCTGCAATTATAAAATCATCAAACCAAATTACCTGGATAATAATTGCAGCTTTAGTCTGCTGCCTAAATTTTAGCTCATTACGAGCAGCCAACCCACGCAAACCAGATTGTAAAGTGACAGCTGAAGAAAACAAATTCTTGTAAGCTTTCCGTGTGACAAACTTTCGCAATTCTTTCTGGATTGTCAAACAGGCATTTTCTATTCGCATTCTTTCATAAAGTTCACATGCAAGTTGCCCTGAAATATTAAAAAGGTACAAAAAGTTAAATATTAAAAAACTACAAAAAGTTATATGTAGCTCAGGTACATAAAGTAATGTCGTCCAAATGAATATGCAGTAAAAAAAAACAATATCTAATACCTCTACATATAGCTTGAATTTGTACAGCAGACTGCCTCAATGCTTTAAATATTTTGTGTGCTAGATGCGAATGGAATTTCCTTTGAATAACAGTAGCTGATCTTCCCAAAACTTCAATCCTACGAGCATCCAGTTCTGCCATCTGACCCGCCCTTAGGAACACCTTTGTTTTTCCTATCTGCATGTTGAAACAGAAGATTCAACGTATTAGGAAAACAGACTTGAAGCATTAGAAGATTCAGAAATTCCTCAAAAAAGATGATGCCACCAACGAACTAAAATGCACCAATCAATACTGCACAATCTAAAAAAATCCCCTGAGAAAGATGATGCCATATTGCAATGAACAAATAAGTGGTCTATAGACTCCCTCTCCCTTTCACAAAGGGAACACACATCTGAGATAGATTCCAATGCACCCACACTCTCCCTCCCTAAAATATCTCCTGTCGAAATCTTACCTGACACTGTTAGCCTACAAAAGGCCTCCACTCTGGGTGGAACAAGTCCCAACAAAATAGAGGCAAAAGGAGATCGAACTTCATCAATTGAAATCAAATTCCTATAAAAAGATTGAGGCAAAGGTCCCTAAGGAATCTAGCTTCCATATAGGAGTCAGCAATCATACATAAAAACACAATAGTAATAATACACAACAATGATTCTAGAAGGGCGGCTTGGCCCAACGGTAAAGGCTTATTAGTAGCGTCCTAGAGGATAAAGGTTCAAGTCATAGAAACAGCCTCTTCAAAATGAAGGTAAGGCTGTGTACATCTTGCCCTCTCCAGACGCCGCTATGCGGGAGGCTCATGCACTAGGCCGCCCTTTTTTTTTAATGACTCTAACTCAACCAATTCCGTCAAACAAAGTCCTTACATTCGCCTCCTAACTCCTAAGACACCTTATCCCTAACCCAGACATAATACTCTTTGACAAAGGAATTTCAATTAGAAACTACCCTAAACAACCTCGGAAACTTCAGACATAAAGGACCCAGCCCACCCAATTGCCATACCAAAAATAGACACTTTCCCCCTCCCCCACTTTTAAACCCAAACCTTTATAAAAAAAAATAGCCCCATAATTTTTGACACATCCCAAAACTTGAAATAATAGCCCATAACCTGGATTGATAGGATCTATAGATCCTTGTTTTGAGAAGAAAAAAGCACAATAGAAGTGTATTTGTGGGAATATTGTCGTGTCCCAATATGGGGTCGACCATCTATATCTATAGTGAGTATTGCCAATCAAAGGCTCTAATTACAATCTATTTTACATCTCATCATAAGCTGAAAAGAAAAGTCTACACATAATTTGAGTAATTACAATCCTATGATTATGTACAGGATTTGACCAAGTTAACAAAGATCCACACAGGAGATATGTTGCTTTATATGGACTGGGTATACTGTGATGGGCTTTTGGTTATGGGCCTGTCATGATAGACCTGTGGATGTGGTCTTCTTGAATCTTCACACTCCCCCTCAAATTGATGCAGGGCAGCCCTTTAGTAAATACATCAGCCAATTGATCGTTGGAGGAAATATGGGGTAGAGACAGTTTTTCAAAGACATAATGCTGATGAATGAAGTGGCAATCAATTTCTATGTGTTAGTTTGCTCATGGAAGGCAACATTCTTGGCAATTCGAATGGCACTTGTGTTATCGACACAAAAAGGAGTAGGTGCTTTGAGGAAAACGCCAAACTCACAAAGGAGACGACGTAGCCAGACAATTTCACTACTCGTAGACGACATAGACCAATATTCAGCTTCAACGGTTAATTTAGAAGGTGTGCTTTATTTCTTACTCGTCCATGAGATGAGCGAGGTTCCTAAGAACATACACTAACCGGTTGTAGATCTACGATTATCAGGGCAGCCTACCCAACCAGCATAAGCATATGCTTGAAGTTGTAGTGAAGAATTGGTCGGATAAAATAATCCTCAATCACGGGTGCCCTTAACATAGCAAAAATCTGCAAAACAACTTGAAGATGTGGTTTTCGACGATTGCTAATGAACTAATTGACAGTCTGAACGACGTGAGAGATATCTGGCCTTGTCATAGTCAGATACAGTAGGCTACCAACCAACCGTCGAAACAAGGTTGGGTCTTCAAGAGGTGGCCCATCATCTTTACTAAATTTAACATTGAGTTCAATGGGTGTGGCAAATATTTTGGCATCACCAAGTCTTGCCTACTGAAGTATATCATCAGCATATTTGTTTTGTACCACCCGAATACTATCCATGCTTCTTGAAACTTCGAGTCCTAAAAAGTAAGTGAGGGGACCCAAATCTTTCATCATGAAATAATTCATGAGATGAGTTTTGAGGTGGGAAATGCCAGCCGCATCGTTGACACTAATGATCATATCATCAACATAAATCAAGAGAATAGTACACCTAGAGGAGGTTCTTTGAATAAATAGAGAATTGCCATTTGGGCTTTGAGGAAATTTGTTGTAATGATGGCAGAGCGAAACTGATCAAACCATGCATGGGAAGCCTGTTTGAGCCCATATAAAGATTTTTTTAGTTTGCAGACATGTCATGGCGGATATGTATATCCTGGTGGAGGATGCATATAGACAATCTCCTTGAGGTTGCCATGCAAAGAGGGCACTTTCGACATCTATTTGCCACAGAGGCCAATTATGAGCTGCTGCAACGCCAAGATGACATTGCATTTTAGCCATTTTGGTTACTGGGGTAAATGTTTCTTCATAATAAATGTCATACACCTGTTGACAACCCTATGCAACCAGTCATGCTTTGTAGCAATCAATATTGCCATCAAGTTTGAATTTGAGTGAATAGACCTACTTGTTACTAATGATGGAGGTATTGGATTGAAGAGGCACCACCTCCTAAGTGTTGTTCATCTCAAGAACTAAGAATTCATTTGTCATAGCATCTTGCCAACATGGAATGTTACTAGCTTAAGAATAAGAAGTTGAAATCGAAATTAGTTCTAAAGAAGTAAATAACACTAGAAAACCATATCGAGATGGGGGGAATGGACTCAGGATTAGAGTGTCGCAAAGTAGGGTTACCTTCACTAAAAGTATCATGTACGCTCCTCCTAAGTAGTGGATCGGTAGTGAGAGTATCTGAAGGCAGAGTAGCTATGGCAGCTGTTTGGTGCACTGATTGTAAAATTCAATAATCACTGGAGAATTGTCAAACATTATGTGAAATATGTAGATGGCGTTCCTTGTCATCGTAACAAATGAAGCCTTTGTGCTCATCACTATAACCAAGAAACATGCGGTAAGCGACCTGTGGGGATAGCTTGTTTCGCTCAAGGGATGGGAGATGAACCAAACATAAATAGCCGAATACCCTCAAATGTGAGTAGGAGGGTGGGTAACCAAATAAGCATTAAAAAGGAGAGACTTTACTAAGGACGGTACTTGGAAGCTTGTTGATGATATGGGTAGCTATATGTGCTGCTTCACACCAAAATTTAGGTGGAACTAGGGATTCAACAAGGAGGTCCTGACAGTTTCTAAAAGGCGACGATTCTTTCTTTCTGCGATTCCATTCTATTATGGTGTGTGAGGGCAAGATTTTTGGTGAATGATCCCTTCATCAGATAAAAAGGAGGTGAATTGATTTGATGTGTTTTCTCCCCCGACCCTGAATCTGAGTGTAGGATCTTAATGGTCTTTTGAAATTGGGTGCTTACCATATTGTAGAATTTGCAGAACATGGCAAAAACTTCAGATTTTGATTTTAAAAAATATATCCATGTATACCTACAATGATCATCTATGAATGTAACATAATACTTATATCCTAGTCTACTCAATTGAGGAGCGATACCCCAAACATCTCTGTGAATAATATCAAAAGGAGCAGTGGCATGTGAATGATGAATAGGAAATGGCAACACCTGAGTTTTACTCATGCAATAAGTCTCACATTTCAATTGTTGAGAAGTAAACATAGTAGTAGCAACAAAATTTTCCAAATTACCAAGTTTAAACAATAAAGGCAAATTTGCATTATTTAAATGACCAAGGCGTTTATGCCAAATGGTCCACATTTTGTTTAAAACACTCATAGAAAAGGCAAACAGCAAAGGTTGTCCATGTCCAATAGAAAGAGCCTGCCATGCCTACTCCCCTTCCCAATCATCCTCCTAGTATGCTGTTCCTATATGATACAACCAGAGGGAGAAGTGAATAAGATATCCACAATCAACAAGTTGGCCAATGGAGATTCAATTCGCAACCAAGTTTGGACCAAAATAAACATCAGATAATTTAAGGGTTTCCTAGACCAAAGATGGGCAATTGTAAACCATTGGCCGTGGTGATTGAATCATGACCCTTATATGCTTTAGTGTTGTGCAAATTTTGTGCTACCGAGGTCATATGATTGGATGCACCAAAGTCGAGAAACCATTTGAAGGCATAACCTGGGTAAACTGGGAAGTAGATGACTAAAATGCTGTAAGAGCTATAGAGGAGAAAGACAAACCACTAGTACCCATGGAGATAAATTTAGAGGCCACAAAAGAATTTATCAGCTTTCGAATCTAAGCAGTGGTCAAATGACTGAACTTGTATCTAGAGATGTTAAGTAAAGCGGGGTGCTCTGTTTTGCCTGAAGAATAGTTGAGCCGTGCTTTTGAGAATTATCTAGTTTATTTTCAAGCCTGCATGTACAATTAGAAATAACATGCCCATTTCGCTTGCAGTAGTTGCAAAACAATTTCTTCCACTCAAAACACTGTTGTTGACCACGAGTAGTGAACATAGTTGTCTCATCATTAGTGAACATAGTTGTCTCATCATCTAATGATGTAGCAGGTGGTGTTAGAAGTACCTTTGGTTCCTCATTGAGAGAGTGAGTAGATAACAAGTGAGTTTCTTCTCAAAAGACCTCTTGGATGCAACTATCCAGATTAGGAGAGATCTCTCTATTCATAAGGGTAGCCCATACTGGTTCAAATTCAAGTCTTAGATTCATAAGGACCTAACATGTTGTTCCTTTTGTAATTTGAGGGCCTGAGGAAGAAAATCTGTTGTAACAGATTGAAGAAGCATTTGATCCCATCTATCCACAAGGCTAGAAAACCATTGTAGTAATCCTAGACAAACTCATCATTCTGACAATATCTTGCTAACTTAGTATCCAGGTGGAATCGTCGAACTTTGTTCTACCGATGATAAATTTTCTTCATGTGAGCCCACATGTCAGAAGCTTTCGTAAAAGCTTGGAGGGCGATCGAGAAGGAGGAATCCATCGAGTTGAGGATCCAAGTAACAACTTTAGCATCACGCTAGTTCCACGTGGCAATGGTATTATCATCCGTTTTGGATGTACCAATAGGGTTTATAGCTGGTTTTGGAGTTGTTCCATCCAGATAGCCCAGCATCCCTGGTCCTTCAATATAATTTTTAAGATGAAATGCCCAAGACATGTAATTGGTTCCATTAAACTTGACGGAAATAACCTCAATTTTATCCATTCTTATACCTAGAAATATGCTAGGAAGAATTGGACAGAACTGGAGCAATTACATAAAATACAGGAAAAACAGTAGTCTAGGCCTCTAGAAAAACCGTAACAAACTGAAGTTCAACGTGCTTCAGTGGATTATTTTCTCTTATCAAACTTCCAAGTTAGGTTGCTGGCCTATTTTCGCAACCTTTGGAAAAAGAAACACCAATTTCTAATGGTCTGAGCTGATATTACAGCCTCCAAACTAAAACAATTCTTGAAAATTGGCAAATCAAAGAAGTGGGTAAATCATTGACCTGTAGGAGAGATAAAATACCAAAAAAAAAAAGGATTATTCTCAGGAATATTGGTCGACTAGAATGAAGAAGTTTTCTGGAGATGCTGTGATCGTGAGGTGGGGCCCACTGTTTGATCAGAGAAATAGATGACTGCCGATAATCAGAATATTGATTCAGAAGGTTTTATTAGCATAGATCAGATCCGATTTGCAACTTTGGATTGTTGATTTGCTGGTATGTCTTCCACGTTGTTGATGAATAGAACCAGGATGGGGAGCCCTACAGTGAGCCTCGTGTCTGCAGAATGCTAGACGACAAAGGGAGAAGGAAGATGCAATGCAGGCTTCCTGTATTTAGATGTTGTTCTTCTACCCGAGAGACGATCTCAGAATTGTTGAATCTCTAATACCACGATAGTATCTATAGATCCTTGCGTTGAGAAGAAAGAAGAAGCACAATAGAGTAGTATTTGTGGAAATATTGTCGTGTCCAAATATTGGGGTCGACCAGCTATATTTGCAGTGAGTATTGCCTAATCAAAGGCTCAAATTACAATCTATTTTACATCTCATCATAAGATGAAAAGGAAAGTCTAAAGATGATTTGAGTAATTACAATCCTATGATTATGTACAAGATTTGACCAAGTTAACAAAGATCCACACAGGAGATATGTTGCTTTATATGGACTGGGTCTACTGTGATGAGCTTTTGGCTATGGGCTTGTCATGATAGACCTATGGACATGGTCTTCTTCAATCTTCACATGGACAACCTATACCTAGGAACTCTTTAAGGGGTAATTTTACTCCAAAATGCCTCCTCTTTCCCATACCTCCACCACCATTTAGCTAATAAAGTCCAAGTTTTTTAATTGCAAGATCCCAAACCCCACATCCCTTCTTCTTTTGGCTTTAATACCTCATTCCCCCTTATCAAATGCACTCTTTTCTTTTATAATTACCTTCCCATAAAAAAATTGCTCCAAATATAATCCAATTTCTTAATTACTACCACTGGCATCCTATAAAGAAACATGTAATATACTAAGTAAACAGTTTGATAGAAATGATTTAATGAGTGTGATTCTACATCTAAGAGAGGTATTGTCTCTTTCAAGTAGATAATTTCTTCTCAAAATCTTCTACAACAGGATCCCACATTGGTAATGATCTGGGATTCAGCCCAATAGGCAACCCCAAATACTCAGAGAAGCCTACCCCTTTTGCCATGTAATCTGTCAACCAAATCTGAATGTTCTCCTCTAGGCACCCCACCCCCACTAAAAAGCTTTTTGACAGATTTATCTTCAGTCCATTAACAATCTGAAAACACCTTAGAATTCACTTCAAATATGCAATTTTCTCCCCCCTTGTAGATGTAAATAATATTGTCCCATCCGTAAATTGAAGGTGCATAACCGCCTCACCTATGCTATAGGCTTCAAATCCACTAATCAAACCAATGACCTTTGCTTTTAAAAGAAGAACCCCCAAAGGTTCTGCTACAATGGTAAAAGGGAATGGAGACAACGGTTCATCCCACCTTAAACCTCTGAACGCTTGAATTGAGAAGTAGGAGATCCACTCACAAGAGCTAAGAAGGATGTGGATGAAATACATTCTTTGATCCATCCCTGCCATCTTGCTACAAAACCAAATCTCCCCAACATATAATCTACAAACTTCCAATCCACATGACCAGATGCCTTCTCCAAACCAATTATAAAAAATGCTCCTTCCTTCTGAACCCTTTTCCTTGAATAAATAAGTTCATTTGCAATCAAAATACCATCCGATATTTGTTTGTTTTGAACAAAGGCCCCTTCAGATGGACTAATAGTGTTGGGTAAAACCCTTCGTAGCCTGCCCCTGTAGAATTTTAAAATATCTTAATATGCAATTAGAACAAGGAGTTTTGTACCCAAGACATGGACATGTCGCTGCAGAGGCCTATACGCAAGCAGATTGGATGGGAAAACAAACACACGAGGTCAACAACATGCTATTGTACCATTATAGGTGGCAATTGGTGTCTTGAAAGAGCAAGAAGCAGCCTGTAGTAGCAAAAACCAGTTCTAAAGTAGAGTACAGATGGCACATGGGACGTTTGAATTATTGTGGCTGTGAATTTTACTGTGTGAGTTGGTCTTATGCATAAAGTCCACTATGCTACATTGTGAAGTTATGATAGCATCTTAGCACAATTTATCTAGTTTTTCATAAGCATGGAAAGCCCATTGAATTTGACTGTCATTTCATCCAAGAGGAGGTCAACAACAAAGATATCAAGCTAAAGCATACGCTACAGAGGGGCAGGCAATTAGCTTTTCTTACTAAAGCTGTGACAAAGATATGGTTGTCAAATGCGTTGTCCAAGCTTGATGGGGACATCTTACCAAATTCCCCAAAACCATACAAAGTTTATCAGAGAAGAAAGCGCAGGGCAGCCGATCAAGCTCTAATTTGGTTGGATGATCAATACTATGGCATTGAACACGAAGAATATACAAATTCACCGTTGGATTATCTTTCGGAGGAGATCCGACGGTTGGATTTCGTTTGATCGGGATGGCGGAGCATCGACGGCCCATGTGCACAATTACAGTGAAGGCCCCACATAGGGAAGTGGCACATGGATTGGAGAAGTGAAGGGAACTTTGGATTTGTTTTGTTTGGAGGGCCCATGGTTTGATTTGTTAATGTATTGGGTCCCATGTTTAATTTATTTCTTCCCTTAAGTTATTTGTTTGGTCCCATAGTCTAATTGTTTAATTAGTTTGGTCCCAATTAAGTTTTTTATTAGAGTCTGTAGAGGGACCCGTTTCGTTTTGTCTATGTAATAAGTAAGGGAGTAAAAGGGGGACCACCATTTAAGTGAAAAAAAAAAAAAAGAAACCAAAAGATTCTTGCGCAAGATAGACTTGCGCACGAATCCCAAGGTGCGCAAGTCTATCTTGCGCAAGATCCTAAATTCCCTCCTTTTATTCTCTTCCTTCCTTTCTTATCTTTCCTTTCTTCTTTTCCTTTTTTGGTTGGAGAATCCTTTAAGTCTAGGGTTAGGTCTTCTCCACCAGCATGATGCATGTAAGAAAAAAATTCTGGAATAAGAAAAGAGCTTCTTCTTCTTCTTCTTCTCCACTTGGTTGCAAGCCACCTTCTTGCCAACCACTACTAACGCCTCCTGTGATTGGAGTTTGGTGAGAGCCCAACAAAGGTATTCCCTATCTCTTCTACTCTTCTCTTCTTGAGCATCTTCTAGCCACCACAAGAGGCCAGATCTGATCTTGAACAACTGAACCACAACAAGCCCTAAGTGTTGGAAGTTCTGCCTTCCATTAAGATCCGCTATTAAATCTGGGAACTATTACTGCGGGATCTGTGATAAGGGTCTAGATCTGTTGTTGACCCACCCCTTGGAATTGACAGACGATTTGTACTGATCCAGATCTGAATCTTAGACAAGTTTCAGATCCAGATCTGAACTTTCTGCCCTTTTCTGATTTCAGCACTTCAACTACATTGCAATAGATTAGGTTTGCATCGTCCTGCATCAAAGCTGAGCATGATATGGATATTTATGCGCTAGCTTGAGGGGAGAGACTGGCATGTACTTAATTGAGTATAGGGGTTTTTGTAATTACCGAAAATATCATTAATATAAATACTTTAAGAGGGCCATGCTCATGCAACCCTAAAAGGATGATTGTCTCTTTCTTCTCGCCAAAAACCTTTTTCCCTATCGTATTTTCCCTTTCATCCCTCATTTCACTCAACTCATCTCACCATTCTTCGATCAAACCAAAATATGTTCAGATCTAGAGTGTTGACTCAAACATCCTCCTTTGACAATGCCTCCTTAAATAAGTTTACTATTTGCAATATAGTATCTTCTAGGCTTTCAATCAAAGGGTTTTCATTAGTATTTTAACTTTGGAAATTTGAATTTTGTGGTCCCCTCTTCAAATCTTTTTATCATTCAATGGACGTCTCAATTTCCATTGAGCATTTTCCTTTCCAATGGAAGTATTTTTCCCTATAAGGTTTCATCGATCCATAAAATGCCGCCAAAGGAAGAACCATTCCATTCCTTGATATTCCTTCTAACAACTGAAGTTCGCAAGCTAATCTAAACTCACTTCCTCATGAAAGGGATTAATTAGGATAATGCCAATTCTTAGAAAACCATTTTTTTTCTCCAACATATTTTAGACCCATTAGATTTTGTCCAATTCAAGAATCATGAGGTCATGTTCTGAAGGATGACAAAGAATCTCTTTGAAAACTATCGAAGTCGGATTTGATGATTTTTTCCCATCCACTCACAACCAAGAAAGGGAAAAGACCAATGAGGTCGGACAAACCAACAATCTTGTAAACTTCTTCACACTTATATTAACATGGTATCTTTCCAGTTAAACTAGAGTCCTTGAGATTTTGAGGCCAGAGAAAGTGATCAAGCCTATTTGAATTCGAAAATAAGAGTTCGATCTGCACATTAAGGATTTGAAAAGACATTGTGACCACAATCAGGAAACTTTTACGTCAAAGCTAAGGGAATGCATTTTTTTGAATGGTAAATTGTATTAATCAAAGCTTAGCAGTACAAAAGGGATACAGAAACACAAAGAAGAATATAAAAGAAACAAAATGCCAACCAAAGAAGCAAAAAGAAGCCATAATCCTCCAAAAAAGACCTAAAGGCCAAGAACCACAAAAGAAACTAGGAGGAGGCCACTTCCCTCCACTTCGACAAAATGACATACATCGACAAACCCCAAAGTTCTCGCAAAACAGAAACCCAAGAAACAACAAAGAATCTCTAGTTTGCAATGACAATTTTTTTGGAGATGATAAGCATTCAAAGCACCAGCCATTTCTCTCCTTCCATAAGGCCTAGATGATAGCAATGAAAGAAGATCACCATAGGATTTTTCCTCTCTTAGGTGTCCTAAAATCAACAAATGTCATCAATAGGCACACATAGTTACTCAAGATAATTGCTAGATTGTTTAGCATAAAATTCAATTTACTATACATAAAATATCCTACACAAAACTATTGTGGCCAATGCTTCTCAAAAAGAAAATCCAGTATAAGCCAATAGCACAAGGGATCATGCAAAATGGAAGATGTTGAGGAGAAGGTTTTAACCAAGACTTAATCTTCTGTTGATCATGCCTACCTGATAGCCCTTAAGATTCACTTTCTCTAGCAACCTCTTGGAAGCAGTGGCCTCATCGCAACTACCATGAAAAAGAAAATATAAATAAGTTGATACTTTCAGAGGATATAGCCAGTATGGTTACCAAACAGACTAGACAAATATATGGAAAATATTTAAATTACCTCCCATCCAAAACATTAGGACAGAGGACTCCAAAACGGGTAACAAATTCATAGAATGATCGTCTTGTAGGAAATCCAGCACAACTTATCCTAATTGCCTCCATGACTCCCTAAAATTTTGAAAGTGTACTTACAGTGGTGAAGAACATGTCCTAACATTATTAGTGAGAGAACAGCCATGCACATGTAAGTAGAAATCATACCCCACATCGAAGCTGCTGTAAAACATTAGTGTTCTCAAAAATTGCTGGCTTAAGAAGATTGTTGGGCTTTATGCAACGAACATAGTGTGGCTCTGTAGCACTAAGAGTTTCAAGCAAAGCTTGCAGTTGTTGCTGCATAGATAATTATATGTAAAGATAAAATCAGATAAGAGTTGTAGAACCCAAGGGGGAATTACTAGAGAATGTGTACAAAGAAGAATATAATACCTTAAACCTTGAGCCAATTGAAGAAAACTTGGATGATTTGGATGATTCCTCAGCCATGGGTGGAAACAGCCCAGAAACAAAAGAACACCCTGAAGCACTTAAGAGTGCTTGATGTTCAGCAACAACATAATCTTTGTTCTTGTCTAAAAACAACTCTGTCTGATAAGTAACCTGCAAATTGAATGAAAATCTATTTATGCGAGGATCTGTTCTACAATTTTCATTTATCATAGATGAGGCAAGTCTTCCTAAATGAAATGTACTCACATCACCAGCATAGTGAGATATAGTGAAGGCAGTGGGCAACAATTTTGGCTTGCTGAAGCGCTTATGGTTTTTAAATGTCTGATCCAGCTTTTGGACAAATGTCTCATGTGTTGATCGTGGAAACATACTACAAAACATGACTCAGATACCTCACAACATGGATCAATCAAATATCAATTTGCTTAAAGTAAAGCAAGAGAAAGGAAACTAGAATGAAGGTCTTATCATATACATACCAAGCCTCATCCAAAAGAGCAATTATCCCACCAGGCTTCTGCAAGTGATGGAATGAAATATTAAAAAATAAAGATGATGATGAAGATGATGATAATGAAACTTAAATCTGATGAAGATGATGCGAATGCAATTGAAGATCAAGTGATTGATCAGGTTTTGAGGTTCATGAAGGCATTTGGTTGACCACATGGGTCCGAACCCAAAAGTAGATGTTTTAGAGCCTAAAACAGTCCACCAATACTAATATTTACTCATTCAGAGGCTGTTTTATTAATCATACGAAGAAAAAGGAACCTGGACATCTGTTTATTTTGGGCTGCTGGTTTATAACCATAATGGGTCCATAATCCATATCCACTAGAGTCCAACACCACTAGGTGAGCCCAAGAGTGTACAGCTAAAGGGCAGGATCCACCTTTCAGATTGGTGATGCATGTGGTGTAGAAGCCCATCATGGAAAGCCCATGACCCAGGCCCATGAAAAATTATCCCTCCCACATGAGTGATCTCCAAGATATTGGTCAAAGCTATATAGCTGTGAGATTGCTACATAATTGTAAATATATCATAGGATTCTATTTTTGCTTGTAATAATTGTACAATTAGATTATAATTGCAGCCTTTGATTAGGCATATAGTGAATATAAAACTACAGTCGATCTCCCTCAATGGGACAGGACAATCATTCCACAACTTCTCTCTTCCTCTCTTGGTGTCTTCTTCTTCCATTCCAAATATTATAAGGATCAGCATAATCCTACATGGTATCAGAGCTATAATTCTATGAATCATTCTCTTGGTGGAAGAACCACATTCAACAAAGGACAGAAAGGTTGCCCTCATTGTCTCTTATGTCTTCCAGCCCTATACAAAACACAGGAAGACAGCATCTGCTTCCTTCTCTACTTCATCAAAATAGGTGAAGACAATCTCTTCTGGTCAGAAGAAGATCATCTCAGCAAGCAAATCAAATCTTATATGTGCAAAGAAGAATCTCTGCAACTCCCTGGGAGTGTCGGAAGCTACTTACCCAACTAATCAAACAAGGGGCCTCACATCTATAGATCAAGGCATCACCAGAAATCCCTACCACTTTGGTCAACCAATATTCCTAAGAATATTTCTCATTTTTCTGGCATTTTATCTCTCCCAAAGGTTAGTCTTTTACCTTCTTCTTTGATTTGCTAATTTTCAAGAACAGTTTCAATTTGAGGGCTGTAATATCAAATCAAACCGTAGGAACTCGGTGGGTTTTTCTTCCATAAGTTGAGAAAATAGGCTAACAAACTAACCTGGAAGGCTGATCGGAAAACAAACATCATAGCAGCAAGCCTTGCTCAAATTACTATCTCTTTTTTGGGACACCCAGGCCTTTCATTTTTATTGAATTTTTTGAAACTGCTCAGATTTTATGAAATCCTTTAAAAATCTATTCTAGGTATAAAATGGACAAAGTTGAGGTTATCTCTGTCAAGTTTAATCGTACCAATTACATGCCTTGGGCCTTTCATCTTAAAAATTTTATTAAAGGACAAGGAATAGAGGGATATCTGGATGGAACTAATCCAAAACCAACTATGGACTCTTCTAGTCCATCCATTGTGGATGATAAAACCATAGAGAGAGAATCCTCAAAATAACAGGAAAAACAATTGGAAATGACCTGTGGATATGCATGGACGTGTAATGAAAGGCTGGGTTGCTAAATATGCATGATGGGTGGATATGCAAAATATTTATGGATTTGCATGATAGGTGGATATACTAAATATGCATGATTTGTATCCCAAGAAGGATACATATGGATTATTACTAAATATGAATGCATGTGGGGTTGGGCATTAAAAATGGTATTAGAGCCGACTCTCGATTGGTTCGAGTGTGGGTCCTTGCTGTGGTCTGATGCATGTAAGAGGGTATTAATGTGGGCGGGGCAAAAGGGCTAGCAGGCTACTGCACAGGGATGTGTAGCCCTAAGAGAGGTGGATTGTGATGTCCGGGACTCCTACATCGACTATAGAGAGGAAAGTGACTGTGCTTATATGTAGAGCTTGCACCCTTACCTTGCTGATAGCCTTGTCATCAGTTTTAGGTTTAGGATCAGAGCCATCAATATGTCCCCACAACTCTTTACCAATAAGGTAAATCTGAAGTTGAAATGCCCATAATGTATAATTTTTTCCATTAAATTTAATGGTGGAAATCTCGTTTTTGTCCATTTCAGAAGGAAATCAATAGATGTAGATCACAAATAAGACGATGATACCAATCAGTAAGCTATGTAAGCAAAGATGCAATTCAAACAACAACAGAAACTATGAATTGTGAGTAACTACAGTGACCTGATTCCAAAAACTCAGAAAAAAACCTCACAGGCAACCTAAAAATTGGCTGTAGAATGCTGATTTGGGCCCCACAAAGATTTCTGATCAATGTTAGATTCTGCAGTAAGAAGTGCAAGCAAATTTCGAACCTAGATATTAAATTTTATCTCGATCAAATGTGTCCAGGATTTTGTATGGTGACGATCAAATCTGTCTTAAAATCTAGGAAAACACAAATCGTGATGAAAGACCTACCTCTAAGCTTGGAAAAATTCTAAAAAATTCACCACAAATCTTAGATGCAGTAGTCAACCAAGTTGCTAGGTTTTCTGGGTTTTGTCGTGATGATCAGAAGTGGGCCACCTTTGATCAAACCAGTGCCAAGAGTCATTTTCCTTGTAAGAGGAAGCAGATCACACTTCCTCCTTTAGATATACAGATATGTGATATGTATTTTTCAAACAGAAGCTTTGATGCATGATTTCTTGAAGCCAGGTATCAAACTTGTAGCTCTGATACCATATCACGATAAAGAGAGAGAGAGAATTGCCTTAAATCAAGAGAAAGTTTTGTGGAATGCTTAGATGATCATTGTGATCCATCTTTCTCATATATATATATATATACACATGTAGTTACGAAAGTTAAGGTTCTAATCACCTTAATCATGGATCAATTACAATCTATACAAATCATTTAGAATAATAGAAAACGAATGTACATTTCATTACAACTAATCAGATGACCCTAAGTATGAGTGGGTCAATCCCCATTTAATATACAGTTGGACTTGTTAGTTGGGCCTTGTGCTTGGGCTTGGGCTTATATTAATAATAGTGACTATAAAACTACAGTCGATCTCCCTCATTGAGACAAGACAATCATTCCACGACTTCTCTCTTCCTCTCTTGTTGTCTTCTTCTTCCATTCCAACTAATATAAGGTTCAGAAGAATCTTATATGTGGGGCCCATGACCATTCTTGTGCAAGTTTTCTGGGTCAATATTGTTATGAAAATTTTGTTGGATTTCTGTTTTCTTTCATTTTAGTTGCTATATTTTGTCACATGGGTGTGTTAATTAGTGATTAGTAGCATGGACGATGGGATTCTATTGACCATAATTCAGTTTTTGGAGATTCATAAGCTGGTTTTAGGTCGTCTCCTACATTCAGTGGATGTTGAATGTTATTTTTCCTAGTAATAAGGGTTCTGTAAAAACAACCTTTGAAGTCTCTGTGTGTTTTCTTCTCACCTATTCCCTTTCGTCTCTGTGTCTTTTCTTCTCACCTATTCCCTTTCTCTCTGTTATTTGGTGTTGTGTGTGTAAGGATAAGTGTTCTCTTTAAATCCAATGGAGCTCTTGTTCATGGACTGTCTTATTGCGCCGTCGTGCTATATAGTATATGACTAACATCAGTTGGTATCAGAGCTGCTGCTTCCGCCCTCAGTCGACACCTAACACTCTATTATTGTGGAAATCCCTAGGCAGCAATGAATCGCAGAAGGAGAGGTCATGGCTGTGACACAAGTGTGCAATAAGGGCATTTGCAAGGATAATCGACAGCATTGACAACAAATTTGGGGCAATAGAAGAACAAATGCGAGCGATCACCGAGCAACTCACGATCTAGGAGCAAGGAGAACTCCTACATATTCTAGTGAAAAGGGTTTTGATGAAAGTGAGGTCAATCCATTCCATCGAAAAATCTCGAGGGATGATCACAGTGGTCAGAGAAGACAGGAGGACTGGGGTGATGATCTCAACCTTAAAATTGAGATCCTGGAGTACCACGGCAGCCTCCATGGTGATGAATTTATCGAGTGGATTGAAGACATCAAGCGTATTTTTGAGTATCGAATGATACCAAGCAATGGCAAGGTCAAGATAGCAACCATGCGATTGAAGGGCCAAGCTGAAGCTTGGTGGGAACAAATGAAAGCCATGGGGGAGAGGCACAGGAAGCACAAGGTGATTTCGTGGGACAGTTGAGGAGTATGCAGAGAAATTCAACCAGCCTATTGCCCGCAACAATTTGAACGAATTAGAAGAATATTTGGTGGCACGTTTCACCGTGGACTTAAGCTACCCTTGCCAAAAAGCATCTCAAAAAGCAACAGAGCCGAGGCAACCCATTCACAAGCCAATCAAAGGTGGGGGGTAGCACCCTAAGTTGGACCTAACACGACCCTCCAGTGCGAGTCAAGCACATAAATCTAAGGCTCGCAATGAGGGGGCAACAGGAAGAACCGAACAATGGACTGTACGTTGTTACAAGTGAAACAAGATCGGACAAATCTCCTATGAGTGTCATAAATGGAAAATGCCTTAGCGGACACTTCTAAGGGAAAGAGCATTGTGGAGGAATCTATGGGGGAATCCAACTCTGAAAGCGCTAATGATGTTGAATATGATGACAGTGATGAAGGCATCATAGGGGATGGGGCCAAAACTCTAGTGATCCGAAGGAGCCTCATGACACCAAAGAAGCCAAAAGAGGATAGTTGGTTGTGCAACAATATTTTCTAAACCTCATGTACCTTCAAGGGAATGGTTTGCGGCTTGATTACTGATGGTGGTAGTTGTGAGAACGTCATCTCAAAAGCTGTTGACAGGCTTCAACTCAAGACCGAGAAGCATCCTTCGCCATACAGACTCTCTTGGTTCAAAAAGGAAAATAATTAACCATTCGTTGCCATTGCCTAGTTTCATTTTCTATTAAAGGGGTTCATTTTGATAAAATCATGTGTGATGTGGAGGCCAAAATGGATGCATGACACATTCTACTTGGCCGACCATGGCAATATGATAAAAGGACCCTTCATGATGGATACTGCAACACGTATACATTTTAAATGGACAAAAAGAAAATTGTGCTTAAGCCTATGAGTGACCGGATTCCATTCAAATCAGTGCCCTACAAAAGTGATGTTAACCTTTTGACTCGGACCAAATTTGTGGAGGAGGTTAAAGGGAATGAACTCTTTTATGTGTCGATTGGAAAGGAATTAAATGGGGAAGAACCCTACTAATGTAGTTGATCTTATTCCCATTCTTAATACAAGCAGGTTGGTGCTGAAGTAGCCAATTTGATTGAGCACATCAAGGATATTCATGAGCAGGTGCACATACAGATTGAAAAGAGCAATGCTCATTATAAAGAAGCTGCCGACAAACATTGCCATCAAGTGGTGTTTGGAGAAGGTGACCTTGTGTCGTGCGTGGGTATATCTACAGAAGGAGCACTTCCCTATTGGCACGTATCATAAGTTGAGGCAACGCAAGATTGGGCCTTGCAAGGTGCTCAAGAAGATCAACAACAACACCTATCGAGTACAGCTTCCAAATGACTTCAATATCTCCAACATCTTCAATGTGGCAGATCTTTCACCTTTCCATGAAAGTGAAAATGACAACTCGAGGGCGAGTTCTTCTTAGGTGGGGAAGTATGATGCAGATGATGTGAACGCAATTGAAGATCAAATGATTGATCAGGCTATAAGGTCATGAACGCATTTGATCAAACACATGTGTTGATGATTTCCTTAAGAATAAAGATCCTAAAACAGTCCAATACTAATCTTTACTCATTCAGGGGCTGTTTTATTAATCATAAATAAGACAGGGTGTTCTCTGCAATTCTAAGTTTCAACTTAGAACATATGAAGAAAAAGGGACCTGGACGTCTGTTTATTTTGCTCTGCTGGTTCATAACCATAATGGGTCCATATCCACTCGAGTCCAGCACCACTTGGTGCGCCCAAGAGTGTAGGCTAAATGGCAGGATCCACCTTATAGATTGGTGACACGTGGTGCTCAAGACCATTCTCGTGCAAGGGGTTTGGGTCGACAAAGTTTATGAAAATTCTGCTGGATTTCTATTTTCTTTCATTTTAGTTGCTATAGTTTGTCATATGGGTGTGTTAATTTATGTTAATTAATGATTAGTAGCATGAGCGATGGGGTTCTATTGACCGTAATTCAGTTTTATGAGATTTATGCTGGTTGTAGGTCGTCTCCTACATTCAATTGATGTTGAATGTTATTTTTCCAAGTAATAAATGTTATGCAAGAACAGCCTTTGAAGTTTCTGTGTTTTCTTCGCACCTATTCCCTTTCTCTCTGTTATTTGGTGTTGTGTGTGTAAGGACGAGTGTTCTCTTTGAATCCGGTGGAGCTCTTGTTCATGGACTATCTCATTACACCATTGTGCTATAGTACATGACTACATCAAAATCACTGGCCAGCATCTATTATTGATATATGTAAGAAAAAGCAAAATTAATTAAAAAAATAAAAATATATATTTGTGTGTGTGTGCTTGTTTCCACTAAAAAACAAAGAAGGATAGTGAGTGGAACCGCAGCCCATCAAAAAGATTATAATGGAAATGATGTTTCCATAGTAACAATTCTCAAGTTGCTAGCCAACACACCCAAAATGCCTTTAATGTGGAAAACTAACTACTTAACCACCCCCCCCCCCCCCCCCCCCCCCCACCCCCGCTCTCTCTCTCTCTCTCTCTCTCAAGCGAGACACTTCCTAGACTCGAAGCACATACCCACATACAAGACGCGCCATGGGCCCTTTTTGCCTTGAGCACATGCACCGCACACAAGACACGGCATTGAGCCCTTTTTACCCTTATGTAGATTCAAACCCAAGACATGTTGGCTCTTATACCATCTCAAGTTGCTGACTCATAAACCCAAAATGCCTAGGCATTTAAGGTGCGGAAAACTAACTACTTAACAATAATCTATAAAAAAAATTTTATCAATGTATGCAAAACTAAGACATTCTTTACTAGTAGAACTAAAGTTACCATTCCTACACTTTTCTCCTCTTCTATTATTATTATTTTTTTCGTTCAAACTTCAAATGGCTTTAATTTTAAAACCGTTAAATTTGATGGCCAAGGATGAAGGGGTTAGGATGCTTTGATGGGTTTCAAATTTTACAAGCAGGTAGGGCCCATGGAGATCAGCTGATGGCCCAGAGACCCCTGATTGGTGCACATTGTTGCTCAAATCGGTGTTGGTTAGGTGAGATGGCCAATGGCCCCATCATATAATAATAGAAGTTCATGCATATCGACTAGGTAGCCTGATATTTTGGTATGGACCTACAGACCCAGACTTGAATTTCAATTGGATCCCAAGAAAAGGGCCTATACGCCACTTTTTTGGGTCAGAACTTTCGGGTGACTTGGTACTTGAAGGTCCAGTGACATCCTTATTGGGGGTATTCACAGTAGTTTTGCTAGTCATCTCCATCCTTCATTGTATCACTTTCTAGAGAGGAATAAAATTTTGGGTGAACTTCTTTAAAAAGTTTACGACCCAAAGTTTTACCTGCCAAGAATTTCTTGATCAAATTTAATAGTATGAAGTAAATTTCCTATCACTGGGTTTGACATTTAGATTGAGAAAAAAGGGGTTAATATTATGTATGTTCTCCAAATATGTAGAATCAGGAATTCTAATGAGGCAGCAGAGGTGTGGGCAATAATGGAGGCAATATTGGAGGTGAAGCAGATTCGTTTTTGGCTCTTTTCAATGTAGTTTGATTGTTGAAATGAGCTCAACAAATGCAATTTTGTGGGCTTCTCATGACAAATCCACGCCATGGAAGATGCAATTCTATTTTTGAAAGATAAAGACTTTGTCTTACAATATTCATGTTATTTTTTGACATGTGGTTTGATCAGCTGATAGTTTGGTGGATGCTTTAGCAAAACGGGGCATAAAGAGGTCTCTCCTTGGGTAGTGACTTTTGTGTACTTGCTTTGGGTGTCTACATATCTAATGGTTTTACATCCTCTATGCTTTGGGAGGTTGTCAGATGCTTATTTCTTAATATAAGTAGCCCTAAAGAAATATTTCGATTGAGAAAAGTAACAATAACATGACTTTAATAACAAACATAAAGCATGATTTTATTCTCACAAACCTTTTCAATGAGATCAAGAACATCTTGATTATCAACGAACTCAATATAACTCCAATCAATTTCTTCTTTTGTATATTCTTCTTGCTCCATTTTAAAAACATGCTGTCCACAAAACATAAAATTTGTGAAAGGTTAAGATGAATGAGATGAACTCTAGATATCGCGTGGAAACTTATTCTATTTCTATCAAAGTCAAATAACTTAGAAAGTGCCCATAACTAACCTGATTGAAATGTTGCTGAAGTTTCTCATTTGTCAAATTGATGCAAAATTGCTCGAAGCTGAAAAAAAAAAACACTTTTATCACAATGTAAGCATTGCTCATCTAGAAATATCACTTAATAATTGAATATATAATTCTATAGCAATACCATCTCATCTGCACACTAAACAAATTTTGAACCAATCTCAAGGAAAAGAAAAAAAAAAGATTGATAAATTATGATAAGTAAGGCCAACTAGACGCGCAAGGTTCAACTCAAAAGGAGCAGTTGGACCATGTTGAAAGATTAGGAGAATTCAAGGATCAAACCATAGATAAGTCCTCAATCATTGAGAATTGTTTGAAATGAAATTGTCCACTTTGACTTTGACAAGGGACCAACATTGCTTATTTCATATTTTCCTTCACAACCATTTTTATATTGTTAAAACTTGGGCTTAAAATTTTAGTTTACCATTCAAATTGGCATTTCAGTTAATCGCACCAAAACTATTTTGCAAGTCCAGATTAATGCTCAAAGCTTGATCATATTTACCCCTTTGCATCTATAGTCATATCATCATTGGAAACAGATGAGATCGGCTAATGTTTCTTTCATACTAGTGTCCGTTTTGTGCGGTTATGATGCAAGCTGGAGCCATGGCCCATGGGCTGACCATGCGCACTGGACCAAGTCCAAGCCATTTAATTTGGAATTTTGACATGCCTTTAATAAGGGATCTAGTTTTATTCAGATTGATTCTTAAAAAAAATTAGTGATTGGATTTTTCTTAAGATAAGGAAACTTAGTTGGAGAAGATCTAGAAGATTTGGATTGCATCAGAGATTTTGGGGGGGGGGGGGGGGGGGGGGGGGGGTTCCCTCCTCCATATATTTGTAATTCCCCCTGGGAGCATCAGTTTTCATTATTGATAAAGAATTGTTTGGTTTCAATGTCATTATGGTTGTGTCCAATCCCCCATATATTTGTAATTCCCCATGGGAGCATCAGTCTTCATTATTCGATAAAGAATTGTTTGGTTTCAATGTCGTTATGCCTGTGAGTGTTTCCCTTCTAATGAAGAGTGATAGTGTATGTTGAATTCCTCGAGGATTCACCCAACTTCATCCGTGGAGTTGGTCTTGCACTAGAACCAGTCCATGATTGGCCACACCCCTTTGGAGTTGGTCTATTTTCTAGTTCGCGGATCCAAGTTGCATCAATTGGTATCAGAGCAAAAGATCCAGATCAACTAAAGCAAGTAGCCCACTGATTCTTCTTCCTTTCTATGATTTCTATTGTTGTCAAAATCAAATCCCATCCATTCCCAAATCCAAACTCCATCTGAGAACCACAGTCACAAATCCCATCACCTTACTGCTCGAATCAAAAATAAAAAAAATCCTAATTGAACCCAGCTTGACCTCATCATCCCTTCAGCGTGATCAAACCCAACCAAAATTAAACCCTAACCCATCTTCGATTTCGAAGTTCTTCCAAGCCCCAATCCTATTTCCATCCCACCAAACCCGAAACCCGTAAACCATATATATTAAACTAATAATGATAATAATAATAATAATAATAATAATAATAAGCAAAGAAGAAAAATCTATATATGGTCTTCATTAATCTATAGAAAGCTTATGACAAGGTATCTAGAGATTTAATGTGGTGGGTTTTAAAAAAAGGAGTGCTCTAAGAGGTTATATTGAAATCATTTAAGACAAGTATGACGGAGTGTTAACGAGTGTAAAAACTAATTGTGGAGGGACAAGTGAGTTTTGAGTGACCATTGGTTTGCATCAGGAATCAACCTTCGACCCTTATCTCTTTACATTAATTGGGCTAATTGCTAATATTCAATAGTAGGTACCTTGGTGTATGTTTTTTGTAGATAATATAGTGCCAGTGAATCAATCAAGAGATGGTGTAAATGTGAGACTTGAGAGATAGCAGGAGGTATTAGAATTCAAGGGCTTTTAAAAAAGTTGTACAAAGACAGACTATATGAATTTCAACTTTAGTGGCCATATACAAAGATCTGAAACTACTGTGAGAATTAAAGCTTAAGAGATACCACAAAGAGATTTAATTAGATACCTTGGCTCAAAAATTAGCAGAAATGACGAGATTGAGGAAGATGTAGAGCATAGAATAAAAGCAAGATGGTTGAAGTGGAGACTTACTTTTAGAGTGCTTTGTGATTGGTGCGTGCCAACAAGATTGAAGGGAGAGTTTTACTAAACAGCAATTAGACCAACTATGACCTATGGAGCAAACTATTGGTCAATCAAGAAGTACAGATGACAATGTTGAGGTGGATGTATGATAAATCTAGGAAAGATATAATAAAAGCTGAGAATTTTAAGGAGCATTTAAGGGTAGCATCAATAGATGATAAAATAAAATAAACCAGTTTGAGATGATTTGGACATGTCTAATTTGTTACATATATTGTTTGCCGCAACCCTAAGGCCTAGGTATTTGATGCAGAAATTGATGAAGACTTCATTTTTGTTATGGCTAAAGCCTATATGCTGCAAATTGAGCATCCCAAGATGGCCCGCAAGGGTCCCAACAAGTTCTGATGGGAAACTTGGACCCAAACACTCCAGTTTCTGTTTAAATTTGAATATCAAGGCTGTTTTGGAAATATACAGAAGTGCAGGGGCTGCTATGTAATATTCAAGAATTCTGAACGCAAAAGAAACCAGTTCGTGCAGTCTGTTCTGGGCATGTGTTTGTTGGGTCAAAACTTACCCAATCTCACTCAAACTTCGACCATAAGGAGTGCCCGGGAGTGCACTAACAGATCAGGCATGACTCTTCATCAAATAGTGGGCCATGTGGGCCCCACAACAGATCTGTTGCAAGATATCCGGGACGACCTGGGCATGGAAAGTTGCATGTTTTAGTTGATTTTATTTCTAATTTCTAGCATGTTTGTGTAGGAAACTATTCTTCGTACTTCTAATTACGATAGGCAACCAATTAGGGAAAGATTACTAGGGTTTTTGTGTGACTTATGAGCATTATTTAAGAAATAATTTTCGTCATTACTGTAGCAGCCACGGTACAGTTTAAGAAAACTTTTAATAAAGCACTGTTTTGCTTTATTTTTCCCTCTCTCATGTATCATGTTGATGCTGAAAGATTGAGATGGTTCTTACGAGGTGTTTTTGATGTTCTTTTGCATTATTTCTCACCAGGTGAGTTCTGAATCTTTGTTTTGTTTACTCCATATTGGTGTAGTGGTTGGGATATTTTTGGTTTTGGTTATTTGGGCCCAAGACGGCCCAATTATGTCAAATAGCAACTGCATCGGTATTTTTGAATGCAATAATTAGCAACTCTTGACATGCTATCAGAGCCACCACTGCTGCGTCCTTAATATTATATTGCGAGAGCAGGTGCACAGGGTACAAGGCCTCGTGCTGCTCTATAACAGGTGTGTGCTTGTCCAGATGGTGTCCCGCCTGAGAGGGTTATTAAGTATATTGCTTACCACAACTCTAACGCCTAGGCATTTTGCTTGCAATGGTTAGCAACTCTTTGAAATACTAATAAATTTTCTATGCATAAAGGTAAAGGGAAGGACATGGATGAAACTAATAAAGTTAGATCTTAAGAAGTACTACCTATTTGAGGATTTAACTCTGGATAGATCAAAATGATAAAGCAAATTCATGTAACCAACCCCAACATAGTTGGAACGAGGTTTTGATGGATAATAATTAATATTATTATTATTATTATTATTTAAAAAACTGAATCTAAAACTAATCCCCCTTCTACGTCAACCCTAAACCAATCCAAAGAGTCCCAAAAAAATAACTTGAAATTCCCATCACCAATTGTTGATCCCCAAAACCCTACCCTATACAAACATTCAACCAAAACCCACGTTGACCCCATGCCCAAAAGCTAAAACCTCCAATGCCCAAACCCAAAAGGAAAACAAGTAACAAAAATAAAGAAAGAGAAAGAGGTGGCGGGGGAAGGGACAAATAAGAGAAGTAGAAGAAAGAGAGAGAGAAGAACCTGCCTATGACAAAGCCAAGCCACAGCCGTTCAACCGTCTTCTTGAGCCTCATTTCTTTGATGTCTGTTGCTGCTCAACTCCACTTCTACCATCATCTTTCATCATCAAGATCATCAGTTTTTCTTGCCTTCCCTTTCTCCCCATGTGAATACCAACAGCAACAAAAGAAGGAAAGGCTCGACCCTCTTGTCACGTCTATAAACTGATCCGCCATCTGAGACCTCTTCTCATGTTGCCAAGGAATAATGTGTCAGAGAAGAAAGGGTCTTTGTTTTCTTCATTTCTGCACCTCTGTGAATGTGCCCCTCAGCAATAGAGGGCTTGGAGAATCATATCCGGATCCGAAACCATCCTTTACAAACAGTTTCAAATCCATGTAACACTTGTTTCCATCCTACCCTATTTGCATCCCTACATGGCACATGCACAATACTTCTTAAAGTCCCTTTACAAGAAGCCACCCTAAACAACATAGAGAAAAAACTATGCAAAAGACCCACCCCTGCCCAGCCATCAAACCAAAAGCGCTATGTTTGATGCGTTGTTTTGAACCATGCACATAACACTCCTTAACAGAAGTTTCTTTATTAGAAACCACCCAATACATGAATAAGACTATGCAAAGGATCCACTCCTACCAGTCATTAAAACAGAAGCCAAAATACACCCCCGCCACCACCCTAAAATGCACCCCCACTACCCCATGCTAAAAGTGCCCCCTCTCTTATTGGACTCTTTCCCCAAAACTTGCAATAACATTCTGTAAGCCCAAAAGACGATACCAAGGAATGTTTCTAGGAACCTAACCCCACTTATACCCGCCATGGCTTGATCAAGGTCACAGCTTACGTCAATATGAAATGAATGACGGATGTCTTATTCACACAAATATGAGCGAATGGATTTAAACTTAGCGGTCAGTTATCCAGTTACAGTCACTTATAAAGTAGCATGATTCTAGATTTCATTGATTAAGCCCTTATTTGCAAAAATCAAGTACAACTCGGAACCAAATGACCAGATAATTGAAAGCAATTACGTTCTTCTAGGTCCGATATGAGCATCATATTGGTCCTACACAGATACGCGGGGCATGTACAAGGATCTGTATTGTAGACCAAATGACTAAAACCAGGGTAGCTACAAACTCTACTGTCCCTTCATCAAGGGATAAGTACTCTTTGACCAAATCAAACACACAAATGGTTTCCACACAGTTTACTGCAAGAGCTATATGCCTCTAGAATGATGAAAACAAAAAGCATACCGGTTAAGCACCTGTTTATCTTGAAACTCTCAAATCCATAAATATCCAATACTCCAATCAACAACTTTGAATCAGGGTCTTGACCAATCGAACTATTAATTTTATTCACAATCCTGTGGCAGCAAACAGATCAATGAGTAAGCAAGGTCTCCCCAGAAAAGGGAAGCCCATTGGCCCAAGGTCATACTTAACGAGAACGAGTCACAATAAAAAAAGTGGGGGGGTGCGGGGGGGGGGAGGAGGTGGGAATAAAACACCAAATATCCCCCATAAATCAGAACATAGAATTGAAAAAATTACCAATCAAATAATCGTGAATACACAATTTTTGCCAGAGCATCTCTACTAACAGCTGCAGACTCTGGATCAAGACTTTTCGTTATGGTCTCATCCCGGGTAACAATCACACGTTTGCACAAGGTGTCACAAAGGGCAGTTGCATCACACCTGAAGAAGATTTGAAAGAAAGATAATTTTGTTAATCAGTATCCCACAAAATATTCTATACACAATTGACATTTTTTCAAATGCAAAGAAAGGATAAACCGCATTGAAGAAACAATACATGAAAAGCTCAGCAGCAGTTCTTAGATGGAACCATGATTTGTCATCTTTCGGCTCCGACGAATCTTCCTCTCCCTTCACAAATTCAATGTTGCCTAGATGAAGGACCGCAGCCACAACTCGAAAAATTGCATCCTGATATTATTCAAGAAATCACAATTTAAGTCTAGATGACAAAGAACAAAAGTAGGTCCTCATGCTGTGTCTGGAGGCAGCCTCTAGAAAAAGCACCTGCTCATCATTGCTGATTCCGATGACATCCATTGCACTCCTTGTTATCATGTACTCCTTTGAATCATCTACCCCATCCAACTCATAGCAATTTGACTGGTTCAAATAATGAAAAGTTCTTGGGTTTCCCAATTTGTACCTGTCAACAACCTAACACAGAAACCGAATTCATGTAGCCGACCCTAACATGGTTGGGATAAGGCTTTGATGATGATGAACAACCTAACACAGAAATCGAACAAAACGAACAAACTAAGCTTATTTATATATTGATCATTCAGAAACTCGCAGACAATTCCTGCAATAAAAATATGAACTATTTGCTTCATTTTAGATAGAGATAAGCCTATGAGAATATAGCAATGGCGTACCTGCTGTAGGCGTACGTTTTAGAAAACCGTAGCATGCAATACAACTTGAGCTATTGAAAGATTTTTTTTTTATAGTATTCCTTGTAACTTTTTGTTCATAATATCAAATATAACTAATACAGAGCAGACACATGTTTATGTTTTCTTTCCATGTTTTCTACATTTCATGCAACAAATGCTTGTACATGAAAAATTGGTCACAAGAACTTTATGCAAGGCAAGGCAACACTCCCTGCCCTTCATATTCTTCCATGATGTCCTTAGGCAGCCTGCCTCAACGTAAGGCACTCTAATCTGAACCAATAGAAGCATGGCTGGCTCATGCTTTAAACCAAAGTACATAACCTTGACTTCAGAAAAATAGACAGATAGAACACATTTGTTCACACCAGAGGTATAACTCAGATACATGCACCACGCCACCAGTCATTTTCTGGGTACATTAAACATGACCAAGAAAATGTTTGAAATCATCATTATCTTCAAATACAAATAATGAACAGGAAAATCAAATGCCCATCAACTTTTAAAAAATTCCGAATCGTTTGTCACCCACTTCCTCCATGCAGAAGAATTAGTGAGGAAGCAGCTCAGAGACCACATACCTCAGGTGGTGCAGCACAAAGCAAGTAGAAACAATGATAATTTCTCTCAGGGTCAGATACTTGACAAACACGAGATCTTTCCAGCAGATAAGTTCTGATGGCAGCTCCTGATATCCTTCCCCTCGAATCAAACTGAAGCTCAACAAACTTGCCAAAACGGCTGTATAATGAATAATATCTATTTAGGTTGAACTTCTCACCAAATTAAACAGATTGTAAGACAAACAAACTGAAAAAAGGAACTGGGAATTTTGTGCATTATAGGTGCCCACCTTGAATTATTGTTCCTCACAGTCTTTGCATTACCAAATGCTTCTAGCACAGGATTAGACTATCAAACAAAGGGAAAAAAAGATAAATAAATAAAATAAATAGATGGATAAGGCTTCTATGATGACAATGGTGAAAATTTCAGTACATAATAAACATAAAAATAAAATATTAATAATTGCAAGTGGAGACTTGCTTTTAGACTACTTTGTGATCAATGCATACCAACAAGATTGAAGTGAATATATTATGAGACAGCAATTAGATCAGCTATGACCTATAGAGTAGAATGTTGGCAAATAAGGAAATTGCACACACAAAAGATGATTGTAGCAAGGATGAGATGTTGAGATGGGTGTTTGGTAAAA
The DNA here is from genome assembly GCA_037013555.1 of Sextonia rubra. Lineage (NCBI taxonomy): Eukaryota > Viridiplantae > Streptophyta > Magnoliopsida > Laurales > Lauraceae > Sextonia > Sextonia rubra. The sequence goes on from JASUAD010000027.1 coordinate 2,482,600, forward strand.
CTACGAAAGATAGAATAAAAAATGAGCCCACTCAGGAGCATTTGACATAGCATCAATAGGTGAGAAATTAAGAGAGACTCCTTTGAGATGGTTTGTAATGCCCAATGCAGGCCAACAACAATGATGGTGAGGAAAATTTCTTTCCATGTAGGTTGATGGCCCCTCAAGGAAAAGTGGTCGGCAAAAGAGGATGTGGAACGGTAGTAAGGAGGAGAAGACAAACAAGTAATCACCCTATCAACTTAAGCATGCTATGAAATATCATAGAATTTACATCCCGATTTAAGAATCAATGAGATTCTTCGACCACTATTCCAAAAACATTTTAAAAGAAAAAAAATTAAAAGAAAGAAAGAAATATAACTCTCACCTCTAGTACTTTCTGCTCCACAGAGCGCCCCTCAGTTGCAGCTCTCCCACCCATGAAGGCAAGATAGCGCATAAGCATTTTAGTACTTTCTGTTTTGCCAGCTCCACTCTCTCCACTTACTAGAATCGCTTGGCTTATCCCCTCATTCATCATTTGTCTGCAGTCAAAACAGAGGTATTTTCTCGTCATTACGAAAATATGAATACCTCCAATTCTTAGATTGAAAAACAGAGTGGCATACCTATATGAAGAGTCTGCAATAGCAAAAGGATGAGGGCTTAGCTCACCAAGGGCTTTCCCCTTGTATTGTTCCATCATGTCGCTGTCATATAAATGAGGTAGTCTTTTAAATGGGTTCACAGCAATCAATATACCTCCAGTGTAGGTCTGTACAAGCCAGTAGGTCCATTACCAACCCCACATAATCCAAACGAATAGAGCATTTAATATATCAGGTCAAAGAACATGGCACTCACACACATAGGAGTCATAGATTGTACAATATATTCAGTCATGATTTATTACCAACGGGACATAGAATACTCAATTCAAATTAGACTCTATTCAACACTTACATAAATTTCATTCATCTCATATCTGGAACGCAAGTTCTGCAGAACTCCTGGTTCATGCAAATAGGCCAGCTTTGTCATGTCATCGACACCACAAGATGGTGCTTCAGTGTCTTTTGGATAGACACTAGATGCATTGGCTACAACCTGCAATACAAATAGGGAACACAGTCTTTATAAATCAACAAAAATGATCCACGTCTTTTAGATTTGAGAGCGGAGATTTCATGAATAATCAATCAAGAACATGAAGTCTTTTGATACATTGCACTCTTAGAGCATTATTTCACATTGATTAAAAGAAAGTGCCTCAGGACACCACATAAAGAAGAAGCCCCTTGAAAGGAAAAAAATCACCAAAGAGAAAATGGGGGAACCAATGGTTCATATTACAAATAGAAAATAAGAACAAAGATAGCTCCAACCAAGGGTTCAAAAGTAACTTGGATTCAGCGGTCATTTTTTTAGCAAAGCAATAGATTTTTATTGCCATAAAAAGAACACTACAAAGAGCACACACCGTCTTCTCATTAGTACATCTGATCTTAATTCCTTCACCATTAACCTCCAAGACTTCCCCATCTATCCAAGAGACATCAGGATCCTCCACCCAAGCAAGAGATCCTACTGCTATCTTGACTGGCACAGCCTGCAGATTCAACAATAGCACAGCATCAGCACAATTCGTCATCACAGTCAAAGCTATATGGACTTTTTGATCTATTCATCAATCAAAAGAAAAAAGCCAATTTGCATGTGCATAAATAAAATTTTGAAACATTGAACTATTATACTAGTGTAAGAGGTAAATAAAAATGAAGTGATTGATTGAAACAACTATTCTATATTTGTGGGAAACCAAAAAACCTAATAAATTGGAATTTTTCAAAAAAGCTAGAGCAATGACAAGCGTCTATTATGCCCCAAGATTGAAGAAAATGTTCACCTAGGAGCAGACCATATATAGTTCGGATGTGGTCTAGCTCGCAAGGCCGCATGCCCACTTAGATGAATGTCCATCAATGGAAAGAACATAGATGGAAGGGTCTCCCTAAAATGGATGAAGGTGAACCAAAAAATCCGGCTCATCAGATTATCATGGCCCTTGATTTAAAAGCCTTAAAGTTAAATGGCATTTTAACCATAGCTTTTTTCAGATTCACTTTAACGGTGAGCAAATAAATGTTCAATGAGTGTGAGATTGGGCATGATGCCAAATCTGGGATGACAAGAATGTCAAAGGGACTGCACTGATCAAAGGTAGGCGTAGGTGGGCCCCGTAGCATTGTATTATAGTCCTCTCATGGGAGAAAATTTTCCTAAGATCAAATCACAACAATCATCAAATATATTGCATATGGTCACACGATTCAATTACATCATCATCACCAAAGACTTGTCCCAACTCCCAACTATAATGGGTTCAGCTACATGAATTTCTTTTCGTCATTCTAGTCTATTATGGGTCAAATCCTCAGATAGGTCTCACTTCTTCACATTTATCCATAACACTTTCATCCATATCCTCTTCGGCCTACCCTTTTTTTTTTGGAGGGACCATTGACCTACACAAAAAACTTCTCTTCACTGGCATCATTGTTGGCATAGATTAGTTATGTCTAAACCATCTCAAATGAGTTCCTAATCCCTAATAGCCATAGGTGGCATTTGGAATTTCTACTTTTTACTTATATATCTCTTAAAACTGTTTCCCAATGGGTTTAGACCGTTTTTGGACAATTTTCCTACCTCTATTTCAAAACTTATGAAGAGGTAATAATATATCTCTATTTGGACATTCTTGAAACTTGCCCAATTTGAAACAAACTCAAACATTTGAAGCACACAGAGGTGCTCTGCTACAGTTGAAAAAAAAGAGGTCCTTTTAGAGTAGCCTTTTTTATTTTTCTTTTTAGATTGTAGGACCCTAAATTATGATTGGAACTGTTGGTAGTCTTCATAATCCCAAACACAACTAGTAGGTCGAATACTCAAATCTGAGTTATTGATTTGTCACAAATCTCAAGATATTTGTGAAAAAGAAGGGCAGAAACTTAGATTTTCATTTCTACACTCTAGGGGCCCCGAAATCACGATCCAAACTGTTGATCCTCTTTGGAAATTGAAACAGCCATTCGTTCAAAAATTCAGCCCCTGATTTGTTATAGATCCAAACTTTGTAGATATGTTTTCTTTTCCTCTCAAAAAGCTTACCAGACCCTTCCACTCCAGCACCAAGTTTCTTCATCAAAGTATCATTTCCATCTCGCACCTCTTTTGCAAACCATCTAATACAAACAGCCATTTGGTTCCACATCACTATAGTTTCTCCATCCAAATTTCATTCTCCATCTTTGAACACTTTATTTTTATGCTCTTTCCCCATCAAATCACCCCAACCTTGTTTTAAGGCACCTTTTATTTACTACTTCTTTCATTCTACTTTTAATGCAAATATCTAAAACTATTATCTATGCTATGTGGCAAAACTCTCTGTGAATAACCATGTAGTCTTTACAACCAGTCAATCATATTTCTAAGTAGGAAAAAGCCGTTCTCGCCCTTATTAACTCCATTTTCATAGGTAATTAAATGCTCGTCTCTCTTTTTTAAATATGTGTTTTCTATTATAAGGTCAAATGCTAATGCAAATTCTACAGTAGTGTCTCCTAACTCATTCCTTTCTTCAAATCCTTTTCCCCCGTGCACTCTCTCATACCTTTTACTATGCTTTCCTACAGGCCCATTTAAGTCCCCTCCAAGGATAATCTTTCACTAGATGGAATTTCTTGTATAAACAATACATCTCCTACTAAATTATCTCTTAACACTTTCATGTGGTCCCACTTGGTGTGCATACTGTGTAGGCACTAGTGATTGGTATTCTATCTTCCTTTAACACTATTTAATTGTTGTACTTGTAAGTCTATCATCCAATCTCTCTGCCCCGACAATCTTTTCCTTCAAGTCCTTATCTACTACTATATCTACTACATTGCCGGCATCAATCTTTCCTTGTAATAGAGTTTGTAGCCAACCAGGAAGCACCTTAGCTGTGCCATGGCAAATATAACCAGGTACCAAATATTACTGCATTACCATATAGCTGCAATGGTAACAGTATTGGCACCGAACTCTGTTAATTGTGAAGAATTATCTACCCAAAAGGGTTATATTTTAATGAGACAATTGCTGACACAAGCATAAAAAGTGCTGTTTTATTTACATATATATAATGGCAGCAAATATTTTATTAAAAAACAGTATTATTTAAAAAAAAAAAGAAAAACAAATGTGCTGTTATATGAACATAGAAATTTTGTATAGATAACAAAAGATGTTATTAAGTAGTTGGAAATCCCACACAAGCAAAGGACAGAGACCTCTAAAAGAAAAAGAAGAAATAGTAGTCAGCATTTAAAACAATCCAAATGAAGACTGCGTGTAATCTTAAAAAGAAACTTTGTGAAAATTAAAAATAAAATAAAATAAAATAAGACAAGGCATGAATAGAATAAGTAACTACCGGGAATGAATATTGATCAATTGCAGCAATGTAGGAAACCGAAATGAGCACCACTCTTATAACAACTGCTTGTCATCACAATTCTAGTAGATTTACAAACTTACATTTTTCTCTTTTTTTTATTTGTAGTGAATTGTAAATGAGAAAAATAACGGGAAAATGATTATAGAATCCAAGGAATAAAACAGTGATTCTGTTTCAACCACTTACCATTCACAACCAACAAGAAGGAAACTCCGCATAACTTCTTAGTAACCGAAAAAATATATATATACTTACATTTGTTGAGAAATGATCCCATCGTGCCATCAGCATGTTGCTAATGACAGCTGTGTACCTGATTTAACCTGTGCATTATCAATCACTCAAACCCATCCATATGACACAGAATCTATAAAGAGACTCTCCCAATTTTCGCTCCAAATGGATGTCATACACCATAGAATTGTTCATTGAATTTGATTATTGATTAGTCCCATTCAAGTGAAATTTGGGTCACTTCCTACACATTGATAGCCGCTTTATACCAACAACATGAATCAAACAAAGGCGAATCCCACCCACATTTTAATTTAAACCAGAAGATGTTCGCCTCATGCAGCACAGGATCATTGATCATTTCTCGCATTTGCAATGACAAACCGAGATCAAATAGAATCAAAATCATACAAACATATCATATTACATTCCTAATTCTACATTAGGCTATAAAACTCCATGAGATTACGCAATTATAAACATGAAACAACGACAACGACAACAACAAACGAAGATTGAAATCCATAGCAAACGAATGAAGAAAAAAAGGCGTACCATTGATTAAAACCGACGTGAAAGGACGAAAAATCGATTCTTGATCTGCTCTTGATCAATGCCGCTGCATGAAGAATCGAAACGCAGAACAACAAGTGAGAAGAGAATCAAAATGGAATGGAATATGAATAATGAGAGAGAGAGAATGAGAGGTGTTTGGGGACGTTTTAGCTGACATTTCTTCTCTTTCCCTCCATCCTTCTTCTTCTTCTCCTCCTTCTCTTTCTCTTCCTCTTCGTCTTCCTCGTGGTCGTTTCTTCTTCTTCTTTCTTTCTTTCTTTCTTCTTCTTTTTCTTCTTCCCTCGTTTTTTAACTGTCGCCCGTTCGTTTGTGTCTCTCTCTATCTCTCTCCTCCCTCTGCTTTTTGTTGTCAAAATATGCACCGAGTCCGGATCGTCTGACGGGACCCCACATTGCGGCCCACTTCATTTAATAGCCGGTATAGATTTGTACATGATGAAAAGCGCAACAAACACTTACTTTTGTCAACCATGAGAATGTTGATTTTATAGCGGTATTCTCTCGTTAAATCATTGATTTATGGATGGACAAATAAATTTGAGGAAAAATTATTAGAACTAGTTCTCACCATTTTTTTTTTTTTTTGTAAGAAGTCTAGCCGGGGCCTGTCTATCACTAAATCCAAATCTTGCAAAATACAAAGACCATTCGAGAGTTACACATCCCAACTTTTAGTCAAATCCGAATTTATTGGACCAAATTCGAATTTATTGGACCGTTAGATCAATTTTACACCAATTCAAATTAACTAAATTTGTGGGCGTCAATGAAAGAGTCAAAGACATGTGATTAGAGCCAAACTTAATATTTAGGATGATACCACATAGATCTTTCCACACCCCCTAATCTCAGCTCCAAATGAGACCCACAAGTGAGCCCTATAAAAAGTTCTCACATAAGTATCCTAACACATCTCATGGGATAAAAACCCTATATATTTTAATGATATGCAAATATTTTAATGGATAAATCTTCGTGTGCATTCATCTCTCACTTTATCACAGTGAGAACTTCCAATGTTCTCACCCATGGGCGGAACTAGAGGCCAGCAAGGGCCATGGATTTGGTGTAATATTTATATATACATAGATATATTCTTTGGCCCCTCCTTTTAATGGCAATTCCTTAATTGATGGCCCTTTCAATATAATAAAAAATAAAATACTAGGAATATAATATGGGTTTCAAAAAACATGAACTAAATAATAGTTGATTTTAGGTGATAGTCAGATCAAAAAAAGAAAGGGAAGAAAAGATTGAAATAAGAAAGAAAATAAAATAAAAGAAAGGAGTAAGGTAGATTAAAAACTTTTTACCTAAATCTAGAGTATTCATCCACATACTTTGACTTGAGGTCATGATAGTTTGATGGAAGAGAGACATAGATTGTTGGGGGTTGGAGGCTGTGAAGGGCACAAAAAAGCAAACATTCTTTCACTTTATGCATTTATAATTATATATAAATGCACTAATTCTTTATATATCATTTTTTTTCCTTTTGAAGCTTGTACTTGAAATCTAACCCATTTATAATTATATCTTACTAATATTCTACTAGTATAAAAAACTTTAAATTTATTGGGATTATATCCACCATAGATAGAGAAATTTTGTTTTCCAATATAAACCAAGAACCTAATTTAAGAATTATTTTCTTTTGCCTTATAGCATTTAATATTGTGATTATATTAATCCTCTGCGCTTCAGTATACCTTTTCAATCAATAAAACTCATTATTGAAATCTAACCCACTATAAATCACTTTCTAATTTTGTTGTACTATTGTGAGAAATTTTAATCCAATTGGAGTTATATCCGCCGTAGATAAATAAACTTTGAACCCTTAATAAAAAAAAATTCCTAGTTCCGCCCCTTCACTCCCCTTTCGATCCATCTGAACTGTTCAGACCCTAGCTCCCCTCCCTCAACCTCAATAGTCTTACGATTGATCAAAAGTTGATTTTTCTTTTTTAATATTAAGTCATTATACTTGTGGGTCTTTTTTTTTTTTTTCTCACTTACGAGGGTGTTCAGCCTCCTCGAAGACCGACTATTCCTCTAGGCACGTGAGGTCCCTGCCTCCCCTATGCACCGGGTGATTTAGGTTACCTAGACATGGGGCCCTAGAAAGAAAGCGTGAGTTCTAAACCATTACTTTCCGTTCCTATGTTGTGGTTCATGCTAATTGTGTTTTCCCTTGGCGTTAAACTTGTGGATCATGGATCAAAGGATTGAAGGCTTTAGATTGACCCTAATTTTTTTTTATATTTGGGTCTATTGTGAGTACATCTTTCCACCCAACCCATATCCTATGATCCATGGGCCCCGAGTGAGCCCCAGTAGCTAGGGGCAAACCTACAAAAATTTTCCAAGAGGGGCCACTATAAAAGAAAAATCTTGAAAGCACTATATAAACACAAAAATCTTGGAATGTGCCATTTTTCTAAAAGAAAAGAGGTTTTATGAAATTCTTGCCACTTGGATTCCCCAATGCCAATAGCCAAGGTGCTCAGTATACCTAGGAATATTATATTACCCTTTCAATGTAGAGGAAATTAAAGAAAAAATCACCTTAGCGAGTGATCAAACAAAAATGTCCTCACTAGCGTTTTTCAAACAAAAAGGGCCCCATATGTAATTTCCTCTTTAATGTTTTGCAAACTCTCATTTAATATTTTCAAATATATCACACATATAGTATACATACAGCATAGATAATAATCTTCCAAAAATATATTTAGCTTTCGAAAAACTAATTGTAGAGGTATGTTGGATTTGCATACAATTTTAGCTTCCAAAAAACATTCTATATGCTGTATGACATATGATGAAACTATAGTCTATAAAAAAATAATGTAGGTACAAATTTCTATTTTTTTGCATTGTAAAGCTATAAGGGTGGAAATAATAAGAATATTTTTTGGAAAATATTCATCTGTGCACAAAGCACAAGCAAATAATTCATCTGAAATGCATGTGTAAGGTCCAAACCCGAGTTAATCATGATTTATAATAATTAATTTTATTTATTTTAATTAATATGTAATTAGGTTAATTTAACTCAAATCCTTTTGGGTTTGGGTGGTGGATAGGTAGTCGGGTCGGGTTCGAACCTTACTTAAGTAGTCAAGGGCCTTTTCTTATTTTAGAATTTCATGATTTTGCATCATTAAGGCATCATATTAATTGCATTGATTGTGTCTCATGTTGAGGGTCATCTTCCATGTTTGGGCTAATTCCATTCGGATTCATCTCAGCCCATTTAAAGCCCAGCTGACTGAAACTAGAAATATATAAAACTAGAGGGCCTGTTTGTAATTTTCAGAAACCCATCCATTAAAAAACCCAAAACCCACCATCATCTCTTCTCCTTCCCTCATTTCTGCTGGAGCAAGGAGTTCCTCTCTTCCTTCTCCCATGCTCTCTTCCTCATCTTCTCTCTTGATTGGGCGATTGAAGCTTTGCATGCAACGAATTTGGGTTTCTTCTTCTTTCTCTTCACTCTCCCTGTTCTCTTTTTTGGAAACTAAGGCATCATCTCTTTCCTCTTGCTTGTAGAAGTCTTGAGGTAAGGAAACCCCATCACCATTTCATTTTAAGGGTTCAATAGGGTTAAGAGATCCAATCTATTAGCATGCATGCATCACATTCTCATTTATCTCAATGCATGTTTTAGATCAACCTCTAGTGAAGCCTTCTCCACCATCTAACTAAAAGGCAATTTGATTTGGGTGAAGCACTGAACCTAAGGTAAGTATAAGGGTGCATATTCTCTAATGTATGGTTGACTTATTAATTATTGATGATTTCTTTGCATGTACCCATTTACAGCTCTTTTAACCTTAAAATAAGATTGTGTAAGATTGGATTAAGTATTAATGTTGGGGGTTATGAATGAATGATGAAAATGGATGGCAGAGAGACCCAAAATGTAGTATGAATGATCTCCTTGGGTGTTTAACATGGAGGGAAAGTGGAATGAGTAAGAAGAGAATTCAGTTTGAAACTGAATCTCTCGGAGCAGAGTGCTTTAAGGTCGATTGGTCGGTCCTGAAGCTCAATTGGTCGAATTTTATTTATAGGAGGTGTCCCACTGGTTGGACACCTTACCCGATCTGTCGGGAAACCCACAGTTCTATTTGGAATTTTTATTTAAAACTTGGTTCCATAACTGACCATAGGCCTCCCATAGGCCATAGTGTGGCATAAGAAGAGGCTATACCGTTGACCCTTGGTGAAGCTGAGGTGTTTTAAGCTAATTCTACCCTAGGATTGTAAGTATATCGATGACTATTTAGGGCCTTAGAAGTGGAACCTTTACCTTAAGCGGACTAGCCAATGGTAATTATATACTGAGAACGAAGAGTCTTAAGGTGTCGCTCATTCCCTCACGATTTTCTGGTCAGTTTCTAATGTTACGTCATAGGTGTTGGCATAAGAAAAAGTGTCTTCTGCATATATAATGTAACACCAAGATTTTGGTAATATACGACACCGAACATTTTATGAATACATCGTATTGAATGACCTTAAAAACTCGGATTATCTAGTATACGGTTGGCTAGTAAATTTCCTTGATAACCCTCAATCTATATGCATTTATATTGTCAAGTAAACTTTGTCATCAACATGATTTAATCATGTACCTATTCCTCCTGGTAAACCTTGAGGCAAAATCGAAGACGGAGCTTCCACCGAGTGTAAGCCAAGATAGGTGTAGCTAAGGTTGAGCGGGTTCGAGCTCTGGTAGCTCATTTACATATGCATTGTTGATTATCAGTTACTTTGTTTAATTTTGATTTTATGATTGGTTACGATCTCAAGACTGATATATGTTTTTGTATAAGTACGAGTCGATCGCTATGTATGATAAGTATGAACTCTGATCAGTTTTGATACATTGAGTTGGCACCACTTAGCTTGTACCTATAGGAGGTTCGATGGGACCGAATGAGGGTATTCTATTTGTTACCTACTGCAGTAGTTATATGAAGAGTTGGTCAATGCTCTTAGGGTAGCTAAATGGTCTTGGCCCGATCGCTAGTGATTTCCCACAGTATGATATGCTCTCTTACTAGAGAGAAGATAGCCACGTGGATGCCAATTAATGTGATGTTGTCTTTCATCTATGATTCTTCATTCATGCTTATTCACCTGCACAACTTGCCTAGTTTTTGTTATTGATCTCTTTTAATCATTATGTTGTTTAATTTCAATTGTTACATTATGATAGGCTACATACCCTTATATTTATTTAACTGTTGTGTTGACAGTGCTACCTTTGGTGTTATAGGTATGAAACCCAGCGCCCATACGGCAGTCGAAGCACCCCTGGAGGGAACCATAGCAGTACCTTGGGATGTGAACAAGTGGAATGAAGATGATATATTTTATTAGTCATCCTTCACAGAGCGTAACAGGGTTCCTTTGGGGTTGTTAGTGTACAACCATGGTTTTGGCTTGTAGTTGAACTTGTCATCTTGCATTTTGTTTATGTTTATGAAACTTTTATATCATGTGCATGTGGATTGGGAAATTAACAGACTTTGGTTATATTAATGAAATAGTAAATGTTTTGTTAATGTCTATGATATGTATAGGTGAATTCTCCAGGTTTCCATTTAAAATTTTGAAATCATTGATACGTGTTTAAAGATCTTTCTCACACGTACATGTGGAATCACCTTTGTGACAATTCGTACGTGTCTTGATATGGCACGAATTGTCACGGGTTACGTGAGTCGCGCCTTGGGATTCACTATTAATCCCCAATTCTCGGGTTCGGGGCGTGACAGCATGTCATGCATTATACATGAAAATACGATACAGGTCATAGTGAAATCGAGCAAGATACTCATAGCTCGTGAAGGTAACCTTTATAGTAAACTATGTAAATCTGTGTGTCAGAATTGCATGGTTTTCTTGTCTTCAATGTGTGTGATGAAGTTGATTGCTTTCGCATGTACACTACAACTTGTACATGTATCGTGCACATGTGAACGTTTTCCATATTTTTTAACATCATCATTAATATCAATGGATTCCAGACCCTTGATATCTAAATATATTGATATCTCTCTATCCATTAAAGCAGGGAAAAGGCTTTCTAAATTTGTGCAACATGTGTGTATGATTAAGAGGATTTAATTGATATTAAAGAGCCATTGAGGCTCTGTTGGTAACTTATGGTTCTATGAGGCCCCACAATCCAACTAAATGGTTTTGGTTTTTTTTTGGGTAAAAGGGAGATTGTTTTGAAACAAAGGTGGAGAGGAGATAGAGAAACAAAAAGAGAGATGGAGAGGAAACAGGGCAGTTTAAATTTGGAGGGAGTCCATGACATTTGTCTTTTGCACTGGCCTTTGAAATTGATTTAAATGCTACAGCATGTAACTTCTTTGACTGCACCAGCTCTTGATGGAAACAAGTTACAAGTCCTATGTCAAAGGTTTTGATGGAAACATGGTGTTGGATTTATTATAGACCGGAATCCTGTGGTCAGTTTTTAGGAATGTGACGGTAACAGAGTGCTAACATGCGCCTGTTAGTTTTTTGTATGCTAACTAGTCTGAGCTATGGATCAGGTGGTCTACTCTCATATCTGGGTCCTCTTAGGCTAGACCCTGACGTTCATGAAGTGGGTCCACATTTTAAATCTCGAGCACTCAATCAAACATCCCTCTGTACCAATCGATCAGACCTCAATTTCAATCATACAGGAGTTGGACTTACTGTTATATTTTCTGCATGTGGTGAAACACACAAATTTTATTCATTTTTTTATTTTTTGGTGTAAAGGATGTAAAACACACGATTATAGAAATACAAAAGGCATAGAAAGTGAATCCCAAGTGTTTTTCTAATCTGATGGTAGGCTCAACTCATATTTGACTCTGGTTTGGTCCATCTCCTGTATGTTGACTTATATTTTCTAATCAATCTTAATTGTTGGCTCACCCAATTTGGATCTTGCGATTTTTTTCCAGACAATTTCAAACTAGTTTATCTTAATCCATTGTTTATCGATGCTTACATCTCAACATTCTCATCATTGTCTTGAAACTGCTTATGATAATTGGTTGGTGGGACTCATAGATGATGGTACTTAGTTCTCTCTCTCTGGGTTGAAGATACAGCGATTTTACTAATATAAAAAAAAATAAACTCAACCATTCAATATGGTGATATGTCCTACTGCTCGATTTCAATTTAGTACAAATTATAACTTCAATGCAAATAATTGATTATGGGTTGAGATACGATTGGACATGTGATGCAGGGGTTAGAACCATGTAGGATAGAGCTAACCCCATTTATTTGGTTATTTTTCTTTATTCTTTTATGGTCCAAATAAGGAAATTCAGTAAAAAGATTCTGCAAGGTAAACATGCCAATATTGAGCAACTGATGTGTGCACCAAACAAGTTCTGTTGCCACAATCTTCAAAGAAGATAGAAAAATCACACTTTAGAGCAATTTAAAGAATAATAATCTTAAGTTGCTAACCAATTCAAAATATCCATTGCACCTTTAATGTCGAGGCATTAGAGGTGTGGGTACTTAAAACCCCACCTCGAAAGGGATACCACCTAGACTCAAAGTATGCACGCACAAGGGTCATTTGGCCATGTGCACATGGATTCAAATCCGTGACGACATTTTGACTTTGATTCTATCTCAAGTTGCTAATCAATACATCCAAAATGCCTAAGCATTAAAGATGCACAAATTAACTATTCAACGAATAATTTAAATCGGTCTAAACCAATTATACATTCATTCCTCAGCTCAATAATACATTTTGCAATCAGGAACAACTTTACATTTTGACAAACAACAAAGTACCCTCACCCAACCTTTCCCCAGTGAAAATTGAATCAAAAGAATAGGAATTGGGAAAATAAGAAGAAAAAAAACTAGAGTAAGCTGGGATTGACTTGTTGTGACCCCTACTTGAGGAGCCTCCAAATGGATCTCCACAGGGCTTGGTACTTTCCATCTGCTGCTGCTGATGTTGTGGGGGTTGGGAGAAATATGGCACCATCATCATCGCCATCATATGCTGTTGGTGTTGGTTTTGTTGGTGCTGCAACTGTTGTTGTGGAGCCATCAAGGCCATTTGCATGTTGGACAGTGGAGCAATGCCATTTGCTGAGGAGAATGGGTCCCCTGGCTGCACGTTGGATGGTAGAACTATGCCATTTAATATGGAGAATGGGTCCCTTAGATCAAATTGATTGGTGGTCATTCCAAACCCATACCCTGTGTTTTGTTGCTGTTGCTGCCTTGTTTCTGCGTCCTCATACAAGCTGTTGAGCAAGAGCTTGCTGAAACCACCACCCTGGTGCCAAGACCAAAAAACGAGCCAAGGAAAATAGAGTTGTTTGAATTGTAACAATTTCGAACGTAACAAGAATCCATTTGTTACAGGTGCTTGTGATGTCAGAGCCCAGCCCACTAAACATGATATTGTTTGCTTTGACCCATGGACCGCATGGCTTTAAAATGCATCATGATGAGTTAAAGGAGGCCCAGGGATCTGGGCAGACATTTCTGATATGGGACTGTGCCCTGCAACAATGACTTTTCCAGGCTGGGTTGGGGGTCTCACAAAATAGTTACTGAGCTTTATGCTACCTAGTTGACTGATGCCTGGCCAGGCAGCGCAAGTTTTTGCATCTAATAGCCACATGTAGCCCAGATTAAGGAAAATAAAATATAGAAGACACTGCATATCTCAGATGCATAAATGCTTATGCATTTTGAGAACCATGACAGTGACAATGAGGATGATTTATGACATTTCTACTCTAATGTAATGGAAAAGTTAACAGCAATAAAAAAGGCAAAAAATTAATTTTTTGTTATCAAAGAATAAGAAAGAAGAAAACAATGGAAACAAGAAAGAAAACTTAAGGATGATAGAAAACACAAACCAATCTGCTCTCAGTCAAGTGGTTGGTATTGATACTTGAAGCAGTTACCAGTTCTAACTCCCATCCTGCAACACCCATGTCAATTCCTTCCAATCCTCTCGTTGATAAAGGTTTTGAATCATCCTCTGCATTTATTTTAGGAAAATTATATTAAATGAAAGCAGAAATACAATAGCAGTCAACTGCTGGACGCATCAAGATAACAGAGTTCCTTAAAATGAGTTGTTTCGTCTCAAGCTTAAGCAAACCCAAAATTTAAGGATGCCAACGAAGACAACAGAGTTCCTTAAAATGAGCTGAAAGGTTCATTTCAAGCTCTAGCAAACTTAAAACCTAAGCGCATCTTTCAAACAAACAAAAAAAAATGCTTAAGCACATCAATGTATACAGTAGGATCACTGAGTCTTATAAGCCTGTATCATCATCGGTTGGCTTTCTGCATAGTTTACTGGCCCCAGCAGGCCTTGCATATCAAAAAGTTGAAGCCTGATGTGGATCACTTATGGCCCTAGCAGGCCTTGCATATCATTGTCATGCAAGCCTCGCCCTCTATCTACAAGAATTTGATGCAGCATACATCTATAACATCATATCTAATTCGCCATTTTATGTCAAATTCATGCCCCTACTGTATGCATGTTGTTTGACTGTCATATCCATGCCTTTCTGAGCAGCATAGCAGGTAAGGCCGTTTCCAATCTATTTTTCCAATCAAATTCCATTTGGGGCTGTTTCCAAGTTGTGACTAATATGATACAAGAGTGTTGATATTGCATCAAGTCCGACAAAGGACTGAAAAAATTGTAAATTGCATGGTTAATTTAATTAAACTGTGCATTCTATAAATATAAACGTTGAGTACTATGTAACCTACCAGCTGGAACTATAGCTAGAGCCATTGAATTGCTTTCATCAAGGTTGACAGCAACAGGATTTACTTCATCCAAACCCTGTGCAAGAAGTACAGCATGGATAGTGTTTCTGAAGAACCGACAAAAAGACAACTTAAAGACTTGTAAGAAAATTACCAATAAATCTCCAGTGCTTTCAGTTGGTGCAGATTGAGGTGCAGCCTCAATGATAGGCTGAGGAAGTTCCTCTGTCTCTGTAGCTGGTTTTGTATGACTTGTATCCACTTTCTCAACAGGTAGATCTTCTGCAAGGGAAGACTCTGGTTTTCATGCCACTACATCCCTCTCCTTGTATTCCTAGTTTTAGAAAGAACCAAATCAAATATAAAGCAAAGAAAGAGAAAAGTCCCACAGAAAACACTATATTAAGTTTCTTTGACTTATGTAAGCATCTCTGTTATTCTTTCCTGGAATTTTATGGCTCTTTAAGTTTGACATCTCTTGGTTATGTCAATGCATAATTTACTGCCGCTGTAGCTGACAAAAACACTATATTACTAAACCAAAACCATGGGAATACAACTGTAAGGAACAAGTAAAAAACTTTTAAGGAAAATATCACTCCATGCGACAAAGATAACTGCAATCCACAGTAAATGTCACACTAGTCAAACTTATATTTGAGCCAATGGCAATTCCAGGGATATGATTTTAACACAGTAATTCTAGACAATAACTGGACCTGACAGCATAAATATTTCTGCAAATAATGATTATTTTCATGACCTCATTTGGATGTCTCAATCATTCATCATACTATAAAACTAACGCTTCAAGGCCTGCGCCCAACGTGGGCCATGGAAAAAATAAATTTAATAAAAAATTAAAAATTTTAAAAAGTATTAATATTTTGATAAAATATAAATGAATATTATCATATAAATCATAGCACAAACATAGTTAAAATTAAATTTGAAAAAAGAAGAAAATTTATATGTCAATTCTTGCACTTGTTTCAACACTTGCTTTTGTCTCAACTTCTCTAGCATCATTTCAACTCCTATAGCACTTGTTTAATGTCATGCACTTGTTTCAGCTTTTGGTAAAAAAAAATGGTATATGTAATATTTAATTAAATTATTAGAAGTAAATGGTATTTGTAAAAAAAAATGTGTTGATGATATTATATTAAAGAGGATTTTACCTCAAAAATTATCATAGATCACCCCTTAATTAAAAAAAAAAACTCATATCAGCAATGGGTGCACCAAAGTATTTTCTAAGAAATCATAATCAACAAAATCCAGTTCTAGAACTTTAAACTTCCTATTCTAATAATAAAAATTATACTTGTTAATGTTTTTATTACAATCTCTAGAAATTTCATAGCTTCCTTCCACATTTAAAAGAGAAAGAGGATGTTTTAGGAGAATCCAAACTTAAAGAGTGGAGTGGAAAATGTTTGTTGGAGACTTCTCAAAATGGGAGCACATACCATCAATTACAATTTAAATTTGAGACTACAAATTTCAAATTTACACATTTAGTAAAGTTACTTAACAAAAAAACCTAGATAAAAGGAGACAATTTAAATCTTTTATACATTTTAGGTAAAACTAAAAAGAGAAGAGACCATTTTACAATTGAATTGTCACGTTTTTTTCTTACTCAATAGTGAAAAATGAATTCATAATTCTCTCTACAATATTCTCACTCCTATAAATACTTTCAACATAGCCACATGTCATGAAAAATCTTTCCAAAATAAATTTGAAAAGTGTAGTGGGGCTGTGTTCCATAATTTCTATGTAATAGCTACAACAATAGATTTGGATTCCGAACTCTGTTTTGTAGTGGGGCAATGAAATTGTTTATGGAATTGATATGAAAGGAAAGAAATTTAAGGGGTGAGAGAGAAAAAGAGAAGTTTGAGGGAGAGGCCAAAATTTATGAGGTAAGAGTGAGAGATTCTAGTGGAAGTGATTGGTGAGAGGAATGTGCTGGCGAAAGGAAAGCACACTACGTGTCGCTCGCTCATTGCCTCTCACAAAGGGGGTGAATTCTTTTTATATATATAAATCTAACAAATCTAATAAGTTCGGCTGGAACCCAAACAAAAAAACCACTATAATAGTCAATAATAAAAACAAATGGTGAATATTCTTGATTTGAAAATGAAATTGGGAGAATCACCATAACAATCAAATAGAACTAAAAATAATAGAAAAGGAAATAAGATAAAAAGTATTAATTAATTACAACAAAGGAAAAATCAATAGTATATACATTAAAAGAAGTGAAAAAAGTCATACCAAGCTTGGTTTCTAATTAAACCTTATTTGAAGCTCCAGTTCAATTAGTACTGTCAAGCCTAACTTGGTTTAATTTGAGTCAAGCTTAAACTGGACTATTCATGTCACGTCCCACCCTACACGCATGCATGATATTGTCCGCTTTGGCCTATGGGCATCATGGTTTTGCTTCTAGTGGGCATCAACCCATCAAAAGGCCTCATGTAAGGTAAGGGTGCAAACTCTATATATAAACCCATTCACTTTTCTCTCTATAGTTGATTTGGGACTCGAGGATGTTACAATCTACCCCCCTTAGGACTGCACGTCCCTGTACAGTAGCATGCCAGTCCAAGTAGCCTGCCATCCCTCCTGGCCCGTTCACATAAGAACCCGCCCACTTGCACCAGGCCACGGCAGGGACCCACACTCAAACTAGTTGAAAGTCAGCTTTGATACCATTTGTAATGCCCCACCCTCACACGCATGCATGACATTGTCTGCTTTGGCCTATAGGCTTCACGGTTTTGCTTCTAGTAGGCCTCAACCCATCAAAAGGCTTCATGCAATGTAAGGGTAGAAGCTCTATATATAAACCCATTCACTCTTCTCTCTATAGTCGATGTGGGATTCAAGGATGTTACAATATAACAGATCAAATCAAAGGTCAAAACTAATTTCTAATTTAAAATAAAAGATGTGTAGGCTACCTAGTGTCCTACCCCTTTGACTGGGGTACAAAAAAAGAAAAATAAATAAATAAAAATGGAACCTTGATTTATTGAAAAGGACTCCACCCCAAGAATCCAGTTTATGGATTTTCATTTTAAACATGATTAAACGTTGGGTCTAGGTCTATGTCCACAGTTCTGGCCCCATTTATAATTAGGCCTGGGTCCATCCAGATCTAAACCTTAATACTCGTATAAATATAATATTTATGATATACTTATATCCAACTTTAAAAATACTCATGGGAGCATTTAAAAAGGCCCGCCCAATGATGGCCTTGTTTAATAATTATAATATTTTTAAATAAAAATATTTATAAATATATAAATAAATTGTAAGTTAATATTAACATAAAATTCATTACACAATCATAATTTTAAATATTTTAGTACAATATTAAAATACTAAATATCATATTAGTAGACCTAAATAGAAAACAAAAATAATGTTCATGTAGAGTTTCATTTAAATATTAATGAAAAAAGTTAGATTATTTTTCCTTTAATCTAAAAACTCAATTCAAGAGAAAAGATATTATATAGTAAAAAAAATTAGATGGAATAGTCCAATGTATAAAAGATTCACTCACCTTGTAAGTAGATTTATATTCTAGTCTGGTGGAGAGATTTTAGGTGTTTTAGATAGGGATATTAGGGGTGGATAAGATTTTGAGATTAGATAGGATAGAAGATCTTGAAATTTAGGAATTTGCTTCTAGAGAAAGTAGAAGATTTAGGACTTTAATATGAGCGTACCACATGTCGCGCTCCCGTTCTCTCTAGCGGGGGAAGGGGGGGGGTGACTCTCTTAATATTATAACTAGCAAAAAAGGCCCGTGCTAAACTTGGGCCGAAAAAATATGAATATATTTAAATATAAGATTGACTGAAATATTGATGAGAAAAAATTGCATTCTATTAATCTTTATAAAAAAATATTATTTTAATTAAACTATTAATTTCTTGCCCGATCTTGGCACCCCAATTACTTGAACAAAAATTTTACTACAATATTTTAATTTATTCACAGTAAAGTTCCTCGTTTCTTTTTAATAATAAATTTCAATAAAAAAATTAATCTCAATGCATTTTGAAAGGCATGATTTTAAATCTCAAATTTTCAATTATTCATTTGACCAACCATTTTCTAATTTTATTTAGGATTTTAAATGAAACAATGAATTTCAAAGGATTAATCACTTTACAATGCAAGAATTGTACGATCCTCAAAGTTTAAATCTACAATGGAATAATATGCAAAATACAATATACCCAAAGTTCACATGTTTTGGTAGAGTGTACGGTTCAAATGAAGAGGGACCTAAATGGAATATACTTTTCTTGATGATCCTATTATTTATATCTCCATAGATGGAGTACAGCAAGAAAGTGTAGATAAAGCAAGAAAAATCATACAAAAGTCCTTAAAGAAGATTCTCATCAATTATTGAAATTATTACATATCCTACCAGGTGGTGGCCCACCTATCGGACGACTCAAAAATAAATACGATGAAAAAAACCAAAAATAAAAAAAAGAAAGTCAATGAATGATTTAAATCAAAACCAAAATGCTTCTAAGGTTGCATGTACCATTAAGTACGATTAGAGATGGGCCACATTGAGATGAGTATTTCTTCAAAATTTCTTCAAATCTGGGTCGTTTGATCTGCACACTCAATCTTCTCATGTGTGGGCAAATAGCACAACAGCGGTCAAGTCTAGCTTTCCATGCCATTCTTAATTTTCAATTTTCAATACATATAGAAAATAACTGTGGATTTTTTGTAAAATTTAAAAACCTGTTTCCCGAAATCCTTCTCCTCTTATTCCTAGACTCAAGAAGAAGACCAGCGACTATTCTTCAGATCTGATGTTGGCGAGATCCGATTTTGCCCACGAGCAGAAACCCTAGCCAGCTAAGTTCGTGGCCAGGCGGTTCTTCAGATTTGAAGAAGAAGACTGGCGACTCCACCCCAGCCAGCAGAGTTCGTAAAGCCAGCAAAGTTTACGGAGCCAGCAAATTTTGCAGATTGAGTCGATGCCGTCGACCTGTAGCGGTTCTTCTTCTTCTTGAGACGTTAGAAGAAAGCGATAGAGAGAGCACGTGCATGAGATCTTCTCTATTCTGTTTTGGTCGTCTTGAGAAGAGGGAAAAACGAGAGATAAATTTAGGAGTTTGGTGCGAGATTACGATAATGTCCTTGGTAAATTGACTGATGTGGCATTTTGGATATGTTTGGATACGCCAATATTTATACGGAGAAGGACTAATTTCACCTTGTTCGGGAAAACTTTCCTCTGTTATGTTTTTTTGGGATAAGTCCTAATCTAGTTTGGATTTTGAGAGCGACGATAAATCCGTTTTCCATCAAAGTTGGGTCTACTCATTAAAATTTAATCCATTTAGAAGATTTGCTTGATGGATATGTGATTTAATTAAAAAAGATTTGTAGGATATGTGATAAGAAAAGAATTCGAAAAAGATGAAAAGTTGGGTGGAAAGTTAGAAAAATTGGAATGCTGATGTGGCACTCTAAGAAAAAAGAAAAATAGGAGGTGCTAATGTGGCACCTTTCAGAGGTGTCGGTTTTTAAAGCTTTAATATATATAACTAGCAACAAAGGCTCGTGCTAAACCTTAGCCCAAAAAATACGAATATATTTAAATATAAAATTGATTGAAACATGAATAAGAAAAAAATTGAATTTTATTAATCTTTATATTTTCAACTTAGGATCTAGATATGTATACATGCTAAATACAAAAGAGTAAACAAATAGAAGAAATACATTAATCTTTCTATTTTTTATTTATCTTTTTATTTCCACTATCTCTTTTTCTCTCCCACTTTTGTGAGTTTTATTAATATTTTTAATTTAAAATTTTTTTGAGTAAGGGTATTATGCTAAGATATCTCAATCTATCATCTTTAAATCCTTAAATGGAAAACAACTTCTATCATTAATTAATAATAATTGAGTTTCTCTCAAAATTTTATTAAAAAACCTAGAAACAAATTAGAATTTTTACCAAACCAATTTGACACAGAACTCTCACAAAATTAACGAACTAAGTGATTTAGAACAATGCAATCACATGAATTTCATCACAAATAAAACTTAATCTCCATTTACCAGAATATTGATTTGAAATCCCATATTTATAATGCATTAAAAAAAGTTCCCTCCCAATTATAAGGTCAAAAAAATATAGTTGAGAATTCATTTTCACCTGCTCTTGTTGTTGTTGTCTCCATCAACTCTTTTAATTTCTTCACATTTTCCCACTGCCCTATTGAGGCATACATGTTTGATAGCATCACATAATTGCCGGCATTGTTTGATTCAAGCTCAAACAACCTTTTGATCATAACCTCTCTTGGCCTAATGTTGTCATATGGTCCCCATGAATTCAGAAGTGGCCCCATATGCTACCAATTGGGCTCATTGTAATATTCTCTACCACATCCAAATAGATGACTTCTCATTATGTTAAAAAAAAAAAGGCATTAAACTTGAGAACTCCCATACCAGTAGATTCTTTAATTAGAAAAGAGCCAATCATACCTAATTAAGATTAAAAGAATGAGGTGGGTCACACTCAAGCATACACCCAGCTACCAATGATTCGGATAATAAACACATATAGTTGCCAATATTGGCCAACTCATAGATGCAATTTGGCCAAACAATTACACTGATTGGATGAAATGCTGAGAAATCTGCAATGAAACAAGACTACGAACAATTGTGTGGATTTAGTGGGTAATAATCATGGGGTCAAGATCATCCAATCA
The DNA here is from genome assembly GCA_037013555.1 of Sextonia rubra. NCBI lineage: Eukaryota > Viridiplantae > Streptophyta > Magnoliopsida > Laurales > Lauraceae > Sextonia > Sextonia rubra. The sequence goes on from JASUAD010000027.1 coordinate 2,504,509, forward strand.
AAGGCGATTCTAAATTAATGTGACGATCTACATGAAAACGAGGATTTGGAAGCATACACCCATCCACCAACGATTCGCATAATAAACACATATAGTTGCCAATATTGGCCAACTCATAGATATAATTTGGCCTGAGAAATCTGTAATAAAATATGACTACGAACAATTGTGTGGATTTAGTAGGTAATAATCATAGAATCAAGATCATCCAATCAAAGGCAATTCTAAATTAATGTGACGACCTATATGAAAGCGAGGATTTGGAGAGTGTTGATGATATTTCAATTAATTCATAAATGTTATCTACAAATATAATGGGATCTTTTTATTATTTTTAATAGAGAAGCAAGTCCTAGATTTGAGGAATTCAGGTTTAGAGAGAGAGGGAGATATTTTAGGGGATAAGAAAAACCATTTCTTAATATTGATATTTTTAGATGCTGAAGTGGCGCTCTAGAAAAAAAGAAAAAAAAATTGCCGATGTGGTACCCTTCAGAGGCCTCCATTCTTGTAGCTTTAATATATATAACTAGCAACCAAGGCACGTGCTAAGCCTGGGCCAAGAAATAAATTATGGTAAAATTTGAAATTTACTATAAAAAAATATATTAAAAAACCTATAAAAATGCAAGTAACATTTCTGACCTATAACCTATTTTAGTTTATTCTTAAAATTGAAAAATCAATTAAGTGTATACCGAAATAGTTCTACATACGAAAGAATCATGAAAATCACATCCAAAGTATTAGATAGCAATTCTTTGGAGAAAATATATTTATTGCTAAATAGAAAATTGATTATTATATCAATAGATTGATCCTTTCTCCTCTTTGAATATAGTTGTGAACTTAATTAATAACTTTAAATGTTTACTTGAGGAGGCCCACCAATGCTCGTGCTGAGCCCGAGTCAAGAAAATCAAGTACATCTCAAAGGTTTTAATATTATTCAGCATAAGCAATGATATTCATAACGACAATGGCATGGGTACATCTTTATTTGCACAAAATTGTATGCATAAAAATACAAAATTATAAATCATACGTGATTTGAGAAATACTTAAATAGTGATAGCTGATTCTTCTTTTTTAATTTAATAGTATCATGCAAAAATCATCAACACCTGATAATAATCAAATAAATGAATAAATTAACATTCTAATCTCAATGGACTGACCAACAGCAATACATTAAAAAACTTAATAAAAAACATTGAAATATAATTTTTTTAAAAATTATTTTTGAATACTTTAAATTTAATCAGAATACAATGTACAATGGTCCACTTTAATAATAAACAATTTATCAATGGAGCCGACATTGATAATAGTAGCCACATGAGAATCTTCTTGATTTTAAATTCTATCAATAGAAACATATTTTTGGAATGATGAATGTAGTGATTAGATATTAAGAGGGAAAATCAAATAGAAATTTTAGAGGATAAAAAGACAGATTTTAGGAGATCCAAGTTTAAAAAATACTAATTACCTCAAAGATAAGAGGGAGGGAGGGAGATTATAGGAGGAGAGATTGTAGCATTTTAAAATGCTTACGTGGCGCTCTAAAAAAAAAGAAAAATAATTACTTGAATAATAGAATTGAATAAGCAGCACAGGATGGATAAATATCTATTAATGTAGGTAACATAATTTTTTTACATCTCAAAGTGCGTAAATAGCGTAACTTCATCATTCTTTAACTTCTAGCAAGTTTACAAAGATTAGGTTGACTATTAGTGGAGGAAAGATTTTGCTGGCTTTTACGTCGTAAATGTTTTAATTGACGCAATTGATGTAAATATCTCAACTTCATCATTCGGTGTAGCCTTGCGATCTTGCATAAGTCGGTTTTTTTTTTGTACCATGTTCGCTTGAAGCAAATAAAAAGGTGATGTTTATCTATCAATGAAGGTATTTAGTGAATGACTAAAAAAGCAACATGTAGAATAAAAGCAAAAATATTTGAACCTGTTAGTAAAATATTAGAAGACTCCTTTCCTTCCTGTCCAATAAAGTTTAGAATAAGGTATATGACTTTGTTAAATATATAGTCCTAAATCCAAACTTGGACGTGACCCAACATGAGTGTAATGTATAAAATCCAGGCCTAACAACTATTAACCTGAATGGACCTGAGTTCGACTCCAAGACAAAGTATATTATCACTATAAATAAATTTTATTATATTTAATGTATTTTAAATATTTATATCTTATTTCGTAAAATATGTCTAATATTATGATATCATATATATTTAATATAATATAGATTTCACACTCGGGTAATTGGGGCCAAGTTGTGAACCCACAACTTGGCCCGATTATTAATCATCTCTAGAAAGGTTTGATACCAAGTTTTTTTTTAGTTGCATTCTTCAAGAACTGGACAACCATTGTCAGTTAAAAGAGATTAAAATTCTATGGTAAAAAATATATATTATGTGAAATAATAATGTGCAATGTTATTATTACTAATAAATGAAAATAAGAAAACAAAAGGAATATTGATAACATAGGAGGAAAAAAGATGTTCAAACCAATTAATAACATGAAATACTAAAAAAAATACATTTTTTCTAGACTATAAAAAATCAACGATACATTATAAACTCAAATCACAAGAAAAAAAAAAATAATAATCTATCTCAAACATATTCCAAGATAAATGAAAAGAAAAATAACCGTTATTTAATAGAGGAGTTTGAACAGCTATCCATAAACACTTTAATGGTAGTAACTAATTCTTTGTGTTTTGTTTTAATAGCATCAAGCAATAATGATCAACAAATAAAAATTAATAATTAAAATTTTAACATGCTTCGTTCAAAATTTTTGCAAACTACATCGAAAAGGAAATCTCTCATATGATTTTCTTTCTTTTTGTTTGTAGCTTGGTTGTTAATCGCGTTTAAAAATAACGTGGAAATTTGTAATGGATTTAATGTCCAACATTCACGCACTTCAAGCGTTAAGAAGAATGAGAAATAATTACAGTTCATCATTAATTTCCCTTTGTTTACATGGGTTCTAACGCCTTGACCACGGGGATGCAGGTTGTTTACATGAGTTTGCAAAGTTTACAATCCCTCCCTCAAGTCTTAGATGTGATCTCAATTTGGAAAATACAAGGAAATGTACACAAAGTGCAAGAAAATGCAAAAAAGAACGAAAAAATGTGGGTGACCATGACCCATGGTCACTGCAGACAGTGACTTTGAAGTCACTGTTATGCCTCTGTTTTCACGTTGTTCGTGCTGATTCTTCTTCAAAACTTTTTTTTCAAGTATTGAAACTCCCTTTTATGATATCTTGGGGTGTTGAATGACCATTGAGAAGATCGAGTTCGACTATGGAATCGATTGAAAACTTTGTAATTCATCATTCATGTTTACAGATTATCTTTTGTTCAAGTCCGAAGAGGGTATCACAGGAAGCCAAAGTTGTGTCATTCTGAACCTATGGCTTTCAAGGAACAAAATGAGGCCTAAAGAGGCTTGTTCACAACCTCTGTGATGGCCAAGAATCCCCCCCGAATGAGAAAAACAAAGATGACAACGCCATCCATCGGATAGTCGTCAATGCATGGACATGGCTTTTTCTTTAGTCACCCTCTCTTCTCCTTTTCCTCTGAACCTTCTTGCTCACCTTGGTAATTGAGAAAAGGAGGGAAAAAGGTCGTGGAATGCTGCTGTCCTCTTGCTTGAATGCTTTTGATTCCCTTTTGTGTTCTTGAAATTCTCTGTATGTTCCTTCTCTTTCCTTCCTTCAAACACTACCCCTTTTATAGAGCCTTCAGGTGGTTTTTGGGGTTCCAAGGAGTTGAGGAGAGTTGTGGGAAGTTACACTTTGAAAGGAAGTGGAGAAAAACTGCCCAAAACCGCAGATAGTGCCCTTTGGGGGTCCGTGACCGCAGCCGCGGTCACGGACAAGGTCCAATTTCGGGTTTTTGCATTTGCGATCCATTTTTACCTGTTTGGGACCCAAACGAAGTCCAATTGCTACGAAACTTGGAGGGATACTTCTTGACACTATTTTGGTCACTTCATTAAAGTTTCAGCTCTTTTTGACCATTGGAAGTTGGTCAACTCCCTTAATGAACAGGCCGCGGTCACAGACAAGGCCCAATTTTGGGTTTTTTCATTTGCGACCCGTTTTCACCTGTTTGGGGCCCAAACGAAGTCCAATCGCCATGAAACTTGGAGGGATGCTTCTTGACACTATTTTGACCATGTCATTAAAGTTTCAACTCGTTTTGACCATTTGAAGTTGGTCAAATCCCTTGATGAACAGGCCGCAGTCACTCTCAAGGCCCATTTTTGGACTTTTGCATTTGTGACCCATTTTCACCTGTTTGGCGTCCGAACGAAGTCCAATCTTTACGAAACTTGGAGGGATGCTTCTTGACACTATTTTGACCATGTCATTAAAGTTTCAGCTCGTTTTGACCATTTGAAGTTGGTCAAATCCCTTGATGAACAGGCCGCAGTCACTCTCAAGGCCCATTTTTGGACTTTTGCATTTGTGAACCATTTTCACCTGTTTGGGGTCCGAACGAAGTCCAATCGCCACGAAACTTGGAGGGATGCTTCTTGACACTATTTTGAGTGTATTATAGAAGTTTCAGCTTGCTTTGACTATCTGCAGTTGGTCAACTCCTTCATTGATTGGGCCACGGTCACGGATAAGGCCCGTTTTCGGACTTTTATATATGTGACCCGTTTCGCTAGTTTAGGGCCCGAACGATGTCCGATCACCACAAAACTTGGAGGGTTACGTCTTGACACTATTTTGAGCATGTCATAGAAGTTTCAACCTATTTTGACTTTCGAAAGCTGGTCAACTCTCCAGTTGATTTTTTATGAAAATGGGCCTTTGTTTCAGCTGTTTAACGCCCAAATGTCTTTGGTGTGGTTTGAAACTTGGAGGAACTGACACCAGGGATATCTTGGATTATTCATCCAAATTTCATGCAGTTTGGATTTGAGGAAGTAGGATTTTGAACAGTGGCTTATTCCTTGCATGTGTTAAGTCACTATTCACCCCACACTGTAGGTAATCAGCTTGTTTTCTACACAAACAACATCCAATTGACTTGAAAATTTGGAAGAGTAACTTTGAGCATTCTTTGAGCATTTGTTCTAATTTCATTAGCTTTGGCCTCCTGGAAGTAAGATTTTAGCTAGTGACCTCCATAACTCAGTGTCACTGTCCTCTAAACTGACATGCAGTGAAATTCGGACCAAATGGAGTTCTTCTAACTTGAAAATTTGTAGAATATCTTCTGAGTATAACTGAAGATTCGTGCCCAAATTTCATCAATTTTGGATATCAAGAAGCAGGACTTTGGTCAGTGACCCCATGGCTTGGGGGGGACTAACCCCCAGTTGACATGCTTGTGGCTTTTGGGTTCGATGATGTCTGTTCAACCCAAAATTTTATAGGGCCTGTCTTGGGCATCATTTGAGCTTCCTCTGAGAGTCTTAGCTAATTTGATCTTCATGGGATGTCACTCTGCACAGGGACCCACAGAGCATAGTATATGATTATTTGGACAAAGTTTGGATTCAAATGATGTCCAAATGCTCTGAATCCTTGAGGAGTAGTCTTTAAATGTACTTGAAAGTATTTCGTTGAATAGGAGCTTGCTTCAACATGTAGAAGTGCCAAGTCCCGCAGTAATTCCCAAGGAGCTAGCAAAGAGTTTTTAAAGCTGATTTCAGCTGAGATAAGGTCCAAATGCTTTGAAAACTTTGGAATTTTATAATCCAAAGCTTGTAGTGTCTTTGCTGCATTATTTGCAATTTTTTTTTATGGGTCAACAGTTGTTAATCACAGATTTCGTGTTTCCACACGCACGCACGCAACATTTTGGCATGTGGGAATGTTTTAGTTACAATGAATGGGAATTAAAATTATAAAAAATAATGTACTAGATGGTTCAGTCATTAGAGTGTGTTTTCCAGCAGATTATGGACCATTTTATTTTATTTTGTTTTTAAACATTGATATTCAAGACAAGTATGAGACGGATATGATTATCTAGGAAGGGAGCTCATCAGCAGGAATTCCTAATAGAAGATCTGGATCAGTGAAAGATAGGCCTCACCTTCAAAGAATATTTATAGCAAGTAGGGGACTCATTAGGATCATGCATTGTGTGGCTTTCCAAAACATGGCTATAAAACAGTACATAATTTAACATTGCTAGAATAGCATGTGTGAACACAAGATATGAGCTGTATCTAGCTGATTTTGGATCCGATCTTAGGAGACTTATATAATCCACAATTAAGGGGAAATAATTGCAACATCCTGTAATGAACCCAATTAAGGGAGTGGACTTACTATATATTAAGAACATATGAATGATATAAGGAGGTACTATCGTAAATAGGGGACTGAAAATATTCCAGAAAACATTGTTTCTTTTTATTTGCTTTATGTTGATAAACATGAGCAGATCAAGATTAACACTTGTTTTTCCATAAATTGAACAAGATAACTGGCAGCACAAAATGTGAAACCTGCATTATAATTTATATTTAGACTTGCAATAATACCTCAATCGAGATTGCTCGTTGCTGTAGTTCCTTGAACCCATAAATGGTTGCTGATAAGAAAAGAGCTCTTCGTAGGATATGTGATAAAAAAGATCTTCATAGGATATGTGATAAGAAAAGATATCGAAAAATATGGAAAGTTGAGTGGAAAGTTGTGAGAATTTGGATGCTGAGGTGGCGCTTTAAAAACAAAGGTGCTGATGTGGTACCCTCTAAAAGCCTCGGTTTTCAGAGCTTTAATATATATAATGCTTCATTTTCAACCAACTTATTTGTTAAGTCCTTGAAAAAGCATCATTTTATGTGTACTTTAGGGGATTTTAAGGACTTATTCATTATAAATTTCTTCATTTAGGTGAAAAACATGTTTTTATAGTTTTAAGCATCATTATTGTATTTTCATGCAAAAATAATTTGAAAATCACATTTTTTTTATAAAATCATGAAACTTTCCATTTTTGAAAATTCATTTTTAGAAGGTTTCTCAAATCCAAATTTTTCCATAAAAATGATAAAGTTGTTATCATCTTTAGTATTTAAAGACAAATCATAATCAACGATGAGAATTTATTGTGTCATTTTATGTAAATTGGGCCCGCGTTGGTAAATTTGTGACTTTTGATCAAAATCATTATTTTTAATAAAATGTCACTTGTCCTTGTAGGAAAATTGAAAAATATGGACCCACAATAAAAAATTGAAGCCAATGAATTAGTGGCGAAGAATCCAAGAAAGAATTAAAGCAAGATTGAATAGATGAAATTTGATAATCAAGTGGACCCCGCCACAATGCAACATGCATTAATTCACACAAGCCATGCCTCAAGGACGAGCCACATGCATCTTTGTTGAACATTAGTCAAGGAAGTTTTCTCTTGAATTGAAACTCAAATATAAAAGAGAAAGGAAAGTCAATGAAGGAAGGTTTTTGAAAGAGAGAAAAAAGGAGAAAAAAAAAACAAACAAATGGAAAGTTACAGCTATTGTATGAGATGGCCACTTCACGTGACGATAACTTTGAATTCTTGCCAACTGTCTGCAAGACTTTTCTTTTCTTACAGTCTCTTAAAAGCCGAGTCAAAGGAGGGGACCAAGTCAAAGAGAGGAAGATATGTAAGCAAGAAATAAAAAAAAGAAGGAAATCTCAAAACCTCCGTACCCATTCACACCACACCTCTTACGTACAGAGGTTTTTTTCCACAATTTACCACCATCCATCATATCTTTTTCTCTCATATATATCTATATATTTTTTAACCCATACTTCCTAGGGGGATCTCCATCTCATGACGACATCCACTTTCGACGTTCCTTACCACCATTCACTTTCATATGCCCCCATCACACCATTCCAGCTATCTTCACTCACCAATTCTTTTATCTTCTCTCATCTACTTCTCCCTTGGCGATGAATGAAGATTGAAGATCCCGGGTTATATGCAAGTCCTTTACTTTTCCTTGATGTTTTCATCTAGAGCAAAGAGAGATTTGATGTTTTGATCTAGAGCAAAGAGAGATTTCTTTTTCTAGTTTTCATTGTTTTTGGGGATTATTGGTTGTATTGGTCTGTTTTAATTTAAAAGACGCAATTAGTGAAGCCACGGTATCATGTGTTTGTGTGCGGTAACAACATGCACTTGGTGCGGTATTTTCGTGGTCTTTTATTAATTCCGCCAATATGATATTTAATTTTCCATAATAAAAGAAACTAGAATTCTTTTTATTTTATTTTTTATTCATTATATTTGAATGATTTTATTTCTGATTTTTAATTTAATGCATGGTTTATTTATTTTTTCACAATTGGTGGTTTGATGAATTTTATGGTTTTGCAGTTTAGTAGTTTATGTTACTTTTTAGTTTAGGATTTTTTAGATTAGGTTTATTTTTTTATTTTTTTATTTAATTTTCAGATTTGTGATTGTAATTTAAATTTGAATTACATATTTGGTAGTTGTGCTTTTTGATATATTTTATTAGGCTAGCATTAGTTTTTTTTTTCAATTAGGACAGATTTGTGCGAAAACTAGCTTCCTGTGGATACGATTCCGGACTCACTGGGTAAAACTACAATCGTCGACCTTGCGATAATTGTTTTTGGTGGAAGCATGTTTTGTATTGAAATAGGAACTTAAGGCAAAATAAAGATCATTAACCTCAGGTAGGAATTCTGATGTACTCACCAGTCTCTTATTTGAAACAGCACCTGTCCGAGGTGCTTCTTTTATGTGTTCTTCCATTGTTGCTAGAAATGAAAGAGGTGGCTTCGCAAAAGAGTACATAAAGGACCACAAATAATTCTCAGCACATGGGACAGACTACAATAATCAAATAAGAATAATCGATCTACATTACCTCAATTCAAATTTAAAAAATAAGAGAAACCTGTGTCAAAGTTGGAAACTGGAAGTTTCTAGCAAGGTCCAACCCTTTGCAAAACTCATAAAATTCGGTGAGCCCTTCAGCCTGTCAAAAGAAGGAAAAGAGGTGACTTCTCACATTGATTTGAACAATAATTATGGAACAATGGCACTTTTAAAAATTGATTGAACCAACACAGACCATGTTTTAAACTTCGTCCAACACTGAGTCAACTTGATTCTGGTGGGTACTAAAATAAATCAGGCTTCTGTAGAGGGTATTGGGCCCATATTTGTTCAATTTCAGATGAGTTAGGGGAAACTTGTCCAAAATCAATCCAAAATCAACTCATTCAGTATGGGGCTTGAAAGTCTACTAAAATCTTCTTTCACCTATTTTTTGTAGACTCTTAAAGTCATTTTTGTTTCTCTTTTCCTCCTTCCCTCTTCTCTAACACTCTTCAGAGGTGGTGCTGTGCTACAAGGTACAAACTCCCCTTAATTTGCAACATTTCACTATCTAAAGTCCTTGTTTTTATTATTATTCTCCAAAGTTTACATTTTTTTTTTCTTTCTACCATTTGTTTGTGTCTTTAAGGCTTGGAGAGTTTCAAACTACCATCTATCGTAGTAGAAATAAAAATCTCAAACCCCCTTTTTATGTATACGCTTGATAATCTTGAGCAATCAAAGGAGAGCTTGGGGCTTTTCACTAGGCCTTTTTTATTTTAATTAATGGCAGTTCTAACTTCTAACCATGATCCTCAATACTTGAACATGGGTCACTTATTGTGTTCGATACATCACTTTTTATGCGTAAATCCTTGAATCCTCCATACCTCACGTCTTTGTTGTATATGGGCATCATAGCTTGCATTAATATATTAGGTTCAAGCTTGAGTACCATACAATTACGAGCACCGCATCAACAACTCAGCATTCAATAATTAGATTAAGCATCTCTATAATTGAGATGCATACCGCTTAAATAACTTATTTAGCGCAGCTTTATTACCGGAGCCTTGCCACAACTACGTTAGGGTTGTCTACGTAAATTTTATTTGTATATTCTAGCTATATCATCTCTGTTGTTTTTTTGGGCATTGCCACAAATGGAACCAAGTTGTCTTGGTCCCAATCGCCACTGAGACCGGCACTAGCTCAGTCAGCAAGTTGAGTCACTCTTTGAGTCGAGTGGCGGAACCACGCGATGGGTGCCGGGTGCGGTCGCAGTAGGTAGAGTTGGAAACCACTTTAAGGGACATGGCTGTCATTTTCGCTCGCGCTACCCGTTAGAAATCAAATATCGCGCCAGCCGTCATTTTGAATGTAGCCCGTCTCCAGCAAAGACTCGAAGACTTTTTTAATTCGATTCCATTTAAAACCCAGGCTCCAAGATTGTTCAAAACCCTAGCTCGTCTTCCCCTCCTGACTAGGTTTCGGGACGGACAACGATCTCTCCCTTCCATCGATCCAAGTCAGGTCAGGTTGCTCTTCTTTCTCTCTATCTCTCCTATCTTCCATCGATTCAAGCAGAAACATATCTTCTGATTTACTTACCTTTCTTCTGCTTTGTTTGATTTTTTAGAGGAATCTTTGTTTTGCGGATTTCATCTTGTACTTTGTATTATTCATGGGAGTGCAAATTGCTGTTTTAGTATTAATCCAATGGAGTGCCGTTTGATTTGTGTTTATTTGACTTAAAACTCGTTCAAATATATATATATATATTTGAGTCTCTATTTGATGCTTGAATTTATTAGGCTTGTATTAATGAAGCCCCGTGGAATCCGTCCAAAAGCATTCATGAAATTGGATTAAACCAGCTAACCCATCTGAGTTTCAACAGATCCAAGCTTAATTGCATCTCCATTAGCAACAGCAACATCAGATGGCCACGGATCTAGCACCTGCTTCCATACTTGACCCAGAAGTATCCTTTCTCGAAACATTTGTGCGTCTCCGTATGAGTGAGCCCTCGAAGCTCTATCGAGGGGTGAAAAAAGCCTGGTTGTCCACGAGGGAATGGATTGCTGACTTTGAGCTGAACGGGATCCACTTCTGGGGGCTTTTTGAAACTGAAGAGGAGGCCGCGCTTGCCCACGATAAGGCTGCGTATAAGCTCATGGGAGACTCTGCCCTGCTCAATTTCCCGCACCTTCTGCATCGAGGATCTCATGTTGGGTGTGAGAATATTCCTGATGGGATGCCAAGCTTATCTAATTCGCAGGAACAGGGCAATCCTACCGAGCCTAGTCACACTGCATTGAATGCTGCGATTGCCAAACTTGGTTCAATTGAATCAGATCTGCCGTTCTTGGGGCTCTATTACTGGGACCCCCAATCGTGGTATTTTAGGAAGTGCAATGGGTCTTTTTGCCCTTCTCCCACTTCGGTGAACAAGCTTCCAGACAACACTAAAGCGCCATCAGATGCGGTAAATTCTGCACCTGAACCCCAGTTTCAATAATTGGATCTCTTGTATCTTGTGTTCATTTAGTAAATTCCAATTCTTTTATCAAATTAACACTTTTGCCCTTACAACTATTTTGGTATGCGCCACATCTAAAATGCTCATGCTCACAAAAATTCTGGTTATTTCAGTGAATTATTTGGCTTGAAAACAGACTCATTAGAATGATTTAAGTAATAGTCAATAATTAGATTCATTACCAAAGTAAAAGTGGGGTTTGATTGAACTTGTTTAAGTTTGGCGGCTTTTGTAAATTATAACAATTGTCCTTTCTTCTTTTTCAGAACCAGCATCCTAACGAAAACCACACACAGAGTGGTGGGGGCACCAACAATCCGCAAATCCAGGCAGATGGAAAAGTCCACAACGAGGGCAATATGAATATGGGGTCCTTTAGTGGTTTGACTAACAACTTCAATATCCAAAGCAATGTGCAGGTACCAGTAAATCATGGTGTTGTCCCCACTATAACTTTCATAGGTTGGCTATGGGGATTTTGGATTGCACCCGTTCTGCCAGTTTTTGTAGCTCCTTTGCCATATCTCCTCCCTATCCTTCCCGTGAATCTCCCCAGCCCTATCCTTCCCGTGAATCTCCCCAATTGCTTCTAGACTTGGGTGGTGAATTAAAGAGTTATACGCTCCACCTGGCATGTTGTTGCTCATCTAGTTTGTAGTAGTGTGTGTGTTTTTTTTTAGAAGTTTGTATTAGTTTGTTAAGTGGAACCTGAGCGGCTGAGCCTGTGTTGTGGGCTTCTTTTGTTTGCTGGGTTTCTAGGGTTTGCCCCAGTGGGGATATCTGACGATTAGGGTTGGCTCGAGACAATTTGAGGCCTAAAGCGATAATTTTAAATGAGGCCTTTTCAATTTTTAAAATTATTATAAATATTTTCTTTGAATCATAGTTGGAAACAAAAGGAGACATTAATTAAGAAAACCACATTTGGAAAACTTAATACCATTATGAGAAAAAAGTCATTATAACTCAGTTGAGATTGGTGGACCCAAAAACTTAATTTTCTAGTCAATGTCAACTAGGTTTTTTAATAATAATTTTAAGCAAAAAATTATAGTTGATATTTAGGATGAGTAGATATGAACTCAAGGAGCACATTGTGAACATTATCCATTACCATTAGCAGTGACGGACACACGTTGTCGGTATTGGGTGTGCGGTCGCACCAGGTAGAGTCTGAAACCTCTTTAAAGGACATGGCCCACATGGGCCACCTTGATGATAAAATTAAATCTTGCACCACCGATTATTTTCTGTGTACCCCCTGTCCCCATCAAAGACTTGAAGACTTTTCCATTCGATTCCATTTGAAACTTGGGACCCAAATCAACGAGATTCTCCAAAACCCTACCTCCTCTTCCCCTCCTGACTCAGGATGCCGGACGGATAGCAATCTCTCTCTTCCACTGATTCAAGTCAGGTCACTCTTCTTTCTCTCCATCTCTCGTATCTTCTTCATTCATTAACCCATTCAAACCCTAACCCTAAAAATCCTTCTATCAAATTCAAACCCTAATCCTAAAAACTTCTCCTCGCTGGCATCGTTGTTGGCATAGATTAGATATGTCTAAACCATCTCAAATGAGTTCCTAATCCCCAATAGCCATAGGTGGCATTTGGAGTTTCTACTTTTTACCTTTCTATCTCTTAAAACTCCCAATGGGTTTAGACCATTTTTGAACAATTTTCCTACCTCTATTTCAAAACTTATAAAGAGGTAATAATATATCTCTATTTGGACATTCTTCAAACTCGCCCAATTTGAAACAAACTCAAACATTTGAAGCACACAGAGATGATCTACTACAGTTTAAAAAAAAGGTCCTTTTAGACTAACCTTTTTTATTTTTCTTTTTTGATTGTAGCTAGGACCCTAAACTATGATCTAAACTGTTGGTAGTCTTCATAATCCCAAACACAGCTAGTAGGTCAAATACTCAAATTTGAGTTGTTGATTCGTCTTGAATCTCGAGATATTTGTGAAAAGAAGGGCAAAAACTTAGATTTGCATTTCTACACTCTAGGGGCCCCAAAATCACAATCCAAACTATTGATCCTCTATGGAAATTGGAACAGCCATTGGTTCAAAAGTTAGCCCCTGATTTGCTATAGATCTGAACTTTGTAGATATGTTTTCTTTTCCTCTCAAAAAGCTTACCAGACCCTTCCACTCCACCACCAAGTTTCTTTATCAAGGTATCATTTTCATCTTGCACCTCTTTTGCAAACCATCTAATACAAACAGCCATTTGGTTCTACATCACTATAGTTTCTCCACCCAAATTTCATTCTCCATCCTTGAACACTTTATTTTTATGATCTTTCCCCATCAAATCACCCCAACCTTGATTTAAGGCACCTTTTATTTACTACTTCTCTCTTTTTATTTTTAATGCAAATATCTAAAACTGTTAATAATGTTGTGTGGCCAAACTCTCTATGAATAACCATGTAGTCTTTACGACTAGTCGATCATATTTCTAAGTGGGAAAAAAGCCGTTCTCACCCTTATTAACTTCATTTTTATAGGCAATTAAATGCTTGTCTCTCTTTTTTAAATATGTTTTTTTTATTATAAGGTCAAATGCTAATTCAAATTCTATAGTAGTGTCTCCTAACTCATTCCTTTCTTCAAATCCTTTTCCCCATGCACACTCTCGCATGTTTTACTATGCTTTCCTATAAGCCCATTTAAGTCCCCTCCAAGGATAATCTTTCACTGGATGGAATTTCTTGTATTAAACAATCCATCTCCTACTAAAGTATCTCTTAACACTTTCATGTGATCCCACTTGGGGTGCATACTGCATAGGCTCTAATGATCGGTATTCTATCTTCCTTTAACACTATTTAATTGTTGTAAGTCTATCATCCAATCTCTCTGACCTGACAATCTTTTCCTTCAAGTCCTTATCTACTACTATAACTACCACATTGCCAGCATCATTCTTTCCTTGTAATAGAGTTTGTAGCCAACCAGGAAGCACCTTAGCTTTGCCATGGCAAATATAACCAGCCACCAAATATTACTGCATTACCATATAGCTGAAATGGTTACAGTATTGGCACAGAACTCTGTTAATTGTGAAGAATTATCTACCCAAAAGGGTTATATTTTATTGAGACAATTGCTGACACGAACGTAAAAAGTGCTGTTTTATTTACATATATATATAATGGCAGCAAATATTTTATTAAAAAAAAAGTATTGTTTTAAAAAAAGGAAAAACGAATGTGCTGTTATATGAACATAGAAATTTTGTATAGATAACAAAAGATGTTATTAAGTAGTTGGAAACCCCACAAAAGCAAAGGACAGAGACCGCTAAAAGAAAAAGAAGAAAAAGTAGTTAGCATTTAAAACAATCCAAATGAGGACTGCATGTAATCTTAAAAAAAAACTTTGTGAAAATTTAAAAAAAATTAAAATAAAATAAGACAAGGCATGAATAAAATAAGTAACTACCAGGAATGAATACTGATCAATTGCAGCAGTGTAAGAAACCGAAATGAGCACTACTCTTATCACAACTGCTTGTCATCACAATTATAGTAGATTTACAAACTCACATTTTTCTCTATTTTTTTTATTTGTAGTGAATTGTAAATGAGCAAATTAACAGGGAAATGATTATAGAATCCAAGAAATAAAACAGTGATTATGTTTCAACCACTTACCATTCACAACCAACAAGAAGGAAACTCCGCATAAATTCTTAGTAACCGAACAAAAAAAACTACTTACATTTGTTGAGAAAAGATCCCATAGTGCCATCAGCATGTTGCTAATGACAGCTATGTACCTTATTTAACCTGTGCATGATCAATTATTCAAACCCATTCATATGACACGGAATCTATAAAGAGACTCTCCCAATTTTCGCTCCAAATGGATGTCATACACCGTAGAATTGTTCATTGAATATGATTATTGGTTAGTCCCATTCAAGTGAAATTTGGGTCGGTTCCTACACATTGATGGCCGCATTATACGAACAACATGAATCAAACAAAGGCGAATCCCACCCACATTTTAATTTATACCAGAAGATGCATGTTAGCTTCATGCAGCACAGGATCATTGATCATTTCTCGCCTTTGCAATGACAAACCGAGATCAAATAGAATCAAAATCGTACAAACAAATCAAATTACATTCGTAATTCGACTTTAGGCTATAAAACTCCATGAGATTATGCAATTATAAACATGAAACAACGACACGACAACAACAAACGAAGATTGAAATCCATAGAAAACGAATGAAAAAAAAAGCGTACCATTGATTAAAACCGACGTGAAAGGACGAAAAACTCGATTCTTGATCTGCTCTTGATCAATGCCGCTGCATGAAGAATCGAAACACAGAACAACAAGTGAGAAGAGAATCAAAACGGAATGGAATGTGAATTATGAGAGAGAGAGAGAGAGAGAGAGAGAGAGAGAGAGAGAGAGAGAGAGAGAGAGAGAGAGAGAGAGGTGTTTGGGGACGTTTTAGCTGACATTTCTTCTCTTTCCCTCCATCCTTCTTCATCTCCTCCTCCTCTTTCTCTTCCTCTTCGTCTTCCTCGTCGTCGTTTCTTCTTCTTCTTTCTTTCTTTCTCTTTCTTCTTTCTTCTTTTTCTTCTTCCCTCGTTTTTTAACTGTCGCCCGTTCGTTTGTGTGTCTCTCTCTCTCTCCCTCTCTCCCTCCCTCTGCTTTTTTTGTCAAATATGCACCGAGTCCGGATCGTCTGACGGGACCCCACAGTGCGGCCCACTTCATTTAATATGCCGGTATATATTTGTACATGATGAAAAGCTCAAAATAACTTTGTGTTCCCAAACTGATCGGAGTCAAACACTTAATTTTGCCAACCAAAAGAACGTTGATTTTATAGCTGTATTCTCTCGTTAAATCATTAATGTATGGGTAGACAAATAAATTTGGAAAATAATCTTACGAGTACTAGTTCTCACCACTTTTTTGTGTAAAATCTAGGTGGGCTCATCTATTACCAAATCCAAATTTTGCAATATACAGGACCCTCCCGATAGTCACACGCCCCAACTTTCGATCAAATCCGAATTTATTAGTCCGTTAAATTGACTGTACACAAATTCGAATAAACTAAGCTTGTAGGCATCAATGAAGGGGTTGGGGATATGTGATATGAGCCAAACTTGATATTTGGAATGGTTCCATATAGATCTTTTCATTCCCTCCAGTCCCAGCCCCAAATCAAACCCATAAGTAGACCCTATAAAAAGTTCTCACAGTGAGTGTATCCTAACACTTTTCATAAAATTAAAGCCCAATATATTTTAATGAGGTACAAAAGTTTTAATAGATAGATCTTCGCGTGCATTCATCTCTCACTTTTTCATGGTGAGAACTTCCAATGGCCTCACCCATGGGCAGAACTAGGGGCCAGCAGGGCCATGGATTTGGTGTAATATTTACATATACATAGATATATTCTATGGCCCCTCCTTTTAATGGCAATCCCTTAATTGATGGCCCTTTCAACATAATAAAACAAAATACTAGGAATATAATGTGGGTTTCAAAAAATAGGAACTACATAATAATTGATTTTAGGTGAAAGCCAGGTGAAAAAAGAAAGGGAAGAAAAGATGGAAATAAGAAAAAAAAATAAAAAAAAGGGAGTAAGGTAGATTAGAAACTATTTACCTAAATCTAGAGTATTCGTCCACATACCTTGACTTGAGGTCATGATAGTTTGATGGAAGAGAGGAGGAGCGCTTAGATTGTCGAAGATTGGAGGTTGTGAAGGATGCAAACAAGAAAACATTCTTTCACTTTATGCATTTATAATTATATATATAAATGCACTAATTCTTTATATATCATTTTCTTTCCTTTTGAAGCTCGTACTTAAAATCTAACCCATTCAAAATTATATCTTACTTATGTTCTACTAGTACAAAAAACTTTAAATTTATTGGGATTATATCCACCATAGATAGAGAATTTTTTTTCCCAATATAAACCAAGAACCTAATTTAAGAATGATTTTCTTTTGCCTTATGGCATTTACTATTGTTATTATATTAATCC
Source organism: Sextonia rubra (assembly GCA_037013555.1). Lineage (NCBI taxonomy): Eukaryota > Viridiplantae > Streptophyta > Magnoliopsida > Laurales > Lauraceae > Sextonia > Sextonia rubra. The sequence continues at coordinate 2,521,979 of JASUAD010000027.1, forward strand.
TCCTTGTTTCACTATGCCTTTTCAATCAATAAAACTCATTATTGAAATCCAACCCGCTATAAATCACTTTCTAATTTTGTTGTTCTATCATGAGAAAGTTTAATCCAATTGGAGTTATATCCGCTGTAGATAAATAAACTTTGGACCCCTAATAAAAAAATTCCTAAATTCCACCCCTTGACTCTCCTTACGATCTATCTGAACTGTGTAGACCCTTGCTCCCCTCCCCTAACCTCAATAGTCTTACGACTGATCAAGAGTTGATTTTTCTTTTTTAATATTAAGTCATTAAACTTGTGGGTCTTTTTATTTTTTATTTTCACTTACGAGGGTGTTTGGCCTTCTCGAAGACCGACTATTCCTCTAGGCACGTGAGGTCCTTGCCTCCCCTACGCACCAGGTGATTCAGAGTTTTACTTAGACATGGGCCCTAGAAAGAGAGCGTGAGTTCTAAACCCTTACTTCCCGTTCCTATGTCGTGGTCCTTGCCAATTGCGTTATCTCTTGGTGTTAAACTTATGGATCATAGATCAAAGGATTGAAGGCTTTAGATTGACCCTAACTTTTTTTTATGTTTGAGTCTATTGTGAGTACATCTTTCCACCCAACCCATATCCTATGATCTATGGGCCCCGAGTGAGCCTTGTTAGCTAGGGGCAGACCCAAAAAAATTTTCCAAGAGGGGCCACTATAAAAAAAAAATCTTGAAAGCACTGTATAAACACAAAAATCTTGGAATGTGCCGTTTTTCTAAAAGAAAAGAGGTTTTATGAAATTCTTGCCACTTGGATCCCCCAATGCCAATAGCCAAGGCGCTCAGTATACCTAGGAATATTATATTACCCTTTTAATGTAGTAGAAATTACAGAAAAAATCACCTTAGTGACCCACCAAACAAAAATGTCCTTACTAGTGTTTTTCAAACAAAAAGGGCCCCAACCCATAATTTCCTCTTTAATGTTTTGCAAGCTCTCATTTAATCTTTTCAAATATATCACACATAAAGTATACATACAGTATATATAATAATCTTCCAAAAGTATATTTACCTTTCAAAGAACTAATTGTCGAGCTATGTTGGATTTGCATACAATTTCAGCTTCCAAAAAACATTCTATAGGTTGTATGACATATGATGAAACTATATGACATATGATGAAACTATAGCCTATACAAAAATAATGTAGGTACAAATTATTATTTTTTGCACTGTAAAGCCCTTATCATTATTATCATCATCATTAAAGCCTTATCCCAACTATATTGAGGTCGGCTACATAAATTCTGTTTCTTGCATTGTAAAACTATAAGGTTGGAAATAATAAGTTTATTTTTTGGAAAATATTCATCTGTGCACAAAGCACAAGCAAATAATTCATCTGAAATGCATGTCCTGGAACATCACTATTGGTATGACCTGCCTCGTATTTTCATCTGAAATGCATGTCATGCATTACACATGAAAATACGAGGCAGGTCATACCAATAGTGATGTTCCAGATGCACGATTTACTTGTACATGTATGGCGCACATGTGAACGTTTTCCATATTTTTTTAATATCATCATTAATATCAATGGATTCCAGACCCTTGATATCTAAATAGATAGATATCTCTCTCTCCATTAAAGCAGGGAAAAGGCTTTCTAAATTTGTGCAACATGTGTGTATGATTAAGACTTAAAGAGGATTTAATTGATATTAAAGAGTCATTGAGGCTCTGTTGGTAACTTGTATGGACCTATGAGGCCCCACATTCCAACTAAAGGGCTTTGGTTTTTTTTGGGTAAAAGGGAGAATGTTTTGAAACAAAGGTGGAGAGGACGTAGAAAAACAGAAAGAGAGATGGAGAGGAAACAGGGAAGTTTAAATTTGGAGGGAGTCCATGACATTTGTCTTTTGCACAGGCCTTTGAAATTGATTTAAATGCTACAGCATGTAACTTCTCTGACTGCACCAGCTCTTGATGGAAACAAGTTACAAGTCCTATGTCAAAGGTTTTGATGGAAACATGGTCTTGGATTTACTATAGACCGGAATGCTGTGGTCAGTTTTCAGGAATGTGATGGAACAGAGTGCTAACATGCGCCAGTTAGTTTTATCTATGCTAACTAGTCTGAGCTATGGATCAGGTGGTCTACTCTCGTATCTGGGTCCTCTTAGGCGAGACCCTGACGTTTATGAAGTAGGTCCACATTTTAAATCTCGAGCACTCAATCAAACATCCCTTTGTACCAATCGATCAGATCTTAATTTCAATCATAGAGGATTTGGACTCATTGTTATATTTTCTGCATGTGGTGAAACACCCAAATTTTATTCATTTATTTAATTTTTGGTGTAAAGGATGTAAAACACTCGATTATTGAAATACAATAGGCATAGAAAGTGAATCCCAAGTATTTTTCTAGTCTGATGGTAGGCTCAACTCATATTTGACTCAGGTTTGGCCCATCTCCTGTATGTTGACTTATTTTTTCTAATCAATCTTAATTGTTGGCTCCTCCAATTTGGATCTTGCAATTTTTTTCCAGGCAATTTCAAACTAGTTTATCTTAATCCATGGTTTATTGATGCTTACATCTCAACATCCTCATCACTGTCTTGAAACTGCTTGTGATAATTGGTTGGTGGGACTCATAGATGATGGTACTTAGTTCTCTCTTTCTGGGTTGAAGATACAACAATTTTACTACTAGGAAAAAAAAATTAAACTCAACCATTCATTATGGTGATATGTCCTACTGGTCGATTTCGATTTAGTACAAATTATAACGAAATGCAAATAATTAATTATGGGTTGAGATATGATTGGACATGTGATGCAGGTTAGAACCATGCAGGATAGAGCTAACCCCATTTATAGGGTTATTTTTCTTTTCTTTTATGGTCCAAATGAGGAAATTCAGTAAAAAGATTCTGCAAGGTAAACATGCCAATATTGAGCAACTGATACGTGCACCAAACAAGTTTTGTTGCCACAATCTTCAAAGAAGACAGAAAAATCACACTTTAGAGCAATTTAAAGAATAATGATCTTAAGTTGCTAACTAATTCAAAATATCCAATGCACCTATACTGTCGAGGGGTTAGAGATGTGGGAACTTAAAAACCCACATTGAAAGGGATACCACCCAGATTCAAAGTATGCACTGCACAAGGGCATGTATGTGCACATGGATTCAAATCTGTGACAACATGTTGACTTTGATTCTATCTCAAGTTGCTAATCAATATACCCAAAATGCCTAAGCGTTAAAGATGCAGCAAATTAACTATTCAACAAATTATTTAAATCTGTCTAAACCAAATATACATTCATTCCTTGGCTCAATAATGCATTTTGCATTCAAGAACAACTTTACATTTTTAAAAACAACAAAGTACCCTCACCCAACCTTTCCCCAATTAAAAATGAATCAAAAGAATAGGAATTGAGAAAATAAGAAGAAGAAAAAAAACTAGAGTAAGCCGGGATTGACTTGTTGTGACTCACTACTTGAGAAGCCTCCAAATGGATCTCCAAAGGGGTTGGTACTTTCCATCTGCTGCTGCTGATGTTGTGGGGGTTGGGACAAATATGGCACCATCATCATTGACATCATATGCTGTTGGTGTTGGTTTTGTTGGTGCCACAACTGTTGTTCTAAAGCCATCAAGGCCATCTGCACGTTGGACAGTGGAGCTATGTCATTTGGTATGGAGAATGGGTCCCTTGGCTGCACGTTGGATGGTGGAGCTATGCCATTTGATATGGAGAATGGGTCCCTTGGATCAAATTGATTGTTGGTCATTCCAAACCCATACCCTGTGTTTTGCTGCTGTTGCTGCCTTGTTTCTGCGTCCTCATACAAGCTGTTGAGCAAGAGGTTGTTGAAACCACCACGCTGGTGCCAAGACCAAAAAATGAGCGAAGGAAAATAGAGTTGTTTGAATTGTAACAATTACAAATGTAACAGGAATCCATTTGTAACAGGTGCTTGTGATGTCAGAGCCCAGCGCACTCAACACGATATTCTTTGCTTTGACCCACAGACCACACGGCTTTAAAATGCATCATAATGAGTTAAGTGAGGCCCAGGGATCTGGGCACTGGGCAGATGTTTCTGATATGGGACTGTGCCCCGCAACAGCGACTTTTCCAGGCCGGGTTGGGGGTCTCACAAAATAGGTTACTGAGCTTTATGCTACATAGTTGACTGATGCCTGGCTGGGCAGCGCAAGTTTTTGCATCTAATAGCCAAGTTTCCATTGCAGCCCAGATTAAGGAAAATAAAATGTAGAAGGCACTCATATCTCAGATGCATACATGCTAATGCATTGTGAGAACCATGACAGTGACAATGAGGATGATTTATGACATTTCTACTCTAATGTAATGGAAAAATTAACAGCAATAAAAAAAGGCAAAAAATTAATTTTATGTTAACAAAGAATAAGAAAGAAGAAAACAACGGAAACAAGAAAGAAAACTTAAGGATGATAGAAAACACAAACCAATCTGCTCTCAGTCAAGTGGCTGGTATTGATGCTTGGAGCAGTTACCAGTTCTAACTCCCATCCTGCAACACCCATGTCAATCCCCTCCAATCCTCTAGTTGATAAAGGTTTTGAACCATCCTTTGCATTTATTTTAGGAAAATTATATTAAATGAAAGCAGAAATACAATAGCAGTCAACTGCTGGACGCATCAAGATAAGAGAGTTCCTTAAAATGAGTTGAAAGTTTCATCTCAAGCTTAAGCAAACCTAAAATTAAAGGTGCCAATGAAGACAACAGAGTTCCTTAAAATGAGCTGAAAGGTTCAATTCAAGTACTAGCAAACTTAAAACTTAAGCGCATCAATGTATACAGTAGGATCACTGAATCTTATAAGCCTGTATCATCATGGGTTGGCTTTCTGCATGGTTTAATGGCCCTAGCAGGCCTTGCATATCAAAAAGTTGAAGCCTGATGTCGATCACTTATTGTCTAATATCATTGTCATTCAAGCCTCACCCCATATCTACAAGAATTGGATGCAGCATACATGTATAACATCATATCTAATTCGCCATTTTATGTCAAATTCATACCCCCACTATATGTATGTTGTTTGACTGTCATATCCATGCCTTTCTGAGGAGCACAGCACGTAAGGCCTTTTCCAATCTATTTTTCCAATCAAATTCCATTTAGGGCTGTTTCCAAGTTGTGACTAATATGATACAAGAGTGCTTATGATATTGCATCAAGTCCGACGAAGGACTGAAAAAATCGTGATTTACATGGTTAAATTAATTTAACTGTGCATTCTATAAACATAAGCGTTGAGTACTATGTGACCTACCAGCTGGAACTATAGCTAGAGCCATTGAATTGCTTTCATCAAGGTTGACAGCAACAGGATTTACCTCATCCAAACCCTGTGCAAGAAGTACAGCATGGATAGTGTTTCTGAAGAACCAACAAAAAGACAATTTAAAGACTTGTAAGAAAATTACCAATAAATCTCCAGTGCTTTCAGTTGGTGCAGATTGAGGTGCAGGCGTGCAGCCTCAATGATAGGCTGAGGAAGTTCCTCTGTCTCTGTAGCTGGTTTTGTATGACTTGTATCTACTTTCTCAACAGGTAGATCTTCTGCAAGGGGAGACTCCGGTTTGCATGCCACTACATCCCTCTCCTTGTATTCCTAGTTTTAGAAAGAAACAAATCAAATATAAAACAAAGAAAGAGAAATGTCCCACATAAAACACTATACTAAGTTTCTCTGACTTAAGTAAGCATCTCTGTCATTCTTTCCTGGAATTTTATGACTCTTTAAGTTTGACATCTCTTGGTTATGTCAATGCATAATTTACTGCCGCTGTAGCTGACAAAAACACTATATTACTAAACCAAAACCATGGGAATACAACCGAAAGGAGCCAGTAAAAAACTTTTAAGGTAAATATCACTCCATGTGACAAAGATAACTGCAATCCATAGTAAATGTCACACTAGTCAAACTTATATTTGAGCCGATGGCAAATCCTGGGATATGATTTTAGTACAGTAATTCTAGACAATAACTGGACCTGACAGCATAAATATTTGTGCAATTAATGATTATTTTTATGACCTCATCTCGATACCTCAATCATTCATCATAATATAAAATTAACGCTTGAAGGCCTGCACCCAACATGGGCCATGGAAAAAATAAATTTAATAAAAAAATTAAATTTTTTTTAAAAATTATTAACATTTTGACAAAATATAAATGAATATTATCATATAAATCAAAGCACAAACATAGTTAAAATTAAATTTAAAAAATCAAATATTTTAAGAAGAAAATTTATATCGGTTCTTGCACTTGTTTCAATACTTACTCTTGTCTCAACCTCTCTAGCATCGTTTCAACTCCTATAGCACCCGTTTAATGTCGTGCACTTGTTTAAGCTTTTGGTAAAAAAAATGGTATATGTAATATTTAATTAAATTATAAAAAGTAAATGGTATTTATAGAAAAATGTGTTGATGATATGATATTAAAGAGGAATTTACCGCAAAAATCATTAGAGATCACCCCTTAATAAAAAAAAAACTTATATCAGCAATGGGTGCACCGAAATATTTTCCAAGAAATCACAATTAACAAAATCCAGTTCTAGAACTTTAAACTTCCTATTCTGATAATAAAAATTATACTTTTTAATGTTTTTATTATAGTCTCTAGAGATTTCATAGCTTCCTTGCACATTTAAAAAAGAAAGAGGATGTTTTAGGAGAATCCAAATTTAAAGAGTAGAGTGGAAGCTGTTTGTTGGAGACTTCTTAAAATGGGAGCACATACCATAAATCACAATTTAAATTTGAGACTATAAATTTCAAATTTGTACATTTAGTAAAATTACATAACAAAAAAACCTATATAAAAGGAGACAATTTAAATCTTTTATACATTTTTAGGTAAAACAAAAAAGAGAAGAGACCCTTTTACAATTGAATTGTCACTTTTCTTTCTTACTCAATGGTGAAAAATGACTTCATAATTCTCTCTACAATATTCTCACTCCTATAAATATTTTCAACATAGCCACATGTCATGAAAAATCTTTCCAAAATAAATTTGAAAAGTGTAGTGGGGCTGTGTTCCATAATTTCTATGTAATATCTACAACCGATAGATTTGGATTCCAGACTCTGTTTTGTAGTGGGGCAATGAAATTGTTTATGGACTTGATATGAAAGGAAAGAAATTTAAAGGGTGAGAGAGAGAAAGAGAAGTTTGAGGGAGGGGCCGAAATTTTTGAGGTAAGAGTGAGAGATATTAAGGGAAGGGATTGGTAAGAAGAATGTGTTGGTGAAAGGAATGCACGCCACATGTCACTCCCTTATTGCCTCTCACAAAGGAGGTGAATTCTCTTTATATATATACTAGCGCTTCAGGGCCCGCGTGAAAAAATCATAATTAAGTCCTATAAAAAATTGTTAATAACTTAAATAAAATATTAATGAATATTATGATATAAATCATAGCGAAAATATAGTTAAAATATTGAATCTTTATTTTTAAAAAAGAGAAAATATTTTCTTTGAATCATGATGAATAAAAGTTGAGAGTGAAAAAAAAACCGTTGATATTAGGTCATCCTTAAATGATTAAATGAATTACATATGGTCAAGAGAAAAAAAATGTTAATATTTTTTATTGGCATGTACTTGTTTCAGTAGTTGCACTTGGTTCATCTTCTCCGCTTATCTTGACAGTTGCGCTTGTTTTATCTTGTATAGGTCTTTTAAATCATGCACTTATTTTAATTTGTACAATTGTCTCAATAAAGTTATTTGTTTTTGGTATTGCGATGAAGTAATTGGTTCAACATATTGAAATTTCACATTTTGTTTATAATTTGGTACTGCAATATATGAACTTAAGGTAAATCTTAAATCTTAAATAAAAGATATAAGTGTTTAAAACAAATGGTCAATAGGAAAGCAAAATACCTAAACCATGATTGTAGCTAGTAATGAGAGGGAAAAAAAAAGAACATTGTAGTCATTATAATGATATTTAAATAATAATAACAATAATATTATAATAATAATAATTATTATTATTATTATATAATCGTAAGAGAAAATAAATAAATTTTAAGTAGGTTTTAAGAGTCTAAATGAGGTAAAAACCAAACGAAAAAATAAATTTAGTAAAACTTCTTCCTTAAATTTTCTATTATTAAACTATATAAAAAAAAAGGATAAGAGAGACAAATCTAGTGGCACAAACTCTAGCTACTTAATTTTGATTAACTTTTCTCTCCTTATATAGTAGTGTTGTTGCTTATTCAACTAAGAAAGAATTAAAATAGAAATTTCAATATCTAATTACCTCAACTATGCTACAGTAGCTAATGAAATGGAAGTGATCCCCAACTTATATGACACAGGCTAATAAAAAAATGCCCATCAAACTCACCCACATACTTGAACATTACATTAATGATACATTTCGAATACATGAAAAATAAGTAAAAAGAGGATTTTGATAAGAAAAATCACTTGCTACACACCACCCTACTTAGGAGTGATTCTGGGCTAAGCCAACCTGAGCTCGGCGGGCTTGGATATTTAATTAGAGTCCTTTTAATAATTGGACTGATCTTAAATTAAGTGATAGAAAGCCCAAAACTCGACCCGACCTGTGTAATGAATGCATATAATTTAATTTAATTAATACAAACAATTACTCAAATAGCCACATAATTGATTAAAAACCCAATTTTGTTTGGCTATCTTGGGCTTGACTCTTACAACCAATGTTGGGCTGGACCCAGCCTAGGCCAATAATTCTAACGTTGGGCTGAGACTGGATATGCATTAGTCTGGCTTAGCGCATCCCATGAACACCCCTACTACCCCACTTGTTAATGGATGCAATGCATACTACATCAGTGGGCTCCACCCTTCCTTGCATATGTTGTAGAGGGATGAAAGAGAGAGAAATTAGGGAAGAAGAGATTTTATAGAAAACAAATCAGAGATTTTAGGAAAATTGAGATATTTTAGAAATTTAGTATGGATAGATTTTAGCTAATATTGATGAAATTCTTAAATTGCGCCACGTGTCGCCCTCTCATAAAAAGGGTTGTGCCACGTGTCGCCCTCCCGCGAAAGAGGGGATCGTCATAATATATATAAAATCTAACAAATCTAATAAGTTCAACTGAAACCCAAATAAAAAAACCACTATAATGGTCAATAATAAAAAACAAATGGTGAATAATCTTGATTTGAAAATGAAAATTGGGAGAATCACCAAAACAATCAAACTGAACTAAAAATAATACAAAAGAAAATAAGATAAAAAGTATTAATTAATTACAACAAAGGAAAAATCAATAGTATATGCATTAAATAAGTGAAAAAAGTCATACCAGCCTTGGTTTCTAATCAAACCTTATTTGAAGCTCAAGTTTAATTAGTACTGTCAAGCCTAACTAAGTTTAATTTGAGCCAAGCTTAAACTGGACCACTTAAGCTCAAGCTGGCTAATTTAATATGCAAGCCAAACTCTTTCTAGGTTCAAATGGGCCATTCTAAGAATGTCAATGGAACCTGACTTTTTAACATGGGGTTGCTGAGTTGGTTGGTAACCCTGGATGTCACCTCGCTATGCAAGGATCAATCCCTGAGTATGACACCCTTCCCACATTTGTGGATTTCTCTTCTCACTTCTGTGGGCTTTCCTTTCTAGATGTGTAAGCTACCTAGTGTCCTACCCCTTTGACTAGGGTAAAAAAAAAAGAAAAATAAATAAATAAAAATGGAACCCTGATTTATTGAAAAGGACTCCACCCCGAGAATCCAGTTTATGGACTCTCATTTTAAACATGATTAAAAATTGGGTGTAGGTCTATATCCACCGTTTTGGCCCCATTGATAATTAGGCTTGGGTCCATCTGGATCTAGACCTTGATACCCGTATAAATATAATATTTATGACATACATATATCCAACTTTAAAAACACTTGTGGGAGCATTTAAAAAGGCCCGCCCAATGACGGCCTTGTTTAATAATTATAATATTTGTAAATAAAAATATTTATAAATATTTAGATAAATTGTAAGTTAATATTAACATAAAATTCATTACACAATCATAATTTTAAATATTTTAGTACAATATTAAAATACGAAATATCATATTAGTAAACCTAAATAGAAAATAAAAATAATGTTCATGTAGAGTTTCACTAGAATATTAATGGAAAAAGTTAGATTATTTTTCCTTTAATCTGAAAACTCAATTCAAAAGAAAAGATATTATATGATAAAAAAAATTAGATGAAATAGTCTAATGTACAAAAGATTCACTCACCTTGTAAGTAGATTTATTTTCTCGTCCGATGGAGAGATTTTAGGTGTTTTAGATATGGATATTAGGGGTGAATAAGATTTTGAGATTAGATAGGAAAGAAGATTTTGAAATTTAGGAATTTGCTTTTAAGGAAAGTAGAAGATTTAGGACTTTAATATGAGCGTGCCACATGTCGCGCCTCCGTTCTCTCTAGCGGGGGGGAGGGGGGGTACTCTCTCAATATATAAAATGCTTCATTTCCAACCAACATGTTTGTTAAGTCTTTGAAAAAGCATCATTTTATGTGTACTTTAGGGGATTTTAAGGACTTATTCATTACAAATTTCTTCATTTATATGAAAAAAGATGTTTTTATAGCTTTAAGCATCATTATTGTATTTTCATGCAAAAATAATTCGAAAATCACATTTTTTTACAAAACCCTGAAACTTTCCATTTTTGGATTTTCATTTTTAGAAGGTTTATCAAATCCAAATTTTTACATAAAAATGATTAGTTTTTATCATCTTTAGTACTTAAAGATAAATCATGATCAACGATGAGAATTTATTGTGTCATTTTATGTAAATTGGGCTTGCATTGGTAAATTTGTGACTTTTGGTCAAAATCATTATTTTTAATAAAATGTCACTTGTCTTTATAGGAAAATTGAAAAAAATGGACCCACAATCAAAATTTGAAGCCAATGAATTAGTCGCGAAGAAATCCAAGACAGAATTAAAGCAAGATTGAAGAGATGAAATTTGATAATCAAGTGGACCCCGCCACCATGCAACATGCATTAATTCACACAAGCCATGCCCCAGGAAGGAGCCACATGCATCTTTGTCGAAAATTAGTCAAGGAAGTTTTCTCTTGAATTGAAACTCAAATATAAAAGAGAAAGGAAAGTCAATGGAGGAAGGTTTTTGAAAGAGAGAAAAAAGAAAAAAAAAAAACAAACAAATGGAAAGTTACAGCTATTGTATGGGACGGCCACTTCACATGAAGATAACTTTAAATTCTTGCCAACTGTTTGCAAGACTTTTCTTTCCTTACAGTCTCTCAAAGCCATGTCAAAGGAGGGGAATAGGTCAAAGATAGAAAAATGATGTAAGCAAGAAATAAAAAAAAAAAAAAAGGAAGGCAATCTCAAAACCTCCATACCCATTCACACCACAACTCTGATGTACAGAGGATTCTTTCCACAATTTACTACCATCCATCATATCTCTCTCTCATATATATATATATATATATTAACCATATATATATATATATTTTAACCCATACTAAGAGGGGGATCTCCAACGCACGCCCACATCCACTTTCCACGTTCCTCACCACCATTTACTTTCATATGCCCCCATCACACCATTCCAGCTATCTTCACTCACCAATTCTTCCATCTTCTCTCATCCACTCTTCCCTTGGCGATGAATGTCGATTGAAGATCCTGGGTTATGCGCAAGTCCTTTATTATTATTATTTTTTTGTTGTTTTGATCTAGGGTAAGGATAAATTTCTTTTTCTAGTTTTTATTGTTTTTGGGGATTATTGGTTGTATTGGTCCATTTTAATTTAAAAGACGCAATTAATGAGGCCAAGGTGTCCCCCTTGGATCGGCAACATATGTTTGTGTGTGGTGACAACATGCACTATGTGCGGTGTTTTTGTGGTCTTTTATTAATTCCGTTAATATAATGTTTAATTTCGCATAATAAAAGAAACCAGAATTCTTTTTATTTTATTTTTTATTCATTATATTTATATGATTTTGGGTGTAAATGCAAAGCTTGAGAGATGGCGGAGGACATTAGAATCTAGAGGCTTTAAAATAAGTCGTACAAAGACAGAATATATGGATTGCAATTTCAGTGGACATATACAAAGTGTTGAAACCACTGTCAAAATTGAAACTCATGAGATACCACGTAAAGATTCTTTTCGGTACCTAAGCTCGATGATTAGTAAGGATGGGGACATTGACGAAGATGTGGAGCATAGGATAAGAGCTGGATGGCTGGAGTGGAGATTAGCTTCGGGAGTACTTTGTGATAGACAAATGCCAACAAAATTGAAGGGAAAATTTTACAGGACAGTGGTTAGACCAGCTATGACATATGGAGCAGAATATTGGCCAATTAAGAAGACACATATTCATAAGATGGATGTAATGGAAATGAGAATGCTTAGGTGGATGTGTGGTAAAACTAGGAAAGATAAAATTAGAAATAAGCGTTTTCGAGAACATTTAGGGGTAACACCAATAGGAGATAAGATTAGAGAAACTCGTTTAAGATGGTTTGGGCATGTTGAGCGTAGGCCAGTAATGGCACCGGTGAGAAAAAGTTTGGATATACAGGTAGAGGGTCCATCAAGAGGTAGGGGTAGGCCGAAGAAAATATGGATGGAAGTCATTAATTCAGATTTGAAGAAGTTGTACTTATCGAAAGATTTAGCTCAAAATAGAACGGAATGGAGAAATAGAATTCATGCAACCGACCCCAACATGGTTGGGATAAGGCTTTAATGATGATGATGATGATATTTATATGATTTTATTTTTTATTTTTAATTTAATGCATGGTTTATTTATTTTTTCACAATTGGTGGTTTGATGAATTTTATAGTTTTGCAGTTTAATAGTTTAGGTTACTTTTTAGTTTATGATTTCTTAGATTAAGTTTTATTTCTGATTTTTTTATTTAATTTTCAGATTTTTTATTGCAATTTAAATTTAAATTTCAGATTGGTAGTTGTGCATTTTTATATATTTTATTATTCTAGCATTGGTTTTTTTTTTTTCAATTAGGATAGGTTCGTGCGAAAGCTAGCTTCCTTTGGATACGATTCTAAACTCACTGAGTAAAACTACAATCGTCGACCTTGCAATCATTGTTTTTAGTGGAAGCATGTTTTGTATTGAAACAGGAACTTAAGGCAAAATAAAGATCATTAACCTCAGGTAGGAATTCAGATGTACTCACCAGTCTCTTATTTGAAACAGCACCTGTCCGAGGTGCTTCTTTTATGTATTCTTCCATTGTTGCTAGAAATGAAGGAGGTGGCTTCGCAAAAGAGTACATAAAGGACCACAAATAATTCTCAGCACATGGGACAGACTACAATAATCAAATAAGAATAATTGATCTGCATTACCTCAGTTCAAATTTAAAAAATAAGAGAAACCTGTGTCAAAGTTGGAAACTGGAAGTTTCTAGCAAGGTCCAACCCTTTGCAAAACTCATAAAATTCGACGAGCCCTTCAGCCTGTTAAAAGAAGGAAAACAGGTGACTCTTCATGTTGATTTGAACTATAATTATGGAACAATGGCAATTTTAAAAATTGATTGAACCAACACAGACCATGTTTTAAACTTCGTCCAACACTGAGTCAACTTGATTCTGGTGGGTACTAAAATAAATTAGGCTTCTGTAAAGGGTATTAGGCTCAAATATGTTCAATTTCAGATGAGTTAGGGGAAACTTGTCCAAAATCAACTCATTCAGCATGGGGCTTGAAAGTCTGCTAAAATCTTCTTTCACCTATTTTTTGCGGACCCTCAAGTCATTTTTGTTTCTCTTTTCCTCCTTCCCACTCCTGTAACACTCTTTAGAGGTGGTGTTGTGCTACAAGGTACAAACTCCTCTCAATTTGCAACATGCCACTTGTTAGGAAAAGCGGCACAACGAAATCAACCCGCGATCAACGGATCAATCACGATGAACACACAGCAATCACACCATCAAACAATCACACACATGACACAACAGTTTTTCGTGGTTCGGCTACCATGCTTACGTCCACGGGAGGAGAGAACTCATCTACTATGATCCCATCTCAATCCCCTCAGGATCTAGGGTTACAATACATCAATATATATAGATCCTGCTTTCTTGGCCACCAAGAAAACCCATACATAATGTCTAAAATACCCCTAACCCTGGACTTCGGTTCTGGCTAACCCAGACGACCAATCCGGCTAAACCGGAATACAAGACATAACCCAACAATCTCCACCTTGGCTTGGATTCCGCAAATCCTCAGAGCCACCTTGAGATACCTGGTAATGTCTTTCACGCACCTTGCTGAAGGGTACCTCTCCACACACACTACGGCCTAGCGTGGCCACAGTTGCCTCCTTTGACCTCAACACCACCGTCTTGAACCTTCGAAGTGCTCTCCATTTGTTGCCACATGCATGCATCCTTGCAACACAATGAAGCTAACTTCCGTCCGTCAAGACAAAACTGAAGACCTCCCCGAATCCGGATCTCACTGGTACCTTGTGAATCCTTCCTTCTATCTTCATCCCGGTGTTCTTTCTGTCAAACCTACAATTGTCCTGTTCTAGCATGTTCTGGTGGGTTGGGCACAGTACATGCGGGTTAGGTATGACCCGATGCTTAAACCGGCTTACTCCGACCTGAACAAGACTACCTTTTCTTCCTCGAGAAAATCATCTCCGTTCAGGGCTTCCTGGATTTCCCTAGATGATATCATCGAAGATCCATCAATCCATCTTTTGATGATCCGTCGCATCTAACTCCACCTGAATCACAGATTTCCTCCCTTGTTATTTGATGTCTCCTTCATTGCTCCACCTGAAAAAGCATCTCCTATCAACCTGCAGAGATTTCTGACCATCTCACCCTCCATGATGACCAATGTTTCATTTCCACCTTCATAACTCCACCCGTTACAATAATAGTTATTTGCATCAAACCAATCTCTACGCGAACATATGATAGAAAGAATCTGAATCCTAATACCATGAATCAACAACCGGATCCATACCTGTAGCGACCAAACTGATTCCTTTCAACCGAATCCGAGCTTTCTTGGATACTACCTCCTTCCGATTCGGATTCTTTTGTTTTTTCTTCCACTTTGGCATGTCGCTCCTTCCTGATCCCTTTGATGCGGATCTGAGCTTTCATCAAAGTTCTGGAGCAATCTACCATTCTTGACATCAAGTAACAGTTTTCAATCATTGCTGTGTCACGGAGTCTAACACTCTTCCCTACCAATCCCTGAAGTTGTTTCTCCATCGAACACTTCAATCTGGCCTGCGATGCTTGAATCCATTGCTATCATCGTGAATCTGTCAGTTTCTTCAATCCCCCAATTTCCTGCCCATTAAACTGCCAATATCTTTTATCTGCCTCGAAGATCTCGTCACCATGAGCACGCTGGAAGAAACGGATCTGAAATCCAACTCCGGATGGCTTCGATATTGCAGAATTAATTCTCTACACTCCAATTAGTCAAACATCCATGTTGACCGTTGACCAGCCCATCTTCTTCCACATACGCGTAGATCTCCTCACAACGAGTCCGTAGGCGCAAACGGATTTCCGATCGGACATCGGACGATCAAGATATCGCAGAAACAATTTCAACCGTTGAATCTGGTCAAACCTGCCTGTTGACCGTACTGACGTCACTGCTGACGTCACAGCTTGCTGGCAAACTGGGCTTCTGAAACGGATCCTGGTCGGGTTCACCTGACCCGGAACTGAATTGAACTGCTCGCTCTGTTGGGCTTCTCTGATGTACCGGGTTTGGGTCCGACCTGTCCTGGAACCAGAACTGCTCTGCTGGGCTTCTTTTGTAGATCAGGTCCAACCTGACCTGCGACCGGGCCTGGCCCAGATCCGATCTGGGTTGCTGCTGCATGGGCCAGGTCCGAACCAACCCGGAATCTGGCTTGTACCACTGGTTGGGTCGAAACGACCCGACTCGAAACCCGGAAACTGACTCTGAAAGTCGCCTTCAACAGCGCAGGCGCCACTGTTCTGCGTTCTGCAGCAGAGAAGAAAACAAACCAGACGACTGCTCTTCGTCCTCGACTGCGGTCCGGCAAGGGATCAAGCGGCCGGCGGCGCGCTCTCCGGCGATAACTGCGGGAGATGGCGGCAGCAGCAACGGCGCTCTCTATTTTCCGATCTGTGGATCTGTCTGCCACAAAACCCAGATCCAGCCTTTTTCTTCGCCGGTCTTCTTCCTCGGCTCGGCGGGCAGCAGCGAGTGAGGCTGGCGACCGCCGGCAAGCTTCTTGTTCTTCCTCGACTCCAGCAGGCAGCTATGAACGGCCCCCCTTTCTCCGGTGAAGGCAATCTGCACCCCTGTTCTCCGAGAAACCCAATGATTCTCCGAGAAACCCAATAAAAACCCTCACATCCACCATAATCCGTCAATCGCAAAACCACAAGAGATCTCCACATCGCTCTGATATCACTTGTTGGGAAAAGCGGCGATACGGAAACAACCTGCGATCAACGGATCTTCACGATCTACGTAAGCAATCACACCATCAAACAATCACACACATGACACAGCAGTTTTACGTAGTTCGGCTACCATGCCTACGTCCATGAGAGGAGAGAACTTATCTACTATGATCCCATCTCAATCCCCTCAGAATCTAGGGTTACAATACATCAATAGATCCCGCTTTTTTGGCCACCAAGAAAACCCATACATAATGTCTAAAATACTCCTAACCCTGGACTTCGGTTCTGGCTAACCCAGACGACCGATCCGGCTAAACCGGAATACAAGACATAACCCAACACCACTATCTGAAGTCCTTGTTTTTATTATTTTTCTCCAATGTCTACATTTTTTTCTTTTCAACCATTTGTTTCTGTCTTTTAAGGCTCGTAAAGTTTCAAACTACCATCTACCGTAGTAGAAATAAAAATCTCCAACTCTATTTTTATACTTAGGCTTGATAATCTTGAGCAATCAAAAGGACAGCTTGGGGCTTTCACAAACCCTTTTTTATTTTAATTAGTGGCAGTTCTAACTCCTAACCATGAGCCTCGATGCTTGAACATGGGTAACGTATTGTGTTCTTTATGTCACTTTTTATGTGTAAATCCTTGAACCATCTATACCTCACGTCTTTGTTATATATGGGCATCATAGCTTGCATTAATATATTAGATTCAAGCCTAAATACCATACAATTACGAGCACCGCATCAACAACTTAGCATTCAATAATTAGACTAAGCATCTCTATAATTGAGACACGTACCGCTTAAATAACTTATTTAGCGCATCATTATCACCAGAGCCTTGCCGCAACTACATTGGGTTGCTATATGAATTTTGATTCTATATTATAGCTATATATATCATCTCTATTGTTTTTTTTTTTCAAATGCATTAGGGCTGGCATTGCCACAAATGGAACCAAGTTGTCTTGGTCCCAATCGGCACAAAGACTGGCACTAGGGTTTAAATCCATGACTAAAACTCAGTCAGCAAGTTGAGTCACTCTTTGAGTCGAGTGGCGGAACCACGTGATGGGTGCCGGGTGCGGTCGGAGTCGGTAGAGTTTGAAACCAATTTAAGGGACATGGCCGTCATTTTCGGTCGCGAAGTCAAATTTCGCGCCAGCCGTCATTTTCTATGTAGCCCGTCTCCCGTCTCCATTGAAGACTCGAAGGCTTTTCTAATTCGACTCCATTTAAAACCCATGCTCCAGCCTCGAAGATTCTCCAAAACCCTATCTCCTCTTCCCCTCCTGACTAGGTTTCGGGACGGACAGCGATCTCTCCCTTCCATCGATCCAAGTCAGGTCAGGTTGCTCTTCTTTCTCTCTATCTCTCCTATCTTCCATCGATTCAAGCAGAAACATATCTTCTGATTTACATGCCTTTCTTCTGCTTTGTTTGATTTTTTAGAGGAATCTTTGTTTTGCAGATTTCATTTTGTACTTTGTATTATTAATGGGAGTGCAAATTGCTGTTTTAGTATTAATCCAATGGAGTGCCGTTCGATTTGTGTTTATTTGACTTAAAACTCGTTCAAATGTATATATATTTGAGTCTCTATTTGATGCTTGAATTTATTAGGCTTGTATTAATGAAGCCCTGTGGAATCCGTCCAAAAGCATTCATGAAATTGGATTAAACCAGCTAACCCATCTGAGTTTCAACAGATCCAAGCTTAATTGCATCTCCATTAGCAACAGCAACATCAGATGGCCACGGATCTAGCACTTGCTTCTCTGTATGTCCCAGGAGAAGTCTCTCTCCCAACGTTTTTGCATGGCTATTATGTGGGTGTCTATGATGGTGAGCCCTCGAAGCTCTATCGAGGGGTGCAAAAAAGCTGTTTCTCCCCCCCGTGGGAATGGATTGCTGACTTTGAGCTGTTCGGGATTTGCTTCTGGGGGCGTTTTGAAACTGAAGAGGAGGCCGCGCTTGCCCACGATAAGGCTGCGTATGCAGTCATGGGAGACTCTGCCCGGCTCAATTTCCCGCACCTTCTGCATCGAGGATCTCATGTTGGGTGTGAGAATATTCCTGATGGGATGCCAAGCTTATCTAATTCGCAGGAACAGGGCAATCCTACCGAGCCTAGTCACACTGCATTGAATGCTGCGATTGCCAAACTTGGTTCAATTGAATCAGATCAGCCGTTCTTGGGGCTCTGTGACTGGGACCCCGAATGGTGGTGGAATGGTGAGTGCGATGAGTCTCTTCAGTCTTCTCCCACTTCGGTGAACAAGCTTCCAGACAACACTAAAGCGCCATCAGATGCGGTAAATTCTGCACCTGAACCTCAGTTTCAATAATTGGATCTCTTGTATCTTGTGTTCATTTAGTAAATTCCAATTCTTTTATCAAATTAACACTTTTGCCTTACAACTGTTTTGGTATGCACCACATGTAAAATGCTCATGCTCACAAAAATTCTGGTTATTTCAGTGAACAATTTGGCTTGCAAAACAGACTCGTTAGAATGATTTAAGTAATAGTCAATAATTAGATTCATTACCAAAGTAAAAGTGGGGTTTGATTGAACTTGTTTAAGTTTGGCAGCTTTTGTAAATTATAACAATTGTCCTTTCTTCTTTTTCAGAACCAGCGTCCTAACGAAAACCACACACAGAGTGGTGGGGGCATCAACAATCCGCAAATCCAGTCAGCCGGAGAACTCCACAACGAGGGCAATATGAATATGGGGTCCTTTAGTGATTCAACTAACAACTTCAATATCCAAAGCAATGTGCCTCCGCAAATCCAGTCAGCCGGAGAACTCCACAATGAGGGCAATATGAATATGGGGTCCTTTAGTGGTTCAACTAACAACTTCAATATCCAAAGCAATGTGCAGGTACCAGGAAATCATGGTGTTGTCCCCACTATACCTTTCATAGGTTGGCTATGGGGATTTTGGATTGTACCCCTTCTGCCAGTTTTTGTAGCTCCTTTGCCATATCTCCTCCCTATCCTTGCTGTGAATCTCCCCAGCCCTATCCTTCCCGTGAATCTCCCCAGTTGCTTCTAGACTTGGGTGGCGAATTAAAGAGTTATATGCTCCACCTGGCATGTTGTTGCTCATCCAGTTTGTAGTAGTGTGTTTTTTTTGTTTTTAGAAGTTTGTAATGGTCTGTTAGGTCGATCCTGAGCGGCTGAGCCTGTGTTGTGGGCTTCTTTTGTTTGCTGGGTTTCTAGGGTTTGCCCCAGTGGGGATATCTAACGATTAGGGTCGGCTCGAGACAATTTGAGGCCTAAAGCAATAATTTTAAATGAGGCTTTTTTAATTTTTAATAGTATTATAAATATTTTCTTTGAATCATATTTGGAAACAAAAGGAGACATTAATTAAGAAAACCACATTCGGAAAACTTAATACCATTACAAAAAAAAAGTTATAGTAACTCAATTGAGATTGGTGGACCCATAAACTTAATTTTCTAGTCAATGTCAACTAGGTTTTTTAATAATAATTTTAAGCAAAAAATTATAGTTGATATTTAGGATGAATAGATATGAACTCAAGGAGCAGATTGTGAATATTATTCATCACCATTAGCAGTGGCGGACACACGTTGTGGGTATTGGGTGTGCGGACGAACCAAGCAGAGTCTAAAACCTCTTTAAGGGACATGGCCCGCATGGGTCACCCTGATGATAAAATTAAATCTTGCACCACCGATTATTTTCTATGTACCCGCTGCCCGCATCAAAGACTTGATGACTTTTCCATTTGATTCCATTTGAAACCCGAGCTCCAAATCAATGAGATTCTCCAAAACCCTATCTCCTCTTCCCCTCCTGACTTAGGATGCCGGACGGATAGCGATCTCTCTCTTCCATTGATTCCAGTCACGTTACTCTTCTTTCTCTCTATCTCTCGTATCTTCTTCATTCATTAACCCATTCAAACCCTAACGCTAAAAATCCTTCTATCAAATTCAAAACCTAATCCTAATCCCTAGAAACACATATGTTCCATCACTGTCATTCAGTTCAATTCCTTCCTGCAAAAGAAGCAAAAACAAATCTTCTGAATTTATCTCTAGGTTTTTTTTTTCGCATTTTCTTCTATGCGTTTTGATGACCTGCGCCTCTCATTAAGGCTGGCTATATTTCTATGTGATGAATGGCCTAGATTTATTTACCTTTTTTTGCTTTGCTTCATTTTTTAGAGGAATTTTTGTTTTGGCCCATGCTGTGCAAATTTCATTTGGTTCTTTGTATTATTAATGGAAGTGCAAATTGCTGTTTTAGGATTACTGATTTTGGAGGATGAATAGAGAAATCAGTATCTCTGTTGATTAATTCTTGCTTAGATAATTATTTATGTTGTCTTCTTTGTGGGTAATTTCAGACATAGCATCCAAAGGTTTATGTGCTTAAGACACCTGAAATCATATATATGAATAGTGAGTGACGTTAGAATGGAAAAGGGGTAGAAGAGAAATGTTGGGTTGGTTGTGAATCCATTCATTGTGTCCACATGATTGTGGATTGGTGGAAGTTGTATCTTTGTATTCTTATGTACAGAAGAGAAAAGGGTAGGAAGGAAATGATGAGTGGGTTGTAATTCTTTCTAGAAATTAGAAATCATATCCAAGTAACCATAGGTTGCTGGTAACCCTCTGGGTAGTACATTTATGCTTGCAATCTCCTTTAATCTTATACAAAGAAGAGTCACATAGCATATATCCACCATTAAGATCGACTCTTTAAGAATCTTGAGAATTTTTAAAATTAAAATATAGAGGCTGCTTCTTATAAAGAAGAGAGTTGTACTTGGGTATTATTCAAAAGTCAGAACTCCATATTATTCGGGATGGTGTGATCTTGAGCCACTATTAGTCTTTGATTTGGGATTGTTTTCTTTTTAGTCTTTCATTTTGGATTGTTTTCTTATTAGTCTTTCATTTTGGATTGTTTTCTATCTTCAATGGTAAAAAAAAGTCAATACTTAAGAAACAGTTAATTAGAGAGGTAACTAATATGACGGGAGCTTATTTATTTATTTTCTTGAATGGTTAAATGTATTGATCAAGCTTAGTTGTACAAAAGGGAGCTTATTGGGAAATGCTTTTTAGGGGACATGAGTTGTAGGAATTTGTTATATCCTTATGGAGTGTCTCTTTATGTCTATGTGACTCTTGTTCCTTTTTCATAGCCGCAAATTAGTTTTCCCACCTCCATCCCTCATGCATGGAGAGAGCTTATGTTACTGTATCTTATTTAGGAACCATTTTTAAATAAAAGTATCTATAAACAAGAGTAATATGAAACAATGCAGCAATGTAGAAATCTTACGACAAGGAGATAAGCAGTAATCCCAACAACACCACGCCCCTCTCTTCTTCCCAACCCAATATATATATTTAATTGCTTCAAATTTAGAAGAAGAAGAAGAAAAAAAAATACAATAACGTCTTGATACTGAACAGGCTGGCTGAACTTTTGATCGATGCTTAACCATTGGATATTGCAGATTTTTTTGGAGTTTCTTGTGATGTGGAAAAAAAGTTCCATAATTTTATGCTCAAGTGCAAAAGCTAAATATTGACCCATGTATTCCTTCATAAAATATCAACAATTAAAAAAAAATCTATGAAACATTGTCGCTTTAGACATTTATCATAAAATTCCATGTCTTTGTCTAGGTCCATTGTAATGTACTTTGACTCAAATGACTACATATTCATCTCAATTCCTTTTATATATATGTATATATATATACATATTCCCTATATATATATTCATGTACAAACCAAACACATGCCATAGATTGCAAGGGGAAAGAAGGATTTTACCCTGAGTTGGCCACCTTTCTATAGGGAAGAAATCAGTGTGGGACTCATCTTATTGTACTACTTAGCATACACCTTTCATTTTTTTTGGTTGTATGCATGTTTACTAGGGTTACTGAGGAAAAAAAAAAAAAAACCAGATCACCTTATCATGTTGCTTGACATACAAAGGCCCATTCAATTTTTGTGGGGGTGGATTTGGGTAGGATGGCCACCACCTGCCTCTCCTTTGATTAACTTCTAGATGGATCAAGGGTTTAGGATCATCAAAATGACTTGAAATTTGATATTTGGGATCCCACATGTGGATCTTTTGATGCCACTCATCCCCTGATCTGTGTGGTCCTAGGTGGGCCCAGTAGCATCTACCTTGTATTGTACCGTCTGTCACTTCATTCTAGGAAGTGTCAACAGGGGGGTGGATAGTACATTCGCCTAACCAACTTATAGACTTCTTCAATAAGGGTTAAGGGTGTTCTCATCATCATGCTATTGTATCCAATTTGGATGGAGATGACACCAATGTGCCACTGTCACTTCATGAGAGGAAGTGTCAATATGGGGGAGTATAGTACATTATGCTAATTACTTCACAAATTTCTTCATTGAGGCTCAAGGAAATTCTCATCTTCAAGCTATTGCTTCGAAGCTCAGTATCAATGGCATGTATTCACCGCCTTGAGGCTTGAGGGAGTGTTTACATGGTAGAGATTGAGTCATAATAGTTTTGTACACTTGTTTGTGCGGACAATGGAACATGGAGAAGCAATACAAACTAATGATGCAAAGCCATGCATTGCCCCATGGGGCGACCCAAGGTCAATTTGGCCAAGCCAAGACCCACTAGGCTTAGTTGGGTATCAAAGAAGACCCGCTGATTGTCCTTCCAGTGCGAGATATTTTTTCCTTTGCATAATCAAATTGGTTAGAGATAAAATTTAAAGAGATTTTATTTTCCTTTTATGTAAAAAAAATTAGTAGAACTGTAAAAAGCTATATTGTATTCATGATTAAAAAAAAAAAACATACAAGCTCTAGTCCTTGGCAAGAGAATTTACTGATGAATTGACTGTTCTTCGCACATAAGAGAAGAGTGCTTGGCGCTTGCTAGAAGGACTTTTGTTTCCTCAATCCACCATAGTTGTCAATTCCGTTCCAGCCCATGTTCTGTTTCACCTTGCAGTGGAACGTTTTGACATGTAGGTGAATTCTGTTGTTCCTTTTCAAAAAAGACGTGATTGAAGAAATGAAATAATAGAAACGAATACCTCAGATTGAGAAAAAAGTTGAACGCTAAAATAATTCCTAAAATGAATACACTAAAATTGAAGTACACTTTACCATTGACGATTTTCTAGTTTTCATTACATATGAATGGAGTATGAAACTCGGGGTGGAATTGGGACCCGAATTGGATCTGGGATATATGAAAGGACTTGAACAGCAGGAATTCAGCCCAGAAACTTTTGGTGGGGCATTCCATATCCCCCGAGGCCAATTTCTGAAGGTTCTGGCCAAAATTGACAGGGACTGAACAAAATTGACTACTATGCAATCAGCCGCCTACTTGCCCAGGGGCTGCTGCTCCCGCCTTCAACCCATTTAGATTGGACAAGCTGATTCACCCTCAGTAACTAGAGGAGATCAACGCTGGCTAATAGCTTCTCACACCACAATGTACAAGGCTAGAGTTCCACTTCATTGATACTTGTTCACCAAGTGGATTGTAGAAAGCAGTTGCGACATTCTCTATGGTCTCCATGATCCCGGTAATTCCTTGACTTTGAAGGTCGGACACCCTGGCATCAAAATTAAGCTTCCACCACCCCCTTCTGGCAATGGGATCCAATGAATTACAATTTGGGGGTGAATGTTGACGTCTTCAAGTACCTCATTCTACCTCCTACAAGACACTTCTGCTGATACACCCACGAGAAAATTGGTGGCCAACATCCAAGAGATGACTGACATTGTATATGATGGTTAGTTCGACCATATTATTGCCACAAAGGCTAACATCCATAGAGTTTGCTTTGATGGAACCTAGAACCATATTGACAACATTTTGTCGCTAGATGCCCCAAGGAAACCCCATACCATACTAGAACCGTGGAACATACCTTAGTAGACGTGGAGCAATTTTGGAGATGGTGATCGATTGTTTCATCATCTCTAAAGCATATAGGAAACTTGTTAACAATGATCTTCTGTCTTCTATGAAGATGATCCATTGTCAAATCTATAACAACCAGAAACCTAAAAAACTGCTACCAAACCCACCCCTAATAGAAGATGGTCAGGGTGGTCATCTATTTAACCCAATCCGTTGTCATCCAAAATCTTCGATAGACATGTAGCCAAATGAAATTTCTGTAAGGCAAGCAGGGATGCCCTTATGTGTGACAAATTGTTTGGAGGCTTGCCTCCTTTATGGAGATTAGAATAACAAGATTTGACACCAGAGCAGCTAGAACCAATCCATGTCCACACCCTGCCACCCTCCCCAAGATAAGGCATGCAAACCTCCTGTGGTAATTGCAGAAGATGGAGAAATTGAATATTCTTCGTCCATGAGGTTGCAATGAGAAAGGGGAGACCACACCACTTTGATGTTGGGCCAGCAATATTTTTCCATTGTCTTGTCCGTGGCGGACACTGTAAAGGGATTTTGGGGATTTAATGGCTAGCATATCTTCCCCAACTCACAGGTTAGGTTATCTAGAGGCGAATCCTATCCCCTTTGTAAATCTTGAACCTGATCATCTTGTCAAAAAGGTTGTTATAACCTTCATTATTGATTATACCCCTCAGATATATGAGCTCCTTTGTGAAGTAGCGGAACTCTCCTGTCATCCCCTGCAATTCTTTATTTGGAGATGTCTACTCTTTTCCATGAACCATTTACACCATCCCTGTGTGGCCACTACCACTTGTTGAGGAAAGCTCTGTTCACCTGCTTTAGTGATTCAATTCCGACAGCTAGGCTTGTATGCAATTTCCCAGAGGACTAGATATTTCTCATTCTCCTCTATATCTTACCTTAGTGAGTGTTGTTGAATTGGTTGAATTCTTTCAATTATTAATACTGAGAGTTCGAACAGAAGCATCAGAAGAAAGTGATCAGATCATGATTGTCCTGATTGGAGCAAAGCTTTATTTAGTGATGGATGAAATACCTGTACATCAAAACATTTGAATTCCTGAAAAAGTAAGCATAGTTCATGGAAATTTATGATTTGTTGAAAATGATTATTTGTTATCAGCATAATCACATTCATTCTTAATCTTATGGTGCATGTGACTGGTTAACATCCTTGGAAGGTGGACCCACATGCACGGAATTCACTTGACCTTACTGATAGGGTCGGCATTTTGTAATTGCTTCTATAATGATATTGGCAAATGACTGAGCTTTTAATGATTGCAACCTTAGGCAATGACAGGTAAAAGAATAAAGCTACTTTGCAATGGCATATGTTTTTTTAGTTGAATGGTTGAAGACCATTCATTTTTTATTTTTAATATTTTGCAGGATTGATGGGTTCTTTCAAGGTCGGTTCAGGTGTGGAATCCCAACTGTTTTTATGAGTTGTTTTTGTTCTTGACATTGTACAAGGACAGTGCAATGGCCAATGTGGCAAACATTTAACTGATAAAATGAACCCATTCATGTGTGGACTTTATGATTCATTTCTTGTTGATTTCATGATATTGTCCCGGTACTATTGATCATCTGAATTTCAGGCTTGAAAATTACATAATGAGCGCCATGGGCAACTGGAACTTATTATATTGTTCCTGCACGTGGGGATTCTGACCACCAAATCTGTCATTTATATAGAGGCTTGGAAACTTCCTATCTGGACATGTGATTTTTGTAATGTTATATTTTTATTGATGGGGCTGCAACAACTTACGCTGCTTCATCGATTCTCAATTTGAGGATGTCTTTCTTTATCAGGGATGGATCAAGGAAGGAGAAGACGTTTGTATCAGATAGCACACATCCTAAGCAGTCACCGTGTGAGCTTAAATTAGAATTGATGCAGATTGGAAGGGCGTTTAAGACTTCAGAACCTTTGGAAGTTTCCCTGCTTTATCTTGTGCACAAGATGTGTCACCTGTTTGGGCTGCCCATTTGGACTTTTCATCTCCATTTTGTCCCTTTATTTTGAAAATTTTTTTTCTTAGGTAGTCTGGCTAAGGGGATGGGTCCCAGAGAGGATTGTGAGGCAATATGAACTAACGTGTGAGGAAAATAAGCTCACATGGTGTGGTCACTAGGTTCGAAACCCTGACAGCTGCTGCCTCTTACCACTAGGGTAAGATGCCGGTCTCTATTTTGAAGATTGTTTTAAGGTAAAAAAGAGGGGCTGTTGGTGGCAGATGCAGTTCTGCTAGGAAGAAATAAACTATGAGTGCTGCTATTTAAACATATAAAATTCTATCCCTGTTTAAACATCAAAAAATGATTTCAGCTGTAAAGACCCGACTAACACCCTATTATCACATCTTTATGCAACAATCTGATGTTATTGTGCTGGTTCATTGTACACTAAAATAGTGCCTATTTGGTCAGTCTATTTCTTGACTCTTATTATCTTAAAGAGGTTTAGAAACGCAAATAGATCATTTGGCAACCGTAATAGGATTCTCCACTTCAAACCTCACAGAGGTTTTACCTCTATTTAGGCGTGACTCTTTTGTCATCTTTTTTTAAAATTCTGAGATCCTAAATGACAATACAATCCGTTGGTGATGTTAAGAAGGCCAAGAATGGCTAGTGGTTCAAATTTCAACGGTTGATGTTGTTTGGATCTTGAGATCTATGCAAAAAAAAAAAAAAAAAGTGGCCTGTTGGATGTAAATTTCTGAATTTTGTGGGCTCCATAATTACGATTGAAACCGTTAATCTTATTTAGAAGGGCAAAAATGGCTACGAGGTCAAGAATTGCCCTTTGATTCCTAGTAGATCTTGAGAAAATTCCTGAAAAATGTAGCCTGTTGATGTCCCATGGACTCTATGCTAGGTTTTGTACATCTGCCTCGGCAGTATGTTTTTTCAAATTATTTTTTTTAAATTTTGGGGCCATAAATCACGATCTAAACCATTAGATATATTTAGTAGGTTAAACGCTAATATCGATTAAAATTTCAACCATTGGATCATCATATATTTTGAGATATTTGTAAAAAATCCACATTATTACATATAATTTACATAATTTGTGGGCCCCAAACGTAACATCCAAACCATTAATTCTCTTTGTAAGGCTAAACACAACAATGTAGTCAATTTTCAATTTTGATTCCTTGTGGATCTCAAGTGATTTAAGAAAAACTTTCATTGTCGACTAAAAAAATCTTTTACAATTCATTTTTGTGTTTAGCCAAACAAACTTATTTTTAAACGTTCGTTTCAAATAGGGCCATTTGAAATATATCTATTTCATGCTGATCTATTACATATATATATACATATGTAAAAGATTTGCCAAACAAGCCCACTACTGTGTCTTAAAATGTTAAAGAAAATGGAGCTTTTCATTGGACTGGATCTGTGCCTAGCATTAGTCTGATCATAGGGTCTAAAAATACAACAGAGAGTCCAGCCTTTGAGCTGTAAAATCCAAACCACTTAAAAGTAGTCTCATCACAGGCCGATAAATAAATCACTGTATCTTCCTTATGAAATCTAAAATCAGAACCACTCATAAGAGAACCCCTTTCAGACTATTGACGTTGGCACAGATAACATCCAATGGGAATTGTGCTCAAGTGTTTTAATTGTCTAGATTGATCACATGCAAAATACCCGTTTTAATACCCTTTGTTAATGCATGGCCCTTCATGTCCTCGTTCTCGTAATGTGCTTAGGTCTTGTATGCATTTGTTTTTACAACAAGCAGTAAAGGTGGTGTTTTTTTTTTTTACTATAAAGATGAAATTAGAAGTAAGGATATAATGTGATGTTCTTTACCTCAGCGTGTTTGAATTAAAAAGTGAAATGGAGAATTAAAATTATGACGTGACATCACTTACCTTTTATTGCCTGAACAAGTAATATTCTTTTTACCACAAAAAAAAGAAAAGTGCGGCGTAGTAAACTTTTTAAACTTTTTGACAAAGAAGGTGCGTTTTTAATTTTCACTCTTTCACTTTCATCTTGCCTCATGCTATCAAAAAAAGATAAAATAAAAAAAAAGGGATTTACCACGCGGACATCCTTCTTATCTATACTCCACAGTCCACACCCTTGAACCAGTGTATTTAGAATTAGAGGTCTTATACTTCCCCGGTTCGCAGCATTGAAGGATCCGGAAAGAATGTTTCCATTTCCAACAATATGGCATTTTTACCCAAAAAAGAGAACTTTCAACAATATGCATAGCCGTAAATGGGGAGGCCATCTATCAAATAACCCTTTGAGGGGATTGCACTGTATTTCTTTTGTCCATACATTTAAACGGCAGCCCTTAGGACCATTTAATTGAATGAGAAAAATTTCCTGGCCGCCACCAGACAAGGATTTTGTATTTTATTGTGTGGGCCATTTATGTTTGTGCCCATGATATCAATTGTTTGAATCAACCATCCATGGGCTCAAATTGGAGCCCACCGCAGACTTTCTCTGATTTTTAGCATTGCCGATTTGTTTTGTCATTCAAATTGTTGTTATTTGACAATGCAGAGAAGAGGTTTCCGCTAAACAGTCCTCTCTGTCGATGATAATGGGGTTGCCAATGGACGGTGACAATGAATTAAATCTAATGTTGTAAAATTGATTAGGAGGATTAAGGGTTATTTGTGCTTTACTCCAAAGTTGAGATGATCTCCTAAGATGAACGATCTGGATCATTG
This sequence comes from Sextonia rubra, assembly GCA_037013555.1. Lineage (NCBI taxonomy): Eukaryota > Viridiplantae > Streptophyta > Magnoliopsida > Laurales > Lauraceae > Sextonia > Sextonia rubra. Next base: position 2,551,248 of record JASUAD010000027.1, read on the forward strand.
GATGATGTGCCCGAGCCTCCAATTAGTGATTGATCATAACAAAAACTAGATCCTTCTTAATGGTCCAATTCCAAACGTTTCTACTTATATTATTGGAATGAAAGGCACCACATTCATTGTAATCATCTTTAGATAATCTTAATTCTCCAAGAGATATGGTCAAGGGGATTTTGAACCCATGACCTCTATCTAACCCTTTAATAAATAACTTAACAACTACAACACTCAAATATGTATATATATTTATATACTAAAAAATGCCAAAACTAATAATATGAAGTGTGGATCCTAACTACGTGAATTATGCCCATGCTTAGCACCAATTATTGTATTAAATCCAAATTATGCAAAGCACTAATAAGAAGTCACAAAGCAGAACATTTTGCTGCTTCTAGTGGCTGGCATGGATGAAGGACATAGCTTTTGCAATTGGGTTTATATAAAAAAAAAGCAAAAACTTTTGAAAATAGCAGAAATGAAGATCCTTATTCTTAATAGATTTTAGGATGTTGAAATGCACATAAATTTAAGTGGAATAAGAAAATCATGAAAGTTTGACCAATATATTCTATAGCTAGTGCGGTCAACAGACATGGACAATTTGATGTTCCTTTTCTTACTCAAAACAGATTATGAATCTGGAACATCATACTTCAATTGAAAACCATATGCTTCTAATCCTTGGGTCATGTTGCTTTTTTATTCTTTCCTTCCTTGAGGAATTTATCAAAACTAATTAGGTGATTATCAGGAAAACATTTTTGCTGGTAAAAATTAAAGGGTTTTCAAAACTTGGATAAAAACTTTGTAATATAAAATGAAAATGGAAAATAGTTTTAGTGGACTTCACTAAGTGATTCAGTTTTCTAAATTAAGCCCCTCTCATCAACCCAAGGGGTGCCCCGGAGCACGATTTGCTCCGGAGATTGCATGTTTGAGCTGTACTACCATACTGAGGCCACTATAAAAAAAAGAACCCTTTCCATTAAACGCGGTGGATTAATCCAAGGTGGACCATTGTTGCTTTGAAGCTGGACCCAAAGTTCAATCAGGGCCTTTACCCGGATCATGGGCGAGGCTTTGAGCTGGGTGGACTGCCCTTGATGAGGCCCTTAATTCAGACGATCCCAGCTGCACATCAATTGCCTATTCTTGATTTTGGGTTGTGATCATCCAAACAAGATGGTGGATACTGGGCTTCTAAGTGGGGCTTCTTCATCACAAACGCATTGCATCTATGGTGGGGCCAAACTGTCCACCGTCTCAAATCACTCTGAAAAGAGGCAGGAGTTTCGATTGGAGTCTTTGGCAAATAAAATGGCATATGAATTTCAATTCCTCTACAAATCAGAAATGGTGGGGGAGTTGTATCTGTAGCCAAAAGAACTGGGAAAAGGCAAAAAAAACTGCTTTTGTTTCTGTTGGAGAGAAGCAGCTGACCGTTTTTGCTATTTCCAATACCACAATTGCAATTTGCAATGGCCATTGAAGCGCCACACAGTACCACTACATACATACATAATTAAAAATATATACATATAGAAATCATCCCATGTAGACAAATGGGTGTTGGAATAATCTTCACAAAGAGAAATCAGAAGCTTAGATCTCTCTGTCTCTATATCTATAAGGTGAGCTTATTTTGCTTTCTTTCTTTTCTTCCCAGATTCCAGAGAGTTTAAGTCTTGCTGCTGTATATTTTTTTTCTTCTTCCAATTTGATTGGGAGCCTTAGCATTTGGTACTTTGGGTACTTTGGGTACTTTGGGTACTTGCTTTTTCTTTGTAGTGATCATGGGTGATTTTATTTTCCTTTCTTCTGTTTTTGAAGGTTCTCTATTCTTGGGTCTTGTTGGTTTTTTCTGATATGAATGCTTAAGTGATAATGATTCTTTGAATTCCCATTTGTGTGTGTGTGGTTTTTGAAAGTCTATGTTTGTTTCTTTTAAAAAGAGTCCTTTTTGGATGATACTAGATGTGATTGGGATTCATGCTAGAATCAGTTTTTTTAAGTTGGGTTGTTGTGCTTTTTATTTGTTGTTCGAATAATGATCTGTGATTTATTGAATTCCAATGTGGGCTTTGGAAAAGGGTATTTCGGCTATGATTCTCATACTTGTCAAGGTTTTCTCTTGGATACATAGGACTTGAAAACTTTAAATCTAGAGTTCTTTCAGTTGGATACTTTTTTATCCTGCTTGGGTGCTATCTTGGGTCCTGTTGGTTATCATGAAATGGTAAATGCCAATGATCCTTTGAATTTGGACACATGCTCTCCTTCTTCTTCTTCTTCCTCTTCTACTTCTTCTTCAGAAAGAGCCCTTTGGTTTATAGGTGATTCGTGGGGAACGTTTCTGCTAATTGGGATCCTGGTGGTTTTCATGGTAGGATAGTTTGTTCAGAAGGGTTGTTGATTTGTTGGTAATGCCTTTGCTAATTGGGGTCGTGCTGGTTTTCATGGTAGGACAGTTTTTTTCAGATGGGCTGTTCTAATAATCCATGGTCTTCTGAATTTCAATATCTGCGGTATTGATTTTCTTTTCTTTGTGCTGGGTTGTTGTAATAATCCTTGGTCTTTTGAATTTAACTGTGCATCTTGAACATGTCTTTCTCCGGGTTATCATATTGAATGGGTATAATGCTTTTTTTAACTTAATCTTAGTTCCAGTATTTCCTAATTCAGATTTTGTCAGTTGCTTCTTTTCGGGTTTCGTACTATTTCGTGATCATCTGAATTCCCATGTGGGTTTTGAAAAACTCTAGTTGGGTGTTGATGAAATTCTTCATTTAGTGTGATTTTGTTTTAGCCTTGGCCTTGGTAATTTTCATATTATGGGACTGCTTCATTTCATTTTCGTGAATGTAAAATTCTGTGGTCTTCTTAGTTTCCTTTTGGTTTTAATAAGTCTTTTTCTGTGGCAATAGAAGTACTTGTGAAGACTCCTGCTAATCTTGTGTGCTTTCAGTGGAGTACTCTTATTTTGCATATGGGATGTTTGAAACTTCATGTGAAAATCAATAACTTCTATTTTTGTGTGTTTTCAAGATGAATGCTATTTTATGAAGCAGAATGATAGTTATTGGTGGTGGGAAATAGGTCACTTTTGTTGTATGTTTTAATGTTTATCGATTGGTTTTGGCGTAATGTAAGAGAGGTCTATTGCGTATTGGAGTTGTCTCCCGTGAACCTTGTTGTGCGCGTGTGTGCAAAGGCAACCAAGATCAACCAATCACCACACAAGAAGACAAGAAGATTTACGTGGTTCGGCAAAGATGCCTACGTCCACGAGAAACTAATTTCCACTAGGTTCTCCTCCAATCTGTGAAACCACAGCCTTGGAATCTCAGCCACTCTCAGCCTCTCTGACTGACTGACTGACTGTCCAGGGTTACAGATTACATCATATATATAACCAGTACATCCTTATCCCCCAAGAACTCTATCTCAAAAAAAAGGAAAGTTCTAACATATTAGAAAACTACTATTTGACAAAATAGGAAATTCCTAATATCATTAGGAAACCACCCCAGATATAGAACCTAATCATGGTCTGGACCCACATGGCCAACAATCTCCCCCTCCAGACCATAGGGAAGATGCCCTGAACCCCTTACTGGGAGTTCAGTCCGGCCAACTCTGAACACAGCTCCAGCTTTCCCTTAGACACAACCTTGGTCATCATGTCCGAGGGATTCTTGTCTGAATGAATCTTTTCCAGCTTCATAAAGTTCTTCTCGATCACCTCACGAATCCAATGGTACTTGATATCAACGTGCTTCATGCGACCATGATATGTAGCATTCTCACTGAAATCCATAGCACTCTGACTATCACAGTAAACTACATATTCTTCTTGCTTCAAACCGAGTTCTTGAAGGAATCTCTTCAACCAAAGTATCTCTCTCCCTGCTTCATTAGCAGCTATGTATTCTGCTTCAGTTGTAGACTGTGTTGTACACTTCTGTAACTTTGATTGCCAGGAAATAGCTCCCCCTACAAAAGTAAACAGATAACCAGAAGTCGACAACCGACGATCAAGATCGCCTGCAAAATCAGCATCAGTATAACCTTCCATGACTGGTTTTGAGCCTCCGAAACATAAGCACACCTTGGAAGTACCTCTCAAATACCTAAAGATCCACTTCACTGCTTCCCAATGCTCTTTTCCAAGGTTTGCGAGAAATCGACTCACTAAACTCACAGCATGAGCAATGTCTGGCCGTGTACAAACCATGGCATACATGAGACTCCCCACAGCAGAGGAGTAAGGAACACATGCCATCCGTTCCTTTTCATCATCTGTAGTAGGACACAAGCGCTTGCTTAGTTTGAAGTGACTGGCTAGAGGTATGCTAACTGGCTTAGCATTCTTCATGTTGAATCGCTCGAGAACTCGTTCAACATATTTCTCCTGTGACAACCACAGCTGCTTGGAATTCCTATCACGACATATTTGCATGCCCAATATCGTTCGTGCGGGACCCAAGTCTTTCATGTTAAACGACTTTGACATCTCCTCTTTTAACTTACCAATCAACTTGCTATCCTGTCCAACTATCAGCATATCATCTACATATAAAAGAAGGATGATGAACCTGCCATCGATAAATCGACTAACATAGACACAATGATCTGCAGTTGTCCTCCGGTACCCATGACTCAACATGAATGAATCAAACTTCTTGTACCACTGTCTCGGTGCTTGCTTCAGCCCGTAGAGACTCTTCTTCAACTTGCAAACCATCTGTTCTTTTCCTTCTACCTCAAACCCCGCTGGCTGAGTCATGTAGATCTCTTCTTTCAAGTCACCGTGAATAAACGCGGTCTTCACGTCCATCTGTTCAAGCTCAAGGTCCATGCTGGCGGCTAGACCCAAAACGATTCTGATAGAAGTCATTTTCACAACAGGAGAGAAAACATCACTGAAGTCGATACCCTTCGTTTGTGCGAAACCTTTTACCACTAACCGTGCTTTGTGCTTCACCACTTTTCCATTCTCATCCTTTTTCAGCTTGAACACCCATTTGTTTTTCAGAACATTCCTATCTTTAGGAAGTTGCACCAGCTCATAAGTTTTGTTCTTCTTCAAAGAACTCATCCCATCTTGCATAGCCTTCATCCACTCATCTTTATCAGCATGAGTCATTGCTTCTAGGAAGCTAGCTAGCTCTCCCTCATCAGTAAGCAACACATATTCGGATGCAGGATACCTAGTTGATGGTTGACGCTCCCGTGTAGACCTCCTAACTTGAGGTTCCGTGGTTTCAATCCGAGGAGACTGCTGCTCCCTCTGCTCAACACCCTCATCATCTGGCAACCCCTGTACCTCATTACGTTCCGGATCGTTTTGTCCACCTTCTCCACCTGTAATCTGCACCGAAGAAGGAGTTGGTGTGAGATCAACCACTCCATCAACTTTCTCAGAAGACTTATCAATCTTCTCAACATCTCCAAAGAACTGATCTTCATGAAAAACCACATCCCTACTTCTGATAAGTTTCCTCTTCTCTGGATCCCATAATCTGTAGCCAAACTCATCTCCACCAAAACCAAGAAAGATGCAACTCACTGCCTTATCGTCCAACTTGGAACATTGCTCCTTTGGTACATGTACAAACGCTTTACACCCAAACACCTTCAAATGTAAATAGGAAACATTTTTACCTGTCCATCTTCTTTCTGGAAGATCATAATTCAAAGGAACTGAGAAAGATCTGTTAATCAGATAAACGGCAGTCAGAACGACTTCACCCCAGAATGACTTAGGCAACCGTGCTAATTTTATCATGTATCTCATCTTCTTAAGAATAGTGCGGTTCATTCTCTCTGCCACACCATTGTGCTGTGGAGTACCAGGAACTGTCTTTTCATGTCTAATGCCATGCTTCAAGCAAAAGCTTTTGAACTGGTTGGATGTGTATTCACCCCCATTATCTGAACGGAGACACTTTAAGAGTTTACCTGTTTCTCTTTTAACCTGGACATGAAACTGTTGAAACATCTAGAATACTTGATTCTTCGATTTCAACAGATAAACCCAGACTTTCCTGGATGCATCATCGATGAACGTGACAAAGTACTTATTGCCACCCAATGATTCTACCTCTATGGGACCACAAACATCAAAATATACCAAATCCAACACATGTGATTTCAATTTTGATGTCGAAGAGAAAGTAACCCTATGCTGTTTACCATATAAATAATAATCACAAGGGTCAAGGGATATACCTTTGGAGCAAGGAATTAAATCCTTCTTTGCCAACATCTGCAAGCCTTTCTCACTCATATGACCAAGCCTCTTATGCCACAGATTCAGAGAGGAATTGTCTTGAACTGCATTCAACGCATCTTTGCACAGCTTTACATGTGTTTTATAAAGAGTATTACCTGCTGTACCTCTCGCAATAACAAGAAACCCTTTAGTGAGCTTCCATCTATCATTTCCGAAGTAATTCTCATAACCTGCACGGTCCAATGCAGTCCCGGAAATCAGATTCAACCGTAGATCAGGAACATGTCGCACATCTTTCAGCTTCATTGTGCAACCAATATCGGTTTTAATGCAGACGTCACCGATACCAATAATATCTGAATGACTCGTGTTGCCCATCTTCACAGTACCAAAGTCACCTGCTTTGTACGTCGTGAACATCTCCTTGCAGGGAGTAGCATGGTAGGATGCTGCTGTGTCAACAACCCACTCAACCTGACCATCTGCAACACTCAAACACTTATCATCATCGCCGGCGAGCACCACTACTTCCTGTTCCAAAGTAGCTGTAGTGTTATCATTGTCATTCTTCTTCTCATTATTGGATCCTTTCTGTTCCTTCATGGCAAAACAATTTTTCCTGATGTGGCCCATCTTGCCACAGAAAAAGCACTTTACAGACTTTTTCTTACTCTGTGATTCACTGCTAGACTTAGACTGTGATTCACAAGCTTTCTGATCAAGAAGGTTTTGTTTACTGAAGTCTTTTTATCATACATTGCTTCTAGTTTTTTCCAAAGGGTATTCGCATTGGTTTCATTAGACACGTGGTGAAACATACTGTTATCAACCCACTGTCTGATGTGACCAATCGCTTTTCTATGTAATTTATTCCAATCAGCATCTTGCATATCTTTCGGTCGGGCACTATCCCCCTCAATGGGATCATGGAGGTCTTTACAATAGAGAATATCATCCATCTTCGGTTTCCAAATCAACCAATTGGAATAGTTGAGTTTAACCATTGTAGTGTTGATAGTATTGTTCTCCATCTTAATCAAATTAAGTAACAGGAAAAATAAATAATTAACACTGACCTCAACTCTTGCACCAAGCTGTAGATCTCGTCAACACGAGCACGCTGGAAGAAACGGATCTGAAATCTGACCCCGGATGGATCCAATATCGCAAAAATGGTTTTCTGCCCTCCCGATTTGGTCAAACTCCTTGTTGACCATCAAACAGCCAATCTTATTCCACTAACACGTAGATCTGCTCGAAACGAGTCCGTAAGCGCAAATGGATCTCCGATCAGACGTCGAATGATCAAGATATCGCAGAAACAAATTCCTGCCGTCAATCTGGTCAACTCTGTCCGTTGACCGTCTGTCCGATGACATGGGCTGACATCAGCCTGATGACGTCACGCTGTTGACGTCTGCGCGGCAGTTGACGGGCTGGACCGTCTATTGCCGGGTTCAGGTCGACCCAACCCGAACCGGCCTGCACTGCTAACGGAACTGGGCTTGCACCGCGGGTTGGTTCTGACCCAACCCGAAACAGAACCCAACCTGAAAAGGTGCTGGGCTGTACTCCAAGGCGGGTCAGTTTTACTGAACCGACCCAACCCAACACCCAAGACCCAGACCCAGAAAACTGGGTCGTCTTTAACAGCGACCCTGTCTACAACCCAGTTGCAGCCTGTGATGCAGCGGCCGGCTGCGCTTCTTCTCCGAAGGACTGGTCCAGTGACTAGCGGCGACGGGAGTCGGCGGCAACTGCGACGGCGACGGCGGCGGGCGGAAGCGATCGGCGACCGGTAAGTGCAGTCCGAAAATTTTTTTTTTCTTTCGATCTTCTTTTTCCTTCTCCAATTTTCTTCCTCAGAACCAGTAGTCAAGGAATGTGTTGCCGATGAAGATGTGTAATCTACAACTGAGAACCCTCTCTCTGTCGTCTTCTTCCAACAACTGCAGAACCAGATCACGTCTGATCTCTCCCGTGGCCCACACAGAGATCACGTCTGATCTCTTCCCGTTGATCTTCCACACACAACTTTGACGGTCTGATACCACTTGTTGTGCGCGTGTGTACAAAGGCAACCAAGATCAACCAATCACTACACAAGAAGACAAGAAGATTTACGTGGTTCAGCAAAGATGCCTACGTCCACAGGAAACTAATTTCCACTAGGTTCTCCTCCAATCTGTGAAACCACAGCCTTGGAATCTCAGCCACTCTCAGCCTCTCTGACTGCCTGACTGACTGTCCAGGGTTACAGATTACATCATATATATAACCAGTACATCCTTATCCCCCAAGAACTCTATCTCAAGAAAAAGGAAAGTCCTAACCCATTAGAAAACTATTATTTGACAAAATAAGAAATTCCTAATATCATTAGGAAACCACCCCAGATATAGAACCCAATCATGGTCTGGACCCACATGGCCAACAAACATATCCTTACTAGGACCCTACAAAGAGAGTAGATTTAGAGAGATAGTAATGTGAAAATATATAAACAGTAACAAAGAAACTTCCATCAATGTTCCCTAGGCGCTTTGCTCCACCAATTGCCATCCTCACAGAATAACACCATTCTCTATAGTTTTCTATCAAACAATTCCACTGTGATTTAGGCATTAGGATTGATGTTTTCTATAGGTTGAACACATTTTGAGTTCCACCGGAAACTTCTTTTTTAGGATTAGAGGCATCATTCTCTACTTTTGACCCCATATTAACACACTTGTGCTTTATTATTCACTGACTAAATCATGTAACAACAACCAAAGGTCTGATTTGTGAGGATTGTACTCTTTCACAATTTATTTCAACTTAGAAGACATTTCTTTCCAATAAAACTTGTTCTACATCAAGTTTTGCAACAAAAAAAATAGAGAAAACAACTTTTCTCTCCTGTAATGTGCATCAACACTCTGTAGTACTAGACAACACCTTACCTTAGCATACCGTTCACAAAAAAAAAGTTATCCATAGATTGCCAAAGCTTCAGTCGACCATGAAATAGAAATGTCAACCATCACAAAGGTGCTAATAATTGTCAACCTTCACTCCAAAGCCTCAAGGGGGCTGCCGACAGCCACCTGGTTCACCCAGGGCAGAGAGCCTCTAAAACCTGAAATTTCTTTAAATCTCAAGGCAACTTTGCATGATGATCTCTAAGGCTCTAATACTGAATTGGTTTTCTAAATCTAAAGGATAATAAGGTTTTACGAAGAAGAAGAAAGAGAAAGAAGAGAGAAGAAAAGAGAACAGGTCATTCAATTGGGGTTGGAAAGAAGAGAAAGAAGACATAAGGAGAGATAGGAGAACCATAGGGTTGGATGACCATACTCGATGTTATTTCATATTAAGTGAGAACTATAATAACACAACAGCCCCTGTGGATTTTCTGTAATTACGTAGAATCTTACGAACTACAGAAATTACATATAAGTCGCTCCACAAAGTGAAATAAGCACAAAAGCAATAAATACAAGAAGATACATGTCGATTTTAACCCCCAAGGAAAATAAACCATTAAGTGATTTCTACGTGCCATTAGATACTGGTAATGATAAAAGTAAAAGAGGTCAATCATAGCTTGGGATGCAACTACCTTACCGAGTTGAGTAACAAACTCCCAATCATCAGCTAGTTGCTTCTTCAATGTCAATGGGAATTGGATCTTCACATGCCCTTTTGTTGATCTTGTATCCTTATAACATCATATGATGAAAATCAGAGACATTCCACAAGTATCAATTGTGATCTCATTGTACTTATTTTTTTAAAAGGATATAGAGAAAAAAAAACTTTAGTTTTTCAACTGAGTTAAAATCCAGAGGGAGAATACAATCATCAAGACCTTTTGAAAACCAATTGATATCCAAAAGGGTGAGAATAGGAATCCAAGCTATGGTCAAAAGAACTATATCAAGTTTGAGATGTGTACAATTCCATCCATCTGTCATAAGAAATATGCGCAACCTTAATGTATTTAGTCCTTACAAAAGACTAGTAGGTTACAATAATTTATAGAATACTTTTAACTACAAAAAATCATTGACAACTCATTAAAAACTATAGGTGACATCAAGACATCAAGATAGATTAGGAATTACAATAAAGTAAGGAATAGACTCAAAAATAACATAATGAAATTGTGGTGTGTAGAATTTAAATAATTACAATAAACCTTCTCACAAGAAGCAGGGACAACCTTGATGAGAATCAAGAAGCAAAATAAGAAAAAGATAGTCACGAGAACATGACTAATTAAAAAAAGACAATTATATTGGATGAGAATTAAGCACTCAAGCACACCTCAATTCCATAGTCACCCTTCTGTTTCTTGCTTCTACCTACTGCAATCACAGTCCACAATTCAACACATTAAATCCTTCAAGTTAACAAACATATTTTCTTGATTTTCATTTTTCCCTGATGATATAATAAAACACCAAGGCCTAGAACTACACATTGATTGAGTAGAATATATCTTAAAAATAGCACACAGGAAAATATCAAATCATCATATAATATGAAACAACTTAGAATTGATGGGAATGTTGTTGGTTCAATTTCATGGTAGTAGAAGTGCAGGTTTACCCACAAAAATCACAAAAAAGTAGTTTACCCACAAAAATCACAAAAAAGTAGTCTTGTGTATAAAGGAATTAAGAACAATGGAATGATGTTTTGTTTCTGTTTGAATGTGAATTGATATTATTGGAATAAATTTTTTTTCAATGCTTCTTTTGCTATGATGTGTAATTTAATCCTATTAAGTGTGTTTCTGGAGATCTTTCGTCCTATTGTGAGAACTGTGGATTTCAGAAAAGATTGATCAAGAAAGGAGGAGAATTGGAGAGTGGAAAAAGAAAAATCTAAGTTTAGAGGTTTGCATTTAGCATTCGTGTTTGATTTTCATTGTTTTTTCAGAAATCATCCCTCGTTATGTCACTGTAGTTCTTGGATTTTGATTTTTCGTCTCTGTTTTTCCTTGATATGAAGAGGAATCTCCTTACAAAGGATGGATTCGATTCTACAAACTCTGAAATCGGAGGAAATGTTGTTGTTTTCTTTGGAAATTGCTTTCTTGATTTGATCTTCTGAATGCTGCTGTGTCTTGAGATTTCTGTTCTTAATTATAATTGGACAGAGTCGGATGAAATTCCTCTGAACAACAATTTGAGATCGATATCTATGGGCAGCAGTAGCACCTTGATCTTTGTCCACCCAGAAGAGCTCACATTTCAGGGTAAAGTTCCCTCCTTTCTTTGTGGATTTTGTGTTTGGTTTGATCTCACATACAATTCAATCTAAACAACTTTGAACCCCATGAACTTTTGTGGGATCTCCAAATTAGGAAAAAAAAGATCTCTATTTTTTTGTTACTAATGAGCAATGATGTAGCTTATGGTGAGTAATTTGTAATTTTCCATGGCAGTTGAGCTAGAGAAGCAGAGCTATTGCGAGCTCAAAGTAGTGAACAACACAGAACATCATTGTCTAACTAGACTTACATTCCATTTTAATATTATTGTTAAGTCATCACTTTCTGCTCACTTTGTTTCTATTTTCTTGTATAAACTGTAGCTTAGGCAATAACTTAGTGAACTGATTTCATGGTGCTTGATTGGCATTTGACACGGTTTACATCAGTTTTTTGCTTTGCTCTTGTGAAGCTCATCTGGATCCATTTGAATTGCAAGGCTTCGTGGGATGGAAAGGAGGACTGAGAGAAAAAAGCAGCCCCATTGGATTATCTTAACTGATGACTTAAGGGCCTCAACTATGCATTTTCTGTGAGATTCAATCAAATGGGCGGATATGGGTTGGACGAGTGTCATTGGGTTGACATTGATTCATGCAAGGCTATTGAGTGTGAAGAGATTGAATTGATTGTAAATGGCCCCATTTGCATATAATGAAGGGAGAATGAAAACGCATGCCAACTTGTATTGATGAATCCATACTTAATTGTTGTGTTCTAGTTGCCTGTGTTCTACTGATTTACTTTATGCTTATTTTAGGGGAAAAAAGGTGTTTGGATCAAATTGCCGATTGAACTTGTACACCTTGTTCAAGCAGCTATTGAGGTACTTTATTTTCTCTATTTGATGCGTTCTGAGAAGGGAAAGTGAAATTTTTTATTATCTAAGGGCCAATTGTAATCAACAACAAACAATAAGGTCTACTATTCGAGCATCTGTCTGATGCTTTTGTCATTTATATTCTTATCATTCAAATGATTCTGAAGATGGAATCAAATCATTTACTATTTTCATTTTACTAATTATCAAATTATTCTTAAGGAATCTGGATTAAATTTGTTTTGTACAAATGTATAAGTATTCAATTTCTTTGAGGGTCACTTAATTTATATATTTAGTGTTTTATATTTTTATGAATTTATATTTATTTTTAATTTTGGGTTATATTTAGAGAACTTAAAAAAAGTTTTACCAAAATTCCGAATTGGCTGAAACATTTCAGTCTGGAGCCAAATCGAAATAGGTCCAAAACAAAATTACCAACTAATGGTATTCCTGTATTTTGACATTTTCAATTTCCCTACATACTAGCTAAATATTGATTTGCAGGAGGGATTTTGGTACCACCATGCTGAGCCAAAATACTTGATGCTTAAGTGTATTGGATTCCTGACACTGTTCATACAATCCCAATAAATGCGATGCACAGAGTGGGCATTGGTGCTTTTGTGATGAATGATAAAAAAGAGGTACATCTTAATCCCAATCACCCATCTTTTTAATCTTCCAGTCACTTATTTGGTTAAAACCATCTAAAGATTAAAACATTGTTTGGATATTTGTTCCTCATATTAATTTGGCGTGGCCAAGGGGCAACAAGGCATGTAAAAACATGTACTATTCATATAAAGATTTTTTGGTGTCCAAAGCACACCTTTTCTTCTTTAACTTTAAAACTCTGAAGAAGTCACATGCTGTCAAACACCTGGCTGTTGCATATGGAAGAAAAGCGCTTCCAGATATTTTAGTAATCTTGATTTCTTGCTCAATTCACATTTTTTCTATTTTCTACCCTAGACCCCCTACCAATAAAGATCAAGATCTCTTTCTTTTTTTCTTTTTTTAGATTTCCTCAGCATGATCTGATTTTTATTCAACTTGTAGATAGAATAGTTTTTTGTTTGTGTGTTTTTGTTTTTCTTTCTTTCTTTCTAAAATAAAGCAACTTGGCTTCTCATTTTAAAATATATGAAGTTTTAAACTGCTTTATAATTTTTCCAATTTTGGTGAGGTCGTTGTGATGGTTCTGTAGTTTGGATGAGAAGATCCTATTGTTTGGCAGGTGTTGGTAGTCCAAGAAAAGAGTGGGCGTTTCCAGGGCACAGGCATATGGAAATTTCCAACTGGAGTTATTGATGAGGTACATCTGTCTACTTAAAATTCAAGAAGCTTCTCCTTTGGTGTACCAAAAATGAAGATGTTCATTCACCCCATATTGATGTCTTTACTAAATAGGGTGAGGATATTTCTGCCAGGGCTGTAAGGGAAGTGAAAGAAGAGACAGGAGTAAGTGGTATCTAATTTATTGACCTTTATAATGAAGCAGATTGACGCCGAATTTATTGAAGTTATTGCATTCAGGTATATAGTTTGCTTATCTGAAAGAATTCTATGTGCATTTAAGTTTGAAATGTTCACATTAATTTGTACGCTCTATTTTGCTTATGGCAGGTGGAACCCATTTTCTGAATTGTTAATGCGTGTAACCCTACCCATCGCTTTTCTCATGCCATATCTTTTAGGAACTCAGTAAAAGGTCAGTACCCAATACCGGTCCCACCGAAGCATGGTCTTGGGAGGGCACAAACTGGAGATAGACCTAACCTTTGTCAATTTTGCATAGAGTGGCTGTTCGCAAGTCTTGAACCTGCATTATCACACATGGCACCTAAGACTTTTACCAATGCACCAACACAATGACCCTTGGACTCAGTAATGAAATAAAATGAATGAAAAACTTTTGGACTTATCTATTCCAAAATTTCTAGCAGTGTTGTGCAGCTCATTTGGATCCTTCAAATCTATGAGAGTTCCCTTTTGCAAAGTTTCTGTGATATCCAGGAAAATTAGTTGCCTTTTGCAATGTTTTCTCATAGAAGTCATGCCGCACCAAAACATTGAAACTGAGGAGCGAGTAAAAGCTGAAACCTTTTTGCAGCTTTTCCAATTTCCATAGAATGTTTCTCAAACATGCCCTCAAAGAATGATTACATTTACCATTCAAAAAAGAGGAAAAAAAAAGGAGAGGGGTTCCATTGAGTGTAATCATGAAGTTCAAGTGACTGGCAGGTCCACCTGGATCAGGAAAAGGCACTCAGTCACCTATTATAAGGATGAATATTGCCTATGTCATTTGACCACTGGTGATATGTTGAAAGCTATTCTAGCTGCTAAAACCCCTCTTGGAGTAAAAGCAAAAGAAGCAATGAACAAGGTACTGTCTGTATGATGTGATGTTTAAATAATATTTAGTCATCATGTATGTGTTATGCTTTCTTATAATTATTTGATCAATCATATTGTTTTAGGAGTAATTTTTTTTCCTGATTTCTATTTTAAGAGTTAGATTAATGAGATGTTTTAATTTTTGTCACATTATTCTGAAGGGTGATCTTGTCTAGGATGACTTGGTGGTTGGGATAATCGATGGAGCAATTAGGAAGCCATCATGCCAGAAAGGTTTTATACTTGATGGGTTCCCCAGGACAGTAGTCTAAGCAGAAAAGGCATTCCTTTTTCCTCTAATATCATATGTTAGCATGAAGTGATAAAGATATTTTTTATTGACATTCAAGTGACATCCATTAAAAAAGGAATAATTACAGTCAGCTTCTGCTCATGATATATTATTGCTTGATGCAGCTTGATGAAATGCGCGAAAAGCAGGGCAGTAAAATTGATAAGGTCCTCAACTTTGCAATTGATGATGCCACCTTGGAGGAGAGAATTACTGATTGTTGGATCCACCCATCTAGTGGCCGTACCTATCACACAAAGTTTGCACCTCCAGGAGTCCTTGGTGTTGATGATGTAAGCAAATTTAATTGACAATTATATGTTCTAATTGATGATCCGATCTTATTGATTCTTATTCCTTATTTTAACCTCAGTAGAATAAAGAAATGCTCAAAGGTTGCATTGCTATTCTTTTAGTTGATTGGATTCATGTGATTAGTAGTTACATGCATTTTACTTTAGTCCATTATCATGCCCTTGCACTCAAATAAGCTGATTACTTTCTTAAAACAATTTATCCAGAGATATGGTTGCATCAATCTTAATATCCAAAAGAGGACCGCTTTTCATTTACACATGCAATAAACTATGTTCTGATGAGTTTTAGACTGCTTCGGCCTTCCATTCAAAGCTCTTAGTGGTCCAATGCTCTTATTTATGCTTGTGGATTTAGTGCCATTACAAGGATTCTTTCTTTTGTGGATAATATGCAAAGTTATCTTAGATGGAGTCTAGAAGAACCAGTGTGCTTGAGTCACCTCCCATCAGCAGTGCACACCAATAAATTTGCTTAATCCCAATTCCCAAGCTTACAAATGCACACCAACTGGTGCCCTGGGTTGCTATCTTTTACCTTTAATAATTTCTCAAAGTTCAAAACTAATTGAAAACTCCTGTATTGTAAGACCAGATCCTTTAATAAGAGGATCTGGTCTTACAATGATGTCTATGTTGATGGAAAGCTCACTCAGGGAGGATTTGCTTTTTCCATGGTTATAGACCAAAAGTAAGTATCAAGTATTTAGGGTTTTTTCCACCCAAAATTTAAAAAAAAAAAGTAATCGGGATTTCAGGAACCATAGGTTATTCATTGATTATTGGATAAGATATCAAAATGGTCTCAAACACAAATTTCATAGGCTTGTAACTTGCATATGGTTGCATGCAGGTGTCATTCATTTGCTTGTAAATATGTTGAGCTTGGTTTTTATTGGAATTCGCCTTGAACAGCAATTTGGATTTGGTAAGTTGTATTATCATCATTGATATCCTTTGTGTTTTTCCAATGTAATTTGGAAGCCAGATCTGGTCCTATCTTTGTGATATCCCTAAATTTGTCATGATCTTGCAGTGCGGATTGGGATAATTTACCTCCTATGGGACTTGGTGGCAGTATCCTTTCTTCCCTTTTCATGAGAAACAATATTTCTGTTGGGGCATCTGGTGCACTTTTTGGACTACTAGGTGCTATGCTTTCGGAGCTTATCACCAACTGGACTATCTATTCCAACAAGGTGAATGGTCAAATGACATATTGTGGCAACCAGTTATTTCATTTACAAATGTGTTCTTAGTTTCAACTATACTCGGCTTGTGTGTGTTATTACTAACTATTAATATTGTTTTGCTTTTCTAGGCTGCAGCCCTCACAACGCTTGTGGTTATTATTGTTATAAATTTGGCTGTCGGTATCCTACCTCATGTTGGTAATTTTGCCCATATTAGAGGATTCCTGACGGGGTTTCTCCTAGGTTTTGTTTTGTTGGTCCGGCCCCAGTTTGGCTGGATAGTACACCGCAATCTCCCTGCTGTAAGCTAGGTCCAGTCCAAGCACGAGGTCTATCAATACATATTGTGGATAATTGCTGTGGTCTTGTTGATTGTTGGGTAAGCACTACTGAACATGCCAGGATCCATAGTAGTCACAATTCCCTTTTCTGACATTTAGTTTCCACATTCATTCATTTGGGTTAATTTTATTCTATCTTAAGTTTTAACACACTACTTGGATGTGCACTCATAGTCACATTCAGATTAAATATTTTGGTAGAATGGATTGCTTTTCCTCTGGGTTTTGGGGGTGGCACGGATATTAGACGTGTTGAAGGGCATGAGATACTTTTTCTTTCTTTGTGATCCAAGCAGAATCAAAGAAGATCCCTGGTGATTATTTTTGCAGTAAAGTCAGAGTTTGAGTGCCTTACTGAGCATTTCTTTCCTGAAATCTTGTGCTGCCCTAGATACATAGAGGAACATTGAACGTACATTCTACCAAATTATTTAAACCATTTGAATTTTGGGAATTTTCCAAGTCAATGGCATCAATTGGATACATCGTTTAATTAACATGTTTTAAGCACCTCCTGACCATTTGAAAAAAAAAAATGAAGATGGCTGATAGAATCAGAACTTCCAGAGGTTGATATTACTTCTGACATGAGCCAATAGGTGGAAGATTCTCATTGTTTAAATCAACTGTGGTTTTTCCAAAAATCATTCTCTGTTTTCAACTTGTTGAAAGAGGTAGAAGGAAAAAAAAAAGGTTTTCTAATCTTTCTCTTTTTTCAACTTGCTGAAAAAGAGGTAAAAGTAAAAATTTATCTAAAGGAGAGAGAGGATGTAGAAGGCGAAAAAAACCAGTTGACATTGATGTCATTCAATGTTTTGTTGCATTCCTATCTCCAAAGTTGATAGTCATCTGTCCATATAATTTTCATTTTTGCAGATTTGTGGTTGGCCTGGTGATGTTGTTCCGCGGAGAAGATGTGAACAAGCACTGCCACTGGTGCCATTACCTCAGCTGTGTGCTAACATCAAGATGGAACTGTGGGAATTAACATATGTTCACTTTATTAGGAAACTAGAGAGAGGAAGAGAGGTATTAATAGACATGAATCTTAATATATTTTTCTGTACATAGTTTCTAGGTAGTTGGCTGTAACTTTCGTATTTGTGGGATTTTGGATCTTGTGCTATAGATTTATATTATTTGATGAGCATTCTTTAATTTTGTTTACATCATCTGCATTCTGCTAAGTTTGTGTTGATTAGAAACTTCTTCAATTACTGAAGGGGGATCCACTCACACAGTCGCTGCATCTTTTGAAATTGCATTTGAAGTTGACAAGGAAGTTGCAACAGCTGTTACAACAGCATTCATATGAGTTGCAAATTGCCACAATTCCTCAAAAAAAGAGGACTTCCATGACCTACTTTGGAAGATAAGTTAAAACCCAGATACAAGCGAAACAAATCAAGAAATATCAGAGATGCATTTAGAATTAAATGCTGCTGGTTTTAGTTCTTCTAACAGTGACATAGCAGACAGAGAAAGTGGAAAAACAGGCTGCTCACAATAAATAATGTTGCTACAAACTCCAAATTATCAACAGGGCTTATTGATATGATGCTAGATAGGCTTAAGTGTTTGCAAGAAGAAGAGCTGGCTTTTCTTGTCACCATAATAGCAACTTGTGCCCTAAAATTATTGAATGTAACATGAAATTTTAATTATTGTGTTAAAAAAGAATTTTAATGATTGCATTTGTATAAATGTGAATACCACAATTATTCTATTTTATTTTTAAATATATGATTAGTAATGATTTAAAAAACTTATTATTTAAAAAAATATTATTAAAATTGTTTTAAAGAAGTTAAAAAAATGGCAAGAAAATATTAAGAAATAATTTCAAACGGTTTTAAAATTTTGGAATGATTTAAAACCGTTCTAGATTTCCAATTCTGGAACGGTTTTGAACCGTTCCAGAATTGGAAATTTGGAACGGTTCAAACCGTTCCAAAATTGAAAATTTGGAACAATTTTAAATCGTTCCAAAATTTCTATGACACCCATTTTTGGAATGGTTTAAAACTATTCTAGATTCATTTAGGAACAGTTTCAAACCGTTCCAAATGAACACTTTTGGTGTAGTGTTTCCACGTTCTTCACCACCATTCACTTTCATATGGCCCCATCACACCATTCCAGCAATCTTCACTCACCAATTATTTTATCTTCTCTCATCTACCCCTCCCTTGGCGATGAATGAAGATTGAAGATCCTAGGTTATGCGCAAGTCCTTTATTTATTTATTTATTTTTGATGTTTTGATCTAGAGTAAGGAGAGATTTCTTTTTCAAGTTTTTATTGTTTTGGGAATTATTGGTTGCATTGCTCCATTTTAATTTAAAAGACGCAATTAGTGAAGCCAAGGTGTCCCGCCTTGGATCGGCATCGTGTGTTTGTGTGTGGTGACAACATCCACTTGGTGCGGTGTTTTTGCGGTTTTTATTAATTCCGCCAATATGATGTTTACTTTCCCATAATAAAAGAAACTAGATTTCTTTTTATTTTATATTTTATTCATTATATTTAAATGATTTTATTTTTTATTTCTAATTTAATGGATGGTTTATTTATTTTTTCACAATTGGTGTTTTGATGAATTTATGGCTTTGCAGTTTCGTAGTTTAGGTTACGTTTTAGTTTAAGATTTTTTAGATGAGGTTTTATTTCTGATTTTTTAATTTAATTTTCAGATTTGTGATTGTAATTTAAATTTAAATTTCAGATTTGGTAGTTGTACATTTTTATGGATTTTATTAGGCTAGCATTAGCCCTTTTTTTCAATTAGGACATGTTTGTGTGAACACTAGCTCCCTGTGGATATGATTCTAGACTCATTGGGTAAAACTACAATCGTCGACCTTGCAATCATTGTTTTTCGTGGAAGCATGTTTTGTATTGAAACAGGAACTTAAGGCAAAATAAAGATCATTAATCTCAGGTAGAAATTCGGATGTACTCACTAGTCAATTATTTGAAACAGCACCTGTCCGAGGTGCTTCTTTTATGTATTCTTCCATTGTTTCTAGAAATGAAGGAGGTGGCTTCGCAAAAGAGTACATAAAGGACCACAAATAATTCTCAGCACGTGGCACGGATTACAATAATCAAATAAGAAAAATCAATCTACATTACTTCAATTCAAATTTAAAAAATAAGAGAAACCTGTGTCAAAGTTGGAAACTGGAAGTTTCTAGCAAGGTCCAACCCTTTTCAAAACTCATAAAATTCAGTGAGCGCTTCAGCCTATTAAAAGAAGGAAAACAGGTGACTCTTCACATTGATTTGAACTATAATTATGGAACAATGGCAGTTTAAAAAATTGATTTAACCAACACAGACCATGTTTTAAACTTCGGCCAACACCGAATCAACTTGATTCTGGTGGGTACTAAAATAAATCAGGCTTCTGTAGAGGATATTGAGCCTAGATTTGTTCAATTTCAGATGAGTTAGGGGAAACTTGTCCAAAATCAATCCAAAATCAACTCATTCAATATGGGGCTTGAAAGTCTACTAATATCCTCTTTCACCTATTTTTTGCAGACCCCCAAGTCATTTTTGTTCCTCTTTTCCTCCTTCCCTCTCCTGTAACACTCTTTAGAGGTGGTGTTGTGCTACAAGGTACAAACTCCTCTCAAATTGCCACATTCCACTACCTAAAGTCCTTGTTTTTATTATTATTCTCCAAAGTTCACATTTTTTTTCCTTTCTACCATTTGTTTCTGTCTTTAAGGCTTGTAGAGTTTCGAACTACCATCTACCGTAGTAGAAATAAAAATCTCAAACCCTCTCTTTATGTATATGCTTGATAATCTTGAGCAATCAAAGGAGAGCTTGGGGCTTTCACTAGGCATTTTTTATTTTAATTAATGCCAGTTCTAACTTCTAACCATGAACCTCAATACTTCAACATGGACAACATATTGTGTCATATCAAATTTGATATGTCACTTTTTTATGTATAAATCCATGAACCAACCATACCTCACGTCTTTGTTGTATATGGGCATCAGAGCTTGCATTAATATATTAGATCCAAGCCCCAATACCATACAATTATCAGCACTGCATCAACAACTCAGCATTCAATAATTAGACTAAGCATCTCTATAATTGAGATGCATACCGCTTAAATAACTTATTTAGCGCATCTTTATCACCGGAGCCTTGCCACAACTACGTTAGGGTTGGCTACGTAAATTTTGTTTCTATATTCTAGCTTTATCATCTCTATTGTTTTTTTGGGCATTGCCACAAATGGAACCAAGTTGTCTTGGTCCCAATCGCCACTGAGACCGGCACTAGTGTTTAAATCCATGACTAAAACTCAGTCAGCAAGTTGAGTCACTCTTTGAGTCGAGTGGCGGAACCACGTGATGGGTGCTGGGTGCGGTCGCAGCAGGTAGAGTTTGAAACCACTTTGAGGGACACGGCCGTCATTTTCGCTCGCGCTACCCGTCAGAAGTTAGAAATCAAATATCGCGGCAGCCGTCATTTTCTATGTAGGCCGTCTCCCGTCTCCATTAAAGACTGGAAGGCTTTTCTAATTGGACTCCATTGAAAACCCATGCTACAGCCTCGTCGAAGATTCTCCGAAACCCATGCTCCAGCCTCGAAGATTCTCCAAAACGCTATCTCCTCTTCCCCTCCTGACTAGGTTTCGGGACGGACAGCGATCTCTCCCTTCCATCGATCCAAGTCAGGTCAGGTTGCTCTTCTTTCTCTCTATCTCTCCTATCTTCCATCGATTCAATTCCTTCTGTAAAAGAGGCAGAAACATATCTCCTGATTTACTTGCCTTTCTTCTGCTTTGTTTGATTTTTTGGAGGAATCTTTGTTTTGCGGATTTCATCTTGTACTTTGTGTTATTAATGGGAGTGCAAATTGCTGTTTTAGTATTAATCCAATGGAGTGCCGTTCGATTTGTGTTTATTTGACTTAAAACTCGTTCAAATGTATATATATATATATTTGAGTCTCTATTTGATGCTTGAATTTATTAGGCTTGTATTAATGAAGCCCTGTGGAATCCGTCCAAAAGCATTCATGAAATTGGATTAAACCAGCTAACCCATCTGAGTTTCAACAGATCCAAGCTTAATTGCATCTCCATTAGCAACAGCAACATCAGATGGCCACGGATCTAGCACTTGCTTCTCTGTATGTCCCAGGAGAAGTCTCTCTCCCAACGTTTTTGCATCGCTATTATGTGGGTGTCTATGATGGTGAGCCCTCGAAGCTCTATCGAGGGGTGCAAAAAAGCTGTTTCTTCCCCCCGTGGGAATGGATTGCTGACTTTGTGCTGTTCGGGATTTGCTTCTGGGGGCGTTTTGAAACCGAAGAGGAGGCCGCGCTTGCCCACGATAAGGCTGCGTATGCAGTCATGGGAGACTCTGCCCGGCTCAATTTCCCGCACCTTCTGCATCGAGGATCTCATGTTGGGTGTGAGAATATTCCTGATGGGATGCTAAGCTTATCTAATTCGCAGAAACAGGGGAATCCTACCGAGCCTAGTCACACTGCATTGAATGCTGCGATTGCCAAACTTGGTTCAATTGAATCAGATCAGCCGTTCTTGGGGCTCTATGACTGGGACCCCGTATGGTGGTTGTATGGCGAGTGCGATGAGTCTCTTCAGTCTTCTCCCACTTCGGTGAACAAGTTTCCAGACAACACTAAAGCGCCATCAGATGCGGTAAATTCTGCACCTGAACCCCAGTTTTAATAATTGGATCTCCTGTATCTTGTGTTCATTTAGTAAATTCCAATTCTTTTATCAAATTAACACTTTTGCCCTTACAACTGTTTTGGTATGCACCACATCTAAAATGCTCATGCTCACACAAATTCTGGTTATTTCAGTGAACCATGTGGCTTGCAAAACAGACTCGTTAGAATGATTTAAGTAATAGTCAATAATTAGATTCATTACCAAAGTAAAAGTGGGGTTTGATTGAACTTGTTTAAGTTTGGCGGCTTTTGTAAATTATAACAATTGTCCTTTCTTCTTTTTCAGAACCAGTGTCCTAACAAAAACCACACACAGAGTGGTGGGGGCATCAACAATCCACAAATCCTGTCAGCCGGAGAACTCCACAACGAGGGCAATATGAATATGGGGTCCTTTAGTGATTCAACTAAGACCATCAAAATCCAAATCAATGTCTTTTGTGGTTGCACTGTCCTTTAATCTTATACAAAGAAGAGTCACATAGCATATATCCACCATTAAGATGCACTCATAAGAATCTTGGCAATTTTTAAAATTAAAATAGAGTGGCTGCTTCTTATAAAGAAGATAATTGTGGTTGGGTCTTATTCAAAAGTCAGAACTCCATATTATTCGGGATGGTGTGATCTTGAGCCCTATACCTAGACTCAATCCAATGGAGTGCCATTCGGCAAGTCTACTTTTGTGCTTATTAAACTTAAAACTCGTTCAAATATATATTTGAGTCTCTTTTTGATGCTTTAATTTATTTGGTTTCTATTAATGAAGCCCTGTGGATTTTCGGGAATTCTAATTGGGGGATTTTACTTTATTTTTTTCTTTAGTGATACTGGTGGAGATGTTGATTCTTATTGAGAGATATTTCTTTAGTTTCTTCAGATAGCCTGCCTCTCTCTTTCTATCTCTCTTTCTATGTCATTTTTTTATTTGTTTGTTATATGTGATTTGAGCTTCGACGAAACTATGTGAATACTGTTATGAGTTTTTGTTGTGAATAATTCCTGAGTTTTTGCCATTAATAAAGTGAGTTTTCTATGTGAATATTATGTGAGTTGTGTTGTGAGTTTCTGTTGTGAAAACCAAGTTTGGAATCCGCTTCTTAATTCATGAAGGCCTCATGGCTTTGGTGTTGTCAAGTTGTTGAACATGTCTTCCAACCTTACCAACTAAAATTAAGTTACGCGTTCCAATTAAGTGATACGTTTTTTTTTAGGTTGGCCTTGATTTTGATGAGATTTTCTTATCTTTTTCTTTATTTTGTGTCATTTAAATGCAATGTATTTCCTCTTTTTCTGCTGTTAATGTGAAAAAGGTATAGCAAAGCATAGTAACTGTTTAGCCCCACCTAAACTAAAATCTTGGGTCTGCCACTGTCGACTCTTATAACCAAATTCTTGACATGTATGGTTTTTTCTCCAATTTTCTTTTCTCTGTTTTTTTGTTTGGACTTTGGAGAGGATGTGAGATGTCTCTAACAATGATTTTGGGCAAGTTTTGAAGCTCAAAGCTAACTCTTTTTGCATGATCAATAATGCAAACTACAAAGATCAAGGTTAGTATTCATTTGAACCTAGAGAAATGAGACTCAGAAACAAATGATGCCGACTTTAACAACTTAAATTCATTAAAAACAATTTAATATAGCATAAGTTCTTAAATTCTACAATTATGTAAGATTTTTCTTTTTTTTTAAGATTTTTGTATGCATCCTCTACAGTTCAGTAGTTTATTTTGTTTAGGGTGCTCTGACTTGACCAACTCTACTGGACTCTAAGGTTACTGAGTGACACCCCAAGTTTGAGTCAAACCATCCAGCATTGATACTTTGTTTAAAGTAAAACCTAACCTGTTGGCCAGCTCTTTTATAGATATTGAAAGCCTTGAGGGCATCGTATCTTGACAGATCAAAAAACTGCATTAAGATAAATAACAAACATTAAAAAAAGATATAAAGAATTTTCCAGTGAATTGCAACTTTAAGAGAAGTAGAAGACTTGGCATTTTGAAATGACCATACCAAATCCACGAGATTGATGATGCCATCATTTATGGCACAGTAGAGTTTAAAGCTCTCTTTTAAAACCTGCATAACCAAAGTGGTTATCTTTAGTTACATACACATATGTTAGCAAAAAATAGCCTATACATAAAACCAAATGTAAGTGTAAAGATGAAAATGTGACTTGACTACATGATTAAACTTCATTCGTAGCTCAAAATATGAATACAAAAAAGGACCCATTTAAATTAAATTTGAATGAATCAAATGATACAAATCCATTTTAACAACCATAAAAAAGAATTATTGAGTTGAGTCAAATATCTTAACAACTAAACTTATGCCAGATACTTAAGTTGCATGTGATGAAATCCCAATAGAGTAACACATGCTAAAAAATTCTCACAGCTGGCAAGCACAATGCCGGAAGTACCAAAAACATGTACCAAGAAACAATGGACAAGTAAAGTATTGACTTGGGGGACTGAGTGAGTCTGATTCACAGGTGAAGTAGAAAGGAAAGTCGCTAAGGCAGAAAACCAGTAGCAACATGAGTACTATAGATGAATGAGGATGGCTTTGACAGTCTGAAACATTGTTGGTAGCTCTGTGCGGCAACACTGTATCAAACTCTGGGCAATCAGCAAATAGTGTATTATCAAGAGATTCATTAATTTATCACATCCATTAACCTGCCACTCAATAAATTCTTAAAGTTTTATGCGATAAGCAAAACAACTCAACTAAAAATTTATAAATTAATAAGTATGAGAAAAATTGCAAGTTAGAATCTGCTTATTCTACTTCTTCTTTCTAGTAAAACAACAATAAATTCAATTGTTGAAGCAATACTGATCATTCAATTGTTTAAACTTTACTGGTTTAAACTGCCTGCCCTAAGCCCAGGTAAAAGTGAGAAGGGTAGCAATAGGTAGGTGACAGGTAGTATAAAACTTTGTCATAGCTAAAACATGACTTCTAAGAAAATAACATTCCGTGATCATGCCAGGGCATTGGATTTGGCGTAGGATAGACTGGAATGGGAAAAAAAACTCGCATAGCCAACCCCAACATAGAGGGACAAGGCTTTTATTATACTGATGTACTTACTATTATAGTCATTGCAATGAGAAACACAAAGCATACCAGAGCCAAAGCATACTGTATAAGATCATTGTAGAGTGCTCCTCCTTCTGGCTGAAAAAGTATAGCAGAAATTAGGAAGTTCAATCATAAGAAGATGGATAAATCTTAATTGAAAGCCAATAGTAAGTAGCAGACTTAAGCCAGAGAAGTCAATCTACATTTAAGAGTGAACATCAACAACTACCCGACAGCCAATGAGGCGGATTAGTAGCTGCTGTAAAGAAGGCAACTGCTCCAACAGATCATGAGATCCCAACTCACTTGTTCTACTATGCCCCTGAAAATAGAAGTAAAACATAATTATGATACAGCTACTACATAGGACAGACCCATGATCCATGGGTCGACCAGCCAATTGAGCCCAACTGATTGAATTCAAGCCTTTTTTATTTTATTTAGACATCTATTTTTATTTTATTTATGGTTTATGTTTTAAGTTGTTGGATGGTTTCCTCACTGTCAATGTGTTTGGACAGTAAAGATTAGTTCTAGGGTTCTTTCTTTTCCTATATAATGATTTAAAGCCTCCTTGGCTCCATAGATTTGATTAATGAAAAATTATTTGGGTGATTTTGCTCTCTCTCTCTCTCTCTCTCTCTCTCTCTCTCTCTCCCCTGTGAAAGGGTGAGCCTTATCAGGTGCCATCCTCAGTTTCTTCCGTCTTCCCTTACCCGCCCTGTATCGACGTCATTCCGCATCAATCAATGATGGGAATGAGATCCAATATCACATCCAGTCATGCTCATGAATGAAGCAGAATGCTGAACTTGGCTGCCCCTGGTGCAGTTTTCTTTAAACGCTCTGCCTCAATATCATATTTTAAAATCCTAAAACACTCAAGTCGTTCCTCTAGGAAGAGTGCATAAGTGCGAACCCAAGAAGAGCAATCCCAAGCTGCAAGAACCAGAAAACAAAACATTCAAGAAAGTATTAACCAAATATATATTATAAAATGAAAAATAAAATATTTATGCTACAGTACTTTGATGCAATCCAAAGATTTAAACAAATGAAGCTAGGCAGACATGCCCTACCAAGAATACTAGAGTCATCCTTAAAATTAGATATTCGGAGGATATTTGCTGTGCATGAGTAGTTTGGACATAACTGTTGGATTGTGTTTCCAAGTTCCAAGAAATATTCTCAAAATGATAGCACTTCCAAGCACATGAAAAAGAACTACTTTGGATCAAAGTAACAACAAGAGATTGTAATCCAGCTATGATGCCCATAAATGTCATTGGCAAGTTATAGATAAAGCAGTGACACAAATTTTACACTTAAAAAATCAAGTTTCAGGTATTAATATGGTACGGATATGTAATCTATTTTGAAGAATTCAGGTATCACAGATTTCCAGGCACCTGAAATGAAAGTATCACTTCAAATCCATGTAACAAATACCCATGCAAGTATATATGCATCATCGCACATCAACAGAATCACGTTTTCTATGGTCAATCTTTCATTATGTGTGTGTTTGTGTGAGAGAGAGAGAGAGAGAGAGAGAGAGAGAGAGAGAGAGAGAGAGAGACTACAGTCCATTCAGTGGCTTAAGAGAGGAGAGAGGAGACTCATTGAGTAGACAATCCCTTAACAAAAACAAAAACCAACCTCAAGCATAAAACTTTGACCACACTAATGGAAAAGGAAATCATCAAGAAGCCCAAAATAAGTGGAGAGACATACCATCCAGCTTCGGGTTTTGCCCAATCTCTTTGCAATTGCATTTACGCAGTATGCTATGTCCGCAAGTGGACGAACAACAGAGGTAGCTGCAAATATCTCTAAAGAAAAATTGAAACCACAAGAAACAAAAACACAATCAGACCAAATTTGCATCTCAATATAAAAATACAGAGAAACGCAATGAAATAAAATTTTAATTCCCCGCAGAAAGGCATGCCGGCAAACAGAAGTATTGAGATGCACATTCCATCAAAACTACCTAAACGGTCCAGAATTCAACCACATCCATTGCTTCAAATGATACCAATGGATAACCAGTCATTAGACCAAATACAATCAAAATTCATAAAAAGAAACAAAAAATTTGTACGAAAATCAATTCAATAAAATTTCATGAGGTAAATTAATTCTCCATAAAAATAAAAAAAATACCAAAATGTGAAAAGAAAAAAATTAGCAGAGCAAATTGAGATTGGATTATTCACTTCAAACATACCGTTCTTTCGGTGGAGATTGAGAGTGATTCGTCGCCTTCACAATTGCAATATCTAATTCCTGCGAATTCAGAATTAAGAATTAAGAAATCTAAGATTGAATAATAGCAAGAAATTCAATTCACTGGGATTTATTGAGAGAACCTTAAAATCGCTGTTGACCTTGGCGAGGCCAACTGTGGTGGAATCTTCGAGGGCTCCATAGGCCTTTTTCAAGCTCTTGAGCATGCCCATTTCTCCAAAAGAGGAAATTAAACCCTAATCCTAATCTCTTCCTCTTCCTCTTCCTCTTCCTCCTCCTTCTGTGGAATGGCGAGAAGAGGGGAGAAACAGATGAGACGTTGGTGACAGTTTGTTTTAAAGGTAACGTCCTCCCTTTTATTCCAGCGGCAAGAATTCCTTTGTGCGTCTGCCACAAATTTTATAAGATTGAAAATGATTAAGGATGGTGAATGTTGAGCACCCTAGTGGGGCCCGCCCACTAGTCCATCCGAGTGAACCACTCAAACCCCTCCTATAGCCACTAGTATCACTTGGTTTATATTGTTGGATCCAAATGGTTCAGACCGTTAGATCGATTGCACACCCAATCTAAAGAAGTGAACTATTGCATGTGATTCTTATATTAGTTTTTTATATGATTCTTTTGTGCTTTCCATGTGATCCTCGCGTGATTCTTATGTGAATATGCTATTACATTATTCTTTTGTGATTTTATTTTACCGTCCTTATTATTATTTTTTGCAGTAACTAATTAATATATATTGTTGTATATGTGGATTTATTTGCACGCATATATGGGTTTGTTTGGGTATATTTCTTATCTATGTTGTTAATGACATTATATCGCTTCTCTTATTGGACCTAATGCCTAGTCTAGTATATATCTTGATTAAAATCAAATGACTCACCTCTTCCTTACACCAGAATTTGGAAAACAAAGTGCTATAAAATTCGTAGAGAAAATCATGAAACAAAATTTTTTTTCCTTTTTCTTTGTATAAGACACATTTATTTGTATAATACATAAATCAAGGGCATCCATGCAATGAATAGAGATTCTAGAGGCTTTTGACTTATAATGATTGTGAGTGAATCAATTACAGTTTGCCACATCATCATGGAAAGGGATTCTCTAAAATCAGACACTACTATCTACGTGAATTGAGATTTAGAGAGGAAAGACCCTAAGGTGATCGTGGCAGGATAGTGCATGCCAGGCTGTCACTGGTAATTTGCCAACATCACCGTGAGGTTTTTAATCAGAACATCTGAACTCGAATTAAATGGATTTTTTTGTGGCACGGCGGACCGTGATTGCTTTATGCAGGATCACAGTCAGGTAAAAGCCTCAAACCATCCAAATTCCCATGCAATTGATAAAAATTCAAGGGTATACTGTACTTATAAGTTCTATAAAAAAACATAGGGGTGTCTTTGTAAGTTTCCTCATATTACAAAAATGACCAAAATACCCCCAGTTCATGGAAGCCGTATCTGGTTTCCAATCCATGCTTTCGAATCGTTGAATTTGGGAACAAAAGAAAGAAGAGAGGAAGAAGAAGGAAGAATCTAGGGTTAGGGTTAGGGTTAGGGTTTCTGGTGAGAATTTCTCAAGGTCTCGATCTCGATTAGAGAAATGGCAATGAGGAGCTTCTACAACCAGATAAAAGGGGTGAAAGTGAAGGATCTTCCTTCTGCATAGTTTAATGGCCCTAGCAGGCCTTGCATATCAAAAAGTTGAAGCCTGATGTGGATCACTTATGGCCCTAGCAGGCCTTGCATATCATTGTCATGCAAGCCTCACCCCCTATCTACAAGAATTGGATGCAGCATACATGTATAACATAATATCTAATTCGCCATTTTATGTCAAATTCATGCCCCTACTATATGCATGTTGTTTGACTGTCATATCGATGCCTTTCTGAGCAGCATAGCAGGTAAGGCCTTTTCCAATCAAAATCCATTTGGGGCTGTTTCCAAGTTGTGACTAATATGATACAAGAGTGTTGATATTGCATCAAGTCCGACAAAGGACTGAAAAAATTGTAAATTGCATGGTTAATTTAATTAAACTGTGCATTCTATAAATATAAACGTTGAGTACTATGTAACCTACCAGCTGGAACTATAGCTAGAGCCATTGAATTGCTTTCATCAAGGTTGACAGCAACAGGATTTACCTCATCCAAACCCTGTGCAAGAAGTACAGCATGGATAGTGTTTCTGAAGAACCAACAAAAAGACAATTTAAAGACTTGTAAGAAAATTACCAATAAATCTCCAGTGCTTTCAGTTGGTGCAGATTGAGGTGCAGCCTCAATGATAGGCTGAGGAAGTTCCTCTGTCTCTGTGGCGGGTTTTGTATGACTTGTATCTACTTTCTCAACAGGTAGATCTTCTGCAAGGGAAGACTCTGGTTTGCATGCCTCTACATCCCTCTCCTTGTATTCCTAGTTTTAGAAAGAACCAAATCAAATATAAAGCAAAGAAAGAGAAAAGTCCCACAGAAAACACTATATTAAGTTTCTCTGACATATGTAAGCATCTCTGTTATTCTTTCCTGGAATTTTATGGCTCTTTAAGTTTGACATCTCTTGGTTATGTCAATGCATAGTTTACTGCCGCTGTAGCTGACAAAAACACTATATTACTAAACCAAAACCATGGGAATACAACTGTAAGGAACAAGTAAAAAACTTTTAAGGAAAATATCACTCCATGCGACAAAGATAACTGCAATCCACAGTAAATGTCACACTAGTCAAACTTATATTTGAGCCAATGGCAATTCCAGGGATATGATTTTAACACAGTAATTCTAGACAATAACTGGACCTGACAGCATAAATATTTCTGCAAATAATGATTATTTTCATGACCTCATCTGGATGTCTCAATCATTCAGCATAATATAAAACTAGCGCTTCAAGGCCTGCGCCCAACGTAGGCCATGGAAAAAATAAATTTAATAAAAAATTAAATTTTTTAAAAAGTATTAATATTTTGATAAAATATAAATGATCATATAAATCATAGCACAAACATAGTTAAAATTAAATTTGAAAAAAGAAGAAAATTTATACGCTAGTTCTTGCACTTGTTTCAACACTTGCTCTTGTCTCAACTTCTCTAGCATCATTTCAACTCCTATAGTACTTGTTTAATGTCGTGCACTTGTTTCAACTTTTGGTTAAAAAAAATGGTATATGTAATATTTAATTAAATTATTAGAAGTAAATGGTATTTGTAAAAAAAATGTGTTGATGGTATTATTAAAGAGGATTTTACTGCAAAAATTATCATAGATCACCCCTTAATTAAAAAAAAAACTCATATCAGCAATGAGTGCACCAAAGTATTTTCCAAGAAATCACAATCAACAAAATCCAGTTCTAGAACTTTAAACTTCCTATTCTAATAATAAAAATTATACGTTTTAATGTTTTTATTACAATCTCTAGAGATTTCATAGCTTCCTTGCACATTTAAAAGAGAAAGAGGATGTTTTAGGAGAATCCAAACTTAAAGAGTGGAGTGGAAGATGTTTGTTGGAGACTTCTTAAAATGGGAGCACACACCATCAATTACAATTTAAATTTGAGACTACAAATTTCAAATTTATACATTTAGTAAAATTACTTAACAAAAAAACCTAGATAAAAGGAGACAATTTAAATCTTTTATACATTTTAGGTAAAACAAAAAAGAGAAGAGACCATTTTACAATTGAATTGTCACGTTTTTTTCTTACTCAATAGTGAAAAATGAATTCATAATTCTCTCTACAATATTCTCACTCCTATAAATATTTTCAACATAGCCACATGTCATGAAAAATCTTTCCAAAATAAATTTGAAAAGTGTAGTGGGGCTGTGTTCCATAATTTCTATGTAATAGCTACAACAATAGATTTGGATTCCGGACTCTGTTTTGTAGTGGGACAATGAAATTGTTTATGGAATTGATATGAAAGGAAAGAAATTTAAGGGGTGAAAGAGAGAAAGAGAAGTTTGAGGGAGAGGCCGAAATTTATGAGGTAAGAGTGAGAGATTCTAGTGGAAGTGATTGGTGAGAGGAATGTGCTGGCGAAAGGAATGCACACTACGTGTCACTCGCTCATTGCCTCTCACAAAGGGGGTGAATTCTCTTTTTATATATAAATCTAACAAATCTAATAAGTTCGGCTGGAACCCAAACAAAAAAACCACTATAATAGTCAATAATAAAAACAAATGGTGAATAATCTTGATTTGAAAATGAAATTGGGAGAATCACCAGAACAATCAAACAGAACTAAAAATAATAGAAAAGAAAATAAGATAAAAAGTATTAATTAATTACAACAAAGGAAAAATCAATAGTATATACATTAAAAGAAGTGAAAAAAGTCATACCAAGCTTGGTTTCTAATCAAACCTTATTTGAAGCTCAAGTTCAATTAGTACTGTCAAGCCTAACTTAGTTTAATTTGAGTCAAGCTTAAACTGGACCACTCATGTCGCGTCCCACCCTACACGCATGCATGATATTGTCCGCTTTGCCCTATGGGCCTCATGGTTTTACTTCTGGTGGGCCTCAACCCATCAAAAGGCCTCATGCAAGGTAAAGGTGCAAACTCTATATATAAACTCATTCACTTGTCTCTCTATAGTTGATTTGGGACTCGAGGATGTTACAATCTACCCCCCTTAGGGCTGTACGTCCCTGTACAGTAGCCTGCCAGTCCAAGTAGCCTGCCAGCCCTCTTGGCCTGCCCACATAAAAACCCGCCCACTTGCACCAGGGCACGGCAGGGACCCACACTCAAACTAGTTGAAAGTCGGCTTTGATACCATTTGTAACTCCCCACCCCCACACGCATGCATGATATTGTCTACTTTGGCCTATAGGCTTCACGGTTTTGCTTCTAGTATGCCTCAACCCATCAAAAGGCTTCATGCAAGGTAAGGGTAGAAGCTCTATATATAAACCCATTCACTTTTCTCTCTATAGTCGATGTAGGACTCGAGGATGTTACAATATAACAGATCAAATCAAAGGTCAAAACTAATTTCTAATTTAAAATAAAAGATATGTAGGCTACTTAGTGTCCTACCCCTTTGACTGGGGTACAAAAAAAGAAAAATAAATAAATAAAAATGGAACCCTAATTTATTGAAAAGGACTCCACCCCAAGAATCCAGTTTATGGACTTTCATTTTAAACATGATTAAAGGTTGGGTCTAGGTCTATGTCCACAGTTCTGGCCCCATTTATAATAAGGCCTAGGTCCATCTGGATCTAAACCTTAATACCCGTATAAATATAATATTTATGATATACTTATATCCAACTTTAAAAATACTCATGGGAGCATTTAAAAAGGCCCGCCCAATGACGGCCTTGTTTAATAATTATAATATTTGTAAATATATAAATAAATTTTAAGTTAATATTAACATAAAATTCATCACACAATCATAATTTTAAATATTTTAGTACAATATTAAAATACTAAATATCATATTAGTAGACCTAAATTGAAAACAAAAATAATGTTCATGTAGAGTTTCATTAGAATATTAATGAAAAAAGTTAGATTATTTTTCCTTTAATCTAAAAACTCAATTCGAGAGAAAAGATATTATATAGTAAAAAAAATTAGATGGAATAGTCCAATGTACAAAAGATTCACTCACCTTGTAAGTAGATTTATATTCTAGTCTGGTGGAGAGATTTTAGGTGTTTTAGATAGGGATATTAGGGGTGGATAAGATTTTGAGATTAGATAGGATAGAAGATCTTGAAATTTAGGAATTTGCTTTTAGAGAAAGTAGAAGATTTAGGACTTTAATATGAGCGTACCACATGTCACGCTCCCGTTCTCTCTAGCGCGGGGGGGGGGGGGGGGGGGGGGGTGACTCTCTTAATATTAAAACTAGCAAAAAAGGCCCGTGCTAAACCTAGGGCGAAAAAATATGAATATATATAAATATAAGATTGACCGAAATATTGATGAGAAAAAAATTGCATTCTATTAATCTTTATAAAAAAATATTATTTTAATTAAACTATTAATTTCTTGCCCCGATCTTGGCACTCCAATTACTTGAACAAAAAGGTTACTATAATATTTTAATATATTCACATTAAAGTTCCTCATTTCTTTTTAATAATAAATTTCAATAAAAAATTAATCTCAATGCATTTTGAAAGGCATGATTTTAAATCTCAAATTTTCAATTATTCATTTGAACAACCATTTTCTAATTTTATTTAGGATTTTAAATGAAACAATGAATTTCAAAGGATTAATCACTTTACAATGCAAGAATTGTACGATCCTCATAGTTTAGATCTACAATGGAATAATATGCAAAATACAATATACCCAAAGTTCACATGTTTTGGTAGAGTGTACGGTTCAAATGAAGAGGGACCTAAATGGAATATACTTTTCTTGATGATCCTATCATTTATATCTCCATAGATGGAGTACAGCAAGAAAGTGTAGATAAAGCAAGAAAAATCATACAAAAATCCTTAGAGAAGATTCTCATCAATTATTGAAATTATTACATATCCTACCAGGTGTTGGCCCACCTATCAGACGACTCAAAAATAAATACGATGAAAAAAAACCAAAAATTAAAAAAAAAAGAAAGTCAATGAATGATTTAAATCAAAACCAAAATGCTTCTAAGGTTGCATGTACCATTAAGTACGATTAGAGGTGGGCCACATTGAGATGAGTATTTCTTCAAAATTTCTTCAAATCTGGGTCGTTTGATATGCACACTCAAGTTTCTCATGGGTGGGCAAATAGCACAACAGCGGTCAAGTCTAGCTTTCCATGCCATTCTTAATTTTCAATTTTCAATACATATAGAAAATAATTGTGGATATTTTGTAAAATTTAAGAACCTATTTCCCCAAATCCTTCTCCTCTTATTCCTAGACTCAAGAAGAAGACCAGCGACTATTCTTCAGATCTGATGTTGGCGAGATCTGATTTTGCCTGCCAGCAGAAACCCCAGCCAGCTAAGTTCGTGGCCAGGCGGTTCTTCATATTTGAAGAAGAAGACTGGCGACTCCACCCCATCCAGCAGAGTTCGTAAAGCCAGCAAAGTTTACGGAACCAGCAAATTTCGCAGATCGAGTCGATGCCGTCGACCCCTAGCGGTTCTTCTTCTTCTTGAGACGTTAGAAGAAAGCGAGAGAGAGAGCACGTGCGTGAGATCTTCTCCGTTCTGTTTTGGTTGTCTTGAGAAGAGGGAAAAACGAGAGATAAATTTAGGAGTTTGGTGCAAGATTACGATAATGTCCTTGGTAAATTGACTGATGTGGCATTTTGGATATGTTTGGATACGCCAATATTTATACAGAGAAGGACTAATTTGACCTTGTTCGGGAAACTTTCCTCTGTTGCGTTTTTTTGGGATAAGTCCTAATCTAGTTTGGATTTTGAGAGCGACGATAAATCCGTTTTCCATCAAAGTTGGGTCCACTCATTAAAATTTAATCCATTTAGAAGATTTGCTTGATGGATATGTGATTTGATTAAAAAAGATTTGTAGGATATGTGATAAGAAAAGAATTCGAAAAAGATGGAAAGTTGGGTGGAAAGTTAGAAAAATTGGAATGTTGACGTGGCGCTCTAAGAAAAAAGAAAAATAGGGGTGCTGATGTGGCACCCCTCAAAAGCCTCGATTTTTAGAGCTTTAATATATATAACTAGCAACAAAGGCTCGTGCTAAACCTTGGCCCAAAAAATACGAATATATTTAAAATATAAAATTGATTGAAACATGAATAATAAAAAAATTGAATTTTATTAATCTTTATATTTTCAGTTTAGGAGCTAGATATGTATACATGCTAAATACAAAAAGAGTAAAAAAATAGAAGAAAGACATTAATCTTTCTATTTTTTATTTATCTTTTTATTTCCACTATCTCTTTTTCTCTCCCACTTTTGTGAGTTTTATTAATATTTTTAATTTAAAATTTTTTTGAGTAAGGGTATTATGCTAAGATATCTCAATCTATCATCTTTAAATCCTTAAATGGAAAACAATTTCTATCATTAATTAGTAATAATTGAGTTTCCCTTAAAATTTTATTAAAAAACCTAGAAACAAATTAGAATTTTTACCAAACCAGTTTGACACAAAACTCTCACAAAATTAACGAACTAAGTGATTTAGAACAATGCAAGCACGTGAATTTCATCACAAATAAAGCTTAATCTCCATTTACCAGAATATTGATTTGAAATCCCATATTTAGAATGCATTGAAAAAAGTTCCCTCCCAATTATAAGGTCAAAAAAATATAGTTGAGAATTCATTTTCACCTGCTCTTGTTGTTGTTGTCTCCATCAACTCTTTCAATTTCTTTACATTTTCCCACTGCCCTATTGAGGCATACATGTTTGATAGCATCACATAATTGCCGGCATTATTTGATTCAAGCTCAAACAACCTATTAATCATAATCTCTCTAAGCCCAATGTTGTCATATGGTCCCCATGAATTCAGCAGTGGCCCCATATGCTACCAATTGGGCTCATTGCAATATTCTCTACCACATCCAAATAGATGACTTCTCATTATGTTAAAAAAAAAGGCATTAAACTTAAGAACTCCCATACCAGTAGATTCTTCAATTAGAAAAGAGCCAATCATACCTAATTAAGATTAAAAGAATGAGGTGAGTCACACTCAAGCATACACCCATCCACCAATGATTCGGATAATAAAAACATATAGTTGCCAATATTGGCCAACTCATATATGCAATCTGGCCAAACAATTACACTGATTGAATGAAATGCTGAGAAATCTGCAATGAAACAAGACTACGAACAATTGTGTGGATTTAGTGGGTAATAATCATGGGGTCAAGATTATCCAATCAAAGGCGATTCTAAATTAATGTGACGATCCACATGAAAACGAGGATTTGGAAGCATACACCCATCCACCAACGATTCGCATAATAAACACATATAGTTGCCAATATTGGCCAACTCATAGATACAATCTGGCCTGAGAAATCTGTAATAAAATATGACTACGAACAATTGTGTGGATTTAGGATGTAATACTCATGGGATTAAGATCATCCAATCAAAGGCGATTCTAAATTAATGTGACGATCTATATGAAAGCGAGGATTTGGAGAGTGTTGATGATATTTCAATTAATTCATAAATGTTATCTACAAATATAATGGGATCTATTTATTATTTTTAATAGAGAAGCAAGTCCTAGACTTGAGGAATTCAGATTTAGAAAGAGAGGGAGATATTTTAGGGGATAAAAAAAACCATTTCTTAATATTGATATTTTTAGATGCTGAAGTGGCGCTCTAGAAAAAAAAAATTGCCGATGTGGTACCCTCCAGAGGCCTCAATTCTTGTAGTTTTAATATATATAACTAGCAACCAAGGCACGTGCTAAGCCTGGGCCAAAAAATAAATTATGGTAAAATTTGAAATTTAATATAAAAAATTATATTAAAAAACCTATAAAAATGCAAATAACATTTCTAACCTATAACCTATTTTATTTTATTCTAAAAATTGAAAAATCAATTAAGTGTATACCGAAATAATTCTACATACGAAAGAATCGTGAAAATCACATCCAAAGTATTAGATAGCAACTCTTTGGAGAAAATATATTTATTGCTAAATAGAAAATTGATTATTATATCAATAGATTGATCCTTTCTCCTCTTTGAATATAGCTGTGAACTTAATTAATAACTTTAAATGTTTACTTGAAGAGGCCCACCAATGCCCGTGCTGTGCCCGAGTCAGGAAAATCAAGTACATCTCAAAGGTTTTAATATTATTCAGCATAAACAATGATATTCATAACGACAATGGCATACGTACATCTTTATTTGCACAAAATTGTATGCGTAAAAATAAAAAAATTATAAATCATACCTGATTTGAGAAATACTTAAATAGTGATAGCTGATTCTTTTTTTTTAATTTAATAGTATCATGCAATAATCATCAACAACTAATAATAATCAAATAAATGAATAAATTAACATTCTAATCTCAATGGAGTGACCACCAGCAATACATTAAAAAACTTAATAAAAAACATTGAAATATAATTTTTTTAAAATTTATTTTTGAATACTTTAAATTTAATCAGAATACAATGTACAATGGTCCACTTTAATAATAAACAATTTATCAATGGAGCCGACATTGATAATAGTAGCCACATGAGAATCTTCCTGATTTTAAATTCTATCAATAGAAACATATTTTTGGAATGATGAATGTAGTGATTAGATATTAAGAGGGAAAATCAAATAAAAATTTTAGAGGATAAAAAGACAGATTTTAGGAGATCCAAGTTTAAAAAATACTAATTACCTAAAAGATAAGAGGGAGGGAGGGAGATTATAGGAGGAGAGATTGTAGTATTTTAAAATGCTGACCTGGCGCTCTAAAAAAAATAATTACTTGAATAATAGAATTGAATAAGCAGAACAGGATGGATTAATATTATTAATGTAGATAACATAATTTTTGTACATCTCAAAGTGGGTAAATAGCGTAACTTCATTATTCTTTAACTTCTAGCAAGTTTACAAAGATTAGGTTGACTATTAGTGGAGGAAAGATTTTGCTGGCTTTTACGTCGTAAATGTTTTAATTGACGCAATTGATGTAAATATCTCAACTTCATCATTCGGTGTAGCCTTGCGATCTTGCATAAGTCGGTTTGTTTTTTTGTACCATGTTCGCTTGAAGCAAATAAAAAGGTGATGTTTATCTATCAATGAAGGTATTTAGTGAATGACTAAAAAAGCAACATGTAGATTAAAAGCAAAAATATTTGAACCTGTTAGTAAAATATTAGGAGACTCCTTTCCTTCCTCTCCAATAAAGTTTAGAATAGGGTATATGACTTTGTTAAATATACAGTCCTAGATCCAAACTTGGACGTGACCCAACATGAGTGTAATGTATAAAATTCCGGCCTAACAACTATTAGCCTGAATGGACCTGAGTTCGCCTCAAAGACAAAGTATATTATCACTGTAAATAAATTTTATTATATTTAATGTATTTTAAATATTTATATCTTATTTCGTAAAATATGTCTAATATTATAATATCATATATTTTTAATATAATATAGATTTCACACTCGGGTAATTGGGGCCAAGTTGTGAACCCACAACTTGGCCCGATTATTAATCATCTCTAGAAAGGTTTGATACCAAGTTTTTTTTTTAGTTGCATTCTTCAAGAACTGGACAACCATTGTCAGTTAAAAGAGATTAAAATTCCATGGTAAAAAATATATATTGTGTGAAATAATAATGTGCAATGTTATTATTACTAATAAATGAAAATAAGAAAACAAAAGGAATATTGATTACATAGGAGGAAAAAAAAACTGTTCAAACCAATTAATAACATGAAATACTAAAAAAATTGCATGTTTTCTAGACTATAAAAAATCAACGATACATTATAAACTCAAATCACAGAAAAAAAAATTAATAATCTATCTCAAACATATTCCAAGATAAACGAAAAGAAAAATAACCGTTATTTAATAGAGGAGTTTGAACAACTATCCATAAACACTTTAATGGTAGTAACTAATTTTTTGTGTTTTGTTTTATTAGCATCAAGCAATAATGATCAACAAATAAAAATTAATAATTAAAATTTTAACATGCTTCGTTCAAAATTGTTGCAAACTACATCGAAAAGGAAATCTCTCATATGATTTTCTTTCCTTTTGTTTGTGGCTTGGTTGTTAATCGCGCTTAAAAATAACGTGGAAATGTGTAATGGATTCAATGTCCAACATTCACGCACTTCAAGCGCTAAGAAGAATGGGAAATAATTACAGTTCATCATTAATTTCCCTTTATTTACATGGGTTCTAACGCCTTGACCGCGGGGATGCAGGTTGTTTACATGAGTTTGCAAATTTTACAACCCCTCCCTCAAGTCTTAGATGTGATCTCAATTTGGAAAATACAAGGAAATGTACACAAAGTGCAAGAAAATGCAAAAAAGAATGAAAAAATGGGGGTGACTGTGACCCACGGTCACTGCAAATAGTGACTTTGAAGTCACTATTGTGCCTCTGTTTTCATGTTGTTCGTGCTGATTCTTCTTCCAAACTTTTTTTCAAGTGTTGAAACTCCCTTTTATGACATCTTGAGGTGTTGAATGACCATTGAGAAGATCGAATTCGACTATGGAATCGATTGAAAACTTTGTAATTCATCATTCATGTTTACGGACTGTCTTTTGTTCGAGTCTGAAGAGGGTATCACAGGAAGCCAAAGTTGTGTCATTCTGAACCTATGGCTTTCAATGAACAAAATAAGGCCCAAAGGGGCTTGTTCACAACCTCTGTGATGGCCAAGAATCCCCTCCGAATGAGAAAAACAAAGATGACAACGCCATCCATCGAATAGTCGTCAATGCATGGACATGGCTTTTTCTTTAGTCACCCTCTCTTCTCCTTTTCCTCTGAACCTTCTTTCTCACCTTGGTAATTGAGAAAAGGAGGGGAAAAGGTCGTGGAATGCTGCTGTCCTCTTGCTTCAATGCTTTTGATTGCCTTTTGTGTTCTTGAAATTCTCTGTATGTTCCTTCTCTTTCCTTCCTTCAAATACTACCCTTTTTATAGAGCCTTCAGGTGGTTTTTGGCGGTTCCAAGGAGTTGAGGAGAGTTGTGGGAAGTTACACTTCGAAAGGAAGTGGAGAAAAACCGCCCAAAACCGCAGATAGTGCCCTTTGGGGGTCCGTGACCGCAGCCACGGTCACGGACAAGGCCTAATTTTCGAGTTTTTGCATTTGATATCCATTTTCACATGTTTGGGACCCAAACGAAGTCCAATTGCTACGAAACTTGGAGGGATGCTTCTTGAAACTATTTTGATCATGTCATAAAAGTTTCAACTAATTTTGACCATCAGAAGTTGGTCAACTCCCTTGATGAACAGGCTGCGGTCAAGGACAAGGCCCAATTTCGGGTTTTTGCATTTGCGACCCGTTTTCACCTGTTTGGGGCCCAAACGAAGTCCAATCACCATGAAACTTAGCGGGTTGCTTTTTGACACCATTTTGACCATGTCATTAAAGTTTTAGCTCGTTTTAACCATTTGAAGCTGGTCAACTCCCTTGATGAACAGGCCGCAGTCACTCCCAAGGCCCATTTTTGGACTTTTGCATTTGTGAACCATTTTCACCTGTTTGGGGTCCGAACGAAGTCCGATCTTTACGAAACTTGGAGGGATGCTTCTTGACACTATTTTGAGTGTGTCATAGAAGTTTCAGCTCATTTTGACCATCTATAGTTGGTCAACTCCCTTGATGAATAGGCCGTGGTCACTCTCAAGGCCCCTTTTTGGACTTTTGCATTTGTGAACCATTTTCACCTGTTTGGGGTCCGAACGAAGTCCAATCACCACGAAACTTGGAGGGGTGCTTCTTGACACTATTTTGAGTGTATCATCGAAGTTTCAGCTTGTTTTGACCATCTGCAGTTGGTCAACTCCTTCATTGATTGGGCCCCGGTCACGGATAAGGCCCCGTTTTCGAACTTTTATATATGTGACCCGTTTTCACCAGTTTAGGGCCCGAACGATGTCCGATCACCACGAAACTTTGAGGGTTACGTCTTGACACTATTTTGAGCATGTCATAGGAGTTTCAACCCATTTTGACTTTTGAAAGCAGGTCAACTCTCCAGTTGACTTTTTATGAAAGTGGGCCTTTGTTTCAGCTGTTTGAGGCCCAAATGCCTTCGGTGTGGTTCGAAACTTGGAGGAACTGACACCAAGGATATCTTGAAGTATTCATCCAAATTTCATGCAGTTTGGATTTGAGGAAGTAGGATTTTGAGCAGTGGCTTATTCATTGCATGTGTTAAGTCATTATTCACCCCACACTGTAGGTAGTCAGCTTGTTTTCTACCCAAACAACATCCAATTGACTTGAAAATTTGGAAGAGTAACTTTGAGCATTCTTTGAGCATTTGTTCTAATTTCATCAGCTTTGGCCTCCTGGAAGTAAGATTTTAGCTAGTGACCTCTATAACTCGGTGTCACTGTCCTCTAAACTGACATGCAGTGAAATTCGGACCAAATAGAGTCCTTTTAACTTGAAAATTTGTAGAATATCTTTTGAGTATAACTAAAGGTTCGTGCCCAAATTTCATCAATTTTGGATATCAGGAAGCAGGACTTTGGTCAATGACCCCATGGCTTAGGGGGGACTGACCCCCAGTTGACATGCTTGTGGCTTTTGGGTTCGATGATGTCTGTTCAACCCAAAATTTTGTAGGGCCTGTCTTGGGCATCATTTGAGCTTCCTCTGAGAGTTTTAGCTAATTTGATCTTCATGAAATGTCATTCTGCCAGGGACCCACAGAGCATAGTATATGATTATTTGGACAAAGTTTGGGTCCAAATGATGTCCAAATGCTCTGAATCCTTGAGGAGTAGTCTTTAAATGTTCTTGAAAGTATTTTGTTGAATAGGAGCTTGCTTCAACATGTGGAAGTGCCAGGTCCCACAGTGATTCCCAAGGAACTAGCAAAGAGTTTTTGAAGCTTATTTCAGCTGATTTCAGCTGAGATGAGGTCCAAATGCTTTGAAAACTTTGGAATTTTATAATCCAAAGCTTGTGGTGTCTTTGCTGCATTACTTGCAATTTTTTTTTATGGGTCAACAATTGTTAATCACATATTTCGTGTTTCCACACGCACGCATACAACATTTTGGCATGTGGAAATGTTTTAGTTACAATGAATGGGAATTAAAATTATGAAAAATAATGTACTAGATGGTTCAGTCATTAGAGTGTGTTTTCCAGCAGATTATGGACCATTTTATTTTATTTTGTTTTTAAATATTGATATTCAAGACAAGTATGAGATGGATATGATTATCTAGGAAGGGAGCTCATCAACAGGAATTCCTAATAGAAGATCTGGATCAGTGAAAGATAGGCCTCACCTTCAAGGAATATTTATAGCAGGTAGGAGACTCATTAGGATCATGCATTGTGTGGCTTTCCAAAACATGGCTATAAAACAGTACATAAGTTAACATTGCTAGAATATCATGTGTGAACACAAGATATGAGCTGTATCTAGCTGAATTTGGATCAGATCTTAGGAGACTTATATAATCCTCAATTAAGGGGAAATAATTGCAACATCCTGTAATGAACCCAATTAAGGGAGTGGACTTACTGTATATTAAGAACATATGAATGATATAAGGAGGTACTCATCGTAAATAGGAGATTGAAAATATTCCAGAAAACATTGTTTCTTTTTATTTACTTTATGTTGATAAACACGAGCAGATCAAGATTAAAACTTGTTTTTCCATAAATTGAACAAGATAACTGGCAGCACAAAATGTGAAACCTGCTTTATAATTTATATTTAGACTTGCAATAATACCTCAATCGAGATTGCCAGTCGCGGTAGTTCCTTGAACCCACAAATGGTTGCTGATAAGAAAAGAGCTCTTCGTAGGATATGTGATAAAAAAGATCTTCATAGGATATGTGATAAGAAAAGATATCAAAAAATATGGAAAGTTGAGTGGAAAGTTGGGAGAATTTGGATGCTGAGGTGGCGCTTTAAAAACAAAGGTGTTGATGTGGTACCCTCTAAAAGCTTTGGTTTTTAGAGCTTTAATATATATAACTAGCAAAAAAGGCCCGTGCTAAGCCCGTGCCCAGAAGTTACAATATATTAAATTTTATGCATATTATTGAGAAGGATAATATTAAAATGAAAATGACTATGTTATTAATTATTCTTAAATTATTTAACAAAATCTAAAGTAAACAAAAAATGAAACTAAAACAATCTATAAATAAAATTCTAGTTTATAATTCTCATTTTTTTAATTTATAATTTAATAAAAAAAATAATTCTGCTCGTGAGCTTACACCACTAAAGGAAGAAAATTTCTTGTTCATTCTCTCGAAGATTCTTTATGGTACTAAAGAATCATGACAAAAGCAGGCTGTGTAGTAAAGTGCAACAAAAGTATATATATAACTTTATTAATAGTTTCTTTCTAGAAATCCCTATACCTTAGACAGTTTGTAGAATTTGTAGAAATATTTTAACTGGATATATAATCAAATGATCATGGTTTTTTTATTAATAAAAAGGAAAAAGGAGAAGAAAAGATATGACAAAAAAAATAAACAAAGAAGAGAAACTTCAAACCTATTGTAAGTATGTGGAGAGAAACTTCAAATGTATTATTTGGACTATTGGAGATTAAAATTAGTCCCAGAGACAACCAAAAAACGTAAAGGTCACTTACGGATGTTGTGTACAAAAACATGAAGAAAAGAAGACTCCAAGAGTATACTGAATACCAACCAATCTTCTCTGAAATACAATGAGCAAATGTAGATGATGATCGAGTAGCCTCCAACCAATCTTCTCTTAAATAGAAAGAGCAAATGTAGATGATGATCAAGTGGCCTCCACAGTTTTACGATCACTCTTCTCTAAGTAAGAGAGGCTGGATATATAATAAAATCAATTACGGCAGTTGGTTCCGCCGGAAAGTCTGGCAAGCGGATCTTCTTCATCCGAGTCGAGGCAAAAATCGCCGGTAGTCAGTGCTGACGAGGCCCCAAGTATCAAATCACCATAAAACGAAGAACCCACTTCAAAAAAGGCACACAAAATCATCAAACCACAAAGATTAAAAAAAACAAAAACAAAAAGTAAAGAATCCCGAAATCTCCACAAATCATCAGCTCTATAAATCATCCACAAGTCCTAACCACAAGATGGATGGCCCAATCGATTGATAGGTGAAGAGTAAATTTAAGTCTTTAACTTGCTAGTC
The DNA here is from genome assembly GCA_037013555.1 of Sextonia rubra. Classification (NCBI taxonomy): domain Eukaryota; kingdom Viridiplantae; phylum Streptophyta; class Magnoliopsida; order Laurales; family Lauraceae; genus Sextonia; species Sextonia rubra. The sequence goes on from JASUAD010000027.1 coordinate 2,596,062, forward strand.
CAATACCCCCCTGAAATCAATGGATTCATATGATCCTAACTGTCAGATCCATCATCACCAAACTCTTTAGAAGTTTCATTCATTGAATAGCTAGAATCAACCCATCATGAAACAGTTGCTGACCATTCAATAAAAAGGGTTTCTTTCCATTGACTGAGCCATTAGACTATGGGTGACTGAAAAAGGTAGTGCAAGGGCTGGGCTAGGTGGGTCCCGCAAGCCATGTGATATGTGTTAGTTTTTGTAGACTCAATCCATCAGTTGATGTAATAAATTGATTAATTTCTTTATTTATCAATAAAATCATGCTTTACTTTCATGAGATGAATGTTATTTTACTACTTCATGCACATGACCAATACGTATGACATAATGGTTCATGAGTTGAACCGGATCCCATTAGTATATTAGATGTGATATATGTGCATGGATGAGATCCACACGCAGGAGATATATGTCACAAATCTTATACTTAAAATAGCTTCACAACCAGTAATGAGATTGGGCATCTCATTTGATAAGGTTGCAGCACTTTGATCACTATGAGATAGTGTGATTTGTCTCGATCATCAGAATGTAAGATTCTGGATCATGGTGCTGGTACATTGGATGTATTGAAGGACCATGAGATGCACCTTATGGAATTCCATCTCAATAATAAGGTATGCTCTCATAATTCCCTAGCAATAGGCTCTCAATTCTGAAACATTGATGAACTCAAGTTTCTATCTATTCATTTGCTTTGAGTCACCAATGAGTGAGGCTGACTATAGGTTAACACCTCGGTGTCTTGGGTATGTGGTAGTAGAACTGTGGGAACGTTGAATGATCAAGATGGAATCTATCTCTATTATCCCCTTGTGCCAATTAATGGATTTATCATTAGTAAGTGCGCACCCATCTCAATTAAGAGTTAATTGAATGGTACTGATGATTACTGTGATTAATTGGGGCTCGAGGATAATAAGATGTGGAACTTAGATTGGAAGAGACAGATTTATTCTGATTGATCCACGGATATTGATAGAGGGGCCTACTTGTGGTAATTGGGAAGTTTAGGCTCTTCATTGTAATTTATTCCTAAGACTGGAGTGCAATTGCATTTATATAGTGGTGTTATTTGCAATTAACTGTGGGCTCGGATTGCACATGAGATGTGGGGTCGTGGTGTTCCAGTTGGAACCAGCTTTCAAAGGAATCCCTAGTGGTCCCCACGCTAGCCCAAGATATTGGAAAACACTAATCCGACTTGAACTCTAGAAATAAGAGTTTGGAAAGGAGAAAGCTGCTAATTGCTTTGGAAGTAAGACTTCTATTTCAATTAGACAAGGGAGAGATTTGAAAGTCTATAAAATCTCTTGGACGTCCAATATGACCCTCCCTCACGCCTAAAACCCTTTTGTGCAAGAGTTGCACGAGTTACTCTCTCCGTCTCTCTTTTGTTTCCTTGGAGTTTCGAGTTGGGATTTCTCTTGAAGATTCCACCACTCTTCTTGAGAAAAGAAATCCAATTCGGGTCATAGTGTGGAAGGCTAAGAGGTGTTGAAGAAATCCATTAGAGCACTGCGGATCTCCAAAGGTATGATCTACTTCTTGTATGTTGTAGGTTATTATGGATGTTTAGTGCTGGTAGAATATTTACTGTACATGGTCACGAGATTGAGGGTTATGCATCCTAGATTGGGTTTTGGTTTTATGGATAGTTGATCCCTGTGTCAAGTGGGTCAAAAGTTTTGAAAATCTATCCACGAGACCCACCTACTTCCAACAATATGACCATTAATTTGATGGATCTGGGGTGATAGATTAGATGGGCCATGGAAAGCACACATATCGCATGATCCTAACCGTCAAATCAATTCTTTTTACACTCAATCTCTTGGATGATTTGTAAAGGGCATCAAAGACAAACCCATCCATCAAACATGAAGCCAAATCTCCAGAGTAACATCAGCCAACAAAAATTCAACTTTCCAGATGAAATCAAATAGAATCATGGAAAAAGGCAAAAAAAAATCGTGCCTTGGAAGCATTCAAGCTTACCTGACTCCATTTTGAATGCGGAGACTCCGGATTCGAAGCATCGAAGAACGAAATCGAAATGTGATTGAGTCGCAAGTAGTCGATTGCATGCCACCTTCCACAATGACAAATCCAAACCAATAATAAAAAAAACCCACAAAACCAGACATCACCAGAAAAGAAAAAACCTCGCTTGTGTTTTCCTTCCTTCCGTAAAAAACCGGAAGCTTGTGACGGTGAGATGATAAGGATGGAGTTAGATTTGAGATCTTTAAAATTGGAATCAAATGATATTATGGGATTATGATGATGATAATGATTCTAGTGATAAGGAAAGGAGAGATTTAGGGGAGTGAGGTGGCAGAGGGGATTTTTATAAAGTGACGCGGCGCTCTAGAAAGAAAAAAATAGAGAGTGCTGATGTGGCACCCCTCACAGGCCTCGGTTTTTAGAGCTTTAATATATATAATGCTTCATTTTCAACCAACTTATTTGTTAAGTCCTTGAAAAAACATCATTTTATGTGTACTTTAGGGGATTTTAAGGACTTATTCATTACAAATTTCTTCATTTAGGTGAAAAGCATGTTTTTATAGTTTTAAGCATCATAATTGTATTTTCATGCAAAAATAATTCGAAAATCACATTTTTTTTTATAAAATCATGAAACATTCCATTTTTGGATTTTCATTTTTAGAAGGTTTTTCAAATCCAAAATTTTCCATAAAAATGATAAAGTTTTTATCATCTTTAGTATTTAAAGACAAAACATGATCAATGATGAGAATTTATTGTGTCATTTTATGTAAATTGGGCCTGCATTGATAAATTTGTGACTTTTGGTCAAAATCATTATTTTTAATAAAATGTCACTTGTCCTTGTAGGAAAATTGAAAAATATGGACCCACAATAAAAAAATTGAAGCCAATGAATTAGTGGCGAAGAATCCAAGAAAGAATTAAAGCAAAATTGAAGAGATGAAATTTGATAATCAAGTGGACCCCGCCACAATGCAACATGCATTAATTCACACAAGCCATGCCCCAGGGACGAGCCACATGCATCTTTGTTGAAAATTAGTCAAGGAAGTTTTCTCTTGAATTGAAACTCAAATATAAAAGAGAAAGGAAAGTCAATGGAGGAAGGTTTTTGAAAGAGAGAAAAAAGGAGAAAAAAAAAAGACACAAACAAATGGAAAGTTACAGCTATTGTATGGGATGGCCACTTCATGTGAAGATAAGTTTGAATTCCTGCCAGCTGTCTGCAAGACTTTTCTTTCCTTACAGTCTCTCAAAAGCCGAGCCAAAGGAGGGGACTAAGTCAAAGAGAGGAAGAAATGTAAGCAAGAAATAAAAAAAAGAAGGAAATCTCAAAACCTCCATGCCCATTCATACCACACCTCTTATGTACAGAGGATTTTTTCCACAATTTACCACCATCCATCATACATGCCTACATCCACTTTCCATGTTCCTCACCACCATTCACTTTCATATGCCCCCATCACACCATTCCAGCTATCTTCACTCACCAATTCTTTTATCTTCTCTCATCTACTTCCCCCTTGGCGATGAATGAAGATTGAAGATCCCAGGTTATATGCAAGTCCTTTATTTTACTTGATGTTTTGATCTAGAGTAAGGAGAGATTACTTTTTTTAGTTTTCATTGTTTTTGGGGATTATTGGTTGTATTGGTCTGTTTTAATTTAAAATACGCAATTAGTGAAGCCACGGTATCATGTGTTTGTGTGTGGTAACAACACGCACTTGGTGCGGTATTTTTGTGGTCTTTTATTAATTCCGCTAATATAATATTTAATTTTTCATAATAAAAGAAACTAGAATTCTTTTTATTTTATTTTTTATTCATTATATTTGAATGATTTTATTTCTGATTTTTAATTTAATGCATGGTTTATTTATTTTTTCACAATTGGTGGTTTGATGAATTTTATGGTTTTACAGTTTAGTAGTTTATGTTACTTTTTAGTTTAGAATTTTTTAGACTAGGTTTTATTTTTTATTTTTTTATTTAATTTTCAGATTTGTGATTGTAATTTAAATTTAAATTACATATTTGGTAGTTGTGCATTTTTATATATTTTATTAGGCTAGCATTAGTTTTTTTTTCAAATAGGACAGATTTGTGCGAAAACTAGTTTTCTATGGATACGATTCTGGACTCACTGGGCAAAACTACAATCGTCGAACTTGCGATAATTGTTTTTGGTGGAAGCATGTTTTGTATTGAAACAAGAACTTAAGGCAAAATAAAGATCATTAACCTCGGGTAGGAATTCGGATGTACTCACCAGTCTCTTATTTGAAACAGCACCTGTCTAAGGTGCTTCTTTTATGTATTCTTCCATTGTTGCTAAAAATGAAAGAGGTGGCTTCGTAAAAGAGTACATAAAGGACCACAAATAATTCTCAGCACATGGGACAGACTACAATAATCAAATAAGAATAATCGATCTACATTACCTCAATTCAAATTTAAAAAATAAAAGAAACCTGTGTCAAAGTTGGAAACCGGACGTTTCTAGCAAGGTCCAACCCTTTGCAAAACTCATAAAATTCGGTGAGCCCTTCAGCCTGTCAAAAGAAGGAAAAGAGGTGACTCTTCACATTGATTTGAACTATAATTATGGAACAATGGCAGTTTTAAAAATTGATTGAACCAACACAGACCATTTTTTAAACTTCGTCCAACACTGAGTCAACTTGATTCTGGTGGGTACTAAAATAAATTAGGCTTCTGTAGAGGGTATCGGGCCCAGATTTGTTCAATTTCAAATGAGTTCGGGGAAACTTGTCCAAAATCAATCCAAAATCAACTCATTCAGTATGGGGCTTGAAAGTCTACTAAAATCTTCTTTCACCTATTTTTTGTAGACTCTCGAAGTAACTTTTGTTTCTCTTTTCCTCCTTCCCTCTCCTCTAACACTCTTTAGAGGTGGTGTTGTGCTACAAGGTACAAACTCCTCTTAATTTGCAACATTTCACTATCTAAAGTCCTTGTTTTTATTATTATTCTCCTAAGTTTACATTTTTTTCCTTTCTACCATTTGTTTGTGTCTTTAAGGCTTGTAGAGTTTCGAACTCCTATCTATCGTAGTAGAGATAAAAATCTCAAACCCCCTTTTTATGTATACGCTTGATAATCTTGAGTAATCAAAGGAGAGCTTGGGGCTTTCACTAGGCCTTTTTTATTTTAATTAATGGCAGTTCTAACTTCTAACCATGAACCTCAATACTTCAACATGGACAACATATTGTGTCATATCAAATTTGATATGTCACTTTTTTATGTATAAATCCATGAACCAACCATACCTCATGTCTTTGTTGTATATGGGCATCATAGCTTGCATTAATATATTAGATCCAAGCCCCAATACCATACAATTACGAGCACTGCATCAACAACTCAGCATTCAATAATTAGGCTAAGCATCTCTATAATTGAGATGCATATCGCTTAAATAACTTATTTAGCGCTTCTTTATCACCAGAGCCCTGCCACAACTATGTTAAGGTTGGCTACGTAAATTTTGTTTCTATATTCTAGCTATATAATCTCTATTGTTTTTTTTTTTTGGCATTGCCACAAATGGAGCCAAGTTGTCTTGGTCCGAATCGGCACTAAGACCGGCACTAGGGTTTAAATCCATGACTCAAATTGAGTCAGCAAGTTGAGTCACTCTTTGAGTCGAGTGGCGGACCCACGTTATGGTTGCTGGGTGCGGTCGCAGCAGGTAGAGTTTGAAACCTCTTTCAAGGGACATGGCCGTCATTTCGCTCCCTCGCGCTACTCGTTAGAAATCAAATGTCGCGCCAGCCCTCCTATTCTATGTAGCCCTTCTCCATTAAAGACTAGAAGGCTTTTTTAATTCGACTCCATTTAAAACCCAGCCTCGAGCCGCGAAGATTCTCCAAAACCCTATCTCCTCTTCCCCTCCTGACTAGGTTTCGGGACGGACAGCGATCTCTCCCTTCCATCGATCCAAGTCAGGTCAGGTTGCTCTTCCTGCTTTCTATCTCTCCTATCTTCCATCGATTCAAGCAGAAACATATCTTCTGATTTACTTACCTTTCTTCTGCTTTGTTTGATTTTTTAGAGGAATTTTTAGAGTGCAAATTGCTCCAATGGAGTGCCGTTCGATTAGTGTTTATTTGACTTAAAACTCGTTCGAATTTATATATCTGTTAGTCTCTATTTGATGCTTGAATTTATTAGTGAAGCCCTGTGGAATCCGTCCAAAAGCATTCATGAAATTGGATTAAACCAGCTAACCCATCTGAGTTTCAACAGATCCAAGCTTAATTGCATCTCCATTAGCAACAGCAACATCAGATGGCCACGAATGTAGCAGCTGCTTCTATACTTGACCCAGAAGTACTCTCTCTCGCAATGCTTCGGTCTTTCTATGGTAGTGAGCCCTCGAAGCTCTATCGAGGGGTGAAAAAAAGCTGTTTGTCCTTGCGGAAATGGACTGCTGACTTTGAGCTGAACGGGACTCGCTTCCGGGGGCTTTTTGAAACTGAAGAGGAGGCCGCGCTTGTCCACGATAAGGCTGTGTATAAGCTAACGGGAGACCCTGCCCTGCTCAATTTCCCGCACCTTCTGCATCGAGGATCTCATGTTAGGTGGGAGAATATTCCTTATGGGATGCCAAGCTTATCTAATTCGCAGGAACAGGGCAATCCTACCGAGCCTAGTCACACTGCATTGAATGCTGCAATTGCCAAACTTGGTTCAATTGAATCAGATCTGCCGATCTTGGGGCTCTATTACAGGGCCCCCCAATCGTGGTTTTATAGGAAGTGCAATGGGTCTTTTTGCTCTTCTCCCACTTCGGTGAACAAGCTTCCAGAAAATGCTAAAGCGCCATCAGATGCGGTAAATTCTGCACCTGAACCCCAGTTTCAATAATCGGATCTCTTGTATCTTGTGTTCATTTGGCAAATTCCAATTCTTTTTCAAAATTATAATAATTGTCCTTTCTTCTTTTTCAGAACCAGCATTCTAACGAAAACCACACACAGAGTGGTGGGGGCACCAACAATCCGCAAATCCAGGCAGATGGAAAAGTCCACAACGAGGGCAATATGAATATGGGGTCCTTTAGTGGTTTGACTAACAACTTCAATATCCAAAGCAATGTGCCTCCGCAAAACCAGTCAGCTGGAGAACTCCACAACGAGGGCAATATGAACATGGGGTCCTTTAGTGGTTTGACTAACAACTTCAATATCCAAAGCAATGTGCAGGTGCCAGGAAATTATGGTGTTGTCCCCACTATACCTTTCATAGGTTGGCTATGGGGATTTTGGATTGTACCCCTTCTGCCAGTTTTTGTAGCTCCTTTGTCATATCTCCTCCCTATCTTTCCCGTGAATCTCCCCTACCCTATCCTTCCCGTGAATCTCCCCAATTGCTTCTAGACTTGGGTGGCGAATTAAAGAGTTATATGCTCCACCTGGCATGTTGTTGCTCATCCAGTTTGTAGTAGTGTGTTTTTTCTTTGTTTTTAGGAGTTTGTAATGGTCTGTTAGGTGGAACCTGAGCGGCTGAGCCTGTGTTGTGGGCTTCTTTTGTTTGCTGGGTTTCTAGGGTTTGCCCCAATGGGGATATCTAACGATTAGAGTCGGCTCGAGACAATTTGAGGCATAAAGCAATAATTTTAAATGAGGCTTTTTTAATTTTTAATATTATTATAAATATTTTCTTTGAATCATATTTGGAAACAAAAGGAGACATTAATTAAGAAAACCACATTCGGAAAACTTAATACCATTATGAAAAAAAAGTCATAGTAACTCAATTGAGATTGGTGGACCCATAAACTTAATTTTCTAGTCAATGTCAACTAGGTTTTTTAATAATAATTTTAAGCAAAAAATTATAGTTGATATTTAGGATGAATAGATATGAACTCAAGGAGCAGATTGTGAATATTATTCATCACCATTAGCAGTGGCGGACACACGTTGTGGGTATTGGGTGTGCGGATGCACCAAGCAGAGTCTAAAACCTCTTTAAGGGACATGGCCCGCATCGGTCACCTTTATGATAAAATTAAATCTTGCACCACCGATTATTTTCTATGTACCTGCTGCCCCCATCAAAGACTTGATGACTTTTCCATTTGATTCCATTTGAAACCCGAGCTCCAAATCAATGAGATTCTCCAAAACCCTATCTCCTCTTCCCCTCCTGACTCAGGATCCTGGACGGATAACGATCTCTCTCTTCCATTGATTCCAGTCACGTTACTCTTTTTTCTCTCTATCTCTCGTATCTTCTTCATTCATTAACCCATTCAAACCCTAACGCTAAAAATCCTTCTATCAAATTCAAAACCTAATCCTAATCCCTAGAAACACGTATGTTCCATCACTGTCATTCAGTTCAATTCCTTCCTGCAAAAGAAGCAGAAACAAATCTTCTGATTTTATCTCTAGGTTTTTTTTTTCACATTTTCTTCTATGCGTTTTGATGACCTGCGCCTCTCATTAAGGCTGGCTATATTTCTATGTGATGAATGGCCTAGATTTATTTACCTTTTTTGCTTTGCTTCATTTTTTAGAGGAATTTTTGTTTTGGCCCATGCTGTGCAAATTTCATTTGGTTCTTTGTATTATTAATGGAAGTGCAAAATGCTGTTTTAGGATTACTGATTTTGGAGGATGAATAGAGAAATCAGTATCTCTGTTGATTAATTCTTGCTTAGATAATTATTTATGTTGTCTTCTTTGTGGGTAATTTCAGACATAGCATCCAAAGGTTTATGTGCTTAAGACACCTGAAATCGTATATATGAATAGTGAGTGACGTTAGAATGGAAAAGGGGTAGAAGAGAAATGTTGGGTTGGTTGTGAATCCATTCATTGTGTCCACATGATTGTGGATTGGTGGAAGTTGTATCTTTGTATTCTTATGTACAGAAGAGAAAAGGGTCGGAGGGAAATGATGAGTGGGTTGTAATTCTTTCTAGAAATTAGAAATCATATCCAAGTAACCATAGGTTGCTGGTAATCCTCTGGGTAGTACATTTATGCTTGCAATCTCCTTTAATCTTATACAAAGAAGAGTCACATAGCATATATCCACCATTAAGATCGACTCTTTAAGAATCTTGAGAATTTTTAAAATTAAAATATAGAGGCTGCTTCTTATAAAGAAGAGAGTTGTACTTGGGTATTATTCAAAAGTCAGAACTCCATATTATTTGGGATGGTGTGATCTTGAGCCCTATACCTAGCCTTAATCCAATGGAGTGCCATTCAGCAAGTCTACTATTGTGTTTATTGAACTTAAAACTGGTTCAAATCTATATTTGAGTCTCGATTTGATGCTTGAATTTATTTGATTTCTATTCATGAAGCCCTGTTGGTTTTCGGGAATTCTAATTGGGGGGTTTTACTTTATGTTTTTCTTTAGTGATACTAGTGGAGATTTTGATTCTTGTCGAGAGATATTTCTTTAGTTTCTTCATATATCCTGCCCATCTCTCTCTCTCTCTCTCTCTCTCTCTCTATGTCATTTTTTTATTTGTTTGTTAAATGTGATGTGAGCTTCTACAAAACCATGTGAATATTGTTATGAGTTTTTGTTGTGAATAATTCCTGAGTTTTTGCCATTAATAATGCGAGTTTTCTATGTGAATATTATGTGAGTTGTGTTGTGAAAACCATGTTTGGAATCTGCCTCTTAATTCATGAAGGCCTCACGGCTTGGGTGTTATCAAGTTGTTGAACATGTGTTCCAACCTTACTAACTAAAATTAAGTTATGTGTTCCAATTAAGTGATACCTTTTTTGTAAGTTGGCCTTGATTTTGATGAAATTTTCACCTTTTTTTTTTAAGTTGGCCTTGATTTTGATGAAAATTTCTTTATCTTTTTGTTTATTTTGTGTCATTTAAATACAATGCATTTCCTCTTTTTCTACTGTTAATGTGAAAAAAGTCTAGCAAAGCATAGTAACTGTTTAGCCCCACCTAAACTAAAATCCTGGGTTTGCCACTGTCGACACTTATGACCAAATTCTTCATATGTATGGTTTTTTCCCCAATTTTCTTGCCTCTTTTTTTTTTGTTTGGACTTTGGAGAGGATGTGAGATGTCTCTAACAATGATTTTGGGCGAGTTTTGAAGCTCAAAGCTAACTCTTTTTACATGATCAATAATGCAAACTACAAAGATCCAGGTTAGTATTCATTTGAACCAAGAGAAATGAGACTCAGAAACAAATGATGCCGACTTTAACAACTTAAATTCATTAAAAACAATTTAACTATAGCATAAGTTCTTAAATTCTACAATTATATAAAATTTTTCTTTATTTTTAAGATTTTAGTATGCATCCTCTACAGTTCAGTAGTTTATTTTGTTTAGGGTGCTCTGACTTGACCAAGTCTACTGGACTCTAAGGTTACTGAGTGACACCCCAAGTTTGAGTCAAACCATCCAGCATTGATATTTTGTTTAAAGTATAACCTAACCTGTTGGCCAGCTCTTTTATAGATATTGAAAGCCTTGAGGGCATTGTATCTTGACAGATCAAAAAACTGCATTAAGATAATTAACAAACATAAAAAAAAGATACAAACAAATTTCCAGTGAATTGCAATTTGAAGAGAAGTAGAAGACTTGGCATATTGAAATGACCATACCAAATCCACAAGATTGATAATGCCATCATTTATGGCACAATAGAGTTTAAAGCTCTCTTTTAAAACCAGCACAACCAAAGTGGTTCTCTTTAGTTACACACACATATGTCAGCAAAAAATAGCCTTTACATAAAACCGAATGTAAGTGTAAAGATGAAAATGTGACTTGACTACGTGATTGAACTTCATTCATAGCTCAAAATACGAATACAAAAAAGGACCCAGTTAAATTAAATTTGAATGAATCAAATGATACAAATCCATTTTAACAACCATAAAAGAGAATTATTGAGGTGAGTCAAATTTCTTAACAACTAAACTTATGCCAGATACTTAAGTCGCACGTGATGAAATCCCAATAGAGTAACACATGCTAAAAAATTCTCATGGCTGGCAAGCGCAATGCCGGAAGTACCAAAAACATGTACCAAAAAACAATGGACAAGGAAAGTATTGACTTAGGGGACTGAGTGAGTCTGATTCACAGGTAAAGTAGAAAGGAAAGTCGCTAAGGCAGTAAAGCAGTAGCAGCATGAGTACTATAGATGAAGGAGGATGGCTTTGACAGTCGGAAACATTGTTGGAAGTTCTGTGCGGCAACACTGTATCAAACTCTGGGCAATCAGCAAATAGTGTATTATCAAGAGATTCATTAATTTATCACATCCATTAACCTGCCACTCAATAAATTGTTGAAGTTTTGTGCGACCAGCAAAACAACTCAACTAAAAATTTATAAATTAATAAGTATGAGAAAAATTTCAAGTTCGAATCTGCTTATTCTACTTCTTCTTTCTAGTAAAATCAACAATAAATTCAATCGTTGAAGCAATATTGATCATTCAATTGTTTAATCTTTACCGGTTTAAACTGCCCGCCCTAAGCCCAGGTAAAAGTGAGAACTGAGAAGGGTAGCAATAGGTAGGTGACAAGCAGTGTAAAACTTTGTCATATCTCAAACATGACTTCTAAGAAAATAACATTCCGTGATTATGCCAGGGCATTGGATTTGGCCCAGGATAGACTAGAATGGGAAAAAAAAACTCACATAGCCAACTCCTTCTCACATAGCCAACTCCAACATTGTGGGACAAGGCTCTTATTATGATGATGTACTTACTATTATAGTCATTGCAATGAGAAACACAAAGCATACCAGAGCCAAAGCATACTGTATAAGATCATTGTAGAATGCTCCTCCTCCTGGCTGAAAAAGTATAGCAGAAATTAGGAAGTTTAATCAAGAGAAGATGGATAAAACTTAATTTAAAGCTAATAGTAAGTAGCAGACTTAAGCCAGAGAAGTTAATCTACATTTAAGAGTGAGCATCAACAACTACCCGACAGCCGATGAGGCGGAATAGTAGCTGCTGTAAAGAAGGCAACTGCTCCAACAGATCATGAGATCCCAACTCACTTGTTCTACTATGCCCCTGAAAATAGAAATAAAACATAATTATGATACAGCTACTACATAGGACAGACCCATGATCCATGGGTCGAATTGGGCCCAGCTGATTCAATTCAAGCCTTATTTTATTTTATTTATGATTTATGTTTTTAAGTTATTGGATGGTTTCCTCACCATCAATGTGTTTGGATGGTCAAGATTAGTTCTAGTGTTCTTTCTTTTCCTATATAATGATTTAAAGTGTCCTTGGCTCTATCGATTTGATTAATGAAAAATTATTTGGGTGATTTTGCTCTCTTTCCCACCCCACCCCCCACGGGTGAAAGGGTGTGGCATGAGGCCATCAGGTGCCTATCAACTTGTGTGAGCCTTACCTGTTCCATCCTCAGTTTCTTCCATCTTCCATCTTCCCTTACCTGCCCCGTATCGACCTCATTCCGCATCAATCAATGATGGAAATGAGATCCAATATCACATCCAGTCAAGCTCATGAATGAAGCAGAATGCTGACCTTGGCTGCCTCTGGTGCAGTTTTCTTTAAACGCTCTGCCTCAATATCATATTTTAAAATCCTAAAACACTCAAGTCGTTCCTCTAGGAAGAGTGCATAAGTGCGAACCCAGGAAAAGCAATCCCAAGCTGCAAGAACCAGAAAACAAAACATTCAAGACAGTATTAATCAAATGAATATTATAAAATGATAAATAGAATATTTATGCTACATTACTTCGATGCAATCCAAAGATTTAAACAAATGAAGCTAGGCAGACATGCCCTACCAAGAATACTAGAGTCATCCTTAAAATTAGATATTTGGAGGATATTTGCTTTGCGTGAGTAGTTTATCAGCTCCTCCCTGAACGTGGGATCACCCTCTCTCAACGTCCTATGGATAACTGTCATGTCCCGAATCTTTATATTGGGTCATACCGGTTTGTCGGATTTGAATTAGGTTAAGAGGGTCAAATGGATTGAATTAACACAATTGGGCCTGAGTTATTAGACCCTTTTAGGCCAAAGGACTCTTTTTGGAATTTCATAAAACTCACTAAGAAGCAGGGAGCCCTTCTTTGTAATTTAGAAAAATCTTCCTCTTAATATAAACTCTTAGGGTTTTCCCCATTCTTTCATCTTCTTCCTCTCTTCTGCAACCAAGCCCTAGAAGTTCTCCAGGGGGAAACTAAGGTTGGATCTTCTGCTCTTCAAATTTGCTTTTGGCTTGGAAATTCAGGTAAGTGGATAACTACAAACAACGTTTCTTGATTGTTTTCCTGAATCACATGTTGTTTATATGATTTATTTGCTTTGGGTAAAATCTTTGAGGTTACAGATTAATAATGGAGATTTGTTTATATCATTTTTATTGCAACAAGCATAACTCATGGATTGGATTTCAGGTTTTGTAAAATATATATATATGGTTTTGATATTTTATTTTAAAAAAAAAAAAGGGGCAGGCGCTGCTGCCCAGGCAGCAGCGTATGCTGCTACCCAGGCACTGCGCCAGCCAGGCCGGGCCTAGCCCGGCTGGGCCTGGCAGCGCCAGCCTGGGTGCTGCTGGGCCCAGTTTTGGCTAGGCTGGGTTGGTGACAGTTGGGGCCCATTTTTATTAAAAATATATATATTTATATATAAATGTAATTATAATTTTATGTTATTAATTATAAACATTAAGCATTTTAATGTGATTAATGGGTTAGAAGATTTATGAATATATGGTTATGTTAATTAATTATGATAAAAAATTTTTTGATTTTTGATAGTTATAAAAGTAGTTGGGGAATTTGTATTTGACATTAATATTAAACGTGGGTTGGCTATACACTAACTAGGATGTAATTTGTGTGATTAAGTTTTAATTAGGATGTATTTCAAATTCGAATTTGGATTTTAACTTGAGTCTACATCCTCAATCACAGTCCGAGATTTGTACCCTTTGTTTTGGTATAAAATAATAAGGTATAATTATACACAATAATGTTATTTAAGGAAATAATTATGCCATTTACCCTTTGATCATAACTTGATTTAAATTTGGATTTGTAATTTAAACATCTTTTACTCAATTAGTAAAACATACTAAATATACCTAATTGGATTAGATTAATCATGTCCTTTTTAGAAAACTTAGATAGATGCTCACATGAGAATTTGATTAAGTGCAGAATGAGAATGTGAGGTTCGGGATGCACTACATGATAGGCACCAAAAGTAGTATAACGACATCGTGGACTCATATTTCCTTATGATAGAGAGTTGGTTCTCATGTGTATATTTAACCAGTTATGACCATTAGGTGGTTAGTGCTTACCCTCAGAAAACTTGAATTAATACTCATTTATAATACACTTTCAAATCTTAAGGTCGAAATACTCAAATTGATATTAGTTGGAATATTGGGATTAAAGGTATCGTATCATGATTCATTCTGCATCTGTATACATATGTATTTGTAAATATGCATATTTATATACATATATATCTGACCAACTGCAGTTCGGAGGTGGACGTACGCCATCGGGTCAGTGTGTACTATGGATTATAGTATACAGCTGTGCCTTCTGTTATTATCTGCAGGAATACCCGTTTCTCTTATTATCTGCGGGACTACCCGATTCTGTTATTATTTGCGGGATTACCCGTTTCTGTTATCTGTATGCGGGATTACCCGTTTTTGTATATTATCCGCGGGAATACCCGCTTCTGTGCATTCATGCCATTGAGATTCACATTTGATATATTTTTGGTCATAATGAATACTTCTGTTTAATTCAGTTGATTAATCCATTGCTTGCAGTTTACCCTCTTACCAGATTATGTCAATCTGACCCACTACTTTTAGATGTCTAGGTTCAGTTGCCGGTGCCGAACCGGAGGGTCAGGCGACGCAGGAAATTCCTCCAAATGGCAGAGTTGTTGAGTGGAGCACTGATGACATCATCTGAGGTGTCCTAGTGCGATTCTGAGTTCGAGAATTTAGGATTATGTAATGAGGCCATGTCTGGGCCATTAGTTATTAATTTAAGTTTGGTTGTTTTGAAATTTTAACTCTAATTGTGATGCTTCGAAGCACTTGACTCTGGTTTTATTATTAATGAGATTGATTATCTTATTGTGATGAAATAACCGTCTGCGATGAGCATGGATTTTAGTTCCGCGTGTGATTATGGTTGCTTGATCACCAAGCATAGCCTCACGAAGGACTTCGATCCACCCGGAATTGAAGCCCGTGCTGTTTATGTTTAGAAAAATTTTAATTGACCCCAATTCTCACACCCCTGAAACCGGGTTTAGATCCGGCCCAGTTTTGGGGGCGTGACAATAACTATCAAAGTTTTCAATGCAACATGTAGAATTGTATCAGGAAAGAAGTTAAAATTCCAATGCCAGAAGGAACACTTATCATGATAGGCCAAAACAACAGCAATGAACACTTCTATAATAGACAGAAACTAGACAGATAGACATAGCAAATGCAGATATTAGATCTCAAAGAATCTAGTATCCAAATGAAAAGCTTGGACATAACTGTTGGATTGTGCTTCCAAGTTCCAAGAAATATTCTCAAAATGATAGCACTTCCAAGCACATGAAAAAGAACTACTTTGGATCAAAGTAACAACAAGAGATTGTAATCCAGCTATGATGCCCATAAATGTCATTGGCAAGTTATAGATAAAGCAGTGACACAAATTTTACACTTAAAAAAAATCAAGTTTCAGGTATTGATATGATATGGATATGTAATCTATTTTGAAGAATTCAGTTATCACAGATTTCCAGGCACCTGAAATGAAAGTATCACTTCAAATCCATGTAACAAATACCTATGCAAGTATATATGCATCATCTCACATCAACAGAATCACGTTTTTTATGGTCAATCTTTCATTATGTGAGAGAGAGAGAGATAGAGAGAGAAAGAGAGAGAGAGGGACTCCACTTTATTCAGTGGCTTAAGAGAGGAGAGAGGAGACTCATTGAGTAGAACTCCACCATTTTCTGAAAATGTTTTCATTTGCTTTTCTAATGTACAATAAAAAAACACACAAATGGTAGACAATCCCTTAACAAAAACAAAAACCAACCTCAAGCATAAAACTTTGACCACACTAATGGAAAAGGAAATCATCAAGAAGCCCAAAATAATTGGAAAGACATAGCATCCAGCTTCGGGTCTTGCCCAATCTCTTTGCAATTGCATTTACACAGTATGCTATGTCGGCACGTGGACGAACAACAGAGGTAGCAGCAAATATCTCTAGAGAAAAATTGAAACCACAAGAAACAAAAACACAATCAGAACAAATTTACATCTCAATAAAAAAATACAGAGAAACGCAATGAAATAAAACTTTAATTCCCCGAAGAAGGGAATGCCGGCAAACAGAAGTACTGAAATGCACATTCCATCAAAACTACCCAAACGGCCCAGAATTCAACTGCATCCATTTTTTCAAATGATACCAATGGATAACCAGTCATTATACCAAACACAATCAAAATTCATAAAAAGAAACAAAAATTTTGTATGAAAAACAATTCAATAAAATTTCATAAGGTAAATTAATTCTCCATAAAAAAAAAAATACCAAAATGTGAAAAAAAAAATTTTAGCAGAGCAAATTGAGATTGGATTACTCACTTTGAACATACCGTTCTTTCGGAGGAGATTGAGAGTGATTCGTTGCCTTCACAATTGCAATATCCAATTCCTGCGAATTCAGAATTAAGAATTAAGAAATCTAAGATTGAATAATAGCAAGAAATTCAATTCACTGGGATTTATTGAGAGAACCTTAAAATCGCTGTTGACCTTGGCAAGGCCAACTGTGGTGGAATCTTTGAGGGCTCCATAGGCCTTGTTCAAGCTCTTGAGCGGGCCCATTTCTCCAAAAGAGGAAATTAAACCTATTCTAATCTCTTCCTCTTCCTCCTGCTTCTTCTGTGTAATGGCGAGAAGAAGGGAGAAACAGATGAGACGTTGGTGACAGTTTGTTTTTAACGTTAACGTCCTCTCTTTCATTCCAGCGGGAAGAATTCCTATGTGTGTCTCCCACAAATTTTATAGGCGCGGCCCGCCCACTAGTCCATGCGAGTGAACCACCCAAACCCCTCCTATAGCCGCTAGTTTCACCCGGTTTATATTGTTGGATCCAAATGGCTTGGACCGTCAGATCGATTGCACGCCCAATCTAAAGGAGTTAACTATTGCATGTGATTCTTATATTAGGTTTTTTATATGATTCTTTTGTGCTTTCCATGTGATCCTTACATGATTCTTATGTGAATATGCTATTACATTATTCTTTTGTGATTTTATTTTACTGTCTTTATTATTATTAATTTTTTATAGTAACTATTCAATATATATTGTTGTATATGTGGATTTATTTGCACGCATATATGGGTTTGTTTGGGCATATTTCTTATCTATGTTGTTAATGACATTATATCGCTTCTTTTATTGGATCTAATGTTTAGTCTAGTATATATCTTGATTAAAATCAAATGACTCACCTCTTCCTTACACCAGAATTTGGAAAACAAAGTGCTGTAAAATTCTAGCGACACATTGTAGAGAAAATCATGAAACAAAAATTTTTTTCCTTTTTCTTTGTATAAGACACATTTATTTATATAATACATAAATCAAGGGCATCCATGCAATGAACAGGGATTCTAGAGGCTTTTGACTTATAATGATTGTAAGTGAATCAATCACAGTCTGCCGTATCATCATGGAAAGGGATTCCCTTAGATCGGACATCACTATCTATGTGAATTGAGATGTAGAGAGGAAAAACTCTAAGGTGATCGTGGTAGGATAGTGCATGTCAGGCTATCCATTGGTAATTTGCGAACATCACCGTGAGGTTTTTAATCAGAAGATCTGAACTCGACTTAAATGGATTTTTTAGTGGCATGGTAGACCATGATTGCTTCACGCATGATCATAGTCAGGTAAAAGCCTCAAACCATCTGGATCCCCATGCAATTGATAAAAATTGAAGGGTGTACTGTACTTAGAAGTTCCATAAAAAATAAAAAGCATAGGGGTGTCTTTGTAAGTTTCCTCCTATTACCAAAATGACCAAAATACCCCCAGTTCATGGAAACCATATCTGGTTTCCAATCCATGCTTTCGAATCGTTGAATTTGGGAACAAAAGAAAGAAGAGAGGAAGAAGAAGGAAGAATCTAGGGTTAGGGTTTCTGGTGAGAATTTCTCAAGGTCTCGATCTCGATCTCGATCATAGAAATGGCGATGAGGAGCTTCTACAACCAGATAAAAGGGATGAAAGTGAAGGATCTTCCTTCACATCTGAAGCCGATGCTCTCGGTCGATTACGCGAAGAATGCGATCAGCAAGGGCTTGGACAATTACCACGCCAAGTACATCCAAACCAACTCCGTGGACCCCCTCCTCCACGTCTGCTTCGGTGGAATGATCTTCTCCTACCTCGTTGCCCTGCCCGAGGAGCGCCGCCACCTCGAGCACCAGCAGCACGCCGCCCACTGATCTCTTCGCCTCGCCGTGTCGATCGGTCGTCCAGGTATTCCTATATAGCATTCTCTATGATGGGTTCTTTAATTTTATCTCTTCTTATCATTGTTATCCTAGTTTCATGAATACGCGGTCCCTGGATCAATAAGAAAGCAAGTTTTGCAAGATTGTGTTTTGTTATGATTTAACAAATGGGGTTTTTTGAATTGGCCCCTTGTTTTTTTTTTCTTTCTTCTCTTCTTTTATTGTGAAGGAAATGCGAGTAGTATAGAGAGATTTGAGTCTTAGATGAGGCTAAGCAGCTACATTTGTGATGCGCACCCAGCACGATGGAAACCCTCTCTTGAAAGTGAAGAAAGCCTTACCCCTTCTACCTAGGGGTGGGCTTTGTGAGTTCTACTTTTCCACTTTGTTCCTATTTAAGGACCCCTTTCGATAAAGGGGATGTTGAGGGATTTTGGGAGTACTCGGAATCGGAATTGTCTATGTGGATTTTTTTGTGGAAAATCCTTGTGAGATTACATGGTTGTAAATTTTTTAGGAATCTCAATGGAATTGAATTTCATAAAAAATTAATTTCTCTACCAAACATGAATTATAAATGCTTCCTGCTCATACGTTGTCTGTGATGAACTAATGCCTGGTTGGACCATTTTACTTCTGGTCAAACCTACTTAGAGAAGAAAAGGAAGATGGCCATTTGTTCACATTCAATAGTTAGAATTTAGAAAGGCATGATGTTCACGGCTGGAGTGCGATTGTACCAAGGATTTGCATTGAGCCAATACCAATTTGCCTTAGTTAGTTATTAACAACTTAACGATATATATCTAAGGTGTCCTTTGATGTATATTGTTCGCAAGTGATGTCTTGCTAAATTTTGATACAAAGAAGCAATTAAATGTTAAATTAGAACTTTAGAGAAAGGCATTTCAATCAGTTGGATTGGGAACTTGCAGATAGATCCTGTAGGATAGTTGGAAGGTGCTGCTGCAACTACATGGTTATGGATATAAGTCATGTGTATACATATGGAGCGCATTTTAGTGGATTTGGGAGTAGAGACAACGGATTTGAGTGTAGAGAAGATGAAAGATCACAATTGAGAACAATCATATCTCCCTGTAAAATATTTTGGCACCATGAACTGCCGCAACTGTGGAACAAAGCGGAAGGCTTGAGTTAGATGTAATAAATGGGATCAAATAAATATGTGCAAAATAGAGACTAGCAAGTGATGTATTATTGAGTGCTACTATGATTTCAAGGGCATTTTTGTAAACTGGTAGTTAGTACTATGATTTCAAGGGCATTTTTGTAAAATGGTAGTTAGTACTTAGTCCTGTTTTGTTCTAAGGAACAATCTGTTAGGCTAAAAACATCATGAGAGAAGAAGTGAAAGTTCATGTGGCCAAGTGGCTAAGATTGCATTGATGTATGGAGTTAAAAGGGGGATAGAACTGGGAATGAGCACATCAAAGGAGACCTATTGAGTTGCTTTAGCAATAGATGAAATCAAGGAATATCATTTGCGATGATTAGAACATGTGCACCAAAGACTATAAATAGCTCCAGCATGATGGAAGAAGGGTTACAAGTACTAGAAAGGGGGGGAGAGAAGGAGAAAGAGGGGGGGGGGGGGGGGGGTGGGAACCAATGAAGACTTAGGAGGAATTGGGCAAAGATATGTTGGAATCTGTGGTTTTAGAGATCAGGACTTCGAATAAGGTTGTGTGGAAAAGTAGAACTCACAAAGCTGACCCTAAATAGATGAGGTAAGGCTACACTGGCGGTGAAGTTGATGACACCTTGATGAAGAAGCGACTAATATGAGGGTAGCTCATTAGGTAGTATTAGTCTTTGATTTGGGATTGTTTTCTTTTTAGTCTTTCATTTTGGATTGTTTTCTTATTAGTCTTTCATTTTGGATTGTTTTCTATCTTCAATGGTAAAAAAAAGTCAATACTTAAGAAACAGTTAATTAGAGAGGTAACTAATATGACGGGAGCTTATTTATTTATTTTATTGAATGGTTAAATGTATTGATCAAGCTTAGTTGTACAAAAGGGAGCTTATTGGGAAATGCTTTTTAGGGGACACGAGTTGTAGGAATTTGTTATATCCTTATGGAGTGTCTCTTTATGTCTATGTGACTCTTGTTCCTTTTTCATAGCCGCAAATTAGTTTTCCCACCTCCATCCCTCATGCATGGAGAGAGCTTATGTTACTGTATCTTATTTAGGAACCATTTTTAAATTAAAGTATCTATAAACAAGAGTAATATGAAACAATGCAGCAATGTAGAAATCTTACGACAAGGAGATAAGCAGTAAATCCCAACAACACCACCCCCCTCTCTTCTTCCCAACCCAATATATATATTTAATTGGTTCAAATTTAGAAGAAGAAGAAGAAAAAAAATACAATAACGTCTTGATACTGAACAGGCTGGCTGAACTTTTGATCGATGCTTAACCATTGGATATTGCAGATTTTTTTGGAGTTTCTTGTGATGTGGAAAAAAAGTTCCATAATTTTATGCTCAAGTGCAAAAGCTAAATATTGACCCATGTATTCCTTCATAAAATATCAGCAATTAAAAAAAAAAATCTATGAAACATTGTCGCTTTAGACATTTATCATAAAATTCCATGTCTTTGTCTAGGTCCATTGTAATATACTTTGACTCAAATGACTACATATTCATCTCAATTCCTTTTATATATATGTATATATATATATACGTATTCCCCATATATATATATTCATGTACAAACCAAACACATGCCATAGATTGCAAGGGGAAAGAAGGATTTTACCCTGAGTTGGCCGCCTTTCTATAGAGAAGAAATCAGTGTGGGACTCATCTTATTGTACTACTTAGCATACACCTTTCATTTTTTTTGGTTGTATGCATGTTTACTAGGGTTACTGAGAAAAAAAAAAAAAAAAAAAACCAGATCACCTTATCATGTTGCTTGACATACAAAGGCCCATTCAATTTTTGTGGGGGTGGATTTGGGTAGGATGGCCACCACCTGCCTCTCCTTTGATTAACTTCTAGACGGATCAAGGGTTTAGGATCATCAAAATGACTTGAAATTTGATATTTGGGATCCCACATGTGGATCTTTTGATGCCACTCATCCCCTGATCTGTGTGGTCCTAGGTGGGCCCAGTAGCATCTACCTTGTATTGTACCGTCTGTCACTTCATTCTAGGAAGTGTCAACAGGGGGTGGATAGTACATTCGCCTAACCAACTTATAGACTTCTTCAATAAGGGTTAAGGGTGTTCTCATCATCATGCTATTGCATCCAATTTGGATGGAGATGACACCAATGTGCCTCTGTCACTTCATTGGAGGAAGTGTCAATATGGGGGAGTATAGTACATTATGCTAATTACTTCACAAATTTCTTCATTGAGGCTCAAGGAAATTCTCATCTTCAAGCTATTGCTTCGAAGCTCAGTATCAATGGCATGTATTCACCGCCTTGAGGCTTGAGGGAGTGTTTACATGGTAGAGATTGAGTCATAATAGTTTTGTACACTTGTTTGTGCGGACAATGGAACATGGAGAAGCAATACAAACTAATGATGCAAAGCCATGCATTGCCCCATGGGGCGACCCAAGGTCAATTTGGCCAAGCCAAGACCCACTAGGCTTAGTTGGGTATCAAAGAAGACCCGCTGATTGTCCTTCCAGTACGAGATATTTTTTCCTTTGCATAATCAAATTGGTTAGAGATAAAATTTAAAGAGATTTTATTTTCCTTTATGTAAAAAAATGAGTAGAACTGTAAAAAGCTATATTGTATTCATGATTAAAAAAAAAAAATAACATACAAGCTCTAGTCCTTGGCCAGAGAATTTACTGATGAATTGACTGTTCTTCGCACATCAGAGAAGAGTGCTTGGCGCTTGTAAGAAGGACTCTTGTTTCCTCAATCCACCATAGTTGTCAATTCCGTTCCGGCCCATGTTCTGTTTCACCCTGCAGTGGAACGTTTTGACATTTAGGTGAATTCTGTTGTTCATTTTCAAAAAAGACGCGATTGAAAAATTGACAATAATAGAAACGAATACCTCAGATTGAGAAAATAGTTGAATGCTAAAATAATACCTAAAATGCATACACTAAAATTGAAGTACACTTTACCATTGACGATTTTCTAGTTTTCATTACATATGAATGGAGTATGAAACTCGGGGTGGAATTGAGACCAGAATTGGATCTGGGATATAGGAAAGGACTTGAACAGCAGGAATTCAGCCCAGAAACTTTTAGTGGGGCATTCCATATCCCCCGAGGCCAATTTCTGAAGGTTCTGGCCAAAATTGACAGGGACTGAACAAAATTGACAACTATGCAATCAGCCACCTACTTGCCCAGGGGCTGCTGCTCCCGCCTTCAACCCATTTAGATTGGACAAGCTGATTCACCCTCAGTAACTAGAGGAGATCAACGCTGGCTAATAGCTTCTCACACCACAATGTACAAGGCTAGAGTTCCACTTCATTGATACTTGTTCACCAAATGGATTGTAGAAAGCAGTTGCGACATTCTCTATGGTCTCCATGATCCCGGTAATTCCTTGACTTTGAGGGTCGGACACCCTGGCATCAAAATTAAGCTTCACCACCCCCTTCTGGCAATGGGATCCAATGAATTACAATTTGGGGGTGAATGTTGACGTCTTCGAGTACCTCATTCTACCTCCTACAAGGCACTTCTGCTGATACACCCACGAGAAAATTGGTGGCCAACATCCAAGAGATGACTGACATTGTATATGATGGTTAGTTCAACCATATTGTTGCCACAAAGGCTAACATCCATAGAGTTTGCTTTGATGGAACCTAGAACCATATTGGCAACATTTTGTCGCTAGATGCCCCAAGGAAACCCCATACCATACTAGAACCGTGGAACATACCTTAGTAGACGTGGAGCAATTTTGGAGATGGTGATCGATTGTTTCATCATCTCTAAAGCATATAGGAAACTTGTTAACAATGATCTTCTGACTTCTATGAAGATGATCCATTGTCAAATCTATAACAACTAGAAACCTAAAAAACTGCTACCAAACCCACCCCTAATAGAAGATGGTCAGGGTGGTCATCTATTTAACCCAATCCGTTGTCATCCAAAATCATCGATAGACATGTAGCCAAATGAAATTTCTGTAAGGCAAGCAGGAATGCCCTTATGTGTGACAAATTGTTTGGAGGCTTGCCTTTTTTATGGAGATTAGAATAAAAAGATTTGACACCAGAGCAGCAAGAACCAATCCATGTCCACACTCTGCTACCCTCCCCAAGATAAGGCATGCAAACCTCCTGTGGTAATTGCAGAAGATGGAGAAATTGAATATTCTTCGTCCATGAGGTTGCAATGAGAAAGGGGAGACCACACCACTTTGATGTTGGGCCAGCAATATTTTTCCATTGTCTTGTCCGTGGCGGACACTGTAAAGGGATTTTGGGGATTTAATGGCTAGCATATCTTCCCCAACTCACAGGTTAGGTTATCTAGAGGCGAATCCTATCCCCTTTGTAAATCTTGAACCTGATCATCTTGTCAAAAAGGTTGTTATAACCTTCATTATTGATTATACCCCTCAGATATATGAGCTCCTTTGTGAAGTAGCGGAACTCTCCTGTCATCCCCTGCAATTCTTTATTTGGAGATGTCTACTCTTTTCCATGAACCATTTACACCATCCCTGTGTGGCCACTACCACTTGTTGAGGAAAGCTCTGTTCACCTGCTTTAGTGATTCAATTCCGACAGCTAGGCTTGTATGCAATTTCCCAGAGGACTAGATATTTCTCATTCTCCTCTATATCTTACCTTAGAGAGTGTTGTTGAATTGGTTGAATTCTTTCAATTATTAATACTGAGAGTTCGAACAGAAGCATCAGAAGAAAGTGATCAGATCATGATTGTCCTGATTGGAGCAAAGCTTTATTTAGTGATGGATGAAATACCTGTACATCAAAACATTTGAATTCCTGAAAAAGTAAGCATAGTTCATGGAAATTTATGATTTGTTGAAAATGATTATTTGTTATCAGCATAATCACATTCATTCTTAATCTTATGGTGCATGTGACTGGTTAACATCCTTGGAAGGTGGACCCACATGCACGGAATTCACTTGACCTTACTGATAGGGTCGGCATTTTGTAATTGCTTCTATAATGATATTGGCAAATGACTGAGCTTTTAATGATTGCAACCTTAGGCAATGACAGGTAAAAGAATAAAGCTACTTTGCAATGGCATATGTTTTTTTAGTTGAATGGTTGAAGACCATTCATTTTTTATTTTTAATATTTTGCAGGATTGATGGGTTCTTTCAAGGTCGGTTCAGGTGTGGAATCCCAACTGTTTTTATGAGTTGTTTTTGTTCTTGACATTGTACAAGGACAGTGCAATGGCCAATGTGGCAAACATTTAACTGATAAAATGAACCCATTCATGTGTGGACTTTATGATTCATTTCTTGTTGATTTCATGATATTGTCCCGGTACTATTGATCATCTGAATTTCAGGCTTGAAAATTACATAATGAGCGCCATGGGCAACTGGAACTTATTATATTGTTCCTGCACGTGGGGATTCTGACCACCAAATCTGTCATTTATATAGAGGCTTGGAAACTTCCTATCTGGACATGTGATTTTTGTAATGTTATATTTTTATTGATGGGGCTGCAACAACTTACGCTGCTTCATCGATTCTCAATTTGAGGATGTCTTTCTTTATCAGGGATGGATCAAGGAAGGAGAAGACGTTTGTATCAGATAGCACACATCCTAAGCAGTCACCGTGTGAGCTTAAATTAGAATTGATGCAGATTGGAAGGGCGTTTAAGACTTCAGAACCTTTGGAAGTTTCCCTGCTTTATCTTGTGCACAAGATGTGTCACCTGTTTGGGCTGCCCATTTGGACTTTTCATCTCCATTTTGTCCCTTTATTTTGAAAATTTTTTTTCTTAGGTAGTCTGGCTAAGGGGATGGGTCCCAGAGAGGATTGTGAGGCAATATGAACTAACGTGTGAGGAAAATAAGCTCACATGGTGTGGTCACTAGGTTCGAAACCCTGACAGCTGCTGCCTCTTACCACTAGGGTAAGATGCCGGTCTCTATTTTGAAGATTGTTTTAAGGTAAAAAAGAGGGGCTGTTGGTGGCAGATGCAGTTCTGCTAGGAAGAAATAAACTATGAGTGCTGCTATTTAAACATATAAAATTCTATCCCTGTTTAAACATCAAAAAATGATTTCAGCTGTAAAGACCCGACTAACACCCTATTATCACATCTTTATGCAACAATCTGATGTTATTGTGCTGGTTCATTGTACACTAAAATAGTGCCTATTTGGTCAGTCTATTTCTTGACTCTTATTATCTTAAAGAGGTTTAGAAACGCAAATAGATCATTTGGCAACCGTAATAGGATTCTCCACTTCAAACCTCACAGAGGTTTTACCTCTATTTAGGCGTGACTCTTTTGTCATCTTTTTTTAAAATTCTGAGATCCTAAATGACAATACAATCCGTTGGTGATGTTAAGAAGGCCAAGAATGGCTAGTGGTTCAAATTTCAACGGTTGATGTTGTTTGGATCTTGAGATCTATGCAAAAAAAAAAAAAAAAAGTGGCCTGTTGGATGTAAATTTCTGAATTTTGTGGGCTCCATAATTACGATTGAAACCGTTAATCTTATTTAGAAGGGCAAAAATGGCTACGAGGTCAAGAATTGCCCTTTGATTCCTAGTAGATCTTGAGAAAATTCCTGAAAAATGTAGCCTGTTGATGTCCCATGGACTCTATGCTAGGTTTTGTACATCTGCCTCGGCAGTATGTTTTTTCAAATTATTTTTTTTAAATTTTGGGGCCATAAATCACGATCTAAACCATTAGATATATTTAGTAGGTTAAACGCTAATATCGATTAAAATTTCAACCATTGGATCATCATATATTTTGAGATATTTGTAAAAAATCCACATTATTACATATAATTTACATAATTTGTGGGCCCCAAACGTAACATCCAAACCATTAATTCTCTTTGTAAGGCTAAACACAACGATGTAGTCACTTTTCAATTTTGATTCCTTGTGGATCTCAAGTGATTTACGAAAAACCTTCAACCATCGACTAAAAAAGTTTTTTTTTAAAACCTTTTACAATTCATTTTTGTGTTTAGGCAAACAAACTTATTTTTAAACATCCGTTTCAAATAGGGCCATTTGAAATATATCCATTTCATGCCGATCTATTATATATATATATATAAGATTTTCCAAACAAGCCCACTAATGTGTCTTAAAATGTTAAAGAAAATGGAGCTTTTCATTGGACTGGATCTGTGCCTGGCATTAGTCTCATCATAGGGTCTAAAAATACAACAGAGAGTCCGGCCTCTGAGCTGTAAAATCCAAACCACTTAAAAGTAGTCTCATCACAGGCCCATAAATAAATCAGTGTGTCTTCCTTATGAAATCTAAAATCAAAACCACTCAAAAGAGAACCCCTTTGAGACTATTGGCGTTGACACAGAAAACATCCAATGAGAATTGTGCTCAAGTGTTTTAATTGTCTAGATTGATCACATGCAAAATACCCATTTTAACACCCTTTGTTAATGCATGGCCTTTCATGTCCTCGTTCTCGAATGTGCTTGGGTCTTGTATGCATTTGTTTTTACAGCAAACAGTAAAGGTGGTGTTTTTTTTTTTTTAATATAAAGATGAAATTAGAAGTAAGAATATAATGTGATGTTCTTTACCTCATCGTGTTTGGATTAAAAGTGAGATAGAGAATTAAAATTATGACGTGACACCACTTACCTTTCATTACCTGAACAAGTAATATTCTTTTTACCACAACAAAAAAAAAATTAAAAAAAGGTGCGGCGTAGTAAACTTTTTAAACTTTTTGACAAAGAAGGTGCGCTTCTAATTTTCACTCTTTCACTTTCATCTTACCTCATGCTATCAAAAAAAGATTAAAAAAAAAAGGATTTACCACGCGGACATCCTTCTTATCTATACTCCATAGTCCACACCTTTGGACTAGTGTATTTAGAATTAGAAGAATTAGAGGTCCTACACTTCCCCCGTTCGCAGCACTGAAGGATCCGGACTCCCACATACTGTAACGTGTGGCCATGTCAAGAAGAGGAACGGTGTTCCAAAGATGTTTCAACTTCCAAGAATAAGCATTTCTACCAAATAGGAAAGAATGTTTCCATTTCCAACAATATGACATTTTTACCCAAAAGAGATAACTTTCAACAATATGCATAGCCGTAAATGGGGAGGCCATCTCTCAGATAAACCTTAGAGGGGATTGCACTGTATTTCTTTTGTCCTTAGAGGGGACCATTTAATTGAATGAGAAAAATTTCCTGGCCGCCACCAGACAGGGATTTTGTATTTTGTTGTGTGGGCCATTTATGTTTGTGCCCATGATATCAATTGTTTGAATCAACCATCCATGGGCTCAAATTGGAGCCCACCGTAGACTTTCTTTGATTTTTAGCATTGCCCATTTGTTTTGTCATTCAAATTATTGTTATTTGACAATGCAGAGAAGAGGTTTCCGCTAAACAATCCTCTCTGTCGATGTTGCAAATGGACGGTGACAATGAATTAAAACTAATGCTGTAAAATTGATTAGGAGGTTTACGGGGTATTTTGTGCTTTACTTCACAGTTGAGATGATCTCCTAAGATGAACGACCTGGATCAGTGGATGATGTGCTGAGCCTCCAATTAATGATTGATTATAACAAAAAGTAGATCCTTCTTAATGGTCCAATTCCAAACGTTTCTACTTATATTATTGGAATGAAAGGCACAACATTCATTGTAATCATCTTTGGATAATCTTAATTCTCCAACAGATATGGCCGAGGGGATTTTGAACCCATGACCTCTATCTAACCCTTCAATAAATAACTTAACAACTACAATACTCAAATATGTATATATATTTATTTACTAAAAAATGCCAAAACTAATTATATGAAGTGTGAATCCTAACCACGTCAGTCATGCTTGTGCTTAGCACCGGTTATTATATTAAATCCAAATTATGCAAAGCACTAATAAGAAGTCACAAAGCAGAACATTTTGCTGTTTCTAGTGGCTGGCATGGATGAAGGACATAGCTATTGCAATTGGGTTTATAAAAAAAATGGCAAAAACTTATGAAAATAACAGAAATGAAGATCCTTATTCTTAACAGATTTTAGGATGTTGAAATGTACATAAATTTAAGTGGAATAAGAAAATCATGAAAGTTTGACCAATATATTCTATAGCTAGTGCGGTCAACAGACATGGACAATTTGATGTTCCTTTTCTTACTCAAAACAGATTATGAATCTAGAACATCATACTTCAATTGAAAACCATATGCTTCTAATCCTTGGGTTATGTTGCTTTTTTATTCTTTCCTTCCTTGAGGAATTTATCAAAACTAATTAGGTGATTATCAGGAAAATATCTTTGCTGGTAAAAATTAAAAGGTTTTTAAAACTTGGATAAAAACTTTGTAATATAAAATGAAAATGGAAAATAGTTTTAGTTGACTGCACTAGGCGATTCAGTTTTCTTAATTAAGCCCCTCTCATCAACCCAAGGGGTGCCTCAAAGCACGGAGATTGCAAGGTCTAGCTGCACTATCACACTGAGGCCACTAAAAAAAAACCCTTTCCATTAAATGCAGTGGATTAATCCAAGGTGGATCATTGTTGCTTTGAAGCTGGACCCAAAGTTCAATCAGGGCCTTTACCCGGATCATAGGGGAGGCTTTGAGCTGGGTGGACCACCCTTGGTGAGGCCCTTAATTCAGACGATCCCAGCTGCACATCAATTCCCTATTCTTGATTTTGGGTTGTGATCATCCAAACAAGATGGTGGATACTGGGCTTCTAAGTGGAGCTCCTTCATCACGGACGCATTGCATCTATGGTGGGGCCAAACTGTCCACCGTCTCAAATCACTCTGAAAAGAGGCAGGAGTTTCGATTGGAGTCTTTGGCAAATAAAATGGCACATGAATTTCAATTCCTCTACAAATCAGAAATGGTGGGGGAGTTGTATCTGTAGCCAAAAGAACTGGGAAAAGGCAAAAAAACTGCTTTTGTTTCTGTTGGAGAGAAGCAGCTGACCGTTGTTGCTATTTCCAATACCACAATTGCAATTTGCAATGGCCATTGAAGCGCCACACAGTACCACTACATACATACAAAATTAAAAATATATACATATAGAAATCATCCCATGTAGACAAATGGGTGTTGGAATAATCTTTACAAAGAGAAATCAGAAGCTTAGATCTCTCTGTCTCTATATCTATAAGGTGAGCTTCTTTTGCTTTCTTTCTTTTCTTCCCAGATTCCAGAAAGTTTAAGTCTTGCTGCTGTATTTTTTTTTTTCTTTTCCCAATTTGATTGGGAGCGTTAGCATTTGTTTCTTTGGGTACTTTGGGTACTTGCTTTTTCTTTGTAGTGATCATGGGTGATTTTATTTTCCTTTCTTCTGTTTTTGAAGATTCTCTATTCTTGGGTCTTGTTGGTTTTTTCTGATATGAATGCTTAAGTGATAATGATTCTTTGAATTCCCATTTGTGTGTGTGTGGTTTTTGAAAGTCTTTGTTTGTTTCTTTTAAAAAGAGTCCTTTTTGGATGATACTAGATGTGATTGGGATTCATGCTAGAATCAGTTTTTTTAAGTTGGGTTGTTGTGCTTTTTATTTGTTGTTCGAATAATGATCTGTGATTTGTTGAATTCCAATGTGGGCTTTGGAAAAGGGTATTTCGGCTATGATTCTCATACTTGTCAAGGTTTTCTCTTGGATACATAGGACTTGAAAACTTTAAATCTAGAGTTCTTTCAGTTGGGTACTTTTTTATCCTGCTTGGGTGCTATCTTGGGTCCTGTTGGTTATCATGAAATGGTAAATGCGAATGATCCTTTGAATTTTTACACATGCTCTCCTTCTTCTTCTTCTTCTTCTTCCTCTTCCTCTTCTTCTTCTTCTTCTTCTTCTACTTCTTCTTCAGAAAGAGCCCTTTGGTTTATAGATGATTCGTGGGGAACGTTTCTGCTAATTGGGATCCTGGTGGTTTTCATGGTAGGATAGTTTGTTCGGAAGGGTTGTTGATTTGTTGGTAATGCCTTTGCTAATTGGGGTCGTGCTGGTTTTCATGGTGGGACAGTTTTTTTCAGATAGGCTGTTCTAATAGTCCATGGTCTTCTGAATTTCAATATCTGCGGTATTGATTTTCTTTTCTTTGTGCTGGGTTGTTGTAATAATCCTTGGTCTTTTGAATTTAACTGTGCATCTTGAACATGTCTTTCTCCGGGTTATCATATTGAATGGGTATAATGCTTTTTTTAACTTAATCTTAGTTCCAGTATTTCCTAATTCAGATTTTGTCAGTTGCTTCTTTTCAGGTTTCTTACTATTTCGTGATCATCTGAATTCCCATGTGGGTTTTGAAAAACTCTAGTTGGGTGTTGATGAAATCCTTCATTTAATTTGATTTTGTTTTAGTCTTGGCCTTGGTAATTTTCATGTTATGGGACTGCTTCATTTCATTTTCGTGAATGTAAAATTCTGTGGTCTTCTGACTTTCCTTTGGGTTTTAATAAGTCTTTTTCTGTGGCAATAGAAGTACTTGTGAAGACTCCTGTTGATCTTGGGTGCTTTCAGCGGAGTACACTTATTTTTCATATGGGATGTTTGAAACTTCATGTGAAAATCAATAATTTCTATTTTTGTGTGTTTTCAAGATGAATGTTATTTTATTAAGCAGAATGATAGTTATTGGTGGTGGGAAATAGGTCACTTTTGTCATATGTTTTAATGTTTATGGATTGGTTTTGGCATAATGTAAGAGAGGTCTATTGCGTATTGGAGTTGTCTCCTGTGAACATATCCTTAATTTAGTAAGATCCTTTACTGTTTCGGAAACTGTTCAAAACAAAAACAAGAAAATTCTTTGATAGATTTGTTTTGACATATTATTGTTGATTTCAAGTTTTTTCTACGTAAAGAACTATTGATGTTGGATATCTCTAGATATTTTTTTCTGGGAAGCTGTTACTTTCGTAAGTTGTATTCTTAGATGCTGTTACTTTTCACTACTCATCTTTAATTGGCTTGCCATAAAGATTTACAATCCTCTCTTTCTTTTTTCTGGTGGTGGTGGGGTGAAGTGTGGTATTGAGATTAGGGGTTGGTGGTGTGGACATGAGATTGTGGGTGGCTTTCAAAAAAAAAAAAAAAGTGTATTTTTTGTTTAAAGTTATATTCTGTTGCCTACAAGGTTTTGGAAGGTTGATCGGCAATCTGTATTTCAGATACCTGGATGGCAGCTGATACAGAAGCACTTTAGAAGAAGATGAAATGCAGAGTACTGGCAAGAGTTCACTCCATCTGACCTCCAGAAGGTCTTCCTACTCTAAGGGAGACATTGGGTCTATGATAAACCTCTCATTAAAAGATAAAAGCAGCTGCAAGATGTCCCACACTAAGAGATGTAAACTGAAACCAAGATCCACAAAGACAATTGGTGCTTTCCTGTCTAAGAGAAGGGCATCTGGGTTTTCTTGTAATGGGAATAAGTATAACTCTTCAAATAGGAAACAGGTGAGAAGAGCACTGCAGAAGGTTTCAAATGACAAATCCAGTAAGCAACAGTCTTCTGTAAGATTTCCTGGTGGGAAATCTTCTCCTTTGAATAAGAAAACTAATGGAAGAAATGCAAACGGTGATGGTAGAATTCTTAGAATACATAAAAGAAGAAAGCAGAAAAAGAAGGAAAATAGTGAGCCGGATGAAGCCTCTCGACTGAAAGGAAGAACAAGGTACCTGCTGATCAAAATGAAATTGGAGCAAAACCTTATTGATGCTTACTCTGGAGAGGGATGGAAAGGTCAAAGGTATATAAACTCATCTAGTAACTTATGTTCCCCTTTGAAAGCAAAATGGTCAGTACAATATCCATGCATTTTTTTAAGGAAAAAATCTATAAAGACTGAGGTTGAAATATTAAAAGGAATTCTATATTTTAGGATTATGCTTATACTAGATGTAAATTGACTGTCTAGGACTATATACTTGTGGGTCCTCTCTCTCTCTCTCTCTCTCTCTCTCTCTCTCTCTCTCTCTCTCTCATGCATACCCACATGCATATGCAAATGAACTGTTTTCTTTTACCCTTTCATTTTTTATTATTAAAAAAATTTTATGAAGACATTGGGGTCAAACTATTAAAAGAAATTGTAAATTTTAGAATTATACTGATACTAGACCATAAGGACTAAGTACTTGTGGGTCCTTCGACTTCCACATTTAAGTTTTCCTTATTGTATTAGAAGATGCAACCCATTTTGAGAGGTTTAAATAATCTTTAATAATCATCATCATCAAAGGGCGGGCCTTGGCACAACGATAAGGTTGCTCTATTGTGACCTAGTTGTCACGGGTTTGAGATACCGCAAAAACCTCTCTGCTTGCGAGGGTAAGGATGCATGCATATGACCCTCCCCAGACCTGTAGTGGTGGGAGGCTTGTGCACTAGGCTGCCTTTTCTATCGTCATCATCATTATCTTAGCTTTATCCCGTCAATCTGAGCTCTAAGTAAGGTTCTCATAACAACAAACAAGCTATGACTGCATATCCTAAATGAGTGTACTCCTTTTAAAACAAACAAGCTATGACCATATATCCTATCTTTCCAATTTTGATGCACAGAAGATGAGTTCAGTCCAATAGAGAATGCCCCTGAGTTTGATTGATATTTGGGCTATAGTAACAAATCACAGGAGGATGTTTTGATCCAAAAATACGATTTACAAGTCGTGAGCGCCACAATGCAGACTTTATTCACTTGTATCTAATGCAATGGTGGGATGATATGATGAAGACTGTGGGGTCCACCTGGTGGTTCCAATTCACTGGGGTAGGTGGGATATATAGAGTACAATGTTGATAGGCGGTGGATTAGTTTCACTACAACCTGATCATCCTAAGTTTGTGATTTAGATGATTGAAAATGTGATCTTTTAAAGATTTTTTTTCATGGCCCAATGATTATTGACTTAGGATGACTGGATGGGGGGTGAAACTTGACCCACGGCTATCCACATTCTCCCCTACAAATTCCTTCCATCCCCATATACTTGCACTAGCTCAAGTGATTTCCACCTTACTGCCACACCTGATAGTTTTCTTTCTGGATGATGGCCTATGATAATTAAGTGTTTTGGATGCATGGATGGCCCCCTCCAATCCCCTCTCCTCCCCTCTTTCCCCAGTGAAAGTGCTCTTTTTGCTTAATATGTGGGCTGTTATTTTCTGTAACTTCCCTTTTGTGGATTACTATTGGTTGGCTACATTACTTTATTAGGTTAAAATTTTAACGGTTACCTTTAAAGATTGGCTCACTTTGCACAGTCTACATTGATGACTAGATTCTGCTGCCATTAGTTGGAGACTTACTGCGTGTGCCTGTCATCAGCTATTTTGTATCCTCTTTATTTCTTATTGGTGATTATTTCTAGTGAGCTAATGGTATTGGTATTTGATAATGATTCGGCATGAGCTTATGTTTTCACTGGACCAATCCCTTTTGCTTAAATGGTACGACTTAAAAAGAACTATCATTTATCCATCTAGTGGAGGTATCAATTGGTAGCTTGTCTCTCATCACTTATGTTCTCACTACATATTCAGTAAAATTGAAAATGATTACTTGTTTCCAACACTCTTTTGCATTACAGTCGGGAGAAAATTAAGCCAGAGAAGGAATTGCAAAGAGCAAAGAAACAGATAATGAAATGTAAACTTGGTATCCGTGATGCAATTCATCAGTTAGATTTGCTTAGTTCTGAAGGACGAATTGGAGATGCTGTGATCAGTCCAGATGGATCTGTTTTCCATGAACATGTATGTAGCTTCATATATTCTCTCAGTTGTTACACATAACGGAAATTTCATTATTTGGCCTGAAAATGCTTCATTTTAATTTATTGAACAAAATTCCATAAATTAGCAATGTGATCTGAATTTTAGTTTCCTATGTCATTTGAAGACTTAGGTATTTATGAGACTCTGTTTTACTGCTAGATTTTCTGTGCAAAATGCAAACTACGGGATGCTTTTCCAGATAATGACATTATACTATGTGATGGGACTTGCAACTGTGCTTTTCATCAGAAATGTCTGGAGCCGCCATTAGCTACCGAAAATAGTAAGCTGCTCTTCTGCATGATGCGTTATTTGGATATCTTCTATAGTTCCATGTTGTCAAGCATGACAGGCTGCTTCTGAATTTTTTTTTTAATGTTTTGCATTCGTATCAGAAATGCTTTGGAAGTTATTGAGAACTCTCATCTATTGTGTTAAAATTTTATTGGAGGCTTTAGTTATTTCATTGCCCGGTTTCCCTATCAATTTTGGAAAATGTGTTCCTCTTGGTTGGAACACAATTTCCAAAGCAATTAAGGTGCAATTTGATGACCCCAGCTTGCTAATTGATGGAATATTTTGTCAAAGAAGTTTGTTATCTGGTCCACATCTTTTAGTTGCAAACTTTGGGAACTGCAATCTTCGGTCCTAGCCACCACCTTTTCTGCCTAAACTCAGTATTCAAAAAATCTAAGGCTAGATCTGAAGTTATCTCTGGTACTGAAATGTGTGGGACGGTATCTCAATTAATAGAAACGCAAAGACATACAAACATATGAGATATTGGTTCATCCTTGGGGACTGTAAGTTTCTTGTTATTGCTAATGGTTCCATTATTCTCTATTTCTTAATATTGAGGGACTCCATACACATATGGTTGGAACTCTTTGGTTCATCCATTCATTTAATGGAACCAGGAAAGCAATTGTCCACTAGTCCCCTGTAGGGTTTTTTTTATTTTTTTTTGGGCTGAGAAGTTTGTGTTTCCATCTTTTTTGTTCTCATAAATTTTTATTTGGCTAGCTGTAGATAGTCGTGCTGAGTGGGAACTAATTTAGTGGAACTGACTCAAATCTTTTCTGCAGTTCCTCCTGGAGATCAAGGGTGGATTTGCAAGTTTTGTGAGTGTAAGATGGAAATACTAGAATTAATTAATGCACATCTTGGTACCCGCTTCACTTTGAATAGTAATTGGCAGGTTGGTATTATTGATAAAATCCTCATCTCATTCTTTTACGGGTCAAGTCTTCGAAGTTGAAATTTGATCTAGTTGGAGAGGTTTGCTAAGCCCAAATGCAGCTCTTTACCTGTGCATGAAAATGTTGTGTCACATCCCGGCCTTTCATAGACCCCTCCATGTAGTGGACCTGACTAAGATTAAAAAAAGAAAAAAGAAAAAGAAAAAATGCAGGTCTAATCATTGCATGGAAAGTGCATATTGAACATGGACTGAGTAGATATAACTATTTATTTATCTATTACCATGGTAGGGCTTCAAATAAGTCAATCTAACGATCAATAGGTAGTTTCCCCTCATGGGATGCTACTTTTATTATCATGAAAAGCATTAATTAAGTACATGTTGGCATGACAAAAGGACCTACCTGATCATTGGGCCGGGGTACATATGATGGGATGGTTTGATCTCACATGACCCTTGCTTGGTGAAATGCAGATAGGTTGGATTGAGCATAGAGGACTTCAAGATGAAGAAAGTTGCTACTTTTTTCTTCATCTACACTAATTATGAAAATTACTTTTATGGGACAATGATAGGATATTTTCAAGGAAGCAGCTACCACTCCTGATGATGGGAATATATCACTTGATCCAGCTGAAGAATGGCCATCTGATGATTCTAAAGATGATGATTATGACCCGGAAATGAATGAGAAAACGTGCAGCAGATCAGGCATCGAAGAGGGCATGTCTGATGATGTGGGCAGTTCTAGTGGCCTCTTTTGGTCATCTGATGAAGCCAGTTCACTTTCTGGAAGCAGGAAATATGACAAGGTTAAAGTTGTTGGTTCGCCCATAAACATTGATTCTGATGACACGAACAATCTCGAAGTTACAAGTAATCGGAGGCAGCGAAGGGATGTTGATTATAAGAAATTGCATGATGTGAGTATCATGAAACTTTAAATTGCTCAAATATCAAAGATAGTTTATTTGTCACAATGTTCTTCATATTGACTAGAATTTTGTGTTGGTTGCTATCTCTTATGTCTATTTTTATATGTGTGTATCCAATCTATAATTTTCCTACCTAGTGGCTGAGTCTATCTGAGGCAGTCACATATTGGGTCACTGGATGATAATAGAACCGCTCATATCTGTATTTGTACCTCAATCTAAGAGGTTGGTTTACCTTTGGAGCTACCATCCATGTTTAAGACCAAACCACCTAGTTTTCGTTTCTTTTTTTGGGAGAAGCTATGAATGTAATTTTATTGAATAGTAAAACACTGGGATAAGAATTTTGAGTTATTCGAGAGAAAAGACATTGCTACAAAGTTTGGCAGGCGACTAAGAGTATGAAAAATTTTGAGTTGTATAAGAAGGCAAAGAAAGAAGTTAAGAAAGTAGTAAGTAGTGTAAAGTCCAAAGCATACGATGACCTCTATAATAGGTTGGGAACAAGAGAAGGATATTTTTAAGCTCGCAAAAATAAGAGAAAAAAAAAGTAGGGACTTAGATCATGTCAAATGTATCAAGGACAATGATATTAAAGAAAGGTGGAAGGAATATTTTAGAAAACTTTTAAATGAAGAACATATGGGGGATACAAGAACTAGGGAGGATACTTCATTTGTAGAGCATATTTTTCTCCATAGAATTAGAGAGGTGGAAGTAAAGGAAGTATTGAAGCGAATGAAGACAGGAAAGGCAATAGGCCCAGATGATATTCCGATAGATGTATGGAAATGCTTAAGAGAGATTGGGGTGAGTTGGTTATGTAGACTCTTCAA
Organism: Sextonia rubra; assembly: GCA_037013555.1. NCBI lineage: Eukaryota > Viridiplantae > Streptophyta > Magnoliopsida > Laurales > Lauraceae > Sextonia > Sextonia rubra. The sequence continues at coordinate 2,633,659 of JASUAD010000027.1, forward strand.
TAAAATACTTGTGACAAAGAAAATGCTAGATGAATGGAGAAGAAGCATTGTAGTACCTATATATAAGAATAAAGGATATATGCCAACTATCGAGGGATTAAAGTTATGAGTCATACTATGAAGTTATGGGAGAGAATAATGGAGCAAAGGCTTAGACAGAAGACCAATATTGCTGAAAATCAATATGGTTTTATGTTAGGGAGGTCAACTATGGAAGCTATCTTTTTACTTAGGCAATTAATAGAAAAATATCGAGCTAAAAGGAAAAATCTACACATAGTCTTTATCGATTTAGAAATATCCTATGATAAGATACCCAGGCATTTAATTTGGTGGGTTTTGAAGAAAAGGAATGTCCTCAGCGATTACATTGAAATTTTTAAGGATATATATGAAGGAGCAGTAACAAATATGAGAACCACATGTGGAGAAACAGGTAGATTCTCCATGACTATAGGTTTGCATCAAGGATCGACCTTAAGTCTTTACCTCTTTGCATTGATTATAGATGAGTTAACTACTCATATTCAAGAAGAAGTATCATGGTATACGTTGTTTGTAGATGATATTGTATTGGTAGATGAATTAAGAGATGGTGTAAATGCAAAACTCAAGAGATGGCATGGGGGCATTAGAATTTAGAGGCTTTAAAATAAGTCGTACAAAGACAGAATATATAGATTGCAACTTCAGTGGACAGATACAAAGTGTTGAAACCCTTTTCAAAATTGAAACTTATGAGATACCACGTAGAGATTTTTTTCGGTATCTGTACTTGATGATTAGTAAGGATGAGAAGATTGACGAAGATGTTGAGCATAGGATAAAAGCTAGATGATTGAAGTGGAGACTAGCTTCTGGAGTGCTTTGTGACAGACGAATGCCAACAAAATTGAAAAGCAAATTTTACAGGACAGTGGTTAGATCAGCTATGACATATGGAGCAGAATGTTGGCCAATTAAGAAGACGCATATACATAAAATGGATGTGGCGTAGATGATAATGCTTAAATGGATGTGTAGTAAAACTAGGAGAGATAAAATTAGAAATAAGCCCTTTCGAGAGCATTTAAGGATAGCACCAATAGGTGATAAGATTAGAAAAACCCTTTTAAGATGGTATGGGCATGTTGAGCGTAAGTCGGTCATGGCACCGATGAGAAAAAGTTTGGCTATCCAGGTAGATGGCCCATCAAAAAGTAGGGGTAGGTCGAAGAAAATATTGATGGAGGTCATTAAATCAGATTTGAAGAAGTTTAACTTATCTAAGGATTTGGCTCAAAATAGAACGGAATAGAAAAACAGAATTTATGTAACTGACCCCGACATGGTTGGAATAAGGCTTCGATGATGGTGATGATGATGATGAGTAAAACACTAAGATATACCTATATCTAAAGCAGTGAAGACAGTGGTAGAAAAGAAAACATTCTAACAATTACTAAGTTAAAACTTTCCAATGCTCAAATTAGATTAATAAACTCCTGCTTTTTCCAGTGAAATCCACTTCCAGATAAAGACCTAATGCAGGCCCTAGGATTAGGGCTTGTAGGAAGTGCCGAAGCACAATCGTTGGAAGTGCCAAAGTACAATCGGGTGTCTGAAGACACTTCGAAAGTCTCCAAAGAGACAATACACGAGGACGCACCTTAATGGGAATACCCACAATTCAATTAATCAACTCTCTTAATAATTCTTTACTAAAATGCTATATAAATAAGAAAAGATAACTTGGAGCCTAAGAAACCTAATTAAACTAGGAAACTAAATAATAAGGGAAACAAAGTCCTAATTAAAATATTTAAAGAAACTAATGACAAAAATAAATTCCTAAATCTATGTGGGCCCTACAGATGTGGCCATTGACGTCCATAATGCATCAAGACCCCACCTAGTTTTTCTTGAACAAAGACTACCCGCTTCCAGCTTAGGGACCTATTCACTCTGTGGTACAGTTCACTGCTAACAATAAATAAAGATTTACAGAATTGCCACTGTACTAGAAGTTACAAGCTGTCACCCAAGTTTGTTGAATCACAGCAAGTTGGGCATTATCAGTTCTTTTAAGGACTAAGATCAAATTCAATACAATCGTGTGGCTGTTAGTCTCATTGTTTGGATGCTAATTTCATATTTTATCATCATTGTGATTCTTTACTAGGAAATGTTTGGCAAGAATGCTCCAGAAAGTGAACTCAGTGAAGATGATGATTGGGGTCCTCGAAGAAGAAAACGGAGAAGAAAAGAGTCAGATCCAGCCACCAATATGGCAACATCTGATGGTAAGGATGGATGTTTGGAAGGGGAATTAGCTATGGTAGTTGAAAAGAAATTGCCCTTGATTTCTCAGGATAAGAAAAGGCTTTTCCGGATCCCACCCAATGCAGTCGAGGTAATTATGCTTGCCACTCCTTAAACAAGTCATGTGTCTTAGTCTGTATTTTATGTTCTAAGTTGGAATCATAAGATGCTTACATGCAAAGTATGGCTATTTCTTGAAATCTCCATGAAGCACATCATTTTCCATGTGTGGCAAATGAAGTGGGGTATTTTTGATTGCCAACCTGGTGGATCACTCTACACTTTGCATGGTACGGAGTGATTGAACGATCCTAATGTCCAGTCATTGTGATTTTTGGACATTGGATGCAGGTTGTAACTTATTTTTGGTCAACTTGTGTCAAATCTGTTCATAGACTGCTTTTAGGATGGTTCCTGTACTTTAATACCTTGGATTTTGATTTTTGAGCTTTAGTCAAGTCACATAATGAACAAATAATACTAACCTTATGTTTTGTGTGCGTTTGGAGTCTTGAGATGTTTTGGGCCCACTTCATGGAATCCTTGGAATCATAGTAATATTTCTCCAATTGAATTACTGACATTTGTACTTGACTACACCTATTATGAATTAACACCTCCTCCCATAAAAAGATTCTGTCACAATCAGGTGTTGTGTATATGATTTTAACAAATTCATTAAATTAGAAAACGTTCCGTAAAAATTCTTTAAAGTCTCTGTTTCCATTGGAGAATCAAAAAATCTTATTTTTTAGGGAACCATGGTGTTTACCTGCGGGTCCCTGCTGTGCCATAATATATGCCTTGCCATTAAAGAATTATCAAAATTTTCATTTAGATTTTCATAGAACTACAAACTGTAAACATAAGCCACCTGACCAGGTCATGGTCAATCAGACCTGGGTCAGGTGGCTTATGTTTACACAGACCACCGCCTATGAAGTATTGCAGACCCACAGAAGCTATGATACTCTGAGAATTAGGATCTTCGTGGTTTTCTGTTTCAGATAGAGCCTAAACAAACACTACAGTAGTAATTGGAGCAATTTTGTATGTAGACATGATATCTTGAATGGAATCCAACTATGAATTGGCTGTTCAAATGACCTGTTTATTGCAATGATTATCATCCGCAATGTTGCATATCAGGTTTTGAGTGGCATTTTCTGATCCTGATCTTTCTGCTGAACCAGCAGGAGTCAGGACTCTGTCACTTCTGATAGGAACCCTCCTTAGTCATAGTAGAAATAATTTTTGTTGTAATATTTTATGCTTCTGCTTTCCCAACTTACATCCAAATGCATCAACTGAAGCTCTCTGTGCTTGCCTCATCATTATTAAGCTTTAACATGACTAACATTTGCCTATGGTTGGCTTACCCAAGTCAAAGGCATGAAGTCTTACATTCAGCTGAAAGGAATCAACAGTTTATCATTCTTTACATTTTGTGAATTTCTTTTATGAATGTTAGTGTCTTGATTATTAGCTTGCATTAATTGTTGCTGCTTGCACTCTAGATTCAATTTGGTTGCCAATCACAAAATTCTAAATGCCTTATGCTTCCTTATGCTATGTGCTTTACTAGAAGCTTCGCCGTGCATTTGCTGAGAATGAGCTCCCCTCAAGGGCTTTCAAGGAGAATCTTTCAAAGGAGTTGGGCATTGCGTCAGAGAAGGTATATACGAAGTTTCCTTAATGATGATTTTAATCTCTAAAATGTATGACTCAGTGAAACCTTAACCAACTATTCTCAGAACTTTTGCCCGTCTTCTTTTTTATTTAAGAAAGGGTTTTAATGACTCACATCCAACGATTTTCAAGTATAGATTCTATTTTGCCTTTTTGATCTCTTTATTATCATTCCTTTGACTGTGAAAGGTGCATTTGGATGTGCCCCTGAATGCAAACAATTCAGTACTTTGGAAGGAAAAATGCTGTCTTGTTCCTGAGAAAACCATGCAAGGCGGGAATGGATCATTTTATTATTATTATTATTATTATTATTATTATTATTAGATCTTTATTCACAAATTACTATTGAGAACAAAAGATTAAACAGGAACCTCCAAATGGTATATCCGGACTCTTCCTTTACCCTGTATCTGAGTATCCCTTCTAGTGCTTTACATGGTGGCCAGAAAATAGATGCCTAAGAAAATACAGCATCCATCCTCATTCCAAGAGAAAGGGTTGGATACTGGATAACTGTTGCTGTGTAATTCTTCCCTAGCCCCTTCTGTCTCATCCCTCCCAGTTCACCTAGATCCATAGGCTGGCTTGGTATTAAGATTAAGCTATTCAGTCAAGTGCTTAAGTGAAAGATATGCTCTGTCAGAGGAACCATTTGGATTATCTTACGGAAGACCTCAGATATCGCTTGCTTTTTGTAAGCTTGCTTTCCATTGCTAGCTGAACAGAGCTGTCTCGATTTCTGGAATGAAGACATTTGAAGAAAACTTGAATATGGTGAGGTGCCCCTCATATATGAATCGAGCCCCTGAATCATTGAATGAAAGACAAGAATCTCTTCCTCTCGAGCTTGAGATCCCGACTGATGAAAATCCATTCTGTGAGTCGGATTCAGTCTACGGTATAGTAGCTTATGCAAAGCTTGCGTGCAAACTGATTGTGCCTCCTTAGGTTCATCTATTAATATGTAACCTGTGCAGAATTTTGTTTACAGACCAAATATTGATGATATTCCCTGAACATAAATGTGATCATCTTCAAAAGCTTTTCGACTGTTTGCCTCCACGCTCCCTCTTTTGACCAAAGGCTTACTTCATTTGGTATTTTCAGGTCAGCAAGTGGTTCAAGAATGCTCGATACATGGCTCTTAAAATTCGAAAGGTTTGCTCAAATCGTCCAGTAACATTAGAGCCTTTAATTTGCACATTTTGATGTATCTCCATTTATAGGAATAATGTTAGAAAATTAAATAAACTATATGATCATCAACCTGAGAATATGAAATTATGAATACTCTTTCTGGTAGAATATGAGTACTTTTTTTTTTATCGGTAACATGACCCGAACCCACAACCTTGCGGTTGCTACAGTGACAACCTTTGGACACTAATATGGTAGGCTTTGTGTTTGTACATGTTGGATTTATGGTTTGGTGCTTCAGTCTGTTGATCTGATGCCAATTGGCCCCTAGTAATTGAGTTTCTGTATAAATTATGAAATCAATCGAAGCCTGGGTGTTCTTTTCCATTTCAGATTTTGATGCTTGGAACTTTGGATTCTCTTCGACCTATTGCAGGACAAAGCAAAACAACTTTGCAGTAAGGACATTATCAAAGGTTCAAATGTGGAAATTGGAACCAACCAAAATGCTGATCAAACAGCAGCAAAGACCGATCCTAATCTGGTGACTTCAGAAGCTGGTGTCCACACATCCAAAAACACCAAGAGACTCTGTCGGAGAAAGAAACCAAGATCAATTTTGAAAAACCAGGATAAAAGATCGTCATGTTCACTGGCCACCAACACCATTGAGGTATGGAGTATCTCATTCCATGGAGCTCCATCACGTATCATTCCATCCTTTGCTGTCCATTTTGTCTTTTAATCATTGAGCCACTCATATGATTCTTGATCAAATGAAAGTGTTCTGTTCGCTTGTCAGCTGAGCAAGTGGGACTCAGATCATTCATCTTTTTGGCCTCATATATTCAGGACATGTCTTTGATCAACAGATCCTCTTTTGACATTCTTTATTGGTCTCCTGAAGAACAACAATGTTTTCAATGAACCTCATTCATTTGGAATTAAAACCAATTATCATAGTCTAGAGTTTTAGCATTATGACCCAATCTTGATAGTGTCGTCAGATGAACAGTCTGGATGACCAAATGGTACATTCTACTTGGACTTTGCCAAGGCTAACAGTCCAGTTATTCTACCTAATGTCCTGTGGTTCTCAGAAGACTGTCCTCAATGGATCTCACACACTAAAATTTTCACATTCCAGAGATTGGAATCAAGAAGCTGACTTCCAGCCAAGAGGGGTAGTATGAAGGCCGCCTCTTATTGGAAATTCACGACAGTTGTAATTTGATTTGAAAATTGCTTTGATGCAAGTCTATCTCCTTGATGGACTTAATACCATATGGCTGGCTATTTTTTTACGTAAATGATGCCTGCATCCATAGGTGGGACATATCAGGTGACATCGGAATCCAACCTATCCATCTGGTGGGTTCCATCATTAGGTGTATTTTCCAAAATATCTGGTTGGTTCACTAATTAGGTGGTCACCACATTTATTGAATCAAGTGAACATAAAAAGCTTAGCTGTCCACTTAAAATGTACCCAGGGCTCACCTAATGAGAAAAACTATCTATTTTTTTTGGGTCCAAGTCCCCTGTCCACTTTTGTGGCTACATGTTGAGAGCAATGCTCTTTTGTGCTTCATCTTTCATCCATTCCCTGAGATTCCTGTATAATACCAGTTTAATGATTTTGTGTTTCAGGTGAGCATGTGGCTAAATAATGGAATGCGCCGTAAGCGAATGAGCAGCTTGAAATGCCGAGACACTTCTGAGAAAAAGACCGGTGGCCCAAAAACAAAATCAACTAACCATATAAATGAATCAAGTGACAAAGAACAGGATTACTTAGTTGAACTGGAGAGATTGTTCCATCAAGAGGACAAGGTTAAGAAGCTGAAGATGGTGTTGGAAGCATGCAGAAATGTCAATCATGCATCGTCAAACGAAACTAACCGAGGTGAACAGCTGGTAATGTATGTTCCAGTGGCAGAGGTAAGGATAAAAGTCACATAATTTGTCAACGATCATGCAACACTCTTTCTTTCTCAGTGGAAGAAGAAAAAGAAAGCATTTTTCGCAATCTAATGCAGTCATCACCTTTTGTAATCTAAGCGCACGCGCTCTCTCTCTCTCTCTCTTTCTCTCTCTCTCTCTCTCTAACTTTTGTAATATGTTCAAAGACAATACCAAACTAATAAACGATCATCAAAAACCCAGAAATGAATAAGAAGGTCATGAAACTAGTGGAATGTAACTCGAGGGCTATGGAATTAACAATTTTGTTTGTTTCAGTCAACCGTTTGATTGTGGTTTTTTTTTGCACTTAAAAAGTACGGATCATTTGTTCCAGTGTTCAATAATTTGCTGTAGGGTCCATTCATTATTTGGAGATCAAGACATTGATCTGATGCCTTCTAAAGCCTGCTGCCTGATTCTTTAGAATTCCTATTTTTATTTCAACACTGACAACAATTTGCATACCCATTTTCTTGACAGCCAAACTAAAGTGAGCCACCAAACGTCCCCACAAGTAGATGAGGAGCACCATTAGATTTTATAGAAAGAATTAAACAAAATACAAAGCCCTTGAAATGTCTTCCCTGACTAATTTCACGGTTGCCAATCATAGGGTCAACCTGTTGGGATTAATCAATCTAAAATATGAGGCTTTGGAAGGTAAAGTTTCACCCTACCTGAATCCTACATACCACATTTGTAAATTGTTGAAAATTCGGGGATGATGTATTTCATTCACTCTGCCCTACCAATATCCCAAAGGAACAGCTTAGGTTACCAATGCAAAAATGAAGTAAATACCCACCGGGAAACAACTTGGGTTTTGCCAAACCCAAATGCAAAACATTATCATGATTGTCAAAGCCTTGCTCAAACTATGTTGACTATATTGTTGGGACCGGCAAGGTTGCTCCATTGCGACTTGGGTGTCACAGGTTTAAAATGTGGAATCATCTCCACTTACGTCAAAGCCTTGTTCCAATTATGTTGATTACATAGTCCCTGGGACTGGCAAGGTTGCTTTATTGCGGCTTGAGTGTCACAGGTTTGAAGCGTGGAAATAGCATCTCCACTTAGTGGGTCAGGCTGTATACATCCGATTCTCCCTAAAACCACACAGAAAGCCCAAGTAAATGAGGATGTTGCATTGCGGACATTGTCAAGCAGCATAAATTTTTATTACAACCCAAAAAAGTATTTGGAGACAAACCTAAATGCAGATGACTAGAAAAAAAAAAAAAGGTAAATCCCCCACAATGAAAACAACTTAGGGATTGTGACAAACTCAATGCCATTCGGGTTAGGCTTGTTAGGTCTTGGATTGTGCTCAAGCGCAGATTTTGAAACCTTATATAGAATTGAGGTTGAATTGATGTGATCACAAGGTCTAAAGCCTTTTAGAGTGTCATTAGCGTCAGGACCATTCAAGTGGTAGGGTGTGCTTATAATCGGATGCACAAATGCATCTAAGGAAACATTAAATTTTAGAGGGTTTGAAAGATTATGGAAGGCTCTAAAATAGCCTATAGTTGTAAGCTATATCTATCGTAAAATAGGGAAATATAGAGTTATATGCAGTCTAGAAGATTTTTCATCCATATAAAGGTGACATGTGGATAGGTCTTTAGCATTCATCGTATTGGATAGAAGTATAGTATAACTAGCTATATTTGGATCGCTGGCAAGCAAATAGAATTGACATGATGCATTCTCTTTTCTAGGGCATTGGGCATTCGTGTGTGTATGCATTCTCTTTTCTTGGTGTGTGTGAGTTGGTGTTGCATGGGCTTAATCTTTATTGGATAAAATCTTCTGATTCAAAAATAAATATTACTTTGTCTTTAATCACTCTCTGTCACTTTCACGTCTCAATAAACCCTCTTTTTGTCGTGTAAATGCATAAAACATAACCTAAAGTTTAGAGGTGAACTCACTTAACAATCTTTTCCACCCTCTCGTGGCTGGTATTTTGTGGTTCCACTCCAACCAAGTCCCGTTGGGACTTTTCGTTTCTATCACGAGGGGCTAAATATAATTTTGGCGTACTTCATCAATTATTAAGCCGCCCGGCTAGCTGTGGCCATATGTAAACAGAGAGTGTTCGTCCATATAACATTTGGAAGTTCCAAATTTTAAATTGAGCGCTCCCATTTAAACACACAGAATTTCTGTTTTTAGTCAAAAAAGTTTGAGAAAAAAATTGAATCTCCAAAATACCCCCACTCACCTCTCTCCCTTCCTCCTCTCTCCTCCTCATTTTCCTCCAGCAACGAGCTCCGACCGGAGGGAGCCGAGCTCCGGCCGGAGGGAGGTAGGCTCTCCCTCCCTCTCTTTCCCTCTTCCTCCTCCTATTCCTCTTCCTCTTCCTCTCCTCTCCCTCTTCCTATTCCTCTTCTTCCTCTCCTGTCCCTCCTTCCTCTTTCTTCCTCTCCCTTTTCTTCTCCTCCTCTCCTCTTCTCTTCATCATGTTCGGCCAGGGCCAAATGACAGGTTGTTGTTCAGCCTTGCAAGGCAGAACACTAGTGTGATGTTCATCCTCATAGGGTTGAACATAGCAGAGAGATGAGGAGGAAAGGAAAAAGGAGAGGAAGAGGGAGGAAGGAGGGAGAGGAGAGGAAGAGGAAGAGGGGGGAGGGGCCAGTGAGGAGGAGAGGAGAGGAAAAGAGAGAGGAGAGGAGAGGGGAAGAGGAATAGAAGGAGAAATAGGAAAATGAAGAGGAATAGAGAGAGGGAGGGGAAGAGAGAGGGAGGGAGAGCTCCCATCCTGCTGGTCAGAGCTTGTCGCCAGCCGGAGGGAAAGGGGAGAGAGGAGGCAGTAAGAGAGGTGTGTGGGGGTATTTTGGAAATTTAATTTTAAAATTTTTTTTTGACTCATAGGAGAGATTCTTTGTATTTAAATAGCAGCACTCTTTTAATTTACAGAATGATTTTAAACAGCTCTGGAAATGTTTTAGAACGTTGAGGCTTTTGACATTAGGAAGGTGGTGGGTGTGAAGGGGTTACATTGACAATGGGTCCCACACATCACTAAAATATGGGCATCCAATCATAGGGCTCACTTGTGCACCCCTATGACCGGAAGGGGTGATACAAGCACACATCTTTGTAGGGCCCACTTAGAGATGGGGCCGAAGAGGGATCAAAGATCTAGGTGGGCCCTACCAGTGTACGGATTTGGAGATTCACTTGATCATCTTATTCCTTTGATCAACGGCCCACAAGTCTCATTCATAAAAAGGTGTGCAGTCAATAACATATTTGTCTGTTTGAATGGGTGCAAATGCATTGAACCTCCTCTAATCCTTTTGTATGCTTGTATTTTATTTTGTCTTGTCTTGCTTTGTCCCTTTTCATGAAATCCTCTTGCTTTACTAAAAAAAGAAAATAACATAGTACATAGAGCATAGGGAATGTTTTCTTATGAGCAGAACACATATCAATAAAATGCAGTCTGGCTCGTGGGCACTTGAATGCTTGCCTATGAAAAGTAGGATAGAAGATGGAAAGATCTCCCTATGGGGCAAGCAAAAAATCAGTTCCACCATATTATCCTAGCTTTGATTTATTAGCTTTAAAAATGGTGTCAATTGTAGATTTTTTAGTGCAGCTACTCACCTTAGTAGTAAGGAGTGCGTGCCTCTTCTCATTGGGAGGTCCTAGTTTTAAACCTGGCTTCCCATTACTTCTTATGTGTGAGTTGTTCATTCACATATATGCGTCCTTATTACCTTATATGTTTGGGTTCTTGTATGTACGAGTTTTTATCACCTCACTTGTATTAGTAGTCATAGCCCCTCGGGGTTAAAATAAAAAATGATATAATTTTGAGATTCAGTCCCAAGATAAGTGAAGGTCTAATGATTGTAAAATTAGGTCTAAAGCCACATCGTGGGATCTGGAAAGGATCAATGTTTACATTACATTAGATTAGAAGAGTCCAAAAGGTTCCTCATCCATTAGGTTAGATAAGCGAGGTTGGACTCATTTGTAGAAAAACATGATGGAATTGAAGGTTCAGAATCAATGGAAGCATTCTCTGTTTTTAGTGTGTGAATGTATATAATACCAATGTGTCAATAAATCTTTTTTTGAAAGCCTTGACTCTTGAGACGTTGACTTTGAAAAAGCCTGACTCGCTAGCATGAGCGAAATAAATAAATAACTAAAACTAAAGTGCTTGATGGAATGTATCTGTACGGGTTTCATCTTACACTGCTTATTTTGTTTTTTTTTTCCTTTTATCATAGTGTTGCTGGATTGTGCATATTCCCAAGGGATAAATCTTGTCAGGTCAATCAAATGCCCACTAGGATACCCTTGTCAAGAATAAATAAATAAATAAAACTAGAGTGCTTGATGGTATGTATCGGTTTCATCTTTCACTCTTTTTATATATATATTTTCTTTTATTTCCATATTTTTGACAAGTTTGGAGAAACTATAATGGAAAATATCAAGTATTTTAAAGTTGAGTTTTCTGTAAATACCCACCTGAAGTTTATAGAATTTGTAAATATGCCCCTGTGGTTTTAATATTTGTAAATAAGCCTTTACTTTTCCATTTTAATACCTGCTAAGTCCATAGAATAAAAATTCCTAACAAAAATGGGCAATCATAATGCGGTTTCTGCTTAATTTTTATAAAAATGATAGTTGTACCCTTACACCCATTGAACCAAAAATGAGTTTCTTATTATTTCAAAAAATGTTATTATTTTATCCCAAGTCCTAATGCCCTCTCTCCCAATAACTCTCTTATGCATATAAAGTCTAATTATGTATTTCAAAACTTTTATCAATCAAATGGTGAGCCATGTATGGATAGGATAAATTTGAATTGCTTATAAGTACATCATGATGGATTTAGATTTAATAAAATGTGTCATAGATTAAGAGAATTAGATTTATTTAGGATATGCTTTCCCACTAAATGCAACTCTTGATCTCACAAGAGAAAAAAATACCATTCCTTTAAAATTATACATATATAAATAAAAAAGATAGGCAAATGTGTCATTTCACTTCAGAAAATTATGGTGGTTGAAATTCTACTAATTTTAGGGACACAAAAGTACTAAAATGAAAAGGCCAGGCCTATTTATAAATAATAGAACCACATAGGCTTATTTACAAACCAATAAACCTTAGGGGGTATTTACATAAAACTCTTTAAAGTTAAAGATTTTTCTTTGTATATATTTGAAAAATCTATGAAAAATAGAGTAGTTTCTAAATGATTAGTAACAAATCAAGAAATCAAAAATACTGTTAATAGACCATCATTTGCGTCTCTCAAAGAAAACAATGGTCCACCGTTGACAGGTCTAATGTCCACATAAAGGAGAAATGCTAGAATCAAGTTGACATTCTGAAACAGCCCTACCAGTTATTATGGCCTAAACCTGCTACAAAACTATCAAATAACATCCATGCATGTCTAATTAGAATATAATATAACATCCATGCATGTCTAATAAAGGAGAAATGTGATGATTAAGGGCCTACCGAAGTGTCGAATTTTATGCCAAATGGGGAAACTGTAGATGGGTTCTTTGTTTTGTTTATCCGGCAAAGGAGGCTGGACCGAGCGTGAAGGGGAAGTGAGGGAGCCCTCAGATGAGGTGTGAAAATCCTTAGGTGATGGAAGCAAGCCTTGGCCGATACAAGGTAAAGTAACCTTTGGGTGAAAAAAAGTGACGTATCTAAGGTTCAAATCCTCATAGCTAGCACTTCTTACCACTGAGGTAAGAGACCCCTTTTTTACATATGGATACTTGGGTGGCCAACTGCATTTAGAAGTTCCAAGTCAGGGTGCCAATGGCAGACCCCACCTTAGGAGGCCCACTTTGTTAAAAAAATGAGAAAAAATAAAAGGCCAATATGTAAAATTACTAAATGGATTTAAAAAACAAAATCTTGGTGAAGGATATATGTAGAACATATATAATATCAACATATCTTAATATTTAGAAAAGGGCAAGGTTTAGATTTGCACCTAGATTGGATGGATTACTTCTTTAAGCGCTTTGACGTAGACTTATTATGCATGCATGTACTTCTAGGGAATAGTCTTTACTTGTCAGAATCGGATAACCTCCGGGCCGGAGGCCAAAGGCCCAAAGGTTGAGCTAGTGAGGGATATCTTAGGTCATAAAAAAATAATAATAATAACGTAGACCTATTATCTTTCTATGTAAAGTCTATATTAGGTTGACGGCAAGGCACACTTACATGAGCCCAAGTTTTGGACCCAATTGTTTTAAGAGGACTGAGGTATGGATCTGAATCATACGAATTAGAAATGGATATCCAAACCTGCTTGAGAATGGCTCCTTACCTCAATGGCTAGGAGTCGTGGTAGTTCCCATTAGGAGGTTTAGGTTTTGAAACTTAGCCTCCCCACTCCTTGCATATGTGAGTTGTTCTCGCATTCACATCAATTGGTGGGTTTAAAAAAAAACCTACTCATTAGCCAAATTTAATATCAAGATTCGGTGGTCAAGGCACACCCTAATTAAAATAGAGTACAAACCCACTTTAGAACCCTTTTGTTTGCAAGGAAAATCCCAAGAAATATATTTCTAGGCAAGGGCAGACCCAAATGAACACATGTGGGTGCGGTCGCACCTGCTAAGATTTGGAAAATTCCCATATGAGCTATTATTGTGTGGCTGATGCCCTGCCTTCAAAATGGATTCTGCCCCATTCTTGAGGTAGAGATAAAGAGGAATGGAGAGAGAGAGAGAGAGAGAGAAGAAGAAGAAGAAGAAGAAGAAGAAATGGGAAGACCTATAGGAGAAAGAGAGGGAGGAAAAAAAAGGGAAAATGAAGAAGAAATAAGAACAGGGAGAACGAAAAAAAAATGATAAAATGGGGGATTGGAATATTTTCGGAAAGAGAGAGGTGGGTTTGTGGTTTTGTTATGTGCATGCGGGGTCTACATTTGATAATTATGACCGTAAATGAGATGCGTGAGAGAAAGAGGGGAGAGAAGATGATGAGGATGACAAGAGAATTGAGTTTTTGATTTGTTAGTGTTGCAAATGAGTCTCTGTCGTAACTGTCATATCTGAATCATGGGGCCCACAAAATAATACTTTGAATGGTTGAAAATAAATTTTAACCTTTCTAATAATATTTTTTAGAATTTTATTTCGATAGAGGTGGGTTGCACTATTCGATTGAGTACATGATTGAGATGAAATTAACTCTAAGTTAGGAATGAATTGGCCTAAAGCTTCATCGTGGGGTTCACTTAAAGATAATCCGGACTGTTCAAGATGAATCACACATGCTTCTGGGATCCTATAAAATCTCATAACAATGGGAGGGGGGGCATGAATGATTGAATTATTGATCATCATCCACCCCGCCCAAACTAGGGTCCACCAGTGTTCCTAGAAGCTGCTAAAATCAAGGAAATATAAGTGAAAGATCCATAAATCCCCATCATCAAATACTTGTACTAGACGGTCGGACAGAGTCTTCCCAATGCATAATTTACAAAATCTTATTATTTCATATGAGTGGGAGCCATTTTTTTTTTACAAGAATAACCCTCTTATAAAAATATTTAATTTAAGTATAACGTTTTACTGCATGATATTGTTTTATCTAGTGGAACCCACCATCATCAACTTGTACGGATGCTTTGAGAATATATTAGAGCAAAAGAAATCTTCTTAACAAAAAATATTAGAGTAAAAGAAATATCAAAACTAACTTTGTATCTGAAAGAATTCTTGCTGTTACAGAGCTGCGGATCACCTCAATTCACTCTTTCGTTCTTCACCTCCGTTCCATTTATTCAAGAAAACATTTCTCCTTCACCTCCATTCCATTCAAAGAAAAGGATCCTGTTACATTCTATTAAAGAAAAACAAGAAAAAAAAAAAAAAACACCCATGTAGATGATCAGTTGGGAAAGAGGCACATTAATTGAAAAAGGTTCTTTCAGAGTGAATCTTGTTGATATGACACCCAAAAGCAACGGTTGTTTTTGTTAAATATTCCCACGTTGTTAGCTGCATGTTCCCAAGTAGGTTAGGTGTGGGCGATGGAGAAGAAGTCCATACTATTGGGTCTCAGTTATGCGTACACAATTTGTCCACTACCAAGCAACATTCTCGTCGACTCTACCTCTTCATATGACGCCAAGATTGTCGCTCAAACACGTGGAGCTCTTTACGGCACCCATTGCCTGTGTCGCTGTTATGTGGCGCGAGACTGATTTCCCCGTGACATGGGCGAGTATGATTCCGCTTGTGACATATAGGATGGATTTCCATACTCCAAATGATCACTGGCGAGTTTCCGCGGCATACTCGTCGTCACGATATCCTCAGCAAATGCACTTTAAGAGACCCGTCAAGGAGATGACGGTTGAGATGCTTCTGTCATCACTGAAATTATAGAATAGAATGACACCACTAGTTGTTCATCATCATAAAAGGCGTTATAGTTTGAATATTAGGTTATTCCGAGAGATTTTGTTATATTATGTACTTAGTTTAGATATAATCTATATACTTAAAAAAAAGTTATTCCTAGAAAGTATCTTTACAATTTCTCAGTTTTTTCCAAAAGCGTTCATATTACATTATTCAAAGATATGTTGTATAAACTAATCTTTTGCTAAATATGGATGAAGAGTTTTAGTAAAAATCATTCGAGACTTCATGAGCAACCATTATAATGGCCCACCATACGTCAATGATTCTTCTAGGAGTGCCACACTATTAGATTGGCCAACAGTGCTTACAAATTTAATTTGGGTTTTTATTACCAAATAAAGGCCTTTGTTAATTATCAATATTAAATAGGTCCCACAAATGTCATGCTAAGGGGCTTTTATCATGATTACTAACATTAAGTGGGTCCCATACAACTAAAATCAATTGGTTCCCATACTAATTACCAAGATTGAAATCTATGGTTAAAATTATCAGTTTGCCATCATTAAATGAGTCCCACAATTTGATAGCTCCCTTATTGTTAATATGATTACAAACACAAAATGGGTCCTACAATGATTTCTCATAAATGGATTCATCAATGTGAATGTTTAAAAAAAATGTAGGGCCATATGTGGCAATCACCATTAGATGTATTTTGCTATGGTTACCAACATTTGGTGGATTCACCTCAATTAGACTACATTGCTTGGATCTTATAGTTTTAATATTTAATCGTGTGATTTTTTTAACAATAGATGGGTCCTTCCATGATTATTAACACATATGATTACTAATTAATAGGTCCTGCATTGGATCAACTGTCACTTTCTCTCTTTTTCTTGCTTGGTATATCAACTTGTGAGTTTTTTATATATTGCCACACACTTCAAAGGTATATAGAAATCTGTAGGAATTGCCAAACACTATGAGTTACACAGTATAATAATATTTTAATATTTTGTTCTATGATAATAAAATCTTATAATATTTTATTCTATGATAATAAATTCTTATAATATTTGAATTTATTGATATTATGTTATACATTTATCCAAACAACCAAGTCAACCTTGCTGGCCGTTGTTTGGAACAAAATCCATAAACAGCTACTTTGGTAATTCTTATTGACTTAGTTTTATTTTCTTTTATAAATAAAATAAAATCAAATTTAGTGTGACAAATATGAATATATTTGAATGAGAATGATCCACACCATCCTACGAGATTTTTATTTTTTTTTTCCTGGATTTATGATTTGTGGTGTCAATGGAAAGATAACAAAAATAATTTTAAAAAAAAGCCACTAAAATCCTACACCATTAATGGTAAAAAATTATAACTCGCTACTAAATCTCTCGGCATTAAAAGTTTCCACCATGGAATTAGTGGTGAACTTTAGCTACAACATATAAATTGCCCCTAAAGGTAGTCACTAAAATATCTTAATTTAGTGGTGACAAACAGATTTCCACCACTAAATATGAGTTTTAGTGGTAAAAATTAAACTGCAGCTAAAGAAGTCGCTACTAAAAACCAACCTTCTTCTTTACCAAAAAATACTAAAAACGAACCTTCTTGTATTGTATATTTAATCATTTCAATATGATCAGGTTTGAACCTTTTCTCCACATGCCTTGGGAGTTCCTAACTGCTTTAGATGGAGCTCAGAGTCTCCTATTTACAAGGCTTTTAGCTTCATCTAAAGACAGAAAAAATTTAGTAAACAAGGCAAGCATTCCACTTAGATAAGGACTAGTGCTATTAATTCTTTCGGGCAAGGGACACAATAATGCCACCACTATTTGGAATGATGCCTCCTACCCCGCCCTTCTTTTTAGCTCCCACAGATCCATCAAAGCGAGCCATTGAATATCAACGCTATATTTAACCAAGAAAGAAAGGAAAATTGGTCTGCAAAGCTGGTGTCATTGTAGCCCATTCAACCAAGCAATTTTGACATCACTAATGAAGCCAACCCATTGATCAATTTCGCTCGAGTTCAGGCTAACAAAGTCTCATCAAGTTCTACGAAACAAGCCCTTGCAAAAATGTTTTTGGCTTTTGCTGAGGCTTCCACAATCTTCATGCATGCAATTTTCACAAATTCAAATATGTTTACGGGAAAATTTTTAATATTAAAATTGTTGACGTTTGACAAAATGGAGAAGATTCCCTGGAAGACAACATTAATCCAAATTTTATTAGTGTTAGAGAAATTTAATTGCCATCACCATGGGGGGCCATGCTTGGAGTTCAACTCACGCAACTCTATAAATGTTCACCAAAGATGTCATCCTCCAAAATTGATTGACAGACCAGTTTACCATGCATGAATACGTAGAACATACAAGAATTGAACCCACAGGATTCATTGTTAAATGAACTCCATTTTTATGGTCATTAAAGAGGTGAGGAGTGAAGGATATAAGGTAGTGATACAAATATGACATTGACTTTTTTTGGACTTGAATTACAGGTATTCATTTCCCCCCTTCTCTTGATTCTACCATAGAAGGAAATAGTATTTGATGCTTATTTTTTAATTTTCTCCTTTAATCTTCATTTTTAACCACTTTGGGCATAAGTATTGATATATTCAATTCCTATTTATAACCACTCGATTCTCCAGCTTACCATATGCAAAGATTGTTTAAGGTTTTGGAATCACCAAGATTCAAGGCCCTAATCTGATTTTTAGATTGCAACTCAATCAATAATGACAGAAAATAAAAGAACAAGAAAATCAATCAACATCACAAAGACAAGGGGCACATGATTTTTTCTGTTGATAAAAACCAAGCACTCATAACGAGTAATTAAAAGATATACTCACAAATCCCTTTTCCAGTCTCCTTAACCTATAGACTGTAGTTCTTCTTGCACAACTCCTCATTGTAACAACTCCTCACCATTCACTGCTCTCTGCACTTGATCTAACCAATCTTTTACGAGAGAAGACATACACACATCTATGTAGGGTGTGAAGGGGTTAAATTGGATACGAGATCCCACACATTACTAAAATATGGATATCCAGTCATAAGGATCACTTGTGCACCCCTTGGATCGAAAGGGTGAAACATACACACATCTTTGAAGGGCCCACCTAGAGATGGGACCAATGAGGGATCAAAAGATCTAGGTGGGCAGTCTACAGAATTCAAGGCTTACTTGATTATCTTGATCCCTTCAACGGCCCACAAATTTCACCCCCATAAAAAAGTGCTGTCAATAACATTTCTGTCCATAAACTCTAAAATGAGTTTTAAAACTCTAGATTGTTTTGACAAAAGATTGAATTATATGGCATATCTTTGAATAATGTAATATGAAGGTTTTTAAAAGAAAATGAGATATTATAAGATACTTTTTTAGTTATCCAAACACTACCTTTTTAGGTGAAGAGATTATATTCTAAACTAATAGATAATACTACAGAATCTCTTAAAATATCTTATTTCCAAACACCGACAAAACCATAGCATTAATCCAAAGGTGGTGGCTTAGTTGGTTTGAGCCTTGTGTTTACTCCCCAATGTCTCAAGCTCGATTCCCACCTTTGCATTATCCAGGTTTTATGTGTGCAGTCATGTATGTAATCCCTAGGGAATAATCCTTGCCCATCAAAATCGAGTAACCCTTGGTTGAAGGCCACATATCTGAAGGTTAGGCTAGCGAGGGACACCTAGGTCATAAAAAAAAAAAAACCATTTCTGTCCATTCAGATGGAACCTCTTCTTTTCTTGCTTTGTCCCTTTTTAATGAAATCTTTTTGTTTTGCCAAAAATATTAATTAAAAAAAGTACATAGAGCACAAGGAATGTTTTCCTATGAACAGAATGCATGTTAATTGAAAATGAAGTCTGCCTTGTGGGCCCACTTGAATGGATGTCTATTAACGAGAGGAGGGCAAATGGAAAGATCACCCTACAAGGCAACCAAAAAATCAGTTCCACCTGATTATCCTATCCCTTGATTTAATAGCTTTAAAATTAGTGTCTTAACCATAGATCTTTCTAAGATTCAATCCAAAGGTAAGTGAAAGTTCAATGATTGTAAAATTAGGTCTAAAACCAGATCATGTGCAAAGTACCAATTTTTTCATTGCATAAAATTAAAAGAAACCAAAAGGTTCCTCATCCATTAGATTGGATTAGTGACAATGGACTTAAAAAATAACAAAGAAAAAAAAACTGGATGGACTGGAAGGTTGAGAATCAATGGAAGCATTTTATCTTCTTAGTGTGTGTGAATGTATAAGCCTTCAATATGTCAATAAAAGAAAATTTTGAAGGCATTGAGACGTTGACTTTAAAAAGGCTAACTCGCTAGAATAAAGGAAAAAGTGTGACGCACTGGAATTGTAGATTCAAGCAATACATCAAGCTTCAGGCAACGATCAACCCCACATTCCTTTCATGAACATTGAGTGCATTATGCCTGTAAATCTTGCACAGTATATAGCACATGCACATGCCTACCAAAAGATATGAACAAATACTATATATTGCACTCTCTAAAAAACAAACAAAACTGATGTGCCTATTTGGTTGTTGGTATTTCTGACAAAAATTAGGCCTATTTGGCATTTTCAAAAGTGGTTTCAGATCATGTCTCTCCAACCCCAATCTTCTGTTTGATACTAATTTGATTCAAGGATTCTGAATACCAGCCCACCTTAAAAGACCTATTGCCAATCTCTACCTTGGCAAGATGGTTTAAGCTAGTGGTTTACACCGTCACGTCCAAAGATCGAGACACGGGACCACCAACACAAAAAAGGCCTCTTCAAACATTTCAGTTCTCAAAATCCAACAATCTGAATGCTAGAATGGTCTGAATGCTAGAATGGGCTTGAGCATTTGAAATTTCCACTTGGGAGATAAAATTTGGAGAATTCCAGGACATGAATTCATAGAAAGCTTCCAACCAAACAAACCCAAGAGATTCCTAAATGTGACTTCACGTGTATAAACCCAGCTCAACCCAAGGAATTTATGATTCAGGTTTGCCTAATGCTTGGTTTACCCTCGTGCAGTCAAGTTGTTTTTGGGTTGAATCAATACCTGACACAACTACTAAGGAAGAAATTGGTGCACAAATGTACATGTGGCCCCACAAAAAGATCATATTCAATTCAGTTGATGAGATGCCAGTATCAGTTTGTTCTATGCATATATTGGGCTCATGGCCCTTTCAAATTTCAGTACACACAATTCAAGCTATCTATTTTGGTTTGATATTGGAACATTTCACTTGCGGGCAACACAAAGTGATACATTTTCTCATGGAAGTCGAAACAAAACCAAAACAGACAGTTTGGAGAAGCAGAATTATCTTTGTAAGTTAATGCATTCTCTCCATTTTCCTTCATGAGAGCCTTCAAAAAAATACCTTAGTGAAAAGTCACGGATGGACGATTGATCATGAATATGACTAGATTTTGGTGCCAACTTCCAACCTCCCAAAAAATTCAAAGCTGACTATAGTCCACTACCTGGTCATCAGGCAACTCAATCATATTAACTTATGGCCATCTTACATGAAATCATATCATATACTGTGTAAAAAAATTATACAATTTGAAGATGACCACACATCATTTACTTCTTGTCATCTTTAAGAATTTGTGCAATTTGAGGAGGATTTAAATATAAATAAGAAATAGGCATGTAACTAAAGTATTCAATGTGGGTATTAGACCGTTGGCACAAGGTTGGGTTTGTTCCCCATGTGTATTCAGCACCCCCAAGATACCCTTGTCAAAAATAAATAAATAAAACTAGGGTGCTTGATGCTATGCATGGGTGTAAGATGCAGGTTTCATCTTACACACTTTTTATATACCCTCTCCTCTCTCTCTCTTCTTTTCCTATAATGCGCACCTTTTAAACTATAGGAAACATCCTATCCATGTAAGGTAGATGATTAGGATTTATTTAATAATAACTTTAAAGCGAAGAAAAAAAAAGTTAGAACTTATTAATTTTTCTTTGCAGCATTAATATCTCAGACCTAGTTTAACTATTCACACATATATCATCATGAAATATTAATATATGTCAATGATATTCAAAACATCGGAATGAAAGGTTGAGTAGGGAAACAAAATACCGTGAAAAGAAGAAAAATCTTCATATGATCTTTTAATGGATCTACAGATAATCAATGACAAGGTACCTATAGATTTGACTTATTTTTGACTTATTAAGTTTTAGATAAAAGGAGCATCTCAAGATGAACTACTTTATAGATATGTGTGAGAGAGCACTAACTGGTGTGAAAACTACTTCTAGAGAGACATGTGAATTATAGTGACCATAAGTTTGCATTAGAGATCAGCAAGCCATTATTATCTCTTCACGTTGATTATGGAGGAGTTAAATATGGTGTTTGTTGGCCGATGATAAAGTGTTGGTCGACAGATAGAGAGATGGTGTAAACATGAAACTTAAGAAATGATGACACTCTAGAATCCGTGGGCTTTAAAATAAGTCATACATAGAATGAATTTATAAATCGCAACTTCAGTGAGGATGTGCAAAAAAATGCAATTCTTGTGAAAATTGAAACTCAAGAGATGCCATAAAAAGTCCTTTTGATACCATGGCCATATTATTAAGAAGGATGGAGAGATTGAGGAGGATGTCGAACATCGGATGAGCATAATGTTGGAGAATAAGAATCGGGATTAATGTTTGGTATAATTCAGAAAGATAGAATAAAAAATGAACATATTCAGAAGCATTTAGGGGAGGAACAATAGATAGTAAATTAAGAGAAACTCGGTTAAGATGATTAGGAGATATAAAACACAAACCAACAATGGCACCAGTAAGGAAAACTTTCACCATGCAAGTTGATGGCCTTTCAAGGAAAAGGAGTAAAGCCAAAGAGGGCATTAAATGAAAGATGTGTACCTTATCCAAGAATTTGGCCCAAGATAGAGTAGAATGACAAATCAAAATTCATTTAGGAGGCCTAATAAAAATGGGTCAAGGTATTGATCATGATGACAATAACGATGATGTCAATGATGTTCTAAATATGATTGGAACATGATCTTATTTGTCTCTTTATGGATGCTACAATGGATGGATTACGAATTGCACTACTTTTCTCCTTCTTCGTGTTTCTTGTTTTGTTTTTTTTTTTTTTTTGTTTTTATGACAATGAAATTTATTGCTTCAAGAAAAAGGAACAAACAAACAATAAGATACAAAAAATTAACAGCAAGATTTATCGCTTCAAAAAAAAAGGGAACTAACAAACCCCAAAAAAAAAAAAAAAAAAGCTCAAAAAGAAACTAAAAACCAAACATAACAAAAGAACGAAAAACTCCCTCCTTAGCCAAACTATTTGCCAAATGAATTGGCCTCTCTAAGAACATCATGAGTTTTTTAATCAGTTTTCATATTTTACAAGAAAAAAAATTCTACAATTCGCTCAATTACATTTTGCAATTTAATTTCGATTTTCAAAACAATGTACACATACAATACAAGAGAATGTTCTCCTACGAGCAAACTACATATCAATTACATGTCGTCCAGCTTGTTGAGCCAACTTAGATGCATCTCTGTCAAAGGGAAGAGGGCAGATGGAGAGGTCTCCTCCTGGACAAGGGGCAAGCCAAAAAATTAGCCACACCAAACTATCCTAGCATTGATTTAACAGCCATAATGTTTAATAGCATCTTAACCGTAGATCTTTTTTAGATTCAATCCATGTTGCGTGAAGATTCAATGATTATAAAATTGGGCCTGATGCCCTATCACGGGATGACCATAGTATCAAAGGGGCTGCATTGATCAAAGGTGGGCCCAAGGAGGCCCCATAGAGCTGGACTGCACATACATTCTGGTTGTAAAAGAACATCTTCCTACAATACGAAGAGAATTTGTAGACTTTGCTTACATGAATTTATGGATCGTCACAGGTGCAAGAGTTCCCCTAGGACTTCCTCCACTAATGAAAGCCAACACCTTTGATGCGATTGCGTCTATGCCGAGGCCTCAGCTACACAAAATTTAAGCCACATGAGACTTACGGTGACAGGAAATAGTTATGACATGTTACAAAGCACAAGCAGGAAAAGCTTCAAAAGGAGTTACTAAGACATTAAAATTTTTATATTACAGAGTTTACATGTCACTTGTACAAGAACTGCAATTGTTCCTAGCTCCAATAAATAAGTTATATGATACATACATTAAAAAAAGTAAAATATGCAAAAGCGAAAAGCTAAATAAGTGCATGAAAAAGAGTGGTGGCATAATTGCATGAACAATTTCCTTCAGTCAGTTATCTCAAAATGCATATGTAGAGACTTTTTTATTGTGAATTTCAAAAACCGAATCTGTTAACAAACTACCATACTGTAACTAGATCAGGACAACCTGACTACTGCCATGTCAAAAGAAATACAAAAACCTTAAAGCATTTTAATTAAGAAAAACATCAGAAACCGTATCATTTTGGTGGCTTTCACCTGTCATAGAAAATGAAACCCAATATGTGTAAATGGTTCACCTTTTTACAACAATGAAATATGAAATGTAATCTATATAAATGAACACTTATTTCACCTTAGGCCCAGCACAGTCAGAATGGACTGGTTCACACAACATAGAAAAGGAGAGCTCTTGATCATCAATTTGAAAGTCAGAACAAGAAGTCCTGTCAACCAATACCATAATGTTAATTTCTGGAACATAGCTAATTCAAATTCAAATATGCCATCTGACACCTGAAAGGAAAAGCAGCTGATAGTAGTTAAACAACAGTATCATAGTTTTGTGTGAGTGGGTAGTGCAGGCATATGAATGTACTATCAGAAAAGATGCCATTGGTGAGCCTGCATTCTTTGCTGAGAGTAGAGATGTCAAGCGGGCTGTGTCGCCCATCAGTCAATGGCCCCGTCAACAGCACGGCCAATGGCACGGCACAGCATGGCCCAGCGAAATGGTCATATTGCAGTTTTATACCCTTTTCCCCTCCAATAGCCAAAAAATGGCTAGTTTATGTGTTTTGACTAATTTCCACCGCCACCCTCCCACCCCCACCCCCACCAAATCAAGGGCTAGATTTTGGGTATGTCATTTTCACATTTCAAAAATCTACAAATAACCACCTCTCCCTTTTCCTTTCTCACCCATCTCATCCAAGCTCTCTCTCTCTCTCTCTCTCTCTCTCTCTCTCTCTCTCTCTCTCTCTCTCTCTCTATTCATACTAGTAATTAGTTTTTTGGGGGCCAAAAGTCATCAAGAGACAAGATTAAGGGACCTTCAAAAATTTCGAGGTGTTTATTTTATTTAAATTTGATATTTCATATTTCTATAATCTATATATATTATTATATTAACTCTGATCTCCTCCATTTTCTTATATAAAATATCACAAAAATTTCTATTACTATTTATTATATATCTCCTTTTCAACACCAATAGGGGATAAGATTAGAGAAACCCGTTTAAGATGGTTTGGGCATGTTGAGCGTAGACCGGTAATGGCACCGGTGAGAAAATGTTTGGCTATACGGGTGAATGGCCCATTAAGAGGTCGGGGTAGGCCGAAAAAAACATTAATAGAGGTCATTTATTCATATTTGAAGAAGTTTAACTTATCGAAGGATTTTGCTCAAAATAGAACGAAATGGAGAAACAGACTCCATGTAGCTGACCCCAACATGGTTGGGATAAGGCTTTGCTGATGATGATATATCTCCTTTTCAAATTTATATTTTTGAATATGGCGGGACAAAACCCCAAAGATTTTCCTTTTACTATAAAGGAAAAAGAGCATTTGCATGATATACAGGAAGAAAGTAAAGAAACACAGCCCCAAATAGAGACTTGGCTTGCAAAGGTAGCTTTTCGTACCGAATAAGAAATTCAAGTACAGGGCAGAGAAGCAGAGAGTACCCATATAACATCTAAGAAACCCCGAGTTGCTATAGTTTAGCAAGCATTTGAAAAATAAAAGTTAAAGATAAAAATGGAAACGAAATAGAAAAGGCTCAATGTAAGTTTTGCAAAAAACTATATAGTTGCTATTCAACTGGCAGTATAGGCCATTTGAAAAGGCATAAGGATATTTGTGAACCCAAACATGTTGAGTTTGGGTCCCAAGCCCAAGGAGCAGGGGTGGGGATACAAACCCAAATTTCAACTAGTGGTAGCAGTTTAGGAGTTTTTAATTATAATGATACTAATGCCAGACAATTACTGGTAAAAATGATAACACTTGCTAGATTACCTTTTGTTTTAGCTAAAAATGAGTTTTTTTGAAGAATACATTCAAAATGCCCTAAATTAAAATTTTAAAAAGATTTCTAGAGATACCGCTAGGAATGATGCTATTAAATTCTGGAAAGCTGAAAAAGAAAAAATAAAAATTTACTTAATAAATAGTCCTAGTAGAAGAGCTATAACAACAGATTTATGGAAATCTAAAGGTGCTTATGATTTTCTTTCTACCACTGCCTATAACATAGAAGAAGATTGGGTAATGAATAAACGAATTATTACTATTTCTAAACTTCAATGGCCTTGCAGTGGCCAAAGAATAGGATCCCTTATTTTGGAAAAACTTCAAGAGTATGAAATTTTGGATAAAGTTATATTGGTTACCTTAGATAATGCATCTAATAATAATGGACCTATTGATGTAATGAAAACTATGATGCCACTTTCAAGTTTACTTCATGGATCTATTTTTCACAATAGACGTGCATGTCACATCTTAAATCTTATAGTCAAAGTTGGTTTGGCACATATTGAATTATAATAGAGAAAATCAAAGATGTTAGATATATGTTTTCCTCCTCACCTACAACACAATTATATGCCTCAATATGTAGGAGGCATGATTTAACAGCTACAAAAAAAAATCAGATGCTAAACATAGATGGAATTCTATATATGATATGTTAAATAATGTTTTATTTCTACAAAAGCCGTACTTAATGACTTTTGTGCTTTTCATGCACCAGTTTATCAGGTGCCTGATGGGCATTGGGAAATTTATGAAGAAGTAATAAATTTATTACATGTTTTTAATAATGCAACATTATTTTTTCTAGGGTGTATTATCCCACCTCTAATCAAGCTCTTAACCATCTTCTTGAAATTAGAGCACAAACTAGAAGATATAAAAATAATGAACTACTTGGAGCCATTTGTAATAAAATGGAAGAGAAATTTACTAGATATTGAGAGAAGCCCCAATGACATTTTGTTTGTCTGTTATATTAGATCCTACGAATAAAGTTAAGAGGTGTACAATTTTTTCTTAATGAAACAAATGCGAATTTGGAAACATCATGCATAATGATTTTGAAAATTTAAATTTATGTTTAGATTCACTCTTTCAATCTTATTGCTTTAGGATGGGCACATCTGGGGCTAGTATCGAGCCTTAACCAGCTCAGGGGACGGTAGAAGGACTACTGGTGTACTCTTGGAATATCCTTTATTCCAAAATGGGTATTTCCTCCACCTCAAGTCATGTTGTGACGGAGTTATCGTCATATCTTGACTCAAGTGTATTGGAGATGTAGCCTGTGGCTACATCTACTTTTGACATTTTAGCCTGGTGAAAGAATATGAAAGCAGATATCCTGTGCTTTTTATCATGGCTCATGATTTACTAAGAACTTCAATGTCTTTTTGTAGCATCAAAATTCAGAACAGGCTTTTAGTGCAGGTAGACACATAGTTGTTAAGTTCATTTCGGAACCTGTTTCGGTTTGGCTCCAAAGGAAAATATTTCGGCCGATTCAGGCATTTCGTTTTCCAATTTGGAAATTAATTTCAGAAAATATAAATACATAAATATATATAAACGATTTAATTTTTCATAGAATAGTACTAATTTAACTTTACTAGTTTACTCAAATTAAAATGACCCATCTCAAACAGTTTCATAAAAATTCTAATTAAATGAAATGCTACCATTTAGATTATCTGAGGGTGGGCCTACAAATTTTAGTAACAGCGCTAACTGACCATCACATTTTTTAGAGGGCCTAATCATTAAAAATTAAAACAATATAATTTTGCATAGCATAGTGCTCATTTAAGAAAAATGATTTTTCAAATTAAGTGGCCCACTTTCTGATTGATAACTTGTAATAAAATCAAAATGGCCGTACAGATCGTATTAGGGTGGGCCTAGAGCTATAGTAACAATGATTGGTTCACCTATTGAATTCTGTAGCAGAAGAATTCATCCACATTAAATTAAGTGGGCCTCACGAGGCACAAATCTTATTGGCAATAATCAACGGTTGAAAAATGGAGGGCATATCTGTATCTCGTGTCATCACGCCCTTTCTTATAAAAAGTAACGCACACATGATCCAAACATAAAGGAACGAGCGAACGAAAGGAAAAGTAGAAGAGAGAAAAAGAAAAAAAAAAAAAGGGAAGAAGACGTGGGAGAGGGATCTCTGTGGGAGAGAATCGTGCGTGCCTGGATCTCCGGCTAGACAGTTACAGCGGCGAGGAGGAGAGATCTGATATCGTGCTTTGAAAAAGGAAGAACTTCACTCCTCAACAAGGGAAGAACTTCGACAAGGGCATAACTGGGAGAGTGCTTCACTGCTTGCCCTAATCATATTTTTTTCTTAAGATCGAACCTCAATTCGCCCGAATTGAGAGATCTGATCATGGTTCGTTCGAATTTTGGGATTTTGGACCTAAATGTATGATTTCGCCCGAAATCAGCCGAATATGGAACGAACACCTTCAGGAAGCATGTTCAGTTCCGATTCCTTACCGTACCGAACCGAAAAAAATTGGGAATTTCGTCCGTACCGAACCGAATTTGACAACTATGGGTAGACGTGTGGTGGATGATAGGGGGACAAGATTAGCAGAAGAAACAATAAAGTGTTGTGTTTGCCTAGGAGACTATTGTTTGGCAGATAAGAGAAATCAGCAGTTGATGGAAATTAAAGATAAGTGATCCAAGCAAAATACAATGGCAGAATACAATTATAGTTCTTTTTTTGTTTTTTTTTTCGTGCAAATATAAAAAATGTGTTCTTTTACTTTTTCATTTTTTTTATTATCTACAAAAATTATAAAGATTTTGAAGGTAATCTTGTTGAAAAACCTTCAAGTGAAAAAGATCCAAAAGGATTTTCCCTCCCGTAGAGTAGGTCAAGTTTGACTGAACCACTTAAATCTCTACATCATCCTCTTCTTTATGTCTATGTTCGTGCATTTTTAAATTCTTTCGGAAATTTTTTCAAATCAAATCGAAGCACGATGAGTCACAGCAAGATGGGCATGATCGGGCACGGCCCAGGCCTGGCCATGTTGGGCTAGAGCTCCATTGCCGTCGTGGAGTGCCGACACGGCATGTGCTAAGGAAAATTAGGCATTGCACAGCATTGTTGGCATCTCTAGTTGAGAGGACCTCAAATTGAGCTCACATCATAGCAACCCCATATAAAAGATGTAGATGTTCAGCTAGATCCAACTGCCAATAATAAAAAGGGAAATGGTGTCCTCCAAAAGTAGCCAACAAGGTTTAAAAAATCGGACTTGGAACCCAACTCGGCTGAGTCACATGATTCGAGTCCGAGTTCCTTAGGAAACAACTTGGTACGTGTCAAGTCCAAGTTGACTCGGCTGAGTTGTAATAACCTGAAATATGAATTTTCGAAGAAGTCGGCATTTTGAGCTGTACATTATTTTTCCAGCACATGTGAGATTAGGTCACATAGAACGTAGCGGAATTCTTATCTCAAACAACAAATAAAAGACATTTAATAATAGAGCACAAGTAATTACAACCTATTTTAGTTTTAACTTCAACTGTCTAACCAAATATGAACTAAATCCAGAATCCATATAAATCTTAGCCCAATCTTAGGCATTAATACACTACTCAATATTTAAATAAACGAAAGCAAATCTAAATGTTTCTCCAGAATTATATCCTTATGTCTTTAAACTATGTAATCCGCGCTCCGTTCTTGATTTTCCCAAGTTTTCCCCTTCATATGCATCATTCTTAGGATCCAATTTTACCTGACCTAGAAGTGTTGGGGTGGGTTAGATTTATAAAAATCCAGCGAAGTAAACAAGCCTACGTAAACGTCACATACAGTCATGCAAACTAGAACAATGACAGGCAAAAGATTACATGAGGTCCAAATTTAAGATGACATAACAAGGCAAGATTGGGCAAGATACAATCATCAAGATTCTACACTAATTATAAGTGCAAGATGTAACTTCAATGATTCTAGAGGCATACGCAAGATCACAGGTTATTATACATTATTAAAGCATATCTTTCAAAAAGGCACACAACATTGGCCAAGTTATTATAAATAGAGTTTTCCAGAGGGAACAATAGCCACCAGAAAATAGCGCTAGCAAAAGTACTATGAAGATTTTCCTAGGGGAACAAGAGCCGCCGGAAAAATAGCAAGTGATACCCCAAAAGCCCAAAAATACCTACATAAACATGTGAACAAGGTTGACAAGGATACACCATTCAAATTCCAAGTGCAGTAAAAAATGTCAAGATATTTCAAATTTGGTTCAGGTTTTATGAAATATGAACCAACCCCAATACAACCTGTAAATCCTTGTGGCTGTTGAAAGATGGCCCAATTTGCATTCAACTGACATGTATGTCGGTGTGAACTGTTATATAAACAGTACAAAATAGTGGGTTTTACAGAATTTTTCATCCTATTTTACATAGTCAACAATATACATGAACTTGCATGGTTGAGGTTCGTACTCCAACCCTCAGGATAGATAATCCCTTTATCTGGTACCATAATGTTTTCGAGACTCCTTTTTAGGCTTTGGATTAGTGGTAGCTCAGAAGAACTATATTGGTGAACTTAAATCCCATGCAGATATTCCATCAAAAACCCAGTAGGTAACATGTATAGGCTAATCTAATTGAACAAGATACTAACAGTAGATTTCCGATTTTGTACAAATCATATTATCAAAGTAGGAAATACCAAAATAGATCATCCCCCCAAGAGGTGTAGAAAAATCATCCCAAAATTCCCAACATAGAATCAAGTTGAATGAGTGGCAGGAATATGGAGAGAGAGAGAGAGAGAGATGTCGAGTGGGAATAGGGTCGTTTGGTTTATGGAATACAAGAGATGGGTCGACTGCTGCCCTTTTATAGTTGTTTGGTGGAGACTCCTTTTTCTACTCAAAGTGTATTATAAGAGTCCTCTTATACCAGTAAGTCCCCATTGAAAAAATTAGTTTCGCTTGTGTATTAGGACACTAACCTGCTTCCTTATTCTAATTGAATTCCAGTTTAATGATGAAAGTGTCCAACGACCCATGGGACCGGTGATCATCTATAGTGGGTCCCATAGGAGCCCCAGCCCTTTAATAAACACATGGAATTTCTCTAACAACTTCCTAGTGCCTCATTAACACTAATAGGGCCCACTTATTTTATTAAGTTTCATTTGACAACAATAAGCCTAAAGTTGATAGTTCTTTTCTTAGAATATATGGAAAACCACTTCTAGTTTTTTCTAATTTGCAATTAGGTCCCTAATTACTCCCACATTGTATCCCAATAAAGTTTACACCCTAGTTGTCCAATTCATCTATTTGGGACTGAAATACAAGGAAACCATAACAATTGGATATTTATGAGTTTGAGTCCTTACATGAGTTGATTCGGATTCAACCGATTTTTTTAACCATAGTAGCCACCCATTTTGCATGAGTTGGCCAACTTGATCGTCATCATCATCATCAAAGCCTTGTCCCAACTATATTGAATTCCACTACATGAATTTTTTTTCTCAATTCCAATTTATCCTAAGCTAACTCCTCAAATAAGTTGCACTTCTTCTAATCTAATTTTACTACCTCCATCCACGTCCTCTTCGGCTTAACAGTTTCCCTTGGTGAGCCATCAACTTGCATAGACAAAGTTTTTTCTTACTTGCATCGTTGTTGACATGTGTTGGATATGCCTATCCTTATTAACTGGCCAACATTCTACTCCATAGATCATAGCTGGTCCAATCATTGTCATATAAAGTTTTTCCTTCAATTTTGTTGGCATTCATCAATCACAAAGCACCCCATAAGCAAATCTCCACTTCAACCATTACACTTTTATCTTATATTTGATATCTTCATCCATCTCCCCATCCTTACAAATTATCAAGCCAAGGTAACAAAATGAATCTCTATAGTATCTCATAGGCTCCAATTCTCACAGCAATTTTAGCTCTTTGTGTATGTTCATTAAAGTTGCAATCCATTATTCTCTCTTTGTGCAGCTTATTTAAAATCCTTTGGATTCTAAAGCCTTCTACCATCTCTCACGTTTTGCATTCATACAACCTCTTAATTCATCCACTGATACTATATCATCTGCAAACAATATACACCAAGGTACCTCACCTTGTATATGAAAATTAACTCACCATAATTGAAGCAAAGAGATAAGGGCTTAGACTGACCCCCTAGTGCAAACCTATGGTCACCAAGAACTCAATTGGCTCTCCACAAGTAATTCTCACACTTGCTACCACTCCTATATACATGTCTTTAATAACTTTAATATAACATCTTGGAACATTTCCTGTTATTTACCCTGTTGTAACCTATGGCCACCTTGATGTTCCTTTCTTTTTTTTTTGAATTGGCAGCATGACTCAAAATTCAAAACCTCAAGGTCACACAATCGTAAGCATCTTCCAATGCCACAGGCTCTTGTCCAATTCTATCATACTTAAGTATGTTTAATTTTTATAATGGATCTTGCTCCATCAATTAATGGACTCTTTGAAGGAAGTATAGCCCAGAAAAAAAAACAAAAACAAAAACAAAAAAACAATGGCCTTGACTCTTAAAGGAAAACCAAAGTCACGACATATAACCAGAATCATGATGCCCAAAGCACCATTTTGAACCAGTTTTTCATTGACAATATTCAACCAAGATGATGCCCTTGCTGGAGCAATCTAACTCCATCAAGATCAACCAGATGGATAGGTTGATCAAGATAAATTGCTAAAAGTTTGTCATCTGGCTCATCTTCACCTGATTTCCAGGCATGAAGCAGCACCCCACCTATCCACATTAGGTGTTGTATCACATATGCATGAGTCATTGCCATAGCAATTGTGTGTAAACAAAAGGAAAAGAAGCCACCTTTTCCAAAAGTAGCAAATCCTAGAATTTGCACTATGAAGAAATGTTAAAATCTAACAAATTAAGAAACGAAGTTGATGAATTCTATCAAAATTCCTTTACAATGCCACCATATATGAATAATATCATCAAAGCCTTGTCCCCACTATATTGGGGTCAGCTACAAGAAATCTGTTTCACAATTCCAATCTATCCCTGACCCCAATCATTTAATAAGTTAGACATTTCAGATTTATCTATCCTTACTATTTCATTCATGTCCTCTTTTGACTACCAACTGATGCAGTCACAGGTACCGAAAGGATCCCAAAATAGTAAATTGGCTGTTCCTAAGGACTGCAATAATCATGTAAAATGACTGTTACAAGACAGACTGCGATTCAATCACTTGGGAATGGGATTAAATCACTCAGTTTGGCTGGATCTCCAGTATAAACACCTAGAAAGAATGGGACAGATGAAAGGCAATGTACAGAGTTGCAGAAAATCAGAAAATAACACACTGCTATTCTGTCTTGAAGATGTCGGCACCACAAGCATATATAATCCTTCAAGATCCAAAAAAATACAAGTAATGCTACCGAGAACTTCCAGAATAATGCTACTAACACATCACTTGCTAAAGCCAAACAAAATGAAAAGGAAATAAAAGATGCCGAATGACTGTCAACTGTGGCTACCCATGCACAGTTTACTGTCCAATGTGCATACACCAAATCTTTACAAATCCCCTATGGAAAGGAGAAGCAAAAGAGAGAGAGAGAGATTTAAAGGTTGAGATTCCTGATTTTAATGGTGGTATGAAAATGAGGAATTTTCAAAATTGATAGATAAGGTTGAAAGGGTTTTTTTTTTTTAATTATTATAGAGACATATCTGATAGTAAGAAAGTTGAGATTGTCGTTATGAAATTATCCAGCCAAGTACCTGCTAGGTGGAACCAAAATAAACAGGTAAGAGAGCAAGCAGAAACCCATCAACTCTCGGGAAAAACTAAAGAGATAATGGATGACTAGTGGAAATTGTTGTTTCTCCTTGCATTGCAAGTGACTTTCTATTGATTGAAGCTATTCGAGTTTAGAGTTCACAACAAATCAGAATGAGGCTTCCTCAGCTGCATCATGAGGCCCATACTGCAATTTCAAAATGGTAATGTTACCATCTTGGATCCATGAAAGTTGGCCCCATAGTACAAGTTAAAAATAATAAAATGATCATTTAACGCTACTATCAAAATGACAATATCTACTTGACAACAAGCACACGCATGCAACATGCACAAACACTATAGTAGTTGATTTTGGTTCAGGTGAACAAGTCAAAACTATTAAGCTCGGTCAGACGATCAAACTGAAGAACAAACCTATAGAAAAGTTTTGTTTTAGAATTTAGACCTATTAGGCCTGTTTG
Source organism: Sextonia rubra (assembly GCA_037013555.1). Taxonomy (NCBI): domain Eukaryota; kingdom Viridiplantae; phylum Streptophyta; class Magnoliopsida; order Laurales; family Lauraceae; genus Sextonia; species Sextonia rubra. The sequence goes on from JASUAD010000027.1 coordinate 2,667,797, forward strand.
TCTAGCCGAATATGGCCAGATTTTCAGCAAAATACAAACCATAGCGCTTTTTTCCTTTTTTTTAAGTTCATGGATAACCTATGTGTTTGCAAGATGAGGAAACAAGGTATCATTTAATGATTCATTGAAGGTTTGCTCACAATGTTTGGTCAATATTATTAATATGTTTGCTTTGCAATGGGTTTTTCCAAGACATGTTGAAAATGTGTCTTGTCAATGGAGATTGGGGTGCAAGTTTCTTCGTGGTAAGATTCTATGGAAGTTAGTTTTGTATGCTACACGGAAGTTATGGTTGGAGAGGAATAATAGAATTTTCTAGAACATAAGTCATTTAGTGGAGGATATTGTTGAGTCCATTTGTATGGTCTGTTAAGAGAAAGGAATTTGATGGTCAGGTATTGGGCTTCTACATTTATGGGTGCTTGGCATGTGAAGTCCTTGCAAAGAGGTTCTTGGATAAGCCATCCGATGGGAGTCCGTAAGCTAAATTTCGATGGTAGTCATTTTAAGTCTATTAGTAAAGGAGGTATTGGAGGTGTTATTTGAGGCTGGTCTAGCAAAGTTATTGGGAGCTATTCAGGGCTAGTGGATTCCTTGAATGCTAATAAAGCTAAAGTTTTTGCTCTTCCGATTGGTAGTAAATTGGGAGAAATTAATGCTATTACTGAAGTTGATTCTTTCTCTGCGATTCACAAGGAATCAAGACAGCCTTCTTTTCTTGGAGATTGACGGACTGGATGAAGGAGGATCAAGAAGTTTCAAGTCAGTTTTGGATAAGGGAGGAAAATTATGTGGGGGACGATCTTGCAAAGGGGGCAGTTTTCCTCTCTTCTGTGATTTTTTTTTTAATTTCTGTTTTGTGTTTTTTTTTATATATCCGCTTTGCATTTTTTGGGAGTAATAAAACTACTGCTTTTAAGAATAATTTTTAAAAGAAAAAAAACCTTCTTAATAATTTAGGTTGCAAGCACATTTTTATTGTTATTTTAGGCTATGACATTGACAACTAGAAGTGAGAGCTAAGAATAAATGTTAGAATAGCACATTGTCGCACATTAACATGGCTCATAAATTACTTATGTGATATGTAAAAGTGACATTGCATTGCCAGATTCGTTGAGTAAATTAAATATGAGGATTTGATAAACCAACCCCCTTAAAAAAGGGGTGTTTCTACCCTTTATAACATCCAACAAAAGAACGGCCGTTATACATCCATTCAGTTTGTTCAAATGTGAAAGGATGTATAATGGCTATTTAGCTTGTTCAAATGGGTGCTGCCCTTTAATTTTGAATGAATTTCAAAACATTAGCGATGTCTAAGACTTATTAAAAATGAGTGTTGCCATGTACAAATTCGTTGAATGAGCACCAAGTTTCATCCTAATTTCCCTTCATGGGGCCCACATAAATCCAAACCGATCAAATTAAATGGCCCTATCTTCTGTGGCTCATTGTCAAATCTCACTTCAAAAAGAGTTAGGCCCATTGTAAGATTATGAAGACTTTAAGTTTTTCATGGCTTTCACAATCTTCGGTGGGCCCAAATCTTTGGTGGCCCAACTCCTATGGACGTAAAATTAATTGAGGGCCAATAAAAGATTAAAGGCTGTTTATTTTGATTGGATTAGATTTTTTTTCCATAAATGGACCCCATAATAGGTTCTCCAAATTGGATTTTTCATTAAATGAACCACATAATAGGTTCTCAAAATTGCCCTCTATAACATCTAACCAACAGTCATGTTCCACTGACTTCTCGTGACTTTCCAAACTTTTTGGACGAATAGGTTTTAATTTTTTACAAAGCATCCAAAATTTCCAACCTTTCTTATCAAAGTTGTAACATATTCCTCTTATATAAAATGATGGATAGAATGTGGATGCTTGCTATCGAACAAGAAATGGGGCATTCACCAAAAGCGCCCTAGCATTTTCTAGAGTAACTCATTAAATATATACCATATAAGTTAATATAAGTTTTTTACCATTTTTTAATGTGTATAACTCTATATTCTGCATTTATTATAAGTTCACCAAAATGGCAACTTAAAAATGAAACATCTAAATGACAAACTAGCAAATACATTCTAGTCCAGAGTCAAATTGAAACTGGATCATCATCATCATCGAACCCTTATCCCAACTATGTTAGGGTTGTCTAGATGAATTCTATTTTCCATTGCAGTCTATCCTGGGCTAAATTCTCAGATAGTCAAACTGAATCGGGATCCAAAATGAAATTGGCAACTATGACACAATGTCAATCTTACAAAACCTAAATGTTATTCAACATGATATCAGCTCAAATTTGCACGAAGAGATTGAAAATAAGTGGAAGAACATACTTGGAAATAGGACCAATCCAGTCTGGAACATCTGCTTGAAATTCTTTACCAATTCGAACCCCAGTCATATAAGGCTTTGTATCATTCAACATAGACATTATCGACAATGCCTTTTTCTTGTATCCAGGCATTTCACTAGTGATAATTGATGGTTTACAAGCAGTTGTAGAGCCCATCAAAGGTTTTGGCTTCTTCTTCTTACAAGATCGGCAGTGCCACTCATCAATTGGTACCTCTCTAACTCTAGGATTGCAGCATGAAATATGGAAAGCATGCTCACAAAGGTCGCATATTAGCATCTTTAGCGTATTGTCTAAAAGACCGCAAAATTTACAAATCTGAGAACATGAGACATCTTCATCAACACTCAAAAGGTCTAAAGAATCACTAGTTCTAATAGAATCAGATAATTTCTTTTCTAACCGACTATCCTCCATTGACTTCATTCTCATGTCAGAAGAGCACTCTCCAATTTTGTCACATTCGGTTTTCATGAAGGGCAAAACCCTCTTAATGGACTTCGTTTTTGAAACAATATCTAAACTCCTAGAATCAACATTTTGTACTTCCAAACCACTGGGATCCTGTGAACAGTGTTGTCTACAAATATGTGCCTTTTCCATATCTGCTAGATCTCTTTTGCAAACTTTATCAAGAATAATAGTAGCTCGAACACCATCAAATCCAATTGGTAGTGAAGAAAGATCTATAGTGCTATCGTACTTCTTCCTTCTCCTGTAGACATAGTCGTTGCTATTAAGTGCAAAAGTTTTGCTGACATCTTTGATTAGAGATGGGTTGGAATAGGTCTTTGAAAAAACTGAGTAGTTGGAAAGAACATCATTCTCCTTTTCCTCCCTAGCTGAAATGGGAGGTTTACATTCATCACAGTGGCACTCATCAAGCATTGACAACTTATGCCAAAACCCTCCACAGTTAGGCCAAATGTGAAGGACATCTGAGTTTTGTTGCTTTCCATGATCATAGACAAAGCATTGCGGTGGGCTTATGGAACTAGAAAGAGAACTCTGGACCACCATTTCCTTGTGAATATATTTAAGGAATGTAGAACAAAGCCCTCATAAAAACCCCATATGCATTTCAAAAGGTGAGTATCATGGGGAACAAAAGAAACACTAACAGACTTTCATGCCATGTGTTGCATAAAAAACCTGAAACATAAAATTAAGTAAGTTAGCAATCAAATATGGTATTAACAGAGAAACAATAAGAAAAAGGATAACGTAAGCAACTTTTGCAAAGAAAGAAAACATACCTAAAGTTTCTATCACTAAGAGAGTGCAAAAGGTGACATTATTATTTTACTTTTTATTCTTTTTATGAATGGATATATTTTACATGATATCTAAATGACGCAAAACCAGATGCATTGCTTGAACTATTCAACTATCTTTCCAATAATACTTAAGTTTGTGTAAATCCAAACAAATACTTGGTTAGGTATGGTCCATTTTCTAATAGAGTACAATAAAGTAAAAGCTTGTATAGATATCTTAGCCAGTTTTCTTTTTATTAACTATATGTAGTTAAGATTAAAATATTCATATATTTCAAGTGACATGGATGTTGAGGTTTCAACCATAAGAGAATGACATAAGTTTTCAAAAATATATCCATCATCATCAAAGCCATGTCCCAACTATGTCGGGCTCGGCTATATGAATTCTATTTCTCCATTCAGATCTATCATGAGCCAAATCCTTAGATAAGTTACACGTCTTCCAATCTATTTTTACTACCTCCATCCATATGCTCTTCAGAATACCTTTACCACTTGGTGGGCCATTAACCTATGTAGCCTTTAAAATTATATCCACAGACTAAATAAAAGGTAATATATAATTCATTCTGGTTTCTATCAAGGATCATGAATTGAATTAAATTTTACACAAATTCATGTAATTCCTTTAGTTTTTTTTTTTTTTTCAAAGCAAATTCTTAACAATGAAAAATGCAACTTTAACTCCCTCATTAAGTCATTCTTAATCATGGAGAGCCTTTCTCAATCTCTCTCCTTCCACCAAAGCATAGCGCATCATCCACAAAGTACACAGTAGTTGTATCAACCTTAGCTTCCTACAAACTTTAGCCACCTTGAAGTAGTTCTCAATCTACCATGGGAGATTCTTAACTCTATTCTCCTTGGTCTCCTTAGTATCTCATGTTTGGGTTGTAACAAAGTTTTAACTGTGACTAGGCTTGGGATCATCAGTAAAAACAAGCAGAGTTGGGACAAAGGTTTGACAATGATAATTATTCTCTTTGGTATCTCGGGCACCTTAAAACAATTAATGCATGTTTGATAATAGTTGAGAAATTCTCATTTATTCTCCTTGGTATCTCACGCACTTTAAAAAACTTAAGGCATGTTTGATAATAAATGAGGAATCCATGAGAATTCTACAAACATGAGTATTTTTCAACATGGATGAAAGTAACGACATAGACGCCGCTATAATAGGCGTAGTGGCCACGACTGCTACGCTAAATTGAAATTAATGCGTCTATCTTCCATAACGGCTGCTACGAAGTATGATTGATGGCAATTTTTTAAAAAAATTTGAAATACATATTAAAGCTTTTTCTTTTTACTTTTTCTCTTCAAATAACATTTTTACTCAACTCTTCTACCCTTCTATACTTAAAAGAACACCAAAACACATAGGATCCCACTTCTATCGTTAAAAGAACACAAAAGCATGTAGGATCTCACTGAATTGAAGTTGATGTAGAGAGTTCCTCTTAAGTGGAGTGTTTTTATGGAGTTATTAATTATTATGTCAGTCCACATTTGTTGTATTGACTATTGAATACTGAGTATTGACTATTCAGTGTTTAGTGTTTACTATTGCACTCCTAAGTTCCAACCTTGAAGTCTTGAGTCTTGACTTCAAGTTCAATACATTGTCTATTTTGTTGATATTACTTCATCACATAGTTTTTTTAATGAGTCTTTTATTAGTTTCTAAGTTAGCATAACAACATGAATACATGTAAAAAAATGATCATTACCTATTATTTTCTATTAATACAACAATATAGAACCTCATGCAATGAGGGGACCGGTACACCCCTTTATCTTAATTACTTTTGCAAGAAAATCATATATTCTATCATTTTCTAATATTCTGAAAAATTTTAAAATTTTTTTATGACTTTTTCAAATCATACCGCTACGCCACTACGCGATATACCGTTTTGCCGGCCAGCCGTACCGTTATTTTCATCCTTGTTTCTTAGGACTCTGACTCAATATTGAGGATTTGTAAAGACAAGGACTTCAAATTTATATCAATTCATAAATCTACAAAAACGAGGATTTTTCAAATCCTATACAACAGTACTTGCCCAAATCCTCAGGGATTTCTAAATGTGGATTTTCCACAGTTTTGTGAAAAAACAATGAAGAATCCCTGACGAATTGATTCCAAACATGATGGAATGTCCATCTGTAATATCCTTATTAGGACTTCTTAGGTCTCAATGGAATTCTCAATTGGATCCAAATACATACATGTGATTGGAGTAGGACCACGACTCTTAGTGGAATTATAGTTAGGCTAGATTAAGGTCATTAGGAGACTGAGAATTTCAAGCAGGACTCTCTCTCAAGAATACACTCCCAGTAAGACTCCCTTGTAGTTCCAAACAAGACTCCTAGTGCAGGTTTGTCCAAGCACTAATATCTATAGGGAGCTTGCTCTTCTTTCTTCTTCATAGAATTTAGAGAGAGAGAGAGAACTCTAACATGGGGTTTTATAGTAGAAGAAGAGGATTGTGAGGAAGACAAGGAGGATTGGCAATGGGACACGTAGAGGATGTCTGGCGTAAGACCGACCATTACTCGAGCAACGAGTTTCTACACCAGGTGAGTAGAACTTCTACTTTTACTAATAAGGGGTCTGATGAAATCTAGAGAATTTCTCAAAATTCCAATAATAAGACATACCAAGGTCGTCAATGATGGTAGTCTCATGTAGCTCGTCTGATGAGAGATCCGAACCCTACACTTGATGGAGGGTTGAGGGTCGAACATAGAGTAGATGCTCTCTTCCATTCTAACCATTAAAGACTATCATCCCAAATAAGAAACAGGGCCGACAAGCATATATGAACCAGTCGACAGTCTCACGAGTGGGAATTCATGGTAAACAAATCCAACTGACATGAGTAGACTTGAGGAGAGATTCATCTACTATCATCCATCTATTAACAAAGGGTTTCCATGCTAATCAATCGGAATAACCATGGATTCATCTATGATTGGGACTTTCTCAAAAAAATGGTCGTTAGAGAAGGTATGGCTTGGCTAGGGTTGTATACACAAGTGACCCATCTAATGTTAGATCTAATCCACAGATCTTGTTGTGGGCCCCATGGCGACCCTAGAGGTGGGGGTTTGATGTGATTTGGGCCGTTGGGTCCCACTAGGCGATTACACTAATCACATGAGGAGTAAATCCTTCCCTAGGATTCTGTCAGGGATAAATCGACATAATAGAATACTTCAAAATTTTACCAAATGGTCCCTGGCTTTTATTCTTATAATTAAAAAGCCCCGGATTAAGGCCTAGTATTTTGGTACACATAGAATAGTTTATACTAATTTCAAAATAGTCCCTGCAGTTACAGGAAATCAAATTTAAATCCTTATTTCAGATGATTTGTCCATGACGATATACTGAAAGATGATGATATTGAAAATCAAACATTAGATTGGGCCCAATAAAGACTCTATTTACTCTCAGGATATGCTGATTGTTTATTTCGATTTATGATTCTTAAATTAAATGATATTCACTTGTCTAATATCCTAAATAATTGATATGAAACCAAGACTTTGAATTGATTTTTGTGATCTATGATAATTAATTGATTTCCTCAGAAAGATATGGGCAATGCCACATACTTGGGTACCAATTCCGATTCAAAGTGGGATGAGAACTAACCTATTGTTATCTGGTATTGGCCAAGGAAAGAATAAGATAATATTACCTATTGTGACAGAGATAAAACTCTAATAAGTTTAATTGATTTGAACTTGAAATTGATGCTTGGATTGGAGCAACAACAACCACTGGCAATGAGTAAAGAATTTCTCTCATGTATGTTGGTCGAGTGAAGTAGGTTCAACAATCATGGTGGAAGGACAAACCATGTAGTTGACAGAAATATAGATACTCCAGTATGGGGTGTTGGAATAGGCTCAACAATCATAGTGGACAAAAGGCCATGTTATTGACGAAAACGTAGATACACTCGTGTGAGGTATCGGAACCATTTATTGCTTACGGTAGGGAAAGGAACTCAGGAAAGAACTGATTAGAATATTGTCTCTACATTATTATTTAATATTATAGGTATTCATATGAATGATTGAAAACATGTTATTCATTAGTGTTACTTGACTTGGAAATTCTGCTCACCGATGTTACTGACTAGTGGTTCACCCTACTTTACTTAATGCATTCGTAGAGGTTACAGGAAATGAGGAAGGTCATCCGGTGAATTTTGGCATGCGTGGCTGATCAAAGCGCGAGGAACAATGACTAGCTTCATAGATGGGATTAGCCCAAACATTTAATATTTTTCTCTACTTGATTTAGAGACTTGTCTTTTAGACAATAGCTTTTATTATGGCTTTTAATACATTTATTGATTTAAGTATAAATTGAATATGAATGCTTTTGGACCTTTTATGCTCATTAGAATTTGATTTATGTTGCGTTGATGTAAATTTAAGTATGTCTTGAGAATATGAAGAGCTCCAAATTCTTGGTTCGTTGCAGCATCCCTCCAAGAGGCCCTTCATTCCCTCGTGAACCCCCGGTGAACTCCTCTCTTTCATGTGCTTTGCCTACCCAATGTGTAGGATGCTCTAATACCAACGATCAAGAATCAACTACATTCAAGCCCATACAGCACTAACTTTTGCCCTGCCTTCCCAACATCAATTTAGTCCTTCGTCTAGTATCACACACAAAGCTAAACATAGAAAACCCTCACTATCCTAATCATACAAACTTGATCTCGTCGGAAAGCTAATTCAATAACCCATCCAATAAATCCAATTTCACACCATCCCACCATCACTTGACACATCAAATGTGCCCATTTAAAAAAAAAAACCACGAAAATAATACCAACGCCCATCACCCAATCCCAATGAAGATGGACCATCCATGGCCACATCAAAAACACACAACCCATAATTGCAACATTGAAAAACTTTAAAGAACACAAAATCAAAAGCATGATAAACAACAGGCATGGAAACAAGATGCAAATAATAATGAAAGTGAAAAAAAAAAAAAAAAGAAAGAAAAGAATCAGAAGGTAAAACAAAGAAAGGCGCCTTGGATTTACCAGATTGTTCATAGAGGCTGGGGCTGGTGGGAGAAAGGTGGTAAATATGGTGAGGAAAAGGGCAGTATTATGGAATTCTCCAAGGAAAGAAGAAAGGGAGGCCCTAGAATCTTTTCTATTACTATGTAGAGAAAGATACAGAGACAGGGTATTCTATTCTATTTATAGAATATTTGACTATAGAGACCTAAACCACTTCCTACTTTCCCACATTCATCGGCTCACGAATCCCCGAGAGTTTTCAAATTTCACGGTGTGGTGTACTGGAATTACGAGACTGCCCTTCCCTACCAAACAGAGCTGCTTTAAGATGGGTAGGATGTCTTGTCATATCTGATTTTTATGGAAAAAAATCCACATCCTCGTCCTATTCATTGTATCCATATTGTCCAAATACAGCCTGGCCTAATCCCTCAGCTTTACGTTAGCATAGCTTTAAGAATTTCTTGTTTTGAGAATTTATAAATGCTATAATGAGTATTTGATAGATTCACCCCTAAGCAAAGTTAAAGTCATCTATCGTTTCAATACACAATTAACTAAAACAGTTAAATCAAAATACTACATATCAAAAAAATTCTTTTACCTTTTATACCAAAAAGTCAAAAAACTATTTTCTCATCATATTAACTGATAAAAAACATCTACTTTTAATATAAAAAGTCAAAATATTACATTTTCTTTTCACTAAAAAACAAATTTTCATCATGGGATTGATTTAACCCTTCTCTTTTTTTAATCTTTTAAAATGACCATTCATCTCATTTCACTTTACTAATTAAATTAACAAACAGCCCCTAAAAGCTATCTTCTTAAGTAGAATTCTTGGATCCTCCTCCTCAATCCCTTTTTAGGGAATCAGAAAGTTAAGTTTTACTTTTCAAGATTAGTGTCCTTAAATTCCCACCATCACAAATTTTAGTTTTAGAGGTATTTTTTTCAAGAATTTGATATGTTAGGATTTTTCGAACACTATTGTAAAAGCTATCACAATGGAGTTTTCAAATACAAAATTTGTTGCAGGTTTGGTATTGCCACTTGCATCAAAAGCTATGAAGCACGGGTACTAGTAGGGGTACCAATACAATTACAGTACAGATACACCAATAAAACAAAATCCTAAACAAACAAGATAAAGGTACGACTAGGGTACATCCATTAAAAATAATATTTTTTAAAATTTCAGTAATGCAATAGGTTAATAATTAAAATATGTTAGAATCCATAGATGCAACAAGCTAACAATAACTTAATATCACTAAAAATTCAACCTATTACAATAGGACAAGAAATATTAGAAGAATTATAAAAAGTTATAAAAAGATCCATCACTCGTAGTACAAATGGGCCAACGGATCTGGTGGGTCACCTTGAAAATATACAGATTTGGAATATTAGCCATGGAATCATTAGTCTAGAAATCAAGCAGTTTGAATAAAACAAATTCATATCATAAGGGCACTGAAACATCCCAAGCAGAATGATGGGAATACATTAAATACACATGACTGATTATACAACCGCATCATGTGCTAACACATAGTAGAGAATAGTTTTTCTAAAGCATCAAAATCACAAAGAAAGAAAACAATACAACAGCAATTAAAAAAACAAAAAAAGTAGCAGAGTAGCATCAATTAAAAAAAAGATAGCAGTAGCATGGAGGCAGCAGCAACAGCAATTCAAAAGAACAAAAATAAAAAGAGCAGCAAAGTAGCTACAATTCCAAAAAAAATTAGTAGCAACAATCGCATACCCATGTCGTACCTATGTAGTACCTGGTGTGGTATCAAACACATACCCATGCCACCCCCAAAAGTCAAATTCAAAAATAAAATGTATCAAGTACATTTGATCGTATCCGGTACAAATGGAGCCCTACCCATGTAGGTTCCCGGTACGGGTGCGTGTACGGTATGGGTAAAGTGTATATTTTTAGAGTATCCATGCTTCATAGTTCAAAAGTCACTTTCATGCTTTATAGGCTTTTTGGGGCTATTGGTGTAGAAGGTTTCTATAGAATACTAACCCCAACAAGGCGCCGAAAATCCCGGTGCATTTCCGGCACCCTCTTCTGCTGTTTGGTGCAAAAATGAAAACAAGTAAGACTCTACTGTTTTACATGAGTTTTCCTCGCAAGAGAGGATGCAGCATTCCCACCTCCCTATGTTGAAAACGCAGAACCGTGGTCTACACAAATAAACCCTTAAGGTGTGTTTGTGCATATATCATAGAAATGGTATGGAAAGAGGCACCTCAATTTTTAGGCTGAGATGGTGCAGATCTCTTTCTATAATGAGAAAGGGATATAGTGCCTATTTTTCTACAATGAGATCGAAAGCAGGATTTGACTTCTAGCGAAGCATTTGAACTGCCGCGAGAGAAGAAGCAAATTTTCTTCTTCCGCAACACGTGCACAAGTGCACATGAAATTAATTTCATGAAAAAAGAGTTCCGCAAAAGTGCAGAAGTTGATGTTTGTTGTAAATTTCTTTTTCTTGGTGAACTCAAAATAATGTTGTTTGATGCAATTGCGGATTACTTTGTGCAAAATGATTTTCTTTGTTTGGTGCAACAATCTTCTATGAAAAAAAAGCAATTTTTTATAACTTGTAAATTATAATGATGGAAACAATTATAATATTAATTTAAATTAAATAATATAACAAAACCACCCTTGGTTGAACGACTCTAGAAACTATGATTGAGACAAATATCAAATAAAAATTGATGACAAATAACAAAGAATTGATGGCTAATACAAACATGCTAATTTTTTAGAGATCTAAACATGCTAATTTTTCACAATCTTTATTACTCCAGATACTACACAAATTAACAAATAAAAAATCTTCTATAGAACTTCTTTCTATAATAAAAATGCTCAGATTGACAATCCAAATAACTTGGTACACATGGTGATGTCATTTTCCTTTTTTAATTTACAAAGGGGGGTGGGGTCGAAACAAAAGGGTTGGGTGGGTTGTTTTAATATAAAGAAGGAGGTAGAAGCTTAGATGGAGGAAAGCAAAAACGCGTAGGAGGTGTGGAAATAGGAAAATAAGGAAGGGACATCATAGTAGAGATAAGGAGGGTTTACTCTTTTACAGAAACATAGGAATTCCATTTCCAACCTTTTCAAAAAAAGGTCTAACATAGTAGAAAAGTGGTTTCAAGGAATTATGCTTGCACCAAACACATTAAAAATCAATTTATTGAAGAAAAAACTCTTGCAAAAAAAATGTTACACAAACATGCCCTCAAAGTTCTCAAAATCCCAACTTCCTTAAAAATTCCAGAAGTTTTAAAATTCTACGTGAGGGACTATTTGTAGAGAATCTCAAAATTTTCTATGTAAGAGTTATCAAAATTCTGACTTTAGAAAGGAGATGTCCTAAGGGCATATTTCTTTGCTAGAATTCAAAGAATTCATATTTGGGGAAGACATAGTGGGATTCCTGGATATTACCTTGCACTTGAGGATTCAAAAATTCCATCAAAAAGCAAAACTGTGTACACACTCTTTCGTAGAAAGAAGAAATTGCTACATCAAGGCTGAAAAGAGAAAATTGCCACATCAGCATAGTCCATGAAATGAATGCTCTACAAAAAGAGTTTCACAGAAATAACAAAGTTCATGTTTGGTGCCAAAAAAAAAAAAATTGCTGCTTGGTGAATATGAGCCAACGTTGTTATGAATGCCATGGAAAAAATGTTTCGTGAAAGCACCAAATTCATGTTTTGTGCAAAAAAAAAACTTTTCCATGGTGAATTGGTGCTAATGTTATTTGGTATAGATTCCTTAATGAAAATTAGTTTTCTTTGTTTAATGCTGCAATTTTTTATGAAAAAATCATTTTTTATAACTTGCATTTTAAAAACATGAGACAATTCTAATATAAATCCAAACTAAATATTATAACTAACCCACCCTTGTTTGAACTCAAAACTCTAGAAGCAATGATTAGGGACAAAAATAAAACAAAAATTGCTGGCAAATACCAAAGATCTTAAAGCACGTAGTACCAAAAATCTAAATATAAATCAAATAGATATTAGTTAGAGAAAACTTATTACCATGATATTTAAACTTCAACCATGCCTTTTTAAGCTGAACCTGGCAAAATGTAGCCTACATTTTGCGTTATTTGATCTTCTAAATTTCATTAATATAATTTAAAAAAATAATATCAATTCTTCACAATCTTTATTACTCAAGATACTACACAAATTAGCAAACTAGATCAACAGTTCAAATGACTTGGTTACAAACATGGGAAGGCACATGATAATGGCAAGTGGGGTTGTTTCAACACAGTGAGGAGAGAGAGGAGGATGGAAAGATGGTGGAAGGGAGGAGCTATCGAAATAAGAGTGTCGAGACAAAAAAAACGAGCCTGGGTTGCAATCTAGGGTTCCAATGGGTGAAATGAGATTGCAAATCAGGTGAACTTTTTCAAAGGAAATACGATGGCCCCATAAGGATTCCATTTCCAACTTTCTAAAAGAAGATTTTGACATGTCAAGAAAGTGATTTCGAGAAACTATGTGTCACCAAATGCATTAAAAATGAATTAACAACAACAACAGGAAAAAAAAAGAATTTTGAAAAAAAAAGAATTACAAAAACCTGGCATTTCTAAATATCTTGAAAATCTTGTGGGAAAAGATGGCATTTCTAAACGTTAGTGGACAACCATCGCATCATATGAAAAATCCAACACTCAAATTCTTGTAAAAACTTCCCACAAATAATCAAGCCTGTTTCTTTGTTTCAATTGAGAGAATTCTCAGCCTCATAATTTATAAATGCCCCAGCATAGTTGAATTCCGAAATTCCCCCATGGACTTGAGCATCAAGAAATTCCACCAAAAAAAATCAAACATGCTCAAATTTCAAAATTCTCCTAGGGCATTTGAAACCTTCTAGGTGGATGGTATTTAAAAATTCTTGCATAGAAACATGGCATTTGCAAATCCTAGGGGACAAGGTAAAACCCCAACGCCTTAAAATTCTTGTTTGAAATTCTAGAAAAAAAAAGTGTAAAATCTTAGATAGAGAGGACTTCCTAAATCCTCCCTTGTACTTGAGTATTCACAAATGCCAAAAAAGTTCATTGAAATAACAAAACAATGAGAATGACAAACAGACTTGAAGAATCTAAGGGTGTTTGGAAACAAGATATTCCGAGAGATTTTGCAATATTATCTACTAGTTTAAAATATAATCTACTCATCTAAAAGGGAGGTATTTGGTTAACTTAGAAAGTATCTTATAATATTTCACTTTTTTCCAAAAACCTCCATATTACATTATTCAAGAAGATGCTGTATAAAACAATCTTCTATTAAAAAAATTTTAGATATCCATTTGAGAGTTCACGGGCAATCATTAATCCTAGTGGCCCATTATAAGTTTTAACATCAATAATTTTTATAGAAGTGTAACTATGACTCCCAATATTAGATAGGCCCCACAATGCCTACGAGTTTAATGTGTGGTCCTATAGCCATATCATGATTATATAGCCATTATTTTGTTAATTATCATTATTAGGTGCGTCCTACAAATATAACACTACGGTAGGCTTTCATTGTGATTAATAATATTAGGTGGGCCCCATATTGCCAAAATTATTTAGGTCCCACGTTGATTACTAAGATTGAATTGTGTTATTGCAATTATCAAATTGCCATTATTTTATGGGTCCCACTGCTAACATCAAATGGGTCTTACAATGATTTCTAATAGATGGATTCATCAATGATAAATACCATTAGATTGATTTGTGTTATTATACTATAACTACCAACATTTTGTGGACCCACATTAATTATATCAAATCTCATTATTTTAACATTTAATCTTGTGATTTTTTTAACAACAGATGAGTCATACCATGATTATTAACGTGTAATTGCCAATTAGTGGACTCTACATTGGGTCAGTTGATTACTTTATCTCCAAGAGTTTTTTTTTAATTAAAGTTCCAAACACTTCAAAATTTTATTAAAATTTTTGAAAATTGCCAACCACTATAAGTAATCCAATATAATAATATGTCACTATTTTATTTTATGATAATGTAATCTTCAAATATTTAAATATATTGATATTATATTTTGTATTTATCCAAACACCTGAAAACTTGACATTATGTAATAAGTAGACATGCCGTTACAAGTGACTTTATTACTTCTCAACTACGTTCAGACAAGCATGACAAATCCACTTGGATTTATGAGAGCTTTATAATGAGATTTACAGAACGGGCATCCAGAATTTTTTGAACACTGAACACTATTTAAAAACCTAATTTTGCTAAATAAGTAGACTGACCATTAAAATTGATTCAGAATAATATGTTAGAAATAATTGTAGAGTTGCAGAAATCAATGTAGGCATATTTGCCACTAAAAGACCTAATCTGAGGAAATCACCGATTTTGAAATTTGAAATCATGAAGCTTATCTTAAAGATTGTTTATGATCATAATCCATTAGAATACTGCTTGGGTTCGAACTCTAAATTAACAAGGGCAATTTTGTTTAGAAAATTCTCATGGTACAAAACAACTAAATCCATTATATTATTTATGCCTAGCTTTGTTGCCTTATTTAATTATGCTCAATTTTTGGTACCCTAGGCAAGGGGCGGAGACCCATTGGACCTATGCAAGTGGGATAGTCCTAGGATAAGAGAAGGAGAACTTGGGGTGAGATAAGTGGGCCTTCGGGACGAGATAAGAAACCGCTGGGTAGGAGAAGGCAACTGCCGATGATTAAGTAAGAATTGACAACCGGAACCATTGAGGTAACATATTGTTCTCCATTTAATTGTTATTTATGGATAGTTTCTCTGTCATGTTCTTCTTTCCATTAGTTGATTTTTGGTTTGTTAAAAAATATCTATTTTTTTAAGGAGACTTGACATCAATTAGACAGGTGGCAATTAAAACTTTGAAACGTAAACATTAGTCTATCATAAATTAGCAGTGTACCTACTAGTACAAACGAGAGAGAGATTGTAGGGGATGATAATATTAACAAAAATATCTCAATAACCTATAAATATGTTTGAATAGCAATTGATCAACTAATAGTTTAAAATGTTTGACTCTCCTTGAATTTCAATTTTCTTTATTGTGCAAAATCAATTAAAATTTTTTTCATTTTCTGAAAAGTTCATTGTAGAAAGTGGTGGAAAATTGGGCCGCAAAGAACATCGGAATAATTTTTAATTTTTTTTCTCTAGTTCTGAAATCTTGCGTCTACAAACTCGATATGTAAAACACCTCATAAGTCATTATCGTTCAATCTTAGGGTAATTATGATACTTGTGGGGAACAAAAAAACACAACTTTTTTACTTTTTGCAAAAAAAAAAAAAAAACCACTACTATTTTATGAAGACCAAATGGGTCTCACATTGATTATTAACAAAGCATTTTCCAAGCATTAGTGATCTTCACCATGACAATTGACATTGAATGGCCTACACTGTGATTATATCTTCATTTAATGGGTTCAATACAAATATTCTACACTGAATGGGTCTTAATCAGACAGGCTGCGCCATATGACAAAATAATAGATGTTTATGATGTAGTTAGCAACATCCAATGAGCATTTTTCGTATCTTATTTAATAAGTCACCTTATATATTCCAATTTTATATATGAACTATATAGGATTTTATTTTGCAACCAATCTCTAATTTTGCAATTGATTGAAAAATTGGAGCTCAATTTTGATGTTAATTTTAAATTAATTTTAATTTGAGGGAACTTTAGGGAGATATTTTAGGGATTTGAGAGAAATTTTGGTTTTCGCCGTCAAAATAAAGACGCAAATCTAAATGGAGTTTCTTTTTAAAGAATTCAATCTTCCATGGTGTCTAATCTATTAATCTATATTTAGACTCTTTCAAAGAGTCCAATCTTCTATGGTCTGTAATCGATCAATCTATATTTAGACTTTCTTATCTAAGGGTGTTATTAAATAAATATTTTTTCCTTAAAGTTCATCTCCCACATAATTTGAATTATCAAAAGTTTACTTGATCATTTTGAACTTTTTTTTTTGTCTTTTAATGAAAGGAAATCTGAAGAGCAATCTTCTATTATATCTAAGAAAAAAATCATGAGGCAAAATGAATTAGATTAGACTTCATCTCTCATGGAAAATATTTTAAGATCCTACTTTTTTAGCAATCTCATACATCTCCTCTCCAATTGTCACACGAGAGATAATATTTTCTTTCTAGCTTTATATAAGGTAATGATATCTCTCTGATCTAATTGTATCAGTTTCAACTAATAATGCACATATGAGAAATGATACATGCACATACTAAAATGCACACAAAATGCACATAAGCTTATGTGGCAGCACCACAATAGCAATTATGCCCTACTTTTGATTCCTCTCTTTCATACACACCAATACCAATACATAGGATAAATACATTTGTATCCGTTAATAAGTGGGCCCCACCATTAGTACCATTACTTTATGACCCATTGTGAGAGGATACATGCAAGGTGGGGCCCATCAAATGGAAGAACCTAATCCATGCATTGGGCTCACTTATTATTGGGTACAGATATATTTATTTCATTTATCCCATGTATTGGTGTTGGTGTGTGTAAAAAAAAAAGGAATAAAAAGTGGGACATAGATGTTATTGTATGGTGCCACATAAACTTGTGTGCATTTTAGTGTGTGCACATATCATTTTTCAAATAATTAAATGGAGATTTTGACTTTTTATTTCATGATTTTCATATTATCCAAATCAACCTTATAAATCCATCAATGCAACCCACATTCCATGTGAAGTGAAGGTTTTGGTTGATCATGGTTCGGCCTTGTTATATATAATAATTTGAAACTTTGTGCACATAAACAAAGTTGATTTTTTTGGAATAAAATATTTGCTCTAATATAGAGGGAGAAAGAGAGACGAAAACTCTTATAAAGAGGGATGTGTACATAATAAGGGGGGAAGAGAATTTTATTTATAAAATAAGATTGCTTCCTCCCCAAGCAACCTCATATGTAGGACTCTTACCCTAAATGCATTAATTAGCTAATGTGAGCACTAATGTGGGCATCCACCTATGATAAGACCTCTTATAACACTCTCCCTTTGTTGACCACCATTCAATAATAGTTACCTCATTAAAACCTTGCAAACGAAAAACCTAGTGGGATAAAAACCAAAGTGAAGTAAAAAGAGCACAACATTTTACAGGATCATTGAATTAGTGTTGGACGTACATAATGCTGCCTTGTTAAAACCTTAACTATTAAAACCCACTGAGATAAAACCCAGAAAAGGAAAAAAGAGTACAGCGCAGATATGTCTTGGGTAACATACTTCAGGATTCATACCTCTGATCAGTTACTTCCCCTAACAATAATAACCTTTACATTGTTTGATGATAGACTTTACATATGCAGATCTCATGTACAAGCTTCTGGAATGTTGACTTTGGTAATGACTTTGTAAACAAATCAACGAGGTTGTTGCTTAAACAAACTTGTTGCTTAACTTTAATCTCATTATTCTTCTGAAGCTCATGTGTAAAGAAGAACTTTGGTGCAATGTGCTCCATTCCGTTACCTTTAAAGTATCATTCTTTAATCTGTTGAATACATACCTCATTGTCTTTATAGATAATGCTCGGGGTACTTGTAATAAGAGGTAATTAATAAGAACTACGAATATGTTGAATTAAATATTTTAACCATACACATTCTCCACTAGCTTCATAGAGAGCTAACATCTCAGCATAATTAGAAGAAATAGCTACCAAAGTCTGTTTAATAGAATGCCAAAAAAGGCGACATTACCACTAAGAAATACATCACCTGTTGTGATCAACCCTTATGAGGATCAGAGAGATATTACAAATCTGCATATCCTATAAAACTTGAATTTTTACAACCATAAGAATAAAACAAACGTAAATATTTTAGGGTTTGTTTGATACCAATCCAGTGCCTTTGAGTTGATGCAAAACTATATATAGCAAACATAATTACAAATAATGAAATATCCCATTAAAACTTCTTTCGATCTGCAACCTGATACAAAATTCTACTATAAATAGTCAACAGTTTCTCAAACTCTTCTGCAGTCTCGATTAAATTTATGTCATCTACATAAACTTCTGTTATTGTGAATCCTTTTAAAGATTTTATAAAGATACATGAGTAAATAAGATTGTTTTTATACATTTCCTTAATAAACATTCACTAAGACAATTGTACCATATTCTTCTAAAACGATTCAGGCCGTACAATGAACATCTTAATTGCATTGAGTACGTCCTTTTTTTCTTTGCTTCAAGTAAAACACATCTTTCTAAGATTTTCATATATATGTCTGTGTATGTTTTTTATCCGACGTTTCTACATGAAACTTTATACCACAAGTCTTGTCTTGTATCTAGTAATTTCATTAATTTTCCTAACAAACACCCATCTATAACCTACAGGATTAACAACTTTTAGAGTTTGTAATATAAGTCCAAATGCACCACGTCTATTAAAAGACTCTAATTCTTCCTTGATGGTATTTTTTCATTTTGGCTAATCTTTTCTTCATTGGCATTTATTTATTGTACGTGGTTTTGTATCCCAACCATTATCCTCATTTTCCCTTGATATTTGTGCAGCTCTCTTATATGCAAATGTGTCATCAATGATATTTTCCTTTCTATCTCATCTCTCTCTTAAATAATTATAAAGTATAAAGATCTCTTCATTAGTGAGTACCTTTGCGTCTTCAAGGGCTTCTAGAGTCTCTTCCAGGACTTGTATCTCTTTTGAGACTCGTGTCTCTTCTATAGCATTAACTTCTTTAGGAATTTTAGAGAAAGTGGATTTTGCTATAACCTCTTCTTGAGTGAAACGATGTACCTCTTCAGGAGTGTATGATTTGTCATAACCTCTTCGAAAGTATGATTGGGATATGATTGCTCATTTGTCTTTTTTTGGAGAGCTGGGTCTGCTATGCTTCAGGCGTGTAACAGATTCATTTGCAACCATATTTGGATTTTTGTCTTACAGGGACATTAATTTGTGCTTATATTACAGTGACATTAATTTGTGCAAGTATGCTTATAATTGGTACATGTAACCAAGTTACTTTTGCTTCATCATTAAAAGCATCAAAAAATTCGTTTGTAATTAAGTTCACAATTCTCTGTACTTTATTCTACATTACGAAATACATAGATCTAAATGAGATAGAATGTAAGTTTTCCACGTTAATTCTTGCTGTTCTTCAGGAACAGGTTATTCTATAAGAACAAGACATTTTTTAAGAACTCTTATCTTCCCCTAACAACGAGAAGACTATCTTATTAAATGACAATAGGCAAAACAAACAGTAAATACATCTCCTATCATTGGTTATACATATCTAATAATTTAGGGCTAAATTATAACCAATATAGGTTCTTACTCTATGTTATGGGTTCATTAGGTCACGAACCTATGACACTAGGCCCTATATACTTAATTAGATGCCCAGGGAAGTATACCTTACGTTTAATAATTTGTACTAATATGTAGGCATAAGCTAAAAAAAAAGGCAAATATCCAACCAACAAGTAGAGGCATTAATTAAAACCATAGAATACATAAAAAGGTCCACTAGGGGGATTTTATGGGTTCACAAATGTTACCTTGTTTCTTTTGCAAAAAGGTTGGTCAATTGATGATATTTTAAGGAGTGCCCAAGAAAGTTATCAATAATTTGCCTTAACATGGTAGCCCCAAGGAGACCTAACCTATCATGTTATAGCATTAAAACCTTAGGGTCACTAAGCCTTGGGCTTTTTTTAAGCTTCTAACTTGACTTTGTCGTTCTGCTCATAATCAAATGTGATTCGATATTGGAGATTGTCTTGTAATATAGCCCTTAGGTCTGAGGAGAATGCACTTAACTTTTCTAATATCAGTTTTTGGTTGTCAATACTAGTAATGATATACAAATATTTTGTATTACTTTTACTTATAGCTTGTATATGTGGTATTCATTCTTCCTGATGTCTTTGAAGCTAAGAAAGTTTCTTCAAGAACTGCTGAAAAGTAATGCATTCTTAATGCATATGTGGGTATCATTTGGTAACATTATGTGAATTCTTTCGAAGCATTCAAGTATTTGTACAGATCCAGTTATGGTTGAAACCTTGCACAAATTACATCCTCACTCTAAGAAAACTTCCAATTTTTCAATATAGTGTGTCTTATGGCACTGTCTACTAGATAAATATTATCCTCAGTTTTATACATTCCATGATCCATACCTTAAACAGAGATAATAAAGTTATGTAACTAAGAAATCACATGATAAAAATTTAAACATCCATGAAATCTCCATCAAACTAATAATCTGAAAACAACCAAATCATTCATTATCAAAGCAAATATAATGCCCAAACACAAGATACTGGGATAAAAGATTAAGTCTCAACATCCAACAAAATATCTAACAATTGAACTCAATACTCAAACTCATAATAATAGTTGTAGGTCTTCTAGAACATGTTTGGTAGTTCTCCCAATTTAGAATCAAAATGGCTTGTTAATCACCTCTCCTGAACTGGTTATTATTATCTCTACTGGAGGAACTATTATGTCTACCTCGTCTAAAGAAATTATTATATCTACATCTTTGATGGCATCACAAAGCTTTTTCAAATGTGTAGATAATAATTTAATAATAACAATCACAAATAGTAGAACTTCGGGTTCTTAATATCCAATAACAAAAATATAAGGAAGAATTAGCTAATTCAAAAGTTAGAACTTTGGGTTCTTAACTGAGAAATCAAAACTTCTAGTTCTGTCAAAACTTCAAGTTTGATTCCATGGCCTTTGTATAAATCTGCACTACTTGGGATCTTTTAAAAATCAAAGCTTCAGGTTTGATTATGAATATGAATCTCTGTATTTATATTCCAATTTTTAAAACCTCTAGTTTCATATTAGAATAACTCATGGATCTTTGAGTCAAAATTAGAACTTCTGATTTTAGATTAAAATAACGTAAGAAACTTCAGGTCCCAATTATTTATTCGATGTAAAACTTAGAGTTCTAAATATCATGTGGAACTTTGGGTTCTGTGTACTTTTATAAAACTTTTGGTTCTATTTATAATCCATGATTTGCAATTCTATCATGATCTCCCTTCGATAAAAGAAAATGAATCATTCATTACTCTTTCCCCTAGCCAATCCCACATACGCTAGGTTAGTCCTCACCCCGCTCCTTATCGAGACTGGTCCCAAGTACATGGCATTGCCCATATCTATTAAGAATTCTAAATATTCATACTAAACTTAACCTCATATACCAAATCATAAATAAATAAATGTAGATTTGTTCATCATAAATTCATCAATAAGGTTCAACTACAACAAATAATTCAGAATTGATCAAACTCTAGATATGTTTGAAATATTCATCACCAGATTAACCATAATGATCAAGCCACAAACAATAAATTTAATTGGATCATAATTCAATATATGTGAATATATAGCAAAGGTTCCATATTAATTCACACTATATTCAAGGTTGCAAATTGATAAGTAAGTATTAGAATTTAAAATGATAAATTATTTTATCCAGTAAGATGGTAGTCATCATTAGGCCCTTAGAACGTAATGGGTGAGTCATGTCAGATCACGTTGGCAAATTTAAAGTTGAAATATCAGATTATCAACTGTAATAATCAGAACAGTAGGTTCTGGCAAGAATTCTAGCTTGATTTAGAACTTTAAGTTCATAAATTAGAACTTCAAATTCTATTAACTAGAACTTCAAGTTCTACTAAGGCTTTAGGCTTTTTTTTATGGCCTAATATTGATCTATTACTAAATCTAGGCATCAAATGATTAGTTTGATTAATAATATGAATCTTTGGGTTCATATTACGAATTTGAGAAGTTTTGGTTTCAAATTAGAGTAATCTACAGATCTTCTGGTCCAGATCAAAAAAGAACTTGGTTTGTACGAAACTACATGTTCGTATTAATATAAAACTTCAGGCTCTTATTTATGATCTATCTATCCTGATCTCCCCTTGTTAAAAAAATAAACCATTTATCTCCAATTTACAGGGAAATAATGCTAAAAGCTTATGTATATGTTTATTAATCTAAGAAAAGATTGTAAAATAAAAAAAATATTTTACCATTAAATTTGCTGCTTGTCTTTTCCAATGTATATATATGCTTACGAGCTTTCCGTAGATGCAAAACGGATCGTTGATCGTACTGCGGATGGTCAAGAAATGATGATCAAAAGTTCTGATGGCGATCTATGCTTCGGATTGCGTCTCAGTTGATGTCAATGGTTGGATTTGACCTTGCCAGGTCAGGTCCAGGTCGGGTCAAGTCTGCACGTGGACCTAAGTGCAAAAGAGGGGGTGCGAGGGGCTGCTTTGTTCACTGAAGTTAAGAAAGAAACAAAAGAAGAAAAAAAGGAAGGCACTTTGCATGTTGATTGAGGTGCAAAATTTAAACAAAATATCCTTTTGCTGCACGTTAACTGAAGTGTGGAAGGGAAAAAGGAGAGGCCCTCTTTGCTGCACGTCAACTGAAGTGAAAAAAGCCAAAAGGAGCTTGCACATGGGCATAGGTGTCGGAAGGAAAAGAAAGGAAAGGGGCAACTGTCCTCTTGTGCATGAGGGTTGAGATAGAAAAAATCTTATAGAAAGAGATGTGTACATAATTAGTGGGAGGAAATTTTTATTTATAAAATAAAATTATTTTGTCCCCAAAAAACCTAATATGATAGGACTCTAACTATAAGTGTATTCCTTATCTAATGTGGGCTCCAATGTGGGCATTCACCTATGATATACCTTCTAAAATAGGTATTTGCTTGTGCGAATTTAAAGGTTATTTTGGTCAAAGTAAATGATATATAATTACAAAGGGTATATTGGTTATAAATTTAAATTACCGAGTGGGGGAGGAGGTTCTTCCCCTGCACAATTTTGACCGTGATTAGACCAACTATAGGATTTAAGCAAATCACATGGGAAAGGAAGGCATATAAGGATGCAAGTATTTAAACTTTAAAAGCAAACACAAGAAAGTGGTATTTTGTAGAATATAATCTTTTACTTTTTAAAGAATATAATCTTTTACTTTTTAAAGAAAAAAATCTTGTATGTTTGGTTATCCAAAAAAAAAAATACAAAATTTTTTTTTTCAAAATACTCAATATTTTCTCCTACAATTTTCACATGTAAAAACCTTTCTACACTATAAAAATATTTCAAAATGGTAATTACAAAGTGGTAAAGTAAAGTAAAGACTTAACCAAAACTGTCATGATGTATTTGTTTACATATATGATACAGTAAAGATAAATGTTACATCATGGTACAAATGGGGTAAAGTAAAAGTTAGCTAAAGCATATTGTGAAGTAAACTGGGAGGGATTGGTAAAGTAGTTTCTTATTATTGGACTTTATTTTATAATATTTTACTGTAGTTTTATATGGCAAAAAAAAAAGTGACTTGTAATAAAATGACTTGTTTACATGTATGGTAAAATAAAATAGATATTAATATCACATCATGGTAAAAGGTGAGTTAAAATAAGGTAAGGTAAAATTAGTTAAATAAAGTGATAGAGTAAAGTAAAGACCTTACTTCACTGAATCTATCATGACATATTTGTTTACATACATGGTAAAGTAAAGTTAAGGTAAACGGCACATCATGGTAAAGATAGGGTAAAGTAAAAGTTGGATAAAGTATATATTAAAGTAAGTGGGGGGCATTGGTAAACTAGTTTCTTTTTGTTTATTTTTACTTTATCACATTTTACCGGAGTTTTATATGGTAAATAGAAAGTGATTGTGAAAAAGTGATTTGTTTATATATGTGGTAAAGTTAAAAAAAAAAAGAAAAGATTAATATCACATCATGGTAAAACGAGAGGTAAAATAAGGTGAGATGAAAAATGTGGTGAAGTAAAGTAGGAAAGAGAGTTGTAAAGTTATTTTTTTTATTTACTTTACTTTACTATACTTTTCGATGGTTTTTTGTGATAAAAAAACAACTTATGGTAAAAAAAAGTGGCAGTTGAACTTTACTTTACCATGCTACTTTTTTATCCTGACATTGTAAATTACATATAAATTAAAGTACTTAATAAGAAATTATTCTAATAATAAACTTTACTTTACTTGTAATACATTCCAAACAACTAAATTTAAATCTATAATACTATTCAAAAACTGTCAAATAGCAAAAATATTATAATAGTTTAATATTACACTATTTTATTCTATACTATTTTATTCTTACAATATTTAAGTATTTAAATATTTTATTCTATAAACAACCAAATAGGCCCCAAACAAGGTAAAAATCAAGTGTTTAAGGATATCCAATCCAGACGGGCAAGGAGTTATGAGATTTTCTTTTTACACCGGCCATAAGGTTTGGAAGAGGGTGGGCCTCGGCACAACAGTAAAGGCACTCCATCGTGACGTGAAAATAGCTTCTCCACTTGTGGCGGTAAGGTTGCATATATATGATACATTTTAGCTATATGGGGTTGGAACTTCACTCTCGGGTGAGGGTTGTTAGACCTCGGGTCAGGTGAGAGAGCTCCCGGGGTGAAAGAAAATGGCATCATGAGGACAAATGTTTCTTATCATTAAGATAAGAGGCTATTTTTAAGTAGTCATGTGGCTCGGCAAATGAAGAAGTCTAATTGGATCTAATTAGTTCCTAACTAACTAGAATTATTGAGTGGAGAATGGATAATCAAAATTGAGATATAATTGAACTGATCAAAATTAAAATTGAGTCGGTCACAATCATCCAGTTTTGTAATATATAAAGTCACGCACTCATCTTTATGGAAAACAAAAAGGTCACACCGCCGTTATCTATATTAGGTGGATGCCACCGCAATTATTATCAACATTGCATAAGGTCCCACCATGATCTACAACATTTGATGACTTTCACTATAAATTTCTATAATTACATGGGTCCCAAACTCACATTTGATGCGGCCATAATGACTGCTGAACGTTCTACTCGGATTGGCCAGGCAGGGACGTTCAACTACGGATGGGTTTTTCCCATATTAGGCTTCCACTGTGGACAAGCTTTGGCCTGTGGCCATGACTGATAACAATCTTTCTCTGGGTATTGTCTGGGACCTAAAACCAACTGAAACCGAGCCCCATCACTCAATATATAAAAGATTTTGAACATGAAACATAGAATTTTCTGTGGGCTTACTCAGAAACCCACAAACTCCTCCGACCATGCGCACACACTCTGTTCTACTATTTTGTTTAAATCTAGGGATATTGATGGTACAATTGTCCCTAAATCAGACTTTTGTCCTAAAACACTCAAAATTTAAATATTTTTCGTAAAGTTATCAGTTTGATATTGTACATGCAATGATATCGCACAATACAATGCGTTTGATATCTCGTAATGTTAGGATATCACACAAACAACTCTTTACAAAATACTTAAGGACTCGTTAGGATGTTTACAGAATAAAATATTTATATGTTTAAATATTGTAAGAATAAAATAGCATAGAATAGAATAGTGTAATATTAAAATATATAATATTTTTGTTGTTCAGCAATTTTTAAATAATATTTCAAATTTAAATTTAGTTATTTGGAAGGTGCTATGATTAAAGTAAAGTTCTTTCTTATTAAGTACTTTAATATATATAGGAAAATAATCCTATGTGAACTAGTTTTTACCATTTTTTTGTGAGAACTCTATGTGGGACCCATCTATCATCCAATCTAAACCTTACAATACACAGGGACGCCCTTAATAGTCACATGCCCCAAGTTTCAGTCAAATCCAAATTTATTGGACTATTGGATCGATTGTGTACCAATTCGAATGGATTGAGTTTGTGGGCCATGGATGAACGGATAAGGAATATGTGATTAGAGCAAACTTGATATTTCGGGTGGTCCCACGTCGATCCTTCCATCCCTCCTGGTCTCATCTCTAAATGGGATCCACAAATGGACTCTATAAAAAGTTCTCATGATAAGTGCGCAAGAACAATTTTACATGATTGGAGCCCATGAATAAAATTTACAATGTTTGGATAAAAAAGTAGTGTGGTAAAGTAAAGCTCTACATTTATAATTTTTTTATTATAAGTTGCTTTTCTTTTATCACGTAAAATACGGTAAAGTATAGTAAAGTAAATACAAAAAATAATGCCAAGTAAATAAAAAACTAACACCTTTACAGCTCTCTTTTTCACTTTACTTTACCACATACTTCATCTCACTTTATTTTACCTCACCTTTTATCATGATGTGATATTAATCTTTATTTTACTTTACCACATGTAAACAAGTTACTATATCAAAAGTCACTTTCCATTTACCACATAAAACCACGATAAACTGTGATAAAATAAAGAAAAAAAGTCTACTTTACCATTCCCTTACACTTTACTTTACCATATACTTTATCTAACTTTTACTTTACCCCATCTTTATCATGATATGACATTCATTGTTACTTTACTTTACCATATATATAAACAAATACATTGTAATAGATTTGGTGAAGTAAAGCCTTTACTTTACTCTACCACTTTATTTGACTTATTTTACCTTAACTTATTTTACATTACTTTCCACTATAATGTGATATAAATCTTTATTTGACTTTATTGCATATATAAACAAGTCACTTTATCACAAGTCACTTTCTATTTATCATATAAAAATATGGTAAAATGAAGAAAAATAAAAAAAACTACTTTACCATGCCCTCCCGCTTTACTTCACATATACCTTATCCAACTTTTACTTTACCCCATCTTTACCATGATATGACATTTAACTTTACTTTCTTTTACCATAGGTGTAAACAAATCATCATGATAGATTTTGTGGAGCAAAATCTTTACTTTACCACTTTTCTGATTTATTTTGTCTCACCATGTACTATAATGTGATATTAATCTTTATTTTACTTTACTACACATGTAAATAAGCCACTTTATCACAAATTACCTTTTATTTACCATATAAAATTATAGGAAAATATTATAAAATAAAATAAAACAAAAGGAAAGTACTTTACCATTCATACGCACTTTACTTCACCATATATATTATCCAACTTTTACTTTACCTCATCTTTACCATAATGTGACATTTATCCTTACTTTACTTTACTATATATGTAAACAAATACACCATGATAGATTTTGTGACGTAAAGTCTTTACTTTGTAATTACCATTTTGAAAAAATTTTATCTTGTAAAAAGTTTTTTACATGGGGAGTTGTAGGAAAAAATATTGAATTTTTTAAAAGAAATGTTTAAAAAGAAGAGAAGAGAGAGTAGAGGGAGAAAGAGAGATGTTCTTCTTATTGAACGAGAGATGTGTACATTATAAAGGGGGAAGGAGATCTTATTTATAAAATAAGATTACTTCCTCTCCAAGCAACCCAATATAATAAGATTCTACCCCAAACTGCTTTTCATATCTAACGTAGGCCCCAAGATGGGCATCCACTAATGATATTCTCTTATAACATTTTGTAATATTTTTTTTAGATCACCAAACATGTAAAATTTTTTTCTCTAAAAAATGAAGATTCACAATTTTATGTTTGGAATCATTTTTGTACAAATGCTATTATAAAAGAAGGGTGAAAACAAATATATAATTTATTATTTAGGTGTGTTTTTTTTAGTCAGATTATTTAGGTGTGTTTACTTAAAACTAATTCAACCAAGACAAGTTGGGCCGTATAACTATTACCATATGACCAGTTGGCTTAATACTACTTTTACCACCAGACAAGTTTGCTGTTAAAAGGGTTAAGTGGAACAGGTGGTTTCAAACAGATCTACGATTGAATCAGCATCTCAACTTAAAATAGACAACAATTTCCAAAAGGACCTAGTCAACAGTCAACAAATACTGTTGAAGTTTTGCAACTGACAAATAACATAACATTGACAATATCAATTACCATACAATGCATCCAATTATTTAATAGGCAGAATCCCAGAGAAAGGAAAGAAGGTTTTCTTCTTCTTCTTCTTTTTTGGTAAGAGAGAATTGGAAAGAACGTCAAAAAGGATAAAAATGACCGATATCAATTCTTCATCTTTTTGTCTCTTTATTCTTTAGCCAGAGAGGACTTGGACTCGGACTTGCGCATTTTTGCCCTTGTACTGTAGGCATTTGGTGTTTCTAACCATCTGAGCTACAGCCTGGGACAAATAAAATGAAATCAATTGCAACAAGCCTCTTACAATAGTTTTAGAGCCAGCAATGAAATGTTTGACCGAAGGTTATGCCATTTGTTTGCTTTCAAACTCCAGTCCTAGCTGAGGCACTTGCTTTCAACATCAGTTCTTAATCCTCATCTTCAGGGTTTGAGAGTGTGAACACAGCCCCACCAACTCGTGTGGAAGCTTCACCTTTGTGTATTACAACTGTTCTAATCACTACATTCAAATCAAATGTCTGGTTATAAGAGAAGAAGCCAATTGAGCCTGAGTATACACCTCTTGAACAGCTTTCTAGAGAATCAAGAAGCTCCATTGATCTCAATTTTGGTGCACCGGTCATTGAACCTCCTGGGAATGCAGCTTTCACACAATCAATCGGCCTCAATATGCAATCTTTTCTTCCCCTGGCATTGTACCGACCAAAGTGTGAATAGCACAAGACTCCACCTCCATTAGATGAGGCACATGCCGCACATGCACCAAACCAGGCTCACAGACATGGCCTAGATCATTCCTTAGGAGATCAACGGTCATCAGATTTTCGGCTTGGTCCTTTTCACTGTTCAAAAAGAAAATATAAACAAATAACAAGGGCAGAATGAAAATATAACCAGGTTGGTTAAAACTGGGTTAAAATAGGAAGCATTTAAATTGTGCCCATATCAAATGTAATTTTAATTGTGACACAGTAGTGTATTACTGTAAACTCTGCTAGTTTTTACTGCTGGTCTCAAGTCAAGGTAAAGGAAGAGAGCTGGATTAGGTAGGTTGACGGCCAAAGTAAAATTTTATCACAATCCGAACATAAGTTTGAGATAACAATATTTCAAGATCATGCTAGGGCATTTCCCATTTTAAGCAACGCATTACAGTTGAAAGTGGCAAGGAGTTGGTTGACGTAATGAAGAAGAATAATTAGTGTACGTTGTTTATAGGAGACAAAGTGAAAATGGATAAAGTTAAAGAGTTCACTAATAGTTATAAGATCTTTCATGTAGGAAATAATCATATAAGAAATGGAGTGGATATAGTAATAGATAAGGATCTAAAAAAGAAAATTGAGGGAGTAAAGAGGTTGGGTGATAGAATTATAACAATTAAACTAATGTTAGAGGCAAATATAATTCATATCGTTAGTGCATATACTCCCCAAGCAGGATTAGATGAAAGTGTAAAGAGATAATTTTTAGAGGAGATGAATGGTTTACTACAAAAAAATTCCAACTAGTGATAAAATTTTCCTACGAGGGGAGGCATAAATGGACATGTAGGAAAGGATAATAGAGGAATAAGAGATTGCATAGAGGATAAAGATTTGAATAAAAAATGAGTTAGAAGATATTATCTTAGATTTTACATTAGCATTTCATCTTGTAGTGGCAAACACCGGCTTTAAAAAGAGAGAGGAACACTTAATTACCTATAAAAGTGGAATTAACTAGAGCCAAATAGATTTTTTTCTAATTAGAAAATATGACCGATTGGCTTCTAAAGATTATAAAGTTATACCAAGAAAGAGTTTGACCATAAAACATACAATAACAGTTTTAATATATGCATTATGAGTAAAAAGATCGGTAGCAAGCAAAATGTGGCCTAAAATGAGGTAGACAGATTTGAAAGGAGAAAGAGCAACAATATTTAAGAATAAAGAGATTGAGAAGGGAGAAAGGAATTTTGAGTTTAGAGGGAGTAACTATAACGATGTGGAATTAAATGGTTCATTGTATTAGGAATGTCACAAAAGTGGTGCTTGGAGAGTTTAAAGAGAAAAGACATTATAATAAAGAAATCTTGTGGTGGAGTGTAGAGGTTTAGGAAGTTGTTTGAGAGAAAATGCATTGCTATAAAGTTTGACAGGGCACAAAGAATATGAAAAACTATGAAATGTATAAGAAGATGAAAAAAGCTAATAAAGTAAGAAATTGTGCAAAGTTCAAAACATATAAGACCTTTATAATAGGTTAGAAACACGAGAAGGAGTGACAGATATTTATAACTTGCAAAAATAAAGGAAAGGAAAAATAGAGATTTAGATCATGTCAAAGGTATTAAGAACAATTGACCAAAAGGTCCTAGTTAAGGACAACGGTATCAAAAAAAGGTGAAATGAATATTTTAACAAACTTTTAAATGAAGACAATATAGGAGATACAAGAACAAGAGATGATACTTCTTTAACAAAACAAACTTTTTTCTCATAATAAGGGTGGTGGAAGTAAAAGAAGCATTGAAATGAATGAAAATAAAAAAGGTTACTAGTCCAAATGAAATTCCGATAGAGGCCTAAAAATGCTTAAGAGAAGTTGAGGGGATTTGATTAACTATACTCTTCAATAAGATATTAATGACAGAGAAAATGTCGAATGAATAGAGAAAAAAAGTTGTAGTACCAATATATAAGAACAAAAGAGATATGTTGTACCACCTATCACGGGGTTAAAGTTATAAGCTATCCTATGAAGCTATAGGAGAGAGTAATGGAACAAGAACTTAAATAGAATAACAAGATATCTAAAAATCAATTTGGTTTCATGCAATAGAGGTCAACTGATGCATGCCAGACCACAAGTCGGCCAACCCATTGGGCCCAATCCACAATCCCAACAGGACATCTAGTTATTTAGGGATATTATAAGTAATTTAATTTGATTATATTTAATATTAGCTAATTCTTATTTTATTTAAGCTTATTCTTATATTAGTAAGTCTTACTTGCCAAGAACTAGGTTTTCTACCCTATAAATAAGAGACCCCATAGTAGTTGCTTATGCTTTTGATAATTAATAATATTCAAATTGAGTTTTCTCTTTAGTTATGGGTTGTCTCTTGGTTATGTTTATGCCTTAGGACAGGAATCCTTTTAATTCGATCAATCATTCGGGAGATTGATCTATTATTCTCGATCGTGGATCGTCGCTACACCAATTAGTATCAAAGCCAAGTTATAATTGATGGCAATAGTACTATGAATGTTATATCCACAGAAGCAATTGATAAGTTGCAATTGCCGACAACAAAGCATCCGAAGCCTTATCAAGTTGTATGGGTAGATAATTCTGCTATTCCTGTCAAGCATCAATGTATCGTTCCAATCAAGCTTGGTTCTTATGAAGATAACGTTAAGTGTGATGTCATCCCAACGAATGTTGCCTACATCTTACTTGGTCATCGATGGCTCCATCATCTTAAAGTCATCACCGATCATGTGGATAATATTTACACTTTTACATGGAATGGAAGATGACTTCAATGGCAGCCTCTAGAAACTTCATTCTCATCACCACAAGCCACTCCTTTTGCATCATCACTTCCATCACAGAATTAAATGAAGAGCCAAACGAAGCAATTAACATCATGATTGCACCTAAGGAGATGCCAACCATGACAACTAAAATTCACGACACAATACTTGAGCAAGGTCAAGGCAAAGCTAATCACATGCAAAATTCAGAACAAGCAGAATTTAATCAAGATAGTGTTAATCAAGGGCCACAAGAGGTAAAGAAAGAACAAAAATAAGTGCACATTGAAGAATTTGATCAAGAGGCTTCAAAAGAAGAACAAGGAAAAGTAGAAATTAAAGATATTGCTTGGTTTAGCGATAATATTGAACATCCAAGAGATTTGATTGTCCTGCTGCTTTCGAAAAATTCAATTGAGTCGTCAACAGTGAAATCAATTATTTCAGTTGTCTTACAAGTAGTTCAAGTAGTTAAAGCTCCCCACATTGACTTCATTTTCGAGGATCAGACATGGATGATAGATAGCCAGCAATTGTAGCATCTACAAGTCAGATCATACATTCGGGCTAAATTTGTTCATCAAAAGCAGCGACACGTCCAATGCTTTTCATGGTGTAAACAACCACGTCAAGCTTTCAAGCCATGCCATGAAAATACAGATCTGAAAATAAGACATAAGTTTGTGAGACTAATTTTTGACCCAGGAAAAAGTTTCCTTCGCCTTGTGGTTGAATTCCTCCCGACATTTCTCACATTGGCAAACTTGTTAGAATCGAGTTTTTCAAAGCCGAGGAGAGTTGATGCAGGCTAAACCATAAGTCGACCAACCCATCGAGCCCAATCCATATACCCAACAGGGCATCCAGTTATTTAGAGATATTATAAGTAGTGTAGTTTGATTATATTTAATATTAGCCAATTCTTATTTCATTTAGGCTTATTCTAATATTAGTAAGTCTTGCTTGCCAAGAATTGGGTTTGCTGCCCTAGAAATAAAAGAGACCTCATTGTTGTTGCTTATGCTTTTGATAAAAAGGGCAACTTAATACACGACGCTCTCGCATAGCGGGGTCTAAGAAGGGCAAGATGTATGCAACCTTACATTCATTTTAAAAAGGCTATTTCCATTACTTAAACCCGCGTTCTCTAGAACGCTACCGATAGGCCTTTACCGTTAGGCCAAGATGCCCTTCATTGTAGTTACTTTATAATATTCAGATTGGTTTTCCTTTCAGGTATATGTTGTTTCTTGGTTATGTTTATGCCTTAGGGCAGGAAACCTTTTGATTCAATTTTGATTCAATCAATCTTTCGGGAGATTGCTCTGTTATTCTTAATCGTAGATCGTGGCTACGCCATCAACTATAGAAACTATCTTTTCACTTAGGCAATTAATAGAAAACTATTGAACAAAAAGGAAAAAATATGTAAATGGTCTTCATCGATTTAGAAAAAGCTTACGACAGGGTATTGAGAGATTTAATTTAGTTCGTGTTGACAAAATAAAATGGTCCAAGACGTTATACTGAAATTATTAAAGACGTGTATGAAGGAACGGTAATGATTGTGAGAACTATGGGGTAAAATCTAAGCCAATTAAGAAGCGGTATATACATAAAATGAATGTAGCAGAGATGAGGATGTTGAAGTGGATGTGCAATAAAATTAGGAAAGATAAAATTAAAAATGAGTACTTTTGAAAGCATTTAAGGATAGCACAAATAGGAGTTAAGCTTGAAGAAATATGTTTGAGATGCTTTGGGCACGTCGAACGCAGGCCGGCAACAACACTGGTAGGGAAAAGTATGACTGTAAGTTGATGGCCCACCAAAGAGGAGGTAGGCCGAAGAAGACGTGGATTAAGGTAATAAAATTATATTTGAAGCTAAATTCATCTAAGGATTTGACTCAAGATAAATTGGAATGGAGAAAAAAAATTCATGTAGCCAACTCTAACATAATTGCAACAATGAATTCTCTTGGCATCATGATGAGTGGTGGATTAATGTATTATCTATGCATTTGGATCAGCATAGAAATTGAAGCACATATAAGGTGAGATGTTTGTCTTATAAATTTTTCTTGTCCCCAAATCATTATTAGCACCTATTGCTAATCTTGATTAGGAGATAACATGCTTACGGATGTCACTGCCACAGCACCACCTAAAATGCATGAAGGAACAGATGATAACTATGATACCCGGATACTCCAAATGCCCTGTGGCATCCGTATCGATATGATAAGATACGGATACGGATACGGGTACGGGATATGACAAGATACGACTTGGATACGGCTTCCAATTTTAGGATACGGCTATGCAATGTTTTTTACCCAAAATTAAGATAGATTTTATCCATTTTAACCAATTTACTCCTAAATAAGACCTCTCTCAGTTTAATCAAAAGGAAAGCAAAAAAGAAAGAAAAGAGGGGGAGAAGGTGGCAACGAGGAAGAAGATAACTAAACTGCCAGGAGCTACTGCTTTCGTTCTGACAGGTTACTTCTTCAATCAGGTGGTAGACTACTAAGTTGCTTTCTGCTACTATTGCTGCTTCGAGCTTCTAACTTTAGATGCTATGTATGCCTGCTCTTCTTCTTATTCATTCATTTTTCTTCTTTTTTGTTCGATAATGCCCTAGAGATGCAAAAGGGGCAAAAAAACCCATTGCATTTTATTAATGAGAACGGGCCCGTTGGGCTTTTTTTTATTTCTTTCTATTTTAATGTTGAGCTATTGGGCTAACCAAGAGACATGGCCCATTTTCTTTTTTTTTTATTTCTTTTATTTTCTTCTATTTTAAGATACTATCAAGCCCACCTCATTGAAAATTTGATCCACACAATGGGCCTCGTAATATTTGAGCACTACAATAAGTATTTATATATTTTTTTTGAAATGCCGTACCCGTATTCGTATCCTAAAATTTTCAAATCGGCGTATCAAACCTTCGTTTTCCGTGTCCGTATCCGTACCCATGTCTGTATCTGGGCATCATAGGATGATACCCATGTGCTGAATCTTGGAATTGAATACAAATAGAATACACCAAACTGCAAGCTTTAATATTTCCTTTGTTTGGTAAATTTGCTTAGATGGATTACACTTATATATTTTTAAAGCAGATTGGCATTTATGTGATATGATATTTTTATACCTGTGTTGTAGTTCAACTTGAGTTGTTTATCTTATGGTGCCTTTAATGGGCTATGCTTCCAATATACCAACACCATCCAACCGCAGGAATCTTTCAAGAGAAGAATAGCAGATGGATAAATTTTCCTTGGAAAAATGAAGCCATGCTGCTTATGGGGCTGGGTTCTTTTCTCTTAGTATAAGGTAAAGTCCAACAGTATCTATTTCTTCAACTCTCTTTCTCATCTGTGTTGTGATGTACAATTCATAGCTTTCTCCATCTTCAATATACTTCAAGCATTTCTCAACATCTTTTATGTACTGATCTTTTGATATGTCAACAAGAAAGCCTTCCATAGATGGGGTTGACACTGTTGTCATTAGGTTATGCTCCTTAAACATTGTCGCGGATGCTGCTTCTAATCCTAGAAGCCGATTCTTAGTGCGATCCAACCATGGATTCAAGTTTGCACACTATCCTGATTCAGTACTTCCAGGATGATGTATACTTTCCATACGCATCATTGTTGCTATGATCTAGCACTATGAGATTGTCAGCAAAGAAGAAGCAAGCATTGGCCATTATCGATTTGTGAAGGTTAGATGCCACAGCATGGTCAACTTTAAGGCTATATTTGTTTAATGGATGATCCAAATTAGCATTTGTCCGACACAATATCCATTTCGTAAAATGTGAGACATCAAAATGGAATGAGTGAATGAAAAAGGAAAAAAAAAAGATGAACCCAAAGAATATTTCCACATTCACTTATTATAAGTAATCAATAAATCCACATGATGGGGGAATCTGATTGGATAGTGCGTCCACCTGTCCTTGACAATACATTGACTGCAAAAGTCCTCCACAACAACCGAATTCAATGAGTGTAAAGTTAGTGTAAAGGCATAATGTCTATATTAATATAGGTAAAGAGTTCATGGGTGGATTTTTCATACCCTCTCTTTTTTTAAGTATCCTTGATTAATTCCCCTCTCTCTCTCTCTCTCTCTCTCTCTCTCTCTCTCTCTCTCTCTCTCTCTCTCTCTCTCTCTCTCTTATATTCTAAGCCTCTAAAACACAACTTGATATCAAAGCATCTGTTGGAGAGTGTCCTTCCCAACCTAGGGTTGATGCTAGAAACCATTTAACTAAAGTAAGCATTTGTGCATCCATGGGTGATAAATTCAAGGGGAGACTGCAACATTTCATTCATACGCAGTTATCAATGGTTTTGGGCCTTTTGACATTTTTGTTTCTAGTTTAGATGTTTGTAAAGGTGAAATCTCAGATCCAATGAAGAAGACAGACAGAGAGAGAGAGAGAGAGAAAGAGAGATTCCAAACCATTCAATCTAATCAATGGAGGAATATATATACGAGATTTTTTTTATCCTACCTCCATAGGAGAGTCATCTAATCTTTCTTTTGGAGGAATGCTTATTGTCTCACGTCGATCAAACAAGATCGGAAAATATATATGGGTTTCATCTTACACACTTTTTATATCACTCCTCCCTCTCCCTCTCTTCTCTTCTTTTAATGAGCACCTTTTAAACTATAGGAAAAATCCTATCCATGTATGGTAGATGAATAGGATTTAACTTTCAATATTAAATTTAAGTGAAGAAAAAAAAATTAAAACTTATTAATTTTTCTTTGAAACATTAATATGTTAGACCTATTTAACTATTCACACATATATCATTTATGATATATCAATATATGTCAATGATATTCTAAAAATAGGAATGAGAGGTCAAGTAAGGAAACAAAATACCATGAAAAGAAGAACAATCTTCATTTGATCTTTTCATTGATCTAGAGAAAATCAATGACACGTTATGATGCCCAAATACAGCATGTATGTGACAAGGACACGTTGACACGGCATGGACATGGATTTTAAATGTAAAAAGTGAAGTATCGGACATGATATGACGCGATATGTTACCCATTTTTAAGTATCCGTGCATCATCGATTACAAGGTACCTATAGATTTGACTTAGCAAGTTTTAGATAAAACAAGTATCTCAAGATGAACTACTTTATTGCTATGAGTGAGAGAGCAAAAACAAGTGTGAAAACTACTTTTGGAGAGAAAGGAAAATTATAGTGATCATAGGTTTGCATTAGGGATCAACAAGCCATTATCTCTGTGCGTTGATTATGGATGAGTTAAATAGTCTTTGTTGGCCAATGATAAAGTGTTGTGGATAGATAGAGGATGGTGTAAACATTAAACTTAAGAAATTGTAGGACACTCTAGAATGCATGGGCTTTAAAACAAGTCGTACAAAGGACTTTATAAATTGCAACTTCAATGAGGATGTGCAAAAAAATGCAACTCCTATGAAAATTGAAACTCAAGATACCACAAAAAGTCCTTCTGATACCTTAGCCATATTATTAATAAGGATGGAGAGATTGAGGAGGACGTTGAACATGAGATAAGTATAGTGTTAGCGAATAAAGAAACAACTAGTGCAAAAAATGAGTGAAGCAAAGATGAGAACGTCACGATAGATGTTTGATATAATTGAGAAAGATAGAATAAAAAATGAGCGTATTTGGAAGCATTTAGGGGAGCAACAATAGATAATAAATTAAAAGAGGCTTGCTTAAGATGATTAGGAGATGTAAAACACAAACCAACAATGGCACCGATAATGAAAACTTTCTCCAAGCAAGTTGATGGCCTCTCAAGGGAAATGAGCAAGCCAAAGAGGACATTGAATGGAAGATGTGTAACCTATCCAAGGATTTGGCCCAAGATAGAGTAAAATGACAAATCAGAATGCACGTAGACAATGCAACAAAAATGGGGCAAGGCTTTGATCATGATGATGATAACGATGATGTCAATGATGTTCTAAATATGATTGTAAAATGAACTTGTCACTTTGTGGATGCTACAATGGATGGATTACGAATTTTGCTACTTTCCTCCTTTTTTGAGTTAGTTGTTTTCTTATAACAGGAAAATTTATTGCTTCAAAAAGAAGGAACAAACAAACAATTAGATTAAAAAATTAACAGAAATATTTATCGCTTAAAAAAAAGGAACAAACAAACACCAAACAAACAATAATCTCAAAAAAGAAACTAAACGCCAAATATAACTGAAGAACAAAAAACTCCCTCCTTAGCCAAACTATCTGCCAAAGAATTCTCCTCTCAAAGAACATATTGAGTTTTTCTTTTAATTATTTTTCATATTTTACAAGGAAAAAAATTCTACAATTTGCTCAATTACAACTTGTAATATGATTTTGATTTTCAAAACAATGTACACATACAATACAAGAGAATGTTCTCCTGCGAGCGGACTACATGTCAATTACATGTCATCCAGCTTGTGGATCTAACTTGGATGCATCTCTATTGAAGAGAAGAGGGTAAATGCCAGATAGAGAGGTCTCCACATGGACAATGAGGGGCCAAAAAATTAGCCACACTGGACTATCCTAGCACTGATTTAATAGCCATAAAGTTTAATACCATCTTAACAGTAGATCCCAGTGAAGGTTTAATGATTGTAAAATTGGCCCTAATGCAAGATTGACCATAATATCAAAGGGGTTGCATTGATCAAAGGTGGGCCCAAGTAGGCCCCATAGAGCTGGACTGCACGTGCATTCTGATTGTAGGACAATATTATCCTACAATACGAAGAAAATTTGTAGACTTCGCTTACAAGAACTTACGGATCCTCACATGCGTAAGAGTTCCCCTAGGACTTCCTCCACCACAAATGAAAGCCAACACCTTTAATGTGATTGAGTCAATGCCGAGGCCTCAACTACAAAAAATTTAAACTAAATGAGATTTACGGTAACAGGAAATAGTTATGACATACAAAGCACAACCAGGAAATGCTTCAAAAGGAGTTACTAAGACATACAGACTTAAATTTTTATTTTAGTAGTATTTTTTAAAATTACAAACTTTACATATGTCCCTTGTACAAGAACTGCAATTGTTCCTAGCTCCAACAAATAAGTTGTAAGATAGGTACATTAAAGCAAGTGAAATATGCAAAAGCGAAAAGCTAAATAAGTGCATGAAAAAGAGTGGTGGCATAATTGCATGAACAATTTCCTTC
The DNA here is from genome assembly GCA_037013555.1 of Sextonia rubra. NCBI lineage: Eukaryota > Viridiplantae > Streptophyta > Magnoliopsida > Laurales > Lauraceae > Sextonia > Sextonia rubra. The sequence goes on from JASUAD010000027.1 coordinate 2,707,327, forward strand.
AGTCAGTTATATCTCAAAATGCATGTGCAGAGACTTTTTTATTGTGAAGTTCAAAAAACGAATCCGATAACAAACTGCCATAGTGTTACTAGATCTGGACAGCCTGACTATTGCCATGTCAAATGAAATCCAAAAAACTTAAAGCATTTTAATTAATAAAAACATCAGAAACCATTGTTGTTTGGTGGCTTTCACCTGTTGTAGAAAATGAAACCCAATCTGTCTAAGTGTTTTACCCTTTTACAGCAATGAAATATGAAACGTGATCTATATAAATGAACACTTATTTCACCTTAACCCAGCACAGTCTGGACTGGTTCACACAATATAGAAAAGGAGCGCTCCTGATCTTCAATTTGAACTTCAGATAGAGCAGTCCTGTCAACCAATACCATAATGTTAATTTCTGGAGCAAAGCTAATTCAAATTCAAATATACCATCTGATACCTGAAAGGACAAGCAGCTAGTAGTGTTTAAACAACAGTATTCATAGTGTGAGTGGATGTTGCAGGCATATGAATGCACTATCAGAAAAGATGCCATTGCTGAGCCTGCATTCTCTGCTGAGAGGACCTTAGTTTGAGCTCACATCAGTTCGCCTGGATCCAACTACTAGTAATAAAAGGCGAAATGGTGTCCTCCAAAAGTAGATAACAAGGTTTAAAAAATCGGACTTGGAAGCCGACTCAGCCAAGTCACATGATTCGAGTCCGAGTCCCATAGGACCCAACTCGTATGTGCCGAGTCGACCCCAAGTTGGAATGATCCAAAGCCCAGATTCTCGAAGAAGCATGCATTTTGAGCTGTAATTTTTTTTTTCAGAATATGTGAGATTAGGTCACATAGATATGCAGTGGATTCTTATCTCAAACAACAAATATAAGACATTTAATAACAAAGCACAAGTCATTAAAACCTATTTTATTATTAACTTCCAACTGTCTAACCAAATATGAAATTTAGACCTCAATACACTACTCAATATTTAAATAAACGAAAACAAATCTAAATGTTTCTCCAGAATTAAATTTTATGACTTTAGACTACATCATCCACACTCCATATTTTATCAATCAACCATCACTTCCTTGCCTACAAGAAGATCCTAGCTGTACTACCGGAGGTAACCCCGCAAGGCCACGAGGATTGGATAGCTGCAAGATCAATGTATACAAGTAGAGATCCAAACCCACCATTTGAAAAGATACATATATGGATCAGATGAAGAAGACTATTCATCACATAAAGATTTTGCAAATCCATTCTATCACCAATCTATACAAAGTGTTTAAACCACTGTCAAAATTGAAACCCATGCTTAGGTGGATGTGTAGTAAAATTAGGAAAGATAAAATTAGAAATGAGCTCTTTCGAGAGCATTTACGGTTAGCACTAATAGGGGATAAGATTAGAGAAACTCGTTTAAAATGGTTTGGACATGTTGAGCATAGGCCGGTTATGGCCCCGGTAGAAAAGTTTGACTATCCAAGTAGCTGACCCATCAAGAGGTAGGGCTAGGCCGACGAAAACATTAATGGAGGTCATTAAATCATATTTGAAGAAGTTTAACTTATTTAAGAATTTGGCTCAAAATAGAATGAAATAGAAAAATAGAATTCATGTAGCCGACCTCAACATGGTTGAGATAAGGTTTTGGTGATGGTGATGGTGATTCTATCACCAATCTCCATATCGTAGACATCGAAATATGGAATAGAGAAGCAAAAGAGATTTAGATTTAAAGGTTGAGATTCCTAATTTTAATGGTGGTATGAAAATGAGGAATTTTCAAAATTGATAGATCAGGTTGAAATGGTTTTTTTTTATTATAGAGAGATATCTGATAGTATGAAAGTTGAGATTGTTGTTATGAAATTATCCAGCCAAGTACCTGCTTGGTGAAACCAAAATAAACAGGTACAAGAGCAAGCAGGAAAGAGCCCCATCAACTCTTGAGAAAAACTGAAGAGATAATGGATGACTAGTGGAAATTGTTGTTTTCTCCATGCATTGCAAGTGACTTTCTATTGATTAAAGATATTCGAGTTTAGGGTTCACAACAAATCAGGATTAGGCTTCCTCAGTTGCATGATGAAGCCCATACTGCAATTTTGAAATGGTAATGTTACCATCTTGGATCCATGAAAGTTGGCCCCATAGTACAAGTTTAAAATAATAAATTGATCATTTATCAAAATGATAACATCTACATGGATGACAAGTAAGCACATGCCACACGCACAAATGCTATAGTAGTTGATTTTGGTTCAGTTGAACAAATCAAAACTATTTAGGCTCACTCAGAAGATCGAACTGAAGAAAAAGCCTATAGAAAAGTTTAGGTTTAGAATTTTGAGAGCTAATAATAAATGTTAGAATAGCACATTGTCAGTTGTCACACATTAAGTTCGCTAATAAATTATTCATTTTATATGTAAAAGTGACATATTGCATTGTCAATTTAGTAAAGTAAATTAAATATGAGGAATTCGATAAACCACCCCTTGAAAAAGGGGTGTTTCTGCCCTTTAGAACATCCAACTAAAGAAGGGAAATATAATGGCTATCTACTTTGCTCAAATGGGTGTTGCCTTTTCATTTTGAAAGAATTTCAAAACATTAGCAATGTCTGAGCCTTACTAAAAATGAGTGTTGTCATGTACGAATTCATTGAATGAACACCTAGTTTCAAGCTAATTTCCCCTCATGGGGCCCATATAAATCCAAACCAATCAAATTAAATGGCCCTATCTTCTACGGCTCATCATCAAATCTCACTTCAATAAGAGTTAGGCCCACTATAAGATTAAGAAAACTTTTAAGTTTTCCATGGCCATCAGTCTTTGGTGGCCCAACTCCTATTGACGTAAAATTTATTGAGGAACAATAAAAGATAAAAAGGTTGTTTATCTTGATTGGATTGAATTTTTCCAATAAAAGGACCCTATAATAGGTTCTCCATATTGCCTATTATAACATCTAACCAAAAGTCATGTTCCACTGCTTTCTCATAACTTCCGAACTTTTTGGACAAATGGTTTTCAATTTTTTTACAAAAAATACAAAATTTCCAACCTTTCTTCTCAAAATTGTAGCATATTCCTCTTATATTAAATGATATAAATATAGCCTGTGCATGCACTCTATTGAAGATGAAATGGGGCATTCTTTAACAAAAAAAAAAACCCTAGCATTTTCTAGAGTCCTCATTAAATAAATACCATATAAATACTTTTACCATTTTTAATGTGTTTAACTCTATATATTTCATTTATTACAAGTTCACCAAAATGGTGACTTCAAAATGAAATATCTAAATGACAAACTAGCAAATACATTTCAATCTAGAGTCAATTTTAAACTGGGTCATCATCATCGAACCCATATCCCAACTATGTTGGGGTTGGCTAGATGAATTCTATTTTCGATTGTAGTTTATCCTGGGCCAAATTCTCAAATAGTCAAACTGAACTGGGATCCAAAAGGAAATTGGCAACTAAGACACAATGTCAATAATAAAAAACCTAAATGGCATTCAACATGATATCGGCTCAAATTTGCAATAAGAGATAGAAAATAAGTGGAAGAACATACTTGGAAATAGAACAAATCCAATCTGGAACATCTGCTTGAAATTCTTTACCAATTCGAACCCCAGTTGTATAAGGCTCTGTATCGTCCAACATAGACATTATCGACAATATCTTTTTCTTGTATCTAGGCATTTCACTAGTGATAATTGATGGTTTACAAGCAGTTGTAGCACCCATCAAAGGTTTTGGCTTCTTTTTCTTACAAGATTGGCAGTGCCACTCATCAATTGGTACCTCTCTAACTCTAGGATTGCAGCATGACATATGGAAAGCATTCTCACAAAGGTCGCATATTAGCATATTTAGCAAATTGTCTAAAAGACCGCATAATTTACAAATTTGAGAACATGGTACATCTTCATCAACACTCAAGAGGTCTAAAGAATCACTAGTTCTACTAGAATTAGATAATTTCTTCTCTAACCAACTATGCTCCATTGACTTCATTCTCATGTCAAAAGAGGAGCACTCTCCAATTCTGTCACATTCGGCTTTCATGAAGGGAAAAACCCTCTTGATGGACTTCATTTCTGAAACAATATCAAAACTCCTAGAATCAACAATTTGCACTTCCAAAGCACTAGGATCCTGTGAACAGTGTTGTCTACAAATATGTGCCTTTTCCATATCCGCTAGATCACTTTTGCAAACTTTTTCAAGAATAATACTAGCTTGAACACCATTACATCCAATTGGAAGTGATGAAAGATCAATAGTGCTATCATACTTCTTCCTTCTCTTGTAGATATGGTCGTTGCTATTAAGTGCAAAAGTTTCACCGACATCTTCAATTAGAGATGGGTTGGTATAGGTCTTTGAAAAAACTGAGTAGTTGGAAAGAACATCATTCTCCTTTTCCCCTCTAGTTGAAATGGGGGGGTTTACATTTACCACAGCGGCACTCATCAAGCATTGACGACTTGTGCCAAAATCCTCCACAGTTGGGCGATTTGGGAAGGAGATCTAAGTTTTGTTGCTTTCCGTGATCATAGACGAAGCATTGTGGTGGGCTTATGGAACTAGAAAGAGAACTCTGAACCATCATTTCCTTGTGAATATATTTAAGGAATGTAGTCCAATGCTGAGAACAAAGCCCTTATAAAAACCACATATGCATTTCAAAAGGCGAGCATCATGGGGAACAAAAGAAACACTAACAGACTTTCATGCCATGTGTTGCATAAAAACCTGGAACATAAAATTAAGTCAGCAATCAAATATGGTATCAATAGTAAAACAAGAAGAAAAAGGATAATGCAAGCAAGCTTTTAAAAAGAAAAAAAAACACACTCAAATTTTCTATCACTAAGAGAGTGCAGAAGGTGACATTTGGTCCACATATGTGACTGTTCTCCATTTGAGGAGGGATGACATCATCATTTTACTTTTTGTTCTTTTTATGAATGGACATATTTCACATGGTCAATAATAACTAAATGATGCAAAACCAGATGCATTGCTTGAACTTTTCAATTATCTTTCCAATAATAATTAAGTTTGTGTGAATCCAATAAATACTTGGTTAGTTAAGGTCCATTTTCTAATAGAGTACAATAAAGTAAAAGGTTGTATAGCTATCTTGGCTAATTTTAGGTAGATTCCCCGTGACTATAGGTTTGCATCAGGAATTAGCTTAAGCCTTTATCTCTTTGCATTAATTATGTATGAGTTAACTACGCATATTCAAAAAGAAATACCATAGTATATGTTGTTTGCAGATAATATAGTATTGGTGGATGAATCAAGAGATGGTGTAAATGCAAAACTCAAGAGATGGCGGAGGGCATTAGAATCTAAGGGCTTTAGAATAAGTCGTATAAAAACTGAATATATGGATTGCAACTTTAGTGGACATATACAAAGTGCTAAAACCACAGTCAAAATTGAAACCCATGAGATACCACGTGGAGATTCTTTTCGGTCTCTTGGCTCGATGATTAGTAACAATGGGGAGATTGACGAAGATATGGAGCATACGATAAAAGCTGGATGGCTAAAGTGGAGACTAGTTTCTGGAGTACTTTGTGACAGACGAATGCCAACGAAATTGAAGGGCAAATTTTATAGGACAGTTGTTAGACCAGCTATGACATATGGAATCGAATGTTGGCCAATTAAGAAAACGCATATACATAAGATGGATGTGGCGGAGATAAGAATACTTAGGTGAATGTGTGGTAAAATTAGGAAAGATAAAATTAGAAATGAGCACTTTCAAGAGTATTTAGGGATAGCACCGATAAGGTATAAGATTAAAGAAATCCGTTTAAGATAATTTGGACATATTGAGCATAGGCCGGTATTGACACCAGTAAGAAAAAATTTGGCTATACAGGTGGATAACCCATCAAGAGTTAGGAGCAGGCCGAAGAAAACATTGATGGAGGTCATTGAATCAGATTTAAAGAAGTTTAACTTATCTAAGGATTTGGCTCAAAATAGAATGGAATGGAGAAATAGAATTCATGGAGCCGACCCCAACATAGTTGGGATGAGGGTTTGATGATGATGATGATAATAAGTATATATAATTAAGGTTAAAATATTCATACATTGAGTGGCATGGACGTTGAGGTTTCAACCATAAGAGAATGAAATAAGTTTTCAAAAATATATCCAACATCATCAAAGCCTTTTCCTAACTAAAGGTCGACTACATGAATTTTGTTTATCCATTCAAATCTATCCTAAGCCAAATCCTCATATAAGTGACACGTCTTCAGATATATTTTTACTACCTCCATCCACTTGCTCTTCGGACTACCTCTGCCCCCTTGGTTTCATCAACTTGCATAGGCTTCAAAATAATAGCAAAAAACTAATAAAAAGATTCCATATATAATTCACTCTGGTTTCTATCAAGCATCATGAATCAAATTAAATTTTATACCTATTCTTGTGATTCCTTTTTTTTTTCTTTTGGCCAAAGCAATTTCTTGACAATAAAAAAATGCAACTTTAACTCCCTCTTGAAGTCCATCCACAAAGTACACAGGTAGTTGCATTCACATTAGCTTCTAATCAACTTTAACTAGTAGTCGCCTTGAAATAGTTCTCAATCTACCAAGGGAAATTCTTATCTTTATTCTCCTTTTTTGGATTATAACAAAGTTTTACGGTGACTATCAACAACACTCTTCTTTTACCCAGGCTTGGGATCCACAGTAAAAATGGACGGAGTTGGTACAAGGCTTTGACAATGGTGATAGTGATGATGACTCTCCTTGGAATCTCAGGCACCTTTGAAACACTTAAGGCATGTTTGATAATAGGTGAGGAATCCATGAGAAATCTACAAACACGAGGATTTCTCAATACCCTTGGAACAATGACTCCTTATTGAGGATTTGTAAAGGCAAGGACTTCAAATTGATATATGTGCATAGAGCCAAAAAAATTGGTTTCATTTCATAAATCTACAAAGAGTGCTGCTATTTAAACACCGAGAATCTCTCTTTTGAGTCAAAAAAATTTTTAAAAAAATTAAATCCCAAAATACCCCCCACACCTCTCTCCTTCCTCTCTCCTCCCACTTTCCCTCCGGCCTGCGGGAGGGGAGCTCTCCCTCCCTCTTCCTCCTCTTATTCCTCTTCCTCTCCCTCTTTCCCTCTCCTCTCCCTTTTCCTCTCCTCTCCACCTCATTGGACCCCTCCCCCTCTTCCTCTTCTTCTCCTCTTCCTCCTTCTCTCTCTCCTCTTTTCCTTTCCTCCTCTTCTCTCTGCCATGTTTGGCCCTACAAGGCCGAACATCATATTAATGTTTAGCCTTATAGGGCTGAACAACAACCTATCATTCGGCCCTGCAAGGCCAAACGTCAATGTGATGTTTGGCCTCGTAGGGCCGAACATGGCGGAGAGAAAAGGAGAGGACAAGAGGAAAAGGGAGAGGCAGAGGGAGGGAGAGGAGAGGAAGAGGAGGAATATGGAGAGGGAGAGGAGAGGAAGAAGAAGGGAGAGGAGAGGAAGCGGAATAGGAGGAGGAAAAGGAAAAGGGAGAGAGAGCGAGGGAGAGCCCACCTCCCACCGGCCAGGGCTCGTCGCCAACTGGAGGGAAAGGGGGAGGAGAGAGGAGGGAGGGAGAGAGGTGTGTGAGAGTATTTTGGAGATTTAATTTTTTTTAACTCAAAAGAGAGATTCTCAAAGTTTAAATAGCAGCACTCATCGACAAAAATGAGAGTTTTCAAATCCTATAGGAGGCTACTAGCCCAAATCCTTAGGGATTTACAATAATGATATGATTCCGAACATGACATTAGGCTTTGAATTTTGAAATGCGGACCCCCCAAGAGTGTCACTATAGATCAAAGACCATTTTCCGCCCTTCATTCCCTCGTGAACTCCTCTTTCGAAGATGTGAAGATCATGCATATGAATCCTCTCTCATGTGCTCTGCCTTCCCAAGGTGTCCCATGCTCTAATCCCAACGATCAACGGTCAAGTACCACATGAATTCACTTGATTCAAGCCCGTAAAGAACTCAACTTTCACCCCTCCTTCCCAACGTCAATATAGTCCTCGTCTTAGAATCACACACAAAGCTAAGCATGGAAATACTAGTCATAATCACACAAACATGAGCTCGATGGAAGGCTAATTCAATAACCCATCCAATAAATCCAATTTCAAGCCATCCCAACATCACTTGACACATCAAATGTGCCCACTCAATAAAACCACGAAAATAACACCAACGCCAAATGCCAATTCCCATGAAGATGAACCGTCCATGGCCGCATCAAAAACACACACAACCAATAATTGCAACATTGAAAATCTTAAAAGAACACAAAATCTAAAGCATAATAAACAACAAGCATGAAAACAAGATGAACATACTGATGATTAAAAAAAAAAAAACCAAAACAAAACAAAGAATCAGAAGGTAAAACAAAGAAGGGGGCCTTGGATTTACCAGATTCTTCATAGAGGCTGGTGGGAGAAAGGTGGTAAATATGGTGGGAAGAATGGCAGTATTTTGAAATTCTTCAAGGAAAGTAGAGGAGAAAAAGAAAGAAGAGACCGAGAGAGAGGGGCCTGTTTTATAGAATAGAGACCTAAAACCACTTCCACTTTCCCACCTTTATCGGCTCACGAATCGCCAAGTTTTTTCAAATTTCACGGTCTAGTGGAGTGGAATTACGAGAATGCCCTTGCTTATTATTAGGCTGCTTTAAAATAAATAAGAGAAAATGTCATATCTGTTTTTTAAGGAAAAAAATCCACTTCCTCGTCATACTGATTCCGATTGTACATATCCAGCCTGGCGCCCTGGCCTATTCTTTCCGCTTGGTTTTAGGAATTTTTTTTTTTTTGGAGAATTTATAATTTTTGAGCCTCCGTTGGAAGCATTATTTTTTGCCTTTTATTATCTAAATAGTTAAAATATTTACAGTTTAGGAAATAAGACTGTTTGACATATGATTTTAACCTTTACTATTTTTAAACAAATGGAGGTAAAACCTCTTAAAACTACCTACCTCAAAACTTACCTCCTCAAAATAAGAGGGAAAAAATAAAATGCGGTACTACAGTAAAATGTGGTCACCACGTCCAATACCTTTTTTTATTTTTCTTGAAATCCGAGATAGTAAATGAAGATCCAAACCGTTGGAAATGTGTATAAGATCAAACACGGTTGTTCACTCAAATTTCAGCCGTTGAATCATCACTAATCTTGAGAATATATAAAAAAGTTTGAACCATTGGATAATTTTTTTTGAAATTTAGTGGGCCCCAAAACACAAGATTCAAACAGCTGGTAATGTTTAGAAGGCTTAACACAACTATGGGGTCAATTTTCAAGTCTTGATTCTATGTAAATCTCAAGAAATTTATGAAAAACTTTCAACCATTAATGTAACATGTTTAATTTTGGATTTTTCCACAAGTAATACCTTTTTCTATTTTTACTATTATTTTTGAGATAATAAATTACGATCCAAACCATTAAAAAAATTTATAAGGTCAGTGATCATTAGGACACCAAAATTTAGTCGTTGGATCATTGCCAATATTGAGATATTTACTAAAAAAACATAAATTATTTGCTTTTTTTATTTATGGGTCTCAAACACAAAATCCAAACTGTTAGATCCCATTATAAGGATGAATGTGGTTATGGAGTCAAATATCAAAGTTTGATACTTTATGGATCTTGCGAAATTTATAAAAAAGGTTCAACCATCGATTTCAAAAAACCTATTTAAAATAATTTCTCATATTTCCAAACACACATTTTGATTCTAACTTCTTTTTTTTATAGCTCTTTTTTTCATGCCTCTATTTTTTATGGGTCAATAATAATAAAACTAGATACGCCGAATAAGCCCTACTTCATGTTTTTCTCTCCCTTTCTAAGAATTTGGAAAGTTAATTTTGACTTTTGAAGATATAGCATCTTCAAATTTCCAACATCACAAGTTTTAGTAAAAAATCATGCTCAAGAAATTGGCTCTACAGGCTTGTTTATAGGTATATTTTTCAAGAATTTGCTATGTTCGAGATTTTCTAACAGTATTGTAAAAGCTACTTTGTAAAGTTTTCAAATACAAAGTTATTTGTAAGTTTTTTAATGCCAACTCGCATGAAATATATCACTTTCAGCCTAAGGTGTGTTTGTTCGTGCAAATGTAATACCGGAAACGGCATGGAAAGAGGCACCTCGATTTTTGGGCCTAGGACAGAACGGGTTACGTGCAGATCCATTTTCAGGGATGAAAGTAGGATATGGTTCATGTTTTTCTACGATGTGATGGAAAGCGGGATCCTACTTAGAGCACAGGACTTGAACTGTCGTGGAAAAAGAAACGAATTTTCCTTTTGTTTTTTTTTTTTCTTCCCTGGCAAGTGCACAAACGCATCTTTGAAGTTCTCAAAATTTCAATCTACTTTACATTTTCAAAATTCCAAATGGGTCATGAAGATTTTAGAAGTCCATCCAAGGGACTATATGTAGAAAATCTCAAAATTCACGAAACAAAAGTTCCCAGAATCCTTTAGAAAAGAAATGTCCAAAGGGCTCATCTCTTTGTTAGAATTCAGAAAATTCTTATATAGGGAATTGTGAGATTCTTGAATATTTCTTTGTGCTTCAGGATTCAAAAATTTCACCCAAAAAAAACCAAAGGGGCAAGTGTTTCAGAATTCTAGTTGAGCATTTGCACACACTTTTTCACAGAGAGAGGAATTGTCACATTAGCAAGGTTCATTCAAAAATGAATGTCAAGAGGAAGTGCCCAAATTTATGTTTGGTGTAAAAATTTTTTCCTTAGTAAATTGGTTTGTTAATTGGTGCTAATGTTGTTTGGTGCGGCTGCAGATTCTTTATGAGAACCAGTTTTCTTTATTTGGTGGAGCAGTTTTGTATAAATTTTTTTATAACTTGCAAAATAAAAAGATGGAGACAATTCTGATATTAATTCAAATTAATTTATATAACTTAACCGTTGAAACTCTAAAACCTATGATTGGGGACAAAAATCAAAGGCAAATACCAAAGATCTCAAAGGATGCAGTACCCTAAATAGGTCAAATATTTAAGGGGACACTAGTTGGAGAAAGATTATTACCATGATATTTAAACTTCAATATTCTCATAAACAATCATGAAAGAAAAGTTTTATTGTTATATTCAAGCATGTGCACTCAATGTCAATGTCATTTTTACATTGTAAAATAAGTAAGTTATAAAAGAACATGTGATAATCCTTTAAGCTGAATCTTCCCTGTTGGTCTTCTAAAACTTCATTAATTCAATTAAAAAATACAAAGAGTGAGTACCATCAATTCTTCACGATTTTGTTACTCCAGATACTGCACAAGTTAACATATACAAAATCTTTGATAGAGCTTATTTCTCTACCAGAAATAGAAATAAGTAGAATCTGATAGTGTTGTTTCAAGGAAACAACAAAAAAAAGAGGGAGTACGGGAGTAGGGGAGGGGAGTGCGGTGCAGGAAAGTGTCAAAATATGAAAAGAGTGGAGAGGGGAGAGGGGAGAGGAGAGAACAGTTTTTAGGGATTTAGATGGAAAATGGGAGAGGTAGGAATTCAAATTATAAAAGAGAGTGAACTTTTATGAGGAAACAAGAAGTTCGATCCCCATCCCCATAGGAATTCTGTTTCCAATTATGATGAATTGTCAATGTCTAAATTCATTACAAATGGATTTTCTGCAAAAAGTCATCCCCTTTTTTAGAAGAAAAAGTTTGTCATGTAAAAAAAGTAATTACAAGGAATTGTGCTGCACCAAACGCATTAAAAATAAGTTTATTGTGGAAAATTGTCCCTTTTTTTCATAAAAGTGTTACGCAAGTGTGCCTTTATTCCCTGAAATTCTTGTGGGAAAACATGGCATTTCTAAATGTCATTGGACAAGCCATCACAGCATATCAAAAAAGTCCAACACGTCAAATTCTTGTTAGAGATTCCCACAAATAAATAATCCACTCTTATACTTGAGTATTAAAAATTTTTTCACTAATTGAAGATTTAGGAATATTGAAATTATGGTGAAAAAATATTGTATTTGCAAATGGCAGAGGACAAGCCATCACATCATATCATAAATTCTTGACAATTCTTATCGAAATTCTATTAAAAAAAACCATCCTAAAAGTCCTATTTAAATATTCTCTTTACCCAAATGCAGTCCAAAAAACAGTTCATTAAAATAACAAAACAATGATAATCACAAAAGGACTTAAAGAATCTAATCTTAGAGGATATTTGGAAAACTAGACATTATGAAATAAACAAGACACACCGTTATAAGTGACTTCATTCCCTCTCAACTATGTTTAGACAAGCATACCATATCCACTTGGATTTTTGAGAGCTTTGTGGACATCTAGAATTTTTTTAAGACTGAGCACTACTGAAAACCCTAATTTCACTAAATAAGTAGACACACCATTAAAATGTGCTCAGAATACTATATTCGAAATAAATTATAGAGTTGCCGAAATCAATGGAGGCATATTTGCAACTAAAAGAAACACCGTACCTCTTTTCTACACAAATTGACCTTTATTCCTCCTTCCGACCATGTCAGAAAACTTGTGTTTCATATAAGCCTAGAGAACAGACCATGGAATTGACCTTTATTCCTCCTCCAGACCATGTCATAAAACTTGGGTGTTTCATACAAGCCTAGAGAACAGACAACTTTGAATAGTAACTGAATGGGTTTCCTAATCTAGGGAAATCACCTATTTTGAAATTTGAAATCATGAAGCCTACCTTAAATGTTCTTTGTGATCATAATTCATAATCCATTAGAACACTCATGAATTAGCCAGCATACAAAACTCTTTAAACCTACAAGTACCAAAGAGAGGGAGATTAGGGGTGATGAAAATAGTAACAGTAATATCTCAATAAGCTATAAATATGTTTGAATAGCAATTGATCAACTAATAGTTTAACATGTTAAACTTTCCTTAAAATTCATTTTCCTTCATTATGGATAATCATTCAAAAATTTTCATTTTCTGAAAAGTTCATTATACCAAGTGGTGGAATATTGAGCCGAAGAGAACATTGGAATATTCTTTTTCTATGGTTGTGAAGTCCTTACATCTACAAACGTGATATGGAAAGCACCTCAGTCATTATCATTCCATGCTAGGGTAATTATGGTACTTGTGGAGAACAAAAAACACAACTTTTTTACTTTTTTGCAAGAAAAAAAACGACCATTTTATGAAGAGAAATTATAACTAGATCAAATGGGTCTTACATTGATGATTAACCAAGCATTTTTCAGGCATTAGTGATTTTTCCCATGACAATTGACATTGAATGTCCAACACTATGTGAAGAGGCTACTTACCGGTAGCCCCAACACTAAAAGAAACCCCTCACAAGAAGTCTGTTTGAATAGAGAGAAGATGTATTAATCCTTCTAAGACCCAAACTCTTCATCCTTAAACCAAATGCTATAAATACATATGGTAGGGTGGTTGCAAAGTACTAGAACACTGAAGACAAACTAAACCTAGACCATCCATCACTATCTTCTTCATTAAGGGTGTTCATGCTTACCCTGAGATCATGAAGAGTGACTTCCGCATAACTGATCTCTTGTAAAGAGTCATGGATCTCTACATCAATTGCTTGATCAAAGCCGATATTATCTTGATCATGTCCGTATCAACCCAGTGATCTTATTCTACACATCCACAACACCTAAGGCTATCAATATCTTCATTGGATGGGTTCAATAACAATTTTCAACATTGAATGGGTCTTAATCAAATGGGCTGCACCATATAACAGAATAGTGGATGCTTCATTATGTAGTTAGCTACATCCAATAAGCATTTTTTGTATATTATTTGATAAGTCATCTTATATATTCCAATTATTTTATATGAACTGTGCAGAAATTGATTTTGCAATTGAGCTCTAATTTAGTGATTGACTAAAAAATTGAAGCTTAATTTTGATGTTAATTTTGAATTAATTTTAACTTAAGAGAACTTTAGGGAGATATTTTAGGGATTTGAAAGATTTTTTTTTTATTTTAGCCACCTAAATAGATAGGCCAATCTAGATGGAGTTTCATTTTAAAGAGGCCAATCTCTAATCAATTAATCTATATTTAGACTTCTTTTAAAAGGCCTAATTTTCCATGGTCTCTAATCAATTAATCTATATTCAGACTTTCTTATCTAATGGTGTTAATGAATCAAATATGTTTTTTTCTTAAAGTACATCTTTCACATAATTTGAATTATCAAAAGTTCACGTCGTGAACATTTGGGACTCTCTTTTTTTTTTTTTTTTTGTCTTTTAAGAAAAGCAAATCTAAAGATTAAACTTATCCTAATCTTAAGAAAAAAAATCATGAGGCAAAATGGGTTTGAAGGTTTTGGGGGGAGAGCTTCTAAAATGGATTAATGCCAATCTTAATAATATGTGTGCAAACAATCATCTACGTAGTGGAAATAAATTAAATAAAAGCACACACCACAAGAAGATACAATTTTTTTATGTGAGAACTCAAAACGAGAAAAAACGACGAGTCTAACTAGACTAATAATTAAGCACTATGGATTATACTGGAGTTACAAGCCACTTCAGACATTCGCATGACTCTGTAACGTCAACCTCTTATAAAGAATCACTCTACAACAATCACATGCCGTTGCCTGCTACAAATCCAATCAACTAGATGCCTTCTAGTTGTTAGCTTGACTCCTCAGATCTTTTACGCTTAGAAGACAATCTTCTACTAAAGATGTAGAAGACAATGATCTCTACAGTAGAACTTCAGCCCTTTAACTCTAAAAAAAACTCTAGACGAGATGATCTCCAAAGTAGATTCCCCACTCAAAATAATAAGATCTCTGTCTTAGGGTTGAGAGAGAACCCTTTTTTATAGCCTCAAATTCGTGCCTCATAAGTATATTTCTATCAAAAAAGAAGTTGGTATGAAACAGGCAAGTTCCCTTTTAAATCGGACCGAAGAATAGCAAGTCGGCGAACTTTTTGCACCTGTTCGATCGGTCAGATGAATGGCACGATCGGTCGGATTATCATTCAGCCCAGGTGAAAATTTTAGTACTTTTATGCAAATTTCCTGAGGCTATAACTTTCTCATTTCAACTTCGATTGAGGCGATCTTGAGCTCTACAGAATCTGCTCGAAACGAGCTTTCCAATGATAGGTCACATGCACATATTGGACTCTCAATTTGTAAGATATGACCTTTTTAATTCATATTGTCCGTGGAAACTCACTTCAATTTGTCGCTTTTTCTTCTATTTCTTCACTTTAGAGGACCTGACTACTTAAACCATTATCCATACTCAAAGATATGTAAAATACAACACTAATGGACTCAAGTTCTGTCCAACCCATAAATTTGCCAACACAAAAATCCTTACAGGGTTATATTAGACTTCATCTCTCACGAAAAACATTGTAAGATCCTTTTTTTTTAGCTATCTCAAACATCCCCTCCCCAATTGTCACATGAAAGATAATATTTTATTTCCAGCTTTATATACAGTCATCCCTATCCTTCTCCAAGGTAATGATATCTCTCTGATCAGATTGTATCAGGTTTCAACTGATAATACACATATAATTATAAGGAGAATTTGTCTTTTTAATTCATGATTTGGCTATTATCCAAATCAACCTTATAAATCCATCGGTACAAGCCACCTCCCATTACCATATGAAGTGAAGGTTTCGATTGATCATGATTGGGCGTTATCATATATAATTTGAAACTTTGTGCATGACTGCAAAGTTGATTTTTTTTTGGAGTAAAATATTGGTATTGGTTGATGCGAATTTAAAGGTTATTTTGGCCAAAGTAAATGATATATAATTATGAAGGGCATTAGTCATAAATTTAAATTACCAAGTGGGAGAGGGTTCTCCCCTGTACTCAGTTTTTACCATAATTAGACTAACTATAGGATTTAAGCAAAACACATAGGGCACGTTTGGCAAACATCAAAGGTGATGAGGAGATTCTTTACTTTTGAGGAATCCCTCCTAAAGCTTGCAATCAACCATCCTCTTTAAAAAGAACCAGGTTTAGCAAAATATAGCATTTTCAAGGAAGAGACATTTAAGAAATCAATGGTTTGGAACGTTTTGGCAATATATCATGATCCACAAGGCCCATATCATGAAATTTGGTTCCATAGCTATTCTTAGCTTCTAGATCAGATCTAACAGTCTGGATTTTTCAAAAAGGGCCACAAAAGTTCAAATCTATGCGCGGAATATTGATCACCTTTTTAAAAATATCATGCCATCTAAGAAGAATCAACAGTTGAAAATTAATTTCATAGCCGTTTTTCGGGGTGCTGCTCACATCTAACGGTGTAGATCATCCATGGGAGGCTCACCCACTAATCAATGAATAAAGGCGGACCGATTCTATTTAACGCCTTGGCACTGTTCATCCGTCTTTCCGCATGCGTGCGGAAATGCGGGATCCGACAAGGGGGTGTCTGATGAGGGGATTCTTTGAATGGGCCCTTTTGCCAAACGCGGGACGAGGACGCTCACCAAACGTTCCTATAGGAAAGGAAGGCATATAAGGATGTAAGAATTTAAACTTTAAAGGACACCAATTCTATCTCAAATATATTATATTATCTAAACAAGGTCAAAGCAAGTGTATAAGATATCTAATCAAGACGCGGCAAGGAGTCATGAGATTGATTTATTTTAAGGGCATTCAGCGACAGGTCCCTCAACATTTCACTTTATAGTGAGAGGTCCACAATCTTTTATAATAGAGGTAGAGGTTCTTTTTTCAAGTTTAATTACTTAAAAAGTCCAAAATGGCCTCTCTGTATGAATTTTTTTGAGTTTGATCAGAATTTATCTGAGTTCTAACTGAGTCTATCTGAGTTTGATGAATTTATCTGAGTTTGAACAGAATTTATTTGAGATTGAACTAAATTTATCAAAATTTCTACTCACAGTTTGACTGACGGCCCATGTTTAAGCCTCTAGTTCACCCACTTCCTAAAATTTCTTTAACCTAAAATTCTAGGATATGAAAGAGTATATGCTAAACTTTAAATTCCCTATATTTCACTGAAAAATAAGATGATTAGACTGGTCTACCTATTTTGAACTTTTTGCAATAAAATTGTTTAGTTTTGCTTTGAGGTAAAATTCAGGGTAATTGTTTTTTTTTTTTTTTGAATTTCATATGCAACATTGGTGTCGTTTGAAAGGTTTCGATGAGTAGGTTCCAAATATACCATTTTTAAAACTGATATAGTGAACAAAAGTTATGGAATTTCAAAGTTTTGGAATTCAAAATACAAAAGTAGTTACTAAAAGGCAAATTAGTCATAAAAAAAGATGAGCTAGCTAATTAGGGACCTCCACCTGCAATAAGTCCAAGCGGTAGGAACTACAGGCCCTAGAGAGAATGACTATGGATTGCACCTTTGATTTATGTCATGGGAGGGACTTCTGGCTAATTTTCTCTTATTTTTACATTGGCCTCGTGGTTTTGGAAAGGGCAGGCCTTGGCGCAATGGTATAGTCACTCCATCACAACGCGGAAATAACGACTCCACTTGTAGGGATAAGGCTGTGTACATTTGACACATTTTAGTTAAGAGCAATTACTGTACAAATGCTCTTATACTTAACATTTGCCTAAAAACTGTCCACACAAGTAAAAGAGTGCTACTAGTGACACTAAAAAAAATCTCTTCACACCCAAGACAATTTTTTTAAAAAAATTTCTAAACTACCCCTAACTCATTCCTCACTCCCCTCCTCCCTCTTCCATTCCCCATCATCCTCTCCACCCACTCCCCACCACCTTTTACCCCTTTCTCTCCCTTCCCTTCTCTTTGTTCTCTCTATTTCTCTCCCTCTGCTTCCCTCTCCCTCCCTCCCTGGTGTCCAATTCCCCCATAGCTACTGCCATCCGAAACCCCCCTGTTCAATCCCTCTGATTCTCTATTCTGTCTCCTTCTCCCTCCTCTTCTTTGTTCCTTTCCTCCTTTTCTCTCCCTCTCCCTCTTTTTCCTAGTAGACAGCGATAGGAGATCGAGCAGTAGCAGGGGGATTAGGTGGCAAGGGGTGGGGGGATTGGGCGGTGGCGAGAGAGAATGGAGAGGGGGAGCGATAGAGAGAACAGATAAGGGGAGGGAGAGAGAGGGAGGAAGGGAAGGGGGGGGGGAGGCAAAGATATAGAGAGGGAGGGGGGAGAGAATAGAGAGGGGAGGGATCGGTTGGCGACAGGGGCTTCAGCTGGTGATGGCAGTGTGGAGAGAGAGAGAGAGAGAGAGAGAGAGAGAGAGAGAGAGAGGAGGTGGGGAGTGGGTGGAGAGGATGGTGTGGAAGGGGAGGAGGGAGTGTGGAAAGAGGTATGGTGAAAGTTTTGGGGGTGCGCCAAATATGTGGTTTCTAGATTGCAAACAATTAGATAATATGCAGTGGAAAATAAAAGTAAATCAAATAAGTACACACCATGAGAAGACATGATTTTTACCTGGAAAACAAATCGGTAAAAAAATCACGAGTCCAAATGAGACCAGTAATTAGGCACTATGAATCTCACAGCTACAAGATGATATACTCATAGCCCTTATTTGGTTCTTACGCAACCTAAAGGCTGTGATTCTTTTTACATGGATATGCGCTGTCACGATTGCCTATTGTTCTTTGCAATAGATCTAAACCTTGCTTGACTCCTCAAACAATCTTTTATAAAAAATGTAGAAGACAAGAATCTTTAAAACAAAGCTTTAGCACAATATTTCCAATGAAAGCTCTAGAGAAGAAAGCATCTCTCAGTTAGGTATTCTAGACTCAGAACAATTCGTGCTTGAAAAAAATACTCGTAGAATAAGAGCTTCCAGTTCTGACATAAAAATGAAACAAGTTCGTGTAGGGTTGGTGGGTTTTTTGTACATCATCCGATTGATCGGATATTGCTTTTGTCTCAGGTTCGGTCGATCAGGATTGATCAGACAACCTATTTTACTAATTTCTGCACTTTAGCTCTTCTGATGACTCTAGCCATAGTCTATTTTATAAGAAATATAATATACAATTTAATGAACCTTGAGTTTTGTCTAACTCATGAATTTGCCAATATACAAAAATCCTTACATAGGGTAGTTTATGATTTTCTTAAATTTTTTTTTTCTTAATCTTGAAGAGATTTTTTTAGTGCCATTAGTAGCACTCAAACAAAATTTCAATAGCTATTCGTACAAGAAGGGATGTCCTAAAAATGACAATTTCAGCTCTGTAGGATTTCAAACAATGCAGCAATATCCCACAAAAAAAAAAGATATCGAATAATACGATATCCTATAGATCTAAGATCTCGCAAGTTCTACCCCTTTCTCACCAAACCCAAAGAGCATTTTCACCATGAAACTCTAGCTTATCTTCATCGTTTTTATTTTTATTTTTTTTCAGATTTCTTAACTGAGGCTTTTCTTATATAGGTTTCTATCATCAAGAGATCATTTATTTTAGTCATCATTAGAGGCATGTAGTCTCTATTTCATTTATCTTCTCCATTTATCTAAAGAAGAAGCAGACCATTTTCCCTTTATTTGGTAAAAATGAAGGGGTGAAAAAAAATATGAGTTTTGTTTGATATCATATATCTGTATGATATCAAACCGTTCGATATCCTACGGTAATAGGATATCACATTGTTCGACATCCTACAGCTATACGATATCATTAGTTCAAGGGGTAAAATCATCATTTTCAGGACGTTCTTTCTTGTACAAATAGTTGTGTGGTAATTATCTTTTTCTGAACAGTTTTTCGGCAAATGTGGGATATAAGGGCATCCATACGGTAATTGTCCCTAGTTAGTTATATGAGGCTAGGACCTCACCCTTTGGTGAGGGTTGTTAGACCTCGGGTGAGGTGAGAGAGCCTTCAGGTGAGGAAAGATGGCATCATGAGAACTGACACCTCTTATCATTGAGGTAAGAGGCCATTATCAAGTAGTCAATGTGACTCAGCAGATAAAGAAGTCTAATTGATTCTAAGTAGTCCCTAACTAACTAGAATTACTGAGTGGAGAATGGATAATCAAAATTGTGATATAATTGACATGATCAAAATTAAAATTGAGCCTGTCAAAATCAACCAGTTTTGGTATATATAAAGTCACACACTCAACCTCATGGGAAACAAACAGGTCACACCGCCATGATCTACATTAGGTGGATGCCATCACAATTATTATCAACAACATTACATAAGGTCCCACCATGCTTTACAACGTCAGATGACTTTCACTATAAATTTCTATAATTACATGGGTCCCAAACTCACATTTGATGCGCCATAATGACAACTGAACGTTATTATCAGATGGGGCAGCCAGCGATGTTCAACTACACATGGATTTTGCCTATATTAGGCTTCCACTATGGACAAGCTTTGGCCTGTTGCCATGACCGATAACAATCTTTCTTTGGGCATTGTCTGGAACCTAAACCCGGCAGAAACAGAGCCCCATCACCCAACATATAAAAGGTTTTGCACATGAACCATAGAGTTTTTCTGTGGGCTTAACTCAGAAACGCACAAACTCACCACCCTTGCGTACTCTATTCTATTATTTTGTTTAAATCTAGGAATATTGATCGTACAATAGACATTTTTCCCAAAACGGTCAAATTTTAATATTTCCCGAAAAGTTGTTTGTGCTGTTAGTGTTCATTCAATAATGGGGCACGATATCGCATATGATGATCAAGTAGTATCACACATTCCTAAGATATCGTACAATACAATACATTTAATATTGCACACTTGATATCGCACAACCAACTTTGTAGTAAATACTTAAACTTTAAATGCTCATGAGTAGATGTTAGGTACAAAAAGAGCTATATGGGCAACATGCCTTACATCTAGAACACCTTAAAAGCAACTGAAAATTTAGATTTACATTTTTATGTTTGGAATATTTTTTGTACAAATGTTATTATAAAAAAAGGGTGAAAATAAATCTATAATTTATTATTTGGGTGTGTTTACTTAAAACTAATTCCAACAGGACAAATTGGCGCCTATAACTATTACCATACGACCAGTTGGCTCAATGCTACTTTTTCCACCTGACTAGTTTGCTTCTTTTCTTCTTCTTCTTTTTAAATTACTCACGCATACCAAACGGTCTACATGTAAAAGGGTTAACTGGAACAGGTGGTTTCAAACAGATCTATGGTTGAATCAGCATCTCTACTTCAAATAGACAACAGTTTCCAAAAGGACGTCAACATTCAACATATACTGTTGTTGTTGAGGTTTTGCAACAACTGCAAAATAACATAACGTTGACAATATCAATTCCACGCAATATGAGCCCATATAGTAATAGTAATCCTATGCATCCATTTACTTAATCAGCAGAATCCCAGATAAAAGGAAAGAATGTTCTTATTTGCATTTTTTTTATTTTTTTGTGGTAAGAGTGAAGGAAAGAACGTTAAAAAGGATAAAATTAAAAAGGATAAAAGTGACTGAAATCAATACTTCTTTTTTTCTCTATTCTTTTTGGCAGGTAGGACTAAGACTCGTGCACTCTTGCCCCTGTAGGCACTTGATGTCCCTAACCAGGTGAGCTCTAGCCCATAACAAATAAATTGAAATCAAGTGCGAAAGGCCTCGTACAATATTTTTAGCACTTGCAATGAAACGTTTGACCAAATGTCCTGCCATTTATTTGCTTTCAAACTCCATCACAGTCCTAACTGGGGCTCTTGCTTTCAACAGCATTTCTTTATACTCGGCTTCTGGGTTTGAGAGTGTGACCACAGCCCCACCAGCGCCTATTGAAGCTTCATCTTTGTGTATCACGACCGTTCGAATTACTATATTCAAATCAAATGTCTGGTTATAAGAGAAGAAGCCTATTGAGCCTGAGTATACACCTCTTGAACAGCTTTCTAGAGAATCAAGAAGCTCCATTGATCTCAATTTTGGTGCACCGGTCATTGAACCTCCTGGGAATGCAGCTCTCACACAATCGATTGGGCTCAAATGCAATCTTTTCTTTCCCTGGATTGTGCTGACCAATGTGTGAACAGTAGCATATGACTCCACCTCCATTAGATGAGGCACATGCACTGAACCAGGCTCACAGACACGGCCTAGATCATTCCTTAGGAGATCAACGATCATCAGATTTTCAGCTTGGTCCTTTTCACTGTTCAAACAGAAAATATAAATAAATAAATAAATAACAAAGTTAGAATGAAAACATACCACATTAGTTAGAACTGAGTTAAAATGGGAAGCATCTAAATTGTACCCATATCAAATGTAATTTAAATTGTGGCACAGAGGTGGATTACTGTAACTCTCCAGTTTTTACTGCTGTTCTCAAGGCCAGGTAAAGGAGGAGGAGGGTTGCCTTAGGTAGGTTGACGGGCAACGTAAAATTTTGTCACAATCTGAACATGAGTTCTGAGATAATATTTGGAAATCATGCTAGGTCATTCCCCACTCAAGAGACTCATTGCAGCGTTGCTCGATTGTAGTGGAAAGTGGGCAAGGACTACCACACTACTCTAGACAAGTGCAGTTAAATAAGTTAGTCCGAAAGAGGAGGAAGATTCGACTTGCTACTTAGAAGATAGGAACCTTGACAATCAAAAGAATGAAGTTGGTTCTTAAGGTAATTATAAGAAGAAAAATTAGTGTACCTTGTCGACAGGAGACAAAGTGGAAAAGGATAAAGATAAGGAGCTCACTGATGGTTATAAGCTTTTTTATGCAGGAAAGAGTTGTACAAGAAATGGAGTGGGTATAGTTATAGATAATGATCTCAAAGAGAAAATTGTGGGAGCAAAAGGTTGGGTGATAGCATTATAGCAATTAAGTTAGTATTAGAAGAAGATATAATTCATATCAGTAGTGCAAATTCACTCTAAGCAGGATTAGATGAAAGTGTAAAAAAACAATTTTGGGAGGAAATTGATGGATTACTACGAGAAATTCCAACTAGTGATAAGTAGGGGTGTACCAAAAAACCGTCGATTCGTAAAACCAAACTGAACCGAACCGATGGTTAATGGTTTAGTCATGGATTGAAAAAATTCTAATTCGGTAGTAACGGTTTGGTGATGAATTTTATCTTTCGTCTACGGATTTAAACTAAATCAAACCATTGACATAGAATATATTTAAATAGTCATATATTATTGATTGGTTAAACATTATATATAATGTAATTTTTGTATTTGACATAGGGTGAAACATTATATATAATGTAATTTTTGTACTTGACACAGTATGGTGAAATATAATTATAGATGACAAAGGAGGGTGAGAGAAGTTTTCACACCTGATGTAGGATTTGGTGAAATGCCTGACATGCTGTTAAGTTATAAAAAGGGACCGTTTCTCGGATTGGTTGATGATAGTAAACATATTTCTCTCATCTTCTATTAATTCAATCCCCTCCTTGCAATGGGCTAAGTGCAAAGCTTTGCAATGGGGCTTTATTGTGTTGGTTTTTTGTATGGACCTTTACAATGATCTCAAATCCAAGATTTTTTTTTCAAACAAAATGCTATTCAGTTTTTAACTGATCGAATCCGTTTATTTGCTGTTCGATTTGGTTTGGTTTTGAATAGTCAACGGTTCGGTTACGGAATGCAAAATTAAAAGCCATTAATGATGGTTTGGTGGCGGATTAGGCTCAATCCGTACCAATCTGAACCGTTTACACCCCTGTGATAAGATTTTCTTAGGAGGGGAATTAAATGGGAATATTGAAAAGGACAATAGAGGATATAAGAGAGTGCATGGAGGACAAGAATATCGAGAAAGGAATGAGTTAGGAGACACTATCTTGGATTTTGCATTAGCATTTGATGTTGTAGTGGCAAACGTTTGCTTTAAAAAAGAGAGGGGAACATTTAATTACCTATAAAAGTAGAACTAATAAGAGCCAGATAGACTTCTTTTCTAGTTAGAAAGCATGACCAATTGGCTTGTAAAGATTGTTTAGGTTATACCAGGAGAGAGTTTGACCACACAACATATGCTAATAGTTTTAGATATTTGCATTAGGAGTAAAAAGAGAGAGGTAGCAAGAAAAATGTGCTGTAAAACAGGGTGGAGGGATTTGAAAGGAGAAAAAGCAACAATATTTAAGGATAAAGTGATTAAGGAGGAAAAATACACTAAAATAAAGAAACCTAGTAATGGAGTGTAGAGGTTTAAGAAAATACATTGAAAGCTATGAGATGTATAAGAAGACGAAGAAAGAAGCTACGAAAGTAGTATGTGGTGCAAAGTTAAAAGCAAATGATGACCCTTATAATAGGTAGTGAATAAGAGAAAGAAGGATTTTAATAAGCTTGCAAAAATAAAGGAAAGGAAAAATAAAGACTTCGATCATGTTAAATATATTAAGAACAACGACCAAAAGGTTCCAGTGAAGGACAACAACACCAAAGAAAGGAGGAAGAAATATTTCAGCAAGCTTTTAAAAGAAGACAGTATAAGAGATACAAGGACAAGAGAGGATACTTCTTTAGCAGAACATACGTTTTTCTATAGATTAGGGTGGTGAAAGTAAGAGAAGCATTAAAGTGAATGAATACAGGAAAACCTATCAGTCTAAATGAAATTCTGATAGAGGTCTGGACATGCTTAGGAGAATTTGGGGGGATTTGGTTAACTAAACTCTTCAATAAAATATTAATGAAAAAGAAAATGCAGGTGAAAGGAGAAGAAGCGTTGTAGTCCTTATATATAAGAACAAGAGAGATATGTTGTACCAACTATCATGAGATTCAAATTATGAGCTATAGTATGAGGCTATAGGAGAGAGTAATGAAGCAAAAGACTTAAATAGAATAACAACATATCTAAAAATCAATTTAGTTTTATGCAATGGAGATCAACTATGGAAGCTATCTTCTCATTTAGGCAATTAATAGAAAAATATCATGTATAGAGAAAAAATCTACATATGGTCTTCATCGATTTAGAAAAAGCTTATAGCAAGGTACAAAGAGATTTAATTGAGTTTCAATAAAAGTGGAATGGCCCAAGATGCTATACTGAAATTATTAAAGACATGTTGATGTAGGCCATAACATAGGTGGGCTAACCCATTGGGCCCAGTCTATAAGTCCAACTGGACATCTAGTTATTTAGGAATATTATTAGTAACTTGATTAATTAGTGAGTTTCTTATTTTATTTAGGCTGATTCTAATATTAGGAAGTATTTTTGCTTAGGGATCAAGCTAACTCCTCTATATAAGAATGTTAGGCCTGATTATCATATATGCTCAATTTCAATTAATAAAAGTTATCTTTTGAGATGTTATCTTTTATAGTGTTTGCTCCTCTTGTGAGGGTGCCCTAGTGGCTGAATCCTTTCTTGGATTCAATTAATCATTCGGGAGATTGGTCTACTTTTACAATCATGGATTCATGGCTGCGCCAATTGGTATCATAAAAAAGCAAGTTAATGGCAACATTGATTTCGTAGGTACAACCACTATTGATCAAGGCAATGTCAACCATGAACCTCAAAGAGTTGAGGAAGAACAAGAACAAGCAATCATTAAAGAATTTGATCAGGTTAATAAGGCCATTGATTCAAGAGATCTAATTTGAACTCAACTTCTAGCAACTCAAATTTGATCATCGGAAATCAAATCAATTGCTCAAGTGGTTTCGCAAGAAGATCAAGTTGTTGAAGTCCCCCACATTGACTTTATCTTTGAGGATTAGACATGGATGATAGACAACCAACAATTGCAGTATCTACAAGTCAGACCATACATCTGGGCTAAATCCGTTCATCAGAAGCAACAACATGTCTAATGCCTTTTGCCATGGAGTAAACGACCACATTAAGCTTTCAAGCATGTCATGAAAATGCGAATATGAAGAATAGACAAGTTTGTGTGATTGATTTTCGACCTAGGAGGAAGTTTCCCTCAACTTGCGGTCAAACTCTTCCCCGACATTTTCAAGTTGGTAAACTTGTTGGAGTCGAGTTTTTGCAAGTTTGGTAGAGTTGATGCAGGTCAGATCATAGGTCGGCCAACTCATTGGCCCCAGTCTATAAGCCCAATTGGACATCTAGTTATTTAGGAATATTATAAGTAGTTTGATTAATTAGTGAGTTTTTTTTATTCTATTTAGGCTTATTCTAATATTAAGAAGTATTGTTACTTAGGGATCAAGTCAACTCCTTTCTATAAGGACGTTAGGCCTCATTATTATGCATGCGTAGTTTCAATTAATCAAAGTTATCTATTGATATGTTATCTCTTATGGTGTTTGCTCCTCTTGTGAGGGTGCCTTAGTGGCTGAATCCTTTATTAGATTTGATCAATCCTTTAGGAGATTGATCTATTTCTTGATCATGGATTCGTGGCTACGCCACATGTATGAAGGAGCGGTTTTGATCAATCCTTTAGGAGATTGATCTATTTCTTGATCATGGATTCGTGGCTCCGCCACATGTATGAAGGAGCGGTTTTGATCAATCCTTTAGGAGATTGATCTATTTCTTGATCATGGATTCGTGGCTATGCCACATGTATGAAGGAGCGGTAATGAGTATAAGAACTACCATTGGAGAGGCATGTGAGTTCCTTGTGACCATAGGTTTGCATCAAGGGTCAACCCTAAGCCTTTATCTCTTTGTGTTATTATGGATGAGCTAACTGCTTATATTCAAGAAGGGGGTACCTTGGTAAATGTTGTTTGTAGATGATATAGTGTTGGTAGATGAATTAAAATATGGTGTAAATGTAAAACTCGAGGGATAGTGGAAAGCTTTAAATCCAAAGATTTTAAAATAAGTCATACAAAGACAAAATATAAAAATTACAACTACCGTGGGCATACACAAAGAGCGAAAGCTACTATAAGAATTGAAGCTCAAGACACACTACAAAGAGGTTCTTTCCGTTACCATGGCTCAATAATTTGTAAGGATGGGGAGATTGATAAAGGTGCTAAACATAGGATAAAAGTGGGATGATTGAAGTGAAAACTTACTTTTAGAGTGCTTTATGATTGATGAACGCCAACAAAATTGAAGGAAACATTTTATAGAATAGTGATTAGACTAGTTGTGACCTATGGCATGGAATGTTGGCCAATCAAGAAGCAATAGATGCATAAAATGGATGTAGTAGAAATGAGAATGTTGAGGTGGATGTGCAGTAAAACTAGGAAAGATAAAATTAAAAATGAATACTTTTGAGAGCATTTAGGGGTAGCAGTAATAGGGGATAAGATTAGAGAAATCCATTTGAGCAACGATGGCGAGGAAAAGTTTGGCTATGTAGGTTGATGGCCCACCAAGGGGAAGGGGTAGGCGAAAAAAGACGTGAATTGAGGTAGTAAAATTAGATTTGAAAAAGTTCAACTTATTTAAGGATTTGACACAGGATAGATTTGAATGGAGAAACAAAATTCATGTAGCCAACTCCAACATAGTTGGGACATGGCTTTGATGATGATGATTATGATTGATGAGCAGTGGATTAATGTATTCTCTATGCATTTGGGTTAGGATAGAAATTGGAGAATATATAAGGTGGGATACTATTTTATCATTTTTCTTGTCCCCAAATCATTATCAGCGCCTTTTGCTAATCTTGGTTTGGGGATAACATGCTTACAGATGCCACTACTACGGTGCCACCTGGGATGCATTAAGGAATGGATGATACCCATGTGCTAAATATTAGAACTGATTACAAATTAAGATACCCCAAACTATAGTCTTTGACATTTCCTTTCTTTGGTAATTATGCTTAGATGGATTACTCTTACATATTTTTATAGTGGATTGGTATTTATGTGATATGATATTTGTATACCTGTGTTGTAGTTGCAACCTGAGCTGTTTATCTTCCTCAGGTGTTGTCCCACGAGCAATGGTGCCTTTAATGGGCTTTGCTTCCAATATGCCATCACCATCCAACCGTAGGAATCTTTCAGGAGAAGAACAACATATGGATAAATTTTCCTTGGAAAAATTGAGCCATGCCGCATATGGGGCTGGGTTCTTTTCTCTTAGTTTAAGGTAAAGTCCAACAGGATCCATTTCTTCAACTCTCATCCTCATCTGTGTTGTGAGGCACAATTCATAGCTCTCTCCATCTTTGATATACTCCAGGCATTTCTCAACATCTTTTATGTACTGATCTTTTGATTTATCAACAACAAAGCCTCCCATAGATGGGGTTGTTGCCGATGTCAATGGATTATGCTCCATGGACATTGTCGCTGATGCTGCTTTTAATCCTAGAAGCCGCTTCTCAGTGCCCTCCAACCATGAATGCGAGTTTGCACACTGTCCCAATTCAGTACTTCCAGGATGATGTATATTTTCCAAAGAGAGAATGTACACATCACTGTTGCTATGATCTACCACTACGAGATTGTCAGCAAAGAAGAAGCAAGCATCGGGCATTGTCGATTTGTGAAGGTTAGATGCCACACCACATTCAACTTTAAGGCTATATCTGTTTAATCATTAATGGATGATACAAATTAGCATTTGTCTGACACAATAATCATTTCGTAAAATGTGAGACATCAAAATGGAATGTATGAACAAAAAAAGAAAAAAGAAAAAAGAAAAATGAAAATAGAAAAAGATGAACCCAAAGAATATTTGCACATTTACTTTTATAAGTAATCAATAAGTCCCTATGATGGGTGAATCTGATTGGATAGTGCGTCCACCTGTCATTGACAATACATGGGATAGAAGGTGCCCGCCATTGACTGCAAAAGACCTCCACAACAACTGAATTGGATGATCATTCATCATAGTCTAAAGTTAGTGTAAATGTACAATGTCTATATTAATATAGGTAACGAGTTCGTGGGTGGATTTATCATATCCTCTCTAGGTATCCATGATTATTCTCTCTCTCTCTCTAAGTGTCTAAAATCTAAACCTCTCTCTCTCTCTCTCTCTCTCTCTCTCATTTACTAAGCCTCTAAAACACAACTTGATATCAGAGCATCAATTGGAGAGTGTTCTTCCTAACCTAGGGTTGATGCTAGAAACCGTATGGCTGATATAAGCATTTGTGCATCCATGGGTTATAGTTTCAAGGGGAAAGTGCAGTGTTTGATTCACATGCAATTATCAATGGTTTTGGCCCTTTTGGCTTTTTTGTTTGCATTTTAGATGTTTTAAAGTTGAAATCTCAGATCCAATGAGAGAGAGAGAGAGGGAAAGAGAGAGAGAGAAATAAATTGCAGATCATTCTATCAAATCAATGGAGGAATATGTATATGAGATTTTTTTACTCTATTTCCATATGAGAGTCATCTAGGTTTTCTTTTGGAGGAATGTTTATTGTTGCACGTTAATCTAACAAGATCGGAATATATATATATATATTAGTAATTATCAAGTGTGTGTATCGTGCACTGGGTGAGTGCACAAGTGGCTGTGGGCCACACCTAGTAGACACTATCTACTTATGGAGTTCAAGGCCCATTCAATCATCCTTTCATCTTCATCCAAGACCCACAAGTTTAATGGCTTCATAGTTCATTTGAATCGGTGCATAGTCGATCTATAGCTGAATCCATTCGTATCAGTGTTAAACCCATGAGATCGTTGTAATTTGCCCGTTTTCTACCCCTCTTTTTTTTTGTGATGGGGCCAACATTGAGTCAATCTTAGAATCATAATAAAATAATGCCTCAAAGCCATTACATTTTAGGGCCATGGATCAAAAGGTTAGGATGATCTTATGGAGTAAAGATTTTGCATATACGTAGGTCTCATGGATCTTTCCATCCAATAGAGTTACATGATCATCATGAATTCTAGTGGGCCCAAGTAGGAGGGGCATTTTCTCCTAAAAAAGGCACCTAGCACTCCCCATATATATGCATGTGTGTGCTCGCGCACATGCGTGCAAGTGCGCTTGTTTGTGTGGGTGTTCCATGTGTGTGTGTGTGTGTGTCTATTGAGTTGATTGTGTGTGCATTTATGGATTCATTTAGAATTCTGAAGCATTTGCGCAACTTGTGCATGGTTGGATTGATGTTAATCAAAAGTGAAGTATTATGGCCAGTTTTCTAATTTTAGAAAGTCTCATGACCTTCGGAGATTGTTGGGGAGTGTTTTAAGGTCAAAGGCTTCATTTCGAGAAAGGCTTGTGATCTCCAATAGGTCACATAACATAAGTGTGTGTATACATGTGCGTGTCTATTGAGTTGATTGTATGTGCATTTATGGATTCATTTAGAATTCTGAAGCATTTGCCCAACCTGTGAATGATTGGATTGACATTGGTCAGAAGAGAAGTATTACGGCCAATTTTCTAATTTTAGAAAGTTTCCTGACCTTAGGAGATTGTTGGGGAGTGTTTTAAGGTCAAAGGCTTGAGTTTGAGAAAGGCTTGTGATCTCCAATAGGTCACATGATTGTAGGAAGTTTTGTAAGCATCTATTTTTGCAGTCTCCTAATCAATAGCTATAATCATCTGTTCAACAAAATGGCGCTTGTAAAATTTATGGTGGTACCCCATCTCACACTTTGTAACATTACATGTGAGACGCATTAACCAGTAAACAGAACTTTGCACCTTGATACATGGAGAAGTCTTCACGCCGCAACACTCATTAGTCCAAATGTTATTACCTATGGCCAAAGGGATGTAGCAGAGAGGAATGATATTCATAACAGAATAGCATGTAAAACATAGGGGGTGCGACATCATTTTAAAGGTGTAAACAGACATAGTTCCTTCATAAGAAATACACAAAGGAACACATTTAACAACATACCCAATGAAGCCGATATATCCACCACAGAAGTCAAATGGCAAACCTTCATAATCTCCTTTGTCATAGCAAAATGATTTTAGTTCCTGAAACAAATATCATAACATAAGAATATAAAAAACCTGTAAACTCTTACACAAACTAGCTATGCCATGAAAGAAAGTAAATAGTTCATAGAGAGAGTATGTCTTCCTACATTTGTGCTAGTAATGCAGTCCCTATACATAGACCCGCTTGATCACAAGTCGCAATCAAGTGGCCCAAAGCCATGGCTCATGGGTAGGAACTTTGGCTTTATTTTTGTGTTTTTTTAATGATGGCTTGATTGCATGTGTCAAATGAAGTCAGAATGACCTGAAATTGGACCCATTTGATAGCTTATTCAATCAGGCTTTCTATGAGCCCAAGTTTGTATGATTTTGACTTGTATTTAGAAAGATAACGGCCAATTCTCTATTCGGTTACAAGAGATATATGAATTGAGGATTACTTTTTACATTTCTTATTTTTATTATGTTTAGATGGCTAGGAAGGGACCCTTGCTTTTTAATGATTGAGATTGATTATGTTTTTTCTTGTACATATAAAAGAGATGTAAAGGAGATGAATTAATTAGATTTCTCTATTAATGAAATCAACCTTTTTTGGCTTATTTTGTGTGAAGTTCTTTAAGAGTCAATAATTTTCTTGAAGATTAATAGTTGTTAATTGCTTTTGCTTCTCTACCATTTTGTTTCATTCGGTATTTCTTAGCAAAATAAAGGAACATGCACCACCCTCAATAATATAAGAGGTCTTTTTTTTGGAATTGAAGCCCTTTCCAAAGGGCATTCCTTCAATTTGGGATTAGAGCAAGCCCTCTCAGCTGTGACAGGCCTGCATCAACTAGTTAATGCATGTGTGTTGTTGCATGGAAAAATAAATGTATGCATATGTTCAAAGTTTGGGTATAAGTGCACAAAGAAGATAAAGAACATCTGCCATTAATATGGTTTAGTTAAAAGAAATCAACATGATTCTTTCTAATGAATTAATATCAAGTATAAGTTATATACCTTCTCTAGAAAATCAAGGAAACCATCTTCTAGATATGTGGTTTTCACGGAACCTTGTGCATCTTCGATTGATAAGTAACCACCACATTTACCAGTCCCATTACTGAAACAGGAATGCCGATTTCGGTATTAGTTTCTTATAGCTCATGTAAAGCTCTTCCTCCTGCGTACAAGCTTAAAATGTGACAGAATAAAACATTGAAATTGCTAGGTCTGCAGGTGACTCTTAAGTTGACCTTACCGATGGCAACGTGTGTGCCACATATAAAAATGAAACTTGCGCCACATATAAAAATGAATCAGGTGACATACTTCATTAGATGGCCTAACCAAAATAGGTTGTTTTTCCCATAAGATTGGTCACACATGTACATTCAATGTAGGTCAACTAATTGTCAGGGCAAGTCATCTAGAGGACAGGGCCCACAAAATATACACCTTTGAATGTGGCACGAAACTGCATGAAAGGAAGTGCAATGCAGAATTACCAGAAGTTGAGAAGCATTGTAAATCCCAACTTTGGACAAATTATCAACTAAGCTACAAAAATTAATATGATGAATATGAATCCAACCTCTGATCAGACAAACAAAATGTGAATTCCTTCCATAGGGGTCCCCCCTTACCACCCATGAATGAGAAGCGTGCTCTGCTCTGTTGATGATGATGGCACGCACCATGACCATGAAACCATATCATAAATAAGATGGAAGGTCAGAAGACCATCGAAAGAAAATGGTTAATGAATGTTGAAATTGCACTCTCAAGGATGTCAATAAGAAAAGAGTTCATACAATTTGAATGTGCAGATAAACATAGCACATGTATATATTAGTGAATAAAGTCATTGGGACCAAAAAGAAAGAAGCAATTTACCTGGTCCGCTGTGGAACTGTCTAACCAAAAGGTGTCTTCAGCCTTCCTATCCCCAAACAGTTCCCAAAATATATTCCCTGACCCACCAACCTCATTAGCCAAGCAGCCAAATTTCTTCCACCGTAACTGCAGATATCTAGAACCCATGCTTTTACATGTATGTGCTACCTTCTCACACATATTTAAATGGTGCCCCATTGCAACATTATCAACTAATAGCTTGCTCTTAGGCAGATTTCTCAACTGATGGGCACGGGAATCCTGCATCCAGTCTAAGCAAAGTTCATATCACAAAATAATGTGTCAGGAATAATAGAACATACCATAGAGTATAAACCATAGGCAGTCAACTCCCATAAAGTAAATCGTATCAGGTTATGAACCTTTATTTCATAAGATTGGTGAACATGTCAATCAATCTAGACCGACCAACTGATGGTGATTTTTTTGGCACAAAAAGCCTCGAGGGAGCCAACAAGCTGTCACATGTGGCAAAGACATGAAAAGAAACAACCTTAGGTATTTGCTTAAACAAGATGAAAGCGAAATCTTTCTCTACCAGTCTACCCAATGGGGGAAGAAATGGCACAACAGCACAAAAGGAAGAGCCTAGAAGATTCCCAGGTTAAAAACAGAGATGGAATTTCCAAAATCGATGTCATTTGTAATGACATAGAAAGGTTCCTTTTAAGGGTTCATATTGTTCAAACAGAGACAGTTGATCTTCTTTTTTAATGCCTCTTTTTGAGATGCAGGAGTAAAAAGGGCTTCTATTGAAACAGAGATGAGAGTAAATCACCCTTTTTATCCTTCTTTGTCAGAGGCAAGAGTAAAGGACTTCTATCAGAAGAAAGAAGACTGCAAATAAAAAGGCCGCCTATTAAGGCAAAAGACAGCAACAATCGAACATGAGAAATGTCATTTGAACTGTTTTAACAAGATTCTCAAGCCCCTATGATGCTAGATACGGCATGGATACGGCAAGGACACGCCATAGACACAGTAGGGACATAAATTTTACATATAAAAAGTGAAGTATCATATACAATAAGACGTGATTTTACATATAAAAAGTGAAGTATCATATACAATAAGACATCATATGTTGCACATTTTGAAGTATCTGTGCATCATAGAGAATCCCACTAAAAGGCAGCTTTTCTAGCTAAAAAGTGAAGACAAAAGCAAACTCTGCATGGAGTTCGCTGTTGCATGTTGTCCCGACCACATGTCAAGAGCTTCCTCCCTTGTCAAGGAAAAGGTGTATCTGCCTCTTAAATCCACAGATGCTTCTTGTGCCAGCCACAGAGTAGAGGCTTCAAAAGCAACATTTCTGCTTTAAAACTTATGTTTGCACTTCAAAATTAGAAGGCTTGTGGTAAATGAATCTTTTTTTTCCCTCCATGCACACTCTCTACATCTACCACATTAGACGTTTCTACTCAAGATGCCATTAATGCTCAATGGTGCAGCTGGGGCACTCCCCACATAATTGTATGCATGGATGTAAATATTGGCCGTAGCGCCCATTGGCGCTATGCTATTTTGAAAATATTTGGGTTCACAAATGTAGCGGCCCGTTGCATAGCGGCCGCTACGTAGTGGGTGGGGTTTCGACCTTTTTCACTCATTTTTTTATCTTTACTCCTCTTCTCCACTTTTCAGTGCTCTAAACCCCTTTCCATGCCTCCATTTTTCAAATCCTCTCAAAAAAACACTAGAATTATAACTAAAAACATCAAGAACATCAAAACATCAAAGTGGTATTCAAGATTCAAGCATCAAACTCAAAAAAAGGTGAGTTTTGGGGCTTATTTTTTTCTACTTTGAGTTTATTTCTCTCTTTTCTTCCATGAATCACTTGAAAATGAGTTGTTATTGTTAAATCCATGTTCCCCTTTGATCAAGCCCCTCTTTTTTAACTTTTTTAATTTTTTTTATTTTGAATTTTATTTTCGGATTATTTTATTATTTGAAAAAAGAAATCTATTTTATTCATGGAAAACCAATAAAATGAGTTGAAAATGATTCTTAAATGTTAGATCTATGTTTCCCATAGATCAATCCCACATAGTTTTGTGTTCTTCTAATTTTTTCATATTTTTTATTTTCGGATTTTTGTATTTTTTTATATAAGTAAACTCAATCAAATGGGTTGAAAATGGTCCCTAAATGCTAGATCTATATTTCCCATAGATCAATCCCTTTGGTATTAAAGCTATTAGCAAGGTATTCCTCCATTACAAAGCCTTTGCTCTTTAAGTAGATTAGTATATTATTTTTCTATGAAGTTTGAATATAGTTTATCTTTCATTCTTAAATGAATCTCGATGAAATTTGTTTATAACATTTTTTTATAAGCCTTAAGTTAGTATTTAAGCTAACATAACTAAACAATATAAATCCATATGCAAAACATTGATTATTCCTATTCTTCTCTATTGATACAGCGATACAGGACCTTATGCAATGAGGGGACTGCTACATACTCATATACTAGTTACTTTTGCAAAACAAACACATATTCCACCATTTTCCAATATTCTGGATTTTTTGAAATTTTTTCGGATCTTTTTGAGGACTTTTTTAAATCAAACCGTTACGCCGCTATGTATCGCTGTTACCACTACGTATTGCTCGCTACATATCGTTTCGGCGGCGGCCTGCTACACCCGCCGCAACCGCTATTTTCATCCTTGATTGTATGCACACGAAGATGAGAAAGGTCTAAACCTACCCTTTTGGGTTTTCCTTACCAGACCCCGCTATGCGGGAGCCTCATGCACTGGGCCACCCTTTTTTTTTTATCAATAGAGGGAGCGTCACAGGTTGCTCAACTAACTAATTTGAAATTTAGGTAGTCACACTCTATTGCCAAGTTCTAACTTCTAATCAGCCCAAGACGTCTTTCAAAGGATCCACAAGTTGTCACTAGATGGCAGAACCACAATACAGCTAGCACTGGCTGCACAGCCCCCCAACAAAGTTTTCGTAGAAGCAATATTTGTTTGCTCTAAAGTTTCATTCTTTATTGAAGATTCCTTGTCCCTTTTTATTTATATTTATTTTATAGACAAAAAAAACAACTCATAGATGTTTACTGTTAAGTTGCAACACTTGGTTGTCCTCACCTCCTTGCTCTTTTTTATTTTTCATCGATATCCTTGCTCGTCAGTCAATGGTCTTTTTCAAATCATTTTATTACAATTTTTTTCCTGGATGACTCCTCTAAGAATTTCTTAAACCATCCAAATTGGTTACTGAATTGAACTTGGAAAGCTCTAATCTTTTCTTCTTCTTCTTTTTGATAACGGAAAGCTCAAATCTTCAATGTGATTTTTAGGGTGTGGTTCACGCAAGAGGTGATCCATTAACACGATGGTCTAGATCTAGTGTAATTGCACTAATTAAGGGTTTGCAAGGTTGAAAATTTTTACTGAATAATAAGTCCTCGACATGCATGGGTGCATAAACCAGGAAAAACATGTCCAGGAATTTACGCACTTGAAATTCAATATGTGCATCAGTGCATGTGATGGATAAATTCTGGAAAAAAAGAAGAAAGAAAGCAAATATGCAAAGAGGAAACATTAAATCCTACACGTAAGGGAAATGCATTTAATATTCACTAAAAAGTTTAGTTTACCACTACGGTGGACCCTGCTTTGATGAACATTGGATGATCTCAACCAATAGTCGACTGTCATCTTCTTGAAGTTTTTGAATATTTCGCTTCCATGACATGTAGCAACACTTTCAGGGTGAAACTGATGGTGAGAGAGAGAGAGAGAGAGAGAGAGAGAGAGAGAGAGAGAGAGAGATAAAGACAGTTTAGTAACAAAACAATAGATGGTTCAGAAAAATGGAGGAATTTTAGGGTGTCATATCTTAACAGATGTACAGTTTGCTGAATTGGCCATTACTGACGCAGCATGGGGAAGAAGAATAGCGAACGAGTTATTCTCCAAGCCAAAAGGCTTAGGGATAAAGCGTCTAGGTCTCACACCAAAGACAACCAACTCACCTTTGAGAGGAAAATTGAAATCTTATTCAATATTGTAGTCTATCCCATGAGAAGGGATTACATCTATATTTATAACTAACTATTGTCTAAATAAAGAAACAATCTAGTTCAATCCAAATAAGGAGTCTTAATTCAAATATAAAATCAATTTTTCAGAAATTTAAAAAAGCAACTACTATTAATAGATTAATCTTCACTGTTAGGCTTTGGATTTGGGCCCAATGGATAGGCCCATCATGGATCTGGCCTGCATCAATTACCCTACATGCAAGGCCCATGACTCAAAAAAGCTTAAACCATATAGACATCAATGAGGATGTAGGGTACCAAAAATCTCCCAAAATGGAGGATCCCAATACTTTTATTATTATTATCATTATTATACCTTCTATCGATCATTGCACTTAAGTCTTTCTAGAAGTGCTTCAGGGTTACAACTCAGGGTAGGGCCTTCTAAATGCACCAGGCCACAAGTTTGAGGCATAGCTTGCATTTAGGGAACATATTTCACCGTACGAGGCATATTTGAGGTGTACACCCCAATTAAAGTTTGCACTTTGAGTCACACTCAATATCAGGAAGAATTTGCACCATTAACGCTTCTTCTTCTTTTTTTGGAAGGACACGTTTCATCGTAGGCCTACTAAACATAGAAGGTGGTGCTTTAGCTAACTGTAAAGTTTCTGATGATAACGACCCTACAAGAGAAGAACAATGCTATGAATATTCAACATACCTGTACACCATAATGAGGCCTGGTGGAGTGCATGATGCCCATGAGAACTGTTATGTTTTCCATGTCCTTAGAATTCTTAAGAGACCACATGTTTCCATCTCTTATCGTACTCCCAAAGTGACCAATGGAAAGCAGTCGGTCAGTCTGACGTAAGGCACTAGGATCCACATCATGTTCTTGGGTATCAAGAAAAGAAAGTGTGTTCATAGAAGAGGTCCACGCTATTGGGATCAGTTCCTTCGGAAGTGAATTTCCATCTATTACAAGTGAATGATATCGTACAACCTGCAATTACAATAAACTGGACTTGAGGGACACCTGTGATAAAATATATGCTTCAATCAAGGGAGAGCGCAGAGTTGCAAAGAAACTATCTTAAAAGCTGGAATGCCAGTAAGAGATGTACAAAACCAGGCTATCTGGCCACCTATACAAACCAAATACATTGGGCCACACATGTTTGTTATCCAAACTATTCATATGATAGCTTGTATAACACATAGGACATGTGAAAAAATAAAACAAAAGTTCCTGTTGGACATCCTATCCCTCTAGTTTTTGCTTCAATAAATCCAGAACAGTGTCTGTAATTGTTGCCTGAAAAGCCAAGGGTGAAATACCTAAATCATCTGATTGGAGAAACAATAGCCCATGACTCCATGGTCCATCTTATGATGGATTCATATGAATTGCTCAGATTATTGAAAGGGAAGAAAACCTATCTGATGTCTATTCAAACATTAAAAAAGGTAACGGAAATGTAAAATGATGGCATAACCAATAACAAATGATTCTTCGCAGCGATGCAAAAAATTGCCATAATTTTCCATTAAATATTTAAAAACCAAAAATAAAATATTTGAAGACTTCCAACATTTCTGTAGCCTGACTTACTTTGAAACCTGATTTCCGCCCAGAAGGAATACCATAGAACAGTTTGCACCCAATATGTTCAATTTCACTGAAGGGACAAGGAAAATGTTAATAGGCATTGTCATACTTAACCTTGTGGGGAAAAATAAAATTTCATTATGAGGTAAGGATAGCTGAGAGACGATATAAACCAGAATTGAAATGGTCAGAGAAAACTTCAGTTTGTGATTCATGTAAAAACAGAATCAGTTTCCTATCAGTTTTAAGGACATGTCTTATAAAACGAGAAGCATAAACTTGCAATGGAGGTTCTGCCATACCTCAAACGCCCATGAACTGGTGTGGGGGCATGGACAATTTTAGCACCATGTACATATCCCAGAGCCTGTTTCAATAGAGAACTAGAAAACTTTAAAAAACAATAATTCAAACACTAAACTGTTGATTTCAGATGACTTTGAAGACTAACCCTGCTGTCATATCTTTCCACTCATATTAATTTATAATACAGTACATTAAATTCAAATACAAGATGAGGCCTAAAACTAAGGACAGGTTACAACAGAGTTTTGGACTAAGTCTTATTGGGTTGACGCGACTCATAGGATTGACCTATGTCTTGAAATAAACAAATGATGCGTAGACATGCACATACACATAGATGGAAAGATATATGCAGTCCTACATAAATCAGGACAGACTTCAATTCTTATTCGAACAATATTCTTTATGGAGAGGCATTTTTCATAATATGTTTACAGTCAGTCACATGTGACATGACCTCATGGATGTTGATTTAGTAGAGAAATAATATGATGCAGGTTTAGAGATATCCGGACCTGGATCCAGCATGGCTAAGCCTGGACCCAAACCCAACCAGCCGGGTCCAAATCGAGATCCAGTTAAGCCCAGCTCAGGCACTTGTCGAGATTCAACCCAACCAACCCAAGATCTAGCAGAAACCTGGCCTAGTCAAAATGGAGCTAATGGTTCTATGTGGGGCCCTAAAGGAAGTTGTGGCTGCTTGTGAATGCCAATCAAGAATAACCTCCATAAGCAAGCAATTACTTTATATGACTAATGAATATATTAAATTCGAACTTCTTTTGTTGGATCATTTAGTTTCATTAGGATTTTAACTTACTTGTTTATTTTAGAATTTCTGTTTGGTTAATAGATTGTAAGAGGGCTATATGGCTAAATTGTAGAAATTGGTGGGGGTCGATTTTGGAATAAGATTTCTACTCCTTTGGTTTTCCTGTTGCAGTATTTTTTTGAGTTTCTTTTGGTGCTCTTTGCAATGTCCAGGGCTTTAATCCTTTGCACACTTACCACCATGCAATCTCCCCAGCTTTCTGGGTTTTATGTTGTTTAGTTATCATCATGCAATCACTGCATTTCTTTTTTCGTCAAGTGACTCTTTGTATTGCTTTAGAAAAGCAATGACCATCACATTACAGATGCCAAGCTCTAACCTCTGAGCTAAGGGGGCTACCATGTATTGTAAACATGGAGTTATGAATAATCTGGCCAAAGAAATGGGTTCGTCAAATGACTCTTCATATTGCTTTAGAAAGGATGGATCCTTGGACAACATGTTCAGATACCAGACCCAAGCTAGCAATCCACAGCCACCAGTCATATTGTCCATGCTTGCTGTATAAAACTGACAGTTTCCTATCACAAGCACCATGGGAGATCCAAAATCCCGACCTCAGATCTGCTCATTCTGAACTTCTTAGAAGTAATCCTGTAAACAAAGGGTGCTGTCTGGTTGCTTACAGGGACTTCACACGAGAACATTTGTTGGGGCTTGCATTGCTGTTAGGGTTTTTAATTAAGGATTGAAAGGGTCATATCAAAATCTCCCATAAGAATTTATCCAATATATAAAATAGATTTGATAATATATTACAGGAATGATATTTTGATGGCCGTAAATACTTCGATGACCAATTGTTTGAGACTGGTCTATCCAATTGACATTTCACATAATATCACTTGTCAGTCACATTGTAATCTGTTTCACAGAAGAATTGTTTCTAAATGTTCTAAGAAATGGCCAAATTTTTCTATTACAATTTCTTGCTGTGAATTGAATAAAGTCGAATGAATTTGCATGTGTTTGAGACTGGTCTGTCCAATTGACATATGCATTAGTCCTTCTATTCATCTTGATAGATAGAACTTTCTATTTCAGCATTTTCCGAATGAATTTGCATCTGTTTGAGACTGGTCTATCCAACTGACATATGCATTAGTCCTTCTATTCATCTTGATAGATAGAACTTTCTATTTCAGCATTTTCCTAACATGTACTGCATTTATGTGCATGTGTGTATATATAGTTGAAATGATTGAAATGTCTGCAGCTGCCTTGTCCACTTCAACACCAGCCTAGTAGGCCCATAATAATAACGTTTACCAGTCTGACGTTTGATGAGAAAAGAGCAGCTGCAAGCAGCATTACAATCATTTCAAATAGAACCTGATTTGGATGTTTCTCAAAAAATGAAAGTAAATTGGTCCGCCAGTTCTGGATATGGTACACCACAAACATTGAGCATCTAAATTGATGTTTCTATTCAAAGAAAACAAATGATATACGAGTTATCAAGGCTGAAAGAAAATACCTGATGCCCAAGACAAACACCCAAAATTGGAATGTCCTTGCACTCACGCAGGATTTGCAAACATATTCCTGTAAATTCAAATGTTACAGCAACAAAATTAAGCACATAGGTTCCATTCACAGCATAAAACTAATAGAACTGATAATAACTATTATATCACAGATCTTTCATGAAAAATGCTCAAAAGTAAAAATGGAAACACTTTTAGTAGATAATTCAAAGTTAATTTGTCTGACCTATGTCAGCTGGACATGTTGGGGATCCAGGCCCAGGTGATATAACAATATTATCAAAAGCCCTCTCTTCATACAAGGAATGGTGAATGTGTTCCCATGTCCATTTGTCATTGTGCACCACTACAGGAGGCACTATAGGAAAAACAAAGCAGATTTCAAAGTCAATACACAAGCCATCAAACCAACCCTGTAATTTTGTGTATGTAGGTTTTCTCTATTGGATAGGCAAAGAAAATATTGACCAGCAAAAGGTAAGAGCCTCATCCATCCATCCATATTATTTAAGCATTTATCTCCACATATGTGGCATTTATATGTGAATGATATACCCTTCATATGCTAGGCAATACCATGGACTGCTGTGCCCCAAAAACACACAAGGCCGGTATAGCTTCCAGTTGCAGGAACTCTTAAGGACTAAAAATAGAACATAAGATGAAGTCCATATGAATGGTCCACAATTGGTGGATGAAGTTTTCCGGTCAGCTGATAGGATCATCCAGCTACAAATATTTAGAGGTGACCACCCATATTTTTTGTGCTATGACCCATTCATGGTTTGACCCTGCACATGAATGGTTTGAATATCATAAATGATCATAGATGAGAAGATAAGAAGCTTGATAAGTGACTCAAGTATAACACTGGTCCTTTCCCTGTAAATAGCAGCCAGTGGATGCACAAAGATAAAAAGGGAGGATATATAACATACCGCCATTAATGGTAGCCAATGCTTGGAAAATATTGTAAGTGTAACTATCATAATTGTCAATCAACAATGTCCTCACAACTTTTGACCCCAAAACTACCTCCTCAAGATTTTTTCTCCCTGTGTATGATTCTTGGATATGCCCTGACATCAAAGGCTGAGAAACCATCACCTTTCCAGCATCACAATTCCGAAATTGACGACGATCTTTCTCATCAAAATGACTAAAGCTTGAAGGACGCTTTGACACAAATAAATTATCATTTGTCTGTCGTGAACTCCAAGAATGGGGACAAGGGATTTCATATGAAGATGAGACCACACCAAAATTCATTTCTATCTCAATACAGAAACAACCTATGTATATGCCTCAGTTTTCACGCTGCAATTCTACAAATGCCAATGCAAACAAGATCCCTCTTAGTTACAACATTAAAGTGTAGACTACAATCACAAAAATGATGATGATGATCTATGACCCATAGATACTTCAAAATAGGCAACGCATCGTATCATATCGTATCTGATACTTCACTTTGTATGTGTGAAATCCGTGTCCCCACCTACGTAACTATGCATCATAAATGATGATGATGATGGTCGTCAGGTGGCCATGCTCATGATGTGCAAGTGTATACACACAAGGAAATCAGGCATGTAACAAATCACAGCAACAAAGATGATTAACCGTTCTTCTGCATTTTTTGGGTGGTGAAAAAAAATAGGAAGGGCGTTGTCAAGTAGAATGATATTTTCTCAGACAAACCAAAATCAGCAATTGTCAGATATGGTTATTTGGTTGGGGGAAATGTAGAACAGCACCACTTCTATGTGGTTTCTGTTTTCAGATCCATCCTAATAACTGCAGAATGAATACAGATTGCTCTAATATATCCAATTGCTATGTTATATATACAAGCATGCATGCATGCATGCATACATAGAGAGAATCAAAGTTCCAAAACCTAACACATTTCTAATAGGAATTTTAACAAGCAACTAGAGCTATTTACCTTACTTCCAACTTCCAACAGTAAAAGCAACTAGTTTTGCAGAGCTGGTAAAATATGTTAAATTAAAACAAAAGGCGACTGTTTGCCTGGAAAACGAGATCATTTGGAGGTAACCCAGATGAGAAACAGTAAAGCATTAAAATTCAATGATATCACAGAAGAGACGATTAGAGAAAGGAGAATTAAGTGGCAAAACATTAGAAAAACAAAAAAGATCATTTGGAACGAACCCAGATCAGAAGACATCAAAACAGAAGAGAGATTCACCAAATGGCAAAAAAGATTATTTGAACAAAACCCAGATGAGAAAACACCAAAGCTCAATGAGATAACATAAGAGAACATTGGCAAATACGGATTACGAAACAGCATAAGCACTTAAAAAAATCATAAATCAATGAGATTACATTACAGAAGATTCACTCAATAACCAAAGATATCTTACTGACCAGAACCCAGATGAGAAGACATCCAGAAAAAAAAAAAATGAGAAAACATAACAGAAGATTCTCTAGATGGTAAAAAGATCAGTTTGAGCAGAACCCAGATGAGAAAACATCAGAAATCAATGAGATAACATAGCAGAAGATTCACTGGATGGCAAAAAGATCATTTTGCACAGAACCCAGGTAAGAAAACATCAGAAATCAAGAGATAACATAATAGAAGATTCACTAAATGGCAAAAAAAGATAATTTTGAACAGAACCCAGATCATAAAACATAAAAACACCAATAAGATGGCATAAGGGAATATTGGAGGATGGAGAACAAACTCACTTTGCAGCAAAAAGAGCAGAGGAAGAAACGGGTCTCACCCTCTTTCCTGCAGGGATTGATTCACTCGATGTAGATTCGTGTTTTGCTTTATAAGAAAGAAAAAGGTGCGGAGGAGGTCGTTCCGCTCTTGCCTTTTTGGATTGGACTGACATCAGATTCATTAAAATAGGTGCTTTTGCAATCCTAGATTCTATTGATACTGACATTTTTTGGAATAGTAACTGCTTCCTGACAAAATAAAAATAGGAGTTTGCAGTACAACCGTCCGTAAATGTGAGATTCGCGGGGACTTAAAAGAATTTTATTGCGATTATGTCAACGGCTTAAAAATGCAAGAAAATCGCAGGAGCATAAAAAGGAAATTATAAATTTAAACTTACGGAAAGTGAAATCAGAATAATCTATTTTGGCAATCATAGTAGACAAAATTCTTT
Organism: Sextonia rubra; assembly: GCA_037013555.1. Taxonomy (NCBI): domain Eukaryota; kingdom Viridiplantae; phylum Streptophyta; class Magnoliopsida; order Laurales; family Lauraceae; genus Sextonia; species Sextonia rubra. Next base: position 2,751,579 of record JASUAD010000027.1, read on the forward strand.
TTTGCTACAGTGCTTATAGTGAATGGATGTTTGTGACCTAGGATACAGTGATCAGCATGCAATAAAAGCAGCACTATAATCTATAACGTCAACAAACAAAATAGTGTTTTTTAACTTTCTCTCAACACAGATGACAGGATGCATGAAGGAAAAATTATGCAGTTATCAATGCAATTCAAAATGGGCTATAAGTAAAGTGAACTGATGATTGTTCATGAGCAGTCAACAGTAAAAAAGACATCCATTCATCAAGGGGATGTGAAGAGCAAAGACATATCCATTCCAGAAGGGATGCGAAGTGAAAAGATACATCCATTCCAGAAGGGATATTATGTCTTTTGACAAAAAGACATCTTCTTTGGAGAGCTCACAAGTTGGCCCCAGGATCCGACCTATATTGAGTTATGGGCTTTTGACCCAACCCAACCCGACTCGATCCGACTCACCTCATGGGAATTAATTTCTCATTCATATTTTAATGGTTTTTAATGAACAATGGTTTGGGTTTAATCTCCTCTTGGAAAAGAACACGTTAGCATTTGGACCTGCTTTAAAAGATGCGTGGGACCGACACTTAGTATGGTTTACTGTTGCCCAAAAACCAAAGTTGAAAACCCATTTTTCCAACAAGATTTGCCACGTAAACTCTGCTAAGCTTAAACATTCTTTTAGAGCAATTGGTACAGTAATAATGAAATATCACCATCTATGAGATCACAGTATCAATCCTGGTAACGGCCGGTCTAGAAAACCGATATAGTATCAGTATCGGTCGCAATTTGTGGTCCGTCGTGGTGTAAGTTTTTTAATACAAAAAACATCCAAAAATCCAAACTATTAGAAAAGATTGGAAAATAATGTTTTTTTTTCAATTAGTAACAAGTATAAATCAAATTATCGGCCCCCCTAAATTATGACATCATGTATTGCTATTTTATCTGAAATTGTAATTTTTGTTTGTAAGAATCATAATTATGATTTTTGAACTATTTATTAGTGTGAAATTTTAGAACATACAACTTATTTGTAATTTGTATATAGTGTTGATTATTGGTATCTTGTATGGTATATGCCCCTATCATGATTCATTAGTCATCATTCATCACTTATTCAAGTTATCTTAGAAAATACAATTTGTTTTCTCTCTGACAACTTTTTTTGTTTTCCTGCATCTAACAGCTCTTGCATTTATTTTTTCACATTAGGTGGCACTTTAGGACACTTTGCCACTTGTCCTTACTTACTAGTCAAATGTTGCTTCAATCTAGTTATCCTTCCATTTATGACTTTGTAAAAATTATTTCATTTAATCTTATGTTTACTTCCAACTTCTTCACCATGCCTCCATGCCGGATCAATGTCACCTACCATTTTAATCTAATTTCTACAAAACAAAAGAACACATGACACAATTTTTAAAACATTTGAACTAAGCTCCAAAAAATGATAGAAACTAAGAAAAATATTTTAGCATTTGGAATCTCAAAAGGACATTTTAAATGATACATTATAAATTTTCCTAACACCATGGTTTAACAATCCAAAAATAAATTTAGAAATACAAAAATTATTGACATAATCACACAAATGATAAAACAACCTTAAAAAATTAGCATATATGAACTATACAATGATTATATAAAATTAAGAAACCACATTTATAGTGAAAACCTAAATATATAATAGCTTAATATTAAATTATTAGAAAATCCCAAAATAAATTTAAAAATATAAAACTAATTACATAAAAAAACAATGAAAAAATTATTATACATAAAGCATACACTATTATGCTTACTTAAAAAAAAAATTTGTCGTGAAATCCTCAAAATATCCTATTCTAATATTAAATTATTAAAACTCCAAAAATAAATTTGAAAATATCAAACTAATTACATAAAAAAATGTTGAAAAGTTAACATACATGAAGAATACAATAATCATACTTACTTAACAAAATAAATTTGTGGTGAAATCCTTAAAATATCCTATTTTAATATTAAATTATTAAAAAATTAGAAAATAAATAAACTTTAAAAAATTCACATCTTGAAGATCTATGTATTGTACTACTAGATCTATCAAGTTTGATTCATAAAATCATGTATTTTTATACTAATAAAATAAAAAATAATTAGTACTCTTAACATTAAAAATATCTAAATCTCAAGAAAAGTGAAAGCTAATTAAAACTTAAAAGTTAAAACCCTCTATTTTTGAAATGCCAAATAATAGATCCATACAAGAAAAGAGTGGAATGGAATCATCATATTCATGCCTCATTTCCAAGCTCTTACTAAACAAATATTTATAAAAAAATTACGAGAAATAGAATATAATTACTTTTGTAGAGTTGTTTTGGTGATTTCTTAGACCAAATCCACCAAAATAAAGGTTTTTTTGATGTGTTTGCAGTGAAAGGAAGAGTGACAGTAGTTTGGGCATGTTCGAAGATGAGTTAAGGATGAGAAAGAGGGAAAAAAAATAAGGTCTACATGTCTTTGTTCATATATGGCAGATATTTTCAAAATATCGGCCTATATATCACAATAGTTTCGCGATATTTGACTGGGTACTACCGATACCAATTTCAGCCATTTATCGATATGATATCAAGCCAATTTTTTTATCCATGAATATCACACTTCTTTTCCCATGAAATATTACATTAGTAGTATGTATGATATCGCACAGGCCTAAGATATCGCATGTATTACCCTCTATGAGAGATATCATATAAGAGAAATTCTAACCAATGCCCAACTTTAAAAAGGGCATTTCAGCCCCCTTCATACATCCAATGAAAGCAAGCCACCATTACATGCATATTAAAACCATTCTACATGCTTTTATTTGCCTTATTTTTTTAGGAGAGTGTGTAGGAGAGGAAATAGGATCTAAGGCTATAAATTAGGAGATTTAAATTTGAAAGTAGTAATGCTAGGGTGACATGAGGTGTTAATACAAATCATTTACATGCTGATGTGTCAACATCATGATTGGCCGAAGTAAATGCACAAAGTGGAATGGTAGCCAATCATGGTGTTGACACATTAGCGTGTAAATGCTTTGTGTCAATATTTCATGTCATCCTAGCATTACTGATTTGAAAGCAACAAAGAGAGTGATTTTCTAAAATTTGGACCTATATTTGAATGTTGTGAAAGCATGTCCCAATCCAATTCGTGATCCAAAAATGGAAGGTTATTTAGAAGGGGATATTAAAAGCCTTCCTTATTAGAAGGAGAAAATATAGGGAGCATAAATGAAAAGTTGTTGAATGAGAAAAGCATATATTAATGCTATCATTTATGGATAATCAACCACATCTCTAATAATATTCTCTTCCCATTTGTAAGAAAAGTGGGGCATTCTCTCTTTCAAAAATGCCCGGGTGTTCCTAGCGCGCTCATCATATAATCTTAAGATATCACACTAACTATTCTGTGAGAAATGTTTAGACTTCGACATTTAATAAGTTAATGTCAAGTTTAAAAATTGTTGTATGGGCAATATCCCATAAAAATAAGTAGAGGATATTTCGGGAAGAAACCCCATATATGCTCATTATACATGATTAGACCTTTATTAGGTACGTGCACTAGTCAGGTCCCCTTAGCCTGATTTTGTGCTTTTTTTTTTTTGGTATGTTGCATCGCTCAACGCCACGAACAAAAAAAAAAAAACTGAGTTTTTGAAGAGAAGAAAGGAAGAAGATGAGAGAGAGGGAGAGAGAGAGAGAGGGAGATAATTTTTTTTTGAGTTCTTCTCTTCTTCTTCCTTTTTTTGTCTCTTATTTTCTTCTCTTCTTCTTCCTTTCTCCTCTCTTCTTCTTCTTTTAAGAAACTTAGGTTTTTTTTTTAATGCGGGGCTAAGTAATGTGAGGATTTTTGTGTTGGCAAATTCATGAGTTAGATAAAACCTGAGTCCATTAATGTTGTATTTTATATATCTTTGAGTATGGACAATAGTTTGAGTCGTCGGATACATTGAAATGAAGAAAAAGCGACAAATTTAAGTGGCTTTCTACGGACAACATGGATTAAAAAGATTATATCTCACAAACCGAGCATTGGATATGGGTATGCAACCTACATTGGAAAGCTCGTTTCGAGAGGATTTTGTAGAGCCCAAGATCACCTTAATCGGAGTTAAAACGAGAAAGTTATGGCCTCCAAAAGTTTGCATGATAATGCTGAATTTTTCACCCAGGCAGAATAGTAATCCGATCGATCGGACCTTTTATCCGACCGATCAGGCAAATGCGGAAAGTGCGCCGACTTGTTATTTTTCAGTCCAATTTGAAGGAAAACTTGCCTGTTTCATGCCAACTCTTTTTCTACTTGAAATATCCTTATGAGGCACGAAATTGGGGATATAAAAAGGGGTTTTCTCTCAACCCTAAGCGATCTATCTCCCTATTCTAAGAATACACATTGTAGATATCCTTCTTCTCTAGAGCTTTCATTGGAGATTATGCTGAACTTTGTGTTAGAGAATATTACTTTTACTATTTTGTAGAAGATTATCTTCTCTCTTATAAAAGGTTGTTCGTCTTGAGTGGATTCAAGGCATGTTGGATCAAGTTTGAAGTGTTAGCTAAAATGGCCCATTCTGGGACCTTTGAACGGATTAGATTCGCACACCAATGGTATGATTAAACGTAAATGGATCTCCAAAATTTTAGGGCATACCTGAATCCATCGCTAACGGAGACGGAACGGATGCCAAAATGGGTCTTACAACTCCTCAGCCTTCTCTTGATGCCAACAACTCGATGGTGATGCTTAGCCTTTGATTTTGAATCAGTATGAGTGTATGTATGTGAAGATGAGGGAGTTTCCTGGCTTTTATAGTCGTCTAACTATCAATGGACAACTGCAACGTCTCCCATTCATTATGGACCGTTGCAACGTTTCATTCATGGAGATTCATCATGGGAGAAATTGAAAAACGTTATGCATGGGCAGTGAATGACAATGAAGGGGAGAAGAGAACCGTTACAGCACTGGGCGGTGGTCATTTGGACCACCACCCTCGTCTTCCAATAATCTCCCACTTGGTCCATATGACCACCATACATCCACTTAGTATATATAGTATATAGAAAATACTTTATTTTGCAAACGAATTTTGAAAACGACTCTAACTGATGTGCATCATTTAAAAACACCGATTATCCATGAAAACTGTAATGCTAAGTTCTTTAATCTGTGATTAGGTTAGTTTACTAATGCGAACTGTGGCGGTTACACATCTTTACGATATATTTCCTTCCACAATCACAACACCAGTATCATTTCCTAATCAAGAATTTAAATAAAATCTTTTATATGACTTCTTTAATGGGAACTATAATGTCATAACACTTTTATATTCTCACTTCATTGCACAATTATCACATGTGAATATATAACAAAGTAAGAATTACAAAATCGTTTCTTTAATTGATCAATGAATAGTGTCATACATCATTGATTCCTACAAGGCATATCTTTCAATCCCATATTCAATACATGGTTTTTAAAATCATTTGGCACCAATGCCTTTGTCAATGGATCAGCAACCATGAGCTTCGATGGAGCTCCAACAATTGACACTAAACGATCTCGCACTTTTTCCTTCAAAACAAGGTACTTTACTTCCAGAAACTTTGATTTACTGGAACACTTGTCATTTTGCGCAAAAAGTAGAGCAACATTGTTATCGCAGTAAAGTTTTAGCGGTTCAGAAACACTGCCCATAATTGTAAGTCCCTTGATGAAGTTACGCATCCATAATGCGTGACCCGTGGCTTCAAAGCACGCCATATACTTTGCATCAAATGTGGATGGAGTGACTAGCATTTACTTTGCACTCCTCCACGACACTGCCCCGCCAGCCAACAGAAAGATTTAACCAGATGTTGACCTTCTAGTATCGAGGCAACCCGCAAAGTCAGAATCTGAATATCCAATGACCTCCAGTGTATTGGATCTCTGATATGTGAGCATGTATCTTCTAGTGCCGTTGAGATAACGCATCACTTTCTTGACAGCTACCCAGTGAGGTATGCCTGGATTACTTTGATATCAACTTAACATCCCAACTGCAAAACTAATATCTGACCTCGTGCATGTCTGTAGGTACATTAGACTTCCTACTGCTGCCGCATAGGGATATTTATTCATTTCTAACTTTTCTATGTCAGTCATGGGGCATTGATCTTTACTAAACCTATCTCCTTTAGACATTGGGGCATTTTGTAGTTTACTCCTTTCCATTCGGAAACATTTGAGAATACTTTGCACATAGGCTTCTTGACACAACCCGAGTAATCCTCGAGATCGATTTCTGAATATCTCGATTCCTATTACAAAGGTTTCTTCACCCATATCTTTCATGTCAAAATTATTCTCAAGGTATACCTTAGTTTCTCGGATCATAATAAGGTCATTGCTGGCTAGTAAAATGTCATCTACATACAGGACTAAAATGAAAAACTTGCTCCCACTGATCTTAAGGTAAATACAATGGTCAACTGGATTTTCGGTAAAACCAAAAGATGTAATAATATGATTAAACTTTAAGTACCATTGTCTGGAAGCTTGTTTCAGCTCGTATATCGACTTCTTTAATTTACAGACCAGTCTTCGATCAATACCTTGTTGAACAAACCCTTCAGGTTGTTCCATGTACACTTCTTCATCAAGATTCTCATTTAAGAAAGCTGTTTTAACATCCATCTGATATAGCTCTAAGTCATAATGAACTACTAGGGCCATTACAATTCTGAATGAGTCTTTCTTAGATACCGGAGAGTAGGTTTCGTGAAAATCAAGACCTTCTCTCTAAGTGAATCTGTCACAACCTGAGCCCAGGGTTCGGGGGTTAGCAAAAGCCAAACCTAGTAACACACGTACTCCTATGCCTGTACACGTAGACCGAGTCTAAATGTACACGCACAAGGGAACATTCACACGTGCCAAACATGTACGCGGAAGCTGTAAATATCAGAAACATTAACTAACAGTACAAAAAGAGGATACAAAGGACGAACTGACATAATTACATGTGAAAGTTTTACACAAAAAGAACAAAAGAATATATATAATAATGACATGTCATGCCAAATACAAGTCTAAAAATCCTCAAACATGACTCCAATGATATGCATGCCATGAACGCTCTCCCGTGGAGTGATCACATCCACTCCTCTAGGCCTGATGGGGCCCCGGGGGTCTCATCTGGAGCCTGGCCGACCTGCGGGGGTTCGGCAGGGGGATCTGGGCTTGCAACACCAAAAACAACTGTGAATACGAAGATTCAGCAAAGTATAAACCATAGCAAGTTAACACACGCTGTGTCTAACAGAATAAGAACATCATGTGATTAAAGAAGGCATTTTCGTAGACTAGGCTATCAGGCAAGAACGAAATATGCCGAGTGAATCAATGAATACATGCGGTGTACATAACTAGTGGCAACTACATTACCATATGCTCCCAAAAGAGGGATCTTATAACGTGCAAAGAACACCATTGTCCGGGCCAGGGTACAATGGGTCTCGGTTTCCTGGGGTCCGGTTCCCCAAGACATATCCATACTGCAGCAGGCCATATAAACTATACCAAATTCACCCTGTCGGGATCTTAAGGCTGAGGCTAAGTAGTGCCTGACCATACAGAGTCAATCATGAAAACCCTGAGTAACTCGTGACAACATATCATACGTGCATATCTGTGAGTGAATATATCATACATGCATACTCAAGGTAAGCAATCACAATGTGAAAGTAACGAAACATACGTAATCATGTCAGAGCGTTGAGGTCAATGATCGAATGCAATATGTTATGCAACAAATCAGGCGAAATCAAATCATCTTTACTTACAAACCAATTCTAATCTAATTATCTGGTGTTTCTAACTGTGCATGATGATGTAGTTTTAAGTTATTCGATGCACCGTTGTCTAGTGTTGCTTTGAATCGAGTGGTGCACGAAGTCCCTTAAACCAACACCCATGGGGAGGTGCTTAACATCCGGATAATGAACATGAATGATTCGCAGCCCTCGAGATCATTCACGCTTTGTATCACATTCCGTTGGGCAGGTCTAGGTGTTCTACATTCTATCATGAAGGCCATATTGGTCTTTCCATTTCACCTATCCTTGTTCTTCTTTCATTAGTCTAGTGTGGATACGGCTTAGCCGTGTGTGTGCTATGGCTTAGCCGTGTGTGGTCTACGGCTTAGCCGTGTCTGGGCCGTAGAAGGTCTGTCAGTTGCTGACTCTCAGTTATTCCAGAAAATGCACCCTGTATTGATCTACGGCTGGGCCACGGCTGAGCTTCGGCTTAGCCGTAGGGCATTCCACGGCTTAGCCGTGCCCTAGCCGTAGAGGAAAACTGGGTTTTTCTCCTCTCTGGATTGTGAGCCGTAGGTGCTATACGGCTTAGCCGTACCTGCACGAATTCAAATTTCCTGAAACACATACAGAATGTCTGGGAAGCATCAGAAATGCAATTCTCCCATGGGAATACACAAGTACTGAATCAATGAGTATCAAATGGGCTGTAAACACATATTTCCACATTAATTCATATAAAACCAACCAAATCAAAAGCATACCAACATGGGTTCTTAAAGATATGGTTATACTTGCCTTAAATTGGAAATCAATTGCCCAACTGAAGTTCTTGGATCCAAACACGACCTAACCCAAGCAAAACCACATGCATGCATGAGGATTGGAATCATAGACACCATGCAACAATGGAAACAAAAGGAAAAGAGATAGAGAAAGGAGATGAGAAGAATGGAAGAAAATCCACTCACCTCGCATGCAAAGAAACCAACCTCCTCTTGATCGATGGAGGAAAGAAGTCAAGTGAAGGAGAGACTCCACGTACACAGAGCAGGAAAATTGAAAGAAAACGAGAGAGAGAAACCAACTTGTCGAGCATATGAAGTTATATAAGGTAATGGGTTGCTCAAATGACAATGAAGGCCAAGTTAGAAGTGAAATTTCCAGTTTGAGTCAAATCCGGGTCCAATCGAATCACACGACATCGGTTGCGAATGACGTAGTTACGAAAGTGAACGAGCTCAACGAAAGACACGTGTTGACATCAAGATGATGCAAAAATGACCATGTCTAAGAAAAGCCAAAATTACGAAAAAGGGCTTGGTCTATTTAATCCAGGTCAAACTCAACCCAACTACCTATCCATGACCCGTAACGAAAATAAAACACGAACAAAACACGATTAGCAACAAAAACAAGATTAACTAGCCGTTAAACGAGGTTAAGCTGGGTCGGAGTGTTACAGAATCCCTTAGCCATTAGTCGGGCTTTAAATCGTTCAACTTTACCTTTAGAGTCCTTTTAAGTCTTAAAGATCCATTTACAACCGACGGTCTTGGACCCTTCAAATAGTTCAACGAGATCCCAAACGTCATTTACAGTCATGGATTCTAATTCTTCTTTCATAGCATCTAACCATTTATCAGAATTGTCACTGTGTACAGCTTCGTTAAAAGTTTTTGGATCTTCTTTAATTCCAATATCCGATTCTTCTAGATACACAACATAATCATCCGAAACAGCAGGTCTTCTCATATGAGTCGACCTTCTCAATACTTTTGGATTTTCTTCAGGAATGTTTGGTTGTATTGGCGGAGTTGGTTGTGTATCTTGAGGAATTGGATCAACAGATCGTTCTAGGAATGCCTCTATATCAAGCGGAATCATTAATCCATCTTGAGTAGAGGATTGAGGCTCATCTCTAATCTCCTTGTATATAATGTTTCTAGCCTCGCTACTCCTACTGTTGTCATGATTCTCTAAAAACTTAGCATTATGGGACTCAACTATTCTTAGTGAATGATTAGGATAGTAAAATCGATACCCTTTAGACCTCTCCGGATATCCAATAAAATATCCGCTCACAGTTCTAGGGTCTAACTTCTTTTCTTGTGGATTATAAACTCCACTTCAGATGGATATCCCCAAACTCTGAAATGGTTTAAGTTGGGTTTCCTACCAGTCCACAACTCGAAAGGAGTTTTGAGAACTGCTTTACTAGGAACCCTATTTAAAATATATATGGCCATCTTTAGTGCTTCACCCCACATAGACTCGGGTAACGAAGTATTACTAACCATACTCATAACCATATCTAAAAGAGTTCTATTCCTTCTTTCAGCAATTTCATTCTGCTAAAGAGTTCCAGGCATTGTGTATTGGGCAACAATACCTTCGGATTCTAGGAATCTTGCAAACGGACTAGGGTTACGGCCCGCTTCAGTGTACCTACCATAGTATTCACCACCACGATCCGATCTCACAATTTTAATCTTCCTATCTAATTGCTTTTCTACTTCTACCTTGAATATTTTGAACATAGTCAAAGCATCATACTTTTCTTTAATGAGATAGACAAAACCAAAACGTGAGAAATCATCTATAAATGTGATGAAATATTGTTCTCCTGTAAAACACGGTATATCTATATTTCCACAAACATCCATATGGATTAACTGCAGAAGTTCAGAACTTCGTGTGGCAGTTTTCTTGACTATTTGTGTCTGTTTTCCTTTAATAGAGTTAACACAGACACCGAAATTAGTGAAATCAAGGGTTGGTAATAATCCATCATTCACTAATCTCAACATCCTCTCTTTCGAGATGTGTCCTAACCGTTTATGCCACAACATAGAGGAGTTCTCTTTTACTAGTCCTCTTTTCATGCCAACATTTATTCCACAAAAAACATGGTGTATAGTTAGTAATTGTGTATATAAAGTATCTAACTGTAACTTATATAAACCATCACACAATAAACCATTACCAATCATTATATTATTGAAAAATAGTTTCAAAGATCCTTTATCAAAATTAAAGACATATCCTTTCACATCCAATTGAGAAATAGAAACCAAATTTCAGGAAATCTCCGGAACATAGAAGGTGTTCGGCAGATCCAGAATGAATCCGGTATCTAGCACCAGCCTATATGTGCCAACTGCCTCGACTCTTGACTCCTTCTGGTTCTAATAAGGGAATAGTTCCTAAGCACGAGGGAAGAGTCATTGATCTGGAGGAAGAAGCTGTAAAAGGAAAGAAGAGATAAACTATTACTCTCACAACTCTATAATGCTTTAAATTTAAAGGAATCTTACAACAGAAATAATAATTTTACATCATTACAAATAACCTTTTGGTCAAATGCAACATGTTAATTTTTATTATTCTCATTTATTTGATAAAACCATAATTTATTAAGTAAATAAGTGAGATCCCACCTTTCGGTATAGATCATCACGAATTCACAAAACATCTTTCATGTGTTTTATCCCAATTTTCAAATAATCGAAAGATAAACTCCTTTGGGTCGATTATCTATCCTTTAAGTGAAGTTGCAATTTAAGTGCCATTTATGATATCTCTAATTCAATATTTAAGATATGAGTGTTATCATAACTGGGCCACTTTGGTGACAACTTAGTTAACTCATAATTTAAATTGAAAACTATGACACTAATTTAACCATCAAACATTCATGCATGTAATCAAATTATAACTCAAACAACATTAATCATGTAAACAATGAGCGAAAAACATGAATTTAAATGAGTTAAACATGCATAAAACCTTATGATATCATCATTGAACCATTGGATCTGGAATTAAATTCACTAATATGGTAGATCTCATTATAAGGAACAAAACAAAAGAAACGGATCGAAAATCCGATATCATATATGTCTGTAATGATCAAAATAAGATTTCGATCGTTCATTTTTCTTTGATCTGGCCTTGATCTGATCATAATTAAATGATCCAGTTCTATCAGAATGATTATTGCATTTTGATACATCAAATGGACGGTTCTGATCGGAACAGATCAATTTTATAATGACCCAATTATTCAGAAAACATATAATTATCAACATAATAATACTTCATTCCAATCAGGCCAAGCCAGTGGGTCGGGTCAGACCTAGGTCATAAATTGACCTGTTCAGTTCAGTCGGGTTTGACAGGTTGGGTTGGGTCGGAACCGACCTATTAGATAACTGGAAACCCAACTTTGCTAGGTTCAGTTCAGGTCAGGTCAGGTCGGGTCGGACCTGACCTGCCATTAATATATTCAGTTATGTTGGGCTGGGCCAGGTCAGTTTACCCGGGTCAGGTTGAAACTTGAATTCGAGGCCCAATCTACTTTAATTCCAATTGAAACGGGTCAGTCGGGTCGAGCCTGACCTGTAAACCGAAACTGTAAGCCTGCTGGGCCAGGTCAGTTTTCCCGGGTCAGGTTGAAACCTGAATTCGAGGCCCAATCTACTTTAATTCCAATTGAAACGGGTCAGTCGGGTCGAGCCTGACCTATAAACCGAAACTGCAACCCTGACCCGCAAGTCGGGTAGGATCCAAATCAGGTTTACAATATCCGGCTTACATAAGGTCCGGGTCGTGAACATCGGGTCGGGTTAGTTCAGCGGGTTGACCCATCTTAAAACCCAGACCCATATTTAATTGGGTTAGCTTCCAGGTCATCAGCCTAACTCGCAAATCGACCCGGTCGACCCGAAATCGACCCGGCACTTTCATCGTCTCCTTCAACAGAGACAGTGAATAGCCGGGGTCCCCAGACACGTCGGCAGGGCTGCGGACGGCGGCTGGGGTCCGACGCGAGGCCGGTGACGGCTGTGGCAGGGACGGCCGGCCCTTTCCCGTAGCCGGTCGGCGATTGCAAAAAACAAAAATTTTTTTTCTTTTTGTTCGTGCACGCAGCGCTGTGCTTGCACCGCGCGCAACCTGCGTAGCGCCTGCACGCCCTTGCGTAGAGTCATGGTCGTCACCCCAGGCGACGGCCAAGCCCCCCTTTTTTGTAACTCTGCTCTGTTTACTGTTCTGAAAACGGAAAACAAAGATTCCGTTTTTCTGCAATTCTAATACATTCAACGCATTAACCGTGGGCTCTGATATCAATTGTTAGCTAAAATGGCCCATTCTGGGACCTTTGAATGGATTATATTCGCACACCAATAGTATGATTAAACGTAAATGGATCTCCAAAATTTTAGGGCATATCTGAATCCATCGCTAACGGAGACGGAACGGATGCCAAAATGGGTCTTACAACTCCCTCAGCCTTCTCTTGATGCCCGCAACTCGATGGTGATGCTTAGCTTTTGATTTTGAATCAGTATGAGTGTATGTATGTGAAGATGAGGGCGTTTCCCGGCTTTTATAGTTGTCTGACCATAAATGGACGACTGCAACGTCTCTCATTCATTATGGACCGTTGCAACGTTTCATTCATGGAGATTCATCATGGGAGAAACTGAAAAACATTATGCATGGGCAGTGAATGACAATGAAGGAGAGAAGAGAACTGTTACAGCACTGGGCGGTGGTCATTTGGACCACCACCCTCGTCTTCCAACAAGAAGAAGGTGAACAGTGTGTGCGTCAACAAGAAGAACTTCAGTCCTTAGGTTGTGTCCAATTGGGAAAAAGGTAGTAAGTAGATCTTATAACCTCTCTTGCATAGTACTTGATTTGAGTTTGGACCGGTGTTAGGTCCCGTGGTTTTTCCCGTTTGGGTTTTCCACATAAAAATCGCGTGTCTTTCTCTTGTAGTGGTTGCTTTTTAACTTAAATTAATTGGTTGTGTATTTACATACTAGAAATCTGTGTTGGGACCTAAATCTGTGTCAAGGTTTAAATAGTTTCAAGTAACATACAAAAAAATATTTTTTTGCACACAATTAGGCCCAGGGGATCCGATTAATGCACGTAATCAATAAAGGTCTAATCATCTGTAATGAACATATGTGGTTTTTTTTTCCCATAAAATCCTCAAATAACTAAAATAAATAAAAATTTAAAAATAATAACTAATAAATAAAACATTTGCTGAAAAATATAGATAATTCATGTTAGATGTTATGAAAATATGGTACTTGGTAGGCAGACAACGCACCGCATGTCATCTCTTTTGGTGTCCTATTACCCACTCGAGCATTTGGCGCTTGGACGGTAGGACATGTATCTTTGTCTGCATGTCATCTCTTTTGGTGTCTTATAATATTCCCCGCTCGAGCATTTGGCGCTTGGACGGTGGGGCATGTATCCAAAGAGTAGTCGCAAGACTGTCATTTGGAATTTGCTTATTCATTTTCATTTTTTATTTTTTATTATATTTTAGTAACGCTGCTAGGGGGCTAGTCCCAAAGACTTGACCATAGGAGGAGAGAATTTGCAAACATGGGGAGTTATCTCTTACATGTGAGGAATTACAAACTTGCACATATAAAGAGAGGGAAACTCACACAGGAGACACTGGGGTCAAAACTTGAACCTCCTGGTGAGAACTGATGCATCTTACCACCCAAGTAAGATGATGTTATCTTATTTTTATGAAAATCTTCAAGTGGAAAGAAAATCCTGAGCTTAGATAAATAAAGAAAAAGCTTTCAACCAATTCATTCGTATAGAATTGAATTTTAGGGTGTTTTGTATAAAAAAACTCACGCATGTAAGGAGTGGGAGAAGACTAGTGTTAAAACCTAGACCACCTGGTAAAAACTAACCTGCTTTACTACTAAGGTAAGATGCTGTTCTCATGTGTTTATCTTTTTTTCATGTAAGTTCCCAAAGTAGAAAGAAAATCCTAAGCTTGGGTGAATAAATAAAATCTTTTGGCCAATTTATTTGCATAAAATTGAATTCAAGGTATTTATTGTAAAATGGTAACCTAGTACAAGTTGTGGAATAATTGGTAAGAATACAATAAGCACTCAAAAGGTAAATCAGAAAGGCTTAATCAGTAGTGTCAATTTAAATTGCCATAACTTTTGATGTGAGTGGGCATTGGATGCTTGAGTACTCTGTAATCGGATACCAAATTAGGCTATTTTGTCAAAATGCAATTTTCGTACAAGACTTAACCTTTACTTGTCCTATTTAAATCCCTGTAAAATATTTCATTCTATTAGCTTTTCATATTGTTGTTAAACAGAAGTAAGAGTGCAAATTTACTAGGCCGCTTGTTTCATCAAATTGAAATCTTGGAATTCCAAGAATAGTGTTTCTTAATGGTAGCTAATTTTGAAAAGAATAAAGTGGGAAGAATCAAAATGTGTTGCGCCCCGGCCTGAAATTAGGTAAAAATGACAAGGCCGTGACGTGGTACACATATCCAAAGGCAATTCGTACCAAGTAATAGCACATTAAATTACCACAAGGGAAGAAAACATAGATTTCACGTGTAAGGAAGATCCTTAAGCACGGATAGTATTCAATAAAGTGTGGAACAACATATGACATGTAGTCCCATAACCCGGTATAGTAGAGAGACATAAATAATCACTTGCTAATCAATTCATAGAGACATCTACTTAAATTGAAGTCTTTTTTTTTCAGAAATCCATGTATACTAAATGTTCAAAGTAAGCATACTAAAGATAAATGCCCGTAGGGCCCAAGAGTAAGTGAGAAGCACTTATGTCAAAGTGTAGAAGTATCAACGATCTTATGATCGGAATACATGCCATAACAAGTCAATAGGATCAAAGATAAGTGCATGAAATGAATGTGGGACCACACGGTCGAAAAAGAAGCTCTATGTTGCACTCCGGGATGCGAACCAAAGATTTCTTCCGAGTCAAGAATGTCACCTACTAGAGGTACTTCTGTGGTATCCTCCAACTGCAACTCAAGGAACATATTCTTGTTGGGTCTTGCAATACTAATAGTAGCACCTCAAACACCATGTTTAGCAAATATAGCGGGTGTTATTGTACAGTGTACCTTTATCATTAAAATTAGAGGCATGATAATTAAGTAGGGCAATTATTTTAATTTAAGCATGTTTTGTAAGAAAAGCATGAATGCAAGAGAATCATGAACAAATGGGATACTATTTAGTTGGCAATCCACATTGCTATATTCTCTATATAGAAAGCATTAAACATTGGTGAAAATATTGGGAGTTAGGTAACGATCCTGAACTCCTGCGGAGTGCGTCAACTCACTCCTAACCTAAACACTAATGTAGTAGGGGGAAAATGGCATATCATATACATTGAACTCATACTTGGCTTGAAAGCCTCATAAGAGCCTAGGTCAATAGTGCCAAATTCAGGAATTCAAGGTTAACCAATCATAATTTATCCTTTGGGTGCTTATTTAATGTACTCTCATCCATAGGGTAACATTATACTTGGTAGCAAATTGGTGTAACAAGATAGATCAGGGCAACAATAGCGAGTGAGAAATGTAAGATAATGTAACAGATGAGAAAATGAGGAGATCATGGAGGAATTATGACAATATGCATGGTTTTCAAGATGTTTAATTCAAGGATAGTTACTAACCAATCTTACACTATGATGCCCGTGTCCCTAGCCTTCCAATTCGATGTGACTACAGGGTTCCCAATGTCGTGTGCTATTGTCATTGGCATTGCATTGTGCATGAAACAGACACCGGGATCCACCCTTGTACAGATACACAAATGCATGGCATCGAAATTAGCCGGTTCATCTAATTAATTTACTGCCCATTAGTCACATAATTATAATAAACGGTTTCTTTAGGTAAGACTCTATGAGGACATAAGGGTTTATCTAGAGCCAATGGTATGGCTTGACCCCATAGGCAAGCTTGCTGTAACTTAAGGATAAAGTATGGTTAAACAAAATTCAACTATTGTTGAATTTTAAATCAAGATGAATAAGGCTTTTTGGGGCTTATCGACTTACACACATAAGTGTTGTCCTGAGTCCTGACCATTGATGGTGGCAAAGGAAATGTAAAGCTTCACTTGTAGACAGATCAGGTGGCCACAAAAATTAACTAATATGCATCCAAACCATAAATGGTACCCACCAGGAAGGTACTACAAAATGGGCAAGTGAAAGTTACTACTCTAACTTGTAAAGCATGGAGCAGTACACAAAGTGGGGGAAACTAATATTATAAAGTTTTCAAATGGAAACATGTGTGTAGTTTTTCTCAACGTTTAATATTATAAAGCGCATGGTTCACAAAGTGTGGAAGACTAATATTATAAAGTTTCAATGAAACATGTCAGTAGTTTTTTTTTCTCAACATTTAATATTGTAAAGCAAATGGTACACGAAGTGTGGAGGACTAATATTATAAAGTTTCAATGCAACATGTCTGTGGTTTTTTTTTTTTCTTAACATTTAATATTACTAAGTTTATATTTGTGCAATCAGCTGGAGGCCCTACTCAGTCTGGAGCTCCGGTCAATGCTAGTTCAGGAGGTTATGGGTGCAGAGGGCTTAGGTGATCAAGCAGGGTCCAGAGCCGCAAAGGTCGGACGGTTATCAAGCCAGTGAGCTCAATTGGAGGGCCAACGCTGTTCCCAGACTGTGGCAGGAAAATTGCCACAGAATGTGGAACAGAGTTGAAGAATTGTAATAAGTAAATAAATAAAAGAGATTAAATGAAAACATGTCTGTGGCTTTTCTCAGCATGACGACTGTGTTAGACACAATCTAATCAAATTGGGCTATCATCCATTTAGGCCTTTTCCACTTCCATTAATATTCCAGTCCATTATCTCAAAACCATAAATGAGCATGTTAGGAAATTAATAGCATAGATTACTTAAGGAAGACAAGATTTAAGCATGCACACTAGATAACCCCCGCTTATACTTGCCTTAATCGGTGCTTTTTCTTAATCCAAGCTTTAAGGAGCAAAGCCCCCAAATCTCTAAGCCAAAGCAAAACCTAACCATGAAAATGAAATTAAAAAAAATATGAGGATGATAAGATGCATGACCTATTATGGATTTGCCTTCTTTCACTCAAATGAACTTGACATAGAAGAGCAAAATGGCTTTTACCTTGGGAAGTTGTGGAAATGAGAAATAAGACTTCTTAAACCACAAAGCTTGAAAATTGTGAGATAGGTCATGGAGAAGAAGATGATAGAGGAGGAGATGAGGGTATTTCTTTCTCTCCAATGGTCTCCCTGTCTAATGGTGGAGTAGGAAATCAAGGAGGTGGGAGATGGAGGAAAGAGATGGGGCTAGGGTTTTTGCCTAATGCGTAAGAGAGATTTCTTTTTTAAAAGGAAATACTTAGGGTTTTTACCCATCTTTTACAAGCAAGTCCACTCTCTTAAAAATATCACAAAAGGGTCACAAGGGTTTTATTTAGAAGAAATAACTTAGGCTTAGTAGAGTCCTCATGTAGATTAATATAATGACATGATAATGATGAGATGATGCGTGATAATGGACTACATTTGTGGCCCATCTAATCTACCTAAGCGCATTTAGAGTAAACCTTCCTACGTAATTAACCCAATTAGCATAGAAACCCACAGTTAATATTAAATTAGTAATAATTAAGGTAAAATACGAATAATTAGGCAAAATAACCCTAATTACCGGGTTGGTGTCTTATAAAATGGCTAGGAAATAATTTTTTTGGGGCTGTTTAGGTAATTCACTTCTAAAGTGAATTGAGGTGAACGGTCAAATCAAGATAGATTAAAAGCAGACGGTATTAAATCAAATGTGCTGGCCTTTTATCATTTTTTGGCTTGAGAAGGAGTCTTTTTAATATATATATATAGAGTGAGAGAGAGGTTTTTTTGTTAGTATAATGAGAGAATTTTTTGTAACTTTTTTTTTAAGAAATAGGTAATTTATGAAATTTGGTACTTTTAATATGACCCATATTTTTATTTCCATATCTCTTAAAGTGAGGCTTCATTTTTTTTGCACTCTTGGATCTTGAACACGGACACCTAGACTTAGTAGATTAAACCCATGCTCATACCAAAATGGATCCAACACTTTGGCATAATGTGGAGCCTAACAAGCATAACGCAAGCCTCTCTCCTTCTTGATGTGGACAAGTGGGGCTTCACTTTATTAATTCGCTTTACAAGTGAATTACCCAAACAATTGTGCATAAAATTTTTTTAAGAGAAGATGGAATATGAATAAATAGCCCCAAGCCGCCATCTATAGCTCCCTTAAATCCTTCTTTCCTTGCCTCTTTAAAATCCTTATTAAATCCCATTTTACTATAAAATACATTATATGCCAATGAATGAGCCTTAAGTAAATTTGGCTACCTATTTTTAGAACATAATATAATACCACTTTGAAGAAATGCTCTCATACTAGTTTGTAAAAAAAATATAAATATAAGGATTTTTATGAATAAATTCATCCTAAATATAGATTAATTAATTTGATTAATAAAAATACATATATAATGCATCCGATCGCGCTAAAAAATGATAAACGAATGCAACGGAATCAAGACCAGCATCCACACATTTAAGCACATAGAAGAATGAGAAAATCACTATAGGTCATCATTAAATTCTTTTTGTTTACATGGGTTCAAATGCTCTGACCTCGGGGATGCAGGTTGTTTACAAGATTTGAAAAATTACAACCCCTCCTTTTGGCCTTAGATATGATCCAAATTGGGAAAATTAAGAAAATTATATGAAAAAGGTTGGAAATTGTAGAAAAAATGAAGATAGAGTGACTTTGGTTAGTGATTCTGGCCCACGGTCACTGACAAACAATGGCCATTTTGGCCACTGTTTGTCTTTGTTTCGTGTTGGTTTCCCTCTACAGTGCTTTCAGAATGCTGGAATTTGTATTTTTGACTTTAGTAGTGTTGAATGATTGTCAAGAGTCTTGAACTCGATCGTAGAATCACATACGATCTGGTAATCACCACTTCTTTGTTATGGATCATTTTTATGCAAATTCAGAAAATGGTGCTGTTGTACAAACAACTGAAGCCAAAGTTATGTCACTCGGATTCTAAGATTTTGAAGGAACAGAATAAAGCTTAAAGAAGCTTGTTTACAACTTTAGAGATGTAATGCCCCTTCAAGTGGGAGAACCAAACAAATGCAGTTTCATCCATTAGAATTTCCTCATGCCTTTGAGTAACTAACATGTATATCTTCCTCCCTTGAACCATTTCTCACCTTAAGTTGGTGAGAGGAAGAAGAACATAGAGTGGACTTGGAAGTTTGATACTTGTGGAGCCTTTGAATCTTGTTTTAATTTTGGCTGGAACTTTTCGAACTTTGATTGGAACCTTTCCCAAGTGTTTGGACTTGCCTTTTTTAGACTTTGGAGTGAGTTAGGATAGTTCTTGGCAGTTGTGGGAAGTTGATTTTCAAAATAAATTGGAGAAAACTACCAAAAACCCTAAGGAATTGTTTTATAGGTGTCTGTGACTATGGCCACGATCACGGATAAGCCCAATTTTGGGTTTGTTGCAAATAGAGCCATTTTCATTAGTTTGGGCCTGAACAATGCCCAATCTTCATGAAACCTGGAAAGATGTTTTCTGACACCATTTTGAGTGTGTCATAGAAGTTTTAGCCTATTTTGACCTTTTGAAGTTGGTCAACCCTCCTTTTGACTATTTATAAAAATAGGTCCTTGTTGCATCTGTTTGAGGCCCAAATGCCCTTGAATTGATTTGAAACTTAGACAGATTGCTGTTAGGAGTATCTTGAAGTATCCATCCGAATTTCATATGATTTAGATTTGCGAAAGTAGGATCTTGACTAGTGGCTTATTTGTTACATGTCCTAAGTCAATGTCCAATTGCATTGCAGGCAGTCAGCTTGTTTTCTATTTGAATGATGTTTAATTACTTTGAAACCTTGGCGAGTTGACTTTGAGAAAATTTTGACTCTATGATCCAATCTTCATCAGCTTTGGCCTCATAGATATAGGATTTTAGTCATTGACCCTAAAGTTTGGGGGTCATTGACCCAAAGTTGACATGTTGGTTGGCTTTGGGTCAAATGACGTCTATTTGACTTGAAATTTTACAGAGTTGCTCTTGAATATAATTTGAGCTTCCCCTAAGAGTTTCAACTGATTTTGATCTTTAGAAATGCCAATTGTCACAGTGACCCCAAGGAGCTGGCAGACAGTCACTGAAGCTTAAGTTTGAGTTGAAACGAAGTCCAAATGCTTTAAAACTTTGAAGCATCATTTTTTACTATGCGTTGGAGCTACTAAGTGATTTTCTACCACTTTAATAATCCAAAAGCTTGAGTGTGTTTAGTGACCCCTAGGTTTTGAGTCAATGAACCTTGAATTTGGTGTTTAATGAGTTGAGTAACCAAATGAAGCCCACTAACTCTGAAATTTGAACTGCTACACTATGAGCTCAGCTAAAGCCTTCTAAGTAAGTTGCATCAGCTTTGAATATCTTGATGCAGTACTTGACTTGGCATTCTAGAACCCTAGGGTTTATGTACCTTTGAGCTTAGAATTTAAGCTGCATCAACTTTGAACATTTAGGTACAGTACTTAACTTGGCATTCTACAACCCTAGGGTTTATGTGCCCTTGAGATTGAAATTTGGTTGTCATGTCTTTACTGCAACGTTTGTAATGTTTTGCAATTTTTTTTTGGGTCAACAGAATGAAGGTGTCGTATGTTTTTTTTTTTTGACAAATCTGCCCTCATAAAAAATGATAATGATATCGTTATTTGAAAATTATATACTTGCAGGAAAAACATATCTAGGTCAAATTCTTGTATAACTTTCTATATTTATTTACCTCACTATAAAGATATTATTAATCAAATGTTGTAAACCAAAATTGAGCATATAATCTATGAAGAATGATAACGACACCGTTACTTGAAAATTATATACTTGTGAAAAAAAATATCTAGGTTAAATTTTAGAATCATTTTCAATGTTATGCACCTTAGTATAAAGATATTACGGATCAAATGTTACAGACCAAAAATAGCTGTAGAATATATAAAGAATCGTAATGATATTGTTACAGAAAATTATATAGTTATGGGAAAAAAATAGGGCCAAATTCTAGTATCCTTTCTAGTTTTTATGTACTTCAGTATAATGATATTACGGATCAAATGTTTGAGACAAAAAATGGACATAGAATTTGAAAAGGATGGTAACGATATTGTTACCTGAAAATTATATAGCTGTAAGGAGAGCACATTACTGGGTTAGATTCTTGAGGTAATTACCATATATTTATATTGCTTTTGAGCCATCTATTTCATTTAGGGTGCACTCAGTGCATAGCTAGGCTTTTAAACTATTCATATGGTTGGGGCTTTAAAAATATATTCGCATATTTTTTTAGCCAAGAACTTTTTATGTGTTGATGCTTGAATGGGGGTTGCTTTGAGTTAGGTAAACTAAGTTGCTTTCACTTAAAAAAATAAATGTTAGCAACAACTAAAAATTTTCTAAGTTGAATATTTCACGCCATTTTTTTATATGCCGCTCATTAGTTCATGTTTTAATTAGGGACACCATTCAATTTTTACACATCTCAAGATGAATTCATCAGCAACGTGCCAAATAAAGTCTACAATTAATTCACAACTAAGAAAAGCAAAATATTTATGATTCTGATGGTCTAAACTTAAGAACTAGAAGATCAAATGTTTAGAATTCTAAGAATCACAAATTCTTTTTTGCCAAGTATAAAGTCAACCCCAAATTTCATTACTGTACACTTGCACTAGTCAACACCAAGAAAGGACACCAAGGGAAGAAAATGTATGACAAAACTCAAGTACTCTAAAATACTGTGAGCCAAAATTATTGTTCACAAAATTTATAGCTAACAGGAAACATAGAATAAGTATAAATATATGTCATTCCCTCAAGGATTTGACTCAGTAATGTATTTTCCGTACAATTATATAATTTTCAAGCAATGATATCGTTACCATCCCTTTTAGATTTTATGTCCATTTTTTTTCTCCAATATCCAATCTGTAATATCATTATATTGAGGTCATAAACACTACAATTTGACACAAAATTGTTTTTCCCCTCAACTATATAATTTGTTGGTAACAATATCATTACAATTCTTTATAGATTCAACACCTATTTATTGTCTCTAACATCTGATCCATAATATCTTTATACTGACGTGCATAAACACTGAAAATGATACTAAAATTTGACCTAAAAATATTTTTTTCTCACAAGTATATAATTTTCAAGCAACAATATCATTACCATTCTTTCTAGATTCTACTCAAAATTTTCGTTTCCAACATCTGATTAATAATATCTTTATACTGAGGTGAATAAACAAAGAAAATGACACTAGATTTAATACATGCATTTTTTTCTCCGCAAATATATGATAGTTAGATAATGATATCATTACCATTTTTTACGAGCGTATATTTATCCAAAAAAATGTACCACACCCTAATTCATTATATATGTGTTTTCATAATCAAATCTTTTAATCCATATTTAAGATGAATTTATTCATAAAAATTCCTACAATATATTGATAAAATCAAAATGATAAAATGGTGTACAGTAGGTGTGCGCTTTCGTATGTGGGGTTGTACAACTAAAAGAGTTATATAGAGCCTCCATATCAATATTCCAACCACCTAACAGGTCTAATAATATTATAATTCTAGGAATATAACCCATTTTCTTTTTGGTGGAATTTCTAATGCTTAAGTACAAGTAAATGTTCTGAAATTCCACCATTTGATAATTTCTAAATTATCTAGATAGGAATTGCATGAATTCAACCTTTTAGACTTTCCAAAGTGACTTTTGGATTCGTTAGGAGATTTCTTTTTTAATTTTCTTACTAGAATATTAAAAAATAGTAATTCTAACACCATTCCTATCAAATGGGACTCATTAGCATTGCCTAACTGATCAGTTTCATTAATGGCTTTGAATAATTATGTTCACTCCATTTTTTCAATCACTAAAATTTTCTTGTTAATTAACATTTTGATTTTCATAAACCCAACTTTTTACACACTAAGAATTCATAGAATTCAGCCTGGTGGTTGTCTGGGATTTTAAATGTTGGTATTTGAAATACCGCTAAATTCTAGAATTCTGAATTCTCTATTTCATTGAAGGCCTGAATTTTTATAAGAGAATTCTAAATTATTTGGCTCTACAAATTTCCTCTTTCATAAGTAGAAGAATTTCTAATTGGAATAGGAGCCTTTTATATATTATTTATGTACAAATTCAAGTGCAAATTGTCCAAAAATAAAAAAATAAAAAAATGAAAGGAGAAACGTTAACATAAAAAGACTACAATCATCTATTCCAACCATTCATCCAAAATAAGTTGGAATAATTTTACCATGATATTGCATATATTGTATTATTTGATTCATTATAAAAAAGTTTATAAAATGAGTGTTTCCTGACAACTTTATATTATATTAGAAGTGTCATAAATTTCTAATGGTTAGACAAAGTCACATCTTTTTCGTGACTTGTGACTAATTGCACACACTACATAAATGCATTCCTATCTTTTTCCTTCATAAATACATGTTCAAATATATTTTTAAGTAGTAAGATGACAAATAAATTTAAAAATCATTAGAGAATTATTGAGATACTGGAAGAAAATGAAAAAATAAGGTCCTCATTACTATAGCTAAATACTAAGTAAAGAGGAAAAGCAATGGTAGAATTAAGGCCATAGTTAATATTTTTTTCTAGTTAACATATTTTCAGAAAATAACATGCAATCATTTTCAAGTCAGGTAGTAATACGCCCATCAAGTAGTAGAAAGCTATAAACCAATAAATTTATTTTTTTTAAAAAGAGAGCATGCACATTACTATATAATTTTTATTTTCTACTTAGAAGCAAAAAATATAAATCCTTAAATAAAAGGAGGAACCTTTAAAAACCAACAGAAGATTAGGAGTGCCTCCTTTGGAGAGATTTATCAAGAGGAGAAAAAAAATGGAGAGGGATGAGGAATGTGGAGAAGAAGTACCTTTGGAGATCATTGTCGCGGTCTGAGAATCGAAGATGGATATGTTCGTTGGAGATGACTAGAAGCCGCTCATTATCTCCTTCGAGATTTTAGATGGATGGAGTTTTTGGAATCCTTGCTCTATGGTATTTGGAATTTTAGATTAAGAGGTATATGAAAAGGCTGGCATTTCAAATAGCACTAAAAATCTGCTAAAGAAACAATGAATTTTTTATAGGTTTTTCAAATTCCCAGACAATCAAAATTATTGTCATAAATTCTGCTAAAGAAAGAGGCCTCAAATCTATTCGTCGTCCTTAAATTGACGAGGCTTACAACATGTGACCAATTTTCATAAATCATCTCCACTCATATTAAGTTCCAGACTTCCATCCCCAGCCTCCACAAAGACTTCTAAACTTTCC
The DNA here is from genome assembly GCA_037013555.1 of Sextonia rubra. NCBI lineage: Eukaryota > Viridiplantae > Streptophyta > Magnoliopsida > Laurales > Lauraceae > Sextonia > Sextonia rubra. Next base: position 2,776,804 of record JASUAD010000027.1, read on the forward strand.
AATTTGGTTATTTCACCCAAATTAGCCCCAATCTCCCATTCTCTTTCCCCCATCATCTCTATATAAGAAGACACTAGCAACAAATACCCGTGCTAAACAAATCCAAAAATGAAAATAAAAATAGAACTATATTCAAAATTAGTATTTTTAACAATAACAACGACAATAATAATGCGCCAAAATCAATAGCAAAATCTTAAAACATATGAGAGTCACATGGTCAATAGGTCCGACGTAGAGGGATACATTGGCTAGATCTATTGAGTTCTATGTAATAGGAATGATGGTGGTAAGATTGATGAATGACAATCGTATGAGCTAAAGGTTCAGGTTCAAACCATTTCTTAAAGTTTAAGGTGTTTGTATAATAGTTGCATGATCAGGTGGGTTCTATTTTTTGATTTCATGTAAGGGTCTAAAATTTCGATGGATTGTAACGTTGTGTGTTTTAGTAATGACTTGAAGATTTTCTTTGATATACACACACAAACTAGCAACGAAGGCTCAGCCCAGCTATTATATTGCAAATCTAAGTTTTAATAAAACGGGGCAGTTTCTAGTTTTACTAATTTTTTTTAAAAATTTAAGATGGCTATAATAAATGTTAATTGATACCCACATGTAGAAGAAGAAAAAAAAGCTTCTTATGATAAACCGAAATTAATTAGACAATCATAAATAAGAACTCTCAATGTAGTTAATGACATCTTTCATATTAAAGCAGGTAGCAGAAGCAATGCACTAAAAATTTTGGGCTGGTCATCAAAAGAATGAATTAAGGTTAGATTAATCTGATTCAATGGGTGGTTCACTTTGGTTAAACACTTGAGTTAGCATGAAATAAAGGGAACAAATATTATGAATAAAAGTTCTGAAATATGTTTTTAAAAAAAGTTATAAAAGTATAAACAACTTAAATTTTGTTGAAGTTAATGATCCAATTCTAAATTTTTTTTTAGAATTTACTTTTTAATATCTTGATAAGGAATCGAATGAGCTAAAGTATTTTATGTAGTTGCTTTATATATATATATATATATATATAAATTCCTTGGTTACCAATATCTGCTAAATGTGCTAGACTTAGACTTTCTTTAACCACCGCCTGTTCAGTAAGTGGGTCAGACTTGATTCTAAAAAGTTTGTGTATAGTTATCTATATCGATAGGTCTTCGTATGTGAAGTTTCAATCTAAAACTTTGGGTAACGTGCTTATCAGGCAGGGCCCACCTCTTCAATGCTCTGGATTGAGAGTTCAGATGTGCATGTAGTCCAGTCGAACATTTTGCAGTATATACACTTCTCCATTATAGTCCAAATCAAACTCGTATGAATAGGGTGATTGGATATAAGCAAATACGTTTATTTAAAGCATATTTAGAAATGAGATCTTGGCATTTGTGGGCTCCTAAGAGGTTAATGGGTGGGTCCAAACCTAAGCTTCAGTCTGGACATTAACAATTTACCAAAAAATAAATGTTGAAATTCCATTTTGTCAAATGGAAGGACTTGGCCCCAGCCAGAGCCTTACAAATTTTAGGCGATCCTAATGACCTCTGCAGCAGCATCTTTCTTGACCATGTCATCTTGGCTGGTGCTTCAATCCAATTCATGACTCCAGCCTCTTCCATCTCTTGCCTTGTAGTTCTTAACAAACCAAGAGATATATTGTTGTTTGTTATGGTTAAAAGAGTTTTCACACAACAAATGTAGGTTAGGCCCAACTATGATCACATAATCACCATCAGTAATAGCATAAACTTCATCTTATCAATAACTCAAGGCTGGTTCTCTTATAAAGGTAGTGGCCCGTTACAACTATAACTGACTCCAGTATGATTGAATTATAGGGAAACATTAGATTATACAACGTTATAATCTTCAAACTCATTGTAACAAAAGCTAACAAGATCATTCCCCAGACAGCCAAATTAATGTGCAAGTCCTTCTCCCTTGGCCTTCACTGGATATTTATTCCTTCCTTCTCTATACTACTCTGATTGAGAATAGTGAGATATGTTAAAGGTCTCGGGTTACTAAATAAAGGTTTGAAGACAATTATATATTGTATTGATAAAAAAATATAATGAATTATTTTCATCAATGAGAGGGTAGGAGTGTGAGTTTTATGTCATCTTCTCTTTCAACTGTATCAATTCTGCTACAGTCGTTCAAGGAGATCGATAAATGTCTAAATTTTCTTTGGGAAAGTTACATCAAGTATCAAAACTACCTTAAAAAAATTAAACAAAGAATAAAAAGTAAATACGGACATGATGACGAGAATACAAGCATACTTACAGGATGATGGAAAAGTTTTAGCATTTTTTTCTTCTCCATATTCTTTTCAAAACTAAAGTGATAAAAGACATGAGTTAAAGATAAAAAGAAGAAAAAAGAGATAGAGATTGAGGAAAGAATGGATGAATTAGAGCTAAATATAAAGAACACGGGACTTATTTTAGGAGATTTCCAGAATAATATGGAAGGATGGTATGCTCTAGTGTGTGTAGAGAGATGTGTGGCAGGGAGAGATTTTAGGAGAATAAATTGAATAGATGAGTGAGAGATTTTAGTGATGAGATTTTAAATTTTGATTATGTGTGGGGATAGAGATTTTAGTAGGCTATTCGTTACTGTGTGTCATGCCTCGAATTTTTATTATTGGGTCATACCGGTTTATTGGGTTTGAGTTGAATTGAGGAGTGTATACGGGCCAAATAAACACTTTTGGCCGTTGGATTTACGTTATTGGACCTTTTTTGGGCCAATAGACTCTTGTTGAAATTTTAAAAAACTTACTAGAAAGCAGGGGGCCTTTCCTTGTAATTTAGAAAAACCCTCTCTCTATATAAACTCTACTCTTAGGGTTTTCCCCCCTTTCTCCAACCCTCTTTTTTTCTTCTTCAACAAAAACCCTACAAGCTCTTAAGGGGAAAACTAAGGTGGGGTCTTCCAAGCTTTGATCTTCAAATCTGTTTTGGGTTCAAGATCCAAGCAAGTGGATAGTTATAAGCAATGGCTTTTGGTTGTTTGTAATATATTTTGGTTGCGTTTTGGTTAGTATGATTTTGTAGAGTTTCTTCGTTTGGATTCAAACTTTCATTTGATTTCGTCGTTCGATTTAGTATCTTGATTTTGGATCAACTAAGATTGAGATTTCTTTTCTTTAAAAAAAATATATATACGAGTTTGTCTGGTTTTAAAAAAAAAATCCCGGTGCTATGCAGCGCAGGCGCTGCTGCCTAGGTCCGATGGTTCTATGAGAATGTGACAGATGGTATCAGAGCCGGTCAAGCTCTAGAAGTTCTAAAAGATGCTAGAATGCAGGTCCGATGTGAGGATTAAAAACATTAAGTGGAACGTTGGGGGTTTTTGGCGTTCATAATCGTATTTGAACTTTAGCAAATGTTTAGAGGTTACAGGAGTTCGTTACTTTCCACATTTTTGGTCGTTCTATAGCTAATACATGAGTGGATCACTAAAGAGATGGCTTGGATTACTTTTCGTAATTAGTTCCATGATAAGCACGTACCGGAGCATGTTCGCATTCAGAAGCGAATAGAGTTTAATAGATTGAAACAAGGGAATCTGTCTGTTCGGGAGTATGAGTTGCAGTTTATTCGTCTCTCTTGTTTCGCACCAACCTTCATCACTCTAGAAAGCAAGAGGCTTCTACGGTTTTTCGATGGCCTTCGACCAGATATACTACTTCACGCCAAGTCACAAGTTCTAAATACTTACTAGGCATTTTTGGATAAGGTATATTGGGCCAAGGAGGTAATTGGGTGCATAGCCCCTACAAGCCAACCCAAGCAGAAAGTTGCTCCGTCTCCAACCCCACAACACCAATTCAAAAAGCAAAAGAGGGAGTCTTGTGGCATTTGTGGCAATAATCACTCTACATCTAAGTGTTGGAGACAGACGGGGGGGGGGGGGGTGCTTTTCCTATAGAGACACTAGTCATCAGGTCAAGGATTGCCCTAAGAAGAAAGGTCAGCAGTATGGGTAGGCATCTATACAAGGGGCTCCTATTCAAGCACATCCGCTGAGACAGATAGCACTAGCTCCCCCGTAGTAGCAACGACCCCAGGCACCGCAGCAATAGATGTAGTTGTATCGACCTCCCCAGCAGCCCCGACCTCAGAAAGGACCTCAGCGACCACAGGGGCCTAACAGACAACAATCAAGGCCACAACAGGCATGCAGAGTGTATGCCATGACCCAGGAGCAAGCTGATATTGCAGAGAACATTGTGGAAGGTATTATTTCTATTTGTGATAGTCATGCTAAAACTTTATTTGATCCCGGTTCTACGCATTCCTATGTTTCCCCTAGTTCTGCCTTGAAGATTGGTGTTAGAGCAATTGATTTGCCGTATGATTTAATTGTAGCCACCCCGATGGGTAAAAAGGTTAGTTGTTTGAAATACTACCATAATTGTAAATTGGTGATAAGTGGAGTTGTGTGTCACAACCCGGGCCCAGGAGTCCGGGGGTTAGCAAAAGCAAAACCGATGACACACATACTTCCGTGCCTGTACACGTAGACTTGGTCTAAATGCACACGCACAAGGGAAGTTCACACGTGCCAAACATGTACGCGGAAGCTGTAGATATCAAAACATTAAACTACACAATTCAAGAAGAGAAATACGAAAATGAACTGACATATATATATATCTGAATGTTTTACAGAAAGAACAAAATGATATATACAAAGCATGACGTAACAAGCGTGATAGATCTCAAAAGAAGACTCCTATGCCATGTCATGTATGTCCAAGACGCTCTCCGATAGAGTGATCACATCCACTCCTCTACGCCTGATAGGGCCTCGGGGATCTCATCTAGAGTTTGGCTGACCGACGGGGGGTCGGTATGGGTATCTGAGCCTGCAACACCACAAACAATTCGTGAATACAACGATTCAGCAAAGTATAAACCATAACAGTTAATGCATGCTGTGTCTAATTGAATAGAATAAAGACAGTCATGTAAATCAAAGTAAGTCACATTCGTATACTAAGCTGTCGTGCAAGAAAGAATATGCAATACGAATCAATGTATACATGTTGTGTACATAACTAGTTGGTGACTACATTGCCATATGCTCCCAAAAGAGGGATCTTATATCGTGCAGAGAACACCATTGTCCTAGCCAGGGTACAAATGGGTCTCGGGTTCTTGGGGTTTGATTTCCTAAGACGTTTCCTTACTGCAGCAAGGTCATGAAACTACACCAAATTCACCCCGTCGGGATCCTAAGGCTGAGGCTAAGTAGTGCCTGACCATACAGAGTCAATCATGAAAACCCTGAGTAGATCGTGACAAGCATATCGTGCGTGTACATCCAATAACAAATATACATATATACTCAAGGTGAACACATAGGATGACTTTTGACGTGATATGCAATGATCTGTTAAAGAGTGGAGATCAATGATTAACATACAACATGTTATACAAGCAAATCATACTAGATAGAATCACCTTCATTTACTAGCCAATTCTAATATAATTATCCAGTGTTTTTAACCGTGCATGATGATGTAGTTTTAAGTTATTCGATGCACCGTTGTCTAGTGTTGCATTGTATTGGCTGGTACACTGAAGTCCCTTAAACCAACACCCATGGGGAGGTGCTTAACAACTGGATAATGAACATGAAGGATTCGCAGCCCTTGAGATCATTCATGTCATACATTCATACCATTGGGCAATTCTAGGTGCTCTACATTCTATTATGAGGGTCATAGCGGTCTTTTCATTACACCTATCCTTGTTATTCATTTTCCAGGGTTGGTACGGCTTGGCCGTAGGTGAACATACGGCTTAGCCGTAATATGCACTGCGGCTCCACTGCGGTTCCCTTTACTGTTCACCCGCAATTACGATTCACCCGTATTTCATTCTACGGCGTCGTCGTGTGCTGTTCTACGGCTTAGCCGTGGCTGGGCCGTAGAAGGTCTGTCATTTGCTTACCTTCAGTTCATTCCAAAGAAGACACCATGTACTCATCTACGGCTGAGATACGGCTTAGCCGTAGGGCAATATACGGCTTAGCCGTGTCCTGGCCGTAGAAGAAAACTGGGATTTTACCCTCTCTGGACTTTAAGCCGTAGGCGATTTACGGCTTAGCCGTATATACACGGGGTTGAATTCTGAATCAACTACAGAAAACCTGTAAAGACATCAGATATGCACATTTCCAACAGAGAAAGGAAGAATGCTAGCAAATTGGGCTGTAAACATGTTTTCTCTGCAAACTCACGTAAAGTAAACAAAATCATACAAATACCAACATGGGTTCTTACAGATTATGGTTATACATGCCTTAATGGAATCCAATTACACCACTTGCTGTCTTTGGCTCATTCACAACCACACCAATCACTGCTAGCATGCATGTATGAGGAAGAGAAAGAAACATCAAGGGCAACATCATGAAATCATAGAAACAAGAAGAAGAAGAAGAAGAAGAAAAAGATGGGGGAGATGGAGAAGACTCCTAACTCACCTCACACCAGAGAATGACAAATCAAATTCCCTTAATTTGGCTTGATCGAAGGAAAAGGAAACTCAGGAGAGGGAGAGAGAGCTCCACGTGAACAGTGAGAGAAGAGAGTGAGAGAGAGAGTTTGAGTCGATGAAGTGGAGCTTTTATAAGGTAAGTGAAAGTCAAATTTGCAATGAAGTCCAAGGCATAAATCAATTTCCAGTTTGATTCAAATCCGGGTCCAGTGGAATCATACGACATCGGTCGCAAATGATGTAGTTATGAAAGTGAACGAGCTCAACGAAAGACACGTGTTGACATCAAGATAATGCAAAAAAGACCATGTCGAAGAAAAGTTAAAATTACGAAAAAGGGCTTGATCTACCTAATCCAGGTCAAACTCAACCCAACTACTTATCCATAACCCGCGACGAATCCAAAACAAAAGCAAAACACAATTACCAATTAAAACAACTGTAATTAGGTGCTAAACGACGTTAAGCTGGGTCGGAATGTTACATTGTGTTTAAGGCCAATTTAATACTATTGATGATGAATGACTTTGATGCCATTTGGGTATGGATTAGCTTGCTACTCATAGTGCAGTTATGAATTGTTGTGCCAAGACAGTGAAGTTAACAGCTGATAACGGCACTGAGGTGCTATTTGTGGGATCTAAGAAGAAGGTTGTTACTCATGTGATCTCAGTTATTAAGGCTATAAAGTTATTGATGAAAGGTTCCGAGGGGTATATAGCGTTTATCACGGAGGATAACGGACTAAAGCGGTGGAAGAGATGCCAGTGGTATCTGAGTTCCCGGATGGTTTTCCCGATGATATTTCCGAATTGCCGCCAGTCCGTGAGATTGACTTTGCAATCGAGCTTATGCCGGGCACAGCTCTGATCTCAAAAGCCCCTTATAGAATGGCCCCATCTGAATTGAGAGAACTCAAGGAGCAATTGCAGGAGCTGTTGAATAAGGGTTTTATTAGACCGAGTGTCTCTCCTTGGGGGGCTTCAGTGTTATTTGTGAAGAAACAGGATGATTCTATGAGAATGTGTACCACTCCGACCCGATTTGATCCGGATTAGTGGGTAATTGCGTGTGATTTTATCGTTAAGTGTGTTTTGGCTTTTAGTTTTCGCCTTAGAGAGATCGTTTGGGTTGAGTTGACTTGGTTTTGGTAATTCGAGCCCTTTTTCGTAATTTTGAATTTTGATTGACCTTGTCAGTTTTGCGTCATTCTGACGTCATTGCGTGTCTTTCGTTGAGCTTGTCAATCTTTGTAACTGTCTTGGATCCGAATGATTTCGTTTGTTTTCGTTGGATCGTCAGTTGACTCAAACTGACATTTATGTAAGTTGTTTGGACTTGTTTGTAATTTGGACTCATTTTAAGTTATAAATATCCCAACTACTCTCTTTCTTTCTCTCGATCATCTCTGTCTCTCAGCTCGTTTCTCTCTCTCCCGTTCAGCTCTCTTTCTCTCTTTCCTTCTTCGTCTCTGTTGCGTGAGGGAGGAATAAAGGAGCCAAGTGTGTGTGTTTCCAGTGGACTGAGCCAAAGCAACGACGTGAGTTCGTCTGTGAGGCAAGTATAAGCACAAGTAGTATGAACACCGATTGATAGTGTTTTGATTGTTTCTATCTTACTTCTTGTTGTATGTATCAATGTTGGACAGCCCTATTAAGTTAGTTTTGATGTTATCTTCCTGTTTTCAGTCGATTTCAGTGGAAAACATTCGCTTTCTGTATGACTGTAACTGTTGCAGGAAAAATGACTCCGTGCATTCACGGCTACACCGTGAAATGTGCTACGGCTAAGCCGTGAAATGGCTTACGGCTAAGCCGAGACCCAACCGTAACCCTGACCGTAGAACAGTACAGACTGACATCCGAAAATAACTGAGAGTTGGCAAAATGCTACTCTTCTACAGCCCAGCCTGACCTAAGCCGTACACTGTACTACGGCTAAGCCGTGGACCAGGATACGGCTGAGCCGTAGAGTCAAATACGGTTGAGCCGTAAATACGGATGGACATTTTGGGGAACCTCGGCTCAGCCGCAGTGCAGATTACGGCTACGCCGTAAGATGCCTCGGCTAAGCCGTAAGGTCACCTACGGCTACACCGTAAGATGCCCGAGAAAGGAATCAAGAAAAGGACTAGGTTTAAGCAAAAGACCGTATATGACTTTCATGTTAGAATGTAGCTAACCTGAACATGCCCAATGGAATGTCTGAATGACATGAATGATCTCGAGGCTGTGAATCATTCATGCCCATTATCCAGTTGTTTAGCACCTCCCCATGGGTGTTGGTTTAAGGGACTTCGGTGCACACTCCAGACACTGCAACACTAGATAATGGTGCACCGGACAACTTAAAACTACATCAACATGCACGGTTAGAAACACTGGATAAATAGATTAGGATTGGCTTGTAATTGACCTTGATTCGTAAAAGTATTCCAATTTGCACAATATATTGATTTCGGTTATGCCCTCTTATGTGTTCTGCGCTGGACCTCTCGATTCTGTGGGAAATGCAGCAACCCCAGAGCGAAGCCCGGGCGGGACCATTCTATTATTGTGTATTGTGTTTACCGTTGCTCCACTGGAGTACTTGAGTCAGTGATTATTTGTTCTTGGTATCTAATTATCCGTGCTTCTTTTACTGCTTATCCGCATTCAGTATTGCTTATTCGTGTTCAGTATTAGTATCAGTATATCAGTATCAGTATATGTGATGCACTTCCTATTGTTCGTTCAGTGTGATATGTGAGATCTGTATGTAATATGATTGATTGATTGAGGTGCATCATCTGATTTGATTGTGATTGTTATATGGCACTACTGAGCCTCAGCCTTATGATACCCGACGGGGTTAACTTTGGTTTAGTTTATGTGTTTGCCTCTGCAGAGTGTTCTGTCCTGGGACTCCGGACCCCGGGAACTAGAGACCCATGCGTACCCTGGCCCGGTCGCTGGTGTTCTCATTCCGACTGCTCTCGAAAGGGAGAAAATGGCCAATGTAGTAGCCACTTTGACTGTTATCTGTTTATGATTCTGATAGCATGCTTATTCATTTGCACAATTTGCTTAGTATACGAACATGATTTATATGGATCTTGCACTGTGACTATTACTCATTATTAGACACAATTCATGTTATCTTCTTGTGGCTTATATTTTGCTAAGTCGTTGTACTTACGAGTTGTCTTGGTGTGTTGCAGGCTCAGATCCCTCTCCCGAACCTGCGTCGGTCGACCCGACTTCAGGAGAGGCTCGCGAGGCCCCCTCCGGCCTAGAGGAGTGGACTTGATCCATCCTCCAGAGTACGGTTTGCATCATTTTGTTCTCCCCATTCTCTGAGTCTGGGTCTATTGGGGGATTTTTCTGTAATTGTACCGTGGGCTTTACTTGTATCGGTATTTTGATTTTTGATTGTTGTAAGCCCTCTCTATTGTCATACGTTCTTGTATATTCTTGTCATCAGTTAATGTTTTGCAATCTATTATGTCTTTTGATACTTGTGGTATGTCTTGATACGTACAGCTTCCGCGTACAGTTGTTTGCACGTATGAATGATCCCTTGTGTGTGTATGCTTGGACGGGGTCTAAGTGTACGTGCACGGGAGTACGTGTGTCATTGGTTGGACTTTCTCTGACCCCCGGTCCCTGGGCTCGGGTTGTGACAGAATGTGTATTGATTATAGGCAACTGAATCAAGTGACCATCAAGAACAAGTATCCTTTGCCGAGAATCGATGAATTATTTGATCAATTGCAAGGTGCTCAGTATTTTTCTAAGATTGATCTGAGGTCAGGATATCATCAGTTGAGGGTATGAGATCAAGATATCCCAAAAACTGCATTCAGAACTAGATATGGTCACTACGAATTTTTGGTGATGTCTTTTGAGTTGACAAATGCGCCAGTAGCTTTTATGGCTATGATGAATAGCGTTTTTGCACAGTACTTGGATAAGTTTGTGGTGGTGTTTATTGATGATGTACTTGTATATTCGAAGAGTCAGGAAGAGCATGCTCAGCATCTTCGTGTTTCATTGCAGTTATTGAGGGAACACCAATTGTATGCTAAGGCAAGTAAATGTGAATTTTGGTTGGAACAGATAGGATTTCTTGGTCACATCATCTCTAAGGAAGGTTCAGCAGTGGACCTAGCGAAGATTGAAGCAGTGGTAAAATGGGATAGGCCAAAAACAGTGTCGGAGATCCAAAGTTTCCTAGCCCTCGCAGGTTATTATCGCAGATTCGTGGAAGGATTTTCCTCAATAGCAGCCCCACTATCGAGATTGACTTGTAAGGGAGTTCCTTTTGTGTGGAATGAGGATTGTGAACAAAGTTTTCAGGAGTTGAAAAGAAGGTTGACTACAGCCCCTATTTTGACCTTACCTGCTGGTAATGATGGTTTCGTGATTTACACCGATGCATCCGGAGTTGGACTTGGTTGTGTTCTTATGCAACATGGGAAGGTGGTGGCTTATGGGTCTAGACAGTTGAAGGATCATAAACGAAAGTATGCAACCCATGACTTGGAACTTGCTGCAGTAGTCTTTGCTTTGAAAATGTTGAGACATTATCTTTACGGAGCCACTTTTGAAGTACATTCAGACCATAAAAGCCTTCAGTATCTCTTTACACAGGGTGATTTGAACATGAGACAGAGGAGATGGATGGAGTATATTAAGGATTATGATCTTGGGTTGAAGTACCATCCTAAAAAGGCTAATGTAGTGGCAGATGCTCTAAGTAGAAAAGCAGCGTTCACTGGATGATTAATTGCAGAATACTTCTGGATTCGATGTTTGGAAGATATGAATGTTTACTTTCAGCTTATCAGTAAGCAAGTAGTATTGGCTAGTATATTCTCGTGGGAACCCGAATTACTTCCGAGGATTAGAGAATACCAGTTACTAGACCCTGAGATTACAAGAATCAAAGATCATATGGTGAAGAGGCCTAATTTTAAGTTGGAAGATAATATTTTACATTATAAAGGCAGAATTTGTGTGCCTGATTTTCCAGAATTGAAGGATGAAATCATGGTCTAAGCACACTATACTCGGTATACTATTCATTCAGGCAGTACCAAGATGTATCGTGATCTGAAAGATTACTATTGGTGGAAGAATATGAAAAATGATATTGCAGAATTTATTGGAAAATGTTTGGTCTGCCAGCAGATTAAAGCAAATTATAGGAGACCCCCAGGTCTTTTGCATCAGTTGGAGATTCCTCAATGGAAGTGGGAGCACGTCACTATGGACTTTGTGTCTGGATTGCCTCAAACTAGGAAGGGATTTGATGCTATTTGGGTGATAGTGGACCGTTTGACTAAGTCAGCCCACTTTGTACCATTCAAGACTGGTCAAGGAATGGAGAAAATGGCAGATTTGTATATTAAGGAAGTGGTGAGATTGCATGGAGCACCAGTTTCTATTGACTCCGATCGGGATAGTAAGTTTGTATCTCGGTTTTGGGTATCACTGCAGGAAGCCTTAGGAACCAAGTTGAATTTTAGTACAGCCTATCATCCCCAAATAGACGGACAAACAAAGCGTATGAACCAAACATTGGAGGATATGCTAAGGGCATGTGTTTTGGATTTCAAGACTAGTTGGGATGAAAGTTTGGCTCTATCAGAATTTGTGTACAACAACAGTTACCACTCTAGCATTGGCATGGCACCTTTTGAAGCTTTGTACGGAAGAAGATGTCGAACCCATATATGTTGGTCGAATTTTGGAGCTCGTGGTTTTCATGGACTGTCTGTGGTTGGTGAGTCCAATGACAAGATAAGACAGATTCGGGAAAGGTTGAAGGTTGCCTGTAGTTGCCAAAAGAGTTATACGGATAAATGGAGGAGAGAGTTGAAATTTGAGGTTGGTGACCATGTATTTATGAAGGTATCACCTACACGTGGTACATTATGGTTTGGGCAGAAAGGAAAACTTTCCCGAAGATATGTGGGACCATTCCAGATTATCAGCAAGATTAATGACGTGGCTTATCGGTTAGCACTGCCACCAGAGTTGTCGGGTGTTCATAACGTCTTCTATGTTTCTATGTTGAGGAAGTATGTAACAGATCCTTCACACGTGCTGCAATATGAGCCATTGCAAGTGCAGGATGATACAACTTACACTGAGCAACCGGTAGGGATTGTCGATACCAAGGAGCAGGTGTTGAGAAACCGTGTCATCCACTGGGTGAAGTTTCAATGGAGTCATCATCGCCCAAAGGAAGCAACGTGGGAGCTTAGAGACGAAGTGCAACGTCAGTATCCGCACCTTCTTCCAGAGGTATGTTCGTCATTTGGAGGACCAAATGTCTTTTAAGGGGGATCAGATGTCATGCCTCGAATTTTTATTATTGGGTCATACCGGTTTGTTGGGTTTGAGTTAGATTGAGGAGGGTATACGGGCCAAACAAACACTTTTGGGCCTTGGATTTACGTTATTGGACCTTTTTTGGGCCAATAAACTCTTTTTGAAATTTTGAAAAACTTACTAGGCTTGTAATTTAGAAAAACTCTCTTTCTATATAAACTCTACTCTTAGGGTTTTTCCCCCTTTCTCCAACCCTCTTCTTTTTTTCTTCAACCAAAACCCTAGAAGCTCTTTAAGGGGGAAACCAAGATGGGGTCTTCCAAGCTTTGATCTTCAAATCTGTTTTGGGTTCAAGATCCTGGCAAGTGGATAGTTGTAAGCAATGGCTTTTGGTTGCTTGTAATATATTTTGGTTGTGTTTTGGTTAATATGTTTTTGTAGAGTTTTTTCGTTTGGATTCAAACTTTCATTTGATTTCGTCGTTCGATTTAGTATCTTGATTTAGGATCAACTAAGATTGAGATTTCTTTTCCTTAAAATATATATATATATATATAAATACGAGTTTGTCTGGTTTAAAAAAAAAATCCCGGTGATATGCAGTGCAGGTGCTGCTGCCCAGGCAGCAGCGCAGGTAACAGGCAGCAACGTGCTGCATGCCTGCCTACCAAGCCGGGCCTAGCCTGGCTGGGCCTAGCAGCACCCGGCCCGGGTGCTGCTGGGCCCAGCTGCGGCTCGGCCAGTTTGATGCATGCCGGGCGCTACTGCTAGGCCCAACTGCGGCTGGGCTGGGTTGATGGCAAGTTGGGCCCACTTGTTTTTTTTAAAATATATATATTTATATAATTGTAATTAGAATTTTAGGTTATTAAATATAAACATTACAGTATTAATATGTGGTTGATGGTTTAGAAGATTAAAGAAAATGTGGTTATACTAATTAATTATTAAATTAGATATGATTAAAAAAATTCAATTATGATTGTTATAAAAGTAGTTAGGGACCTGGTACTTGAGATTAGTATTTTTATTTAGATTGGTTACCAATTAACTAAGATGTATTTGGTAATTATTAAATCTTAACTAGATTGTATTTATAATTCTAATTTGGATTTCTAAATTGAGTTTGATTTCAAGCTAGGGTTCGAAATTTGTACCTTTTGTTTTGAATAAAATAATAAAGTGTATTTATACACAACAATGATATTACGGAATTAATTATTTCCTTTCCCCTTTTGATCATGACTTGATTTAAATTTGGATTTAAAATTTAAACATCTTTTACCCAATTAGTAAAACATACTAAATATATCTAATTAGATTAGATAAATCATGTCCTTTTAGAAAACTTAGCTGGATGCTCACATGAGAATTGGATTAAGTGCAGAATGAGAATGTGAGGTTCGGGATGTACTACATGATAGGCACCAAATGTAGTATAACGGCATCGTGGACTCATATTTCCTTGTGATAGAGAGTTGGTTCTCATGTGTATATTTAACTAGTTATGACCGTTAGGTGGTTAGTGCTTACTCTCAGAAAACTTGAATTAACACTCATTCATAATACACTTTCAAATTTTAAGGTCGAAATACCCAAATTGATATTAGTTGGAATATTGGGATTAAAGGTGTCATATCATGATTCATTCTGCATCTGTATACATATGTATTTGTAAATATGCACATTTATATACATATATATCTGACCGATTGCAGTTCGGAGGTAAACGTACGCAATTGGGTCAGCGTGTACTATGGATTATAGTATACAGCTGTGCCTTCTGTTATTATCTGCGGGAATACCCGTTTCTGTTATTATCTTCGAGATTACCCAATTCTGTTATTATCTACGGGATTACTCGTTTCTATTATTTATATGTGAGATTACCCGTTTCTTTATATTTATCCGCAAGAATACCCGTTTCTGTGCATTCATGCCATTGGGGTTTGCATCTGATTTATTTTGATTCGTAATAAAAAATATTATTTAATTCAGTTGATTAATCCATTGCTTGCAGTTTACCCTCTTGCCAGATTATGTCAATCTGACCCACTACTTTTGGGTGTTTAGGTTCCGTTATCGGTGCCAAACCGGAGGGTCAGGCGATGCAGGAAATTCCGCCAGATGGCGGAGTTGTTGAGTGGAGCACGGATGACATCATCTGATGTGTCATGGTGTGGTGCAAAGATTGAAAATCTTAGGTTTTGTAGTAAAGCCATGTTTGGCGCCATTAGTTTACAAATTTTTAAGTTTAATTGTTTTAGAATTATAATCTTAATTGTCATGCTTCGAAGCACTTGACATTGATTTCGTTATTAATGAGACTTGTTACATGGTTTTTATATGATATTCATCTGCGATGAGTATGGATTTCAGTTCCACGTGTGATTATGGTTGCTTGATCACCATGCATAACCTCACGAAGGACTTCGATCCACCCGGAATTGGGGCCCGTACTGTTATGTTAGAAAAAATTTTAATTGACCCAAATTCTCACACCCCTGGAACCAGGTTTGGATCCAGCCCAGTTTTGGGGGCGTAACACTGTGTGAGTAAAATGAGGGATAGGTTTTAGAGAGAGATTTTCGGGGAGGGGTAGACAATTTCAAATGGTTGAAAATGGGAGTCCTGTCTATGGATTATTTATGAAGTGATTTTAGGTGTGGGGGAGAGAATGAGAGATTTTAAGGAGGCCAATGCCATACGTAATTTTCTTAGAAGTTGATATGGTGCTTTAAAAAAAAAGAAAGAAAAATCAGGAGTACTGATGTTGCACCCTTCACAGGCCTCCATTTTTGTAGCTTTAATGTATATAATATGTAATTGGAAAAAGTGGAAAATTAAGAAAATAGAGAGAAAATGAGAGATTCTTTATTGAGAAGTTATGAAAAACTATGAGAGGAACATGCCTATTTATAGGTTAAGATAACCTCTTCACCATGAAACTTATTACAGTTGGAAACTAAGCCCACCTTATCATATGTGGGCATCCACACTAAGATATATCTCATAACACTCCCTCTTAGATGATCACCATTTAATAATAGTTGCTTCATTAAACTTTGCTAAGAAAAAATTTAATGGGAAAAAGCTAAAGCAAAGGCAAATGAGTGCAATGCTCTTTTATGATCATTGAATAGGAGCTAGACATGCATAATGCTGCCTCATTAAAACCTTTACCAGTAAAAACCAGTTGAATTAAAACTTATAAAAGGAAAAATAGTACAATGCACATATGTCTTGAGTAGTTTGCTTCAAGATATCCTAACCTATCATACCAAAGAATTAAGACCTTAGGATCACTAAGCTTTGGGCTTAGTTTTATTATGTTGCCCATAATAAACTGTGATTTAACATTGGAGATTGTCGTATAACATAATCCTAAAGAGAATGCACTTAGCTTTTCTAGTATTAGCTTTTGGCTTCCAATACTAATAATGATGCATAAATATTCTTTGTTACATTCACTTATAGTTTCTATGTGGTATTCATTCATTTTGATGTCTTTGAAGCTAAGTAAGTTTCTTTGGGAACTGCTTTAAAATAATGCATCTTGAATGAACATGTAGGTACCATTTGGTGACATTAAATAGCTCTTCTGGAGCCTTCAATTATTTAAACGAGACCAACTATGGTAGATACTTTGTGTGAATTGTATACCAACTTTGAGAAATAGTTTTGATTTTTCAGTTTAATATGTGTTGTGGTGCTATCTACCAGACATATATTATTTTCAGTTTCATACATTTCATGATCTATACCTTAAAAATAATAAACTAGCATAACTATTCAATCTCATAGTAAACCAAATTCTAAACCATTCACCTTTCAAAGTAAATATAATATCCAAACACAAGAATAAGTCCCAACATCTAACAAAAATATCTAAAAAAATGAATTCAAAATAAAATTTCTAAAATCATAATGGTAGTTGCTAGGTCTTTTAGACCATGCTTGGTAGTTCTCCCAATTTAGCTATAAATTCTTCATTACTAAGAGGATGGCCATCAGTATCTTCAAAGAAGTCTTGCCACTGTAAGTGTGTACCATCAACTTCACACCCCTTTAGTATAGATATTTATGCATCAAACCTTTCAACCTCATTTGTCTCCATAGAATAAACAGAACCTTTGCATTATTCCACCACATGTTTTGGTGCATGACAAGTTCATGACAATGCCCACTTTTCCCACAATTGTGGCAAGTATCATCTAGATAGTAAGTAGTATTTGCAGGTGGATTTTTATTCTAATTCCTCTTAGTGTGAGGAGTAAACCGCTTCTGGTGGTTTTTGAACTTTGGGTGGTTGGGACCACTATAACCACCTCTACTGAAGGAATTGTTGTGTTGTCTGCCTATATTATAGGAATTATGTCGTCCATGCCCCTTACCTCTACCTCTATTGTGACTAAAGTTGGCATTTGCTTTAGGAATTGTTATAGATCTAGTTGGTCGATCTAGAGTTTTGGTTTTTTATTAGAACTATGTTATTTTATTCGGCAACAAGAAGACAAGTTACAAGTTCAGAATATTTAAAGAAACTTCTTTGTCGATATTGCTGTGGTAAGAGCACATTTGCAAGGTCCCAACCCTAGATAATTATGATTTATAGTAATTAAATTGGTCTTACTTTAATTAATATGTTATTAGGCTAATTGAGCCTAAATCTCAAGAGGTTTGGGTCATGGACAGGTAGTTGGGTCAGGTTCGAATCTTATTAGGTAGCCCAGGACTTTTTCTATTTAGCATTTTCATAGTTTTGCATCATTAATGCATCATATTAGTTGCATCGGGTGAGTTACATTTTGTGGGACATCTTTCATGTTTGGCCCAATTTCATTCGGATTCAACCCAGCCCATTTAAGCCCAATTGACTTAAACTGGAAATATGCATAAAACAGGAGGGCTTACTTGTAAATTCCAGAAATTTCCTTCATTTAAAAACCCCAAGACCCCCCCCCCCCCCCAACCCAACGATCTTCTTCTTCCTCCATTTCAGTTGCTGCTGGTTCCTCTTCCTCTCCCATCTTCTTCCATCACCTTCTTCTCCAATCTAGCCTCCATTCCATGGTGCTTGGACTTGTATGCAAGAAGCTTGAGATCTCCTTCTTCCTCCTTGGTCTTCTTCAAGCTGTTTCTCCTCTTTGTTCTCATTCCAGATTTGCAGCCCCATCTTCTTCACAAATTGCTTACATAGACTTAAGGTAAGGAAACCCCATCTTCATTTGTGTTATTGAGTTCATTAGGGATAAGAAAACCCAAGGATTTGGCGTGCATGCATCTCATGCTTTTGTATTTCCATGCATGACCTAGATCTTCTTCTTAGGAGAGCTTTTGTACCTCTAATCAAGGGGCAAACTGATTTGAGTGAAGCACCAAACTTAAGGAAATTATAAGGATACATTTTCTTTATATGCATGGCTTTATTCTTTGATTCTTGATGGATTTTGTGATTTTACCCTTTTTACAGCTCAATGGAAAATGCATGGATTTGATGGTGTTTTGTGATGATTTTTGGATGAATAAAATGATAATGGTCCTTTAGGGAACCCAAGAGTGTGGAATGGAAGCTTGTAGGATGATTTGATTACAGGAAAAATGGTGTATTAGAAGAAGGAACCCCTTAGAAACTGAACATTCCCGTAATAGGGTGCTTCACAGGCAACTGGTCTATCCTGAAGCCAGATCGGTCGAATTGCCTTCCTGGTAGTCCGACCGGTCGGCCACCCAGTCCGACCGGTCGAATTTCCCTTCAGGAAGCGGTCCGATCAGTCGGACCAACACCCGATCGATCGGGTAGGTCTGACCTGTAACTTATAGAAATGTGTTCCAGAATGAGTTCTATGCTTGACTATGGACTATCTATAATCTATGGGATAGCCTAATGATGGGTTACTCCCTTAAACATTAGAAAGAGACTAAGGTATCTACCCACATCTACCATAGGTTATTGGTTCAACCCACGACCTTATAGGACCATAGAATTGGATCCTTTGCTACCCAAACTAGCCCAACCGTGACTAAACATGGAGAAGGAGGAGTGTTGAGCTGTCACTCTTTTCTTTTTTATTCTCTGATTAGTTTTCAATGTCACGTCATGGGTGTTAGCATAAGACGGAGTGTCCTATATATATATAAGGTAACACCTAGAATGGTAATACTGGGACACCGAATGTCTTATGAATACACCGTATTGAATGACCTTGGAAACCCGGATTATCTAGTATAGAATTGGCTAATAATTATCCTTGATAATCCCACAATCTAATTGCATTCATATTGATAGTAACCTTGACCTCCACATGAGAGTTATATCAGTTCGCGTCAATGATGAACATCATTTTACTTAGTTGCAATGCTTTGATTGATAATCCCAATAAGATTGAGTTACTTTCTGTATCAGCATAAACAGATCAGTATATAATAAGTATGGGCATCAGATTATTTCCGACATGCTTAGAGTCGGTGCCACTTAGCTTATACCCCATAGGAGGTTCGACGGGATCCCATGGGAGTATGTTATCAGTTGCCTATTGCAGTAGTATCAGAAGAGTGAGTCGATGCTCTTAGGG
The DNA here is from genome assembly GCA_037013555.1 of Sextonia rubra. Taxonomy (NCBI): domain Eukaryota; kingdom Viridiplantae; phylum Streptophyta; class Magnoliopsida; order Laurales; family Lauraceae; genus Sextonia; species Sextonia rubra. The sequence continues at coordinate 2,796,229 of JASUAD010000027.1, forward strand.
TAGCTAGTCGGTCATAGCTCGATCTCTAGTGATTTCCCACGAATTAGTTTACTCTCTTATTAGAGAAGAGATAGCAAATGTGGTTGCCATTTTGGTATAATATGTTCTTTATTCATAATTCCCTATTCATGCTAATTCATATGTATAAGTGCCTAGATTTCGACATTGATCTCTTTTAATTATTCTGTCATTTTAATTCCATTGATCTATCATATTAAGCTCATGTGTCCTTATATTTGCTTAACCGTCGTGTTTACCAGTTACCATGGTGTTACAGGTACAGAACCTGATGCCAGTCCGGCATTCAGCGCTCCCCCACCCCCTAAGGGAACCCCAGCGTTCCCTCAGGATATAAACCAGTTGAACGAGGAAGACATCTTTTCTTGATCCTCCTCCACAGTGCGCAACAGGTTTATTTTGGGATTGGACTTAGGGTTCATCTTGGCATTTGATACCTTTTGTATTATTATGAATTTTCATGTCTTATGCATGTAATTGGGATAATTAACAGACTTGTTTAGGTAATGGATTGAAATGAATGTTTTATAGATGCTTATGATATATATGCAGGTGTAATTTCCATGTTTCCACTTAAATGCCTTATGTTGATAATACGCGTTTGTAGATATTCCTCCCATGTACCTGTGGGATCACCCTTGTGACAGTTCGTACGTGTCTTGTCATGGCACGAATTGTCACGGGTACGTGTGTCACTCCTTGGACCCACAACAAATCCCCAATTCTTGGGTTCGAGGCGTAACAACATTCAAGGTGTGAAAGGTAGAAAGAGTTTTTTTTCTAACATCTGCTCATAAGTAACTTTTTCATCACATAATCTTAGATGTGAAACAATGTTGAAAAGAGTAAAGTTATATTCAGAAACCATCTTATAGTCCTGGAACCTTAGATTCAGCCATTCATTTTGAGCATTGGGTAGTATGACAATCTCCTGGTAATTATACATATTCTTTAGGGATTTCCAAAGGCCTAAAGGTCTTCCTTAGTGAGATACCCATTCTTTAAATCATCATGAATATGATGGCCTAGGAAGCACGGGTACTTCTAAGATGTACATGTACCCGTACCGGGTACTTACCCGTACACGTACCGGGTATGGGTACGACAAAAAATATATCGGATACGGTCAAACGTACTCAGTGTATTTTGACTTTGTGGGTACGGGATGAGTACGTTCCGATACTTTTGTAGAGTTTCTTTTTTTTTTTTGTAAAAACTTTTGTAAGAGTTTGAAAAGGCTAAAAATATAATTTTTAACTTTAGCCGTAACCATTCTCGATGAACTTAAAAAGAAAAAGGTTTTAGCCCTAACTCATTTCCAATCCCCTCATTTTCACTGGAAAAAATAAAATAAACTGAAAAAGAGGAAGAAAAAGAAGAAGAAAAGAATGCTGGATTATGAAATATAAAAAATAATATTACTGTTGCTCTTTTTTTTCATTAGGTTGAATTTATAATTGTATTAAGTAATTGTTAGCTTGTTGAGTCTAAGAATTCTAAATTATTTTAATTATTAGCATATTGCATTATGAAGATTATAAAAAAATATAACTCTTTAATGGACGTACCTCAGCCGTACCCGTATCTTGTTTTTTAAGGATTTTGCCGTATCAGCGTACTATACCGTACCCATATCGGTACCCATACCAATACCAGTGCTTCATAGATGATGGCGTTGAAAAATAAAGGCTGATGCTTTGTCCTCCAGGGATATCTTATTTCCTTTTTCGATGGCTTCACCAAATTTTTTCGATTGAAAATTGATCTTAGCATCCAATTGCCATGATAAGTAGTTTTTTCCATTAATCGCAAGAGCCTTGAAGTCAAGCTTAGCAATATTTGACATAACAGTAATACAAAATTATATATAGAGAGAAAGCTAAAAGTGTGCAGAGGAACAAAACAAACAAAAAAATGTAGAACTTCAAGTTCTTAATTCATGAATTAGAACTTCTAGTTCTGTCACAGCTTCAGATTTGGATTAGAACTTCTGGTTTTGTCAAGACTACAGGTTTGGATCAAAACGTTTCGTTCTGTCAAGACTTCAGGTTTGGATTAGAACTCCTAGTTTTATTAAGACTTTAGGTTTGAATCATAACTTTGGGTTTCAGGTTTAAATCAGAACTTCTAGTTCTATCGAGACTTTAGGTTTGAATCAAAACTTTTCTATTAAAACTTTAGATTTGAATTAGAACTTTTAATTCCGTCAAGACTTCAGGTTTGAATTAGAACTTTTGGTTTTGTTAAGTCTTCATGCTTAATTTTATAGCCTTGTATTGAGCGATTTTACATTGGATCTTAATATCAAAACTTCAAGTTTGATTATAAATATGAATCTACGGGTGCATATAAAAGTTCAAATCCTAGGACTGTTGATCCATTATACAGGGGACTTTGGGTCCAGATTATTATATATTTGATATGAAACTTCTGGTTCTATTTCATCATGGCACATTTTTCATTCTACTATAAATAGTAGTAATAGATTTAATTCAATTCAAGATAGTACATCAATAATAATAGTAGCAATAAACGCAAATCATGATTACCAACATCATCAAATTGTATGCATTCTAATTAATTTTAATTAAAAGAGGATTTAGATACCACTTATTGTATTTGAAGAAAATACCACCCTTTGTCCGAACTGCTAAATCATATTCTTGTTATTGTTAATGTATAGACCTGCTCGCAAGGATTCCATAGGCGGGGTGGATTGTTGATATGACTCTAGGTGGCCAAGATATCGCAATTTGAAGTTTAATGGTCAATCTGCACTTCTGCATGCGTCACCTGTACGGTCTCTACATCAGCTGTGCATGCCTATCTGCGTTAACGAATGTGCCAGTGCCCCTCCTAGTTTTGAAGCAGGCTGGATTGGATTGGGTTGGATCAGATCTGACCCAACCTTTTGAAGCAAAGATGACAAAAACTACTTGAATAGTCTTGGTCTCAGGTTTCTTTTCCTCCTTTACTTCTTGCAAAAAAGGAAGAAAATGAGCTAAATAAGATGGCTTGGCTTGAGCCAACATCCACCGCACCTTTTTGAGAGTTCTTAGATTCTGTTGCAGTGCAAATTGAAACTTCTCCTTCCCTTTTTTTTTTTCAATAAGGGGAAACTACTTGAATAGTGTTCTTCCTTTGATTCCTACTTTGATTCCTACTTCCAGAGACAAAGTGAAGACTTAATGCTAACGGAGAAAATCCAGATCTGCTTCAATCCTAACGGCGTCTATAAGATCAAGATCCTGCTGATAATGTGTTGTGAGTAAAAATTGGTAGATCAAGAAAATAGAGAGAGAGAGAGAGAGAGAGAGAGAGAGAGAGAGAGAGAGAGAGAGAGATTCTGTATTGAGAAGTTATGAAAAACTATGAGAGAAGTAAGCCTATTTGGAGGCTGAGACAACCTCCTCACCAAGAAACTTAATACATTAGGAAACTAAGCCCACCTTATCATATGTGGCCATCCACACTGAGATATATTTCATAATAATTATATATATTAGAGCTACAAAAAAGGAGGCCTATGGAGTGAGCCATGTCAGCACCCAGTGTTTTTCTTTTTTTCTAGAGTGTTATGTCATATTCTCACAAATTTACGTATGGCATTGGATTTACTAAAATCTCTCCCCCTACCATCAGTCACCCTAAAATCACTCCTTTATAGTCGAAAGTCTCTTCCTCTACCAACGATTACCCCAAAATCACTCCCTTATTCTAAATCGTTGATGGTAGACCCTTCTTTGCTTTCCTGTTGCCATAAGTTATTACCTATCATTGGAATGAAAATCAATCAACGTATGCCATTGGAAGTGATATGTTTGCCTAAAATCTTGCATGATATCATAAATATATTTAATGAGAAATGGAGCAATTTAAAGGATACACTCAACAAATTTAATCTTCATCCCTTAAATTACACTAACAAATCTCAATTTAGATTCTAACAAATCTCAATTTAGATTCTAACTTACCTTACTCATCACCTTAGTCATAAACATGTTTAAGATAAAGGTAGCAATTTAAGGGATATTAAGGCCGGGGCTAACCTTAATCCAACATCTTTTCCCATAAATTACACTAATTTATTTCAATCAAGATTCTAACTTACCTTAATCTTCACTTTAGTCATAAACATGTTTAACGATAAAGGTAGCAATTTAAGGGATATTAAGGCCAAGGCTAACCTTAGTCAAATATCCTTATCTTTATATGCTTTTCTTATTCCTAATCCTAACTCATTAAACATCTACAAGCTTGGTCATCAATTATCTCTCTCCCTCTCCAACCATAGTGCATCACAGAGAGAACTCTTCTATCAAAACATTTTGGGTACATTCTCTATTATAGGTACACCTTTCTTTTTCTCTATCAATGTTTCTTTTTATTATTTAGGTTATTATTCTTTACTCCTTGGGTTATATTTTTATTCAAATCATCATATCAATTTCATATATTAATTTATTTGGAAAAAAATTTCAAAGCTCTACTATATTCATGCTGAGCTACCCATTTGTTGTCTTTAAAAAATTCATTTCTTATAAATGATCATAAACCAAAATAAAGCCCAGCCCGGAAGGTATCACTTTTTTTATTTCATAATTTTACATTTATTGAGATATTTAGGTCACTATGGCTAGAGGACCAGTTGTAGTAACGTGGTGACCATGTTGTGGAAAGGTCCATTTTTCTTTTGAAAATTGGAGTTATTCAGTTTTTTTGCTTGCTTGCTTGCTTTTTTTTATTTTTTTGGCCTTATTGTTGTTGTGAGATATATGTGGATACTAGTTGCCCTGCTGGTAAGGACAGTACGTGGATACTAGTTGCCCTGCTGGTAAGGACAGTACGTAAAAAATGGCGAAGCTTTCAAAAAGCCTATATGGCTATATCACAATTTATTTCCATCATTTGCACTGTGTCAAATCAATAGTGAAGGTGACTCCGATTAAGGCAATGGCTTATATTTTATCATTCAAGAGGTTTCTATGTTACAGCGGGAATTGGGGAAAAAAAAAGGGTTCGACAGGGCATTTACATTCGTGATTTTTTTGCTTCATTTTCTGAAGAATCCAGATTTCAGATGCACAACTATCCATTTTTCTCATAAACATGTGAGCTATTTATGAAGGACACATGGCAATTTTTTTTTCTTGAAGTCTCTTAGTTTTTTTTTTTTCCATATTGAATCTAAATGAGTTTATTAAGAAAGAGAGAAATATGAAACTCTATTGGTGTTAAAATCTAAATTTATAAACCCTGATAATCTCTATCAATATCCAATAACACATCCCAATATGACCTCCCCTAGCAATAATCTTTTCATCCTAAAAATTTCTCTCTTTAGTACAGAAGTACCATTATCTATTATTAATTAACCTATTGATACTTACCTTTTTGTTAATAATGCAACTTGTACATGGGCTATAAAAATGCAGGCCATCAATAGATGATGGTGCTTCTATATTTGGCATCAAGTTATTTTTTGTGAGATTTTTTTATTAATTATCTAATCGAGTTTGAATCTACATCAATCTCTAATATTGTATATATTTTTTTAAGAATCAGACTGATTTATTTTTAAAAAAAAGTTAGGCATGAAAATGCAACTATCTAAAGAAGATCACCACTTCTTCCAATTACTACCTTGCTACTAAAGGCAATTTTGTTTTCGTATTTAAAATAGTTTACATTTATAGATTTTTCTTTTAGTAATTCCTTCTAAATTTATTTTACTTATTATAATATCTATAAAAAAACTCAATATATTTTTGCTTTTGGGCTTGGGCTTAGCACAAGCATTGTTGCTAGTATATATAATTATGATTAGTATGAGAGATTTAGGAGAGTTAAAGGGAGGAAATAAAGAGAAATTTATTGTGATTTGAGGGACTTACTTACATTCCTAATATGACCCACAAAAATCGCTGTCTTATTTTGGCAATGCCTTTAAATTTTGTTTGAAACTAAAACTCTTGTTTTGAAAATCTTATGTAGTGTCAGTTATGATGCCACATGGTGTCTGTGAGAGCTTTGATGTGGCATCGTTAAGTTTGAGAGCAGTCACATGGCACCCTTGACTCTTTATTGATTTAATTTATATAACTAGTGCAACACTCCCACGCTATGATAAAAAATAGGGTTTTTTTTACATATACCCCCCCCTGAGGCTTATAGAATTTGTAAATAAGCCCTTGTGGTTTCAGTATTTGTATATAACCCCCCATCTTTCCATTTCAATACTTTCCATATCTCCAATATCATTAGACTTGACGAAAATGAGCAACCACCAAGAAATTTGTATTTAAATTTTATAAAAATATCTGTTTTCCCTTATATCCATAAAAAAAATGAGTATATCATTATTTACAAAAAATATTGTTATTTTATCTCAAGGCCTAATGATTTCTCTCTTAATAATTTTCCAATGCACATGAAGCATAATTATGTATTTTAAAATATAGATTAATGCAACAGTGGGTCATCCATGGATTGGGTTACTTATAATCAATTATAAGTATATGTTATGATCGATTTGAAATTAACAAATTAGGTCCCATATTGATGAAAATAGATTTATGTAGGCTTACTTTCTTCTACTAAATGTGCTATACTAATGGTCAATGTTACAAGCTTTAGAGAAAAATGAATTCAAGCTTTTGAAGTTATATATGCAGAGTTAAAGAGGTAGGTAAAAGTGTTATTTCACTTTAAAAAACTTATGGAGGTTGTAAAGCTACTAATTTTGAGACATAAAAGGTAATAGAATGAAAATGCAGGAGGCTATACGCAAATACTAAAACCGCAAGTGCCTATTTGCAAATCCTAAGAACCTTAGGCGTGTATACAAACTACTCTGAAAAGAATTAATCTTTAAATAAAAATGTTTAAATAAATTGTAAATGAATATTATCATATAAGTCAGAACACAAATTCAATTAAAATTAAACATAAAAAATCAAATTTTTAATGGAAAAAAATGGCACAATTACATAAAATAACAGGCCAAAAATAAGAAAGTTAAAAGAGTAAAATGAAAGCGAGAACAACCCCACCCCCACCCCCACCCCCACCCCCACCCCCACCCCACCCCACCCTCCGCCCCCTCCCAAACCTAAAATTGTGAGATTAGAAAGAAAAACAATTTGACTTTGACAATGAGACTCATAGATTGTTCGATCATGGAATTAAAACAGAAAAAGAAAAAAGATTGGCTTTGATAGTGAGCTTGAAAAGTTGATGAAACAGAATAAAGATGAAGCTAACTATGATCTAAATTTCTACGGCTTGGATCCAACATCATTGTCAAATACATGTCCATCTATCATAAAAATCAATGATAGCCTTCAATAATGGAAATAAGGAAAGAATGGCAAGAGAAAACGTTGCGGGGATTCCTCAGCAATGCTCACCTCTTCAATCTAAACTAACCAAATGTATAGTGGGCTGATTCATGATAAAAGAAAGGAATATTTGTTGCTTACTAAAGGCAACCACCTAGTGAGCCCATAGGTTATGAAAAAAAATTGAAAAGAAAAGATTCCTTTAACAAAAATGAATATAAAAGGGATTTGAATTGACATATTTTAGGAAAACTCAAATTTTAAGTGAGGATTAGAAGAGGTATGTTGGAAAGTGTTGGAGACTTCTTGAAATTGGAGCACACCACATGTTGCTCTCCTATGAAAGGGGTTGCTACTTATATGAAATAATAATAATAATAATAATAATAATAATAAGTTCATTGGTAATTGGTGTGCACGATGAGTGGGGCCCACTGGATAATACAGCTAAATGGACCACACATAACCCCCTTATTTGCACCCGTCCCCCCACTTTGAGTCCCATTTGAATAAATTAGATCGTTTGATCGCCTATACAAAGGCGCAAACCTACGTTAGGATCATCTGGGGCAATCGCCCCATATCAGATTTGAGAATCTCCAAAGGAGGGGAAGGGCTAGATGGCCCAACCCACTTAAATCAAAATAGCCACCCCACCCTAAAACAAATCTCCTCATCTTTCTACCTCTGTGACAAGGGAGGGAGGCAATTAAGATTTCTACAACCACATGAAAGGGAAGGAAGAAGGAGGAGGTGGCGGAAAAGAAGAAAATTATTACTGCTACAGCACCGTTGTGTCACAGCCACGTTGCCTTCTCCTCAATCTCATTCTTCTTCTTCAGAGAGAAAAGTTTGGGCAAGGGTTTCCTAGCCTTTTGTCCTCAGCAGGGGTTTCTCAATTCTAGTGAGAGTTTTTATTTTCTAAGGATAGAGAGAAATTGGTGGAACCATAAGTTCCTCATTTATTAGCAAACGTGTCCTATTTTGAAAGTCCTTTCTAGCCCTTTTGATTTTCCTATAAGCATTCTAGAGGATTCAACTGCCTCAATTATAGCCGGCTTTATTGGGGAGATTTTCTTCTAAATAAGATTGGGGTGTAGGTATTTGGGGCAGTTGGTGGGACGCCATTGGCTTTGGAGGTTGTGATAATTTATGGAGTCTTTGTTTATTTAATTTAATAATAGTATGTTCTTTGTGTATTTAATTTACTAATAGTATGTTAGCACGCAGTTGGGTGGTGGGCCATGTTCGGATACCCATATCGCAACAAGAGGAAGAGCCCAAAACGGATGAGATTTTGGGTGCATGGGACTAGTTGATGAATGATTTTCTATAACTATACGAGTGTTGTATGTTGATTTAATTTTGATTTTGTTGTTCATTTTTTGAAGCATATTTTATTTTCTCTTTCTTACATATATCTTACCTAGTCTACTCCATTTAAATAAAAATTTTGGATTCGCCATTAACTGTACATCCATCCAAATAAATTGTACATCATTAAAATTGTGGATCCAAAATATATGGGGGAAAGGGCTTGGAAAATTCTTTTGGTCCTCATTGATCTCAATCCCACGTTGAGCTCCCTGTGGGCCCCACGTTGAGGCACACAAAGTCATCTAGTGTGCTCGACGCACCGGATGACTGAAGTTTGGTCAAAGCTAGCCAGCTAGGGGGCAACAGCATAGGCTCTTTTCAGTTCCGTCCCTTGACTGGATTCTCTAATGTCTCTTTACAGTACACAGCCACTAGTTTGTTGTTCAAGCCAAAAAACTCATGGCCACATATGATAATATAAGTACATATTGGAAATATTTAATTTATCTTTAAAGCGAGGGGAGATAAGATGGACAGTGGAATGTGGAGCAGGGATGCTAGTGGTTGAACTCAAAAATGCCCCAACTCACACCAGTCCCACCTCATATGGATTAGGCCTTCTTTGTTTGCAAAGGATTTTGAGAACTCTTGTTGGGGGTTCTTGGATTCCCCAAATGGCATCTTGCATCTGATTTTACAAATGCTCAAATACAAATCCAACATTTTGAAAAACTGAAAATCTAAGAGTTCTATAAGCCAAAAATGATATTTTATGGGATTAACTTTCATGAATTCTTATCATTTAGATAAGAATTCAAAATTCATAATTCAGAAGGACAAACATTGTCATTGCTGCCAAGAGCTCTTCTCATCAAGATACCTCTAACCAAGTGGGCACAAATTGAGTGTCAATCTCAAAATTAGATGTGTGTTTTGAAATCAATTAGTTTCCACAATGGGCCTTACAAAATCATACTATATAACATTGAAAGGAAAATAAGGATAAAAAGTAATAAATTACAGTTGTTTCGTTATAAAAGTTGTTCCCGTAATTGCGAGATTAGAAAGAAAATAAATCTGACTTCCACAATGGGACCCACAGATTAATTAAACTTGGAATAAAGAATATTGGCTCAGTAGGCCCTTCAAGTTGATGAAAAATAACAAGATATAGGCCAACTCTACAACATTGAAAGGAAAATAAGGAGAAAAAAGTAGTAAATTACAGTCGTTTGGTTATGAAAGTTTCCGTAATTATGAGATTAGAAAGAAAATAAATTTGACCTTCACAATGGGACCCACAGGTTATTAAACTTGGAATAAAAAAATACTGGCTTTGACAGTGGGCCCCTCAAGTTGATGAAAAATAACAAGATACAGGCCAATGATATAGTTCTGTCCTGTTGCAAGTTTTGCACGAACATTTGAAAACCCTTATGTAATATCTCTTCATTCAAGAACTTTTGAATAGCCCAGTGTAGTTCCACATGGGGTCCATTCCTGCAATGGTCAGGCCTATATATATATATATATATTTAAAGGCCTTAAACTTAGTGTTAGGTCTAAAAGTAGTGGCCCAAAAAGTGATAAGCCAACCTCCAAATAAGTGGTCGAGATTACTTTAGTTGATGGATGTGAACCACGGATTGTTTGGCTGTTCATGCCTCATCTGAAGTGTGTGACATGGGAAAGACCATGGCCTTCAAATTTGGATAAACACATCCCCAAAAGAAGTTAAAGAGTCAAGCTTTCATGGTAGATGATCCATTTGACCCCTTCTTTTTTATTTTGTTTATTTTTTATTTTTTAATAACGAGAAAACCCGTTGACCCTCCTAATAAATAAATCTGCGAATACACAACAACACCCACCAGCATTGTGTATGGGGTAAGGCCCTAAATGGCTTTGAAATGGGGACCTCCTACTCAATCGCGAATTTAAGATTTTTGTTTGACAGGGGTAGAGCCTAATAGGTGATTTAGTATTGGGGGCAAACTATGCTTTTTTGTATGGATTTTGAGGAAAAATCCACAATTTTTATTGAAATCTAAGGAGTGCACTGCAAGTTAATAGGTACGGCCGCACCCACATAGCTCTACTTGGATGTCCCTGCTCTAACTCATCTTTTGTCAATCTTAGGCATTCTTATAATGACCATGTCCCTTATGTTGGCACCTATGACTTGAGGTCCATATGATATCACATGTGGGTAGGCGTCAACGAGGGGTGGACCCAACAGTTTGCACGCGGGTGTGACTGCACCCACACGTAATTTGAAGAATTTTAAAAATTAAACTATAAAAAAATTCTTACTTTAGTATTTAACTTCTTTAACGCACCATTGTGGACACCTCCCAAACAAAAATACTGAATTTGCTGGTGACCTCAACTAATAGATAATGCACCTCTCACCTTAATTTGATTATTAGGTTTCCATTTTATATTTAAATTCTTTAATATCTCTCCTATCAGAGCTTTCGTGACGCCAAAAGCTAACATCATCCTTCCATCTTTGGAAGCTTGGGAGTGGTACCAATAAAGGATAAAGACATCTCACCTTCGTAATTTCTACCGCAATTATAGTAAAAGGAAATCCTTCCATTTATACATTGAACACCAAGATAGTATTTAAAAGCTCAACTAACCTAAATTCTCTAACAATTCAATCTTATCTATAAGATAAAAGTATTAACTCTAACATTAACAACACTATATATATCTGACTCTAATTAGAGTTGGCCCACTTTTTAAGATTAATTGCCACCAAAACATGCAGTTTTACATTGGCGTTTATTTAAGCAATGTATTTTACTTGTAATCAATATCGTGGTCACTAAAGCCTTTGTTGAAGTAAAATTTGGCTTAGAGTAAATGAGAGTGGGAACAGTTACTTTGAGTAGTTTGGATTTTATACATATGCCTAGCAATGGACTTTTGTGGATACAGGCGAATTAACTCATCAAACTGATCAAATTCAAAATTTGAATATGATTAATTGAAAGCACATCAAATAAACCTACTCCATAGAATATTTTATGAACCTAGTCTTGCTTATGGGCTGCAAACTCTAACGTGGATCAAATGGACTGCGAACCAACTGTGCTTTATCTCATCTACCTAATGTTGGCTTTGTGCGTTTTACTTATCAACAAGTAAACTCAGTATTGTCTTTTTTACCTATCAATTATATAACAAGTCTACGCATTTTTTATTGCGTATGAGTAGAATTTGGGTCCATATTCCTACTTCATTCAATAAGGAATAATCAGAAGCCCAAGTCCAGACACCTGAGAAACGAATTTAAGTTTTCTAATGGTTCCAATCCAGTTCAAATTGTAAAAGGATCAAGAAGTCCCAAGTCCAAGCCTGATTCTCAATAGGCATATTTAAGTTTGAGGGGACCAAGAATTAGAATCAGGATTAGACTTTTTTCAAAATTCAAAGTACCCCAGAATAGGAATCTGTGGTTGGGCCTGTTGGACTCAAATCCATTCCCTGGTCCGCTTCATATCAGGTTCGGCTCATCTTGTTCCATGACTGAATAAAAGCCTGTGGGCATCCGTTAGATTAAGCTTGTTGAAACTCACATGACAAATTGTGTAGAACAAAAGCAGACAGTCATTCATCAACAGATATGTTTGAGTGTTTGGCTAAGATTCACAGTTATCGCAGATTCCAGGTGACCTGGCCCATAGAAAATTGGAGCCCTTGCATCACAGGTACAAATTCAATAAAATTAGAAGAAAAAAATAAAACTATAAATGAATGATGCATTTCCTTTCTTACCTGTTTCTTTTCTAGCCACCAATCGAAGGGTCAATATTCTCCCATCAAGAAGATCTTTTGTCACTGGGCCACTCATCAAGGGTCCAGCTCACCATGGCAATAGTTTGGATAACTTAGTCCAGCTTGAACAAATGAACAGATAAAACAATGCCTCACAAACAATAACTATAACTTGTATTGATTGATAAATGAAAAATCATATATTTTACCAGTTTGTTGCAATAAATTCAAGAAAACATCAAAGTTCAATTCATCGCAATATTATCGTGGCAAAGATTGAAGAAAAGATCTAATAAAACATTGGTGTCTTGTTTTAGGGTTTATTGCTTCTTGATATATATATATATTTATATTTATTTATTTATTTATCTTCCAAGAAATTTTCCAATATCTTCCTAGAAATTGGAACGAAAAGTATTTTCCCCAGGAAAAAGCCTAAAATTTGAATTGATCTAGATATTACTGTGAGTCAATATTGGTTTTAATGATCTGGATATTACCCCAGGATCAGCCCAATTAAATTTATCATGCTAATGGTATTTCTCACTAACTGGGTCGGTCGATGGTAATGATTTGGGCTAGCCCATTACTGTCCATATTTAAATCCACTTGTTTACATATGATCCTTCTTTGCCTCTGATTTGGATCCTACTGCCATCATGAGTCCCACTGATCAGAGAATCCTCTAGTCCAAATCTGTTCCATTCGGATCCAAATTTTTCCCAAACTGGGATTTGGATTGGAATAGATACACAAATCCATGTCAGAATATAAATCCAAAATCACCCATAACCACTGATCAAGATACTACGAAATAGATGGATCAATCTTGATAAAATAATTAATCAAGATGTCTACTAATAGATGTCCATGGCCATCTGATTTAGTCCATGATCCTAGGATCCAAGGGTGGTTAATCTAATTAGAAGGTCCACATTGACCCCGATTAATAAATAGGCAGTACTGGCCTGTGAAGTCACATTTCTTGTGTCATTCCTCCAATTCTGTAATACTTTACAGGCAAAGATTCCGTGTAGAGTAACTGCATTTTCACATTTGTTTAAAGAGATTCTATGGCTCTAACTGACCCTGATCCGTGTCCAATGTCTCTGATCATTGATTCAACGGTTAATATAAAAGGGTTTTGTTGCTTTTGACCGTAGCTGGCCAGACAAAAAAGAATAAAGATTTAGAACCTGCATTGTTGTTTGCATGTCTTTTCCAGGGCACATGTTAGGTTTCATGTCTTTAACAGAGCATCTGATTCTCACAGGTCAACTGTACAACATGGGTTAGATGTGGCATTTGGTTTGGGTCCATCTAAAAACTGTTTGTTTTCTGTCCAACCCAAATCCGAACTGAGATGTTAAATGGGTAGAATCCATTGTACGTTTTGTTTTTATGGAAAGAAGCCGTCAAAGGGCCCACGTTACCTCGTCTGAAGTCTATCCACATTCCTCGCCAGAGGACTTTACTTACCTCTTTAAGGTCTATTTTTTTGTACTGAGGGTGGGCCCCAGCCCCCTAGGGATAAAAGAACTTTATTATTAATGGAAATGTATCCTCCAACTTCATAATTTTCAAAATCACAATTCTAGAAACTATTTCGAAAACTTGAGTCATTTCTGCATAAGCATTGTCTAGAGATTTCAAAAAGGCTTTTCGAAGTCCACCACCCTCTTATCTCCGTGGTAATAGGTGCTAGTTCTCATCTGAGTGTCCATGGTTTGATTCTTGGGCATGCTGCCTTCCCTTGGGACTCTCTCACCTAAGTGAAGGTCCCAAGCCGGTATAGCTAGGTATAAAAATAATATCTCAAAATTTGGGTTTTCCGTGTAGAGTCCCTCGACTCTATATTCACTACTTTTCCGTGGATTTGCCTCCACACAAATTTCATGCCAATAAAAAAACTTTATTATTAATGGAAATGTATCGTCCAACTTCATAATTTTCAAAATCAAGATTCTAGCAATTCTAGAAACTTTTCTGAAAACTTGAGTCATTTATGCATAAACCTTGTCTAGAGATTTCGAAAAAGGCTTTCTGAAGTCTACTCGCCTCTTATCTCAATGGTAATAGGTGCCAGTTTTTATCTGAGTGCCCAGGTTTTAATCCTTGGCCATACTCCCTTCCCTCAACCAAGGACTTTCTCACCTTATTCAAGGTCTACTGCCCTCACCTGAGGCAAGGTCTCAGGCCGGTATAGCTGGGTACAAAAAATAATATTTGAAAATTTGGGTTTTTCGTGAAGAGTCCCTTGACTCTATATTCACTACTTTTCCGGTATTTGCCTCCACACAAATTTCATGAATTACCTTGTCTTCAGGTTGACATGTTAAGAGTACAATAAGTCTGGCCTATGTTAAGAGTACAATAAGTCTGGTTAGGCCAGTGTGTCAAAAAGCCTGTATTCAAATTCCAACCTAAACTTGACCCACTGTGATTAAAAGAAGTCAATCTTAATCCATCCCCAAAGTAACAAAGGGTCAACCTACAGTAATTTTCACCCCTTGATAGGCTCAATTAAGAATCACTTCAATCTAATGATCTTGACCATTATTTTCTTTATTGGATTATTAGATTATGTAATCAATTTAATAATCCTATTTTGAATGGACAGCCCAGAGCAATCAAATTGATTACTCAATAACATACTTATTCTAATGGGTCAAATACATCAATCCTACTTTTTACAAGCAATGTGGGACCTGAAGCCAAGATATCTGCCTAAGAAAGGGGTCTAAATTATACCTACTCAATTAGCATGAAATCCACTACATCGAGCTTTTAAACCAGGAAATTGGAGTCAAACCAAATTCCAATATTTTGCTTGATATTGGTTTTCGTTCAACATTGCTCCACCTTAATGTCATTTATAATAAAGCCATAAACATGTGTGGTGTCTCATGAATCCAGCTATAGCTTAGAAAGCTAGATGTGATAGAGTTGAATAAGACCAGACATCATTAGGCAATAGGCCCACCTAATGTGAAAGACCATTTATCATTGAATATTGACTTTGAATCTAATCCTGACTTGATTTCATCCTGGCTCAGGGTTAGTCTAATCTATTATAGATTGAATTTCAAATATGGGTCTGGGTCTAAAAGCAGATGTCTTTGATTATCGTTTCCAAATTGTTTAGTGTTCCGGATATGACACACTAGCCCATCAAACTTCAGTCGGCCCATTTCGAATTGGGATTGGGCTTCAACTCAAATAAGATTATTTGGAATTGGTTTTCATGCTTAGGTGTGGACCCAAATGTCATAATTTGGGTTGGATCTTGAACCAAGGGACTTAGTGTGGGTCCGATTGGCTCTTCACATCAAGGGTTTGGATTAATAGATTGGGCTCAAGAAATGTTGCAGTTGATGAAACTCATGACACACCAACTTCTCTAACCGGCGACCACAGTAGAATTCTGAAGAATCTCCTCAACAACAGCAGTAGAAACAACAACAATAATAAAGGGCTTGTAGGGTGAATGGTTTTTGGTGTGGGGTTCTCTCTATTCAGGGTTTGTAGGGTGCATTTTTTTTTTTTTTTTGTTTTTTAAGAAAAAGGGTGCTTTTGTTTTGCTGTTTTTGTGAGTTCTTTGCTAGGTTGTTGAATAGATAGATTTCTTTCTAGAAACAAAAAAAATATATAATAAAGGGAACTTTAAGCTCTCTAGAAAACTTTATAATTGAAATAACTTCTATTTAAGCCATAATTAGTTGGGACAGATGGTGCCCCAAAAAACTCACGAATATAAAAAGTTGAGCTCAGGAGTGATGTTTTGCTCATCCCAATACGTTTCCTCCATTCAAAAAAATATATATATATTTTTTTTTCTCTGTACGTTTTCTCTTTCACAGGATTAAATAACATGTACTTAAAAAAGCTTTATACATAAAGAGAAAATTATCAATTCAGCAAATTACATTGCAAATAAATGCCACAAAAAATAGTTTTTTTGGATGTTGGAATGTTTTAGGCCACTCATAAAGGAAAGGCTGTGCAAAACTTAAATCAATGCAGTTCGATATAGTCGAGTGAGGTGAATGATCATTTTAAAAGATAAAAATAAAAATTATAAGAGGAGTCAAATTAAAAAATGATGACATTTTGTCATTTAGTAAAAAGAAAATGTTATTTTTTAACTTTTTTTTGTTAAAAGTAGATATTTTTTGCCATTTAGTAGCATAAAAAAATAATTTTTGGACTTTTAGTATAAAACGTTGTAGAAATTTTTTTTTTCTTAAATTGTGGTACTTTTGATTTGACTCCTTTTAATTTATTATGCATTGAAATTACAGTTCACTTCGATATACCAAGCATTTGCATTACCAGTTTTGTATATGAGATCTTGATTCTTGGGCTGGTTCTTTCACCTCTCACTCTAAGAAAAATCTTCTTCTACTTAACATTTTTTAATGACTTTTATAGTGATTGAATTAAAATAATACCCCATGCTCATTAATCAAATCAAGTGCCGCCATCATTTCACCTTATTCCATTATTGTATGCATTCTCCTTCAGCCCCCTTCTCCTGCTCTTTGTTCACTTCCAACTCTTTTCATCGCGGGCAGGTGGGCCCCCATTACAAGTGATCCTCATCTCATTACTGTAAGCCTAAAAAATATTTATAAAGTGCACAATATGTAATGAATCGCAATCTGTTGGGCTCAATCATTTCGATCAGGCGGGCCGCAGCTATCAACGGTTCTGATTGTTCATCTGATGGATCCCACCATGGTATGGCAAAAGAGCTAACTTCCTTTCAAACAAGTGGAGCCATGTGATTACTGAGTTGCTAATGGATGGTTGGTAAGGAACTTAACCAACAATCATATTGAATTGTTATCAAAGAAAGAAGGGACTACTGAGATTTTTCAAAAAATTAAACAACAATGGGCCCCACCATCTGAGTCTCTAAAATAGAGGGCAGGCTCCCGGTTGTTATGAATGCATTGTCCCAACAATCTGTATATTATTCATAGGAGCCATGAATGGCATAATTCCTCATTATAAAAGAACGACCGTTTCTTAAGCAATGGGATATAGAAGTGGAAAACATCACTGAAATTCAAATTTGACATATGTGCTTCTTGACAAAGAGTTCTCATGTAAATGGCACCCTTTCTTCTGTTTTAGTCTTCCTAAATTTTTTTCTGTTTCTTTTTCTATTATGTGAACTTTTAAAATAATTTTCTCCTTTAATAATTCATTTGCCTTCATTAATATGTAATTTGTTGATGTGGGGCAATTTAAAAATCTTATCATGAATGGACACATATATTTTGCAGATGACCTAAGTTTGGTCGACAAAATCCAACCTGCCAGGCAACCACTAAAATAAAAAGAATCTGGATCCCTTGAGGCTTTAGCCTAGAGAAATTTTGATTTCAAGAAGTGGAAGTCCATAGTGGATAGACCAATTGCAATCCAAACCACCCAAATAAGCGCCTTCTAGGTAGGTATATGGGGTATTCTTAAATTTTGCTTTAATTCAGCTTTATTCTACTGTTGAATTATTTTTTATGTATAAAAAAATTGTGATTAACTCAATCTTATGCACATTCACTGTCACATTTTTATCAAATAATCTAATGGTGGAACAAAATCAACTTGACATAAATTTTGAGGATACCCCATATGCTTAAAGAGAGTTTATCTTAAATTGTTTGGATTTCAATAGGTAGTCCCACAATGCAGTACCACTGCTTTAATTCAGGATTTATCTAAGTTAAAGCTTCCATACTCATGGACTCATATAAAAATTGTTAGTTGGAAAATCAACTAGCTGATGCAAGATGAATAGGATAATATGGACTCATATAAAAAATGTTAGTTGGAAAATCAACTAGCTGATGCAAGATGAATAGGATAATGATTTGTTGTTGACAGTGATGGTGGCTGAGATTTTAACATAAGAATACAATTTGAAAAGATTTAAGCATAATATATATGTGAAACTCAAAGAGTTAAATCTTCCTAATTACGGAATATCAATTGAAACCGCAAAAGCTTTATTGAATTCTGGAAAAAAAAAACTTTATTGAAGATCACCTAGCCAAGTAACTTGAAGATCATAATTATAATGGTCCCACAAATTTTGGTGATATTCATTTAGATTCTTTTCCTAGAGTGATCTTAACATCTCAAAAGCTTTTGTTTTTGTTGATCCTACAAGGTTTCAGATGGGAGTGCCACTTTTGGTTTTTGTTGGGGAAAAGCGGCACAGCAGAAATAACCAGTGATCAACAGATCAACCATGAAGAAGATAACACACAAGCAATTACGTGGCTTGGTAACATTGCCTATGTTCACGGAGAAAAGCACACTTTATTCATTTCTCTCTCTGCTATGTTCAACATAACGTCACCTCCTTGGGGTTTAGGGGTTACACATCACTTTAATATATATATAGATCCCGTGTTCTTGGCCACTAAGAAAACCCATATATAATGTCTAAAATACCCCTAACCTTGAACTCCGGTTCTGGCTAACTCAGGCAACCGATCCGGTTAAACCGGAATACAAGACAAAACCCAACAGTTTTGCTATTAAATTAAATAATAATTTTCTCTATGGGACTCATTTGTGGACCCAAGGTCATCTCCACTAAAGAGGCCAAAGCGAGAGTGATTCAACATGCCCATATAAGAGCTAAATATATAAATTTAGCAAAGGTCTTTATTTTGTCTTATTCAAAGGAAGCAGGGATGGCTCTGAATGGCTTAAGTGATTCGTTCATCAATGCTATTGTTTTGGATATTCAGAGTCTATCTTCAATTTTTTGAATTAGCAACTTTACTTTCATACCTAAAAGACTTAGCAATGTGGCTCATTTTTTTTTAAAGAATATGTTATTCTTTAGGCCGTGAAGTTATTAGTCTTTAGTTTTGTAGTTTTAGTGGGTTTTGTTTGGTTTTTTCTAGCCTTTCTTGTTGTTTGGTTGTGTTTGGTATTTAGTCCTTATTTTCTTGATGTTGGTTACTGTTTTGTTCCTTCTTTTTCTAATGAATGAATTTTCTTACCAAAAAAAAAAACACTTGAGTGAGATTGGTTAGTACCATCTAGTACTCATTCAACTTGCTTGACTCTTTGACCTATCAGCTGATAGAGTTGTAATGGATCTCCGATTCTACGATTATCCAAAGATTCCGACCTATTAATAACCAGGTTTGGGTCCTTCTTTAGAAACTGATAAATAAATAAGTCTAGGCCTGTATCCCATTTTTAGACCCGTGATTTAAACGGTTCTGGATCTGTTGCACTTTGGTTCCGGCCCATGGACCCAAGACCCGACATTTTATCCCTTTTTTTTTTAATTTTTTCATAAAAGCTAGTTTTTTTTTTCTAAAACATTCTCTACACAGATTTAGACCCAGACTCAAACCCATCCAATACTTGGTTCTAATTTTGGTTCCATCCACTTCTTAACAATTTAGCTCCAGATCCAAAAAACTGGTTCCGAACCCGTTCCGAAACCATCTTCTCACTAATAGTTTCGGTTTCGGGTCCACCATAGAAGAGGGGTGCTTTGGATGTAGTTAGAATGTTCCTAACATCAGAAAATGATATTCCTCTTTCCCAATAACTTACAATCTAAGTTGTTAATGTATCATAATTAAACTTCTAAACTAATCCAAATTTGATATCCTTCTATATGTTGCTGCCGTTATCCTTTCTTCTTCCATTCTATTCTCGTTAAAATAAAGAACATTTATGAGGTAGAAAATACCCATCTACACAACCACTGTGCATGTGCATGCATATAAGCCAATCTGGACCTCCAAAATAGTGAGCTCAATTTTGTGGGGCCATAACTAAATAATCAAATGGTCATAACTGTTTAGTCATAGTAATTTTGGGCCAAACATGATTGGGGATGACAATAAGATGGATCCAGGTCAGGTACAAATTGTAACCAGATCAAAACCAAGAATACTAAAAAAGGACCCATTCCCAATTCGGTCCAGGACCGGACATGCTCATCTTGCATACTCAAATCACGACCATTGATTTCACAAGTAATGACTCTCATGAAATTGAGTCCAAATGTGGGAATAATTTAGATAAGTATTAAATTAGGGTAAGTATCAATTCATATGAGATTAGTGAGTGTGGAATCGTTCAAATTTCGATTGGTGATATATGGGTTCGAATTGGTGATATATGGGTGCGATCCCCTGTACCAAAATTAGGGTACAAAATTCATGGACTGGTGTGAACCGTAACCCGAACTTAAAACGAGTCCAAATCTTGAATTTGGGCGCTTCTGTCGTTTGATGATTTTGGGACCCATCGCGAGGCCCAGTTGGTAGAAATTTACCGACTTCGATGGAATGTGGGTCCAAGCATTGGAGGTGGATGGGTCCACGGACATGATTCACCATTTATTTCTGCTACAGTATTATGTAACTGTTTCCGACATATCGGACGTATCGGTAAATAAACCTTTTGGGTAATACGTCCTTGTCTCTGTGGGGACGAGGTTGCCGCGGTGGTGGAAAAAAGTAGAGTTGAAGTGAAATATCTAAAATGCCCTTAGATGTTGCATGTATTTATCAGTCCTACGTTGCTTTCAGACCAGCAGTATCCCAACGAAGTACAGCCGAGACAAAGATTTTTCATGTCGGCGTTGAAGCGAAGAAACTGGAATTGCCAAAATCCCCTTGTGCTTTTGTGTTAGAAAAAATGAAAGGGTTGTTGTGAGAAAATTTTTTTTTTTTTGATGTTTAGGCTTTGCAAGTGCATTTCAATTTGTGGGGCCCAAACGGGGGGATTACAAATCATGAGGTAGGAAAGCTCGATTAAGAGCCGCTAAATATTATCTTAATCAATGATCCTTACCCTTAATTTAAGGGTTTTAAAAATTAATCTTGTACTATAGTGAAATGGCCAATTAAAGAGTTTCTAACAAGACAAAATTAATATATTTTATATATTAATGTGACAGTTGGAGCAATTATTATTAAGAGCAAAATTTGTAAAAGACTTATATAAGGCGTGACCCTGAGGCTTTAATAGACAAGCCTTACCAAGAAGCCTCTTGAATTTCTCATTTATCTAATATAAGGATTTGCACTCTAGGTCACTCTAAATGTAGTTCCAATTTAAAGTCATATGATTTTTTTATTAATATGCTTTTTACACTATTTTTCAACACTAAAGGGAAAAATGGCTGAAGAGTGATAGTTTTGATTAGTACCCTTCACTAGCCATAGGTGTGGCATGAGTTTGAATGGACATTTCGTAACCATCCTTATTAGACTCAGGAATCCTTCATTTATTACATTCTTAGCAACTTATGTTTTATTTTTTAAATAAATCAGTAAGCAAATTAAGCCAAAGTATTATTGAGTTTGAGTTGAGTAAATATTTTAGTTTTAGATTATTTTTGACTTTTCAATCTTCATCAAATCAAGGATAGTATGTAAACCTATTGGTGGCCCACCAAATTTGGATCCTATAATATTGATGGCTTTGATCACATCTACTGTTATGATTATTAAGGAAGAAAAAGATATTATGAAAATGTAGTCCCTACCCTAATATCACAAATATCAATCATATTTTGAAGATATTATAATACTACGATAACATTTACCTAGACCACCTTTTTTTATTTTTTACAATGTTATGAATCTTAAAAAACATCACCAACAAATCATGATGATGTCAAAGTAAAAAAAGAATAATTAAAACTATAAAGCATCTGTAATAATATTCAGGAAAACAGAATAACATAAGAGAAGTATTGAGTGTTCTTATAAGTGAGAAATTTCTTCATGTAGAGACAATTCACATGAAGGCTTATCTAACACAAAGTTCCTCTATTGGGAGTTTCTAACTACAATGACAATTATCATCTCCTAAGATGTCTGAATCTCATATTTTGAGAATTTATAAAAAAAAATAATCGTACTTGTGGCCGGCAAAATATTTTGAAACTCTAATATTCAAATACTAGTAAAGTGGAGAAATAACTTTTGAAAAATTCTTTCAAATCCTAACAATAATTCCAAAATTATTGCAAGCAGATGGGCTCTAAATCCTTGAACTATAGTTAGCTCTTTCCATTTATTAGTATTAACTAAAAGAAGAGAGGTCCAAAGGGGAGAGAGGGATGAGAGGTTCATGTTTTTCTTTTTGGGAAACAAAAAGAAAGGGCAGGGTTGCTATTGTAAGGTGGATGGCAAGGGCAGTTTGGTCATTTGATAGGAAAGACCACAAGAGTGAAGAAATGAAGTGAAGAAGGTGGAAGGTGTTTTTTCTCACACACTCTCTCTGTCTCTCTCTCTCTCTCTCTCTCTCTCATTGGTGGTTTTGCAGCAGGAGGAGCAGCTCTCCTCAGGCAGATGGAGATCAGCTCTTAGAGCACACCCATTTTAGGCCTTCCTTTGATCTCCCAAAATCTCATTCACTTTCCAGGGTATGAAAATCTCCATCATCTCCTCTTCTCTCTGCAACTTTTACCTTTTTTTTTTTTTGTGTTTTTTGGGGCTTTGTATCTTGATTTAGGGTTTTAGATCTCTCCTTTTCTACTCTTTATCTGCAGAAATGGGAATGTGGGTTTGTTTTGTTTAGTGATTTTGGATCTGGGTTCTGATTTTTGGATTCCAGCAAGTAGAAAAATGACAGATTTCTCAGTATTAGAACTGAATCTCTTGTTATTTTTTTATGTTAATTGTTAGTTTTGGTCTCATGGGAGATGTAGATTTGGGTTTTCTGCTTCTATGACTCGGGATCTTGTTTTGGTTTTTGCTTCAGATGTTTGAAATGATATGGTTACTGTTTCTGAGAGCTCTTTCTAAAGGCAGGGTCTTGTATCTCTGCGGTTTGGAAATGGTACTTACTGTTGGTTTGTTTTGTCAGTTGATTTGAGATCTGGGTTCTGGTTTTTGGAAGGAGAAATTGGAGGTTTTGTTCATTGTTACTGATTTTTATGGGCTTTTGGGTTTCGGTGGTTTTGCTTTCTTGTGGCGGGGATGTGAATTGGGTTGCTTTCGTTTGTGATTTGGGATCTGGGTTCGGGTTTTCTCCATCCAGAAGGCTTTAGATGTTTAAAATAGTATGTTTCTGCGGTCTTGCTGAAATGCAGGGTTTTGTTCCTTTTGTTGTTGGGTTTATTTTTCGTGGAAGTGGAAATACTGGTTTGTTTTGGATCGTGATTTTGGATCTGGGGTTCCTGTATCAGGACCCCAGGACCTATGGTGGGTTTTCCCATTTATGTGGTTTTGTTTGCATATGATGGATATTTGGGCTCTCATTCAAGTGTTTAGGATCTGGGTTCTGGATTATGGATTCCTGATTTATGACATGTTGGATTTGTCTTGAGACTTGATTTGACATCTGGGTTCTGGTTGTTAAGGAATGCTTTGGCTTTTGCAGATTATTGCTGCATTAATGTTTTCTGTGTTTTGGTTCTTTCATGATGGAGATGGTCTTCGGGGTTGTTTTGTCTTTACATTTTATATATATGGTTACTTGAATTTCGATTTGATTTGGGTATATAATTTTTTTAATCTCTGATGGTACCTTATTTTGTGTGGATATGGGAATGTTGGTTTATTTTGTATTGTGATCTGGTTCAGACTTGTGGATTCCTCTGTAAGTGCAAGTGCTTTTGTTTGTCCTGATTATTACTGGGATGAGGTTTCATATTATACGGTTTTGTTTAATTATGATGAGGACATGGATTTAAATTTGTTTGTTCAGTGTTGTAAAATCTCTGGTTATTTGCACTTTCATCTGGTTCCAATTTATTGGACCAAAAATTTTGGAAATGGCATGGGTTATCCAAATATCCAAAATCTTTTTTTTTTTATTCTAAGGCTCGTTGTTTTGCTGGTTTTGTTTGATTTAGATATCCATGCTTGTATTTCTATGATTTGGGGTTTTGGATCTAGTTTATTTTAGCATTTCAAATGTTAAAAATGGTGGGGGCTTTACGGAATTTGTATGTCTCCTGTGGAGGAGCATATTTCAAACCAAGTATTTAGAAATCTCTGTTGCATATTTTGAAGAATGAGATACATATCAGTCATGACACTGTCGTATTCCTCTAGTGCTAATTGTTAAACATTGCTTTTACAATTTGTGAAATATTAGTATCCATTTCTTCTCTTGAATCTAAGTATCATTTTAAAATAAATCTAAGTAAGATATTGATATGTTTAGCGTAAAGATTTGTATATTATTTTTATTGCTGTATTTTTTTTGTGTTATTTTATCGACAAATAAATTTTTTTAAAAAATTTATTTAAACATTATGCTTAAATCCATGAGTATTATGTCTCAAGATTGTGATGCAAATGGAGAAGCGCCAAATTGGACACCCTTTATGAGTGTCAGATTCCACCACACATTCACATACTCATGCGACTTAGTTAAAAAGTGATGACGAATGTCCAACTTATTCTGGTTTAATGTTAATTGTTTGAAATATATTGTCATGATGTTGTTTGTTTTGCATTCTTTGGCGCCAATTTGCTAGTTGTGACGGACATGACATTCACCCTATGCCACTTATGATAATTCTCATATAATGAGATTTGTTTTTTTTTTTGCCTCCAGAAATACATAGTTCTTACCAAATCATGGTGATGATGGTGGGATTAGATACGCTACTATGGTTTCGGCGTCCTTCCTTCGCAGTCCAAGTCAAACCATAAGGGTTAAAATATACTGAAGATACTGGTGGCATTTGGTGTATAGATATTCAGCTGGACCCTTTATCTGAAGCTCAATGGGTTCCAGATTCCCCTCCCATCAGCTTAGCAATGGCCTTTATGTTTCGGGTCGGCCAGAGCAGCCGAAGGAAAGGGCTCCAACAATGAGCTCCACGGCCATGCCCTACACTGGTGGAGATATCAAGAAATCTGGAGAACTTGGAAAAATGTTTGATATTCCTGTGGATGGCTCGAAATCAAGGAAGTCTGGACCCATAGGTAATGCTCCTTCTAGAACTGGGTCATTTGGTGGTGCTGCTTCGCACTCAGGACCAATTATGCCTAATGCTGCAACTCGGCCTAGCTACTCCACTTCTGGTCCTGTACCATCTGCAGGCATTCCTGGTTCTGCTTCAATGGTCACAGGCGGATCCAATAGACAGAAGTCCAATTCAGGCCCACTTAACAGACACGGAGATTCAATGAAGAAATCATCAGGGCCCCAATCTGGCGGGGTCACCCCAGTTGTCCGTCAAAATTCAGGCCCTCTTCCACCGGTGCTCCCTGCCACAGGGCTCATTACATCTGGCCCCATTTCGTCAGGCCCACTCAATTCATCTGGTGCCCCTCGTAAAGTATCTGGCCCACTGGACTCACTTGGGTCAATGAAACTGCATGGTGTTTCTATTGCTCACAATCAGGCCGTCACAAACCTCAGCCAGGATGATGACTATTCCTTCAAGAGGAGCTTCCCGAAGCCGATATTGTGGTCGGTGGTTCTTCTGTTTGTGATGGGATTCATTGCTGGTGGCTTTATACTCGGAGCTGTCCATAATGCCATTCTTCTCATTGTTGTTGTGGTTCTGTGTGGGGCTGTTCTGGCCATTTTCACTTGGAATAATTGTTGGGGAAGGAGAGCTGTCATAGGTTTCATTGCCCGTTATCCGGATGCTGAACTCAGAACTGCTAAAGATGGGCAGTATGTCAAAGTCTCTGGGGTATGAAGCAGCACTATTTCCACTTTCTTAGGATACTGCATTGGTCTCTCTTTGAAGATTCTTTCTTGTTAATTTTCCCTCATTTTTCACACTTTTTACAAGTGCCAAACTTTTGAGTTCTATTGCATCCATTGGATCACCCAGGTAGTATGCTTCTATCAATGCTTTTTAATTTTTGAGTGGTCAGTTCTTTTTTCCTACTAAGTTTTATTTTTCATGATTTTGCCTAAGATTTGTGTTATTTATTTTGTAATTTTCAATTCATGGATTGAATGCTTTTGTTGCTACTATGCTCCAAATTGCTCTTCCTGGGTCCTAGTGTAACCTACTCATGCTTTACTTTCCAGTGATAAATGCTACCTGAATGAATTTTCAAGTCATTCTCATTTTTTTTCCTTGCAGGTGGTTACATGTGGAAATGTTCCCCTTGAGTCATCTTTTCAAAATGTTCCTAGATGTGTCTACACTTCTACAAGTCTATATGAATATAGGGGATGGGATTCGAAAGCAGCTAATGCCACACATCGGCGTTTTACGTGGGGACTGAGATCTTTAGAGGTATTTCAGCTAAATTATAATCTTGGCTAATTTACCACGTGGTTAAAGGTACCTTTGAGTCTTTCTGCCTTCATTTGTGGCCATGTGTTACGCACTCATGGTCATATGGGATGGTTATATGATATCCCATTTTTAATGCAAATCCAAACATGGCGCATCTACTCTATTGATTTTATGTTCCTTTGAGCCACTGTGGATATTATTGTGGATATTATTGTGATTTTGGATCCATCCAAACATTACATAAATTTGTTTTTGAAACTCAGATGAAATTTGAGTGAAGTCAGCCTGATGGTGAAGAGGGGCTTGTGTACCCTTTTTTTTTTTTTTTTGTTCTGTAAGAACACTGAAGAGGACTTGATGCTCAGTAATTGTTTAGCCTGCTCTCCCTTGGTTTGGAATTTCCAGTTTCACATTTCTGAATTTTGAATTGTGGCAGAGACACATCACCGACTTCTACATCTCTGATTTTCAATCCGGTTTGAGAGCGCTGGTTAAAACTGGCTATGGTGCCAGGGTAACTCCTTATGTTGATGAGTCGGTTGTTGTTGAGGTCAATCAGAAGAATAGAGAACTTTCTTCAGAATTTATAAGGTGGTTGGGGCAGAGGAACCTCTCAAGTGATGATCGTGTTATGCGCCTGAAAGAAGGGTAATATGAACTCAGTGCTCTCTTTATTTCTATTGCCCTTTACCACCACATGTGGGACCAATTGGCAGTGATAGACAATTGTACGTAGCTTTCTGAATGTTGGTTGGGTGCACTTCACGCTGCGATTTATGCAAGATTACATTTTGGCTACTGTTGTGACATTCTGTGAGTATCTGCTTTGCTTATGCCTGGCAGGAAGATCTGAATTGTCAAAGTAGAAATCCTTGATGTCAAATCATGTGGTTTATAAAGTTAGATTGGTGCCTGTTTGTTTGCATAGAATACTCAGGACTTGAGTGTCTATAAATTCATGATCAAATGAGCTCCACCTAAGGATTCTTTAATCAACGAGTAGTAAAAGCCCTTTTAACATATCAAACTGCTTTTTGTTACGTGGAATATTTTTCTAAGAACATTGACACAGTTGTACATGACAATGTGATTGCTCAATTTATTTACCTTTGTATGTGACTTTTGACTCCCCTTAAACCCACAAATCTGCAAATGGAAGCCTCTACTGAATGGGTTGCAACTTACAACTGATGTCTTTGTAGGTACATAAAAGAGGGAAGCACTGTTAGCGTGATGGGGGTTGTCCAGAGGAACGACAATGTGCTTATGATCGTCCCTCCACCAGAACCTATCTCGACCGGATGTCAGTGGGCCAAGTGTATCCTTCCAGCAAGCCTTGAGGGGATTGTTCTGAGATGTGAAGACACTTCAAAGATTGATGTAATAGCAGTTTAGCAGGACTCAATTAGGTGAATTTTACAGATTTGTTTGTTGGGTTGATGATGGTTATGATGATGTTGAATTGGGTTGGTGTTTTAACAAGTATGTATAGCGTTGTTTGTTTTTCTTTTTGAAAGGCTTTTGAAGGCTTTTCTAGTGAGAGTGGTGGCTTGAATGTTACAGTAGAAAGGGGATCTGCATGTGTTTTAAGGGGAAGATGTAGTTGTTTTTTTTGTTGAGAACTGCATTCGGATATTTAGTACTCCCTCTCTCTCTCTCTCTCTCTCTGTTGGTGCCATATTTCCAACCCATGATCCAGTGATGTAAACCATAGGTTTAAACCATCATGGCCAGGTAGAGATTGGCGCGCTCTCTCTCTATCTTGGAAACTCTAAAAATAAACTCTTATTTTAGAGCTTATTTACATATAGGAGTGAGTCCCGGTCCGACTTAAAAAACACAGGCCTATATCTGACCCGAGACCTGGGGAGGGGTACATGTTGCATTAGTCAATCGGGCTAAGGCAGAACTGTGTTTTTTTTTCATCTCTGTTAGGGCTTTTTAGGAATTTTTGGGACAAATTATTAAATTGCAAGCATTCATTATTGGGTCCTTGCTGGGCTGGATTTTGGTCTTCTCACTTAATGGGCCTAGGTTGTATGTCCAAGCCATAAACTTCTAATTGAACACCCTTGAAGTGTTTGATAAACTTCTAATTGTATTTTTTATTTTTAAATTTTATTTAAATCCTGGGGCTTTTATGGGCTGCTTTTTTATCTAAAGCGATTGCAAAATCATCAGTTTTTTAAGATGAAAATGACACACCATAAAACTAAACAGTACCTGAAAACTTACCTCAAAAGAATAATATTGGGAAGATTGACCTTCTCAATTTTCATCAACCTCTAATTCTTCTAATTCTCTAATGCATATGATGATCCAAACCGTAGATTTTGTGGGCTCCACAGTTGACTGGCTAGAGCTTTGGCGATGGAAATCATCCTTTCAACATAGTCTGTGCATGTAAGAAAATGGGAGATGCATAAAGTTCAGTTTCTTAAAGAATTTCACCCATGGCTCATGACTGGTCCAACTCTCTTCTGTGGATGGATCATATCCTACAAAGATTTATTGTCAGACAATCTCAGCCATCTCTGTTGATGTGTTGAAATTGGGCCTCCTTATCACTATTTCTTAGTCTTCCTTTCAATAGATAAAATCGAATTGATATAACGGTCTGATGAGAGCCAATTTTGTAACGCATGAGATCAAAGAAAAAGGCCCACATATGGACAACATGGATTGGAATTTTGTCGGCCACATATACTTGGTGTTTTGCTGTCAGGGGCCCAACTGAGGGCCAATCCAATTCGAACTTCACCGGTTGTGACCCAACTATAACCTGGGTTCAGGTTCTGCTTTTCTGGGTTCTTCTTGTGATTGAGTCTGAAAGCAAGACCCAATTTGAAAGGTCAATTTCTTTGCAACATTCTATGTTCTAGAACCAAGGCGTCTGGGAAAAGAATTTTTCCTTCCATGAGGTCTAGGAACACCCCATTGCAGTCTGTGAAAATCATCAGCTGAAAGTTGAAAAGGTAGAGGGTATAAAATTCTCAGATGGTTGGCGTCCTCATCTAATCCTCAAGTCATTTTCAAATTGGGTTTGTGTCGGAACACAAAGGACTTAGGTTGAGACAAGGGCCTGTTGGTTTGCTTTGATTTTCTCATAAGAATTTGAGATATTGTGGTTTTTTCGGATATGATGTGTCACGCCCTAAAAGCTGAGGTTTTTGTGACTCTCGAACCACGAGGCACGATGAGTCCAAAAAGATCAAATTAAGGTCTGGATAAAATTTGCCAAAATTAAAAAAAAAAAATTGGGTCCTTACATCCTTCCCAGCTTAGGGAATTTGGTCCATCAAATTTTTTAAAAATTAAGGAGAAATAGTTGAAACTCATATTGGGGTTTTTGCACATAAAACACATACACAGAAAATAACAAAATATACCAATTCTTTTAATTTTTGAAAGTGCCAAAAGTACTACAAACATACATAAATAATAAGGTAATATGCCAAACAATTCATTAAGCCATGAGGGGAAACATGTGAAAACAGGAAACTGCAATGTTCTTTTTTTTTTTTTTTTTGACCAAAGAAATTTAAAATATTTATACATTGTTAAATAACAAACACACAAGATTGGGAAATATAATTGTAATTCCTAGCAAAAAATCCCATTAGAATTTTTCTACCTACCGATCCCATACGTCTTAAGGTTTTTACCAAATTTTACTTATTTTTAAAACCTAGGCTCTATTATCAATCTATCACGCCCTGAAATTTGAGGTCCTTGAAACCCTCAAATAATGAGGTACAACGGGTCCATAAAGATCAAACTACGATATGGATTAAATTTGCCATAATTTAAAAAATTGAGTTCTTACAGGATGTGATGGCTTATTCTTGCTATTTGCAAATACCCATGTTCCATGACAAAGAATTTCAAAACCCAATCACCTAAAACAGTCTTAAACGCTCTAATGAAAATTAGAAATTCTAGTCGCTTTGTTTTTTGGTGGAACTTCTGGATCTCAAGTGCAAAATAGCATTTAGAAACTCCACTATGCATGTGAATTAAGAAATTTTCAAGACAAGAATTCTTTAGATTCCAAAAATTAAAAAAAAAAGTGAAAAAAAACCTGCATGTGAGCTAGCCCAAAACCTGACCCAACCCAACCATCCCGGCCGGGTCTAGCCAGGCATGTCCAAACACCAACCGACATTGAATCACATCGGTCCCACATCTGACATTAGATGGTGGGCCACACTGTTTTATTTGGTAAAAAAAGATAGTGGGCCACACTACTGGATGCCCAATCACACATCCCACATGTGTCGTCCCATGCTTTTATTCTCCAATTTCAAAAGGTCTTCCAAAAAGCCTTAGCCTTCCACGTTAGTGTAATCATAAAAAAGAAAGCAAAGGCCAATTTTAATCCAAGCCGTTCGTTTCCTTCCACTGGGCAATTGGCAATTGAAAGCAATGTCCCCATCTGCAGTTGTGACACGTGTTACATCATCACATGTTTTCGCTTTCAACGGTCGAGATTTCACAATTGAAAAACACGGAAGGCCTTTCGAACACGAAAACTCAACCGCCGTTCACAGGAACATGGACAGTTCCAATCCTACCTAAAAAGAAAGCTTCAATATGGGGGAAGATTCTCTGCTAGTCTTCCACATTGCAAGACTTTTGAGGCAGTATGCCTACTTGACAATCGATACATACCATCCAAGTCCAAGACGCATTTAGTGCTGATCAAAGATTTGTCTTTTCAGCAAGAGAATTTAGATGCTTGTGTGTGGCCACTTTCATTAA
The DNA here is from genome assembly GCA_037013555.1 of Sextonia rubra. NCBI lineage: Eukaryota > Viridiplantae > Streptophyta > Magnoliopsida > Laurales > Lauraceae > Sextonia > Sextonia rubra. Next base: position 2,827,675 of record JASUAD010000027.1, read on the forward strand.
TTCCCAAGGTCAAAACACATTTATGCGCCAAGTGGCAGCCTTTTAAAGACTATTATGGCATCCATGCTAAGGCTTCAATTTTTCTTCAAGGTGGTAGATTTGATCAAGTACTCTCATTTGGAAGTATTGAATACAACCAATATTAAATACAACCATAATTCTGAGATTCATATTCCTTCTCTACTGGCGGACTCAGTTTTCTTTTAGTGGGGTACATAATAATTGACTATCTAAGCCAAATTTATTTTAGAGGAGATCGATAATATTTATATATTTATAATTATTTTATATATCATTTAAAATATATGTATCATATTTTTTCACTAATATCCAAAGAAATAAGATCCTATTTGACAATTTTTTAAAAACTTTAAGGAAAATTAAAATACAAAAGTAGTATGACTGATCATGATGAATCCGAACTTCTTAAAATAATCACTTACTCATTTAGGAAAAATAATTGTATCTCACTTGAGTTAAAGCTAGGCGCATGCAAGATTGACCACTTGTCAACAGATCCATCCATAATTTATTAATAAGTTGATTGGTTAATTATGATTATTCAATGTGCCACAATGCCTTTTATAGATGTGAATGAATGAAAATTCCCTAATTGATTACTAGTAATTTTTTGATGGGCCTTGACGCATGTAATAGTATAGATGATTGAGAGCATACCATTGATAGCCATTTATTAATGTTATAAAAAGATGAATAATCAAGATGGAATATCCATACTACTCAAAATAAATATCATCACTTTGAGTAGTTTCTCTAAATTTTCCTCCAATAAGAGCGAGCCTCAGCCCACCATAAGATTGAGCGCATAATATTTTTAAACATATGCTCAATAAGGTGTGACCAACTCTTATTTGAGTAAAATTTGGGAACAACCAAATTAAAAAGAGTGTCTCAATTTTTAATAGCTTGGATTTATATTGAGATTAACTCGCTAATCCTTTTTTAAAGGCCACACAATGTAGTGGTTCTTTAATAATAAACTTCTTTGTGATTCAATTGTAGATAAGTATTTAAAACTCAATCCAAAGAATTAGCCACAATAGCTAAATCCATTCGCGATGAAAGACTTCTCCAAAATTGCAAAAATGCTTGGGAGACAAAGAGGGAGAAAAAGATTTAGTTGATTGATTGCAATTTGCAACCACTCCTTAAAATAAGATTTGCAAAATGATTTACTTACTCTCTTTGCAACCAAATAAAAGACAAAAGTATCCTCAAGTTCTTTTTAAATTTTTTTATTGTGCAAAAAAAAAAACAAAAAAAGCTGATGAGTGGGGAGAAAATTGTGAGGGGCCAAAACATTCTACAAACTACTCCCATTAGTTAAGTTGAGTGGGGGAATTTCCCCCACTCAACCCCCTCTCCCTTTGCCCCTCTTCCCAAGATGTGTGTTAGAGCAAGGGCTTCCCAATCTAATTGAATGGGATCACAACTCATTTCCAATATGTATTATCATTATTTTGGTACATTGCAAGTATAATATGCCTATTGCTCATTTGTTTGCACTTAGTGAAGTGAAATAGGAGTGGGATTTGCCTTAATATTAGGAAATTTTACTTCTTAATATGTTTGGATGGCTTCGAGGGGACAAGAGGAGTGTAGATTCTTCTTTTTTGAACTAGAGTTACTCTCACAATATATCTGGAAAAACCTTTGCTGAGCACCTGCATGATAAAGTGGGCATTGTGTATCAAAACACTAACAAGGCCTAACTTATGATCAATTCAAGTGGACCATAATACAAATGCTCTTCGTGATAGTTACAGATACCAAGTTTGACACCTATTTAGATGGATTGTTGAATTGTTAGATTAGATTGCAGTCATTTTGGATGGTAAAAACTTGTTGGCCATTGATTAAGTGCTTATAATGATGATTTAAGCCTGCATCACTATGGAAGGATTGGTGGTGGAGAGATCTTTCAATCCCTCCTGCTCGCATCCCCAAGTTGGCCCTAGTGGGCCTCAACAAAGGAACTCCCTATATATATATATAGAAATTCTTAAAAACTCACCATTTAAAAAAAGAGAGTTTATGTCCCTTTTGATATGTTTAATAAAAATCTGTTACCTCACAAGTGCAAAGCAAAAAATAAGAGATAGCTAATTTTAAAGAAATGTTCATGACACGTGTTAAAACCTCATCGGCTAAAAAAGGGGCATTTCTTTAGTGAAAAACACTTTGGAAGTTTTGTAGCATGACCCATATATATATATATATATCATATAATAAAGTCCCTTTTACTTTATTCTCTTCACTTAAAGCCTTTTATTTTATTTTTTCACTTCACACCAACCATCTAAATGTATGCAAAGTAACTTATTTACTCATTTATTTGAAGCCAGTCCTCATTGACTTTGTTTATGATGTGGTCCATACTCTTCTTTTACTTCTCCCCTCATGTACGCAAACAGGAACTTAGGAAGATGTTTCAAACGGCAGATATGAGTCACTAGATATCGCATTTTCATGCATCCCATTTGATATCAATATAGAACACACAAAGTCAATCTCAAATAAATGGAGTATAATGTTGATGATGGCTCTTTACATGGGCTTGTGGGAATTAACTCAATATAGAACTTGTCCTCACTATTAGAATGAAATTATAATAAAATAACCGCTATAACCCCTTCATCCACGATTCACAAGTTCAGTGATGTTATATCAAACAACAAAAATTAACTCTCAATCCTACAATCCTTTTTCTATGCGGTAAGAAAGCTTGACAGAATCACTAAAATACCATTTAGACCCAAAGCTTGATCCTTAGGCGATGATGGACGGATCTGGTTAAGCTGGAATATAAAAACATCAATGCAGAAAAGACCTACGATGCCCACTGGATTGGACATGTCAAATCTACGGTGGCCAAGTCTCCCCAAAAGATTTTCATTGTGTGTGTATGTGTGCAGGACTAACAACAGAGTCTACTTCAAACTTCTGCTCTCCGTGAAGATCATAGAAATAAGTTTTTTTCTCCAGGCCTGCATACAAATACAGCAACAGCCAACATAAAAACCACCATAGAATCATCACTTTTCTAGATGTATTTTTTTTTTCTCTTTGTTCATGGTTGTCATGAGCAAGAATCTCTAATTGTAATGTCAATTGGGTTCCCAATTCTTTTTGAGATTTTTTATAGATTGGTTTGGTAGCTTACCAGCAAAACTTGTTATACACTCAAGCCTCTCTCTTTTTGCCTCTCTCTTTTTATCTCTTCCTTTTTGTCAATTCTATCATCCAATTGCAATAGGTTCTTGAAAAATCAGCATACCCATTTCTGCCTTTTTATAGGGCCTTTGATGGGCAATTGAAGTTCTCACAATTCAGATGGATTTCATGATTTGGATCAGTTTGTGATTGATTTTTGAAACTCTAACAGACCCATCTCTTACTAATTTGCAATCTCTTATGGGCGTCTGAGATACAGCAATTTTTTGCATTTTATGTGTAATTTGGCTCATCAACTCTGTTTATTCACTTTCTTATTGTGAATATTTGGATTCATCACGTGTTGCTTTCGACGTGTTTGGATTGGAATCCAAATCCATAGTAGCAGATTTTGGAGCTTGATTTGCAGTTTGTGAATTCAAAATTGATCCTCATAAATTTCTTTCTCAGTTCTCAGTCATTATTTAGTGATGTGGTGTTCAAGAGACTTACCTGCTTTTGTGTAAGTTCAAGGCATGAGATTGGAGATTAACAAGCTCAACTTCAACTTTTGGTAATCTGGGGTCCTGCATTTGCAAACAATACATATAATTCTCCATCATGCTTTGGGAGTAGGTGATCTAGAGACCGAACTGCTATATTCAATTGCACAACAGGACTATTCTGAGCTTGATATGGTTTATTTGAATCAATTTCAACATTGGAATGCTTTGAGCTGCACTTTATGATGTATTGGGACTTCTTTTTATGAGGTTACAGACTGCAGATTTTGGGTACTGTGAAATTGTTTGTTCATGGGAGCGTTATTTGCGTGTCGGAACAAGCAGATACTGATGAGGATATTGAAATTTCCTCCATGGGTTTTGTGCTTCTCTGCTGCAATTCTGGTTTTCATTGTTGGTTTGCTGGTATTGGGAGCTTTCTCTAGCTCATTTTTACATGGCAGATTTGGTGGCTTGAATGAGGAGTTAGAATTTGTGAAAAGAGTGCCATTGAAGGGATCTGGATATCCTCCTATTTTCGCTTACTGGATTTCGGGCAGTCAGGGAGAAAGTGAGAAAATCTTGAGGCTTTTGAAGGCAGTTTATCATCCTCGGAACAGGTACCTTCTTCATCTTGATGCTGGTGCTTCACATTATGAAAGGAGTAAATTAGCTTTCTCAATTCAATCCGAAATGATTTTTAAGTCATTCCGCAATGTCGACGTGGTTGGGCAAGCCTATGCTGTTCATCAGAGGGGCTCATCGGCTCTTGCTTCCACACTCCATGCAGCTGCAGTTTTGCTTAAAATTAGTAAAGATTGGGATTGGTTCATCACATTGAGTGCTTCTGATTATCCAATTGTGACTCAGGATGGTAAGCTTCTACCCAAACTGCATCTTGTTTTCATTTATTTAACTTACATGAGGGTGTGTTTGGATGTGCATCAAATTGTGATTCTGTAATTGGTTTGAACATTTTGGCGGAGTAGATCGTTGTCCTTCTTATGTGGGATTTTAAATTTCCCTCTTTGCAACTCCAATTCAGTGTCAAAACTATGAAAATAATGATTTGGGGTGGAAAGGGAAAAAAAAGTAATTATATTGGATGCTTTGTTCTCCTTGCACATTGCCTTAAATGCAGTATTCTTGCATCATCATCATTACCAGAGCCCAAGACTTATACTTTAGAGTTAAAATATTCCTGCTAAAACTTTCATAGTATATGCAATTTTAGGCAACTTAAGGCGATCCCCCATCCATGATGGATGGACCTTCATATATATGGACTGTATCACCAAACCCTGAACTGCATGGCTTGAACAACTGATGAAATATGTGTTCAAATATATTACAATTACAGATTGGAGACTGTCAATGCATCTAATTATTGGGATTTGGTAGATTGTGTAGATCATTCTTAAGGAGACATCCATTTGTGCCCAAATACTGTGTTAGTTCCACTTTCCATTTCACATTTCTGTATAAACACACTACTACAATGTTGCAACTAAGGTTTGTGTGTCTGAGAACTATGTTTTCAGTTGTTTAACCTTGTTATGATGATCACTTGAATTTGGCTTACATTTTTTTGTGCAGATCTTTTGCATGCATTCACTTTATTGCCAAGGGATCTGAATTTCATTCATCACACAAATATCACTACAATGGAGGAGTAAGAAATCTTACTAAAAGTCTTAAAACTATTTCTCTGATTCCTTATTAACTTATTTTCTGTAAGGAATTGCATTTTTCTGGTTTTATAGAATTCTACACTCATGCAGGTACCAAAGGATCAATCAAATTGTCATAGACCCAAATCTATATTCATCAGAGAATACTGAAATATTTGATGTCAAAGAAATGCGGGTGACTCCTGATGCATTCAAGATTTTCACAGGCAAGTTTAAAGTTCACTGGGATTTTTATTATTAATATTTTTTGCTAACGGATGGTGCCCTAGCCCTTTAGACCTAACTAATCGGGCCTGAGGAGAGCCGGGTAAATCTCCTATGGCCCAAATGTGGTAACGCAGTTCGAACCAGCAACCTTCGGAAGCAAACATGGTCGTAAGCCAGCTGAGCTTCTCTTTGGGGTTGGGATTTTTATTCCTTCTTGCTTTTATCATGCGTCTTTTGTCCTTATTTCTGAAATTGAATTACTGTTGCTTATAATCAGGCTAAAAGATATATGAAACAGTATAGGAGTTAAGATGGCATGATTCCTTGTAAAAAAGAGGAATAATGTGATCCTTGCCCATTGATCAAGTGCTTACACAAGCCTTCCCCTCCAACTAGATTGCAATATTGAACTGATTATAGATTGGGTCATGGTAGTTTCAACCATCCATATGAAATGCCAATGAATGGATGGCTAGCTTAGTCCAATAATGTTGATATCCGAACCATGGTTCATTAATACAAATTCCAGCTGGACGTTCTGGATTAGCCCTCACAATCACACACCACTACAGTTCCAGGACTCGTCCAGTTGACTCAACATTGACCAAGGACTCAATTCTGTTGAACGTCGAGTTGGGTCATACTACAAACTAACAAACCAAACCCTCAAAATTTTTACTAATTATTAGTAATGTAATGAGAACATCAAGCTGTAATTCTAACAAGATTTGGTTCTTCCTCTGGCTTTTGTAACTGGGTTTTCTTTGCATTTGTGTTGTATGCAACAGGCTCTCCGTGGGTGATTCTAAGCAGGCATTTTATGGAGTACTGTGTACATGGCTGGGAGAACCTCCCCAGAAAACTACTCATGTATTTCGCCAACGTGGCATACCCTCTTCAGGCATACTTCCAAACAGTCATTTGCAATACCCCTCAGTTCCAAAACACCACCGTCAACAATGATTTACGGTACATTGTCTGGGACAACCCTCCACAGAAGGGCCCACAGCTCCTCAGCCAGGCCCTCTATAACGGAATGGTCCGAAGCGGGACTGTTTTCGCTGGGCCATTAAAGGAGGGCGACCCAATGATCTCCAAAGTGGATGATTACATTTTGAGGCGGCCTTCTGATGGGGTAGTCCCTGGGGAGTGGTGTTTGGGCTCCCCCGTGAATCAAAGTAGCAAGGAGGAACTGAGGCATGGTTTTTGCTCAAGCTGGGGCAGTGTTGATGCAGTCATCCCTGGGCCCTATGGGATGAGGCTCAAGAGTTCTGTATTGAAGCTTGTTGAGGAGAGGCAGCAATTGGGCCAGTGTGATTTGTGGTGAGATCCATTGAATGGATTAGGCCTTTTATTAAAACTCGTTCTATCAGCCCTGACTCGCACGAGTCACCGCGGGCAGGTGATGGTTGGGTAGAAGACTAAGTAGAAGACTAAGTTTGACCAGAAAGTTAAGGAATGCTAGTAAAAGATACCACTAATAAGAGCTGGATGGCTTAGCTTGGACAGTGGACCAGTTCAATCATCAGATGGTTTTCATTAGGGTTTCATCCGGGATGACCCACCATTCTTACGGCAGTATTTGGTCCGAGTAGTGGAGGCCCAGGTTTTAGGCCTGATCGTGTTCTAGGTCTGGCGCACTCATATTCCAGTTAACACCCAGCAGGCTGGTGACCCAACCCAACTTGTTCAACGTTTGTGGTGGGCTACTCAGCTGTGAGATTATAGGTTGGGCAACTATCCGGCCCTGGGTTGGTGTCCAGGTCCAAATATTAGGCTGACAAGTATACAAGTTGGACATGGACATCCCTTGGCCTGGTAGGCCCAATGTAATAAACGGTGGTTTTTGTTGCAAGGAGGATCCTTTGTATTTTGCCATTTTTTGAACAAGATTTACGTTGAGATTCATCATTCCTTGTATTGCAATTCCTATGATTTCAAGCAACAAGAAAGGTCTGCTGTTCACTTCAGTTGCATCTGAAGACATTCATAATTGGGCCCAGAAGAGAGCTTGGCTCAAATCACACTGCAAAAGCTATCTAAGACAGGCAAACAGGTCGGGTTGACCAAGCTGAAGTTATTAGTTCCAACCCTAACTCGACCCATTTTTAAAACGGGTTGAAACCCTTCAACCCTTGCCGGTGGTAGGTCAACCCGACCTAACCCAACCTGGCTAACATGAATTTGATGCGGGTTGAATCGGGTTTGGTTGACCCAACCTAAACTATTTAATTCTTATTTTGTTTATGATCTAACTCATTTTATGTGACCCAATTTTATTCGTAAAGCTCTCATTGCATTTATATTCATTTAAAATGTTGAATTGAGTATGAATTTATTATTTATCACTTTTCAAAGTGTAAAAAAATGAGGCAAAAGTTCATAAATTTCTAGCCCATTTATTGAGATAATCAGTTTTTAATTTTTGTTCAATTTTATAATTTCATATTTGAGCATAAGTATAAGATTCATCAACATTATTGTATTTCATCCATATCCATATTTTAAAGGTAAATTTCTATGCCAACATAAAAAAAAAGTTACATCAATATTCAGCTACAAACACATCATATTATCAAATAAAAAAATAAGTTTTATATTCTAAATATCAAAATTTTGCATAAACTATCTACATAAGTTAAAAGTACACGGTTTATAGCCCACATGAATAAGAAAAGTCTCATAAAAATTGAAAAGTCATGGTAAATTCGTAAAATCTAAATTAATTAAACAGGTTAGGCTGGTCAATCTTAACCCGATCCGTTTTTATACAGGTTGGTAAACCCTTACCTTAACCAGACCTGTATTTTAAACTGATCGGATTGTGCTAGTAAAAAGTGAGTCAGGTCAGGCTGAATTTTAGCAACTCCAAATTCCAAGCAAGGCTAAATAGCCAGGCTCTTTGGAAATGGCTCAGTGTTTAAAAACTTAGAAACTCGACTCAACATGAAAATCACCACGTCCAGTAACTCAGATGAGTCCGACGATGTACTCATTTTAGATTTGTGACCAAACATTGGACTCACCCGACTTTGAGACCTATCGAGTCAAGTCAATTCACCCTAACTCGGGCGAGTCAAAATGACCAATTATGTTTTGCAGCACTCAAGCCTCGGGGTAGTCTAGCCTTTTGTGGGTCAAATGGTGTGTCATATTTGAATAAAAAAAGACGATCAACTGGCCCTCAAATCTGTCCAATTCACATACACATTTAAATCGAGTTCGAGTCAACTTGACCGAGTGACTTTATTTTAAATGTGACCCATTGAGCCCACTGTCGATGAATGAAAATTTCGATGTGGCCCACTAAAATTGAGTTCTCTTGCAGATCAAGGAAAGTATCGGATCTGAACCATACTCCTCTTCTTTTGCCTTTCATTTCTTGTCCTCTTTCCCCCTTATATTTATTGGTTCCATTAAATTACTTTGTAGCTTGTACCCTTGTAATCCCATATCCTGTCTGCCACGTGGCATGATAACATAAAAAAACCAAGAAATGTGGCACATCATAATGGTATGAGTATGAAATATTGAAATGTCACTTTCTTTGTTGAAGTGCCATAATCAGACCATATCATTTCAGGATGGTCCCAACAAATTATTTAAGAGGCGGCCCAACAACAAGAACAAGAACTGTAAATGGCCACATAACATCAGAATGCCATGAAACGTGAGATGAACCGCCAAGTGGCACCATATAAGCCATCCTTTTGTGTTTCCAGTCTTTTCCTCACACGTGTCAGATTAAAGTCTGGACTATAAAAGTCTGTACTTAGGGTTAAAACGTGGGTTGAGTCCAACCCGAATTACACTTTGCATAGGCCTGGGCCTGAAATTCCTCTAATCAACCTGATCTTGGTTTGAGCCGAAAGCACTCCAAGTTGGGTAGAGTTTGTTTAGTCAGGTTGAATGGGGGGTCTGGTCTGCTCTTTCAGAACATGGGTTGGGCTTGAATTGGCCCAAAGCTTGACTCTATCAATCCCAATGACATCATCCATTACCATTACTCCACTAGTGCATATGTTACAGGTGATACTGAAACATGGTCCGACCCAAGTCACCTATCACAAAGTGGTTCAACTCGAGTTAAGACCCAGTTAGGATCTAGTCCACAGAGGTTTTTTTTTCCCCCCCCCTTAAATCCGGGACTTTTCACGCAAGCTTGATCAGAATTGGGCCCATACAAACATGAAATGAACCATGTAAGAGGTAGGATCAGGTAACCATTGTAGAGATTGAAATAACCTATTAGGATGAATGATTTCTTTGATTTCTAATCTTTTCTCTCCGCTCTTTCACACAATAGCCATATTTATTATTATTATTACTATTTTTATTGTGTATAACTGCTTATTACAGGAGCGTTTGATAAGAGCCACGGAAAAAAGAACTTTTTTGCTTTCCTACCACTCGAAGTAGGAAGTCAGGATTCCATCTTTCGAGGAAAAATGCGCTTAAAATCATGCTTTTGAATGTTATTTCCTCACTCCTCCAAATGGTGCAGAGGACGGCGTCTTTGTGAAAAGTGGTGTTACACAAACAACTCCTTTAGAGTGAGGTTCTCTTTTTAAATGAGAGGTTTTTTGTTTTTTTAATTTCTTTCTCCTCTCTCTATCTCAAAACTTAGATCTAAGTTGAAAGTGGAAAAACCAACAACCAAAACAAAGTAAAGGTATAATATCTCCTATTGGGCTCTATGTTACAGATGCCAACTTTTCCTATCTAACCTCCCCCAGCATGCTCTATAGGTGGAGTTGGGTGTAATTGTCTAATCATACAGAAATTCAATGCATATTTGTAACTAACGCTCTCTCGTTCCCATCTAACCACCCGCAGGGTGGTTGCAGTGGACCCCACAAGTGGAATTCAAATAATTTTCTTGGCTGAGTAGTAAGTACTAGTTGAACTGATCATTTCTTTAAAGGGTTAGAACAAGGTCAAATAACCAACCAAACCCCAGCTAGGTCAAATCAAGTTTGAGGGTTTTGAGGGTACAAACCAGAAGCGTCGGCTATTGAGCCAACTTAAACTCCACCCAGGGCCAGCCCCGAGATTTTCAGAACCCGATCGAACCCTCAAAATAGGGTCCTCCAAACATTAGAGTAAAATTTTCATTAAAACATAGTTTTACATTTTTTTGTAAACCTCGACGGTACAAATAAATTTTTTTAATCATATGAAAAAGGTATACATAAGCAAGATACACATAATAAACCTTCCATCTATATTTAGCTCATAATTGAGTTTAATGTCAGTTACCTCTTTCATTATATTATTTGAGATTAGTAATATATTATAGACCAATGTTAGACCATGAAAATTGCTATAAATAAATTTAGATCATAAGACTGAGTAAAATTGAGTCTAATGTCACAAGTAAGTATACATATGAAGGTTTTATAAATAAATTTTATACTATCAATTTTTAAGGTTGTGTAATGTCATCAATTTTTTAAGGTTGTGTAATCTTTTTCTACAAAAAAAAGGTCATTTTTACCGGTAGAAAATTTTGGATTAGACGACTATTTTTTTGTCTCTAATTCTCGTTTTTCGCTGCGGATAAAGTTTTCCGCTGTTATTTAATGTGCATTTTGCATTTTCTATATGTCCAAGTAAAAATAGTACTTTTAGTAGCAAAAAAAATTTTCTATTGCAAAAAGTGCCTTTTTAGAGTTTGCGTGTGTGTGTTTTTTTTTTCTCCCGCCATTAAAAATCAACTGCTTTGTAGTGTCCTTTAAGCAAAAAAAAAAAAAAAGGTGGCCCCACGCCACTGCTTGGGTTGCGTCCCCCAGGGTCGGGCCTGCCACCGCCCCACTTGTATGCATGCAAGCCCAAACTCAAACAACTCAAATGAAACCCAAACATTTTGTTGTACACATGTGAAACGAAACATGAGATGCATGAGTGGAATGGGAGCATCTTATCTTAGTGGCACACATGGCACCCAAGGTTCAAACCTGGGTGAGGTGTTTCACTTGTCCCAACTTAAAGCTTGCACATATTACATTTTTTTTTTTTTATAACCCATGATATCCTTCGCTAACTCAACTTAACCTTTGGCCTTTGGCCTAAGGGTTATCAAATTCTGATGAGTAAAGATTATTTTTTAAATTAAAGTTATTCGGTTATATAATAAATATCACATATCACACACCTGAACGAGGAGATCCAAACAAACCCATCATAACACCAAACCCAACCCAATTTGCCCCGCAGTTAAGGGTGTCCAGATAGTTAATCTATTATAATATATATATAAATATAAATTTATCACAAAATAAATATATCATACACATAGTTGGAATGAGGTTTTGATGATAACGATGATTTATAAAGTAGCTGGCAGGTGCACATTGAGGTTCACTGTGGGACCCACCCGGGGATGGAGCCAATGGAGAATTTGAGGACATGGTTGGAGCCATTCAATGTTTTAAAAAAAAAAAAGAAAAAAGGAAATTTGAGGGATGCCGATGTGATAATTCTAACCCTTTCATCTACCACCGACAATCTTTTAAGATAAAAAGTGAGTGCACAATCCATCCAACGGTCAAGCCCCAATCCACTCAGATGAATGCAATCGTAAAGTCTAGGGGGATTGAATGTGGTCCGTTCATATGGACCATCTGGTCTGTCCCACTATAAGGTGCACAGTCAAACGTGTGAACCTGATATAACTACCCTAGATGCATATCTATAATGAAAAAAGAATACATTAATAAAACGATTAAACCAACTATCACACATAAATATAATGCATACTAAAATTTGTGGGGAGGAAATGTTACGGGGGACGGAAAGATAAACAATTAATGAGCATTATTTAAATTTAAAAATATTTAAAAATAACATTAGCCGTTATTAATTAAGAGATACTTGTTTGAGATGGCTTAATAAAATGAGGTAGTAGCACCCAAATAAAACGCTATATTATAAAACATAAAATTGCAGTTTCAAATGGGTCAGGTCCGGATCAACCCAGCCCAACTTGTATCCTGCCATGGAAACGACCATAAGCTAGGCTGCACGTACCTCACCGACACTGCAGACCATTCGACGTCCAAACCAATCGTGCACCAGGCCTTCAATCCAAACCGTCCATTTCAGTTCTCAATTGCAGGACAACCCATCATGATCACAATCAACAAAATGAACGGTTCATATCATCACATTTAAAAAAGAACAAAAAACAAGCACCACACAAGATAGAAGCTTTCTTCTCAATCTGATCCCATTACAACGGTAAGACACTAACGCAAATCAATCCTACAACAACAGGGTTAGTTAAAATGTATAAGGATGGGCCCCACACAGAAACACACGTGTGAGCAATCTCAGGCGTCCGAGCACTCAGACCACCCCTCTTCCTCTTCCTCCTCCTCCTCCACGCTCACAGCTCTCGCCAGCTTCGCTTCTCCCAAGAGGATCAACTTGCGCGGGACCCTCGAGCACTCCTCCAGCCGGCTCAGCTGCCACGTCGACAATCCACGTGGCTCGCAGGCACTCCCCGCGAGCCACAGCGCGCACGCGAGCCTGGCTCGCATGGGCAAAACCGGAAATGTCCTCGCGCAAACCCCAACCGCCCTCAGCGCCAAGCCCAGCCACCCGCGGCCGCTCCTCAGCCCCAGCCGCCGCCCCCAAATGACCAAAACGCCCTCCGCCCGACCCGAACCCGGATCCGACCGGCCCGCCCGAAACCGGATCCGCCCTCCGGCTTTCTCAGTGCTCGAAACGCAATCCGAAGAAGAGGAGCAACACGAAGAAGGAGGAGGAGAAGATTTACACGGATCGGAGATCTCCGGCGAGGAGGAGCGGCAGCAGCGGCGGCAGAGGGGCCGGATCGGGCGGAGCGAGGCGCCGGAGAGCAGGCGGCCGTCGAAGCGCCGGCAGCCGACGCAGAGGGTGCGGCGGACGTGGCGGGCGACGAGGAAGTTGGCCTCGTGGACGCCGGCGTCGCAGCTCCAGCAGAGGTAGGCGGCGTCGGAGGCGCAGTAGAGCGCCGCCTCGGCGGTGCAGAGCTCGCAAACCCTAGCCTTCTTCTTCATCTGTCCCCAAAACCCTAAAACCGCTTGCAAAAACCCTAAAACCAGTCAGAGAAACCGGGATCGGATTCGTGGGAGGAAGAATGGCGGTTTTGAGCAAAGGGGATTGAGAGGGCGTTTGGATCGTATATAAATAGAAGACGGAATGATCGTCGGGTGGCCACAAAACCTCGGCGCACTCGAACTGCTCGGCGCTTGAAAAAATCGTGGCCTTCATTTTTTTGATTATTGTTTAATTTTGAAAGCTGATGATGGACTTGATGCGTGGGGCCCACTTTTGGAAAATATCTTGTGGTAGGGAATGAATGGTCAGACGAGACAGTGACGCGTGGCCTGTGCTGAGATGTGACTTGTGTTGAGTGAGAGAGAGAGAGAGAGAGAGAGAGAGAGAGAGAGAGAGGCATGTGTTGGGTGGAGGGAGTCAGTAGGAGTTGGTGAGGGAGATTACCAAAATTGGACCCTCCTGGTTATAAATTTGGGTTGAGTTGGGCCCCACTTGGCATTTCAATCATGAATCCTGACCATGGATACTTAGGTGGGGCCCAACTTTTATGGATATGAACGAGACCTTTCGTTGGGGTCTTTGATGTGGCTCACTCTGATTGGTTTTTCGGAATGATATCGAAATAGAGGTAGTTTGATGGCTGGATATTAAGTGATTTAATGAATTTGAGCGTTAGAAACGGAATGGATTGAACAAGAAGAAATCAACATCTAAAGTTGTAAATGGGTCTTAATTCTCTGATTAGCAGAGGTTCTGACCCATTAAAAATAAGTTTTGGGTTCTTATTTAAATTTCAATAAGTAAACAGGCTTGGATTTGAATGTTATTTTTTGTTCCGTCATTTAAATGGTTTCGGGTTTGATTCCACCTTTATCAGTATTCCTGTGGTCCCATATATTACCTCAATTTTTAAAAAATTTTCCTTAGAAGTTAATTTTTTTCGAAAGCTTTCTCTACACTTTGGATCTAGATTTGAATCCCCCTATATTCAAAACTAGTTCCGGCTCTGGCTTTGGATTTGATTTCATATCCTCATTTACAATTATCGTCCCAAAACGAGGAAACTCGTTCATCGCTGCAACCATGATATTCATAAATTCAATGGACCACCCAAGTTCATCCAATGTCTCCTTGTAATAAGTAACATACAGTGATCTATTATGACAAGGTGGCCCACACCATCAGTTTTAAGATAACAGCACGCGTTTTCTTTTGCTAAAATTGTCAATTGCAAGACAGTGGAAGACTTCCTTTTCATGTGGCAGATGGTGATTTCATCATCTGAGAAAAAGTGGCATCTATATGGGGCCCACTTGGGGTATTTTTTTTTAATTCAATGCCTTGAATAGATGATCGGGGTACATTTGTCCATTCCTGCTTTACATATACTTTGCGTGCATTTCGTTTTAAGAATCAGGCATGGCCCACGAGGCACTGATGAAGACGACGTAGCCACAACCATCACCGGCTGTTCGTGTTCCACGTGGCATAATCCAACAGGAAGAGAAAGCATGCACTCAATATCCATCCACACACTGAGAAAAAAGCATGGGAGTGTCTGCACCGCTAGGATGCGGCCACGCCACGTGAGGAGTCGGTTTCGAAACGAGTGGGCCTGATGGCGCCACGTATGCGGCGGTGGTTATGCTTGGGCCATCACGCGAACTATGTGAAATGGAATGAATGGGCTTATCTTTTATTAAATAATTTATTCATTTATTTATTGTGGGAAAGACAAAAGACTCCAAGAAAGATAGATACATGTACACATATGAAATAATGAAAGCATAGGAATCCATTTCAGGACATTACATGACTCACCAACCAACCAACCAACCAGTAAGCTGATGGTGGCTCTGTTTGTTTGATTCTTCCTTTTTTGTTCCACATCCTGCTTATTTCCTAATTTGAACACAACTTGAGTTCAATTTTACTAGGCTTCGGTCTACACTCTACATTTGAGCAGCAGATTCAAAGTTTTCATTTCAGGGTGCAGATCCAAAGATGTAGTTGTATTTTGAGAATGAATACATGTTTTTCAAATGAATTTTTGGGGGTGAGTGTAAAATTTTTTAAGCGAAATAAAATTTTTTACTATAGATTTATAAACAGACCAAGGTTCAACGGGTACTTCTGCCCTTATATAAATATACGTAGGTCTGCCCCTGCTCTGCATAACCATATAAACTAACACATGGGTATTTTCATACATTTTAAATTTAATATCATACATTATAAAAAATGCCCAATATTCTCAACAAAGAACACATCATCTGTTCCTCCCAATGTAGGAATCCCACGCAAATGCAATGCAGGATATTCAATTCCCATCGTCCAAAGATAGGGTCACATAATCATATATCTACAACCCGTCATTATATGCAGTACAAAGATCTATAACAACATCTACATTGAAAGAATGTCCTAGATCCAGATTTTTAGATTGCAATTCAAAATATATGCAGCGAAAAAAATAAAAAAATTAGCAAATAAATCAGTCATACACCACAAGAAGAAAACACGCTGATTTTTATATGGAAAACCCTACTCAGAAAAAACTACAAATCTTCCTCAGACCAACAAAAATTAAGCACTAATAACAACCAATTACAAGATATACTCACAAACCATTTTCCAGTTGCAACTCAACTTAAGGACTATAGTTCTTCTTGCCGACTACTCACCATTCACCGCTAACCAACCGCGCTTCAAACAACCACCTTGAATTCGCAAGGTAAACGAACATTATACAAGAGAAGTCAACCTTCTACAAGAGAAGGAAGAGCACAATCTCTCAAATGGTTGTTCTAGAGAAAAGGGATATCTCCAATGTGTATTCACAACTAGAATAGGGAGATAGTTGCTTTAAGGTTGAGAGAAAACCTCTTTTTATAAGCCAAATTCGTGTCTCATAATAATAATCCAACCAAGATAGGAATTGGCACAAAACAAGAAATTTCTAATTCAAGTAGAAATAGAAATTCGAGCAATGGCAGTTTTGTAATTTCAGATAATACAATTTTTACAAACTTCTTGAGCCATAATTTTGTCGTTTAGCGTTCCAATGGTAGGTAGCTTGCCCATATACGACACTCGGTTTATGAGATATGACCATTTTAATCTAAATACCTTCATTCCAGCTCTTCTAAACTCTTTAACCTCTTCAAACTCCTAGTTTAAAATAAATAGAAATACAGCTTTGACTAAAACTAGAGTTTTGTCTAATCCGTGAATTTTGCCAACATACAACAGTCCTAACATACATCAGAATTAAGGAATGTAATCCTTCTACAAACATAGTTGCTGTAATTTTGGGAACGCTGTTCGCAATTTCATCAGGGATCATAGTTGCATAAAGCTTGAATGGGAGAAGATACTGGTGCAGGGATCATGAAGCAGGGTCTCAAAAGGATGAGAACCAAGAATATTGAAGAAAGCATGAATAGGAGTAGAACTTGATCAGGGGATTTCCATAACTATGTAGGCAGTCAGCAACAAGATCAAATAAGTAGCACAACACAGGTACTATATACACAAAAACAATAAAGACCTTACATCTTCTGCACTTAGTGGATTGAGGGCTGAGTTCAATTGCAATTTCACAAGAAAAAAATTGAAACAAATATATTTGGGGTGGAACCAAGACCATCATCAACTCAATAGACCCATCCAGAGCCACTCTGGATATACTGTTAATTGTCCAAATGAGATGGTCGTCTGTCTACAATTCAGAATGCAAATGAGAAAACTAATTTTATGTTCCCGGGTGTGATGGTTTTAGACAAACTTCCCACTGAGAATCACTAGAGAACAGAATGTTGCGCTCATGTAAAGAGAACTAAAGCAGGACATCAAACTTGTAAACTAAATCAAATAAAGTGATGAACTAAACAATAAAAATGAAACAAAATGTATATTTTCATATGTCTTTAGATGAGATGGCTAAAAATATTCATTTTAATTGATTTTGGGCCAGAAGCCTAGTTCAATGTCCACCTTTTCAATTGTGAGGACGATGGCTCCACCATGATACCATGTCTCAACTGATCATTTTTTTTAAAAATTTTTTTGCTTGGTTGGCCCAGTGGCCACGACATAGGACGTAGAGGGATCTCACTAGGGTTTGAAATCTGGTGAGAGCTATGGGAGCGAGCGCTGAATCCACAAGGCCAGCCCTCTATTCTCTCAATTGATCATTTGAATACCAAAAGAAATGATAGCATTTACTCCTAGCACAATTCCTAAGTTCAAGGAGTTTCTTAGTTGGTTGGAAATTCTATATGTCACCCATCTATACTGAGAGATTGATCCCTTGCATGTTGTGTACCACTCTTTCCATGTATGTGGATTTCTCTTCCCACATGTATTGGCTTCCACTTCCATTTGTGTGAGCTCTCCTTTCCACAGTTTGGGTTTCCTCTTTCCACTTGTGTGGACTCTCTTGAGGTTAAGCTGGTGTACCCAAAAAAAAAAAAAAGAAAAAAAAGAAAAAAAAATTCGTTCAAGTGTTCAACTTCATTTTGGAGGTGTTCAATGACAAATACTAAATTATAAAAACCTAAACATCAATTTAAAGTACAGGGTTGTGTCCATCCAGAGGACTAATTTTGTTGGCTTAAATGCTCAAATGCCCACTGGATACCCTCCTCAGCCAAAAAAAAAAAAAAAACTAAAACAAAATGTTGAAAGATGCTCAGTAATGGTCATCTATAGCTTCACTATAAAATTGTCTTAAGCTTGACTACCAACATGAAATATAAGAGACGGCCGGAGTTAATAACTGTCTAATACAGTCCAGTTAAGGCATTGATAACTAATAAATGCATGTTGGAGTTTTTAATGTGGGGTTATTACTAAAAGATAAATTAGAGACTGGTTCTCTTTGGGTGTATACTTGTGGTGGTGAGTTAAAGTTGTAGGAAACAAGTCAGTGGCAGTATACTGCTAGACTAAAAATTCAACTAAAGGCGTTGAACGCTCAATGCTACCTCAAACTAACTTTAGGAGAATACTAATAATGTTTAGAGAGCACATGGGGATTAGGAAAATATAATCCAACTAGAAAAGGACTGGCTGATTGCAATTCCACATGGGGTCACATACGTAGCAACACTTGGGTGGTGCTGGATCTAGACCACTAAATGCTTGTGATGACAACCATCCAAATCAATAACTTTTGATTGTTGATAAGTGCTCATGGGCCTACCAAAGGCCCTTCTATCTTTTGTACAGCTGGAAAAATATCTTCTATTTCTGGGGTGCTAAGGTTGCTTGAGGGATTGAAATGGAAGACATAGGAATGCATCAGGGGAGTGGTAGCTTGTGGTGCCACTTGGAATAATCTTTATTGAATATGTGGACGGGTTCTAGATTTGATCTAGACCACTCATTCGAGGAGGCCCCTCCATTAATTAGTCATTATGTTAATAACCCTAGAGGTGGCAATGAGGCGCAACAAAAAAGATAGGGCAACCATCATGTACTAAAAGTGAAAAGGGACTTGGAAAAAAAAGGATCACATATTCAAGAAAATAGGAAATAGGAAGATACTAATAAATAAATAACAGGGAAAAAATAACAATAATGAAAAATAGTGTCATCAGAACATATAATTTTATAAAGATGATTAAGTAAAAAAAATCAGGGATTAGGGTTTTTTCCGTCGCGTTTTAGGTAACACATGTTGCAATTGTGAAACATAAATTTTGTTGAGCAATTGCAATATAGGAGCATTTTCATCCAAAAAAAAAAAAAAAAAGAGTGCCTCTTGGTACGAGGCCCTTTTGGTTATATTCTAAAATTTAAAAGTTCTATTATGGAAAATGTGTTTAACAAATGATTTTACCATAAAACCCTTTTATAAGTATTGATTGAATAAAAAATAAAATTTACAAAACTACCCTAAATAAATGGGTTAAGGCTCTTGTCCTCATCTATCTTCACTAAATATTACAAGAAAGAGTTTTAAAAATATAATGATCTTCAGATAGTATTGTCCTGAAAATTGTCCTGAAAAATGACCCAAAATGAGATATGAGAATAGGTTGTTGTTGACTTGAAGCTTCACACAGGATTTGCCAGCTAAGGGATACACAGCTTGCGTGAGACGCTGAACTATGTGAACCAAGTATGAAATATGTGGGTTGGAATTTGGAGATGGCCCACCAGTGTTCAATCATCAACGTGGAACCACGCAAATCAATCGAATGGTCAGATTGCATAGGACATTTTTGTGGTCAACAAAGCTAAGCTGGGATGTCATCTTCACCCAGTGCAGCGGATAACCAACTGTGGAGTATGGTACCAGCCATCAACAAAAACAACTGTTCCTACACAGGTAAAGATTATTACACCTTACCCGCCCTGATCTAACCTACAAACTTGGCTTGGACATGAAACAAGCCTTTTTGAGCTTTAAACCAAGCCAAGCTTAGCTTAGCTTAGCCTAGCCTGAGCCTAGCTTTAATTAAGTCGAACTAGGGTGGACACTGCTTTGGGATGACCTAATTAGACAGAGCTTGACCTTATTTTTAACAATGCATTTTGAATTTGAGCTCCAACTAAGAATGACAAATATATTAACATATATCCTATACACAAATACATTAACATATATCCTATACACATCCTATATGAGTTTGGTTTTATTAGGATAATGACCGTACGGCTACCTTTATATCTAACAATTGCCCCAAAATGGTCTAAAAAATAATAATTTTTGCCAAGTTGTTCGTACAAAAAAGGATGCCTGCAAATGATAATTTTCCCCTTAACTCGATATCCTAGAGCTGTGGGATATCAAATGATGATGCAATATTTCGGGGCTATAGGAGATCAAACAATGCGATACCACACATGCCGTCAAGCCAGTGGCTCAGTTGGTTTGAGATTTAGGTTTACTCCACAAGGCCTCAAGTTCAACTTCCGCTTCTTGCGTTATCCGAGTACTATGTATACGGTTATGTATATACCCCTTAGGGAATATATCTTACTCGTAAGAATCAAATAACTCATGGGACAGAGGCTAAAGATTCAAAGGCTGAACTAGCGAGAGATAACCTAAGTCATCAAAAAGAAAAAAAAAAAAAAAGGGATATCACACAATCTCCCCCTTTCCACCCTAATCCAAAGCACATATTTGCCACCAACTTAGAATTTTATCACAAAAGATCACTAGCTTCTCTATCAATAAAGTTGCAAAAAATGAAGAAAGATGATGCACTTCTGTCTGTGATATCAAATGGACAACAGTAAGATTTAAAAAAATAAAAAAAGGAAAAAAATCACAAGGAGTAGGACAACTCAGTGAAGGGCTTTTACCGCAATTCTTTTTTCTGCTTATTGGAAAGCAACAAGCATATTTTTTTATTCTTTTTGGTAGGAAGGAAGAGGGTGAAGAATCTAGACTTTGTGTGATATCCTACAGCCCTACAAATATCACATCGTTCCATGTGCTAAAGTTATAGAATATCACAAGGTTTAAGGGTAAAATTAGTACAGATAGACTGTCATTGTTTGTAAAACGTGAGAGGCAAGGTTGCCAACCAAGCAACCCCTTGTTGTCACCCAATGGAACATCACTGTATAGTCCAACCAATGGTGTGTCGAAGATAAAATTGGCACATTAAAAATATCTCGATAGTATTAGTAAAACTACTCTTAACATTTTTCTAAAGTATACCTCACAGTATTAAATGAAAATACGGTGAGAAGATTATAAGAAACTGGGAAAACAAGAAAAAACTACGAAATCATTTTTCATCAGTATTTCATATTTCTATTTTAATTATTCAAATTTTATTTATTTTCGAAGGTATTTCCCAATAGCATCCCCAGAAATACCCAAATGTAAAAAATACACAAACATTTTCCCGAGGAGATAATTTTTCAAAATGACAAGGAGAACACTCTGCATGGATAAGAAAAATAGCCTAGAGATAACTAAATCGAATAGATCTTTAAAACAAAAACAGTAGTGAAGAAGGATGAAAAACTAAGGTCATTCGAAACTATCTTAATTGATTGATAGGATCAACAACAGATTTTCATAGAAGGATATTATCATTTCTGATGCAATTATTTCCCATTGAATCCTTTTTCAAGAAGTCATATGAAAAATTATGGCCAATTTGTGTCTCAAACATGTTTAGAAGCACATCCAATGAAACTGATTTTAAATTTTAAATTAATGATATTATATCAGTCACCAAAAGACTTAAATTCTCTATAATTATATATACTTCAAACATACATGCATGAACCAAATCAAGCCCCAAAACAAGGAAAGCATGCTTGAGCTGAGCCCACTCAAGCCAGCCAAGTCTACCCTAACTTCAGCTTGGCCAGTGAGACAAGAACCGAGTTTATTATAATAAAATCCAATGGTGACTAGCTTCTGCATCAATTTCTGAATCCGTGTCAACTCAGGAAAATGCAAATTCAAGGGGAACTTGCGCATGTAAAGGAATTGGATTCACCATAGGCCAACCCTAGATCAATAAAATAAATAAACCACACCAAAACACCAACAAAGAATTATTGAAGGGACATTAGGATCCTGCAACATGTCCAGATAATAAACAAATCCAACATCAAATCAATTGTAAACCAAATTGTATTTCTTTGTATATTGAAAAACTGATTGAAAACCATCAATTGTATAAAAGTCAGTTCTACTGATTGCAAGCTCTCACCAAAACCTCACTGGAAAAAATCTCTTTCAGATATCCCCATCAAAAGCCCATCTACATCAACTGTAGTCCCATTCTCAAAACCTCACTAACAATACAAGAAAACCAAATCAGAGGACTCAAATCTAATACCATGTCAAAATGATATCCCATCCTCCATAAGATATACATATCAGAAAACCCATAAAATTAATCAAAAGGCTATAAAGGTAAATCTGGGAAATAGAACCAAGACCACATACCATAGAAAAGGGAGTGAGAAGAAGCAGCAGCTTTATTAGTTGATGGAAACTTTCTAATGAATTGATATCAAGCAGGTATAAAGATCAAAGGCATCTATTTTTCTTGGTTCATGAATATTCAAAATTATGCCAAAAGCAGCAACAGAGGATCAAATTTTAAGATAAATTGGCCCTAGCTTGACCTTGCTCATGCTCCCCTGCTGCCCATGCACCAGATCGCAGTAAACACAACATGTACAAATTCTGAATATGAAGCATTCGCAGCAGCAAAGAAATATGCCATTGGATTGGAGCCATTTGGAACGTCATAAAAATCAAGGACAATGAAAATCAGATTATGTGTAAGTAAACACTGGAAGTCACATTTGTTCTCTTCTTTACCATAACCAATTATAGGCAATCAAAGTTTTTTCTTTAAATCAGATAGCCAAACAAAGTGATCAACAGTTAGCTTCAGTTCTGGCAACCAAGTTCCAGGTATCAAACAGACTAGCGTCAATCTGGTATGGATATAGGACAGTATACCCACCCAGATTCAGTTTAATATCCTGTGATTGGGAACCCTTCCTGGGTGCAGCCCAGATCACACGAAGGAGCCCAGAGCGGCAGGACCCAAACTGTTTACAACTATAGAGCAGCTAAGCCAATTATTTGACTCATAGAAACTGGTCATTGAACTCATTTAAAAGGTACTCTACTAACCAGACTACACTCCTGGTCTTTTTGTTTCATGTAATTAAATCCCAAGGAATTCCAAGACTTGTATTTTTATCACTGGTTAAAAATGGAGTATCAAAGGTGCACATTCAAAATCGACCATCAAAGAGCCTCCCCTTCAATGGAAATTGAATGAAGGGAAGCTCAAAATGTATACCCAGCCATCACGTTACTAATTCAAATCTTAGGGAAGTCAAGATCCCATTTACACCTCTGCCCCGTATCCTTCAACCTTCTCCACTTTTAATAATCCTTTGCTAGATCTCATTTGGCCATGAATTCCTATGTATTCAATTCCTGCGTATTCCATACAAACAAGCAGGCCCTTTAAGAAACCTACAATATTATAAAGGAGACAATAAAAAAAGACATCGTAGACCCACGCATATTATAAAACTTCTTTCTACTTTCATCTTGATTGAAATTCAAAAAATAATTGTAACGAAGCTCACACACACACACTCATATGGGGCATAATTGTCTGTTGCAATAGGTCATTATATTTTATACTCCTACATCATCATCATCATCATCAAAGCCTTATCCCAACCATGTTAGGGATTTTATACTCCTATGTATATTTTTTAAATTTTAAATGATTTGGATTTCCAATAAAAAAAAAAAGAAAAGCACAACATAGAAAACAATCATATCCAACTTTTAAGAATATAATATATTAAATTCTACAGGTTCAGCACTACAAAAATCAACATATACTATACCCTCCAAACAAAGTCAATACACACATCATCCTCATTGTCTCATTGTCATCATCATAACCTCAACCATTCAATTTTAATTGGCTTTGTGAGTTCTACTTTTCCACTCAATCCTATTTGCAGCCATATTTTCAGTAACTTCACAATTGATCGTGTCTTTTCTCGCTACTCCATTTAAAATTTGGTTTCCCTATTTCCCTAGCTCCAAAGCCCCTACCAAACACACCAAACACTTGCTTGTTTTTATTTACATATTTTTCCCAATTATTGATGCACATTTTTGTCATTTTACAGCAATTGTTAATTATAGTATATTCCAAGTTCCAATCACATTAGGGTTGGGACAATTTTTACCTGTTGTGCAACTGTATAAAAACAATTTCACAATCAATCACCAGAAAAAAAACAAGAGTCATCGTCCACCAATGGTGATTCAAAACCCACAAATGCACCTAGCCCCACCCAACCATGTATTAGAACTCACCCCAATTCAACACCCATCAAACTAATATAAAAGGTAAAGACCTAAAAACCAAAAAATGCACCCTATCCAAGGTCAAAAGTTAGAGACTCTAAATCAAGAGCTGGGATGCTTTAATTAGGACCATTCTTGGCCTAACAATAATCCACAGGTAGCCCTAGCCATCCCCCATTCTCTGTGATTGACATGCAGCTATGTGGGCCAACAAAAGATTCCTATTGAACAAAAACACAGTGCAACCTGTGTAACAGAAGTATTTGTTTACAAATAGAGAAAAGTTAAAGAATATAATGTTTTCATTTCTAATTTGGAATAATAATATACAGAAGTAAAGAAGGCAAACCGATAGATTCTCCTGTTGTGCTTTTGATTGTGATGAATTCCTGGAGGCTTTCTGATGGTAGCAAGCTTTTATTACATGCAACCATGGCAAACTGAGATTTACAAAACCAAAAAAAAAAATCGCAGCTGCCTGTATGGCCAAAATAATCAGAATCACCTGATTGGGTAAAATCTAAAAAGAATTGATTGAATACAGATGATTAAGATGCCTCCATTAGAGGCTTCACGAACGCCCATCTGTCTGTAGTTTCTCTATCTAAATGGAAATCCAAATTCTATAGCTGCAAATAAAAAATATCAATGGTCAGTCTGTGTTGACATAAAATAAAAAATAAAATAAGCAACTTGTTATATTTAATACCATCATTAGAAACAACAAGTCATAAATTAAATCTTCACATCGTACAAAAAATTTTAAACACAAAGATGTTTGATAACCTTATGCGCAAAGGTGGATTTGGACCAAGCACACACAGCCATGTCACGTAGGCACACAATGATGATGATGGTGTAAAAAGAAAAGAATAAAAAAAAAAAAAAAGAACAGGCGGCCTCCAAGACTCCAACAATAGACAGATGGAGCGAGTCAACCTGATGCATGGATCAACTGATCAATCCCTCTTTTTTCTTTTCCCTCCAGAAGAACGGTATTGGAGTCCACGGGGTCCACCTAGGGGCAGCAGATACTGACCTGCCCTAGAATGAACTCAATAATTTTGATTCTGTGGTACATTTCAGCCAAAGTAATAAATGTGTTGGGTTCAGGTGGTGGCCAAACTGCTACTCAACCAGCTAGCACAACCCAAATATAACCAACCCTAAGTTAGTTTATATCAGTCCACTAACCTGATCCTAACCAATGGATGAATTTAGGATTCAGGTTGACCACCCAATGGTAGTAAAAAAAATAGCAATCAATATGCTTTGTATTAGCCACAAGTATGCCTCAGCAGTTATGCTACCTAAAGAATGTAGTCAATACAGCTGTCGAATTCTCCTGATTTTTTTTTTATTTTTCAAATGAGAGAATTCAGTGCCTGTTTGTTTAATAGAGTACTAAATCCTAGGATAAGTAAACAATGCCCTTCCATCAAAGACCCTAAAAGTTATGGATTAAAACTGAACATCCACAAGGTGCCATCAAAACTGAACATCCACAAGGTGCCATCAAACAATCTCTCGTACATTGGAAATGAATACCCAATCATAACCCTAGTAAATCAAATCTTAGGAAAGTGATGGTCATATCTATATGTAAACCTTCGACCCTTCACTCTTCACTACTTTAATAACCCTAGTAAATTAAATCCAAGGAAAGTGATGGTCATATCTAGATGTATACCTTCGACCCTTCACTCTTCACCACTCTAATAATCCTCTAATAAAACTGCCTTATGAATTTCTAGGAATTTAATACCAGGTAGTAAAATTGCTTTAAATGAAATATATTATAATTTATCATGTGGTTCTCTTTATAGTTCTACTTTTTGGAATGGAAGGATTAATCATGGATAAGAATTGACTAAAAAACAATTTTAAATGGCTTAGGGGCCCTGGTGGTTCAAGGGTGGGTTTCTAATGCGGAACGGAGGGGATACACAAGGCGGGCAGGGTAGAAGATGGAGATAGAGGGAAACATTGGGCTCTCACCACACTCCAATCCAGAGGCATTAGAGAAATTGGGCGCTCACCAAACTCCAATCTGAAAACATTAGAGAAATTGGGCTCTCACCAAACTCCAATCCGGAGGCGTTAGGGATTTGGGGGAGAACTCCAAGAAGACTTGGGGAAGATCCCAAAACTTAAATTTCATTAATCATCAACTCTAATTGAGCCAAAGAAGCTTTACAATGCTGAAATAGATAAAAGACTAACCCAAACACAAATCTCAACCATTAAAACATTCCTATGGTTAAGATTAAAACATCCACTTAAATCATAACTAAACAAATAAAAATCCTAAATAGACTTAGATAGGTGGGCTGGGGCCAAAGACAGGTCGACCCATGGGGGACCATGGGTCTATCCTGCGTTAGTTTCTTTCTTTTTACTGGTACATTAGTATAAATTGATGATTGTTGAAGACTGCATTGGAACCTCTAAGTGCTCACTCATATGCCTTGATTACTTGCAATTGAAACACCAAGTGCTGACTCAAAAGGTTTAGACTGCATCATATGTGTGAATGTCTACTGTCTAGTACTTTTTCAAATGGAAAAAGACTATAGAAGTGAAATATGAATTCAGTCAATATTTCATATATACAGAGACGTGCAGCAAAAATAATAATAATAAATAAACCCGTTTAGCATTAAGTTGAAGATAAAATTTAAAAAAAGTATTAAGTTGAAAATATTTCATTGACTGAATACAAATATAATCATGAGTAAAAAAGGGAATATTTACAGTTGGCAGAAAATATAAAGCATAGGTGTAACACAACCATTTTTCAAGTCTCACCTGCAGAAGTTTCAAGTCAAATGAAAGGACTTGCAAGTAACACATGCAACATTATCCAGTAGAACACAACTCCAAGCCTCAACGTAGGCTGTCTCATTAACATCCGTCCACCAGAAACCCTGTTCAATAACACAAGGAGAATGTTGATGGTTTAGCGAAAAAAATTATGAAATCTTATACTGAAGAAGTCTAGCTCATTCCTACCAAAGCCCATCAATCCTGTCCGCTATAGGTCTACTAGCTCTCGGAACAATCCTTGACATGGTAAGTGACTTGAAGCCATGCCCTAAATATACAAGAAAAACATACAGTTATTAAAATATTAGATACTAACTTTCATTGTTATGAAGCATGCCACTTTCATAAGGAGAAACAATAAAATGTTCGGCCATTTGCTTGCTCCACATATCATGTTCCAGGAAAACCAAGAGCAGACTACAAAACAACTACTAACAAAAGAGTGTGAAGGCACAAGTTAAAGCTGAGGAATTGTCATAAGCAAATATGAGCGAGAATCTATAGATTCAGTTCCTTCTTCATAGTCTAGACAAACATGAGGATTAGAAAGTCTATGATTTGAGCCCTTCAGGAAGCTAGGTCAGATGACTTCAACTAAAATCAAAGGGTCCCAAAAGAATATCTAACCATTAAAAATTTTAGAGTCCAGACTACCCATCTATTATCCAGAGATCAAGATTCGAAACCAAAAGAAAGATCAATGGTTGGATGTAACAGTTTTATTTATTTTAGAGTACGATTGATACTGTTGAATGATTTGACATGAGTTCATGGAGTTTTGCAAAGATCCAAGCGATCAACAGAACTTAGAAACAAAAATAGCATGTAATATCTAGGTGACAATAAATGCAAGTTGAACAGCTTTATCCACAAGTGTGTACTGGTGATAATTGAGCTAAGTGAACCATGCATTAAACTCGAGAAACAAGTCCTTCAAAGCTAGGGAAATGATGCATATCCAATGTACTTGGAAGATTTAGATGTAGATTAGAAGACCCTGCATGACCTCAGATGGCACATAAGGCAATTAAGCCTTGTGCAAGTTAGAGTTGGTTGAAACTAATGTGTTCATGTGTCTTCCTATTAGTAAGGGGTTAGATGAGTGGTTCTTTCCTATTATTTTAATAGAGGAAGAGTTCAAGATGTCTATAAAGTCCATTGTCAAAATCTTAATTTAAGAAGTTCTAGTTAGCAGCTAGTTGAAAATAAGAGAGTCAATCTGGTACCTGTCAAAAGAATCAGTGCAACTGTTTGATATATTGATATTTACATGACGAACAGATTAGGTAAACAAAAGATAGACACACATGTACCAACCCTTAAAAACAAATAAATCAAATAAGAAAGTGCCACTTTTAAGAATCACAAAGAAAGCTCACCTTTATCATCATCTTCGTCATCCAATGTACTCACACCAGACTCCATATCAATACCTATAGCAACTTGATCATTGTTGACCTTGCGCACACTGCGGACATGTGGTGTGATGGGGCCCAAAGTAACTGCCCTTTTATTCCTCTGCAGAAAATATACAACAGAGGTCCATCAATGACCAACGCCTAAAGGCTGTGCCAGTGTTTGCAGTGTGGCACTAATTTTAACATGGATTACTAATCTGAGCACCTTAGTGCCTAAAGGCTGTGCCCAGTGTTTGCAGTGTGGCACTAATTTTAACATGGATTACTAAAGTGAGCATCTTAGCCCCTTATTTCAGTAAGGATTAGATAAATGACGCCTCTCTGCAAAATTTCTTCAACAAGAAGAAAACACACACACACACACAACCCTACAGAGGTTAGGAAGTACAGTCGTTTATCACATCCAAAGAGAATGAGTAGCTCGAATTGTGTGTGCAATTGCCCCATGTACAAAACCATAATTGATCAAAAGGATATAGTTCAAAACCATAATCTTGTATTGAGGCCAAATCCAAGATTTTCATGTGAGTTTTGAAGGACAACTAGAAATTTCGTGTGGATTTTGTAAGTGAACCCAAATTTTCAAATGGGTTTCGGAAGCGAACCCAGGCCCCGACAGGTGTGACTTCCCGCCGTAGCCTGTATGTAGGTCCACCCCTGAGGCCATCCCGTAAACACTAACAGTGAGATAGTCTCCAGATGACCAAAGATCATTCCAAAACGAGGCTATCAAGTAAGCATAACAGATTGCTTATGCTAACATCCACCTTCCAACTTTGAGTAATTGCATGCCACAGGACATAAAAGCAATAGAAGAATCTACAGCCATGTAAAACAAAATTATTTGCATAAGCAAATGTGTGCATATCTTTAAACAATAAATAAATAAAAATAAAAAAATTGGATGCCTATTTTAGATCAAGAATAGCCAAAAAGGAAAAGCATGCAAGTAAACTTGAAAAACATTGCAAGGCAGAAACTTAAACTTAAGTAAAAAAGTAAATAAA
This sequence comes from Sextonia rubra, assembly GCA_037013555.1. Classification (NCBI taxonomy): domain Eukaryota; kingdom Viridiplantae; phylum Streptophyta; class Magnoliopsida; order Laurales; family Lauraceae; genus Sextonia; species Sextonia rubra. The sequence continues at coordinate 2,857,387 of JASUAD010000027.1, forward strand.
TAAAATGTAAAGAATAGAATTAAGATAAACTAAGAAAGAGTGGTGACATACGATTGGTTCAACCTCCAACATTTCTCTGGGATTCAAATTATCTGGTTGCCCAGAATGTTGTGCTTCTTGAAGCATCTTCAATTGGGTCTCTTTATCCCGCAAAGAAACCTCAAGAAGCTCCCCTTTATGTACCAGCTCTTCCACTTTACACCTTTCTGATTGCAACAAAACATCTCTGCTTTGAGCTATTACCCGTAGATCATTTAATTCTGAGAGAACAGATGTGATGTGTTTCTCTAAGATCTCTGAATATGAATGAATTTGGCTGCCCTTTTGATCATCAAGATGCACATCAGGCACCTCAAAATGCAAAGCAAGCATGTTCTTTGACCATGTCAGCAACTCCTCTACCTCAGCTGACTTCCTCTTGGTGCTCTCCTGTAATGCTAGAACATCATTGGTGCATCTAGTTACCTCTTGACGTAAGAATGAGATCTCTGCATCCCGACCTTGCAATTGTGATTCAAGATTCTTAACCTCCGATAGAAGGCTCTCTGAAAGATGATGCAACTCATTAAACCTGCTTACAGTTGTAGAAAGCTTTGCCATGGCCTTTCCTCGAGAGGCTTCAAGGTTCTCAAGTGCCAAATTCTTTTCTTGCACAATCTTCTCCAGTTCCCCAATCCTGGTAGCCAAACCTTCCATTTGTGATTCTTCTTCATCGAGTGCTTGCATGAGGCTTTCAATCTCTGTAATGAAAAAGATCTGCAGCTTAGGCACGTAATATAAATTTCAAACTTCTCCAATCTAAACTGTAAAAGTAAATGTTGATATTTAACAGGAGTTGGGAATCTACTAGGGTTGCAAGTTTGCAACTTGCAGGGAGGCTGGGCCAGCCCAGACCTAGCCAAAGTCAAGTCTCCCTTGGGCTGAATTTGGTTAGAGTTGTTCAACTCATCATCCATGGGCTGAACAGGGCTTCATAATTTGGCCTGAATATTAAATGGGTTGAGTGTGGGTCATTGCTTGGCCAAAGGCCTTGTTTGATACCTGGCCTGGGCCAACAACAATGATGGTCCCAACTATTAAGTACTCAATCTAGACCATGTGCTCAAGAACGTTGCCTAAAGTGGAACCTAAATATATGGCCTCACAATTACATGGGCTGGAGCTGGACAAGGTTCACCCCAGTTACACACATTGGATAACTTGGTTACTATGCAAGACCAAAACAGTGTCTCCTCATTGGAGAAGGGAGAAGGCCTATATTGTGAATTTCACAATCTGAGCCATCCCAAAGATAGTACTAAATATGTCAGTTGATTCATCCTTTCTTTGGTAAAAAGGATATAGTTCAATTTCCTTACCGGCCCATAGCAATTTGGTGGTGCATCCAAAAACACCCTAAAAAATTTTATTAGTTAAAAAAAAAAAAAGGCACCTTCCAGGAAGACTCTCAAAAATACCATACCCTGATCTTTGGCATTTAAGCCAACAGTCAAAGATTTGACTCTCTCTTGTAACTCTGTTAACAGAGACTCAGAATCTTGTTGCTCATTTATTTGCATCTCCAATAACTTGCGCTCATTCTTCATCACTTCTACCTGCTTCACCAAATTATCCAGCTGTGTTTTGGCAGAGTCAAGATCTACAGAGTAATTCCTTGCAGTAGCCTCAACTTCCTTAATTTGAGCAACAAGCTCTGCACAAATCCTGTTTTGATGGATGTCCTTCTCCTGTAGTTCTTTCTGCAAATGTGAAATGGTGGCTTTGAGTTCCCTTTCATTGCTAACCTCAAGCTCTGCCTGCATATGTGTTGATTCCTTCACAGCTGATAATAAGGTGTCTGCCAGGGTCCTAATGTCTTCCTCTGTGAAAGAATAGGTTTGCCTATTCCAAGAGTCTCGGCCATTGCTGGAGGTTGACACATCTGAGTTCGACCCTGTGTTTCCTAATAAATGCACCACTCTAGAAGATAAATCATTTCTAATCATATGAGCTTTTTGGCTCTCAATTTCCAAAATTGAACTAGTGCATGCTTCATAAAGCAAGGAAATATTTTTAAGCACCACACTCAATTCGGCATCCTTTTCCTTCATCAACAATTCTAGATGAGTAATATCTCTCCTCAGGGATTCTGAAGATTCCTTTTGGAATAAAATTTTTCTTTGAATCGTTTCCATAATTTTAGGCAGCTGAGCAGCATGGTGATCACAACTGATAGCATGTTTTTGACATTTATTTTTAATTCCATTGATCTCTTTCACGCATTCTTGCAAGCCATGGCTGACTACTGAAAAAAGGTCAGAATGAAGATTGCCGTCCTGATTGCCGTCCTGCATCTTCAGTTCTGAAGAGTTGTTGACGGGAGACAACTTATCCTGAAAAAGAGTTACTTGTATGAGAACAGGTCTATGGTGCCTATACTTGGCCACAAACAAATAAAGCATAAAGTGTCCCAACATAATACACTACAAAAATTTCAATTCAGACAAGTTCAACAAACAACAGCACAAAAGATCACTTCTCAGAGGATTTTTTTTAAGGAGTGAAGAAACCTTCATTAAAAGAGATAAAACAGTATAAAAGAAAACCAAAAAATTTGGAGACATAGGTACAAGATCATTGTACCATACATCGCTAATCCATAAGAATTACAAAATAGGGATAAAGCAAATAAAGCAACATTCTGAACCACCACGTAGTCAGCCAAGTAGTCCACTATGCCATTAGCCAATCTACTGACATCCTATTAGAGATTATGGTTGTTGGAATGCTTAAATTAAATGGTGAGTAGAGGACATCATAAGCAAGAACATATAGCAGATATGGTGAAAGGGCCTGAATAACCCAATGCCTAATTTTAAAAATGGGGACAGAAAAATGGTTGAAAAATGACACATCAGAATTGTTGTTTCTTACAGAGAACATTCATCAGTTATAGGAACTAGAAAGTATAGAAAAAACCAGGTTTAAAAACAAAATGCACATATATGTGCAAACAAGACTCTGCTGGTAACTACATGCCTCATTTAAGAAGGAGAATAAGTCAAAAGAAGTCAACAGCAGCAACAAATGACACTATAGGCAGTCCAAATCCCTGATTTGTTGTTGAATGAACATTCACACTCAAACTCAAGCCTAAAAGAGAAAAAACACCTAGGCCAACAAAGTAGACTTGATAATTGATATATAGAAGTGCTATATATCAAAAACCACAAAATATGAAAATGAGAACTAACCTTATTAAAAAGAACATTAGAAAAGAAGCCTCCAGATGAATGGTAAGTGAAGTCATCATTACCATTTGAACCATTCAACCCTTTCAAGCAAGAGACCATAACATCACTCACATGGTTTAAGAGCTCCACGTCCTTGGAGAAAAAACTACTGATGATATTAGCAAACTCAAAACACTCCTTCCTCAGTTGATCGATGCCGGCTTTTAGCCTCATGAGGTCATCATTTTGCTTTCTTTTTTCCTCAGCGTGAACAGCAGTGAACTGTTCAAGATTTGAAAGGGCTTCAATTCTTGCAGCCTCTGCTATATCCCTTTGTTTGGAAAGCCCAGAAACTGCAGCTTCAGCTTTGGCGAGTTCCTCCTGAAGGCTGTCAGCTCTTTCATGAACCTCATTCAGTTCTGCAACAAGTAGCTCAGCTGCCCTTTTAGATTTCTTTGCTTCATGCTCAGAAGAAGCAGCTGCCGCATGTAAATCACGAGTTAGTTTCCCAATTTCTTCCATCTTCTGCACAGGATCAATAATGTCAACATGACCATCAGCATTAATGGCATGCAAAGCAGTCAATAAACTACTCATAGTTCGGCCACTATCCTGCAAATTCTGCTCAGTTTCTGCCAAATGACTTCTCAATAGAACATTTTCAGATTCTAGCTCTTCCATCTTCCCTGAGAGGGCCAGTAAATTCCCAACTTTCTGCTCATACTGAACAAGGGCATCACCCCTTTGGTTAAGCTCGCCCTTTAGGCGTTCCATTTCAGCATTCATGTCATCAATGGCTTGTTTCAGACTATCCCGCTGTTGCACTAATCCTTTTCCTTTTCGAACAGCAACATTCAACTTCTCTCTTAGAAGTGCAGATTTTTGCTCCTCTTGAGAAAGTAGTTCTTGCAAATGATCTTTTTCCTTGCTTATTCCTTCTATTACCACAACCAAAGCTTGATATTTCTCCACAGCTGCATCCCTCTCCCCTTTCACAAGATCCAACTTACCGAAAACGCCATCAAGCTCCTCCTTCAAAGCCAATAATTCCTGCTCCTTAGCATCTAATGCATGATTCAGTCTCTGTTCCTCTAATGCATGATTCCGTCTCTGTTCCTCATTTTTTGCATCAGCTTCTTCTCTAGCAAGTTCTTTCTCCATGTCTTTAGGCATAGATTTCTCCAAAGAATGAGAAGTACGCATATCTATTATCTTCGTCAATGCTCCTTCCAAATAGTCTACCATGTTGCTGCTGTTTGGCAGATCTATCGGATCATGATCTGGCAATGCGTCATTAACTGAACCTATCAATCTCATAATATCATTTTCAAAATGGTCATGTTTAACAAGTTCTTCCTGCAAATCAATCAATTTCTTATTCAAATCAGCAATATCCTTCTGCAATTCAGCCTTTTCAACTTGTCCTTGCACTGCTTTCCCTGATATTTCCTCATTTTCACTTCTAATCTTCTCAATACTTTCAGAAAGAAGCTCCTTCTCTCGTTCAACCTCTCCAAGCGTTGCTGTAAGGTCAGATAACTTCTTCTGAGACTCTTCCAACTCGACTAAAAGGGAGTCCGAAGAGAGTTCAAGGTTCTCAATCTTCAGTAGTAAAGAATCTCTCTCGTGCTGAGCCTCAGAAAGAGCTCTCCGTAACCAGTCAATCCTATCTACCGGCTCCATAGATCTCAACTGCAGAGGCAGATCAATTCGATCCAATACCTCTTCCCACCTCTGTACCAGGTCATTTCTATCAACTAAGGACTGCTCCAGCATTTCATTGTGCTCAGCCAAACCATAAAACTTATTCTGAAGCTCATCAAATTTTCTCCTCAAATCATCAAGCTCTGAATTTGAGCTCGGCTGGAGATCTTCTTTCCAAGCATCCATAACCACAAAACCTCCATCAGAATAAGATCCTCCAATCGAACTCTTCTGATCCCATTCTGTCAAAGGCAAAGAGCTCCGGGGTATAGACCCTGCCAACCACTCAATTTTTTCAATTGTATCCCTTGAATGAAAATGCTCGGGCAACTCCAAGTTCTCTAGTATTTCTTCAATCCTTTGAAGAACAGAATCTTTAAGAAGAAATGATTCTCTCAATGCCGTGGCTGAATTCCGGATATATGATAACTCAGATTCCAGAGCTTCAACACGCTCACCTGGCTCAGAGAACGTCTTAAGTTTTGCCTCAAGGTCATTAATTATGGAATCTTTTGACTGTAAATCTTGCAAACACTTATCAAGCTCGCTTGTCTTCTCTGCCAAAGAATGTTTTAGACTGTCTCGCTGTACAATTAAACCTTTCCCCTTCGAAACAGCAATACTAAGCTTTTCCCTGACAGATGATAGCCTCTGCTCAGACTGTTCAAGTTCAGTTCCTTTGGCTTGTAATTCAGAACGAACCATTTCCAAGGCCTCTTCGATCTTGCTTAGACTCTCTTTGAGAAAGTGAATTTCATCTTCCTGCTCAAGGTTCAAGGACTGTAACTGGTTTATCTTTTCCTGCAACTCTTTCAACTCCAAAACCTTTGATCCAAACTCTTCTCTCAGCAAGATATGCAACAACACCGTCGAATCATCAGCTGAAGATATTGGTCTTGAAACATATTCCTGTAAACATTGCTTTGACAAGCTGACCTGCTCGGAAGCTTCTTTGTATTTTTGAAGAAGGCACCCAATCAGTGCCTCAAGGTGTATAACCAGTGGGTTCTCCGAGTCAACTGCTACAACTTCAGGCTGGATTACACCCTCAACATCTTCCACTAGCTTGGCTATGACCTTTGAATTCGCATTATTCTCGTTCTCGTCCACCTTAACAGATAAGTCAAGACACCTTTTGCGCCACTCCTCTAAATCTTGTGTTGACTTCATCAACTCTGCTTCGAGTCCATTTTTCAAGGACTGAAAGTGCTGCCTTTCGTTGAGCAACTCCTGTAATTGCGCAATAAGTACTTCACCGCCACTGGAAACGAGATCTAGTAGTGCCTCGGATTTTACATCCACCACTGAATGCAGTATGTTTCCATGCGACTCATTAACAAGTTTCCTGAGACTGCTATAAATCTTACCCAGTAGTCCAATGGCCACTTCATTCTTTCCATGTATGTCTGTGAATTTCTGATTTAGCTCCTCATATGAATTACTGATTCTTTCATGATCCAGATAAGCTACTTCAAGTTTTTCATGCAGGCCCTGGATTGCTTTTGTAGCAGCATCGACTGAGACCATGATATGAGAACAAACTTCTGAGTTATTGAAACCAGTTAAAACAGTAGGGGCAAGCAACTCAATGTGCGTGTCAAGCTTTTCAACTGCCTCAGATATGGCAGACAAGAGAGAGTTCCTTTGGTGCTCAAGAATAGAGGTATTATCATCCACTTCCTTCTGCAGATTTACAACTTGATTTGAGATTAGACATGCTCTTTCATCTGCATTTTTCTGCAACTCATTAAATTGATTAAGCAAGCCGTCCACCGTCTTCTGATGCTCAGCCAATTTCTTGACCATGCTATCGTTCTTTGCTACAAGAAAGTTGTTTTGTGCCTTCTGCGATTCATATTCAGCCTGAACCTCGCTTAAAGACACAGCAGCAAGTCTTGTGCCATCCTGCTCTCTTTTTAATAGCTCATTGGCCTTCTCAGCATCCAAATGCAACTGCTTCAGCATAGCTCTAAGATTGGCTGTCTGCTCCCCGGCGGAAAAAGAAGGACCTACTGACCTTTCTTCAGATGAAGAGAACTCATCTGAAACCGTCTCTTCCTGGTGAACCTTTGACTCAAAGGCCTGAATTAGTTTTGATATTCCAGGGGAAGTCACTTTACCACCTGCCCTATTCAAGGACACCGAATGAGTTTGCAATTCATGAATAGCCATTTCAAGCTTCTGGACCACTTTCTCAGCCTCTTCCAAGTGCACCTTCAGTGCAAACAATCCATCAGAATCATCAAAATCTTTTGTTTCAAAGTCCAAAACCAAATCCCCTTGTAAATGGCGAACTGGAACTGGTTCAACCTGGCCAGAGGCAATAATAACACCATCAAAATTTTCATCACAAAGCTGAGAATGCGCAATTGCCTTTTCAGGTTGATATCTGGCTCCAGCAGCATCTGCATGTAACTGCCGGTACTTGTCAATGGCCTCTTTTATGACATCTTTATGTAAATCTAAACTGCTGGAAAGATAAATATTTTCGTCTGTTAGTTGTTCAACAAGCATCAGTTCTTCTTTTACATAAGCCTCAAGCTGGACTTGCTTTTCATGTGCAATTACCAAGCATTCTTTGTGTTGTAAAAGGTCGGCTGAAAGTTTCATGTTCTCCATGGTGAAATACTCTTTTTCCTCCTCGAGCTTCTTATGCTCCTCCGTTGCAGTTAGGAGATTTCCTGTTAAGTTAGCATTTTCCACTTGTAAGGCTTCCAGCAAAGACTTGCAGCTCGCCAGTTCCGCTAGCAGGGGTGTAACCTCTTCTTGTGATTGTTTCCATTTATTTTGGAACTCATAAGACTTAGCACTAAGTTCATCAATCTCCTTTCTTGCAGAAAGACATTGTTTTTCAAGGTCCTCCTCTGTGGCAGTCATGGCCCATAGCTGTGACCTACACTGTGCAAGCTCCTCACTGATGCTCACCTTGCTTTCTTGAGTTTCTTTAACTAAATTACGCAACTTGAATACTTCATCAAGCAGCCACTGATCTCGGTGATTGGCATCTGTTTGCTCATGTATCTGGTCAACAAGTTGGATATCAAAAATATCCTTTGCGATATTTGTCAAATACAGCTGTTGTTTGATAGCCTCCAAGCTATCAGCAAAATCAACCTCAACCATTCCCCTTGAGCCAGCCGCAGTGGCCTTTTCTGTCGATTTAAGTAGAGACTTTTCTTCATCAGGCCAGTCTAGCACCTTTGCTGGAGCATAAGCATCTAAGGAACCAGCATTCTCACCTGGTGAAATAACCAGTCCTTCAAGTACCCCTGCCTTCTCCATTTCCAGAGGTTCTTCAATCATCTTACTCTCAACAATAACAACACTCTCAGGAACATACCAATATTTATGCATTTCCTCAACACTCCCCTCTTGCTCAGTTTTGCCCAGAGCACCATCATTTTGTTCAGTTGCAAACGCTTGTAATGAAGATGGGATTCCCAAACCATCCCCTGACATCGCTCCAGGCTCAATGACATCATCACTTCTATCTGCCCCACATATTACTTCAGCCGAAACAGGACCATGATGATGTCCATCCACTGCTATACCACCCATATCTGAAATCTCTGAAAAGACAAGCCCCCCATGCCCTTCATTCTCCACCCTCCCAACTTCTGAGTGCTCATGATCTTGTAGAGGCATCCAACTTTCTTCAACATTTGCACCACAATGATCCAAATGAGAATGGTCAGCTTCCTGCATCGTCCCTACCGAGCACCAAATGAGAATATATTATACACAAAATCCACACTATGTTTCCCATACATTGCCATCATAGTTCATTGCAATGACAGATAAATCTGGATTAAAATGCATATAAAATCAAGCAAAAACAAGATCTCTTACCTTACCTGATGCTGTTTCAGATTTTAGATCCCCATCTATTGATGGAATCTGCAGCATATTAGGAAAATGCTCCTGGTTCTCCCTGTCTATTTCCGCCAATGCAGCACCCCATTCGCCAGCTTCCTCAGAAGCGGATGGAGCTGAGGAACCAGTAGGCAGCATTTTGGCATCCCCATCAACAGACTGAACCTGGGGCATTTCAAGAAGAAATTCCTGGTCAGATGAACGAACTGGGATCACATTGCTATCCACATTGACCATCATTGCAGTGACCGATGAACCAGCAGGCACCACCTTAGCATCCCCCATCCTCGTCACCACTCCGGCATCCAATGAGGAGTCAACCGCACATGCCAGCTCACCTTCCCCATCCCCCAGCTTCACCACTGAAGGGGGAGGAACTAGAGAATCAACAGGCCCCAACACAGCATCCACTCCAACTGCCGTACCTGATTGAGCCAATGAATCAACAGATGCCACATCAGCAACAAAGGAATCAACAAGGCGTGGCACTTCAGCTCCCCATTCATCCAGAGAAAGGAAAACCAAAGGATCCACCCGTGCTAACTCCGCACCAACGGCCTGTGGAGATCTCCCTTCATCTGTAGAGAGGACCAATGCCGACGAATCAACAGGTGCCACATCAGCAACCAAGGAGTCGACTCCGCACGAAACTTCAACTCCCCCCTCATCTGGAGAAGGGGATACGGACAAATCCGCAGTCACGAACCCTGCATCACCCACCAATGGAGATCTCCCCTCACCTGGAGGGAGGACCAATGTGGGCAAAACAACAGGCACCACATCAGCAGCCAATGACTCAACCCCATGTGACACCTCACCTTCACCTTCACCTTCACCTTCCCCTTCCCCTTCCCCCAAAGAAGGGGTCACCGACAACTCTGCAGGCGCCAACTCAGTATCACCAGCCAGTGGAGGGCGGATCAATGCCCCATCAGTATCAACACTCTCATGCTCAGACTCACTCGTTTTACGCGTCGATCTCGCATTACTACTGCTACTACTACTACTACCCCCTTTCTTCTCCTTCTTCTTTTGAAACTGTTGAAGCTGACATTCAAAAAACCCATGAACATAATCACATTTCCCACAACTTCACAAATGTACAAACTCATACAGCGCTTCGATTTCAACAAAATCTCAAACCAAAAGAATCGATAACAACAACAAATTTTCTGCTTTTGTGTCTCGTTCGTCGTTTCAGACGATCGGAATTCAATGAAATTGAAGATGATCCAAACAAACAAACGAAGCAAATCAAAAGCCTAAAAGATTACCTTCTTACGGCCGGCGGCGAGCAGATCGGAGCGGTTCTTATTCTTTTCCATCGGAGATATCCCGATCTGATCTATTCAGATCACCATCAATCACCGAACTGCAAGAACACCACAAAAGGAGAAATCGTTGTAGAGAAAAAAGCTAATTTGATATCGATTTCAGCCAGTTGGAGCCCTAGTTCTCAATCGCAATAGAACTAGAGCGGGGAATCCAATGAGATTCAAATCCAACAGTATCTATATCTATCTGAGTCTTAATCTTGTGCCCTAATTTCACGATTTGGGGCGAGAGATCGAGGGTTTTTCGCACAAATCAAAAGAGAAATCGATCAAACACGTACCTGAATCTGAGATCAAAGAGCGAGAGCGAAAGAGAGAGAGAGGAATCGGATTTCGGTTCGCTTGGGGTTTTGATTTCGTTCGCGTCGTAGATCTGACGCCAGAGCCGCTTTTCTTCGAGCGTGTGAAATGACGCTTTTAAGCTGGAGAGGAGGAAGAAGAGATAAGAAAAGGTGCTTGAGGGTAGTTTGGGAAATGCGTATGGATTCGTACGGACAAAGCAGATGGGTTGGGTTGGGTTGCGTTGGGTTGGGTTGGGATTAGCCTGCTAAAACCGCGTTTCAAAAACTAGATAGACAAGCTTCACAGCCCGACCCAAGTTACAACCCATCTCGTTTTGGAGGTACTTTTACCATTTTATCCGGACATCCGAAAATTTGCCCCAAAAATCTTTTTGTTCCTTAGGCTCTAGGTTCATTCCTTTCACCTAATTTGACCAACCCTCGCTTTGTTTTTTCTTATCTATATATACATTGAAGCATCTATTGGGCTGGATTTACATATATAAAATTTTGTATTGGTGAATTTTATTCATTTATTATTTTTTTCATGACCCAATGCATCCTATGCTACCATCGGTTTTGGATAACGCAAGGGGGAAGAGTTGAACTCAAAACCTTAAAAAGCAAATATAAAATTCAAACCTATTGAACTGCTACTTTGACAATAATGTGTAAAGCATACTTTTCATATTTATTTAGAAGCCGTGTAAGGCTATTTATTTATCGTCATCTATGTATGTAAATAATTTCACGTTGGTCAAGTAGCACCACATTTGTTTTGTATTATTTTATAAATGAGATGTGTAAATAGCATGTAAATAAGATATTATTTATTTATTTTTTTAAAAAATAAGGTCCTTTTCATACTGGATTTTTTTTCACATTGAAACTTCTAATTGAAAAGGGGATTAATGTTTTTTCTTTTTCTCAAGTATCATTTTGAAGAACATATCATCTTAGGATATGTCAAGTAGTTATGAATTTGGAGCATTTCTCATGATATCATAGAGAGAAATGTCACTAATATAAATTGATTTTCAAATAACTAAAGCAAAGAAAGATTAAAAGCATGTATATATATATTTAAATTTGTTTTTTTCTACTTTGACTATTTTGACGATTTAGCATGAACATAGCACACTATATCATATATTTTTCTCAAAACATTTTCAATTTGTCAATACTTAAAAATAAATCAAAGTCTAGAAATTAATATTTTATGGAGATATCACAACGTGATCATGATATTCTTAAAATACCACCGGCATTTGTGACATTGCTCAAAATAACCCATTCCGATTTCAATAAGAAATGTTGGCCATCGCATTGAGAAAGAAAACATATATTCATCTGCTTTTGTGTTGGTGCATAGTATTTTGTAATGTGATTTTGAGAATGGCTCCCTACTCTAGTGGTAGGGAGTGGCAGTTCTCACCCAATTATCTAACGTTTAAACATTCGATATATCTCCTTTTTGCATGTATAAGCTTTTTTTTTTAATGCATTGGTTTTTGTTTTCCCTCTCTCTCTCTCTCTCTCTCTCTCTCTTTTCTTTTTTTTTTTCATTTGTAACAAAAATTTATCAAAAGGGGAAGAGAACAACGAGAGGAAAAAAAGTACAAAAGTATTGTACCTCACCAACAGAAACAATTACATACAAAAACCCTCATAAAGTAACACTTTCTCAACCTCCTATTTAGCTAATGCATCTGCCACGAAATATACCGATCTGAGCACATGATGAACTTCAACATTGATAGAAAAAGATAATACTAAAGTGAAATTGAAATTTCCAAGGAAATGCCTTTGGCCAGTCACTCATGTACGAACACTCTCTTAGGACCCTTCCCCTTGGCCGAGGTACCAATTGAATTTATACTTGTTGGTTTTCTATTTTTAGTGGTCTATATTTTTTATTGAATTGGTTAGCTGGCAAGTCAAGTTGTTTGCTACCTGGTCAATTTGAATAAATTATAGGACTTTGGATTGATTTAATTGAGTTTAGTTATTCTCTTGTTTACTAATATACGCTGAGTTATATTGGTAAGCAGGGCTTTTGAGACTGTTTATGATGGTTGAAGTCAATCAGGGACAACTAGGGTGGGATGGTTGGGTGTTGGCCTTGTACAAACCCCACCTGATTCTGATGTTGCTAAGCCCAAGCCTGAGAGGAACGGAACTAAGAAATCGAGTATGAGCCCGTGCTCAAATGAAAATTTCAAAGACCTAGTGGAAGTCAATTTGTGTAGACTAAGTTGAAAAAAAAAATAGTTATTATTATTTGATAAAACGTTTAGTCTCTATCATCAATAACTAATTAGAGCAAATCTATATCATTTTTTTTGTAAAAATCCCAAGAATAAAAAATTTATATCCCTTATAACAAAAAAATAAAAATAAAATTATATATATAAAAACCAGGCAAGTTTGTACAGCATTATTCGATGGAAAAAGTATGAAAAGTAAAAATGCTTTTGTGCAACATTTAAAGTTTCACATTAATTTGGTACAGTCATTTTTCTGCATAAGCCTTTTTCAATTCTGCATAAAATTATTATAGAAAATGGGAAATGTTGTCTGTGAAACACTAGTGCACACAAGCATGACCTAAATAAGTGATGATAAAAGGTTACGCTACAAAACTCTTTAGGTGTTTTTAACACGTATCACTAATATCTCCTTAAAATTAGCTATCCCTTATTTTTGTATTTTACTTGTGAGGTAGTAGATTTTTATTAAACATGTTGAAAGGGGCATAAACTCTCATTTTTTAAATGGAGAGTTTTTGATAATTCCTCTTTGATAAAGGCCAATAAAAAATCATATTTGTTGTCGGATCTATATTTTTCTTATTCTAGTCTTCATTTCTTCCCAAAAAAGAAGAAAATATTTATTTCTTTGAAGCACTTCACTGATACCTAAGTTTGAGTCAAGCCCAGACTTCAATGGAAATTCAATAATGCAGTGTTTTCACCTAGGTAAACGATAAGGCAAGATTATCAGTCGAAATCTAGAGAGCTAGTATTAAATTTCCTCCGGAGATTCATATTAAAGCTTGCCCTATCTTTCCCCTAGGTGAAAAAAGTATGATACAGTTTTGCAGTTATTGTAGCTATTATATTATAATTAATGCATCCATTTTTACCATCTATGGAGGATGATAATCTTGAGAAGTTTGTGCGGAGTGTGGCCTAATAGATTTGATTTCTTCAATTGGCATGAAGATCGGAAAGTGAGCTTTGGCAAGAAATGAGTTTTCTAACATTACTCTAAATGATATCCTTGTTAATTGGAAAGCTTGTATGAAGTGTGGCCCAATTAAGTTGAAGAGATATGTTATTTGGTATCCACCTCCTCTTGGTGTGCTTAAATTTAACGTTGATGGAGCTGCAAGAGGTAAGTTAGGACTGGCTGATATTGGAGGTGTGTTTCGTAACTACAAGGGTGAGGTTTTATTCATATTTTTACAAAATACATGTATTTGTAATTTGAATGAAGCAGAAGTTTTAACTATTTTGAAAGCTCTTCAATATTTTTTTAGAAAATTTAATGGCAGCTTTATTGTGGAAAGCAATTCCTCTAATGCAAACGCTTGGTTATTCAACCTAAAAGTATATATTTGGAAATTTCAATTCATTTTTAATGAGATTCGGGCTTTATCTTCAAGCATTAACGTAGTGTTTCGTTATGAGTTAAAATCGGTAAATTCTATGGCAGATGTTTAACTAAGGTTGATAGATTGTTTCATTAGGAATGGATTATTATGTAGTCTAATGTATGATGTACTATGCTCTTGTATCTCCTTTTATTTTTCTTTCTTCTAGTTGTATTTGTTCCCTTTTTAATGAAGGTTTTTTCGTTACCAATAAAAAAACAAGATGGATTTTGAGAATTCTATTATTTGTTCACGTTACTACATGCTAATTGAATATGAAATATATCTATTAGATATATCTAATATATTTAATGCAATCGCTTGGTTATTCAACCAAAAAGTATATCCTTAGAAGTTTCAATTTATTTTTATGAGATTTGGGCTTTATCTTCAAGCATTAACATAGTGTTTCATCATGAGCTAAGATCGGCAAATTCTATAGCAGATGTTTTAGCTAAGGTTAATAGATTGTTTCATTAGGAATGGATTATTATGTAGTCTAATGTATGATGCACTATGCTCTTGCATCTTTTTTAATTTTTCTTTCTTCTAATTGTATTTGTTCCCTTTTTAATGAAAGTTTTTCGTTACCAATAAAAAAAAAAGATGGATGTTGAGAATTCTATTATTTGTTCATGCTACTGCATGCTAATTGAATATGAAATATATCTAATTAGACTTTAAAACTTTATATATGTTTTTTTTCTTCTTTTAAAAGCCAAAGTAGCCATTAAGCTGTAATTAAGATATTCATGACATCATTATAGTTTTTTTTAGGGATTTTTACCCTAAAATTAGTTCTAAATTTAGATTATACCCATTGATTAAGAAAGGTTAAAAAAATTCAATTTGGAGTTCATACTCCATCAAAAGACAAATATGCCCTCGACTTTGATCGGACCGTATTTACGCAGGGTTTTTCACTTACGGCTAAGCCCTACAGTTAAGTCGTAGTGCATTTATAGTTGAACTGTAGGTCATTTTACGAGTGGACCGTATTTGTGCAGTGCCTTTTTACTGACGATTAAGCTTTACGGTTAAGCTGTAGTACATTTTATGGTTAAACTGGAAGTCATTTTACGAGTGAACTATAGTTGCACAGTGTCTTTTTTGTCACAACCCGAGTCCAGAAATCGGGGGTTAGCGAAAAGCTAAACCAGTGACATACGTACTCCCGTGCACGTACATCCAAACCCAGTTCAGATGCACACACACAAGGGATCTAACACGTGCGAACTAAACGTACGCGGAAGCTGTACATATCATAGCAAGCAACAAAAGAAATAGCGGAAGCTAAAAATGGCAATAAACCAAATACGAGTCTGAATACACACCAAAATACATCAAAATCATGATATATAAAATAATACAAGAGTGACAAAAGCCAAAGCGGTAAAATACAAAATCTCCAAAAACCAAAACAAATAGACCGCTGATAATATGCGTGTACGCACTCAGCAAAAGTGATCAAGCCCACTCTGCCAGGCCGGAGGGAGCCTCTACTAGTCCTGCCCTGCAGTCTCCTCGAACGCCGGGGAACCGGACACGGGATCTGCGCCTGCAACACCACAGACAACACCATAAATACAACGATCCAGCAAATATAAGTAACAGGGACGTAACACTCATAGTATTTAATTGAATAAGGACAGAAGATTAAGTACAGAGTGTCATATTAGTACGCTAAGCAAATCGTGCATAGAAGTAAAACATGATAAAGGAATCAAAACATAGAAATACTGAACTAAGTGGCTATTACATTAACCATATTTTCTCACATAGAGAGCAGACAGAGCAGACAGATGAGAACACCACCGACCTGGCCATAGGTACAAGTGGGTCTCGGTTTCCTGGGTTCCGGAGTCCCAAGACAAAGCTACACTGCAACGATACAGAGAACAGAGAACCAAGCCAGAGGTAACTCCGTCGGGCATCCTAGGGCTGAGGTTGAGTAGAGCCAGACTAATACCAATCAACTAAATCAAAAGAAAAAGGGGAGATTATCCGCTTTGGACTCACGGATGACACTGGCCCGATCTTATCCGCACGTTTTAATCTCTGGGCAGAGCCACCAGGGAATACCCACTGAATCGAATATATACAGAGCATAGCGGAAATTAAGACAAAGCACAACATAGACAAAGCATAGCGGAAATTAAGACAAAGCACAGCATAGATCAAAGCAGAGTACAGAGCGAAGAATAAAACAAACATACAGAACGAAACAAAATGATCTCGGAATACATAAATATAGATCAGCAGAACAGAGGGCAAAACTTTAACCAATATGCAATGCATCTCAGATTAACGCGGAATCAAGGAGGATTACAAGCCAACTCTAATCTAGTTGTTCACTGTCACTAACCGTGCATGCTGGTATAGTTTTAAGTTATTCGATGCACCGTTGCCATCAAAGTGTTGCAATGTAATCCTCACGTGCACCGAAGTCCCTTAAACCAATACCCATGGGGAGGTGCTTAACAGTAAATCAACGTTCACATGAATAAGTCACAGCCTAGCAGACTATTCATGCGTTCCAAAGAATCCATTAGGCCGGTTTACATGTATGGTTAACCTGTCTTTTAGCCCTACAAAGTCACACCATTATCCTAAGTTTAATTTCAGATTTTCCAGGTCTTATGGTTTAGCCATGGGTGACCTACGGCTTAGCCGTCACAGCTTACGGCCTAGCCGTAAGATGCACAGCAGCTTAGCCGTGGTTTCCTTCGGAACACGGCTAAACTGGTCATCTTCCACCTCTGATCTGATACCTTTGTCGGCTGAGCTACGGTGGAGTCCACGGCTTAGCCGTAGCTTTACCGTAAGAGTACTGGAATCAGAAAGTTTCGACTGATCAGAGTGTTAATTCACGGCTGGGTCACGGCTATCTTATGGCTCAGCCGTAGAACAAATTACGGTTCAGCCGTAGCCTAGCCGTAGAACAAATTTCAAATATCAAGTCTCTGGAATTTGAGCCGTATAGAATTACGGCTTAGCCGTACAATACAGGAAACGAATCTGGATAGTTACAGAAACTGGAAAATCATGTGCAAATTGAGCAAAACAAACTCCAATGAATCCAAAGTGATAGAATTAGGCTGTAGATCATGCCAAGCATATAAGAACAAGAGAATTACAGCAATCAAACAATATACCCATATGTGTTAAACAATCTTGTACTTATACTTGCCTCAAAACTTTAGCAAATCTACTGAGATCAAGCTCCAATCCAACTAAAACCCAAGCAAATCAGAGAACAACCCATGCATGAGATGTATGAGAGATACAGAGCTTAGAGGAGAAATCCAATTGGAGAGGAAGAAATCAAAACCCACTTACCTCAAAGCACAGACAGAGAAAGAGAGAGAGAGAACCCACTCGAACTGGGTGGAAAATCCAATGCTAACCAAGAGGGAATGAGAGAAGAAATGAAGAGGAGAAGAGAAGAGAGAAAACGAATGTGGAGCTTTCCTGGAGTTTTCTTGCATGCACGTTGAAGGAAACGAGCAGGAATGAAGACATCTGGCTGATGACTCATATATATAGTTTTAGAGTTTAAAACAAGGTCTGTCAAGTTTAGGCTAATTACAATTCAAGTCACACAAAGGTCCAACTCCTCCAATTGACTCCGAATGAGTCTGAGACAGTTACGGAAAAGAATTAGCTCAACAAAATATACGTGCTGACACCAAGATGATGCAAATATGATGCTTACAAAGTAATAGCAAAATTACGAAAAAGGGCTTAGAACTACCTATCCCAGGTCAAAGGCTATTCAAATACCTATCCATGACCCAAAACCAAGTCCAAAAGAATTAATCAACACGAAAACACACTAATGAGCCACTAAACAGGCTCAAAGGGAATCGGAGTGTTACACTTTTCACTTAGAGCTAAGCTTTACGATTAAGCCGTAGGTCATTTTACAAGTGGACCGTATTTTCACAGTTTTTTTCACTTACGACTAAGCCATATGGCTTAGCCGTATGGCTAAACCGAAATAGTTTGATAACGGTATCGTTACCATTTTTAACGCTTTATATGTCTAGTTTGGTTCCCAAAATTCATTCTCTAAATATCTTTATATTGAGATATATAAACTATGTAAAGAGTATAGAAATTGATACAAATAATCAATGAATTTATAACTTTCAGATAACGATATCATTACCATTTTTAATACTTTATATGTCCAGTTTGGTTCCCAAAATTCATTCTCTAAATATCTTTATACTGATGTACATAAACTATGTAGAAGGCATAGAAATTAACCTAAATAATTTGATTTGAGTATGGATTTATAACTTTCAGGTAACACTTTCATTATCATTTTTAATGCTTTATATGTCCAGTTTGGTTCCCAAAATTCGTTCACTAAATATTTTATACTAGATACGTAAACTATATAGAGGGCATAGAAATTGACTGAAACAATTTGATTCATGCAGGAATTTATAACTGTCAGGTAACGATATCGTTACTTGAAAGTTATTGAGTTCTATTACGGCTGACCCTACGTTTAAGCTGTGAGGTACTTACGATTAAGCCATAAAACAATTTACGGCTAACCCGTATAACTCACAAGCCACTATCCAGAGAGTTTTTTTTTTCTTTCACTTACAGCTGACCATACGGTGAAGCCGTAAGTTAGTCATAGAACAATTTACGGCTAAGCAATAGAACTCACGTGCCATAATCCAGAAAGTAATTTTTTGGTATTTTTGGTTTACAGCTGAAGAGGGAAAAAATGAAAGGAAAGAGAGATGAAAAGAAAAAATGCGAAAAGAAAGAGAAGAAGAAGGGGAACGAGTGGGATGACAATGGGAGGAAAGCAGAGAGGACTTATGAGAAAAGAAAAGAAACAAAACAAAAATTAAAAATAACTAGGCATAGAGAATAGAGAAATAGAAGGGTTGAGAGTATGAGAAAATATAGAAAGTAAGAGAGAGGACCGAGAGGAATGCAAGAAAAAGAACTCGAGAGGGTGAAGGGATTGTCAGAATAGAAAGAGAAATTAAAGGGAAAGAAAATAAAGAAGAAGAAGAAAAAGAATAAAAATAAGGCGTGCTAGTGAAAGAAGGAGGAGGAAGAGGGCATACCAGTTCTGTAGAAAGGGAAAGGGAAAGAAATAAAAGAAGAATAATAAGAAAAAGGATAAGGAAAGGTTTTGTACACCTAATGATATCGTCAACTGAGGGTATATTTGTCTTTTGATTGAGTATGAACTCCAAATTGGATTTTTTTAATATTTCTTTATCAATTCGTATAATCTAAATTTAGGATTAATTCTTTTGTAAAAATCCCTTTTTTTATATATTTTTAAATATTAAAGGAAGTTACTGAAAAAGTAAACTTAGCCCATATTGGCAGCGCTGTTTTTTGCCTCTATTTGTCTAAATGTCTAAAATATTTAGAATTTAGGAAAATAGGAGCATTTGGCATATGGTTTAAGCCTATATTATCTTTAGACAAAAAGAGGCAAAAGCTATTAAAACCAAATGCCCCAAAACTCACCTTTCCAAAATAAGATGCAAAAAATAAGAGGCGCTGCTACAGTAAAATACCAGTTATTACGCCTAGTACTCTTTTTTGTTTTTCTTCAAATCCAAAATGATAAATGAAGACCTAAACCATTGAAAATATAAACAAGATCAAACACGGCTATGCATCCAAATTTCAGCCGTTGAATCATCACCATCTCGAGATATGTGCAAAGAAGCGTGAGCCATTAGATTTGTTTTTAAATTCTGTGGGCTCCAAACACAAGATTCAAACTCTTGGTAATATTTAGAAGGCTTAACACGGCTATGGGTTCAATTTTTAATTCTTGATTCTTTGAAGATCTCGAGAACTTTATAAAAAAAACTTTCAACTATTGATGTAACATGCTCAATTTTGGATTATTCCACAAGTAGTTCCTTATTATTATTATTTCTAAGACAATAAATCACAATTCAAACTATTAAAAAAATGTTTATAAGGTCAATGATAATTAGGAGACCAAATTTTAACAGTTGGATCATCACCAATATTGAGTTATTTGCTAAAAAGCGTGAATTATTTGCTATTTCTTAAAAAATTTTGTAAGCCTCAAACACAAAATCCAAACCGTTAAATCCCATTGAAAGGATGAACATGGCTATGGAGTTGAATATTAAAACTTGATTTGTAGATCCTAAGAAATTTGTGAAAAACGTTCAACTATTGATTTAAAAAAGTCAATTTAAAATAGATCCTCGTATGACCAAACATACATTTTAATTCTAGCATCTTTTTTTTATGACTCTTTTTTTAATGCCTCTATTTTGAATGGGTCTATAATAAGAAGACTAGAAATGCCAAATAAGCCCTTAGATGTCTAGTGCACTAAAAAGGCTTTCATAGTTTCTATGTAACATGTAAAGGCCTCAATCATTTTTCACTTTTGATTGAGGGACAATATTGTAGCTTGTTTCAATTGAGGAAGAAGAAGAGAAGAGCGACCACATTGTTTAATAAAATAAATTCTGAGAACTTGATTATTCAACAGAAAGCAACAAGGGGCCGAAAACAACATCCGATAAGGTTGAAAAGCCAATCCTCTTCAACCATCACTGCATGTTGTTCCTACTCTATTGTTTAATGATAATTAATATTTACTAATCATCATCATCAAAGGCTTATCTCAATTATATTGAGGTCGGCTACATAAATTTTGTTTCTCCATTATGTTCTATTTTGAACCAAATCCTTAAATAAGTTAAACTTCTTCAAATCTGATTCAATTACTAATATTTACTAATATATATTTAATTAATTATATAATATTTTATGCATTGATCAGCAATTGTGGACCGGACTGGACCATCAGAAAGAGGCTCATACCCGGATTTTTTATGTTGAAACTCTGGATAACCGGGTAATTGAATGTTCATGTTCATCCATGTTTATTTCATCCCAAGCATAATCTGTGGGGTAGTTCCCATTGATAATTTGATTGGCTCTACAGGGCTCACTGCTTGGGTTGGACCAAAGCGGAGGTAAGTGTCTATAGTCGATGTCAAGTATTTGATAATGCATTTGGGCTCATTGATGATTGGCCTACATGCCAACAAGATAGAGAGGGCACACTGGACGGTCTGGAACAAACCATGTTCTCATTACTAATTGCTTTTATAAGTGGAACCAGTTTTAAAGTCAATGTTGTTGGAACAAAAGAAAAAAGTAAAAGAAAAGCATTTCGTTCTAGTACAATATCAGAGGGACCTTTAATAAAGTATGTGTTAGAACAAGGCCCAGCCATTCATTTGGCTCAGCCTTGATTCAATGGTCATGACCACTGAATTATACTGAGGTTTTGGGCACGGTGCAGTAATGAAAATGGGCTGTTTCAGGATGGGTCCATAGGTCGTCTAGATCTGTTTCCGAACTAATAATAGAGACCTCTTAATAATGGGGATGACAGTAGCCCATGTTTTGACACCAAAAAGTTTCCATGCCCATCTCTAGCCCACAGAGGCTACTGGTGACTGGCCTTACGTGTGGGGCCTGAGCCCGGCCAACGTTACGCATGTAAAGCCTAAGCCTGCCCATTTAGTCAATCGGGCTACACCTTTCTTTCCAATCACTTAACTATTCAAATCCATCCCTGGTAGTAAAACATGAGGGAGACCCGGCTCAAACTGGGTGGCGATGAGGTTGGGCCTCGGCTGGCCTGGCCCTTTAGCATATATAGTTGGCCCAACTCATTCATTAACAACCTGACTTGCTCTCGTCCGTCCATACCATTCAAGTTGAATGACCACAGCCCAAGCTCGGTCAACAAGGGCTAATCCTTTTGATCCTAACCAATGACCTATCTTGGACTGCCCGGACACCTAGGCCCCGAGTCCCCAAAATGCAGGTTTAGGCCCTATGGCAATGGATTGGGTTAAATGGGATGCCCACTTCACCTGCTCCTGTCAGGGCAGGTTTTTTTTTTTAAGCTTTCCTATCCTGGTAGATGAAAGATTGTTGGTGTTTTGTTGGCCGGCCCATCCTCATATGGTGGCCCACTTATTAGGTGACTGCTGATTTAAGTTTGAAGCAAGATTCAAGCAATCTTGGTTGGCCATATCTGAACATAAGTGGAAATTTTAGTTATAATGTCTCGTTGTCTTCTTTCCTTCATAGCAAGCAAGCATCATGTGGATAACATAAGCCAAAATCAAGGTGCTTGGTGGGTCCACAAAAGTGGTCCTTTATCCATAATCATACCAAGGTGCACTTAACATGTCATTATACCCTATCACTAACTATGGTTGGCTTTCTAGGTGCATCGTTATACATGTCTTTATTGACCATCTCTTACATGCACGGCAGTGCTAGTTATCCACCAGGCATCAATCATGTTTCATTGATCTGAATGGTTTTATGGGCACCATTTTGATGGGCCATGCCTCAAACATCTTCCAAGATAAAGAAAAGAGGATGATGGGTCTAAGCAAAAAATAAAGTCATTTTCGTCGAGGGACCTTTCTTTGATTGTATTTATACGAGTGATTAAAAATGAAGAATAAAGGTCAATATCCAAAAATAACAATCAACTAACCTTTCTTAAAGGAAAATCAATCAACTAAAATGAATACCCAGCTGTCACTTAGGGTTTCCATACCTTAAAAAGTCGATGACTCATTTCCACATTATATCCTTCACTCCGTACAAGGTGGAACTAGAAAATTCTCGTTGAGGGGGACCTCCTTGTAAATAAAGGAAGGACACAAAAGATTCTCGGTATGTACTTAATTTGGCTATCTACCTACTCTTGGGCTACCACTTGAGTGGTGAATATTGACCCATCAAAGAGACACATGTCAACTAGTTGGGGCCATGGTATGGTATCTATACTTTGATTGTTTGCACGGAGTAGGCAATTAATGTAAAATGAACTAACATGTGCAAAATTTTACCAGCCCCAGTTTTCACACATAATATCGCAACTAAATCAATAGAAAAAGCTAATGATCTCTGCACAATTTGTGCTAAAATAATAACCCACATGATTAAAGCCATTCAGCTTCATTATCACAATAAACAAGAAAACACCCTGTAAAGACTTATCACAAGGCTGAAGTAAAATATTAGCATCATACATTAAGTAGAGAATGGAAGTGATTGACAGCCTCCCTACAACAGATGTGACCCTTATTTTGTGATCCTAAGTTTCTATACAAAGTGGAGTGTTGCACCATTCACCCATTGCAGGGCTCCCAAAGGTTGTGGATTCTTTTTTCTTACTGAACTAAAAAGCTTGCTAGCTATTTTTCAGGCGTCCATATCTTTCAAAGCAACTTTAATCTTTTCCTTCAATAGATCCTTCTCTCCTCCATCGGCCTGCAGAAATAAACTCATTGAGATTCGTAAATCACTCAAAACTCAGAAAATTTGCTCTAACGAATTTCTAATGAAAATTGCAAGTGTAAGGAATTTCTCGCAGCCATCACAGATCATGCCTTACAGCATTTGGAATTCTCCATTGAGTATTAGAATTTTGAAATCCAACCATAAAAAGTTACTTTTGGGCTTTGGAATTCTTAAGAGTCACAACTTCCGAAATGTTGCAATGTATTTGAGCATTTTGGAAACCAATTGAGAGGCAACATTGGGAGAATTCATATCCATATAACCGAACAGAATTTAGAAAGTCGTGTATTGCATTTAAATACATTCATATCCATAAATGTATTGCATTTAAATACATTTTAGAAAGTCGTGTCAATGAAAAATAATCTTCCCTATGAACTTTTTGCGTTAGCAAGCAACCCCCTTAATAATTTCTTTACTAGCAAGAAAAGGTTAAGAGCTATGGCTCATTATTCTTCACAAAATTAACTAAAAAATGGATTAACTGCAAATTGTTCACATGCAATGCAGCCCATGGAGCCCACTTGGATGCATGCCTTCAAATGGGGATAGAGGGATCGAAAGGGCTCATTATGGATCAAGGTTAAGAAGAAAAAAAAAAGATCAACCCCATCAGATTTCTTACCCTTGATTAAATATCCTCAAAGTCTATTTATCATTTAACTATGCATATTTTTTATTCAATCCAAGGGCCTATAAAGGTCAGATGAGTGCCAAATTGGATTAGTGATTGTTGTAGCCTGATCAAAGATGGACGAGGACGAGAGAGAGAGAGAGAGAGAGATACCTCCACAAAAACAGTCTTCAGTAGCCTGCCGGAGAAAGCTGTAATATTAGCCGTTATGATTTTAAGCTTGAGAGACTCGAAAGCCTCACACAACTTCACCATAGTATCTGTCTTTTTACTGCATGTGATGCTTATAATTAAAGCGTTTTCTCCCATTTCAGAGACACTGAGCTGCACATATCAATGTATCATACAAAAAATATTAGATAAGAAACTAAAATTTATGTAAAATAAAGTTGAAACAGAGAGTCTCTTTCTTGCTTTTCTTTATATAGGGCAGTGGCATATATTAGGACCCATTGGCCTGACCACATCTTACTAACACAGCCAATATGATTTTGTGTAGATGGTTAATAGAAAAAAGCATCAATTTGTCCAATGGGTCCCGTGAACCCTCGCCCCTCCGCATCTCTTCTAAAAGGGGAGAAAAAAGTTTATTTATTTATTTTTTTTATAGAAGGGAGAAAATAGTATTCAACAAGCAAAATATAAGTCATGCTGAATGTGATGGAGCCCCTCTCACCCTTCACCATTTAAAATGACGTTTGATTGACCAGTTATCTATAATAGATTAATCTCCTTAAATATTGTTGTTCATTTAAATTGCATTTCGACAATGTCCGATGAACTGAGTTTCATTAGAGGAATCTTTGGCCGCAAACCAAGCAACACTAAATTTGCAAACCCTAGCTGTGTGTATTGGGAAAAGTGGCGCAATAGATATATGCCCGATTGACGGATTAATTGTGATGAACACAAGCAATCACACTATCAAGTAATCACACACATGAACACAGCAATTTTACGTCGTTTGATAACCTTGGCTACATCCACGGAGGAGAAAACTCATCTATCATGATCCCATCTCAATCTCTTCGGGATTTAGGATTATAGTACATCAATATATATAGTTTCCGCTTTCTTGGCCAATAAAAAAACCCATACAAAATGACTAAAATGGCCTTAATCCTGAACTTCAATTCTGGTTAAACTAGACAACCGATCCAGCTAAATCGGAATACAAAACAAAACCCAACAATCTCCACCTTGACTTGAATTCCGTAAATCCTCAAAGCCACCTTAAGATACCTAGTAATGTCTTCACGCACCTTACTGAATAGTACGTCACTACATTAATGGCACAGTCTTCTCTTTTCAACACTCTACATGTTAAACTAGCACTTTACGCACCTCGCTGAAAGGTACGCCTCTACATACGCTACGACCTAACGTGGCACCTGCACCCCTAGCTTGAATGCACAAACAATCTCAGTATTGTCTAGTGTCGATTAAGCCCAAATCGACTTGAGACTTCCCACAGTTGTCTTTTTTTACCTTAACACCCTCGTCTTGAACTTCCGAAGTGCTCTCTATTTGTTGCCACATGCATGCATCCTTGCAACACAATGAACTTAACTTCCATCCGTCAAAACAAAACTGAAGACCTCTTCGAATCCGGATCTCACTAGTACCTATGAATCCTTCCTTCTGTCTCCATCACAGCGTTCTTTCCGTCAAACCTACAACTGTCCTGTTCTGGTGGGTTGGGTACAGTAAATGCGGGTTAGGTATGACCCGATGCTAAACTAGCTTACTCCAACCTTAACAATACTACCTTTTCCGAGAAAATCATCTCCATTCAGGTCTTCTTGGATTTCTGCTAAATGATATCATCGAAGATACATCAATCCATCTTCTGATGATCCGTCACATCTAACTCCACCTGAACCACAGATTTTCTCCCCTGTTATTTGATGTCTCCTTTACTGCTCCACCTGAAAAAGCATCCCCTATCAACCCTCTCCATCATGACCAATGTTTCCTTTTCCACCTTCGTAACTCTACCGCTACAGTGCACTTGTAGCCTTTAAAGTCTAAGGCACCCAAAGAAATTCAAATTCTTCATAAACCCGGAACATATATCACATCCATTAGGGTTTGAATAATATCATCATACACCTGGATCTTTACTGTTCTTATCTCAAATGCTCATCAATTTGTATTCTCCCGCATAAGAATAGATCCATCAACAATGAGAGTTATTTGCATCAAACCAATCTCTACTCAAACATATGATAAGAAAAATTTGAATCCCAAAACCATGAATCATTAACCCGATCCATACATATAGTGTCCAAAAGTAATTCCTCGTCATCCAAATCCGAGCTTTCTTGCACACTACCTCATTCCGATTCTGATTCTTTTGCTTTTCTTCCACTTTGGCATGTCACTCCTTTCCGATCCTTTCGATGCGGATTTGAGCTTTTCATGAAAGTACACGGAGTAATCTTCTATTCGTGATATCAAGTAACACTTTTTAATCATTGTTGTGTCACGGAGTCTAACACTCTTTTCTACCAGTCCATGAAGTCGTTTATTCATCAAACACTTCAATTTAACCCGTAATGCTTGAATCTATTGCTATCATCGTGAGTCTGTCAGGTTCTTCAGTCCCCCAATTTTTTGTCATCAAATTGCCAATATCTTTTTGTCTGCCTTGTAGATATCATTACCGCGATCACGCTGAAAGAAACGGATCTGAAATCCGACTTTGGATTGCTTTGATATCACAAAAATAGTTTTTCTGCACTCCGATTGGTCAAGCCTTCTTTTTTATCGTTGAATTGCCCATCTTCTTCCACATACGTGCAGATCTCCTCACAATGAGTCCGTAGGTACAAACAGATCTCCGATTGAATATCGGACGATCAAGATATCGCAGAAACAATTTCAACCATTGAAAACTGGTCAAACTACCTTTGACCTCCTCTGCTAACGTCACTGTGTTGACATCAGCATTGTTGCTGACAAATTGGGTTGAACTTCTACACACATATCAAGTTTGACCCGCCCGAAATCGACCTCCTCTGCAGGGTTTGCTGCAATCGGGTCAGGTCGAACCCGACATAGACTCAACCTGCTTGCTCCTCTTGACTAAGTTTATTTCACTGGTTAGCTCCAAACTGACCTACTCTGGACTGGGCTTTTACAGAAACGAGGCAACCAATGCAGGCCTGACCTGGATTTGGCCTGAACCTTCAATTGGCTGGGTTTTACTGCACTGATCAGCTCAACCCGCCCTGACCAGTGACCTAGCCTAACTGGAACCCAAATTTTCTCCTTCCTGTTATGGTTTTTGTTCTCCGCAACCAAGGATCAAAAAGCTCAGGCTCTTATCTTCTTCCTCTCCTACGACGAAGGAACACCGATGATAAGCGGCAGGGCGGTGAGATTGGTCTAGCGATGGTTGAAGTTTAGCAACAAACTCCAGCAATCTTCCCCTGCAATGACGAGAACTAAACCCAGGCACGGCTCCCTAGTCCTTTCTGTTTCTTCTGCAAACCAGAAACCCAGGGGCCACACTCCTCCTTCTCCGGCTTCGGTTCACCAAATCTGCACCAAATTTGCCTATAGCCCAGGCAACTGCCCAGCCCTTCTTTGTCTTCTCCGGTGAAGACTGAAGTCCGCCTCTGTTTCAAGAAACCGTGAAAGGGTTTCTGCAACTTGAGTACATGCCCACCTTCTTAATCACAACCTTGATCTTCAACAGGAAGATGGATTTGAGCAAAACTACCAATCAACTGCTGATCCTCTTCTTCCCTTTCTATCTTTTCCTCAGGTGAGATGGCTATGTAGGGAATAAAGGCTAGATCCTTTTTCTCTAACATGAACTCCGACTTCTACCTATTTTCTCAAGATGGTTACGTAGGTGAGAGACGTTAGATCCTCCCCTTTGACACCATCTGCGACTTCTGCCTATCTTTTCCACCTACGACGTTAGCACACGGAGAGATCAAACCGATCCGTCAATCGCAATGCCCGAGCACTCTCCACCTCGCTTTGATACCATTTGTTGGGATAAGCGGCGCAATAAAAATACCCGCGATCGACTGATCAATCATGATGAACACATGCAATCATACCATCAACTAATTACACACATGAACACAGCAATTTTACGTGGTTTGGCAACTTTGCCTACGTCCATGGAAGAGAGAATTAATCTATTATGATCCCAACTCAATCCCCTCAGGATCTAAGGTTACAGTACATCAATATATATAGTTTCTGCTTTCTTGGCAAAAAAAAAAAAAAACCTATACATAATTACTAAAATACCCTTAACCATGAACCTCAATTTTGGCTAAACTAGACAACGAATCCGTCTAAATCGGAATATAAGACAAAACCCAACAGTATGGCCCAGTTGCATTCATGCCAATCACCCACCATACGAGAGAGAGATTGAATGGTCACACGCTGAATAAAATGTGGGCCTCACACGGGGGAAACCTTTTGATGGCAATCATCCGTTTGATGGCTCCAAAATTGAGTTAGAAAATTTTAAATTTATGGGCCCCAAAACAGATGATTATGATCAAAAGCTGGTACCCATGTGGGCCCAAACCTGGCAGAAGCCCAAGTGGAGCCCCCCAAGCCAGTTTGCAACTCTCAAATAATGGCCTGGTTTGCAGCTGATAACCACCTTTTTAAATGGCTCTTCAGTCCAAGTATGCTTACAAAGGGCTTCACACCAGTGGAATCATGTCTAACCTCTTCAAGTCCAACTTGTCAACCCAAAACCGGACTCAGACTCCTCAATTACAAACAAATTCAGGCACTGCATTTGGATATATTTATTTGTTTTATGAGTTTCAAAATTCAGCTTTTTGGATTTTTTTTTTGTTTGTAGAATTCTCCAAATTTATGCATATCCATCTTTCAAAATATATGCTCTAATGAGCTTAAGCATTTGTGAATCTAGATGAGAGGACAACCTCACATGATATCCCCCAATAAGAATTCAGAATTTGAGCAATCAAATAGGGCTGTATTAAAATATTGATATATATAGAGGAATATTACTATGCATCTATCCCTCGTCATAGGGTGAGGGACATATATACAATTAGAAATATTCATTTGTAAAATAGAAAATGTCATTTTTGGTCATATACAAAAGAGCCCTCACTTTATGGTGAGAGGTAGATGGACAGTAATATTTCCGGAATCTTTTTAAAGGTATAGCTAGAATACTTACATCAAGGACTTCGACAGGAGTAGCTCTAACACCTTCCAACTCATCAGTCCTCTTCTTTTTACTAATTTTGGAATGAGACTCGTCTTCTGCTCTGTCCCATTTGGGTGTCTTTTTCTGATTCCCACTCTCCAGCTCCAGCTCAAGCTCAGTGATCTCCCTTTTTATTTTCCTCTCTTGCTCATGAAGCTCTTGGATGTAGTCAATTGCATCTTTGATTATTGAGGCTTTGTCCATCTGGACACCATCACTTTCCAACAATCAATCACACAATTGTTTGAGGCTATGACTTCAATTATTAGTCTTGCACAGTAAAGTCCACTATTGCAACTCATACCATTAGCATTTTACACATGGAATGACTCAGGCCACTTCTTACCCTCTATGAAAACTCCCATGCAAACATCAACATGACAACTAAAACACCCTAATAACCAATAAAAATAAAAATAAAAATAAAAACAAAGACAAAGAGGTTTCTAGAAAGATAGAAAAAAGTTCTTATTCATTTTAAAATGAAATTAACGTGGAAAAATAAAAATGATATCATCATTTGGATTGCCATATCTGCGACTACATAACGTCGTGACCCCTTAAATTTATCATTTTGAAAAAATATAAGGTTATTTTCAAATATTGCATTTTTTCGGGACATGACTAGGAAAATAACTAATAAAAAATTAGATAAAAGTTTAAAACATATGAGCAAATATATATATTTACAATACATATAGTTTAAGATTAAGAATGACAAAACAAAAATAAACACAAAATTTGAGATATTAAGTATATTATGGAGAAAATATCAGTTTTAAGAAATAGTTATTTGCATCTTGATTGGGTTTCATAAGCTGATTCACTAATACTTAGTGGTGAGCACGTTCTTTCTATAGAAACAACTATGGATTAGTCGACAGCTATGGCGCAAATGGGGGGTGGGTTTGTTATTTACTAAAATTAAAAATAGTATAATAATAACAAAATGATTGGGTTTGATAAATAACTCATGTGGCATGTACATGGTAGACGAGTCAATACAAAGTTGTGTTGTGAGCAAGACTAACAATAGGTTCTGAGTGATTGAAACACTTGACAAGATCAATGTGATGAAAGGGCCCAGAGACATTAAATGCTTGAAGATAAGAAGGAAGAAAATGAAAACCATACAATGAAAAAGGAAAAGAAGAAGGGACTGGATGCTATCTACTTTACCTAATGATAATAACTCCACCATTTATAAACGACTAAATGTATCATGCATGCCAGCTAAAGACGACAAAGGAATGATTCTTTAATTGCAACAGAACCTTAAGGGATTAAGATAAAAAAAAGTAGTAGGTGTTTTGTAAAAATCAGAAAACAGTTTCCCTCTGGTTTGAAAACTGGAATAGGCTTGCACTCAGTAG
This sequence comes from Sextonia rubra, assembly GCA_037013555.1. Lineage (NCBI taxonomy): Eukaryota > Viridiplantae > Streptophyta > Magnoliopsida > Laurales > Lauraceae > Sextonia > Sextonia rubra. Next base: position 2,888,058 of record JASUAD010000027.1, read on the forward strand.
AAATTTGTGAAGCTCCATCTGGAGCCCACCTATAATAATGCCTCTTGTATGAGATATGGTGAAATTCCCAACTATTAAGTTTTAGACCAACTGAAAGATTGATCAGTTATAATAGTTCCTTTGAATAACAAAAATTATAAAATTTCATATGTTGCCCATGATCAACTTAACAGCGAGCCCAATTCCTATTGGGGCAAAGTTTGGCAAAGGCCCATACAAGAGGGGACATTTATTCGTGCTATTCAGATTTCAAATAGGTAACCCTACTGTAGAGCGTTATGAACTTCTCGCAAGTTGATGTTAGAGAAAGGGAACTTGAATAGGTCCTGTATTCAAAGAGGGGAATGGGATTTTGGTTTTTGCAAATTACCCTTTGCTCTTTAACCTGATAACTAGCATTAAAGCCCGTGATGCACGGGGTTTAAATTTCTTCCAAATTAAATACTAAAATAATGTTAATATAAAACTTAAGTGTTATTAACAAAAAAAATTGAATCATAAACCATTTGGAAAAATATCATAAGAATATAAATCTATATCATAAGATAATTATGTAAAAACAAATTCATATATAATGCTTAAACAATATGTGAGGAAATATTTATAAATGACTCTGCGATTTGAACTAACACCACTCATACATTCAGTTAAGTGTTTATATAAGTTTGAGGTTTTTTTTTTCTTTAGTATATCTTAATTGAATGTCTAAGCAAATCACTTTTGAATCACCAATATCTCTTTTGACTGAAAACTAAATCAAATCCTCAAGTAATAGTGTACTAATAGTGGGCTCTCCTAAATGATAATTCATGTCGAGGTGTAACTCATGTGACATAAAAAATAAATCCCTTAATAGTTCATGTGATATTAAAACTAAGTCCTTAATGAGTTAAAGCAACTAATCTCAATAAAATAAGACTTATGTGAGATTTAATGGGTTGACGGTTGCAAAACACTAAGCCAAGGAAAGTGAAGATGATTGATGTGGAATACATGCGCTGATGTGGCCAAGGGAGAGAAGAGATTAAGGTTTTCTTTCATTTTTTTTTTTAAACTGACATCCAGCTTTAATGTAAAAAAATGGTATTTGGGCTTTTTGCAAACTAACCCCTTTTTTTTTTCTGTATCTGTTAAAAGTCTCTCTTGCAATTTAAGAAAGAGGATGTCCACAATTGTGCAAACTGTGACTTGGTTGTCATGGTTCTTGGGTGCGCAGCCAAATTAAAGTTCAGATACTCAAAACACCCAAGTGAACAGTAACAATATATTGTGTAATATAACATAATATATGTAAGTACCTACTGCAATAGTAATATATATAGATTGAGTTTATTATGCAAAATAAAAAGGATCATATAAATTTAGAATTATGTACTTGGGCTTTGAGTTGGGTCCAAGTCAAGATCCATCAAAATCATATTTGGATCTTCTACATCAGACACATGCCCCATGGGTGTCTGGGACCTGGGTCAAGTACCTGACCTCAGGGGTGGATTTGGCATTTTCGGCCGAAATAGCACAAATTTAATAACTAGTTACTTTATTCCAAGCTCTAGACTCATATGTTTCTGATGTGGAACTCAGCAGTCCCATGTATCATATTTGTTTTTTTTTTTTGCCTTTTTTTGCGGGTGATGAACACACCAGATTTCAACAAAATCTACCACTTTAGCCCAGACCCACCAGATGGTACAGCCCATCTTGAGAATAGGATGGGGTGTTGAAGAGGGATAGGTATTGCCAGACATTGATATGACTAGGTACGGCAAGGGTAAGTAAAACTTTACCTTACTGATCTTAGGTACAATGGATCTAAGGGCTAAGAGCCTGTCGTTGAGCTTCTTCCTCCTATTCCTCTCAGACTCAATGTTCTTGGATGAAGAGGATGTGGCTCCATCAGGGGAACTAGAACCATCACAGTAGAACCCAGCTGATGCTGAATCGTCCCATAACATACTGCCCCCACAAAACAATTTCAATACTTTCAGTTCACTCCAAACTAAAAGAGCCAAAAACAGAGCAAAATATTGAATAAAAAATAGAAGGAAAAAGATATGAAAACATATCTTGCCACAATTTTCATGAAAATTGGAATAAAGCAGTAAATCTTTCTAACAACTTGGTATTTGTTTTATTTTAAAATTTAAAAACTTGTTCTATATCATTTTTCCCAATAAGATCCCCAGAAAAAGCTTCAAATTTGAAAATATCTCTGCATTTTCATGAAATCAATATCCAACAACTTTTTTGGGACAATAATCAGTGCAATACACCAATAATGATATTTGTGTTTGTGTGGGTACTAAATTCCTCTTAGAAGAAGAAGAGGAAGACTTTTGAATAAGAAAAAATTAAGTACAAACCTTTTTTTTTTTTTAATACCAATGATGTGATCTTCGGTTACTAGTAAAAACCATGAAATATAAATGTATGAAGCTCAATGATATCAATAAATACACTGGAGTAACTAATGATAAATGGTAGCGTTAAAAACTGAAATCCAATATTGTCTTCTCCTTCTCCTTCTCCATCTGAAATTTGAGGTGGGTGGGGTGAGATAGAAGAGAAGAAGAGAGAGAGAAGAAGAGAAAGTCACCTGTGATCAAGTTCAAGATCTTGGTTTTGGAAGAACATCTTTGTTTCCCAAAACCAACTGTATTCTTCACCGATCATTTCCATAATGCTTGCTGTTTGTGTCTTTTAGTGTCTGCTCTAATCCACTCATGTGTCACTTCCCGGAAGTGGGAGGCTTTCATTCATATACATAGATGTGTATATTTATATAAGAAAGAAACAGTGATAGGTTGTTGAGGACAGAGAGATCTGGAATCTAGACCATTGATCTGGCTCTCATCTTCCAGAAGGCTGTTTGGGACATTGATTCTAACCCTTCTCTTACTCCACAGCCAGAGGCCGAATCAGGTCTTCTTCCAGTAAGAACTTTAAAAAGTTAGTAAAAACACGTGACCCCAGTGTTGGGTTTCTTTTTATTTTTATATTAATCTTGCGTCTTCTTAGGATTTTAACTCAGTGGGTTGACCTCAGGCTTTTGGGGTGGACTAAGACAACGTTCTGGCCACAAGAGCCTAGCCCGTCACATAATGATATGTGATTACTTATGATTTAGTTGTAGGACAAAATTACTATACATACATCCCTCACATTATGACTATGATGAAGGATACTTTCATTTTTAGAAAGTACTGATGTGTAAAAAAAAAAATTTATTACACAAACGACACCTTTTTTTATATTATTAAGTCTAAAAGAGGAATTATTCCTCACCTTATAATGAGAGATGAATGCATAGTAATCTTTTTCTTATTCGTGTAATGCCTATAATTTAGACTTTATTATCTTTTTCTATGAAAAAATAACTCCCTCGCTAGTGCACCAAGACTTGACTTTGTGCGCAATTCAAAATCCAACTAAGGGTACATTAGATTTACATAAAATTACTCTAATAAACAATTAATTGGTTGAGAATCAGGGATAGCCCCATGGCTGGGTGTTTTGTTCCCATTCTCACCCAACTATCCACAGCTTGATCCTATTCTCTTCTTCGTGTGTATAGGGGTTTGCGTCTACATGTGCCGAGTCCACTTCTACTTTAGTTGGGTCTCTCGAGGGTCCAATTAAAAACTAATATGTCCAAGAAACTCGGGACAACACATTGATAAAGGCATCCCATCTCACGGCGTAGTTAGGGATTGATCCCTGGGGCAGGAAGTACTCTCACAAAATTTGTACTACTCATCTAATTAGCAAAATAATAAAATATTATTATTATGCTCTATTGTTGAATTTTCTAACTCAAAATAAAATAATGGGATTCGACCAATAATTCTGACCATGTTTATGGTAGTAGGAATAAATGGAAACCTGAGTGTAGAAAGTTTAAATGAGTTTTTGACTCTCTCAAAGGTTTCTCACTGAGTGATAAGGAAATTGAGGACTTGAGTTAGCTCAGTCTCAGTCACATTGGTCAAGTTTGATGAATTTTTTAAAATTTAGTGGAATCCTGGTCAGTCCTCAGAAGATAAGATATTTCTTAGGAACAGTTTTGTCTTTATGCCATGGAATGGGCCCCTTGAAATTAATGATTGTAAACACCTGGTACTCTGGGTTGCCTTCAATTTAGGACCCAGCACCTGTAGGAGTGAGGCCAACGTGCTCAGTGATTCCGATCCACACATTTTAACATGAAAAAAAATACAAAAGAAGAAGAAGCCAATGACCATTTTGGGTCTTTGTGGATCAAGTGCAGGCAATGTTGCAAATAACGTCCAAAGATAATATTGGAATAATTTCAATTGTTTTTATCAGGATTCTTGGAAAAATATTGTTAAAATAAAATTAAAAAATATAGGAATATGTTATTGTAGATGATTTGAATCCTAAGGAGAGAGTGGGGGAAGGATGGGGGGTTGTGGGAAAGAAAATAAAGAATCAAGAGAAAAAAGTTGGCAATTTACTTCGACCCACATGACCTAGGTTGTGATAATGGAAATATCATGATAAAAAATTTATACAATAAATTGGCACTATTGCAATATGAGCATCTTAATATGCGACTATAAGAGAGTTTGTTGAGTCGAAATAGGAGTTTTGGATTGGAGTCTAACTTGTGTGATTGTAACAACGAATGTCAAAATTCACAAAGACTAAGAGTAGAGCCGATATCAACCCCATCTGAAACTATCCATGTTTCTGTAATTGTTGTAGCTATTTACAAATAGAGTTGGATGTAATATGTTTATGGGCAAATTAAGAGTAAAACAATGAGTCAAAATGTCCTCATACTCCAAACTTACGAAGAGTCCTTTGCATTTGGATATATTATACACAAAGTCTCTTATAATTTGCTAACTGAAATTGGCCTTCCAATTTTTAATGTAATTTCTAATTCATTCACTTGTAGCTCATGTCCATAAGAAAAAAAAGGAAGGGGGGGGGGGGGTTGCATTAAATCATAACAGTAGTGCTAAAGTGAGGTACTTTAGTAAGTGTTTGCCTGTGAGAATAAATATTTACCGGAGTCAAAAAGAAAAGCTAATGTAGGACCCTTAAGTCAAAATCAAAGATTTTTATTTTTTTAATAGATTGTGAAGTTATTGCTTTGAAGATAGATGATTCCTCTCGCTTAAATTATAGTGTTCTCTCTCCACTTCTATTATATATATATATATATATATTTCTTCAAGTCTTCTTGTCACTTTTTGATGCCCGGATTCTGAGATAACAAAAGCAACAAGCATATCCTTTCATTTGGAAAAGATTGAAAAACAGCATCAAGGGGAGGTATAAGAATCATGTGGACTTTAATTGTCATTTATTCCTGTTGTCCAGGAAAGAGTGGTTTGGATAGGGAAGCATACTAATCCATAAAGAAAAAAAAATGCCCAGCTAAAACTTTGGTGTTGCCATTTTGAAATCCCAAATTACCAGCTGGACTATAAGGACCGTTGGTATCATGGAATTTAATAAAGAAATATATTCCTAAAGGCAAATTCGGTGACATGCGAACAATCCATAAATATTTTGAGGATTCCTCATTGGCCCTGAACTTGGAATTTCCTACTAAAACAGAAGCTAAAATTGATGGATTCTTAAGTGAAACCCATGATTCCGCCTACATCACTATCGATTCCGCCTACATGCACTATCTTTTATCATTTACCATTCACCTTTTTAACAATTTTTGTTAGAACTCAATTTACCAAGAATTTTTAGAAATTCAATTCCATGCAAACAAATGAGCCTATAGTTTTTGTTTACCATTAACTAATTCAATCAGGAATTAAAACAAGTCCCACTTGTGCTTTTTTAATTTTAACCCCAACCATAGGAGTTGAGACCGAAGGTAACCCACACAGGTGGGACGAGAAACTCACAAATGTAGGAAGAATGACATACTAAGGAAATGATCCTTGGGTAGTTAGATGACATTGAGGTTGCCAACGAGCTAAGCAACTTTATGTTATCAATTGATCCCCACTAGTTGAATAAAAGAAAAGCCTAAATCAAGAAAACTAGATACAGGTTCAATATTTGGATTGGAGGTGTGTGTTCATTGTCTAAATCATTTAAAAATTTTCATGGATTTCATAATATGAGGGTCTGAGTATTAAATAATATATGTACATAATCTTTCGTGCGAAAGGTATTTATCATAATGTATACAAGTAGAACTCTTTTAGTACATCATGGGCCCATCTATAATCAATTCAAACCAAATGTAGCTAATCCTTATGAATTGACACTCTTCCTAGTTTGATCCTAATTTAAACACAATGTTGACTTGAATTTCCTAAAGATATAAAGTGAGTTACTTTTGAATTATGCTGTCCTTAAGTCGATCAATGGTGTTGATTATTTGATTGGACTGATTTTTTACTCAAAACCTAATCTAGAATGGGACCTTTCCATCACACTATTGTTAGCGTGTGATTGACATATGTTTAATGAGATCTTTCATTGAGGATTTACTACACTCCTCCACTATGGCCTTCATACGTAATTTTAATGGGGCAATCAATGCAATGATGTAACAAATCCTATATATATTTTCAAAATAACTCCATTTCCATCATAGAGCCTAAATTTAGTTAGAATATAGATCCCTCTTACCATAGAAAACTCAAAACACTATTAGATTAGCAATTTACCTAAATACCAAATATATATACAAAAGGAGACTTACCAATACCACAGTCCTAATAGATAATTGTGTTCTAGAGTGCAGGGCCCACGGCATATGGTCATTGGGTTAGCCTTATAATTCTAACAATTACTCCCTATGATGGGAAGCACGGAAGTGAGTCTGCGAAGGAAATTTAAATCTTTTTGTCTTACAGGAACCATGGCTTCATTATGTTAGCATATATAGCACGGCTTAATCCGAGCCACCAGGGGCGACTCATTGAAGCAGTTGAATTAGGACCATAGTCATTAAACATTTACTATCCATTAAACGGCGACTGGACAATGTTGATAGGATGTTCGATCTAATTTTTGTGCCATACCATGTGGACAGTCTTGATTGGAGTACATTTCTGCCAACTGGTATATTTACTATCAATGAGGACATTGATGGCTTGGTGGTTGATTGCTTTACTACACTCAACTTTATCAACTGCAGGTGAGTGTAATAAATCAAACTACCAAGTGCAGTCTCCCGCCACACACACACGCGCACACACACGCACACACACCCCTTCGTAAGTTTAACATCTTTATAAGTTTAATGTATTCAAATTTATTAATAGAAATATGAACAGGGAATGAGATAAACACACACACACACACCCCTTTATAAGTTTAACGTCTTCATAAGTTTAATGTATTCAAATTTATTAATAGAAATATGAACAGGGAATGAGATAAAGTAAGTAACAAAATCTAATCATAACACTCCTTCAACTATATCATACAAATGATATAGATTAGATAGCATGAGTAGTTTTTTTTTTTTCTTTAACCCTAATTGAGGGGCTGGGATCCATGCGAAAACCTGCAAAGGGGGGGCATCTACACAAACAAAGAGAGAGTTAGTATGCCCAAAGATTGATTTTTTGGGCAGTTGGGTTAGAGGTGGAGTTACTGCATCTGCAGTTTCTACGGATGAGATTGAAGCAAACTAGGGAGGAAGTGCATGAGCACGGTAAGCATGGTACGCCCGCGTCTAGGCTACATTACTTTAAAGTTTGTACCCTGGGATGACACCATCTTGCATGCGTTTGTAAGATGACGTTCCATTTAATGGCGTAAATTGGATTCCATGTGAATGCCAGAGCACTAGAGACACACTTTTATTGCGAAAAGGAAAGGAATCAGATGAGGTGTCTCATAAGGAAAGATAGAGCATTCTATGTGCCAACAAAAAAGGGGCCCACACTGATGGGCTTCAAACTTATCATTGAGACAAAATAGTCAAATGGGATTTATACATTTCTTGTTTTTCTAATAATTTTTTCTGCAAACTTCGATACCTTGGGCCACAAATTTGTTACTTTTAGCAATCCCAGAAAGAGGCCATTGGTCACTTTGAAAGAAGGGAAAATGTGGATTGACCAGTCAGGATCAACCTAGTCAATCCAGGACTTTGTAGCTTCTTTTTTTAAAGTACCCGGCCCACATATCAATCATGATTTTAATTGCTGACGGTGGTGTTATTATCTTGAAAACCTAATCAGTATCAAGCATATAGGTGACATATATTATCCACGTTAGACCTACTTGGTGCACATGTATTGCGGAGTCGTGTATGCATGAAAATAAAATTCAGTCAAATAAAAATACCATAGGGATACTCAAATCATTAAAAAAAATGTTATCAAATAAATAATGATAAAAACTCTTTTTTAAGATCCCATAATTATTTTTTTATAGATTAGTGGTCCAACCTTATTTGTGCATCAACTATTAAACCACTAAAGGTTATTTGTATAATTTTCAATACTTCAGAGTAAATCTATATATCTTGTGTTACTTATTGTTATTAGGTGTGGTTGTTGATTGAGAGTTTTCTTGAGCTTAGATGAATGCAATTTTTAGAAGTACTGATATTAACTATGTAACTTATGAATCTAGAATACTTAATGTAATTAATAAATAAATATGGGTCACATGTCTATAATTTCAAATAATATGGTGTTCGCCATTGCCTCTTTAGTCTTGTAAGGCTGCGGCCAGTGCGCGATGCACTTTTGTTGGCCTACTTGAAATCATATATATATCTTTTTATAAATTTAGAGGAGATATCTGTTTGTAGAAAAGAATTATTGTAACGACCCAAGTAGCCCACTGGCCCAATAACTCGGTGAGCCTTTCACGTAGCCCAAAATGCTTAAGCCCAAGTTACTAGTAGTGACATACATAGTTCATTATATACCAGACTCATATTTTACTCATAAGCGATGTGGGATAGGGTATTACAATCTACTCCCCTTAAAGCCACATGTCCTCGTGTGAATCCATCTAACTACTCCAGGAGATGTGGCACCCGTGTCCCCTACGGATTCCCCTATCTTGACTCACATGCTCGCGCACCCTGTCTCTGTCCTGATCCTGTCTCAAGGGCTTTTCCAGCGGGATTGGGGGTCCCACATTTCCGGCTGACTATAGACTCTGATACCATTTGTAACGACCCGAGTAGCCCACTGGCCCAATAACTCGGTGAGCCTTTCATGTGGCCCAAAATGCTTAAGCCCAAGTTACTAGTAGTGACATACATGATTCATTATATACCAGACTCATATTTTACTTATAAGCGATGTGGTCCGAAATAAAACTATGTTTCCTTCTAGCATTTCATCAAATGTCTAATGGGCATCCGATAAAAGGTCTAATTTTTACATACACACTGAGGAGTGCATTTCAAGAAAATAAATAAAAGCAAAGAGACAAGCAGAGTGGTAGAGAGGGACAGAGGGAAATATAGAGAGAGAAAGTCTTATGAGGTTGTGATGAGGTGAAGTTCGACATAAAGAGCAGAGGCCGTCGCCTCGCTTGTAGAGGTCAAAACTCGATCAAATTGAGCTTTGGAAAATACAATGATTTGGGCTTGATCACAATGATAAAAGCTTGAAAAGTCATATGAGATTAGTTGATGGTAGTTACAACCATCACAATCCAACAGGCTCATCTTAGTGCCATTATCTAAATAAAATAGGTGGACAACAATTTTAAGAGGTACACATAGCAAAATTGTATTTTTTTTTAACTTTTTGGACTTCTACACATGAATGGTTTCATATTTTCGATCCACGCATTCACAAAAGTACAATCTTCCTGAATTAAAGTCGTAGAATAAAACTCTTGGACGATAACCATGCGAAAGTTTTTGTGGTGAAAATTATCCACTCCCTAATTAAATTTTAAAGTGAAGAAACTTTAAAATGCAATATATAGTAGTGTACAACAAAATTAAGTCCACTTCATTTGAAATTTTTAGCTATTTAATCTATCATAATGACAGTTACGTGTCCCCTAGATGTCATTTTGACAATCTATTTCAAGCCAACACATCTGACATTTAAGACGATGTGATGCCGAGTGACACATGAAAAGGACCAATTGCCATCAACTGAAGTTGATATAGGTTTCTTAAGGTTAGAACATGTATATAAGTTATCACAAAATAAATAATTTATATTTCAAATTTAATTAATTTGTGAGTAGAGTCAAATGTCATTGAAGAAAATTTTGACAAGTGCCTAAACATCACACAAAAGTTTACTCCTTTTTTTTATTGAGGGCATTTCTCAAAAGAATTCTTAACATTTCTTTTATAAGAATTCATAATTTTCTCTCGAATTAGCTTTAAGTGGATGTAATTTATTGAGTTAATAAAGTGAAAAGTCACTTCCGACCAACTAAATTTTGAAATTCTCCAGTTGCCCTAAATAACAGGAGGATTTTATTTAAAAAAATTATGTAAGGGGACCCCAAAACCATAAACCTCATCTAAAGTGTGAGTGCACTAGATTCGTCATATTAGCATCTAATTGGAAAGCATCAAATTCACCACTAATGATTACACCAATGGTGAGTTCGATGCCCTTATTGAGAGTTTAAAAAAAAAATAGTTCCGATTCCTTCTTCTTTGTTCCCCTTACAACCAAAAACCTTCAACCCTAGCCCAAATGGAGATTTACCGAAACTGAATGCCTTTTTGTGGTTCACAAGACTTTTTTTAAAATTTTCCTTTCTCCCACCAAAGATGGGAAATGGCCAGCTTCACAAGCCGTTCCTTTTTTTTTTCTTTCTCTTTTTCTAAATTTACTCTCCTTCTTTTTATCAATTCTTGGTTTTGCAATGAAACAAACCGAGAGAAAAGATCTCGTCTTTCTCTCTTCGATTTGGTATGCATGGAGTTCGGCGACAACGACAATGAAATTGGCGAGCCCAATGAGGCGGACACAACCTTTTTCTTAGGCAACGGCATTTAGGTTCTTTTGATTTGGGTTCAGTGTCCAAATCCCAGTAACAATCTAGGTCCTACAACAGGATCCTTTGCTACTCTTGATTTTCTATCTCTACTTTGATCAATCGTGGTTCACCTAGAGATCTGTGGTCCACGGCAAATCCAGATCGAATTCTCATCTCAGATCTAAGTCCTATAGAGGCCAAAAGCACAGAGTTCAGATCCTCTGTATTCCATCTCAGAAATTTTGTGCATAGTGATGGCCCACTTCCGATCAACATGATCCTTTTTTGTGGCTCTTCATCAATCTTCATAGTGGCATAATCCTAATGAGCTGGTTGCAAAGGTGAAATGAAGAAGAAGGAATTGGAGCAGTGTTTTTCTTTTCCTACCCGAACAGGAGCATCGTACTCGTTGTTGCTCTCCAATTAGATGCAAAAATATATATATATATAAGAGGTTGAGACCCAAGAGAGAGCCAATGCAACTGGGAAGTGGAGTCCATTTCAGTTTTATTTGATGCCCCCTATTTTCCATTTCTTGTTTGATTTGTGAGACTCCAAAACTCCTAATCTTATATAGAGTTTTTAGAGTCTAACTTTCAAAAGTGTTGGGAGGTATTTGAGGGATTTGGATATTTTATGGCAAAAACTTCACATAAACACATTGTTAAGCATATTTGGTTACAAGTATTTAAATATGAGCATTTTACCAAAAATATCATGTAAGTGGCCCCTTAAACCATAAACTTCATCCAAGTTGTGTATACCCCGGAGTGGTCCCTTAAATAAATAAATAGAATAGAATAGAATATGATTGCTATAAAAAATTGGATAATTTCCAAAAAGGAATGAAAAATTTGCCTCCTTTTCAAAAAAAGTACATGAAGATTTAAATATTTTGAAGAGTATAAACGTTGTTCATACTTCTTTCAATCAAGTAATCACAAAAAAATAAAAAATTTTGAAAAGGGAAAAAAAATTGCCCTTATATCTTTCTTCAATTTTTTTCTTTAACTAGTCATTTAAAAGAAATGATCAAGTCCAACTCAAATAACCACTTTAGGAAATCAAAATGGTTGGTCTTTGGGAGGGAAAAAAGGTTAACAAAAGACAACAAATTGTCACAAGAAAAGGAAGTTTTTTTTCATTTTTAAAAATGTTATTTTATGAAGAGGATTTCATTGAAAGAACTGTAGAAAACTTTTATATTTTTTTTATATATTCAAATCTTCATAAACCTTTTTTTAAATAACCTAAAATCCTTTTACTTTTTTGAAATTTTCAGTAGAAAGATTCTCATTTGTTGAAATTTTTCTGCATAAGTGTGAGATTTTTATTATAATTTTTTTAAAAAAATCTCTTTACAATATCGCATAAAGTATTTGTGAGAATGCATAAATAATAAACCTTTTCAATCAATCCAATTTTTAGGTAATGCAAAAAAGTGCGGGTAAATATATCAACTTTGATGGATAAAATTATTATACATATAACTTTCAGACTATTGTGAAAATATTTCTATTTTTTAAAAATATTGATGTGCAAAAGGACAAAATCATCATACATCATCGCACCTTTTTAAGCTTATTACGTCTAAAAAAGAATTACCTCTCACATTGTGGTGTGGAATGGATGCATATTAATCTTTCTCCAGATAACCACACGGATAATTGCGACTCTTAAAAAAAACATTTATCAATACTCTAACAAATGAGACAATTCGAGCACAACCACGGACAAGATATTGATGGCGTCAGCTGTGACGCGTGGGACTTTTGACAGAACGATGAAGATGCCGCAATCATGTACACGCCAGCAAGATGACGCTTCTTCATCAATCTTGTCACATGTGACATGTGTGAATGCGGAGGAAAAGCAAGCGGAAGATGAGATTGGACCTAATACATAACGAGTCTCTTTCTAACCAAGTGGGCCCCACCAAATATGGTCCAAGATAAGGACAAGGCTGGCAAATTTTACTAATGTATTTTCCTAAATGCTTATTTATTTATTTATTTATTTCCTTTTCTTTCAGGATTTTATAAAAAAAATCATATAAGGAACCCCAAACGATAAACTTTACTCTAGATATAGGTAAACTAGAGTGATCTTCATTTTTTTTTTATCTAATTGGATAGTGGCAATATTGCACAAGGTAGGGGCGTAACTAAAAAAATCTTCTTAGGAGGGCCGTTATAGAGATAAACGTTATTGACGGAATTCATAGAAGAAAAAATAAATAAATATCTCCATAACATTATGTTGTTTTTCCTAAATTTTTAAGAGGCCAATATTAAAAGAAAAAATTTTTTATATAATAGTAGAGGGCTTTTAGAAATTTCTAGGGGGGGGAACATGGGCACGCTCACCCACTACCTAGTTCCGCCTATGGCCTCAGGCCAGAGATCTCTTTCGATGCTCCCATATTAACCTTAAAACCCAAAAAACTTCACATTTTTTTATCTTCTTCCTTTCAAATCTGTTGGATGTGCAAAATTTATTTATATATATATAATCTATTAAGAGTCAATAATAGTTTTATATTTGATGTGGGTTTTGGCTTGAGGTCTTTTTTTAAGAAAAGGAGGGGGAGGAATTGGAAGATGCCATGATTCAGTTCGATTATGGAGGATGACAATGAGCCCATTACTCTATTGTATTAAATATAAAATTCTTGGATTTTGCATGTTGAAAGCTCCTCAAATATTCTGATTCAATTCATTCCAATTGAAATATGGCCAACTTATTTGTGCCCTAGACTACAGAGACTTGGTTCTTTGAGCACGATGTTATTTCATCAAACGAATGACTTAACTTAACACGATCAAGTCCATATTTCATTCAATCATTTCTATTGGGGTTTATATTCAATCCTTTCAAAAACACCAAATCAAGGAGAGAAGAAGTAGTGAATCTGACCGTGTAGGACCAATGGTGGGTACATGTTTTAATGGGTTAAATGTTGATCCCAAGTTGAAGTTGGTTGGAGAGAAAATAAAACAAGAAATTGGAAGAGAAAAAGAAAAGTATTGGAGGAAGAAAAAGGGGAAAAAGAGGAAGAGAGATGGTGTCCGTGCAGGTCGGTACTTAGATCTATGGTGGAGGAAGAAAATAAGAAAGAGAAAGAAGGGTGTAAGGTTGTTTGGTGAAGACATGAAAGAATAGAGAAGCAGAAAAACAAAAGAAAAAAAAAGAAGAATAGAAGAAAAGAAAAATTGATGAAAAAAGAAGGAGTATAAGAAGAAGAATAATAGAACTAGAAGAAGAAAAAGAAAATAGAAAAGAAAACAAGAAGGAAAACACTGGAGCATCAATTTCACCACTGGTATAAAAAACCTACGGAGATATCGTTGCTCACCAATTCAATGAAAAAAAAAAAACCGTGCGCCCACACCGCCTTACATGATTCTTTTAGTAAAATACTTTTCTTTTTTCTTTTTGTTTTTCTTTTTTTTTTTTGGGTTTTTTTTTTGGATTGTTATTTTAAAAACATTTAAAGATAAGGAACCACATGATTAATAAGACATAGGATTTTGGTGATCATATTATTAGTCATGTGCTTATTCTTATGGCAAGATCAATATTCTATGAAATTAAAATTTGGGAATATATCATTTAAGGAGATGGAATTAATTTTCAATGGTTCCAATTTTGATCAATAATTAGATCTCATGGCGGAATCTCACACTTCGCACATGCACTTTCGTCGTCCTGAGAATGGCTAGCATCGATCAAGTACCAAATCATGTAAGTTTTGGCTTCCCCTTCATGTGGGGCTTCACCTGATGCATGAAAATTGACGGAAAATAAAAGGCTGGAATGAAAGCATAAATAGTTTGAGTTGGGAAAACAACAGTTCCATCAGATTATTCCAACTTATTCTTTTTAAAGGACGCAACAATTTTTTGTGTTGGAAATGTATGCTTGTTGCATGTTAAATCTAACAGTTCATCAACCCTGGTGAGTGTCAATTTAAGGTAGAAAGTGAGTGTATGATTTAATTAATTATAGCTGAAGGCCATTTCATCATACGTAAAAAGATGTTTGTTCCATGCGTTGTAATGTAATCTTGACCATTGATTTAATTTGACCTCAAGCCTCTTGATCAAATTGGGTCTAAAAAAAGGGCAAAAAGGAGTGTCTTTAGCATGTGCCAATGTCCATTCATTAAAGTGAAATCTCAGAACGCATGTCATGGACCTTTCTTATCATCATGTGTCAATCCTTGAAAAATCAAGGATGAAAGTAGACTCCCACTTGAGGTAAAGTCAAAATGAAGTTCACCTAGGGAGAAATTGGATCTCATGCACATGGGGCATAATAATATGCGTGTAGTCATGTTTAAATGCAGTGCAGTTTTTCTTTACGACGTTCACATAATAAACTAGAGTAAACTAGAGTACATGACTCTTTAATACAAGTCTCTTCTCATTTCAAAATTTGCCCTATTTAAAATTTGGGACGTACTCTTTTAGATTTTAACAGCTTTTATCTTTATATGGGAATTAAATTCATTGAAATTTATGGCCAGATCAGCTCTAACGAAGACTAATAAACAAGCGAGTACAGTTTTCCTTTACAACTTTTACATAATAAACGAGAGCAAACTAAAGTATATGACTCTTTAATACAAGGCCCTTTTTGTTTCAAAATTTTTCCTATTTACAACTTGGGGCCGTACTCTTTTAGATTTTAACAGCTTTTATTTTTATATGGGAATTGAATTCATTGAAATTTGTAGTCTATCAGCTCCAACAAAGACTAATAAACAAGTGAGAGGTGAATGGTATAAGGTGAATTACTAGAATGATTGCTAGATTTCATTTTCCATTATAAAGGGTAGATAGGCTAATGGTCAATTTTTGAGAATTTACTTTTGTTTATTGAATTTTAACGACTTTAAAAGTAGTGTTACAATGAATAGAAGGAACTCAAAATAAACCTAGTGTGGGATTTCTTTAACTGCCTGGCAAAAACAACGTCTTACCTTAGTGGTAAGAGGTGTTGGTTTTTACCTACCTAACTAGGGTTTAGAACTTTGCTAGGCACCTTTGTTTAACCAGAGTTTGCTCCCTCACCAGAAGGGGAGGGGGCTGGATACCAAAAATTCTTTGATTAAATTCTCTAAATTCCTAGAGAGAGGATCTTAAGAAAAAAGAAAGGATAATTTGCTCTACTAAAATGTCTCCAATAGTCCTTGAAATTGCCCAAATTATATAATTCCAAAAAACTAACATTTGATGATGTCTCACACAGAGTCTACCAGGGCATCTTGAAATTCAAAGAACAAGAATTCCTCAAATCATTCCCCAAAAACTTAGAAGAATTTTATAAGTCAAAAGTGACAAAACCACAAATTCGTATTTATTCGAAATCTCTAGAAAATCAAGAATGGAATTTCAAATGATGAACAACCAAACTTAGATTGTTAGAATTTTTCAAAACATTAAACAATCGCCCCCTCCCCTAAAATATCCAGTCTTCAAGTTATGGGAGGCTCTGGACCACGATCGCAACTACCACCACCACCACCACAATAAAAGGGTATACGTTGAATTTATAAGCCTACGTAAGATGACGGCAACTTGTATACGCTGGGAAGATGACATTTTTATGCATCATCCACGTGAATGAAGTCCCTGGGAATTGAAAGGTACAAAATTAGGCGGGACAATTTATAGACTCTAACGTATACGACCGAATGGACCCCATCATGAATGGGTGAGATCAGGTCCCGCCAAGGCTGCAGTGTGATTTTTTTCATAGAGGATCTCAATTCAGGATTTGTCCTGTTGCCTCTTGTTTGGAATAGAATAAATAGAAATTTATAGCAAAATGAGTTCTCTGTGGGATTTTCTTTTATGGCAAAATGATGTGAGGCATGGCCGTGTGGAGTAAATGATATAAGATAGCAATATAGATGGGATGTTGACATCCATGTGATTTTATTTATGAGGTAATAGGCGGGGTATTGATTTCCAATTTCCCTTTATTTACTTTCTTTTGTGGATAACTTATTTAATGATTAGTTGTTTATATTCACCTTAAATTTTCATTTTTAACTACTTATGGAAGAATTTCGATGTATTCAATTCTAATGCTTTTTAATATAAGAAACAGGTCCAATCGTTGGATATATTTATTTAGTTGCTGAGAACTCTCAAAAAATTTCCTTTTGCCATATCCCTAGAAGACTTAAAATGAGGAGCAGCATTGGATGGCTAAGTTTTGTCAATCATTTAATTGTGAAGTAGAGTGGTTGAACTCTTGCCCAGGTCAAGTTGCTTCGGTCGGACCCAGTGATGTGGTGTTTTGATATGGTTGCGTTTTGTTTTCATGGCTGCTGTTGTTTCTTATTATTATTATTATTATTATTATTATTATTATTATTATGGTCTCTTTCCGATGTACTATAAATCCTTTTTTTTAGCAAATAAAAAAAGTGCATGAGGTGTCCCAAAATTTAATTGGGACAGATGTTGGCTGCCACATTGACCTTTTATTTTAAAAACACGATTTACATAATTTCATCCACATTCATTAATATTTTTTTCATAAAAAAAAAGCCAGTGGGAACAAATTCTATCAAAGTAATACATGGGGACACTCAATTTGATTCGTTCAGATTTTCAATAGATCTATGGGATTTGACTCCTTTAATTCGGGATTTCTTGTAGGCAAAGATAAATGAGACGCTCATTACACATAATCTTCCTATGTATTTTACAGATCAGCTCGTGTCATCAATTTTGTTATCCACTCCACTACATCCTTAGATGTAAAGCTTTTGTTATACTTATATTGTGATTCAAAATCAGAAAAATTACTCATGCCTATATAAATCTATAAACTTCCGACACATTTGACAAATATCCAAGGTAATGAAGGGATTCTATAGTTTCAAAAAACCCCTCATAAAGCTTAAAATCAACTCATCTACTCTAACAAAAACCATGTTTGGCAAAAAAGAGGATTTCTAAGAAAGATACCTTTAAGAAATTAAGGGCTTAAAACGTTTTGGCCCATATATCATGATCTATATGGCCCTATATTATGAAATTTGGTTTCACAGTAGTTCTTGACCTCTAGATCAGATCTAACAATTTAGATTTTTCAAAAATGGCCCATAAAAGTCCAAATCTAGAGGTACAACATTGATCACATTTTTTAAACTACCATATCTAAGAAGAATCAATCGTTGAAAATTCATATCATGGCCGTTTTGGGGGTGCTACTCACATCTAATAATTTAGATCATCCAAGAGAGGCCCCACCCACTAATCAGATCCATGAAAAGGTGGACTACTCAAATGGACGCCCAAAATACTATTCATCCGCCTTTCCGCGTGGAAAGAGGTTTGACTGCAGAAATCTATGAAAAGGTGAAAAGCGGAAATCCTCTTACCGCTTTCCACCCTATTGCAAAATGTGGGAAATCCATGCATCTGCAGATTTCCTGCTGAAAATCTGCGGCAATAATGTTTGCCAAACGTGCCCTCAGAGGACATCTGGTGAGGGTCCACGGATCAGATTCCATGCCCTTTTTCCACGCCATAGAAAACCACATTTGGTACGTCGTGGAAGACGACATTGAGGAGTCCTTGATCCTCTTTTTTTAATATAATGCTGGTCCGACCTCAGGTCTGACTTTCAATATATGTGCCCTAGCAGGATTGCGGAGCTACAGTGCTCCTTTCGTGATTTACGGGGCAGTGTATCATTCATCTTTTTTAGTTTTTATGGGACCCACGGTAATGATCTAAACCGTTGATCGTGTTTACAAGATCCAAAACGGCAGTTAAGTAAAATATCAACCGTTGCTTAATCATATTTTTTGAGATATTAACAGAAAACTACATACCATTTGATGATATTTTTTGGATTTTTGTGGGGTCCCTTTTCAAAATCGATACCATTGCTGATCTTTATAAGGCCTACAAAGACTATATTAGAAATTTTGGCAGTGTGATTGACAATGGGTAATGACAAATTTGCAAAAAACTCTAAACCGTTGATCGTCCCCAATACAAAAAAGGTGATTATTTGTCAGTGAGTTTTTAAAATTTTTTTGGTTCCTGTTGGCTCCAAAATCATGATCCAAGCCTTGCATCATTTTTGAACGACCAAACATGGCCAGCGGATCAAATATCAGCCGTTGATCCATCATAGATTTTGAGATATTTATAAAAAAAAATAAAAAAGTCAATATCTTTTAATATTAATTTTTTTAAAAATTTTTCTACGCTTCATTTACAAGATATCAAACGTTCAAAGTCTCTAGGGAACCAAAAATGACTACTGCGTGAAATCTCGATCGTTGATTTTTTTTAGATCATGAGTAATTTTCAAAAAAACAACCTATAACCATTGTATCACATATAGTGCTTTTGGTAGGATTCCTCTCTATTTGCCAAACTTAGAACTCTCAATATAATTCTCTTTGGAGGATTGCTTGTTTCCCACTGATGGAAGGAATCATCTAAATAAATGATTCGCCTCTGTTTGCCAAATGTGGCCCTATACTTTCTCATCTCATAATCATACACCTCAACATTGCAATGGACTCTTTGAGATTTGTATTTTGTAATGCATTAGCTCATGTTTTCTTCTATTGTTCTTTAAGCTATGCAAATGCAACTCAAGTTTATCACGATGGGCGTGAAATTTTACAATTGATGGAGAGGGACAGGTTTTAATATCTGGTTCTATACACTATCCGCCAAGTACACCATAAAGTATAGATAATCGTATTAATCTTTTTCCCTTTTTATTTTTATTTGTTAGGTTATTTTTTTTGAAAATAATGCTTTGGCCGTCAAAGCTGTGCTTCAATTGGTTTGAGTATTAGGTTTTCTCTCCAAGGTCTCAAGTTCGACTCCCCACCCCTTATGTTATTTGAGTAACATGTGTGCGGCAATATATGTACCTCTTAGGGAAGTCCTTTCTTATCAGAATTGGGAACCCCTCGGACTGGAGGCTAAAGGTTTGAAGGTTGGGCTAGAGAGGGATACCTTAGGTCAATAAAAAAAATGATGACAATAACCCGTTAGATTTTTAAGATGTTGAAGTAAGAGGATTCCTGAAGGATCATTTCAGATCTTAATTTCTAGATTACAGTTTCAATTAATATACGGTGAAAGAAATAAATCAACTAGCAAATAAACAATTAACCACATAAATAGAAAGGCATGTAAATCTTTTAACGTGAAAAACCTCAACCAGGTAAAAAACTACGAATTCAACAAACATGAACTATCAAATAATAGTAAACAGTTGCAAGATATACTCACAACCCTTATTCAGTCAATCATTTG
This sequence comes from Sextonia rubra, assembly GCA_037013555.1. NCBI lineage: Eukaryota > Viridiplantae > Streptophyta > Magnoliopsida > Laurales > Lauraceae > Sextonia > Sextonia rubra. The sequence continues at coordinate 2,908,301 of JASUAD010000027.1, forward strand.
ACCTAAGGACCAAATTCATCTTACACAATTGCTTGCCACGACTCTCCTTCGCCGTTCATTGCTCTTTGCTTGATCACACAACACCTTGAACATGCAAGATGTTCTCAATCTTCTACAAGAGGTGTAAAAGCAATATTTTCTAATACAAAAGTTCAGCACAATCTCTTAAATGAAAGCTTTAGAGAAGAAAGTTAATCTCCAATGAGTAATTTTTGCTTAGTATAAAGATATTGGTGTCTTAGGATTTAGAGAAATATCTTTTTTTATAAGCTCTAATTCGCGCCTTAGGGTTATAGTCTATGTACTCTAACACAAAGGAATACAATTCGCTCAAGTCGGTTCACAGCACTGTCCAAGTCAGTTCAAACCCCCAAAGATACCCATTTGAATGTCAATGCTCTCAACTAAAAAAAACTCAAACAGTCAACAGCTTGTGCAGACCTCCATTGGAACCTCCAAAAACCTCCATTAGAACGGGTGGCATTTTCATAATTATAGGCAGCATAGTTCTGAAAACTTTCCATTGTCGTTTTTGCTCTGATTGATGCAATCTTGAGCCCTACTAATATTTATTCGAAACAAGCTTGCAGCTTGCTCATATCTTAACGCTATATTTGAGAAATATAAATGTTTTTCTCCAAGTACCTTCATTCCAACGACCTGGCGACTCACGCAACAGTATATTTTAAAACAAATACAAACTTACAACTAAATAAATCTAGAGTTTTGTTCAACCCATGAATTAACCAATTACAAAATCCTTACAATTGCGCTTTGACATATTCAAATACATTGTTCTAAGGGTTAATTTGCATCTTAGGGCATGTTTGTGTGACCACTATTTTGACAAAAAAATTTAATAAATAAATAAAATAATGAAAAATATAAAAAAAGCCGTTCAGCTGTTAAAAAATAGTCCATGTTTGGTGTAGCTCTTTTTTCACGAGAGAGCAAAATGAACTGAGTCTTCTTGTGCTTCTGCTAAAAAGTGTTTCAACGTAGGACTTTAGACAGGGTTCTTCGTGGAAAGTTAAAAAGGTTATCCATGAATGTACATTTTCCACAAAACCACACAAACGAGTGCTGAAAGTTTTGGGTAGCTGCTGACCAACATTATAAAGGTCCTCCTGACAAAAGTAGAATACCAAGGATTAAGCGACGGTTAGAATAAGTTGATTACTTAAAAACAGTAGTAAAATTTGCATGCTTAAAAGTGATGCAAAATTGATCACAATGCATTGTAACTCTTTTCAGATATTGTGGAAAGATTCCATTGCGTTTGGTTCATGTGTATATTAGATCTGTCTGTTGCACCCAATGCTGGTGATGGTGCAATTGCAATAATGATGATGATGATGATGACAACTGGACCTTCCTAAATGGGCATGATTGCATGGTGTTATCTTCTTAATAACAATTACTACATTTGTTGTTGGATTGGATACGGAATGATTAGTCTTTGATCTTTTTATTTTTTTTATTCAGATGTGGCCTGATCTAATACAAAAAGGGGAGAAAGGTGGGCTTAATGCCATTGAAACTTATGTATTATGGAACATCCATGAGCCACGCCGTCATGAGGTTCTGATTTATATTCTAATCCCTTTATATCAAGTTTAAAGATGCAATAATTTTTTTAAAAAAAAGATACAAATGCAGTGGTTTTAGTAATCTTCTCTAGGTTTGCAACAAAAAAAGTTGTTCTTTTTATTTTTTTTATGACCTAAGGTATCTCTTACTAGCCTAACATTTGGACCTTTGGCAGTATTATGATTTTGAAGGAATTTGCAATCTGATAAGATTTCTCAAGAAGATACAGGAAGCAGGACTTTTTGCTGTTCTTCGTACTGAGCCTCACGCGTGTGCAGAATGGAATTATGGGTACTTAAAAGTCTGAACCTAAATCAAACTAAGTAGAAATAACATGATAATTTATATTGAAATTCTAAATGGATACTTACTTTAAGATTCATGATTAATACATTTCAGCTTCTTTTGTGGTTTAATTTGCCAGGGGTTTTCCTGTGTGGCTACATCAAATGCCAGGAATTGAGATCAGAACTGACAATGAGATATTTAAGGTTTGATATTTGTTGATCTTGTCTTATTTATTAGCTGTTGTGTTTTCACTTGAAATGATATTATATGTTCTGGTCTTCTTTTAGTTACTTGCAATTTTGCAGAATGAAAGGCAAGATTTCACAAATCTTATAGTGAATATGATCAAGAAAGAGAATCCCTTGGCCCCACAAGGAGGACCTATCATCCTCACTTAGGTAAGCTTAATTATCTTAATTATCTTATTGTTATCAAGAAAGACAGTAATGGAATTCGTAGTTTGGAAATGGAAGACTACTCATGGATGGCTTTATCTTCACACGAGTTGGGTCTTGGGCTGAACCATGGTGAACTCGGACCCATACCACACTAGCTCTTCATAATTTGTAGAAATTGAAATTGCCAAACACTATGATTAACTACCAAATACTACAATCTTTTGTACAAAGTGTCAAGAAACCTTTTTCTTTTATTTCTATCCCAAATCTTGCAATTAAAAATCTCTTTTTTTTTGTTAATATAATTAAAAATCTCTTAAATGGTGATAAAGACCGGAATGCCCATAAGCTAATGGGCACTTTCAATGATGCAATAGATGTGGAGGAAATTAAGAGAATTTTCTCATCTCATTCCCATGAGGATAAAATCATATGGGCCCACTCTAAACACTAAATCGGCTTACAATCAATTATATCAAAAAAGACATTTGTCAAAATGATTCGGATACAATTTTGTAAAATCCCATTCCTAGAAGAGTTTTATTGTTTGGGTGTACACGTTCAAAAAATGCTAAAATGGTTCGATTATGCTTAAAAGCAAGATTTGGGAAAACTCATTTCCTTTCTACATGCCCTCCATGCGCAGGACAAAAGTGTGAACCATCGAGCACATTTTATTGCAATATAACCATAACCGCCCGCCCAGTACGGTATCAACACTTTTTTGAAGATTTTGAAGCCCAGCATATCTCAAGAGATACTAAAGCTTCATACCATTGTCTTGCTAAAAATGGGCAATTCGGCCCTTCCTTGTTATACTTAAAGGCCCTTTTGTCAATTTCCCCTCATTGTAAAGTTAAAGTCATTTTTTATTTCACCACACAACTACCCAAAAGAGTCAACTCAAAATACCATATTTCAAAAAAATTCTTTTACCTTTTTACACAAAAAAGTCAAAAAGTTACTTTTTCATCTTACTAACAAACAAAAATTATCTACTTTTAACACAAAAAGTCAAAAAGTTACATTCTCTTTTTACTAAAAAATAAAATCTAATCATTGGATTAATTTAACCCCTCTTATTTTTTTATCTTTTAAAATTATCATTCACCTTACTTCACTCTACCAGTTAAATTAACAAACGGGCTCTTAAAGTCTTTTTCCTTCTTGGTGGTTTATTTTGGCGACTGTTTTTCCTTTTTCTATTGATTGTAACTTGTACAGTCCCCCTAGGATTCTTCTCGCTGGTTTGCTATTGGTTTCTCTTTTTGTTGTCATGCGTTAATCTTTTCAGCCAAAGAATAAAACTACATATTGTTCTGTTGCAATGATACCTAACAATATTAATCATCCAATCTTCAATATAACTCTCACATATCTAAGGAATCTTTCACTATGTAGTGCCTCTGTTCGGACATCTACAGAAGAAAATATTAATAGATTTATTAAATATTACAACAAAAAAAAATATTATATTTGTTTCAAATTTGAAAAGGCCACAGGAAACAAAGGAAACAGTGGAAAAGAAGTGCACCTAGAACTCAGCAGATTAGTGCTCCATATTTATATAATTATTCTGCTAAAAATAGACCCAGTGCAAAACTCGAATAAGAGAAGAATGATATGGAACTCCGAAACAGTCTGATTGCCATAGACAAGACGTCAGCAATTAGATTAATTCTCCCATTTCTATTGATTCTGAGAAAAATAATAATAATAAGGATCATAGACAAATGTAACTCTGCCTAAGGTAGAGCATTAAATTCATACAGTTAAAAAAGAACAATAGTCAGTCCATAATAATAAAATAAAATTGCTGCTCTGACAAAATTAAATGTCACAAACTAACGTCTGCAGTAGAAAACACTACACCAGATTGTGTTTTAGAAATCTCTATTGCCATTAAGAAAAAACACTGCACCAGATTGTGTTTTAGAAATCTCTGTTGCCATTAAGAAAAAGTATTGGATGCTTTACTTGCACATCTCATCTCAGCTAAGCCCACAAAAACTTGCAGGAAGCTGAACTCTCTATTCCACCGCCACCAAAGCTATGACTGCTTCACATCTCAGAGGCCAAAGAAGCCGAGTTCGCTTGCTCTCTCCTTCTCAAATGTCTCAAAGTACTGATAGATGATTGTCACAGCAAGCAAGATTCCAGTTCCAGACCCAATGGCTCCCATGAAATCTGCCAGCACTGTCAATGCACCAATACACATGCCCCCAAATGCTGCTGCAGTGGGGATGTATCGATTTAATTCCTTCTGTAGATTTGACTCCCTATGTCCAGGCATCACCATTTGTTGCTCCTGCAGAACAAATGGCAAAGAGACACAAAAATGACATAAAGCGTACCAAAAAAAAAAAAAAAAGGGAGAATACAAGCATGAGAATATAAAAGAAACTGCCCAAAACTGAGCTATGGCAGGTTATCAAAGAACAAGTAGCCTAAAGCTCAATCAATCTCCCAAGAAAAAATTCCCTAAATAGGTGATAAGTACAGCGGAACAGGGTTGACCAGGGGGTTATCTCGATGGAAACAATTCTTACAAGTGATCAGAAGACTCCAACAGACATCCACAAATAACAACTCAAAATAGATCAAACACTTGACCAAACACCCAATCAAGTTCTGAGTTGACTCAGGCACTACTATAATAATACTGTTTTGCAACTGTCGTGACTAGAGTGCATCAGTTGCAGGGCAAAAAAATGATCTTCAAAAATGTCAAAGAGAAGAAAACTATTAGATCAAATTTAATGTCACCTTGAGCTGCTTAGCCACGTCCTTAGCCGATGATCCAGAAACTTCTATCCATGTTTTTGAGAACAGTGCACAGGCTGATAACATAAAGACAAGATAGAACAATGCATGGAATGGATTGGCTGCCATCGCTGCCAAGCTGAAAAAGAAGTCGGACGAAACATAAGGTTATAACAAAAGAAAATAAGTTTAACCAAATGATTTAAAATGATAATAGTAACTGAATTGAGACTAGCATACGTAGCCTTACAAGGAAAAAAAAAAAAACTAAACAGCACAGATGGAAAAAATCAATCACCTTGCAGGAGCAGTAACATAGTATGCAATTCCACCAACTGGAACGTACTGACCGCCTGAATATTCAGATTCCTGCCACCTGCCGAGCAGATTTACAAAGAAATTTCCACTGTACCTCCTCGCCAACAACTGTAACAGACACAGACATGAAAAGATTTTTCATGAGAGAAGAGAATGTATTGCATTCCAATTTCCGCGGGAAAATAAATAATGATCAAATACCTGTGAAATGAAGTACAGATTTGTAACAAGTGCGGATTGTAGAATTATAGGCATGTTGGAGGTGTAGAATAACTTGATTGGATAGGACCCTTGCTGCCCACGGGCATTCTTTGACCTCACTGGCAAAACGACTCGGAATCCTTGAAAGTAAATTACAATAAGGAAAACCAAAACTGTCGCAAGTAAATTAGTTACATTCGGGAGGTTCTGCCGGTAGAATGCCTCACGAAGAGCACGGACCTTGTCTGTCCGAGTTATCAGCAGATGGAATAAAGCAATAACTGCTCCTTCAAATTCAGCTCCTCGCCCACTGTTGATGGTCGTGGGACTGAACGCTTTCCAGATGATATTTTCACTGCAAAGGCAACCACAAATGTTTGGATACACATTTCTACCAACATATTTTAAATCAGATAAGGAAAAAAAACCTGTAATTAAGTAGTGACTTACCAAATATTTGTCGCAATGAAGAGAGAAATACCGGATCCAAGACCATATCCTTTTTGAAGAAGTTCATCTAAGCATATGACAATGAGACCCGCAAAACAAAGCTGAACAATTATGAGAATGGCATTCCCAACTCCAAGTTGACCAACACTCCCATACATCCCAGACAGAACATATGCAACTGCCTCACCAATAGCAATCAGGATGCCAAGCAACTTCTGGGCACCATTTCTGGGGAACATTATAAAAAAAGTCAAGCATTTCATACAATGGAATAGTCCAGCAAGTTTTGAACAAATTATTCAAATCATTTATATTTTTTTTGGGTTGAACTGTAAATCATTTTTACATTTTATTTTTATTTTGGAAATAATAACCTGATTAAACCACAAAATTTGAAATTATCCAGATAAAATCTCCTGACAATATTATCCAGCTAATGTTATTTGCAACATACAATACCAGCAATGGACTTTCAGAAAATAGAACCATTGTCTCTCAAAGGCATCTCTCGTGCAAAAAAATAAAAGCACCATTGTTTGGACAAAACTAAATTCAGTTATGAGTATACTAACAAGAGGGCACGATCCTCTCTAACGCTGTTGTCAACTTCAATTATCTTGGAGCCTGCCAAGAGTTGCATCACCAGACCTGATGTCACAATAGGGGTGATTCCCAGCTCCATGACAGTCCCACGGTTCGATGCAAGAATGACACGCATCCAGTAGAACGGATCCGCACCAGTCGTTGAGTGTATGCCATAGAGAGGTAGTTGGCTGCATACAAGAAAGATGAAGAGAGAAATCACTGTGTATATGACTTTCTCCCTGAAAGGAACTTTCCTGTCGGCACTCTGCACTTCTGGCAAGATGGACAGAAATGGTCTGACAAGATGCAGCACTCTGAAGCCCCCTCCCATTTTCCCTTGTCAAAACTTAAGTACCCTGAGAATATAAAGATAAAAGTAAGAAAAGGACCAACCGATGTAACAGGCATTGTTTTCTACCATTAATGATCTCAGAAGAAATTGAATAAAAGACCAAATACAGGCATAACATAGAGTTCAAACTGTGTGCACCAAAGTAAAACCTTGAAGATAGAAAATCCATATCCCAAGTCCCAACCCAAAAAACTGCTAAAACATTGAAATAGAAACATCAAAGAAATGACAATGATAACATATTTTCAGACAACATTGTCTAATGCACAGGTGCATGGACAATTTGACATACACATGAAAGAGGCAGCCAAATATCCAGACCAACTGTGATCCAGACACTCAGCATAACCAATAATAAGTATAAATCATAAAATACACCCAGCAGTATAATCAATAGAGATCATGCATATACTAACGAACATATTTGCACCCAAGCAAGAACATCAAAATTACACAAGTTCGTTTAGAAAAGCAAGCCTCATCTCTATTCATACAAAGGGGTCCTATCGTTAATTCAAACATGCATCCCCCCATGAATTAGAAACGCATCCCAATTTGACACTGATCCAACCTCCATCCACTGATAAATAAATAACAATAAAAGATACACTAATAAACCTTGAGAGGTGTAACCAAAACTAACTAACGATAGAGTGTAGTAACATTGGGGGGCTTTCCTTTGGTTGTACTTCTCGCTTTTGTCCAGCACAATTGATGCAGAGCTTCCGCTCATCCTTTTTTATACTTTGTCATACTCTTTGATGTACACACTGATCAGTCAAAGAAAAAAAAAAATTGGGGACCAACATTCAGAACACAATAACGTTTTTTGTTTTTGTTTTTTTTTTTTTTTTGTTGGGGGGGGGGGGGGGGGGGGGGGGGGGGGGGTGGAGACGAGAATAGCTTTTGCAGCTCTATAATCAATGTTTAGGATGATCTCATTAGAATGATATTTATCCAAATCCCAATTCACCTCCACATTCATCATTCTTGTGATTGAAAATATAGAGTGTTCTTCTAAACTAGCAAATTGCATCCCAATCTCATGCGGCGGGCAAAAGACTAAAACTTCTTTCTACCAAATTGTTTGGATTGGCAATTCAAACAACTCCTGCTTAGGGAACAATAAAAGGTTGCAAATCATGACCATTTCAAGTGTAACCGTAATAGATATTCACCAGAACAAAGACCTATCCACTTCACCAAAACTTACATTTCCAAAATTTTAACAGTATGTAGCTACTAATCTTTCTCATCCTGGGCACATCAAATCATTCCAAGCGCAAATCATCCCGAATGACTAAATAATAATATTAACATGACCCAATTGGGAATCCACAACTAACCCAGCGATTACACCGCGCTCAAATGCCCTGCTCTCGATCGGCGCCCGAATCCTCCTCCTACAATTCTCCCCCTACAAACACCCGTTTCGCGCGAGCTCGATCTTTCGGTTCCTCTCGAAGATTCATAGCTTCCGATCTGCAAACGCGTCTCGGATTCTTACTCTCGGAAACCCTAATCTCGCAATCGATACGCATCGACAACTGATGGAAACCCTAATCTCGCCACAAGCAGATTCAATACAAAAAAAGCAATAAAATCCCACAAGCTGCAACATCGAATCGCTACAATAGAACATCAAATCAACAACAGAATCGCATAAATTCAACAGATCTGCGTAAACTCAACCAAAAACGGAAACTCGAAAAATCTCATGTGAAGATCAAAAGAACGAAATGCATCAGAAATAGCAGATCTGGAAGGAAAAGAAAGGGGGAGAATCAGAAACCCTAGGAATCGATTTGAATATACCTTCCGGATTAGAGATTTTGGGGGAGAGGTTTTGCCCCACGAGTGCAAATATCTTGGAACAAAAACCCTACCTTTCTTGCATATATGTAGTATTAGGATCCTGGGCCTATTGACTTAGTTGTGGGGCCTAGTTGAGAGTAACCGTTGATTTTATCATAATAATCAGGTTGTTGATAAAAAAAAACCCCCTTATCCTTGAATTTAGATTACATGTGAATGAATGGATGTGATGAAATCAAAAGGTGGGCCCACCTGCAGCTGTTGGGTCATGTCCCCTTGATACTCTTCCAACTTTTTTGTTTTTTTCTTTTCTGCTTTTTCTAAAGAGGGTTGGGTGAGCCTAGGCTTTCTGAAGAAGATGTGGAATTTGAGCAGCTTGACAACTTATCTTTGGATCTGTAGGTCTGAGTCAACTTTTTTGGTATGCTTGTAGTCTTATCTGGTGGACATGAAGGAAATTCAAACAAGGAAGGTGCTGATTTTTGGAGTTTTAAAGTCTACAGCTTAAATAGAGTGATCCCCTGTTATATAATACGCTCACCGTCAGTGGGCGAATGGCATTGTGACACATAGAGATCAGCAGACAGCATCAACCCCAAATGGCTCATCCATTTCCTCTAAAGAATATGAATCTATAGGAAATAAAAGAATTGGAAAGGAGCCTTTTCATAAATAACAAAACATGCTTGGTTACCAAATTCTTCTTGCAAAAGAAAAATCAAAGGTTATTCTTCTTAGAGAGAAATTACAAGAAAGAGGCATAGAGAAATCACACGAACGAGGCCTGAATCTTCATAACCTAGGTATATTTCCATTTATTCATCTTTCCCAGTTTCCATTCAGTATCATCATTCATCATTCATCTTGTTTGGGGTTCTTTTGTTGGATTCTAGGTTTTTATTTTTCAGAGTCTACTTTGGGTGTTGATTTTTAGTGGATTCTTATTTATTTATTTATTTTTCTATTTCTACTTTGGATGTTGATTTTTTGTGGGTTCTTTTTGTTTTTTTTTCCTGTTTCTACTTTGGTAGATAAAAGTCTTCTTTCATTGTTTTATTTTCATGTAGTTCCCTTTGAAAAAAGAAGATGGATTTCATGTAATTCCCCTTTAAAATAGGAGATGGGTGAGAGCCAATTGAGCTAATGATTATAATAGCGATAGAGGATCCAGACTCAAGAAAAAAACATAGAACAAAGTAGCCCATCTATGGTCAAATCTTGACCACACATAACAACCCCACTCCCATATGAACCAATACTGATTGAAATAATTTTATTGTTGATTGAATGGATGCTAATGGATCTCCAAAGGGTTGTGATTTGAGAAATCTTAGGTATGGACCATCTTTTTTACATTGATTGATAATTAGGTTGAGGTTTGGATTCAAGTTATATTTGAAATTTTGAATAGGTAATTGATTGCATAAAATATTATTAGATTTTTTTGTGCTATTGGAAGACTATGAAATTTAATGCACTTAAATTAAGGACTACGATAAATTAATTAGATCGAAAATGGACAAACTACTTGTCGACATTCATATTGGGCTCCGCATTCATTAGAGATTTTTTAAATAAAAGACTAAGAAGTTTCATTAGCCCCAAAAATACCCCAAAAATAATTTTCTCCTATTGCTAAATTGATGAATGTGGAGTATGTGGGGTCAAATTTTGATCATTACCTCTTTACACACTCTTACCCCCATGATTAAGCGCCACGCCTAACTGATTACATTGGATTGAGTCTCTAAAACATCTAAACTTTTGATTATAAAAACTTGGAGGTTATTAAATCAAAAGCTAAATAAAAATATCTTTCCATCCATCTAACCCAAGATTGTTTAGTAAATTTACATGTATAGCAAAGAAATAGTGAAAGATTATATCAATGGATATTAATTAAGGTTTGAAGTGAAGTTGACCTTTTTTCTACTTTGGTAGATAAACGGTTGTCGAACTTGAACTTTTTGACGTGGATCCATTTTCTACTTCAGTAGATAAAACATTTGGCTTATTGACATGGATCCATTTTATTATTGAAGTTGGGTCCATGTCGGCCCCTTTAATTTGGGTTTTTTATTTAAATTTCCAATGGACTAACATCTCTTTGACAGTCTAAGTAGAATGTTTGCATGTGGATGTCTCAATAAGTGAAAATTTTGGCGAAGTTTGCATTTAAGGCACATTATCCCCACATGAGCATTTGAAGGGTTTTTTGTGGATCTATAGTTCTAACTTTTCTCAAGGTTTAGGGACATTTGATGATTTTTACTTTTTGGTTAGAGAGTGCGAGAAGAAATATGTTTATGTTGTTATTGTTGTTGGTTTCTTTTTTTTTTTTTTCAGGTTAAGAGCTTTTGCTTTGGTGGGGGGGTGGGTTGGGTTGTAGTTGTGATGATGGAGCTTTTAGAAATTCAGCCTATATGTAAGGAGTGGAATGTGGATGGGATCTTTCTTGTTTCTGTTTGTTGCTTGATTGCGTGATTGTTCATGACATCTTGTGAATGAATGGATGTGATGAAATCAAAAGGTGGGCCCACTTGCAGCTTTGGGTCATGTACCCTTATACTCTTCCAACTTTTTTGTTTTTTTTTCTGCTTTTTCTAAATAGGGTTGGGTGAGTCTGGGCTTTTTGAAGAAGATGTGGAACTTGGGCAGCTTGACAACTTATCTTTGGATATGTAAGTCTGAGTCAGTTTTTTTGGTATGCCTGTAATCTTAGTGGACATAAAGGAAATTCAAACAAGGAAGGTGCTGATTTTTGGAGTTTTAAAGTGTACAACTTAAATAGAGTGATCCTCTGTTATAATACGCTCATCGTCAATGGGCGAATGGCAACGTGACACATAGAGATCAGCAGACGCCATCGGCCCCAAATGGCTCATGTCACAACCCGAGCCCAGGGACCGGGGGTCAGAGGAAGTCTAACCAATGACACACGTACTCCCGTGCATGCACACCTAGACCCCGTCCAAGCATACACACACATGGGATCAATCACACGTGCAAACAACTGTACGCGGAAGCTGTACGTATCAAGGCATATAGCAACACACCATGAGACATAGGAGATCACAAAACAACATTAAACTGATGACAAGAATAATTACAAGAACGTACGACAATATAGCGGGCTTACAATAATCAAAAATCAAAATACAGATATCACTCAAGTCCACGGTACAAGTACAGAAAAATCCCCTCAATAGACTCAGACTCAAATGAATGGGGAAAACAAAATGATGCAAACCATACTCTGGAGGATGGATCAAGTCCACTCCTCTAGGCCGGAGGGGGCCTCGCGAGCCTCTCCTGGAGTCGGGTCGACCGACGCAGGATCGGGAGAGGGATCTGAGCCTGCAACACCCAAAGACAACTAATAAGTACAACGACTTAGCAAAATATAAGCCACAAGACGATAACACGAATTGTATCTAAAGTGAGCAATAGTCATAATGCAAGATCTATGGACAGCATATTCGTATACTAAGCAATTATGCAAATGAATAAGCATGCTATCAGAATCATAAACAGATAACAGTCAAAGTGGCTACTACATTGGCCATTTTCTCCGTTACGAGAGCAGTCAGAATGAGAACACCAGCGCCTGGGCCAGGGTACGCATGGGTCTCTAGTTCCCGGGGTCCGGAGTCCCAGGACAGAACACTCTGCAGAGGCAAACACATAAACTAAACCAAAGTTAACCCCGTCGGGCATCCTAAGGCTGAGGCTCAGTAGTGCCATATAACAATCACAATCGAATCGGATGATGCACCTCAATTAATCAGTCATATCACATACATATCTCACATATCACGCTAAACAAACAATAGGAAGTGCATCACATAAACTGATACTGATACTGATACTGAATGCACTTAAGCAATAACGGAAGGTACTGAATACGAATAACAATACCAAATGCGGATAAGCAGTTACCAAGAACAATCTCAAGTACTAGTAACAATTAAGCACTGATGCAAGTACTCCAGTGGAGCAACAGTAAAACACAAGAATAGAATGGTTCCGCCCGGGCTTCGCTCTGGGGTTGCTGCATTTCCCACAGAATCGAGAGGTCCAGCGCAGAACACATAAGAGGGCACAACCGAAATCAATATGCTGTACAAATCAACAAATCAAGTACTTATACGAATCAAGGTCAATTACAAGCCAATCCTACACTAATTATCCAGCGTTTCTAACCGTGCATGTTGATGTAGTTTTAAGTTGTCCGATGCACCGTTGTCTAGTGTTGCAATGTCGGAAATGTGCACCGAAGTCCCTTAAACCAACACCCATGGGGAGGTGCTAAACAACTGGATAGCTGTCCATGAATGATTCGCAGCCCTCGAGATCATTCATGTCATTCAGACATTCATTGGGCATGTTCAGGTTCGCTACATTCTAACATGAAGGTCATATACGGTCTTTTGCTTAAACCTAGTTCTTTTCATTCAATTCTCAGGGTCTCACGGTGTAGCCGTAGGTAACCTTACGGCTTAGCCGAGGCATCTTACGGCTTAGCCGTACTATGCACTGCGGCTGAGCCGAGGCTCTCCAAAATGCTCATCCGGATTTACGGCTCAACCGTATTTTGCTCTACGGCGCAGCCGTATCCTGGTCCACGGCTTAGCCGTAAGACAATGTACGGCTTAGATCAGGCTGGGCCGTAGAAGAATGGCAATTTGCCAACTCTCAGTTAATTTCCAATAACAGTCTGTATTGTTCTACGGTTAGGGTTACGGCTGGGTCTCGGCTTAGCCGTAAGCCATTTTATGGCTTAGCCGTAGCACATTTCACGGTGTAGCCGTGAGTGCACGGAGTCATTTTTCTGGAATCATTACAGTCATACAGAAATTGAGCAATTCGACTGAAAACAGAAGGATAACAGTGAAACAAACTCAAGGGGGCTGTCTAACACTGATACATACAGTAAAGAACATGAAACAAACAATCAAATCCATATCAATCAGTGTTCATACTATTTGGGCTTATACTTGCCTCACAAATAGAAATCACTTCGTTGCTTGGCTCAGTCCACCGGGAAACACACACAACTTGCTCTTTTCTTCCTCCCTCAAGCAAGCAACCGAAACAGAGAAGGAGGAGAAGAGAAAGAGAGCTGAACAGAGAGAGAGAGACGAGCTGAGAGTGAGAAGAGACGATCGAGAGAAAAGGATGGGGTTGGTAGGATATTTATACTTAAAATGAGTCAAATTTACATATAAGTCCAAACAGCTTACACAAATGTCAGTTTGAGTCAAATGACGGTCCAACAAGAGCAAACGAAATCATTCGGATCCAAGACAGTTACAAAGATCGACAAGCTCAACGAAATACACGCGATGACGTCAGAATGACGCAAAACTGACAAGGTCAATCAAAAGCCAAAATTACGAAAAAGGGCTCGAACTACCTAGACCAAGTCAAACTCAACCCAAACAATCTCTCTAAAACTCAAACCAAAGAAAAACAAAATCAAAACACACTTAACGCTCAAATCACACGCAATTACTCGCTAATCCGGTTCAACTTGGGTCGGAGTGTTATATCCTCCCCCACTTAGACATCATTCCGTCCTCGGAATGAACGCGTACCTGAGCGAAAAGGGAAGGATACTGACGTGCCATCTGATCTTCTAATTCCCATGTGGCTTCATCAGGTCCATGATGTTCCCAGAGTACCTTGACCCATCGAATAGTCCTCGTACGCAAGAGTTGTTCTCTGGTCCCAACAATACGGAGCGGACGCTCCACGTATGACGCATTAGGTTGCATCTGAATATCATCGTAACGAATCACATGCGTCGGGTCTCGAACATACTTGCGAAGCATTGACACATGGAAAACGTCGTGTACTCCAGAAAACTCCACGGGAAGAATCAATCTGTACGCTAGATCGCCAATCCGGCTCTTGATCTCAAATGGACCCACATATCTTGGCGCTAACTTGCCCTTTTGACCGAATCGTATTGTACCTTTCATCGGTGAGACCTTCAAAAATACCCAATCTCCAACCTGAAATGCTAATGTTCTTCTTCTCGTATCTGCATAACTCTTCTGTCTCGATCGGGCAACCTTCAAATTGTCAATGACCTTCTGAACTTTCTCTGTAGTCTCAGCAATGATTGTCGGTCCGTGGAAACTCCTTGTTCCTACTTCTTCCCAGCAAACAGGACTTCTACATTTCCGTCCATACAGAGCTTCATAGGGTGCCATACCAATACTCTCGTGGAAGCTATTGTTATACGCAAACTCGCACAACGAGAGATGCAGATCCCATTCTTTCTCAAAATTCAGTACACTGGCTCGTAACATGTCCTCGAGCGTCTGAATAGTTCGTTCTGACTGTCCATCAGTCTGCGGGTGATACGCCGTACTGAAGCTCAACTTCGTTCCCATGGCTTCCTGAAATGCTCTCCAAAATGAAGAAACAAAGCGGCTATCTCGATCAGACACAATCGATACAGGCGTACCATGTAGCCTAACGATCTCATCAACGAACTTCTTCGCCATCTCGGAAAATGTCATGCCTTTCTTGAATGGAAGAAAATGGGCTGTCTTCGTCAATCTGTCCACGATCACCCAAATGGCACTGTTCTTCTTGCTCGTCAGGGGTAGTCCTGAAACAAAGTCCATCGTAATGTGCTCCCATTTCCACTGGGGAATATGCAATGGGTGTAAGGAACCTGGAGGTCTCTGATGGTCAGCTTTCACCTTTTGGCAAGTCAAACATCTGGCGATAAACCCAGTAATTTCTCTCTTCATATTATTCCACCAGAATCTGTCCTTAAGAGCTCGGTACATCTTTGTACTTCCAGGGTGCATAGAATAACGTGCATGGTGTGCTTCTGTCATCAAACTCTCCTTCAAAGCATCTACTGCTGGCACACATAGCCTGCTCCTGAAATACAAAACATCACTCTCCAAACGAAAGTCTGGTCGATCTGCAATGCTATCCCGAATTCGCTTCAACATCGCATCCTTAAACTGCTGGTCCTTAATACGCTGAATTATGTCAGGCTGAAAGCTCACTGTACTGGCAAGTGTCAAACAGTTCTCCACCAATTGCAGTTCCACTGGCTGAGCATGCCTCACGAAATAAAGACTATCCAAAGCCTGAAGAATCTCCGACTTCCTACTCAAAGCATCTGCAACAACGTTGCCTTTCCCGGAATGATATTTGATGGGGAAATCAAAATCCTTGATCAACTCAAGCCACCTTCGTTGCCTCATATTCAACTCAGACTGCGTGAAGAGATACTGTAGACTATGATGATCAGAGTGTACTTCAAATTGCACGCCATACAAATAGTGTCTCCACATCTTTAACGCAAAAACGATGGCTGCCAACTCTAAATCATGCGTGGCATAGTTCTTCTCATGCTCCCGAAGTTGTCTCGAGTCATAGGCAATTACTTTGCCATGTTGCATCAAAACACATCCCAAACCGACTCGAGAAGCATCAGAGTAGATCATAAATCCTTCATGCCCATCCGGTAACGTCAAGACTGGAGCCGAAGTAAGCTTCTCCTTCAACATCTGGAAATGGTGCTCACATTCGTCCGTCCACAGAAAAGGAATATTCTTCCTGGTCAAGCGAGTCAACGGGGTTGAAATCTTGGCAAAATCTTGAATAAATCGACGATAATAACCAGCCAATCCAAGAAAACTCCGTATCTCCGTCACAGTCTTCGGGCTGGGCCAATTCATCACTGCCTCAACTTTCGTCTGATCCACTGCCAACCCATCTTGTGAAATGGTGTGACCAAGAAAAGCTACCTGCTCGAGCCAAAAATCACACTTTGACAATTTGGCATATAAGCGATGCTCTTTCAACAACTGCAAGGCTCGACGTAGATGTTCATCATGCTCCTCTGGGGTCTTCGAATATACCAGAATATCATCAATAAAGACCACCACAAATCGGTCCAGGAAAGGAGCAAAAATCCTGTTCATCAAGGCTATAAAGGCAGCAGGTGCATTGGTTAATCCAAATGGCATCACGAGGAACTCAAAATGTCCATACCGTGTCCTGAAAGTAGTCTTCGCGATATCTTCTTCCTTCACCCGGAGTTGATGATACCCCGATCTTAGATCAATCTTGGAAAAATAGGCGGCACCTTGAAGTTGGTCAAACAACTCATCAATACGCGGCAATGGGTATTTATTCTTGATCGTGACTTTGTTCAATCGCCGGTAGTCTATGCACATCCGTAAAGTACCGTCCTTCTTCTCCACAAACAGCACTGGCGCTCCCCACGGTGACACACTCGGCCGTATGAAACCCTTCTCCAACAAATCTTGCAATTGCGTCTTTAATTCAAGTAGCTCAGCAGGGGCCATACGATAAGGAGCTGTAACACTCCGACCCGAGTTGATCCGGATTAGTGAGTAATCGCGTGCGATTTTGTCGCTAAGTGTGTTTTGATTTTGTTTTTCTTTGATTTTGAGTTTTAGAGAGATTGTTTGGGTTGAGTTTGACTTGGTCTCGGTAGATCGAGCCCTTTTTCGTAATTTTGGCTTTTGATTGACCTTGTCAGTTTTGCGTCATTTTGACGTCAGCGTGTGTATCTCGTTGAGCTTGTCGATTTTCGTAACTGTCTTGGATCCAAATGATTTCGTTTGCTCTCGTTGGACCGTCATTTGACTCAAACTGACAATTGTGTAAACTGTTTGGACTTTTATGTAATTTGGACTCATTTTAAGTATAAATATCCCAACCACTTTCTTTCTCTCTCGATCGCCTCTGTCTCTCTCTCCAGCTCGTCTCTCTCTCTTTCTGTTCAGCTCTCTTTCTCTCCTTCTCCTTCTCTGTTTCGATTGCTTGCTTGAGGGAGGAAGAAAACAGCAAGTTGTGTGCGTGTTTTCCCGGTGGACTGAGCCAAGCAACGAAGTGATTTCCATCTGTGAGGCAAGTATAAGCCCAAGTAGCATGAACACCAATTGATATGGATTTGATTGTTGTGTTTTTATGTTTCATTGTATTTCTCAGTGTTAGACAGCCCCATCGAACTCATTTTGCTGTTAGCTTCTTGTTTCCAGTCGATTCGTTCACTTTCTGTATGACTGTGACAATTACAGGAAAATGACTCCGTGCACTCACGGCTACGCCGTGAAATGTGCTACGGCTAAGCCGTGAAATGGCTTACGGCTAAGCCGAGACCCAGCCGTAACCCTAACCGTAGAACAATACAGACTGTTATCTGAAATTAACTGAGAGTTGGCAAATTGCCATTCTTCTACGGCCCAGCCTGATCTAAGCCGTACATTGTCTTACGGCTAAGCCGTGGACCAGGATACGGCTGAGCCGTAGAGCAAAATACGGTTGAGCCGTAAATCCGGATGGACATTTTGGGGAGCCTCGGCTCAGCCGCAGTGTATATTACGGCTAAGCCGTAAGATGCCTCGGCTAAGCCGTAAGGTCACCTACGGCTACACCGTGAGACCCTGCGAATTGAATGAAAAGGGCTAGGTTTAAGCAACAGACTGTATATGACTTCATGATAGAATGTAGCTAACCTGAACATGCCCAATGGAATGTTTGAATGACATGAATGAACTCAAGGGCTGTGAATCATTCATGCTTGTTATCCAGTTGTTTAGCACCTCCCCATGGGTGTTGGTTTAAGGGACTTCGGTCCACATTTCCGACACTGTAACACTAGACAATGGTGCATCGGACAACTTAAAACTACATTAACATGCACGGTTAGAAACACTGGAAAATTAGTGTAGGATTGGCTTGTAATTGACCTTGATTCGTATAAGTACTTTGATTTGTTGAGCATATTGATTTCGGTTGTGCCCTCTTATGTGTTCTGCGCTGGACCTCTCGATTCTGTGGGAAATGCAGCAACCCCAGAGCGAAGCCCGGGCGGAACCATTCTATTATTGTGTATTGTGTTTTACCGTTGCTCCACTGGAGTACTTGCATCAGTTATGAGTCAGTGATTGTGAGTCAGCACCTCTTGTATTGTTTATGTACTTTTAGTGTCAGTATCAGTTTATGTGCATTCAGTATCAGTATATGCGATGCACTTCCTATTGTTTGTTCAGCGTGATATGTGAGATCTGTATGTGGTATGTGATATGCTATGATTGATTGAGGTGCATCATCTGATTTGATTGTGATTGGTCTTGGCACTACTGAGCCTCAGCCTTAGGATACCCGACGGGGTTAACTTTGGTTTAGTTTATGTGTTTGCCTCTGCAGAGTGTTCTGTCCTGGGACTCCGGACCCCGGGAACTAGAGACCCATGCGTACCCTGGCCCGGTCGCTGGTGTTCTCATTCCGACTGCTCTCGTAAGGGAGAAAATGGCCAATGTAGTAGCCACCTTGATTGTTATCTGTTTATGATTTCGATAGCATGCTTATTCATTTGCATTATTGCTTAGTATACGCATATGATTTCTATGGATCTTGCACTGTGACTTGCACTGTGACTAGTAACTCATTATTAGACACAATTCGTGTTATCTTCTTGTTGGCTTATATTTTGCTAAGTCGTTGTACTTATTAGTTGTCTTTGTGTGTTGCAGGCTCAGATCCCTCTCCCGATCCTGCGTCGGTCGACCCGACTCCAGGAGAGGCTCGCGAGGCCCCCTCCGGCCTAGAGGAGTGGACTTGATCCATCCTCCAGAGTACGGTTTGCATCATTTTTGTTTTCCCCATTCATTGAGTCCGAGTCTAATGAGGGGATTTTTCTGTACTTGTACCGTGGGCTTCGATTGATATCTGTATTTTGTAATTTGAGTGTTGTAAGCCTGCTCTTTAGTATCATACGTTCTTGTAAATTGTTCTTGTTATCAGTTCATGATCTTTTGTAATCCATTGTATCTTTTGGTATGTTGTTATATGCCTTGATACGTACAGCTTCCGCGTACAGTTGTTTGCACGTGCGATTGATCCCTTGTGTGTGTATGCTTGGACGAGGTCTAGGTGTGCATGCACGGGAGTACGTGTGTCATTGGTTAGAATTTTTCTGACCCCCGGTCCCTGGGCTCGGGTTGTGACATACGTATTGTATGGTATCAGAGCATTGTCTCTATCTTAGTTTGTAAGCATGTAGGCATATAGGACGTGGTGAGATTCCGTAGTCCAGTCTTGGACTGTTGTGTTTGGTTCCCTTGTCTTGTGAGTCTGTGTGAGTACCTCGTGTGATAGCAGATTGACTTTTGTGTTTTGCAGGCTATGGCATCGAGATCTGGAACACACGACAACAATCAGGGAGACAATGAGAGTGGATCAGCCGCTCCACAGCCACTTGTGAATTTTGACGAGCGTTTCTTGACTATGCTGCAGGCGCTCCATTCTTTGCAGGCACAGGTCGTTTCGTTAGTAGACCGACAGAGTCAAGCGCCAGTTCAGCGGCCTGTAGAGCAGCAAGTGGTTTTCCAGCCTAAGGAGAGCGATCCGAATGCGTTGTATGAGAAATTTAGGAAACGTGGAGCCACAGAATTCTATGGAAATGAAGATGCATTGAAGGCTGATCAGTGGCTAGAGCATACCGGGGATCTCTTCTCAACCATCGTCTGTGATGACCGGCAGAAAGTTATGCTTACGGCCTCAATGTTCCGAGAGGTGGCAAGGACATGGTGGAAGAGTGTTAGTGCAGCCTATCTGACTATGCCTAGTGAAACGGTGTGGGAGACGTTTCAGAAACAGTTTCGAAGAAAGTTCATCCCTGCTCATGTCCGGCGTGTGAAGGAGGTTGAGTTTCTGGCCTTACAGCAGCAGCAGCTGACCGTTTCCAAGTATATTCACCGATTTACCCAGTTGTCCCATTTTGCTGAGGATATGATCAATACTGAGGAGAAGAAGGTGAATAGTTTCATTTCTGGTCTGCATCCGAGATATGCGAATTTTGTGACTGCTTTTCAGAGACCCGCTACTTTTGACGATGCGGTCGATAGAGCACATGCTGCGGAAGCCAACCACCTAGCAGAGAGAGTTATGGACTTCAAGAGGAGTGCACCAGTGGGGTCCAAAGGACAGATTCAGAAGAAATGGAAAGGGAAGCAAGGAACTTCGAGTTTCTCCGGGAGCAGATGCGAGTTTTGTGGACTGGGACATCCGACGGAGAAGTGTTGGAAGAAGTCCGGCGCTTGTTTGAGTTGCGGATCGATGGAGCATAAGATAGCTCAGTGCCCTAAAGCCAGGACTTTCCAGTCGTCTCGATCTATGGGGTCATCCAAGTCTCTCAGTTCAGTAGCTTCGAATAGCCCCCATCCGTCTCGCCAGAGCCAGAAGCCACAGCGTCAGACTGCTCGCGTGTACGCAGCCTCCCATGATCATGCAGAAGATGCAAAAGTGGTGGAAGGTAAATTTCTCATTGCCCGAGCTGAAGCACACACACTATTTGATTCGGGATCTACGCGTTCGTATGTTGCACCTCGTTTTGCGGAACAGTTACCGCAACCCCCTCAGCCACTACCCTATTTGCTGGTGGTGTCCACTCTGGTGGGCAAGAGAGTGGAGTGTAGTGTATACTACCCTCAGTGCGACGTGGTGATTGCAGGTCGCCAGCTGCCAGTTGATTTGATCTTGTTGTCCATGTTGGATTTCGATGTGATCCTTGGAATGGACTGGCTAGCGCGGTATCGTGCCTGTGTTAACTGTTACAACAGGACGATTTACTTCGATTTTGAGAAGGGGTTTCGTTTCGAGGGCAATCAGGAGAGATGCCCGAGGCGTGTCATCTCCGCATGCAAGGCGGATCGTTTGATACGCAGAGGTTCTGCAGGTTTTCTTGCTTTCGTCTCGGAGAAGAAGGAGGTGAAGCAGTTGGGTGAGATTCCTGTCGTACGTGAGTTCCCGGATGTATTTCCGGAGGAAGTACCCTAGTTACCCCCTGTCCGAGATGTAGAGTTTGCGATCGATCTAGTGCCCGGTACAGCACCCATTAGTTTAGCTCCTTATCGTATGGCCCCTGCCGAGTTGCTCGAATGGAAGACGCAATTGCAAGATCTTTTGGAGAAGGGTTTCGTACGGCCGAGTGTGTCACCGTGGGGAGCGCCAGTGTTGTTTGTGAAGAAGAAGGACGGTACCTTACGGATGTGCATAGACTACCGGCGATTGAACAAAATCACGATCAAGAATAAATACCCATTGCCGCGTATTGATGAGTTGTTTGACCAACTTCAAGGTGCCGCCTATTTTTCCAAGATTGATCTAAGATCGGGGTATCATCAACTCCGGGTGAAGGAAGAAGATATCGCGAAAACTGCTTTCAGGACACGGTATGGACATTTTGAGTTCCTCGTGATGCCATTTGGATTAACCAATGCACCTGCTGCCTTTCTAGCCTTGATGAACAGGATTTTTGCTCCTTTCCTGGACCGATTTGTGGTGGTCTTTATTGATGATATTCTGGTATATTCGAAGACCCCAGAGGAGCATGAGGAACATCTACGTCGAGCCTTGCAGTTGTTGTAACACTCCGACCCGAGTTGACCCGGATTAGTGCGTAATTTCGTGTGTTTTTATCGCTAAGAGTGTTTTGATTTGGTTTTCCTTTGGTTTTGACTCGTAGAGAGATCGTTGAGTTGAGTTTGACTTGGTCTAGTTAGTTTGAGCCCTTTTTTGTAATTTTGGCTTTTAATTGACCTTGTCAGTTTCGCGTCATTTTGACGTCAGCGCGTGTATTTCGTCGAGCTTGTCGATTGTCGTAACTGTCTTGAATCCGAATGAGTTCGTTTGCTCTCGTTGGACTGTTATTTGACTCAAACTGATATTTGTATAAGCTATTTGGCCTTAAATGTAATTTAGACTCAAATTAAGTATAAAAATCCCACCAACTCCCTGTCTCTCTCTCTCGATCGTCTCTCTCGCTCTCTGTTTGTCTCTCTCTCTCGACAGCTCTCTTTCTCTCCTTCTTCTTTCTGTTTCTGTGCTTGAGGGAGGAAGAAAGGAGCTCGTTTGTGCGTGTGTTCCCGGTGGACTGAGCCAATCAGCGTGTGGATTTCGTCCGTGAGGCAAGTATAAGCCCAAGTTGTATGAACATCGATTGATAGTGATTTGATCGTCTTGTTTTTATGTTTCATTGTGTTTCTCCGTATTAGACAGCTCTATTCAGCTCATTTTGCTGTTTTCTTCCGGTTTCTAGCTGTTTTGTGCACTTTCTGTGTGACTGTAACAAGTTCAGAAAAATGAGTCCGTGCACTCACGGCTAAGCCGTGAAATGTGCTACGGCTAAGCCGTAAAATGGCTTACGGCTAAGCCGAGACCCAACCGTAACCCAAACCGTAGAACAGTACAGACTGTTAGCTGAAAATAACTGGATGTTGGCAATTTGACATTCTTCTACGGCCCAGCCTGATCTAAGCCGTACATTGTCTTACGGCTAAGCCGTGGACCAAGATACGGCTGAGCCGTAGAGCAAAATACGGTTAAGCCGTAAATCCGAAGGGATATTTGGGGAACCTCAGCTCAGCCGCAGTGCATATTACGGCTAAGCCGTAAGATGCCACGGCTAAGCCGTAAGGTTACCTACGGCTACACCGTGAGACCCTGAGAATTGAATGAAAAGGGACTAGGTTTAAGTAAAAGACCGTATATGACTTTCATGTTAGAATGTAGCGAACTTGGACATGCCCAATGGAATGTTTGAATGACATGAATGATCTCAAGGGCTGTGAATCATTCATGCTTGTATCCAGCTGTTTAGCACCTCCCCATGGGTGTTGGTTTAAGGGACTTCGGTGCACACTCCTGACACTGCAACACTAGACAATGGTGCATCGGATAACTTAAAACTACATCAACATGCACGGTTAGAAACACTGGATAATTAGTATAGGATTGGCTTGTAATTGACCTTGATTCGTAAAGGTATCTTGATGTGTACAGCATATTGATTACGGTTATGCCCTCTTATGTGTTCTGCGCTGGACCTCTCGATTCTGTGGGACATGCAGCAACCCCAGAGCGAAGCCCGGGCGGAACCATTCTATTGTTATATTGGTATCAGTGTTATCATTGTTCCATTGGAGTACTTGCATCAGTCATGAGTCAGTGATTGTGACTGATATTCATTGTCAGCACTTCTTGTAATTGCTTATGTACATTCAGTCCGTATATGCGATGCACTTCCTATTGTTGTTCAGCATGATATGTGAGATCTGTAAGTGGTACATGATATGATTGATTGATTGATTGATTGAGGTGCATCATCTGATTGATTGCGATTGGTCTTGGCACTACTGAGCCTCAGCCTTAGGATACCCGACGGGGTTAACTTTGGTTTAGTTTAAGTGTTTGCCTCTGCAGAGTGTGATTGTCCTGGGGCTCCGGACCCCGGGAACTAGAGACCCATGCGTACCCTGGCCCGGTCGCTGGTGTTCTCATCCTGATTGCTCTCGTAAGGGAGAAAATGGCCAATGTAGCAGCCACTTGATTGTTACCTGTTTATGATTCTGATAGCATGCTTATTCATTTGCATAATTGTTTAGTATACAGACAAAATTTCTATGGATATTGCATTATGACTATTGTTCAGTATTCTTCAGTTTTAGACACAATTCGTGTTATCTTCTTGTTGGCTTATACTTTGCTAAGTCGTTGTACTTATACGTTTGTCTTGTGTGTTGCAGGCTCAGATCCCTCTTCCGATCCTGCGTCGGTCGACCCGACTGCAGGAGAGGCTCGCGAGGCCCCCTACGGCCTAGAGGAGTGGACTTGATCCATCCTCCAGAGTACGGTTTGCATCATTTTGGTTTTCCCCATTCTTTGTGTTGGAGTCTATTGAGGGGATTTTTCTGTAATTGCACTAAGGGCTTCGAGTGATACCTGTATATTGTATTTTGATTTTTGGGAGCCCTCTTCCGTAACATACGTTCCTGTATTTTGTTATTGTTATTGTTATCAGTTTATGATCGTTTGTAATCTCCTATGTCTTTTAGTATATTGTGGTATGCCTTGATACGTACAGCTTCCGCGTACAGTTGTTTGCACGTGTGAATGATCCCTTGTGTGTGTATGCTTGGACGGGGTCTAGGTGTGCATGCACGGGAGTACGTGTGTCATCGGTTAGACTTTCTCTGACCCCCGGTCCCTGGGCTCGGGTCGTGACATACGTATTGTATGGTATCAGAGCATTGTCTCTCAGAGTTTTGTCTCTCAGGGCATTGTCTCTATCTTTATCTCTTGATCTTAGTGTGTAAGCATGTAGGCATATAGGACGTGGTGAGATTTCGTAGTCCAGTTATGGACTGTTGTGTTTGGTCCCCTTGTCTTGTGAGTCTGTGTGCGTTCCCTAGTGTGTTAGCAGATTGACTTTTGTGTTTTGCAGGCTATGGCATCGGGATCTGGAACACACAACAACAATGATCAGGGAGATAACGAGAGTGGGTCAGCCGCTCCACAGCCACTTGTGAATTTTGACGAGCGCTTCTTGACTATGCTACAGGCTATCCATTCCTTGCAAGCGCAGGTTGTTTCGATCGTAGACCGACAGAGCCAAACGCCAGTTCGGCCTGCAGAGCAGCCAGTGGTTTTCCAGCCTAGAGAGAGCGATCCAAATGCGTTATACGACAAATTCAGGAAACGTGGAGCCACAGAGTTCTATGGTAATGAAGATGCGTTGAAGGCTGATCAGTGGCTAGAGCATACTGGAGATCTCTTCTCGACCATTGTCTGTGACGATCGGCAGAAGGTTATGCTTACGGCCTCGATGTTCCGAGAGGTGGCAAAGACGTGGTGGAAGAGTGTTAGTGCAGCCTATCTGACCTTGCCCAGTGAAACAGTGTGGGAGACGTTCCAGAAACAGTTCAGAAGGAAGTTCATTCCTGCTCATGTTCGACGCGTGAAGGAGGTTGAGTTTCTGGCCTTACAGCAGCAGCAGCTGACCGTTGCAGAGTACATTCACCGCTTTACCCAGTTGTCCCATTTTGCTGAGGACATGATCAATACCGAGGAGAAGAAGGTGAATCGTTTTATTTCTGGTCTGCATCCGAGATATGCGAATTTCGTGACTGCTTTTCAGAGACCAGCTACTTTCGATGATGCGGTCGACAGAGCACACGCTGCGGAAGCCAACCACCTAGCAGAGAGAGCCATGGACTTCAAGAGGAGTGCACCAGTGAGTTCCAGGGGACAGAGTCAGAAGAAATGGAAAGGGAAGCAAGGCACTTCGAGTTTCTCCGGGAGCAGATGCGAGTTTTGTGGATTTGGACATCCGACGGAGAAGTGTTGGAAGAAGTCCGGAGCTTGTTTGAGTTGCGGATCGATGGAGCATAAGATAGCTCAGTGCCCGAAGACCAGGACTTTCCAGTCGTCCAGATCTATGGGGTCATCCAAATCTCTCAGTTCAGCAGCTTCGAACAGCCCCCATCCGTCTCGCCAGAGCCAGAAGCCCCAGCGTCAGACTGCTCGTGTGTATGCAGCCTCCCATGATCATGCAGAAGATGCGAAAGTGGTGGAAGGTAAAGTTCTCATTGCCCGAGCTGAAGCACATACACTTTTTGATTCGGGATCTACGCGTTCGTATGTTGCCCCTCGTTTTGCGGAACAGTTACCGCAACCCCCTCGACCGCTACCCTATTTGCTAGTGGTGTCCACTCCTGTGGGCAAGAGAGTGGAGTGTAGTGTATACTACCCTCAGTGCGACGTGGTGATTGAGGGTCGTCAGCTGCCAGTTGATTTGATTTTGTTGTCCATGTTGGATTTCGATGTGATCCTTGGAATGGACTGGCTAGCGCGGTATCGTGCCTGTGTTAACTGTTACAACAGGTCGATTTACTTCGATTTTGAGAAGGGGTTTCGTTTCGAGGGCAATCAGGAGAGATGCCCGAGGCGTGTCATCTCCGCATGCAAGGCGGATCGTTTGATACGCAGAGGTGGTGCAGGATTTCTTGCTTTTGTCTCGGAGAAGAAGGAGGTGAAGCAGTTGAGCGATATTTCGGTAGTACGTGAGTTCCCGGATGTATTTCCGGAGGAAGTACCCGAGTTACCCCCTGTTCGAGATGTAGAGTTTGCGATCGATTTAGTGCCCGGTACAGCACCCATTAGTTTAGCTCCTTATCGTATGGCCCCTGCTGAGTTACTTGAATTGAAGACGCAATTGCAAGATCTTTTGGAGAAGGGTTTCGTACGGCCGAGTGTGTCGCCGTGGGGAGCGCCAGTGCTGTTTGTGAAGAAGAAGGACGGTACCTTACGGATGTGTATAGATTACCGGCGGTTGAACAAAGTCACGATCAAGAACAAATATCCATTGCCGCGTATTGATGAGTTGTTTGACCAACTTCAAGGTGCTGCCTATTTTTCCAAGATTGATCTGAGATCGGGGTATCATCAACTCCGGGTGAAGGAAGACGATATTGCCAAGACTGCTTTCAGGACACGGTACGGACATTTTGAGTTCCTCGTGATGCCATTTGGATTAACCAATGCACCTGCTGCCTTTATGGCTTTGATGAACAGGATCTTCGCTCCTTTTCTGGATCGTTTTGTAGTGGTCTTTATTGATGACATTTTGGTGTATTCGAAGACCCCAGAGGAGCATGAGGAACATCTACGTCGAGCCTTGCAGTTGTTGAAAGAGCATCGCTTATATGCCAAGTTGTCGAAGTGTGATTTTTGGCTCGAGCAGGTAGCTTTTCTTGGTCATACCATTTCACGAGATGGGTTGGCAGTGGACCAGATGAAAGTTGAAGCAGTGATGAATTGGCCCAGCCCAAAGACAGTGACGGAAATACGGAGTTTCCTTGGATTAGCTGGCTATTATCGTCGATTTATTCAAGATTTTGCCAAGATTTCTGCACCATTGACTCGATTGACCAGGAAGAATGTTCCTTTTCTGTGGACGGACGAATGCGAGTGCCATTTCCGGATGTTGAAGGAGAAGCTTACTTCGGCTCCAGTCTTGACGTTACCAGATGGGCATGAAGGATTTATGATCTATTCAGATGCTTCTCGAGTCGGTTTGGGATGTGTTTTGATGCAACATGGCAAAGTGATTGCCTATGGCTCGAGACAACTTCGGGAGCACGAGAAGAACTATGCCACGCATGATTTAGAGTTGGCAGCCATCGTTTTTGCGTTGAAGATGTGGAGACACTATTTGTATGGCGTGACATTTGAAGTGCATTCAGATCATCATAGTCTACAGTATCTCTTCACGCAGTCTGAGTTGAATATGCGACAGCGAAGGTGGCTTGAGTTGATCAAGGATTTTGATTTCCCCATCAAGTATCATCCAGGGAAAGGCAATGTTGTTGCAGATGCCTTGAGTAGGAAGTCGGAGATTCTTCAGGCTTTGGACAGCCTTTATTTTGTGAGGCACGCACAGCCAGTGGAACTGCAATCGGTGGAGAACCGTTTGACACTTGCCAGCACAGTGAGCTTTCAGCCTGACATCATTCAGCGTATTAAAGACCAGCAGTTTGAAGATGCGATGTTGAAGCGAATTCGGGATAGCATTCCAGATCGACCAGACTTTCGTTTGGAGGGTGATGTTTTGTATTTCAGGAGCAGACTATGTGTGCCAGCAGTAGATGCTTTAAAGGAGAGTTTGATGACCGAAGCACACCATGCACGTTACTCTATGCATCCTGGAAGTACGAAGATGTACCGAGCTCTTAAGGACAGATTCTGGTGGAACAACATGAAGAGAGAAATTGCTGGGTTTGTTGCCAGATGTTTGACTTGCCAGAAGGTGAAAGCTGACCATCAGAGACCTCCAGGTTCCTTACATCCATTGCATATTCCCCAGTGGAAATGGGAGCACATTTCGATGGACTTTGTTTCGGGTTTACCCCTGACGAGCAAGAAGAACAGTGCCATTTGGGTGATCGTGGACAGATTGACGAAGACAGCCCATTTTCTTCCATTCAAGAAAGGCATGACATTTTCTGAGATGGCGAAGAAGTTCGTTGATGAGATCGTGAGACTACATGGTACGCCCGTGTCGATTGTGTCAGATCGAGATAGCCGCTTTGTTTCTTCATTTTGGAGAGCATTCCAGGAAGCCATGGGAACGAAGTTGAGCTTCAGTACGGCGTATCACCCGCAGACTGATGGACAGTCAGAACGAACTATTCAGACGCTCGAGGACATGTTGCGGGCCAGTGTGCTGAATTTCGAGAAAGAATAGGGATTTGCATCTCTCGTTGTGCGAGTTTGCGTATAACAATAGTTTCCACGAGAGTATTGGAATGGCACCCTATGAAGCTCTGTATGGACGGAAATGTAGAAGTCCTGTTTGCTGGGAAGAAGTTGGAACAAGGAGTTTCCACGGACCGACGGTCATTGCTGAGACTACAGAGAAAGTTCAGAAAGTTATTGAGAATTTGAAGATTGCCCGCTCGAGACAGAAGAGCTATGCAGATACGAGAAGAAGAACCTTGACATTTCAGGTTGGAGATTGGGTATTCTTGAAAGTCTCACCGATGAAAGGTACGGTACGATTCGGTCAAAAAGGCAAGTTAGCGCCAAGATATGTGGGTCCATTTGAGATCAAGAGCCGGATTGGTGATCTAGCGTACAGATTGATTCTACCCGTGGAGTTTTCTGGAGTACACGATGTTTTTCATGTGTCTATGCTTCGCAAGTATGTTCGAGACCCGACGCACGTGATTCGTTACGATGATATTCAGATGCAACCTAATGCGTCATACGTTGAGCGTCCGTTCCGTATTGTTGGGACTAGAGAACAGCTCTTGCGTACGAGGACTATTCGATGGGTTAAGGTACTTTGGGAACATCATGGACCTGATGAAGCCACGTGGGAACTAGAAGATCAGATGGCACGACAGTATCCTTATCTGTTTGCTCAGGTACGCGTTCATTCCGAGGACGGAATGATGTCCAAGTGGGGGAGGATGTAACACTCCGACCCGAGTTGACCCGGATTAGTGCGTAATTTCGTGTGTTTTTATCGCTAAGAGTGTCTTGATTTGGTTTTCCTTTGGTTTTGACTCGTAGAGAGATCGTTGAGTTGAGTTTGACTTGGTCTAGTTAGTTTGAGCCCTTTTTTGTAATTTTGGCTTTTGATTGACCTTGTCAGTTTCGCGTCATTTTGACGTCAGCGCGTGTATTTCGTCGAGCTTGTCGATTGTCGTAACTGTCTTGAATCCGAATGAGTTCGTTTGCTCTCGTTGGACTGTTATTTGACTCAAACTGATATTTGTATAAGCTATTTGGCCTTAAATGTAATTTAGACTCAAATTAAGTATAAAAATCCCACCAACTCCCTGTCTCTCTCTCTCGATCGTCTCTCTCGCTCTCTGTTTGTCTCTCTCTCTCGACAGCTCTCTTTCTCTCCTTCTTCTTTCTGTTTCTGTGCTTGAGGGAGGAAGAAAGGAGCTCGTTTGTGCGTGTGTTCCCGGTGGACTGAGCCAATCAGCGTGTGGATTTCGTCCGTGAGGCAAGTATAAGCCCAAGTTGTATGAACATCGATTGATAGTGATTTGATCGTCTTGTTTTTATGTTTCATTGTGTTTCTCCGTATTAGACAGCTCTATTCAGCTCATTTTGCTGTTTTCTTCCGGTTTCCAGCTGTTTTGTGCACTTTCTGTGTGACTGTAACAAGTTCAGAAAAATGAGTCCGTGCACTCACGGCTAAGCCGTGAAATGTGCTACGGCTAAGCCGTAAAATGGCTTACGGCTAAGCCGAGACCCAACCGTAACCCAAACCGTAGAACAGTACAGACTGTTAGCTGAAAATAACTGGATGTTGGCAATTTGACATTCTTCTACGGCCCAGCCTGATCTAAGCCGTACATTGTCTTACGGCTAAGCCGTGGACCAAGATACGGCTGAGCCGTAGAGCAAAATACGGTTAAGCCGTAAATCCGAAGGGATATTTGGGGAACCTCAGCTCAGCCGCAGTGCATATTACGGCTAAGCCGTAAGATGCCACGGCTAAGCCGTAAGGTTACCTACGGCTACACCGTGAGACCCTGAGAATTGAATGAAAAGGGACTAGGTTTAAGTAAAAGACCGTATATGACTTTCATGTTAGAATGTAGCGAACTTGGACATGCCCAATGGAATGTTTGAATGACATGAATGATCTCAAGGGCTGTGAATCATTCATGCTTGTATCCAGCTGTTTAGCACCTCCCCATGGGTGTTGGTTTAAGGGACTTCGGTGCACACTCCTGACACTGCAACACTAGACAATGGTGCATCGGATAACTTAAAACTACATCAACATGCACGGTTAGAAACACTGGATAATTAGTATAGGATTGGCTTGTAATTGACCTTGATTCGTAAAGGTATCTTGATGTGTACAGCATATTGATTACGGTTATGCCCTCTTATGTGTTCTGCGCTGGACCTCTCGATTCTGTGGGACATGCAGCAACCCCAGAGCGAAGCCCGGGCGGAACCATTCTATTGTTATATTGGTATCAGTGTTATCATTGTTCCATTGGAGTACTTGCATCAGTCATGAGTCAGTGATTGTGATTGATATTCATTGTCAGCACTTCTTGTAATTGCTTATGTACATTCAGTCCGTATATGCGATGCACTTCCTATTGTTGTTCAGCATGATATGTGAGATCTGTAAGTGGTACATGATATGATTGATTGATTGATTGATTGAGGTGCATCATCTGATTGATTGCGATTGGTCTTGGCACTACTGAGCCTCAGCCTTAGGATACCCGACGGGGTTAACTTTGGTTTAGTTTAAGTGTTTGCCTCTGCAGAGTGTGATTGTCCTGGGGCTCCGGACCCCGGGAACTAGAGACCCATGCGTACCCTGGCCCGGTCGCTGGTGTTCTCATCCTGATTGCTCTCGTAAGGGAGAAAATGGCCAATGTAGCAGCCACTTGATTGTTACCTGTTTATGATTCTGATAGCATGCTTATTCATTTGCATAATTGTTTAGTATACAGACAAAATTTCTATGGATATTGCATTATGACTATTGTTCAGTATTCTTCAGTTTTAGACACAATTCGTGTTATCTTCTTGTTGGCTTATACTTTGCTAAGTCGTTGTACTTATACGTTTGTCTTGTGTGTTGCAGGCTCAGATCCCTCTTCCGATCCTGCGTCGGTCGACCCGACTGCAGGAGAGGCTCGCGAGGCCCCCTACGGCCTAGAGGAGTGGACTTGATCCATCCTCCAGAGTACGGTTTGCATCATTTTGGTTTTCCCCATTCTTTGTGTTGGAGTCTATTGAGGGGATTTTTCTGTAATTGCACTAAGGGCTTCGAGTGATACCTGTATATTGTATTTTGATTTTTGGGAGCCCTCTTCCGTAACATACGTTCCTGTATTTTGTTATTGTTATTGTTATCAGTTTATGATCGTTTGTAATCTCCTATGTCTTTTGGTATATTGTGGTATGCCTTGATACGTACAGCTTCCGCGTACAGTTGTTTGCACGTGTGAATGATCCCTTGTGTGTGTATGCTTGGACGGGGTCTAGGTGTGCATGCACGGGAGTACGTGTGTCATCGGTTAGACTTTCTCTGACCCCCGGTCCCTGGGCTCGGGTCGTGACAGTTGTTGAAAGAGCATCGCTTATATGCCAAATTGTCGAAGTGTGATTTTTGGCTCGAGCAGGTAGCTTTTCTTGGTCATACCATTTCACGAGATGGGTTGGCAGTGGATCAGACGAAAGTTGAGGCAGTGATGAATTGGCCCAGCCCGAAGACTGTGACAGAGATACGGAGTTTTCTTGGATTGGCTGGTTATTATCGTCGATTTATTCAAGATTTCGCCAAGATTTCTGCCCCGTTGACTCGATTGACCAGGAAGAATATTCCTTTTCTGTGGACGGACGAGTGTGAGCACCATTTCCAGATGTTGAAGGAGAAGCTTACTTCGGCTCCAGTCTTGACTTTACCGGATGGGCATGAAGGATTTATGATCTACTCTGATGCTTCTCGAGTCGGTTTGGGATGTGTTTTGATGCAACATGGCAAAGTGATTGCCTATGGCTCGAGGCAACTTTGTGAGCATGAGAAGAACTATGCCACGCATGATTTAGAGTTGGCAGCCATCGTTTTTGCGTTGAAGATGTGGAGACATTATTTGTATGGCGTAACATTTGAAGTGCATTCAGATCATCAGAGTCTACAGTACCTCTTCACGCAGTCTGAGTTGAATATGAGGCAACGAAGGTGGCTTGAGTTGATCAAGGATTTTGATTTCCCCATCAAATATCATCCAGGGAAAGGCAACGTTGTTGCAGATGCCTTGAGTAGGAAGTCGAAGATTCTTCAGGCCTTGGATAGTCTTTATTTTGTGAGGCATGCTCAGCCAGTGGAACTGCAATCGGTGGAGAACTGTTTGACACTTGCTAGCACAGTGAGTTTTCAGCCTGACATCATTCAGCGTATTAAAGACCAGCAGTTTGAGGATGCGATGTTGAAGCGAATCCGGGATAGCATTGCAGATCAACCAGACTTTCGCTTGGAGGGTGATGTCTTGTATTTCAGGAGCAGGCTATGTGTGCCAGCAGTAGATGCTTTAAAGGAGAGTTTGATGACAGAAGCACACCATGCTCGTTATTCTATGCATCCTGGAAGTACGAAGATGTACCGAGCTCTCAAGGACAGATTTTGGTGGAATAATATGAAGAGAGAAATTGCTGGGTTTGTTGCCAGATGTTTGACTTGCCAAAAGGTGAAAGCTGACCATCAGAGACCGCCAGGTTCCTTACATCCATTGCATATTCCCCAGTGGAAATGGGAGCACATTACGATGGACTTTGTTTCAGGACTACCCTTGACAAGCAAGAAGAACAGTGCCATTTGGGTGATCGTGGATAGATTGACGAAGACAGCCCATTTCCTTCCATTCAAGAAAGGCATGACATTTTCCGAGATGGCGAAGAAGTTCGTTGATGAGATCGTTAGACTACATGGTACGCCTGTATCGATTGTGTCAGATCGAGATAGCCGCTTTGTTTCTTCATTTTGGAGAGCATTTCAGGAAGCCATGGGAACGAAGTTGAGCTTCAGTACGGCGTATCACCCGCAGACTGATGGACAGTCAGAACGAACTATTCAGACGCTCGAGGACATGTTACGGGCCAGTGTACTGAATTTTGAGAAAGAACGGGATCTGCATCTCTCGTTGTACGAGTTTGCGTATAACAATAGTTTCCACGAGAGTATTGGAATGGCACCATATGAAGCTTTGTATGGACGGAAATGTAGAAGTCCTGTTTGCTGGGAAGAAGTTGGAACAAGGAGTTTTCACGGACCGACGATCATTGCTGAGACTACAGAGAAAGTTCAGAAAGTTATTGATAATTTGAAGGTTGCCCGATCGAGACAGAAGAGCTATGCAGATACACGAAGAAGGACATTAGCATTTCAGGTTGGAGATTGGGTATTTTTGAAGGTCTCACCGATGAAAGGTACAATACGATTCGGTCAAAAAGGCAAGTTAGCGCCAAGGTATGTGGGTCCATTTGAGATCAAGAGTCGGATTGGCGATCTAGCGTACAGATTGATTCTACCCGTGGAGTTTTCTGGAGTACATGACGTTTTCCATGTGTCAATGCTTCGCAAGTATGTTCAAGACCCGACGCATGTGATTCGTTACGATGATATTCAGATGCAACCTAATGCGACATACGTGGAGCGCCCGCTCCGTATTGTTGGGACCAGAGAACAGCTCTTGCGTACGAGGACTATCCGATGGGTCAAGGTGCTCTGGGAATATCATGGACCTGATGAAGCCACGTGGGAATTAGAAGATCAGATGGCGCGTCAGTATCCTTACCTTTTCGCTCAGGTACGCGTTCATTCCGAGGACGGAATGATGTCTAAGTGGGGGAGGATGTAACACTCCGACCCGAGTTGATCCGGATTAGTGAGTAATCGCGTGCGATTTTTGTCGCTAAGTGTGTTTTGATTTTGTTTTTCTTTGATTTTGAGTTTTAGAGAGATTGTTTGGGTTGAGTTTGACTTGGTCTAGGTAGATCGAGCCCTTTTTCGTAATTTTGGCTTTTGATTGACCTTGTCAGTTTTGCGTCATTTTGACGTCAGCGTGTGTATCTCGTTGAGCTTGTCGATTTTCGTAACTGTCTTGGATCCAAATGATTTCGTTTGCTCTCGTTGGACCGTCATTTGACTCAAACTGACAATTGTGTAAACTGTTTGGACTTTTATGTAATTTGGACTCATTTTAAGTATAAATATCCCAACCACTTTCTTTCTCTCTCGATCGCCTCTGTCTCTCTCTCCAGCTCGTCTCTCTCTCTTTCTGTTCAGCTCTCTTTCTCTCCTTCTCCTTCTCTGTTTCGATTGCTTGCTTGAGGGAGGAAGAAAAGAGCAAGTTGTGTGCGTGTTTTCCCGGTGGACTGAGCCAAGCAACGAAGTGATTTCCATCTGTGAGGCAAGTATAAGCCCAAGTAGCATGAACACCAATTGATATGGATTTGATTGTTGTGTTTTTATGTTTCATTGTATTTCTCAGTGTTAGACAGCCCCATCGAACTCATTTTGCTGTTAGCTTCTTGTTTCCAGTCGATTCGTTCACTTTCTGTATGACTGTGACAATTACAGGAAAATGACTCCGTGCACTCACGGCTACGCCGTGAAATGTGCTACGGCTAAGCCGTGAAATGGCTTACGGCTAAGCCGAGACCCAGCCGTAACCCTAACCGTAGAACAATACAGACTGTTATCTGAAATTAACTGAGAGTTGGCAAATTGCCATTCTTCTACGGCCCAGCCTGATCTAAGCCGTACATTGTCTTACGGCTAAGCCGTGGACCAGGATACGGCTGAGCCGTAGAGCAAAATACGGTTGAGCCGTAAATCCGGATGGACATTTTGGGGAGCCTCGGCTCAGCCGCAGTGTATATTACGGCTAAGCCGTAAGATGCCTCGGCTAAGCCGTAAGGTCACCTACGGCTACACCGTGAGACCCTGCGAATTGAATGAAAAGGGCTAGGTTTAAGCAACAGACTGTATATGACTTCATGATAGAATGTAGCTAACCTGAACATGCCCAATGGAATGTTTGAATGACATGAATGAACTCAAGGGCTGTGAATCATTCATGCTTGTTATCCAGTTGTTTAGCACCTCCCCATGGGTGTTGGTTTAAGGGACTTCGGTCCACATTTCCGACACTGTAACACTAGACAATGGTGCATCGGACAACTTAAAACTACATTAACATGCACGGTTAGAAACACTGGAAAATTAGTGTAGGATTGGCTTGTAATTGACCTTGATTCGTATAAGTACTTTGATTTGTTGAGCATATTGATTTCGGTTGTGCCCTCTTATGTGTTCTGCGCTGGACCTCTCGATTCTGTGGGAAATGCAGCAACCCCAGAGCGAAGCCCGGGCGGAACCATTCTATTATTGTGTATTGTGTTTTACCGTTGCTCCACTGGAGTACTTGCATCAGTTATGAGTCAGTGATTGTGAGTCAGCACCTCTTGTATTGTTTATGTACTTTTAGTGTCAGTATCAGTTTATGTGCATTCAGTATCAGTATATGCGATGCACTTCCTATTGTTTGTTCAGCGTGATATGTGAGATCTGTATGTGGTATGTGATATGCTATGATTGATTGAGGTGCATCATCTGATTTGATTGTGATTGGTCTTGGCACTACTGAGCCTCAGCCTTAGGATACCCGACGGGGTTAACTTTGGTTTAGTTTATGTGTTTGCCTCTGCAGAGTGTTCTGTCCTGGGACTCCGGACCCCGGGAACTAGAGACCCATGCGTACCCTGGCCCGGTCGCTGGTGTTCTCATTCCGACTGCTCTCGTAAGGGAGAAAATGGCCAATGTAGTAGCCACCTTGATTGTTATCTGTTTATGATTTCGATAGCATGCTTATTCATTTGCATTATTGCTTAGTATACGCATATGATTTCTATGGATCTTGCACTGTGACTTGCACTGTGACTAGTAACTCATTATTAGACACAATTCGTGTTATCTTCTTGTTGGCTTATATTTTGCTAAGTCGTTGTACTTATTAGTTGTCTTTGTGTGTTGCAGGCTCAGATCCCTCTCCCGATCCTGCGTCGGTCGACCCGACTCCAGGAGAGGCTCGCGAGGCCCCCTCCGGCCTAGAGGAGTGGACTTGATCCATCCTCCAGAGTACGGTTTGCATCATTTTTGTTTTCCCCATTCATTGAGTCCGAGTCTAATGAGGGGATTTTTCTGTACTTGCACCGTGGGCTTCGATTGATATCTGTATTTTGTAATTTGAGTGTTGTAAGCCCGCTCTTTAGTATCATACGTTCTTGTAAATTGTTCTTGTTATCAGTTCATGATCTTTTGTAATCCATTGTATCTTTTGGTATGTTGTTATATGCCTTGATACGTACAGCTTCCGCGTACAGTTGTTTGCACGTGCGATTGATCCCTTGTGTGTGTATGCTTGGACGAGGTCTAGGTGTGCATGCACGGAAGTACGTGTGTCATTGGTTAGACTTTTTCTGACCCCCGGTCCCTGGGCTCGGGTTGTGACAGGAGCTAAACTAATGGGTGCTGTACCGGGCACTAGATCGATCGCGAACTCTACATCTCGGACAGGGGGTAACTCGGGTACTTCCTCCGGAAATACATCCGGGAACTCACGTACTACCGGAATCTCACCCAACTGCTTCACTTCCTTCTTCTCCGAGACGAAAGCAAGAAAACCCGCACAACCTCTGCGTATCAAACGATCCGCCTTGCATGCGGAGATGACACGCCTCGGGCATCTCTCCTGATTGCCCTCGAAACGAAACCCCTTCTCAAAATCGAAGTAAATCGTCCTGTTGTAACAGTTAACAGAGGCACGATACCGCGCTAGCCAGTCCATTCCAAGGATCACATCGAAATCCAACATGGACAATAAGATCAAATCAACTGGCAGCTGGCGACCTTCAATCACCACGTTGCACTGAGGGTAGTATACACTACACTCCACTCTCTTGCCCACAGGAGTGGACACCACTAACAAATAGGGTAGCGGCTGAGGGGGTTGCGGTAAATGTTCCGCAAAACGAGGTGCAACATACGAACGCGTAGATCCCGAATCAAATAAGGTGTGTGCTTCAGCTCGGGCAATGAGAACTTTACCTTCCACCACTTTCGCATCTTCTGCATGATCATGGGAAGCTGCGTACACGCGAGCAGTCTGACGCTGCGGCTTCTGGCTCTGGCGAGACGGCTGGGGGCTATTCGAAGCTGCAGAACTCAGAGACTTGGATGACCCCATAGACCTAGAGGACTGGAAGGTCCTGGCTTTCGGGCACTGAGCTATCTTATGCTCCATCGATCCGCAACTCAAACAAGCTCCGGACTTCTTCCAACACCTCTCCGTCGGATGTCCTAGTCCACAAAACTCGCATCTGCTCCCCGAGAAACTCGAAGTTCCTTGCTTCCCTTTCCATTTCTTCTGGATCTGTCCCTTGGACCCCACTGGTGCACTCCTCTTGAAGTCCATAGCTCTCTCTGCTAGGTGGTTGGCTTCCGCAGCATGTGCTCTGTCAACCGCATCATCAAAAGTAGCTGGTCTCTGAAAGGCAGTCACAAAATTCGCGTATCTCGGATGCAAACCAGTGATGAAACGATTCACCTTCTTCTCCTCGGTATTGATCATGTCCTCAGCAAAATGGGACAACTGGATAAAGCGGTGAATGTACTCTGAAACGGGCAGCTGTTGCTGCTGTAAGGCCAGAAACTCAACCTCCTTCACACGCCGAACATGAGCAGGAATGAACTTCCTTCTAAACTGTTTCTGGAATGTCTCCCACACCGTTTCACTAGGCATGGTCAGATAGGCTGCACTAACACTCTTCCACCACGTCTTTGCTACCTCTCGGAACATCGATGCCGTAAGCATAACCTTCTGCCGGTCATCACAGACAATAGTCGAGAAGAGATCTCCGGTATGCTCTAGCCACTGATCAGCCTTTAACGCATCTTCATTGCCATAGAATTCTGTAGCTCCACGTTTCCTGAATTTATCGTACAACGCATTTGGATCGCTCTCTTTAGGCTGGAAAACCACTTGCTGCTCTACAGGCCGCTGAACTGGCGCTTGACTCTGTCGGTCTACTAACGAAAGGACCTGTGCCTGCAAAGAATGGATCGCCTGTAGCATGGTCAAGAAACGCTCGTCAAAATTCATAAGTGGCTGTGGAGCGGTTGATCCACTCTCATTGTCTCCCTGATTGTTGTTATCGTGTGTTCCAGATCCCGATGCCATAGCCTGCAAAACACAAGAGTCAATCTGCTATCATACCTAGTACTCACACAGACTCACAAGACAAGGGGACCAAACACAACAGTCCAAAACTGGACTACGGAATCTCACCACGTCCTATATGCCTACATGCTTACAGACTAAGATAGAGACAATGCTTTGATACCATACAATACGTATGTCACAACCCGAGCCCAGGGACCGGGGGTCAGAGGAAGTCTAACCAATGACACACGTACTCCCGTGCATGCACACCTAGACCCCGTCCAAGCATACACACACAAGGGATCAATCGCACGTGCAAACAACTGTACGCGGAAGCTGTACGTATCAAGGCATATAGCAACACACCAGGAGACATAGGAGATCACAAAACAACATTAAACTGATGACAAGAATAATTACAAGAACGTACGACAATATAGCGGGCTTACAATAATCAAAAATCAAAATACAGATATCACTCAAGTCCACGGTACAAGTACAGAAAAATCCCCTCAATAGACTCAGACTCAAATGAATGGGGAAAACAAAATGATGCAAACCGTACTCTGGAGGATGGATCAAGTTCACTCCTCTAGGCCGGAGGGGGCCTCGCGAGCCTCTCCTGGAGTCGGGTCGACCGACGCAGGATCTGGAGAGGGATCTGAGCCTGCAACACCCAAAGACAACTAATAAGTACAACGACTTAGCAAAATATAAGCCACAAGACGATAACACGAATTATATCTAAAGTGAGCAATAGTCATAATGCAAGATCTATGGACAGCATATTCGTATACTAAGCAATTATGCAAATGAATAAGCATGCTATCAGAATCATAAACAGATAACAGTCAAAGTGGCTACTACATTGGCCATTTTCTCCCTTACGAGAGCAGTCAGAATGAAAACACCAGCGACCGGGCCAGGGTACGCATGGGTCTCTAGTTCCCGGGGTCCGGAGTCCCAGGACAGAACACTCTGCAGAGGCAAACACATAAACTAAACCAAAGTTAACCCCGTCGGGCATCCTAAGGCTGAGGCTCAGTAGTGCCATATAACAATCACAATCGAATCGGATGATGCACCTCAATCAATCAGTCATATCACATACATATCTCACATATCACGCTAAACAAACAATAGGAAGTGCATCACATAAACTGATACTGATACTGATACTGAATGCACTTAAGCAATAACGGAAGGTACTGAATACGAATAACAATACCAAATGCGGATAAGCAGTTACCAAGAACAATCTCAAGTACTAGTAACAATTAAGCACTGATGCAAGTACTCCAGTGGAGCAACAGTAAAACACAAGAATAGAATGGTTCCGCCCGGGCTTCGCTCTGGGGTTGCTGCATTTCCCACAGAATCGAGAGGTCCAGCGCAGAACACATAAGAGGGCACAACCGAAATCAATATGCTGTACAAATCAACAAATCAAGTACTTATACGAATCAAGGTCAATTACAAGCCAATCCTACACTAATTATCCAGCGTTTCTAACCGTGCACGTTGATGTAGTTTTAAGTTGTCCGATGCACCGTTGTCTAGTGTTGCAGTGTCGGAAATGTGCACCGAAGTCCCTTAAACCAACACCCATGGGGAGGTGCTAAACAACTGGATAGCTGTCCATAAATGATTCGCAGCCCTCGAGATCATTCATGTCATTCAGACATTCATTGGGCATGTTCAGGTTCGCTACATTCTAACATGAAGGTCATATACGGTCTTTTGCTTAAACCTAGTTCTTTTCATTCAATTCTCAGGGTCTCACGGTGTAGCCGTAGGTAACCTTACGGCTTAGCCGAGGCATCTTACGGCTTAGCCGTACTATGCACTGCGGCTGAGCCGAGGCTCCCCAAAATGCTCATCCGGATTTACGGCTCAACCGTATTTTGCTCTACGGCACAGCCGTATCCTGGTCCACGGCTTAGCCGTAAGACAATGTACGGCTTAGATCAGGCTGGGCCGTAGAAGAATGGCAATTTGCCAACTCTCAGTTAATTTCCAATAACAGTCTGTATTGTTCTACGGTTAGGGTTACGGCTGGGTCTCGGCTTAGCCGTAAGCCATTTTACGGCTTAGCCGTAGCACATTTCACGGTGTAGCCGTGAGTGCACGGAGTCATTTTTTTGGAATCATTACAGTCATACAGAAATTGAGCAATTCGACTGAAAACAGAAGGATAACAGTGAAACAAACTCAAGGGGGCTGTCTAACACTGATACATACAGTAAAGAACATGAAACAAACAATCAAATCCATATCAATCAGTGTTCATACTACTTGGGCTTATACTTGCCTCACAAATAGAAATCACTTCGTTGCTTGGCTCAGTCCACCGGGAAATACACACAACTTGCTCTTTTCTTCCTCCCTCAGGCAAGCAACCGAAACAGAGAAGGAGGAGAAGAGAAAGAGAGCTGAACAGAGAGAGAGAGAGACGAGCTGAGAGTGAGAAGAGACGATCGAGAGAAAAGGATGGGGTTGGTAGGATATTTATACTTAAAATGAGTCAAATTTACATATAAGTCCAAACAGCTTACACAAATGTCAGTTTGAGTCAAATGACGGTCCAACAAGAGCAAACGAAATCATTCGGATCCAAGACAGTTACAAAGATCGACAAGCTCAACGAAATACACGCGATGACGTCAGAATGACGCAAAACTGACAAGGTCAATCAAAAGCCAAAATTACGAAAAAGGGCTCGAACTACCTAGACTAAGTCAAACTCAACCCAAACAATCTCTCTAAAACTCAAACCAAAGAAAAACAAAATCAAAACACACTTAACGCTCAAATCACACGCAATTACTCGCTAATCCGGTTCAACTCGGGTCGGAGTGTTACAGCTCATCCATTTCCTCTAAAGAATATAAATCTACAGGAAAAAAAAGAATTGGAAAGGATCTTTTGTATCATCATTCATCATTCATCTTGTTTGGGGTTCTTTTGTTGAATTCTTGGTTTTTATTTTTAAGAGTTTACTTTGGGTGTTGATTTTTTGTGGTTCTTATTTATTTATTTTTCTATTTCTACTTTGGATGTTGATTTTTTG
The DNA here is from genome assembly GCA_037013555.1 of Sextonia rubra. Lineage (NCBI taxonomy): Eukaryota > Viridiplantae > Streptophyta > Magnoliopsida > Laurales > Lauraceae > Sextonia > Sextonia rubra. The sequence continues at coordinate 2,950,253 of JASUAD010000027.1, forward strand.
TGGGTTCTTTTTTTTTTTTTTTCTCTGTTTCTACTTTGGTAGATAAAACTCTCCTTTCATTGTTTTATTTTCATATAGTTCCCTTTGAAAAAAGGAGATGAGTTTCATGTAATTCCCTTTGAAAATAGGAGATGGGGGAGAGCCAAATGAGCTAATGATTATAACAACGATAGAGGATCTAGACTTGAGAAAAAAATATAGAACAAAGTAGCCCATCTATGGTCAAATCTTGACCACACATGACAACCCCACTCCCGCATGAACCAACACTGATTTGAGTAGTTTTATTGTTGATTGAATGGATGCTAATGGACCTCCAAATGGTTGTGATTTGAGAAATTTTAGGTATGAACCATCTTTTTTAGGTTGATTGATAATTAGGTTAAGGTTTGAATTCAAGCTATATTTGAAAATTTGATTAGGTAATTGATTGTATAAAATATTATTAATTTTTTGCACATATTGCCAACGAATCTGTGCTACTGGAAGACTATGGAATTTAATGCACTTAAATTAAAGATTACAATAAATTAATTAGACCGAGAATGGACAAACTACTTGTCCACATTCATATTGGGCTTCCTATTCATTAGGGATTTTTTAAACAACAGGCTAAGAAGTTTCATTGGCCCTAAAAATAATTTTCTCCTATTGGCAAATTGATGAATGTGGAGTATGTGGGGACAAATTTTGATCATTGCCTCTTTACACACTCTTACCCCCATGATTCAATGCCACGCCTAACTGATTACATTGGATTGAGTTTCTAAAACACCTGAACTTTAGATTATAAAAACTTGGAGGTTATTACATTGAAAGCTAAATAAAGATATCTTTCCATCTATCTAACTCAAGATTGTTTGGTGAATTTACATGTATAGCAAAGAAATAGTGAAAGATCATATCAATGGATATTAATGATGGTTTGAAGTGAGGTTGATCCTGTTTCTACTTTGGTAGATAAACGGTTGTCGAACTTGAACTTTTTGACGTGGATCCATTTTCTACTTCAGTAGATAAAACATTTGGCTTATTGACGTGGATCCATTTTATTATTGAAGTTAGGTTCATGTCGGCCCCTTCAATTTAGGGTTTTTTCCTTTTTTTTTAATTTCTAATGGACCAACATCTCTTTGACAGTCTGAGTAGAATGTTTGCATGTGGATGTTCCAATAAGTGAAAATCTTGGCGAAGTTTGGGTTTGAAGGTGCATAATCCCAACATGAGCATTTGAAGGGCTTTTGGTGGATTTGTAGTTCAATCTTTTCTCAGGGTTTAGGGACATTTGATGATTTTTGACTTTTTGGTCAGAGAGTGTGAGAAGAAATATGTTTATATTTTTTTTATTTTTTTTTATTTTTTAAGTTGAGTGCTTTGGGTGGGTCTGTAGTTGTGATGATGAAGCTTCTGGAAATTCAGCTTATATGTAAGTAAGGAGTGGAATGTGGATGGGATCTTTCTTGTTTCTGTTTGTTGCTTGATTGCTTGATTGTTCATGGCATCTTATTGCGATCATATCGGTTCGTGGTTTACCTTTGCTTGATTGATTGTTTGCAAATATAATTATATTTTCTACATGAGTGATCCGATAATGCATGTTGCACCCAAAGAGTGAAAATTGAGAGGCTTGAGTGACTTTGATTGAGCAAAAGTGGTTGCTTTACCATTGACAAGCATTACTTGACTATGTTAGTTGCTTAGCAAATATGAAAATATTATTGGATCCATTTTGATCATATAGTTGTAGATCTAGTGCACAAGTAGTTCAATGAAGTTTTATAATCAACTCTATTTAGGGACTTTTTTCTAATTATATTTTAGATTGTTATTTTAAAAACTGTAAATGATAATATGAGTGAGGGTCATTAAGCAAGGAAACCTATTTGGGCATTTTTATTTTTCAAAAAATGTGGATGAGACCTATGAGAAGTTTATTTGGGTAGCTTTAAGGCCAAGTGGAAGTTCTGCAGGATAAAAATTCAAAAATAATGTGGACCATAAGTGGTAGTTGTTTGATTGTTTACCAAATTTATGATTATTGTAGATATCAACTTCTGATGTTGAGCTTGATACACTGGTTTCAGGTGATAAAATTTCTTAGCAAAATTTAGATTGTGGTTTTTAGGGAACCTATTAAATCTTAAAAATTATTGAAATTCTTATGCTTTTGTTCCTATTAAATGCAACAATTGAAATAACTTGTGGTTTACTATTGACCATGTGTCTAGTGTTAATTAAGTTGCTGTCCCTATGGGTTGCTTAATCGAAAATTAAGTTTTAGAGATACGAACACAAAAGTACATGGACAAATAAAGGAGCAGAGCTCACTGCTAAATAGATTTAAATTTTCAGATCTATCATACCAAAGTGTTGGATTCATTTGGGTATGAGCATAGGTTTAGTCTACTAGGATTGTTTGTGTGTGTTTTTTTTAACCAATTTGCAAAAAACAAGTCCCACATCGGGTAAGAGTAATATGTGCATACAGGCTTATTAGTCTTCACATGATGCCAAAGTGTTGGATCCATTTTCGTATGCGTGTGGGCTTAGTCTACTAGGCTTGCATGTGTGTTTTTCAATCCAACTTCCAAAAAAAAAAAAGATTTAAAATAATATACATAATCTCCAAAACATATTCTTCTCCTCCCCATAGGACTCTTACAATATATTTAGTATTCTTACAAAATGCAGTAAGAAGGTGCAACTGAATTCCTTATCTGGGGTCTTAGTCTCATATGAATTGGTGTAGGGATAGAGAAAAATTGGTTTATGTTATTTAGGTGATTTGTTACCTCATTTTCGTTCGTTTCTTAAATTGTCTTTAATTTTTCGTTAAGAGTTTGATATGATGTGGAATTGTATATATTCTTTCTACTATGCTTTTCAATGTTCTATCATTTATTTTGGATTGTTATTGTTTTGCTATCTCATTGTGCTTCATTTTTGTAATTATAGGAACCCTTCTTAACTCTGTCGACTGAAGCCAGAACAAAATTAACAAACGGTAATCATTGAATTTTACTTTAATTCATGAATATGTTCTTATTCGGATTTATTATTTACATATATTCTTTTTGTTGTAAATTCATATAGGCAGACCAAACTCTCTTTGCAGCTGTAAAAGTAGATATTAGATGTTGCCCTTCTAGATCTATTAAGTTTATGCAGTGTTTAAATCTAGATGATATTTATACTGATGTGATAAAAGAAACACCTTTTAAACATTTTATGGATATCCCCATGAACGTGAAATGCTAGCATACATTTCTATCAATGATAATATCTAGATGGGATGCTGAAAAAAATGTCCTTCATCTTGGAGGAAAGCCCCATCCAATTCTATCTCAAGACATAGCTCTGATAATGGGTTGAGTATGAATAGAGAGAAAATACAATTAGAAAAAAAAAGGAGCTATAAAGAATGTGAAATTTTTCAAAAATATTTCAAGAAAGACTCTCTAGAAGTAGAAACATTAGAAAAGCACTTGAAAGTAATTTAAAAAAAAGAGGTCGCCAAAAAAGAAAAAGTTGTTGGATAGGAAGATTGTTGATTTCAAGAAGCTTTACATGTTATATGCTTGTAGTAAACTACTATTTCCAAAATTATGTCTGTCATTTCCATTCAATCTCAACTTCATGGTCAATAATTTAAAGAAAATTGATAAGTATGCATGGGCTATTGTTGTACATGAATTTCGGGTACAAAGTATATGCAAACGTGTGAAGAAGACAATCGGATTTACAAATAGATGTGTCATGGTCTTGGCAATAACTAGCAATCTTTATTGTTTTTACTTTTCAGTTATAGTTTTATAATTATTATAATCTTATAAAAGTTGTGACTTTTATTCCATTATTGCTTATGTTTTATACTTTTTTCAGCCATATTTCTATGAACATAGTAGTTATATGAGCCTATTAAAGTCAATTCATAACTACGTTATTTGCGATGGGCTCAGGGTTCCAAATATAGCCAATGTAAATCCTTTAAAACTATTTTGGACAATCCATTTTGGTATGAGTGTGGGTTAAGTCTAGTAGGCTTGCTTGTGTGGGTTTTGATCCAACTTGCGGAAAAAAAAAGATTTAAAATAACAAACATAATCTACAAAACATATTCTTCTCCTCCCTATAGGACTATTATAATATATAGCACTCTTACAAAATGTAGTAAGGGTGTGCAACTGAATTCCTTTCCTGGATTCCTACTCTCATGTGATTTGGTGTAGGGGTAGAGAAAAATTAGTTTATATCATGTAGGTGATTTACTACCTCATTTTCTTTCATTTCTTAAATTATCTTTGATTTTTCGTTAGGGGTTTGATATGATGTAGAATTGTATATATTTTTTTGACTGTGCGTTTCAATATTCTATAATTTATTTTGGATTATCATTGTTTTGTTATCTCATTGTGCTTCATATTTGTAATTGTAGGGACCTTTCTTAACTCTGCCACCTGAAGCCAAAACAAAATTAACATACATTAATCATTGAATTTTACTTTGATTCATGAATATATTCTTATTTGAATTTACTATTTACATATATTCCTTTTGTTGTAAATTCATACGGGCAAACTAAACTCTCTCTGCAGTTGTGAAATTAAACATTAGATGTTGCCCTTCCAGATTTCTTAAGTTTATGCAACGTTTAAATCTAGACGATGTTTATACTGATGCGATAAAAGAAACACCTTTTAAAGATGTTATGGATATCCCCATGAACTTGAAATGTCAGTATACATTTCTATCAATGATAATATCTAGATGGGATGCTGAAAAAAGTATCCTTCATCTTGGAGGAATGCCCCATCTAATTCTACCTTAAGATATAACTCTGAGAATGGGTTGAGTATGAATAGAGAGAAAATACAATTAGAAAAAAAAATGGAGTTATAAAGATCGTGAATTTTAAAAAAATATTTCAAGAATGACTCTCCAGAAGTAGAAACATTAGAAAAGCACTTGAAAGGAATTTAAAAAAAGGAGGTCACCAAGAAAGAAAAAGTTATCGGATAAGAAGATTGTTGATTTCAAGAAGCTTTACATGTTATATGCTTGTAGTAAGCTACTATTTTCAAAATCATGTCGGTCATTTCCATTCAATCTCATCTTCTTGGTCAATAATTTAAAGAAATTTGATAAGTATGTATGGGCTATTGTTGTATATGAGTTTCGGGTAGAAAGTATACGCAAACATGTGAAGAAGACGACAGGATTTATAAATGGATGTGTCATGGTCTTGGAAATAAGTAGCAATCCTCAATGTTTTTACTTTTCAGTTATAGTTTTATAATTATTATAATCTTATAAAAGTTGTGACTTTTATTCCATTATTACTTATTTTTTATACTTTTTTTTCAGCTATAGTTTTATGAACATAATAGTCAATATGAGCCTATTAGAGTCAATTCATATTTACGTTATTTGCGATGGGCTCAGGATTCCAAATATAGCCGATACAAATCCTTTAGAACTATTTTGGACAATCCATTTTGGTATGAGTGTGAGTTAAGTCTAATAGGCTTGTGTGTACATAATCTACAAAACATATTCTTCTCCTTCCTATAGGACTATTACAATATATATAGCACTCTTACAAAATATAGTAAGAGCGTGCAGCTGAATCCCTTGCATGGGGTCCTACTCATATGTGATTTGGTGTAGGGTAGAGAAAAATTGGTTTATATTATGTAGGTGATTTGCTACCTCATTTTCTTTCGTTTCTTGAATTGTCTTTAATTTTTTTGTGAGGGGTTTGATATGATGTGGAATTGTATATATTCTTTCGACTGTGCTTTTCAATGTTCTATCATTTATTTTGGATTGTCATTGTTTTGCTGTCTTATTGCGCTTCATTTTTATAATTATAGGGACCCTTCTTAACTTTGCCATTTGAAGCCAAAATAAAATTAACATATGTTAATAATTGAATTTTACTTTGATTCATGAATATATTCTTATTTGGATTTATTGTTTACATATATTCCTTTTGTTGTAAATTCATACGGGCAAACCAAACTCTTCCTGCAGTTGTAAATTAGACATTATATGTTACCTTTTTAGATTTTTTAAGTTTATGCAACGTTTAAATCTAGATGATATTTATACTAATGCGAAAAAAGAAACACCTTTTAAACATTTTATGGATATCTCCATGAACTTGAAATGTTAGCGTACATTTCTATCAATGATAATATCTAGATGGGATATTGAAAAAAGTGCCCTTCATCTTGGAGGAAAGCCCCATCCAATTCTACCTCAAGACATAGCTCTAATAATGGGTTGAGTATAAATGGAGAGAAAATACAATTAGAAAAAAAAAGAGGAGCTATAAAGAATGTAAATTTTTTCAGAAATATTTCAAGAAAGACTTTAGAATTAGAAACATTAGAAAAGCACTTGAAAGTAATTTAAAAAAAGAAAGGAGGTCACCAGAAAAGCAAAAGTTATCGGATAAGAAGATTGTTAATTTCAAGAAGCTTTACATGTTATATGCTTGTAGTAAGCTACTATTTCCAAAATCATGTCGGTCATTTCCTTTCAATATCATCTTCATGGTCAATAATTTAAAGAAAATTGATAAGTATGCATGGGCTATTGTTGTACATGAATTTTGGGTACAAAGTATATGCAAACATGTGAAGAAGACAATCGAATTTATAAATGGATGTGTCATGGTCTTGGAAGTAAATAGCAATCCTTATTGCTTTTACTTTTCAGTTATAGTTTTATAATTATTATAATCTTATAAAAGTTGTAACTTTTACTCCCTTATTACTTATTTTTTATATATTTTTCTTTTACAGCCATGGTTCAATGAGTATAATAGTCAATATAAGCGTATTAGAGTCAATTGATATCTATGTTATTTGTTATGAGCTCAGGGTTACAAATATAGCTGATGCAAATCCTTTAGTACTGTTTTGGGCAATCTTAACATAGGTATACATACCTTCCCTATTCAAATTATATATATATATGAAATTTTTAGATTAAAATATTAAATTATATTCATTTATATTTTGTAGGTCAATGAAAAAATCACTCCATTAGAAGAAGAGAAGACCTTATTATCTTCTCCAATAGTCTCTTTGGTATCTATGAAGTTGCATTTATTATTTATCATAAAGTTCTTAGTCATTTATTTACATAATTATATCCTTGTTGTTTATTATCTTTATTTTAATTATGGATTATAGAAGACAACTGTAATGGCTAATCACATAGTCAAGCAGATGAAAGACCAAATGCAAGAAATTATGGTAACTAAGAATACATTTGATTTAGATACTTTAATTTTTTTCACAAACATTAGTAAAATTTTCTTGTTTTGTAAATTATTATTTACTTACTATTTGAAAATTTTATAAGATGATCGTAAAAAATACAAAACACAGATTAAAGAGTTGGAGCATAAATTTACAATAATGGAAGAGGATAATAAATGATTGAGGATTAAAAATATGGAGTTACGAAATAATGAAGGATTTGTGCCTTAATCACCTACTGATTATATGAATGCTTTACACTCTCATATGGATCATCATTCCTCTTCATAACTGTCATTGCATGACTATGTTGCGTTAACATGAGTTGTTGAAGACACTAAAAAGAAATATGGGCATAGAGTTTGGAAGCCATCATAGGTTTTACGAACCCCATATGATGCATGTATAAAAGGAAAGAAGAAGATAAGAACCTATAAGATAGAAATATTGAATGGTGATAAGAATATAGCAAAAAATGATATTTTGAAAGAAGAGGAGGATGCAATTGAAAGTTTTGAAAGCAAAGTTGGAAAAGAGTATGAACCGAATACTTTATTTACTTTATAAGCTAATCATAAATTTGTCCTTGTGCATATTAAGTTTCCTTGATGATAGGAATTTATATTTATTCATTACTTAACAATAAGTCTTATTTTTTATAGTGCTTAGGAGGGGGACCAACTATAGATTTGGCTTTTAGAAATTGTGAATTTGTTAAATGAAGGAGGTTGGATATCCGATCAGGTTAGCACTTGATTTCACTTCATATTCTAAACTTTTAATCATGCATACAATTCAGAATCTTAGTATATTTCAATGAATATGCTATATCGAGTTACAAGTTATTAATAGTTATACTAACATATTGAATGGTACAAAACCAATGTGAAAGATGAAGTGTCATTTCTTCACATCATGACTTAATGTAATAATTCTTCTTAGTATTTTTATCATTTTTTGAATTTTTAAATAATATTCTCTTATGGAGCTTGCTAACTCTCATGCAGCTTTACATCCAAAAAACGAAAGATTAATTGAAAAATATTTGAATATCCATACCTTGAAGTCTATTATAACCTCTGGGAGAAAATATTTATCCCAATGAATTAGCTTTCTAAACATTGGATTCTTCTTGTACTTGATTCGAAAACAAAGTCATTTTGTGTATATAACTCTTTTAAGTTATGTATTGATGCGGGCTGCATGAATTAAATGGTGAGTTCAACACATAAGATATTCAAACTTCTGAATTCAAAACAATAAACCATTAACTTTTTTATATAAAAAGTTAATCTTTTTCATTAATCTTTGCAAGTAGCTTTATTAGAACAAGTTAAACAAAGAAATATTATAAAATGGAATGAAGTTACTATTTGTTTCATTGATGATTAACCTCAATAGAATGATGAGTATGTTTTCCTATTAAATATTCTTATGCGAAATTTTATATCAAATTGAATTAGTATATTAATGCTCTTTTCCTTTATGTTTTCATAGTTTTGATTGTGATGTCTTTGTGGTAAAATTTATGGACTATATATCTAGCGGAGATGCTTTTAATTTTCAACTAATAAATACTTTATCATTCTAGAGTGATACCTGTATTATGTTGTAATCATATGAGATTAATTTATATTCTAGTTCAAACATTTTATAGATAGCTAGTGTATAAACTTATACTGCTTGCTTCAAAATTGAAACATTAACTATTAATGTTGGCAAGGTTTGCATCATCTTGAAATTGGCTTCCAACTCTGCATACCTTCTCTCATCCAACAACCTTTCAAAATGCTCAAAATAGTCTACAATATTTTTTCTAGGATTCAAGTAATTCTTTGATTCTTAATTCATACTTTCACTATACTGGGTGCTTTTCATAACTGCACAAAATGTATTTCTTCCATATACTAAGGCTCATTTGTCTTTATTCTCAAATAATCTTATCAACCAACTATTATTACGAATATCATACCGTTCAAGCATATTATCCCATGCTATAAGAAATTGATCTTCCTCATCGTAATCATATACACAGTGGCTGAAATTATTGAGAAAAGATTTTGATCTACTAATAACATATTTAAGATGCTTTAGTGTATTTTGAAACATATGCCACAGACAAAAAAGATTAATAGTTCTTGGTAATGCTTTCTCAATTATTGCTGACATTGCCTTATCTTAATCCGTGAGGATAGTTTGTGGCTTTTTTTCCAAACATTAGATAACAAAAGATCTCAAATAACCATACAGAAGAATCAATTGTCTCATCATAAAAAAGTGCAGCACCAAAAATTATGATTTGCTTATAATAATTAATTCTAATAAAAGGTACAAAAGGCTTGCCATAAGAGTTTGTCTTATAAGTAGTATCAAAGCAAACAACATTTTCAAAACATTCATAGTTTATCAACATTCTTCCATTAGCCTAGAAAACATTAGTGATAAAATCATTTGCATCGAGTTGCATAGAGTAAAAGAATGTTAGATCTTCAACCTACTTCTTTCTAAAATATCCTAAAAGGTCTCCAGCATCAAAGGATTCCATATTCTTCATTCTCTTTGTTCGCAAATAATTCTTGTAATCAACTAGAAGGAATCCAATATTTTCACTACCGCCTGCTTGCTTACTCATTAAATCATATGTTGATTTCAGTTGTATGCTAGATTTATCACAGTCGTCAGCTACTACAATTTAAGCAATAGTAATTTTTCTTCGTGATCTTAACATGTGCTCTTTATCTAGATATAAGAAGATGATTGTGATTCTCAAAAATATGATATTTTCCATTCATTACCAAAATAACTTTCATGTAGCTTGTACATCCAGTTTTTGTTTCATCATGGTGGTACTTCACATATGCATCTCACTTATCATTTTTGCGCTGACCCTTTTTAAAACGTACAAATATCATTTTTTTCATTACACCACTTTTGTCCTTTGCAGTGTGATGCTTCCGAATACTGAAAGCTTGTACTCTCCCAAATCAACTATAAAAGTCATAAACATCTTCCATTGTTTCAAACTCCATGTTAACCTTTATGATAGGGGATGCTTCTTCTATACATTCTGTTGCATTTGAATCAATAGTTGTTTCTACTTGCTCAGATTGATTTTCAATAACTACAGTATAATACATTATAGTATGATTTTATGCATCTAGGTCAAAGTTAATTTATGATCTAATACAAGATATAATATTAACATCTTCATACTGCTCACATGTGTAAAGCTCTTTGATCTCCATAACCTATAATAAGAAAAATATATTTAAATTAATATTAAGAAGTATTGAAAAATTATAACATACCACATATTGCCTTAATATGGAATGCATTTTTTTGTCTTTCATATATTTAATATTGATAAAATGACAATAAAATGGGTGGGTCTATTCAACTCTCATTGATCATGTCATATGGACAAAAAAAATTCAAAAAAACCCAAAGTAGACTCTAGATAAAAAAAAGAATCCACAAAAAAAAAAAAAAAACCCCAACAAGATGAAAGATAAATATAAACTATGATATACCATGTCAACATAATAGTTGTTCAGTCCTAAGTTGCACAGAATACTAAATGAAAACCAACTTATTGATTGCATTATCACAGTTGTCTTATTATATCAACACCTGATAATGTATGGATGCTTGTATAATGTAGATCAAACAATATCCCACTATGCTAGATGTGATGGGTTCACTATGTTCTTTACTCCTAGATATTCTATTTTCGTACTTTAATATCAAATATGATACCTGTAAACCCATACTCATCTTTGCTTTTGTTTTTTGCAACCCTTTATCCTTGTGAACTGCAATAATAATGATGGTGATAATGTTTTAGTACATTATTTTTGTTGGGAAAAAGCGGCGCAACGGAAATAACCCGCGATCAACGGATCTACCACGATCTACGCAAGCAATCACACCATCAAGCAATCACACACATGACACAGCAGTTTTACGTGGTTTGGCAACCATGCCTACGTCCACGGGAGGAGAGAACTCATCTACTATGATCCCATCTCAATCCCCTCAGGATCTAGGGTTACAATACATCAATATATATAGTTCCCGCTTTCTTGGCCACCAAGAAAACCCATACACAATGACTAAAATACCCCTAACCCTGAGCCTCGGTTCTGGCTAACCCAGACGACCGATCCGGATAAACCGGAATACAAGACATAAACCCAACAATCTCCACCTTGGCTTGGATTCCGCAAATCCTCAAAGCCACCTTGAGATACCCGGTAATGTCTTCACGCACCTTGCTGAAGGGTACGTCTCCGCACACGCTACGACCTAGCATGGCCACAGTTGCCTCCTTTGACCTCAACACCACCGTCTTGAACCTCTGAAGTGTTTTCCATTTGTTGCCACATGCATGCATCCTTGCAACACAATGAACCTAACTTCCGTCCGTCAAGATAAAATTGAAGACCTCCCCGAATCTGGATCTCACTGGTACCTTGTGAATCCTTCCTTCTGTCTCCATCCCGGTGTTCTTTCCGTCAAATCTGCAACTGTCCTGTTCTAGTCTGTTCTGGTGGGTTGGGCACAGTACATGCGGGTTAAGTATGACCCGATGCTTAAACCGGCGTACTCCGACCTAAACAAAACTACCTTTTCCCGAGAAAATCATCTCCGTTCAGGGCTTCCTGGATTTCCTCTAGATGATAACATTGAAGATCCATCAATCCATCTTCCAATAATCCGTCGCATCTAACTCCACCTAAACCACAGATTTCCTCCCTTGTTATTTGATGTCTCCTTCACTGCTCCACCTGAAAAAGCATCTCCTATCAACCTGCAGAGATTTCTGATCATCTCACCCTCCATGATGACCAATGTTGATGACCAATTTTCCCTTTTCCACCTTCGTAACTCCACCCGCTACAGTGCACTTGCAGCCTTTGAAGTATAAGGCACACAAAGAAATCTAATTCTTCGTAATCCCGGAACATATATCACAACCGTTAGGGTTTGAATAACATCATTATACATCTGGATTTCTACCGTTCTTATCTCAAATGCTCATCAGTGGCATTATCCCCCCATAAGAACAAATCCATCAACCATGATAGTTATTTGCATCAAACGAATCTCTACGCGAACATATAATAGAAAGAATCTGAATCCCAATACCATGAATCAACAACCGGATCCATACCTGTAGCGACCAAAATTGATTCCCTGTCAACCGAATCCGAGCTTTCTTGCACACTACCTCCTTCTGATTCTGATTCCTTTTGCTTTTTCTTCAACTTTGGCATGTCGCTCCTTCCTGATCCCTTCGATGCGGATCTAAGCTTTCCATCAAAGTTCTGGAGCAATCTACCATTCTTGACATCAAGTAACACTTTTCAATCATTGCTGTGTCATGGAGTCTAACACTCTATCCTGCCAATCCCTGAAGTCGTTTCTCCATCAAACACTTTAATCTGGCCCGTGATGCTTGAATCCATTACTATCATCGTGAATCTGTCAGTTTCTTCAGTCCCCCAATTTTCTGCCCATCAAACTGCCAATATCTTTTATCAACCTCGTAGATCTCGTCACTGTGAGCACGCTGGAAAAAACGGATCTGAAATCCGACTCCGGATGGCTTCGATATCGCAGAATTAATTCTCTACACTCCAATTGGTCAAACATCCATGTTGACCGTTGACCAGCCCATCTTCTTCCATATATGCGTAGATCTGCTCAAAACGAGTCCGTAGGCTCAAACGGATCTCCGATCGGACATCGGACGATCAAGATATCGCAGAAACAATTTCAGCCGTTGAATATGGTCAAACCTGCCAGTTGACCGTGCTGACGTCACTGCTGACGTCACGGCTTGCTGGCAAACTGGGCTTCTGAAACGGATCCGGGTCAGGTTCACCTGACCCGAAACGGAACTGAACTGCTTTCTCTGCTGGGCTTCTTGCCGTACCAGGTTCGGGTCCGACCTGACCTGACCCGGAACTGAACCGGCTCTGAACTGCTGCTTCTGTAACTGGGTCAGGTCTAACCCGACCTGGACCCGAACCTGCAGCCTGCGCTGCCTGGGCTTTGCCGCTGACAGGTCAGGTCAACCCGACCTGACCTTGACTTGAACTGGGCTTCTACTGTAATCAGGTTAGGTCTGCACGACCCAACCGGAAACTGACCCACACGGGTCTTCTTCTTCGTTACTGTACTTTTGCAACAGGAGATCTGCAACCGTCTCCTGTCTTCTTCATCGGCGACTGACGGCGAACACTGGTGGCCGCAATCCGGCGAAGACAGTAGCGTCGATTAACCGGCAGTGAGCATGGCAATTGCAGAGGGCAGATCGAAAACCCTCTTCGATTTCTTCTTCGTCCCTTTGCAACTTCCTGCTGCCGGATCTGACGACGTCGATGAACCCGTAGTTCCCGCTGGTCAATCCGGCAGAGCTCTCCCACTTTGTCTTGCAAATCACCGCATTGTAGCTAAAATCCCTCTCGGGAGATATTTTCGCAAGCGTAGGACCCTGCCCGACCGTGCTGCTCTGCAACAAAACTGCTGGCACGTCTGCACCCCTGTTCTCCGATCAAAACCAACGTGGGGGCCCAGCTCGAGATTTCCATCAATCGTAGCCCTTCTTCTCCACAACCGAGATCCCAGCCTCTGCATCAGAAACCGACCTCAGGCCTCCTACATCTTCAAGCACCATCGCCACATATCGATCCTCTTCTTCCACGCACATCCCAGACACAATCCGTCAATCGCAAAATCCAAGCGATCTCCCCCTCACTCTGATACCACTTGTTGGGAAAAGTGGCGGAACGGAAACAACCCGCGATCAACGGATCTACCACGATGAACACACAGCAATCACACCATCAAGCAATCACACACATGACACAGCAGTTTTACGTGGTTCGGCAACTTGCCTACGTCCACGGGAGGAGAGAACTCATCTACTATGATCCCATCTCAATCCCCTCAGGATCTAGGGTTACAATACATCAATATATATAGTTCCCGCTTTCTTGGCCACCAAGAAAACCCATACACAATGACTAAAATACCCCTAACCCTGAGCCTCGGTTCTGGCTAACCCAGACGACCGATCCGGCTAAACCGGAATACAAGACATAAACCCAACAATTTTTGCCTATTCATAATAAGTTCTAGAGTCCAGACTCAAGCTCTTATATACTTTCTTGAGTGCAGCAAACTTTGCACCTCCTTAAAAGACCTGTTCGATTGTTCCCCAGCATTGCTAAAATAACAAGAACTTTGAATGTTGTTGATTGCAATCTGTATTTCAGGACTTAACTTTCACTAGTGCAAGGAGTCAATCGATATCCACAACAGTACTTCTACAAGGCATCCTTTTGTAAATCATTGTTACTAATGCCACTCGCCCACTGATGCTCAGCTTATTATAACAGTGATAGAGGATCTAGACTCTTTGTAAAGCTGATTCTTGCTTAGAGTAGGTTCAGGTGCCACTTTTGGGTGGTGGGGTTCACCTAATTTTTTTACTATGGATTTAAAAAAGGATCAAAGCAAATGGCCCATTTATGATCAAATCTTAACCCTTCATATATGATAGCTCCACTTCCATATGGATTATTTAACATTAATCTAAGATTGTAACCTGATAGTTTTTAGGTATGAACCCCTTTTTTTCTTGGGTTTATTAATACTTGTACACCCTTAACTAATGGTTACCTTTTTCTACTTGGTTGATAATTACTTTACCTTATTTTATAGGGGAAAAAAAAGAAAATACCCAATTATTATAAGAAATAAAAAAAATAGTAATGTCTTATAAGTTATAAAAGTGGAATTTATATTTACCTTTTTAATAAAATAATTATTTTTAACAATTTATAAGTCAACAATTATTTTTTATTGCTATTAAATTATCAAAATGGGGTAAAGTAAGATTAAATTTTATTTACAATAAACATCCAAACACATTTTTATAAGTCAACAGTTATTTTTTATTGCTATTAAATTATCAAAATGGGGTAAAGTAAGATTAAATTTTATTTACAACAACTATCCAAACACATTTTTAATTTCACCAAAAGAGTCAACTTTACTTCAAACCATCATTAATATCTGTTGATGTGATCTTTCACTATTCTTTGCTATACATATAAATTTACCTAATGATCTTGGGTCAGATGGCTGGAAGGACCTCTTTATTTAGCTTTTGATTTAATGGCCTCCAAGTTTTTATAATCTAAAGTTTACATGTTTTAGAGATTCAATCCAATGCGATCAATTAGGTGTGGCGCTGAATCATGGGGGTAAGAGTGTGTAAAGAGGCAATGATTAAAAATTGACCTCACATACTCCACATTCATCAATTTGCCAATAGGAGAAAATTATTTTTGGGGCCAAAGAAACTTCTTAGTCTTTTGCTTCTTAGTCTTTTGTTTAAAAAATTCCTAATGAATGCGGAGTCCAATATGAAGGTGGACAAGTAGTTTGTCCATTATCGGTCTAATTAATTTATTGTAATCCTTAATTTAAGTATATTAAATTCCTTAGTCTTCCAGTAGCACAGATTTATTGGCAATGTGTACAAAAAATCTAATAATTTTATGCAATCGTTACCTAATCAAAATTTCAAATATAGACTTGAACCCAAACCTCAACCTAATTATCAATCAATCAAAAAAAGAGGGTCCATACCCAAAATTTCTCAAATCACAACCCTTGGGAGGTCCATTAACATCCATCAATCAACAATAAAACTACTTAAATCAGTGTTGGTTCATGTAGGAGTGGGGTTGTTATGTGTGGTCAAGATTTGACCATAAATGGGCCACTTTGTTCTATGTTTTTTCTCAAGTCCTGATCCTTTATTGTTGTTATAATCATTGTCTCATTCGGCTCTCACCCAACTCCTCTTTTCAAAGGGAACTGTATGAAACCCAATCTCCTATTTTCAAAGGAAACTACATAAAAATAAAACAATGAAGGGAGACTTTTATCTACAAAGTAGAAACAGTAAGAAAAAAAAAGAAAAAAAAAACCAAGAATCCACAAAAATCAACACCCAAAGTAGGACAAAAAAAACCAAGAAGCCGCCAAAAATCAACACCCAAAATAGACTTTAAAAAAGAAAAACCAAGAATCCAGCAAAAGAACCCAAACAATTGATGACAGATAAATGACGATACAAAATGGAAAGTGGGAAAAATGAATAAATGGAAGACAGAAGGAGGAAATATACATAGGTTATAATGATTCAGGCCTCTTTCATGTGATTTCTTTGGGCCTCTTTCGTGTGATTTCTCTCTGAGCAGAATAACTTTTGATTTTTCTCTTGCAGGAAGAATTTTGGCTCTCAAGGAGAGTGCATCTGGTGGGATTGGTATCTTTAGGTCTAATGTTTTGTTATTTATGAAAAAGCCCCCTTCGAATTCGTTTTTTTCTTACAAATCCATATTCTTTAGAGGAAATGGGTGAGCTATTTGGAGCAGATGACGTTTGCTGATCTCTAAATGTCACGATACCACTCGCCCATTGACAGTGAAGGTATTATAACAGTGATATAGGTTCTGGACTCAAATAGTGGAGGAGAGATGCTTAATGTAAAGGAGGGAAAGGTTAGATTTGAACCCATATTTTAGCCAGGGTGCTTTGCATGGGGCGGATAATTTTTAGTTAAAGAAAGTGCCTCCCTGTATTTAGGAGTTATAAGTGTTGAACATGATACCATTTCTTGAGATGTATTGATTTTTTTATTGGAATGATAATTTATACTTTTCGACAAAAAAAAAAGGTAAGATGCTTAATTTTACATGATCGATTTGAGGGCACATAAGATAAAGATTAGGGGTTTTAATGGGCTGGGTGAGGAATATCCAGGCTGAGCCCAAATCGGGCTATAACTAGATACTTGGCCAACCTGAAAAACACAAAGCCCAAGGCCAGCCCGAGTACGTTTATAAGTTATAGTGGGCACATAATTTGGACAATATGACCTTTAGCAGTGGTTTTTTCCAACTGCAAAAGTTTACAAACTTTTTCCACCAGTGTGATTAGTTCGGCTTGTTAAAAGCCCTTTTAAGGCTTTTTGATTTTCAAAAGTCCAAAAGCAATAACAAGTTAGTTTGGTTATCCCATTTTAAATACGGCTTAAAAAAACGTTAAAGTAAAATTTCTGCTTTTCTCCTTAGCACGTGAGACCCAACTTCGCTGTAGGGAAGAGGCTTTTGGCTTTCGTAGGAAGCTAGATGGCATATGATGGAGTTTTTGCCGGAACTGGGCTCGTCTCTCCCGCTTATTACTATTATTATTATTGTTGTTGTTGTTGTTGTTATTATTTATCACTGTTTCTTCTATTCTTTCCCCCTTTTCAGAAATTGAGATGGTTTTCCCCATTTTTTTTTTATCTGAAATGCTTCTATTCATCTTGCATTTTTTATTCTTTTGAATCTTCGTCACTTTCGCTCCTCTTACCAACCATCGATGGGCCTTTGGGAAGCTCTTCCTAGTTGGGTCTGAAGGTGACTTGAAATTCTTTCTTCATTTCTTGTTAAATCTAAAATCCTTTTGAATTGAATGACATAGCTTTGAATGGGGTTGTGCTTTGATCCGACTTACAGCATTTATCCTTTTGAATATTTTCAATGAATTGTATTGAGTGTACTATCGTTTGTGGATTTCTGAGATATGTGGGGTTTGATTTTGATTTTGAAACCGAGCTTTAATTGTATTTCCTGAAAATTGTGTTTGATTTTTTGGATTAAAGGTGAGGGAGCAAGATGGTTTGATTCTGCCATGCAAACATCAGTAAATGATCATTTCTCTAAACTAATGTCCCATCTATGTTAGTGAATTGTATTTATAGTATTTAGATTTTGGTCGTTCCACTGTTTCATCTTTCTGAACAATGGGTTGCCAATGTACAATGGTCGCTACCAGTTAAGCGTACTTCCAATTTAAGTTGGTTTAATTCTTTAATGCTTTGGAATATTTTATATCTGCATCCAAAGGAGTTTCCATCTTTATTTGTTCTATACCATATGCTAATGAAAGGAGAAAAAAAAAATCTAAACTGTAATGATTTCCATATCCGACATCATTTATATGCTACACTTGCAGAGGTTCTATATATATATATATGGGGCATTTTGTTGTGCATACGTCCCTTATGGACTTTTCGTGCACACTCTTTGGTGGGGCCCACTGTGGACTCCACCAAGGGATGGGACTGGGGAGTTGGAAAAATCTATGTGAAAGCACCCTACATATTAAATTTGGTCCAAATTACATATCCCTAATTCCTTCATCCATGGCTCAAAAGTTCATTCCGTTCGAATTGGTGTATAGTCAATCCAAAGGTCCAATAAATTCGAATCCGACCAAAAGTTGGGGCGGGTTGCTATCATAAGTCTCATGTGTGTTGCAAGGTTTGAATTGAGTGATAGATGGGCTCCACCTAGAGTTTTTATGAAAAAAAATGGTGAGGGACAGATGCTTATGAAGATTCTCTTATATATATAGCGACATCAGCATATGAAAACTCCATAGTATAAATATATATATTTATTTATTTTAATAACAGAGGCTGTCCCAACCCTTCAGGTTGGACTAATCCCTTCAAGCCGAAGGGTAGCTGGGTAAAATCCCTTGTGGCTCCAGTGTGGTGGTTCGGTTCGAATACTTCCAAATGTTCTATTAAATTTTAATATTTTTAGAAGTTATTAGGTAAAGAGTGCAAAATCCAAGTGGTTTATAACTGGAACCTACATAAAAATGGTGCATATCTATGATTTTATGTATGCCATTTTGTTTACCTGCAAGGCTTATGTATATTATTATTAGTCTTTTTTTTTTATAAAAGTTAAGAAAAATCATGTAATTATACATCTAACAAAACAAATTTTTATGTGTCTGGTATTAAAAAAGTAAGTACAAAAATTGAGCTAGCCAAACAATCTCTCTCTTAAGAAGCTCCTTTAAATAAATAGCTTTTCTTAGTCTAATTTTAGAAAAGCACTATTGCCTTTTAACAAGCGGAACCAAACACACTAAGCAACAATGTTAGCCGTTTGCTGCTAAAGAATACTATTTTTTTTTATATTTAGGGATTGGGCGATTCAATATAAATACAAATGGTATCAACCAAAGTGCATTTATTTATTTATTTATTTATTTTTCTTTTGCTATCTTGACCTAATAGTTTAGGAGTGACACCCTTGTTTGAAGCAATCAATGATCACTCTTTTAGTGTATGTATAAAAAACTAATGTGTCAACACTATTTAACCATAAGTATGCTAAGTATGCTAACAAGTGAAAAAAAAAAAAACCTTGTAGAGTGCGTGGGAAACTTGCTTCGCAGGACTCATGCACCAGGCCTAAAGTCTATGCTAACACGAACTCCGAGGGGGCCATTACTTTCAATCTGTCTTTTTTATTTTAATCGTGAAATACTTTGAAGTGGAATGAAATGTAAAAGATACATTTCATCTGAAGTTGTTTAAATGGGGTCAAAGTACAATTGTCTATATTTCTTGACTTTGACCCTAACTTCATATTCATATATTGGATATCTATCATGATGTATCTTTTGAAACTCTTTTCCCAGAGGACCAAATGAATATAATTTTTTCCCATTTTTTTTCTGGCAGTAAAATGATAATTCATTTAATTAGTAAGGTAAATGACAAGATCAAAAGATAGGTAGTTTCTCAGGGTCCCCAATAAACAACTTTTTTGGCCCATTTGAAGTTATCTACACGAATTAAATTTCACTTTAATCGCACAAACTCATACTGTACACCTGTGTTTTTTCAGCCTATTGATATTGTTCTGTATAATGTCTAGTGCCAACATAGTCCCATGTATCCAAAGCGAGACCCATCCATTTTACACCCTTAAAATATTGTAATATTTATGTAGTTTGGCAGTTTCTGAATGAATAAACAAATTTTAAGCTGGTTGAAAAAAAAAAACATTTAAATACATGTTAAAAGAAGTTTCTAAATGATAACAACAATTTAAAGTTCTTGGTCAGAGTAATATTTTTTAGTAAATTAACCATTAATAAAACATGCTTTTTGTTTGTAATCTATCACTTCAAATCTTTCCACGAGTCTAGCCTTTGAAATCCAAATTATTATGGACTTTATCTCTCTTGAAATCCCACATCTCCTCACCAATGTGAGAATTCCGCTAAACCAAGGGTTTGATTCTGATCCAAACTCTATAGTGAAGTGTTTGATTTTTATTTGACTCTACCAAATCAAGACTTATGGGAGTATGTAAAGATTTTGTATTTGCTAATTCATGGGTTGAATAAAACTTGGGTCTATTGGTGCTTTATATTTTATATTTCTTTTAGATGAGCTATGGTTAGAATTGTCAAAAGAGATGAAGATAAGAGAATTAGAAAATCTGGACGAAGGCAACTCAATCGATCGGATTGTTGTAGGATCGATTGAATTCGAGACAAAACTATAATTTGATCGATCAGACACTTGCTAGATCACTCAGACGGAGTTTAAAAACACATCGACTTTCTGTGGAATTATTTCCAATTTGTGCCAAGACTAGTAAGTTGGTTTTTTTACAAGGGCTATTTTAATGAGACACAAATTGTGAGTTATAAAAAGTGTTTTTCTCACAACCCTAAAATACAGATCTCATAATTCTAAGTAGTGAATACTCTTTAGATATTTTCATTCTTCTCTAGAGCTTCCATTGGAGAGAGTTGGTGAAGCTTTAAGTTCTAAAGTTTTGCTAATTCTATTTCCTTGTATGAGATTGATCATTTTGTGAAATCAAAGTGTTTGGATCAAGCGCGGATAGTAGGACAAGCAAAGTCGAGTCATGTCATGGATTCCTACAAGAAGAACAACATCCTAATCCTGGGACTAACTAGAAAGAGTTGTAAGCATATCTTGTATTTGTTCGGAATTAATACTTAGTTTTTAGTCTGGAGGGGCTCATGGTTTTTTCCCATTGAAATTTCCATGTAAAAAATTTACCTGTCGTCTTTTTGTGTAGATGATTGCTTTTTTACTTGTAAGTTTGCTTTATTTTATTCTGATACATATTGTTTGGCCTGCAATCTAGAAATCTGAGACTCGAATAAACTTTTAGAGTACTTCCTTGGAATACTGTCGAACTTAATCAGACGTGGGCCCTATGATAGTCAGGCCATAGAATTTTCCTAACACTTACACCTCACCATGAAATTAATCGTGTCCAAAGTACGTGATTGAAATAAGAACCAAATTTTACATCACATGCTTTTCCTCGTCATCAATCTAATGTTGGGAGTAAAACTTTCCTTAGTCTTACATAATATAAAAGGGGGCCATCATTGTCACTACCATTTTCATCACCAACACTATGACCCACCAAACACACCATTGAGACTGGCACTGCCATAATCCATGTCAATGGCGCCAATACCACACCATCATCACTACCACCACCACTTTCATTATTGTCATCATCTACCACGACTCAACGAGCCCTTGTTATCTTAACTCAGGAACCAGCCTTCAAGATGGGTTAAAGGTGGTGGATATATATATTTTTCAATCTAGCATAATAGAGACTTTCATACTATAAAAAGTCTTTTAGATGGGGAAGCGATATATACAAATATTAAGATTTTTTAAATGAAAAAAAAAGAGAACATATTCTTCTTCCTTGCTTAAGTTGTTAAATAAGCAAGTTTTTTTAGTCTATATTACAAAATATTATATTCTCTATTATATTATTTTCTTGCGTGAAAAAGGGCATTTTTCTTAAAATCCCTGTCGCTGAGCAATTGTAATGAGAAATTGAGAACCTTGGCTGTATTGCCACTAAGAGATAACCATAATTGAGCAATTATAATAATTTGATCAGATTTGAAGCAAATGTCTTTACTAAGATTCACCTGTCTCCTAATTCCCAAACATGACTATTTATCTTGTGATCTCAACTTTGAATTGCCCAAACCTCTTAATTGACTGCCCATGCATTAAAAGTAAGCTTTGGTCAATATCCCTAACAATCCATACGATGACCATGCCAATGGACAATCCATCATTGATACTATAAAAGTTGGTCTGGTCATTGCTCAGGATCATCATTCATACCCCTTCATGATGCATGTGTTTTGAGGGATAATTATCCATTATTTCTTGGGCATGACTATGGACCCAGTTTACCAAGACATCTATCTTATTTATCTGCACCCAGTTTACCAATATTGAAACTGGTGCTTGGAATAGGGGAAACCCAACATCTAGATCAGTGAGGCCCCAAAGCTAGACGTATTAGCTCGAGTACGGTTCCCAGCAACTCACTTTTATAACTATTAATGTTAAGGTTAGGAAGAGGTACTCTTGGCAAGTCGTACCCCCATATGATTCCAGCCACTAGAACATGTTGGGCAATCATGAAGCATGCAGTTCTTGTGGAGTGGATGTCTAAAGTGTCATGCACATCGGATGAAACATCAGTTCCATTGAAAATGGACGGGGTTACAATAGTTACTGGGACCACCCATCTATGGAATTCCTAATAACAATGTTTAGGGTATTTATAAGATCCCAAACCTAAATTTAGAGCTAAATTCTTAACTAATCATGTTTTATCCATAATTACTATCTTATTAGATTAATTGGATTAATTAAGTAGATTAGTGGGACCAAGTATGTGATTCATCATGTTGCATCGTCTCACCATGTTAATAATACTAAGCCCCTAAGGCCCCAGAAGATAAGGTTTTATCTCTCAAGAAAGCCTTTGACTCTTTATTGTAAATATCTCAAAAGAATGAGTTTGTTTGTAATTTTTAAAAGTTTTGTTGGCTTAAAAAAGATTGACTTCCCAAAATAAGGAACTCTAGTACCTCTTGTGTAAAATCCTAGCCCACATCGCCCTACTTTGTCTCCCCTCTTCATCTATCATAGGGAGACTGTGAGAGAGTTAATCCATTCCATACGGAAGATTTACCATCATCTTCTCCATCTCCTCTGACCCTATTAGCGCTTGTTTGGAGAGAAAACACCTTATTTGGATGATTTGGGTAGAGAAGAAGATTGCTAGCACATCTCCCAAGGTATAAACTCAATCTTTCTTGAAGTTTGCTCCAATGATTGCTTAAAGAAATCACTATTCATTTTATGCATCTCATTATGTTTTTCTTTTTTCATGCATTTATGCTTAGGAGTGAGATTTAAGTAGAGATTTGATGATTTCATCTCTTGGAGCTTAGTTTTGGGCTAAGCACTCCTCTAAGGCAAATCTAAATAAGTTTTAGAGTATATACATGATTAAATCTTGATTATGCAAGTTATTCTATTCCTATCAATGCTAAAACAACTCATTTAATATTTTATGCTCAATGTAATGGCTTAAAATGAATGCTAAAAAATGAGTTGTGAATGAATGGTGTATTTGGGGAAAATCTAATGATTTGAAGCGATGGTGGAATGAATGAAGGAAAAATGAATGTCATGTGATGAAACAAAGGATTTATAGCAATTTGTTGTAGGTGAATGTAAGGGTAAAATAAAGAAAATGAGTAATAAGTGGGAAATTTCGACTGCACATATGAACATTCGCTCGAGCGCAACCTGAGAACATCCTATTAAATCTCTATTTTTGTCAAATAGGTATTTAGGCTCAAGCGCACCTTAAGTGGGTACTCTCTGTTTGGCCCGCTTGAGTGCATGTTCAATCACACTCAAGTGCGCTGGGCTAATACGCCCAATTAATTCCTTTTAAAAATGCAAAAATAATTCTTGTGGTGTCTAATCTCGACTACACTACACTAACCAAATGCCTGTAGGTTAATATTGAGCTTACCATGGGGTCAAGCTATGTCTTAGATTCTAGAAATACCCTCATGACCGTGTCAAGTCTTACCTAAGGATACCTTTCATCACTAATACTTGCCAACGGAAAGATTAATACAATAAGGAAAACGAAGAGCTGTCGTCCTTCCGCGATAGATGTACTTACTAGTTCTAAAGTCATGCCATTTGTGATTGTGTATAAAGATCCAATATTCGTTTCATATACAATGCAACGCCAAGGAATTGTACTACTTGACATTAGGGATCTTATGGTCATCCAAGTTGGAAGGCTTGGGACATGGGACATCTTAGTATTGGTTGGTTAGTAATTCATTATTGAACTATAATAAATGGACCTTTATCCATCTTGTTCATTTACCTTCATGATATTATTTTGTCTTATCAGATGCATTGATTATTGTTTTATTTATCATTACTGTCACTATTATTCGCTTATTGTCTCTAACATGATATCAAATCTAAATATATGTAAGTCATGTAAGTAAGTAATTCAGCTAAGCAAATGTAAATACAAATATACAAGTAACTCTATTATTCTTGATTCATTGAGTTGGCACCATTAGCTACAACTCTTATTAGACTCTCTGAGTTAAGTGTGAGTTGATTATATGATTTACGTCACCCTATTGCAGTAATTATAAGTTATATGTTTGGAGTAAGTCGACACTCCTTTGGAGATTGACATTGTGACCCAATTCCTTTTATGTCACTATATGATATATATTCTTCAAAGTATACATGCTCTTCGGAGATACGAGCGATGTGGTATGCTAATTAGCAAGTTTCTCATTATCTTAATTCACATTCATATTTCATTATGATAATATGCTTATAATATATTTCTAACATCTTTAATGATCCTGCTTTAATTATATTGGTCACTGTGTACTAAGCGCTAACATTCGTTTAGACCGCTAAACATGGTGTTTGAGGTACTCCTCTTAGTGTTGCAGGACCCATCTCAAATGTAGGTTAGGGCATCGATCAGGGAACGGATGATACTACTGTTATACCTCCACTAGATCTGGAGTGAGTACCTAAGGTTGCTTATTGATGGGTATTATCGTGAGAGTGCCATGACTCGAATAGTTATGATTTTAGCCCTGATGGTCCTTCCCTTTATTTATTTTAGTTCATGGATTTTATGCATTGATAATTATGTTTATGGCATGCACCGGGTCAAAAGATCATTATTTTACTTCCGCACTTAAGCTTTTATGGCAAACTTATAAGTATGCATGTTGGACATTTGGAATGTATGGGTAAAATCTAAACCTCGATTGAGTAGGATTTATATATGAAATGTTAAACAGGTATTTTTTAGTGTTCTCCACTATTGAAAGATCATGACAGTGTATGATAAGTGTATATTTTCTACATGTTTTAAATTGATGAATGACTACCCATGCATAAGGATCTTTCGCACAGAGGAATGTAATAAAATTTTTCTTATAATAGTTCATGTGTGCCTTAGTACGACATGAATTACTACAGGATACGCATGCCACACCATGGGCTTAGAGTTTCTAACTTAATATCGGGGCTAGAGGGGTAACAGTATTTTTAATGAAGATAAAACAAGAGAATCCTATTTGATGTAAAATTTTAGAATAGAGGTCCTCAATTATGGGAAATGTTCATCTATGAGCTAGCTGCATGCATTTAAAATCGAAATAAAAGCCAATTTTCTCAATCTTGATTTTCTTTATAGTTTTTCTGGGTCTTTAAAGGTTCATTTGGAACAAACAAGTCCATAAATTTTGAGATCTTTTTATTTCTCTTTTGTAAATACTCTCACACCCATATCAAACTCACCCAAGTCCATTACAGCCAAGGTTCATCCCAAGTTGTTTCTATAAAAGGAAGGTGCCTCTAAAAGTGGATTGACCATAAATTCATGAATTTTGGAATCCACATGTGTCTCTATTTTTGTGTGCATGAGTATGGTTTCGTTTTTATAACCCATGAATCTAACATTATATCTATTGTGATTCCAAACTTAAAAGAAATCATCTTAGACTTTATTTTCCAAACATGCATGTTGCACAAGTTCACAGCTTAAATTTCACTTGTACAAAACATCCTCCATTTCTAAGCTAAAGTGAATACCCATGTACCACAAGAGCAAAATATATGATTGTAGTGTCTTGGAATATTATAGTATATGTTAGCAAACTCTTCATGGACCCCAATTACAAAGGTAATCAGATGACTCAACTTATAAAAGCTAAACTTGCTTTGATTGTCGCATGTAGAGTTGGAATTCTCTATTTTTCCCAATATAAACATGGCAATGGTATATGGAGCAATGTTTAAAAACGACGCAGCCAAGCATAAAATGACAAGTTATATCTTTAGTGACTTGCTGGACATAAAAAAAGGAAACTCAACTTAAAGGGCTTGTTTGTGTGTAATAATTATGGAAATTCTTGTGTGGAAGATTTTGAAAATTATCAAAATGTTGTTCTCTAATGGAATTATAAATGCTCATGCCTAATCTCGCATTCTGAAAGCTAAAATCTTGATAATAAAAAAGTCGAGGGCATACTTGTTTTCAATATTCTTATTGGTGGGGATTTCTGGCACCATGTCCCCTGTTGCTTTTTTGACTTATTACAAAATTTTATTAGTTCTCATAAATCTTGAAGAATCATTTTGGATCTGGATTTCTAAATTGCAGTTCAAATAGTATGCAGCAAAAGAAATAAACGAATTAGCAAATAAATTAATCAACTATCTAAAAGATAAGAGGCACATGATTTTTACATAGAAAACCTAAACTAGGAAAAAAACCATGAATCAATAAGGATCAATCATCTAACACAAATTACGAACAGTTATAGGATATATTCACGACGCTTATTCGGTCACTTCTTCGATCGAAGGGTCGAGTTTTTCTTGTATAACTCCTTACCACGACTCTCCTTCGGAGTGCATTGCTCTCTCCTTGATCAAACTACACCTTGAACACACAAGATGTTCTCGATTTTCTACAAGAGATGTAAAAGCAATATTCTCTATTATAAAGTTTCAACACAATCTCTCCACTATAAGCTCTAGAGAAAAAATAGTCTCTCAATTAGGCTTTTTACCTTCAGAACAATGGGAGAGGTCCCAATAAGTATTCTCAACTTAAAATATGGAGATCTATACTTTAGGCGCGAGAGAAACACCCTCTATATAACCTACAATTCGTGCCCTAAGGTTAAAGTCTTTGTAAAATAAGAACTAGTAATTCTGACACAAATAAGAAATAATTCCGTATAGGAAAGTGCGTTTTCATCTTTAGGTGTTCGAGCATATATCTAGGTCCACTCGAGTGCGTAAATGAAACTTTCGGTTATTTGCATTTAGCGCAATTTCTATCAATCAGGCTTAAGTGCATATTCATTCATTTTAAGTGCCCTGGTTTTTGTCTAACCCTACTCGAGCGTGCATATAGGTCCGCCCTAGGTGTGTGCCTTGTTTATTTAATTTCTTCACTCCGGCTCATTTGGCGACGTGAATTCTAGTCCATTTTATAAGAAATATAAAATATAATTTAATGAATTCAAAGTTTTGTCCAACCCATGAATTACGCAATTACAAATCCCCTTACAAATCCATATCTCATAATGCTCATAGGTCATTGAGAATTTGTGAATCCTAATGGTTGGATAACTTGAAATTTTTACATACTCCTAAATAAGATGTCTAGGCATCCAAAAGTGATAGTTTTATAAGTCATAGCAATCAAATTCAGCATTTTCAAATGCTTATGCAATATGCTCTTATATGACAATATGAAATCCCTAACGCCCATACTTTTTGTAAAATATATCTCCAAACAAACAGGCTGAAAAGGTCATCAAATGAATATAGTTCGAGTCTTGATTAACTTACTTAATCCAAGTTTGATTAGTCATTAATTTTTATAAGAATTCCCTAGAAATTCCTAATGGTAACAATAGCCATTTTATCCCTAAAAATTGAGACATAATAAAACTAATGGGAGATCAATAGCCCAAGCGATCAAGGGTGTCCCATTTCATACAAAGAAAGGATGGTTGAAGCACGTAAGCCATGTAAGGGCATGTTTGTGTAATGGTGCTTTCCAGCGAAAGAAAAATTGCCACCTTAACAAAATCTGTGGTAATTAAATTAGAAAAATAATTATATGAAAACTAGTTCTCACCACTATTTTGTGAGAAGATTTGGTGGGTCCCATTCATCAATTGTATACACATTGACCCCTTGAATAGTCACACGTCTCAAGTTTAGATCAAATCCGAATTTATTGGACCGTTGGATCAACTGTGCATTAATCTGAATGGATTGGATTTGTGGGCTACGGATGAAAGGGTTAGGGACATGTGATTGAGGCTAAACTTGATATTTCCGATAGTCCCCCATAAATATTTCTATCTTCTATGGTCCCATTTTCAAATGAGACTATAAGTGGGTCTTATAAAAAGTTCTCATGATAGGTTTGTAAAAACACTTTTCATAGGATTAGAGCTCATTAAATTATGTATAAAATGAGTTTTGAGGAAGTTGGTAATTCATGTTTGGTGTAGACAAATTTTTTTTTGGTGAAATGGTATTTTTCATGTTTGGCGAATTTTTTGCCTATACTATGCAATTATTAAACCATTTTACTATACAATAAATCAAAATTAAATTCAACAAGCATTTAGCTATACAATTAAACTAATTTAGAGAGAAATCTAGACATTTAGCAAACATCTAGTAATCTGATTAACAAATCAAAATCAGATTCATTAAACATATGAATATAGTTTAGATTGGGGTTTTGTAAGGTAGAAAAATAGAGTGATGGATATGGGAGAAATGATGATGAATATGGAGATGGAGATGGGATTTTATAAGATACCAAAACAAAGAGATGGAGATTGCTATTGGAGTTGTGGGGTGTTCCTCAATGGTTTGGATTTTTCATCGAAATAAAAGTCTCACACAACTCTATCGGAATTTAAATTTGTAGGTTGTTAAGAAAAAAAATCTGATGTGGTAAAATCGTCTTTCCATAACTTTCAGCTACACCAAACACATGAAAAGCCATTGTTCCGTGGAAAACATTCATTTTTCAATAGAAATTGATTACACAAATGTGCCATAAGAGTAAAATGGGAGTAATACATGAAAATACCTAAGGATGACTCTTAAGTTAATAAAATAGGTTACAATGGTTTACCATTTTCTCTTATATAATGGAAAAAAGAAAAAGAATATAAAAGAAAATAAAAAATAAAATAAATAAGTATAAAATGTTAAAAATATTAAGGGCCCTCTCACCTTAGCGCCATTTCTTATGGGGCCACATGAGGCCCCACTTGGGGATGTTTTCGATGACCCGCACCTAATTGTGTATGGTAGCTACTAAATCAACCTGATAAATTTTCACCATCCAAAATAAATATATACTTATAATCCAATAATCCAATTTATTTGGAGGTAAGCATCTGTTTTTCAAAGATATCAATCAATACTATCATGTCCCTATCCATCTTTATTCTAATAAATTAGGACCGTACATCATTAACTTTACTTATTTTCACCTTCGTCCAATCCTCACCTTTCAACCCCAAAATCCCCTTCAAAACCCTCCGATAAATCTCAGCCTCTCGTTCCACCAGAAAATCCCTCCCCACCGTCGATCCACTCCTCCCTCTTCAACCTCCACCATCCGTTCGAGATCTCTGGCCCTGATCTGTTTCCCCAAAGCCTGGGCTTCCCTTCTCCCCTCTACAATCGCCATGGCCGGAAACCCCAGATCGCCCTCGCCCCATCCCGAATCCCTCTCGATCTGCGATTCTCCGCTCGATTCCTGAGAAAAATTGAGTCTTTCCTCCTTTTCGACTCGATCTGAGCATTTCATCCATCAAATCGCGAAGATCGGTAGCTGGAAGAGACGGAGAGGTGGAATTCTCCAGATCTGTGATGTTTCGTTTCGATTCTCTTTGAAATCTGGTTTCTTTCGTGTTTTGATTCGATCTGAGTATTTCATCCATCAAATCGCCGAGATCGGTAGCTGGAAGAGACGGAAAGGTGGAATTCTCCGGATCTGTGATGTTTCGTTTCGATTCTGGTTGAAATCTGGTTTTCTTTTGTGTCTTGATTCGATCTGAGCATTTCATCCATCAAATCGCCGAGATCGGTAGCTGGAAGAGACGGAAAGGTAGAATTCTCCAGATCTGTGATGTTTCGTCTCGATGCTGGTTGAAATCTGGTTTTCTCTCGTGTTCTGATTCGATCTGAGCTTTAAATCCATCAAATCGCGGGGATTGAAAAGAAGTTGGGTGAGATCTGCAACGTTTCGTTTGATTTTCGAGAAAATCTTGTTTTGTTTCGAGTTTTGATTCGATCATAGCGTTTAATACAACGAATTGCGGAGATTGGAAGGAATCAGACAGAGATCCTTCGAAATTCCCCGGATCTGGAAGCGTTTCGTGCGATTTCTGAGAAGATCTCGTTTTCTTTCGAGTCTTGATTCGGTCCGAGCGTTTCGTCTGTGAAATTGCGGAATCTGAAGGTGGAAAAGAGAGAGATATGGGAGAAAACAATAGTGCAAACGTAGATGTGAAGGTACAAGCAGTTCAAGCTGTGCAAGTTCAAGGGCATCCGCAGATCCACCTGGTGAGTGCGGATCATGTGCACATGCTCGCTGCAGCGGCGGCGATGAGCATGCCTGGGCAGATGGACGGTGGGCAGGGCGGCGGAGGGATGGCTGAGCCGATGCCGGTCCAGGTGGTGGACGCGCAACCGATCCACGTGCATTACTTGCAGGCGCAGGAGGAGGTGATGGAGGAGGAGCTGGAAGACGGCGGGAGCGATGGCATGGAAGGGGATGGCTCGGCGGAGCAGCAGCAGGTTGTGTCGGTGGCGCGGAGCCAGACTGTGAACCAGCTCACCCTCTCATTCCAGGGCGAGGTCTATGTGTTCGACTCCGTCCCGCCGGAGAAGGTAGCCTTCTTGTGTTTTTCTGTCTCTGGGTTCTGTTCTTCAATTTCATAATGTTAGATTGATTTTTGTTGATTGGAGGTTTTTCAGTTACTGTTTTGTTGATTTTTTTTCTTTCAAAAATGTAACTTAAGAGATTTCATTAATAGGGAAGGAGAATTATGTACAAAGTAATAACCCCAAATCAGTAGATGGGGGGAATTTGAACATAATAATAATGATGAAGTGAGACGGACTATACTACTGGTTTACATAATGAAAAATTGGAGCAGTATGACTGTTAATTCCTGCTTTGGCCAAAGCATGGGCTTCTTTGTTAACTGCTATGGGTTGTGCACTGAAATTGTGGCTTGAGCTCCTTGGCCAGGTATCTAATTTCTTTAAGACTGTAGAGAAATGCCAAGGGCCGGTCGCCACTGCACCACTTCCCCATGCTATGACATTCTTTGTATCTTCCTATGCGAAGAGGACCATGTAAGAAAAGACTTGACCAGCTGTAGGCCCTCATTAATGGCCATGATATCCATTCTATTAGAATTGTTGGAGCTTTCTGGCCCTGAAAAAGACAGGATGAAAGTACCAATCTCATCCTTCTTTACTCCCATTCCTCTGTCCAAGTTCTCAGTTTTCTGAGGGCCTCATCCAAAATTTCAACTTCCTGACAGCCTCGTTTGATACTTCATTGTCTAGTTTCTACTACATCGGAACAGCATGATTTTCATCACTGGTTGTTGGACTTATACTTGGTACTGCTGCATGTCATTTTCCCATGATTCGGGCAAGTTATGATAAAGGTACATTTTGCTGAAGGCATGTTAAGATTTTGTATTAAATCTAGAATAATTAGGTATAAGAATAGCTGAGGTGAGGGCGAGATTTCTTTCCACTCATGTGAAATGCAATGCCAAGTCTAATGGGATATATTCTCTTGTTGTTGTTGTTTTTTGAAGTAACATCCTACTGATTTTGTATATTTGAAGCTCGTTTGCAACTTATAAAGTTCGCTTTGGTTCCATTTCAACTTCGTATGCATGCTAACTTCTGCCTCTACATCATTTGTGCCCTTTTATCTGTTCGTTTGTGTGTGTGGGTTGGAGGGGCCTGTTTGCACATTATTTTCTTTCTACTACTTTTTTTTTCCTGATCCCTGCTTTCTGAAAACTGCAGTCCCTATCAGGTTTTTATTTTTTTATTTTTTTTGCACCAAAGTTAGTTCTCATTAGGCTGCATGATCACAGGAAACAAGCTCTCATTCATCATCCTTCTTTGCACAAATTTTGCACCAAAGTCATTTGAGATGGATGTAATTGTTACATATTCTACAGGTTCAAGCAGTACTCTTATTGTTGGGGGGGCGTGAAGTACCTGTCAATTTACCTGCTTTTCAGTCCAACCAAAACAGTCGGGTATAATTTTTATTCCATCTATTTACTTCAGCAAAATTTGGTATTTGTATTGTTTGTTTTTGAGTTTTCATTGCTTTCTGTTCCTAAATTATTCAACCAGGAGCTGAGTGATATTTCACAGAACACAAACATGCCCCAGAGAATTGCTTCACTGATGAGGTTCCGTGAGAAAAGGAAAGAACGCAATTTTGATAAGAAAGTCCGTTACACCGTTCGTAAAGAGGTAGCCCTTAGGTATGCTGTGCATGTTACATTCTAAATGTTCAGTTCATATATATGGACTATGAAGTATGAATCATACATTATTGACTGTAGTATTGAAACACAGAAATCTGAAAATATTTTCCGTTAGTTAATTGTTTCAACTCTCTCTCTCTCACCCACACACACACAGACGCTTGCATGTGAACAGTAGTAAGTGCACACATTCTCATGCATGCACTAGCAAAATTATTTAAAAACCACCTCTCTCGCACTCCTCAATTAGTCAATGACTTCACCCAGAAGTTCCACTCAGGTCTCAAGTCCAGATGATAGAGCCATCTTACGTAATGCTCTATCTGATCCAGTTGACATCTCTAGGAGCAGACAGCTACCACCTCCCCCACTGCCAATTCTTTCCAATGGGAAAGGACGACATTGAATCCTTATGGCAATGTAAGATGACATAGCACAGTTGGGATGTGTCTTTTGTTGCAACCATGAGTTTGGGGATTGATCATGTTAACAACCAGAAAAGAAAAAGAGGAAAAAAAAAAGTAAAAACTACTGGTAACAATAAATTCCAAATAATTGAACAGGGTGGCTCGTAAGTTATAGGGTTAATGTTAATGGTAAAAAAGGAGTAGGAGAGTTCGTGTTTGATCCTATTCTCTCGAGGCAGCCAGCTGTTAACTAAACTCTGTTGGCGTTGAGAACTTCTGTTCCTACCTATAATTTTCCCATGCATTCAGGGACATGTCAATGTGTAAATGGTGTATGCAGAGAGTAACTATATCAGGAAAAAAGTTCCTCCTCTTCCCTTTGGTCAGTTGGCTTCTAAAGTAGCTCTGTCTATATGAAAGACATTCTTTATGCATGATTGGTCCCACATATTAGAGGAATATAGGATATGGCAACTACGGAAATGCTGTCTGTGGAGAATAACTGTATTATTTAAAAATGGTAACTAAATGAACAGTCACAAAACACAAAAATTAACTATATAAGATATTTAGTAATAAATTATTGCTCATTCAGTCACGTAGATAGGACCGAAGCTTAAAACAACGAAAGATAGAGCAAAAATTACAACAACAACAATAATAATAATAATAATAATAATAATCATCATCATCATCAAGATACAATCTCAATGGGAATTGGGATGTGGGGTTTGGCTGCAGCTAGGATTTTTGGACCTAGATGAACCCATGCAAAAATGTTCGTCATCATCATCATCTTTATCAAGGCCTTATCCCTTCGATGTTTGGGTTAGCTGTATGAATTATATTTCTCCATTTCAGTCTATGTAGGCCAAATCCTTGGTTAGTTTTTTCTTCGGATGTATCCCTTACTACTTCTATCCATGTCCTGTTTAGCCTACGCCTTTTCCTTGAGGACCCTTAAAACCACCAATGCTGTTCTTGGCCTATGTTGGACATGTCTAAAACCATCTCATACGAGTCTCTTTTTTATTGCCTCTTGATGCTACCCTAAATGCTCCTAAATATCTCATTTCTGGTTCTTTCTTTCCTATCTCATTTCTGGTTCTTTCTTTCCTAGTATCTTTTAAAATGTCATTTTTTAAAAAATGTATCTTTTGAAATATCCAACTATTTCTTCATTTTAAAATGATGGTGAGATACTCTATCTGAGTTCTTGTTTTCTGAACTCTGATTTCTTAGTTTTAAATGAAAGCAGGGAATGTAATATCTACCCATGCCTTGGTAGATCTGCTGGAGTGTGCATGTTGATCGTCCTAACTTTGCCGATGAGGTAGACAGCAGTCTTTGGCTGGCTCTTGGTACAATGATTTTCTTTGCATTTGTCCCTCTTCTTCTTCTTCTTCTTCTTCTTCTTTTTGGTGGTAACTATTCACTAACAGAAAGAATAGACAGGCATAAAAGGCGATTACTGGAAAGGAAAAGCACAAAGAGCACAAAAAACACTAAAGTAAAGGGGGACACAAGTATGTGGAAACTCTTGTCTACTCTTGATCTGACAAGAGAACACACAGTTCTAGAGCCCCATTTTCTTCTCTTGACACATGGCAAAAATCAACATAAAACAGTCCACACATTTTTTGAAACCCATAGAATCTTTCTAGGGATTAAATTGAATGTTATTTTAATTAGTTGATTTTTTATTTAAAAATATAAAGTTTCCTAAATTAAAAAAATATGAAATCTATTCCATATATAAATTTCCTTGCAATAACAGCTACCAATAAATTAAAGAGAAGCAAAAATTGGGGAGAGTTGTTCAATGATACGAAAGAATGTTTCTTGGTTTTTCTCTGGCCCATGTGGCACTGAGCCTTAATGAAGCAAAGATATGGACTATTAGAGAGGTGTTGGGCATATTTTTCGCTTCCTTCTTTAATATTCTCATGGTGGAAAGTGAATCTTTTCATGACAAGGTTTCACACCCATGGAAACTGCATTTTATCATCTATGGGCCAAACAATGTGTGGTTTGATTTATGTTAGTATGCGCCAAGTGTTGTGGGAATATAATGGGGCTATGGGTTCTCTTGTGAAGTCTGGAGTAGACAAAGTTACCACATACTTGGGTCACCGTCTCTGATGAGTCCCTTTGAAATTTTTTGTGCTCTTGGTTGTACATTTTCCTTTCCAGTAATCGGCTTTTTTGGTTGCATATGCTTTTCTGTTAGTGAGTAGTTACCACTCAAAAAAGTGTGTGTGTGTTGGGGGGGGGGGGGGGGGGAGGAGCCAGCCAAAGACTGTCCACCTCATCAGCAGAGTTAAGGAAGATCAACTGGACGGCTCCACAGGATAATACCATGACCAAAAGAAACACCACCACATGCTTCAATTGCCTCTCCAATTCATCTTGACATGCGTCAAGAGATGCTAAGTTTATGAAATGTCTCCAAACACTAGAGGAGAAATGCGTCAAGAGATGCTAAGTTTATGAAATGTCTCCAAACACTAAAGGAGAAACCGTGAGGAAGGAAAGATGATCAGTTGTTTCTTTCCCCTTTTGCCAACACAAATGCAGGTGATGGTCTCTTGATACTATACCCCCTCTGATATTGCTGATCATAGATACTTTTTTTGTCAACCGCCTGCTAGTAAAAGGTCTTAACTCTTTTAGGAGCCAAAACAAGCCATGCACATGAACATATAGAATGTATACAAGAAGTGGGCATTTTGGCAATACAGAACAATTTGAAGGAGACTCCAACATTTCCAAATT
Source organism: Sextonia rubra (assembly GCA_037013555.1). Classification (NCBI taxonomy): domain Eukaryota; kingdom Viridiplantae; phylum Streptophyta; class Magnoliopsida; order Laurales; family Lauraceae; genus Sextonia; species Sextonia rubra. The sequence continues at coordinate 2,986,119 of JASUAD010000027.1, forward strand.
CTAACATCTTCTTATCTGTATAAAGAAAAAAATTAGATAAAAGACTTAAAGAGGGATAGATATGCGCTGTTCCAATGTTAACAAATGCTTCCGGACACTTATCCCCAAAAGAAGTCTCCTCCCAACTGCTCATATCAACTCATTTGTACTATTGATCTAAAGGCAGATGGCATTATGATTGTGTCATCAATTTAAATTTGATTTGCATATTAAAATTTTCCTTGGAGGGGATTTAAACGGGCATATAGGAAGAGATAATAGAGGATATGAGAGAGTGCATGGAGGGCATGGATTTGGAGAAAAGAATGAATTCAGAAACATTATATTGGACTTTGCAATGGCATTTGATCTTATAGTAGCAAATACTTACTTTAAAAAGAGAGATGAGCATTTAATTACATATAAAAGTGGCAGTAATAGGAATCAAATAGACTTTTTTCTAGTTAGAAAATAGGACTGATTGGCTTGTAAAGATTGTAAGATTTTCTCAGGAGAGAGTTTGACTACGCAACATAGGCTTGGAGTTTTAGATATTTGCATTAGAAGTAAAAAGAGAGCAGTAGTAAACAAAATGGACCCTAAAACAAGGTGGAGAGATTTGAAGGGGGAAAGAGCAAATATATTTAAGGACAAAATGATTGAGAAATGAGAATGGAATATTGAAGGAGAAACTACAGTAATGTGGAATCAAATGGCTAATTGCATTAGGAATGTTGCAAAGAAGGTACTTGGAGAATCAAAAGGGAAGAGACATATTAATAAAGAAACATGGTGGTGGAGTATGGAGGTTCAGGAAGTTATTCGACAAAAAAAAACATTGCTACAAAGTTTGGCAGGGGACTAAGAGTATATAAAATTTTGAGTTGTATAAGAAGGCAAAGAAAGAAGCTAAGAAAGTAGTAAGTAGTGCAAAGTTCAAAGCATACGATGACCTCTATAATAGGTTGGGAACAAGAGAAAGAGAAGAGGATATTTTTAAGCTTGCAAAAATAAGAGAAAAGAAAAGTAGGGACTTAGATCATGTCAAATGTATCAAGGACAATGAGGAAAATATTTTGGTGAAGGACAACGATATTATAGAAAGGTGGAAAGAATATTTTAGTAAACTTTTAAATGAAGAATATTTGGGCGATACAAGAGTGGAGGAGGATACTTCATTACAAGAGTATACTTTTCTCCGTAGAATTAGAGGGGTGGAAGTGAAGGAAGCATTGAAGCGAATGAAGACAGGAAAGGCAACAGGCCCATATGGTATTCTGATAGAGGTATGGAAATGCTTAGGAGAGGTTGGAGTAAGTTGGTTATGTAGACTATTCAATAAGATATTTGTGACAAAGAAAATGCTGGATGAATGGAGAAGAAGCATTGTAGTACCTATATATAAGAATAAAGGAGATATACAAAATTGTACTAACTATCGAGGGATTAAACTTATGAGTCACACTATGAAGTTATGGGAGAGAATAATAGAGCAAAGACTGAGAAAAAAGACTAAGATTTTGGAAAATCAATTTGGTTTTATGCCAGGCAGATCAACTATGGAAGCTATCTTTTCACTTAGGCAATTAATGGAAAAATACCGAGCAAAGAGGAAAAATCTACATATGGTCTTTATCGATTTGGAAAAACCTATGATAGGGTACCGAGAAATTTAATTTGGTGGGTCTTAAAGAGAAGGAATGTCCCAAGAAGTTACATTGAAATTTTAATGGATATGTACGAAGGTGCAATAACAAATGTGAAAACCACATGTGGAGAAACGAGCGGATTTCCCGTGACTATAGGCTTACATCAGGGATCATCCTTAAGCCCTTATCTCTTTGCATTAATTATGGATGAGTTAACTGTGCATATTCAAGAAGAAGTACCATGGTGTATGTTGTTCGCAGATGATATAGTATTGGTGGATGAATCAAGAGAGGGTGTAAATGCAAAGCTTGAGAGATGGCGGAGGGCATTAGAATCTAGAGGCTTTAAAATAAGTCGTACAAAGACAGAATATATGGATTGCAATTTCAGTGGATATATACAAAGTGTTGAAACCACTGTCAAAATTGAAACCCATGAGATACCACGTAAAGATTCTTTTCGGTACCTAGGCTCGATGATTAGTAAGGATGGGGAGATTGACGAAGATGTGGAGCATAGGATAAGAGCTGGATGGCTGAAGTGGAGACTAGCTTCGGGAGTACTTTGTGATAGACAAATGCCAACAAAATTGAAGGGAAAATTTTACAGGACAGTGGTTAGACCAGCTATGACATATGGAGCAGAATGTTGGCCAATTAAGAAGACACATATTCATAAGATGGATGTAGCGGAAATGAGAATGCTTAGGTGGATGTGTGGTAAAATTAGAAATAAGCGCTTTCAAGAACATTTAGGGGTAGCACCAATAGGAGATAAGATTAGAGAAATTCGTTTAAGATGGTTTGGGCATGTTGAGCGTAAGCTAGTAATGGCACCGGTGAGAAAAAGTTTGGACATACAGGTGGAGGGTCTATCAAGAGGTAGGGGTAGGCTGAAGAAAACATGGATGGAAGTCATTAATTCAGATTTGAAGAAGTTGCACTTATCGAAAGATTTAGCTCAAAATAGAACGGAATGGAGAAATAGAATTCATGTAGCCGACCCCAACATGGTTGGGATAAGGCTTTAATGATGATGATGATGATGATGATATAGGTGAATATGTTAAAAGATAATAGAAAGCAACATATGTATAAAGACTTATTTGTCAACTTGTATAGCACAGCAGGTACCAACATTATTTACAACCTGTATGGAGCATGAGGGGTCATTGCTTTGGTGCAATGGTAAAGGTCTTGGGTGCAATACATGATAATGCAGGTTTAAGGCCTACGAGCAACCCCTTTGTGCAAAATTGCCAAAGGTTACGCCTGCCTCTAGTCTGGACCCTCCCAGGACCTTGCTTTGGCGGGACTGCATTAAGTGATGATGATGGAGTATAAGTTGTATCTGATACGAGTATAAATTGTGCACAGATGATTTTCCACAGAATTTGCTATACCTGTTACAAAGAACAAACTTTACCTCTTTAATATAATCACGTTGGAAAGAATGCCAATTCAATCCAATAAATCATGCAGAAAGATACATTGATTCTTCTTGCTACGATTAGGTCTTAAGAAACCCCAAATAAATCTCTCTCAAATCTCTTGTGTGGAAAAGAATGTGTTTAAGTAGTGGAATGGGGCCTACAAGGCCTTTAAAGGCATTATAATAAAGATTTTAAGAATGAAATTGGTCTTGTTCAATGGAAACTGGTAATATGAATTTGCGAAATTTGTTTTCATAGGGTAAGTTTTCTTTTATAAATTGAAACCTAGGATGGTCATGGAGATCTTTCTTTAAACCTATTTGATGATAATAGTCATGGGCACTTAAGTTGTTAACTGTTCTATAGCCACTCCAGTCCAAGATGTTGAGTCGCATTTGCATCTCTCCCTCCCTATATTTTCTTTCTAAAATTTTTCCACCATTCTTTCTTAGAGATTTTTCAGGCCTTTTTTTTTTCACTAGAAGATGATCATTTTCAATGTTGGTATTAGATGGTTGTGTTTGGGAGATGGCCTTTGTGGAAGATCTTAGTTATCTCTGAAAAAATGTCACCACTCTTTCTCAGGCTTTTTTTGGGCTATTTTGGAGTATTAGATGGTTGTGTTTGGGAGATGGCCTTTGTGGAAGATCTTAATTATCTCTGAAAAAATGTCACCACTCTTTCTCAGGCTTTTTTTGGGCTATTTTGGAGTATGGTCATTTCCAATGGTATCAAATGTTTGTGTTTTGGAGAATGCCTTTGATGAAGACCTTTACATAGTATGAAATTTCGTCTGGCATCGAGTTGACTTGGTGTAGGTCAATACTGGTTTGACTTAGGGACCATAATCCTATAAAAGGCTCAACTTGAGTAAGTCTGCCGTAATTTGTCAAGTTGGAGCAGCACATGACAGACACAAAGCGAAATGGGACTGGTATGAGCTGAGAGAGACAACTCAACTCAACCAAAAATACATTTGAGAACACACACACACACACACACACACACACACACACACACACTCACTCTCTCTCTCTCTCTCTCTCTCTCTCTCTCTCTCTCTCTCTCTCTCAATTTTCATCTTTTAATGCGAACTTTGAAGTGAAGGGTAAAAGTATCAATATGACGTCCAAAACCAATTTTGAGACTTGGCAACATGGATAATGGTCCTATATGTGAGTTTTCTATATGACGATTGAGCTAGAGTTGTTTGATAATTTTAGGTATTCCATCCATTGGGTTTATATTATTATTCCATAAAGCATGGTGATTTTGGTAGTGATGATGAAGATAGATTTGAGCTAGCTTGAAACCCAATGTGTGGTTTTTAAGAAATGGTGTTCTCATGGCCCCCAAGCTCCATCTGATTTGGGCCCTGGGCTTAGGGCTTCTGGGGAGTGCCGAATCACATATCCGGGGACACTTCACATGCTTCTGCAGAGGTCATGAATGAGGATGCACCTCAATGGGAAACCCAAATCTATTAATCATCTCCGAATATTCTATGTGCACAATGCCATATAAATAGGAAAATAAATTAGGGCCTAAGAAACCTTATTTAATTAGGAAACTAAATAAACGGGAAACCTAATCCTAATTACGATCTTTAAATAAAATTAGAAACTAATAACCATAATTAAAATCCTAAATCTACTTGGGCCCTACACATGTGGCCTAAGGTTTATCTGCACCATTCTTCTCGGCTTGGAAAGAACTTGATCTTGAGTTCAGTACATGTCCGCCTAGGTCAAAGATCAAGCAGACGAACTTTCGATCTGGTGGCTGAGCTTGAACTTGTGCACATATTGTGGAAACTCTATGCAATATTTTCTTGCAACTTGAAATAAGCATGACACATATTGAGCCAAATTGCGTGTGGATGCGCGATCAAACTAAAGATGAAATCAATATGAGGGACCTCCATGGATAGACTCTTGGGAAAGCATTGGAACAAGTGATTCATTCTTCAATTAAATGGATGGACCTCCAATTGACTTTTCGTCCAAATTGAGTTTTGTACTCAAGTTTTTAGCAGATCAATCTTTTTCTGCCTTCATGTGCAATTGGAAAGACATTGGAATGTAGTTCAAACTTCTTAGGAACTTCCGATACATCTGCCTTGGCACATTAAGAATTACTCCCATGGAAATCATCTTCGAAATTGATAAGCCTGGTTTATAAGACTGGCCTGCATTTAATTGACCGAGTGGATAACTGAGTAATTTCATGAACACGATGGCAATGGTTTCGGTCAATTTCACAATGGGTGCAGGAAATTTCTCCATGGATGTAGATGCCATAATTTAAACTTTGACAAACCTGATGTGTAGATTTGCACTCCACAAACACGATGGCGAAAATAGATTTAAAATCAGACTTAGGATGACTCCAAGATTGCAAAATGAAGTTTCAGCCGTTCAATCAGTCAAACCTGTCCTTTTAACTGAACTTGCTGATGTCAGGATGCTGTCTCCCTATCAAGCTGCTGGAAACAATGGGTCTTGCTGCACTCAGGTTGGAGCTGACCTGGTCCAGAACCTGACTTGACCTGGGTTTGAAAAACCAACAATATTTCTATTGGCACAAGAAGTTATACAACAGCAACAACAAGAAGAAGAACAAGAACATCATGCTAACCTTTGGAAAACCAAATATCTGTTATTGATTTTAGACACAAATAGTCAAATTTGCACATTTGTAGCCTTTTCCTATTTATTTCTTTGTTTTCTTTTTTTTTTTTAATTTTTGGTTACTTTTTAAAAGACCATCACTCCCATATTGGTCCTATATGGGTGGTATTGACTCATCCTAGTCCTGATTGACGCAAAGACCAGCATTGGAATTTAAAACATTGCTTCAGATCCTATTTAGTATTTGGTAAACTTACAAGTTCCATACTAGAGCTACTTCTGTAGAAATAGTTACTACTTCCATTACAATTTCTTGTATAGTAGAAAGTAGAATCTATGACGTTCCAAGCGTAGAACCTCACTTGTCATTTTATTTCAGTGCTTGGCAGTGTTTGACTTTTATATTTTGTTGGTTGTTTATCTTGATTTTGTGGCCCCTTGGATTCCATTTCTATTCTGGTTTTAGTATTTTTGCTTGTAGTAACAATTTTTTCCCTGTCGTGACTTTTGTAGGATGCATCGGCACAAGGGTCAGTTTGCCTCAAAGGCTCAAATTGAGGAAGCGCAAGCACAGGAAGCAGCAGCAAAAGCAGCTGCGGCTGCAGCAGCATCTGCATCAAGTTGGGGGGAAAATACTCGTTGGATTCCAGTGCATAATGAAACACCTCCAAAAGCTGCTGCGTAAGCTTCATATATATTGTAACGCGTGTTATTCCCTGCGTTTTCTTGTGTTGCTCTCCTGATTAAGCTTGTTCAAATAATAGCTTTCCTCACATAAATTTGACTCATTTATTTTATTTTTAATTTTCTTCTATTGATATTTGGTTAATTTAATTAAGTCATAATTGATATTTAGTTCTTTAGAGAAGTCACAGTTGGATTCCTGTATACTGTCAGGAATTCATCTGCAATTTTCTCTCATACTTGTCTGTAATCAAATTTTGACTGGTTTTACTCATGATTTGACTTTTGTATGTTTTTCTTTTATTTTTTTTCCCTCTTGGTTTGTGTAGTGTATGCTTCATGTGCCCTTCTGTATTTGCTGTCCTTTGCTGATTTTACGTAGGTGCTATCATCGCAATATTGTGGTGCTGCCATGTTATATGATGTGGACAAGAACCCATGATCATTTATCTCTTTCACTTATGTTACTTATGAATTTGCAGTTCTTGTTACTGCCTCGAGACATGATGGTGTTAAAAAGGCCCATGAATAAAATCCCTTACATGATCAACTCTTTGAATATTTTTATTCCAGCCATAAACCAGTCAAAAAATAAAAATGAAAAAAATCTAGCCATAAGTATTTTGCACACATTACTGATAAGTCTCATCTTCATTTATTTTTTACAAAGTGACTTGCATGCTTTTGATTTAGTTCCCAAATTGGTCTCAATATACTGACAATGGATCTTGAGAGCGAATGTCGTTTTTCCTTCATTTGAAGATGATTACGGAAAGCAAGAATGTCTGAAGATTTAACTCTCAACATACTTCCATTGGGCATATATCTCTTTCTTTGCTTTTATTGTCAACATCATTCAGTGCTGGGTCTCTGGAGTATGTTTTGTATTTTTATTTATTTGCTGTTATTAAGGGCCATTGGTGTAACCTCCAGTACTGAATAGGAAAGAGAGCATTAAGATTATTTGCTTTTGTATTAGAGAACCATCATCTCATCATCTTATCTTTCTCTGCTTTCAAATTAACCTTGCCTATATTAAAATAGGGATCGCTTTCATCTCCTTTTGGCTTCATATAGGGAATCTTTGGTTATGATTACTCTATTAGATTATTCTTTTTTGTGTCATACTATAACAAGGTAATTGTCTCCTTTTTTTTTCTTTCTTTTTTTTATTTGCTTGTTTCTAAATCAGTGCGATAGTGTTATACTTTTTTTAGCAGCAAAATGTTGTCAATTATAAAAGATAAGTGTCCTCCTTGGATTTCTTGATTTTGAATATGTTGTCTTTTGGGGGAAAAAAAAAGAGAAAAAGATGGCATATTCTGGGTACTATACCCGCTTATTTGGATTCAAACACACATTTCTCTAAGTGTGCATTCATTTGACACTACTATGTTCAAGGTTTAGTTGTTAACATCTCTTCAAATATGTTGTTTTAGGTGTCATCACTGTGGCATTAGCCAGAAGGCTACTCCAATGATGCGTCGTGGGCCTGATGGACCAAGGACTCTCTGCAATGCCTGTGGACTGTTTTGGTCTAATAAGGTAGGGACTGGGATCTTGCTTCATGTTATTAAAGGCCTTTTATGTTTTGCTTATGAATACCCAACAATCAAAGATGTTATTATAAAAAAAAAAAAACCCCAACAATCAAATATGGTAGTCAATGTCTCCTACATCACTACAGTTTTGTGGTCACAACAACAGCAAGTCTGTAACAAGCTGAAAAGTTGCTCAGATGTCCGTCTGTTGCTGTTTTATTTTTTAATTTATTTGTCTCCCGGGCAAATCTTGGAATATATTACAGTTGTGACAACCTGAAAAATGCACTGAATTACAAATGGTCACCAGTGAGTCCAATATGAATTGGGAATTGATTGATTCCATGTGGTTGAGTAGGGTCCAAGCCCAATATGTGGGCCGAATCGCTTCAAACTGGGCTGCCTTTTGAATTCTGCCCTGATCAATGTTAGTGCCTAATGGGCTACATGGTATAACTGGCTATATATTAGGTAAGCTTTGCATAAGCTATAACCAATGTCACCAATTCAACTTTTACATGGTTATGTTTAGTAACAGGTTGACCTGAGTTCGACTCGAATTGACTCATCTGGATCCAAATGGGACTCTGGGCCTGATTCAGAAACTATGTATGTTGAAAAGTATGCAGTCCTCGGGGCTTGGACCCACATACACTGGTAAAGTGGACCCTCTGAGTCTTGTGCAGCTGTGCTGGACATTTGTTTTAAATTACTGAATAGAATAATATTCGGTTTATAAACATAAATATATATTATATTATACTGTAATATTTCATGCATATCACTTGGGTAATTGGATATTTTGGTTTGGAATCAAGTGGGCCTAGGCCTGGACCCAATTATCAATCTGGTCAAAAAATGGGGTTCCGTACTTTTTTTTTGTGTGAAAATCCTTGGGTAACCGGGCAAATGGAGGCCCATTGACATCCCTAGTTCTGTTATTTCTGCTTTTCTACTTTTGTCCTTGTCTTCCACGGTTCCACTTCGAAGTAGTTATTTTGTGGCACTAGATCCTCAGCAAGCATCTCAATTTTGGCATAACTATGGGCTGTTTTGCAGGCCTTTCTATGCAGCCCAGCTGTATCGGGTCTACCTTTGTTCAGTGGTTAGATAATCTGATGAGGCTGATTTTCTTGCCTAAGCCCTATCCTTGATGAGATCTTTCCATGCTTCCTACCCTCGGGCTATGAAATCAATGTTTTGGATAATCTGCTAGGCATGATCTAGGTGTTCCCTATATATGAGTATGCAGTTTGCTCATACAGATGAAAATGTTGCCTCCATCCTTTAGCGCCCCCCCAGAACATTGGCTGATTGATTTGTCTGCTGTTACGTGTTTTGGGAAGTGATGACATGCTGACACATTTTTCTGTCTTCATACACAAATAATAAAGTTCTTCCAGATTTCCCTTTCCCATTTCACATAATATATGAAGCAGTGATGTTTGCTTAATGTGAAGTGTTTGGTGTATGTATAGCTTTCTTATTTACTTTCGTCAATTTTTTTCTCCAATGTGCAGGGGACACTGAGGGACCTTTCAAAGGGCACACATGCCCAGGCCCATGCCCAGGCCCAGATTCACCAGAATCCTCCAAGGAACGTAAACAACGAGGTATGTATGCAGTATGCCCTCTACGCATTGTGTTTGAGGATCTTCTCTTTTGGTGTAAATTATCATACTTCTATATTTGTGGTGTCAATAGTAACCCTCTTTGGTGTGTGTTCTACACTATGACACCATGGTCTTGCTAGACCACATTTCTGTTGGTCATGTCTCATGGCTTTCGACATTTTTTTCTTCTTTTGGCAGATTGAAGCTGAAGCTGGTGCAAATCGGGGTGAGGATGTTGTTGCAATGCAGACCAATGCTGCAAATGGTCATGGCACCTCTTGATGTTGTTTCATGCATTTGTTGGCAGAGATAGCAGCTTCTGCTCCAGGATGGGGAATCAGTGAGGAGGCCCTTTTCTAAGGGCATGTACACCGCATTAAACATCATACACCTATAACACCAGATCCCTGAAACAATTTACATTAGGTAGTATTCCTTGCACTTCACAGTGAAGGTAGAAACACAGGATCTGCGAGTTAAACCATTGGTGCACTTAGGCCTGACTTGTAGTAAGCAATCTATTTCTCAGCGACTGTAGATGTGGTATATATGTATCTGAAATTGGTGTTTCATACACACATACTACCCGTTTGTGTTTGCATTGAGTTTGTAGATTATTACATTTCTAACTTTATTAATAGTAGCGCTGTGCATATTCTGATGCATCTTAGTTTTTAATGGTGACCCATCATCAATGTGCTAATTAGCTTAGCTGTGGGTTTTCACATAAAGTTTGTGCTACAGACATATTGCTTTTCTTACATTGTTCAGTGATTTGAGCTGTTTAGGTGGTGGGCCTCCTGGGCAGTCAGACTTGCCCAATGCATTATTTGATGCTGGTCTTAATGAGATTTTGGTTGGAGAGAACAGGAACCTTTTTCTTGTAAGAGTGATTTTCAAAGGTCCCACGCCACATGTAGCACAACTGCCCCATTCTAGATCTAGTTTGAAACTGGAGTTGGCCGTTTCGGAAGGGGTCACATTGGACTGGACTGAATCATGAAATATGGTTCCTCACACACCCTGAATTCAAGAATTAGGATGATCTGATTAAAGTGATAGTTGGCAAGTTCCTAGATCACATCATAATGCCATGTGAGGCCCAGGACCCACACTTGTATACATGGACCTCCACCCATCACGTTTCCCTATGTTCACATCATAAAGCCATTGTGGGCCTCATAAAAGATGGCCTTAATTAAAGATTAAAAAAACCCTTATTTTTTAAAAAAGGGGTTTCTATTGCTAAGTGTAAATTTGGCTGCGGGGTTTGCTTGGATGTATGACAATAAGCAACAAGAAGGAAAATATTTCTTACAGCAGGTGGTGCGAAAAATACAAGCAGGCACGCTGCACCTTAAGATTTGCAATTCAAAAGTGGCGTGACAATAGTCGATTATAAAACTGGGGCAAGCTGCATAGCTTTTATGTGTGTTGGGGCCTTGGGTTGTGGGGAAGGTGTGGATCATAGGTCAGGGTTGAAAGCGAAAGTATGATTACCTACCGATTGAGATTGTTTGCACCAACCCTCAATAATGTGCACACTCATTAGCGATATAACTCTAGTTTTTATACTTGGATAAGAGTAAGACCAAAAGGTCGCCTGATGAAACCCATCACAATTCATATGGAATTAATGAATGAATGCCTAAGGCTCCAATATCGAGGGTGGAGAGGCAAATAAAATAAAGATTTTTAAAGGTAGCATGCAACATTCAGCGTGGTCCAGATGAGCATCAAATTACGTTTGGTGTGAATTCACAAGGGAGTTGGGGTGTGGTGGGGTACATCAATTACATAGCTCAAACTGATCATAATCCCAAGGAAGTACCTGTTTCATGTTTAGAGCACAGGCAAAATACTGGGTCATTCAAGGGGGCCATAGTGGGCCGGAGGTGTATTAGTGATTGATACCTTTTCATCCCTCACAAGTCTTTCATCTTTCATCAGCCTACCCCTCTTATGCCATGTTTTTTCACAAGAATAATAAAATTTTAACCCACTTAAAAGGGATCAAATGACTTTTGAGATTTCTGGGGTCTCAACCCTTTTGCTTTTTGATCGAATTTGTGGATGCTTAAGTATAAAGGGGGATTTCAGGCCTTCCATTGAAAAGTTCAAAAATTCTCTATACAAGACTTTTTTAAATTCAAACAAAAAGAATTTCTAATTATTATTTGTGATGTTGGAAATGTCAGAGACATGATGTGATGATTGTCCTATTGGCATTTGAAAATGTCATATTTTTTTAATAGAACTCCAAATTTCAGTTATTTAAAAGTTTCATTTAACCTTTGAAAATTTCAAAATTTCAATTTCCTTGACATTTTCATATCATCCACCCAAGGGCAGAATTTAGGAATTTCATTTAGGGGACAACATTGTTGAATGCTCAATGGACAGGATCTGACAATAACCTTTGGAATTCTCAACACCCACAATTGTTGTTAAGTGTTTTATTTGTAAAAGTGATTACAAATGAATAAACAAGATGAATACCAAAAAAAAAAAAATGAAGAACATTAGTCAAGAGCAGGGTTGTAAAGGTGGCTCAACTGATATGTGGGCTTTAGCTTCGAAAACACATGGAGCCCGTATTCTGGGCTTGTGCCTAAATTTAGGGCCTATGGGCTAGGCTTACAAAATCCCAAGCCATAGGATTGGCTTCTGTTTAGCTGCACTTGCCCAATTAAGGCTCTGCTAATCCACATATATGTTGGGTCAATGGTGTACCACTCATTATTGAGGACATCGCTACACCTGGGTACTCTGTCACATGCTATAATTTATATAATATATAAAGTACAAAATTATAACACATATACAGTAAATGGGTACTTTGGAATGGCCCACAAGAGACCCACACCGCCGCCCAATTACTAATTCGGACTATAAAAATAGAAACTATGCAGTTTGCTTGAATTGGATCCGTCATTGAGATTCATTTTACAGTGTTAGGTGCCCCGTATCTCAATAGTAACTGAAAGTCCAATTCAGTCCATTTAAGAGACGGTAGCAGTGGAAAGAGAGTGGTGGTGGATGATGAGCGTGTCAAAGCTCTTGTTCATGTCCACCACGTGTACCTTTGGTCACTGATTGCTCCCTTCATTTACCATTCATTTATTTGAGAAGAATTCAGACCAAGAGAAGTGGAGAGAGAGAGAGAGAGAGAGAGAGAGAGAGAGAGAGAGGTAACCCACACACTAGAGACATTCCTGCAGGCCTACCTTAAAAGGTTAAACAAAGACAAAAGCTACCCACTCTCTCTCAAGTAATGATGGCAATGACTGAGTGATGTCTAATGCTCAATTCCCATGCAAAAAAAGATAAAAACCAAAACCATATTCTCTTGGTCTTGGCCCCCTTAAAAGCGAAGTAAAAAGAGAAAGGGCGGGGAAAAGTGCTGCTGTCCCTTGAAGGGAGTGATGGGCTTTTTACTGACAAAGAGAATCCATGTTGTGAACTTGAAAAGAAGAGCCCAAGAGAGAGTGTCAGCTTGATGGGCATGCGCTCTCCAATGGGCCCCTTCAATAAGACTAGGAATTTTGGGGTATTGGGTCCTTTCCCTTGGCGTTTTCCTACACCATCCCATCTGCTCTTCACCTCTTTCTTTATTATATCCAATTGCATTCTTCATCCAATAACCAATATTATACTGCTCTATGCTGTGTTGAATGAAAATTTGGATGCCATGTATCTGAATCCTAACTAGTCTAAAAGCATTTTCATGGTTTCAATTAAATCATAGCCTAAAAGTCGGCTGGGTCGACTCAACCCTAATAAAATTCTCTGATGATGTTAAGTCTTATGTGCGTGTGAGATAGACAAAGGAATGTGTTGGTGCAACCATAGGATTCTACACTTTGTGGATTTCAGTTTCAATGGAAGCGAGGAATTCCACATTTTACTCATTACGTAGAAAATCAAAATTCTTTCGATCAAGAAAACTGCATTCATTATGTTTTTTTTTTGAAATGATCATACTAAATAATGAATTAGTAGACTGCACGAAAAATCAAAATAATTTCTTTCTCTATTGTAGGATCCTCTTGTGTCACAAACAATGCTAAAGAGACCTTACTTTCATGTTCCATAATTGAGTTTAGTTTGTTTTAATCATAAAGCATTTTCGGTTTTAAAGTGAAAACCTTTTAAGGATACCTATGTTGAGGGGACAAAAAGCATTGATGATGACGATGATGATGACGGAGATGGAGCCCTTGGACCCAGGTTGTATTCTTGTTTGTACAAATATCAATTTATTTACCAACAACAAAAAAATATGTGACCTAGTTGCACACTTGAACCAAACCGCTGAGTCTTTCTATTCATACGGAGTCAACTGTGCACAAGATGAACCAGATTTGGGTTTTAAGAACTATGTGGAAAATGTTTAGATGGGCAAATATGTTGATCAATCTAGGCAGATCTAGCAGTTGGCCCGTTGGCAGAAAACTTGGGCTCGAACATTTCAACCTCCTTGATCAAGTGGTCCATCTTAGGGTTCTGTTGGTCCATTCACACAAAATTGAAATGTGCTGATCACTCGCCAAAGCGCCCTTATACAAGGGTTTATAGGGCTGATAATGTTGACAATGTTGTACTGGACTAACATTGGATCCCAAACCTCAATACAAAAACACCAACTCTAAACCTCAATACAAAAACACCGACTCTTTATTCTTTATATTTTTGTTCTCTCTCTCTGTCTTGTGCCATGGAATGTTTGTGTCTTCGAAGGGAGGGCACATACCATCATTCATTCTTCTTGGGGTTTTCCTCTGGCCATTGTGAAGTGAGCCAATGTACCAGACACCTGTGTGTGATTTTTTCCTTTGTTTTTTTTTTTTTTTGAGATGGTTGCATTGTACCACGTAAAAAATAATAATATCTGCTGAGACAAAGATTCACTTACACTATTTAAATATATGATTTCTGATACAAAGATTCTTATGTACTGTTTGGTAAGAAAAAAGGCAGTTTGTTGGACTTTTATTTGCAGGGACAGTGTGCTCTGCTGAGTGAAATAAAAGTTATTTTATCGAAAATATAAAAACTTGAGTTTTTTTTTTTGCAATAAAATACACAATCTAGCAATATTTTCAGAGCAGAGCAATCTTATATCCATATGGTATAACCAAAATTTGAAATTTTGGCTTAGGAGGAGGCAATATAATGTGGTCGTGTAAAAGTAGACTCAAACTGTAACACCTTATCTCACATCGTTTATAAATAAAATGTGAGTCTGGTATATATTGAATCTTGTAAATTACTACTAGTAATTTGAGGTTAAACATTTTGAGTTACATGACAAGCTCACTAAGTTATTGGGCCAGCGAGCTGAGTCAGAGTACACGAGCCTGTGAGTCAAGATAGAGGAATCTGTAAGGTGGAGTAGATCGTAACACCCATCCCATATAGTTTAGGAATGAAATATGAGTTTGGTATATAATGAACACTGTAGGTTACTACTAGTAACTTGGACTTCAGTATTTTGGGTCATATGATAGACTCACTAAGTTACTAGGCTAGTGGCCTATTCGGGTAGTAACAAGGACTATTGGAAAACTCTAAGCGTTCGACATAAAGTTATTTTAATTAATAGTATGTATGATTCAATTGAACAAAGCATGCCTACTAAAAGATAGCTCATTGGTGAGGCATCTCCCTCGTTATAAAAATAGTTAACATCAATCAATGGTTGTAGCTCTATTAATTAGGGACTAAGGTAATGTGTGTATGGGCGTGTGAGTGTTTATTCAAGACTAAGCAAAATAAAGAAAGCAAACTTGGCATATAATGAAAGCAATATAGATATTTTCCCCCTTCCCCAACCAAAAAAAATTTGGAAAATTCCCTATATTTTTGGTAATTTTGTGGCTTTATTAGATGTGCACCCACTCAACCTTCCCCAAGAATTACATGGAGGTTCCCCCAAGAGAATTTTTTTGGTCTGGCCTGTAAGTGTAGGCAACAACATAATGTCTTCACAAGTCTTATATATTTGAAATAGAGCTATTTCAATTAGTCCGTTTTGACAAATAAACTATTTTCTATATCTGATTCAATTAGAAAAACTAACTTTTCATACCAACAAAGTTATATGAAAAAGGTTATCTTATAGAAAAAGTAGTATTGAAAAATTTATCATAAAGTATAGGTGGTAAATACAAAGTTGTCATAGAGTGAAATTATATATACATATATATATATATATATAAAGAGCAAAAGATAGCTTTAGACACTAGTGAGAAAATTACCTATTGATTATTTTTTGAAAAGGAAGCAAAAGATCTTTTTTTTTAACCCAGCTAAGAAGGCTGAGATCCAAGATAGAGCTCGTATATGCTGGAAGAAAGTTCATAGAAGTTGAAAGAGAGCCTGAATACTTGAGGAAAAAGCCTATAGAGTGGAAAGGAGCCTCCATACATGGGAAGAAAGCCTATAGAGTGGGAAGGTAACCTGCATACATGGGAAGAAAGGTGGTGTGCCTAGGTTTTACCATGAAAATTGAATTAGAAATCTACATGAATATTACCAAATAGTTTAAAACACTCAAAATATCTATTTAAAACACTTTAACGTCAAATAGGTACAAAAAGTAGACTTGTCAGATGACACTTCAAAAAAAGGGTCGGTAAGTTCCCTCGTTACCAAAAAGAAAAAAAGGGTTCAAGAAAAGAAAATGTAGTGGTTGTACTTATTAATAATAACAAAAATTAGATACAACATTTTTACCATAACTCACATTATACAATTTTTAACATTTCAATTACTTAAATGTGATTTAATTTCTTTAACATTTTTCCAAATCTGAAAATGCCTAATGATTTTTCTCCAGATGATAATTTCGAAGAACCACACATGAGGCATTGGTGCTATGCAAGCCAATGATCATTTGGCCTTGAGCCTCAAAAAAATGTAAATACTTTTGGGTCATTTATTCCAATAGATGTGGGGCCATATTGTAGTGATCCAAATCGTTGAGATGATAGCCCCACCATAGAAGGGCAACCCCCTGAAAAATATTGTAGATTTGAAATTAAAGACATTTCTTGAGACATGTATTAAATGTTTTTTTCCTTTCATTTTGAGGCCACCAATCCATTCAAGAGAGAAATAGGATTATGAATAATGGATCTCATCATCATCATCATCATCAAAGCCTTATTCCAACCATGTTGGGGTCGGCTACATGAATTCTATTTCTCCATTCCATTTTATTTTGAGCTAAATCCTTCGATAAGTTAAACTTCATCAAATCTGAATCAATTATCTCCATCATTGTTTTCTTCGGCCTACCCCTATCTCTTGATGGGCCATCCATCTGTATAGCCAAACTTTTTCTCACCGGTGCCACTACCGGCCTATGCTCAATATGCCCAAACCATTTTAAATGGGTTTCTCTAATCTTATCACCTATTGGCACTACCCCTAAATGCTCTCGTAAGCACTCATTTCTAATTTTATCTTTCTTAGTTTTACCATACATCTACTTAAGTATTCTCATTTTCGCTATATCCATCTTATGAATATGTTTCTTCTTAATTGGCTAACATTCTGCTCCATATGTTATAGTTGGTCGAACCACTGTCCTGTAAAATTTGACTTTCAATTTCGTTGCATTCATCTGTCACAAAGCACTCCAAAAGCTAATCTCCACTTCAGCCATTCAGCTTTTATCATATGCTCCACATCTTCATCACTCTCCCCATCCCTACTAATCATCGAGCCTAAGTACCGAAAAGAATCTCTATGTGGTATCTCATGGGTTTCAATTTTGACATTGGTTTCAACACTTTGTATATGTCCGCTGAAGTTGCAATCCATATATTTTGTCTTTGTACGACTTATTTTAAGCCTCTAGATTCTAATGCCTCCCGCTATCTCTCAAGTTTTGCATTTACACCATCTTTTGATTTATCCACCAATACTATATCATCTGCAAATAACATACACTATGATACTTCTTCTTGAATATGCACAGTTATCTCATCCATAATTAATGCAAAGAGATAAAGGCTTAAGGTTAATCCCTTATGTAAAACCTATAGTTATGGGAAATCTACTTGTTTCTCCACATGTGGTTCTCACATTTGTTATTGCTCCTTTATACATATCCTTAAAAATCTTAATGTAACCTCTCGAAACATTCCTTTTCTTCAAAACCCACTAAATTAAATTCCTCGGTACCTTATCATAGGCTTTTTTTAAATCGATAAAGACTATGTGTAGATTTCTCCTCTTTGCTTGATATTTTTCTATTAATTGCCTAAGTGACTAATGGAACTCACATGTATGAAAATTGGAGAATAAAAAAAATTGTATAGTTGTACTTCATCTCAAAGAATGTATATATAGTTCCCTAAGCTTATATGTTTGAAACTTGAAAAAGACCGAAAAAAAAAACCCTACAATTGTGCTGGCTGTTACCCACATTTTATATGCCCAAAAGCTCCACATGTCTCTCATAGCTGCAAAATTACCTTTTCCCTTCTTTAGATTACAAAAAAAAAAAAAAAGGCGTAGGTTACCTAAGAAAGGGATTCCCAAACCTGCTAATGTTTAAATAAGAATTGACATGATAACAGAGGATTGTGGGGTTGGAAGGTCTTTCTTTAAATTAATACTATTTTTTTATTCGATTGATCGTAGAATGAATAGGCCGAAGAGGACTGAATAGAGGTGCAAAATTATGTGTAAATAAATGCAACTTATGTAAGGATTTGACATATAATAGATTAGAATTGAGAAACAAAATTCATGTAGCTAGCCCATATAACTAGAATACAGTTGTGATCATGGTGATGACCGTCCTTTTTTGAGTATTAATGTTTTGTTTTCATTGATATTTACACTTTTCGACCTTGAAAAATTACTGGTTGAGCTTCAAAATATCCTCATAGGTTTAAATACTTATACCTGTTAATCCCAAAATGCACATATCTCTAATTTGCACTTTGGTTTGAGACAAAATCAAGCACAACCTAGTTTCTTTTGATTGCAATATAAATTCAATAACAAAATGTTCACATCCTAAACAGTAAGCACTAACAAGAACCTCTAGTAATTTCAATAAATAACGCATAGATATAGATGGTCATGTTCTGCTGAGTGGTATTTTTCTTGGATTGTAGATTGCCTCAGTGGTAACATTTTTTTTTTTTCACCAATAGATCCTTTATGACAAATTAACTTCCTCACACTCACTAACCCCTATAAATTAGCGCGTTCCCTATTTTGGCAATAATCTCAATTATACTAACCATTGGATTATAATTTTGTGAGAAACCTTTAAGCTTTAAGACCCCTAAATCAATATTTTAATGATCTTCGCCCAAAATCATATCCACAATCAGATGATCCTCTCATGAGACCATTCCATCACACTATCATGCCGTGATTAGTATACATCCAAGCACAAAGATTTTAGAGTCTTATCTCTCATGCATTTCATTTGGTATATGTCCTAGTAGAACATGAATTATAGTTATATCTATTTATTTATCAATTTCTCTATCTATTGATAGAAAAAAAAAACCGCCAAACTTGAAACTATTTTAACTTGTCAAATAAAAAGACTTCATTGAAAAAAATAGGCTAGTAATTATTTTTAAAAAGTTTTCATATCCCAACACTTGAAATCTAACATTGAAACATCTTCAGTTTGGAAGATTCGTTCAAGCTATTGTTCCTTTTTTGCCTAAGCCTCGGTCCTTACAGAATTTTTTCATCATCCCTAACATCATCGTAGTCTTGCATTGTGTTGGGGGGGGGGGGGGGTGGTGGGCGTGGCTACATTTATGTGCACACCCACTTCAGTGACTCTCTCTTTTTCTCTCTCTATATATGTATAAGGGACTTAGAGTCCTTTTGTGATTAAAATAACTATTTCAAATACATAAAATATAGAAAAAAACCGTAGTAGTACAAGTGCAAATTGTAAATTCCAACTTACAGAAAGTGCAGTCAGAATAAGTTATGTTGATAATCAAGGCTAGTGTTTAACACTATGTTCTTAAGACAAAATTTGTCTCTTCTGTGGTGTTTACAATGTATAGACGTCTGTCCCCCATGATACAATAATCAACGTGATACAAAAGCAACACTTCAATCTGTATTATTCAGTGAACAAAACAGTGTTCTTACTCTCTCAAACAGGCTGTGAATGCTGAAGAAATTATTTAAAATTCGATGCACAAATGTAGAGACGAGATGGCTTTAAATAGATGAACTGGTAACTATTCTGAACAGTCAATAGATACCAAGAATAGATATTTTTATTCGATTTTGTTAAATAAAAATAATACAGCATAGTTCCGTGGAGGAGACACAACTGTGTACTTGTGTCTATTAATAGAGGGGACACAACTGTTAGAGGAGATACTACTGTTGGTAAAAATAATTTTTTCAACAAAGGTATAATTAGGAAGCAATCTATATGGAGGCTTATGACACAACCTAACCCGATTGGACCCGGCATGCTTGTGTGTTGGCTGTGGTGTGATGTAGATCCTCCCTACGGGATAAAATATGGGTGCCCCTTGGGGTCGAAACTATATTTTCACACTTAGTGTATATAAACATACACACACATGCATACACACACTTTAATACACAAGCAATGTGGATTTTCTTCTTCTTTTCTTTATTACCATATGCAAGCAACTTCAAGTAGTCACTTTGGAGATCAATTTCTCATTCACATTTTAATAGTTTTTAATGAACAATGGTTTGGGTTTAATCTCCTCATAAAGGAGAACACATTAGCACTTGGACATGCCTTAAGAGACATGTGGGACTCACACCTATTGTGGTCCAAAGTTGACCCAAAAAACTATTTTTCCAATAATCCCCCACGTAAATGAAAATTGGTTGTATTATGATGCGAATGATAATGCTGACACTAGGAAAGAGTAAAGTGAGAACGTCACTGTATAGGGATAGATAGCTTTTGACCTTAAATCTTCCTTTGAGAAATTCTATCGCATTTACTTGCTAATCGGTGAATATGATGTTTTGAACCGTTCAGCTTTCGTGTGAACTAAGACAATAGAACTTACACAGTTTCTTCCTTAACACAATTCATTTTCATGATTGTGTTTATTTTGGTCCTGAACAAACCTGGTTTTTATTAGTGCTTGAGAGAATTCAATATTAGAAATTCTCATGGAAGCGGCCTCTTTACACTCACATAGGTGACTTCTTGTTAAGAGTCTCCTACTATACCCCACTTGGTTTACCAAACTATAAGAATCATTAAAAGTATAGTTTATCTTAATCAACACCGCAGGCATCACTATATCATCATAGGAATGGGAAAGAGAGGTTATCTCCATAGTGATTCTTCTAAGTCACACACAACTCGGTTGTCCCATTGAACCTAGATCTTCGGATCTTCAGTAAGTTAGGTTGGGTTGCCATTATGTCAACTTTTAAATAATAGGTTTTAAACCCATTCCCCTCGATGAGCTGTATATTAGCCATTTGGTTAAACCTTTTGTTAACGGATTTGCAATATTCTCTTTTGACCTTATGTAATCAATGGATATGATTCTATCTGAGAGCAACTGCCTTATGGTGTTGTATTTACGACGTATATGCCGAGACTTACCATTATACATCTTACTTTGTGTCATACCAATTGCAAATTGGCTGTTGTAATGTATACATATTAAAGGCACTAGTGTTGCCACATAGGAATATCTTCTAGGAAAAGACAAAGCCACTCTGCTTCCTCTCCTGCTTTATCCAAAGCAATGAATTCTGATTCCATTGTGGACATAGTAATGCATGTTTATTTAGTTAACTTCTGTGATACAGCTACACCTCTAACTGTAAACACATATCCACTTGTAGATTTTGAATCTTTATGTTAGATATCCAACTTGCATCACTGTAGCCTTCCAATACAGTTAGATATCTCGTATATTGTAGTCCATAGTTAAGGGTGTATCTCGTATATCGGAAAACCCTAACTATCACTTCCTAATGATCTGCCCCTTGGTTAATTGTGAATCTATTCAGTTTTCCAACTGCATGTACTATGTTTGGATGAGTACAATTCATGATGTACATTAGATTCCTGAGTATACGAGAGTATTTTAATTGGGATATGTTTGCACTGGTATTTTTAGATAGATGAAGATTTATATCAATCGGCGTCTTAGCTAGACTGCCATTATGTTTACCAAATTTCTCAAGCACCTGTTTGATATAGTGTGACTGAGATATCACATGACTATCAGATGATCGATAAACTTTTATTCCTAATATAACATCTGTAACGCCGATATCTTTCATGTCAAACTCTTCATTCAACATTTTTTGATATATTTAATCATGTTAGCATCACTCTCAAGAATAAGTATATCATCCACGTATAAATATATCATGACAAAGCCATGTATTGTATTTTTCATATACGTACATTTATCATATTCATTGATTCTATACCCATTGAACATCATTACCTTGTCAAACTTTTCATGCTATTGCTTTGGTGCTTGTTTTAAATCATAAAGAGATTTAATAAGCCTACACAACTTCTTTTTTTGGCTAGGAACTACGCCTTTTTAGTTATTTCATATAAATCTCCTCATTTAATTCGCTATTGAAGGAGGTTGTTTTAGTATCCATTAGATGCATGTCAAGGTTATACAAAGTTACAATAGCTATTAACATGTATATGGATGATATTCACATAACCAGTGAATACCTATCGAAGTAATCTATACCTTTTGTTTGCCTATATCCTTTTACAACAAGTTTGACTTTATATTTATCAATTGATTCATTTGTTTTTATCTTTTTCTTGAATATCTACTTGTACCCAAGAGGTTTACAACCAGGTGCAGGATCCACTAGCTCCTATGTATGATTTTGTAGGATGGATTCTACTTCATTATTCATCGCCTTTTTCCATTGAGGTGCTTTCAGTGAAGGCATTACTTCCTTGAAGCTTTGGGGCTCCTTTTCTAACAGATATGTTAGAAAATATGGGCCAAAGGATATTGTGGTCCTTGTCTTTTTACTGCGTTTAGTTTTGGCCCCTTCAATTGTAGACTCATGGTCTTTATCATTACTAGCCGCAGTATTATAAGTTCTCTTCAAAGAACTTGTCTCTAAAGTTGATTTACATGGAAATATATTTTAAAAAAATGGTGCATTTTGTGACTCTATGATTGTATTAACATGCATATCAAGAATATCAGATTTTTGTACTAAAAAGTGATACGCACTACTATGATGAGTATACTCGATGAATAAACAATCAATAATTTTAAGTCATATTTGAACATTTTTTATAATAAAAATAGCTACCTTGGCTAGACACCTCTACACTTTCAAGAATTTATAGGATGGTCTTCAACCCTACTATAATTCATAAGGAGATTTTTCTGTTTTCTTATGAGATATCTTATTGAGAATATAATTTGTAGAAAGCATTGCTTCCCCCCACAAGTTCTGAGGCAGTCCAGAACTAAGCAACATAACATTTATCATTTCTTTTAGAGTTCTATTTTTTTGTTCAGCGTATCATTTTGCTAAGGTGAATAAGGTGCAGTAGTTTGGTGTATTATGCTATGTTGTGAATATAACTTACCAAAAGGTGATTCATATTCCCCACCTCTATCGCTCTTTAGAGCCTTAATCGTTTTGTTAAGTTGATTCTTAGTTTCATTCTTATACTGTATAAACATCTCCAATGTTTCATCCTTATTTTTAGTAAGTAAAGATGACAATAGTTATTACAATCATCGATGAAAGTTATGAAATACTTTTTACCACCTCTAGTTTGTACATATTTCAAATTACAGATATAATTATGTATAAGTTCTAGAGGTTCAGTACTTCTTTTAATAGAATGGAAATGAGTTCTTGTGAGTTTAGCCTCTACACATATTTCACATTTATGATTTAGATCAATTTTAAACTTTAACAAGCATTTCAAATTTAGTAATCTACGTAAAGCATCATAGCCAAGATGCCCTTGTTTACCATGCCATATGTTAGAAGACTTAATAAAGTAAATAGAAGAAGAATTCTTATTATTCTTAGAGGCTACAATAGTCGTTACATTCACTTTGAATAGCCCTTCGCTTATATAGCCTTTCCCCACATATATCACACTCTTAGTGAGGATAACTTTGTTGGACTCAAATACAAGCCTGAACCCTTTCTTACTCAATAATGAACTGGAAACAAGATTCTTGCGAATGTTAGGCACATGCAGTATTTCATTAAGAGTAAGTTCTTTTTCCGAAGTTATTTTCGGCACCACCTTTCCTAGACCTTCAATTTTAGAAGTCGAAGAGTTGCCTATGAATAGTTTTCCCAAACAACAATTCGATATGAACAGAACACATTCTTGTTCGCACATATATGGTGAGTGGCACCTATATCTACCAACCATTCCCGAGTATTTCCAACCAGGTTTACTTCGGACACCACAATAGAGATGCTAATGTCAGAAACATTCGAGGAAAGTTTCTCCTTTGTGGTCATATTGGCTTGTGCAGGCTTCTTGTCGGCAGTTCTTTGAGTTTTACGTTTACGGCAGTCATTTGCACGATGGCCAACATTGTCACAAATGAAGCACTTTCCTTTAAACTATTTTGGATTACCACCTTGGTTTTGGCCACTTTGGTTTTCATGCTTCTTCTTTTTGTTGTTATTCTTGTGCATATGTTCGACTACATTTGCTTTGGATTTCATTGAGTGAGCATTGTTTCTCTTTTTAGATGTACGGTTATCTTCTTCAATTCTTAATCTTACGATTAAGTCTTCAAGACTGATCTCCTTGTGTTTATGCTTTAGGTAATTTTTAAAATCTTTGCAACTTTGTGGTAGCTTTTCAACTATAGTAGTAACTTAGAAGGATTCACTTAAAGGCATACCTTCTACATGAATCTCATGGAGGGACTTGAAGATCCTACACTTGACTGATTACAGTCTTGGCATCTATCATTTTGAAGTCAAGGAAGTGGCCAACTACAAATTTCTTTGTACTGGCATCTTCCATTTTATACATCTTATCCAAAGAGTTCCGCAACTCTTTTGTAGTTTTGATTGAACTATATACAATGTATAATGTGTCCTCCATTCCATTCAATATGTAGTTCTTATACAAGAAATAAGAGTGGTTCCATGCAGCATTGCAGCAACCATTTGCCTATCACTCTCATGTTCTTTGAGAGTAGGAGCCTCTTCATATAGGAACTTAGCCAAATTAAAGGTAGCCAGATAAAACAGCATTTTCTGTTACCATCTCTTGAAATTTGCCCCTTTGAATTTTTTTGGCTTCTCCCCATGATTAATAAAAACATGGGTTTGAACAATAGGGGTAGGAGGAATGATAGTGATTGAAGATACCATTCTGTTTAACACAATAGTTGTAATATGATATAAAAATAATGCAGTATATGGTATTAATAGTCAGAGGTAGAGTGTGAGAAATAATATCAACAATCCTATAATAAAATTAGAACTGTTCAAACAAAATTTTATTTGCACAACAGAGTTAAAACTTTATTGGTTTAAAAAGACTGAGAATAAAAAAGTAAATTTTTTTGCAAAACTCAGTTTGTACTAAAAGTGACGAAGTGAATTCTGGTTTTTCCGAAATTGGAAACAAAACTCAAGAACCACAATGGAAAGATTTCAAGAACTTTTTGTCTTAAGTTTGTAAGGGACTTAGAGTCCTTTTATGATTATAGTAACTGTTTCAAATATAGAAGAAAATTACAGTAGTACAAATGCAAATTATAAAATCAAACTTACAGAAAGTGCAGTCAAAATAGTTTATTTTGACGATTAAGGCTAGTGTTTAACATTATGTCTTTAAGACAAAATTCGTCCCCGCTGCGTTGCTCATGGTGTACGTACGTATGTCCTCCAGGATACAATGATCAACACGACACAGGAGCAGAACTTCAATCTGTGTTGCTCGGCGAACAAAATTGCAGTCTTATTTTTTCAAACAAACAATGAATGCCGAAGAATTTATTCGAAAATTCGATGCACAAATGCAGAGGCTAGATGACTTTAAATAGATGAATTGGTGACTGTTTTGAATAGCCAATAGACACCAAAAACAGATGTTTCTGTTTGGTTTTGTGAAACAAAAATAATACAGTGTACTATGTCTGTTAATAAAGGGAACACAACTGTTGGTAAAAATAATTTCTCCAAAAAAGATATAATTAGAAAGCCATCTACATGGAGGCCCATGACTTGACCCAACCTAACCCAACCCAACCCGCCCGCCTGTCGGCAACGGTGCGCACTTGTGTTGGTTGTGGTGTGATGTAGGTCCTCCCTCTTGGATAAAATATGGGTGCCTCTTACGGCCCAAACTATATCTTCACACTAGTGTATATAAACACACACACACATACTTTAGTACATAAGCAATGTGGGATTCCCTTCTTCTCTTCTTTGTTACCATATATAAGTAACTTCAAGTAGTTACTTTGGAAATCAATTTCTCATTTATATTTTAATAGTTTTCAATGAACAATGATTTGGGTTTAATCTCCTCATAAAGGAGAGCACATTAGCACTTGGACTCGTCCCAAGAGATGTGTGGGACCCATACGTATTGTGGTCCAAAGTTGACCAAAAAAGTCATTTTTCCAACAATATGTGTGTTTGTGTTATAAGTTGAGCTTGAGTTCATGCTTGGTTAGAGTCGAGGCACTTCATTGATTGATCCCGAGCCTCCTCTGCCTAATTAGCTCAAGCTTAATTCATTTTTCAAACAAATTAATTTGTAAAATAGGCTAGTTTGAGCATGTGCCTATACAAAGCTCTTGGGTAAAGAAAGTAGACTATAGGTAAGGAAGGTGTCATGTCAAGGGTTCGAAATGTGGTAGTCAGGTAAGAATTGACTCATCTAGCTTGAACATGGACTAAATGAAAATAGTTCAAGAGATAGGTTGACTCATTGATAACCCTATATCCAAGTGATCGCAATGGTAAAAAAGGTCTAAATTATGTTAGACCAAAATGATTAGATAAGTGCCCAACGGCCATAATCATGTCTTTCCAACTTATCCGTAAAACTCCCGTTAATTTTTAAACTCTAATTAGCTAATGGGGTCAATCCTCTGTGACTTTGTGGGACTTATCTACAATTCTCACAAAAATTTTATCTCATAAATATTGCTAGACATATAATCTGAGGTCATCAATCGAATAAACTAAAACCTTTCTCTTCATTTAGTGACCATTGAAGGCTTTAGATTTTCTCTGTGAGGTCCAACAAACATGCCATATATCCAATTCCATGATCAAAATAGCACAGTATGCATGCATGTAAAGTATCGTGTTGGTGCCTGCACGTATCTCTTGCAGGCAGCCTAATGCCAAATGTTTTAAGTCTTTCAACAAACGGGCTCAGCAATCGAGGCCCATGCCTTGAAATCAGGCCCAGCAAATAAACAGGTCCTGAAGAACCCCTCCCACTGACCCACATGCATGTCATATCTGTCATGTCATGTCATGTATGGATTCGATACATGCATGTACCATATTCTTATTCTCTGCTGATTTCTTTTTGTCACGGTCTGTTGCTGGTAGTACTATATTCTGTTTCCTGTTTTCTCTCTACCGTTCTTGTAAATGTTAAAACGGTAGCCAATATAATATTCGTACAAAGAATGTCTATCACAAACATGGACACACATGGTGCAAGTGTGTCTTATACGGGCACCAACCACTGTCACACAAACTCTGAGCACATTTTCAAACTTTGGGATTCTTCAAAGCTACCATTGACGATCTCATCAACATCAGATGATTAAAAAGTTCAAAATTTAGAAAAAGTTTAAAATACATTAAATGTTGCTTATTAGATTGTTTAAAACTCATTTGAGTTGGCTTTAGCCATCCTAGATGCTCTTCATATCTCTTTTACTTGTTCTTTGCCAGGGGATCCAATGATGGAAAGTGTGTTTTTTTAATGCCATTATATCGGTGAGTCCAATTTAATTAGGTGAGTATGTAGAAAATTCAGCTCTACTTTAACTCAAGGGAATTTTTTGTCATGTTAATTGGTCTGCTAATCTGCTAATGATATAATGAATGCCCTAGTCAAACAAGAGTAGATGGAGTTTTTTTTTTTTTTTTTTTTTGGTACAAGAGATAGTTAGAGTCAATGTACTGGATTGGAGGCATCCCTTGTGTAATTGTATCTTGCATTTCTTTGTAATGCTCTTACACCTAGACTAGTTTGCTCCTGGGCCTTTTGGTTTTTTAAGTTGTATGGACCCTTTATTCATTCAATATAATCTTTTAGTTACCAATAAAGTTTCTTTTTTTTTATAGAAAAACTCATTTTGGGTCCTCTCGCTCAATCAAATTGACTCAACTTGACGCATCATTGCATTATTAGGTGTCAAACTACCCGGGCCATCAGATAAAGTGACCCGCGTCAGATGGTAAGGTTCTTACTTTTTGAGTTTATAAGTTGATGGACTAGATTCAACACGAAGGTGGTCAAGTTGAGTAAGTTAAATTACCTTGGCTGAGTTTGGTCGAATACCAGGGACATATTTCTTTAGTGGAATTTAATAAATTCTTATTTAGGGAACTTTTGAATTTTCAAACACAGTGAAATCTATAGATGCTCTTTCGTATTTGAGCATCAAAAAATTTCACCAAAATACAAAGAGATTGAAATTTCAAAATTCATTTATGACATTTGAGATCTATTAGGTGGTCCAAGTTTCAAAATTCTTTTGAGGAAAGATGGAGTTTGCAACATGAAATTTTTATTAGAAATTCTATCAAAGAAACAACCCAATTAAGCCATATTTGCCCAAGTTAATTAAATCTATGTATTACCTTCCAAGTAAAGTTCTTTGGGTTTTTGGACTATGGTTTGTACTTTTTAAAACTGTTGAGATTGATTTTATGCAAAGTAAGAATATTGTGAAAAACCTTGCAAAAAAATAGCAAGATTCTCTTTGTGAAAAATATTTTGAAAAACAAACCCACATAATATTTAAATTATCTAGAATCATCATTTTCGTAGTAATTTTTTTTCAAAAAGACCTATATTTGTAATACTAATATCTACTAAATCAACAGGGTAGTGGGACCCATTGTAGATAGCCAATAGACAAAAAATTTTATTCAACAACCACTAATTGCGACTATTCAATCATTTATCCACACTCGTGAGTCATCAATTCATATGGGCGGGGCACATTGGGCTCCACGTTTTATTGGTACTGCTTGTCATACTAAAAAATGGTACGGATACAATGGATTACTGGTAATGGGCCCACCTGAATATGGATTGCTGGTAGTGTCCCACCTGAAAGTTAAAAAATAATTGGGAATGATAGAAAAAAGAGTGCAGTCCTGGGACACAGGACCCCATAATCTCTCCACGGTCCAGAGTATCAAATAATGGCTCAGCTTTTCTTGTTTATGTTAGCGGAAGATGATAGAAACAGTGATTGCAGTATTATTACCTGCCCATGTCATGTCTTGTGAGCAATCAATCCATTGGATTTTAACTTTTGTGTTAACCTGCAATCCAATGGGCCTGTGCTGGCCGGGTCTATTCCAAAGGGAACCAAGGAGAAGACTCCTCAGCGTTCACTCTTTTTTCTGAGATGGCAACCCTCAGAAAAGGTTGCTGCCACTGCCACTCTCTTTCCTCCCCGGCTGCATTATTTCTTTTGTTTTTTCAGGCCCCTTGGAGGGCTGGCATTGCATATCTATTGCCATCATCATGTCACTTTATTCAAACATGAAGAATCCACGGGCTAGGAGCTCTTCCGTTTTTTAACTGTCACAAAAGGAATAAGAATGAGGAATAAACCAGTGGGTACCTTGGAACACGGAGGTAGGGTACAAACTTCAAATCCTTTTGATTATTAATATCATTTGTTAGTTATTAGTTACTAACAATACCTTGTTAGATAGAACCACCAGACAAACAATTTTGACTGAAGTGCTAGAGACCAATCCCTAGTTTAGGATTAAGAGATAGTTTACCATTCCTCCCATGTAAAAACTGAAGGGCCTGTTTGGTTAGTGGCTTTTTTTAACTAAACATTGGATATGTTGGGAGTTTCTAACAGTGTTTCAGCATATCCCCTATGAATTTCAAATGTATTTGACTTCAGAATTTTAGATATCGGCTCACATAAAAGCCCACTTTTACCATTTTTTATGCTCACAATTCTAGCATTCACAATGATAGAGAGGGCCTGGTGTCACATCTTGTGTAAGGTCCCGACCCGACTTAATTGTAATTTATATTAATTAAGTTTGATTTTTTTTATTACTATGTGTATTTTAATCTTAATTCATATTGTTTTTAATTTCTAGTGAGTCTCAGTTGGATAGGTAGTTGGGGTTCGGGCTTTACTTAGGTAGTTAAGGATCTTTTATAAATTATTCCTGCATCATATTGACATTTCATTAGTTGCATCTTGTGTAAATTTTTGTATAGACCATCTTTTATGTTTGGCTCAACTTGATTCGGACCCAATTTGGCCCAATTGAGGCCATGTGACCTAAACTATAATTATTCTAAAAACTTGGACTTGCATATAAACACCAGGAAAATTTTCATTTAAAAGGAGAACCCAACGTCTTCTTCTTTTTCTTCTTCTCACTATGTTCGTTGGAGCCGTTCCCTCTCTTCACCTTTCTTCATCTTCACTTCACCTTAGAGCTGGAAACAAGGATTTGGAGCTTACATGCAATAGTAATAGCATCCACCCATCCTCTTTTTCTTCCTTTGGGCATCTCTTTCTTAGAAATCACAATCTTCTCTAAGCTATAGTCCTTAAGGTGAAGACTTTACCTCCATTTCATTTCTTTGGACTTAATAGAGTCAAGAAAACTCAATTACACAACATGCATGCATTCTACATTACATTCACCTTTTGCATGTCTTCCATGTAGAAAAGCCGCCTTCCGTTGAGGCTTTCCCCATAATCACACACTAAGGAGGAGTTGAGTAGGGTCAAGCACTGTGTTAAGGTAAGTATTGGAGTATATATGGTACTGCATGTATATTTAACTAGTTGACTCTTGGATTGATCATTCAAAGTTTAAATTACAACTCTTTCCTTTTTGAAATGAAGCACACATGCATTGCATGGAATGAATTAGATTATGATTACGAAAGGTAGGTGTTGGGATGAGCATTTAAAACTTATGGTGGTATTTAGAGGCAATGAGAAGCTCACTGTAACCCTTTGAACTGAGAATTTCGTACTGAACTCAAACTTCAGGACCACTTTCAGGATTTCTGAAGCTTATGGTGAATCTACGGCTAAGCCGTAAATGTGTACGACTCAAAGTTCTAAGAGTGCCAAAACCCAATTTTGGTACTACGGCTAACCCCCGGCTAAGCCGTGGAATGAACTATGGCTAAGCCGTAACAACCCCGTGACCAAGTAGTAGGCTATTCTACGGTGAACCTTCTAGAGCCCCAAAATCAAGACCTTCTCTATGGCTCATGCACGGCTACACTGTGAACTGTGCTATCGCTAAGCCGTAACCTAGCTGCAAACCTAGCCATACGCTTAACTCAGCTAAACTGTATGAAAACATACAGTTGAACCGTAATTGCACATGAAATTAAGGAGAAAACTTGAGCCACTCGGCTAAGCCGTAAGATATATACAGGTAAGTCGTAAGAACATTGTGAACCTAGGATTTTAGGGACTTTCAATGACCTTGTAGGGCTTTAGTAATGGCACATTCTTTCTAACTAGATTAGCCCAATGGTGATCAAATGATAAGGATGACGAGTGTGGAGCTGTCACTCATCTCCTTCGATTTTTCGGATGACTTCCTGATGTCACTTCATGGGTGTAAGCATAAGAAGGTATTTTTTACATACACAATGTAACGTCAAGACTTGGTAACGCAATGACACTGGACGTCTTATAAATACATCGTGTTGAATGACCTTGGGGATCACGGATTAGCTAGCATAGGGTTGGCTAGTAATTATCCTTGATGCTCACAAACTCTAAATGCATTCATATTGTTAAGTAACTTTACTCTCAACATGATTTAGTCTTGTGCTCATTCTTCCTAGCTAAGGTTGAAAGGGTTTGAGCTCTATTTGCTCAATTACGTATGCATTATTTAATTATCAGTTACCTTGCTAATTCCAATTTCTATGACCTGCATATAATCTCAAGACTGAACTCCCTTATGTACGATATGATAAGTATGACTGAGATGTATGAAAGATATGAATTTGAGTCAGTTTTGATATGTTGAGTCGACACCATTTAGCTTGTACCCTTATTAGGTTCGACGGGACCAAATTTGGGTCCCCTTATGTCGTTCTGCAGTAGTCCACGGAGGAGTTGTCGGCGCTCATCGGGAAGCTAGTCTAATCCCCTAGTGTCCCATATGTATGCTCTCATCATATGATATGTTCTCTCTTGGGAGAATATAGTTTTGTGAATGCCAACTAGTATGTATGATATCATATTTATTATTTGTTACACATGCTTACTCATGCACAATATGCCTAGTGTATGATTATTACCTTCTTTTAATCAATATATATTTTTTAATTCATTTGATACAGCATAATGGTCTTATATATCTCTATACTTGCTTAACCGTCATGTTAACAATATTACCCTTAGTGTTACAGGTACTGAACCCAACCCAGTAAGGCGAACGATGCACCCCGGCAGGAACCTCAATGGAACCTCGGAGAGTAGATGAGTGAAATGGAGACGATGTCTTCTATTAGTTGTCTCATGAAGAGCAGCAATGGGTTTTCTTTGTTGGGTTGTTTAGCTTAGACATGCTTAGACTATGGTTGTTCTTGCACTTAGTAATTTGATAGACACATATATAATTTTAGATTTGTATATGCTTAAGTAATTGTTGTCATGTAAATGTGGATAGTTAAATACAGACTTATTTATGAAATGGATGATGTTTCGGTTGTTATTGCATATGATCATTACAGATGTATTACGTAGGCTTCTGCTTTTTGTTGAATGTAATTTACGTGTTGGAGAAATTTCTCTATATGTTCCTGTGGAATCTCCCTTGTAGTAATTGTGTGTGTTTTTACATGTATAGATTATTACAGGATTACGTATGTACACCCCGTGGGGCCCATTTTAACCCCAATTCTCGGGATCGGGGTGTGACACCCTGAGCCCGAGCTTAGGGTAAAAAATCTAGGCCCTTGATGCGGCAGGCATATCCTATAATAATTCTCGTCGTATTCAGCCAAACATGGACCACTACAAAGAAAATTTTTATTACATTTATATGTGTGGAAGATCCTTATGCACGAATAATCATTCATCAATTGAAAATATGCAGAAACCATGTGCTTATCATGTATTTTTATGATCCTATAATAGTGGAGCACACTAAAAATTATCAGCTTAACATTCCATATGTAAGTTCTACTTTTACTAAATGACTTAGTTAATACCCAAGCATGCTAGATGTCCATATGCATACTAAGAAGTTCGCTACGAGGGCTTAAGTGTGGAGTCGATAATGGTCTTATGATCAGGTGCATGCCATAAACAGTCATATCAATGTATAAAATCCATGAAACCGAACTAGGATAATGAAAAGGATCATCCATGCCCAAATTCTAATTGTCTGAACCACGACGAGCTCGCGACAATGCCCTTAAAAGGCAACCTCCGATACTTACTCAAGGTCTACTGTGGATACCATAGTGGTAACCTCCGTTCCTTGATTGATGCGTTGGTCTAATTCTAAGAAGGGTCCTGTAACACTAAGAGTAATACTTCAAATATCATGTTTGGCAAATTTAAATGAATGTTAAATCTTAGTACACAGGTACTAGTAAAATTAAGACATGATCATTAAAGATGTTAGAAATGTGTTTTAAGCATATTATCATATATGAAATATGAATCAGAATCCAGATAATATGAAACTTGCTAATTGGCATACCACATCGCTCGTTTCTTCGAAGAGCATGTATAATATAGTGACTTGAAAAGGAATTGTATGGCGATCCCAATCTCCAAAGGAGTGTCGACTTATTCCAACTTGTAAACTATTGTAGTAGGGTAACATGAATCATGTAATCAACTCATACTTAACTCAAAAAGCCTAACAAGAGCTGTAGTTAGTGGTGCCGATTCAATGGATCAAGAATGATAAAGTTACTTGTATACTTGTACTCACACTTGTTTGCTTAACTTGCTTGCATGACTTACGTTACATTTGCATTTGATATTATGTTAGAGACAATAGGCGAGTAATAATGACAATAACGATAAATAGAATGATAATCAATGCATATGATAAGACATGATAAGATCATGAAGGTAAATGAATGAGATGTATGAATGTTCATTTATTGTAGTTCAATGATGAATTACTAGCCAATCTATACTAAGATGCCTTGTGTCCCAAGCTTTCTAACTTGGATGACCATAAGGTCCTCAATGTCAAGTACTACTATTTCTTGGAGTTGCATTGTATATAGGGCGAACATTGGATTCTTATGCCCCTTCACAAGTGGCATGGCTTTAGAACTACTAGGTACATCTAACAAGGAAGGGTGACAGCTCTACACTTCCCTTGTTGTATTAATTTTTCCATTGGTCAAGTGTTGATGAGAACGTGTCTTTAGGTAAGACTCTACAAAGTTATAAGGGTAACTTTAGAGTCTAAGGCATAGATTAACCCCATGGTAAGCTTAGTTATAGCCTATAGGCATTTAGTTAGTGTCATCTAATCCGGATTAGACTCTACCAGAATTTAATTGTATTAAAAGTGCTTTAAATACCCAGGTCGCACTCGAGCGCGGTTGAGCATGCGCTCGAGTGCGTGCTTATCTGTGCAGTCAAGATCTCTCAATTTTTACTCATTGTTCTTGTTTCACCCTTACATTCACCTATAATAAATTTCCATAAATTCCCCATTTCCATCCTATGGCATCTAAAAACATTCCCTTTCTCCCATCATAGATTCCCATTCAATGGTTCTTCTAAAATCTACTATTCATTCATCAACCACCACTTCCATTCATTAGATTTCCCCCAAATCCATTATTCATACCACAAAAATTCACTGGATTTTCCCCAAATCCTAAATTCAGACCACAACCATTCATTAACATCTATTTTTAAGCCATTTCATAAAACGTACAGCATTAAATGAACTGTTAAAGTATTAATAAATATGGATATAACTTGTAGATTCAAGATCTAATCATGTATATATTCTAAAATTCATTTATACGTGCCTTAATCTGAGATTAGCCTTAATCCAAGTCAAAGTGGCAAGAACCCCCAATCTAAGTGGCAAGAATCCCTAATCTTTAGCTTAATCCAAGGCCCTAATCATGAACGCATGAGAAAAGACAAGATTATTGATGATGATTGCTATGAAATGAGATTTGCATTCAATGATTGGCACAAGTTTCGAAGGAAGTTGTGTTCTTATACCTTGGAATATGTAGAGAAGAAGACAAGTTCTTTTCCTCTATTTGGTAAGCTCTAAGGTAGCATTTTCCTTCCAAACAAATACTAATGGGGCAAAAGAGAGGTGGAGAAGAAGGTGGGTAGCCCTTTAATGAGAGTTAGCAGCTTCTCTCTTAGTTTGAAGGAGAAGGAAGGAAAGCCTCTAGCTTACAAGTTGTCGAGAAGAGAAGCAAGGCTTTCCAAACAAATAATCTTGAAAATGGTGAAATGAGTGATGCAGAAAAAGATGGTGGAGAGGAAGATAGTTGAGTTATTTTCTCTCAATGGAGAGAGGTAAGCTCACACACACTCTCTCTAATGGTGAAGAAGTAGGCAATGAGGTGGAGGTAAAGAGACAAAGCTAGGGTTTTAGCTCAAAGAGAAGGGTTTGCTTTTATTCTTGGGATTTTTTTAATGAAAATACTTGGGATTTCTAGAAAAATTGCATTTAGGCCCGAGTCTTTGGTTAAATTACACAATAGGTTATATGTCTCTCTTAAAGAGAACTTAGGCTTAGTGGGTTCCCATGCAGATAATTGTATGTTAATGACATGATGAGATAGTGCATGACCATTAATTATATGTGGAGTCCATCTAATCTACTTAAGCACATTTTAGGTCCAACCCCTTACCTAACCAACCCAAATAGCATAAAACTCATCAAATTAGGCTAGGATGCCATTAATTAGGATAAAATATAATTAATTAGTAAATTGGCCCTAATTATGGGTTTGGATCTTACACCTGGGCATTTGGAATTTTGCATGAGGGAGAATATTTAGAGAATCCCAAATTCTCTCCAACAAGATATTCCCATATTCTTGCAATAAATAAGCCCCAAAAGAAAAGAAAAAAGACCCTTATGCGGTTATTGTCTCTTTGTAAGGAAAATTTTTACCTATAAGCAATCCACATTCTATGCTTATAGGCCCAACTTGTAAAGCACACTTGGATGCATTTCTATAACTGGATATAGGATAGACAAGAAGTTTCTTTTGTTCTGCATAAGGGCACCTCTAAAATTGATTTTTAACAACTTTAAAGTAAAATGGTGTCTGACCAACCATTTAATTTTTTTTATATTCAATTCAACCATGAGAAAAAAGTTTGATTGAGCATAAAATTCGGCTTGGTGCTAGATCATAGGGCAATAAGAGCTTGAAAGAAGGTTTACTGATCATAGTGGGCCCAAGTGGGCCTCATAGAGCTGGATTGTAATTGCAATCTCCTTGTAAAAGAAAATTCTCCTTCCTACTAATAGTTCATGAACAAGAACTTGAGCAAGTTAGTCGTTCAGATGGAATCTAAGATTCACATTGTACTTTGATCTTCCACATTAAGGGTAAGTGTTTTTCACAAAAGGCCCCAAAACAATGCCTCTTCTTTTGTCCCTTTTGCCTTAATTGACTAAATTGCTCTATAGTATGGTTCATGATGGACCCCGTTGCATTCTAACACTTGGAAAAAACATACCCATAAGTAGGACTTTGCATTCTCCACATTTTATATGTAAAGAGTAAATTCAAATAAAAATGAACCTAATAATAAAAAAAATAGAAAAATTGTATTCTTTTCACCTATTTATTCTAAATTAGAAACTTTCCGAGGAATTTGTTAGTGGTTAATAATCTCAAAAGAGGATAAATGCTTATGAGGACATGAAAAAGAGTGGGGTGCATTGATCTACACCATATACAAGAGGGTTCATTGGTTAACCAAAGTGCTTATTATTATTATTATTTATAGATGATTAATATAAAAGTCCTCCATTATCATGTATTGAGACTAGTTGACAATTGTTTCCCAAGTCCTTAATCCACAGGCACCCTTCCCAAGTCCTTAATCAACAAAGTCAGGGACAAACAAAACTAGGGAGCAAAGTAATGGGGATATGTTAATGGGGAGTTTTAGGCCTTTTTTAACATATGGCATCCTAAGATATTTTTTCATAGTCGTCCAACGATTTTTTTTATTTTGCCTCTAGTCGGGGATGCATCCTTAGTTATTTCTATAGATAAGAAGATACCTCACCATTGAGCCAGCAAAGAATTAATTAGACAAAACTTATTAGGATCTCCTTATTGTAAATGAAGTCTCAAGTCCTCAATGCTACAAAGGTTGTTTTGAAATGTTAAAAAAATAATCAACACTACATCATGAGCGAATTCACTACTTGCTAGAAAGAAAATTTCATGTTATTATCAAAAATTCTATATTCTTCAAACACCATGATATTTTCATAATATCAAAAGAAATGAAAATATTGCATGAGGATTTGAAATCATCATTTCACAATAATAAGAAATGGTGAAAGTCTATTAGAATTTTGTAATTGGCTGATCATGGGTTGGACGAAACTTAAGGTCCATTGAGTTGTAATTTTCTATTTATTTTAGAATGAATCGTGGTATGAAGCACTGGAAGAGCTGATGTAAATATAGAGAAGAAATCAGAAGAAAATTCATATAGAAATAGAACCACGATAGAAACTTGGTTCGTTTGAACCATGGGAAGCTCGTTCGAACAAACTTGTATAGGTTCATTTGACTGAGACTTGCTCCGTTCGAGCGAAGTCAAGTTCATTTGAACAAGTGATGAAGGAAACCCCACTAACTGGATGAATTTGTTTCCTTTTTATGCTGAGACTTTCTTGATTGTGTTTTATTGTAACCCTAACTCTTATGCACAAAATTGGGGTTATTTAAAGGGTTCCTTTGTAACCTAAAGCATCTATCTCCCTATTCTAACTTGAGAATACCCATTGGAGATACTCTTCTTCTCTAGAGCATCAATTGGAGAGCTATGTTTAGTTACTGAGCATCTAAAGGATATTACTTCTACTCCCGTGTAGAAGATTTTCTTCCCT
This sequence comes from Sextonia rubra, assembly GCA_037013555.1. Lineage (NCBI taxonomy): Eukaryota > Viridiplantae > Streptophyta > Magnoliopsida > Laurales > Lauraceae > Sextonia > Sextonia rubra. The sequence goes on from JASUAD010000027.1 coordinate 3,023,986, forward strand.
TGTAGAAGATTTGTTCACCTTGTGGTTTCATGGTGGGTTGTTTTAGGCACTGCGAGGGGTAAATAGTGAGGAGTCAGCAAGTAGCTACAATCCTTAAGTTGATTGCAATTAAGGAGGAATTATGAGTATTGTTTGTAATTGCACAATTTTAGTGCTTGGTTTTAGTTGGCCCGGGTGATATGATTCATGATTTTGTTTCCACCTAAAAAAGCATGTGCCTTATCTTCTTCTCATTAATTAATTTGCTTGTTCTTTTATTTTTGTCATTTTTAATTGAACTATAATCTATAAATCTGATTGAGGCCTTGAACCCTTCATCTTGGAGGTTTTAAAAAACCCCCAATTGGTATTAAAGCGGGCACACAAATCTGCTGTTTGTAGTGTTAACATGCAAAAAAGCTTGGACGAAATCTATAAGCAAATTTAGCAAATCAACAAACAAGTAAAGACTCAAGCATAGCTCAAACACATTAAAATAAAACACAAATAGCTCGAGGATAAAGTTTAAGAAGACACCTTGAAGTTTGAAGGAGAAAATAAGTCAAAACACTTTAAAAAGTGAAAAAAGTATACACTAGCCAACTGAACAAACCAGTGGCCGAATGTATTCGTCGACTGACCAAATTAATGGCCGAATGTACATTGGCCGATAAAGGAAAGTGATTAGTCAACAGTTATAAATTCTGACAGCTTATTAAGTAGCCGATTGTGATATGGCCAAATCATTCGGAGTGATTTTAAACTAATTGGGATGATTCAAGGATGAAGATTCGGTTGCCATCTCATAAAGCTAATTGTGGGAGGGTAGCTGAGCACACAAACATACGATCGGCTACCCCCCCCCCCCCCCCCCCCCATGCGAAATAAATTTTGCTCAATTTTCTCCTTGCCACAAATGACTAGAGAAGACTCTTGGAGGCTATAAATACCCCCCTTGGGGTGCCCATTCCAATATAATAGACACAATACAACACACAACAAACATAACAATGCAGTGCCTAGAACACATAGCAAAGACTTTTCAGATTCTTATTGAAAAGGCTCTGATTTTACTTTTTCAAGTTCAAGCCGACTCCCACTACAAGGTACTTTATCTCTTGAAAATAATCAGATAGATAGTGCCTTGGTTCAAAAGGATCTTAGAAGAAGATGAGTCTTTCGAGACTTTCTTCATTTCTTTTGCTTAGGAGTTGAAGGTGATACGGGTACGACTATGGCCAACCTACCGGTGTAACGTGATAAGCGATCCATGGGGGCAAACATGACCTTACAACCTTCATTCTAATGCCCTTAGAATTTTATCTTCAAGGAAAATAAGTGATAGGTTACGAAGACTGCTCGATCGACTTGAAATACATGAAGGCGGTGTACCTCTCCAAATTAGTCTCCTTTATCTTTTTTTTTTTATATAAATTGTCATTGTTTTTTTTTTCTTGTAAGTGTTGATCATCCGAGACCAAGTTGGGGGGGGGGGGGGGGGGGTGGTGGGGCGCTGTGATAAAAAAAATACATGTAAATATCCTGCACCCGGGAGGTTAGAATGCAAAAAAAAAAAAAAAAAAGGAAAATAAACTCGAATCGTAAAGAGTTGAAAAGTTCGGCATTTCTTGATTTTTTTTCTCTTCCATGTCTTTTCTTCGCACTGCAAAAAAAGGGTGAACAGAGAACATTGGCACCGTCTGTGGAGAAAGACACGGAAAAGAAAGAAAGTAATAAATGCTGAACTTTTTGAGTTTATTTTTCATGGGTTTTTTTGTGTTTTGACCTCATAAGTGCAGGTTGTTTACATGTATTTTTTTGTATCACAGCCCTCCTCTGCATGGTCTCAGATGATCAACACTTACAAGAGAAAGAAAACAATCACAATTAAAAAAAAAAAGATAAAGGAGACTAATCTGGAGAGGTACATCGCCTTCATGTATTTCAAGTCGATCGAGCAGTCTTCGTAAACTATCACTCTTTTTTCTTGGAGATAGAGTTCCAAGGGAAGTTAGAACGAAGGTTGTATGATCATAGTTGCCCCCATGGATCTCTTTTTGTGTTATATTAGTATGTTGTATATAGTTGTACCTGTGTCACCTTCAACTCCTAAGTGAAGGAAACGAAGAAAGTTTTGAAAGACTTATCTTTTTTGGAGATCCTTTCGAAACAAGGCACAATGCTTTTGATTATTTTCAGGAGATCAAGTACCTTGTAGTGGGAGTTAAGGCTTGAACTTAAAAAAGTAGAAGCACCAGAGCCTTTTTGAAGAGAATCTGAAGAGTCTTTGCTATGTGTTGTATGTACTGCGTTGTTGTGTCTGTTGTGTCTGTTATGTTGGAATTGGCACCCCAAGGGGTATTTATAACCTTCAAGAGTCTTTTTTAGTCATTTGTGGCAGGCAGACGACTAAGCAAGATTTATTTCACATGGGGGCTAGCCGATCATATGTTTTTGTGGTCAGTTACCCTCCCACAGTCAGCCTTATAAGGTGGCAACCGGATCTTCATCCTTGGATCATGCCAATCAGCTTAAAATTAACTTTGAATGATTCAACTAGATCCTAATTGGCTACTCAATGAGCTTTCAAAATTTATAACTGTTGGCCAATCACTTTCCTTTGTCAGTCAGTGTAAATTCGGCCAGTGTACATTTGGCCACGGCTTTATTAAGTTGGCCAGTGTATACTGTTTTAACTTTTTGAAGTGTTTTGACTTATTTTCTTCTTCAAACTTCAAGGTGTCTTTTTAGGCTTTTTCTTTGAGCTGTTTGTGCTTTGTTTTTCTCTGTTTAAGCTATGTTTGAGTCTTAAATTGTCTTTTGACTTTCTAAATTTGCTTGTGGATTTCTTCTGAGGTTTTTTCGCATGTCAACAGGTAGATCTTTAAGATTTCTAGAATGAAATTCAATCGTGAAGGTACATTAACTACCAAGCCACTGTCGTTGGTTGGATCTAATTATGCCACTGGAAAGTTAGGATTATTGCCTTTCAAAGGTCCCTAAATGATGATGTCTGGTTTTGTGTTGAATATGGCTATACCAAACTCACGGTTGTGTTTAAAGGAAAAGCTATTTTTAAACCTAGGGAGCAATGGAACAAAAAGGAGAAGATGGCTTTCAATTGTAATAACAAGGCTATAAACACTGAAAACCAAACCTTAACATCAATAGTCTTGTTATTACAATTAAAAGCCATCTTCTCCTCTTTGGTCCATTGCGCCTTAAGTTTAGAAATAGTTTTTCCTTCAGACACAACTGTGGTTTTGGTATAGCCGTATTTAACACAATCCCAGACTTCATCATCCATGGACCTTAAAAAGGCAATCATCCTAACTTCCTAGTAGATATAATTAGGTCCATCGAACAATGGTGGCTTGTTAGTTGATGTGCCTTCGCTGTTGAATTCCATTCTAGAAATCTTAAAGATCTATACGTAGCATATTTGTGTGCCACTTTGATACCAATTGAGGGCTTTTTAGAACCTCAATAGATGAAGGGTTCATATGGTAGAACACATGTGAACAAGACTGCCATAATCTTCCTCTTAATGAGAATCCTCCTCCTAGTGATGATTACTTAAAAATGTGGGTTCTTTCCATGTGGTGGACCATTTGAAAAGGTAGAAATGACTTCCGTTGTAGAGGTCAATTACTAGATCCCTTTGAGATCATTGGATTAACTCACAAAATGTTTGAATATCCCACTAGCCAATGTAATGATCATCTCTCACCGAAAGATTAAAAACTTGATGATAACCCTAGAGTGATCTCTAACAAGCAAGATCTTGTGATCTTTTTGAATGCAGCCTATGAGGACAAGGAGGGGATCTACACTATTGGATATGTTTTGATGTTAAATTGTACTATTGTGGATGCAGCTGCTATCTAAGGGTCCAAAGTCACCTCTTCAATAGAAATTGAAGTGAGGAAGGTTTTAGTTGCATTGAAAAGGTTAGGAAAAATGGTTTTGACAAGGCTTATGTGTTTGTTGGAGGCTAAAGAAATGGTGCAAGCTTAAAAGGGATATCGTGAATGGTCCATAAATTCCATCATTTTAGATATTAAAGCCTTCAATTCTTTATTTTGTTGTGTAGACTTTGATTACATTCCCAGGATCCTGAATGGGCAGGTGCATATGCTTGCTAAATTTTGCTACTCTATTAGACAGGATGTTGGTTGGGAAATGGCCTTTGTTTTATTGTTTGGGGGATGAATTGGCTTCTTTTTATGGATCTTCATTTGTATTTTTCTCTTTTCTTTAATGAATATGCACAATTATCGAAAAAACAAGGCTAAAAGCTCCCAATTGGTACACCTGAAAGCTCTAAATTCGCAAGTGTGGGTTTCAAAGCTCAATCCTTCATCAAAAAGATCAAGCCCCCACCTATAGCGCTAAAAAGTGTATGACATTAAGGAAGAGTTGAAGCCTAATTGACAAATATAATGCATGTTGATAAGTATTTTTGTCAATTATGGAGAAAATGAAGAGTATGAAGGACTTGAGGTAATGGTAAAAAAAAAAAAATTGTTGTAAATATTCAATGTAATTTTGCAATTATATTTTGGGTGTAATATTTATATGTTTAGGGAGTTTTGTTCATGAATTGCCAATGGGGAGATTGTTAGAATTTTGTAATTGGCTAATTAATGAGTTGGACAAAACTTAGGGTCCATTTAATTGTAATTTTATATTTATTTTGGAATGGATTGCGGTATGAGTTGCTAGAAGAGTCGATGTGAAAAGAGAGAAGAAATCAAAAGAAAATTCGCAAGGAAATAGAACTGGGACAAAGACTTGGTATGTTCAAACCAAGGGAAGCTCATTTGAATGAACCTGTGTAGGTTCATTTGACTTGAGACTTGCTTCATTCGAATGAAGTTAAGTTCATTTGAATAAGTGACAAAGGAAACCCAACGACTCGCACAAATTTATTTCGTTTTTGTGCTAGGACTTGCCTGATTGTGTTTAATTGTAACCCTAACTCTTCTGCACGAAATTAGAATCATTTAAATCCCAACCCTAAAGCATCTATCTCCTTATTCTAAATTAAGAATACCCATTGGAGATACTCTTTTTCTATAGAGCATCCATTAGAAAGTTGTGCTAAGTTACTGAGCATTTAGAAAATATTGCTTCTACTTCCTTGTAGAAGGTTGTCTTATCTTGTAAAAGATTCGTTCACCTTACGGTCTCGAGGTGGGTTGTTTCAAGCGCGGCAAGTGGTGAACCACGAGGAGTCGACAAGTTGCTTCAGTCCCTGGGTTGGTTGCAACTAGGGAAGGATTGTGAGTATTGCTTGTAATTGCTCAATTTTAATGCTTGGTTTATGTTGATTCAGGTGATAGGACTGTAGTTTTTCTTATGTAGGGTTTCCACATAAAAAATCGTGTACCTTGTATTCTTGTGGTTAATTAATTTGCCTGTTCTTTTATATTTTGCTATTATTAATGGAATTGCAATTGAGAGATCTGACTAGGACCTTGAACTGTTTATCTTTGGAGGTTCTAAAAAACCCTCAAAATCATTAAACTTTACTTTTAGAAACAACTTGCATTTACTTTCTATTTTGTATATTTTAAGTTTTAACATTAATTTATTTGTACAACATCTCCTCATGATGTCTTTATAAAGCACCTAAATTTTATTTTTTTGAGATAATTTTTTTGGAAATGATTTTTGCAACAACGATCAAAGGACACTTTGGATAAACATTAATCTCAATGTCATATTTCTGAATAATCTTTAAGAGTAGAGAGTTCGTTATGGCTAGTGTAACATAGGGAGGCTTTTACAACAAAGTGAAACTTAAAGATGGTTTATAAAAGTTTAAAAAAGGAAGAATAGAAGTCTCTTCCAATCTTTAGGTTAATTAAACACTCCCCACTAAAGGAAATCTATTATACACAAAAACAAGAAGTTTATGAAAAGGCTACACATGTCTTCCCTTAGTAAACTATATAATCATTTCCTAACAATAAAATGAAGACTAAAATAAAAATTAAAAATCATCTTAGCAACATTAAATTTCTTCAACTAACTATGGCTACAAAAACCTCAAGGCATTTGTAGAGGCAGTGGAAACACTTTTCAATATTCCCTCTCTAGTGGAGTTCACTCCTCAACACTCCCACTCAGGTGAAACCCAATTAGCGCAGTTTTGGTGACACATTTTTTTAGTATCATTCTTTATGGGTTTCGAATTCACAACTGATTTGCTCTGATACCATATTAAATTTCCTTAGCTAGCCATTCTTACCAAAATCTTGAGGCTTTGGTATGAATGGTTAGTTAAATAAGATTAAGATGACATCAAAGTCAACACATACCGGGCTTGCGTAGGCCAAAAAAGCCCCATACCATATCCTGTGTGGGCATGTGCTTCGAGTTGAAGCAATGTCCCGTCCGAAAGGGGGTATTAAGTAGTTAGGTTGTCGTACATTTAATGCCTTGGCATTTTGGGTGTATTGCTTAGGTAAAGAAACTTAAGATGATATCAAAGCTACTTTGACAATAGCTTGTGATGTTGTAGACATTTTTACTAAGGCCTCCCTCGATAGCTATTTGTGATGCTTAGTTCCAAACTAGGCCTTTCACCACTTCCCCGGCCTAGTTTGATGGGGCACATAGAAAAATCTATCTCATCATCACCACACCACCATCACAACCAGCTATCATTTCAAAATAAGGGGCCCACAAGCTACCAAAATAATGCAAAATGGTCTTATAGAGTCAACAGAAGATCATGCCAACAGAAGGAATATGCAATTGACACAATCAAAGATTATGATAACAGCCAATGAATATCACACAACTAAGAGAAGTTACCTTTTAAGAAGTGAGACACTAGTTCTTTTCTAATTCGATATTGTTTTAAAATAAAAATTTAGATTCAATGATTTGAAATAAAGTAAATCCTCCTTTTATAATGTAAATCTCCCTTTTCTGCTCTTTTCCTTTTACTTCTACCTACTATAAGAGAAGATATATGTTGGTATAGCTAGTAGCTTGACTGAGGTGTTGTAGTGAGTTCTTCACCCTTTTTCGAAAGATATTAATGTATTATTTCTTACCTTCTAAGAAAATGTAAATCTTTCTTGTAAAAACAATAAAAAAAATAAAAAAATAAACACAATAAATTAATATTTAAACTTATTACTATGAATAAATAAAGAATTTGGGTGAAACTTGGATATTCCTTAGAAAATAAGTAATATTTTGTTTTTGAATATTTAATTATTTTAATAAATCACTTGATTATATCTTTAATATTTTTATTACCACAACATAGTTTCATATATCTCTATCTTCTTTTTTCCTCTTTCTTTCACCTTTTTATCTCTCTATGATTATAGGATATTTTATGAGCGTTTTTCTGTAAAGTATTTAAAAAATATATTTTTTAATATCTCTTGTTTTCTCATATTCGAAACCATCCCTTTTTTTATTCATTTTTAATATTTTCATTGTATATTACTAAGATAAAAAATTTAATTGTATATCTACTTAGGGAGCCATTAGATGTCACAACCTTTTAAATAGATAACTACAATCATCAGGTCATACAAATATATTAAGCCCATTTATAATCTACATTGAAACCTTCTAATCCTACTCTACTCTTACAAATGGCTAGTATTTTCTCTGCTTCATAGCCATTTTTTTTAGTTAAATGTATTTAAGAAGTCCTCCAACTATTGTTACCTTTCTTAATTCGCATACTAAATTATTAAGAAAAAGAGCTATCTCCCATGTGGCATAACAACCTACAAAACCGTATATTACCCTATCATTAAATCCCTTTTTCCTAATGTTCATGTGAGGAGCATCACCACACGTGATGTACTAACATTAGCCACATGAAAGAACATATTCCATCCAATATATAACCAGATTCTACACCTAATATCACTGTCTACTTTCCGAATGTTCATCAAAGCTAGATTACAGGTGCTTGGTATAAAGATGTATTATATTATCTCATATCATTAGCTTCTTAGGCATCCTATAATTCTCCAAGTGGTGGAATATAACAACACATCATTCTGATTAAGATATAAATGTACAGTCTGCATGTGGACCTTACCCCATATGATTTCCTTATTGTTTGGAAGTGAATATCTGCTTTGTATTCCACTAGTGGATCCTGCAGTATAGTCATCCAAACCATTGATATGATGGGCCACATCATTCATGGGCCTAAACAAAAAAGAAATAGAGCAAGGTTCTACATTCACTAGAAAATGGGCAATGGTTCAAGAGGCAAGATCTACGTAAGATAGTCTACCTCTGTTGGGGCCATCATGCCAATTGGATCATTGAAGTGAGTTTTAAAATGTTTTTGGTTTGAACCCAAGATCCTAATTGGATAATTCTAGGGTTTGATATGCCAGCTCCGTGGCCTAAGGTCAGATGGATTGGAGTGCTGCCATGATAGAACCAACGTGGATCCAATTGTTAATAATACTAGGGGTGGCGAGTTAGTTGGATTCCTCATTTCTTACCTAATTGCCAATGCCGATCCCCGGTCTCCTCTATTTAGCAGAGCAGAGCATAGAGCAGAGCAGCCTTCTTTCCAACAGCCGGGTCGCTCTACCTATGGGAGCGGGTTTCTGGTTGGGTTCTCATAGGTTCCACCCCTCTTAGCTGGGTAAAGAAAATGATAAGGATGATAACTATGACGGTGCCTATGATAATTTTTTGCTACATACTTATATTAGGACAATCAAATCACTTGATCACTATATAATTGTAGAGCCCACCTTTCCTTGATCAAATACATTCACATCACATACCGCATCTAGATAGTCATTATAGCACATCTTCAGCTCCAACAAAATGATTTAGGCCGTTGGATTGATAATATATTTCAAAAAAAAAAAAAGAAGTGTTAACAACTTGGATTTTTAACTGGGACATCCAAATCCGATTAGATTGCAGCAGCACCGGAGAACTGTGGGTCCCACATTGTGGGCCCTCATGTATGACCCGAGCAAATCCATCTATGTTCTCGAGTGGGCATGGGATGACGAAATATTCTCCTCCAAAGTCCAAAGTACAAAAGGGCAGTTTTGGGGATCAGGAAAGGAGTGATGGCAATCATGACAGTGTCATTCTTTTGCATGCAAAGAAAGGAGGAAAGGAGACACCTTTTGCCCTTTTCTTTTTTATCATTTATTTTGGTTCCCCCTTTTGGTGGGGCCCACCTGGGTGGCAATCACCACCCTTGGAATTCAGCATCAGAAAGCACAACTAGTTCTAGGGTTAAAAGGGGTGGGTGGAGGAGAAAAAAAATTCACTGAAATTTAAGAGAGGAAAAAAAAGTTAAAGGTCTCATTACAGATGAGAGAAAAAAGCTAATGTCTGGGTCAAGGCGTGGGTAGAATGGTAAAAAGGCATTGGAACATGTCAGACGGCTCATATCACCTTTTTTTTTTATTCATTAGAGGAAAATGGCCGTGGTTAAATGGGTCTGATCTAAAGGTGGATATCATGGTCGGATTAAATTTATTATGGATTCGGCTTGCATTTGCATCTTACATAAGAAAAGCTGCCATTAGTGTGTTCAGATCCCCCAAAACTAGATGGCCTATCTGTTTGCACATAATACATTGGAATTTGTAGTCAAATGAGCTCCATAAACTACTATTACAAAGGTAAAAGAAAAAATATATATAAAGTAAAAGGTGGAATATATAATTAAGATAGTGTGTAGATATGGCCTTGAGTTTTCGTGGATTTGAGTTATGGTTATTCATTTTATGTCCTCACTCGCTCAATTTTCATTGAAGGAAAAGTTGTTTAATGGTTATTTTTGGATATTCACATTTAATTTATTATTTTTTAACCATTTAAGAAATACAAAGTCTTAAAATTTTCTTAGAAATTCAATTGCATCAAACGAATTAATCAGCCCAAAACATATCCGTCAAGCAAACGAGTAGAGTTCTTGCAATGGCATTATGATCTAAGCTTTGCACTCTTAGTTGATGATGGCTATAGACGTTTTCTAAGCTAGATCCTTAGTATAAGGCATGACAAATAGCCCCCTCATTTGTTTTTTCTGGTCAATATTGCTGCTGCCAGGCTTGCTTGCAGGAAATGAATGAATTGTCTTGATTTCATCACCGTCATCATCATCATGTAAGTTTGTCTGATTAACTGAGTTGGGCTTTAAGAGTTCTATTATTAGACTATAAGATAAATATGACGTTACAAATCTCTCTCTCTCTCTCTCTCTCTCTCTCTCTCTCTCTCTCTCTCTCTCTGTGTGTAAAAGATATAATACTGCATAACACTTTATTTAACTTGGGTGGGACCCACCTTGATCCGTTCATGTAATGCAAATGTCATGCTGCTCAAAATGGCTCTAATTTGAATATCTAGAGAGTCAATGACTGTTATATTGTCAAAGTAGCATTGTTTTTAATATTTGGAATTATTATCATTAACCTTGCACCTTTTGCCTAGTGACAGAAAAGAGAGGTCTCATTCAGATGCTTGTCACACTTTCACTTTGTTGAAATAGGAGACATATCCCAAATCTCTTTAAAAACATGCCATCGAAAGTCCTGACCTTAAAGCTCAAAAGATGACATTTATTTGGATTAATGCACATCAAACAAACACATAGCAATACCTTTCTTGTAAGTAGGGGAAGCTGATTTCACTCCCGAGTTCAAAACAAGGGCACATTTGAACAGATTTTTCACTCAATGTTTAAAGCTTTTAACTTTAGGACTAGGCATCATATCCTACTTATGTCAACTTTTGAAATTAAAAGAGGAATGATAATTCCGAAAGACATGAGAGAGAGAAGAGGGTATCCATCAACTTTCTGCATTTTCGCAATTGTGCCAATTTAATATATTTGTTGTTTGTGGGAATTAAGTTAAATTAGATGTAAGAAGGCCTTCCTACCCTAATGGTACGGCCTGATACTTCTTAACTGGCTATTTAGGATTCGAATCCTTGATACGCTACCTTTCTTTCCACATGTGAGGGCTTTCTCTTGAATTCCATCTCTCTTGCTGGGTAGCCAAAAAAGTTAAATTAGATGTATAAAAATGTTTGGGTAACCAAAAAAGTTAAATTAGATGTATAAGAATGTGTGATTAGAGTGATTTTGCAAGGAATGAACAATTCATGGCAATATTACAGATGGTGCAAATCGATGGCTACGATAAATAGAAAGTGACATCCAAGAGTTGAGCATGAATTGAGGTTGCTTGAAATGGAAAATCCATAGGCCCCATTTTGATCTTCAAAACTCAACCCTACAATTAATTAACCTTGTGAGCAAATTACCTATAACTATATGAACCCATAATTGTTGTGGCAAAGAACAAAACTGCTAACTCACACATGACTAAGGTGATCAACCACATAAACCGTCATTTACATATTTCATTAAGTTATTTGCACATGGTTTACGGGGGTCCAAAATGGGCCCACCAGATATACCATCTAGACCAAAGGTTGGACCTATTATTTCATATGAACAGTATAGGATTCAATTTGGCAATTGAGCTCTTATTTTTCAATTAATTAAAAAATTGGAGCTCAATTTTGATTTTAATTTTGAATCAATTTTAACATGAGGAGGAGATTTTAAAGATTTGAGAGAAATTTTCAACTTTAGCGATTTAAATAAAGAGGCCAATTTAAAAGAAGTTTCATTTTAAAGTGTCCAATCTTTTATGGTCAATAATCAATCAATTTATATTTAGATTTTTTTCATCTGAGGGTGTTCATGGATCAGGTTCCAAACCAGTTGAGATAAGCGAAAGTATATATAAAAAGACCTTTTTGTTATGATGTTAACTTAGGTTTAGCTTGGGCTTAATATGCTTCAAGCTGGTCTAGCTCAGGTTAGCAGTCATGGCCCAATCAGAGCTTGAGGGGTGCTTGGCCTATAAGCTCAAGAGTCGAGCCAGACATGGACATTTCTCAGCCCAACGCAGTCTGAGCTATAAACAACACCTATTATCTAATGTCGTGGGTAAGCAAATCTTATGTAATACTATATTAAAGAGTTTACCATCTAAACCATTCATTCCTTATTTCATGCATTCCCATCATGGTTTTCGACTTTAGATGGGGTTTAATTGGATCTACACTATTTAATCTCCCTTTAATTATGTGAATTTTAATGATTTCTGCTATACAATCATATCATATCTTTTCTCTTTCTTATCTCTTTCCTTTTTATGTATTTTTGGTGCTTCAATAGTTTTTATCATAATTTTATTTTTTTTATTTTGATGGGTTTTTTTAGTTTCTGTGGTGATAGGTTCTCATGGATTTATGTTTTTCTTTTTATTTTTTAACTTCAATTTTTTGTTTTTAGGCATTGAGTTTTCATGGGTTTACATGTTTCTTCTAAGTTGTTTTTATTATTAGATTGTCTTTGGACTTTTATTTTTATGTTGTATTTTTTTGGTATTTTTTTCAAATTTAGTTTTTTTTATTATGAATTTATTCTTCTAATTTCAAAAGAATATTTGAAGTAAAATACTTGACTCATGTCAAATAAACTAAATCACTTTCATTTTGAAACTTAATAATAATTATTATAGATTTTAATTGTGATTGTAAGTTTTACCACCTTAATATAATTTAGACTAAATATTATTTAAGATTTTTTTTATTTTCTTTAATATTAGAAATTATATATTTCCCATGTTAAGCGCGGGCATGTTTTGCTAGTAATACTATAATTAGCTTAGACCCTCTTGTGGATGTCAAATTAGGAGTGCCTATGTGGGCAAATTGAAAATTAATGGGTCTAGAACTTGTGAAACTTAATCCAAGTTGTATATTCTGTTTAGGCAAACTTTCTTTTTCTCTTTTCTTTAAATGGTATGTTTAGACCATGTTTTGAACGTAATCAATAATATTTTGGGTGTGAACACATCAAAGATTGATCTTTCATTGCTAAAATTGGTGCTTATGGATAAGTTTCCCAACCAACTCAAACATGGAGTACTTTCAACTGCGAGGTGTGAATGGGACTGTGAAGCCTTCCCCTTTTGGTTAAATAGCTTTTTCCATCACTTTTGGCTACTTTTCATGCAATTAAAGACTGAAAGTAGCTCTTGTAACTTTAGACCATTCTACGATGCTATTTTGAAGGGCATAAGTCTCCAGATTCAAGTCTTTCAGACCTTTTAGCATGCCATTGAGATTTGGGATAGAACTTACTACATAGATTTCACCAAGCATCCTGCTTTTTACCATTTTAATGGTAGCTAAATTGGCTTATTTTAGGAACTTTGAGCGGATTAGATTCGCACTCCAATGGCGCGATTAAACATAAATGGATCTCCAAAATTTTAGGGTATACCTGAATCCATCGCTACAGGAGATGGAAAGGATGCTGAAACAACTCCCTCAATCTTCTCGTGATGCCAGCAGCGTGATGGTAATGCTGAGCGTCGTTTTTGTGTGAGTATTTATGCAGATGAGGGAGTTCCTGGGCTTTTATAATCGTCTGACCATCATAGACGATTGCAACACTCCTCCCTCTATTATGGAGCGTTGCCTGCGTTACATCCATGGATTTAAAAATGTTGAAAATTGAAAAACAGATTGAATAGCAATAAAATGCATTGAGGGAGGAGAGAGTGGACCGTTAAAGGAAATGGGCGGTGGTCATTTGGACCACCACCCTCGACTACCAACATTTACTCCATGCATAAAGCACAAAACCTATTAGTTTTTTTCTAACAGATGGGACATATTAACAATTACAAGAGTAAATGATGAGAAATGGATCATCAGAGTAGACGCAGATTCTAAAACTCATCAACTGAACCTCAGGTCAACTTGACTCATTTGAATTCAATCCATTCATTTTTGAAGTTTTGTTCGAGAATGTCTAGAACCCTAAGGTTTTATAAAACTTTATGTGCAACTCCCCCCAAAATTTGTTTTATATATAATGGCCCCCAAGGATATTTGCAACCAACCTAAATGCATTACAAATTGGGAGGAGAGTAAGGAGTGAAAATGCTTGTATAATTGTATAGTATGACATAGGGTTGAATGTGTAATATAGATAGGGACAATCAGGTCACTTTAGCCTCTGAGGTCCTGGGTCTCAAAGTTTTAACATTTTAGTTGTGAGATCAATTGCCTTGTTATGCGTTTTCTACATAATCAATTTATGGCCTGCAAAGTTTGAATGAGTGTGAACTCTCGAGGGGTAAGTAAGAGTGAAGGGGTATGATTGATCAACGGAGGCCAAATGTGGAGAGAATAGGAATAGAAGGATGGCCTTGTGGATAAGGCGCATGCTCCCAGAAACCTGGTGGGAGCCTTTTACTTCTATTGTCCTGGCCATTGGCTAGAATGATAAAATAAAATTTACTTGGTTGATCCCAATGTAATTAGGACAAGGCTTTGATGATTATGATGATAATGATTAATCCAAAGGCTACTATGAAACCCTTTTCGGTCATTGAGACTATTTTGTATTTATTATGTAGCCTTTCCTAACGTACAGCTTGTTGAATGAACATATCATATGCGTGCATTGTCTTCTCATTTAAGTGGTATCTCTACATCTTCATTAAACACAATTACATTTGTACTTTGCTTTTGATCAACACCAATAATATCACCATAATCACCATCACCACTATGACATTAGTATATAACACCTGCACTTAATATGTACTGCATTGCAACCGTCCGATACTTTGGTGGTGGGCCATTTTTCCGTAAGAGAGGTTTTTATTAGGCCTTTACATTTGGGTGACAATGGCCCAATCCCACACTAACATTACTTATAAATAAAAGATAAGACTACAAAAACAAACAAAAGAAAATGTACGGTCTGATACGTTTTTCACGGCTTTAAACATGTCTGATCAAAAAGGCCTGATCAGCAATTGCAGTCATGTGTACCCTTTCGATAATCAGGTTTTCCTCTCAGAAACCCTTGTATTTACTTGCCACTGTCACTGTTTTCAAAAAGAATTAGGGCTCCAGCCCAGTAGTCCGCAGAACCACCGAAGTAATGCCCCCCCCTAAAAAGGAGATGGAGGCAACAGTTGGTCCACTGTTGATGGGCCATGAGGAATCAAGCCCTTATATTAGAATTGGGATCGGGATCCCCTTAGGGAAAAACCACACCTTGACTGTTAGTAGAACTATTAAGGTTCGCTACGTCAATGGAATCGGAATCCTCTAAGGGGAAAACTCTAACTTAATCGTAGGTGGACCTATCAAGATTCACCACGTCATAGTGAGTAGCCCTCTTGCCTTGATGGGCAGTAGCCCAGCATGCATGGTGACGTGATGGACTTTGATAGGTCCACTCACTCATGATCACACTGGGTTTTCCCTCAGTCATATATTAGGGCTGAATACAATTGGAGGATCTTCATCCTCTTCTTGCCATTTAAATTAGGGGGCCTAATTGATAGATTATGAATGATGTAGATGTGATGTGGCAACACATGGACGGTGGACGTTGATTGTCCCTATTTAGGCGCATGGTAGTTAATTTTTATAATATAATAGTAAAAGTGAAGTGGGTTGTTGGGAATGGAATGAGATTGGATTAAGGACAAATCACAAAAGGTTGATTAGAACCCCTTCGATTAGACCCTTTTGTTGCTTTATTGGTGTTAAGATAGACCCTTGGGTGGCCCACCTTCATGCTTGATAAGCAGGGCATCGAGTAGCGGTTTGATTTGGATGTGGATTAGAGGTGGGGTCTTATAAAATTAGTCCACTGAAGTGATCTTAGCCCTTAATTCCAATTCGGGGGGCTTTTAAAGCTTCATGAATTTTTTTTTGGGTAATTAAGTCCAAAGAAAGCTAATAAAAATCAATTATAAAAAAATTCCTACTTTCGAAGGGTTAGGGTTTGAAGAGTGTGCTCTACATAAGAAGGAATTTAGAAAAGTATTTCTGCTGCTTCTATTAACACCGTTTGACGTTTTAATAGGAATGGTTGGTAAGCGTGATTAAGGAAATTTAATATGGTATTATAGCCAACTGGTCAAGAGTTCAAGAGTTTAAATCTTTAGAGGGATGACTCGGTGCGAGAAAATATGTGTGGCGCCAAAAGTATGCTGACCGAATTCCACCTAAGGAGGAGCTCATTTGAAGAGAAATATTGAAAAGTATTTTTGTTGCTTCACCTAACACCTCGAGATTTAGATAAGAATGATTAACTAAAAAAGCATAATAGATAGTACACATGATCTATGAAGGGATTAGATTTTACATTAGTAAGCCCCTATATGAAATATGAATACAAAAAAAATTCAGTCCTTTAAGGCAAGGCCTCAGCCTTACAAATCCAACAGCAGGACATATATGTAAAAAGCCAAACTACTCAAATGTGAGTCCAGTATTAAATTGTTCACGTGTAAAATATCTGCTTAAAACAAAAAGATCATGAAAGGAGATATCTGAAAATAGATTAATCTGATAATGGGTTCAACCTCAGTTGGAGTAAATATGGGTCAATAATTTTGAACTGTTGATTTCAGAAGGTGGGCCCACCGATTATTTTTGCTAGCATGGAGACAAACAAAACACAACAGACCCATAAAATAAAGTTGTCAATTTTGGAGAGTTTGTCTAAAAAAGATTGAAGAGAGCATGCAAAGGAAGGAAAGAGGTGATAAAGAATAAGCAAATAGGAGCAGAGACAGAGGGATGCTTTTTGGGTACTTGAGGAATAAAACGCTGTCTCTGAACGCGGATTGGCATTGGAGTCCTTTCTCTTTTCATGAGAGACAGCCAGATATGCACAAATTCTTACACATGGATCCAGGGGAAAAAAGAAAAGAAAAAAAATTGCCCTCTCTCTCTCTCTCTCTCTCTCTCTCTCTCTCTCTCTCCTCTTCACTTTTCTTCTCTTTGAATTTCTGCTCCCTTTGTCTTCTCCCCCTTAAACCAAATGAATGAAATGAATGATTTGAAAAGAAAAAGTGGGAGGGAAGGGCTCTTATTAATATTTGAAATGTGAGGTCCACCACATGGCCCCTTTCCGAAAGCATGATCAGTGAAAAACAATAACACATTTTGGCATTTTCAAATATGAGAAATTGGGCATGAGTAATTAAAATGGCAGTAGCACCTGGACTGGACTGATATTAATGTTAGTAATTGGTATCATGGTGCAGCACCTCCCTCCCAACAAGAATAATTAGGGATCGATCCCCCGTTATAGTAGTGATGATTAAGGGACGTGAGTTAAAGTTTGGGTGTGTGAGTATTTACAAGAGGGAGAAGAAAAACTACACATCTATTTAGCTAAATAAGTAAATTAACTAAAACCCTTTGCTTATAGAAGTCTTTCTTATCAGTTTAGTAAATGCAATATTTATATTTTTCTGATCTTTTTATTTTTCTAGTACATGCTCACACATTTCTACACTCTCACCCTACCCAAGCCCCAATCTAAGAGAAACAGAGATCAATCCTAATTGTATATGTGGATCAAGAGATACCTCATCACAGGGCTACTAGTGGAATGGCTAGCTAATCTAAGTTGCTGATTGCTAGTCATTAACTAAGCTTTTATTTTTATCATTGATTTTGAAGTAGCAGAGACCATGGTTAGAATATCTATTTATTTTATTATTTTGTATATAGCTAATCCACTCCGTCCTCTCTTATTTTAATTTCCATTTTCTAATCTACAAGTATTGTTTGTGTCTTCTATTTTTTTATTTTATACTAAAACGTTGTTGAAAGCAAAGTGAAAGTCTTGATTTTTTTTTTGGAAATTCTTCATTTCAATTTTGTTTCTCTGTTCCAAAGCATTTTTTTAAGGATCCTATTCGACATGAAATTTAGAGAAATCAAGGAAATTAAAAGAAGTGGCAAGGAATGAAAATGTGGAAATTTGTTGAACAAAATCATAGAAAATTATAGGGGTTTTCACAAAAAGAAGCATCAAATATCCTTATACCTTCAAAAACATTTTCAAATAGATATGATGCCCAAAATCATTTTATACAGTAGGCTTCGTTTTTTAGACCAAAATGACATTATACTTTATCTCTCGTGAGTTGAAGACAAGACACTTGCAAGCTCGAGACATAACACTCGTAAGCTCAGGATTTATTGCCCATATATGTGCCTAACATTATTTGTGAGATCATTTTTTTTTTCTACTTTCAATTTCATTCACCAATATCCCCCTAGCAATCATTAAGCTTCTCTATTATGTTAAATTGATTTATATTTCCATTAAACTCTAATAATGTCTTCATTCTTAATGTACTCTTACTATAATTAGTAGAAAATTAACTCAAACATATAGAAATCCAACAGTCTCACCTAAAACTTTCTAAGGGCCAAATTGTCATATTGAGTTCAAGAATCTGTGAAGTTATTGTTAAATAATTTCACTATCACTTTGTTTAACCATTAATGTATTCATCTAATCCTACTTTTGGCACAATTTGTAGAGAATTTTCTCGAAAGTATACAATGCTCTCTCTCACTTTTCTCATTTGCAAGTATGAATTGAACGTTAACATAATTAAGTCATGATGTCAAGAAGATACTTACGAGTTCAATAATTAAAAATTTTCAAGTTAGGATCTATACAAGTGCACTGGATTTGGCTAAAAATTCACAAGCTGAAGCAATGATTTTTTTGAATGTATGAATTAAATCATTCCATTGTGAGTTTGTTTAATAGTGAATTTACTCACAGCAATACTTCTCATAGTACAATTTGAATAGATTATGCTAAAAATCAACTATATCATTTTTAGAATAAAAAATACAAGAAAATCATGCACATCTCTATTCCCTATTTTTAACACCACTTACTTTTATTTTGATGTATTAAGGATTAGGTACAAAATTAAGGGTGTTTTCCTCCACGTTTTTCGCTTTGAAGTTTGAATTTAAAATAAATGATAACTACTCACGATGTTCAAAATAAACTAGTAAGCTCAAGAGTTGAAACAAAAATAACGAGTTGCAAAATACTTCAATGCACGAAAGTGGAGGAAATAGAAAAGGTGAAGGCAATTTTAAGCAATTTTATCTGAAAAAATAAAGTTTATGGTATAAGATGCTTTTTGGCATTACTTGTATTTAAGGTTGTTTTTAGAGGTATAGGGATAATTGAGGATTGTTTTTGTAAAAATCCCAAGGTTATGACTTATGAGTATTTCTAGGAGTAGGTGTGTCTTTGTCCATTTTTTTCTTCTGAAGCTCTTCATCAAATGGGCAAAATTTAAAAGAGCATTTTCAAAATTTGAAATCTAAAGGACATCAGCGGATAAAAAACAATTCCATTAGACCAATTAGGGTTTTCTAAATATTAAAAAGAAAAAAAATGACTTCTCTCCGCTACATGATTTTCGGAGTGGTGATATTTGAGAAATTTTAATAGCATAAATTCTTGCAATCAAATAGTAATAATTTTTTATTACAGAAAGATGACTATATGGGCCTATTTGTTTGAGTATCCAATGCTTTAAATTTTATAAAATTATTACTTTTTTTTAAAGTGGCTAAAAATGAAGAAGCAATGGTATGAATCAATTAAGAAAAGATGAAAAATGAAAACCGGCATTGAATATGCACCAAGCTATAGTCAATTAAATCCTATCATCATCTGCCCATTATATCCTTTACTCATCACCTATTTAATAATTCTTTATAAAACTTACTTTACCCTAAATTCTTAGAAATTCAATTTTAAATAAACAAACAAGCACGAGAACTGCGGCACCCGCCTGATTGCAATCATCCGAATTCTTGCAATTAAGAAGGCCCTAATTCTAATTGTCTAATCAATGATGAAACTGTTGAGAAATGGCCGAACGAATTCATTGTATCAATGAAATGGGTTAAAAATTCATTGAGAGTCCCATCAATTAGACGGCTCAGATTGACTTGTCAAGCACATTTCCCTACCAGTTTTGCAGTTGATTTATACACCTAGTTGAGGTGTATGGATTCCACTTTTATGCGCAGGAACATGCTGTTATTGGTGTTAGTAAAGGCATGGATCGCAGCAGTGATAGGATAAAAGCTTTAGTTACACGAGAAAATCTTCCTGGCAGCTTTTTAATGTCTCATGAGAAAATTAAATATACAAAAACCTTATCTTTTACAATTTTTTTAGCATTTGCAATATCTTAAACTGTTATAATCTAATAATACTACAACTTCAGATTCTCCAGAATCAGACAAATAAAAAGCTATATAAAATATTCTGCCATTTCATTTTTTCTGATTACTTTGTCGATATCTATCCAAAATATCATGATAAAATGTCACTCTTTGTGATTAAATAAGGCAGTAACAGTACTACTTGCCTTGTGATTGTTGTTTAATAAAGGAATGGATTGAAAACAGTGCAGAAAGAGAAACCCATGAAGTGGAAATAAAAGGTGAACTATAACAGCTACAGCAAAGGAGCAAAGGAGAGTAGGAAGAAAAAGGTGGCCTGCTTCTTTAAAGCTCTCTCTATCAACCTCTTACATCTCTTCCCTCTTCAAATAAGTCTCTCTATCTCTCTCTCTATCTCTATCTCTATCTCTATCTCTATCTCTATCTTCTTGTTTTTGGTCTCTACCAACTCTCTCTGTTGGAGTGCGTTTGGCAGTTTGGCTAAATAGGTGGTTGCTGTTTTTGCTAAACCAGCAACAGAGAGGTAGAAAATCACTAAATCAACACCAAACATCAAATACAAGTGAAGAGCACATTAAAGCTACCGTGGCTTGTCCTTTTTGCCACATGGGGAGTTTCTGTTTTTGCTAAAGCAGCAGTAACTCAGGAGAAAAGAACACCTTCCAGCATCAAATACTAGTGGAGGAGGAGTAGTAGTAGATACCAAAGCTACCAATCCATGCCAGTGTAGCTGCTGTTTTTGTTAAACAAGAAGACAAAGAAGAAGAAGATAATCAATCTTTCCACCATCAAATACAAGTGAAGTAGACACTGAAGCTACATATGGATGCTTGCTTCTTTGTCCACATGGGTAGTTGCTGTTTTTGCTGAAGACACTAAAAGAGAGGACAAAAACAGCTTCCAAGTTCAAAACATCGCAAAAAGCAAGTGTAAGTAGATCAACACAACTACACACATCCATAGGAGAAGGTGCTTTGGAGCAGCAGCAGCTAGCATCCATTCACACCAGTGGAGTGATCAAACACTCAAAAGGTGGTGGTGTGGAGAGAAGAAGAGAAGAAAGGGAGCTGCTTTTATCTACAAACAAGTTCCAAGTGCCCAAAAACATTAGTGGTAGTTCCACAAGGGGGTGAGGGGGTGGTGTTTTGGCCAAGTGATGCGTGCAGGAGCTTGTACAGTACAGCAGACCCTCACATCAGAGGCTGCTTCAGTCCTGAAGCTCTCTCTCAGCCTTGCTAGGAGGAGGGGCCATGCACAGGTCACTCCCCTACATGTGGCTGCAACCCTACTCAACTCTAGAGCTAGCCCGCTCAGAAGGGCCTGCCTCAAATCCCACCCACACCCATCCTCCCACCCTCTCCAGTGCAGAGCTCTAGAGCTTTGCTTCAATGTGGCTTTGAATAGGCTTCCAACCACTCCAGGCCCTCTTCTTCACTTACACCCATCTCTCTCTAATGCCCTCATTGCTGCCCTAAAAAGAGCCCAGGCTCATCAGAGGAGAGGGTGCATTGAACAGCAGCAGCAGCAGCCCCTTCTTGCCATCAAAGTAGAGCTGGAACAGCTCATCATCTCCATACTAGATGACCCAAGTGTCAGCAGAGTGATGAGAGAGGCTGGCTTCTCCAGCACCTGTGTGAAGAACAATCTGGAAGACACAGCTTCCTCTGTTTTTCAATGCTACAGCTCTTGCTCATCCTCTCCTGGTGAGTTCCAGACCAGTTTCTGGCCCACCCATTTCTTGAATTCCTCTGCTGAGCAGAACCCAGTTGTGTTTCCTGCCCAGAAGAGGCATTTTATCAGTAGTGCCCATTTCATTGACTCAGGTGTTGAGAAGAAAGAGGACCTCAGGCTGGTTCTAGAGGTGATGTTGAGGAAGAAGAGGAGGAATACTGTGGTTGTGGGTGATGGGTTTTCCAGCACTGAAGGGTTGGTTTTGGAACTCATGGGGAAGGTGGAGAGAGGGGAGGTTCCAGAGGAGCTGAGGTCAGTGCAGTTTGTGAAATTCCAGCTCTGTCCTGTTTCTTTGAAGTTCATGAAGAGAGAAGATGTTGAGATGAAGATTTCTGAATTGAGGAGGAAGGTGGGGTCCCATGCATTGGAAGGTGGGGCTGTTATCTATACTGGGGATTTGAAATGGGCTGTGGAAGAACCACATGTGAGAGGAGGAGAGGGAGTACTGAGTCACTATAGTCCTGTGGAGCATGCGATTGCAGAGGTGGGGAGATTGCTGTCTGAATTTAGCAGCTGCACTAACAGCAAGGTGTGGTTAATGGGTGTGGCTAATTACCAGACATACATGAAATGCCAGATGAAGACACCCTCACTTGAAATGCAGTGGGCTCTCCAAGCAGTAGCTGTTCCTTCAGGTGGCCTTGCTTTGAGCCTTCATGCTTCTAGGTAACAAAATCCATCTGCCTCTTTTCATGATTTCTGTCTCATTTTACCTTGAAAAGCAATTATTTCCATTTGAGGTTTTTTCCCCTTCTTTTGAAGGTTGAACTGTTTTTGTGTTTTGGGCTTTCATAGCCTGAAAATAGGACCACTTTGTTGTGGGCAGGTTTAACACACATGCAGTGTCCTTTTCATCTTCTTTTGTTACATCTGTTTGCAGCTTCTAAACATTGCAGATTTCTATTATCAGACATCTACAGTGAAAATCCAATGAAAGAAATTAAGAGTAGTACAAGCTTGGCAGTGTAGTTGTCCTTCCCTCTTTTATCTTCTTTCTTTCAATAGGGGTCCAGTTCATTTCACTGACATATAAATGTAAATGATTTTGATATTTGTATGCATGGAGTCCCTGTATGAGTGATGACTATCAATAATTAGATTTCTACTACTTGTAATCCTTTAAATTGCAAAATTGATGATCTGTTGGACCGCTATAACTTATAGTACACCATGTTAACGTCTGCAATGTGGTGTAGTTGTGAGAACATGGTCCTAAGACCCCGAGCCAATTAAAACTCTGGCGATCAACTTGGCTCTGTTAAATTTTGAGTTTACCAGCTTAGTAAAAAGTAAAATAAAAAATAAAAAAAAATCATCTTTTGTGTTATGTTCTGATGTAGCATTTAATTACACTTCAGTTTTCCAGTTTTGCAAAATTCATAGACTAATTCATAATTTATGTGGCACTGTTTTCACTATTATTCTAGTTAAGAATCAACCCCACTGACTCAATCTTTTGGCCTTTGATCTGTCTAATTCAAAGGCTTGCTACATCATCTGTGTAAAAGTAAATACAAAAGATGAAAAAGATTATGATAATACTAATTTCAATATGATATCCACTAATCTCAACCTTCTATTTCTCCTTTATTGCAGTGGTCTGGATGCAAGAGCATCCTTCTCTCACAGTCCATCTCAACTGGTGGAATCAAAGCTTTTCAGTGCCCAGGAAGAACAAGATAAGCTCATCTGTTGCCCTGAATGCACTTCCAATTTTGAAAGGGAAGCTGTGATATTCAAATCAATCCAGCAAAAGCCTACATCTTTGCTTGGCTCTGGTGGTGCTAATGACATGGATAGAGGCTTGAATATGCCTTACTGGATGCAACAACATAGAGCAGAGAATCATCCCAAGAAGGTAAAATAAATCAAACATGATATTGCATAAAGGAATTATATGATGTGGGGGAATCTGACCTGTAAGTAATTGGATAGATTATGCCCCAAAATTGGTCCACTAAGAACTGATCTAACCATCCAGTATTTGGCCTTTATTACACCAAATATGGACAGTCTGTTTTTCTTTGTCGAAAGCCTTCGTGGAAAACTGTTGATCAAAGGGCCATGACTCTGCACTCAGGGAGATTTTTGGGGTATGATCAATCAAAAGTAGGAATCATCAGAGCAACGTTGGCCTCCAACATACAAAGTAAAGGCCTGAGATCATTCATTTGATGAACATATAATACCTCTACATCTCAATTTGATTTTTCTTATTTTCAGACGCTTACACTGATCAAGATCTTAATTTTGCAGGACGTTTTGTTTGATCTGAGAAGAAAATGGAACAGGTTATGCCAAAGCCTACATCAACCAAAACATAATTTTATTCAAATGAACCCATCCTTGATGAACCAAAGTGGTGGCAAGAGTTACACCTACTCAACCCCTCATCCTTTGTGGCCTACCGGCTTCCAATTCAAGCAGAATGCCATCAATGACTTGAATTCCATCTCCTTTGCTGAATCTACATCAAAGCCAGGGTCTAATTCCAACCACATGACTCAGCTGAAAAACCAGAAGTCCTGGTCTGTCGAAATCGGGGTTGGCAATGTTGTGCAGAACCGTCATTCATCTGAACTTGATTTGGATACCCTTAAGAGAGGTGATACCAAGGAAGTTAAGATCACCCTTGCACTTGGGAATCCTCTGTTCTCCGGTTCCATGACATCAATTGATCAGATGAAAGCAACTAAAGACCAGGAAGATTTGTGCAGGGAACTGCAAGAAAACATCTATTGGCAATCAGATACAATGCCTGCAATTGCAGCGGCATTGCATGATCAGAAGTCATGGGCAAAGAATGGGACTTGGTTACTGATGCAGGGGACTGATTGGATTGGAAACAGAAGATTGGCGCGAACAATTGCAGATTCACTTTACGGGTCAGCTGATAGGCTTGTTCACATGAATTTGAAAAGAGCAAGTGGCATTTCATGTGCTGAAACCCTCTCCGAGGCCTTGATAAGCGACCCCTATCGAGTGATTCTGATAGAAGAGATTGATTGCGCTGAGACCCACCTCATGAAACTACTCACCATTGGCTTCGAAGATGGGAAATTCGAAGACTCAAATGGCAGAGAAGTGCATTTCTCCCACACCGTAATTATCTTGACTACATGTAGTCCAATGAAGTTCGAGGACGACATCTGCACAGAGAAACCCAATTCAGTAATTCGGCTGAAATTGCAATTGGAAGACACTGAGATTGACACAGCCAATTCCAACAGCTATAAGCGAAAAGCTGAATGGGTTCCATCCAACAATGTGAAGCGTCTGAGAACAGATGAAAATGAGGACCACTCAATCATCCAGGAAAGCAAAATTGAGAAGAAGCAGTTCTTGAGGCAGTTCAGTGCCACAAATCTAGACTTGAACATTTGTGCTGAAGAGGATGGGGGCGAAGGCGAGGAATCCAACGCCAATCAGAGTGATCTGACCCAAGAGACAGTGACCGATATCCATATCCCAAACGGGTTTCTCAAGTCTATCAAAAATCGATTCATCTTCAACCGGAGCCTGGTCCAGATGGGCCTGATGTCGGAGAAATTCCAGTCCAAGCTCAATCAGTCCTTTGAAGAGGCGATTGGGAGCGAAAGGAGGGGTTTTTTGTGCCTGTGTGTTGATGGGGTGGTGTTGGAAGAGCTGGTGGAGGCATCAGATTCATTTGGGGAGAGCTTGTTTGAGAAATGGCTGAAAGACATATTTCAAACGAGCCTGGTAACGGTTAAAAATGGCGGGAAGGAGAAGGTAGTTAGGCTCTCTGTGGCGGGGGGTAAAGATGGAAACTTGGAAACTGCCTTCGAGGGTTCAAGCCTCCCCAACGGCATCCAAGTGGTTAACTATATTAACTAACAAGGACTTCCTTTCCGGTGGAGAAAGGGGAAATGACGGAAACGCCCCCTCTTTGGTCTTTTTGTCATTTTTAATTGGTAATTGGTATATGGATTTCTGGTGTGTGAATGGACAAGGTTCTTCTTCTTCTTCTTCTCCTTCTTATTATTATTAACTATAAATGACCAAATATGACATGTTTGGTTAGGGTAGTGGCAAACAAAAAAATTTTATTTGACGGAGCCGTAACGTTTTTTAATCTTTTAGTGAACTATATATACAAAAAAAATTTAAGTGTTTAGTCCTACTAGCCAATACACCTGAAAAGCTTAAGTAGTTAGGAAGCAAAAGACCAATCTACGTAGCAGTAAGAGGTGTGGAAACTTTCAGCATCGATCAAGAGGTAGATTGTCGTCTACTAGGCTTCTATTCTGAGAAAAGTAGCGCTTGGTTGACTGCCTCCATTTTGAGTGGACATGCTCTTATCCATAAATGCTGAGAAAAGCTCTACCACTTTGATGGGTATGACCATCTAATCCATTGTAGGATCCACCTAACAAATGGTGGAACCAAGTCACATGTTGAAATTGGTTGTTATACATTGGGAAGTAAACGGGTTGGGTCTCCAGACTACAGCATGTAAAAACCACCCTTTTTTTCATTCACATCTGCATCTGCAACATGAATCCATCTCCAAATCAGGTCATACGTAGATCCTATTCATTGAACATTGATTCAGTTTCAATAGAAAAACTAAATATCTAGTTCTAATCCAGAGACAATTAGTGATAATCCTATGAGTTCTGCTTGGATCAATAAAATTCAGGAATATATTTGTAATTCAAGCTCTGTGGTGAAAGTTATGGGGTTTTTCCCCTGGGGAGTCTTTTTCTCATTTGTTGGAACATTTCTAATCAAGGACAAAATCAGGAAAGTTAAGGATTTTTCAGTCCCCCAAGGACAAACCTAGGAATTAGACCAATTCATTTCTTGTGTAATGGTCATTGTATTGGGCCCCATATGGGCCCACAGACATCAATATGTAGAGTGTCCAACAGTATAATCCATTCTCTCTATACTCGTAGCATGTCTTATTTGAATTTCCAACTGAAATCTGTTCAGGATTCAAATTGTCAATCTGAACATACAAGAATTCAAATATGAAAGCTTCCACGACCTACATAAATGGATTTAGATCCTAATCCCATGATTGGTGTAGCCCCCAGGTGGGCCCCACAGGTGAGCCCGCATGGAGGGATGAGAGACATCTGCAGGTCAGCATGCTCCATTATTTATTCTTTATCTTGAATGTGGACCAGAATATAAATGGGCCTATAAGAGACCCATACCCGAATTGTTTGGATAGGTCATCATAAGTCGTACCTGGATAATTGGGACTCCGTTTACACCCTCTGTTTTTGTGACGGGAAATTGCCCGACTTACCTCACAAACATTATATAGCCAATGGCAAAATCCTGGATATATGACACCACCTGTAAGCACCATGCATCCAATCCGTTAAGGCACTAAAAAGGATTCAAATTGTGGAACTCTATAGCAACACTAGACTTCCTAACGGCTAGAAAACATTTTAAAGCACTTTTATGAATAGCTACTGTCCTTGTTTTTATGTGCTTTGCATGCACGCTCCAAAAGCAATCTCTTTCAAAAGGAACCAGGGGACCCAAAAACACAAAACAGTGTCAGTTGTTGGATGGACTATCTTATCATCTGACTCAAATGGCCTTACACAAACAAAACCATCAATTCCCAAATCTCAACCTAGTACACAAATTAGAATGACAAATTCACCCCTCTCCAAAGCCCCAAATGTGAAACCTAGGTCTCCATCTTCACCCATTGTGGGCCTGTAGGGGCTAATCCCTATAACCGAGCCCCAAGTCTTCGATTTGGTCAAGTTCAGTGGACATCCCAATAAGTCAATAAGATGGGTTCCTTCGTGATAGATCTAGATGAGGAGACTCCGTTATGCGGCCCGAGATCTATGTGTGTTCTAGTGATGGAAAGTTCTGTGGATCTCTTCGTCTCTTATCTTTCCTACGGGAATGGAGAGAATAATCTAACCTTAGGGCTCCCTTATCCTTATATAGACAAGTCCCAAAGAGCTACATTTACTAGAAACATCTTCCACCAGAAGCCAACATCCGATCCTATTGGGAGTCTTATTGTGGGGCCCAGATCAAGTCTTACATTAAAGTGGAATTGCAATCTCTGTTGGCATCTGCCCCGCTTGATTTGACGTGGGACCCGTAGCATGCAGGTCATACGATTTCTTACACTTGGGCCACAAGATCTTCTAAGATTTCAAGATAAGGATCACATGTATATCAATCACATGCCCCGTAAAATACCTCTTCTTAACTCCAGTCCTTCCATAGTTTCTGTGATCCCTTTCTTCAAGTAAACATTGTGTCTCTCGGCTTCATTTTGTTGCAACATAGAGAACCCATTGAGTCAAGTTAATAGGAAGAATTTGATTTAGTTTGAGTAACAACTCAGCCACACTCAACTCAAATCTGGAAAGTTAAATCATTGTTATGATTTTATCATTATCATCATCATCATCAAAGTCTTGTCCCAACTTCATAGAGATTAGCTACATGAATTCTGATTTGCCATTCTAGTTTGTGCTAAAGCCAACTCAGAATTGGGGACTGCTCAAAACTCAGTTGTAACAAAAGTCTTGCGCTGGCTTTTAACCCAACACAACGCTACTCCTTTGTCTGGGCTATAAAGCGGCAGCTAAATCATTGTTATAGTGTATTTGGATTTAAAACTGACAATCAATGGAGAAGATAAGGTAGTAAATACAAGATCACCAACACAAAACAAAATAATAGTACAAAAAAAGAATACATAGGTGATGTGGAGATCACTTAAATTCCAAAAGAGCTATCTCCTTTTCTCTCCCCTTATCTTTGACCAGAATAAAAGACCACTCTCCATGATTCATTATAACCGAGAAAGGAGCAATCATACCCCTTCTCCACACACAAACACCCTCCACTACAAGCCAATGTCCCTTTACCATCTTTTGTACACAACATCATTGCTTTGACTTGAAGACCCATGAATACAAAACAACCCCAAATCATTACATCCAACGGCGGATGTGGTGGGCCACTCTCTATTGAAAATAAAATCACTGCATGTTCCCTACAGAAAGTTTTTTTAAAAAATATCCATTGTGACCTTCATGCAAAAGACTAGTTAAAATTTAGTGCAGACCACATTTTTAGAGATGTTTCTAATGTGCTTCAATAAACTATTGCAAAGTACTAGAGGTGGGTGGTTTTGCACTTTTCATTACCTAAGAGGCTAAGACAATCGACACAAAGAAATTTACAAGAAGATTAAAAGGCTATGGATGTACTATGTTGTGGAGAAAAACTAGTCCCTGGTATATTAAATTGGTTGGTCCCTTAGTGGGTGAAACAATTATCATATATTCTAAAGCAAATGCAATCATGAAGATTGTATGCAATTTGATTTTTGTGAGAATGATTTTAACCTTCATGGACGGCTGAGAGTGGTTTCCTATGACTTTCCGTCTTTAAATAGGAATGAGTGGATGTAGAGGTCTAAGAAAGGACCTAACCTACCTAACCTCAGCTGGGCTCCGTTTTTTTTTCTTTTGATTGACTAGTTGTAACACAAAGGTAGTCGGATTGGGCATGAGATAATATCTGCAGAGTATTATAATTACTAGAACCGTCAACAGACTGTATCAGTTCAGTCTTAAATCGGGGTAAGGCCCAGCCCATGGGATACGAACCAGGCCTCTGCAGAACGTATAAATTATTAGCCCAGCATGGCCCCTATATGGGCATTCAATTTGGAGCAAACCCAAAACAGAAAGGCTGAACATCCAGCCCGAACAAAGCCACGTACTCATTAGACTGTTGGGCCTTTGGACCGTGTAATTATGTAGCTTCTGGTGAAGATGAACCTCATAATAGCAGATGGAGTCATAAAATTCACCAGAGAATGCATATATCCACTTTCTACATTCACGTATCCAGTTCTTACTACCAGTCACACCACCACATGTTGTGATTAATGCGAAAAATTAAATGTGCACGGCCAAAATGGCCCTAACACTTCAGCAGAATTAAGCCCATGGAAACAAAGTCCTCTAAGAGTGTTCAACAAAAAGATTAGAGCATTTTCGCCGATGGGATGGTTTTTTGTTCTGTTATGTGTGCAGAACAGAAATCAGCAAATGAGGTGCTGAAATGAAGCCTTCTAAGCAACAAATCACTATCAGGATTGGTCACCGATGTGGGGCAGAAGCATCTGAGGAACACCATTCCTGACTAATGCAATGCGCAATCTCTACATCCAAAGGTTGGATGACCATTTGTTTCTTCCAAAATATCAGAACTGACTAGCGTTTTGTGAACATACAAATACATCTTTAGCTGTTCAAAACCATAGATGCACAACCTATTCCAACAGATAAACATAAATTAGAATCTACAAGTTGGCAATTGATGTGAGCAGAAAATTCAAGTTATTGAGGAATTTCTATATTTGATGTTTAAGCTTATGAAACAAATGTACAACAGTACAGCTTACAAAAAGTCTCTTTTTGTTACCATTTTCCTCTTCTTTTTTTTTTTTTACCAGGGGACACAAACCCATGTACAGTACACAATCCTAACCAGCTGAGCAACAGCTGGGGACAAGTGTCATTTTCTCTTTTTGCACATTACACTGCTTGTGTTTCAGCTTAGTAGATAGAAGAAGAAAATAACACATGAATGGGAAAAGTTCAAGCAAAACAGAAAATGACCCGATGCGAAAGCATCGTAAAGAATAAGCCCAGGAGGCGAGGGGAGAATTAATATACAAAGAACGAAGTTGAATTAATAATGTTTGAAATGGTTGAGGTTCTGTGTAACAAATAACATACAAAAGGGCAGGGTGAACTTGCAAAAATAACATGAAGATCTCCATACCCATGAGGAACCTATCATCTCTATATTTTGTCAACGGGACTATAATGAACTCGATGCTTCTGATGTATCCTAAGTAGCCAGATTAGAAGTATCAAAGCACAGGGCATAGTCTCTTCTTCACCTCAGTGCTTTGTATATGCATCTCCTCAAGTATAATTGACTCAGCGGACTTGCAACATTGTTCATCTCTGAAAGCAAGGGTCCATCTCCCGTCTACCAGAGCATTTGATTTCCCCTTTCCAAAGGAGTAGGACATAGAAGAGTTGGTGAAAGCTAAAGTTGATGGATGGATGCGTAAATGTAACCACTTCGGATGCCTGTTGTCTACTGTAGGCTGATGGAGAAAGACAAGTATTAGTGCCCTTCAACAGTTTTCTCTAGTCATTGTCAATTTGTTTTAAAAGATAGCTGATGAAGAACTGTTGGATCCTGGTGGATTACATAATATGCTAAGCAAGTGGAAGCCATGTCATTTAGACCATTGATATGATGAAGCTTACCATGTATGAAGAATGCCCCAAAAATTTTCCCATTTAAAACATTCCAGCCATAAGATCTTGGACTCAGCCCAAAATAAAGCAACAGACAAGACAAAAGAAATGAGGAACATATTGCCGGAGTTGTCCAATTTGAGTTTTCAGGGATAGCTGATTGAATCAATGGTCCCCACCATCAATCTATGGGATGCACCACTTGAAAAGAAAGGCCGGTTGCATCAGCCACCGGGACCCTATAATTCTTCTCATCTAGCTGTGTTTAACTAGAAAATATGACCAAAAGACCATAATTTTAGTGCAGGTCATTGTAAGAGCTTGCGACTGAATAGAAAAGTCCAAGATGTATCAGTATCCATCATTAAAGTCACTAGTTTGCAGTAGCCAAATGGAAGCAACAGGTCTGGCCATCCGAGTACAATTTTCATTGTAGGTGATAGAAAAACAGTATTAACTGAGTGCTGCTCAAATAGCTCATTCTTTTGCACTTTTCAAGTAGACATGGCCCTCTTCATGTCCTAATGAGTGGGGCCACTTCCACAAGTGGAGCAGCTGCATGAAACGCCCAAGTTTATGGGGTCTGAACAAGTTGAATTTTTCTATTTTCAATGAAACTCATTATTTACTATTTGGTGAAGGTACAGTTTTCAATTGAATTCGTAAGAGAATGTATGAAACAATTCATGTTGTCATCCATATAGATCAATTTCTTTGCAAATTTTTGGGCTCAACATTGCCTGTAGGATTTCCAAGCTTAAACCAAGCAAAGGTGTTTTCTCATACTTATTTCTAAGATTAAAAAAATAAGTAAAACATGTGACAAAAGAAACTACAGATATTGTAGGAAAATCTTTTTACGAGTATTGTTAAGTGATATAAATAGCCAGCTCAATGAAAAGGTGCTTGGTATAATGATTTCCCTTTTGTTGCTTTATTTTTGTAATTTGCTTATTGTCTTTTTATAATGCTTTTATGCAATTGTTAGCCTTTTTTCAAGGCATTTTCTTTTTTTTTCTCTCTTCAGTTCTTTTGTTAACAACAAGAAAACAAAAATGGACATGGGCTTCATATCCATATCCTGCCAACCTAAGTTCGTAACTTTGCAAAACATAGTTAGTTCTGCAACAACATGGCTGACATAAAAATGAAAAAAAAAAATACAGTATAGAACAAATTTGATATCATTGTTAAGGCTAGTTCATGTGAACAACGGTATGAAGAACTGAAAGTTCAACAAAGAATGGCATTCAAAATTTTCAATTTTCAATTTATTTATGGAAGCATACATACACTTGCACCATCCCAGGGCGCTCCAACACAAACAACTCCACAACCCTGCTTAAGGGGTAATTCTTCTGCAAGCAGAAGCCATCCTGATACTCCTTTAGAGCATGTTTGGTTTGACTTTTTAAAAAGAGGAAGTACGTGTTAAATTTTAAAATTCATTTTCTAAAAAATCTTTAATTTAATTTATTTGTTTTATTTACTTTTATTTTTGAGTGTTGTAGTGAGGTTATGTTTTTTTGTGTGATGGGGGTAGCTTGATTTTGTAATGGGTCCCACTTACACATGTGTAGATGCCACATGTCACTCTCTCTTAACTTCTCTCCATCCAACCACGTTTTCCATCTTCCCATGTTGCCACATCATATCCTCATCAAGCCCAATATGCATTTTCCCATATACTTTATTACTCACATCCACTTTTCCATATGCTTCATTACTCCTATACACTTCTCCATACACTAAACTACTTTTTCCCATATGCTTCATTACTCCTTTCACTTCTCCATACACCAATCTTAGTCTTCCCATGCATCCAACCACTTCCATTCAACCACCTCATTATGCTAGCAACTTCTAATTCACCTATATATACATAAATAAATAAATATATATATATATGCAAGTGGTGGCCTCTTCAAACCAATGTCCATCAAACCCATCTTTGAGCAACCAGAGAGGAGTGAAGTCATATCAACAAGAAGTCCGTATCTTGTGCAAGTGGTGACCTCAAGCTAAACTTATAGTGTTTACCTTTTAATGAAGTTGTTCTCTTCCTCCTTTATCTTTTGATTGTTCTTCTTCTTCATATTGATTTGAATCTTGGGCTAGTGTGGTTTCTTCGCACTAATTGAGAAGTGAAATTTTGGATATTTGGATTTCGTCTTTCTCCACACAAGAAGTCCATATCTTGTGCAAGTGGTGGCCTAAAGCTAAACTTGTAATATTTACCTTTTAATGAAGTTGTTCTCTTCCTCCTTCACCTTTTGATTGTTCTTCTTCCTCATCTTGGTTTGAGTCTTAGGCTAGTGAGGTTTCTTCACACTAATTGAGAAGTGAAATTCCGGGTATTTGGATTTCGTCTTTCTCCACATGGTATTAGAGCTTCAAGGGAGGTGGTGATTTTATCTTGACTGTCTTGGCAAAGAAGAGCAATCATTCTATTAAGATGGATTCGGGTGGAAAGTATAATTCTTTTGGTATTGAGTTGCTTACTCAATCCAACTATAAGATATGGAGGACATATATGGAGCCTCACCTTGTTGGTGAGGACTAGTGGGACGTTGTTGGTGGAGATGATACGAAGTCTCGTCAAAATGATCAAGGACATGTTGATGCTTTCAAGAAATGGCGGATATCCAATGCAAAGGTGGAGTCTATCTTGAAGCGGTCTATCTCTCATGCCTAAGTTGATCAGATTATGGTTGTAAATTGGCGCATGGTATTTAGACTACTCTTGATGGGCTATTTAACAAGAAGCATGTGGCTCGATTGCAATTATTATAAAATGAATTTGCTAATACTAGTCAAGGTAATCTTTTTATTTCTCAATTCTTCTTGAAGATTAAAAATTTATGTTCGGAAATTTCTATTCATGATCCGGAAGAGCCCATCTCGGAAGCACGGATAAAGCGGCATTTCATTCGTGGGTTAAAAAAAGGAGTACATTCCTTATGTTACATCTATTCAAGGGTGGGCTACACAGCCATCCTTGGTGGAACTTGAGAATCTTCTCATTTCTCAAGAGTCTTTGGCTTGCCAAATGGCCGGATATTCAACTTCCGATCATGATGGAAATGCATTGTTGTCAAGTAACAAAAAGAACTCTAGCAAAGACAAAGACAAGGATAGAAATTTCAAAAATCATGGGAATTCTAATGATGCTTTAGCTAAACATGGTAATGGAGAAGCATCCGGTAAGGGTGATGGAAATCGGAAGGGTGTCAATGTTACCGATGTGGTAAACCTAGATACATAAGAAAGAATTGCCGTGCGAAATTAAAAAGTGAAAATGTTGCCGAAAAGGAAAGTGAATCGAAAGGTGAAGAAGCATGGGGAAAGTGCTTTATGGGGGTACCATTACGGTTGATGTTTTGACATCAGTCAATTTTGACAATGATTGGATCATTGATTCCGGTTGTAAGCATCATCTCACCAGTGACGACTCTAAATTCTCAATCTTCGAGGACTACAACTGCAATGATGCTATTATCACAGCGGACAACTCCGTTCATCTCGTTAAGAAGGTAGAAATTGTTATTATCAACAGCAATGGAGATGATCATATCACACTTGATAGTGTTTTTCAAGTGCCGGACATGAAGAAGAATTTATTCTCCGTTGCTAATGCGGTGAATGCAGGAAATTATGTCTCGTTAGGGCCCAAAGATGTGAAGTTTTTTCGGAATATTTCAAGTTTGAAGGCAGACATCATTCATACCGGTAAGAGAGTTAAGGATTTATTTGTTTTATCATCTACTACTTCATATGTTGATAACATATGTAGAAATGCTGGAGCATCAATTTTGCATGCTAGATTAGGGCATCTTAGCATGGACAAATTAAAGGTTATGGTTAGAGCTTGCTTAAAGTGCCAAAGCACGTGTTCGAGGACACTTCAAATCGTTAAGAAGACTTCAAACACACAAGGACGCACCTCAGGGATAAAACCCACAATTTTATTCAATAATCTAAGTCTTAAAATAAATCACTACAATGCAATATAATTAAGAAAGCAAACTTAATACCTAAGAAAACCCTAATTTAACTAGGAGAATAAATAATATAGGAAAATAAATCCTAATTACAACTCATTAAATAAAATTAACAATCTAATGACATAAAATTACTAAATAAAAATCCTAAATATAACTAGGCCCTACACATGTGGCCATTGAGGTCAACACTGCATCATATGGTGTTGAAGAATTTGGTGAATGGGTTACCTAAGTTAAATACCTTTGGCAATGGTGAAGTGTGTGAAGGGTGCCAATATGGTAAAGTACATTGTCTTCCACTTGACAAGTCCTTCTCTAAATGCAATGCCCCATTGGAGATTATTCATAGTAATTTGATGGGACCTTGTGAGACACCTTCATATTTGGGAAACCTTCACATGTTGTTGTTTGTTGATGATTTTACACGTTATACGTGGGTTTATTTTATAAAGGAAAAGTGGGATGTATTTTCAAAATTCAAAGAATTCATACTAACAGTTGAGGATGTCCTTAATAAAAAGATAAAGAGGTTAAGGACGAATAATTGGGGGGAGTTCACTTTTCATGATTTCTCTTCATTTTGCAAACAAATGGAATCAAAAGAGAATTTTCTTGTGCCTACACACCGCAAGAAAATGGTGTATCGGAAAGAAAAATTAGGCACATTGTGCAGACATTTAAAAGTTGGCTACGTGTAAAAAATTTACCTAAGGCCTTATGGGCGGAGGGTGTGGCATGTGCAACTTATATGATTAATCGGGTGCCTCATAGCCTGGTTAATATGAAATCACGTTATGAGTTGATGTTTGGGGAAAAGCCTAGTGTCAAGCATTTTAAAGTTTTTGGCTTAATTTGCTATGTTCATGTGCCGCATGCAAAAAGAACAAAATTAGATGCAAAGGCAAAGAAATGTGTTTTCGTTGGCTATGATGAAAGAAAGAAAGGGTGGAAGTGCATGGATCCCGAAACTCATAATTTTGTTGTTTCTCGAGATGTTGTGTTTGATGAAGTTTCATCATATTATGGAGAAGATGATGCCACCGTTGGAAGTGTTGTTGGTGACAAATTCACGATCACAGAGAAGAGATTTAGAATCCTCTTGAGAATGTATTAATTTGTATATCTTTCTATGGAGATTGTACATCATTATATAGGTATTTACATGCCTATAATCTAGGCTCTAAGAAAGGAAAACCATCTAATTGTATCAATCACTAATCTAAGTTAAGAAAGCAACTAATTACAACAATTATTATTCTAAGAAAGGAAAGCTAAAGCTGTCTCAATATTGACCAAATCAATTCCACATGAGATACAACATTGATGGGCTTTGGGCCTTGGGCCTTGGGCCTGTTTAACAGTTGGTAGCTCTCATGCTCCTAATAAACCTCAAAAGAAAGTTAGCCTACCCATGGATTCAAGTGCCCCTATGGTGGCAAGTTGTTCCCCGTCTTCATCTATGGGGAGCAATGTGATAGGGAGAGTGTTGAGTTGCATGAAGCACCAAGTATTGCTAATCTTGAGGAGGTTCAAAGTGCACCTCCGAAGAGGAGGTCTAAAAGGCAAATTGTTTTGCCTGCTCGGTATAGGGATGGAAATTTTGTAAGTGTGCACTCATGTTTTCTTGCCAGTCCAAATGAAGATTGTGAGCCTTCTTGTTTTAATGAAGCAAAGCGTGTCAAAGAATGGGTTCATGCCATGGATGATGAGATGCAAGCTCTCATAGAAAATCAAACTTGGGACCTTGTACCTAAGCCCAAGGATGTGAAGCCTATCACTTGCAAGTGAGTTTACAAACTTAAACTTGATGGAAGTGTGGATAGGTATAAGGCAAGGCTTGTTGCTCGGGGGTTCTTACAAAAGTATGGGGAAGACTATGAAGAAACATTCAGCCCATGGCAAAAATGACTTTGGTTCAAGTTGTGATTTCTTTGGTAGCATGTCATGGGTGTGAGTTATGGCAATTAGATGTTAAAAATGCTTTTTTGTACGCAGAAATTGATAAAGACATCTACAAAGATCAACCATATTGCTATGAATCTCATGCACATTCAAAGTATGTTTGCAAACTCCAGAAAGCTCTTTATGTATTAAAGCAAGCCCCTAGAGCTTGGTATGGTAAGATGCTGAATACTTACAATTTTGTGGTTATTATGCTTCTAACGCCGATTTTAGTTAGTTTGTTAAGAAGCAGGAAAAATTGCATGTTATTGTTCTCTTGTATGTGGATGATATGATTGTCACCGGCAATGATGATGGTGAGAT
The DNA here is from genome assembly GCA_037013555.1 of Sextonia rubra. Lineage (NCBI taxonomy): Eukaryota > Viridiplantae > Streptophyta > Magnoliopsida > Laurales > Lauraceae > Sextonia > Sextonia rubra. Next base: position 3,061,397 of record JASUAD010000027.1, read on the forward strand.
TACAAAGATTTGAAGCAAACTTTCCATTCGCTTTGAGATGAAATATTTGGGGAATCTTATTCACTTCCTTTGCTTGGAGGTGGAATCATTGAAGATGGCATATTTGCGTTATAAAAAGGCTATGCAAAAAAGGTTATATGCAACTTTGGTTTGGACCAAAGTAAGTGGTGTTCTATTCCACTTGATGCCAACATCAAGTTAAGGCGTGATGAAGGGAAGCTTGTTTTGGATCCTCGGCCTGATCGGGCTCTTGTTGGTAGTCCCATTCATTTGACTATTACAAGGTCGGATATTTCATTTTGTGTTGGACTTGTTAGCTGTTATATGCATGCTCCATGCAAACCACATTTGGATGCCGCAAAGAGAATTTTGAAATATGTTCACTCTACACTTGACATGGGTCTATTGTTCAAGAAAGGAGTTGATTTTGACTTGATAGGATAAGCCAATGCCGATTTGAGTGTCAACTTAGATGATTGCAAGTCTACGTCCGGTTTTGTTTTCTTATGTGGATTGGCATTTGTTTCATGGTGTAGCAAGAAGCAAGATTGGACATCTCTTTCTACAACGGAAGCAGAATACAAAGCGGGTTCTCTTGCTACACAAGAATGTATGTGGCTCCGGCGGTTAGTTGAGGATGTTCATTTAAGAATTAACAAACCAATTATTTTATATGGTGACAACGAAAGTACTCTAAAGCTTGTAAGAAATCCGGTTTGTCATGGCAAGATGATCAAGCACATTGAAATTGAACCTCATGGCATTCGTGAGAAACTGCATGATGAAACAATTGAAGTCTTGGAGGTGAGAAGCAGTGATAATGTGGCCATCTGGCCAATATTTTTAGTAAGTCACTTTCCAAAGGACTATTTGAATTTCTTAGAGGAAAGCTTGGTATCATTTCTAGAAAATCGCTAGGGGAGTGTTAAATGTTAAAGTTCATTTTCTAGAAAATCTTTAATTTAATTTATTTGTTTTATTTACTTTTATTTTTGAGTGTTGTAGTGAGGTTATTAAGTATTTTTGTGTGATGGGCTAAGAAGCACGAACACTTCTAAGAAAGTGACGTATCCATGTCGGACACCTGTCGGACACCGACACTCCTCGGACATTCTCGGACACGTGTCCGATACTATTTAACCGTGTCCATAATTAAGAACTCAAAATCTTAATTTTGGACACTTGTTCGATACTCTTTTTGCAACGTATCCCACAATTCTTAACCCGTGTCTATAACTAAAAAATAAACATGTGGCTGATATCTCTTGGACACTTTGTTAATATGTGGTTATTAAAACTTGTAAACTTGATATATAACAATTTTGTACCATGGAAAAATGTATGATTGTAAATATTAATTATATCACAAGCAAAAGACAAATAAATATTTCACTAAAGAATAGGCCTCAAGATTGGCTTCTTTTTTGCTTTTTGTTTTTTTTTTTTTAAGGGAGGGGAAAAAGTAGATCCGCCCTTTTCTTTATATGGATTTTATGGAACTATGGATATTTTATGTTTAATGATTACGAATTATATGGATTTTATGGAACTATGGATATTTTATGTTTAATGATTATGAATTATGTTTTAATGTTGTATTGATATTTGATAATTTGATATGCTTGTTAGTTTGTACTTGAATTTTTATTTTTTGATTGCTAAATTGATTAAAAAAATTAAAATGATATTATTTTTTAGTAGATGATTATATATATATAAATTAATATATATTATTAACGTGTCTCCAACGTGTCCGTGTCCTACTTTTTTGAGAAATGCCATATCGGTGTGTCCGTGTCGTGTCGTATCTGTGTCCCGTGTCCGTGTCCATGCTTCTTAGGTGATGGGGGTAGCTTGATTTTGGAATGGGTCCCACTTGCACGTGTGTGGATGACATGTCACTCTTTCTTAACTTCTCTCCATCCAACCACTTTTCCATCTTCCTATGTTGCCACATCATATCCTCAGCAAGCCTAATATGCATTTTCCCATACACTTTATTACTCCCATCCACTTCTCCATACAATACCCACTTTTCCATTTGCTTCATTACTCCTATACATTTCTCCATAGACTACCACTTTTTCCCATATGCCTCATTACTCCTTTCACTTCTCCATACACCAATCTTAGTCTTCCCATGCACCTAACAACTTCCATTCAACCACCTCATTATGCTAGCATCTTCCAAATCACGTATATATATGCATGTGGTGGCCTCTTCAAACCAATGTCCATCAAACCCATCTTTGAGCAACTAGAGAGGAATGAGGTCATATCAACAACAAGTCCATATCGTGTGCAAATGATGGCCTCAAGCTAAACTTGTAATGTTTACCTTTTAATCAAGTTGTTCTCTTCCTCCTCTATGTTTTGATTGTTCTTCTTCATCTTGGTTTGAGTCTCGGGCTAGTGTGGTTTCTTCACACTAATTCAGAAGCGAAATTCTGGATATCTGGATTTCATCTTTCTCCACAGTACCTTCCTAAGAGTATCTATTGGAATGCTATTTATTGAAGTCAACTTTTTAGTAGAGAAGACTGTTTGGTCAGCTCAACTTTTTTAAGTTACTTTTTTAGGAGTGAAAGCAACCAAATTGTTTGGCTTGGAAAAAAAAGGCTTTTAGCATATAATAATCATACAATATATTAAAATATTAGGAGAAAACAATTATAGACATTGAGGACCCTTTTAGATAAATAAAATAGGCAAGCATAAAATGCTAGATGTGGCTTTTTGTGTGTATCAACCATGAATGACCTTTTATGGTAAGGCTAAATAGACAAATGTCATCAAACTTTGCTTAATGGGCATGAAGAGGCATGAGCGAATGTAAAAGGTTGTCATTTATTTGCCTGATCTAGCCTTAGATTTGCAACCATCGGCCCATCGTAATTTTCTTACCATTTTTCACTTTCCTTAATTGCATTCAGAAGCAACTTTTTTTGAGGTAATCTTCTCCCACAAGTTGGATAGTAATGGATATGCCATCTTCTAATAGGTCAAAGGTCCTTGAATAGAAAACAGTAGTGAAAAGAGTATGCCTTGCTCTGTCCTTGTGGCAGTGTGGAAGTGACTTTAATTTCTCTCTTTGATGATCACCGACCTGATCTATGGCCCGCAAGAAGAAATGATGAAACAATAGGAAGAGAATAGGAAGAAGACGAAGTTGTTGCTAAAGGGATCTGTTGTATTTATTCGGCAGAGACCAAGATTCATGAGATGATGGATAAAGGACCCTACTAGATGATTTTTTTTTATCATGCACTCTCTATGGTGGTCTATGACAAATCTGCTAAAAAAGTGCTACGAATTCAGTGGACGTAATAACTTTCGGCCATCTTGGGTGCCACTTCCCGCAAAAGTATATAAGAACTTTCAAACGTGAAGTGGATGATGATCCGCTTACTCAAAAAGCAAAATTTCACATTAGCATTTTGAAAAGCTTGTTTAAAATTTTCATTACCGAACTAGATTTTATGGCCTTTTCACTTTTTAAGAGCAAAAAAGGAGTCCGGATCCTCTAATTAAAAACCCCACGGTGACTGTGGGAAGACCAATAAGGTCCCACCACGTCACCAGTGGGCAGCCTGCTATGCACCAATCAGGTGACGTGGTGGGACCTAATTGGTCGCGGTCACCATGGGGTTTTTCCTCAGGAAATCTCAATTCGCGAGAAAGCCCCTACACCCTTTCATAATTCCAACCAAACCCATCCTTAGAGATTCCATAAAGCCAAACTGATGCCACTGCACTTTCTCAAATGCAATTTTACAAGGCACTGCATCAACTGAAGATAATAGCCATCACCATGGTTTATAAGTGAAAGTCCTGGAAACATAACTCTTCACAAAGAGCTCGGATCAAGCTGTGCAATGTGTTGACTGATCCAATTCAAGTAACTGATAAGCCGCCCCCTCATGGCTAGTAATTTCTGAAAATTTCCAGTGAATGACAATTTCTAGCCATTCCATCCATAGACCTTTTCTTTTTATGGATGTCCAAAAAAGAGCATTGTAAATAACCGGATGTTATCCAATAGTTGGATCCATCACCAAGAGTTATTGTGTTTGGGCAATGGCTCATCAAAAAGGTGATCTACTAATTGGATGGTTTAGGCCAAACTAGCAGTCACAAAAAAAGGAAAAGATATCCTAAACCTTTCCAATGAAGAAAAAATACATCTTGTACTGCCTGAATTTGTAATATTACTTAGAATAGGATGCAGGGAAGGAGGAAGGGAAAAGAAAAAGAATATACTAAACTGACCTACATTTAATTCAGTGCCCCGCTTTGGACCAAAAACATCAAGGGCAGCACCTTTTGCTCTGGAATTTCCAGTGAGCTCTAAGGAAAAGCACAACAAGGGCTGATCTGGCAAGTTCTCTCCAGCACAGAAATTTTGAATTTGATGACTGGGTACAAAGACCTGAAGATGAAGGAAATAAAAAATAAAAACCAACAGAAAAGCTATACAAATTACCTATGCACAAAACCATGCACAAACAAGCATCTCAAGTAAGTTAACTCTCACTGCTTATGGTGAGAGACTCCATGATGGGGCCCATCCGGGGCCCCACTAATCACGGGACTTTGAGGGGGGGGGGGGGGGGGGGGTGGTTTTGTGTGTAGATGGTTTGGATTGGTGAGAGGTGGGGCCCATCATGATGTCTCTCACTGTAAGATGGTGCGAGTTAACTCTCATAGGAGCATTTTCCATATATATATAGGACAAAACTACTAAACATCAATTGCTCACCCTGTGGTGAGGGACACTTCCATTTTTGGAAAGTATTGATGTGCAAAATGACAAAATCATCACATAATGACACCTTTTTTACCTTGTTAGGTCTTAAAAGAGAATTGTCCCTTACCTTGTGATGAGGGATGAATGCATAGTAGTCTTTCCCTAAATATATATATATATTTATATACCCCTCTTTTGTGCATGAGATGCCCACTTGAAACCCCACCTACGAATGGGACCTTGGGGGATCAAAAGATCCACCCCCCTCCCCCCCAAAACCTCTATATGATAATGGAGGCTCGGTTAATCATCCTAACCCCTTGATCGATGGACAACAAGTTTTCATCATCCATAATGAGTACTTAGTGTCACGCCCCCAAAACTGGGCCAGATCCAAACCCAATCCTAAGGGTGTGAGAATTAGGGCCAATTAAAAATTTCCTTGAATAAACAACATGGACCCCAATTCCGGGTGGATCGAAGTCTTTCGTGAGGCTATGCTTGTTGATCAAGCAACCATAATAACACACGGAACTAAAATCCATAATCTATGCAGTTGAGTATCATACACAAACCATCTAAACAAATCTCAATAGTAATTAATAAATAGACAAGAATTTTGAAGCATATCAATCAAAGTTATAATTCCAAGAACAAATGAATTAAATGACTATACTAATGGCTCCAAACATGGCCTTATTACAAGAACCTATTGTTTCGATCTCAGCACCACCACTAAGACACCTCAGACGATGTCATTGCCGCTCCACTCAATAACTCCACCATCTGGCCAAATCTCCTGCATCTTCTGATCCTCCGGTTTGACACCAGCAACGGAACCTAGACACCAAAAGTAGTGGGTCAGCTTGACGTAATCTAGAAAAAGGTAAACTGCAAGTAATGATGTTTAATCCACTGAAACAATTTATATTAAATATTCTACCCAAAATATGTTAAATGTAAAGCCAATGGTATGAATGCACAAAAACGGGTATTCCTGTGGATACGATATACAAAAACGAGTATTCCAACCAGATATAACAAATGGCACAGCTGTGTACTGTATCCTATAGTACACGCTGACCCGATAGCGTACGACTACCTCCAAACTGCAACTGGTCAGATATATATAAACGGATACATATGTATACAGATGTTCAAGAAAGTCATGCTATGAAATTCCCAATTCCATTCCCCACATCCATATTATTACCAATAAAGTGATAGGGTTGCATAGATTAGATGTGTATTATGCTCATGTGATATTTTTCATTAATCTGAAGGTAAGCTCTACACCACCTAATAGTCATAGATAGTTAAGTCTACACAGGGGAACAAACCTTCGTTCACAATAACAGCGAAAGCCCATGATGTCATTGTCCTACTTCGGGGTCTATCATGTATTACATCCCGAGGTTCTCATTCCCATTCCGAGTCCAGTTCATTTATCATGTGTACATTTAACTAACCTTCCTCAAGAACAGAACCCCTCCAGAAATTTGGACTTAATTTCCAAACTAATTGAATTAATAATTATCCGTTGGGCATGATATAGGGTCAAGTGATCCTACACCCTAGAAGTCACTTACTTGGGTCACTTACCTATAGTACAACCCATGTGGCTGAGTCTTCAATCATGGTTAACTATTCTATTCTACATACCATCCATTTAATTAAGGTTCTCGGGGCTCATGGCTTAGCCATGGTCAACTTACGGCTTAGCCGCTATCCATTACGGCTTAGCTAGCCGGACTTACGACTTAGCCGTTAAGGCTGCCGCAGTACAATCTCCCAAAGATGGCTGTAGACTAGCTGTAGAAGAGCCTATGGCTAAGCCGTAGGTGTAAACTGTTTCGCCCCTTTTTCGGTTTTCTCTCGAAACTCACCCAAAATCAATCGAAACATCAGATTTCGATCAGAACATCAAACTTAATCATCTAAACTAGATCTTAATCATATAATACAATAACTGAGTAAATTGGCATTATTTACAGTTACCCACTTGCCTCAAATCTTGTACCGAAACTCAGATCTGCTAAGGCTAGATCCAATCACTCACAAAGCTCTATCCTGACTAAATTCCCCAATCTGAAATCCTACAGATCTAAGAGACACACAGATCTTTTTTTTTTTTTTAAGCTATTAACATATCCTAATAAACTGAAAGGGATCTAATGGTGGTTTGGAGATAGATACTTACCGGGTTACAGACCCTATCAGAATAGACATAGAGAGTGGAAGGAGATGAAGGTGGTGGCGTTCTTCTAAGCTCTTCAATCAAGCCATGATTTCCTCGGAGAGTTGCTAAGGCTTGGTTGCAGAGGAAAGGAAGAAGAATGAAAGAAAGGACGATCGAAGGGTTTTTAGGGTTGGCTTTACGTAAAGATTTTCCTAAATTACAAGGAAGGGCTCCCTACTATTTAGTTAGTTTTACAAAATTCCAAAAAAGGGCTTTTGGCTCAAAAGGTCAAATAACTCAGGCCCAAGGCCCAAGAAGGTCTAACCAGCCCATCTGCATTGGGCCCTATAAAAAAATGCCCTAAATGCAATGACCCAAACATCTACAATGGCCCATCAAACATCCACCTAACCCTCTCAACTTGACTCAAACCTGACAAACCGACTCGACCCAAAATATAAGATCTTGGGCCTGATATATAGTCGATCCAACAATCTAGTTCATTTGGATGGATGCCAAACCCCAGCCCCTAGGACCTATGACTATAGGGAGTCCCTGTTGTGTGGTCCACTTCGATGGGCCAATAGTGGGCCCCTAGGAAGCACGGACACCTCTCCAGGGCCGGCATGTCAGTGTCCGACACGTCTAGTACATGGACACGCCCCGGACACGCTCGGACATGTCCGGGACACGCGAAAAGCGTCCTTTTTTTTTAAATTTATTTTTTTAATTACGAACAAGGCTCGAACACGGCGGGACATGGCCCGACACAGCTTGGACATGGCGGGACCAAAAAATCTGAGAAGCATTAAAATTAGAAAAAAAAATGAAGAGGGGGTTAAATGAAATTTTAAAGTCATATCACCCACTCCTTTTTGCATGAAAATTAGAAAGCGAAAAATGAAGAGGGGTTAAATGAAATTTGAAAATCATATAACCCATGCCTTCGATCGCCAAACGCATTATCCCTCTTCTGAAATTTCCCCTTTCCCTCCTGAAACCCTTTTTCCCTCTCGGCGCTGAAACCCCATCCCGCAGCGAAGATCCATCCCGGCCCAGCGGCGAGATCGCAGAGGCCATCGAAGCCCCATCCTGTCTGTGAAACCTAGGAACCGTCGGCGAAACGTCATCACCGTCCGAGGCTGTCGACGAGCAAAGGGAACAAAATCGTGGCTGTCGACAAGCCGAGGCAACCCGGCGGTGGATCTGACGGTGCTTTAGTCGCAGAGAAGGAGAAAAAAAAGAAGATGAAGCAGCAACAGAAGAAGAAGACCCACCGTCTGCGGGAAACACCCACCGTCTGCAGGAAGGAGAAGAAGAAGGAGAAGGAGAGGAAGAAGAAGAGAGGGAAAGAAAAAAAAAAGGAGAAGAAAAAGAAGAGAGGGAAAGAAAAAAAAATAAATTTCTGACGTTGGATCTGACGGTGCTTCCCACCGTCTGCGGGAAGCACCCACTGTTCTCTTGCTTTCTCTCGCTCTAGCTCACTGCAGAGAAACACCCACCATCTCCAGGTATTGATTTTTGCAGCGCTGTGTGTTTTTTTTATTTTTTATTTTTTATATATCTCCTGCTTGGTACTCCTGCCTTTGATTTTTTTTTTATCTCCCGCTTAGTACTCCTGCCTTTGATTTTTTTTTTTTAATCTCCTGCTCAGTATTCCTGCCTTTGATTTTTGTCTATGAAATCATTTCCGTTCATTTTTTTTTTTTTTGCTACTGCCATCATTTTTTATTTTGCTGCTATGCAATATCATTTTATTTTGCTGTGCAATATCATTCTATTTTGCTGCCATCATTTTTTTTTATGAAATGGTGTTGAAAGGTTTGCCTACCTTTACCTTTGCCTTGCCTGCCTTTGCTTGTATGTGGCTTTTTTCTTCCTACTGTGCATTGTAATTTTTTTTTGTTAATGTTGGAAGCTTTCTTCCTACCTTTGCCTGCCTTTTTTTTTTTTTTTGTCTGTTGTTAATTGATGCTATGTCCTATTAATTTGTTGTTAATGCTAGTGCCTGGTGCTAATTTGCTGTTACATTATATAGATTTGGAATTTGGCAATATGAGTTGCATTGGTTGCTCTGGCTTACCCCCCCCCCCCCCCCCCCAAAATGAAGAAGATATAAACAAGCCTCTGTGGAGATATGTAACCAAGTTTGATAAACTTAGTGATGGAGGGGGAAATATTACATGGCAATGCAATTTTTGCAATCAAATAAAAAAAGTTCATACACAAGGGTTAAGGCTGACTTGTTAAAATTGCCAAGTTTGATTTTTTTATTGATTATATATATATCAATAAATATATATTATTAATGTATTAACGTGTCCCCAACGTGTCCATATCTTACTTTTTTGAGAAATGCCGTGTCGGCGTGTTCGTGTCGTGTCGTATCTGTGTCCCGTGTCCATGTCCGTGCTTCATAGGTGGGGCCCATATGTGTGAGTGGATGGGTTGCCCCTGTCTGTGTGAGCTAAGGAGAGGTTGGGCATGTATGTAAATAGTTTTGAGCGTTCCAATTAGCCAACACATCCTAAAAGCTTAAGCTCGCAGATAGTGGAAGACAAGGGAATAATGCCTCCCCAGGTTCAAATTCATGATTTAGCATGGCTTTGATACCATGTTAAGTTTGACTGACCAATACATTCCAAAAACATAGGTTGTTAGGGAGCAGAAGACAAATTTACTTAATATTCAGGTCTGCCACGAGCTTTAGGATTTGAGAATCCTAATTTTATTAATTTTTGGACAGCCCCTTTTTATTTTCTTGAACAAAATAAACTCAAGTATCCACATATCTGGTTATTTCTGTATAACTAAAAGTTTAGGTCCTTAGGAGTAGGACCTCTATAGCCACTCATATTCACATATGGACAAAGACACTTGTGGCCTTATAAAAGAGGTGACAATAAGGGCCCTTGACAGTAAAAGTAAGGCTCCTATCTGCCAATGGAGGCCCATTACATGCCTCATGTCTGAAGGCCAATTACAGGCCTCAGCTCTAAGTCATATCTGACTGAGTCAAAGATAGAATTATACTATGCTGTAGAAGAGGATTATATTAGATTTAGAATCTAGATTTCATTATATAATTATATGCCTCTAATGATAGAATTGCAATATGTTGTACAAGTAGATTAGATTAGATTTAGGATCTAGATTTTATTATAAAATTATATGCCCAATTAAAGGCTTGACTGTATCTGATTGATTGGGCTATCAGCCCTTATATAAAGGACCTGTCAATCCCTCAAGGGACATACAATATTTCTCCCATTTTCCTCTCTTTCTTCAAAGCATCTCATTGAAGTGACATGGCATTGGAGATTCAAACAATAAGAAATCAATCTCTCTTTTGGCAATAAACAGATCAGGGATCTGTTTCTGATAGTGGTTGCATCAACCAGCCAGATCATCTACTGTAGATCATCTCTGATCTACAGTGGCCCACCTACGATCAACCAGAGGTTACTGAAAACCTCCATTGTCTTCTTCTCTGTACGGTCAGGCCATTTAGATCTTCAGTCATTGGGCCAATAGTTCTGCTCCCTTCCTATCACTATTTTCATTTTTCTTGCTCTGTTGGTTGGTGGAATCCGCACATTTCTATTACTATTGCGGTTACTAATGCCAATATCTTCACTAAGGGACTATCGAAGTCTCGTCATTAGTTTCTAGTTTCCAAATTGTTGCTGTCAGATCTTCCCACATCAATTTGAGAGAAAAGGGGAAGGGTGGGGGGGTGTCAATGGAGGCCCATTACAGGCCTCATGTCTTACTCACATCTAACCAGGTCAAAGATAGAATTGTAATATGCTGTAGAAGTGGATTAGCTCAGATTTAAGATCTAGATTTCATTGTATAATTATATGCCTTTAATGATAGAGTTGTAATATGCTGTACAAGTGGATTAGCTTAGATTTAGGATCTAGATTTCATTGTACAATTATATGCCTAATTAAAGGCTGCTTGACTGTATCTAATTGATTAGGCTATCAGCCCTTACATAAAGGACCTATCAATGCCTCAAGGGACACACAAAATTTCTCCAATTTTCCTCTTTCTTCAAAGCATCTCATTGAGGTGACACTATCAAATTAGACTCATCTTCTTATTATGCAGGAAAACTGAAACAAATCCAACATTCAAATACTGTATCATGCAAAAACCCTTGATGTAGGTCTTCATCTTAGGTCTTCAAAGCATATATGACTACTGCATCACACAACTAAAATGCCATAAATGACTCAAACAAGCACTAGACGCTAGTGCAAAACAGTATCTGGAACAAATAAAAGACCTGAAATATAAAGTGTATTTGCAAGTTTGCACATGACTATCCCCACATGGTTGTGTAAGTGCATGAGTTCAAGTCCTTCATGTAACTGGATAAAAAAAAAAACACCACACACATTACTGACTTGAGAATGAAGTGTCTGTCAAGATCACCAGAAAGTCACCTTAAAGCCAAACTTTGACAATTGCAATCATATTGCAGTGAAATATTGACTCAGCACGGAGAAGAAGAATACCCAAGAGGCTATTCTCCAAGCCAAAAGGCATAGGATAAATTGTCTAGGCCTCACACCAAAGACAAGAATTCAACTCACAAGGAAAAGAAAATTGAAATCTCATTCAATAATAATGTTGTTTGTCACATGAGAAGGGATTACATCTATTTATAATTAAACTACTCTCTAAATAAAGAAACAAACTAATTCAATCCAAATAAGAAGTCCTAATTCAAATATAAAATTAATTTCTAAAAACTTAAGAAAGCAACTATTATTAATAAATTAATCTTCACTGTTGGGCTTTGTTTTTGCACCCAATGGGCTAGCCAACCATATATTTGGCTTGCATCAGTTCCCCCCTCTTGGAGAAGAACTCGTCCTCGAGTTCGGTAAACGTCCACCTGGGTCAAAAATCATTTGAATAAACTTCCAAGTTTCTTGTTAAGCTTCATTGCGGGGACAAAACTTGAAAGCTTGATGTGATCTTTTCTTCTAAGTAGAAGTAGGTTAAAGGTTTGGCTTCTTTGAATGACTGCACTTTGCTCGGATGTATGATCCAACCATTAGATGTTTCAATTGTAGACGATTTACCAATAAAATCAAACTCTTTTATTGGCAATAGTTGATCTCTGAAGATGAAATCAATATAAGGAACTTCAACAGAAAAATTTTCTTCTAAAACTAGTGAAACAAGTGATTTGTCTTTTGATGATCCAATCGGCTTTGTTAATGGTGGATAGTTGTTTTCCTTACTACCATATCTAAATCTTCAATGTTTGTTTCAACTGCTTTTGGTGCCTGCATCTTGTGATCAACACTGTCGACAGGAAGAATTTTGGGCTCCTTGTCTTCTAATTCTTCTAAATTATCATCCATTCCAGGAGTGCTAGATGATGTCTCATCTGTCTTTGTCATGAAGTCCTCCATTCTTTGATCTTACTTTGCAATGTTAGCTTTGAGAGTTGTTTCTTCTTTTGGCTCTTCCTTTGACTCTTCAATTGAAGAGGATGATGTAGACAAAGATGGAAAAAGCATGACCCATCGTCCTTGCCACCTTAAGATATATGGGTTCTTCACATTGGCTTTGTACACACGTCGATCAGAAATCCATGGTTTTCCCAAAAGAATATGAGTTATATTCATAGAGATTACATCACACCAAATTTTATCTTTATATCCACCTATCTTGAAAGATACAAAACATCTGTGAATATGGGAATGACAGAATCATTACACCATGTAACTTTATAAGGCTTCGGATGAGTCTCTGTAGGCCAATTGAGTTTGTTCATAACCTCTTGTGTCATAAAATTGATAGCACTGCCATGATCAATAACCAGATTGACTAACCTGTCCTTACATGTTGCTCGCTCAGGAATACCATGGTTTGCATCCACTCTTCTTCTTCCATTTCAGTGGTGGTGAGAAGTCTGCGAATGACAAGTGTTGGATTATTTTCTTCTGTTTCCAATATATGAGCTTTCGTTCGTTGTGGAGGATTTTCTTTCCGAGGATTAATTTGTCGCAAGAAAGACCGTCGAAGTCTGTGCTCAACACGAATAGTTTCATCATATGCTTCATAAATTGTGGCGCAGTGATTCATCTTCTCTAGAATATTTGGTCTCAAGCCTCTGGTAAAGCAAATCAAGTCATGCAGCTCATTCTATTCCAATTCACATTTTTGATGCAGTCTTGAAAATTGACCTGAATTTTCATCAACGGACAACTCATTTTGCTTCTAATTGAGAAATTGTTCAAATAAGAGCCGATTCTCAAAATACCAATTGCCATATGTATGCTCATCAAGGAATAAAATAGCGGCCGCTACAAAGCGTAGCGGCCGCTATATCGGCCGTAGCGGTGCCTGCCGCTACGATATATGGGTGTTAGCGGCGCTAACACCCGTAGCGGCCGCTATTTTTCCGTAGCGGCCGCAGCAGTCTGGGCTATTTAAAAGCCCAGACGAACCTCTTTCTTCTCACTGTCATTTGTTTCATTGCTGTCTCCATCTCTCATTTTCCCTTTCCACTGTATTTTGGTCCTACCTCCCTCTTCCTTCAAATCAAAAGCAACAAGGGTCCAAAAACACATCGAGATCTACAAATCTAGAGCATTCATCTTCTTTGGAGTCAAAAAGCATTTTTCAAAAGGTATTTTCTATGTGATTTTTTTAGATCTATGGCTCTATTCCTCTTTTCTCCTTCATGAATCTCTTGAGAATGGCTTGTAAGTGATAGATCTATGTTTCCTATAAATCAAACCCCCCATTTTCTATAGTTTATTTATTTATTATTTATTTTTTATTCTCGGATTTTTTTTTTTTAAAGAAACACCAACCAAATCACTTGAAAATTATTCCCAAGTGTTAGATCTATAAATCCCATGAATAAATCACACTTTTTTTCTTGTTTATTTGAATTTATTTAATTTTTTATGTTCATTTTAATAGGACTTTTTGAAAAAAATAAATTTTATTTGAATTTTGCCAACTAAATCGCTTAAAATCACTCCCAAGTAGCCTAGATCTATCATTCTCATAGATCAAACCCCCATTTTTTGGGTTTTATAATTTATTTTTTATTTATTATTCTCGTATTTTATTTATTTATTTATTTTTAAAAAAATTTCTTTAAAAAACACCAACAAAATTGCTTAAAAATCACTCCCAAGTGTTAAATCTATAAATCCCAAGAATGAATCACACTTTCTTTCTTGTTTTTTTAATTTATTTAATTTTTTTATGATCATATTAATAGGATTTTTTGAAAAAAAATAATATTTATTTAATTTTTTATAATCATATTCCACTAATCATTTCTTAAGTCTCAACTTTATATTAACTCTCATGTCTCAACTCTTTAAGTACAATGTTATTTATGAAGTTATTATTTATTATGTCATTTATTGTGTTGAATGTTGATTGTTAAGTCACTGACTCTAATGACTAATCTCTCTAAGTCTTAAATTCTTGACTCTGGAGTCTTGACTTTCAGTGTTGAATATTGATTCTTGATACCATGTGAAAAATAGGATTGATATTATTATTTTTTAATTATACAGCGATACAAGACATCATGCATTTAGGGGACTGCTACACCCCCTTATTTTAGGCTTTTTTGCAAAACAAACACATATTCTAGTTATTTACAATTTTTTGGATTTTTTAGAATTTTTTCAAAATTTTTTGATAATTTTTTTGAATCACACCGCAACACCGCTACATAGCCCCGCTACTGCTACGTAGTGCCCGCTACGTAGCGTTTTGGCAACCGGCCGCGACGCTATCCGCTACCGCTATTTTGATCATGCTCATACTGCATTCTTTGAACTTTATTGGAGAAGCCAAAGATGTGCATATTGGCTTTAATGTAAAAACACAAAATTCTCAAAATACTCAAAAAATGGATTGGCTTGATGGTTTGATCTTGATGACAAAAATATGCAAGTGAAGACTTTGTGGCTGACAAATTTGTTGTTGTTGTGGTTTTTTTTTTTTTCCTAAATGGGTTGAACCTAAGCCAAAGTAAGCCCAGAAGGTGGGTTGTGATGGTGGGCTTGAGCCTGACGAACAATTGAGAAGAAAGGGGTTTTCGAAACCCTTTTCTTGCTGTTTGGATTCGGAGGAGAGGAAGGGAGTTGGTGTTGGCTTCTCAGTGGCTCTCGAATGAGAAATTTGAAATCTCATTCAATAATAATGTAGTCTATCCCATGAGAAGGAATTTGATCTATTTATAACTAAACTACTCTCTAAATAAAGAAACAAACTAATTCAATCCAAATAAGAAGTCCTAATTCAAATATAAAATTAATTTCTAAAAACTTAAGAAAGCAACTACTATTAATAAATTAATCTTCACAGCTGGGCTTTGGATTTGGGCCCAATGGGCTGGCCAATCATGGCCTGCATTAAATATCTTCTGATAGATACAACTGAAAGCTTGATGAGCTCACAGTAACTAGTAAGCTTATTGAAACTTCCTAAATGTCAAAAGCACCGGGACCCGTCAGTTGGTTTTCATGATCAGGTTCACAACCAGACACATCACCATTGGATTTAGAAGAAAAGAGCAGCACAAATATTGCTTGACAAATCCTTGGTTTTAACAATCCACAACATACAAGAAAGCAAATAAAGTGAAGTAGTAGCACTTGTGATCCCTGAAGTAACAAAGTAATAGATGATTAGAAGAAAAGGGTTGTTTCAAAAATATAAAAAATAAAAAACTGAACCAGTCCATGCCTGTAAAAGTAATGTAATAATACATACATCACTGAATTCCCGCTTCAAAGATGGCAGCAGAATCGGAAATACTAAAAGCAGTAAAGTATTGCCTGTTATTAATCTTCTAAGATCAGGAACTCCAGAAAGAATGGCATTGCTGAAATAGTAAAGAGCATCTTCAATTTCATCTGCTGCAGCAAGAATGCAAGAAGTAAGATCAGACATGCTGGAGTTCCTGTCTAGTTGCTAAATGATGCTCATTTGGAGATGGAAAGTACATTAATTCATCTCATATCCACATAAAAAGTTTAATCATATTACCTACAGAAAACAGTATTAAAAGTGTGAAGATTTTAAGGGGTAGTAACTCTACTGACCAGCATTCTGATTCTTGCTTTGCAACTTCAGAGCCCCCAACCATCCAAGTTGATGTACTGCTTCTTGAAGTATGTAACCAAATTTGTAAAATAATCTGCTAGAGTGGTGGTAGTGACATATATGTTGACACATTCATCTCCCACTGATAACAGAAGAGAGAAAATCAAGGGTGTAACCTTAGTAGCCATAAAAGGAAGTTGCCATATGAACCAAAGTGTGATGAGTGAAAACACACCATGATATATATTAAGCGTCATGGCACGTACAGCGATCCAGACCATGTTCTCTCCATGGAAAGCAAATCACATTGCCTTGTTGTACAATGGAAAAGAAAATACTTCATCCTGAATGCATACAAAAGATAATTTGGCATCCACAAAGGGAAAAGGATCACAACAAGCCCAGAACAAGGGAGCATTCGCTGAGCACTAGTGCCCATGTTATCATGAGCATCACACCTAGTGGGCCCACCTTATGATCCATTTGAGTGGGACTATGAAACAGGGACCACCCCACCTCCCAAATAGTCACCGATCTTAAGTTTGGCACCCATCCAAATGAACTGGACCGTTGGATCAGCCATGCATTCATTTGGATGGCTGTTGATCAAGTGGTTAGGATGATGATCTGAACCTCCATCACTATGTTCAGTCGGGGCGGGGCACCGGTGCTCAGCAGAGAGAAGCCTTTTAGTTTAATAAAGGTGACGTCAAATTAAAATGGCAAATCAAAACATGAATAAAACTCCCAACTGGTGGAGATTGAAACCTTTTTCTCGACTTAAAATACTAACTAAATTTAACTTTGAGATAGTCAATACAACTAAGCAGTTAAACCAGTTCGAATTGATACCTTAACCAAGCAACAAGTTCTAACTCATTGAGCTTCCTTATAACAAAATTTAAGGGAAGATGTCTTTCCTCATATGGATTTAGACAGTTCTATATCCAGCAGGCTCATACTAAATTGGTGATTCAGTAAGCAATGTGCAAACTCAAGCAGCAAAGTTTAAAATATATAACTAAAAAAAAACCATCATGAGCTGTACTATGAATCTATGATAGAGATGATTAGGTGACATCAACAATCAATAGTAAAGATCTGAAAGAATTGATGATAATGAATAAATGGCTTGACTGCTTTTCTGACAAACAAGTATATGAGGCCATGATAGAAGATGTCTTAAAAAGTTCAACAACAAAGATGAGGAAAGTATCTTCTGTCAAAAGCAAAACATTTTCAAACTAATTCTATCCAATTTTTACCCTAGTAAGATGATGATGAGAATGGCATTAAAAAGCACTTATTAGTTTACAGTTGCACCTTTACAATTCGACACATGCCACTTACATTGTTTTATTGGTGACATGATTTGAACCACCAACCTCAAGTTTACAATGATGGGCACCTTCTACTGTGCCATGGACTGTAGTCACATATCCCACTTACATTATGTGTTGCTTCCAACTGGAAAATGTTGATATACCATGACCCATTCCCAGTACCATCCATCTCATCAAGATTGTAATGTAAAGAGGAAACCATGTTTGGACTTTTGAGGTGGTGAAATTAAGGCCATTTTCGCATCACCATTTGAACTTAATTGGATTTTTATAAGACTAACAATAAAAGAAAGGAATTTTGGAGATGATAGCCATGGACAATTACCCTATTCACTTTCCACTGTTTTACCCTTTTACAATGTAAGGCTAGAACTGCCGGATTGGCACATTAGCTGCAATGGTCAATACTACTGAATATATATATAGAAATGTTAATATCCATCTTTTCCTCTCCATATGATGAGGAATGCTTACATGGCTTTTTCTATTCGTATTTAAGCATTTCCCTTTTTCATATAGCTTTTTGTCTTTTTCACCTTAATATATCAGTACATAGAAGTATTCCTTATCCTATGGTGAGGGATGGATGCATACCTATGAAGTACAGGTACTTCCAAAATGTACATGTACCCGTATCGGGTACTTACCCGTACACGTATCAGGTATAGATACGACAAAAAACATATCGGGTATGGTCAAACGTATCCGGTATGTTGTGACTTTGTGAGTACAGGATGGGTACGTTTGTGGATACAGGATGGGCACGTTTCTGGTACTTTTGTAAGAGTTTTTTTTTTTTTTTGTAAAAACTTTTGTAAAAGCTTGAAAAAGCTAAAAATACAATTTTTAACTTTAGCCCTAACTTTTCTCGACGAACTTAAAAGGAAAAATACTTTAACCCTAACCCATCTCTAATCCTCTTGCTTCCAACGAAAAAAAAAATGGAATGGAGGAAGAAGAAGAAGAAGGAAGGAATACTGGATTATGAAATATAAAAAATAATATTGCTGTTGTACTTTTTTTTTCATTAGGTTGAATTTGTAATAGTATTAAGTAATTGTTGGCTTGCTGCATCTATGAATTCTAACATATTTTAATTATTAGCATATTGCATTATTAAAATTTTAAAAAATATAATTCTTTAATGGACGTACCCCAGCCGTACCCGTATCCTATTTTTTTTAGGATTTTGCCGTATCCACGAACTCGTACCGTATCCGTATCGGTGCCCGGACCAGTTCTCGTGCTTTATAGATGCATACTAATATTCTCCATATATACATATATATAAAGAGAGAGAGGGAGAGGGAGAGGGAGAGGGAGAGGGAGCCCCTTTGCAATGGATGATTCACAAATTTCCATACAATAAGAGTTGGGTCACCATTCTTTTCATTCCATGGGATTCGACGGTTTCCAATTTTTATAGCTATAAATACTGTTTTGAGATGTAAAAAATGAAATGCCAAATGTATCAATGTCTTTGAAGAGGCTAGTGACCGAGAGATAAAAAAAAGGGATATGAGAAGAAATAAATGTCTTTTTGAAAGAGGAGAAAAGGTAGGACCATAATAAATCTTTTCTTTAAACGAGAAACTGTGCTCGCCCATTGGACATACAATAGGGGCAGAAAAAGGGGCATTTCTACCCCTATATAGAATTTCTATAATGAGACTTAATAGAAAAGATAAGCCTTCTGGTTTTAAGAAAAGAAAATAAAAAAAGAATGTAAGAATTTGCAAACCTTACAAAGGAGACATAGTATGACAGTAGTTCTTCATCACAAAAGTCAAAAGGATATGTCATGAGGTTGCTAATATGTTCATTGCTGAAAATGTTTTAGGGATTTTGTGTTCTTGCAATTTCATTGGATATGCCTCCATGTTTTTAACTTTCAAACTTGAATTTTTTTTGAAGTTATTGTAGCAATGGTCACTATAGCAACATTACTTTAGCAAAATACTAGATCAAATTTACTGTAGCAAAACATACTGTAGCACCAATTTTCAAATTCTAAGTTGGGATTGCTAGTGATGAAAGAAAGGAAAAGCTAAAGCATGCATTTTCAAATGATTCACACCAAGTTAGTTTAAACTTTCTTTGCCTAAAAGTTTTCATGCTTTGTTAAAACTTTATTTTACTTTCACAGCATGGTTTCTATGCTTGGTTGAATCTTTGTTTATTTGAATCCATAACATGAAAATCACTTTCAATCTATTATCTATTATGTATTTTGGTTTCAACAATGCATAGACATAACTTTTGATATCGTTCATAGCATGTTTCCTTACTTGGTTGAATGTCATATTCTGGATTCCATCACATGAAAATCACTTTCAATCTATTGTATGTTTTGCATTCAACAATGCCCCTTCATCACATGTGACGCTTTTTAAACTTTGATAAAGTTATTGTGCTTTGATTTTCAATCTTCCATAAAGTTTACACTTATGCATGCCATGTGTTTAATATATTGCCTCAATCAAATCATTTCTTGTTCGTATCTTTCGAAAGCCAAATCAAGCTCTAGTTTATTTTCAATCTATTTGGCTTATTTTTATGAACTATCATTTTCATTTTGATTGAAGGTGGCTTTCATACATTTATACGTTGAACTATAATCTTTGCATCTATCTTGTGTGTGTGTATTGATTGGATTATAGTTTTCATATTTGAGAAAAGCATTTATTGTAAAGGTTATTGCTTAGCCTTGAAAAGCATTTTGTTAAATGTTATTACTTAGCCTAGAAAAGCATTTATTGTAAAGGTTATTGGTTAGCCTTGAAAACCATTTGATTAGTGGAAGACTGGTGGGGTGTAGAGACACAAGCAGGGAGTGGATGTAGGCACTTTGGCCGAACCACAATAAATTGTTGTGTTGTGGTGAGTGCTCTTTCTTTCATGGTGAATGTTTATAATGTATGCTTCTGCCTTTATATTTCTAAAAACATCACTTGTGCTTAATTTGTAAAAGGAAATTAAAATTGGTCATAATTGGATCAATTTTTATAGCTCACCCTATTCACCCCCCTCTAGGGTTCAGATCCCACACTTTCAAATGTAATCTGCATAACAAATAGCATGTTCACTTTTGAAGTTCCTTATTATACTCATCATTTGGAGCAACTGAAGTGCAACACCAATAGTTGCTTTTACTGACTTTTAGTATGCATAGAAAATCTCCCATTATCTGCTTCTCCATTAAAAATCTACAACAAATTCACAACACCATCAACATGGTGCAGCTAGACAGACCACAATCATCAAAGAAGAAAACATACACAAAAAATCTTACCCAAAAAAGGTAAGATCATGTTTGTCACCATATGTTACTAACTCCGCAATTGATCATAAATGCTCAACAACATAATCCTTCAAAATGAACATGAGAAAATCAGAACACTATAATCACAAGCCAAACATCAACATTAGAGATCATCTACCTTGTTATTGTCATTCACAATTTGAACTTTTTGAAGCTGATCTATTAGATATCTGCAAAAGGTATTCAGATTAATACACAACGGACAACGACAGTAAAAACGCATACATTTGTCAGCAGAAAAACATCAACTTCAAGAACTGCAGAATGAAAGTTCAATCAAAACAACTTCAAAATCAAAAGATAGGCTGCAGCCCATGTGAAATAATCTAATACATTAAGCACAGGGAAAATTGATGCAGGCCATGCATCAGCCCATGGGCCCAGCTGTTTACCACAGGAGGCACAGACCTCCTGCCAGAATGCAGTATAGGTTTTTTGTTTTTAGGGATCCACTGACCGCAAAAAGAATCCTCTGCTTTCACACCTACAAGCCCATCCCAGTAGGCCTTAGCAATGCATCCACCTAGGATTTTTTGTCCGTGTAGCTTGCATGGGGCTGAAAAATTTTTCAAAAAGGAAAAAAAATCTCTGAATGTCAGGGATAACTTTTAACACCACCTCTCAAACAGTCCCACCTTAAACTGACGATAATCAATTATGCAGTTTCAAACTCAACAGCTGTTGATTTACTATTGTGACAGGCCATTTTCTTTTTCTTTTTCTTTTTTTTTTTTAATTCTGTCTTTCACGGCATCTGCTGAATCTCCTAATATTGTTCCTGGTTTTACATCTTCTATCTTTTGGGCAGTAAGTTGTGCATCTTTTGTTTTGTAGGCTGTTAAGACTCTGATGCTGCAAAACTCCCACATGCACTAAAAATGTTTCATCGCTTACTATCTCCTAAGCTTAAATTCAACTCTGGCTACTGAGCATCAATAAAAGAAGGCTGTTGTTTGAAATTTTCTAAAATGATACCACAAGTTTGCAACTACAGATTGGATATACACGTGTGCTCTATTCGGGGCCAATTGTGATGTTGCCATGTCAGTTGGAAATGGTGTCTACAAATGCCTGTTTTGTTACCTTCATTATGCAATGCTTACTTGATGCCATTCCTGGTGAAGGAAACCAACCTGTACTTCACTCTCTTTTTTTCCCTTCTTTTTTCTGTGTGAATTGTCTGTTCATGGTGGCATATTAATTTTTTACTTAATTGTGTACATATACATTCCATATTGCCGCTAGTTGGTGTCAAAGCAAGTCAGGATTGCCATCTGAAATGCCAGGGAAATCTAGCCCTCATCATTAACCTTGGCAATTGCCTGCAACTAATAACCAATAGACCAATAGGGGTACACTGCTTGATATGTGACTCTCTGCCCAACAGATGCATGGCTGATCATATGCGTAGGATCATGCGTCATGAGTCTTATCATGTAGTGGCTCCTTCCAATTCTGTTTATATTTTTGTTCGGTGCTATTTTGATTTAGCCACAATGGCTGTTACCTGATTTAGTCATAGGATTTCCCACTTACGTAGGCAGTTGTAAAGAGCAGAGCACGTCCTTGGGAAGATGTTAGCTGCTGGACTATTTGTATTTAAGAGAGCAACTCGCAATAGTGAAGGGGAATGAAATTACCTATCCCATTTATCCCCTACAAAACTAGTACAGATGCAATCTCCATTAGAGATTTCTATCCATAAGCTTCCTCTTTGATCAGCGTTATCTTCTTGTAAAACCATAGCTTGGGATCGCAAAGAAAGCTCGTATCACTGCTAGTGACCAATGTTAGGATCATCAACCAAGGTGATTCTATAGTTAGCCGGCACTGGCTAGTTACAATGCTTGAACCCATCTCACGTACATATATTCCTAACATCAAAAAAAAAAAAAAATTTTCCTTTTTTCTCATGCTTCTCAACCTAAAACATGTGACTACAAACACAATGCAGCCTAATAATAAAAGCAAAGAAGTCCTTCTATCCTTACCATTCAATACTACATTCACCCCACAAACCCAAATATGATACTACAAACAACAGCAGCAGCAGCCCAGTGGAGGAAAAGGGACGATTGTGCATGCAAAATCCGAAATTTAAGATACCCCAGAAACCTTTTGGGCACAAAAACGAACAAGACATCCAAACAGGGTAAAAGAAAGAGGAAAAGGATAGAACCTGAGTTCTTCCAAGGAGAAGCGATCTCTATATCCGACAAAGAGAAAGCCACATGTTGGGGAAGATTGGAATTTCACGAACTTGTTTTCCAGATTTTCCAAGGATTGCATTGATGGGAGAAGATCGGATCTGCTCTATATTTACCACCAACTTGTGCAGTTGTTCCGTATTAGGAGTTTCGGACGCTTTTGATTTTTAACTTTGTTGAGAAAAAAAAAAGAATATAAAAATATATATATATGATTTTCTATGGATTTTTACTAATAAATTCATCCAAAATATGGATTATATGCTTTAATTTTGAAAAAACATAGATAATGAATTATGATGCAGTACTTTTTTTTTTGGACAAACTCACCCTCATAAATAATGATAATGTTATCGCTATCTGAAAATTATATACTTATGGGGCAAAATCATATCTAGGTTAAATTGTAGTATCATTTCATGTGTTTATTCACCTCAGTATAAAGATATTATTAATGTTGGAAACCAAAATTTGTTGTAAAATTTAGAATGAATGGTAACAATATCGTTACCTAAAAATTATATACTTGCAAAAATAAAACATTTCTAGATCAAATTTTAATGTCTTTTTCAGTGTTTATTCACCTCAGTATAAAAAGATATTACGGATGAGATGTTGAGATAAAAAATAGGCATAAAATCTATAAAAAATTGTAACGACATAGTTACTAAAAAATTATATCGTTGTTAGGAAAATAATTATAGGTTAGATTCTAGTGTCCTTTCTAGTGTTTATGTATTTCAGTATAATGATATTACAGATCAAATGCTAGAGACAATAAATGGACAAAGAAGCTATAAAGGATGGTGACAATATCATTGGCTGAAAATTATATAGTTGTAGGAAAAGCATATTACTAGGTTAAATTCTTCAAGCAACTGCCACATATTTATATTGCTTGTTCTATGTTCCTTGTTAGCTATAAATTTTGTGGATAATAATTTTAGTTTACACTCTTTCAGAGTACTTGAGTTTTGTCATACTTTTTTTCCATTGGTGTCCTTTCTTGATATTGATTAGTGCAAGTGTATAGAACAAAATTTGGGGTTGACCCTTTGCTTGGCAAAAAGAATTTGTGATTTTTAGAATTCTAGACATTTTGTCTTCTAGTTCTTAAGTTCAAATAATTGATAACCTTTAGATGACCTCATGGATTTAAAAAAAATTTTAATTCTTTTTTCAGTTATTAATATTTGAGTAATGATAAAGTTACCATATTCATTCAATTTCTTTTGGCTGACATCCACTATGCAATTTACAAGATCTAAGGGTGATAAACATTGATAAAGCCTCATGAATTTGAAAAAAAATTTAATTTTTCTATCAGTTATATTAATATCCAGGTAATGATTTTATGTAGCCTTTCCTAATGTCCAGCTTGTTGAGTGAACATATATATATCATATGAGTACATCCTCTCATTTAAGTGTATCTCTACATCTTCATTAAACAAAATTTCAAATGCACTTTTCTTTTTATCAACACCCAGAATATCGCAATCATCATCATCATCATCACCACCGCCACCATAACATTAGTATATAACACACACAACTTAATTAAGAAAATGTGCACTGCATTGCAACCGCAGTTGTGATACATACACATATTAAAATACATATAAACTGCATAGTAATATATATGACATTGCACAATAACAACTATATTTTACTTTTTCTTCCTCTTTTTTACACACACTAACACCACCTCATGGGATAAATACACTTGTCATCACTGCATAGGATAAATACACTTATGTGCATTTAATTTATGTGCATTTTAGTATGTGTACAAATAATTATTGTATCTTTAATTATCTACTTCCATTTCTTTTGGTTGACATCCATATCTTTAATTATCTTTCTTTTAGTTACGTGTCTAGTGCCAAGTTTGGCTAAAATGGGTTTATATCTATTCTTCTTTTAATTAAATCCTTCTTCTTCATGACAATAAAAAAATTATTATCCACAAAATTTATAGCTATCAAGGAACATAGAACAAGCAATATAAATATATGTCATTTACCTTAAGAATTTGACCCAATAATATGCTTTCTCTACAACAATATAATTCTCAGTTAACGACATCGTTACTATCTTTTATAGATTCTACGTCTAGTTTTTATCTCCAACATCCGATCCATAATATCATTATACTAAAGTATAAATATATATATAAACATTAGGAAGGACACTAGAATTATTTTTTCCAGCAACTACATAATTTTTTAGTAATGATATCATTACGATTCTTTATGGATTCTATGCCCATTTTTTTGCCTCCAACATACGATTTATAATATCTTTACACTACAACAGGTAAGGTTTTAGGTGACGAAAAGTTTTCGTTGCCTATGGTTTTCGTTGCAACATTCCTCACAACAGCTTGGTCAACTATGCTCTCTATTTCATTGCTATTGGAATAGTATTTTGTCACAAGAATTATAAAAAAAAGAGAGACTTAAAAATTGATTAGCGATGAAATTATTTCGTCACCAAAGGTTTTACCTTTTAGAGACGAAATAATTTCATCGCTAAAAGTAATTTAAAAAATGATGAAAATACTTCTAGTGATGAAAAAACAAAAGGAATGTTTTTTTTTAATCATTTTTACTGCTGGGCTGCTGCTGTAACCAGGTCGGGTTGAACCTGAAAACAGTCCAGGCCCTTTTTCGCATAGCAGGACGCGAAACCAGGGACTGATCATCCCTATTTCTTGCGCGCAGAAGATGGAACCGGTGGCGGTCTTTTTTGTCAGCGACGGCAAACAAGGGTGGGTACCTTAGCGAAGACCGGTCCGGTGAAGGCGGCAGCGGGCGGCACACACTATTCCAGCGACGAGAACCGGCGGCAGTACTGCGCACTTAAAACGGCAGATGGGGGCTAGTTTCGGCAGGTTTCTGATATTCTCCCTTTCAGGCGAACCCAATGCAGTGAAGGTTTACTCTGCTTCATCCTTCCTCTTCTTCTCCGATGAAGAAGAGGCGAACCCGAGGTGGTGAAAGCTGCCTCTCCGACGAAGCCCTCTTCTAATCTAAGAACAAGCTCACGGCTCTCTTCTTCCTTCGATCTCAATCAAGGATTAAGATCCTCTTCGAACCACAGAACCCACTGATTGTAGCAGCTGAGGTTGAGGGAGAAAAGAAAGAAGGAGAAAGGTAGAAGAGACAAGGGGTGGAGAAGAGGATCCCCACTCCCATGTGGATGTCGTTGTTGCCATCGTAGGATAGAGAGCCCGCTGCCATCGCCTTCGTCCGTTGTGGGTCTGCCGAGCAAGATGAAGAAGGCTAGGGGGTTCAGGTCCCTCGTTGTAGGAACTAGGGGGAAAATAGAGAGGATTTTTTGTTGTTAGTTGCAGGCCTGATCGTAGAACCTAGTCGGTCTTCGCCCTCCATCGTCGCCAGACGTTGTGGTCTCTTCGGTCTCCAGCCGCTCTAGTCTAGTGGACTTGGTTGATTGGAAAATGAGTCCGGATCCTCTGATGGCTTTGCTGGGAGGAAAAGAGAGAGAGAAAGAGAGAGAGAGAGAGAGAGAGAGAGAGAGAGAGAGAGAGAGAGAGAGAGAGAGAGAGATGAGGGAGATGAGAGAAATGAGTGAGAGAGGCCGTCGAGGAAACTTTGCAGCGGTGAAATCTAAATACCGTTGCCAATAAAGGACTTTAGGCAACGAAATGAAAGATTTTCGTCACCTAATGTCCTTTAGCGTTGTTGCAAATTCGAAAAAAAATATAAAAAATGGTGCCATTATTCTCAGCATTTTTGAGGAAATAATGGAGCCATTTTTCTAAAATCTAAATTTCATTGCCAATAAAGGACAGTAGGCGATAAAATTTAATTTTTTGCAATGTATTTTACACTTTAGGCGATGAAATTTTGTTCCTAGCCAAAATGTATGTATTTTTGCAAAATTGGCTACAAAATATAATTTTCAGCACCAATAAATGACATTAGGCGATGAGTTAAATTTAATTTTTTTGTCACCTATTTTACACTTTAGGCGACGGATATGTATATTTTTCGAAATTGGCGACAAACTCGTAGCCAATAAATGACATTAGGAGATGAAATGAAATTTTTCGTTGCCTATTTTACACTTTAGGCAACGAAATTTTGTTCCAAATTGGTGACGAAATATAAATTTCATCCCCAATCAATGACATTAGGTGACAAAATTTTAATTTTCGTCTCTTTTTTAACACTTTAGGTGACAAAATTTTGTTCGTCGCTAAAGTATATGTATTTTTTTTTGAAATTGCCGACAAACTCTAAATTCCATTGCCATTAAATCATATTGGGCGACAAAATTTAATTTTTCATTGCCTATTTTTCACTTTGGTGATAAAATTTTGTGCCTTGCCAAAATATATGTAATTTTTTTTAAATTGGCGTTGGAATCTAAATTTTGTCACAAATAAATGACATTAGGTAATGAAATTAAATTTTTTGTTGCCTAATTTACACTTTGGTCGATGAAATTCTGTTCCTCGCCAAAATATATGTAATTTTTTCAAAATTGGCCATAAACTATAAATTTCGTAGTTAATAAATGACATCATGCAGGTGACGAAATTTAATTTTTTATCGCCTATTTTACACTTTAGGCAACGAAGTTTGTTCCTCACCAAAATATATGTATTTTTTTCGAGATTGGCGACGGAATCTAAATTTCATCGGCAATAAATGACAATACGTGACAAAATTTAATTTTTCCTCGTCTATTTTACACTTTAGATGATGGAATTTTGTTCCTTGTCAAAATTGACGACAAAATCTAAATTTCGTGGCCAATAAATGACATTAGGCAACAAAATTTAATTTTATTGCCAGATTTCCTCACCAAAGTACATTCTGTAGTAGTGTTAGTTATAGATTACAGCTTGTGTAATGAAGCATAACATGCATTATGGGACACGAGAATGAATAGTATTCTCAAAGGAAAGAAATCATCACAGCAGGAACATGATGATGAATACATAACTTGGTATAGTTTCAATACAGTCATGCACATAGGACCGAATCGATGGGGCCAAGCCCCGCCAGGGACGTGATGAAAGAATCAAAGGAACCACCATGATCATTGCATTCCGTAGATACATGTAGGCAATGAATGAGTCATAGATAGTTTTTTGTTATTAATGTCATACTTTTGTAATAAAACATGTATGTTCAAAATTGTAGGTCATTGATGTGCCGTTACGGCACATCAAGGGGTCATTCAACTGAGCAATGCCAAAAAAAAAAAAAAAAGGATTTAAGAAATTTACCTTGTCATTATGCAATGAGAGTGAATATTCAGAGTTGCATTTGCTAATGCATTTAACAACTACATGGTGTCACATCCGGAGACCGGGCAACCCTTAATTAGGGTAATTTGCGAGATGTGACCCACGTACTTCTATGAAACTCCACCCAACTCCGTGTGAGGATAGAATCCACAAGGTATACTTACAATCTTCACGCGGTTGAGGACTCCTTAATGACACTTGTCAATGAGTGTCTCTAGCGGAAGGCCGTAGTGATCACCTGTACAATTCATTTATCACGAGGTATTATAATTGAACAGTCTATAAAATTTAAGCCTTTTAAACATTAACATAAGTTTTATTGACATAGTGAAGAGTTTTGAACCATTTGGCTACAAAATTAATGTACATTATCAGTACAAGATTAGATATACAAAATTACCATCCCACTGTTTGATCAACTGCTTGGAATAAGATGGTGTATACAACTATTACTACAAAATAGTTTCTCAAACAAGACTCGTGGTGGAGCTTTCCGTGCAAAAGATCAGAAGATATCATCAGTGGTCCACTCTTCTACTCCCGAGGGAACCTCTAGGGTCTCCTTCTGAGTCTTCTCAGTCTTTGATGGACCGGTAATGGCATTTGCGCCAGTAACATCAATTGAATAGCTGTGAATATGACGATTCAGTCAAGTACAAGCAAAAGTAGAGTAATACATATCGCATCTTTGAACAAATAAGAACATATTATTAAGAAAATCATTCAAATAACCAAATACAATTCACCATAAATCAAATCATACCTTAGGTGATTTTATAGTTGTAAACTCATCAAGTGGCTTATTTACACTCTTTCACGAGAGATTAAACAAATTATGTGGGATATGCTCAGTGTCCTAAGCCTAGGTACAACTAATTTCCCAATTAGAGTTCCGGATACTCTTATTATCCACTGCAGTGGCCAAACTTAATTTTTAGTTCTTATTTATTATTTAATTCAACTCAATTTCATATCCTTGAAGTTCCCCAATTCATGGACTCTTATGTTCGCAATTACCTCAATTCATCGTAAAAAAGCAAGGAATATCAATACTTTTTCCATATCAGAAATAAAAGGAAGATTGTTCCACATCGTGGTCGGTTACTCAAGGAAGTTTACTACTAATTCTAGTCTATTCACCCATCGTCTCTAATCATCCATTTAGAAATGGTTTTAAATCAACTAATGTATGGCCATTCTTGATGTTAGTTTGTGTATATGAGTAGTACATTAATGTGCCCTAAACTCACACCAATAGTTAGGTGCTAGACTAATTAGGTGATGTGTAACACTCCGACCCAGCTTGACCTCGTTTAGTGGCTAATTAATCTTGTTTTCGTCGCTAATCGTGTTTTGTTTGTGTTTTTATTTTCGTTGCGGGTCATGGATAGGTAGTTGGGTTGAGTTGACCTGGATTAAGTAGACCAAGCCCTTTTTCGTAATTTTAGCTTTTCTAAGACATGGTCATTTTTGCATCATCTTGATGTCAACACGTGTCTTTCGTTGAGCTCGTTAACTTTCGTAACTACGTCGTTTGCAACCGATGTCGTGTGATTCCATTGGACCAGGATTTGACTCAAACTGAAAATACACTTCTCACTTGGACTCTCTTGTAATTTGGACACCCCATTAGCTTATATATAACTTCATTCATGACAACTCACGTTCTCTCTCTCAGTTTCTTCACTGTGCAAGTGGAATTCCTCTCTCTCTCTTGAATTCTCTCCTCCATCGACCTCCATCGCTCAAGCTCAATTGAGGGAAATTTGGTTCTTGCATGTGAGGTGAGTTGGAAATCCTTCCATCCCTCTCATCTCTTTCCTCTATTTCTTCTCCGTCTTGTTTCTTATTGCATGGTGTGTCTGTGTTTTGGATTTCTTTCCATTCCTCATGCATGCATGTTGTTTTGATTTGTGTTAGGTTGTGTTTGGGCCTAAGGACAACAAGTTGTGTCATTGAATTCAAATTGAGGCAAGTATAACCATAACTTGTAAGAACCCATGTTGGTATGCATTTGATTTTGGTTAGTTCACATGAGTTTGTATGGAAAAATGTGTGTCCAGCCCATTTGGTTAGTATTCTATCTCTTTCCATTGGAAAATTGCAATTCTGATGAATTCCCAAACTTTCTGTATGTGTTTCAGAAATTTGACTTCGTGCACGTACGGCTAAGCCGTATGACACTTACGGCTCAAAGTCCAGAGAGGATAAAAATCCAGTTTTCCTCTACGACTAGGGCACGGCTAAGCCGTGTATTGCCTTACGGCTAAGCCGAAGCTCAGCCGTGGCCCAGCCGTAGATCAGTACAGGGTGCATTTTCTGGATTTAATTGAGAGCCATCAATTGACAGACCTTCTACGGCTCAGCCACGGCTAAGCCGTAGACCACTCACGGCTAAGCCGTAGCACACACACGGCTGAGCCGTATCCACACTAGAATAATGAAGGACAAGGATAGGTGTAAGGGAAAGACCGATATGGCCTTCATGATAGAATGTAGAGCACCTAGACCTGCCCAACGGAATGTGATACAACGCGTGAATGATCTCGAGGGCTACGAATCATTCATGTTCGTTATCCGGATGTTAAGCACCTCCCCATGGGTGTTGGTTTAAGGGACTTCGTGTACCGCCCGATTCAATGCAACACTAGACAACGGTGCATCGAATAACTTAAAACTACATCATCATGCACGGTTAGAAACACCGGATAATTAGATTAGAGTTGGTTTGTAAATAAAGATGATTCGATTTCGCATGATTTGTTGCATAACATATTGCATTCGATTATTGACCTCTCTTCTCTGATATGATTACTTGTGTTCCGTTACTTTCACATTGTGGTTCTTACCTTGAGTATGCATGTATAATATGTTCACAGATATGTACGTATGATATGTTGTCACGATCTACTCAGGGTTTTCGTGATTGACTCTGTATGGTCAGGCATTACTTAGCCTCAGCCTTAGGATCCCGACGGGGTGAATTTGGTATAGTTATATGGCCTTGCTGCAGTAAGGATACGTCTTGGGGAACCGGACCCCAGGAAACCGAAACCCATTGTACCCTGGCCCGGACAATGGTGTTCTTTGCATGTTATAAGATCCCTCTTTTGGGAGCATATGGTAATGTAGTAGCCACTAGTTCTGTACACTACAGGTGTCCATTGATTCGCTTAGCATATTTCTTTCTTACATGACAGCCTAGTCAACGAAAATGCCTTCTTTAATTTACATGATGTTCTTTATTCTATTAGACACAGCGTGTGTTAACTTGCTATGGTTTATACTTTGCTGAATCGTCGTATTCATAGTTGTTTTTGGTGTTGCAGGCCCAGATACCCCTGCCGAACCCTCGCAGGTCGGCCAGACTCCAGATGAGACCCCCGAGGCCCCATCAGGCCTAGAGGAGTGGATGTGATCACTCCACGGGAGAGCGTTCTTGGCATGCATAGCATTGAAGTCTTGTTTCTTGTTTTTTTTTTAGGATCCTCATACTTGTATCTGTCACGATAATGTCATGACTGTATATATTATTTTGTTCTTTTTGTAAGACCTTCATATGTAATTATGTCAGTTCCTTCTTGGTATTCGCTTCTTGTACTGTCAGTTTGATGTTTCTGATATTTACAACTTCCGCGTACATGTTTGGCACGTGTGAATGTTCCCTTGTGCGTGTGCATTTAGACCCGGTCTACGTGTGCATGCACGGGAGTACGTGTGTCATTAGGTTTGGCTTTTGCTAACCCCCGAACCCTGGGCTCGGGTTGTGACATACGTATTGTATGGTATCAGAGCATTCCTTGCTCATTCCTTGTTCTAGATGATAAGCATGTAGGCATGTAGGATCGTGGTGAGGATACGATTATTTCTTTGTGATCTTTCTAGATTTTGGGGCTTGTTGGGCGCAATTGTTTTGTGTTTGTGTCTGACTTTTTCCATTTTACAGGATGGCGTCAGGTTCGGGTTCTCAGCAGAACGCCGGAAATAATGAAAGCGGATCCGCACCGTCACCGCAGACACAGAATACAGATGAACGCATCCTCATGCTATTTCAGTCTCTACAAGCACAATCGCAATCAATGCAAAACTTGCAAACACAAGTTACCACCATGTTAGACCGACAAAGCCAAGCCCCAGTTCAGTCACATATAGACCAGCAGGTGGTCTTACAGCCTCGAGAGAATGACCCGAATGCCCTCTACGGTAAATTTCGCAAGCGAGGAGCCATTGAATTTTTTGGGACAGAAGAGCCATTGAAGGCAGAATAGTGGCTGGAGCAGACGGAGGATGTCTTTGAGACCGTCGTGTGCACGAACCGGCAGAAGGTTGGACTAGCATCCTCCATGTTGAGAGATGTCGCAAAAACTTAGTGGAAAAGCGTGAAAGACTCATACAGAGACATTCCTAGTGCGACGGTTTGGGAGATGTTCAAGCAACAGTTCAGGAGGAAGTTCATCCCGGCTCATGTGTTTCGAGCCAAGGAGGTTGAGTTTTTAGCTCTTCGCCAACAGCAGATGACCGTGACAGAATATGTGAACAAGTTTACTCAGTTGTCGCACTTTACTCCGGACATGATCAGTACCGATAGAGGAAGGTGAACCGGTTTGTTGAAGGTCTGCATCCCCGGTACTTGCACCACGTGACTGCGTTTCAACGTTCGGCTACGTTTGATGATGCAGTGGACATGGCCTATTCTGCCGAGGCCATCCACCAAGCTGCGAGAGCCATTGAGCCCAAGCGACAGCCGCCCTTCAGTGCACGAGGACAAGTACAGAAGAAGACGAAATGCCAACAGAGTACTTCCAGTTCCGCCGGAGTGACTTGTGGGTATTGTGGCAAGGTCCACATGACTGATGCGTGTTGGAGGAAGGCAGGTGCTTGTTTTATCTGTGGTTCGAGGGAGCATATGATAGCCAATTGTCCTCGATATAGAGCCTCCCAGCCCCCAACCTCTGGTCCTACCTCCGGTGCAGTTCCTAGCAGACCCAGTGCACCTACAGCTCCGAGCAAGTCACAGTCAGCTCGTCCAGGCTCGAGACAGCCTCGCCAGACAGCCCGTGCTTACGCTGCTACCCATGAGAGTGCCGAGGATCCACTGGTGGTTGAAGGTACTGTTTTGATTTCCCACGTCGAGGCATTAGCATTGTTCGATCGGGGTCTACACGGTCTTACGTAGCACCTCATTTCGCCGAGCGGTTACATCAGCCGTCTAAGTCGTTGCCATATGTGCTGGTTGTATCCACCCCAGTTGGCAAGCGAGTGGAGTGTAGTGTATACTACCCCCATTGTGTCGTGCAGATTGCAGGTCATCAGTTACCTGTTGATTTGATCCTGTTGCCGATGCTGAACTTCGACGTGATCCTTGGTATGGATTGGCTCGCTCGATATCATACCTGTGTTAACTGTTACAACAGGATGATCTTCTTCGATTTAGGCAAGGGCTTCCGTTTCGAGGGCAGTCAACAGAGATGCCCCAGGCGTGTGATCTCGGTGTGTAAGGCAGATCGCTTGATCCGCCGAGGGTGTGAAGGCTTCATTGCCTTTATCTCAACGAACACAGAGACGAAGCAGCTAGGTGAGATCCAGGTGGTCTGTGATTTTCCCGATATCTTCCCAGATGATGTGCCAAACTTACCCCCGGTTCGAGATGTGGAGTTCGCCATTGAGCTTGTTCCCGGCACGGCACCGATCAGCAAGGCTTCGTATCACATGGCCCCAGCTGAATTGTCTGAGTTGAAGAAGCAATTGCAGGAGCTTTTAGACAAGGGTTTCATTCGCCCGAGCGTCTCACCTTGGGGAGCGCCAGTCTTGTTTGTCAAGAAGAAGGATGGTACTTTTCGGATGTGCATAGACTACCGACAGCTGAACAAAGTGACTATCAAGAACAAGTATCCCCTACCCAGGATTGATGAGTTGTTTGACCAACTTCAGGGTGCAGCATATTTTTCTAAGATTGATTTGAGGTCTGGATATCACCAGTTGAGGGTCAAAGAAGATGACATTCCTAAGACTGCCTTCAGGACTCGTTATGGCCATTATGAATTCCTCGTGATGCCTTTTGGACTAACCAACGCACCTGCAGCATTTATGGCATTGATGAATCAGATCTTTGCTCCTTTCTTAGACGAGTTCATAGTTGTTTTTATTGATGATATACTGATATACTCTAAGTCAGCGGAGGAGCATCGGGAGCACTTGAGGAAAGCCTTGTCGTTGTTGAGAGAACATCGATTGTTTGCTAAGTTGTCGAAATGTGATTTTTGGCTTGAGCAGGTGGCATTTTTAGGTCATATCATTTCACGAGAGGGATTGGCAGTTGATCCATCTAAAGTGGAGGCAGTGGTGAATTGGCCTCGCCCCAAGACAGTGACAGAGGTTCGCAGTTTCCTTAGTCTAGTAGGTTACTACCGTCGATTTGTCCAGGACTTTGCTAAGATCTCTTCTCCTTTGACGATGTTACATATGAAGGTCTTACAAAAAGAACAAAATAATATATACAGTCATGTCATTATCGTGACAGATACAAGTATGAGGATCCTAAAAAAAAAACAAGAAACAAGACTTCAATGCTATGCATGCCAAGAACGCTCTCCCGTGGAGTGATCACATCCACTCCTCTAGGCCTGATGGGGCCTCGGGGGTCTCATCTGGAGTCTGGCCGACCTGCGAGGGTTCGGCAGGGGTATCTGGGCCTGCAACACCAAAAACAACTATGAATACGACGATTCAGCAAAGTATAAACCATAGCAAGTTAACACACGCTGTGTCTAATAGAATAAAGAACATCATGTAAATTAAAGAAGGCATTTTCGTTGACTAGGCTGTCATGTAAGAAAGAAATATGCTAAGCGAATCAATGGACACCTGTAGTGTACAGAACTAGTGGCTACTACATTACCATATGCTCCCAAAAGAGGGATCTTATAACATGCAAAGAACACCATTGTCCGGGCCAGGGTACAATGGGTTTCGGTTTCCTGGGGTCCGGTTCCCCAAGACGTATCCTTACTGCAGCAAGGCCATATAACTATACCAAATTCACCCCGTCGGGATCCTAAGGCTGAGGCTAAGTAGTGCCTGACCATACAGAGTCAATCACGAAAACCCTGAGTAGATCGTGACAACATATCATACGTACATATCTGTGAACATATTATACATGCATACTCAAGGTAAGAACCACAATGTGAAAGTAACGGAACACAAGTAATCATATCAGAGAAGATAGGTCAATAATCGAATGCAATATGTTATGCAACAAATCATGCGAAATCGAATCATCTTTATTTACAAACCAACTCTAATCTAATTATCCGGTGTTTCTAACCGTGCATGATGATGTAGTTTTAAGTTATTCGATGCACCGTTGTCTAGTGTTGCATTGAATCGGGCGGTACACGAAGTCCCTTAAACCAACACCCATGGGGAGGTGCTTAACATCCGGATAACGAACATGAATGATTCGTAGCCCTCGAGATCATTCACGCGTTGTATCACATTCCGTTGGGCAGGTCTAGGTGCTCTACATTCTATCATGAAGGCCATATCGGTCTTTCCCTTACACCTATCCTTGTCCTTCATTATTCTAGTGTGGATACGGCTCAGCCGTGTGTGTGCTACGGCTTAGCCGTGAGTGGTCTACGGCTTAGCCGTGGCTGAGCCGTAGAAGGTCTGTCAATTGATGGCTCTCAATTAAATCCAGAAAATGCACCCTGTACTGATCTACGGCTGGGCCACGGCTGAGCTTCGGCTTAGCCGTAGGGCAATACACGGCTTAGCCGTGCCCTAGCCGTAGAGGAAAACTGGGTTTTTATCCTCTCTGGACTATGAGCCGTAAGTGCCATACGGCTTAGCCGTACGTGCACGAAGTCAAATTTCTGAAACACATACAGAAAGTCTGGGAATTCATCAGAATTGCAATTTTCCAATGGTAAGAGATAGAATACTAACCAAATGGGCTGGACACACATTTTTCCATACAAACTCATGTGAACTAACCAAAATCAAATGCATACCAACATGGGTTCTTACAAGTTATGGTTATACTTGCCTCAATTTGAATTCAATGACACAACTTGTTGTCCTTAGGCCCAAACACAACTAAACACAAATCAAAACAACATGCATGCATGAAGAATGGAAAGAAATCCAAAACACAGACACACCATGCAATAGGAAACAAGACGGAGAAGAAATAGAGGAAAGAGATGAGAGGGATGGAAGGATTTCCAACTCACCTCACATGCAAGAACCAAATTTCCCTCAATTGAGCTTGAGCGATGGAGGTCGATGGAGGAGAGAATTCAAGAGAGAGAGAGGAATTCCACTTGCACAGTGAAGAAACTGAGAGAGAGAACGTGAGTTGTCATGAATGAAGTTATATATAAGCTAATGGGGTGTCCAAATTACAAGAGAGTCCAAGTGAGAAGTGTATTTTCAGTTTGAGTCAAATCCTGGTCCAATGGAATCACACGACATCGGTTGCAAACGACGTAGTTACGAAAGTTAACGAGCTCAACGAAAGACACGTGTTGACATCAAGATGATGCAAAAATGACCATGTCTTAGAAAAGCTAAAATTACGAAAAAGGGCTTGGTCTACTTAATCCAGGTCAACTCAACCCAACTACCTATCCATGACCCGCAACGAAAATAAAAACACAAACAAAACACGATTAGCGACGAAAATAAGATTAATTAGCCACTAAACGAGGTCAAGCTGGGTCGGAGTATTACATCCTCCCTTACTTGAGAATCATTCCGTCCTCGAAATGAACACTCACTCACTCATACCTGAGAAAACAGATCGGGGTATTGTCGTGCCATCTGCTCTTCTAACTCCCAAGTAGCCTCATCGGGACTGTGATGCTCCCAAAGCACTTTGACCCATCGAATTGTCCTGGTGCGGAGTATCTGCTCTCGGGTTCCCACGATACGGAGCGGTCGCTCAACGTATGCAGCACTTGGCTGAATCTGAACCTCGTCGTAACGAATGACATGGGAGGGATCATGAATATATTTCCGAAGCATCGAAATGTGGAAAACGTTGTGTACTCCTGAAAACATCTCGAGAAGATCTAATCGATAGGCCAAATCACCAATCCGACTCTTGATCTCGAACGGTCCGACATAGCGTGGAGCTCACTTGCCTTTCTGGCCGAAACGGATTGTACCCTTCATCGGTGAGACCTTCAGAAAAACCCACTCACCAACTTGAAACTCTAAGGGCCGTCTGCGGGTGTCTGCATAACTCTTCTGCCTCGACCGAGCAACTTTCAAGTTCTCAATTGCTTTCTGTACCTTCTCCGTAGTCTCGGCAATGATCGTCGGTCCGTGAAAACTCCGGGTTCCAACTTCTTCCCAACATACCGGACTTCTACACTTCTTCCCGTACAATGCTTCATATGGTGCCATCCCAATGCTCTCGTGGAAGCTGTTGTTGTAGGCAAATTCGCACAACGATAGGTGAAGATCCCATTCTTTCTCGTAGCTCAACACGCTGGCTCGCAACATATCCTCCAAAGTCTGAATCGTCCGCTCTGATTGCCCATCAGTCTGTGGGTGGTATGCCGTGCTGAAACTCAACTTCGTACCCATAGCCTCTTGGGAAGCTCTCCAGAAAGATGAAACAAAACGGCTGTCACGATCGGATACAATCGACACAGGGGTACCATGGAGCCTGACGATCTCATCCACGAACTTCCTCGCCATCTCTGAAAACGTCATTCCCTTCCGGAAAGGAATGAAATGGGCTGACTTCGTCAATCGATCTACAATCACCCAAATGGCGTTGTTCTTCCTGCTCGTCGGTGGTAATCCGGAAACGAAGTCCATGGTGATGTTTTCCCACTTCCACTGCGGTATATGCAAAGGATGCAACGAGCCTGGCGGTCTCTGATGATCTGCCTTCACCTTCTGGCATGTCAAACAGCGAGCAACAAATCCTGCTACTTCTCTCTTCATGTTGTTCCATCAGAAGCGATCTTTGAGATTCCGAAACATCTTTGTGCTGCCTGGGTGCATCGCATATCGAGCGTAATGCTCTTCGTTCATCAGCTTCTCCTTGAAATCATCAACTGCTGGCACGCACAACCTACTCCGAAAATAGAGTACACCATCTTCTAGTCTGAAATCGGGTCTGTCTCCAATGTGGTCTCGAATGCGCTTCAAGGTTAGATCTTCAAATTGCCTGTCTTTTATCTGCTGAATCATCTCAGGCTGAAACACTAGCGTACTAGCCAAAGTCACGCACTCATCCACTAATTTAACTTCAACAGGGAGACCATGGAACTCTAAGAGGAAACTGCTCAATAGCTGCACAGACTCTGCTTTCCTGCTGAGTGCATCCGCCACCACATTTCCCTTGCCTGGCTGATATTTAATCGGGAAGTCATAATCCTTAATAAGCTCAAGCCATCTCCGCTGTCTCATGTTCAGCTCCTGCTGCGTGATTAAGTACTGCAAACTGTGGTGGTCAGAACGAACCTCAAACTGCACACCATACAGATAATGTCTCCACAGCTTCAATGCAAACACGATGGCTGCCAATTCCAAATCATGGGTGGCGTGATTCTTCTCATGTTCTCGCAACTGTCTCGATCCATATGCAATAACCTTCCCGTGCTTCAACAACACACAGCCTAAACCAACTCGAGAAGCATCTGAATAAACCACGAACCCTTCGCTACCATCTGGCAAGGCTAACACTGGGACCGTAGTCAACTTCTCTTTCAAAGTCCGGAAACGGGCTTCACACTCCTCAGTCCAATCAAATGGTACATTCTTCCTGGTCAACTTCGTCAAAGGAGAAGAGATTTTAGCAAAGTCCTGGACAAATCGACGATAGTAACCTGCTAGACCAAGGAAACTGCGAACCTCTGTCACTGTCTTGGGGCGAGGCCAATTCACCACTGCCTCCACTTTAGATGGATCAACTGCCAATCCCTCTCGTGAAATGATATGACCTAAAAATGCCACCTGCTCAAGCCAAAAATCACATTTCGACAACTTAGCAAACAATCGATGTTCTCTCAACAACGACAAGGCTTTCCTCAAGTGCTCCCGATGCTCCTCCGCTGACTTAGAGTATATCAGTATATCATCAATAAAAACAACTATGAACTGGTCTAAGAAAGGAGCAAAGATCTGATTCATCAATGCCATAAATGCTGCAGGTGCGTTGGTTAGTCCAAAAGGCATCACGAGGAATTCATAATGGCCATAACGAGTCCTGAAGGCAGTCTTAGGAATGTCATCTTCTTTGACCCTCAACTGGTGATATCCAGACCTCAAATCAATCTTAGAAAAATATGCTGCACCCTGAAGTTGGTCAAACAACTCATCAATCCTGGGTAGGGGATACTTGTTCTTGATAGTCACTTTGTTCAGCTGTCGGTAGTCTATGCACATCCGAAAAGTACCATCCTTCTTCTTGACAAACAAGACTGGCGCTCCCCAAGGTGAGACGCTTGGGCGAATGAAACCCTTGTCTAAAAGCTCCTGCAATTGCTTCTTCAACTCAGACAATTCAGCTGGGGCCATGCGATACGGAGCCTTGCTGATCGGTGCCGTGCCGGGAACAAGCTCAATGGCGAACTCCACATCTCGAACCGGGGGTAAGTTTGGCACATCATCTGGGAAGATATCGGGAAAATCACAGACCACCTGGATCTCACCTAGCTGCTTCGTCTCTGTGTTCGTTGAGATAAAGGCAATGAAGCCTTCACACCCTCGGCGGATCAAGCGATCTGCCTTACACACCGAGATCACACGCCTGGGGCATCTCTGTTGACTGCCCTCGAAACGGAAGCCCTTGCCTAAATCGAAGAAGATCATCCTGTTGTAACAGTTAACACAGGTATGATATCGAGCGAGCCAATCCATACCAAGGATCACGTCGAAGTTCAGCATCGGCAACAGGATCAAATCAACAGGTAACTGATGACCTGCAATCTGCACGACACAATGGGGGTAGTATACACTACACTCCACTCGCTTGCCAACTGGGGTGGATACAACCAGCACATATGGCAACGACTTAGACGGCTGATGTAACCGCTCGGCGAAATGAGGTGCTACGTAAGACCGTGTAGACCCCGATCGAACAATGCTAATGCCTCGACGTGGGAAATCAAAACAGTACCTTCAACCACCAGTGGATCCTCGGCACTCTCATGGGTAGCAGCGTAAGCACGGGCTGTCTGGCGAGGCTGTCTCGAGCCTGGACAAGCTGACTGTGACTTGCTCGGAGCTGTAGGTGCACTGGGTCTGCTAGGAACTGCACCGGAGGTAGGACCAGAGGTTGGGGGCTGGGAGGCTCTATATCGAGGACAATTGGCTATCATATGCTCCCTCGAACCACAGATAAAACAAGCACCTGCCTTCCTCCAACACGCATCAGTCATGTGGACCTTGCCACAATACCCACAAGTGGTCAACTGCCAATCAAATGGTACATTCTTCCTGGTCAACTTCGTCAAAGGAGAAGAGATTTTAGCAAAGTCCTGGACAAATCGACGATAGTAACCTGCTAGACCAAGGAAACTGCGAACCTCTGTCACTGTCTTGGGGCGAGGCCAATTCACCACTGCCTCCACTTTAGATGGATCAACTGCCAATCCCTCTCGTGAAATGATATGACCTAAAAATGCCACCTGCTCAAGCCAAAAATCACATTTCGACAACTTAGCAAACAATCGATGTTCTCTCAACAACGACAAGGCTTTCCTCAAGTGCTCCCGATGCTCCTCCGCTGAGTTAGAGTATATCAGTATATCATCAATAAAAACAACTATGAACTCGTCTAAGAAAGGAGCAAAGATCTGATTCATCAATGCCATAAATGCTGCAGGTGCGTTGGTTAGTCCAAAAGGCATCACGAGGAATTCATAATGGCCATAACGAGTCCTGAAGGCAGTCTTAGGAATGTCATCTTCTTTGACCCTCAACTGGTGATATCCAGACCTCAAATCAATCTTAGAAAAATATGCTGCACCCTGAAGTTGGTCAAACAACTCATCAATCCTGGGTAGGGGATACTTGTTCTTGATAGTCACTTTGTTCAGCTGTCGGTAGTCTATGCACATCCGAAAAGTACCATCCTTCTTCTTGACAAACAAGACTGGCGCTCCCCAAGGTGAGACGCTCGGGCGAATGAAACCCTTGTCTAAAAGCTCCTGCAATTGCTTCTTCAACTCAGCTAATTCGGCTGGGGCCATGAGATACGGAGCCTTGCTGATCGGTGCCGTGCCAGGAACAAGCTCAATGGCGAACTCCACATCTCGAATCGGGGGTAAGTCTGGCACATCATCTGGGATGATATCGGGAAAGTCACAGACCACCTGGATCTCACCTAGCTGCTTCGTCTCCTTCTTCGCTGAGATAAAGGCAATGAAGCCTTCACACCCTCGGCGGATCAAGCGATCTGCCTTACACGCCGAGATCACACGTCTGGGGCATCTCTGCTGACTGCCCTCGAAACGGAAACCCTTGCCTAAATCAAAGAAGATCGTCCTGTTGTAACAGTTAACACAGGCACGATATCGAGCGAGCCAATCCATACCAAGGATCACGTCGAAGTCTAGCATCGACAACAGGATCAGATCAACAGGTAACTGATGACCTGCAATCTGCACGTCGCAATGGGGGTAGTATAC
Organism: Sextonia rubra; assembly: GCA_037013555.1. NCBI lineage: Eukaryota > Viridiplantae > Streptophyta > Magnoliopsida > Laurales > Lauraceae > Sextonia > Sextonia rubra. Next base: position 3,103,241 of record JASUAD010000027.1, read on the forward strand.
ACTGCACTCCACTCGCTTGCCAACTGGGGTGGATACAACCAGCACATATGGCAACGGCTTAGACGGCTGATGTAACCGCTCGGCGAAATGAGGTGCTACGTAAGACCGTGTAGACCCCGAATCGAACAATGCTAATGCCTCGACGTGCAAAATCAAAACAGTACCTTCAACTACCTGTGGATCCTCGGCACTCTCATGGGTAGCAGCGTAAGCACGGGCTGTCTGGCGAGGCTGTCTCGAGCCTGGACGAGCTGACTGCGACTTGCTCGGAGCTGTAGGTGCACTAGGTCTGCTAGGAACTGCACCGGAGGTAGGGCCAGAGGTTGGGGGCTGGGAGGCTCTATATCGAGGACAATTGGCTATCATATGCTCCCTCGAACCGCAGATAAAACAAGCACCTGCCTTCCTCCAACACGCGTCAGTCGTGTGGCCCTTGCCACAATACCCACAAGTCACTCCGGCGGAACTGGAAGTACTCTGCTGGCATTTCGTCTTCTTCTGTACTTGTCCTCGTGCACTGAAGGGCGGCTGTCGCTTGGGCTCAACGGCTCTCGCAGCTTGGTGGATGGCCACGGCAAAATAGGCCCTGTCCACTGCATCATCAAACGTAGCCGAACGTTGAAACGCAGTCACGTGGTGCAAGTACCGGGGATGCAGACCTTCAACAAACCGGTTCACCTTCCTCTATTCGGTACTGATCATGTCCGGAGTAAAGTGCGACAACTGAGTAAACTTGTTCACATATTCTGTCACGGTCATCTGCTGTTGGCGGAGAGCTAAAAACTCAACCTCCTTGGCTCGAAACACATGAGCCGGGATGAACTTCCTCCTGAACTGTTGCTTGAACATCTCCCAAACCGTCGCACTAGGAATGTCTCTGTATGAGTCTTTCACGCTTTTCCACTAAGTTTTTGCGACATCTCTCAACATGGAGGCTGCTAGTCCGACCTTCTGCCGGTTCGTGCACACGACGGTCTCAAAGACATCCTCCGTCTGCTCCAGCCACTATTCTGCCTTCAATGGCTCTTCTGTCCCAAAAAATTCAATGGCTCCTCGCTTGCGAAATTTACCTTAGAGGGCATTCGGGTCATTCTCTCGAGGCTGTAAGACCACCTGCTGGTCTATATGTGACTGAACTGGGGCTTGGCTTTGTCGGTCTAACATGGTGGTAACTTGTGTTTGCAAGTTTTGCATTGATTGCGATTGTGCTTGTAGAGACTGAAATAGCATGAGGATGCGTTCATCTGTATTCTGTGTCTGCGGTGACGGTGCGGATCCGCTTTCATTATTTCCGGCGTTCTGCTGAGAACCCGAACCTGACGCCATCCTGTAAAATGGAAAAAGTCAGACACAAACACAAAACAATTGCGCCCAACAAGCCCCAAAATCTAGAAAGATCACAAAGAAATAATCGTATCCTCACCACGATCCTACATGCCTACATGCTTATCATCTAGAACAAGGAATGAGCAAGGAATGCTCTGATACCATACAATACGTATGTCACAACCCGAGCCCAGGGTTCGGGGGTTAGCAAAAGCCAAACCTAATGACACACGTACTCCCGTGCATGCACACGTAGACCGGGTCTAAATGCACACGCACAAGGGAACATTCACACGTGCCAAACATGTACGCGGAAGCTGTAAATATCAAAAACATCAAACTAACAGTGCAAGAAGAGAATACCAAGAAAGAACTGACATAATTACATATGAAGGTATTACAAAAAGAACAAAATCATATATACAGTCAGGACATATCGTGACAGATGCAAGTATGAGGATCCTCAAAACAAGAACAAGACTCCAACGCTATGCATGCTGAGAACGCTCTCCCGTGGAGTGATCACATCCACTCCTCTAGGCCGGATGGGGCCTCGGGGGTCTCATCTGGAGTCTGGCCGACCGACGAGGGTTCGGCAGGGGTATCTGGGCCTGCAACACCAAAAACAACCGTGAATACGACGATTCAGAAAAGTATAAACCATAGCAAGTTAACACACGCTGTATCTAATAGAATAAAGAACGTCATGTTAATTAAAGAAGGCATTTCCGTATACTAGGCTGTCATGCAAGAAAGAAATATGCTAAGTGAATCAATGAATACATGCTGTGTACATAACTAGTGGCTACTACATTGCCATATGGTCCCGAAAGAGGGATCTTATAACATGCAAAGAACACCATTGTCCGGGCCAGGGTACAATGGGTCTCGGTTTCCTGGGGTCCGGTTCCCCAAGACGTATCCTTACTGCAGCAAGGCCATATAGACTATACCAAATTCACCCCGTCGGGATCCTAAGGCTGAGGCTAAGTAGTGCCTGACCATACAGAATCAATCATGAAAACCCTGAGTAGATCGTGACAACATATCATATACGTGCATATCTGTGAACATATTATACATGCATACTCAAGGTAAAGAACCACAATGCGAAAGTAACGGAATACAAGTAATCATGTCAGAATGTTGAGATCAATGATCGAATGCAATATGTTATGCAACAAATCATGCGAAATCGGATCATCTTTATGTACAAACCAATTCTAATCTAATTATCCGGTGTTTCTAACCGTGCATGATGATGTAGTTTTAAGTTATTCGATGCACTGTTGTCTAGTGTTGCATTGAATCGGGCGGTGCACGAAGTCCCTTAAACCAACACCCAAGGGGAGGTGCTTAACATCCGGATAATGAACATGAATGATTCGCAGCCCTCGAGATCATTCACGCGTTGTACCACATTCCGTTGGGCAAGTCTAGGTGCTCTACATTCTATTATGAAGGCCATATCGGTCTTTCCCTTACACCTATCCTTGTCCTTCATTATTCTAGTGTGGATACGGCTCAGCCGTGTGTGTGCTACGGCTTAGCCGTGTGTGGTCTACGGCTTAGCCGTGGCTGGACCGTAGAAGGTCTGTCAATTTGCGTACTCTCAGTTAAATCCAAAAATGCACCCTGTATTGATCTACGGCTGGGCCACGGCTGAGCTTCGGCTTAGCCGTAGGGCAATACACGGCTTAGCCGTGCCCTAGCCGTAGAGGAAACTGGGTTTTTATCCTCTCTGGACTTTGAGCCGTAAGTGCCATACGGCTTAGCCGTACGTGCACGAGGTCACTGTTCTGAAGCACTTACAGAATTCCTGTAACACCATCAAAATTGCAATTCTCCAATGGAGATAGACAAGTACTGAATCAATGAGTACTCAAATGGGCTGTAAACACATTTTTCCATATCAATTCATGTAAACTAACCAAATCAAATGCATACCAACATGGGTTCTCACAAGTTATGGTTATACTTGCCTTAATTAGAATTCAATTGCACAACTGATGTCCTTGGGTCCAAACACAACCTAACACAAATCAAACAACATGCATGCATGAAGAATGGAAGGAAATCCAAAACACAGACACACCATGCAATAAGAAACAAGAAGGAGAAGAAATAGAGGAAAGAGATGAGAGGGATGGAAGGATTTCCAACTCACCTCCCATGCAAGAACCAAACTTCCCTCAATTGAGCTTGATCGATGGAGGTCGATGGAGGAGAGAATTCAAGAGAGGGAGAGGAACTCCACGTGCACAGTTGAGGAAGAAAATGAGAGAGAGAGAGAGAACGTGAATTATCGATGGATGAAGTGTATATAAGCTAATGGTTAAGTCCAAATTACAATGAAGGCCAAGTTAGAAGTGTATTTTCAGTTTGAGTCAAATCCTGGTCCAATGGAATCACACGACATTAGTTGCAAACGACGTAGTTACGAAAGTTAACGAGCTCAACGAAAGACACGTGTTGACATCAAGATGATGCAAAAATGACCATGTCTTAGAAAAGCTAAAATTACGAAAAAGGGCTTGGTCTACTTAATCCAGGTCAAACTCAACCCAACTACCTATCCATGACCTGCAACGAAAATAAAAACACAAACAAAACACGATTAGCAACGAAAACAAGATTAATTAGCCGCTAAATGAGGTCAAGCTGGGTCGGAGTGTTACATCCTCCCCTACTTGAGAATCATTCCGTCCTCGGAATGAACACTCACTCACTCATACCTGAGAAAACAGATCGGGGTATTGTCGTGCCATCTGCTCTTCTAACTCCCAAGTAGCCTCATCGGGACTGTGATGCTCCCAAAGCACTTTGACCCATCGAATTGTCCTGCTGCGGAGTATCTGCTCTCGGGTTCCCACGATACGGAGCGGTCGCTCAACGTATGCAGCACTTGGCTGAATCTGAACCTCGTCGTAACGAATGACATGGGAGGGATCATGAATATATTTCCGAAGCATCGAAATGTGGAAAACGTTGTGTACTCCTGAAAACATCTCGAGAAGATCTAATCGATAGGCCAAATCACCAATCCGACTCTTGATCTCGAACGGTCCGACATAGCGTGGAGCTCACTTGCCTTTCTGGCCGAAACGGATTGTACCCTTCATCGGTGAGACCTTCAGAAAAACCCACTCACCAACTTGAAACTCTAAGGGCCGTCTGCGGGTGTCTGCATAACTCTTCTGCCTCGACCGAGCAACTTTCAAGTTCTCAATTGCTTTCTGTACCTTCTCCGTAGTCTCGGCAATGATCGTCGGTCCGTGAAAACTCCGGGTTCCAACTTCTTCCCAACATACCGGACTTCTACACTTCTTCCCGTACAATGCTTCATATGGTGCCATCCCAATGCTCTCGTGGAAGCTGTTGTTGTAGGCAAATTCGCACAACGATAGGTGAAGATCCCATTCTTTCTCGTAGCTCAACACGCTGGCTCGCAACATATCCTCCAAAGTCTGAATCGTCCGCTCTGATTGCCCATCAGTCTGTGGGTGGTATGCCGTGCTGAAACTCAACTTCGTACCCATAGCCTCTTGGGAAGCTCTCCAGAAAGATGAAACAAAACGGCTGTCACGATCGGATACAATCGACACGGGGGTACCATGGAGCCTGGCGATCTCATCCACGAACTTCCTTGCCATCTCTGAAAATGTCATACCCTTCCGAAAAGGGATGAAATGGGCTGAATTCGTCAATCGATCTACAATCACCCAAATGGCATTGTTCTTCCTGCTCGTCGGCGGTAATCCGGAAACGAAGTCCATGGTGATGTTTCCCACTTCCACTGCGGTATATGCAAAGGATGCAACGAGCCTGGCGGTCTCTGATGATCTGCCTTCACCTTCTGGCATGTCAAACAGCGAGCAACAAATCCTGCGACTTCTCTCTTCATGTTGTTCCACCAGAAGCAATCTTTGAGATTCCGAAACATCTTTGTGCTGCCTGGGTGCATCGCATATCGAGCATAATGCGCTTCGTTCATCAGTTTCTCCTTGAAATCATCAACTGCTGGCACGCACAACCTACTCCGAAAATAGAGTACACCATCCTCGAGTCTGAAATCGGGTCTGTCTCTAATGTGGTCTCGAATGCGCTTCAAGGTTAGATCTTCAAACTGCCTGTCTTTTATCTGCTGAATCATCTCAGGCTGAAACACTAGCGTACTAGCCAAAGTCACGCGCTCATCCACTAGTTTTACTTCAACAGGGAGACCATGGAACTCTAAGAGGAAACTGCTCAATAGCTGCACTGACTCTGCTTTCCTGCTGAGTGCATCTGCCACCACATTTCCCTTGCCTGGCTGATATTTGATCGGGAAGTCATAATCCTTAATAAGCTCAAGCCATCTCCGCTGTCTCATGTTCAGCTCCTGCTGCGTGAATAAGTACTGCAAACTGTGGTGGTCAGAACGAACCTCAAACTGCACACCATACAGATAATGTCTCCACAGCTTCAATGCAAACACGATGGCTGCCAATTCCAAATCATGGGTGGCGTAATTCTTCTCATGTTCTCGCAACTGTCTCGATCCATATGCAATAACCTTCCCGTGCTTCAACAACACACAGCCTAAACCAACTCGAGAAGCATCTGAATAAACCACGAACCCTTCGCTACCATCTGGCAAGGCTAACACTGGGACCGTAGTCAACTTCTCTTTCAAAGTCCGGAAACGGGCTTCACACTCCTCAGTCCAATCAAATGGTACATTCTTCCTGGTCAACTTCGTCAAAGGAGAAGAGATTTTAGCAAAGTCCTGGACAAATCGACGATAATAACCTGCTAGACCAAGGAAATTGTGAACCTCTGTCACTGTCTTGGGGCTAGGCCAATTCACCACTGCCTCCACTTTAGATGGATCAACTGCCAATCCCTCTCGTGAAATGATATGACCTAAAAATGCCACCTGCTCAAGCCAAAAATCACATTTCGACAACTTAGCAAACAATCGATGTTCTCTCAACAACGACAAGGCTTTCCTCAAGTGCTCCCGATGCTCCTCCGCTGACTTAGAGTATATCAGTATATCATCAATAAAAACAACTATGAACTGGTCTAAGAAAGGAGCAAAGATCTGATTCATCAATGCCATAAATGCTGCAGGTGCATTGGTTAGTCCAAAAGGCATCACGAGGAATTCATAATGGCCATAACGAGTCCTGAAGGCAGTCTTAGGAATGTCATCTTCTTTGACCCTCAACTGGTGATATCCAGACCTCAAATCAATCTTAGAAAAATATGCTGCACCCTGAAGTTGGTCAAACAACTCATCAATCCTGGGTAGGGGATACTTGTTCTTGATAGTCACTTTGTTCAGCTGTCGGTAGTCTATGCACATCCGAAAAGTACCATCCTTCTTCTTGACAAACAAGACTGGCGCTCCCCAAGGTGAGACGCTCGGGCGAATGAAACCCTTGTCTAAAAGCTCCTGCAATTGCTTCTTCAACTCAGACAATTCAGCTGGGGCCATGCGATACGGAGCCTTGCTGATCGGTGCCGTGCCGGGAACAAGCTCAATGGCGAACTCCACATCTCGAACCGGGGGTAAGTCTGGCACATCATCTGGGAAGATATCGGGAAAGTCACAGACCACCTGGATCTCACCTAGCTGCTTCGTCTCCTTCTTCGCTGAGATAAAGGCAATGAAGCCTTCACACCCTCGGCGGATCAAGCGATCTGCCTTACACGCCGAGATCACACGTCTGGGGCATCTCTGCTGACTGCCCTCGAAACGGAAACCCTTGCCTAAATCAAAGAAGATCGTCCTGTTGTAACAGTTAACACAGGCACGATATCGAGCGAGCCAATCCATACCAAGGATCACGTCGAAGTCCAGCATCGACAACAGGATCAGATCAACAGGTAACTGATGACCTGCAATCCGCACGTCGCAATGGGGGTAGTATACACTACACTCCACTCGCTTGCCAACTGGGGTGGATACAACCAGCACATATGGCAACGGCTTAGACGGCTGATGTAACCGCTCGGCGAAATGAGGTACTACGTAAGACCGTGTAGGCCCCTAATCGAACAATGCTAATGCCTCGACGTGCAAAATCAAAACAGTACCTTCAACCACCTGTGGATCCTCGGCACTCTCATGGGTAGCAGCGTAAGCACGGGCTGTCTGGCGAGGCTGTCTCGAGCCTGGACGAGCTGACTGCGACTTGCTCGGAGCTGTAGGTGCACTGGGTCTGCTAGGAACTGCACCGGAGGTAGGGCCAGAGGTTGGGGGCTAGGAGGCTCTATATCGAGGACAATTGGCTATCATATGCTCCCTCGAACCGCAGATAAAACAAGCACCTGCCTTCCTCCAACACGCATCAGTCGTGTGGCCCTTGCCACAATACCCACAAGTCACTCCGGTGGAACTGGAAGTACTCTGCTGGCCTTTCGTCTTCTTCTGTACTTGTCCTCGTGCACTGAAGGGCGGCTGTCGCTTGGGCTCAATGGCTCTCGCAGTTTGGTGGATGGCCTCGGCAGAATAGGCCCTGTCCACTGCATCATCAAACGTAGCCGGACGCTGAAACGCAGTCACGTGGTGCAAGTACCGGGGATGCAGACCTTCAACAAACCAGTTCACCTTCCTCTCTTCGGTACTGATCATGTCCGAAGCAAAGTGCGACAACTGAGTAAACTTGTTCACATATTCTGCCACGGTCAAACCGTGTTTTCTTCTATGGCTTAGTCATATATGGCTTAGTCGTATTTGACTTACAGCTAAGCCACGGCTTAGCCGTAGCATATTCTACGGCTTAGCCGTGGCTTAACCATTGAAGTATTTATAAATTTTGGATCTCTAAATTCTGAGTAGTAGCAAATTTACGACTTAGCCATAAGCTTCAGGTTTTCCAAGGCAAAATTCAACACAGGTTCAGTTTTCTCTTCATAACCTTTCAAATTGTTTTCACTATAGTGTACCTACCTACTTCATTCATCACTTCTACTCCAAATTGGCTTTACAACAACTTTAAAGGTACCATAACATACATTCTAGGGAAGTAGAGCAAAGGTACAAGTAGGGGCTGAAAAGTATACATTGGAAGCTAATAGATTTCCACAAATCATGATATGCAAACATGCATTTACCAAAATTTGCTTATACTTGCCTTTAGTGAGTGCTAAGATCTCTCTAATGACTTCCTTGAGCTCACTTGTAGAGAAACCCAATTCCTACGACCCTAATCGTGGAGAAAACGTGAGGATGGTGATGAGAATTCGTGCATGCATGCAATCTCTAAATGTTCCAAGTTCATTTGGCATCAGGAACAAAGAAGGGAAGTCTCTCTTACCTTGGGTTCTTGTAAAGGGAAAGGGGATGAAATTGGGTCTTTCAACTTAAGAAGAAGGTAGAGGAAAGGGAGAGAGATGGTGACGGAGCTCTCCAAGCTTGCATGCAGTTTTTTTCTAGGTAGAAATTCAAGAGATTGAGGAAGGTGGAAGGAGGAGAAGGGCGGCTATAGGAGGGAAGGATTTAGTCGAAATGAGGACTAGCTCCTCCTAGAAAATCAGATTTTCTTGTAATTACAAAGAGGCCCACCTTTTTTTAAATAGAATTTCGGTTTAGCTTAGTTGGGTGCCAAATGGCTTCAAATAGAGTCCAATGGGGTAAGGCCAAAAATGAGAGTTAATCTACTTGTTGCAATACATGTATTAAGGCTAAGATAGAATACATATGGCATAAAAGGCATACAATTGACAATTATGAAAAAGGGTCTTTTTTTTGCTTGATTAAGTTTAAACCGGTGTAAGACTTCCCATCTCAGACCCGAACTTGACCCAATAAGCATAACAAGACCGGCTATAATTAATTGGCACTTTTTCACCTTAAATAAGATTATTTAGAATAATCTCTAATTACTTAATAGTAATCCAGATTAAATCGTGACAAGGTGTCACACATGGAAATATGTAGTAGCTCCTAATGGGATGAAGATAGGAAGTATGTATGGAGTGTTACAACTTTATATTATGTCGAGCGTTTATTGTTTCACTTAATAATTCTGGCTATCTCTACTGTCTTGTGATTAAATGAACAAAAAAGTATGTAAATAAAAACCTGACAAGGAAGAAAGGGAAGCAACCAATTGAAGATTCCTCAACAATGCTATCATCTCTAAGTGTAAGGATTGAAGAATTAAACCAGTTGCTGTGACAAACTCTTTGAAACTTCTCCAGATTATGAATTGTTTTTAACTTCCCAACCATCTATAGACCATGGCATCTTTGGTTTGGAGGCTGTTGACCCATAAAAAAATACAAATGTTCCAACGAAGACATTATAAGCAAATTCTAAACCAAGGATACATAAACCTTGAGATTGTGGAATGGCAAGTCAAGTACTGCATTCAGATGTTCAGACTTAGTGCAATCTACTCAAAAGACTTCAAATGAGCTCAGAATGCAGCATTTCAAATTTCAGAGTTACTAGACTTCATTTCCTCACTTAACTCACTAAATACCAAATTCAGGGTTTATTGGCTCAAAAACTAGGGGTCACTGAACACACTCAAGGTTCTGGATTACCAAAGTGGATGAAAATCACATGGTAACTGCAAAGCATACTTAGGAATGATGTTTTCAAGTTTCAAAGCATTTAGACATCATCTTAGCTCAAACTAAGTTTCAGTGACTGTTTGCCAACTCCTTGAGGGTCACTATAGAAATTCATAGTTCTACACTTCAGAACAAGCTCAAACTCAGAGGAATGCCTTCAAATACATTCAAGGACTATCTTTCAAAATTTCAGAGCATTTGGACTTTATTTGGACCTAAACTCAGTTCAGATGGACATCTACTAAGCTCTATATGGTCACTGTGCAAAGTGAAACCTCGTGAGGATCAATTCAGCTGAAACTCAGAGAGGAAGCTCAAATTATACTAAAGAGAAGCTCTACAAAATTTAGGTCAAACGGACATCATTTGACCCAAAGTCTGCAAAACATGTTCACTTTGGGTCAGTGATCCCTAAGTCATGTGGGTCATTGACCAAAGTCCTACTTTTCGAAGTCCAAAATTGATGAAATTTGTGCACAAAGGTTCAGTTATTCTTACAGGAGATTCTGCAAATTTTTTAGTTAAGATGACTCCATTGGTTCTACTTCCACTGCAAGTCAGCTTAGAAGACAGTGACCCCCGTGCCATGGAGGTCATTAACCAGAATCCTGCTTCCAAGGAGCCAAAGCTAATGAAATTTGGAACAGAGCATCAAAATATGTTCAAAATAAATGTCTGAGAGTTTCAAGTTGATTGCACATCGTTTGGGTAGGAAACAAGCTAACTACTTACGGTGTGGGGTGAATAGTGACTTAGAACAGGCAACAAATGGGTCACCGTTAAAATCTTACTTCCACATATTCAAACTGCATGAAATTTGGATAGACACTAAAAAATACTCCTGATATTAGTCCCTCCAAGTTTCAAACCGAACCGAGGTCATTTGGGCTTCAAATACCTGCAACAAGTGCCCATTTTTATGAAAAGTCAACATCGGAGTTGACTAACTTGAGAAGGTCAAATCAAGTTGAAATTTTTATGACACACTCAAAATAGTGTCAAAAAGCATCTCTCCAAGTTTCGTAAAGATTGGACATCATTTGGACTTCAAATAGATGAAAATGTGTCACATATACAAAAGTTCAAAAATGGACCTGGGGAGTGACCGTGGTTACGGTCATTGTCGCCCCTGGAGCAGTTCTGGCAGTTTTCAGCAGTTCCATCCACTCCTTTTCGAATGTTAACTTCCAATAACTCCTTTAAACTTCTCATAACCGCTGCTAAAGTCTATAAAAGGATTGTTTGTCATTTGAAGAGGGAAACAGAGACAGACGGTGAAGAAAGTGAATAGTGCAAGTTCTTGAATCAGTCTTCTAAAGTAGGAAGCAACTTCAAGCAAGCCATAAGTTATTTTTTAGTATCCCAGCCTACTTCTTCTTCTCATTCTCACTAATTCAAGGTGGGAAATAATTCAGAGAAGAGGAAAAAACATACATTTCACTTAAGGAAGGCATATGCAAAGGTCACTTGTATGACATTTTTTTCCTTTAGTTTTCTCACTTGGGAGGGGTTTTAGGCCATCATGGAAGTTGTGAATAAACTTCTTTAGTCTTCATTCTCACCCTTAAAAATCATAGGGTCAGAACAACACAACTTTGGCATTATACAGCGCCCTCTTCGAATTTGAATAAAAACAATTTGTAACCCAAAAAGTGATGATTATCAAAGGTTTAAGTCAATTCCACGGCCAAATCAAGCACTTGTGGTGGCCACTCAACACTCAAAATTTGAAGAAAACAAGTTCCCATACTCTGAATAAGTCATAAAGGCGAAACAGAACAAAACAGAGAGCAAAATAGTGGCTATTCGGCCACTGTTTGCTAGTGACCGTGGCCCACGGTCACTCCTCTCAATGTTCTCATTTTTTGCATGTTTTTTGTATTTTCTTAAAAATTCAAATTTAGATCACATTTGAGACTAGAGGGAGGGGTTGTAAATGTTTCAAAACTTGTAAACAACCTACATCCCCACGGTCAGAACATTTAAACCCATGTAAACAAAAGGGAAATTAATGATGAACTATAGTTAATTTCCATTCTTCTTAAACACTTGAAGTGCATGAATGTTATACTCGAATCTATTGCACATTCGCCATTTTCGAGCGCGATCAAAGGGTTAAACACTTGCCTCCTATGAGGAAAGTACTAGAGAAATTTGATGACTTTGAATATTCTATAGTGCAGTTAGAATATAATCTTTTGCACATAATAAGGTAATACTCCAAGGCTTCTGGTTGGACCTATTTATACAAGAGAGCCAGCCCATCACTTTTGACTTAAGATTCTTGTTTGAGCACCACTGTGTGATAAGTCTTTAAAAAATGCATATTTTTGTATATATTTTGGACTATTTTAAGGACTTATTGAATCAAAAAAGTCTCATTTATTGTGAATCATAGTTTTGTGCATTTATACATCATTGTAGTGCATTCATGTATAATTTGTTAAAAAATTATCATTTTTTCTTGCATTCATGAAACCTGCCATATTTAGAATTTTATTTTTAGAAAGTTTTGGTAAAATTGGTTTCTTATGAAATGACTCAATTTTTCATCATCATTTGTTAATTCAGTAAAAATCATGTACAATGATGGTATTCATGAGGAATGGGCCCACATTGGTGAGACTAAGACTTTTGATCAAAATTATTATTATAAATGATAATTCACTTTTTTTCTTCTAGGAACTTGGTGAAGTGGGTCCCACACATGCACATGTGTGCACTCACACATGTGTTTGACATCCAAAGATGATGGGGCCCACTTTCTTTGCACAAAATTTCAAAATTATTTTGAAGATAATTCAAGAAAATCAAAGAAACTCAATGAAAGGCCAAATAGAAAAATAAGATTTTTGTAAAATAGAAAGTGGCTTTGTAAAAAGACAAAAATAGAAAGACTAGCACATTAGCTAAATTGATTTGTGAAAATCTCATCTTCAAAAAGATCGCCCAAATAAAGTCAAAGGTGAATTTGCTATGGAAAGAAAGATTACAAGTGCATAAAAATAAATGAGAGAAAAGAGAGGAGACTTACTAAACATGGTAGATTTTTTTGCTACTAAGTAAGATCTAATCCTACAAGATTAGATCTAATGAGAGCAAATTGGATCTAAAGAGGAGAATTAGGGTGACCAAAACCCTATAAAAAGACACCTTTGGGCATCTCATACTCTTCATACAAGAACTCCCCCTAGCCTTTTTACACTTCATCTTCTCCTTCTCTCTCACCTCTCATCATAGTCCTCAAGAAGACTCTACCGCGGTCACACTGCACCCCTGAGATTTCCACTGGAAGAAGGTTTTCTTTTCCATCCTAGCATGTAATTTTCTTTGATTTTATTTTTTTTCATCTTATGTAAAGATTATACATTAGTACAAAGTTATTTTTCTCACAATTCTTCTTCTTGTAGTTTGTTGATGCTTTGTTTATGTTTCTTGCTTTGGTGCTTAAATTGATGACCCAAGTTTTGGAGAATATATTTAAAGTAAATATGAACTGGGTTAAGAAAGAATTTTTAAGAAAATAACATCACTACATTTATTTTTCCTGCAAATACTACATTTAAAATTTGCACCACTACATTTACTTTTATTGCATAACTACATTTAATTTTCCTGTCTTCACTAATTCTAATTTTATTACAACACTAAAGTTAATTTTCCTGCATATTTGCTTTTATTTTTCTTTTATGTTTTTATTGTGTTTATGTTCCAAAAATTTTTTATATATGGTTTAATGGCTGAAAGTTTTGTCATAGTATGCATCACTTATTGGTGAGTTCCTTAACATGTGTGAGGTGCCAAAGTAATCAAGTTTCAGAGGTGTTTTGAATGAGTTTAAAACTCAAATTTGAGTGTGCGGCGAGTTGCCCAAGTCTATCCAAAACAATCTGTATTTGTGGAAATTTTTGATGCAATAATCAGTTCATATTTGGGTGCGTTCAGTTGGGTTTTGTTTAAGGCAGCTTGTGGATCAGATTTGAGGACTTGAAAGATTTGAAAAATTGTGATTTGGAAGATGAACTTTGGAAATATACAATCTGAAATTGAAGTTACAGCAATATAAAAAAAATTTCTGCAACACATATATTGGTAACTTACCATGTTGGAAACCCATTCAATGTTGCATAGTTTTATATGGAAAGTTTGAGGACAAGTTATTTTGCTGGAAAACACCTTTAAAAATTGAGATGTTCATCTCAGGTATGCCCAGAAAACATGGTGTTTCAGACGTGAAAATAACCCAGGAACAGCCCACATGTGCAATAAAATTTTGCAGCAATTAGTCTCATACATTCAATTATATTTTCTTTAATTTTTTTCTACTGTTATTTTTTTTATTTTTGATGAATTCATGCATCATTAAAATGTTGATTTTAGCTATTAAATTTGGATTAGGTTTGCATTTGATTTGGCTCATTTTTTTTATTTAAAGTTTGCATATCATTTAAATTTCTATATTTTTTCTCATGGCATGCATTATGTCACACTATTAAAATTTTCCAACTTTCTAATTTTAGAATTGATTACTAACTTTAATTAGGAAATTGATTTAGGAAAGTTTCTAATTTAGGTTTTTAATTTTAGTAAGTAAATTGATTGGTTTAGATTGTTTCTTAAATTAATTTGATTTTAAATTTGGTTTGTTTGATGATTTGTCTCCATTCTTAGTTCATTTACTTGATTTGAATGCTTTATTTTTTTAAAGGCATTAATTATAGAATTTTTCTAATTTGGTGTTCTAATATGTGTGTTTTTTTGCGGTTAATTTAAGATTTCTTTTTACATTAGAAATTTTTTATGGGAATGTGTTTAATTTTAATTAGGAATGGTGGATATAATTTTCTTGTTTTAGGCTAGTTTTCGATTTTATTTAGGGCAGGTATAAGTTGAAAAGTCCTTAAACAAACTACTCCCTATGGATCGATCCGGTCTCGCCAGTTTATTACTGTATTATGGCTCTATACTTGGAGCTGACAATCACTAAGTCAGTCTTTATTTTATTGTATTGGGTCTATTGGATGACTGCAAATAGATATTGGATGGTTGACCGATTTGACTAGATTGCTATGCATCTGTTGACATTATTTCTTGGTGATCCTAATGAATTGATTAAACTGACCAATGCTTGATAGATGGTGCGAAGGCACTTGCCCAGCGCTTGACTGAAATGCATTGCTCCTTTGTGTAACATTGGATTAGGGTTTTCCTTTCTGTGTATATTGTCTATCGTCTATTATTGTTTTCTTTCACATGATCACATTCACGTCTTTATTCGCTTTGATATTGTACATATATTATGGATATGTTCACCTGCCCGTTCATCATCATCATCATCATCATCATCAAAGCCTTATCCCAACCATGTTGGGGTTGGCTACATGAATTTTATTTCTCCATTCCGTTCTATTTTGAGCTAAATCTTTCAATAAGTGCAACTTCTTCAAATATAAATTAATGACTTACATCCATGTTTTCTTCGGCCTACCCCTACCTCATGATGGACCCTCCACCTGTATATCCAAACTTTTTCTCACCAGTGCTATTACTGGCCTGCGCTCAACATGCCCAAACCATTTTAAACGAGTTTCTCTAATCTTATCTCCTATTGGTGCTACCCCTAAATGTTCTCGAAAGCGCTCATTTCTAATTTTATCTTTTCTAGTTTTACCACGCATCCACCTAAGCATTCTCATTTCCGCTACATCCATCTTATGAATATGTGTCTTCTTAATTGGCCAACATTCTGCTCCATATGTCATAGCTGGTCTAACCACTGTCCTGTAAAATTTTCCCTTCAATTTTGTTGGCATTTGTCTATCACAAAGTACTCCCGAAGCTAGTCTCCACTTTAGCCATCCAGCTCTTATCCTATGCTCCACATCTTCGTCAATCTCCCCATCCTTACTAATCATCGAGCCTAGGTACCGAAAAGAATCTTTACGTGGTATCTCATGGGTTTCAATTTTGACAGTGGTTTTAACACTTTGTATATGTCCACTGAAATTGCAATCCATATATTCTGTCTTTGTACGACTTATTTTAAAGCCTCTAGATTCTAATGCCCTCCGCCATCTCTCAAGCTTTGCATTTACACCATCTTTTGATTCATCCGCCAATACTATATCATCTGCGAACAACATACACCATGGTACTTCTTCTTGAATATGCACAGTTAACTTATCCATAATTAATGCAAAGAGATAAGGGCTTAAGGATGATCCCTGATGTAAGCCTATAGTCACAGGAAATCCTCCCGTTTTTCCACATGTGGTTTTCACATTTGTTATTGCACCTTCGTACATATCCTTTAAAATTTCAATGTAACTTCTTGGGACATTCCTTTTCTTTAAGACCCACCAAATTAAATTCCTTGGTACCCTATCATAGGCTTTTTCCAAATCGATAAAGTCCATATGTAGATTTTTCCTCTTTACTCGGTATTTTTCCATTAATTGCCTAAGTGAAAAGATAGCTTCCATAGTTGATTTCCCTGGCATAAAAACAAATTGATTTTCCGAAATCTTAGTCTTTTTTCTCAGTCTTTGATTTATTATTCTCTCCCATAACTTCATAGTGTGACTCATAAGTTTAATCCCTCGATAGTTGGTACAATTCTGTATATCTCCTTTATTCTTATATATAGGTACTACAATGCTTCTTCTCCATTCATCCGACATTTTCTTTGTCACAAGTATCTTATTGAATAGTCTACATAACCAACTTACTCCAACCTCTCCTAAGCATTTCCATACCTCTATCGGAATACCATCTGGGCCTGTTACCTTTTCTGTCTTCATTCGCTTCAATACTTCCTTCACTTCCATCCCTCTAATTCTACGGAGAAAAGTATACTCTTGTAATGAAGTATTCTCATCCACTCTTGTATCGCCCAAATATTCTTCATTTAAAAGTTTACTAAAATATTCTTTCCACCTTTCCATAATATCGTTGTCTTTCACCAAAATATTTTCCTCATTGTCCTTGATATATTTTACAGATCTAAGTCCCTACTTTTCTTTTCTCTTATTTTTGCAAGCTTAAAAATATCATTTTCTTCTTCTCTTGTTCCCAACCTATTATAGAGGTCATCGTATGCTTTGAACTTTGTACTACTTATTACTTTCTTAGCTTCTTTCTTTGCCTTCTTTTACAACTCAAAATTTTCTATACTCTTAGTCCCCTGCCAAACTTTGTAGCAATGTTTTTTTTTGTCGAATAACTTCTTGAACCTCCATACTCTACCACCATGTTTCTTTATTAATATGTCTCTTTCCTTTTGATTCTCCAAGTACCTCCTTTGCAACATTTCTAATGCAATTAGCCATTTGATTCCACATTACTGTAGTTTCTCCTTCAATATTCCATTCTCATTTCTCAATCATTTTGTCCTTAACTATATTTGCTCTTTCCCCCTTCAAATCTCTCCACCTTGTTTTAGGGTCCATTTTGTTTACTACTGCTCTCTTTTTACTTCTAATGCAAATATCTAAAACTCCAAGCCTATGTTGCGTAGTCAAACTCTCTCCTGGGATAATCTTACAATCTTTACAAGCCAATCGGTCCTGTTTTCTAACTAGAAAAAAGTCTATCTGACTCCTATTACTCCCACTTTTATATGTAATTAAATACTCATCTCTCTTTTTAAAGTAAGTATTTGCTACTATAAGATCAAATGCCACTACAAAGTCCAATATAATGTTTCCGAATTCATTCTTTTCTCCAAATCCATGCCCTCCATGCACTCTCTCATATCCTCTATTATCTCTTCCTATATGCCCGTTTAAATCCCCTCCAAGGAAAATTTTATCACTATTTGGGATTTCTCGCATTAAATCATCCATCTCCTTCCAAAATTGTCTTTTCACACTTTCTTCTAGTCCTACTTGGGGAGCATATGCACTAATGATATGAATTATGTCTTCCTTTAGTACTAGTTTAATTGCTATAATTCTATAACCAAACCTCTTTACCCCACAATTTTCTCTTTTAAATCCTTATCTATAATTATACCCACTCCATTTCTGGTATTATTCTTTCCTGCATAGAAAAGCTTATATACATCCATGAGCTCCTTAGCTTTATTCCCTTTCCACCTTGTCTCCTGTATATAAGCCACACTAATTCTTCTTCTTTTCATTACCTCAACCAACTCCATGCTCTTGCCTGTCAAGGTTCCTATATTCCAAGTAGCAAGTTTAATTTTCCTATTCCTCCTCTTCTTCTAATGGACTAACTTCTTTAACCGCATTAGCCCAAAGTCATGCGGTAGCCCTTGCACACTTTTCACTACAGCCGGGCGATGCTGCAATGCGTCACTTTAAGCGGGGAACCCCCTAGCCTTATCGTGAAATATCATTTATTTAGAATTCATGTTTGGGTTGTGACAAAGTTTTACGCTGGCTGTCACCTACCTAACGCAACCCTCCTCATTTACCCGGGCTTGGGACCGGCAGCAAAACTGGCGGAGTTATATGTTCACCTGCCCGTTAAGTGCATAAATATTGAGCCTTTCTACACTGATGAGGAGGAGACGGGTTGAAATGTCCAGTTCCTCAATTAAGAGTTTATTTTCTAATTTTTCATGATTTATGCTAATTAATTTTGTTTAGTATTAATTGCTTCTTTGATGAGGATAATTGGTGGGATCCCAACTTATAATTGGTAGTTGATGGAATAATTTGTGATTTTAATTTAGATAATCATGCAACATTACACATTCATTCATTACATTATGTGCATTTTGACATGGGCATCCAAATCATGAAGTGGACCCTACCCACTTAAGACAAACTACCTATATAGGACCCATTATGACTCTTCTTGTAAATAACCCCAACAAGAGGACTTGCTAGTAAATACCCAAACTATTGGAGCAACTCTAACTCTATATAAATATACATATCCCATAGCTACAACCTCTTGTACTTCCTAGACAAAACCCTAGTCTACAAGCTCATCTCTACTCCATTTCCTACACTCTTTCCAAGTCAAAAGTGAGTGATTGAGAGACACTTATCCCCCATTTGACAGTGCTTTCATTTTCTTTATCACCTTCACTCGTCCATTTAGTGTTTGGATTGGAGCAAAAGCACCTAAACCATCAATGGCACATCTCCCAAGATGAGAAATCTAATCTTTTTTGAAGTTTGAGCCATTAAATAGTGCAGTAATGGATTTTCCTGAGCTTTGCTTCATGTATTCATCCTTTTATGGCATCCATTTTATGTTTTCTTCTTCTTTCATGTCATTTCATTATTATGGAATAGTTTGAGCTAAGAGATTGGGCATTTCTTCATTTTGGCTTTGGATCTGGATTTGGGAGCAACATAAGACAAGTTTAAGCAAGTAGATAATGGCATGATGGGCTATGTTAGTAATTCTTTGGTTAATTTTTATTCTAATGCATGATACAGCTCATCTTCTCTATGTTTCTTACTGGAAAATGTCTTTTGGTTTGAAAATGACTGTTTATATTTTAAATGTGGATTTAAATGAATGAAAAGAATGGAAGTAGAATTGACCCTAAAAAGGTTGAATTTGGTGTATTGTATGATGGGTTTCATGTAGAAATAGTTTGTGAATGAACAAAGGAGGTTCGGACCCAAATAGCTTGAAAAGGTAAAACCCGCTCCAAGTCCACTAGATCTAATTACATCTTTGGGTTGGGTCTGATCGATTGGACAAACCTTGTTTTAAAAAAACTAATTATTTATTTTACTTAAAAACCTTTTTCTTCCAAGCTTCTTTTTAAGACTAATGTAACTTGACTTGATGATATCAAGTATACCTTAGGGAACCTTAAACTTGATCATGGGGTCAAAATATTAAATTTGAATGTTAGGTAGACTTTATTACTGTGTAAGACTTAACTTTTAGAATCCTTACACATTACACATCACCAAAAAAAATTAAATGAAGTAAACAAAGAACATGCTAGCTGTCATGAAATTTTTGTTAGATGTTCCGGTTGATTATAATGTCATACCCTCAAGTGTGGGAATAAGGGTCCAATGTTCCTATTCATATACAATGCAACACCAAGAACTTTGGTAACACCGACATTGAGTGGTTTATGGTCACACCAAAAAGGAAGACTAAGGACACAGGTATTTCAAAATAGTTTGACTCATGAATAGCTTTGTTTCTTAATTAAATTGGAAACTTATGCTTATTGTTATATATTATCTTCTCTTATCTTAACCATTTAGTTATGTTCAATTATATTCAGTTACGATCACTTATGTTGCTACCTGATTCCTGTCTCGTTTTACTACTCTCCATGTTGGGAAGATACTAGTGATCATGGCTAGCCAAATTTACAAGTAAATTTCCTATTATATATGATTTTCACCTATTATATATGATTTTCATACACATACTTCATTATATGCTAATTTGCCTAGATAATCTTTCTGACCTTGGTTTAAATTATCATGTCCTAACTCTATTTGGTACACCATGTAATTCATTACTTGCTTAGTTTTTGTTGAGATGTCGTACTCATGGTGCCATCCTTGGTGTCGCAGGAGTAGATCCCGGCCCAGAGTTGGTTATCATTGCACATCCAGAGGACCCCATGCAGGTTTTTTCAGGATTAGTTGAGGAGGCACCTGATGATGTCTTTAATTAGACATACACAAAGAACGTCTCACAGTTATGGCATCTAAGAATTATAGAAATATGGATTACTCTATTTATCATGCCATTATGTGCTTATTTCATATTGGTGGTCATGTATTATTATTGGTCTTTGACCATTCCGTACTTATGCACTGTTTACTTTAGTATGCATTTGGATATGTAGACTTTCATTGGGATTATGTTGAATTCATTATCTATTAATGTAGTTTATTGTGAAATGTTTAAACATATATTCATTGTGTTCTATATTATCACATGTGGTTTATGGGCTACTTAGCACATAAGCTTTCCGTAGATTATCTTAAATATTCCGTACTTATGGATCTTCCTCGCACATGGAATTGTGAAAAATTCCCTTGTAGAATTCATTTTTTCCTTATTACGATATGGGTTATTATGGGATTACGTCGTGTCGCGCCATAGGTCCGGCACCTATGTGACTCACTGTCTTGGTTTCATTTTGTTGTGATTATTTTGTAGCATGGATTTTGGATGGGATTTGTAAATATTAACTTTTGTCTAACTTTGTAACTTGAACTTTTAATCCAATATCTTTTAATGTGCATACTCTAATTAGTTTAATGATACCAATTGTTAGATAATACTTTTGCATGTATTGGTAATTGTTAAATGTGTAATCTCACTGTGCACGGATCTAAAATCATGTGTGGGACCTTGATTAGGAGCTACGTGTTGTATTAAATACGAAAAGTTTTAATTGACCCCTAATCTCATGTTAATTTTTATTTCATTTTAGGGGACGTGACACCATATAACTATGAATTCTTTGTATTATAGTGAAACAAATAGGCCTTTGGTGAAAATAAAACTTCGTTATTGATTCACGAGTGGTATTTTGCTTCCAGATTTAATATTGGTATTATATTGATAAAAAAATGAAGAAATTTTCCATTGCTAATACCAAATTTTCCATACCTAAAGATGAAAATATGGCATTTTTCCTTAAAACGAGTAGTTTTTAGTGATAGAAATTTACGTATTTTTAGCAAAAAAATTCTCCCGCTATGCATTAGCAACAGCGGAAGATTTTAGTGTTGTAGCGGCATTTTTAAGTCTACCACTGAAAGTGACTTTTCTTGTAGTGAGGTGACAACAAATGAAATCTTTGGCATTATAGGGCTTGTTTGGCATTGTTCCCTTGTTGTTCTCAATTTTCTTCTCAGATCTAGTTGTACTAAGACCGAGTTTTCTTGGAACTAAACTTTGCAGAACTTGTTTGGTAACGTTATATTAAAATACTTTGCTAGGAATATGCCATATGTAACTTGTTTGGTAACGGTGTAAGAAATTTTCTCCAACGAACGGAAGTAAGAGAATCATAGGATCTAAAAGGTGGAACTCACCTTTTAATATTTGAGGCACTTTATTATTATTGTACATGGGACTCACTTGTAAAAGTTACAACGTTAAAAATTAGAACATAGGGCCCATATTCATAAGACTTATGAGCCTACCTTTATAAGTATTATAATTTGAGTCTACCTTTTTTAATGTAAATACGAGACCCATCTTTATAAATTATAGCTTGGAACACACTTTTAGAAATTAAAATATAGGCTCACATTCATAGGTTTATAATAGGTCAACCTTTTGTGATTGTGACCACATGACCTATAATTAGACATTACAAAGTGGAGCCACATTTTTTATGATTTTGTACATAGGACCCATATTTAGAAATTATAACGCGGTGCTCACCTTTGGAAATCATAACAGATTATAATGTGCGACCAACCTGTTTGTTGATTGTAAACACCTATTATAAAAATTACATGGTACCCACTTTAGAAATTAGAACGTGAGGTCACATGTATAGGAATTTAAATGTGGCTCCAACTTCTCTCTTTTTTCTTCGAAAGATTAAACATTTTTTTTTGAAAGATTAAATGCTTTTTTTGAAACATTAATATTTTTTACAAAATAAACATTTTTTTAAAGTTCAAATATTTGTATAAAAATTACATGGTACCCACTTTAGAAATTAGAACGTGAGGTCACATTTATAGGAATTAAAATGTGGCTCCAACTTCTCTCTTTTTTCTTCGAAAGATTAAACATTTTTTTTGAAAGATTAAATGCTTTTTTTGAAACATTAATATTTTTTACAAAATAAACATTTTTTTAAAGTTCAAATATTTGTTTTGAAAGATTAAGTATTTTTTTGAAAGATTCAATATTTTTTGAAAGATTTTTTCTGAATAATTAAATATTTCTTTTGAAAGCTTAAATATAATTTTTTGAAAGATTAAATATTTTTTTGAAAGATTAAATTTTTTTTAAAGATTAAATATTTCTTTTGAAAGATTAAATATTTTTTTGAAAGATTAATTTTTTTTGAAAGATTAAAAAAAATTTTGAAAGATTAGATTGTTTTTTGAAAGATTAAATACTTTTTTTTAAATTTTAAATATTTTTTAAAGATGAAATATTTTTTGAAATATTAACTTTTTTTTGAATGATTAGATATTTTTTTGAAAGACTAAAAATTTTTTTGAAAGATTAAATATTTTTTGAAAGATTATACATTTTTTTGAAATATTAAATATTTTTCTTGAGAGATAATATTTTTATGACCATAAAACCCACATTTCAAGATTAGAACATGGGGCCCACACTCAAAGGATTATAACGTGGTTGCACCATTATAAGAAAATAGGAATTTTAATATAGACCCACCTTTTATGATTGTTATCATGTGACTCACTTTAGTAATTAGGTAGTAGAGTTACCTTGAGATAAGTAGAAAACAACTGTGCCAGCAAGTTATAAAAGAAAAAAAGAAAAAAACAAAGTTTTTTTGTTCCGAGTTTCTTATGTCAGCAAGTTAAGATTTTGAGATCCTTCATGTGAGACTAAAACTCAAAACACTAATTTGCACATACCAAACATGGTTTTTGCAGGCTTATCTTATGGGAATATTCGAATGGCACGATACCAAATGCACTATAAATCTGGATCCCCAGAGCGTCACCCGCATGCTTCTCATGTGTTGAATTCATGGAGCTCCATGGAGAGGCCATCATTTAAACTTGTTCGAAACAAATTTCATCCCCTTCAATACGCAGTGTGGAACCAGAAATTTTTTATTGGGAGGGGGGCAAGTTTCTTTATCTATGGCAGATATAACTTTAATTAGATTAAAATTTCTCATGATAGTACGACATAATTAAAAAGTGATTTCGAGCAATTGTAAATGAGTAATGCAAAAGAAAACCATTTTTAAAGTGGGTTCTTGGCTTTCTCCTTTAGTTTATACAGGGTTCTTGGCTTTCTCCTTTAGTTTATACATATCTTTATATAAGAACCAAAAGGTAATCTATTGTAATGATCCATATTTAAAATTTAATTCATTTAATTTATAATAACAATAAAAGTTAAACATTGTAAAACAAAAAATTTTCTCTATCTATGGTGGATATATGCAATCAGTTTAAAGTTTTTTTGTACTAGTAGAACATAACTACAAAGTAATTTTTGATGAATTAGATTTTAGGTAAGAGCTTCAATGCTAACAATTAAAAATGATGCAAAGAGAATTAGTGCATTTATAATTGTAAATGCATAAAGTGAAAGAAGGGTTGCTTTTTTTAACCCTTCTCCTCACACCTGTGATGAAGCATTAACTTCAAACCTTTTCACAGCCTTAATGCCCTAACAATCTAAGCTACCCTCCTCTCTCCAATCAAGCTATCACGAACCCAAATCAAGGTAAGTGGGAGGCAACAATGAGTTTAGATTCAAGTAAGTAGTATCCTTACTTCCTTCTTTTATTTTATTTTCTTTCTTCTTTTCTTGTTTTCTTTCCCTTCCTTCCTTCATCGGATTTTCCCCCTATAATTAGTTATTATTTAGTCCTTTTTTTGAAAACCAAATTTAATTTTCTATAATGTTGAAGGGGCCATCCATTAAGGGATTAACATTAAAAGGAGGGGACAAAGTGTGTGTGTAGATATATATGTATAAATATATATGGAGAATATACAAGTGTATCTATGAAGAGTCTTCCCATGCATACGTCCCTCACAAAGGGACCGTGTACACTCCTTTGTGGGGCCCACTATGGACCCCACAAGGGATGAGAACGGGAGGATGGAAAGATTTATACGGGACCACCTTAGATATCAAATTTGAGCCCAATTACATGTTCCTAACCCCTTCATCTGTAGCTCACAAATTTATTACATTCAAATTGATGCACAATTGATCCATCGGGGGGCATGGCCTCTGCTAGTCCCCTAGTTTTGCCCGCGCCAATACATATACTCAATTTTTACGTCAATAGGAATGATTCCCACAAAAAGATGTGCTCGCATGGCTAATAACATGATTAGTGCATGAGAAATTTATTGCCTTCAATCCTTCACAAATTTGAACTAGTATTCTTTTTTTTTTTTCATTTCTTTTCTTACATTGTTGTGGTGTGAAGTAAAAACTATTGGAGCAAGTCATTGTGACCTAGCAAATTAGTGCCTTTAGATTGGTTGCTTAAGAGAGATTACGCAACCTTAAAAAATTGATGACATTTTCATCATTAGAAAATTGATGACATTAAACAAACTTAGAAAATTGATGGCATAAAATTTATCTATTGAAATTTCATTTGTATACTCACTTATGACATTATACTCAATTGTACACAGTCTTGTGATCTAAATTTAATCTAAATTTATCTATAACAATTTTCATGGTCTAACATTAGATTATAGTATATGACTAATGTCTAATTGTACAATAAAAGAGGTAATTGATATTAAACTCAATTGTGACATGCATATAGATGGAAGCTTCATTATTGTCCCTTTCGCTTACTTTTTTATTTGATTAATAAAATTTTCTCATATCATCAAAGTTTACCAAAAAATGTAAGACTACATTTTAATGAAAATTCTACTTTAATGTTTGGAGGGCATCATTTTGAAAGTTCATTTGGGATCTCAAAATTCTCAGGGCCGACCCTGTACACTTGTTTTATCAACTGGGGACTAGTATCACCGCATACCCATCTGCATCACAAGCAAATAAATAGAACGTGATCCAGCCCCAAATAACCTTAGATGCCTATTCCTTCACCTCTTCACCTTCATCCTTAGCTATGAAAATCTAACCAGGAAGACACCTATGGACTAAGGTCAAAATAAGGCACTGTATTTTCCTAATGATCACTGAAGACTCATGGATCACTCCACACAGTAAGTTACAAAGGCCAGTTGTTAAATTCACCGTACGCGCACATGAATTTCAAAATGAAGACCTAGATCACCTCTCGCTATGTATAAATTGAGATAAGTGTCAAATTGTTAGTGATTCTGAGGAGGTTCATTTGATTGATCGATACCCCTCAGATGAAATATATAAAGAGATCAACCCTTTCGTTGCCCTTCAATGCAAGATAATTATTTTACCACGTATATTTAGTTGGTGTATAGTTCTACATAACGACCGAGCAACCCCAACATCTGCATTTGATCATAAAACATGAAACAGATATGCCATGTCCCCTACATACTAATATGCAAAGAGAACAAAAACATAGAGACCACCGTTAAACAACAAAAACAGTGACAAGAAGAAAGCACACTTTAACGGGAAAAAAAAAAAGAAAAAGAGAAAGGAAAGCATTTATCTTTGCCATCAAATAAGAAGCAAACGTGAAGCTCAATGTCGACTTTGGAGCCCATGACGGCCTCAGCCTCGGCAACATCCAACCACCTGCCATTGGAGTATCAATTACCCCACAGTTTCCACTGTATCCAACCAAAGGGAAGTAATGGCAATAAAACGGAGATGATTTCGATGATGGCGTAAGGCATACCATCCGAAACCATAATCAATCCCAGAATGAAAGTGATCAGTGTGGCCGTTAAAGCCGCCAGCACCAGTAAATTCACATAGAACATTATCTCTTTTCGCAGGATCATTATAGTCGGTATTAAGGCCAAAGACACTGTGAACGCAATGGCATCAAAGACCGTGAAAATCGTGAAGAGGACTGGTTTTGTCTTACTTTGAATCGCCTTTCCTGCTTTGTGGTCTGTCTGATTCGTTCCATTTGAATCCTGCCAGAATCCCCCAGGGGCATTGAGTCCGGCTTGGAAGGTGATGGTCACAATTAACGCAGCCACCACCATCAGTGCTTGTTGCACGGCGGTCACTAATGTGGGGCTGGCTCGTCTGGCTTTAAGTTGTTTGATGATGTTGTCCCTTTCAGTAGATGCTGGCTGATGTTCTAATATATCAAGAGCTGTCATTCCTTGTTTGTTTACGGCATTTACGTTCATTTGATCCATGCCCAGGAGAATCTTAACAATCTGTAATGGAACAAGGAACATCAGCCATTAATCTCCTCTCTCTCTCTCTCTCTCTCTCTCTCTCTCTCTCTCTCTCTCTCTCTCTCTCTCTCTCTCTCTCTGTGTTTTTTTCCCTCTCTTTTTTACATAAACGGTAATTAAGAGGCCAATATATAGAAAATTTCAGCAACTTCGATGAGTTCTATGATCCAAATGTAAAATTTGGAGTCTCAATCCATGAGTGTCTCGCACACACTTCACATGAGTGGAATGTGTGTAACTCTATATTGGAGCCCACCTATTGATTGCTTGGATCATTCAAAATGAATGTGTCTTCTGACCTCTAGTGACATATCCTCAAAATTGTATTTACAAGAAATTAGTCCAACTGTAAGACTGAGAACATGACTAATATCGTAATTAATGCATATGATTTGTGCTAATCAAGTTACCAATATGTACTCAATTTTACGATGAGACCAGCTCCCCTTGAAGTAAAGTATGTAGATCTACTACGACAGGGGATGATATTCATTCTGATCATATGAACAATACATGGGCTCCATGGTGGAGTTTCATACTTCCTACTCACAAGAAGCGTGTGGTCACAAACCACATGAAATTTTCTTCTCATTTTTCTTTTTTCTTTTCTAATTGCTACGATGGTATACATGTCATCTTTTGCTTTTTCATATGTTAGTCATCATTATCACCATGTTAGCCTTGCCACATTAAACTGATCAGTTTACTCAAAACTATCATATTACAGGTGTCGAGGGTACACTTGCGAGAAAATGTTCTCCTATTAGCAAAGGATATGTGGAGAAAGGATGGATGCCTTCATCACGTGCCATTGCTTTTAATTCAAGGTTGCTCCTGCCTCGTAACAGATTGGATTGTTCTTCCCTCATTCCATTTGTTTAGGAGAAAATTCTCGCAAGTTGAGTACTAGTTGGGGTAGAACTTTATCCTCGCTGACTCACATCTGTCTTCCCTTATACCTGATCAACCATTACAGGTTTAGGATATGTGATATTAAATCTACCCCGGATGGATATAAGTACTACAATATTGAGGTTCATATAATGATTCCTTATAATTTTTTCGTAAAAGAATTAATCTTATAAGAAAACTTTTTTTTATATGTGATTTTCATTAGTAAAAGTGAATATATATGAAAAATATTCATGTGCATCACTTACGTGGCTTTCCTCTTTCACAAGAATATTCCTCTTCTGTGTATGAATATATATGGTTTTTTGCCTTTTGCTTATGTATATTTCTAATTATGTGAGTGTTCCTCATCTTATGATAAAGATGGATTCATATGAACATTCATATATATATATATATAAGTTAAAAGCTGGTCACGTCTGGCAGCCAAAACCCCAAAATCAAATTCAAGTTGAAATCACTGGATCCAATTCTTACCCTGAACCCATCAAAATCACCCACTCCCAGAAAAGTGAGTGAAGGTGATCATCAACTACCGTTTAAACCTACCTATTTTTGTATCAAATATAAAATTGCTGTGTTGGTGTGTCTTGCTCTTTCATACCTTTAAGAAATTGACGGTGCGGGCTGCGTGATGCAGGATGGTGTTACCTTCATTGTCAGCCACGTGAATGAGATTAGTATTTATATCTGGAAGATTGTTGAACGCAGCGGGATCTGGGAGGAACTTTCCGACGACGTGGACTTGACCGCTGGCGGCTGCCAAGAGGAGAGGTGTTCTTCCATCATTGTCCCTTAAGAAACTCAGATTGTTGTCTTTATTAAGCAGCACTTGTATTACTTCTTCTTTCCCTTCTCTTGCAGCTAAGTGCATTGGTGAAAATCCATTCTTATCATTTCTCCTTGCCAAGCTTGAATTTTTGTCTAATATGTTCTGCACGACGGCTACATCCATGTGTAACTGTTACGACCAAGTCGAAGTTTGGATTGATTTTGTGTGCACTTAGTGTTTTCTCAAACCCCGCCTCCCTCCACTTTGTGTTTTATTAGCATGACTCAAACTCATGACCTTCTGGTTCAGACAATGATGACCAATACACTGGTGTCACAGGCTCTTATTTTTGGCACAGAGGCCCCTATTTTATTTTGCAAAATTGAATTTGAGTAACTTGCACAGAGTTGTGGTTAGTTTAGCCCGAGATTGAGATTGAATGGAAATCAAGTCTAATTTTGCTCTCAAGCTTACCCACTAGACCTACATATACGATGATCAGGGGCAGACGGAGGTATATGGATTGGGCTGAAGCCCCCACCCATATCCTAAAAAAAGTTAAAAATTGTTAAAAAAAACCCCAACAAAATTTAAAAATTAATATATATTTTTTTAATATTTGCCCCTTTCCTCAATATTTCTTTCACATAAATAAAGTTCCCCTAGGATGAATTTTCTGGGTCTGCCCCTGATGATGATGATGATGACGACATGTAACCCAACCTAAGAAAATCACCTTGGTATCCCTTGGAGGCTGCTATCCAAAGACAAGATGCGCCGATGCCATCCCAGACGCTGAAATCCATCCCGTCGCACAGCGCCAAAGCCACTTCCAACTGCCCACAGTCGCATGCTACGAATAGAGCGCTCTGCTTGTTGTTGTTGAGCATGTACGGCACAAGTCCTGGACAAGCATTTACCAGCTGCGTCACAATATCTAGTTCCCCCACTCGACATGCCACATGCAATGGGGTGTCCCCGTCGCCGTTCATTGCCATGGCCGTATGCTTATCGTAGTGAAGGATCCTTGTCACTAGGGCGGAGTGCTTGAACCTGCACGCCAGGTGTAAAGGGGTCTCCTGAAATGCGCAGATATTTTGATTGAGAATTGAGTTATTCAGACCATAGAGCCTTTCAAATTCGGCAAGATTGCCTGTTTCACATGCTTGACACAGCTCACGTTCTTCCATGTCTGCTGCCGTGGCTCACATCAAAGTTAAGGTTTTAGTTGCAACTGGTTTATTAAGATAGAGGAAGGAGAAGGGGATTTTTAATTTCCATGGAAGACTGAGGCAACGCGGGTAGACTTGAGACTCGTAGGTGAAAAGTGTTTGATGTCGGAATAAAATAATTCAGAAGGTTTGTTTGTCCTTTCATTTATTTTTCTTTTTGAAAAACACAAGTTATGACTTCATGTATTAGCAAAGCGTCTCACGTTGGAAAAAATCAAAATTTTTGTGGACTACAAACATTTTCATAAATCTTATCCTTCAAGACGGGTTGGTCCTTCAACCACCTCTGAGAGGTCGCTCTCGTTGTTATAATGAAATTTAGAGAGGCTCTAGCAGTGAACTTTCCTTAGTCTAAAGTCTGTAGACCCACACACATTACGCCAAATAGGATCGACAGATGTTTCTCGTAAAAATTGCCTGCCTTCTCCTTAGGCGTCCTTTGTGCGGAAAGCCATCTGCTAAACATTAGATTTTATTGCTAGACTTTTCTTTGCGTTTTCGTGAGCCCTAAATCACGAGTTGAAGTATTCATCCTCTTCCCAAAGCCGCTGGACGGCCCAACTGCATACATGAAAAGTCACGTCCTAAAGACTTATCATGAAAATATTATTATTATTATTATTATTATTATATATTAAAGCAAATGGGGCCTCTGGAGGTGCCATGTTAGCACTCAAGGCTCCCTTAGAATGACACATCAGGTTTTTTTTTTATAGAAAAGCTTCTCTTATTATTAATAAAGAAAAAATATAGAGTCAACTATACACTACACCAAAAATGCAATTCAGGAACGGATGATGGGTCCGGTTTTGGGTCATTCTTGAAATGAAACAGATTTGATCCATTCTGCAGGAGGCCCATTTGAGAAGAAAAGAAAAACGGATTACCGTTGCCTGTCATTTGTGTGTGCTTCCCGCTGCTTTTGCTCTTCTTCTACTCTCTCTTCTTCCTGATTTCTCAAAAGGCAAGTTAAGGTGTTTTCTTCTTTGTAATTGATGCTCTAATCTATCTCTCAACTCTTAGATCCTTGGTTTGATTTTGTTTTTTATCTTCACCATTGATGTCTCTTGTTGGTCACAGGAGAAGAGACAACTAGGGTTTTGTCTTCTCCAAGTCTTCTTCACGTCAGCCGCAGTGCAGGAGAAGAGAAGACATGGCTAGGGTTTTGTTTTCTCCAAGTCTTCTTCACGTTGGTTGCAGGAGAAGAAAAGGAACAGCTAAGGTTTTTTCTTCTCCAAGTCTTCTTCACATTGGTCGCATCTTCTGCAGATCTTTTTCTTGTCTCTCCATTGGTATAAACCCTAGCTGATTATCATACTCCTTTCTCTGCAAATCTTCTGAGATTTTCATCTGATCTTCCTTTGTTTTGTCAGATCTGTGTTTTTTGGATGTTTTGCTTGCTTTTTGATTGATTTGTGGAGATTCGTGTTGATTTTCCAAATGTATTAAGAGATTATTATCTCAAGATATTTGTGATGTTTTGACTTGGATTTGTGTTGATGATGTTTGCACCATTGGATTTTCTAACACATGCAGTTTCTGATAGTAGAAATGCAAAGATAGAGATTGATTCACACGCACACCAAGTGTTTGATTTTTTGTGATATGTTCTACTATGAGAAAAGCTCAGCTAGATGCATGTCTTTCATGATAAACAATCATCTTTGCAATATGTTCCACTGCTGTATTATTGCAATGTGGAACTATAGGCTACTATTAGAAAAGCCATTGTGGTGGCTGGTATATTCGGCATGAACATCCATATCAATCTCTTCGACTCTAGCCAGTTGCAATTCTTGGAGACCATCATAGGTACAGTAGTGGGTTGTTTTTTTATATATATTTTAGCCATTGGGTGGGGAAAGAAGAGAGGGCTACTAGGTTACTACCGCACTCTGTGTGAGCTTAAGGTGATCATGAAAATTTTGAGTTTAAGCTTGAGGAAGCTATGCTTCAGTTCCAATTTGGTTAAATGTTGTCTGTTGACAACAAATGTTTACTTACTATCAAGCAGTGTGGACCATCCACTAAAATTGTGTAAACATGTTTTAAATCATTTTCTGTTGTCAACCATTGACATTGTGTCAACATGATTGAATTCAATTTCTATTATGGTAGTTATTATTGGAATTGATACTGATACAAGTGCAAGCTGAAAGCTCTTGCAATACAAATGATGCCTATATTGAATTTTGTGTTTGAGTATACGTAATTATTATATGCTTTATCTTATGGCAGGACCATCTCTTATTGAATTAAAATCTAGGGGCATCCCGCAAAAGAGGAAGGCATTTATTTTTAAATTGTTTGGGTTTTCAGTAGGTAAGCCTCGTTGTAGAGTTCCACTCCCTTTCACTCCTCTAGTAAACCTGCATATCTTCCCTTCCTTTCACTACCAACAAAACCTGCACAAGTATAAAGACATGCAAGCTTGACCTATTTAGCTTTGGGGCATATATTCATGTGCATCTGAGAACATTGACCTAAAACTTAGACTTGATTCATATATAGGGTTATACTATAGTACATTCCCAACAGATGATTGGAACAGGGGTAGGAAACTTTCATGATAGGCCCAGATAGTAAGTTTCAGGTCAATCTTATTGTCGGGTGTGATTTCCGATCCTGTGCTGAGGTAAAACACTATGTTAACTAAGGATTCCCATCTATTCCAAGGAATGATAAAAATTGTGATGATCACCAGACATGGATTCGGCCTATAACACCTAGTGATTGCCTCTGATTTGAAAATTTGTTGGGCCCACTCATCACTATTTGGCACGCAATGATATCAATTTGGGTCATTTTAGGGTCAATCCATCTTACAAATTTAAGATGAAAGATAAAAAGAAATGACTCCATGCATAGAGGAGTGAAGCAATGAAATGAAAGAGAGGGTGATATATCATTTGAATGCAATAAAATAAAGTAAATAAAAACAAAGAAATTAAAAGGTGGGCATTTGCCAATATTTTGCTTGGGGGATTGAATCGGATTCGCCGGATACCCACCACGAATTCCTTTGCTAAAGAAAGGGCTGGACCCATGCTCATGATGTTGTTAAAAACCAAAATTCATTGCCCACATCGAAGCACAAAAATGAAATTTAGCGGGTCTGAAAGCTTTTTGTTAGACTATTGACTGATGCAAGGTGGTTAGAAAATTGAGGAACATGTAGAACAATAGGGAAAGAAAGTTAAAAAGATATGAAATAGAAAAAATAGGTGGAAATTGAGAGGAAACAAGGAAGCAGGTAGCTAGTCAGCCAACTTAGGTGAGGCTACAGCATCCCTATGTAATTTTACTTCAGAAAATAATATTTTTTGCATTTACAACAAAACCCCTATGCTGTCCTGCATGTATAAATAAGACCTTGAAATATAAAAATTGTGAAAAACCCTAAGAAGAAATCGATTTCTAATTCTACAAATTTTTTGGAGCAAAAGAGTTAAGAAAAAGTGTGGATCAGTGGGGTGACTCCAACTCAGCCAATCTTTTTTCTAATGCCCTACTGACTCTTGAGTTGGCATTGGGCAAGCTATGGTCTTTTGGAGTGCAACAAATGAACAAGTGACATGGACTTTTCTGAAGGAAAAAGCTCTATTTACATTTTCTTAATAACATGAAACCTCCTCATTACTATTTTGCCAAAAGGGTCAATGTGTTTCATGCACTCTTACATGTACTTTGATATGAAGTATTTGTCGAGTTGTAAATGTTTTACTATCACCTAAACACAACTGAAGTTGTATCGATTGATACAGTTTCAAATTAGGAGTTTACTGAGATAATTAAACTTTTATATTTGTCTGGATGTAGAGAACAAGTTGGAAGGGGAAAATTTTTTTTCTTTGGTCAAATACATTTTGAGATGTCGAATTTACTTTTAGGGAGAAAAGTGATGCCCCTTTTAACTAATTATTGCATAAACTAAGAAATTAATTTTTTTAATCCAATTGTAATCCTAAGCTTGTCTTCTTCCCTGGCATCTCAAGTCACATTGCTATCTAATAAAAGCCATGACATTCTTCCTTGTGCTCTGCCTTGCCTGCTCTAAGAACAATTGCCAGATCGAGTGAATTCCCTTTATTGTATGTGGGACACATCCACATGCACTAGTCACGCGGCCGACCTACTGGTGGTCATCCTTTATTGTACTCCATGTTGCACCCGTCTAATTCATGTTGTGTTCCGTCACTTGCTTAGATCAGCGAACTTTATGGCTACTGCTCTTGCCAAATAGGGGTTGAGAGGATTTCTCCTTGGGAAGGTATTGTTATGTAATTGAGTTGTGGGTGGGGGTACAACACTGTTTTACTACCTTGTTACTATTTTCTATTTTCTCATTCTGTATTGTCATCTTCTTTTAATGAAACCTTTTATTACAGAAAAAAAAAATCTACCTTTACCTTTGTTTATGGAATCTTTGTTGATATCCTTCATTTTATTTCCTTGTGATCTGCAAGTCCTCTATGGTCATCTAATCATTCAAAAAAAAAGAGAAGAAGAAGAAGTTCTGCATTCATTTAAATTTTGAGATGATTAACTCAATTCTTTTTTTGCTCTCCAGGAAGAATGCAAACAATTACGTCAAAGCATAAAATGTGGGCATATTAGTCCGCTGAAAGTGGTAATAATATATCTGTTTCACAGTTATGTTTAAGTACAGTCATGCATCTTAGAAGTTCACTATCTCTAACTTAAACAATTCCAATTGCCGCTTTTGTAGGGAGAGGTTCAGGAGAAAGCCAGGGCCCTTCAAAAAGTGAGAGTTAGAGATGCGAGCTTCTTACGTGTTCAGTGTCTTCTGTGATATAGTGGTTCTCTAATTTTAAAGTTTCAAATGGTACCTATTCAACTTGATTAACTTGGTCATTATCCTCCATCAAGTTTATTTTCATTATTAATGTATGTGTGGTCTGTGTGTGTGTGTCAAAGAGAGAGAGAGAGAGAGCTTTCCTGCCCATGAATAAAATGCATTTAGCGACAATTAATGGTTGCTATTTTTGAAATAGCGACGCTGTAGCCTATGAAATTCAATTGAAATGTATAATGATTTATATATGAGAAAGACATGACCTCTACAACTTTCCCTGTTTGATTAGAAATTTGCTACAAATGAACAGGCCAATCTGCCTTCTGAAACACATTTATCAGTTCACCGCAGAGTCCACAAGTTGGCACAACTACGGATACTTACAATTTGAAGGTGATTCCATAATGGGTGCTTCAAGTTGACATGCATGCATCAACTAGTGATGTTGATTCTAAGGAAGATACACTTAGACTTCCACAATGTGTTCAGCTCATTAATGGAAATGTTCCAACTGCACAACATCATACCAAACCATCGGGCTTGTGGATGCCTTCACCATCATTGGGATACTTTGGCCAGGTATAATAACTCAACTAATATCAGCTAACACGATGCTTAATTCCCATGAGTGACAATAGACATGCAATTCAATAGTTTTAGCTATTTCTGAATATTCGAAAATTTTCAGGGCAAAGTTTCTACTTCTTTTGTTTTGTGGAGCTACTTATATGAGTTTTGCTAATTGGATTGTGGGTAATATGGGTTGGCTCAAAGGCTGGTTGACCTATGGATTGTCGGTTTGTCCTGCATCACTTCAAAGTCGTAAACTTGTGGTAAACTTGTGGTGGATGCTCTAATTTCTTATACAGACTCTAGATGTGAACCTTTATTTATACTAATATTTTTACTATTTTCTCTGCATTGAAAGGGCCCCAAGCTTCCAATCTAGCGCTCTCCTGCTACAGGGATGGGAAATATAATATTGCTAATTTTATGTCAACCAAAGTCTATTTTTCACAGGAAATTTCTGTATCTTAAAATGTGAACACATAGGTCTAAATACTGATAAAATATGAAAATTTAAGATCCCTATTTTATCATGGGCTCTTGCTCGGTGGATATGGAACCTCCTTTTCTCAAATAACTAAATGATGTCTTGTGAAACCTTCATTGTGTGGATATTGGAATAGTCTCTTCAATTGACCATTCCCCTGTTCTACTTGCAATATCCACTTAATTATGAAAGGAAACGCAACATGTAAAAACTAAACAAGTAATTATAACATAGTTCTCATGGTTATAAACTAAATGTCTCTCATGTCTTCTAAAACCATTGGCTCAGGTCACCTATGCCATGCATCACTTGGGTTGTTACTTTTGTTGGAACATATGGTTGAACCCTCATTTGTTTTGTAAATTGTAATGCCATATGATACAGGTCTTGTTGATTTGATTCATATCATTATTCTTGCCACTTGCTAGTTATTCAGTTCAAGGGGTGTGGTGATGCATTCCGTTATGATCTTGGTAGTACACATAGGACATTCATCAATAAAACCCAGGTACAAGTTCATAACTTATTTTGTCTGCCTTGATTAGAGTAATAGTTTACTTAAATGCAAGGTTAATTGGTATTTCTAATATGTAAATAATTTATTGCATGTGAGCTATCAACTCAAATGATGTTAATTTGTTGTTAAAAAATTGGCATCCTATATCTTCATTTGCAGTGAGATACCAGCATATGAGTTTCTTATTACACATGCAAACAGATTTGTTATTGTAGTAAACCATTGCTTTTGTTATATTGATTTGTCTATGGTTTTCTATAAACCTCTGCCGATATGTGAAAAATCCACTCTTACAGTTTCAATCAGATGATGCTTCTTGGACAACCCCACAACCCGGGCTTCTAATATTCTACGTTGACAGTGTAGCGAGAGGAAAACCGAGGATGGTAGGTGTTGGAGGAGTTTTTCACAATTATAATGGCGAAGTGTTGCTTATGCTCTCTAGACATGTGGGGATTCAAGATTCAGATGAGGTGGAATTAGTGGTCATTTTGGAAGCCCTTGGGATCCTAGTTTCTATTTTGGAAGACATGTGTTGATTGGATGGTCACTGTTTTGCTGATCATCCTCTTTCTGGGTACTAAAGATTTCCATTTCTCTTGTTTTGATTGTCTTCTCTGTTTGTTGCAAAGGTCCTTTGGTTTTTTCTATCCTGCATGTTGAAACTTTAATAAGCATAAAATTGTAGCACATATGATCAAGCTTTTCTCTTGGAGACTAAAACAATCAAGCCAACTTTGAATTCCTCTCCATCAGAAGCTCAGCCACTTCTCTAATGAATTCTTCCAGATCTCAGTTATTTACTTACAACTTACACAAGACACTCATTTTAGCCTTTCTTTTCACTTACAACGTACCAATTTAATAATTTTCTTTGTAAGGGTCATTTTCTTGCATAAGCCTATCGTCAACAATTGGAAAGATCATTTCTTCATGAGTTACCCAAATTTCCAGCAATTGGATTTGGATTTGGATTATCTCCAGACCAAAATCCCATTACTTTTGTAATAAACCCTCAAAATCCCATATCCACAGTCATCATCATCATCAACATCATCTTAGCCTTGTCCCTCCAATATAAGATTAGCTTAAAGAATTCTACCATTTAACAAGAAAAAAGTTGTCATTAAGTATCCTAACTTAAGGTACAGGAAAGTGAGGTCTCAAAATCAATGAACTGGATCCCATTGTTGTCCATATTACTGCATTTATTTGCTCTGATAGTTATTAGAATTTCTGTTCATTCATGAATACAACTTATCAAAATTGAGGTTGATCTTTTTCCATGTAATCAATGCACCAGTTACATTGACCAAGGCATTTTTCAAAGGCATAGAGACATGGAAGGAGGAGACTGTGATGAAGAAGGCAAGGTTCTTTGGTCGCTGCTCTTTTGGTTTCAAATTTTCCTTTGCCCAGAACTTCATCAATTGTTGACTTGGATATTCTTCATTTTCAGGAAGCAGCCAAGTCACTAGAGTCATCACTAAAGCCAAATGGTAATTTGATGGTCCTTTTTCCCTTAAAAAACCTCTCTCCACCTGGAACATGAAAATGACCCCCTTTTTTAATCATGGATATGGAATGGTGTTTGGCAAAGTTTTTAAATAAATAACTATATATTTTTTTCCCCTTTCATATTGGCAAGTTCTAATAAAGCTTGTGGATGATGCTTCAAAGTTTTTAAATGAGAAAATCTTAAAATAAAGGGGCTTAAGTCACATGGTTACAAGAATATTTTTCTGATGATGCTTGTGGATCTCTACATAAGTTAGAGATTGAACTTGAGCACTGATATGTAATTAATTTTATGATGGTGTATGCAATGAAATTATGTCATTAAATAAGAGTTTTGTGGTACCATGTCTTGTATATTGCTTATGGCATTCATTGCCTTTTTTATTATAATGAAATATAATTTCTATGAAGTGTATGGGAATGCTATATTTTTTAATGCTACAAATTTATTTCTATTTTACACTTTAGAAAGGTTCTAATCCCTTTAGAATTGGAAATGATTGTTCATAAACTATGTTTTATTATTTCAAAATAAGAAGATTAGAATGGTTTAGAATTATCATAGAATTAGAATTTTGGAATGGTTTAAAGTATTCACAAAAAACAACTGGAACAGTTCAAAACTATTCCAAAAGTAAAAATAGAAATGGTTTTGACCCAACTGGAATGGTTTAGAACCATTTCAAAAGTAAAAACAGGAACGGTTTTGATCTAAATGGAATGGTTCAGAACAATTAAAGAAATAAAATTAAGAATGGTTTTTGACTCAACTGGAACGATTCAGAACCATTCCAAAAGTAAAATTAGGAACGGTTTCTGACTCAACTGGAACGACTCAGAACCATTTCAAAAGAAGAAACAGGAATGGTTTTGAACTGTTCCAGATTTTCAGCGACAGGCCATTCCGGAATGGTTCAAAACCATTCCAGATACCAGTAGGAACAGTTCAAAACCATTCTAGATGACAGTTTTTGGTGTAGTGATATATTACATTTTGCATAATGAAATCAAGACTATAATGCCACAATACCTCTATATCATTAATAAATTATGCATACTAAGCTAGCTTATGAGCTACTCCATTTCCTTCTCTACCTTTATGAACCATTTCATAACTAGTTAAAGTCTTCAACAACTATTTTGTCTCATCAACTAAAGGGCCTTTTCTTGAACAATTGGGTGATGAATAATTTAGTGTCTCTATCATGCACAAAGAATCACACTTCAAGAAAAGAATCACACTTCAAGAACAATGTCCCTCACCCTAGCATTACAAGCCATTTGGATGCCTTTTAATGCTGCTACAACTTCAATATCACCTAGTTCATCTATCCACGTCTCCACTTTGCTTATAGCCATAACAACATTTCCCATATTACCTCGAAGGACAACCCCTATACCCGTTTTATATACATCATTAAATAAGGCACTATTTATATTAAGTTTTATAGTATCCAAAGGAGAAGGCTACCAACATAGCACTTTTCGGTGCTTATTATTCTTCCTACTTACCCAAACTCGACTATAATCTTTCAACAAAACTATAGTCCCTTTAGCCACCATTCTTCGATCCATGAGTTTCCCATTATGGATGAAGAAATTTCTTTTATTTTTTATTCTATATCACCCATGCCATTGTGAAAAATAACTCCATGTTCAGTTTCAGGGTTTGATTTTAAAGTTCTCAAGCAAGCACATTAAAGTCGATTTGTAAGTTTGATGTAAAACGAAATCTGTCCAAACATTCTCTCCATACTTATTGTGTTGAGGCAGAAGATAAATCGAAAGAACACTTTCCTTTTTTTACCAGGAATACTAGTTCTAAGGATCAGCAATGGATGAAAAATATTTAGGGGGTGGTAGAGGTAAAGCAACATGAAAAATATCTTAGCCTATCGTCTTTTATTGGAAGATCGAAAAAAACAAACGTTCTCAGATATTAAGGCACTACAAGAAAAACCACTTTTGGCAACGACAAAAGTCATCCCTAAAACTACTATTATCGTTGCCAAACATTTTTGGCGACAAATACAAAGTCATCGCTATTCCGTCATAGAATCCTGGACTGCGAATTTCTATAACGACAACCAATTTGTTCAGCATTGAAAAGTATCCTTTCGCGACAACTGTATTCGTCGCTAATTGGTGTCGCAATAGCTCAATATGTCGCCAAATAGTGGGAGAGAGATGACTTAGACTATCCTTTAGTGACGACATTTGTTGTTGCTGAAAACCTTTAGGGATGAACAGTGGTCGTCACAAATTGTTTCCCCAGTTTAAGCAACGAAATAAGTTGTCCCTAAAAACTTATTGGGACACATTGTGGTTGTTGCACAAAATGCCTACCTAGGTTTTAACAACGAAAAAGGCCATCCTTGAAAATTTTTTGGGACGAATTGTTGTTGTCGCAAAAAATGCCTACTAGGTTTTTAGCGATGATATTGGTTATCGCCAAATGTTTTTTTTTTTCCAAATGCCAAACCTATTTCGAATTCCTTTATGCATAACCTGTTTCCAATTCCATTCTACATAACCTATTTTCAATTTCAAAAACATGAAGCTGTCTGATTTCATCTCAAGTAAACATCAACATCCAAAATCCCAAATTTAATTCAAACTAACAACCATTCAGATAGATATACATGATAAAGTCAACCGTGCTACAAATGTCAATGCATATACATAAATAGATACAAATGTCCAACTTAAAATCCCCTAAAAGTCTATTGTGGTCAAACAATTCAACAAAATGGAAACAACCTTGCAACCACATCTTAATGATCCATATCCATTGCTAATCTGCAAAACAAATGAAACTTATATATCATTAAAGAAACATAACTAATATAGGCATATTATAAAATAAACATAACTGATATATAATTCATGCCTCATGTATTAGCAATGACAAAAAAAATGAATCCTATCAAAATGAATTCAAACATAGTCATTGTTTGTTGTACTTCATCACATGTATTAAGCAATTAGCATGTCATATAATTGACATTTTTTTTCAGTTCAAATAGTTAATGGGTTCAGATTGGTCGTGACTATTGTTACGTCCCAAGCCCAAGAATTTGAGTATTATGATTAAATCTAAAATAGTAACACACGTACTCCCGTGTATACACACTTAGACCCAAGTCTAAGTGCAACACATAAGGGAAAGTCATATGTGCAATTGCTATTAGTAGACATTTGTCCAAGCATTCATACGCGTAAGCTGTCAGTATCATTCAAAGAAACAAGAACATACATACAATAACTAGAAACAC
Organism: Sextonia rubra; assembly: GCA_037013555.1. Taxonomy (NCBI): domain Eukaryota; kingdom Viridiplantae; phylum Streptophyta; class Magnoliopsida; order Laurales; family Lauraceae; genus Sextonia; species Sextonia rubra. The sequence goes on from JASUAD010000027.1 coordinate 3,144,228, forward strand.
ATCTATATGTAACAGAGTGAAAAGGAAACGTGTCATTACAAAAAGGGAAGAAAGTTTTTGGAAATATGGAACATTTATATAGTGCACAAAATACATGAGGTCATGGCCTATACACAACAAAATGAAACTTAATATAAGTACAATCCAAAAATAAGGCCTATACTAGTCCACGCCACACTCTGGGGTGGATCAGTCAAAGATGAACTGTCGTCCACTCTTCTAATCCCGATGGAACCTCGAAAGTTTCCTCCGAAGTCTCATTGACCTTTGAGAGATTGGAAAAAGGACCTGAACCTGCAACACCAATGGACAACGAGTGAATAAGATTATTTAGCAAAGCATAAGCAAAATTAAGATAACACGCATTGTATCCATAAGATTCACTAACAAGTGATCATAGATAGATTATTAATTTAGTATACTAGGTATATTGTGCATTTGAATATAGCATGTTATAAGATTCACCCAACGACCTATCCATGGCCCAAGCCCCAAAGAGTTTGAGTTAAATTAGCCTAAACACATTTTAATTAGTGTAAAACAAAATTAATTAATACAAATCAAGGTTAGTTAGGATCATACATCTCGGAAGTTATGAACAAGCCTCTTTAGGCTTCATTCTATTCTTTGAAAATTATAAGTTCAGAATGACACGACTTTTACTCCATTTTGCTTGTTTAAAGTATCCTTTTCGGATTTATGCAAAAACAATCCGTAACCAAAAAGTGATGATTACCAAAAGTTTTAATCGATTTCACAACCAAATTAAGCACTCTTAGTTATCATTCAACACTCCAAAGGTCGAAGAACAAAGCTCCATAGCATCATAGACGCAAAACAGAGAAGAAACAAGGACAAACAGTAGCCATTTCGGACACTATGTGTCGGTGACTGTGGGCCATAGTCACCCGTTTCTTCAGTTCTTTTTTTTTCTTTTGCATTTTCTTCATCTTATCATGTCTTTCCTTGTAATTTTCAAGTTTAGAACACATCTGAGATCGAAGGGACGGGTTGTGATTTTTCAAAATTTGTAAACAACTTACATCCTAGCGGTCAGAGCATTTGAACCAATGTAAATAAAGAGAAATTAATGATGAACTATAATTATTTTTTCCATTCTTCTTAATGCTTGAAGTGTGTGAATGTTGAACTTGAATTTGTTGTATTTCACATCACATTTCGACCACGATCAATATTTTTTTTCTCTCTATAGATGGTCTAGTGAATCATTAATTCATTCTTATTCTCTAATGATTAGAGAGTCACGCAACATTCTGGTTTTATGTTTTATTTTTCATTGTAAGTTAATTTAATTTAATTTATTTTTATCAATAACATTATAAAGGAAAAACTAAATTTAAACATTCTTTTTTACTGGGGCATAGCAAGCAATAGGGAGCCCTACAATAGAGAGTGGCATGCCAACAGCCTTAAAGTTCACAGCTGCACACTAGAGTTTTCACAGATGTCATGCAATGAGCCCTTTCCACGAATAATATTCTTTTTGCTACTTATTTAAAAAGCTCAGGGCCTTTTTAACTTATTTCCAGAACTATTATAAGACTCTTGTTGGCAATGGAGTTTTCATTGAAGACTCCATTGCAACAGAGTCTTCATTGAAGACTCCATTAGCAACGGAGTCTTTATGCTTGAATTTTGTAAAAAAAAATAAATCAAAATTTTTTTTAAAAAAAGAAAGGTAGAAGAAGTCATTTCCAATGGCATCTTTATTAAAGACTCCATTACCAATGGAGCCTTCGTATTTAAATTTTGTGGAAAAACAAATAAAAATATTTAAGAAAACCTAAGATAGAAAAAAAATTAAAAAATAAACTGAAGATGCTATTGGAAATGGAGTATTCAATGAGTAAAAACTCCCCTCAATTTTATTTCTTTATACAAAAGTATAGTTACAAAAATACTAAAACCAAGATGGTTACCAAAATCAGTGGACAACATAGCAACAAAATGGGAATATCAAATATGGATCTTTAACAAATATTTATTAGATTTTCTACCACAACTACAATTCTACGTAATCAATAGTCAAATCAATAAAATATACTTAGGCCTTTCAGTCGACCAGATTTCTTTAAAAATCTAGCCAGATCTTCAAAGTCTAGCCAAATTGAATCTACAGGGTGTTTAGCTTATTAGAGTTCATTCATCACCAAAATATGAATCATGAATGACCATAAGATTAATGAACAGAGCTTAATTTCGATAAAGGACGACCAAGCTATGATCCTAATTTGGCTAGTTAATATAAATATGAGAAAAAGAAACATACATTAATAGTAGATTAGCCAATTAGCTGGAACATATTTCTTGCATTCTATAGGTAATTTTCTAAACAATTCAATGAAAATTGTTTTTAAAGATTTATGTCACTGAGGCAAAAATTGGTTGAAAACTCCTGCCTTCTTCCAAACCAATAACTAAAGCTTTGGAACTTGGTTTGAGAAAACTGTCTGTTGTAGTTATTGATTTTTAGTATTTTGCTTGATCGCCAACAAAAGGGAAGAAACCTTACTTATCAAAGAAGTTGAACTGAAGAACAAAATTAGTAAAGCAGAGGTCTTCTTGCCTTGAGAACTGTTCTCAAAATTTATTGAATTTTATTTTTTAAACACCATTGTTAATACTTAAAATGCATGACAAAAAACCATTAAAAAAAGCCCCCATAGACCCTAGTTTTGAAAATCAATGAAGCAGAGGTGTCCCACTTTGAGAACTCATCTTGAAATTTCTTGCTTTAAAAAAAAAAACCAATGATAAAGCTGAAAACACAAAAAAAAAAAAAAAAACCATTGAGACAATCCCCCAAAAACCCTAGTTTCTTTCCTGACTACAATTTATTACTGTAATATTTCACCAAGCAAACAAATCCCTAAATTTTGACTAAGGTACTCAAACTTTGAAATGCTCTGAGAAAAAGACAACCCTCCCCACTTTTCTTCCCCGCGTATGTGGTTTGCGGGTGTTAAATACCCTTTCCCCCACAGAGACAAACAGACAGACAAACAGATAGACAAATAGATAGAGAAAGAGAGAGAGAGAGAGATTGAACAAGTACAAAACCACTATCAAATTGAAAGGCTCAATGGAAACTAAACCTATAGACACAAATGGAAAGCAAATAAGGAAAGAAAGAAGAAAAAAACTCTTAAAACACTAGAAGCAGCCTATCACTTGGAAAAAAGGAGCTTCAACTCAAATAACTAATCAATTCAAGCAATGGATTTGCCTTCTTGAATACAGCATCAACCTTGAAATACTCTGCAACACGCCTCTTCAAGGCTTCACCACTATGTCAAGGAGACAAGCACAACATTTGAATGCACATTATGTTAAAGATTAGAGACTGAAAAGGAGACTAGAAGGGACCAAAAGAATATGAAATACATTTAGCAAAAGCACTTCATTAGACTACACACCTATAAGTTTTATTACACATTTCAACTCATTTATGAATAATTATTGCCTAACTACAATATAAGAAAAGCTCAACTATCTAGTTTCATTTGAGTGAGCTATCATTTCATCATTTGCAATCATTGTTTAAGTGAAAATATGTCACCCAAAACACTAGAAATGAAACAAGGGAAATAAAGGTCCCATAAGGATTATAACTTACATTTTTAATGTCTGCAGATAATGACTACGTAAAGTAAAGACAAATTCTCTATTGCCACCTATCAAAGCGAAAATTTGACCTTACATTTCTAACAATAATGACACAACATCAGTCAAACCTAATCTCAGTCACTTGCCTCCCACAAGCTATGATCCACTGAATCACTACCACAAATCTAATAACACTCATCAAAGCAACAAAACCATAACTACACAACATTGGTAAACACCAATACCATGAGAAAACCCTTCCCTAAAGTATTTCATCAACTTCATTGGAAAGGATAATTACAATAGGCCAAGGATTCTAGGTCTTTTTTTATTTATTTATTTATTTTTTTTGGATTTCTGCACATTCCTAGCATAACCAACATAAAGGCATACACAACTATTACATATTATCTACAATCAGATCCTACCCTCATGTCCTAAAACTTTTCAAGTTTCTTTTCTTTCAAGCATTCTTTTCTTTGGATGTCCTAATTCTGGAGGAAAACCTGTTTTTTCTGACCTCCTATTATGACTACTACATGATTTTCATTCAGAAACTATATGATTTTCTTCATTTATTTCTTTTATCCCTCCTACAGCCTTACTCCCTCACTCTTCTATGGCTTTTTTTCTTTTCTTTTTTGTTTACTTTCTTCATTTATTTCTTTATCCTTCCTACACCCTCACTATTCTACAACCTTCTCTTTTATTTTTATTTTTCTTTTTTTTTTTACCTTATTTCATTTATTTATTCCCTTCATTCTACAGTGTTCTTTTTTTTTTCTTCCACTCCATATAAGAGATAATTGATAGTGTGACATGGCATTTGATGTATGAAATGATAAACTAATGAGCACACACATATCTGTAAATCTGTGTGAACCGTGCAGAGTCAGTACAAACCTATCGATCGGTCTTGGATAAAGTTGATCTCCAACACTACCCTCCATGAATATTACAACGGCATCGACAAGTAAAATTAATATACTAATTGATGCATTAGATGATTGTGACAATTCATGTATGAATAAGGAACTATGTGATATCGTAAGCATATGGACAACTGAGCTTTGTAATATATAGCCACCCATATCCACACAATCACCCATAGGTAAAACTTAATCACCTATATCTCCAAAACCAAATAATTTCTCCTAATGGGACGCAGAGTCCCAGGGAGTTCAACTGGTCATGGTTGTGCTCGCGTTCGGCTGTGGTTACTACCACCTTTCCACGATGACTATTAAACTAAAACACACTCAAATCCGAAGGAGTATTATGTTGGCTTAAGCAAGAGTGGAATTTCAGGTTGGTTAAGCAAAAGCAATTGGTCGGGGATCTACGCAACCTTAGTGCACCAATCCTTGATGCCACTCACTGACCATGCCGAAAAGAGACAAGAGTGATTATGAAAGAGTAGTGGCCAAAATAATAGGATGCTCATGCGGAGGTGCTGATATTTCATGCTCCAGTTTGCAAGTAAGATGGCCAAAACAACTAGGAGGGAACTCACCCCCACTGAACGTAATAACGTCCTAACCAATGAGAAATATCTAGCCTATTGCTAATGATATATGTTGGACCTCTGTGTCAACAACCGTGTAAATGGTCTAGCACTTACAAACATCATCCTGGGGCCTTTACTTGGGGGCAGAAATAATGGCTCCTTCTCTAAGTAAACCTCGACACAAATAATCCTAGGGAAACTCAATGGGATATTTAACACGCTATCCCATGCCAAGTCTTCGTCTATTGGCACTTTGACATATTTTATTGTCATCATTAATTGCCAGTGAACCAACAGGAATCTACATATCAACTTCAATTGAACATGTTCCCCATCCGCCACTACTTTAGGCCTAAGGATGTACAACAACTCATTCAGTGTTGTGTGCTGATGAACTGTATAAACCCACCTAGGAGTTCCATTGTACGAGACACCCACCTCGGGTTGATGCTCAATACTTCTCTATTAAGTTCATGAATTTGTATATTTGTGCATCATTTTAGAATTGATTCGGGGTTTAATTAGGTCAATTGAATCACTGCTCATCGAGTTTTATCATTTTATGCATTTTCACCTAAGAATTTGAATTTTTATACTTTCACACACTTTCAATATTAATTTAGAAATTTACAATTTTCTCCAAAGAGTTCAATTGGAGTAAAACTCTATCTGGACTGGTCCCACTTCAATATCTGATATTCAGTATTTATGAGTTTGTGTATAATGTACAGGAAGATGTAAGCAAATCATATAGGGCACACCATATAAGAAATTTAGAAGACCCACACACATGTGCATATATGCTTGCATGGTCAAGGACGGTCCCACTCTCAAGTTGTTGAATGAATTCAAATTTGAATCAAGAAAAAGTAAAGGTGGTGAGAATTTAAGAAAAAAAGTCAAATAAAAGGAGTTCAAAAATGGAAAGTCAATCCCATTTTTCTTTAGATCATATAAGTTAAAACGGTAATAACTCTATAACCAAGCATTAGAATTGGGTAGCCTACCTACTGTTAGAAGCTCTTTTCGAGTAGATGTCTGTAGGATCAAAGAATGTATCAATCGGAATTAAAACGATAAAGTTATAGCCTCAGGAATTTGGCTATGTATTTTTAGACTGGATTGCAAAAAGATTTGAAACTTTTTCCATGTTACACACCTTTGGTTGGAGTCCATCTCTCCTCAAGCAAAGTGCATTGAAGATCAAAGTGTGGTCTATCATTCTTGCATTATTCTTTTCAAGATAATCTAAGAAGATTTGAAGAAAATCCTTAAGAAATTAAATAAGGAAGGCTTATTTAGAATATTTATTTGCACATAAGAAGAGAATCTTCTAAATGTAAAAAGTTTATATAGAGATTAGTTTCCAAAGGAAAGTAAAAAAAGAATCTCTCCAAAGTTGCTAAGTGTTTGCTAATTTGGAGGCCAAGCCAAGAGACCTTTCCAAAAGAAGACTTTATAAGAGGAAAAAAATAAGGAAACAAAGGGGCTCTAAATCCTATTTAATAAAGCCTTGGATGTCTAAAACTACTCACTCCCCTCTCTCCTCTAGCAACTCTCTCTCCTCTCTCCTCCACCTCTTTTCCTCCTATTAATTTTCTCTTGTTACTTTTAAGGTATCTTTGGAGCCTTGTTTAAACAACTAGGATTTTAGAAGAGAAATTTTTAGAGAGTGAATATTGTACAAGAAACCTATTAATGAATGATTTGATGAAGATCTTTGCAATGTCTGGCTAGTCCTTTAGATCAAAGCACACAGAGGAAGCTAAGTAAATTTTGATTTTAATTAATGTGATTATTTTGTTCTTTTATTATCTCATTTAAATGAATGCTCTATTAGAATAATAGATCATCTCCATGCCTTAGGTAGCCTTTGTTTTAACTTCTACTGAAAATAATTTGATGATTTATGCTTATTTTTATTAACTATGCTTAGGGCTAAAATACTTTAATAGTTTGTGCTTAGTTTGATATATCATGCTTATAATTTTTTATTCTTTTATGAGGTAAATGAGGTCTTAGGTGATGATTTTATTCTTTTTATTAAAAATTAGTTTTTGTAAAAGACAAATCTTCTGGATTGAAAACATTGATTTGTTTATGATCTAAGTTATTTTGAGATAAAGAATAGAATAATTGCATAGTTGGATTAATTATCTTGCTTAGTGGATTTTGGTTGCTCTGATCCGTTTTCTCCATTGATTTTTCACTACTTTCAATTGCATCAAGTTTCTAACATTCTTAGTTTTATTTCAAATCAATCTTCTAGTTAAAAGAAATTTTAGATTTTTAATTAAAAAGTTTAAAAATGCTCCATGTGGGATCAAACTGTATTTGCCATTGTCTCAAGAAGACAACTATGCATTTGTAGTTTTAAGTAAATTCATTAAATTCACATTATTTCCCCCAAGTAAAACATCATTTGAACATTCGCCAGAACACACCTTCTACAAAACATCACCACAAATAAATGTTTAGTAGCACAATGATGCTTAAGATTCACTTGTAAAAGGAATTCATTATATAGAATCTTTTTCCTTAGGATTATATATGGATCGTACGATCAATATGAATCATTGAGTTTTGAACTCACATACTTACTTTCTCATACTTTTTACACACATTTAAATTTCTTGCAAACTTTACATACATTTAATTATCTTGCCAAAATCACAAACATTTACTTTTCTAAAAAAGCTAAACACATTTACTTTATTGTAAAAGCACCACACATTTAAATTTCTGCACTTTTTCATTGTTTATTTTATTTTTATATTGTCTTTTACACATAGTTTATGGCTGGATGTTTACTACTTGCATACATGATTAGTTTATCATTATCTTTGCATGATTTAGTTGCTAGAAATACATAAATTCAGATCTCAAATCTAAAAATTCTTCACCCAATTTAAGAATTCAACGCATATTTTCAGCAGATTCATCCTAATTTTTGTTCAAAAGTATCCAATTTGAAACCCGGGCAAATCTTAATTTTTTGACTTGAAATTTGGTGAAATAAAAATTTGACAAGTGGCATTTCAAATCCCAAAAACATGTGTAAAAGATAAGAAAGGAACAAAATTTTTCTTTCAATTCACCACATCCATTCTACTTGAGAAACCGTTATATATATAGGGAAATTCTCAAAAACACCCACTTTAAAAATGCCCATTTTTTCCACCCATCTTTTTTTCTAGTCATGGGGTCCACGTTTTTTTTTTTTTATCAGCCAAAGAACAAAAAATATTATTAAAATCGGAAAGTCAAAAGGCCTACAATATAACGACAGAAGGAGAGGGAGGCTCAAAACAGGCATCATCACCAGACATCAAAGAGCCCAACTAGGTTGGCCCCCTTGACCGGTCCAATCATATGCAAAGAGCTCCCAACAAAGTTGGTAAGATACCAACTAACCAAACATCAAAAATAACTACAGACAATCTAGAGCCTAACCCTCCAAATCCTCTTAAAGCAGAACCATACACATAATGAACGTGATTGGAAAAGTAATCCTCCAGCCTCAGCTGCCTCCAGCCGAAATATGGACCCGAGATCACTGCTAGCACAACTTATCCAAGTGGAAGAGAACCTCATCTATGGAAACCTTCTGCTTTTTAGCATAGTTTTTGGCCCATAAAGCGATTCTAATCTTTACTAAATCTGCAGCATGTCCCCAATTGGGTCTAATACCGTCACATCTCAGCCGATTTCTCCAAGCCCAGACAAACCAGAATATGGCTAAGGGGATCATTTCCCAAAGTAATTTCCTTCTCCCTCCCCAATTGATTAGATTCCAACCTGTTAGAAGATCAACTATTGATCTTGGCATAACAAACACCCACCCCCACCATTGGAATATAATAGACCATAACCTCCACACTAGTGGGCAGTGAAGCATCAGATGATCGGTCGTCTCCTCTTGGAGCGAACAAAAAAAGCATGGCACTTCCTCATTAGCTGGAATCACTCCTAGTCTTTTTAAGTGAGCCCCCGTTTTAAGCCTGTTGTTCCATGTCAACCAACCTGTAAATTGAACCTTCAGAGGGACCCACACCAGATGCCAATTTGATCGTTCTAGTCCTTGCCTTTGATTGAGCCATCTTCTGACATCTACAACAGAAAATACGGCCGAAGAATTTGCCTTCCAGATCAACTGATCCTCCATTTGTTTGGATAAAGAAAGATTGTCAGGGAGTCGACTGAGCAATTCCAATCGATTATTCTCTTCCCAGCAGAACAAAGTCCGTCTGAAGCTGATATCCCAAAAGCCCCCGCCGTCCGTGCCTTCACACCAAAACTCAGCAATGCACCCCTCTTTATTACCGTGTAACAAATATAGCCTTGGGAAAACAATCTTGAGAGGTATATCATCAACCCACACATCATCCCAAAAACTCATCTTGGACTCGGAGCCTAAGACTAGACTACAGTTCGACTGAAAGAATTGGGCTAAACCTGGAACCGAATTACCCATTGTGACAATGTCCCTCCAAACAATAAAGGCCTCTAGCTTGGCCTCCTCCTTTAGAACCCAAGCCCTACCATCATACCCATACATGTGACAAAGAACTTTCCTCCACAACGCCTCTTTCTCCACCCCAAACCTCCACCACCATTTCAAAAGGATGGCTATGTTGAATTCTTTGATATTTATGATTCCCAAACCCCCGATATCTTTGCTCTTAGAAATATCATCCCACTTCACCATATGCAACTTTCTTTTCTCATCATTGTCCCCCCATAGAAAGTTAGCTTGGAGTCTATCAATTTCCTTGGCTACCCCGCGTGGTATTCTAAAAAGGGCCAAATAATATATTGGAATAGAAGTAAGCACTGAAGAGATCAGAGTTAGTCTACCTCCAACTGATAAAATTCATTTTTTCCAAGATGCTAGCTTTGCCTTCACATTTTTTATGATAGGCTGCCAAGTGCTCCTCCTCCTCGGGTGTGCCCCTAACGGTAATCCCAAGTACTTAAAAGGTAGGGACTCCCCTCTACAATGTAAGATTTCTGCCAACTTTGCGATTTCATCCTTTGTCATCCCCACTCCACATACTTTACTCTTTGTATAATTAATTTTCAAACCCGACATGATCTCAAAACACTGAAGAAGCCTTTTAATATTTAGCACCTCTGAATGTAGTGGTTCACAGAAAAGGAGTGTATCATCGGTGAATTGCAAGTGGGCTAATCTTAACTCGCTGGAACCAACTTGGACACCTCCAATAATCCCATCCTATTTTGCTCTATTAAATAACCAGCTCAACGCTTCCACACCACGAGAAATAGAAATGGTGATAACGGATCTCCCTGTCTAAGGCCTCTTTGCATTACAAATTCAACTGTAGGAGATTGATTAATAAGGACGGAGAGACGATTCATCGTTATGCACTCTTTAACCCAGCTAATCCATCTAGTTCCAAAGCCCAGTTGTGCTAACATATTCAGCAAAAAACCCCAATTTACTGAGTCATATGCTTTTTCAAAGTCCAGCTTAATCAGAATGCCTCGCTTCCTTTTACGCTTCCAACCATGGACTACTTCATTAGCAATAAGGATGCCATCCAAGATGTTTCTCCCAGCAAGAAATGATGATTGTTCAGCCCCAACCACTTTGTTCAGAACCTTCTTCATCCTGTTTGCCATGACCTTTGCCAGAATCTTATACGCGGAACCAATTAGGCTAATTGGCCTAAATTCTTCTATTCTGCTTGGGTTGCTGCCTTTTGGAATCAAGGTACTAAATTCCTATTATGGCTTTTCCTACGACATTTTCAAACATTTATTTTCCACCTATAACCTCATCTTTTAAATTCTCAAATGCAACCAACTCTATGTCTTATTAATTACACCAATTAGCTCTCTGCAAATATTTTTCCTATTTCTCTGAAAACCTCGTTGTCACGCCTCATTGGTGAACACCGGAATTATGCATGAGACGAGGCAATTGAGATCTTTCTTAATAACCACACAATGTGACCCCCAATCATGGTCCCATAGGATCAAAGTCCGCACTGATGTATGAGCATTTCCTGGGTATAATGATAAACATAGTGGTAGCTCATAATAACAGATGAAGCAGTTTAAGCATTTCAGAATGATTACTAAAGTTGAAGCCTATCAGAATATAACAAAGTAGCTTAATTACACCGCCTCTGTCAGAACCTAGGCCATCAGTATTTATGTGGTTATTTTATTAATCGTCAATTTCATTTTACACTGAAGACCCTAAAAATTCCATAAAGTTTATTCAAGTTTATTTAAGAAATTAAAAAATAAAAAAATAAAGTAGGGCAGGGGGCACACCCTGGCATGACATGACACTACTTATGCCATGTCGTGGGCAGTGCCGGGCCAACCCCCAATGTAACATCCTGTCCCCAAATTAGGGATTTATTTCCTAATTTTTCATGATTCATGTTAATTAATTGTGTTTAGTTTTTATTGGGTCTTTGGTACATAGAATAGGTGGAAACCTAACTTAGTTTAAGTAGTTCACAGACCAACTTGTGATTTTAATTAAGTTAATCATGCAACATTTCATAACATCATATGCATTTATTATGAGTATCTTGAATCTAGAGTGGACCCTATCCACGTAAGACAAAGCTACCGATGTAGGACACTCTTTATAATCCTCCATATAAATAAACCCAACTAAAGTACTTGCTAGCAAATACCCAAAAATAACCAAGCAACCCTAGTCTATAAAAGATTGCTACTCTCAACAGAGAGCACTCGTGTACCTCCTAAACAAGAACCATAGCTCCCAAGCTCTCCCTACTCCATCTCTACACTCCTTTCATGCCAAGAGTGAGTGATTAAGAGACTCTTATCTCCCATTAAATATTTGAGAGTACTTTCATCTTCTTCTTCACCTTCACTTTCCCACTTGGAGTTTGGATTGGAGGACAAAGCTTCATTTCATTATTGGCACATCTCCCAAAGTGAGCAACCCAATTCTTTTTGAAGTTTGAGCGATTAAATAGGTAGTAATGGGTTTTTCCTAAGCTTAGCTTTATTTATTCATCCTCTCATAGCAATCATCTCATGTTTTCTTCTCTTTTTCATGTCATTTCATTAAAAGGGTATTGTGTGAGCTAAGAGATTTGGAGATTTCTCCATTTTGGGCTTTAGCTTTGGATTTAGGAGCACCAAAGGCAAGTTAATTAAAACAAGTAGATAATGTCATGATGGGTTATGCTATTGATTATATGACTAATCTCTATTCTAATACATACAGCTCATCTTCTTCATGTTTCTTTAATGAAAAGTGTTTTTTGATTTGAGAATAAATGTTATGTTTTAAAAACGGGTTTGAATGAATGGGAAGGAAATGGAAGTGGAAATTACCCAAAAAGGTTGGATTTGGTATAATGTATGATGGGTTTCATGCAGGTAAAGTTTAGGAATGAACAAGGGAGGTTCAAACCCAAATAGCTTGAAAGGGCAAAACCTGCACCAGGTTCGATCAGTCGGACAGAAGTTCGATCAATTGAATTAAGTTTCTGGGTGGGTCCAACCAATCGAACTCATATCTGATTGGTCGGGCAACCCCTGTTTTTCAAAACTTATTTATTTATTTAATTTTTTATTTTCCTTCAAAACTACTTTTTACTAAACTTATTTTCAAGACTAATAAAGCTTGTCTTGATGAAGGCAAGTATACCTTAGAAAACCTTAAATTTGATTATTGAGTCAAGTATTCTTTTAGAATACTAGGTAAACCTTATAATAGGACTTAACCTTTGAAATCTTTACACTTTACGCGGGACCAACAAAATCTAATGAAGTAAACAAAGAACATGCTAGCTACCATGAAATCTTTGTTAGATGTTCCAATTGATTCTAATGTCATACCCTTAAATGTGGGTATAAGGGTCCAATGTTCTTATTCATATACATTACAACATCAAAAACTTCAGAAACAACATTGGGCGGTTTATGATCACATCAAAAGGGGAGGCAAAGGACACGAACAGTTTAGAATAGTTTGGCTCGTAAGTATCCTTGTCTCTTATTTAATTTGGAAACTTATGCATACTATTATATATTATTTTCTCTTATCTTAACTGTTCATTTATATCCAATTTTGTTCATTATGTGCATTATGTTCAATTATATTCAATCATATTTATTTTTGTTTAATTCAGTTATGTTCAGTATGTCCTTTATTTTCATTACGTTATTATCATTTATTGTTAGCCGTATGTGGTAACAAAATGCTTTAGTTACCTTCATATGATATGCAAGTAAATTATGACCAGTAAGTATGATGTACACGATTATACGGTATGTTTCATCATGTTATTTGATTAATGGAGTCGGCATCACTGAACTTGACTCTATGAGACCCAGCGGAATTGAGTATGAGTTTGATATTATAAACCACTACAATTGGATCCCGATAAGAGTAAGTCAACGCTCCACTAGGTAATCAGGATCGCTACCTGATTCCCATCCCATTTTCCCACTCCCCATGCTAGGAAGATACTAGTGATGTGAATAGCCAATTTGCAAGTACATTTTTTATTATTTATAATTCTCTTACGCATACTTCATTATATACTAACATGCCTATATACACTTTTTTACTTCTATTTAAATCATCATGTCCTAACTCTATTTAATATACCGTGCAATTTACTACTTGCTTAGTTCTTGTTGAGTTGCCGTACTCGGGGTACTACCCTTGGTGTAGAAGGAGCAGATTCCCTGGTTGTCGTCACATATCTAAAGGACCCCTCGGAGGTTCATTCAGGATTAGTTGAGTGGATACTTGATGATATCTTTTATTAGACATACTCAATAGAGTGTCTCATGATTGAAACATTTAGGATCTTGGAGATATGGATACTCCGTTATCATGCCATCATGTTTTATTTGATAGATTTGTGTTTATTTTCATATAGGTGGACATGTATTATTATTGGTCTTTCATCATTCCATACATATGCACTTTTATTACTTATGCAATATTTACCTTGTATGCATTGGACTTGTAGACTTCCATTTGGATCATATTGAATCCATTATTTATTTATGCATTTTATTGTAAAATGTTTAAAACAGGTACTCATGGTGTTCTATACTATTACATGTGGTTTATAGGCATACTTAGCACCTAAGCTTTCCACCCGTTATATTAAGTATTTCGTGCGTATGAATCTTCCTCACACATTGAAATGTGAAAATTTTGCTTGTAGAATTCGTATTTGCCTTAATACAATGTAAGTTACTACTGAATTACGTAGTGCTTACACCGTAGATCTAGCTGGACTACCCTAATCTCGGATCTAGGGCATGACACCCAACCTTCAAAGCACGGCACGGACTAGCCCGGTTGGGCCGGCAGGCTATTTTACAACCCCAGCTCTAAGTGGGTTGGCAGAAAAGCACAAAATGCGATGATGTCCTTCTACTGCCTTACAAAATATAAGGCAAAGGTTGATACATGTCAATTTCCAGTGCAACAACTCACATTTGATTATGCCTTACATCATTTTAACGTGGGTCATGCATTTCGGCGACTTGCTTTATTCTGAATAACAGGAGAAGGTTCCTCTCCGCCTGCGAGGTCTATTCTTTACCCAATCACCTAGGGTCTCCAAGAAATTTACATTACGTCTTTTTCTTTTCAAGAAAAAGAAAAAAAAACGAGAATAAAATGAACAAAGGTTGATACATGTCAATTTCCAGTGCAACAACTCACATTTGATGCATCCCTTACATCATTTTGTGGTGAGCCATGCATTTTGGTAACTTATAGTAGCTTCACCTTGCTCGGGGTCTCCAAGAAATTTACATAAAGTATTTTAAAAAGAAAGGCAAAAAGAGAATAAAATAGATAAAGGTTGATACATGCAATTTCTAGTGCAACAACAAACATTTGATGCATGCCTGCCTTACATCATTTTAAGGTGGGCCATGCATTTCGCGACTTGCAATTTTTCCTGAATAATTGGAGAAGTTTCCTCGGCGGTGAGTCCTATTCTTCACATAGCTCGGAGTCGTACATAAAGTCTTTTGAGGATTTTACGAAAGGGGCAGCGACGGCTTCGTCTCCTTCCCTTGATGGTTTCTGCAACCAAAAGCCACCAGTCTTTTCTTATTTTTTTAAAATTTTCTTTAATTCAAACCTCTCCACTTGCCATATAAAGAAAAGACAAAAGTCTCCAAGGTGCCTCTTTCTCTTCACAGATGACAAAAAGGTCAACTTTCTTCTATCTCTCTCCTTTGTTTCCAGCGAAACAGGCAAACCCCAACCAAGTCAAGGACCTGTGGCCCACCCTCTTCACCTTTCTTCCCTAATCAAAGAGAGGTGATCCACTGCGGACTAAGAGAAGAACAAGATCAGGAAGGAGAGAAGAACAGCGAAGGAGAAAGATATGACTGAGTCAGGCTCATTTGCAGAAGAGAAGAAGAGAATGGAAAAGAAGGTAAAAATGGACGAGTGTCGGTGTGCTCATGGACCGAGCTGGCCCAAGCCCGACTTAGGCCCAGCCCGATTTGGTCCGAGCTTGGGCCTTTGGTTTATCTATTCAGGCCGGGCTTAGATGTCTTCTTTTGGGCCAATTAATAAATGGGCTAGGCTTGGACTCTACTGTAGGCAACCCAAAGCTCGCCCAGCCAGATTAAAAAAGGGATAATAAGAAAATATTGTAGAAGGGATTTAAACCTGGGCATTTTACACATATTAATAGATCTAAGAAAATATGTTAGAAGGGATTTAAACCCAAGTATTTTTACACATATTAATAGATCTAAGCCAGTTGCGCTACATTAGCGATCATAAAATTGTACTCTCCTTTATAATTATATATTAAACTCAGGCTTGGCTTGGGCTATCAAATTCCCAGGCGGTCTGGGCTTGGGCCAACACATTGTGGCCCAACTGGCCATAGGCCAGGCTTGGATTTACAACTTATAGGTCTGGTTGGGCCTGTATATTTTTCAGCCCGGTCCATGAATACCCCTATATGAGTGATGTTGGCATCACTGGGCAGGATAAAGAAGAGAAGATGAAAGAAAAAAGAATGGTTTTGAGGCTTTTGATGTTGGGTGTCACTCATTCTCAGATTTCAAAAGAAAAAATTTTTTGGACTAGATTAGGTCCAATTTACTCGCGCAAAATTATCTTGGGCCTAAGCTTGTTTAATGGTCAACCATGACTATTTTTCCCATAAAATTGTCTATTTGTTTCAGAAAAGATAAAAAGAGAATAAAATAAAGGGAAAAGGTCAAAAAACAAAAAACAAAAAAGAGAATAAAATGAAGGGAAGATCTGTTTCGATTGTCTTTCCTATCGGAATGGAATCCGGAACGTGATGATCCACTTGGGGAGACCGCACAGATATAATAATCAACACAATATAAAATATTACACTCCAAATCGGGATGTCCTCCCACGCAATTTCGCGGAAGCTGCACCCGTTGGCAAAGAGAATGAATACAAAAAGACTCCTACATTTTGACACAACTTCAAAAAAGCCCCTATTTATATTATATCTTTATTAAAGGGCCCTTCACTCACAGCCTAATTGTACAAAAAGTAATTGCATTCCCCGTCATTGTCAATGTGTTTTTATGTGGGGGGTAACATGACTTAGCGATGGCAATTGGTCGGATTTAAACACGGACCCGCTCAACTTTCTTCTATTAGGGTAGGGCTTGGTAGAGCATTGGTAGGGTTCACATCGAATATGGTTTTCCATATATTAACCCTAGTAAGATTTGAATTTTTGAGTACATCAACCCGACACACCCCAAGTATCATTACTTCATATATTATTCTGTTCATTTTTATCATATGAAAGCTCAATAGTTTAAGTGACAATGAGAAAGAATATTTTTTTTAGTGGTCATGGGTTCAAATTCCCTTAAACACATTTTTTTAATAATTTTCAAACAAATATAATAAACCATAGTCTACCCTGAGTCAAACCCAACCTGACCTATGTTTGTCCACCACAGGTCGGGGTGGGCATGGTATTGCAGGAATGTTAATCAAGTCATGTAAGGGTTTACCTAAACCCAAACCCAACCTGCTCCATTGTCATCCCTAAACGTGAGGGGCTGGCTTTGGTGCCATCTCTCTCCACTAAATCACATAATGCCAACTCATCTTTAATGTCTTATTAAACAGATATTCAACCTTTTTGACTTATATCAAGGAAGGCACAATTACCTATGTCAAGTATACTTTTCAAAAGAGTGTTGCCATTGGCACTTAAATTGTTTCTATCCACACTCATCATTTAAAATAGAAATACCTAAAATTACCTAAATTCCCCCACCCTTTTTCCAACTAGCCCCCCTCTCTCCTCCCCTTCCCCACCTCCAATTCGTCCGTCACTATTCTACCCCTCCCTTTCCCTCTCCCTCTCTTCACCCAATGCCGGGTGGAGAGAGGGGGAGTTGGTGGAGAGAGGAGGGAGAGGGAAAGAAAGAGGGAGGGAGGGAGGGAGGGAGGGAAGAGAGAGAGAGAGAGAGCAATGAAGGGGAGGGAGGGAGGGAGAGGGAGAAAGGGAAGAGAGAGAGCGCCGGCGAAGGGATGGGGAAGGGACGAAGGAGGGTGGGGGTGGGGGAGAGAGATAATAGAGAGAGAAAGAGAGAGAGAGAGAGGAGGGGGTGGGGGAGAGAGATAATAGAGAGGAGGAGGGAGAGGGAGAGGGAGAGGGAGAGAGAAAGAGGAGGGAACAAAGAGGGGAATGGAGAGAGAGGAGGTGGGAAAGGGGTGGAGAGAGGAGGGGAGGTGGGGAAGGGGAAGGGAGAGAGAGGATAGGATGTGGAAAAAGGGTGGGCGCATTTGAGTAATTTCACTGGTTTTTAATATTTTATTAAATGATGTGTGAATATAAAGAATTTAAGTGCCAATAGCAGCACTTTTTCAAAACTACCATTACTATTTTCTTAACAAATTCTTTTACAAAACTTCCCTTTATGAATTATCAACTTATAATATGAAGGCGAGTCTGCTATAATTTGAGAAAGAGTAAAGGCAGACCCATATTTGCCTTAAGTTTCATCAATGAACTCGGCTGCTTTCATTTCCCATGCAAACAAAAAAATAAGTATTGCATTTCATAAAGAAAACACGTCTGATTCAATTTCTCTAATTAAATGATACATGGTTATGAATCCGGATCTTCTATTCCACTGGATAGACAGTCACCCCTGAGTAGACCAGTATTCACTCACAATTGTGGAAGAAATGGTACACCATGTACGGTTGACTCCCGATGAACGTAAATCAAGTGTGATAAAAACTTTGGATTTTAGCGAGACACATACCGTTTTTTTTTTTTCTTTGGTGGAAAAGCTAGACACATTCTTAGAACTCAAAAGGGAGCCTGAGTGGTCTGTCTCACGTGGAAGTTGGAACATAGTTTTGGTCATGGTAAGCTAAGAATGGTAAATCCAAATATGTTTTGGAGCTGGCATGGGAATAATGATGATGAACTAGTGCCAATCGCACTTTATGTGTTGTGGGGTCCCCCTACCATATTAAGTTCATATAAAATAAACACATGTCTAAAATGTGGGGCCTATAATATTGAGAAAAAAATATATTTTAAATTAATTTAGATGAGATAACGGTATGGCATTTCTATGTTTGGAAAATATGTGGCAATACCATCTTTTCATCTTTGAAACGCAAGGAATAAATAACTCATTGGAGTTTTTTCTAAAAGATCAATTGGTTAAAAAAAAAGGTGGTCTGTAGTTACTATTTTGCACAGTTTGACCGTTAACCAACGGGGTTTTGTAAAAATATAATGTATAAGTGCCTTTTTGAGGTTGTGTGTAAATATAGGGGCCATTTTGTAAAAAATCTCCATTGAAATTCCACAAGCTCCTCCTTCCCGCGGCTGACTTACAAACGATCTGCAAACCTTAAACTTCATTGTAAGCCATCATTTCTAAGAGACATGGAAGGTCAGCTGTTTGGAGCGTGTGAGAACGGCAACATACTCACGTTCCTAAAGCTCTATGACAAAGACAACTCAATTCTTCTGCAGAGGACCACCGGATCGCTGGACACCCCCTTGCATCTGGCTTGCAGATCCAAGCACAACGAGTTGGCGTCGACGATCCTTCACTTGCAGCCGGATATGGCGATGGCGACGAATAACAAAGAGGATACCCCATTACATGACGCGTGTCGAGTGGGAAACATAAAAACTGTGACACAGTTGTTGGATGCCTGTCCATGTGTGCTTTACATGCTCAACATGTCCAAGGAGAGTGCGCTCTCCATAGCATGCTCTTGTGGGCACTCGGAAGTGGCTTTAGAGCTTTGCAGGAGGATGAATTTCTGTGCCTGGGATGACATTGGAGCATCTTGCCTTCTGGCAGCGGCCTTAAAGGGAGACACAGGTGATTTTCGTGTGTTAGCTTGGATTTACTCTTATATTCGAGGTCTGCGAGGAGCTTGGGGGATATGAAAACTTGCTATAACTCTCAATAATGATGAGTGGTTTTTTAAAATACCAAGCTCCCCCTGGTAAAGTCCTGAAAGGAAAATTAGATCTGATTTTTATCCAAATTAAAGATCGAATTAAACTTAACAATCTGATTTCTATCCAAATTAAAGATCGAATTAAACTTAACAACAACTCCTAGAGCCCGAAGAATGTGACCCGACCCAATTTTGACCCGTCAAACTCGACCTGTGATTTTTGCATTCACAGGTCAAATTTCTTGGCCCATATGAAAACAGGTTGGGTTTGGGTTGACCCACTTAACCCAATTTAACTCGGTTAACATGTAGATCTTTTAAGTTTAGCATGTAATAGCACATGACTTTTGCAACCTACTTTCCATTTTCTCTTCACAAGTGAGGGATCACAATCACCTTGGAATAACTTCAAGTTTTGCTTACTAATCGATTTACAAATCTCCATCTATCCCTTCTCCACTACAATTGTTGCCTATAAATCTCCCAAACCATTTTTGGCTAAGAGAGACGATTGTAGCCATGGGATGGTTTTAGTAAGTGGTGTGTAATTAGTTGGAAGGATAAAAGAAATATGAAGTTGGGCAACAAAAAGAAAAGAAAGAAAGAAAAAAAGAAAAGGAAGACAAGACAATTTGAATCATTAACTTTGGATTGAGTGTAAGACTACCATGTAATAGATTGTGCTTTGCACAACTATTATGTAGTTTCTCTTAATGTCTTTTTTCTTTATAATAATACAATCCATAAATTCACATTGAAAAGAAAAAGAAAAAGAAGGGAAAAAAATAAGAAAAAGAGAGAACCGTAGTATTCAAGTAAAGTAGTATGTTTGGGCGGACCTGAATCGACCGACAACATAATGTAGGTTTAGGTGGGCCAACCCGACTCAACCTTATGCGATTGCGAGCTGTAAAACCTCAACCCATTTTGAAAATAGGTCAGGTGCGAGTGCAGGGTGAAAAGCCTAAACCCGTTGCTGCCTTGACCCAACTGGTTTGCCACCCCTACTCACCTGGCACTGAACCTATCATTATGGGCCTTTTATCTTTCACATATTTGAATACAGGTATATGAATTTATGGCAAATTACACGAAAGTATTTTTTAGGGACTTTTAGAATTAATACCTCTTAAACTTCTTTTTACATTTGCTAATGGCATGAGACACCTAAAAGGGAATCTTTAGTCATTGGCGGACCTAGGATTTCACTTCAGGGGGGCCAACGATGGTTAAGATTTCATCACATTTGTTGTGGGGTTCATCCACATTGTCCAATTGTGATGTTTGTGTCCATCATCAATTCATCATAATCAGATATATGTTATTAGGTGATGACGTGTTAAGTATTTTCATGAATAAGTTGCTTCATATGGTTAAGAGAGAAACCTGCATTAAAGAGTGACAAAAATATGAAGAATTGGTATGACAAAAAGATGAAGAATAGGTACATATTCATTTACTTGGTGACAGAAATTGTGGTGGCTAGTATCTTCCATTTTTGAGGTTTCATTTTTCCTTGCATTGTCCAACACCTTGAGCCCCATCAAATCAATAATTTAGATCACTCAAGGAGAGTGCAGATCCTTTCCTAAGGATCAGATCATCCTTCCCAAACCCATTTTCATTACTCATGAAACTCATTTCCATTCAAATTGATAAAAATCAGATCATGGAAAACATCGTAAAAAATATCAATAAAAACTACAAAATTAAATAGATCCATTACATCTAACTCCTGACATCTAAATTTCATACCCAATTTTCCAAACATCATAAGCACAAACTGAGAAATATTAAGAGAGATCACGAGAGAGAGAGAGAGAGAGAGAGAGAGAGGAATGCCCACCAGAAAGAAGGACTGTTTGCACCATGTGCCAATGATATTTTTTTTTTTTTTGGTAGAAGAAATTTTTAATTAGAAACAAAGCAAAATGAAGAGAGAAAACAAGAGACAAAACAATGTAGATATAAAATGGTTAAAGCACCAACGTCCTTTAAAAAACCTAGCAAAACAAGCTGACCCAGATGAATTTTTGGCAAGTTCATGAGCAAAACTACAAAGATTTCCAGAAATATAAGAGAAAGAAACGTCCTCAAACTCTGAACTCAAATCTCTAATATCCAGCAAAATATGATGGATGGACGAATCTATCAACCCATTGATCGCTCGAATCACCTCGTGGGCGTCCGACAAAACGTGGATCTTGTGGAGGCCTATGAGTTTGGCTTCCTTCGGAGCGCATAAAATAGCTCTTTCCTCAACTTCTTTTGACGAAGAGACCTTGGCTCCATCACGCAAACCTGCATTCACTCAATCACCTTCAAACCAAATAGCAAAGCTAAGTCCTATTTTTCCATCTTTGTCTTTAAAATAATCATCTGAGAACACTTGAGCAGAGAGTCTCTAGAGATCCTTGGGATAAACTCCTTGGGTAGGCTTAGACCTCCTTAGCAATCATTTTTAGATTTGTCCAAAGAGTCTTGTATCATTTTCCTTGTACAATTTACTATGTTAAGGGGCATAATATTTATCCCCCTAAAAATAAAGTCATTTTTGCTTTTCCACAAGGCCCACCAAAGAGCAAAGGCCAAGCGTTTGACTTGAGGATGAATTTATGGTCTTGTCGAATTTGAGGGGTCTATGAAGGTGGTCCACTAATCTTTAGTTGTGAGAGGAACTATATAACTCGTCAGCATTCCTAAGTTAGAGCCAAACCAAGCTGCTCTTACATGCTCACAGTGGAAGAGAGCATGATCAACAGATTCTTTTATGTTTGTGCAAATAGGAAATGGGTATCTTGGGAGATATTTTTATTGTAAAGAAGTTTACACAGCTGGATCGCATTATTGAGGCATTTCCAACCAAATAGGAGCACTTTTTTAGGAAAACAGCACCACCACTTTGCTTTCTGTCAATAGGAGGATTAGTGTTATCTCTACCTTCTTCAAGGATAGCTTTGTACGTTGATTTTGAGGATAATTTTTCCTTCTTAGAGTATGACCAAATTTTCCTATCAACTCTACTAGTTTGATGGATATAGATTTTCAGTACACTGTCTACATCAGATTGGTTGTTGAAACCTCTCCCAATTAATTGTTCGTTCCAAGTTCTATCTGGATTCCAAAGGTCCTTTACCATAAGATCATGATCCAGTATGTTTGACATTGGCTTCCCAAGGCCCCCCTCCAAAGGTATCCAGTTACATTTTCCTATGGAGATTTGATCCCCGTTGCTTATTATCCATCCTACCCTCTCGTTGATAAAATTAGTTGCTTCAACAAACCCCTTTCAAAAGCAAGAGTTTCCTTTCTATAATTTGCCTCCCCTAAAGATTTGTTCGGACAATATTTAGCTTTCAAGATCATTGCACTAATTTGGTTTTCACTTGAGAGGCATCGCCAGCAAGTTTTGGCCAAAAGAGTTAGATTTAGATTGTTTGCTTTGGTATCTCTAATCCCTAGCCCTCCATCTTTGATTGGACTACAAATTTGTTTCCACCTAATGGTATGATTATTTTTTTTTCCAGGGAAGTAACCCAAAAAAATGGACTACAAATTTGTTTCCATAATGGTAAGATTTTTTTTTCCCAGGGGAGTAACCCAAAAAAAAAAAAAAATGGTAGTGGTGGTCTTTGAGGGGAATTGTAGCACTGACATGTTATAGATTGGGACGGTTGAAGCGACCAATTTTATGAGGGCACTCCTACCTGCTAGGGAAAGTAAGGAAGCCCGCCATGACATAATTTTTTTTAGCAATGAGAGGCTGAAAATTGATGTTTCTGTTTCTATTCATAATGAGGGGGTAACCTAGATACGTCTCTTTCTACTATTGCTAGTCCCTTTGCTAAAGTGGGTTGTTGATTTGTCAAAGTTGATAAGCTCGCCAGAGAGGTAGCAATAATCATTAAGAGTTAAAAGGCGTGTGACAAAGTTAATGTCAGATTTTGGGACTTTTTGAGAAAGAGAGACCCGGACAATTGAGGATTTGAAGATTAGGGTTCTTTCAAGTTGGGGAAAGGAGGGTCAATTGGGTTAATTTGAAAGTTTTTGGGGTGCTCCCAAGTATATGATTTCTAGATTGTAATCAATTAACACACAATATGTAGCAAAATAACAAAAATAAATCAAACAACCAACCACCACAAGAAGACACACAGATCTTTTGATGTGGAAAGCCCCAACCGGATAAAACCACAAATCCCAATAAGGATCAACAATCAAAAAATATCGAAAAGTTACAAGATATACTCACAACTTTATCCAATCACTTTTTCAACCTAAGGATAGAGTTCTTCTTGTACAACTCCTTCTGATACAACACTCCTTCACCTGCACCATTCTCTACTTGATCAACTCACACCATGAATAGCAAGATGGCCTCAATCTTCTACAAGAGATATAGAAGGAATATTCTCTAGCCAAAAGCTTCAATACAATCTCTTAATGAAGGCTCTAAAGAAATCGGGAGACCTCTAATGTGAATTCTCAATTCAAAAAAATGAGATCCATGCATTAAGGTTAAGAGAAAACCCCTTTTTATAATCCACAATTCATGCCCTAAAATACACTCCTTGTAGAATAAGAACTACTAATCCTGGCACAACTTGGAAACAAATTCGCATAAGGTCGATGGAATTTTTTTCACTACCCGATCGATCAAATTAAGGTATTGTCTAATGAATTTTTCAATCCTCCTGTTTAATTGTAGCCTTCTCCAGATCCAATCGATCAAGCATGATCCTATAGTTTGGACAATGTGTCTTCTGAATTTCTTCAATTTATATGATGTGTTCGCTTCAACTCTTCTGGCAATACATACTATGGCCCATTCTAAAAGAAATATCAAATTACAACTCAATGAATCCAAAGTTTTGTCCAACCCAAGAATTAACCAATACTCAAAATCTTTACATGGTTTTTAAGTAGGGGGTAGGCTAGTTGCGCCTTATAGCTCATTTAGGCCTTTTTTTGGTTGCGTGGTGGCTGAAGCCCCAAGACAAAGATTTCGGGCTTGGGGGGGGGGACGAAGAGATTGCAAAGGAGATGGTGGTGGTGGGATCAAGGGCAAAGAGATGCAAGGAAATTGGAAATGGTATTTTTCTCATAGCTTCAACCAGTGTGGCTGCAGTTAGTCAACCACATATCTAGGATATCATGGATTTTGACCCATAACATGTTTAAGAAGTATTAATCCATAAAAACCCCTATTATTAATGAGGTGAGGTTAAATTGTGAAGGATATAAATTGAAAATCTACATGGAAGTCAAAACCTTGATTTCCTGATATGTAAACCACAAGCTGATGGTTAGATATTCATTTCTCATCTTTCTATCTTATTTTCCATTAAAAGAAAGATTAGTCAATGATCATTTTGAATGTTTACATTTGTTTCTTCCACTTTAACTGCAGGGAGAAATATAAGTCTTAAAATTCCTAGGAACTCAAAATTTACCAAATCAACGGGCCCTTTAGCAAGGTTTATTGAAAAAGTATTTATATTTCCTTTACTAACGCATTGAGGTTTTACAACGAATGATTAGCTAAGGAGACTTAACATAGTTTCAAAGCCTACCAAGTCCCAAGTTTGAATCCCAATAGGAACTACTCGTCGAAAAAAACAATTCATTGCCAAAAGTGCTATAACCGGGTTCTACTAGAGGTAAAGTGTTGAGGAGTGGGCTCCACTCATGAGCAAGTACTAAAAAATATTTCTATTATCTCTACTAACACATCGAGATTTTGGCACGAATAATTAGCTAATAAAACTTAATAATTGAGTGGCAAAGTTTTGCCATTAACCATGCAACTTGTGTCAAGCCATTCACCATGTATCTTGTGTCGAGTTGCCACTGTGAGTTGAATAATACTCGCCCCTTCATGTTCCTCTGTGAATTGAATCAACCACCCTGTGTGTACACAAATTAAGAGGTGCTCCGTGTCTCAACCAAGTTCAAGTCATATTATCTAACACTTACCAATGATGCAGACATCGTGCGGAAGATCCTAAGAGAAAATCCAAGAGTGGCAAGTAGGAAAGATGATAATGGATATTCAGCATTGCACTTAGCTTCAAGAAAAGGGTACGTCGAAGTGATAAAAGAGTTCCTTGGGAATGACCCGGATCTTTGTTTCCGAAGAGACTCTGATGGAAGAACACCTCTCCATTGTGCGGTGATCAGCGAACAACTCCCCGCCATTCAAGAGTATCTTTCTGAAAGACCCGTTTCGTTCAATAGTCTTCTAGTTATTGATCTTATTAACATTGCTGACAACAACGGCGACACAGTCCTGCATCTTGCAGCCAAACAGACTTGCTTAGAGGTACGAACACATTGCTATTTTGTAGCATGCCATAAAAATGGAAAGACCTAGATGGGCAACCACTAAACAACCTGACCCACTCTATGTGAGAATTCAGTCCAGGTGGCACCCTTAACCATGGGACAAAAAGGGACATCTTGGATAAGCCCAAATTTTGAGTTTGGCATCAATCCCATTCTTCTAACCCATTCATCTGTGGCCCATAAATTTGACCCTTGATCCAATAGTAGTCCCATGCATTCAGATCAGTGAATTCTCGATGGATTTGATGTTATTCAGGCGACAATGTGTGTGGATGGTTTTGATGGATCATAAAGTCAGCTTAGTATATATGTACCCCTTGCGCTAATGGGATGCATGCATATGAATATTATATATAGAGAGGAATTCTCAAAAAGTCCCCCCTCCCATTCCTCTAAAACCATTAAACTTTGGAAACATAGATTAAGGGTTATGATAGTATAAAGGATTTGAAACTTTTCACATGGGTAGATCTCATTTAAATTTTCCATACAATAACATTCCATAGTTGTCATAAACCATAGTGGGCTCAACTGGAAGGAGTATTTAAAAAAAAAACTCCATATATATAGATAGATAGATATATAGAGAGAGAGAGAGAGAGGAATGCTAGGAAACTCTTTCCAAAAAATGCCCCTTTTAGTTGGGCCCACTAAAGTGTATGTCAACCATGGAATACCGTTGGATGGAATAATTTAGATGAAATGTACTTGTGTAGAAATTTTCAACTCCATTATATTATCCTAAGCCTTTGATCCAGGGCCCCAAAGTTTAATGGTTTTATACGCATCACTTTCTTGTGATTTTAATTCAACGGTAAACAAAAGTTGAATGAGTGTCAAATCTGGGTTTTATACCAATTCACAGGGGGTAACATGTGTGACATGATTGGATTGGCTCGAGGTGGGCTCCGCACTGTAAAAACATTGGGGAGAAAATAGGGGAGCACTTAAAATAGAGAGTTTTTGAGAATTCAATACACACACACTAGTGCTTCAGGGCCCATGAAAAGAATAATTAAGTTCTATTAAAAATTCTTAATATTTAAACAAAATGTAAATGAATATTATCATATCAATCATAGCTAAAACAAGTAAAAATATTGAATCTTTATTTTTCTAAAAGGAGACAAAAAAAAACTTCTTTGAACCATAATGAGATGAGGAAGAAGCAAGCTAAAGATTCATCCTAAGCTTTTTA
This sequence comes from Sextonia rubra, assembly GCA_037013555.1. Lineage (NCBI taxonomy): Eukaryota > Viridiplantae > Streptophyta > Magnoliopsida > Laurales > Lauraceae > Sextonia > Sextonia rubra. The sequence goes on from JASUAD010000027.1 coordinate 3,171,366, forward strand.
ATTTTTCAAAAAAAGTGAAAATGGTATAATTTGGAATTCAGATTATATATGGAATATGTTGTTTTGATTTTATTTTTATTCCTTCTTTTCATTTTTTCTTCTCGATAGGCCAAGCATATGGATGATTTAGAAACAACCTAACAAATCCAATAAGTTCAACTGGAACCCAAAATCAAAAATCACTATAGCAGTTAATAATAAAAATAAAGAGGCTTTTCCCTATAGCTTACTTTTAGAAATGAAACCTCTCCCCCCCTCCCTTCTTTTTCCCAAAGTTTGAATATTTTCCTATAGCTACAATTATACCATTTAGGAATAAAATGCCCATAGTTTTGGCTATGGCACATGAAGAATGCATTCTAAATGGATTTGGGATTTTGGTCAATGAGAACATTTAAATTTGTGATATTTCACATATAGGTTGAAAATCCATCCGTGTAAATGGGTTTGGATGAAAATGCCCATAGTTTTGGCTATGGCACATAAAGAATGCATTCTAAGTGGATTTGGAATTTTGGTTAATGAGAACATTTAAATTTGTGATATTTCACATATAGGTTGAAAATCCATCCGTGTAAATGGGTTTGGATGAAAATGTATAGCATTATTATGATATTGAGGAGTGGTCATTTAACATGCATTTTCTTATATTCTTTTGGATCTTAGGGAAAATTTGGATTTGTATGGAATAAATACTTGAAGAACAAAATATTTATATATTACAATATTACAATATTGTTGTTGTTTGGTTGTTTCCAAAACATTCAATAGATTTTCAACTAAGTCATTTGGTAGTTATTCTCATATTATAATATACGCTAAAGTTAAAATTTGCAATTTCCAAATCAAAGAAATGGTCAATAACCTTATGATTTTATTTCAATATTTTTTTAAATGGAAAGACAATGACAAAATTTCATAGATATTCAAGTCCATGAAAATGATAAATCACCAATTATATTTTCAAGATAAGGGATTCATGATAAAGTTGGTTTCTTTGATTTTCTAAGAATTCTATCAATGCAAAGAATAGTGTTATAAATTTTCAAGATATGGGATTTTATGGTAAAATGAGTTCCTTTAAGTTTGTATGAATTCAATTTTATGTGAACAAATAGGTCCTATCTTTCATGGAAGAATGGGTTCCTTTTGACTTTCTAGAAATTCAAATCCATTCAAGAGATTGGCCCAGCCAAGTTTTAACAATAATGAATTTATTTCTTTAAATCCTTGAGAATTCAATTTCATGCAAATAAACAAACTTTGTTATATGCTCAAGAGAAGAATTAATCATAACGTGGTTCCTTACAAATTTCTAAGATTTATTTTCATGAAATCAAATCGGCCCTAACAAAGACAAGCAACTAAAATTTTATGGGTCTTCCATCCTTGCCATCTATCAATCAAGGTTGGAAAACTTTTGACTTAGATAAAGAGAAGAATCAACTTGTCTAAGAAAATAAAATTTTTGACTTGCATAGAGTCAACGCAGAAACTCAAGAGAGTCATGTTTCTTTTAAAATAATTTTAGAAATATTTAAAAATAAATTTATTACTTATAAAATATAATATATTTATTTACAAGCATTCATGATAATCAATTGAAAACACAAAATTTACAATGCAAGAAAAGTACTATAATAAGTTAAATAAAAGAAAAAATATTGCATATTACAAATTTGTTGGTTCAAATAATAAATATAAAAGAATAAATATGTGTTCCAAATTACATTCTAGTCATCATTTTTAAATTGTTGACTCCTAACCCGTGCATATTTACTTAAAACTGAACATTGATTATTCAAAATCAAGTCTAGCAATCAAATGGTTCCAAATGAAAACAACTATTAATATGAGATGACTCGGCTGAGTTTCCATCGTATTGACTTAGTCTGTCCTTAAAATGTGATGACTCAAGAGAGTTGAGAGTCAACTCGGTGAGTTTTTCAACCATGCTATCAATCAATATGATTTTTGGTGTTTGGACCCAAAAAAAGTGCATTTCGGGTTACATAAAAAAGATCATTTTTTATTTAAAAAAAAGGAGAAATAATTAATTTATCTTGTTTGAGGTCCACCTTTCATTATTCAAAGTAGATTATATGATCAATCACTCCCAATATGTTCATTCTATAAATTTTCACTTTAATATGTAAAGGTGGATTGTACACATAAATGTGGGCCACACAGGTTGATATTCCCAAAGGTTTGGTAAGGAAAGAGGAAAAGATAAATCATACTAGGTGGGAATGGAGGTGCCTCAAGAAAAGAAAGTTTGGGTAGGTTTATCATTTCTCATAGCATGGAGAAGATCTAGGAAAAATTAGAGTTTTGGGGAATGAGGAGGCAAAAACCATCTACATAGGTACGGTATAGGATAAAACCTCAAAAATAACTGGTGACCAATCTTGATATCAAAATGAAGACAGGAGAATAAACAGACTACTCGAACAGAACTAAAAATAAGAGAAAAGAAAATAAGATAAAAATGTATTAATTAATTACAACAAAGGGAATATTAAGAGTATATACCAGAAAAGAAGTGAGAAAAAGTCATACTAGAAATATGACAAAGAATCCAAAAGGTTGTTTGATAGGGATCTATGAGAGCTTTAGAGAGAAAAGCATAGGGAATTACATCCAATATTGTTTTTAGAAGGGAATGCAATTGTGTTTCAACAATTCAATTATATTAAGAGTTTAAATTAAAAATAAAATGAGCATCTTCAATCAAAAAAAGAATCTTGAACTATATTTTTGAATTAGAAATAAAATTAGACAAGACTGAAAGGGAATGATGTTGTCTTTTATATAGAAGGATTTTCATGTGCCCCTATAAATTAGTTCTCCAGCTATTTAAAATCAAGTGTCCCTCTGGTTCAAGGACAAAGTCTACTAGGATGGGTTAGGTGTGATATACCCTAGATTATCAAAAAAAAAAAAAGGTAGATTAATCATATGATGAATAATAACACAACATGGTCTTTTGTGTTAGGTAGGTGGAATGTGGTGGGTCCCAAGTACCCATCTACTATAGTTGGTATGGTATAGGCTAGCGCCATATATATGCACATTTGTACTACTGGGTAAGTAGGTTGGCTATTGTGGATCCATTTGGTAAGGTAAATAATGAATAATTTAATTAATGCAATCTTATTTGTTAGGAATTAATGGGCGGGATGTAGTGGGTCCTAAGTTTCCATCTACTATTTAGTGGGTCCCATAGAAAGTGGCGTAATGTAGATGCACAAATGCTCAACCGAGTAAATAGATTGGCTACTATAGATCCACTAAGTAAGGTAAATTTTATGGGGTATCTGTCCATAATGATAAAGAAAAGGGAAAAAACACAAAAAGGAAGAGATAACCTAAGATCCTAGGAAAAGTTGCAATGATTTAGGCTGCTGATGTCAAACTGCGAAGTTGTGTATGAAGTTAAGTTTGATATACATGCACATCTTATCAAAAATTCAAATTTATTTCAAAGAAGGATTTAAAGTTTCATTTCACATATTTTCATGGATATGTAAAGAGAGGATATATGAATATCTCAAAGAGATAATTAAAGAAAGGAAATAATTTTTAAAAAGTGATTTGAATTTGAAAGATTGCATAGAGTGTTAGGATATATGCTGATGGGCCCACAACATATGATATGGCACTCTAAGAGTGATGATGAGATCTGCAGTAATAATTACAAGAACAATTTTGTTATTAACTTCAATTTTTTTGTATGATTATGGCCTTGATATCGTTGAGGAATAATGACACATAGGTCATTTGTTAGGATATCAATATGGGTGGTCATTTGAATTCACTTATTAGATTATAACACAGTGGGCATAATCATTGTGGATCATCTAATAACTACAATTTTCTTGATGATTATGGCCATGATATCTTTGAGGAATAATGACACTAGGTCATTTGTTAGGATATCAATATGGTTGGTCATTTGAATTCACTTTTCCTCTCTGATTCCATGACGCGGGGTTAGCATAGGGGCCATATAAGAATGGTCCATCAGTTAATTATCTCTTAAAGTTTTCATAAAAGATTTATATAGAGGTATTGATTTGCCTCAAGATCATTGTGATCTGGCTCCTCATGTTACTTTTGCATATGATCATATGTACATCAAAGGGAATGCATTTATCCCTTCTGCTCTAAAAACATAGGAATTCTTTACTATAGTGCTACAGGGCCCATGTCCAACGCGGGCCTTGTTGAATAAATAATTATAATTGGGTTGGGTTTCAATTGGTGGGTTAACAATTAAAGACCCAGACCTAAGAAAAGCCATTTGTTAACTGGGCATTGATTGTTCATAGAACTCTGAATTATTGGGTCAATTATGATCAATGGTTCAGGGATATGAATGGCTAGGTTGATGGAAAAGCAAGCCTCTAAAATCTATTCCCAATTTTCTAGCGTGGAAGCAAAGTGCAAATGCATAAGGTCCAGGGCTTTTAGCATCATATCACCTCTTCCAATCTCGAGAATATGGTTCCATGTGGGGTCCACTTTTGTGTTTTTAAACCAAACTCACTTCTAATAAATGTATTATACCCTTATCATGTCAAAACTCTTCAAACAAATTTTCTTGAATGACTTCATCAATTCCCCTGAATGTGCGAATCATTTTCTACTCGTCTTGGGATGAGCATATGCAAAATTTCACACGGGCTTCACCATTAATGAAGATCTTTAAAGTGGACCCATCTAGACAATCATAAAAGGTGAAATCCCACCGAATTTGTCAGGTTTCCACATGATGAATGGCATCAATGTACACAGGTGTGCTAAAGAAAATCATCTAGATGAGTATGAGCGGCAAAATCATGTAAGGAAAGATGGGTTGAAGTATTAATTCAAGATAAAGAAATGCCCTCTCCACCTTAGATAGATTGAGCAATGAGAGAAAGAGAATTTTAGGACTCTAATCACACTACGCCAGGTGTCGCACTCTCACCAAAAGGGCTGCTATCATTATATATAATATGAAAAATTCTCAAAAATACAACACTTTTAAAAACACCTATTTTCCACTCCTCTTTTTTTTTTTTTTTTTTGTCATGGAGGCTACGTTGAGACAGTGTAGTCTTTTACACACTATCCTCACCCCCGATTGAAATCATGATAAAATGTTGCATTTAAACCATTAAGTTTTAGGATCATGAATCAAAAATAATGATGATCTTATAGACTTAAGATTTTATATATAAATAGGATTCACATGGATCTTTTCATCCAACAAACTTCCACGATTATCATGGGCCCAACTAGGGGGCTTTTTCTACTAAAAGACTGCCGGGTGCTCTATAGAGATAGAAATAGAGATAGAGATAGAGATAGAGATCGATTTAATGGTTAATGCTCTTTCCATTACAGATTATTGAGCTTCTCTTGAGCAAAAATGGATTGAAGGTACATACTGCAAATGAGGAAGGAATGACCGCTCTCGACTTATTAAAACAAACTCCAGCACATGAGGATGCAAATGTTCCCATTGACAACTATCGCAAAAGGGTCATCATCAAACAACTTAAAGCCAGAAAAAGAGCCAACCCAAAATCAGTGACAGCCATAAAACAAGCATTGATCGTGGTGGCCGGGTTAATCATGGCCATCACCTATCTTGCCGGACTCAATCCGCCCGGGGGATTGTGGCAGGATTCGGATCTAGGCAACGGGAGAAACCATAGACCAGGAAAGGCAATTCAAAGTGAAACAGCTCCATGGCTCTTCACTGTTTTTCTTGCCTTTGATTTCTTGGGCTTCATGGTATCTTTGTCCTTAATACCGATTATAATGATCCTGCAAAAAGAGATGGTGGTGTATGTGAATTCACTGGTGGTGGTCGCATTAATCTCCATCGAAGTTGCTTTCATTCTGGGATTGATGATGATTTCCGACCATAAGATTTTCTACCGAGTCGGAATGGTTTTGCTTGTATTGGTGACATCAGCGTGCATTTGGTGGACGAGCCGGAAGCTGAAGCTGAAGCTGAAGCGATCATTGATGTTACACCTCTGAACTGATCTGGATTCTGGGCCATCCAGGCAGAGTGAGGGACCCAGGGGCTGACCCAAGTATTGAGAACATGGCGTCTCAACTTCTCTGCGATGTCTTGCTTTTCCTTATCATCGGTCTTTATCTCCCACTGCAATGCGGCGGCGAGGTATTTCTCCCTCTTTTGTACTCTCTCTCTCTCTCTCTTTCTCTCTCTACATCACACCTTTTTTCCAGTCTCTCTCTACATCACTCCTTTTTTCCACTCTCTCTCTCTCTCTCTCTCTCTCTCTCTCTATGTCACGCATAACATTGAACAAACTCCTAAATCCCAAAACCCCAACCACAATAGTTCCGTTCTTCTAAATCTTAATACCAAAATCCCATTACCTAAACCCTTATTCCCTCTCTCTAATTCTCACTCTCTAAATCCCAAAACTCTCTAAATCCCAAAACTCAATCCCTAATCCCCAGTCCCTACTGATGCTCGCAATGTTTTACTTTCTACGTATTTTGAATCGTCTCTCTTTTTTTAAAATGCAGCTGGCATGACATCTTTTACAAAACCTATCAACATTTTCTCCTTGTTCATTAATTTTCTTTTGGTGTGACATTTGAATGTCTATTTCAGATACTCACATTTTCTCCTTATTAATTTATTGACTTTCTTTTTGTTGATATATGTAAGCTTCTGACAATTTATAATTTGCTATATTTCCCTTAGCTGCCTTTGTTTGAGAAATACTGGAATAGGGTTTGTGTTTTTGTTAAATTGGCATCTCAAAAGGGCCCTAGCTAATGACGCTATCATCTGAGGGCTTAACTAAAAAGTTTCTTATGGTAGACAAAATGGGGATAATAAAACTATAGCAATACACTCCTTCAAAATGATGAAATTATGATGGGCTCACATTTATTTTATTAGACTCGTTCATAAGGCACATTATGATTTTCAACCTAAGAACAATCCAAAACTCGCATAAGAATATTGGGTCTACCTCCAACTAATTTACATGAAAATTTCGTTTCACCTCCAAAGTCCACATGAAAATCCTAGTTTTATCCACAAAATTCAGCTACCTATTTTGATGAACTCGACTCAAACGAAAATCCTAAGTCTGCCACTGAGCAAATGACTTGGATTCATAATGGGTTCACATGTTTGATACTGAAAACATCTTAGAGGCCATAATTTTTTATTTTTATTTGTTTTGGGTGCTTTCCTAGTTCTTTTATATGGACATAGAAATAGGTGGGTTTATGTTAAAAATCTAGCATAATTGTCATCTTTTTAAACTTGTGTTAAAAATCTAGCATAATTGTCATCTTTTTAAACTTGTGTTCTGGCCTCTCGGAAACTCCATAGAACATGGATCGCTTTTGGCCCCAATACCTGATCATATGATTCCTCATTTATTACAGAGCCTGAGAAGATCTCTAGATCATATGGTCTATTTGCAACTTTAGATTTCTTTGCCTGGTGCAGGTGGTCAAAATGTTCTCTGGGTTTTCAATTGAGAAATTTTAAAAAATGTATAAAACTTTTGACTCATTTTCAAAACACTACATTGAGATTTGAATGTTTTAAAATAGTATAAATATTTCACACAATTCTTTCAATCAAGCCCTCTACAATAAAATAAAATATGAGAAATAATAAAAATACCTATATGTCATTATTCAAATTCTCTTTAATATATAATTTAAGAAAATGATCAAGTCCAACCCAAATGACCAAGTGGGGCCCACTTCAACTACTTCATGAATGGATGGTTAAAAAAGGGATTCCAAATTACTAAAAAAAACTAACTTCATTAATTGGTTATGATCATGAAAATCAAATAACCATATTTGCATAGGGAAGAGGTTAAGAAAAGATATATACCTATCATAGGAGAAGGGTATTTTGGTCATTTTTTAAAAATTTAATGGGTACAACTTGACTAAAAGAATTGTGAAAAACTTTTATACTTTTTGAAATATTCAAGTTTTAATATACGTTTTTACACTTGCGATGGTAAAAAAAATTAGTTAAAACAAATAATGATTTAAACCGATGTAAATAGGACTAGAAACAAAGGCCTGCGCTAAGCCCAATCCCTCAAAATACAATAAGCTCGGCCCACAATAATAGTAAACATATAAGTGGTTCCTTCATATTTCAATCAAAACATAAAGTAGCTCCTTCAAATAATGATCTTCTTTGATTGGTTAGGGAAAGAAACTAAAATTATTTAAACTTTGCAACAAATAAAACTAAAAAATATATTAAATTTTACAAAATAAAATTTAATTAAATAGATTAATCAAAATAAAAAATAATTTGAAACTAGATAAACAACAACAACTTTAAGAGTGCTGACGTGGAAACCTGAGAATGTCTATCCCATTAACGTAGCACCCTCTACAACACCCCTCCCTAATGCTTTAATATATATAATTACGAGAATTTTAATATATATAAATTTGATGAGGGCTAATAGAATATGGTACATTTATTCTTTCAAAATTCTTTTGTAAAAGTTTGGATTTTTATTGAGAGGAGCATTGATTTTCTATTCATAAGTTTCATTTTGTGGGAATCTTCAACTTTTATATATAATATTGTGGACAACAAAATAATCTTGTGTACATAAAATAAATTTTAGGAAGATAGAAAGGCATATTCAAATTTAATAGATAAAACCAAAACTCAATATAACAATGGGTCTCACCAACCTTTTATGTTCATAAAACATTTTATTTTATTGATGACTTTTATGTATGAGAGATCCTGGGTTGGGCCAGCCCAAGTCCGATTCGGGCCTAGCCCGCCTTGGACTGGGCTTGGATTAAATGATAGAAAGCGCAGAGCCCAGCCTGACCTGTGCATGTAATGCATGTAATTAAATTTAAATAGTACAAATAATTACTCAAATGGCCATAAATTGATATAAAAAAAGCCCAATTCAGCCCAGCTCGATTGATTAAATTGGCAGGCTTGGGCCTAAGTTTTACGACCTGTGTCAAGCTTGGGCCAAGCCTAGGCCAGTGTTTTTAAAGTCAGGCTAGGCTTGGATATGCCTTAGCCCGGCCCATGGGGTATAGCACAAGCCCCATAGAAGATGGGTCAATTAGTTTTATTGTCAAGTGCTAGGTTATGGAAACTTGCTCAACTTTGATTGATTGATATTCAATGTGGACTTATTTTGATTGGTTTGGATTTTGTTATCATTGAGACCCTGAGGAGCCATAGAAAATGGGCCCAATAGCTTCGATCAGCTTGAATTTTTTATAAGTTATCCTCATTAAGAAATATCATGACTTCATTATCAAGAGCTAGGTTTTAAAATTATAATTGGGACCCAACTTTTATTGAGTAAAACCTAATGATCGCCACTAAAATATGGAGACACTTATTTTGATTGGATTGAATTTCTCTGTTATAAGTGGACCTAATGAGGAGTGTAGAGGAAAGAACTTTGCACCATTGTTATTGTATTTGAATTAATCTACAAGGGGCTATAACAAAGGATTAGTTGGTTGTTTTAGTAAGATGAAAGATATTATTTAAAAGGGCATTCGACGACAGGTTCCTCAACATTTTACTTTATGGCGAGAGGTCCACTATGTTTTGTCATAGAGGCAGAGATCCTGTTTTTAAAATTTAATCACTTAAAAAGTCCAAAATGTCCTCCCTGTATATATAAGATGGGTGTTGTGCAACATGGGTGTTATTTGAAAGGTCTTGAAAAATAGGTTCCAACTATACCATTTTTTTAAAAAACTGATATCGTGAACAAAAGTTATGGAATTTCAAAGTTTTGAAATTCAAAACACAAAAGTATTTGCTAAAAGGTAAATCAGTTATGAGAAAAGAGAAGCTGGCCAATTAAGGACCTCCACCTAAAATAGGTCCAAGTGTGGAACCTTGTAGAACTATTCTGGTAAGGATGTTTAGCTAATTTACTCAAAAATAAAATACTAGAAAAGAAAATATTTGGATTCTCCCATGAAAAACCATGTGTGGCCGAAAGTCTTAGCCTTTTCCTAGCAAATATATATGTGGCCAAAGGTTTTTCACTTTGCCTACACAATATCGCATCGCCAAAGGATATTACCCATGGAAAGCCATTTGTAGCCAAAGGTTTTGGCCTTTCCCTACACAATTGCATAGCTATAGTTTTTTCACTTTGAATCCTAGCCAACGTAGGTTCATTTTCGTGGGCAAAGCCATAGCGAATAATGTATTTTGTTGTAGTGTGTTTAATTCTATTCACCAATATCTCCCTGCATAGTCAAGATTTCTTTTATCATGTTAGATTGATTTACATTTTTTATAAACTCTAATAATGTCCTCATTCTAAATATACTCTTACTATATTCAGTAGGAATTTATCACAAACCTATATGAATCCAACATAGTATCACTTAAAACTTTTCAAGGGACATGATTGTCATGTCAAGCTCAAGAACAGTGAAGTCAGGGTTGAATAATTTAACAATCACTTTGTTTAATCGTTAATGTATTCATTCCAACCCTACTTTTAGTATAAAATGTAGAGAGTTTGCTCCCAAGGCTAGAATCATCTCCATCACTTTCCTCACTTTCGAGTATAAATTGAGCATCCATTAACATAATCAAGTCACGATGTCAAGAATCAACTTGCAATGTCAAGAAGAGACTCGCAAAATCAATAGTTAAAGTCTTCTCATATACGATATATTTAGGTATGTTAGGTTTGTAACACTCCGATCCCCTTTGAGCCGGATTAGTGGCTCATGAGTGTGTGTTTTTGTTGTTTTATTCTTTTGGACTTGGTTTTGGGTCTTGGATAGGTAGTTGAGTAACCTTTGACCTGGAATAGGTAGTTCTAAGCCCTTTTTCGTAATTTTGCTTTTGCTTTGCTTACATCATCTTTGCATCATCTTGGTGTCAGCGCGTGTATTTTGTTGAGCTCGTTATATTCTATAACTGTGTCAGACCCATTTGGAGTCAATTTGAGAAGTTGGACCCTAGTGTGACTTGAATTGTAAATAATCAAATTCTCTTGGATCTTATTTTAAACCTTAGAAACTATATATATAATTCAGCTCCAGATGTCTCTCATCTCTGCCCATTTGTCTCCAATGTTGCATGCAAGATAAGGAGAAGCTTCACGTTTTTTTCTCTCTCTCTTCTCTTCCCTTCTCTTGCTCGATTGAGGATTTGGATTCCTTGTTTTGATTTGGTTCTTTCCCTCCTCTCATCTCTGTCTGTGGCTTTGGTAAGTGGGTTCTCTCCAAAGCTCTTTCTTCTTCATCTCCAATTGCACCTCTTTTTCTCTATGCTGTGTCTACATCTCATGCATGGTTTATTTCTTTGATTTGTCTTGATTTTAGTTGATTTGGAGCTTGAATCAGTGGATTGATAGAGCTTTGAGGCAAGTATAAGTACAGGATTTGATAACACATATGGGTGTTTTGTTTGATTTCTTTGATTCATTCTTATTCTCTGTATAAAATGTTTACAGCCATTTTCTAAGATGCTAGACTCAGTTGAGCTTGTGTTTGACACATTCTATACCAAAAATTCAGTTTCTGTACTCAGCCCGAATTCGTTTCTGTATTGTACGGCTAAGCCGTAAACTTCTACGGCTTGATTTCCAGAGACTTAAATTTTGAGTTTGTTCTACGGCTAGGATACGGCTAAGCCGTAATTTGTTCTACGGCTGAGCCGTAAGCTAGCCGTGACCCAACCGTAACCCAGCCGTGAATTAAATCTCTGATCAGTCGAAACTTTTCTGATATCAGTACTCTTACGGTGAAGCTACGGCTAAGCCGTGATGGTCTACGGCTAAGCCGTGGACTCCACCGTAGCTCAGCCGTGAGATGTATCAGATCAAAGGTGGAAGATGACAGTTTAGCCGTGTTCTGAAGGGAACCACGGCTAAGCCGTAGTGCATGTTACGGCTAAGCCGTAAGATGCATACGGCTAAGCCGTAGGTCACCCATGGCTAAACCGTAAGACTTGTAAAATATGAATGAAACCTAGGATAATGGTGCGACTTTGTAGGGTTTATATACATGGAACCATACACGTAAACCGGCCCAATGGATTCCTTGGATCGCATGAATAGTCTGTTAGGCTGTGACTTATTCACGAAGCACCTCCCCATGGGTGTTGGTTTAAGGGACGTCGGTGCACGTAAAGATTACATTGCAACACTTTGATGGCAACGGTGCATTGACTAACTTAAAACTACATCAACATGCACGGTTAGTGACAGTGAACAACTAGCTTAGGACTGGCTTGTAATGAACCTTGACTCCGTATTAATCTGAGATGCATTGCATATTGTTTATAGTTTTGCCCTCTGTTCTGTTAATCTATGTTATGCATTCCGCAGTCATTTTGTTTTCGTCTTGTATGTCTGATTTACTCTTCGATCTGCACTATGCTTTGATCCATGCGGTGCTTTGACTTAATCTATGCTACTATCTGCAGTTGGATATGCTTTGTATATTCTCTGGCTTTGTATATCTCTGTCTGATTTGGGTATTCCCGGGTGGCTCTGCCCAGAGATTAATACGTGAGGATAAGATCCGGTCCTTGTCATCGGTGAGTCCAAAGCGGATAATCTCCCTTCTTTTAACTTTGATTTGATTGGTATTAGTCTGGCTCTACCCAGCCTCAGCCCTAGGATGCCCGACGGGGTTACCTCTGGCTTAGATCTCTGTATCTCTGTATCACTGCAGTGTCACTTTGTCTTGGGACCCCGGAACCCAGGAACCTGAGACCCACTTGTACCCTGGCCCGGTCAGTGGTGTTCTCCTCTGCTTTGCTTTGCTCTGCTCTCTATTGGAGAGAAGATGGTTAACGTAGTAGCCACTTAGTTCAGTATTTCTATGTTTTGATTCACATATCATGCTTTACTTCTACGCACGAATTGCTTAGCATACTAAGATGAAACTCAGAAATTACTATTCTGTCCTTATTCACTTTGATACTATGAGTGTTTCATCCCTGTTACTTGTATTTGCTGGATCGTTGTATTCATTTGTGTTGTCTGTGGTGTTGCAGGCACAGATACCTTGCCCAGCTCCCCGGCGGTCGAGGAGGCTGCAGGGCCGAGTGTAGAGGCACCCTCCGGTTTGGCAGAGTGGGCCTGATCACCTCTGCCGAGTGCGTGTATGCATACTAGTGGCCTTTGGTTTTGAGTTTTGGTTTTTGGGGATTTGTATTTGGACTTTGGACTTTGTACCTTGTATATTTGTCCACCTTTATTTTGTCGTGTACTCAGAATTGTACTTGGTTTTCATGTATTGTATTGTATTTACCTTTGTCTTTCCGTTCCGCGTTTGTTTTGGCTTCCGCTATTTTCCTTTGTTGCTTGCTATGATATGTACAGCTTCCGCGTCCGCTTCGTTCGCACGTGTTAGATCCCTTGTGTGTGTGCATCTGGACTGGGTTTGGATGTACGTGCACGGGAGTACGTGTGTCACTGGTTTAGCTTTTCGCTAACCCCCGATTTCTGGGCTCGGGTTGTGACAAGGTTTGACTAATAACTTTGAAGATGAAGCAACAATTTTTGTGAATATATGAGTTGAACCATTCCATTGCAAGTTTGTTCAATTGTGAATGTACTCAATGCAACCGTTCTATCCGTACAATCTGTGGAGACTTTGCTCTAAAAAAAATCACCCATGTCAATTTTAAGAAAAAAATCAGAAAAATTGTGCTCCTCTCTATTCCCTATTCGCAACCCTGCTTTTATTACAATCCATGGAGGATTAGCTATAAAGCTTAGGATTTTTTTTTCATATTTATTGCTTTAAAATTTGAATTAAAAATAAATATTAACTACTCAAGATATACACAATAAACAAGTGAGTTTGAGAGTTAAAACAAAAATAATGCATTGCAAAATACAGCAATGTGTGAATGGAGTCAAGTCTTGATATCATATAAGATAAAAAGCAATTTGGTGTGTAAACATTATATGTAGAGGATTTTATGAGAAAAAAAATCTCCTTAGTTGACTACTAATCGCGTTTAGTCCCAAGTTAGTGCATAAATCAGATCCTCAGGACCTGATTTCGTGCAAAAAAAAAAATTCTTGTAAGGTGGGGAGGAGCAATGCTAATGTCACTCCTCTCCACCTTTAAAACCCTTAAAACTTTTTTTTTCGTACTTGTCTTCTTCTCCTTTGCCCAGTGATGATTTTGCTCTCCCTTTCTTCCTAGTTGTGGTCCTATCCCATTTTGAGTGGAATATCCAATCCCACTAATGTTTTGGTCTTTTCTTTCTTGTGGTCGTGTCTCACATGGATTTGGCTTATTATTATTATAATTAATCTTCCCTAAAATATCAACACCCTTACGATATTGCATATATACACAAAGGTATACAATCTTCCATCCATCTATTTCAATCGTGACTACAAAAAAAAGACATGTATATAGCGGCATTTAGAAAACTGCTGCTATTAATATATAAATAACTGTGCTGCTAACTTTGTTAGATGGAAAGTACATTGTAAGTAGGTAAAGCAGTGGAACTGACATATAGCGGCAGTTTTACTTTTCTGCCGCTATTTAGATTTTTAGTGGCAGTTTAGTTTTCTGCCGCTAAAAGGGTTTTTATAAAAAAATAATACTTTTTGCCGCCAAAATGGCAGAGTTTTGGATTTGTTCTAAAACTGTATCTTTTCATTTTCCTCATAAAGATGGAAGGGCAAGTGGATAAGGTATAAAGGGAAAGCACTTGTACTAAAATAGAAATTCCTTGCATCGTAAATGTGGCCACCCAAATGTCACATCCGAGTTGTAAGTTTTGTTCCCAAATGTCCACCTGTGATCTGACACTTCATTGTATTGTTCACTTTTCTTGAGAAATAACAATTTGGCATTGCAGTCACCACCAAATGTCCTTAATGTGAGGGAAAGAACCTTTCGTTTTTTTTTTTTTCAAAGTCTCATATTTTAACAGATAGCAAAGATTGCAACCTTTCTAAAACTAAATTCAATGGAGCTTATAGTACTAGGACTCATGAGTGCGTGATGTAGCATATGTTTTAAGTTCTTGGTTCCATAAGAGGCAGAAAAAGCTATAGCTCTGCAGAAAATCTCCATGTGTCCTTACATATATGCATGATGCATGGACAGCCACCACACCCAATTAACAACTTGCTGCTAAAAGTTGACAAAACCTAGAAAATGTTGAAAGATTTTCATATTTTGCTTTGAACTTAAAAAGAAAAATCATGATGTTTTTGCAAGATTCATCCAATCTTATATAACTCTTTATTGTTTATAATTTGAAGGTTTTAATATGGTCTTTCATTTCTTTGTCTTCCTAGTTAGATCTTGGTTTTAATATCCTAAGAAAATCCATGACTTTGAAACTATCTGATGCCCACAAAATCTCAAGAACAAGATTTGTGCCCCTCTAAGACGTATTGACTATTGAGGGATTAACTGTGGAAGGGACTGAGGGAAGACTTGGGCTAGTCATAACATTAGGTAAAGTGGTGGTATATTGGCCCCCAATATACCCATATAGACCTTAGGATCAGCGGGGCATGACACCGTGGACAAATATTCCAAAGTGATGGAATAAATGAACTGCATTGCATCCTAATTGAGTACATTGATCCATTCATCGATCCATCCATTTCATTGCCAGTCGATTACACCTTGGTTATGTAGATCCATCTATTTTATTGGTTGACTATAAATCATCAGTCAATTTGATGGACAATGATATTATAATTTCCATGGAACTCATTCAATCAATTGCAAACCTGCCAAGACCAGATCCCATTAATTATTGACTAGTTCCATCATTAACTAAGCCTTGAACCTAATGGTTAGCTCCTTTTATTACCCTCTAAAGGTCAACCCAATCAACCTGTACTTTTACTTGTTACACTAAAAAGTGGTCACCTCATCCTTTGGACATGTAAGTACCACTTTGAAGAGGATAATGCAAGTGCATTTAAGCTATTCCCTTGCTCAGAATAGTGAGATACATTAGTAAGGGAAGTCCTCAGAAAATGCTAAAAGGTGGGGGCACACCTTATAGTGTTTTTTCTTTTTAGATAAAAAGACCTTGCTGAGTTATAGTGCTCACTTTTCGAGTAAGAAAGAAAAGAGAGGAAACAGCACCTTAATAATGCTTACCTCAACTAAAGGCCAGTTACTCATCTGGATATTGATTTTTTGGCGTAAGGTGTAGTTTTGGGCTCCACATCCTGTGTTTACAATTGTGTCTGTCACATACCATGGTGATACCTCTTTATATCCCACTCTGTGCTGTGAGATACATTAGTGAGAGAGGTCTTGGAAAAATGCTTAAAGGTAGATTAACTAGGCACACCTTATAGATATATATATATATATTTTTGGGTAAGAGACCTTATAGAGTTATAGTGCTCACTTTTTTAGTATAAGAGAGAGGAAAGAAAACCTTATAATGCTTACCTCAACTAGAGACCAGCTACTCATTTGGATGTTGATTTTTTGGCATAAGGTGTAGTTTTGCTCTCTACATCCCGTGTTTTCAATTGGGTCACATACCATGCTGATAGCCTCTTTATATCCCACTCTGTGCTGTGAGATACATAGTGAGAGAGGTCTTCGGACAAAATGCTAAAAGTTGGGTTAACTGAGCACACCTTATAGAAAAAAAAATTTTTTGGGTAAGAGACCGAATAGAGTTATAGTGCTCAATTTTTTACTAAGAATGAAAAGAGAGGAGAAAAACCTTAAAAATGCTTACCTCAACTACTCGTCTGCTTGAACAGCTACAACTTTTGCGCATCAACTGAACCTCTTGTACTGTTTTAGAGAGGGTGTAGGTGTTACTAGGCCTTTTTGCTGAGTACCACTTTTTTATCCTTCCTTTTCTCCTGTTGAACTACCTGTAAATCCAGTTACCGGAAACTCTGTTTGCCTGTAATTGGTTATTCCAGTTAGGTAAGGTAACCCAAATGTATGAACCCTCCTTTACTCATAAACCAAGTTACATACACACAGCTTACCAAGATCAAAACAGGCCAGTAAGGCACAAGATCATTAGTCCAAATAACCGCTTACTGACTCAAAAGCAAGGAAGGAGAGATGATTACAGCAAAAGATTGAATGCTTTGTTGGCTTTTGATCAATGCTTCTGCTATGGAGATCATTTTAGCCTGCCCTTTGGCTTTTGGCGCTGGCAGGCAGTGTCGCAAAATGCCACATCTCAAATCACAGGGAGATGATAACTTCTCACCAAAAATGATTGCCCTAAATTCAAGTTTTCCGAACCAAAATAATCTCAATGGCAAGAATTTCTAATACGATGTCTGCAATGAATTATTATCCCCTATGTGAATTGTTGTGCAAATCTCTTCTTAGAGAAATGGATAAGGGCTGTCAGGTTACCGAAACCAGCCTCGACTACAATACAGAGCCAAACTCTAATTAAATTGTTGAAAGCTCCAAGAAGAGTTCCGTGGCTGGAACTCTACAATCCAACAGAATTCTCCATTTTCTGGATCTGGTTCAAGAATATCCGCTTCATCTGCAGACGAAGGGATCCAATGATCAATCAATCAAATGAGGAATCAACCAAAATGCCATGGCACAGAAACTAAAAGAGAGTTTACCATAACATGAGGAGCAATCCTAATGCAGTAGACAGGAAATCCCATGTAGAATTTGAAGGGTTCCCCAGATTTCAGTGTCTTCATTGCACAATCCAAAGAGCCAGAATAAGTGTATTTCCCAGTGGCATCTGGCTGCATTTTCTGTATTTTAGTCTTGACATAATCAAAAGGTAGCTGCACGCTGATGTAAAGAATCCTGAGATAGCACTTGCACCTCTCAGCAGAAAACATCTAGTTACAGTGAAATCAAGGTCTAAAATTTCTGTGAGATATCTCCATTCTAGACTTATTCTTAGCCCTTACAGATACATCAATCCAAGGAAATAAGTACAGAAATGCATATGATGTAGGAATCAGATTAGGTTGACAAGTATTCTCTTTAAAAACTAGCGAAGATCTAGAGCAGAGGTTTCTCAGAACAATGTGTTCCAGAGACTCTTCTGAACATTAGACTGAAGCCAATATTAATATGAAATTAAATAAACAAAAACATAATAAATAAGTAGTACTGAAAATAGTATACTCAAAAAATCTAGACTGGTAAACATCAAAAAGCTAAACATATCCATTTCTATTTGAAGTCTTGAACAGACAAGGCAACTACAAGAAGAAAATTTTCTTCTCTTCACCTTATTGCTGGGAAAAGCTTTATGACATATCCCATATTACATCTGTAAATATTATTATATTAACAGCTGCACACGCCATTGTTTGTAATAGGTGAGAATGTAATAGGTGAAAATATAAACTCATATGTCAAGAACCAAATACACTCAGCTTACCTCAACCATTAAATGGCATGAAAATATTCTCTCTTGATTCACAGCTTCAACATCAAGTTAACTACACAACGCTTTGAGGGAAATACTTTCTTTTTCAACCTCTTCCTCTTAGATTGTGAAATGGGAATCTCCTCTAATCTAAATCTGCAACCCAAGTCCCCTCTCTCTCACTATCTCTATACAGAATCTAACTGATTTCTTCCTTCTCTCTACAAATCCAAGCAATGCATCCTAATGATGGAAACGATAGGAAGTAATGTCTTGCATTAAACAACAAATCTATAGAAAACAAAAACCCAAAAACTCCCAAATGAATCAGAGCATTGCGAGTTCTAGTCTACAAAAAGTCAAAACCATAGATCTAATATGATTTTTAAAAAAATGAAAATATGAAAGAATCTTTTTCTAATTTCTGAAATGGAGTGAAGTGCTTTGATGAAGAGCTCAATAGATAGATCGAGCTTCAAAGATAGACTGAGTTCCTGAAGACAAATTGTGAATGAGACAAGCGTATTTAAGCATATATATGAGTATAGGATTTGTACAAACATGCCCTGAAAATCTGCAACCCCATTCAGGCATGTATATGAGTATGTCAACAACCAGAATGGCCAAAGCTAAGCAACCGAACCTTGGTTGGCTAACATAGCAGAAGATAACAATAAATGGTGTTAAATATCAAGAAGCTGACATACAGAAAGTATCTCCTACTATTCCACAACTGGTAAAATGCATATCCAAACAAGCTACAAAAAACTCGTTAGAAATGTTTAAGTAGAATTTAATTGCACTTTTACACTTTTTGAAATTGGAGAGCACATATTCTTCCTTTTAAAATGCTAGTTTGTGCTCCTTGTACAATACTTCTGTAACATGAATGCATGGATAACAAATCAACTTAAACAAATGAAACCAAAAATAAGAAAGGAAATACCTCATCAATATCATCGTCAATACCACTCTTAGAATGCACTGGGGATGGCAATGCATATACCATTCCTTTTAATATGGTTTTCTCCTTTTCCCTATTTGCGTCTATTAAATCTCATGCAAGGTTTAGAAAATCAAGGTTAATGCGACCTGGAAGTGAGCCATATCATGAGGGTAAAATTCACAAAGATCATATTGAAAACAGGGACTTATCTGGTTGGACCATGACCCTATCTGAGCTACCCAAGATGGACGTACAGATAAAGAGTCTAAGTTATAAGCATTGGAACAACAACAAGAACAACAAAGAAGAAGAAAAACTACCAAATATGATTAAATTCTTATCTATATAGGTCCATCTCAGGCAGGTCAAGTGGTGTTATGTTCCAAACCAAATCCAACTCAGATTTCTAGAAGGCCAACACTAGTCTGAATTGATCCTGATCTAACCAACCAAAAAAGCTATTTTCCTGATAATGGTCAGGTTGGGTTCGGTACAGTAGTGCCAACCTCAGCTCAGCCCTAATTTTTAGGCATGGGCCCAACCAAACTCAACCCTACCAACAGCCATGACCAGCCTTTTTTCACAGCAAAACAAGATCCATTTTAGGCCCAGGCCATGGTTATCAAAATAAACAACATTCACTTCCATATCCTTCTCTCTTGCAGCAAAAAGTACACATCCTAGAAGGCCACAACTGTGCTCTTTCACCTGACACTTTCAAAAAACGGGTCGTATAATCTCCACCCTCTAATTCGTATAGCCTTAGAAACAGCCTTAAAAATCCTAACCCGTACTTTCATCTTACCAAGACCTCAACATCCGCAAATCAAACAATATACATATATATAGAGAGAGAGAGAGAGAGAGAGAAATATTTTCCAGCATCTCCAATACTTCAAAAAGCAATTTTGCTTTAAAACACTACAATTATCTCAAATATCTTGTGAAGCTACCAAATAATGATAATGAAAAGAAAAAAATCCCAATGAAGATTCAACAACTGAAGTCTTAGGTGGGCAGATATTGAGAACCAACAGCAGAAGTACTTCATCATGATCCATTATCTTCAAAAAATGGGGTCAAAAAATATGCAAAAACTTAGAATGGCATCATGCAAAATGTTTGATAAATAACATTTCTTTCTTTCAAGTGTGGGCATTGTACATTGATAAAAGCATCATTCGCAGAACTAGCCTTTTATTACTTATCTGTGTTTGGATGGTTAGTTACTGCCTACAAGAACGTTTTTTTTTTCTTATGGCAAGGTAAAGAGGGAGAAGAGAAGATTCATTTGATCCACTTGACAGGTGTTATAGCCTGAATTGTCAGGCTTTTTTTGATAGGTGGAATTTGGGGTGGTTTTCAAGTAGAATCTCTCCAATACTAAAGTTCCATATTCTAAACGTTGAAGAGGGAAAAAGGACGACTTCATGGGGACACTATACTTCTAAATATTTAAGAAATGCTAGACAAATCCAAAAAATAATAATAATAAGTTTACTCAAATCAATGGCAAAAGTTGCAGTGATCATTTAAAATATAAATATTTTGTCAGTAGTGGAGATAAAATGTTCCTGTCATGGAGAGCAAACAGAGCCCCATTCGAAGAACGAGAGACATCTACCTCAATGCAATCTACTCAAGAAACAAGGGAAAAATGGTATGCATCCGTCTGCATTGAAAAGAATAAACTGTGGTTAGTTTCTTTACTGCATAATGTTCATGTAGGCATTAAGATGGATAAGTCAGTAGCACAGCTAGAAGGTTCACATCAATTGATGTTATTGGTGAAAAAGATGGCCATAAGTGAAGTGTGAACTGTATGACTTGGAACTGGTGTATTCTTAACAGTCACCTGCATTTTACTCTGTCCTGTTTCAATGAGTCCTCTTCTATCTGGTATTTCCGCTTTTGGTATGAAACAGAGGGCACAGTAACATGTTGTACGTAGAATACGGAGGATACAATGTAATAAAAGAAGAATTGAACATGCACAGAGTTTTCAAGACTGCCAGTTAAATAAAATGTCTATCAATGATGCATAGTCCATTATAACAAACAGTAACATTATAATGAGTAAATCAACTAAAGTAAAAATCATGATGACTATTTGTAAATGAAAGCAAAAAACCTAGAGAGCCTCATATATACAGAGATTAGAAAGAGGTAAAATAGAGGATCCATATTTCACAATCAAACATGGTGAGATGAAAATTTTAAAAAACCTACAGACAAAATCTGTTAGGGCCTATTTTCATATATACTAGACATCAATTTTAAGGAGTAGCTATCTCATGATATTGGCTCTCACCTTGAAGGGGCCACCAGACAATCCCCCCACAAAGTTTGGAATTGATTTCACAAGTATGAAAGTTGTGCCAAACAATGGAAGCATCCCGTAACTTTCCGCACTGCCAAACAATGCAAAGTATCATGTTATTGATTCATCAGCTGGTAGCAAATAGAATTCTTTCACTGCTATTCTTTAATGCCAGCTCGCTACAGAAATCAATTGGTGCAGAAATATTAGTCCTTCATTCAAGGGGTCAGCCAAAAGTTATCTATAGTTAATACTGGTTTTGGCTGCTTGCCATTTTGGGAGCAGAGAGAAGTTGAGATGTAACACCCCATCCTACATTGCTTATGAATAAAATGAGTCCGGTATATAATGAACTATGTAGGCTACAACTAGTAACTTGAGCTTAAGCATTTTGGGCCACTTGACATGCTCACCAAGTTATTGGGCCAGTGGGCTACTCAGGTCGTGACAATGGTATCAAGGACTATCACCAGCCGGAAATGTGGGACTCCAATCCTATGGGAAAGACCTTGAGGCAAGATCAAGACAAAATTAGGGTACGCGAGCCTGTGAGTCAAGATAGGGGAATCCACGGGGGACACGAGTGTGGAATGCTTTGGTCCCACATCGCCTGGTGAAGTTAGATGGATCTACACGGGGACGTTTGGCCTTAAGGGGGGTAAATTGTACCACCCCATCCCACATTGCTTATGAATAAAATATGAGTCTGGTATATAGTGAATCGTGACATGAGAACTCTATACTCATAGAAAACCAATACCCTAAGAGATAATTCTCTGCTGGAAAATGCCAAGGAATCAAACAGAGCATTTAGCAATCAGGAAAGTGTACCATCAATATTGGTTACAACATAAATTCTACACCACCAATATCAGTTACAACAAAAATTCTGGACCATCAAAACGAGTTATTACACAGGTTCTGCACCATCAAAATCAGTTAAAATACATTTTCTGAACCATCAATATCAGTCACAATACAGATAGTATTTTGTTTAAAATATATTAAAAAAAAAACTCTGCACAACACATCATCTTTAAGACTTGACACTGAATGAGATTCCATACAACAGAGGATTATATTCTCCAGCATCATGTGGGTTGATAAAAAAAACAGTTTTGGAATATTTGGGGATTTAGGGATTTTGGTTCAGGTGTTAAATAGTGTGTAGAATATTCTTAAATACTAAATGGTGTGTAGTATTCTAAAATAATTAATGGTTAGTCTATCCAATTCAAATGATTTTTTTTTCAAACTTGACGTCTTTTTACCAGAACTCCAATGGTTTTGATTTAACCAGACTGATGAAGTTAACAACTCTGGTTGAACTGAGTTCAACCAGAACTCCATCTGTTCAACAGCTTTGAATGATGTCTCGTGAATATCATTGCAAAGACTATAGCCCATTGGGTAGTTTGTATACATAATATAAATAACTTAAACATGTGTAGGAAATGCAGGCAACAACAAAGCAAAACAACCCCTAAAAGAGAACTTAACGATATGTGGGTCAGACCCAAATAGAAATATAGAGTTTATGGAGTGCTTATGGTGCGAGGCTATCACAGACACAAAACAAAAAATAGCTATCAATGAAGAGTATTGTTCCAATAGCACTTTGCCAACTCAGATAACTCATATCCAAATCCCCTCCAGCAGAGTAATGAGGAAACTCAAATTCTGTGGATTTCTTCATTTTTCATCGTTACACCAAATGATGTCAAGGAAAGCCAGATCCACACCTTTCTATTGTGAATTCAGTTGCAGAAATGCCTCCTAATTGATGTGTTCTTAGGTGGAAACAAAAAGAGAAATTAAAGAGAGAAATATAGAATGGAGCATTTTTTTTTATTATACATTAGCCCAGCTAAGTATGAAGTATTTATATATTGACATTTGGGCTCAAGACATGGACCTATAGAGGCTTGAGTGTTGCTCTGATTGCGTTCATTTTCTTTTTCAATGCTCCCTTCAAGTTGACAAGGGTTGGAATCACTTAAAGATGTCATGAGTGTGATACTAATAGCTAAAAATATCTATCTAAAAGTTGATCGGTAGAAGAGATTAGAGACATAGTCCTGCAAAGCTCTCACCCTACCCAGCCCTAGCTTGTTCCTAATTAAATAATAATCCAGCTTAAATATTCTGAAATTTCTAATTAAATCATAATCCAGTTTGAATTGTCCTTCAAACTCAATTTGCCAGCTCATCCTACCTATATTCTGAAATGATTGATCATGCAGAAAAAAAAAGTCTCTTATTTCAGGGCTGGTGAATGCCCATGCATCCTTAAGTGGGACCCAGAGAATAGGAAAGTCAGTTGCCTACCGGCTAAGGATAAATTTTCCAGGTTCTAACAATCATTTAGAACCTGAATTAGTAATCCTTGCAATCCTTATAGGGTCAGGCTTGGCCCACACGGAGCCAGTCCAAATTTGTGCCATTAACAACTATAAATTGCTTCTTTTTTCTTACGTTACATTGGACTACTGGTCTTGGATGATATTTTAGACTTAAAGACCTAGGGATCTATCCCTAGGGGCTGGGTATGTTTGCGAACTGTGGAACCAAGGTGCCAACACCGCTTAACTATGACTCTATGAGAGGTTTGGCCTATAAATTGCTTCTTCGCAGTTACTAACTCAAGGCAATTAGAGGCAGTGTTTTCATTATAAATATTACACATGAAACATACAAAGAACAGGGGAAATTGGAATAGATAAGGGAAGAAATCAGGAAAAATAAATAAATATATTTATTTTATTTTCTTCAATGCTTTCCCAATCTAAATATATATATATATATATATATACATAAAGATATGCATAATCATTAACATAATCTATGAAACCAACATGAAAATCACTTTATTTGATGCCTGATGCCAATAAGTCTCATGTTATTTTCTTCCTAGAAATGACTTGCGTTCGTCAAACTGCAACCATGTCTCAAAAACAAGAGATGTATCTGACATCGTAAAAATGTGTCTGTGTAGACTGTAGAAGAAGAAAGCATCCCCCCTTCCCCAAAAAACTAAACAAATAAATTCCAATTACTTTAAAAATTATGAATAATTTAACAACTCCATAAAGACCAGTATACTGTAACCACGACTCTAAAACCTAAAACTAATTGAAAAAATAAACATAAAATTTTGGCCTTTGTCTCATATTCAAGAAACATGTTTTATCAACAATCATGATTCTAAAACCGGTTCAAAAACACAGTTTTGGATGCTAAACCATTGAAAAGATGAAATCTTTACATATAGGCCAATATATTGGCAACGCAATGTGTACTTTTTCCAACGATGGTTTGCAAAAAAAAGGGAATAATTAAAATTTTTACATTTTCTAATTGTTGTTAGACCGTCTTAGATGTAAGTAGAAAAACACATAACATGGGAGGTGCTGAGAATTGATCACTTTTATGTTTTAAGTTTTAAAACTAAGTACAAAGAGAATCAATATTGGACATAGTCAAATACAACTCAGTTTCAGCTGAGCTCTAAAACCATGTCCACCCTTCACAACCTTTTCCACCATTCATGCTCAATGTACATGCAAGCCAATCAATAATTCCAAATCTTCTGAATCACAGATCCCAATTGTCAATAGAATTGACCCTTTCCAGCCGGCAATTTAATGATTAGAGCCCAATCAGTGTGACTCCTGGACTACGATCCATCTGTAATCAGGCCCAAAACTTGGGTGGGTAAGGATCCTTGTACATGCATGATGAAACAACTTCACACACATCATCCATCTAGCAGATTGATAACAAAAACAAAATCGAAAAATCCCAAATCCAAACCCTACATTTCTCCTAAACACACACCACAACATCCACTTCCAATACAAAAAAACTTCATTTCTCCTGAACACATATCACAGCATCTGCTTCCAATACAACAAACTAAAAGATCTGACAAAGAAACGCAGATTCAAAATGGACAAACATAACAAAATTAGAATCAATCGATCAGTCAATCAAAGATTTTGCATTTCCAAACAACTATGGGTAATTCATAATTGCTTACCATTGTTGAACATTCACGGTCGATAAACCCTAGAAACATTGAGATCTAAAAGAAGATGAGATCAAGCTACAATACAGAACTCATTTTAAGCAAAATTAAGATTCAGATCTCAGAATCAGCAAGATGCTTCTAGTGCAATTTGAGAGGGGAAAAAAAGGAATACCATGTTGAGAAATTATATCACATGCCTCTAGTGCTATTTGAGAAAGGAAAAGAAGGATTTTGGCTGTGACTCAAACACAGCCAAGATGTCCAGAGGTAACTTTGGCCAACTTAAAGCGCGGCACCAAAGTTCACATTAGGCGGCAATAATATGCCAACCCACCGACACTATGTTTGATTTCTATTTTAAATGTCAACTGATAATAACTGCAGGGTAAAACATGTAATGCATTTACCAAATTAACTGAAAAATAAAACAAAGAAATTGACAAACAATCTGCACTCAGATGAAAAGCACAGTTGCACAGATTACACTGAGCCAGCATGACAAGTACTTCCATTCATCAAGGTGGCCCAGAAATGTTGTACCCCGTGCCTACTCACATATGTTAATATAGAGTACAGCCATCAATCAACATTTTACAAAATCTGCTGTTGTCAACTATTACCATTCTAAAACACAGTGTAATTGTCACAATCCCAGTTTATAGACTTTAAATGACAATCCAAAGCCACAACATTTAGACAGAAGCAGTTAACTAATCCTTCTCCACAACTGATCAAACATGCACTTCAAAATCCAAGCAACAGAGTAATCTAACTAGACACAAATAACTAATCAACAGTCGGATTTCCACCATTAGAACCAAACCCACTACATGTAAGGATGTAGATTATCAGAGCATGGACAGAGCCGAAGGCTTCAAGCCCACAATCCAAGCCTAAAACCAGAATTAGACAGAAATCATCTCTTTGTCAGTGCATTTGTTCGCATCCAAAATCAAAACCAGTTCATTAGCTGATTCTCCGTTCCACTATGTTCGCCAAGTGGGTCTAGACCAAGTGGGTTCAGTATCTGGGTTGGTTTCCCTAATGATATTAGGAATTTCCTGTTTTGTCAAACAGTAGTTTTCTAATAGGTTAGAACTTTCTTTTTTTTTTCCTAAGATAGAGTTCTTGGGGGATAAGGATGTAATGATTATATATATATGATGTAATCTGTAACCGTAGATGGAGGGTGAAAGAGGCTAAGATTCCAAGGCTGTGGTTTCACAAATTGGAGGAGAACCTAGTGGAAATTGGTTTCCCGTGGACGTAAGCATCTTTGTCGAACCACGCAAATCGCTTGTCTTCTTGTGGTTGATTGTTGATCTTGGTTGCTTACACACACGCGCACAACAAGTGGTATCAAAGCGTCGAAGTTGTGCGCGGAAGATCATCAGGAAGAAGAGATCAACGTGCGATCTCTGCTGGGCCACACACGCATTGGGGGATCTCTATTTGCTGAAACAGAGAAATTGGAACCGGAAGAAGAAGACACAGAGAGGGTTCTCGGGTGTTGACTGCACATCTTCGCCGGATTTTGGTGCCGGATTTTCTGTGAGAAGATTTTGGCTACCGGATTTGAGGAGGAAAGACCGAAAGACAAAAAAAAAAAAAAAAAAAGGCCGCTGCCGGCCGTCGTTTTGTGCAGCAGCCGCTGCGATTGTCGTCGCCGGTCACCGCCGTTAATAGATCTCCATTGCAGTCGCCGGTCCCGGGACAGCAGCCGGTGCCGTAGCAGACCGTGGCGTTATTCTTCTGTCTGCAACTGGGTTGCAGAACAGAGTGTTCGTTGAAGACGACCCAGGTTCTAGGTTTTGGGTTCGGGTCAGGTCAGTTTGCCTGACCCGCAGTGGAGAAAGCCCAGGCAGCGAACCCAGGTCGGTCCGGGTTTCGGGTTGGGTCAGACCGACCCGTATCGGCAAACCCAGACAAACAGTTGCAGGTTAACTATTCGGGTCGGCTCGACCTGAACCCGTTCGCAGACTATCCAGCCCGTCAGCCACCGCCAACGTCAGCAGCGTGACATCATCCAGAGTGACGTCAGCATACGTCATTAGACAAATTCAAAGGCCAGAGTTGACCAGATTGACGTCAGAAGTTTATTTCTGCGATATCTTGATCATCCGAAGTCCGATCGGAGATTTGTTTGCACCTACGGACTCATTTCGAGCAGATCTACTTGTTTGTGGAAAAAGATTGGTTGTTTGACGGTCAACGAGGAGTTTGACCAAATCAGAAGCGCATCAAACTGTTTTTGCCATATTGGAGCCATCCGGAGTCGGATTTCATATCCGTTTGTTCCAGCGTGCTAATGTTGACGAGATTTACAGCTTAGTGCAAGAGTTGAGGTCAGTGTTAGTTGTTTATTTTTTCCTATTGCTTAATTTAATTAAGATGAAAAATAACACTATCAACACTACTATGGTTAAGCTCAACCATTCCAATTGGTTGATCTGGAAACCGAAGATGGAGGATATTCTTTATTGTAAATACCTCGTTAAGGGGGATAGTGCCTGACCAAAAGATATGCAAGATGCTGAATGGAACAAGTTGCATAGAAAAACGATTGGTCACATCAAACGGTGGGTTGATAACAGTATATTTCACCATGTGTCTGATGAAACCAATGCGAATACCCTTTGGAAAAAGCTAGAAGCAATGTATGATAAAAAGACCATAGTGAACAATACCTTCTTGATCAGAAAGCTTATGAACATGAAATTCAAGGATGGTGGTCAGATCAAAGATCACATCAATGAGTTCTAAAGTGTGGTAAATCAGTTAGCCACTATGAAGATGGTCCTTGATGATGAGATGCAAGCTTTGTTGCTTCTGAGTTTTTTGCCGGATACATAGGAGACATTGGTTGTTTCCTTGAGCAACTCTACTCAAGATGGTGTGTTATCTATGAGTTATGTTACCAGTAGTCTACAGAATGAAGAAACTAGAAGGAAATCTGCAAGGACAGATAATGCACAGGCCTTTGTTACTGAGAACCGGGGGAGGAGTAAGAGTAGAGGACCAAAGGGAGGTTGTGGCAAGTCTAGAGGTGAATCATAGGCCAAGTCTAGCGGTGAATCACAGAACAAAAAAAAGTCAGTGAAATGCTTTTTCTGTGGCAAAATGGGCCACATGAGGAAAAATTACTTTGCCATGAAGGAACAGAAAGGATCCAACAATGAAAAGAAGAATGACTGTGATAACACTACAGCTACTTTGGAGCAGGAAGTAGTGGTGCTCGCCGGTGATGATGATAAGTGTTTGAGTGTTGCAGATGATTAGGTTGAGTGGGTTGTTGACACAGCGGCATCCTACCATGCTACTCCCTGCAGGGAGATGTTCACGACGTACAAAGCAGGTGACTTTGGTACTGTGAAGATGGGCAACACGAGTCATTCAAAGATTATTGGTATCGGTAATGTCTGCATTAAAACCGATATTGGTTGCACAATGACGCTGAAAGATGTGCAACATGTTCCTGATCTGCAGTTGAATCTGATTTCCGGGACTGTATTGGATTGTGCAGGTTATGAGAATTACTTCGAAAATGGCAGATGGAAGCTCACTAAAGGGCCTCTTGTTATTGCGAGAGAAAAAGCAGGTAATACTCTTTATAAAACACAAATAAAGCTGTACAAAGATGTGTTGAATGTAGTTCATGACAGTTCCTCTCTGAATCTGTGACATAAGAGGCTTGGTCATATAAGTGAGAAAGGCTTGTAGATGTTGGCAAAGAAGGATTTAATTCCTTACTCCAGAGGTATATCCCTTAACCCTTGTGATTATTGTTTGTATGGCAAACAGCATAGGGTTGCTTTCTCTTTGACATAAAAATTGAAATCAAATGTGTTAGATTTGGTATATTCTGATGTTTGTGGTCCCATAGAAGTAGAATCATTGGGTGGCAATAAGTTCTTTGTCACGTTCATCGATGATGCATCCAGAAAAGTCTAGGTTTATCCGTTGAAATCAAAGGATCAAGTGTTCCAGATGTTTCAACAATTTCATATCAAGGTTGAAAGAGAAAGAGGTAAACTCTTGAAGTGTCTCCGCACAGATAATGGGGGAGAGTACACATCTAACCAGTTCAAAAGCTATTACTTGAAGCATGGCATTCGATATGAAAAGATAGTTCCTGGTACTCCACAGCACAATGGTGTGGCAGAGAAAATGAACCACACTATTCTTGAAAAGATGAGATGCATGATAAGATTAGCACGGTTGCCTAAGTCATTCTGGGGTGAAGCCGCTCTGACTGCCATTTATCTGATTAACAGATCTTTCTCAGTTCCTTTGAATTATGATCTTCCAGAGAGAAAATGGACAAGTAAAAATGTTTCCTATTCACACTTAAAGGTGTTTGGGTGTAAAGCATTTGTACATGTACTAAAGGAGCAGTGTTCCAAGTTGGACGATAAGGTATTGAATTTTACTTTTCTTAGCTATGATGGATTATGATGGAGATGAGTTTGGCTACAGGTTATGGGATCCAGAGAAGAGGAAAATTATCAAAAGTAAAGATGTGGTTTTCCATGAAGACTAGTTCTTTGGAAATGCTGAGAAGCTTGAAAAGTCTTCTGAGATAGTTGATGGAGTGTTTGATCTCACACCGACTCCTTCTCGGGTGCAGACTACAGGTGGAGAAGGTGGACAAAACGATCCGGATCGTGATGAGGAACTGGGGTTGCCAGATGATGAGGGTGTTGAGCAGGGGGAACAGCAGTCTCTTCGGTTGGAAACCACGAAACCTCAAGTTAGGAAGTCTACACGAGAGCGTCAACCATCAACCAAGTGTCCTGCATCCAAATATGTTTTGCTTACTGATAAGGGGGAGCCAGATAGCTTCCAAGAAGCAATAACTCATGCTGATAAAGATAAGTGGATGAAGGCTATGCAGGATGAGATGAGTTCTTTAAAGAAGAACAAGACATATGAGCTTGAACAGATGGACGTGAAGACTGTGTTTCTTCACGGTGACTTAAAAGAAGAGATCTACATGACTCAGCCAGAGGGGTTTGAGGTAGAAGGAAAAGAACAGATGGTTTGTAAGTTGAAGAAGAGTCTCTACGGGCTGAAGCAAGCACCGAGATAGTGGTACAAGAAGTTTAATTCATTCATGTTGAGTCATGGGTACCGGAGGACAGCTGCAGATCATTGTGTCTATGTTCGTCGATTTGTCGATGGTAGGTTCATCATCCTTCTTTTATATGTAGAAGATATGCTGATAATTGGACAGGATAGCAAGTTGATTGGCAAGTTAAAAGAGGAGATATCAAAGTTGTTTGACATAAAAGACTTGGGTCCCGCACGAACGATATTGGGCATGCAAATATGTCGTGATAGGAGGTCCAAGCAGCTTTGGTTATCACGGGAGAAATATGTTGAACGAGTATTCGAGCGGTTCAACATGAAGAATGCTAAGCCAGTTAGAATACCTTTAACCAGTCACTTCAAACTTAGCAAGCATTTGTGTCTTACTACAGATGATGACAAGGAACGGATGACATGTGTTCCTTACTCCTCTGCTGTGGGGAGTCTCATGTATGTTATGGTTTGTACATGGTCAGACATTGCTCATGCTGTGAGTTTAGTGAGTATATTTCTCTCTAACCCTGGAAAAGAGCATTGGGAAGTAGTGAAGTGGATCTTTAGGTATTTGAGAGGTATTTCCAAGGTGTGCTTGTGTTTCAGAGGTTCAAAACCAGTGGTTGAAGGTTAACTGATGCTGATTTTGTAGGCGATCTTGATCGTTGGTTGTCAACTTCTGGTTATTTGTTTACTTTCGTAGGGAGAGCTATCTCGTGGCAATCGAAGTTGCAAAAGTGTACAGCATAGTCTATAACTGAAGTGGAATACATAGCTGCTAATGAAGCAGGGAGAGATGCTTTGGTTGAAGAGATTCCTTCAAGAACTAGGTTTTAAGCAAGAAGAATATGTAGTCTACTGTGATAGTCAGAGTGCTATGGATTTCAGTGAGAATGCTACATATCATGGTCGCATGAAGCACGTTGATATCAAGTACCATTGGGTTCGTGAGGTGATCAAGAAGAACTTTATGAAGCTGGAAAAGATTCACTCGGACAAGAATCCCTCGGACATGATGACAAAGGTTGTGTCTAAGGAAAAGCTGAAGTTGTGTTCAGAGTTGGCAGGGTTGAACTCCTAGTAAGGGGTTCAGGGCGTCTTCCCCATGGTTCGGAGGGGGAGATTGTTGGCCAAGTGGGTCCAGACCAAGTGGATTCAGTATCTGGGGTGGTTTCCCTAATGATATTAAGAATTTCCTGTTTTGTCAAACAGTAGTTTTCTAATAGATTAGGACTTTTTTTTTCCTGAGATAGAGTTTTTGGGGGATAAGGATGTAATGATTATATACATGATGTAATCTGTAACCCTGGAGGGAGGGTGAAAGAGGCTAAGATTCCAAGGCTGTGGTTTCACAAATTGGAGGAGAGCATAGTGGAAATTGGTTTCCTGTGGACGTAAGCATCTTTGCCGAATCACGTAAATCGCTTGTCTTCTTGTGGTTGATTGTTGATCTTGGTTGCTTATGCACACACACGCACAACACACTGTAAGATGAAGGTGGCACAAAAACCAGAAACCCTATTAAAGATGAAACAAAGGCGATACAGGCAATTTGATTGCTGAATTCTCTACCAAGAATATCCAAGCCAATATCAATGGATTCTTAGCAAGCATATCCAAACCAAATTGTGATTTTGGGTACATCCAAACACGCCGAAAGCATCTGAGCAACTGTTTCTTCTTTTTCTTTGAAGAAGCTAGGTTCGGTGAATCTTAGCTTCTTGATGATTTCTAGACAGAAGTGATTCAAGCGCGCGAGAGAGAGAGAGAGAAAGAGAGATTCTGAAAAGAAAAAAACCCTTTGGGAAGTAGAAAACCCTTAGAAACAACAAGAGATCTTAATTTCTGCTTTCAGTAGCCACAACAAAGCAGCGGTGTTCAAGGAAGAGAATGAGAAATCGGAGGAAAATATGCAAGTTCCTCGATATTCTTTGTTCTTCCTTCAGAGTTTTGGAGTAGAGAAGAGATCTGAGAACTACGACCGAGAGTGAGATAGATGGATCGAGAGCGAGAGCTGCAATATTGCAGGACAGAAAACAAAATGAGAGTGTGTATAAAAAATAAAACAACGGATGGGTAGGGTGTTATAGAATATTTTAGCAACAGACAGGAATGTCAAAAACGGATGTGTAGGTTACATAATAACTTTAGTAGCATACAGCAATGTCTGCTGCTATATACATGAAAAGATGTGTATCCTATCTTTAATAGCATTTACTGTTGCTATATGCATGAAGCACAAATTAAAAAAAAGGGTGTTATATAATATCTTTAGCAGCATACATTGTTATCTGCTGCTATGTACATGAAACAAAAATAAAAGACGGTATGTGATATAAGGGGAGTATTACTATGCATACATCTCTCACCATGCTCTCTTTTCTGACCTATCAAAAGTCAAAAAGGGTCATGATTTTTTTTATCTTCCATTTTTGGGTGAGGGATGAATGCACTCAAATATTTTCTGTGATATAATATTTTTAGTAATAAATAACAATGTTTGATGTTATATATACATTATCTTTAGCCACACGCATCAATGTCTGCTACTATATACCAGAAAAGATTATTCAATTACTAAACTCCTCTTTAGCAGCAGAAACTATTTTAAGCTGCTATATATAAGGAATTGTTTAATAAATACACATTTAGCAGCAAAAAATATTGTCTATTGCTGTAATTATCGTTGCGCTTTAGTGGTGGAAAATTAAAGCTGTCACTACAGAAGTGAAATGAAACTTGTAGTTTTTTTAACTAGATATTTTCATTTACTTGGTTTATCATTTACATTCTAGTCTATTTATTTGTATCTTTTTCTTTCAACACTGTTTTTATTGCAAGTAGATGAGAATAAATATCTATTCAAGTTTAGTGTAGTTGTGTATGTAGGAAGATGAATGTGGCTGTAGGTTAGCTCTTTTTCAACAGTTCATTATTTATTGTATGATATAGTATTATTCATTGTAACACATTGTGGTTATTTTACATGTTTACATATTTTAACTTGTTTCTAACGCTCTTGTTTACTAAACTCTTTCAACAATGGAATGTCAGGCAGTGAGATATTTGCCATATTTCGCTATGATGGGCAGCTTGAATTTCATGATCAACATCCGGTATACGAAGGTCAAAAAAATTAAGCGAGGTTCATACCAAGTGATATTTAATTTAGCTCATTGCTTATGATAGCTATTGAAGCATCAAAATGGAAATTAAGCTATGATGATATTAATATCTGTTATCTACATTGAAATGGCCGCGTTTCCTCTTTAATTGAAATTGAAAATGGTTATACTGTTAAGTGTATGTTAATATTAATGAAACAAGTTAAGGATGAGATATATTTATATAGCAACAAAAGAGCATCCTATGTTGCAAATCGTAGTGGAGAGCAATCAAGGTATGTAACTAGGTTTTTTCAAGAATTTTATAAAGATCACATAGAATATATTTGTAGAAGATGATTTATCCATTACTAATATTTTTTTCATGTTTTATTGAAGGCTACATGGGATAGAAATGCATCCAACCCACCATGAATCACTATCATAGTCACATATACAACTCTCATGTAACCAACTCTCTTGTACTCAAGTCTACAATTCATTCAAACTCATGTACATATACAACTCTCAAGTACCCAAGGTGAATCACTGTCATAAACAACACACACGCAAGCCATCATTTCTAGTAAAGTATTCATCTACTCTTCATATTCCTACATTAAACTTGATTACATAGTCACATATACAACTATCATCTACCCAATTCTCATGTACTCAACTTTACATTTCATTCAAACTCATGAACATATACAAGTCTCATGTACCCAAAATGAATCACTATCATAAACAACACACAAACAAGCCATAGATTTTTTTCGTGCAGTCTGTGTTCTGAGCATTCCAAACTGCTCTTCTTCTTTTATAGAGACATAATTGATTTGAAGGGAGCTTCATTCAAGGGTTATCATTTCCTTTGATTGATATACAGTGAGGCTTATTTGGGATTCAATTAATTTTTGTGACATGGGAAGGTAATCTTAATGATCCCCTGCACATCACCATAAGATCTTCCTCATCATCTCTTGAATACTCTTTTAATGAGACCCTTTACCTTGAATGCTTTGGAACTAATTAAAAAGTAGGAAAAAGGGCCCTAGAGTTTACATGAAAAAAGCATTGTTGAAGAATGAAAGGCCAGGGAAAGGAGATATAAAAGAGACTAACAAAACTATAAGACTTGATTTCATAGGAAGAAGGATGGACAATCACTTCACTCCCACCATCCTTATTAGTCCCCATGATAGAAGTCTATTTGCTAAAAATTCGCTAGGAATTTAGCAGGCCAATGCAAAACCATTGAAAATTTGATTAGGGTCCCTAACAAACCATCTGTTTCTTGTATAAGCAGATTAACAATGTCTTAACTTTATCATCCAATTTATTTTTAAAACATAATAACTTTATCATCCACGAATAGAGAAAGTTAGGAAGTCCCCTTAAATTTTCACTTTGACCTTCACCAGCAAATGAGCACAGATTTGGGGTTCAATTGTCTACCAATGATTTATATAGCATGTTCCAAAGGTCTTTTTACAATTCACCACAACTATCATCATTCAAGACAACAAATTTTCACTCAAAAATTTACAAATTGAGTTGAAGGAAAAGCTAAGATGGATTCTACAATTAGTTTCTTATAAAGAAAATACCAAACAATGATTAAGTCCAATGATTTATTTTGCAAGGGGACATGTAAACATCAAATGCCAATGCCATTTGGGGCTCCCCCTGCCATGCATTGAACAAATGTTTAGCAAGTACCAAAATCAGTGCAACGAGCATTCATGAACTATGCATTGTGGGAAAAATAAAGCAAGCATAGAACCCTAAAGTTTAATGCACAAAAACTTTGAAATAGATAGATGGGAGATGCATCTTTCTATATAGATGCGATCTTGTAATGGAGTTGGCACTCTAGAGAATACAAAGAGGAAGAGGAATACCATGCACTCAAGAAGATGTCAAATCCGTGTGGGACACAACCACGAGTAAGATGGCAAACACTATAGTAAGTAGGACCTAATGGAGATGAGAAGGGGATGTATTTCCACTAGAAATGGGGAGGGACAAAAAGCTAGGAAGAAGGTAGGAATTGTAACGTTCCATAACCTAAATATGAATATATATTAATTAAATTGTATGTTAGCTAATTAATACCCATTCGAGTCTGAGTGAGTTCGAATTACTATTAGGATCATGTGTGCAAAGTCTAATTGGGTTTAGAGCTCATTAAGGCACAATGGTGGGTAGTTCATAGTTATAGGAAGTTAAAAGCCCTTTTTCATAATTTTTTGATTTATTATGTTTTTGGCTCATTGGGTAGGTGACCTAATTCAAAGACTTTTATTCTTTTACCTTGACCCAAATTGAGACCATCTTGATCATCCGAAGTAGACCGAACTAAATCTAAGCCCTTATTTGTAAATAACCAAAACTTATATTTTTATATAACCAAAACTCACATTTTTTTATAACCAAAACCCCAAAGCCCTAAACCCATTGTTCTCTCTCTCTCTCTCTCTCTCTCTCTCTCTCTCTCCCTTGCATCCAAAGCCACCGGCCACCAGCCCGATTCGCCATTGGATTTTCATCTCCATCGTTCATCTCCTTCCCCAAGTTTTCATTTCGCAAAGAAATCTTTTTCAAGTCTTTTTCTTCACCAAGCAAACCTAGGTAATTTTCTAATCTTCTCAGTTATAGGGTTTTGTCGATTTTAACATTTAAATTTGATCTAAAAGACTCACATGAGTCTCCTCTCTTGATTTATAGGATTGGATTAGGTAGGATTCAGATTTGGAGCTTCGATTGGGTTTTTTACTTTTTTGGCTTGGTTTTCTTTTTGATTTCATGCCATTTTCACCAAAGGCATTAGTGAGGGATGTTTTGGGTTCTACATAATCCATAATTTACCCACGTGTGTTTTGAAAGTCTGTTACAATTGTTTGACCTCATTTGATTCGTTTCTCAATGAACCCACCTTAAACTACTATATATAAGAGGTGTATTTGGGCAACTTTAAACCTTAGATTTAATATTTTTTAATCTGTATATTCGTTTTATGATATTGATACCAATTGACAATTAATGCTTCTACAAAGTTTTGAAATGTTATGAATGCTATTGCCTTTATTGTGGACCTAAGATCCTTTGTAGGATCTAATTAGGATCCACGTGTTCTTTTAAACAAGAAAATTTTTAATTGCCCCCTAATTTCATGGTAACCTTAGTTTCATTTTGGATGACATGACGGGAGAAGTGTGATAGGGCAAAGGAGGAAAAAGAGAAGAAGAGGGTGTGGAGGGTCACTCATATCCACACCACAATTTTTTGTTTTTCCCCGAAATCAGGCTATGGGAACCTAACCGGTGCACTAACTTAACTTGAGACTAATCACCATTAGATTAGTGGTCAAGTAAGAGGGTTTTTTTTTTCCCGTAAATCCTTTTATACGGATTTAAGGTTGCTTGACCTTTCGAGAGATATTTGACGTTGATGCGGTCTGATTTAAATATTTGAGGGCATTTCTTACGCTTTTCTTCTGTTTTTCTTTCTTCTAAGCAGCTCAAAATCGGACATCCCTTTCCCAGCTGAGAATCTCTCTCTCTCTCAGCTCTTATTTTTCCTTAAAAACTGGATTTCATGGAAATGCCCTAGCATGCAGAAAAGAAATCCCTGCCTTCATTTCATGCGCTCTCCTCGCCTCATCAGACAACTCACACTATCACCTGTCCATCCCTACCGAAACCCTCACCCGCCTCCTCTTATCCACGCTCCGAAACCCTCCGAAAAATCGCCCAGAACCGAACCGGATCGCAGGTTTTCGTTCCTTCACAGCTCCAGATTCGCAGAAACCGATTTCTCGGTCCGGTTTGGAAGTTTCAATGATCTTTCATTGAAAGGTCGGTGGAGGGGAACCGGTTTTTCGGTTGCTTTGATTTCTTTAGGGCATTGTAACCTCCATTCGTTACAAAGTGAGCTTCAATTGATTCTCAGGTTGGGTTTTGTAGTCTTACTTTTGCTTTTGATGTTGATGTTGATGTTCCCGTGCAGATTACTGTTCTAGAAGTGCTGCAGCAGTGAAGAAGACCGAGCTTGATGAGGCCAGGTGATTTTCTCCTACTTTTCTCCTATTGTGTTTGATCTATTGTCTTAAAAAAAAAAGGCGGCCCACTGAATGAGGCTCTCACGTAGCGGGGTATGGGGAGGGCAAGATGTATGCAGCCTTACCTTCATTTTGAAGAGGCTGTTTCTATTCGTTGAACCCACGTCCTCCAAGATGCTACCGGTAAGCCTTTACTGTTGGGCCAACCCGCGCTTCTTGTTTGATCTATTGTCTCTGGTTTGTTTTTTCCACATATGATTATGTACAATGTATTGGTGCACTTCTTATTGATTTGCCATATTTATATTAGGAAATATCCTACTTTGAAGATATGGATCTAGCTGAAGCTGAGATAGTATCTAATTCTAAGCATGGATGTGTGATTTATTGTTGTTTTTTGGTTTCATCACTAGTCGTATACTGCAGTAAGCTAGTGCTCTTTCTTTTGAGTGATGCAAAGTGCTTTGGTTGGACTAATATGGATATAAAAGCAATTTGGCTTGTTGGTGATTTTGCTTTGAAGACATGTTTCAGAGTAGCCCGCTCTTATGTGGAAATGTAAATTGTTTTTGAGCAAATTGGCTTAGGTTTGATTTATTGGGCTTGTGGAGGTAGTGGCAGACCCAAGATTTTCATTTTGAGTGGCGCGGACAATATTTAATTGAAAAGGTCAAAATCAACGCCTACTACAACCAATAATCTCCACTTATTACATGGTTTAATTACTTGAGCTTTATTTTATTTTATTGTTTTGGCAAATTAAGTATGAAGAACTCACATCCTACTACTAAAATTCAGTTCCTACACAAACTTTTTTTTTTACCACAATAACTAATTGATCAAGAGATAAGTTTTTGTATTCAAATTAGTGGGATGAAAATCAAATTAGCAACCACAC
This sequence comes from Sextonia rubra, assembly GCA_037013555.1. Lineage (NCBI taxonomy): Eukaryota > Viridiplantae > Streptophyta > Magnoliopsida > Laurales > Lauraceae > Sextonia > Sextonia rubra. The sequence goes on from JASUAD010000027.1 coordinate 3,210,200, forward strand.
TTGAATAATAACAAAGAAACTCACTCTAAAGAAGTAATAACCATTACCATATGAAAATGATACCTCTTGTTTTCTCGAGAGTCCTTAATAATGCCACATTGATTTTCCACCATACATCTTCGTCAAGTTTGAGATCCCTCCCAGCAAAATCTTCAAACTCAAAGCACCACAGTAGAACATTCTCCGATAAATCCGGTCTTCAAAGATCAAACTAGCTTTAAAGTGTTGGTGGGGCCTAACGACTCTTCCAGAAAATCACAACCACCAGATATCTCCATCTCAAGGCTCACAATAGGACCAGTGACACTTGTCACGTGTTGTGGACTTTCTTCTAATGCGGTGATGCAAGCCCTAGGGTTAGGGCTTGTGTAGGGGTGCCGAAGCACGTATTCAAGGATATTTCAAATTGTAAAAAGACTTCAAACACATAAGGACGCACCTCTCGGGGATAAAACTTAATTCTATTAATCTATCCAAGTCTGACCAATCTCATGTCTGCAATGCCATATAAATAATAAAAGCAAACTTAATACCTAAGCAAACCCTAAGCTATTAATAGAAACTTTCCCAATAGCAATGTAATTAGAAATCTACTACTAAAACTAATATAATCCTAATCTAACTTGAATAGAGACCACTTGTAGGCCCATACTGCATCATTTGTCCCAGGTTGAAAGAAGAGTTCATCCTTGAACTCGAGTCTTCTTTGAATTGCCTCTGTAAATGTGATGAACATGAAGGACTTCCTTGGCTGTAGCGGCTCGGGAATTCTTCTTCGGCAGTTATGGCTTCTCAGGATGAAGAGTAACTTGTTTTCCATTATGCATGAATGTATATGTGTTGTCACGCATACCATGAGTTCCATGTTTGTCATACATCCATGGGCGGCCTAATAAGATATAACCACTATCCATAGGTAGCACATCACACCAAATTGGATCTTTCTAATTTTCACCAATAGCAAAAGTAACTCTGCAAGTATGTCAAACATGCGCTTGATCACCTGTCATTAGCTATTTGACAAAATAAGGGCGGTTGTGCTTGTAAACTTTCAACTTAAGGCGATCAATGAGAGCTTGAGAGATGAGATTTTCGCAACTTCCTCCATCAACAATTGTGCAATGTTGTCCAAGAACTATTCCTGTAGAACGAAAGATATTTTTCCTCAACCATTTTTTTTCAACAATGGGTGGAGCCTCGTTGATGACATGAAGGCTTTACCATCTTTGTCTGCTTCATACTCTACTGCTTCTTTTGTTTCTTCATTGTCCGGAGGGTCATCTTGTGCGATTGTTTCATCATATGCACCTTCCATTAGGTTCACTCATTTGGAACATTCAAAGGAGTAATGTCTTTTTTGTTTGCAATGGAAACATGTGACCTTGTCGTGATTTTCAGATTTGGAGATAAGTTTTCCCAGTGGATTTAGCATCTTGAAAAGATGAATTCTTTTCGGAGCCCATTTGGTTGCATTAAATTTTTGTACTTGATGATTTGCAATTCCCTCGGCTTTGATAGCATGTCGGCTGAGTTTATCGACATTATTAAAATTTTGGAATGCGAGGATATGTTGAATGTCTATTATTAACCTATTGAAAAATCTATCAATAGCCACATCATCATCTTCATTCAAACCACAATAAACTTGTAAAGTCAAGAATTCTTCAGAGTATTCAACAACTGACTTAGTTCATTGTTTCACGTTTTGAAAGCTTGAACGTAAGTCTTTGGCATAGTTAACGGGGATAAATTTTTGTTTCAAAATATTCTTCATCTCATTCCATGTTTCAATGGGCTTCATATTCTGATTCCTCCTTTTTCTTTGAAATTCAGCCCACTAAGTTGCAGCATAATTGTGAAATTGAGTGGTAACCAGTGTAACTTTGTGGCACTTATTCATTGGCTTGTGTGCAAAAATATTCTTCACATGGACTAACCAATCCATGAATTTAACGGGCTGCAATTTTGCATTATATTCGAGAATCACGAGCTTAATCCCTAAATCTCGATCAACATTATTAATTTCTGTATTTAGTTGATTCCGATTATTTTTCCATTAGCGCTTTCATTATCCGCATGTTGAATTTTTTCCAAATTTGTCTCTCTATTTTCTTGTTGTTGCGGGTGGTTTGCATGCCATCAACCTACGGATAATTATCTACTGGCATTAGCCAAATCTTCAAGTGAAGAAGATGAAGATTCCACATCAACTTGCTTTTTAGGAGGCATTATTTTTAATTGAAAATTAAAATTTGATTGTCCTGATTTGTAGATCTGCACTTCACAATGCAAACAGATGGAAAATCGGACTTTAGATGGTGCCAAAATTGCAAAAACAAGTTCTGAACCTGGATCTCAATGTTCACTGCTTTGTTGGTGAGATAAGATGCCAATACCTTAGATGGCAGAAGGTACAACATTTGACCCAGATCCAAACCAGGCCCAATGCACAAAAGGCAATGGCTGCACATGTCACGTGGAAGTCAAGGATCTTCCAAAATAAAATGGTTTCGACCCTTCTTGCCTTTCTAGCTCTGTGTAGCAAAGGAGGGTGGAGGTGAGGCAGCGAAAGGCATTCGGCTGGCAGAGATGGTAGGTGACTGCGTCTTCTTTGCTGCAACCTTGTAGGAGTCTTAAAGGCTTTGCAGTGGTGCGGTTGTTGTGGTGTTGGCAAAGACAACTATCGATGCCAGTGGCTGGTGGAGCGCGAGTACTTGGTATGTCCTCTCTGTTCTCCTCTTTACTTCTTCTTCTTCCTCTTTTTTTTTTTTGAAGATGGGTAGGCCGAGAAGGGGTGTCGAAGAGGGGGTCATGAAGGGAGATGTCGGTGGTTTTGGGGTTGGGATATGGGTGATGGGACTGAGGAGATTTTATTGGGTATTGTATTGGTGCAGCTCCGGTTGTGAAAAAGTGATAGCAGGATATGGATTTCGGTAATTGGGGAGATTGGGAAGAGGGTTAGCTAGGATGATGCGTTTCACGTTGGGGGCTGTTGGGAATAACGAGGGTCTTCGATTTGGATTTTTGGAATATATTTTGGGTTTTCATTGATGGGTTTGTGACTGAGGGACTTCGTTACAGTGAAAGGGGTTTTTGATCAATTGGTGATGGCGATCGAAAGTGGGAATGGGGATAGGGATAATCACGACGACAGTCAGGGATTGTTCATCTCTGATCCCAAACTGATGTAGGCGTTAGGGTTAGGGCTTGCGTAGGGACATGCCAAAGCACATATCCAAGGATACTTCGAATCGTCAAAAGACTTTAAACACACGGGGACGCACCGCTTGGGGATAAAACCCAATTCTATTAATCAATCCAAGTCTGGCTAATCTGATGTCTACAATGCCATATAAATAATAAAAGCAAACTTAATGCATAAGCAAACCCTAAGCTATTAATAGAAACTTCCCTAATAACAATGTAGTTAAAAACTTACTAAAAAAAAAGGACAGCCCAGTGCACAAGGCTCCCGCATAACGGGTTCTAGGGAGGGCAAGATGTACGCAGCCTTACCTTCATTTTGAAGAGGCTGTGTTTGTGACTTGAACCTGCATCCTCCAGGACAGTACTGGTAAGTCTTTACCATTGGGCCAAGCCGCCCTCTTTAGTTAAAATTCTACTAATAAAACTAATATAATCTTAATCTAACTTGAAGAGGGACCACTTGTGTGCTCATAATACTACATCATGCAGTCTACATATAGGATCCGATTTCAATATAAGATCCTCTGTTTCTACCATTCTCCCATCTATTAACCCTTCCTATCTCCTTCCTCATTAGAAAAAAAAAAAAAGAAAATAACCCTCAGAAATATAAGTAGCAAAAGTAGAAGAGGGAGAGCTTGAGACCAAGAGCGGGAAACTTTTTTGGAGAATTGTGGTGGGTCGACAACTTCATTGAAATGGTGGATGGGCCATCTAACCCATGCAACCTTTGGGTTTTTTGGAACCGAGCTGTGGCCACTACCCTAAGTGCGGATAACATTGGTCCGCCTGTGTGGAGGTTTTCCTATTTTTGTTGAAACCTGTGTTTTTGGTCATAATTTGATCTTCTTGGGCTAGGGTTGCAAATGAGAATTCTCAGTGCAGCGTCCTCATCCATTCTATTTCAAACAGAGTGATGCTGACTCCCATGAAGTTATTTATTTATTTATTTATTAAAATCATGTTGATTTACATGCTTAGCTATTTCAATCTCTCTAACTCAAATTTATCTTTTGTTTTTGTATAATTTAAACTCATTCTAGATGCCATTTATGTTATTTGAGTCTCTAAAATTTGAAGTTTTCATATTCTGTTTCCAGAATGTGATGTTCTTTTGTTGTTATTGATCACTTTTGTCTTGCTTAGCTCATCTCTGATTATTTATGGAATGCTTTCTACAGCCAACGAGCAGTTACTACTGCACTGTGGTGTAACTTCCTTGTATTCTCTTTGAAGTTTGGCGTGTGGCTGGTTACTTCTAGCCATGTTATGTTAGCTGAAGTTGTACATTCAGTTGCAGATTTTGCAAACCAGGTATGTACCGTTAAAAATGCCTGAGATGTTCCTTGTTTATGCATCTCTTGTCATTTGTAACCATTTTTTGGATTTAAGACATCAACTTTTGGCTTCCTCTATAAAACTTATCTTTTCCATCTGATGTTATCAAGGTACAGGTGTTAATTTTAAGAACTTATTCCTGTTGATATTTGTAGGCCCTTCTTGCTTACGGTCTGAGTAGTTCAAGGCGTGCTCCAGATGCTTTGCATCCGTGAGTCTTTTACATTTGATATGCCATGCCCCTCTCTCTTTAGTTTTCAGTTTCAGTTCAATTTGATGATTCAAAAAACCAGAAATCAACTTAGAAATTGGAAGGTCTACCAGAAGCATCATATTCATGCATTGAGTTGGAAAAAAATTGTCTTATTTAACAGCTATGAGGTACATTAAAGGTTTCCTTGTCATAACGTTTATTTAGTCATGCATGGCAGGACTATTTTTTTTCCCCTAGGTTTCTTTGTAATGCCATTTATTTGCTCATGCATTAAAGGATCTAGGATATCAGTATTAAAAGGTTTGGTTATAAAAAAAGTATAAAAAACGTTCCATGTCTTTGTCAACTGTATTTTCACCCATGAAAAAAATTTGAGACTTGAGTCATTTACATGCTTTATCTGTATTCTTCTTCTTTTTTTTTTTTTTGTGTGTGTTTAATTGTCTCCTGTTTGCTTATGGCACAGTTATGGTTATTCAAAAGAAAGATTCGTATGGTCCTTAATATCTGCTGTTGGTATTTTTTGCCTTGGATCTGGTGCAACTATTGTCCATGGATTTCAGAACTTGTGGAGTTCACAGGTAACCTGATATTAAACTATGAAAACTTTTATATGAAATACAAACGTCTGAATGACTTTTTATGGGTTCTAGCCTTCTACTTTCTCTTTATAAAATCTCTTTGTGCTCAGCACACATTAGTAATGTCTATTATTTAATGAGTACGCCTCATTTTAAACAGCCCCCTCCAAATGTTCATTATGCCGCTTTGGTTATTGGAGGTTCATTCGTTATTGAAGGTATGCTGCATGTTAGGAATATCTATTATTTGGAACCAAAATAATCATCTTTTGTTTAACTTAAGGTTTATGTTAGGTGCTTCACTTATTGTGGCTGTAAATGCCGTCAAGAGAGGTGCTGCTGCAGAAGGCATGACAGTGCGTGATTATGTCTGGCGCGGTCATGATCCAACATCTGTTGCAGTTATGACGGAGGTAATTAATTATTGGTCCATATTTTATGCTCAGTATTTGTAGTATATTTACATTACAACAGAATAACTGTAATGTACTATATGAATATTTAGTATACAACATGGATGAATGATGCGATGACGCTTTGATGATGATGGCAACATAGAAAAATGATCATATGTTATTCTGGCTCCAAAGATGGTGCATGGAACCCACCTATTGATCAGTCCAACCCCCTCACCCGCTACCTCCCTACTCATCAGGAATTGGTAGTTTGTGTCTAACATGGCACTCATTTAACCTTCATCTATGTCGGAGATGAATAATGTTAATAGTGCACTTACATAATCATCACACTTTGAGAGAAGCCCACAGCATACTTGGAAGATGCTTATGGTTGCAACCTCAAGGTTTTGTGTTCAAGTCATGTAACAAGGGGCGGACTACATACATCCATGTGGAAGCAAACGCACCCATTGGACCTTGGTCCACTTAATGGAAATTCTGGTTTTGTTTCGAAAATTTACGTAAAAATTGTACGTCTGCCTCCAAAACCCAAATGAAAATTCTATAATTGTTCCCCAAACACCATTGACTGTTTGGGTCTACACCCCTCAAACGAAAACTCTAGGTCTGCCATTGCATGTAACCAATTAGAAAAAGAAGAGGGAGGAGAAGGAAAGGTTTTACGCTTTGAATGCATGGAATTAAAAGTGTACGTGGGGAACATCTTTGGCCCACCATCCACATGATTAACCTCTTTACCCTGTTTCTGGCGCTGATGAAATATGTTTTCTTCTTTGCAGCAGGTACTAAATTTTATTGTTATATTCTACAACTGTATGTCTTACTAGTCCTGCAGTGTCCTGTACTTGTATCTATATCTTGTCTTCTATATTCGGGCACTCCAATCTCTGGACCTGCATAAATACATGGATTGTGCTGGGTATTATTGGTAGGAAAAGGGTCCTACACTTGGTCCATTGATCCACAACCTGCATTGTAATAGGGATGAGGCTGACATTTTTGACATTTCCTTCCTCTTTTTTTTTTTTTTTTGGCTCAGGGTTTAAAACAGTTGGCCGAGTCTGGGTTGACTCGGTGGAAACTGATTCTGATCCTTTACAACTTGTCTAAGTTGCATTTCAACCAAGGTATAAGGGTTAAAAATCCTATATTTCAGCCATTTCTTCCTGTTTTCTCCATTTTCTAATGGCCTCAGCTATGACGATGGTGACGAAGACAGTGAAATTGCTAGAGACGATTGGCAGTAGGAAATGCGGAGAGGGGTTAAGAAAATTGAAGAGATGAAGGAGTTGGAGAAGAAGGCAGAGGTGTTGCAAAGCCAAGCAGAAGGTGGTGGAGATAGAGGAAGAGAAGATTTATAATGGATTTGAGTTTCTTTGTTTTTGGTTGTTAGCTTCATTGGTATCCATACCAGACTTACCTTATCACCTCAGCCATACTTTTGCCTTTTGCATAGCTCCAACATAGTCAATCACTTGGTCGGTGGAACAATACAAAGCAATGATTGCGTATTCGGTTCTCACCTAAGCATTGAGCTTTGGCAAACATGTATCCAATGCTTTTAGGGTCTAGATCTGTAAAATGTAGATATAGATGCAAAAGAAGTGATAAAGATACCAAAGAACATTGGGGCACTATTTAACTTTGGTGGAGAAACAAAAGGGTATGCGACTCGGGCGGTTGGGTCACTCTTGACTTCGTTCAGCTCAGGCTGACTTTGAGTTGAAGTCCTACACTTTAAACCTTGTTTTGGCTACTTCGGGGACTTGAATACACGCTCTCTCTCTCTCTATATGTAAGACCTAACCTAATTGAATAGTATTTAATTATAAAAAAATATATTTTGAATTGTAAGATAAAATAAATTAAATTTGGTGAAATTGACTCACATTTGAACAATTAGTGCAGAAATTTGATTTGGGCATGATTTGGGAACAATAGGACTTGATTGTAATTTTGAGAAAATAGGGGCTTTTTCATAGTTTTGAAAATATGTCAATGTGGGGCTCATTGGATAGGATATTATGCAACTTTCATAAAAGATGTGGACCCATCCGAGTTGGTTTGGTACCTAGTTGTAAGACTTGTAAATGTCACCCATTTTACCTAGAAGGATACCTCTGGGGGACCACTAGAAGCTAATAGGTAGGACCCCATGAATTAGGAAGAAGGCTTGACTAATATTAGTACTCCTAAATCAAGATTTTGGATTCAATTAAAATTAGAATTAGAATGAGGGCTAGATCTAAAAAGTTCTCACTTAACTCAAATTAGGACCTGCATTAACTTAACAATAAAAAAAAGGGTTGTATGACCACCCATGCCACTTGTGCGCATAACTCCCAAAAAGGATTCGGCAGCCATCTCTCCCTTTCCCCACTTGATGCCTCTCTCTCTCTCTCTCTCTCTCTCTCTCTCTCTCTCTCTCTCTCTCTCTCTCTCGGTAAGATCTCTCTCTTTCTTCCTTTTCTCTAGTGATTTCTCTAGTCATCTCCTTAATAGCATGGAACCCAATCTATTCTCTTTGCCGTAATTAGGGCTGGAAAATTGGGGAAAACATGTGGAATTGGTGAAATCGATGAAGGGTTTTAGTTTTGCACAAAGACTTACTTTGATTTCAACTTGCTGATTTATGCTTGTTTTGTCCTTGATTCAGTTTTATTCTGCTCTTAGAAAACCTAATTCAAGCCTTGGAACCAAAGCACTTCTTATAAATAATGAGAAAAGGCTCAAACCCTAAGAACTCAAGAATTTTGCATTTTATTTAATTAATTAGAATTTGGAAAGGGGGAGGACCTGCTGGCTGTGAGCCCTATTGGACCCAACATCGCTGGTTGAATATTGGGTACAGGCTCCATTGATTGATCAACCCATATTCTTTGGGCTTCAATTGGTTTGTCCCTAGATAATATGTACAGCCTCCATTGATTGATCAACCCATATTCTTTGGGCTTCACTTGATTTGTCCCTAGATAATATGCACAGCCTCCATTGATCGATCAACCCATATTCTTTGGACTTCGATCGGTTTTGTCCCTAGATAATACGCACATTAGGGGCCGTAATGATAGATGATTTCCGCTTATGTAAATATGTTCCTAAAAGTCTAAAATTTGGCTCTCTTTAATGCTTTCCTAGCATCATAGCCCATGTTGAGCACATTCACAATTTTCTACACTTTCATTTGAAAAATTATATATTAAAATAATAAAGATCATAATTATAAATTAAAAACTCATTCAATTAAAAAATATAATCTATATAAAAAATATCATTTAGTTTTTATAATAAAAAATAAAAATTGATTTGATTTCATCTGTATAGACTATCCGAGATCTAATGCACAAAATCATTTATTTTAAAAAACTCAATAGGCTTAAATATAGTCATTGATAGGAAGGATGCTATAACTATGTGTAATAATAAAAAACAGAAGTTCTATTAATTTTCAGATAGAAGATAAATAAAAAACTAATAACAAAAAATACAAACAAGATCATACATTTTCTACTTTCCATTAATTTTTTAGATAGAAAAGAGATAAAAAAATATGCTAAATTATATCATCCTTGAATAAACTCAACTTTGCTAATTAAAAAACCTTATTCCCAATCTCAGAAAATATTAACTTTAAATTTGAAATCCGTAATCCAAGTTCTAAAAATCTGTAACCCCAAAATTAAAAAATTTTCAATTCCAGAAATCCCTAATCCTAGCTGAAATTCCTAATCAGAATTGAAAAACCCTATTCTGAATTTCAGAAGTCACTAATGCCAAATTTGAAATTCCTAATAGAAAATAAGAAGTTTTTAATCCCAAAGCCAAAATATTTTCAATTTTAAAAGTCTTCAACCACAAATTAAAATCCCCTAATAAGAAATCCATAAATCCTTAAACCCAGATTTGAAATCCTTATTCAAAAGTCTATAAAATTTTAAGCCAAAAGTTAAAAAAACTAAAAACGACCCAGTTTTGGCATCTCTACCACTAAATTCAAGCCCGGCTAGCTCGTCTTTCAAAATCTAAGTCTCAAGTTGGTCTGGTCCATAGTCATCCCTCCATGATAAGTATTAAGGAATCTAGATCATATAGGGGAGTTAAATTGAGCAATCAGTTGCCCAAATAGGACCTTAATTTTCAAATCAAATCGAAATCGAGCACGATCTCTTTTTTATGTACTTGCATTTAAAAACTTGCATGTTAAAACAATGAAGGCCATAAATTAGAAATTAAACATGTATTCAATTACAAATAGAGGAATTCTTTAGTTGATCACATCTGTAAACTAAACATCCACCACCTAATCACAATTCCATCATGTGTTCAATTGAAAGACATAATCCGTGCCTCTTGAAATGAAAATTTAGCATGTCATTAGAGTGGTTGAAATTTATTTTGAACGGTTCAAGTTATAATTATGTGGAACCCATGATAGATTCCTTGAGACTTATAAGTTCACATATAATAGTTGCAAACAAAGAACCAAACTTGTATTCATCACCACCTAATCACATTTCCATTATGCACTCAATTGAACGGTTGGATCCATGTCTATTAAAGTTAAATTTTAGTATAAGTCAGTAGAGGGGTTGATATTCATGTTGAACAGTTTGGATTATTATTATGTGGGGCCTATGATAGATTTCAAAAAACCTATGAGTTCACCCATAAAAACTGCACAACACCACCTAGTCACAACTATCTTGTGCTTAATTGAATAGTGGGATCCATTTTTATTGAAATTAAATTTTACTATATGTCATTGGAGGGGTTAACTTTCAGTTTATACAATTTGGATTATCATTATGTGGGATCGATGATATGTTCTCGGAGACTTGTAAGTTCACATATGATAGTAAGAAAAGAGATAACCAAATTCGCATTCATTACCACCTAATCACATTTTCATTATGCGGTCAATCGAACGGTGGGATCCACATCTATAGAAGTTAAATTTTAGTATATGTCAGTAGAAGGGTTGATATTCATTTTGGGGATTTTGGATTATCATTATGTGGGGCCCATGATAGATTCCAAGCCACCTATAAGTTCACATATAATATTTGCATATGTAGAACGAGAATCATCTCATCACCAACTAGTCACAATTCGATTTTGTGCTCAATTGAATAGTAGGATCCATGTTTATTGAAATTAAATTTTACTATATCTCATTGGAGGGGTTCACATTCATTTTAAACAATTCAGATTATCATTATGTGGGGACCCAGATAGGTTCTCGGGGACTTGTAAGGTCACTTATAATAACTAGCAAATAGAAAACCAAATTCACATTGATCACTACCTAATCACATTTTCATTATGTGCTCAATTGAACGGTAGGATCGATGTCTATTGAAATGAAAATTTTTATATCATTGGAGGGGTTGACAGCCATTTTAAATTGTTTGGATAATCAGTATGTGGGGCCCCCGATAAATTCCTAGAGAGAGAGAGAAACTTGAAAGATGTAGATCGTGTAAGGGCTATTGGTGATGTATCTTTGTGGGAATGAGTTGGTGTGGGTTCTGATTGCATTAAGATTTATCTTCTTATCTAGTTGAGACTATTCTCATTTGAAAAGATAAGAAAAAATCAAAATTTAAAACTAAAATTGAGAGTGACTTTGAAGTAGAGAACGAGAATCATCTCATCACCAACTAGTCACAATTCGATCTTGTGCTCAATTGAATAATAGGATCCATGTTTATTGAAATTAAATTTTACTATATCTCATTGGAGGGGTTCACATTCATTTTAAACAATTCAGATTATCATCATGTGGGGACCCAGATAGGTTCTCGGAGACTTGTAAGGTCACTTATAATAACTAGCCAATAGAAAACCAAATTCACATTGATCACCACCTAATCACATTTTCATTATGTGCTCAATTGAATGGTAGGATCGATGTCTATTGAAATGAAAATTTTTATATCATTGGAGGGGTTGACATCCATTTTAAATTGTTTGGATAATCAGTATGTGGGGCCCCTGATAAATTCCTAGATATAGAGAGAGAGAGAGAGAAACTTGAAAGATGTAGATCGTGTAAGGGCTACTGGTGATGTATCTTTGTGGGAATGAATTGGTGTGGGTTTTGATTGCATTGAGATCTATCTTCTTATCTAGTTGAGACTATTCTCATTTGAAAAGATAAGAAAAAAATCGAAATTTAAAACTAAAATTGAGAGTGACTTTGAAGTAGAGTGCAATTCCATCAAATTGAGACTTGATTTCCAAATCAAATAGCTTGAAAATCATATATATATATAAATTGATTATGAAACCCTTGCACACTAAATGTTTGAATAAATGCTTCAATGGCTGGAAGAACTCTGGATCCTATAAATCCACGGAGGTTCTTGGTTCACTAGAACTAGCAACATGTGATGGAGATAAAGAGATGCCACTTGTTGGCCATGAGCCCAAAAGGGGACCCACACCGTGGCTGACCGAGCATGGTTTGGCCATTGGTGAGGGCTTCTCACCCTCAATTCCTAAGAATTTATGGTTTTGGGTATCCTTCTGTATGAATGAATTTTTGAAGTGTGAATTCTGTTGTCCTCTCGGGGTGTTTGGAAACCAAAGATTACTAAAGATTTAAAGATATTTTTTTTATGTAGTAGATAAAAGTAGTCCATTTTTATTTTGTACTGTTTGGAAAGTATAGATTATAAGTTACAATGTGGGGTTTTCTTGAGAAATAGTGGATATTTCTCTCTTTAGGGGAGGGGTGAATATTGTAGATTACAATATATAAGGTTTTCTTTAGAAATAGTGGATATCGCATTATTTTAGAATATGTAGAAATATTCTACAATTCCCAGAAACTAAAAGTATAACTATTAAAATCTGCAAAAGTTGCCAAACGCCAAAAATAATGAAGTTTTATAATATATGATAAAAAAAAATCTATCAATATTTTAATCTACCTATATTTTATTCTGCTTGTACCCAAACACCCGTTAATCATGTTAAATATTAATTGTAATTGTGGATCATGCTTAGTGTGATGTTGATAATTAAGGTTTCAGATTTTGCATACCTTGGAGTTAATCATAATGTGTCAAACTAGCATTGATTAATTTACCAACACAGCACATGCGAAAGGGAATCAAGAGCTTCCATTTCAATCTCTTCTTCTTCTCCTTCTTCTTCTTCTTCTTCTTCTTCTTGTATATGAGCTGAAACAACTGCAGCCATGGAAGCTCTCCTCCCTTTCTCCTCACTATCTCTCCACCTCTCCAAATCCCCACCCAAACTCTCAATCCCCTTTGGAAAACCCACCTTCCATCTTCCTTTCTCGCAGCGACCCAAGTCCCAAATCTCCTCAAAATGCAGAAGAAACCTGGAATTTAGTGTTTCTGCTACCTCCTCTCCCTCTATCTCATCTATTCCCACAGACCCAACTGCCCCAAAGTGTGAAATCCAAGAATCTGACGAGAAATTTGACTAGCTCTCCAATTGGTACCCCATGTTGCCCGTCTGTGATTTGGATAAGAGGGTCCCATATGCGAAAACAGTGTTGGGTCTTGAAATTGTTGTTCGGGGGGACAAGTTGGAGGGGAAGTGGCAGGTGTTCGACAATAAGTGCCCCCACCGCCTTGAGCTGCTCTCCGAGGGGCGGATTGATCAGTGTGGGCGGTTGCATTGCATTTATCATGGGTGGTGCTTCTACGGTGCTGGCGATTGCAAGCTCATTCCTCAGGTGCCCCTGGATGGCCCGCCGGTAAACTTCATGGAATGGCATTGATCATTCCTTTTTTTGTTATGGAATTGAGCTTCTATTCATGAAACTGTCTGTCTGAATTCAATTGATGCATTTCTTTGATTTTTTTTCATTTTTTATGTTATAGTTGTTTAATTACTTGTGGTTTGTGGGAGATTATTTTGTGATTGATGTTAGACAGTTCTCTCTAATAGGATTGATGTAGACCTTTAAGTTTGTTACAATTTATGATGAATGGTGTTTCCTCAATGCAATTAGGCTGTGTTTGGATGGAAAAGCTTGACTTGGATTGTCATAATTAAGGTTGAATCAGGTGTACCACTTCATATTAGGGTGAAGAGTGGATCCTAAATTGTGATTGCAATTGTATTGATAGAGTTTGATTAGAATAAAATACATTGGCAATGCAATAGGGAGAGAGAGAGAATTGGAAAATTATCATTGAAACTTAATTATTCCTTGCCCTCCTATTCATGAATAGAAAACAAATATATGTTTTGCTCATGTTCAGTTTTCTCCTTTTATATCCTTTCTATTCATCACCATTATTATCAAAACGTTATCCCATCTATTGAGGTCAGGTTTGTGAGTTTTTAAAAAAAGGAGGTTTAGCTGTTGTCTTATACAAAATGTCCCTTCTATCTTTGTGGGATTTTATGGTTTCTTTTTTATATCCAACTCAAATCCTCCATTTTATTCAGTTGTTGCTCTTGGGTATTGAGATCTTTGTTGAATGGAGCTGGATGTTGGGCAAACAAGGAACAAGAATGTGGCAAATGCACATGTTGCTAAGAAGTGAGTGCATGCTAAGATGTGCTTGTGGAGTAGAAGGAATATAGAATTAGAAATGGAAACATGACAGGCAACTCATGGGTAGCTCTGATATAAGAGGAAATCAAGAAAAGCCACTTGAGATGGTTCCAGATTGTAATTGCATGATCAAGAACACTCTTGTACAATGTATTGAAGGGTTATAACTCTAGGGGAAAGGAAAGACCAGTGAAGAGTGAAGACCTAGAATGTAGTGAGGAAAATTCAGGTGGATTGTGGGCTTAATGAGAACATGACTTTAAATAGGATTCGAAGGAAAAATAGAACTCACGAAGCTGAAGTCAGATAGATGAGATGAGGCTTTAATGACGATTATGATGATGATGGTTTGGAATTGTTAGATTGAGAAGATTCTATGAATGTATGGGTCTTGAATGCATAGCCGCGTTTAGCTCCATTCTGGTCAAACTTATGAGGGTGTAATTTTGGAGTCTCTTGACCCTAATACATCATTAGGATTTGATTTCCACGAACCTTTGGCATGTTATACCCTTAAGACTTGATAAAATTTGGAAAATTGGAGTTGAACCTAGGTTTGAGCACCTGCATAATAACTAAAACTAAAGGGACCAGCGGTAGGTAAGTTTTAGGCTTGACCTTCACCTACAGGTCTCCAGGAAGCATGGATGGGGATTATGTGAAATTAAGGGTATGATTTATAGGATTGTTAGGCACCCAAATTACCATCAAAAGCACCAATAGTAGTAACCTTGATTGAATTTGGAGGAATTGTATTCCTTCAAATTTAGTTTAGGACCAATGAGGGGTGTCTAGGATTCTATTATATCATTGGGCTAAATTGGCATGATGACATACATGTGGAAGATTATCCAAAGACATAGGCTTCACATTATCACTATTTTTGATTTGCAATGAGTCTTGTTGTAGAAGTGTGTTTAGGGTTTTCTTAATTATATGCCTAATGGCATGCATCCCTCTTGTATGAGAGTAAGGGGCTTGTCACTTACGTTATTCCATGAATTGAACTAAGGACCTAGATGGGCTTGGTTGTTTTCATCATCATTATCATCATCAGAGCCTTGTCCCAACTATGTTGGGTTCAGCTACATGAATTCTATTTCTTCATTTCGATCTAACTATTTCTTCATGTGATAAATTTTGTTGAATGTAGATTGGCTCAAAATTAATCACATATGCTAGGTCTGGCTTATATTTCCTTAATATAGACACATGAAAAACATCATGGACTCCTACATGAATAAGTATTGCATCTCTTGACATGCCCCATGATTTTGAATGGACCAATATACCTTGGGCTCAACTTCCCTTTCTTACTAAACCACCTCATTACCTCATTCATTTGAGAAACTTTGAGAAACACAGAATCTCCTACAACAAATTCTAACTCTCTTCGATGCTTGCTTGCATAACTCTCCTATTAGTTCTGCACTGTCTTTAGTTTATCCCTTATTTTCTGAATATTATAAGTAGAACTTTGCGTCCTATTAGGACCCAGAAGTTTCCTTTCACCAACCTTTTCCCAACAAACAGGAGATCGACAATTTCTTCTGGACAATGCTTTGAATGAAGCCATTTGAATGCTAGAGTGGTAACTATTATTGTAAGGAAATTCTATTAGTAGCAACTGTTCATCCCAATTGCCCTTGAAATCCAACGCGCAAGCTCTAAGTTTATGTTCAAGTGTCTGGTCGGTCCTTTCTATTTATCCATCCGTCTGGGGGTGATAAGCTGTACTAAAGCTTAATTGAGTGCCCATAGCTTGCTTTAAGCTCTTCTAGAATTGCAATATAAACCTACTGTCTCTATTGGACACCATTGACATAGGCTAGGAAGCACAGGTGCTTGAAAAATCTACACGTACACATACCAGGTACGTGTATGGGTATGGTGGAATATGTACCGGTATGGTCAAACGTACCCGGTACTCTTTTGACTTTATGGGTATGTATCCGGTACACAGCCGGTACGTACTTGGTATGTACCGGTACGTGTACTGCATTTTTTAAACTTTTTATCTTAAAAAAAAGCTAAAGGGCCTAAATGTAAAATTGGTTTTCTTTATAATCTTCAGCTTCAGCGAGCAAACCCTAATTTGCCGCTCAGAAAAATGGAAGAAGTAAAAGAGCGAGAGAAGGAGAAAGGAGGAGGAGGAGGAGGAGGAGGAGGCTCATCGAAGCCCTAATTTGCCAGAGCCCTAATCTGCTCTACCTTTGCTTCTAAGAAAAACGGAAGAAGGAAAAGAGCGAAAGAAGAAGAAAGGAGGAGGAGGAGGAGGAGAATAAGAGAAGAAAAAGAAGAAAAAGACGAAGAAGAGGAGGAGGTGGAGGCTCATCATTGAAGGGGAGGCTCCTCTGGAAATAGGAAAAAAAAAAAAGCAAGAGAGGCACAGGAAGGAAAAAAAAATGCAGAAGAGGAGGAGGAGGAGGCGAATCTGCTGCACCCACACATCCACCACGTCCGCCGCTGCACATCCGCCACTACACATCGGCCACTACAAATCCACCACAACTGCAGGACTGAGGTCCTTTTCCCTTCTTTCTTTTTTTTCCCCCCTGCTCTGCTCTGTTGTGAACCCATGCTGCTCTGCGTAATTTTTTTTTCCTGTTGATGGTTGTTGCTCTGCTGCTGTAATTTTTTTTCCTTGCTCTTCTTTTCTTTGCTGATGGGTGTTTCTCCGCTGCTAAATTTTTTTTCTGTTTTAATGATGCCCTGTTGATTTGCGTTTCCTTTTTTTATTTTTTTTATTTTTATGCTCTGCTTTGCTCTGCTATTAGTTGTATTTTCTTCTTTTTTTTTTCTTCTCTGCTCTATTGCTCTGCATTTGTTGTTTTTTTTATTTTTTATTTTTTTATATATGCTCTGCTTTGTTGTTACTTTGCTGTGGTATTTTCTTTCGTTTTTTTCCCTGCTCTGTATGTCTATTGCTTAATTTTCTTTTCTTTTTCTTTTTCTACTCTGCTGTTGTTGTTGTCCTGCTATTTTTTTTTCCGCTCTGCCGTTTGCCATAGCTGCTGTTGTTGCTTTTTTTTTTTTCTGTCATTGCTGTTGCTCTGCCATTTGCTGTTGCTGTTTTTTTAATTATTAGCCTGTTACATTATTAAAACTTTTAAAAATATAATTTTTAATGGACGTACCCAGCCATACCCGTATCCTGTTTTTTTTAAGGATTTTGCTGTATCAGCGTACCCGTACTGCATATGCACCGGTACCCGTACCGTTCTTACACCGGTACTCATACCGTTCCCGCACTGGTACCCGTATCGTTACTTGTGTTTCCTAGGACATTGGTATTCCATGCAACCTCACAATCTCGTTTACATTTCTTGCTTCATGGTGATATTATCTATAACTGGTAAGAAATGTGCTTACTTGGTTAGTCTGTCCACAATCACGCATATTACTTTATTCTCTTGCTGATACCTTGGAGATCCAAAACTAAAGTCCATGGTGATATACTCCCACTTCCACTCAGGAATCGGTAATGGTTGCAATAATCCTCCCAGTCTCCTGTGGTCAACTTTTACCTGTTGACATGTGATACATCTAGATGCAAATTTAGCTACATTATTCTTCATGCCGATCTAGCAAAACGGTATCTTCAGGTTTTGGTACACCTATGTGCTTCTTGGATGAATAGTATAATGATTAACGAGTATGATGAGCTTCCTTCAAAATGTCATCTTTGATTTCCCAATTGTTTGGAACTCATAGTCGGCCTCTGAAATACAAGGTGCCATCTACAATAGAGAATTCTGGTTCATTGTCCATCTGATCAAACTTTCTACCAATGCTGGGTTGTCTCTTTGATGATCTTTGATTCTCTAAATTAACTCTGGCTGAACCTCGAAGCTTCCCAAGAATACTTTATCTCCTATTGGCCACATATTCACATCCAAGTCTTTAATTTCATTGAGTGATTTCCATTCTGCAATCAAGCAAGCCATCGGAAACTGAATTGACTTCCTATTTAGAGTGTCTGCAACCTTGATTGCTTTGCGACTTTGCCTGGATGACAAAAAAAAAAATAGAGAAGCCATAATCTTTTAAGAATTCCATCCACCTTCTCTGTCTCAAATTCAAGTCCTTCCATGAGAAAACATATTTGAGGCTTTTATGACCCGTGTAGACTTCAAACTCTTCCTCGTACAAGTAACATCTCCACAATTGTAATGCGAAACCACCATTGCCAATTCAAGATCACGAGTCGCGTAATTGTGTTTGTGAACCTTCAGTTTCCTTGGAGCATTATTGATCACTTTTCCATGCTACATTAGTACACATCCCAAGCCATGAAGAGGTGCATCACAAAAAATCACATATCCTCTTCTTGATGGTAGAGTCAAAACTAGGGCAGTTGTCAGTTTTTCCTTTAGCTCTCAAAAGCTTGCTCACATGCTCATTCCATAAGAAAGGGACATCCCTGTAAGTATGCCTAATCAATGGACCAGCTATTGTAGAAAACCCTTTTGCAGACCTTCTATAATATCCTGCTAGCCTTAAGAAACTCTGGACCTCCATCTGATACTATTGGTAATGACCTATACTTTTGCTGGATCTACAAACAGTACTCTTGAAATCATGTAACCCAAGAATGTCACCTGTTCCAGCCAAAAGCCACACTTAGCTTAGCATACAACTGATGGTCTTTTGATAGCTGCAATCAAGTATGCAGATGGTCCCCATGATCATCTTTATTCTTGGAATAGATTAGTATATCATCAATCAAAATTACCACAGATTGATCTAGATGAGGCTTGAAGATCTGATGGTCTCTTAATAGCTGCAATCAAGTATGCAGATGATCCCCATGATCATCTTTAACCTTGGAATGTATTAGTATATCAGCAATGAAAGTTACCCCAAACTGATCTAGATGAGGCTTGAAGATCTTATTCATGATCGCCATGAGTGTTGCCGGTCCATTTGTCAATCCAGCTGGCATAACCAAGAATTCATAGTGGCCATATCTCGTCTGGAAAGCCATTTTAGGAATTATCTTTTTCTCTTTACCTACAATTGATAATATCCGGACCTCAAGTCAATCTTGGAGAAATACTTTGCCCTTGTAACTGATCAAACAATTCATCAATTTGAGGCAATAGATTCTTATTCTTGATAGTGGCCTGGTTAAGTTGGCGATAATCAATACCCATTTGCTCGACCCATCTTTTTTCTTTACAAACTACACTTGCATTCCCCATGCTGAAACATTGGGTCTAATAAGTCCTTTCTCAAGTAACTCCTGTAATTGTTCCTTAAGCTTCTTCAATTCCGTGGGTGCCATGCGATACAGTGCTTTCAAAATAAGCACAGTCCCCTGTACCAACTCGATGGAAAAATCTACTTCTCTAACTGGCAATGACCCTAGCAAGTCATCTAGAAATTTATTGAGAAATTCTCTAACAAGTGGAATATCTTCAAGTACTGGTTTTTGCTTCTCCTCCGAGATGAAAGGTATAAAACCATCACACGCATTCCTCAACAATTTACTTGCCTTAATGACTGAAATAACTCCAGTCTTAACCGGCTTCCTCTTTTCCATTACACAAACGTTAGTAAAGCTAAGTTAAATTGAACCCAGATCAAGTTCTTTGATCCTTGATATTGAAAAGCATGCCGCTTACAGTTGAACATGCCTTTGTATAATATCATCATCAAGCCTGCCTTATCCCATCTCTTTGGGTCCAGCTTTATGCTTTCTGGTTCTGCTTCTCTATTCAACCTTATTTATTAAATAATTCATATTATATGAAAAAAAAAATGCTGGTCTACACTGAGATTTATCTAATGGGGAATTCTGTTCTGGAGATCCATTGTAACTTACATTAGTTTATTGTACATGCCTCTTATTTGGAAATTGAAATTAGATATTTTTAGGCCAACTCATTTTTTATGGGTTGAGATCCATGTTTCTTTTATTCTAATACATAATATCTGCATTATTTTCTCACAACCAATTGTCATTACAACCAATCTTGATGTGCAGGATGGTGCCGCTGTTACTGGTCTTGCTATTGCTGGAGCATCATTGGTGGCTGTAAATATGACAGGGAATGCTATATATGACCCGATTGGTTCTATAGTTGTCGGAAACTTGCTCGGGATGGTACGTAGTACTCCTTGCCGACCATCTTAAAATTAATCTCAAATTGTTGAATAATCTGGTCCATCAATTGTACATATTTTCCTTACTAGAAAAAATAAAAATCAGATGGACATATTTAAACATCTCCATATTATACTGTGGATCCACAATTACTTTCTTCCCAGGTCCCTGAAATATTGCAGTGCTTCTTGGACCTATTGATGGAAATGGAGGCTTTTGATTAGTATAACAAGCAAAGAAGGTGAAGATTTTGGATTAATATGGAAAATGGATTCTAGCCTTAGAGGTGCTCCAGAATATTTTGGAGGCTTGTGGCAGGTTTATTACTGTTGACCGAACTGGGCCCAAGACTAGGCTGTTCTAGGCTATTTGAAGTTTCAAATCCTGGTTTGGGGCTAAGTTGCAGTGTAGACACGTGTTAGAATGCGACGCTTGTATAAGATGCCTGATTTGGCAAATCCCAGATGTTTGACATCATATTTAAATCAGTAAATAAATTATTTGTTTGACTAAAAATAATAACAAAAAGTAACACAATAAGTTGCATATTCTTTTGATCGGTAAATAAATTAGAAATCTCACTCTAAACTCTAGGAAATTGAGTAGGACCTCTGCCTCTATCGATTCTTCCAGCCCAAACGTGCTTAAAAAAAGTAAGACATCTCCATCATTCTTCAAAACCACTCCCTACGGGCTTTGGTTTTCCTGCACTAGTCATGTATGTTAAAGTTCATCCTTCCAAAAAAGGGAAAAATTCATCTTCACCTATCTGATTTAATTATTCCAACATCAATGCAACTCCAATTCTCTTAAAGGAAAGTCATGTCAAGTTAGGAAACATCGAAGACACCAGAATCAAACAGAAGATTGTCGCAAAGAAATTGGGAGTGGAAAATGTGATGCTGGAGTTTGGTGGAAACACTGTTTCTTTTGAGAAATTATGCCATGATGGTCTTTATATGATTCTTACATTCTATAGTAATTTACTTTAATGCCCCTTCACAACTCTTTACTATTGGGTAAAGTACAAGGGTGACAAAGGCAAAAACGTAGTATAGCACAGTATACATTTACAAGTATACGATGTTAAGTATTAAATACTTCCATGAATGCATCATGAATACATGTGCCTTCAGCTGGACTATGACTGTCCACAGGCATACTGTATTTTCTAGTTTTATATGCTAAAGATAAATTTTATGGAAGAGAAAAGATGAGGTTACAGTTAATCCAAAGGAAAACTAAAATGTACAGTACATCATACACTAGCTTAGGGCAGTTGGCCTTGTCTTTGGCTGACTCGCCACTACAGTGTTTTTTCTTAATCATGCAACTGGTTTTGATTTATATGTTGCAGGTCGCTATATTTCTTATCCAAAGAAACCGACATGCCCTGATTGGTAGGGCAATTGATGATTATGATATGGAAAGAGTGCTTCGTTTTTTAAAATCTGATCCGGTGAGGGTAGTTCTATCATAAAACTTGTTATTGATTTTCAAGTTCTCAGTCATTCTATAGCTTGTCAATGCTATCAACGTTGATTTCCTGTTGCACAGGTTGTGGATGCTCTATATGATTGCAAAAGTGAGGTTATTGGACCTGGATTCTTTCGATTTAAAGCAGAAATTGGTATTTTTTTTTATGTTCATCATTATCTTTTTACGGAGTCTGTCATAAAGAAAAAAAATCTTTTGAAGGGTCATTTGTTTTGCACCATTTACATAAGTAAATGGGCCTTAATGTGTAATGGGTGTCGCGACACTGGAATGGATTAGAGAAATTGTGCATGCCTCCTGAGGCGCGACGATGATTAAGATGATGATGGTGATGAGATTTTCATAGGTTTTTGCTGTGAGGATCACTAAGAGAGTCCTCTATCACAAGTCAGAACGGTTATGTGGAAGCGTATAGCAAATTACATTCAGTTCAATGACAAGGCATGGTTAAGTAAAATAGACAAGCATCAGAGTGCAATGGATCCAAGATAAGGGCATTTCTTTTAACTTTTAATATTTACAATCCAAAATGTTACCTTTATACATATACCAACATAAACGGTCGAATAGACTAATATAACCCCAAAATAAACCCAGAATAGAACAAAAGGTAACAAAATATAACAAAATGTAACCCTCCCCAAGATATGTATGAACGTGAAGCTCCGAATTCGGTTCCCGACATCTAAATGACGTCGTCTGTTCACTAATCCTCTATGGGTTGTGGCTCCTGTGCTGCCTCCATGCACTCCGGCGTAAGGGCAAGGGCATTGTTTCTTGAACACCAACGTGAGAGGGTCAGATGCGATGATTTGGCAAGAGATTAAAAACAGTATACAATAAGATTGCACCAATCAGAGCTTCCAAAATCGGAATCATATCAAAATCGTTCATACCCATGAATTGAATTGAATTGCAAATCGTAGTATTTTTTATTTTCCTAATAAAAAAAGAAAAATAACTATTGGTAATGCTCCATTTTCCCATTATAGCAGTATAAATACAATAACAAGTCTATCATACAATCATATCAAGAATGTCACTACATATTAATATATATATGATAAATGATGTATAAATAGTTAAATAAGTTTAAGATATCAATATTTTTTTATTATCTTTAAATCAAAAAAGAAAAAGAAAAATAAAAAATAAAATCCAAACCGTTGATCTTACATGGTAGGATCTCGTGAAGTTAAGAAACTATTCACAAAGGAAAAATACCGAATAGATTGAAAAAGGAGGATAAAAACAAGCATCATATGCACAGTCGAATGTTTTAATTAAATGCATGTTCTTCATTCATCTTTAAAATTTCATTAAAGCTGCAAAAAATTTTTAGGAGGTTTTGTTAACTACTAAATAACCTTTTAAAAATAGAAGTGCTAAAAGAAAAAAAAAGAAAAAAAGAAGAAAAAAAATGCAAAAAGATTATTAATATTGACTTACTGGTTGTAGCTATTTTTGCTTAACCGAATCACTTGAATCGTAAGATTCGATGAAACTAGTATCAAATCATAGGATTCACACTTAAATCCTAAGTTTCATTTGTAAATGGGATTCGTTACATAGATACGAATCATTTTCCTTAAGGGGTTGTTTGGCATTTACGCATGGGATGCGTAAATTCATTTATATATGAAAACGTTAAGTATGTCAATGCTGAGTCTGTAAGCTTTACACATGCAGTTTTATTTAGGATGTTTGACAACTAGCATAATTTTCATATGATTTATGCATGTGAATCATTTTACCATGTTTGTTTCAAAGACATGCATAAAATTGAAATAACAAAAAATGTCTATAGTATTTGGCATCCTATATAGCTTGTGGCCTTGGGTCAGGCAGGATTGGTCTGTACTGGACCTGACTTGAACTGCTTCTGGACTGCTGGATTGGGCTTCCCTATGGACTGGGTGACGTCAACCTGACCTGGATTGAACCTGGGTCTACTGAACTGCTGGGCTGGGCTGGGCTTCTCCACTCTAGATCAGGTCCAACTTGATCCGACCTGGAATAGACCCAAAACTACATCTTCTTCTACAAGTCCCTATTCAATTCTGAAACACTGACAAAACCTCTGCACCTAGACCTTCTTCCTTGGCGTTTATGTCTGGGTTCTGCAACCAGAATTGTAGATAGAGAACCATTAGGCGCTTTCTTTCTCCGGCCATGACAATGGCGAAGATGATGGGCGGTCTCCCTCTTTGTTTCACTGCAGAACCGAACCCGAATCTAAATGCAGAGAATTAGGTCTCCTCTGTCTTCTAGTGTTCTCCACTAATTAGCCCACCTTTTTCTTAGAGATGGTCCGGATCATTTCTCCAAAATGAAAAACCGAAAAATCACTTTCTTTCATCTCTATGATTTTGTTTGGAGAGAATTGAACAGCAACCCAATTTAAAAAAAGAGAAAGATTCTTTTCTTCCACTACTTGTCACAAAGATGAGCCTCCTCACCTTTAATGGGAAGGACATGCAACTTTTTTTGTTTGTATCCACAGATTAAAACAAAACCCTCTCTTTGTGTGCTAAATTCAGACAAACCGACAGAGATTTTCCTATTCCTTCAACACTTTGACACAAAGTTCTCTTTGAATAGAATTTGCTTCTGATCTTTCGCCATCTTTGAGAGATTCCCCAAGACATAAGAAAACGTTACACTCTTTTTCCTTGGAACAAAGATCGATCTCCACCCACAGAGCTACTCCAAACCGATCTGAATGATCAATGGCCCTCAAGAGATTTTCTCTTCTTCTAGGAATGGCCAACAACAAAGAATTTTAGAATCTATACCATCTATTTTGATCACAGCCCGTCACAATGACCATCGATCCTTTTCTTCTCCGATGATAGTGGGCAGCATAAAAAATCGTGAGTCTGGTCCTTTTCTTCAGTTTTTGTGTGTGTGTGTGTGAGAGAGAGAGAGAGAGAGAGAGAGAGAGAGAGAGAGAGAGAGAGAGAGGTGCAGGAGTCTCCACTATGGTAAGAGTAGGGAGTAATGAACATAAAAACTTCAGAAGTAACCGAGTTGGGTTTTTCTATGACGGAATGATCTGTCCTTGGACCGTCTACATTTTTTGATGCGGTTCCTTTTCATTTTTCTTGCACATGCGATTCCTTTTACACCACCTATTGGGATGTGAAAATATGAGTGTGAAATTAAACTCATTTACACGTCATTTTTTCGTGCAATTTTCACTTGTGATGTGTAAATAATTGGATATAGACATAATGCTACATAATCTTTACACATGTGGGTCATTTACATATGGAAATGATCTTAGCCAAACAACCCCTAAGATTTAGGATACAAATCATAGGATTTTGATAGCTATGGCAGCGAGTAGATGACAATATTTCAGGATTTGATGAAGGCATGAGCAAGGTAAGCTGGGCATTTTGTGCATACCTGAAAAGCAGTAAGCATATAAGGATTATATTAACCAAGCATGATAAATCGACACGATATCTAGTTTTGACAGACCACTTCAGCTAAATTCTCAATCACAGTATACTTTCATGGCCATAATGCTAATCAAGGATTAAAATAGCAGTTGCGGTGGGCATAGCGGCTAGTGGCTAAAATGCTACGTAGTGGGTGATCTGTAGCGATTACGATGATACGTAGCAGTGTTGTTTTGAATATTGTATAATAGCTAATCTTGTGTTTTCGTAGTGATTTGAAACCATGTAAGGTTAGAGACCACTGTAGAAAAGACTATTGAGGACAAGAAATAGGAAAAATAATTTTTAAAATTAAAATTGCTACGCGCTGCTAGGTTTTAGACCGTTGCCGCTATTTTCAATACAGCATTGCGGCCTCAACTGTTATGGCGGATAATGGCAGCGATTATTTTGAACCATGACAATAATAACGATAAAGCCAACTCTTGGTTACTACTGCGTGACTAGAGTGGAGTGCGATAACAATAACAATAACGATAATCCATCTGTAGTGGTAAAAACAATAAATTTAAATCCATGCTCAATTTGGCCTAAACAAGTAAGGGCCGATGCTTGGTGGTGCCGACTTGAGGATTCAATGCAAACTAGATAATCGAACTTATCATGGTAGAAATATGGAAATGAGGATCTATTCTCGAAGCATTATCCATAACGTGATCCATATAGTACATTTGAATAGTCCTTGAGGATAATAATGGTTATACAGTGCTTGTTGGGTCATCAATGGCAAACTGGACAATTTCTAGACTAAAACGGGTGAAATTGGTCCTTTTATGTTGAAAACGGTTCATTTCATTGATTTTGGTTGAAAGCAGCATCAATAAGGACCGTAAGTTTTGGAAACTGTCGGGTAGCATTCCGACATGGAATGGTGTTCCCGAAATGGGCAAAAGAGGTGCAAGGTGGATTCAGTGCTTGAGGCTGGATGCGATGTGTCATCGCTACCCTGCCAATCCTCAGAACACCCTAACCTAGAATCTAGTCATGCTTGAGAATCCAGTTGCGACACGAGTGCATGATGTTGTCCCCAAGCATAACCTCCTATCCTAATCATCCCATCGAAGTCTAGGTACGGAGAGGGTAAGAGGGTAACTAGCGTGTACTTGAGTGACATGAGTGTTGTATGGGCGAAAATGGATGATACAAGTTTGAACGACGATAAAATAACACCTAATATTCATTTAAGGTCCACGAGTTGTCTTCGACATGGTAGGGTGTTCATGAAACATCCTTACACACATTTAAGGTCTAGCTGTCAATTTTAGATTCACCTTGATGCTTAATCTTGTATGGACATCCTTAGGCCTTAAAGGGGTTTACATTCGGTTCATAAACACTCCATGCACACCTCCCAACAACCCCTAGGGTGTTACACAACCCAAACTTCTCAAATTTGATTTCTGGGTTTGAGGTCCAATTGAGTCTGGGTGGTGGTCCTAGCACATGTGCCTAACTTAAGCAATTCTAACTAGAAGCATTACTTCCATTTAGATCCCTAATTGGTGTATTAGAGGAGCATTTGATTGCCTTAATTAGTGTGCTAAATGTCCAACAGGAAGTCCTCAGGGTCAAAGAATGGAAGAAAATGAGAGAGAGAGAGAGAGAGTCAAATGACCCCAGCCATGGCTGGTTGGTCATTGACCTGAGCCCTGCTTGGTCACTGGAGGGGGTGCAGTGACTGAGTAGTGGTCGGTCACTGGCCACCTGCCAGTGACCTTTCCATCATTTTCCATGTGTTTGAAAACTGAACTCTTCCCACTTTTGGCCATCCTTTGGGGCTTTGCTTGACTATAATTTGGAGCATCTTTTGGCCTAAAGGTGATGGGGTTTTGATGGCTGGATTGGAGGAGAGAGAGTGAGAAGAAGAAGAAGAGGGGCTGCTGCAGAGATGATTCACGCTTTAGCTGGGGCTGGAAATGAAATGGAGAAAGTGAAGAAGGTGGGACTTACATATTGAGTAATGTATATATCGAGTAATGGTGGGGCAGACGACTTAAAATACTTGCCGGGCTCATTACTCAGCCTGTTGATCAAAACGAGATGCCGTAAAAAGCAAAAGTTCATAAAATTAAGTTAGCTTTTCAATGGACCCAAATTTCATGTTTTGAGGAAGTTGGAAAATTGACTTGATTTCAATTTTGACTGATTTTGACTTTGGCGACCAAATTTTGATGAAACAATTGGTTTAAAGGTTCCGAATGGACTCGGACAAAACATGAAAGTTGTAGGGAGAGATTTTATCTATCAAATGGAGTCAAAGCAAGAATTTTCAGAAATTACAAACACCCCTCCTAGAATCCTCCCAAATTTATATATTGGCCCCTAAAGTCATCCAACTTGGCTGAAATGCACTTGAAACTTCTCAAAGCTATTGAAAACATATTCTAACCCCAAAACTAAGTTGTTCCACATCTAAAACAACATGAAAATATAATCAATTAAATTAATTACTACTAATCACCCTTAATTAACCCTAATTACGTATAAATATGGGCTAGGTCTTCACAATGGGCCTTCATGTGTAACATTTACGCATCTAATGTTTGTTTGTGTCATTTTATGCACCATGTGTGTAAATCAAGGTGTGAAAATGGTGTGAAAATCTGGTGGTTTGGGTCCATCATTTTACCCGTGGAGGTGGTAAAGCTTTACATAAGTTACTGTTATAGGGCACTGCTACAATAACTTGGGCTGAAATTTTGGGCAGTCCATTTTTTTCATTTTCTCTGAATTTTGTGGGCCCCTAAATCAAGATCCAAACCATTGGATGTCTTTAAAATGCCAAAAAGGGTTATGCGACCAAGTTTCAGCCATTGATTCATCACGGATTCTGAGATATTTGCAAAAAAGTGTCGACAATTGGATGTGCCATTTTTGACATCAGTGGGACACATTTTCATGACCTGAACTTTTCAGCCTTTTTGGAAGGTCCAAAACAGCTTTGGACCAATTTTGGTGCCTTTATTTTTCATGGATCTAGTGAGAGTTGTGAAGAATCATCGACCTTGGATGCATCAATTGATTTTACACATGGTTTCCATGTCCTTTGAACCCAGTCCCCCCTCCCTTTCTGCCCCAACTCCTTTTTTTTTTCTTTCAAAATTTCTATTCATGTTGGCCTCAATGTTGATTCTCTTTATAATATCCAAAACTGCTATGGGGCCAACTTTCAGATTTAAATCCATCATGATTTTTGAGACATTTGGAAAAAGGTTCAGACCCTAAAATCTTGAATTTTGGACTTTCGTGGGCCTCATTTTTATGATCCGAACCAGTCATCCTCTTTAGAAGGCCAAAAAGGGCTAGAGGCTCAAATCATATTCATTCATCATGTATTTTAAGAAATTTGTAACAACTGGTAAGAAATTTTTGAAAAACAGTGACCTATTGGATGCACTTTTATTCAAATGTGAAGAGATGTGAAAATGACAAACAATGGAATGTGTTTTACACATGACTCATTTTCATGTCAAAATGATTTACATGTGCATCATTTATGCATGTGAAGCGTAGTTTTTAAAATTGGAATCGTATTGCAAGTCGTTCATACTCATGAATCGAATTGAATCGCGTCGTATCATGAATCGTAAGATTTTTTATTTTTCTAATCATCATCATCATCATTAAAGCCTTATCCCAACTATGTTGGGGTCAGCTACATGAATTCCGTTTCTTCATTCCATTCTATTTTGAACAAAATCCTTAGATAAGTTAAATTTTTTCAAATTTGATTCAATGACCTCCATCAATATTTTCTTCGGCCTATACCTACCTCTTGATGGGCCATCCAATTGTATAGCCAAACCTTTTCTCACCGGTGCCATTATCGGTCTACGCCCAATATGCCCAAATCATCTTAAACGGGTTTCTCTAATCTTATCCCCTATTCGTGCTACCCCTAAATGCTCTCTAGAGCTCATTTCTAATTTTATCTTTCCTAGTTTTACTACACATCCACCTAAGCATTCTCATCTCCTCTATATCCATCTTATGTATATGTGTCTTCTTAATTGGCTAACATTCTGCTCCATATATCATAGTTGGTCTAACCACCGTCCTGTAAAACTTGCCCTTCAATTTTTTAAAAATAAAAATTAATTATTTTTCTAATGAAAATGAAAAATAATTAAAACTTAAAAAAATAATTATTCATAGCCATCCATTTTCCCATTATAGCAATATAAATACAATAACAAGTAAGACTCATACAATCATATCGACAATGTCATGATATATAATAATATATATTAATATATAATTAATGATGTGTAAATAGTTAAATAAGTTTAAGGTGTCTATATATATTTTATTATCTTTAAATCAAAAAATAAACTTTAAAAATGAAATCTAAACCATCAATCTTACATATCTTGAAATTAATAAAGTACACAAGAAGGAAAAAAACCAAATAGATTTAAAAAAGAGGAAGATACAAACAAGCGCCATATGCACATTCGAATGCTTTAATTAATTTTATGTTTTTTATTCATCTATAAAACCTCATCTAAATCACAAAAAATTCTTAGAATGTTTTGTTAACTAAATAACCTTTTAAAAATAAAAATGCTAAAAGAAAGATAGAATAAAAAAAAAGAAAATGAAAAAGATTATTAATATTAACTTATTGGTTCTAGTTATTCTTTCGGTGCTGAATTGCTTGAATCGTAAGATTCGATGAAATGAGTGTCAAATCATAGGATTTGCACCTGAATCCTAAGATTTATTTGTAAATGGGATTCATTGCATAGATACGAATTGTTTTCCTTAAGATTTGGATTACGAATTGAGATTTGAGATACGAGTCGTAAGACTCTAATAATTATGATGTGAAGAATCATTTTCCTATCACATGTGAAATTGCCAAACAATCCCTAAGAGTGAGGTAATTATCTTTTGTTGACAGTTGTTGGGTTTACTGCACTTACACTTTTTATGTCTTTAAATGCTTTATGTAGACATGTGATGTGTCTTTGAATATGTACTTAGGACACACTATTTGCCATGCTTCGAAAAAATCAGGTGTACACATTCTTGGAGTACACCAATTAGTTACAAGATGTACTAGTAGAAAATTATGGGAATACTTCCAAGGAATAGATCTTCGTGGCATTGTGATGCAATACGGATTAGGCCAAGAAAGCAGTTGGGCCCAAAGATTGACCCATGGGTCAACCCGATCCATTGGGTTCAGCCACAGGCCAAATTGGCTGAGAACTACTATAGCACCTTTTATCATTATCTTACTACTATTATTATTTCTTGCTTAATAGGATTAGGAAGTTTTTTATTTTAATTAGTAAGTCTTGCTTGCCAAGAATTGGGCTTGCTACTCTATAAATAAGAGAGATCTCAATGTAGTTGATTATGCTTTGATTAATATTCAAATTGGGTTTACCTTGTGGGGTGTTTCTTGGTTATGTTTGGGTCTTGGGGCAGGAATCCATCTTGGATTCAATCAATCATTCGGGAGATTTGTCTATTTTATTGATCATGGATCGTGGTTGGACCACACTGACCAGAAGTAACTTGATTGATTGATGTAGGTCCTCCATGAATAGGGTTTTCTGATGTACTAGTAATGGCAGTGGCCTTACTATCGACCTGCTGAATACAAAGGTGGGGCATGCACACACATGAAAATATTCAAGTGAGAACTATCCGCACATAATAGTTGTGCTTTCTCGCATATTTTTTGGGACCATATGACCCACCTATGCTCAACTTACCCCTGCACACACTACCTCTCATGAGTTGCCGCAAGACTGAATTTGTCATTGATCCTATCATCAACATTGGATTGAAATACAAATTATACCTTTTAAAACCATTAAACTTGAGGGCCATAGATTAGGATGTTGGGATGATCCAATGCTGTTGAGATTTTGCACACCATTAGGTCTTATTAGTATGTTTCCACCCTCTTATAATTGGAATGGCCCTAGGTGAGCTCCATAGGCTAAACCATGCCATCCGTATCTCTTTACCTACATCATGGGTTGCCTTATGCTGAAAAAAATAAAAATTAGGCCTTAAGTGACCAACTAGGATGCATGCAAATCATGGGGGGAAGGTCTGGTGGTGAAAGGTCTCATTGTGGATATGATTTTGTGGGGAAAAAGCATCTTATTAGATCCTCAAAAAATTAGAAACGTATCACAAATCATCTATACCCATGAATCGAATTGAATCGAATCGTGACTTGTATTGCGAATCATAAGATTTTTTTTTATTTTTCTTTTAAAAATGAACAATAACTTAAAAACTTAAAAAAATAAAAATAAAAAAGTTACTCATAATCCATCCATTTTCCTATTCATAGCAAAAATACATCATTATCATCAAAGCCTTATCCCAACTCTATTGGTATCGGCTACATGAATTATGTTTCTCCATTCCATTTTATCCTGAGCCAAATCTTTAGATAAGTTGCACTTCTTTGAATCTATTTTTAATGCCTCTATCCACGTCCTCTTTGGCTTACCCCTTCCCCTTGGCTAGTCATCAACTTCCATAGCCAAACTTTTTCTTATCAGTGTCGTTGTCAGCTTGCGTTGGACATGCTCAAAACATCTCAAATGGGTTGCTTTAATTTTATTCCTTATTGATGCTACCCTTAAATGTTTTTTAAATTGCTCATTTTTAATTTTATCCTTCCTAGTTTTACCACATGTCTACCTTAACATTTTCATCTTTGATAGCACTATTTTATGCATATGTTGCTTTCTAATTGGCCAATATTTTACTCCATGGGTTATAGCTGGTCTAATCACTGTCCCTTAAAATTTTCTCTTCAATCCTTTTTGCATTCATCGGTAACAAAGTATTCTAGAAGCAAGTCTCTACTTCAACCATCCCGCTTTTATCCCATATTCGACATCTTCATTAATTTCCCCATCTTTGCTAATTATCAAGCCAAGATATCAAGAAGAGTCTTTTTGGTATCTCTTAGACTTTGATTTTCACAATAGTTTCAACTCTTTGTGTGTACCCACTGAAGCTACAATTTATATATTCTGTCTTCATATGACTTATTTTAAAGCCTTTGGATTCTAAAGCCTTCCGCCATCTTTCAAGTTTTGTATTTACACTATCTCTTAATTTATCGATCAACATTATATTATCTGCAAACAACATACACCATGGTACTTCTTTTTAAATATGAGTAGTTAACTCATCCATAATCAATGCATGGGATAAGGGCTTAGGGCTGATCCTTGATATAAACTTATGGTCACTGGGAACTCACTTGTCTCTCTATAGGTATTTCTCACACTCGTTACCGCTCCTTAATGTCTTTAATAATTTCTATATAGCCTCTTGGAGCATTCCATTTATTTAAATCCATTGAAATTAAATCTCTAGGTATCATGTCGTAAGATTTTTCTAGATTGATGAAGACCATATGTAAAGTTTTTCTTTTCACTCAATATTTTTCTATTAATTGCCTAAGTGAAAAAATTGCTTTCATAGCTCTCTTGCATAAAACCAAAATAATTTTCAAATGTCTTGCTCTTCTATCTAAGTGTTTGCTCTATTACTCTCTCCCATAGCTTCATAGTATATAGCTCAATAGCTCATAAGTTTAATCCCATGGTAGTTAGTACAGTTATGTATATCTCTTTTGTTCTTATAAACAATTATTACAACACTTCCTCTCCATTTATCTGGTATCTTCTTTGTGAATTGTCATTCATATTTTATTGAAAAAGCCTAGTTAACTAGATCCCCCAACTTTCAAATGTCATCTGGACACTAGCATCTCTTGTTTGTATTTGTTTAAATGCTTTCCTCATTTCCACTACCCTAATTTTTTGGAAAAAAAGTATGTTCTATTAACAAAGTATTTTCATGTTCTTATGTCTCCTACATAGTCTTCATTTAAAAGCTTGCTAAAATATTTCCTCCACCTTTCTTTGACATTGTTGCCCTTCACTTGAACCTTATGTCATTACATTTAATACAATTGACATGGTCTAAGTCTACTTTTCCTTATCCTTATTTTTGCAAGTTGAAAAATATCATTATCTCATTCTCTTATATAGGTCATCATATGCTTTAAACTTTGCATCACTTACACCTTTTTTAGCTTTTTTCTTTGCCATCTTATATATCTCATAGTTTTCTATATTCTTAGTCCTTCGCCAAACTTTGTAATGTCTTTTCTCCCAAACATCTTTCTAAACCTCTACACTCCACCACTAGGTTTCTTTATTATAGTGCATTTTCCCATTCGAATCTCCAACCACCTTTTTTTTACCATCCTTCATAATACATTTACCCATTTGATTCTACATCGCTGTAGTTTCTATTTCAAAATTTCGTTCTCCCTTTGTCACTTTATCATCAAATAATGTTTTTCTTTTTCCTTTCAAATCCCTCTACCTTGTTTTAGGGCATATTTTATTTACTACATTTCTATTTCCACTTCTAATGCAAATATTTAAAACTATTAGCCTATGTTGTGTTGTCAAACTTTCTTCTGGAATAACCTTACAGTCTTTACAAGCTAATCAATCATGCTTTTAACTAGAAAAAAGCCCATTTGGCTCCTTCTAGTTCTGCTTTTATAGGTAAGTACATGCTCTCCTTGTTTTTAGTCATGTGTTTGCTATTATAAGGATTGTAATGCCAAATCCAAGATAGTGCTTCTTAACTCATTCTTTTCTCCAAATCCTTGTCCTCCATGCACTCTCTCATATCATTCACTATACTATCCTTTCCTACATGCCTATGTAAGTCCTCTCCTAGGAAAATCTTTTCACGAGTTAGGATTTTTTGTAGTAAACCATCAATTTTTTCCCAAAATTGTCTCTTGATACTTCCATTTAATCATACTTGGAGCGCATATACACTAATGTTATGAATTGTGTCCTCCTCTAACACTTGTTTAGTTGCTATAATTTCTTCACCTAACCTCTTTCCCCTCACAATTTTCTCTTTGAAATCCTTTTCTACAATTATAGCTACTCCATTTCTTGTACTGTTCATTCATAGCAAAAATACAATGACAAATAAGTTTAATCATATAATCCTATCAAGAACATTATGACATATATTACTATAGTATAAATGATATATGCAAATGGTTAAATAAGTTTAAGGTATCAATATATATATTTATCTTTAAATCAAATTGGACCCGATGCTTGAGGTATCAATTTATATGTATATATTTATTTTTTATCTTTAAATCAAATTGGACCCAATGCTTGAGGTTCGTCTCTCTCTCTCTCTCTCTCTGTTTCAATCCGTCTGTTGTTGCATGTAATATCCAAAAGATATCTTACTTTAAATCTAGCGAGATGTCAAAATACAGATATGAAGGCTGGGAATGGGGATACAACATTGCATTTTTTGAAATCAAGGACATGGATACTGGTATCCTTTCCATTGTATGGCATTTCATATTGGAGAATAACACCTCTAATAGCTGTCGAAGGGTCTCATTGGATTATGGAACATTTGGCAGAGGAACTCCTCAGTTCAAGAGAACTTGAACGCAGAATGGTCTTCCATCATCAACTATGATTTTCACTGATTGAATGTCTTGTAACCAATTGTAAAAGAAAATTGCCAAACAAGTTTAGCTGAGCTCATTCTAAGAATTGGAACTTGCTGTGTACAACCCATTCTCACAAGAAATTAATTCTCAGCATAAGAATAATGCCAAACAGGCCCTTTAGATGCATTCTTGGGGCCCACTTAGGTTCATAACAATCATTGTCGTGGGAGAGAGGGAGGGTGCAACCCCTGTGCAGAAGATAAGCCTGTTGCTCACTGTTGGATTGAAAATCCAAAATATCATCCTGTGGGGCTAAAGTTTTACATGGTGGGGGCACTCACATTTCTTCATTACCCTCAATCCCAATGATTCCCATGCATTGAAGTGGGGCCCACAGAAAGGTGTGCACCTAGTTACGCTGAGCACTATACTGAGCAGGTCGTTGCTGTATATATGTTTAGTTATGTATTGTTAGATTGGGCAGTGTTGATGATGATGATCATATAGTGTCCAGACTAACTTCTGTGCAACTGTTTCTTTCTTTGGGAAATACACATGAAATACGAAGGCTCTATGGAAAAATCTGAATCCTATCACCTGATTGTCGGTTTGTATGTGTCAGATTTTAATGGCGTGGTGGTGGTGAAAAACTATTTGAAAAGGACTGGACGTGAAGAATGGGCTAGACAGGTCTTTCCTTAATTGACCATCTTTTCATATGTCGCTCATGTAATTAGAAATTCAATTGCACACTGTTTGCAAACAACCATGATGAAAGCGAATAAACTCTATTCAAGCTAGCAGCATCAGGTTTAAGTGTCTAACTGTTACCTGGCCACGAGTTTCAAGTTTGTCTTATGCATGAAAGCTGATGTTAAAGTTTGATCATGTGTTCATTTTAATTTTGGGAATGTCATGCAATTTTCCCAATCCATGTTCTTGGAATGAATCCAGCTACCTCATATGCCTTGCATTTTTGCATTGGGTAGGGCACTTAAATTTGACATGTTGGGAATCTCATTCTCACTGCAAGTTGATCACAGTATTAAAGCAGTTTGCGTGCATATTGAATATATGATTTTGCAAAAAGGATTTGCTTTGTTTATTCACTTTTAGCCATTGAGATGTTGGCGTTGAAGAAGAGGAGCAAAGGTAGCTTCTCTTTGTACATCTCTGATATTCCCAAATACAGTTCGAAGTTAGAGATTTTCCTGTTTGCTAGAGCAAAAAGGGTAGTGGATAGCATCATAGTTTCATGCAGTTGTGAATCTAGGCCTACTGAAGAAAGATTTAATTGAGTTGAATAATATGTTCTTCAACTCCTTTTTTTGGCAACGGTAAAATTTTATTAAAATGATAAACAGCACTAGGCAAAATAGAAAAAGGATGACAAAGGCAAGGGTATAAAAGCATATATCCACCATAATATTCTTTCAACTAATTCATTTGGTTTTCAGAAAACTTGCCGGTCACAGATGAGTTCATTCTGGGCTGCGGACGTCCCAAATTTTATTAATAAATATTAAGGAACAAAATGGTAAGACTAGTCTTGCCACTTTGCACCCACTTAAAGAATAAAGTAAATAAACAAAATAGGAATTTATTTTTACACTCCTCTCAAGCTAAGGTAGATGCAGATCATGCTTAGCTTGCCCGGTAACTATTGAAGCATGTTTCCGTTGAGCGCCTTAATGAATAAATTATAAATGATACTTGGACCTGTTAAGTATGGGACTGATAAGTGTGACAGCTATCTTCTCCCTTGTGAAATGAGAGTCAGTTTCAGTATGTTTTGCGTGGATAACTAAGTTGTCAGGGAAGTGCAAAGAGGACTGGTCATCATCACCATGTAGCCTGGCGTTATAGATTAAGCTACTTTCCTTTTCTTCCAGCTGGTTTAGGTCACTAAACTATCACCCATAAACATATAGTAGCTTGAGGAGGACTTCTTTCGAGATTAACATCTTGCACAATATATACCTGTAAAGACTTTAACATCAAGATGCCCATGCATAGATTAAAAAAGTCCTTTTCCTAGAACTTCAAATACTTATGTTATGATGATTATGTGAAGTGCTCAGGTGTGAAGCATTGGGAGAATGCATAAACTGATTTACAACTACTGAACAAGCAATATCCGGCCTAGCAATGGTAACATGTGGTAGGCAGCCAAAATGTCTCGTAAACATTCCATATCTTGTAGGTAACATGATTATCTCCATAGGTAATGTGAATCTATAGGCCTGTTGAGGGATAATTTTGGTTTTGTCTCCCTACCCCCAGTGACGCAGCACGGGGAGGAAGAATAGTCAACGGGCTATTCTCCAAGCCAAAAGGCTTAGGATAAACTGTTTAGGCCTCACATCAAATATAGGAAGTCAACCCACGGGGAGAAGAAATCTGAAATCTCATTCAATAATAATGTAGTCTATCCCATGAGAAGGGATTACATCTATTTATAACTAAACTACCCTCTAAATAAAGAAACTAACTAATTCAATCCAAATAAGTAGTCCTAATTTAAATATAAATCCAATTTCTAAAACTTAAGAAAGCAACTACTATTAATAAAGCAACTATTATAAAATCAATCTTCGCTGCTAGGCTTTGGAGTTGGGCCTGCAGGTATGAACTTTCAAGCGTGGCTCATTAGTCTGACTTGCATCAGTTCCCCCCCTCTTAGGGAAGTACTCATCCTCGAGTTCGGTAAATGTCCACATGGGTCGAAAATTATTTGAACAAACTTCTGAGTTGCTTGTTGAGCTTTATTGTAAGGACATGACTTGAAACCTTGATTTGATCTTTTCTCCCAATTAGAAGTAAGTTAGAGGTTTGCTTCTTCTGAGGACTACATGTATCTTGAATTTGTGATCGGACCATTGGATGCTTCAATTGTTGGCTGTTGATCATCCATGTTTGATCTTCAAAGATGAAGTTAATGTGGTGGGCTTCAATAGCTGGATCTTCTTGCAAAACCATCGGAATAATTGTTTTGACATTTGATGATTCAATTGGCTTTTCTGAAATTGGTGGTGCAATTATGTCTATTGGATGACTAATGTCTGCCTGTACTTCTTCTGGCTTTATATCTACTTTCTGTAGATTAACATTGCCCAAGAAAGAGATTTATCTTCTTCCTCTCGAAGTTCAGATGAAACATGACTCATTTTGGGAGTTTTGTAACTTATTTCACTTGAAGTTGTCATGAGATCATCCTTTCCTTGAATGTGCTTCTCAACATCACCCTTAGATTTTGTTTCTTCTTGTTCTTCTTCCTTTGGCTTTTCAATTGAAGTGGATGATGGGGATAAAGATAGAAGGAGCGTGATCCATCATCCGTGCCATCTGAAGGTATATGTGTTCTTCTCATTGTCATTGTGCACATATCGATTAGAGATCTATGGTTTTGCCAAAAGAATATGAGTTATATTCACAGGGATTATATTACACCAAATTTTATCTTTATATCCACCAATCTTGAAAAAAACCAAACATATGTG
Source organism: Sextonia rubra (assembly GCA_037013555.1). NCBI lineage: Eukaryota > Viridiplantae > Streptophyta > Magnoliopsida > Laurales > Lauraceae > Sextonia > Sextonia rubra. The sequence goes on from JASUAD010000027.1 coordinate 3,248,576, forward strand.
AGTCACATTGAATGACAGTATCATTAGACCATGTAACTTTGTAAGGCTTCAGGAGCTTTTCTGTAGATCAATTGAGTTTGTACATAACCTCTTGCGCCACGAAATTGATAGCACTGCCATGATCAATAACTAGATTGGCTAACTTGTCTTCACATGTTGCCCGCATCCTAAATATCATTGTTTGTTTCCACTCATCTTCTTCCATTTCAGTAGTGGTGAGAAGTCTGCGAATGATAAGTGTTAAATTAGCTTCTTTTACAGACCATGTTTCCATCACATGAGCTCTCGTTCGTTGCTGAGAATTTTCTTTCTCAGACTTAACTCGTCGCTTGCGGGACAGTCGAAGCTTGTGCTCAACACAAATAGCTTCATCGTATGCTTCGTAAATGGTGTTGCAGTGATTCATCTTCTCTAAAATACTTGGTCTCAATCCTCTAATAAAACGAATCAAATCATGCAAGTCATTCTCATCGAGTGCAAGAGAATATTGTAGTTTTTGAAACGGGTAGGTATATGCATTGACTATCAAGTTATTTTTCTTCAAATTGATAAATTGTTCAAATAAGAACTGATTCTCAAAATACCAATTGCTATACGTATACTCATACCATGTTCTTTGAAATTCATTAGACAACCCAAAGATGTGTATATTTACTTTGATGCAGGAAAACAAAATCTTCTAAATTCTCTGATCGGTGATCGAAGTGGCGATCTGAGATTGTATCTCGTCTCTGATATCAACTGAGGCAGCACGAGGAGGAAGAATAGCCAATGGATTATTCTCCAAGCCAATAAACATATGATAAACTGTTTAGGCCTCACACCGAAGACAGAAAGTCAATCCACATGAAGAAGAAATTTGAAATCTCATTCAATAATAAGGTAGTCTATCCCGTGAGAAAGGATTACATCTATTTATAATTAAACTACTCTCTAAATAAAAAAAACTAACTAATTTAATGCAAATAAGAAGTCCTAATTTAAATATAAATCCAATTTCTAAAACTTAAGAAAGCAACTACTATTAGTGAAGCAATTATTATAAAATCAATCTTTACCGCTAGGCTTTTGACTTGGGCCTGCGGGTATGAACTTTCAAGCGTGGCCCATTAATCTGACCTGCATCAGTTACCAATTGACGCAGCACGGGGAGAAAGCATAGCCAACAGGTTATTCTCATAGTTAAAAGGCTTAGGACAAACTGTCTAGGCTTCACACCAAACATAGGAAGTCAACCCACAGGGAGAAGAAATCTGAAATCTCATTCAATAATAATGTAGTCTATATACCATGAGAAGGGATTACATCTATTTATAATTAAACTACTTTCTAAATGAAGAAACTATCTCTAAATGAAGAAACTAACTAATTCATTCCAAATAAGAAGTCCTAATTTAATATATATGTAATAACCCTGAATTATTTAAGTGGGCCAACTGGGCTTAAAAAGGCCCACTTTCGACCAGTCCAATTCATGACTGGATTGGGCTGCTGGGCCAAAACTTTCAGGTCTTTATAGGTACAGATATATGACCCAAACCCATTTATATGTGACTGTGTAACTCCCCAAAGAAGGCTCCTTGTTTCACACCAACAAATATGACCTTTAGCCTTCCCCATATGACCTTTCAAAGAGGAGAAATCCTTTTAGGACTCCTCCATTGGACATCCACTATTCTATATGAAGCGATCTCTTCTCTTCTTTGATCACTTTTTCATAGATGAAGAGTAGAAGCCTAATATTGTGAGATCTGAAAATAGAAGCAAGGTATTTCAACAAGGAGCATTTAGCTTAGTGGATGTCTGATTTGAGGTCACTCATTGGATACACCATGTGAGTAGAACTTCCCTTACATTTATCAGACACAGAACCTATGATGCCTAGATACGGACACGGGTACGGATACGGACACGGGGAATGAGGGTTCGATACGCCAACTTGAAAATTTTAGGATACGGATACGGGTACGGCATTTCAAAAAATATATACATATAAATACTTATTGTAGTGCTCAAATATTATGAGGCCCATTGTGTGGATCAAATTTTCAATGAGGTGGGTTTGACAGTATCTTAACATAGAAAAGAATAAAAGAAAAGAAAAGAAAAGAAAAAGTAGGCCAAGTGTCTTGATTGGTCCAGTAGCTCAACATTAAAATAGAAAGAAATAAAAAAAAAGCCCAATGGGCCCATTCTCATTAATAAAATGCAATGGGTTATTTTGCCCATTTTGCATCTCTGGGGCATCATGGAATGAAAAAGAAGAAGAAGAATGAATAAGAAGAAGAGGAGGCGTACATAACACCTTGAAGCTAGAAGCTCCAAGCAGCAACAGTAGCAGAAAGCAACACAGTGGTCTACTATCTAGTTGAAAAAGCAACCCGTCAAAATGAAAGTAGTAGCCCCTGTCAGTTTAGTTATCTTCATCCTCGCTGCCACCTTCTCCTCCTCCTCTTCTTCTTCTTTTTTGCTTTCCTTTTGATCAAACTGAGAGAGGGCTCATTTAGGAGTAAATTAGTCAAAATGGACAAAATCTTTCGTAATTTTAAGTAGAAAATATTGCATAGCCGTATTCTAAAATTGGTGGCCATATCCAAGCCTATCTTGCCGTATCCCGTACTCGTATCCATATCATTTCATATCGGTACCGATACCACAGGGCATTTGGAGTATCCGGGTATCATAGCACAGAACTGAACAATAACATGTTCTTACCAGAACTATCTTACTGAAAAGAAATTTACATGTTGAGCAAGCCTGTTATCAATATATTTGACTTAGTGTTAAGATGCGGAATCATCTTTGGGACTGCCAGATGACTAAAGGATGTGATCTTTCTCTGTTTTGGGTCAGTAAAGATTCATTGATCCAAGATCAGACCTGATGAATAATAGACATGAAGACTGTTGATCTTCAAATTGTAGGAAATGAGTACTAAATATCCTTCCTTTTTGTTTAGATGTTTGTCTAATTTGTTTTTGGGTTTGAAGAGTTTCTTGATGACTATTTTCACCACAGATTATGATGAATTTATGTGTAAATAAATTTAGAAACTGGAAAAATTACAGTTCAGGTCGACAATGAATGTCTTGGCCATTTGTGAGTTGTGGGCCCATGTGGCCCACCTGATCTAGGATCAGGTCCCTACATCTGGTAGGGGACAGGTGGGCGATCACTAGGGTGGTGGACCCATTATGATTGGACCATTGGGACTCTTCATCCAAGAGATTCAAACAGGGCTAGGTGTGAGACCCCCACTCCGTCAGTTCTGTTTAAATTACTCAGTTGCTGTGTGAGACTTTTTATTCACATAGCACCAGCTTTAGATATCTATATTGAAGCTTCTGGGTTCTAAACACTATATGCCCTTCATTTAAGAAAGCTCTACCAAATGAACATGTGCACAAGATGGGACCAGCCCTTATTTTGAAATATTCTCTTGGACTTAAAATAAAGGATTGTCTTTTCTAGCTGAACCTTTAATGATTATGTGAAGACATTGATATTGAGATTTAAATACTCATCTTTGCTTGGACTAATGCTCTTGGAATTTTAATTTTGAATGTTATTGTGTTATAAACATGTTAACGTCTTAAGAATTTGAAGAGCTCCAAGTTCCTGGGTCATTACAATAAATCCAATTTCTAAAACTTAAGAAAGTAACTACTATTAATAAAGCAGCTATTATAAAATCAATCTTCACTAATGGGTTTTGGAGTTGGGCCTGCGGGTATAAACTTTCAAGTGTGGCCCATTAGTCTGGCTTGCATCACCCACCCACCCACTTCAAAAAAGGCTTATATTTTATATTCAACCCTTGGAAGTGAAGTGGTTGTGCAGCTTTTAGAAGCTAAAGTTCCCCAGACGAAAGGATGGAAGACAGAAGACTTCCTTAAAATTATGGTGGCAAAGAAGGATTAATCTGGAAACAGTGATCAAGGGCTACTGGAATCAGTTGGGTGACCAGAAAATACCAAATTCTCCCACCCCTAGTGAATGCAAGGGGAATTGTTACCAATATTTTTACTCTTTGGTGGGGGATTAGATTGTGGAAGATCAAGGAGATTGCAGAGACCATGGTTTAGGTAGTTCAACTAGCTGTTCATGAAGGTGATTGAAGACAACATAATCTTGATCAGCTTTGTGTTGATAATTGGAGATCGATTTCTTAAGGGATCCCTTATGTGGCTGAAGAAGCAACTTCAATGTCGCAAGGGTTTGTGGTCTTCAGTCATGCAGTTACCTGTTTGTTTCCACAGGATTCTTAGGAGATGGCCAGGTTGACTTGTTGAAGGTCCTTGATGAATTCCACTGTTTGGATGACATGGCAAGGAGGTGAGGGCAAGTTCCTTGATGAATTCCACTCTTTGGATGACATGATAAAGACATGTGGGATTTTTGGGTTGCCCTTATTTTTTATGAAGGTTTTTAGCTTGATAGTCCTGTCACTGGTGAGCACCCACACCCTATACAACATTTTTAGTTGAAATTCTCGTGTCCAGGATTCTGAAGGTTCTGTCAATAGTGATCCCTATAGTAAACCCTAGAAAAAATGGTAAACTGATCTCCTTTGTACTGCTGGGCCCTTCATGACTGTTGAATGGTGCAGTCACTGTAAATGGGCTGCCTTGTGAAAAAGCAATCCGACTGTTGCTGATGGCATGAAAAATGGCTGGTTAAATGAAAGTAGTTGACTGCCTATTATGATGGTTTATGGCTGATGAATGTTGACGACTATGATATCCGGATACTCCAAATGCCCAGTGGTATCGGTACCTATACGATACGATACGGATACGGGTACGGGATATGGCAAGATACGGCTTGGATACGGCCATCAATTTTAGAATACGGCTATGCAATATTTTTTACCCAAAATTACAACAAATTTTGTCCATTTTGACCAATTTACTCCTAAATGAGCCCTCTCTCAGTTTGATCAAAAGAAAAGCAAAAAAGAAGGAGAAGAGGAGGAGGAGAAGGTGGCAGCGAGGATGAAGATAACTAAACTGATAGGGGCTACTGTTTTCGTTTTGACGGGTTGCTTCTTCAAGTAGGTGGTAGACCACTGTGTTGCTTCTGCTACTGTTGCTGCTTTGAGCTTCTAGCTTCAGGTGCTATGTACACCTCCTCTTCTTCTTATTCATTCATTCTTCTTCTTTTTTGTTCGATGATGCCCCAGAGATGCAAAAGGGGTAAAAGAACTCATCACATTTTATTAATGAGAACGGGCCCGTTAGTCTTTTTTTTTTTTTAATTTCTTTCTATTTTAATGTTGAGCTACTGAGCCAATTAAGACACTTGGTCCACTTTTTTTTTCTTTTCTTTTCTTTTCTTCTATGTTAAGATACTATTAGGCCCACCTCATTGAAAATTTGATCTACACTGTGGGCCTCGTAATATTTGAGCACTACGATAAGTATTTATATGTATATATATTTTGAAATGCCGTACCCATATCCGTATTCTAAAAATTTCAAGTTGGCGTATCGAACCCTCGTTCCCCGTGTCTGTATCCATACCCGTGTCCGTATTTGGGCATCATAGGTTGAGAACCATGGTTCATCCAGTCATGTCCAATATTGGGAGTCCTGCTGTGCACCAGATAAATGGCATGCCACTCTTTTTAGATTTACCCATAGTAGTATATCTATCCATCATTAGGCTTTGTAAAGCTCATGCCTCAGGAATGAATGCCACAATAAAGTTGGTTCGTTGGAAAAGGCATACATATTGTAGAGTTTATTTTTGTAGATGTTCTGCATCTTCTCTTTGTTTAATGAGTCTTGACTGGTAGAAGAAGCGAACTAGATATTTCCAAACTTGGTCAGATTGGATTGTCCTTTGTGCTTTTTGAAGCACTATCTGCCTAGGGAAAAGGGAGAGAAAATTGAGAACACAATGAAAACCCTATTTATTGCACTATAAGTACACTAAATTACATCCACCAATATAAATAGGAAAATCCTAATTAAAGTTGATAAGCAAGAGATCTACCCAAATTAGGAAGCACACCATAAAGGAAAACCCTAAACCAAACCAAATAGGGAAACTTAACCTACATAGTGCCATTGGCCAAACCCCTCTGGCGTGTGTGCTGAGTTAATGATGGCTTCAACACTCCCCCTTAATGCCGACTCCCAGCATCATTACGCGAAGTGTCCATTTGAATTTGTGGAAAATCTTCCATGTTATTGGTGTTAGCTTCTGCTGGTTTTCAAAATCACGTGGTTGCTTCAAGTAGATCTCCATATGAACTCTCCCATGCTAAAAAGCAACATTGACTTGCATGTGCTTAAACTTTCACCCCATGCTAGTTATGAAACCAATCTGCACATATACGGTGTTGATCTTTGCAATCAGACCAAAGGTCTCGTCAAGATCTAACTTGTAACCCCTTCACTTCCAATGACGCTGTGTAAAGATCTGTGATCCTATGGACCAACTTTCTTGCTTGTCAAGCCACATGCATCCAACTGTCTTCACATCATCTGTATATAAGAACCGTCTCCCATGTCTCTTCCCCAATCAAGGTTGCAATCTAATCGCCCCATGCGTCTTGCCACTCTTTGATCACTTGTGATCAATTCTACATCTATGTAAGTCTCTAAAACATTACAAGAAATAACTTCCGTAACCGTTTCATCAACCATCTCTTGTGGATCTAATCCAGTACCATACTGATCATCCTCCACTTCTTCTGATTCTTTTTCGTTGAAGCAATTTGACACATGATCTTCAAGTCCTTGGGCATTTGGCACCTCCTGAGGACATGATCCAATCCTTGATTAATTAAACCTCCTTTACTATTGTTTCCTCTCCCTTGATTTGATCTGGATTTTCAAGCTCCAAAGAATTTGAAGGCACCACATCATCAATATCATGAATTATTGATGTTGGTGCATACTAGTCTGATCTGCCTTAATATCTACACCACCGCATAGATCTCATCACCACCTATGTTACATGGACTCGAATGCATGTATCGGGTGCAGGTGCGTATGTAAGAGTTGGATGCATTAAACCTAAAAATGAAGGATACATGAATACGGTAGAAAAGTATTCAAAAATTGGATACGGATATGGGGATATGGCAAAATGTACAAAAAAAAAAAAAGGAAAAAACCCTAGATTCATCTATAAAGAAGATGGGTTGTCTCAAACATAAGCACACACATTTATATATTTAAATAGGTGGGCCTAACTTGACCTGAAATCAAGCCAAAAGATGCCCAAGGTCTCACTTAAAAGTGGGGCACATGGGTGTCTGGGTCAAGAAGCAATGAAAGGAGAAAAGGGTTTTACCCCTTTCTGGATGATGCACTAGTTCACATTGTCTGTCTTTCGCGGGTGGGCAAAACTGAGCCCTGATCCCAAATTGTAGGAGAGCTAAGCCAAGATCGGATCCCATTGCTTCTTCATTAGACAATCCTCTCAGTTTTCTTTTCTTTCCATTCTTTTTTTTTCAAAAAACAGGAACCCAACCCCTTTTCCGTTTTTGAAGAGACAAGACCCAGCAATCCTGCTTGCCCCTATGAACGAACCCTACACAAGACGATCTCTGTTGATCCAATCAAGATGATCGTGCCTCAATGCCTCCCACGATTGGCACACAGTCCATCCCTGGAGTTGTGCACAATCTCCAAGATACATTGAACGTGAGAAATTAGTCACGATCGCCATTCTTAGCTCGCTTAATCTTCTCGGAATCAGTGACCTGCTTTGATACCAGTTTTTAGGGCTCTAATATCACTTGTTGTGAGAGAAGAGAAAATTGAGAACACAATGAAAACCCTATTTATTGCGTTCGAAGTAAACTAAATGACATCCACCAATATAAATAGGAAAATCCAAACTAAACTTGCTAAGCAAGAGATTTACCCAAATTAGGAGACACACCAAAAGGGAAAACCCTAAACCAAACCAAATAGGGAAACCTATCCTAGTAAGGAAACCTAACTTCCATAGCACAACCGGCCTAACCCCTCTGGCGCCTGTGTTGAGTGAGTTTGCGTGGACTTTTAACACCATCTAAGTGCAACTTATAGCTACATATGGGTAGCAACCCAAGTGGTCCAATGGAAACTCTCAGTGGTGTAACTTATAGCTACATATGGGTAGTGAGCCAAGAAGTCCAATGGAAACTCTCAGAAGAAGCTGACAGTCACATGTAAGCAAACAACTCAAAGTGTAACGACCCGGGCCCACTAATATAATATTGTCTGCTTTGGCTCATGGGAGTCCAACCTAATCTTGTTTTGCAATTTTAAAAGGCCTCATCTGTGGTTAAGGGGACAAGGCCGTACTTATATATCAGGATTAGGATTTGGATATTTCCGATGTGGGACGTATGCACTACTACATACCCAGTTCTTAAGAGTTTCCTCCGCCCTTCTCTCTAGATGGATGCTTACTAGACCCAACACCCTTTTACAGGGGATCCACATGCGTGATATACTCCCCCACCCGAAATAAAGTCGTCCTTGGCTCTGATACCATTTGTAACGACCTGGGCCCACTACACATGATATTGTTTGCTTTGGCTCGTGGGAGTCCAACCTAATCTTGCCTCACTTTTTTAAAAGGACTCGTGTGGTTGAGGGGACAAGGCCATACTCAAATAGCAGGACCAGGACTTGGATATTTCCAATGTAGGACGTATGCACCACTGCATATTCAGCCCTAAAGAGTTTTCCCTACCCTTCTCTCTAGGCGGATGCTCGTCAAACCCAATGCCCTTCTATAGGGGAGCCACAGCCCCTTAATCACACATGAGGCCTTTGAAAACCGTAAAGCATGAGGAAAAGCGGACAATATCATTGGGATAGTGGACCTGGGTTGTTACACAAAGATTTGCTTAAAACTAGGATTATGACAATGAAAGATAAGTTAAACTATTCAATCATTTTAGCTCAGGCCAAACTGAGCAGGACCTTTTCTGCGGTTGAACCTGGCCAGATTGGACTGTCCAGTATGCTTGTTGAAGCAACTGATTAATGTGCTAAGAATGTAGGCGTTTGTTCAACTCTTGAAAATAATCTTGTTGAAATGTTCTTGATTCTGATATTAGGCAGAGGAAGATGCATGAATACTATTTCTGACAAACGTTCATAATGCTGACAGTTCCGAGAAGCTGCCAAGTGCATGGATGATGCTGTGCTTGTTAAGACCATGTCCCTTTATGGTATGTGCCAAGGGATGTAGTTTTTTTTTTCAATGACAGTAGCTGTCAAATGATTGTTACTACATTTTTCTCTCACATGACAGGTGAGGAGGTGGTTGAAGCACTGGGAAGTGAAGTGGATAGGCTGGAAAAGGAGATCCAGAAGATTGTCCCAGGGATACGGCATGTTGACATTGAGGCCCACAATCCAAAAGGTCCGTCACCATGATCAGTGGCTTCAGTGACATGTATTTTTGGTCCCATTCATTTTCATATTCGAGTTTTTTTCATAGTTTCAACCCAAAGGACTTGTAGAATGTTGTATTGCAGATGTTTGTTGCGAGTAAGGTCTACTTCAATGGAATCTTGATTTATATATAACAAGAATGGCAAATGCATTTTAAAATTTTGGAGAACTGGTCGCCTCATCACAATTGGTCATGGAAGAGCAACTTGTCTTTGTATTGGAAATTGAAACCTTGCAATTGGTTGCAACTCTGAAGCACTCACTTGGTACCATTAATCAACACGTCTTAATAGTTTAAATCATCTCCATATTTTGGGGGTGCTACACGGTTTGAATTGAGCATCATGTGATATATTTTTTTTCTTGCTTTGCTTCTTCTTGGTGAAAGTTAATATCAGCAATCCACATTGATTTTGTGCAAAATGCCTTGCAAAGAAGGGTATCCTGTCCACTGTGATATAAGAAGTATCTCATCGCTCTACTGCTTATAAATATAAGCTCATTCTTGTACCTCGTTTCTGCTCGTGTCAAGGTACGTATCTTCTTTAGGAGAGAACCTGCAAAATTTGATTCAATATAATATAATTGGTTAGTTGAAATGTTGTTTAATTAAATCGAATTCTTCCAATGAAAATATTATAATTATTACAGAATAACAGATTGATGTGTGAAAATGGTGTCAATTGCCTAACAGATTGATGTGTGAAAATGGTGTCAATTGCCTAGCTACGTAAGTAACGGCCATAGTTCGCTGCAATTTTTTCCTCTCTGCATCAAAGGGACCCTATGTATAAATAAACAAAGAGAGTTAGTTGTGCACCATTGCGTTTCTACCAAAGCTATATAAACAGTTTTGACTCCTGCGCCCCGTGCCCGTAAGATAGGTTCCATGATTTGGTCGGTGATCTTGATTCAAGTCATTCATTAGATGGACACTGACCTTTCCTAAACTGTGGTGGTGGGGAAAGGGATGGTGAGTCCACCTCTCCCTAAAGTAACGGCCATGGCTTGCATCATTTGGTTAATGCGGGCGCTGTTGTGGCTGGATATGTAGGTGGGCTTTCAAGTATAAATTGTGAGTGGTGAAACTTCTTGTGATTACATAATTGTATGGAACTATGATAATTCTGTCCTTATGTAAGCCTAGGCATTGCAGAGATGGCTCAGTGATATTTTTATTTATTTATTAACCAATATTCTTATCATGTGGGCCTGGAGAGCGTTTGTCACAACTGTGGCAAAAGTGCAAATTGATCATGGATGAACTCCTCGGTGTGATATCTCGGTACTTATTGTGCGTGAATAGCAATGAACACGAGCGTCCCCATAAATTCTCATTTGTCGGGGTCCTTGTTGAAAGACTTCATTGAATTATCTTAATATCTGGGAGCATAAAATTATCCTAATAATTAATTTTGCTTCCAGAAGTTGTTATATGGGCATTTGTCCTCTGAATTCGTTAGTACATGAGATGTCATGTGTGGCCCAGGCATCTGTAGAAACCATTGTCACCTACGGATTAACTTGATGCAAATTATGGTGGGATCACGGCGTTGGGTCAACTGAGAAGATCTTTATCACTGTCTACAGCTATTGTATCTGTCCCACTATGGCAGTGACTAATATGCTGGTCATAATAATAGCGATGATAATAGGATATTATGTTATTAGTAATGATGATAAAATCTGTTATTAATATACAATATATAAAATAGGGCTTTGTTCTAGTGAGAACCGTTCTCACAAAGTCACAGTGAGAACTTTTTATGAGGCCTACTTGTGGCTTCCATTTGGGGATGAGAGCAGGGGGATGGAAAGACCTATATGGGATCACCACAAGTACCAAGTTTGATCATAATCCCATGCCCTAACCCCTTCATCCACGGCCCACAAGTTTAAGGGATCTATATTAAGAAAAAATTCAAATCTCTATTCAACGGTTAAATTCATTCGGATGGGTGTCAAACCTTGGGATTAGGAAACACTGTGGAGGTCTCTGTCTTTGCATGGTTTGGATAGGTTGCTAGATAGGCCCCACCAATAGTTTTCAGTGAAGAACAGTGAGAACTAGTTCTCATGTACGTAATTTTCCTATATAATAATGTTAATAATAATAAGTTTACATTAAGATTGTTATGATGTTGTTTTTCTTGATGTTTTTTTATTGAGTTTTTTTTTCCACTCTAAGGAATAGGCCTCAAAGGTGTCTAGGATTTGTAGATAGATCCCTAAGGTTTTAGTATTTGTAAATAGGCACCTGTTATTTAAATACTTTTTAGGTCCCCAAAATATATATTCCTAACAAAAATGGGCAACCATCATGAGGTTTGTGTTGATTTTTTTAAATGCCAACTTTACCCTTACACCCATTAAACATAAAATGGCTATATTATTGTTTGCAAAAATATTATTAATCTATCCAACTTCCAATGGCCCGCTCTCAATACCTCTCTCATGCTCATTAAGCCTAATCATTATTTTGAAACTTCCATCAATCTAACGGTGGGCCAATTATAAGTAGATGTGTTGATTGTCGTTATGATGAATTTAGATTCAATGAAGTGGGCCTTGGATTGACAAAAATTAGATTTATGTAGGATATGCACTGCCACTAACTATAACTAATGCTTTTAGAATTATACATTAGGGATATAAGAGATAGGCAAAAGAGCATTTCACTCTATGGTGCTGGCAGTGTACAGATTTTGGAGACACATAAGATATAAAAATGAAAAGGCAGTAGCCTATCTACAAATGTTAAAACCACATAGGCCTATTTATAAATTCTATAGACTTTAGTGGGGTATGGTATTTACAAAAAGCTAATTTTCATTTAGGCTTTGTTGTTTCCTTTATTGTTATTTTTTTGGAATTCATTTAAAGGGCATCCATTTAAAAAATTAACTACTTCCAACGCATTTATGCTGTTGGATTGCCACATGGCAAATTGGAGGCCAAAGTAATACCTTCCTAAACTTTCTTTCCAATATTTAAGAAGAGCACTAGTGTTTGCTTTCTTTCATAATTAGTAAAAGGGATTTTTATGAAAAAATTAATCCTAAATTTACATTATACGAATTGATTAAGAAAGATTAGAGAAAATCCAATTTAGAGTTCGTACTCCATCAAAAGATAAATACGGCTTCAGCTGACGATATCGTTAGGTGTACAAAACCTTACAAACATTTTCTTCCATCTTTTCTCCATCTTCTTTTCTCTATCTTGAGATTTTGTTAGAGTCTTTATTTCTCACTCTACGATAACATCACCATCAGCGTCCTATCCTTTTTCTTATTCTTCTTCTCTTATTTCTTTTCCTTTCTACAGAACTGGTATGCCTTCTTCCTTCACCTCCTCCTTCTTCTTCTTTCACTAGTTCGCCTTCTTTTTGTTCTTTTTCTTCTTCTTCTTCTTCTTTATTTTCTTTTCCTTCAATCTCTCTTTCTATTCTGACAATCCTTTCACCCTCTAGGATTTTTTTTTTCCTTGCATTCCTCTCAGTCCTCTCTCTCACTCTCTCTGTTTTCTCATACTCTCAACCTTTCTATTTCTCTTTTCTCTATGCCCGATTATTTTTAATTTTTGTTTTATTTCTTTTCTTCTCTCGTAAGTCCTCTCTCCTTTCCTCTTACTGTCATCCCACTCGATCCCCCTCTTCTTCTCCTTGTTTTCTCATTTTTTTTCCTTTCATCTCTCTTTCCTTTCATTTTTTCCTCTTCAGCCATAAACCAAAAATACCAAAAAATTACTCTCTGGATTGTGGCCCATGAGTTTTACAGCTTAGCAGTAAATCATTCTCTGGCTAAGCCGTAAGGAACTTACGACTTCACCGTAGGGTCAACCGTAAGTGAAAAATCTAAAAAAAAAAACTCTTTGGATAGTGGTCCGTAAGTTCTATGACTTAGCTGTAGGGTCAGCCGTAATAGAACTCAAAATTTAAGCATGAATTTATAACTTTCAGGTAACAATATCGTTACCATCTTTAACGTTTTATATGGCCATTTTGGTTTCCAACATTTATTCCCTAAATATCTTTATACTGAGATACCTAAACTATATAAAGGGCATAAGAATTAATCCAAAAAAATTGGATTCATGTAGTAATATATAACTTTCAGGTAAAAATATCGTTACTATTCTTTATGCATTATCTTCCCTAGTTTGGTTCTGTTCATTCAATTCATAAATATCTTTATACAGAGATATGTAAACTATGTAGAGGGTATAGAAATTGACCAAAAAAAAAAAAGATTTACACAAGAATTTATAACTTTCAGGTAACGATATCGTTACCATTTTTAACGTTTTATATGCCCTTTTTTTGAATTTCATCTTGATGGGGTTTTGGGTCAAATTCTAATTATCTATGCCCTCTCCACATTTTATGTATCTTAGTATAAATAAAATGAATGTTAGAAACCAAACTAGAGAAGATAATGCTTAAGGAATAGTAATGATATTGTTACCTGAAAATTATATATTAATACATGAATCTAATTTTTTTGGTCAATTCCTATGCCCTTTACATAGTTTATATATTTTAGTATAAAGATATTTAAGGAAAGAATGTTTAAAATTAAAATGGGCATATAAAGTGTTAAAAATGATAACGATATCATTACCTGAAAGTTATAAATTCAGGCATGAATCAAAAAATTTGGATCAATTTCTATGCCCTTTATATAGTTTATGTATCTCACTATAAAGATATTTAGAGAATGAATTTTGGGGACCAAACTAAACATATAAAGCGTTAAAAATAGTAACAATATCATTACCTGACTGTTATGGCTTAGTCGAAAGTGAAAAAATACTATGCAAATATGGTCTAGCCATAAAATGACTAACGGCTTAGCTGTAAATGCACTACTGTTTAACCATAAGGCTTAGCCGTAAGTAAAAACGAACTGCGCAAATACGGTTTACTCGTAAAATGACCTATGGCTCAGCCGTAAATGCTTTACGACTTAATCGTTTGGTTTAATTTTAAGTGAAAAACCCTGCGCAAATACAGTCCGATCAAATTTGAGGAAATATTTTTCTTTTAATGGAGTACGAACTCCAAATTGGATTTTTTTAAATCTTTCTTAATCAATTGGTATAATCTAAATTTAGAATTAATTTTTGGTAAAAATCCATAGTTTCTATTTTGAATTTTTTCAAAAAGAAAAAGAGAAAAAAAAAAACCTCCTATGCTATGCTCCCACAGCAATACTCCTCACCTCAGGCTATCTTTGTAATTTCAGTTGCACTTCTCTTTTAACGAGCCGGGTCGAATCTAACTTTACCCCTCAATCTTGGCCGGCAAATGTCTTTTTAGGTCATGCCTCTTACGACCTGCAAAACCCTTGTTTCTCAATTGCAGTCCAAAACCCTAAAATTGAAAACCAGAAGGTGGTAAGTGGAAAATCTCTCCAATCTCTCTTTCATCATCTTGTATTTGATTCTGTTTTTTTTTTTCATATAATAGAAAGATTTTTGATCCGTACATAGCAAAACCTAGATCGCCTTGTGTAACATTTCTAGGGTTTTGGAATGGATTATCATTTTCATTCGTTTGATTCCCCTCTGCTTGGGGACAAGAACATGTTTATCTGAGCGGAAAATCATTTGATCTCTCTTGTGTTAGATCTAGGGTTTTTGTTGACTGTTTGAATGCTAATATGTTTTGATGTGGATCGTTAAAAGTGTTTTTTTACTTGTTTTGTTTTGTTTTTTTTTTTTTCTGATTCCATGTCGTTTTGCTCGGATTGTGTTACGGATGGGACTGTTGTTTTCTTGATTTTTATTTTTGTTGATGTTTGGGTGTTCTCTGTGTGTTTGGATGAATGTATATTTAGTTTAGGGTACATTTGTGCACACCATTTCCGGTTGAAAATGAAAATGGCATTTTTTTTTGGGCGTGGGGGTGGTGGTTAGGTTTTCCATTGCTTTGTCTTAACCTGCTCCTGGTTTTCAAATTCTGTGGAGAAATCATTTTCCACATTTTCTTTTTTGGATTGTAGATTTTGCCCCCAGAGATGGAGATCCGTATTACACTAGATGGCTAAGGAGCAAAGAGATGGACACGAGACAGGGATGCAACATGGACACGATGATACGGCAAATGCTAAAAAATTAGGATACAGACATGGCAAATAATAAATATATATTTTATATATAATCATAAAATTAAAGAATAATTATATTTTTAGCCAAATTAAGAAGCATAATGTCACAATTAATAGAAAAGAAAACATCATACTGGAAAAGTAAAAAAAAAAGATGAGATTTGCAAAAAAGAAAAAAAAAAGAGTTAGAACAGAGGATAACCAAAAAAAAAAAGAAGAAGAAGAGATTGTTTGGGAAATTTCATATTTGGTCTAAAATTGTTCCTAAATTAATTATGAACTTTTGAAACTTCATTTAACACACTTTTTTTTGTTTTGTTTTTGATAACAAGCTTTGGTCATACTCAGTGATAAAAAAAAGAAGAATTTAAAAATTTTAAATAAACTTTTCGTGCCCCCATAGTGTCTTACCGTGTCCCTGCGGTGTCCAAATTGAAAAAAATAATAATAATAAAATAAAAGACATGTTTCCTAGTGTGTCGGACACGTGTCCAACCGTGTTCGAGCTATGTCCGTGTTTGACATGAACAAGGGGACCCTAGGCGTGTGTCCGTGCTTCCTAGCTAGATGGAGAAACACTTTTTAATTGCAGATGTTTTTTTGTACTAAGCAATAGAAGTACCATGGTGTATGTTGTCTGCAGATGATATAGTATCGGTGGAAAAATCAAGAGATGATGTAAATGCAAAACTTGAGAGATGACAGGAGGCATTAGAATCTAGAGGCTTTAAAATAAGTCGTACAAAGATAGAATATATGGATTGCAACTTCAGTGGACATATACAAAGTGTTGAAACCACTGTCAAAATTAAAACCCATGAGATACCACGTAGAGATTCTTTTCGGTACATAAGTTCGATGATTAGTAAAGATGAGAAGATTGACAAAGATGTGCAGCATGGGATAAAAGCTGGATGGCTGAAGTGAAGAATAGCTTATGGAGCGCTTTGTGACAGACGAATGCCAACGAAATTAAAAGGCAAATTTTACAGGACAATGGTTAGACTAGCTATGACATATGGAGCAGAATGTTGGCCAATTAAGAAAACGCATATTTATAAGATGAATATAGCGAAAATGAGAATGCTTAGGTGGATGTGTGGTAAAACTAGGAAAGATAAAATTAAAAATAAGCGATTTCGAGAGCATTTAAGGGTAGCACCAATAGGGGATAAGATTAGAGAAATCCGCTTAAGATGGTTTGGGCATGTTGAGCGTATGCCGGTAATGGCACCGGTGAGAAGAAGTTTGGCTATATAGGTTGATGGCCCATCATGAGGTAGGGGTAGGCTGAAGAAAACATTAATGGAGGTTATTGAATCATATTTGAAGAAGTTTAACTTATCGAAGGATTTGGCTCAAAATAGAACGGAATGGAGAAACAGAATTCATGTAGCCGACCCTAACATGGTTGGGATAAGGCTTTGATGATGATGATGATGATGAATAGAATGGAAAAAAAAAAGAGATTGAAGTCTGATGGGGACATCATGCCAAATTCCCCGAATTCATTCAAAGTATATCAACGAAGAAGTTGTAGGGCGTTAGATTAAGCTTTGATCTGGATGGATGATCAATATCCTGGCTTTGATCACGAAGAAGGTATAAATCTACTGTTGGATTGTTACCCAGAGGAGATCAGACGGTTGGATTTTGGATGATCACATTGGTGGAGCGTTGAAGGCCCCAAGTGCACAATCTCATTGAAGACCCCACATAAGGAAGTGTCACATGGGTTGAAATAAAGTGGAAGGGTCCTATGTTTTAATTTGTTTGGTCCCATAGCTTAATTTATTTAAGTTATTTGGTCCCATATTTTAATTTGTTTGGTCCCATAGTTTAATTTGTTTAGTTGTTCACTTGTTTGGTCCCATGTTAAGTCTTTATTAGTGAAGAGGGACCCATATTCAGTCTTATGTAATAAGTAAGAGGAAAAGGAGGACCACATTTAAAAGAAAAAAAATTGTGCGCAAGTTGTAATTTGTGCACGAATCCCAAGGTGCACAAGTTACAAACTTGCGCCGTCCCCCCCTGCGCCTCGGTTTCTCTTTCTTCTTTTCTTATTTGTTTGGATTTCCTTTTTGGGTGGAGAAACATATTAAGTTTAGATCTAGGTTTTTATTCTTCATTATGCTATGTATGAAATTGGCTATTGAATAAGAAAAGGAGTTCTTCTTATTCTTCTTCTTCTCAACTTGGGTTTGCAAACCATCTTTCTTGTCAACCGCCATTAAAGCCTCCTGCGATTGGAGTTTGGTGAGAGTCCAATAAAGGTAACCAGTATCTTTTCTATTTTTTCCTTCCTGAGCACTTTCACATATCCATAGAACTTCAGATCTGCTGAATAGTTGTGGAGCCAAAACCCTAGATCTGATATTGAATACTTTTAGCTTTGTTTTTCTTTATGAATCATTTTCCTTACAAATCAAGACCCTAAGTGTTGGAAGTTCTACCTTCCATTAAAATCCTCCCCTCAAATCTGAGGATTACTACTGTGGGATCTGTGAAAAGGCCTGGATCTATAGCTGATTCATTCTTTGGAATTAATTAACTATTGGTAATTGGCAAGATCTGAATTTTCCTTGTTAATTAATTAATTTTCTGATTGCATCGCATTGCATGAGGTTAGGTTTCACATTGTCCTGCATCAAAGTCTCTAGTTTTCATTTTTTGCAGAAAATATAAAGAACACTGTTGTGCTTGAGCATGCTCTTTGCTCCAAAACATTTTCAAAGGTTGATAGTGATACATGTTTGTAAGTCTACAGAAAATATGTCTACCTCTTGACTTGGAATCTGCTTTTTGAAATGCTTTTGCTTTAGGAAATGAAAAATGATAGATAAAGTACCTTATTTTTGTGTTTAGAAACTTGTCCCTGGCATTGATTCAGATGACCTCAAAACTATGTGAGTGGATGATCCTAATTATTAATCATTAGTGTCCTATTTTATCTTCCATTTTTTTTTTTATATATCTCACCAAGTCCTTTTTGTGGGGGGGGGGGGGGGGGGGGGGGGGGGTGTGGGGGGGGTGTGAATAGGACTAATTCAATTTATTTTATTTTCTATTCTTCTAAGTCAAAAGCAATTTGATTAATTAATTAGACACTCCAAAAAGAAGGATGGCTTGGCCCAATGGTAAAGGCTTACCGATAGCGTCCTAGAGGATGTGGGTTCAAGTCACAGAAACAGCTTTTTTAAAATGAAGGTAAGGCTATATATCTTGCCCTTCTAGACCCCCGCTATGAGGGAGCCTTCTGTATTAGGCCACCCTTTTTAATCAGACACTCCAAATAAGTGAATATCAACACAACACACAAGCAAACTCAACAAGATTAAATTGCATGAACAAGATAGATCTAAATGCAAAAGAATCAATCCAAACAATCAACCACACACATAAGCATAAGATTTTATAGTGGTTCGGTCAAAGACCTACATCCACTCTTAAGAGCAGTAACTCTTGGTTCCACTAAGGATGAGGTAACTACACAAGTATACCTCCTGCAACAGTTTTTGATCTGGTGGTTTGTCTTTTACCAACAAAATTTTTTGATCTGGTGGTTTGATCTCAGATCTACTTCACCAACCAAAACGATTTGTGATGCGTTGGTTCGTTTGCCACCAAATACAATAAATAAGTGAAATTTAATAGAAAGCACTCACCAAAAAACAAGATACCTTAGTTTTGATTGGTGCTTTTGTAGCTTTCAAGAAGATCTCAAAGCTTTGTCCTCTTGACATATGCTTTGGTGAAGATGATCTCAAATGAGTGCACAGCCAAGGGAAGAGTTTCTGGACCTAGGAAAGCTAGGTTTACCTAGATTTGGTTTAGGGCTTCCCTAGACAGGGATCTCCTCTTCTCTCAAGATTAATGCCTTTGAATGATCTTAGAGGAGAATGGAGATGGGTGGTCGAAGCTTAGCACAAGACGTTAATAATGGAGGCTTAGATGCCAAAAAAAGGCTCTTAAAGTTTTTCCAAAAGAAAGTGTTTTTTTGGTGAATAACAGTGCTCCTCTTAAATAAAGATTCACTCCAACATACAAATCTATGGCTTAGCCATATGCCAGCGTACATGTACAACAACTACTTTGACCAATGTCCAAAATTTTAGTTCTACGGTCAGGTCTACGGCTCAGTCGTAAATCCTTCTATGGCTTAGCCGTAAGGTGAGCGGTAAGCCAATTGAGTTCAAAATACGTTCTCTGGATAGTGAGCCATGGCCTCATTGGCTTAGCTGTAATCCAAGCTATAAATACCAAGAAAAACATATTTTTAAGAAAAATATTTTCCAAGAAAACTTAGGTTTTTCTAAAGTCTTTCTAATTGAGTCTAAGGGGTCAAATTGCCTTGGCACTCATTGAGAGTCCTCTAATTGACGAGCTTTATGCCTTTCCAAGGCTTTGATCTTGATCTTCCTTGATCAAACTTGATTAACGGTCTTAATGAATATATCACTTGGGCTATGACTTTGACATTTGACATGGAATTGACAACAGAGGTCGGTGCTAATCTGACTATGGCACTAACAGTAACATCACTTGATCCCATGACCTTGTGGTTGCGACAACAAGCTGCTCCTATGTGGTTATGTCTACTGGCGTAGTATTTTAAGAAGCGAACACATGACAACCATACTAAAGCCCTCAACAATGCCTATGAGGAAAAGTTTTCTATATAGGTCGATGGTCAACCCATTGGGCCTAGTGCACAAGCCCAATGTTAATTACGAATTTGATTATTTTGTAGTATCTGCGTTTGGAAGTTGATTTGATTTGAATTGTTTTAGCAAACTTTTAGGAATTTAATTTCCTTTAAATTAGAGACGATTTAAGGGTTATAGTACTGTGAGGAAAAAAGTGTCCAGCCCTCCCTATGTATATGTAACTCTTTCATTAGGAGGACAACTTTGATTATTGAATACAAATTTGAGTGGTTTGCCTTATGGTTGTTATTTTTTTTTCTTTGGTTTGGGAATTCTTGTCTATTGAATCTCTTGTGGATTTGGCCAAGTTTCTTTGGAGCTTGGTTCCTCTCATTAAATCCTGCCTGGATTTGACCAAAATATTTGATGCAACCATAGGGTTAGGACTGCATTGGGGTGCCGAGGCACATGTCCGAGAACACTTTGAATCATCAAAAGACTTAAAACACATGACGATGCACCTCTAGGGATAAAACCCATAAATCTATTAGTTAATCAAGTTTGAGAATCTTTTCTCTACAATGCCATATATATAATTAAAGTAAACTTAATGTCTAAGCAAATCCTAATCTATTAATAGAAACTTCTCTAATAACAATATAATTAGAAATCTACTAATAAAGATACTATAATGCTAATCTAACTTGAAGAGGGACTGCTTGTGGGCCCGTGCTGCATCATCTGTTCCGGGTTGAAAGAAGAGTTCGTCCTCCAACTCGAGTCTTCTTCGAATTGCCTTTATAAATGTGATGAATATGAAGAACTTCCTTGGCTGCAACTCTCTTGTAATTCTTCTTCGGTGGCTCGGGTTTCTCGAGATGAAGAGTAATTTGCTTTCCACTATGCATGAATGTATATGTGTTGTCGCACATATCATGAGTTCCATTTTTGTCTTACATCCATAGACGCCCCAATAAGGTATCACCACTCTCCATTGATAGCACATTACACCAAATTATATATTTGTAAGTCTCACCAATGGCAAAAGTAACTTTGCAAATATATCGAATATGCGCTTAATCACTTGTCATCAGCCATTTAACTAAATAAGGGCGATTGTGCCTGTAAACTTTCAACTTGAGGCGATCAACAAGAGCTTGAGAAATGAGATTTTTGCAACTTCCTCCATCAACAACAACTGTACAATGCTGTTCAAAACCTGCACCCGCAGAATGGAAAATATTTTTTCTCGACCATTTCTTTTCAATAGTGGGTGGAGCCTCGTTGATGACCATGAGAGCTTCACTATCTTTGTTTCCTTCATACTCTACGGCTTCTTTTGTTTCATCATTGTCCGGATGATTATCCTGTGCGATTGGTTCATCATGTACTCCTTCCATTAGGTTCATTTGTTTGGGACATTCAAAGGAGTAATGTCCTTTTTGTTTGTAATGGAAACATGTGACCTTGTTATGATCTTCAGGCTTAGGGACAATTTTTCTTGGTGAACCACTGGATTTAGCATATTGGAAAGATGAATTCTTTTGTGGAGCCCATTTGGATGCATTAAATTTTTGTGCTTGATGATTTACAATTCCCTCGGCTTTGACAACATATTGGATGAGTTTATTGACATTATCAAAATTTTGGAATGCGAGGATATACTGAATTTTTGTTCTCAACCCATTGAAAAATCTATCGACAACCGCATCATCATCTTCATTTAAGCCACAACGAGCTTGAAGAGTCAGGAATTCTTTAGAATACTCAACAACTGACCTTGTTTGTTGTTTCAAGTTTTGAAAGATCGAACGTAGATCTTTTGCATAGTTCACGGGAAGAAATTTTTTCTTCAAAATATTCTTCATCTCAGTCCATGTTTCAATGGGGTTCATATTTTGATTCCTCCTTTATCTTTCCAATTCAACCCACTAAATTGCAGCATAATTGTGAAATTGAGTGGCAACCAAGGTAACTTTGTAGTGCTTATTCATTGGTTTGTGTAAAAATATTCTCCACACACACTAACCAATTCATGAATTCAGCAGGCTGTAATTTTCCATCATTTAGAGAATCATGAGTTTAATTCCCAAATCTTGATCAGGATTATTGACCGGTGGATCTCATTGATTTTGGATTGTGATCCCCACAATGAGTATTTTCCAAATTTGTCATTTTAGTTTCCAGTCATTGCAAAGTGGTTTGTATGTTGTTAATTATGGCAGTTAAATCTCTAATGGCACCAACCAAATCTTCAATTGAAGAAGAGGAAGATTCCACCTCAACTTGCTTCTTAGGATACATTGGTTTTTTTTTTAATGAAAAATTAAAACGTAACTGACCTGGTGTGTAGATCTGCTCTCCAAGAACATGTTGGTGAAGATGGATCGGAAATCGAAGCACAAATGATGCCAATATCTCAGAAACAAATTCTAAGAGTTGATTGTTGAAAAACATCTTTTGTGGGCCGTACTCCTAACCCTAAATCCAACTCAAGCTTACCCGCCTTAGACCACAGGCCCAAAATAGATTTCTTTGTGCTTTGTCTTGTTCTTCGTGATGAGAAGATGGACATAAAATAAAAAAAAAGGGTTTTTGTTCCTTTTGTTTCTGGTGCCCAGAGGAGAAAGCAGAAAGACGATGGTAAGTTGGAGCAGGGCGGTGGTGTCAACAAGGCAGGTTGCACGTGTGATGATCCCCTCGGGACGATGTAGAAGAAAGGGGTCTTTGCCTTTCGTTGCTGTTTGACGGAAAGGGGTGGAGATGAGATGTACTTTGAGAGACAACGACGTGTGACGCTTGCTGCGTTAGAGACTATGGTTATGCCAAATGACAGAGACGACACTAGCGATGATGGTGGTGGAGTGACTGCTTTAGCATGATGGGGGATATGCTCAATGGGTCGCTTGTCTTTGGATGGTGTTGGTGGCTGTAGAGGCGCGTAGCTACAGGCCTTCCTTAGACGATGGGGAGTAGCAACGGCAGGCCGGAGATGGTGCACAGTTGATGGCGTCCCCACGTTGGTACGTTGCACTTCCCTCCACCTCCTTTTTTTTTTCCCTCGCTAAGATGGGATTGGCAAAGAGATGAAGCAGAACGAGGGCGGGGTGGGATCTTTGCTGAGATGGAAAGAAAAAAAAAAGGGGACTGAGTTTTGTGACGGTTTGGGTAGAGGGATTGGGCAGAGGGCTTGGCTGGATGGATTGATAGGCTCTGATTGGTGACCGTAGCGTGATCGGAGCGGTGTGTATCTTTGCTCTGATACCAAACTGATGCACCCCAGGGTTAGGACTGCGTAGGGGTGCCGAGGAACGTGTCTAAGGATACTTCGAATCATCAAAAGACTCGACACACAAGGACACACCTCCAGGGATAAAACCCACAAATCTATCAATCAATCAAGTATGAGAATCTCTTCTCTACAATATCATATATATAATAAAAGTCAACTTAATGCCTAAGCAAATCCTAATCTATTAATAAAAACTTCCCTAATTACAATATAATTAGAAATCTACTAATACAGATAATATTATCCTAATCTAACTTGAAGAGGGATTGCTTGTGGGCCCATGCTGCATCAACATCCTAGGTATTTTGGTCTAATTTCACTCACAGATCGGGGGGCTGCCTCATTTACCCGGGGGAAGGGGTAGACCAAAGAGAAAGCGGATGGAAATAGCAACATTAGATTTAAAGAAGTACAGCCTATCTAAGGATTTGACTCAAGATAGGAGAAACAAAATTTATGTAGCCGACCTGAACATTGTTGTGACAAGGCTTTGATGATGATAATGAGGAGGAAATTAGGATTTTAGATGAGTTTTAATATTTGATTCACTGTTTTTTGCATTTTATTATAATTGTGGTTTTCTTATTTTTGAGGAATTGGCATTTGGGAAGTTTGGGTGTTAATTATTTTGTACATCCAATTACCTTCCAAAATAGAGCGCACGAAGTTTGTTTATTTAAGTGTGATTTTTTTGCTGAATCTGGTAGTGCTCTTTCTATTGTGTCTCTCTTGGGCAGAGCAATGGGAGAAGAACTCAAGGGTGCAGCCGTGATTCCAGAGTCTGTGTTGAAGAAAAAAAAGCATAGCAAGGAATTGGCATTGGCGAAGAAGCAAGAAATTGAGGCCAAGAAGAAGAAGAATTAGGAGAACCGGAAGCTGATCTTTAATAGAGTCAAGCAATATGCAGAGGAATACAACGAGCAGGCGATACAGAGTTTTTCTTTCTTGCCTATCCAAATATAGTTTTATTTTTGTTGCCTTTTCTAATTGGTGAAATGTTGTAATCTCTAGGAGAGGGAGCTGATTCAGTTGAAGCATGAGGCTAAGTTGAAAGGGGGATTCTATGTTAGTCCAGAAGCAAAATTATTATTTATAATCTGTATCCGTGGGTATGCATTTCTTTCTTTCTTCTCTTCCCCTTCGTTTGGTTGTAGAGTTTGGATGTTTTTTTTCTCTACATTTTTTGCAGCTCCTTCGTCTGAGGCAGGTGTGGATAACACAACAGTGCAATTATACTTCCATGTTTCTGCATAAATTCAATGTGTGAAAATACACTTTCTAGAACATGGGTTCGTTACAGATATTCAATGGGGTATTCCTGAAAGTCAACAAAGCGACTATGAACATGTTGCAGAGAGTCGAGCCTTATGTGACCTATGGGTATTTAACATAATTTTCTTTTATATGTGATAATTGTAGAATGTGACGTGCTGCATTTCATTAATAGTTATGTATGTTCATATATTCTAACTTGAAGAGCGTGAGAGAATTGATTTACAAGAGGGGCTATGGGAAACTAAACAAGCAAAGGATTGCATTGACTGACAATACTTATTGAGCAGGTATGGCGACATGTTTTTGACATATGGATGTATGCTTACTCATTTCATATTTTGACACTGTAATATGGATGGCAATGGTTCGGGTTTAAATAAGACCTGCCCCGTTTGGTAGTGGCTTTCTTGGTCTAGGATGGGTTTGGTTTTGTTGTTCTACCTTGCCTTACCCTATATATTAAGTTTGGAGTCAATCACATGCCTCTAACTCTTTCATTTGTGACCCACATATTTAACTTTATATTAAATAAAAACTTTGGCCCTCCATCCAGGCCCCAGTTAATTCAAATCAGTGAAAACTCAATGGAGATCTACTACAATTTAGGGGTCCCGTTTATGTGGATGGTTGAGATGGATCATAAAGTCGGTCAATTTATATTACCTCACTATGTGTCCCTCACTCTAGGGTGAGGAGGGATGGATGCATATAAATATTTTCATACAAACGCACACAAACTCGAGGAATTCTAAAAAACCTCCCCATTTTAACAAGTCCCGATTTTGCTCCCCTATATATTTAGGGCATGGAGCCCACCTTGATCCAATATATTCATATCATGCATACTACCCCCATGAATTGATATAAAGTCCAAATTTGATGCTCATCTAACTTTTACTCACTTTGCCGAACATAAAATTTGTTGGGCCTAGTTGCTCATGCTTTAAAGTTTGATATCCAACTTTTACTAACCATTAGACTTTAGGGCTATGGATTAAGGGGTTTGAACATTTTTCATATAGGTAAATCTCATCCATATTATTCTATTCAGTGGCATTACATGGTTGTCATATGCCATACCCCTCCAAGTGGACCCACTAGGGTGTATGATAACTATAGAATGCCATTGGATGAAATAATATAGATGAGATCTGCATATGTGAAAAAATATTCAATTCCATTAGATCATTCTAACTCCTTGACCCTAACTCTCACAGTCTGTTGCATTTATATTTTCACTCATTCCCATGTATTTATATATTTTAAAATTCTTAAGCTTTAGATTCGACCAGACTCTAATCGATCGCTGGGCCGGTTTGGGCTTACCCCAATCCATACCAAACCCACTTCGTTGATATCCCTACATCGCAATGATCATCATTTTGAACACACTAGACATAACATGATAATGTTTATCACAGGGCTCGGGTAAGCATGGTATAATTTGCAGGGAAGACCTCATACACGAGATCGTGACTGTTGGGCCCCGTTTCAAGGAGGCCAACAATTTCCTATGGCCTTTCAAGCTTAAGGCACCACTGGGTGGTCTGAAGAAGAAGAGGAACCATTATGCTGAAGGTGGGGATGCTGGGAACTGTGAAGCTTACATAAATGAGCTGATTAGAAGAATGAACTACCTTGCTTCTTCTGCGTGAGGCTTTGTCCTGTTGAGGCTCATTCTGCGACTTCTTGAGATTTCATCTTATTGTGGTTTTTTCCAGATTGTGATGAGTAGGAAGAACTACACAGTTTGTTTTAAGTGCCCTATTAAATTTTTTTTTCTTGGTTTTGAACTTGATTTAGAAAATTCCAGTATTCTTTCTGCTTATGCTTCCTATTTTCAACTGTTGTTATCCCAACTCTGGTTATCCCCACTCTCTGCCTCTCTCTCCATTGCTAATCCTGCTTATAAAATTGTGCTTTGCCTCATGGGATGAAGCTGCAACTGATGAGGTAAGGATAAAATCATAAAGTTAGGAACTTTCCCAAGTTCATCATTACCTGCACATTTATGGTTTCCAAATAATGTTCTATGATTTAACTTAACAATCATAAAAAATGATTGCCCATATTCCCAGCAGGTAACGCTTGAGTAATTTACCGAGAAAGTACGACCTTTATGAATACTTTCACATTTTTAACTTTAAATCTTGAAAAACAAAACATTAGCATGATTTGGGTGAATCAAGTCAACTCCTTTTTGGATATTTATAACTTTGTTGCCATGCATAGTCTTTTGTTTAAATCTACTTGCCCATAACTTTTTTCCTTGAGGCATGAGCTGTGAATTAGAGCGAACCAAATGGGCTCCCAAAGCACTACATGAAACAAGTGTTCATAATTTTCTTTAATGATATAGTGTGTTCCTGCCGAGTCCAACTTTCGGACCTTTAGCCTTCAGTTCGGGGGTTATTTAATTTTGATGAGTAAGGACTATTTTCTGAAAGGTATATTCATGACCACACGCATAGTATCTGAATAATGCAGGGAAGTCAAACGCTAGACTTTGGGCAGCAACCCTAAGGCTCAAACCAACTTAGTGATTGCTAGAGTCACCACCTTCATGGCTAAGTGTTTATTAAACCAACTTAGTTATTGCTAGAGTCACCACCTTCATGGCTAAGTGTTTATTATTTAGTGGCAAGTCGAAAAAAAAGGATGTCAAAAATCCCTATTCTAGCATCCCCCTCAACCCCCACACTCAACACCTAAGGGCTATTTGGCATCATTCCAGAAATGTTTCATCTAGAAAGCTTTTTGTGAGTGAGGAGAAAATCTATAGAGATGGAGTGAGAAAGAAGATTGAGAGGGAGATATTTTTCTAGAGAGGGAGATATTTTTCATATGTGCTGGCGAATGAGAATGTGCCAAATATTTTTTTTCTTCATCTTAGAAAAATGCCCACTGTCTCCCTTTTTATCCTTTTATTCTTGTCCACACTCTCCCTCCCCATTGGGGGTATACACGTTTCAGATTGGATCGGATTAAGCCTAATCTGTTACCAATCCGTTACCTATGAATTGGCAGTTTTGTAATTTATAGTCAATCCGTTGCCCATTAAAAATCAAACCAAACCGAACCGTGGATCAACGGTTTCGGTTCGGTTAAAACCATTTAATCCTTTAATGGTAGTGTCAACTGTTTCCTCACTATTTTATATGGAAAGTAAATGGTTGAGATGGAAAGTTGGATGATGAATGGTTAAAATGTTGCCTTTTAATATTTTTATATAAAAATAATAAATATATATTTTATTTCAATGGTTTGGGTCTGTTTATTTCCGCAGATTAAGGATAAAACTCGTTAGCAAACCGTTACTAACAGATTATAATTTTTTCAATCTATCACAAAACCATTAATCATTGGATCAATTAAAAAACCGTGGGACGGATCGAATTGGATCGGTTTTACAAATAAATGGGTTCTTTGTTCACCCTTACTCCCCATATATCTCTTTGTATGAAGTGTCTCTAGTTTACCATTATAAATATGAGGAATGTTTATCTGCATCCATCCCTTATTGACGTTTCCCAATAATTCTTACTCCTTAAAGTTGGAAAACATTTACACAAGAGAAAAAGGCTTAAACCACTGTTTCCTTGTGCCATATCAGCACATTGAATCCCATTTATTACTCCAAAAGACATGCCAACTTAGTATCTCTCTTTGAATGGATTCACCTCTCTAAATGATATGCTCCTTTCATCTCTTTGAACAGTTTTTTCTCTCCAAAAGACATACCCCTCTCATCTCTTTAAATCATTTCTTCCCAAAACTATCTCTCCACCACACCATTTTCTCCTCATCTTTTCACATAAACTGGAATAGCACCTCTACCTTTCAAGTTTCAACACTCACATCGTCAATATTAAAATCCTCTTTGATAGACCTTTACATCTCTATTGGTAGAAAAAAAAAACTTAAAAGCCTTTTCCTTTGTTTACATAGACACAAAAAAGAGACCTATAAGAACCAGTGGCTTTAGGCCTCCTTCTTTTCCTTGACATATTTATCTATTCATCTATATGATAAATGCCGTTGCAAAAAAATAATATGCTTGGTTTGCATATAGGCTGACTGGATGTTGAATGGAACGTTGACGTGCTTGTATGATTGGTAAGGCTCATGACAAGCATTCACTGGAGAAAGTTGTAAGGTGTCGCATGCATGCAGTGTATTATGTTGATACAAATTTTAATTAATAAATTAATTTATGCCCGATTTAACCGTGCATTGCATGGGACTTTCCAATAGTAAATTCTTATTCCTTGGTTGGAACCAAAAAAGTCACGTACGTTCTTGATCCTTGGCATGCCACATCAACCTCCTCATCCACAACTGAAACACCCATTTTCATCTTCCTTCCTCTCTAACGTCTTTTCTAAAAGAAACTATGTTTCTCTTCACATGATGAATAGTTGAAATTGTTATCTTCTTGTATTTTATGTTCTTTTATTTTGAAAGTACTAGTCAAGCCCTGCACGTGCACCGCACATGCCTAGTCCAAATGCAGCTAACCATATTTTTGGACATTTTTTTGGATGTTTGCACTTTTCAGCCTCACCCTTTTTGGATTTCTCCATTGTAGGATGAGCAGAGTTAAAAAAATATTGTCCCCAGTGAGTATCCACTCCATACCATCTCGTTTCTCAAACAAATTCAAAATACAATTACCATACATTCAAAAGAAAACTTCACATTTGCAATCAATTGAATTCAACATGATATCAGTATGTTTCTATCTATGAGCAAAATATGATATAAAGCTGTGTAAACCTGAAAGGTCATGCCTGAAACAAATTTGAGTGTGGTCTCTACTCCGTAACAACCCAAAATATGATTTGGTTATAGGCAGCATGATGATTTGGTTATAGGAAGCAATTTTTTCAAGTAGTGGAAATTAATGTGAGCAAGTGGGACGTGTTTCTACACCTCAAAAACCTACATATATACAGGTTTTTCTAATGGCATGTGCTCGTACTAGGATTTTTTTGTTAGTATTTTTAAAATAAACGTTTTAGCAGCAGATAGAACAAACCACCGCTAAAATAATTAATAGCGGCTAAAAAGAAATTGCCACTAATGTTATAATTTCCGCCGTTGAGGAAGCCCTCTAAAACTTTTATCAGCGGACTTTTATTCCTGCCACTACTGGTCTAATCTTTTAGCAGCAGATGTTCATTTCTGCCGCTATTGGACTTTTAGCAGCGGACATTTTTCTGCTGCTATTGGCTCTTTTCCTTTAGTGACACACATTAATGACCAAGATAGCAGCATACATTTTTCTACTACTATAGCCTTTAGTGGCATTTTTTTTCCTGCATTTGCCATCAATTGAATTCAACATGAGATCAGTATGTTTTTATCTATGAACAAAATATGATATAAAGCTGTGCAAAACCTGAAAGGCCATGCTTGAAACAAATTTGAGTGTGGTCTCTACTTTGTAACAACCCAGTATATGATCTGGTTTGAACTATCTCAATTGCATGATGAATTGGTTGTAAGAAGCATGAGCAAGAACTAGATTGGATTTCATTGGAGCGGTAAGAAGCAGAAACTCTCGAATATCAGTTAGGCAACTAAACATTCAAAGCAGGGTAGGATTAAGAATCTGAATGGGTATGGAATCCAAGTTAGAAAATTCTTGCAGCTAATTACTAAGAGTGTAAAATACAATTGACGGTGTGTTGGGACAAAAATATTAAAACTGAAGTCTGCTACTTTAGCCGCAACTATCAAGCTACATAAATTACCACAACTATCAAGCTACATAAATTAATCATAGATATTGTAAAATGCATCAAAACTTTTCAAATTTGTTGACACAACCACAATACAACAATTGGTTTGCACCTTGAAAAAAAAAAGGAATCAAATAGTGGTATTTAACTTCTAACTAAACCATTTATAACTTCACTACTATCATTTGTTACATATAAATTAGCCATCAGAAATATATGATCATCTAAAATATCAACATGAGGATTGGAAGATCATCTAAAATATCAACATGAGGATTGGGTTTCCAACTGGGAAAACATACCCAATAGAGATCTGTAACTACATCATGAGAGTAAGTCATTACCGATGCCATTTAGGGGCTAAACATTCAAAAGCCATCTATGTAATCTTTGTGCATTTAGCAATCTAAAGGAAACTTTCTTGGCTTCACTGGCCATCAAAGAGGCATAACCATCCTCGAAATGAAAGCCATAATGGATATATGGTATGTGCCCTAAAAGCCCTATTAGGTTTCAATGGGATCATGTTTTGTTTCCTTTTTGCTTTCTTGGCATAAAATATATTGTTTTCAATTAAAAAAAAAACAATCTAGGGGATTTTGATCTCCATATATTGTGGGGGATTTTGGATCTACATATATTGTGGTGCTACAGATCAACAGTTCATTTATCATTGTATTATGAAAACATTAGCCAAAAGTCCTTCCCTGAACAGTTGTACGAGATGCAATCTATGCAAAACATTATTAAAGCATGAAGTCCATTCTGGCATAGATGCTTGGCTATAAACAATGAATGCCAGATAAACTTATATGAGTTAAGACAGAGATCGAGTACAATTACATTGATACAAAACTCATAAAATGTTAATCGACTCCCCATTCGTATTCTTGAAACTCACATACAATCTTGATCACAAGGTAAGACTGTACAACTGTTCCCCATATTTATCAACAAAGATGGAGAATGACCGCCAGATCTATAATTGTGATGTTTTGTTGGTTACATGATCCAATAGCATAATCATACAAAACTCAGATAATATTATATGACTCTTCAAATTTGTCCTTTGACATTTATATAAAATATTGTTTATAAGGAAACCTACTCGCTGCCTGTCAACAAAGCAAATTTACACGAGATTAATGAATGATGAAATGGAAAACAGACATAACATCGAACAAAGTCATACAATGTTTCATTGGTTTTCATCTTTTCTCATGATTTGGTATCCTTTGGATTAGGGTTTTAAGATTGAAATCCGTGCAACAAGTAATGTCTTTCCAATATTTACGCGATGTTTTTCTATGTAGATTGTAAATGGTGAATGAATCTAGACTTGAAAGAGACGAAGAAGAATAACCATAGGCCGGAGAAGATTTTGTTTTCTGCTGGTCGATTACTGGAGAAGATAGTGTGTAATTTGAGACAGGGGTATTTGGTAAATTTTTTTAAGTTAGAAATTAGTGATGAAGTGTTTCTGAATGATGATTTGATTCCTCCCGTTTAAATAATTTTTATTGAAGATTTGGGGGATTTAGTGCTTTGAAGAAGAAAGCATTTTTTTTCAAAAAAAGATTTTGTAAGAAAGAAGCATTTTTTGCGATGTATTTGAAATTCAGTATATGAAGGTTGTTTTGACCTTTTTAAACACTGATATTTGATTGAGGGACTCAGCCTATGAAAAAAAAAAAAAAAAAAACAGAACGTGTACTCATAGCATTAAAGTAAAATATCGAGAGACTTGCACCAAATGCCGTAATATAAAAGGTTACATGTGACATACGCATAAAGTTTGGGTTACGCTGCAGAGCGACTACAGGAGTGGTGCCCAAGGTAAGATTCCCACATCAGGAGACACGCATCCCTGCTACATTTCAGACGAAAGTCACAAAAATACAATGCAGGCCCGGAGGACAATATATAAATATATTTTCCAGGCGGAGTGGTTGGTGACCGTCACATTGACCGTGACAACCACTCTTTCGTTGAATGGGTGTATTTGCTTAGTAATAACTTTCTAAATTTTTTCAAAAAAAATAAAATAATTAAATTAAAAAATTAAAATTTCCAAGTTTAACTTTACCCTACTTTAGCATACCACTTTGCCAAATATGCCTATATAAAGTCATGTGCGCATGCTTCCATAATGATAGCTTGGACGATGGGGAGTATTTCTAAATGCATGGGCCCCACCCGATTGAGAAACAAATAAAAGAGCTAAGCGCGAACTTTCCTGGAAGCTGCAACCGTCCTGTCAAATGACGTGTGGGAGAAGCGATACCGACGACCAATAATGCATTCGGACAAAGTGAAAGCAAATTCCAAGCTTGCAGAAGACTTTCCGTGATTCCCCACTATGCAAATACAACATTATAAAAAGCCTTTTCCTCTGCCAGAGCAGTCTAAGGCGCAGGTTGCTCTTCAGTCCCCATCTCCAATAGAGACAGATGGAAGTTCTCTCCGAACCGCGTGCGATGGGTGAGATACTCAAATTTCGTAGGCTCCTTGAAGAAGATAATTCAGTTCTCGCGCAGATGATCGGTCGGTCTCGTGACACCCCCTTGCACGTGGTTTATAAATTTTTTAGAGTTTAGTAATAATTCTTTAATTTTTTAAAAAATAATAAAAAA
The DNA here is from genome assembly GCA_037013555.1 of Sextonia rubra. Classification (NCBI taxonomy): domain Eukaryota; kingdom Viridiplantae; phylum Streptophyta; class Magnoliopsida; order Laurales; family Lauraceae; genus Sextonia; species Sextonia rubra. Next base: position 3,281,686 of record JASUAD010000027.1, read on the forward strand.
TTAATATAAATTTTTTTTAAAATTTTAAAACTTAATTTTATTCTACTTTCCTCTACTCCGTCATCAAATATACCTACCAACACATCCGTCAAGACTTATTAGCAGACTTTAGAACGGTAGTTTGGAAGATGCAACGTCTTTCTAAAGCCAAGGCCCCACCTGATAGAAAACAGATAGACGTCCTGTCAAATGATGTGTGGGAGCAGCGATTCCGAGGACAAAGTGAAAGCAATATAAACAGCTTGCAAGAGCCATTTGTTGATTCCCCACTTTGCAAATAAATCATTATAGAAAGCCTTCCTCTCTGCCAGAGCATTCTAGGGGATAGGTTGCTCTTCTGCCCCCATCTGCAATAGAAAGACATGGAAGAAGATCTCTACGAAGCGTGTGCGATGGGTGACACACTGAAACTTCGAAGGCTCCTTGAAGAAGATAACTCAGTTCTCGCGCAGATGATCGGTCGGTCTCGCGACACCCCCTTGCACGTGGTTTGTAGATACAAGCAAAAGCGGCTAGCATCGCTGATCCTCGGGTTGCAGCCCGATTTGGCTAAGGCGAAGAATGACAACGGCGATACACCGTTACACGTGGCAGCTCGAGTGGGGGAACTAGAAATTATAAAGATGTTATTAGATGCTTGTCTCTGTGTGACTTGCATGCTAAACAGGGCCAAGGAGAGCGCTCTCTTCATTGCATGCTCCTGTGGGCACTTGGAAGTCGCTTTGGTGCTATGCAGCAGCATAGATTTTCTTGCGTGGGATGAAATTGGAGCATCTTGTCTCCGGATAGCGGCCTGCAAGGGATACACAGGTGATCTTTATTCAACGTGATCTTTATTCGATGAGTGTTTTTGGAAAAAAAAAAAGAATATATATAAAAAGTGTTGTGCGCGTTTGTGCAAAGGCAATCAAGATCAACCATACAAGAAGATAAGGAGATTTACGTGGCTCGGTAAGGATGCCTATGTCCATGGAAAACCAATTTCCACTAGGTTCTCCTCCAATCTGTGAAACCACAGCCTTGGAATCTCAGCCACTCTCAGTCCCCGCTCTAGGGTTGCAGATTACATCATATATATAACCATTACATCCTTATCCCCCAAGAACTCTATCTCAAGAAAAAGGAAAGTCCTAACCTATTAGAAAACTACTGTTTAACCAAACAGGAAAAATTCCTAATATAATTAGGGAAATTACCCAAGATATAGAACCCACTAATGGTCTGGACCCACATGGCCAACAATCTCCCCCTCTAGACCATAAAGAAGATGCCCTGAACCCCTTACTGGGAGTTCAGCCCTGCTAACTCTGAACACAGCTCCAGCTTTCCCTTAGACACAACCTTGGTCATCATGTCCGAGGGATTCTTGTCCGAATGAATCTTTTCCAGCTTCATGAAGTTCTTTTCGATCACCTCACGAATCCAATGGTAATTGATATCAACGTACTTCATGCGACCATGATATGTAGCATTCGCACTGAAATCCATAGCACTCTGACTATCACAGTAAACTACATATTCTTCTTGCTTCAAACCTAGTTCTTGAAGGAATCTTTTCAACCAAAGCATCTCTTTCCCTGCTTCATTAGTAGTTATGTATTTCGCTTCAGTTGTAGACTGTGTTGTACACTTCTGTAACTTCGATTGCCAGGAGATAGCTCTCCCTACGAAAGTAAACAAATAACTAGAAGTCGACAACCGACGATCAAGATCGCCTGCAAAATCAGCATCAGTATAACCTTTTATGACTGGTTTTGAGCCTCCGAAACATAAGCACACCTTGGAAGTACCTCTTAAATATCTAAAGATCCACTTTACTGCTTCCCAATGCTCTTTTCTAGGGTTTGCGAGAAATCGACTCACTAAACTCACAGCATGAGCAATGTCTGGCCGTGTACAAACCATGGCATACATGAGACTCCCACAGCAGAGGAGTAAGGAACACATGCCATCCGTTCCTTTTCATCATCTGTAGTAGGACACAAGCGCTTGCTTAGTTTGAAGTGACTGGCTAAAGGTATGCTAACTGGCTTAGCATTCTTCATGTTGAACCGTTTGAGAACTCGTTCAACATATTTCTCCTGTGACAACCACAGCTGCTGGAACTCTTATCACGATGTATTTGCATGCCCAATATCGTTCGTGCGGGACCCAAGTCTTTCATGTCAAACGACTTTGACATCTCCTCTTTTAACTTGCCAATCAACTTGCTATCCTGTCCAACTATCAGCATATCATCTACATATAAAAGAAGGATGATGAACCTACCATCGATAAATCGACGAACATAGACACAATGATCTGCAGCTGTCCTCCGGTACCCATGACTCAACATGACTGAATCAAACTTCTTGTACCACTGTCTCGGTGCTTGCTTCAGCCCATAGAGACTCTTCTTTAACTTGCAAACCATCTGTTCTTTTCCTTCTACCTCAAACCCTTCTGGCTGAGTCATGTAGATCTCTTCTTTCAAGTCACCGTGAAGAAACGCGGTCTTCACGTCCATCTGTTCAAGCTCAAGGTCCATGCTGTCGACTAGACCCAAAACGATTCTGATAGAAGTCATTTTCACAACAGGAGAGAAAACATCACTGAAGTCGATACCCTTCGTCTGTGCAAAGCCTTTTACCACTAACCGTGCTTTGTGCTTCACCAGTTTCCCATTCTCATCCTTTTTCAGCTTGAACACCCATTTGTTTTTCAGAACATTCCTATCTTTAGGAAGTTGCATCAGCTCATAAGTCTTATTCTTCTTCAAAGAACTCATCTCATCCTGCTTAGCCTTTATCCACTCATCTTTATCAGCATGAGTCATTGCTTCTCGGAAGCTAGCTGGCTCTCCCTCATCAGTAAGCAAAACATATTCGGATGCAGGATACCTAGTTGATGGTTGACACTCTCGGGTAGACCTCCTAACTTGAGGTTCCGTGGTTTCAATCCGAGGAGACTGCGGCTCCCCCTGCTCAATACCCTCATCATCTGGCAACCCCAGTGCCTCATCACGATCTGGATCGTTTTGTCCACCTTCTCCACCTGTAGTCTGCACCGGAGAAGGAGTCGGTGTGAGATTAACCACTCCATCAACTTTCTCAGAAGACTTATCAATCTTCTTAACATCTCTAAAGAACTGATCTTCATAGAAAACCACATCCCTACTTCTGATAAGTTTCCTCTTCGCTGGATCTCATAATTTGTAGCCAAACTCATCTCCACCATAGCCAAGAAAGATGCAACTCACTGCCTTATCGTCCAACTTGGAACGCTGCTCCTTTGGTACATGTACAAACGCTTTACACCCAAACACCTTCAAGTGTGAATAGGAAACATTTTTACCTGTCCATCTTCTCTCTGGAAAATTATAATTCAAAGGAACTGAGAAAGATCTGTTAACCAAATAAACGGCAGTCAGAACGGCTTCACCCCAGAATGACTTGGGCAACCGTGCTAATGTTATCATGCATCTCATCTTCTCAAGAATAGTGCGGTTCATTCTCTCTGCCACACCATTGTGCTGTGAAGTACCAGGAACTGTCTTTTCATGTCGAATGCCATGCTTCAAGCAATAGCTTTTGAACTGGTTGGATGTGTATTCTCTCCCATTATCTGTGCGGAGACACTTCAAGAGTTTACCTGTTTCTGTTTCAACCTTGACATGAAATTGTTGAAACATCTTAAACACTTGATCCTTTGATTTCAACGGATAAACCCAGACTTTCCTGGATGCATCATCGATGAACGTGACAAAGAACTTATTGCCACCCAATTATTCTACCTTTATGGGACCACAAACATCAGAATATACCAAATTCAACACATTAGATTTCAATTTTGATGTCGAAGAGAAAGCAACCCTATGCTGTTTGCTATACAAACAATAATCACAAGTGTCAAAGGATATACCTTTGGAGCAAGGAATTAAATCCTTCTTTGCCAACATCTGCAAGCCTTTCTCACTCATATGACCAAGCCTCTTATGCCACAGATTCAGAGAGGAATTGTCTTGATCTGCATTCAACACGTCTTTGCACAGCTTTACTTGTGTTTTATAAAGAGTATTACCTGCTGTTTCTCTCACAATAACAAGAGACCCTTTAGTGAGCTTCCATCTACCATTTCCGAAGTAATTCTCATAACCTGCACGATCCAATGCAGTCCCGGAAATCAGATTCAACCGGAGATCAGGAATATGTCGCACATCTTTCAGCGTCATTGTGCAACCAATATCGGTTTTAATGCAGACATCACCGATACCACCAAACTCTGAATGACTCGTGTTGCCCATCTTCACAGTACCAAAGTCACCTGCTTTGTACGTCGTGAACATCTCCCTGCAGGGAGTAGCATGGTAGGATGCTGCTGTGTCAACAACCCACTCAACCTGACCATCTGCAACACTCAAACACTTATCATCATCGCCGGCGAGCACCACTACTTCCTGTTCCAAAGTAGCTGTAGTGTTATCATTGTCATTCTTCTTTTCATTGTTGGATCCTTTCTGTTCCTTCATGGCAAAACAATTTTTCCTGATGTGGCCCATCTTGCCACAGAAAAAGCACTTTACAGACTTTTTCTTGCTCTGTGATTCACTGCTAGACTTAGACTGTGAGTCATCTCTAGACTTGCCACGACCCCCCTTTGGTCCTCTACTCTTACTCCTCCCCCTGTTCTCAGTAACAAAGGCCTGTGCATTATCTGTCCCTGCAGATTTCCGTCTTGTTTCTTCATTCTGTAGACTACTGGTAACCTGACTCATAGATAACACACCATCTAGAGTAGAATTGCTCAAGGAAACAACCAATGTCTCCCATGAATCTGGCAAAGAACTTAGAAGCAACAAAGCTTGCATCTCATCATCAAGGATCATCTTCATAGTGGCTAACTGATTTACCACACTTTGGAACTCATTGATGTGATCTTCGATCTGACCACCATCCTTGAATTTCATGTTTACAAGCTTTCTGATCAAGAAGGTTTTGTTCACTGAGGTCTTTTTATCATACATTGTTTCTAGCTTTTTCTAAAGGGTATTCGCATTAGTTTCATTAGACACGTGGTGAAATATACTGTTATCAACCCACTGTCTGATGTGACCAATCGCTTTTCTATGCAATTTGTTCCATTCAGCATCTTGCATATCTTTCGGTCGGGCACTATCCCCCTCAACGGGATTATGGAGGTCTTTACAATAGAGAATATCCTCCATCTTCGGTTTCCAGATCAACCAATTGGAATGGTTGAGCTTAATCATGGTAGTGTTGTTCTCCATCTTAATCAAATTAAGTAACAGGAAAAACAAACAACTAACACTGACCTCAACTCCTGCACAAAGCTGTAGATCTCGTCAACACGAGCACGCTGGAAGAAACGGATTTGAAATCCGACCCCGGATGGCTCCGATATCGTAAAAATGGTTTTCTGCGCTTCCGATTTGGTCAAACTCCTTGTTGACCGTCAAACAGCCAATCTTCTTCCACTAACACGCAGATCTGCTCGAAACGAGTCCGTAGGTGCAAACAGATCTCTGATCGAGTGTTGGATGATTAAGATATCGCAGAAACAAATTTCTGCCGTCAATCTGGTCAACTCTGGCCGTTGACCGCATGTCCGATAACGTGGGTTGACGTTAGCTTGATGACGTCACTGTGCTGATGTCGGCGGCGGATGGGCTGAACTGCTGACGGACTGGTTCAGGTCGACTCGACCCGAACCGATAACCTGCTCTAGTGCTGCTGGGCTGGGCTTGTTCCACGGGTTGGGTCAAATTGACCCGACCCGAAACCCGAATTGACATGGGATCTCGCTGCTTATACTTCATGATGGGTCAGGTCTAATGGACCCGACCCGAACCCGGAACGCCTGGGTTCTTCTCCTTCAACAGGCGTCTGTGTTCTGCTACAACCTGGTTGCGGGCCGGACAGACAGGCCTCGGTTTGCTGCGGCGCCGGGGTGGCGATCCGACAACCTGCGGCAACGGGCGGCTACAGCACGCCGACGGCGACGGTGACAGCGGCGGCGGCGGGCAGCGTACGGCTGGCGACTGCCAACGACCGGTGAGTCCAGTTTTTTTTTTTCTTTCCTCCGGTCTTCCTCCTCAGATCCGGCAGCCAACGACGATCTTCTCCGATGCAGATGTCCAACAGCAGCGGAACCCACCTTTCGCTGTCTTCTTCAAGTTCTGCAAATAAAACCGATTTCTCTGTTTCCTGAAACAGAGAAACCGAAGTATGTGGCCCAGCAGAGATCTCGTTGATCTCTCCTCTTCCGTTGATCTTCCGCGCACAAACTTCCGCTCTGATACCACTTGTTGTGCGCATGTGTGCAAAGGCAATCAAGATCAACCACACAAGAAGACAAGGAGATTTACGTGGTTCGGCAAGGATGCCTACGTCCACGGGAAACCAATTTCCATTAGGTTCTCCTCCAATCTGTGAAACCACAGCCTTAGAATCTCAGCCACTCTCAGCCCCTCTTTAGGGTTACAGATTACATCATATATATAATCATTACATCCTTATCCCCCAAGAACTCTATCTCAAGAAAAAGGAAAGTCCTAACCTATTAGAAAACTGCTGTTTAACTAAATTGAAAATTCCTAATATAATTAGGGAAATCACCCCATATATAGAACCCACTAATGGTCTGGACCCACATGGCCAACAAAAAGGAGGTCAATGCATGAGGCTTCCGCATAGTAGGGTCTGGGGAAGGCAAGATATGCAGGCTATGATACCCGGATACTCCAAATGCCCTGTGGTATCCTTACCGATACGATACGATACTGATACGGGTACGAGATACGGCAAGATACGGCTAGGATACGGCCTCCAATTTTAGGAAACGGCTTTGCAATATTTTTTACCCAAAATTATGACAGATTTTATCCATTTTGACCAATTTACTCCTAAATGAGGCTTCTCTCAATTTGATCAAAATGAAAGCAAAAAAGAAGGAGAAGAGGAGGAGGAAAAGGTGGTAGCGAGGAAAAAGATAACTAAACTAACAGGGGCTACTGCTTTTACTTTGACGGGTTGCTTCTTCAATTAGGTGGTAAACCACCGTGTTGCTTTCTGTTACTGTTTCTAGCTTCATGTGTTATGTATGCCTCCTCTTCTTCTTAGTCATTCTTCTTCTTCTTATTCGTTCGATGATGCCCCGAGATGCAAAAGGGGTAAAAGAACCTGCCTCATTTTATTAATGAGAACATGCCTGTTGGGTTTCTTTTTTTTTTTTTTTTTCTATTTTAATGTTGAGCTACTGGGCCAACCAAGACACTTGGCCCATTTTTTTTTTCTTTTATTTTCTTCTATGTTAAGATAGTATCAGGCCCACCTCATTGAAAATTTAATCCACACAGTGGGCCTCGTAATATTTGAGCACTACGATAAGTATCTATATGTTCATATTTTTTGAAATGCCGTACCCGTATCCGTATCCTAAAATTTTCAAGTCGGCGTATCGAACCCTCGTTCCCGTGTCCGTATCCGTACTCGTATCCGTATCTGCGCATCATAGTATGCAGGGCCTTACCTTAATTTTGAAGAGGCTATTTCTATAATTTGAACCGGCGTCCTCCAGGGCATTACCGGCAAGCCTTTACTAATGGGTAAGCCGCCCTTAAAAAAAAAGAAAAGAAAAGAAAAATATATATATAAATTATTTTTTGAAAATATTATTGGAATGAAATTGAAAATAGATTCAAAATAAATTATTACATTATCTAATATTCTTAAATCCTCGTCCAATATAATTGCATAAATTACAAATAAAGTTTTTTTTTATTGGAGTTAATGAGTTACAACTTACAATAGCATGATTTAAGATTAATGCAATAACATATCACTGGAGATTCCAACCCTGTAATTCAAAGACCTGGGAAAGTAGAGACGTAGCTATAGAAGCTCAACTTGTTGCATTTCTTTAAATCATGAGGAAGATATTGATAGATATCTTTTGTTTCTATCATTTTGCCCCTTCTCAACTTTTCTTTTTCTTTTGTTGCCTCTCTCAATAATCTTTTTTCCCTCTCAGCAAAGAATGAAACTTTTAAAACACATAAGGAGATTATAATCTTTTACTCATAAAAAAAGACAACTAATCAAATCACCAATAAGATATGCATTATGCTCTGATTCTTTTCCTTTTATTCTTTCTCTTTTTTGCCGATTATTGAGCCTAGAATTCTAATCCTCTCAAACTTTGAATTTTACAATCACCCAAACTCATTTAATTTATTATTAATTTTAAATGTGGACACGAAACCGTCTGGTGGTAGGGACAGTAGTTTGGGTCGTCTATCTGACCCTCTTGGTTTGGCCTTTTTAACAGTGGAAGTTCAATTTTGTTGTTGTCCACTAAGGATTGGAAAATCACCTTAATATCTTCATCGAAGAGATATTTAGTGTTCTTCCTTATTTCATATTCTTCCTTTTGAGCCATGTCATTCTTTGCATTTAGAGGCTTTTGCAAAGGCTTTGAAGTTTGCACGTTGAAGACTCCTTACTTCTTCTTTGGCTTAGAGAAGAAGAAGAGAAAGAAGGTTCCGCTGTTTAAGAAGCCACCTCTTTTCAGTTAATCTCCTTGAGAGTTAAGAGAGTTAACTTTGCATTTGTTGCGACTTCCACCAATTTGGCAAGTGACTTACTTTTACGACTAAGCACTATGGCTTTAACTTCTAGCTTAGGTTACCTTTGCACATGTTAATGGTGGCCTTTTGTGGTGGGAGTTGCACACATCTGTCAGACAAGGCCCTCCATTTGTTAATGAAGGCCTGTGCTGACTAATTGTTTTTTTTTTTCCTTCATACTACTCAGCCTGGCAAAGGCAACTAATTGACCTTCCTCTTGGAAATGAAGCATGAATTTCCCTTCAGTAATTGACAAAATAAGGAAAGAGAGTTTTAGCAACCGCTCGTACCAATCAAAGGTGACTCCTTTCATTGTGCCTATGAACATCCTGACTTTCAGTGCATCAAGATCAAACAAACTTCGAAGTAGGGATTTGAAGTGCACTATGTGTTGATAAGTCAACCCCTTTCTAGAATATTGCTGGCAGGTTGGGAGTTTGCAGTATGGTGGGAATTGCATCAAGTTGACTTTTGGAGGATACTTGAGCATAATTCCCTTTTTCTTCATCTTGGTTTCTTCTTTAGCTTTCATCATCATTTTTGCAACTTCCTTCAAAGTCACAGGTTTGTGAGGATTTGTATGCGGGATGAATGGTCACTGGATGTGCAGGTACTAGCCATCTTGTCTATTAGTGACTTGATCTGGGCTATGAGCAAGTCAATCTTTATTGCATTTTTCCTTGTCATTGCCGGCTCCTTTTTGTTTACATAGGGAGGATGGCTTGGAGGGTCCGTTGAATTGCACATCTTCTCCATAAGTATTTGCAATTGGGCGGTGATCATATCAATCTTTGCCCCACGCTGCTTTATAGCATTGCTGATGTCGTCTTTTTTGTTGCTATCAGCATCTTCCCCTTGCCTTTCGTCACCACTGCCAGCATCATCATTTCTTTGATGGTTGGTGTCATAGTTTTCAAAATCGAAATCGTATTGCAAATCATTCATACTCATGAATCGAATCGAATCGCGAATCGTAGGATTCTTTATTTTTCTAATAAAAATGGAAAATAATTAAAAACTAAAAAAGAAAAATGTAATTATTCATAACCATCCATTTTTCCATTATAGCAGTATAAATACAATAACAAGTCTATCGTACAATTATATCAAGAATGTCATGACATATATTAATATATATATCTAATATAATAAATAATGTGCAAATAGTTAAATAAGTTTAAGGTATCAATATATTTTTAATTAACTTTAAAAATAAAATAAAATAAAATCCAAGCCATCAATCTTAAATGGTAGGATCTCTTAAAGTTAAGAAAATGGTCATGCGAAAAAAACCAAAATAGATTTAAAAAAAGAAGATATAAACAAGCACCATATGCATAGTCTAATGCTTTAATTAAATACATTTTCTTTATTCATCTTTAAAACCTCACCAAAGTTGCAAAAAACTTTTAGAATGTTTCGTGAACTACTAAATGACCTTTTAAAAATAAAACCATTAAAAGAAAAAAAGAATAAAAACTAAAAAAATTGAAAAAAAAGATGATTAATATGAATTTATTGGTTGTACATATTCTCGCTTAGCTGAATCGCTTGAATCATAATAGTCGATGAAAAGAGTATCGAACCATAGGATTCACACCTGAATCCTAAGATTCATCAACAAATGGGATTCGTTGTGTGGATATGAATTGTTTTCCTTAAAACTTAGGATACGAATCATAGAATTTTGATAACTATGGTTGGTGTCACTACCCTCAACCATGAACGCTAAAAGTTGATGTGGATTCGCTAAAGACATTGTTCTAGGCGTGGTGGAAGAGTTTCCCCTTGTATTCGAGTCATCATGAATGTCATCTTTGTAGCTAGTACTGACATGTCCATCCGATGTTCTATTTGGTTCAGATCCTTGTGAATAGGTTGGTGCCATCCTATAGGTGAATCAATGAGTGGGTCCTGGCTCGACCATAGGGGCTGGAGCTAAGTCAGGATCTTCTTTTCTGACCACCCATCTTTGAGTGATCTTGGGTTGAGTTGACTTTTGGGCTTGCTTCCGATGGCGGGCTAGAGCCTTTCTTTTTATCTGGCTAGCCAACCTATCTGCAAGAGTCTTGTCACTGAATTGGACTACCTTTGGCTTAGAAGTACGAAGGGCATGGTCCAGGTCCATTGCATTATGAGTGGGAAGTAGTATTTTTGAAGGCACAAGGCGCATCGAGGCACCAAGGTAATCCTGGGGCCTAGGTGCAAGGTGCAAGGCGCAAGGCGCAAGGCGCAAGGCTAGGTGATGGCTTCATTGAAGCGAGGCGTACGTTAAAGATAAAAAAATAGATATTTTGTTATAGATAAATAATTTAAATTTAACGTTAGCAAAGTGAAATTAATTCACAAATTTTAACAAAAAAGCAATAAATATTAGAGAAGATTTTGAAAGTCATAAAAACATCCATCACTTAGTAGAAAAAACCATCAAAAGTTGGTACAATTCCAAAGTCGAAAGTCAAACCAAGTAACCAACAATACATATGGTCCTAAGGAGGACCTAACAGTCATCCTCAACATCTACACTAAGTAAATCGTAATCTTCTTCTTCATCATTCGATTTATATCCATCCACGTCTTCTTCATCAGTCTCATCTAAACCTGCCTCTTCCTTATCTACCAATTGAAGAACATTTAAAGATTTAGAACCTCTTGGTGTTGCTCTTGAAGTTGATGTTGCTCTAGTTCTTTGACTATTTTCTTCAACTCCAGAAGTTGTAGCAACATCACCCCATGTCAAAATGTCATCATCAAACACAAACTCATCATCTTCATCCAATTCTCTATCCATCCTCTCAAGCAACCACTCATTGCTTTCATCAATATCCTTCAAAGAAATGGGATCAAGTATGTTGCCCATATCATATCAACATTTTAGTGCTCTGTTGTATTTAACAAATACCAAACCATTGAGACGTCTTTGACCCATCCTATTTCCTTTTTTGCTATGAATCTGCAACAATTAAAAAATTTATTAAAATTTATATCTATAAATTAAAAATATTTTAAATCCATTGCACTTGAGACAAATACTCACATGTTTAAATACACTCCAATTTCGCTTACAACTAGATGAACTACATGTCAAACTAAGAACTTTTATTGCAAAGTTTTGCAATTTTTGTGTTTTGGAACCATATGCACTCCACTAATCAACTATTAATTATAAGTAATTAGCATAAATTTTACTAAGTATTGACTAATAATTTTAAAAAACTAATTTTGTAATATAATGGAATAAACTTATGTGATAAAATTGTTTACCTGGTGACCTTGTCTTCCTTTGCCTGATTGCCATAGGTATCCCAAATAAACCTTTAGCTTTTATATAAATAGACAACTCTTAATCAATCTTATCTTGTATCTAAATATTTGGGACCAACTTTGCAATATAATTATACAACCCAGTCATGACTTCGTGATCTTGCTTAACATTTAGATTTGAATAAAAGAACTCTGGGTTCAAAAAATATCTAGCTGCATGCAAAGGACGATGCAATTGAACATCCCACCTTCGGTCAATAATTTCAAGATATTATTATATCTTTATTCCTTTTCACCAAAAGCATTTGCAATTGCTTCTTTAGCCCTATCCATAGCCTCATAAATGTATTCCTTGGGAGGCTTTTTCTCACCATCAACCAATTTAAGAATATAAAGAAGAGGACCCAAGACTTTAAGGGCATAGACAACAATATTCCAAAATGAAGGCACCAACGTAATTTTGGTAGCCCTTTTACCTAGTTGCTCCTTTGCCAATTTGCTTGTTGTCCATCCCTCTGAGGTGAACATCTTCCTCAAGTTGTTCTTTTGTTGATGAATCCTTGCTAAAGTGATAAAGGCAATTGCAAATCGAGCTTTTTCAGGCTTGATTAAATCTTTCAATTGTGTAAATTGCCTCATCATATTTAGCAAAGTTGGGTGGTTATAAATGAACCCATGTACCACAATACCCCTTTCAAATGTTCTTTTGAGAGTTGGTATCTTAAAAATGTCTTCCAACATCAATTCCAAGCAATGAGCAGCACATGGTGTCCAATACAAGTTTTGATACTTTGCCTCCAAAAACTTTCCTGTTAGAATCAAACTGGGAAAGAGGCAAAAAGTGTTTTAGATAACTAATAACTTTTTTTTTCAAGAGAGAAGATTCTTAGTTTCTTGCCTGCCAATACATTAGCTGCTACACTGTCTGTGACAACTTGGACTACAATAGTTTCTCCAATACGCTCCACAAACTTGTCTATTAGCTGAAACTTTTTTTTTTTTTTTTTTGCATCCTTGGAGTAGCTAGAAGAGTCAATGGACTCCACAAACATGGTTCCTTTGGGACAATTCACTAAAAAATTAAGCAATGTCCTCCCGTTCTTATCAATCCACCCATTAACCATTATGGAACATCCATTCTTTACCCATTCCTCCCGGTGATCCTTCATCAAATTATTTGTATGCACTATCTTTTTTCTAAAAAAAGGAACTCATATTTCATGGTAAGTTGGTGGTTTCATACTAGGACCATATTGCCCTATAGCTTCAATCATTGGTCCAAAACTGTCATAATTAACAACATTCAAAGGAATCCCAGCATTATACATCCACCTTGCAAATCTTTGACATCCCTGCTCTCTTAATTCTTTTCTATATAGGTCATTTTTATCAATTCTTGTTTGCTTTTCTTGGGCTTTTTTGATTTTTCACAACATCATCTGAATTGGGAGTGAAGAATACATCAATAGGCCCTTTTTGCTTTGGCTGTTTAGGTTTGGAAATGGATGCAATGGAAAGATTACTAGAAACTTGACTATGATGAGCCAAAGGTCTTTTACTACGTTCATTGACCTCTACAACATCATCTTTATCATCTGCCAACTTATTAGCCAACTCATCAAAATGAGGCAACTTATTCATTTGTTTTTTTTTCTATCTTTTTTTTCTTTTTTTTTTGTCACGTATTCTTTAATCTCTTCTCTAACTTTAGGTGGACATTTTGGACAAGTAGTAACATCCCTATAAGCCCCAATAAGATGTGGCTTGACCCGATAAACACCTCCATTTGATATTTTGCTACAAAAATTGCATTTGAACCTATTATTATTTTGTGGATTTTCCAAGTGTGCAAATTGCTAGCTGGGTCCTTTTTACTACTACCTTTAGTTGACATCTATATAGAAAATGCAATTGAAAAATAAATAAATTAAAAACAGCAAGCAAACATATTACAAAAGGGATGAACAATTAATCCAACTCAGGAGACATATTTTGATACCAAAAAGGCAATAATCAACATGGCAGTCAGTACGCACAGACAAAGTAAGAAGAACATAAAATGCATTATCAACACCAAATGAATATTCATACAAAACATAAATCAAAAGATGAGAAAACAAACAGTAGTAGCAGAAACAAAAGAAAAGGCAGCAGTAGTAGGAGATGAGAAAAAAAATGAAGAAAGAAAAAAAAACAGCAGCAAAAAAAAAAAAAAGAACTGCAGAAACAAAAATGGCAGCAGGTGGAAAGAAAAAAAAAACGTGACTAGCAGCAAAAAACAATATGCAAAACAAAAAAAAAATGCAGAGCAATAGTAGAAAAAAATGTAGCAGTAGAAAAGAAAAGGATAAAAAACAAAAACAAAAAAGCAAAAGAAAAAGTAGCAGAAGCTAGAGATGAGAAAAAAAGAAAAAGAAAAAAAACAACAGGAAAAAAAAAATAAAAAAAATGGCAGAAACATAAAAAGAAAGGGAGTAGTAGCAAAATAGAAAAAAAAAACGCAAATCGCAGTAGTAGAAAAAAAACATGGAAAAAAAACATAGTAAAAAAAATGCAGTAGTAGAAAAGAAAAAGAAAAAGACAGAAACAACAAATAGCAGCAAAAGAAAAAGCAGCAGCAACTAGAGATGAGAAAAACAAGAAAAGCAAAACAAATAGTAGGTAGCAGCAATAGTAGAAATTAAAAAGAAAACATAAAGTAGCAGCAAAACAGAAAAAAAAAACAAATAAATGTACCTCGCCGGATGTGAACAGCAGGTTAGGTCCGCCGGACGTGGGCTGCAGACACTCGGATGTGGTTCGCCGGTGAGCTTTTTCTTACTTAGCTGGATGTGATGGATCCTCGTCATTCTTCACTGTATGTGATGGATCCTCCTCCTCCTTCCTCCTCCTTGTGAGAAACGGCGATCCTCTTTTTCTTGTGTTTTTTTTCCCTCCTCCTCGTGAGAAACGGCGATCCTCTTTTTCTTGTTTTTTTCTTTTTCCTCCTCCTTGTGAGAAATGGCGATCCTCTTCGGCTCTTCCTTTTTTTTTTTTCCTTCCAAAAGATTAGGGCTTCTACCCTTTTAACTTTATTACTTCAATTTATAGATTTTACATTTACACCCTTCCTTTTCTTTTTTCTTCCAATTGCCATACTACTGGCAAACTAAAAGAGTGCACGCCTCACGCGCCTCTCGCCTGGTACCCAGGTGCGCGCCTCGTATGCTTAATCCTCGCCTTAGTGAAGTCGCCTCGACTCGCATGAGGTGAGGTGCCACACCTGCACCTCGTTGCTCCTAGAGCCTGGGCACCCGCCTGGGCGTGCTTTTTAAAACCCTGATGGGGAGTGAAAGGATGTCCACAACATCCCCTTGGTTTTGTTTCTGTTGCTTCTTTTTTATTTGGAGTGGGTCTTTGAGATGCTCGTTTTTTTAGTCGGAGCGTGTCTTTTAAGTGGGCCAGATTGGCCGCATCATTAAGGACTAGCTATAAAGCCTTATTTTGGTGCTTTGCATGCACTTATTGTTGAAGTGAGGGCAGGGGAGTAGGCCCCACAATCTTTGATGGTAAACACCTTCTATTGAGCCTTTGCCCTGCCTTTTGAATTAGAGGGAAGAAAGTGTTGTCTTCAAGGGAAGCCAAGTTGTCCTTGGCTTTGCTGCGCTTGGGTTCACGTGGTTTAGGTGTCCATGCTTGCACCCTTGGATGGAGAGGTCCTTCTAAGCCTTCTTGTCTTTGAGGAATTTGTCAAGGTCCTCAAATTCTTGAAGGGGTTGCTTCTTGTTGACTCGCTATTTAGGTCGAACTTGCATTGTTTTTTTGAGCCCTGGCGATTGTAACATGTGGTACACCATGGACCTTTGAGCTTTGATTCATTAGTTGGATTTTTCTTGCCCCTCACTAGGGCTTGGTGATACGGAGGTTGTTTGTCCGGCTGCATCTTGCATTTGCTTTGGACTTGGGCTCTTGCTGAACCCGATTGCCGAATGGGCTTTAGGTATATTTGAAAACCCAGGGTTCAAGTATTTCACCCCTCTTGACCGGTCTTGGGTCACTGCTACCCCAATGTGGATGGAAGGAGTGCCATAGCTGCTTGGAGTTGAGAGCCTCTGAAAGATGAAAACCCTTGGTATAAGAGTAGTGACCTCAGTCGGGGCCCGTTTTGGAGTCCTTGCAAATGATCCTATTTGGGTCATGGAGACTTTGAATAGCCTTTTCTTTGTTTCATCAAAGTTTATGATTAAAAAACCCATGTTCAGTATGCAAAATAATTCTAAAGGACTATTTAATGTAGTCTGGGCCCCATAAGCAATCTCTCTTCAAATTAGATTAGGATTATATTATTTTTATTAGTAGATTTCTAATTATATTGTTATTAGGAAAGTTTTCATTAATAGCTAAGGATTTGCTTAGACGTTAAGTTTGTTTTTACTATATATATGGCATTGTGGAGAAGAGATTCTCAAATTTGATTGATTAATAGAATTGAGTTTTATCCCTGAGAAGTGCATCCTCGAGTGTTGAAGTCTTTTTCACAATTCAAAATGTCTTTAGACACGTGCTTTGGCACCCCTACGCAAGCCCTAACTCTAGGGCTAGCATTAATTTGGTATATGAGACTAATGATCCATCGTGATCGTCTGGTGTGTTACCTGTATCTATCCCCAAAGCCAAACGCTCCCCGATCGTCCGCGTGATTGCCTATATCTTCCCATCTTCGTCGTTCCCGTCCCTGCCCATCGTCTTCAACAACCGGCTCCCTCAAACCCAAATCCATCTTCGACACCCTCTGCTATACCCGTCATCACCTGTCACCATCCATCCCCAAAACCCTAAGCCATCGAGACCACTACCCTAACAGAAACTTTTGTCACCTAATCCTTGTACCCCAGACGACCACCACGTCTGTGAGCCCCATCTCCAACTTTCCTTTGGCCTCACCCATATCACTACCATGCCTACCGAAAACCCCAAACAGTCACAAAACCTAACCGCATACTACACCCCTCGCTGAACACATCAATCCTAGACCTAATCATCAGTCGAACCATACCCCTACTGTCTGCCCCTTTCGACTCCACCCTATTATCCCAAAACCCCAACAACCCCTCCCTGACAAACCGGAAGCCCCATCTCGTCAAATCTCTTGCCTCTTAAGACTTTGCCCGTAACGTAACCCCTGTTCCCGACCCCAATCCTACCGCACCACTGCAGACCCTAACCCCTCTTCGCCTTCCTCTCCTCTACCTTCCTCAACCCATCCCTTGTTCTGTTAAGCGAAAAAAAAAAAAAAGACAGAGACGAGAGAGTGAAGAAGAATATCTGAGGCAAAGTGTACTTGGCACAGTGCAAGCTCCACTGCCACCCATTGTCGCAATCCTTTAACATTGTTAGGATCGCCACACGCCCTTATCGACTTCGTCAGAAGCCATTGCAGCCAAAGTCAAGAGCTCCATCGTTATCAAAGAGGCTCTACCAACTGTTGAGAATAAATGGTTGACAAAAAATATCTTCCGTTCTGCAGGTACAACTCAGGAACAAAATTGCATAGTTGTTATTGATGGCGGAAGTTGTGAAAATCTCATCTCCCAAGCTCTTGTTTATCGCCTCCAGTTGAAAGTTTACAAGCACAACCGCCCTTATTTTGTCAAGGGGCTGATTAATGGTGATCAAGCGCATGCTTGGCATACTTGTAAAGTTACTTTTGCCATTGGTGAGACTTACAAAGATACAATCTAGTGTGATGTGTTACTTATGGATAGTGGTGATATCTTATTGGGCCATCCATAGATGTATGACAAAAATGGAACTCATGGTATGCATGACAATACCTATACATTCATGCATGGTAGATAGCAAGTTACTCTTCATCCCGAGAAACCAGAACCAACGAAGAAGAATTCTGGGAAAGCTGCCATAAAGGAAGTCTTTCATGTTCATTATATTTATAGAGGCAATTCAAAGAAGACTCGAGTTCGAAGACGAACTCTTCTTCCAACCTGGGAAGGATGATGTAGTCTGGGCCCCACAAGCAATCCCTCTTCAAATTAGATTAGGATTATATTATTTTTATTAGTAGATTTCTAATTACAATGTTATTAGGGAAGTTTCTATTAATAGCTTAGGGTTTGCTTAGGCATTATGTTTGCTTTTACTATATATATGACATTGTAGAGAAGAGATTCTCAAACTTGACTGATTAATAGAATTGGGTTTTATTCCTGAGAGGTGCGTCCTCGTGTGTTGAAGTCTTTTTGACGATTCGAAGTATCTTTGGACGCGTACTTCGGCACCCCTACGCAGGCCCTAACCCTAGGGCTGCATCACTATGTTAGTCTTATAACCAATATGTTTGCCACTTGGACTAATCGGAATGGTTTATAATTGCCTTATGAAACCATACGGTCCCCTAAAAGGGTGAACCAAAAAGGTTAAAAATAGGCATGAACTCAATCCCTTTGTGCTATGCTGACCAGTCCTCGAGCTTCCAAAACTTTGGCACAATTTCGGGACCAAGTGGCTAGGCTTAAAAGCATGAGAGATTTTTAGATCCAACAAGAGGATAGAATGCATTTTGGTCAAGCCTGCACCGCTACCACACTGATCCATGAGATCCGTCAGCAGAGGACTCCGGGTAATGCATAATTGCAGATACTGTTGTTGCAAGATTGACTTTAGAATGAATGTTTGTTTTAGGTTTTACAAACGATTGCTGACTTTGCGTTCAAATCGAAAAGCCTTGATTGTAATGAGAACTACACTCTTTTTATATATTTAAGGCGTGGTTTTCTATTTATGCACTTCATAGTGCAATTGTCCCTCGATTTGCATCCAATTGACTTGGTTTCAAGAAGTTCAACTCTGCATTTAATGGATCCCACAGATACTTCAAGTCTCCCAACAGTGATTGAAGAAGCCATGGACCAGAATTTGCAAGTTATGGTCAACAAAGAGGCCATAATGTGTTACAGCAGTACTGTGACCAAATCAGATTGGTTATAGCCTGCTTGGTTGTAGCCCGCTGTCAGGCCTTGTAGTGCCATGACCGAATCTGGTCGGTTGTGACCTCTTGTCGGGGCTTAACTGGCTTGAAACTTCAAGTTGCCCTGCTTCCTATTTTTATCGTTAAGGCATTTTTATGTAGAGCCCATGGTCTCTCCTGGGCCAATTTTCAGAACCAAAATGGCCATCAATTGGTAATGAAAACAATGGAAGCCGCCTTCCGCCGGTCACCACAAGGCTGATCGGTTGTGACCTGCAGTCTCTTTTTCCTCTTGCTTTGCATGTTGTAACTTATAAAATCCAATCTGACCATAAAATAAAGCCCTAATTTCCACATACGATGGCAATTTTCTATTCGCAAAAAATGAGAGGGAATTTGAATTCGACCTAACAAAACTCAACAGTCAAAAAAATGAGAAGAAACTACTAATGTTTATTTATTCCCTTTGCTTTACATGGGTTCAATTGCTCTGACCATGGGGATATAAGCTGTTCACATCCTTACACAACTTACAGCCTCTCCTTCCGGTCTCAGGTATGGTCAATAATGGACAAAATAAGAGAAGTTACATAAACCATAAAATGTGCAGAATTTGGAAAATACAAGTCCATGACCGAATTTGGTCATGGAAACTTGTAACCTATTTATTATTTTCTTTTGCTTCTTCTATCTTCTTTCCAAATGGCTGCTAGGGATTGATACACCCCTGCCTCTGAGTTTTGGGTGATTCGGACTATGGTTGAAGGCTCCGAACCTGATTTTTTGAATTACGATGACCTTTGATGATCACCACTTTTCTTTACGAACTGCATTTGTGCAAATCCAATGGGGTTGCTAATCTTCATTTCAACAGATTGGACAAGGTTGTGTCATTCTGATCCTATGTATTTCAAAGATCAGAATGATGCCATAAGTGGTCTATCTACAACCTTTAGAATGGCCAGTATCCCGTTAAGTAGGAAAACCAAAGGCAAATCGTGGTTTCATCACTTTGATTTGCCATGGCCAAATGGGAACTCGCTATGGAATTTTAGAGAGTTGAAGAATGTCTCCCTACCTTCGGAACCATGTCTCACCTTGTATCGGTGAGATAGGAAGAACTTGAAGAAGTTGGATGCCTGCAAAATGCCAAGGATGCTTGAATTTGGTAATTGTTGTCACCATGCCTCCTCTGTTGTGTTGATGACTTGCCAAAAGGGGGATGATGCCTTTTTATAGAGTCTTGGAGAAGTTGGGGCCATTTTGGGAGGTTACATTTCAAAATAAAGTGAGGAAACCGCTTGAAACTGTCGAAACTGCTTTGTAGGAATACATGACCAAGCGCTTTCAGTCACGGAAGGTTGCTACGACCACTGGCCATCGGTCATGAGCATTTTTGACCCAAGTGAGTTCCGATTTTGATGAAACTTGGAGGGGTGACTCTTGGCATTGTTTTGAGAGTGCAGTAGAAGTTTCATCCTGTTTTGACCATCGCCGATGTGGTTAGGTCACAGAAGACTACTACGACTATTGGCCATCAGTCGTGGACATTTTTTACCCGAATGAGCTCCAAACTTGATGAAACTTGGAGGAGTAAACTTTGAACATATTTTGGAGTCTCCATAAAAATTTCATGTGGTTTAACTTTTTGGAAGTGCTATTTTGTTTGTGATGACCAGATGTTGGTTCCCCGACCATAGGGTTCTGGGCAACTCATGGATTATGGTCCTACGACATCCAATTGCTGTGAAACTTTGAGGAAATGGTCTTTGAGGAAATGACTGTAGGGTTCTTAAAGTATGCTTTGGCCGGTGACCACAAGATTCTAGTTCCACGACCAAAAGGGTGACTGCAGTGACCAGTAGACATCAAATGAATCCCAATTGTCCTGAAACTTTGCAAAGTTGTAGACATGTCTTAAAACTTCTGTATGAATTTCACTTGCTTTGGTCTTCTAGAAGCTGGTTTAATCTGATGAACACTCATATGCTTGGTCAGTGGGCACAAGATGTGTTGTCTTCTTTGATTAGGGACCAAATGATCTCCATTGTCCGGAAACTTTAGAGAGTTGAACTTGAATACGTTTTAAGGTCTCCATGTGAATTTCACCTAATTTGGTCATCTGGAAGTGTGACTTCATTCCATTACCACAAGTTGTTGGTATCGTCGGGGTTTGGTGAACTAATGGAGGCCACTTACTCTGAAACGTTAGGAAATCACTTCTACGAACATCTTGAAGGTTCCAATGGAGTTTCATCTTTTCAATTTACCTTTGATCCCATGTTTGCACCGTTGAAACTAAAATTTAATTTTTTATATGTCAACAATTAGCACTCCACTCATGGTTACAATCAGGCTAATTTGCTTGAAATGATGCCTCCTCCTCCTTGGTAGATGCAAACTCAAGATTTTTGTGCCAAGAGTAGCATCATCAGCTATAAAGAGTTAGCAGATAGATAGACATGAGCAATGATAGTATATATATAAAAGTGAGTAAAGACAATGTGATCATGTGAGTTCAAGGATAGAATACTAGGCAATAAGCATGAATAATGATACAATGAACATTTGAAAATTTCATAGCACAATACCTTAACAAAATAGGCAGTCCATGTAGGCTAATGCACCATGGGATAGTGTGTCACTGCCCTCCATTCTCATACCGAGTGTGGTAGAAAGTTTTCAATGGTAGGAAAGCTTGACCAATCAATACATTGGGTGATTCACCGAGAACAATTTGTTGGGTGATTTACCCGGAACAATCAGTGGGGTGGCATGCGAGGTATCAAACAATTAAACCTCTGCTTTTGCGAGTGCCCAACGGTGTACCTCTGTCCAATATTGATATTCAGTCACAATCAATCAATGGTCCTCTCCATAGAGTCGCCCCTCTGTGTTGACCATTAATAACCTAATGGTGCCTAACATAAAAATCTTAAGACAATCAGTGAGGGTTGGACTTATCCTGCGTGAATAGGTTCGTCTAACGATAGAGGACCTACTTTTTGTTTTGTCTTTCAATCAATCAATCAATTATTCTCAATCCACATGAGTAGTCCTCCTCAAGCTTTATAATTAAAGCCGCCTAGCCTCTGACTTCGACCAAGTCCAATAAAAACTATACCGACAATGGGGATCTTATGTGTATCAATCTAGGTTGTCAATGTAATCCAAAATAATAGAACCAATAAAAAATCTATAGAATATGTTCAAGGCATGTATAAATCAATATCAATGTAAGACAGTCCAATCGATAGTCAAGGAGTTACAAACCAATCTCCTAAGGCAATGACCGCCTTTCTCATACCCGATAAGCCTACTCAAACCACGGGTGAGGTGAGGTTGTGCCACTCCCTCAATTTCATTGGTGCAGAGTCAATCATTGAGTGTCTCTGGCCCTCACATCCTTTAAGTTCAGGATAAAGTATAAAATGAACGTGAACCTTGGGTATGTTTGCTCAAAACACCCCTTACTCAAGGTCCATCCATTAGTCCTAAGAAGGGTAGGTCAATGGGTCCCAAATCCAAGCCTAGAAGTGCTAAGAGAAAGTCGCTTTTCGAAGAACCTAGAGGTCCATGTCTGTTTGGAAAAAGGTATATTCGTTGGCTAGTCGACAATTGCGCTTCGGCAAGCTCTCGGCTCACTGAGGAGCTCACTGAAGAAGCCCAGTAGAAAATTAATTCAACCTCTGCGAACATCCCAGTTTCATAGAACTAAAATGCCCATTTCTCAGCTAGTTGGTTGACTAGCCAAAGGTCAAAAATAAACCCCTAGAGTCTGGGGTCCCTTGGATAGACCCATCATGGGGCCACATCCTTACAATTATATAGAAATTGAGAGCCCAAGGAATAGGGGACTGGTCGATACCCACTAAGCAAGTATAAATTAAATCTTCTTTATCAGAGAGTTAGCATTCAGCTCGACTCCTTCAAAACACCTGACATTCCTCTCCTTCCATAATAACCAAATGGTAGTGGGGATGGACAACTTCCATGTTGTGCGCGTGTGTGCAAAGGCAACCAAGATCAACCAATCACCACACAAGAAGACAAAAAGACTTACGCGGCTGGATAAAGATGCCTACGTCCACGGGAAACCAATTTCCACTAGGTTCTCCTCCAATCTGTGAAACCACAGCC
Source organism: Sextonia rubra (assembly GCA_037013555.1). NCBI lineage: Eukaryota > Viridiplantae > Streptophyta > Magnoliopsida > Laurales > Lauraceae > Sextonia > Sextonia rubra. The sequence goes on from JASUAD010000027.1 coordinate 3,304,677, forward strand.
TTGGAATCTCAGCCACTCTCAGCCTCTCTGACTGACTGACTCACTAGGGTTACAGATTACATCATATATAGAACCAGTACATCCTTATCCCCCAAGAACTCTATCTCAAGAAAAAGGAAAGTCCTAACATATTAGAAAACTACTATTTGACAAAATAGGAAATTCCTAATATCATTAGGAAACCACCCCAGATATAGAACCCAATCATGGTCTGGACCCACATGGCCAACAATCTCCCCCTCCAGATCATAGGGAAGATGCCCTGAACCCCTTAATGGGAGTTCAGTCCTGCTAACTCTGAACACAGCTCCATCTTTCCTTTAGACACAACCTTGGTCAACATGTCCGAGGGATTCTTGTCCGAATGAATCTTTTCCAGCTTCATGAAGTTCTTCTCGATCACCTCACGAATCCAATGGTACTTGATATCAACGTGCTTCATGCGGCCAAGATATGTAGCATTCTCACTGAAATCCATAGCACTCTGACTATCACAGTAAACTACATATTCTTCTTGCTTCAAACCTAGTTCTTGAAGGAATCTCTTCAACCAAAGCATCTCTCTCCCTGCTTCATTAGTAGTTATGTATTCCGCTTCAGTTGTAGACTGTGCTGTACACTTCTGTAACTTCGATTGCCAGGAGATAGCTCTCCCTACGAAAGTAAACAAATAACTAGAAGTCGACAACCGACGATCAAGATCGCCTGCAAAATCAGCATCAGTATAACCTTTTATGACTGGTTTTGAGCCTCCGAAACATAAGCACACCTTGGAAGTACCTCTTAAATATCTAAAGATCCACTTTACTGCTTCCCAATGCTCTTTTCCAGGGTTTGCGAGAAATCGACTCACTAAACTCACAGCATGAGCAATGTCTGGCCGTGTACAAACCATGGCATACATGAGACTCCCACAGCAGAGGAGTAAGGAACACATGCCATCCGTTCCTTTTCATCATCTGTAGTAGGACACAAGCGCTTGCTTAGTTTGAAGTGACTGGCTAGAGGTATGCTAACTGGCTTAGCATTCTTCATGTTGAACCCTTTGAGAACTCGTTCAACATATTTTTCCTGTGACAACCACAGCTGCTTGGAACTCTTATCACGACGTATTTGCATGCCCAATATCGTTCGTGCGGGACCCAAGTCTTTCATGTCAAACGACTTTGACATCTCCTCTTTTAACTTGCCAATCGACTTGCTATCCTGTCCGACTATCAGCATATCATCTACCTATAAAAGAAGGATGATGAACCTACCATCGATAAATCGACGAACATAGACACAATGATCTGCAGCTGTCCACCGGTACCCATGACTCAACATGAATGAATCAAACTTCTTGTACCACTGTCTTGGTGCTTGCTTCAGCCCATAGGGACTCTTCTTTAACTTGCAAACCATCTGTTCTTTTCCTTCTACCTCAAACCCCTCTGGTTGAGTCATGTAGATCTCTTCTTTCAAGTCACCGTGAAGAAACGCGGTCTTCACGTCCATCTGTTCAAGCTCAAGGTCCATGCTGGCGACTAGACCCAAAACAATTCTGATAGAAGTCATTTTCACAACAGGAGAGAAAACATCACTGAAGTCGATACCCTTCGTCTGTGCAAAGCCTTTTACCACTAACCGTGCTTTGTGCTTCACCAGTTTCCCATTCTCATCCTTTTTCAGCTTGAACACCCATTTGTTTTTCAGAACATTCCTATCTTTAGGAAGTTGCATCAGCTCATAAGTCTTATTCTTCTTCAAAGAACTCATCTCATCCTGCTTAGCCTTCATCCACTCATCTTTATCAGCATGAGTCATTGCTTCTCGGAAGCTAGCTGGCTCTCCCTCATCAGTAAGCAACACATATTCGGATGCAGGATACCTAGTTGATGGTTGACACTCTCGGGTAGACCTCCTAACTTGAGATTCCGTGGTTTCAATCCGAGGAGACTGCTGCTCCCCCCGCTCAACACCCTCATCATCTGGCAACCCCAGTGCCTCATCACAATCCGGATCGTTTTGTCCACCTTCTCCACCTGTAGTCTGCACCGGAGAAGGAGTCGGTGTGAGATCAACCACTCCATCAACTTTCTTAGAAGACTTATCAATCTTCTCAACATCTCCAAAGAACTGATCTTCATGGAAAACCACATCCCTACTTCTGATAAGTTTCCTCTTCTCTGGATCCCATAATCTGTAGCCAAACTTATCTCCACCATAACCAAGAAAGATGCAACTCACTGCCTTATCGTCCAACTTGGAACGTTGCTCCTTTGGTACATGTACAAACGCTTTACACCCAAACACCTTCAAATGTGAATAGAAAACATTTTTACCTGTCCATCTTCTCTCTGGAAGATCATAATTCAAAGGAACTGAGAAAGATCTGTTAATCAAATAAACGGCAGTCAGAACGGCTTCACCCCAGAATGACTTGGGCAACCGTGCTAATGTTATCATGCATCTCATCTTCTCAAGAATAGTGCGGTTCATTCTCTCTGCCACACCATTGTGCTGTGGAGTACCAGGAACTGTCTTTTCATGTCGAATACCATGCTTCAAGCAATAGCTTCTGAACTGGTTGGATGTGTATTCACCCCCATTATCTGAACGGAGACACTTTAAAAGTTTACCTGTTTCTCTTTCAACCTGGACATGAAACTGTTGAAACATCTGGAATACTTGATTCTTTGATTTCAACGGATAAACCCAGACTTTCCTGGATGCATCATCGATGAACGTGACAAAGTACTTATTGCCACCCAATGATTCTACCTCTATGGGACCACAAACATCAGAATATACCAAATCCAACACATGTGATTTCAATTTTGATGTCGAAGAGAAAGCAACCCTATGCTGTTTACCATATAAACAATAATCACAAGGGTCAAGGGATATACCTTTGGAGCAAGGAATTAAATCCTTCTTTGCCAACATCTGCAGGCCTTTCTCACTCATATGACCAAGCCTCTTATGCCACAGATTCAGAGAGTAATTGTCTTAAACTGCATTCAACGCATCTTTGCATAGCTTTACTTGTGTTTTATAAAGAGTATTACCTGCTGTTCCTCTCGCAATAATAAGAGACCCTTTAGTGAGCTTCCATCTACCATTTCTGAAGTAATTCTCATAACCTGCACGGTCCAATGCAGTCCCGGAAATCAGATTCAACCGCAGATCAGGAATATGTCGCACATCTTTCAGCGTCATTGTGCAACCAATATCGGTTTTAATGCAGACATCACCGATACCACCAAACTCTGAATGACTCGTGTTGCCAATCTTCACAGTACCAAAGTCACCTGCTTTGTACGTCGTGAACATCTCCCTGCAGGGAGTAGCATGGTAGGATGCTGCTGTGTCAACAACCCACTCAACCTGACCATCTGCAACACTCAAACACTTATCATCATCGCCGGCGAGCACCACTACTTCCTGTTCCAAAGTAGCTGTAGTGTTATCATTGTCATTCTTCTTTTCATTGTTGGATCCTTTCTGTTCCTTCATGGCAAAACAATTTTTCCTGATGTGGCCCATCTTGCCACAGAAAAAGCACTTTACAGACTTTTTCTTGCTCTGTGATTCACTGCTAGACTTAGACTGTGAGTCACCTCTAGACTTGCCACGACCCCCCTTTGGTCCTCTACTCTTACTCCTCCCCCTGTTCTCAGTAACAAAGGCCTGTGCATTATCTGTCCCTGCAGATTTCCGTCTTGTTTCTTCATTCTGTAGACTACTGGTAACCTGACTCATAGATAACACACCATCTGGAGTAGAATTGCTCAAGGAAACAACCAATGTCTCCCATGAATCTGGCAAAGAACTCAGAAGCAACAAAGCTTGCATCTCATCATCAAGGATCATCTTCATAGTGGCTAACTAATTTACCACACTTTGGAACTCATTGATGTGATCTTCGATCTGACCACCATCCTTGAATTTCATGTTTACAAGCTTTCTGACCAAGAAGGTTTTGTTCACTGAGGTCTTTTTATCATACATTGCTTCTTGCTTTTTCCAAAGGGTATTCGCATTGGTTTCATTAGACACGTGGTGAAATATACTGTTATCAACCCACTGTCTGATGTGACCAATCGCTTTTCTATGCAATTTGTTCCAATCAGCATCTTGCATATCTTTCGGTCGGGCACTATCCCCCTCAACGGGATCATGGAGGTCTTTACAATAGAGAATATCCTCCATCTTCGGTTTCCAGATCAACCAATTGGAATGGTTGAGCTTAATCATGGTAGTGTTGTTCTCCATCTTAATCAAATTAAGTAACAGGAAAAACAAACAACTAACACTGACCTCAACTCCTGCACAAAGCTGTAGATCTCGTCAACACGAGCACGCTGGAAGAAACGGATTTGAAATCCGACCCCGGATGGCTCCGATATCGTAAAAATGGTTTTCTGCGCTCCCGATTTGGTCAAACTCCTTGTTGACCATCAAACAACCAATCTTCTTCCACTAACACGTAGATCTGCTCGAAACGAGTCTGTAGGCGCAAACGGATCTCCGATCGGACTTCGGATGATCAAGATATCGCAGAAACAAATTTCTGCCGTCAATCTGGTCAACTCTGGCCGTTGACTGTCTGTCCGATGACGTGGGATGACGTCAGCCTGATGACGTCACGCTGCTGACGTTTGCGTGGTGCTAACGGGCTGGACCGTCTACTTACGGGTTCAGGTCGACCCGACCCGAACCGAACCGCCTGCGCTGCTGGGCTTCACGACAACCATGTCAGGTCAACCTAGCCTGACCCGAAACGGAACCGACCTTTTTTTGCGCTGCCTGGGCTGCTCTTCTTCCCGGGTCAGGCAACCCGACCCGACCCAACGGACCCGGTAAAATGGGTCGTCTTCAACCCTGGCTTTGCGTCTGCAACCGTCGACTGCAACGATTGCAACGTTGTAGTCGGGGTTTCCTCTGTGGCTCCGGCTTCCTAGTCCGGCGATGGCGGCGCGGGACCGGCTGCTGACGGCGACGGCGACAGCGACAGCGGCGGCGGCAGCGGGTAACGGCAGGCGACGTGCAGTCCGACTGTTTTTTTTTTTTTTTTTGTTCTCCTCCGGTCGTCCTCCTCGGAACCGGCGGACAAGGAAAGGGAAAAACAAAAGACACAAAAAACCTTCCTTCCATAGAGCAGGTCTGGAGATCGTCTCCGATGCAACAGAACCCACCTGTCGTCTTCTTCCCCGATTCTCGTGTGGCCCAGCAAGAGATCAACCTTGATCTCTCCTCTTCCCGTTGATCTTCCACGCACAATCAATCGCTCTGATACCACTTGTTGTGCGCGTGTGTGCAAAGGCAACCAAGATCAACCAATCACCACACAAGAAGACAAGAAGATTTACGTGGTTCGGCAAAGATGCCTACATCCACGGGAAACCAATTTCCACTAGGTTCTCCTCCAATCTGTGAAACCACAGCCTTGGAATCTCAGCCACTCTCAGCCTCTCTGACTGACTGACTCACTAGGGTTACAGATTACATCATATATATAACCAGTACATCCTTATCCCCCAAGAACTCTATCTCAAGAAAAAGGAAAGTCTTAACATATTAGAAAACTACTATTTGACAAAATAGGAAATTCCTAATATCATTAGGAAACCACCCAAGATATAGAACCCAATCATGGTCTGGACCCACATGGCCAACATTCCACATTTCTTTGCCTCTGGGCAATTTCATGGAGAACACCAGGCTTGTAAGAGATCACAAAGAGAGCTTGGAAGAACCCAATTGCATCCAAACCAGTTAAGCACCAAAGTCCACATCCTATAGGCAAACCTGCACTTAAGAAGAAGAAGATCCTCTACTGTTCATCACAAAGGACGTTGGACAGGCTTTCACCAAGACCATACATCATACGTTATTCGGACAGTCCATAAGGGAATGTTCAGCTCAAACATCCCTCACTAATGATCTCCCAATTAGTCCTCAAAATCTGATGAAAAAGGTCTCAGAAATAAGCCCTCAAGCCTAACGCAAAGTCCTCTGAAAGGAAAATGGATACCCACAGTTAGCCTTTTCGATTTCCACGGCTAGCTGTGCTGGATACTACGGTTAGCCCTGGGCTAATCGTAGCTCAACTGTAGTTCCACTGTCCAATTTGTCCACATTCTACCTTTGTAACTGTCAACCTTCACGGTTAACCGTGATTACACTACAGTGGGCTCGCAGCTAGTCGTGAAGCTCACTGCAGTGCAAATCCTGTCAGTCAATCGTTCGAGGTTGCCCTCGCAGAATAGACCGTTGGGGTCTCCTGGTTAGCTATGATAGTTCCACGGTTAACTGTGAGCTCCCATGAACTACATTCTAGGGCTGATATCAGCTCAAGTTCTGAGGCATTCAAATCCCCTTATGTTGCGCCTGATAACAACCAATAGATTAAATAAAGCGGAGCCCTCTCCATGTACATTTAAACAACCTCCGATATACCCTGTTGCTCGGGAAAAAAAATGTACAGGGGAATTCACAATTTTGAGAACAAATGGAAGACATTGGAAAGGATGATTTTTTATGCAAAAATAATTTGCCTTTATTCCTTTCCCAAAATTATTTTTACATGAGTTCAAATGTTCTGACCTCAAGAATGCAAAAAAAATATTTGACTGCCAATTGTAATTTGTATACATATCAAAGAAATTATATGTATTCACTTACCTTGGTTTGGAGAAACATTAAAAGAGGAAAACCGCAGCTCAAACTTACTTCTAGGAGCTCCAACTTGAAAGCAAGCAACCCAAGCTCAAAATCCTACACAAAAAATTAAGAAAAGTCTAATGAGCTTTAAAAAAATACAATTTTAAGCCAAGTATCCAAACATCCTATCTTCTACAAGGAAAAGCACATAGCTAGGGCAAGAGGAAAAGCGAAAAATGCTTGAAAAGAAGATGGGGAGACTTGTAGGGCCTTGAGGAAGATAATGATGAATTAGATGATTGACACTTGGAATGCCTTGGATCATTACTCTGAGCAAAGAGATATGAATGAAGAGACAAAAGAAAAGAAGAAGGGAAAGAGAAGTGCAGGAAATTGAGTAGAACTGAACGGTCAAATTGCTAAAAGGGTTAAGATTAGGTTTTAGGTATTTATAGTTTAGTCTTTGAGACTCTTCGAGCTGAAATTTGAAACTTCGCACACACGATCCTAATAATAAATCGGATCCGCTTATCCTCTAATTGAGATTAGTTAAATAAATTATAATTAATTAACACTAATAATACTATTAAGGGTTGCGACCTTACAAGTTTGGAGTATAATCACCTTTTTTTATTCATTTGTGCTTTTTAAGTGTACATTCTTTTCAAATCATTTCGTGGTTTTATAACTAATTCCACTCTCTTTTTCTCTTGATTTAACACTCAGTTTCATTTCATTTTACCTTACCTTATAAACAAATAGGTCAGTTATCTCCTTCCAATACGTCATCAATTCCTATGAAAGGTTCCTTCATTATTTAATGAATCTATGGTATTATAGAAATCTCCCATTAAGATGATGTTACCATAGAAATATATATTGACTGGGAACAAATATGGTAATGTGCTTCACATGTATGATATTTGCCTGTGACATGTAGACCTTATGAGTCATTTACATTTGTAAAACCCATTTTTATATCCCATGCATAAAAGACAAATGAGACCAAAGTAAGGTTAGTGATTGTTAAAGTTCCTAGGATGGGCTAATTAAGCATATAACCATAGTTGTGTTATTGTAAATTAAATATACTTAATAGTTCCAACCAACTACCTGCACACTCGCAGGCCGGCAAAAAAGAGAAGAAAGAAAATAAAAAAGAGCCAGTGGCACTGTTGTGACTTGTGAGGCGCTCACTTTCTCAACGACCAAATCATGAGTTTGAATCATACTCATGGCTATGTTTCGCTTCTCTGGGTTTTGGTTTTCTCTGGTTGCCCTATTATTTGGTTGTTGGTGTTGTATATATATATATATATATATTGTAATATCTCTCTCTCCAATACTCAATTTACTTTGCAAAAAAAAAAAAAAAATTCATACTGTCAATCGAAAGGAAAATTGTGGAAAACCCCCATTGCATACAAAATCTACCCAAAATTCATCGTTAACATAACGGTTGCATATGACGCAGAAATCATTCGGAAGATAGTAGGAGAAAATCCAAGCCTGGCAAGTAGAACTGATGAGAAGGGGATTTCGTCATTGCACTTAGCTACAAGCAATGGGCACTTGGGAGTAATAAAAGAATTGCTTGGGAGAGACCCAAAACTGAGCTTCCTAAGAGACAATGATGGAAGAACACCTCTCCACTTGGCCTTGATCTACAACCAAGTCCATGTCGTCAAAGAGTTCCTCTCGGAAAGACCGAGACCTGCTTCATTCAATGCCCTTCTTGTTACCGATCTGGTTAATATAGCTGACAACAAGGGTGACACGATCCTGCATCTAGCAGCCAAAGTGAATTGCTTGGAGGTATGGAAGACCTCACACACACAGCTACTTCATAGTTTGATACATAAAAATGGGTAGGGACCCTGACTACTCTCACAGGGGCTGGTTTTTTGTAGTTGTTTTGATTGGTTCAAGGCAGAAACTATGTAAAGATTCCAAACTCGAGTTGGGTACTTGGGTTGCGGGATTTTGGCTGCCATTACCACTAAACAATTATTCTTAAAAACTGAAATGGATTATTTGATGAACCAGGTTCATCTTTACCAAACTCGACGTGTATCTGTCATGGGCGGGTTATGTACCGTAAAATTGGAGTTTGGATCCTTAAGGCTTTTTTGGTGACCTACCTTGGATCCTTAAGGCTTTTTTGGTGACCTACCTCATCCAAGGTAGGCAATATTCTAGAGTAATATGGTGGACCGTGATTGATATACACTTGCCTCATTCAAGGCTGACATTCCACGGTAATGTGGCATGCTGTGATTGGTCCACTCACGGTGTGGGTCAAAAGCCTCAGGGAATCCGGATTCGTAAAATTGCCATGGGGTGGATGCAATTATACCCAAATGAATACCCCATTGGACCCTTGGATGCAAATTGCTCTCCCAACTACATGGCCTTGCAGCACCCAACTTGATTTGATGGACATTAAAATTTGTACACAGGTGCATTACTTCCAAAACCTTGTGGGGCCCACCTTGATCTTAGGGGTGTATGCAGTTCGGATTATATCAGATTGAGCCTAATCTGTCTCCAATTTGTTACCTACGGGTTGATAGTTTTATAATCCGTAGCTAATCCGATGCCTATTAAAAATTGAATCAAACCGAACTGTGGATCAATGGTTCGGTTTAGTTAAAGCCATTCAATTCGGTAGGTAACAAAATCGACATAGAATTCAAACCTCATATAAATATATATGTATAAATATGTTATATTTTATGTTAATGGTTCGGATTGGTTTCAATCCGTAGAGGAAGCGTAAAATCTGTCACCAAACCGTTACTAATGGATTACGATTTTCACAATCCATTACCAAACCATTAACCTTTAGTTTGGTTAAAAAACCGTGAATGGGATCAGTTCGATTTGGTTTTATGGATTAACAGATTTTTTGTATACCCCTACTTGATCTGATGGACGTAAAATTCTTTCACACGGTTGAGTCACATCCCACAAGGCTATGCACAAATTGCTTAGGTGAGAACTTAGGCACTTGAAAGGGGATAATACATACACATGATGCGCATGTTGAATTTCGTGCTCACTTCACAGTGGTGCCCACTTGATGGTCTATCCCAATGGACCACACACATAATAGGTATGCACACATCTGAATGGATTTGACTCGGCTGAATGAATTGGACTATTGGATCAATTGCGCCTATTTTTTAGGGGTGGAATTTGTGGGCAGTTGATGAATTAGTTAGGATGATCATGTGAGGCCTTGTGACTGAATACCGGAAGGGCCTATACAAATCATCTGGTCCCCGAGCGTGGGATCCCCAGGTGGGCCCCAGCATAAGGATCATTATTTTCTAAAATGCCCCTTCCAATGAGAGATATTAATGGTTAATGTTTCTTGTTCCATTGCAGATTATTGAGCTTCTCCTAAGTAGGCCTGGAATGAAGGCGAATGCAGTAAACAAAGAAGGAAATACTGCCCTCGATATATTAGAACATTTTTCAGCAGTTGACGATGATGAATATGTTGCCCTTGATGTATTCGGAAAAATTCCTGCGCGTGACACTGATGCAAATGTTGCCCTCAATGTTGTTGAACAAATTCCAGCGTATGATACTGATGCAAATGTTGCTAATGACTCCTACGGTAGAAGGATGGCTATCATCAAACAATTAAAAGCCAGAGAAAGAGCCAACCCAGCATCACTGACAGATATGCAACTGAAACTGATGTTGGTGGCTGGGTTAATTTTGACTATCTCCTTCCAAGCCGTTCTCAGTCCCCCAGGCGGGTTATGGCAAGATTTGGTTCAAGGGAATCACACAAACCATAAGCCAGGAAAGGCGATTCAAAGTGAGACAGATCCAGGTCTCTTTACATTTTTCATGGCATCAGATGCCTTGGGCTTCTTAGTAGCATTGGCCTTAATACCGATGATAATGATTCTGCAGAAAGAGATGTTGTTGTATGTGAATTCACTGGTGGTCTTGGCATTAGTCTGCATTGAAGTAGCCTTCATTGTAAGTTTGGTTATGATTTCCGACGGTAAGCCTTTCTTCCGGGTGGAAGTCTTCTTACTTGTAGTGGCGACATTAGCGGGCATTGGTTGGATGCAGTGGAAGCGGAATCGGAGGCCCCAATTCAAGCGCCGCTGAAAACTCATAATGCAAGTGGCCTCCAGAGTAACTGAGTTCTGTTTTCCGGGTGGAAGTCTTCTTACTTGTAGTGGCGACATTAGCGGGCATTGGTTGGATGCAGTGGAAGCGGAATCGGAGGCCCCAGTTCAAGCGCCGCTGAAAACTCATAATGCAAGTGGTCTCTAGAGTAACTGAGTTCTGTTTTGGCTGGTTTACTGGCGAGCAGGGAGGAAAGTTAGACCACCCACAAGGGATCGATCCCTCTACTGGGTAGTATGGAAAATGGGATGCCTTCTACAAGGAAATTTATGGATGAAAATTGCGGTATCCGTGGGTTTAAAAAATCGATACGGTATCATTTGCTGTCCGTCGCGGTTGTCGTGGTGTGAATTTTTTTTAATCCAAAAAAATTGAAAAAATACCCAAAAAATCTAGAATATTAGAAAAGGATGGAAAATAATTTTTTATTAGAAACAAGTATAAATCAAATTATTAGTCCCCCTAAGTTATGACATCTTGTATCGCTGTATGAAATTGTGATTTTTTTGTTTTTTTTGTAAGAACCATAATTATGACTTATGAAGTATGAACTATTTGATAGTGTGAAATTTAGAGAATACAACTTATTTATAATTTATATATAGTGGTTGTACTTGTATCTTGTATAGTATATGCCCCTATTATGATTTATCAGTCATCATTCATTAATCATTAATTGATCAGTCAATTATCAAGAAAGTTGTGAAATTTAAGAACATAAACATGAACATAGCATATGACATAATGATAGTAAAATAAATCATAAAGCAATTGGAGAGAATGAATGAATACTTTAATTCCAAATGGAGTGTTGCCCAAGCTCGAGATCATCATCATCATCATTTATTCTTCTTTGATATGGGTTTTAATAACATGATCCAAACTTTTTTATTGCACTCCAATACCCTTGGCCATATTGATATTGTTGTTGAGAAGTGAAGATCTCTTTATAGTACGATAAGCTATCCTCAATAGATTGAGATGATTGGGGGCCCAAATTTAAATTGAAAAATTCTTGAGGAACAAAAATAGCTTGTTGGAGCTTACGTTAGATTATTTCTTGCTCATACCACGGTTATGACTGTGGAATTAGAGGTAGCTGAGTTGGCTAATGAAGGTTGTATCCATACATAGCCTGCTGTTGTCTAACATTGCCCGCAGAAATACCTTCCCCACTCCTTGACCAATGCTACTACCAATCTCTGTTTTAGTTTGTAAGACATATCTTACATAACCACGATGGGGTTTTAGGTCTGTAGCACCAGGAAAATGCTCAACTGTCTCATATATTGGTGGCTCATTATCTCCATAGTGACCACCATACCCAGGAGAGTGAGGCCGAATCCCTACTGATGAGGAAGATGTAAAGATACTCGACTCACTCTCCTCACCCACCTCCTTTCCTCTTGCCTCTGTAGAATCAACCACAGTACCCCTCGGTTGATGTGTTAAATTAATCTCTTGTAATCTTTCAGAGGCTTTCATTGACTCAAACTCCTTTCTAATCAAGTCTTTAACCATCTCCGCTAGCTTTGGATCGTTATCTAATAATGGCTTTTCTACCTCTTCTAGCCACTCAGTTAACAAATCATCTTCCGCCTAAAAAATATAGTTTAAATTAATTGGGTAGAAGTAACTTGTTGATCCTCAAATATTATTCTTCTTCGATTTCGATTGCGTAGCTTGAGGTTATAGTGGATGTAGACCAATTTGTTCAAATTATATATCGTCATTTTATTTCTTACTTTTGTATCGAGGAAAGCAAAGGTGCTCCAATTTCTTTCGCAGTTTGACAATTATGTAGTTTGACTAAGGGCTTTAATTGCAATATTCCTTAATGCTGGAGCACTCTCTCCATAATTCAACCACCATTCAGTTAAAAATAAAAGAAAATAAGATTAAACATTAAATTTTTGAATTTTTGAATAATGAAAATATAATTTATTATTTATATTTTACAATTCTTACCAGGATATGTCTACGTGACAGCTCTTTGAGCTATGATGGTGCCAAAACTTCACATACCTTTATTATATAAATCAATCTAATGACATTCAGGAAGAAAAAGAATTATCAACTGTTATGAATGAATAATGACATATATTAAATTGAAAAAGACAAAAGACACCATATAAGATCTCTACTTTTTAATTTACTTACTTGGTTTATTGCCTTAATTGCCTCATCATGTCATTTGCTAGTCTTTCAATAACATTCTTCATTCCCACTCGAATTTCATCAATTATATTTCAATCCAAAAATTCATATCGAAATTGTCGATTGAGAAAGTAACTTATTAAATGCAAAAATTTAAATGAATAATGTGTTAAGAAGAATTTAATACAATAATGAATGCCAACAAGAAATCAGTCTCCAGTTACCAATAGTGTATAAGTCATAATGCAATTGACGCTCCCAACGACTGTTGATGGTCTTCCAGTGTTTGGTATAATATCTACAATTTGTTTTAATAACCATCTTTGCTTTCTCTATGGCCTCATGTAAGAAGCCCATAGTTAGCTTATTATCACCATCAGCCAATTGAAAAACTTTCATTAGAAGCTCAAAAACGTTTAAGCAATTTTTAACATGAGGCCAGATCTTATTGGACTAAATGATCTTACATACTTCTTTTGCTAGGGAGTTGGCTGCTTTTTCCACTTAGAATTCATCCATCCATCCAATTTGATGAGTTAAAAAAGCCCTCATCTATACTTGTAAATACTCTCGATGGCTATAAAGTGGGTGGCAAATCGAGTAATGCCAAGCCATAGCAATTCGTAATTGTTTGTAAACTTCTTCATTATTGAAACAAGTCTATAAGACTGGTAGAAGAAATTAATGATTTTCTTCATCGTTTCCATCACTTGTTTCATGACTTTTCCTTGGCAATTTCTTCAAGCATCAAGTTTATGTAATGTGCTGCACATGGTGGCTAAAAAATATTTGTCCTCTGTTGCATAAGCATCATTCCTGCTTTCTTCTTGTTTGTAGCATTATCGGCGACAATTTAAACTACACAATCTGCCCCAATATCATTCATCACTTCACTAAACTACTTATTGATGGGTCTAGCATCTTGAACATAATCAATTGCATCAACTAATTTGATAAAAACTATTTCCAAAGGGCAATAAACTAGAAAATTCTAGAGATAATGTTTTGTGAGGGTCATCCACCAATCACACATTAGTGTGCGGCCCCTCAAATCCTAAACTGAGTTTTGTTTGCTTTTGGAGTGTAGACGTTAGATTTATTACCAGCGTTAGACCCACATCAGATAGATTAGAGAAATCCTAAAAACACTCAAGTTTGAGTATTTCATACGGTATGGACGTGTGTATCTAAAAAAACCACCCCACCTCTGTTTCTCCTCTTTAGTTTGAGCTTGTCCATGTGGCAGGTAGGTCTTTGCCTTTCTTTTTCCATCTCTTTGTATTTCTCTCTCTCCCTCTTTCTTTCTCTCTAGCCCGGATTTGTATACTTTAATATACTTCTGAACATGTATGTGAAACTAGACCTCTTAATGGATGGCCATTAGGCGGACCTTGGGGTGGTAGCCCCGTGTCAACTCAAGAAATCTCCACAATTTTATATTGGGCCTTAGCCATGCCCCACATATCTCACAAAGGCTGCCCCACTCCCAAAACATTGTATTTCAAATATCCGCAAAAAAAAGAAAAAGAAAATGGACCTGGGGCGACCTCCTCATAGGTAAGATTTCCTCCCTCTATATGTCCCTCCATCTCTGTTTCTATCTATATGTATGTAATTTGTTTGCTTGGAATACACTTTTCAATATGAATGTAAAATTAGACTTCTTGTTGGATGCTCATTAGACATTCGATGAAATGGTGGAAAGAAATGTGGTTTCATTCATCACCTTATTTTTGGGTTGTGTCCAATGTGAACAATTTGATGAAGCCATTGGGTTTTTTCTGAGATATCATATAGAAGGAACAAACTTGTGTTATTTATCACATTTCTCTAAATAAAATATATATGCATAATGCATTCATCATTAAATTATTGTTTTACAGTTGAGATGACTTTTGACAAGAGGACTGCATGTTAGTTAATTCAGTTAAATATTTATGTCTACTTAATGCAATATATTTTCTCTTTTGCTTATATGAAAAAAAAGTCTAATAAAAGTTTAGCCCCACCCAAATAAAAGTCCTAGGTCCACCACTGTGGCATGCCTAAAAGAAACATGGTCTCATAATCAATTTGTCACCTTAATTCAGGGTTGCACTTAGTCGTGTAGGAAGGTTGAACAGTCTTGCATTGTAGTCTTGCAATATAAATAAATATTGGAGAGAGACTACTGTGTCTAGGCTAGCTTTTTTTTTATTGGAGAAGTTGGAAATTGGGTGTTGAAAAAGAAGAGATTATTTTATTAAGTGAATGAATAAAATAGAAAGAGATAAAAATTTGGTCGATTGGAAAAGGAGAGATTAATATTTAAAGGGACAATGGTGTGTTAATTTATTCTGTATGAGAGTGATTTGTAGATTATTAAAATGGCACAAGCATTTGGAATTCTATGTGTGAGGTTTAGGTTTTCTGGACTTGGTGAGATTGGATGAGCATTTTGAATGAACTAGAGCTTCCTTTAATTCAATACTCTATAAATGTTTTGTGTCATTCCCAAGCCTTCAAATTCTCTATTACATTTTGTTAAAAGAAAAGTAATTAGCAACAAAATTATAGAAAGTGAGCTTTAACTACTTATTTCTTTTTCTTTTTGGACTTTTTCCTTGGACCATAATTTGATGTTTATGATTATACTAGCAAAAGTTTAGCCCCACCTAAATGAAAATTCTTGGTCCGCCACTGCATTTATCTCTCTGTAATCCTAGCTCGAGAACGGCCTATTACCTCACTGGTAAGAGGTGGCAACTCTCACTTGGCTGCCCAAGGTTCCACCCTAGGCAGTCACTTTTTCATTTTCAGAGGGCCTTGTCACCTTGCCTGATGTCTAACTACTTCCCTTCTTTGGGCTTTAAAAATAACTAAATAAATAAATAGATTTGCAAACATCATGGCTGATTCCTTCGCCAAGTATGACCCTCGGTAGTGCAAACATTCAAGGCAACATCAGTGGCGGGCCCAGAAAATTTTTTTTAGGGGGCCTCAATGTAAAAAAAATTAAAAAACCATTAAATTTCTATAATTACAAAGGAGTTTTTTGAAAATTCCACCAGTGGCAACATTGTCACAGCCACTCCAGCCCGCATACCGAATGGAACAGAGACCGGCCGAAGCATATACAAAGAAACTTCTCTCGTGTTGGACCAAGCTCTGAGGCATCAAATACTCTCATACTCATCTCAGATGACTCGGAAGGAATTTCAAGCTGCGAACAGGACCCTCATGCTCATAGATACCGCTACTGAGCCTAGGTCCTCACTAGGACTTCTTGCAGAAATCTTCTTTTTTTGGGCATAGACTACCTCTATCTTCTTTTTTGTACTATCAGTGTAGGGTTACCATATATCTGGAATTCTGTACTCATTCATCTCCCTTTAATCCTAGCTCCTTCTAGGTATGCAACTGGATGGGCTTGGGCATGGGCTCCAAGAAAACAATTATATAAAAAAAATTCAATGTTTATTGTTTGAAATGTATTGGATATATGATTGCGCTTTAATTATATCATATATCCATGATAATTACACTAGTTATATGCTCCATTAGTCCTTTTTTTTTCTTGTTTTGACTGAATGTACCATTAAAAAAAGGAAAAATAGCAGATAGCTCCACTGTACTTAGGGCCGGATGCAAATGGCCCTTTGAACTTTAAAACTTTACACTAAACCTACATTGCCCCCAAATTGAAGTGCAAACTTAAACAGACGTTACGAAAGAAGTGCAATTACAGTTTTACCTTGATATATATAATGACCCACTCTTCACCTTCATTTCTTCTCATTTTCGCTTGACAAAGGTAGCTTTCCTCCAGAAGATCCCTAACTCTTTCTCAATCTCTCTTTCATCTTCATTAAACATCTCGTTTGATCATTGTCAGAAAGAGAATCCTTACTTGCAAAGGTACGTTCTTATACCTTTAATCCTCATGGTGTATAGATGGATGCTTAGGGTTTAGAAATGGCTGCGATTTCTATGATTTGGGGCTGTTAGGCATCTATTTTACTTGCATGCATGTAGATTTGTCTCATATACATGATGTTTATCCTTTTTTTTTTTTTGTTAAAATTTCTCCTGGGACCTTCTACTGTTTTTAACATTTCTGCATAGTTTATGCATTTTCTCTGGTATGTATGGAAAATGCTCCCCACTTGAGCAATTTGGATGTTGATGGAAGAAGGTCCCTACTTTAATAGGTATTTTTTATGTTGGTGGAAGAAGGTCCCTACTTTAACAATTATTTTTTATGTTGGTGGAAGAACGTCCCCACTTGAACAATTTGTTTTGACGTTGATGGAAAAAGGCACACTTTGAGTTTGGTTTTTTTAGAAATGTGGTCTTTTTTTTCTTTACAAAATGGTGCGAGCCACACATGATAGGGACCACCTTTATTTAGTTTTAACTGTGCCATCAGGAGTTGTTTATTAATAATTGTTTGTTACTTTTCCTAAATGTGTCTTCCATTACTGTTATGCAATTTGTCTTTTTTAATTGTTCAATTGTATGTAGATATTGAGAATAATGTTACACTTGAGTTCCATCATGATAGGTATTTTACAAATCGACCAAATAAGGTTTATGTTGGAGGGTTCATAGATGAGATCATTGACTTTAATGTTGATAATGCATCATTTTTTGAGTTTAGAGATTATGTGATAGAACTTGGGTATCCAGCAAATAGTTCAATGTTCTATAAGGTGTTAACTTTAACTTTTGAAGATAGTCTTAGGGAAATAAATTTAGATAAAGATGTATTGCTTTGCTTAGAGTGTTACAAGGACTCTAATGTGTTAACTATATATGTTGAAAGGGGACATGAACCACTGATGGTAGTTTCACTTGGGGGTAAGATATTAAAAGAAAATATAAATACTAAAGGGTTTTTGAAGCAACTACCTGCCCCTTTGAGTGGATGTTTTGGGAGTGAGAGTGAGAATCAGAATAAAAAAAAAATAGATTTTGTTAACAATCTACTTGATGAGGACTACCATGCTGATTTTGAGGAAGAGAATGAGGAGGCTAATGATGACAATCATGAGGAGGCCAATGATGACAGTCATGAGAATGAGGATTGTAATGATTACAGTGATCAAATTAGATTAGATCCTGACGATCCATCAGAATTATATAAGGATATTGAGAAACCGAATGATAAGGATATTTTTGGAAAAACATGTGATGGTGTGGATGAAGGTGAGGGTTTGGATGAAGGGGAGGGTTTGGAAGAAGGTTAGGGTGTTGATCATGGTCAGGAAGTTGATGAAGAACAGGGAGTTAATCAAGGATATGGTGTTAATGAAGGACAGGGTGTTGATCAAGGTGGACATAAATTCAATCAAGGACACAGTGTGGATTCAGGTGGACATAAATTCAATCAAGTATCAGTTGATGAGAACTGGTACACAGATAATGAGGATATTGATGACCTTCATAGCTTATATGGCTCATCTGATGATGATATAAAAAGCACATGGCCTATGTTCAATGAGTTGACTAATATGGAGAGTCCTAGATCGAAATTAGGTATGATGTTTTCTAGCTCTCAGATTTTCAGACATGCCTTTATTGAATGGATTGTGAGACAGGGTTATGATATTAAGTATTTAAAAAATAAAAAATAAAAGGATCACAGTTGTTTGCAAATACGATTGTGTGTTTAGAATTCATACATCCCCTATGAAGGGTGAAAGGACTTTCCAGATTAAGAGTTTTCGGCCCAAACATACGTGTGGCATCAAGTTCAAAAGCCACTTGATCACTTCTAAGTATATTGCCAATAAATACCAGAAGAGGTTGGGTGATGACCTTAAATGAGAAATAGCTGCCATGTAGAAAGAACTTAGAAGAAAACTTAAGGTGGTCCTCTCCATTCATGGATTGTATAGGGCCAAAAGGAAAGTTGTAGACAACATTTCTAAAGATGTGAGAATGCAGTACAGTAAATTGAGGGGTTACCGTGTCATTGTTATAAAGTATAATCCTAACACAAAGATATTTGTGGTGATAGAGAGACCTAGCATGGATCTGATTCCCTTTTTTCAAAGATTGTATGTATGTTATGAGGCATAGAAAACTAGATTCTTAAGTGGGTGCAAGCCCATAATTGGATTGGATGGATGTTTCCTTAATGGCATCTATGGTGGATAATTGTTGGCTGCAATAGGAAGAGGTGGGAATGATAATATGTTTTTTATTGCCATTGTTGTTGTAGAGGCTGAAAACAAGGATTCGTGGACTTGGTTCTTGAAATCTTTGATTGATGACATCGGTGATGGGGGTGATATATATGGGTTGGATTTTCCTATCTTACAGATAGAAGGGGTTTGATCAAGCCTTTCAGACAGTAGTTCCTATTGCTGAAGTTAGACATTGCATGAAGCATATGTATGACAATTTTAAGAAACTTTAAAGAGGAAAATTATTGAAAGATGCAATGTGAGCTGCAACATTATGTGGAAGTACCAGAGGGGTTGATTCTAATATGAAGATGATCAAGGAGATTGATCAGGCTGCTTATAAGTGGTTGATGGATACTAATCCTAGCAGGTAGGTCAGATCACATTTCAGTACAAGGGCAAAATATGATGCACTGACAAACAACTCGTGTGAGTTATTAAATTGTAACATAATGGAAGCAGGGGATAAACCAATAGTTTCTATATTTGAGTGGATATGGAGGAAACTTATGATCAGACTCAGGTGAAGTTGAAAGGGATGACTCAGTACAATGATATAATATGTCCAAGTATTATAGACAAGTTCAAAAAGAACAAGAATGGATCAAAACATTGTTTTCCAAATTGGTCAGGGAGAGGTGAGTTTGAGGTGGACTATTTTATTAGGACATACATAGTGAACATTAAGAACAAGACTTATTTGTATAGGATGTGGGATTTGAGTGGGATCCTCTATAAGCACATGCAATAGCATATATTTACCTTGCTCAAGAACAACCAAAAGACTACATTCATCCATATTACAACAAAGATAATTATTTGAGGGCTTACAGCAATATGATACACCCTATACCTGGCATGCATGGTTAAGTAGAAAGTGAAATAGAAGTAACTACTTCGCCTCAATACAGAAGACCTGCTGGTAGGCCTAAAAAAAATGAGGAAGAGGGATCCGAATGAAATGCATTTTTCTACCAGAGTTTCCAGAAGAGCAAGGATGAGTTGTGCTAGATGGCTGCAAAAAAACTGCAATACCAGGTCTTGCAAGGAGCCTGTATATCCTAAATCTAGGCTGTTTAGGCAGTCGTCATAGCAGATCCCTTCATCACAGTCAAAGTTTCTTCACAGCAACCCAGGACTTCATTTTCTCATGCAATTATTTAGATGAATTCAAAATGAACATGTTCCTATTAATTCAGGGGAGAGCCAAGGGAGCATCATAGGCCAGGTATGCCTCATAGACAATCCCATCCAATAGCAGGACACCACCTAGGGTGAGGACTACTTGTTACTTTATTTTCCCCTGCAATTCTTTAGATGAATCTAAAATGAATATGTTCCTATTAATT
Organism: Sextonia rubra; assembly: GCA_037013555.1. Classification (NCBI taxonomy): domain Eukaryota; kingdom Viridiplantae; phylum Streptophyta; class Magnoliopsida; order Laurales; family Lauraceae; genus Sextonia; species Sextonia rubra. Next base: position 3,325,156 of record JASUAD010000027.1, read on the forward strand.
CAGGGGAGAGCCATGGGAGCATCATAGGCCAGGCATGCCTCACAGTCAGTCCCTACCACTTGTTCAGTCACATCCAACAATAGGACACCACCTAGGATGAGGACTACCTGTTACTTAATTTTCTCATGCAATTATTAAGACAAATCCGGACTAAACATATTATTTCTTCAGGGGAGAGGCAAGGGAGCATCAGAGCCCAGGCATGCCTCATAGCTAGTCCTTTCCACTTGTTTAGTCCCACCTAACAATAGGACACTACATAGGATGAGGATTACCTATTACTTAATTATCTAATGCAATTATTTAGATGAATCTAAACTGAACATATTGCTCTTTCTTCAGGGGAGAGGCAAGGCAAGGGAGCATCACAGCCCAAGCATGTCTCACAGCTAATCCCTTCTACTTATTCTGTCCTATCAGTAGCTGTCACAACTCGAGCCTGGGCTTCCATGAATTAGGGTAATTTACGAGGTGTGATACACGTACTCCCGTGAATTTCCACCCAACTCCGTGTCAGGATAGAATCCACAAGGGATACTTACAAGTTTCACGCGGTGGAGGACTCCTCAATCGACACATGTCAATGAGTGTCTCTAGTGGAAGATCGTAGTTATAGCCTATACAATTCCAAATCACGAGGTATCTTGGTTGAACAGTCTAAACTTTTAACTTTTAAACACCAATTTATACCCAAAAGAACTCGAATCTAACTACTTGGCTACAAAAAAAATCATGTACATTATTTACAAGTTCGGGCTACAAAAGAAAACCAATGCCATCCCGAATATGACCAATCATGAAGGGTAGAGTGGCACAATACAACATTATCCAGTCAAAATTCCAAAATAAAATCCAGATTGATGCACTCCATGTGATTGATTAGAGGATTCCCTTGGCAGTCCACTCCTCTAATCCTGTAGGAGCCTCTGGGGTCTCCTTTGGAATCTTCTTGGTCTTGGCTGGATCGGAATTGGTAGCCAAGCCTGTAACATCAAGTGAATAGCTATGAGTACGACGACTTAGCCACGTAAAAGCAAAATAAAGTAATGCACATTATAAAAATACATGAGAACCACATAATTACATTCCAACATATTTAATTCATACCTGGATGATATCTTTGGCTGTCATTTGTAGGGTGGCTTATTGTGCTCTTCTATGAGAGCCTAAGTGCATCATATAACATTTATTCCTTAGGTGGCTTATGGTGCTCTTCCACGAGAGCTTAACAAATCGTGTGGGAAATACTCAGTGACCCAGGCCTAGGACAACTGATTACCCCTTTGGAGTTTCGGACACTCCTATTATCCACTGCAGTGGCCAAACCAAATCCTTAATTCTTATTTCTTACTTAATTCAAAGACCCTTGTGTTCATATTCCATCTTAATGTGCCATAATAACAAGGAATAGTACCACTATCACCATATCAAATTAAACGGAGGATAGTTTCACATCATGATCGAATGTTCAAGGGAGCTCACTAATCAATACTACCTAATTCACCCATCGTCTCTTACCGTTCATTTGGGAGTGGTTTAAGACACCCAATGTATGGCTATCATTGATGTTACCTTGTCAATATAAGTAGTACATTAATATGCCTTAACTCACACCAAGGGTTAGACACTAGACTGATTAGGTGACACTCGTGAGGTTTCTCAAGTCCTCATGAGCGTACATTTTGTCTATGATGATGTTAATATACTTCAGGGCTTACTTTAGGACCCCAAACCATATGTCAGGCCCAAGGCCCAGCCGACCGGTCGGATGAGGGTTCGATCGGTTGGACTGTTTCCAGAAAGATGGTCCAACCGGTCGGCACCTAAATCCAATTGGTCGGGCAGATTATGATCTATTGGGGTGATTCCAGAATGGTAGTCCAACCGGTCGGATGCCAGGTCCGATCGGTCGGGCAACCAGGATGATAATCCGACCAGTCGGACTCCAAGTCCGATCGGTCGGGCAAGTCACGGGGTGCTATGGATTTTGCAGTTTCTATAACCTTTATTCATACTTTCTTCCACTCCACCTCTGTAAGGAACAGTGTGTTCCACTCAAGGTTGATGCAGTATCACTACTCTTAACCAACTCTCCTTTGTCATAAAGCCCCTTTTTTTTCAAAAATCCCATTCCCATTCATCAAAATTAGGGAAAACAGGTTGTCATTCACATATACAAAATAGAAGGTTCAACTAATAGTATTTATCAATTTAACATGCAATAACCGAATCTTGCTTGTACTTGACTTTAGTGAGTGCTAAGATCTCTCTCTCTAATTGCTTCCTTTGAGTTCGCTTTAGGAGAAGCCCAAAACCCTACAACCCTAATCGTGAAGAAGACATGAAAGTGATGATAAGAATTCGAGCATGCATGTAATCTCTGCCTGCTACAAGTCATTTGGTATCAACAATAGAGAAGGGAGGCCTCTCTTCTTACCTTGGGCTCTTGTAAAGGAGGCAGGGAAGGAAATCGGGCTCTTCCACTCGAGAAGAAGTTAGAGGAAAGGAGGGCAATGGTGATGGAGCTTCCCAAGCTTGCATGCTGTAAGGTCCCGAATCCCACTAATCTTGATTTACGTTAATTAAGCTCATTCTATATTAATTGAACTCAATTAAGGCTAATTTAATCCAATAATTAGCGGGGTTGGGCCTCGAATAGGGAGTTGGGCGGAGTTCGGCCCCACTTCAGTAGTTAAGGGCCTTTTCGTAATTTGTCCTCGCACTCTTAGACACCCCGTCCATTTCCTTAAGTGTAACTTTACGCGTAGATCATCTTTCATGTTGGGTCCGACTTGATCCGAACTTATTTTGGTCCAATTGAGGTGCATTTGACCTAAACTGAAATTCCTAAAAAAAGGGTGGACTTGCCTGTAATTTCAAGAAAAGTTATGTTTAAAAAGAAAACTCAACGTACCTTCTCCTCCTTCTCTCGTGTAACTGTTGGAGCCCTCCTTTCTGCTGGGTTTATTCTCCTCTTCTTCTTGCAATCGAAGTGCTTGGGAGTGTGCATGCATAGGGAGTGGTCTCCTACCACCTTCTTCTTCCTTGATCTACCTTTTCTTTTACACTTTCTGTATAGAGTGCTCTTCTCTCCAAGCTACAACAATATAAGAGAACCCATTTCATCCAGAGACTCTCCCCGAGAGCACATAGCAAGATAAGGGGGTTTGAGAGGGTTAGTACTGCTGGAAAAAGCAAGTATTGAGTTATATGTGTTGCATGCATGATTAAGTATGGATATTTACTTGCATTTCCCAATTTCATCCATTTCCTTTCATTGTTTAATTGATGTGAATGTAGTGTGTATTGAGTTAGAATGACAAAGATGGGAATGGAGGTTGTGGGAGTACAGAACACTTTAATTGGATGCTACTAGTAAGCGATAAAACCCCCTCCCAGTATAAGTTCTGGACTGACTGGAATCGGAATGGAGCTACAGAATTGTATTCGGGTTTTTGAAGCTTACGGTGAAGCTACGGCTAAGCCGTGAGCATCTACGGCTCAAAGTCTAGAAAGCAAGAAAACCCGATTTTGTACTACGGCTCACCTACGGCTACGCCGTGGATTTCACTACGGCTAAGCCGTATCCAGCCCGTACCCAAGCTGTAAGTCTTCCTACGGCGAGCTTTCTAAAGAGCTCACGGAACCCAGTTTCTTCTACGGTTTGCACATGGTTGCATTGTGGAATACACTACGGCTATGCCGTAACTTACCCGTACCCTAGCCGTAAGCTTAGCACGGCTAAGCCGTAGGCCAACATACGGTTGGGCCATAACTGTGCATGAAAAATCCAAAAGGAACTTGACCACTCGGCTAAGCCGTAGCCTTGTATACGGCTAAGCTGTAAGAACCCAGTAAAACAGGATGTTAGGGACTCTTAATGATTTTATAGGGCCCTAGTAATGGCACCTTCTGTACCACTACAGAGGCCCAATGGTAAGTACATGTTGGGGAGAATGAATGATCTCCCAATGGCAAGTCATGGATGTTGGCATAAGAAGGGTGTCCCGTATGCACAAGGCACAAGGCAATACCAATACACAGTGACACCATGACACCGAACGTCTTATGTGTACATCGTGTTGAATGCCCTTGGGGACTATAGGTTACTATTCGGTAGCAATTCTCTGGGTACTCACTTAAGTTGAATGCATCCATATTGTTATGATATACCACCTTCAACATGATTACTTCTTTTAGTAAAACCCTGAGGCAATTCAAAACTGAGCTTCTAATGAGTGAGTGTCTGACAAGCCAGAGCTTCTAATGAGTGCGAGCTTGTTCGCCAAGGGTATGATATGACTGATACGATTGGATATGAGTCGGCACCACTTAGCTTACGCCCTTTTCAGGTATGTGCTATGTATGTCACCATTGCAGTAGGTTTACGGAAGAGTAGTCGGCGCTTCTCGGGAAGCTAGCCTGATCCCCTAGCAACCCATACGTTATGTGTATGCTCCCTTTTGGGAGAATAGAGCGTCGTGGTTGCCAATCAGTGTGTATGACATTTAAGTTGTAATTTTTTACTCATGCATCATGCTCAGTGATTTTCTTATTGATATATTATGTTATACTTGTTCCATATGCCTCAGTACTTGCTTAACCATCGTGTTAATAGTATTACCTTTGGTATTGCAGGTCCAGCAACCGATCTCACTGCGGACACTGACGCGCACCCAGAGGGTACCCCAACGGTACCTCGGGATATAGATGAGTGGAAAGATGACGACGTCTTTTGCTAGCCATCCGACGGAGTGCGACTATTCTTGGGAGATATCATTGTTATGCTTGGGACCCTTTTGTATCAAACACTTAAGTAGCTTTTTGGAATGTATTAAAGACTTCAACACTGTTATATGTATGTATATATGGTTACCATGAAAGTTAACAGACTATGAATTCGTGTGCTCTTGATAATTACTGAGTATTTCGCAGGATTCCACTTATGATAAATTATGTTTGTATGTGTGTCAGCATACCTCACACATTCCTGTGGAATATCCCTTGTAGGAATTCGTGCATAATTCTTCAGGGCACGGATTTCTACAGGATTACGTATTCACGCCTTGGGGGCCCACTTAAATCCCCAAATTCCCGGGATCGGGGTGTGACACATGCAAGCTCTTCCTAGATAGCGATCCAAGAAATTGAGGAAAATGGAAGAGGGAGGAAGAAGCTTACGGCGAGAAGAAGGAAACGGATCGATGAAATGAGGATCAATCCCCATTTTGTCACGCCCCGAACCCGAGAATTGGGGATTTATTGAGGATTTCGAGGCGCGACACGCATACCCGTGACAATTCGTGCCATGACAAGACACGTATAAACTATCATAAGGGTGATCCCATAGGTACGTGTGAGGAAAATCCGTAAACACGTATTATCAAACATAATGCACTTAAGCGGAAACATAGAGAATTCACCTATACATATCATAAGCATCAATAAAACATTCATTTCAAGTCATTAGATACAAAGTCTGTTGATTAACCGACTACATGCATAGATATGAAAAATCCATAATAGTACAAAATGTCGAGATGAACCCTAAGTCAATCTATGGCTAAGCTAAGTTAACTCAAAATAACCCTGTTTCGCGCTGTTGAGGAGGATTAAGAAAAGACATCTTCCTCGTTCCACTCGTTTACATCCCAAGGTAACGCTGGGGTTCCCTCCTGGGGCGCGTTGAGTGCCGGACTGGCAACGGGTTCCATACTTGTAATACCATGGTAACTTTGTTAACACAACGGTTAAGCAAAGATAAGGATACATGAATTTAACATGATATAACAATTGAATTAAAATGACATAATGATTAAAAGAGGGCAATATCGAAATCTAGGCATATATGCATATGAGTAAGTATGAATAAGGAATCACGAATAAAGAACACATCATACCATAATGGCAACCATGTTTGCTATCTCCTCTCTAATAAGAGAGTAAACTGATCTGTGGGAAATCACTAGCGATCGGGCCAGGACCAACTAGCTACTCTAAGAGCGTCGACTCACTCTTCTGATAACTACTGCAGTAGACAACTGATAAAATACTCTCATGTGGTCCCGTCGAACCTGCGATGGGGTATAAGCAAAGTGGCGCCGACTCTAAACATGTCAGAATAAATCTGATACCCATGTTCAATGTATGCTGATTTGTTTATACTTAGTCGGAAATGTATTTCAATCTTGTTAAAGATATCCATCAAAGAATCACAACCAAGTAAAGTACTGATCATTATTAACACATACTGATATGAACTATCATATTGAGGTCAAGGTTGTTATCAATATGAATGTAATTAGATTGAGTGGTTATCAAGGATAATTACTAGCCAACCCTATACTAGATAATCCGGGTTTCCAAGGTCATTCAATACGGTGTATTCATAAGGCATTCGGTGTCATTGTATTACCATCTCGGTGTTACCTCATGTATACGAAGGACACTTCATCTTATGCCAACACCTATGACGTGACATTGAAAACTAATCGTAGAATCAAGAGGGAACGAGTGACAGCTCAACACTCTTCGTTCTCCACGTTTAATCACCGTTGGGCTAGTTTGGGGTAGTAGAGGATCCAATTCTATAGTCAAAAATGGTCTTGGTTTAAACCTACAACCTATAGTAAGGGTGGGTGGATACCTCGGTCTCTTTCTAGGGTAAAAGGGTGTAACCTATCACTAGGCTACTCTATAAACTATAGAAAGTTCCGTATTCAAGCAAGATATCATTTTTGGAACACATTCCTATAAGTTACAGGTTAGGCTTACCCAACCGATCGGGTATGGGTTTGACTAATCGGACTGTGTCCGGAAGGAAAATTCAACCGGTCGGGCAGAGTGGCCGACCAGTCGGACTACCCACATGGCAATTCGACCGATCTGGCTTCAGGACCGACCGGTCGGCCCTAAAGCACTCTATTACGAGAGTGATCAGTTTCCAACCAATTTTCTCTTCCATTTCACTATTCCACATGTAATCAAACCAACATAAAAACTCCAATTCCACCCTCTTGGGTTTTCCTAAAGGACCATTATTATTTTATTCATAAAAAATCATCACAAAACACAAATCAGTTCCATGCATTATCCATTGAGCTGTAAAAAGGGGTGATTCACAAGAACATATCAAGAATCAAGAAATTATCCAATGCATGTAAAGATAATGTATCCTTATACTTGCCTTCGGTTCGGTGCTTCACTCAAATCAACTTGCCCCTTGGTTAAATGGTGGAGGAGGCTCTTCTAATGAAGAATCTAACACATGCATGGAGAAGAATGAGAATGGAATGCATGCATGCTAATAGATTGGGTCTCTTGACCCTCATTGAACTCAATGACTCAAATGAAGATGGGGTTTCCTTACCTCAAGCCTTCTACAAGCAAAAGGAAGAAGATGATGCCTTGATTCCAACAAGAAGAGCAAGAAGAATGAAGAGGAAGAAGGAAGGATCCAAATTTGTTGCATGCAAGTCTTCAATCACCAAGAATGGAAGCTGGGTGAGGAAGAAGATGATGGGAGAAGAGGAACCGGTGCTACAACTAGCATGATGGAAAGAGAGGAAGAGAGGATCGTTAGAGGGTTGGGGTTTTTAAATGAGTGGGTTCCTAGGAATTGCAAATAACCCCCAATAGTTCTTGGATCTTCAAGTCGAGTCACTTGGGCTTAAATGGGTTGAAATGAATCCAAATGGAATCGGGCCAAACATGAAAGATGTCCCACAAGATGAAACTCAACCAATGCCACCAATATGATGCATTAATAATACTAAAGCATGAAATGCTAAAATACAAAAGGTCCTGGACTGCTTAAAAAGGTTCGAACCCGACCCAACTACCTATCCATGACCCAAACTCCTTGAGATTTAGGCTCAATTAGCTTAATAATATATTAATTAAAGTAAACCCAACTTAATTACCATAAATTATAATTATCTAGGGTTTAGACCTTTCACCTTTTAAAGACAGAATTCCTCATAATTACAAATAAGTCCATTTTTTTCTTACAGAATTTCGATTTAAGTTATTTGTAGGCCTAATTAATTCTAATAAAGTCTAAGGAGGTAAGGCCAAAATTAGAATTGATACACCTTACAAGATACATATGATAATACTAAGATAGAGCACAAAATGTATTCTCAAAGAAATTGATAATTATGAAAATGGGCTTTTCTTCATCTGACCAAGGTCAAATCGACCTGAGGTTACCCATTTACAACCCTAACTTGGCCCAGCTAAGCATCTTAAGAAAGGGCACAAGTAATCATTGAAATCTCATATTAACACAATTATTTAACATAATTCCATAATTAATTAGTATTAATCAAGATTAAATCGTGACAGGGGGTCACAGTAGCATTAGGAGATCACCTAGGGTTCAGGAGTGAGGTAAAGAAGCTTCATAATCTAGTTTTTTTTTATCACAGCCAACTCTTGTGGTTCCAAGTGCAATATCAATGCTAAAGCCTACCTCACAACCAAATCCCTCAGCATCATTAACCCGTGGCAGAGGATGAAAGGTACATCCAGTAAGGACCCATCAAAAGATAGAAGTGGAGGGAGGACTAGAGCATACATAGGCAACTTAGTGCTTGTGAGGCAAAGGCTATTTGATTTTCAATTTGGAGATTTTTCAGTTTGAGATGTGAGCTGTTTTTAAAACTACTATGTAATTGATATTGGGTAAAAATGTGTAGGATAAAGGATTAGAAAACTTGTAATTGATATGGGTCTTATATGAACTATCTTTTGTGGACAACGGACTAAAAATCTCATGTTATAATATTATATCAGAGAACTTATAATTGATATGGATCTTTTGTGGAATTATACTATATATATTTTGTAACGCCCCACCCAATACACATGCATGATATTGTCCAATTTGGTCCATGGACCCCACGGTTTTGTTTCTGGTGGGTTGAACCTCATGCAAGGTAAGGGTGCAAATTGTACATATAATCCCAATTACTTTCTTCTCTATAGTCAATGTGGGACTCCAGGACGTCACAATTCACCCCCCTTAGGGCTGCACATCCCCGTACAGTAGCCTGCCAGCCTTCTTGGCCAGCCTACATGGAAACCCACCCACTTGCACCAGACCAAAACAGGGACCCACATCGAACTAATTAAGAGTTGGCTCTGATATCATTTGTAATGCCCCACCTAATACACATGCTTGAAATTGTCTGCTTTGGCCCATGGACCTCATGGTTTTGCTACTAGTAGGTTTTAACCCACCAAAAGGCCCTATGCAGGGTAAGGGTACAAACTCTAAATATGATCCCAATCACTTTCCTCTCTATAATTGATGTGCGACTCCAGAACTCCAAGACGCCCACATCGACTATAGAGAGAAAAGTGTTTTGGGATTATATGTAGAGTTTATACTCTTACCTTGCATGAAGCCTTTTAGTGGATTAAAGTCCACCAGAAGCAAAACCGTGAGGTCCATGGGCCAAAGCGGACAATATCATACACGTGTGTTCGGTGGGGCATTACAAATATTATTAAAGCCGACTCTTGACTAATTCTATGTGGGTCCGTGTCATGGTTTGGTGCAAATGGGCAGGTTTCCATGTGAGCGGGGCAAGAAGGCTATCAGGCTAGATGTGGGTCCTTGCCGTGGTCTGGTGCAAATGGGTAGGTTTCCATGTGGGCAAGCCAAGAAGGCTGGTAGGCTATTGCACAAGGATTCCAGCCCTAAGGGGGTAGACTGTGATATCATGGAGTTCCACATCGACTATAGAGAGGAAAGTGATTAGAATTATATATAGCATTTGTACCATTACATTGCATAAAGCCTTTTGGTGGGTTTAAACCTACCAGAAGCAAAACCGTTAGGTCCATGGGTCAAAGTGGACAACATCATGCATGCTTGTTAGGTGAGGCATTATAAATGATATCAAAGCCGACTCTAACTACTTTGATGTGGGTCCCTGCAGTGGTCTGATGCAAGTAAGCGAGTTTTCAAGTAGGCGGGCCAAGAAGGCTGGCAGGCTACCGGATTTGGCAAGATACTGTATAGGTACGTGTAGTTCTCAAAGGGGTGGACTATGGCATCCTGGAGTGCCACATCAACTATAGAGAGGAAAATAATTGAGATTATATGTAGAGTTTGCACCCTTACCTTGCATGAGGCATTTTGGTGAGTTGAAGCCCACCAAAAGAAAAGCTGTGAGGTCCATAGGCCAGAGCGGATAATATCATGCATGTGTGTTAGTAGAGCATTACATATTTAGTGTTAAAAGACCTACACTTGCTCGAGTCAGAACAAAATTCCACTAGGTGCTCAAGTGAGAGCAAAATTCATTTTTTTTTCTTTGAAAGCAAGCATTCATTTAATGTTAAGAGATGCACAACAAAGTAAAATTGGACAGGGTGCTCAAGTGAAAGCAAAATTCATATTTTTGTTAAAACCAATTGAGGCCACTACTTCTTCGAAGCATTTAGCTATAGAATCAAAATACACATGGATATCGATTTAAGGGAATCAAGTTCACATTACTTAAATATTACTCTATATATGACTGAATTGTATTTCAAAATATACATATATCTCAAAATTTACAAAAGATCAAGGTAATTCTAACCCATTTATAGGGACCCAAATTATAATTAGGTAACAAATGAACAACACTAGCTCAATTCCAACCCAGGTTCCAATCAACAAATGCACATAACTTCTTTCCCTCCCATAAGCTGACTTGAGTTCCCTCTCCATCACATCAATCCCATCTATTAGCTTCTGCACAAGCTCCATTTTTTCAATCCATTTAAAAATTGACAGCTTTACTGGATTTGAGATTTCCACAAAAAAAAAAAAAAAAACATGCCAAGGTTCAATGCAGATCTAATAACCCAAAAAAAATAAGAAACCAATTAAATTAAACATAAGAAAACATACCCCATATAGTGTGCAGCCAAGAAACCTCCTACCCATATTGAGCTGTTTCTATGAAGTTCTCAAAATAGCTCTATGGTTGCAGAAACATTAACGGACATCATCATGGCAGTGAGAGCTTTTACCACGATTTTGATGAAAATGAGAGTTTTGAGAGGAAGCCATTTCATATGGATGCTCTGATATTCAGAACTAAAAGATGATGACGGTGCTTGCTGATTTATGTTAAGAAGAAGTCTCAAGGGCAAATCCAAAATTTTTTATTTCATTTTGGGAGGATATATAAGTTCCCACTCCTAAGTGTCAACCACGAATCAATTAGATTTAATGGATTCTGTTATGTTTGTACTTCAATTTAAAGCTTAGGTATAAATGTTATATGCTATTTTAAAGTTCGAGGGGGCACTTTGCATCCGGCTCTAAGTACAGAGGGCCTATATGCTATTTTCCCTTAAAAATGACTTCCTTTAAGAGATAAAAAAGATAATTCACTTCTTAAAAACTAATAATTCTATGTTACACCTTTAGCGACTCTCCAACCCTTTGGGTTGGACTAATCCCTTCGAGTCCAGTGGGAGTTAGTTAAATCTCATGTAGTTCCAATATGGTAGTGCAGCTCAGATCCGTAACCATCAAGAGCAAACTGTGGTCTTGGACCAGTTGAACTAACCCTCCGGGTTCAATATATAGATATATGGATTGGATTTTTGTTCAATCTCTCAATTATCATATTTTTACAATTGTTTTAGTATTTACATTTTTCAATATTTTTATAATAAAATGATAAAAATAAAAAAGTGCATTTTATCAGAAAAATTATTATAGGTCACCCTCTAACAAAAATAAAAAAAATTATTATATTAGCAGTGTGGTGCACCGGAGTGATCTATGACCATGCCAGTGTTTTTTTCTTTTCTTTTTTAAATGTTATAGGGGAGCATCGGATGATGCAGGTACTATGACCACTCCACCATCTCGTATTTGTGGTATTTCATCAGGAAGTTGGAGCCTTACTCGGCAGTGTCCGCGAACATCTTTGTGAGGGAGTCCATCAACGATTTTGGAGGCTTTTGAGGACAGCCCAATCTCAAGTCTTTTTCTGCTTCATCTTCTTTCCTACTCTTCTTGCTCTTCTCTGTTTTCTTTTCTCCTTCACCTTCATAGCATCTTCTTCTCCATGCCTTGCTTTCCTCTTTCTTCCCCTCTCTATTCATGGTCGAAACCAGCACCATGCACCCACTTCCTTTCTTCATCCTCCTTGACATGCAAACCATCTACAATGAAGAAAGGGAGCGAGCTGCATCCTACACAGTATCGTTCTACTCCAATCCAGTAGCAGCACCTAAAACATCAAGCACTCACGGAGCCCTGTTCACACATAGGGCACATCAACTAACACCAGGCAGAGTTCCAATGCAACTGCCAACCCATATGCTTCGCCAACATTACACTGCTTGGCAGCCTCCCTTCCTCAACAGTTTAGATTATTGGAATGACCGAAGGAGAATGCTAGAGCCGTTACAGCCACATATAATCCGTGTTTCCATTTTCAACACGGCTACTATTACCTAAAAAAATAAATCTCCTTCAAAAAAAAAAAAAATCAAAGACAAATGGAGATAAACTAGTGTCATTCCATCTTCGACTTCTTTAATGAGGAGCCTGCTAGCAGGATATGCGCGGAATAGAGAAACTGCAAGTGGAAGATATGAGAGGCCTCCATCACGCACGCGATTGAGATGATTATTTTTTTCTGATCCGTTGACTAAAAATGTATCTATTAGATCTGATTTTTGCTAGATCATCTAGCATTTTGGTCTCCTTGACTTGTTTTGTTTGTTGGGGGGGGGGGGGGGGGGGGGGGGGGGGGGTGGTGTTGTTGTGTTGCTAACGCCCCCATCGGATCCAATGCTTGGGCCTTTCATCCCAGCATCGGATCCAATGCTCCCCCACAAGGTTTAAAAAAACACAAGAGCGGTCATATGTGACCACTCTGGTGCACCCTTGGCTAATACCATTTTTTTTTTTTGGTTAAGGGGTGACTTATAATGATTTTTTCGATAAAATTTTAAATAAAAAATAATAGAAAACTAGTAAAAGTAACTCCATTTTCAATTATCAGTTTAGCACGGGCCGTTACACACCAGCATGGTTGGTACGTGTTGGATTCTATGCGGATTACTAATAATAGTTACAAAAACAAATTATATATATTAAAGCTCTAAAAACCGAGCCCTGTGAGGGGTGCCACATCATCACCCCTATTTTTCTTTTTTTTTTTAGAGCGTCATGTGTGCATCTCAATCCTCTACGTTCAAATCAACTCCCCTTCTTTTTCGAACCAACTTCCCTTCTTTTTCGACATCTCTATATGAATCTTCCTATGGATCTTTCTATCAAAGAAGTAAGGGTTCTGCTCATATCTGCAAGACGCCGACTGCTCTTCTCAGATCTAAAGAAGAATCCGTCGTCAGCACCGGCGATCCTCGCCTCGACTCGGACACGGCGACTGCTAGACACACCTACTGCTCTGCTCAGATCGGATCTGAATAAGAAGCCATCGTCAGCACCGACATGCCGACCATCTTCTTAGAATCTACGAAAGCAATTGGAGACAAATTGGCATGTTCTGCATTTGAAACCTCCTGAAAATGATCATGATACAAACTCCTCAACCACCCATTTCAAACAATTACAGAAAGGATGCAAAAAAGGAAAAAGATAGAACTTTGCAAAGTACCTAAAGATCTACGGTGGGGTATTTGCAGCCAAAGGGATTGAAACGAGATATGGCGTTCGACGCAAATCCAGCAGATCCCTTCGATTGGCTTCCTTTCACGGATTTGCCTGCATTTCGAGATCAAACAAAAGAAAACAAAGAATCAAGATCGTGAAAAGGAAGAAGAAGAAGAAGAAGAGAGGATGAATTGGAAAGAGACTTGATGATGGATTGAGATTGAGATTTCTAGGGTTTTAAGGATTCGGAGAAGAAAAGTGTTTTTTTGCCAATCGGTTAAAAGGCCAGCACCAACGAAGAGAGGTTTGTTGTTGTTGTTGCTGCTGCTGTTGTCGTTGATGAATCTTCTTCTTCTTTTGCTGCCGCTTCCCATGGTGCGCGGTTTTCCTTAAGCTTCAACTGCAAGGAAGGCGGAAGACAGAGTTTCGGTCATTTACCAGGGAAATGAGAATAAATGGGATTGGTATGGCTAGGCGCGAATTCGTGTTGGATGGGGTGGTGCAAAACGGAGCCAGGGCGGTGAACGATCAGAGCCGAGCCGAGCTTCTCCAAAGTTGAGGTCGAGCTCTAGCTGCCGAGATGTTTGCAATCCAGGCTTGGCGTGTAAATATGGGCCTCCTCAAGTAAACATTTAAAGTTATTGATTAAGTTTATAGTTGTATTTAAGGAGGAGATATGATCAATCTATGGATATAATAATCAATTTTTTATTTTGCAATAAACATATTTTCTCCAAAGAATTGCTATCTAATGCTTTATATGTGATTTTCATGATTATTTCATATGTAGAACTATTTCAATAAACTCTTTATCAATTTTTCAAATTTAAGAATAAACTAAAATAGGCTATTGGTCAGAAATGTTACTTACATCTGTATAGGGTTTTTTAATATGTTTTTGTATAGTAAATTTTAAATTTTACCATAATTTATTTTTTAGCCCGAGCTTAGCACGAGCTATTTTTTAGCCCGAGCTTAGCACGGGCCTTGGTTTCTAGTAACTAAGAAAAACATTAGGAGTCACCAAAATAATTGGTAGCTTAATTACGTCTTTAGAGACGCTTTCTTTAGAAGATTTGCAGAACTTTCTCAGCATAAACACACGCACGGAGCAATGCACAACCCAGGCAGCCCAGGAGCAAATCACTAGAAAGCTTAACACTATATGCAAGGAGGAAAATATTAATAAACCACTTAAAAAGAAGTTGTACATAACTAATATACGTAGGATAAAGAGGAGAAGTAAAGGAGGAAGAAACTCATTCATTCAAAGGTGGACAAACTTGTGGTTAATGGACACCAAATCCACCAGAACAGACTCATCTCTTCCCGTGCAGTAGTCGAATTAAAAACCATACTAAGGGAACAGTCTGATTCTTTTTTAATCATACACATTTTTAATAATGTTCTCCTTGGTAATAGTATCTCAACTAATAGGAACCTTCCCATTAGAGCTATCAGTGAAGGAGTTGTAGTAATTTAAACACAATCGTTGTAAGCTATGGGTCCACCATTTGTAGGAAAATATCACAGCAAGGCTCAGGTGGGCTACAACAGACGATCAAATTAAATTGAAACGTTACTGATAAGGAAAATGAATCCGAAAGCATGTCCAAGGGCCTGATGATGGAGGGAACTGAAATGAAAGGGGGTCATTTCACGATATCTTTATATCTGGGGTGGGCATCATAGACTATCAAGGGTGGAGACTGGAGATGCAAGGTTCTAACCCATGATTTAGCTGAACCTGTTGCTGAAAACTGACCATCCAATGCTAGGAGCGGCCCAGGTGACATCTCATCACCACCTTGATACCCAATTCAGTTTGATTTAGCTGAGAAATTAAGAGATATTAGCAAAAAGGGCCGTTGCTAAGCCTGGGTCGAAAAAGTAAATAAATATATTAAAATTTCAGATCACATATAACATGAAATTGAAAGTAAATAAATTCAAAAGAAACGAAAACGATATTTAGCATTCTTTAAATCTTAACACATTAGTATTAATTCTTTAAATTGAAATTAGTCTCTTTCATATATATATATATATATGTTGTGCGTGTGTGTGCGTAAGCAACCAAGATCAACAATCAACTACACAAGAAGATAAGAAATTTACTTGGTTCGGCAAAGATACCTATATCTACGGGAAAACCAATTTTCATTAAGTTCTCCTTCAATCTGTGAATCCACAGCCTTGGAATCTCAGCCTCTATTAAGGGTTATAGATTACATCATATATATAATCATCACTTCCTTATCCCCCCAAGAACTCTATTCTTAGAAAAAAAAAAGGAAAGTCCTAATCCTATTAAGAAACTACTGTTTAACAAACAGAAAATTCCTAATATAATTAGGGAAACCGCCCAAGACACTGAACCCAATTAGTCTGGACCCACTTAGCCAACAATCTCCCCCTTCAGACCATGAGGAAGACACCTTGAACCCTTTACTAGGAGTTCAGGCTTGTCTACTCTGAACACAGCTCCAGCTTTCCCTTAGACATAACTTTTGTCATCATGTCCGAGGGATTCTTATCCAAGTGAATATTTTCCAGCTTCATGAAGTTCTTCTCGATTACCTCACGAATCCAATGGTACTTGATATTAACGTACTTCATGCGACCATTATATGTAGCATTTTCACTGAAATCCATAGCACTCTGACTATCACAGTAAACTACATATTCTTCATGCTTCAAACCTAGTTTTTGAAGGAATCTCTTCCACCAAAGCATCTCTCTCCCTGCTTCATTAGCAGCTATGTATTTCACTTCAGTTGTAGACTGTGCTGTACACTTCTCCAACTTTGATTGCCAAGAGATAGCTCCCCTACAAAAGTAAACAAATAACTAGAAGTCGACAACCGACGATCAAGATCGTCTGTAAAATCAGTATTAGTATAACCTTACACCACTGGTTTTGAGCCTCTGAACACAAGCACACCTTGGAAGTACCTTTCAAATACCTAAAGATCCACTTCACTGCTTCCCAATGCTCTTTTCCAAGGTTAGAGAGAAATCTACTGACTAAACTCACAGCATGAGCAATGTCTAGCTGTGTACAAACCATGGCATCCATAAGACTCCCCACGGCAGAGGAGTAAGGAATACATGCCATCTGTTCCTTTTCATCATCTGTAGTAGGACACAAGCGCTTGCTTAGTTTGAAGTGACTTGCTAGAGGCATTCTAACTGGCTTAGTATTCTTCATGTTGAGTACTCGTTCAACATATTTCTTCTGTGACAACCACAGCTGCTTGGAACTCCTATCACGACGTATTGACATGCCCAATATCATTCGTGTGGAACCCAAGGTAGAGATTATAACCGCTCTGATACCACTTGTTTGGATTTGACATCACACATTGTGCACATACATCAATTTCAAGATCAACAAAGAACCAACCACACACAAGAAGAGACATAGAGATTTACGTGGTTCACCCAAACAAGGCTACATCCACAGACACAGAGACGATCATCTTCATTATAACAAGTAAAGCATATAAAGACTCTCATCTCTCACATCGTCTCTCATACGTGGTGTAAAAATACAGTGGACAAGAGAGCTCTTACCTCTCTTTAGCTGCAAGATCTAGGTTACAGACTATACACATATATAATTTCCACTTTCTTGACCTTAAACTGGTACAATTACCAAAACACCCTTGACCTTAAACCAGTCACTGGCTAACCCAGTGGACCCATCCGGCTAAACCGAAATATAAGACATAAACCCAACAATATATTAGGCATACTTATCAAGCAATCTAACCCACTGGGTTTACTACTACTGATTTTCCATCTCTGATGAAAGAAAGAAGACATGCTAGCTACCAGCAGAATCAGTACTACAAATCACTTTGAAACCGGGATTAGTGTGCAATCAAACTACTTAGGCACAGATGGGAATGATCTGGATGGTTCAAAAAAGATATAGAATGTACCCCATGGACGGTGGATTACCACCTGCGCAACAAAATTTTATGCACTTTCTGATGCCGACGTGGAAATTAAGACTGTTAATGTCCCTCCTCCTAAAGGCAAATACCATGTAAGTTCTCATATCCCTCGGAAATATAGTTGTTCTTTACTTGATAGTGATAATTACCATCCTAATTTTATAAAAAAAAAAAAACTAAAGTGTCTTTTGGGCTTTCAGGAAGTCTAAAATCCCTTAAAAGCTAGTTTAATTATTAGTTGAACAAAATGGCTTTTAAGAAAAAAAAATGTAAATTTTGATTGTTGAAGAAATGAACTTCTACCAACTTCACTTTCTAATAGCACTTTTTTACTCTTGCAAGAAGTAAGCAGAAGTACACATTGGGAAGCAGGCATGGAGTAGGGTTTTTACCCCTTTTCTCGCTTTTTTGCTACCATGAAATTTCAAATCATTTGTCATTAAAATCTTTATGAAGTATTTAAAACTGATTTGAAGGATTTTAGAGGATTTTGAGAATGCCAAACAATCAAACAATATATAAATGCATCAGAGATAAAAACAATCAACACAAGCACACACCACAAGAAGGCACAATTTTAATATGGAAAACCCCAACTGGACAAAAATCTATGAATCCAATAAGGATCAAATATCAAGCAAAGTCGAGCAGTTATAAGATATACTACTTACACCATTTTTACACCCTAAGGACTGAGTTCTTCTCGCTGCAACTCCTTCTGCTCACGGACACTCCTTAATCATATACTATTCTCTACTTAATCAATCAAGATGGCCTTAAAACTTCTACAAGAGATATAGAAACAACTTCTCTCTAGATCAAAACTTAAGCACTTCAACTCTCAATGAAAGCTCTAGAAAAGATGATCTCCAATGTGTAACTCCACTTAGGTTATTGAGATCTGTACTTTTGGTTGAGATCATAGAATCCCTTTACATAGCCCCAATTTCGTGCATCATAATAATAATCAAATCAGGATAGAAATTGGCACAAACTAGGGAACTCCCACTTTAAAAAGGAAATAAAATCCCGCAGGTCGGTGGGATTTTTCTCTCGTCTAATCAATCGGGTACCTTATCCGATTGATCAGATACCTATTCTGTGTAGGTACTTTTTCAAATTTCACCTGTTTAGTTGTAACTCTTTCCGGATTTGATCGATCCAAGCTTTATACAATTGATCGGATGAAGTCTTCCAAGCTTTCTTCAATTCTTCTCTTCAACTCCTTTTAGCGACTAGAATCATAGTCCATCAAAAAGAATATCAAGTACAACTTAATGGACCCAGAGTTTTGTCCAACCCATGAATTAACTAACATAAAAAAATCCTTTCAATCTCCCCCTTTGGCAATTCGTAGACAAAACTCCTTGTAGACCAAACTTATTCTATTGAGTTATTAGCTCTCGAGAAGAGAGGTATGTATCCTAAGAGAAACTCATCATATTCTAGTAAAGGTCAATCGCAAAAAAGATGAAGAGTCGTCAAGGTAGTTCTAGAAAGAAATTGGTCAAGTGTCATACTTGTGGGAAGCCTCGTTAGACCAAGGTGTGTTGGAGAAATATTAGAGCCTGCCTTGGCTGTGTCTCCAAGGAATATCAAGTATCTTAGTGTCCAAAGGCTAAATTTTATCAGCAGCAGCACTTGGCATTACCTGCTTCATATGGAAAGTGGCAACAAAAGTCTCAAGGCCAAAAGCAGCAGTTGTCCTGCCAGAGTGCAAGAGCCTACACCGCTTCTCATGAAAATGCAGAAAATGAAGGTAGTTTTGTTGAAGGTATTATCACTATCTCAAATAAGAAGGCTCAGGCTTTGTTTGATACAGGTCGACATGTTCATACATAACTCCTCAATTTGCTACTCAATTACAGGAGTAGCCCCAATAGCTACCATATCTTCTAATGGTGTCTACTTCAGTGAGAAAATCAGTGGAATATAGTAAATATTATCCTCAATGCAATATTCAAATTGAAGGTCGCCAACTACCAGCTGATTTGATTTTGCTATCGCTGCTAGAATTTGATGTAATTCTCGGTGTGGATTAGCTTGCAAAGTATCGTGCCTGTGTGGATTGCTACAACAGGACAATCACCTTTGGTTTGGATGAAGGGTTTCATCTTGAAGGCGTAAAAAAGAAGTCTTCAGAGCGTGTTATCTCAACATTCAAAGCAAATAAAATGGTGTGTAAAGGTCGTGAATGTTTCATTGCCTTTATCTTTGAAGTAAAGTAGCCAAAGAGGCTTGAGGAAATCCATGTGGTATGTGAGTTCTTAGATGTGTTTATGAGTGAAGTTCCTAGATTGCCTCTAGCTAGAGAAGTGGATTTGATAACAATTAAAACTGCAATTCAAAAAAAAAAAGAATTTAATAACTACATTAATGGCCTTCAAACATGGCCTTATTACAATAGTCTACTATTCTGATCTAATCATCTCTACTAGGACATTTTAGATGATGTCATCGGCACTCCACTCAGTAACTCCACCATTTGGGGGAATCTCCTGTGTCTCTTGATCCTCTAATTCGGCACCGGCGTTAGGATCTAGACACCAAAAGTAGTAGAGTCAGATTGACATAATCTAGTAAGAGGTAAACTACAAATAATGATATTAGCTAATTAAGATAAGTCATATTTTATATCCTAACCCAGATAATCTGAATCCGAATCCAATGTAATGAATGTACAAACAAGGGTATCCCTGCGAGATATAATATACAAACATGGGTATTCCTACCAAATACAATATACAAACATGGGTATGCCCGCCAGATATAACAAACAACACAGTTGTATACCATATCACATAGTACATGCTAGTCCAATGGCGTATGTTCACCTCTAATTGTAATTGGTCAAATATATATATATATATATGGGGATACATAAAGTATACGGATGCTCAATGAAGTCATTCCATGAAATCCCCAAAACCCACAACCCAATATCATTAACAATTAGAGTGATAAGGTTGCATGATTTAAAAGTATATTATGCACAAGTGGTATTTTCTATTTTACTGAGGGTAATCTCTGCACCGCCTAATGGTCACAAGTAGTTAAGTATACACATGGAGACGAACCTTCCTTCACAATGACAATGTGGGCCCACAATGCCATTATCCTATCTTCGGTGTCTATCATGTGTTGCATCCTAGAACTTACATTCCCATTCTAAGTCTAATCCCACTCCCATGTATACATTTAGCCAACTTTCCTTAGGAACGGAATCCATCTTAATTTTAGACCCAATTCTCATATCGATTTATTTGTTAGTTAACCATTGGGCATGACATCGGATCAAGTGATTCTACCCCCTAAAAGTCACTTACCATTTGTTAGTACTAACCTTACAGCTAACTCCTTCAATTATGGTCATCAATTCTAACCTACCATACTACCAGTTTAATTAAGGTTTCTGGGCACTCACAACTTAGCCGTGGCCATATTACGATTTAGTCATAGTTAAACCTACGGCTCAGCCTGCCAATCTTACGGCTAGTTGTAAGGCTTGAAGTAGTATAATCTCACGAAATTGGCTCACTAAAGAGTAAGCCATAGCCTAGCCGTAGGTGCTCACAGTTTCACCCCTTTAGGGGTTTTCTCTCGAAACTCATCCTTAGATAATAGGAATTCCATATTTCGAATTAGCAGATCAAACTCAACCATCTAAATTAGATTTTAACCTATATCATCCATTAAACTGAACAAGTAAACATTATTCGTAGTTATCTATTTACCTTGAGGTGCTAATGCTCAAACTGAATCTGAAGATGCAAAGATTGATCTAAATGTGAATCCCTACTCCAAATCCGAACTACTGATCAAAACATTCCTACAATCCCACATGAAACACAGCAAACCTAATCTATTAAATTTGCCCTAATAAGAAGAAAAGAAATGCATGAAATCCTAGGATTTGATGCTTACTGGGTTGCTGAAACTCTATAGCAGCCAATTTTCTGAGGCCATTGCTTTGTCGATTCAACTCCGATTGGTGCAATCTTAGGTTCCACAAATATCTACTCAGAACAAGCTTTTCAATGTCGGTAGATTAATCCAATCCGACGATCTATTTGAGAGTTATAACTGTTTTAATCTATGATGTCCTGAGAAAAACGAGATTAACTTTCAATCTTTTCTCATTTTAAACTCTATCTCTGGTTTATCTATCTATTTTCCACTTGGATTAAATTTCCTTCTTTGCAACAAATTGGAATTGGAATATATGGATAGAGGATGAGTTTGTCTCTCATTCAAATTCTTTCAAATTCTTCTCTTTTTCAGAGGACTTCACCAATTATCTCCTTCTTTGAATTATCCATTTTGAATTTCGAATTAATTCAAATCTACAATAAATGTGGACCCTACCATATGCGATGTATCTTTTGCTTAAATGGTGGGCCTCGTGAGGTGTTCTACTTCAACTAGGATTCTTCACAAAATTTTCTTTTAGGCTTTATGGGTCTCAAAATTTTCATTTCCTATGAAAATAAACTTAAACTAGAAATGGTTAAGGAGTTGTGATGCAACTAGGATTCCTTCAAGGATTTGGAAAAATGCAGGAAATCATGAAATTATGCAAAGAATTGCGTGATCTTGAAATTCCGAATTTTGAAGCCAAATTACATAAAATCATGAAAATCAGTAAAAAAAAATAGTGCATTTAACTTAATTAAGTCCATAATTCTATATGAAATGATGCATTTATGATGTAATTTTATGGACTTAATAATACGTAGGCTGATGCCAAGCTTCATGAACCTGAAAACATAGACCAAATTTGGTCAAAGGGGGCTACACTGGGGTGGGTCTCTAGCTGACCTTGTCCATGAGTAGCACGCCAAACCTATATGTTCAGATTGGAGTTCCAACTCATAAATGGATCCCATGTGAATACTTTGACATGAGTAGGCCCACCAAAATATTATTTTCACGAGTCCGACAAAACCCAAGAGTTCCTTTGAATATAAATACAATGGAATTTGCTACCAATCGCTAAACCAGAGGTGCAAACCCTATATATATTCTAGAATTAGACAGCTAGGTAATGACAATAGTTCTAGGCTGATTTCTTATAAATCTGCAGTATAAAAACATTAAAAGGACAGAAAAAGATTTAACCAGAATATGGGTGGTTAGAAAAAAAGAGGGATGGGGATTAACGTTCAATTATGGTGACCCCAAGAACACAACCTAAGGGTGCGTTTGGCATCATATTAGTTGGATATTCCTATATTCCCACGAGATAAGGTTGTAGACAACATCTTTCATATGTACAAATCATTGTTTTGAATTTTGGTCTCGTTGGAAGGAATCTCAAAAAAATATAAAACCAAAAATAACATTGAATTGCAAAAAAAAAAAATATTTGTACCATCAACATTGTATCTATTAAATACCATGTATCTTCAACTTCTATAATCTTTATATCTCCTTCTGAATTCAACTTTCTCTCCCTTTTTTCCATACTTGACGAAGATATTTGTCCAGTCTATTCAGATAGGACTCAAAATTAGTGGATGTGTGCAATGCAGGGGGTTATGTGTGTGATCTGTAACATTTCGACCTAAGTTAATCTGATTTAGCGACTCAATAATATGTTTTTGAGTAATTTGCTAGTGAATGAGTTTTATGTTTGTTGGTTTATCCTTTTGCGTTTCGTTTTGGGCCATGGATAGGTAGTTGAGTTTTATATTTGTATGAGTTAGTCTTTCATGCATCATCTTGGTGTCAACACGTGTATTTTGTCGAGCTCGTCGATTTCCGTAACTGACTCGATTGCAATCGACGTCGTTTGTTTCTGTTGGACCGGTATTTCACTCAAACTATAATTATTGTAAACAATTGGACTTTCTTATAATTTGGTCAATCGTTATCTTAATATAAGATGCATGCACCGATTTTTTCTCCTCAACGTCTTCTCTTCTTCTTCGTCGTTCCTTCATTTCTTTTCTTTTCTTTCTTCTTCTTCAAGCAAAGTACAGAAGAGGAGAAATTGGTTGCATCCATTTCATCAAATCCATCTCTTGTGAGGGTGAAAGTAAGGGTTTGAGTCATGACACTCTTTATCTATGTATCTTGCATGCTTCTTCTTTTTCACTGCATGCACTCAACGTCTCTTTCTCTTTACATGCATGATGGTTAGAGTTGAATGTTGTCCTTGAATTTGAGCCAAAGGACAACTAGTCATGTGGAAAAAGCTCATTTGAGACAATTATAAGCATGATTTGGATGAACACATGTTGGTACCTGATTGATTGTAAATAAATTTGTAATCTTGCATGTTAATTGTGTTTTCCAGCCCAAGTGTGTCAAATTAGATTTCCCTGTTCTTGTTGTTTTGTTTTTGTGCAATTATAGGTTTGTCTATAACAGGTTCAGAACGTGACCCTGTGCAAATTACGGCTAAGCCGTATGACTGCACGGCTCACTTTCCAGAGAGCTACAAAATCGGCCTTTACTCTATGGCTAGGCTACGGCTAAGTCGTATCCTGCACTACGGCTACGCCATAGGTCAACCGTAACCTAACCGTAGGTCAAGTTACGGCTTGACTTCCAGAGAGCAGAAAATGAAAAATACCTTCTACAGTCTAGCCACGACTAAGCCGTGTGGGGTGTTACGGCTAAGCTGTACCCAACCATGGCTGAGCTGTAGAACAACCATGGTAACGCTGTAAAAGAATGCACGGCTCGATCGTGGTTCGCCGTAAATGTGGAGGAACAGTTTGAGAAGCCATGGCTGAGCCGTAGTACATAATACGGCTACATCGTAAGATATCTATAGCTAAGCCGTAGGTCACCCACGGCTAAGCCGTCAGACCCTTGAAAAGTAAGAAAGGTAGGTATGGAGAGACCTTATAGGGCCTTCAAGTTAGAATGTAGGTAACCCTTAACTTGCCCAACGGAATATGAGACTCGCATCAATGGTCTTGAGGGCTGTGACTCATTCATGTGTGTTGTCCAGCTATTAAGCACCTCCCCATGGGTGTTGGTTTAAGCGACTCCGAGACACCCTGTGATACGATGCAACACTAGACAACTGTGTATCGGATAGCTTAACATTACATCATCATGCACGGTTTAAAACACTGGATAACTAGATTAGGGTTGGCTCATAATTTATCTTGATTCCTTCCAATCAATGTGCATGACATATTGGATACTGATTATTGGCTTCCACTCCTATGTATTAGTTGACATTATGTCCTTTCAATAGCATTGCGTTCAATTTGTTTGATATGTTGATATTATCATTCAATAAAGTATAGTATGAACTGAAGTGAACGTTACGAAATGTTTCGTATGATCATGTATGTTCTAATGCATGTTTTACTCAAGGTCAAAAGAATGATTGACTCAGCATAGTCAGGTACTACTCAGCCTCATCCTTTGGATACCCGGCGGGGTTAACTTTGGCGTAGTATGTATGGTACCGCTACGGTGTATTTATGTCTTGGGGCTTCCGGACCCCAGGAACCCGAGACCCATTCGTACCCTGGCCCGGTCAATTGTGTTCTCAGTATATAAAGATCCCTAGAGGGAGGATATGGCAAATGTAGTAGCCCCGTAATACAGTACCCTCATGTATTGATTCGTATAGCATGCTTTTTATTCATAAATGCACAATTTGCCTAGTATACGAAATTGGAATCCAATGTAAATTTTACCTGTTCTTTATTCTTTTAGACACAATGCGTGTGAACTTATTATTGCTTATGTTTTGCTGAATCGTTGTATTCATTAGTTGTCTTTGGTACTGTAGGCTCAGATCCCCCTACCAACCCTTCGTCGGTTGACAAGGCTTCTTCAGAGACCGTAGAAGCCCCTTCAGGGCTCGAAGAGTGGATGTGATCACTCCGTCAGAGGGCGACATGTCATGCACATAGGTATTATTTTGGGGTGCAGGATGGTTTGAGTTTTTGTAACTTGGAGTTGATTATCTTGTATTTGTCATTTAGAATTGTCTTTTCCCTCTGATCAAATAGGGTTTTTAACTATGTGTATATCATGCAATTAATGTTATCTTTTGTTGTTATCATTGTGTTTTATTCTTGTATCCTTTTTCCTTGCATTCAATGATACCTACCGTTTCCGCGTACACTATGTTTGCACGTGTGAATATCCCTGGTGCTTGTGCATTTAGATGAGATCTAAGTGTGTATACATGGGAGAACGTGTGTCACTGGTTAGGTTTTAATTAACCCCTGATTTCTGGGCTCGGGTTGTGACATACGTGTTGTATGATATCAAAGCATTGTTGCTCTAGTTAATAAGCATGTAGGCATGTAAGAACGTGGTGAGGATACGTTCAAATATTGGACTGTCTAATTCGATATTTTGAGGTGTTTTGGGGAAACTTCCGATTGGGGACACTTTGTGTATGAGTTTTGACTCTTTCCTTTTGCAAGAAATGGCATTTGGATCTGGCACCAATAACAACCATGGAGATAATGAAAGTGGTTCAGCAGCTCCACAACAGCCTCCCAATCCGGACGATTGCTTCCTTGCGATGTTGCAAGCGGTCCATTCTCTGCAAGCACAATTAGCCTCCATTATAGACTGGCAAAGCCAAGTTTCTATTCCACCTCATGTAGAGCAACAAGTTGTCTGCCAACTGAAGGAAAGTGATCCCAATACTCTCTACGATAAATTTCGAAAACAGGGAGCCACTGAATTCTATGAACATGAAGATGCGTTGAAGGTAGATCAGTGGCTAGAGCACACGGAGGATCTTTTTGACATAGTGGTGTGCACTAATAAACAGAAGGTAGTACTCACCGCTTCAATGTTTCATGAAGCGGCAAAGACATGGTGGAAAAGTGTAAAAGATGCTAACAAGGAGATGCCAAGTGCGACTGTTTGGGAAACCTTTAAGAAACAGTTCAGGAGAAAGTTTATTCCAGCCCATGCATAGGGGGCCAAAGAAGTCGAATTCTTAGCCTTGCAACAGCAGCAATTGACAGTGGCAAAGTATGTACATAAGTTCACATAGTTGTCACACTTTGCTGAGGACATAATTAATACAGAAGAAAAGAAAATGAAGCGATGCATCAATGGCTTGAACCCCAAGTATAATTCATGTGACAGCCTTCTAGAGACCTACTACTTTTGATGATGCAGTGGATCTAGCTTATATTGCAGAGGCTAATCTTCAAGAAGAATGAGCTGCCAATTCTAAAAGGCATGCATCCTTTGGGGCTAGGGGACAAATGCACAAGAAGTTAAAGGGCAAGCAAGGCACTTCTAGTTCAGCTAGTGTATCATGTGAGCACTGTGGCAGAGCACATAAAACGGAGCAATGCTGGAGAAAGACAGGTGCCTGCTTGATTTGCAGTTCCATGGACCACCTAATGGCCAAATGCCCGAAGAACAGATCTTCCCAACCCCAACAATCCAGGCCAGCTGCTTCTACCGATCAAGGCAAGCCACAGCAATCCCGTCAAGGCCAGAAGCCGAATCGCTAGACCGCCCATGCCTATGCAGCTACTCATGAGAAAACAGAGGACGCGAATTTGGTGGAAGGTACTATCTTAGTTGTGCAGGCTAAAGCTTTAGCATTGTTTGATTCGGGGTCTACGCGTTTGTACGTAGCGCCCCAGTTTGCTGATCAGCTACGGCAGCTGCCTTAGCCGCTACTATATGTGCTGGTGGTGTCCACTCTTGTTGGCAAGAGAGTGGAATGTAGTGTCTACTACCCCCAGTGCAATGTATGGATCGAGGGGCATCAACTCCCAGTTGACTTAATCTTGCTGTCGATGTTGGACTTCGACGTGATCCTTGGAATGGATTGGCTCGCGAGGTATCATGTCTGTGTGAACTGTTACAGTAGGATGATATACTTCAACTTAGGAAATGGGTTTCAGTTTGAGGGCAATAAAAAAAATGGCCCAGGCATGTTATCTCTGCATGCAAGGTGGATCGACTGATACGGAAATGGTGTGAAGGCTTCATTGCCTTTATTTTAGAGAAAAAGGATCAAAAGTAGCTTGGAGAGATCCTTGTGGTGCGTGATTTTCCAGATGTCTTCCCCGATGAAGTGCCAGAGTTACCTCCTATACGAGAAGTGGAATTCGCTATTGATCTTGTGCCAGGGACAGCACTGATTAGTAAAGCTCCTTATTGCATGGCCCTAGCAAAGTTATTGGAGTTGAAGAAACAATTACAGGACCTCTTGGATAAGGGCTTTATTCGCCCCAGCGTGTCACCTTGAGGAGCTCCGGTGTTGTTTGTTAAGAAGAAGGATGGTACTTTTCGGATGTGTATCGATTATCGGTAGTTGAATAAGGTGACCATAAAGAATAAATATCCCCTACCGTGTATTGATGAATTATTTGACCAGCTTCAAGATGCAGCATATTTTTCTAAGAGTGA
This sequence comes from Sextonia rubra, assembly GCA_037013555.1. NCBI lineage: Eukaryota > Viridiplantae > Streptophyta > Magnoliopsida > Laurales > Lauraceae > Sextonia > Sextonia rubra. The sequence goes on from JASUAD010000027.1 coordinate 3,353,128, forward strand.
TTTGAGGTCTGGGTATCATCAATTGAGAGTGAAGGAAGAGGATGTTCCGAAAACGGCCTTTCGAACGAGGTATAGTCATTATAAATTCCTCGTGATGCCTTTTAGATTAACTAATGCACCTACTGCTTTCATAGCTTTAATGAATAAGATTTTTGCTCCTTTCTTGGATCAATTCATAGTTGTTTTCATTAATGACATTTTGGTGTACTCTAAGACAGCAGAGGAGTATACAGAACATTTGAGTAAATCTTTGACTTTGTTGAGAGAACATCGGCTATATGCCAAGTTGGCGAAATGTGAGTTTTATCTTGAGCAGGTTGCATTTCTTGGTCATATTATTTCACAAGAAGGATTGACAGTTGATCCAGCGAAAGTTGAGGCCGTGGTTAATTGGCCCAGTCCAAAGTCAATGACGAAGATTAGGAGTTTTCTTGGACTTGCAGGATATTACTGACGCTTTGTTCAGGACTTTGCAAAGATCTCTACTCCTTTGACTAAGTTAACCTGGAAGAATGTACCTTTTAATTGGTTCGATGATTGTGAAGCTAGTTTTCAAACTTCGAAGGAAAGGCTAACGACTGCTCTTGTATTGACATTGCCTGATGGAAGTGAAGGATTCGTAATATATTCCGATGCTTCCAGAGTCGGTTTGGGTTGTGTGTTGATGTAATATGGTAAAGTTATTGCCTATGGCTGAAGACAACTCAAAGAGAATGAAAAGAACTACGCCACCCATGACTTGGAACTGGCAGCTATTGTGTTTGCATTGAAATTGTGGCGACATTACTTGTATGACGTGAAGTTTGAGGTACACTCAGATCATCACAGTTTACAATATTTGTTCATGCAGCAGGATTTGAACATAAGGCAACGCAGATGGCTTGAATTTATTAAGGACTATGACTTCCCTATTAAGTATCATTTGGGAAAAGGAAATGTGGTGGCAGATGCACTGAGTAGAAAGTCAGTGACTCTCACTGCTTCAGATAATTTCCATTTCTTTATGCATGATCAACCTGTCGAAGTGAGACTGGTGGATGACTACGCGATGCTGGCAAGTACTGTTGTTTTCCAGCCTGAAGTAATTCAACAAATGAAGGACCGGCAATTGGAAGATTCGACGTTGAAGCGAATCCAAGATCATATTGGAGAGCGACTAGACTTTCGACTAGAGGATAGTGTATTATATTTTCAAAGCAGGCTGTGCGTACCAGCAATAGATGGCTTGAAGGAGAGTTTGATGATAGAGGCACATTATGCTCGCTATGCGATGCACCCTGGGAGTACAAAGATGTACAGAAACTTGAAAGATCGGTTTTGGTGGAATAACATGAAAACAGAAATTACAGGGTTCGTCGCTAGGTGATTGACTTGTCAGAAAGTGAAAGCAGATCATCAGAAGCCTCCTGGTTCTTTGCATCCCTTGCAGTTACCTCAATGAAAATGGGAACACATTACCATGGATTTTGTTTCAGGCCTACCTGTGACAAGCAAATAGAATAATGCCATTTGAGTGACTGTAGATAGATTGACTAAGTCAGCCCATTTTCTTCCGTTTAAAAAGGGCATAACATTTTCAGAGATAACTACGAAGTTTGTGGATGAAAATGTCAGACTTCATGGTATGCTTGTGTCTATCGTATCCAATCATGATAGCCGTTTTGTTTCGTCATTCTGGAAAGCTTTTCAAGACGCCATGGGTACCAAACTAAGTTTCAGTACGGCCTATCACCCGCAGATAGATGGGCAATCCGAACGGATGATTCAGACATTAGAAGACATGCTACGGGCCAGTGTTTTAAGATTTGAGAAGGAATGGGATCTACATCTCTCGTTGTGCGAATTCGCCTATAATAATAGTTTCCATGAGAGTATTGGCATGGCCCTGCACGAAGCTTTGTATGGACACAAGTGCCGAAGTCCTATGTGCTGGGAAGAAGTTGGGATGAGAAGTTTCCACGGACCAACGATTATCGCCGAAACGACTGAGCAGGTATAGAAAGCAATCGCGAATTTGAAGGTTGCTCGGTCGAGACAGAAGAGTTATGCAAACACCCGCAGAAGAGCTTTGGAGTTTTAGGTTGGAGATTGGGTTTTTCTGAAGGTCTCGCCGATGAAAGGGACAATACGTTTCGATCAAAAAGGTAAGTTGGCCCCACGGTATATAGGCCCGTTCGAGATCAAGAGCCGAATCGGGGATTTAGCGTACAGGTTGGCGCTTCCAGTTGAATTCTCCAGAGTACATGAGGTATTCCATGTGTCGATGCTCCACAAGTATGTTCGAGACCCTACCCACGTCATTCGGTACGACAATGTGCAAATTCAACCAAATGCATCATACGTTGATTGTCCGCTCCGTATCGTCGGTATAAGAGAACAGATCTTGCGTACCAGAACCATCCGATGGGTCAAAGTGCTCTGGGAACATCATGGACCTGACGAAGCCACCTGGGAATTGGAGGAGCAAATGGCTCGACAATATCCCCTTCTCTTTACGCAAGTATGTGTTCATTTCGAAAACGGAATGATTCCTAAGCGGGGGAGGATACAACATTCCGACCCAAGTTAATCCGGTTTAGCGACTCAGTAATATGTTTTTGAGTAATTTTCTAGCGAAAGATCCCTAGAGGGAGGATATGGCAAATGTAGTAGCCCCATAGTACAGTACCCTCATGTATTGATTCGTAGAGCATGCTTTTTATTCATAAATGCACAATTTGCCTAGTATACGAAATTGGAATCCAATGTAAATTTTACCTGTTCTTTATTCTTTTAGACACAACGCGTGTTAACTTATTATTGCTTATGTTTTGCTGAATTGTTGTATTCATTAATTGTCTTTGGTATTGCAGGCTCAGATCTCCCTACCGACCCTTCGTCGGTCAGCAAGGCTTCTTTAGAGACCGTAGAAGCCCTTTCAGGGCTCGAAGAGTGGATGTGATCACTCTGTCAGAGGGCGACATGTCATGCACATAGGTCTTATTTTGGGGTGCGAGATGTTTTGAGTTTTTGTAACTTGGAGTTGATTATTTTGTTTTTGTCATCTAGCTTGTCTTTTCCCTTTGATCAAACAGGGTTTTTAACTATGTGTATATCATGTAATTAATGTTATCTTTTGTTGTTATCATTGTGTTTTATTCTTGTATCCTTTTTCCTTGCATGCAATGATACCTACTGCTTCCGCGTACACTATGTTTGCACGTGTGAATATCCCTAGTGCATGTGTTTTTAGATGAGATCTAAGTATGCATGAACGAGAGTACATGTGTCACTGGTTAGGTTTTAACTAACCCCCGATTTCTGAGCTCGAGTTGTGACATGATCCATTTGAATGACTCACAACATAGGCCCCACTATCCAAAACGGTTCGAAATGATTCGTAAAGACGGTCTTTACAGGACCGTTTCTCTCTTTCTCTCTTGCTCTCTCTATATATATGAGAAAAGTTCCCCTAAGCTCAAGCTTATATAGGAAATTCTGTAAGCTCGAGCCCTTGGGCTCACCCTTGGTCCATCTAAATGGACTAAACATATGAGCTCTTGAATTCCAAATATCCACCACCAATTTTTAGTCAAATTAGAATTTATTGGACCGTTGGATCGATTGTGCACTGATTCAAATGGACAATTGACTATTAAACTTTTAAGTCCTAGATGAAGATGATAGAAACCACTGTTGGGGCTCCTTTTTTTTGGCAAAGAGGACGGTCCCAGGGAGTCCTTCAAATCCTTCAAATCCCCCATCCCTATCCTCAGGTGGGCCCCACTAGGGGAAACATATAGGAAAAATTACTATGCATCCTTGCCTCACCACAATGACGTAGCTTTCCCTCTTTATATATGAGGATTCATCTTTTTTTCATAATACCATAAATGACTTTTTTCTCTTTTGTACATGAATTTTTTCAAATATGCATCTGTCCCTCACCACATGGTGAGGGAAAGATGCATAATAATATTTTCCACATATATATATGGGGAGCGTTACACAACTTTAAAAAATGCCCCTCTCTGTTGGAATCTATTGAGATGCATGATGATCATGGAAGTCTATTGGATATATAGATCTATATAAGGCCTACCAATATGCAAAATGTTGAATCCATAAGATAATTCTAACTTTTCGATCTATGGCCCTAAAATTTAATGGTTTTAAAGCATCATTTTATCATGATTTCAATTCAATAGTAAAAAAAAGTTGGATAAGTGTCAAACTTGAACTAATGACCATTCATAAGGGGTAGTGTGCATGAGAAGATTAGATTGCATCAACATGGCCCTCGTGACAAAAAAGAAGAGGGGCAAAAAAATTGGTATTTTTAAAGTGGGGTGCTCGTTAGAATTTCTCTCTCTCTCTCTCTCTCTCTCTCTCTCTCTCTATATATATATATATAATATTCCACTATATATATAAAGGAAAATCCTCCACATAGATATGGCTTAGAAGAATTTCCACAGCCACGTGCGCCTCGCACGTGTCCAGCATTTTCCCATTTGGCACGTTGAAAATTTCGCGCCTGCCCGTTTTTTCATGTGGCCCGCCTTCTTTTTATCTCTGAAGATTAGAAAAAAAAAAAAAGAAACTCAAACCCAAAACGAATTTCAAACTCTCCCCCTCGCCTCCTCCCTTCCCGTCGCCGGATTCCTCCCGTCACAAGATCCATCTCGTGTCCGCTGCTCGCTGCAATCCCTCTCCTCTCATCCGTACCCCTCTCGTCGCTTGATCCATCTTTATGTCCGCCAGATTCCCTGTTGCGACGCCCAGCGCTACCCAAGGTAAGGAGCCCTGCGAAAGAGACGCCCTCTGCTTTGCTCTGCTCTCTCCCTCGCTGCGACGCCCACAGAACCCCCTCCCCACCTCAGGTCTACTCTCTCCCTTTCTGTGATGCCTAGCGGAACCCAAGGTAAGGAGCCATTGAATTTAAATGACTCACTTCTTTTATTTATTTGTGCAGAATGACTAGTTTTATGACCTTGAATGTGTGATTATTAGCTTGTTGGATGACCTGCTTTGATTTTATTCCAGCCATCTGTGGCAGTACTGTCTACCTGTTTTCCTTTCACCACTTGAAAATCTAAAATGTTCATCACAAGTGAACAACTTCTTTTCGTATCAGATTGATTCTTAATATACAGAATTACTAGTGTGATTCTAGAGGAAGACTTGGGTCTTCGTGATGAAAGGAACAACTTGCCAGTAGCAAATCTCTAGTCACATATCATTGGAAATGTTTATCAGGTGAATGTTGTACTGTAGACGTCAAGATCTCATTCATGCCAAAAATCTATATCTCATTCACGCCAAAAATCTATCCGTGACTCCTCGACTCTTGGCATTGTTGTGATATCGCTATTTCATATCTGAGCAGCATGATGCAGTTTTTTTCTTTTTTTTCTACTGTTAAGAGTCACAATTTCGTTGTTGAACTTTTTGTAGATCTTCTGGAGTCAACACTGTATTTTTCAATTCATTGGCTGCTAGAGAATTCTGGCAGTTTTTTTTCTTTTTCCTTCTGATTGGCTACTTTGAGCTGGGCTTGTTTCTGTGTGACATTGTTAGGGTGATTGTGGACTTGTCTTTGGCTAGTTTTGATTTTATGTTCCTCTAAATTCATTTGGAGTAGAATTTGGACTCATATTTGGAGTAGTATTCATTTAGAGAATTGATGTTTGGTTCTTGTATGTGGTTAAATTTGTCTGTTCCATTTTTATTCAGAATTTGGAGTAGTATTCAGACAGTCGTTTCCATGGTAAATGTTTTGTACTATGCAAAACAGCTTATTACTGCTTTTGAATTTATTACTTTGTCTGAAAAATCAGGTGACCATACCCCAAAGTTGCAATAAGAAGTCCGGCAGCAATGTGATAAATTGGTTTGCAGCCGCAAGCTAACTCACATGTGAAATTTTGTTCTAAATGTTATTTATTTATTATTATTATGCTGCATTTACTTTCATTCTTCACCTCAAACTAGAGATTGCCTTTCGAAGGAGAGTTCTTAATTTAAATGCAGCGTATGAATGGGTTACTACTTGGTGACTGTTATGACCTAATCATGAAGATCTAAGATTCATATCTTATCTGACTCTTGGAGAAGATATATTTGGCATTCTTCCACCGATAGTTAATTCTATTAGTGCCTTGTGCCTACTATTTGGTGGAGGATGAAACCATTAATCATACTCTATTCAAATGTGAATATATTACAGCAAGTTGGTTTGGCACCTACTTTAGACTTCTTACTAACAAAATTCCTTTTATGGACTTACTGGGTTAGTGGAAGGAGTTTCGTAAACAAGACCATCCAGCAAATCCTATAGGGTATGATCACTCCAGAATGTGGGTTTTGGCTTTATGGAAAGCAAGAAATGAGTTCTCTTTAAGGGAAAACAAATTAGCCCTATATATATATATATAATTGCTTCGGTGAAAGCAATGATTAACAGCATTATCAATTCCCACGAGATAGGCGACAGGAAGAAGGTTGACATTAAGGAAACTTTTGTAGTGATCAAATTTGGTACTGATGTTGTGGTATGCTTAGATGCTGCTTTTAGGATAAATGATGGGAAATCTTTATTTGGCTATGTGGTTATGCTTAAAGGGTCTATTATAGATGCACGTGCTTCAATTGGGCCAAAAGTCATCTCATAAAGGAAGCCGAAGCAAGGGTGGTCCTCATAGCCTTGAAAAAAGCAATTGAAAAGGGATATGTAAAGATCCACATGTGCTTGGATGCTTTTAAGGTGGTTTAAGTTCTGAACAGCAAGTTTAATTGGGCTATTAATCCAATTATTGTTGATATTAAGAAGCTCATTTTGAATTGCGCTCAAGTCAAATTTTCTCACATCCCTATAAGTCTTAACTATGTAGCACATTATTTGGCTAAACTCTCCTTTGCTTCTAATCAAGATGTATATTGGGAAATAGCTCTGTTAATTTTTGGGGGAGGGTGTTGATTGAGGTGTTATTTTGTGGCTTTATTGTCGCTTTGTTGGTTCTTATTTTTAGGATGTGTGTTCTTTTTTTTCTAAATTGTTCTCTTTTGCCCAAACAAAATAAAAATAAAAGTTGACCTAGTTATTTGGCTTGATTTGGTGGTGTTTTTTTCTTTTTTTTTTCTAGTCCAACTCAAATTGCTCTTATACTCAATCAGTGACTCCAATAAATCTGTTTTTTAGGTTCAAATCACTTGTTAAAATCAGCTCCTATACTCAAATTGTTCTCGGCTTTATGCTCAAGGTTGAGTTGTTTTTATACTCAAATTTTGAAGTGAGTTGATTTTAAATATTAATTTTCATTGAATTAAAATAAATTCCCATTATGTAAGGTGTGGTTTCATTATTCAATTCTAATATATGCTTTTTTCTCCTATATTTTTCAGGGATTGAAGCATGGACATGGAGAGTGGAGGTGTCCAAATTGAATGTAGTAGTCGGATTGTTTGAGTGCAATAGTGGAAAGTGTAGTATGTATTTTGAATGTTGTAATTTGGATTGGAATGAAAGTGGTCTTTTGAATTTTGAAGAATAGACTTTTTATGTAATTGAATTTTATAAATGTAATTGGAGCCCAACTGCATATATAGGTGATGTTTTGTATCATTGTTGTGGAGAAAAAAAAACTTTGCAATTTGATGCTGTCATAGGCAAAAGTGGATAACCAATTCTACAGCATCAAAACCATTCAAGATAACAAACAAATTCTGAACCATCTTGCACTATTCAAAACTCATACAAGGATGCACATAGAACACAGAAAACAGAATGAGCAAGAAACAAGGCTTTCATGGTTCCTGTACAATTCATGCAACAAGGCTTCAGTTTCCTCATGCAACAACCCAAATTATTCACAAGGTAGCCTTCAATTGCTTTAAACATTGCCACCATACTTCCCATCATTTCTTTGGTATCAGCTTTTGTTTACAGGGCTTTCTTCAATGGTCTCATAGTCTGCATTCCACTTGCATTAATTACCACCACTGGGGCCAGCTTCAATTTGAGCTCAAATGAAGTAGACTTCACTTTCTTAATTACTGAATACTCGAATACACGTTTCTCATCAATTGTGTCAACACAGTCCTCCCAATAGTTGAAGTCCTTAATTACTGCATGTTCGATACATACATATAAAAAATTAAACTAAATGCAGACTCCATACCAAAAAGAAAATTAAGAAAATAGCTGAAATCCTTGGTCACTGTTATGGCATGAATTCCCTTTATTATTATGATTGAAAATATGGATCCAGACAACAAGCAATTGAAATTGATCACTATAATAAAATTGAAATTATGTTTTTCGAGAAATTCAACATTTTCAACAAAATGAAAGAAGAAATTCAAATAATGCAAGTTCTTACAGCTGCAAAACCAACCCAATAGAGGCTGGCCTTTTGTTGGCAATGCAATAGACTTAGACCTCTAGAGGCTATATAAAAACAACCCCTAAAAAAAATGAAACTAGAAAAGAGGGAAGAATTAGATTCAGCGGCTAGTTCAGACTGGCCTGTACCACACCCAACCCTTTAAAAGCCCAAAAGGATAAACATAAGAAACAACAGAGAATTGTGCATAAACTCATTTTATGACAAAGTATAAGATTTAATCCAATCTGCAAAAAAGCAACAATCTTTGACTAAGAAAAAGAGAGTATATACCCTGGAGGTGCAAGGAGAATGGCCAGTGCAGGTAACTAAGAGATGGGTACTTTCGTGGAGAGAAAAATGAGCTGAAAACAACCCAGAGCACTAAATTAAATGAAAAACTAAAAAACAACAGTGCTTATGACATTTCTCTTTCTTCTGTCTAGGGTTTAGAGAGAAATGAAGAAAGAGAGGAAGGGAGGGAGGGATCACCTTTTCAAGAGTGTTCAGCGGAGGACAACAGAGGTGTGGAGGGGCCTCTCTTTATGAACAGATCTGGGCATTTGCAGCGTGGATGGATAGCAGAGGGGAGGAGTTGGGGTGCTGGACTTAGCAGTTCTCGAAGTGAATGGTGGGAGCAAGCAGAGCAGTTCCGCAGTGAGCAACAGAGCAGGCGTGGGAGAGTAGTCAGCGACGAGAGGGAACCTGCAATTGCAGCACAGAGGTGGGGAGGGGGTTCTGTGGGCGTCGTAGCAAGGGAGAGAGCAGAGCAAAGCAGAAAGCGTCTCTGTTGCAGGGCTCCTTACCTTGGGTATCGCTAGGCGTTGCAGCAAGGGAATCTGGCGGACACAAGATGGATCGAGCAACAAGAGAGATACGGACAAGAGGAAAGGGATTGTAGTGAGCAGCAGACACGAGATGGATCTTGCTACGAGAGGAATCCGGCGACATGGAGGGAGGAGGCAAGGGGGAGAGTTTGCAAATTGTTTTGGCTTTTTTTTTTTTATTCTAGCGGGCCATATGAAAAAAAAGGGCAGGCTGCGAAATTTTCATCTGGCTAAATGAGAAAATAGCGGAAATTCTCATCAGCTACAGCTGAGGGGAGGATTTCCCATAACTATGCATTCATTTCTCACCATAATGGTGAGAGACAATTCGCTTTTTTGACCTAACAAGGTAAAAAAAGTGTCATGTGGTGTTATGATTTTGTCTTTTTGCACATTAATATCTTAAAAAAAAAGGTGTCCCTCACTATAATGTGAGGGATATATGCATAATAATTTTATCCTATATATATAGGGATGGTTCCAGCCGTTGGATCTGAGAATTGATCCAACAGCTGTAGATCATAAGACATAAGGAGCTGTAACCCTCAACTCACCTTGACATCTTCCATCGAATACGACCCTGGGTTTTTCAAATGTTCCTCCTTCCTTCCTCTGACACGCATCATCTCCGACAACACATATTCTCTGGCGACGCTTCTCCTCTCTGAGGAAGCTGCTCCTCTCCATAGACGTTCCTCCTCTCTTTCCCTCTCCCTCTCCATCGCTCCTTCTCCCTCCCTCTTCCTCTTTCCTCCTCACTTCCTTTCGCTCTGCCTCTCGCTCTCCCCTCGGCCTCCCTCTCCCCATCCCTTGGACACCCTCCTTCTCCCCTCGACCTCCCTCTCTATCTCTGCCTCTCCTCTTTCCCCTGAGATATCTATTCCATTGTTTCTCTTCCGCCCTCTCCTTCTCATCATTGTTTCCATGTTTCTCTCCCTCCCCCTCCCTCTGCATCCCTGTGTCTCTATCTCTATTTGTCTCTCCCCCTCTCAATCTTGCCCTCTCCATATTTGTTTCTCTCTCTCTCTCTCTCTCTCTCTCTCTCTCTCTCACCCTTGAGCTTCTCCGCTCCCTCTCCATCTCATCCTCTACATCTATGTCAATTTTTGGCCAGTTTACATTTGAGAAATTACATGACTTGATATGTATGTCTGTGTATATACAGTTATACGCCCCCATTATGAAGTCGTCTCTCCACCAACTTGAAAATCTCATTCAACAAATGTAGTGTCTCCCACCTTACATAGTCTTCTGTGCGTATCTCATTTATCCAAACCACTGATTTTCTGTGCACATGTAGTCTTTGTGTGGTTATCTTCTGGTAATGCTAAACCTCAATTGTTCTTATATTTCAACAAAAACAAACATGCTTAAATCTAGTAGAGTTGGTAAATTTGGAATGAAAGAACGGTCTTCTTACTAGCCATGACGGTGGTGATTGATGATTGATTCGGTTACAAATGCATGAAACACTAGAGCAAGATCAACTTGGAAGCCAGAATAACGAAATCTATATATGGAGTGTATAAACCACTTTCTTTGGTTTAGGGACTGCTGGTCCTATTGAATTTCCAAATGCCTTTTGGGTTCGGACATACTTTCTGAATTGGGTTTTAACTTCTAACCAGAGTGTCCTGAGCAATAGAAAATGCACATACAAAAATTCAAAATTGGTAAGTACAGCAGTCCAGAGAATGGATAAACTTATAATATGAGATACAGGTATGGTGGTGAAATTTCTCGCCTTTTTCAATATATATTCTTACCAAAGCCCTTTTGATTCAATAGTTAGTGTTTCTGTAAACATCTATTTTTTTTCTTTTTTAGTATCATTCTGAGTGCCAATAGCTTCTCTAGACTTACTGGTATGGATAATCATCATTCCGACAATTTCATACACTGCTTCTAGTGACTCCTCTGAAACAGTTTTCAACTGATAGTTTCACATTAAATGTGGGTTGATGTTGATCACTTCCCTTTTCTCATCTTCTTTTGTCATGTGGTTTGCATGTTGTTATAATAGATTTATGTTATCTGATTGCTTGTGGCATTTTTTTCCCCCTCTATGTTATGCAGAGTGAAACAATTCTCTCGTATCTGAGAGCTCCAGGAGAAATTCACCTCATGTGGGCATGCAGCATGCCCTGGAGTAGAGTAAGGAGGATGATTTGGTTGTCAACTTACAGTGTGCCTTAAAGAGATTTTTGAGACTGTAGTTTGGAGTACAACTTGGAAGACGCTGTGGAAGATTAATTGATGGTTTTTATTTTTATTTTTATTTTTATTTTTTTCTCTTTTTATCTTGGGTCATTAGTCATTACCCATTAATGGCTAACTTGCAATTGTATTAACACTCTCTTCTTCATAAAATTGTTGATAAAAGTGTATTGTGGGCTTCATTTTTATGTGCTGTGGATGACCGTGGGTAAGGGAAGAACAGGTTCATACTTGAAATATGGATTTTTTCTGAAGAAGTCTTGAGCCCAAGGGATTAACAGGAGAGTTTGAACAAGGAAAATAAAGAAGACCACATCTCTTAGAGTGTATATAATCCCATTGAATGAGTAAAAATAGCTTTGAAGCTTTGAATTTAAGAAGGAAACCACATTGCTTCTTCATTCTTCACAGCTATTTGAAAACTAATTAATATATTTGCCTTTTTGACAGATTACAATAGGTTCCCCTTTATTTTGCCTTTTGATTATGTTCTTATTGACTTGAAATTTTCATGGGTTGAGAACTAGCATTTGAAACCATGTTACCAAATATGATGAAACAGCATGATAGGCAGTTTTCCCTTTTATTTTGCAACCCAGATGTCCATGGCAATTTCTTTTTTTACAAACCTAATCAAACAGAAAGCAGTTCCAGTGATGCCAAGATACAAGATGGGTACCCATTGAGAATAGTTGGTTTAAAGCCAATAAGCATAAATAAGCCCTTTCGTTTCACTTGCACTAGCTGAGGCATCTCTCCAAGTTAATGAACCAAGTGAAATGTAGTACAGAAGAAAGTACAGAGCAATGTTAAGCTTTATAACTTGTGTGTGTAATTAGTGAAGCGGGCCACATCTAAATGCCTAAGTAGTGCAGTCTCCCCATGCATCTAGTCCCTCCCTCTGAGAAATTGGAACAAATACATTAAGAGAACCATATCATTAATGCTAAACCTAGACAATTATAATCACAACCAAACATGCTAAAACAGTAAATCTGCAGGGCCAACCTCTGTCTGATATGTGATACATTCACAGAGTTAGGTAGGAGGTACATATAATGCCTCTGCATTCCGTCAAAAGCCAATTTACACAAACATTTTTGTCAATGCTTGAACAAGTTACCTAAAATAATTATAGTAAAAGTCACCATCAAAACAAGAAAAAAAATTTACACAAATAATGATTCTGTATTTCATACCTTTCCATAGTTTCATGCAAAAGTGGTTCTGAATTTCCACCTTCTCAATCAGCACCATCAATTTTTGCATCACTTCTAGTCCATTTACACCAATGTATGTTTCATTAGACTCACACAATTGCTCCCTATGCGCCCTTGAAACTATATTAACCCACCAGAATGGTTCACAGTTACTTGCATTCTGCAAAAATTTCATGCAAATTCAAATCAAATTGAATTATTATAAATGGGTGAAAAAAATAAACTTGAAATTTCATGACTGAAAATAAAAGAAAATGACTGAAAAAAAATATTTAAGGTGGCATTCTATTCAATGGGAAATGCAGGAGATTCTATATCTGAGAAAAAATTCTGAGATTATGAAAAAAGCAAATTACAAACAAAAAAAAAAAATTAGGATGACATTCTACGAAATGGGAAGATCCGTTCATTTGGCAGAGCACACTGCTCCCTTGGTTGGGAAGACCATGCTGGTCCTCACACGTATTAGATAATGGATGGTTCCAGAAAATCACGTCCAATTAATTCAAATTCAAAATCTGTCTGGGATCAATGTACTGTTTCTGCCTACGATGGGCATGGTTGCCTTTGCCACTGGGAGTTCAGGAAGAAGTATATGAAGATCAAGAGGCTAATTATCAGTATGAATTTGAGGATAAGAACTTAAAATTTGATGAATCTTACTATAGCAGTTCATCAAGCATGAGATTTGGTAATGTTGATGAATCTTATTATAGCAGCTCATCCCAAAGATTCAAATTGGTAATCGTAGGTAGGGACATAAGGGGCCATCAAGAGTGAAGCTGCAGATGAGAAAGAGAAAGAGAAAGAGGGAGAGAGCGAGGGATATATATATATAGAGAGAGAGAGAAAGAACACATTGGAGGACGAGATGGAGGAGGAGAGGGATAGAGAGAGAGGGAGGGAGAGGGAGAGAAAAGCTCGAGGGTGAGATAGAGAGAGAAAAACAGAGATCGAGAGGGCAAGATTGAGAGGGAGAATCAGAAATGGAGAGGGCGAGATACAGAGGGAGAGAGAGAGAGACAAATAGATATATAGATAGAGAGAGAGAGAGAGAGAGAGAGACCAAGATGGAGAGGGAAACAAATGCAGAAACAAAGATGGAGAGGGAGAGAGCGGGTGAGAAACAGAAATTGCAGGGCAGAGGAGAAACAGATGGGTTACATGGGATGAAATCTCAGGGGAGAGGCATCCGGCAAGGATGAAATCGCAGGAGAGAAAACGAAGGGAAGAGGCAGCCAGCAAAGATGGCAATCGCAGTAAGCACTCTTGAGAAAAATTTCCCGAAATCTTGGTAGCATTGGGCAAGAGAGTCCAATTTTAACATTATGTAAGGAATGATCCACAGCTGTTGGATCAATTCTCAGAGCTAACGGCTGGAAGCATCCCTTACGCTGTGTAAGGGAGGCTTGTAGAGGATCATTTCTCATTTATATATATATATATATACAGAATTCCTCCACATTAGGAATGTTGCAAAGGAGGTACTTGGAGAATCAAAAGGGAATAGACATATTAATAAAAAAACATGGTGGTGGAGTGTGGAGGTTCAAGAAGTTATTTGACAGAAAAGATATTGCTACAAAGTTTGGCAGGGGATTAAGAGTGAAAAATTTTGAGCTGTATAAGAAAGCAAAGAAAGAAGCTAAGAAAGTACTAAGTAGTGCAAAGTTCAAAGTATACGATGACCTCTATAATAGGTTGGAACAAGATAAGGAGAAAAGGATATTTTTAAGCTCGCAAAAATAAGAGAAAATAAAAGTAGGGACTTAGATCATATCAAATGTATCAAGGACAATGAGAAAAATATTTTGGTGAAGGACAACGATATTAAAGAAAGGTGGAAGGAATATTTTAGCAAACTTCTAAATAGAGAACATTTGTGCAATACAAGAGTTAAGGAGGATACTTCATCACTAGAGCATACTTTTCTCCGTAGAATTAGAAGGGTAAAAGTAAAGGAAGCATTGAAGCGAATGAAAACAGGGAAGGCAACAGGCTCAGATGGTATTCCGATAAAGGTATGGAAATGCTTAGGAAAGGTTGGGGTAAGTTGGTTATGTAGACTATTCAATAAGATACTTGTGACAAAGAAAATGCCGGATGAATGGAAAAGAAACATTGTAGTACCTATATATAAGAATAAAGGAGATATACAAAATTGGACCAATTATCGAGGGATTAAACTTATGAGTCATACTATGAAGTTATGGGAGAGAATAATGAAGCAAAGACTGAGAACAAAGACCAAGATCTCTAAAAATCAATTTGGTTTTATGCCAGTGAGATCAACTATTGAAGCTATTTTTTAACTTAGGCAATTAATGAAAAAATACCGAACAAAGAGGAAAAATCTACATATGGTCTTTATCGATTTGGAAAAAGCCTATGATAGGGTACCAAGGAATTTAATTTGGTGGGTTTTAAAGAAAATGAATGTCCCCAAAAGTTACATTGAAAATTTTAAGGATATGTACGAAGGAGCAATAACAAATGTGAGAACCACATGTGAAGAAACAGGTGGATTCCCCATGATTATAGGTTTACATCAGGGATAAACCTTAAGCCCTTATCTCTTTGCATTAATTATGGATGAGTTAACTATGCATATTCAAGAAGAAGTACCATGGTGTATGTTGTTTGCAAATGATATAGTATTGGTGGATGAATCAAGAGATGGTGTAAATGCAAAGCTTGAGAGATGGTGGGGAGCATTAGAATCTAGATGCTTTAAAATAAGTTGTACAAAGACAGAATATATGGATTGCAACTTCAGTGGACATATACAAAGTGTTGAAATCACTATCAAAATTGAAACCCATGAGATACCATGTAGAGATTCTTTTCGATACCTAGGTTCGATGATTAGTAAGGATGAGGAGATTGACGAGGATGTGGAGCATAAGATAAAAGCTGGATGGCTGAAGTGGAGATTAGCTTCGGAAGTGCTTTGTGACAGATGAATGCTAACGAAATTGAATGGCAAATTTTACAGGACAGTGGTTAAACTAGCTATGACATATGGAGCAAAATGTTGGCCAATTAAGAAGACGCATATTCATAAGATGGATGTAGCGGAAATGAGAATGCTTAGGTGGATGTGTGGTAAAACTAGAAAAAATAAAATTAGAAATAAGCACTTTCGAGAGCATTCAAGAGTAGCACCAATAGGGAATAAGATTAGAGAAACCCGTTTAAGATGATTTAGGCATGTTGAGCGTAGGCCAGTAATGGCATCGGTGAGAAAAAGTTTGGAGATACAGGTGGATGACCCATCAAGAGATAGGGGCAGGCCGAAGAAAACATGGATGATGATGATAATGATGATGATATACAGAATTTCTCTGTTGAGCACTGGTGCTCACCTTATGGTGAACGCCAGTGATATGGAACACAGTGGGGCCCATTGTTTGACCCATCCAATTGGACCAACAAATAGGGACTCCCCTAATAGTCACCGATGCCTAGATTCGGCACCCATCCAAATGAACTGGATCGTTGGATCGACTGTGCACTCATTTTAGATGGTTAAAACTTAATGGTTATGGATCAAGTGGGCTGGTCATGATCGGAGCCCCAATCACCGTGGGGCTGTACAGGTCTTGTGTTGGGAGAGATCTTTCGATCCCCTAAGGTCCCATGGCCAAGTGGGTCTTGAGGTGGGCCCCAATATATATGGGCTCTGATCCTGTGAGAATTGTTCTCCTGCAACTACCGAGAGAACTTTTTATGGGACCCACTTGTATGTCCCATTTGGGGATGGAACTAGAGAGGATAGGACCACCTCAAATATCAAGTTTGACCCCAATCACATCCCTAACCCCTTCATCTATGACCCACAAGTTCAATCCATTCAAATTGCTGCACAGTCGATCCAACAGTCCAATAAATTTGGATTTAACCAAAATTTGGGACGTGTGACTATTAGCGGAGTCCTTATGTATTGTAAGATTTGGATTGGGTGATAGATAGGCCCAACCTAGAATTCTCACAAAAAAATGATGAGAACTAGTTCTCATAGGATTATTTCCCTCTATATATATATAATATATATAGGAATATTAGTATGCATCATTCCCTCACAATAAGGTGATGAATTATTACATGGCTTTCTCTATTTGTACTTGACCATTCCTCTTCTGTGTTTAACTATAAATGGCATTTCCTCTTTTACACATGAATATTTTCAATTTTGCAAGTGTCCCTCACCGTATGATGTGAGAAGGATGCATACTAACATTCCTCATATACAATGCTTTTGAAGGCACGAGGCGCATCGAGGCTCCAAGGGTATCCTGGGGCCCAGGCGCAAGGTGATGCACAGTTTCATTGAAGCAAGGCACACATTATAGATTAAAAAAATAGATATTTTGTCATAGATAAATAATTTAAAATTAACATTGGCAAAGTGAAATTAATTCACAAATTATAACAAAAAAGCAATAAATATTAGAGAAGATTCTAATACATAAGGGATAAACAATTAATCTAGCCCAGCAGACATATTTTGATACCAAAAAGGCAATAATCAACATGGCTATCAGTATATATAGACAAAGTAAGAAGAACAAAGAACGCAATATCAACACCAAATGAGGAAACAACAAAACAAAGGCGCAATGGCTGCGCCTCACTATGCCTGGGGCCTCAGCGCGCTTTTTAAAACACTACTCATATATATATGTGTATAAATATGTATAGGATAATATTAGTATGCATCCATCCCTCACCATAGGGGGAAAGACAATTCCATATTTGGATATATCAATGTGCAAATGACAAAAAGCTTATGAAAAGGAGGAATGCTCAAGTATAAATAAGGAAAGCCATGTAAGCATTCCTCACCCCATGGTGAGGGATCGATGAATACTAACATTCCTCATATACATATATATGTGCGTGTGTGTGTAAGCCTGTTTGAGATGGTTTGGGCATGTCGAACGTAGGCCGATAATGGCACCGATAATGAAAAGTTTGGCTATGCAAGTTGATGGTCCACCAAGGGGAAGGGGCAGGCCAAAAAAGACTTTGATGGAGGAAATACAATTAGATTTGAAGAAGTTAAGCTTATCTAAGGATTTAGCTCAGGATAAATCGGAATGGAGAACAGTATTTATGTAGCTAACCCCATTGATGATGATGATATATATATATATATATGGAGAATATTCAAGTGCATATATCCCTCACAAAAAATATATATAGATTGTTTATATATAATTGACTGAAAGTAGTCATCGAGATGTTATCTTTTTTAAATATTTATCGATGCAAACCATTTTATCTGATAGATCTACAATGGGTGGAACCATCCCCATAAATTCACACAAGACACATTTCTTTAATTTAGTCCCTACTCACAATCAGGAGGCATCAAATCGATGCTATGGGAATGAACCAGTATATATGGAATGGGGCACCTCAACAAACAGTAAACTCCTTGGGTCTCAAGACCTTAATGTTAAAAGGAGAAATCATGAGGTTTAAGCAAAATAGCCATTAAAGGGAAACCCATGCTCATGTATAGTCTGATTAACCTTACCTGGCATAGGACAAAGGAATTGAATATTAAGGTATTCTTCACTTTATCAGGATGGGCACTGTTATCATGCTTGAATACTCATACCACCGAAATTGAGAACAAGAAGGACAATCACTTGATAAAGTTCAAGTGCATGCAGAGTAAACCCCAATCAACAGGAATCATGAAATGAAGATTACACACAAACTCATGCACATAAGCCATACCTTGTATTAATGCACACAAATCTGTTCTAAAAGTTAAATAGAAGTGTGAATTCATGGAAACCATGTAGCAAACCAAGCAGTTAAAATAATAATAATAATAATAATAATAAAGGACAATAATTCTCCGAAAAAAAAACACACATTTGACTGTATTTTACAGAAGTAACATGAAACTTTTTATTTTCTTCTATTTTTTTGCATAATAATCAAACTTATTTGCATATGGAAGCATGCCAGAAGAAGCCCAATAGGAATGGTGGTGTCACCAACAAATTTCAGTAATAGAGGAGACATACCTGTACAACTATATTTCGCCACATCACATTTGTAATGAGGGGCACCCTGGAAGAGGAGGGAAAAAAAAGAACGAAGTCATTTCAAAAAATTATTTAATGCCAAAAAGTAATACAGGAACTAAATGACAAATAGGGCTCTAACATGTGTTCACAAATGACCTGTAAAAGAGGGAATAGGTGAGAGACGCCCCACTTCAACTTCCTGGATTTTTGGGCATTTCCTATAAATTTTAGGGATAAATACTATGCCCTAAATGGTTTGACGTGGTCAATAAACTATATACATTACATTTTCCATTGCAATTTCTTTTAACCTTGTGACAACTAACAACCAGAAACTCTGCAAAATATTCACATTGCTTTGAAAGAGAACAGAAAGGAAACAAGCAAGTTGATGCCACTGTTTGAAACTCATATCAAAGAAACAGGTTTCAAGCAACTCCGACAAAAAATAAAAATTGGGCTAAGTCACTAAGTCAAGAATCATTTGTAATATTTATCAGAGTCAACCAAGACTTTCTTGAGTTTTTTGTTGACTAGATACATTAAACTTCCAAGCCCGGTTTCCGAGTTTCTAAACCATACTTGATGCCTAACCAGTTCTAACATGTCTGGATTTAGAGATTTATTGGGATGTGGGTAAGAGGAGGAAAACTCAAGGTGTGAATAAAGTTTCACAATCATCAAATCAGAGTGGCCCCCTTCAACTCACCCATCAATCTTCACAAAGGCTGATATGAAGATGGATATTTTCACCTATCGTGAGGCAATTGGATAGAGGTGAAACTTTTCCCTACTCATATTCAAACATTCATTAACATATCTTCCCACCCCCTCCCATGTGGGCTCCCCAGCAGCACCCAGGAAGTCATTAAACCATCCATCACAAGAGATCACATAAACACCATAAAGCAAAGAAAAAGCTATATTTTAAGTAAATGATTGTATTTTCCATCATGTTCAAATGCTCTACCTTCGGCCAACTGGGGGTCTCAGCATAAGGTGATTTATTGGTGGTTCTGTAGCCAATGCTAGGGCTCCAAGGGCATCCATTATGAGGTTAACCCAAAGAAGCTGCACATAGAAGGACAATGTGAGAACAATGCATAAAAGAAGGGAAGAACACTGGCAGTCTTTGATCACAAGGCTATCCACCTGTTATAAGCAAGGTTCCAAACATAGAAAAGTGATGGAGTGGAGTGCTCAAAGGACTACAAAAATGAATGTTCAACCGAAAACCCAGGT
Source organism: Sextonia rubra (assembly GCA_037013555.1). NCBI lineage: Eukaryota > Viridiplantae > Streptophyta > Magnoliopsida > Laurales > Lauraceae > Sextonia > Sextonia rubra. The sequence continues at coordinate 3,373,044 of JASUAD010000027.1, forward strand.
AAAAAGGGATAGGGAAGAAATTCAACCCGAACTGCATTTAAAGGTTCATTTCCGGAAGAAACAGCAGCTATGACATATATTAGAAGAGCAGCTACATAGACCATTAGCTGGAACTGGATAAATTTCTGAATATTTGCATAAACAGAGCGCCCCCATCTCACAACCTGGAGTGAACAGTTAAAGCATATCATCATCTTGATCACATATATGTAGATAATCCTCAAGGAAAGCTCGTTCATTGTTGTAAACCAACCTTTACAACTAAACCAAAGTTATTGTAATACCCAAGGGTGGAAGTTCTAAGCCTGATCTAAATATAATAAATTATATGATTTTAACATTGTACATAAGGGTGATGGGACCCATGCCTTACTTATTATATAGTAATTAAAGGAGAAAAGGGGGACTCTTGTGCACAACACCTTCATCTCTAAGGAAGTAAACTTTGGATGGGATAAGGAACCTTGTACACAGCCCTTATGAGGAAGTGGGGAACGGAGATATATATATATACTTATGGAGTTGCTTATTCGCCTCACTTTTACTTCGTTCTAAAGAATAAGAGAGAGAGAGAGAGAGAGAGAGAGACCAAAGAGAAGGAGAAAGAGCGCTCAGTGGATTTCTAGGTTTTGAAGAGAGACACTAAGAGAAAGAAGAAGGCAATCAACCGAGCGGCAGTTAATGTCCTACTGTCGACCACAGATCACAAGATTCTAGAAAAGGTGAGTGGATTTTCTATGGCTATTCAATAAGTGTTCAAACACCAATAAGGATGATGTTTCATATAAGTGGGATGGGGTGCACCTTGTATAGATGAATTGACTGGTTGATTATTTCAATACTGTTGGAAAGATTAAAGCTTGATTGTTGTAAATTTTGCCTTAAAGGGTGGGTGCTACAGTAATGGCGACACTAAACCCATGTTAGATTAGGTTAAATCCAGTACATTATGATCTGATTTCTAATAGATCGCTGCACCATTAATAGATACTTGTACAAGTATTCTCTGCGACTTGATCTTTTCGGAGTTGAGAAGGGAACCAAGGCTGGAACTCAGATTTCTCCATAACAGGTCTAGGAGAAATTTTTTGGTGTGGAGTGGTGGGCCCAGGTGGGCCACATGATAGGAGATCAGCACCATGGATCTTGGAGAAGACCCATGGACAACCTCAATCATGATGGATCCCAGGGGATGGAACCATGGATGGCCCACCATCTGATGGTTTAAACATTAGGAGACGTGAGGTATGGATAGGGTAGAATTTGGGTTCTGTCGAGCACATGTTTTCATTGGAAAAATTATAAACAAAACCTTACTGTTAGCATACTTACAACAGAACCCTTCACTAACTAATAAAGGCTTGTGGAATGTGATGAATTGATGATGACAATATGTGATATAGATTGTTTTCTTATTGAATAAAGTTATAATATGAAAACACTAAGAATTATGAAATGTGATTTGAAAGAAACGGATATGGCCCACTCCTACACTAACCAATACCAATTATAATTAGGTGAGGAGCAAAGAATAAACGGGTTAGTGGATGGGGCTAGGCACATGCCAACTATTAGATATAAAAATAATAATCTATCTGATTTATGATTAATGTGGTGCCTGCATGATTTTATTTTGTGAAACCATTGTTGAAATAAGCTCTGAACTACTAGCACGGTATGATCTATTGTGGCTCTGAAGTTCTAGACCATTGGGGTTGATTTGAAATTGTTTATGCTATATGGAAATGCAAATGATAAGACACTGAGGTCTTGAAATAGTGGTCCTATAGGACGCCGGATGAGGAGGTGCAGGGGTGACATATTGAAAATTTGTGATGCGTCAACATGGTACAATGATGTAGATAGGGTGCAAGGATGTAGTTCCAAGAAGTGTCATGGCATGAGTTCTGTTCATTGATTTAAATTATTTATTGTTTATTACTTACTTGTTTCTAATGATGCCATTATGTTAATAGCAGTTGTATGTTAGAATAGGAAATTCATTCACCAGTTTATGCTGATGATGGGTTGCCCTTCAGATAACAGAGTGGCGGGTGGACCGGAGAATGGCGAAGATCAACCCATAGCGTTTGGCATTCGTAGTTGAGAGCATTATAATAATATCCAATAGATTAGGAGAATTGATAGTATTGAATATTTTAATTAGTTGAAGAATTTTATTATGAGAATTGTTAGGCACTGGAGATACTATTAGTTGGTTATCTAATTGGTTAGATTGTATGAAAAGACAAATTTTTTAATAAATGATGTTTATGCCTTATGTATTCATTTGATTTAAGCTTGTGAATTGTATGCCAATGCGTTATAACTCAGATTACGATAGAGCCCTGGAATTTGGGTTGTGACAATTATCATCCAAAATAATGATATCAGAGCTTTTTTTTGCAACTTTTATTCCTTGGATACCCATTGAAAGACCAATATCAGCCTAAAAAGTAAAAACCAAAACAAGAAATTAGAAAAGTGATGCACCAAAACCAGAACAAGAAACAAAAAAAAAAAAAAAATGGTGCTACACAATGTCATCCACTAGAGCTACTGCAAATTTTTCATCGCTGGCTAGAACTCCAGGAGTGTTTCCTGGCAAAGTAGGGTAGATGAATGCTACTTTTGTTCAAAGGAGACTAACAGATTTTATTTGATAAATTTTTACATCTGTCAGCTTGTCTGATGCCATCCTTCTTTTCTTCTTGGCTTGGGACCAGGAAATACTGACATATGGCAACATTTAAAAATAAAATATAAAAAAATATCAACATAGAAGAGGAATTATAGAAAGCAACATTATCAAACAGGACAACAAAAATGAAGTATAATAAGCATCCACGAAAAAAATAAAAAACTAATAACTGTGATCTTCTAATGTGTTAAGCTGCCTCAGTTGATTTAGGCCATCCTCATCAGCCAGCACTGCAGGCCAAAGCATCCTTTCCAGAAAGTGTTAACACCAGAGCACAGGCAACCTCAACTAAGTTCCAATAATTTTCATTAAATGTGGACTGTAACAAATTTTATTCCCTTTTAAGGGCCACTAATCAGGTAGCCTCGCCCTATATATGTTGTGGTGAAGGGAAAGACTGTTCAGAGTTATAAACAGAAGAAGAAGAAGAAGAAGAGAGAGAGACCAACACAAACAAAAAAAAAAAAAAAAGAAAAAAGAAAAGAAATGCAGGAAAGATAGACCTCATGTAATGCAGGAGTATCATTTGTTCTGTCACCAGAAACAGCAACAACATGACCTCTCTTCCGTAATGCTTCCACAAGAAAACGCTTGTCATTAGGAGATGACCTTCCCATCACCTGTACACGAAAAAAAATCTACACAGTTACATATAACTGAGATCATAGAGCACTCAAAATGAGCTCATGCAGGAACATGCAATGAGTATGTCCAGCATATCTATGCCATTTACCATATCCCACTTGTCAGGTCCATCATTTCTTTTAGTTCTTACTTTTCAACATAAAAACATTAAAAGGAATAACCAATAATCATTTTGTTAACCTAAAAACGTTCTAAAGCAAGAATTCGGACAACTCCATATCCATATCCTTGAGAATTTTGAAAGTACAGTCATATACCCATCCCCACATCCATGCCTATATCTGGGCATCATAGGATATCAAGACTTTCACATTTGCCATTTCTTCAAAGGGTGTATGGTTACCAAGGTGAGGGGTGGGATGTTGAGGTATAGAAAATTATATTCTATGGAATCAAAGGAGGAATCATGTTCTATTCTTTATTAACGAGTTTAGTAAGTTTTTATAATTGACCACATTTAGTTGGACTGAATTATTCATACTGCAGACTCAGCTTGATGCCCAGGTACAGTTCATACATCCGGAATGTGGATTTTTGCAGAAAAAAGGATTTAGGTAAACATCGTCAGTATTGTCAATCTCTGAATTTTGGGATCTTGCAAGAAATGCAGTTTTGATCATCAAAGCACACTCTAAAAGCTCTCAGACAGCATTCCATGTTCTCTCGAAAAGAAAAAAGAGGAAGAAACCCCAATGAAGCAGCGCAGGGGAAGAAGATTAGCCAACGGGCTAATCTCCAAGCCAAAAGGCTTAGGGATAAATTGTCTAGGTGTCTCACCAAAGACAAATAACTCTCTCAACTGAGAACCAATGCCCAAAGCTTTATTCAATATCAAAATCTATATCTCTTGAAGAGATTACAACCTTTATTTATAACTAAAACATTCTCTAAGAAAGGAAATACCTAATTCTAAACAAATAAGAAGTCCTAAATCAAATATAACTGGACTTGCCAAATTTTAATAAAGCAACTAAACAACTACTAATAATATAATCTACTTTAATCTATTAGGCTGTATTGATCTTGGGTCCAATGGCCTGGTCAATCATGGATCTGGCCTGCATCAGTTCTCCCCCGCTTGGAGGAGAACTCGTCCTCGAGTTCTGTAAATATCCACTTGGGTCGAAAATCATTCGAACAAACTTCTGTGTCGCGGATTGAGCATCAGGTTGATAATATGCCTTGAAAGCTGGATCGAATCTTCTATTCCACTCAGAAGTAGGTTGGAGGCGATGTGTCTGATGATGGTTGCATTGACAGCGTGATCTGACCATTATATGCTTTAATAGTAGACTCTGTAATAAGATAGCATAATTGTTGATTGACATTAGTTGATCTCTGAAGATGAAATCAATATGGTGCACGTCAATTAATGTGGACATATCTTCTTGCGAAACCACTGGGGTAATTGATTTGTCACCCAATGTGGCAATCAGATCCATTGGATGATTACTGTCTGCTTGTACATCATCTTGCTTTATCTCTTGCTTCTCATTTGAAGTTACAATAAGATCTTCCTTTCCATGAATGGGCTTTTCAACATCATCGGTGGAATTTGTGTCTTCCCTGTGTTCATCTTGTGACTCTTCAATTGATAGTGATGAGGTAGATGAAGATGTTGCTGGTTGTAATGGAACAAGATGAACATATTGCCCTTTCCAATAGAAAGAATAGATATTCTTCTCTTTGTCATATTGTACTTTCCGATTAAGAAGCCATGGTTGTCCCAAAAGAATATGAGTGATATTCATGGGAATTACATCACACCAAATTTTATCTTCATATACACCAATCTTGAAAGATACTAGACATCTGTGAGTTACAGTAATGACAGAAGCATTAGACCATGTAACTTCGTAAGGCATTGGAAGAGTCTCTGTAGGCCAATTGAGTTTGTCAATAACATATTGTGCCACAAAATTGATAATACTGTCATGATCAATAATTAGATTAGTTAATCGATCTTCACACCTTACTCGCGTTCGGAATACTATAGTCTGTTTCCACTCTTTGTCTTCCTGTTCATTGGTGGTGAGAAGTCTGCGAATGACAAAGGTGTGAGTATCTTTACCTTCAAATTTTGTTCCCATCAGATGATCTTTCATTCGTTGTGGAGAATGTTCTTGCTTAGGCTTGACTTGTTGCATGTGGGACCATTGAAGCATGTGCTCAATATGAATTGCTTCTTTGTATGCTTCATGAACACTGTGACATGGTTTCATCTTCTCAAGAATCTCTGGCTTCAAACCTCTGATAAAGCGAGTTAAATCATGCAGCTCATTCTGTTCTAAGCCACAAACTTGGTGCAGTCTCGAAAATTGATTTAAATATTCATAAACTGTCGAATTTGCCTGTCTGAGATTGAGGAACTGCTCAAAGTAGACCTTATTTGCAAAATACCAATCTCCATATTTATACTCATATAACATGCTTTGAATTTCATCAGATGGTCCAAAGATTTGCATTTTGATTTACTATAAGAAATTCAAAAATCTTCTGAATGCTCAAAATTGACTGACCTGAAGGCTTGATCTTGTAGATAAAAATACGCAAGTGAAGATGGATCGTAAATCCGACTAAAATATCATCATTTGAATGGCTGAGATCAATCAATCCAAAAAGAATGGATTTTTTTTTTTTTTGAAGTGGGCCTGGGCTGGAGTGGGCCTGGGCTGAACAGTTGGAGTGGGCCTGGGCTGCGGTGGGCCGGGGCTGAACAGGGCAGCTGCTGTGGGCCTGGGCTGGCGTGGGCCTGGGCTGAACAGTTGGAGCTTTCCTGGGCTGAACAGGGCAGCTGCGGTGGGCCGGGGCTGAACAGGGCAGCTACTGTGGGCCTGGGCTGAATCCGGCAGGCGGGTCAGAGTCAGGTCAGACCCGGACTGACGCAAAGTGGGCTGGACTTTGGCGGGTGCCGGGTCAACAGTTTAGGCCCAAACTGATTCTGCCCAACTACAAAAATATCTGATTCTTGCTACAGTAACGACAGGAGGACAGAAAAAAAAAGCGACCTCGTTTTCTTCTGAGGCAGAACGAAAAGGAAAGAAAGAAGAATGACAGGGGGGGCGGTGGTTGCTTCCAGCCGGCGATGGAGAGCGTGTGCCTCGCGGTGCGCAGGAGCGTGTGCCTCGCGGTGCGCAGGCGGTCGTCTCTTTCTCGTTTTCTCTCGTCTGATGCAGAAACGAAAGGCAAGAGAGGGAAGAAGAGACTCTGCCGGCGAGGGAGAGAGAGATCACCGCGGGCGATGGCGGTCTTCTGCCGGCGAGGGAGAGAGAGGGTTCTGCCGGCGAGGGAGAGAGAAGGTTCTGCCGGCTAGGGAGAGAGAAGGCGGTCGCGGCCGCCTCGTCGCTTTCTCGTGTTCGTCTGTTGCTTCTTACAGCGATTGCTGTTTTTTTTTTTTTATCTTGGTTTCCGGGGTGGGGACGGTGGACAGCAACCAAGGGGTTGTGGTTTGGCCGATTGTGAGGGACAGAAGAGGGATGGGGATCAGGCGAGTTGTGGTGTTGTTTGTTTTTGTTGGCCGATGGTGGGGTAGCGGGAAAAGGGGTCGGCTGGGTTGGGGTTGGGTGAGGAGATCGGTGAGGAGATGAGGAAGGGAAGATGGGTCCGTGGAGGGGTTGGGCTCGGGTGAGGGTTTCGGTTGTGCGGTGGGGTAAGGAAGGGGTTTGTGGAGGGTATGGAGGCCGGGAGTGAGGCGGGAGAGGTCTGTGGATGTCGGGATGGCGGTGGTGGAGGGATGGAACGTGTTGGGGAGTTCGGGAGGAGGGGTACTGACGACAGAGGAAGAGAGGAACGAAAACGGAACCAAACGAACGGTTACCTCGAATCGGCGATAAGACGGCGGTCCGAGAGTGGATCTTCGTCTCTGATACCAATTGAAGCAGCGCAGGGAAAGAAGATTAGCCAACGGGCTAATCTCCAAGCCAAAAGGCTTAGGGATAAATTGTCTAGGTGTCTCACCAAAGACAAATAACTCTCTCAACTGAGAACCAATGCCCAAAGCTTTATTCAATATCAAAATCTATATCTCTTGAAGAGATTACAACCTTTATTTATAACTAAAACATTCTCTAAGAAAGGAAATATCTAATTCTAAACAAATAAGAAGTCCTAAATCAAATACAACTGGACTTGCCAAATTTTAATAAAGCAACTAAACAACTACTAATAATATAATCTACTTTAATCTATTAGGCTGTATTGATCTTGGGTCCAATGGCCTGGTCAATCATGGATCTGGCCTGCATCACCCAACCATAAGCTTTCAAACAGCTCCATTTCGAAAAACTTGGCTGATAAAAAAAGGCTCTACCAAGTGGAATAAAACTAGCATGATTCTAACAGGACTTGACAGAGTTCTATACGATGAAGCCATACCGGGGTACCCACTCAACTTGTTAAGAGTCATCCAAGTTGACTGACTATTTTAATATCGAGGGAAGCGTGTAGTTCTGCAACTCAATCCAATTTTAGACAATAATTGGATCTTTCATGTTAGAGAAAGTCGTAATTAAACGTTTTGAAGGATTTTGGATCTATAATTGGCGCAGTTGTTTGTATGGAATAAGGAGGTGCCTTCTCAAAAGAGCACACTGGAGTGTTTTCTTTTTTTTTTTTTTTAATTATTCCAGTCTATTATTTATATTTTTAAGGCCAAGTAATGACCAAGTGAACCCATCCTAGAAGGCCCAAGGCCCATGGACCAAGACTACACCCACCAGGCCATGCAACCTTCTGAGTGATAATGTTCTTATCTTCTAGATCTTTCTATTTTCTTAAAGTCAATATTCAATGTATCAGATGCTTTAGAAAGTTGTTTTAGCTCTAGCTGGGGTTAAGAAAAAAATCACACATGCAAGAGGAGACATACCATGTTTTATATAGCCAATGGGCTTATTTAAAGACCAACGTGTAATTTGGCTATTGATTTGATTATTCAATAGAACATGAGTAATTTCTTTCCTTTATAGTTGTGCTTGATTCTAGACTCATACACCAGACCAATAAGTTTTGCTAATCTAAGATTGGAGGAGCATTTGATTTAGCCGATCCTCCCATTTCAAGCTTAAAGCTTGTTAAAGCTTGTGATTCAGCCAGTATGTCGAAAACATAGTGGATGGGCACAAGCCCATAGCTGCCCAGTATGCATCACGATGTCACATAGGGTTTAGACTAACGATTGAACCTAACAATAGGTGGGCCTTATTGAACAGTTCAGCTATCATGAATTTTTACACAGGTGTGCCTAGTTTGCACCAGGAGTCTGGATACAAGGGATAGGTACAGATTCCCTATTTATCCCACAAGATATTTTTGCCAATTACTAAGATCATAACTTTGATATAGGAATCAATACCAAAGCATCAAGAGGTGGATTAAGTTTAAAATTGTACAGATATTTTCTTAGCAACTTCTTCTCTTTGGTTATCAGGCAAGGCACGGTAAGTTTGCCCTTCAATGAAAGTAGGATATACAGCAGCAGCTTCCGACTCAAGCATCCCGCACTCTAAAGCAATTGCCTGCACTGTGGATGTTATCACCAGTCACCATGCGCACCTATTCACTCAAAATCAAAATTTAATTATAACTTGCACAAAAATGAATGGCGCATAACATCATTCAAGATTATTAGTATGCACTATGAAAGCATGTGACATAAAGAGTAAAGTACATGCCAGGAAACATTTTTGTAATGTGCCTAAAGTTGAAAAGTAGGACTAACCATTCAAGTCATGTATGTCAACAAGTTTTGTTATATTGATTCGTGGTCACCTAATCATTTATAGCTAGCTTTTACTTCTTATAGAGCCTTTATGCTTCATCTGTAATTAATTCCTTACATATCTTAATGGTGTAGATTGGCTACCCACAGAGCTTCTTGCTCAGAATCGTTGATTTATTTCCTATTCAGATCATGATGTAGCAGAGGACACTGCAAAAGAATAGAAAGATGCATAGCTGGGGATTAGAATTGGTTATTTGATGCGTTGAATTTGAATTAGACATATTAATTTCTTTTGATTAATTAAAGTTTCAGATTTATTGGTCATGTAACAAGATATTTTTATGGACTCACTTTGATTATTTGAGAATAATTTCAGATTTTGTGAGTGTTCTGTTAATATTTTTTCTAAGAAAAGAAAAAAACTCCGCTGTGCCTTTATTTGACAGATGTTTTGAGAATAAAATTCATGCCTGAAAATTTCAAAACTTCAAGTTTTGGGGCAAGACACAACTGCACTTAGTGAAGCTCCTTGTCTAAGTTCGTTTGGTGTTTGATGCAGGAGATACCCTTTGTCGCTCTGCAAATCTAATGACATGCTGCAGTTTTTCAACATCGAGGACAATGTTGCTTTCAAGCAGGGTGGAAGGTAATGATCCTCAAATATTTAGTTTTTGTTGTAATAGAAAGCAGAAAAATAGATAGAGGAAGAGAGAGAACTCTTATTAATGAGATATATGTGTGTGTACATAATAGGAGGAAGAGGATCTTATTTATAGAATAAGATTGCTTCCTCCCCAAGCAACCTAATAGGGAAAAACTCTAACCCTAGGTAATCCCCTTATCTCATGTGGGTCCCAATGTGAGCATCCACCTATGATAATACATCTTATAACACTCCCCCTTGGATGACCACCATTCAATGACAGTTGCCTCATTAAAACCTTGCAAAGGAAAAAGCCAGTGGGATAAAAACTAAAGCGAAGGAAAAATAGTACAACATTTGATAGGATCATTGATTTGGTGTTGGACGTGCATAATACTGCCTCGTTAAAACCTTAACTAGGAAAACCCAGTGGGATAAAACCTAGAAAAGAAAAAAGAGTACAGCGCACATATGTCCTGGGTAGCATACTTCAGAATGCCTCCCCCTGATGACTACTCCCCCTAATGATAACAACCTTTCACAAAGCTAGATATTTCAATCTTGAATAAAAGTTTCTAGAATATTGATTTTGGCAAAGACATCATAAACTGATTAGCCAGGTTGTTGCTTGAATAAACTTGCTTGACTTCAATCTTGCTAGTCTTCTGAAGCTCATGAATGAAGAAGAACTGTGGTGTAATATGCTTCGTCTTATCATCTTTAATGTATCATTCTTTAATCTGTTGAATACATGCCTCCTTATATGTACCCAGAGGTTACATTAAAATTTTTAAGGATATGTACGAAGAAGCAATAACAAATGTGAGAACCACATGTGGAGAAACAGATGAATTTCCCGTGACTATAGGTTTACATCGGGGATCAACCTCAAGCCCTTATCTCTTTGCATTAATTATGGATGAGTTAACTATGCATATTCAAGAAGAAGTACCATGGTGTATATTATTTACAAATGATACAGTATTGGTGGATGAATCAAGAGAGGGTGTAAATGTAAAGCTTGAGAGATGGCGGGGGGTATTAGAATCTAGTAGTTTTAAAATAAGCCGTACAAAGACAGAATATATGCATTACAACTTCAATGGACATATACAAAGTGTTGAAACCATTGTCAAAATTGAAACACATGGGATACCACCTAGAGATTCTTTTCGGTACCTAGGTTCGATGATTAGTAAGGATGGGGAGATTGACGAAGATGTGGAGCATAGAAAAAAAGCTGGATGACTGAAGTAGAAACTAGCTTCGAGAGTGCTTTGTGACAGACGAATGCCAACGAAATTGAAGGGCAAATTTTACAGGACAGTGGTTAGACCAGCTATGACATATGAAGCAAAATATTGGCCAATTAAGAAGGCGCATATTCATAAGATGGATGTAGCGGAAATGAGAATGCTTAGGTGGATGTGTGGTAAAACTAGGAAAGATAAAATTAGAAATGAGCGCTTTCGAGAACACTTAGGGGTAGCACCAATATGGGATAAGATTAGAGAAACCCGTTTAAGATGGTTTCGACATGTTGAGCATAGGCCATTAACGACACCAGTGAGAAAAAGTTTAGATATACAGGTGGATGGCCCATCAAGAGGTAGGGGCAGGCCGAAGAAAACATTGATGGAAGCTATTAATTCAGATTTGAAGAAGTTTCACTTATTGAAAAATTTAGCTCAAAATAGAACGGAATGGAGAAATAGAATTCATGTAGCCGACTCCAACATGGTTGAGATAAGGCTTTGATGATGATGATGATGACATGCCTCCTTATCTTTGCAAATAGTGCTCGGTGTACCTGTACTAAGAGGCAATTGACAAGAACTACAAATATGCTGAGTTAAAGATTTTAGCCACACACAATCCTTACTGGCTTCATAGATGGCTAAAATCTCAACATGGTTAGAATAAGTAACTACCAAAGTCTATTTAGTTAAATACCAAAAATAATGATGTTGCCATGAAGAAACATACAACATGTCTACGATCGACTAAGAATAAAACAAACATAAATATCATAGCATTTGTTTAATACCAATCCAAAACCTTGGTGCAAAACTATATATGAGAAGCATATTTATAAAGAATGAAAAATCTCATTAACTTCTCTCGATCTGCAGGTCGAGATAAAATAGTCAATAGTTTTCTTGAGCTCTCCTGGAGTCCCGATTAGATTTATAAACTTCTACTATTATAAATCCATTTAAGGATTATAAAAAGATACATGGGCAAATGAGATTGTTTTCATACCCTTCCTTAGATAAATATTCATTAAGACGATTGTGCCATATTTTTCTGGAATGCTTCAAGCCGTATAATAAACGTCTTACTTATATTGAGTACGTACTCCCTGACTTTGCTTCAGGTAAAGCAAATCCTTTTGGGATTTTCATATATATGTTTGTGTATGTTTTCAATCCCAAGTTTCTGCAGGAAACCTTGTATCACAAGTCTTGCCTTCTATCAAGTAATTTCATTCATTTTCCTTACAAACACCCATTCGTAACCTACAGGGTTAACACCTTTTGGGGTTTGTACTATATGTTCAAATATACCACGTCTATTGAGAGACTGTAATTCCTTAATAGCATCTCTCTATTTTGGCCAATATATTATTTGTTGACATTCATTTATAAAACGTAGTTCCGTATCCCAATCATCATTCTCATTTTCCCTTGATATTTGAGTAGCTACCATATATGCAAATGCGTCATCAATAATAATTTCATTTCTATCCCATCTCTCTCTTGAATAATTATAAAGTATAGAGATCTCTTTATTTATTGGGTACCCATTGCCTCTCCAGGGGCTTCCAGAGTCTCTTCTGGGACTCGTGTCACTTCCAGGACATCAATTTCTTCAGGAATTTTAGAGAAAGTGGGTTTTTCATAAACTCTTCGGGAGTATACCTCTTCTGGAGTATGATTGGGATATAATTACTCACTCCTTCTCTGGGGAGCTGAGTCCTTGAAACCTATAAGTCTACCACGCTTCTGGCATGTACAGATTCATTTGCTGCCATATTTGGAGTTTGTATCCTACAGGGATACTAATTTGTGCTTGTCCTACAAGGACATTAATTCGTGCTTGTGTGTTCATAGCCGGTACATGTAACCTAGTCACTATTGCTGCATCATTAAAAGTATAAATTCGTTTGTAATTAAGTGCACAATTCTCCATACTTCATTCTTACATTGTGAAGTACATAGATCTAGATGAGACAGAGTGGAAGTATTCCAAGCTAATTCTCGCCATTCTTCAGGAATGGGTTGTTCTACAAAGACAAGGTGTTCTTCAAGAACTCTCTTATCTCCCTCTAACGGCGAGAAGACTGTCTCATCAAGATGACAATCAGCAAAACGAGCAAGAATACATCTCCTGCCATTGGGTCTAGATATCTAATAATTGGGGAGAATAATAACCAACATAGATTTCCAATCTACGTTGTGGCTTCATGCAGGTCACGAACCTACTATATCAAACCTTATAAATTTAAAAACATGCTCAAGGAAGTGTACCCTAAGTTTAATAATTTGTGCTAATAAGTGAGATTTGATGGGTTCACAAATGTCACACTATATCCTTTGCGGAAAGGATAGTCAATGGATGGTACTCTAAGGAGTACTTAACAGAATTATCAATAATTTGCCATAGCATAGTACCCATAGGGTGACCTAACCTATCATGCCAAAGCATTAAAGCCTTAGGGTCACTAAGTTTAGGGCTTAGTGTGAGCTTCGAGCTTGACTTTGTCGTTTTGCTCATAATTGAATGTGATTTGAATTTTGAAGATTGTCTTGTAACATAGCCCTACAGCCTGATGAGAATGCACGTAGCTTTTCTAGTATCAGCTTCTGGCTGTCAATATTAGTAATAATGTACAAATATTTTTTGTAAACTCTTCTAGAGCATTCAAGTATTTGTACCGATCCAGCTATGATTGATGCCGTGCACGAATTAAACACTAACTTTGAGAAAAACTTCTAGTTTTTTCAATATAGTGTATTTTGTTGCACTGTCTACTGAACAGATATTATCCTCAGTTTCATGCATTCCATGAGCCATACAACAAGTAATAATAAACTTACATAACTAGTCAATCGCATCACAAAAATAAAACGTGAGAACAACTAAACAATTTACCATTTAAAACAAATATAGCATGCAAACACAAGATACGGGGGGATAAAAGAATAAGTCTAACATCAAACAAAATATCAAAAATTGAACTCAATATTCAAATTCAGAAAAGTAGTTGTAGGTCTTTTAAACCATACTTAGTGGTTCTCCCAATTTCTAAATAAAATGCCTCGTTAATCACCTCTCCTGGGGTGATTATTTTCATCTCTACTGGAGAACATATTATATCTACCTTTTCTGGCGGGATTTTGATTTACTAATCTGGCATTTATTTCAAGCATTGGGTGTATGACCATCTGCTAATGATCATCCCTGTTTAACGAGATATAATGGCGCAAAAAATAAGAGCATATGTCATATCCTCCAAGGATATCTTATTTTCGACTTTGATAGCATCACCAAGCCTTTTAGAGTGTATAAAGATCGATTTACCAATAACAATCAAACAAAAATAGAACTTCGGGTTCTCAATATCCGATGACGAAGTATAATAAAGAATTGGCTAATTAGAAAATTAGAACTTCAGGTTCTTAACTGACGAATCAGAACTTCTAATTCTGTCAAGACTTCAGGCTAGAGATAGAACTTTAGGTTCTTAGAACTATTGGTTCTATTAAAGCTTCAGGTTTGAATCACAACTTCTAGTTCTGTCAAAACTTCAGGTTTGATTTCATAGCCTCCGTATCGATCTACACTACTTTGAATCTTTAGAAATCAAAGCTCCAAGTTTGATTACGAATATGAATCTTCAGGTTAATATTCCAAATCTTAGAACTTCTGATTCCAGATAATTTATGGATCTTCGGGTCCAAGTTATTCAGTTAATATAGAACTTCAGGTTCATGAATTAGAACTTCAGGTTCTATCAAGACTTCGGGCTTGATATTAGGGCCTATTGGTTTTATTTCTGGATTTAAATATCAAACTTCAGGTTTGATTAGAAATATGAATCTTTGAGTACATATTGTAGATCTGAAAACTTCTGGTTTCAGAGTAAAATAACCAACGGATCTTCTGGTCCAAATTCGAAAGAACTTCTGGTTCACAAACTAAAATAATTTACGAAACTACGAGTCCGAATTATTGATTCCATATAGAACTTCTAGTTCTAAATATTGTATGGAATTTCGGATTCCAATTACTTGTATAGAACTTCTGGTTCTATTTATGATCCATGATTTTCAATTTTATCATGATCTCTTTTTGATAAGAAATAATAAATTATTTATCACTCGAATTAAAATTATAAATATTTGTCAGATCGAAAAAGAATAATAATAAATGCAGGTGTATGATTATCAAACAAATAAAAGATCATAAAATAAGGAGAAATTACTTAACCTTTGAATCGCCCTCATTTTGGTGCCAATGTGTAGATCTGCTCGCGAGTTTTCCGTAGGCACAAACAGATCTCAAATCGGACTCCGGATCATCAAGATATCACAATTTTAAATCTCAGCCCTTCGATCTAGTAAAATAGTCTTTTGAACCTGATTTGTATCTACTGACATCATCAATAGTGTCACCCTTATCTAGGCCTCACTCGGGTTGGGCTAACCCAAACCTGGACTGACCTGCCCAAAATCCAAGCCCGAGGGATTACAATGGATTGTGGTGCCTCGGTGCACCAAACCCAAAAAGGAGGGAACACACCCATGTGACACATCTCACAACATGACAAAAAAAAAATTTTTTTTTTATTAAGTCACATGCAGATGCAGGAGACCATCCTCTTAATTTTTTTTTGTTTCCACTTCTGTAACGAGAATTTGTACAGAAACAACAGCGCCTTCTTCCTTATCTCTTCCTCGGCATGACATCATCACAGGTGATGGAGGGTAAGCGGCGACAGGGCAATAGCAACCAGCAACATCCAGCGACGTTGAGACAGCGGCGATGCGTGGCGGTAAGTGGGCGCAGCGGGCGACGGCGGTTCTGCAACCACTAGCCCATGTTGTCTTCGTTCTCTATTCTATAAACAGAATAGATATGAAGACAGATCCTTCTCCTTCCTCGCAGTCGATCAACATATCGAACCCAGAACCTCCTTTTGAGACTCGAGCCAAAAAAACCTCCTCTTTGCTTCTCTGACTGTGGCCCAACGGAGATCATCAAGTCTGATCTCTCTGTTTCCTTGATGAAACAGATCCAAACCTAATGTTGTGAAGGCCCGGAGGAGGTTTTCAGCCAAGAAAACCTTATACGAGCAGTCGACGTTGGCGAAGGCCCGGAGGAGGTCGAGGCCGGCTTGTCCGAGCTTCTCGATGACGAGGACCGTGGGCTTGGAGTAGGCGGCCCGGATCTGGAGATCTGGGGAGGGTTTTGAAGGGTTGGGATTTGAGGAGGAGAGACGATTTAGGGTTTGGGGGAAGAGAAAGAATTGAAAGTGAAATGGCTTTCGCAATTGCAGATGCAGATGCCATGGTTTTTGATTGGCGGCAACGTGTTTGATGATTTGCCTCTGATAATCAGAGAGAGAAAGTTATGTGTTTGATGATTTGCCCGTGAGAAAAGGAGAAAGAGAATGGCGTGTTTTTCTGTTGAAGTAGAAGACGTTGGTGGCGGATCTTGTACGAGGAAGAGAAAGCTATAAGTGGTTGAAAAAAAAAAGGGGGGAAGAAGAAAAGAGCCTCGTGCTGATAACGTGCCGTAATAGAAAGCAGAAAAATAGAGGGAGGAAGAGAGAGAACTCTTATTAATGAGATATATGTGTGTGTACATAATAGGGGGAGGAGGATCTTATTTATAGAATAAGATTGCTTCCTCTCCAAGCAACCTAATAGGGAAAGACTCTAACCCTAGGTAATCCTCTTATCTCATGTGGGTCCCAATGTAGGCATCCACCTATGATAATACATCTTATAACAGTTTTCTATTTTTATGCACTTTATATTGTAATTAGATTAGGTTTCTCCATCATTTCCTAAAATCACGCTAGAATTAGAATTTCCTTTATTTCTACTTTTAACAACTATAGCCCTATAAAAAGGCCATTAGAGATTATATTGCATGTTGAGAAACTACTAATTAAAGTTAATATTTTGGAGGTATTGGGTTCCCACGAATGATCCGGAGGAGGTGTTAGGTTCCCTCAAACGATCCAAGTTATCTTTTATTTTAATTTTCTCTTTTATTTTAGGGTGGCATTGTTACATTCTCCCTATTCTCCACACATTTAAAAAAAATTACTTAGACCTTAGGCCTTTAAGGTTATCTCCAGGAAAATGGATTCTCTAATTGAAGCAGGGGTAAGATGTTATTCTCAATAGAATTCCACCTCAAGTTACTATATGATTGACGGTTGGTAGTTTAGTGACTTGGAATAGTAAGAAGCAAAAGGCAGTAGGTTAATCTATAACACAAGCTAGGCATTGTGGGGAATAGAACATTAGCTTGAGGAGAGGATTCAGGTCTTATCAATTTGCTCCTTATATTTGTTAGTAAAAACCAAATGAATTAGTTGAAAGAAAATATTATTATGAAGGACATAATGCTTTTGTACCCTTGCCTTTGTCATCCTTCTTCTATCTTGGCCTCATACTGGTCATCATCAGTTCAAGTATCACCAAAATTAAATATAGGTAAGCTCAAATGCAAGCCCCATCATATTCATCCTAAATGAGATCTGATCATAATCCGACTCATGCAATCAAGTTGTAGATGCCCAACCCTAAAGTGATTTTTGGTTTAGTTGGGCTGACTCAAGTGGTGTTCAAGAAGGCAATTTCTAAAAATCTAGAAGCACGGAGTCATAAAGAAATCCTCTTAGAAATCTCCTAAAGAGGTACTCTAAAAAAACTCCAGAAAATGTACTCATAGAAATATCCAAAAAGAATTGTACAAAAATTTGTAAAATGTAGTAGCAGAAATCTCTAAAATCCTTATTATATTTCCCTTCACTCTAGCTGTATGAAGAAACTTCTGTGTAAGCCTATTAATAGGCATAATGGCCAAGAGAACGGCAATATAGAAAACTGCTTGTAGTTGTAACCTCTTCCAAGAGCAATATACAAAAAATGAAAACTCTGCTTTCGGTCCCACTACTCTGTTTTTTCTAATTCTCGCTTTTCCTTGTTCTAACAGTAGCATTTGGTAGCCCAAACTTTTTGCTTTAGTTTGCTTCTAAGGGGTCCAAAGTTTTACGTTGGTATACCATAAAACATACACACAAACATAGATACATACACACAAACACAGATACAATTGGGCATAGATTCATTTGTGGCGCTTCCCAGGTTGCACCCTCATAATCAACACCTCAAAAGAGACTTTGAGGAAGCTCAAGAATTCACTAAATTTTCTTTTAATCCAAAACATCTCACATATAATTAAGAAGAAAAATTACACAAAACCAGATAACTAAATGAAGTTACAATGTAGAATGCAACTTGTTTGTCTCTTCCTAGTTCCTACAAATTAGTTCATCTAATCACAGGAATAAGTCTCAACAGTATAATGAATTACTCGAAAGAAAATATAACAATCAGACAAACAAACACATGTGGTATATAGATGAATAGCGAAATCTCAGTTACATGAAAACTCGTACCACTCTTACAATCAACTAAAAAAGTCTGCAAACACTAAAGGAAGAAGCTGAAATGTAGAGCCCAGCACTTCACTAGCTCATCAAATCTGGTGATACTTGAGCAGAATAGCAACGATAATCAGGACGAGAACAATGGCTAGAATAAAGAGCTGCATTCAAGAAATGAGAGAATCAGCTGAGATCTGATACAATTGTTAGATAGACTAGCATAAACCCCATGCGATGCACAGGTTAATCACTTGTAGATTGATTAATAAATTGAACTAATCATCACAAACACGAGGAAACTAAAGTAAAGTTGGAACAAGTTATAGAAGAATATTTTGTTTATAATATCATAAATTCTCTTACACAATTTTAAAAAATGCAAAAAATGTTCTAACCCAATGATCAAACCATCCATCCTTCCTAACAGACTTAATAACATCACTCAAGCCACTGAAATTGAAATGAGAAGTACGCAAATTATATGAGTCAGAAAATTTTCTTAAAAGGGCATGGCATATTCTGCAGACAACTTAACAGAGTTAATCACGAGTGATGGATCAAATCAACAGATTGCAACAAAAGTTAATAATAAGTGAAAAGTAGTGCTTGATTTCTATAATCAAGTAGGAAATCCATCTGTAGTGGCAACATTTTGAAAAAAGGACGATAGTATGATGGGTCTAAAACGGCATAAATTTGGTTGATTTTTCTCCAAATTTTTGAAAGGAAAACGAACATAATTCTAAGGGACTCTGAAGTAGTTTTCCTATTGTTGGGTGGTTCGAAAAGGAATATTTTTTCTCGTCTAGATGAAAAGGCAAACATCTCTGGAGGTGGTTTTTAGAGTTATATTAAATTCCAAATGCAAAGCCTAAACAAAGATTATTAAACAGACATGCTAAAGTCTTTTCAAGGCAAAACATTTACACTGACTGCATTATGTTAAAGCCATAAACTTAATAAAACACAACTATAGAGTAAGAAATCAAGATCTAAGTCTTCATACCCAAATTTTTACAATATGCAATATAAATTTAAATGTAATGTGGTACAAACAGGTCATTTAACCGATTGATAGACTTTTGGTTGTCCTAATAAACATAGGTGAAAAAATATAAAGTAGAAATAAAATGTATGTTTCATGACATGTGCAAATAAATTGAACATCCTAGAAACTTTTGTTCATATTCATGTGAAGAAAATAAAACAGTAGCACACCGAACATACATGGGAGTGATCATAGAATTTAGGCATACTCTTGAGAGCTGGGATTCACAAGGGCAAATATATTTGTTGACAGATTAGATATGAGTAACTGATAAAATACTCTCTGATTTCATATATGAACCCAAAATCACAAACTGCAGATTCAATCACAAAATCGGTATAGATAAACTCACTCATAAGTCATAACCATAGAAACATAAGCTACAAACCAACCTGTCAATCAGAAGAACTCTCATTCAGGTTAATATTTTATTAAAGAATTCAAGAACCTAGTATGGGAGTTTTTTAACCGTGAACCAAATTCACTAGATACATAAATTTGAAAACAAAATTTTTGACTTGATCAAACTGTGAATATAAAGTTGCCAAGTACTTGTTTGTCCCTCCAAATTTGGACATCTAAAACAGCAACCACACCATATATACAATCAATCAAACTACAAAATCATAATCATACTACCCATCAACCCTAGGTGCACAACTGATAACCAGAATATATATATATATAGGAAATATTCATGTGCATTTATCCCTCACCATAACATGGTGAGGGGAAACATAGTGGGGCTAACTTTATGTTCCATCCAAACCACCCATACACATGGGATCCCCTAAATTAAAATGAATCAATTGAGTTTTTACTAATCGGAATGAATTAGATAGTTGGATCGAGGGTCAAATTTTTGCTTTAATATAAAGTTGTTAAATTTATGGGCCATGGATGAAGGGGTTAGAGGCTTAAGATTGACCCCAAAATTGATATATGGGCCCATCCAAGATGGGTCTCTAGGTGTATGGTGAGGGAGAGATGCACATGAATCTCCCATAATCATAGGGCCTCTAAGTGGGCCCTATTAAGTTTGTCCCTCACTATATGGTGTGGGATGGATGCACATGAGGGAGAGAGAAATACAAGGTTTGGGTGTGGATTGAGAGGAAGATGGAGATAAAAAAACTGAACATTGTTTTCCCTATATTTATTCCCAATTTAGATGTGATTTGATGATCCAAAACTGAGAATTGTTTTCCTTTATTTCCATATCAGCTATATGCATCCCCCTTATTTCTATATATTGTACCAGCAACTTATATTTTAAATTCATATTAGAAACCTTATTATGTTGGGCAACAAAAACTCAGAATATAAGCCTCATGATCCTCACCTTGAACTGTGGAGATGAGGTCCAATTGTATAAAATGTGTTGCATGTGTTGGTTCCACTGTATCTCTTTATGTGTCATCATGGAGATGAGGTCCCATTGTATAAAATTTGTTGCATGTGTTGATTCCACTGTTACTTTTTATGTATCATCATTGAATTTAATTTCATTATTTTTTTAACCAGTAACAGTAGAATTATATTAAAGCAAAAAGACAGTACACCAAGCAAAAAAAGAAAAAGCAAAGGGAAAGCATCCATAGGTATAAAAGCACTATACCCAATGCAAGGAACAACCTACACAAGACAAGCCTTAGCCACCACCCTATCAACCCCTTGTTTTGCTAAGGCATCCGCCATACCACTTGCAGTCTGGCTTACTAATGAAAAAACACCCTAAAGGAAGAAGATAAAAACTTAATCTTGTTGAAGTAAAACCGAAGCTTCCAAGGCTTCTCCTCTCTCGAATTCACCCATGAGAAGGCATTGAATCTTATTGTGGACATTGAACCCACACTTTTAGACTATGTACCTGACCATGTAATAGAAACGTAAATCTGTATATTCTATGTTTCTAGTCCTAGTTCCAATAAAAGTCTATATGGTATATTATGATCATTCCAGTGCTCTATGCTAAAAGCTCTCTTTTTAGATTTATCTCTGTTACGCTGTTTTTCCTCCCACGAGGATGACCCAGGAGCTGGAATTCATATCTGGATTTCAACAGTCGATCGGAGACCCGGGCTGCACCAGTTTGGTATCAGAGCCCAGGGGAGACGCTTGTCCTTCCCGGATTTCATCCGTCCACCTCGTCTCATCATCCTCTCCATCATCACTGAAGACCCCGTCACCAGCAGCCCCAATCGAACGCTTCCTCCACCCCCTGTCGCTACCGAAACCCTTCCACCACCAGCCCAGAACTCTCTAAATCCATCTTCCTCTCATCTGAACTTCCCCCATCCGACATCCTCAACCCACGAGACTCCCATCTCCATCGAAACATTACCTCTCGAAACCCCTGCCACCATCCAAACAGCCCAAATCCGACAGCCCCTGCCTTCACCCAGCCCTCAACCCCTCGACCACCCTCTGCTTCTCCCAATCCACCTCGCCGAAACAACCAACCCTCCCCAAACAAAGCCACGCTACCGACACCATCAATCAAACCCAAAAAAAAAAAAAAAAAACAAAACAAAAAGTAGAAGAGATATCAGAGAAGTAGAGGTGGTGCACAGATAATATGTATGTTAGCTTGAGTGGTGTTGTGGGCTTCGAAGCGTACCAGAGGAGCACAGACGTAGGGTGAATCATCAGAACCGCCCGCCATCTCCACTGGTGGAGGTGAAGTCTTCGTGGATCGCCGTATTGATGGAGATGAACCTCTCTTCGTGAAAAATTATATCAAAGATAATCTCGTAACTACAGGACGAGGAGGAGGACGAGGACGAGAGCACTGCTTCATCAACCAGGAGTTATTCAGAGAGACGTTTCTATAAAGAGCCCTGTATTTGAACACCAAAAATATCTCTCAGCACATATCATTTTGTTATAAATTTTTAATTCAACTTTGCCCCTATATAAAATTACAAAATTACCCAATTCCCTTTAAAATGCAGAAAATTTCTTCTCTTCACACACAATTTATTCTCTTCCCATTTAAACCCTATCATTATCTCTTCTTCCTCCATCTTCTTCCTTAATCTTCTTCCTACACATTCAAAGCCTCTCATCATCTCCTCTTTCTCCATATTTTTCATATACCTTTTCCCTCTATCTTCTTCCCTACTACTCACTACAAGTTATTATTCCTCCAACTTACTTGGATAAGGATATTACTAAGCAAAAGGTGCAATGGATGAGGAAATAAACAAGGATTTGGTGGTTTATACTCCCCAGACGAATGGCAAGGTTAGTATACAAGGATTTTTTTGTTCGTTTTTACATGTTTTTAAAGTTTCATATAAAATTCCGTCCGCCTCATATTCGGACCTGGAAGTCCGAATTCGAAAGAACTGTTCGGCCATGAGCGGCCGAACAGAATAGAAATGTTCGGCCATGAGTGGCCGAACATAATTTTAAACCTTTTTTTTTGTTTTTTTTTTTTTTTTTGTGAATCATTTGCTCTACAGGCTCCTACAAAAGAGAGCAATGTAAGTCATGAATGCATTAAAGATTATACAAACGAGTTTATTACTCATGAGGTAAGGACGATTCGTCATAGTTTTTACCAAAAACACTTCGTAAACATTATTTTAAAAGTTTATTTACTAAACTTCTTTATAAGTTTTGCATTTCTAGATCTTCCATAATCGTCAGGCAATGATCGATTGGGCTCGTAATGTTGAAAGGAGAAATGGCTTTGTCATTGTTATTAAAGTTTCTAATGCGGCTGGGGTTGGAGTAAAACCTAGAGTATTACTTGCATGTGAGAGAAGTGGACACTATAATGCAAAGAAGCACACCGATAATGAGCCATCTGAGAAGAAGATCAAGCAAACTGGCACCAAAAAATGTGGATGCCCATTTTCATTGAAGGGTAATAAATTAGAAACAAATGATGATTGGATGCTAGAAGTGCTTTGTGGTGTACACAACCATTCTGCGGCACAATATCTAGAGGGTTATTCATATGCAGGCAAATTATCAGAAGAGGAAACGAAGTTATTGGTTGATATGTCTACGAGCATGGTCAAACCAAAAGAGATTTTGATTGCCTTGAAGCGAAGAAGTGAACTTAATGTGACAACAATGAAGGCGATTTACCATGCACGGCATAGGCATAAAGTCATTAAACGAGGCGGGAGAAGTCAAATGCAGCTTCCGTTAGGAAAGTTAGAAGAACATAATTACATTGAATGGCATAGAAATTGTGAGAATTCCGACATTGTGAAGGATCTTTTTTGGACGCACCCAACTAGTATTGGCTTGTTACATGCATTCCCACACATATTGATAATGGATTGCACTTATAAGACCAATCGGTATCGCTTGCCTCTATTGGAAATTGTTGGTGTAACGTCTACAGACATGACGTTCTCTATATGTTTTGCATATATGGAAGCTGAATGTGAAGACAACTATATATGGGTATTAAGTATCTTGCGCTCCGTAATTGGGGAAGGTGTTGTTCCGAATATTATTGTGACAGACAGAGAATTGGCACTGATAAATGCGATTGAAAAAGTCTTCCCCACTGCTACACATTTATTATGCAAATGGCACATCAATAAAAATGTGCTTGCTAAATGTAAGAAGTTGTTCGAAACAAAGCAAACTTAGGACAAATTCATTACGCATTGAAATATGCTGACAAATTCATCAACGGAAGCAGAGTACATCGAACAATTAACAAAGCTAAATGAAAGTTTCAGTACATATCCAATGGCACTTAAATATGTGAAGGACAACTGGCTTAACCCATACAAAGAAAGATTTGTCTCAGCATGGACGGACAATTATATGCATTTTGGCAATACTACGTCGAACAGGTATGGTTAACAATGTTTCTTACATTATGAATTTTAAACATTCTCTAAGATTCTTTTCTTTACAAGGCAGAGAGTTCGCATAAGCAATTGAAGAGGCACCTCCAATCTAGTCAAGGCAATTTTGAATCAAATTGGACAAAGATCCATAGTTTGCTTGAATTGCAACACACGGGTATTAAAGCATCATTTGAAAAAAGTAAAACACTAGTCCAACATAACTTCCAGCCAAAAGAATTCAAAGAGTTGCGTGGGAACATATCAAAGAGTGCATTGGACAAAATATTAATGGAAAGTAAAAGAGCAAATGTTGTTGGAATTGATAAAAATGCATGTCAATGCGTTATGAGACATACACATGGGTTACCTTGTGCTCATGAGATTGCAGAGTATATGATTGAAGGTCGGTCGATTCCTTTCCAATGCATACATCCTCATTGGTCTAGACTTGATATGATACATACTCGTATAACCAATGATCCAGCTATGGACTTAGATTTGATGGCGGAGTTGCTTAATATTCAATCGAAGTTCAAAGCTTCTGATCTTCCTCAAAGACTACAAATGTTGAAGAAATTACGGGAGCTATTTAGTCCTTCCACTACATTTTTACAAGAACCAGAAGTAAATTCAAAGCCACGGGGTAGGCCTCCATTGAAATGTGATACATCAACTAAACGTGCCCCAAGTGCTTTTGAGTTGGTCTCATCTGCACAGGATAGTTATTGTCCTGTATGCACAGAAGTGGTAGACTCCAAGGACATAACAAAGAAGAAACAGAAGGTTAAAAAACTACCAGTTCGGACAAGATCGAATAGCTCGAAGACTTCGTCCTGGCATGAGTCATTCCCACAGGGAATTAGGCCTTATATACGCATTGTGAAAGACGTGGCAGCTGACAGTAATTGTGGATTTAGAGCTATTGCAGGATTACTTGGCATCAATAAAGAAAGTTGGAGACAGGTCCGGAGAGAGCTTGTTGGAGAGCTTATTGGAAATGTGGATCATTATAAAGCATTGTATGGAGTTGAAAACAGAGTGGAAGATCTAATAACATCATTATCATACTATGCGGATCATCCATCATATGATCATTGGATGACTATACCTGATATGGGTCATCTTATAGCATCTCGTTATAATGTGGTCTTGTATCACTTGAGCAATGAACAGTGCCTGACTTTTCTTCCTTTAAGGTCGACTCCTGTGCCTATTTCTAATAGAAGAGAGATAGCTATAGGTTTTGTTCACGCTTGTCATTTTGTTGAGGTACGATATAACTACTATGCCTTAGTATGTTTCATTATGTTTGTCATCTTCTTCATTCTAATACTTTTGTCTATTCTTTTAGGTTTTCCTAGTACCTGGTCATCCAATACCACCAATTGCAAATAAGTGGCGAGAATTCCATCATTCTTGTGCGAGTGGATGGGAAACTGCATATACAGATCGCATAGAGCAATTTAAACAACTTGTCAATCCTAATGTAGCTACCTGTGAAAGTATTGATTTGGAATGAAAGTGTAAAGTTTATAGACTTGATATAATTGAACATCATGTAAAGTATTTCTTTTTTGTTGTGGCAACCATTTGCAAATTTTAGAGAGAGCAATGTCGAATGTTAACTTGATTGCTTCATTACGTCATAGTTCATTACAAAGTGAAATGACATGAAAAGTGATATGAAAAGGAAATTTCATTAACTTGAATGGTTCATTACATCATAGTTCATTACATGGAATTCAAGACATGAAAATTGGTCTTGACACCAAATTCATCTATCTTGTCTAGACCGACGAGAGTAAGCACGCGATGTCATATGGGGGTCTCTACTTGATTCACCCTCTTCCTCAATGGTAAGTCCGCGCAAAGCTCGGGCCATATGTCTGACATCTCGGTACAAACTATGCCTATCTTGTGCGAATGCTTATTCAACCCTTGCCTCAATTCCTTCGTAAATTCAAAGAGCATTTCTGTTGCGCAGTGCATAATCAATTACATTATATGCTTGCGGTTCAGGCTCATTTTGATGAAAACCAGACTGTATTTCGGGGTTTGTCAATATTCTCCATGACACAGTAGTGTACCAGTCCATGTAATTTGGCGCGCAATCCCAAGGACGACGGACAGGTGTACTCCGGTTTACTTGGGCCAGTAAGTGATTACGCCACTGATGCGACATTTGATCATAAACTCGGACTGATGCATTGATTGATGCTGCTGTATTACCCCTCAAAACACGTACTGGCTCTAATGGTGCCATGGGAATCGTTTGGACCCGACTAAATTACCGGAGAACCCTATCTGGATGGTAGGGCTCTACAATATCTACATGTGTTAGGCATCCACAGAAGAAAGTAATTTGATGTAAGGGATGATCTCGCCTATAAGAAAGATAAGGCTCCCATGTGACTTGCACCATGAGAATCATTGTAAATAAATTGAATCATCATAGGTTGACATGATATGATCAATTAAAGAGTGATTTACCTTATCTACGCTTAAGAAGTCTAGTTTCTCCCGCAAACCTTGTAAAGCCGAACTGGTCTCCCTACGAGGAATCCAACGCATCGCACGAGGCTGCCTCACTGAGTATGATACATTGGCAGTTGGAGCTAGTGTTTCAAAGTGCTCGTAGACCCACGCTTCAAGAAGTGTCAAGTATCCAGCCATTTGTTTAACGTCATTCCGGCTTGCTAAGCCCAACTGATGGTACAAATATGCTAGTGCGCCGGTGCCCCATGCATAGTTCTTGACATTTTCTAAATCCATCAATAGCTTCAAGTATATACAAGATACTCTTGTCCCGGTCTTGTCAGTAAAGAGCGTACAGCCAAGTAAATACAGAAGATACGCCCTGACTGCATAGTCAACAACATCATCTCCAGCATCATCGTCCACTCCAGCAAAATTCTCTCTGAGCCATTCTAATTTTAGCGATTGGCCTCTTTAACTGTACAATTCTTGTCTTGCTTCATCAGTAGAGGCCCCCAACGCATCAACAATAAGATCTATGGCGCCGGGGTATGTCAACTTCTCTAAATTTGTTGTAAGGGAACCAATGATGGGAATCTTCAAGAGGCAAGAAACATCATCGAGGGTGATTGTCATTTCACCGAAAGGCATGTGGAAGGTATTTGTTTCAGGATGCCATCTTTCAACAAAACCGGACACCATCGTCTTGTTCACCATCCAGTAAGAGCATTCAATCAATGGAGATAACATGGAATCTCTTACCAACTGCCTAAAACGGTTACTATCATTTAATGGGCACAAATCTATCTTTTGCCCATGACTTAGGCATTTCAATGTTCCACAATCCTGCATTCAAACATGAATTACTAATTAGCTATTTGTCATTAAACAAATACATTATAATTTAAAGAAAATATATTACTAAAAACACACTTCGCCCTTCCACAAGAAATGTGCGACATGAGTGTGGAAATTCTTAAGCAAACTTCCATCAGGTGGCCCAATTGCAATATTCTCTTCCTCATGGTCATTGTCTTCATTGGAAACATGTTCTTCAATCTGAGGGTCTTCTTCCACAGGCTCTTCCACTCTATGGCGACGCCTCCTATTAGAGGTAGTAGGTCTCACCCTTGAAGTACTAGGTCAGTCCATATTTGTTAATCACAAATAATGGTCTTGTTCAAAAAATAATCTCTTCAAAAAAAAAATTCTGAAATCATATGGTCTTATTCGGCCCTGGAGGGCCGAACGGATGGGATCCGTTCGGTCCTCCATGGCCGAACGGAGCCCGAGAAAATGGTGGAAGAAGATCCCTCCATGGCTTGCTAGGTGGAAGCTTACCTTCCAAAAACTCAAGAGGATTTCTTCTACTAACACACAAAATAAGAAAAGAGGATAAGAATGAAGCTTACCTTGCAATGGAAGAAGATCTTAGTGCAATGGAAGAAGAAGAGTTGAAAGAAATAAGTGAAAAAGGAAGACTTACCTTGCAATGGAAGGAGAAGGAGAAGAAGTGAATAGAAGGAGAAGAAGTGAATGGAAGAAGAAGAGAAGAGGTAAAGAGTTGCTGTAGAGAAGGAGAAGAGAAAAAGGCTTGAATGTGTGTAAAGAGGGGAGAAATGAGGGATTTGGGTATTTTAGGGATATAGGGTGTGTTAAGAGAGAAAATTTATAAAGTTTTTAAAATTTACTTGTGTGTAAAGAGAGACTGTGTGTAGAGAGACCAAATTAAGGTTTATCCAGCAAATCTCTTCTATATAACATCGAGAGGAATACAAAATCTGGGCTTGTTAGTTGGTCCTTGTGCTTGGGCTTGGGCCCAAATGGCAAGCATTTGGAGAATTACAAATCTTCTTGCCTTACTAGGCAACTATCAAACCAGCCTTAAGAGCATCCACATCATACTAGGTAAAATTTTCCATTAGCTAAAATAGCTAGCTTGAAACCAAAAAAAAAAAAAAGACTCCAACAAACTAGCTGTCACACTAGCTATTTTACATTGTCTCATTTTGGTTAGCTAAATTTAACTAGCCACTGTACACTAACTAAATATTAAAAAAAACTCTTTATTAAGTTGATTTTATCATATAGTATACATATTAAGATATAATGTTTGGAGTTTGGGTTTAAAAATAAATAAAAAAATTAATATTTAAATGAGATAGAGAAAGGATATAGGGCTTTGTTGGAGTGTGTAGCTAAAAAGGTGGCTAGCTAAAATAGAATTATAGCTTTTTAGTTAAAAATTAGCTAAAGAATACATAGTCTTGTTGTAGATGCTCTAAATAGCTCTGGCGTCTGGCCTTTATGCTTTGGTCAGCATGACACAAGCAAGTGGGAAAACAAGAAAGACGATGGTAAGGAGAGAGGTCGTGTAATCACTCACATCTTCCTCCTTAAGGGCATTGAGGACATGTTTGATAATTTCACCTCAAAGTTAAAGTTCTAGTCATCTTTCATTTCAAAACACAATAAAATAAAAAGAGACAAATCAAAATACCACATTTCAACAAAATTCTTCTACCTTTTTACACCAAAAAGTAAAAAAAGCTACTTTTTTATTTCATTGACAAAAAAAATCTACTTTTAACACAAAAATTCAAAAAAGTTACATTCTCTTCACTGAAAGACAAATCTCATCATTAGATTGATTTAACTCCTTTTATTTTTTTTTCTTTAAAATCACTATGCACCTCACTTTACTAATCCAAGTAAATTAACAAATAGCCCCTAAAGATTTTTTTTGTATTTTATTTATAAAGTTCCCCTCAAAGTTAAAAAATTAAATGGATCCCCATTTCTCCGATTATCTGAAGGTTTTGACCCCTAAAAAATGGGGCTTGGGTCCTCATATTGGTCCCAATAAGTAAATGGGTCCAGTTCTTGGTCCATATTTTTTACCTGGAACCTAAGCAAGTCTAGTCCCGACCCACAATGGTTCAGACCCGTGGACCCGGTACCCAGCTCATTTGTAAGAAATTTTCTTATACAGTTAACGGTAGTCAAGTAATATTTTAAAAAATAGGCCTTCAAATCCAAGAGTTTTTCTTCTGTACGGTTTACAGCTGACTTACCTTTTCCTGTTTTCATTACCACTCTGCGTTTCCTCTCCCTTCTACCAAGAGAAGGCGGATGATGGGTGTCTCTCTCTCTTACTAAGAAGATGATGGAGGGTGGGTTCCCTTTCTTCGGCTAAGCAAGGATGGAGGATGGATTCTCTAATCTCTTTCTCTAGCCAAGACATTCTCTCTCTCTCTCTCTCTCTCCCTCTCTCCCTCTCCGGCTAAGAGAAAAACAGCGAATGGGGTTTTGTGTGTTGGGGTTAATATTGGAGGAGAATGGGATTGTGGTATGTGGGAATGGCTGAGAATGGGGTTTTGTCTGTTTGGTAGGGAAGATGGTGTTTATAGGTTCAAGTGGAATGGGTTTGGTATTTGGGGTTGTGAAATTTTGGCTTTCAATTGGGTTGTGATAGGGTTTAGATTCAAGGGTTTTGTGAATTTTGCATTCAAAATCGGGAATTTAATCAACGGCTTGTGAAAATTTTCATTTTTTTATTTTTTTTTTTCCAGATCATCAATTGGAACTGGTTCTGGAACATATCTCCGAGTTCCGACACTCTACGGTTGCAGAACCACTTGTAGCTTAACAGTTTCCATTCCAGTTTCATACTGGACCGGGTACAACCCTACCCGTTTACAACCCTACTCAAAAGTTGGTCACCACACTTGTTTTCACCTCGTACTTAATTGGCCCAAAACTATGGGTCTCTTTCTTGTCCTCTTTCTGTTCCTCTAACCTCCTCTTCCCCTCTCTCCTTTCCCTCCATCTAACCTTCTCTTCCTTTCCCTCTAACCACCTCTGACCTCTCTCTCTCCGTTACTAATATCTACTAATACCCACAGCCTCTCTGTTGTATCTCACATGTTTGGCACGATCTATTATGAGGGTCGGCTATGCCACAAAGTAAAAAAAGTCTTTGCTTTTAGGACCCAAAAAAATATATGGCTCCAAAAAAAGTGGCAGCCATCCTTTTCAGTCCTTTAAAAATAAGTTTCCATAACACAAATTAAACCAACTGTCATCTTTTCATATCAAATAAAAAAAAGAAAAAAAACAACTGCCATCTTTTGTTTCTCCCCAAAAAATAAAGCATCATAATAGTAATTAAAGTAACTATCATCTTTTCACATTAAAAAAAAAAGTGATTGTTATCTTTTTCACATTTAAAAAAAGTATTAAATTCACTTTTCACCATTGAAAAGTTGTTGCCATTAGAAGAAAGAAGAAAACGCTAAGATTACAGCAAGCAAGAGCTTTTCTTTTTTTTTTGAAAATCACTAGACAATGATAGTTAAAAACAAAACATGTATTAATCTTGAATGTTCCTTGAAACGTGATCGTTTTCATAACATTGATGGTTTAGATTTATTTTAAGATTTGAAAGTTTTAAAAGAAATTTTACAAACAGAAGAAAACACTCCAATTGACATAATTAAGTATATAAAAAGACCAAATTCTTTTCCAAAAGCATTACATTGCTTACAACATATTATTGACAATACTTGAAATTGATAAAACCTATCTAAGTTCAACAATGTCATAAGAAAGATTAAGTGGATTAGCCATACTATCAATTCAAAAAAAATATATTAGCAAAGCTTAAATATAAAAACTTGATTAGTAATTTTGCATCATAAAAAACGAGAAACATAAATTTTAAATAAATATTTATAATAATATTAAAAAATAGAAAATGCCCCATTTAGCATTGTTGCTTTAGGCCTCAAATTGTCTCGAGCCACCCTTGTATACCACAACAATAATCGCAGCACGTGTTCCTATCTGTTACATTGTTGGCCTGATATATTTTTTCTCTCATAGCAGCAATTATTATCAAAACAACTACGAAGGTATGTAATGCATTGACATAAATCATGGGTACTATTTGATGGTGGATATCATGGTAGAGCCACGATCATGTGTACTAACATAAATGGGATTTCTTAGCGTTTGCTGAAATGGGATGTATCTGATGTTGTATATCATGTTAGAGTCAAGTATTTTATTTTGTTATTTTTTGTTTTTTTTTTTAATGTTTGAATGGTCAATTAAGGGCCATCTATCACAAAAACTATTGAAAATGGGCAGCCATGACCCATTCCAACCAAGGAGGCAAGTATTGCTAGAAAACTTTTTGTTTTTTTTTTTTTTTTGTTTTTTGGTACCACAGTCTCAAGGGGGCTGAAACTCCTAGCCCTCTGATGAGAGAGTGCTTGGGTGAGAGGAGACACTTTGACTGAAGTTGAGGAAGCTTTTGGTGAAAGAAGAAGACCACTGAAGAGGTAACATATCCTCGGGAAAGGAAAGGTGTCTGGCAGGTTTGAACCCTAGTCAGGCAGGTAAAAACTAACACCTCTTACTTTTTGTTTTGTTGGTTCTGCATTTTTCATATGGTCACTCTTCACACCTTCAGACATGTACACCTTTGTAGTGTATGTGACCTTCTAAGGAATATAATATTAGTTAATTCATGAGTTGGACAAAACTTTGTTTACAAGAGTTGTAGTTTTACATTTTTAGATGGATTGAAGTTTGAGTCAAAGTTGCATATCTCAAGCGAAGATTTGAAGGCTTGAAAAAGGATTTTCACAAGGCCTGATCACTCGGTTGAATGCCTCAAATTTCCGTAAAAAAAGACCCAAAATAGAACCTCAATTCAATTGACGCCCGATCGATCAGACATCTACTCAATCGATAGAACAAACAACAATTTCATATCCGACTTTCCAACTTTGTTTCTTGTTTGAGCCAAACTTCTTAATTCCTCTTAGAAACTTTCCCTAATAGCATCCCAAGAATATTAGGCTATAAATATATTATCCCTCTTAGCCCAAATCATCTCTCTCATAATTCTAAACCCTAGAATACTTTTGAGAGATTCCTTTCTTCTCTAGAGTATTTCTTCTTTGCTCTGTTAAAGGTTTGAGTTCATGAGATATCTGTTCTCCTACTCTTCTTGGAGATTCATCTTGTGGGGCTTTAAAACTTATTGGATCAAGCTTGAAGAAGGAAAATGGCGCGTGCGTCGGAAAGAAAAAATTCAATCATTTAAGTTGTGTTCAACTGGACATGAGTAATAAATATATCTTGTAACCTTTCTTGCATAGTGCTTCATCTTGATAGACCAGTGCTAGGTCCCATGATTTTTTTCTGTTTAGATTTTCCATGTAAAAAATACTACTTCTAACTCTTGTGGTTACATAGGTTAATTTTTTATTTAACAGCATGTCAAATATCTATGTTGGGACCTTAACCGTGTCAAGGTTAGAATCCTTTAAACCTTCATGTGCAAGTGTGGCCGATATGCAATGAATCATATGGTCCAACTAGTGGGTCGGAAATCATATCATAATCTCCTTATGACCAATCTATCTTAAAGTCCCAAGGACTAGCCAATCCAGGGAGGCCAGAGATGTCCAAATTCTAGCCACTAACAAGTGTCCATCAGCCTTGAGGTCTACTTCCCTCACCAAAGGGCTATAGTCCTCGCCCCCTAAGCTAAGTTAAAAAAAAAAAAAACCCCCATTTGTGCATGGGTTCCTACCATTCGCATTATCAATTGAAGGCCTAAAAACTTAGATGGGTGCCAAATTAGCGTGGGTACTTATTCGTAATTTGGGAACATGGGAGGGGTTAGATTGATCATAGGGCTGGAGTGAACTTCATCATGTTGGAAGGACATCCTGCCCAGCTGTTGTTAGATCTTGCCCCACCTTCTGTGAAGCTTTTTTTTCAATGCTGCAAAAACAGGTAATTTCCATATTATTGATATTTACTAACTTATTATTATGCTACAATATTATAAAGACAATGTTGGATGTGCTATATACAATTGAAGAGGATGCATCAAAGAAGGCTAACAAAATTGACACAACCATCACTTATAACTATTTGCTATCTTCTTTTAATTATTTTTATAAATATAACGGTCAACATTAACTTGATTTAGTGTTAATGGCTTAACTATACTTCGATATTTATGGTTGTACTATAAATCAACTACGTACTTCTTTTTTTACCATATCTATTATTTTACTATTGCAAATCTTGGATGATGATCGATGTGGACCCCAATTGCAAGGTTGTTGATTGTAGTTTTACCTAGTGAATCTGAGTTCAAATCCACAGTGAGCTAGAAATGGCAGAAAACCTATCCCAATTGAAAAACTAGCACTATAAATCATAAACTAAAAACTATCTAATCTAAAAACTGCAAAACATTGAGAAAGATCAACCACCAATTAAAAAAGAATTAAAAACATGTATAAAGTAGAAAAAAAATCATTTACTAAAAGACATAAAAGATATGGATTCAAAATTTCACACATTAAATAATAAACCATTAATTGGCGGAATTAATAAAAAAACATCAGAAACACTGCACCAAATGCGTACTGTCACCATGCACAAACACAAGATGCCGATCCAAAGCATGCCACCTTAACCTCATTAATTGTGTTTCTTAATTGAAATGGACCAAATGACCAATACAACCAATAAAATTCAAAGTGTTAAAAATTGGAAATAAACTACTCATAACTTAGGCAGATCCGTACAACTAAGGATGCTCATGGGTTGGGCTAACCCAAGCTCGGCCCGAGCCCAGCCCACTTTTGCCCAGGCTTGGGTCTTAGGTATAAGTCATTGAGCTAGGCTTGGATTAAAATTTTGAGCCCATTTGTGATATGGGCCGGGCTTAGGCTAAGTGATAGCAAGCCTGAAGCCCAGCCTGAATAAGTGTATTAAGTTGCAACTTCCCCTTTCTACGTTCTTTCTGTTGCATGTAAATCTTCCATGATAGAAATTTTAAAAATTATTTATGAAAGAATACTATTCAGAAGGCAAGCAATATTCATTCTAATTGATTTATACTAGATAAAGATCTCTTGGTTACACCAACGCAGTTCTATTTTGTTGATGAGTTATAAGGTTCTGTTAAAAAAAAAGGGCAACATCAACTTAAAGAATAGAAAAGATAGTTTTATATAAAAATTACGGTCACTTTTAATAATGATATATATATATATTTGCATCCATTTTAGATGGATTCATTCGGACGTAACCATGTATATACATAAGAATTGGGGTATGACAGTCATGTTTGTCTCACCAGAGACCAACTTAAACGTGCTTAATAATCGAGCCCGATTAATATATGGGCCGATCTCGAGCTTAATAGATTTTATATGGTCTGGGCTTGGGCCAACCACTCTGGCCCGAACAAACTTGGGCTGGGCCTAGGCGTAAGCATTTTAATCTAGGCCGGGCTCGGGCTTTGGTCAACCTAGCCTAGCCCGGCCCATGAGCACCCCTGCACATAAGAAGACTGAAGAGATCCATGCACAACCAACTCCTTTCTTTATTTTAGTGTACCAAGGGAAGAGTGGAGGGAGAGAAGCTGATGATAAGAGAGCTAGAGTGCATGGAGGCTGGAGCCCAAGGGTCGGCCGAACCACTTAGATGGATGGATGTATGGTGGGGAGATGATGATGTGGTGTATGGGATGTGGTTATGGAATGGTGGCATTCTAGGATGGTATGGAGAGAATGAAATGGAACGGTGGGATGTGGTTGTGGAGTGGAGTTGGCTATGACGTGAATGGCCCTTTCGTTGAAAATAGATATGAAATACATGGGAGAGAGGTATATATGATGTGGGGAGAGGTTGGCTTTGGTTCTGTATATCCGATGTGGGAATGGTTGGTAATGGATCCATTGTCCCACCTCTTGGACTCCTCTCTTGGCCCTCTTCTTATCTTGATAAAGTTGGCCCCACCTTAGATGCAACATAATTCATGATGAGATGCCTTTATTATATATATTAAAGCTACAAGAATGGAGGCCTCTTCAAGGTGCCACATCAGCACCTTTTATTTTTCTTTTTTTTTAGAGCGCTACCTCAGCATCCTGAAATCACTAATTCCCCTAAAATCTCTGCATCTACTATTATCACTAAAACCTCTCACTCATCCACCGTTTTTGCAACTTTTTTTGTTGCCTAATCATATTTGTTGCTTAAGTGGTAGCATGATAATTTTTTTTGTGTAGCTTTTTTATAAAAATTTAACACGAATCAAAATAAATGGCTCCATTTCTTATAGGAGTTAGGCTCATGATGAAAATGTCAAGTTTTTTTTTATAATTATAATGGTCTCAATTTATGCTCATTTGATATTTGATTTGGATAAATCCAAGCCCGTAACACTTACTTCTCTAATTTAATATGAAATGTTGTTTTATCTTTTTTTTTTAATGGTTCCAAGTTAAATCAACTTTATTTAAGGAACTCCAAGGTAGAAGGTTGATGTTATATTTTTTCAGATTATGAAAATGAAGCTTCTCAAGTAATTTTGGTATTCTATTACTTGCTTATTTCTAATTGACTCTAGAGATGAGGATTTTGTGATTTTTTTTCCTTGGACATTTAATTTGGTGGAATAATGTTTGTATAATGTCCTTTTTTTTCTTTCTTTATCATTCTAAGTAGGAAGTGAGCTTTTTTAATAAAAATTTTTGGAATTTAAATAGACTCAAACTACAAGAATTTTTTCCTTTAAAGATGTTATTTTTTAATTTTATTGAGATATATTCGCAATCATCCTCATCATCATTTCCTTTTTTATAATTCTTTTTTTATCAATTTTAAAGCAAATAATGTTAATAATTCAATCTAATTCTAATAAATAAATTAGCTTGATAGATAATATATTTATCTATTATTTATTTATTTTTATTAATAATATTTTGAAGAATACAATAATATTTGATGTATTACTTTTATGCAGCAAAAACCTTTAAAATATCTATCTTAAATAAGGACTAGCAATGTAGGCCTGTGCTTAGCCTGGATCTATATAAAAATTTAAATAGTTTATTACAGAGTTTATAAAATAATAAAAGTTCAAATGTTTATAAAATTTAATAGACTTTTGAATTTTTTTCCTTTTATTTAAACCATGAGAATCATTTAGTGGGCTACTTATATTTTCAAAAATTTTCCAATTTTTATTTTATTCATTTAGTAGGCGGACTTTTATAAATATTTGAGATTTTGTATTTTTATAAATTTTTTAATAAACTATTTAATTTTTTTTATGGAGGCCAAGTGTAACATCCCGACCTAGCTTGATCCCGTTTAGCGACTAATTAATGTTGTTTTTGTTGCTAATGATGTTCTATTCCTGTTTTAGTTTTGTTGTGGGTCATTGATAGGTAGTTGGGTTAAGTTTGACCTGGTTTAGGTAGACCAAACCCTTTTTCGTAATTTGTAGTTTTCCAAGATCTCGTCATTTATGCATCATCTTGGTATCAGCACGTATCTTTTGTTGAGCTCGTTAAATGCTGTAACTGTGCCAATGGCAAAAGATGTCGCATGGTATCGTTGGACCCAGTTTTAACTCGAACTGTTAATGGCTTTAAGTATTGGACTCGGTTGTAAATTTCATTCAACCTTATCTTATAAAATCTCTCCACCGACCCTCATTCTCCTCAAACCTCTTCTCAGTTTCTCTCTCTCTCTCATGAACAGTCTCTCTCTCGATTCCTCCTTCTTCCTTTGATTCAAACCAACAGCAAGAGAGAGCTTGGGATTCGTGTGATTTAAGGTATGTCCGGAGGTTGGATTCCTTCTCTCCCTTCTCTTCTCGTTCTCCATGATTTTCCATGCTTTGGCTCATGAGGGGGTTTTCTCTCTCTTTTCTTGCATGCTAGCTGTGGTTGTGGTTAGAGGTGATTTGAGCCCTAAGGACAACAAGTGGAGTATTAGAATTGAATTGAGGCAAGTATAAACGTAACTTGCATGAACCCATGATGGTATGTGTGTGATCGCTATGACTTTCATGATCTTATATGTACAGCATGTTTACAGCCCATTTGAGCTCAGTTCTTCTCTTTTGATTTCAGTGTTTCCTTCGTTTCCAGTTATTCGGTAATCCCTTCAGAAATTGGCCCTGCGCATTCACGGCTGAACTGTGAATTGTGCTACGGTTAAACCGTAACATGTAATACGGCTAAGCCGTAAGCCCCACCGTGACCCAGCCGTAGATCAATACAGGGTGTCCCTAAAAATAACTGAGAGTATGCAAATCTGCATCTCTTCTACGGCGTGGCCACGGCTAAGCCGTGTCCTCTCTTACGGCTAAGCCGTAAGGAACCTGCGGTTGAGCCGTAAGGTCTCCTACGGCGGAGCTGAGAGACATGTACAGGTGAAAAGGGAGTAAAGGAAGATGACTTGGTATGGCCTTGGACCTAGAAGGTAAGTAACCCTGAATTGCCCAATGGACTATGAGATTACTACGTGAATGATCTCGAGCGCTGCGAATCATTCATGTTCGTTATCCAGCAGTTAAGCACCTTCCCATGGGTGCTGGTTTAAGGGATTTCGGTGTACTCTCTGATCGAAGGCAACACTAGACAATAATACATCGGAGACCTTAAAACTACATCAACATGCACGGTTAAAAACACTGGATAACTAGAATATGATTAGATTGTAAGTACCCTTGACTCGATCTGGATTCATTGCATCTTGCATGTCTAGCATTGACCTCCATTCTTTAACATGATTATGTGATTTCGTCTACACGTCACTTGATGGATTATTTGATATGTTTCTTACACATTGAGTATACACGTATGTTGATCACGATTATACACGTATGATATACTTGTCGGCATGTTGGACTCGAGGTGTAGCACATGATTGATTCACTCTGGTCAGGCACTACTCTGCCTCAGCCTTAGGATCCCGACGGGGTGACTTTGGTATAGTTATATGACCTTGCTGCAGTAAGGGCACGTCTTGGGGAATCCGGACCCCAGAAAACTCGAGACTCATTTGTACCCTGGCCCGGACAATGGTGTTCTCCTCATGTTTATAAAATCCCTCATTTAGGAGCATATGGCATGTGTGGTAGCCGCCTAGTCATGTACAGTGTATGTAATTTTGATTCGAGAGAGCATGTTGTACTTCTCGCAAAATTGCCTAGTTTACATGCATTGACATGTTATGATTTACTTCTGTTCTTTAATTTAATTAGAGACAGCATATGTTATCTTGTTACTGTTTATACTTTGCTGGATCGTTGTATTCATGCTTTGTCCTTGGTGTTGCAGGCTCAGATACCCAGACCAACCCCTCGTCGGTCAATCAGGTTGCAGGAGAGACCCCCCGAGGCCCATCCGAGCTAAAGGAGTGGACGTGATCCCTCCTTTCGGAGAGCGTCTAGACTTCATCTTGTATACGGGTCTTCATTCTTTTGAGATCTATCAGGCTTACATTTATTCATGAGTTGTATACAGTATTTTGTCTCATTTTGTAACACTGTCAGATATAATGTATATAATTCTGGTTTTCTACTCTGTTCCTACATATTATGTTGTGATGGTTTGATATCTACAGCTTCCGCGTACATGTTTGTACGTGTGAATCTTCCCTTGTACGTGTACATTTGGACCGGGTCTAAGTGTGCAAGTACGGGAGTACGTGTGTCATTGGTTCGGCTTTCGCTAACCCCCGACCTCCTGGGCTCGGGTTGTGACACCAAGGTTGAGCGCGAGCCTGTATTGCTAGTATATATTAAAGCTACAAGAATCGAGCCCTGTGGAGGGTGTTACATCAGCACTCCTTTTTTTTTCTAGAGCGCCACGTCAGCTTCTTAAAATGCTAAAATCTCTCATCCTATAATCACTCTCCCTCTCTCTTATTTTTTTGGCAATTAATATATTTATTAAACTTGGATCTTCTAAAATCTCCCACAAGAATTGTAAATAGTATTCCTCACATAGGCCATAACCCTTTGACCGAAAGACTAAAAACTGTTGTTGCGTTTGCACCAACACATTATCATCTACTTCGATAACAAGGCATCACCCAGCCACCATCGTCCTTCACTATCATCTCCACCCTTCACTTTAAAATATTGCATGTCGAATATGGGTAATTCTTCCTAAATTCCTCCCCTAAGACACATATCTATTTATTGCTACCTTAACCACATATTAATTTCCATCCCCTAAAATCTCTCTTTTAAACTATTATATGTACCCTTTTTATTACATTTTTTTCATGGGCACCCTTCTTGTGAGATAACAAATGGTTTGAATTTGGTTTAACTTTGTAAAATTATAAATAAATATTACTTGGTATTTTATATTAGATATGTTTTGTTCCAAGTTTGCCTTTCTTAAGTTTTCATTCTTTTTATTTTTATTAAGCCTAAAATCATCTTTAAGTATTAATTTTCTTTTATTAAATAAGACATCCACCCTAACTTTTTTATTCTTTTCATAAAATGTAAAAATAATATGTATGTATATCTCAAAAGTTTTATTACCGTTGAACACAAGTAATGAAGTCATAGAGACATATTGCACATCTATATTTACAAATTACAAATAAATATTAATCTTTTGCATCGAGTAAATTAAATTAAAATATTCCTTTTAAATAGTATCATTGTAGATTTGTACAAATAAAGATGTACCAATTGTCTTTATAAATATCATTACTTATGTTGAACAATAATAAAACATTTGAGATATAATTGATTTTATAACGCCCGGATTTAGCAAGGTAATTGAGATATATCTCTTGTATAAGTATTTAAATATCAATTAATTTATTATATCTTTTAGTTATCTTTTTTTCTAAGATTTTTTTTTAAAATCATAATTTTTGCTCTGGCTTAGCACGGGCCTTGGTTGCCGGTATATATAAATTCCAACTACTTGAATTTTAGAGATATGAGACCCCCATATACATGCTGGCCGTCAGATCATGATTGGGTTGGCCGTGCATATTGGAGTGAAGTCTCCATTCTTTCCTCCACTTTTATCTCATGTGCATATCTCCTTCCCTCTTTGCCATATCTTCCTTTTAATGCTTCTTATCTTCTCATCTCTTGGGTCCCTCTTTAATTTGACTTTTTCTCTCTCAAATTTGAAATTTCAAAATCCAAAGATGGAAAGATAATTCTTCAAAATATTTTGCGACCAAAAAAATGTGTAAGAACCCCTCTTTGGCGTGGGATGAAAGCATGGAGTGGCCCATGCGATGTGTGGGTCCCATTTTTTCCAATTTCGGTTCTTTTCTTCATCGTGGATCCCATGATGAATATTCTTGCTTGAGAGTGGACCCCAGTGGGTCTTCTATTCTGTTTAGGATCCTTCAAGATTTTGGGAATTAAAGAAAAGACATTAATTAATGGACTTCACGAATTTATTATTAAAATGCAGAGAATTGATGATTTATCTTGAAATTCATAATTTTGATGTAAAAATTCATAAATCATAAATTTATGCTTAAATTAA
This sequence comes from Sextonia rubra, assembly GCA_037013555.1. Lineage (NCBI taxonomy): Eukaryota > Viridiplantae > Streptophyta > Magnoliopsida > Laurales > Lauraceae > Sextonia > Sextonia rubra. Next base: position 3,414,162 of record JASUAD010000027.1, read on the forward strand.
TTTCTCTAACCTAAATTAATCCATAAATTAATAAAAAATAATGCTATGAGTGTTTCATTCTATGGACTCATCAGATGATTTACAAACGTTGGATATAAATATGATAAAGTTATTAAAAGATCCATAAAATTCATTGTTTAAAGCATTTTGATTGTCTAAAAATATTGGCAGCTAATGCTCAAATACCAAGAATCAATCCTCTTTTTCTCTAATTCTTCAGGTGTTGCTCTATTTTAATTAAGGTTATGCATTCAGCCCTCCATTGATATCACAGAGCTTCTTCTAAAGACAAAAATCGTTGCCATTAAATTTCGGTAAGAATGAAGATGCAACGGAAAAACGAAGCAGTCGGGAGACGAAGTCACAGAGCTAGTCCCAAGTCCCATGGTCTTCGTCACCAGTCCAAATTATACTATCCACTCTCACAACAAAAAGTTATACTTCCATTTATTTCTCCACCTTCCATTTATTTCTCTTCCTTCCATTTACTTCCATTTATTTCTCTAGCTTCCATTTATATCTCTCTCTGGCGGGCCGGCGGCTGCTCCATCTTCCCCCTCCACCGAGCTAAATGGCTGGCAGGAAAAAGCGCCCACCAAACCCTAAGCCTCCTGATAAATCCTAGGAACACCATAAGCCTCCTGAAAAATCCCATCTTGAGCAGCTGCTGGCGTTTGCTGTAGATCAGGAAGACAAGATCACTATTGTTGCAATGGCCCTAAAGAAGAATTAGGAAGCAAACTTGCCGTCAGACTTGTCAACGGATATCTTGCACGAAACCAAGCTATGGGTTGCAAAACAAATTGAAATGGGCAATTCAAACGATAAAGGTAGCCCTGTTGTTATGTCAGAATCCGAATCTGAACTGAGAGATGTGGACAGATTGGTCTACTCTGCCTCTGAACTGCTTCATCACGGCCAGGACCTAATGTTTTCTGAAAGCCTATATGATATCCAGGTCTTTTCGGGTGCAACATTGCCCCGTACATTCCTTTAGCACTCACCCATAACCATGGATGAAAATTACGGTATCGATTTTGGTATTGGTCAGTTCCAAAAACTGATATGGTATCGCTATCGATCGCAGTTGGCTATCCGTTGCGGTGTGAATTTTTTTAATCTAAAAAAATTGAAGAAATATTCAAAAAATCCAAAATATTAGAAAAGGTTAGAAAACAATGTTTTTTTAATTAGTAATAAATATAAATCAAACTATTGGTCCCCCTAAGTTATGACATCCTGTATCGCTATCTTATTTGAAATTGTGATTTTTTTTAAGAACCATAATTATGACTTTTGAACTATCTATTAGTGTGAAATTTTAGAAAATATAACTCATTTGTAATTTATATATAGTGTTGGTATCTTGTATAGTATTTACCCCTATTATGTAACGTCCCGGTCCCCCACATAATATTGTCCGCTTTGGGGCCGAAAACCTGCTCCCCGCACGGCTTTGCTTCTGGTGGGCTGTATGGCTTCGCCGCTCCTGCTCCCACTAAAACGCGTTATGTGGAGTACAAGGGCAAGTCCTTATAAGGCCCAAGTCAGGACACTCTCATAAGCGATGTGGGACTTTGTTCTCTTAGGATCCAAGAGGTTACCACCCACCACTCAGAGGAGAGCCGTCCTCGGCTCTGATATCAAATGTAACGTCCCGGTCCCCCACATAATATTGTCCGCTTTGGGGGCGAAAACATGCTCCCCGCACGGCTTTGCTTCTGGTGGGCCGTACGGAGAGCATGTTTTCGGCCCCAAAGCGGACAATATTATGTGGGGGACCGGGACGTTACATTTGGTATCAGAGCCGAGGACGGCTTTCCTCTGAGTGGTGGGTGGTGACCTCTTGGATCCTAAGGGAACAAAGTCCCACATCGCTTATGAGAGTGTCCTGACTTGGGCATTATAAGGACGTGCCCTTGTACTCCACATAACGCGTTTTAGTGGGAACAGGAGCGGCGAAGCCGTACGGCCTACCAGAAGCAAAGCCGTGCGGGGAGCAGATTTTCGGCCCCAAAGTGGACAATATTATGTGGGGGACCGGGACGTTACATATGTGAGACGATGTGAGAGACAGTGACTTGTGTGTGGCTTGTTCTTGTTGATCTTGTAATACATGGATGTGCAAAACGGGTGATGTCAAAATTACAATAATATTATTTTATTTTTAACTCTTGTTTTTGTTGACTTTGTTGGGGGGGGGGGGGTGTTTGTTAGAAATTTGTATTTTTCTGGTAAAGGAGAGTAGTCTGCACTCTGTAGGTTATGTGAATAGCTTATTGGGGGTGCTGTAAGAAGAATATAAAATACTGTGTACACTATTGCACGTGCAAGTTGGCTAGCACAATCTTCTTAAACCGTCAAAGAATGGTGAACAGGGCTCTACTGTTTTCCACAAAACACATGAGGACATAGAGGATGCCATTCCATCTGTCGTTGCAAAAGTGAGTGCTTTTTACATGTCTTCTTAAGCTACAGTTTTTAACGAAAAAACGATGAATCTTTATTCAATTCCCTTGTACTTTTGGATCTAGATATCTCAAAACTATTGTGCAAACAAATTATGTTGTGCCCTAGGAAAATGTAAGATTTTGATACCTAAGCACTTTATGCTCTGACAAATTAATGTTGAGGTATCATACGATTATTTTATTCTCATGCAGCCACTGGGCAGCAATAAAGTGCAAAGAATACATATGATACCTCGACATTAATTTGTTAACGGGTTTGTTACATTAATCTTAGTATCATATGATACCTCAACCCGAATGAGCATTTTTTTTCCATTTACCATATGACCTTGCTTAACTTAAATTGGTCATCCTTTTCCGTTTACTTTGATAATTTATATCATGTCTTCTTGATTTTGACAGGATGTCTGATAACTATACCATACATACTGCAGTATTGTCCTGGGCGCCTATGGTGAGTGCTTGCTTTGGTCTTCTTGAATATAATGACGAATCCAATCTGATTGTTTGTTTTTCTTGGATGCAGAGTATAGATGCAGTTGTCATTGCATCGGGACTTCTGTATTGTTTTCTGTATTGGGTTCATGTGATATGATGAACTTGTGCAGAGAAGACATCCTTGTCTACGGGTTAAGAATTTTTTTTTATAAAGAAGTTGATTTTTCAATATAGTTCTGAATTCTGATGTAATTTGTGGGAGGCTTTAGGATTTCCTCACAAGTCACTTTAAAGGTTTGGTTCTGCAGACGTATTTTCAGCGGAAATCTGCTCTTGAAAAAGTGTCGAAAAATTCGGCGCCTTGTGATTGTGTTTGGCGCAGCGAAGGAAATAATGGGTTTCTGGAGGTCCCCTCCCCCTCCCTGGATCTCGCTGCTGCAGGGAAGGCATCTGCTGCTACAAGACGATCTCCCTGCAGCAGCAAGATGTAGGGATCGATCTCCTTGCATTGCATCTTGCTGCTACAGGGAGATGCAGGGAAAGAGAGAAAGGGAGAGGGATGAGAGAGGGAGGGAGAGGGGACACGGGGAGGATGAGGGAGAGGAAGGGGAGGGAAGGGACAAGGAAGAGAAGGAGAAAAGCTCCCTCCGCATTGGGGCTCGTCACTGGCCAGAGGGCAAGGTGGGAAAGGGAAGGAGAGAGAGGGAGAGGAAAGAGGCGAAGGAAGCGGAGAGGTGAGGGTATTTTAAAAGTTTTTGAAAAAATTTTTGTGGCTAATTATATAGAGTCAAAGTGACTTTAGGATGGCTCTTAAAAAAAAAAAAGGACAGTGACAGAGAAATGAATCGGTGGTGCTAGAGGGAGACGGAGGGGATCGAGAGAGAGAGAGAGAGAGGAATCTTTTCTTTCGAGGGAAAGCCATAGGTAGGTGATGTGTCACGCCCCCAAAACTGGGCCGGATCCAAACCCGGTTCCAAGGGTGTGAGAATTGGGGGCCAATTAAAATTTTTCTAAACATAAACAGCACAGGCCCTAATTCCGGGTGTATCGAAGTCCTTCGTAAGGCTATGCTTGGTGATCAAGCAACTATAATCACACGCGGAACTAAAATCCATGCTCATCGCAGACGGATATTACATCACAATAAGATAATCAATCTCATTAATAATAAAACCAGAGTCAAGTGCTTCGAAGCATCACAATTAGAGTTAAAATTTCAAGACAACCAAACTTAAATTAATAACTAATGGCCCAGACATGGCCTCATTACATAATCCTAAGTTTTCGAACTCAGCACCGCACGAGGACACCTCAGATGATGTCATCGGTGCTCTACTCAACAACTCTGCCATTTGGTGGAATTTCCTGCGTCGCCTGACCCTCTGGTTCGGCACCGGCAACGGAACCTAGACGCCCAAAAGTAGTGGGTCAGATTGACATAATCTGGCAAGAAGGTGTTGACCTATAAAAAATTGCAAATACTGTAGCGAAGGCACCTCATCTCAGCTTAATTTAGGCTACAGAGGTTATTTGCAGATCCTGGGAAATCACTGTAAGAACCGGCATTCCATGAAGATCAAGATAGCTGGAACTCTCAGAGGAAGTTCAAATTTCGGGTTGAACAGACATCATCGAACTCAAAAGCCACAAGCATGTCAGCCTGAGGTCATCCCGAATTTGGGGGTCATCGGCTAAGATCTTACTTCCAGAAGGCCAAAGCAGATAAAATTTGGAACAAATGCTCAAAGAATGCCCCAAGTTATTCTCCCAAAGTTTCAAGTCAAGGGGAGGCTGTTCGGATAGAAAACAGGCTAACTATCTCAATGTGGAGTGAATAGTGACCTAACGCATGCAATGAATAAGTTACTGTTTGAAATCCTACTTCCTCAAATCTAAACTACATGAAATTTGGATGAATACTCCAAGATGTTCTTGACGTCAGTCCCTCCAAGTTTCAAATCAAATCGGGGTCATTTGGGCTTCAAACAGCTGAAACAAGGGCCCACTGTCATAAAAAAGTCAACTGGAGAGTTGACCAAGTTCAGATGGTCAAGCAGAGCTGAAACTTCTATGACACACGAAGCATCCCTCCAAGTTTCGTGGCGATTGGACACCGTTTGGGCCCCGAACAGGCGGAAACAAGCCACATATGCAAAATTCCAAGAATGGGCCTTGGGAGTGACCGGGGCCCACAAACAAAAGGAGTTGACCATGTTCAGGTGGTCAAACAGAGCTGAAACTTCTGTGACACACTCAAAATAGTGTCATGAAGCATCCCTCCAAGTTTCGTGGCGATTGGACACCGTTTGGGTCCCGAACAGGCGGAAACAAGCCACATATACAAAATTCCAAGAATGGGCCTTGGGAGTGACCGGGGGCCCACAAACAAAAGGAGTTGACCATGTTCAGGTGGTCAAACAGAGCTGAAACTTCTGTGACACACTCAAAATAGTGTCAAGAAGTATCCCTCCAAGTTTCGTGGCGATTGGACACCGTTTGGGCCCCGAACAGGCGGAAACAAGCCACATATGCAAAATTCCAAGAATGGGCCTTGGGAGTGACCGGGGGCACACAAACAAAAGGAGTTGACCATGTTCAGGTGGTCAAACAGAGCTGAAACTTCTGTGACACACTCAAAATAGTGTCAAGAAGTATCCCTCCAAGTTTCGTGGCGATTGGACACCGTTTGGGCCCCGAACAGGCAGAAACAAGCCACATATGCAAAATTCCAAGAATGGGCCTTGGGAGTGACCGGGGCCCACAAACAAAAGGAGTTGACCACGTTCAAGTGGTCAAACAGAACTGAAACTTCTGTGACACACTCAAAATAGTGTCAAGAAGCATCCCTCCAAGTTTCGTGGCGATTGGACACCGTTTGGGCCCCGAACAGGCGGAAACAAGCCACATATGCAAAAATCCAAGAATGGGCCTTGGGAGTGACCGGGGCCCACAAACAAAAGGAGTTGACCAAGTTCAGGTAGTCAAACAGAGCTGAAATTTCTATGAAACACTTAAGATGGTGTCAAGTAACATCTCTCCAAGTTTCGTGATGATTGGACATCATTCGGGCCTCAAACAATGGAAAATAGACCGCATATGCAATGTTCCAAAAGTGGGCCTTGTCCGTGACCGGGGCCCAATTAATGAAAAAGTTGACCAACTTCCTGAAGTCAAAATGGGCTGAAATTTTTATGACATCTAGAAAATAGTGTTAAGAAGCATCCCTCCAAGTTTGGTGGCAATCGGACTTCGTTTGAGCCTAAAACAGATGAAAATGGGCCACATACGCGAAAAACCTGAAATTGGGCCTCGTCCGTGGCCCAGTCTGCGGTCACGGACCTTCAAAGGAGGTTTCCCACGATTTTGGGTGGTTTCCCTCCACTCCTCTTCGAAATCCAACTCCTCTTTGAAATCCAACTCCCCACAACTGCTATTAACTCCCCAAAACTGCACAAAACTGATTGGGAGTCTATAAAAAGAGGAAATTTGGAAGAAACAAAGGACACACACACATAAGGAAGAAAAGTGAAGAAATTGAAGAAAGTCACCACCTAAGGCAACAAGAAGCAAGCTCCAGCAGCACTTCCACGACCATTCCCACCCTCTTTTCTTAGTTTTAAAGGTGAGCAAGAAAATTCAGAAGGAGAGAAGGAAGGGAAATGGCCAAAGTCCATACCATGTTCGTACGACGCCAATTTTTGAGAGGATGACATTGTCACCTCTGTTTCTCTCATTCGTAGGGCTTCTTAGCCATTACAAGAGTTGTGAAAGAAGCCTCCCTAGGCCTCATTTTGTTCCTTGAAAATAATAGGTTCAAATGACACAACTCCGGCTTCAAATTTGCCCATTTCGGACTTGAAACAAAAATGCAGTCCGTAAGCACGAATGATGAGTTACAGCGGTTTCAATTGATTCCATGATAAAATGTGATCTTCTTGATGGTTGTCCACCGCTCCAAAGTCATGAGAATGGAGTTCCAACACTTGAAAGAAGTTCCAAGAAAGAACCAGCGCGAACAACACAAAAAACGGAGGCACAGGGCCATTGTCTGTCAGTGACCGTGACCCCCGGTCACTGACAAGTTCCAGTGACCGCGGGTGAGTCACGGTCACTGGAAGGCCCCAGTGACCGCGGGTGAGTCACGGTCACTGGAACGGGGCGGTGACCGCGGGTCACGGTCACCCCCCATTTTTTCCCCTTTTTCCACATTTTCTTCCACCTTATGTACATTTTCTTGTATTTTCCAAATTGAGATCACATCTGAGACTTGAGGGAGGGGTTGTAAACTTTCAAAATGTATGTAAACAACCTGCATCCTCGCGGTCAAGGCACTTGAACCCATGTAAACAAAAGGGAAATTAATGATGAACTGTAATTATTTTCCCATTCTTCTTAACGCTTAAAGTGCGTGAATGTCGGACCTTGATTCCGTAATTCATTTCCACGCCTACATTTTTAAGCGCGATCAGAAGGTAAGCTGCAAACAATGAATTAAACATAAGTATTTATTATGATCCAAATTATATCAGATGCAAACCCCAATGGCATAAATGCACAGAAAAAGGTATCCCGCGGATAAATATAACAGAAACGGGTAGTCCCGCATACATATAACAGAATCGGGTAATCCCGAAGATAATAACAGAAACGGGTATTCCCGCAGATAATAACAAAAACGAGTATTCCCGCAGATAATAACAGAAGGCACAGCTGTATACTATTATCTACAGTATACGCTGACCCGATGGCGTACGTCCACCTCCGAACTGCAGTCGGTCAGATACATATATACAAATATACTTATTTACAAATACATACGTATATCGATGCAGAATGAACCATGATATGAAACCCTTAATCCAACATTCAATCCAATATCATTTTGAGTATTTAGAGTACTTAAATTTGAAAGTGTATTATGAACGTGTGTCAATTCAAATTCTTGAGGGTAAGCACTAATCCACCAACGGTCAAGTTAGATAAATATGCACATGAGAACTAACTCTCTATCACAATGGAAATATGAGTCCACGATGCCGATATACTACTTTTGGTGCCTATCATGTGGTGCATCCCGAACCTCACATTCCTATTCTGCATTTAGTCTAATTCTCATGTGAACATTCAACTAACATTCCTAAAAGACATAATTCATCTAATCCAATTATATATAATTAGTGTGTTTTACAAATTAGGTAAAAGATGTTCAATTTCTAAATCCAAAGTTAAATCAAATCAAGATAAAAAAGGGGAAAGAAAATAATTAATTCCTTAATATCATTGTTGTGTACAAATACACATTATCATTTTATACAAAACAAAAGGTACAATTTTCGGATCCCAAATTGAAATCTAACTCAATTAAGAACCTAAATTAAAATTATAAATGTATTCTATATACGGTTTAATCGCTACCAAATACATCTTAGTTTATTTCAAATCAATCTAAATAAACATTAATCAAAATTTCATAATTCTCAATTAAATTTATAAATAATCCAAGATACATTGCTAATAACATCGAATTAAAATTAATTTAATAAAAATCTAATCTCCATTAAAATACTAAGCCATTAGTCAAAATATAACATTTTTAATTCTTTATAAGAATATCCTAACCTAATTATTTATTTAGTAATATGTGTATAAATATACATATTTAATAATAATAATTTTTTTTAGAAAAGAAAATGGGTTGACGGGTGGGCTGACGGGCCCAGACTCGCACCCGGGCCCAGACCAGCCAGGCCGGGCTAAGACCCGCCAGGCCTGCTGCCTGGGCGGCAACGTCTACAAAATTTTTTTTTTTAAAAACAAAACACAAACATAAATCATCTTTATAAGTCTGGAAGAAAATCAAACCACAACTATTACCCCCAAAAGCCATTAATCCAAATAAGAAGAAGTCATGCCAAAAAGTGTGTTAATCAACAAGCAACTAAAATATATTGCAAGAACAGAAAACCATTGTTTTAGCTATCCACTTGCCTGGATCTTGAAGCCAAAGTAGATCTGAAGATCAAAGCTTGGAAGAGCCCACCTTGATTTCCCCCTTAGAGAGCCTCTAGGGTTTTGGTTGAAGAAGAAAAGAAGAGGGTTGGAAAAAGGGGGAGAAACCTTAAGAGTAGAATTTATATAAGAGAGGGGATTTTTCTAAATTACAAGGAAGGGCCCCCTGCTTTTTAGTGGGTTTTAAGAAATTTCAAAAAGAGTCCTTTGGCCCAAAGAGGGTCCACTAACTCAGGCCCACTTGTGTTAAATCAATCTACCTTACCTTCTTAACCCAACTCAAATTCGATAAACAATGTGATCTAATATAAAAAAATTTTGGACATGACGTGATGCTATGCTGGCGTACAGAGAGAAGACGGGGGTGGGGGAGTTGAAGAGACACAGAAAGATATGTCGGCCATTTGCTTATTATATGCAGATATATGGAAGAGAGAATGATAGTATCGATCTATTTTTTCCCAACGGTGAAGTTCTCTCCCCAGTTTGTGCCAACACCACCAATGTCCTCTTCCATGGCTACACCTGGTCTGCCCCAGCCAGACGTCCTGCAAGGACCCATGGTTATTTCTTTTTCTCTCTCTTTCTTTTTGAGTTCTGTTAGAAATGAGTTGTTTTTTTCTTTTCTTTTCTGATGGGGGGCCTGCCCCGATGTCGAGCAAGGACCCATGATTATTTCAGGCTTTGGATTTTCTTTCCTTGAATCTCCTAGGGAAAACAGAGGAGTGAGGGAGATAGAAGATAGAGGGCGCCCGCGGTGGGGTGAGGATGGGGCGGAGGGGGGAGATAACAGAGAGGGGAGGGAGAGAGAGAGAGAGAGAGAGGAGGTTTGCAGAGGATTTCAGCCATTCAGAATATATCTGGAAGTATCGGGATCTGGATCTGATGTTTTGATTTTTGTGCTCTTTCTTTTGATGGTTTTTAGAATTTTGTTTTGTACGAAAGTATCTTGATCTGTTTTTTTAAGTGACTCTGGAACTGATGGAGTCTAGCTGGTTGGAATGTGTTTGAATGTATCTTGACATGACAGTTTTGATGATGCTCATTTGTTTAATGGATTTCAACAACTTGGGGTTCGTTTAAATGTGTCGGATCTGATGTTTTGATATATATATATTTTTTTGACGAGTCTCATTTTTTGGAGCTATGTTGCATAGTCGTTTTTTAACTCTGTTCTTAATGATATATAGTTTGGCGCCTTTTGGCTTGTTAGCAATCTATAATATTTAAGATAGAATTAAGGGTGTCTTTTCATTCCTTTTAGCTTTTTTCACCCTTCTTATAAACAAAAATAGCTTTACTGCCTGTTGTTGAATTTTATAATCAATCTGTGATGTTAAGTTAGAATGGTCAAGTGTGTTATTTTATCCTTTTTAATGTGCTTTGTTTGAATGACTGGTGTGATTTTGGCTTGCTCTTTTGTTTTGGGGGGTGTTGGTAACAATTCCAAAATATTGAATTCCTGATGTGGATTGAATCGTATGGTTCAGACTGTCTATCTATTTTACAACTTTTGCAACAAATTTTGATGATGATTATTTTACTCTCGTAGGGACAGGGACAGCAACAGACTTCGGAGCATACCCATGAGAGGTTTATTGCCTTATCTTTGTAAACCCATTGACCCTTTTTTTCTGTGTTTGTAAGACCATTCTTAACTTAAATTGGTCATTTTTTTTGTTTGCTTTACCAACCTATATCATTTTTTTCCTTGATTTTGATAGGATGTCTGATGACTACACAGAGGAGACTGCAGTGTTCTTCTACTGGGCCCCTGTGGTGAGTGCTGGCTTTCGTGTGTTCTTGATGTTAGTTATCAAACGATGAATCTAATAATCTACTAAAATAATGATGAATCTAATATGGTTGTTTGGTTTTCTTGGATCCAGGTCATAATAGCAGTCGCTTGTGGGTCAGGACTTGTGTACTGTTTTCTGTATTGGGCCCATGTGGTTCGTTAAACTTGGGCAGAGCGTGAAAGGCATCTTTCATTTGTGTCTTTCATTTGGTTCTTCAATGTTTTGGAAACTGGGAAATGTATTTTCATTTCACTGAAACCTTAATAAAGATTAGATCTAATTTGTGCGAATTTTTTGGAGTTCCTTCACAAGCCTCTTTATTGAGCTACTTATTGAGGGTGCAACTTGAATTGTACAACGTCATCACTTTAGTTTGGAAGTCCTCTTTGAATCTGTGGCCATACTTAAAAAAAAAAACCCTTAATTACATTGAAAGACCACACGGATTATGGTATATGCGGCCCACTTGTTGCTGCTCAAAAAGCCATCAAAATAAATTGGTGGTGGTCAGTCTTGGCAACTGGCAAGGAAGGGCGGAGGTGTTTTTGTATCGGCGTGTAGAAAAAGATGCTTGTGGGTCCCAACCCCGTTCCCTTTGGAGATGGAAAATCAGGTGCCGTTTCTTACTTGTGCTTGTTTGAAATCAGGTGGCTTATTTACAAATTCCAAAAACCTTAGAGGCATTTGTAAAATACTCAAAAGATAACAGCTTAAAATATATTATTTTTTTCATTATTTAAGCATTTGATGGGGGTTAAAATGCTTTTTTTTTTATGTAGGATGGGCCCTCCTGGCTGTAGGCCTCCGTCGGCTTTTTCGACGTCTGTAGTGGCTCCAGTACACAATATTTGGCTCGGCCCCCGAGATAAAACATAGCTGCCCTTGAGAGTGAGTGTAATAATTAATTTATCTATGTCCATTGAGTTTCTTTGCATGTGACTATGCGAGCGGAGATCAATGCCAGGGTTGGGTTTCTGTACGGTTCTCATCAGGCCTACAACCATGTCCTATTTCCACTACCCGGTAGCGGAGGACATATCACTATCACAGGATGGGATTATTACATTTAACTGGGTTGTTCACATTATCATACATTATCCCACGGTGGTTTTATTTATTTATTTTCCTTGTAGACCTGCTACGTCATGGGAAGTATCCTCGAACCGACCAAGATGGGATGGTCAGATGCTGTTCCCTTTTGCTTCATCCCTTGTATTTCTGGACCAAGAAAAAGGAAGAAAAGAAGAAACACAATTAACCCGACGTATCATTAAGAGGGCATATATATATATATATATATATATATGAAGAATTTTCATACGCATCTGTTTCTCACTATTTGTTTCATAAAAATTTTAGGTGGAGCTCATTTATCACTCAATTCAAACCTTACAATATACATGAGACCCATAATAGCAACTTGCCCTAAGTTTTGGTCGGATCCAAATTTATTGGACCGTTGGATTGATTGTACACCAATTCGAACGGAATGGATTTGTGAGCCATGGATGAAAGGATTAGAAATATGTGATTATGGCCAAATTTGATATATGAGGTGCTTTCACATAGATCTTTTCAATCCACCAGTCTCATCCCTTGGTGGGATCCACAATAGGCTCCTAAAGAATGTGCACGAAAAGTCCACGAGGGACGTATGCATAGGAAAAGGCCCCGATATATAATGCATGGTGAGAGATAATTTCTTTTTTAGATCTCATAAGGTAAAAAAAGTGTCATAGGTGTAATGATTTTGTCTTATTGCACATTAATATCTTCAAAAAATAAAATATTCTCACCATAATATGAGTTACATATGCTCGTATATATTATATATTATATATATAGATATTATTATGTATCTATTCCTCACTCTATTAGTGAGGCATACTTTTTTTTTTTGACCTAACAAGGTTAAAATGGTGTATGAGGTGTGATGGTTTTCTCTTTTTACACATTAATACTTTTCAAAAATGGAAGTGTTCCTCACCATAGTGCTAGGGATAAATACATAGTAATATTATATATATATATCTCTCAGGAATGCTAATATACATCCTTTCTTCATCATAATATAAGGGATGCTTACATGCCTTTCCTTATTTGATTATAAGCATTCTTCTTTTTCATATAATGGTTTCGTTGTGCAATGACCGGGCCGACTCGGCCACGGGTACTAACCAATGCCCCCAAGATGAGGTACTGGAAGCTTATGCTACTCCTTTCCCTCAATCTGTCTCTTTCCCCCATCGAATGATTTGCCTCATTCATTGGTTTTTTCTGGTTTTCATGGTTTTCCTGAACCCTTTTATGATTTTTGACGTTCTTGAATTGTCAAATTCCTAGTCTTGTGTTCTACATAATGCGTAAATGTTTTCTTATGAAAATACACTTTTTTGTAAAAAGATTCAACAGACATTCTCAGAAGAGATAAAATCATAATTTCTGGGGAGTACTCAAAGATCTCACATAGAAAATTAGAAAACTTGGTGATCTTGTGTCAATTTGATTTGCACAAATGAAATTTAAAATAAAAAGGTGGCAGATTTTGAAAATATCCTAAAATTTTCTGCATCCCTAAACTGACTTTACACGTTTATAGGAAACTATTACCGAAAGAAATTTGTAGATGGTGTGCTATGTGCCTACAATAAAGTGGTTCAATATCTAAAATTTAATCTTACGGCCAGCCAAAATCAATTGGGTGCAATCCACCGATTTCTTCAATTGTGGGCGGTCCAGTCAATTACTTTACCATTTGTGACCCATATTTTCTAAATTGTATTGCTGACTTTTTGTTAACAACTTGTGATATTCTGGTAGAATAAGCAAGTGTCTTATTTTAAAGTTTTTAGATAGATTTCTTTATGAGTGTGGTTTGGTTTGTCAGGAATGCCCTTTTTTTTTTTTTTTAAAGGAATGTGTATTTATGGGGGGTGCTTTAAGAAATATAAAATAACATGTACCCTGTTTGTTACAGGATCAGGCTGGCTCTCAACAGTGATTTTCCCTTCCGCATAATGCTTGTGGTAAGTTCTTTGCTTTGGCCTTCTTGATATGGTAATCTAATAATCAATCTATGACTCTGATTCTCTGATTTTACTCGGATGTCCAGGTCATAGTTCCAGCCATTGTGCTGGTGGGACTTCTGTTCTGGTGTCACGTGATTAAATGACTTCTGCATAGTGTTAAGAGGCATCCATCCCTTCTATCCATTGTTTAGAATATTTTTATAGTATTTTGTGTTTTTTTTTTTACGGCGATCCCTAGTCATTCATAACTGTTTTTGGTGATAAAATTTGAGAAAATTATCTGTACATTTTTCGTATTTTTACTTTGTTGTGATATCACATAAAATTGCCTTAAGAACAAGGCATCGCGATTAAAATTTTGCAATATCAAAAGAATACTTGTGCAGAGTACATCTAAAGTAATTTTCTCCACTTTCGTCATGAGGATGGATTATTCACGACTAGTGGTGCTCGTACGTGGAAATTCTGTGTCTCTCTCTTTTTTTTTTTTTTCCAGAACAGTTTTGTTAGTATGGGATGTCTTGGATTAAATAAAGTTGTGGGAGTGTTTGAGTTATCTCACAAGTCTCTTTTGAAGTTGTTTATCATTGGATGATGGCCAACTTGCAATGGAAAGAGAAATTTGGTTTAAACTCCTTCGGGTTTGGTTTGAGCTTAATATGAGAACGCCTCCTTACCCCCTTAGTAAGTAGTGGTTGTTTTCATTGAGAGGTCCAAGTTTTAAACCCCCTCTGCCACATGCGAGTTGTATCTCCTCACATGTGCCAGTTTTCATAATCTAACATGTGTGAGTCGTATCTCTTTGCATGTGCTAGCTCCTATTATCTCACATGTGTAAGTTTTTTAGAGTTTCAACACCTTAGTTGGGTTAAAAAAAAAAGTCCATAGGATACTAAAAACAACAATCCAATAAACACCAGTCTCCAATGGAGAATTGCAACAAGACAAAGAGAATACCTCAAATAAAACTCCTCCAAATCAAACTTTGAAATGAGCAGTCAGTTGCTCCTTGCTGGGTAGAATAAGGTTACTCTTCCTTTGCCATTGAGCTTCTTCTCTCCCAGCTTCAGCTTGAGAGAGAAAACCAGACTCTTGTTTGTTCCCTCGGAGCTTATTTAATAAAGTGCAAAGCAGACCCTTTATAGAGAAAACTAGCCAGCCCCAAATGTTGACTTTCTAGTCCAAAAAGCTGACTTTGCACCACCTCCGGCCCACAATATTAACTGTGAACCACCCTGCCAACAATCGTGACCTTCCAGCCAAGAAGATTAAATTGAAGAGCCATCGTTATTGACGTTTCATCCTTGTGGTCCTGCCTACGGCAAAAAAAAAAAAAAAAAGCCAACAACAAATAATTCGGGGGATTCCATTCTAGTTCCACAGCTTGTTTCTCATCATGGATAGAGTTCCACTTCACCCCTTTGGTCTTGTGATCAACCTAATTTATTGATGGATTTATTTGCAAAAGTCCACTTTGAATCTGTGTGTAGGTTAGTGTTTGAAGAAGAGAGCGAAGGTTTTATCCGGCCTTTCATTAAGTTTAATACCTTAGGTGATCTTTTTTACTCTTAAGAACGCCTCCTTACCCTAGAGGTAAGGAGTCATTGTTTTTATTGGGAACCTTGGCTAGCTCCCCTTCTTCCCACTTGTATAGGATACCTTTCCACTTAAGTGGGCTTTTAAGATGTGCCGGGCTATCTTTAGGCTACTTTTCTTCTTAGGTGGGCTTTCTTCCCAAGTGTACTAGGTAATCTTGGGTCCAGCTCCTTAGCTCCGCTATAAAAAAAAATTGAGAAATGTAGGATAAACCTAGATTTGCAAAAAATGACCCTGTTTAAACATCTGTGCCCCTTCTTTTTGAAAATGAATTAACACTGAAAACAAAGATGCCACATTTCAAGTATAAACCGAACTAGGATTACCTAACTCTCAGTAAGATCTTCAGATTTCAGATCCAGATCTAGGAACTGTCATCCCTCAATAAGTGGCACATTGGATTTCAATCTAGAATAGCAAATTTGTTAGCTGTCTAGGACCAGTCTGGTTGCAGATCAGCAAGAGCATGAAGATTTTGAAAACTGACGCTAAAGTTAGGATAAAAAAACACCCACTTTTTAAGGTAAAGAAAAACGGATTGATATTAAAAGAAAAATCGAAAAAAATGCTGTATATCTATATATTACCACATGAATGAATCGAGACCGTCAAAATCGAAGTTCCCACCATGAGACATCAGACATCCCCAACGATGCACAATGGATGCATTCAATGAATAGCCAAAACACAGCTTAAGATGAATTTATGACAACTCATTTTTTGAGACATACAACATTGGCAGACCTGCAATTTGGACAGTGGTGATGGATGGGATCTTAGTCTAGCCCTTCTGCAGCCATATTTATTCATTTACTATGGATCAATTTCAAGGAAGAAAATGTTGAACGGTAAGATTTCATTTGATAAATAAGCTTGTAATGGGGAGACAAAAAAGAAAGAATAAAAGAAAATACAGAGACCGAGAGCCAATTCGCTGCTCTAGTTCTTCTTTAAATCAATGGTGGTATTGCGATTGTTAAGGTAGATTGATTGTAGAATTGATATTCTCTATGTCATTGATACACTCTCTGTATGACATAAACCACCAGCTGCTTCCCTTGTTTCATTTCCTCCACCTCCTCCCAGGGTGGTTGATTCATTTCTCAAGTTGCTGTGACCCCTGAATCCCCGACCATTCCTCAGCCGGACCCATGGCGGCATGCCTTTCCAAATTCCCCCGTCATTCCACTTCTGCTGCCTTAAGTATCTCTTCCGTAACCATCCGATTGCCACCTCCCTTTTTCGATCGTCTGTGGATGATTTTCACCAGTTGATGCAGCTGCCTGTGGCCCAACCACTGCAGCAGCGCTGTGAACTTAAGGGTCCAAATGATGTATGCTAGCCTACTGTGCTTCATCTCCAGCCCCATCTTTCATCCTCCTATTTATTAATATTATTGTTAGGTTTTGTATTGTATCCCAATTTAGTCAGATTGGTCGTCTAGGTTAGCCAACCAAGGTTCAAGGCCAAAAATGCTTGTACTGTAATTACAGATCCCAGGGCTTGAGATAAGATCATAATAGATGAGTGCTTTTATCCGTGAACGTAGGTAAGATTGCTCAACCTTGTAAAATTAATGTATTCATGTGTGTGATTGTTTAATGGTATGATTGTGCGTGTTCATCATGATTAATTCTTCGATTGTAGAGAGTTTCATTGCGCCGCTTTTTCCAATAATTATGTTATATCATGTTATGTTGTTGATATTGATGTTTTTATTGTTGTTGTTATTATTGTAATAATAATTATTACAACAACTACTACTACTAAGGCATTTAAGATTGTGTCAGTAGAATTGTTAACCTGACTTGAACCCATTTGATATGTTTTCATCCAAAAAAATATTTGTATTAGCATTTTTGACAAGTTCTCTTTCACTAGGTATTGTGCCAAGTGGGTAGGAGTGTGAGGAGTGCTTGTTCAATGACTGAGTATATTGCATTGAGAGTTTGGAGTGAGAGTGCCTTAATGTATGTGGCACAGAGCGAAATGTTTTGTGTAGTGTTATAGGCCAAGGTGTATGCCAGTACAAACCGTGTAGTGGCATGTGCAAGTTGCAATTAGACTGGAGGCGCATCCACCAACTGAACCCCAGTGATTTTGTTGGCACTTTGGAAATACCTCCAGATATTCTTTGCAGTAATGCATGGATTTTCTCAGTTTACCGGATTTCGATTCTGAACTCATCCACTTCAGAACCTGCTTGATTGTAAAAATTTCTGACACGATTTGGACTGTTGGTGATTTTAAATATTTGTGTGAAGTAATTGAAAAAACTGTATTTAATGGAAACTTTACAAAATATACCTAGATTTCTACAATAACAAAAAATGAAAAAGCTCTAACATAACTAAGAGTGACGAGTGGAGAATATCAGGAAGAGGTTTTATCTGACAGATTTAAGAGTGACGAGTGGGGAATATCAGGAAGAGGTTTAATCTGACAGATTGGAGTTTTTTCAACTTTACTTTTAACACTTGATTACACCCTATAATGATTTCTTACTTGCTTTGTGAACTAAAGCAACTCAACTATATATGTGACATATATTATTTGATTAGCAAATTTTGTTTGATGAATTATAATGAAAAAAATCTAAGAAAATGGATAATGCAAACCATCTAATCAAAGGATTGAAAACATTTGCACATTTTATCACATTGATCAAAATAACTTGTTTGGATGAAACTCAAGCTACGATATTCCCAATTGACATATTCATCATTTTTTTAAAATAATAATAATAATAATATTAGAAAAATGTATAGAAGATTTATAATAAAATGATGATTTTTCTTAGATCTTTTTGTTAGGTTATTTTCTTGTACTTCGATTTAGCCAAATCGGTAGTCTGGGTTAGCCAAAACCGATGTTAAAAGTAAGGGTATATTAGTCATTATATATGGGTTTTGTTATTGGTCAAGGAAACGGAAACTATATATATTAATATATTATAACCCTAGCTCCCAGGGGATTTAGAGGTGATAATGATCGATGTTTCTTTCTTACATGGATGTGGGTAAGGTTGCTGAACCACATAAAATTATTGTGTTCATGTATGTAATTGTTTGATTGTATGATTGCATGTATTCATCGTAGTTGATCTATCGGTCGTGGGTATTTGGGTATTCCGCTGCACTTCTTTTCCAACAATTTTCATTGCTATTACCTATAAAAAGCTAAAACCAAAGTTTTATTTAGTTTGGAGAGAGATTAATAAGTTGTAGGGGAGTCCGGATAGTCTGCCGCAACTATTATGTGGTAATTATAAGTAGATGAATCCCACTTCGCCACCTAAGCAAACATGCTAGGGCAGTGCCTACTCACCCGGAGTACGGATCTTCTGACTGATTTCCCGAGCGAGCCACTGGGTGGATAACATTGCCAGGATTTGCATGAAATAAACATATACTAAAGGGGTTTTCGATAAATATAAAAAAATATCCATCAGAAAAAATAGATTCTGCCCAGTCGCCTTGATTAAACCCTCCCTCCCTCTTAAAAGCCCTTTCTCTTCCCCACAGGCACAGCCGACAAGTGTAGCTCCTTCTGTCTTTGTTTGTCTCCATGGAGGCCGAGACCACCTTGTTTCTTTGAATGCTCGGGATCGGAAAGGATGAGCCTTGTTATTCAATTGCTGGCATTTCTTCTTTTCTTTTATTCTCTCCCCAGTATTTCTTTTAAGAAACTCTGATTTGTGTATGACAAAGAGAGACTAGGGTTTTGGAGGAAACTTGGTTAGACATTTTTATGGTCATGGCTTTTTGTGTGTGTGTGTGTGGTTTTTTTTTTTTTTTTTTTTTTGGTATGGTTATTCTGGTTCGTTTTGAATAAAAGCCCATAATACTAAATCATGGCGGACTCAAAATTTTTATTTGAGAGATGCAGACCCTACTAATTAGTTTAGTATTGAAAGTAAACTATGATTTTTTTTTTTGCGGATTTTAATGATAAATCCATAATTTTCAATGAATTTTAAAAGGCGCACCATACGTTGACAGGTACCGACGCACCCATGTAGCCCCACTTAGGTCCGCCCCTAACCTGAATTCAATTACTTAAAGAACATTTGGAACAAGTAAATGAGCTTTTGGTCAAAACACTCTAGCCCATTTAAGCTTGTTTAAGGTGAGCCCATGTAGTAGTGGTTCATTCCAACTAAATGGAACTTCACTAATATAGGCCAAAAAACACAAAAACATCATGTTGTTGTGTTGAATGCGATCCACATACAGGTTGCTCTGTTAAATGCAATCCATATTGCATCTTTTTCCACCAGTATTGGTGCAGTAAATGAGAAAGTAAGATGAGGGGTAGAAAATCTTTTCCGTTGTTAGATATTGGGGACTGTCAGATATTTACTAAGTTAATTGATGGATGAAGGTAAGATAAAGGCAACAATCAAGCTGACACCAAGCAACAAACAGAAGATGAAGGGAAGTTAAAGGACCTGATTCAAATCTAGATAAAAAATAAATAGGTAAACAAAAATGGACCCATATGACAAACACGTTAACTCGTCCTTATTATTGGCACTAGAGACTTGTAGTATCAATAGTAGAGCTAGAATTTTCTTTTAGTGACGGCAAGCAATAATTGATTAATAGCTGTAGAGACAAACTTATTTTAGAGAGGATCATTAAATTTTTCCTATTTAAAATTTGTTTGCTTATCATTTTAAAAAATATATATCTTTTTTCATATTTTTTTAATAATATTTGAAAAATAAGATCCTATCTGAAAATACCTAAATGCTTTTAAAGACATAATTTCTTAAAACTTTAAGAATAGTTAAAATACAAATTTGAATTATCATAACAAATCCAAACTTCTCAAAATAATTAGTTACTCATTTAGGAATAAGAATTGTATTTCACTCAAATTAAAATTGGGCCCATGCATGCAAGATTAATCACTTGTAAATAGATTCATCCATAATTTCAAAATAAATTGATTGGTAAGTTATGAGCATTTAATGGGCCACATTACCTATTATAGATTAAATGGTTGAAAATCTACTAATTAATTACTTGTAATCTTTTGATGGGCCATGATGCTTGCAGTTGTACAGATGATTGAGATCACACCATTGATAGCCATTTGTTAATGTTATAAAAAATAGATGAATAATCAAGGTGTCATATCCATGCTAGTCATAATAAACACCATTTCTTTAAATGATTTTTCTAAATTTTCCTCTAATATGAGTTAGCCTCAGCCCACCATATATGATTGAGCATATAATATTTTTATTCATATGCTCAATAAAGTGGAAGTACCAATTATCTGAGTAAAATTTGGAAACAACCAAGCTAAGGAGAGTAAATGAATATTTAACCACTTGGATTCCTATCGAAATTATCTCGCTTGCCATTGATTTAAAAGTCACAAAACTTAGTGGTCCCATAAAGATAGACTTCGTTGTGATTCAATTATAGATAAGAGTTTGAAATTCAATGGAAAGAAGAAGCCAAGATAACCAAAGAGTGAGGGAGGAAAATATTTAATTGATTGATTGTATCTTGTAAGTTGCAACCACTCCTTAAATTTTGGAATTACTTACTTGTTTTGAAACCAAGTGAAAGACAAAAGTATTGTCGAGTCCTTTTTAAATTCTCTCGTTGTATAGAAGAACAAGTAGATGAATAGGGGTAAAATAATACTAGCAACACAGGCCCGTGCTTAGCCCTGGCCTCCATAAAAAAAATTAAATAGTTTATTAAAAAAATTATAAAAATACAAAATTTCAGATATTTATAGAGTCCATATACTAAATGAATAAAATAAAAATTAGAAAATATTTGAAAATGTAAATAACCCACTGAATGATTCTCATGGTTTAAATAAAAGAAAAAAAAATTCAAAAGTCTATTAAATTTTATAAACATTTGAACTTTTATTATTTTTATAAACTTTGTAATAAACTATTTAAAATTTTTATATAGGTCCTGGCTAAGCACAGGCCTGCATTGCTAATCCTTACTTATGATAGATATTTTAAAGGTTTTTGTTGCATAAAAATAATATATCAAATATTATTGTATTCCTCAAAATATTGTTGATAAAAATAAATAAATAATAGATAAATATATTATCTATCAAGCTAATTTATTTATTAAATTAGACTAAAATACTAATGTTACTTGCTTCAAAATTGATAAAAAAAAAAAGAATTACAAAAAAAGAAATGATGATGATGATGATTGAGAATTTATCTTAATAAAATTAAAAAATAACATCGTCAAAGGAAAAAATTCTTGTAATTTGAGTTTACTTAAATCCCAAAAATTTTTATCAAAAAAGCTCACTTCCTACTTAGAAAAAAAAGGAGAAAAAAATAAAAGATATTATACAAACATTATTCTACCAAGTTAAAAGTACAAGGAAAAAATCACAAAATCCTCATCTCTAGAATCAATTAGAAATAAGCAAGTAACAGAATACCAAAATTACTTGGGAAACTTCATTTTCATAATCTGAAAAAATGCAACATGAACTTTCTTCCTTGGAGTTGTTTGAATACAGTTGATTTAACTTGGAAACCATTCAGAAAAAAAATTAGATAAAACAACATTCAAATTAAAGAAGTAAGTGTTATGGGCTTGAATTTATCGAAACCAAATTTCAAATGAGCATAAGTTGAGCCCATTATAACTATAAAAAAAACTTGATATTTTCATAATTTAATGGTGGCCTAGAGACATATCCTCTGAGAATGATTTTGGTGAGGCCCACTTCCATATTTTAAAAGTATTACAAAGTTTTTATAATTTGATAGTCTTCTAAGAAATGGAGCCATCTATGTTGATTGGTGTCAAATATTTATAAATAGGTTCCACAAGAAAAATTAGCATTATAATTTGATCATGAGCCTAACTCCTATAAGAAATGGAGTCATCTATTTTGATTGGTGCTAAATCTTTATAAAGAGGCCCCATAAGAAAAATTATCATGCTACCATTTAAGCAGCAAATAGGATTGGGCAACAAAAAAAGGTGCAAAAAAGGTGGATGAGTGTGGGATTTTAGTGATAGTAGCAAATGGAGAGATTTTAGTGGAATTAGTGATTTTTTGGTGCCACGTGTAAATTTCATGGATGATGATGTGGAGCTTTAGAAAAAAAGAAAAATAAGAGTACTAATGTGGCACCCTTTAAAAACCTCCATTCTTGTAACTTTAATATATATAAAATAATAAAGGGACCATAAAATTCTCAATAGGTTTGCTCCTTGTTATTTATTTTCTATCGCCTTGTAAGGATTTTAGATCCTGGGCAATCCTACAATTAAGGCATTATTTTAGTTCCTAATCCTGATGGTGGGATTTGTGCACTAGATAAGGTACGACGAGTCAATGGGTTTTAAGGGTGGGCCTCACGGTTTTTTTCATTTTTCACAGGCGCAAGTTGTAATACTTATATTATTTAGTAATGTTGTAGTTACATCAAGCCTGGTGTTAAGACATGTGGCAGAACATTGAGATGTTGTAATACTCCTTCTATCTCCTGTTTGTACAAAAGTATTTTTGCTTGTCAGCTTGTAATGAGTGTTGTCCATTTAAAGTAGAGTGGGGCCCCCTCCTCCTCCGCCCCTGCGTCGTATCCAATTCTACATCTCCATCCATTCAATGTCCATTCATTCATTTTCACCTATAATATGTATTAAAAAAAAAATCCCCCACTTCCAAATCAATTCATCCAAACTTTTTTTAAAGTTGATTAAGTGTGCATTTACAAAGCCTCATTGAATGGCCTGGAAGCCAATGTACTCTCTGGGAAATCTGTTCTGCTGCTATACAATGCCTCAGGTGGCCAAACAAGCAGAAAGGGAAAAACTAAAACAACATAAAAAAAAATAAATAAATAAACAGATGCCCAAACAAAATGGGCGAGAAAGGCATACCACACAGGGGGGCCTACAAAAGTGTTTCTGCAATATCATTCGATTTTGCTTTATCCTTAAATGTGTACATCACTCTTCCCTATCATTCTCCAATTAGTGAAGCCAATAACATCTCAATAAATAAAGAAAATTACAACAGAATAACAGCATATACAGAGTGTGCCAACAATAATATCCCATGAGAAGCTGCCGACAAATAACTTCTGCCCACTTGTTTCTTTTTATGGTATTGTTCATGAACTAAACAAAAATTATCTAACAATTCCACCCAAAAGGCATAAGTCCACCTAATCCTACATTCAATCTGCTTCTCTCACACATATACACACACACAAGAAAAAAAAAAAAAACAAACATATTGAGAAGTTATCTGGTGCCATTGAATCTGCTTTGCAAAATAAATAAATAAAATTTGACTGGGCGGAAACTTTACGAGAATAAGTGTTCTGGCAGGGATGCTAACGTGGGCCTCAGGGTTACTGAATACTGCATATGACAATGATCCGGACCAGCTTTGGGTTTGACAAAAAAAAAAAAAAAAGTAGGGAGATAGTGATGAGGAAGAAAGGGGTGTCAACTTTTGTTTCTAATGCACAAAAAACGTTCGGCCTCTTCCCTTTCTCTCCAGTCACTCTCTACGGTCAGCACCGACCACCGGATGCTTTGCTATGCTGTTTTGCCACGATGGATGTTAACATAAATGTCTATCTGTAACCGATTTTTCGATAATACTTGTCAATGTTATAAGATGTATTATTATTGGTGGCTGCCCATATTGGAACCCACATGAGATAAAGGGAATTATTTTGGGTTAGAGTCTTTCCCTATTAGGTTACTTGAGGAGGAAGCAATTTTATTCTATAAATAAGATCCTCCTCCCCTCATTATGTATAACATTTCTCAATAATAAGATCTCTCCTCTCTTTCTCTTTATTCTCCTCTCTTGTTCTTTCTTACTTTCTAACACGTTATCAGCACGAAAGCTTTGAATTAAAAAAAAAAAAGATCTTGGCTTAGAGATTTGCAGGAGATCTCTCTCTCCTTCTTCTCTTTCTTCTCATTGTATTATAGAAATGATGTGATCTATTTCAATCCAATCAGATCTCAAAATCCGAAGATTTCAATCTGCAATTCATTTGGGAAACCCTAATACCCTCTAAAACCCCCATGGCATCCAAAGTGATCAAAATCTACCGCGAGAAAGCCGAGATCTACCACGGCGACTCCCTCCGCAAGCAGAAATCGATGGAGCTCTCCCTCCCCAAGGGCCTCCTCCCCCTCGACGACCTCGTCGAGGTCGGCTAAGGTGCGCCAGCCCGTCTTCTGCCAGATCGGGTGGACGGTGTCGTACGCCACCAAGAGCACGGTGTTCGTTGAGACTCATTGGATGAAGAAGATGACCAGCGTCAAGAGCAAGGAGCTCCTCATCTGGGTCACCCTCTTCGACATGTTCATCGACGACCCTGCCTCTACTGTGCCAATGCCGAATCTAAAGCTTTGTGCCCTGTGATGCCGATTGGATCCTCCTGTTGCCGGTATTCATAGCCCTCTGCCGTCGCCGTCACCATACCTCCCACCATCACCGAATGTCACCAGAGACACTGCTCCGCCGGTCCACGATCCACCGCTGCCGAGGAAGGAGTTCCTTCCCCCTAGTGTTTTCGGTTCTAGTAACAGAACCAGAAACTTGAAGAAGAAAGGTTGGATAAATCAGGAAATAGAACTAGAAGTTCTATATAACTAATTGGAACCTGAAGTTCCATACGATATTTAGAACTAGAAATTCTATATGGAATCAATAATTCGGACTTGAAGTTTTGTAAATTATTTTAGTCTATGAACTAGCAGTTCTTTCGAATTCGGACCAGAAGATCCGTTGCTTATTTTACTCTGAAATCAGAAGTTTTCAAATCCACGATATGTACTTGAAGATTCATATTTCTACTCAAACCTGAAGTTTAATTTTATATCCAGAAATAAAACTAGTAGGCCATAATATCAAGCCCGATGTTGTGATAGAACTTGAAGTTCTATATCAACTGAATAACCTGGACCCGAAGACCTATAAATTATATGGAATCAGAAGTTCTAAGATTTGGAATATGAACTTGAAGATTCATATTTGTAACCAAACTTGGAGCTTTGATTTCTAAAGATTCAAAGTAGTGTAGATCGATACGAAGGCCATGAAATCAAACCTGAAGTTTTGACAGAACTAGAAGTTGTGATTCAAACCTGAAACTTTGATAGAACCAGCAGTTCTAAGAACCTGAAGTTCTATCTCTAGCCTGAAATCTTAACAGAACTAGAAATTTTGATTCGTCAGTTAAGAACCTGAAGTTCTAACTTTCTAATCGGCCAATTCTTTATTATACTTTGTCATCGGATATTGAAAACCCGAAGTTTTATTTTTGTTTGCTTGTTATTGGTAAACTGATATTTACACACCCTAAAAGGCTTGGTGATACTATCAAAGTCGGAAATAAGATATCCTTGGAGGATATGACATATACTTTTATTTTCTGCGCCATTATATCCCTCTTAGACAGGGCTGATCATCAGCAGATGGTCATACACCCAATGCTTAAAATAAATGCCAAATTAGTTAAGCAGAATCCCTCCAGAAGAAGTAGATATAGTCGGTCCTCTAGTAGAGATGAAAATAACCACCCTAGAAAAGGTGATTGAGAAAGCATTTTGTTTGGAAATTGGGCGAACCACCAAGCAGGGTCTAGAAGACCTACAACTACTTTTATCAGTTTGAATATTGAGTTCAATTTTTTTCGATATTTTGTTGGATGTTAGACTTATTGTTTTATCCCTCGTATCTTGTGTTTGCATACTATATTTGTTTTGAATAATAAATTGTTTAGCTGTTCTCAAGTTTTATTTTTTTGTGCTGTAACTGACTAGTTATGTAAGTTTATTATTAGTTGTTGTATGGATCATGGAATGCATGAAATTAAGGATAATATCTGTCCGGTAAACAATGCAACAAAACATACTATATTGAAAAAACCAGAAGTTTTTCTCAGAGTTAGTGTTTCATTCATGCACGGCATCGATCATAGATAGATCTGTACAAATACTTGAATGCTCCAGAAGAATCTACATAATGGTACCCAAATATACATTAAGGATGTATTATTATTATTATTATTATTATTATTATTATTATTATTATTATTATTATTATTATTATTTAGCAGTTCCTGCTGAAACTTGCTTAGATTTTAATACATTAGGATGATTGGGTACAACATATAGACACTATAAGTGAAGGTAACACAAAAAATATTTGTACATCATTACTAGCATTGACAGCCAGAAGCTGATACTAGAAAAGCTAAGTGCATTCTCCTTAGATCTCAAGGCTATATTACAAGACAATCTCCAATATCGAATCACATTCGATTAATGTGGCATGTGTTGATTGTTATTGTAACACTCCGACCCAGCTTGACCCCGTTTAGTGCCTAATTAATATTGTTTTAGTCATTAATTATGTTCTGTTTGTGTTTTGGATTCGTTGCGGGTCATGGATAGGTAGTTGGGTTGAGTTTGACCTGGATTAAGTAGATCAAGCCCTTTTTCGTAATTTTAGTTTTGCTAAGACATGCTCATTTTTGCATCATCGTGGTGTCAACACGTGTCTTTCATTAAGCTCGTTAACTTTCGTAACTACATTGTTTGCAACCGATATCGTATGATCTCATTGGACCCGGATTTGACTCAAATTGAAATTAGAATTATGACTTGGACTTCAGTACAAATTGTCATCCACTTACCTGATATAAGCTTCATTCCATCGACTCACGTTCTCTCTCTCTCTCTCTCTTCTCTCTCACTGTTCACGTGAAGTTCTCTCTCCCTCTCCTGAGTTCTCCCTTCCATCATCGATCAAGCCTAAGTGAGGGTTCCTTGCATTCTCTGTTGTGTTGATTGAGGTAAGTTAAGGTTTACTCCATCTCCCTCATCTCCTTCTTCTACTTCTTCCTCCTCTTATTCCATGATTGCATGATGTTGTCTTGACGTTCTTTCTTCTCCTCATGCATGCATGATCGCAGTGGTGGTGTTGGTTGTGTCTGAGCCCAAGGACTGCAAGTTGTATAATTGAATTCAAATAAGGCAAGTATAACCATGATATGTAAGAACCCATGTTGGTATTTAAGTGATTTTGATTAACTCATATGTAATTGCATGGAAAACATGTTTACAACCCAAATTGCTAGTATTCCCTCCTTCTCGGTTAGATATTTGTATTTCTGATGTTTTCATAGGTCTCTGTGCTTGATTCAGAATTCGACCTCGTGCTTGTACGGCTAAGCCGTGTGACACCTAAGGCTTCAAGTCCAGAAAGGGTGAAAACCTAGTTTTCTTCTACGGCCAGGACACGGCTAAGCCGTATCTTGCCTTACGGTTAAGCCGTACCTCAGCCGTGATCCAGCCGTAGATCAGTACAGGGTGCCTTCTTCTGGATTAACTGAAAGCAAGCAATTGACAGTTCCTCCTACGGGTCAGCCATGGCTAAGCCGTAGAACACCCCCGGCTAAGCCGTAGAACAAAATACGGGTGAACCGCACTTGAGGATGAACAGTAAAGGGAACCGCGACGGAACCGCAGTGCATATTACGGCTACGCCATAAGATGCCTACGGCTAAGCCGTACGTTCACCTACGGCTAAGCCGTATCACCCCTGAAAAATGAATAACAAGAATATGCGTAAGAAAAAGACCTATATGGCCTTTATGATAGAATGTAGAACACCTAAACTTGCCCGTTGGAATCTAATACAATGCGTGAATGATCTCGAGGGCTGCGAATCATTCATGTTCGTTATCTAGTTGTTAAACACCTTCCCATGGGTGTTGGTTTAAGGGACTTAGGTGCACTAGCCGAGTCAATGCAACACTAGACAACGGTGCATCGAATAATTTAAAACTACATCATCATGCACGGTTAGAAATACTGGATAATTAGATTAGAATTGGCTAGTAAATGACTTTGATTCACTATGCTACAAGTTGCGTGCATGACATGTTGTTTGTCAATTATTGATATTCGCTCTATCGCATGATTACTTGTTTCAGATACTTTCACATTGTTGTTTCTTTACCTTGAGTATGCATGTATAATTCACGTATAAGACATGTTCTTCGATATACACGTATGATATGATTGTCACGCTACTCAAGGTTTTCATGATTGA
Organism: Sextonia rubra; assembly: GCA_037013555.1. NCBI lineage: Eukaryota > Viridiplantae > Streptophyta > Magnoliopsida > Laurales > Lauraceae > Sextonia > Sextonia rubra. Next base: position 3,442,614 of record JASUAD010000027.1, read on the forward strand.
CTCTGTATGGTCAGGCACTACTTAGCCTCAGCCTTAGGATCCCGACGGGGTGAATTTGGTGTAGTTTTCATGGCCTTGCTGCAGTAAGGAAACGTCTTGGGGAACCGGACCCCAGGAAACCGAGACTCATTTGTACCCTGGCCCGGACAATGGTGTTCTTTGCATGATATAAGATCCCTCTTTTGGGAGCATATGGCAATGTAGTCGCCAACTAGTTTTATACACAGCATGTATACATTGATCCACATAGCATGTTCTTTCTTGTATGACAGCCTAGTATACGAATATGCCCTATTTCATTTACATGATGTTCTTTATTCTATTAGACACAGCGTGTGTTAACTTGTTATGGTTTATACTTTACTGAATCGTTATATTCACAGTTGTTTTTGGTGTTGCAGGCTCAGATACCCCTGCCGATCCCTCGTCGGTCGCGGCCAGACTCTAGTTGAGACCCCCGAGGCCCCATCAAGCCTAGAGGAGTGGAAGTGATCACTCCGCCGGAGCGCGTCTTGGACATACATGGCATATGAGTCTTCTTTTTGAGATGGTCACTTGTATATGTCATGATTGTATATATATTTTGATCGTTTTGTAAACTTTTATATGTATATATGTCAGTTCGGTTTTAGTATTCTCTTACTGCATTATTTAGTTTGATGTTTCTGATATTTACAGCTTCCGCGTACATGTTTTGCACGTGTGACTGTTCCCTTGTGCGTGTGCATTTAGACCCGGTCTACGTGTACAGGCACGGGAGTACGTGTGTCATCGGTTTGGCTTTTGCTAACCTCCAAACCCTGGGCTCTGGTTGTGATAGTTATCTTGATGAGACGGTCTTCTCGCCATCAGGGAGAGATAAGAGAGTTCCTGAAGAACACCTTACTCATGTAGAACAACCCGTTCCTAAAGAACGGTGAGAATTAATGTGGACTACTTCCATTCAGTCTCATCTAGATCTATGTACTTTACAATGTGAGAATGAAGTATAAAGAATTGTGCACTTAATTACAAACGAATTTCCTGATGCTTTTAATGATGCAGCAAAGGTGCCTAGGTCATATGTACCGGCTATGAACACACAAACACGGATTAATGTCCTTGTAGGATAAGCATGAATTAGTGTCCCTGTAGGATACAAAGTTCAAATATGGCAGCAAATGAATCTGTACACGCCAGAAGCTTGGTAGACTTATAGGTTCCAAGGACTCAGCTCCCTAGAAGAGGAGAAATGAGCAATCATATCCCAATCATGCTCCAGAAGAGATATACTCCCGAAGAATTTATGATAAAATCCACTCTCTCTAAAATTCCTGAAGAAGTTAATGTCCTGGAAGAGACACGAGTCCCAGAAGAAACTCTGGAAGCCTCTGAGGAGGCAATTGGTACCCAATAAATAAAGAGATTTCTATACTTTATAATTATTCAAGAGAGAGATATGATAGAAATGAAATAATCATCGATGAAGCATTTGCATATGCGGTAACTACTCAAATATCGAGGGAAAATGAGAATGATGATTAGGATACGGAGCCACGTTCTATAAATAAATGTCGACAAAGAACATATTGGCTAAAATAGAGAGATGCCATTAAAAAAATTACAGTCTCTTATAGACATGGTGTATCTGGACTCATAGTACAAACCCTAAAACGTGTTAATCCTGTAGGTTACAAATGGGTGTTTGTAAGGAAAATGAATGAAATTATTTGATAGAAGGCAAGACTTGTAATACAAGGTTTCCTGTAGAAACTTGGGATTGAAAACATACACAAACATATATATGAAAATCCCAGAGGGATTTGCTTTACCTGAAGAAAAGTCAGAGAGTACGTACTCAATATAAATAAGACGTTCAGCCTGAAGCATTCCATAAACATATGGTACAATCATCTTAGTGAATATTTATCTAAGAAAGGGTATGAAAACAATCCCATTTGCCTGTATATCTTTATAAAATCCTTGAATGAATTTATAATAGTAAAAGTTTATGTAGATGACATAAATCTAATCAGGACTCCAGAAGAGTTCGAGAAAACTATTGACTATTTACAGGAGAATTCTGTCTCTACTTGCAGATTGAGAGAAGTTCTAAAGGGATTTTTCATTATTTGTAAATATGCTTGCTATATATAGTTTCACACCAACTCAAAAATATTGGATCGGTATCAAACGAATCCTATTATATTTGCTTCTATTTTATTCTTTTGGTTGTAAGGATTCAAATTTTGTAGGATATGTAGATTCAGGATGTATCTCTGATCCTCATAAGGGTCGATTACAGACACGTTATGTGTTCCTCAATGGTAATGCCATCATTTCTTGGCGTTCTATTAAACAGGTTTTTGGTAGTTACTTATTTTAACCATGTTGAGATTTTAGCGCTTTATGAAGCAGTGGGGAATGTTTGTGGCTAAAATCTTTAACTCAACATATTCGTAGTTCTTGTTCAATTGCCTCTTAGTACAGGTACTCCGAGCATTATCTGCAAAGATAAGGAGGCATGTATTCAACAGATTAAAGAATGATACATTAAAGATGACAAGACGAAGCACATTATACCAAAGTTCTTCTTCACTCATAAGCTTCAGAAGAATAGCAAGATTGAAGTAAAGCAAGTTTGTTCAAGCAACTACCTAGTTGATCAGTTTACGAAAATTTTGTCAAAATCAGTATTCTAAAACACTTGTATATGAGATGGACATGCCTAACCATGTGCAAAGTTGTTATCATCAGGGGGAGTAGTCAATCTGGGGGAGGCATCCTGAAGTATGCTATCCAGAATATCTGTGCGTTGTACTCTTTTTCCTTTTTTAGGTTTTATCTCACTGGATTTTCCTAGTTAAGGTTTTAATGAGGCAGCATTATGCACATCCAACACCAACTCATTGATCCTATCGAACGTTGTACTCTTTTTTCTTTGCTTTGGTTTTTATCCCATTGGGTTTTTCCTTTGAAAGTTTTTAATGATGCAACTGTCATTGAATGGTGATCATCTAAGGGGGAGTGTTATAAGATATATTATCATTGGTGAATGCCCACATTGGAACCCACATGAGATTAGGGAATTATTTAGAGTTAGAGTATTTTCCTATTAGGTTGCTTGGGGGAGAAGCAATCTTATTCTATAAATAAGATCCTTCTCCCCCCCATTATGTATATCATCCTCAATAATAAGATCTCTCCTCTCTTTCTCTTTATTTTCCTCTCTTGTTCTTTCTTATTTTCTAACAGTCAAAGGGTATTTTTGATAATAAACAAAAGATTATTAGGATATTTAGACAAGTGCTTGAGAAAGAGTAGTTTGCAACATGTAGACTTTCTAGATTCAACTGTATGAAAGGGACAAAAGGGGACAACCCCACCAAAAACACAGAAAAAGAATGAAGCATAACTCCTTTGGGTCCAAACGTAGCTTTTTTGAGAAAAAATTCCATGGTGACTCCTGTGACGGACTAATGGTGGGTGCCATGTACATGGTAGGTTGCCACCAGTGACAGGGACAAGACCAACCACCTACAATCTCTGTAGGGTTTTTAATTAGAGGATTGGGGCTCCTTTGGGTCCCCATTGAAGCGGCAACAATATCATGCTGCCATCAAATCACACGAGTCATTTAAATGTAGTTGTTGATTTCAATTAATTTGGTGTTTTTGTTATTTATCCAAACCCTTCTATCGTATATATATATATATATATATATTTCTTTTTGGTTTGTTAGGAATCTACTATAATATTCAAGACAGAACTCGCAGTGTCCTTTCATTGCTTTTAGCTTTTTTCACTCTTCATATAAAATAGCTTTGTTGAAGATGAATGCCTGTTAGAGAGTTTTGTAAACAATATATGATGTTGAGGTAGAATTGGCAAGTGTGCTATTTTATCCTTTTGACTCTGTTTCACGGGCGGAGGGGGGCGAGTGGGAGTGGCGGTAGTTGCCCCAACTGATTTTTTTTTTTTTTGTTTTACCAACACTGAAATAATTTTTGAAAAATTGAGGTATACATAGGATGTTTTCAATTTTTGGTGTTTTATGTTTTTATTACCTTTTGCCCATCCTCAGCTTCGAAGACTAAAACAGAAGAAAATAATAAAAAAAATCTAGGGATAAAGATGTCTTCTTCTCTCAAAAAAAGGCAATTCAAAATTTGAAAATTCATAGTTCCTTTTTACACTGTATGTCATTCTTTAACTTTTTTACTTTTACATTTCAAAGGTTTTTTACCAAAAGCAATTAGTTTTTTTTTTAAACTACAAGTAATCTTCAACTTTTTTGCTTCTTCTCATTTCAAAAGTTTTTTTTTACCAAAAGCAATTGTTTTATTTTTACACTACAAGTAATCTTCAACTTTTTTTTGCTTCTTTTCATATCAATGGCTTTTACCAGTTGCAATTGTTAATGAGGAATAATAACTCTCTCTAACCTATATGCATCAAGTGGAGTTACCTTATACTTTTAAAATTTTATTCCTTTTTTTATTTCACATTTTAATGTATGATGTTCCCTAAAAGGTGTACCTCACTGATTGTCAATTGATAATTACAACCATAAATCTTGAATTCTTTGATATAGAAGATGATGTTTTATATCACACAGATATGGATATGGCATTTAGTTAACTTGAATAATAAGTTTCCATTTCTACTATTGGAGGCGTGTCCCAAATCTTTAATAGCTATGATCTTTTAATTGATTTAATCTTTATTTTGCAAAACAAGCACATACCATCTTACTTCTTTGCCTTTATTATGTATTAAATTCAAGATTAATTTTATGCCAATGGCTGGCTCCTCGGAGGGTAGAATTTTTGTTTTTCAACTTTTTCTATTTTGACATAGAGAATAGCACAAGAGCTATAGGTATTTTCATGTTTTCCTAAATGGAATTTTCCTCACAAAAACTCAAAACAAAAGGATTTGTGATTTCAAAATCTCTATAAGTAATCATAAAACAAAGAGACAATTTAATCTTGTCCAATCTTCATAATATTAAATTCAAGGACCAACAAATCCAAAGTGAGTACACTCAAATCTAGAGAAATTCTCACTAGTATTCTAAATACAGATAAAAACATCTAAAAGTAAAAAAAGAATCAACAAGAATGTAAATTTAAAAAATAAACCAAACTTTAGAACCATAAACGAAAGTGCCCAAGAGCCATCAGACCTAAACTTAAGAGCCATATGATTTAAGTTTCTTGGCCAAACTAGACACATATATCCTGTTGGTGCCCCTACAATGAAAGAAATCATTTTTCATGTAATGGAATTAAAGAAATTTTATGTACACCTATTTATTTATTTTGATGACCCAGAGCATTCCTCGCTAGCCAAGCCTTCAATCCTGTGACCTTCTGCCCGAGAGTTACCCAGCATTCAGACCTTTGATGTAATTCTGTTTATGTCTATACAATTATATATATATATATATAAGTCTTTCTGTGTAGTCAATTATAATGATTGCTCTTTGCCCCTACTGAATTTTGGCTCCGCCACTGCTCTGTTTTCTTTAATTACTGGTGTGATTTTGGTTCTCCCTTTTGTTTGGGGTGGTGGGGTTGGGTTTATGGTAGCAGTGTATAATTTTTTGTGGTAGAGCAGCGTTGTTGCATTATAATATGCTACATTGCCCTTCTTTAATGTATGGTAGGCCCACATGCAATTATCGCTTCGTCTTTGATCCAATGAGATTTTAATTCACTTAATAGTCCTACGACTGGATTGAAATTTAGATAAGAGGCAATAAAAAGAATGGCAATTTTAAGTGGTTAAGATCGATATAAGCATTTAAATTATTTCATAACCTAATTATTCACAAGGAAAGTCATCTGTGAAGATAATCTTTTAACTTGGTATTTTAGTATTTTATTTGTGTATCTTATAAAGTGATTGATTTTTTAAAAAGAAAAAAAATGAAAGAGCATGAAAATTAGAAAAAATGACTTAACGATATCAGGTACAATCATGAATGCCTTTATTTGGAAGATCATTTTATTGTGATTATTTTTCCTGCTACTTTGTAGAATTATAACATGCATGTGAAAGGCCATGGCAGGCTTAGTAAGAATACGAATGAAAATCTCTACATCTTTTTTAACAAAAAATAAATAAAAATTTATTAATGCTCAATAACTGAAGGCACAATGGTTGCCTCCCTTGTTGAGGTGGATCCACATCATTTCCTCCTCATGGCCCATGTAAGTGAAAATTTTGAAAATGCCACGTAAGCAAAGTGTATTCATGGAAATTTGTCGAATGCATGTGGTGACAAGCAGAAGAGATTTTCGTTGGATGGGTGCAGGCAAGTCTCCTCCCATTCAACGAAAAACTTTTCTGCTTTTTGGTGGCGTTAGGATTTGGAAAGCTTTTCGTAATCTACCGGAAAGAGAGAGACAGAGAGAGGAATTGTTAAGACCCTATTGTTGTTTAGGCCCCTCAGCCTTCTATCTATATCTATTTATGTATGCTCCTCAGTTTTAACTCCCCACTTCACTTGAGCATCTCAGCGCCATCACCCAGCTCTTGACCTGGAATTGCAAACCACCCCCATTCCATCCAATACCACTTTTCTCCTTCCAACAAAAAAGTGCCAATGTTTCCGTCCTCCGAGGACCACGCCGAGGAGTTGTCGATGGCGCTGCCTCGTCAGCGTCAGGGAGACGAGGAGCAAGGAGGCACCGCTGAAGAACCTCCAAAGAAGAAGCTGACAGAAGAGCTCAGGAGTTCGTGGGTAGGTGCTGAATCTTTATTTGAACTCTGTTCTTGGTGGTTGTGGTTTGTTAGCAATCTATAAATAAAATCCAATTAGAAGTTAGAAGTTTTGTGTTGATAGAATTTTTTCTAAGTGTTGGGTTTGTCCTCTATTTCAGGTTAATTAAATAAATTAATGTATAACGTATCAATTAGTCATATATTGTTATATGTTGAAAAACAGTTAACAGTAATGCACAAAGGGGAGAAGGAGGAGGGGACAAGGAAGAGAAGGGCACAAAGGGGAGAAGGAAGAGTTGTGATTTTTGCTACCTCATGCATTTCTTTAGCTGATAGTTCTGTTTAGGGTGGCCTTCTTAAGTTCCCACGGGATAATTAGTTTTAATGAGTATCTGAAAACGGATGGAATTGTTGACAAAGGAAGAGAAGATGGTTTTTATTGCCCTGCTGGTTGTTCCCTGTATGCACAACTATCAGATAAAAATTGTAATGTCAAAAATCTGAAAATCTCTCTCTCTCTCTCTATATATATATGCAGAACTACTGCCTCTCTTTCTCTCTCTCTTGTCTGAAGGGCCATGCTTTAGGTCAGGCCAAAGCCGACTCATTTCGAGAGAGAGAGAGAGAGAGAGAGAGAGAGAGAGAGAGAGAGAGAGAGAGAGAGAGAGAGAGAGAGAGATTAGTGGTTCTTTTGCTCTTTGATTAGTGGTTCTTTTTCCTTCTTAGTTTTAGTCTCTGCCTCTGTCTTTATTCTTCCGGGACTTGTTCTTTCCAAGCCTTTCTATTTTTTTATTTCTTCTTCTAATAAAAAGGAAAAACACTTTGTTGATGATCTTGATGCTATCCACACACCCATTCCCATTTTCATCTTTGGAATTATTGAAGATTAAAGGCAGATAGTTCTTGCATATTTTGAAATTCCATATCATTGTCTTTTATTTTTTGATGTTTTCTAATGATTTCCTTGATTCTTTCAAGTATATTGCATAGAATTGTAATTTTTATTGTACGTGATTAAAATTTTTCAGTTGTTTTAACCATAGGAATTGAAATTGGGTTTTCTTTCGCATTAGAAAAGGATTCTAAAAATTGAGAGTTTTAATGCAATTGGATACAATTCACTCTAATCATGCAAGAATCAATTTGGGATGTCAAAATTATGATGAAAAAAAGTCAAGGCATATGAAATGCACGTTTGGATGCGACCCTTGTTGGAATGATGATTTGTGATCCCTCAATGTAGATTTGATTAGGGTTTATGTAAATCCATGTCTTATGATCTTGTCTGAATGTTATTCAATGATTTCAGAACCCTTTTATGATTAATGATGTTCTTGAATTGTCAAATTCCTATTCTTATGTCCTACATAATGTGTAAATGTTTTCTTATGAAAATACAATATTTTTTGTATTGTAAAAAAATTCCACGGAAACTCTAAATTGTATTGTTGACTTTTTGTTAACAACTTATGAGACTCTGGTAGAATCAGCAAGTGTTTTATTTTAATGTTTTTAGATCTGCTTTCTTCATGAGTGAGGCTTGGTTTGTCAGGAATTTGTATTTATGGTGGGTGCTTTATGACATATAACATAACATGTATCCTGTTTGTTACAGGAGCAGGCTGGCAGTGACAGTGATTTTCCCTTCCGCATAATGCTTGCGGTAAGTTCTTGGCTGCTTTGGCCTTCTTGATATGGTAATCTAATGATGAATCTATGAATCTGATTATCTTATTTTACACGCATGTGCAGGTCATAGTTCCAGTCATTGTTCTGGTGGGAATTCTCTACGGGTTCCACGTGATTAAATGACTTGTGCCGAGCGTGAAGACAGAGAAATCCCTGCTATGCATTGTCTAGTTCTTTTTTTATGCGGCCATCATTAGTAATTGATGGCTCTCGTCTTGTGATGAAAGTTGACGAAATTTCCAATACATTTTTCCTATCGGTACCTTTCTGCTATATGAGAAAGAACAAAGGATCACCAATTAAAATTTTGCGATATCAAAAATGTATTTGGGTAATTTTCTCGACTTTCGTCACAAAACTAGATTATCCATGGTCAATGGTGGCCGTACGTGGAAGTTTTCTATGCTACTTGGAAGTTTTCTATGTCTTTTAAAATACTTTCGTTGGTATGGGATGTCGTGGATTAAATAAAGCGGTGGGAGTGCTTGAGTTATCTCACAAGTCTCTTTTGAGGTCGTTTTCATTGGATGAGGACCAACTTGCAACGAAAAGAAAATTTTGGTTTCAAACTCGTTCGCGCTTGGTATGGGCTAGGGATTCAAATGGGTTGGTTTCAATTTGGGTCCATGATAGATCGAAATTAAAATTATTAATGAGAAGATGTATTAAAAACTGTTAATAAGAATATGAAATTAGAACCAAAATTGGTTCCAAGGACTAGTCCAGGTCTGAGTCTAGGTAAAGAAAAAAAAAATTTTTTTTTTTTTGAATGGTAGGTAGAGAATGATTCTGAAAAAAAAAAAAAAGCTTTTAGAAGGCAGTCCCCAAAATTGAGATAAAATGCTGGCCTTAGATCCATGGGCTAAAACGAAGATGAACTCAAATCAAAACCCATTAAGTCACAGGTCAAAAAAAAAAAAAAAAGGATCTAGACTGGGACACATTGAATTATCAGTACTTAAATAAAGATCCGAACCCGCTTATTAATAGATCAGAGCCTTTGAATAATTAGAGAATTGAGACCCCATTTACATTTCTAATTTGGGCTTTGAGTAGCCAACGTAAGTATAAACGTTCATCTCACTGCATGCTCTGTTTACAAATTTTCCAAGCCTTTCAAGCAAACAAAGTAAAAAGTTTGGGTTGCACGACCCTATTTATGTCCTTACAAAACCAGAAGCACTTTTAAGGTCGGACTGGGGCATTTTCAACTCGGATTGCATGTGCTTTGTGGTTTCATTGAGGTTGGATATAATCGGCTTTGGGGGTCTCTACTTGGATTGCAAAAGCAGTCATACCTTTCCCTCCTATGCACAAATCAATGAAAATAAAGACAACATAATAATAATACACAAGTAATAATTGCAAATAGGAGAGCAAGAAAACACACCTATTTTTAGGTTGAAAACACCTCAATGAAAGGAAATACCATGATACCAAAATCTAAATCCTCCATTATATATAGTATGTTTACTTTGTTTTCTCTATATACTACTATAGGATGCTAACATGAGAATGGATCCCTACTCTAGTGGTAAGGAGTGGTTGTTCTCATTGAGAGGTCTAAGTTTCATTCTTGACCTCTCCCACTTTAAATGTGTGAGTTGTGTCTTATCATATATGCGAATTCCTATTACCTCAAATGTATAAGTCTCTTAGAGTCCCAACTCCTTAGCTCGGTAAAAAAATTAAAATAACAGAATATTAATAACAAAGGACAATAAATATCAATATGCAATGGTGAATTGAAACTAGACAGAATACCTCAAATAGAACTCCTCCAAATCAAACTTTGGAATGAGCAAATCAGTTGCTTCTTATTGAGTAGATTAACGTCCCTCTTCCTTTGCCCTCCCAGCTTTGATCTTCTTCTCTCTCTGAGAGACAGGCAAGCTATTGTTTGTTCAGTCACAAGCTTATTTAACCAAGTGCACCCAGGCCCCTGTTGACTTCCTAGTCCAGGTGTCACCTTCTGGCCAAAAAGCTGACTTTGCAACGCCCGTTTGCCAACAACTTTGACCTTCCAGCTAAGAAGATTAAATTGAAGGGCCATCATTATTGACTTTGGATCCTTGTGGGTCCTACCTCCGGAAAACAGAAACCCAACAACAATTAATCCCGATGATTCCATCCGAGTTCACACCTTGTTTCTCATTATGGCTAGAGTTCCACTTCACCCCTTTGGTCTTGTAATCAACCTAATTTATTGATGGATTTATATGCAAAAGTCCACTTTGAATCTATGTAGGTTATTGTTTGAAGAAGAGAGCAAAGGCAAATGCAATATGTTTTTTACTGTCTTGCATTAAGTTTAATACCTTGGACATGATTGTTTTTACTCAAGGCAAGATTGTTTCAAAATAAGCTCAAGACAGTTTCTAGTCTTCTTTATATATTAATCGAGAAATGCTAGATAAACCTAGGTTTGCAAAAATCAACCATGTTTAAACATCTGTGCCCCTTCATCTAAACTTTTTGAAAATGACTTAACACTGAAATAAATATGCCTCATTTCATGTATAAATTTAAACCTAACTCTCAGTAAGACCTTCAGATATCAGATCCAGATCTGAGAACTGGCATCCCTCAATAAGTGGCACATCGGATTTCAATCTAGAATAGAAAATTTGTTTTTTGTCTAGGATCAGTCCGGTTACGGACCAGCAAGAGCATGAAGATTTTGAACACCCAAGTAACTTTTTAAGGCAAAAAAGAAGTGGATTGATATAAAGAAAAAGAATAAAGAAGGAAACAAAATGTTGTATATCTATATATTACCACACGAATGAATCGAGACCGTCAAAATCGAAGTTCCCAACATGAGACATAGACATCCCCAAAGATGCACATTGGATGCATTCAATGAATAGCCAAAACACAGCTTAAGATGAATTTATGACGACTCATTTTTTGAGACATACTACAATGGCAGACATTCCAACTTATGTAATTTGCACCAGTTCTTTTTTTATTTACTATTTTATGGTATAATCTACTCCATCATGCCTGGGAATTTGAGGTTGCCCAACCATTTGGAACCCGGCTTTTATTTGGTAGTCAGTGTGGTGGGGGATTCAAGATTTTCATTTGAGATTGCCATGATATTATTATTTTCATTTTTTGATCATGTTAAAAGGCATATTTTTGATGTAGTATGGGGCGGTCTTGCTTGCAAGCCCCCATTAGGCTTTTTCGATGTCTGTAGGAGTCCGAGTCTGCCCATGTAACCCAGGAATTAATCATAGCTACCCCATTAGAGCGGTAACCTAGCAACGGGGTGAGGATCCAAGCGGAGAGCCCGTATACACGAAAAAAAGCTCACTCAAGTAGGAAAAAAAGTCTGCACGTGAGGGAAAAAAAGCCCATAAAAGTAAGAAGTTTACACATGCGAGGTAAAAAGGACTCACACATGTGAGAGACATGCAACTCACACATACGGAATAATGAGACCACATGTAAGAGACACACACACAACTCACACATGTGGGGAATGCATACAACTCGCACACGCAAGGAAATGGAAACTCACATGTATAAAAAAGTACCACAAAACTCACACATGTGAGTGATAAAACTCACATATGCAAAGAGGAGAAAGGTGCGGGATTTCTCTAATGGGTCTCATCAGGCGTATAGCTGCCGACTACCAGCTTGAACCCGAGTATGTAGACCATCTATTGTGGGCCCCATCCAGCATATATGGCCCACATTCGTCATCACCTGATCGAGGTCATTGATTCAATAAATAATCATTAGGTAGGATGTGGCTCGTAGAAATCGGTAAGTACAATTATCTTGAAGGACGACATGGCCGGGTGATGTATGTAGTAACCATTTCTCAACAGCGTGTGTTTTCGTCTACGCGTCTAAAGTGCCTTGGCAAAAGCGTGTGTTTTCGTTTATGCGTCTAAAGAAAAGGATGCACCCACCGGTCGGCCAAAGTGCTTGATGGGAATGGGACCACTGCTAATTTTCATGTGCCATATAAACCTTGAATCAAAGTCTTTGATGCATCCTATAATACAAGTGTGGTGGCCGTCGCACGGTAACGTAGGCAACTGGGTTACAGAACCAAAAGTTTGGGGTTCACGACTCTATTTATGTCCTTACTAAGCCAAAAGCACGCCCTTTCCCTACCTATGCACAAATCAATGGGGAATGAAGACAACACCGAAAAAAAAAAACCAGGAAACCGAGATCTAAATCCTCCATTATATAAAATGGGTTTACATTGTTTTCTCCATATACAACTGTAGCATGCTAATACGAGAATGGATCCCTACCCTAGTGGTAAGGAGTGGCTGTTTTCATTGGTTAGTCCAAGTTTCTACCCTCGCCTCCCCATCCTTGTATGTGTAAGTTATCTCTTATCATATATGTGAGTTCCTATTGCCTCTCGGTTAGAAAAATAATAGGACATTAACAATAATAGTGCAATAAACATCAATCTTTATACGTACCTCTTAGAGAATAGTCCTTACTCATCAGAATCAGATAATCTCTAGACCAAAGGTGAAAGATATTTGGACTAACAAAGAATAGCCTAGGTCATACAGAAAAAATAAAATAAGCACCAAAGAACTCCTCCAAATCAAACTTTGGAATGAAAAAATCAGTTGCTCCTTATTGAGTAGATTAACGTCACTCTTCTTCTGCCCTTTCAGCTTTGAGCTTCTTCATTCCCTGAGAGACTGGTAGGCTACTGTTTGTTCGTCACAGCATATTAAAGCAAGTGCGTAGCAGGCCCTTGTTGATTTTATTAGTCCAGACGTCCCTTTCTGGCTAGATGGCTAATTGTGCACCGCTCGTCTGCCAACAACGGTGACCTTCCAGCCAAGAAGATAAAGTCACTACAACAATTAACAGTTTTAGCGATGCGTTTTTTCGTCGCTAAAAGTATTCAAAACGTCGGCAAAGCTTTTTACCGACGAAAAAATTTTCGCCGCCTGGACGTTGGTAAAAAAACATCACCAAAATATTTTACCGATGTTTTTCAATTTCGTTGGCAAAAGTCCCATTTACCGGCACACCATGGGACTTTCACCGACGTTTTTTAACGTCGGTAAAAGTTATAAAATTTCATTTCAATTAGATAATAATAGCTTTTACCGGCGTTTTGGAACGTCGGCAAAACCATGTTTTACAATATTAATTTTTAAAAATTGTATATACTTTTGCCGATGTTAAAAAAACATCGGTAATGTATTTATTTTTAAAAAATGGAATTTTACCTTTGCCGATGTTTTTAAGAAAATTTTCGTCGCCAATAATTTTATTTTTTAAAAAATACAATATTTATTTTCTCATTATAATTTGAATTCTTTAACTTTTTTTATTTTTCCTTTGCCGACGTTTTTGAACATCGGCAAAACCACATCAGAAGAGAGAGCAGAGAGAGCGAGAGTGAGAGAGAGCAGAGAGCAGAGAGCGAGAGAGCGAGAAAGAGAGATTGGAGAGAGAGCAGAGAGAGAGCGAGAGAGAGAGAGACTGGAGATAGAGAGCAGAGAGAGCGAGAGAGTGAGAGAAACAGAGTAGAGAGAGAGCGAGAAAGAGAGAGACTGGAGATAGAGAGCAAAGAGAGCGAGAGAGTGAGAGAAACAGAGCAGAGAGAGAGCGAGAGAGAGAGATAAGAGAGAGAGAGATCGGGGAGAGAGAGAGCGAGAGAGAGATTGGGGAGAGAGAGATCGGGGAGAGAGAGAGGGCAGAGAGCGAGAGAGTGAGAGAAACAGAGCAGAGAGAGAGGAATCTGGGGGCGAGAGAGAGCGACTGATCAAAAAGAGTAAGAGAAAGGGAACAGAGAGAGAGAGGAATTTGGGGGCGAGAGAGATGGCGAGAGAGATAGCGAGAGATCAGAAAGAGTGAGAGAAAAAGAGCAGAGAGAGAGGATCTGGGGCGAGAGAGAGAGCGAGAGAGCAGAGAGAGTGAGAGAGAGAGCAGCGAGAGGATATGGGGCGAGAGAGCAGAGAGAGTGAGAGAAAGACAGCAGAGAGAGAGGATCTGGGGCGAGAGAGAGAGCGAAAGAGCAGAGAGAGTGAGAGAAAGAGAGTAGAGAGAGAGGATCTGGGACCAGAGAGAGAGGGAGAGAGCAAAAAGAGTGAGAGAAAGAGAGCAGAGAGAGAGAGGATCTGGGGCGAGAGAGAGCAGAGAGAGAGAAAGCGAGTGAGAGAGAGAGCAGAGAAAGAGGATCTGGGGCGAGAGAGCAGAGAGAGTGAGAGAGAGAGCAGAAAGAGCGAGAAAGAGAGATTGGAGAGAGCAGACAGAGAGCGAGAGAGCGAGAGAGAATGAGAGCAGAGAGAGCGAGAGAGAGCGAGAGAGAGAGAGAGCGAGAGAGCGAGAGAGAGAGCAGAGAGAGTGAGAAAAAGAGATTGGAGAGAGAGCAGACAGAGAGCGAGAGAGAGAGAGCAGAGAGAACGAGAAAGAGAGATTGGAGAGAGCAGACAGAGAGCGAGAGAGAGAGAGAGACTGGAGATATATAGAGAGCATAGAGAGCGAGATAGTGAGAACAGCGCGAGGGAGAATTTGGGCGAGAGTGCGAGCGAGAGAGAGCAGCGCGAGGGAGAAAAAAATCCAATTTGGGGCAGGAAATTGAAATGGTGGCGCCCAAGCTTTTACCGACGGTTAATTTTCATCGGCAAATCAAAATTTCATCGATAAAAGGGATTTGAAAATTTCAAAACTTTTACCGACGTAAATTTCAAAAATTTCGTTGGTAAAAATATTGCTACAGTGAAAAAATTGTCTTCCCAAGTACATACGTTTACCAACGTTATCCGAATTCGTCGGCAAAAAATTTCATCAGTGGCCCAAGTACATACTATTGCCGACGAAAACTATAAACATCGGTAAAAGTAATTTTACCGACGTTTTTTGGCGACGATTTTATAATTTCGTCGCTAAAGACTATCATTTACCGATATAAATATGTGGTTGAAAATTCAGCTTTTAGAGACGTTTAAAAAAACGTCGGTAAAAGTGACATTTAGCGACGTTTTTTAAAAAAACATCGGTAAAAGTCACTTTTAGCGACTTTTCTAAAAAACGTCGCTAAAAATGACTTTTACCAACGTTTTCTAACAAACATCGGTAAAAGTGACTTTTACCGACGTTTTTTTAAAAAAACGTCGCTAAATGTCTAACTGTTACCGGAGATAAATGTCTAACTTTTAGCAACGATTTTTTCTAAAAAACGTCGGTAAAAGTCAACTGTTAACCGAGATAATGTCTAACTTTTAGCGACGTTTTGAAAAACGTCGGGAAAAGTCACCTTTTCACCGACAAATTTATATGCGTCCGTAAATAATAGCCTTTAGCAACGAAATTATGAAATCGTCTCCAAAAAACGTCGCCAAAAGTGCAACTTGTTGTAGTGAGTTGAAAGCCATCATCAATTGAAAGACATCATTCTTGACTTTGAGTTCCTACGGGTCCCACTTCCGGAAGATTCCATCCAAGTTGCTTCCTAGTTTCTCATCATGGACAGAGTTCCACTTTACCCCAGGCTTTGGTCTTGTGATCAACATAATTTATTGATTTATTTGAAAAAGTTCACTTCGAATCTTTGTGCATGTTATTGTTTGAATAAGAGAGCAACGGCAAATGCAAGATGTTTTATCCGGCTTTGCATTAAGTTTAATACCTTAATTAGAGATGACTGTTTTTACTGAAGGCAAGATGCTTTCAAAAATGAGCTCGAGACAGTTTCTAGTCTTTTTATATCAATCGAGAAATACTAGATAAACCTAGATTTGCAAAAATCAACCATGCTTAAACATCTGTGCCCCTTCATCTAAACCTTTTGAAAATGACTAAACACTGACACTGAAATAAATATGCCTCATTTCATTTCATGTATATAAACCGCACTAGGATGAGGTAGATTCTGTGCACAGACCTAACTCTCACTCTCAGTAAGATCTTCAAATTTCAGATCCAGATCTGGAACTGCCACCAATCAATAATTGGCACATCATTTTTCAATCTGTAATAGTAAACTTGTGTGCTGTCCAGGACCAGTCTGGTTGCAAACCAGCAAGAGCATTAAGATTTTGAAAACTGAGACTATAGTTCGGACAAAAGAACACCCAAGTAACGTTTTAAGGCAAAGAAAAAGTGGATTGATATTATAAGGAAGAATAGTGAAGCAGCGCAGGAAAAAAGAATAGTTAATAGGCTAATCTCCAAGCCAAAAGGCTTAATGATAAGATATTTAGGTACTTCACCAAAGACAAATAATAATTTTCTCAACTGAGAACTGATACGGAGAGCTGGTGATATCTGTCTCAACGGCTGTGCTTGAATAGGAGCTCCCTGTGTAGATGCCTGCCCACGCTGTTGAGTTTTCTTCTTAGGGCAATCCTTGACCTGATGACTAATGTCTCCACAGGAAAAGCACCCCCCCCTATGTCTCCAACACTTAGATGTAAAGTGATTATTGCCACAAATGCCACAAGACTCCCTCTTTTGCTTTTTGAATTGGTGTTGTGACGCCGGAGATTGAGCAACTTTCTGCTTGGGTTGGCTAATAGGGGCCATGCGCCCAATCATCTCCTCCGCCCAATATGCCTTATCCAAATAGTCCTGGTAAGTATTCAGAACTTGTGACTTGGCATGAAGGAGTATATTTGGTCGAAGGCCATCGAGGAACCATCGAATCCTCTCGCTTTCTGGAGTGATGAGAGTTAGTGCGAAACGAGAAAGACGGATAAACTGCAGCTCATACTCACGAACAGATGAATTCCCTTGCTTCAATCTATCAAACTCTATTCGCTTATTAATGCGAACATGCTCCGGTACATACTTATCACGGAACTGATTACGAAATGTAGTCCAAGCCTCCTCTTCAGCGATCCCCTCATATGTTTCCTTAATGGTAGTCCACCACCTGTCCGCCACATCTTGAAACATTGAAGTTGCCAACTTAACCTTCTGTATAGACTAGATTTTTAAATATATTCTCCACTTGGATGAGAAATTCCTCTGCCACCATTGGATCTTCACCCCCGTTGAACTCCGGCGGACCCCTCTTCTTAAACTTCTCAAAAATGTCATTTGGATCATGGGGTCTGGGGGCAATAACAACCTGAGGATGCCCAATCCTCTGTAAAGCCTCAAGTACACCAGTTTGAAATGCAACTTGATCCACTACTTGAGGTTGCACCACAGGCGTTGTTTGCGGCGTTACTAGTGGTTGAGTTACATGTGTCACATGAGATTGATTCATTCTCTGCACAACCTCCAACAATTGTGCTATCTGTTGATCCTGACGTTGTTGATGGGCTAACATAATCTGGAGCAAAGTCTGTATCGGATCATTGGCGATACCGCTAGGCTCACCCGACTCCGAACTGGATGGAGTAGGTTTCGTTTTTCTAGTTCTAGGTGCCATGTCTGCAAGACAACTGTTCATTAGAGACTAATCGACAAAAAATACGAAGGATAACAAACTCTTGTAACCTCTAACCATACTAAAATTCGTATACAATTATACGCATCAAAACCCCATCGCCCTCATCTAAAGTTTCTAATCCTTACATCGGACCTACGTTCTAACATCTTTTAGAACTTTTAGAATTTGACCGGCTCTGATACCATCTGTCACGCCCCCAAAACTGGGCCGGATCCAAACCCGGTTCCAGGGGTGTGAGAATTGGGGCTAATTAAAAATTTTCTAACATAAACAGTATGGGCCCCAATTTCGGGTGGATCGAAGTCCTTCGTGAGGCTATGCTTGGTGATCAGGCAACCATAATCACACGTGGTACTGAAATCCATACTCATTGCAGATGAATATCATATAACAACCATGTAACAAATCCCATTAATAACGAAATCAATGTTAAGTGCTTCGAAGCATAACAATTAAGATTATAATTTCAAAACAAATAAACTTAAATTTAATAACCTAATGGCCCAAATATGGCCTTATTACATAATCTAAGATTTTTGATCTCTACACCATACTAGGACACCTCAGATGATGTCATCGGTGCTCCACTCAACAACTTCGCCATCTGGCGGAATTTCCTGCGTCACCTGACCCTCCAGTTCGGCACCAGTAACGGAACCTAGACACCATAAGTAGTGGGTCAGATTGACACAATCTGGTAAGAGGGTAAACTGCAAGCATTGGATTAATCAACTGAATTAAATAATATATTTATTATGAACCAAAATAAATTAAATGCAAACCCCAATGGCATGAATGCACAGAAATGGGTATTCCCGCCAATAAATATACAGAAATGGGTAATCTCGCATACAGATAACAGAAATGGGTAGTCCCGCATACAGATAACAGAAACGGGTAGTCCCGCATACAGATAACAGAATCGGGTAATCCCACAGATAATAACAGAACCGAGTAATCCCGCAGATAATAACAGAAACGGGTATCCCTGCAGATAATATATATCTATAAATATGTACGTATACTGATGCAAAATGAATTATGACATGACACCCTTAATCCCAATAATCGAACCGTTAACAATTTGAGTACTTAGACTTTTATAATTGAAAATGTATTATGAATGGGTGTCAATTCAAGTTTTCTGAGGGTAAGTACTAAATCCTTGATGGTCATAGTTGATTAAATATACACATGAGAACCAACTCTCTATCACAATGGAAATATGAGTCCACGATGCCGATATACTACTTTTAGTGCCTATCATGTAGTACATCCCAAACCTCACATTCTCATTCTGTATTTAGTATAATTTTCATGTGAACATTCAACTAACTTTTCTATAAGGACATAATTCGTCAAAACTGATTATGTATATTTAATGTATTTTACAAATTGGGTAAAAGATGCTAAATTACAAATCCGAATTTAAATAAAGTTATGATAAAAAAGGGAAAGGGAATAATTAATTCCCTATATCTCATTGTTGTTGTTTATAAATACATCTTATTAGTTTAAACCGAACAAAAGGTACAAATCTCTGATCTCAATTCGAAATCTAATTCAAATTAAAAATCCCAATTAAGATTATAAATACATTCTATTTAAGATTTAATCACTACCAAATACATCTTAGTTGATTTCAAATTGCTCTAGATACACATCAATCAAAATTACATAATCCTCAATTAAATTGATAAATAATCATAACAAAATTTCTAATGACATTAACTTAACTTAATTTAATAAAATCAAACATTCATTAATATACTAAACCATTAACCAAATTATAACCCTTAAACCTTATAATTATCATTCCACAATTCTAATTATTTTATTCATACAAATATATATATTTTTTTAAAAAAATTAGGTCGAAACTATGTGGGCCCGGCCCAGCCGCAGTTGGGCTAGCAGCAACTCGGGCCAGGCACTGCCAGCCCAGCTACAGCCAAGCCTACCTGGCTAGCAGGCAGCACGTGCTACCTACCAGCGCAGGCTGCGGCTGCACTGCTGCAGTTTTTGCAGTTTTTTTTTTCAAAACAAGTTTAAATTATTAAAAGAAAGGAGGGATCAAGATATTAAATCAAAACAATGGAATCATGCAATAGTTCAAACCCAAACGAAGAAACTCTACAAAAGCATATTAACCAACATGCAACCAAAATATATTACAAGTAACCAAAAGCCATTGCTTACAACTATCTACTTGCCTGGATCTTGAAGCCAAAAGCAAATCTAAATAACAAGCTTGAAAGATCTAACCTTGGTTTCCCCCCAGAGAGCTTCTAGGGTTTGGTTGAAGAAGAAAGAGAGAGAATCGGAGAATGGAGAAAACTCTAACAATTTATATTGAGAGGAAGTTTGTCTAAATTGCAAGGAAGGGCTCCATGCTTTCTAGTGAGATTTATGAAATTTCAAAAAGAGTCTATTGGCCTAAAGGGTCAAATAACGTAAACCCAAGGCCCAAAAGTGATTACTTAGCCCATATACCCTTCTCAACCCAACTCAAACCCGGCGGACTGCTATGACCCAAAAAAATAAAAATTCGGGGCATGACATTATGTGACTAGATAGCATAATTGTTGATTGGCATTAGTTGATCTTTCAAGATGAAATCAATGTGGTGCACTTCAATCAATGTGGACATATCTTTTTGAGAAAACACTGAAGCAATTGATTTGTAGTCCAATGTTGCAATCAAATCCATTAGATGATCAATGTTCGCTTGTACGTCATCTTGATGTACCTCTTGCTTCTCACTTGAAGTTGTAATGGGATCTTTCCTTCCATAAATGGGCTTCTCAGCATCACCTTTGGAATCTCTGTGTTCATCTTCTGACTCTTCGATTGACAGTAATGAGGTAGATAAAGAGGTTATTGGTTGCAATGAAACAAGGTCAATATATTATCCTTTTCAAGAGAAGGAATTGATATTCATCTTTTTATTATGTTGTACTTTCCAATCAATAAGCCGTGGTTGTCCCAAAAGAATATAAGTAACATTTGTAAGAATTACATCATACCAAATTTTATCTTCATATACACCAATTTTGAAAGATACTAGACATCTATGAGTTATAGTAATGACAAAAGCATTAGATCATGCAACTTTGTAAGGCTTTGGGAGAGTCTCTGTATGTCAATTGAGTTTGTTAATAACATTTTGTACTACAAAATTGATAGCACTGTCATGATCAATAACTAGATTAGCTAACCTTTCTTCACACCTTACTCGCGTTCGGAATATCATAGACTGCTTCTACTCTCTGTCTTCCCTTTCATTGGTGTGAATATCATGAGAGATCTGCGAATGATAAGGGTGTGAATATCTTTTCCTGCAAAATTTGTTTCCATCAGATGATCTCTCGTTTGTCACGGAGAATATTCTTTCTTAGGCTTAACTTGTTGCAGATGGAACCATTGAAACATGTGCTCAACATAAATTGCATGTATCATGAATGCTGTGACATGGTTTCATCTTTTCAAGAATGTCCGACTTTAAACTTCTGATAAAGCGAGTCAATTCATGCAACTCATTTTATTCCAAGTTACAAACTTGGTGCAGTCTTGAAAATTGAATCAAATATTCATAAACCTTCGAATCGGCTTGCCTGAGATTAAGGAATTGCTTAAAGTAGACCTTATTGTCATAATACTAACCTCCATATTTATACTCATACAACATACTTTGAAATTATCAGATGGTCTAAAGATTTGTATATTGACTGTGATGCAAGAAAAGCAAAATCTTTTGAGTTCACAAAATTGACTGATCTGATGGCTTAATCTTGTTAATGGAAATAAGCACTTGAAGATGGATTGTGAATTGGAGTTTTAATAGCTAAAATATCACTCCTTTTAAGAATCAATTGATGAGATTCAGCACTGAGAAAATTTGTGATTAGGACAAGCTCACTTGTAGTATAGTTTTCTTCTTCTTCTTCTTCTTTTTTTTTTTTTTTGTTTTCTTTTTTGAACTTACACTGAAATCGGTTGAATTCGACCTGCCTTAAGCCCAAGATATGGACTCCACTCTTATCACAGCACAAGTCACAAAATTAAAGGGAAAAGGAGACTTGCCCTTTTCGTTGCTATGAAGAAGCGAGAGGGGTTGGGAGCCTACAGGAGACGATGGGCTATGCTGCGGCCGGCGGTGATTGGTGAGGAGGCTAGCTGCTATGGTGCACGATACGTCTTTGAGCTCTCCTCCCTTCTATTTCTTCTTTCTCTTCTCTCTCTTTTTTTTTTGGTTTGGCCTTTGCAACAGTGGGGGACCTGGGGTTTGCGGTGAGGAGATGGGGTCGACGAAGGCTCGGGGAAGATGAAAGGGGATTGGGGATGATGATGAACAATGAATAGCAGAGACCAAAAGAATGGGGAAGGGATACATCGCTTTGACACCAATTGAGGCAGCGTGGAGAAGAAGAATAGTCAACGTGCTAATCTCCAAGCCAAAAGACTTAAAAATAGGATTCCTAGGTGCATCACTAAAGACAAACAATAACTTTCTCAACTGAAAACTAAGATTAAATTCTTATTCAATATCAATGTTTGTGTCTCAGGGATTACGTCCTTATTTATAACTAAGATATTTTTTAACTAAGCAAACAACTAATTCAAATCAAATAAGAAATTCTAAACCAAACATCATATGAAATTCTAAAAATAAAAAAATCGTAATAGACTTAAAATCCTAGAAAACTAAAAATCATATAATAATTGTAGTTGAAAATTCTTCACTGGGCTTGGTTGGACCCAATGGGCTTGCCGATCATGGATCTAGCATGCATTAAATAGAGAAGGAAAAAAAATGTTGTATATCTATATATTACCACATGAATGAATCGAGACCATCAAAATCTAAGTTCCCACCATGAGACATCCCCAAAGATGCGCAATGGATGCATTCAATGAATAGACAAAACACAGCTTAAGACGCATTTATGACAACTCATTGTATGAGCCATACTACAATGGCAGACCTGCAATTTGGACAGTGGTGATAAATGGGATCTTAGTCTAGCCATTCTGCAACCATATTTATTCATTAACTATGGATCAATTTCAAGGAAGAAAATGTTGAATGGAAAGATTTCATTTGGTAAATAAGCCTGTAATGAGGAGACAAAAACAAAGAACAAAAGAAAATACAGAGACCGAGAGCCAATTTGCTGCTCTAGTTCTTCTTTAAATCAATGATGGTATTGCTATTGTTGAGGTAGATTGATTGTGGAATTGATATTCTATATGTCATTGCTACAGTTTACATTCTCTGACATAAACCACCAGCTGCTTCCCTTGTTTCATTTCCTACACCTCCTCCCAGGGTGGTTGATCCATTTCTCGAGTTACTGTGACCCCTGAATCCCCGGGCCCGACCATCCCTCAGCCGAACCCATGGCGGCGTGCCTTTGCCTTTCCAATTTCCCCTGTTATTCCACTTCTGGTACCTGAAGTACCTCTTCCCTATACCATCCGATTGCCGCCACCCTTTTCGATCGTCTGTGGATGATTTTCACCAGTTGCTGCAGCCTCCTGCGGCCCAACCACTGCAGCAGCGCTGTGAACACAAGGGTCCAAATGCATCCTTTTAATTTGGCACCACTTCCTGTTTGGTAGTAATCTAGACATAGCATTATCTGGTCAACTTGGGTTTATTTAAAAAAACAAAAAAAAAAAAAAAACTACTCTCCTGCTTGGGCCTAATTGAGATGCATCTAATTTTGGAAGATAGGTTGTAAGCAGAAAGGACTTTCAGTGTAAGGGTGGGCCAAATATCACTCTAATCAAATGATATTGACACTTAATTCTTTGAATCTTCAAATTTTGCGGCTTTCTAAGTACAATGGCTTTGTTATTGAATTTAACAATGCTAATGTCAGATTAGTTATAATATAGTTGCTATATTAGTTCTAAAAAGATATCTTAGAATTGTAATATTCAAACTTACATCATCATAAGAATAAAAACAGAATAATGATAAAACTCATGCTGATAAAGTGATAATACTCAAATCTACATAGCAATGCATCTAAGCAATAGTAACATAAAGGTAGGGCTAATAGTGGTTGAAAAACAAGATCTGAAAATTAGTTTGAACTGTTGAAAATTACAAAGACTCACTCTCTCATATGACATCTGCTGATGGTGTGACTACGAACGCACAAAACAAAGCATATAATTTCTCAAAAATACAAAAATCTAGAATTATTCACTTTTTGGATTTTTTTAGACATGGACTCTGAGATGTCTTTTCATGTATGGAATACTTTGAGCCATGTGATCATGTCTTGCTCCCAGACCCTTTGGGCAAAAAGGTGAGATGTTCAACTTGTGGGCCCCCAGAGCAGATGTGACACTGGTATACGACCATAAATAGCACCTGTTGGTCACTTTGGATGCGTTTCGAAGCAGGATAGGGGGGATAAGTAAGGGAATAAGCAACTTTTTACATCATGTCCTACTTATCCCTTGTTTGTATGCATTTTTTGTATCTACGATTATATTATCCTAGTCCCAACGATACAGTGAATTAATACTTAGCATGGGGGCTTGGATAATTTCACCTAAGGCATGGGATAACTTGGGTTGGCTTTGAATGGGGGGTGGGATTATATTTTTTAGGTCTTTTTGTCCCTTATCCTCCACTTATCTGGACGCAACCAAATATGTGATTGGATTCATCTTTGAGATAAATGAAATCCCATCATATGCAATAATACCATTCGATGGGTTTGGATGGTATTGGCTAACCAATCTTATAAAAAGATTATTCCGCTTCCAAACACATCCTTTAAGTATCTATATCTTGTTATTGAATGGTTAGGTTTATATGTTTTTATACCTATAATAATAATGGTCTAATTGAATGAGTGGCAGCTCACTGTAAGATGTCGTGCTCCAGGTGAACCCCAAAAGGCCATATAAGCATTTGCATCATAGGGGAACACCTTAACACCACCTTTATGTCTTTTTTACTTTTTCAGGATTTCCAAAGGACTTATGTTTTCGTCAAATTGTTATTGACCCTAAAAAAGGACTCTTCCCACGTGCTCATTTAAAAAAAAGAAAAAGAAAAGAGAAATCTGTAAAATGACCCAAATGCCCTACTCCTCTCTCCCACTCACATTCCCCACCTCCCTCTCCTCTATCCTTCCCTTCCCCACCTCTCCCTCCCGGCAATGATCTACGGCTCCAACGAAAGGGGACTACCCTTCTCCCTCTTCATCTTCTTCCCTCCTCTGCTCCATCTGTCTACCCCACCCCTCCCTCTTTTCTCTCTCTCTCCTAGTTGATGGCGACACTCCCATTGCAATCGACTCGGAGTTCGATGGGAAATCGGGTGTCCTACTCGGATAATTTAGGTAGCAAATCATGAGAGATTTTTAGGTGTGAGGGGGTTCAATTGATCGTAGATTGGCCTTGCAATAGGCTCTCTCATGGTTTCTATGAGAGGAAAAAGTCCCACCTCAAACGAGGCCCACTAATCATGGCTGGGATGAGGGATCCAAATATCCATATGAAACCACACCTTTTTATAAAGCTTTTAACCCAATCAAATCATCTTACCCCTTAATCTATGGGCCCTCAAATTTGACAATATTATCAAAATACACAATTTTATTTTATTTGGATTCAAATGTCAAGTTGATTTGAATTGGTGTAAAGCCCAGGGAATTCACAACACATAGGGGTGCAAGGTAGGCTCATTTTCTCATAATAATCACATAGGCTTCAAGTGGGCCTCAATGGATGTCCCTCACCGGAGCAAAGCCCAAACTAAATCCAACCCAAATTTCATCTTATATTTAAAATCCTTCCAGTGAGATCAACCTTAAGTCCTTAACCTGAAACAAGCCCAACCTAACTTTCATTTATAGTTTGGTCAGCCCATGTAGGTTAGGTTTGGCCCAACCAACTTGCATACTATTGTAATTTGGATGGTACTGGTCCCACAGGACCAAGAAATCTCGTACGCCGGCGGACTATCATACCGTTCCTGGGGTACGACTACGATAAAACCCTAGATCCATATTGAAGTGAAACACTTTGTATATGCCCATTGAAGTTGCTATCTATATATTCTGTCTTTATACGACTTATTTTAAAGCCTTTGGATTCTAAAGCCTCTTGCCATTGCTCAAGTTTTGCATTTACACCATCTTTTGATTCATTTACCAACACTATATTATCTGTAAATAACATACACTAAAATACCTCCTTTTGAATATGATCAGTTAATGCATTTATAATCAATGTAAAGAGATAAGTGCTTAAGGCTACCCCTGATGCAAACCTATAAGCACTGGGAACGCATATATATCTTTAGAGGTAGCTCTCACACTCATTATTGCTCCTTCACACATGCCTTTTGAGTTGTTTACTCTTTCTCCCTAAAGATGAAAGATGATAATAGAAGATTATTAACTTTTGGTTTGTTAATATTCGGGTATAAGCTTGGGAAAAAGGCAGTATGCTCCATCGTATGAACCAGTTCTGAAGACTGCAAGGCTTGCGATAACCATCATCACTTTGTTGAAAGAACAGAGCCAGGCCTCAGAGCTTTCATTTTCAGATGTCATCAAGAAAGTTTCCGAGTTCGAAATGAATCATCCAGCTTATATTTCTTCAAATCCTCTAGGCCAGTAGATATTGCAAAAGCTTTTATGGGGTCCAGGCTTTCAGAACTATCGCCATCTTTTTTATGTTTTCCCATTCAAAGTTTAGGGGAAGATCCACCTTTGCTTAATATTGTGCCATTATTACCGAAGTCACCAAACATGTTGCATGCACCAAGATCTTCTGGACGCTTTTCTGGTGTGCCTTAGCTTTCTGAGAATCTCTATATGACTCCCAAGATCTCTTCGAAGGTCTGCCATATATAGTATGGCTCAATCTCCTTATACCAAAGCTCATTCCACAGCCATCCGCAAGGTCTGTGGTTTAGAAGATCATAGTTCTACTGTTGTAACTCGGCAGTTCTATTTTATTTGTTCTTTCATCCAACTTTTTAGTTTTCATATTTCAGGGTGCTGAGCCTTCTGATGATGCCTATGCTGGCTCCCTACAATCTCACTGGACACGAGTGTTAAGCAGGTGGGTCCTTTTCCTGATGTGGATGAAATGTTTTCCATTATTCTATTTTCATTTTGTTGGTGCTACCTTTTGTGAATTTTAACGTCTCAATGAAATCTCCCTATGAACTGTAAGATGACCAACTGTCACTATGGTCTGAGTAATAGCACTCCCACATCATCTCAGTTCGAGGGGAGGGGTAGTTCCAACTGCGTGATGGATCCCCCATTACAGATTTGCTCAATGACAATGAAATGGATGAGCTATTTCCACAGTTTGGTCTGCTGCAGGATGGAATCTGACATTGCATCAACTACTTGCCTAAGGGGATCAGTGAAGCTTTGCCTCTTGGAGCAACTGTTTTTTTCTTTTTTTTTCTAGTGTCATTTTTCCTATCTTGCTGTGTAAATCTTTTTGAGTGTTTTGTCAAATTTAGAAAAAAAAATACGCCTTTTTTTTTCATGAATTAAGTTAGTAAATAGTTGTATTAACTGCATAGTAAATGGAGCTGATGTCATTGTCTCTTAAAAAATTGGTAATCTTGAAGTTAATTGGTTTTACTGCATCACGATATTCCTTTATATAGAAGTATTTGTTTCTCTTTGTTGCTTTGTTGTTGGTAGCCTAATCATGCTTTAAGAGGTTGAGGTTCTGATGAATGGTATCAGCCCATGTCTTCCCAAAAACTTATAAGAAAATTTATAACTGAATATATTCCTCAAGAAATATGCAGCTGCACATACTTTTACCTTTAGAATTGTAGTATCGGGAGTTGGTGACGCAAGCTCCTACATAGATACATACATCTGATCATCCCCCCCCCCCCCCCCCCCCCCCCCCTCACACACACACTACTAATAGTGTTAGACAAAAAAATATTATATATATATTGAAAATGTTAAAGGCTTATAAGTAGCGTTCTAAAGGATGCGGGTTCAAGTCACAGAAACAGTCTCTTTAAAATGAAGGTAAGGCTGCATGCATCTTGTCATCTCCAGACCCCGTTATGCGGGAGTCTAGTACACTGGGCCGCCTTTTTTTAAATATTTTTTGAAAATGTTAACTATAAATTAATTAATAAAGGAAGATTACAAAAATAAGTTTGAAGGAAAAACAAAAAAGAAAAATGAAGAACAGCAATGAGAAAAGAGAAATAAGGTACATGAGCATTGTACCTTAGCAGAAGTAAATTACAAAATAATATCCTCTCAAGGGGATATCCTTTCAAGGCATAGGCGAAATAGTTAGCTGAAATTTATTTGCCTAGGCCTTAGCCATGAGGGAAACAAAAAAAGAATGTTTGACCTACCATACCAAGGAATGGGAACTTCTGGCATGTGTAGCTCTTCAATTACTCTGTATGCTAGATTCAATGGACTTTAACTCCACAAGCTAATGTTGTCGTTTATTTTTATATCGAAGCACAGGTCTTACAGCGAACCTGTTCAGTCTTAGATGATGATTTTGGATCTATTGGCCCCGTATGTAAAATTCGTCCGAAGTCTGGTTTGATGTCTCCTTCAAAGTATCATATACCTGTAAGTCCTGTCCCCAGCCCACAGACACCAGTTGCCTCTTACTATGTTTGGGGGTCTATAGCAACAATTTGAAGCATCTTTCATTAGATGGACCTAAACACACTATTTCAAAGTTACAGGCTGCAGAAAAGGGAGATAATAAGCTTTCTACGAGTAGTTCCGCTTCTGTTCCTAATCAGTCCAGTAAGATAGCCATGAAAATATTGCAGCAGCTCGATTAGTTTGTGCCTTCTCCTGATGAGAAATTACCGGAGTCAAAGGTAGCTATTGTCCCAAATAAGTTGAATATTGGTATGTCAATTGGTCAGCCTTTCAAAAGCCCAGAGAACGAACATTCGCCCGGTTTGCAGAATGCACAACGTAATGGTACTTTTTGGATGGTTTGAGAGGGACCCAGTTACCTGCCTTGGGAAATTCTGTCTGGATTGCGAGAGAGAGTTGAAGTGAATGGCCTCTAAAGACTGTTGACATAGGAATCAGATCATCTGTGGCTGATAGTGTGAAAAACACAGTTAAAGGAAACCTTGTCTGATGCAAGGCCTGTGGACTCTGTTATACTTGGTTGTACTGCCAATCTGCCACTAAACAAAAGACCATTCCAGATGAGTGCACCTGGTGGCTTGTAATGTTCTTCTTCCTCCATGTTTTATCCAGCAACTTGTACAGTCAGAATACCTTTTTTTTTTTAATTTCTATATTTACCTAATTGATATGATGCTAACTCGCATGTTCTAAAAAAATGTGGCCAAGTTGATCTATTCACCTGCAGTATTTAATCATGTTTTTCTCCCTCCATAGTTTATTAAGTAAATTGTATGATCAGAAATAAGTTGTTTTTTTTTTAATTTCTAATTTGATTTTAATATTTGGCCAAGTTGATCTCCTATTCAGCTGCAGTATGTAATAATGTCTTTTCACCCTCCTTTGTGGTTTATTAAGTAAATTGTATTATCAGAAATAAATTTGTTTCTTATTTCTAATTTAAATATGATGCAGCCAAAATCGATTTCTGATCTCACCCTGTTCGTCTGCAAGAAAATAAATGCTGTTTCCATGGAAAAGAGGAGGATTACTCACCTAGATAGCTGGATAACCAGCTGTGGATCTTCAATCTAATGGAGATTATTCAATGCAGGGAGAAGCAAAGGAGAGATAAAATAAAATTTTATTCAAAATAATGAGTGAGCTGAATAGAACACTAGGGCTGGACATTGCAGTATGATGCTTAAATGCTGTCTAAAACCACTTCAAACTCTGAAACACATCTTAACCCTTGTTCAAAGCACTAAAGCAATAAAAACCCAAAGTAGTAAAGTCCGTGCTAGAATCAAATGACTCGTAAATTAAAGGAAGAAAATAAAATTACAGGAAGAAAATAAAAAAAAAAAAGAACGTTGCTGGATGCTGCTGGATGTCTCATATTGTAGAGTGTGTGGGGCCCATGTGGGCCACCTGTTGGGTTGAGAGGGCCCATTAGATCCAAGCTTACGCAGGGCAACCATAAGGGCTGGATCAGTTTGGTGGTTTGGGCCCATAAGGAGCCTGATGAATAAGCCAACCAAATTTGATATACTGACGGGAATTCTGGGCTGGGCCGGGTTGGTTTCAGGTCAGGTCATGACCTATCTGTGACCTGCAGCCTGCTGGCCCCTCTTTCTAGTTGTATATTCAAATCAGATTCTATCTATTAAATTTAACATATATATATAGAGGATTGTCTACGAGATCCATTTATCCTACTTGTGCTCGATCAGAATTCAGAAGCCTCCAAAAAGAAAAATGCCTGGTCCACTTGTTCTTGATCATCACTGATGGATGCGTGCTGATTTGTACCATGATATGATGATAACTCACTTGTTCTATGAATATTTGGCCAAGTGGGTCTCATATTCATTTTTTGTTTCTCATTATAAAATTGAAGTTCAGATTAATTCTAAACCTTAAAATTTTCTCTCAAAACATAGCTGAGTTGCCCTGACTTGGTTGAATTTCAAGCGAAGTCAGTTTGCAAAAGATTTAATACTGAAATTGTTTGGTTTGCACTCTTTTTAATTAAGAAATTGCTAGTTATATGAATATTTAGTTTTTACTTTTAACATAGTTAAAGGGGCCCAGCCTTTTCTAGATCATTCTTAAGCCTTTTAATAAAGTACATTTTTTTATACCATCTAACAGTAACAGTTAGATGAGTGCATATTTTGATGACTGCCCTGACCGGCTGACCTCTTTAGATTATTTTTAAACCCTTAAAGTGCTTTTTATTTCTGTGATTTGATCAGATGGTGAAAATAATCTTTGAGTGTAAATTTGCTGGGTGCCAAATTATGCACTGCTGTGCATGCGTGTTGGGGTGGGAAAGAGTGAATCACTGGCTCATGACTCATGACTCTGACTTGATTTGGCAAGCCAACTTGTCAAGTTATGGCACTCTTTTTTAATGCATAAATGTTTTTAGATAATTATAAGAAAGTCTAACGATATTGTTTATTGGATGTCTTTCCGTGCACAAAATACCTTATACATAGTGATGAGTACAGTGAAAAAAGTTTGATTCTTAGATTTGCGATAAATTCAAGCCCCCTGTTGTCTGCTGTCTGATAGGTAATCTCTTTGGCTTTATTATATTTTTATTTTTATTATTTTTATAATGAAAAGTATCTCTCGCTAACTCAACCCATAGGCCTTTGGCATTCGGTTTGAGAGTTACTCTAGTTTTGATGTGCAATGACTATTTCTTGGAGAATATATATATGACCGTACACATATTACCTGGCTAACGTAAGGGGCGAGAGTTAAACTCTTGGGAGAGCAAACTCAAGGCTCAAACCAACTGAGCTACCGCCTTGATGGCTATTACATTTGACTAGGGCCAATTATGGTAAGTTTCATATAGATCCAAATTTAACTGGAGGAGATCTATGTCAGCGATCGTCCATGTAGCACTGGAAGGGGACTTCATTTTTACGGTACTAGGAACTCGTGGTGCTTGCTGCTTTGTGTTGATACCAACTAATAATTAAGGATGTCTTCAATATATTT
Organism: Sextonia rubra; assembly: GCA_037013555.1. Lineage (NCBI taxonomy): Eukaryota > Viridiplantae > Streptophyta > Magnoliopsida > Laurales > Lauraceae > Sextonia > Sextonia rubra. The sequence goes on from JASUAD010000027.1 coordinate 3,474,075, forward strand.
GCCCAATGGCAGCTTCATAAGAGGCTTGATGGCTTAATGCCCATGATGAGTGGTAAGATCTTTGACATAGAATGTTGGACTGATGTTCATCTCGGATGAAATGTTTGGCACAAACTATAAAACTTTATCTTTATATTTCTGAATGGGCCTGCACTTCTTAGATCTTGCGTCTTATAGGTGCCTCCCAAGACTGCTCCACCTTCATCCTGACCATTACCATTCACCTTTCCTGAATTTAAAAGAATGTCATTGGATATTTTCTTGTTGCTTTTAATTTCGTTGCTTGTGGCAGCACTTCTTTAACTCATTATGAAATCATTCATTTGCCTTTCAAAATGTTTAGCAGCTTCATTAGGCCACCAAGGCAAAATAGAGGGGAGATGCAAGGCTGGGTTTATTTGAAAATCGGCCTCACGCCAAACTCTAATTTAGGAGGCAAAAGAAAACTTGAAGAGGACTAAAAAAAAAAAACTTAAGGGAAGATTCCAAAAGCTTCAATTTTCATTATTACCAAACATTCTTTGTAAGCCAAGAGGTTTTACGTCATTATAAATGAAAAATAACCTAAATCTAATATGGACCATCCAACATATTGATGCAAAATGGTAAAGTGATCGCGTATAACTCTAGATAGTTATAGGAGCACGAAAAGAACTATACCACACATGATCTGTGTTGTGATTTACTGAACATCACCCATTGTGCACATCCATCAATCACAAAATCAATAAGAACAAACCACACATAAGAAGAGACACGAGATTTATGTGGTTCACCCAACAGGGCTACGTCCACGTGCACAGAGACGATCATCTTCACTATGACAAGTAAAGTACATAGAGACTCTCGATCTCTCACATCATCTCACCTACGTGGTGTGGGAACACCACGGGCAAGAGAACTCTCACCTATCTTCAGTGTGCAAGATCTAGGGTTACAGACTATACATATATAGTCTCCGCTTTCTTGGCCACCAAGAAAGCCCCGGTACAATTACCAAAATACCATTGACCTTAAACCAGTCCCTGGCAAACCCAGTGGACTCATCCGGCTAAACCGGAATACAAGACATAAACCCAACAATCTCCACCTTGGCTTGAATTCCGCACAACTCAAGTTACTATGAGATAAAACCGGCAATGTCTTCACGTACCTTGCTGAGTGGTACGTCACTGTACCAACGATGCAGTCTTCTTCAACATTTTGACTTGTTGAACCAGCACATGAACTTTGAGCAAAGTTCATCTTCTCGTCAAACTCCACCTCGAACTTAAAGCTCGAAACCATTGACGAATCTGAGTGATTTTGATGAATCACTCACCATTCTGCCCCATCTTCAACATCACTATGAAAATCCAATCACCACAAGCATGCAAGAAAAACAGATCGGGAATACATGTTCAAATGACTTCACAATTGCAGAAACCTCTGCCTCCGAGCGGTAAAAAAACTCCATTTAACCGGGCCACCGATCAATCAAACATATGTTTGACGACTACTGACACATCAGCTCCTCATTGCTGCTTTTCCGGCTTTGCTCTGGCAAGATGAATAACATCACATACGATCCAGAAAGCATGTGAACCCTAAATGAACAACTTCGTTTGAATCAGCAAACCCTTTGCAACTGGGCCGGCGACCCCTATTATTGAGTTTGCAATAATAAACAGGTCGAGTAGACCCGATTCTAGCCTGAATCCACATCTGTTTAGATCTCCTCCAGATTTCTGCATCAAGTTGTAGATCTCATTAACACGAGCACGCTGGAAGAAACGGATCTGAAATCCGACTCAGGATGGCTCCGATATCGCAGAAACAAGTTTCTACGCTCCAATCGGTCAAACCTCCTCCTTGACTATCAAACAGCCAATCACCCTCTTTCACTGCGTAGATCTGCTCGAAACGAGTCCGTAGGCGTAAACGGATCTCCGATCGGACATCGAACGATCAAGATATCGCAGAAACAATTTCAGCCGTTGAAACTGGTCAAACATGACTTTGACCATACCTTCGCTGACGTCGGCTAACGTCAGACTGCAATGCTGACCCTGACTGGGCTTCCACAACTGGTCCAGGTCCACCCGACCCGAACACGCATTGAACCTACTTCAGTGCACTGGGCTGGACTCTACGAACATGGGTCGGGTTCTACCCGACTCGGAACGAACTTGGAACTGCTGGATTGAACTGCTGGGTTGGGCTTCCTGTACATGGACCAGGTCGACCCGACTCGACCAGCACTCGTGCTGCTGGACTGGGCTGCACCACAGGTTGGGTCGAAACGACCTAACCCGAAACTAGAACCCGGAACCTGCTATCCTGGGCTTGTTCTCCACGGTGGGTCAGGTCGAAACGACTTGACCCGAACCCAAAAAAACCCAGAACCTGTGTCGTCTTCCTCACGCAACTTCCTTGTTCTACGTTCTGCAACTGAAAATGGACACCTGCGTGTCGTCTTCGGCGACGGTCTGGCGACCAGCGGTGGCAGGAAACAGCTGGTCCGGAGAGGGGGACGGCGACGGCGTCGGCGATCGGGGGCTCGCAGCGGCAACCGGTAAGTGCATTTTTTTTTTTTCGGTCTTCCTCTTTTCGAGAATTCCGGTAGGCTTTCTTTTTCCAGAAAATCCGGCAGCCTATTCTCTTCTCCAACGACAATCTGTAGCCAAAACCCAACCAAAGAAGAGAACCCTCTTCTCTGTTTCGAATCTGCAGAAACCCAGATCTTCTCTGTCTTGTTCTTCCACCAACACGATCACAGATCTGATTTGCTTTGATACCAATTGTTGTGATTTTCTGAACATCACCCGTTGTGCACATCCATCAATCACAAAATCAACAAGAACAAACCACACACAAGAAGAGACACGAGATTTACGTGGTTCACCTAAACAGGGTTACGTCCACGGGCACAGAGATGATCATCTTCACTATGACAAGTAAAGTATATAGAGACTCTCGATCTCTCACATCGTCTCACCTACGTGGTGTGGGAATACCACGGGGAGGAGAGCTCTCACCTCTCTTCAGTGTGCAAGATCTAGGGTTACAGACTATACATATATAGTCTCCGCTTTTTTGGCCACCAAGAAAGCCCCGGTACAATTACCAAAATACCCTTGACCTTAAATCAGTCCCTGGCAAACCCAGTGGACTCATCCAGCTAAACCGGAATACAAGACATAAACCCTACAATCTGGAGCTAGCAGCTGTCGTGTTCACTTTGAAACTTTGGCGACACTATCTATATGGCAGAAAGTTTGAGGCTCACTCAGATCACCATAGTTTACAGTATTTGTTTGAGCAGCATAATTTAAATATGAGGCAATGGAGATGGCTTGAGTTCATAAAAGACTATGACTTCCCTATCAAGTACTATCCAAGAAAAGGGAATGTGGTAGCAGATGCTCTTAACAGGAAGACAATGAGTCTCAATGTCTTATTGAGCTCAGCATTGTTCATAAAAGATAAATTCAAAGACATGCCTGTAGAACTAAAATTAGTTGATAATTTGGTAATATTTGCAAGTACTGTTATCTTGCAGCCTAAAATAATTCAAGCAATCAAGGATAGACAATTTGAAGATCTCGATCTGGTGAGGATTAAAGATCATATAGTAAATAGACCAGATTTCTATCTAGAAGATAGTGTTCTGTATTTCAAAAACAGATTGTGTATACCGGCTCATGATATATTTCAAAAAAAGCCTAATGACAGATGTACATTATGCCAGATATGCAATGCGCCCTAGTAACACGAAGATGTACTGGATTCTAAAGAATTGATTTTGGTGGAATAATATGAAATGATAAATAGTAGGCTTCGTGGCTAGGTGCCTTACATGTCAGAAGGCAAAAGTTGACCAGCAGAGACCTCCTGGATCGTTGTATTCATTGCATATTCCTTAGTGGAAATATAAGCATATTACGATGGATTTTGTCTCCGGTTTACCTCCTACAAGTAAAAAATATAATGCAATTTGAGTGATTATGGATAGACTGACAAAATTAGCTCATTTCATTCCTTTCAAGAAGCGTATAACATTTTTTGAGATGGCCAAGAAGTTTGTGAATGAGATTATAAGATTGCATAGTACGCTAGTGCCAATAGTTTTAGATAGCAACAATAGATTTGTTTAATCTTTTTGGAAGACTTTTCAAGAAGCTATGGATACCAAACTCAGTTTCAGTAGCACATACCATCCACAAATTGATAGGCAGTCTGAACGCACTATTCAGACGTTGGAAGACATGTTGCGTGCTAGTGTTCTAAACTTTGACAAAGAATGGGATCGGCACTTATCATTATGTGAATTTGCATATAACAACAGCTTACATGAAAGCATTAGCATGACTCCATTTGAAGTATTGTATGGACATAAATGTTAAAGTCCAATTTGTTGGGAAATAGTCATAACTAGAAGTTTCCATGGACCGACTATTATCGCTGAAATGACTAAAAAGGTGCAAAAAGTGATTGAAAATTTGAAAGTTGCTCGTTCAAAATAAAAGAGCTATGTTGATACTCGTGGAAGAGACTTGGAGTTTCAGATTGGTGATTTGGTCTTTCTAAAGGTTTCTCCTATGAAAGGTATAATTCGTTTTGGTCAAAAAGGAAAGGTGGCCCCAAGATATGTTGGCTCGTTTGAAATTAGAGCAAAATTGGTGATTTGGCCTATAGGTTAGCACTTCTTGTTGAATTCTCCGGAGTTCATGATGTGTTTCATGTCTCCATGCTCCGTAAGTTTGTTCAAGATCCTACCCACGTCATTTGGTATGATGATATTCAGATATTTTACTGGATGCGTCATACGTTGAGCGCCCGCTCCATATTGTAAGAGCAAGAGCAAATGTTGCATACGAAGACTATACAATGGGTCAAAGTGCTTTGGAAACATCATGGTCCTGACGAAGCAACATGGGAACTAGAAGACCAAATAGTTCGACAATATCCTAACCTCTTTACGCAGGTATGTTTCATTCAGAGAACAGAGAACTGAATGATTCCTAAGCGGGAAAGGATATAACACTCCAACCCTAATCAACATGCTTAACGACTAAAGCTAATGACCATCGAATTAGGATAGAGTTAACTTTTTTTGTCTTAGTAGGTCATGTTTAGGTCATAGATAAGTAGTTATATTGAGTTTAACCTTAATTAGGTAGTGAAAGCCCTTTTTCGTAATTGTCTATTTTATGGTTTCAAGTCATTCATGCATCATATTGACACCATAACATGTGTCTCATCACACTCGTTAACTTTCATACATAACTCAAATACATTTGAATTCGTTTGTGATAGTTGGACCTTTATTTGACTTAAACTGAAATTACCTCATAATAGGGACTTTCTTATAAATTTCAAAAAACTATTCTGTATATAAAGAGCCACTATTCCTAATTGAGATCTTTTCTCTCTAATACTCTTTTTACCCTAAGACTCCTATGTTTCTTTCCTCTATCATGATTTTCTCATCATATCTAGAGATTTGATGTTTGCATGTGTGATTAGATGTTCATATTAGGATCTTCAGTGTCTTCTAATCTACTTACAAGCTGTGAAGTAAAGAATTCAAGCAGCTTTTTCTTTTAATTGATTTCTAATGGTAAGACCTGTTTTTCTTTCCACAAGATTTTTGTTTAAAGAGTGAGGAAGACTCTTCCTGTAAGCACGTACTCACCTCCTTCCTCATCCCCTACATGCATACCATTTTTAAGTTCAGGAATTGGGTGTGTCATCTTAAGTTGAGCCAAAAGTAAGAGAAGTGATTTGAATTCTAATCCAATCCAAGTATAAGTAAATTTTGGTTTACTACATGTTGATATATTATGATTCTTATAATTCCAATGAATTCTGTGCATTCAACCCTAATGTTCCAAAGAGTGTAAACTCTACCGTATGATATCCTAGTGTTCTCAGTTTTCTCTAAACTCTGTTGTATGAAAAAGTTCAGTATTTCTGATGTAGTATGAGATAAAGTATTAGGGATAACAAAAGATAACCGAATGAAATAAATGAAATAGGTAGGGAATACCTTTGCTTCAGAAATTTGCTTCAAACGTTGAAATTGCTTCAGAAATTTGCTTCATACGTTGAAATTACTTCAGAAATTGAAGCTTACCACCAAGCTATAAAGATGTTACGACTCACGATCCAGAGAACAAAAATCTCAGGTTTTCTTCTACGGCTAGGCCTAAGCTAAGCCGTATAATCTGCTACGGCTAAGCCGTAGCTAAGCCGTGGCTCAGCCATAGGTATATAAACGGCTAAGTTGTAAAAGAAAAGATGATTAAACCATAAATACGGAGAAAGTTTTGGGTACCTACGGCTACGCCGTGGTGCAACTTACGGCTAAGCCATAAGTTACCCACGGCTAAGCCGTACAGTCATTGAAACGTAGGAAAAATAGATACTATATGAGACCTTGTAGGACCTTAGTTATTGGATCCTTTTTTACCCTACGTACCTTCCCAATGGAGAAATGAAAGATCATGAAAAGTTTTAAGCGCTGAGACTTATTCATGTGATGTTATCCAATTGTTAAGCACCTCCCAATGGGTGTTGGTTTAAGGGACTTCAATACACATTCCTGACACAATGTAACACCAAAAAGAGACAACTGTGTATCGAATAATTTAAAACTACATCATCATGCATGGTTAGAAACAATGGATAACTAGCTTAGGTGTCGTTTGTTAATTTCACATGTGATGTGAAAATGCGTTGCATATGTAAATGATTCACATGTGAGTCATTTACATATGTAAATGACTCACATGTGAAAAAGAATTCATTGTTTGTTATTTTCACACCTCTTTCAATGTGAATCTTTATTGTACCAATGGTTTATACGTCTTTTTATAGTTTTTTGCAAATTTTGAAAAATCCATAATGAATCAAGTGATGATATTTAATATTATAAGCATTGTTGGCCTTTTGAAGAAGATTAACGGTTTGGATTAGCAAAAAGAGGTCCACAAAAATTAGAATTGAAGATCAAAAGGTCTATCATTTTTTGTAAATATCTCACAATATATGCAAGATCAACGGTTGAAATTTGATCTACTACTCCTGTTTGATCTTTTAAAGAGACTCAACGGTTCAGATCTTGAATTTGACTCTATGATGATCCAGAAATTTGAAAAAAGTGGACTGCCTGTTCAACACTATGTAACAATAGTGTTTGCATCCAATGGCTGATATGTTTTTTGAAGATATTTCAAGATCCATTTTGAATCAGCTCCTGAAATTTGACCGCATAGCTGAAAATGGCCTTTTGAACAAGATGAACGGTCCGGATCGTGAAAATGGGCCCCAGGAAAATCCAGAATTGACGATTAACGGTCAGAATTTACGCATAAATATCTCACAATTTAAGAAGATCCAACGGCTGAAAATTTTTTTCATAGCCGTTTTGGCCTTTCTAAACACTCTGGACGGTTCAGATCTTGATTGTGACCACCAGAAAATTAAAAAAAAAAAAAAGGCGTCCTGGGCGTTGAAGCACTGTAGCAGCGCCTTTTGGGTGTTGCTGTGTAACCGATTCACACCTGATTTGGTGTGTAATGGAAAGCCCCTTTTCCCATACATTTTACACATCAAATTCATATCTAATTTACACATCACATGTGTAAATGTTGCAAACAAACATAAAATGTGTGAAACCATTTCCCATGTGTAGTGTTTACATATGTAAATGGGAAAAACAAACGACCCCTTAGGGCTAGCTAGTAAAACTACCTTGATTCCACTAAATGGATTTGAATTGTATAGCATATTGGCTTATCAGTATTGACTTCTATTAGTTCAATACCGATAAGCCAATACAAGAAACATGCAATTCATTCATGTAATTCATTTCTTGATATACATTTTATCATGAAATTGACAATGAATTGAGTAAGAATGAATTACACGAATGAATTGTATGTTTCTTCTATTGTATTGTTTTCAAGAAATGAATTGCATGAATTACTCAAGTTTAAGGATATGAATGAATCGAAATGGTCTGGCTCTACTCAAACTAAGCTTTAGGATACCCGACGAGGTTGACTTTGGTGTAAGATGAACGGTGCCGCTGCAGTGTGCTATTTTGGAGCTTCCAGACTCCATGTACGAGAGTCCATTCATAGCTTGACCCGGTCAATGATATTCTCGACGCAAAGATCCCTAAAGAGAGAATATGCCAAATGTAGTGACCAAATAGTAAAGTATTTCTATTATTTGATTCTTATAGCATGACTACTCAATTGCACAATATATCTAGTATACTGAATTGATCTCTATAATCACATGTAAATGATTCTTGTAGATACAATGTGTGATACCTTAATGGTACTTATGCTTTGTTGAATAGTCTTATTCATTAGTTGTCTATGGTGTTACAGGCTCAGATCCTGCTTCCGATCTTGCGAAGATCGAGAAGACTCCAGAGGAGACTTTCGGGAACCCCTTCGATCTAGACGAGTGGACAGCGGATCATCTCTGATTGATCCATCATGGAGTGTGCAAAGAGCACATTTGGTCTTCTTTTGGGATATAACTACAGTTAGGGTATTATGAATTGTATTAGTTTTATTATGTCATGTATGGTTCATGATCCCTTGTATGTTGAAACTATGTCACTCTTACATACGGTTCAGGAACTTTCTTTCCTTTTTGTACAGTTACAACTCATGTTCATATTGTATCATGTTATATAGATGTATAATATTTTGGTTTAAACTATCTTGTTTCATGAATGATACTCATAGGCTTCTGCGTTTGAATGCTTGGACAGATGTCCATTACAAGCATCTCACCCGTGTAAGTAATGTGACTCTCCCTTGTGTAATTCCGTTTAGACTTGAGTCCAGGTGCGTATTATACAAGAGTACGTGTGTCACTAGTTGGGGCAAATCCTTATACCCAAATTCTTAAGCTCGGGTTGTGACACGTAGCCAATCCATGTCTAAGCCGTAGGTTACCTACAACCAAGCCGTAGGCTAAATTACGGCTGAGCTGTATCTACGGGGAAAAATTGTAAAGCCACGGCTAAGCTGTGGGCTATCTACGGCTAAGCCGTAAGAACCTTGAAAACTTCAGAAAATTCGGGACATTTGTAACACTCCGATCCCCTTTGAGCCGGATTAGTGGCTCATTAGTGTGTTTTTCTGTTGTTTTATTCTTTTGGACTTGGTTTTGGGCCTTGGATAGGTAGTTGAGTAACCTTTGACCTGAGATAGGTAGTTCTAAGCCCTTTTTCGTAATTTTGCTTTTGCTTTGCTTGCATCATCTTTGCATCATCTTGGTGTCAGCACGTGTATTTTGTTGAGCTCGTTATATTCCATAACTGTGTAGATCCGTTCGGAGTCAATTGGAGAAGTTAGACCTTCGTGTGACTTGAACTGTAAATAGTCAGAACTTTTCGGACTTTGACTTAAACTTCCAAAACTATATATATATATATATAAGGGTCAGCTTCCAGATGTCCAACTCCTTGCCCATTTGTCTTCATCGTTGCATGCAAGAAGATCTCCAGGAGAAGCTCCCTCCACGTCCATTTTTCTTCTTCTCAACTTCTCTTCTCTTCCTCACTTCCGGTTTGTGTGAGTGTGACTTGGGTTCTTCCTCTTTTCTTCTCATCTCTGTCTGTGTTTGTGGCTTGGTAAGTGGGTTCTTCCCAATTCTTTCTTCTTCATCTCCAATTGCACCTCTCTTTCTCTATGCTGGGTCTACATCTCATGCATGGTTTATTTCTTTGATTTGTCTTGATCTTAGTTGATTTGGAGCTTAATTCAGTGGTTTGTCAGGATTTGAGGCAAGTATAAGTACAGGCTTTGTTAACACATATGGGTGTTTTGTTTGATTGCTTTGATTTCCATCTTCTTTAGTAGATATGATGTTTACAGCCAATTTTTGTGAATTTGGAACCTCTGTAGCTTGTTTTGTTAAGCTTCTGTACCGAATTTCAGTTTCTGTAACTATCCCGAATTCGTGTTCTGTATTGTACGGCTAAGCCGTAAGTTTCTACGGCTCACATTCCAGAGACTTGAAATTTCACTTTTGTTCTACGGCTAGGTTACGGCTAAGCCGTAAATTGTCTTACGGCTGAGCCGTAAGCTAGCCGTGACCCAACCGTAACCCAGCCGTGGATTAAATCTCTGATCAGTCGAAACTTTCCAGAGACAGTGTTCCTACGGTGTGGCTACAGCTAAGCCGTGAATTGCTACGGCTAAGCCGTATACTAACTGTAGCCCAGCCGAAAAAGGTATCAGATCAGAGGTGGAAGATGACCAGTTTAGTTGTGTTTTGAATGGAACCAAGGTGAAGCCGTAGTGCATATTACGACGAGCGCGTAAGATGTCTTCGGCTCAACCATAGGTCCCTCATGGCTAAACCGTTAGGCATGGCAATTCTGAATATAACTTAGGATAATGGTGAGACTTGTAGGGCTCAAATACAGGTTAACCACCCGCGTAAACCGGCCCAATGGATTCTTTGGATCGCATGAATAGTCTGTTAGGCTGTGACTTATTCATGTGAGCGTTGATCACTGTTAAGCACCTCCCCATGGGTGTTGGTTTAAGGGACTTCGATGCACATAAGGACTACATTGCAACACTAGGATGGCAACGGTGCAGCGAATAACTTAAAACTACATCAACATGCAAGGTTAGTGACAGTGAACAACTAGATTAGTATTGGTTTGTAATGAACCTTGACTCCGTATTAATCTGAGATGCATTGCATATTGTTTATAGTTCTGCCCTCTGTTCTGCCAATCTATGTATATGCATTCCGCAGTCATTTTGCTTTCGTTTTGTATATCCGTTTTATTCTTCGTTCTGCACTAAGCTTGATCTATGCTGTGCTTTGACTTAATCTATGTTCTGATCTGTATTTTGGCTATGCTTTGTATGTTTCTGACTTTGTATATTTTGGGTATTCCCTGATGGCTCTGCCCAGAGGTTAATACGTGAGGATAAGATCCGGTCTTTGTCATCGGTGAGTCCAAAGCGGATAATCTCCCTTTCTATGGATTTGATTTGATTGGTATTAGTCTGGCTCTACTCAGCCTCAGCCCTAGGATGCCCGACGGGGTTACCTTTGGCTTAGATCTCTGTATCTCTATAACTGCAGTGTCGCTTTGTCTTGGGACCCCGGAACCCAGGAAACTGAGACCCACTTGTACCCTTGGCCCGGTCAGTGGTGTTCTCATCTGCTCTGCTTTGCTCTCTATTGGAGAGAACATGGTTAACGTAGTAGCCACTTAGTTCAGTATTTCTCTGCTTTGATTCAAGTAACATGCTTTAATTCTATGCACGATTTGCTTAGCATACCAAGATGAAACTCTGAAATTACTATTCTGTCCTTATTCTATTTGATACTATGAGTGTTACACCCCTGTTACTTATATTTGCTGGATCGTTGTATTCATCGTGTTGTCTGTGGTGTTGCAGGCACAGATCCCTTGCCCGACTCCACGGCGGTCGAGGAGGCTGCAGGGCCAAGTGTAGAGGCACCCTCCGGTCTGGCAGAGTGGGCCTGATCACCTCTGCCGAGTGCGTGCATGCATATCAGTGGCCTTTTGTTTTGAGTTGGTTTTTGAGATTTTGTATTTTGGGCTCTTTGGACTTTGGACTTTGTACTCTGTATAATTGTGCATCTTTATTTTGTTGTGTACTCAGACTTGTACTTGGTTTTCATGTATGGTATTTCGCTTTGACTTTCCGTTCCGTATTTGTTTTCCGCATTGTTTTGGCTTCCGCTATTTTCCTTGTTGCTTGCTATGATATGTACAGCTTCCGCGTACGCTTAGTTCGCACGTGTTAGATCCTTTGTGTATGTGCATCTGGACTGGGTTTGGATGCACGTGCACGGGAGTACGTGTGTCACTGGTTTAGCTTTTCGCTAACCCCCGATTTCTGGGCTCGGGTCGTGACAACATTTGGAAAGATCATGTAAGGCCATAGAAATGGTGGCCTTACCTCAAATAATTAGCCCAAAGGTAATTAAATACTAAGAAGGAATAGTGTTAAGCTGTCACTCATTTTCTCATAAATTTTCGGTTTTTTCCCGATGTCACATCATAGGTGTTGGCATAAGAAGTGGTGTACATCGCCTACATAATGTAATATTAAGATTTTGGTAACATATTAATATCGGACATTTTATGAATAAGCCATATTGAATGACTAAGGAAACATAGATTGTCTTAGCATAGGGTTAGTTAGTAAATAACTTTGTTAACCTCTCAAATCAAATGCATTCATATTTTTTACATAAACTTTGCCTCAACATGATTTAATCATATACCCATTCTTTCTGGTGAACCTTGAGGCAAGATCAGAGACGGAGCTTCTACTGAGCGTGAGCCTATGAGCCAAGACAGGGGTAACTAAGGTTAAAAGAGTTTGAGCTCTATTGGCTCATTTAATTGTACATTGTTCGATTATTAGACACTCTATTTAATTCTGACTTTTACTAGTTGAATATGATCTCCAGACCGATATATGTTTCTGTATAAGAATGAGTCGATCGCTACGTACGATAAGTATGAATGATATGAATTATGATCAATCTTGATACATTGAATTTGGCACCACTTAGCTTGTCCTCATAGGAGGTTCGACTAGACCGAATAAAGGTATTCAATATGTTATATACTGCAGTAGTTATATGAAGAGTTGGTCGGTGCTCTTAGAGTAGCTAGATAGTCTTGGTCCGACTGCTAGTTGTTTCTCATCGTACGATATGCTCTCTTTATAGATAGAAGATAGTCATATGGATGTCAATTAGTATGTGATTATCTTTCCATATATGATTCTCTATTCATGCTTATTCCCATGTACAACATGCCCAGTTTTCGTCATTGCTTTCTTTTAATCATTATGGTTTTTTTTTAAATTCGATTGATACATTATAATAGTCTTATATATTCTTATATTTGCTTAACCGTCGTGTTAACAGTGCTACTCTTGGTGTTACAGGTATAGAATCCAATGCCGGTACGGCAGTCGACACGCCCTTGGAAGGAACCACAATGGTACCTTGGGGTATAGATGAGTGGAGCGAAGATGATGTTTTCTACTAGTCATCCTACGTAGCACGTTACATAGTTCTTTTGGGTTACTTGGGAGTAGCCATAGTTGGACTTGTGGATAGATCATGCCATTATTATCATACTATTTTGGAGTCATTAATTGATAGACATGTATTTTGGATTTATCTATGTTTATGAAACCTTAATATCATGTGCATGTAGATGTTTTAATTAATAGACCTTGGTTTATATTAACGAATGAATATGGTTTTATTAGTGTCTATGATATGTACAGGTGAATTCTCTAGGTTTCCACTTAATTATTAAATTGATTGTTACGTGTTTACAGATCTTCCTCACCCATACCTGTGGAACCACCGTTGTGGTAGTTCGTACGTGTCTTGACATGGCATGGATTGCCACGGGTTACGTGTCCCGCGTTTCAAAATCTACATTAATCCTCAATTCTCAAGTTCGGGGCGTGACAATAACATCAAATGGTGCTATTGCATGTGAATAGTGAACTGCAAAGGGGAGCACGGTACTTTTGCTTAAAAACCAAGTTTCACATCTAAGCTTAACAAAAGTAGAACTATTCTTATTATTGAAAGATTATTCTAAACAACCATTCTAAAATAAAGGCAACAAATTAGAATTATTCAACTGACCAAGGCAATGATACCAAGTGGTCTGTATATTATTCAAAACACTCAAAGAAAAAGTAAAGAAAGAACTAGAGTAGATAGAACAGGATCCCATATCTAGAAGAAATAACCTATCATGCTTACTCCCCGTCCCATTCACCTTCCTAGTTTGTCGTTCCTGTATAACACAGCCAAAAGAAAAAAATTTAACTGAGCAACTATTATCAGCCAATTGTCCCACAGAAATCAGATTGCAGATAATTTTAGAACAGAATAAACATTAGATAGATAAAAGTGCTAGTTTTGAGGTGTAGGAAGATCTAAAAATCCTATTTCAGAAATTGGAAGGTGATGACCATTTGCAATGGTTATCTTTTCTTGTCCAACAAGTCATTTAGATTTTGTGTCACATAAGTCATATGGTTTTAGGCTCCTGAGTCTAAAAACCATGTTGATGGTATAATAGATATGGACAGGGTTATAGAAGAACGAAATGCAAGAAATGAAGTAGAGGAAAGAGGCAGGCTATTAATACCCATGAAGATAAATGCAGAAATTACAGAAGCATTAATTATTTCCTGAATTTGAGCTAGTGTCATGGAGATAGGGTCTGGTCGAGCTTGAGCTTGAAATGCAGTCTCATTTTGCCTTTGTGAATTATCATTTTTCTTGGCAGGACGAATCCTACATTAGAAATGACATGGCCAATTCTTTTCAGTAGTTGCAAAATAATTTTTTTCGACAATTGCGTGCGACATGCCCAAAGCTTTTGCATTCGAAACACTGGATTCATTGACTACGAGTTATGAGCACAACTGAATTAGTCACTAGGGCATACGTGGTGTAAGGTCCCAACCCTAGATAATTATGATTTATAGTAATTAAATTAGTTTTACTTTAATTAATAAGTTGTTAGGCTAATTGAGCCCAAATCCCTTTGGGTTTGGGTCATGGATAGGTAGTCGGGTCGGGTTCGAACCTTATTAGGTAGTCCGAGACCTTTGTATTTTTGTATTTTTATGGTTCTACATTACTTATGCATCCTATTAGTGCATTGGTGAGTTTCATCTTGTGGAACATCTTTTATGTGTGGCCCAATTCCATATGGACTCATTCCAGCCTACTTTAAGCCCAGCTACTTCAAATTGGAATATGCATATAATGGGAAGACTTATCTATAAATTCCAGAAATTCCATTCTTTTATAAAAACCCTAACCCACCATCGATCCCTCTCATTCCCTTGCTTGTTGCAACCGGTCCTCTTCTCCTTCCTCTTCATTTGTGATGATTAAAGCTTGCATGCAAGAAGCTTAAGCTTTCTCCCTCTTCCTCCTTGGTCTTCTTCTAGCTCTTTCTCCCATTTGTTCTCATTTCAGATTTGCCGCCCCATCTTCTTCGCAAATAGCTTACATAGACTTGAGGTAAGGGAATCCCACCTCCTTTTGAGTTATTAAGTGCAAAGAGGGTTAAGAGAACCCATCCATTGGCGTGCATGTGTCTTATTCTTGTTTTCCTTCATGCATGTGTTAGATTCTCCATTAGAGAGCTTTATTCTCCATCTAATCAAGGGGCAAATCTATTTGGGTGAAGCACCAAGCTTAAGGCAAGTATAAAGATACATTTTCTTTACATGCATGGCTTCATTTCTTGATTCTTGATGAGATTTGTGATTTTACCCCTTTTATACAGCTCCATGGAAAATACATGGATTGATTTGTGTTTTGTGGTAATTAATGATGAATGAATGGATAATGGTCCTTTAGGGAACTTAAGAGTGTGGAATGAAAGCTTGTAGGTGGGTCTCATTGCAGGTAGAATGTGTATTGGAAGAAAAGAATCAGTGGAATAGAAACCCTCCCGTAACAGAGTGCTTCAGGGCCAACCGGTCGGTCCTGAAGCCGGATCGGTCGAATTGCCTTCTTGGTAGTCCGACCGGTCGGCCATTCAGCCCGACCGGTCGAATTACTCTTCTGGAAACGGTCCGACCGGTTGGACAAACACTCGATCGGTCGGGTAAGCCTAACCTGTAGGTTATAGAAATGTGTTCCAAAAATGAATTCTATGCTTGACTATGGACTTTCTATAGTCTATGGGATAGCCTAATGATGGTTTACTCCCTTAAACCTTAGAAAAAGACCGAGATATCCACTCACACATTACCATAGGTTATAAGTTCAACCAAAGACCTTCTGGGACCATAGAATTGGAACCTCTGTTACTCCAAACTAGCCCAACGGTGAATAAACATAAAAGAGAAGGAGTGTTGAGCTGTCACTCTTTTTTTCTGAATTCTCCAGTTAGTTTTCAATGTTACGTCATGGGTGTTGGCATAGGATGGAGTGTCCTTTATATACATGAGGTAACACCGAGAATGGTAATACTGGGACACCAAATGTCTTATGAATACACCGTATTGAATGACCTTGGAAACCCGGATTATCTAGTATAGGATTGGCTAGTAATTTATCCTTGATAACCCTATAATCTAATTGCATTCATATTGATAATAACCTTGACCTCTACATAAGGATTTATATCAGTTGCATTAATGATGGTTAGTTACTTAGTTGTGAACCTAAGCTTGATATCTTCAACAAGGTGGAGTTACCTTCTCATACCAGTATAAACAGATCAGTATATAGTAAGTAAGGACATCAGATTATTTCTGGCATGTTTAGAGTCGGCGCCACTTAGCTTATACCCCATAGGAGGCTCGACGGGATCCCATGGGAGTGTTTTATCAGTTGCCTACTGCAGTAGTATCAGAAGAGTGAGTCGACGCTCTCGCGGGCAACTAGTCGGTCCTGGCCCGGCCGCTAGTGGTTTCCCAAGGATCAGTTTACTCTCTTTTTAGAGAGGAGATAGCAGATGTGGTTGCCATTTTGGTATGATGTACACTTTATTCATGATTCCTTATTCATGCTAACTTATATGCATTAGTGCCTAGATTTCGATATTGATCTCTTTTAATCAGTAAGTCATTTTAATTCCATTGATCTATCATGTTGAGCTCACGTATCCTTATCTTTGCTTAACCGTCGTGTTAACCAGTTACCATGGTGTTACAGGTACAGAACCCGATGCCAATCCGGCAGCCAGCACGATCTCGAAGGGAACCCCAGCGTTACCTCGGGACGTAAACGAGTGGAACGAGGAGGACATCTACTCTTGATTTTCCTCAACAGTAGGCAACCGGGTTATCTTGGGTTTGGCCTAGGGTTCATCTTGGCATTGATATCTTTGTATTATTATGGATTTTCATGTCTTATGCATGTAAATGGGTTAATCAACAGACTTGTTTATTTAATGAATGGAATGAATGGATGTTTATGGATGCTCATGATATAATTACAGGTGAAATCTCCAGGTTTCCACTTAAATCCCTTATATTGATGATACGTGTTCGCCGATATTCCTCACACGTACCTGTGGGATCACTCTTGTGACTGTTCGTACGTGTCTAGTCATGGCACGAATTGTCACGGGTACGTGTGTCATTCCTCGGAACCCACAATAAATCTCCAATTCTCGGGTTCGGGGCATGACAAGTGGTAAGAAATACCTTGGGTTCTTTAGAGAGAGAATGTTGTGACCCAAGTTGGATGTCTTGACGAAAAACCTTTTGGACACATGTATCCAAGTTTAGAGGCTTCTTCTAATTCATAAATGTGGCACGGATTGGTTCATACTCAAGGCGTAGATTCATGAGAAACTGACTGATGTGCAATTCTTTTTGACGCTTAAAAGCTTATGGAAGAAATTCCTGGGAGACAGAATGCAGAAGTAGTTGGTCCCTCTCTATCCATAAGACCAAAAAGCCATTGCAATATTCTTGAGCTGATTTATCACTTTGACAATACTTGGCTAGTTTAGTTTCAGAATGGAATTTCCTTGCTTTATTAGTCTAGTAATATAATTTCTTAAGGTGATCCCACATATCTAAGGCCCGGATAAGTCCACTGAGTTGAGAATCTAAGTAACCACCTCAGCATTGATTAGGTTCCAAGAAGCAATTGCTTTTTTATCAATAGTCTTTGAAGAAGTGCTGCTACTGCCTTCTGCAGTTGTGACTAAGACAGGTTGTGGAGTTGTCCCATTAAGGTACCCCATCAGTCCTTTTCTTTCCACAAAATTTTTAAGGTTAAAGGACCAACTCATTTAATTCTTCCCTGTCAATTTGATTAGGATGATGTCCCCTTTTCCATGATGATATGAAAAGCAAATGTAACTGCTTGTGATAATGTAAGAGTGCTGAATCACAATTTTTGAAGTGAATGTGATTAACTGCTGGATTGTCAAAAAGAAAAACATTGCTGGGCGTCCAAAATTTCGCAAAACACTTTTGGGCGACCATAATTTTACAGGATAGAATGCCTGAATCACTCAAATGTTAATAGAAATTGCTAATCCAACTTCTAGGTTATGTTAAAAACATAATTATGTAGCTACTTCTAGATTTTAAAGTAAATTCAACCGTTAAATGCAAAGTTTGAGAATAAGGAACATAATTGTTCTTAAAAACTATTGACAAAGAAGAATGAATAGAGATCAACTTTAGATATCTTCAAAAATCAAGAAAAAACCATGAAAAATTCTAGCATAAATGGGAGACCAGAGGGTTGTCTTCCTTCCTCAGATCAAATCACAGGAGGTGGGACCCATTTTGGAATTTGCCTCTTGCAGAGCATGTGGATGAGAGATTTTTGTCAGATGCATTCACTGGAAGAGTTCTAAGAGATATTTATTGACTGAAAGAGACTCATAGTAGGGTTTTTGATCAATTATGATAAAAAAAATAGGTCATACGAGTAGTATGGGTAACTATAACCTTGATGTGTTGCAGCCAATCACAATAACAGTCGACCAATCAAAGCAATCTTGATGAACAGAGTATGATCTTGAACCTTTTTAAAGTGTGTCTTTGATACCATGTGTCACAACCCGAGCCCAGGGTTGGGGGTTAGCAAAAGCCAAACCTAATGACACATGTACTCCCATGCCTGTACACGTAGACCGAGTCTAAATGCACACGCACAAGGGAACATTCACACGTGCCAAACAAGTACGCGGAAGCTGTAAATATCAGAAACATTAACTAACAGTGCAAGAAGAGAATACGAAGAAAGGACTGACATAATTACATATGAAAGTGTTACAAAAAGAACAAAAGAATATATACAATCGGACATATAACAAGTCTGAAATCCTCAAAACAAAATAACAAGATCAAGACTCCAATGATGCATGTATGCCAAGGACGCTCTCCCGCGGAGTGATCACATCCACTCCTCTAGGCCTGATGGGGCCCCGGGGGTCTCATCTGGAGCCTGGCCTACCTACGAGGGTTCGGCAGGGGGATCTGGGCCTGCAACACCAAAAACAACTATGAATACGAAGATTCAGCAAAGTATAAACCATAGCAAGTTAACACACGCTGTGTCTAGTAGAATAAAGAACATCATGTTATTAAAGAAGGCATTTTCGTATACTAGGCTGCCATGCAAGAAAGAAATATGCTAAGTGAATCAATGAATACAGGCTGTGTACATACTAGTGGCTACTACATTACCATATGCTCCCAAAAGAGGGATCTTATAACATGCAAAGAACACTATTGTCCGGGCCAGGGTACAATGGGTCTCGGTTTCCTGGGGTCCGGTTCCCCAAGACATATCCATACTGCAGCAGGCCATATAAACTATACCAAATTCACCCCGTCGGGATCCTAAGGCTGAGGCTAAGTAGAGCCTGACCATACAGAGTCAATCATGGAAACCCTGAGTAGATCGTGATAACATATCATACGGCATATCTGTGAACATATCATATCATACAGGCATACTCAAGGTAAGGAATCACAATGTGAAAGTAACTGAACAAGAGTAAACATATTAGAGAGTAGAGGTCAATACTCGAATGCAATATGGTATGCAACAAATCATGCGAATCGAATCATCTTTAATTACAAACCAATTCTAATCTAATTATCCGGTGTTTCTAACCGTGCATGATGATGTAGTTTTAAGGTATTCGATGCACCGTTGTCTAGTGTTGCATGGAATCGGGCGGTGCACGAAGTCCCTTAAACCAACACCCATGGGGAGGTGCTTAACATCCGGATAATGAACATGAATGATTCGCAGCCCTCGAGATCATTCACGTGTTGTATCACATTCCGTTGGGCAGGTCTAGGTGCTCTACATTCTATCATGAAGGCCATATCGGTCTTTTCCTTACACTTATCCTTGTTTTTCTTTCATTAGTCTGGTGTGGATACGGCTTAGCCGTGTGTGTGCTACGGCTTAGCCGTGTGTGGTCTACGGCTTAGCCGTGGCTGGGCCGTAGAAGGTATGTCAGTTGCTGACTCTCAGTTATTCCAAAAATTGCACCCTGTATTGATCTACGGCTGGGCCACGGCTGAGCTTCGGCTTAGCCGTAGGGCAATCCACGGCTTAGCCGTGCCCTAGCCGTAGAGGAAAACTGGGTTTTTCTCCTCTCTGGACTTTGAGCCGTAAGTGCCATACGGCTTAGCCGTACCTGCACGAATTCAAATTCCTGAAACACATACAGAATGTCTGGGAAGCATCAGAATTGCAATTTATCAATGGAAATAGACAAGTACTGACTCAATGAGTATCAAATGGGCTGTAAACACATGTTTCCATATCAAATTCAAGTAAATTAACCAAAAATCAAAAGCATACCAACATGGGTTCTCAAAGTTATGTTTATACTTGCCTCAATTGGAATTCAATGACACACTTGTTGTCCTCAAGCCCAAACACAACCTAACACAAATCAAAACCACATGCATGCATGAGGGATGGAAAGAAATCCACAACACAGACCCACCATGCAACGATGGAAACAAGAAGGAGAAGAGATAGAGAAGGGAGATGAGAGAATGGAAGACTTCCACTCACCTCACATGCAAGAACCTTCTTCCTCAATTTGAACTTGATCGATGGAGATGGTTTGGTGTAGGAGAGAATTCAAGAGAAGGAGAGAGAGAGAATTCAAGTGAAAGAGAAGAACTCCACGTGCAGTTGAGGAAGAAATGAGAGAAATGACGTGTGTTGATCGATGGATAAGTGTATATATAAGTAATGGGTTGTCCAAATTACAAGAGAGGCCAAGTTAGAACTAAAATTTCAGTTTGAGTCAAATCTGGGTCCAATCGAATCACACAACATCGGTTGCAAATGACGTAGTTACGAAAGTTAACGAGCTCAACGAAAGACACGTGTTGACATTAAGATGATGCAAAAATGATCATGCCTTAGAAAAGCTAAAATTACGAAAAAGGGCTTGGTCTACTTAATTCAGGTCAAACTCAACCCAACTACCTATCCATGACCCGTAACGAAAATAAAACACAAACAAAACACGATTAACAACGAAAACAAGATTAACTAGCCGCTAAACGAGGTCAAGCTGGGTCGGAGTGTTACACCATGTGAGGATCCTAAGATCCTTTGAGACAAAGCTAGAAGATGAGAGTATTTGGAGAAGTTGATCGTGTCCCTTAAGTGGACAGATTGCTTGGACTTTATATTGCACTATTGTTCAATTAAGAGGTATGATTATAGTGTCATTGATCTAATGGAAATACAGAAAAGAAAAACCACCGATACAAGATCTAATATACATGGAATGTATAGTATACAATGGTCGACTAGCTCCCACATAATAATCCTCTAGATTCAACAAATGAGATATTATGTAGGTGGGCTTGGTTTGAGTTGGGCCACATCTGAGTGGGCTTGTTTGAGTTGGGCCTCATTCAAGCTGGTCATATTTCTACAAGATGAAATAGCATATGTGAAAGTCTTGATATCCTATGATGCCTAATACGGGCATGGACACAGGGATGGCTATTTGACTCTGTAATATCAAGATTCTTATGGATATGGATCTACGGTTGTCCTAAGTCTTGCTTTAGAATATTTTTAGGTTAACAAAATGATTGTTGTTAACATTCCTTTTAATGTTTTTATGTTGAAAAGTAAGAAAACTAAAGGAAATAATGGACTTGGTAAGTAGGATACGCTAAATGGCATAGATACACTGGGCATACAAGTGTCTAGGTATCATAGCTGATATCTGGGTTCAAGGAATCCTCATTGCATGTTCCTCCATGAGCTCATTTTGAGTGCTCAATGATCTCAATTATATGTAACCGTGTAGAGTCTTTTTTGTGTACAGGTTATCATAGCCCAAGCCCAAGATTAGGGTAAAAACGCTAAGTGCATGACGTGGAATCCGTATCCTATGGCAATCCGCACTCAAGAGAGCACCAATGAATCACCACAAGGGAAATTTATGTTTATTTTATGCATGTGGAAGATCCTTATACACGGGTAATCATTCATCAATTCAAAAGTGCAGAAGCCATGTGCGTCACATGCACTTTCGTGAACCTATAATAGTGGAGAATACTAATAATTACCTATTTAACATTTTGTATATGAATCCTACTTAAACCAAAGTATCTAGCTAATGCCCATGCATACTAGATGTCCAACATGCATACTAATAAGTTTACCCGTGAGGGCTCAAGTACGGAAGTGTAGGAAAGTGAATAATGGTCCTATGAGCAGGGTGCATGCCATAAATAGTCGTATCCATATATAAAATCCATGAAACCAAAATAAGATAATAAAAAGGATCATCTGGGGCCAAATCCTAACTGCCCGATCCAAGACGCGCTAGCAGTGGTGTCCATTAGAAGACAACCACTAGGACTAACTTAATGTCTATTGGAGGTGTCATAGTGGTAACCTACAACAGCAAGAGTAATACCTTAAACACCATGTTTGGCAAATGTAAACGAATGTTACAGCTTAATAAGCAGTATCAAGTATAATTTAAGACATGATAATTAAAGAAGGTAGGAAATGTATTTTAGACATATTAGCAAGTATGAAGCATGAATAAGAATCAAGATAATGTAAAACTCGCTAATCAGCATACCACATTGCTAATTTCTCTGAAGATAACATGTATAAAGGTGGAACGTGCAAGGGAATCAGGTGGCGATCCCAATCTCCCAAGGAGCATCGACTCATTCCTAACATGTAAAAACTATTGAAGTAGGGGGGTAAGCGTGTATCATGTAATTAACTTATACTTGGCTTGGAGAGCCTCGTAAGAGCTGTAGCTTAGTGGTGCCGACTTCATAAATCAAGGATGGTAGAGTTTGTGTGTATCATGTAATTAACTTACACTTAGCTTGGAGAGCCTCGTAAGAGCCGTAGCTTACTGGTGCCGACTTCGTGAATCAAGGATCGTAAAGTTTACTTGCATACTTGTACTTATATTTGGATACTTGACCTACTTGCATGATTTAGTTTCATTTGTACTTGATATCATGTTAGGGACAACAGGCGAGTGATAGTAACAATAACGATAAATAGAGTGTTAATCAATGCATCAGATAAGAACATGAAGATAAAAACGCAAGATGCATGAACGTCCCATTTATTATAGTTTAAGGATGAATTACTAGCCAACCCTATACTACGATGCCTGTGTCTTGAGCCTCCCAACTTGAATGACCATAACGTCCCCAATGTCATGTACTACTATTTCTTGGAATTGCATTGTGTATGAAATGGATATAAGGTCCTTATGCCCACTCACGAATGGCATGAATTTAGAACTACTAGGTACATCTAACAAAGAAGGGCAACGACTCTGCGCTTCCCTTGTTGTAGAATTATTTTCATCGGTCAAGGGATAATAATAAAGGGTCCCTTAAGTAAGACTCTTTGAGGTCATAAGGGTGAACCTAGGACCTATGGCATAACTTGATTCCATGGGCAAGCTCGTTGTGACCTAAGGGTGCTTGGTTAATTGGGTCTAATTGGGATTATAGATACAATACCCAAAACTATAGAAAAAGGGATGCATGCAAACAACCAAATTCAACACACCTTGCTTAGTAAAAAGAGAACATAAGGACTCTGAGACCACTTACATAACGAGTTCATTGCTGCTTTAACTGGTGCTTCCGCTTCCAATTCCACTGCATCCAACCAATGCTTGCTAATGTCGCCAATACAAGAAAGAAGACTTCCACTCGGAAGAAAGGCTTATGGTCGGAAATCATAATCAAACTTAGAATGAAGGTGACTTCAATGGAGATTAATGCCAAGACCACCAGTGAATTCACATACAACAACGTATCTTTCCTTAGGATCATTATCATTGGTATTAAGGCCAATGATACTAAGAAGCCCAAGGCATCCGAGGCCATGAAAAATGTAAAGAGACCTGGATCTGTCTCACTTTGAATTGCCTTTCCTGGTTTATGGTTTGTGTGATTCCCTTGAACTGAATCTTGCCAAAACCCGCCCGGAGGACTGAGCACGGCTTGGAAGGAGATAGACACAATTAACGCAGCCACCACCGTCAGTTTCAGTTGCATGTCGGTCAGTGATGTTGGCTTGGCTCTTTCTCTGGCTTTTAGTTGTTGGATTATGGTCGTCCTTCTACAGTAGGAGTCACTACCAACATTCGCATTAGTGTCAAGAGTTGGAATGTGTTCTAATACATCGATGGCAACATTTGCATCAGTGTCATGCGCTGGAATTTTTTCTAATACATCCAAGGCGACATTTGCATCAGTGTCTTGCGCTGGGTTTTTTTCTAATACATAGAGGGCAACATGTTTAGCATTGTCGCCTGCAGGAAATTGCTTTAATATATCCAGGGCGGTATTTCCTTCTTTGTTTGTGGTATTTACATTCACTCCAGGCTTACTTAGGAGAAGCTCAATAATCTGCAATGGAACATGAAACTTTAACCATTAATATAGAGGCCCACCTGGGGCTCGGACACAGGGGGATCAAAAGACTTGTGTGTGCCCTCCACGGTGTTTGGTGACAAGGGCTCACATGATCATCCTAACCAATTTATCAATGCCCAATAAGTTTTGTCTCTTAATAATTGGCACAAATGATCCAAAGGTCCAATCCACCTAGATGGGGTGCATAGTTGAGGTGTGTGATTCATTCAGATAGACCATCATGTGCGCACGGAATTCATTATGTGCATCGTGCACCAGATAACTTGTGTGTATTAGCCCCTTTCGAAGTCCGTAAATGATCTTCTAAGCAATTTGCGCATGGCCTTGTGGGGCCCACCCAAGGCCACATCAATCCATGGAAAGGTGGAATTAAAACTTTTGGATGTGACTCACCTGTGAATATTTTCATGTCCATCATATCAAACTGGGCCCACAGGCCGAACATTTTTGAGAAATACGTGCACTCAAGGGTCTAGTTGGTGTTGAACTGTATGCACCCCATGACATACTTGGGATATGTGACCCCCGCATGTTGAAAACAAGTCGAGTTCGGCTAGATTCAACAAGGTTCATGGAATAATCTTTTTTAACTTGTAGAAAAAAAAACATTTTATGAGAAACAACTTGTTTTTATACATGATTTTCATTAGTAAAAGGAGAAAAAAAAATAGTTTTAACAGGTGATCTCAGCACCCAAAAACCCAAAACATATCTCTAGTTTGAAATCTTTGCATGGGTTCTCACCCTGGGGCCTGAACCCATCAAAACCACTATTAGTCCTTACCCACTGAGAGTAGGTCAGTGTCCCTACTTCCTACCCATTTTTACATTCAAACTAAAAAATAGCTAGTAAGTTAACGTCTTTCATACCTCAAAGCAATTCATTTTGGCTGCCAGATGCAGGACCATGTCACCATTGTTGTCAGCTGTATTAATGAGATCAGTAACAAGAAGACTGTTGAATGAAGCGGGTGTAGGTCTTTCCAAGAGCAACTCTTTGACGACAGGAAGTTGGCTGCAGATCAAGGCCAAATGGAGAGGTGTTCTTCCATCAATGTCTCTTAGGAAGCTCAGTTTTGGGTCTCTCCCAAGCAATTCTTTTATTACTCTCAAGTGCCCATTGCTCGTAGCTAAGTGCAATGCTGAAAATCCCTTCTCATTTTTTCTGCTTGCCGAGCTTGGATTTTCTCCTAGTATCTTCCGCACGATTTCTACATCATGTGTAACTGTTATGTTAAATATGAACTTTGGGTAGATTTTGTTGGAAAAAGCGGCGTAGCGAAAATTACGCATGATCAACTATGTTGAATAATCACAATCACATCATCAAGTAATCACACACATAAACACAACAATTTTACGGGGGTCGGCATCCTTGCCTACATCCTATGGAGGAGAGAAACATCTATCATTGTCCCATATCACTCCCGTGGGAGTTAGGGTTACGATACATCAATATATATAGTTTCTGCTTTCTTGGACAATAAGAAAATCTATACAACTCGTTGAACCTCAATTCTAGCTAAACCAGACAACCGATTTAGTTAAACCGGAATATAAGATACAACCCAATAATCTCCATCTTGGTTTGGATTTCATAAATCCTCGAAGCTAACTTAAGATGAAATTGGCAATGTCTTCACGTATCTTGTTAAATGGTACGTCATTACAGCGATGGTGCAGTCTTCTTTTTTCAGCACTCTAACATGTTGAACCAGCACTTCCCGTACTTCGCTGAAAGATAATGCCTCCACACACGATACAACCAAGAGGGCCTCCTACACCCTAGCCTAGATGCAAAGACAATATGGAGTTCAAACCGACTTGAGATTTCTTGTGCCTCGCTGAAAGGTATGCCTTAGCAAATGCTATAACAAAGCGGGGCTCCTGCAACCCCTATCTTGGGTGCATTGACAATCTCAATATTGTTCGCCGTCGACCAAGTCCAAACTGACTTGACTTTTTCTACTGCTATTTCCTTTGACCAGAACACCCCTATCTTGAACCTCCGAAGTGCCCTTCATTTATTGTCATCATTGCATCCATTCTTGCAATACAATGAACCTAATTTTCATTTACCAAGACAAGAGAGACCTTCCCAAATCCGGATCTCATTAGCACCTTGTGAATCCTTCCTTCTTCGTCTCTATCTCGGTGTTCTTCCTGTTAAACTTACAACTGTCTTGTTCTAGCTGGTTAGGCTCTGCACACACGGGTTAGGTATAACCCGATGCTAAACTAGCTTACTCCGACTTGAAATGAATTTCCTTTTCTAAAAAAATCATCTCCATTTAAGTTTTCCCAGATTTCCATAAGATGAAATCATCGAAGACCCATTAATCCATCTTCTGATGACCTCGTTGCATTTAACTCTACCTGAACCATATATTTCCTCCCTGTGTTATTTGATGTCACCTTCACTGCTGCACCTAAAATGCATCCCCATCAACCTATAGAGATTTCTGACTATCTCACCCTTTAAGATAATCAATGCTCCATTTTCCACCTTCATAACACCACCTGCTACAGTACACTTTTAGCCTTTAAAATCTAAGACACCCAAAGAAATTCAATTTATTTGCAAACCTAGAACATTCATCACATCTGTTAGGGTCTGAACAATCTTATCATGCACAAATATTTACTGCTCTTATCTCAATGCTCAGCAATTTGCATTGTCTCCCATAAGAACAAATCCATTAATATGAGATTTATATGCCTCAACCAATCTCTACTTGAACACATGATAGGATGAATCTAAATAGCAATACCATGAATCATTAACCCGATCCATACCTGTAGTGATCGAAAGTGACTTCCCGTCATTTGAATCCGAGATTTCCTGCACACTACCTTCTTCTGATTCTGATTCTTTTGTTTTTCATTCCATTTTGGCACGTTTGCTTATTCTTTATTCCTTGGATCTAAGCTTTCTACAAAGTCTCGGAGTAGTCTGCCATTCATGACATCAAGTAACACCTTTTCAACTCTTCTTGTGTTAGGGAGTCTAAGACTCTTTCTAGTCATTTCCTAAAGTCATTTCTCCGTCAAATACTTCAATTTAGCCCGTGATGCTTGAATCCATTGCTATCATCATAAATAAGCCAGTTTTTTGAGTCCCCTTATTTTTCTGCTGTCAAACTTCCAATATTTTCTGTCTACCTTGTATATCTTGTCATTGCGAGCACACTGAAAGTAGGGATGGCAATTGGTCTGGTTTAAATGGGGACCCGCCTCGACCCACTCCTATTAGAGGCAGGTTTGGTAAGGTGTTGGCAAAGTTTGGGTTGGGAATTGTTTTTCATGCATTAACCCAAGTTGGGTTTAGGGCGAGTTCAGGTTTTGAGAACATCAACCCAACCTGCCCCCTATATTTTTACTTCACATATTACTCAATGCATTTATATCATATGAGAGCTTAGTAGTTTAAGTGGCATTGAGAAAGACTATTTCTCAGTGATCATGGGTTCAAATCCCCTCAAACAAATATATTTTTGATAGTTTTAAAATATATATATAATAAACCATAGTCGAACCCTAGTTGGAAGAAATGGATCCGAAATCCAACTCCATAGGTCTTCAATATTGAAGAAATGATTTTTTGCACTTTGATTAGTCAAAACGTAGATCGTTGAACTACTAATCTACTACAAAATGTGTTGATCTTCTCGCAATGAGTACGTAGGTGTAAACGGATCTCCAATCGAACATCGAATGATCAAGATATCGCATGAACAATTTCAACCATCACTCTGCAGTCAAATCTACCGTTGACGGTATTGCTAACTTGGCGGCAGGCGTCAGTATTGCTGCTGGAAGGCTAGGCTGGCTTCTGCCATCAGGGCAGGTTGACCTGACCTGGAACTGACTTCCACCTTACAGCAATAGTCTGGGCCGTTGCTGTTGGTCAGGCTGATTTGACCTACAATCCGACCAGGCCTAGCATCTCTTTTTTACGGCCGGTAGGGACTGAACCCCCTGCCCTCTCCTCCTTCGAGTCCGGTGAAACACCGGCAAACATCCGACGACGGCTGCAACGACCAAGGCACACCGGGGGATCTACAATGGGCGAATCTTCTTCTTTCTCCTGCATTTGCGGAGAGACAGTAGCAGCAGCGGCTTGCTCCAGCGACAACAAGAACAGCGGCTGTGGACTCCTCTTCTCCGAGAAGAGCCTACTGCAAATCAGAAAACCTAGGCGGCCCGTTTCCTTCCTATGGCAACTTCAACCAGAAAATCGGCGACAACTAGATCCTCTCGAAACCGCGGTCTTCGTACAATCCAATGCCGATGGAGGTGGTCATCAGTGCCACGAAGAACAAGGAGGCCCCCAAATGGTCGTCTTCTTTGCTAACAGTGGGCGGCAGCGACACAACGACAGGATCCCTTTCTCTTCTTCGATCTGCCCTGCAAATCAAAAAACCCAGACTCCTGATTCTCTTCCGATATGTGCTGCCCTTTTGATTAGACTCAAGAGACATTTTGGTCATTGTTTCTCTCTTTTAAGAAACCAAACGCCTTAGCCCTCTTCGGTCTGCATTCTTCTTCTTCAGCGACCAACCATCGCCCTCTCTATTCTTCTCCGACTCCCACCCTTGATCTTCAACAGGATGATGGATCTTAGCAGAACTGGTGATCCACTCCTTCCCTTTGGATCTTAAACTCAATCTATTGATTGTAAAACCCGAGCGATCTTTACAGTGCTCTAATACCGCTTGTTAAAAAAAGTAACTCGCAGGCTAGAAGCGCAAAATCCGAGTTAATACGACTTGGTGTGAAAAAGTACATAACGAAAACTACTGGCAATCGAGGAATGAACAACCACAATCCCCTAGCCGACATCCACAGGGAGAGAAACAATCTTTCTTGTCTTATCTCGATCACATAGTCGCTTTAGCCGCTTTTTTGGATAAGAAAAAAAAATTCATTCATAATAACTAAAATACCCTTAACCTGAGCGTTGTTTTGACCAAATACAAGATATAACCCAATAGATTTTGTGTGCAATTAGGGTTTTTCCCAATCTTCAATTCGATGGTAGTATGATTTTCCCCAATCTTCATTTCGATGGTAGTATGTTTTTTTTTTTTTCCTTTCTTATCCAATTGGTAAATTGTGTATTGAAGAGAATGAGAGCACTGTTAAAAATATCGGCCGATACCGGTCCGTATCGGCCGATACGAACCGGTATCGGTCGATACCGGTCCGATAATTTACATTTTATCGGTATCGGTATGATATCGCCAATTTCTCGCGATATATCGGCCGATTTTCCAATTTATCGGCAGAACCGATATATCGGCCGATAATATATATATCGTCTAACCCTAATTTTTCCCTCTTTCTCCCCCTCTACTCATCCTCCTCTACCCAAAGTCAGCCCTCTTGCTACTCCTCCTCCATTAGCCTCTAAGAGCATCACAAAATTATTTTTTTGGGTGGATTTGGCTTATAAAAGTAAAGGAAATACATTTATAAGGTAAGTATATTAAATTTCTTTTTTTTTAAAAAATATTTGTTAAGTAGGAGCTTAGATGTGATCCATGATAATGATTCCACTTGTTTTATGTTATAGATTTACATGTTGTGATTTATGAGTGTGGATCTATTATTTGGTTTTTTAAAATATTAAGATTTTAACATTTATTAAGATTTAGAGTCTTTTAATGTTAAGTATTATTTTTAATTTTATTAGTATGTAAAAACATGATTTTATGAAGCAAGTTTGATAGATTTAGTAGTAGAAGACATAGATCTACAAGATGTGGATATTTTATGTTTATTTATTTTCGGATTTTTAAATATTTTAATATAAAAAAAGATTTTTTGAGGATTTAATCACAAATTTGTTATTTTGTTGTATACTTCATATATGATATGAATATGGTAAGTTTTCATTTTTTTTCAAAACATTATGTAAATACTAAATAGTTTTATATTTTCAAATTTTATTTTCTTGTATGATAATGAAATAATAATTTAATATTTAAAACTAATATTTTGAGGATTTCACTATAATTTTTTTAAAGTAAGCATAATCTTTGTAAACTTCATGTAGGATTACTTTTTTTAATTGTTCTTTCATGTAATTAGTTTTATATTTTTTAATTTATTTTCATATTTTTTTTAATTTTAGATTAAACTATTATATATTTAGATTTTCATTATAAGTATGATTTCCTAATTTTATATAATCATTGTATACTTCACATATGCTATTTTTTTTATAGTTGCCTCATCATTTATGTGAATATATAACATGTCAACATTTTTTATATTTCTAAATTTATTTTTGGATTGTTAGAACATGGAATTAGAAAAATTAAATAATTAATGTATCATTTAAAATGTACCCTTTTGAGATTCCAATTACTTTTATATGAATGTATTAATTTCTTTGTTTTTATTATATTCTGGATCTTAATTTAAATGTTATAAATTGTGCCAATGCGTTCTTTTGTTTTGAAGAAGCGAGATTAAAATGGTGCGTGACATTGATCCAGCATGGAACCATTGTGAAGAAGCTGGAAGCAAACACAAAATTAAATGTAATTATTGCCAAAAAATCATAAATGGAGGGATAACTAGATTGAAGCAACACTTGGCTCATAGGCAAAGCCAAGTAGCAAAGTGTCCTCATGTACCACCTAATGTGAAAAAAGAAATGCAAGAGTTGTTGGATGCAGGACAACAGAAAAGGTTGTCAGAGAGAAAAGAAAAGAGGAGGAATTTGAAGCATGTAGGGAAGAAGTTTTTGGGTCTCGGGAGGGAGATATTATTTCCTCCGATGATGATGAGGATCCGAATTTAAGCAGGGCTAGAAAAGAAAGTTTGAAGTCATTTCAGGAGGAAGAAGAAAGAAGAAGAATACAGTATGAGGCAGCTATGAGAGGTGGCCAATATGATGAGGGTGGTTCATCTGGATCTAGGAGAGGGGGTTTGCGTCGAACATTTAGTCAAAGACAACCCCGCCCAGCAGATATTGAGGATAATGATGAACCTCCTACACAGGCACCTCGTAGGCCAAGTGTGGTGGGTCCAACGGATCCTTGCATATAGAAAACCAACAGCCAAGCAACCAAGCATTGTAAAAGCACTAAAGGGAAGATTTAATAAAGCAAGAGATAATTTGATAAGAGCTACTGGAAAGTTCTTTTTAGATGCAGCTATTCCACCACATAAGGCAAACTCTCATTATTTTACCACTATGTTAGATGCAGCAGCGGAACATGGTCCCGGTATAAAAGCACCCACCCCATATGAGATTGGTCATCTCTGTGTTAAAAAAGAATATGAGGAGTTACAGCTCTGGGTAGAAACTTTTAAGAGGATTTGGAAAGAAAAGGGCTGCACACTAATATGTGATGGGTGGACGACCCTCACAAAAAGTCATCTCTTGAATTTTCTAGTTTATTGCCCTTTGGGAACAGTTTTTGTCAAATCAGTTGATGCAACTGATTATGTTCAAGATGCTAGATACATCAATAAGTTGTTTAATGAAGTGATTAATGATATTAGGGCAGATTGTGTAGTTCAAGTTGTCACCGATAACGCTGCAAACATAAAGAAAGCAGGACTAATGCTTATGCAGTAGAGGCCAAATATTTTTTCGTCACCATGTGTAGCACATTGCATAGATTTAATGCTTGAAGAAATTTCCAATGGAAAAGTAATGAAACTAGTGATTGAAAAGATGAAGAAAATCACTAATTTTTTCTACCAGTCTTATAGACTTGTTTCGATGATGAAGAAATTTACAAACAATCATGAACTACTACGGCCTGGCATTACTCGATTTGCCACCCACTTCATAGCCATTGAGAGTATTTACAAGTATAGAGGAGGGCTTCTCCAACTCATCAAATCAGATGAATGGCTAAATTCTAAGTGGGGAAAGCGGCCAACTCCCCTAGCAGAAGAAGTATGCATGACCATTGAGTCCAATAAGATTTGGCCTCATGTTAAAAATTGCTTAAATGTTTTTGAACCTCTAATAAAAGTTCTTCGATTGGTTGATGGTGATGATAAGCCAACTATGGGCTTTTTACATGAGGCCATGGAGAGAGCAAAGATGGCCATTAAAGCAAACTGTAGATATTATACTAAACATTGGCAAATCATCGATAGCCGTTGGGAGCGTCAATTGCATCATGACTTATACACTACTGGTAAGTGGAAACTGATTTCTTATTGATTTTCATTATTATATTAAATTCTTTTTAATACATTACTCATGTAAATTTTTGCATTTAATATGTTACTTTCTCAATCCACAATTTCAATATGAATCTTTAGATCGAAATATAACTGATGAAATTCGAGTGGGCATGAAAAATGTTATTGAAAGACTAGCAAATGACGCTGATGAGGCTATTAGGGCAACAAACCAAGTAAGTAAATTAAAAAGTAAATATCTTATATAATGTATGTTGTTTTCTTCAATTTAATTTATATCATTATTCATTCATAAGTCATAATAGTTGATATTGATAATTCTTTTGCTTCTTTAATACTATTAGATCGATGTATATAATGAAGGAATGAGAAGTTTTGGCACCACCATTGCTCGAAGAGCTGTCACACAAATATATCCTGGTAAGGATTGTATAATATAAATAGTAAATTATATTTTCATTATTTGAAAATTCAAATTTTGAATGTTTAATATTATTTTCAACTGAATGGTGGTTAAATTATGGAGAGAGTACTCCAGCATTAAGGACGATCGCAATTAAAGTTCTCAATCAAACTACATCTTCGTCAAATTGTGAAAGAAATTGGAGCACCTTTGCTTTTATCCACACAAAAGTAAGGAATAAAATCACGATGGATAATTTGAATAAACTGGTCTACATTCATTATAACCTCAAGCTCCGCAGTCGAAATCGAAGAAGAAGAGCATTTGAGGATCAACAAAATTATTTCTGCCCAATTAATTTAGACTATATATTTTCAGCAGA
Organism: Sextonia rubra; assembly: GCA_037013555.1. NCBI lineage: Eukaryota > Viridiplantae > Streptophyta > Magnoliopsida > Laurales > Lauraceae > Sextonia > Sextonia rubra. The sequence goes on from JASUAD010000027.1 coordinate 3,507,511, forward strand.
AGATGATTTGTTAGGTGAGTGGCTAGAGGAGGCAGAAGAGCCATTATTAGATGGAGATCCAGAGCTAGCAGAAATGGTTGAGGACTTGACTGGGAAGCAACTTGAGCCAATGAAAGCCTCTGAAAGATTACAAGAGATTAATTTGACACAACAATAGAGGGGTACTACGGTTGATCCTACAGAAGCAAGAGGAAAGGAGGTGGGTGAGGAGAGTGAGTCAAGTATCTCTACATCTTCCTCATCAGCAGGAATTCCTCCTGATTCCCCTGGGACTGGCGGTCACTATGGAGATAATGAGCCACCAATGTATGAGACAGTTGAGCATTTTCCTAGTGCTACAAACTTAGATCCCCATCGTGGTTATGTAAGATATGTCTCACAAACTGAGACAGAGATTAGTAGTAGCATCGGTCAAGGAGGAGGGGAAGGTACTTCTGCAGGCAATGTTGGACAATAGCAGGCTATGTATGAACCGTATGGATACAATCCTCATTAACCAACTCAACTGCCTTTAGCTTCACCGTTACAACCGTGGTATGAGCATGGACAAGGAATGATCTAACGTGAACCCCAACAAGCTATTTTTCATCCTCATGAATTTTTTAATTTAAATTTGGGCCCCCAGTCATCTCAATCTACTGAGGATAGCTCATCATATTATGAAGGGATCTTCGTTCCTCAGCAACAATATCAATATGGCCAAGGGCATGGGAGTGCAATGCAAAAGTTTGGATCATATTATTATAACCCATACCAAAGAAGAAGAAATGATGACGATGATGATATCGAGCCCGGAAGACATTCCACTTGGAATTAGGGTATGTATTGATTCTCTCCAATTGCTTTATGATTTATTTTACTGTCATTATGTCATATGCTATGTTAATATTCATGTTCTTGAATTTTACAACTTGCTTGATAATTGAGTGATAAATTGATGGTTGATGAATGATGAATGATAATTGATGACTGATAAATAATTATTTATATACTATATAAGATACAAGTATAACTTACAAGTGTACAACACTACAAGTCTACAGCCACTATATATAAATTAAAAATAAATTTTATTCTCTAAAATTTCATACTAATAGATAGTTCATATTTTATAAGTCATAATTATAGTTTTTATAAAAAAAAATCACAATTTCGGACAAGACAGCGATACAGGATACCATAAGTTAGGGGGACCGATATTTTGATTTATATGTGTTACTAATGAAAAAAACATTGTTTTCCATTATTTTCTAATATTTTAGATTTTTTGGATATTTTTTTAATTTTTTTTGGATTAAAAAAAAATTCACACCGCGATGACCGCGACGGACCGCGAACCGCGACCGATACTGATACCGTATCGGTTTTTTGGACCGACCGATACCACGATTTTTATTCATAAATGAGATACATGGCTTGCAAAAACTAAAGTCACAACAGAAGAACAGGGCAACCTAGGAAAATCCAAACCCCAGAGAAGCCAAAGATTGCTTGTATGATTCAAACTCGTGATCTGTTTGTTGAGACAATAAGCACCTCACGATATTGCCATTCTCTCTCTTTATCCCTCTCTCTTGTTATTGTTTGTATGATTCAGGTTCTTGCAGATCAGTGCAGAGGACTCTGTCTCTGGGATTTTTGTGTTCTGATCGGAGAAGAAAGGCAGAAAGGATCCAAACCTCTGCTGCAAAGCGAAAAGAGAAGGGGGAGCGGGTTCTAGTTGTCGCTGGAAGATCAGACAGATCGGCTCTATGGTTGCCGAAACATGGCTGAGAAGGATCTCACCGTGAAAAAACAGAGTTTGCAATATTTGATTTCTCTCTCTCTCTTAACTTGTGTAGAGAGGCTCCCGTATTTACTAATTTATAGAGCATATGGAGATTACAGATAAGGATATCCTGATTGTTAGCAAGATAGTAGCGACAGAATATCTACACATGGTAAGCTTTCCAAAGACGAATGCCACACCTAGGGTGAAGTTACATGAGAATATAGGCAACTGCCTTAGAGATGTGTCACCAGACATGGATCTTGTGATGATACAACGGGTCTCACGATGATATGGGCCTTAGCTACTTCAGTTAGATGACTATCCAGTGATGAGTCATCTCTCATGCTCACTAGGTGGCCAAATCCGGTGTGAATCTCAAGGGTTTTTATTGTTTTGGTTAGATGGGTTGTGCAGGTCTCAAGTGCTCCTAACTAGGAAATAATAGTAAATTATGGAACATAGGATGCCCTAGTGGTTAAAGGCTTAAAAATAATAATAATAATAATAATAATAATAAATAATTAAGCCAACCGAAGATAAATCACCTGTGTATCCCTTGGCGGCCGCTATCTGAAGACATGATGCAGCAATTTCATCCCAGGCAAGGAAATCCATCCTGCTGCAGAGCTCCAAAGCCACTTCCAAGTGCCCATACAAGCATGCAACGAAGAGAGCAGTCTCCTTGTCCATGTTAAGCAAGTAAGCCGCAAATGGACAAGCATCCAACAGCATCTTCACAATATCTAGTTCCCCCAGTCGAGATGCCACATATAATGGGGTTTCCTCCTTATCATTCTTCGCCTTGGCCATATCCGGCTGCAATCCAACTATCTTCGATGCTAGCTCCTTTTGCTTGAATCTACACGCCGAGTGCAAGGGAGTGTCGCAAGATGGACCGATCCTTCGGGCGAGAACTGATTTATCTTCTTCAACGAGCCTTTGAAATTTGAGTGTGTCACCCATCGCACACGCTTCGAAGAGATCTTCTTCCATGTTTTTCTACTGGGGATGAAGATGTTGGCCATGTGGGTCCAGACCATGATTGGGTTCAAATCTGGGGTGGTTTCCTAATGTATTAGGAATTTCCTATTTTGCTAAATAGTAGTTTTCTAATGGGTTAGGACTTTTCTTTTTCTTGAGATAGAGTTCTTGGGGGATAAGGATGTACTGGTTATAAATATGAGATGTAATCTGTAACCCTATGTCAGTCAGTCAGAGAGGCTGAGATTCCAAGGCTGTGGTTTCACAGATTGGAGGAGAACCCAGTGAAAATTGGTTTCCCGTGGACGTAGGCATCTTTGCCGAACCACGTAAATCTTCTTGTCTTCTTGTGTGGTGATTGGTTGATCTTGCTTGCGTTTGCACACACGCGCACAACAAATGGTATCAGAGCGGTTGATTGTGCGTGGAAGATCAACGAGAAGAGCAGAGATCAAGGTTGATCTCTTGCTGGGCCACACGTCACTCGGGCATCTCTGTTTGCAGACAGAGCAACCGGAATCGGGAAGAAGAAGACAGTGAGTAGGGTTCCAGTTGCGGACGATCTTCCAGATTTCTCGGATCTGAGGAAGAGGACCGGAGAAGAAGCCGTGACGGATTTCCTCTTCCGTGCCGGAGAAGAAGACCGGCGCAGAAGAATCAACGCTGCGGAGGAAGAACAAAAAAAAAAAAAAAAAGAAAGAATCGCTGCACTTACCGGTCGCCGATCACCGCAGCCGCCTCCAGTCGCCGTCGCCCGCCGCGGTCCGCCGTCGCCGTGCAGCCGTCGCTTCTCTCCGCTGGTCGCCGAGGCTGCTGGTCGCCGGGAGAGCTCGCCCGTCTGCAACTGGGTTTGCAGACCCAGGCGCAGCGAAAACAGGTTAAAGACGACCCAATTTGTCTGGGTCTGGGTGTTGGGTCGGAGTCGGGTCAGGTTGCCTGACCCGCGGCGAGGAGAAGCCCAGCGCCTGTTTTACAGGTTGGGTCAAGTTCCGGGTTGGGTCCGAACCAACCCGCTGTGCAAGCCCACGTCCGTCAGCAGTGCAGGCCGGTTTCGGGTCGGGTCGACCTGAACCCGTAAGCAGACGGTACAGCCCGTCAGCACAGCACAGACGTCAGCAGCGTGATGTCATCAGGCTGACGTCAGCCCACGTCATCGGACACGCGGTCAACGGCCAGAGTTGACCAGATTGACGGCAGAAACTTGTTTCTGCGATATCTTGATCATCCGAAGTCCGATCGGAGATCCGTTTGCACCTACGGACTCGTTTCGAGCAGATCTACGCGTTAGTGGAAGAAGATTGGCTGTTTGACGGTCAACAAGGAGTTTGACCAAATCAGAAGCGCAGAAAACGGTTTTTGCGATATCGGAGCCATCCGGGGTCGGATTTCAGATCCGTCTCTTCCAGCGTGCTCGTATTGACGAGATCTACAGCTTGGTGCAGGAGTTGAGGTCAGTGTTAGTTATTTGTTTTTCCTGTTACTTAATTTGATTAAGATGGAGAACAATACTATCAACACTACCATGGTTAAGCTCAACCATTCCAATTGGTTGATCTGGAAACCGAAAATGGAGGATATTCTCTATTGTAAAGACCTCCATGATCCCGTTGAGGGGGATAGTGCCCGACCGAAAGATATGCAAGATGCTGATTGGATCAAATTGCATAGAAAAGCGATTGGTCACATCAGACAGTGGGTTGATAACAGTATATTTCACCACGTGTCTAATGAAACCAATGCGAATACCCTTTGGAAAAAGCTAGAAGCAATGTATGATAAAAAGACCTCGGTGAACAAAACCTTCTTGATCAGAAAGCTTGTGAATATGAAATTCAAGGATGGTGGTCAGATCGAAGATCACATTAATGAGTTCCAAAGTGTGATAAATCAGTTAGCCACTATGAAGATGATCCTTGATGATGAGATGCAAGCTTTGTTGCTTCTGAGTTCTTTGCCAGATACATGGGAGACATTAGTTGTTTCCTTGAGCAATTCTACTCCAGATGGTGTGTTATCTATGAGTCAGGTTACCAGTAGCCTACAGAATGAAGAAACAAGACGGAAATCTGCAGGGACAGATAATGCACAGGCCTTTGTTACTGAGAACAGGGGGAGGAGTAAGAGTAGAGGTCCAAAGGGGGGTCGAGGCAAGTCTAGAGGTGAATCACAGTCTAAGTCTAGCGGTGAATCACAGAGCAAGAAAAATTCTGTAAAGTGCTTTTTTTGTGGCAAGATGGGCCACATCAGGAAAAATTATTTTGCCATGAAGGAACAGAAAGGATCCAACAATGAGAAGAAGAATGACAATGATAACACTACAGCTACTTTGGAACAGGAAGTAGTGGTGCTCGCCGGCGATGATGATAAGTGTTTGAGTGTTGCAGATGGTCAGATTGAGTGGGTTGTTGACACAGCAGCATCCTACCATGCTACTCCCTGCAGGGAGATGTTCACTACGTACAAAGCAGGTGACTTTGGTACTGTGAAGATGGGCAACACGAGTCATTCAGATATTGTTGGTATCGGTGATATCTGCATTAAAACCGATATTGGTTGCACGATGACGCTGAAAGATGTGCGACATGTTCCTGATCTGCGGTTGAATTTGATTTCCGGGACTGCATTGGACCGTGCTGGTTATGAGAATTACTTCGGAAATGGCAGATGGAAGCTCACTAAAGGGTCTCTTGTTATTGCGAGAGGAACAGCAGGTAATACTCTTTACAAAACACAAGTAAAGCTGTGCAAAGATGCGTTGAATGCAGTTCAAGACAATTCCTCTCTGAATCTGTGGCATAAGAGGCTTGGTCATATGAGTGAGAAAGGCTTGCAGATGTTGGCAAAGAAGGATTTAATTCCTTGCTCCAAAGGTATGTCCCTTGACCCTTGTGATTATTGTTTATATGGTAAACAGCATAGGGTTGCTTTCTCTTCGACATCAAAATTGAAATCACATGTGTTGGATTTGGTATATTCTGATGTTTGTGGTCCCATAGAGGTAGAATCATTGGGTGGCAATAAGTATTTTGTCACATTCATCGATGATGCTTCCAGGAAAGTCTGGGTTTATCCGTTGAAATCAAAGAATCAAGTATTCCAGATGTTTCAACAGTTTCATGTCCAGGTTGAAAGAGAAACAGGTAAACTCTTGAAGTGTCTCCGTTCAGATAATGGGGGTGAATACACATCCAACCAGTTCAAAAGCTATTGCTTGAAGCATGGCATTCGACATGAAAAGACAGTTCCTGGTACTCCACAGCACAATGGTGTGGCAGAGAGAATGAACCGCACTATTCTTGAGAAGATGAGATGCATGATAAAATTAGCACGGTTGCCTAAGTCATTCTGGGGTGAAGCCGTTCTGACTGCCGTTTATCTGATTAACAGATCCTTCTCAGTTCCTTTGAATTATGATCTTCCAGAGAGAAGATGGACAGGTAAAAATGTTTCCTATTCACATTTGAAGGTGTTTGGGTGTAAAGCATTTGTGCATGTACCAAAGGAGCAGCGTTCCAAGTTGGACGATAAGGCAGTGAGTTGCATCTTTCTTGGTTATGGTGGAGATGAGTTTGGCTACAGATTATGAGATCCAGAGAAGAGGAAACTTATCAGAAGTAGGGATGTGGTTTTCCATGAAGATCAGTTCTTTGGAGATGTTGAAAAGATTGATAAGACTTCTGAGAAAGTTGATGAAGTGGTTGATCTCACACCGACCCCTTCTCCGGTGCAGATTACAGGTGGAGAAGGTGGACAAAACGATCCGGATCGTGATGAGGCACAGGGGTTGCCAGATGATGAGGGTGTTGAGCAGAGGGAGCAGCAGTCTCCTCGGATTGAAACCACGGAACCTCCAGCTAGGAGGTCTACCCGAGAGCGTCAACCATCAACTAGGTATCCTGCATCCGAATATGTGTTGCTCACTGATGAGGGAGAGCCAGCTAGCTTCCGAGAAGCAATGACTCATGCTGATAAAGATGAGTGGATGAAGGCTATGCAGGATGAGATGAGTTCTTTGAAGAAGAACAAGACTTATGAGCTGGTGCAACTTCCTAAAGATAGGAATGTTCTGAAAAACAAATGGGTGTTCAAGCTGAAAAAGGATGAGAATGGAAAACTGGTGAAGCACAAAGCACGGTTAGTGGTAAAAGGCTTCGCACAGACGAAGGGTATCGACTTCAGTGATGTTTTCTCTCCTGTTGTGAAAATGACTTCTATCAGAATCGTTTTGGGTCTAGTCGCCAGCATGGACCTTGAGCTTGAACAGATGGACGTGAAGACCGCGTTTCTTCACGGTAACTTGAAAGAAGAGATCTACATGACTCAACCAGAGGGGTTTGAGGTAGAAGGAAAAGAACAGATGGTTTGCAAGTTGAAGAAGAGTCTCTACGGGCTGAAGCAAGCACCGAGACAGTGGTACAAGAAGTTTGATTCATTCATGTTGAGTCATGGGTACCGGAGGACAGCTGCAGATCATTGTGTCTATGTTCGTCGATTTATCGATGGCAGGTTCATCATCCTTCTTTTATATGTAGATGATATGCTGATAGTTGGACAGGATAGCAAGTTGATTGGCAAGTTAAAAGAGGAGATGTCAAAGTCGTTTGACATGAAAGACTTGGGTCCCGCACGAACGATATTGGGCATGCAAATACGTCGTGATAGGAATACCAAGCAGCTGTGGTTGTCACAGGAGAAATATGTTGAACGAGTTCTCGAACGGTTCAACATGAAGAATGCTAAGCCAGTTAGCATACCTCTAGCCAGTCACTTCAAACTAAGCAAGCGCTTGTGCCCTTCTACAGATGATGAAAAGGAACGGATGGCATGTGTTTCTTACTCCTCTGCTGTGGGGAGTCTCATGTATGCCATGGTTTGTACACGGCCAGACATTGCTCATGCTGTGAGTTTAGTGAGTCGATTTCTCGCAAACCCTGGAAAAGAGCATTGGGAAGCAGTGAAGTGGATCTTTAGGTATTTGAGAGGTACTTCCAAGGTGTGCTTATGTTTCGGAGGCTCAAAACCAGTCATGGAAGGTTATACTGATGCTGATTTTGCAGGCGATCTTGATCGTCGGTTGTCGACTTCTGGTTATTTGTTTACTTTTGTAGGGGGAGCTATTTCCTGGCAATCAAAGTTACAGAAGTGTACAGCACAGTCTACAACTGAAGCGGAATATATAGCTGCTAATGAAGCAGGGAGAGAGATGCTTTGGTTGAAGAGATTCCTTTAAGAACTAGGTTTGAAGCAAGAAGAATATGTAGTTTACTGTGATAGTCAGAGTGCTATGGATTTCAGTGAGAATGCTACATATCATGGTCGCATGAAGCACGTTGATATCAAGTACCATTGGATTCGTGAGGTGATCGAGAAGAACTTCATGAAGCTCGAAAAGATTCATTCAGACAAGAATCCCTCAGACATGATGACCAAGGTTGTGTCTAAGGAAAAGCTGGAGCTGTGTTCAGAATTGGCCGGACTGAACTCCCAGTAAGGGGTTCAGGGCATCTTCCCCATGGTCTGGAGGGGGAGATTGTTGGCCATGTGGGTCCAGACCATGATTGGGTTCAAATCTGGGGTGGTTTCCTAATGTATTAGGAATTTCCTATTTTGCTAAATAGTAGTTTTCTAATGGGTTAGGACTTTCCTTTTTCTTGAGATAGAGTTCTTGGGGGATAAGGATGTACTGGTTATAAATATGAGATGTAATCTGTAACCCTATGTCAGTCAGTCAGAGAGGCTGAGATTCCAAGGCTGTGGTTTCACAGATTGGAGGAGAACCCAGTGGAAATTGGTTTCCCGTGGACGTAGGCATCTTTGCCGAACCACGTAAATCTTCTTGTCTTCTTGTGTGGTGATTGGTTGATCTTGCTTGCGTTTGCACACACGCGCACAACAGAAGAACGTTTCTAGTGCAGTGGAATGCAGGTTAAGGAGATGGTTTACAATTTATAAATCCGTCGAGACAGGTTCTCTCTCGAGGATAGTGCAGCGAGGATGCACGGTAGTCGCCAACGAAAATGAATCGCAACCTAGTAAAGAAATCCTGACGGTTTCTTGCATCCTACGAAATGAGTTCAGATTTTGATTAAATACCATACGGTGATGAGATATGCATGCGAAGTTGCCCACTAATAACATGATGTGACGGAATCTGATTGTTAGCACCATGGTCACTATAAGGGCCCATTTGTTAATTTAATTGATAGGGTGAAGTGAGGTGAATGATAATTTTAAAAGATAAAAAAATAAGAGGGGTTAAATCAATCCAATGATTAGATTTTGTTTTTTTAGTGAAAAGAGAATAAAACTTTTTGACTTTTTATATTAAAAGTAGATATTTTTTGTTTGTTAGTGGGATGAAAAAGTAACTTTATGAATTTTTGTGTAAAAAGGTAAAAGAATTTTTTTGAAATGTGGTATTTTGATTTGATTTTTTTGAATTGTTGTGTGGTGAAATGAAAGATGACTTTAACTTTACAATGAGGGGAAATTAACAAATGGGCCCTAAAGGTTTTTCTCACTTGATTTTGTTTCCCAGAAAATATGTTGTAGTGTCTTTCCTTACTCAATTAGATTAGTCTGGGTCAGCATGTAGTATAAATTAAATATTGAATCTTTTTCCTTCTTTATTTATTTATTTTGCTGCTTGGTTTGCTCACTAGCTAGCAAGGAAAGAAATTAAAGCACCTATTAAGTATTGATCCTGATGGGTGGCATCGGAAATGGAATGTCTACCACCACGCCATCACTCAAATCCCCTTTCTTCCTTCTTTATTAAGCCACATTTATCTAACTGTATTTATTTTTTTTCCAAAAACCATCTTTCTTAATTTCTTAATAGGTTCATTTACAATAATATCCTACAAACCCAACAATCCAAGGAGAGGGTGTGTAGGGAGCCCAATCTCATCCCCAATTGATGAGATCGGGCCGCCAACAACCGGGACAAGGACAGGGTGGGAGGGAGAGAGAAAAAAGAGAGAGGTGGTGGGGAAAGAGGGGAAGGAGAAGATGAGGGACGGCAAGGAAGGGTGAGAAAGAAAGAGGGAGAGGAAAGGGAGGAAGATGGGATCGTTGCCCAGAGGGGTACTGGAAAAGGGAGGAGAAAGGTGGGAAAGGTGTATGGGGGAGAGAATGGGATGTAAGTAGTTTGGAAAAGTAAAAAAAAAAAAAAATTAATGAGTGTGTAAACTTAATACTTTTTTATGTTGAGATAAAAGCTTTCTTTCTTTTAGTTGTTGAAGAGTAAAATTGGAAATACTAGGGCAAGTGAGTTCGTACTGCATGTGGGTGATGTGGGAAATATATTATTAGAGTTAGCTGGAGGTCTGATTACTGGATCCTCCTTTCAAGAAAAAAGAATTGGATAATTGGAGACAATCTTAATCGCAACAATACACGTCATTGTAGGAAGGACAGGTAGAGTTGCTTTTTCTATTTTTTTTAACAGGGGTGTCTCAACCTTTTAAACTAATTCCTTTAAGCTTAAGAGGAGCTGAGCCAAAATGTAGCCCACTACTTTTAAAAGAAACCGTATAAACGCGGGATTACAGCTGCAATTGCTAGGAAAGTGCAAATTCAAATGACAAACCACAAGTCATCGTTGGACTTGGACGTTGTACCAAAAAGGAAAGTAATCGTTGTTGAAAGGACAGGTGCAGTTGCGTAGAAAGACAAGAGCAGTGGCCAAAAATTCAATCCCGTGACTGTATCATGAATGAAAATAGCGATATCGGTCGCGGTATCGGTCGGTCCCAAAAACCGATACGGTATCGGTATCGGTCGCGGTTCTCGGTCTGTCGCGGTCGTCGCGGTGTGAATTTTTTTTTTAATCCAAAAAAATTTGAAAAAATAACCAAAAAATCCAAAATATTAGAAAATGCTGGAAAACAATATTTGTTTTCATTAGTAACAAGTATAAATCAAAATATCAGTCCTCCTAAGTTATGATATCCCGTATCGCTGTCCTATCTGAAATTGTAATTTTTTTTTGTAAGAACAGTAATTATAATTTATGAATTATCTTTAAGGAACTTTGCTAGTTGGCCTTACCTATAAGTTAAGCTCCAAAAAATAATAGAAACCAAGACAAATCATTTTAGCATTTGAAATCTCAAATAGGCACATTTAAATGATGCATTAATTTTTTTTCTAATACCATATTTTAATAATCCAAAAATAAATTCACAAATACAAAAAATATTGACATAATCACATAAATGATAAAATAACAGTAAAAAATTAGCATATATGAACTATACAATGATTATATAAAATTAAGAAATGACATTTATAGTGAAAACCTAAATATATAATAGTTTAATATTAAATTATTAGAAAATATGAAAATAAATTTTAAAATATAAAACAAATTACATAAACGAACAATGAAAAAAATTATCAAACATGAAGCATATAATGATTATCCTTATTTTACAAAAAAATTAGTGATGAAATCCTCAAAAATCTAATTTTAATATTAGATTATTAAAAAATCCAAAATAAATTTGAGAATATAAAAATAATTACATGAAAAAATAATAAGAAGCTATCATATATCAAGTATGCAATAGTCATACTTACTTAAACAAAAAACAAACTTATGGTGAAATCCTCAAAATATCCTATTTTAATATTAAATTTTTAAAAAAATTTGAAAAAAAATAAATATTACATATGACCGATATTTTCAAAATATCGGCCGATACGGCCGATATATCGGCCGATATTTCAATTCGGCCGATATTTCAAAATATCGGCCGATATATCCCAATAATTTGGGGATATTTTGATAGAACGGTACCGAGACCGATACACATCAAAATATCATCTCGGTACCGGCCGATACCGGTACGTATCGGCCGATACGAACCCGTATCGGCCGATTTTTTTAACCATGGACTGTATAGATTGAAATCGTCTCCCAATTTTTCGTCACACTGCAGCGTCAAGTAATCACAATTTCAATGGTGCCTGCGTGTGCACAGAGAGGAATCCGGCACGATTAAAATCCTTGGAGTTCCATTTTTCTTGGCACTACAAATTCATGTCAATAGTAATCCATGGTTTTGGTATCATTTTTTACGTATTTAATGCAGCAAAGAAAACATGCGCGATTCTTCAGGGGTGTTGTTTGGTGCAACAATAAATTTTTCAATGATTCCCATATATTGTTGTTTGATCCATCTTACTGAATTAGAAAATAATGCCATACTTAAAAGAATGATTAAAAATGTATACAAAAAATTTGTTATCTACAATAACACATGATAAACAATACTACATTTATAAAATTAAGAGGACCCATAAAAAATAACTTAAAAATTATTGGAGTTTAATTCCTTGCCTAAAACTATATATTGAAACAGCCAACTCTTCTATAAACCAACCCCACTCCACGAAGCGTGCAGTTGACCCTATCCACAAATCTGCCCTTGCAACTGAACCAGCCACAATGCATATCAATAAAGATTACATAAACCATCAAGAATATTAACCATCCAGCAAATGGGATCATGTTCCACCCCAAAGAGATCATGTTGCATCCCACACTTGGTAATAAAGGCATACAAAAAATCCGTCGATCTGTAAAACCAAGCCAATCCAAACGGATTCATGGTTTTTTAACTAAACTGATGGTTAATGGTTTAATGACGGATTGAACTAAGTTTAATTCGTTTATAATGATTCGATGACGGATTTTACTCTTTGTCCACTAATTGAAACCTAATCGAACCATTGATATTATATATATATATATTATATATATATTTTTTGACCCACTAGGCTACTGTTTCGCGACTCAAAACAAAGACTCAAACATAATTTTTTTGGCTCATTGTCATTAATGGATTGAAAGGTTTTAACCGAACCGAATTGTTGATATATGATTTGGTTTGGCTCGGTTTTTAATAGGCTTCAGATTACAAAGCTGTCAATTCATAGGTAATAAATTGGTGGTGCATTAGGCTCAAATCCGATTCAATTCAAACCGTGCATATCCCTTCTTAGCAAGATGCAAAAAACAAGATGATAGATGATCTTTGTGATTCAACACACTACCATGATTGCCCACTTTAGACAAACCGAAATTTTAATTTTCATAGTTCTTTATAAAAAATGTACAAGAAATCCTAAGTAGGGAGTAAAATGACAGTCATGCACAGTGACCACACCTAAATGCTTTTTTTTTTATTGATTGGCAAAATAATAGATGAGCTGAAAGCAGCCTTTATTTACAGCATCAACAAATAGATGGCCCAATATCTTTCACACTCATATTATGCATAATTTAAAAGCCTAGCTACGTGCTTAATGCGCCTTATTTGAAATAGATGGCCCAGTATCTTTCACACCCATATTATCATGCGCTCACATGTACTTTTAATTTAACATGAATTACGTACTGCAAACTTAAACTCAAATGTACATCTTACAATAATAAATTATCCATGCACCGGTTGCTTGATTAAATATCCAACACAAACCATTCATCTTACATATTTAAACTTTTTTTTGCAGAACTATATGAACATTCTTTTTTTTTTTATTTCATTCTTTATACATGATTCCTGTGCCTTGGTAGATACAAATCCAACACAAACACTACACCAAATTTCATTATATGAAACAGTGCGTTGGAACAACCAGATCTGTTTATAAATTGAAATGGACTCCATCACTTCCAGAAGATAAATTCCCGTTCCTCTTTAAATAAATATCGACTCGGGTTATAAAAATCAAGATTAAATCGTTCACCACCAACCACACCCACACCCACGCAACCACCCCCCGCCCTAACTCATCGACTCCCTTCCCCTCCCAAGTCCCAACCCATGCTGCTCTTGTCTTGGCACAGTCCATGGTGATGGATTGTGCCAGACAAACCGTAGATCAGAGGGGCCTTAGCCCAAGTCCCCTCCCCCTCGTAGCTTAGCCCCAAGTCTTCTCCCTACTCCTATTCCAGTTGAGCCAACTCCAGTGGAGGATATTACCTCTCTAGGTGCTTCCTCCCTATACCTCAACAACTACTCTGTGCTTGATAAAGCCACTCTTGTGGAAAAATTCACTACCATGTTTTTCTATTGCTTGGTTTTTTGGATTATGGGAATGTGGGTTTGGCTTTGAGCAAAGCTTGTGGTTTTATTTGGAGAACATGCGATTGAATAAATAATAAATAGAGTAAGTGATGGGGGAGCTCTATTGGGGAGTGGAGGCTGGGCAAACACTAGAGCAGATCCAATCGAGCCAAGTATCACCTGCTCAAATGGTCCTCACTTCATCTCAGGGCCATGAATTCAGTGCCTTTCAAGTGAATTTTAACGGTTCCATAACTGCATTTTTTTTTTTATCATGGTTCAGTCCAACAGTGAATAGGATTTGGATTAGCGTAAAATTGCAGATAATGCCATTTCATTGGGGGAATATGTGTTTCGGAGAAGATATAGGTTTAATATAGGCGAGACTCATTCTAAGAGCAAATGGGGTACAACTTGCACTTCTTAAATATAATACTCTAGTTTTACTCATGTAAACTGATACTCAATTGCCATAACATGATAATGGAATGATATTTCATGGGCCTACTGAATCCAGTACAAATTCATAGTGCAGGATGGATGTTGGATACCTAACAAAGCACCACGAGAGGGAGTTCATACACAAGTAGCTACACGGTATACATGTTCAGAGCACACATAGACATAATTACATTTTTATCATGCATGCATACTTGGTCTAGGTCTTGCTTTCACGAAATGCAGAATGCTTTCACGAAATGCAGAATTCAATGTTAGCAGGAGACTCCTAAATTTTATATTCTACCACTTCAGTCAGGAAACCTTGCTTGTTTTGACCTTCTAGAGTAGTGAATGCAACATCAAGTACACAGGAGAGGTACGCAACAACTTTGACAATGACTGCGAAGTTTGGTATCTTGGTTTTGTGGTTTGTGCATTCTTTTAGTTTAGTATCTTGGTTTTGTTATATGGGATTTTATTGACTTGACGTTGGACTATGATAAAGAGAGGATGAAAAGTTTAGAATTGATATGCCTCTGCAAACAGGTTTTATTTTCTACAAACAGGTGCACTCATATAAACCTTTGCAAACAGGTTTTTTTTTTATTTTTTTGGAAAATTTCACCCATTATTATAGACCGATGAATTTATAGGAGCCCACTATTAGTGTATTTATAATCTTTTTTTTTTTTTTTTTGTGATGGAGGGAGGCAATTAATAGTGCCCTAGTGCTTACCATTCATGTAAAGCATTTTGATTCAGCTGGTCTTGGAGAAAAAATTAATAGGAAAGTTGACTTGGGCTACACTCCTTCAAAAGGCAACTTGTCTTGGACTCTAGTTTGTCTTGCAATTTTGCCAGAATAGTAGTATTATAGAAGCTTATCTTTGAAAATGAGATCACCCATTGTGACTTGTGAGTGATAAGTGCTTATGAACTAGCCATTGGATGCACGGCAGATTTTTATGGCTTGCAGCTATTTAATTTTTATTTGTAATATATATTGACTTTGATATCTGACTAGAATTTGATTGCAATGGATTTCCCAATTCATCACATGTGAGTTAGCATCTTGCTTATAAAAATTAAGGTGGCTCTGTGACATCCAAGATAGTGGTTTGAGTTGAGTATTTAAAGAAACCATACATATGATGCACTTGCTTGTGTGGTTTTTCTGCTTTCATTCTGTGCCATGTTGCTATGACATATGATGAATTTCAAGGTTTGAACTTGCACCGCTTGGGGCCAAAGAAAAAATTGGTTCTGGAGATAGAGATGGAGCAGTAGCTAGTTTACTACAAAATATATCTTCCTGTGGATTAAATCCTCAGTGGATAAGGCCTCTTCCTTCTTGCTTCTTGTTTGTCAATGTTGCTGTTTTAATGCCTGTTGACCACCTGAACTTCTATTAGGAGCAAATCAATATTCAACAGCTATTGACATGTGATCTTTGGCTTGTATAATGGCTGAACTTCTAACCAAGGAACGATTACTTAGTGGGAAAACCAAATTTCCTGTGCCTGACAAGGTAATTTCTACTCACTTGTGCCTACACTCTCTGTGGTTTCTGATTTTATCATAGATATTTAGAATCCTTGGTACACCAAGTGACAAGATATGGCCTGTACAACCTGTAGTGCCAAATCAGAAACCACAGAGAGGTAATTTCAAAACAGTCAAGATATTTTGATTGAGTTACTCTTCTCTTCTTTCTATATATATGTATAAGAAGACCCTTTGCTTATTCTTAAAAGAGCTTTTCTGATTCTACCCATGTGCCTTTTGAGTTCCTTTCCTTGTAAAAATCTTCATTCATTAGTTTCTGTAGAAGATATATTCTCAGTTCTTAGACATGGTTCAGTCTTCTGAGACTTAGGTAAACAGTACAAGTAAAAGCATGCATGAAGCAGAGAACTGTTTTGAATTATTCCTTCTTGTGGTTTTTCTCGTTTTCTTTGTTGATTACATGCATGATTCTTGAACTCCTTCATTTCTTGAACATTGTCCCATATTCTCAGTATAAGAAATGTAATTTGAGTTTGTTCATCCTTTTTATTTTGGGGGTTCCTATCTTCAAAACATTGGAAGTTATGGTGCTGGGAGCAAAAGTAGGCATTTGTTTCTTTTAAGCTAAAAAGCCTTCGGATTGCTATACTATCCTGCAAATTTTTGTTCTCTCTTTGTTTTTATAGATTTGGTACTCTTTGTATTTATTTTGCAACAAAAAGGAAGCATCTACAAACTCCTTTCTTACTAAGTTAGTTTTCCTTATTACAGGTTGCTGGTGAACCAGTTTATGTTGTGGGGAACTCACTAGGAGGATTTGTGGCACTGTACTTTGCAGCGTGAATCCTCAGCTGGTGAAGGCCGTTATCTTGTTCAATGCGACGCCATTTTCTGGGGTTTTCTACCCAATCCAATCAGATCACCAGGATTGGCCAAAATTTCCCATGGGCTGGGGCCTTTCCTTTGGTATCTAATGCGAGAAATCTCACAGAAATTGCGTAACTTTCATTCTTATTATTTAGCGCATTTGTATGCAACAATTGGTAGTGGTGCATAGGACCACTAGCTTGGTAGCTTTTCACTGTGTAGAATGTAATTTGGTGATTTTCTCGGTTTGGTTATTCAGGTTATAAAAGGTACAGTTGACAGATGCAAACAATCTGACTCCGCTCTTTTAGGTGGAGAGGTATCATGAATTTTATTAATGCTGCTTTTGTGCTTTTGTGTCACAATTAATGATCCTACTGAAGATATAAAAGTTGTCATACTGGTTTCATACTTCACACTGTTTCTCATAAAGTGTAATGCTTAATTCTGCTTGATAATTGCATGATCATCTTTTAATTCATTATGCAGATCATCTTTTAATTCATTATACACACTTTTTTTTTAATGATTTTCAGAACTTGAAATATGTGGTCTTGTTGGGCATGTACAGGAGACAATTAAAAAAAGAGGCATGTCTCCATTTACTCTAAGTTTAAATTGTGGAATGGTACTTTAAATTTTATTACAAAACATAAAACAACCATACCCTCTGGAAAAGATATCTCACAGAAATGCAGAACAAAGATCACCAACATGACCCCACATGCTAAAATGACAGACTTTGCAATTGCTATCAACATGAGTACATGATAGGGCACCCTTTCCATTTAAAAACCATAGGACAAGTATAATTGACTGACCTTGTAATTTAAACTACTTTTCCTTGGGACTTCTTAACTAGTCAATCACCTCTGTAACCCAGACCAACCTTTCCATGTTTTGTACTCTATTCTTCCCCCTAAGTGCTATAAATTTGTGACTACCTTTTATGTCCAAGATTTGTGTAGTCGTCATGTTACCATGTGAATATCATAATGTGAGCAGTAACAAATGCCTTTTGTCATGAATTACTGCTCATATGAAGTTTAGTTCTCCTCTTTTGTAGATTTTCCCAAGACTGCAGCTTTAGTTTTTCTGAAACTGTAGTTGTATAACTTTGGTGTTATTAAAGAGATCCAAAGTTTTATTGTTGTAAGGTGAAAATCTTTTGGCAGATATTTTTGAACACAACCTTAATGATGTGGGCCCTTTCCTATAGTGATTTATTTACTAATCAATTGGATAACATGGTACTGAAAAGCAATAAGAACAAAAGGATAGTTGGGCAAGTTATGTGTAATCCCATGACAGGTTTGTTTACAAATGGTGGCCTCCAAATAACTTGGTACTAAAAAGCAATAAGAACAAAAGGATAGTTGCACAAGTTCTGTGTAATCCCATGACAGGTTTGTTTACACATGGTGGCCTCCAAACAGTTACTAAATGATTTCAGCGCCCTGAATTTTTTTAGTGTACTGACATGATGTTGTAAACTCACTGTGACAAATTTAAAATAAGCTTTTCCATGCAAGATTTGGTCGCTATAATTTCGCTTGTTATTGGAATCCAGTCATATAACATTTGTTTATATGCACTTGTGTAGAGAATTGAAGCA
Source organism: Sextonia rubra (assembly GCA_037013555.1). Classification (NCBI taxonomy): domain Eukaryota; kingdom Viridiplantae; phylum Streptophyta; class Magnoliopsida; order Laurales; family Lauraceae; genus Sextonia; species Sextonia rubra. The sequence goes on from JASUAD010000027.1 coordinate 3,525,770, forward strand.
CAAAAAGCATTGCGTCTGGACAAGTCTCTACTGCAAATAGAGCCTAGTTATGGTGCAGATAGATCCAACTTTTGGCATTGTTGATGGATCCCAGCATCATTATCAGGTGCTTCTCCCATAGTTCATCTTCTAAATTTGTGTTTTCATTTTGGAAATCCTTTTTCAGTTCAAGGTTCCTTTGTTGAGCTCCATGTTTTATGTTGGGACATGAAATCAGTCACAGCAGCACCAGACTTGAATTGTTTTATCCAAGTGTTCTGCACCTTGAATTGTTTATGTTCATGCGAATCATAATTATGTAGTCTTCTTAGAAAGAAGTGTAAATAAATTGTGAACCCGTTAGTGTTTTCTCTCTTACTGCCATGAGATATTTATATGATACAAAAATGAAGTTGGGATTCGATCTAACATAGTTTGGATCACCACCCTTCAAAAAAGAGGATTTGGATTTTGTTTAAACACGCCCTATTTTTTCTTCATGTAGTTGGATAGCTTTAACGAAGAAATTTTATGTTCAAGGATGGAATGTAGCTCATCAGGCTTCTTGTTTCTACTTTGACTAGGTTGTTTTTTTTTTCTTTATATACCATTAAAAAAGTAATCAAGAAAATAAAAAAGTGACACTCACATTCTTCAACTTTTTTTTTTCTTTTTTTTCAGGATAAGGATTGCCCAAAGCAACTTTTGGAGCATTTATAAAGTCGACCAAAGAACTTGAGGCACACCCACTGGATTGCTTTAGTTATGGAGTGATTTTTATATTTATAATTTTTCTAAGGCTGATTCACTTGTACCAATTATTTTTTAGGCTTGACTTTATTTGTAATGAATGTTATTTCAATTAATAAATTTACTCTTAAGCAAAGATACATTATTTGCATCTTTTGATGTACATTGATGATTGTAATAAATAAATGTTACCATTGATGAGCAATGCTAATTTAGTATGAATGTGAATTCAGTTGTTGGATGATTAGATGACTTTTTCTATATCTTTATCTATTGGAAATGATTTTAATCGTTTCAAATGAAATATAAATAGCCCTCTAAAATTTGTATCCAAATAAAAAAAATTAGTTAGAAACTTTTTTTTTTGGAATGGGTATAGAATTATTTAGGAACGATTTACAACAATTCCAAATGCAATTTAGGAATGATTTCCATCTATGATGAACCATTCCAAATTAAATATAAAAGTGTTCCATACATATATTCAGGAAAAAGCTAAAAATTATTTAGGAACGGTTAGAAATCATTCCAAAAATTTATGTCTGGAACAGATCTAAACCGTTCCTGATTTAATTTTTTGGAACGGCTTTAATCTGTTCAAGTTTTTATGTGACACCCTTATTTAAAATGGCTTAAAACCGTTCAAGATTTGGTTTGGAATGGTTTTTAAGCCATTCCTAATTGTGCATTTTTGTGTAGTGTGAGCATGAGTATAAGACTCATCAACATTATTGTATTCCATTCATATTCATATTTTAGAGGTAAGTTTTTATGTTAATATAAAAATAAAAGATACATATCAATATTTCAACTACAAAAAAAACCGTATTGTCAAATAAAAAAATAATTTTTATATTTAAAGTATCAAAATTTTTTATAACTCCTCTACATAAGATTAAAAGTACACAGTTTCTAACTCACATGAATAAAGAGTCAGATGAAAATTAAAAAGTCGTTGTAAGTTACTAAAATCGAAACGGGTCAATCGGGTTAGGCACATCAACCCTAACCCGACCCATTTTTATTTCTACTGGTCGGATTAGGCAGGTCAGAAATTGGTCGGGTGAGACCGGATTGGTGTGTCAGGCTAGCTGTTACCAGCTCTAGTTGTAAAGCCTGCGAATATAAATGTTCCACTCGTCTTTTTAGCGTCAATGTTGAAGAATTCCACTTCTCCCCTTTCAACCTTATCAAATCAAATCAAATCTCCCCCTCATTAAACCAAACCTTGTTGCCCTTTTTATCTCTTTAAATCATTTCTCTTCAAAACTAACTCTCTGTCACACCATCTTTTCCTCTTCTTTTCACATAAACTGAAATATCACCTCTACCTTTCAAGTTTCAACACCCTCATAGTCACTGCTAAAACTCTTTATGACAAACATTTCCATCTCTATCATAAAAATAAAAAAAAAGAAATTAAAACCTCTTTTTGTTTTTTTGCTCAGACACAGAAAAGATACCTACAACAGCCAACGGAGTTAGGGCTTCTTCTTTTCCTTGATATATTTATTTGTTTATTTATATAATATATTTTGTTGCAAAAAAAAAAAAACAATATGCTTGGTTTGCATATGGGCTGGATGTTGAATGGAAAATTGACATGGTTGCATGGTTGATGAGCTCATGACCAGCGTTCACAGGAGAAAGTTGTAAGCTGTTGATACAGTCTATTATATATGTTGATACAAATTTTAATTAATGAATTAATTTATACCCGATTTAACCGTGCCTTGCAAGGGATTTTCCACTAGTCTCTCTAATGCCTACAAAAAGCCCCACCTTTCTCACCTCTAAATAGAATCTTTCATATTAAGATTTTTCTAATAGGATCTTTCAAATTAAGAGTTTCCTTTGGATATCAGTTCAGTGGACGTAAAGACCAATGAAGTGGTGGCAGTCAAATTGCAAGGCAGTCAAAATTGGCCCTGGCGCCCAATGAAGTGGAGGTAGATACCTCCTCCAGGAGAGATCAGGAAAACTCCATCGGAGGGTCCATTATAGAGATAAATAATCCCGACCCCATCAAGTTGAATTTCATTCCCTCCATGGATATATTCTCAAATTCCAGTTTAATAAAGGTGGGGGTACAACTATCTAATTGTTAAGCATATGCTTGAGAGTGTGACTGGGCACTAGCATAGTATTGCTGCTTACGTGGCATTAATCACATTTTTGTCATAGTTCATTGGATGGTGGGACCCACTTATGATCTATTTGAACTCTAAGCTCTGGGGAGGTGATGAAAACGGAAGGAATTGGGTGCTGCTGTCGCCTGGGAAGAGGCCTGGAGTTGGGAGGAAGAAGGGGAAGGTAGGGAGAGGGCCACACTAATATACAAATGGGCATGTGGGGTCCACAACTTAAGAATTTTTGTGGTACAATTTGAAGTATTTTTTAGACCTCCGGTGAGGTGAGGCAAACGTTCATAAAATAAAATCTACTTTCTAATGAATATAATAAACACCGTTTTGGAATTGTGGAATCTCAACTCAAATTTAAGTAAAATGACCCTTTTGCCCTTCTAAAGAAGAAATTGCAAAGCCTCTAAGCTGTGAATGGTTACAAAAGTTATACGGACAATTATATCTAACAAATAAAGTTAAAATAAAATTTTGTAAAATTTAAATAGAAACCGCCAATCTCGCCCAAAAATAGGGATCCTATGAGAGGCAACCTAGGTTTAAAGGCTCTAAAAAATAAAGGGGTGAGAGATATTTTAGCCTTTTTTTAAATAGAAGATAAGGAAGAAGAGAGAGATAGGGGTGAGAGAGATGTTTTAGCATTTTTTTAAGAGAGACAAATGACTCTTTAGTTGAAAAGGGAATAAAAATATAGAGTCATTAACTTGCAAAAAAAAAAAATTTTTTTTTTTGAAATGGTAACAAAGATTTCATTAAAAGAAAAGACAAAAACAAAACAGAAAAATATAATAAGATACAAGAGAAGTGTACCCTACTCACACTATAATTACATAACAAACTCCTCCCATAGATCAATACACTCAACTTCTTGTTTGGCAAAAAAATCTGCTATAAAGTTAGTTAACCTATATTTACGACTAAAGCAGACATTAATTGAAAAAGTTAGATTCCAGATCTCAGTGAATACGAATTGGAATTTCTAATGATACACCTCCTAATTAGACACTCATAAAAGCGCATTAGAAAAGCCAATTTCTAGAATAAGGCTGTCATAAAAAGATCTTGAGAAAAATCGAAGAACTTCCAAAATAGTTAATACCTCCTCTTTATTAGAATCTCAAATACCCACATGTTTAGAGAATATGAATAAAATCTCACCTATGTAATTGAGAAGCACCCCTTCAATACCCGCTCGTCTCCATTCACCCTTTGCAGCTCCATTACTATTGAATTTGAGTACACCTTAAAAAACAAAAAAGATAACAAAAAAGATCTCCTGATCTTAAATGGGTCTATCATCAAACTAAGAAAGTCGCTTTCAAATTTAGCGCAGACACGCTGCAAACCACAAAATCGAATAGAGAGGACGCGTTATGGACTTACGTAAGAATTGTGCATCCTGTCTATCTGTTCTTTTGTTTATTATGATGACATTTGCTTCGTGTCGATTTGCAGGTGAACGGAATGGAGTGGATAGTTTGAAGTCACATCACACAAGTGTGTCGCAAGCAGTCAATGTAAAACCGCGTTTTATTGCTCCTCCCTGTACCATCTGACCGGTTTTTCCTGTTGCTAGCCCATCCCAAGTACCAATACCAGCAATGTACTCGCCGACCGCTGCACCCCGGATGCCCCGGGTAGACTTGGAGCAAGGAGCCATGGAAACTCCGAAGAAGCACCCAACAGCACGGCACTGGAATTTGTTGGTAGGGACTTAATCACATCCTAAATGCCTTTTTCTTTTTGAGTTCAGTTAGAAATGAGTGAATTTGGATTTCTTACGTTAAGATTCAGAGATCGGTCGGAATTTCAGGCTTCGGGTTTTCTTTGGCTCGGAACCTAGGCGGGTTTGGCATCGTTTCTGATTATGCGATGAGATCAGTTTTGGAGGTAGTTTAGATATATTTTAGAGATAGAATTAATGTTTGGATTTTAATTTTAATTTTTTTTTGTTTATGTTATTATCCTGTATAAATTGGGAAGAATTGAATAAAGTTTATTGTGGTTTATTATAATTTCAATGGAGTGTTATTAAATTTCTATAATCAGGTGTGTCAAGATTGAGTTGGTACTGAAAAGAGAAGTTCAATGATTTTCAATCATAAAACCCACCTCAAAAGGATGAAAAAGATAAAAGTGATGGAGGAAGAGGCTGGTTGACTAAGGATGTGGATGGGTGTGAAGGGGGTTGATGTGGGTCAGATGTGGATGTATGTGAAGGGGGCTGCTAGGATGGGCCTTTGATTGGGTTGTCTGCAGAGATGCTTTGGATTCTGGGTCCAAGAAAGGAGAGGCATGTGGGGCTCGGTTCTGTGGGTTCTGAAGATGGATGGACTCGGTTGATGAGGTATGAGGGAGTAGCAGGGGTCTTAGGTGGGAGAGATGAGGGGAGAAAGTAGGCTCATGTTATCTTTGCTCTCTTACTGGAGACATTTGGTTGGGACTTGGGAGGGCAAGATGGAGAGAGAGGCGTGGGCGGACCTACATATCCGGGGGTGAGGGTGGGGGTGCTCCTTTAGAAAATGCCCATTGAGGGCCCTAATGCCCTTTGGCACAGCGCCACCCCCCCCCCCCCCCCCCCCCCAAAAAAAACTTCCCTAGGCCCACATTACGTTTCCCCTCTCTCTCTCTCTCTCTCTCTCTCTCTCTCTCTCTAGCTCTCTCTCTTTCCCTTACACTTTGCCCCATTTGATGCAATATACTGCATAAAGTAAAATCATGGAAATTTGCCTGTATCAATGGACTTTGAAGAAGAAACTTGAGAGGGCAATCCCATTTAAGAATGCACTGATAGTCCCATCAGCCATTGATTCATTCACTTGGTTTTGTTTGATCACAACAGATACAATCTTGTCTCATTTTGTATACAGAGGATTCTTGATGAATGATGATAACTATTAAAAAGGATAGGACCCACTACAGATAAAAGACCAAAATGTGATTGCAAGGGTCTAGGTGGGCCAAAGGGATGGATCTTGATGATGGTTGGGCATTAGGCAAGAGGGTTTGGTCATGATGCCACCCCAATTGGGGGATTGTTGATTAGGATTTGAGAATGAGATAAATTAGTGATTGGAAATTCAGATTGTTACTTAACTTACGAAACTAGGTTTTTTTTAATCATGCTAACAGGCACATATGTGAGTAGAAGTTGGTATGGCTGGGTGAACCTTTAGAAAGAACTGAGTAGAACTATATGTAATGTTCATACTGTATTCTAGGTGTTTGCTAAAATTCCATGTAATATTGCTAGATTACTTATCTTTGGTTCTGACACTTAAAATTAATCTAAACATGACGAAATCCATATACATTGTTGTAGCTGGTGCTAAATTCTAATTATAATGATTTTAAAGGAATTGTAACCAGAACCATACCATTTAATAACAAATTGGAATCAAAGTGGGGCAGTTTAATGTATAGTATTGACTTGGCATTGGTTTCATACTATCGTAAGCCCCCTTAAACTGAAAATCCTAGGTCCACCATTGGGCGTAGGGACTAAGACAAAGAAGATGGTGGATGGATTGAAAGAGGAGATGGGTTCAAAGACAGAACATATATATATATTGAGAATGTTAGTATGCATCCATCCCTCACCAAAATGGTGAGAGATGTATGTATGCACATAAATATTGTCCATATATATATGAAAATTCTCCATATATATATATATGGCTTCTGCGATTAGGGATATGGCTACGAGAGAGAGAGAGAGAGAGAGAGAGAGAGAGAGAGAGAGAGACTTATTTGGTCAGAAGAATAAGAACGTGAGGGAGAGTAGTGTTGGTGTGATGGATATGGAGAACGTGTTGTTTGGCCGGGAGTTTCTGTGATGACGGCTTAAGAATAGTGGAGAGATGGAAGAACGTGACAAAGTACGGGAAGGTAGAGATGTACGAGAAAATATATGAAAGAGGTGCGTGCCAGTGAGTTGTACCAAAAGAAAAAATGAAATAAAATCGTTTCCGATTTCCTACTCTGGCAGGACACAAAGCCAAATATCATTCCAGCCGGTTCAAAATTTAAAACACCAAAATATGCTTACCAAACATAGATCTCACAGTCTTATCCTGTGAGAACATGGGAACATCTCATTGGCATGATGCCAAACGGGCCCCTAGATTCTTAGTCATTTGACTAATTGTGGTGCTTAATCTACTGTTGGGGATGGGGTAATTTACATGTAGTTGTTGATTTCAGTTAATTTTGATGATTTTTTTTAATTTATATTTGCCAATTAGACACTATTTGGGGTGTGTTGGAGTTAATTTTTAAATATTGCATAATCGTTTTTTAACTCTGTTCTTGATGATAATGTCGTGCTTTTTGGTTTGTTGGCAATCTATACTATTCAAGATAGAACTGGCAGTGTCTTTTCATTGTTTTTAGCTTTTTTCACTCTTCTTATAACTTATAAAAAAGCTTTGTTGATGGCAAATGCCTGTTGTTGAATTTTGTAGACAATCTGCGATGTTAATGGAGAATGGGCAAGTGTTTTATTTTATCTTTTAACTCTGGTTTTTTTTATGACTGGTGTGTTTTTTGTGGTTTTGCCATCCGTTTGATATTGATTTAAGTGTTTGCAACAAAGTTGATGATGATTATTTTGCTCTCATACAGCCACTAGGGCAGCAAGAGACTTTGGAGAATACGCATGAGACCTCAGCATTAACTTATGAGAGGTCTATTGCATTATCTTTTTAAACCCTAACGACCATTTTTCTATTTTTATGGGACCATACTTACTTAAATTGGTCATCATTTTTGTCTGCTTTACCAACTTATTATCACTTTTTTTCTTGGTTTTGATAGGATGTCTGATTTTGATAACTACAAAAATGACGATGCAGTGTTCCACTGGGGGGTTTTGGTGAGTGATTGCTTTGGTTTGTTCTTGATGTTGTTATCAAATGATGAATCTAATATTATTGTTTGGTTTTCTTGGATGCAGGCCATAATTATACTCGGTTTTGGGTTTGCACTTGTCTATTGTGTTCTGCATTGGGCTCATGTGATTTGATAAACTTGTTCAGGGCGTGAGGACACATACTTTTCTGCATTTTAGATTTCTCTACAATTAATTTGAAGAATACAATTAATTTGATTCTTCAATGTTTTCCAAACTAGAATTTACGTTTTCATTTGACAGATAAGTGGTGGGATGTCTTGGATTAGAAGTAATTTGTGGGAGTTTTTTTACAGTTCTCTCACAAATCTCTTTAGAGGTGCTTATTGAGGGTGTAACTTGGGAAGGGCCAAACAGGAATCCACCTGGCAGAGCTTGCGACCAAAAGAGATATTTGGCTTCTTATTCTTCAGGTTTGGTTTGGGCTTTGGGTACCAACTTATCAATAAGCAATTCTGTTAGTTGTGTGTGTTTATTATATAATAACGTGGCATATACATTCAATTTGCTCCCCCTAGTTTCTCATCATGGATAGATATCCACTTCATCTCATTTTTTGATAACTTAGTGTATTCCTCGTCAGCCCAGTCTTCGAACTTTTAGCCTCCAGCCTGCGGTTTACCCAATTTTATTGAGCAAGGACCATTCCCTCACTCCATCCCATTAGTCTTGTGATCAACCTAATCTCTTTTTGTACATTTGTCATCTCTTTAGTTTGGTGAGACCTCTTTGAATTTGCAGCCATACCAAAGAACCCCATATTATATTGAAGGACCACATGGATTATGGTATATGGGGCCTACTTGTTTGGGCTCTGAAAGTACCCCATATTTTGTTGTAGGGCTTGATTGGCGATAAGAATTCTTGAATGAGAGAATTTTGAGAATTCTAAATGCTGTTCCGAAGTAGAAGTAGAATTTCAAATGCTTATCCTCCCTTTAACATTTTAGAATGCTGAAATTTTGAAAATTTACGAGGCTGAAAGTAACTTTTCATGTAAGATGAAACTTTAAATTCTTGTATCAAATAGGACATTTGACATCCTCTGAAGACAAAAGCTAAAATCTCTGAAATTTCTAACAAACCTAATTTTATCAAAGGAATGGGCAAAAGTAGCATAAAGAAGATATTTTCACCTGGAGACGTCTCTCTGTTACAGTGTTCACTTCTGCCGAGCCTCTTCATCTATTAGTTTTAACTTTTCACATATTCTTTTGCGGACGTCTGCAACAGACAATTTAGCCTTTTTTAACCTCCGCCCCTAAAATGCAAGACCATCTGCATAAGTGAAAAGTCAAATTAACCTTTGACAAAAAAAAAAAAATTAATCCACACAAGTAAAACGAGTCGCATACCATTTTAGAAGCTTAGGTAAAAAGGTAAATATCTGGGTAGCCGGATTACAATGAAAGTTGACAACAATATGATTTACAACTGCAAGTTGTCTTCAATTTCACCCATCAGATACATATGTGACGGGAATTTTAAGAGCAAGCTACACACGTGCTTATGTGATCTAGTTAGTGGAGATTACTTGGATGCTTTGGCTCAAAGGCAGTAGGATGGATAGAAAGGTTGCTTTACGGATAAAGGTCATTAAAAAAACACTCTGCCAAATTATTTAAGCCATTAATTTAACAGTTTTAGAGCTTAATGGTCTTTGAACTATACATTCTTTTAGGACTATACCCAACAATGAGTAAATGTTTGATGAGCAAAAATACTGAATATGGTGACAGATCATGAGGAACAAGAGTTTGAAAAGCCATTGATCAAAGGTGGCCCCCATAAGTTATAGGCAAAAATCTTTGGTGAAGTATTTCTCGTCCATTGCCATAGGCACTATGGCATCTATTCAAAATCTCTCCCTCAAATTAAAATCGGGCCAAAATTAAAATCGCGATTGAGCTCCAGCTTTATGAATTGGAGTTCAATTTAGAAATCAAATCCTTTCCTATTATAATATTAAAAATAATAAAAAGCTTATATAATATTTACTCTAAATTATATTAAGGTGGTAAAAGTTGAAAGAAAAACTACAACTTATAATAATAATAATAATAAATAATTGATAGATTCTAAAATAAAAAGCACTTTAATTTGTTTGAAGTGAGTTGAATTTTTTTACTCCAAAGATTCTTTTGAAGTCAAAAGAATAAACCCATAATAAAAAAAATTTTGATAAAAATACCATAGAAATAAACATGAAAACCAAAATCCATAAACAATCCAATAATATAAATAACTTAAAAGAAACAAATAAATCCATGAAAACTCAATGCCTGAAAATAAAATAAATTAAAGCTAAAAAATAAAATAAAAAATATAAATACATGAAAACCTATCACTAAGGAAACTAAAAGAACTCATCAAAACAAAAAGAAATAAAATAAAACAAAACTATGATAAAAAAAAACATTAAAACACCAAGAAATACATAAAAAGGGAAAAATTAAAAAATGGAAGACATACGACAAAAGTTGTATGGCAGAAATCATTAAAAATGCAGTTGTAAGAATCCGTGTTTACACTCTTTTTTATTTAACTTATGTGATTGAAGGGAGATTAAATAATATAGATCCAATTAAACCACATTTAAAATTTAAAACCATGATGAGATTGCACAAAATAAGGGATATATAAAGGGTTCAGATGATAGACTCTTTAATAATAGGGGTATTCATGGGCCAGGCTAGGTTGAGCTGAGATATGTCCATGCTCGGTCGACTTCTAAGCTTATGGACCAAGTACCCAAGCTTAGATTGAGCCATAACTGGCTACCTCAAGTCCAACCCACCTGAAGCATATTAAACCCGAGTTCAACCCAAGTTAACATTACAACAAAGAGGCCTCTTTTTCTAAATATACTTTTCCTTATCTCAATTGGTTTGTGTTCTTGTACCTCAATCGGATATCATGTATTTAATACCTACCTCCCTTTTTCTTCCCACAATTCGAAACACCTAGACCTACCACAAAGGAACCTCCAAACTAAGGCTATCAATTCGACTCTTTGACGAGGGGCCTCAACTCAGCCTGCAAAAGCCCTTAAAACGAAGGCTTTTCTATTAGCCATAAAGCTCGAGGATAGGATATGGCTCAATTTTTGAATGCTTGCAATCTTCAGGGCTAAGTTAAGGCTTGACTCAGGCTCGGTCTGGCCCTTTTATATATTAATATATAAAATAAATGTTACATATAATATAATATGATATATATATATATGCATATGAGTTGTTCCCGAAAAAAATTTATAAACAACTCTTCTAATTAGCCATTAATAATAGAACATATCAGAATTGTCGAACATGATATGATAGTTCCATAGTATTGCTTTATAAATAAATTAAAAAAAGGTAGTACATGAACCAATAAAAAAGAGTACAATTAGCAGAATTTTAACTGTGATAATTTTACTAATAGTCTAATGACAAATAAAACTAGATGCACTACCTAGACTATATAACTACTATTAGTGTGCTAAGGTATTCAATAATATCTTCCATGTCCTAATTTCATGTCAAATTACTATCAAATCAGTTTATTCCATTTAATCCTAAGTAATATTTTTATATGAAGACAAATTGACTTATTTCATACATTCTTTAAAAGTTGCATAAAAATATTGACTTTTGTGTTGCATGTTACCATAGCTTGAATGAAGGAGAGTTAGCATCATGTTATACAATATATATATATATATATATTAAAATATTATTTCTTTTGGCCCTAACTCGGCCTTGATCCTTGAAGGCTGGGCAAGGGCTTCAGTATTATAGGCCCGCTGCAGAGTCTGAGGGCTTTTGCTAGACCTAAGTTTGGCCCACATATATGAGGGCAGGGTAAGGGCTTACCTAGGCTCGGCCCATTGACAACCCTACCAACTGCACAGTAATTGTGATCTATATGGTTGTGAAGTGTCTTTTTTACTTTTTTTTATGAGGAAAAAGGAGAAATATTATATTAAGAAGACAGTCATATGGGTTACATAGAGAGAGATCAGGAGGTCCTTTAGTAAAACAATAGTAGCTCGGAGGACCTTAAACGGCTGCTAGGAGTGGCCCAAAACAACGAAAACAAAATTGAACATATAGAAAGGAACATGGGAAGCGGAACCACTGCTTCCCCAGAACATAGGAGGCTATCACACTCCCAGGGGATTTTGAGCTTCCCCAAAGTTAGATGGTTAATGTTTTTAAACATCCCAAAAAAGACCGGACACACTAGAACAAGTAGACTGCAAAACCATATTTGATTTCTTGATCTCTGGAGCTCTGAGGCTCCCAACGAGCTAAGCTATTCATCACCATCTACTCGAGACTTCTCCATCCCTGAACTGCCTTGTCCTTCCATTCTTCTTACCTGACTAACTACAGGTGTGGAGGAGACCGCCACCTGGTTCGATGAACCAAAGAACATTCGATTGTACAGCGTGGTGTTGTTTAGTTCATTCTCATATATGTAGTTTATGTGTTCCACGAGGCCCAAAGAGAGGATGGCAACAATGGGCTGCGAGTCTTTGAAGAGGGAATCGGCCACCTCCTTGGCCGTTCTCTTACAAGTTACCAACTTTTACTTTGAGCCTCTGCCCCTACTAGAGGATGGCCCTCACATTCCAACTAATGTAATTTGCACCAGTAGTTTTTTTTTTTTCCTATTTTATGGAATAATCTACTCCATCGTTCCTAGGAATTTGAGGTTGCCCAACCATTTAGAACCTGGGTTTTCCATGGTAGACAGTCCACTGGGGGACTCAAGATTTTCATTTGAGATTGCCATGATATTATTGTTTTCATTATTTTATAATGTTAAAAGGAATATTTTTTATGTAGTATGGTCCCTCTTGGTTGTAGGCCCCCTCAGGCTTTTTCGATGCCTGTAGGAGCTCCCGTCCGTCCATGTAACCCAGGGATCAATCATAGCTATCCCATTAGAGGATAACCTAGCAAGGGGGCTAGGATCCAAATGGAGAGCCCGTACACACGGGAAGAAAACTCACTCAAGTGGAAAAGAAAGCCTGTACATGTGGGAAAAAAGGCCATAAAAGTGAAAAACTCACACATGTGATGTAAAGGGGTCTCGCATATATGAGGGACACACACAACTCACACATATAGGATAATGGGACCACGCACATTTAAGGGACATACACAACTCACACATATGGGATAAAGGGACTACACATATGTGAGGAATACACATAACTCACATATGCAAGGAAATGGGAAATCATAAGTTTAAAAAAATTACTACAAAACTAGCACAAGTGAGGTGATAAAACTTACATATGCAAAGAGGAGGAAGGTGGGGATTGACCAAAGACCTCTCAATAAGAACCCAATACTCCTTACCATTAGGGTAAGGAGCTGTTCTTTTTGAGCAGGTATATATGTATTGAGATGGAGTTTCTCATTATAGGAGCAGATATCATTGCCCAAGGATAGGTTTCTCTAATGTGTCCCATCAGGCCTACAGCTGCCGAGTACAAGCTTGAACCCGAGTATGTAGACCATCTATTGTGGGGCATATCCTGCATATATGGCCCACATTCGTTATCACCTGATCGAGGTGATTGATTCAATAAATAATCATTAGGTAGGATGAGCCCTGTAGAAATCGGTTAAGTAATATTATCTTGAAGGCCGACATGGCCCGGTGATGTATGTAGTAACCATTTCTTACCAGCTTGTTTTCGTCTACGCGTCTTTGAGTGCCTCGGTAAAAGCGGGTGTTTTCGTTTACACATCTGAAGAAAAGGATGCCCCACCGGTCGGCCAAAGTGCTTGATGGGAATGGGACCACTGCTAATTTTCATGTGCCATATAAACCTTGAATCAAAGTCTTTGGTGCATCCTATAATACAAGTGTGGTGGCCGTCACACGGTAACGTAGGCAACTGGGTTACAGAACCAAAAGTTTGGGGTTCACGACTCTATTTATGTCCTTACTGAGCCAAAAGCACGCCCTTTCCTACCTATGCGCAAATCAATGGGGAATAAGGACAACACCGAAAAGAAGAAACCAGGAAACCAAGATCTAAATCCTCCATTATATAATATGGGTTTACATTGTTTTCTCTAAATACAACTGTAGCATGCTAATATGAGAATGGATCCTTACTCTAGTGGTAAGGAGTGGCTGTTCTCATTGGTTAGTCCAAGTTTCTACCCTCGCCTCCCTCCCCATCCTTGTATGTGTAAGTTTACCCTCGCCTCCCCATCCTTGTATGTGTAAGTTATCTCTCATCATATATGTGAGTTCCTATTGCCTCTCGGTTAGAAAAATAATAGCATATTAACAACAATAGTACAATAAACATCAATTTCTATATGTACCTTTTAGAGAATAGTCTTTACTTGTCAGAATCGGATAATCTCCAGAGCAAAGCTGAAAGATTTAAAAGCTGGGCTGACGAAGAATAGCGCCATAAAGAAAAAATAAAATAAACACCAAAGAACTCCTCCAAATCAGACTTTGGAATGAAAAAATCAGTTGCTCCTTATTGAGTAGATTAACGTCACTCTTCTTTTGCCCTTCCAGCTTTGAGCTTCTTCATTCCCTGAGAGACTGGCAGGCTATTGTTTGTTCGTCACAGCATATTAAGGCAAGTGCGTAGCAGGCCCTTGCTGATTTTATTACTCCAGACGTCACTTTCTGGCCAGATGGCTAACTTTGCACCGCCCGTCTGCCAACAACGGTGACCTTCCAGCCAAGAAGAAAAAGTTGAAAGCCATCATCAATTGAAAGATATCATTATTGACTTTGAGTCCCTCCGGGTCCCACTTCCGGAAGATTCCACGCAAGTTGCTTCCCTAGTTTCTCATCATGGATAGAGTTCCACTTTACCCCAGGCTTTGGTCCTGTGATCAACATAATTTATTGATTTATTTGAAAAAGTCCACTTTTAATCTTTCTGCATGTTTTATCCGGCTTTGCATTAAGTTTAATACCTTAATTAGAGATGATTCTTTCTACTAAAGGCAAGACGCTTTCAAAAATGAGCTCGAGACAGTTTCTAGTCATCATATCAATCGAGAAATGCTAGATAAACCTAGATTTGCAAAAATCAACCATGTTTAAAAATCCGTGCCCCTTCATCTAAACCTTTTGAAAATGACTATACACTGACACTGAAATAAATATGCCTCATTTCATGTATAAAAACCGCACTAGGATGAGGTAGATTCTGTGCACAGACCTAACGCAATAAGATCTTCAGATTTCAGATCCAGATCTGGAACTACCGCCAATCAATAATTGGCACATCGTTTTTCAATCTGTAATAGCAAACTTGTGAGCTGTCCAGGACCAGTCTGGTTGCAGACCAGCAAGAGCATGAAGATTTTGAAAACTAAGACTAGAGTTGGGACAAAAGAGCACCCAAGTAACGTTTTAAGGCATAGAAAAAGTGAATTGATATTATGAGGAAAACAATAGAGAAGGAAAAAAAATGTTGTATATCTATGTATTACCACATGAATGAATTGAGACCATCAAAATCGAAGTCCCCCCCATGAGACATCCCCAGAGATGCACAATGGATGCATTCAATGAATAGCCAAAACACAGCTTAAGATGAATTTATGACAACTCATTTTTTGAGCCATACTACAATGGCAGTCCTGCAATTTGGACAGTGGTGATAGATGGATCTTAGTCTAGCCATTCTGCAACCATATTTATTCATTAACTATGGATCAATTTCAAGGAAGAAAATGTTGAATGGTAAGATTTCATTTGATAAATAAGCCTGTAATGAGGAGACAAAAACAAAGAATAAAAGAAAATACAGAGACCGAGAGCCAATTCGCTGCTCTAGTTCTTCTTTAAATCAATGGTGGTATTGCTATTGTTGAGGTAGATTGGTTGTGGAATTCATATTCTCAATGTCATTGCTACAGTTTACATGCTCTGTATGACATAAACCACCAGCTGCTTCCCTTGTTTCATTTCCTACACCTCCTCCCAGGGTGGTTGATGCATTTCTCAAGTTGCTGTGACCCCTGAATCCCCGGGCCCGACCATTCCTCAGCCGAACCCATGGCGGGATGCCTTTCCAATTTCCCCTGTTATTCCACTTCTGCTGCCTGAAGTACTTCTTCCCTAAACCATCCGATTGCCACCACCCTTTTTCGATCGTCTGTGGATGATTTTCACCAGTTGCTGCAGCCTCCTGTGGCCCAACCACTGCAGCAGCGCTGTGAACGCAAGGGTCCAAATGCTGTATGCTGGCCTGCTGGACTTCATCTCCAACCCCATGTTCCATACTCTTATGGACAGAAGTAGATGATGGCTGGACTGGAGGCCTGGTTTCCCCTCGTGGGTATTTCGGCAGCGGTGGAAAAGGATGGAAGGGCAAACCTGGGGCAATCGCCCAACCACTGCTCGCTTCTTCTTTAGGTGTTCCTAGCGTCTGAGCAAAGGCCAATGGGATTCCATACGACACCGGCAAGTGTGGATTAAATCTTTTCTGAGCATGTCCAGAAGCAACTTCACAAGCACAGTTTGAATTTGGAACCTGGGGTAAACAATTAGCAGCACCACCACCACCACCAGGGGCAACCAGGTGACTTTTATGAGGTGATGAAAATCCAGGTGGTGCATCATCGTTGATGTGCTCCATCTCAGCATCATCACTCCAATTAATTTCTCTCTGAACCTCGGTAGTTTGATTGGGAAATGCATTGTGGATGTGAGGATGACATGGGCTGCTTTGCACTTCCAAATTTGAGACTTGGCCCTCAACCAGGTGAAAAGGCTGCGGATCCAGATTCGTCTCTGCCGGCTGGTCCCACCGACTTTTCCGCTTACGAGTTCTCTTTGTCCCATCAAATGGATTACTATCAGCAGAAGGAACCGCACTGCCAGATGGAGGTGGGAGCAAACATGTCCCCTCAGATCTATCTGCATCAGGTTGGATTGGCGCTGAAGTTGCTTCGGAAACACAATCAATCGCATCTGAGTGTCTCATATTCTGATCATGCCGTCGTCTATGCAACCCAGGAAACCGGTTAAAATAGCCACTTTGTGACTCAATTTTCTCATCATCCCTGTCAGTAAAAGTAATTCTTCTAATGGTTCGAGGTATCCACCTATCCCGGAAACTTCGTGCAATCTGCTGGACCTGTATGCTCATGTAAATAGATTAAGATCCTGGTTTAAGTTCTAATCAAGACCTCACAATATCAAAATGAAACAAATCAAAAGTTTAGAGCACATCAACAATGCAAACATCAAAAGCCACTCTCCCCCCGTCACCCTATTCATATTGTGTGCAAATTTGCTTAGTGGGTAGGTATTGGTAGAAATCCAAGAGCGATTAGATGGACTTATTTGCCTCTTAAAAAAAGACTAAAGCAGTGGTTCAAAACAAGAAATACAATGGAACGACATATAGTCCATTAGACAAGGAAACTGTATCATAATTTTTCAAAAACATTCAAATGCAAAAAATACAGTAAAGAAATCATAGTGTTATACACATCGAGGATCTATAGAAAGAGTCCAATGTGAATTCAATTTCAAATAGGAACTAGCAAAGCTGTTTAACTGCATTCAGCTAGGTCATTAATGGAGTAACTGAGTCTGAAAAAGGTATCAGCAACAATTAAAAAGTAAACTACATGATCAGGAGAGCAGTAACCAGTTATAAATGAACAAGTGCAACACATATATTCACATGAATCAAACCAGTTCTACCAAAACAAAAAACATGAATCAAACCACAGTGGGCTGCACCAGTCATGGACACCACAAATAGGTCCTCTGACAAGACCATACTGATAGTGAAGGTTAAACACTTAAACGTGATTACTTAAGAAAGGAATATTAGAAAAACAAAGGAAACAAATAATCAAGTACAAATTTTAACAGCAGAGGTAGAACAGGCAAATGAATGTGTTACCTGTGTATCATTATGCCTTGTCAATGTAATCATTGATTCCCTAAAACTGCAAAAGAAGTCGAAAAAAAAGTTATATAATCATTTGGAAACCAAGCAGTATAATTAGACTCTTTTCCATCAGAATGAAATAAGATCTAAATGTACACATTATTGTTCACAGATGATCTTCCAACCTTTCCATTCCTGCACATGGAGGAGCGGTATTAATGTGTTCTATGGTAAGGATTTCTTTCACTGCAAGAAACTCTAAGACCTGCAACAAGAGATGAAGTTAACTGATCACCAACAAGCCAAGACAAGCTAAGCTCATCATATCATTATGAAGAAAAACGACAAGATTTTTTTAACATATTTCACATAAAATTAACAATTAAGAAGGGCAAGTATATCATAGGAGTAAGTTGTGTACCGCAAATTGCATCGGAAAAAAATAGGCATTGTCCTTTTAGAAAGTCATCCAAAACAATCCCACTTAGACAATTCAACAATGGATGAAAAAAATAAAGATCTAAAGATTCTTGGATGGTAAAAATAATTAGTATCTCGATATTACAAAATAAAGATAGGGTGAAATATCTAAACTTCAGCAGTTTTTTTTTTTTAAGAGACACAATACCACAACAATAAAAAGTTCGTAGTGCACTGACCTTAAGAAGTTTCCGAATTATAGGAATTTTATTAAAATTCTTTCGGTTCTGCTTCATAATGTTGTGTAGCATTTGCAAACCTACAAAACAATAAGGCCTGCATTTAGAACATTCGATGAAAGAACCACATAATAATTCAACAATGAAAGGCAACTGATATATACCATTTTTGTTAATTATATCAAGCAAAACCATCCGCGATTTTGTTTTCAGAATTGCATCAAGAACCATGGAAAGATCCCTTGTGCTGCCAATTAAAAAGAAGTAACATTCTCATAGACCGTAAGAAATATTCAGGCTACACTGGAGACATAAGAAAGATAACTAAATACTAGAGACTACCACATAAATGTGCCAGAAGAAAGAATAGAGCTAAGAACCTTTGAAATGCCTCGCCATTGACATGATCTCCTGATGCAGCAGTGACAAGCAAAAGTTTCAAGTAGCCTTTAGTAGCATCCTGTTCAGAAATAAGATAACACAGAAACAAAGATAACCCCTTCAACATACTACAAAAGAGACATCCGCAAAGATAATGGAATACAACTGTTTAAGGTGTTTTCCTTTTTTTTTTTTTTCCTTTGGCTAGATTGGGTCAGTGGAATGATAAATATGGTTTAACCTACCCCCACCCGGGAATCCATCCCTGGGCAGCTACACAAGATGGGATGCTCCTCTACACTGGGTTGCCTCTTGGTTCTCAAGGTGACAGTTATTATAGGCATGGCCAAGTGATTTTGGATACAAATTGAAAAAACCATGAAACTTTGAAACCGAAGAAAAGTCAGCACAAAGTAAAAGAGTTTGAAAGGTTTACATACTAAAGGGGAACAAAAGAGTTCCAAGAATTGACAGCACCAAACAAATATTGAGTATATGATAAACAACAAAAGCAGAATTATTAAACTATTTACTCTATCACAGTGTCAATCAGTCAAATAGAACAACTGAAAAATTATCGTAAAGGAGACAAACATATGCAGGTAAATATCTTTCTAACACAGATTTCATAACTAAACGTAAGGACAAACAATCTCAAATGAAGCATCACTCTACAAGTCAATAATACTTACTTTCCGTTTGCTTATTCCCCCATCAGGATCAAGCAACTCATTGAGTTTCTCTTCAACTGCATGTTTGCAGGCCAAAAAGAAGTGAGAAGGCAATAATCACCTATTTTCTTTGGCATCAAATACAATGCAGAAAACTTACCTCCTTCAAAACGTCTACTGCCAGCACCTTCTACCAGCTTCTTGGGTTTGTTAGGCATCCCATGGAAAGCATTAAACTTTCCCTTTTTAATTGAACCAGATGAATGGGACGATTTCACAATAGGACGTGATTTAGGAACAACTGACTTGTCTTCAACAGTGTCAGATATTGATTTTCTATGATCTCGAACAAAATCAGACATGGATTTGCTCACAGCACTAGCATTTTGTGTAGTAGTCTCCAACTGCTGGACAGCAGAAAATGATTTCCTCTCACTGTCTTCTGCTCCTAAAAGAGCATCAAACTGTTGAGTAGCAGGTGAGGATTTCCTTGTACAATCATCCGCTTGTAAAGAAACCCCAAGGGGCGAGACAGCAGGTACAGCATTGCACACACTTCCTTCAGTTTGTAAAGAAACCTCTGACGACTGTTTGACATCATGGAGGGTTTCATTCACACCTTGTTGCACCTGAGAAGATCTCTCCAACTCCTGAATAAAATTGGAATTTTTTATAGTGTCCGTGTTTTCTAAAGAAACCCCCACATGCTGCACAGGAGAAGCAATGACCAAACTGGTACTCGGAATATTATCTTCCATACTGTGCTCAACTTCACCATTCTCATGCATCATTACGGGTTCAGGATACTCATCGTCCGAATCACCTTGGACAATGGATTCAGTAGTTGATGGATCCCCACCAATATAGCCGCGGCATCCCGAAGAACCACAAACACATTTTTTTGCAGCAGCCCCAAATACCCGAACATAATTGTAATCAAATGTTACCTCCTCACCCTGCCACAGCTTATATAAAACTATAAGGAAATGGGAAAAAAGATGTTTGCAAATAATGAACAATTTGACATAAAAGAGACAGTATGTAGACTTTTAGATCCTTGGAACTTAAGTTCAATGGAAGATAACTTGTTTGATTTTTTTTTCTTCTTTTTTTTTCTTTTTTCTGGAGGGGGGGATTGGATTTTATGGGTTTTCAGGCTCAGTAAGGGTTACCTTTAGGGCCACTTTTACGTTCTATCTTGCAATAAATTTTCATTTACAAAAGAGGAATGAATAAGAATTGTTGAGGCCTACTTTAACAGTAGGAACTCCATCTCCAACACGATCCAAAAAGTTTGAATGGTTAAAAAAGCCGTTCATAAAGCAGAGATAGAGGTTCTTCAACTGATGATGACAAGGCACCCGGCCTGAATTGGTTTTATTTTTCTTTCATTAAGTTTGGATTGAGATTTCGAAGGGAGACTTTATGGTTATGCTACAATGCTTACAAAATTTGAAATGCAATGCTGCACAAAATTTCTCAGAGACAGCTAATAGGCTAGGTGGCAAAGGTGGTGTGTACTATTTTAGGCCAAACTAAAGAAGCTTTCATCAAAGGTTAAGACAGATACTTGATGAAGTGCTGAAATCAGACTGTTGATTGCTAATGAGGATCACACTAAGGATATAAACAAAAAACTGAAAGTTTATTATTAAAAATAGATATTGAAAGGTAGAGCTGGAAAAATCCGGTCCAACCTGCCAATCCAGCCTGACCTGACTTGTTTCTAACCCTCCTAACCCAACCCGTTTTAAATACAAGCCAGTCACGGGTTAGGGTTTTCCAACCTATATAAAAACGGCTCGGGTTAGGGTAAACCCACCTAACCTGATTGACCCGTTTAGGCCTATTTATCATGACTTTTAAATTTTTACATGACTTTTCTTATTTCTGTAGGCCATAAACCGTGACTCTTAATTTTATGTGGAGGAGTTATACAATAGTTTGCCTCCTTTATTTTTATGTTATATAGTTAAATATTTTGACACTTGGAATATGAAACCTACTTTTTTATTTGACAATATGATGTTTTTATACTTAAAAAATTGATTTGTGTCTTTTATTTTTATATTGGGTAGTTAAGCATAGAAATTTACCATTAAAATATGGATATCAATGGAATACAATAGCATTGATGAGTTTTATACTCATAATCAAATATAACATTATAAAATTTAAAAAAAAATTGGGAAGGAATTGTCTCAATAAACGGGTTGGATATTGTTAATGGATTTTGGCCATATTTTTTAAACCTTAAAATTTGGTACATTATAAATTCATGCTCAATGCAGTACTTGAAATGCATATAAGCCTAAAAAAAAGCTTTACAAATGAAATTTGACCACATAAAATGAGTTGGATCACACATAAAAAATGGAATTAAACAGATTAGGTTACACGCAAAAATGAAATTAAACAGATTAGGTCGAGTCAACCCGACCCAACCCATAATAAATTCGGGTTAGGCGGGTCAGTGTGGGTTGAAGGTTTCCAACCCGTTTTTAAAACAGGTCGGGTTAGGGTTGGGGCTAGCAAATTCAGGTTCACATTGACCCAACCCGACCTGTTTGCTAGGTCTAATGGAAGGCATACAATCATGTGGATGAGGATTTTGTTTAGTAATTGTTACATTGGATGGGCTTTGACAAAATGTGAAGGTGTGGACAAACAACTCCATTTCCTCGTCTACTTTTAAGCGTTGGTGAATACTTCTCAATTAGGTCTACTTGATTGCCTTAGAGGCTTACTTGATTGCTCTAGAAGCTTAAGGCAAGGGAACCCACTATTACCATTTTTATTTATTAAGGTAGCAAAAAAGTTTCGTAAACCGATTCAGAGGGCCCATTGAGAAGGGATAGTAAAAGTATTTGAAATTGGAGGCCTGAAAATAAGCCATTTGCAATTTGCAGATGAAATTATTATTCTGCAATGTGCACGAATTTTAAACAGAAAAAAAGGTATTCTTCATTCTTCAATGCTTTAAAACTGCCTCTGCATTGAGAGCTAACATGCTAACATTGGCTAAAATACTATCATAGAGATAGGAGTGAATATTGATAAGGTAATAGAAATTGGAACAAATATTAAGGTGCAAAGTATCTAAGCACCCAACAAAATACATAGGCCTTGATAGACTAGTTGAAGGAGATCAGGGTGGAGGGCTGGGCAGGACATAGACTAGCTACAAAGTTAAAACTCCTGAAGCTAAAGATCAAAGATTGGGTAAAGAAAGAATTTGGGAATCCACATATGAAGAAAAACCAGCTGCTCAAAGATAGACAAAGCCTTGATAGGAAGGAGGAAGTTGGGAACCTCAACGATACAGAAAAAAAAAGAAGAATCAGCCTCAAAGAAGAATACCGCAAAAAGCTTAGGAAAGAGGAAATCATGCGGAGGCAAAGTTCAAGATGTAAATGGTTGCAAGAAGGGAATAAGAACACAAGTTCTTCCATGGAATTGCGTCTACCAGAAGAAGGATAAACAGGATATCTTCTCTAATGAGAGGAGACAAAAGACTGGAGAACAAGGAGGAAATAATCAAGCATATTGAGGAATATTTCCAATCCCTTTATTCTAAGGAGCCTTGGGAGAGAACATCATTAGACAACCTATAATTCACTAAAATTGGAGAAGACAGGGTTCAATGGCTTGAGGGGACTTTTGAGTAAAAGGAAGTTTGAGAGGCCATCTTCGCTATAGCAGGAGACAAAGCTCCTGGTCCAAATGGCTATCCACTGGCTTTCTTCCAATGGATCTGTGGCGCAGCCCTGTATCTCCGATCAAGTGTAAAACAATCTCCCAGAGCATTGTTCAAATCCAACAATAGATTCAAGCCTTAAGGCACAATGAAACTCACAATCAAAACCATAGAGAGAGAAAATCTCTTGAAAACTAAATTAAATTGAATAGAGCATGTCTTCTACAATGGGATGCTCTTCTCATATAGGAAGGGCTAATTCTAAATTAGGAAATACCTCTCCTAAATAACCATGACTTACTAATTTAGATTGAGGAAGTCATAATCTCAACTCAACATAGAAATAAATAACTAATTACTAATTTAACTAAAGATAGGGATCCTTGTATAGGGATCCTTGTGGAGATCAAGGATCAATTGGACACATCACTGTCTGTGGGCCTGGAATCTGGGCCGGATCTGGGATCAGCCTGCATCAGTTCTGCTAGGCTTAGAAAAACTTGACTCCAGCAACTTAAGCGCTTGATATCTCTCATAAAGATCAAAATTAATGCGCATGAAGTCAGTAGCTGTAATCTACATAGCGTCGGAGAGAGGACGATTCTGCCAGCGAATATAAAACTTCTAGTAACCTCCTTGGCGTGTAAAGACAATTTGATCATCAAAGACATCAACAATCTCATCAGTAGGTGGGAGATTAACTAGTAGGGAAATAAGTTGCTCTTCATTATCTCCCTCATTATCATGACCACAGTAAAGAGTAAGATCCTCTATATTAAATAAAGAATTGACGCTAAATCAGAAGAAATGTCAAAAACATAGGCACTGGGGCTAATCTTTTGCAGAATCTTGAACAGACTGGAGTGACAAGGGTGTAAAGCTCTAGGAGATACCTTTTCAGGTTGAATACGAACCATAACTATATCTCCTTCATTAAATTCAACAAATCGACGATTTTTGTCAACTGGATGTTTATAAACATCGTTGCTGGCAGATATATGGCGGCAGACTTTATTATGCACTTGTTGCATGTGTTGAAAGAAATGTTCAGTATCTGCACTAACTCTGGCATCAATTGGCAAAGGCACAAGATCAATAGGAAGTCATGGACAAACTCCTGTAACGGCTACAAATGGAGAAGTGCCAGTGGATCAATTGATTGAGTAATTATACACAAACTCTGCCATAGGGAGCACTTGATCCCAATTTGAAACATGGTCACGCACAAGACAACGTAACAACTAGCCAAGACTTTTATTTACCACTTCTATTTATCCATCAGATTGAGGATGATAAGCAGCAGAAAAGTTAAGCTTGGTATTGGACAACATCCACAGGGTCTTCCAAAAATAGCTCATAAACTTCGTATCGCAATCAGAAACAATAGTCTTTGGAAGACCATGTAGGCGAACAACCTCTTTGAAGAATAATTTGGCCACCTTATAAGCATCAGCAGTTGTAGTACAAGAAATAAAATGTGCCATTTTTTAAAAACAATCAACAACAACAAAGATAGAATCAACCTTTCTGACAATCATGGGTAAACCTAGCACAAAGTTCATGCTAATGTCTTCCCAAGGAGTGTGGGGAATAAGCAAAGGCTGATATAATCCAGTGTTCTTCTTGTGTCCTTTAGAGAGCTAACATGTTCTACATCGTTCACAAATATGACTCACATTAGTCTTCATGCAAGGCCAATAATACCTGTCACTGACAAGAGCAAGCATTTTGTCGTGACCCAAATGTCTGCTACATCCTCCTGCATGCAACTCTTGCCTAGAAGACAGAGTTGCATAGCTTTGAATAAAAAACCATCACAAAGACAATAATAAGGGTGTTAAATATAATCACAATAGAGGAGATCTGCATAAATAGAACCAAAGTCCCTATCAGCCACATAATCCTGCTTAATGTGCTCAAAACTTGGCACATTAACAGACATGGCGGTCAAAAGATGCTTCCGCCGACTTAATGCATCCACAATCATGTTATCCTTTCCTGCTTTATGTCGAATACTGAATTTGAACTCCTATATATATGCACTCCACTTAGCACGGTTGGCACTGATCTTTTGTTGAGTGTGTAGATGTTGCAAAGCATCGTTGTTAAAATAGAGCACAAATTCATTAACAATCAGATAATGCACCCAATGACGAAGTGTTTGGACAAGAACATAGAACTCCAAATCATATGCAGAATACTTTTGCTTTGCATCAGAAAGTTTCTCACTGAAAAAAACAATTAGATGTCCTTCTTAGCTAAGAAGACTGCCAATGCCTACATTTAAGGCATCATAAACAATTTCAAAGAGCTTATTAAACTCAGGAACCTATAGGATGGGCGCTTCATTAATCTTTTGCTTAATCTTTTCGAAAACCCTGATGGTCACGCTGGTCCATTTGAATTCACCTTTCCTCATCCAGTCAGTAACAGAAACCATGATAGTACTGAAGTTTCGGATAAACATTTTGTAGAAATTAGCAAGACCATAAAAACTGGAAACTTCAGTAAAGGTAATAGGAATAGGCCAATCAAGAATTACGCTCACCTTTTCAGGATCTATTTTAATACCTTGTGCATATCTCCGATCAGGTGTAAAACAATCTCCTGGAGGATTATTTAAATCCAAAGATGGATTTAAGCATTAGGGCACAATGAAACTCACAATCAAAACCATAGAGAGAAAATATCTTGAAAACTGAATAAAATTGAATAAAGCATGTTTTTTTACAATGGAATGCTCCTTCTTATATAGGAAGGGCTAATTCTAAATTAAGAAATACCTATCCTAAACAACCATGACTTACTAATTTAAATTAAGGAAGTTATAATCTCAACTCAACATAGAAATAAATAACAAATTACTAATTTAACTAAAGATAGGGATCCTTGTGGAGATCAAGGGTCAATTGGGCCCATCACTGTCTGCGGGCCTGCAATCTAGGCTGAATCTGGGATTGGCCTGCATCAATCTGGAGCATGCTAAAGGATGATATCATGAACTTTGTGACAAATTCCATCGCAAAGGGAAACTATCCAAAGGAATTAGAGCCTCCTTCATAACTCTAATTTTGAAAAACAAGGAGGGAATTGGCGTAGAAGACTCCAGGCCCATCAGTCTGATTGGCATTGTGTATAAAATTCTAGCAAAGGTTTTGGCAAGGAGGCTTCAGAAGGTACTTCCAGATATCATCGCAAAGGAAAAAGGAGCTTTGTCAAAGGAAGACAGATCCTAGCCAGTGTTTTCATAGCTAACAAATGTGTGCATTCAAGAATCAAGTATGGAAGCCCGGGCATTGTTTGTAAACTTGACTTAGAGAAGGCATTTGACAAAGTAAACTGGGACTTTGTTCAATACATTCTATCCAAAATAGGTTTTGGACTCAAATGGAGATCATGGATTAAAGAATGCCTTTTCTCCACTTGTCTTTCTATTTTAATGAATGGCTCTCCAAAAGGCTTCTTCTAGGCTCATAAGAGGTTTAAGACAAGGTAACCCTCTCTCTCCCTTCATTTTCATTACAATTGCAAAGGCCTTCAGTAGAATGGTGAGTGCAGCAAAGAATAAAGGGTGAATCAAGGGGTTCAAGGTGACTAGAACAGCCCCATCCATAACACACCTTCAGTTCGCGAACGACACTCTCATTTTCTGTGATGCCAATGAAGAACAAATTAGAAACAATAAGGCCATTTTCATTTGTTTTGAAGCAGTGCCTGAGTTGAAGATAAATTTCTTCAAAAAGCAAGCTGATAGGGATAAGAGGTGAGGACAATACGGGTGCAAGGTGGGATCTTTCCCAACAACCTACTTGGGTCTCCTATCATATTTAGGATTCGCAAGGAAAGAAGTGTGGAACCCAGTGGTGGAAAGGGTGGAAAGAAAACTCTGAACTTGGAAAGCCAACTATCTCTCCCTAGGAGGAAGAATCACCTTGATCAAAGCAGTCATGGGCAATCTTCCTATCTACTTTATGTCTATTTTGAAATGCCCCACATTAAATCAATAGGATAGAAAAGCTGCAAAGGGGTTTCCTATGGCTAGGAAATAGTGGGGAAAGGAAGTTTCACGTAGTTAATTGGGAAATCGTATGTACCTCAAAGTCACAGGGTGGACTGGGTATAAGATCTCTAAAATTGATGAATCAAGCTTGTAAAAAGACTGGGTCAACTGAATGACCCATTGGGCTGGCCCATTGGGCTGGCCCGTTGGGTCGGTCCAATGGGCCGGCCCGTTTGGTATGATAATTACAGATTAGGAAATCTGTAATTATGATCTGTAGACTGCTGTACATTACCATGTATAGGGAGATTCTGATTGATATAGATTGCTGTAGTTTCCTTTTATTTTTTCAGCACAGTTGTAAATTAGCTCATTTATAGGAATCCTTGTATATTTAAAGGCTTGCAAGGGGATCATCAAAGCAAGCAATTCATTGTTAAGATCTCTGCAATTCTTCTTGTTTTTCATTGTTTATCATGGTATCAGAGCCACTGTTGTGAGAAAGAGGGGAGATCGGACGTTGGTCACGCCTCCAGACATTGGCTGGGTTACAGAGATGGGGTCCACCCTTGATCAGAGGGGGCGCACCAGCTCAAGGTGGTCGACCACTTATTGGAGATATTCTGTGATTTTGTTTTCAGATTTTTTGGGCTGCATTAAGGTACTGTTTTGTGGCCATCTTTGTTCAGCATTTTATGCCGGGCTGTTTTCATCAAGACCGTCCAGTTTTGTAATCCGCCGTTGGATCAGACTTGACCAAGGCTTGTTGGGTGCGAAAATTGGTTAGTCTTTGCTTTCTGTAAGCTGATTTGTGACCTCATTGGGTTTTGGTAGTCCAATAGCCATTCTACACCCTGTCAACAGGGACGCCCAGAGCTTCTTTATTGTTTTTTCTTGCATCTCCATCTTCTGCTGTCATCTGTAATGGCTGAGAAGGTGACTGGTATTAGTGTTATTCTTGATGGGACCAATTATGCTTACTGGTCCCATCTCATGATGAATTTTTTAAAGGGGCAGAAACTTTGGAAATTTGTGATAGAAAAGAAGCCAGGACCTGACACCAAGGATCCTGCTTATGAGGATTGGGAAGCATCTGTGGGTAAAATTAATTCTTGGATTGCAAATTCAGTCACTCCCTCCATTGGACATCAATTGTCTAAATTTTCTCATCCGAAGGATACCTGGGATTATTTGGCTCGGTTATATGTTCAATCCAATTCCGCCCGCCGTTATCAACTTGAATGGGAAATTAAAACTGCCGAACAAGGCTCTCAGTCCATTCATGAATTCTATGTCAAAATGACTGCATTATGGGATCAATTAGCTCTAATGGAACCCCAGTTTACCTGCTCTGCCGACTCAACTACTTTTGAAAAATATCGGCAGGAAACTCGACTAGTTCAGTTTCTTATGGCTCTTCGCCCTGAGTATGAACACATTAGGGGTCTACTATTACATCGATCTCCATTGCCATACGTGGATGTGGCTTTGTCTGAACTTCTAGCAGAGGAACAAACTCAACAGATCTTATCAAAGCGCAAAGCTGTTGAGTCCGATCACGTCCTCGTTGCTGCTAAGTCATCCTCTTTGCGTAAACCTGTCGGTTCTAACAACATCTGTAATTATTGCAAAGAACCAGGACACTGGGAGAGAGACTGTCCTCAGCTGAAAAAGAAACAGAATCAGAAAGAGCCAAATCGACGTCCTGGTCAACATCCTGGACATAACCAGACAGCAGCAGTGACTGCTGAAGCACCTCCTGACTTCTCTACTCAGATCCAGACTATGATTGATGAACGCCTGCAGCAGCTCCTCCTCGCTTCCTCCAGTGGTCCCAGTACTACTCAAGCTGAACCAGTTAATTCTGCCATGGCCTCATTCTCTGGTAAAACTCCATCATGGATATTTGACTCAGGTGCCTCATCTCACATAGTTTCTGATTCATCATTATTAAGTATCAGTCGAAAGCCTTCTACTCTTCTAAACATTCATACTGCTTGTGGCACCACTATGCCTGTTTCCACCATTGGTACTATCACATCTCAGTCTTCCTCTGGACGACTATCTTTACCGAATGTTTTGTGTGTTCTAGGAATTGCTATTAACCTCATTTCCATCAGTCAACTTACTAATCTGGGTTATCTTGTCTCGTTTAACTCCACTGGTTGTGTTGTGCAGGATCCTCGCTCCGGGAAGCAGATTGGGACTGGCCATAAAGAAGGGAATTTATATCACTTGACCTCTCTTCATGTTCCTTCCTCACCACTTCTGGCAGCGTCTACATCAACTTCATCCTCTAGCTTATGGCATCTTCGGTTAGGTCATTTGTCCAAAGGAAAATTAGATTTTTTACTTGCGAATAAAAGCTTGGAAAAGTCACTTTCTCTGAATCTACTGGTTGTATTGGTTGCAAGTTGTCAAAGCAAACTATTTTGCCTTTTAATAAAAGTACCTCAGTTTCCAGTGCACCTTTTGCACTTGTTCACTCTGATCTATGGGGCCCTGCTGTTCAACCCACCAAGGTGGCTCACGTTATTATGTTATCTTTGTGGATGATTACACCAGATTTACTTGGCTATACATGTTAAAACACAAATCTGATTTTCTCCGTACATACTTGCACTTTACCACCATGATCGCCACCCAATTTTCTGCTAAGATCAAAGTTTTTCGCTCCGATGCAGGGGGGAGTATCGGTCACAACAATTTCAAAACCTGCTTGCCAGTCATGGTACAATAGCTTAACTCTCCTGCCCAGGTACTCCACAACAAAATGGGGTAGCCGAACGAAAACATAGACATATCATTGAAACGGCTAGATCTATGCTACAATCCTCTTCCGTGCCCATTACATTTTGGGGAGAAGCTGTTCTCACTTCAGTTTATCTCATCAACAGAATGCCATCTTCTGTTTTATCTGGGGCCACTCCTTTTGAGAAACTTTATGGTACAAAACCCACTTACTCTCATCTAAGAGTTTTTGGATGTACTTGTTTTGTTTTGCTTCCCTCTAGTGAGCGACACAAGCTCTCTCCCAAGTCTGCTATTTATGTTTTTCTTGGCTATGGTATAGAACAAAAGGGATATCGCTGTTATGATCCACAATTGAACAAGTTACGCATTTCTCGTAGTGTTACCTTCATGGAACATATACCTTATTACTCCTTGCCATCCTCACAGCCTGTCTCCTCTGTACACCCCCTTGATCCTTTTCCAGATTTGTTTCCATCTGAGACCTATCCTACTTCAGAAACTTCTGTTGATCCTCCGCCACTTCTTGTCTATCAACGGAGGCCCAAACCTGACTCCATCCCTTCTGATGTGGCTGAAGTCCCCACTCTTCCTGAAGATCAGGATTCTGTTCCACCACGGAGATATCCACTTCGTACTCGCACCCCTGTGCAGCTTTATGGATTTGTTTCTACCAACTTGTTTTCCCTTCAATATCGCAACTATCTTGCTACAGTCCATTCACATTTTGAACCCAGGTCTTATACCAAAGCTTCTCAGTACCCTGAGTGGCGAAAAGCCATGGAAGAAGAATTAGCTGCACTTCAGCAAAATCACACTTGGGAGCTTGTCTCTCTTCCTCCAGGAAAGAAAGCTATTGGTTGCAAATGGATATTTAAAGTGAAGACAAATTCTGATGGCACCATTGAACGGTATAAAGCTCGCCTTGTTGCCAAAGGATACACACAAGATTATGGTATTGATTATGAGGAAACATTCGCACCTGTTGCCAAACTGACCACTGTACGAACATTGATCTCTGTTGCTGCCGTTCGTCAATGGCCACTGTATCAACTTGATGTCAAAAATGCCTTTCTTCATGGGCATCTCCGTGAAGAAATCTTTATGGTACCTCCTCCTGGGGTTCCCCACTCCAATCAAGTGTGTCATCTGAAGAGAGCCCTGTATGGACTTAAACAAGCTCCTCGTGCCTGGTTTGAACATTTTACTGAATCAGTTCTTTCTAGTGGCCTTCGACAGAGTCAACATGATAGTGCTCTATTTACTCACACTTCCAGTAATGGTATCGTCATTTTACTCCTATATGTGGATGATATGATCATTACTGGAAGTGATCATTCAGGTATTTCTGAGCTCAAACTGTTCCTTCAGAACCAATTTGAGATGAAGGATCTTGGTCATCTTCGCTACTTTCTTGGGCTTGAAGTGGGATATTCCAAACAGGGGTACATCCTCTCTCAAATGAAGTACTGCTCGGACATCATCCAGCGTGCGGGTCTTACAGATCTCGCTCCAATTTCTACTCCCTTGGAAATCAATGCACGGCTGAGTAAAAACGATGGTGTGCCTTTAGCTCATCCTACTCGGTACCGAGAAGTTGTTGGGAGTCTTGTTTACCTGACTATTACTAGACCTGACATTGCTTATGCTGTCCACATTGTGAGTCAATTTATGGCTCAGCCCACCTCGGTTCATTGGGGTGCTGTCTTGCGGATTCTTCGTTATTTACAGGGTACCCAATCATATGCCTTGCTTCTCTCTTTCGATAGTTCGCTTCATCTTCGCGCCTTTTCTGACTCTAATTGGGCAGGGGATGTGGACGATCGGCGTTCAACCACTGGTTATTGCATATTCTTGGGTCATTCCTTGGTTTCTTGGAGGAGCAAGAAGCAGACATCTGTCTCCAAGTCTTCTGCAGAAGCCGAATATCGTGCTCTTGCTGATACTACCTCTGAAATTGTCTGGCTTCGGTGGTTACTGCATGACCTAAGTGTTTCTCTTCAAGCTCCTACACCATTATATTGTGACAATCAGAGTGCTGTTCGGATCACCCAGAATGAAGTTTTTCATGAACGAACTAAGCATATTGAAATTGATTGTCATCTTGTTCGCCAGCACTATAAATCGGGTACTTTGTCACTCCACTTCGTCAGTTCAGTTGACAATGCTGCTGATCTCTTTACCAAAGCTCAGACCTTTGCTCGTTTCTCGTCTTCCTTGAACAAGCTCCTGCTGCTGCCGCACCATGAGCTTGAGGAGGGCTATAAAAAGACTGGGTCAACTGAATGACCCATTGGGCTGGACCATTGGGCTGGCCCATTGGGTCGGTCCAATGGGCCGGCCCGTTTGGTATGATAATTACATATTAGGAAATCTGTAATTATGATTTGTAGACTGCTGTACATTACCATGTATAGGGAGATTCTGATTGATATAGATTGTTGTAGTTTCCTTTTATTTTTTCAGCACAGTTGTAAATTAGCTCATTTATAGGAATCCTTGTATATTTAAAGGCTTGCAAGGGGATCATCAAAGCAAGCAATTCATTGTTAAGATCTCTACAATTCTTCTTGTTTTTCATTGTTTATCAAAGCTCTCTTGGGGAAGTGGTTTTGGAGAATTGGTGACGAAGCTGAGGGCATTTGGAGAACAGTTGCTTTGGCTAAATATGGCAACATTAGGGGAGGTTGGGAGATCAAGGATGGCACAGCGGGATGCTCAGCAATATGGAAAGGCAAAGTTTCCACTAAAATGCATTTCATGGAAATCATAAAAATCTCAAGTAGGCTCCAAGGACAAGGTTCTGTTTTGGCAAGACCACTTGGCTGGCAAAGTTTCTCTTGCTTCTCGATTTCCGGACTTGGCAAGCTGTGCTCTCCTCAAAGAGGCCAACATCCAGAGCTACTTTGATTAGGACCCTGTGCAGGGGGGCGGGTGGGTGGTTCATGGTGGCCAACTTTCAGAAGAGGCTTAAAAGACCATGAAGAAATTCAACTAGCAACTCTCCTATATGCTCTAAAGGACTTCCAAATTCCTGGGGACGGAGAAGATGTGAGGGTCTAGAAGGCATCAAAAAATGGGACTTTCTCTTTATCATCTTTCTACTTGGTCCTCACCGAAAGGGAAGGTAACACTAAAACCATAGCAAGAATTTGAAATTCAAGGCTCCACCTAGAGTTATGGCTTTTGGATGGATTGCTTTTCAAAGGAAAATCCTAACTCTAGATAATTTGAAGAGAGGAAAGATTGTAGTAAATGCCTGCCCGATGTGCTTGGAGGATGAGAAGACAATAGACCATCTTCTTCAAACATGCAGATTTATTGTAAACATACGGAACTCCGTTATTAGCTGGTTTGGATGCTCTTAGGCCTTACCGAAGCTTCTTTAGAACATGTTCGAGGCCGAGAAATATGATGCTGGATCAACAAACGAAAAAGAGTCGTGGAAGATGTCCTTCATTTCAATCATATGGCACATTTGGAAAGAGAGGAACACAAGATGTTTTGAAGGGAGTTCAGTGAATGAAAGAGTTCTATGCAACAAGATCAAATTCTCAATTGCTCAATGGGTGAAGTTAATAATTTCATTCAGTGATATCATGGTCGATCAGCTGATGATCAATTGGAAGGATATAGCTTTCACTTGATAAGGATTTTGCTTTACCTTATCTCTGATGGCGGCCTAGGTTACTGTTATACTATTATACTGTTACACTTTGTTTCTCTTTCTGCTGAGTAGGCTGTTGTTTTTGTTTGGCCTGTTTCAGCTGCCTCTTTGGTCTCTAACCAGTATAATTCTTTTGTACTGGCTTTTCTTTTCTTTTCAATGATAGTAACATTCAAAGACATAGGCCTTGTTTTGAGGAGGGCTAATCCACAACACAAAGACACATGTGATCCCAAGTGCAAAGAATAGATAGCAGTGGCCATGAAATCTTCGTGACAGTCGCAAAAAGTTTTACAAAACTACGACATGACTGCTTCTACAGTGGCAAGGGAAAGGAGCATCTAGTATATTGGGAAAAAGTAAGGGAACTTAGGAATGGAAGAACTGGGAATTAAAATTAGGCATTACTTAATAAATGGCGGTGTAGGTTTGGAACAGAGAGAAGCCTTATGGAGAAGAATTATTTAACCAAAAAGAAAAGGGGGGAAGGTAGGTAGGGGATTAGGAGTTCGGAAGAGTTTCTAAAACTAACTTAAACTCAAATTTTGAATATTTAGGTGACTGAGTCTGAGTAAATTGGGAAAATCTTAGGTGGGTAAGGAAGGATTCAAGAACAAGTTTCGCCCAAGGAATTTTAGGTAGGGAAGAGTCACTTTAAGCTTATTTCTCAAGGAATCACGCCAAGGTCTGGTGATCAATGTCATACATGGAGAGAAGCCTTATGGAGAAGAATTATTTAACAAAAAAGAAAAAGCGGGAAGGTAGGGGTTAGGAGTTCAGAAGAGTTTCTAGAACTAACTTAAATTTTGAATATTTAGATGAGTGAGTTTGAGTACATTACGAAAATTTTAGGTGGGTAAGGGAGGATTCAAGAACATGTTTCGCCCAAGGAATTTTAGGTAGGGAAGAGTCACTTTAAGCTTATTTCTCAAGGAATTGCACCAGGGTCTGATGATCAATGTCATACTCACAATAATTCTATCCAAAACAGACTCAACTCGGTATGATTCATTGTTGAATTTGGTTAGGGTTCTTTTTTTTTTTTTCGGAATCATTTACTTATTTAAATGATTCGCATGTGTAATGGTTATGCATCCTCAAATTTTTTTTGTGCCCATGTTATGCATGTGCACCGTAAATGAGGTGTGAAATGGTGTGTAAATAAGGCCACTTACACCAAAATTTTCACGCTCCTCTTGCGAAAAGGCGCTAGTATAGTCTCTTACATGTCCACTTTTTTTCTTGTCGGCCCCATCAAGCACATTTATTTTTTATCCTTTCCTATGGCCTATGGGCATCCTATCCTATTTATAATCCAAACTGTTTAATTGGTTTACAAACTAATAAGCCTCAAGAAGTGGTAATCTTAAATCTTAATACATTTTGTGTAATCTATGAAGAAGTCCCAGCCTATACTTCTAATTTGCTACACTTCAATGAGCCCACAATTCATGATCCAAACCATTCAATATTCTCATATTAATGGTAACCACCAAGACATTTAGTTTCAATCTTAAAACTTCATGGGTTTTGAGAAATTTGTAAAAACATCTACATCCAAATACATAGAAAACCATTGGATGTACTCCTTTACTCATGTAAAAATGGTGATTTTGATTAAAAAAAAAAAAAGGTAATGTGTTTCACATGAGAGACATTTGCATAGGTTAGATTTGAGGGATGATTTTATCCTGCGCTATGCATGTCATTAGGATCAGTGCCGTCATCATGGCAAGACTCAATGACATTCAGTGGCCCACCTTTGGTGATGATCCAGATGCGTGCTCCTGCAGAAGCACATGCACAAGAAAATTTTTTTCTAAATTTGCTTATGTATATGTTACATATGTTGAACCCATTTTCATATCCCATGCATAAAAGACAAACAACCCCTCAACGATGTTTACATTTACAAGGATGAGATTGATTGAAGGACTAAGGATAGCAGTAGGTTCCCTCAGGGGAGTTCTGCGCATCAAGGCTTCAGCTCCCCCATTAATTGGTACCCTTAGCTTGGATTGGCCCGACAGTTCCTAGGTGTGAAAACCCTTTTGATGGTCAATTGCCACTTGAAAGGTAATTACTATGGAAATACATAAATATATATATATGTATATACATATATATATATTGAATGGTATTACCATGGATAATCTTAAAAGAACAGGAATTGTTCGGCCAAATATATCAAGACTGCATAAGTGGATATGAAGGTGAACAACCAACAATGTTTGCATTCAGAACAGATTAAGGTTTTACTGCTATGTGGGGTGCTTTAGAAGCTCGATTGGAAATTGTTTATTTCACATGGACATCTAAGCTGCTCCTGAGGAGCAAGACGATTTGAACTTTTGGACAGTGATGCCACATGCTTTGCAGTCCTCATATCAAAAAGGAACAACAAGGTTTCTAATAGTAAAAAGAGTTGGACAATGTTCATTCTGTGCTCACCACGCATCGGTTTGGTTGGGGAAGCTTCAAGAAAAGAATAGAGGGACAAAATTCTTCAAACATTTTGGGGAGAGGGGAGATTCAATGTGAGGAGAGGCAAAGAGAAAAATGGAATCCTTCTGCAACAGGACAGGTGAAATTTAAGGTCAAGTGAGCATTTGTGGCAAGCCCAGGTCTGCTGCAGGTGGAGGTGTTTCGGGGAACGGTAGAGATGATGTGAACCAAATGTTTTGGATGAATCCAATGAGGTGGATATTATCCTGTGATTTCAAAACACTGAAGATATTCATATTCGAGAAAAAGCAATAAGGTTAAGGGGGATTAAAAATGAGATCCAGTGGGTCAAGAAGTACATAAAATGAGATCAAGTGGGTCAAGAAGTACACAGGCGAGATGAGACACTGTGTAGCACAAATGGAAAGTGCTCATTGTCGCAAGTCACAACCATGATGTCGCAGTCGTCTCACCAAACAAAAGGAAGGCAGGAAGGTGACAAGTTAAAGGAAATATGGGATTTTTTTCTAGACTATCGACCAAGGATTAAAAAAGCAGACGCAAGACTCAACTCTGTCGGCTGAGGCTGAGTCAAGTCACATAACTCGGCTGGTTCGCAAGGGACTCAGCTGAGTAAGGTCAACTCTCAATTTAAGGCACAGAAAAATTATAAAAAAAATACTAAAAATACAGAAAAAAATTTGTTATAGAGCTCCATCTATTTAAAATTTGTTGAATCTCATTGTTTTGATAAATTTTTAATGATTTGATTGTATTTTTTAGTGTCTCGTCTTTGGAAGCTTCTTTTTCTAAAGATGAGATAAAGGCTCCTGCATTTAGTCTTGGAGGGGATCGTGCCCCAATGCGAGATGGATTTCCTATTGCTTTTTTCCAACACTTTTGGAATCTCCTAGAAGATGAGTTCCAAATTTTCTTTAATGAATTTCACAAGGAAGGTGTCATCTCTAAGGAGCTGGTGCCTCGTTTACTTATTTGATTCCTAAGAAAGAAGGTGCTATTTCGTTGAAGGATGTCACACCTATTAGTCTGGTTGGGAGCCTCTATAAGATTTTGGTAAAGGTTTTGGCCAAGTACAGAGAGTTTTAAGTGAGATTATTTCATATATACAAGGGGCGTTTCTTGACGGTCGCCAGATTTTAGATAGCGTGTTGATAGTCCATGACTGTATGGATTCAAGGCATAGGAAAAATCGTCTTGGATTTTGAGAAGGCCTATGATATGGTGGATTGGCGGTTTTTGAAATATATGATGGCTCGTATGGGGTTTGGTCTTAAATGGCATAGATGGATTCACAGTTGCATTTCCTCTACCCAAGTTTCTATTTTAGTAAATGGCTCTCCTAAAGGATTCTTCAATAATTCTAGAGGATTGCGCCAAGGTGATCCTCTTTCTCCTAAGCTTTTCATTATTATAGCAGAAGCTTTCAATGCTTTAATGAATCATGCAAATCATGCCAGGTTGATTTCTGGTTTTGCAATTGATAAAGCTTACTATGAGGTAACCCATCTACTATTTGCGGATGATACTATTATTTTTTGGGATGCTTCTCCAGAACAGGTGGAGCATCTAAAGCTTATTCTAAGGTGGTTTGAAATGTTATCAGGCCTTATGATTAACTATGCAAAGTGTGAGTTGATTGGCATACGTGTGGAGGACCATCATCTTAATTGCTTGGCTACTACTTTTGGTTGTAAAGTTGCTATGCTTCCTTCTAAATGTTTGGGTTTACCTCTATGTTTAGGGCTCCGGAAGAAAAGCTTATAGGATCCAGTGGTGGAGAGTGGAAAAAAGGCTAAGTTCGTGGAAAGGTAAGAATCTGTCATCGGGTGGTCGTCTAACTCTTCTTAAAGCAGTACTTTCAAGCATCCCCCCTAACCCCTTCATCATTCCCCCTAACCCCTTCATCCGTGGCCCATATATCCATTCCATTCAGATCAGTGTACAGTCGATCCAACAGTCCAGTAAATTCGGATCTGACCGAAACTTGAGGCGTGTGCCTATCAGGGAGTCCCTCATGTGTTGCAAGGTTTGGATCAGTGGTTTTGAAGGTACGAGGTGCATTAAAGAGCCAAGGGTATCCTGGGGCCTAAGCGCAAGGCGCAAGGTGAGGCGCAGCCTTCATTGAAGTAAGGAGCACATTATAGATTAAAAAATAGATATTTTGTCATAAATAAATAATTTAAAATTAACATTGGCAAAGTGAATTAATTCACAAATTATAACAAAAAAGGCAATAAATATTAGAGAAGATACTGAAAGTCATAAAAACATCCATCACTCAAAGCAAAAAACCATCAAAAGCTAGTACAACTCCAAAGTCCTAACAATACATATGGTCCTAAGGAGACAGTCAGTATGCACGGACAAAGTATATAAATTAAAAACAGCAAGCATACAAATTACAAAAGGGATAAACAAAATGGGAAAAAAAAAGAAATATTTTGATACCAACATGGCAATCAGTATGCACAAACAAAGCAAGAAGAACAGAGCAACACCAAATGAAGAATAAACAAAACAAAAGGCAGTAGAAATAAAACAGCAGCAAAAAAAAAATGGCAGAAACAGAAAAAAAATGCTGTATAAAAACAACATGCAAAAACAGAAAAAAAAAAAAAGCAGCAGGAATACGCAGCAGCAAAAAAACATGAAAAAAAAACGCAGCAGAAAAAAAAATGCAGTAGAAAAGAAAAAAAACAGAAACAGAAAAAAAATGCAGAAACAGAAAAGAAAAAAAAACAGTAGCAGCAAAAAAAACAGAAAAAGAAAAAATAGTAGCAGCTAGAGATGAGAAAAAAAAACAAACAGCAGCAAAAAAAAAAGTAGCAGCTGGAGATGAGGAAAAAAAAAAGAAAAAAATCACAAACAAAAGCAGAAAAAAAAGGTAGAAAAGAAAAACATGAGCAGAAACCGGAAAAAAAAACGCAGAAAGAAAAAATATGCAGCAGCAGAAAAGAAAAAAATAAAGAAACAGAAAAACAAGCGTACCTCGCCAGACATGAGCTCCTCCTTCTTCTTTGTCAAACATGAGCAGGGAGCTACTCCTCCTACTTCTTCTGTTATTTTTTTTTCCTCCTCTTTTGCCAGATGTGAGCTCCTCCTCCTTCACCGGCTGCAATCCGTCTTCAATCCTCTTCTTGTTTTGTCAAGAGATTAGGACTTCTCCTTTAACTTTATAGTTAAGTTACATATTTTACATTTAGACCCTTTCTTTTTTTTATATTCTAATTTCAAGACTTATGACAAAACTGAAACAAGCCCATGCCTCTTGCGCCTCTCGCCTGGTCCTCCGGCGCACGCTTCATGCACTTAAGCCTCGCCTAAGTGGAGTCGCAGCACAACAGTTGCGCCTCCCTGCGCCTCGTGCCTAGGCGCGCTTTTTAAAACAATGGTTCAGATTGGGTGGTGATGAGCCCACATAGAGTTCTCACGAAAAAAATGGTGAGGGATGGATGCGTAAGAAAATTCTCCATCTATATATATATATATATGTATATATATTCTCTTGCTTCAGATGTCCTAAAGGAGTCATTCGAAGAATAAAGAAAATTCAATGTGATTTCCTTTGGAAGGATACAATTGAAAGGAGGAAATTTCATTTGGAGAATTGGGAAATTATTTGTAAACTTATAGCGCAAGGAGGGCTGGGCATCCGCTCTATTGAAGTTATGAACAAAGCGTTGCTTGGAAAATGGTAGTGGAGGGTGGGAACTCGACTCAAGGGTAGGGGAGGCAAATCCTAATTAACAAGTACAAAGTGGGAAGGTATGGATGGTGTATTTTGGGTCATAATTATAAGTCTTTGGAGATATGGAAGTCCATTTTTTCCGTCAAGAATGAGTTTTGGAACAGTACAGGGTTCACGATGGGAAAGATATGAAGTTTTGGCATGATGAATGGTGTGGTAATGCTAACCTGAAGTGTCAGTTTCCTACTGTCTTCCTTCTAGATAGGAAACCTCAGGTCATTGTTGCAGATAATTATCTTTATGTTGGTGGTTCAGTTTGGAATTTTCACTTTGGTCGAAATCTGCATGATCATGAGGTGATAGAGCATGTTAGACTGCTCTCCTTACTTGAGAACATTTCTCTTTCTCAAGGGCAAAGGGATGTTAGAATTTGGAAGCCAAATGCTAAAGGGCAATTTTCGGTTAATTCTTTTTGTTCTGGTTGGTTGGGTTGGTGAGATGGCTGGTTGGAAGAAGTTTTGGAATACACTTGTTCCTCCAAGTATTTTGGTGTTTCGTTGGGTAGCAGGTCTACATAAAATACTTACTATGGAGCAATTGAGGATGAGAAATCCTAATGTTGTCAATGGGTGCCCATTCTGTTTGCAGGACGAGGAAATGGTGAATCACCTGTTGATCCATTGCAACTATGCACATAGAAGTTGGGTGTCCATTCTTAATATGGTTGACATGTGTTGGGTTATGCCTCATTCTATAAAGGATTTGTTTGAACAGTGGATCTTTTGGGGAAAATCTGATTGTGGGTGTATTTTGTGGCTGTTATCCTTATATGCTAGTCTATGGAAGTTATGGATTGAGAGGTCAAACCAAATGCAAACCTTATGAGGAGATTGTTCGGTCTGTAGTTTGGGTTGTTTTGGAATGAGCAGTTAGGAGGCTGAATTTGTTTGGAGTTAGTTTGGAGGCTCTTAGTAAATCTTGGCCAGCACACTTTCAAGGTGGTAGACATTCTACTATCAGAAAAAACTTTGTTATGGGAACCTCCTCCGAATGGTTTTCTTGAGTTGAATTTTGATAGTAGTTTTTTTTTTCTTTTTGCATATTCAAACGGATCGTATTGGTGGTATTATTAGTGACTTCTCCCGGAACATTGCAAAAAAAAAATTCAGGTCCAGTGAAATATGTTGATTCTAAGTGAGCTGAAATGTATTCTTTTTTTGTGGAATGCCATGAACTACATAAGTTGGGAGGTTTTCATACAATCACTGATGGAGATTCATTCTCTACGATTCTATGGAGTTCTGGAAAGTCTTCTTTTCCATGGATTTTGGAGGACTTGGTGGAGATGCAAGATATTTCCTCTCAATTTG
The DNA here is from genome assembly GCA_037013555.1 of Sextonia rubra. NCBI lineage: Eukaryota > Viridiplantae > Streptophyta > Magnoliopsida > Laurales > Lauraceae > Sextonia > Sextonia rubra. The sequence continues at coordinate 3,566,794 of JASUAD010000027.1, forward strand.
CAAATTCTTTTCTTCACATACCTCGTGAAGCTAACGTTTTAGCAAATGGTCTTGCAAGGGAAGGAATAATTCGGTTACATGTCTTTTGATGTTTAGTTTTTTTTTTCTGTTTTTTTTTTTGGGTCATTGTTCTCTCCTTGTTTTTTCTTCTCTTTTGGAATAAAATTTACCATTATAAAAAATATTAGAATTATCTGTCCTTTTCTGGTATTACTCACATGTTATCACTTATCAAGTACTAAGAAATCACTTTTCAAGTATCAAGAAGACACAACAACCAACATTATTAACAACAAAATCATAGGAAATCATAATCTACAAAACCACAACAGATTCTGCATTTTTTGAAACTTTCGATTGCGACAGTCATCATGAAAGATAATTCTTAATCAAAAGCAGAAATCATTCAATTGCAAGTATCAATGACAAAGTCCAAATCAAAATTCCCTGAAAACTTGTATGAAAACAATAATTAAAACAGTTTTAATTAGTTTGATGAGTGTCAAGATGGGGTAAAATGGAGGGGTAGGTGTATGTGAAGGTTTGGATTCATTATAGGTATACCTAATTGGAACTTTTGTTAAAAAATAAGTAATTGGTTCTACAATTAATGAGTTTGAAAATTCTCCTATAAAACAAAGAAACCTGAAACCACATATAGTCGGCCAAGTCCGTCACTGTGGCTTAGCCGACTCCACCCATTCAGGTCCAAGTCCCATAAGACCCAACTCAGTTATAGCCGAATACAAGTCGAAGTGAAGTCAATTGGTTTTCTAATCCTTGCTACTGATTTCACTTTATGCATTCGTATTTGAAGGGAAGCAGCTGATGTAATAGAAATTTAAGGAGCTGGTTATTTACGCTAAGTCACTTCTACCTGTTTGCTTCTGGGCTTCATTAAGTTCTAGGGGAGAGAGTGAGTTTTTCTCATTTATATTCTTGGGTGATTGGTTTATTCTCGTTTATTCATAGAGTATCTATCTATTACACTATAGCATTTGGTTTATTCTCGTTTATTCATAGAGTATCTATCTATTACACTATAGCATTTTCTTATCCAATTGTACAATTAGTTTCAAGAATTTATAACACTGTTACTTGTGTAAAAACAGCTAATTTATTTATACGACTAGAGATTAGTGAAATGGTAAAAAAAAAATGTTGTCCAAAAGAAAAGAAACAACAGGAAATGGGGCAAAATAAATCAAAAGAATACCTTTTTAATATTCCTAATTGCAAATAGCCCAATACAAACTTCTCCATTCACCATCCACTGCCACTCAGGAAAAATGAAAAATAGAATCAAGACATGAGTAAATAAATTCTTGAAGAAGTGTAAAATAGATACCATAGAGCTTCCTAGAAGACGCATATATAAATCAGGGAGTGCTCCTGTATGCTAGGGCCTACCTAGTGGCCCCAAAGATCATGGGAGACGTGGGGATTGAAAGATCAAGGTAAGACCAACCTTGATATGAAATATCAATTCAATCCAATGATCCTGAGCCCTTGATCTATGGCCCACAAGCAGTGGCAGAGCTAGGATTTCTCTTGGCCGGCAAAGATGGTCAATCAATAATGTCAGCAAAAAATTTTAGCTCAAGAAAATCAATACATTTTTGGAAAAAACTTTAAAAAAAATTAAAATGTTAAGATAATATCAAAATTTTGGAATCATGTTTTCAACCCACTTTTACCCAAAAACTAGTAATTAGATTTTACCCAAAAAATGATAGAAAAAATTGTTGAGTTTGTATTGTTCTCCACCCCCAACAATATTCAATGATGGTAGAGAAGTCTAGAGAAGAATTGAGAATTGCATGATTTTAGTGTATTCACTTGATAGCACGACTATGGTTCATCATCATCATCAAAGCCTTATCCCAACCATGTTGGGGTCGGCTACAGCACGACTATGGTTAAAAATATATATATTAAATATTTGAAAACCGTAATATAGGGTTGATGTTCACAAAAAGTCTTGATCTTTAGTTCATTAGCCGTTTAAAGCTCAAATCTTCTATTTATAATCACATGAAATTTCTGACTAAATAATTAGATTAGATCTAATTTAATCTATGTTTTGAATTAAATTTCAAAAAACTCATCACAACTTAAATAGGCAAGTATTTAAAACAATCTTATCATGAGTGCCAAACTTGAGAGGATCTGAACTCTAGACTTCATAAAGGGTGAAGAAAAAAGGAAAAAAAAGGAAAAAGGATGAAATAGAAGCAAACACAACATGGGTTTGTCAGAGCACAAAGAGAGGAAGAAAGTAAGAAAGTAATTTATGAGTTGTCTTTTGGAAAAGAAAAAGACAAAATTCCCTAAAGTGTTTTAAATTACTTCTCTTCAACAAGAGAGGAAGAAAAGTTTATGAGGGGCAAATAAGAAAGAAGGAAGATCGAGGAAGTGCAAATAATATAAGACCAAAATGTCCATGAAAAAATGCATCTCCTTCTCAAGTGCTCCTCCTCAACCCTACTTGGCTTCATCACGTTCCACAAGTCAACGGTTTAAAAATAAATAAACAAATCAGACTAGATCCAATGGTCCAGTCCATAAAAATCAGTGCACACTCAATGGGATACATGACATTTAAGAGGAGGAAAGAAAGAGGGGGGAGGGATTGAGTTGGCTTAGATGGTCCATTCAGACTGATCACTATAGTGGGCCCCAGTAGGTGTCTCATATGCACAGGAGCAAATGCCATAAACTAATTATCTTTGGGAACACATAAAAGCCATAAAGTAATTATCTTTGGCCATACATAGATGTCATGAAATAATTATCTTTGGCCATATGTAGAGCCTCTATTGCATTATTTTTCCTGATATTGTCCTGTTTCTTGATGCTGTTGTGGTATAGCATATAGCTCTATCATACAGCCTTTTCGTAAGAATTATACCCAGTTAATAACATTTTGTTACTGAAAACTTACAGACAATGATAGTAACAACATTGGCCATTATTTTCTCTACTGTGCCAAAACAATCCTATTGGAATGGATGAAATGTACGAAAACATGAAAAAAAAAAAAAAAGAAAGAAAAAAAACTGCATACGGAACCATGATAAAAATTAGTGGTTTCCCTTGTCAGCACCATGCAAAGCATTAACTCAGATCATCTGCATTCTAATTTGTGTTATGTGCTTTACATGATTACTCGACAAGTGATCAGTCACAAGATGTATGCCAACTGATTTGTAATGAGATATATGCCCGCACAACTTCAACAATGCAAAACCATCTACTTTGGGTCAGTTCTATGAGTTTTGTTCTTCCACCTGGCCCTATTCAACGCCATGTTCTCAATCATTCTGCATAATAATGTCATGTGTTACCACTTATCCCAAGGTTTTGAATAGCTGCCTCCTACTAGTATTACAAGTAGCCCTTCAATTCATCTCACAGGCAGTTTCTGGCTGTCTACAAATGTGCCCCAAACTATCTCCAATGATGATTTCCATTTTTACCTCAATTGTAGTTTTCTGAAGATTTCTTCTAATGTTCTCATTTCTAGCTCTATCCCTTTTAGGAACTCCATACAACCTTCTAAGCATGTGCATGTCAGCCGCATGAACTTTAGTTTCTCGCGTGTTTGTTGCACTGCATTCAGCTCCACACAAATATACTAGGCCTAATTGTCTGCCTCATAACAGAAGTCTCTTTAATATAAGCAGCATTTTATAATCGCACATCACTCTGCTACCATATCTCCACTTAGCCCATGCTATATTGATTCTACCAGTTATATTTCACTCAAACCCCAGCTTTTTATCTAAGACAACTCCTAAGTAACGAAACCTGGCACGCTCTGTTGTTTTCAGTTTTTACAATCTCAACTTCCCCACAATCTGATGAACTAACTTGCACTATACATCTGGTCTCAAATGTAACAATTTTGAGCCCAGTTCACTCAATTGCCTTTCTCCACAGTTCCAACTTATTGGTCATTTGCTCTCTTGTTTAATTAATTAGCATACCATCTACAAACTGTGAAGGAACATAGTTTCGAGTATCAACATATGCAAGATAATTGTAAATAATTGTCTATAGATTTGTTAGGATGAAATTAGAATGCTTATTTCCCTGATTACGGGATTGTGACGGAACCTAATACCCAATTTAAAGGATTAATTGGGATTATACATACCAACATAAGGTTAGATGAATTCCTGGGGATTTTTTTTATCAGATCTATAGGCTTTTAGGAAGGAATCCATGGCTTTGAATAAATGCCTATGCATAGTTCTTATAGCAGGTACTTCAATACGGTACATTTAAATCTCTTTTTTTTTTTTTTGTGGGCCCCCCCCCCCCAAAACCCCAAAAAAAAAAAAAAGACAAAAAACAGGTACATCTATGGGTATGGGTCCCGGATATGGATACCACAAATTAGGTAGGGTAAGAATCCACTGTAGACCTACCCCAAATGTGACCCCTACCCCTGCATTGCTTGGTGGAACAAAAGGCATCCATAAAAATACCAACTCAAAACATAAGACAATACCAGTCTGCCAGATACAAATTGTAGGAGAGATATGCCCCATGATTATTGATTACAGTAACAAAAGCAGTTATTAACATATTGTACTAAACCAAACTTGTCTTCATAAACATACTAAAGATAAGTGATAATACAAGTAAGGACTTTCACCTTTTCCGTACGGCAATTTGGATCACAACTATGATTGATAAACCGCCCCAAATTTCCTTTAACACATGCATCTATAACCTGACACAAAAGCAAACTCTGTTGATACATGAGCAAAAGCAAATATTAATGAACAAGGTGAAAACACATCCCTAACATGTGAAATGTGTATCCATTTGTAGTTTGCCCAGTGCAAAACAGATAAGACTTTTCTGCAGTAAAATGGGCAACCGTAAAACATTGTTCAAATAAGCCACCAAATGCAAAAGGAACATGACTACGGTTGAAATAGATCAAGGACAAGATTCCACAGCCAAAATGAGCAGATATACACAAATTTTTTTTTTCCTTTTAACTTAACTCTTCAATCATCTTTATAAACATCATAATCAAAGCCCCTCATCTAACTGGATTCAGTCTGTGAGTTCACTTATCCACTCATCTTAAGGCCACTGATGCCCACATAAGGGACAGATTTTTTTATTTCTTATTTTTTGAATTTTCAAATCGGGACAGAGATGCAAGGGACATGCCATGGATATAGCAAGAACACAAATTTTAAACATAAAAAATAAAGTATATGATACAATATGATATGCTGCCTATTTCGATGAATCAAGGTATTATAGGTTAAGGCTGAACTGTTAGATACATGTATGGGCTACTTTGCAAGATCTGAATTGTTCAAAAGATGTGGCCACCCATGTTTGTCCACGGAGGGCCATGATTCACTGGACAATCACCTGCTGATTTGGGATTATATTTATTTTTTAAAAAAGCTGCAATTGAACAACTTATTAATCACATTTTCTTAATAAAATCAAATTTTTTATACAATCAAGTCTACATAACAATGATCCAAACTGTCAATTCAATCCTCCCTCAGTCAATCAATACATACTTAATTTTCAAGTCAATTGGAATAAAAATTGACTTCGTAATTGGACACATTTGAAAATTGTGACTAAATTGCTTTTATCTAATCCAACTGTGAATGTGAGTCTGATAGGCCTGAAATGTCATGCAGTTATGGGAAGGAAACTGCACATCTAAAGGGCAGCCCAGATCACCAACATGAGGGTCCCATTGTGCACCAAAAAAATTAATTAATAAAACAATATTAACTAGTGATTTAATTATGTATTTCTTAATTCCATGAGTTGAAATCTCATTTGGAGATTAGCTCAAGCCTGCTCAGGTAAATACGGTGGGGCCATAATTTGAATGGTTTTGATCTTTAGAAGGCAGACTCCATACATAGATTTGATTCAGTACGCCATGTGGTGAACATCATGTAGTCTATCCCCTTATCATTATTATAAATATCAGTATATTCACATAATGGCCACTGTACCAGTGCATCACAGAGGCCCTTCTGTGAGTAAATATTAAATTCCCAACTTTATTTGCAAGAATATATGCTGGACAATTTCTAAAATTATACAAAAACCACACTGACGATTAAGAATGTATGTGGCAAGCACGCACACATGCACGCACGTGCACACACACACACACACACACACACACACACACACACAACGACATAATCAATGAGCAATAATCACCAACATCATCAAAGCATTATCCATCCATCTGGCATCAGCACAAAATCTACAAGAAATGCTGACTGCTGCATGCAAACTGTCATTGCCCCATATAATAAATAAATAAATAAATAGCTGCATCCAAACACAGAAAGAATAAAGGAGAATAATTCACAATCCCAATAGAACCATGTGAGACAATGAGATATAATAATTTGATATAGAATAGCAGGATGCCAAACCTCACTCCCATTCAATGTCATGAAGTAGAAATGTTTTTGACCTCTCAAAGCATACTCCCTCTGCCGAGCCTCATAGGCATGCAAATCAAGCACCTGGTCAGACAGCAAATCAGACATCCCAGCAATAACCAGTCATATTGATTAAATCATGATTTTAATTTGGCAGTAAACACATTGACTAAATTAAAATGCTGAACCAAAAGAAGAGAACAGAAAAATAAGTACAAGGGTGCCAATTCTCTTAAAGTTTTGACTTGCAATTCAGAAATTGAAGAGACCAGATGAATAAGGCTGAAAGAGACTCTTCTTTTCTAAAGGAGGTCATTTTTATATGTAAAAAAAAAAACGTGCAACAGACAACCAACCTCTCCAACATATTCAATAAGAAATGACCCTTGAGATACATCTTCCTGCAGCTGGAGCCCATACCCTTTCTTCCCGCAACGAAACCACTTAAACTTAGCATATTTGCGTCTCTGAAACTGAAGATGGAATTTGGATGCAAGCAACAACACCCACATATAAAAGCTCGCAAACGCACAAGGACAAAAAGCAACACCAACAACAACAACAAAGATGCAGCTATTAGCTACTACACCTGCTGATTTGAACAAAGGTCCCCACAAGGGCACGTGCCACGAACACATTCAATGTTAAGCATTCGGTTTAAGCATTGCTCTCCACAACCCAAATTGCCATCCAAAGGTGTTTTGCAGTGGCATACCATTACCTGAATCAATGGAAAAAAAATGAAGATATTATACAAAGCAAGCATTTCTTTATGTTCAACAATTATGGTTGACTAGATAATTGATCATAATAGAAAAAAAAATAGTACAGTATTTCCTGTGAGTAGCCCTTGTTTCTGTAATCAGCCTGTTTATTTAAATGAAAGCATAGAGCCTAGCAAAAAGTTATTAGAACGCAAAGGTGGGCACAACAACAACAAGAAGTCAACAACCAAAAAAAAAAAAAAACAAGAAACTTTAATAGTAACCATTACTAATTACGTGCAATTAAAGCCACCTACATTACCAAGTTAAGAAGTCACCAAAGAACACTGTCAACATGCAGCATAGAAATATCAATAGGAGACAATATCGAGAACATTTATTTTCTCTTTAATTTAAATCACCAAGTCTTAACACATCAACTCAAGGTTACAAATGACACTGGAATTGGTTTAAGTATCCCATGACCCTTTTACTGTAAAAGGCTTGTATCATACTTAAAATAAGTCCCTAAAATAAGTCTTTTCAGCTTTTTTTTTTTTCAAATGAATAAGTCAGTACTTAGTTTATTAAGACTTGCTGAGTACTCATCCACTGCAAAAGTACGTCTGAGGTTTGGTTTATTTCTCCACTAACATATTTAACAAGCACTGACACCATTTGAAAGGCCCATTCAGAGGAAAATAAAGGAGGTTTGGCTTTAGCTTCTTTTTGCAATTCTATAGGGAAGCTCATTTGGAGGTAAAAAAAAGATCTTTGGCCTAAGCTTCCTTAGCTTCCTTTCAAAGGGGCCTTCGGCTAGAATGGAACATGAGAACTTTCGGGAAATGAAGCTTATGGAAAAGGATAATTAACCCCTCCCCCTTTCGGGAATCATCAACCCCTTCCCTAGGTGAGGAAAAGCTCAATTTTCATGGCAGTGCGTGTGCATGCGATGGGATTACAGGTGTTGGCGAGATTATCTTGAATCATAATGACTATGCAGACTGCTGTTGCTACCTTAATAAAACCCTTATAATGGCAATTCTAAGAAGACAGAGGCTTTCTAATTCCTCACTGGTTGCAAGGAACTTACTCATTTAGAAGCAACCAAAGCTACCATATTAAAGGGACAGCTTACCATGGATATTTAGTGATTGGATTGAAAAAAGTCAAGCTATGGTCTCCTACAGCAGCTTTTCTATTTTCCCCCAGTCCATGATCGCTACCAGACTGCAGAGCAGTTAGCTAACGGGGGACATCTATGATAACTTGGTATCTGTAGCATTTGCCTCTCTCTCTCTCTCTCTCTCTCTCTCTCTCTCTCTCTCCACTTGCACATGCGGGGCCCACCTTCGGTCCATCTGAGTTGACCAAAAACCCCACCCCCTATTGTTCAAGGATCCCACCAACTTTGCCCTATCCGAATGGACTACGCACCATTGGATCGACTGCACTCCCATCAGAATGGACTGTATACCATCAAACTTGTGGGGCCCAGATGGAGATGATAGAGATCAGGGTTGGTTTTTTTTTCTTTGCAAAGAGAAGGTTCCCATGGAGATCTTCAAATCCCCTCCATCCTCATCCCCACATGGGTCGCCAGGTGGGCCCCAAGGGCATGAGCGGTCCGGTTTCCCGTCAGCTCAAGCTGAGGAGAGGAGGCCTCTCTCTCTCTCTCTCTCTCTCTCTCTCTCTCTCTCTCTCTCTCTCTCTCTCTCTCTCTCTATATATATATGTATATGCGAACTGTTCCTGTGGATCCCACCCTGGGACCCCATTGATCATGGGACAGAGAAGGATCGACAGATCCAAGGAGGCCAATCTAAGTATCAAATTTGAAGTTACATCTGACCCCTTCATCTGTTGTCTGCAAGTTTACCCACTTTATATCAAACAAAAAAAAAATTGACTCTCAATCCAACGGTCCAGTTCATTCAAATCCAAGCAAATCCATGGGATTCAATGACTATAGGAGGGTTGTGCATGTGTGATCCATTTAGATGGCTCATAAGGTGGGCCCTCTAGGCCTTTTTCACTGTGCAGACCATCCTTACTGAACGTATACATATATATACTATTTGCCTAATATATTCATAATTACTCTCTCAAACACGTGCACGCAAAAAAGAAAGAAAGATTTATTATAAATGTCTGCAGTTGAAAACGGAATTGGGTTGCATTGCACACACTACATAAGAGGTAGAGGTCGTAACAATTCAGAAGGTTCAAACAGGAGAAAAAAAAAAGAAAGAATAGTAGATAATTCATTTCCTGAACTCTAGAACCTGCAGCTTGAATACTGGTGATGGTAAAAAGTTGTGGCGACCCAACTGATAGGTTATCAGGTTTACAAAAGGGGAGCGTGTCAACAAAGCAAGTGGATTAGGAGTTATTTAGAGAAACAACTTCAATTTAGATCTTAATGCAGATACTAAACAAGAAGTTTTCTTTAACTTTGTATGACTACCTAGAAGTTGAAAAAATTGCAGACAAGCAAAACTGAATGCAAATTTGATCTTCTATGCCATATAAATAAATGTACCTCATCAATGGACTGGGTTTTACGGCTTCGATGAAGAAACAAATTGCTCTTTATAAGTGTCCATGAAGCTTGCTGTGAAGCTGAAAGGTAACAAAATAGTGCATCAGAAACAAAACAAAACAAAACAAAACAATACAAAAAGTTTAGCATGAAACACTAGGGAAGGCCACAATATAATGCCCCATTCAAGTTCTGAATTGATAATGATGCTGTGTATACATTCAGAAAAAAAAAAAATGATGCTGTGTATTGCAGAAAGTAATAATATTATGCCTGTTAACTGCCGGGGCTCTAATCCTTTAGAAATTGGCCGTGCACTGCAAGAATCTTCCTCACAAGAGGCGTCTGATATTTCCAACTCCGCATTTATCTCCGCATTTGTCTTCTCTTGAGGTATCAGACAGTCAGCAAATGCCTTATCTTTGTTATCTTTACATGTCCTAATAAAATTAAATCAAATCATGGTTACAACCGGTTCAAGAAAGGTAAGAGGGCTGGCTCCACGTCATATATAAATAAAAGGAACAGAAACCAGAAGGGAGAGTAGTTTTATTTTTATTGTTAGAAGTCAATAGCATTGTTAACATATATATATATATATATGAGGAATTCTCAAAAACTCCCCATTTAAAACAAGGAGAGTTTTTGCCCCTTTTGACATATCCAATGAAAATCTGCCACCTTATAAGTGTGAAGCAAAAGAATAGGGGACAGCCAATTTTAAGGAAATTAGATGACATTTGTTAGAATCTCATAAACTAAAAAGGGAAAAACGCCCAGGGAGTTTTGTAACGTTACCTGATAAATATATACATATATATAAGAGCAAAATGTTAACTATGAGGTAGGAGATATGAAAGAACACCCAAAATTATTATTATTATTATTATTATTATTATTATTGTTATTATTATTATTATTACTGCTGCCGCTATTATTATTCTTATGATTACTATTATTATTATTATTATTTTATAATAATGCTGAAACTATAAGTTTTAACTATAAAAATAAATTCTACACATTTCTTCCACACATGACAACTTCGACCTACAGCACACCACAATTAATTTTGCAAATACCCATTATGCAACACAAATTTGTGTATCATAGTTTACTAGCGGTCCTTTTTGCATGGAATTAATCCTAATAATTCTACAAAATCTCTTCCTATCAAAAAGGCTAAAAATGAAAGAAACAAAGGTGAAAATCCACAAATTTCAACCAAATAAACTCCCCCTCAATGGAAAATGATTACCAACCATCACACTAGTAAATTAAATCCAATTAAAGCCAGATTTATGATGCAATAAAATTCATAATGCAGTTTTTCTTCTTGTTTATCTTTCCTTTTTTTTTAAATTTATATGCTTGCATGTTACAAGAATGGTATATAAAAAGTAAAAAAGAATACTAAAGAATAGATTGAAAATTAAAATACTTACCATCTGCAATCCGTTTCCTCTATTTCATCAGCAAGCTTAGCCGGGATACATCGCCACTTATGGCAATCATCACAGCGCACCCATGCAAGCCGTGGTCGCAAAAACTGAGGCTCCAAGCTGTGATATGATTTATTCAACTCCTGGTCACTGCCCATAGGCTGCATGACAGAACTTGGCAAGTCCTTGCAAGCAACTTTATCAGCAGTATTGACTCCTGAGTCATGGAAAATGCCAAGTTCCAACATTATTAGCTTCTGGAAAGTAAAACAAATTATAGTTTCTTGATACTCAACACTACATGTACTAGGACGTGCATGGTAAACTAGAAGCACATGTAACAGTGAAAATGGTTCTGCAAGTTTGCAAGAACATTACTGTGTAAATTCGATGATCTGTTTAATGCTGGCTGTCTGTATAAAGTAACGTACATTACCTCCTGATTCAACGCCAATAGCAAGAGCATGACTTTCACCCCTGTAAACAACCTGACTTGAAAGAACTACATCCTTGATTTTGTTCTTTTTAGCTCCCTTCCTTGAACAATCAGTACCTCTTCGGGGCCCTGCTGAACCAGGGCCTTGTGATCTGCGCTTGCTTAATCCTGCATTAGACCTTCTTGAAAGTTTACGCCCTTTAGTGTTTCGAGCAGGTAACAACCCATCCAGCATCCATGATTCTGACTGTGAAGTGCCAACTTCCTGCCCAGACAGTACTCGAGTTTCGAAACCAGTTTCCACCTTCAGAACCTCTTTGCTGTGATCTAGTTCTGAGACTAAACAATTAATAGTCAACGCCTCAATATTTGAAGATTTGCTACAATCATTTCCAGTTGCCAAATTGAAAATGTTGCCAGGGTCACAGCCATTTTCTGCTTTCTTTGGCATTCTTCGTTTTTCCCGTTTTTCAGGTTTTTTCAATTTTGCTGGGCCAAGCAATTTTTCCTCAATGGTAGAAAACTCTACAGCATGATGCCTGTCTCTTTTGAAAGTTTTCTTCCTTTTCTTTGTACAAGCAGACTTCGTTTTTGAAGGTTTAATAGCGCCAGGAACGGTGACATGTTGCGAAGGAGAAGAGACAGAACCATCTATAGATTTTGGGAGTGTGGATTCTGGAAAGGAATCATTCCGAACCTTTCTTCTAGCATATGTATATGCCTTCCTTTGTGTGGAAATGATGCCCTCAGTTGCATTGTTGACAACATCCGTACATACATGGTGCATATCCAAATCAGGTGATGTTTCAAGATCCACATGCCTGTTGTCAGGTGCCACACCAGAGGCATTAGTACATATAAGAGAGGAAACCCCCAGGAAATCACCAATATTGTTTTCAATTGACGTATCCTGCGTTGTCACAGTGCTCTCCAATTCCTTATCCCCAACTATGGCGTCTCTTACAGAAACATCTTGAGGCATGTCAAGCTTTTCAAAGTTCTGAACAAGACATGGGAACTGTACTGCACCAGACCCATCTGCTCCTACCGTATGCGAGATTTCAATAGAAGTTTCCAAAACTTCAAAGCAGGCTTGGGAATCTGAGGGAGGCAAGCAATTGCTAACAACAGATTGCACAGGATCCGGAGTTTCTACAACACTGGGAGGCACAGCTTGCAGACCTTTTTTACCCCATTTTCGCTCCTTTTTAACCTTTGAACGAACACGGCTAGTTGAAGCATAACACTTTGCTTTTGAAGATTTTATCTGAGCCTTCTGACTTCTTTTGCTCCCTAAACCACCCCGACCTCTTTTTGGTTCTTGATTCAAAACTTGAGCTAGCTGAGAATTGAACTTCATAATCACAGAATTTTTTTCAAATATTTGTACAATATTACCCATGGCCCCCCAAGTTGATGACCGTGCCTGATTGCAAGGACTTCTTTTCCCCCTCACTGTGCTCAAAAAGACCCCAGTGGTGTCAATTGCCTGCCTAGCAGCCCTTCGTGTTCTAGCCAAACAGTTTGACTTGCGACCACGGGTATTCCTCGAAACACAATCGGGCTTGACGTCCATCATTCCATCGTTGACTCCCTGCTTAGAAGAATCAAATGAATAACTCGCATCCCTCTTACAGGTATCTGGCACCAAGTGTTTAGAAGAGCTAACATTCAAACCATTAGGTAGTTGCGGAGAAGCTGACTCTTCAACTGCACAGTAAGAAGCTGCATCTGGTGGCCCTTCTGTCAAAATGGATGGGCTTTCCTTCATCCATGATGTTTCCAAGCATGACTGTGCTATGTGCAACTGGCATTGTGAATTAGTCTTGCAGACTTCATTACTGAATTCATCACACTGAGGTGAACTGCATAACCAGTCTTCTGTGCTGCGCCCATCAGAGTAAAACCTCCTAACCCCACAATCATCCCCTGCTTCATTCCAACCCGTAGCTGACAGTTTCATGCCATTCTCATTCTCAGAAACGCCAGCAGGCTGAAATTTGCTGAGGCCTCCCATGTTGTCTCCGACTCCATTACTACTACTTTTTGAGGGGCAAGGCATTTCCACACATGACTGTACAACAGGGAAGTGGCCTTGTGGGCACACCAAATTCTCACATGCATCCAATTGAGGTGAAGTGTGTAACTTGCTCATTATGTTGTTCTCATTGCAGTGAGGCTCATTCCCTGCAATAATAGACAACTCTGCTTGATATGCAGAAGCAACAACATTATGAATTCCATTCATCTCGTCAACAACACAACTGTTGTTGTCAAATGAGGGCGGGCAAGTGGTTTCTGACGATAACTCCGATTTCAGACACTGGTCTGTGGACTCACGAACAACCTCATTATGGCAGAAAACATTCTCAAGTCCATCTGATTTGAGTGAACTGCACAGCTGACTATCGTCGAGATTACTCTCCCTCGAGCAACACCCACTGACCCCACATCTTTCTTCAGTCGCACTCCTCCCAATATTTGATGGTTCCTCGTCATTCTCGGAAGTAACATCCAAGCAATTCTCATTAGGACCATTTATGGAAATTCCACCAGTGTTTATCTGAGAGGAACAAGTTTCCAAGCAAGGCCCTGGTACAAGATTCTCACCTTGGGGTTCAACACCATTCTTCTCACATCCATCCAATTGAAGCGGACAGGACAACTGGTTCTCTCCGTCGTCCTTCTCTAAATAAAACCCATTAACCCCACATCCACCTTCCATCTCTTCCCTCCCAAAAACTGACAGCCCCATGCCACTCTCACAAATCCCCACAGCACAACCACCCTCCCCACCATCTCCGCAGCCGCCATTACAACTTACTGAAGGAAGAGAAGCAATTTCAAACACCATAAACCGCCGTTCCACAACGGCAACAGCGCCATTCTCATCAACATCATGCTCACACCCACTACCATTGTCTGAGGAACTAACCCCACATCCATCTTCCACCCCATTCTCCAAAACATCACAATTGTCAACAAACTCATCCTCCCCACCTATGCTATCTCCACTACCATCTATCAAAACCCCACAATCCTTTTCCGCGCAATGGCTTGAGGGGGGCGGCTCGAATCCACCGCCACATCTACCTCCACCATCACCAACCAAACAATTCCCTATCTCCTCTCTCCCCAAAACCGCCTCCGCCGACGTTTCCGCCGGCTGACCGAACGAACCCATCTCTAAAATCCTAAAACCATCCTCAGATTCCACCACCTAGAGTCCGAAGCGAATGCCCCAGACTTCAAAATCAAGCAAACGACAAAACCCAAGTTCCAATCCAACTCCAAATTGAAACCCAGAACGGATTAATCGACAAAGACAACAAGAAGAAAAACAGAAACCAGAAAACCCTAGAATCAACAAAGAAACCCTAATCAGAAACAGGAAAAATGCAGGCCCCAAAATAGAAACGACGTGGAAGAGATTGAAAGAGGAAGAAATTACCTGAGAAAGAGAGAGAGAGAAAGAAGAGAAGAAGTGGAGGCCCCGTAACGGAACCGGCGACCGAGATTTCGTTGAGAGAGAGAGCGGTTTCGCCGAAACCGGTTTGTAGCGGCGTGTGGAAGATAATGGTAAGAGTCTCCGCTCCGACGACACGCGGAGAGAGAGAGAGAGAGAAAGAAGAAGGAAAGGATCTGTGATTTCCCTATGTATTCTTTTCTCTCTCTAGTTATACGGTGTTTACTTTTACTGGCATACATTCACCTGGGTATTTCCATATTTGGGTGTGGGAGGGAGATTGGGTTCAGTTTTCAGGTTGAAAAGTAGTAGGTGAAAACATCTAAGATAATGGTGCATGTAATTTAACTTTATTTATTTCGATTAAATTGATCACATGTAAATAATGCTATTTTAAATTCAAATGAAAATCAATTACACAGGAATCCTGTCCATGTACAAATTGTCCTTGCTCTTTTATTCTTTACTTTCAATTAGTTTTCCTATGTAATTTGCATGTTCGGGTGATGCCTATAAAAAGAATCATGCAAATACATTTCTATAAGGGTCGAACACCATTATTGGACCCTCAATAACACCATTATTGGACCCTCAATGCTTGTGGAAGGAGGAAAATTGCATTGGATTTTAATGGATTTGTGCAGGAGTATATGCAAGCACCCAACATGATGAAAGGAAGGGAGCGTAAAAGCTTTTTGTTTTATTGATGCAAAGAAATAGTCACACAAATGTGTCCTTAAGTGTTTTTATTGTTTGTATTATTTTTTTGGGTGGTATCATTGTTTATTCAATTGATTTAATTATTGTTTATTTGTAAATTATTAAAGGGATACTTTTCTTTTCTTTTTATTCTCTCTCTCTCTCCCTCTTCCATTTTCTTCCTCAACATAGTAAATTAGGTCTCATAACATTATTCCAAACGCCGTAAAAGAATTGGAGTTACTATGCGTAAATACGTTGGAAGAAAATAAACCCTAAAATAGCAAATTTATGGAATATATTTGTGTGCATGTATTTAATTAATGACATGCATGAATATATTAATGATGGTCTTACAATAGGTTTAACCTATTCCACTTGATAACTTGAAGGATCTCGTCTATCCTATCTATAGTCTTCTTAAAGATTGGATAAGTGAGCTGTGTGACGGATCCTACTGTTTTTTATTTGGGCCCAATTTCGCTTATCACTCCATTGTTTATCATAATTACCATTTGCAATTCATCTCACACCTCATTCAAAAAAATAGCACCTGGCCGCATGAAATTGGCCATACAAACCGGCTTTGAGTTTGAAACCAACATCTAGGTGGGCCCACAAAATGAGGCAGGCCAAGGTGGAGTTGGGAGCGATTGCCTAGGGAATAGGGACGCAAACAGGTCAAGACGGAAATGAAACCATGCACTATCCCACAACAGTGTTAGCATCTGTGATGGCCCACATGATAATACATGTCGGTGGGCCACTAATCTCAGAAGTACGCCCCTCATGAGGCAAGCTATGGTACTTGCCAACCAATAATGTATTGGCCCTCACATAGCGATGATCCTAAAATCACTTGCACGAGGCTATGTGATGGGCGTGGAAAGAGTTGCAACTTACCTTTTGATGTATCTCAGTGAAGAAATTGTTCTGGTGAGAAGAAAGATCAAAACCCTCTGAAAAAAGACTAAATCCTCTTTCCTCCATTAGATTTGAGTGTTCATCATCATCCTCCATGTCCTGGGTGTCCATTAGCCCTTGGATTGTGAAGAGTAAGTCACATATGATTGATTGTTTATAGAAAGTCACATTCTCTGCATTTAGTACTTGATCCAGGTTGAAGTAATCCTAAGGACCTTAGTAGCAACATACCTACTTTGATCTGCACTTCACCACTTATTTTACGACCGGATCCTTCTTTTGTTTTCAATGATGGATCCAGAACCAAATCTGAACCCAAACAAATCCTGTTGGATGGATTCAAAATTGGTTCTGACTTTACCTTCCATTCTCGGTTCCGATTTTAGTTCCCACTCCATCCATACCTCCATTACTGCACAACCCTTTTAAATCAAAACCGTGAATTCAAGAAAAATAGAAAATCAATTCTACATTCAATAAAATCACAAATAAACTTGATGTCATGACCAAATCATAAATTTAGCAAGCTTAAAATTAAAAAAACAAAAACGAACAAAGAAATATTACTAGATCATCGTTAGAATTGGGGTTTTTATAGTTGGAGATGACCAATCTACAAGAATCATGACATTGTGGAAGTTCGCTAATGAAAATGAGTTGTGAGCATGGAGGACAATGCAAACCCTAGATTTGCAAAGTAGATAAAAATCCCCAACCTTAGAAGAGAAATTAAGGTTTTTGAGATGGAAGAGAGAAAAAGATAAAGCGATGCCGCAAGAAAGAAGACAAAAGATTTTGATTGCAATAAAGAAATAGAAAGCGATGATGCGATAGCAACTATAGAGTTCTAGAGAGGATTGATGATAATAAGGGAAGAAAAATGATGGAGAGATGTTTTTAAAACACATGGGCCTTAAAAGGGGGCTTTCAATGATAGAGAGAGAGAGAGAGAGAGAGATTGGTTTTTAAAGGTGGATTTTAATATCCAAAGGTTGCAAAATGGGTTTGTGGATGCATGATCTGATTCGATTGCTTACTGGATTCGAAAGAAGGTTCTAGAACTAGATTGCTTATTGGAACCTAAAATTAGATTCCAAACTTGCTTTATTTGGAACCAAATACTGAACTCAGATCATAAAATACCCATTTGCAACCCTAAAATCCCCTCATGTCAACTTTGAGTGTCTCCTGTAAGATAAGATAAAAGATAGTGGATTTCTGTGATGGGGCCCATCCAGTTGGGAATCCAAACTACTAAATTTAAGGCACTCCAATTCAATTGGATGTTTGTAAAGTTTTGCTGCAAGAAAAGTTAGTCCCATTGTAAGATTATGCATTTGATATTCTTAATGCCATTTTCAAACATAGGGTAAGACTAACTCTTATTGTAGAAAACTTTGTAAAAAGGCCAATGCAAGTGAGGGCATTTGTTGTAAGCTTCTTTTATATTCAGGATATGAGTCACACAGTTGTGTTTCACCTGTGAGGCACTCTAATATCCGAACTCTTGACTTTGTATTGTTATATTATTAACACATTCACGTTTTACTTTATCGTGACTTGAATGATTTTTAATACTACCTTTAATCATCCATGCTTATCTAGCATTGTGACCCTAAACCCTTCAAATTATTATAATTAACTCATAAAAGAAATTTCATTAATTAATTATAGTGGATTGGTTTACATGTGAGATAGTCCAGCATGTCTTACTTTGTTTGAAGAATGGAGAGAGAGGCATATTTTAGCGTAAAAACCAGTGATAAGATTTGTTTTGATGATCCCTCCCTCCCTCTCTTCTCCCCTGCTAAATGTACTCCTTGAATGAAACCGGGTTAGTTTTCAGTACATGGATAAATAAGGGTAATGGTGAATAAAAAATTAGTGTAGTTAGATAATCCCAATATTTAATTTATGGTTGCCAAATTTAATATTTTTGTGATTAAACCCAATAGTAACTAATAGTTGGACTAGTGACAAATTAGGTGACAATCAATTCATGGAACATAAGTGAATGTAAATGTCTTGGATTTGCAAAAGACAAGCTCCATTGTGTGAGAAACATGATCGCTAGAGAATTAATTGATCTGAAATAGATGGCCACACCTTTGCATTCGTGAGCCACCTGTTTAAACTACACAACACCACCCCAGCTTTGTCGAGTGCACTCATATCAAATGCCCCTCCCTGTAGAGAAAACAATCCAAAATATACTCTAGTTACAATGATATACATTATCGGATCAACCTGATACAGCCACATGCAAAAGAAAATAACTATATATTTCACATATGAAACTCCAATATTACATCTATTTAAAACAACTGCCTCAAAGAATTGACTATGTGGGTAGTCTGTTTAAGAGTTATAGCTGACTCTAACATAGCATCAGGTGAGTTGGGCCGGTGAGGTTGTGCATGATATTATTAGAACATTTCTTTCTTAGTTTGATTAAAGTTATTTTGATTTGGACTGGTGAGTTAGGTTGGCCAGTTGAACCGGAGAAGAATCGTCTATCCGAAGGATTCCTCCATTCTTCTGATATGATGCATCTTCATAGAGGATTTTTCATGAGGAAGGTTCAGTCCATTCTATGTTTGGCAAAACACAATGAATATGTGAATTTACATATACTTGATCTGAACATCAAAATATTTTTGGATTCCCGCAATTCTTGATGAATCAATTCCTAAACTTTCAACCCCTAGCCATGTTTGGGCTTCCATAGATCGTTTGGATTTTCAATGTAGCTCCCATGAAAATTAAAAATTATTTGTAGAGTTAGACTTTTCTGCAAATATCTCAAAAGTAATATAAGAAGAATTAATGGTTAAAAATAGACCTATTAGCTGTTTTGGACCTTTTTTAAATATGATGGATGGTTTTGATTGTGATTGCAAGATAAATAAGGTAAGGTTGCAAAGCAAAAACCGAGAACTACTATTTTACCGCACCATTCGCTTTCCTTTTGAATATACCAGTGACATTCATGATCAATTGTCATAAGTGTTTAGCCATTTTCTCACCATCTATGATGAATCAGGCCACCAAATCTGATCCCAAAACTACTTTAAGCCTTCTGAAGATAATTAATGGTTCAATGGTTCAAATTTTTCAAAAGGGGGCACAGAATTTCAAAAATTATGATCCAACAGTCCGAACTTTTGTTACGAGTATCTTAAAATCTATTGAATGAATGCCTAATATTTGATCTCCTAATAGTTTTGAACATTTTAAACATGATTATCGACTTGGATTTCAATTGAGGGCCCTATAAGGTAGGGTCCCAAAGACCATACTGGTAACCTCTATGCCACTGTCAACTGCACTATAGCTCAATCTTTCCGTGCGCAGGTGGAGTAGAAAAGTTGGACAGGGGAGTTCGGATTGGGAAAATAATTGGAAAGAGTGATTAGAGGATTCCTTATTGGGCTTTTCCATGGGCTTTCTACGATGAACCAAATGTGGATTTTCCAAGGGTCCACCGAAAAATCGTAAGAAATCCTCTCCTCAAACTTGGTTTTCTTGTTCTTAAAAAAAAATTTTTTTGCCTTTTTTCTTTCGGCTCCTTTTATGTGTTTAGATGGATTGGGACACGTTGAGATATAAAGAATACGGGAGAGCGTATGGCCCCAATCCAATGGACCATGTCACTAGTCAGTCCCTCAATTATATGGAGAGATTTAATCGAACACAAAGATACTTGATCCATCTCTATTAGGCCTCAATCAAGCAGATAGGGTGAAATCATGAATTGGACGGTCCAAATGGATCCAATTACAAAATAAAACTTACAAAATCTGATGTCGGACTAAACCAGCAGATAACAGGACCATTTGGATTCACCCAACAGTCAACTTTTCCCATTTATGCTTAATTGGCTGGAACAATGGGACTTTTATGGAAATGTTGAAAATTTTGTGACATGTCCTTTTTAACTATGTTTAATGATCAATAAAGAATGACTTGTTACATAAGAGGTGTCCGTTTTTACTTGACTGCTCAGGGTTCAAAACTAAGCACACACTCTCTCTCACCAGGTTTGTTTTACCCCAAATATACTTTCCTCACCCAGGGGCTCTCTCACCTCACCAGAGGCTTACTTTCCTCATCAAAGGGCAGTGATAGAGCAAAAATTTTTATTTGAAGGATGTAGACCCAAATAGACAATAGTCTTTTAGGAACACATGCAGGATTTTCATGTGGGTTTTCGGGTGAACGTAGAATTTTTATATAAATTTTAACGTAAAGCTAACATTTTCACTATGATTTAAGAGGTGGACCGATGTCTCATTAGTGTGTCCATTTTCACGTGATTGTATGTAGATCTGCTCCAGCTAGAGGGTTAGGGTCCAAAGCCCCAAAGTATGGTACCAAAAAAGGGTAAAAAAAAAAACTGTTTCATAGAAATCACTAAAGTGAGTGGTTTCTTCTTTATGTGTTTTTCTTTTTTATTTTTCATAATAGATCAATGGACAACCTTAAGAAATTTAATGCAAACCACAACTAGTTTTGAAAAAACAAAAAAAAAAAAAAATCCAAAGGCGTAGGAAAAGAGATTTTATTTATATTTGATCCGTGTATATACACTAAATAATAAGTTACTGTTTATGGATAAAATACACTCCCAAGCTTATAGACAATAAATAAATGGGCCGAACCAACACATTTAGAAAAAATGGGTTCCCGAGCCACCATATTGGGCCACAGAATTCAAGCTTAGACTCATGACTCATGACCACATATTAGACCACTTAAAATCCAACGTCCGCTTTAGAGCCCACTGGTGAAATTAGGCAGATACAAACAGCCAACCTTCAGTTATTTAGGGTTTGAGTTTGGAGTTCCTCAGTTTGATAACCAAAGATGATGGACAAATAGATGGTAGGGCTATGTACTTGTTAACTTCACAGGCTTCCAATTATAGTCCAAAACAGGCCTTAGGGCGCCTAGTATTGAGTTTAGCCTATGGACCTGCTTACACGTCCCGGTCTGCCCCGTCCATCAGACATTTTTTTGTTAGATATGGGCTAGATCTATGCTAATTTTTAGCCCACAAGTGAAATTAGCCATATACAAACAGCTCATCTTCATTATTTAGAGTATGAGTTAGGAATTGCCACTATGCCTTTTTTAGTATCTCTACTCCTATTCTAACAGAAACATCCAAAATAGAGCCATAAAAATAGAGGTTCAAGCTCTTATTTTTACGGACCAATAAATAGACTTTTCATTTTAAGAGGATTTGCCCCTAAAGTAGGTAGAGAGAGAATTTGCCTCCAAAGCAATTAGAAAGGGTAGAATCCTGTGCCAAATACTTTTATTTTTCAAACCTCTACCCACTTTAAACATTTAGACAAATAGAGGTTGAAAAAAGAACTAGCCAAACATGGGCCCAGTCCAAGCCGAAATCTACCTAGATATCAGGGTTCGGGTTGAACCAATTGACACCCAGATTGGATAAGTTTTGACAGTTTCCAATATGTTAAGAAATGGTCGCATTGAGGTTGGACCTATTAGTTATTCGATGAGAGAATTTTAACAGAAGTCAACAACGTTACCCTAATTGAACCTGGAAATTTAACTGGGGTCTGTATTTGAGTAGAACTTTGACCGAACCAAAACTGATTCAGTCCATATTAGCGTCTGACTGACCCGCTGACCTGATCCTGGCTGAACCTGCTATCTTAGGGTTCAGTCTGACCATAGTAGCTTTCAAGTTCAATTCAGATGTTAATTTTGTCAAACTTGGCTATAAAGGGGTTGGGTCAAAGTTTGGGTTGGGCTAACACATGTTGACTGCGGTAATCATCCCAACGTGCATTCAACCTATTGCATCACCATCTGTTACCATTCACTAATGTGTGGCATATGAAGATTCAGATTGGGTCAGTACAAGTTGTGTGCTTTTGGGTTTCATGTGGGTTGGGCATTTGTTTGGGTTTTTCTGCATACCAATGGTGTTCATGGGACAGTATGGCCCTGTCCAGGCTGAGGCAAATCCAGGTCCTGCCTCACTTCAGAAAGACAGGCCTGTATCTGGCTTGAGCCTGACATGGGCGTCAAGTGCTTGGCCTGAGACCAGCTAGCTTCAAACATGCCTTGCCCAAGCCTGCCTGGCTTCCCCAAGTCCGGGAGGGCTTTCTATTATGTGTTGGAGCATATCAGTCACTAAACTAGACAAATTACTAAATTGGACAGACTTCTGGCCCGGTCCAATAATCAAGTGGCTCCATAATTTACATCCAACCTGCTCCGAGTACTAAAACTCAAGACCCGAAACTGACCCACAGCGGATCGGCATGGGGCAGGAACGGGCTGGCCTGGCCATTGAGCAACCAAATAACCATTCCGATTGATCTTGGGTTGGGCAGCCAATACGTGACGAATCCAACCGAGGAGCGAGCCCAGTCTATAACTATTCCAGACCCGAAGGTTTTATACATCGCTCTATAACCACGAATAAATTGATAGTTATAGTGAATATTTTGACATATTGAATGTAGAGGAGGATCTTCCATCTTTCAATCTGATCATACCTGTAGTATGGGCCTGCGGAGAAAATTCATGGCCCAATCGTTCCAATCTGACCCAAATGTAACCGAGTCAGAACTGGGGTTGACATTTCTGACATTATCAATTCATGGGCTGATATGATTTGATTTGGCCAGGCTTTTGGATTGGGTCATCTTTTCCCCTCAAGCCCATCTAATGTAAAGCTTAAGCTGCATGCAAATCTGGCTGTCAATACCATGAGTTCATTGCACGGTCTTAAAACGAGCTTAGGGCCATATAATAGATGAACCATGTTTTGTAATATGATTTCTATCTAGTTCGGTCCATGTTTGGCACAATATCCCAAATTCCCAATGCAGCATTTCAAATGGAACCCAAGTTTTGGTGATCCACCGATTTTCTGGTTGGCCTACAATTTAATTGAGGTATACCCAATAAAATAAGGTTAGAAGAGTGCTCTCATCTATTTATTAATATATACATAACTCTTTTGCAACACTTTGCAACTCCTTAACTGCCTATTTCTGGAAATTCATGAAAGGGTTTAAGGACGATCCATTTGGAACCTTGAAACTCATTTGGCTTGGACTCAGTTTATATGTACGTTTAATTATTTGTAACTTTGTTAATATTTTACTAGTCATGCCAAATAACAAAATAACTTGACCACAGGTAGTGCTGGTCATCCAAATGTGAAAACCCTAATTTACTAAAAAACCACTCTACTTAGTTTTTTTTAAGTTAAGCCTATATTTCCAATGAGAAAGTGTGCAATGTACAAAACAATGAGGAGCTGCTCCACCCCACTTGCACGCTATGAGAGACGCAACAAAGGGGGAGCAAGACCATCAAAATTGAAAAGCCCACAAACCGGGCACAGCCAAAAAGCCCAAAAATAGGCAGCTTACAAAGGAGGAAAAAATCTGCATCGCCAAAACATAAAAGAACCCCATAGGCTAGAGAATCAGTCAACCCCACCCCCTCAAGAGGTTAATGGACCTCAGAAAGATGGTGAAACCACTGGGTAAGAAAAATAGATAGCCCTCGGGTGGGGTACTAAGACCCATGATGAGGAAAAGGTGCCTGGGTGACATGATTAAATTCTGGGCAATGAGGTGAAAACTACTGACTCTTACTATTGAGGTGAGTGGCGTTTTTCCACCCACTCTGTTTGTTAGTGTTTGAAAACAAAAAGGAAAAAGCCAAACCGGCCTTGGGAACAGAAATTTGGTGGCCACGTCAACATCATGACCTGGATCTAGCAAATCCACCCTCCTTGAAATGCTAACATTTCATACTATTCTGAAAAATAGCAGACGAATTGTTGGAAAGAGTCAATTAATGAGGTGAGGGGCATGTGATTACAGTATGATTAGGATAACCTAGGCCCAATTTTGATCATGAGGACTTTGCCTCTTTGAAATTTGGAACTGGGCTTAAGTGCACACCCCAAAAAGTCGCCCGAAATGAACATTTATGCAGGCTTGCCACCTTCTAATGTCAGATGCATTGGATTTTTGAGGTTATCTAGAAGAATGGATTTTTTTTAATTTTTCCGTGAAGTACCTTATGAAATTGGAGAGTATTCACACCGACAAAATTCCTCAAATATGATAACAAGGATCGTGTCTGAGAAAAAGTTAGGAGCTGTGTTCATCAGTAGTATGACTGAACGCCCACTGAGTGGATTCAAAGTGTCTCGCCTATGATATAAAGAGAGATTGTTTACCAAGTGGATTCAGAGTTATAAGTATTTTGGTAATTGTAACTTCTTTTTTTCATTAAGATTAGGTTTCTTGGGGGCCAAGAAAAAGTGAATTGCATATTGATGTAATGTATAATTTAGATCAACATACAGAGATGTAAGGTTAAAAATTCAGTAGAAATTAGTTCTTGTGGATTTATATAAGTTTGTCGAATCACGTAAATTTTTATATATAATTTTCTCTTCTTATATAACTTGATTATTTGTCGATCGTGAATTATTCACACTTCTCCACACATGCACACAATACTATGCAATCTACATGGTCAATGGCATGCGATCTCTTTAATTATCTTTATTATAAGAGACTTGGTCTGGAATTGTTGCCTCATCTGCTTTGTTTTATTCCTGATGTTTCATGTAGTTTAGTAAAATTTTCATTGAATTTAGATAAGCTCCAGCAGGGCTCAGGCCTCAAATTTGTTTTGATTCGTCTAGGCATTTGGATTGGGTCAGCTTTTCCGATCAAGCCCAGCTAATGTAAAGCTTAATTAGTTGCATGAAAAAATCTGGGCCATTGATACCATGAGACCATTTCATGGTGGGTTTGGATGCTAGGAGAGAGCCCACGCATGTGCATAAGGAAGGCCGCACATGTGGAAAAGGTGGTAGGTGGTATATTCACGGTTCCAACATTGGATAGCTAAGTAAGAAATGCTACCACTTACAATGTGGGTAAGGAGCTGTTAACAAGTCCATTTCATGTTTTTTTTTTTTTTTTTTGGTATAAGAGGAAGACAAGGACAAATACAGGGCAAAACAAACATGTAAGGTTTTATGTAATTGGCTAATTTATTAATTGGAAAAAACTTTGGGTCCAATTGAGTTGTATTTTTTTATTTTTTAGATTAGATTATAAAATGCTTCATCAAGTTGCTTGACTAGAAATATTTGGAGAAAAATAGTTATATTTCTCAAACTGTTGGATCGAGGCAACTATATACCATTGGAAAGTTTTTTCCAAGTTGATATCTATAGGTTCCATAATTGTGTCGATCGAAGCTAAAGCGATAAAGTTATGTCTTTGGAAAGTTTTTCAAATATTTATTAAAATGCCATCATCCCCTCGAACGCCCATTTCTCTGGTCAAGTGCCTAATGCAGATTTCAACACATAATTTCATCTAAAAGGCAAAATTAAGCTCCACTCAAGTGCTTGATTGGAAAAAGCCTACTAACTTACACAAAAATCTTTTCTATTTGTACTAAGGTTGCATGCTTTGTTCATACTTGGACTTTAACCTTAAGGCACCACTTATGAGCTATAAAAGGGTTTTTTCTCAACCCTAAGGTGTGCATCTCTATCATCTGAGTTGAGATTTCACATTAGAAATTCCTTCTTCTCTAAAGCTTCCATTAGAGAGACTTTGTTGAAGTCTTGAGTTCTAGAGTTTGCTGCTTCTATGTCCTTGTAAGAGATTGCTCATCTTATAAAATTAAGATGATTAGATCAAGCGCAGAGAGGAGTGCTCAAGGTCGAGTTGTGTGGTGGATTCTTATAAGAAGAATTACATCCAGGTCAAGGGATTGACTGGAAAGGATTATGAGCATATCTTATAATTGTTCGGAGTTAGTGTTTGGTTTTGTTAGTCTTGAAGGGCTTATTGTTTTTCCTGTTTGGGTTTTCATATAAAAAACTTGCACGTCTTCTTCTTGTATGGTTGATTGTTTGTTTATAAGTTTACTTTTATTATTCCTTAGCATATTGTTTGGCTTATAATCTAGAAATCTAAGCCCCCAAAAATCTTTCAAAACACAGAAGAAGAGACAAAAGGAAGAGGGAGAAAACTCAACCCTTTGCCATAAGGAGAAACAAAGCCCTTTCCCCACCTATATCTTGTCTAGAAGAAAAGCAAAACTTAGCAAGCATTTATGCTTGTTCGTTTAGAGTCCAAAAAGTATAATTAAAGTCTACAAAAGAGAAGGAAGCAGCTAAGGCTTAAATATCTAAAATAATAGAATTTATAGAGTAGTGACAATCTCCCTTCAAAGCTTGAACCACTTCCTTAGCATCTATTAAGACTTGGACTCTGTCCCAACCTTTTTTTCCTGCCATTTCCAAGGCTACTAGAACCACCATTTCTTCTGCCTCTTTTGAAGAAGATACTTTAGGTCCTTTGATGGCACCTGCATCTACAATGATATTATAAGACTTAATAATGAATCCAAAGTAGCCATTTCCCTCGGCCTTGTAGGCTACATATAAGAATATCACAAGATCTTCTTTGTTAGAGATCATTGATCTAGGGACCTCAAGAAGCTTTCCATCTCTATTGTGGGATGTCTCCAATGTGGCTTGTGGGGCCTTTCATGGTGTCAAAACTAGATTTAGGCCCATGTTTGGCACAATATCCCAAACTCAGGTTAGAAGAGTATTCTCGTCTATTTATTAGTAACTCTTTTGCAACACCTTGCAACTCCTTGACTACCTATTTCTGAAATTTTATGAAAGGGCGTAATGATCTATTTGGAGCCTCGGAACTCATCTGGCCTGGACTTAACTTATAAATAAATCTAATTATTTGTTATTTGGTAATCTTTTACTAGTCATGACAAAGAACAAAATAACTTTGACTACCGATAATGCAGGTTATCTAAATGCAGAAACCCTCATTTTTGGGTGTAACAAGTAACAAAGGATAGGCTGGCCTGGTCCAGCCACAGCACAGCCCATTGACTGGGTCAAACGTGGCATGGCAGGGCATGGCCCATGCCCCTAGCCATGTCATGTTGGGCCACAGTGCTTGAAAGCCCAATACGATATTTATATTAAAGAATATTTCTTTATATACATAATTAAAGTTTTTCTTTTCATTTGTAAATTAGCATCAATATATGTGCATCTATTTTACTAATTTCAACTTTATTTCAAGTTAGAAGCCTTGAAAGTCCATGTCTTTCTTCAATTTATACAAAAAATTTTAAAAATTAACAATTATGAAAGGCATGTGGGTGACATGCCCCAGCCCGTATGGGAATGGCCCAACACAGCACAACATAAGTCTTGCCCTGGGTTGTGCTAGGGCAACCCCTAGTCAAGTTGGGCATAACACAACATGGCCCGTTAAGATTGACAAGCAGGAACGGCTAAGCCAGCCATGCCCTTATCATCATTTACTAAAAAAATCACTATATTTTTTTTTGGTATAAAAAAATCACTATACTTGAATTTTTTAAGGGAAAAAGATAAGCCTATATTTCCAAAGAAAATGCGTAAAATATACAAAATAATAAGGAGCTACTCCAAAGTCCACCAACTTGCATTCTAGAGGAGAGACGCAACTAAGGGGTTGCTAGACCATTAAAAATTGAAAAGCCGGCTAGGCCATGCCAGCCAAAAAGCCCAAAAATAGGCAGCTTATGAAGGATATACAAACATCCACAACATCTGGAGAGTCCACCCACTTACCTTACTTTAAGGCTGTGAACGGGTTGGTTCTAGTCCGAGTCCATAGTGGACCTGGAACTAGAACTATTTATGAGAGGACGGACCCGGAACCGGAACCGGAGCCTAAACCGGTTTGGGAGCGATTTTCTAAATTTGGAACCGGAACCTTTAAGGAGTGGATGGACGCAGAACTAGAACTAGAACCATGTATGGGGCGGGTTCGGGTCCAAGTCTGTGTAAAGAATACTTTAAAAAAGCGCTAAATTTTAGGAGAAATTTTCAAAAATTAAGATAATATATCGAGTTTCAGGTCCAAGAGTCAGAACCAAGGTGGAACCATACCCAGAACTGTTTAGGTCACAAGTCCAAAAATAAGATCCAAACTCTAGCCCGTTTACTTATCAATTCATAAATAAGGACCCAAACCCGGTAATTAACGGGTCGAGACTTTTGGGTAATCAGGGACCCATTTACAATCCTACTTCACTTGCACTTAGTTTACAAAAACTCCAAACGGGGCTTGGGAACAGAATTTTGGTGGCCACATCAACATCCTGATCCAATTCCAACAAACTCACCGTCCTTGAAATGCTACCAGTTCATATTATTCGGAAAAATAGGATTAAGATAATCTGGGCCTGGTTTGGATCATAAGGCCTTCACCCCGAGCTCACGCAAGGCATTGAAATTAAAGGACAAATCCAACAATGTCGAGCCCAAACTGCACTTATATGGAGGTTGGCCACCTTCTGGCTTGGGCCAGGCCAATTTTGTTCATGAGTCCTCATCAACATAGTTTGGTTCATGATGCCTTTGCCCTTGAGCTCCTGCAAGGTTTCAAAATTCAAAATTGGGCCCAAGCCCAAAACCCAAAAGACTTGACCTCGAATTGCACTTTTACTCAGACTCTCGGACTTTCTGGCTTGGGCCAGTTAAGAACCAAGCCGCAGCCCTATACATGAATGACTTATTTAGTAGTACTCTGGGAGTACTTACTTTTTTCCTTTCTCCACCATTCACAATAGAGAATGAGGTCGGTAGAGTCCGACCCTGTGAGAGTCTATTGACCTTATTCTCCATTTTGATTGGTGGAGAAGAGAAATGAGTAGGTACTCCCGGAGTACTAAATAATTTTTCCTAAATCTAACACATCAATATATCAACTGGGTGCCCTTGAGATGATAAAATCCCACCACACACCTAGCCCCACATATGCATCGGATCCACATATAACTCTTTAAATCCAACTCATCCAATTATGCAAATTAAATTGATCCATTGATGGACGTTTCAACTATTCTACTAGTCTTGCATATGCACATCAGACACGCATATGTAGAGAGATTTTAAGAAAGTTCAAAATTAAGAGATAATTAAAAGGTTGGAGACGTTTTAAATATGATCATGCAACTTGTCACTCTCTCACAAAACCACTTATCGCTCTCTTGCGAAGGATTATTGTTATAATAATAATAATAATAATAATAATATTTCTATCCTTTTGCAGAAAAAAACGAAAAAGAAAGAAAGAAAGAAAGAAAGAAAGAAAGCAACGGCCACGTAAAGTCAAGTGAGTATGTTGACCACCACTCTCTAGTCTCTAAAATTGGACATATTGGGTCTGCTTAACTTCCAGGGCAGGTATGGTGTCATAGTCCTCAAAAAATCAAATGTGTCACAAATCATCAGCTAAAAAAGCAGACATATTGTCGGCCAACTACAGATAGGTTGGTGGTAAGGCTGTTTAGTAGATCAAAACAGGAGTAAAAAAACATATCAAAAACCCAAATGAGGTCAAGTTAGGCATATTCAGCCAGCTAGAGCAAGTTTTGGTTGCTTTAGCTCAATGTTTTGTAATCTCGTTTTTCTTCAATAAAAGTCTTCGTTACCTAGATGTCTCAAAAAAAAAAAAAAGAAAAAAGAAAAAAGAAAATTCAATGACCACAGCACTAGTTAACTGAACTTATCATCATCAACATTGCTCGTGAGGTCTGCTCTTTCTTGCTTATTATTATTATTATTATTACTATTATTATTTTTAACCTACTTAATCGGTGATATTATTAATAAATATTAATAAAAGCACAGATACAGCAATAGGTCAAAAGTCCACAAAAACATATCAAAACATCTGACGAAATACATGATCCATCACAAAAACTGGAGGCAGCGCGCGTCCCTTGTATTAATGTTCTGAATTGGTTGGCCACACCATGTCTGTTCCAGCCCCATGTGGACCCATGTCTCCCTGGTTTGATTGATTTCCTCCTGAATATAAAATTCTAACGCATTCATTAGCGGCATCACTTCGGTCAGGCAACAGAGTCTATGGTTAACAATGAACCAGAAGAGATTCATTCAAAAGAAAATTCATCGTCAACACCGGCATTATTACTGAATTCTACATCTGATTTTCTTCGTGCTTCTATTGATGATTGTTTACACCTACCTCTTGCCCAGGTTTTCTCAAGTCAAGTATAAAATAATCAAATATGATTGTTAGGTTTATGTCTTGTATTCCGGTTTAGCTGGATGAGTCCACTGGGTTAGCCAGTGACTGGTTTAAGGTCAAGGGTATTTTGGTAATTGTACCGGGGCTTTCTTGGTGGCCAAGAAAGCGGAGATTATATATATGTATAGTCTGTAACCCTAGACCTTGCGGCAGCGGCGGCAGTTGCCCGTGGTGTTCCCACACCACGTAGGAGAGATGAGGTGAGAGTGTGAGAATCTCTTGTATACTTTACTTGTCATAGTGAAGATGTTCGTCCTCCTGTGTCCGTGGATGTAGCTCTATTTGGGTGAACCACGTAAATCTCGGTGTCTCTTCTTGTGTGTGGCTTGTTTGTGTTGATCTTGTGATTCTATGGATGCGCACAATGGGTGATTATCAGAAAATCACAACTATTGGTATCAGAGCCCCAACAATTGGATTGATCAAGTATGCAGCAGTGCTCACTGCTTCTGCCCAAAACTGCTTTGGATGGTGGATTACCAGAGGAAGCTTGGAGTGGAAAAGAGGTAAATCTTTCACACTTAAAAGTATTTAGCTGTATCTCTTATATTCATGTTGATGCTGAGAAACGGAACAAGTTAGATCCTAAATCCAGAAAATGCACGTTCATTGGATACGGTTCTGATGAATTCGGTTATCGCTTTTAGAAGAAAAGGTGTTGAAATTGGATAAGATTCCCACAAGTCAGAATCCAGTAGACATGCTTACAAAGGTGGTGAACATCGAGAAACTGAAGTTGTGCTCAACTTCAGTTGGACTTCTTGTTTGAAGACAAGGTGATGAGATTTGAACCTGTGTTCTATTGTTGCTGCCGCCATTCAGTGTGATCAGTCTTCAAGTGGGAGATTGATGGGTTAGTGAAGCCTGATCTGGGGTAAATATGTAATATGTCGGTTTAATCTGGACCCTTTGTTGTAAGGGCAGATCCGACGGTTGTTATGGCTCAGGGTTATTATTAATTAGGGCTTCTGTTATTCTGAGTGGGTGAGAAAGAGAGAGTTGGTTTTCTGCAGAGAAGAACCTAGGAGAGTTGTGTGCTCTTGTAATCACGAGAAGAGGATTGTTCTTCTTGTGGGTGATCTCTAACAATAGTGAAACAGGTTTGAATCTCCGTGGATGTAGCCCACATTGGGTGAACCACGTAAATCTGTGTCTATTTGTGTGGATTGATTGTTCTTCTTGTTTCTCTCTCTTTTCCCAACAATGATGAGTCAAACCTGATCATCACCAACTCCCTTCATCTAATATAGTTATAAAAAATTTAATCCAGCTTGAAGAGATTTAAACCAAGCTAGATCAAGACTATTTTTCATTACCCATTTGCTTAATGCCTAGTGCAATATTATGATTCAGAGGAACGGGGCTTCATGGAAAGGATATAGAAAGGAGTGAAGGATGGAGATCCACCAAGGGCCATAAACTTATTGGAATCTAAATTCATATGTTGGAAAGGGTGTCCAATCTATCCTGCCAAGCAGCAAGATAGAGGATTTGGATCCGTTGTGGATATCCACTTTTACTCTTAGCCCCTCTGATAGAACCGAATTTCTTAGTCCGAATGATAAATCCGGAAATTGCATCATTTCATGTTCATTTTAGAAAATTTTAAGGACTTAAAGCATTAAAAATCTCTTCATTTAGTTGAAAATCGTGACTTAATGGATTTGAGCATCATTGTAGTATTTTTATGCAAAACTCTTTGAAAAATCCTCAATTTTCTATAAAAACACAAAACGTGGCATTTTGGATTTCTAATTTTAAAAGGTTTTTCAAGTTTCTATTATTACATAAAATGATAAAATTTCTCATCATCACTTTTTATTCGAGACAAATCATGATCAATGATGTGAATTTATGGTGTCATTTTATATGAATTGAGCCCACATTAGTGAATTTGTGAATTTCAGTCAAATTGTCATTTTAATTTAAAATTCACTTTTTTGTGTAGAAAAATCAAGAAAAGGGTCCCACATGTTTATTGTAGCAATTCTTTGAAGAACTCTCTCTTGTATTTTAATACGAATTTGAGATTAAGATTTGGATAAGAAAGGAAAGTTAAGTAAGAAGATATGCCAAAGAGGAAATGAGATATGAACACGAGAGAAAATTGGAGACTTTGTGGGATATTGCATGGCCAAACCAATCCCAGACTTAGAGTCTCACGACTAGCATGGTGTTGTGGTTTTTTACTTCTCTTAAATTTAAGCACTTTGAAAAGAAGATCAAGACACATCATGGGAATTACTTGTAATCAAAGGTGGGCCAGGATTAAAAGCCAAGAAAGAAGGTTAAACAAACTTGAAATGAGCATGCACATTTTGGATTATGCTCACATGGGATAATAAAAGAAAAACAAGGCAAATGAAAACAAGAGAAAAACGTTTGTCATTTTCTTCCCTCCTTTACAGCCTACCTAAATTAGAAAGTATGATGATAAAAGGAAATTGAGGGGTTGTCATCATTATAAAAATCAATCCAGCCGTCCCCGGCCCATTGTTGCTAATCTGTCCCAGCCATCCCCACCTTTCACATTAAAATCCCTCCACCTTTCTTCATCTCAAATCCACCCATCTTAATTCCAAGACCAAGTGGGCTCAGCCTACCCCTTGATTCCCTTCGACTCATTCACCACTTCATTCCATCATCATCATCTTCTCTCATATATTCATCCCCTGGTAATGCATAAAGATTGAAGCCCAAATTGCTCGTGAAGTCCGTCTCCCTTTCTTGATGTCTTGATCTAGGGCTAGGGTAATTTCTTTTTTTAGTTATAATTATTTTTGGGGATTATCGGTTGTATTGGTCTTTTTTAAAAAGGCGCAATTAATGAGGTCAAAGTGTGCCACTTTAAATTGATATTATGTATTTGTGTGTGGTAACAGTATGCACTTAATGTTCTAATCTTTCATAATAAAAGAAACTAGAATTCTTTTTATTTTATTATTTATCCTTTATATTTGCATGATTTTATTTTTGATTTTTAGTTTAATGCATGATTTATTTATTTTTCTACAATTGGTGGTTTGATGATTTTTATGATTTTGCAATTTAGTAGTTTAGGTTACTTTTTAGTTTAGGATTTTTAAATTAGGTTTTATTTCTAATTTGTTATTTAATTTTTAGATTTTTTATTGTTATTTGAACTTAATTCTCAGATTTGATAGTTGTATATTTGTATAGATTTTATTAGGCTAGCACCAGTTTTTCAATTAGGATAGGTTTTTTTGCAAAATTCTAACTCCCTGTGGATTCAATTCCGGATTCACCAAGTAAAACTATAATTATCGACTTTGCACTTGGGGTCCACATTAATCACCGAACTTTAACCAATAGACCATCATTGAATTACCAAGGTCATAATATGTTTTCAAATGACCAAACTATATTCAGAGCAAAATTATTAAAACAAAGGACATTTAATTCATACTATGTAATAAGGTGTTACAATTCCTCCAAACATTTGAATTTTCCTAAGAAAAGGGTTCAACAACGTATATAAAACAATAATGTTCCTAATAATATTTTTTGCGTTACTCATAGTCTCATAATGTAGAAGATAATGTCAATAACATTCAATCCTATTTGAAATACACATCTAATTAGTAATAGCAGGGTGATATGAAATGTTAACACACAATATATATATATATATATATATTATTATTGACTACCATTTCACTTTTTATGACTTAGCTAATCTAAAGCGCAATGCATCTAAAACTCATGTAAAGCGCGATATATCAAAAAAAAGAAAAAAAAAGCACCATCTAAGGCCCCATATATACATCTAAAAACGCCATATGAAGCGCTATTCATATATATGGAGAATCTTTATCCGCATTTGTCCCTCACCATTTTTTTCGTGAGAACTTTAAGTGGAGCCCATTTATCACTCAATTCAAACCTTGCAACACGCATAGAACCTCATGATAGCAATTCGTCCTAACTTTCGCTTAGATCCGAATTTATTGGACCGTTGGGTCGACTATACACCAATTCGAACGGAATGAATTTGTGAGCCAAGGATGAAGGGGTTGGAGATATGTGATTGGAACAAAATTTGATATGTAGGGTGCTTTTACATAAATCTTTCCAACCCTCCCAATCTCATCCCTTGGTGGAGTCTACAATGGGCCCCACCAAAGAGTGTATACGAAAAGTCTATGAAATACGTATGCACAGAAAAAAGCCCCCATATATATATATATATTAAAGCCCTACTCAAACTTACACACTAGGCCTTCAATTCTTCATCGTTCTTTTCTTCTTTTTTGTTTTCTCCTCATCTCTATAAATAGCCTTTTCCACTGTATTGACCTTCTCTTTCTCCATCACTTCCATTTCCTTCATTTTCTCCGTCTCCATCTTGTTTTTGGCCCAGGTCTTCTTCGTCCGCTTCTTCCTCTCCTCCAACACATTCCTCATCTCCAACTCCACATCATCATTGCAGCTCATAAAAATCTCGGCAACATCGGCCGGGGTCATCTTTGCAGTAGGCAGCAGCTCCTCCACGTCCTTCATAAGCTCATGATCATGTATGCCACGGTAGTTCTCGGCCAGGATCTGAAATGCCTTGAACTCACAGTGGCCGAGATAGATATGCTTATCCATTTGCCCCGGTCTCGGCAATGCTGCATCAATGTTGTCTTTGTGATTGGTGGTGAAGATAATCAGCCGCCCTCCGTCGCAAGAAGACCACAGCCCATCCACAAAATTCAGCGGCCCAGATAGACTGACAGTGCTCTTACCATCCTCTCTGCCCTTCTTCTTCTTCTTTGCATCCCCTCCCTCCCTAGCCTCCCCTTTGTCCTCCTCCTCCTTCCTATCCGAAAGGTCCAGAGAGCAATCCACATCCTCCACAACAATCACAGAGTGGCTTGAAGTCGCAATCAGGAGCTTCCTGAGCTGCATATTTCTGGTCACCGCCGTCAACTCCAAGTCATAGATATCGAATTCAAGGAAATTGGCTCTGGCAGCAATCAAACTAGTCTTCCCAGTACCTGGGGGGCCATGAAGCAGATAGTGTTGTGCGCATGTGTGCAAAGGCAACCAAGATCAACAAATCACCACACAAGAAGACAAGAAGATTTACGCGGTTTGGCAAAGATGCCTACGTCCACGGGAAACCAATTTCCACTGGGTTCTCCTCCAATCTGTGAAACCACAGCCTTGGAAACTCAGCCTCTCTGACTGACTTGGGTTACAGATTACATCTCAAATATATAACCCGTACATCCTTATCCCCCAAGAACTCTATCTCAAGAAAAAAGGAAAGTCCTAACCCATTAGAAAACTACTATTTAACAAAATAGGAAATTCCTAATACATTAGGTAACCACCCCAGATATGAACCCAAACATGGTCTGGACCCACATAGCCAACAATCTCCCCCTCCAGACCATAGGGAAGATGCCCTGAACCCCTTACTGGGAGTTCAGTCCGGCCAACTCTGAACACAGCTCCAGTTTTCCCTTAGACACAACCTTGGTCATCATGTCCGAGGGATTCTTGTCCGAATGAATCTTTTCCAGCTTCATGAAGTTCTTCTCGATCACCTCACGAATCCAATGGTACTTGATATCAACGTGCTTCATGCGACCATGATATGTAGCATGCGACCATGATATGTAGCATTCTCACTGAAATCCATAGCACTCTGACTATCACAGTAAACTACATATTCTTCTTGCTTCAAACCTAGTTCTTGAAGGAATCTCTTCAACCAAAGCATCTCTCTCCCTGCTTCATTAGCAGCTATGTATTCCGCTTCAGTTGTAGACTGTGCTGTACACTTCTGTAACTTTGATTGCCAGGAAATAGCTCCCCCTACAAAAGTAAACAAATAACTAGAAGTCGACAACCGACGATCAAGATCGCCTGCAAAATCAGCATCAGTATAACCTTCCATGACTGGTTTTGAGCCTCCGAAACATAAGCACACCTTGGAAGTACCTTTCAAATACCTAAAGATCCACTTCACTGCTTCCCAATGCTCTTTTCCAGGGTTTGCGAGAAATCTACTCACTAAACTCATAGCATGAGCAATATCTGGCCGTGTACAAACCATGGCATACATGAGACTCCCCACAGCAGAGGAGTAAGGAACACATGCCATCCGTTCCTTTTCATCATCTGTAGTAGGACACAAGCGCTTGCTTAGTTTGAAGTGACTGGCTAGAGGTATGCTAACTGGCTTAGCATTCTTCATGTTGAACCGTTCGAGAACTCGTTCAACATATTTCTCCTGTGACAACCACAGCTGCTTGGAACTCCTATCACGACGTATTTGCATGCCCAATATCGTTCGTGCGGGACCCAAGTCTTTCATGTCAAACGACTTTGACATCTCCTTTTTTAACTTGCCAATCAACTTGCTATCCTGTCCAACTATCAGCATATCATCTACATATAAAAGAAGGATGATGAACCGACCATCGATAAATCGACGTACATAGACACAATGATCTGCAGCTGTCCTCCGGTACCCATGACTCAACATGAATGAATCAAACTTTTTGTACCACTGTCTCGGTGCTTGCTTCAGCCCGTAGAGACTCTTCTTCAACTTACAAACCATCTGTTCTTTTCCTTCACCTCAAACCCCTCTGGCTGAGTCATGTAGATCTCTTCTTTTAAGTCACCGTGAAGAAACGCGGTCTTCACGTCCATCTGTTCAAGCTCAAGGTCCATGCTGGCGACTAGACCCAAAACGATTCTGATAGAAGTCATTTTTACAACAGGAGAGAAAACATCACTGAAGTCGATACCCTTTGTCTATGTGAAGCCTTTTACCACTAACCGTGCTTTGTGCTTCACCAGTTTCCCATTCTCATCCTTTTTCAGCTTGAACACCCATTTGTTTTTCAGAACATTCCTATCTTTAGGAAGTTGCACCAGCTCATAAGTCTTGTTCTTCTTCAAAGAACTCATCTCATCCTGCATAGCCTTCATCCACTCATCTTTATCAGCATGAGTCATTGCTTCTCGGAAGCTAGCTGGCTCTCCCTCATCAGTAAGCAACACATATTCGGATGCAGGATACCTAGTTGATGGTTGACGCTCCCTTGTAGACCTCCTAACTTGAGGTTCCGTGGTTTCAATCTGAGGAGACTGCTGCTCCCCCTGCTCAACACCCTCATCATCTGGCAACCCCTGTGCCTCATCACGATCCGGATCGTTTTGTCCACCTTCTCCACCTGTAGTCTACACCGGAGAAGGAGTCGGTGTGAGATCAACCACTCCATCAACTTTCTCAGAAGACTTATCAATCTTCTCAATATCTCCAAAGAACTGATCTTCATTGGAAAACCACATCCCTACTTCTGATAAGTTTCCTCTTCTCTGGATCCCATAATCTGTAGCCAAACTCATCTCCACCATAACCAAGAAAGATGCAACTCACTGCCTTATCGTCCAACTTGGAACGCTGCTCCTTTGGTACATGTACAAACGCTTTACACCTAAACACCTTCAGATGTGAATATGAAACATTTTTACTTGTCCATCTTCTCTCTGGAAGATCATAGTTCAAAGGAACTGAGAAAGATCTGTTAATTAGATAAACGGCAGTTAGAACGGCTTCACCCCAGAATGACTTAGGCAACCGTGCTAATTTTATCATGCATCTCATCTTCTCAAGAATAGTGCGGTTCATTCTCTCTGCCACACCATTGTGCTATGGAGTACCAGGAACTGTCTTTTCATGTCGAATGACATGCTTCAAGCAATAGCTTTTGAACTGGTTGGATGTGTATTCACCCCCATTATCTGAACGGAGACACTTTAAGAGTTTACCTGTTTCTCTTTCAACCTGGACATGAAACTGTTGAAACATCTGGAATACTTGATTCTTTGATTTCAACGGATAAACCCAGACTTTCCTGGATGCATCATCGATGAATGTGACAAAGTACTTATTGCCACCCAATGATTCTACCTCTATGGGACCACAAACATCAGAATATACCAAATCCAACACATGTGATTTCAATTTTGATGTCGAAGAGAAAGCAACCCTATGCTGTTTACCATATAAATAATAATCACAAGGGTCAAGGGATATACCTTTGGAGCAAGGAATTAAATCCTTCTTTGCCAACATCTGCAAGCCTTTCTCACTCATATGACCAAGCCTCTTATGCCACAGATTCAGAGAGGAATTGTCTTGAACTGCATTCAACGCATCTTTGCACAGCTTTACTTGTGTTTTATAAAGAGTATTACCTGCTGTTCCTCTCGCAATAACAAGAGACCCTTTAGTGAGCTTCCATCTGCCATTTCCGAAGTAATTCTCATAACCAGCACGGTCCAATGCAGTCCCGGAAATCAGATTCAACCGCAGATCAGGAACATGTCGCACATCTTTCAGCGTCATTGTGCAACCAATATCGGTTTTAATGCAGGCATCACCGATACCAACAATATCTGAATGACTCGTATTGCCCATCTTCACAGTACCAAAGTCGCCTGCTTTGTACGTCGTGAACATCTCCCTGCAGGGAGTAGCATGGTAGGATGCTGCTGTGTCAACAACCCACTCAACCTGACCATCTGCAACACTCAAACACTTATCATCATTGTCGGCGAGCACCACTACTTCCTGTTCCAAAGTAGCTGTAGTGTTATCATTGTCATTCTTCTTATCATTGTTGGAGCCTTTCTGTTCCTTCATGGCAAAACAATTTTTCCTGATGTGGCCCATCTTGCCACAGAAAAAGCACTTTACAGACTTTTTCTTGCTCTGTGATTCACTGCTAGACTTAGACTGTGATTCACCTCTAGACTTGCCACGACCCCCCTTTGGTCCTCTACTTTTACTCCTCCCCCTGTTCTCAGTAACAAAGGCCTGTGCATTATCTGTCCCTGCAGATTTCCGTCTTGTTTCTTCATTCTGTAGGCTACTGGTAACCTGACTCATAGATAACACACCATCTGGAGTAGAATTGCTTAAGGAAACAACCAATGTCTCTCATGAATCTGGCAAAGAACTCAGAAGCAACAAAGCTTGCATCTCATCATCAAGGATCATCTTCATAGTGGCTAACTGATTTACCACACTTTGGAACTCATTGATGTGATCTTCGATCTGACCACCATCCTTGAATTTCATGTTCACAAGCTTTCTGATCAAGATGGTTTTATTCACCGAGGTCTTTTTATCATACATTGCTTCTAACTTTTTCCAAAGGGTATTCGCATTGGTTTCATTAGACACGTGGTGAAATATACTGTTATCAACCCACTGTCTGATGTGACCAATTACTTTTCTATGCAATTTGTTCCAATCAGCATCTTGCATATCTTTCGGTCGGGCACTATCCCCCTCAACGGGATCATGGAAGTCTTTATAATAGAGAATATCCTCCATCTTTGGTTTCCAAATCAACCAATTGGAATGGTTGAGCTTAACCATGGTAGTGTTGATAGTATTGTTCTCCATCTTAATCAAATTAAGTAACAGGAAAAACAAATAATTAACACTGACCTCAACTCCTGCACCAAGCTGTAGATCTCGTCAACACGAGCACGTTGGAAGAAACGGATCTGAAATCCGACCCCGGATGGCTCCGATATCGCAAAAACGGTTTTCTGCGCTTCTGATTTGGTCAAACTCCTTGTTGACCATCAAATAGCCAATCTTCTTCCACTAACACGTAGATCTGCTCGAAACGAGTCCGTAGGCGCAAACGGATCTCCGATCGGACGTCGGATGATCAAGATATCGCAGAAACAAATTTCTGCCGTCAATCTGGTCAACTCTGGCCGTTGACCGTTTGTCCGATGACGTGGGCTGACGTCAGCCGGATGACGTCACGCTGCTGACGTCTGCGCGGCGGCTGACGGGCTGGACCGTCTGTTGCCTGGTTCAGGTCGACTCGACCTGACCCGAACCGGCCTGCACTGCTGACGGAACTGGGCTTGCGCAGCGGGTTGGTTCGGACCCAACCCGAAACTTGACCCAACCTGAAAAAACAGGCGCTGGGCTTATCTTCTCCGCGGGTCAGGCAACCTGACCCGACCCGACCCAACCCAACGACCCAGACCCAAAAGACTGGGTCGTCTTCAACAGCGACTGGCGCTGTAACCCTGATCTGCAACCCGATTGCAGCCTGTGCTGCAGCGGCCGGCGGTGCTTCTTCTCCGGAGGCCTGGTTCGGCGACCAGCGGCGACGGGAGACGGTGGCGTCTGCGACGGCGACGGTGATGGCTACGGCGGCGGGTAACGGCAGGCGACGTGCAGTCCGATTGTGTTTCTCTTGCGCAGATCTGAGAAATCCGGCAGAGCACGGCGACAGCTGGACACTTCTCTGCTCCGGTCCTCTTCCTCTGATCCGGCTGCCCTTCTTCTCCGATGAAGATCTGGAGCAACCAAACCACCCGACAACTGCTTCTCTGTTTCCGGGAAAAACAGAGCAACGAGAACCCAATTTCTGTCTTCTTCTTCCGCGATCGCGCGTGGCCCAGTAGAGATCAACCTTGATCTCTCCTCTTCCCGTTGATCTTCCACGCACAAGCAACCTGGCTCTGATACCACTTGTTGTGCGCGTGTGTGCAAAGGCAACCAAGATCAACAAATCACCACACAAGAAGACAAGAAGATTTACGCGGTTCGGCAAAGATGCCTACGTCCACGGGAAACCAATTTCCACTGGGTTCTCCTCCAATCTGTGAAACCACAGCCTTGGAATCTCAGCCTCTCTGACTGACTTGGGTTACAGATTACATCTCATATATATAACCCGTACATCCTTATCCCCCAAGAACTCTATCTCAAGAAAAAAGGAAAGTCCTAACGCATTAGAAAACTACTATTTAATAAAATAGGAAATTCCTAATACATTAGGTAACTACCCCAGATATAAACCCAAACATGGTCTGGACCCATATGGCCAACAGATAGCCCCTCTTCCAAGGCTTCCCCACTTTGGTATAAAAATCCCTCCTGCTCAAAAACTTGCAGAAATCCACAATAATATCCTCCTTCAAGGCAGGATCAAGCGCCAAAGTATCAAAGTAGATGGGTGCGAAAATGGTTACTCCAAAGCCGCCCATACCCATCTAAGGCACTATTCGAGAGAATTGTCCTCTCCCTCTTGTTGATTTTGATTTTAGAGGCCTCCTCTAATACGAAAGGGAGAAAGAAAGAGTGAATGGTATGCTTGTGCTTTTTGTGGAAGGTGAGCTTGAATTGACGGGTCTCATGGGATCTGACATTTCCGTTGTCATAGCCAGGAGAATTCTTATCAAGGGTGCAGAGAGTTCACTTGAGAGGGATCCCCCGAAAGGTGTCCTGGACCGTTTGGTTGGATTCCATGGTAAAGGTGAGATTTTTGGAGTTCTTAGGTTTTGAGAGCTGGAGGCTCTGGGCGTCTGAGGACAAGCACTTGGGGCTGAGATAGGAATGGACGGAGTCGAAGAGCTCGTTGCTGTCGTCAAAATCGTATTCATTAATGACCATGGAGATGTGGGTTTGGACAGTGGAGAAGAGCTCTGTAGAGAGGAGTTTGAGGACCTCGGTCACTACAGGAAATCTTCTCATGAGAAGACAGATGAAGATGATGATGGTCACCGCAGAGCTCTGAGAGTTCCTGTCCAACATAAAACCCACAGATCTCCAGTCTAAAAAAAACATCATTGCTTGAAGGGTGTTTGGATGAGACTGGGTCCCTCCAGGAAATCCTCTGATGCCAATGAGGATGAAGATGGTGGTGGTCACCATAAAGCTCAGAGATTTCCAGTCTAGACTAAACATCTTTGCTTGAAGGGTGTTTGGAAATTGGAAAGGAAGGTAAGGGGGGTGATTGGAGGAGGAAAGAGGAGAGGGAGGTGTTTGGGATGCTTAGTTATAGTGGTTTGAAATTTGAATGGAGAAATGGGGGGTGTTGGGGGTTTAAGTAACAAGGTGGTAAGGGGTTTCATTGACAAGGTGGAATAGGTGTAAATGGGGGTGGCTCTTGGTTGGTAAGGTGGAGATTTGTATAGTGAAACCCCACATCCTCTCGACACCAGTAGCAATCGAACCCTTTCATTTCAAAGATCTTCACTATCAGCAGATCTCCAAAAAGAGTCTAGATCCTCTAATTAAAAACTCTATGGTGATCGTGGTGCATCAGAAAGCCTTGCATGCTAATCTCGATTCCCCCCAAAAGATGAAAAGTTGCCATAGACACAATACAAGATAGTGGGATCAACCCAAAGTATAATACAAAAGAATTCAGAAAATCCAGCTGACAAGCCATATCCCAAAACCCTTAACATGTCAAAACTTTATCAAAGACTCTTCTAAAGAAACAAGGCCTAAGGAGAAAGATCCCACTACTAGCAGATCTCTAAAAGATGCCACAATGGGATCAACATAATCGAATCCCACAGCCAGGAAAAAAGCCTGCATCTCCAAGCAGCAAAACAACCCACCGTTGGGTTAAAAGAAGGGAAAATAATTAACCTCAACAACTACTTACATACTATAATCATTGTTGAATTAAAAGAAGGGAAAAGAACCTCAACAACTACTTAAAAGAAGGGAGAAAGGAGGGATTTAGAAATTTTACCTCTGAGGATTAACTTTTAGAGAATTTAAAATTCTTCCATATATGAATTGTTCGAATTTTGGTAAACAAAATGCCCTAATAATCAATTATAATATTGATGACTCGCATGATTCAAGTTTTGAACTGAACATGGGCCAATGTGGTCAGTATTTACATCATTTTGATGAAGGTCAATCAATATTTACATGTTAACGGGTCCATCATATTCTCATGGGTTGGTTACTTGGTCTGATATAATGTGACATTCTGGAGTCCCACATCGACTGTAGAGAGGAAAGTGAATGAGTTTATATATAGAGCTTACACTCTTACCTTGCATGAGGCCTTTTGGTGGGTTGAGGCCCACTAGAAGCAAAACTGTGAGGCCCATAGTTTAAAGCGGACAATATCATGCATATGTGTAGGGTGGGGCATGACAGATTGGTATCAGAGCCCTAGGTTTCTATTAGAAACAAAATTGGTGGAAACCTTCAAGTATTGTGAGATCGTGGGTAAAAATTAGATTTGGTAATAAATTGGATTTACGTTATGATTCCTCCTTAATTTATGTATGTTTTCTTTAATGAAGATGGCATCGAACTCAGATTCCCAAGCTGACAATGGTAGTTCTGAGCTTGAGGATGTTCGACAAACACTTCGTGATGTTGTTAGTGCTATCATAGCGCAAAATGGGGCTCGACAGGAGCCTGATCTTTATAAAAAGTTCAAAGGCTATGATCCACCATCCTTCAATGGAACCATAAACCCAGCGGAGGCCGAAACCTGGCTAAGGGAAATCGAAAAAGTCTTCAAAGTGATGAAATGTGTTGAGACAGATAAGGTGCGCTTGGCCACATATAAGATCAAGGGAATAGCTGAACAGGTGGGAATTTAAGGAAGAGGCTATGAAGAAAGCTAAGACAGAAATTACTTGGGAAGTCTTCAAGGATAAGTTTAACAGGAAGTACATTCCGAAGCACATCAAAGCTCAAAAGGCACAAGAATTTGCTAATCTAATTCAAAGGAATATGACTGTGGTTGAATATGCACCTCACTTGATTCCCGATGAGGCGTCTAGGGCAGATAAATTTAAAAGGGGGTTGCGGCCAATTCTTATGAAGCAAGTAGCAGGATTTGAACTGGAAGAATATGATAAATTAGTTGCTAAGGCCTTCAAGATGGAAGCTACTTTGGCCCTCACTGAGTAGTTCAAAGATAAAAAACATAATGGAAATAATGGAAATAACTATAAGAGGGGACCACCAAACAAGAGCCATGGAGGTTATGGACAACCTTAGAAGCAACAAAGGACAAACAACATCAGGACTTCGGCGGTCACATGCAGTTATTGCCAAGGACAACATCATGTAAATGACTGCTATAAGAAGAATAAGTTATGCTTCAACTGTGGTAAGTCGGGGCACATGGCTAAAGATTGCCATCAGCCACATCGCCAGGGGCAACCATCTTTGCAAGCTCAGAAGCCTCCACATGACAG
Organism: Sextonia rubra; assembly: GCA_037013555.1. Taxonomy (NCBI): domain Eukaryota; kingdom Viridiplantae; phylum Streptophyta; class Magnoliopsida; order Laurales; family Lauraceae; genus Sextonia; species Sextonia rubra. The sequence continues at coordinate 3,611,673 of JASUAD010000027.1, forward strand.
CAGCAGCTGCAACACAAGTCCTTCTAGAATGGTTAGAAGGCTCCTACCAAAGGCAAGGTATATGCAATGACTTAGAAAGATGTGGATGCCTCCTAAGCAGTGGTGGAAGGTACGTTAATAGTTGCACAACACCAAGCCATAGTCTTATTTGACCCTGGCTCCACCCACTCATTTGTTTCGCCTACATTTGCTTCTAAATTAAAAGTTATGCCTACATCTATGAATTGCGTCTTAACTGTAGTTACCCCTATTGATGGGAGTGTTGAAATAAGTATTGTATATCGTTCTAATGTCATAAAAATCGGGGAACATGAATTCTTAGAGTACCTAGTTTTGTTATGTATTAATGATTTTGATATCAACTTGGGAATGGATTGGTTGGCTTCATTTCATGCTTCCATTGATTGCTTTAAAAAGACTATTACTTTTAAGATCGGTGGACGGCCGACCTTTTAAAGGGAGAAAAAGGCTATCAAGATCACCCGAATTTTAGCGATTAAGGCAGAAAATTGTTCCGTAAGGGGTGCGAGTACTATTTAGCCTTTGTAACGGAGAGGTCAGTAGAGAAGAGTTTGGGTAATATCCCTATAGTACAAGAGTTTCTAGATGTATTCCCATATGAATCCCCGATTTACCAACCAAGCGTGAGATGGATTTCACTATTGATTTAGTGCCTGGAACAGTTCCTATCTCTAAGGCACCATATTGAATGGCACCGGCAAAACTTATGGAATTGAAGGAGCAATTATAAGATCTGTTAGATAAAGGTTTCATAAGGCCCAGTGTATTCCCTTGGGGTGCACCCGTGTTATTTGTCACAAAGAAAGACGGAACTATGCACAAGGGTATTGATTATCGGTAACTTAATAAAGTTACAGTGAAGAACAAATATCCGCTGCCAAGGATTGATGATCTCTTTGATTAACTGCATGGGGCGCATTATTTCTCAAAAATTGATATAAGATCGGGGTACCACCAGCTCAGGGTTAGGGATGAGGACATTCCTAAAATAGCATTTCGAACGAGGTATGGACATTACGAGTTCCTCGTGATGTCGTTTGGTTTGACCAATGCTCCGGCAGCCTTCATGGATATGATGAATAGGGTGTTTAAGAAATATCTAGACCAGTTCATTGTGGTTTTTGTGGATGATATGCTAGTTTACTCCCAAACAAAGGAAGACCATGAACAACATCTTAGGACCACCTTACAATTATTAAGGGAACATCAATTGTATGCTAAACTTAGCAAATGTGATTTCCGGTTGGATAAGATGATATTCTTGGGGCATGTCATCTCTAAGAATGGTGTTTCTGTTGACCCGACTACAATTGAGTTAGTGGCTAATTGGGAAAGGCCAAAGTCGGCATCTGATATTCGAAGCTTTTTGGGCTTAGCTGGGTATTACAGAAGATTTGTACAAGGTTTTTCTTTCATTGCAGCACTATTGACCAAATTAACAAGGAAAAATGAACCATTCTAGTGGTCGGAGGAATGTGAGAGAAGTTTCCAAGAGTTAAACACTCGGCTTACCACAGCCCCAATTTTGTCTTTACCTTCAAGTAGTGGAGGTTTCGTGGTGTATAGTGATGCTTCTCATATTGGACTAGGGTGTGTGCTGATGCAGCATGGCAAGGTCATTGCATATGGGTCCAGACAGTTGAAAAATCATGAAAGAGGTTATGCCACTCATAACTTGGAACTTGCTGCTATTGTATTTGCACTTAAAATCTGGCGGCATTACCTGTATGGTGCAAAGTTTGAGGCTTTTACGAACCACAAAGCTTGAAGTACCTTTTTTCGCAAAATGAGCTAAATATGAGGCAGAGAAGGTGGCTAAAATTTATCAAAGATGATGACTTTGAAATTCATTGTCACCCTGGAAAGGCCAACGTTGTAGCTGATGCATTAAGCAGGAAACCTTTAAGATTGATAGCAAGTTTGATGTACCAAGAATGGTGATTGATCGAAGAATTCAAGGACCTGGACTTGAATGTGGAAATTAAAGGTGGCAAGGCCCGTCTAGCAAGCATGGCCATTGCGCCAACCTTGATACAACAAATCAAAGGGAAGCGATGGATGACCCAGAATTAGCTAAGTTGATCAGAAGAATTGATGAGAGGCCGAATTTCTCTCTTCAAGATGGTGTGTTGTATTTCAAAGGACGTTTGTGTGTCCCAAATGTTCCAGAGTTCACCCTAGCAGTACTAAGGTGTACCACAACTTGAAGAGTAGGTATTGGTGGAATGATATGAAGAGAGAGATAGCCAAATTTGTTTCTAGGTGTTTGGTTTACCAGAAAGTCAAAGCAGAACACTAGAAGCTTGGCGGAACTTTACAGCCCTTAGATATACCTAAGTGGAAATGGGAGCATGTGACCATGGACTTCACTGTTGGGTTACCTAGGACCAGTTCAGGTAAAAATTCAATATGGGTTATTGTTGATAGACTTACCAAGTTAGCCCATTTCTTACCATATAAAACTTTAGCCTTGCTCCCGAAAGAATCTACGCAATTTGTAGATGGCCTCTTGATTGTGAAATCCTATTGATTCATCATAATGGGTGTCAAGAGGGGAAGGTGGCCTTTTTTTTTTTTTTGAGGAAGCTAATAAAAAAAATATAAGAATAAGAAAGGTTTCCTAAAAATTGATCTCTAAATTTAAAAGCAACTAAAGAAACAAGTTTTCATGAAAGTTCTGGATTTTTTTTAAAATTTTTTTAGGCAAGTTTTTTGGCCAAAAAGTCAAAATTGGAAATATTTTTTTACTCACCTTTTAAAGATTTGTTTTAGAAATTTTTTTAAAACTTTAAAAACCTAAAAAGTGACTAAAAAAAGAAAGAGAGCTAATTTTAGAAGGTCCTAAACAGTCATAAAATAAACCACCTAAACTAGCTAACACTAGGACTAGTAAGATGGCAACTTTTAAAAAAAATATATGATTTTTGAATAAATCTGAGAAAATAAATTTTCAAATAACCCAAATTTTATAAAAAAATCAGAGATAATTAATCCAATTTTAATGTTTATGGGCTGGTTCAAACATTCCATGCATGCTACAACTTGATCTAAAATGATATAGAAATATTTAAGGCATACCCATAAAACGATTAAAAGGAAAGTTGGAAAACTACCTTGGCGATGAAAGCTCCCCGGCAACGGCGCTAAAAACTTGATCAACGTGGACTCTAAGTGCAAGGTCTCGACGTAGTTTTACCCGGTGAGTCTAAAATCTATCCACAGGGAGCTAATATTAGCAAAAAACCTGTCATAGTTGAGAAACTAAAACTACCCTAATAAAATCTACAAGAATACACACTATTACTTTTGAAATTTAAAATTAAATTACAAGTCCAAACCTGAAAAAAAAATACAAATTAAACCTAATCTAAAATTTCTAAACTAAAACAATCCTAAAACTAGAAACTGCAAGACAATGAAGTAGATTAAACCACCAATGTAAAAGGATATATAATCATGCAATAAATTAAAAATAAAAAATAAAAAAAATAATGAAAAGAATTCTTGTTCCTCTTATTTTTGGAAATTAAAACACTGTATTGGCAGAAATAATAAAAATCCATAAAAACACCGCACCAAGTGCGTGCTGTCACCACACACAAACACACAGTGCCGATCCAAGGTGAAACATCTTGACCTCACTAATTGTGTATTTAAAATTAAACGAACCAATACACCCAATAATACCCAAAAAAATTACAACTAGAAAAAGAAAATCTCCCCTTATCCTAGATCAAGACATCAAAAAGAGGAAACTCCGAGCGCAATCCAAGCTCTTATCTTCAATCTTCACACCAAGGAGGATTAGATGAAAGGAGAAGATGATGGAATGAAGAGAGTGGATCTGGGCTGGCCAAACCCCACTTTGATTGTGATGAAATGGACATGTGATGAGAAAAGATGGAGTGGTGGGACGTATGATGAGCGATAAAAAAAAACATGAAAAAGAAAGAAAGATGGAATGGGCGTGAGATTTGTGAGATGGTTTCTTGTACTTCCACCCCTTTATATGTAAGAATATATATTAGAGGATGGGATGTCTACAAGAGAGATATGGAGAGATAAAAAAGTTGGCGTGAATTGTGGTATGGGGATAGTAAGTTGACAGTGGGTAAGAGTACTATTGGTAAATGTACATGGAAAGGACTTGTGATGAGGTCCTTTTTTTTGTTTTTTCAAATTGGAAAGTGGATTGGTGATGTACATGAAATGAAACAAAAGGGATATATGGAATGGTGATCCCTCCAATGTGATGGCCACACTGCATACTTCTCTTTCTTTAATTAGAATTTGAGTGTAATGGTGGCATGGATTCTCTTTCTTCTTCTCCCTTGTTTTTTTATAAAAAGTATATGATTGGCATGGTGTCCAACCACTTTTGGACTTCTTTCCTTTCATAAAAAAAAAACTTCATAAAATTGGCTCCACCTTGGATTTCTTCTCAAATAATGTCTTGGCTTTTAATCTTTTATGTGGGTCCCTTTTCTTTAATTTTCTTACACACAAAAGTGATTTTTTAAATTAAAATAACAATTTTGATCGAAAGTCACAAATGCAGTAATGCAGGCCCAATTCACATAAAATGACACACTAAATTCTCATCATTAATCGTGAATTAATTTGATAAAAACTTTTGTCATTTTTTAATGTAAAATCATGAATTTGAAAAACACTTCTAAAAATGGAAAGTTCTATCATTTAATGAAAAATTGAGGATTTTCAATAATTTTTGCAAAAAAATTCTAAAATGAATTTTAAAATCATAAAAACATAAATTCCGACAAAATGAAGAAATTTCTAATTAATAAATCCTTAAAATTCCTAAAAATATACATAAAATAATGCATTTTTAAGGACTTATCACTTAGCCAAAACAAACAATAATATCATTACTTAAATAAAAGTGAAAGACGACTAGAAAGCCTTTATTATTTAAGAGAAGGGCAAACTTGATATCTACATGGTTTTTCCAACAATTTCCTCTTCATGGTATCTCATTAATAAAGCAAATTTGTCATTACGGAATTATTTGTCAATGCAGATTCATTTTCCACGGTGTCATAGAAAATGATTTATATCCTTGCTCATTGGAAAGGGCTTGGTGTGGAACTGATGAAAAATAATTCAATTTGTTCTCCTTATTCAAAGAAACGTGTCCTCAAAACAAAAAACAAAAAAAAAAAGTGAAAAATGGGAGGCTTTCCCTCTCAATGTAGGTGTGGAAAGGTTTTGGTTTTTTTTCTTTTTGTAAAAAAGATAGTTCATTAAAGAAAAACGAACAAAAAACAAAACACAGAGGAAAAGGGAGGAAAAGGGGTGGAAACAACTTAGCCCCCCTCAAAAAGGATACAAAAGGGCCATTTCTGATCCACATTCTGCCTAATCAAGAAACAAAACTTAGTAAGTTTATTAACTTGGCCATTGAAGGCTAAGGATAAAATTAAAGTCTACAGAAAGAAATAAAGAAGCCAAAGATTTAATATCTAGAAAAATTGGATTAATGGACCAATTATAGCCTCCCTTCAATGCTTGGACCACTTCTAGAGTATCCAACAAAACACCAAGTCTTGTAAAACCATTCTTCTAAGCCTTTTCCAATGCAGCTAAGACCAGCCTCGCTTCGGCCTCCTTTGAAAAGAAAACTTTAGGCCCTTGGAGAATACCTGCATCCACAACGACACAATTTAACATCATTACAAAACCGAATGAGGCATACCATTCCTTAGCATTAAAGGTTGCATCTGAGAAGATAATAATATCATCTGTGTAAGAGATCACTATAGGGCTTATAAAAGGACTCTTATCTTTTTTTAAGCAATGGTTCCTATAGTAGCATGTGGGATCGTCAAGCATCTTATGGACTAATCCAATGATTTTAGAGGGATCTATAGATTGACCTCTATAGATGAAATCATTCCTAGCTTTTCATGGAGTCCACAACATAGAAGGGATTCATGATTTTGAAGGAACATCTCCAAGGGGAGGAGACGGGTCGCCCTGCTCACATAAGTTCTTCCACCATTCCATTAAGTCCAATGGTTGAATAGAATAAGATAAAAAAGAAAAAAAAACCCACCTTGAGCTGAACCAACTCTCTCTGGCAAAGTCACACCGCATAAGAACATGACCAATTGAGTCCTCTTTTCCACATATAAGACACTTGTCATCTAAATAATGAATTTTTGATTTAACAATATCTCTTCCTGGAACAGCATTTTTAAGACATTCCTAGCCAAACATTAAGACCCTTTTGAGGAAGAAGAAGTCTATATAATTCTTCCCAAGTTACTACCAAACTAATAGTAGTATCATTGGTGCAAATTAGTCTATAAGCTGACTTTGTAGTAAGATGACCGTTTTTTTATGAGGGCCAAACTCTTGCATCCTTAATAAAGGTTTGGAGATATAAATCTCACCAATATCCTCAATGTCAATAGGATTGTTGAAATACTCTTTTAGAGCATTAGTATCTCAATTTTTATTTTGCATTCAAAAGGTCTTTAACTTTGAGATCTGAGTTAGTTATAGAAGAAAGTGGCTTTCTCAGGCCGTTATTGAAGGGGATCCAATTATAATTTCAAACAGATCATATGTTTTCTCCATTACCAACTATCCATCCAACCTTTTCATTCATAAATTCAAACCCTTCAACAAAATCCCTCCAAAACCAAGAATTGCCTTTTTGAATTTAGCTACCCAAAAGCTACTTTTGGGATAATATCTAGCCATTAGAATTTTTTAGTAGAGGAGGTCCTCATTACTAAAACATTTCCAACATGTTTTGACTAAAAGGGCTAGATTATTACTTTTGGTATCTTTTAGACCTAAACCCCCATCATAGATAGGCTTACGTAATTTCACTCATTTGATGGTAGTGTGCGGAAAGGTTGTTGTGGTGCCCAAAATGGACATGAACATTAATGGGAAGTGTCATACAATGCACAAGACCAACTAGTAGGTCCAAAAAACTAAAAAAATAGTATCTTTTAGAAGGTTTTTCTTCCTACTCTATTCAACACAACTCTGCAGGGTTTAGGGTTACACAACATCATCTATATATTTCTTCGCCTACAAGAAAATCAATACATAATGACTGAAATACCCTTGACACTGAACTTCGGTTCTGGCTCTAACCCAGACGACCAGCCTAGCTAAACCAAAACACAACCCACAACCCAACAGAAAATTAATTTCTACTAGTTTCTCCTCCAATTTGTGAATCCACAGCCTTGACCTTATTAAGATTACATAGTACATTAGTATATATAATCACCACTTCCTTAACCCCCAAGAATTTTACTCTTAGTAAAAGGAAAGTCCTAAAGCAATTACGAGACTACTGTTAGTAAATAGGAAAGTGCTAATCCATTTAGGAAACGACCCATGACACTGTCTTCCCCAAGTTGACTAGGAGGGTCAACTTTTTGCTCTCGTGGAAGGTCCTGTGCATCATCTTTGCTATGTGCAGGGAAAGATAATGAAGAGATGGAGATCAAGAAGACGAGGAGGAGATTTATAAATTGTAGGAAGAAGAGTATAATAACACTTAAATCCTTGGTGGATGATGAAATGAGAAAAAGAGGAGTTGGTTGTTTGCTACTTTTTGTTTTATTAAATATGCCCACTTTTCACAATCTATGAGTGTGATTCTTCAATTGGAATTTCAACTTTTTAGTCTAGCGGAGAAGCATCCATTTCTTAAGATATGATTATAGTGTTTCTTTTGATGTCACCACTGGTTTGCTACTTTTGTTTTGCAACAAGTACCTTCCTTTCTTGCTTGTTGGGAAATCACGGCCAATGGTCTATATATTCCTACAGAAACCAGTGGGGTAGGTGTTAAACTTGATTTAGTCTGTAACTGATTAGGGCGCTCCTCTAAATATTGGAGTATTAATTTTTATTTGGGATTTGGATGTTTGTTGAATGCAAAACCATTTGTAGTACTTGAAACAGGAGTTTCTTTTACTATAGTCTATTGAAAGCAAATATAGGCCTCTACATAGGAGGTCATTAATAGAAGCTATATACCTGCTGTAACATTCTGTATCCTAATATAAGGCATTAGCCTAATCTAATTGAATTTTAGCTAATTAAGCTCTATTACAGTCTAAGCGTGTCCGAATTAGTCTACGGATTGTGTGCGTGAAATTCCATCAGTTGTTGAGTTCGTTTGGGCATAGTAGGGGTGGTTTGTAATTTTAAGAAAGTTCGAGGCCCTTTTTCATAGTTTTTTGTTTTGCGAGATAATGGGTATCACAACCCAAGCCCAGGAGATCGAGGGTTAAGATTAAACCTAACCAGTGACATAAGTACTCCCGTCCATGTACACTTAGACCCTGTCCAAACACACACGCACAAGGGAAATTCACATGTGCCAATACATGTACGCGGAAGTTGTAAGTATCAAAACATAACGAAAGAAGACATACAAGAACAAAATCATGTATATACAAAGATTGCAGAAAGTTCAGAGTTATACAAAATGGGTCGAATACAACGCATAAAGACCATGAAAAAATCCAAATCCATTAAGATCCCAAAATGAGGAAGATCGATATGCATGTATGACATTGTTGCGCTCCGATGGAGTGATCACATCCACTCCTCTAACCCTCATGGGGCATCTGGGGTCTCCCCTAGAGTCTGATTGACTGACGAGGGGTTGGTCGAGGGATCTGAGCCTGTAACACCAAGGATAACTCATAAATACAACGATTCAGCAAAGTATAAGCACCGACAAGTTAACGCATGTTGTATCTAACAAAATAAAGAACCGTTGATGAATCATAGAGTTTCAACTTCGTATGTTAAACAGCTATGCAAACAATTGAAATATGCTATCAGAATTAATGCTTACATGTTATATACAGAACTAGGTGGCTACTACATTTGCCCTATACTCCCTTTTGGGGACACACATACTGAGAACACCATCAATCGGGTTAGGGTACGATGGGTCTCGGGTTTCTGGGGTCCGAAAGCCCCAAGACATAAACTCATTGCAGTGGTGCCATATAAATTACGCCAAATTCAACCCCGTCGGGTATCCTAAGGCTAAAGGTGAGTAGTACCTGACTGTATGGAATCAAACAAATACTAGAACTTAAGTAAATCATGTATAGCAAATCATATCAAACATATATCATACGTGCATACGGTCAATTTATACATACATACAATACTCAAGTTTTTGAAAACATGTCGAACAAATCAAACTGATCGAACTTACTATATCAAATAAGCATAACGAGGACTAACCAAACCATACAAAAGAATGGAGGTCAATGATCGTCATACAAAATACCATGCAACTCAATTTATTCGAATCAAGATTATTTATTAGCTAACCCTAATCTAGTTATCCAGCATTTCTAACCATGCATGATAATGTAGTTTTATGTGATCCAATACACTATTGTCTAGTGTTGCATTGTATTAAAAAAATGTATTGAAATCCCTTAAACCAACACCCATGAGGAGGTGCTTAACAACTGGATAACATACATGAATGAATCACAGCCCTCGAGATCATTCATGCAATTCTGTCCTAATCTATTGGGCAAGTCAAGGTTACCTACCACCTAACTCAAAATCCTTACAAGGTCTCTTGCAACACATACCTTTCTGATGTTTTACTGGTCTTACAGCTCAGCCGAGGCTGTTTTATGGCTAAGCCGTAGACATCTTACGGCGCAGCTGTAATTTGTATTGTGGCTCAGCCATGCTCTCCCTTCATATTCATCCGCATTTTCGGCTTAACCTTGTTTTATTTTACGGCTCAGCCGTGTTTTGCTCTACGTCTTAGCTTTGCCTGGGTTAAGACTTAGCCGTAACACGTTGCGCAGTTTAGCCGTGGTTGGACCGTAGAAGGCTCGCTCATTTTTCAGCTCTCTAGAAATCAAGTCGTGGCTTGACCTACGATTGGGTCACAGCTAGCCTGCGGCTTAGCCATAGTGTATTCTACGGCTCAGCTGTAGCCTTACCGTAGAAAAAGCCTGGGTTTTATAGCTCTCTGGACTTTGAGTCATAGACAGTTACGGCTTAGCCGTACACTGCACAGAACCATTTTTCTGAACCTGTTACAAAATCAACTAAGAGTATACAAAACTGAGTTAACACACTCAAAAGAATGAAAATTAACACAACTGGGCTGTAATACATTCATTCTCATACAAGATTAGAGAATTAATCACAATCAATCATATGCCAACAGGTGTTTATCCAAATCATGCTTATATTTGCCTTAAGTGGGTTCTAACAAGCAAACGGTTGTCCTTGGGCTCAAGTTCGACGTCCAAACACTCTTCTAATTACCATGCATGCAAAAGAAGAAAGAAAGAGAAGGAGAAGAAGAAGATCAAGAACCCAAGCTCACCTTAACGAATCAAGGGCTTGAGTGCATAAATCCCCCTTTTCCTTAACTTGATTGAGTAAAAAGAAGAAGAAACAGAAGGGAAGAATGGAAAAGGGAAGAGAAGACGTTGAAGACTGAAAAAGGTCGGTGCATGTGATTGACTTATATAAGGATAAGTATTAAATAAATTGCGAGGAAGTCCAAGAGTTAACACTAATTATAGTTCAAGTCGAATACGGGTCCAACGGAAACAAACGACGTCTTTTGCACATGAGGTAGTTACGAACATGAACGAGTTCAATGAAAGACACGTGTTGACGCCAAAATGATGCATGAATGACAACATTTACAAAATCCAAAATTACGAAAAAGGGCTCATGTCTACCTACCCAGGTTAAACTCAACACAACTACTTATTCATAGCCCGGAATAAAACCAAAACAAAACCAAAACACAAATAACAACTAATTCGTCATTAATTGGTCGCTAAACCGGATTAAGTTTGGTCGGAGTGTTACAATGGGCTTGTCGGGCAGAAGACCTTATTTTAAAACCTTTTCCCTTCTTCACCGAAGCGATCTAAACCCTTCTTGAGTGCCAAAACCCCAAAACAGCTCCTTTACTTATAATTCCCCTTCATCAATGGCATTGTTGTAAATAAGCTCAAAACCCACCTTATAAGCCAGTAATCGACCCAGACACCATTTTTCGCCCTTTTCACTCTACTGTATCTTCCTTTCCCTCACTTCATTCTACTTTTCACTTCCCTGCCAATGATTCCAACCACCATTAGGAGCTCTAGCCATCGTCATTTGCTACCACCATCTTCTTCCTCTCACTCCCAAGATTCCGGCCAACCTATTTTTCAAGTTCATCTCTCACCCAACCACCTCTAGGTAAGCTTCTATCCTTGCCAAAGCTATGTCTTGTTGATTTTTGAGCTTAGGGTGTGTTTAGCATGCTTTTTAGGGTATTTTCTTTTTCTTTGTAGGTGTGTTTGGTTGTGGGGTTTGGATTTCTTCAATTTGAGCATCGTTTGCGGCTTTTAGAGAGTGAGGGCACCCAATTTTCTATTTCCCATCATAAGGCAAGTGGTTTTTCATTTCCATTGATTTTGTGTTCTTCTTACTTACTCCTAGCATGTCTATGGTGTTGGATTGAATTTTTGCCCATTTATTTCTTATAAGTGATCACATGTTAGAACTAGGAAAGGTGGATTGGAATAATGTTTGAATGGTTTAAATGTGGATGGAATGGAGGGGTTGAGCCCCATTTTAATGTGTTTACAGGTGGAAGCATAATGGAATGAAAAAGGGTGCCCCCCCTCTCCCGCACGCAGTTCAGGGCCATTCCCTTGGGCCCCTAAACCCCTTGCCTTCCATATTTCTACTTTAAACAGTATTAACTAGAGATTGATTGTGGGATCCTTTATTTGACCCGGATGACTTTGACCACCCTATTCATATTAAGTAATAGTGATTTTTGGGCAAAATGCACCCTTACAGGACGCGTGGTTTGAGTATGATGCATAACCCACACGAAACCCAGTTGATGTAGAGATTGGACCTGTGCACCCATGTTTGTTTGATACGACGTTCAACTTCTCATCACTCGTGGTTCAAGTAGAATTGTCGAGTGCTCTAATTGCCATCATGAATTAGGAGGATTGGGTTGTAACTTCTCCTTGGCCTTCAAGCATGCATTGTTCATATTGCGTGTGTGTATTTCTTAGAGATTGTAGCCTTTTGCATTTGTCGGACCATGTTGTGGTTTGATAGGCATTGTGATGCTCTAAGAAGACTACTCGGTGTGTGTGTGTGTATGTGTAGACCTTGTTTAGGGACCGAACGATAAATGAGAGTAATTCCTCAATGATTGGACTATTCGTATGGTTTTGCCAACCCTTCACTTGACTTAGGACTTCTTTCACGTCAAACACCACTCATGGTGTTAGTCTAGCACAAGAGGGGCACCTCTATGTTGGGGTTGTGTGTGTCAATGTGGGATTAGGATTTATTGGACGATTGTAGATCGATATTGGACACGAAGTTTTACAACGTGGTATATTAGATAGGATGCATATCATCCGTAGATAGACCGATCACCTGTATTGGGTGGAGCCTTGGCTCTGTGAACATTGGGCAAGATGTGTAACATCTGAAGACGCTTGATCCACCTTATATTTGGACAAGATGTGTATCATCTGAAAACGGTGAAACCATGTATTGGACAGGTGTATATCTGGAGTTTAGCTAGCGTGGGTGTTTATTGCTGTAACAGTGGTTAGGGTGTTTCCTTTCCTTCTTTATTATTATTGCTTCTTCGTACACGTTAGGTGTACTATTTACGTGATCATCCCTGTCTTTACTTGCTTTCCTATATTACATATTAATGTGGGTGATGTTTACCCATTTACCATAACTTTTGTAGTCTGATGTTGCTGTCCTCTGTGCATAGATACCGAGACCAACCATACCAAGAGGAAGGCGGAGGGTGAGGCTCTTCAAGCGCTTGAACCAATTAATGTGCCAGAGTAGGGTGAAGATGAAGGCTTTGGAACCTTCTAAACTTCCACCCAAGTGACACACAGTCTCGGTTATTCTAATTTTCATCTTTTGATACTTGAGTTTTGGATGGGCTTCATTTTGTAACTAACTGCTTTTAATTACTTTGAAACTTAAATTTAAATCCAGTATCTTTTGATGTGCAAAACTATAGTTATTAATATATGTGATACTAATTGCTAAAAAGTTATGCTTCTGTAGGTATTGGTAACTTTGTTGTTGTGAATTCACAGTAGTCCCATGATCTTATGTGGGACCTTGATGAGGAGCCACGTACGGTACTTTGCACGAAAAATTTTAAATTGGCCATAATCTCACGTTAACCCCACTTTTATTTTGGGGACATGACACCTGCAATGGGTGGTGGAGTAGAAATTAGTACTGGAGTATTTCCTCATCACATTTCAAAGTTTCATGGAATTATGATAATTTTTTCAACTTTTCTTTAATTGTTTTAATTTGTAGATGTCATGTGTATTTCATTTGTTACATATGCAGTGCGTGAAATAACGAAGTCATGGAGGTGAAAATGCAATTGAAAATGATGAGTGTACGTTCCCATCTAAAAATAATAATAATAAAAATAAATAAAATCATACGTACATTTCCTCTAACTTACTTCTACTATGTTTGGATGCATAAAGAGCTAGGTGAAAACATTTTCTCTTCATAATGTGAAATACCCATTTTCACAAGCTAGTTCCTCTTTGGAAATCATGATGGAGGAAGCTGGGGGTAAAAATTTCTTTTTACAATAAATAAAAAGGACAAAAAGGGTCAAGAAAACAAATGTAAAGAGATGAAACGATAAGAGTTGCTCTTCCACTGTTTGACTGTTAGTCAAGGGGAATTTTAGTAAAAGCCCACAAGTCAGAGAGTATTTTGAGGTTTCATGAAAACAAAGGGCCCATTTTGTAAAAAACTCTTGACTAAATGCAAGCACCAGCCCCACTCTCGTGCCTTGTACGGATTCGATTGAATAAGGCCCCTTATTTTTAAAGCTGCACTGCACTGGACTTGGATATGCTTTACCTCTTCACAACTTAGTCCATCAAAGCCATTGTTGCCTACACCCCCACATATACCAATTTGTGCTTTTTTCTCAATGTTGGCCCACATATTTACCATTTTAATCATAGTTAATTAGCTGCCCAATTTTTTAAAAATAATGGAAATAAAAAAATAGAAAAAAGACCCCTTGGATGGATGGTGCACGAAAAAGGCTCCAATAACGAACATGCTTATATACGTCAATACCGAAAAAGTGCTAGATGCCGTTGAATCAACTGCATTATCAATTGGATCAACAAGTTCAATTGGATCTCCTACTAGTGGATCATATATTCCCATCAATGCCTCTAATGATGCTTCAACCTTTATCTCTGCTGCTCCTGCTGGGTATAGAACTTACAACTAAGGGTACTGGACCCGCCCGCTTTGGTTTTGCTCCTGTGGTGACGAGAACAAACTAACTCTACATCTGCTGAATCCAATACCACCCTCAAGCACTATTTTGTTGAATCAACTACACTCAATTCTTTGGTTCGCTTTTTTCCTTTTTTTTTTTTTTTTTTTTTTTGACCTTCCAACCTAAGTGTCAATATGACAAATGTATGTAAAAATACAGAGACACTCTCTTGAAATTGTACAACAAAGAAGCATCAATATCAATGCTCCGCTAACATAGTAAAAAAAAAAATGTAGACGATTATCCAGAAAGTTTTAAGTTAAGAAGATCCATCCATTTAAAACTATTTTTGGCAACATTTTCTTTCAGTTTTTCAAAATAACCAAATTACCTTTCATTAAAATAAAAACATGCATTCAATTCCTTTATTTTTCTCCCACATTTCCTTCACTAGCATCCTCATAGTGATAAATCACAACCACGATTTCCATCGCGATCAACTGCATGTGGCACCTGTTGGAACCGTACCATGGCTTTAAATGAATGTTAATTTAGATATTGAAAAAAAAACTGAGGGAAAAGGTTGCCAGAAAACACCTTTAAATTGTCAGATGTCCTTAATTAAAACTTAACAAAAACCGTAGAGTCTAATTTAAAAAGCTTTGAAACTTGTATCCTTTTTTAAAACTAGGAAAAAACTTCAGATTTACTTAAGACTTTTTTCAAAAAATATAAATTAGCCCAAGCACCCCACCACATGTTAATTTAATAGGGTTTTTGAAGAAAAGAGAAATTCAATTTTTGAGAAAACGATTAAGAGTCTCAAGAAGTGGAAAAAAGATTGAGTGTCTGAATAAGTGGAGGCTTTGTTAATAGTATTTTTTTCTTAATGAGTTTTTATTTTCTTTTTCTTATGAACACAATACCGGGGCCTGTTTAACGCTATATTATGTTATATGAAAATATTTGGTATTTGGACTGTGTTATTGATGATGGTGGTGTTTTGGGGTTTGTTAGTAATCTAAAATATTCAGATAGAATTGGACTTTTTGGGGATGATTCTTGTGTTATAGAATTGGACTTTTTGGGGATGATTCTTGTGTTCTTGAACCTTTTTTTTTTTTTTTTGGATTATGGAGGTTTTCATTTTGTTAACAATAGTTCATATGTAGGTAAAATAAGTGTCTTATTTTACGCCATACATTGTCATAAGTCCAAATTTTACACTCATCCAACTTTTCCTCCACCATTGGATTAAAATCAAAATAAAATGATGTAATTAAATTTTAGAGCCATAGATTAAAAGGTTATGATGATCTTATGGACTCGAGCTTTTCACATAGGTAGGGTGTTAGAGATTAGATAAAATAATAGAAATAAGGTTTGATTGTTATTAGTTTGTTAGATAGTTTAGGTTAGTTTAAGTTTTGAATAATCTTATGGTTATTACATGTATAAATGAGAGGACTTCCTCTCAAGACAACTCATCATCATCATCAAAGCCTTATCCCAACCATGTTAGGATCGGCTACATGAATCCTGTTCCTTCATTCCGTTCTATTTTGAGCCAAATCCTTTGATAAGTTAAACTTTTTCAAATCTGAATAAATGACATCCATCCATGTTTTCTTCTGCCTACCTCTGCATCTTGATGGGCCATCCACTTGTATAGCCAAACTTTTTCTCACTAGTGCCATTATCGGCCTACGCTCAACATGCTCAAACCGGTGAAATTCTTCATGCCAAATCAATGCCTCTCAAGATAACTACAGTGGAAATTATGGGAATGCAGTGGTTTGTGAAATTCCTCAGGATATCAAAGTTAGGGCCCGGTGATAATCATATGATCAAGCCGGATACGATCCTGCTTCCGCATAAATCACCGTCAATTTTTATTTCTATTTCAATAAAAAAAAAAGTAGCATCGTCTCCTATCCATGTATCCTATTTCAAGTCTTAAACCTTATGATCTCGTCATCTTCTTCAAATCTCCCCATCAGTTTGCCTAATCAAAACTTTTGGAGGTGATTGCAATAATCTAATCTAGTAGACAACTGGCACCGGCAGACTCAAAAAAAGTGGGTTGTGACAGTGATGGATCCACAGATGGACAGTGATCCTCAAAAAGACATGATCCTTCTGCAAAAAATTTTTTTTCTCTTTATTTAACAAACTAATAACAATAAAACCTTGTTTCTATTATTTTATCTAATCTCTAACATATGGCACATATAGATCTTTCCATCCAATCAACTTCCATAGTCATCAAATATTCCAGTGGGCCCAACTAGGGAGGGCATTTTCTCCTAAAAAATGCCCGGCTGTTGTGTAACACTCCCCTTCGTTAATGCATTACTCTTTTGCAACACTTTGCAGCACTTTGCAGCTCCTTCACAACCTATTTTTGAAAATTCAAGAGATGCATTTGGAGCCTTGGAACTCATTTGGCCTGGACTCAGCTTATATGTAAATCCAATTATTGTTAACTTTGTTAATCTTTTACTAGTCATATCAAAGAGCAAAATAACTCTGACTACTGGTAGTCGGGTTATCCAAATGTGTAAATTTACTCAAAAATCACTCTGCTTATTTTAATTTTTTTCTTTTTTGGGTGTGGGGCCTATATTTCCAACGAAAAATCGTACAATGTACATAATAATGCGGGGCTCCAGCTCCTGCACCCCACTTGCACTCTAGAGGAGAGATGCAGCCAAGGGCAAGACCATCAAAATTGAAAAGCTGACTGGCCGGGCCAGCCAAAAGGGCCAAAAATAGGTAGCTTACAAAGGAGAGACAAAAATCTACCAAGTAAGCACACGAAAGAACCACCCCACAGACTGAGACTCGGGAGTCAACCCACGCATTTTACTTGCTCGGGTTTACGAAAAATCCAAACGGACCCTAGGAACAGAATTTTGGTGGCCACATCAACATCCTGATCCAGATCCCAACAAACTTACCCTCCCTGAAAGGCCACCATTTCATATTGTTGAGAAAATCGAACAGAACTTACTGAAAAGAGTCAATTTATTGGTATCATTGCATTAAGATTAAGATAACCTGGGCCCAGTTTGGATAATGAGACCTTCGCCCGGAGCTCACATATGACTTTAAATTTAGAACTGGACTTAAGCGCAAACCCAAAAAATTCGAGCCCAAGATGCACTGGTATGCAGGCTGGCCATCTTCTGGCTTGGGCCAGACCAGTTTTGTTTGTGAGTTTCTTATCAATACAGGTTGGTTCATGATGAACTTGCCCCGAGCTCCTGCAAGGTTTCAAAATAGAAAACTGGGTCCAAGCACAAACCGGCCAAAAGACCCGACCCGAATTGCGCTTTTATGCAGGCTGGGACATTCTGGCTTTGGGCAGTCCAGAACCAAGCTGAACCCCTATAAATTGGCGTTGTGAATGCATTCTGATTAATATGTATTGATCGGAATTTTTTCTGCCAGCAAACGTTTATCTAATTTTTTTTTCTCAGGGCATTATTAGTTGGTATCTTTGTTCAATTGGGGCTCAACTTGAAGTTTTCTAACCTCACTGGCCTTAGTAGGTTTTGATGTTTTCGACCATCCATGCAGGCAGCCCAGAACTATGTATTTTAAAACTTGGAACAGCAAAATTGAGCCGCTTTCATCCTTTAGTCACTTTTATCCTACTTTGACTTACTCCACAGCCATCTCTTAATTTCTTGTGCTATTCATGAAGCATTGGATTCCTTCTTAGCCAATGGCAGATCTGTTAGGTTTATGTCTTGTATTCCGGTTTAGCCGGATGAGTCCACTGGGTTAGCCAGGGACTGATTTAAGGTCAATGGTATTTTGGTAATTGTACCAGGGCTTTCTTGGTGGCCAAAAAAGCGGAGATTATATATTGTATAGTCTGTAACCCTAGACCTTGCGGCGGCATTAGTTGCCCGTGGTGTTCCCACACCACGTAGGAGAGATGAGGTGAGAGTGTGGGAATCTCTTGTATGCTTTACTGGTCATAGTAAAGATGTTCGTCCTCCTGTGCCCGTGGATGTAGCCCTGTTTGGGTGAACCACGTAAATCTTGTGTCTCTTCTTGTGTGTGGCTTGTTCGTGTTGATCTTGTTATTCCGTGGATGCGCACAACGGGTGATTGTTCAGAAATTCACAACAATTGGTATCAGAGCTAAGGTTGGTATTCCTTGGGTTTCTGAGCGAGGTGGAGATCGCTCGGTGGCTTGGTGGTTGTTGTGCATGAAGATCAACGGGTCGGATCTTCTTTGAGGATCCGGAGTTCTGCGATTCTCGTTGCAGAAAAATCAGAGATCACGGGTGATCTTTAGTAGAGCCACAGATCAGGTTTGCCTGATCATCGGGGACGATGGACCAGAGTTGAGAAAAAAAAAAACGTTGCAGAGAATTCGGAAGCAGAGAGAGAAATTGCAAAGAATTTCTCGGTCCTGATGCTGCGAAGAAGAGAAAAACCGGAAAGAAAAAAAAAAAAATCTCAGCACGGGATTTTCGCAGAGAATGTCTCGGTCCAGAGAAAAACCAGGAAGAAAAAAAAAAAAAAAAACTCACCGAGATCTTCGCCGGACTCGCTGCCCGCCGCCGTCGCCATCGCAGCTTGCTGCTGCCGTGCAGCGTCGTCGCAGAGGCCGCCGTTCTCGCCAACTCGCCCCTGCCGCTGCACCGCTTCTACGATCACCGTACTCTGCGTCACGTCGCTGCTGCTATCGTTACCGTCGCCGGCCGGGGGCAGCCATCACCGGTCGCCATCAGTCCGCCGTTCCATCGCTGGCAGCTGGAGCAGGGGCAGAAGACCCAACTGCAACCCGGTTGCAGTCGTTGCAGTCCTCTGTTGCAGACAGCAGAAACAGAGGAGAAAGGAAGAAGGAGAAGAAGGTTCGGGCCAAGGTCAGGTCAGATCGGGTCAAGTTCGACCCAACCCGGTTGCAGCGCAAGCCCATTGACAGAAACGGGCTACGGGTCAGGTCAGGTCAGGTTAGACCCGACCCGATCGCACAAAAGCCCAGAGCAGTAACAGCGGGTTCGGGTCAGGTCAGGTCCGACCCGACCCGATTTCAGTCCAGCCCAGTCAGCAAGTACAGGCCGGGTCAGGTCAAGTTCGACCCGACCTGTCTGCAGTTAGCCCAGCCCAGCGAAAACGGGCAGTTCCGTTCCGGGTCAGGCGAACCCGACCCGGGTCCGCTCCAGAAGCCCAGCAGACAGTGCAGTGACGTCAGCAGTGACGTCAGCAACGGTCAAAGGCCAGATTTGACCAGATTTACGGCTGAAATTGTTTCTGCGATATCTTGATCGTCCGATGTCCGATCGGAGATCCGTTTGCGCCTACGGACTCGTTTCGAGCAGATCTACGCAGTGGAAGAGGTTGATTGGCTGTTTGACAGTCAAGGAGGAGGTTTGATCGATTGGAGCGTAGAAACTTGTTTCTACGTTATCGGAGCCATCCTGAGTCGGATTTTAGATCCGTTTCTTCCAGCGTGCTCGTGGTGACGAGATCTATAGTTTGATGCAGAAATCTAGAGGAGATCTGAACAGATGTGGATTGAGGCTAGAATCAGGTCTACTCGACCTGGTTGTTGTTGCAAACCCAATAATAGGAGTCGCCGGCCTAGTTGCAAAGGGTTTGCTGATTCAAACGAAGTTGTTCGTTTGGGGTTTACATGATCGCATGTGATGTTATTCATCTTGCCAGAGCCAGGCCGGAAAAGCAGCAAGGAGGAGCTGATGCGTCAGCAGTTATCAAACATTTGTTTGATTGATTGATCGGAGGCCCAGTCAAATGGAGTTTTTTGACTGTTCGGAGGCAGAGGTTGTTCTGCAATGAAGTCATCTGGACTTGTATTCCCGATCTGTTTGCTTGCATGCTTGTGGTGACTGGATTTTCACAGTGATGTTGAGGATGGGGCAGGATGGTGAGTGATTCAGATATCACTTAGATTCGTCAATGGTTTCGAGCTTTTAGTTCGAGGTGGAGTTTGAGGAGATGAACTTTGCTCAAAGTTCATGTGCTGGTTCAACATGTCAAAGTGTTGAAGAAGACTGCATCCCTGGTGCAGTGACATGCCATTCAGCAGGGTACGTGAAGACATTGCCGGTTTTATCTCCTAGTAGCTTGAGTTATACGGAATTCAAGCCAAGGTGGAGATTGTTAGGTTTATGTCTTGTATTCTGGTTTAGCCGGATGAGTCCACTGGGTTAGCCAGGGACTGGTTTAAGGTCAAGGGTATTTTGGTAATTGTACCGGGGCTTTCTTGTTGGCCAAGAAAGCGGAGATTATATATTGTATAATCTGTAACCCTAGACCTTGCGGCGGCATTAGTTGCCCGTGGTGTTCCCACACCACGTAGGAGAGATGAGGTGAGAGTGTGGGAATCTCTTGTATGCTTTACTTGTCATAGTAAAGATGTTCGTCCTCCTGTGCCCGTGGATGTAGCCCTGTTTGGGTGAACCACGTAAATCTTGTGTCTCTTCTTGTGTGTGGCTTGTTCGTGTTGATCTTGTTATTCCGTGGATGCGCACAACGGGTGATTGTTCAGAAATTCACAACAGGATCGAGAGTTTTTATTTTAGGAGTGCAAATGCAAACAAGGAATTGTGTTTGGGAATGAATACAGAATTTTCATGTAAGTTTTAAGGGCGAACAAGAGATTTTTATGAGATTTTCAAAGCAAAACCAAAATTTTTACTATGATTTTAGAATTGGATTGAGATCCAATGGGTGCATTCACCCCCACATAAATGTATGTAGGTCTGCCCATGTTTCTAACTGTAATTTTCCAATTGAACCTTTAAGCTGGCAATAGGCCTGTCCATTTTGTTGATCAAACAATAGGTTCAGCTCCAGAATCCCGCCACTGGGGCATAACAACACGGCCATACTGCGGCCCAGTGACAACTACCACTGCGTGGAGCTCTAATTCAAAAATCATGTTGCCCTTCATGCCACTAGGCGTGTGTCAGGTTAAGCATTGGCTTAACCCAAAGAGTTAAGTCTCCTAATCAAAGTGCTAATCTGTGTCCCTGGGAGAGTTTGGAATGAGAAGCAGTACAGTTTGATGGTTAAGAATTCCATTTCTATTCAGAAATGCAAAGTGTCCAGCGGACGATCGGCTAAAATCAAAGTTGAACTAATTAGAATAGCTATCTATAGCAAGATGGAAATCCTAGCTCAAGATCCTCAGCATTCGCACGCAGTTCTTACGGTCACAATCTTCAGGATTCACTACAACAGTTATTATCATTGCCGGTGCAAAATTTGCGCCGGTAAAAGTAAAAAAAACGCCGGCAAAATCCATTTCCGGCGATATCTTATGCGCCGGCATTCCGCCGGGAAAAATTCGCCTGTATTACCATTTACCGGCGATAAAATCTAAACGCCGGTAAATCATATTGACTGCCGGCGAGAAGGGACAACTTTTGCCGGCGTTTTTTAACGCCGGTAAAAAGTTTTAAATTTACCAGAAAAATTTTCTAACTTCATTTACCGGCGTTTTTTAGCGCCGGCAATAACTATTACTTTTTTAATTTTAATTGTTTTTTAAGGCTCTTCACTGGCGATTTATAACGCCGGTAAAAACTTTAAAAAATTTTACGGGAAAAAATTTATCAAATTCATTTACCGGCGTTTTTTAGTGCCGGCAATAACTATTATTTTTGTTATTTAATTGCTTTTGAAGGTTTTTTACTGGCGGTTTTGTTCGCCAGAAATACTTAAAATTGCGCCGGCAAAAATAATAATATCATCTTTTCTATTTTTTTTATTTTTAACTTTCTATCCCTGTTGATATATAATTAATTTGTTACATTTGCCAGCCTCTCTCATTCCATTATTCAATACCAGATCTATTACACACCTTATTTCCTTTTTCAATCCAAAACCACCAAAAAATAAAACAAGAAAATTCATTCCACTTCATATTAATATTCAAACATCCTTTCAACAATATTCAAATACCATTTCAACAATATTGGAAGCACTTTACCATTACAAATATAAAACCCATGATAACATTCTATTCTATCCAACATTCAAATACCAATGAAAATTTACATATTCATATAATCATGTCATTGTTGTAACATTGCTTAGAACAACCACTTGCATCCCATTTCAATACACAAAAGTCTGTTACTCTTCATATATATATACTTGTCCTTCATGTGTGCTGCATCTTAGCTCCATGGAGTCTTTCTTCATTTTTTACTCAATCTGTATGAGAAAAAGAACATAAAATGAGCTGGGTAGTTTGACTATAAATTCAAATAAAACATGCATCATGACTGGTCCATGGGACTGATAATTCAAAAGTATGACAATTTCATTAATTTAGAAATGTTCTAAAAAACTTTCAACAGTCATGTACATGTACATATCCATATCCATATCCAGGTTATCCAAAAGCACAACATCATATTTATGATCCGTCATTTGGGTGAAGGATTCAAACCAGAGAGATTCTCAGATGGAGTTTCAAATGCATTGAAGAATCAGGTCATTTTCAGTCCATTTGGGTGAGGTCCAAGGATCAATGTTGGGCAAAACTTTGCCATGATAGAGGCTAAAATGGCCTTGCCCATGACTGTACAACACTTATCATTTGAGCTATCGCCAAGCTATGCACATGCTCCATACAATTTCATTACACTTCAACCTGAACAAGGTGCTCAAATAATCTAAAGAAAACTGAGATATTCTCAGAATCATGTAAAGTTCTAATCGGTATAATGACATTCCAAAAACAAAAAATAAGAATGAAGTCATCGTGGAAGAAAAGCAAGGGAAGAGTGTGATGGAGCTGCATGCTTATGTGCCTAGGATCTCAACGAATCCTAGTCCCGATCCAGTTTATCCCCACCATGGACAAGCTGAAAATATCTTGTCTGTTCGTACCATTTAGATCATCGGATTTAGAACTTGGTTGTGTTGCATTCTGCTTTACATGTAAACTTAATTGCTTTGAACTAAGATTTACTTCAACAGTACTTCTGATTATCCAAATGTGTGGACCTTCATTTCTGTAAATTTACTTGTTCGCAAAGATGCGCATAAAACCAAGTCTAAACCAAGCACTCTTCTATTGCAGGTTGTGGTCTGGCCAGTCAATAAAGAGCTCATAAATTAGCTATTAAATTACTGAGCAATTTTGCTCATAAAGAGCAAAATTACTTAAAGAGCAACAAAAGAGCAAAACCATGCTCAGGGAAGAATAGGTAAGCAATAGTTACTGGCTGGCCTCAAGGCATAAGCAATTTTGCTCATAAAGAGCAAAACCAAGCCTCAGGGAAGAGTGTGATGTGGTCTTTATTACTGAGCTCATAAAGAGCTCATAAATTACTCACGCTTGAGTTTGAGTAGGGGCTGAAGCTTGTCTGTGGCCAAATGGTACAGCTGAGCTCTGCCCTGTGTTTTTCTCCTTCCATATCTTGTAACTGACAGAGGGCAGAGAGAGCACAAATTCTGTAACAGATCAAACAATCCTAGCGCAATTCAAACTGAACCGGAGCTAGAGAGAACTTCTGAATATAAAGCTAAGAAAACAGAGTGAAAACAGCAATGACTATCCTAGTAACTTGGTAGCCAACAGATGCTGATCGTGACATCTCCTCCCCCCTTAAAATCTTGCTGATCCTCAAGAGTGATATCAGGAAATTGCACCTTAATTAACTCCTGATCCTCCCAAGTGGCATCTGCTGGGGACAATCCCTGCTAATGAATCAGAACCTCATGTGCTTTCATTTGAATCCGGCGATCAAGAACAGCTTGTGGTTCTGGAATCAAAAAAGATCTTGAATTCTTTTGATTCTTGTTTGCCATAGTGAATGAGGAAGAGCAATTAGGAGATCTACAGAAAGAGCCATAGCTACTATCCCTGCCCCCTAGGACTTGCAAATCCCCAAAACTCCTTCAAGCCAGTGCTTTTCCACCCTATATCCTCAGAAATTTGCTGACCCAGTAGTGACGTTACAGTTGTCTCTGGAGAATTCTTTCTCTGCACACTGCATAGATGTTATCCCACAGTTCCTCCAGAGCCAGCAACTCATCAGTGCAAGTATGGCCATATTTCAGCAATAGAGATCATTCATCTGGAAGGACAAAGTGGACTATAATTCTCAGAATGTTTCCAGTGAGCTATTTGCCTTTTTACAATTCTGCTTCTCCTTATGTTTGGTTCTAACTCTTCCATTTGTTTTAAGACCATTTTCCGCACACTGCATAGATGTTATCCCACAGTTCCTCCAGATCCAACAACTCATCAGTGCAAGTATGGCCACATTTCAGCAATAGAGATCATTCATCTGGAAGGACAAAGTGGACTATAATTCTCAGAATTTTTCCAGTGAGCTGTTTGCCTTTTTACAATTCTGCTTCTCCTTATGTTTGGTTCTAACTCTTCCATTTGTTTTAAGACCATTTTCCGCACACTGCATAGATGTTATCCCACAGTTCCTCCAGATCCAACAACTCAACAGTGCAAGTATGGCCATATTTCAGCAATAGAGATCATTCATCTGGAAGGACAAAGTGGACTATAATTCTCAGAATGTTTCCAGTGAGCTGTTTGCCTTTTTACCATTCCGCTTCTCCTTATGTTTGGTTCTAACTCTTCCATTTGTGTTAAGACCATTTTCCGCACACTGCATAGATGTTATCCCACAGTTCCTCCAGATCCAGCAACTCATCAGTGCAAGTATGGCCATATTTCAGCAATAGAGATCATTCATCTGGAAGGACAAATGGTTCCCGCTTCAACAATTTACATGTGAAGCTTAACAAGATTTACATATGATGGTTCCTTAACAAGATTTACATATGATGGTTCCCGCTTCAACAATTTCCAGATTCTGAACCACCGATCAGAAAACGGTGGGCTAGGCTGACAGAGTCAGAAAACGGGTAAAACTGTTTCCCTTCTTTCTGGTTTTTCTTTGTCCAGTTCAGGTAACTGTTTCCCTTCTTTTGTCTAAGGTACAGATGGTGCATTAGATGATGAGATCTAAGCCCTCATCAGCTGGACGGCTGGACCTTTATTCCTAAGTTAAAATGGACCTTTATTCCTAAGTTAAATTCCTATGAATCAGTACTGTTTCAAGAAGCAGAATATATTTAGTAATGTTTCATATTTTTTTGCCCATGAGCATGTTTCATCTTTCACAACTACAAGGCTAAAAGGCCATAGGAGTCTAAGGACTAAGGACAATGCTTGGCTTGAAGAGAGTAGTTCGAAAACCAAAGAATAAGGAGGTTGAGACAACAACTATTTCCTTACCAACGACTCTCTTGCAATGCTTTGCAACCATAAGGGCAATTTTTTGTAAGTGAGACGTTTAAGTAGTATATAGTGAGTGAATACCCCAGTATAAAAGTGTAGTTTGTGCCTCTCGTGAATTGAGGTGGAACAACTTGAGATGGTGGAACAACTTTATAATTGAAGAACATACCTAGAGAAGGTGCATCCTGAGCTCCACTAGAGGCGCCCTCCCGACCAACGGCGATACCCAGATCTATGCCTGCATGATCTGCTAACCGAAGGACTAAGCCCTCAAGAAAACTAGTTTTCTTTATGTGCTCTTCTAACTGCTCCCTCAAAACATGCACCTCAGAATCACGGCCCGTTCGAGTATGGGCTGAAGCAAAAGCAGACTTCGTGCGAATGCCAAAACCCTTCAGATATCCAGACCTCTTGCCAAGAACCTCAACGGATATTTGTTCCTCGCTCATCGGAGATGTAATCGAGGGTTGAGACTGTTCAGCTGTCACTCGTACCAATTCCTCCTGCGATATTTTTAAAGAAGTAAGAAGCAAATAAAGTGAGTTGAACAAATGTATAAAAGTTAATTTATATCGATTTATCAAATAAGAGTTAGGCATAAGTACATATGTCTTCTGAGCCTCCTCATTTATCCACTTATTACTCCCATGCATATAGTGGGTGTCGTGGTAGAATCCGGAAAAGGCTGTGCCTGTCCACCATTCTGTGCTCTCTGTTATGACATTAGATATTTCATTAATATAAGAAATTAAAATTTCATGACTTAGTCAAATAGGAAAAATTCCTAAACCCACACTTACAATGATTGAATGACGTGCTGGGAAGGATCTAGAGCCACTCGTATGATTCCATGGCATCTTCGAATGGCTATTTCTTGCTTTCCTTGACTTCTCCTACAAAGATTAAAAAGAATAATATATTGCCTAAACACATCTTAACTAATACAATGAACTTGATACAAAACCTTTAAAAGTTACCTTCCACTTCTCAGTCTCCCACAAATTGTCGATCATCCAGGCCCAGTCATCTGCCTTACAAGGTGTTAGTGGGTGGCTCTTTGGATTGGGCACTCCCGCCTCCACAAGAGACAAATAGTGGGTATGTAAGTCACTCTTCCAGTCCCTATACAATTTTTGGCACTTCGCATCAATGGCAGCCTTGATGATCGGATCGTTCGTATAGTCCCCGAACTCAAACATTTGCTTCAATTGCAAACAAAAACAAGTTATGTGAGTCAACAATTAAATTAAAATGAGTCCAATTGAATCTGCATTAGGTTACTTTCAACGAAATTACCTGAACTCTCTTTACCACTAACTTCTTGATCCCCTCAGGAACAGACTTCCAGCCTTCTTTCCGAACTGGTGCCTCATCTCGAATCGCTGCACCTAGAAGGTTCGCCAAAGTAGTGGCAAATTCGCCCTCTGGCGCATTGCTTGAAGCTGGGATCGAAACTGGGATGGCATGGCCAAGTTGCCTCCTCAGCTTTGCTACCTTCACCCCACGTGTCCTACCCCGTACATGGCTCGAGCCCTCAATTGAGGCTGAAGCTGTCATGGCCACAATATTAATTGAGTTACTAAGCATATCACATTAAAAGAAGGTAGGCCTTTATACTTAAATATTTATATATTTCTCACCAACACTACTGCCAACCGTATGTGGACTTAAAACTTGGTCAGGTTGGCCAGATGAATTGGCAACTTGTGTAGGATCCATCAGTCTCGCAGGGGTTGCTAACGAAGGTGGCATACTACCAACATGAGAAGACCGTGTGACTGGAGGCTGCGCTAGTGTAGCCTGGGCTACCCCCTCAGGTATGCTTTCTGCACGAGGAGTTTGTATGACTGGAGGCTGTACCAGTGTAGCCTGGGCCAGTGCAGCTGCTGGAGGCTGTACCAGTGTAGCCTGGGCCAGTGCAGCTGCTGGAGGCTGTACCAGTGTAGCCTGGGTCAGTGTAGCTGCTGGAGGCTGTACCAGTGTAGCCTGGGTCAGTGCAGCTGCTGGAGGCTGTACCAGTGTAGCCTGGGTCAGTGCAGCTGCTGGAGGCTGTACCAGTGTAGCCTGGGCCAGTGCAGCTGCTACAACATGAGCATGTCTACTTCGCTTCCCTCGATTCATATGAGTAACCTATCATAATAAAACAATGAATGATTAGTACATAAATGCTCACTTAAAGTGAAAGAAAGATGTTTGCAACTAGTATGGCTTGCATATCAGAAATCAATAATTGAAAATAACTTGATTTAGACACATATATTACCATATTCGCCTGAGACCCAAAAGAGTCATCATCCTCGTCATCACATGTATCTTCATCCGAGTAGACCAACCCTACATCACCCTGTGGTGGTATATACTCCTCGTCATTATCATCTTCACCGGATTTTCTATTTCCCTCCCCATTTTTCCACTTGCTCGTTTGACCCATTCCAAAAATTGTGCTAGCCATGTGCTTCACCCCCAGAGCACGACATCTTGCGTCGTTATCTATGATGTTCTTATTTCTCACCTTCTCGTATTCTGTCAACTTTACCTGCTTGGCCACCCAGCCGGGCTTGACAAACATTTTACCTCCCTTGTGCATTCTTGACAACTATATTTGACATACAAGAAAAATGAAGAAAACAAAATAAAATGATATATGATATATATAGTGAGCCATGATATGTAAACCAACAACTTTACTAATTAAGAACACTTGTCCATACACAAATTAGAAAACAAACACTACACATCATAGTCTATATCAGGATCTATATCTGGATCAAACCGGCTATGCAAATCATTTTCATCATCATCTATATACTCTGCCATAGTTTCATCATCATCGTCGCTATGCTCCTCCATCGGCTCATCACCATTAACTATCTCTGGCAGAATATCATCCCTACAGTAATGAACATCACTATCTTCAACATAGATTGGGACAGCATCAGTGGTTTCATGTTGCTGAAAGGCCTCATCAGGGACATCATCCACATCCGCTACATCCCACACCCCCCGATGCTTGACTCGTTCTACAACTCTCCAGTTGTTGCCTCTGATAGTATCACTAACATAAAAAACTTGATTCGCTTGACTTGGTAGGACAAATGGATCATCTTTATACCACCGACCCCGTACATCAATGCTTGTCATGTGTTGATCAATATGTATTTTGTTTCTGGTACCAGTGTTGTACCATTCACACTGAAATAGAACCACTTTACCCCCATGCATGTATGTTAATTCCCAAACTTTGCACAAGTACCCATAGAAGTCAATTGTCTTTCCTTTATGCTCCCCTGCCACCACCAAACTACTATTTTGGCACTTACGCCGGTTCTCGCGATCTCTAGTGTGGAATCGAACACCATTGGATATGCACCCTGAATATAGATAAACTATCGAACTAGGGCCATTTGCTAAAGACCACATTTCATCGGTTGCTTCTGGTGACCCTAGATTTCGCAATTCATTCATCTACACGAAAAACATACAGCAAATTTATCAAGTTAAAGTCAATTGAAGCCAAGTTAGATAATGTTCATCTTGTTACTAAGGAATCATATAGCTTACGCGTTGCTTAAACCATTTTGGAAATGTGTCTCGCTGTATTTGATTGATGTTATGCCCTATTGGATTTTGTATTGTATTCCTGTGTTCCCTACTTAAGGAAAAGCAATTCATGAGCATATAAAAGTAGAGGAGGAATCAACAAGTTCATAATTTATGTACAAATTTGTATAAACCAAACCACTTACTCAAGATACGGCTCTAACTCGGGACTATTATGCAATACAAACCAATGAGCCATATTGCGTTCATTCTGAGAAGGATCTGGTGCCCTTGTAATCGGTGCAAAGGGACGGACAAGTTGTGTGAAGATCTCCATCCCAGGACCACGCACGCCACCATCATCATTTCGTTCGTTTTGATCAAAACCTTTTAGGTACAGTGAGCAGAAAGTCAAACACTCTTTAACAATATATGCCTCCGCGATCGAACCTTCGGGTCGTGCTCTATTGGTAACATAACCTTTTAAAGTCCCGAGAAACCTTCAAACAAGGAAAAATTAGTATTAAAGTTACTTATGTAAGACAGTCACACTACCACATGAGCAACGCTTCATGGGATGGTAATAGTTACCTTTCGATGGGGTACATCCACCGATATTGCACCGGTCCAGCAAGCATGGCCTCACGTGGCAAGTGAATAGCCAGATGGACCATTACATCGAAGAATGCAGGAGGAAATATCCTCTCGAGCTTGCAAAGTATAAGCACTCCTCGTTCCTCCAGTTTTTCTAAATCGCTCTGCTTCAATGTTTTCGAGCATAGGTCCTGGAAAAAACTGCCCAACTCAAATAGAGTTATACGTAACTCCTTGTCTACATAACCACGCAGGCCAATTGGAAGAAGACGCTGAAGGAGGATATGATAGTCGTGACTTTTCATACCCGATAACTTGCCATTTTTAGAGGTCACACACCTCGAAAGGTTCGCTGCATAGCCATCCGGGTACTTGATCGATTTCAAGAATTCGTAAAAACCCTCCCTTTGTTTCGGGTCTAATGTGTAGAACGCTTGGGGTTTCACACGGGTTCCTTTTTCATTCCTTTGCAGATGCAATTCTGGCCTGATGCCCATTTCTTCTAAATCCTCACGTGCTTTGTCTGTGTCCTTGTTCTTTTTATCTATGCCCAACACTGTCCCAACAACATTTTCACAAATGTTCTTTTCTATGTGCATGACATCAAGGTTATGCCTGAGGTTTAGGTTCTTCCAGTACGATAGCTCATACAGGATGCTTTTCTTTGTCCAATTCAACAATGCAGGCTCACGAGGTCTTTTCCTGTTGGTGGGGCCCTTCCCGAATCTACTTTCCGGTAGTCGATCTAACTGATCTAGTACCTTCTGCACCGGTAACTCCAAGGATTTCATGTTATTTTCTGGCTGACCGTTGAACTTCTTGCTCTTTCTCCATTGATGGTTCTTAGGCAAGTAAGTTCGATGTCCCACCCAACCAATCTTACTTTTTAGCCTAAGTGATAATGAATCTTCATTGCAAGTGGGACAAGCTTTATAGCCTTTTGTGCTCCAACCAGATAAGCTACCATATGCGGGAAAGTCATTTATGGTCCACATCACAGCTGCATGCATCCGGAAGGTCTGTTTACTGTGAGCATCGTAAGTCAGGACACCATTCTCCCATAACTCCTTCAACTCGTCAACCAAGGGCCTCAGGTACACATCGATCTCCTTCTCAGGTGCCCGTGGTCCTGGAATAAGTAAAGACATCATGAAAAATGGATCCTTCATGCACATCCAGGGTGGAAGGTTATAAGGCGTAAGTATGACAGGCCACATGCTGTAAGAAGTGCTCATGTTGCCAAATGGGTTGAACCCATCAGTGGCTAGTCCTAACCTAACATTGCGGATCTCTCGAGCAAACTCTGGAAATTTCAAATCAAATTCCTTCCATTCTTTATAGTCGGCTGGATGCCTACCCAGGTTGCCATCCATGCGATTCTCATGGTACCATCTCATCTCTTTAGCCGTTATCCTAGACATGTATAATCTCCGCAACCTCGGTGTCAAGGGGAAGTAACGCAGTATCTTATGAGCGATCTGCTTACCCTTGCCATGATTGACCTTATACCTAGGTTCCCCACATTCCGGACACTTCTCCAAGTGAGAATTCTCCTTCCAAAACAATATGCAATCATTATAGCATGCGTCAATGTGCTCATACCATAAGCCCAAGTCACGCAATATCTTCTTTGCCTCATAATTGGAAGCCGGAACCACATTACCTTCTGGTAGGGTGTCTTTCAATATCTCCAAGACCTTGTCGAATGACTTGTTGCTCCACTTGTGTTTTACCTTCACATCTAGCATCTTAATGACAAACGCTAACAGGGTTTCAGAATCTTTACAACCTGGGTACAAACTACAATGAGAAGCTTCTAGCATAATTTCGAAGTTCCGCATGTCATCCATCCCTAAGGTATCATCCACCATGTAAGTCCCCCTTCCATGGTCCACTAGCATCTCACCATATCCATCCAGATCTTCATTAGATTCATCCTCGCTATTAGCCAATTCATCGGATTGTGCAAGTTCCCCATGGTGTAACCAGGTGTCGTAGGATACCAGCATCCCACGTCGAAGCAGATGTTCTCTCACAATCTCATAGTCATGTTTATAACTGTTGCAACAGTTGTTACACGGGCACTTTATCACTCTACTTCCACCCGAATTTACCTTTACGAATTCAATAAAAGAATTCACCCCGTCCATATACGGCTGACTGAATCTATTCTGATACAGTAACATCCAACTCTTGTCCATATCTGTTCATATATGCAAGGAGATAGTTAACTCAAATTCAATAAAAGATGTCATTAAGAAACTTAATAGAATTTAAAAAAAATATTGTGATAAGTTAGCAATTATAATTGATTTGGAAGTACTCATTATCCTTAATATGATTTTATAATACTTCCTTATTTGTACCTTTATATTTGCTCCTCACTCTTATTCCCAAGCTACCATGTGTGATTGTTGACATAAGCCATGAATGAAAAACTAAAAGTATTTGCTGAAATTCAAACTTAAGAAGTTCCAAGCACCAATAGTTACTACCTGGTGTCTTTTGTTAAAGGAGTATCCTCGTTTGGTTTCTGCAATTTATTTTTAACTTATTTTTCAAGGAATTGCAGTTTCTCCTAATTCTCAATCTTAGACAAGCAGTCACTACCACATGTGGCTTTAAGATGCATGGGATGTGGTTTCAATGATGACATCACCATGCCTATAATAGACTATATTCGTATATATAGTTAATTTCCTGTAAAAAGAGTTCCTGTAAAAGGAAAAATCTTTAGAAAATATCTTAAAAATGGGAAATGATGTCCTACAATTGTAGGATTAAATGATTCGGCCATAGAAAATATGCCCTAAGAAATTAAAATTTTGGTATAGATCCATGGATCTATACTTTACATTAACCATGGATCCCATAGATCTTGTAACAATGGCTACCATGAAATGATTGAAGCAAGAAATGTAAGTTTTAGAGAGGAGCATACCTTAAAGAGGGAAAAAAATTAATTCTCCAAAAGCTATTTTCGAATGAATAGGAACCTTGATCTATCAATCCTTTGGTCTAGCATCAAAATTTCACTAATCTTAAAAAGTGACTCCAATTCTTCTCTAACAAACTCCCATGCCCTCTCCAAACAAAGAAATGGGGAAAGAGACTCCCATTAGAGTGTCCAAATTTCAGCAATGAACCCTGTCCAAGCTGGCCTAAGTATGTCTCACCTGAAGGAATTGAAGCTCAACTTTTGCGAATCAAGATATTCCCCTTTCTGATCTATAAATGCTTCTGTCCACTGTTTGCTAAAAGCCTAAAACCATGATTTGTTACTCTACATTGTAAAATGGTTGTCATGCTAATATGGTGATAATTTCAAATCAGACATCAGAAATCAATGGTTTCAAGAAACCTACAGAAATGGTTTCAAGAAATCAAAAATTTCAAGAAAAGAAGACGATTGAAGAGTGGAGCAGAACTAATTTCAAGGATAAAACAGCAGCAGTATAAATAGGTTAACTCACCAGATTATTTACACATACATGAATGTATGTATACAAGTAAAGAAGCACCCCAAGCATTATAAAGAGGTTTAGTTGCTTGGATCGAAGAAACAACCGATCCAAGAGTCTGGTCTGGAGGATTGACAAAATTCCTTTAAGCATCATGACTAACAGAGCTTCTGTCAGTGAAGTTTTATAATTAATTGGAACATGAAGGGGTTTAGTTCCTTTCTACAAAACCCTGTAGATAGGGGTACCATTAACCATGTGCACCCAAATCCACTCGACTGCATCTCCATCTGTCCTGCATAATACCCATTGCCACCAAAAGATATGTTGGACATCATGGCTCCTTTCATAACTTCCTGAACAACCCTTGCCCTTTTGGTGCAGGAACCTCTCTTTGTACTATAAGCATTTCAATATAATTCCAATACTAGATGAAATCAGGATGTTTTCTTATTAAGAAGAGCTCCCTTCCAACACCCACCTGCAACGCCCACAATTCATGGGTTCAAGGGGCATTGAAGATAGAGGGTGCCTGCCCCAAGTAGCACTTCGGTCATCAGATTATCCCACCAATTTTAAAGCCTCAAAATGTAAATAGGCCTCTAAGTACTATTCTTTTTTTGGTTGAATCAGAGTGAAATTGGGAATTGAGCACCAACTCATGGAGTCAAGGAATTGCGAATGGCTTCAATGTCTGTCCCACAATACAGAAAAGAGAGGGGCAGCAAAAGGACATAAATAAAAAAAATTCATAGCAACCATCAGAAACCCCAAAGTAATTTTGCGTTAACGAGTTGATTCTACCTTATAA
The DNA here is from genome assembly GCA_037013555.1 of Sextonia rubra. Classification (NCBI taxonomy): domain Eukaryota; kingdom Viridiplantae; phylum Streptophyta; class Magnoliopsida; order Laurales; family Lauraceae; genus Sextonia; species Sextonia rubra. The sequence continues at coordinate 3,645,695 of JASUAD010000027.1, forward strand.
TTTCTGATTTTCTCTTGCAGCGACCATCAGAAACCAACCCTCACAACCAGAAACCCCAAAGTACAAAGGCCGGATTCAACCCAGATACGATTCCAAAGGGCCAAAATGGGTTTTGCCTTTTGGGACTTTGAGGTGGAAGCGGACATGGCAACCAAGAATCAAGAAACAATATATTTAACAGAATCAAGAAGCAAGGTTTGGGTACCTTCACCGCCTGCAGCAGCAGCGCCTGGAGTAACAGGGGAGCAGTGTGCGTGGAGCAGGTTTTGGGGCAGCAGGGGAGCAGTGTGCAGCAGCAGCTGCAGCGCTGGAGCAGTGCTTGGGGATTTCACGAGCAGCAGGAGACCAGTCTGCGTTTTAGGGCAGCAGCTAGCGGATTTCACGAGCAGCAGGATTTCACGAGCAGCAGGAGACCAGTCTGGGTTTTCTGGAAAAAAGCGGGGAGCAGTGTGCGTTTTGGGGGGGGAAAGAGGGGTTTGGGTTTTATATCATGTAAAGAAAAGGCGCGAAGATGAAAATGAGTATTTTTACCGGCGAAAAAAATAATACGCCGGTAAAAATTATCCCTTCCCCGGCGAAAAAAATTATTCGCCGGTAAAAATGCAACCTTTTCCGGTGAAAATAATTATTCGCCGGGGAAACTCACACTTTCGCCGGCGTTTTATTGCGCCGCGAAAGAACCCACTATTCCCGGGGGAGCTAAGTTTTTTCACCGGAAAAGGTTATCTTTTCCCGGCGTTTAAATTTTTTGCCGGGAAAAACTGCCGGAAAAGACGCAATTTCTTGTAGTGATTAGGAACACATAGACATTCGAATCAGAGCCAACCTTGACCCAATCTAGAACTAGCAATGGGTTCCAGTCTGTGGAATTCAAAACGGAGAGCAAAATACTGAGTCCACAGCCTATACTAAGTAATATTACATCAAAAGAATTGGGCCCCAAGTTGGAACCATGTCCAGGCCCTTTTATTTAACAACTCAAACCACTCACGGGCTTGCCATGCCATGAATGTCAAGGTACTTGAAAAGCACAGGAGCTTTGGAATAAATGAGGAAGAAGAAGGCACTGGCCATGTGCAGCCATGTGAGTAGGTTGGACCACCGACGCTCCTAGACTCTAAAATTTGACTGATTGGGTCTGCTTACCTTCCAAGGCAGGTGTTAATGTCATAGTCGGTCCTCAAACTGTGGCACCAATCAGCGAAAGAAACAGACATATTGTCACCAAACTACTGATAGATTAGATGCAAGGCCGCTTTAGTAGGAAAAAAGAAGGCCGTACACTCAACCCCTTACCCTTCCAGCGACGATCGCCGGTTCCTCCGGCGAAGGAACCGGCGGCCAATGTCCCTCCCCTTCCTCTCTTTCTTCTCTTCCTCTCCCTCTCCCCTTCTCTCTCTTCTTCCCCCGCTCTCTGCAGCAGGGAGATCAGGCAATCACTTGGTGAATGAAATGCAAAGTCATGAAAACATACGTTTGGTAATTTTATTTGCAGAGGGAAGTGAGGAAGTGAGGTAAATGATAATTTTAAAAGATAAAAAAAATAAGCGAGATTAAATAAAAAAGATTGCATTTTTTCATTTAGTAAGAAAAGAATATAATTTTTTTAATTTATTTTATAAAAAGTAGATATTTTTTTGTCATTTTTAGTGGTATGAAAAGTAGTTTTTTTTTTACTTTTTAGTAGAAAAAGTAGAAGAATTTTTTGAAATGTATGCTTTCGATTTGATTCTTTTTTGTTTATTGTGTTTTGAAATGATATTTTACTTTACTTAGTGAAGAGAAATTACCAAGTGCACTTGATAATCATCATCAACTTTGCTCTTGTGAGTTCTACTCTTTATTGTTGTTATTTATTTATTTATTTCTAACCTACTTAACCAGTGATATTATTAATGAATATTAATAAAAGTACAAATACAACAACATAGTTGGGATAAGACTTTGATGATGATGATGACAAATACAACTAACATTTCAAAAGTCTACAATAGCCAACATATAAATGTTGACTGATCAGCAGTTTTGTGTCAATATTTCATATCGCCGATTACTACAAATGAAATACATGATCCATCACAAAAACTAGAAGCAGCGCATGTCCCGCATGTCCCTCGTATTAATGTTCTGAACTGGTAGATATCTGCTCCAGCCCCAAATGGACCCATGTCGCCCCCTTGGTTCGATTGATTTCCTCCAAAATATACAATTCTAATGCATTCATTAGATTTATACCATTGCATCACTTGGTCAAAGAAACCCAATTTGATGAGATAAGGCTAATACGATAATAATAACCATGATGATCAGAATTTGAGCCCAGTGCTTGAATGTGACTTCAGCATAGTTAAAAACCCTGGAAACTTGGGTTACTTCAAAAGCAACCACACACGATCAATTTGGAGATTTCAGTCAAGTCTTGGTCAAGTCAAAATGTCAAGACTTGGTCTGTGAATGCACAAATATTCTCTCTACTCTTCACTAATTCCTGGCCCAGTCTATATCAATTCTTTGGGTTGATTAAAACTTGTGGCCATCAACAGGGCCCTTTGTTTTCTGCCATCCCAAGAATGGCCATGCTTTACCGAGTCTCACTGAGTTAAGAATTAAAACAAGAACATATATCTTTTGGGTCAGTTTTCAGATTTTGATCAGGCCCAATCATTGGCAACCCAAATTTCTATGCAAAATGTGAAATAGCTAGGATCATATAATAAGTTGGAACCAATAAATGATTCAATTTGGAGATGAAAACATTTTCCCTCTCACTCGCATGCCCACTGATACAACTCAGTTGGAGCTGAGGTCTAAAACTATGATCACTGCATGAAGTGTTGGGTTTGTGTCTTGTGTTCCGGTTTAATCTTATGGGTCCATTGGGTTACTCAAGGATTGAGTTGAGGTCAAGGAAATTTTGGTAATTATACCTAGGCTTTCTTCTGGGTTAAAAAAGCGGAAATTATATATTGATGTAATCTGTAACCCTAGATCTTGCATTAAAGAGAGTGATTGCCCATGATGTCCAAAATCACGTAGGAGAGATGATGAGAAAATGAGAGTCTTTGTGTATGCCTTTGCTTGTAATAGTGAAGATGGTATCATCTTTGTGCCCATGGATGTAACATTGGTTTAGGTGAATACATAAATCTTTGTGTGTTCTCTTCCTCTGTGTGGCTTATTTGATTGATCACGGGTTATGCACTTCTGCATAAGTGCACAACATAAAGCATTGAGGGCTATTTGTTTAATGAATTCATAATAATTATAAGACATTTTTAAAAGTCATTACAATTCAATAAATAAATGTCAACATCCAATAATGACCATCAGATCATCTCCCCTCTAATGAAAAATGAATCAAATAGATATAAGAAATGAATACACAATCATCACTCTAGTAATTTAAATAATAGGAAATGCAATTGTCTCATTACTTGCTACTTTGTATATATCCTTCACCCTTCCCTTTATATCCTTCACTTTTCACCCCTATAATAATCTTTCTATCACGCCTCTAAAACTGGGCTAGATCCAAACTTGGTTCTAAGAATGTGAAAATTGGGGCTAATTAAATTTTTTCTGACATAAACAATAAGAGCCCTAATTCCGGGTGGATCGAAGTCCTCGTGAGATTATGCTTGATGATCAAGCAACTATAATCACACGCAAAATTAAAATCCATAATCTGTGTAGATGACTATCATACACCAACCATAGTACAAATTTTAATAATAATAAAGTCAAGGTTAAGTGCTTCGAAGCACAATAATTAAAGTTGTAATTCCAAGACAAATAAATTTAATAAATAAACTAATGGCTTCAATCATGGCCTTATTATATAATCTAAAGCTCTGATCTTTGCATCAATACTAAAACATCTCAAACGATGTCATTGGTATTTCGTTCAACAACTTTGCCATTTGGCGGAATCTCCTGTATAACCTAATCCTCTAGTTTGGCACCGATAACAGAACCTAGATACCGAAAGTAGTGGGTCAAATTGACGTGATCTGGCAAAATGGTAAACTGCAAACAATGATGTTAATTAATTTAATTAAAATGTATTTTACATCATACCCAAAATAAACCGAATGCAAACCCAATGACATGAATGCACAAAAATGGGTATCGCCACAGATACAATATACAAAAAACGGATACTCTAGCAGATATAATATACAAAAATGGGTATTCCTACATACAGATAAACAAAACCGGGTATTTCTACAGATAAATATACAAAAAACGGGTATTCCCGTGAATATAATAGATGGCACAGTCATGTACTATATTCCATTGTACATGCTGACCCGATAGTGTACGTCCACCTTTGGACTGCAATCGGTCAAATATATATATGTACATACAAATGCAAATGTCTATTGATGCACCGTGAATCATGCTATGACACCTGTAATTGATAATATCCAATCCAATAACAATTTAAATACTTAGATTGCTTAATTTAAAAGTGTATTATGAACGTATTCAATTTAAGTTCTCTAAGGGTAAGTACTAACGGTTATAGTTAGTTAAATATACATATAAGAACCAACCCTCTTTTATAATGGAAACGAAAGTCCACGATGCCAATATCCTACTTTCAGTGCTTATCATGTGATGCATCCCGGATCTCACATTCCTATTCTGAATTTAGTTCAATTCTTATGTGAACATTCAACCAACTTTTCTAAAAAGAAAATAATCCCTCTAATTCAGTTATATCTATTTAGTGTGTTTTACAAATTGAATAAAAGATATTCAAATTCCAAATTCAAACTTAATCAAATTGTGATAAAAAAAGGGGAGGGAACAATTAATCATTGTTGTGTATAAAAACAACTAATTATTTTGTATAAAACAAAAGATCCAAATTCCTAATTCAAATTCAAAACCTAAACTCCACTTAAAAATCAAATTAGAATTCTAATTACATTCTAATTAAGATTTAGTTACCCCCAATTACATCTTAATTAAATTCTAATCAATCTAAATAAAATATTAATCACAAGTAATTAAACCCCAATTAAAATTATAAGCAAACCTAATTCAAATTCTAATCACACCTAATTAAAATTATTTAATTCTAATCAAGTCACCATTAAGTCTTAAACAATATTCTAATCTACTTATAATTAATATTCTAAACTCTAATTATTATTATTATTATCTTTTAATTAAGTTGAGCCCCTCAGAAATTTACCAACCCAATGGACCCATCCCAGCAAACCTAGCCCCAGTGAGATGGCCAGGCCCAGTTGACCCAACCCAGCAGCTGGACTAAACTCGTAGCAGCAAGTCAGCCCAACGTACTGGGCTAGGCCCGTGTGGCTTGCAGCCCAAGCGGCAGCCGCCCACTATGGCACTGCTGCATTTCTTTTGTTTTGTTTTGTTTTTTTTTAATATTTCTTTTTACCTTAAATTTGTGTTAAAAAAAATCGCATCCTTTTGTTTCAAATCTTTATCATTAATCCCAAATCAAGACACTAAACCCAATCGAAGAAACCAATCGAAGAAATTATCTAAAGCATTTTATTCAACAAGCAATCAAAAAACATTGTAAATAACCAAAAGACATTGTTTACAGTTATCCACCTACCGGGATTTTGATGCCAATAGCAGATCTGAAGATCATACTTTAGTTTCCCCCCGGAGAACTTCTAGGGTTTGGTTGCAAATGAAAGGAAGAAGATGAAAGAATAAGGAAGACCTTAAGGTTTATATTATGTAAATGATTTTCTAAATTACAAGGAGGGGCTCCCTGCTTCCTAATAAATTTTACAAAATTTCAGAAAAAGTCTTTTGACTTAAAAGGGCCAAATAACTCTGACTCAAGGCCCAAGAGCATTTAATCAGTCAATTTAACCCCTCTCAATCCGACTCAAACCCGATAGACCGATTTGACCCAAAAATTAAAATTTGGGGCCTGACATTTTCGGTGGACTTCTATTTCAGCATGATCAATTCTATGTACTCTATGTAAATAAGGAGGCCCTAAAAGTAGTTTAACATTGGAGAACTAAATGCAAAATGCCATCATCAAATAATATTGATCCTCTCTAAGGGAAAATAAATCAAATTGGGATTGGAAGTGAACACCAAGTTTTCAACATAGAAGTTAAAATATTGGAAAAGCCAACATTTCATCTACATCTCCCCTTCTATTCTTCACCCACCTTCTCTTTAATGAGTGTATTTGACCATGAATTCTTATGTATTTAACTCCATCCAAAGAAATATGTTGGAATAAATGATGCCATGGTATATTTCCATTCAAGGAAAAAGAGAAAAGAGAGGAAAGAGGGAAAAATCAAAGAAAGGAACTATATCATAAATGGTGATTCCATGTCTTTTTGTCTTCTATAATAAAGAAAGAAAATATTTGCTCAGTCCTAAACAAGCACATGAGCCTGAGAGATGATGAATGAATAGGATACGAGAAGAACCAAAAAGAAAATGGCAAAGATGCGTTGCAAGCTGCACTGCTGTTGGCTTTTATGTTTTGCATCTATTCCTTCCTTGGGAAAGAAGTGCATGACACTTCTGGGTCTCGGAATGCTTAATTTCAGAAATAACTCTGACTTTAGTTTTACCATGTCATAATATGACCTTGTGAGGAAAGTACAAGCACAAACTAGCTATTATCCTTTACCTAATCTACACTCCTTTCTTATCATAATTTATTTACAAACGCAATGCCACAACTTCCGGATCTTTCATTGTCTGGGTGAAAGAGGTTCCCAGCGTTAAGTTATGAGGGAGGGAGAACTTTTTTTTTTTTTTTAAACAAATGGTGAACTACTGGAATTTAAATTAGCTGAGATTTGGAGACCCTTTAGTAGTAACTGCATCGGCTCTAAGTATTTAAGTGTGAAAAATTACATATGTGGCCTGTGCCTTTTCTCGGTTTTCAAATTCAGAAAGCATTCTCTTGACAAGAAAGTTGACATTTAGCTACGGCATTTTTTGCAGCTAGAAGTAATAAAGTCACCATTAAAAGTTTCTATGGCAACATTGCTATCGCCGCTACGCAGTTGCTAAAAATAGTGTTACTAATTGTTTTAGCTACAATTTTACAACGTCGTGGCTAAAAATTAAAATTTTTGCCGCAAAAAGAAAATTACAGCTAAAAGTCTATTATTTAGTCACAAGATTTATTGTAGCTAATTTTAAAAATAATTATAGCTAAAAGTATAAAGTTGCCATTAAAAAATCATCATAAGCATACGTAATTAGAGTTTTGGTGGCAACTCTTAGTTGCGGCTAAATATATAACTTTTAGCTGCGACTACAAATCGTCATTAAAAGTATTAGACTTAATAGTTTTTAGTGACAACTTGTTGATGCAACTAAAGACTAAACCTTAAGGGACAAACATAAATTGCCACTAAAAGTATTTAAATATAGCAGTTTTATTGGTAATTTTAGTGGTGATTTGTAGTCGTAGCTAAAAGTTGAACTATTAGCAGCAACCACAAGTCGTCAGTAAAAGTATTACATGTAAGAGTTTTACCTGTGACTTATTATTGCTGGTAAAAGTTAAAATTAACAATAAAAGAAAATAATATTAATTTATTTTTTTTCCTTTTCATTTATTTGCTTCTCTTGAACTTGCTTATATAAGGTAAGAAAATAAAAATTTTCCTCACGACAAGGTACTGAAACATAACTTTTAATTTAAAAGCATTAAGTTCCAAAAAGTATTTGAATATCACATAAAGAAATAAAAGCTCATATAAAATACAAAAAGTCATGACTATCAGGTTGTTCAATAGTTATGCACGACATCACAATTTGCCCTGACTCTTTGAACTGCTGGAGGAGGGTGGTGAATTTAGACTTGAGCGCAGTTTGCGCCATATCATGCATCTATTACTTCTATGAGGCTATCTGGGACTTTAGGGACTCTAGTCACCTCCTATCCTCATCGTCTTGCCTCTTGTCCTCCTCAACTTGCTTCTTGAGCTCCTCATTCTCACTTTCTAGCCACCACAAACTTGTTTTCTAGTTGTAAATGTTGTGGACTTTGGACCAACCCCACGACCACAAATATATCCTGATTGCTCTGGTCTAAGCATTGCCTCAACCCTTTGATCCTCAGTCATAGGAGCACCACCCTCCTCTGATGGCTGAGACTCTAACCTCTGAAGCTCCTCCTATATTTGAAAACTAATTATGATCATTTATCAATTTAATAATATATATAATATGAGAAAATGAATAGAAAAAAAAGAGAAGGCGGCAATAAGTTACATAGATTTCCTACGAAGTTGGATCCACTTAAGCATTTTTTTTTCAAGGCTAAATCGAGTGGTGAACCATAAATTAGTCCGGGAGGGCTCATTCCCTCTCTCAAGATTACGCTATCATCATAGAAGTTAATACATATAATATAAATTTAATGATAAATTTTTGTAAAGATTATGAGCGAACTTTACGTAAACAATATGAATGCATTTGGATTGAGTGGTTAACAAGGATATTTTTTAGCCAATCCTAGATAAGATAATTTGCTTTTCCTTAGTCATTCAATACGGTGTATTCATAAAACGTTCGGTGTCAATGAGTTACCAAAAATCTTAGTGTTACGTTGTGTAGGTGTTAGACACCTCTTCTTATGCCAACACCCATAATGGGATGTCGGAACTATTCAAAAAATCAAGAGAAAATAAGTGATAGCTCCACACTATTTCTTCTTAATATTTAACTACCAATGGGCTAATTTATTCGAAGTAAAGGTATTATATCTATGGCTTTACAAAGTCGTTGAATATTTCTAATTTTACCTAAGTTTACTATGTTCCTACTACTTAGCCATGTTTTACTAAAATTCTCCCACAATTATGGCTCACCCATGACTTAAACTAAGGCTTAGCTGTGGTTAGCCTACGACTGGGCCTTGGTTTAGCTACGACTTAGTCGTAGTGCATCTCATGATTTAACCATGGGGTTAGCCATATAAGGAATGTTAGATTTTCGGTCTCTCGATTCCTAGCCGTAGTATACTTACGGCTTAACTGCAAGCTTCAAAAATTTTTAAGCTGTTTTTGAAGTAGAAGTTCAATATAGAATTTTTCCAACATGGTTCCAATTTCTCCGATCCAACTTACCATTTTACATTTTTAGTTTACATTTCATCATAATTGAGTTTTCTTCTTTATCTAATCCATCATTCCTTCTTAAATTACACTCATTAGCTCATAAACATCTTGCATTCTTGAAGTTACGTGTAAAGGAGCTATATCATAACAGGGACATAAAATTCTTCAGGAATCAACATAGAAAACATGCATACAGTCAAATATACTCTCATATTTGCCTTATCTCAGTGCTTTACCCAAATCAAGATTTTGAAGAGGAGAGTGAATGGGAAGGAAGCAGATGGAGAGAAGAGTCGCTCCAATAAATCTTTAGAGAGAATGAAGATGTAAAAGTGCTTTAACTGGGTTTTAAATTCATATTTCCTGGAAATTACAAGCAAGTCTAGCATGCTCATGGAATTTATAATTAAAGTCAATTAGACTTCAATTGGGCCAAGATGAATCCAAATTGATCTAAGGTAAATATGAAATATGACCAACAAGATGAAATACACATGTTGCAACCAATATGGTGCCAAAATGATACTACCATGTAACTCTAAATTACAAGAAGGCCTTTGACTATCTAGTTAAAGTTCAAACCCGATCCAACTATCCATCCATGACCCAAATCCAAGGAGATTTGAATTGAATTAGCCTAATTATATATATTAATTAAGTAAAATAAGATTAATTATAGTAATTCAGGATTAATTCGAATTTGGATCTTACAAAATAAGTTCCTTTTATTTTTCCTCTAGCTAATGTGGTTGGCACCCAGGGAAGAGACCTGCATAGGCGGTCCAGTGTACAAGGCTCAAATGCTGCCAGTAAGCCTTTACATTTAACTAAACTGCCTTTTTATGTAAGAAGATATCACTCGTATGTAAAAATAGCTAGTACATTCGAAGTAAAAGTCCACATTAATGGAAAGAGAGCGTCCCAAGGTTTAAAACCCAATCTGGTGAAAACCGCCTCTTCGTGTCACTTTGGAGAATGAGTCATTGTTGAATAAGCTCCCTTTCATCACATTCCATCTCATTTTTCTCCTCTTTGCCGGACTCGTTTCTTTGCATAATTGCATGTGATTGACGGTGTTGGTTACCAATGCAATAACGACAACATAAGAAAACATAAAAAAGGGTGAGAGAACAATTATAATAAAGTTTTAGTTTCACATAAGAAGGGGTGAGGCTGAGTCGGCATTGTCATGTCTGAAAACTGTTACCCTAAGCTCTAGATCTACGGCTGTCAACTTATAAGCTGGACGTCTGTGGTTATATAAACTCTACAGTTGGCTGTGCCTGGAATGTTCAAAACTATAGTTAAAATTTCTTCTTGGGATTCGGCATTCGGTATTCTATATCTGTCAAGACCAAAACGACAACTGCATAAACATGGGGGAATGAACTTTTCACATAGTATACAACTACACATTATACATTGGTTTGGGTTCCTTGAGTTTTTTTATTAAAGTAAATCCTCAGCTGCCTCTCAAGCCTCAAGTAACAGGAGTCCATCTGTCATCTGTCAGTTTTCAACCAAAAAAACTAAAAAAAAAAAAAAAAACTAACCGAGGAGAGTTTATAGGAATTAGGAAACAATGGGCTTTTACAAACAATGATCTTATACATAGGAATAAGTGGGTTGGCAGTTTAGCTTTCGAAATACAGTTAGTTAATGAGCCCCAGAAAGACTGTAATGTGTCCTTTATTAAGATTTAAGAAAACATCAGAGAAGTGCTTTTGCAAAAGCTGTAGTCCTGTTACTCCTGTAGAGGACCTGGGCCCTTTCTTTAAGTGACACCTGTCCTTTTATCTTATGCTAGTGATAACGTCAGTGCTGTCATTAATTTAAAAGAATGATTAAATCTTAATTTAATCAATCCATTAAACAAGTCCTGAGATGCTAAACACCAAGAGACAGTCACGTGAAATATACGTACCTGCTTGTGGCAGTTTCGAAGTGCTCAATCAAAATCGAAAACAACGAGGGAAACTGCTTTCTTCCACAAAGGCATATACATTGGTTTAAAAGGGGTTTACCTTAAAGGCCGTTTGTTAATTTTTTTTCATTGTAAAGTTAAAGTCATTTCTCATTTTACCATATAATAATCTAAAAGAGTCAAATCAAAATACCATATTTCAAAAAAATTCTTTTACCTTTTTATACAAAAAAGTCAAAAAATTACTTTTTCATCCCACTAACTAATAAAAAAAAATCTACTTTTAACACAACAAGTCAAAAAATTACACTCTCTTCTCACTAAAAAATAAAATCTAATCATTGGATTGATTTAACCCCTCTTATTTTTTTTTCTTTTAAAATTACCATTCACCTCACTTCACTCTACCAATTAAATTAATAAGCGACATCAATTTAAGCTCTTTTTTTTTCATCTCAAAGACTAAAGAGGCGCTCACCTTTACCAAATTTAAATTATCATCTAACCTATGTATACCATGACTTTCCATTCCCAGTGAGGTTATGTTTGGCAATTAAATTCTTGGTAGGAAAATATTTTTAATTTTCATAAAGCCGTGGAAAAGCTAAAGTTTGCTAATTGTAAAACTTGAGGTTTTTGGGCCATTTGTTGTCCTTATTTTTGAGGCTTCTCAAGCCACCTAACCTCTTATAGGACGCAAAAATTCTTCAGTAAAAGGGAAAGGATATAAAATCCTCGATCAATTCTTTAAATTTCTTGATCGGTTGTTACCAAATCTGATTAATTTCAGGAACCCTTGGTATATAAACCTTACGGGAGGACAACCCTAATACAATGGTAGTAAGGACTTCTCAAATTTGCAAATTCGTTACTTGCAACAAAACATGATGTAAACTTAATATAGTTCCTTAACGGTAACCACCATTGGGCTCAATGGTGGGAGAAGAATACTTAGAAAATTATTAGATTTTAGAGCTTCAAAATAAATGATAGATTCATCTGAAAAGAGGAACATCTGCCCTATTTTTTTATTCTAAATGTATCCTTCACATGCAACCTATCTTTGAATTAGATGAATGCCTTATAATGAGTATATAAATAAATAAATTTATATCCAAAGCGCTAAGTAAAGCATAATGGACTCAGCCATTCTATGTACCATTGTCAAAAACTTGTCTGTTGGATGCTCGAAAGACAAACCAAATGACTTTATGTATTGCCAAGATTCCAAACCCCAAGCCACAATAGTATATATTATGAAGATAAAATCACAATCACACCAATGACCACAGGGATTTTTAACATGGTAAAATCCCAAAATTGGAAAAACATCCACGACCAATAAATGGCAAAAAGTTTCTACCATCAAATAGGAGGAGAGAAATACAATTGCGAGAGTTGGTAAAGACCATTTACCTCTTGGATATTAGTCACATGTTTGGATAAGGGGTGGAGTAAAGTGGAGCCTCCATTTCACACACATGATTTAATGTGTGGGTCATATCAAGAGAAATTTAAAATTTTTCTCTTCATTAAAAACAAAAAGGTCAAAAAACTACATTTTCAAATCACTAAATAACAAAAAACATCTACTTTTTATATAAAAGTCAAAAAATTTCTTTTCAACCCACAATAAACAAAAGTCATCATTTTATTTTTTTTATCTAATTATATTTTAATCTCTCTTGATTTGAAGCTTCATCTCACCACACTCCATTACATCACATATCCAAATATACCCAAAGCACTCAAGCATCTATCTTCATATTCCTCGTTTTTTTGTATTTTTCGTTGATTTTTTATTGGTTTTTTCTTCTCTCTTCTTTTTCTCCCTTCTCTATGGAAAATAAGAAATCTTCAAAGAAAACCAAATGTGAAAAAAACTCCCTTTTAAACTTCCCTTTTCTCAAATTGTTTGTGCTAGTTATGGGTAAAAGCAATGGCAAAACCATGAGATTTTCCTTAGGGGGGCTCAGTTAAAAACATATTAGAAAATTTGAAAAATCATTAAATTTATAAAATTATAGAGGCTCTTTTTTAAATTCTTCATATTAGAGTGGGGGTTTCCGCCCCCATTCAACCTACTTGGGTCAGGCAGTGGGTAAAAGTGACCCCATGAGCCCAAGCGTATTAAGAATGTTTATTTCAGATAAAAGAATAATGATGCAATTGATTTTTTATTTTAGATATTTGGTTTTTATAATATTATTAACGAGAAAATATAAATTGCTAAAAAAAATACAATTGATATGGTGGTGCATGATTTTATAATTTGGGGAGATTTTAGGTAAATATTATGTATTTTGTTGCACTATTGATGTTGATATTTTTATAGTTTTTTGTATATACCCCTAATTTTTTTAATTTATAAATAAGCCCCTGTGATTTCAATATTTGTATGTGCTCCACTGTCAATTCATTTTAATACGTTCCTTGTCCCAAAATTAGTAGCTTTATAGCCACTGTGAGTTTTTTAGAGTAAAATGGCACTTTTGCCCATCTCTTTATCCATATATATATATATGCATAATCTCAAAAGTTTAGAGTTATTTTTTTTAAAGCTTGTAATATTAATAATTGCTATAGTACATTTAGTGGGATATAGAGTAACTCTACATAAATTCATTTTTTTCAACATGGGGCCCATTTGATTAAATCTAAGTCGACACTTGTACTTATATTGACTATAATTAACTCAATCCATATACAACCCCCTATTAGATTGTTGAGAGTTTCAAATACATGACAACCACCACGACCACCATAATCATCACTATTGGTGTCACCGTCGTCATCATCATCAACCTTGTTAGTGCACTCTCCCTAAGTAAGGGCAATAAAACTACAGATCTGTTATGAAATCCCAAAATATTAAAGAAAATAGTAACATTTTGAATGAAAAAAATATTTCCTTCTTACTTGTTTTTTTTTCGAAGTCTAGTGAGCCAACCTTTTTAATTTGAAAAAGAAAAGATTATATAGTAATATTGTGTGCATCAGTGAGGCCCTTGAAAGTATTCTCAGCAATAGATCCGGTAGTCAACTTTGATGTGGAGGCAATGTTAAAAAATGGGATTATTATCACACGAATGTCTTTAAATCTGACAAATATCCAAAAACTGTCCACCAAAAGTAATTAGCATATAATTGTTCACACTGAACAGGATGCAAAAAAAATATCGACTTTACCCCTAAACTTGTCATATCCTAAAACAATAGGATATCTAATTCTGCGATATCCCATATTTATAGGATATTAAAGAATCTAATATCCTATATTAATAAGATATCGAACTCTACGATGTCCTATAGATGTAGGATATCGTAGAATCTTTGGTTTTTTTCACCCATCCATTCTACCGTAGAGAGGAGGAAGCCATAGAGAAGTGGGGAAACAGTCTTCCATTAAACGAAAAAGCTTAACCGCACGGTAAATTGTATTTTTACTGAACTCTTCTTTTTTCTTCCTCCCATTTTTCTCCTTTTTCATATTACCATCTTTCTTCGATATTATAGAAAAAGATTGTTCTAGCTCATACTCCATCATATTTTGCACATTCAAGCATAAAGTTGGTAATCTTCTGTAGCAGGGTTTCACAATGAACAGTCTTCCCACCTACACTTCAAGGTATGCTAACGACATTTTTTTTCTACTCTTTTTTGTTTGAGTGTTAGTTATCCAAGGGAAGGAAACGTTTTTTAGGGTAGTAATTGTTAGGGCTTTATCTTCTTTGGCTTAGCGTTTTCCAAATCCCTTTGATATGTTGATGGGTTAGATGAATAATCACTACATTAAAAAAGGAAAAAAAAAGCTACATGGGTTTTGGGTGCATTTTAATGAGGGTTTTCTTCTTCTTTTTTTTTTTTTTTTGTAATATCACATCTCAAGTGAATAAGCATCATCTTAGAAGCCCTCCATTGTTGTTTTTACATCCCATAAGTAGTCTCAATGAGTCTTTAATGTTTGGGGACTGCAGTGCAAACCGTAAATAACTGTGCTTATGTGTGGTCCACCCGTGATCTACTTATCATCTAGAAACTATGCAAATATAGTCGCCTGATTTTTGTAGGTTTTCTGATTATTGTTTTTCAGAATTTTCATTAAGTTCACATCAACCAAGGAATGTCATAGCAGAAGGCCAAACGCTAACAACTAGAAGCCTAGTCTATATGCTTAGTTTTAACCCTCAACAATTTCATCATATTTATTAATAGGTTAATTTAGGTAAAAGTCCAAATTCTTCAAACTTAATTAGGTAGAAGTCCACCTCCCTTATTCTTAGTTGCAAAAGTCTACTAGCTCTATAAGGTTTAATGCTTCAAGTATATTCTATTCTACTTTTGTAATAATGGCCATTCTACCTTATGGTTCACTTATTTCATTTTAAGGTTTTTTTTTTTTTAGGGTTCACTTTCGAAATAGTGGCCGGCCAGCGAGCGATGACCAGTGGTGGGCAAAGTGTGTTTGAAACAGGAACATGAGATACAGAAACGTTAAAAATTCTAAATTTTTCAAGGTACAAATTGAAGATTTAGGAACATGAGACATTAAAAATTCTGAATTTTTCAGTACATAACTTAACAAATCAAGAACAAGAGGCACAAGAATATTAAAAATTCTAAATTTTTAGTGTACAAATTGAAGAAATAGGATCAAACTTTAGTATACATGATAAACAGGAATGTCAATCAAATGTGTTAAAAACAGGTATATGAGATATATGAACATCAATCAGCTGTGTTAGAAACAGAAACATGTTTAAAACATGAACATAAGATACAGGAACATTAAGAATTCTAATTTTTTAGTATACAAGTTGAAGAATAAGGAACATCAGACACATGAACGTTAAGAATTCTAAATTTTCAGTGCACAAATTGAAGAAACGGAATCATGCATTAGTGTACATGATAAGCAGAAACATCAATTAAATGTGTTAAAAACATGAACATGAGATACAAGCACATCAATCAGATGTGTCAGAAGCAAGAATATGTTTAAATCAGGAACATTAAGAATTCTAAATTTTTCAGTGCACAAATTGAAAAATCAGGAGCATCAGACATAGAAACACTAAAAATTTTGAATTTTCAGTACACAAATTGAAGAAATAAAATCATATATTAGTAAATATGATAAATAGGAACATCAATTAGATGTGTCAGAAATAGGAACATGTTTGAAATTGATGAAAAAAATTATAAGATTAAAAACAATAACATTAGTCATAGTGTGTAAAACAAAAAACAAAATACATGGATGGCCGGCAACCGGTCGCTGGTGGGAGTGGCCGGACTGTGATATGATTTTTTTTTTAAATCTGTGTTTTTTTTTAGAAAGAGGGATACAATAGTAGTTTTTTAGTATTTCAGGGCAAAAATGTCCAAGTAGACTTAAAGCTCTAAAAACTTTCGAGGTGGACTTAAAGCTACATGACTTGTAAAAAATGGACTTGGGCGTAAGAGCCCTTTCATAACATGAAGCTTGGAAAATTGGAGTTGCTCATATCCACATTAGATGGCATTTGTATTTGAGTCAAATAGGCAGAAAGAAGTATATGGTTAATGTGCTCTCGTATGCCAGTTTCTCTGTTTTTATGTTAAATGAACGATTTATCTAATACCTTAAGCCTATCACCTTTCAGCAATTGAACAAGAGTTGTTTCTGATTTTATGCGTATTTGACCAGACCATTTCAAATGATATTCTTTGAATTTCTTCTTCTATTGAATCTACTAATTACTTTTCATTGTGGTACTTATTTGTCATTCTAAATGATAATTACTCCAACAAGTGAAATTTTGCTATGACATGTGAAGATGACCCATTAGACCTATCATTTATACTTGGATACAAATTATCCATTTGAATTCTTAATGACCGAAGTTGTTACTTTCTAAATAATCTGATTTATTAACTATTAAAAAGTTAAAATTTAAGCAATTGATGCTTAAAACTCTTGCACCAAGCACGTGACACTTCTTGCTAGTGACATGCCCCTGCACTCACCCATATAAAAAATCACAAGTTACAAGTCTCATTGATATTAAGATCCGAACTGTTGATCATCCTAGGAATACTCCAAATGGCCTTATGGTCAAGTATCAGCGACATCTTCACTGTGTATATCAATGCATTTATAATAAAAAAAATAACTATTGATTTAAAGGTGTCATTTTCACTCAATTTTTTAAGTGTTACTTAACGGCCTAATTTTTCACCATCTATTTCAAATAGGGACATTTGAAATAGATCTAATTCATGTATATCTGTTACATATAGATAAAAGATGCCAAACAAGGCCTTACTTTTTCCTTCTTTTTTTCTCACTAGCATACAAACATAGGATGGAAAACAAGAAGTCCCTTTAACTAGATATATATATATATATAGATATTGGAGTTGGTGCACAACAAAATCAGAAGAGGATTTGAATTATCTTTTGCCTTCCACTGTAAACTGGCTCAAAATGAATAAAAGAAAAACCCAGATTTACTCCAATGTACGGCTCTTCTCCAACATCTAATCCAATGGAACCCACCAACCTGTCTCTAATACCAATTGAAGAATTTGGATGTGAAGACTTCGATACTGCATTTCAATGATTGGGAAGGTTCGTGGATTTCTTTACCTCTTGTCTTTTCTATAAGAATGGAGAGTCTCCAACATTGGGGCTTCCTTATCCTTATATTAACAAGCCCTAAAAAGTCATTCACTAGAAACTCACATCCACTGATCCTATTGGAATTCTTACTTTAGAGTTAGGTCAAATCTTACACTAAGTGGGATTGTATTGTTTGTTGACTGCTCTATTTGATCAGACGTGGGACCCGTGGCATGCAGGCCACACGATTTCTTACATTAACTTCCTTCAACTTTTATTCTTCTGCAATGATTTTAAGTTCTGATCTCCTTATGGCTGGCTTTATGCGCACCCAATGTGTGACAAAACAAAAGAAAACCTTCTAGTATATTTCACATTGGTATTTATTTCTCCCTCTAAGACAAAAACTCATTCTTTTTTTCTTCTTCTTCATGCTTTGCCTCATTCTAAAACAACCTCATAACCCATTGAGAAAAATGCAAATGCAACAAACTAAAACAAGAAAACTCATCAATATCTAGCAACCAAAAATAACATCCAAACAACATTTATATCCAAACAGGATTCTATCACATCCTATAATATCAATAGTAATAATACCTATGTTTCAAGAAAATGGAAGAAGGATACCAAAAAAACTAGAAGAATCAATATAAACTGGAGCAAACCTAGGAAAAATATCCTTGATGACAAGAACCCATCAATGAAAACTAATCAATTGTGTGGTGGACCACCAAAGATGAAGAGAGTTGTAGGAGGTTGATGGTATTGTCAAATGAGGTATTCTCATTAAAAAAATATATATAAACAACTATGCCGATATTTTATTATTTTTCTTCATAAAATTACTTACTCATATTTATGATTAATTAATTCATTTAAAGCCCTTTTAAAACTATGGTTTTTATCAATATGATATTAGAAAAATATTTTCAAAAAAAGAACATTTTTAATGATTAGGAATAAAAAAAAACAAGAAAGTAAATAATGAATGCTGCCTTTATTGAGAAATGGTGTGCCACCTAGCATCATTGAAAATCTCTGTCTTTCTTTAATATGGTTTAAATTGGTTAAATTTGTGATAAAAGCAGCACTGCCGGTGCGCTATCAGTGGGTTGCCACTTCTTTTTTTTCTACAACAATCATACAAATTTTCCTTTATTATGATAAAGAAAAAGTATTGGAGATTTTTGTTGCACTGAATTCATAAGTGAGAGGTAAGACAGATATGATTTATTGTAGATATTCAACCACGACCCTCACATAAACTTTGGGAGAAAATTGCTTTTATTATAGGAAATTGGGAAATAAAAAGGTAGAGCCTATTTATTTACAATAGAATACGTTGGAAGTAATGTTTGAATGTGCTCCATTTTAAGAGTACCAAAGAGGAAGGGGTGAAGGATATGAGCTAAAAAATGAAGGACATAACCTAGAAATTTTGATGGACCCTAGCTTTCTTAGGATTTAAATTACAAGAGTGATGGCACGGTATTCATTTCCGATCTTCTATTAGTTCAATTTGCATAAATGGAAGGGTTCTAGATGCCTTTCTTTTTCTTTTCTTTTTTTTTGGATATTCACCTTTGATCATTTTTAATCACCTGGCGGATGAATTTTTGCAAATTCAGCCTTTTGCAATGAGTCTGAAGGCTTTAACTTAAAGAAATCTTGAGTTGAAGTAGTAGATCTCTATAGTGGGGCTTGCTATAAAAATATAAGCTCCTCAAAATAAATGCATTCTCATTGGATGAGACATCATAACCTTTGACCCCAATATAAGTTAGCTCCCATAAGATTAATACAATATTATATCTTATCTATTAGCATTTCCAGTGGGATGAACTACCATATAGCTAATTTGTTGTAGCCACTTAAGTTTCTAGTAGGTAGCCTAATGAATCGGGATCCTCTGAGGCTTTTGTTCCACAGTGACTGCAATTGGACCAATCATGGTCTAGACACATCACAAGTGGGATGGCTGCCTTGGTTGGACAGCCACTGCCTATGTGAATGGATATCCGCACCACCCCTACCTGTGATATGGTGGATAATGGTTGATTTACTTATGGTCCCTTAGGAAAAAAAACGTGTTAAGGGTTCGGACCTAACTTGTTTGTAGAGTTAAACTCCTCCACCTCTGGATTCGTCCACATCACTTTCAAAATTCAATGTTACATCAATTGCATCCCGGACTAAGTGCTCAGAGTCACATGATTCAAGTTCAAAATCTACAAAAAATCTCGATGGTCTTAATTGATAAATAATGCAAGGACTGTCAATTTTACTGGTGGGGCACACCATGTCAACACGGTTTGGTAAGATGTTATTATAAAATTCAAATAAGGATTTAAATTTTTGCCTTACTTTAAAAAAGAATATAAGTTCTAAAAATTTCAATTTAATTCCTAAGTCTTTTTTAGAAAGTTTTTAGTTAAGGGTATCTGTCCATTTAAAACTATTTTATGTCAAATTTGTTTCATATTTTTAAATACCAAAATTACTCTTTATTGAAATAAAATCCTCTTTATTTTCACTATATTCTCCTTTGTCTCTTTATTGGCATCCTCATTATGATCAAGGATAAGTAGCATCGCACAACGATTGATTGCATGAATTAGTTGCTGAAACTATTTTACGATTTAAAAAATTTTGAAACTTGTGTCTTTTTGAAATAAGATAAAATCTTAACTCCTTATCCCATATTGTTCTTTCTCACGACAGCCCTCTTGCCGACTAAGGACTAACATTATGGTCAATATTCATAAGCCTTATTAAAGGCACCAATGGTTCCGGATTTGCCGCCAACCCTTTTCTCATCATGCCGCCGAATTCTTTTTCGTCACAATGCGGCATCAAAAACCTGGCTTAACGCGGAAACAAAGCAAGCCACAGCTATCAGAACAGAAACACGCTATCGCCAGAATGAGAATCAATACCATATACTTTTATCCCAGGATAATTTCCTTGACACCTTCCGGCCCATCAATCAAATGAGTGAGCCCCTTTTCATGGGACCATATGCAGAACAGGCCTCACTGTGAATAGTGTGAGCGTGATCACAGAATCGGAATGCAGATGGTAGTCGGCAGCCTCCTATATAGATAGAGCAGTTTTTCTACCGTTGAAATTAAAGGTGCCCTTTGCAGATATGTCGGAGGATATGCTTTATCAGATTTTCTCCGCGTACGCTTCGTCACCACAACTTGCAGGCATCTACAACTTGAAACCAAAACCTATATTTATTGTGGTTTCGAGGAAACTCATAGGTGAATGGTCTCTTCGTTGAGCTCTGTTTTCCAGAATGAGATGCTCCAGATTGAGGTGCCATTTCTCTCTCTCTCTCTCTCTCTCTCTCTCTCTCTCTCTCTAACCGTCCTACAAGGATAGTTCTTACAGTTCATTTGTTATTATTTTTGATAGTGCGGCCCACGTTGAGAGCTATCCAAATGGATCACACATGATCCCCCTAGATTGCACACGTTTACCAATTTTGGATTCCATCCGAATAAATTTGATCGTTTGATCAATTGTACACTTATATATAGATAAAAATATATAAAGTCTATTCGGATGGATGTGCATTAACGATCCAATCTATTCAGGTAAGAACTGTTTCATTGCTGTTTTAGGTCGGGCCCATATATCACCCAATTCAAATCTTGCAATGCATATGGGACTCCCTGATAGTTACACGCCCTAAGTTTCGGTGAATTCAAATTTACTGGACCGTTAGATTGACTATACATCAATCTAAATGAATTGAATTTGTAGGCCATAGATGGAGGAATTAAGGACATGTGATTAAAACCAAACTTGATTTTTGGGGTGATCCTGTATGGATATTTTTCATTCTCAAATGGGACCCACAAGTGAGCTCCATAAAATATTCTCAATGTACGTAGGTGAGAACGATTCTCACCTGAATTCTACCGTATATATACAGATGTAAAATCATGAGGCATTTTCCAATGCTATAGTTGACAACGGCTCTTTCCCCTTGAAATATAGTAAGGAGTGGTGGGTCTAACCTTAGTCCCATGGGTTTAAACTCGGATGTTGGGGTGGTCCCAGGTACATGGATCTAAGCTGAACCCCCCACCCATTTTCAAAAGATTGTTAAAAAAACCTCCACAAATTCTAAAAATTAGTATGATTTTTAACATTGGCTCCTTCCTTCAATATTTCTTTCACATAATGACCCCCAAGTTGAATTTCTTAGGTCTGCCTTGCATAGATGTGTTGCCTTTCGTGCACGTGTAGGCTTCCTTTCTCATATGTGAAAAACAACTTTTGTCACTATCCCTCATTATGATGAGAAGAGGTCAAGTCGGATTTGATTAAAGATCTAAAATGTTGTTCCTTAACTCAAGAAATCTACTACCATATATCTGTTCCTAATAGTAGTGGGTTAGGGTGGATCCCCATTTATACAAGACACATTACCATCTTTAGTCCAACCAAACTCAAACTGAATATTAAATGACAATTGGGTTCTGGCTTGGGTTTTATTCGGGTCAGGTTTCAATTGGAGTTGCACCCTTAGTTTCAATTTATGTAAATAAGTTTAGTATAGGATGCATTCGATGAAATAATTTTCTCAGTGGTATATATAGCGTCTCTTTTCTTTGTTATCCTTTCCTCTATGTTGCATGTGACTAAACCACTTATAACTGATGGCAAGAGGTCGATCCCTAGAAGTCTTTGTATTCTCTCTTAATCAAATGCGTCAAGCACTATCTATTTTGAGCTGTGTTACTAAAAAATAAAACAAATGTCACAGATGTAAAAGCATGAAGCATTCTATGCTGGTCTAAGATAGGGTGAACATTGGTTCTACTTGGAATGTTTTTCTACATGAAAAACATTCATTTCAACAGTTAAAATTAGGAATGGCTTCTTATTCTAGTGGGGAGGAGTGGCAGTTCGCACGTGTCCAGAGTTTAAACCCTAAATGTGCAATTGCTTAATCCGGCATCGTCCCAATTGACAATTGTACCACATGATGATTCCTAACATTCTACTTAGATAGCAAAACAAAATGAAGCGGCCTTAGACCAATTGTGCGTATTAGTAGTTTATATAATATCTGTGCCAATGGCATTGCTCTTGTGGTACTATGGTTGATCACCCTGCAATCCATGGGCCCACCATTATCCGTTATAGTTATTCTTTTATAGTGGCCTGTCATCTACCATTCACCAATTTGTAAAGCAATCAACCACCAGCCAGCCTTATGTCCAAACAGCATTTGGCCATCTACTCTGCGGCAGTTCCAACTGCACAACTCCTGCCCTTATTGGATGCCATGTCTACTCATGTATTAGATTGAACCATATCAAAATATTCATACATGTAAATGAATTAATGTTTCCCTAATAAAACCAGTGACTTCTCTAACATATCCCAAACTGCAGGACTACAAGCACCAAGTGTCATATTCTTGGTTTTTCCAGTAAAATAAAATGTTCTTACGCAATTATTAATGATACTGAAGAGAAAGGTTCGAGTGTACCCCAAAAGCTGTACTGGAGCCAACATTAAAAGGTGCAATATCTTCTGTTGAGATTTTCCTTTGTTTGGTGGGATTGGAAAGGTGCACGATATGAAGATATGTTGCATGATCCGATTTTTATATACAAGAAAAATCCTAGGTGCGGTCGCAGAAGATGAATATTAAATCTGGCATAAGATGTTCAAATTTGTCAATCACTCAGGTGGTTCTTATGTTGGTGGTGTCAAATCTTGGAAGATCAAATTAACAAAAGATAATGAAAAGTTATATAATAATTAAAGATCAGTAAAATCTTTTTTTTTTCTCTATATAATAATTAAAGATCAGTTAAATCTTTTCTTTCTTTCTTTCTTTCTTTCTTTCTTTTTGTGTGTGTGTGTGTGTTCTTTTTGGTAAGGAACTTCCACAAAAAGCTCTCTGCAAGAAAAAAGAGAGTCATCCAATAAAATGATGAGAGTTTGCAGAATTCATTTTGCCACTAGATGAAATATTTGACACATCATACTTTCTTGTTACCTGTGACATCCTGGAGTCTCACATTGACTATAGAGAGGAAAAGTGAATGGGTTTATATATAGAGCTTACACCCTTACCCTGTATGAGGCCTTTTGGTGGATTGAGGCTCACCAAAAATAAAATCGTGAGGCCCATGGGCCAAAGCGGACAATATTATACATGTGTGAAGGGTGGGGTGTTACAAATGGTATCAGAGCCGACTTTTGATTAGATTGAGTGTGGTTCCCTGCCGTGGCCTGGTGCAAGTGGGCGGGTTCACATGTGGGCGGGCCAAGAGGGCTGGCAGGCTACAAGAACTGGCAAGCTACTGCACAGGGACGTGCAGTCCTAAAGGGGGTGGATTGTGACATCCTGGAGTCCCACATCGACTATAAAGAGGAAAAGTGAATGAGTTTATATATAGAGCTTACACTCTTACCTTGCATGAGGCCTTTTGGTGGGTTGAGGCTCACCAAAAACAAAACCGTGAGACCCGTGGGTAGAAGCGCACAATATCATGCATGTGTGAAGGGTGGGGCGTTACAAATGGTATCAGAGCCGACTTTCGATTAGATCGAGTGTGGTTCCCTACCGTACCTTGGTGCAAGTGGGCGGGTTCATATGTGGGTGGGCCAAGAGGGCTGGCAGGCTACATGAACTGGCAGGCTACTGCACAGGGACATGCAGCGCTAAGGGGGATGGATTGTGACATCCTGGAGTCCCACATCGACTATAGAGAGGAAAGTGAATGGGTTTATATATAGAGCTTGCATCTTTACCTTGCATGAGGCCTTTTGGTGGGTTGAGGCCCACCAGAAACAAAACCGTGAAGCCCATATTGGGCCAGGGGTCCGACAATATTGCGTTAGGAGCCAAACCAAGAACAAAAATATCGATTATTTTGAACAGCATTGTGGTTAGAAATTTGGAAGACCCTACTATATTATTGGTAGTTTTATAGTTGTTATTTTTTTTTCCTGCTAGAAGGATTTTATAGTTTTTTATGTTTGCAAACATCACCACTATTTTATGTGTAGTTTTATATTTTCTATATTTGCAAAACGTCACGCCCCCACAAAGATATTTTTTTCAACCTCTTACAAAACTTCCTAGTTCCGCCCCATGCCAACTCTCATACATAATTAAAATGGGCGCTCATTAGGTAGATCACATATGATGTTTTTCTGTTTGCTTCACTCAATTTCAAGTCCTTTTTAATCAAATGATCTCACTCTAGCTAGCACTCACATGTTTCTTACCTGCAAAAAAAATACAGGTAACCACCGACCAACCAACCGACAACGCTATCGCAGCACATGCACGCTCCCACAATTTTACCAACTTCAAAGTCGTTACAAAAAGGATCTGTGATACAAGGAAGACTGAAACGTAAAATACGCATGCGGTTGAAATTACACGTGCCCTTTGCCAATGGTTTGGTGTGTATCTTCCATTTAAATGTTTGATCGTAAGCACAACTTAAAGACATCTTGTACGATTAACACGGGCCTTGAAAGTAGTCTCTCTCGTAGCAACGAAGAAGTTCAAAGGGGCATCATTCTTTTTTCGAGATTGATCAGGTACTCTCTCTCTATTTTCATTGAAACTTAGAAGGTCTCTCCCATGTACTCTTCTATTTTATTTGTAACATGCCCTCTATTGTGATTATAACTTTTAAGATCGTGCTCCCATTTACTCTAATATTTTCTTTATAACTTAGATGGTGCAACCTGTGGCGGGTGTAAACCGGGCCAACGTGAGGCAGACGTTGGGTTGGCAATGGTTTAGCTTTGGTATAGGTTGGCTTAACTCAAATTCAACTTGTCTCACAACTAAGTGAGAGGTTTTTAACATATTTCTTATCTTTAAATCTGATTTTTTTATTTTATAATTGAAATTCAGATAGTGTCATTAGAGTTAGCTTGACTTTATGCAACATTTAAAAAAAAAATTTGCAACAGATCCCATGATAACATGCAACACTGGGATAGTCCCATGATATCATGGGATTTCTTAGTTTCCGCCATGTCATACACTTTTTACAATTAGCAAGTAGATTTTTTTTCAATCACAAAAAATGATATTTTGTGAAAAGTTAATACATGTCTCACCACCATTTCTTACGTTCAATTATTTGAAAAAAAATTCTTTCAAGATTCTGCATAAAGGCCGTGACATCATGGGACAATCCCATGATATCATAGGATTTATCAGTTTTTAAGGAAAAAGATATTTCCATAGGACGTAGGGAAATAAAAATTTAAAAATTTTAACCAAAGTCAAGTTAGTCCGATGACATTATTTGACTTTCGATAATGAAAATGGAAAAACCAAATCTAACGAGGACTAATATGTCAAAACCCCTATAAGTAATTTAAATCCAATGCGCCCAGGTCACTAGACTCATATACTTGACTCATATACTTGTCCTGCCATAAGAATGGCTCGAGTTGAATCTAATTAAAATTCTAAAATCCCACACTTGACGTCAAGAAATCTTCTATCAAACGTACTCCTAATAGGAATTTTTGAGGCAAATCTCCATGTATACCTAGCCCATTACAATCCCTTGTCAAAAGCAAGTGCAACAAGAATCAACCCAAACTAGAAAAAAGGCCATGCTAAGCCTGGGCCTAAAAAGTAAAATATATTAAATGTCAGATTTTCTTTGAAATATTATTGGAAAAAAAAGAAATTCAGGATAAATAAATACATTATTAAATCATTCTTAAAATCTTATATATCAAAATTAATTTATAAAAGAGAGAATCACACTTAGTATAGGTGAGTTTGGAGGGAGAAGTGTGTAAATCAAGTGAGACGTATAAATTTAGAGAAATGCTAAACCACAAAAAGTACTAGAGAATAATTGAGAGAGTAAATGAGGGTATAAGTGTAGCACTGCTCATAAATCCAACAAGATTTTTTAGGGAGAGAAAGAAACCCAATAAAGAAGTCTCTGAATCCTATCACTTTTATCATAATTATGTATAAAATTACTAAATTACTTTTATTTTCTTGAAATTGGTCAAAGTTGAATACAGTTATCAATCTGGGTGATCCAGTAGATTAGGGCCCACTTTCCATTCTTTCTTCTTTTTTCTAAAATAAAGAACATTTGCAAAAAGTTGTCCACATGAAAAATGAGAGTTTAAGTCACAAGTGATTTTTCACCTAGGTGAAATGTTTGGTGCAGCACACTCCCACGTCAGTGTTCAAGCTTTTTTTTCGTTTTCTTTTTCTTTTTGACTTCAGTTACTGTTTTGAGCGACATGCCTGTTTAGTGGTAAGTATTTTTGAAATTCCTAAAGCAGATGCAAGGGCTATCTCCTGCAATTTTAAATTTCTTTTTTGATTAATTTTAGATGGTGAGAATTTACTAAGTTAATCATGTAAAAAATCACTTTAGGCCATCAAATTCTCAAGATTTGAATCTCAAAATGCTACTTTGCCTTGAGAATTGTGGAATTCTACTTTGTGGACAAGCATTTGAAATTCGACAAATCCTCCAGACAACGTATCACCAAATGCTTTTAGCCAAATAGACCTTAAAGAATTATCAGCCATTGTACTGCACAAAAATGATTGGTAGCCATCCACCCATCCCGTTCATTTTGGGCCAAGCTTCAACAGCCCAATAGGAGCGAATCCAAGCATAAAAATCCCGAGTTTGGACGAGCATTGTGGTCAGAAAATCTCTTACAGTTAAGTCGATGGGATTTACCTTCTTATACTAAACTTTCTAACTATTGATCAGCTTGTTTATTGGTTATTACCACATTTCACACTGATCAACGTTGAGCCCACCATAGGTTGATCACATGCAACCAACATTTTTTTTATTCATTCTATTTAGGGTCTTGGTTAATCTGAGATAAGTGATTTCACTTCAAGACCGACATTGTTGCTTGAAGATTAGCAAAAGAAAAAAGGAAAAATTGGTGACCAACCAACCGACCGTGACCAGCAAGGTGGGGCGGCAATTGTGGAACAAATGCACATTTCTTCCCCAGTTCTTCCAACCTCAGCTGTTAAGGTCGGTCTCCTGGGTCGTAAGGTTAGGGTCTGGAAACAGGGTGTAAAGCACCGACCGCGGGCAGCAAGTAGGAGCAGCAATTGTGGAACAAATGCACCTTTCCAAAATTCTTCCAACCTTTGCTGTTAAGGTCGGTCTCCTGGGTCCTATGGTTAGGGTCTGGAAACAAGGTGTAAAGCACTCCTAAAAATCATGACCATGTTTGATGGGGTTCACAATTATAGATCCAATCCATAGTGTCATCATTCGGCCAAGATGTAGCTGCATCGTTCCATGGATTTTTTTTTTCTGCTAAGATGAATGGATGTCACACGAAGGTGATGCTAGCCTATATGCTCAGTTTGATTGTGAACCCCTAGGCAACTATGTAAATTGAGGTGCCTCTTGCCACTTTCCTATGCCGCATAGCTTTTTTTTTTTTTTTTTATAATACTTGTAACGACCCGAGTAGCCTATTGGCCCAATAACTTGGTAAGCCCATCACGTGACTTTGCGCATCGTGTTAAAATTTTTTTAACGACCCGAGTAGCCTACTGACCTAATAACTTGATAAGCTTATTACATTGCCTAAAATGCTTAAATCCAAGTTACTAGTAGTAACCTACATAGTTCATTATATATCAAACTCATATTTTATTTATAAGCGATGTGAGATGGGGTGTAACAATATCTAAAAGTGTCCCAACCATTTGAGCTAGACCAATTTCATCGGGCCTCAGGGGAGCCAGGCAACTTCCCAGTGGTCTCAGTGTTGTAGCACAATTTGAATCCATGAACTTCAGAAGCAAACCGTCGTGCTAAGCCAGCCGAGCTACCTCTTAGAGTTAAAAGGAATGGCACAATTTACGTAGATTTTTGTTATGATCGATACATAAATACTTCACTCTCACAATTATTGTATTCTACTTTGTTATTTTATTTATACTATAAATATTTAAATACTGATATTTGTATTTTTAAATGTTTATATATTATCATAGAAAAATGTGAAAACAAATCGAAGTGCTTATATATCAACATATACATTAGAGCTCATTTGTTTACATAAAATATAATTACTAGGAATTTTAAGAAATATATTTCGAAAAAGTGACAAGAATTAAAGAAACAAAGGTGAAGATAAATATATCTATGACAAAAACACAGTAAAGGAGAATGGAAAAATGAATATCTAGCCTTATCGCCTATACTAATTGTACTCTCTTATACCATGAATTCCTGGATATTTAATTTCATGCCAACAAGTGGATCCTTAGAGCTTGTATGTTTACAACATATCTGAGAATTATTGTTGGGGGTTACCCGAATTTTCCAAGTGCTATCTTCCAACTAATAATTGCTCAGTGGGCATTGGTTTGGAAGAATTCCTTAAGAGAATTTTTGTTGTTGAGAATTTCTGAGACCATATAGTGTCCCCTTGGCATTTTCCCGTTTGGTTTGTGAGTAATAAAATTTTTAGCCTTATGAATTGAATTTTTTCCTTCAAAGTTGTTCAGATTCTTCAAATTTTAGCTTTTAAAATGCACATTTATGAATCCATCGAGTGGACAGCATCCGGAGCATTTAGATATCCTCCATATTGGGTGCTGAGCATTTTGGAAGGTAAACTTTGGAGAATTAAATGCCAATTCATAACGTAATTTTTTTGAAAATTCACAAATCAAACAAAAACTTCAAGTGCCTCATTGGAAACTATCAATGGCTAACATTCTCATCATAAATTCTTGTTAACACAAACGCGCCAAAGAGTTATTGTTGGCAACCATGAACTGCACTCAATTTATTAATATTTAACGGGATCTGTTTTAAAACCATGATTATAATCTTCACCTAAACAAAATGCGATCCTCTATTAAAAGAAGGCCATAAATGAAATTTTAAATAAAATAAAAAAAATGAATAATACCACATTATTCATAAGGGTATGGTTGGCAAGGGCCGTGGAAATTTTCTCTTCCGTGACACTGCTTTCATACCACTCTAGATACGAAGTCTGGATCTTGTATCTTCAAGAAAATATGCCTTAAAAGGCACTTTCCAATTATACTATTTTAAAGCCAAGAGTTTTGAAGTTAATTTTCATTACTACAGCTGATTTTGATCGAAAGTTATTACCCATATTCTACAACTAATTCATTTTCTCTTCCCACTTTCAAAATGTAATTGTATTATAACCACTCTAAAGTCTTCTTCCAATCTTTGCACTTTCTCCCTTAAGCAGCAACTTTGTCTCTACTCCAAATCTAACTCTTCTCTCTTTTTAAATTCCACTTTTTCTGGTTCATTTCTATTCTACGGATTTTCAAATTAAGAAAAGAGATACTCTCATAATTTTCTCTTTTATTCACTTTTTAAAATTTTATTCTTTATCTTGAGGATGATTTTGCGCAATCTAAATTTTTAATGGAAAATAAAATACAATTTTCTCCTTAAAAAGTGGTTCTAAATTTTTTTCATAGGACTTTCCAGATATGAGGTGACAAATCATCTCACTACCTTATCAGATATATATATATATATTTTTTGTGGTGGGGGTTGGGGGGGTGTTGGGTGTATAAAAGAAAGGAAGCTGCTAGATATACATTAATTTTGACTCAATCTACACAGCCTTAAAAATAAAAAAAAATTAAAAATCCTCAAAACACACCCCCTTCTCTCCCTACACACTTTCTCTCTCCCTCCCTCCTCCCTTTCCCCACGTCTCCTTCGGCCACCAACGAGCTTCAGCGGTAGAGGGGGACT
This sequence comes from Sextonia rubra, assembly GCA_037013555.1. Taxonomy (NCBI): domain Eukaryota; kingdom Viridiplantae; phylum Streptophyta; class Magnoliopsida; order Laurales; family Lauraceae; genus Sextonia; species Sextonia rubra. The sequence goes on from JASUAD010000027.1 coordinate 3,676,112, forward strand.
CTCCTCTCCCTCCCTTTCCTCTCCCTCCCTCCCTCTATTCTTTATCTTACCATCTCCATCCCTCTCTCCTCTCTCCCCCTTTCTCCTCCTTCCCACAGTGTCTCTGAACCGAGAGATGCTGCAGGGAAGGGGAAAGAGCATAGAGATGCTGCTGCGAAGGAGAGAAAAGGGGACGGAGGAGAGAGAAAAAGAGAGAGAATAGAGGGAGGAGAGGGAGAGGAGAGTCCCAGTTCGCCGTTAGCCCAAGGGGAGGAAGGAAGGAGAAAGAAAGTATGTAAAGAGAGAAAGGGTAGGGGTATTTTAAAAATTCTTTAAAAAAATTTTAAAGCCATGTTAAGTAGGGGTGTATGCGATTCGGATTGGATCCGATTGAGCTTAATCCGTTACCTACGGATTAACAGCTTTATAATTCGTAACCAAGCTGTAGCCCATTAAAAATCAAATCAAACCGAACCGTGGATCAACAACTCTGTTCAGTTAAAACCGTTTAATCTGTTAATGTTAGTGCTAATTGTTTCCTCATTATTTTTTATTGAGAGTGAATGGCTGAAATTGAAAGTTTAATGATGAATGACTAAAATATTGGCTTTTAATATTTTTTATATAAAAATAAATTAATGTATATATATTATTGTAATGGTTCGGATCGATTTAAATTCGCGGAATAAGGGTAAATTTTGTTACCAAACCATTACTAATGGATTAAGATTTTTTTCAATACGTCACCAAATCATTAACCATCAAATCAGTTAAAAAACCACAAATTTGATCGAATTGGTCTTACAAATCTAATGATTTTTTTGCACATCCCTGATTTAAAGTAAGTTCGAATTGATTTACATTTAAAAGCTCCCATAGAAAACCATATCAAGTGGACAAGCACACTCTCTGCCTTATCCTTTTATCCATGTCAAATGGGACTGTCTCTCTATGTCATCTTTTTTTTAGGGAGCTTATATTTATACACCTACTTTCACTCTTCTTACAAAGGCCAAAAAAAAAAAGAGAAAAGAAAAAAATCAACACTTCTCAAAATACCCCTCACCCCTTTGTTAGAAGACTTAGAGTCCTTTTGTGATTACATCAATTGTTTAAAAAATGCAGAAAAAACCACAGTAGCATAAAAGGAACTTATAAATTCAAACTTACAAAAAGTGAAGTCAGAATAGAATATTTTGATGATCAAGATTACTGTTTAACACTATGTCCTTAAGACAAAATTTGTCCCTGCTGTGGTGCTCACGATGTATGGACGTTTGTCTCCCATGATACAATGAGTAGCACATAGTAGAAGCAGCACTACAATCTACAACGTCAACGAATAGAACAGTGTTCTTGAATTTTCTCTCAACACAGATGACATGATGCAAGAAGGAAAAATTATGCAGTGATCTATACATTCAAGATGGGCTATAAATAGGTGAACTAGTGATTGTTCATGAACAATCAACAGTCACTAAGAACGGACACATCCATTCATCGAGGGGATGCGAAGAGAAAAGACACATCCATTCCAGAAGGGATGCGAAGAGAAAAGACATACCATTCTAAAATGATGCGAAAAGAAAAGACACATCCATTCCAGAAGGACACTGTGTTTTTTGACAAAAAGACATCTTATTTGGAGAGCTTACAGGTGGGCCCAAGATCCGACCCATATTGGGTTATGGGCGTTGACCCATCCCAACCCAACCTGACCCGACCCACTTCATGAGAATCAATTTCTCATTCATATCTTAATAGTTTTTAATGAACAATGGTTTGGGCTTCATCTCCTCTTGGAAGAGAACATGTTAGCACTTGGACCCACCTCAAAAGATGTATGGGACCCACACTTATTATGATCTAAAGTTGCCCAAAAGCCAAAGTTAAAACCCATTTTTCCAACAATCCCCCACATGAATGAAAATTGATTATATTAGAATGCAAATGATCATGCTGACACGAAAGAGAGAGAAAGAGAGTAAAGCTAGAAAGGTATTGTATAGAGAAAGATAGCTTTTGGCCTTGAATCTTCCTTTGTAAAATTCTATCGGATTTACTTGCTAATTGGTGAACATTATGTTCTTGAACTGGTCAGCGTTCGTGTAAACCAAGACAATAAAACCCACACAGTTACTTCCTTAACATAGTTCGTCCTCATGATTGTGTTCATTTTGGCCCTGAACAAACCTGGGTTTTATGAGTGCTTAAGAGAATTCAACCATAAAAACTCTCATGGAAATGGGCCCTTCACACTCACATAGGTGACTTCTTATCAAAAGTATCCTGCTATACCCCACTTGGATTTTCAAGCTATAAGAATCATTAAAAGCATAGCTTATCCTGAGTAACGCTGCAGGCATCACTGTATCATCATAGGAATAGGGAAGAGAGAGTATCTCTACAGTGATTCTACTAAGTCTCACACAACTCATTTATCCCATTGAACCTAGATCTTGGGATCTCCAGTCAGTTAGGTTGGGTTGCCATTATGTCGACTTTTAAATGATAAGTTTTAAACCCATTCCCCTCTATGAGTTGTATACTAGCTCTTTGGTCAAACCTTTTGTTAACGGATCTGCAATATTATCTTTTGATCGTATAAAATCAATGAATATGATTCCATTTGAGAGCAACTACCGGATGATATTGTGTCTACGATGTATATGTCGAGACTTATCATTGTACATCTTACTTTGTACCTTACCAATTGCAGATTGGCTGTGCAATGTATACATATTGCAGGCACTGGTTTCGGCCACATAGGAATATCTTCCAGGAAATGACAAAGCCACTCTGCTTCCTCTCCTGCTTTATCTAAAGCAATGAAATTTGATTCCATTGTGGACATAGTAATGCACATTTGTTTAGTTGACTTCCATGATACAGCTGCACCTCCAAGTGTAAACACATATCCACTTGTAGATTTTAAATCTTTTATATCAGATATCCAGCTTGCGTCATTATAGCCTTCCAATACAGCTGGATATTTCGTATAGTGCAGTCTATAGTTAAGGGTATATCTTAGATAGCAGAGAACCCTAACTATCGCTTTCTAATGATCTGCCCCTGGGTTATTTATGAATCTACTTAGTTTGCCAACTGCATGTGTTATGTCTGGACGAGTGCAATTCATGATGTACATTAGACTCTTGAGTATACGAGAATATTCTAATTGGGATATGCTTTAACCAGTATTTTTATATGGATAAAGATTTATATTTACTGTTGTTTTAGCTTACTTGCTATTATATTTATCAAATTTCACAAGTATCTATTTGATATAGTATGACTGAGATAGCACATAACCATCAGATGATCTAGAAACTTTTATTCCTAGTATAACATCTACAACTCCTAAATCTTTTATTTCAAACTCTTTGTTCAACAATTTCTTGGTAGATTTAATTGTGTCAATATTATTCTTAAGAATAAGTATATCATTTACATATAAACATATTATGACATAGCCATGCGTTGTATTTTTTACATACACGCATTTATTACATTCATTGATTCTAAACCCATTAAATATCATTACCTTGTTAAACTTTTTATGCCATTGTTTTGGTGCTTGTTTTAAACCATAGAAAGATTGGACAAGCCGACACACCTTCTTTTCTTGGCCAGGAACAATAAACCCTTTTGATTGTTCCATATAAATCTCTTCATTTAATTCACAATTTAAGAATGTTGTTTTAACATCCATTTGATATATTTCAAGGTTGTACAAAGCTACAATAGCTATGAGCATACGTATGGATGTTATTCACGTAACTGGCGAATATGTATTGAAGTAATCCACACCTTCTATTTGCTTATAGCCTTTAACAACAATCCTAGCCTTATACTGATCAATTGATCCATCTGTTTTCATCTTTTTCTTGAATATCCATTTGTATCCAAGAAATTTACAACCAGGTGGAAGATCCACTAATTCCCATGTATGATTTTGTAAGATGAATTTTACTTCACAATTCACCGGCTCTTTCCATTGAGGTGCTTCTGGTGAAGACATTGCTTCCTTAAAGCTTTGGGGCTCCGTTTCTAATAGATATGTCAGAAAATCTGAACCAAAAGATGTTGTAGTCCTTGTCCTTTTACTGCGTTTAGGTTCAGCCCCTTCGATTACAGATGCATGCACTTTATCATTACTAACCGTAGTATCATAAGTTCTTTTCAAAGAACTTGTCTCTTGAGTTTGTTTGCATGGAAAGATATTTTCAAAAAATGATGCATTTCTTATTCTATAATTGTATTAACATGCATATCAACAATATCAGATTTGTGTACTAAAAACCGATACGCACTACTATGATGAGCACACCCAATGAATATACAATCAACGGTTTTAAGTTCTAGTTTAACCTTTTTGGGAATAGGAACTGTTACATTGGCTAGACACCCCCACACTTTCAAGAATTTATAGGAAAGTCTTCGACTATTCCATAATTCATATGGAGTTTTTCTCGTTTTCTTGTGAGGTATTTTGTTGAGAATATAATTTGCAGAAAGCATTGCTTCCCCTCACAAGTTTTGAGGTAGTGCAGAACTAAGCAACATAGCGTTCATCATTTCTTTTAAGGTGCTATTTTTTCATTCAGCGATACCATTTTATTGAGGTGAATAAGGTGCAGTTGTTTGATGTATTATACCATATTGCGAACAGAACTCACCAAAAGGTGATTCATATTCTCCACCTCTATCACTCCGTAGAGCCTTAATCATTTTACTAAGTTGATTCTCAACTTCACTCTTATATTGTATAAACATCTGCAATGCTTTATCTTTACTTTTTAGTAAGTATGCATGACAATATCTACTGCAATCATCGATGAAAGTGATGAAATACTTTTTACCACCTCTTGTTTGTATTTATTTCAAATTACAAATATCATTATGTATAAGTTTTAGAGGTTCAGTACTTCTTTCAATAGAATGAAAAGGAGTTCTTGTGAGTTTTTCCACACATATTTCACATTTATGATTTGGATCAATTTTAAACTTTAGCAAGTAATCCAAATTCATTAATCTATACCAAGCATCATAGTTAACATGCCCTAATCTACAATGCCATAAGTTAGGAGACTCAAGCAAGTAAAATAGAAGAAGAATTCTTATTAATTTTAATAGGTATTGCATTCATTTTGAATAGCCCCTCGCTGACATAACCCTTCCCCACATACATCTCACTTTTAGTGAGGATAAATTTGTCAGACTCAAATATAAGTCTGAAACCTCTCTTACGCAATAATGAACCCGATATAAGATTCTTGCGAATGCCAGGCACATGTAGTACATCATTAAGAGTGAGTTATTTGTCCAAAGTCATTTTCAGCACCACCTTTCTTAGACCTTCAACGTTAGAAGTCGAAGAGTTGCCCATCAACAGTTTTTCCCCATCAATAGCTCGATATGAGGAGAACATATTCCTGTTTGCACAGATATGGCGAGTAACACTTGTATCCACCCACCAGTTCCTATTATTTCCAACGAGGTTTACTTCGAACACCACAGCAAAAAGGCTAATGTTAAAAACACCCGTAGAAAGTTTCCCCACTTCGGTCATATTGGCTTGTGCAGGCTTCTTGTTTGCAGTTCCTTGATCTTTATGTTTATGGCAGTCCTTTGTACGATGGCCAACCTTATCGCAAACGAAGCACTTTCCTTTAAACCGTTTTGGATCACTACCTTGGTTTTTTCCACCTTGGTTTTGATGCTTCCCCTTTTTGGTGTTATTCTTGTACATTTGTTCAACTATATTTGCTTTGGATTCCATTTGGTGAGGTTTGTTTCTTATTTTAGATGAACGGTTATCTTCTTCAATTCTTAATCTTATGATTAAGTCTTTAAGACTCATCTCCTTACGTTTATGCTTTAGGTAGTTTTTAAAATCTTTCAAACTTGGTGGTAGTTTTTAAACTATAGCAGCAACTTGGAAAGATTCACTTAAAGACATACCCTCTGCATGAATCTCTTGGAGTAGGACTTGAAGATCCTGCACTTGATTGATTACAGTATTTGAATCTAGCATTTTGAAGTCAAGGAAGCGACCAACTACAAATTTTTTTGTACCGGCATCTTTCGTTTTATACTTTTTATATAATGAGTTCTACAACTCTTTTGCAGTTTTGATGGAACTATACACATTGTATAATGTGTCTTCCAGTCCATTCAAAATGTAATTCTTATACAAGAAATCAAAGTGCTTCCATGCATCACTTGCAGCAATTATTTGCCTGTCACTCTCACTCTCATTCTCTTTGTCACAACCCGAGCCCAGGAGATCGAGGGTTAGTACAAACTTAACCGATGACACATGTACTCCCGTGCCTGTACACTTAGATTCGGTCTAGATGCGCACGCACAAGGGAAGGTTCACATGTGCCATACATGTACGCGGAAGCTGTAGGAATCAAACACTTAAGAAAGGAAACCTGAATACAAAGTTATATTGAGCATACACAAGGTCCGAGTTATCCAAAATGTCTTAAATACAAACGTGAATACATCAAAATCCCAAAAGCTCAAGAGGAAGGAGACCAATATACATGCATGCCATCTTCGCACTTCGACGGAGGGATTACATCCACTCCTATAGCTTCGATGGGGCGTCTGGGGTCTCCCCTGGAGCCTGGTTGACCGACGAGGGGTCGGTCGGGATATCTGAGCCTGCAACACACTAAGGACAATTCGGGAATACAACAATTCAGCAAATTATAAGTAATAACAAGTTAGCACATGTTGTATCTAAAGGAATAGAATAACATCATGTCAATTATAGCATGTCAAGTTCGTATGCTAGGCAGTTGTGCATTTAATTCAAGCATACCACTCGAATTAAAATATACGTGATATGTACATAATTAGGTGGCTACTACATAAGCCATGTGCTCCCAAGAGAGGGATCTTATAACATATTGAGAACACCATCGACCGGGCCAGGGTACGAATGGGTCTTCGATTCTTGGGGTCCGGAATCCCCAAGACATACACTCACTGCAGAGAGGCCATATAAATTACGCCAAAGTCACCCTATCAAGCATACTAAGGCTGAGGCTGAGTAGTGCCTGACAATGTAGAGTCAATCATGTACTAGATCGTATATCGATATCATATCGAGCACATCATGCGTGCATACAATTCATTCATATATACGTGCATACATACTCCAAGAATAGAAGCCAGACGGACATTAGACTGACCAAATCACTGAGTAAGCAAGTACCAGACGGAATATACAGAAGAATGAATGTCAGACATGAACGTTGTCCCACCCGGGATTATCCATGGACAGAGCCGCGATGGATATCCAATCGTGTGCCCCAGCACAGAATGCGTAGAGGGCAAAACCGAAATCAATATGTACATGTAGATCAAATCATGTTGCAGAAATCACAGTCTTTTACTAGCCAACCTTATTCTAATTATTCAATATTTCTAACCATGCATGTTGATGTAGTTTTAAGTTATCCGATACACTGTTGTCTAGTGTTGCAGTGGAACATCGATGTGCATCGGAGTCCCTTAAACCAACACCCATGGGGAGGTGCTTAACACTGAACAACTCATACATGAATGTGTCACAGCCCTTAAGACCATTCATGCGATGTTCGTAGTCCATTGGGCAAGTCAAGGGTCGCGGTCATCCTTTAATGTGAAGGCCCTACTAGGTCACATACATACCTACCCTTTGATTGGAGGTCTTGGAATGACTTCCTCATAGAATTCACAAGCCACAGGGCCCGCGAAAATAGCCTAAAGGGTTCCTCAGTTATTGTGGAAGATAGAATCATAGGACTGAATGCAAGGTTCCAAGTGTACAGACCAATTCACAGGAAACAGGGCGTTACAGAACCGATCGGTCGGATAGGTGCCCGACCGGTCGAATTTCGCTCCTGTTACAGTAGTCTGGAGCTGTCCGATCGGTTGGCTCTGAAGCCCGACCGGTCGGATAGTCTGTTCTGATATAGAACGGACCTGTGGTTGAAACATTCTCGATCATGGAAACAGCCAAAATCAAGACCATCTCAAGGTAAAAGGGCTGTAATTTTCACAACACACATGCATAGGCAACACGAGACGAAGAAGAATCATATAATACCAACATGTGCTCAATCAAATCATGCTTATACTTACCTTACATGAAGCCTAACCCAAACTTGGTTGTCCTTAGCTCCAATTTGACGTTCAAACACTCTTTCATCCACTAGGCATGAGAGGAAAAGGAAGAACAAATGAGCACCAACCGTGTTGACGAGAAGAATAAGGGAAAGAAGAGAATCAAGCATATCTAAGTCACACGAAAGAGATGAAGACGAAGTGCTCTAATTTCCCCCTTCTAGCTTGACTTGCTTAAAGAGAAGAAGAGAGGAAAAATCGAGAGAAATAAAGAGAGGGAAGGAGCCAACGTGAAAAAGAAGAGAGTGAGGGAGAAGGTCGGTGGTCGTTGGCTTTTATAAGATAAAGATGAGGAAAAATTGCAGAAAGGTCCAAACATTCCCATAAATTGCAATTCAAGTCAAATGACGGTCCAACAGAAGTAAATGACATTTCTAGCATATGGGTCAGTTACGAAAGTTGACGAGCTCAATAAAATACACGTGTTGATGCCAAAATGATGCATAACTAACGACGTCTTATAGAATCTAAAATTACGAAAAAGGGCTTATGTCTATCTCACCAAGGTGAAACTCAGCCCAACTACCTATCTATGACCCGGAACAAAACCAAAATAACGTCAAAACATAATTAACAACCAATACGTTTATTAATTAGTCACTAAACGGGATTAAGTCGGCCGGGGTGTTACACTCTTTGAAAGTAAGAGCCTATTCATAAAAGAACTTAGCCAAATTCAAGGTGGTCAGATAAAACAACATTTTCTGTTGCCATCTCTTAAAATCAGCCCCTTTGAATTTTTCAAGCTTCTCCCCATGGTTTACAGAAACATGAGTCTAAACAGCAGGGGTAGGAAGAATAATAGCATTTGAAGATGCCATTCTAATGAACACAACAGTTTCACAAATTTTCCAATATAGAATTAATATTCAGAGTTAATATGAACAATCCTATAAGAAGGCTTAGAACTTTTTAAATAAAGTTTTATTTACACAACAAAGTTCTAAGAAACTTATTTGCAAAACACAGTTTGTATTTAAAAATAATAAAGTCAATTTAGGTTTTTTGAAATTCGAAATAGAATTGAGTAATCATAATAAAAAGATTTTCCAAAAAGAAAGTTTTGTCTTAAGATTGTTAGAGGACTTAGAGTCCTTTTGTGATTACATCAATTGTTCAAAAAATGCAGAAAAAACCACAACAGCATAAAAGGAACTTATAAATTTGAACTTACAGTAGGTGAGTCAGAATAAAATATTTTGACAATCAAGGCTAGTGTTTAACACTATGTCTTTAAAACAAAATTCGTCCCCGTTGTGGTGCTCACGATGTATGGACGTTTATCTCCCAGGATACAATGATCAGCACACAGTAGAAGTAGCATTACAATCTACAATGTCAGCGAACAGAACAGTGCTCTTGAACTTTCTCTCCACACAGATGACAGGATGTAAGAAGAAAAAATTATGCAGTGATCAATACATTTAAGATGGGCTATAAATAGGTGAACTGGTGCTATTCATGAATAATCAACAGTCACCAAGAACAAACATATCCATTCATCAAGAGGATGCGAAGAGAAAAGACACATCCATTCCATCAGGGATGCGAAGAGAAAAGACGCATCCATTCTAGAAGGATGCGAAAAGAAAAGACACATCCATTCTAAAAGGACACTGTGTCTTTTGACAAAAAGACATCTCCTTTGAAGAGCTTACAGGTTGGGCCCAAGATCCGACCCATATTGGATTATGGGCTTTTGACCCGACCCAACCCAACTTGATCTGACCTGCCTCATGGGAATTAATTTTTCATTCATATCTTAATAGCTTTTAATGAACAATGGTTTGCGTTTAATCTCTTCTTAGAAAAGAACACGTTAGCACTTGAACCTACCTCAAAAGATATGTGGGACCCACACTTATTATAATCCAAAGTTGCCAAAAAACCAAAGTTAAAACATATTTTTCCAACACTCATTTCTCCCTATACTTCTCTCTCCCTCGTCACCCCCCCTCTAGCCAGCGCCGAGCACAGGCCAAGGGAGGGCTCTCCTTCTCCCTCCCCTCCTTCTCTCTCTCCCTCTTCCTCTCCCTCACTCTTTTCCCTCTTTCCCTCTCCCCTTTCTTTCCTCCCTTCCCACTTTCTCTCCCTCCCCACTCTCCTCGCTGCACGAGACCAGCATCTCCCTGCAACAGCAAGGAGATTTGGTCTCCCGCTGCAGGGAGACCAAGATCTCCCTGCTGCGAGGAGATTTGGTCTCCTGCTGCGAGGAGACGCGATCTCTCTGCTGCTACGAGGAGACGCGATCTCCCTGCTGCTGCGGGGAGACGCCATTCTCCCTATAGCGAGGAGAGTGGGGAGGGAGAGAAAATGGGAAGGGAAAAACAAAAGGGGAGAGGGAAAGAGAAAATAGAGAGGGAAAAGAAAAGGGAGAGGGAGAGCCCTACGCTAACTGGTGCTCGTCGCCCACTATAGGGGGAGGTGAGGAAGGGGAAGAGAGAAGAGAGAAGGAGAAGTGTAAAGAGAAAAGGGGTAAAAGGTATTTTAAAATTTTTTAATTTATTTTTCATTATTTACCTGTGTAAAAAGAGTAAAAATAGGCGTACGAATAGAAGCTCCATTACTTTATCCACGTCAATGGGACTGTCGGTCTATGTCATCTTTTTTCTTCCTTTCTTTTTTTTATTACTTGCTTGTTTGTTTGGTTCACCAACTCCCCTCCAAATGGACTGTACCTACAACCAAAGACTATCCACCTCCAACCAAAGACTATCCCAAAGTGGCAAGTGCTTGCCTTTGGACGCTGGATGGCTTCAAAAGGCTGCAACTTCTCTGTTTTCAAGGCCTGTAGGAAAGTTCTGTTTTCCCCACTGAAGAAGTAATGTCCACTTTCTATTTGAAGTCGGCCTATGCCACCCTTTGAAGCAATTCCAACCAGAGCAAAAGTTTCTAAAATTTGAAAAAGAAATAGAATTTTATTACGGTGGGCCCCAAAATTATTATTGCATTACATTATAATTAATAAAAGAAGTTATGGACTAATTATTACATTTATGCTCTAAAAATATTAAAAGAAGATGAATTTAGATTGCTCTTACGAAAGACTAAAAAAAATTGTAAACTGCTTAATTTTAACATTTTTACTCATGAGCACATGATTTTAATCAAAAATTAAATTACTTTCATAGATCATAATATGAGGTTAACTTTTATAAAACAATCTTGATCTTTGGGGCATTGTTTAGAGCACAAATCCTTTCTAAAATCTTAATAAAACTATTAACCTTGATGGAACCTTTGACATGTAATTAATATAAAAAAAACTTTTAAGTGCCTCTATTTATAACATCCGGAAATTTATTACTAAGGAACTAAATTAGATTTAATTTAATCTAAAATTTGAAGTAAAAATATTAAAAATGCAAAAATTGATAATAAATTAAATGAGCTGTGGTGATTATGATTTTTTAACTTTGAGAGGATTAAGATGCTAGGTTCAATAATAGGCAAGAAAAAGAAAAAATAAAAGGAAAATATTACAACTTAATGATACTTTATTAGCGATTTGATGAGTTATCGTTTTTATGAGTAAAAGACCAAAATCCCCTTTTATGTGTTTGTTCCATTCTTTACTAAGAGAGAAAAAGAGATTGTTGAGGTTCAACAAGAAAAAAATAAAAGTTGAGAAGGAACAAAAGGATAGTATCAAAACACATCTATTCATATCATTCCGCCGATTAAAGGGAAGCAATAAGTTGAGAGGGAACAATTGCCCCCTCTCACCTCTACCCGGCTCCATCCTTGAATCTCCCACTTAACATGCTTTTAACGGGTGTTTAGATAAACACAGCATATAATATTAATAAAATTGGGTATTGTAAGATTTTATTATTTCAGAATAAAATAGTATCATATTATAAGTGATGATGTTTGGTAGCATATTGAAAAATTCATTTCCTAGATATTTGCTCCAACAGGGATGTAGAGAAGAATGAAATATTACAATTTTTAGTAGAAAGTTATATATTACTGCATACGTTCTAAGTTAGCCAAATATCTAATTTTTAGGCAGGAAATGTCTATCATAATATAACATATAATATCACATAATCTTTCAAAATAACTTGTTACCAAACACCTCATAATCAACTTTTTTCTAGGTGCAGGGCTACCATCCCCCTCCAGCTGGGCCCTTTCAAGGACTTTGACAGTTCAGCTATTGGCTTAGGACTGCTACTTTGCTTTGTTGCACCATTTCTCATTCATCAGGTTAGATTTTCTTTGTTGAATTTATCAATATATATATATATATATAGGAGAAAAAAGAGGACACTCTAGAGAAAGAAGTTGAAAACAGTGAGGTTATGTCATCCTAATTCGAGTGTTTTATTTATTTTTTTATGGCTGTGCATGTTGAGCCAGTTAATGATCAGATCCAGGTGCAATTAAGTCCATATCTTAATACCTATACACAAATGTATGATATAAAGTTATCATACTCAAAACTCAGGTTGTATCCAAGTTCAATTTGGCCCAACTGGGTTTGTTTAGGCCCTATAAATCAGACTTGTGTTAGGAACTATTACATAAAATCCCGATCAGGTCTGGTTCTAGGTACACCAACCTATTGAGACTGATTAACCATATGCCTTTTGGATGTGCACCGACAATTTATTTTTTAGGACTGAATGTTCTAATTTTTTTAAACCTATTTTTATGCTCTTTCCTTTGAATAATATGTTCTTTTCAAAATATAGAAATATTTTATCTTATTCTAAACCATTTTGCAATACTGAGGTAGGGCTATAATGCAGCACTAGTATGATGCAAAGGCCCATTTTGATACATGATGGGCCCACTTTTTAAAAATCCCAGCCATTCTTCATAAGACCCTTAATATTCATTGAATCTAAGTTTTCACTAGTCCGACCATCTAGATTGATCACATATGAGTGTCTTCCTCCATTTATAATCCAACAAGAGAATAATAAAACAAATTTATCATGTGCTTAAGATAGAGTTTAATCTAATAATAGGAATATTACATATTTAAATAATAAATTATAAGATGATCATTACAAAAGGTCTTAAGACTCATAGATGACTCCTATTATAAAAAGGTGGGTCCCATCATATATTAAAATGGGGGTGTTGCTTGTGCTGCAGGGTAGCACCGCCTTACAAAAGATACCGAAATAGAATATAAAGCTGGCGGTATGCATGGATATGGCAATGGCTTCCATAAGTATACATTTAAACAATCAGGATGGGAGACCTCAACCATCAATGCATGTGCATGGTCCCACACTTGAACTAATAACTGCAACGAAATTAGTTTTTAGTCCAACAATTGAACTAACAACTGCAACAAAATAAATTTTCGGTCCCACTAACCTTGCTCTCGTTAGAACTTAGAAGAACCACTCAAAAGTAACATGCTTTATGAAAGAGAGAGAGAGAGATTTGTTTATATATTTATTTGGCTGAGAGATTTGTTAACTGCTGATCACTAAAGAAAGGTGTTGGAGTAGCGATTCATTCTACTTTCGGAGAATAACAAGTTTTCTTTAGGAGTGCTTGGATCTAGAGGGGACAGCCATGCCAGGCAACATTAATTTTATTATTTTTATTAAAGAATTATTAGAAGGAAGAATATTATTTTTAGTGATGAAAAATTAGATTTACGTTCTTTTTCTACCGCTTTGAGAAGAAAACATTTATTTTGCTTTTTTTTTCACAATCTAGTGAAGCTAAGAGTTACTTTTCTCCTCTGAAATAAAAACAAATACAGAAACAGGTGCTACTCTATGGAGAAGCAAGGGCAGAGCTAGGGGGACTAGCACAGGCCATGGCCCCTCTTTATTTTTCTTAGGCCATCGTTTTAATGTTAATCCCATGGATGACCCCTCCAATATTATAAAAATTAAATACTAGGAATATTATTTTTGTTTTAAAAAAAGGGATAAATAATAGCTAATTTTAGGAAAAAATTGGATGACAAAAGAAAGGGAACGGAAATGAGGAAACAGAAAAGAAAATAAAATAAAAGAAAGCATTAGGAATTGATGAGAAACTATTTTTTAAATTGAGAGTCATCGTCGCCCATCACATACATGGATTTAAGATCATAATAGTTTAATTATAGAGAGGCGGAGAGCTTGAATTGTTAAAGCTTAGAAGCTGTGAAAGGGTTTGAAGTTGTTGCTTCATCATAGGTGTGAGAAGGATGGTTAACATTAGCAACCATTTTTTCACTTTATGCGTTTACAATAATAACTAATACTCTATGCATCATTTTTTATTTTTAGTCTTGAAGCTCATACTTAAAATCTAACTTATTCAGAATTACTTCATATTTATGTTATACTAGTAGAAAAAAACTTTAAATTGATTGCAATTATATTCACCATAGATAGAGAAATTATTTATTTTGTTAATATTTAACTTTTATTGTTAATAAAGATTAAATGGTTTGAATTTTAAATATTGGTCATTACAATAGATTTTCTCATATAAAAGTATGTATAAACTAGAGTAAAAAACTAATACCCACTCTAAGAATGTCTTCTTTTGCCTTATGCATTTACAATTGCTCAAAATCACATCCTGATTATATTGTATTATTATGAGAAATTTTAATCAAATTGGAATTATATCACCGTAAAGAAACTCCACCCCTCCCGCCCCCTCTCCACACAACTCTAGAAAATTTCTGGTTGGCCTTGTGGAGAAGAGATTTTATTTGCACTTTCTTGATTTTGTTTTTTTGCTTGAGATTTTATTTTTACTTTCTTTTGTTTTCTTGATAGTCTGTTGGGTTGATAGCGTAATTTTCGGTGAGTAATTCATAAGAATGTGATGAGATGGTTTTAGGTGAAAGTTGGTGAGGGACATGAATCATGGGTTTAGGTGGGTAAGTCCTTGTTGCTTGCATCATAACATCGTATTTCTTAAAACCCCCTTTTTGCTCTAATGTTTTTATTCTTTCTTTTGATGGCTATTTGTGATTTTATTTTCTTCCAAATAACTCTCGTTTCATACAAAATGAATAGAATTTGGCATGGTTGAGAAAAAACCCAAATTAAAAAAAAAAAGGTGCAATTGTTAAAAAGAAAGCAAGCTAGAGACAAGTTTTGTCTAAAATCTCCCATCCGATGAATCATATAAGGAGAACTACTTTACATGTTTGGTATACTAAAAAGGCCTCTGGTCATTTCTCACTATTTCTTTAGTAATGATATTGTTGCTACTCATCTATTATGTTTGGTCATGTAAAAGAAAGGGTATATCTTTTACTCAAATAAAAGTGAAGGACGCGTGAGAAGGCCTTTATTATCACAAAGAAATTATAATGGCCCTTTAGGTGCATTAGACATCTATAAAAGATTTTTTCAGCAATTTCATCATTAGAGTATCTCATTTATTATTTGTTATTATCATCATCATCTTTTTCCTTTGCCCATATGAAAATTTTGAAGTTCGGCCCTTGGCCTTTTAAAGGGCAAAAAAGACACAGGTCTAATCAGTTTTGGTTGTCTCGATGGCAATAAAATCAGACTCAATGTGGATGCGGCCCTTCGATCGATGCCCCTTTGATTAATGCAATGCATAGTTTTGAATGATCTAATTTCACTTCACTCGTTAAGTGAGTTGGTGTTGTTTGTCTAAATGACTTAGTGAGAGACCCAGCTATATGCACTTAGAAAAAGAACTCATCAATATGGCATGTTTTTCTACGTATGGTGGACTTACTTCTTAAGTATATCGGGCTTTCTCTTGGGTCTTAGTCCCTTTTGGTTGGATTACCCCAAAAAATAAAAAACAAAATAAAGGCACCAAATCAACCAAATTTTTTTTTGTTTGAAATAAATTATTTGAATCTTGCGAATTGATCAAATGCATGCAATGGCTGCTAGAGCCATGTCATGCATTTAAATAAAAGGTTAATTTTAATATTTAAAAAGAAATTAAGAAAAAAATTACTACAAAATACTTTAAAATGGCTAAATGTCCTTAATTGAAAAACTTACTGAAAAACTAAAAAAAAAAATGTAACACAGTATTTAAAAATCTTCAAAAAAAAAAAACCTAAAATTTTTTATTTTATAAATATCCTTTTTAAAGTTTATAGGATTCGTAAATAGGTTCTTGTAATTTTAGTATTTAGAAATATGCCTATGCAATTTCACTGTAATGCTCAAAATAAATATTTCTAAAATGGGCACCACACTTTTAGTCTGTTTTCCGTGAAGTACTCGAGACGAAACAGAAAACTGAATCTACCTCGAAGTTACCTCGAAGCTTCTTCAGAAGCATCGCCAGCGACACAGAGAGAGAGAGAGAGAGAGATAACGCGCGAAGTCCTGCAAACAGCATCCGCAATAACGCGAAAACGTAGTTCTTGTGTTCCCTTCGCAACGCTTTATTCGCATTCGATATCATCCCTTGTTTGCTTTTTCTTGCATTTTGAGTTTTGGGTGGTGTTTAGGGTTTTGGCTGACTGCCGGCGTCATCTCTCCTGCGAAAACAGTGCACCGATGATTCCGTCCGCCCAAAACCACGCCTCGGCGTCCTCCTCCATGGAGACGACGCGGCGCCGGGGAGACGAGGAGCAAGGAGGAGGCGTGATCAACCTGTGCGACTCTGGAGACGACCCCTTCAGCATCCCTCTCCCGAAGAAGGCGTCGATCGAGCGTCTCAAGAAGTGGAGGGTATGTGAATCAATCGCATTGCATTCTTTCCTTCTTTGTCGCTTTGGGTGTGCATCTGCTCATCAACACAATCTTAATCTCGTATTATGGACTTTGTTATTGATGATAGTGCTGTTTCTGGGTTTGTTTGCAATCTATAACATTCATATAGATTTGGGCTTTTTTTTTTGGGGGGGGTACTGTGTTGTTGATGACACTATGGTGTTTTAGACTGTGTCGGTTGTTGTTGTTATTGTCAGCAATTTATGTTGTCTTGGTTGTTGAATCATAAGGTTTGTGTTTGATTGACAATGAGCAGCGAGAATATCGCGTATTAGGTTATCTTCTTCTTTCCTGCGATGGGAGAGCTTCTTCTCTATCGCCCGTGGAGGGGAGTTTGGTGTGAAGCTATTATCAAGGCGAAAGTTGGACTTACCCCTCCAACCTTCATCTATAGTCTAGTGTCTCGATCTTCGCCTGTTCTGTGCACCTGGTACCCCACTTTGCGTTTTGAGGAAATTTACACTCCATGGTAGAAGCACCAAAGGAGAATGAGAAATGTTGCATATGAACGTAAAACCATTGAAGCATACTTGCTTTTTGTAGCTTCTGAAAATAAATATTTCATTGTGAATAGAGGCAACCAAATGCAGGCTAAATATTCCTGCAACTGATGATTTTGAAAAATGATCTCTATTTTTTTCTATTTGCCGATCGGTCATGATGGTTTATGCCTATGGTTTACTCCACTGGGTCTTGGGTTCGAAATGTGGCACCAACAGAAAAAAAATCTTTTTTTTTAAATGCTCCCAGTAGACAAGAAAATCTTAGAGTTAGAGCCATTATCCATTTGTGGTTGAACGTGGGTCAAAAACAACTGGCACAATGGTTTTGGCAATGGCAAGAGTTGGTGCGAGGATTTAAGGGTAAATAAGAAACCATGTAGTCCTTAAAGTTCAAATATATTAAATGTTCCAAAGGACAGCATTCATGTCACAAATATATTAAATATGTTGGTGATATTAACTTAGTCTGAATTGAATCCCGTAACTATTTCATGTCATCTTTGTTGGCTATATGGAACAATTCACTCATTTTTAATGGTGTCCCGTCACAATTATATTTGACATCTAGATTTATTTGGGTATCCACCCATTGGACTTATATTATTGAAGCAAGAGGAGTGGTTCCTGTATACATTTTTATTGATATAATAAAGAAATTCTTTCACAGTGTACTGTACTTTGAACCAGAGGATTGTCAGTTTTTAGTGTTCTGTTGTTATCTATTGTTTTTAGAAGTCCATGCCTTCTGTGTTTGTTATTGGTATGTACTTAAAACTTACTGTCACGATTCCTTAAAGATGACTTTTAATTTTCTATTGTTTCTTATCTGAAATGTTCTAATAATTTTATTACTTTCAATTTTTATGTTTGGTGATACTGTCAGTTCCTGTTTGCATTCACTAATTTGCCCTGTGTGAATTCTTTGTCCCTACAGCAAGCAACACTTGTGTTAAATGCTTCTCGTCGTTTTCGCTACACTTTGGATTTGAAAAAGTTGGAAGAAAAAGAAGAAATTAGACGGAAGATTAGGGCACATGCTCAAGCTGTTCGAGTAATAATTTTTCTTAAGCAAATAAGCAGGAGTTCCTCATCCAAATTGTATCTTTGGTTTCCTTTCTTTCTATCCTGTTATTTTTCTGAAATTTTAATTTGGTCTTCTTATTGTATAGGCAGCATTACTTTTCAAGGAGGCTGCGGAAAATCTATTAGATGGTATGTCATTCTCTTTATTACAATTATTATTATTATTATTATTATCATTTTTAAATAGTGACTGTATTAATGAAAAAACTGTACAGTATAGGAGAAGTATGTCATCCTCTTTAATTTTATGTGCTACCGCCTACTATTGAGTTACAACTGGAAGTGCAAGCTTGTTTGTTTGCGTGGGTTAACAATGAAATGGTTCCTTAGGGTCGTCTTTTCTTTTTCTTTTTTCCCCTGTCACAGTTAATAGGTATCAACTCCATTTGAATACTTGATATAGGTATTGACTTTGTTCATATACTTGGTAGGTAATTAGGTATTGATTTCATTCAAGTTGAATGACACAATATGCGAGAAGTATAACCATATGCGCGTACGAGGTTTCGCAGGCACTACCTGAAGGCCCTCTCCTACATTACTTTATAACTTGCTAAAGGCTCTTCTAAAAATAGAGGAAAAAAAGAAAACTATGCTAAGGGCTCTACAACCTACAACCTAAAAGTATCTCACTAAAAAAAAAGAGGGCGGCCTAGTGCATGAGGCTCCCACATAGTGGGATCTGGGGAGGGCAAGATGTATGTAGCCTTACCTTCATTTTGAAGAGGTTGTTTCCGTGACTTGAACCCGCGTCCTCCAGGACGCCATAGGTAAGTCTTTACCGTTGGGCCAAGCCGCCATTCTCTAAAAGTATTTCACTCAAATAAGGCAAAAAAAAAAAAAAAAAAAAAAAAAAAACCTAAGTCTCTTGTTCCAAAACATAGGTCCTCTCTTTTGCTTTTCGCTTGACATGTATAAATGAAGCATCATTGATGAACTCAACTCCCACCACTACCTATCCCAAATTATGTTAAGGTTGGCTACATGAATTCTATTTCTCTATTATGATCCTTCCTGAACCAAACCTCCATATTTGTTGCACTTCTTTCGATCTATTCCCAGGGCCTGTTCTTTTACTAAAACTCAAAGAATTCATGTATAGAGAATTTGTAATTCTTCACAAGTTGTCTCTAGGGTGGAATTCTTGAATCCTCTTGTTGGCTAGAGAACCCAGAAATGCTCAAGGGGTTTGGAATTTGCAAATTTTAAAGGATAAAAGTGACTTATCAAGTGGTTGGAATTTAGAGTTCTAGCAAAGAAACATGGAGTTTGGAAATGCCAAGGGGATAAATTAAGCTTCAACTCTTGTTTAACGCTTTATGAAAAAAAAAAAAACAATGAAATGATGGTAGAGTTGTTTGTACATGTTTTTCAGGGCAAAAATACATCAATTGATAATATGGTCACTTGGTTGACAATATCTTCGCTTGGTCGACAACATCATTCTCTTGTGACTTCTTTTCTTCTTTTCTGATGGTTTTAGGTTTTGATCTTCTTCGGCTCATTCCATGCCCACCCAATGTCTAAAAAGATTGAAGAAAATGCTCTTGCATGTTCTGCACTAGTATCTATTCCTTTCTATAGGACAAAACCCTATCTTTTCTACTTTTTCCTAGTCTTCTTCGTGCTATATATCATTCTCCTCATCTTCTTCAGAATCCTCAAATGAGGTTTTCTTGAAATCTCTCACCCAAATGTCTGTGGAAAGCATGGCGAGAGAGACAACCAAGTCCTCTTTTAAAAACAATCAATATGTATCGGTAACAAACAACATCCAAACACCATCTATATCCAACCAAGATTCTATCACATCCTATAACATAGATAATAGCAATACCTACTTTTCAAAAAACGGGGAAAAGGGGTACTAAACAAAGTAGATGAAATCCACATAAAGTTGAGCCAAAAAAAAAAAAAAAAACCTTGATCCAATCACAACAACCCATCATAGGAAATCAATCAAAGCGCGGGTCAACCAACGAAGAAGAGAAAAAAAGAAAAAAGTTGCATGAAGTTAATGAGATCATCAACCAACTTGATATCGTCAACTAAGTTGATGATGTCATCAATTTGGGTATTTTCTTAAAAATTCTGAAACTTTTTTATGATGTCATCATGAATTCTTTCCTGAATTCTTCTAAGAAACATGGCCTTTCTACGATCCTACCCCTTTTCCTTGGTGGGCTGTCAACTTGCATAATTTTCTTAAAATTGAATTCAATCTGCTTGGTTCCCTTTCCTTCTTCAGCTACCTTATCACATTTCTTGAATCTCCTTCAACAATCGATCGAGATCCTTTTTTTTTCTTCCAGATATTCAATACCTCTTCAATTCCTAGCGTGGATGAAAAAATCAGCCAAGTCCGAGTCAGGCCATAGAAATGCAACAGAAAGTAAGAATAAATAAAGAAAACATAGTTTTTTTTTGTAAGATTACTTTTTCTTAGAGAGAGAAAGAGAGAGAGAGCAGTATAAAAGTAAAAAGAAAGGGTTTCAGTAGAGAGAGAGAGATATGCTGCACCTTTGCTTTCTTCTCTGCTCTTCTCTATTGCTGCTCTCTCTTTTTTATTTATTTTTCCTTTTCTCGTCCTCTCTTTTCCACCTCACCTACGCACAATTTTTTTTTATTTTTTATTTCAGTTGGTTGGGACTAGGGTTGCAGCTCCTTTGTTAAACTTTTAATTGTTTTCTTATAATTTTTCTGGGGTTGAGTCCCATGCGACTAGCCTAAGTTGGGCGAATCAACTTGGACTTGGCCCTAGCCAACCTGGGTCTTGAGTCTATTTTTAATCCATTGGACTTTTGTAGATCCACTAGGCCATATATGATAGCCAAGAATTCTCTTCTGTGTGGGACTTGTTTATCCGTTAACATCCAGATCAATGTGAAATTTCATCCTTCATGTGTTAGTAGAATCCCATTTGTTTTCTCTAAGCTTAATAACATTACAATTTTCTTATAAATATAAGCCCCTGAAGATGTTTTTTTATGAGCATCATATAATTGGTAAAAGTTTTATTAGAAGGTTGCTGTACACATCCGATTTTTTGCTACAAATATGCTAGCCTTGTTGTGCTTTTATTTGTAATTAAAGACCCTTACATTCCCACCTTGGAGTTTGCATGGGTTTGCTCCCCATGTCATGTTTGACACTTGCCTTAGATTTGCCTGATGTGCATTTTTGTGGGTTTAGTGGGTGCCACCTATGGCAATAGTTTCGAATAGTCCTGCTGGGTCGAAGACCTTTGGGATATCCATGTCATTAAAAAAAAAAGAAAAAAAAGACCCTAACGTATCTTTCGTTCCATGGGGACAACAAATTTGCCTAGGTTTTCATCTGAGATATTTATTGTTTGTTTTTATTGTTATTTCTTGAAATGTAACATCACTTGAACCTGCAACCTTATCACCTTCCAACTGTGCTACAGGTATCCATTGAAATGGTCAATTTTTAATAGAACCAATTGCTCCCATGACACTCTAAACAAAAGGTCAAATAATACCTTTTGGTTTCATTTTTGTATGTGCTTAAATGTACCAAGGAGATGCATTTGGTGGAGCTATTCTCATGCTGTAGGTTATCAGTAGCATAGTTAATTTGACAGTCTAGGCCTCAAACTGTGGAGTATTTGAATTGAACAATTTGCACTTTGATTGACCGGTGTTTGCCTATAAAAGTGCCCAATTCGAAGCAGCTTGATGCACAAGAAAATTAGAAAATTAAAGGTTGATTAGATGACAAAATTGGAAAAAGATTTAAGGCTATCTATTATTCTCAGTTTTGGTCTTTTTTTTTTAAAGATAATGCTGATATATTAATTTGAGAAATTAGCACAATAAAGTTTGCTTATATCCATTATATAAAGGTGTCTGTAGATGAGAAGTATACCAAGCACCACCGGACAAGAGCTACGCAGTAATGGCATTTAAATTACATAACCGACCTACCCCTTGTTTGGCTAAAGTGTTAGCCATCCCATTAGTGCTCCTACTAACATGTTGGAAAAGAAACGCAAAACCCTGTGGTTAACTCGTCAATCTCATTGAAGTAGAAGTGCATCTTCTAAGGCCCTTTTGAGGGTTTTTACCCAAGATACAACATTGATAGAGTTACATTCCTGATGCAGGACAGACCCATGGTCCCCCATGGGTCAATCCGCCATTGGGCCCAGCCCATCCATCTTAACTTGTCCTTCAGGCTAGCCCACCTACTAGCCCATTAGCTTATATTTATTTTATATTATTTAGGGTTGTATGTATGATTTATGTCTTTTAGTTTATTTAAATTTAGATGTTTTAATCCCGGCCATCGATGTATTGAATTGTGTAGGTTATTTCTAGGTTATTTTGTTTTCCTACATAAGCATTGTAAAGCCTTTTGTCTCCTCAGTTGATGATTAGTGAAAATCTTTATCGAGTGATTTTGGGGTTTCTGAGTTTTCTTTACAGTTGATGATTGAAGGGTGTTCCAAAATGAGGTGTCTGATATATTTCTAATCAGCTCCTTTTGTATGCTTATAGGAACAATTTTGATTGCATAAATTGTCTCTTTTCTTTTTATTTTGTGGGTATGAGGTCATAACTTTGTAATGTTTTCCTTAAGCGTAATGTTTTCTTTCTCCTTTTGTCACTAGTTACTCCTAAAGGGTTACCTCCGGCCCCAAGTGGTGATTACAGGATTGGAACTCGGCAACTCACAACGATCACTAGGGATCATGACTTTTCTACTCTAGAACAATATGGGGGGGCAAGTCTACTCTGCATCTCAACTTAATGTTTATGTTGTTTGTCTCATTGATTTCTTATCTATATCAGTTTCCTGAATGCCTAGTGTAATTAACTAATTATGCCATTACATCAGGTCAAAGGGCTAGCATCATTATTAAAAACAGATTTAGAGAAGGGAATTGGAGGAGAGGATAGTGAATTAGTGCATCGTCGAAGTGTATTTGGTTCAAATAATTACCCTCGGAAAAAAGGGCGAAGTTTTTGGGTATTCTTAGCCTCTTGGTTTTTTCCCTGATCATTGTCTTAAATGGATGACTTAATTAGTTATGACTTTGTGCGTTGTAGGTTTTCCTTTGGGAATCTTGGCAAGATGTGACCCTTATTATCCTAATGATAGCTGCTGTACTATCTCTGGCATTGGGCATAAAGACCGAGGTGAGCTTACTCTTGTCTACATGAGAAATCTTCCAATTTATTACCTTGAATTTTGCACCATGGGACCCACTTTGCAATAGAAACTGTTCAATTCGGTGATGAGTCTGAAGGCTATTTTGAATTCTGATTAAATGATATTCACATTTCAATTTTGATCACACCAAATGATTTATGCCCCCACCTATATGGTGAGGTGAGAATTATGATCTAATTGTTTTGTTTTCAGTCGTGTGCATGGTTGTGTTTGAATATAACTGAATAAATTGACAAGTGCCCATAGTGCAGTTGAAGATTCTTGTTGCGGTTTGATTCATGCTACCTATGAAAAATTTATAGCCATGTAACTTGCTACATAAAATGTTGCTCTCTGACTCTGCTATATATATCCCTCTCTCTCTCTCTCTCTCTATATATATATATGCATGCAAATGCACACTTGATGTTGCTAGTGGGCCTTTGATGGGCCCAGGACTGAATACCTTAGATTTTGGGCCATTTGAAATCAAATCAGGCTGACTTTTGTTCCAGTCTTTATCCATTCATAGTCCTTTCCATTTGATGCAGCCTAGGAGAAGCCAACTCCAGACTAGGGCCATTGGGTCTTGTTGGGAAGCCCTTATTGAATGTGTCTGGCTGTTTTATACCTTGCTGCATGTGCCAAGCTGCCAGTCGCTGAGCCCATTTGGCAGGCCCTTATGGGACCTGTTGGGGCCATGTATTACAAACTGGCCTGGCAGACCAGCCCATTGCTGTGTTTGGTTAAGTTCTTATGTTTTTAAACAATCACTTGATATTCTGTGTAGTAATTGTCTCTCTCTTCTATTTAGAACAAGTGCACGGTATTAGAACATCTTTTAGCATGTACAGCCTGGATTCATTCTAGGGCTCCGTTAGCATGAATATCTTTGTAAAAGCAACAATAAAGTGGACTGCGAGCACTTTTTTGGCTGGATTTCTTATTCAACGTTTGACAGTCCCCTTACAGGATGTCTGATTGCTAGTAGGGTTTGAAGTGGTATGCATTTTCTATGCAAACTACTGTGCTCTTTTTTTTTTTTTTTTTTAAATGAATCTGATTGGCATAACATATATGATGCTTTGATAGTTCTGAATTTTGATCTCTCTCCTCTTTTTAATCACTGGTAGTTCAGAGGGGAGGCACCTCTCCTCCACGAACACAACTAGGGATTGATCACTGGTTGTAGCACTTTTCTCTCCTCTTTAAGGAATTGATGTTCATTTAGTATTACTTTTGCCATTTGTGTCTACCTTTTGTACATTGTTGGAATTCTATTTATTTGTGAGTGGCTCTCCTAGTTATACTTGAAATTACCTTTTTTTTTTTTTTTGCGTTGCCGACTCTTCTCCTGTAGCAATTTTCTTTTCTAATTATCATCTGTATTTTAAACTAAGACTCTGATTCTTTGATCTTTGGGAATCTTTCAGGGCATTAAAGAAGGATGGTATGATGGAGGTAGCATTGCCTTTGCTGTTATTCTTGTTATAGTCGTTACAGGTATGGATTTAGAAAGAAGAATTAATTTATTAATTTATATGTGTGTTTGGGTGGTACTAGTGTTCATCAGCTGGGCTGGGACAGTCCAAAGCTTGTCTACCCAATCCCACTATCTTGAATCATGAGTCTTAAACTCAGTGCATTTGCAAAGTATATGCCCCCTCTTTCTAATTATGGGTGTTTTTTTAAACCAAGAGGAGAAAGAAGAAAATGTGAGGTACCACTAAAGACTGACCAGTGCTCTTCGCATTCATAGTCCTTTTTACTCATGCATAGAACTCAGTAAATGGGATACAAGTCCATCTTCCTTTTCCATTTGTTTTACATGTTTTACACCAATCTAAGATTTCTTCCACTTCTAAAAAACCACCTCGAAAAGCCCAAGTCATCAATGAAATATCCATCAAATATCTATTCTTTCCAGGCTTGCAGCAATCTATTGATCATGAGAGCTTGCAATTATGAAAAAGGCATATTGCTTTGTTATCTCTATTTCTAAAAGTCAAAAAGCAAACCCTTCTTGCAGGTCATTCTGACTGTTGGTCTCCTTTATGTTGATTTAAGGGGGGTGTTGGGAATTTTAAGTTGTTGTGGAAAGTGTTTTGGGAATGGGAAGTGGAAGGGAACCTGGGAATAAATAAGCACTTATTGTGAATAAATGAGTAGATGGCTTGGAGAGCGGGGGGGGGGGGGGGGGGGGGGAAGGACTGGGCTGGGCTATTGTGGGTGGGGGGTGACACATGGAAAAGTAATGGTGTTTATGGGCTGGGACTTGGCTGGGTTATTGTGGGTTGGGGGTGACATGTGGAAAAGTAGTGGTGTTCGTGCGCTGGGCAGGGTTATTGTGGGTTGGGGGTGACACATGGAAAAGTAGTGGTGTTCATGGGCTGGGTTGGGGCAGTCAAAAGCGTGACCAAGGCTGTACTTCTTAATAATGAGGCCTGACCAACCCCTCTGCCCCAAATAATGGTGCCCAACCTAGCACATTTGCAATGTACATTCCTCCTGCTATGTATGTAGGGAGTTCCCTTTTTGTTTGTCTTAATTTTTTTTTTATGGTTTCTAACAAAATTCTTATCAATAGTCTATTTTATGGCCATTATTTTCCATAAAGTTCCTTAGTGTGTGACAAGAAAGAAGAGATCATTGCTTCTTGGAGGACTACACTGTGGATGAGAAGCAGTCAACAAAGTCCATGATTGAGATTGTTAAATCCAAATCGTTATACATAGGCCTAGGCCGGTGCATTTGCCCATGAGGGGAGAAATTATGCCCTGATCCAGCCCATTGGCTTCAAGACTGCCAAAATCCAATGGGATGTGAGTGGTGCTTTGGTTGGGCTTAGTGGCACAGCCACGATCCACGATCGAGAAAAAAGACCAATTTCCCAAAGGATTGATCAAATCCAAAATGATTCCATCCCTAAGACACAATCATAACCATGAAACAACCTATAATTGGGGAAAAACCAGCTAGGAATTTTATTAATCAAATAAGCATAACCAACTACAATGAGGTTTCTCTTATTTATAGAGTAATAAACCTAATTCTTGGTAACCAAAACTTATTAATTAAAACAAGAAACATCCTAATCCTATTTAAGGAAGAAATAATAATTAGTAGTAGGATCAAAATGGAAGATGCCACTCTTAGCCACTTGGGCCTGTCGCTGAACCTAGTGGATCGGGTTGACCTGTGGGTCAATGTTTGGGCTTAGTTGCCTATTTGGGCCGGGTCCGTACTATATCAACTATTCCCGGCTTGGAAAGACTCTACTTCGACGAGTTTGCCAACTTGAGAATGCCATGAAGAATTTGACCACAAGGTGGCTTTTGATCCGCATTTGCAAGACATGACGTGAAAGCTTGTTGAGTCCTTTCCTTCACGTAAAAGTATGCTGGATGTGTCTCACCTTTGAATGTATGAATGTAGCTCGGATATGTGAACGGGCCAGTAGATGCTTCAATTGTTGGCTTTCAGATATCTATGTTTGATTCCCCAAAGATGAAGTCAATGTGGGGGACTCCAACAACTTGATCTTTATGCGAAACCACAGGAACAATTGATTTGATTTCCGGTGACCTAATGTGATATGCTAGAAGTAGAGTTACAAGTAGTTCTCTTGGAGGTTCAATGTCCTTGCTAAGCTGATCAAAGGCTTGAATGTGTGCTTGGTTTTGTTCTTCCTCTCCCTTTTGGGGCTCTTGATTAACACTATTTTGAATAGATTCTTGTTCTGAAATTTTCAATCAACTTTGCTTTGTTGTTGCATCCTTAATTTCAGCTGTCATGGTTGGCATTTCCTTTTGTGCAATCATGATGTCAATTACTTCTTTTGGCTCTTCCTTTGATTCTTTGGTGGAAGGTGATGATGTAGGAGGAGTGCCTTGTGTGATGAGAATGGAGTTTTTAGAGGCCTCCATTGTATTCGTCTTCTATTCCGATTAAAAGTGTAAGTATTATCTGCATGGTCGGTGATAACCTTAAGACCACGGAGCTATGGACGACCAAGTAAGATTTAGGCAACATTCTTTGATAACATCACACTTAACATTGTCTTTATAAGAACCAAGCTTGATTGGAACATTACATTGTCGGCTTACGAGAATAGCAGAATCATCTACCCATGTAACTCGATGAGGCTTCGGGTACTTTGTAGTTGTCAATTGCAATTTATCAACTGCTTCATTAGATATGACATTCATAGTATTGCCACCGTCAATAATGACATTATAGTGTCTACCTTTGCAATTTACTCGTGTCCAAAAGATAGGAGGTAGATTCTCATCATCATCATTTTTGAATTATCCGCAACTAACAGACGCCGATTAAGGAAAATTTAAGGACTTTGGTCATCAGGGTTTGAAATTTCAAATGGTGTTTCGGACTAAGGTTGCATGCGAAACCATCTAAGGACACGTTGAACATGAAGGGCTTCCAAGTATGCCTCATGACTGGTTTTGCAATAATTCATATTCTCCAAGATATCTGTTCTCAAGCCTCTTATAGAATGAACCAAATCATGTATCCAATCCTCCTATAGGCACATATATCTTGCCACTCCCAAAATTGGCAAGTATATTCATCAACTAACGAGTTCTTTTTCTTCAAATTAAGAAATTGCTCAACAGTTCTCTTTCTTCAAATTAAGAAATTGCTCAAAAGAGAACTCATTTTCAAAATACCAATCTCCATATGTGTATTGATACAAATATTGTTGAATTTCAATGGAGTTTCCAAAAAATTGTGCGATGAGTTGGCCTTTGAACATCAAGGATGGAGATGGAGCAAGTAGAAATCTGTGCCTTGGCTTGGCTCTTTGATGGGTCCACTACTTTATTTTTAGGCTCTAGATTTGGGCTTGGGTCAGGTTGACCTAGTATAGGCCTTCACAAGAATCAGACTCAACTGTAATTGGGATTCAGGTCAAACTTGGGTTAAAACCGGGGCCAAAGTTTAGGCTCAAATGCTTAATGAAAAGAGAAAGCAGAGAAAAAAGTTATTTGGCAGGAGTGTCCTTCCCCTTCTCGACTGACGTGCAAAAAGAAAAGAGAGAAGATGGAGTGCTTATCTGGATAGATTGCAACGAGTGAGAAGGAGGGGAAGGTTGTTATTGAAGGCAATGGTGCTTTGGTGTTGCAGTTTGCTATGTGACAAGGAGCTACGTTGTTGCTGCGGTCCCTTGGTGCCAGGTATGCCCATCGAGTCTCTTTCTGCTTCCTTTCCTGTTGCTCTTTTTTTTCCTGCTGGGTTGGGTTTCTATGGGCAGTAGAGGTGGTCGGCTGGGTGTGGGCAAACTTTTTTTTTTTTTATTTTTTTTTTCTGTTTTCTTTTTTGTAATGACAGAGTGGGCATAGAAGGAGGTGGGGTTTAGGTTGTGTTAAGGGTTTTTAGGATTTGGTGATTTTGAAGGGAAAATCTTGGATTAGGTTCTGTGAGGGTTGGTGGGGAGGGTTTGGCGTCTTATTGGGTTTTGGATGAAGGGCTTGGGGACATCGATGGTGGTTTCAAGATGGTGATCAGTGGTGTCGGATGGGGTCAGGGAGTAGTGGGGTTCGATTCGGGCCTGAGTTTTTTGCGGAAGAAAGGGAGTTGGGTTTAAGGGGCTGTCAGTTTGAGTTTTGGATTGCGGAAGTGTGGAGATGGTCGAAAGGGATTGGGGATGGCTCAGGTTAGGTAGTGGGAATGGGTGGGAAGATGGGACTATAGAGGTGGCAATCGGGTCGGGTTGGGCTAAACGGGTTAGAACAACCTAACCCGCATCCGACCCGTTTATTAAACAGGTCAGAAACCCCCTAACCCGCATCCACCACGGGTCCACTCGACTTCACCCTCTTTAATCTGCATAGCCTATGCAGGTTATGTGGGTTGGGTTGGATCGCATAACCCACATTGATTGCATTTATCAAATCAAAATTTTAACCACAGTACAAGTATGACTGATGTAAATATGAGGTGAAAATAAGGAAGAAAGTGAAGAGCAATGCAGAAACTAAGGAATGTGAAAGAATGGAAGTGGAGATAACCATGGGAAACACTTTCTACTCATGTTCTTAAATAAGTTTTAGTAAAAATAAGAATTCATGCGGGTTATGCGGGTCAACCCTTACCCGACATATTTAATTGCGGGTCAGAATTTCCTAACTCGTGACCGACCTGTCTATCATGTGGGTCGCGTTATGCGGGTTATATGCGAGTTAGGTCGGGGCGGTTCCACTGGTCGGGTTGCATTTTGCTAGCTCTAGATGGGAGTGGGGTTTTGTAGGCTGTTGTCGCTAGAGTTGGGTATGGTAGAGAGGCAAGGGGGGTTTCGGTCTTGTCGGGATGAGGTTTTAGGGTTCTCGAGTGTTGGGGAAGGATCTGGGCTTTGGATTTGGGTTGGTA
The DNA here is from genome assembly GCA_037013555.1 of Sextonia rubra. NCBI lineage: Eukaryota > Viridiplantae > Streptophyta > Magnoliopsida > Laurales > Lauraceae > Sextonia > Sextonia rubra. The sequence continues at coordinate 3,706,119 of JASUAD010000027.1, forward strand.
GTCGTGTCTGGGTGGGGTCGGATGGTGGTGGATAGGGTCGGGGATGGATTTGGGGTGATCGAGTGATGGTGGATGGTGTTGGAGATGAAGATGATAGGATATAAATTCAAGAAGGACGGTGTCTTCTCAACGATCACTCTTCGTCTCTGATACTAATTGGCACAGCTATGATCCACGATTGAGAAAATTTGACCAATCTCCCGAAGGATTAATCGAATCCAGAAGGATTCTAGCCCTAAGGTACAATTATAACCATGAAACAACCCATAATTGGAGGAAAGCCAACAAAAAATTTTATTAATCAAAATAAGCATAAGCAACTACAATGAGGTCTCTCTTCTTGGCAACCAAGACTTACTAATTAAAACAAGAAACTGCTTAATCCTAATTAAGCAAGAAATAATAATTAGGAGTAGGATAAATATAGAAGATGCCATAGTAGCTCTCAGCCAATTGGGCCAGTGGCTTAACCCAATGGACCGGGTTGACTTGTGGGTATGTTTTCGCCCAGTTGCCTTCTTGGGCTGGTTCAGTACTGCATTACTCGGGCTGGATTGGCCATGAACATCCTTATGGAAAAGTTCATAGATAGACTTGCTAATGGCTAGTACAATGTCTTCCCATCATAAATATTAATTATTATGTTCTAAAAGTCATTGTGTTTCTTCGTCTTTCGAGATAAAATAGGTTTTCTATTTTTTTTTAATTTGTGAAACTTATAGTAAAAGTGAGCATCTTTTGTATGACGGTGGTTTTAATTAGAATAAGTACGTTGCACTGAAATTAATCATTGAAAGAAGAAAAATGTCTGGTACTTTAAAGCTCCCAAATGTCGCTTTGTGTCTGGAAACTTTAACCATATTGAACTGCTAGATATGGCATCTTGACTTAGCATTTCAAAGTATCTTGGTGACATAGCATACTAGAAATTATTTGTTCTCGTTGTTAGTTACTAGACGACCATAGTGACCTGCTAGATATGGCATCTTGACTCAACATTTTGAAGTATCTGAGTGACATTGTTTACTTGATATTGTTGTTGTTGCATGTTAATTGCTAGAGGTCTTATTGTACTAACGGTTGTAGTTATTATTATTTTTCTCCCCTTTTTGAAGCTGTCAGTGACTACCGACAATCACTGCAGTTTCAGAGCTTAAATGAGGAAAAGCGAAACATACTGTTAGAGGTGTGTGCCAACAAAACATGAGTCTCTTTGTACCCCTTATCTTTGTTTTGTTAAGCTGCATGCATATTTTGCAGGTTGTTCGAGGTGGTAGAAGAGTTAAGATTTCAATTTTTGACATTGTTGTTGGTGATGTTGTCCCTCTGAAAATTGGCGATCAGGCATGCAAACATTAATTATTGATGAATTGTTGGGTTGATTCTGCACATTTTTTGCACTAACAATTTCCTGGGTATGTGAAAACTCATGTTTAGGTTCCTGCTGATGGCATATTAATCTTTGGTCACTCTCTTGCCGTTGATGAATCCAGTATGACAGGAGAAAGCAAGATTGTAAGGTTTTTTTTTTTTTTTTGTTTTAACAATTATAACAATATTCTTAAATCCTGTGTTTTACCGCAGGTCCACAAGGATATGAAGTCACCATTCTTGATGTCTGGTTGCAAAGTGGCCGATGGTTATGGTAATATGTTGGTAAGTATTGTTAGCGTATCATGTTCGTGTTGACTTAAGGTCTTTGCTTCACTGCCTTTTCTTTTGCTGTAACTTTCTTCTTATAAACTTTCAATATGCCATCTTCCGATCGAAGGGTTTGAATTTATTGACCACGAGATCCAGGGGAATGGCTTTCAACCTGTCTGGACAGTTGTGAGAAGCCAGCAGTTCATTAGAGAACACAGTCGACTGGACCCCAACTGTTTGTATTATGGAGTCATTAGACTAGTTCTATGGCTGTCTGGTTTCTATTGACAGGTTGAACCAAACCTTAATATTCTGGCCTTACCTGGTTTATGGTGAGGGGACCTGGTTATCCTAGTTTCTCGTGCTTTGCTCCTGGTCGCCTGGTTGGAGAGCAAGGAGAACCATTTACTAATTGCATTTTATTGTGAAGATGATGACAATGAACTATTTTGAATTCATTTATAATTAGAAGCATAATTGGAGTTTACAAATAACTTATGACCCACTGAGTCACCAAGGCAATTCAACCTAGTTAATGACTGGTCATTATCTGGTTTTCCAATCATGTTCTGGATTACACAACCGTGGTTTGAGTCACAAGGATCATATAACACTTGTCTTCTTTTTTCTGTGGTTTTATTTTGCAATATCCATATCAAGGCTGCTTTTTGGAGGTTTATTTCACTTATATTACCTAGAGGGGTGATTGCTAATTAAAATGATATCTAGGTAACTGCTGTTGGAATAAATACTGAATGGGGATTGCTGATGGCCAGCATTTGTGAGGATACTGGTGAAGAAACTCCATTGCAGGTTTGTATTTTTGGACCTATTTTCTTATTGTAATTATTGCTAATAATAATAGTTGTCATAATAATTGTAATTAGTGTAATAACAATTTCTTTTTCCATTTTTTTAACAGAAAGGCTTTTCGTGGTGTAGGAAAAGATTAATTTATATTCATTTGGTTTCTAGGACTTAATCATTTGATGTGTCTTCATGTTATTGAAAAGTCTTTTGCAATTTGAAGTTTTGAACTCAATGAGTTTGATACTAAATACTGCGATAGTTTAGTGAGGTGTGGCAAAATCCAACCTAGCTCATGAGACCTGGCCCACAACAAACATGAGCATGCCCTTGGACAACCTAACCCATTTAATAGTCAGCTTGGGTTTGTGTTTTATCAATGTACCCATGTGATGCAGTCTGGGCCCAGAAGCAGTCCTCCGTCAAATTAGATTAGGATTTTATTATTTTATTAGTAGATTTCTAATTATATTGTTGTTAGGGAAGTTTCTATTAATAGCTTAGGGTTTGCTTAGGTATTAAGTTTGCTTTTACTATATATATGGCATTATAGATAAGAGATTCTCAGACTTGATTGATTAATAGAATTGGGTTTTATCCTCCAGAGGTGCATCATTGTCTGTGTTGAAGTCTTCTTGATGATTCAGAGTATCCTTGGACACGTACTTCGGCACCCCTATACAAGTCCTAACCCTAGGGCCTGCATTAACTTGGTATCAGAGCCAAACTATCCCCGATCATCTGCGTGATTACCTCTTATCTTCCCATCTCCGTTGTTCCCGTCCCTACCCATCATCTTAAACAACCGGCTCCCCTAAACCCAAATCCATACCACCCGAAACCCTTCCTGACCCTAGACTGCCATCAGCCCCTGTCAAAAACCAGAGATCGCATCCCTGTCGAAACCCCTACGCAAGTCCTAACCCTAAGGCCTGCATCACTATAGGTCACAAAAAGCTATGCTTCTTGAATGCAAGGGAAAAGAAATGTTCCATTTCCAAATAGCCTCTCTCCATCTTTTCCATCTCCATCTCCTTCACCCTCTTCAGCCAATATCTTTTTTTTTTTATTCCATCACTCTCTCCCTCATCTTCTATCTCCCTCCCTTGATGAATTTCCATCTAGTCTTACTCTCTTGTATTTTTTGAGGCACGTGGCTGCAAACTGGGTTTAGATATCAGAATAATCACAAGCTTGGTGAAGACATGTGAAATGGAATGATTTTTTTTTGAAATTTGTGTCTCTCTCAACGGGAGACTCTATCCCTTTATATACCCCTCATATGAATATTTTACAATGATTGTGTATCTATTGTAGTACTACATCATTCCTTTGATTAGGGTAATTGAATCCTAATTGATTTCTAATTTATTGTAATAGGATTATGGCACAATATTGTGTATAAGAGATTTATCCTAAAGGATGTTCTCTGTAGGGTAGTTTTCAGGAATATCTTTTAACACCCACCCCACAAATTGATTCTGGGAATCAACCAGCAATTAGTTTGTGAATTCAAATTCACGTTACGGCTTTAGTGAAGATGTCTACGAAGAGATCGGAAGGTACATGGGGGAGTGGAAGTATGCTGTCATCACAGGCTTCTCAGATGAAGTGAAACTCAACCTTGGGATTTTATGTTCTTTCATGAAAGATAGGTTTGGCTGCAATTTGAATAGCGCTGGTTTTACCTTCATTAAGAGTCGTTATATCATTTTGAGAAAAGCCAAGCTTGAAAATAGCCTTTGAAGCCAAATGATCTCAGAGCAGGTAGACAATGTAGTGCACGGTATTCAGCTTAGGTGGTGTTACTCTGCTCTGTATTTTGCATTTCCATGAAATCAAGGCTGGACCCGGATCGATATACCACCCTGTTGTAGAATGGTGAATGTGTCGATATCCAGCTTGGTTGGCAGTACAGTATGCTGTGGGTCGAAGATTGAACTGGCGGGGAAAAAAATATTTCAACTTCTAGAGTCCTATAAGGTACCAAATGATCCTTTTAATGTCTGCCAAGTGAAGATGCCGTGGCTTTGTCATGAGCTAACTTACAATGTTAATAGCGTGGGAATGTTAGCATGAGTAATGGTCAATCACTAAGCTTACAATGGAATGTGGGATTAGTAAGAAGTTCTCCATCTCTGCAATACTTGACATTGAGGTCCAAAGGAGTGTCCAGAGGAGTTTTGTAAATGAGCCAAATTAATAAGGTGATCTTTGGTGTACTTATGTTTATTGATGGAGGACCTTTAGTTGATGTGTGGACCTCATGACCCTAGAAGTATGAGACCATGAGGAGAAGCAGGGTATGACCACATCAAGGAGATGATTTTTCCTTTTGACATTGATCTGAAACTCAAATTCCCAAGAAAAATAATTTTTTGCTATTCAATTGAACAGCCAAAATGTCTAATTTTCTTGGTTTTCAACAGCCAAAGCAAACTGTAAGGTGTAGTTTGGAACTACTGAAAAAACTGCAGTTTTTTTTTTTTTTTAAATCTATTTTCTGAAAAGTGCCAATCACCAAATAGGACTTAAATGGGTGTCCGCAAAACAAGAGTGGGTTTGTGATGTTAGTTCTAATTGCCAAAATAAAGCCCAAAAGAATTGGATGAGCTGTCTCTTGACTCTGGATGACCCACTATCTTGATCAAGATCTGATCTCTTCTCGTGACAGATTTCTCAGCAAAATGGACAGGGTAAAAACTGATCTTGTGTAGAAGTATCAAGGCAGAAATCCAAGATATGATTGATTTGGATGATCTTGATGAAAAACTACCCCAAAAATTTATCAATCAGAAGATCGCATATATTGCCTATCTACGCATCAATATTCATGATCTCATAAGGGGCGGGTCTCCTGTTTAACAGGTCCCATTTCGTTTCCTTGGAAGCGTGTTGGAAGGTTTGGCCACAATACATGCACATGCAGTTGTACTAGTTGCAAGGCTAGAGAGTCTGGAGCCTCTGAACAAATTTGATGCTGTTGTTTAAGCACGTTTCAAAGAGATGGGGGGTTGTAATTGTTTTTATTGCTAAAATGGTCATGCTATATAGCATTTCTGCATTTTTAATCTATTTATGGTTGAGGTTTTTCCCTAGAGCTTACCTTCAGAAATCTTTCCACACAACCCCCCGCCCCCCCATCCCTCTTCTCTTCCCCAACCAAAACTTCTAATTTTCTCAAGACCTTCTCCATGTTAGGAGAAATGATAAAACTGCCCAAACCTTTTTTTCTTGGGCAATTCCATTCTTGCCCTTTCTTTTCCTCTTGTTATGATTCCTCTTTTCCTCTCCCTTTATCAAACCTTTGGTCATTGCAACCTGTGCGGCCCACCTTTTTGTGAACAAGCCATCATCACATATTGAAGTAAAATATGATACAATGAGCATGTTGGAAGTGGTTCATATGATTAACTTTGAACAATGAAAGGTGGACATAGAATAGGATAAATTAATTATTTTTCTATTTATTCTTTTTAAGAAAATTGGTCTTTTTTCCATGATCTGAAAATGTATATTTTTTGAGTCCTAAGATTAAAAATCACCTTGATAGATGGTTAGGATAGAAGACTCATGAGATTTTAATTTCATATCTTGCTTAGGGCCTATTTGATTGCAAGAAAATAATTGTTAAGAATCTCAAGGAACCACTTTAGCACTATTTTCTTATCTTGAACATTTAAAAAGGTTTGTTTATTTTCATGGAATTGATTTCTCAGGGATTTATAGAAATTAATTCTTTATCATTAAAATATGATTGGGCCAATCTATTAGTTGGAACTAAAATTTTAAAATTCGAAGGAATCCATTATGCCATGAAAGATATAACATATTGGTTCTCATGAAATTAAATTTCTACAAAATCAGAGGAACTCATTTCACCATAAATTCCCTTATCGCGAAAATTTATAACATGTTTGTTTGCATGAGTAGAATTTTTAAAAAATAAAGAAACCTACTTTACCATGAATTTCTTATCTTGAAAATGTAATTGGATATTTTTTGTTTTCATGGAATTGAATTCCTAGGAAATTTCTCGTTGTCTTGTCATTTAAAAAAATATTGAAACAAATCATAAAGTTATTGACCATTACTTTGATCTGAAAATTGAGGTAAATCTTGAATTTAGCTTTAATTATAATATGGGATAAAGGGCATACAACTCAGTTCAAAATCTATTGAATTATCTTGGAAACTACCAAATAGCAACACTTTACAATATTTTATTCCATACTTATTTAAATCTAAAAATATTTTAGTTTGTACATATCCAAACAGTCCCTAATAGGAGTGTAAAAAAAAAACCAAAAGACCGTCTAACCAACCAACCAAACCGAACCAACGGTTAATAACCGTGTTTCACAGTTCGGTTACGATTATGGTGATTGAATTTTGAAAACCATGCTTGACGGTTCAGTTTTGGTTTCAGCCTCGCCTCACAGTTTTTAATCAAACCGAACTGTAACATACGGTTCGGTTAACCAAACCATGACACCCCAAGTCATATTTTTAGATCAATTTCAATCGTTGGTCTCTTATCACAGAACCTTCACAGCTGTCCGATATTCAAACCTTTTCTTAGTACGGTTAACCTTAACCGAACCGTCTAATATGGTTAACCGCGGTTTGGTTTTTTAATGGTTTTCTAGGGTACAGTTATGGTTTTTAAAAACTGAAAACCATTGGTTAACGGTTTTTCCCAAAACCCACGGTTAACCAAACCGTTATACCCCTAGTCCCTAAGATCCAAAATAATATAAGAAAATGCAACTTAGATCGCCACTCAATTACATAATAAAACTTTAACATTTTCATCCAAACTCATTTACTTATGCATCTTCAACTCACAAATGGTACAGTACAAGTCTGAATATTTTCATTGACCAAAATTTCAAGCTCATTCGCAAGAATGTAGTTTTTTTTTATGCCATAAGCCACACTATGAGTATTTTAGTCTTAAAATGTTGTAATAGTAGCTGTGGGGAAGTATTTGAACTTTGGGAGGGGGAGGGGAAAATCATCGCTAGAGGTAAGCTATAGGGAAAAACCCCTTTGTGTTTTAGTGTGAAGGCTTTATGCCTGTTAAGGTCTTAAGATGTACTTAGAGTTTAGATTGTGGTATGATTGGCCTGGATTAGGATTTAGCTGAAGTTTGATTAGGGGTTTTGGATTATAATTCAATTGGGGTTTGGATGATTTGATTGGGTTTGATTTTAGTGTCTTGATTGGGACTTGGGTCGAGGTTAAATTGCAGCTTCAATTTTCATGATTAGGGTTTGATTCAGGGTTTGAATTAGGGTCTGATGGGTATTTTGTTAATTCTCATACAAGTTCTTTTTTCATTATTTTAAATTTTTTTGTTGGACTGTGATTTATCTTTTCATTGCTAGCGCTGCTATTATTTTCATTTGATCTTTATTTTCATTATTTTGGTTGTATGCAGTGGGTCAGTTTGACCTCTTTTTTATGGGGTCTGATATCAGTTGGAATATTTGACTTTATTTTTTGCTGAGTAATGAGAACTTTCTTTATAAAAGGAAAGAGAAAACCAACAACTAACCACCATACAAGCAACCTCCAACTAGCGAGGAAGAAGGTATAAAAGCATTATACCCTCAACAAGAGAAACCCAAAAACAAGGAAAGAAATAAAAATTACAACATAGAGGCAATAAATGGAATCCTCCTTTCCTCTCTTTGCTTGGCCAAAGCATCTGCAAGATTGTTAGCTCATTGCCTGACACGATGAAAATCTACATCCATTGAAGAAAATAAAATCTTGTATCGCATTGAAAAGAAAAGTAAAAAGAAAAATTGAAGTTTCCAAGGTGCCGTGGTAGAAGACGGCTCCCAAGAGATGCATTCTGAGAGTGGCTTTTCACTATAAGCTTAAGAGTGAAAAGAGGAAGCATGGACCCAAAGAGTTTCTAAAATAGCCACTACCTCTACCTAATTAGACTCCATGAAACCTATAGACTTAGGGAACAAGGCTAAGATAGTTCCATCACTATTCGGAAGCAACCCTCCAATCCTAGCAGGACCCCAGTTGGGTTGAGAGCCTGAGACATATCCATATGGTGTATGGAGTATTGACTTGATTAATATATGGGTTGGGTTTGTGTTGGGCTATCCCCCTTATAGGTAGGTCTCAGACTCTCAATCTGTTGTGCCCCTAAGTGTTGTGTTTATCTGAATGCTTTTTTATTTTATGGTTCAAGGCTATGGGTTAGATAATTGGAGGCGGGAGCTGAAAGTGCATTTGAAAATAGACATTGTCACAAGTCCATGGTTTAAAATCGTGGTATCAGCCAACCCCAAAAACTGATATGGTATCGATATTGTTCGCGGTTTGTCGTGGTCACCGTGGCGTGAAATTATTTTCTACCCCAGAAAAATTTGAAAATTTTTCCAACAAATATAAAATATTGAAAAATGCTAGAAAATAATTTTTTTCCCATCATTAACAACTATAAATTGGAATATTGGTTTCTCCTAAGTCATAATATCCTATTCTGTTCTCTTATCTAAAATTGTATAAATCTTATTAACAATTAAATAGATTTACATGTATACAAAAATAAGTTAAAATATCACAAATTCTATGAGTTGTAATCAGAATTATGGCTTATGAGCTATTAGCATTACATTTAAGAAACTAAAGCTTTTACTCATTATTTAATAGATATATGCCAAACTAAGAAGCTACAAGCATTTTAAACACACTTTAAACAAATTTCAGTAACTTTTTTTCAAATATCTATAAGATTTCAACAAAAATCCCAATTTTGAAAACCCCAGTTAGTAGATTTGGCTTCAAAATGTGTAAATAAAAGAGAATGAAATGTATTCGCACAAAAAAAGCATGCAACCCTCATTTCTAAGCTATTTCTAAATCTATTTTATAGAAAAAAAATTTTAAAAAGGCTCATAATTTACATTGGTAGAGTTCTATATGATTTTCCGAATGAAATCCACAAAATAAATTTTTTTTTTATGGCTTGAAAGTGAACTAGGTGTTGGGAGAGAAGAAGGATAGCATCTAATATGTTTAGAAAGAGGAAAAAATGAGTACAAAAGGGGGGAAAAAGAGTTTAAAATATTTTTGGTTGATATTTTGAAAATATCGGGTGATATATCAGACAAGATTCGTATTTTGAAATATTAACCAATAAATGCCGATAATTTGGGGATTTTTTGTTGAGATGAGACCACAACCGAGTTGCAGGCTGGTACTTACAAACTGGTATTGGCCCATAATTTGAACCATGGACTCACAATTTGCAACTCACAACATATGACTTATTTATTTGGCATGTGAAATTAAAGAATTGCCTTTTTGATTTATTACAATAAATTTTTTGTAGTATGTATGATAAATTCATTTTTTACTATTTTTTACGTTATTCTAGTTTTATTTATCTTTAAAATTTTCAATGTATATGCTTGTGAAACATAGAAAGGCATTGCCGACCAAATTCAGTCTAAAGTTGAACTGAAACAGGGTCAAAATTGAAATTGACAACCAACCAATATTCCTGTTTTGGTTTATGCTTTATTTATTGATGTATTGAACAGGTACGATTGAATGGTGTTGCTACTTTCATTGGTATAGTTGGGCTCACCGTTGCCTTCTTTGTTCTAGTTGTCCTTCTTGTTAGGTAAGCTGTAAGCTGGGATTTGATAAGTTTATTCTGATCACCATTCAAAAAAATAAAAATAAAATAAACAAAAAGTAATCGTACTAATGACATTCTATTATTGGTCTTATTTTTCTAATTATATTTATTTTTGTTATTTTAAATTTGTTCAGATACTTCACGGGACATACAAAAACTGCGAATTGGACCGGTCGGTTTGTAAGAGGGAAAACAGGTTTTAGTGCTGCCCTAGATGGAGCTGTTAAAATTGTGACAATTGCGGTATGCTGCCCTGCTGTCCCCTCCGCCACCATGAGCACACACAAACTTTTTTGATGGATATTCAGTGAGGATGATAGACCATACATGAGCAGCCCACTTATGGGATCTGAGGGGTTTATTTGGTGGTCTGACCTGAAATTGAGCACTCTCTTGCCTCTTTCCCAAACACGTAGTTGACTTTTAGCTGGGGGCCACCTTGTACAGTGAAATTGATTGTTAAAATACAGGCAACAACATTTGTGCTGAAACTACATGTGTGATTGTTCCTGATGAGATTTGCCTATTTTTGGGTTCAGGCACTGTAGTGGTGGTTTCACCAATTTAATCAGCCTGGATCAATTTTTTTTTTTTTTTTGGAATTTTAACAACACGTTATATTAAGGGATATTAGAAAGATACAAAAGGCCCTAAAAGAGGAAAGGGTACAAGGTATAAGAGTAATATACCAAGGGGAAATGCAATGAAAAAACAACCAACACAATGAAGAAAGACAACAAACTATGTGGTAAGAGCTTCCAAATTATAAGACCTATCCACCCCTTGCTTGGCTAGAGAATCTGCAAAACTGTTGACCTCCCTCCTGACATGATGAAAAGACACGTTCCATGAAGACGATAAAGCTCTAATCTCATTGAAATAAAACTCAAATCTCCAAGGACACCACTGAGGATGTCACCCTCGAAATAGCATTGAGAGAATCACTTTCCATCACTTACCTTGATTGAAAAGATGAAGAGACAAACATCTGAATAGCATGTAAGATGGCTAAAACCTTCGCTGCATTAGACTCCATACATCCCGCATGTTTAGAATTGCCAATACAATTCCTTAACTATTATGAAGCACTGCACCGATACCTTCTTATGTAGGCTTTCCCCTTGCCGCACCATCCACATTAAATTTTAACTCACTAATTGAGGGAGGAGCCTAAATTAGCCTTTTTTTTCACTGTCTTAGTCTCACAAAGTAAGGAAGCCTCCCAATTATGCAATACGCCCTCTATCCTTAGATTATCGAATTCACTTTTGAAGGAGGCCCATTTGGCAATTCAGACCACCACTGAGATATATCTTCCCCCGACAACGATGATCTATTGAAAACTTTTATCATTCCTCTCCTTCCATACTGACCATAAGATATCGAAAGGGATAAGTCTCCAAAGAACCAAACCACACACGGAGAAAGAAGAATTTCTCTATGCTTCAATTGTCCCCGTGAACGACCTCGGGCTACTCCATAAAACACCACACCTCTAAAGAAAACTACACCACAAGGAATGAGCGAACTTGCAATGGGTAAATAGATGGTCAATTGATTCCCTCTTCTTCCCACACAAAACAGAGAAATCTGAAATAGCTTCTGAAGCTAACCCTCTTCTCCTAAGATTTTCCCCTGTTGAGATATTTCCGAGATTGCAAGCCAAGCAAAAGCTTCCACTGTAGGAGGAGCCAAGCCTGTCCACACATGCGAAGCTGAAACTCTAATTGCAGTAGGGCCCTCTAACTTCTTGTGGAAAGACTTACTAGAAAAGAGAAGCGAAGAGCAAGGCTTCCAAATGCAAGGGCCTACTAGATCCCTGCAAATAGAAATGTTAGAAAGAAGATTAATCATTGACTCAATACTCCTAACTCAGATTGATATGAGGGCCTTCTAAAAGACATAGCCCAAGAACCAAAACCCCCTTTACCCACATAACAATCTTTAACCAAAACCCACTTATTTCTTGTCAACCTAAATAACCTAGGAAAAAAAAGAAGCCAATGTTCCAACCTCCACCCAATCATCAACCCACAAACGAATCCAACTCCCCTTCCCTCCCCTACTTTGAAGCCCACCTTTCTCCTAAACAACTCCCCCCTGACACCAAAGATAAATCCCCCACCCTCAAAATATTGCACCATAAACTTGACACACGATGTCTAGGAACTTTGATAGGCTCCCAGCCCCACTCATCCTCTCCATATTTTGCAGTAATGACTCTTCTCCATAATGCCTCTCTTTCCTCCCCAAATCCCCAAATCTCCACCACCATTTAGCCAAAAGAGCCCAATTAAAAAAAATCCATATTTTCCAACCCTAAACTTTGTACTTCCTTTGGCTTGACAACACACCCCCCCCAAATCATAAGAAATTCCTCCTTAAACGATCTTAATCGCCACTGGCATTCTCTACAGAGGCATATAGTAGACCGGCAAATTAAAAAGTGAAGCTCTGATTATGTTAATTCTTCTGCCCAATGAGAGAGTTCCTTTTCCACATAGATAATTTCCTCTAGAAAATTTCCACCACTGGTTTTCACACATCTATAGATTTTGCCTTGCCCCCAATAGGCAATCCTAGGTATGAAAATGGCAAATTACTGGACTTGAAGTGAAATTTATCAACCAAAACCTGAATTTCTTCGATTATTGACCCAAGCCCCACTATCAAACTCTTGAAAAGATTTATCTTTAGCCCCAAAAGTAGTTCAATGCACCTGAGAATCCGTTTTAAAGATACAACCTCCTCCCATCTTGTGGAACTAGAGAGAATAATATCACCACCAAATTGAAGATGGGTAATAACTTCCTTTCCTCTACCAACCTCAAAGCCCTTCAAAAGTCACAAGTGAGCTACAAAAATGATTCCTTAATCATCTTCTCATGAGTATCCTTTGATTTTTTTTTCTGGATTATACACAAAATTAAAGTTCTTATATAAAGGTTAAGTGATGGAATTTCCTTTAGGTTACTATTGTGGTTGTTGCTGTGCCGGAAGGGCTCCCTCTTGCAGTGACCTTGACGTAAGTAATTGTTAATATAGATTTTTTAATCCTATTTGATTAGTGGTTTCTGTGCTTTTTAAAGAAAGAAAACTTTATTTTTGCTGCAATACATCTTATTTTCTTTGATTCTAATAGCCTTGCGTATTCAATGCGGAAAATGATGGCAGATAAGGCCCTGGTACGTGTGATTTTCCAAAACTGGTGGTTACTAGACCCTGAATTTCTACGTTCATTTTAGTAATGGTTGAGGTGCAGGTGCGGAGGCTTTCTGCTTGTGAAACAATGGGCTCTGCTACTACAATTTGCAGCGATAAGACTGGAACTCTAACCTTGAATCAGGTCTGCTATTGCTTTAATTAGGTTTTCAGTTCTTCATTTTTTGGGCCTTGGCAAATAGTACTTTGTCTTGGTTTCTTAAGTTTTTTGAATTCCTTGTCAGGACACTTTTTTTTTCTGCAGGACTCCCACACTGATGTGGTGCATGAATTTTAATCCCCATCATCCAAGCACGGGGAAGCCTCCTGCTTGAACGGTGGGGACCAAACTCCTGCACTGCATTTGTGTGAGTCTCTCCTTTTTTTTTTTTTTTTTTTTTTTTTGTGCATGAGGGAGGGAGGGAGGGAGAGAGAGTCTCTCCTTTTTTTTTTTTTTTGTGCATGAGAGAGAGAGAGAGAGAGAGAGAGAGAGAGAGAGAGAGAGCTGATTGCGCTACTGTTCCAGGAGCTGACTTTTTGTAGGGTCATGAAACTCTCAATTAAACTGGTAGTATAATTTGTTGTTGCAGATGACTATTGTTGAGGCTCATGTTGGTGGAAAAAGAATGGGTTCACCGGACAACAATCAACTTTTGCCTTCTCACGTGTCCTCTGTATTAATTGAAGGAATCGCACAAAACACTACAGGCAGTGTTTTTATTGCTGTGGTAATTTTTTGTTTGCTTGTTCACTGTCATAGGGTGTTTGATATATTTGATTGATTCAATGCATAGCTGTGAGTTTCATTTTACAGGTCCATTTAAAAATACATATTTGAAAAATAATATATAATTGATAAACTCTCTATATATATAGAGAAAATGGTAGGTTATCACCTGGTAAAGTGAATCCCAGTGAAGACCTATGTATGTTTGGATTTCTGTGCTAAAATCCCTTAACATTCGCAAAAGGCCAAAAACCATGAGTTGTTTCTATAATGGAAATGAAAATGGATTCTGAATATTTAAAGCATGTTGTTGCATATTATCCTGTTCTGATGATGTTGGAATAGGCTGAAACTAATATATTTGAAACTTAATTGCAGATCTCGACGGAACATGTGTAAATTTTGGACCAAATATTTTATGGGAGGTTGTTTGGTTTGTTACTGAATAGTTTCAGCCAATTTGGCCGTAACTTTCCAAAACTGACTACCATGCTCAGATGAAACACTATTTAGGGCAGATTGGTTTGTGACCATTTCGAATGTCGTGCTAGTTGATTATGTGGCGTTCTTCTCTGCCATGGATTTGCACTCATTTTCCCCCTTTCTTTCTTTTCTTTTTTCTCATTTTTCTGTTAGTATTTTTAGGATTATGCTTTAAGACGTACATCACTTTGGTTGCATCTAGGTAAGATGCACATTAAATGCATCAAAGCGTACTCATGGAGACTGTAAATAGGGTCTTGTGGACCGCTGCATTGAATAGAACTATACAAATGCGTGATAATGCATGTGCAATTTTCTCAAAATCTATTCTTTTTAAATAATTTGTAGCTGTGATTAGGATTACAATTGATTTGTAATCATTCCGATCAAGGAGATGTAGCATTGCCAAGCATAGTATTTATTGGATTCCATTCGTCACATTGGGGAAGAACAATCATTAGTCACAATGGGGAAATGCTTTGGAGAAATCAGATGGATATGTTTAACTAGGCTCTTCAATAAGATATTAAGGAGTAAGGACAAAGAAATGCCAAATTGATAAAGAAGCATTGTAATACCCATATACAAGAATAACTAAGATATGCAAACTTGCATCGAAATCGTAAGATTAAACTTATGGGTCACACTGTGAAACTATGGAGATTAGCGTAGTCAAGACTTAAACGAAAGACCATGACATTTGATAATTAATTTTGGTTTTAGGCCAAGGAGGCCAACGATGGAATCTATCTTCCTATTTAGACAATTAATGGAAATAGACCAAGAGGAGGAAAAATCATTTTATGCTCTTTCTTGATCTAGAGAACGCCTACAATAGAGTACAGGAGATTTAATTTGGTACATTTTCTATAAAAGGAGTGTCCTAAGAGGTTATATTGACATAATTAAAGAAATGTATGAAGGAATAATAATGAATTGAGAATTTCTTGCGGAGAGACAAGTTTTCAGCGACCATTTGATATGTGCTCCGTCCCTAATCTATAGCAATACTTTTCTATTACTGCTAGTGCCTTCATTGGCACACACCTAAATTGAACCCAAAAGAAGTATGAAACTTATATTAGTCTGGATCGAAAGTTGATACAGATGCACTTTTGTTTTCATTGTTTGGTTTGGTTTTGTAAAATCAGAATATCATCAGGGCACTCATAGGGGCGATTGCTCACCTCACCAGATTGTGAGCAATCACGAGATTGTTTATTGCTTGCTCTTCAATGTCACTCTTAGCATTAGTTTCCTGATTTTATCCTATAAAGCATTATCTTCCATATGAATGTATTTTTATTTTCTTTTTTGCAGGTCATTATGAATGTATTTACTTTTATAGATTTATAATATTTTATTAAATTTTCAGGATGGTGGAGCTATCGAGATTACAGGGTCACCAACTGAAAAAGCTATCCTCTCTTGGGGTGTCAAGGTATGCTAGCAAGTCTGCCCGTCTTTCCAATTATTTCCGTCAATCATAATGCTTATTTCAATTGAAGATCCGGTGCTTATTTGGACTCTCTGTATTCCTTTCATAGCTGGGGATGATATTTGGCGATATAAGATCAAAAAGTGAAGTTCTTCATGTCTTCCCTTTCAACTCGGAGAAGAAGCGTGGAGGCATTGCATTGCAAGTGGTATCAATTTCATTTCCATTGAATAACCTCAATCTGATTTTTTTTATTTATTGTTTCAAATCATTAGAAGTTGATTTGGCATTATCTATTGCTTGACACTTTGGCATTAGGGCCTCTTCATTGGTCTGACGTTTTGTCCAGCCAACCTTTGGCTATTTCAGCTGTTACTTTAGGTGCTTGGGCTTGTTCAAGGTCTGATGGATTTGAACTTAAAATTGGGCTGGGAATGGGTCTAATTGCCCTGTTAAAATTCCTAGCGTGCCCTGAAATATTTGATACAAACAAGCTTCATATTGTGTAAATGGGGTATGAATCTTTCAGTATGTCGGCTTGATATGTTGCCGAATATTAGGCCCAATAAAAGTAAATTAAATGATTCTATAGGTGTGTTTGTTCTTTATTTGATGTGTTTTGATGTATTGTTGATGGCATGTTACCTAATGTAATCCCCTGTCTATCCTGCAATTCTCACTAGTAGTTTATTGCATCTCTGCTTATACTTTCAGGGAGAGTCTGAAGTTCGTATACATTGGAAAGGGGCTGCTGAAATCGTCTTAGCCTCATGTACAAGATGGCTTGACTCCTATGGTTCAGTGAAGCCAATGGATCAGGATAAGGTCAAAGTCTTCTGATTCTTTGCCTATGTTCCATTTGATAATAAAAGCGATTTATCTAATGAACCAGTTTGTCATTGCAGATGAATGAATTTAAGAAAGTTATTGAAGATATGGCAGCATGCAGCTTGCGCTGCGTTGCCTTTGCATACAGACCATATGAAATAGAAAATGTTCCAACTGACGAAGAGCAGCGAGGGCAGTGGGAATTGCCGAAGGATGAGCTAGTGCTGATAGCCATTGTGGGAATAAAGGTATCTGTCATTATTCATAGCGTTTTGGAATGGTTATTGAAGTGTAGCACTTGCAGTTGCACTCATAATACGTTGTTTAATAAAAACATGTAGTTGGCACTCATCATCATCAAAGCCTTGCCTCAACTATGTTGGTTTCAGCTGCATGAATTATATTTCTTCATTGTGATCTATCTTTAACCAAATCCTTAGACAAGTTGCACTTCTTCATATCTATTTTTTTTACCTCCACCCACGTCCTTTTTGGCCTACCCCTTTTGCTTGGTGCGCCACCAACCTGCATAGCTAAATTGTTCCTTACCGGCATCTTCCGGGCTACATTGGACATGCCCAAACCATCTCAAACAGTTTCTCTAATTTGATCACCTATTGATGCTACCCGTAAATGCTCTCAAAAGCTCTCATTTCTAATTTTATCCTTCCTTGTTTTACCTAACATCCACCTCAACATTCTCATGTCTAATTTTAAGTTTCGTTTTGTACATGTGTTGCATTTAGTTGGCACCACAAACTGTACATATGAAAGCAACCTATAATTTGGCCATCACAGATGCAGGGCACTCAGAATCTCCCATCAAATTATTGTAACGATCAATTTTTCCATTGTTAAATGTGACTGTATATATCAATTTATTGGCCACTTCTGTCAGCCACTCATCTGATCTGTCAGATATAAAGGCATAGCCTAATCATGTGTTGTCTTTCTAGAATCATTTTCTCTTGTTTGAAGCAATAGTGACAATGAGGCTAACATCTGTAGACTTGCACCAATGAGTGCCTTGGCTTTGTTATATATTTTACTTCTATCCTTTTTTCTTTCTAAGTTTCTATTAACTTACATTGCAAAGTAATTACGTTATGGTGTAGGACCCTTGTCGGCCAGGTGTCAAAGAAGCTGTACAACTATGCACGCGTGCTGGTGTTAAGGTAGTGCAAGGAGAACTATCTGCTTTTCAGGATACCTGTATCTTTTCATTCTCTCTCTCTCTCACTCTCTCTCTCTCTCTCTCTCTCTCTCTCTCTCTCTCTGTGTGTGTGTGTGTGTGTGTTTAGTTAGATCAATTCCATGATATTAAATAGTGTATATGGATTTTTTTTATTGCTGTCTTATTAGTCTTGTAGGACTAATTATTTTTAGTATAGTTAGATCAATTCCATGATATTAAAAAGTGTATATGGATTTTTTTATTGCTGTCTTATTAGACTTGTATGACTAATTATTTTTAGTTTAGTGAGATCAATTCCATGATATTAAAAAGTGTATGTGGATTTTTTTATTGTTGTCTTTTTAGACTTGTATGACTATTTATTTTAAAAGCAAAAATGACTATTATTAATAAGCAAAATTAGTTTAGGTCTTTTTAAAGAGGGAATGTGAAATTATAGGATGCCCAACACAGCAAGTGGCACCATTTTTTGAAAAGTAGACCATTATCCTTTTGGTGGGTCTACCATCTGTGCACTTCTTCATTTCCATGTGCAGTTCTTGGCTGACTTATCTGCCAAGCCTTTTAGTTCCCTGAGCTAGTTCTTCCTACTTTAAACCATCAGATAAAAGGATCCCCTCCTGACAAATCTGACTGTTTTCTTGGTATCCCGACTTTGGCCCATAAGCATACCAGTTTCAGGCTAATGGGTCCTGAATGGCTTCTAACTAGGCACATTGCTATCCCAGACAACTGAGCTATTACCAATGTTGACAAAGGCATTGTTGCTTAATGATGTTCCCTGGCAAGTACTTTACTCTTCCTGTCAAATGCTTTCCTAGTGCATACTAATAATCTTGAATGATGTTATGTGCCATTCATTTTTGTGCAAGTTATGATTAGCTATTGATTTTGAGTGAATAGGTGCGCATGGTGACTGGTGATAACATCCAGACAGCGAAGGCAATTGCTTTGGAGTGCGGGATACTTGAGTCTGAAGCTGCAGCTGGATCTCCTACTCTCATTGAAGGGCGAACTTTCCGTGGCTTGCCTGATAACCAAAGAGAAGAAGTTGCTGAGAAAATATCTGTACAATTTTAAACTTAATAATCTCTTGATGCTTTGGTGTCTATTCATATATCAAAGTTATGAACTCAGTAATTGGCAAAAATAAATGGGATACATTGGGAATCTGTACCTATCCATCTGTTCAGACTCCTGATGCAAACTAGGCACACCTGTGTAAACAATTTGTGATAGCTTAGCTGAACTGTTCAAGGCCCACCTATTGTTAAGTTGAATCATTAGCCCAAACCCTATGTGACATTGTGATGCATACTGGTCAGCTATAGGCTTGTGCCCATTTGCTATGGTTTTGACATCATGGTTGAATCACGAGCTTTAAGCTTGAAATAAGAGGATCAGCTGAAACAAATGTGATGCAGGCCAGACCATGGGTTGGCCCGCTCATTGGGCCCAATCCAGGCCCATTATGATTATCCTCTTAATTAAGAGTTTAGGCTATTTGTGAGTCTTATTTAAGTATTTTATTTATTTAGAAGTCCTTAAATTGGTAGTTTATTTGATTAAAGATTTAGTTTCCTCTTTTAATTAGGTTGCTTTAATTATTAGGAAAGTCTTAGTTGTTAAGAGAGATGTTAATCCTCTATATATAGAGGACATGACTCAGTTGTAATGAAAATGCTTATTTTTCAATTAATCAAATTTTATTTGAGATTTTATCTTGTATAGTGTTTTCTCCTTTTGTGAAGGTGCCCTAGATGTTGGAATCCATCTTTGGATTCGATCAATCTTTCGGGAGATTGATCTACACTCGATTGGAGATCTTGGGCTGTGCCAAAATGCTCCTCCAATCCTAGATTAGCAACACTTGAATCTAGAATCAAGCACAACCATAAAGGAAAGGAAATTACTTAGATTCTATTGAATGATCATATCAATAGCCAAATTACACATTGGTCTTTAAATAAGCCTATTGGCTATATAAAACATGGTAAGTCTCCTCTGTGTGGTTTAATTCTTAACCCTAGTTAGAGCTAAAACAAATTTCTAAAGCATCTGATACATTGAATATGGGCTTTAAGAAAGCAGAATGATTTAGAAGATAAGCACATTATCACTCAAAAGGCTGCACAGCCTGGTGGGCGTAGTCTTGGTCCGTGGGCTTTGGGCCCTCTAGGCCGGGTTAGCTTGGTCATTACCTGGCCTTAAAAATATAAATAATAGACTAGAAAAGAAAAAAAAAAAGAAACTCTAGTGTGCTCTTTTGAGAAGGGTACCTCCTTATTCCATACGAACAACCCAACAAATTATGGATCCAAAATCCTCAGGAAATGTTTAATTAGCACCAACATGAAAAATCCAATTATTGTCTACCATTGGATTGAGTTGCATAACTACATGCTTCCCTCAATATAAAAATAGCAAGTCAACCTGACTCTTAATGAGTCAAGTGGATACCCCAATTCTGGGTCATTGTATAGAAATTGGTCAAGTCCTGTCAGAGCGGTGCCAGTTTTATTCCACTTGGTGAAGCCCTTTTTTTTTTTTTTGTGCCAAGTTATTCGAAATGGAACTGTTTGAAAGCTTATGGTTGGGGTTTCTTCCCATTTTTTCTTTTCGGGAGAACATAGGGTGCTGTCTGAGGGCTTTGATGATCAAAACTGCATTTCTTTCGAGATCCCAAATTCAGAGATCGACAATACTGAGAATATTTATCTAAATATTTTTTTCTGTGAAAATCCGCATCCTGGCCGTATCAACTGTACCTGGGTATCAAGCTGACTCTGCAATATGAATAATTCAGTCCAACTAAATGTGGTCAATTATGAAAACTTGTTAAACTCATTAATAAATATTCGAACATGATTTCTCCTTTGATTCCATGGAATATCATTTTCTATACCTCAATGCCCCACCCCTCACCCCACCGGTGGTAACCACACATCCATAGATGAAATGGCATATGTGAAAGTCTTGATTTCCTTTGATGGCCAGATACCGGCACGGACATGGGGATGGGTTTATGACTCTACTTTCAAAATTCTTGCAGATATGGATATGCGGTTGTGCTAATTTTTGCTTTTGAACATTTTTATTGTTTACATTTCTTTTATTGTTTTTATGTTGAAAAGTAAGAAAATTAAAAGAAATAATGGACCTGACAAGTAGGATATGCTAAATGGTATAATAGATATTCTGGGCATACAAGTGTCTGCATACAAGTGTCTGGGTATCATAGCTGATATCTTGGTTCAAGGAATCCTCATTGCATGTTCCTGCATGAGCTAATTTTGAGTGTTCTATGATCTCAGGTTTATGTAACTCTGTAGATTTTTTTCATGTACAGGTGATGGGAAGGTCATCTCCTAGTGACAAGCTTTTACTTGTGAAAGCATTACGGAAGAGAGGCCATGTTGTTGCTGTAACTGGTGACGGAACAAATGATGCTCCTGCATTACATGAGGTTTATCTTTCCTGAATTTCTTTTCTTTTTTGTGTTTGTGTTTTCTTTTTTCTCTCTCTTTTCTTCTCTTTCCTCTTCCTCTTCTTTGGTTTATAACTCTGAACCTTCTTTCTCTGCACCACAACATATATAGGGTGAGGCTACCTCGGGGATAAAATTTGTTACGGTCCACTTTTTTTTATTTTTTATTTTTTATGACTTTACGGTCCACATTTAATGAAACTTATTGGAACTGAGTTGATGTTGCCTGTGGTCTGGGGTTTACACTTTCTGGAAGGGATGCCCTGGCCTGCCACTAAGGCCTGCAGTGCTGGCTGATCAGGATGGACGCAAGTGACTGCTATGGCTTACCAGATTAGAAGATCACAGCTATTAATTGTTTATTTTTTTCATGGATACTTATTATGCTTCATTTTTGTTGTCTCGTTTGATAATGCCGCTTTCTATAATTCCTCTTTCATTTTTTTTGGCTTTCTTTTTAAATGTTGCCATATGTCTGTATTTTCTGGTCCCAAGCCTAGAAGAAAGGAAGGATGGCATCAGACAAGCTGTCGGATGTAAAAATTTATCAAACCAAATTCGTTAGTCTACTTTGAAGAAAAGTAGCATTTATCTATCCTGCATTGCCAGGGAAAATGCTTGGGACTTCTAACCAATAATAACAAATTTGCAGTAGTTCTAGTGGATGACATTGTTTTTTTTTTTTGGTGTAGCATCAGTTTTCTAATTTCTTGTTTTGGTTTTTCGCATCACATTTCACATTTCTTGTTTTGGTTTTTAGGCGGATATAGGTCTTGCAATGGGTATCCAAGGAACAGAAGTTGCAAAAGAAAGCTCTGATATCATTATTTTGGATGATAACTTTGCTTCAGTTGTAAAGGTTGATTTACAATAATGAACAAGCTTTCCTTTAGGATTATATATATATATATATATGTATGTATGTATGTATGTATGTATGTATGTATGTGATCAAGATGATGATTTGCTTTAACCGTTCACTCTAGGTTGTGAGATGGGGGCGCTCTGTTTATGCAAATATTCAGAAATTTATCCAGTTCCAGCTGACGGTCAATGTAGCTGCTCTTATAATAAATGTCATAGCTGCAGTTTCCTCTGGAAATGTTCCTTTAAATGCTGTGCAGGTTGAATGTCTTCCCTATCCCTTTTTACACCGGAATTTCATTTGAACATCCATGTTTGTAGTCTTTTGAGCACTCCACTCCACCACTTTTCTATGTTGGAACCTTGCTTATAACCAGTGGATAGCCTTGTGATCAAGGACTGCCAGTGTTCTTTCCTTTTTTTATACATTGTTCTCACATTGTCCTCATATGTGCAGCTTCTTTGGGTTAACCTCATAATGGATACCCTTGGAGCCCTAGCATTGGCTACAGAACCACCAACAGATCACCTTATGCTGAGACCCCCAGTTGGCCGAAGGTAGAGAGCATTTGGACACGAAGGAAAATACAATCATTTACTTAAAATATAGCTCATTTTTGCTTTATTGTGTTTATATGATCTCTTGTGGTGGATGGTTTAATGACTTCCTGGGTGACTTTTGGAGAGCCCCACATGGGAGGTGGTGGGAAGTTTTAACTTCATCCAAGTGCCTCACAATTGGTGAAAATACCCATGTTTATCTCAGCTTTTGTGAAGATTGATGGGTCAGTTGGAAGGGGCCACTCTGATTTGCTGATTATGAAACTTTATTTGCACCTTGAGTTTTTCTCCTCTTCATACTCACCTCCCAATAAATTTCTAAATCCAGACATGTTACAACAGGTTATGCATCAATTATGGTTTAGAAACTTGGAAACCAGGCTTAGAAGTTTAATGTATCCAGTCAACAAAAACCTCAAGAAAGTCTTGGTTGAGTCTTATGAATAATTCCAAATGGTTCTTGACTTAGTAACTTAACCCAATTTTTATTTTTGTTCAGAGTTGCTTGAAATCTGTTTCGTTGATATGAGTTTTTTGAGTACCAAACAGTGGCATCAACTTGCGTGTTTCCAAACAGTGGCTTCAAAATGTGAATATTTTGCAGCGTTTCTATTTGTCAGTTATCACAAGGTTAAAAAGAAATTGCAATGGAAAACATAGTGTATATAGTTTATTGACCATGTCAAACCATTTTGAGCATAGTTTTTAAGCCTAAAAATTATAGAAAATGCCCAAAAATTATTTAAATTGAAGGGCCTACTGTCTCTCTCCTTTTCCCTCATTTACAGGTCATTTGTGAACGCATGTTAGAACCCTATCAGTCATTTAGTTCCTGTGTTACTTCTTGGCATTAAATAATTTGTTGAAATGACTTCTTCTGTTTTTTCCCCCCTCTTCCAGCGAGCCACTCATTACAAATGTAATGTGGAGAAATATACTTGTACAGGTACGTCTCTTCTCTATTACCAAAATTTGTAGGTGACACCACCATTTCTATTGAGCCTTAGGCATGTTTTTTTGTGAGGTTGAGTAGAGTAAACTAAAATAAAATTTTTGAAATTCAATTTCCCCTCTTTAAAAAAAATTCAAATTTCCCTCCTTTTTAAAAAAAAGTAAAAAAGGTGTCACTAAATTACAAAAAAATCTCTACTTTTTATAAAAAAAAGTAAAAAAGATTCCATATCAAGCAACTAAAAACAAAAAATCATCATAAACCCATCATATATTATTCTTTCTTGATTTTGGGTTTACCTTGTAGCCGACCCCAACATGGTTGGGATAAGGCTTTGATGATGATGATGATGATGATGATGATTTTGGGTTTATCCTACTCTGTTTTACTCTACCCCTCAAACAAGCATGCCCTTAATGTGTTTCTTTGGACATGCTTCCATATGCAAATCAATTTGATTATTTTGCAAAGGAGAAAAACAGAAAGAGAGATTAGTTTTACTTTTGTAAAATACAGTCAAATGTGTGTTTTTTTTTTCCAGAGAATGATTGTCCTTTATTAGTTATATTTTTAACTGCTTGGTTTGCTACATAGTTTCCTTGAATTCACACTTTTATTTAAATTTCAAAACTGATTTCTGTGCATTAATACCTGGTTAAGGCTTAGATGATGATGTACATGAGTTTGTGTGTAATCTTCAATTCATGATTGCCTGTTGATTGGGGTTTACTCTGCAGGCACTTTATCAAGTTATTGTCCTTCTTGTTCTAAACTTTGGTGGTAAGAGTATTCTGCATTTGAAGCATGATACCAGTACCCATGCTGATAAAGTGAAGAATACCTTAATATTCAATTCCTTTGTCCTATGCCAGGTAAGTTCTATCATACAATACGTGAGCGTGGGTTTCTCTTTTTAATGGAAGTGTGGCTATTTTGCTTAAATCACATGATTACTCTTTTTAACATTAAGGTCTTGAGCCCCAAGGAATTTACAGTTTGTTGAGGTGCCCCATTTCAGATATACTAGTTCATTTACTCAGCTTTCCATAGCATTGATTCCATGTCTCCCCATTGTACGGACTAAGTTAAAGAAATCTGCCAATGGAATGTTTTCCAGAAGGTGGAATAAGAATTGCAACCCTGTTCTGTCTTGTGTGAATTTATGGGGCTTGCTCCACCTGTTGTAGATCTGTCAGATAAAGTGGTTTGCATCAGTAAATGTGAGACAAATAACATCTCAGTGACTACTTTCTGTCAATTGTATATATTTATATTTATATACTTACATACACAAACACATACATACATACATTAATATATAACAGTTGATTCAACGGTCTAGTAAACTCGGATATGACTGAAATTTGGGGTACGTGGCTATTGGGGGGTCCCTGTGTGTTGCAAGGTTTGGATTGAGTGATAGATGGGCCCTGCCTAAAGTTCTCACGAAAAAGTACGCGAGGGATGGATGCGTATGCTATGATGCCCAGATACGGACACGGGTATAGATACGGACACGGGGAACGAGGGTTCGATACGCCAATTTGAAATTTTTAGGATACGGATACGGGTACGGCATTCCAAAAAATATATACATATAAATACTTATTATAGTACACAAATATTAAGAGGCCCACTGTGTGGATCAAATTTTTAATGAGGTGGGCCTGACAGTATCTTAACATAGAAGAAAATAAAAGAAAAGAAAAAAAAAAGTGGGCCAAATGTCTTGGTTGGCCTAATAGCTCAATATTAAAATAGAAAGAAATAAAAAAAACCCAACGGGCCCATTCTCATTAATAAAATGTGAAGGGTTCTTTTGCCCCTTTTGCATCTCTACGGCATTCTCGAACGAAAAAGAAGAAGAAGAATGAATAAGAAAAAGAGGAGGTGTACATGGCACCTAAAGCTAGAAGCTCGAAGCGGCAACAGTAGTAGAAAACAACACAGTGGTCTACTACCTAGTTGAAGAAGCAACCCATCAAAACAAAAGCAATAGCCCCTGTCAGTTTAGTTATCTTCTTCTTCGTTGCTACTTTCTCCTCCTCCTCTTCTCCTTTTTTGCTTTCCTTTTGATCAAACTGAGAAAAGGCTCATTTAGGAGTAAATTGGTTAAAATGGACAAAATCTGTTGTAATTTTGGGTAAAAAATATTGCATAGCCGTATCCTAAAATTGGGAGCCGTATCCAAGCCGTGTCTTGCCGTATCCCGTACCCGTATCCGTATCGTATCGTATCGGTACGGATACCACAGGGCATTTGGAGTATCCGGGTATCATAGTGCGTATGAATAGTCTCCATGTATATATATGTGAAAATTCTAAAAAAACACCCATTTTCTGCCCTCCTCTTTTTTCGTCATGGGGTCCACATTGAGTCAATCTAGTCTTTTCACAAACTATCCCCCAACCTCCTAACACCATGTATGGTCACAAGTCTAAATTTGAGACTCATCGAACTTTTTCTCACCATTAGATTAAAATAGTAATAAAATAATGCATTTAAACCATTAGATTTTAGGGCTAGAAATCAAAAGGTTAGGATTATCCTATGGTCTCACGATTTTATATATAGGCAGGCCTCATGTGGGTCTTCCCATCCAGTGGACCTCTATGATTCTCAATGGGCCTGACTAGGAGGGGTATTTTCTCCTAAGAAATGCCTAGGCGCTGTGTAGCGCTCATTGGATCAGCAGGCGCACCTCGATGTGGGGCCTACGTGGGACTGCGATGGGGATTAAAAGATCTTTCTACCTCATCACTTTTTAATGGTGTACAGTCCATTTAGATGGATATGAAGTCAATCCAACGGTTCAAGCTAATTGAATGGGACCCAAACCCTAAATACGGTTGCAATTCGGGGGATTTTTTTTTTTTTTTTGGTGGGGGGGGGGGGGGCGCACTTGGATGGACCATCAAGTGGGCCCTACCCATCCCTCACCATAGGGTGAGAGACACTTCCATATTTGGATATATTAATGTGCAAAAGACAAAAAGCTATATGAAAAAGAGAAATGTCAAGTACAAATAAGGAAATCCATGTAGGCACCCCTCACCCTATGATGAAGAAAAGATGCATACTAATATTCCTTTTTTATATATATATATATATATAGATGAGGAATACTACTATGCATCCTTCCCTCACCATGTGGTGAGGGACAAATGCATATTTGAAAAGATTTATGCACAAAAGAGGAAAAGTCATTTATGGTATTATGAAAATGAAGAATATTCATATGTAAAGAGGGAAATCCACGTCATTATCCCTCACCACATGGTGAAGGAAGGATGCATACCAGCATTTTCCTATATATATACATACACACACACACAATGCCTGGAAGTAGCAACCGGTGAACGAACTACTGGAGGGCTTTTATAAGAGTCACACAAAGAGGAGCAGAATGTCTCTTTTCTCTCTTAACTTTTAATAAGGGTTTCATCTTGTTGTTACTTCAATTAATGGAAATTAATTCAACCTGTAATAAAGGGTCGAAAAAACCCTAAAATATAGATGTTTTCCCCCCTTTTAACGGAATTTTTGGAATCCCATGATTTGATATGATACGACTGGAATCGTACGATTCGTATTGTTCTTGAATTGCACGATACCTTCTCAAATGTGATTCAGCTGTGCGATTCGAATTGTTTTTCTTCTGATATGATTTGAATTGTATGATTCAAATCGCAAATCGCACGATTTTGACAACCATAAACAAGGGAGTGGCTAGAGGGGCAGTTGTAAAGTAGGATCTTAGTAGAATGGAGAGCATGTGGCGGCTTTAAAGTTTTATGGTTTCTTAAGTTCCTTTTTTCATGAAATTTAATCCGATGGGTTTTGACCATAGGGTCAAAAGATCTAGGTGTCCCTGCTAGTGTGCTGTGATGGAGGCTCAACTGATCATTCTAACCCTTTGATCAATGCTCCACAAAATTTCAATGTTAAAAAAACAGATGAATAGCCAATCCAACAGCTCAGTCCCTTGGGATGTTGACTATTGGTTGTTCTAGGTTTAAATGTGGGGAGGGGAGTGTAAGTTTTTAAATCCATTGGATTTTGGACCCTCGATCTTAGATCCAGTGGTTGGGCTAGTCCATACAAGGCTCAATAGGGTCCTCTGTTTCTACCCGTGGAAATCTAATACTCTATTTAGACGTAGTTTGCCTTGGATCAACCACAATCCTCGTTACCTCCGTCCCTTTATCATCATCTACTGTTGTTGTTTCTCTCTCCTAAGTGCCATCCTCATAATAAACAGGATTGATTGGTTCCTACTTTCACAAACCACTCCCCCTCTTTCTCCCTAACTGATTTAGCTGTTAGCAAAGGGTTTTGTATATCCTGTGCTGTGCATGGGGGACCACTAGTATTTTTTAGAGAGAGATGGGGGTGGGGGTTGTGTCAAAAGAGGGAACAGAAGTAGGTAATCAGAGGTGGCACTCTTTCGGTGACAGTTGCTAGCCAATCAAGACGGTGTGTGTGTCGTTTGAAATGCTATACCTGCTAAGCTGGGTATGCTCTTGCATGTTAGTCTCAGTTTCAACTCAGGAGTGTACTTTTAACATTTTTCTTCTGTTCAGATATTCAATGAATTTAATGCTCGAAAGCCGGACGAAATGAATATCTTCGGTGGCATCACTAGAAACCATCTCTTTATGGGGATAATTGGGGTCACTATCATACTTCAGGTAAGAGAAATTCAATTTTATGTTTGTGGCTTTTGGGCAGGCGCACTTCTGTTCAATTGATGTGTTACCATTTCCTGTAGGTTTTGATCATCGAGTTCCTTGGAAAATTTGCTAAGACTGTCAAGCTCAGTTGGAAGCTGTGGCTTGTTTCTATTGCTATTGGTTTCATAAGGTTATCTACTTGAATCTGGCCAATATTATTAGTTGTTGCTTTCCTGATGCATTTCCTGCCTTTATGTGGGTATAAATAGTAGTTTTGATTTTCTTTTTCTTTCTTCAGCTGGCCTCTTGCTTTAATTGGGAAACTCATACCAGTCCCAGAAACACCATTCAGTGAGTTTTTTGCTCCAGTCAGCAGGTGTTTCAGACGTCCGCATAAATCTAGAGAGAGTGGTAAGAGTCATTGCCTCATATTTACATTTAAGAAGAATAACCAGATCATTGATGCATACAGTTGGGCCTGTGTATTGATGATGTAAACTTGCCTGGACAGACCATTCTGAGAAACCAATGTGACGAAACCACTTCAAAGCTTGTTAGGATCTCCCAATCTAGGTTACTTATTATTGCAGTCTGGCTCGTGAGTCTGGAACATAGTTCACTAGTTATGGGTGCCACTGTGCTAAAAAGAGAAAATACTAGGCGGGGCCATTTATTTCATGGAATTGAATTCCTAATAATTCGAAGGAATGCATACCTAGAAGTGGTTAAAATTTAGAAATAAAGGTGGAGATCCATAGATGGCCACCTAATAATCTTTATTTGTAATGGAAAATGAATAACCAGCCATGATCCTAGTAAATCAATCCGTAGGAAAGTCAATGGTAACATCTACATCTCTACCTTATTTCCTTCCCCTCGCCTCTATATCTTTTCTTTCGTTGCGAGTCACTCTAGCATGAATACCTAGTAATTCAATTCCATGGAGACAATCCAGGGCCTGAAGTGTTATTTGGTAAGAAAACCATGGATATAGACGAGTGTGCTATCTTTCAGGTCCTGAGAGCGAAGGGCAGGAAAATGATGCGAAAAACTGAGGCAGTACCCTGGAGTAATCATATAGTCAGCGCAGCGTGGTTGTCTGCTGGTTGCCTCAGATCCAGTCTCCAGAAATGGCATATGTCGTCTTCTATTACTTTTCTTATACTAATCTGCACCTTTTCTAACGATGACATGTGTTTCGATATTCTGATTGTGTCTCTTGTCCTTGCTTTTGTCTGTATCTAGATGTCAAGAGGAATTAATACTGATCTTCTCTACTTGATTTGTTAAAATTTTGATGATATATTTTTTTTAATGAATGGTAGATACAGGATAGTTACCAATGATGAGATTCAGACTCCTTTTAATGTGGTGTAATCTCAGTATTCCTTGATTGACATACTACTAGCTTATCACAACTTTCGTTTCATCATATATCAGCAATATCAAAACCGTATCTATCTTGATTCAATTTCAATTATTAAGTGGTTATTTTGAGAAGTTTAATGATAATCAGATTAGTTAAGATTAATGTCTGAATGTGGACAAGAAGGATCTTTAGGTTTTTCAGGTCGACCATAGTTGGACGTTAAAAAGATTTAACCAGAATATGGGTGGTTAGAAAGAAAAAAGATTATTTGTACGGTCAGATTTATAGGAAATCAGGCCAGAACTGCCGTCATTACTTGGATGCATTCTAGAATATATAGGGCTTGAACCTCTGGTTTATAGATTGGTAGCAAATTCTATTGTATTTAGTATTCAAAGAAACTCCTGAGTTTGTTGGACTTGCGAAGATAAGATTATGTGGGCCCTATTCGTGCCAAACCAATTCATCATTTGAGCTCCCATATGTCGGGATAATTTCAAGTTAAAAAAAAATGCTTCAATAAATTGGGTTACTTAGTATCTTATATATGTATTTGTTCTAACCAACTAGAGTGTTGCTAGGTGGGCCCTTACATTAGTTCTCAGGGAAGCACACTCTCTTGAATATTTTTCATTATTCATGCTCTCTCTCTCTCTCACCATGCTATGGTAAGGGACAACATGATAGGGCCATCCTTATGCTTTATCCGAACCTTCGACACAAATGGTACCCCGTAAATTACAATGAATCAATTGAATTTTCACTAATTAAAATGGATTGGACCGTACGATTGAGGGTCAAATTTTTTTCCTTTAATATAGTCATTAAATTTGTGGGCCATGGATTAAAGGGTAGAGACTTTGGATTGACTCCAAACTTCATATATAGGCCCATCCAAGATGACTCTTTGGATCCCTTAAAGAACTCTAATCATAGGAGCTCTAGGTAGGCTCTATTAAGTTTGTTCCTCATCATTTGATGAGGAATGGATGCACATCAATATTCCTTTTTAATTATTATTATTATTATTATTATTTTCTATCTTTAGTATATGAAATAGATATATAAATCAAACATTTTTCCTTAGTTTCAAGTTCTAGAATGTTGCCAAACAAGGATAGAGAACTTTTTTCTAAGTGAAGGTGAAAGAATAGTTTGCTCTGCTCACTACACGGCTGCGTCAGGATTGAGAACTTAGCAGTATGAGTATGATGCCAAATGCGCCCTTAATTCATGCGATTAATCATGGCTGATACTTGCTACTCTGCATTTGTAATATATGTTTAAGGATCACATGATACCACTTAATGATAGTCATTTAATTTTATGACTCTGACTTAACAAGTTACTCATGCAATCAGAGGGTTTTACGCTCTGCAAATTTTTCACAGAGAGGAATGTCTCATTCGAACGTCTGCCACAGGAAAAAGAATTCCTTTTTATCTCGTAAAAAGAAGAAAGTAAATGGACTGCTAGAAAAATCAGACCAAGTTCTTAGAAGGCTACATAATTTTTTTTATGACCCAGGATATTCCTCGTCAGCCCTGCCTCTCAGAAGGCCACATTATGCATAAATTAAGCATCGGGAATCTTTATCTTAGACATATAACTTGAAGTTGCCTGCGGCAACAAATATAGTGTGCTAGGAATTAGGATGTGTGAGTTTGATTCCCTTTAAAAAAAAAAAAAACCAAAAGAGAGAACATAATATATTAAACTTAATTTTATTTAATCTTTTAAAAATAATTCAATAGGGTACATAACTCTATAAATGATCACATCCTTACGAAACTAATTGCAGGGGTTTGGCCTTACTAACTAGGCATGTGTATGTATCTATAAATAGGTTTTTTTGTTTTGTTAATATATGAAATAGATTTATAAATTAAATATTTTTATATAGTTTCAAGTTCTAGAATGTTGCCAAACAAGGATAGAGAACTTATCAGTGCAAGTATGATGCCAAATGCGCCCTTAATTCATGCGATTAATCATGGTTGATACTTGTTACTCTACATTTGTAATATATGTTTGAGGATCACTTGCTACCACGCTACAAGCATGTCTCCACTCTGCAAATGATGGTCATTTAACTTTATGATAGTGACTCTTAATCAGTTACTCATGCAATGTGAGAGTTTTAGGCCCTACAAATTTCTGAGAAAGAAGGAGAGGATTGTTGCATTCCACCGTCCGCCAAAACAAAAAAAAAAAAAGAATTCCTCTCTTCCTCGTGAAAGAAGCGAAGTGAGTGGACGGCAAGGAAAATCAGAATAAGTTCTGAGTCAGAAGGCCACATTATGCATCAGGAAACTTTATCTTAAATATATAACATGAAGTTGTCCACGGCAACAAATATAGTGTGCTAGGCATTAGCATGAGTGAGTTTGATGCCCTTTTAAAGCAAAAAAAAATTATGACGTAATATCATCATTATCATCATCATCGTCATAAAAGTCTTATCCCAACCATGTTGGAGTCAGCTATATGAATTATGTTTTTCCATTCCATTCTATTTTGAGCCAAATCCTTCGATAAGTTAAACTTCTTTAAATCTGAATCAATGACCTCCATCAATGTTTTCTTCGGCCTACCCCTACCTCTTGATGGGTCATCCACCTATATAGCCAAATTTTTTCTCACTGGTGCTATTATCGGCTGTTGACCCATAAAAAATTACAAATATTGCAGCGAAGACATTACAAGCAAATTCCAAACCAAGGATACATAAACCTTGGGATTGTGGAATGGCAAGTGAAGTACTGCTTCCAGATATTCAAAGTTGGTGGAATCCATTCAGAAGACTTCAGATGAGCTCGGAATGCAGCATTTCAAACTTCAGAACTAGTGGACTTCGTTTTGTCACTCAACTCACCAAATACCAAATTCAGGGTTCATTGGCTCAAAAACTATGAGTCACTGAATACACTTAAGGTTTTGGATTACCAAAGTGTATGATAGTCACATGACAACTTTAAAGCATCTTGGGAATGATGTTTCAAAGTCAAAGCATTTAGACTTCATCTCAGCTCAAACCAAGCTTCAGTGACCGTTTGCCAGCTCCTTGGGGGTTACTATGGAAATTGATACATTGTAAAGATCAAATCAACTGAAACTCTCGGAGGAAGCTCAAATTATGCTCAAGGGAGATTTTACAAATTTTTAGGACAAACAAACATCAATTGACCCAAAATCTACAAACATGTTAACTTTGGGTCAACGACCCCCAAGCCATGGGGTCACTGACCAAAGTCCTGCTTCCTGCCGCCCAAAACCAATGAAAATTGGGCACAAAGCTTCAGTCATACTCGAAAGAGGTTTTGCAAGTTTTCAAGTCAAACGGATTTCTTTTGATCCCACTTGCACTGCATGTCAGCTCAAAAGTCAATAACCCCCGAGCCATGGAGGCCACTGATCAAAATCCTACTTCCAGGAGGGCAAAGCTAACAGAATTCGGAACAGACATTCAAAATATGTTCAAAGTTAATTCCTCAAAGTTTCAACTCACTTGAACATCGCTTGAGTAGAAAACAAGCTAACTACCTACAGTGTGGGGTAAATAGTAACTTGGAACATGCAACAAATAGGTCACTGTTCGAAGTCCCACTTCTCTAAATAAAAAATGCATAAAATTTATATGGATACTCCAAGATACTCCTAACACCAATCCCTCCAAGTTTCAAATCAAACTGAGCTCATTTGGGAGTCAAACAGCCGAAACAAGAGCCCATTTTCATGAAAAGTCAACGGGGGAGTTGACCAATTTTAGAAGTTCAAAATGGGCTGAAACTTCTATGACACACTCAAAATAGTGTCAAGAAGTATCCCTCCAAGTTTCATGAAGATTGGACATCGTTCGGACCCCAAACAGGCGAAAACGAGTCATACATGCAAAAGTTCAAAAATGGGCCTTAGGAGTGACCGCGGCCTGATCAACGAGGGAGTTGACCAACTTCAGATTATCAAAACAAGTTGAAACTTCTATGACACACTCAAAATAGTGCCAAGAAGCATCTCTCCAAGTTTCATGAAGATTGGACACCGTTTGAGCCCCAAACAGGAGAAAATAGGTCACAAATGGAAATGTCCAAAAATGGGCCTTGTCCATGACTGCGGCCCAATCAACGAGGAAGTTGACCATCTTCAAATGGTCAAAACAGGTTGAGACTTCTATGAAATACTCAAAATAGTGTCAAGAGGCATCCCTCCAAGTTTTGTGAAGATTGGACTTCGTTCGGACCCCAAACTGGTAAAAACGGGTCACATATGCAAAAGTTCAAAAATGGGCCTTAGGAGTGACCACGGGTCATGGTCACTCCCACCTGTGACTTGGTCCTGGATGGTTATTGGGAGTTATTTCACTTTATTTCGAAGCGTAACTCCCTTACAACTACTGGGAACCATCCAAACTCCCTCTAAAGCCTATAAAAGGCACATTTGAACTCTTAGAAAGATAGAGCAGCAAGAAAGGAGCATACAGGGACGGACAGTTAATGAAAAGAGCAAGTGCAAGTTCCTAAATTGAATTCCAGAAGTTTGAAGCAACTCCAAGCAAGCCACAAGGCATTCTTCACTACTCCAGCATACTTCTTCTTCCCATTCTCACCAATTCAAGGTGAGAAATATTGCAGGGGAGAGGAAGACACATATATTTCACTTAAGGAAAGCATATGCAAAGGCTACTCGGATGATATCTTTTTCCTTTGATTTTCTCACTTGGGAAGGGTCTTCGGTCACACCAGAAGTTGTGAACAAGCCTCTTTAGGCTTCATTCTAACCCTTGAAAATCATAAGGTCAGAATGACATAACTTTGTCTTCATACAGTGCCCTCTTCGGATTTGTACAAAAACAGTCCGTAAACCAAAAAGTGATGATTATCAAAGGTTTAAGTCGATTCCATAGCCAAATCAAGCACTTGTGGTGGCCATTCAACACTCAAAATTCAAAAGAAATGAGCTTCAGCACTTTACAGAAGTTACAGAAAGAAAACAGCACAAAACAGTGGGCAAAACAGTGACCTTACGGTCACTGTCTGCCAGTGACCGTGACCCATAGTCACTCCCCATTTTTTCTTCTTTTTTGCATTCCTTTCTACTCTTTGTACATTTTCTTGTATTTTCCAAATGGACATCACATCTGAGACTTGAGAGAGAGGTTGTAAACTTTTCAAAGCTATATAAACAACCTGCATCCCCGCGATCAGGGCATTTGAACTCATGTAAATAAAAGGGAATTTAATGATGAATTGTAGTTAATTCTCATTATTCTTTAATGCTTGAAGTGCGTGAATGTTGGACTCGAATCCGTTATACACATTTCACCCATTTTTCAAGCGCGATCATCGGCTTACGCTCAACATGCCTAAACCATTTTAAACAAGTTTTTCTAATCTTATCCCCTATTTGCGCTACCCCTAAATGCTCTCAAAGCGTTTATTTGTAATTTTATCTTTCCTAGTTTTACCACACATCCACCTAAGCATTCTCATTTCCGCTACATCCATCTTATGAATATGTGTTAGGTAAGAAGCTAAGAAACTAATAAGTGGTGCAAAGTTCAAAGCATACGATGACTTCTATAATAGGTTGGGAACAAGAGAAGGAGAAAATGATATTTTTAAGTTCACAAAAATAAGAGAAAAGAAAAGTAGGGGCTTAGATCATGTCAAATATATCAAAGACAATGAGTAAAATATCCTGGTGAAGGACAACGATATTAAAGTAAGGTGGAAGGAATATTTTAGCAAACTTTTAAATGAAGAACATTTGGGCGATACAAGAGTTAAGGAAGATACTTCATCACTAGAGCATATTTTTCTTCATAGAATTAGAGGAGTGGAAGTGAAGAAAACATTGAAGCGAATAAAGACAGGAAAGGCAACAGGCCAAGAGGGTATTCCAATAGAGGTATGAAAATGCTTGTGAGAGGTTAGGATGAGTTGGTTATGTAGACTATTCAATAAAATACTTGTGACAACGAAAATGCATAATGAATGGAGAAGAAGCATTGTAGTACCTATATATAAGAATAAGAGAGATATATAAAATTGTATCAACTATCGAGGGATTAAACTTATGAGTCATACTATGAAGTTATGTGAGAGAATAATGGAATAAAGATTAAGACGGAAGACCAAAATCTCTGAAAATCAATTCGGTTTTATGCGAGAGAGATCAACTATGGAAGTTATCTTTTTACTTAAGCAATTAATGGAAAAATATCGAGCAAAGATGAAAAATCTACACATGGTCTTTAGCGATTTGGAAAAAGCCTATGATATGGAAGCCTATACTACTTTCTTACCTCCACCATTTTTTCTTTCAAATCCTTATCTACAACTATATCCACTGCATTTCTTGTACTACTCTTTCCTACATAAAAAAGCTTATAATCTTTCGTAAACTCCTTAACTTTATTTCCTTTCCACCTTGTCTCCTGTATACAAGCCACACTAATTCTTTTTCTTTTCATTACCTCAACCAACTCCATGCTTGCCTGTCAAAGTTTCTATATTCCAAGTAGCAAGTGTAATTTTCCTACTCTTCCTCTTCTTTTCAATGACTAACTTCTTTAACCGCATTAGCCTAGAATCATGCGGTAGTCCTTACACACTTTTCACTGCAGCCGGACGACGCTGCAATGCATCGCTTAAAGCGGGGAACGCCCTAACCTTATCGTGAAATATCATTATTTCAGAATACATGTTTGGGTTGTGACAAAATTTTACGCTGGCTGTCAACTTACCTAACGCAACCCTCCTCCTTTACCCGAGCTTGAGACCGACAGCAAAAACTAGCAGAGTTTATGACGTAATATATTAAACTTAATTTTATTTAATCTTTTAAAAACAAGTCAATAGGGTACATAACTCTAGAAATGATCACTAACTCTAGAAATGATCACATCCTTACAAAAGGAGTTGCAGGGGTTTGACGTTTCTAACTAGGCATGTGTATGTATATATATTAGCGGATGTTGAGGTTTTAGAATCTACATATGCTGAAATCCAATTAGATATTCATGCATAACCCTTCTTAAGATTCTAAGAATTCATTTGCTATGGAGTCTATTTATTGAGGCTGCACCTACAGGCGTGGAATGTAAACCCGAAAATTTTGTTTTGAGGGGGCTGGACCCAAACAGGTAGTTGAGTTTTGGGGGCAAATCTGAATTTTGTTTCTTTTTGCTAGAAACATCTGGTTGATGTTAGGGTTAGGGCAAATATGGGAATTTGAATGGGGGTTTTGGAAACAAGCCATGAATTGTCAAGTGACTCTTGGAAGCAAACCTAGGCCCGATGAAGGCAACTGTCCCCAAAATCATGTATATGTAGGTGTGTCCCCGCAAGCACTCAACTCCTCCCAAGTTGGGGTGCTCTTCTGAAAAAAAAGGGTGGTCATGGGTCGGGCTAGTCTGGACCAGCTACTTCGGGAATTTGAAAGTTGCAATTAAGGCTGCCAGACCACTGTTTATTAAAGGTCAGGCCACTTGTTATGGAGTTCAATGTTAGGACTAGTTCTTGAACCCGTAACAGTCACAAATTTTTTTATGGGAAAGGTAAGATGAATATATTTCCAAAGGGAAATGTACAATGTACAAAGAACTAGGAAAAGCTCCAGCCATTTACCACTCCTAGGAAGAAAGGGGCAACCGAAAGGAGCTAAACCCAGCAAAAAATGACCAAAGAGCATGAAAGACCCGCAGGAAAAAGGAAATGTACGATGATGATACAAATTATTGGTGATTTTCAGGAAAGATGATGGCCCAGCCCGTGTGGCCCACCTGGCTGCATGTCCACCCCAACATTTCTTTTTCTTTTTGTTTATAACCAATGCAAGAAAGCAAGGCGATATTTGACAGTTAGGGGCATTCTTGAAAACATCTCTTGGGGAAAAAACAGACATACAGAGTTACTTTATTACAATAATATTGGATGTCTCAGAAGTGGAGATTATTGCAATAACATACACTCAATACACCCTACATAATGGCTGTTGAATTGGAACAACAAAAAGCTGACAGTCTTTTTAGTTAGCAATGATCCCTATATATGAGATGAACTTGGAGATTCTGTATTTTCTCTTATAGAAATTCAGGCCCTTGACAATGGTAGTCACATGACGGTTGATCCATGTGAAATGGGCCATTGGAGCTTGACGCCTCGGCAACATCTCGTCGTATCTCATGAGTTTCTTGGGCCTGCTGCGCGGTGTTGAGAGCGATCATGACAGGGTCCTGGCCATCTTGCGCTCACTAGCAAAGATCTCGTGCTGTGAACGGGAAATGTTCCCAACACCATACATTGTTAGATGTCAGTGGTTAACCTAGATACCAACTGTAGAGTCTAAAATTGGTTCCAGTAAAATAAATTTAGATCCAAAGGTTTGATATTTTATTGCAAACAATTTTAGATTCTACATATATTGGATTTTGAATTTGCATATGGGCTTCGAAGAACATCAAATCAGCAACATGGGCCTCCAGATGAACCGGGATTGCTGATCCAAGAGACATAGGAAATAATAGCAATAAGAATGAATTTTTAAACCATAAATCTGGGCCAAATTGTCAACTGTGGATCCTACCCATTTGAGAAATATTTAACTGCAACTGCCTTATAAATGTCGGGCCAGCCTAGTTATAATTACTCAATTGCATTGGTCAGCCACTGTAGAAGAAGAAGAACTAGAAGACGAAGAAAAGTTGTAGGAAGTTGACGGTAACATAAATGTGAGTGTTTTCATTAAAAAAAAATATATGAACTACTTTGTTGTCATGTTATTGTTTTTCTTCCTAAAACAGCTTAATTACAGTTTAAGCTTAATTTTTTCAGTAAAAATCTCTTTTAAAATTGTGGTTTTGATCATTATGATATTAGAAAGATAATTTTTAAAATAGAACAACTTTTAATGTTTAAAATTGTGGTTTTAATCTCTTTTAAAACAAGAAAGGAAACAATGCGCGCTTTCTTTATTGAGAGATATCTTAATTTTTTTTCTTGGTCGGTGTGCCAACTAGCATCATTGAAAACTTTTTATTTCTTTAATATAAAGTTTAAACCTTGATCCAGCTCGTGATGAAAGCAGTACATTCCACTTCTCTATCATTGGATTGGCACCTTTTATTTTTTTTCTTCAACAATAATACAAAATCTTCTTTATCATGGTGACCACAAAATATTGGAGACATTTGTTACACTGAACTTGCACGCGTAAGACAGAGGTAAGACGAAGATGATGATAGATATTAGACCATGACCCTCAGCATAAATTCTGCCAGAACATTGTTTTTATATGGCCGCTAAGAAATTGAGAAAAAAAAATTAGAGTAATGACTAGTATTAATTTCCAATCTCCTAAAATACCAGAGTGATGGCCGGTATTCATTTCCGATTTTCTAAAATAGTAGAGTGATGATCGGTACTCATTCCCGATCTTCTCTCTCTTGATTTAATTTTCAAAAATGAAAATGTTATTAGATGCTTATTTTTGGATCTTCACCTCTAATAATTTTTAACCTCATAGGAAATGAATTCTTATGTATTCAACAACTTGCATGGAGTCTTGATTGAAGCTTTGCTATAGACAAATCCTAAGTTGAAAGAATGGAACCTTATAGTGTGGCTTGCTATGAAAATTAGAGGTGCTCAAAATAAGGGCCCTCTAAATAAATGAGGTATCAATAAATTTTATTCCAATAGAAGTTCATCCTACTGTAAGATTGACAATTGGTTAAAAAAATAATTAACAAAATATTACACATTATCTATTAACATTAGTTTCATCGAATAATTATTCTTATGACCAGGGATCAACTCTTATATTGGTAAATTTTTTTAGCAGTTTGAATTTATAATTAATAGGTAGCTGATTGTAGGGTTGGACTCATTTGCCTCGTGATTCCACTTAGTTGGAACACCCAGACGATCTCGACTCAGCCCCACCAATTTTAAAATTCAATTCTACGTTAGTTGCATACTCACATGATTCGAGTTCAAAATCTTGTGAAAATTTCGATCTTCTTGATGAATGGCAGTCCATATTTTCATAATAAAAAATGCAACTAAAAGGACTGTCAATTAATTAGGTCGGGTGAACATTATTTCTTTCAGCAGCGCCACACATGAATATGAATCAATAATCCACTCGCCGACTAAGAAGGCGCAAGATATGAAGATATGTTGCATGATTCATTTTTTTTATACAGCAGAAAAATCCTTGGTGCGGTTACAGAAGATTAATATTACTGTAAACCTGGTAAGATATTCAAATTTATAGCCAATTAAGATATTTGTATGTTGGCTAGTTCGGACAAACTCTGAGCCCATTGAGTTCTATTTATTTTAGAATGGACAAGGGTAGTGAATAAATTTTTTAACTTTTGATTTCATAAATACTTAATTTCTGATGGACATGGTTTTTTCCCGTTTGAGTTTTCCACGTAAAAATCATGTGTCCATCTCTTATGGTTGATTGTTGTTAATTTAGATTGATTATTTTCTTAAACTACATATAAGAAATCTATGTTGGGACCTTAACTCTTTAAGATCCTTCCCAGCCAATCACTCAGGTGGTTTAGAATCCTTTATAGCCAATAACTCAGGTGATTCTTTTGTTGGTGGTGTCAAATCATGAAAGATCAAATTAAACAAAGATAAATGAAAAGTTGTACAATAATTTATTAAAGATTAGCTAAACTTTCTATCTTATTTTGTTCTTTCTTTCTAACTTAATTGAGAAGAAAAGGAAGAGAAAATTCGAATAGCTTTCAAGATGGCTAGAACCTCAACCTAATTAGACTCCATACAACTCACATACTTTAAGAACAAAACCAGCACAATGCCTTCACTATTGCGGAGCACTCCCCCTATGCCCACCGGTTTAGGCTTTCTCTTATATGCCCCATCAACATTAAACTTGGGCTCACCTCTAAAAGAAGGATCCTAAAAAAATCACCTTTTTGGCCTTCTTGACTCTACATAATAAAGAAACCTTCCAATTATGCAACACACCATCAATTTTTAAACTGTCAAATTCACTATTAAAAGCAGCCCAATTGGCAATTTGTGCCACCATAAAAAAATGATACCTCCTCCACTGATGACAAAGACCCTTTGAACACTCTCTTTCTATACCAATAATAAGATAACAAAAGGAATGAGTCTCCAAAGAACCAACCTACTCCCAAAAAACCCAAAGCACCTCCATGCTTCAAACATCCCTGCCCATGATCCTAGGATACACTAGAAAATGCCACATTGCAAATAAAAAAAAAAAAAAAAATCCCTACACCATAAAGAATGAGCAAACTCACAATGCACAAACAGTTGATCCACACATCATACATAAGTTTGAAATAGCTTTGTAAGCAAAGCCTCTTCTCTTCAGATTATCAGTTATAGAGATATTCCCCGAGACTACGAGCTATACAAAAGCCTCCACCCAAGGTGGAGCCAAACCCAACCAAACTAGAGAAGAAGGAACATTGACAACTGCTATGCCTTCCAACATCTTATAGAAAGATTTGCATGAAAAAACGCTAGAAGGACTATGGTTTTATATGCGAGAATCTGCTACATCCCTGTAAATAAAACTATTAGAGAGAAAATTGATCAAAGACCCAAATTTAGACCCCTTAAACAATTGCAAGGATCTCCTAAAAGACACATTCCATGGCCCTAACCCCCTTCATCTACACAATAATCTTTAACTAAAGCCCACTTTTTTATCATCACTCTAAATAACCTAGGGAAAGACAAATAGAACGGACCCACTTCTACCAAATCATCAACTCAAAAATGAATTTGACTTCTCTCTCCCAATTTAAAGCCCACTTTACTCCCAAACATCTCCCACCCTCCAATTAAATACAAATCCGGAACCCTCAAAACATTACCCCACAAACTTGATACATGGGACCTAGGAACTTTAATTGGGTCCCAACTCCAATCATTCTCACTATGTTTTGCAACAATAATTCTCCTCCATAAATCTTCCCTCTCCTCCCCATATCTCTATTGCCATTTAGCTGAAGCCCAATTTTTAAATTTCCATGTCTCCCAACCCTAAGTCCCCCGTGGCTTTAGGTTTAACAACAACATCCCATTTGACTAAATGCAATATTCGTTTGGTAGTCGCCGCGCCCCCCCCCCCCCCCCCCCCCGGAAAACTCCCTTTTTAACTAATCCAATTTCTCCCTAATACCCATTGGCATCCTCAGTAAGGACA
Source organism: Sextonia rubra (assembly GCA_037013555.1). Lineage (NCBI taxonomy): Eukaryota > Viridiplantae > Streptophyta > Magnoliopsida > Laurales > Lauraceae > Sextonia > Sextonia rubra. The sequence goes on from JASUAD010000027.1 coordinate 3,748,251, forward strand.
TATAGTAAATTGGCAAATTCGACAAGAAAACCTTCATCAAGGTAATTCTACTAGCCAAAGAAAGACGGTTTCTCTTCCACATAGACAACTTCATTTTAAAGTTCCCCACTACAGGATTTTACACTTCTTTATATCGCGCTTTACCTCCAATAGACAAACCAGGTACACATTCGATAAGTTACCAGACTTACAATGAATCTTTGTGGCTAGTAAGTTACCAGACTTATAAAAACTCCTTTAATATTTTTTAAGTGGTTTATGCTGTATACTTTTGACTAACATTGTCTCCTTTTGAGAAAGAGAGTTGCTCTTTCAACACCGCTTTTGACTTAGCTTAGACATGTCCTTTCTATCCACATGTGATTAAGTTAGTCACATTGATTTTTTACTATTTATAGTCACCCAATTACCCAGTATACCCCCACCCATCCAAACACATATTTCACTTTCTTTCTTTACATTTTTTTCCTCTTTTCTTCTTCCATTATCACTTTCTCTGCACATTTGATCCATTCAAACACAGAGAGCTCATCTCCATTTGATTTTGTAAATGTTTATCTTGAAAAAGTTTGATTTTTTAAGGGTTTTTCTTTTTTTTTTTTTGTACTTTTTCTTTCTTCCGATTTCACAATCGTTGCCCTGTTTGGCCCTACGAGACCGAACAAGAAAACTAACTGTTCAGCCTCTCAAGGAGGAACAGCTCAACTAAATGTTTGACCTCTCAAGGAGAACCAGTTAGTTAACTGTTTCTCCTTGAGAGGCCAAACAGTTAATTGTCCTGTTCAGTCTTGTAGGATCGAACAGGGGGACGATTGTGAAACTATTTTTGAGTGTTTATATCCTCCTTCATTGCACTATTTGATTAGAAAGCCCTACAAAATATGATGTTTGATGGGACAAAAAGAAATGAGAAGAAAAGAGGATGGTCTCTTGTACAATGAGTGTGAGGGTCACTTGCTCAGATTGGGAGAAGTGCATTTAAGGAAGAAGATGGTCTTTATTGTGTGTGGAAAAGGGGGATGCTCTTTAAAAGGGAAGAAGGAAGGAGAAGATCGGTATGCGTGTATGAAAAAAAATTAAAATTTTGAGTTTTCAAGGGACAGTGGGCTTTTTGGTCCTTCCATAGATGAGATTGTAATAAATTTTTTTTTTAATTCATGTCTAAGCTGAATCAAAAGTGGCGTTGAAATAGAGCTCTCTTGAGAAATGACCTCATCACCAATCCTTTCATTTCTTACAGGAGAAATTAAAAGACATAAACACCCTCATTAATATTGTAAAATTCTCTCTGATAGGGTCAAAAGCAATACTAAAAGAATGCCCAATGGTTATGTATTAAAAGAGCCAGTAGCTGATGGAAGGTCATCCATATCGTGAGAGTCGCAGCTTCAAAAACTTGGACATAAGAGAATTATCAACCCTCATTCTCTCTACAAAGGTTGTGGGCAGAAATTTGAAAGACCCGAATATATCGTGGGTAGTTTATAACCCCTGAAAATTCTTGGTTCCACCTTAGGTGCACAAGAAAAAAAGAAAAAAAAATCCACCCAAGAAAATAAATTGAAGTCAGAATGCACAAATTAAGCCACTTAAGATCTAAGTACAATTAATTCCAAGGGGTAGTTCAACTCTAGAACTATGATTTGCTTCCTAAGGTTGTAGGTTTGAGCTGCGCTACTATACTGGGGTCACAGGGGATTTACTCGACTCCCACTAGGCCCGAAGGCATTAGACTAGCCCAAAGGATCATAATACCTTTCGTAAGCAGAAAAAAAGGAGATTTAGGTGCAGTTAAGTCCATATCTTAATACCTATGTATACAAATGCATACTGTTAAATTATTATACTCAAGACCCAACTTGTGTCCAAGTTCAAAATAGGCCCAAAAGGGTTTAGTTTCGTCCCGATCAATTAGAGTTTTGTTGGAACTATTACATAAAACCGCAATCAAATCTGGGCCTACCCCAAACATTCCATGTTAATCATATTTTATTTCCAATTCAGATGTGAGGATAAAAATCCAGCATTTATTACAATAGATATTATACGGATTTCATTCTAGTAATAGCCCATAAATACTGTTCCTTATATATCCTTACAAGAAAAAAAAATAGCAAAAGGGGTCATCTAGCAACTAAGTATGAGCTTCAGGGACTTATAAGTGAATATACCGAACTATTTTATAAAGAATATAGTGCCAGATCCCCATCGTTATGCTATAGCATTCGCACTTCACATTCGATAGAAGTGGTTCATGCCTGGGCACTTCTAGGATCTTTAGATGGTGGGGCCCAATAAACCAATCCTCATGGGGCCTGCACCCTAGTGGTCGCCGAAGGGCCCACTAGCAGATGTGTGGACTTGATCTTTGATCAAGAGACCCATGTGTGCCCACAACCACTGACGACCAAAACAACTCTTTGACGGCATAGAAATTGAAAGCTTTAGCTCAGATCTGAACCCTCAAATTATTCATTCATCTTTCCGGCCTAAATCAAAGTTTTAAAGGTATGTAATTCATAGAATTCTAATTTACCACGTTCCCATCTAAGAAATAAGCTTTTTGATGGTTGTTTCCATCATTACAGGATCGACAGATTCAGATAAATTCTTAAATCTTCACTCAAGGGTCCTGATAGGTTGATTTCCCATCCAGAACAAAGTCAAAGGGGGATCGACTAGCAGGCCCACTCCCTATCATCAGATTTGATTATTGATTTGATGATTTATTGGGCTCAAACCAAATCCGGCTGATACAATATGCTAACGATCACTGTAGCACTGGTATATAATAGCCACAATTCATCGGAAGATCCAATAAGTTCTACTCACCTTGTATAGAAGTATGTTGCTCGGGCAATGATTGGTCTCACATCAAACATTCGCTATGTGTCCCACTATTGATCTTCCTCTCCTTCTAACAATTCCACAGCTAATTCAGTCTTCCACTCTCTCTCTTATATAATTTCTATCGTTGATGTGTGAGAGATAAGGGATGCCTCTTGTCTAATATATATTAGTGCTTGGAGGGGAGTCCTATTTGGAAACTATAGGGAAGTCCTATCGGAAAAGTATTCTTAGAGAGAGAGAGAGAGAGAGAGAGAGAGAGAGAGTGTGTGTGTGTGTGAAGTATGTTGGGACTCCTCATTCTCCTAATAACCTTCTTCTGGCCTACTATGGACTCACCAAGAGTCCTGATCCATGACTAGTAGGTATTCTGATCAAATTAAGACTCACCGTCTGACTCCAAACATAGTTTGGACTAATATGACCCACCTTGTAAAGGTTGGGCCACCAAAGGTAGGTTAGGTTATTACACCTTATGTGAAGCATATCTATGAATCATCTCTTCCTTCGCTCAGATTCAACCAAACTCAGAGGAAGCTTGAAGTATTCATCTTCCTTTCTCTCCCTCAATTTCTATGGAATTGTATATAGGAGAAGAATGAGAGAAGTGGCCTTTCATGCTTAAGGTCGGATGTCCAGGTGAGGAGTTCCAATTGAAGTCTCCTACATCAAGAGTCTCTCTTGGAAACTCCAAGAATCACACCTGTTGGAACTCTAGTCACCCTTAATGGGCTCCTACTGGTCTAGGGCCAAGTCCCTCCTAATCATAATAAAAACAGATGTAGCCCAACAGAAACAGGTTGGTCTATCAAGTTAAGCAACCCAGCCCAACCTTTAACCTGGGCTGGCCGAATGTGGCCCACTTAGCCCGATTGGCCTGTTAGGCCTAAATCAGGGATGTTACATAATGAGGAGCCTCTTAAAAATGGATTTTTGGGAAAAATCTTTTTGGTGTGTGGGCAAAGTGGACTACTCCTTAATCACGAACCCCAAATGCAAGGCCTTAATGCAGCAATAATACACAATGAGTCCGGGGTCAATTATCAGGGAGCGAATCAGAAAGACAGAATGCACTTAATGAAAATCTAATGCTAGCCTATTAATCTATACAAACCCAATTCCTACTTTGCTAAAAAATTAATTAAATACATCATTACATTCCATAAAAATTTCCTAATTTAAAAACTTAGGCTAAAAAGTCCTAAACTAATATATTGCACCCAATAAATCACAAGATTAATCAACCAAATGAAAGCAAGAAAAGATATATAATTCAGAATTCAAAAGTGTAGAAAATTAAAGGTTGTTAATGTTTTTAGAAATCTGGGATCCATACTTGCACCTAGACATTGGAGGTACGGGTGAATGGGGACTCCCTTCTCAAGTATGTGTTGTCAATTCACGTTAAGAATAGAACAAGAATAATGGAAAAATCAGATTAATTTCAGAATAACTCTTTTTAACATTCCGCAATCCAAGATTTCCTTTTACACATGCTTGCATTGCCTCCAGTATTCAATGTATCAAGAGGAGACAAAGCATCAAAATAGGTTACGAAACTTGGCAATTGATTGTATAAGCAATTCTCTACGTTAATAGAAATCCCATTAATTCTTATCCACAAATTACGTGCAAAACCAATTAAAAGTTATAAGACGCCAACCCTTTCCTTAAAAACGAGAATACTAGCTTGTCATGTGTGTCTACTTCACAACTTCAGAAACTTCCAGCACATTGCGGACTTCAAGATGAGACTAGGATGAAGGACCGCCGCATGGATGGACTAAGGTGGGTGGTGTGGTCTACGGAAGAGCCTCCTTGGTGAGGGAAAGTGGAAGAGGAAGCGAGGTAGAAGGGTGGAGGATGTGTTGAGAGAGGAGAGGGATTGAACTTTACTCTCTTCTGAGAGATTGGTGGGAGTAGATGAATTTCCAGGGTTTTGCAGGCTCTAGGATCATCACAAAATATCAATCTCTAATGGGAAGAATCTAGGAAAGGAACAAGGATGTTTTGGAAGGATTGAGTCTTTAAGGATTACGTTAAGGTATTGGAAGATTAGGACTTGATGTTGGAGTTAAGAGGACTGAATAAGGATGAGAGAGTGGCTAGAGGGGTCATTGGAAAGAGACTTTAGGATCTTACTAGAATAGAGGAGGTCAAGTGGAGGCCTTTAAGTTCCACGATTTCTTTGATTATACATTTTTCTTAAAATTTAATCTGAAGGTGATTATAATTCAGAGTAGCGTCAAATTAGGGTGAATGCTAATTCATGAGGGGGTTAATGTGAGGGGATTGGATTTATCATAGGCTATGATGCACGAATACTTTAAAATGGACAATGTATCATATTGTATCATATCTAATACTTTACTTTTTACATATAAAATTTGTATCCCTTCCATGTCCATAGCGTGTCCTTATCATATTCATGCTGGATTTGGGCATCCTAGATCATGTGGTGTTTCAGGCGGTGCTAAAAAGGTTAGCTCTCATGCAAATCGTGTAAAAATATATGGACTCTTTGTTATTATAATTATCTATGTTTACATCTTGAGATAATACATGTATAAATAAGCTTGGATGGATTGTGACATACGACCATAACAAATGGATATGTTTTGACTTAATCTTCCTTGGATATTGCAACAACCAGTTGCTCAACCTCTATCTTCTGTTGGGATCTTATCACCCCCCCCTCAAATTGGACAGCCACTACTTGACGGTCAATTTGCTGCATAAATCGGTGAAGCGGCAGGATTAGTGGCCTTTGGTCATTATATCTACTAATTGATCAGCACTACAAATGTAGACAACTCGTAGATGACCACTATGAACCCATTCCCTAACAAAATGAGCATCAATTTCAATATGACGTGTCCATGCATGAAAAATTGGATTGGCAGTGAGAGAAGTCACGCCAATATTGTCACAACATAAAATTGGACATGGTTTTGATTTGATGCCCATATCATTTAGGATGAATGATAGCCATTGGAAATCAGATGCAACGGACGTGAGAGCACGACACTCAGCCTTAGTGCCTGATTTGGATACTGGTTGCTTCTTGGCTGACCATGAAATTAAGTTTGAACCAAGAAAGATGACTGAGCTCAATATGAAATGATGATCATCAATGCAACCAGCCCAGTCAGCATCAGAAAATGCACGCATATTGAGGTCACTAGGAGTAATTAGGTGTCTTACCATAAAGAATTTTGAAGGGAGAATCATTTTTTAGAATAGAAGTTGGAAGTCGATTAATTTTATGAACACTTGTAAGAAAGGCTTCAACCCGCAGAGAAAGTGGACAGTGACTATTGACCAAGAGAGTGCAGCCCATAGTAGTGATATGGCTATTTTTCCTTTCAGAAATACCATTTTGTTTAGGCGTGTGTGGGCAAGAAATTTGCCGACTGATCCCACACTCTGTCAAGTGCAACACAAATTCATTTGAAGTGAATTCTCCACTGCCACTACTTTGCAAAATTTTAATTCTTCGTTCAAAGCAATTTTCAACCATACATTGAAATTGAAGGAAACATTGAAAATCATCAGATTTCATTTGTAATGGATAAAACCAAGTATATCTTCTAAATGAGTCAATGAGAATCACATAAAATCGATATCCAGAAGTAGACATAACCGGGGCTGGTTCCCATACATCAGAATGGTTAGTGTGCAATGGAAAGGGAGCTCTTTTATTTAAAATTTTGAAAGGGAGTTTAGGACTCTTTCCCAGGGCACAACCTTGACAAACATAAGAAGGTTCTGGAAATGTAAAATGAACATCAACATTATTTAATAATGGACGCATAATAGAAGATGATGAATGTTCAAGCCGTTGATGCCATAGAGTAATAGCTGCCTCTCGAGTAGAGAGGTAAGCGACATTATTTGAATCAAGAGAATAAAGTCCACCTTTATGAGTCCCTTTGGCCAGGGTCCTTTGAGTTACCTGGTCCTTGATCACACAATCAAGAGAAGTGAATTCAATAGAATAATTATTATCTTTTGTTGATCGACTAACTGAAATGAGATTTTTCTTGAGGGAAGGAACTAGAAGAGCAGTCCTGAGATTTAGAGTTCCAGATGGAGGTTGTATTTGATGAGTGTCCATATGTGTGATAATTAAAGGCTGACCATCACCCATATATAATCTGTCATTTCCATTATGAGGATGTAGGTTGGAGAGGGTGCCTGGAGTATTTGTCGCGTGTGCTGAAGCACCTATATCAGGATGCCACGACTCATCAAGAGCATCTTGAAGAGAAAGAGCCGCTAAGGCTTGAGACAAAGGATCAACAGTTGTGTGAGCTCCTTGATGGGAGTCATTAAATCAATGCCAACATCAAATGACGCCATGACCTTGTCTGTTGCAGACTTGACAAGTCTCTTTGGATCAATTTGATTGACCGAATGAACCCACCATGATTGTTGGAGGAACGATGACCACCACGACCACAACTTGGGGTCATCTTCCGCCACCTTTAGCGAGCATGGCATGTGACGGGTCAGGCTGGTCTGGCTGAATAAAGTCATCATATGACTGCTGTAAAAGTGCCTCTTGAGCAAGAAGCATCGGCAATAGTTATTTGAATGTTGGATATTTGGCCCTAGTTTGAATGTTGGTCTGGACCACGTTGTAGTTGCGATCGAGACCCTTTAAGATCCATGAAACCTTATCTTCAGCAGGTGAAGGTTTTTGGATCGCTTCAAGTTCGTCACAGAGACGCTTGAATTGTTTGATATAGGCGGATAGCGATAACTTTCCTTTGCGAGAAGACTGAATCCTTTGTCGCAATTCGATCTCACGCAGCTTGCTATGATGAATGAAGATGTCATGTAGAGCATCCCAAACATCCTTTGAAGTTGGTAAGCCAACTCCTGGAAGGATTGATTCAGTAATGGTGGAGAGGATCCAAGAAACAAGTACTTGATCTATCTGCTTCCATTGCCCATAGGCAGGATTAGGTATGCCGGCTGAATTTGTGGATGAAGATAACAGTCGATGGTGGTACAGACAAGGAACCATCAATGTATCCGATGAGATTGTAACCACGTAGCAATGGGATGAATTGACTCTTCCATAAAAGATAGTTATTTTCAGAAAGCTTAAATGAGACAAGATTTACCAAAGTAGGAATAGCTTTGGTGAGCTGAATAGGATCATTGGTAGTACTGCGAGTTATAGGAGATGAAGCTGCCATGTCTCTTATTCCATGTAAAAATATAAAGACTCTTTGTTGTTATATATCTCTCTGTTTACATCTCGACATAATACATGTATATATAAGCTTGGATGGGTTGTAACATATGACGATAACAAATGGATATGTTTTGACTTCATCTTCCTTGGATATGGCAACAACCAGTTGCTCAACCCTTATCTTCGTTTGGGATCTTATCAAATCGGTCACCTTATCACCTACCCAGTGGGGCCCATCTGAGGATGGCATCATTTTGTTGGAAGATCTGGATGGGCCCTACTGATGTATGGTGATGGAGGCTCCAATGATAATCCTAACCCTTTGATCAATGGCCCACAAATTTTCACTCTTATAGAACGGGTGCATACTTGATCCAGCAGTTCATTCCCTACAGCTGGGTGCAAACGTAGGGTCTGATAATCTGATTACACTTATTGTAAGTAGTAAATGCCTCTGGGTGGGGAAATTACTTGGGCTCTTTTGGGTTGCTGGGACCAGTACCGATTAATTGTTCTAGATTTAAGTGTGGGGAGGGGAGTGTGGATTTTCAAATCCAACGGCTTTTGGGCCCTAGATCTCTGATCCAGTTGAGGGGCTAGTCCATACGAGGCTCAATTCGGTCCTCTGTTTGGGGGGGAGGTCTTTTTTAGAGAGAGATGGGGAATAGGGGGATGCATCAAAAAGAGGGCCCAAAAGTAGCTTCATCAGAGGTGGCAATCTTTGCATGACAGTTCCCTGTGGATCAAGACAGTGTGCATGTTTGAAATGCTATACCTGCTAAGCTGGTGCATGCTCTTGCATGTTAACACTCTCAATTTTAACTCAATTTTACATTTAATATTTTTTTTCTATTCAGATATTGAATGAATTCAATGCTCGAAAGCCTGACGAAATGAATATCTTCAGTGGTATCACTAGAAACTACCTCTTCATGGGGATAGTTGGAGTCACTGTCTTACTCCAGGTAAGAGAAATTAAAATTTATATTTGGGGCCTTTGGGCAGGCACACTTCTATTCAATTGATATGTTACCATGTCCTGTAGGTTTTGATTGTCGAGTTCCTTGGAAAATTTACAAAGACTGTGACACTCAGTTGGAAGCTGTGGCTTGTTTCAATTGCTATTGGTTTCATAAGGTTATCTATAGCTGAATCCAGCGAATATTATCAGTCTTTGCTTTCCTGATTCATGTCCCGCCTTTATGTGGGTATAAATAATAGTTTTGATTTTCTGTTTCTTTCTTCAGCTGGCCTCTTGCTTTAATTGGTAAACTCATACCAGTCCCAGAAACACCATTCAGTGAGTTTTTTGCTCCAGTCAGCTGGTGTTTCAGACGTCCGCCTGCATAAATCTGGAGAGAACGGTAATTGCCTCATATTTACATTTAAGAAGAATTTCCAGATCATTGACGCATACAGTTGGGCCCATGTATTGATGATCTAAACTTGCCTGGACAGACCATTACGAGAAACCAATGTGGCAAAACCACTTCGAAGATTATTAGGATCTCCCAATCTAAGTTACTTGGTATTGCAATCTGGCTCATGAGTCCAGAAGTTGGTTCACTACTCATGGGCGCAACTGTGCTAAAAAGAGAAAATACTAGGCCGGGCCATTTATTTCATGGAATTGAATTCCTAGTAATTTTAAGGAATGCATGCTTAGAAGTGGTTAAAATTTTAGAAAGACTGTCAATCTTCTCATATAATGAAAAATGAATACCCAACCACGACCTTATAAATCAATTCTTAGGAAAGTCAATGGTAACATCTACATCTCCACCTTGTTTCCTTCCCCATCTCCTCTCTCACTTTTCCTTCGTTGCAACTGATTTTACCATTAATACCTAGTAATTCAATTCCACGGAGACAATACAGGCCCTGAAGTGTAATTTGGTAAGAAAACCATGGATAGAGACGAGTGCTATCTTTCAGGTCCTGAGAGCGAATGGCAGGAAAATGATGCGGAACACTGAGGCAGTATCCTGGAGGAATCATGTCGTCAGTGCAGCGTGCTTGTCCGTTGATTGCCTCACATCCAGTTTCCAGAAACGATTTATGTCTTTTTCTATTACTTTTCTTCTACTAACTGGCACCTTTTCTACTGATGATTATGTGTTTCTATATTCTGATCGAGTCTTTGTTCCTTGCTTTTTTCTTTATTTAGACATCAAAAGGAATTAATACTGATCTTCTCAACTTTATTTGTTAAAATGTAGAGAGGAATTTTTTTTAATGAATGGTAGAGACAGGATAGTTACTAATGATGAGATTCAAACTCCTTTTCGTGTGCTGTAGTCTCAGTATTCCTCGACATACTTCCAGATTATCACACCTTTCATTTCATCATATATCAGCACTATCAAAACCGTATCTATCTTGATTCAATTTCATCATCATTTTTGAGAAGTTGAATGTTAATCAGATTAGTTAAGATTAGTGTCTGAATGTGGACAAAAAGGATCTTTAGATTTGGTTGGGGTCACCTTAATTGGATGTTAATATTTTTCTTCTCTAACCACCCTTATTTTGGATAAATCTTTTTCTGTTTTTTTAATTTATTTGTACGGTCAGATATAAGAAATCAGTAGAGAACTGCTGTCATTACTGGCTGTTCTTGAATATATATGGTTTGCACCTCTGGTTTATTGGCCGATTGGTAGAAAATTCTATTGCATTTAGTATTCAAAGAAACTGTTAAATTTTGTTGGACTCGTGAAAATAAGATTTTGGTGTGGCCTACTCTGTGTCAAACCAATTCATCATTCAAGCTACCTATGTCGGGATAATTTTAAGTCAAAAAAAAAAAAAAGACAATTCAATAAATATGTATATGTTCTAACCAACTTGAGTGTCTTTTACTTATGTATATAACTTTATGTTAGTTTTAATTAATTTTGAAATGTCCATATATGAAATGTATATATGAATACTTTTTATGATTAGTTTTTTATTTTTTTGAAATATATGAAAGAAATTAAATATTTCTCTATGGTTTCAAGTTCTAGAATGTTGCCAAACAAGGATAGAGAACTTATTGGTATATGTTGCCAAATATGGCCTTGATTCATGTGATTAATCGTGGGTGATGCTTGTAACTCCACGAATGTAATGTATGTTTGGGGATCCCACACCACTCTACAAGCATGTCTCCACTTTGCAGATGATTGTCATTGAATTTTATGACCGTTACTCTTAACCACTTATGCATGCGAAATGCAAATTTAATAGACAGATGAATGTTGCATTCAAGTGAGTGGACTGCAAGGAAAATCAGCACAAACTCTCATATGGTACGTTGCATACACTGTAGCATCAGGAAACTTTATGTAGAACTTCAAGTTGCCTACGGCAACAAATATAGTGTGCTAAGATTAGTATGGCTGAGTTTGATTCCGTTTTTAAGCAAAAAAATTCGGACGTAATATATTAAAATTAATTTTCTTTAATCTTTTAAAAACAATTCAATATGGTACGTTACTCTAGAAAAGATCACATCCATACAAAAGGAATTGCAGGGGTTTGACCTTAGTAACTAGGCATGTGCATGTGTATATATTAGCGGCTGTTGTGAGGTTTTAGATCTACATATGCTGAAATCCAACTAGATATTCATGCATAAGCCTTCTTAAGATTCTAAGAATTCAGTTGCTATGGCGTTTATTTATTGAGACTGCATCTGCAAGAATGAAATGAAATGCAAGGACTCAATGGCGGACTTATGATTTTTGTTTGGAGGGGGGCTAGACTCAAGCAGATTGTTGGGTTTTGGGGGCAAACAAAGATTTTATTTATTTATTTATTTTTTTCAGATGTTTTGGGCGGACAAATCTGGTTGATGTTAGGGTTAGGGCAAACATAGGAATTTGAATGTGGTTTTGGAAATGAGCCAAGAATTTCCAAGTGACTTGTAAAAGCAGACCTAGGCCCGATAAGGGTGACTGCCCTCGAAATCATGTATGCAACCCTGCCCTGGCAAGCACCCAGCTCCTCTCAAGTAGGGTTCCTCGTCTACAAAAAATACAAAAGGGTACTCATGGGTCGGGCTAGCTGTGGACCAGCCAGCTTTGGACCAGCTAGGGGCCTCGATCTAAAATTTGGTTTTTTGGTTTTTTGGTTTTTTGGTTTTTTTTTTTTTTGCCTAGCTTGTAGTTTAGTGACTGATATATCCAAACAAGTGAAATGAGAACCTTCTAGTCTCCACTTGGAGTATGCAGGATAATTCTACTATATTTCTAGTGTTCATGGGCCGGACTGGGTCAGGCTAGCCCCCCTTTAGGAACGTTGGCCTAGGCCCCGCCAAAGTCTGACAAGGGCTGAAAAAGTTAGGCCCAAGCCTGCCCAATAATCAATCAGGCTGGGCCAAATCGGCCTTTTAATCAATTTTATGGCCTTTTCAATAATTGTTTGTACTAATTAAATTGAATTACGTATATTTGTTACATGGGTAGGTCTAAGCTAGGCTTTGGGCTTTCTGTTACTCATTCCAAGCCCAGCCCAATTATTAAACAGGCTCTAATAACATATCCAAGCGAGGCCCAAAGCGGGTTGGGCAGGGAGCTGACTCGGGCTGGGCAAGCCAATGAACACTACTACTTCTAACCAGCCTGTTCTATTCAAATACTTTCATAATTTACAAGGGTATTCTAGTTATTTTAGCTAGTTATTCTAGAATATTTCACATATCTCTCCACATTAAGTATAGCAATTGGTTAATTCAATATACTTCAAAATGATCGAACTTCTAGCTTATTTCCAAATCCTTTAAGTTCTTCATTGATCAATTTAAAATTTTCTATTCAACTGATTACATGCATGTCCTACCACTTGGATGGTTATACATATCTTAAATTTTGAGCGTGTTGTGGTTGAGCATGGATTTGGGCACATAGAGGAGAGAAAAATCATACACACAGATGATGCACACAGGGGATTTACGTGGTTCGGCTTGAGCCTACATCCACGTGAGAAGATGGGAAAAATATCACTATGAGGAATGGATTACAAGGAGGAGATCACTCGCTCTCTCTCTACCCCAAACCCACTTACACCCAAAGCCTCTCAGATCTGCTCGTCTCTCTCTACCTCTGCTGGAGCAATGGAAGTCTCCATTTATAGACTCCATCAGCTGATGGATGTCTGCAACTTTGGCTGCTCAAGGAGTCTTGCAGGGTGGCTAACTAGGGCGGCTGGAGAGGGTGGCTACAGGGTGGCGTTGCAGACCTGCAATTACGGCTGCAGTTCTGCCATGGCTCCATTGAGCCACACAACTGACAAATCTCCACCTTGGCGAAATCGGAGCCAAACCTCACAAAATTGTTCTCACCGTCTTCACATGCCCATTTGGGCACTCAGGTACCTCTTACGCCAATCAAGTCCAAGCAATGCTTGAACTTGGTTGTTGGAATAGGCTTAGTCATCATGTCTGCTGGGTTATCTGCTGTAGGGATCTTCTCTACTACAATAGCACCTTGAGAAATTACATCCCGAATGAAGTGTGCCCTGACATCAATATGTTTGGTTCTTTCATGATACATAGGATTGTTTGTTAGATCAATAGCACTTTGGCTATCACAAAACACAGTAGTTAACTGTTGTTGCAATCCCATATCACCAACCAAACCCCTCAGCCAAATAGCTTCCTTCACTGCTTCTGTAGCTGCCATATATTCTGCTTCAGTCGTAGACAAGGCAATGGTAGATTGCAATGTTGCCTTCCAGCTGATAACACCGTTAGAAAGAGTAAAGGCATAACCTGTCAAGGATCTTCTTTTGTCTAAATCTCCAGCAAAATCTGAATCAACATACCCAATAACACTGCCAGAAGTGTTACCATTTCTGTCATATACTATCCCAACATCTGTAGTACCTTTAAGATAGCGGAGTATCCATTTCACAGCCTGCCAATGAACCTTCCCAGGTTTATCCATGTATCTGCTTACTACACTAACTGCGTGTGAAATGTCTGGCCTTGTACAGACCATAGCATACATGATACTCCCAACTGCACTGGCATAAGGAACACGTAACATGTGCTCCACCTCCTCCTCAGTTTGTGGTGATAAGGCAGCAGAAAGTTTAAAATGAACTGCAAGTGGAGTATTCACAGGTTTTGACCTTTGCATGCCAAAGCGTTCGAGCACCTTTTCAATGTACCCTTTTTGTGACAAAGACAATTTGCCCGCTTTTCGGTCCCTATGAATCTCCATTCCAAGTATTTTCTTTGCAGCGCCCAGATCTTTCATCTCAAATTCACCACTGAGTTGAGCCTTCAACCTGTTGATCTCAGACATGTCCTTAGAGGCAATTAACATGTCATCAACATATAATAGCAAATAAATAAAAGAACCGTTTAAGAGCTTTCTGTGATAAACACAGTTATCATACTCACTCCTAGAATAGCCATTTCCTACCATAAAGGTATCGAAACGCTTGTACCACTGTCTAGGAGACTGCTTTAGTCCATACAAAGATTTCCTTAGTAAGCAAACATGGTCCTCCTTACCTTGGATTTCAAACCCCTCTGGTTGATGCATATAAATCTGTTCCTCCAACTCACCATGCAGAAAAGCAGTCTTGACATCAAGCTGCTCAAGCTCTAAATCCAATAGAGCAACCATAGCAAGTAGCACCCGGATGGAGCTATGTTTCACCACAGGAGAGAACACTTCATTGAAGTCAATACCCTCCTTCTGAGTATAGCCTTTTGCAACCAGTCGTGCTTTGAACTTAGCATCTTCCACCCCTGGAGTTCCTTCCTTTTTCTTGAAGACCCATTTGCAACCAACAATCTTCTGGCCCTTCGGCGGTTTTACCAGCTCCCAAGTATGATTCTTATGAAGAGATTCAATCTCTTCACTCATGGCGATAGTCCATTTTGCTAATTCTTTACTGGTGATGGCTTCATGATACGTAACCAGCTCCGCCTCCATACTTTCAGCTGTATTAAGAGCGTAAGCAACAAGGTCATCATATCTTTGAGGTGGCTTAATCTGCCTCCTCTCTCTGTCCCTAGTAAGCATGTAATCTTGAGGAATTGCACTCTCCTCATTTGAGCCTTGCACCTCATCTTGCTGAGCTGGGACATCTTGCAATCTTTCTTGCAAGTTTTCTGAAACTTTCACCTCAAGCTCCACCTGTTTACTGACACCGTGGTCTGTTTTGGTATCAAGACACTCCTTCTTTGGATTCAACCTTGCAGACTCATCAAAGGTCACATCTCTGCTGATAATGCATTTTGGTGATTTTTCATTTAAGCACCACAACCTATATCCTTTCACCCCATGTGCATATCCTAGAAATATGCACCTTTTTGCCCTTGGTTCAAGCTTACCATCATTTACATGAGCATAAGCAGGACAACCAAATATTCGCAAATTTGAATAATCAGCATGAGAACCAGACCATACCTCTTCAGGAGTTTTACACTCGATAGCCGTTGATGGAGACCTGTTGATCAAGTAACAAGCTGTGTTAACAGCTTCCGCCCAGAACTTCTTAGATAATCCGGCATTGGAGAGCATACACCGGGTCCTTTCCAACAGAGTTCTGTTCATTCGTTCTGCAACCCCATTTTGCTGTGGTGTGTTCTTAACTGTGTGGTGTCTCACAATTCCTTCATTCTTGCAGAACTCATTAAAAGCACCTCCACAGAATTCCAAGCCATTGTCAGTTCTCAAGCGCTTGATCTGTTTACCTGCTTGCTTCTCGATCATAGCCTTCCATTGCTTGAATTGTGCAAAGACTTCATCTTTGTGCTTTAAGATATACAACCAGACCTTTCGAGAATAATCATCAATAAAGGTCAACATATATCTGCCACCACCGAGAGATGGAACACGAGAGGGTCCCCAAAGGTCAAAATGGATATAATCCAAAGTACCTTTGGTACGATGAACCGCTGTACTAAACTTGAGTCTGCATTGTTTTCCGAATACACAATGCTCACAGAAGTTCAGCTTTCCCAATTTCTGGCCACACAGTAAACCTTGTTTACTTAGCTCTTCCATACCCCTCTCACTCATGTGCCCAAGCCGCATATGCCACAGCTTGGCAGTGTCCAAATCTGAATCTGATGATGACACAGCAGCTGCACCCGTGACCGTGCTACCTTGAAGAAAATAGAGACCATTCTGTTTCTGTCCCTTCATCACTACAAGAACGCCCTTGGAAATTCTCATGACTCCACCTCCAGCTTTGTAATTACAGCCATTGGAGTCAAGAGTACCCAAGGAAATCAGGTTTTTCTTCAATTCTGGTACGTGCCTGACATCGGACAAGGTTCTCACAATACCATCATACATTTTAATTCGGATTGAGCCTATCCCAACAACCTTACAGGCCATATTATTGCCCATAAGAACTTTACCATCATCTATAGATTGATAAGTGGTAAACCAATCTCTATTGGGACACATATGATAGGAACAACCCGAATCAAGGATCCACTCATCACCTGAGCTATTGACAGTAACAGAAAGAACATCTCCACTATCAGAATTATCTTCTGCAACACCAGCTACATTTTCAGAATTAGAAAATTTCTCCTTTCCTTTTCGTTCTGGACAGTTCTTTCTAAAGTGCCCTTCCTTGTGACAATGGAAGCACTTTATCTTTCTAGATCTTGATTTTGATCTAGAATGGCCTCTTCTGTTCGGACCTTTCTTCTCTGTTCTTCCACGCACTACCAGACCCTCGCCCAAACTATCACCATGGTTTTCAGACACAACCTTTTTTTTCAACTCCCTAGAGTTTAAGGTTGCCTCTATATCATCTCTAGATAGAGTCTCCCTACCATACATCATGGTATCTACAAAGTGATCATACGAGGGAGGTAAAGAACAGAGCAGCATGATTGCTTGATCTTCATCATTGATTTTGACATCTATATTTTGAAGGTCCATTATAATTTTACTAAATGCGTCAAGGTATTTGGAGATAGACGTACCTTCATGCATTTGCAGAGTGAACAACCGTTTCTTTAGATACAAACGGTTTGTCAATGACTTGGTCATGTACAGATTTTCTAATTTCTGCCACAACTCAGCAACAGTTTTCTCCTGAACAACTTTCCGCAATACTTCATCGCTCAAGCATAGTAAAATTGCTCCATATGCTTTCTCCATCATATCTTCTTTTTCTGGATCTGACATAGTCACGGGAAGGCCATTCTTTCCCTTCAGTGCCTTTTGGAGTCCCTTCTGAACCAACAGTGCATGCATCTTGATACGCCATAAATTGAAGTCATTTCTGCCATTGAATTTCTCAATTTCAAATTTTGCATCCATTCTTGCAAAATTCCTGCACTACACTCTAGATCTCGTCACCACGAGCACGCTAGAAAAAACAGATCTAAAATCCGATCCCAGATGGCTCCGATATCGCAGAAATAAATTTCTACGGTCCGATCGATCAAACCTTCATATTGACTAACAAACAGCCAATCATCTTCTTTACTGCGTAGATCTGCTCGAAATGAGTCCGCAGGTGCAGACGGATCTCCGATCGGTTGCCGGATGATCAAGATATTGCAGAAATGATTTCTAGCCGTTGATTTGGTCAAACTGGTTTGACCATACTGCTGACGTCACGCTGATGCAGGTGCTTAGCTTGGCTGGGCTGCTGCTCCACTCAGGTCAAATGGACCCAAACCTGACCCGGCCTAACCCAAACTAGGCCTGAGGGAGCACCAAATATTGTGGTGCTTCAGAGCACCATAGAACTTTTTCTCTCCACTTTAAGTAAAGAGAATCTGACGTGCAGCAGGTGTTTTAAACACCTTCCTTCTTGCTTCCAGAGGATTCTTCTTCCCTCTCCATTTTGCAACAGAACCAGACGAGACGGAGGAGAGAAAAAAAAACAGAGTAGTCCCTCTCCTCTGCGTGATCCGAAAGCGATGAAGCCAGGCGACTGCAACAACAAATGGACCGGCGAATAGCGGCAGCAGCAGCGATGATCTGCTGTAACCAAGATCTCCCTTTTTTTTTTTTTTTCTTTCTTCAGATCGATCGTGGCCCACTTGAGATCTGCAGGGACCTCAACAAATCCAGGCCTCTGATCCGAAGCAGGGACAGAATAACAGAGTTCAAATCCTCTGTTTTCTGTTCCAGAAAATCTGTGCACAGCGATGGCCCACCTCCGATCAACTCGTGGATCTCCGCCAATCGTCACAGGTACACAGTCCAACCTTGCCTTAATACCAGTTTGTTGTGGTTGAGCATGGATTTGGGCACACAGAGGAGAGAAAAATCATACACACAGATGATGCACACAGGGGATTTACGTGGTTCGGCTTGAGCCTACATCCACGTGAGAAGACGGGAAAAATATCACTATGAGGAATGGATTACAAGGAGGAGATCACTCGCTCTCTCTCTACCCCAAACCCACTTACACCCAAAGCCTCTCAGATCTGCTCGTCTCTCTCTACCTCTGCTGGAGCAATGGAAGTCTCCATTTATAGACTCCATCAGCTGATGAATGTCTGCAACTTTGGCTGCTCAAGGAGTCTTGCAGGGTTGCTAACTAGGGCGGCTGGAGAGGGTGGCTACAGGGTGGCGTTGCAGACCTGCAATTACGGCTGCAGTTCTGCCATGGCTCCATTGAGCCACACAACTGACAGAGCGCATGTGGCTAAGCTGGCTCACTAATGTCCACTACCTCTATTCCAGTCTCCGGGAAAAAAAAACCTACTAAGGATTCTATCCCCTTGTGATGGACATTTCACAAGCACCTTTATTTATGCTAATTTTGAAAAATAAGTACCCCCCGTAGTTTTTTTTTTTTAATGGGGCAGAAGCAGGATATGTCTTTGGGGGTGCATTGCTAAAAATGGATTAAAATCTTCACTTAGTGAGAGTTTGTTGAGTCTCCCATACTAGGAAAAAAATAGGAAAATGAAATCAAATTAAGAAAAAAAAAGAAAAAAGACTGGATCATTAAAGGTAAAGTGAGAAACCAATTATGCATTCAATGGTTTATCCGTTGTTGAAAGATTGTACGTGCCCGACAGTAAACGTAATCCCTAATCGACGCATAGTTTCACATCTTAAACCCTTATGCCTTACCACCGTGACTTCCAAGGAAAGATTTTACGCTTTGGATTGAAGAGACAAGCCCCACTCATTGATTTAAGTGGATTTACAATTATCTATTTATATATATCAACCACCATGATCTGTGCAGTGAGATATACGGTGTACATGAATTTGACATAGCAATAAAAGATGAGTCTCGGTCGTCTGATCATGGCCCGCCCCATCATCGAGGGGGTGCATGCCATACATGTGGCCAGTGGTTCTCTATCCAAGACAGTTCCTTTCCCGGTGACATGACGGACCGTGATTAGTCCGCTCAAATTCACCATGGGTCAAAAGGCTCGGAGGGTACCAACTTAGATACATGTTGTGTGTGTTAGTTGGCTCCATAGGATATTAAAGGGTGTGTGTATCAGCACTTACAAGTTTTTACTCAAACCCTCCCAGTTAGCCATATCCTCCAGCATAAGAATAGACTTGCCCAGGATCGCCATGCCCAACCAGGCCCTAGAAAAAAGTAGTTGATTTTTAAAATGGATGCCCTTTAAATGGATTCTGAATAAAAAAAAATAGCCAAAGAAATTTGCAAGCCCATTCTGTTCAAAATATCATTTTATTCAAAAGAGGAGAAAGTGCTGTAAACGTATGAACTATAAACCAAATAAGAACTCATAAGAATTTTTGTATATTGATTTTTAATTGTATATTTTCGGCAATAGAAAAAGAGAAGAAACAACTAGCCACAATTTCTTCCCTAAACAATCATTCTTGCATCTAACCCAAAAAGAATTGAAAAAAAAAAATTTATGCGACCCAGCCGAGTCCAACTCCAACATTTTAAGCACGGCTAAAATAATGTTGCCATTGAAATTTATGAGATAATATTGAGATTTGTGATATCCCACCTTTTAGACAATCCGAGTCACTTAAAAAATTTACCCCAATCAGAATTGGACCCACCTAGGATTGAGAGAATACTGTGGATAGGTCTCTAAAGATTTTACGCAATCCTTCTATAGAAGGCAAAAAGCCCTAAAACACTCCTACCGTAACTCCATTATTACTTTATTACTTCCTTAACTTGGACCCAATGTTGAATGGCTTACAATAAAATAAAGGGAATTTACCCATTTTGGGTATAAAAGAGTAAAATTTTCTCAAAATGGTGTTGACCAAAATTTAATACCAAACATGGGTATTTCTCATGTTTCATTAATTTTTTTTCTAAATATACCCTTCTGCACGATATTGAGCAATATCGCACATATCACACCGACCTTTGACCTCTCCTAAGTTTTCTCTATTGTGCTCTTCAAGTTTCATTAATTTTTTTTTCTAAATATACCCTTCTGTGCGATATTGCACATTGGGCAATATCGCACATATCACACCACCCTTCGACCTCTCCTAAGTTTTCTCTATTGTGCTCTTCAAGTTTCTTCATCATTTAAAAAAAGGTTTTTAGGAAAGATTTTAATTTTATATTTTCTCAAAAGAATTTAAAGGTTTCTCTCCAACAACTATTTTGTACCTTTATTTTTTTTAATCCAATGATGAGATTACGAAATCATGAATTGCATATTTGTAGAATTTTTTGCTTTTCTTACATGACTTGCAATTATTTAATTTCCTAAGTTCACTCTATTCATACGGCTTAGCCGTATTTTAACCCACAGCTTAAAATGTGCTTAAATTCAACTGCAGTTACGACTCAGCCGTATGCTAGTCTACAGCTTAGCCGTAAAAAGCCTATGACTAATCTACAACTTCGCCGTGGGACTTAAGTTGTGCCTAACTTCACCCACATTTACGGCTCCACCGGATGCTATTCTATGACTTAGCCGTATGAATCCTACGGCCAAGGCACGATCAATCAATGGCTTAGCCGTGGGGCTAAGTGTGCTCAAATTCACATGCATTTACGGCTCAGCCGTATACTAGGCTACGGCTTAGCCGTATTTACAGCTAAACCGTAGCACCATCCACGGCTTAGCCGTTTTCAGCTCCTTAGCTGTTGTGCGATATCGCACAGTGAGCAATATCGCACACTGGGCAATATCACACAAAAGGCTAAGTTGTAGAACAACACCTACGGCTCCATCGTAAATACGGGTGAATTTATGGATGGTTATACCGTAAGAAACTTTACTAGTCTAAAATGGCGAAAGTAGATGCAGGACCGGAAGGTTAAAGAGATATCCTCTATCTGACCTAAGTCCTGTCCTACAACCCAGAAACCAAAACCAAGTCCTCCATTGCAACGATGAATGGCAATAGCTTCAAAGCGGAGTCTACAGTTTGTACCGACGAGATGCTTCTCCGGTTACAACGCAAGCGAACAATGAATGGAAAGCAGCGGCAGCAGCCGAGAATCAGTCTGAATCTGGAATGTTATCCTTCTCTTCTTTCTGTAACTCACGTCTGTGCTGTCTTTCACTGTTAAAAGTTTTTTTCTATATAAGTAAAATGATGAAAGGTTAAAAGTAAGGGTTTTAACTCACAGGGGCAAAGCTGGAATAAATAAAGGGACTGCCCTATACGATATCCATATATGGGATATTTTTTGGGTCAACAATATTTTGAAGAATATCAGGTCTTTTATACCCAGTATGGGCAAATTCCTTAAAATAAATGCATTTCCCTAATTCATTAGTTAGTTAAGGGATATTTCCATTTTCCTTCCATGGAAGCGCTTCATCCACATAATGTGGGCTCCATCAACCATATTCAATTAAGAACAGCATCTTAACTCAGTAGTGAGAGGTGTCAATTTTAACTTGACTACCCAAAATTTGAACTAAGGTTTTCCTCACCTAAGGTCTTCTACCCTTACCTCACCTGAGGTCTTCCTCCCTCACCATAGGGCTAGGGTCTCAACCCACTAAGAAGCTGGGATTTCCTCCCTTTTTCTTTTTTCTTTTTTTTTTTAATTTTTTTTTAATTTTTTATTTTTTGAGAAGATACTTTTTGTGGAGCTTTTTTTATCATCATTGTGCTTGAAGGCTTTGTCAATCTTCTACTTGCTATATCTATATAATATCACAATGATTATATGATATTCCCCTGATCATGTATTATATGCCTTTAAAAAAAGAATAAGATCCTCTGGCCTTGAGCTTGGTGACTTTGCTGATGGACCTAAAATTGGATATATATCATTCTCAAGTTCCTCTCTGAAAAGGCAATCTGCACACTCCAATCACTGTCAGTTGTATGCTTCAGAAAGCATTTAAGTAGCTGTCGATATTCAATGAAATAGGCCAAATATTGGATGTTAAAGACCTTGCAAACTGGTCTGTCTCCCATCCTGAATCGTCCATCCATTGTTTGGGTCAATTAGAATCTGAACCAGTGCTTCAGGTAAAACATACTGAAGGTTCATGAACACTATCCTAACTCCAGGGACCATAGGTGTCTTGCAACATATCTCCACTCTCCAACCCGTGGGCTGTAAGGAAATGCTAACAATATTTTCTCGTTACATGTAAGCGGGAAAGAGACGAAGGCCGTGGAGGACTGTGATGCAGGTGTGATTGAAGCCAAGAGACGATTGAGTTGGGTTTGTGTCTTGTATTTCAGGTTAATCAGATGGGTTTATTTGGTTAGTCAAGGACTGGATTAAGATCAGTGTACTTTGGTTATAGTATCTGGGCTTTTTTGGAGAATAAGAATGTAACACTCCGACCCGAGTTGACCCGGATTAGTGCGTAATTTCGTGTGTTTTTATCGCTAAGAGTGTTTTGATTTGGTTTTCCTTTGGTTTTGACTCGTAGAGAGATCGTTGGGTTGAGTTTGACTTGGTCTAAGTAGATCGAGCCCTTTTTCGTAATTTTGGCTTTTGATTGACCTTGTCAGTTTCGCGTCATTTTGACGTCAGCGCGTGTATTTCGTCGAGCTTGTCGATTGTCGTAACTGTCTTGAATCCGAATGAGTTCGTTTGCTCTCGTTGGACTGTCATTTGACTCAAACTGATATTTGTATAAGCTATTTGGCCTTAAATGTAATTTAGACTCAAATTAAGTATAAAAAAAATCCCACCAACTCCCTGTCTCTCTCTCGATCGTCTCTCTCGCTCTCTGTTTGTCTCTCTCTCTCGACAGCTCTCTTTCTCTCCTTCTCCTTTCTGTTTCTGTGCTTGAGGGAGGAAGAAAGGAGCTCGTTTGTGCGTGTGTTCCCGGTGGACTGAGCCAATCAGCGTGTGGATTTCGTCCGTGAGGCAAGTATAAGCCCAAGTTGTATGAACATCGATTGATAGTGATTTGATCGTCTTGTTTTTATGTTTCATTGTGTTTCTCCGTATTAGACAGCTCTATTCAGCTCATTTTGCTGTTTTCTTCCGGTTTCCAGCTGTTTTGTGCACTTTCTGTGTGACTGTAACAAGTTCAGAAAAATGAGTCCGTGCACTCACGGCTAAGCCGTGAAATGTGCTACGGCTAAGCCGTAAAATGGCTTACGGCTAAGCCGAGACCCAACCGTAAACCAAACCGTAGAACAGTACAGACTGTTAGCTGAAAATAACTGGATGTTGGCAATTTGACATTCTTCTACGGCCCAGCCTGATCTAAGCCGTACATTGTCTTACGGCTAAGCCGTGGACCAAGATACGGCTGAGCCGTAGAGCAAAATACGGTTAAGCCGTAAATCCGAAGGGATATTTGGGGAACCTCAGCTCAGCCGCAGTGCATATTACGGCTAAGCCGTAAGATGCCACGGCTAAGCCGTAAGGTTACCTACGGCTACACCGTGAGACCCTGAGAATTGAATGAAAAGGGACTAGGTTTAAGTAAAAGACCGTATATGACTTTCATGTTAGAATGTAGCGAACCTGGACATGCCCAATGGAATGTTTGAATGACATGAATGATCTCAAGGGCTGTGAATCATTCATGCTTGTATCCAGCTGTTTAGCACCTCCCCATGGGTGTTGGTTTAAGGGACTTCGGTGCACACTCCTGACACTGCAACACTAGACAATAGTGCATCGGACAACTTAAAACTACATCAACATGCACGGTTAGAGACACTGGATAATTAGTATAGGATTGGCTTGTAATTGACCTTGATTCGTAAAGGTATCATGATGTGTACAGCATATTGATTACGGTTATGCCCTCTTATGTGTTCTGCGCTGGACCTCTCGATTCTGTGGGACATGCAGCAACCCCAGAGCGAAGCCCGGGCGGAACCATTCTATTGTTATATTGGTATCAGTGTTATCATTGTTCCATTGGAGTACTTGCATCAGTCATGAGTCAGTGATTGTGATTGATATTCATTGTCAGCACTTCTTGTAATTGCTTATGTACATTCAGTCCGTATATGCGATGCACTTCCTATTGTTGTTCAGCATGATATGTGAGATCTGTAAGTGATAAGTGATTGATTGATTGATTGAGGTGCATCATCCGATTGATTGTGATTGGTCTTGGCACTACTGAGCCTCAGCCTTAGGATACCCGACGGGGTTAACTTTGGTTTAGTTTAAGTGTTTGCCTCTGCAGAGTGTGATTGTCCTGGGACTCCGGACCCCGGGAACTAGAGACCCATGCGTACCCTGGCCCGGTCGCTGGTGTTCTCATCCTGATTGCTCTCGTAAGGGAGAAAATGGCCAATGTAGTAGCCACTTGATTGTTACCTGTTTATGATTCTGATAGCATGCTTATTCATTTGCATAATTGTTTAGTATACAGACAAAATTTCTATGGATATTGCATTATGACTATTGTTCGGTATTCTTCAGTTTTAGACACAATTCGTGTTATCTTCTTGTTGGCTTATACTTTGCTAAGTCGTTGTACTTATACGTTTGTCTTGTGTGTTGCAGGCTCAGATCCCTCTTCCGATCCTGCGTCGGTCGACCCGACTGCAGGAGAGGCTCGCGAGGCCCCCTCCGGCCTAGAGGAGTGGACTTGATCCATCCTCCAGAGTACGGTTTGCATCATTTTGGTTTTCCCCATTCCTTGTGTTGGAGTCTATTGAGGGGATTTTTCTGTAATTGCACTAAGGGCTTCGAGTGATACCTGTATATTGTATTTTGATTTTTGGGAGCCCTCTTCCGTAACATACGTTCCTGTATTTTGTTATTGTTATTGTTATCAGTTTATGATCGTTTGTAATCTCCTATGTCTTTTGGTATATTGTGGTATGCCTTGATACGTACAGCTTCCGCGTACAGTTGTTTGCACGTGTGAATGATCCCTTGTGTGTGTATGCTTGGACGGGGTCCAGGTGTGCATGCACGGGAGTACGTGTGTCATTGGTTAGATTTTCTCTGACCCCCGGTCCCTGGGCTCGGGTTGTGACATACGTATTGTATGGTATCAGAGCATTGTCTCTCAGAGCTTTGTCTCTCAGGGCATTGTCTCTATCTTAGTGTGTAAGCATGTAGGCATATAGGACGTGGTGAGATTTCGTAGTCCAGTTTTGGACTGTTGTGTTTGGTCCCCTTGTCTTGTGAGTCTGTGTGCGTTCCCTAGTGTGTTAGCAGATTGACTTTTGTGTTTTGCAGGTTATGGCATCGGGATCTGGAACACACAACAACAATGATCAAGGAGATAACGAGAGTGGGTCAGCCGCTCCACAGCCACTTGTGAATTTTGACGAGCGCTTCTTGACTATGCTACAGGCTATCCATTCCTTGCAAGCGCAGGTTGTTTCGATCGTAGACCGACAGAGCCAAACGCCAGTTCGGCCTGCAGAGCAGCCAGTGGTTTTCCAGCCTAGAGAGAGCGATCCAAATGCGTTATACGACAAATTCAGGAAACGTGGAGCCACAGAGTTCTATGGTAATGAAGATGCGTTGAAGGCTGATCAGTGGCTAGAGCATACTGGAGATCTCTTCTCGACCATTGTCTGTGACGACCGGCAGAAGGTTATGCTTACGGCCTCGATGTTCCGAGAGGTGGCAAAGACGTGGTGGAAGAGTGTTAGTGCAGCCTATCTGACCTTGCCCAGTGAAACAGTGTGGGAGACGTTCCAGAAACAGTTCAGAAGGAAGTTCATTCCTGCTCATGTTCGACGCGTGAAGGAGGTTGAGTTTCTGGCCTTACAGCAGCAGCAGCTGACCGTTGCAGAGTACATTCACCGCTTTACCCAGTTGTCCCATTTTGCTGAGGACATGATCAATACCGAGGAGAAGAAGGTGAATCGTTTTATTTCTGGTCTACACCCGAGATACGCGAATTTTGTGACTGCCTTTCAGAGACCAGCTACTTTCGATGATGCGGTCGACAGAGCACACGCTGCGGAAGCCAACCACCTAGCAGAGAGAGCCATGGATTTTAAGAGGAGTGCACCAGTGAGTTCCAGGGGACAGAGTCAGAAGAAATGGAAAGGGAAGCAAGGCACTTCGAGTTTCTCCGGAAGCAGATGCGAGTTTTGTGGATTTGGACATCCGACGGAGAAGTGTTGGAAGAAGTCCGGAGCTTGTTTGAGTTGCGGATCAATGGAGCATAAGATAGCTCAGTGCCCGAAGACCAGGACTTTCCAGTCGTCCAGATCTATGGGGTCATCCAAATCTCTCAGTTCAGCAGCTTCGAACAGCCCCCATCCGTCTCGCCAGAGCCAGAAGCCCCAGCGTCAGACTGCTCGTGTGTATGCAGCCTCCCATGATCATGCAGAAGATGCGAAAGTGGTGGAAGGTAAAGTTCTCATTGCCCGAGCTGAAGCACATACACTTTTTGATTCGGGATCTACGCGTTCGTATGTTGCCCCTCGTTTTGCGGAACAGTTACCGCAACCCCCTCGACCGCTACCCTATTTGCTAGTGGTGTCCACTCCTGTGGGCAAGAGAGTGGAGTGTAGTGTATACTACCCTCAGTGCGACGTGGTGATTGAGGGTCGCCAGCTGCCAGTTGATTTGATTTTGTTGTCCATGTTGGATTTCGATGTGATCCTTGGAATGGACTGGCTAGCGCGGTATCGTGCCTGTGTTAACTGTTACAACAGGTCGATTTACTTCGATTTTGAGAAGGGGTTTCGTTTCGAGGGCAATCAGGAGAGATGCCCGAGGCGTGTCATCTCCGCATGCAAGGCGGATCGTTTGATACGCAGAGGTGGTGCAGGATTTCTTGCTTTTGTCTCGGAGAAGAAGGAGGTGAAGCAGTTGAGCGATATTTCGGTAGTACGTGAGTTCCCGGATGTATTTCCGGAGGAAGTACCCGAGTTACCCCCTGTCCGAGATGTAGAGTTTGCGATCGACCTAGTGCCCGGTACAGCACCCATTAGTTTAGCTCCTTATCGTATGGCCCCTGCTGAGTTACTCGAATTGAAGACGCAATTGCAAGATCTTTTGGAGAAGGGTTTCATACGGCCGAGTGTGTCACCGTGGGGAGCTCCAGTGCTGTTTGTGAAGAAGAAGGACGGTACCTTACGGATGTGTATAGATTACCGGCGGTTGAACAAAGTCACGATCAAGAACAAATATCCATTGCCGCGTATTGATGAGTTGTTTGACCAACTTCAAGGTGCTGCCTATTTTTCCAAGATTGATCTGAGATCGGGGTATCATCAACTCCGGGTGAAGGAAGACGATATTGCCAAGACTGCTTTCAGGACACGGTACGGACATTTTGAGTTCCTCGTGATGCCATTTGGATTAACCAATGCACCTGCTGCCTTTATGGCTTTGATGAACAGGATCTTCGCTCCTTTTCTGGATCGTTTTGTAGTGGTCTTTATTGATGACATTTTGGTGTATTCGAAGACCCCAGAGGAGCATGAGGAACATCTACGTCGAGCCTTGCAGTTGTTGAAAGAGCATCGCTTATATGCCAAGCTGTCGAAGTGTGATTTTTGGCTCGAGCAGGTAGCTTTTCTTGGTCATACCATTTCACGAGATGGGTTGGCAGTGGATCAGATGAAAGTTGAAGCAGTGATGAATTGGCCCAGCCCAAAGACTGTGACGGAGATACGGAGTTTTCTTGGATTAGCTGGATATTATCGTCGCTTTATTCAAGATTTTGCCAAGATTTCTGCACCATTGACTCGATTGACCAGGAAGAGTGTTCCATTTCTGTGGACGGACGAATGCGAGTGCCATTTCCGGATGTTGAAGGAGAAGCTTACTTCGGCTCCAGTTTTGACGTTACCAGATGGGCATGAAGGATTTATGATCTATTCAGATGCTTCTCGAGTCGGTTTGGGATGTGTTTTGATGCAACATGGCAAGGTGATTGCCTATGGCTCGAGACAACTTCGGGAGCACGAGAAGAACTACGCCACGCACGATTTAGAGTTGGCAGCCATCGTTTTTGCGTTGAAGATGTGGAGACACTATTTGTATGGCGTGACATTTGAAGTGCATTCAGATCATCATAGTCTACAGTATCTCTTCACGCAGTCTGAGTTGAATATGCGACAGCGAAGGTGGCTTGAGTTGATCAAGGATTTTGATTTCCCCATCAAGTATCATCCAGGGAAAGGCAATGTTGTTGCAGATGCCTTGAGTAGGAAGTCGGAGATTCTTCAGGCTTTGGACAGCCTTTATTTTGTGAGGCACGCACAGCCAGTGGAACTGCAATCGGTGGAGAACCGTTTGACACTTGCCAGTACAGTGAGCTTTCAGCCTGATATTATTCAGCGTATTAAAGACCAGCAGTTTGAAGATGCGATGTTGAAGCGAATTCGGGATAGCATTGCAGATCGACCAGACTTTCGTTTAGAGGGTGATGTTTTGTATTTCAGGAGCAGATTATGTGTCCCAGCAGTAGATGCTTTAAAGGAGAGTTTGATGACCGAAGCACACCATGCACGTTACTCTATGCATCCTGGAAGTACGAAGATGTACCGAGCTCTCAAGGACAGATTCTGGTGGAACAACATGAAGAGAGAAATTGCTGGGTTTGTTGCCAGATGTTTGACTTGCCAGAAGGTGAAAGCTGACCATCAGAGACCTCCAGGTTCCTTACATCCATTGCATATTCCCCAGTGGAAATGGGAGCACATTTCGATGGACTTTGTTTCGGGTTTACCCCTGACGAGCAAGAAGAACAGTGCCATTTGGGTGATCGTGGACAGACTGACGAAGACAGCCCATTTTCTTCCATTCAAGAAAGGCATGACATTTTCCGAGATGGCGAAGAAGTTCGTTGATGAGATCGTGAGACTACATGGTACGCCCGTGTCGATTGTGTCAGATCGAGATAGCCGCTTTGTTTCTTCATTTTGGAGAGCATTCCAGGAAGCCATGGGAACGAAGTTGAGCTTCAGTACGGCGTATCACCCGCAGACTGATGGACAGTCAGAACGAACTATTCAGACGCTCGAGGACATGTTACGGGCCAGTGTGCTGAATTTCGAGAAAGAATGGGATTTGCATCTCTCGTTGTGCGAGTTTGCGTATAACAATAGTTTCCACGAGAGTATTGGAATGGCACCCTATGAAGCTCTGTATGGACGGAAATGTAGAAGTCCTGTTTGCTGGGAAGAAGTTGGAACAAGGAGTTTCCACGGACCGACAATCATTGCTGAGACTACAGAGAAAGTTCAGAAAGTGATTGACAATTTGAAGATTGCCCGATCGAGACAGAAGAGCTATGCAGATACGCGTAGAAGAACCTTGACATTTCAGGTTGGAGATTGGGTATTCTTGAAGGTCTCACCGATGAAGGGCACGGTACGATTCGGTCAAAAAGGCAAGTTAGCGCCAAGATATGTGGGTCCATTTGAGATCAAGAGCCGGATTGGTGATCTAGCGTACAGATTGATTCTACCGGTGGAGTTTTCTGGAGTACACGATGTTTTTCATGTGTCTATGCTTCGCAAGTATGTTCGAGACCCGACGCACGTGATTCGTTACGATGATATTCAGATGCAACCTAATGCGTCATACGTTGAGCGTCCGCTCCGTATTGTTGGGACTAGAGAACAGCTCTTGCGTACGAGGACTATTCGATGGGTTAAGGTACTTTGGGAACATCATGGACCTGATGAAGCCACGTGGGAACTAGAAGATCAGATGGCACGACAGTATCCTTATCTGTTTGCTCAGGTACGCGTTCATTCCGAGGACGGAATGATGTCCAAGTGGGGGAGGATGTAACACTCCGACCCGAGTTGACCCGGATTAGTGCGTAATTTCGTGTGTTTTTATCGCTAAGAGTGTTTTGATTTGGTTTTCCTTTGGTTTTGACTCGTAGAGAGATCGTTGGGTTGAGTTTGACTTGGTCTAAGTAGATCGAGCCCTTTTTCGTAATTTTGGCTTTTGATTGACCTTGTCAGTTTCGCGTCATTTTGACGTCAGCGCGTGTATTTCGTCGAGCTTGTCGATTGTCGTAACTGTCTTGAATCCGAATGAGTTCGTTTGCTCTCGTTGGACTGTCATTTGACTCAAACTGATATTTGTATAAGCTATTTGGCCTTAAATGTAATTTAGACTCAAATTAAGTATAAAAAAAATCCCACCAACTCCCTGTCTCTCTCTCGATCGTCTCTCTCGCTCTCTGTTTGTCTCTCTCTCTCGACAGCTCTCTTTCTCTCCTTCTCCTTTCTGTTTCTGTGCTTGAGGGAGGAAGAAAGGAGCTCGTTTGTGCGTGTGTTCCCGGTGGACTGAGCCAATCAGCGTGTGGATTTCGTCCGTGAGGCAAGTATAAGCCCAAGTTGTATGAACATCGATTGATAGTGATTTGATCGTCTTGTTTTTATGTTTCATTGTGTTTCTCCGTATTAGACAGCTCTATTCAGCTCATTTTGCTGTTTTCTTCCGGTTTCCAGCTGTTTTGTGCACTTTCTGTGTGACTGTAACAAGTTCAGAAAAATGAGTCCGTGCACTCACGGCTAAGCCGTGAAATGTGCTACGGCTAAGCCGTAAAATGGCTTACGGCTAAGCCGAGACCCAACCGTAAACCAAACCGTAGAACAGTACAGACTGTTAGCTGAAAATAACTGGATGTTGGCAATTTGACATTCTTCTACGGCCCAGCCTGATCTAAGCCGTACATTGTCTTACGGCTAAGCCGTGGACCAAGATACGGCTGAGCCGTAGAGCAAAATACGGTTAAGCCGTAAATCCGAAGGGATATTTGGGGAACCTCAGCTCAGCCGCAGTGCATATTACGGCTAAGCCGTAAGATGCCACGGCTAAGCCGTAAGGTTACCTACGGCTACACCGTGAGACCCTGAGAATTGAATGAAAAGGGACTAGGTTTAAGTAAAAGACCGTATATGACTTTCATGTTAGAATGTAGCGAACCTGGACATGCCCAATGGAATGTTTGAATGACATGAATGATCTCAAGGGCTGTGAATCATTCATGCTTGTATCCAGCTGTTTAGCACCTCCCCATGGGTGTTGGTTTAAGGGACTTCGGTGCACACTCCTGACACTGCAACACTAGACAATAGTGCATCGGACAACTTAAAACTACATCAACATGCACGGTTAGAGACACTGGATAATTAGTATAGGATTGGCTTGTAATTGACCTTGATTCGTAAAGGTATCATGATGTGTACAGCATATTGATTACGGTTATGCCCTCTTATGTGTTCTGCGCTGGACCTCTCGATTCTGTGGGACATGCAGCAACCCCAGAGCGAAGCCCGGGCGGAACCATTCTATTGTTATATTGGTATCAGTGTTATCATTGTTCCATTGGAGTACTTGCATCAGTCATGAGTCAGTGATTGTGATTGATATTCATTGTCAGCACTTCTTGTAATTGCTTATGTACATTCAGTCCGTATATGCGATGCACTTCCTATTGTTGTTCAGCATGATATGTGAGATCTGTAAGTGATAAGTGATTGATTGATTGATTGAGGTGCATCATCCGATTGATTGTGATTGGTCTTGGCACTACTGAGCCTCAGCCTTAGGATACCCGACGGGGTTAACTTTGGTTTAGTTTAAGTGTTTGCCTCTGCAGAGTGTGATTGTCCTGGGACTCCGGACCCCGGGAACTAGAGACCCATGCGTACCCTGGCCCGGTCGCTGGTGTTCTCATCCTGATTGCTCTCGTAAGGGAGAAAATGGCCAATGTAGTAGCCACTTGATTGTTACCTGTTTATGATTCTGATAGCATGCTTATTCATTTGCATAATTGTTTAGTATACAGACAAAATTTCTATGGATATTGCATTATGACTATTGTTCGGTATTCTTCAGTTTTAGACACAATTCGTGTTATCTTCTTGTTGGCTTATACTTTGCTAAGTCGTTGTACTTATACGTTTGTCTTGTGTGTTGCAGGCTCAGATCCCTCTTCCGATCCTGCGTCGGTCGACCCGACTGCAGGAGAGGCTCGCGAGGCCCCCTCCGGCCTAGAGGAGTGGACTTGATCCATCCTCCAGAGTACGGTTTGCATCATTTTGGTTTTCCCCATTCCTTGTGTTGGAGTCTATTGAGGGGATTTTTCTGTAATTGCACTAAGGGCTTCGAGTGATACCTGTATATTGTATTTTGATTTTTGGGAGCCCTCTTCCGTAACATACGTTCCTGTATTTTGTTATTGTTATTGTTATCAGTTTATGATCGTTTGTAATCTCCTATGTCTTTTGGTATATTGTGGTATGCCTTGATACGTACAGCTTCCGCGTACAGTTGTTTGCACGTGTGAATGATCCCTTGTGTGTGTATGCTTGGACGGGGTCCAGGTGTGCATGCACGGGAGTACGTGTGTCATTGGTTAGATTTTCTCTGACCCCCGGTCCCTGGGCTCGGGTTGTGACATACGTAAGAATGCGGGGATTATATATATTATGTAATATAACCATATATCTTTCAGAAGGAAGTGTTGTCTCTTGCCTGTGGCATTCCCACACTATATAGAAGAGACAATAAGAGCATGGGAATCTTTATGTAATGAGGATGATATTGTCTATATCCATGGACATAGCCCTATTTAGGTGAACCACGTAAATCTTTTGTGCATTTCTTCTTATGTGTGTTTTGATTGTCATTGAAGGTTTCGCACCTCTGCACGTGTACAACAAATTGCGGTATGCTTACCAAAGCTCTTTGATATGATCCATCCTATTTTTTAGTCAATGAAGTGGGTGGTAATGGCAAAGCAGGAGCCTATGTATAAGATAATTGTGAATCGTCTTGACAAAGGTAAGAACTCCTAATTCTTGTTTGTTAGAGAACATACCACTAAAGATAATTGTGAATCATCTTGACAAAGGTAAGAACTTCTAATTCTTGTTTGTTAGAGAACATAGCACCAAAAGATTAGTTTCCTTTTCTTCTTCTTTCCTTTTATTTTTATCGGTAAAGGCTTAGCATTCTTGATCTGAATTTCCAGAGGAAGTTAGATAACAGCTGAACTGAGACCCATGTTCTATCTTGTTGATACAAATTAACACTGGTTTCAAGGGAAACAATTGTGATTTTGGATAACTAGTTAACATGTGTTTGGTCAGCAAACCTACAGTTGGGATCGCATGTTAAAGATCCTTTTTTTTTTAATCTGACAGGCCGCCTCTTTTTAGGGAATCGTGAACACAATTTCATCTAGTATACTATGTATCCAGTGTTGATGGGTAGAATTATCTTGATTGCCAATTGATATTGGGTGGGATTCCCATTTGAGATCTTTGGTCGGTAACATATCCACAGCAGGAACTACTTATCAACTGTTGCTACTGGCTTGCCCAGGCATAAAATGCCTCAAGTCATATCAAGAATTGCAAGATACTGGCACACCTTCTGGAGAAAATTTCACATCTAAAGCAAACGGGAAGGATCCTGTTTTTCAGTGGAAGTGCTTAAAATTTCTGAAATCAGATAGAAGGTGGTTCTTATCGGTTTAGATTTTACCTATAATGGGCCTTAGTTGGCCCACCTCCTATTGGATAGAAATTTGGGAATGACCTCCCATTGGTATTGTGAGCCTACCTCCTATTGGATGGGAGAAGGTTTTTATATTTCTCATCAAGTGGGCTTTGCTCATCAAAATCGGGAATCTACCGGGCCAGAGTTCAAAGCTTCGAAGGCTAAGTTAGCAAATGATACCTTGAGTCATTAAAAAAAATATTTTTCATAAAGTCGGCATTAATGAGAAGCCTTATTAGATTTTTCATAAAGTGGGGCCACTTGGAAGTAAATTTTCAAACTCGTAAAAGCACAAGAAATTAACCAATTGTTTGAGGGCCCACCTTGGTAGTCTATATATTTTGTGATGGAAAAATTCAGAGTTCCTAGTAATAAGCAGAAAAAGTAGATAGACAACTAATAACGCATTTGTTTAATGGAGAAGGAACAAAGGAACTTGTAGAGTAAGTTAAAATAGGAGGAAAACAAGGATAGACGACTGTAATTGTTTTTATGATAGATCCATGTCATTTCTTTTGGTATTAGTTAGAAAATGGGGCCTTACAAAATGTCTGGGCATTGTACATGGGGTGGGCCTACTGTATTGTCCATCTAAATAGACCATACACAACAACCCATATATGGCACATGTCCCTCAAGTTTAGATCCCATTCGACTAGATTGGACCATTAAATTGACTACACACCCATTCAAATAGTTTGTACAACGTTAAATTTGTAGGGCCGAGATGGAGATAATAGAGGTAAAAGATGTGGCTGATTTCTTGAACAGAGAGGCCTAGGAAGATCTTTCAATCCCCCTCATCCCAGTCCCAAGTCGGCCCCATGTGGGCCCCATGTTGAGGTACTCATAGTCATCCTGTATATACATAGAACAAGGAAAAGCTCCACCCATTTATCACTCCTAGGAAGAAACGGGCAACCGAAACCAGCTAAAAAAGACCAAAGAGCATGATAGACCCACAGGAGCAGGAAAATGGCAAAATTAGAGAATACAAATCTCCCCTAAGATTGAACTATCATCTTATGAACATGTAGGGATATTTTTAAATGTGTTTTGTTGAGAAAACAAATATAGAATACTGTTAAAATATCATGATTTTTAAATTTGACAATATTTGGAAAATACTGCAACATTATAGGAAAAAAAATGCCCCAGGCTCTTGCCCAAGTTACTGTATATATCAATTAACACATGAACAGGCATACAATAACCGTAGGACTGGGCTAAACCCAGATTCCAGAACCTGTGGGCTGGATTATGGTCCAATACATTTCCCTTTAACCAAATAGGATGGACTTAGACAATTTCCATATATATATATATTGGAGATGTCCAGGAAAGATGATGGCCCGGCCTGTGTGGCCCACATGAATGCATGTCCACCCCAACAGTTTTTTTTTTTTTTTTTTTACTTTCTGTTTATAACCAATGCAAGAAAGCAAGGAGATACTTGAGAGTTAAGGGCATTCTTGAAAAGATATCTTGGGGAAAAAAAACAGACACAGAGTACTTTATTACAATAATATTGAATGTCTCAGAAGAGGCATTATGACAATAACATAAATTTAATACACATTGAAGCAACAAAGCAGAGCTCAGTCTTTTTCGTTATCAAAAATCATCCCTCCATATGAGATGAACTTAAAGATTCTGTATTTCTTAAAGATTCTGTATTTATTCTTATAGAAATTCAGGTCCTTGGCAATGGTAGTCAAATGAAGGTTGATCCATGTGAAATGGCCCGTTGGAGCCCGACGCCTCATTGACACCCTGAAATTGTTGTATCTGAGATTCTTGGCCCTGCTGGGCAGTGTAGAAAGCGATCATCGCCCGAGTCCAGGCCAGCTCGCGCTGACTAGCATTGATCTCATGTTGTAAACGGGAGATGATCCGAACACAACCGTCGATTGGATCTTGAATTCGCATATAGGCTTCAAAGAACATCAAATCAGCGGCTTGGGCCCGCAGATGAACTGGGATTTGCTGATCCAAGAGAGATTGAAATAATAGCAATTCCAATGAATATTTAAACCACAAGTTTGGGGCAGATTGTCAATTGTGGATCCAGCCCATTTAAGAATTATTTAACTCCAAATAGCCCTAAAAATGTCGGGCCGCCCTGGTAAGCTGGTTGTGACATTTAAGGCAGATAGGACCAGATTTATTGACCCGGAAAATTAGCACCAAGTTTTTCCATGAATCCATTGAACAGCCCGAAATTTCATCATCATGAATGTTGTTTAAATCAATCTCACTTACACATTAAAAATTACAAAGAACACCCTTCACTTCAATAAACTGAAAATGCATGATAAATCATCCAACTAGATGATGCCACTAAAATGGTCACTGCACATGAATCCAAACCAATTCAATCAAACCCCCATCCCCAAAACTGCTATGCATATTATAAGGATTTTTGTGTACGCTAATTCATCGGTTGGATAAAACTTGCGGCCATTGGTGTTATTTTTTATATATCTTTACATATGAACAATAATTTGAATAGTTTGATGCACTGAAGTGAAGAAATCGAAGAAAGAGCGCAAATTGACGTGATTTTCTATGGACAACTTGGTTTAAAAAGATCATATTTCATAAACCAAGCATCAGATAAAGGCAAGCGACAATCGTTGGAAAGCTCGTTTGGAGTAGATATCCGTAGCACTCAAGATTACGTCAATTTAAGCTAAAACGAGAAATGTATGGCCTCAGGAAGTTTGCAGAAAAATATAATGATTTTTTCATCTAACCCATCAGCCAAGTATCCGACTGATCAGACCTAAAGCAATAATTAAATCCAACCGATCAGACTTGTATCCAACTGATCAAACAGGTACAGTAAATTTCACCGACTTGCGATTTTTTAGTTCGATTTGAAATTGAACTTGCTTGTTTCATGCCAACTTCTTTCCTAAATAAAATATATTTATGAGGCACAAAATTAGGGCTCTGAAAAGGAATTTTCTCTCAACCCTAAGAGATCCATCTCCCTATTCTATGTTGAGAATATACATTGGAAATATCCTTTTTCTCTAGAGCTTTTATTGGAGAAATTGTGCTAAAACTTTGTGCTAGAGAATATTGCTTCACTATCTTGTAGAAGATTATTTTTTCTCTTGTAGAAGGTTGTTAGTCTTGAGTGGCTTCAAAGTGTGTTGGATCAAGTTTGAAGAAGATGAACGACGTAAACGTCGGCAAGAACAACTTCAGCCCTTTAGGTCGTGTTTAACTAGATAAAGGTAGTAAGTAGGTCTTGTAACCTCTCTTGCATAGCATTTGATATAAGTTTGAATCGGTATTAGGTCCCGTGGTTTTTTCCCATTTGGATTTTTCACATAAAAATTGCGTATCTATCTTTTGTGATGATTGCTTTTTAACTTAAATTAATTGGTTCTTTATCTACATACTAGAAATCTATGTTGAGACCTTAACCTGTGTTTAGGTTAAAAGTCTTTCACATACAATACTGTGTTCAATTTAACGGATTAGATTCACAAAAGGTTGTCCCCAAAATGCAGCATTGGATGATTTCTCGTACGTATAATATGTTTTCATGAAAAAAAAATTAATGTGTTAACTTAGAATCTATAAACCCTTGCTCCCTCTAATGCAATATATATTGTAAAATAGGTCCATAAGCAGAAAGGCAACAACATTAATTCATATGATAATGACCTTTTTTTAAATAAATTCACTTAAGAATTTTAGTTATTTTATATTGATTTCAAAGGAAGACTAA
The DNA here is from genome assembly GCA_037013555.1 of Sextonia rubra. Classification (NCBI taxonomy): domain Eukaryota; kingdom Viridiplantae; phylum Streptophyta; class Magnoliopsida; order Laurales; family Lauraceae; genus Sextonia; species Sextonia rubra. The sequence goes on from JASUAD010000027.1 coordinate 3,785,858, forward strand.
ATGGAAACAGATTAACTTGAACACATAAATATCAAATGCCTTCATTAAGATCTTGATGTTTGTGCCTTATAATAAACTGCCATTATTTCCAATCAAATGACTACTTCAATAAATGTTACAAACAAGAATGAGGAACTCTTTCCATCTCATGATATCATTAATAAGATGGTAAAAAGGATTCTGAGATCTGTTAATACCTGCAGTATCTTACTAACATTGCTGGCACCATAGGTCTTGTGAACGCAAGCAAATCTTTGTGGGTCGGTTGAAGGGAAGTAAGGAGAGAAAATGCAGTCTTCAGGACATCTCCTTCTAAGAAACTTGCAAGCTGCACAACGGCTGTGATTGGACATTGTAGGATCTTTAAAATCTAAATAAGATTTCACAATCTTGTGGAAATCCAAAGATGGGTTCTCTTAGATTTTGTGAAATCTAATAGAAGATTCACTAACCCATGAAGATCTTTTCGTCTATAAAGAAAAGAGATGAGTTTGCAATGCTAATGTCGGAAAGCACAACGGCTATAGTTATCAAAATATTGCATCGATACATGGCAAGTTTTGGAAGATTACAGTTTTCGAATTTGAAAGAGAGTGAAGTTTGGGATGAGATGAAAATGGAAATAACGAAATGGTCGTCGCTTCTCCTACATGGGAATACTTCTACGTGCACTCATGCACAGGCTTAAGAATTAAGAGAAGTTGAATCGGAAATATTGAGTTGGTGGGCCATGTAAGTGTTTGGAAATATCCATACAATGATGCCAATGGAAGCTGTGGATATTAGTTATGGAGGTCAAATCTGATGAGTGAATCTACGCTGACCGATAATGGGCCACCCAGGGATGGTAATTGATCGTGTTAAATGGGTGCCTCACAAATATAGAGGTGGGGCCAATCTCTACCTGATCAGGATGGTTTAAGCTGGTTTACTCCGTCAGATATGGCACCACCAACACACAGATGGGGGTGGGACCGGGATTGGTAGCGTTTTTGAACTTTTGATTGGTTGAGGAATGTGTTCGTTTGTATTTTAGGGAAACGAGTGCATCCTTACCGTGCTTACCAGTTTTCGGGCCCCCACCCCCCACCCCCCAAGCAACCCCCGCAGGAGGTAATGGCGTAGGGTGATCGAACACCATGTATGAAGTTTCAAGTTAAGACCCTACTTCACCCGACAATCCAGTCCATTTTAATCGGTACAAACCAATTGGATTGATGACTATTTGTGCCATTTGGATGGATCATAATTAGTGAGGCTCCCTAGGTGGTGGGTGGTGGGCACCATAAGTAAGACGATGCAAACAAAATGCGCAGAAAGATTTGCCTATTATATACAAGCACAATGCCCATGCATTGCACAGGTTTAAATCTCGTTCATATTAAAAAATAACTTAAAATAAATATTTAAATTAAGTATTATGATTAAAAAACACTTAAATTGAGTGAATGATTAATCCATTGTGTGAATCATTTTATAAGCTACTAATTAAGAAGAGATCCTTCTATGGTGCTTCAACAACATGTAAGAAAATATTTGTAAATTAATTTCAGATTCTTCTCAAACTATTTATATATTTAGTTAAATTTTGACATTACTTTTTAAGTATATTAAGTTAAATGATCACACTATGTAGTATGGAGATGATGCTTCAATTATCTAAATGTCCTTCGACGGACAATCAAATCAAGTTTAAAAGTGGGCCTAAGAACGACCTCTTATCTCACTAGTAAGAAGCGTCAATTCTTAACTGTCTGACTGGAGTTCAAACTTGAGCAAACACATTTTTCTTGCTAGAGGATTCGTATTACCTCACCCAAAATTTATCAGCTTCTCTTGTCAGAGTGCTCTACCACATTTTTAAAGTCTATTTCCCTCTACAAGGATGGGTCCCAGCACCCTATAACTAGAATAAAAAAAATCAAATTTTAAGGGAGGACTACATAAATAACATAGGTACTGTGGGATCACGTACACAGTGAATAAAGGTGGAACCTCTTAATGACCTAGGACCCACATGATACCCATTGTATCCAATTAATCTATTTGCCTGTGAGACCCATTGGTAAAATCTATGAACAGTGGATCCTACAGAATGTTGGATGGGTTGGATTTGCTGATTCTTATATATGGAGAGAGGCGGGCCGGGCAAGTGGGTTCCTCATAGTGGATCCCATCTGAGTAAAGGTTACATGTACAAGATATTCATTAATTGGTCCTATTCAGGTGGGTATATGACGGATGGTGTCATTTTTCATCTACTAGATCCATATAACAGGGCACTGGTCAATATTAACCTAATAGGTCTCATATACGGCCAGTTATTAATAGAATTCCTTGTCGGCTCTCTGCCAAGGGCTTTCAAACACATCGTAAGCTAGATCTGTGATGACAAACAACCAACCCACAGTGAATAGGAAAGCTGTAGTAAATCTAATCAAGATATGATCATGATGAGAGTGCTGAGGCAGGGAGACCTGATAATATAGGAGAAGAAGGTTCATTAGGGTTCCATGTAGCTGGTTGAATCTAGTAGATCCCACGTACATAGTATGAGGCAGGTATGGTCTATCAGCAGGTCATATGCATCCAGTAGTACTGGCCTAAAATCCTAAATGGCTGCATGGGTCCACATATAAGAGCAGGATATGAGACTGATGAATGGCTATGAAATTTTATTCATTAGGTTTGTGGTTGGTTGGGTGGATGTGTTAGATGTAGTTGGTCGCATGTAATGGATTGATAAAAAAGATACGTATCCAATAGTTCACACCTGGATGAGTACATGATTTGGAGGCAGCCGGTAAAAATTTTTATTCGTAGTCTCACATGTATCCAACAGAAGCTGTATTGTTTGAAAAAATTGAGATTGGTTCTAGGGGAAAGAGAGAAAGAATGCAATCTTCGTAACATTGGAATTCAATCTTCATAACATTGTGGATCTGTCAAGAAATCTACATAAAAGTTTTTTCAATCTTATGGAAATCTAAAGATGAGCTCCCTTGGTTTTTGTGAAATCTAACCGAAAATTCTCTGACCCATCAAAATCATTCCATGTATAAAGTAAACTAGATGAGTTTCGGACTCTAATGTTAGAAAGCGCAACGGCTAGAATGTTTAGAACCTTGCATAGAGACATGCACGGTAAGATTTGGAAAATCAGAGTTTTCTAATTTGAAAGAGGGTGATGTGTGGGAAGAAATGAAAATGGAAACAGCGAAATGGCTGGCCCTTCTCCTACATGGGAATTACAATTCTACGTGCAATCGTGCAAAGACTCTAGAGAAATAGAATAGGAAATTGAGTTGGTGGTCCATATTCCTGTTTGGGAATATGTATGCCCATAATGCCATCTCTAATGGATATTAGTTATGGGTGCCAGATCTCAGGGGTGCATCTAAGAGTATGGGTCCCACCAATAGATTTCTAACAATCTAAAGTGACAATGTTGGCACGTTAATAGTATCACACCTATCCAGTTGGCCAACCTACCCAGAAAATAGACCATGAAACACACATCCTGATGGCTATACCCTCTCTGACCATGAATTACTATTAGGACTCCATTTAACCTGTCAAATATTGGATTTAAATAGAGCTACAAGCATTAATTGATAAACAGAATTAGAGAAATTACTTTTTTTAAGTAAGTAGACGAACCTGAGTTTTTCTTGGCAAGGAAAGTTCTAATTCGTGGGCAAGTCATAAATGTCAGCCAGACAATAGATGTTGAGAACTTCCAATTGTAGCTTTTACTTTCAGGGAAAGTAATTGGCAGATTCCCTGTTGCATTTTCATATATATCCTGGTACGTTAAACCCCTATGAAATACAAAAAAAAAAAAAAAAGAAAAAAAATACATATAAAAAATATCACCAAGCTTAAAACCAAAGTATCCACAAGATGCTTGAAAGGGTTTATTTGTTTTTAAGTGAATTACTACAAAGTCCAAGCAATGGCTTCGCATAAAAGGAGCTCAAACTGAACGAGTAGAGGGAAATACTAACAAAGGACCATCAAATTTAGCAGGAAATGATTACCCAATCCATCACCATAAATTTATATAATACGCATTAGTTGGACCTAGGCCTGTCAAAGGGCCGGGTTGGGCAGGGCCTGGGGTTGTCCTAGCCCTACCCTCAATATATGCAGAGCCAGGCGTGGGCTGGCTAGAGCCTTCAATGGGCCTACTCCACCTAACCCCTTACCCTACTCTCAAGGGCTAGGGCCGGGCCCAGGGCCTGAAAACAAGAATTACATTTTAAAATTATTTTAACATTGTCATCCAACATCAAGTGTTAATCTAACCAATCCTATGCACAAATTATGGCGTCTACTGTTGTTGATTTTAAGCAAGTCTTATGTGGGTTAAGTAGCTTTCTTCTAATGCAAAATGCATGCTCAGATGCTTCTGTGGAAATAGGAAAAGCTAAACTATTACGAACCATATTTGATAAAATTAGATACTTCATTAAATTTCTTTTCCACCAATCTAATATATCTAATGATGTAGATTATTCTCTAGGGTCTTCTAACTAATGATCTAATTCAATTTTTAATTGACTACAACTTTTCTTGATCATCACCATTATCACATGATTACTTGCCTCAACTTCATTCATCGAAATAGATTTATTACCTAATCTCCTACAATACTCCTCAAAAGATTTTGTAAAAAAAGTTTAAGAGTTTCAATTGTACGTATTCTTATATGTTCATTTAATTCATATTATTTGCTACAAATAATTAGACCTTATATATAATTATATTTTTTTAAATGAAGAAAAAATATAAGGGCCTGCCCGAGCCTAATATTGTCATAGCTTAGCCCTCAAAATTAGGGGGCTTGCAAAATTTTGTCCTAGCCCAACCCTAGGACTTTTTGAAAAATGGAAGCCCTCAATTTAAGGGCTTTTTGGCCCCCTTGTCAAAGGGCCAAATTGACAAGCCTAGTCAGACCTACTTCACTAAGGTCCTATTTGTTTGCATGTCATTACGAATTCATGCCCGAAGTCATTAAAAAGGAAGATCAAAGGTGAATGTCCAAGAACAAGCATCAAGTAATTGGTGAAAATAAGAGAAGATGAAAAATGAATATTCTAGCCATGACCCCTAGTAATTAAAATGTCTCATTTATAGTCCTTTACCTCTCATCTCTTCAATAATCTTACAAATGAAGTTGTTTTGTTGTTGTTGTGTTTTTTTTAATGAAGAGGATTTCCTTGATACTTAATCTAATAGGACTATTCCCTTATGCATACGCGAAAAACCCGCACACATGTGCATTAAGTAAGTATAACACATGTTGTGGGGAGCAAATCCATACCTTATGCCACTCATCTAATACCCAGATGGGTAGATGGAGCTCACTCGGCCATGATTCCTATGTACTCCATGTAAACAAATATACCCAACAAAATTCAATACAGAGTAAGCAAGCAAACTGACAGAAATAATAATGAATAAAAGTTTGGACCAAAATGATCCCACGTAAACAAACCAATTACATCCACCAATCAGCGCACAGCATTTGATATTCTTCAAGTGAGTATCAGAAAGTTGAGACGGGGGGAAATCAGAGCACAACTCCTCAACCACGGGGCAATCAACAAGCATTCTATCGAGTGAGGATTGAATGATCTCACCTTAGTAAGATGCACGACTCCGAGAAAGCTCTGAAGCCCCGAAGACCCAATGAAACCTTGAAACACTAGCCGGATTGATGTGAAGTACTACACTTGTCCCCACCATTTTACATATGTAAATTGGTTAAAATAAATGTCCCATCTTGAGTGGGGCCTAAATTTTTCTTTGATTGAATATGAACCCAAGTTTCTGTTTGATCAAATGTGTTTTCATGGTGGATAAAATACACAGCATTTTTATAAAAACATTTTTTGTTTTTTTTAATATTTGATAAATCCTACTAGGGTGAAATATCCCATACAAGAGAGAAACTAGAGATAACCCAGTAAGGGTGTCCCAACTTACTCGCCTGCCCCATGGATCGGTAGGTAGACAGTCCCACAAAATTTGTACCACTCACCCAACTAGACATCACTGATAAGACGAATAAAATCTTTTAAAATACTGTATTCAAATTATTATATTTATTAAGTCTTGAAATGGGACTGAATCATATTAGAGTCAAATTACGCTATAACCAAATAAGAAAGAAATATTTATTTTGAGTAGCTTAAATTTTAAATTAGGTTCTCCTAAGGAGCTTTGAGGGATAGAAAGTGGAATGGAAATTCATCTTTTTACAAAACTCCCCTCACCCACACCTCAACCATATAGGGGTGCAAATTGGTTGGTTCAGGTTGGACCAACATTGGATTGGAAACTAGAATCACTTTGTAGAGGATATATAGTTCTTGTTCCAGGTCTAGTTCAGAATGTTTCCTAGTTCCAAACCAGGTTCCATTAAGCAAACAGGGAGAACCAGTTCCAACTTCTTTTTTATATATTTTTTATTGAAAAAAGAAATATCTTTCAATCTAAAATTCCAAAAAGGGATATCATTTAACCCAATAATAGTGCATCCATGCTACCTTCTATAACTAATAAATTCCAACATCTTCATAGCCAATATCTAGGCTGTTACAAAATCAATAATTATGTCAAAAAAGACTAGCCTTGCTAAATATAACTAGCACAAAAAACCTACTTAGCACATATATTTTTATGCAAATAAAGAATTCATATGTTAAAAAAGGTAGATGAGTAACTATTTTTTGGATCTGATAGCAAATGGCTTAGAATTAGAAAAAAAATTGGATAAAAGGGGAACAAAAAAAGTGAGGTACATATACAATTTTTTGAAGAAAGAAAGATATAGAATTTTAAAATATGGAAGGTGAATGTGAGTAGTTTGATGAGATAAAAGAGATCAGAAGGTAGTTGCAAGAGATGAGTAGTGGGGAGAGAAAGTGAAACTGATTGATTGAAAGTAAAACTAATTGTAAATTAAAAAAACATAACTTACAATAAAAATCATAACTAATACTCAAAATTGATTGAAAAACCTTTGAGCTTAATATAGTATAATGGGTTGTAAGTTAAAAAAACATAACTTATAATCAAAATCATAACTAACACTCAAAATTGATTGAAAAACCTTTGAGCGTAATATAGTATAATGGGAAACCAGTCCAGGTGCTAGTCCACAGCTTGGAACTTGTATGGTATCCATAATGGACTATTTTAGCAATTAGAAACTGAATTGGGTTTTGAATCCAGACCCGTTTATGTATCAAAACCTAAAACATGTTCTAAATCCCTTTTTAAAGGGCCGAAGCTTCAAATAATTGAAAAAACAGATATTTGTTTGCATCTATATTGGCAAGGGATTAGCAGTAGACAAACAAGATAGTGGGGTACCTATCCCACGTCGCGCTCTTATTGTCGCATGCATATGCCACACCAGCAACTAGATTTACTGCTAACAATCGCAATTTAGATGTATGAGACTTAATGAATATCCTATGCATCTTACCTTAAATGGTACCACCAAAAGTGACCCACTTACCCAACTCATTTCCTTTCTTTTGTTTTTATAACACAAGGTATTCCTTCCCAGCTTAACTTTTAGACCTTTGACCTCTGGTCAAAAGTTCACCCAATTCTGACAAGCAAGAACTATTTACTGAATGATACATGCTTGGCCGCACACATAAATATATTTTTTATATCTTAAAAAATAAATAAATATGTATATGGGACCCATCACATTCAACCCATCAACCCTTCTACAAAAAATAATAAATAATAAAATAATAAAAAGGACCCACTAGATACATGTTCCACATGTCGATTGGTTACTTATTGCACTGATAGGTCCCATAGGTGGGTAGATTGTTTGGATTTAATGGGTGTCGTGTGGATTCACTGTCATTTAAGAGGGCAACAGTCATTACACTACTTAAATGATCCCACAATGGTTAATGTTACTTGAGCGTACCCACCTTGTGATTTGATTTGATATGTTTTATTTATTTATTTATTTATTTATTTTTGGTCGAAAGACATTTTTGGCAGTTGAGGACTCATTTCCTCATAAAAGTGAAATATACTTAAAGGATTTAAAATCATAAACATTTAACTAAATATAGTACTAGCTTAAGCTAGAATATCACAAATCAAATCATAAATAGGACGAGCACCAATTCCATGAGAGACATGCTCCAGTGGAGACAACTGGTTCCTCTCATGGCAATCTTATGACATAGGGAGACGGTGCCTCTCTGTGTCTCTCTGTGCACACATGCATGCAGCTTAGTTGTACATCACGATGATATCTCTTAAGAACAAGAAGATAAAACAAGTCACATTTAAAGAAGCATGAGCGCAATTACTTGGTTATATATCCTTCATTAGCAGAACTTATGATAAAAAAAAATGATATCTTGCATTGATGAGTGACATATTCTAACCTGAAACCATAGAATTTCTACCCCCAGTTTCCAAGTTTCTTTCTAAAGTAAATCAGACTTGCCATGATCAGTTGTCAACCTCATAATGATCGACACACAACATACCAATTACATTGCACCAATCCAGGTCACTCAAACATGAACTGAAGAAATAGCAGATGAGATATCCTTCACTCGTGGATCACCACTTTCTAAAGAAACACCTCGAGGATCTTCTCTTACCAACATGGGCAAAACATTGAGTTTACTCCAGGCATCAGCTACGTGATTGCCAGATTCTCCTAAGGTAATAGCAAAAATTGCATCAAAGCCGCCTGCTCCAGGAACTCCAGCCAACAGAACTCCTTTCATATTCATTGTGGTATCCAAAAGTCGAGTTTGTAATTCAGGTTCTATCTGCGAAGTTTTGAAAATAAACTAAGTAAAAGAAATGTTTTCAGAGAAAGGAAGAAATGCATGGCTGCAAAGCGCAAAAACACACATGGACACAGAATATATGCACAGAATATACTATAAAAGATTTCAAGAATACATACAAAAAACAATAATTTAAAAAATATGTCATTACTCTATAGATAAAGAGCGAAATACACACTTGCATATAGCAACTGTTGATGCCCAAATACACTCTCATATGGCTATATCAATACATTGATATTTCCTTTTTGTGTTTCAGTGAGGCAATAGTCGTAAAACATTTTATGCCAACCCTCTGTAATAATATACCCAATTAAGTTTACATTTAAGTGACACATAGCACTTTGACTACAAACAAGAAGAATTCACAATTTCTTTTTCTACTCTTGTTCAGAGAATCTAGGATCTTTGTCAAAAGAAAGTTCCTTTAATTGCACAAGGATGTGAATTGTTACCATTCATCGTTATCATCACCATCGTCATTCATCAAAGCCTTATCCCAACTATGTGAGGGTCACCTACATGAATTCTGTTTCTCCATGCCAATCCATCTTAAGCCAAATCTTCAGATAAATTGCACTGCTTATAATTTATTTTTAGCACCTCCATCCACGTCCTCTTCGGTCTACCCCTTCCCCTTTGTGAGCCATCAACTTGCATGGTCAAACTTTTTCTTACCGGCACTGTTGTTGGCTTGCGTTAGACATGCCCAAACCATCTCAAACCGGTTTCTCTAAATAAAAAAATTGTGCTTGCTACAAATGGCTATGGTGCATTTGGATGCAACTCCAAACAACAATTTGGACAAGTGACTTGACTCACAGCCCATTAGATTGGGAGTTGGGACTAAGTCTGTGCCTTCATGTAGTACGGAGATGAAGGCTGCACTGGGTGGTTTTCTGATTCAGCAGTCCCAAAACAGTAGGTGAGGCTGAAACATGTAACCACTGGGAGGAAAATAATACAACACAAGCACTACCAAGGAGAAGTGCAACCCAATGGAACACTGATCAAAGCAATTTTAATACACATCCTCTTTATAAGTAATTGGATGCTCACAAATAAATAAATAAATTAATTAATTACTATGCCTATTGCTTTTACATTATACGACAAGAAAAGTAATCACTTTGCCTATTGCTTACAATAATTAAGTATAAGTGTTGTATACATAGTTCCCTATTAAGTGTCGTATATTTTGGAAAGAGGCACCCAACGAGAGGCCATCGTTCAGTTTGAAGGTGCTCACGAGATTCCTGGTCCAAGTATGGCACAACAAAAACAAATGAAAGAACTGCCAAGTATTAAAAGTTATAAGTTACATAGACACAAAAAAACTTACTGGTACGCCTGCTGTCTGGCCCATCTGTTGCATATGAAATCTGATGCGAAGGAAAGCATCCCTTGCCCCTAACAGTGATTTCACAATTGCTTCCTGGTATGTATTAGCTGCTTGCTGCCTCCACTGTTCAGAAACCACACATCACATATCTTCATGGGGCATTATTAAGAATTCATTCATGTTTAAGCCTGTCTGTAACTGGGCTGTTGCAGGACCAGAGCTGCACTCAATTCTGGGTTTCAAAACCTCATAACCAGTACTAACAGGGCTAGGCACAGAGGCCTGTCTGCCTTAGGATGGCAGGCTAAACCCACTAAACACTATCCATTCCAGCATAGTAGCAGGCTACTGGCCCAGATGTTGTCCTGAGTCTTCATGTGCAACCCTATTTAGAATAATCTCAATAGTAAAACTGCCTAAGTGAACAAATAATAAATTAATAATCTGAAGTGATCGGAAATAGGTTGGGAAAAGCAAAACCAGGGTTGGCTAGCATTTGGGGGTTCTAAGAAATCACAAAGGGAATGTTATTTATGTGTTTCTAAGCATGCTGGGATTAAAGTCTCTAATGATGCAGAAGTTCTGGCCATATTGGAAGCTCTTCGCATTTATCATACTGTATATAATCAAAATCTAATTATGGAGAGTGACTAAGCAGATGCCATTTCCTAGGAGAAATCTATGAAAGGGCCTTGGAAAATGTATATCCTTCTCGATGAAATTAACCTTCTAGTATCAAGGTTATAGGTGTCGTTTCAGCATGGTAGTAGATCAGTAAATGAAATGGAATATTGTCGAACTAAGCAAGGAGTAAATTGGTCTTATAATTTTAGTGCTCCAGTAGCGTAGTTGTGTTTCGTGGTTGGTATATTTCTCTTGTACCAGTTCACCTTTTGATGGATTCTTGTATGCTTTTCTGAGTTGTACCTTTTTTCTCTTTAATGAAATTTTAATGTTACCCATAAAAAAATAAAAAAATAAAAAAAGAAGTCATTGGAAGTATTGATACAAATAAAAAAGAAAAAAGGAAAAAAAAAAACAAAGGAGAAGAAGTGATTGGTAGTAGCAAGCAACTTCAATAATTATGGGAGACAGGGAGAGCACATAGATATTTTTATTATTTTTTAATACTTTTAAATGCACTGTGCATTTAAATAAACTCAATTGCTAGGCAATTTTTTGAAAATTTAAAACTTCTTTGGGAACATCTGAGTATACTATGAAAATTCTTCTAAGAATAAGATTATAAGACATTTCTTGAAGCCTTAAGGATAGCTGCACATCAGATATTGCTGGTACTTTCTACTTTAAACAATCAATTACAGCCATAACTTCGGAGAGAAAAGGAATTTAACCATTTCATTACATTGTTTATAGTTGTTTTTCATGTTCCTTCAATTGCCAATTAGCTTCTTGGAGCAATGGAAATACCAAAACCATCTTTCAATAAATAAAAGGCCAAAATTTACTTCTGACAGCACTCCTCATCAACAAGCCACCATGATAAAAGCAACCAAGACAATTACCTCATCCACACATGGAAGAGAGCAAATACTCCTCAATCGTCTGAGGTAAGAACTGAAACAGAAATTACCTTATCATATGTACACTCGCTGCAGTTTCCAATAATAAACTGATACATGTCCCACTGCTCCTCTGCAAATTTACTTAACATTTTGAGTTGCATTTCAAGAGCCGAATTTGCCTCTGCTAACTTTCGCCATGTTTCCAAGGCTTTCTGACGGTCAGATGTTTGCCACCGCTTCACAGCACCCACCATAGACGGTGTGGATGATCCTCCAGTCCCAGGTTCCCCTAGTAGCTGCCAAAGGCAGTCAATCAACTGGTGAATCTAACTAACATATTATTGACATGAAAACACAAGGAGAGCTCATTTCTTTCAAGTTTCAAGAGAATATCAACTAGGGTGCAACTTGAATCAGGCAAAAGTCCAAATCCAAACCTGCATTGTCCAACCTGACCAAAAGCAAAATTTGGGTTGAGCTTATTTGGTTCAGGTCTGGCTCTGGCCTAGATTTTGAAACCCACAGGGGATTCAGGTCAGGTTTGGGTTCAGACTTTGAGAAACCAAATTTAATTCCGGGTATCCAACGTATGTGAAACATCACTTACATTGTATGCACTTGAACAATATATGAGGTATACATATCCTCTCATTTTTAATTTTATGCCCTTTGAAAAGTGAAACAAACTAAAAGAAAGAGCCTGGGCATCTGACCCGAACTAAGTAACCCCTACTCAACCCGAACTGCAGCCGGGTAGAAATCTACAGCTTGAATCAGGTTTGGTCAAGTAGAATCAAGTTTCCCTAGTGTTGGGTACTTGGGTTCATTTTTTGGATTATTACATACAATCTTGAACCGGGCTTGGGTTTGAACCGGCAAACCTGAATTTCACCCCCCTCATATCAACATTTCTGTTTAGTGTAGATCCTTCAACAAAAAGGTTCTTGTAAATAAAACCAGATATTACAATAATGATCAAATATCTGAACAGTTTGTACATGATGCATGCAAAGAAATGTTAGTTCATTGAATAGGGAGTGAACCGATCTTTCTTCTCAGTTTAAGCCAAACTAGAGGTGCAAGGCCTACTATTACGATATCGATGCATGTGATCTACTTTGAAGGTTGGGTATGTTGCATGTAATTGTCTTCCTCACATGAATAGAGACGATTTATTGCAATCAATATTTGATCACAGTTTAAATCTAAAATATTGCGATTTACATCATATCAGAGAAGTCCAGATTGCTTTCGTTGTAATCTGTGTAGCATCAGAATGAGAAGGTGATTAACTCACAAGAGTCATCAGAGGTGGTAAGGAAAACTTAATCTTCTCATGATCCCATTTCTCTTTCAAAATACCAGCAATGATCTCTTGTAATGGTCTTCCTTTCAATGCCACCTGTAGTTCCACAAAAGAGTTACCAGGTCGGAAAAGGTAAAAGAAAATTCCTCAAGAAATCTCCATAGAAGTAGTTAGCCTGACAGATAAACTAGTTGCAGTGTTATCTTTGAGAGATAAAATTAGTTACCGTACTCACCAAGAACAGAAACTCCAGGAGATGAACAAGTTGAATCTACAAAAAGTTTGGGCTTTCCCTTGACAATGAAGAGGGAAAAACCACCATATAATGTTTCATATGTACATGGCCTATTTAACTTGGACAGCCTATTTAACTTGGACACAGATACAGTAACTTCAAGAAGCCTTAATATGTCACGTATATTTAACTTGGACACATACAAGCTGTGCAATAAAGTAACTTCAAGAAGCCTTAATATGCCACGTCCATACAAAAATATTGACATCAGAGATCTTTCATATCACTAGTATATTCAACTTTTTATGTGCATGATGTAGTCATACGGATAGAAGTACCACGGGTCTATGCAAATAAAATCATCAACATGACCAGTACCGTTACATGCACAAATGCAGCATAGGGTGGTTTCATTCATGCAAAATCTCGTAGAAGTTGAGTAGTAGTATTTTATGTGAAAAAATCTCTTGGTTGGTTTTGCATGGGTCCCATTAAGAGTAAGTCAAGTCTATCTATTCTGTTGAATCTTCCTATTATCAACTTTGTTAGGATCTTCCTACTAATTTGGAAGTTACCGTTGTGTGAGTCTGTATTTAAGTAGTGGAATGAATGCAGAAAGGTATGCATGATTTGTTCCATCACTACTGTGTGTGCAAACTGCAAACAGGAGGACCTAGCTTGAGTTCCCTCAAAGCAACCTAACTGAGTTTTCTTTCTTTGTATTACCTTCAATAATCAAATTAGAAAAGGGAAAGAGTGGCCTAGATGTACCAAAGTGGTATCAGAGCTCAGGTGATGCAGCATAGACCTCATGGCCACATGTGTAGGGCCCACGTAGATTTAGGAATTTATTTTTATGTCATTTGTTTCTTTAAATATCGTAATTAGGATTACGTTTTCCATATTATTTAGTTTCCTAGCCTAGTTAGGTTAATTGGCCCTAGGTTTTGTTTTATTATTTATATGGCATTGTAGTAGGTTATTTTTCAGAGTTGATTAATTGAATTGCGGGTTTTCCATTGAGGTAAGTCCGTATAGGGTCTCTTTGGAGATGTTTGAAATGTCCTCGGACACGTGATTGTACTTCGGCACTTCCCGCAAGCCTTAGCCCTAATCCTAGGGTCTGCATCAGTTGGTATCAAAGCCAAACGGTCCCTCGATCATCGGCGTGATTACCCCTATCTCTCTTTCCATCTCCACCAACATCATCCTCCTCCCTCTTCCAATCCCAATCAAAGGCAGGCCATTCCCACCTTCCGTCCCCAGACCAAATCCCAGTCAACACCCCTCTTCCAAAAAAAAATCCTAAATCTACGTGGGCCCTACACATGTGGCCATGAAGTCTATGCTTCATCGTCAGGCATGGACCAGAGAGTGAAGCAGCTATGGCGTCGCAATCTACTGGCCAGCCAAATATTAATGAATTAGATGGCTAAATTATTCAATCAACTTACTGCTCAGATGGATCAATTGGCAGCTCGATCTACTAAGGAGAGCCGGGAGACTTCACAAGCTACAACTCAAGCTATAACAGGGGAAGGAATAACGGAGATTACAGCTCCCAATACTCACTATTTCAGATAGGCATAAGCTAGTGAAGTTGGATTTCCCTTGCTTCAATGGCAAAGAAGACCCAACCAGCTGGTTATGCAGGACCGAACAATTCTTCCAATTTCATGAAACCCCAGAAGCTGAGTGAGTATCACTAGCAGCCTATCATCATGACAGCGATGCCAAATTGTGGTACCAATTACTGAAAGAAGAGGTGGCTGTCATCACTTGGGAGGAATCCAAAGATGGGCTTTTCTCTCATTATGGTTCAAATCAGTTCTACGATTTCTTCAGAGCACTCATCAAGTTGCAACCACCAGGGTCAGTGCGTGGAACACCCCATCCCACATCACTTATGAATAAAATATGAGTCGTTATATAATAAACTATGTAGATTACTACTAGAAACTTGAGCTTAATACTCGGGTCGTTACAGTGTGTGACTATCAAACTTGGTTTGAAAAATTACTTTCTAAGGTCAGGCATCTTCCACAAGCTCACAAGCTCAACAAGTAAGTTGTTTTGTCGGTAGGTTGCGATAGAGTACTCACAATTCCGGTTTCTGTTGACCGTTCCCAAGAAGAGGCAAAAAAAAAAAAAAGGGAAATGATGACATTTTTATAGAAAGAAACTATCAATGCCTACTTCAATAATTCAGAACAGTCCAAAGTTCATGCACATTTTGAGGTGTGTGCATGAGTGTCTTTGAGAGAGAGAGAGAGAGAGAGAGAGACCTGAGCGGAAGAAAGAACTCCAGGAGAAAATCGAACATAGCGTTGACTACCATAGACTGCAGCACAAACATCAAAACCACTGCCTACTTTCCCTTGTGCAATACAATGGGCAGTTTGGGCTGCAATATGCACCAAGTCAAGGTCTGAATTGAGCAGCTTCTCTTCATCATTGGGATTTTTAGATGAAGATGGTAGACAAACAACACCAAGGTAATGAAGCAATGCTGCAACCACTGACGTGGTCATTGCTGCTGAAGAACCTAGTCCAGTTTTTGCAACTTCAGGTTTGCAATTGTCTCTAGCAACAGTGCCATCAGACCCCTCTGCATTAAAGGTAATTGATGAGAAGGGTGGAAGTGAGGCCAATGCTTCTGGCCTCAAAGGAAGTCCACGTGCTTCAATCTAAAGACAATTTTCACAAATTCAAGCCAACTAACTCATAAGAAGTTTGCAGTAAGCAGCTGAACAAAAATATACCATTGAATATAAAATTAAAAATAAAACTTCAACAAAAAATAACATTAGAAAAATAACAAACTAACCATATATTAGTAAAAATAACTCAGGCACAAAATCAGAAAAAAGTTACCTGATTTCGATATGAGTAAAAGTCATTGCAACCCAAGATTGTGATATCAAGGCCTGTATGAACCATCCGCATAAAACTCAACATTCTTGCAATTATATACATGATTAACCCACAATTGGGTTAACCGGTGCATGGATCACATGACTAATAAGAAAAAACAAGTCCATGAGAACTCAAGAATATTTCCAACATGACCTTGGAAGAGTAGTTTCTGTAACACATCCTTCTTTCCCGTATCATTTAAGATTGTGGTGGCAACTGCAACTGCATATTGCACTGCTTGTTCCACAAAAGGATTGGCAAAGTCCCTGGAATTTTCAGCCAGTAGCAATATGAAGATTATGATAGAATTCAGTTTCCCATGCATGATTAAGTAGAAAGAACATTTCCAAAAATCTTAATCAATTCCAACAAATTTAAGAATAAATGAAAATGGAAAGAGGGATCATGAATTCACTAAAAAGCTTCTAAGAATCAGATAACACATCATACACTAGTGACAACATCCACAAGCAAAGGCTCTGATGCATTGGCAGTAGTCTTTTAGTCTAGTTCCACTTTGGGGTTATTGTAGAATTATACCTGTGAGTGACTCCACTAATGTTTCCTGGTTGGGTAATAGCAGTAGCAGCAATGGAGACTTTTTGAACTTCTTCAGACTAAGGTCAACTTCAATAAATCATTCATTTATCTCTATTTCTGACAGTTTGCTCTCTCTTGTAAGATGTTATCATGATTTTAAAGTATATTTACACCATAAAAATTCTTTTCTAATCAATTAAAACAAATTCGTTTAAAAAAACATCTATTTCTCTTTGCAAATTAGAGACTAAATTCAAGTATTAAGGATACATGAGATTTTTAGTGCATCTTATGGCTCATCCAAAAGCAGTATATGGGTATTAAAGCTTCAAGCCTTCAAGTGCATGGAGATGCTGGCTGGATGGAATGCTTTGAAGCAAGTCTATTGCCTTCTATATTTTATCTTTTATGTTCACAGTTATGTCCTGTTGGTTTATATAAGCATAACTTCAATAAAATCAGTTGGTACTGGTAGTCTTAATCATGAACATGCTGGTGCGACCAATCATAGCTGCTCAGTTTGTTGATGAGAGTTACTTAGGAGTGCTAGTACTGGTCTCAAACATAAACATGCTAGTGAGACCAATCATAACTGTCCACGATCAATGATGGAAGCTACTTCATATAAAGCTGAAGGGAGATTCTTAAGTTGGGTGTAGCAATCACTACTGCTGAAGGTGATTCTCTTTGTGTAATGGGCATCAGTTTCTTGCCTTTCCCTTGGCATTTGGCTAATTGGAAAGAAATGACCGTGCTGTAGTGGTGAAAGGGTGTATGTTTTTAAGCATATTCCATGTGAAAGAAGTCGACAAATGACAGATGTCATAGCAATCAACAAGGCAACATTTTCATATAGTTTATTTTCACTGAAAAAATAAGTTAAAGCATTTTTCAACAAGAAGCCTTTAACAGTAACATTTCAAAAACAAAAAGAACTTTCAGTAAATGCAATGCTTCGTTAGTTTTTCATGTTTTTAGATATAACCTTACATAAATAAACTCAAACATATAGTGAAAGAGGGAGATACTCGTGTGTGCATGCATGTAATATACACAAAGAAAATACTACTACAATAAAAACAAAACGCACTAGAACTTGCCTTGAAGAGATACAATGGAGGGTTGAGTTCTTAAGAGACAACTTGTACATGTTCTCTCTAAAAAGCTGAGGAGATGTTACTTTCACATCTGTCCATGCCTAAGAAATGTGGGAGAAAACCAATAAAAAGCACTTTACACACAAAATTTAGGCAATGCAGTGTCCTCAGGCAAGGCCAAAATGCTATGAATAATTTTTAGAACTCTTTTCTCAAAACAGAATCATTCATAAACCAATGTCAGATTGCCCACGATAAGTTAAAAAGCAAAAAAAAAAAAAAAAAAAAAGCCCAAGATAAGCAGGCAGGCATAATTCTTTTTCTCCAAAAACAAATTTTTGTTTTCAGATATGAAGCATGGTGGCTGCTGACTTAGGGCCTGCAAAGAAAAAATAAAATTAAAAATTAAAAAAAAAACCAATATCTACTATGAACACTTCCTACTTTCATTACCTCCCAGATGGAATTTTTAATGAAAAATTAACAATCCATTTCACGAAAGTGTTGGTCCTGTTTGCAATTTGGAATGCATACAAACACTGCAAAATCAATGTTTAGGTATAATAACAAGACTGCACTCTAACTGACTATGAACTTAAACTTTGGTTTCTTTTGTCATGCCTGAAAAAGATAATGAAACCCATGGAAATGGAAAGGACCAATATTAGGATTGCTTCTTCTAACAAACCAACTACGAATCTCACACAAACCACCAACGTGGGCTTGGGACCTAAACATCACAAAGCACCATCAAATCTTATGCACAACTCAGAGGTAAGCCAATTTGAAGAAAACAGCAGCCCAAGAACCACGTACCCAGGCCCAGCTATCTTGCTTAACTTCTTCGTATAATGGCTTCACGATTGCATAGAAACGGGCAGTTGTACTAAGCACAATTCCAGCATTTGGTCTCTCCAAAATCAAGTACCCACCTGTCATCAAAACCTTCCCGGGAGCAGACACAACTCTATAACAAAAATCAAACAAACAAAAAAAAAAAAAAAAAAAAGAAAACCAATAAGCTGTGTGTTGGGGAGGGAGAACCCATATCCCATAGGAAACCCTGCTCTGCCTTTCCTTCAGCAAATCATGGTCAATGGGATTGCAAATACTCATTCGGGTTGGGAAAAATAATAATAATTCCACGCAGTTGAGAACTAATCCAAAGTTGCTCACTGATTCAAACTAGATTTAGCATGTGTGAGTCCCACCTTTGGATGATTAAATCCATTCAGATCAAATGTACACCTCCATAGTTGCTACCCAATTTCACTTTAAACAAAAAGGAACACTCCTAGATGAATCATGTGTAGAAACCCTTAAATTGATGATATCAAAATGGTGAGCCCTAGTGATTTGCCATATATTCAATCAGATTGCAGTTCAAAATAAATATATATTTATGGGGACTCCTCCCACAAGCTCAACGGATGGAGGTTTTTCTACCCGCCCCCGCATGTGTGGGGCCCACCATTGGTCCATCAAGATGGACCACACAAAGAGGCCCCCTGAATTGCACATGTCCACCAAATTTGGGTTCCATCCGATGTGACTTGACTGTTGGATCAACTGACACCCATCCGAATGAACTATTGACCATTAAACTTTTGGGGCCCAGATGAAGATGATAAAGATAAGGGATGGGTCTGATTTTTTTTGCAAAGAGGAGAACCATAGGGAGCCCTTCAAATCCCCCCATCCCCATGTGGGTCCCCAGGTGGGCCCACAGGCTTGAGCTAGTGGACCTTATCCCAAGCTTGAGCGTATGGGAGGAGCCCCATCTATATATATATATATATAATACAATTACATAGGGGGAAAATAAAGGAATGGAGAGAGGATAGGAAAGGAACTAACACTTGTGCCATTGCAGCCTCACTTCCTGCAGCCTTAACAGAAGAGTCTGATCTGAATTATGAGTCACAAACCGAGTCACAAAGTCTGAGGAACCTGAAAGCCTCCGATTGATGCAATCGAAGATGAAAAAGGGATCAGTAGAGAAAATGAGGCTAGAAATTGGTTTCAGGGCAGCAGCTGCCTTGTTTAACAGGAAGGAGATTTCAAGGTGTTTTTGTCTATACTTTTTCTTTTACCTGAAGGGCTCATTTAGCAAATATGATGTGTTTGAGATAGAGTTAAATCAAATAGATCTATTTCAATTAGAGAATTTTACAAATAGACCATTTGATAAAACACAGTGTGTTTGATTCAAATAGATCCATCTGAAAAGGCTCATATGGTAAAAGATATATATACGAGCTTATTACAGAGGCATTTGTTGCTTTTCTAAAAAATTATCTGTCTGTAAAATTTGATTGCCACCTTCATCGAGTGTTTGGTAACTAATTCTCTACAATTTTTTTTTCAGTTTCTGGGGGCAACCTAGACCATTAAGTACTAGTTTCCAGTCCCTTTTTTTTTAATGTTTTTCTATCCCAATTTTAAGTAGCTGAAAGCTTTCATCCTTTTCTGCAGTAGGAAATTTTCTTATTTGTTCCTAGTGTTGCTTGTTGCTATTGTGGTCTTTCCTTTCCCCTTTGTTGTTTTAATGAACTTCATCTATTAACATTAAAAAAGGACAAAAGCAAAAGGAAAGCCAAAGTATTGACATTTGATTAAAAAAAATTAGGCATGATTAAAAAAAAAATCCTAATCACAATCCCTAAATGGCATACAAGTCATACCCAGTACAATAATTATTTGTCTGCAGAAAAATCACAAATAAAGCAAATGGCTAGTGAGGCTATAAGAAGAATAACATGATATCATCACCATTTCATCACCTGTAAAGAAACAAATTAGTCAGCAGAAGAAGAAGAAGACCCATCATATCTCAACATTCACAGCCAACACAAACTATATCGATCAGTTCCTGGAAACAAATATCCAAAAAGAATGTAAAAACAAGCAGTGGAAATAAACCCATTTCCATACAATGAAAACTCAATTTCAATCAGTGATACAGTGCCACCACTTCCAAATTAACGATCACATTATATGAGAAGGGATACCCACATCAAAACAACCTCTGTGAATCATCTAGGACAAATTTGGGTGTACCCCAGGAACAGTAAAGGCTTGAGAATTCATTCCAGTGTTTTAATTTGCTAGTGCTACCAAAAGAAAAAATCCAAAATAAATAAATAAAACCTAAAACCCATAATCAAAAGCCCCAAAATCTGACACAAGAAGCTTTAAAGTCCAATCAAAAGTAGCGACTGAAATGAAGGGGAAGAGGGCAAGGAGAATCTACAACCTGAGTGGCAATGATAAAGTGGACAGAGGACTCTGGAGATGGGTTCTTCCAAAGTTTCCCAACTTCTAGAAATTTCTTCATTTCTTCTTACTTTTTCAAATAATAGTTCTTTTTCCTATTACTAATTCAAATAGAGAGGAATTAGACATTTCTTAGAGCAAGTTTGGAAACGAGATGAATCCTCTCTTTGGAGGAATCCTTAGTGCTACCAAATTAGACTTTCTTCAGTGACGATTTATCAGGGAGAGCATTCTACACATTCCGCATTTGGCTAGCACAGAGGAATCAATGATGATTCCTTCAAATCCAGGTTTGGTAATGGGAGAGGTTTTCATGAAAAAAACTAATGACAAACAAATACTGATTAAAAACACCAAGCAAGTAACAATGTCATCTCTAGTATACCCATCTCCACTACACCCATTACACGTCATACAAGCATTTAACTACCTTAATCCAATCTCCCACCAGGTTTCGAACCCTGGTAAGGGCCCTTTACTTCCCATGTCCTGGCAACTAACCCAACCAAACTACCTTAATCCAATCGAATTTTAGATACCCATCCTCTAAATGCAACTGTACAAAGTCACAGAAAAAAGAAGGCCTTCTATCACCTGAACATTTATGTTCAAAGTCACAATTTAATTAACAAAAAAAAAAAAGAACTTCAGACACAAATAAAAGCATCGTTGGATATCATGTTGAATGTTTATGTTCATAGTTTCAAGTGCAAGTATTTGCTGCTAGATGTTGAATGCTCTTATATCATCCAAGAAACTAACATTTACCATATGAGAAACTTGAAAAACCAGTTGCATAAACCCAAACACCACAACCTGATCATTAAAAATAAAAACAACAACAACAACAAAAAACAAAAAACTAACAAGCAGAGTACCTATTTAACAATCAAATTCAAATGGAAGAACACCCAAAGCCAGAAAATGTAACAATGAATGCAACAACCATATAAAAATTGGGAGACAGAGATATGATAAAAATAATGACTAGTAAGTGCGCATGATATGTTGATCTAATTGAGCTTTTCAATCTGTTATTGACATGTTTTACATGTAAATGCTCTCTGGTTAGCCTGGAAAATGCTAAATGCTCCTTGGTACTGTTTGGATCTTCACAAATCCAGTACAGAAAACTCAGTTTAACCATAAATGAGGTTATGCAGTTGGACAACCTGAGTTGGCTCTGCCAAACTTCCCACAAATGAAAGGCCACCATGGTACAAAGTATGAACAGAATCTGTGGTGGAAAACCAAGGGTCTCAATGAGGTGAGCCTAGGTTTGCTGTCCCAACTCATGACCTAAGCAGGACACGAGATGAACTCAGATCGGTTAAGTTGTCAAGCGAAAGCACTTGGTAAAGTCTTGGACTGATTTTCTTAATTATAGACACACTAGAAGAAAACTAAACTTGGCATTTTTCTGTTGAAGTGGACGATCAAGATCTCCTCCGGCATCCAAGTGTTCCCACTAATCCACTATAATGGAAATTATCATATTTCTACAATGCAATTGAGCTCTTTTCACAAACTGTCCAACATAGTTAAGATCGTTTCCTTGCACATGCATATGGACAAGAAGTATTGAAGGAATTCTGTAAATAGAAAGCTAATTAAAGAAGAAACTCCCTGAAATAACCTAGTGCTTGTCCTTGGTGATATCTTTTTCCAGTACTTGTGATTCCAGTTCCTTGGGTTTTACTTTCTCAGTTGCCCTAGAAGAACGATAACACCACCAACAAATCAATCAAGATGTTGAGAGATGTTCATAAAAAACAATTTATACAACCAAATCAGAATGGAAGCATTCATCTTATGTATATTACATAAAAGTATCCATCGGGCCCGAAAAGATGTATAGTTGTTCCCACTTCCCACTGTAAACAAATGCACACCAGGAATTTTACATATAAACATCCCCTTTGCAAGAAAAGTGCAAATGTGAGGTACACGGTTGCATTTTCTCACATATTTATCAACTATGCAAATATTTATGCATTCATTGCTGACATCTATGATGCCCAAATACATCATTGGCGCAGCCCTGGATCATAGGTCGATGTAGAACAATCTCCCGAAGGATTGTTCGAATCCGAAGATTCAATGACAGTCACGAACGATACTAGAACAAGAAAACTCTGGGAAAAACTTGATTGTTATTGATAAAGCATATCTATTACAATGAAGAACTCCTCCTTATATAGAAGTGATTGATCCTTAAGGATGTCAAGGATCAATCGGATGGCCTGTGAGCCTGTGATCTGGGCCGGACTTGAGATCGACCTGCATCAATCATGTAGTAGGCAAAAACATGCCATGGCTAGTGTGAGGACACATATTTTCATATGACTTAAACTGATATCAATTTGATGATCTTTCTGTGAGCCCTTCACAGGCTTTTCATAGACCAATGCCCCATTATGTTGGAATCCCTGGCAGAAAATTGGAGCCCGGCCCCTATAAGCTTGCTTGGTTGAATGTCAAGGTAAGGGGTTCAAAGTTGATTAAATTGCTCTCTCCCCCACTAACTTTATATTTCTTCCTTTCAATTGATAATATCGCTTTCTATAGTATTCATTGCAGTTATACTTCTATTTTCTATAATATGTAACATTAAAAGAAGTTTTTTCTACAAAATTTAGTATTTGTTTACTTTAGAGGAGTAGTATTGTGAGTATTAGAAGGAAAACTATCTATACTCTTTTGATTTTCAAGTGGTTTTCTTTTTCGTAAAATCCCTTCCATATCTTGGCAAAAGAAAGGTTGTCTATTTTCCTTCCATTGAACCAGGCCAATGGTAACTGATTAGGCCACGTCTTCAATCCTCCCTATTAGACCCTGCATATACTGTAAAGCTTGATTATTGGATGTGGTAAGAACAGCGGAATATTGTCATACTAGGATAACATAATTTCCAATCAATATTATCATATTCTCAACATATCAGTAAAATTGAAAAGGTTCCAAGAAAAAAGCCTAATTGCAAAACACACAACATTTTCTAAAGATGATGACTAACATTGTAACACTGGGTGGTAGAAATCACATGATATCCAGCTCATATAATCTCGAATAAGCTGACAACGAAACAGGTTTCTGCGTTTATGATGGCTTCCATAGGGATCACAAATTCCAAGAAATTCTTCTAAATCAAGATATCCTAGTGATACAACATAGGTCCCTCTGGACAATCCTTTTTCTTCTTTTTTTTCTCCTTTGATTTAACTAGTGGTTGAAGGTAAACAAAATTGGGGGTTCCTTCATTAAACATGAGCCTGCAATGCATACTATAGTTATCCCTCTATTATTACTATGAACCCAAAAGGGCATTTTCATGAAACAACGAAAGGATACTCAATTCTGTTTGGGGTTGACTGTTACAAACGCTTGTATCACAAATCAGTGAGAGAAAGAGAGATAAGAAAAAACCACAACTAACCCAACATAACATTTAGAGTGAAAAATGAGAGACACAGTCATGCCTTTGAACTGGCAATGGAAACAGTGTGCCACGGAGAATGGAGGGGACAAGAAGAGCAGATTAGTTTAAAAAGGGCTCATATTTATTCTGGCTGGGTTGGGATTTTTGGGGCCACGGTTTAAACCCTGTCCTAAACCCTAATACTAATTGGGTTTAGCAATTGTATTAGTGCCCAGATTATTCCTACTTGATGCTAATCCAACCATCATTTATCATTGAACTAAGCAGTAATGAAGATTTTATTTAAGGGCCTTTTATGTTTAAGAGTCTATTTGGCTTCAATCATATGCTATCTTGAACTTATGAACTGAATCTAGACTGACTTCATTGTTTTAGGTCCCCTTTTACTTTGTAAGAAAACGTCATATATTAAAAAAACGAGCAGAGCCCGACATTGGACCTACCAAGGGTGATGATCATGCAAGAGGTAGGATATATCTAATAAAATCACCTTCCAAAATACGTACCTATTAAAGGTGAAGCTAGTTTTGTCAAAAAATGAGCAGAACCAGTAAAATGTCTAGAAATAAAAAAGAACTCAGCAGATGAGAAGATGCTGAAGACAGCCTGAATGTGGAACATGATGCCCTTGATAAACCTGTCCTTAGTTCTTTTAATTCCTTCAACTACCTAAGCATGTGGCCACACTGACCTACTTATCATGGGATTCCCACATCATTTTATTGGCCAAATTTATAATTCGAGCTGGACTAATAGCCACACCTCTAAATATAAAATTATTTTTTACTTTCCACATAGCCCACCAAATTATTAGCACCCACGCATTAGAGTCTTGGTTTGTGAGGAGAGAGGCAGGGCTATGAGGGTCCATGTTTTGCTTCCACCATGCTTGTATATTTCATATTAGGACCATCATCAATTAGAAATCCTAGTTTAGAGTCAAACAACACAGCTCTAGCATGGTCAAATTTAAAGAAAACATGTTCCACTGATTCATCTTTTTTTTTCACAAATGGAAAATGTTCCACAGATTCTGGTACGTGACTTCTTATACACTATAAACTTAATATTGGAAAGACTTAATTGTTTTAATGTTGAAATCAGATCAGAAAACAACACATATATTCCACATTAAATCTGGGTTGAATCAGCCTATTTGCATCCCTACTTTAATCTATAAAAAGAAGAGCACTTAGTGCTAATACCACACTTTAAAAAACATTAAATGTTGTTTAACAAAAAATAAAGAAAAATAAAAATAGAGAGTTGATCTTTTAAAGAAAATGATGAATCCATCCAAACCCTCCCACATATCACCAACCCATGAGTTGATACGCAGTCCATTGAATTGAATGATGACAAAAGATAAACTTGTTAAACAACAGACTTTTAGATGCTACAATCAAGAGTCAAGATGGTATGCTTAAAGAGATAGTTAGCCACCAAAGACTTTTCATTTAAAAAATAAAAATAAATTCATATCTTTTACAAAACACTCTGCAAATATTTTCTAAAAAAAATTTAACCTTTTAGCTGCACGTGGAATATAAGTTTAATTTTAATTTTTTTTCATAAAAATTCCATTTCTTTAATAAAAAGGCATATAGTCCTAAAAATGGTTGAATTTAGAGTTCCACAAAAGTTTTTCCAAAATATCCCAAACATACAATTTTATGAGATATGTGTTTTTTTTTTAAGTCAAATACATCTAAAAAGTAGATTTTTTTTTTCCCAAACGACATCCTAGATTGGTCCTCTAGTTTAAGACATTTAGTCCTTTCCTCCCAATCTTACAACACCCTCTTTTGACTCTCTCTTAGAGCGCTCTCTGAGTTCACTCAGCTCGGGTTTCTCTCTACCCTTCCCATTTGGAACTCGGTTCTTTCTGGGTCTCTTCCCACAAGGAGGACTGATCATGATCTCATGCTAGAGGGCACTTGAGCTTTGAGTGCAAATTAAGGAAGAATCTTAAATCTACACCCCTCATTGAACCTAATAAAGAAAAATCTATTATTAAGAAGAATAAAACAAATAATATTAAATTGGAAGACTATAAGATAACGATACAAGTAAAATACACTAGAAAAAGTACATCCAAAAACGAAGAATAATGTTCCTAATCTTCTTTCATTAACTCAAAGAATGAAAGAATTATTAAAAGAAGTTAAAAATTGAATATACAATTCAGAAGAGGTAAGGAGGAAGAAACTAAAAGAATTAAAAAAGGTAAAGGAAAAGTAGTGTTAACAACACCTAAGAAAGCACATCAGCAACCAAAAACATATTTCGTTAAATCAAAAAGTGCTCTACACCCAAATCAGTAGCATCTACCTATTAAAAGCCTAGGTGGATTCTCAACATCAAGAGTTTAGTGGTCCACGCCTAAGTCCAAGACATATGCAAGATAAATTCATCCCAGTTTAAATCGAACTAGCAAATCATGCCTGCGCTTAGCACAGACAATATATAATTTATAATATTAAAAATTATAAAAAATATCAAACAGTATTTAATTTAAATCATATCAAAGCACAGCACGTCGATTATATGGGCCTAGCTAAATAGCCTATCTAAGTACTCTAAACCTGGGCTAAAGTAGGCTGGGCCGGATACAGGCTCAGGCTATAAAAGTATCATGTCGGGTTCTACTTTCTTAAAATGATTGATAATTTAATATAATAAATTTGCAATATTAAAAGTTTAGATAAGAATAGATTCATTCATAAACTGATTAATAATTTAAGATAAGAGATTTGCATCATTATAAGTTTAGATAATGATAGGTTCCTAAAATTTCTCTCCAATTCAAAATGGGCAATATATAATTTAGAATTTTAAAAATTATAAAAATAATAAATAGTATTTAAAATAAATTATATCCAAGCATAGCATGGCTTGTCTATTATATGGGCCCAACTAAATAATCCAAGACCGGCCCAAGTACTCAAAATTAAACTCCAAGCCCAGGCTCAAGCGGGCTAGGCCGGATACGGCCTCAAACTGTAAATGTATGTAGATGTATGATGTCATACTCCACTTTCATAAAATGATTAATAGTTTAAGATAAAAAATTTGCTTTATTAGAAGTTTAGATAACAATAGATTCTTTCATAAATTGATTAATAGTTTAAGATAAAAGATTTGCATCATTAGAAATTTAGTTAAAGATAAGTTCATAAAACTTCTCTCCAATTCAAAATCGAGATTGAGGCTCAATTTCTCAATTAATTGTGAAATTGGAGCTCAATTGCAAAATCGTATCAGATACGACTCACATATAATAATAGAGAGCATCTCCATTATCAAGAGCACTATAATAATTTTCATATACTTAAAAGCATGCAAAAGTTGACAGATTTATCCATTAAATACTCCATAATCAAAGCAGCAGTCATGAAACATCTATTATATTTGTAATATTTGTAATAATTTCTAAGACCTAAATAAATATCAAAAAGCAAGACAAAGTTGAAGAAGGTATCAATAGCTGTCATATATGCAGTCAATCGCTATCATGCAAAGATAAAATAATAAAATAAATTGTTCCTTATCATTGTAATATACCATAATAAAAATAAAATAAAATAAAAGATAAGATGGATTGTAATTTATTAAGTAAGCCACGTACCTTTTCCTATGCCACTTAGTACTTTAACTTCATCACTATAAATCAGAAAAATAAATCAATAAATAACTTCAAAAACTTACTCACAAAATGATAAACTCATGAAAGTAACAGAAGTTCTTAAATTTTCAAAGTTAAATTAAGCATGAAAAATCCCTTTCAAATATGGTATGTATATATATCATCAAAGGGCCTGCTTCAGTCCAAATGAGTGCTCATGGCATTAAAATATTGGCCAAGACCAAAAATTTCAAGAATAATGACAATACAAACCGGAGAAGAGAGAGATCTGTAAAAAGAGGATAAAGACAGAGAAACAACAGATCTAACGGCTTTTGAAAAACAATGAAAGAAATAGAAAAGAGAGAAGGAGATGATGATAGCAGCAGTAGATCTAAAGAAAACGAAAAAAACAAAACAACAGCAACACTGGCATATCTAAAGGAGAAGAACAAAGACAAACAAGAAATGGTAATACTCAAAAGGAGGAAAAAAACTGAAAGTCGAGAGTCCTTATGAGAGAAACATACATCAAAAACTAAAATAATCCAAACCCTAATGTCTCTCTAAAAAATTAGAGCTTCCTCAGAAGGCACATCCCATATGCACCAAAAGGAATCCCTAAATTTTAATGCCCATGGACATGAAATAAAATGTCAATGCAAAAAATGAGAAAATGCATTTGGGTCCATGAAAAGTAAGGAGCATAAAAAGAGATGATGCACCAAGAATCCATTCAGGTCTTTCAAATACTGGAAGCATGAGAAGAGACAATGCCTTGCATTTGGGACCTTCAAATATTAGGGGGTGTTTGGATAAATGCGGAATGTAATATCATTAGATTTGAATAATGTAAGATTTCATTATGATAGAATTAAATAGTATCATATTATAATATTTTGCCACTTATAGTGTTTGGCAATTTATATACATTCCAATATGCCTTCAAGATTGTTTTATACAGCATGTATTTGAATATTTCAATATCAAGGTTTTTTCAAGAAAGTGAGATATTGTAGGTTATCTTCTAAGATATCCTAACACCTACTCTTTAGGTGTCTAGATTATATTCTAAACTAGAATATAATATAGTAAAATCTTTTAGAATATATGCTTTCCAAACACCCCCTTAGCAATATGTGAAAGGTAATTCCTCAAAGAATGCATATTTTTTCTTGAATGGAATTGGGTCCTCCAAATATTATAAGCATATAAATTATTATCTCGACACAAGGACATGTGACACATTAGATCATTAGAATCAGCCGAAGGCAAATTAAAAATCATCCAAGACAGACGTGAAAACCCATTATCACAGAAAACTTTAATGAGATGTAAGTGGTTATCTTCATTGAGAACCTGCCCTCCGACACAGAAGAAAGCACACAAACAAAATGGATATGAAGCAGAAAATAAAATAATTGAAATTACCAGATTTCATGCAATCCAAATCCGATTGACGAGTTTCGTAATCGAAATTTCCAAAAAAAATAGGCTTCATCGTCTCAAATATCTCAACAAAAATGCCCAACACCTTCAAAGATCTAAGCAGAAGAAATAGGAATAGAAAACCCTAACTCTAATCCAAAACCAAACCCTAACCCTAATAGCTACTTAACCCTAGAAGAAGCAGAGGGCCAAAGATAAATAGCCAAAGGGAATTGCTAATGGCCCTCAAAAAGGGACTCTTCCCACTCAGTCACTTAAAAAAAAAAAAAAAGAAACCTACAAAATTACTCAAATGCCCCCACCTCTTCTCTCCCTACTCACCTTCCCCATCTCCCCCTCCACTCTTCTCCCCTTCCCCACCTCCCCCTCCCAGCGACGATCCACAGCTCCGGCAGAGGGGGACTACCCCTCTCCCTCTTCCTCCCCGCCCTCTCCCTCTTCCTTTCTCACCCCTCCCTCTTCCTCTTCCTCTCCTCTCATCACCTACGTAATGAAAAATCGTGAAACATCCACTTCGCCTCACTTCATCAAATGAGAATCAAGTTTACGAACTACTTGGATTGGGAAACGATAATGAGAAAATGATAGTAAAATATCATAATGACATGAATCCG
This sequence comes from Sextonia rubra, assembly GCA_037013555.1. Lineage (NCBI taxonomy): Eukaryota > Viridiplantae > Streptophyta > Magnoliopsida > Laurales > Lauraceae > Sextonia > Sextonia rubra. Next base: position 3,816,075 of record JASUAD010000027.1, read on the forward strand.
TTGTTCATTACAATCAAAGTCGATATCAGTGGCTATACAAGATAGTAAGATCGGTGAATTAACATTAAAACCAACCCATTTTAAAAGCAAACAAACAAATTATTAACCTTGAATAAGTAACTCAAGAAAACTAAATTTCTATCAGCAAAGTCAACATAAGTTCATCGACCAAAACATTGGAATTGATAAGAGAAAGTACCATGTAAATACAAAAACTCAACAACAATGATCCGTAAATATCATTTATGCTGCCAAATAAAAACTTCACAACAAAGAACATTAGTTGAGCAAGTACCACCATCGAAGAGAGGGCCCAGACGCCGCAGAAAACCCAGACCCTGAGAGGAAGAGGGGGAGAGAGAGTAAAAATCTTTTTACTTATTTTCTTGGTTTGTTTTGGTGAACTTTACATATGTAATTGCTGATTAGATTGGTTTATAATGTTAATGATTCTACCTGTACAATTCTTAGTACTAAAACGAAAAAAATTAAAATAGTTTGAAGGAATCAATTGGAATGTAGAAGTATCTTCATTGGACTTAGGCTCAATTGAATCCACTTTTAGATTCTACGCTTACATAAATAATCTAATGTCAATGTAACAAAAAAAAAACACTAGGGAACCCCATTTCTAGGATCCAAGCCAATAAAAATGGCAATTCATCTTTGCATATGAATTGTCAAAGTTTTTACCTTTTTTTAGTTGCGTTCCTTATCTAATTATTTAATTGTAGGATACACTACTGACTGATGGGCCCATAGGAACATTGTCTATTTGCAAAAATTATTTAATGAGAGTGCATACAAAATTACATCCAGTTGGATAACAATACTCAAGCAATTACCAAAAGAAAAATGTACTAGAATTATGTTTGACAAGAATATTGTGTAAATATACAAATATATAAAAAAAAATTAATGTTACTTAGAACTTGAGAAAAGAGCATATTTCAAAAAAAACTATAAGAATATAAGGTAATGGAGGCTAAAGACTTGTATTAAAAATGATAAATGATAATCTTGTGAAAAATAAAAATAAAAAATTCAGATATATCAAAGGGATCAATTAAAAAATGGAAGCATTTTTATTGGACCTGATGTTTACGGGTTTAACTATTAGATTGTTCACTACTAAATATAATATAATGTCAAATTTATTTCTATAAGATTTGTGAAAAAGTTCACACTTTTTGGAGAGAGAGGGAGAGAGAAAGAGAGTCGAAGAGGAAAAAAGGAATAAAGAAAATGGATTCGAATATTCAAATTGAAAACTTACATTGAAAATCTTTAAGTTAACAAGAGATTTGTGTTACATAGAGCTTTTGTATGTATTACTGGGCAATTTTTGGCATCACATTACTTTGGATGGAGAGGTAGTGAGAATATAAACAATCCCTTTAGCTAATGAGATGTCCAAATGACTCCTTGTTGTGTGTTTAATGACATTGTTGTCATTATAATTCATTGGGTATTAAATTGAAATTGATTGCATATTCATTAGGCTAGAAACCAATTGAAGAAGGTCAAAATAAATTAGGCGGTCAAAATTAATTGTTTGATTTATGCAATTGAAAACAATTAGCTTGATTATATAATATATCTATATATCTTGGCTGGTCCTTTGATCCGGCATAGCTTATTGCACAACGAGGCATAAAAGTTAGGCATAATTATAGCCTAGTGCCCAAAATCCAAACACATTGTTGGCTAGACTTGGGTCAAGCTCTGGTTGGCCCAGCCATAAGCATCCATAAACCTTACAAAGCGAGATTCATTCTGAAAACCAGGTTGGGATTCGGGATGGTCATGGGTCGGACATCCGAGCCCAATATGGGCCACCCATTTTTGGGCTAGGCTTGGATATTTAATCAGGGCCTGTTTAATAGTTAGGTCGCACTTGGATGAAATAAAGAAGGCCTCAAACGTAGACCGGCCTAGCATATATAAGGAATGCATGTAATTTAATTTTATTATTAGAAACAGTTGTTGGAATGCCCAAAAAATTGATAAAAAGCCCATTTTGGCCCTGCCCGATTGATTAAATGGGGGATTGGGCCTAAACTTATTTGCCCATGTTGGGCTTGGGCCGATCCTGGGCCAATAATGTTTATAAAGTTGGGCTGAGCCTTGATATGCCTTGGCCCGGACTGATTAATTAAATGGCGGGCTTGAGCTAAACTTTTGTTGCCCATGTTGGGCTTGGGCTAAGCCTGGGGCAATAATGTTTATAAAGTCGGGCTGAGCCTTGATATGCCTGGCCCAGCCCGGCCTGGCCTGTGAACAACACTATCCAGAGTGTTGAATCTTCCAGGCAGACACTCGATTGGATCCAAGAATAAGTAAGAGGCCCTATACTTAAAGCGTTGGTCTTTAACAAGCTGCTCCATGACCAATCTTATCTCCTGGCCCACACGTATGAAGGGGTGGGAATGACGGTACATGTTCACCCAGCAGTGGAGAAAACATTGTTCAAGATAGTGAGGGGCCCACTTGTGCACTCATTTCTTCCTCCTCCACACTCATTATCGTCTTCTCTCCATGAACTGGCACTGGGCCTACTTCGCAAATATCTAACCTTTACTGTTGAGCCTTTCACAGAAGCATTATGTGGCTACTAGACCTTGAGGTTTTGACATATTAATCTTCTTTAAAATTGATTTTTTAACCTCGAGGTTTTGACATATTAGTCTTCCTAAAAATTGATTTTTTTCAATTTAGTAACTGAAATTTAGATAATGTCAGTGAGTCACTTGGCTGTAGTCAATATTTATGTCAACTTTTTTGTGCCAAATCCCATGAAATCATGGGACAATCCCATGATATCATGGGATTTATCAGTTCTGTTTTGTACACTTTTTTTCAATAGAATACAAAAAATCACATTTTTAAAAAAATAATTATACATTTGACCATCATTTCTCAGGTTCTATAATTAAGAATAAATTTTTCATAAGATGTTGCATTAAGGGCATGACATCATGGGACAGTCCCGTAACATCGTGCAATTTATCGGTTATATATGTGACATATATTGTTCCAGTGATACTATGGATCGGGCGAAAAAATAAGTTTTTTGTTTTTTTTAAATGTAGACTAGAGGTCCATGCTCAAGCTACTAGGATGACATTATTTGAATATTGTCATTGAATATTGTCAAAATAAAACGGAATGGAGAAACAGAATTTATGTAGCCGACCCCAATATGGTTGGGATAAGGCTTTGATGATAATGATAATGAATCGAGAAAACCAAATCTAAAGAGAACTAATATGTCAAAGCCACATATACCTTTGAACATTGATGCCATCAAATCAATGGCTACAGTAATCTGATAGGCTGAAATTTGTCCTAAACCTTATCCATGATGATGCTCTTCCTACCCCTCCCATCTGGGGGCCTGTAATACCCCAGGAGGTTACCCCCAAGCCAAGTAAATTCCATTCCATATCGACTCCAGAAGCAACATAAACAAAGGGTAAAGTTTATACCAAAAAAGAAAAAAAAAAAAGAAACAAAGGGTAAAGCACCCTGGAAATAGAAAAGGACATTCAAAAAAAAAAAAAAAAGGAAACAAATGGCTTGAGGCAACCAACAAGCAAAGCATCAATGAACCTTCATCCAACCAACTAAAAAAGTCATCAACTAAAGCTTCACGGAAAGCCTCAGCTTTCTCCTTGAAAACCCTAATTCCCTACAACAACACAAAGCCATTTTCAAAGCGATAAGATGTCAGAATCCCGCAGTTTCTACCTATGGCTTGCCCAAGTTTTTATACTCTTAGGCTTAACTGCACTCTTCTTATGGCTAAGTTTACGTCCCAAAGCACCTAGATACACCATCGTCGATTTCTACATCCAGGACTTAAATGAAGAGAACACAGCCATCACCTTTGGAGTCGAAATCTCTAATCCCAACAAAGAGAGTGGCATCTACCATGATACCATGAACTTCACATTGTTTTTCGACGACATGTACATGGGGTCGCTGGCTATCGATCCTTTCTATCAAGGTTACCATAAGACTGCTACACGTACAGGGAGCTTCAACACTGGCAGGAAGTTTTCAAAAGAAGTTTTTCAAGCGGCTTCCAATGGAACAGCGCAGTTGAAAGTTAGCATGGTGACAAGAGTTCGATATCGGATATGGGGTAGGAAGACCAAGCATCAAGGGGTGGCATTGGAGGGCTGCGTGCCGGTTGGACCAGATGGTAAGATTAAAGGGAAGAACAAGAAAATAAAGCTGCATCATACAAGGAAGAAATGGAGATTACATTTGAGCTAGAGATCGAAATACTATGCTTCTTGTTTATCTACCTGATAATGGATTTTGAGGAATTGATAGTAAAGGGAAGGATTATTACAGAGAAGAGTGCAAGGTCTAAGGTGAAGATCCGGAGAGGACCATTACATTATTAGGATTAACTTATTAGGATAAAGGATGAGTAATGACTGTGTAAGGGACATTATGGTCCCTTGTAGATCTTCTCCTTTGATCATTTTCACTTTTGACCCCTTTATAGAAAGGCATAGCTTAGTAAATCCTAGGAATTCAACACAGAGCAAACAAAATGCCCTGAATATAAGCACCATGTTTGTATATTTATTTATGATGTTTAACTAATTAGATGGAGATTGTATTGTTCCATTCTCTGTATTTGTTTGTTACTACACTTTGCATTGTAGCAAAGGGAAATCAATGGTTTATAGAAGAGGACACGCATATTTTTTTCATGTCGAGTCATTCTCTTTTGGAGCTCGAACTCACGACCGATTAGCTTTGATACCGTATTAAATTTCTTTAGCTAGCCATTTCTATAAAAATCTTGAAATGTTAGTAGAGGTTGCATAAAAACTTTTTAATACTCTCCTTCAGGTGGTGCCCACTCCTCAATAGTTGCTAAAGGATTCTCTACTTGTAAGTTCAAAAGTTTTATAAGGTCTCAAATTTTTAGATTGCAAGTCAAAACAATTTGCAGTGAAATAAACAAAATAAACTTGCAAGCAAAAAAAAGGAAAAAAAATCACATAAGAAGAAGACATGTAGATTTTTACATAAAAACCCCAATGGAAAAAAAACCATGAGTAACACCAGACTAATCAAATACTAATTTCAAATAGTTATAAGAAATATTCACAACCTTACATAGTTAGTCCTTCGACCATAAGATGTGATTCTTTTTGTAAGAATCCACGACTCAACTCCGCGTGCCTTGCGCTTTGCCCTTGATGACCACCTCAATTCCGAAATATTGAACGTATCTCACGCACCGAGACGACAATCTCTTATAATAAAGTAGAAATAATAAATCTCCTACAATGAAGCAAAAGCTACAGCTCTAGAACTCAAAAACCTTCAACAAGTTCCCTCCAATGAAAGCTCTAGAAAATCAGGATGATCTCCAAAGAGTATTCTCAACCTAGAAGTATGAGTTATGTGCTTTAGAGTTGAGAGAGAACCCGTTTTTTTTTACCCACAATTAGTGCCTCATTAAGATAGCCCTTGTAGAACTCTACCTACTAATCCTAACACAAATTGGAAATAATTCCATAACAAGTCAATGGGTCTTTTGACCAGCGTCCAATTGATCGGGCCTGGGTTCGATCGATCGAATTATAGTTCCATCTAGAGTCCGATCATCAAGTAACATTCATCCAATTTTTCTGATTTTCTTATCTTCAGCTCTTCTAGGAATTTAAACTATAGTCCATCTAAAAGAAATATAAAATACAACATCATGGGACCCAAGTTTTGTCCAACTCATGAATTAGATGATACAAAAAATTTTATAATCTCCTCCTTTTGGCAAGTTATGGACAAAACTTCCTATACAATTAATCTACCCATAAATAAAATCAAAATTAAATTGAATTACAATAAATTTTGTACCATCAGCTCTGCACCAATTGCAAAAAAAAAAAAAAAAAAAAACATCTTTAGCTCCATATGTCTTTAAACTCCTCTTGGATTCTTTATTCTCCCCCCTTTTGTCCATAGTTGACAATTTAATGATGTCAACATGTAGCATAACTGTCAATCAAGATTCAACAGTAACTCCCCATCAATTGTGACTCCCCTTAATGATATCTTTGTAGCAGTTGAGGGTGAGAGCTTAATCTTCTTAGTTAGTGGTTTGTGGATGTTGGTACCCATACTTGCGAATTTAAGAGTTTCCGCCAGTGTGTGCCAACACATTGGACAGATCATCTTTCTTAACTCATATGGCTTTTGTCTTGACTATGGGCTCAGATAATTGCCTCTTCCATTGCATGTTCTTTGGTAAAGCTCTCATATTATTGCAATGGGGTCGTTGAATGTGTCATTTAATTCTATAATGATAACATGTGGGTGCAGCTTTTGAATTTAACACATTCTTCTTTGCTCTACTCCTCATATGATTTGTGCTAGTAGTATGTAGAGCAGTTGATGCAAAAGAATTTAAAGGAAGACTTTTAATAGAGATAGTTTTACACTTAGTCTTTAAAGTAGATGCACATTCATCATATCCAAGACCACGTTTGTCATTAACCCTTTTCTGTTTGGACAAGATGTTATCAAGCATTGTAGAACAAGCACTTATCTTGTCAGGCAATTCTTTTGAACCATTCAGCTCTGATAGAATCATCTTCAACTTACCTTTCAAATCAACATTCTCAATTTGACAAGTATGGAACTTTTTTCTTCAATTCTTCTATTTCTTGAGTAGAATTCTCATAATCAATAATCAGCAACTCATACTTTTGATCTACAGCAGTCAACGTAATAGGCAAATCATTTTTTTGATTATCCATGAGTTTAATTTTATCATGAGTTTCAGCCAATTCAATCTTCAGTGAAGTAATCTGTTCTTCTGTAGCTTGCTAACTGATTACAACATTTTGATATATCTTGCTCATCTTCATAGATTTTTTAAAAAAATATGATATTCTTTCTTCTAATCAAGTTATTCCTCTAACTTACTAGTTTCATCTTTAAAATTAGCTGTAGAGGAGACAAGAAAGACATAACATTAGTCTTTGCCATTAAAGCCAAACATTTGACATCAGGTTCTTTTTCATCTCTTTTCATTTTCAGAAGAATCATCACCCTAGGTCAAATTGAATGCCATTTTAGACACTTTCTTTTTCTTATTTCTACAGTTATTGGCAATGTATCTATAGCCTTTACACTCATAACATTGAATGCCTTTAGAAGACTTTTTCATAAACGATTATAGCACCTTAAAGTCAATGTTCTTCCTCTTCATAAATCACATGAACTAAATCATAAACTGAGTAATATTGGAATCTTCTCAGAATCTGAATCACTTTCAGCAGCCTTGATAGATTCTCTGGTAGTTCTCAAGGCAAGTCCTTTTAACTTTGTTTTCCGATCAACAATAAAATTTGCCTCAAAAGTCTAAAGATTTCTTGTCAAATCACCAATCTTGATAAACTTTACCCTATAGTTTTCAGTAATTGCCACCATCTTGGAATGAAAGCTATTTGAGAGAGATCAAAGAATTTTTCTAACGATCTTATCTTCTGGAACTTGTTCCTCCAGATTGAAACATGAATTCACATTATCACCTAGCTTGGCATAGAAGTCATCAAACTTTTCAACATCATCCATTTTAAGTGGTTTTAAAGGCAGTAGTAAGGCTTTGCAATTTAGTCTCTTTCATCAACTCAATTCCTTCATGAACTCTCTACAAGATGACTCATGCCTCTTTTGTAGATGAACAAGTGGAGATCCAACAAAATTCAGATGGGGATACTCCCTTGTACAATGAATTAATAACCTTACTATTACAATTACAAGCATGTTTTTCCTCTTTAATCCACTCCTCAACCAGCTCTTTATTAGATTTTCCAGTAGTAACAACCCTTGGTAAATAGTAGCCTTTAAAAACAAAACGCCAGACATCTCCATCTATAGATCTAAGAAAACCAGTTATTTTAACCCTTCACTACGTATAATTACTAGATCCATCCAAATAAGGAGACTTAGTAGTAGCTGTGTATTCCTAGTTGAATTCTATTCTAGAAATCTAAAAGGGTCTAACACAATAGATTAGTGTAACCCACTCTATAATACAAATTGAAAGTTTTATAGGTTCTAGATTTCTAGATTACAAGTTAAATAATATGTAATAGAATAAATAAAGTAAACTTGCAAGTAAAAAGCAATCAATCAAACAAGAGGAAGACACGCATATTTTTTTTGTGAAAACCCCAATGGAAAAAAACCACAAGTCACACTGTACTAATCAAGCACTAGTTTCAAGTAGTTACAAGACATACTCACAAACTCACACAGTTAGTCTCTCGACCACAAGATACAGTTCTTCTTGTAAAAATCCATGACACGACTTAATTTGCATGCCATGCTCTCCGCACTTGATGACCACCTTAATTCCGTAAGGTTGAACGGATCTCACGCACCGAGGTGATGATCTTTTACAATGAAGTAGAAGCAGCAAATCTTTTACAATTAAGTAGAAGCTACAACTCTAGAACTCAAAACCTTCAGCAAATTTTCTCTAGTGGAAGCTCTAGAGAATAAGAATGATCTCCAAAGAGTATTCTCAATTTAGAATTATAAGATCTGTGTTTCAGAGTTAGAAGAGAAACCTTTTTTTTATGATCCACAATTCATGCATCATTCAGATAGCCCTTGTAGAACCCCACTTACTAATCCTAACATAAATAGGAAATAATTCCATAGCAACTCAGTGGGTTTTCTAAACACCGTCCGATCGATATGACCAAGGTCCGATCAATTGAATCATGATTTTGTTTCAAATCTAATCGATTGAGCAATCATCTGATTGATCAACAACCTTCGTCTTGTTTTTCTGATTTTCTTATCTTCAACTCTTCTGGTGACTCAAAGCATAGTTCATCTAAAAGAAATATAAAATACAACACTAATAGACCAAAAATATGTCCAATCTATGAATTAGCCAATACAAAAGTTCTTACAAAGTTAATGACACCCTTTTTGCTAAAAACGAGCAAAACTTTGCAATTGACGATATGTGGTGGTTTAACTGAAGCATTTGAGATGGCACAAACATAAGAGGCTAATTCTTTGTTAAAGGTCAAGATCACTTGTGATCCAAAAAAAAAAAAAAGTTGTTGGGACTGTTGCAGGCTACTTAACAATGAAAACATTCTAGATTGGTTTTGCGCGCATCTTATAAGGAGGTCTTACCTTTTCTTTTGCTGAGTGGCTAGTGGTCCAAGGAAAATGCGCACAAGGGAAGGGGGTGCCTTTCCACCCCAACAAGTGTTTACCTAATTGGTTGTAAGTTGGGCAAGAGCTTCGACAAGTGTCCCATATTCCCTATGTTGTGTACCCACATGAACATTTCCTATGTGGTTAACTTAATATCTGGCTTTTAACCTTGGTCTTAGCTATCATCATTATCATCATCGAAGCCTTATCCCAACCATATTGGGGTCGGCTTCATGAATTCTGTTTCTCCATTTCCTTCTATCTTGAGCCAAATCTTTAGATAAATTAAACTTGTTCAAATTGGATTCAACGACCTCCATCAATATTTTCTTCGGCCTACCCCTACCTCTTGATGAGCCATCCACTTGTATAACCCAACTTTTTCTCACCAGTGCCATTACCAACCTACGCTCAAAATGCTTAAACCTTGGTCTTGGCTAATCCAGCTAAACCGATATAACCAATCCAAAATACAAGACAATAACTGAACAAAAATGTCATGTTATGCTATCAAGGTAGAGATCTATTTCTTGAGGCATATACCAATTCTTTCAGTTTCAAACGATCCTAATCATCTAGGGATTTATTTTCTTGCCAAGCAGGGAACAAATATCATAGTTCGGTAAGAAATAGAGCCCAATCACTCCTTACTGGGCAGGGAAGCAATATCATAGTCCATTCTGGTCGTATATAGCCTGCAAGCAGTCGATAACTGAAAAGGCAATACCTTTTTATTGTTCAGTTATGAATCAAACCTTTTTATGAAGGGATACACTACAAATCTTTCATGGTTGAGGAAGCCTGCAAGCAGTCGATGCCAACCATAAATCCTTCATAGTTTTCAATTATACACTACAATGCGCAGTTAGTAAACCCATGGACCGTCACATTACCACATTAAAATATATTTAGTTAATTGTTCACATATAGATGGTAGGCAGTCTACTCGTAAAATAACTTCAATGAATTACCAGAATGTCCCATGACAATTAAATCAAAGGTGGGCCCAACTAAATAACGTAATCACTGTTGGATCATGTAAATAGTGTATGACAGTGGAACCCCATAAATGATAATATATAGACCCACATGATACGCATTAGATCCAACTAATCCGTCTGCCTTTGAGACTCATTGGCGATAAAGATGAAGAGTGGGTCGTACAAAAGGGTGAATCGAGTGGGTGTGATGGGTTCTTACATATATATTGAAACAGAGGGAGGGCCAGTTAAGTGGATTTCTTATAGTGGATCCCATTTTCATAAAGATTAGATGTGCAAGATATTCATCTAGTGGGTACTTTAGATAGATGAGTATATATGAATGCATGGTCGCATCCTTCATCTAGTAGTTCTATACAACATGTCTCCCTGGTCAATATCTAATCTTGTAGGTCCCATGTAGATGGTCCCATGTAGATGATTGAATCTAGTGGATCGCATGTAGATAATATAAAAGGAAAATATTCCGGCGGGAACTACCCTCACCATTTTTTCTGTGAAAACCATGGGTAAGGCACAATCCAAACCTTGCACTAGATAGGGACCCTTTGTTAGCACATGCCCCAAAGTTTGGCATCCATTCGAATGGATTGGGTCAATGGATCGACTACACACCCATCCAAAATGGACTATATTGTTGGATCAACTAAACACCAATCCGAATAGACTGCATTTATCGGCACGAATGAAGGAGTTAGGAATAAATGATTGGAGCCAAACTTGATATCTGGAGTGGTCCCACATAAATCTTTTCATTTCCCCGGTCTCATCCCTTGATGGGGTCCACAATGGGCCCCACAAAAGAATTCACACGGACTGCTTATGAGGACAGTTCACACACGAAAACGACCCAAAATAAACTGGGCATGATCACTTATCCACCAGATCCCACTTAGATGTATATCAGTTGGTAGGTTATCTGGTTCTCAACTGGATGGGTGGCTGGGTAGGAGCAAGTGAGGTCATTTAGTGGGTTTCACATGTATTGTTTGCTTGGGTGGAACCTGCATAATGGGTCGATTGAGTACTTCTCAGCTAGACACGTGGATGGGTTGGTACAAGTAAGGTCCATGTAGAACGGCATGATGGTTGGATTGATAGATGGTTTGATATTTTATCCCACGTCTGATTAGTAGGGTGGATGTGTTCAGACTTAATGGGTCTCATATAAGGTAGGACTATAGAATTAATTATTCAAAGGCGCACCTATATTCAGCAAGAAGCCAGATGTTCCTATTTGACTTCTTTCATGAAGTGGACAATAAGCCGAACCACAGAGAAAATCACGAACGACTTTGGAAAGGCCCAATCAAATTGACTGAAACAAGGAAATGATACGTTACCCACCAAAAGAAGGATTGGTGATGAACAAATTATCCGATGACTCAACATCCTGTTTGATAAAACAACACTTTCAAATCCAAATAGCCACTCTTTAATAGTCTCTTTGTATAGGTAAAAAGAAAACATCCAGTGCATAGGTTTTCTTTCTGCATATCTGGTCAATCATTGATCCATAAGGTTCTGATGCAGTAGGCAATGGAAATGGTGCATGGCTGCTTCAACTGGAGGAGCATACCGGCCGCTGCAGTATGCAGGTGACTCAAGGCCATTTTGGACTCCCTCACACAATGCAATATCTTCCATCTATATACCATCATGCTAGTATTAGAGATTAACACCAGAAATGTTATAGTGTAAGGTAAGGTTTGCTTATACCTGCACTTTTTCACTTTCTTTTAGACTTCTTTCAATGAAGGATTTGTCATCCTGCAGAATTAGATTGACAGCTTTGGTTAATAGCTTGTTAAATCAAAAGATAGGCAGTGAAAGACTTCCTACAAGTTGGTACTAAGATGTCCCACATATCTTTGATTCTTCAATTGGCAGTATGAAATCCATATCCACACTGAATAGAATGTTATGGGGCGTCCGAAGCATTTTGTGCTCAGAATTATTGAGGATCATGATCTCAAGCATAATATATGACAGCATGGCAAGCAAAAGTCATCTTAGAACCAGCAGTCCACAATCCATAATTGCAATATTTTTTTTATGTCATCTTTTTTCCACAAACATCCTTGGTTGAAAAGCCTAGGAACTCTCTTTGATGGATACTGAGGGACATGTACAGGAATTTACCTTAAGAGAGGCATCTAGGAAGTAGTCAAATATCACCTGGCATTTTCTTGAGCCCAGCGGAAGAACTAAATTTGTGTCCATCCAAGGGCCATACCTCGCAACACAAGAAATCTCAAGATATCAGAGGTACTAATTACCCTAGCATGTAATTTTAATAACCTCGAAAAAAGGTGCATTTTAACATGCATAATATTATTTTGATATTCAAAACACAGACTAAAATATTGCAATCTTGGCATTGATTGCAAAAGAATATATCAGCACTGAAATACATTAGCATTCCAACGTTTGATGGAATGCAGAAATCAAGAGATGTCCAACTAAAGTCCAAACATAGATTACGTCAGCACCAAACACCACAGGAGTAATGGAGTACCTGTTGATCATGAAGTTCGGGTAAATGAAAGCATAGAGTGCTTTTGACCCTAGTCTATCAAAATTGTCTCCTTTTTCTACATAAGAACCTTCACAGCTCTGGATGCTAACCTTCTCAAAAATCTATTTAAGCAGTAAAAATTAGTGAGATAAAGAGTAAAGGCCAAATATAACAACTGAAATGTATAAAAAGTCCAGATCAACCAAAGGGTATTACGATATGGGATGACAACGAACAAGTATCCAAATGATAAAAAGGCTGTATGTGTTAAGACTTGAGAATTTCTTCAAGAATAGGAAGAAAGCAGTCCTGGTTTCACCAGGTAAGTCGAACCAGGAATGTCATGCTCGGTTTGGCAAAGGTTTTCCATGAACCGGACGCAATAGGAAACAAGGACCATTTGAGTGAGTGCTGTATGGACTATCCTTATTTTAAAACTATAAAATCTAACAATATGTTCATGGTTAAAACTGTAGTTCAGCATTCTTCTACGTCAGAATTGCATAATATTATTTCATAATTTGTAATTGGGATTAATACTATTGTGCCAAAAATAAGTAGCACTTTTGCTCTTGTGATGACTGATGATGCCCCCAAGTGAGATTTGAGGTTCAAACAAGTACAGTTCCAGACATTACTTGAATATTTCAACTTTTTTTTATTGGTCAAGGAATATTTCTAGTTATATAACATGTTTAGCTTTTATATTATGCGTTCATTTTCAACAAAATCGACAGATGATCAAAGTAAGGTGCCATTGCTCCTGCCTTTGCTCCACTTATTCAATTTGAAAGGCTGAACACAGTAACCCTTGGGAACTTATTGTAAGAGTAACAGGTCAAATGAACAAATTGCAAATCATATCATAATTAACTTTTTATTTGTAACATGTTCAGACACATGGTCTTTTAATTGCAACAATTTGTACATTCAAACTGTGCCATAGGCTTTTGTCATGGCCTAAAAAACATGTAAACTGCACTTGTCATTCAGAAAAACAAAAGAACAGAACAAATGTGTAACCTGTGTGGAAGTATAATATTCAAACATGCAGTTTGCCCCTACAATCAGTACATGCTGAAGCAACCTTTTCCATGAGCAAACCTATTCGTAGGATGGGTCCTTTTGTGGATACAAGAAACCAAAAGTAATAAATAAAAAGACCTCACTTGAAATAACCTTAACAGTTCAATATCAACTCATTAAATATGGGCCACCTGCACTAAATCTGCCAGTTGCAAGATACATTATTAGATGAATAGGATAAATCGACAGGGGAGAGAATTTAGCATGACTTATTTATGATAGAGCCCACCCGCTAAACAGTCTAGAACCACACAAAAAAAAATTATGGGCCACACATGTACAATTGTTGATAAAAAAAAAAAAGCCAATGCACCACGTTTCCACACACACACACACACACACACACACATGCATGCATGCATGCATGCACACATGCAACAAATAATCCTCCTCAAGAAAGAAATTGACAACACAATGCTAATTTTGAGTTTGCAAGGTTGTTTAGATCAGAAATGTAAAATTTTATTAAGGAAAAGAGATTCATATAGCATACAACAACTACAAAAGAACCAGCAGTTAAAAATAAGAGCATTATACCCAACACGCACACAAATTAAGTACAAAAGCAAAAACAAAGAGACCATATTCACCCCCTTGTTTAGCTGGAGCATCCCCCACAACATTGAATATTCACGTCAAAACCACATTTTATATAAGATCTAGGCATTTGAAAATTGGAGGTAATAGTCATCCGATTGTATGAAAACCAAATATGGCACCAAAGATTACTAAAAATTTATTTTGGATCATCAAAACACGTGACTTAAATTCATAGAACACCATTTTTTTTCTATGTTAAGCATTTTTCTATCATTTATTTCACAACTTTCTAGGTTTTGGTGGGAGGGGAGGCTCTAGGGCATGGGCACAACTAGGTCCAACTAGCTCAATTCTCATTCAACTTGGCTGAGTCACCCCCATGTCCAAGTTTTAAAACCAGGATGGCTACTCATTCTTGCAATTCCTTTACCTGGTTATAGTTTTGTTAGGAACCTTAACCAATAGAATTGACCTTTTAGTCTTCTTCTTCTTTTTCTATTTTTCAATGTGCATGTCTGGTGGAGAGCAGCACACTTTGGATTAGCAATTTAGCATGCTAAGTGCTCTGTCCATGGTATAGATGAGGAGCCAGAAAATATTCCCTCTTAGAAGATTAATCTTTGCCCAGTTTAATTACAGAGAACAAAAGACAAAATAGAACCATACATTGGTAGAGTAGGATTCAAGATTAAGGCCAGATGCAAGACCTCCATGAGCATATGGCACATGATAACCACCATCTAAATAATTGTCACAGAAGACCTGCAGAAAAAGAAATTGTTAACAGAAATCATGATTAATCATTATAGCAACATAATTTATAGCAAATTAAAAGGAAATTATTTCTGCTATATTCTAACCTTAGGTATTATGTGGTTCTCAATCATAAGAGCCTTTTTAATACTGGAGCCAGCAATGGTACAGGTGAGCCCATCTTTCACAAAAACGTATTTTCACCATGGATGGATGATGACCTAATATAGGCCTTCTGGATAATCCATGGTTGCAATTCGTAACTTTCAATTGAAAACTTGCAGACTGACAGTCAGATATCCCAAATTAGAGGATCACTGACAGTCAGTTATCCCAAATTAGATGGTCAAGAGGCTCAAAAATAGAGGAGGAGATGTTTGATTGCCTCCATTCCACATTATGACCTATCATATATATGGTTTGAATGACTAAAAGAGGAGCCCCACATGTACAGTTTGCATGGCTGAGCAACCAATCACAACTGGAGATTTTTATATTTCCCAATCTTTCTTTCCTTTTTGTTCTTATGAGGACTAGAAGTTAAAATGAAGCAGTTAATCTTGAGGATCAAACCTTCCAGTTACATTCGATGGTATATTCACGTCTACAAACATGCCTTAGTGAAGAATCAATCCCACCAGTACTCAGTATCTCCCAAGAGCTTCCGAGCCATTCATATTCCACTATCTTATCATCTAGTTTGCCTTGAGGTGGAAAATCTTCGCCCAAATTGATCAGTACGAATGGTCCCCACGTAGCTACATTCAATGGTATAAGCCCAAATTCCTATTTTCATGACAAGAACAAGCATTGATATTATCCATCTATTAATGAGAGCACATAAGAAAAACAAGAAACCAACAGGTGCAAAGCTAACATTACTGCATACATTTACATCGAAGTTCTGTATTCCGCCAATTCGAGTAGCTTTCAGGAGTGCTCCATCTAACCCATATGTCCAGCCCTACACCACAAAGATATCTGATCCTCATATTTTCTTTGCTTAGATTTTCACAATATACAGCCATGCATACATGAATCTGATCCATGTTTTCTTCTTTCTTCAATTCTAACAGTATATAGCTATGCAGAATATCGCATGAACAAACATTCAGAAATCATATTCATTATTTAAATTCAACAAACATTAGTAATTGTGTTGATTTAATATTGACCGCAGTACATCCTGGACTATTTTCTGCACCTTTAGAACTTCAAAGGCAGCTGTTATCTACAAATTATAAGAGAGCAAAAAGAACCTAACACATAAAATAGCAAATCAGATTGGTAAAGTTTAACAAAAAAAAAAAGAAAAAAGAAAATGGTGTTTATAAAACAAAAGCTAATTTGGAAAGTTCCTGTGGAAAATATACCCAAGAAGAACTAAATAAAATAAATGAATGAAACAAAACGAAGCGAGATATTATGACCTGAAAAAAAAATCATAGAGCTCTAGGTACAACAATGTCACAATTCTCTATTTTTTACATGTGAAACCAGAGATGCAATACCAAAAATATGAGGTGAGAAGCCATTCAAAGAATAAAAAAGTATGAAGTGAAATCCCATACACTGAGAGGGTGCATAAATAATATATAATCAGGCAAGAGAATAATGCTTCGAACAAAAACACAAACTTAACATAATGCAAATTTGCAGCCTCTACATCTGAGACCTCGAAGTGATCCAGTATTTCTTCAATGTCAAGAAAACGTCTAAGAATGAATGTGTAATGAAATAACACCCTCAACCTCAGGAGAGTAGATCTTTTAAGAACAAAAAGGCACACAGGAGTAGAGCTTCAACATATCGCAGAGAATTAAAAAATAAAAAAATAAATTTGGTAGCATCAAATCTATGGGTCCTCAAATCAATCAAGAAATCCTTAAGAAGTAATGACTTAGAAGATATGAAGTTCTGCGTGCAGTTACCTGGTTCGTAATTCAACTAATTCGCATTTCATTTTGCAGTTTGCAATCAATACTTGTCCCGGTTCAAGAATGCAGTGGGGTAGGCTCATTAGATTCGCCCTTTGATTCATTCAGTTCATAGTTCGAGTTCAATAAGTTCAATTACTTATTCCAAATAGAAATTAGTTAATGCTAATTCACATGTACTGCAGGTCTAATTTGACATACATGTATTCATTAAATAAAGAGGATCCACTTTAACACTGCTATATAATTGAGCCTGTAGGACATTGGAAGGTGCTCATTGTCAATATCACAAAGTTGAAGGTTTAAACCTCTAACCTTTTAGGAACCACACAAAATAAAAATAGAAGAGAATATGAAATTCCCAATGTTTGGATGTGGTTTTTACTCTAAAGCATACCATCAAAATAGCAGAGCATGTGAAAATTCTCAATATTTGGATGAGGGTTTTACTCTAACGATTTATGGAAACTCACATGATAAGGGCACACAAAGCAGGACTTTTGCCCACAGCCGGATGCAAGAAGAGAGGCATGATGGCGACAAACATTGTGGAAAGCATGAAGATTCCCATTTCCATCTCGACAGATCACAAATTGTACACTACCCAATCTGTTGTTTTCTTCTTCAAATTAGTAACCTTAAAATAAGAAAAAAATTCATCTTAAAAGGGCAGACTTCAGGCTTCAAATTAAGTAATCATGTCAAAGCTAAACCTCTATAAGGGCATTTATTGCCAAAAATGTCTAAGCATAAGTTCATAGCATAGGCAGCACAAGAACTAGAAAGGTTATAAAGAATATAGTGCATTGCACTAAAGTAAAGGATATCTCTAAGCCTGGAGACTCTAACTGCAATTTAGTAAAATCTGACGCCACATTTCAAAAAATATCCAATGCATTTTGGTTGAGGAGAACAGATTCATCACATGATCTTCTCAAGATCTTCAATCTTAGAGTCATCACTAAGAGAATTCACAAGAAATCTTTCCACAAGAGAGATGAATTTAAATCAACTCTCCAGGAGAGACAGAAAACAGAAAAATTAGTAACTGAAAAAGAGAGAACATCTCCTTATAATGAGAAGGCTGGTGTCCCTCTTTTTTACAACCTTTCCTTGATCTTCCATGACAACTACATTTCTTGTTAAATATCCTGCTAGGCTCTCTTTTTAACGATCACAATTCCTACATAATGGAAAATACAAACTAGAAGCTTCCAAACTGTGAGGAGAGGGATGTGTGAAATGTCTAACGGGGCATGTGACAATATTCCACTTTAGTTATGAACTAACAATGAATTTACCTCAGTGTTTAAGGAAATAGTGAGTGAGGTTTTCAACCCAGGTGCCACTCTTTGTGCGGCTCAGACAGGTACGAGTTGGTGCCACAGGTGCTGGATTGTTAGGGACATGCCGGTCTTAACATATTACAAAAGAAATTCTCAAATCAAGAAAAACTAATAAATAATACAAATTTCTAAAGATATGTAATTTGATAATTTAATTATATCTTAAATCATTTATAGTTACATTTAGTTTTTCTTAAGGCTAGCCCAATGTTCATCACTTCCTGTATGTTGTAACTAATGAAAAGATTATCTTAAATATACGGAGAACCAAATTATCAATATATAATAACTATCTATGACTTAAAATATATGGCAACAGTCAAATAACAAACCACAAACCATAATATTAACTAACACGTGGCGCCTTGAAGCCATGGTGCAGTTAATTCTTCTTACCTCACTGACGTTTAAGCTAGCTTGAGCTTATATTCATCATCATTAGCATAATCACATGTAGCATTGAAAATCAATCTCGTACTATCTACTACCCTACCAACAATGCCTTTAGGCCCATATTGATGAGTAAAAATTTCTTTTGGCTACCATATAAGTACTTATTTCCACTAAGAATTTGTTTTGGCTACCATATTAGTACTTATTTCCACTTCAAACTCAAAGTAAAAATGGAGAGAGAGAGAGAGAGAGAGAGAGAGAGTTCATTTCTATGTTTTTTTTTTTTTTGAAAAGTTTTTTTCGAAAGGTGTTTTTTCGGTTGACTAATTGTGTGACTCACTTCCAGTACCAATGCATGCTTGTCCTGTCTTGGTCCATACTGATGCATGCCCTATATATGTCCATGCCAATCAGTGCTGGTTTTATGCAGTAGAGTTAAAGCTTTTTTGCAATTCCAGTACCCAACTGATGTCCGTACCGACTGGCACTGAGTCAGCTCGAACGAAATTTCAAGCTAAGCTATTGGTTGCCATCTTTTGATCAACATGGGCATGGATTTGGCCCTTTTTACATGCATTTCTTTCAAGGGACATCTGTTTTGAGTTCCATCTTTTCAGCTACATCATATCATCTTTAATGACCTAGGGACAGTTCATTTTGTTGCCCATTTGATTCTCATCTGTATAAAGAAGAAATTCATATCTAGGCATTTGTAGCCATTTCTCACTTCCAAAGACAGCTGCCTCTAAACTCATTTAGGATGCACAACATCAATTTCACTGGGAATTTTAGGATGCAAAAATGCAAGATTACTCACAAACTTTCTTTGTAGATGATAGAAAACTACAAACATGTGAGAACAAAGATTGATTGATACAAAACCACATAAACAAAAAATGGGATGAGTTGTTTGCTTATTAATTTTCAGTGGACAGCTGGTTTTTTTTTTTTTTTTTTTGGTAAAACTACTCAAACACCCCCACACACACTAAACAAGTCCCTCACCAACATTGCTACAGCCAGACTGATACCCCTAGTTGTTTTTGTGAAGGGAGGTGCCTCACCACTCAGCTACCAGTGGATTGGCAATGGACAGCTATACATGCATATACATGCTTAGGCATACCAACTGGCAAATGTAATCACATTCATGTTAATGAAGGCAGAATTACCTGCCAGTGAAGAAGTCACGGGGATCCTTAACTTGTTCAACAAAACCTGGAAAATGATAACACATAAGAAGTTGACGACAGCAGATTACTATTAACTTGTCGCATCATTGAATCTTCAAGTTCAAGATCAAATAATGAGACTTTGTTGTAAAGGTTGAATAGATAAAAAGATAGATAAAATATACCAACGGCTTGCCATCCTCTGAAGAAGACGCGGTCGAATTCAAGATGGAGGAAGGAGGGGTCGGTGTACCATGAGCTTGGTGGAGTTTGGGCTTCTTCCAATCGGATTCTTGGGTCGAATTCTTCCACTAAGCGGAGACAATCAGCGGTGGAGGAGGCGGATATTCGACAACTAGAGAGACAACGACGAAATGGGGATTGAAGAATCGTAAACGGCTTGGGTTTGGGTGTTGGGTTCTTGTTGTTGGGATTGATTGGATTTTGAGAACGGGGAAGAGAAATCAGAGGTTTCAAGAGCATTGACATTGCACCCATTGCTGATTTCTCTGTCTATCCTTCAATATTCCCGGGAGTCTAATATTTTAGCAGATTCCATTCCACCGGATTGATTTTACCTAGTATGTGTGGCCCACCATTGATTTGACCGTAATCCAATTTTACTTCAATTCAACGTAAGTAAAGTATAATGCTGGTGAAGTTTTGTTTCGACTGTTTGACATGAGGCCAATCCCCAAATGGATGAAGGGAAATGCTGGGTAAACACCAAAAATATCTCATGATACATAATTAAAAATAAAAGATAAAAAATTATTAAAATATCTTCACCCCCTTTTCTCCCTACATACCTTTCCCTCCCTCCTTCCCTCCCTCTCCTCCTCTCCCTCTGGCCAACAAAGAACTCCAGCAGCAAAGGGAGACTCTCCTTTCCCTCTCTACCTTCCTCTTCCTCCCCCTATTCTCTCTCCCTCCCCTCCGGCGGGTGACAAGTTTCAGCGGCGGAGGGAAACTCCATCTCCTCTCCTCTCCTCTCCGCCTTGTTTGGCCAGTGTTGTTCGGCTTAAGAGGCCGAACATAAGGAGAGGAGAGGAAAGGAAGAAGGAGGGAGAAGAAGAGGAAGAGAGAGAGACGAATGGGAGTTCTCCTCAGTCATCGGAGCTTGTTGCCGGCGGAGGGGAGGTGGGGAAAAGGAGGAGGGGGGGAGAGTGTGTAAAGAAAAAAGGGGGTGGGAATGTTTTGGAAATTTTTAATTTTTTAATTTTTTTTATATTTTGGGTTGTGTCCAAAACTGAATAGATTTAGAATTTTCTATATATATATATATATCATGATGTGTAACTTATATGAAGATTTGGCTCATAATAAATTGGAATTCATGCAACTGAGTCATATAGTTGGAACAAAGCTCAACTAGGCCTCTAGTTGAAAAAAATTTTCCGTAAATTAATTTCATAAAAAATAAAGCAAATAGAAAATTTGCTTTCTCGTTGCAGAAATTTGTTCGCTCCAAAACGATGGAAAAAAAATTTTGAAGTTTGCGTAACATGGATTACATGAACTTGCATGCAGGGGATGTGGCAGTGGTGAGAACTTTCAACGATCCAAATAGCAATTCTGAGCAAACATATTGTAGATGGTACGATGATTTGCCTTTTTTGTCAAATCTATTTAAAGGCTTGTCCCAACCACTTTTTTCAGCTTTCTGAGTTCTATGATTTTCTCCTCAGTAATGCTAGCTGCACACCCGGTTCCACAACCCACTCCACAACTGTCCCATGTGGAGTGCCAGCTCAGCCCAAACCCACTGTCCACCGCTCCACAACTATCCCATGTGGGACACCAGCTCACACAACCAACCCGATGAAATTTCAGGGTGCCCGCCAACTTCACATCGCCTGGGGCTGAAAAAACAAAAAGAAATGAAGCAGAAGAGGGCACTGCGATTTCTTTCCCTCATCCCCTCATCTCTTTCCCCTTTATCTTTCGCTGCTGCACTTCGGTCGTCCCTGCCATCCAACCGGTGATCACTGCCCTCCTGTCGTCCTTACCCTCCAGGCCAACAACGTCCCACAGGGCTGTTGTTTCCCTCATCCTCTCATCTCTTTCCCCTTTCTTTCCCTCATCTCTTTCGTTGCTGCGCTTCGATCGTCGCTGCTGTCCAACCGGTGATCGCTGCCCTCCAGTCGTCCTTGCCCTTCAGGTGATCTCATCTTCTCAACTTGGGTTTCGATTAATAGGGATTAGGGTTCAGGGAGGGGATGGGTTGGAATGGTGTCTATCTGGAGTGGAGAGCTCTGCCATGGCATCCTCCTCTTCGTCAATGGCAAACTAGTCATCAATGTAGAGCTTTATCATTGCATCCAAAGCTCAATCCAGACATCTCTGCCCCTGACTCGAGTCTTCCCCTCTTTCCCTTTTTTTTCTTTTTGTTTTTTTTTAATTTTTTATATGCCTCACTGGTGGCATCAAAGCCATCAATCTAGAGCTCTGTAATGACATCTAGAGCCGAATCCAAACATCTGCCCCTGAACTCACTCTTTCCCTCTTAGTTTTTTTTATATATTTTATTTTTTTATGCCTCACCGGTGGCATTGGTGGCATCAAAGCACCATTTCTGAAAATTTATTTTTTTAATTTTAATATTTTCAATATCTGTTTGTGGAAATTCACGATGGGTTTGCACCATTTGTCTAGAAGATTAATGGTGTTTATGTGAATATTGAACCATTTTCTAGGTTGGGTTGCCTGTTAATGGATTTTGGTTGATTTATCAATGCCATTGGTGGGTTTTGCTTCAATTATCCGAAAGATTTTTTTTATTTTTTATACTATTTGTTTTATTAGTTATTCTAAATTCTTCAACAGATATTGTTAGATCATGGACGAAATAGAAGTGGAGCTCAATGATACTTTTGACATTGTTGAAACAGATAAGCTAACGGATAAACTAAATAATGTAGATGAGAAAGTAGACGACCCCAAGGTTGGAATGGTTTTTGATTCTACTGATCAAATCATGGATTTTTACAAAAGATATGGAAAGGAGAAAGGTTTTGGCGTGGCTATACGATCATCCAAAAAGGGACCTGATGGGAAGTTGAGGTACTTGGTCATTGCTTGTAGCCACACTGGAAAACAAAGGTTCAGTGGTAACAACCCCATTAAATTGTACCCACAATCAAAAACTGAGTGTAAAGCCAGGTGTACGGTACTTCTTTGCTCAGATGGAAAATGGTTGTTGACCACCGCGGTACTTGATCATAACCATCAATTGAGTCCAAGCAAATCCTGGTTTTACAGATGCCACAGGGCTCTTAATTCAGTTGCGAAAAAGAGGCTTCTATTGAATGATCAATCAGGTATTAGGCTACAGAAGACTTTCAATTCATTTGTGGTTAAGGCAGGGGGACATGACCATGTACCTTTTTTAGAGAAGGATTTTAGAAATTATATCAATAATTACAGGCGTTTACAGCTCGGGGAAGGAGATGCTACTGCAATGCTTAATTACTTTATGAAGATGCATGTTGACAATTCTGAATTCTTTTACACAATGGATTTAGATGAAGAGGCTCGGCTAAGGAATGTATTCTGGGCAGATGCAAGGAACAGAGCGGCATTTAAAGAGTTTGGTGATGTAGTTACTTTTGACACAACATACTTGGTTAACAAGTATGACATGCCATTTGCTCCTTTTGTGGGGGTGAATGATCATGGGCAATCAGCATTATTAGGTTGTGCACTGATATCAAATGAGGACACAGAGTCATTTATATGGCTATTTCAGTCTTGGGTGAAATGCATGCGTGGGTGTTCTCCTAATGCAATAGTGACAGATCAAGACAAGTGTCACAACCCGAGCCCAGGGACCGGGGGTCAGAGAAAGTCTAACCAATGACACACGTACTCCCGTGCATGCACACCTGGACCCCGTCCAGGCATACACACACAAGGGATCATTCACACGTGCAAACAACTGAACGCGGAAGCTGTACGTATCAAGGCATACCACAAATACCAAAAGACATAGGAGATTACAAACTATCATGAACTGATAACAATAACAAATACAGGAACGTATGACAACTAAAGCGGGCTTACAACAATCCAAAAATCAAAATACAGGTATCACTCGATGCCCACTTTACAAGTACAGAAAAATCCCCTTAAGAGACTCCAACACAAAGAATGGGGGAAAACAAAATGATGCAAACCGTACTCTGGAGGATGGATCAAGTCCACTCCTCTAGGCCGGAGGGGGCCTCGCGAGCCTCCCCTGCAGTCGGGTCGACCGACGCAGGATCGGAAGAGGGATCTGAGCCTGCAACACACAAAGACAACTAATAAGTACGACGACTTAGCAAAGTATAAGCCAACAAGAAGATAACACGAATCGTGTCTAATACTGAATAATACTGAACAATAATCATAATGCAATATCCATAGAAAGCATGTTCGTATACTAACAATTTATGCAATGAATAAGCATGCTGTAAGAATCATAAACAGATAACAATCAAAGTGGCTACTACATGGGCCATTTTCTCCCTTACGAGAGCGGACGGAATGAGAACACCAGCGACCGGGCCAGGGCACGCATGGGTCTCTAGTTCCCGGGGTCCGGAGTCCCAGGACGGAAACACTCTGCAGAGGCAAACACATAACTAAACCAAAGTTAACCCCGTCGGGTATCCTAAGGCTGAGGCTCAGTAGTGCCAATACCAATCACAATCAAGCGGATGATGCACCTCGATCACTTATCACTTATCACTTATCACTTATCATGTCACTTATCCTACTGAACGAACAATAGGAAGTGCATCACATAAACTGATACTGAATGCAAATACTGAATGCATAAGACGGATACTGATACGGATACGAAATGCAATACAGATACTGAATGTACATAAACTGATACTGATACTCCAGTGGAGCAACGGCAAACACAATACACAATAATAGAATGGTTCCGCCCGGGCTTCGCTCTGGGGTTGCTGCATTTCCCACATAATCGAGAGGTCCAGCGCAGAACACATAAGAGGGCATAACCGAAATCAATATGCTGTACAAATCAGAATGCTTATACGAATCAAGGTCAATTACAAGCCAATCCTACACTAATTATCCAGTGCTTCTAACCGTGCATGTTGATGTAGTTTTAAGTTGTCCGATGCACCATTGTCTAGTGTTGCAGTGTCTGGAGTGTGCACCGAAGTCCCTTAAACCAACACCCATGGGGAGGTGCTAAACAACTGGATAACAAGCATGAATGATTCACAGCCCATGAGATCATTCATGTCACTCAACATTCCATTGGGCATGTCCAGGTTAACTACATTCTAACATGAAAGTCATATACGGTCTTTTACTTAAACCTAGTCCCTTTTCATTCAATTCTCAGGGTCTCACGGTGCAGCCGTAGGTAACCTTACGGCTTAGCCGAGGCATCTTACGGCTTAGCCGTACTATGCACTACGGCTGAGCTGAGGTTCCCCAAATATCCCTTCGGATTTACGGCTTGTAACACTCCGATCCCCTTTGAGCCGGATTAGTGGCTCATTAGTGTGTTTTGTTTTGATTATTCCTTTCGGATTTGGTTTTGGGCTTTGGATAGGTAGTTGAGTAACCTTTGACCTGGAATAGGTAGTTCTAAGCCCTTTTTCGTAATTTTGCTTTTGTTTTGCTCATATCATCTTTGCATCATCTTGATGTCAGCACGTGTATTTTGTTGAGCTCGACAATTTCCATAACTGTGTCAGATCCGTTTGGAGTCAATTGGGGAAGATGGACATTCGTGTGACTTGAACTGTAATTAGTATAAACCCTCCGGACTTTGACTTAACTTTCAAAACCTATATATTGAGTCATCCTCCAGGTGGCTCTCTCTCCTGTTCATTTCATTCCTCAACGTGCATGCAAGAGAGATCTCCAGAATTCCACGTTCTCTCTCTCTCTCTCTCTCTCTTCTTTCCTTCTCTTGCTCGATTGAGGATTGGATCCTTTGTTTGGATTGGGTTCTTTTCTTCTTCTCTCATCTCTGTGCTTAGTCTCTGTCTGTGGCTTTGGTGGTAAGTGGGTTCTCTCCCAACTCTCCCTTCTTCTTCTCCAATTGCAGCTCTTTTCCTTGTTGATGTGTCTTCATCTCATGCATGGTGTATTGCTTTGATTTGCTTTGATTTTTAGTGGATTTGGAGCTTGAGTTTGTGGATTGATAGAGCT
Organism: Sextonia rubra; assembly: GCA_037013555.1. Taxonomy (NCBI): domain Eukaryota; kingdom Viridiplantae; phylum Streptophyta; class Magnoliopsida; order Laurales; family Lauraceae; genus Sextonia; species Sextonia rubra. The sequence continues at coordinate 3,842,220 of JASUAD010000027.1, forward strand.
TTGAGGCAAGTATAAGTACAGGCTTTGATAACACATATGGGTTGTTTCTTTGATTGCATTGATTCACTCTTATTCTCTGTATATAAAGGTTTTACAGCCACATTTTGTGAATTTGGAACCTCTGTAGCTTGTTTGGAGATGTTTATGTACCAAATTTCAGTTTATGTAACTATCCCGAATTCGTGTTCTGTATTGTACGGCTAAGCCGTAAGTTCTACGGTTTGATTTCCAGAGACTGCAATTTTGAGTTTTGTTCTACGGCTAGGCTACGGCTAAGCCGTAATTTGTTCTACGGCTGAGCCGTAAGCTAGCCGTGACCCAAACCGTACCCCAGCCGTGAATTACATCTCTGATCAGTCGAAACTTTTCCAACACAGAACTCCTACGGTGTGGCTACGGCTAAGCCGTGGAATGCTACGGCCAAGCCGTGGATTGGTCTACGGCTAAGCCGTATCCTGACTGTAGCTCAGCCGAAAAAGGTATTAGATCAGAGGTGGAAGATGACCAGTTTAGCTGTGTTTTGAATGGAACCATGGTTAAGCTGTAGTGCATAATACGACGAGCGCGTAAGATGTCTTCGGCTCAACCCTAGGTCCCTCATAGCTAAACCGTTAGGCATGGCAATTCTGAAATATAACTTAGGATAATGGTGAGACTTGTAGGGCTCAAATACAGGTAACCACCCATGTAAACCGGCCCAATGGATTCTTGGATCGCATGAATAGTCTGTTAGGCTGTGACTCATTCATGTGGGCGTGGATCACTGTTACGCACCTCCCCATGGGTGTTGGTTTAAGGGACGTCGGTGCACGCACAGATTACATCGCAACACTTTGATGGCAACGGTGCATTGACTAACTTAAAACTACATCAACATGCACGGTTAGTGACAGTGAACAACTAGCTTAGGACTGGCTTGTAATGAACCTTGACTCCGTATTAATCTGAGATGCATTTCATATTGTTCATAGTTTTGCCCTCAGTTCTGTTAATCTATGTTATGCATTCCGCAGTCATTTTGCCTTTGTCCTGTATATCTGTTTTATTCTTCGCTCTGCACTATGCTTTGAGCTATGCTATGCTTTGTAGATTCTCTGGCTTTGTATATATATCTGTTTGGTTTGGGTATTCCCGGGTGGCTCTGCCCAGAGATTGATACGTGAGGATAAGATCCGGTCTTTGCCATCGGTGAGTCCAAAGCGGATAACCTCCCTTTCTATGGATTTGATTTGATTGGTATTAGTCTGGCTCTACTCAGCCTCAGCCCTAGGATGCCCGACGGGGTTACCTTTGGCTTAGATCTCTGTATCTCTGTATAACTGCAGTGTTGCTTTGTCTTGGGACCCCGGAACCCAGGAAACCGAGACCCACTTGTACCCTGGCCCGGTCAGTGGTGTTCTCCTCTGCTCTGCTTTGCTCTGCTCTCTATTGGGGAGAACATGGTTAACGTAGTAGCCACTTAGTCAGTATTTCTATGTTTTGATTCAAATATCATGCTTTACTTCTACGCACGATTTGCTTAGCATCCTACGATGAAACTCTGTAATTGATCTTCTGTCATTATTTTATTCTCTTTGATACTATGCGTGTTTCTTCCCTGTTACTTATATTTGCTGGATCGTTGTATTCATTTGTGTTGTCTGTGGTGTTGCAGGCGCAGATACCTTGCCCAGCTCCCCGGCGGTTGTAACACCCTGACCCGAGTTGACCCGGATTAGTGGGTAATGGCCTGTGAGTTTGTCGTTAAGTATGTTTTGGCCTTATTTTCTTTGGTTTTGAGTCTCAGAGAGATCGTTTGGGTTGAGTTGACTTGGACTAGGTAGTCCGAGCCCTTTTTCGTAATTTTGGCTTTTGAGTGACTTTGTCAGTTTTGCGTCATTCTGACGTCAGCGCGTGTATTTCGTTGAGCTTGTCGATTTGTGTAACTGTCTGGGATCCGATTGATTTCGTTTGCTTTCGTTGGACCGTCATTTGACTCAAACTGATATTTGTATAAGCTATTTGGACTTAAATGTAATTTGGACTCAACTTATGTTATAAATATCTCACCTACTCTATTTCTCTCTCTCTCGATCGTTTTCAGCTCCCAGCTCGTCTCTCTCTCTCTCTCTCTCTCGGTTCAGCTCTCTCCTTCTCTGTTTCTGTTGCCTGAGGGAGGAAGAAAGGAGCTCGATTTGTGTGTGGTTTCTCGTGCATCTGAGCCAAAGCAACGTGTGGATTTCGTCTGTGAGGCAAGTATAAGCCCAAGTTGTATAAACACCGATTGATATTGATGTGATGGTTGTATTCTTGTTCTTCATTGTGTTCCTCAGTGTTAGACAGCCCTATTGAGCTCAATCTGCTGTTATTTTGCTGTTTTCAGTCATTTCGTCCAAGTTCTGTATGACTGTAACGATTTCAGGAAAAATGCTTCTGTGCACGCACGGCTACGCCGTGAAATGTGCTACGGCTAAGCCGTGAGATGGCTTACGGCTAAGCCGAGACCAAACCGTAACCTGAACCGTAGAACAGTACAGACTGTTACCTGAAAATAACTGAGAGTTGGCAATTTGCCATTCTTCTACGGCCCAGCCTGATCTAAGCCGTACATTGTCTTACGGCTAAGCCGTGGACCAGGATACGGCTGAGCCGTAGAGCAAAAGACGGTTAAGCCGTAAATCCGGATGGACATTTCGGGAGCCTCGGCTCAGCCGTAGTGCATAGTACGGCTACGCCGTAAGATGCCACGGCTAAGCCGTAAGGTTACCTACGGCTACACCGTAAGGTGTCTGAGAAAGGATAAAAAGGACTAGGTTTAAGAAAGAGACCGTATCTGACTTTCATGTTAGAATGTAGATAACCGAACATGACCAATGGATTGTCTGAATGACATGAATGACCTCGTGGGCTGCGAATCATTCATGACCGTTATCCAGTTGTTTAGCACCTCCCCATGGGTGTTGGTTTAAGGGACTTCGGTGCACACTCCAGACACTGCAACCCTAGACAATGGTGCATCGAATAACTTAAAACTACATCAACATGCACGGTTAGAAGCACTGGATAATTAGTGTAGGTTTGGCTTGTAATTGACCTTGATTCGTAAAAGCATCCTGATTTGTACAGCATATTGCTTTCGGTTATGCCCTCTTATGTGTTCTACGCTGGACCTCTCGATTCTGTGGGAAATGCAGCAACCCCAGAGCGAAGCCCGGGTGGAACCATTCTATTATTGTGTATTGTGTTTTCCCGTTGCACCATTGGAGTACTTGCATCAGTGTTCATGTGATATTAGTCTTTGAGTGCTTGAGTTCTGAGTCCGTGCTGGTGATCAGTACTTCTTTGATTTACTTGTGTTTAGTCAGCATCTGTTATCTGTATTGCTTATCTGCATTCAGTCTTGCTTGTCTGCCTTCCGTATTGTTTATGTACATTCCGTATCAGCTTGTGTACATTCAGTATCAGTTATCCGTATGACTTGCATTCAGTATTAGTTTATTTGATGCACTTCCTATTGTTCGTTCAGTATGATATGTGTGATCTGTAAGATCTGTAAGTGATAAGTGACATGCTAAGTGATAAGTGATCGAGGTGCATCATCTGATTGATTGTGATTGGTCTTGGCACTACTGAGCCTCAGCCTTAGGATACCCGACGGGGTTAACTATGGTTTAGTTTAAGTGTTTACCTCTGCAGAGTGTCGTGTCCTGGGACTCCGGACCCCGGGAAATTGGAGACCCATGCGTACCCTGGCCCGGTCGCTGGTGTTCTCATCTTGCGTGCTCTCGTAAGGGAGAAAATGGCCAATGTAGTAGCCACCTTGAGTGTTATCTGTTTGTGATTCTGTTAGCATGCTTATTAATTATGCATTTGCACTTGCACAATTGTTTAGTATACGAACATGCTCTCTATGGATATTGCATTAGGATTATTGTTCAGTCTTATTCAGTATTAGACACAATTCGTGTTATCTTCTTGTTGGCTTATACTTTGCTAAGTCGTCGTACTTATATATTGTCATTGGTGTTGCAGGCTCAGGTACCTTCTCTCGTGTCCTTGTCAGTTGTCAGTTTGCTTGGGAGACTCCAGCTGTCTCTTCAGGTTCGCGGGGTGTGTGCTATCGCACACTATTAGAGCGCGACAGTTCTCTGCATGCATGCATCTCATGTTCCTTTTCCTATCGTTGATTGTACTCAGGTTCTAGACATTGTGATTGGATTCCGTGTGTATGTTCAGACTGTTATATCAGCTTTTGACTATTATGTCTTTGTTCTTGTGTGCCTTGTGTCTCTTGTTGACATTGTTAGCTTCCGCATACTTGTTTTGCATGTGTGTGATCCCTTGTGTGTGTATACTTGGACGGGGTCCAGGTGTGCATGCACGGGAGTACGTGTGTCACTGGCTTGGCTTTTTGCTGACCCCCGGTCCCTGGGCTCGGGTCGTGACATACGTATTGTATGGTATCAGAGCATTGTTGCTCTAGTGATTCAGCATGTAGGCATGTAGGCACGTGGTGAGTAAACGTGATACTGACAGTTGGTCTTTAGTGCCAATTTGTTGGTAAGGTGGGTCGGTATGTGTTCTTCCTGTTTATTCACAGGTGTTCTTCCGCAGGTGTGCGATCAGTGTTTGTTGAGACCGTCTGGCCGTAACCTCGTGTAGCGCTTTGTGCCCTAGTGGGAAAGCTCATGGCAGCAGATGATTTTCAGGAGCCCTATATCGATGTTCTCCGTTGGGAGTTAGGACATCTCAGAGGCATTCCTTTTGTGGTCCGGACGACGGCATTGGTGGATCTATTGCGAGAAGCGGAACTATCCCGAGACCGGTACACGTTAGAAGAGAGCATCAGGCATCTTCTCCCAGGCGCTTATACGATTGTGTGCAGACGACGGCAACTCCTACTGCATGCATTTAGAGTGCGAGAGTTCCTCAGGACACACTTCGGTTATCCCTATACCTTTTGGACAGACGGCAACTACGTGATGTACGAGGTGTACTTTCACGCGTGTGTAGAAGCTTTGCTCGCGCAGCGAGAGGAGTACGTCACCATGCTCCAGGGAGTAGTTGTTTGGTATGTGCTGTATCGAGGACCCGATGCCTTCATCGCACCCTATTAGTAGCGGCTCTTTTCTCGTGCTCGAAGGACTGGCTTTTCTGGTGTTTTGGGTCTCCTCTTTTGTGTTAGTTAGTAGGGTAGGAATCGTCGAGATCTTCCATTTTGAGTTTTGTGTTGTATAAACCCTTGACGTTGTAATTCTACTCTTAGTGCTTTCTTGCATTGCCTCTTGCTCTCAGTCTATATAGAAGTTGAGATGTTCGTTTCCTTTGCCTGGTTTGAGGGCACTCGTGAAATCGGGTAGTCCCTTGTCATGTGATCTTGTTTGGAAAGAGTCACAGCCCAATTGGTGTAAGGAGTCTGAGCCATTCTTCAAGTGGGGGAGTTGGTTCCTCTCCACTTTGTTCGAGTTCCATGGATCAGCATTCGGTATCTCTGGTTTTATTGTATATCCACCCTGGTTTCGTTGTATCTCCGAGGAATTGCTACACGGGTGTAGCCATTGTTTGTCATTGTGTTGGTGAGAGGCAGTTGATTCCTCCTAGGCTTGACTGTATCGACTTGTTGTTGTCGAGCTGTTGTGTTGTTGCCACCTTTCGAGTAAGCGAACCCCGATGCTTCTTTCTTTTCCACTCTCACTTGTTTGCTCTTCTTTTTCCTTCATTGTTCTTCTTTTTTTTCCTTCCATCGATTGATGTGGAGTCATAACCGTACACTAGCTTGCCATTGAGAAGTCTTCTCGTGTTTACTCCCTTGTTTTGTAGTAGATCCAGTGTACTACTCGGTTTCTTCTGTTCGTAGGTGACCGATGTCAGAGTTTTTCTCTCTGTCCGCTTACCCCTCTATTTCTTTGCTCTATTCTTTGGATGTTTGGGGGACGTTGTTGGATTTGTTACCTTCGCTCTTTGTCTACGATATTTCTCGTGGGAATCCTGTTCCCTTGTCGTTGGAGATGGATCTTTGAGGTTCTATTCATTCTTGATCTTTTTCATGTGAGTTTGATACTCTTCATCACATCGACCTTCCTCGTGAATTATTTTCTGAAGTGCAGGAACCTTTGATGAGTGTTCGAACGCCATCCTTACTTCTTTTCTTTACTCTTTCCTTGATCACGCACTCATTCCTTGCCTTTCCTATCTGGCTGTTTTGTTGGATTGTTTCTTCGTCGCTTAACCCCTGTTCCTTCCTATCTATTCGAGGTGTAGAAGGTGAAAAGACCATGCCAGTGGATTTCTTTCTTCATGGACTTTTGCGAGTGAGCTGGACGTGACGTGAGCACTCAGTTTCGTTCTTCGGAAGACGAATGATGTTGTCGCTTGACAAGAGTTTGCCAACTTTCTAGGTGGTTTGGGCGAACGGATGAGAAATCAATGTGTAGCAGGTGAGCTGGTGGACTAGTGCGTGCGGAGTGCTACTCTGGTCGTGCTTCAGCGTTGCGTTGCGTTGGGTTTCTTGTCGAAGTCGAGTTTAGCGAGATGATGTCAGAAAGAGAAGGGTCTACTGTGGATCGAGGACTTGTTGACTTTGTGTTGGGTCGTGTTCGTGACCTTCTCCTGTTCTTTGGAGTGCTGAGATGTGTGTCGTCGAATGTCTTCGCAGTTGCTCGTTGCTTCTTCAGTCAGTACGAATTGCCAGCCTCGCATACGCAGATCGAAGGATAAGTTAAGTGACGCTTGAGATGGACTTTGTTTCGGGTTTAACACAGTGCCATTTGGGTGATCGTGGACCGATTGACGAAGACAGTCCATTTTCTTCTATCACGAAAGGCGTGACATTTTCCGAGATGGCGAGGCAGTTCGTTGATGAGATCGTTAGCCTACATGGTACGCTTGTGTCGATTGTGTCAGATCGAGGTAACCGCCTTGTTTCTTCTTTTTGGAGCGCATTTCAGGAAGCCATGGAAACGGAGTTGAGCTTCAGTACGGCATATCACGCGCAGACGAATGGACAGTTGGAACGAACTATTCAGACGCTCGAGACGTGTTACGGGCCAGTGTATTGCATTTGGAGAAAGATTGAGATCTGCATCTCCCGTTGTGCGAAATTCGCGTAAAACAATAGTTATGGCACCCTATGAAGCTCGGTATGGAGGGACGGAACTGTAGAAGTCCTGTTGGCTGGGAAGAAAATTGGAACACAGAGTTTCCACGGACCGGTTATCATTGCTGAGACTACAGCGAAAGTTCAGAAAGTCAGTGACAATTTGAAGAGTGCCCGATCGAGATAGAAGAGCTATGCAGATACGCGAGCGAAGAACATGAGCATTTCAGGTTGAAGATTGGGTATTTTTGAAGGTCTCACCGATGAAAGGTGCGATACGGTTCTGTCAGAAAGGCAGGTTAGCGCCGAGATATGTGGATCCATTCGAGATCAAGAACCAGATTGGCGATTTGGCGTGCAGATTGATTCTTTCGTGGAGTCTTCTTCCTTGAGTGTGCTTTGCAAGTATGTTCGAGATTCGACGTTCCGTATTGTTGGGGCTAGAGAACAGCTTTTGCGTACGAGAACGATTCGATGGGTCAAAGGTACTCTGAGAACATTTTGGACCTGATAAAGCCACGTGGGAATTAGAAGATCAGATGGCGCGTCAGTATCCTCTTCTTTTTCGTTCCGGTACGTGTTCATTCCGAGGACGGAATGATGTCCAAGTGGGGGAGGATGTAACACCCTGACCCGAGTTGACCCGGATTAGTGGGTAATGGCCTGTGAGTTTGTCGTTAAGTATGTTTTGGCCTTATTTTCTTTGGTTTTGAGTCTCAGAGAGATCGTTTGGGTTGAGTTGACTTGGACTAGGTAGTCCGAGCCCTTTTTCGTAATTTTGGCTTTTGAGTGACTTTGTCAGTTTTGCGTCATTCTGACGTCAGCGCGTGTATTTCGTTGAGCTTGTCGATTTGTGTAACTGTCTGGGATCCGATTGATTTCGTTTGCTTTCGTTGGACCGTCATTTGACTCAAACTGATATTTGTATAAGCTATTTGGACTTAAATGTAATTTGGACTCAACTTATGTTATAAATATCTCACCTACTCTATTTCTCTCTCTCTCGATCGTTTTCAGCTCCCAGCTCGTCTCTCTCTCTCTCTCTCTCTCGGTTCAGCTCTCTCCTTCTCTGTTTCTGTTGCCTGAGGGAGGAAGAAAGGAGCTCGATTTGTGTGTGGTTTCTCGTGCATCTGAGCCAAAGCAACGTGTGGATTTCGTCTGTGAGGCAAGTATAAGCCCAAGTTGTATAAACACCGATTGATATTGATGTGATGGTTGTATTCTTGTTCTTCATTGTGTTCCTCAGTGTTAGACAGCCCTATTGAGCTCAATCTGCTGTTATTTTGCTGTTTTCAGTCATTTCGTCCAAGTTCTGTATGACTGTAACGATTTCAGGAAAAATGCTTCTGTGCACGCACGGCTACGCCGTGAAATGTGCTACGGCTAAGCCGTGAGATGGCTTACGGCTAAGCCGAGACCAAACCGTAACCTGAACCGTAGAACAGTACAGACTGTTACCTGAAAATAACTGAGAGTTGGCAATTTGCCATTCTTCTACGGCCCAGCCTGATCTAAGCCGTACATTGTCTTACGGCTAAGCCGTGGACCAGGATACGGCTGAGCCGTAGAGCAAAAGACGGTTAAGCCGTAAATCCGGATGGACATTTCGGGAGCCTCGGCTCAGCCGTAGTGCATAGTACGGCTACGCCGTAAGATGCCACGGCTAAGCCGTAAGGTTACCTACGGCTACACCGTAAGGTGTCTGAGAAAGGATAAAAAGGACTAGGTTTAAGAAAGAGACCGTATCTGACTTTCATGTTAGAATGTAGATAACCGAACATGACCAATGGATTGTCTGAATGACATGAATGACCTCGTGGGCTGCGAATCATTCATGACCGTTATCCAGTTGTTTAGCACCTCCCCATGGGTGTTGGTTTAAGGGACTTCGGTGCACACTCCAGACACTGCAACCCTAGACAATGGTGCATCGAATAACTTAAAACTACATCAACATGCACGGTTAGAAGCACTGGATAATTAGTGTAGGTTTGGCTTGTAATTGACCTTGATTCGTAAAAGCATCCTGATTTGTACAGCATATTGCTTTCGGTTATGCCCTCTTATGTGTTCTACGCTGGACCTCTCGATTCTGTGGGAAATGCAGCAACCCCAGAGCGAAGCCCGGGTGGAACCATTCTATTATTGTGTATTGTGTTTTCCCGTTGCACCATTGGAGTACTTGCATCAGTGTTCATGTGATATTAGTCTTTGAGTGCTTGAGTTCTGAGTCCGTGCTGGTGATCAGTACTTCTTTGATTTACTTGTGTTTAGTCAGCATCTGTTATCTGTATTGCTTATCTGCATTCAGTCTTGCTTGTCTGCCTTCCGTATTGTTTATGTACATTCCGTATCAGCTTGTGTACATTCAGTATCAGTTATCCGTATGACTTGCATTCAGTATTAGTTTATTTGATGCACTTCCTATTGTTCGTTCAGTATGATATGTGTGATCTGTAAGATCTGTAAGTGATAAGTGACATGCTAAGTGATAAGTGATCGAGGTGCATCATCTGATTGATTGTGATTGGTCTTGGCACTACTGAGCCTCAGCCTTAGGATACCCGACGGGGTTAACTATGGTTTAGTTTAAGTGTTTACCTCTGCAGAGTGTCGTGTCCTGGGACTCCGGACCCCGGGAAATTGGAGACCCATGCGTACCCTGGCCCGGTCGCTGGTGTTCTCATCTTGCGTGCTCTCGTAAGGGAGAAAATGGCCAATGTAGTAGCCACCTTGAGTGTTATCTGTTTGTGATTCTGTTAGCATGCTTATTAATTATGCATTTGCACTTGCACAATTGTTTAGTATACGAACATGCTCTCTATGGATATTGCATTAGGATTATTGTTCAGTCTTATTCAGTATTAGACACAATTCGTGTTATCTTCTTGTTGGCTTATACTTTGCTAAGTCGTCGTACTTATATATTGTCATTGGTGTTGCAGGCTCAGGTACCTTCTCTCGTGTCCTTGTCAGTTGTCAGTTTGCTTGGGAGACTCCAGCTGTCTCTTCAGGTTCGCGGGGTGTGTGCTATCGCACACTATTAGAGCGCGACAGTTCTCTGCATGCATGCATCTCATGTTCCTTTTCCTATCGTTGATTGTACTCAGGTTCTAGACATTGTGATTGGATTCCGTGTGTATGTTCAGACTGTTATATCAGCTTTTGACTATTATGTCTTTGTTCTTGTGTGCCTTGTGTCTCTTGTTGACATTGTTAGCTTCCGCATACTTGTTTTGCATGTGTGTGATCCCTTGTGTGTGTATACTTGGACGGGGTCCAGGTGTGCATGCACGGGAGTACGTGTGTCACTGGCTTGGCTTTTTGCTGACCCCCGGTCCCTGGGCTCGGGTCGTGACAGCGGTCGAGGAGGCTGCAGGGGCGAGTGTAGAGGCACCCTCCGGTCTGGCAGAGTGGGCCTGATTACCTCTGCCAAGTGCGTGCATGCATACCAGTGGCTTTTATTTTTGAGTTTTGGTTTTTGGGGATGTGTACTTTGGACTTTGGACTTGTATTCTGTGTATTTTGTATATATTGATTTTGGTGTGTATTCGGCTTTATATCAGTGTATTTGCCCTTGTCGTTTCCGTTTTGTAATTGCTCTGGCTTCCGCTATTTTCTTTGTTGCTTGCTATGATATCTACAGCTTCCGCGTTCGTCTGTTTCGCACGTGTTAGATCCCTTGTGCGTGTGCATCTGGACTGGGTTTGGATGCACGTGCACGGGAGTACGTGTGTCACTGGTTTAGCTTTTCGCTAACCCCCGAATTCTGGGCTCGGGTTGTGACATACGTATTGTATGGTATCAGAGCATGCTAGTTATAAGCTTGTAGGCATTTAAGATCGTGGTGAGATAACGCTATCAACTATTTGACTCGAGGTCGAATATGTTGATTTGGGATTTGACTAACTCAGGGCATTTTATATTTGTGTGTTGTATTTCTTTTCTTTTTCAGGATGGCATCAGGATCAGGATCTCGGGATGAAAATCAACAGGGCCATAACGGTGATAGTGGATCGGTACCTGTCACGGCCCGAGCCCAGAATTCGGGGGTTAGCGAAAAGCTAAACCGGTGACACACGTACTCCCGTGCACGTGCACCCAAACCCAGTCCAGATGCACGCACACAAGGGATCTAACACGTGCGAACTAAGCGTACGCGGAAGCTGTACATACCAAAGCAAGCAACAAAGGAAAATAAAATAGCGGAAGCCAAAGTAAATACGAAACGGAAAAGACAAAGACAAATACACTGAGATAAAACCGAATACACACCAAAATCAATATACACAAAATATACAGAATACAAGTCCAAAGTCCAAAGTCCAAATACAAGCTCTCAAAAACCAAAACGCAAGATAAAAGCCACTGGTATGCATGCACGCACTTGGCAGAAGTGATCAGGCCCACTCTGCCAGACCGGAGGGTGCCTCTACACTCGCCCCTGCAGCCTCCTCGACCGCCGGGGAGCTGGGCAAGGTATCTGTGCCTGCAACACCACAGACAACACGAATGAATACAACGATCCAGCAATTATAAGTAACAGGAAAGAAACACGCATAGTATCAAAGCGAATGAAATAGGGACAGAAGATTAAATACAGAGTCCATCTTAGTATGCTAAGCAAATCGTGCATAGGAGTAAAACATGATAATGGAATCAAAACATAGAATACTGAACTAGTTGGCTACTACGTTAACCATGTTCTCTCCAAAAGAGAGCAGAGCAGAGCAGAGCAGAGAACACCGCTGTCCAGGCCAAAGGTACAAGCGGGTCTCGGTTTCCTGGGTTCCGGGGTCCCAAGACAAAGCAACACTGCAGTTAAAACAGAGATACAGAGATCTACGCCAGAGGTAACCCCGTCGGGTATCCTAGGGCTGAGGCTGAGTAGAGCCAGACTAATACCAATCAAATCAAATCCATAGAAAGGGAGATTATCCGCTTTGGACTCACCGATGGCAAAGACCGGATCTTATCCTCACGTATTAACCTCTGGGCAGAGCCACCCGGGAATACCCAAAATATACAAAGCCAGAGAATATACAAAGCATAGCATATATCAAAGCTTAGTGCAGAACGAAGAATTAAACAGGTATACAGAACGAAAGCAAAAATGACTGAGGAATGCATAAGTATAGATTAACAGAACAGAGGGCAAAACTATAAACAATATGCAATGCATCTCAGATTAATACAGAGTCAAGGTTCATTACAAGCCAAGTCTAATCTAGTTGCATCACTATCACTAACCGTGCATGTTGATGTAGTTTTAAGTTATTCGATGCACCGTTGCCATCCTAGTGTTGCAATATAATCCTTATGTGCATCGAAGTCCCTTAAACCAACACCCATGGGGAGGTGCTTAACAATGAGCAACACTCACATGAATAAGTCACAGCCTAACAGACTATTCATGCGCTCCAAAGAATCCATTTGGGCCGGTTTACGGGTATGGTTAACCTGTATTTGAGCCCTACAAGGTCACACCATTAGCCTAAGTTTAACTGATATTTAACAGGTCTTACGGTTTAGCCATGGGTGACCTACGGCTTAGCCGTGGCATCCTACGGCGTAGCCGCAATATGCACTACGGCTTAGCCGTGGTTCCCTTCAGAACACGGCTAAACTGTCAGCTTTTCCACCTCTGATCTGATACATCTCACGGCTGAGCTACGATGGAGTCCACGGCTTAGCCGTAAACCATCACGGCTTAGCCGTAGCCTCACCGTAAGAACACTGATATCAGAAAAGTTTCGACTGATCAGAGATTAAATCCACGGCTTAGATACGGTTTGGTTCACGGTTAGCTTACGGCTCAGCCGTAGGACAAATTACGGCTTAGCCGTATCCTAGCCGTAGAACAAACTCGAATTTGTCACTCTCTGGAATCTAAGCCGTACAGGGTTACGGCTTAGCCGTACAATACAGACGCGAATTCGGGAAGATTACAGAAACGAAATTTTGGTACAGAAACTGAATAAAACAAGCTCAACTGATTCTCATAGCTTAGAAAATGGCTGTAACACATGCTAAACAAAGAATAAGAGTGAATCAAAGCCATCAAACAAACACCCATATGTGTTATCAAAGCCTGTACTTATACTTGCCTCAAATCTGACAAAATCCTCTGAAATCAAGCTCCAAGCAACTAAAATCAAAACAAATCAAAGCAATCACACATGCATGAGATGAAGACAAAGCAACAGAGAATGGGAGATGTAATTTGGAGAAGAAATACAAAGAGTTGGGAAAGAACCCACTTACCTAAGGCAAGGACAGAGATGAGAGAATGGAGAAGAACCCAAATCAAACAAGGGAACCCAAATCCTACTCGAGTAAGAGAAGGAAAGAGAAGAGAGAGAGAGAGAGAGAGAGAACGAACGTGGCTTCTGAATTCTCCTTGCATGCAGTCGATCAAATGAAATGGGCAAGAGAGAGACATCTGTAAGATGACTCACTTATATAGGTTTGTAGTTTTAAAACAAGGTCTAATGGGTTTAAGCAATTTACAGATTAAGTCACACGAAGGTCCATCTTCCCCAATTGACTCCAAACGGATCTGACACAGTTACGAAAATTGTCGAGCTCAACGAAATACGCGTGCTGACACCAAGATGATGCAATTATGATATGAGCAAAGCAAAAGCGAAATTACGAAAAAGGGCTTAAACTACCTATCTCAGGTCAAAGGTTGCTCAACTACCTATCCAAGGCCCAAAACCAATTCCAAAAGAAATAAACAAAACAAAACACACACTAATAAGCCACTAATCCGGCTCAAAGGGGATCGGAGTGTTACATCCTCCCCCACTAGGAATCATTCCGTCCTCGGAATGACTACCTACCTGCGCAAAGAGCTGGGGGTACTGGCGCGCTAGCTGCTCCTCTAGCTCCCAAGTAGCCTCATCTGGACCATGATGTTCCCACAACACCTTCACCCATCGGATAGTCCTGGTACGAAGAATCTGTTCTCGTGTCCCAACGATGCGAAGCGGACGCTCAACGTAAGTTGCATTAGGCTGAATCTGGATATCATCGTAGCGAATCACATGGCTCGGATCTGGCACATACTTACGGAGCATCGACACATGGAACACATCGTGAACACCGGAGAACTCAACTGGAAGTGTCAACCGATAGGCTAAATCTCCAACTCGGCTCTTGACTTCGAACGGTCCTACATATCTCGGAGCTAACTTGCCCTTCTGACCAAATCGAACTGTGCCCTTCATCGGAGAAACTTTAAGGAATACCCAGTCTCCGACTTGGAATGCCAAAGGTCTCCTCCGAGTATCAGCATAGCTCTTCTGCCTGGACCGAGCAATCTTCAGATTCTCTATCACTTTCTGCACTTTCTCTGTCGTCTCAGCAATGATTGTCGGACCATGGAAACTTCTAGTTCCAACTTCCTCCCAGCACACTGGAGTCCTGCACTTACGTCCGTATAGAGCCTCATAAGGTGCCATACCAATACTCTCATGGAAGCTGTTGTTGTAAGCAAACTCACACAATGCTAGATGTGTATCCCATTCCTTCTCAAAGTTCAGCACGCTAGCTCGGAGCATATCCTCCAACGTCTGAATGGTACGCTCCGACTGTCCATCGGTCTGGGGGTGGTATGCCGTACTAAAACTCAGCTTCGTGCCCATAGCTTCCTGAAATGCTCTCCAGAATGAAGATACAAAACGACTGTCTCGATCTGACACAATCGATACTGGGGTGCCATGCAATCTGACTATCTCGTCAACAAACTTCCTGGCCATCTCCGTGAATGTCATCCCTTTCTTGAACGGAAGGAAATGTGCTGACTTAGTCAATCTGTCCACTATGACCCAGATCGCATTATTCTTCCTACTGGTCGGCGGAAAACCGGAGACGAAATCCATCGTAATGTGCTCCCACTTCCACTGCGGAGTGTGCAATGGATGCAATGATCCTGGAGGTCGCTGATGATCAGCTTTTACCCTCTGACAGGTCAAACATCGAGCTACGAACCCTGCGATCTCCCGCTTCATATTGTTCCACCAAAATCTATCTTTCAAGTTCCGGTACATCTTCGTACTCCCGGGATGCATCGCATATCGGGCATCGTGCGCATCTGTCATCAATTTCTCTTTCAGCTCGTCCACAGCGGGAACACACAGTCTATTCCGAAAGTATAAAACTCCATCTACTAGGCTAAAATCCGGTCGATCTGAAATCCGATCTCTGAACTTCACCAGGAGGGGGTCCTCAAACTGGCGATCCTTGATCTGCTGAATCACCTCAGGCTGAAACACGACGGTAGTAGCTAATGTCATCGAGTCTCCTACCATCTGAACCTCTACAGGCTGATCATGCACAAGCATATAGAATCCTGCTAACACCTGAAGACTGTCTGTCCTCCTGCTGAGTGCATCTGCAACTACATTGCCCTTGCCTGGGTGGTACTTGATCGGAAAGTCATAGTCTTTGATGAACTCCAACCACCTTCGCTGCCTCATATTCAAGTCATGCTGATCAAACAAGTATTGCAGACTGTGATGATCGGAATGGACCTCAAACTTCACACCGTACAGGTAATGTCGCCACAACTTCAATGCAAATACAATGGCTGCTAACTCCAAGTCATGTGTGGCATAGTTCTTCTCATGTTCTTTCAACTGTCTGGATCCATAGGCAATCACCTTCTGATTCTGCATCAGTACACAGCCTAGTCCAACTCTAGAGGCATCTGAGTAAATCATGAACCCCTCACTACCATTCGGGAGAGTCAACACTGGCGCCGTAGTGAGCTTTTCCTTCAGCAACTGAAAACTACGCTCACATTTCTCTGTCCACTCATACGGGACCTTCTTCCGAGTCAACTGAGTCAGCGGAGCTGAAATCTTCGAGAAATCCTGCACAAACCTGCGGTAATATCCCGCCAAACCCAGAAAACTCCGAATCTCTGTCACTGATCTAGGACGGGGCCAATGGACTACTGCCTCAATCTTAGCCGGATCCACCATCAATCCATCTCTAGAAATCCTATGACCCAGAAATGCAACTTGCTCTAACCAGAAATCACACTTAGCCAACTTTGCATACAACTTGTGATCTCGAAGCAGCTGCAATGCCTTCCTCAGATGGTCTGTATGTTCCTCAGCAGTCTTCGAATAGACCAATATGTCATCTATAAAAACCACAACGAACTGGTCCAAGAAGGAAGTAAACACCCTGTTCATCAACGCCATAAAAGCTGCGGGTGCGTTCGTCAAACCAAACGGCATGACAAGGAACTCGTAGTGTCCATACCGAGTCCTGAAAGCTGTCTTAGGAACATCTTCATCCTTCACCCTGAGCTGGTGATATCCTGACCTCAAGTCAATCTTAGAGAAGTGAGCTGCACCCTGAAGCTGATCGAACAACTCATCAATCCTAGGCAATGGATACTTGTTCTTGATAGTCACTTTGTTCAACTGCCTATAATCAATGCACATCCGGAAACTGCCATCCTTCTTCTTGACGAACAAAACAGGAGCTCCCCAAGGTGAAACACTGGGGCGTATGAACCCTTTATCCAACAGATCCTGCAACTGTTTCTTCAATTCCAACAACTCTGCAGGTGCCATACGATATGGAGCTCTACTGATAGGTGCTGTACCTGGTACCACGTCAATAGCAAATTCTACCTCCCGAACTGGTGGCAACTCTGGCACATCCTCCGGAAAGACATTCGGAAACTCGCTGACTACTGGAATCTCACTGAGCTGTCGCCGATCTTTCTTTTCTGAAATGAATGCTAGAAATCCCTCACATCCCCTACGAAGCATCCTGTCTGCCTTACAAGCAGAGATCACACGTCTTGGGCACTTCATCTGGCTGCCCTCAAATCGGAATCCGCTGCCCAAATCAAAGTAGATAGCCTTGCTGTAGCAATTGATACACGCATGATATCTTGCAAGCCAGTCCATACCAAGAATCACATCAAAATCCAGTGTTGTGAGCAACACGAGGTCTACTGGGAGCTGATGACCAGCTATCCGCACAGCGCACTGAGGGTAGAAAACACTGCACTCCACCCGTTTACCAACCGGAGTGGATACCAACAACAAGTATGGAAGTGGTGTGGGTCGCTGTCGAAGCTGCACAGCAAAATGGGGTGCTACGTACGAACGCGTAGACCCTGAGTCAAATAAAGCTAAAGCTTCTGCATCGGAAATTAAAATTTTACCTTCCACTACCGTGGCCTCCTCCGCGCCCTCATGCGTAGCAGCATAGGCTCGGGCTGTCTGGCGATTCGGCTTCTGACCTGGGCGAGCTGGCTGAGATCTGCCCTGTGCTGTAGGTCCTGTCTGTCTCGTCTGTGGAGAGGACTGAAACTTCGGGCATTGGGCCCGCCTGTGGTCCGTAGAGCCACACCCGAAACAAGCCCCACTCTTCCTCCAACATCTGTCGGTGGGGTGATCCTTCCCACAGTGACTGCAAACTATCTGAGGACTGCTCGAACTGCCCTGCTTACCCTTGAACTTCTTCTGGAACTGACTTCTACCACTGAAACCTGCTGCCCTCTTAGCCTCTGTTCGCTCCTCCTCAAAGATGGCCTCTGCATCATAAGCCCTGTCAATAGCGTCATCCAATGTAGCCGGCCACATACAAGCAACCACGTGGCGTTTGTGTCTCGGATTTAGGCCGTTGACGAAGCGAGTCACCTTCTTATGCTCCGTGTTCACCATATCCTCTGCGAAGTGGGACAACTCTGTAAACTTGTGTACATAATCTGCAACTGGCATCTGTCTCTGCTGAAGGTTGAAGAATTCCACTTCCTTGGCTCGCTGAATATGGAGAGGCATGAACTTACGACGGAATTGCTGCTTGAAGGTCTCCCAAACTGTGGCACTGGGCATAGTCTGAAACGAAGTCTTAACACTCCTCCACCATGTCTTAGCTACACTCCGAAACATAGAGGCTGTGAGAACTACCTTCTGCTTGTTACTGCACACAATCGTATCAAATAGCTCTTCAGTCTGCTCCAACCATTGCTCCGCCTGCAATGCATCCTCTATCCCATGAAACTCGGTCGCCCCTCGCTTACGGAACTTGTCGAAAAGAGCATTAGGGTCTGATTCCTTAGGCTGGAAAATCACCTGCTGATCTATACGGGGTGATGCTACTGCGGCAGCCTGACTCTGCCTATCTACCATGGATGCCATCTGTGCCTGTAATGACTGCATAGACTGCATCATCATCATCATCCGCTCCTCACTACTGATGTGTGGGGGTACCGATCCACTATCACCATTGTGGCCCTGTTGATTCTCATCCCTAGATCCTGATCCTGATGCCATCCTGCAAAAGGAAAAGAAACACAACACACAAATATAAAATGCCCTGAGTTAGTCCGATCCCAAATCAACCTATGAGACTTCGAGTCAAATAGTTGATAGCGTTGTCTCACCACGATCTTAGATGCCTACATGCTTATAACTAGCATGCTCTGATACCATACAATACGTATGTCACGGCCCGAGCCCAGAATTCGGGGGTTAGCGAAAAGCTAAACCGGTGACACACGTACTCCCGTGCACGTGCACCCAAACCCAGTCCAGATGCACGCACACAAGGGATCTAACACGTGCGAACTAAGCGTACGCGGAAGCTGTACATACCAAAGCAAGCAACAAAGGAAAATAAAATAGCGGAAGCCAAAGTAAATACGAAACGGAAAAGACAAAGACAAATACACTGAGATAAAACCGAATACACACCAAAATCAATATACACAAAATATACAGAATACAAGTCCAAAGTCCAAAGTCCAAATACAAGCTCTCAAAAACCAAAACGCAAGATAAAAGCCACTGGTATGCATGCACGCACTTGGCAGAAGTGATCAGGCCCACTCTGCCAGACCGGAGGGTGCCTCTACACTCGCCCCTGCAGCCTCCTCGACCGCCGGGGAGCTGGGCAAGGTATCTGTGCCTGCAACACCACAGACAACACGAATGAATACAACGATCCAGCAATTATAAGTAACAGGAAAGAAACACGCATAGTATCAAAGCGAATGAAATAGGGACAGAAGATTAAATACAGAGTCCATCTTAGTATGCTAAGCAAATCGTGCATAGGAGTAAAACATGATAATGGAATCAAAACATAGAATACTGAACTAGTTGGCTACTACGTTAACCATGTTCTCTCCAAAAGAGAGCAGAGCAGAGCAGAGCAGAGAACACCGCTGTCCAGGCCAAAGGTACAAGCGGGTCTCGGTTTCCTGGGTTCCGGGGTCCCAAGACAAAGCAACACTGCAGTTAAAACAGAGATACAGAGATCTACGCCAGAGGTAACCCCGTCGGGTATCCTAGGGCTGAGGCTGAGTAGAGCCAGACTAATACCAATCAAATCAAATCCATAGAAAGGGAGATTATCCGCTTTGGACTCACCGATGGCAAAGACCGGATCTTATCCTCACGTATTAACCTCTGGGCAGAGCCACCCGGGAATACCCAAAATATACAAAGCCAGAGAATATACAAAGCATAGCATATATCAAAGCTTAGTGCAGAACGAAGAATTAAACAGGTATACAGAACGAAAGCAAAAATGACTGAGGAATGCATAAGTATAGATTAACAGAACAGAGGGCAAAACTATAAACAATATGCAATGCATCTCAGATTAATACAGAGTCAAGGTTCATTACAAGCCAAGTCTAATCTAGTTGCATCACTATCACTAACCGTGCATGTTGATGTAGTTTTAAGTTATTCGATGCACCGTTGCCATCCTAGTGTTGCAATATAATCCTTATGTGCATCGAAGTCCCTTAAACCAACACCCATGGGGAGGTGCTTAACAATGAGCAACACTCACATGAATAAGTCACAGCCTAACAGACTATTCATGCGCTCCAAAGAATCCATTTGGGCCGGTTTACGGGTATGGTTAACCTGTATTTGAGCCCTACAAGGTCACACCATTAGCCTAAGTTTAACTGATATTTAACAGGTCTTACGGTTTAGCCATGGGTGACCTACGGCTTAGCCGTGGCATCCTACGGCGTAGCCGCAATATGCACTACGGCTTAGCCGTGGTTCCCTTCAGAACACGGCTAAACTGTCAGCTTTTCCACCTCTGATCTGATACATCTCACGGCTGAGCTACGGTGGAGTCCACGGCTTAGCCGTAAACCATCACGGCTTAGCCGTAGCCTCACCGTAAGAACACTGATATCAGAAAAGTTTCGACTGATCAGAGATTAAATCCACGGCTTAGATACGGTTTGGTTCACGGTTAGCTTACGGCTCAGCCGTAGGACAAATTACGGCTTAGCCGTATCCTAGCCGTAGAACAAACTCGAATTTGTCACTCTCTGGAATCTAAGCCGTACAGGGTTACGGCTTAGCCGTACAATACAGACGCGAATTCGGGAAGATTACAGAAACGAAATTTTGGTACAGAAACTGAATAAAACAAGCTCAACTGATTCTCATAGCTTAGAAAATGGCTGTAACACATGCTAAACAAAGAATAAGAGTGAATCAAAGCCATCAAACAAACACCCATATGTGTTATCAAAGCCTGTACTTATACTTGCCTCAAATCTGACAAAATCCTCTGAAATCAAGCTCCAAGCAACTAAAATCAAAACAAATCAAAGCAATCACACATGCATGAGATGAAGACAAAGCAACAGAGAATGGGAGATGTAATTTGGAGAAGAAATACAAAGAGTTGGGAAAGAACCCACTTACCTAAGGCAAGGACAGAGATGAGAGAATGGAGAAGAACCCAAATCAAACAAGGGAACCCAAATCCTACTCGAGTAAGAGAAGGAAAGAGAAGAGAGAGAGAGAGAGAGAGAGAACGAACGTGGCTTCTGAATTCTCCTTGCATGCAGTCGATCAAATGAAATGGGCAAGAGAGAGACATCTGTAAGATGACTCACTTATATAGGTTTGTAGTTTTAAAACAAGGTCTAATGGGTTTAAGCAATTTACAGATTAAGTCACACGAAGGTCCATCTTCCCCAATTGACTCCAAACGGATCTGACACAGTTACGAAAATTGTCGAGCTCAACGAAATACGCGTGCTGACACCAAGATGATGCAATTATGATATGAGCAAAGCAAAAGCGAAATTACGAAAAAGGGCTTAAACTACCTATCTCAGGTCAAAGGTTGCTCAACTACCTATCCAAGGCCCAAAACCAATTCCAAAAGAAATAAACAAAACAAAACACACACTAATAAGCCACTAATCCGGCTCAAAGGGGATCGGAGTGTTACAGTACCCCCACATATCAGTAGTGAGGAACGGATGATGATGATGATGCAGTCTATGCAGTCATTACAGGCTCAGATGGCATCCATGGTAGATAGACAGAGTCAGGCTGCTGCAGTAGCATCACCTCGTATAGATCAGCAAGTGATTTTTCAGCCTAAGGAATCAGACCCTAATGCTCTTTTCGACAAGTTCCGTAAGCGAGGGGCGACTGAGTTTCATGGGATAGAAGATGCATTGCAGGCTGAGCAATGGTTGGAGCAGACTGAAGAGCTATTTGATACGATTGTGTGCAGTAACAAGCAGAAGGTAGTTCTCACAGCTTCTATGCTTCGGAGTGTAGCTAAGACATGGTGGAGGAGTGTCAAGAGCTCATTCCAGACTATGCCCAGTGCCACAGTTTGGGAGACCTTCAAGCAGCAATTCCGTCGGAAGTTCATGCCTCTCCATATTCAGGGAGCCAAGGAAGTGGAATTCTTCAACCTTCAGCAGAGACAGATGTCAGTTGCAGATTATGTACACAAGTTTACAGAGCTGTCCCACTTTGCAGAGGACATGGTGAACACTGAGCATAAGAAGGTGACTCGCTTCGTCAACGGTCTGAATCCGAGGCACAAACGCCACGTGGTTGCTTGTATGTGGCCGGCTACATTGGATGACGCTATTGACAGGGCCTATGATGCAGAGGCCATATTTGAGGAGGAGCGAACTGAGGCTAAGAGGGCGGCAGGTTCCAGTGGCAGAAGTCAGTTTCAGAAAAGGTTCAAGGGTAAGCAGGGCAGTTCGAGCAGTACTCCGTTGGTATGTGGCCACTGTCGGAAGGATCACCCAACCGACAGATGTTGGAGGAAGATTGGGGCTTGTTTTGGTTGTGGCTCCACGGACCACAGGCAGGCTCAATGCCCGAAGTTTCAGTCCCCTCCACAGACGAGACCGGCAGGACCTACAGCGCAGGGCAAATCTCAGCCAACTCGCCCAGCCCAGAAGCAGAACCGCCAGACAGCCCGAGCCTATGCTGCTACGCATGAGGGCGCGGAGGAGGCCACAGTTGTGGAAGGTAAAATTTTAATTTCTGATGCTGAAGCTTTAGCCTTATTTGACTCCGGGTCTATGCGTTCGTACGTAGCACCCCATTTTGCTGTGCAGCTTCGACAGCGACCCACCCCACTTCCATATTTGTTGTTAGTATCCACTCCGGTTGGTAAGCGGGTGGAGTGCAGTGTTTTCTACCCTCAGTGTGATGTGCGGATAGCTGGTCATCAGCTCCCAGTAGACCTCGTGTTGCTCACGACACTGGACTTCGATGTGATTCTTGGTATGGACTGGCTTGCAAGATATCATGCATGTATCAATTGCTACAGCAAGGCGATCTACTTTGATCTGGGCAGCGGATTTCGATTTGAGGGCAGCCAGATGAAGTGCCCAAGACGTGTAATATCTGCTTGTAAAGCAGACAGGATGCTTCGTAGGGGATGTGAGGGATTTCTTGCATTCATTTCAGAGAAGAAAGATCAGCTACAGCTTAGTGAGATCCCAGTAGTCGGCGAGTTTCCGGATGTCTTTCCGGAGGATGTGCCAGAGTTGCCACCGGTTCGGGAGGTTGGATTTGCTATTGACTTGATGCTAGGTACAGCACCCATCAGTAGAGCTCCTGTAACAACCCGCCCCGCACCATCGAGGTATTGTCCGCTTTGGACTTCCCAGGAGGTCACCCATCCTGAAATTGCTCTGACTTGAGCACGCTTAACTTTATAGTTTTTATGGAAGTCCTCACGGTTTTGTCCCCAAAAGGCGCCTCTACAGTTTAGGACGGATTATTACTTATATTCTTTCATTCACATGTACTTTTTGGGACTGGGTCGTTACAGGCCCACCAGCTTCCGCCGGATATGTCCCCATATCCACATATCTAGCACAATGTCGGACCGAAGACGGCCTCATAAGCGATGTGGGACTTCGTTCCTCCTCCTTCGTTCCCCCCCTATTTGTGGAGGGCAGGATTCGAGAGGGAAGCAGGATTCGAGCGGTCCCCAAGGGGTCCGGCCTAACGGCCTCACCCTCCACCACTCAGAGGAGAGCCATCCCCTGCTCTGATACCATCTGTAACAACCCGCCCCGCACCATCGAGGTATTGTCTGCTTTGGACTTCCCAGGAGGTCACCCATCCTGAAATTGCTCTGACTTGAGCACGCTTAACTTTATAGTTTTTATGGAAGTCCTCACGGTTTTGTCCCCAAAAGGCGCCTCGACAGTTTAGGACGGATTATTACTTATATTCTTTCATTCACATGTACTTTTTGGGACTGGGTCGTTACAGCTCCATATCGTATGGCACCTGCAGAGTTGTTGGAATTGAAGAAACAGTTGCAGGATCTGTTGGATAAAGGGTTCATACGCCCAAGTGTTTCACCTTGGGGAGCTCCTGTATTGTTTGTCAAGAAGAAGGATGGCAGTTTCCGGATGTGCATTGACTACAGGCAGTTGAACAAGGTGACCATCAAGAACAAATATCCATTGCCTAGGATTGATGAGTTGTTCGATCAACTTCAGGGTGCAGCTTACTTCTCGAAGATCGACTTGAGGTCAGGATATCACCAGCTCCGAGTGAAGGATGAGGATGTTCCTAAGACAGCTTTCAGGACTCGATATGGACACTACGAGTTCCTCGTCATGCCATTTGGTTTGACGAACGCACCCGCAGCTTTCATGGCGTTGATGAATAGGGTGTTTACTTCCTTCTTGGACCAGTTCGTTGTAGTTTTCATAGATGACATATTGGTCTATTCGAAGACTGCTGAGGAACATACAGACCATCTGAGGAAAGCATTGCAGCTGCTTAGAGATCACCAGTTGTATGCAAAGTTGTCTAAGTGTGATTTCTGACTAGAACAAGTTGCATTTCTGGGTCATAAGATTTCTAGAGATGGATTGATGGTGGATCCGGCTAAGATTGAGGCAGTAGTCCATTGGCCCCGTCCTAGATCAGTGACAGAGATTCGGAGTTTTCTGGGATTGGCGGGATATTACCGCAGGTTCGTGCAGGACTTTTCGAAGCTCTCAGCCCCGCTGACTCAGTTGACTCGGAAGAAGGTCCCGTATGAGTGGACAGAGAAGTGTGAGCGCAGTTTTCAGATGTTGAAAGAAAAGCTCACTACGGCGCCAGTGTTGACTCTTCCGGATGGTAGTGAGGGATTCGTGATTTATTCCGATGCTTCTCGCATTGGATTAGGCTGTGTCCTGATGCAGAATCAGAAGGTGGTTGCCTATGGATCTAGACAGCTGAAGGAACATGAGAAGAACTATGCCACCCATGACTTGGAGTTAGCAGCTATTGTATTTGCACTGAAGTTGTGGCGGCATTACTTGTACGGTGTGAAGTTCGAGGTCCATTCCGATCATCACAGTCTGCAGTACTTGTTTGATCAGCATGACTTAAATATGAGGCAGCGGAGATGGTTGGAGTTTATCAAAGACTACGACTTTCCGATCAAGTACCACCCAGGCAAGGGCAATGTAGTTGCAGATGCACTTAGCAGGAGGACAGACAGTCTTCAGGTGTTGGCAGGATTCTATATGCTTGTGCATGATCAGCCTGTTGAGGTTCGGATGGTAGGTGACTTGATGACATTAGCTACTACCGTCGTATTTCAGCCTGAGGTGATTCAGCAGATCAAGGATCGCCAGTTTGAGGACCCCCTCTTGGTGAAGTTCAGGGATCGGATTGCAGATCGACCGGATTTCAGCCTGGTAGATGGAGTTTTGTACTTCAAGAATCGATTGTGTGTTCCCGCGGTGGATGAGCTGCGAGATAAGTTGATGACAGAGGCGCACGATGCCCGATATGCGATGCACCCAGGGAGTACGAAGATGTACCGGAACTTGAAAGACAGATTTTGGTGGAACAATATGAAGCGGGAGATCGCAGGGTTCGTAGCTCGATGTTTGACCTGTCAGAGGGTAAAAGCTGATCATCAGCGACCTCCAGGATCATTGCATCCATTGCACACTCCGCAGTGGAAGTGGGAGCATATTACGATGGATTTCGTCTCCGGTTTTCCGCCGACCAGTAGAAAGAACAATGCGATCTGGGTCATAGTGGACAGATTGACCAAGTCAGCGCGTTTCCTTCCGTTCAAGAAAGGGATGACATTCACAGAGATGGCTAGGAAGTTTGTTGACGAGATAGTCAGATTGCATGGCACCCCAGTATCGATTGTGTCGGATCGAGACAGCCGTTTCGTGTCTTCATTCTGGAGAGCATTTCAGGAAGCTATGGGCACGAAGTTGAGTTTTAGTACGGCATACCACCCCCAGACTGATGGACAGTCGGAGCGTACCATTCAGACGTTGGAGGATATGCTCAGAGCTAGTGTGCTGAACTTTGAGAAGGAATGGGATACGCATCTAGCATTGTGTGAGTTTGCCTACAACAACAGCTTCCACGAGAGTATTGGTATGGCACCCTATGAGGCTCTCTACGGACGTAAGTGCAGGACCCCAGTGTGCTGGGAAGAGGTAGGAACCAGAAGTTTTCATGGTCCGACGATCATAGCTGAGACGACAGAGAAAGTGCAGAAAGTGATAGAGAATCTGAAGATTGCTCGATCCAGGCAGAAGAGCTATGCGGATACTCGGAGGAGACCTTTGGCATTCCAAGTCGGAGATTGGGTGTTCCTTAAAGTTTCTCCGATGAAGGGCACAGTTCGATTTGGTCAGAAGGGCAAGTTAGCTCCGAGATATGTAGGACCGTTCGAAGTCAAGAGCCGAGTTGGAGATTTAGCTTATCGGTTGACGCTTCCAGTGGAGTTCTCCGGTGTGCACGATGTTTTCCATGTGTCGATGCTCCGTAAGTATGTACCAGATCCGAGCCATGTGATTCGCTACGATGACATTCAGATTCAGCCTAATGCAACTTACGTTGAGCGTCCGCTCCGCATCGTTGGCACACGAGAGCAGATTCTCCGTACCAGGACTATCAGATGGGTTAAAGTGTTGTGGGAGCATCATGGTCCAGATGAGGCTACTTGGGAGCTAGAGGAGCAGCTAGCACGCCAGTACCCCCAGCTTTTTGCGCAGGTAGGTAGTCATTCCGAGGACGAAATGATTTCCTAGTAGGGGAGGATGTAACACTCCGATCCCCTTTGAGCCGGATTAGTGGCTCATTAGTGTGTTTTGTTTTGATTATTCCTTTCGGATTTGGTTTTGGGCTTTGGATAGGTAGTTGAGTAACCTTTGACCTGGAATAGGTAGTTCTAAGCCCTTTTTCGTAATTTTGCTTTTGTTTTGCTCATATCATCTTTGCATCATCTTGATGTCAGCACGTGTATTTTGTTGAGCTCGACAATTTCCATAACTGTGTCAGATCCGTTTGGAGTCAATTGGGGAAGATGGACCTTCGTGTGACTTGAACTGTAATTAGTATAAACCCTCCGGACTTTGACTTAACTTTCAAAACCTATATATTGAGTCATCCTCCAGGTGGCTCTCTCTCCTGTTCATTTCATTCCTCAACGTGCATGCAAGAGAGATCTCCAGAATTCCACGTTCTCTCTCTCTCTCTCTCTCTTCTTTCCTTCTCTTGCTCGATTGAGGATTGGATCCTTTGTTTGGATTGGGTTCTTTTCTTCTTCTCTCATCTCTGTGCTTAGTCTCTGTCTGTGGCTTTGGTGGTAAGTGGGTTCTCTCCCAACTCTCCCTTCTTCTTCTCCAATTGCAGCTCTTTTCCTTGTTGATGTGTCTTCATCTCATGCATGGTGTATTGCTTTGATTTGCTTTGATTTTTAGTGGATTTGGAGCTTGAGTTTGTGGATTGATAGAGCTTTGAGGCAAGTATAAGTACAGGCTTTGATAACACATATGGGTTGTTTCTTTGATTGCATTGATTCACTCTTATTCTCTGTATATAAAGGTTTTACAGCCACATTTTGTGAATTTGGAACCTCTGTAGCTTGTTTGGAGATGTTTCTGTACCAAATTTCAGTTTATGTAACTATCCCGAATTCGTGTTCTGTATTGTACGGCTAAGCCGTAAGTTCTACGGTTTGATTTCCAGAGACTGCAATTTTGAGTTTTGTTCTACGGCTAGGCTACGGCTAAGCCGTAATTTGTTCTACGGCTGAGCCGTAAGCTAGCCGTGACCCAAACCGTACCCCAGCCGTGAATTACATATCTGATCAGTCGAAACTTTTCCAACACAGAACTCCTACGGTGTGGCTACGGCTAAGCCGTGGAATGCTACGGCCAAGCCGTGGATTGGTCTACGGCTAAGCCGTATCCTGACTGTAGCTCAGCCGAAAAAGGTATTAGATCAGAGGTGGAAGATGACCAGTTTAGCTGTGTTTTGAATGGAACCATGGTTAAGCTGTAGTGCATAATACGACGAGCGCGTAAGATGTCTTCGGCTCAACCCTAGGTCCCTCATAGCTAAACCGTTAGGCATGGCAATTCTGAAATATAACTTAGGATAATGGTGAGACTTGTAGGGCTCAAATACAGGTAACCACCCATGTAAACCGGCCCAATGGATTCTTGGATCGCATGAATAGTCTGTTAGGCTGTGACTCATTCATGTGGGCGTGGATCACTGTTAAGCACCTCCCCATGGGTGTTGGTTTAAGGGACGTCGGTGCACGCACAGATTACATCGCAACACTTTGATGGCAACGGTGCATTGACTAACTTAAAACTACATCAACATGCACGGTTAGTGACAGTGAACAACTAGCTTAGGACTGGCTTGTAATGAACCTTGACTCCGTATTAATCTGAGATGCATTTCATATTGTTCATAGTTTTGCCCTCAGTTCTGTTAATCTATGTTATGCATTCCGCAGTCATTTTGCCTTTGTCCTGTATATCTGTATTATTCTTCGCTCTGCACTATGCTTTGAGCTATGCTATGCTTTGTAGATTCTCTGGCTTTGTATATATATCTGTTTGGTTTGGGTATTCCCGGGTGGCTCTGCCCAGAGATTAATACGTGAGGATAAGATCCGGTCTTTGCCATCGGTGAGTCCAAAGCGGATAACCTCCCTTTCTATGGATTTGATTTGATTGGTATTAGTCTGGCTCTACTCAGCCTCAGCCCTAGGATGCCCGACGGGGTTACCTTTGGCTTAGATCTCTGTATCTCTGTATAACTGCAGTGTTGCTTTGTCTTGGGACCCCGGAACCCAGGAAACCGAGACCCACTTGTACCCTGGCCCGGTCAGTGGTGTTCTCCTCTGCTCTGCTTTGCTCTGCTCTCTATTGGGGAGAACATGGTTAACGTAGTAGCCACTTAGTCAGTATTTCTATGTTTTGATTCAAATATCATGCTTTACTTCTACGCACGATTTGCTTAGCATCCTACGATGAAACTCTGTAATTGATCTTCTGTCATTATTTTATTCTCTTTGATACTATGCGTGTTTCTTCCCTGTTACTTATATTTGCTGGATCGTTGTATTCATTTGTGTTGTCTGTGGTGTTGCAGGCGCAGATACCTTGCCCAGCTCCCCGGCGGTCGAGGAGGCTGCAGGGGCGAGTGTAGAGGCACCCTCCGGTCTGGCAGAGTGGGCCTGATTACCTCTGCCAAGTGCGTGCATGCATACCAGTGGCTTTTATTTTTGAGTTTTGGTTTTTGGGGATGTGTACTTTGGACTTTGGACTTGTATTCTGTGTATTTTGTATATATTGATTTTGGTGTGTATTCGGCTTTATATCAGTGTATTTGCCCTTATCGTTTCCGTTTTGTAATTGCTCCGGCTTCCGCTATTTTCTTTGTTGCTTGCTATGATATCTACAGCTTCCGCGTTCGTCTGTTTCGCACGTGTTAGATCCCTTGTGCGTGTGCATCTGGACTGGGTTTGGATGCACGTGCACGGGAGTACGTGTGTCACTGGTTTAGCTTTTCGCTAACCCCCGAATTCTGGGCTCGGGTTGTGACACGGCTTAGCCGTATTTTGCTCTACGGCTCAGCCATATCCTGGTCCACGGCTTAGCCGTAAGACAATGTACGGCTTAGATCAGGCTGGGCCGTAGAAGAATGTCAAATTGCCAACATCCAGTTATTTTCAGCTAACAGTCTGTACTGTTCTACGGTTTGGGTTACGGTTGGGTCTCGGCTTAGCCGTAAGCCATTTTACGGCTTAGCCGTAGCACATTTCACGGCTTAGCCGTGAGTGCACGGGCTCATTTTCCTGAAATCATCACAGACATACAGAAAGTGTGCGAAATGGCTGGAAACCGAAACATAACAGTGAAATGAACTGAATGGGGCTGTCTAATACTGAGAAACACAATGAAGCATAAAAACACAACAATCAAACCACTATCAATCGGTGTTCACACATCTTGGGCTTATACTTGCCTCACGGACGAAATCCACACGCTGATTGGCTCAGTCCACCGGGATCACACACACTGACGAGCTCCTTTCTTCCTCCCTCAAACAGAGAAACAGTGAAGGAGAAGGAGAGAAAGAGAGCTGACGAGAGAGAGACGAGCTGGAGCGTGAGAGAGAGAGTGAGCTGAGAGACGATCGAGAGAAATGGGAGAGTTGGTGGGATATTTATACATAATTTGAGTCCAAATTACATTTAAGGCCAAATAGCTTATACAAATATCAGTTTAAGTCAAATGACGGTCCAACAAAAGCAAACGAACTCATTCGGATCCAAGACAGTTACGACAATCAACAAGCTCGACGAAATACACGCGCTGACGTCGAAATGACGCGAAACTGACAAGGTCAATCAAAAGCCAAAATTACGAAAAAGGGCTCGATCTACTTAGACCAAGTCAAACTCAACCCAACGATCTCTCTACGAGTCAAAACCAAAGGAAAACAAAATCTAAACACTCTTAGCGATAAAAACACACGCAATACGCACTAATCCGGATCAACTCGGGTCGGAGTATTACAACAAGGCTATGAAAAAAGCAATAGAAATTGTATTCCCTCATATACGATACCGGTGGTGCTTGTGGCACATTATGAAAAAACTACCAGAAAAATTGAGAGGGTTTAAACAGTATGAGTCAATTAAGTTTTGTATGCAAAATGTTGTTTATGATTCCTTGTCAAAAGAAGAATTTGAAGCAGGATGGGGTAGATTCATTGGGAAATATGCACTTGAAAGCAATGAATGGTTGCTTGGGTTGTATGAAAAGAGACATCGTTGGGTTTCTGCATTTGTCAAAGATATTTTTTGGGCAGGCATGTCAACAACTCAACGGAGTGAAAGCATGCACGCATTCTTTGATGGGTATGTCAATTCGAAGACAACTTTGAAACAATTCGTGGGGCAATATGAAAATGCTTTGGCTAAAAAGGTGGAAAATGAAAAAATAGAAGACTTCAATTCTTTCAAAGCATGCATCCCTTGCATTACTCATTATGAGATGGAGAAACAATTTCAAATTGCTTATACCACTGCAAAATTTAAAGAGTTCCAGAAGGAGTTAATAGGGAAGAATTATTGTCACTTGTCCTCGTGTAAAGAATATGTTGGCTTTATTGAATATGTTGTTAGTGAAGATGTATCATATGGAGAGACACACCGGCGTGCTAGTTTCAATGTCTGGTTTAACATGGATAACAATGAAGTTAATTGTAGTTGCCGATTGTTTCAGTTTAGAGGAACAACCTGCAGACATCAAATTGCGGTATTGATAGAAAGGGAGATTTATCGGGTGCCGGACAAGTACATCTTAAAAAGATGGAGTACAAGTGTCGAAAATAGGCATAGTAAGATTCACATCAGTTATGACAGCTGGTCTGTAAAACCTGAAGCACGTCGTAGTGATAAGATGTGCAATGCCTTCTATGAGGTTGCAAAGTTAGCATCAAAGTCTGAAGATAGGTGTATGAGAGTGATGGCACAGATACAGAATATGTATTCGGAACAGATGGAAGAAGATGAAGTGTTGGGCAATGATAATGTTTTAATCTCATGTGGGGATGGCACTGGAATTCCAATAGAGAACAGGACCATACTCGATCCAATTGTTGTTCGTCAAAAGGGGAGACCACCATGTAATAGGAAGAAGTCTAAAATTGAACAAGTTGTTAAAAAAAAAGAGAAGGAAAAAGTAAGGCAAAGAAAAAGACTATAGTTAAGGAGGGAGTTCTTGAAAAGGTAGTTAACATTCGCTAGTTAGTTTTAAGTTTCTATGATTTATTTTGGATACTTGCTAACTTTTGTTATTTCTTTCATGCAGGATGTTGATGGACTTGAAAATTTGCAATATAGAACCCCTATATTGGGAACAGAATCCAGTGTTGACTTAAATGTTAGAAATCCCATTTTTTATATTGCACAAAGGTTTTTAGTAGTTTTAATGTTATATTGACTGCAAATATATCGTGACTATGTAGGCATATGTTGGTGAACCAAATGTTGAGCAACCATATGTTGGCATTCAAATGCAACATCAAGTATGCACTTTGTCCTTTCCTTTCATGAAATTTAGTCAAATAGATATTACCATGAATTACTTCTCTCTATCTCACAGACATACTCTCTCTCTTTCTCTCTCTCTTTGTTTTTAAGGGTTATCATCATCCACCTTTGATGGCAAGTGGAGGTTTCGCATCTATGCATCATAATAGTTCCACCAGTATGCATCTTTATTTCCAATGACAGATGGAGAAAAAAAACACATCAGGAACTGTTTTGAAGAATGGAGATCTAAAGGCTTGCAACTGTGGGGATTTAAAGGCTTGCAACTATGGGGATTTAATGGCTCGCACTTGCTAATTTGATTTTATTTTTGTTTTGATCATTTCAGCACTAGTCTCAAATCAACTGTAACAAAGGGATCTGTTGTTGATTGAATGGTTACTGTTTCTATGTTGTTGAAGGCTTTATTTGTGTTTATCTGTAGTTGATGGTATTAGTTAGTTTCTCTTTGTGAATGATGAAATTCTTTGCATTCCTTTATATCCTAGTACAAGGTTAAATTTGGGGGAAGGAATCATATCAGGTATTGGCAGCAGGCTACTCTTAGTACAGAGTTAAATTGGGATTGCAACAAGCTGCTCTTAGTACAGAGTTCTTACACAGTAGTATTCCCATTCATTTGGATTGTTTACAGGTCCCTGTAACTGATTTGACTCTTGAAACCAGTTCATCTGTGCTTAAATTCCATTACAGCAAGGTATGGTTTACCAGTTCACCACTTCCCTTTCACTTTGAGTCTTTTAATGGTGATTCTTGAAACCCAGGTATTGGCATCAGGCTGCTCTTATTGCAAAGTTAAATTTGGATTGCAACAAGCAGCATTGGTTACAGGGACCTGTAACCAATTTGAGTTCTTACACAGTAGTATTCTCATTCATTTGGATTGTTTACAGGTCCCTGTAACCAATTTCACTCTTGAAACCAGTTCATCTGTACTTAAATTCAATTACAGAAAGGTATGGTTTACCAGTTCACCACTTCCCTTTCACTTTGGGTCTTTTAAACTCTAATTCATGCTCACTATGGGTCTTTTAAACTCTAATTCTTCCTCATATAGGTACCCAAAGTCAAGTGATTGGGATATAATGCTAGGAATGAATCTCTGGGGCACCATATACAACATGGTCTACATGTTTGGTTGACAGCACGGGAGTGGATTCGAGGTAGTCCAGTTCTGCACGCAGCATCCAGAAGCAGAAATCCACATGAACTATGGGTCTTTTAAACTCTAATTCTTCCTCATATAGGTACCCAAAGACAAGTGATTGGGATATAATGCTGGGAAATACAACGTGGTCTACATGTTTGGTTGACAGCACGGGAGTGGTTTCGAGGCAGTCCAGTTCTGCACGCAGCATTCAGAAGCAGAAATCCACATGAACTATGGGTCTTTTAAACTCTAATTCTTCCTCATATAGGTAACCAAAGACAAGTGGTTGGGATATAATGCTGGGAAATACAACGTGGTCTACATGTTTGGTTGACAGCACAGGAGTGGTTTCGAGGCAGTCCAGTTCTGTACGCAGCATCCAGAAGCAGAAATCCACATCAAGTGATCTTCCATATCAAATATATCTCAAGTGGAGAAAGTTACAGAAGAAACAAAAATCCACATGAGGGATAATCTTTTTATTTACTTTTTTATTTGGGTGTTAGCCTGGAATTTAGGTGACCCTAATTTTTAAAATATTTAGCAAATGTATCTTTATGCATATAGTGACAGTGTTAATGTTCAGACTGAACAGTTTTTTCGTCACTTACATATAATAACAGCGTTAAAGAGTGCATTCTGTTTCATCTCTTTTCTATCCAGTTTTATGCACCGTTTGTTTTATGCACTGTTTGGGTTTGAGAATGTTGAGAATTGCACACTATGTGGTTATTTAAACCTTTGATGCAATGAGCCAAATTGGATAGTGTTAATGTTCAGACTGAACAGTTTTTTCGTCACATACATATAACAACAGCGTTAAAGAGTGCATTCTGTTTCATCTCTTTTCTGTCCAGTTTTATGCACCGTTTGGGTTTGAGAATGTTGAGAATTGCACACTATGTGGTTATTTAGACCTTTGATGTAATGAGCCAAATTGGTTATGTGAGATGTCCCAATGTTTTCAGATCATCTAAAGTGACCTGTAGCGCCCAGTCTTTGGGCCCTTTGCATTCCAAGTGGATTGAGGCTGAGAAGTATTTATGCAACCCACTCTTAGGACAAGTCCCTGTAGAGTGCTTATTTGCCAAAGCATTGAGTGGAAAGTTATTTGGAAGGTTTTGTAACACTCCGATCCCCTTTGAGCCGGATTAGTGGCTCATTAATGTGTTGGATAGGTAGTTGAGTAACCTTTGACCTGAGATAGGTAATTCTAAGCCCTTTTTCGTAATTTTGCTTTTGCTTTGAGTGCATCATAATTGCATCATCTTGGTGTCAGCATGTGTATTTTGTTAAGCTCGTTATTTTCCGTAACTGTTTCAGACCCATTTGGAGTCAATTGGAGAAGTTGGACCCCCGTGTGACTCGATTTGTAAATAACCAAATTCCTTGGACTGTGTTTTAAACTTCCAAAAACTATATATATGAGTCAGGACCCAGGTGTCTTCTCCCTGCTGATTTTCGTTCGATACGTGCATGCAAGGAGAGCTCCACGTCTTCAGTCTCTCTTCTTCTCTTCTCTTCTCGTTCTTGGTTGGAGTTGGGATTTTGCACCCATCTTGATTTGGGTTTTTCCTCTTTCTCTTTCTTTGTCCTTGTTTGGGTAAGTGGGTTCTTCCTTTTTCTTCTCCAATTGTAACTCTCCTTCTCTGTTGCTGTGTCCTCATCTCATGCATGGGTTGTTTCTTTGATTTGCTTTGATTTTAGTTGATTTGGAGCTTGATTCAGTGGCTTGACAGAGTTTTGAGGCAAGTATAAGTACAGGATTGTTTAACACATATGGGTGTTTTGTTTGATTGCTTTGATTCATTCTTATTCTTTGTATAAAATGTTTTACAGCCAATTTCTAAGATGTTAGGATCAGATGAGCTTGTTTTGAGACATTTCTGTACCAAATTCCAGTTTCTGTACTCAACCCGAATTGGTTCTCTGTATTGTACGGCTAAGCCGTAACCTTGTACGGCTCACATTCCAGAGACCTGAAATTTTGAATTTTGTTCTACGGCTAGGCTACGGCTGAACCGTAATTTGTTCTACGGCTGAGCCGTAAGCTAGCCATGACCCAACCGTGACCCAGCCGTGAGATGTATCAGATCAGAGGTGGAAGATGACAGTTTAGCCGTGTTCTGAAGGGAACCACGGCTAAGCCGTAGGTCACCCATAGCCAAACCGTAAGACCTGTAAAATATGAATTAAACTTAGGATAATGGTGTGACTTTGTAGGACTTATATACATGGAACCATACACGTAAACTGGCCCAATGGATTCGTTGGATCGCATGAATAGTTTGTTAGGCTGTGACTTATTCATGTGAGCGTTGATTTACTGTTAAGCACCTCCCCATGGGTGTTGGTTTAAGGGACTTCGGTGCACGTGAGGATTACATTGCAACACTAGGATGGCAATGGTGCATCGAATAACTTAAAACTACATCAACATGCACGGTTAGTGACAGTGAACAACTAGATTAGGGTTGGCTTGTAATTGACCTTGGTTCCATCTTAATCTAAGATGCATTGCATATTGCTTACAGTTTTGCCCTCTGTTCTGTTAATCTATGTTCACGCATTTCGAGATTCTTTTGTTTTCGTCTTGTACATCTGTTTAGCCTTCGTTCTGTATTATGCTCTACGCTCAGTGCTTTGACTCAGTCTATGCTATGCTCTGTATATTTCTGGCTTTGTATATCTCTGATTTAGTTGGGTATTACTTGATGGCTCTGCCCAGAGATTAACACGTGAGGATAAGATCCGGTCTTTGTCATCGGTGAGTCCAAAGCGGATAATCTCCCTTATTTTGGATTTGATTTGATTGGTATTAGTCTGGCTCTACTCAGCCTCAGCCCTAGGATGCCCGACGGGGTTACCTCTGGCTTAGATCTCTGTATCTCTGTATCACTGCAGTGTCGCTTTGTCTTGGGACCCCGGAACCCAGGAAACCGAGACCCACTTGTACCCTGGCCCGGTCAGTGGTGTTCTCCTCTGCTCTGCTTTGCTCTGCTCTCTATTGGAGAGAATATGGTTAACGTAGTAGCCACTTAGTTCAGTATTTCTATGTTTTGGTTCACTTATCATGCTTTACTTCTACGCACGATTTGCTTAGCATACTAAGATGAAACTCTGTAACTTCTATTCTGTCATTATTCAACTTGATACTATGAGTGTTTCATCCCTGTTACTTGTATTTGCTGGATCGTTGTATTCATTTGTGTTGTCTGTGGTGTTGCAGGCGCAGATCCCTTGCCCGACTCCCCGGCGGTTGAGGAGGCTGCAGGGCCGAGTTTAGAGGCACCCTCCGGTTTGGCAGAGTGGGCCTGATCACCTCTGCCGAGTGCGTACATGCATATCATCAGTGGTCTAGTTGTTTGGTTTTGAGATTTTGTATTTTGGCACTTTGGACTTTGTACTCTGTATCATTTTGTATATCGCTATTTTGGCATGTACTCAGATTTGTATATGGTTTTAGAGTTTTATATATATCGTTGTCCTTTCCGTTCCGCATTTGTTTTGGCTTCCGCTATTTGCTTTGTTGCCTGCTATGATATGTACAGCTTCCGCGTACGCTTAGTCCGCACGTGTTAGATCCCTTGTGTGTGTGCATCTGGACTGGGTTTGGATGCACGTGCACGGGAGTACGTGTGTCATTGGTTTGGCTTTTCGCTAACCCCCGACTTCTGGGCTCGGGTTGTGACAGGTTTACCATGTCTACTCCACTGGCTTTCTTTAATACACCAGTTATACAAACTACGTATACCATAACTGATGAAGAAGATGTGCCACTTACAAGTCCTTAATACTTGCCGTTTTGTCTACTCTTATCCTTGAATCTGTAAAATGTAGCACTTACAGGTCCTTCAATTCTTTTCAATTTCTTCTTCTTTCAACAAGTTCTTCTAACGATTAAGGGGCCCTTACAAAGTGTTGGAAATTGTCATCAGTAGCATATTTAGATACATGTCTGTCAGTGACAGCTAGGGGGATGAACACGTTTGATCATGGTATTGAGGCAAAAATTAAATCCTGTCCCATATTCCTAACCCTTAATCTTCCTGGCTTCAAAGTAGATTAATATCAACAATATTTGTGATACAAATTGGCGTATCTATTGTATCTGCATGAAACTGCCCGAAGGCAACAAAAGTGTGAGAATTTGACATAACAAACACACTTGAACACTATCCAATTCAATATCCCGCTGCATACCTAAATTTGGGAGTAAATTTCATCCAACTTTTATGATATATCTATATCAACACTATCCAATTCCACTCCATCTATAAACAACCAAGACTAGGAACATCAACAACATATAAACACAAAAATTTCCATGTCGTTGCTGCATATTTTGAGCTTCTATACTCTCTCTTGAAAGTCGAAACTCCTACTTCAACTCTTCCTTCAACTCCTGCTTCATTTCTCTAAGTGTTACTTTCATTTCTTCCATTCTAATGTCATCTTCTCCACGTGTTGAGCCTCGATTTGGAATATGTTCAGAAACAACTTCATCAATCCAAATCAACAGCCCACAGCCTCTTTCTCCCTAAAAACATCATCATTTGAAATGCAGAATTGAATATTTGAGTGAACATTAAATATATTTATTAAAATGAAATATATAAACACTAACATGTAAATTTGGGCATTTCCAAAATTTTCGTCCAGGATTAGAGGTTGTACGAGAAGTCTTGAGAACCATATACCCATATCCACATGGGCACTTTGGAGCCCATTCTAAGTTCCGTGATGAATACGATGTTGACCTTCCTAGAAATTCTTGACCTAAGGACTCAGACGAAGCAAATAAAATAAATTTGCAGAATTTATATATGAGAAATATCAAATAAATTGTGGATCACATACTTGAAGAAGACATTTTTAAAGCAGTTGCTGTAGTGTTTAAATGTGGATTTCTTGGTACAAGGACAACCTACAAATTGAAGGCAAATACTTTTAGCAGAGGTCATCAGCAAATATGGGGATTAGATACATTAACGTGGTTCAAGAGAAGATGATTCCTCCATTGATTTAAAATTCTAGACAATGGTAAGAGAGAAGAATTCAACCTCACTGCTCAACTCCTTATGAAGCTACCAATTACATAGAAGAAAATTTCCATGAAAATTTGTAGGACTGTCATTCAAATTCTTCAATCTCTCGTCACCTTTGCCACCAGACAAATATTCTATTGACTGTATATTTTTAAAAAAATAAAAACCAACTTATTGTAGCTTATCAATCTATGCAAGACTTTGATAAACTCCAAAGGATTCAAATAATTCTCAGTCAGTAGAAACGTTTTTTCTTTCCAACTCAAGATCAGACAGAAAAAAAAAAACAAAAAGATTAGACCTAAAAAAAAATTAGTTGATGCCACCAATGCCACCGGTGAGGCATAAAAAAATAAAATATATAAAAAAAACTAAGAGGGAAAGAGTGAGTTCAGGGGCAGATGTCTGGATTCGGCTCTAGATGCCATTACAAAGCTCTAGATTGATGGCTTTGATGCCACCGGTGAGGCATATAAAAAATTAAAAAAAAAACAAAAAGAAAAAAAAGGGAAAGAGGGGAAGACTCGAGTCAGGGGCAGAGATGTCTGGATTGAGCTTTGGATGCAATGATAAAGCTCTACATTGATGACTAGTTTGCCATTGACGAAGAGGAGGATGCCATGGCAGAGCTCTCCACTCCAGATAGACACCATTCCAACCCATCCCCTCCCCGAACCCTAATCCCTATTAATCGAATCCCAAGTTGAGAAGATGAGGTCACCTTAAGGGCAAGGACGACTGGAAGGCAGCAATCACCGGTTGGACAGCAGCGACGATCGAAGCGCAGCAACGAAAGAGATGAGGGAAAGAAAGGGGAAAGAGATGAGAGGATGAGGGAAACAACAGCCCTGTGGGACGTTGTTGGCCTGGAGGGTAAGGACGAAAGGAGGGCAGCGATCACCGGTTGGATGGTAGGGATGACCGAAGTGCAGCAGCGAAAGATAAAGGGGAAAGAGATGAGGGGATGAGGGAAAGAAATCGCAGTGGCCTCTTCTGCTTCATTTCTTTTTGTTTTTTCAGCCCCAGGCGATGTGAAGTTGGCGGGCACCCTGAAATTTCATCGGGTTGGTTGTGTGATCTGGCGTCCCACATGGGATAGTTGTGGAGCGGTGGACAATGGGTTTGGGCTGAGCTGGCACTCCACATTGGACAGTTGTGGAGTGGGTTGTGGAACCGGGTGTGCAGCTAGCATTACTGTTTTCTCCTGCACTCCATTAATGTCAGTGCCGGTCATCAGTGGGGGAGTGAGTGCAGGGGGTTTCAAACATTTGGGTCGGTCCAAATGAGTGCTGCACTGGAGAAAACTATTCCTAATTTAACTAATGCCCTTGTTATCATCAGAGCTTTATTCCAGGCCGACCAACCGCCC
Source organism: Sextonia rubra (assembly GCA_037013555.1). NCBI lineage: Eukaryota > Viridiplantae > Streptophyta > Magnoliopsida > Laurales > Lauraceae > Sextonia > Sextonia rubra. The sequence continues at coordinate 3,881,555 of JASUAD010000027.1, forward strand.
CACTCATCTCCTCTTTAGTAAAGTTTCCTTTTTATTTATTTCCTCCAGAGACTATTATTTGAGCAATGTCTACGTTGTAAGAAGAGCCGTGGATCAAAACCAACCTCTGTAAAAAAAGTGTGACAGGAGAGAGTTATCATATATGGGGCACTGGTTTGGTAAAATTCAGAGAATTCCTGTAATGAAAATTCATAAATTCTCCAAATGTTATTTTAGTAGGTTTTTCAATTCTCCCAACACGATGCCCATGCCCCCCAACCCACCAGAGAACTTGGAGAATTTGAAAAGCAAAATTGATTTTAAGGTTTAGTTTTTGAAATTCCACTAAACAAAATAAAGATTTACAAAAATTTCACATAGCAAGCAACCAATAGTGATGTCAGAAATTCCCAACAGGCTGCCTTTCAAAAAAGAACTAGAAAAAATTTCCCAACACACTGAATTCCCATTGGAAAGTCCTGCAAACAAACAACCCCTTAGATTCTCATGGGATCTCACATATATAGGTGGAGAATAAGTTGTAAGTACCACTACAATCTGAACAGAGAGGTAAGGGTGCTCATGGGCAGAGTCCAACCCCACTGCACACCAATGGACCAGATTTGGGCTGTGTTTTCAGGTTCATGAAGCTGGGCAGAAGCCTATCTAACATGCACGCGTCGTATAAGGCACTTCGTTTTACACTAGGAGGCACATACATTTTTCTGGGCTGGCCCTGAACCTTACTTCCAGTGTGGGCTTGATCCGGAATGAATATTAGGCCCGAAAATTAAATGGGCTGATATCAGACAAGCTTTGGCCGGGCTCTTAAAACACCCCCACTTAAGGCCTTATTCATTCAGGCCAGATGCAACTCATAGGAGTGCAGGGTATCCAATGGTCTACCTTGATCAAAGGGAAGCCCAGATATGCCACTTTCACTCACCTGGGTCACAAGGTCACACAACTCAAAGTTCCATAGCTTGTTAATGTTAAAAAATAAGGCATCTGCCATAAGAAATACTCTGAAAGCAAAAAGTGAAATGGCAATTGGTAGCGGTAGGCCTTCCACATTTACTTGAAGCATACAACTGATAGCTACTGTCAATGATGCTTCCTGCAAAACTTCGCCCTTCGTTAATCAAACATGGAGTAACCTCAAATAGAAAGATCATTATATTTAGCTCGTCCAACCCATGAAATGTCCAAAGGGTGAGTTGGCCTTCTTTTGCCAGCAGCTAATATCAGCAGTAGGTGATAAAGCTAACCTTAAAGCAATAGTACCCAGGAATGTTGTAAAAGAAAGCATACCTGGACCCAAGAATAGTGTGGACCAAAAAGCAGACAAACAAAAACAAATGGAAAAAGAAAAACAGCAGTTGAGGAACTGTTCAGTCCTTTGCAGGTAGAAAAATGTATGTTTTTTACCCAAAATCTTTAACTTATATGTTTTTTTACCCAAAATCTTAAACTTCACACATAGTAACAGATGGAAGGTGACAGGTTCAACAGACGACTGTGAAGTCAGATGTAATTTTGGACAGTAGCTCATTCGTAGTGGGACCTACCAGGTGATAAAAGAGTTGCTGAAAAATAAAAAATCATCCTCTTTACCACAATTTTTTTTAACCACATGTTCATCATGATCAGTTTCAGACAAATATTTTTAAAATCTAATTTCTGTCGAGCAAGCATGAATGCAAGCAGTGTCAAGTTCAAAAGAAATGAGGAGGAAAAGAATCTGACGACAATCCTCTTTGATGGTTGTATTAACTGGAAATGAAAAGAATTTTACAACAGACATACAGACTATAGTTTACAGACATTTTTAACAAACAAAATAACAAGGTGGCACCCTCCAGTACAAAAATAAGTGTACCTCACAACTTGATTTGGGATCTTAACCCTCCTCTCTTACAAAGGTTCTGAGAACAAGGTATGACTTCTGAACATCCTATGATCTCTTGTCACAGGCAGTTAGCAGAAACATGAATACGCCAAATGGTTCTTCTTAGAGACGTAATGTGAGATAAAATCAGGAGCAGAAGCTGAAGGACCTGATATTTGAGCAGGAATGAGTATTTGGTTCCTGCCAGTAGCTATTCTTTTCCCCGCAACATTTGCATAAAACAATCCAGATATGGCAGGTACAAAAACATCACTCTGGAAGCAGATGTAGAAGTCAAGGGTCTTCTCTAATTCTGAGTTTCCTGAGTCGAGGAACTTATCCTTTTTATCAAAAGGCAGTATGTCTTCCTGCAACAGTTTCGATCAGTGAACTATTATTAGCAATATCATATGATTCTTTACCAAAGATCAAGACGTTTAAATCATTTTAAGAGAAAAAAAAAGCATTTATCACTCGATAGAAACAAGTTAGTAAGTGTTTCCCACTTTTTAGAAATGCAGAACATTTACCCAGTAAGCCCCATTATACATGAATTGTAACACAAAGCATGTTCCCCAACGAAAATTTTATATTATTTGATTAGTAGCACAATGGATTACTTACCAAACTTTCAGCATTCAACAGGAATTTCATCCAGCAGTTGTATAGCAAAACTTTGGTACCATGACACATTCATAATGGGGTCTGCTGGATGAGTGGTCTGGATTGCTACAATACGGGGTTGGCCTTTTCTTTTACCAGCTTAGATTTAAAAATAAAAAAGACCATTTTCTGTTTGGCTGAAAATCAACATTAACAGGGCTATAGAAATGGAAAAATGCTTCTAACCTTTGTATAAGTTTTCGGGAAGAGGCCTTTTAGAGCATTGAGACTTTCATCCCACCTAGATTGAGTCAGATAGATGGTTGTATCCTTGTCAAAACCAAGTTTCCTCAAGAATTCACCAACCTCCTGTGCATTGTAACAAGTTTTACTACCAGCATTTTCACCTTCTTTGCAACCCTTCTTTTGCAATATATCAACCCGCAGGTCAACTGCAATGAACCGGCCTTCCGATCTGCGACTAAGTGTCCGAAGTCTCTCAATCATCGAGTTCACCACCTCATGAATCTCAGGTTGCAATTCAAGGGTGGCAAACATGGCCAAGCATGCAACAGAATCCATCTCTTTCTGTGTTTCCCTTATTCTCATATTCACAGAAGGGAAGAAAGTTGCCACTCGTAAAATTCTTTTGTTAGTGAATTTTGATTCAATGTTTTCAGCAATGTAGTCTGCCGTCACCCTATTAGGAACCCTCACAATTGCAGGCTTTTTTGATGTGATCTCATTGGGCTGCTCCCGCGCTACATTGACAATGCCATCCAGGCTCTTCACAAACTTCTCAACATCATAAACTTCCTGAAAACTCCTGTTAGATTTGCAATACTTTAATCTTATGATTACAACTGAAAGAAATGCATGTCCAAGGCAAGCTGCATTGACACTTCACATGCAAAACATTGTTACAAAAACTTTAAAATATATATATATATATGAGGAAAACGGTTGTCTCAGGACAATCCTTCACAAACTTTTATGGGCCATAGGCTTGCAAAGGCAATTGAAAGGTCTATGATCTCCATTTTTTGCAGACATCTAGATCACATGATTCAATTTCATCCACAACAAACCACCCCAGCAAAACCACCACTCCTGATCAAGACTGTGTTCTATGGCAACACAAGTGAACCCCATGAATTTTTTTAGATGTTGATTTTTGAGAACCCAGTATCTCAATCATTTCAGATCCTTTTGATCTCAGATTTGGTGGGCTTCTATCCCCTATCCCCCCCTCTTTCAGGTGGGTCACACATAATACAAATACGTAATGGGGATTTGGATCCTCTGCAGTTTATGATGAAGCGAATAGAGAATGGATCCTCTCCATTCCGTCTGCCAAAATATTAAGTGGCGCCCACCTAAAACTAAACTGCTCAAAAGGCATATTCTGCATATGCATTAGCAGTATGCCTAATTTCACTCCAACTAGAGTTTGTCCCAAGTTAGATAGGCCATGTATGATACAAGTGATTACAACTGAATAATCAAAAGTTTTAATCATGTGTTGAACATGCAATCAATCTTTGAACAGGGCCCAACAGCCATTGCAGCTAAATTTTGACCAATGCAAAAACAAAACATTCTATTGAGTGTTTTGGTTTAAGAAGGTAGGCCCCACTTGATTTTGGAGGGGCAGAATGCAGAGATCATCTACATTTTGAGATGTGGTGCATTTGCACTCAAGTTGTGTGGTCCAGCTTTTGTCACCATCAACATCTGATCTGTCAATTATTAGCAACATGCATAAAAGATGATGAATTTATCATGTTCACTTTTGCCTTTTGGTACTCTTCAAAAATCTGAACACCCCACCACCAGATCCCACCCCCACCATCCCAACCGAACCTAATTATGAAAACGCGAATTGCTTGAGCCTGCCATCAGGTTGTAGAAACCAGATGCAGGTAAGTAATGGGTTAAAAGTGTTGAGTTGACTGGTTGGGTTAGGGCCGGTTAAGAGTTTGTTGAGTGCAACCCAACCTGAATTGCACCCATAGTCTGTAGTGTATTCCAGAAATCTAGATGAATAGGAGGACATCTCCTTTCTAATGTTCTAATACCAAGAAAAATCTCCCCAGAATCCAGGAAATAAGGAACCTCTACAGAAGATGCTAACTAAATTGTAATTTGCTATTGTTTGTAAATTATCCAGAATCAATATCTGTATCAACGTGATACGGAACCAATATCCTAAGCATATATAAATATCTTAGTAAGGCAAACCTCTTGTCGCCAGGATTGCTTCCCCTGATGTCAGGAATTACAAGTGTGGCCCCAAGGTACTTAGCAATCACAACTGCATCTGCAACCTGACAATTAAATAAAAAAATAAACAAGAGGACTTTGGAAGAAAACAAAAAATGAAATCTTATTCCTATGAAGGCCCTTGTCTCAAAGGTTGTGAACAACCTTATCATAAAAAATAGAACTAAGGTCTGTTAAGCATGCCATTGAAGTGCATGGGTGGTAAATTTTCTTAGAAAATGGTTCTCCACTCATTTCCTAGTTAAAAATGGATCCAAGCATATGAGAAAAATGTGGGTGGTTAAACAAGTTTTGTTTTTCTAAAGAAATTTTTTTAGGAAAAAAAAAAAGAAAAAGAAAAAGAAAAAGAAAAAGAATTGCACCAAATAAAAGAAAAGTCCCCTTCTAAATCATTTCCTTTCCCTAAAGCCACATTTGTGTAACTCCGAGGATTTTGCTATGTGCAACACTTTTCCATGTGGAAAGGGAAAACTTCTGAATTAAATTTCCTCGATTACACAGAATTGAAAGAATACACTTTTCTATTGGTTGGAGAGGGGGTTTGGTTAAAACTTTTTTCCGTACCCACACATAAAAACATTTCTGTGGAGCACAAAAAATCATAGCATTATACAAACAAGACCTCAAGGAAATGCCCAACAATGTCATTAGTGTAGTAGACATGGGAAAGAGTAATCCTCACTAAAAATCCAAGTTGTAGTCGAGAACAAAAATGGAAAAAAGGCCCTTTGTGTGAACAGTAAGCCCTGCTCTTCTTTTTTACCACAAGAATGCCACTATTAGTGACTCATTTCATGAAGCCCCAACATCTACTAAAACTAGGGATGTCAACAGATGTGCAATTACTTGGTTCCCTTTTAAGGAGAACCCAAACCAAAAAAATCCAGACATGACCCCTTCTTGGGATTTGATTGATATAAAGTATATTGTTTGCTGCAACTCTAATGCCTAGGCATTTTAATTGCAATGGTTAGCCTTTACATGGTATTAGAGCCACCATAAGTCCTAGGTTCAAATCCATGTTGCCCCGTCTTTGGTATTTATGTTGCAGGCGTAGGTACATAAGGCAAAAGGCCCCATGCCGCATATGCTTCAAGTTCGGGTGATGCAGTATTGACCTCAATGGCCACATGTGTAGGGCCCTCTTCATTTTAGGAATTTACTTTTATATCATGAGAATGATGCAGTATTGACCTCAATGACCACATGTGTAAAGCCCTCTTAGCCATGATGCACGGATACTTCAAAATGGGAAACGTATCATGTCGTATCATATCTGATACTTCACTTTTAACATGTAAAATCCGTGTCCTTGCCGTATCCACGGTGTGTCCTTATCAAATCCATGCCGTATTTGAGCATCATAGCCTCTTAGTTTTAGGAATTTATTTTTATATCATTAATTTTTTTTAAATATCCTAATTAGGATTAGGTTTCCAATATATTTAGTTTCTATTATTAGATTAGGTTTTTTTAGGCCTTAAGTTTGCTTTCTTATTTATATGGGCATTGTAATAGATTATTTTTAGACTGGGATTGATTAATAGATTTGTACGTTTTATCTCGAGAGGTGCATCTTCATGTGTTGAAGTTTTCTTAATGATTCGAAGTGTTTTTGGACATATGCTTCGGCACCTCTACGTAAGCCCTAACCCTATGGCCTGCATCAGTTTAATATCAGAATCAATACTTGAATAGATTGGCTTGTTACCCCTATCTATCACATCATTATCAACCCTCACCCCTACCGATCCAAAAGCCATCTCTGATCCTTTGCCACCATTATCCACCCCAAGCATCCCAATCCAACACCAAAACCTCCATTCGAACACCCATCACTTTCCAAAACCAATAGCACCCAACCCCATTCCAAAAAAAAAACCCTTCCCAAAACCCCAACCAACGAAAAAAAAAAAAGGAGAGAAGAAGAAGCAAAGAAAGGAGGATCTATGCTCAGAAGGCATACCTGACACCCTACAGATTCGTACTTCATCGTTGCCGCCAAGCAAGCCGTGCCACCAGCGCACGATCACCACTACCGAAGCCCCATCATTGGCGTCATCCACTTCTCCACAAGGAAAGAAAATCCGCCTCCATTATTGCTGCAAGCCCATCGTCGATGCCGCTCACCATTGCCGCAACATTGCTGTCGCTCATTGGCTACATCTGCATCCTCGCAATCTCACCTCGCCAGCGTAGTCTTCGCCATCACCTTCTTTTCCTTCCTCTCAACAAAAACGAAAAGGGTTTTATCTTTTCTGAGCCCTTTCTCTCTTCTTATTACTAAGGACGAGAAGAAAAGATTTTGGGTCAAATACTGATTTGGACTTGATTCTTACTTGACTTACATTCCAAGCCCACTATTAAAGAACCTAGCCAAAAAAAAAAAAAACCTACAATAGCTTGAATCAACTAACCCAAGTGCAACAAGGCCCAGAAGCATCTCCCCGTTACCATTGGCCTAACTTCCGTAACTACGCAGTCAAACAGCTTTGACTTCATCGATGGCTAGCATCATTTTTGAGATTGTGAGTTCATCCGATGTTAGATTTCAGATCCATCTTCGCCATCATGTTTATAAAGTACAGATCTACACATCATGTTCGTCCATTCTTTGATTCACAATTAAATTCCATGCTACCACAATCTTCAACATACTTCAAAGATACAAATATGACGAAAAATATGGCTCATGGTATTTTGAAAATCAAGTCTATTTTCGGTCATTTCTTAATTTGAAACAAGGAGATATGTCTGTCCTTGATTACGGTGATATGTTTTCAAGGCTCCAAGACAAGTGTGGATTTGAAGATGAGGAAGAACATGACCTGCTTAGTTTCATCAGAGGTTTGAGACTAGAAATAGTAGAGAAAATGAATGATTGCAAGAACATCCATGAAGCATATTTGGAAGCAATTCGTGTGGAATGGATACTTAAAAGGTATCATCTGGTGAAAGTTACGCCTTGGGTAAAAGAGTCACCGCAAATAACGGAAGACACTGTTTAGGAACCAATGAAAGTGGATATGCAGATCAAAAAGCCAGAGCCAGAGCCAAAGGCAGAAGCTACCACATCTATACTTGGCCTTGAACTTTCTCCTATGAATAATGATGATCAAGGAGTGCAAACACCAAAAAAAGATGAACAAGTTGTTAAAATTCTCCAAATAAATTCTCAAATTGATTGTGTATTTGGTAATCAACAATGGAAACTGGAAAATGAAGAATTGTTAGTCAAACATTGTGATTTGATAGTACAACTTTTCGACATGGTGTGCTTAAGGGTTCAATCTCACATCCGCACCACCTCAGGCCATTCAATGCAATTATACATGGAAGTGTGCACAGAAGCTGCGAATCAATCAACAAAGCAAAAGTTTGTCCGATTAATCTTTGACCCAGGTGGACATTTACAGAACTAGAGGTCAAGTTCTTTTCAAGCCAGATAAAATGATGCAGTATTGACCTCAATGGCCACAGGTATAGGGCCCTCTTAGTTTCAGGAATTTATTTTGATATCATAAGAAGGATACAGTATTGAACTCAATGGCCACATGTGCAAGGCCCTCTTAGTTTTAGGAATTTATTTTTATATCATTAAAAAAAAAAGGGCGGCCCAGTGCATGACGCTCCCGCATAGCGGGGTTTGGGGAGGGCAAGATGTACGCAGCCTTACCTTTATTTTGAAGAGGCTGTTCCCGTAACTTGTACCCGCGTCCTCCAAGACGCTACCGGTAAGCCTTTACCGTTGGGCCAACAATATATTTAGTTTCTATTATTAGATTAGGTTTTTTAGGAGTTAAGTTCGCTTTTTTATTTATATGGGCATTGTAATAGATTATTTTCATACTTAATTGATTAATAGAATTTAGTTTTATCCCTAAGAAGTGCATCATCGTGTGTTGAAATCTTCTTGACGATTCGAAGAGTCTTTGAACACGTGTTCTGGCTCCTCTATTCAAGCCCTAACCCTAGGGCCTGCATCACTGGCGATGTCCCAGCCAAAGGGGGGTGTTAAGTACATTATTTGCTACAACTCTAATGCCAAGGCATTTTGGTTGCAATGGTTAGCAACTCTTGACAATTGATAATCATGTCCGGATACAACTGGGGTGCCCACCTAAATACCCATATACTAAAGTGATATATAAAACATACTGTAGAATGGCCTTTTTCTCCTGGGTGATGTAGGCCATGGAATCATGAGCGAGAGCCCGGTGGGAACAGCCTGAGGGCTGGAACCAATTCCAATCTACTGTGAAATTTCCGATCCAGGGATCTATTAAGATTGAGATACCATATAAAATCAAGAACAAAAAGTCCCTCAATCTGACGTCCAAGTGTAGGGCTACCACAGACAAGGATCAAATTGGGTCCAGTGACCATACTAGGGGGCCATTTCAAAGGAGGGATCACAAAGGGACCAGCAGTGCAACCCACAGAGGTGTCACTCTCCTAGAAGATCAAATCCATATTATAATACATTTATATATTGATCTAGGCCTGGAGTTGGGATGGGTCAATGTCCAAGTCCACAATGGATCCAACCTTTTTGCACCCCTAATAAAAAAGGCATTGTGTATGGTAATTAGATAAATGATCGGATTGGCCAGTGGGCTATCATGTCGATGACCAGAAATATACATATTCGAGGTGACCAAACTTTATTACTCATCTGAACAATGGTCTGCAAACTACGCCAAAAATGTATAAAAATAATAATAAAAAAAGAAGCTTTCCACAGTTTACAAGAAACTCACAAAGTTGGATGGTTAGGATGGTTTTGTCAATGCCACCAAACACAGGCCATCCACATGTCACCCATAACAACAAATGCCCTGACGTTTTTGTAATTCTCCACAATGGTATTGTGTATTGACAGATGCATCTACACTACTCTGAATCTACTAACAGCATTCTATTCAGCAGGTCTATTGGTGTAACCAAAAATATCAACTTACAAGAAAAATACAGAAATATGAATCATTGATCAAAACATGGACGACCACTTCCTTATTAGTTACCAAGATGTAAATTTTATATACAGGAAAATAAAAAAAAAATCAACAAGCTCCGATTCAAGCAAACAGCCACATATTGGATCATGAGGTTTTGACTGCCAAAGGAAGCCCAATCAAAAAGAATCAAAGTGAAACTAGCTTACCTGGGAGATATGGTACTCGGGACCACTTGACAATGAAAACGTGACGAAGCCTTTTGGTTCCTCTGCCCCTTCTGCAGTCCAAAAAACCACAAATGGGACAAAGAAGAATTGTCATAAATATTACAAGAATTCTTTTATTCTCGATTCCCTAGCACTGAAGCAGAACTTACTTGATTTTGGCCTGGTCCAACAAGGTTTCAGCATTCGGTCGTCCTCCTTCCAAGGCCCTTTACTCAACCTCGAAAGTGTGGCTAGACCTTTTTCTTCAACCTTCATATCATCAAAAGAAATATCTGATGTCTTCGGAATGCTCACCTTCAAGGAAAGATGAAAATCCCCTCTTAGGGAGCACTCAGAAGAAATTCACTCATAAAAAATTCAGAAGTTGACCGTTTTTTAGAATAAGTCAGCTTAAGCAAGAACCACTCCATGACCTACAGAAGGAAGTCATAAAGGAAAACCGAAATAGCCCCATAATAGAAGTAATATGGGTTTATATGGCATGATGACCATTCTTATAAGCTACATAAATTAATGACTCATATCATCAACCAGAAGAAGCATTCGCCTCCCATTATGGAACATGTTAAAAATCACATCATGATGAGCAGGTTGAAGATTATACAAAAGTAAAACTGGGTCAAAAACGAAGAGCAGATATATTTTTGGCCTTCAAATAGTTATGAGGGAACCAACGTCATACCAAAGCAACGAATACAATCCAAGAAAGCCTAACGAGAATGATCCAAAGGCCTCCTTCCATGTACCAAAGCACCGTCACTGAAGAAAAGGATTTCAGTTTTCATGCCACATCAGGCCCAGGATCACTCCTATCATTGATTCTGTTAAAGCAAAAAAAGAAATTATGTATGTGGTTTCCAGTACAAATCTTGCTGCAACCACATTCTTTAGCTTTAAACTGTGTCCGTAAGCCACATAAGCTTGAGTCAAATAAGCTTACAATATCAGATGAAGGAATGAATCGAATAACACAAGACTGATACATTAAGGCCCTTTGCTACCCCCTCATAGATCCTTCAAAATAGGTCACATATGTATATCATATTGTGTCCAATATTTCATTTGTGTAAAAGCAACTAAAATCTATCTCCCTATTATATCCCTGGTGTTTCATCGCCGTTCCATCCCATATCTCAGTATATCACAACTACCAAAACTATCCAAGAACAGGGCATAAAACAACAATTTAAATCTAGGTGTAAAAGACTACCTATGTTGCCCCTTCTCGGGTACCAACATTAGATAATTAAACAGAAGCACTGATTTCCTGCCACCCCACTCCACCCACTCCATAATTCAATTAGATAAACTATTTCAGTTTACATTAAGAGCTCATTAAAGCCTATATCTCCATAGATTATTATCATAAAGAACAAAAATAGCAATTCCTGTTGGGACAAGGCTTCGATGTTGGTGGTGACTCTTTGGGGCACCCACGGCACATAAGAGATGGGGAAAAAGAAATCAGATTCTGAATTGTGTCATATTGCCCCCTGATTCTCTGATTTAATCATGTCAATGTAATTCAATAAAAAAAACTTGCCCAATGTCCCCATGAGAGCCAAAAATTCTAATCAATACAAAAGAGCTTCCAGAAATCAGTAGTGGGGCAGAGGAAATGACCACAATATCAATCAACTCAGATCTAAAGGTATGCAAGTGTTAGCACATAACCAAGGAACTGATCCAAGAGAATCATCGCCACTACCTGTCTCTGAAAGGCGCTGACAGCTGATTTAGAGACCAAACCTAATTCCCACCTATGGTGCTCCAGAGTTTTGAATTAACATCCAGTATACTGAAATGTGAACCAACCACCACTTGGGAATTGGGAAACTTTTAAATCAGCCCTCCCCTGCTCCTAATCTACAATCTACACTCATCCAATCTACTCCATCAAAAAACATACTAACCCAACAACTGTACTTTAAATTTTGAGAGGCATAGGACAGTACGACAAGTATAGAGCATCACAACCCCCCCCCCCCCCCCTCCAAATCGTTTCGTTTCTCAAGTGGATATCAATATTTTCAATAGGGAAGAGGAGTGTGGGCCCCACTTGTGATTCCCCATTCCCTCCCACTCACTACAGGAATTGCCATCAGACCCAATTCCACACTCATCAGGAGAATGTCCTCACCATTGGATTTCAACCCATCCATGAATTCTCTATCCACAGTTCATTCTGTGTTCCAATATCTCCATAAACCCAAACCTTCAAATCAGAGACTGGTGGGTCCCCCATCCAAGCAAAGCCCTTTACACCAATGCCTGCATTCACATTTGGGTGTCCCGAAAATCGCTCCTTTTTCAAAAAACACTCATCGGCCTGTCCTCGGAAACCGCTTTTGGCGGCAAAAACCGTTACAATAACTGATTTTTCCCCGCCAATTGCGATTTCAGTTAGCGGAGACATCCAAACGCGAATTGCGGAGTTTGGGATCTGAAAAACAGTTGGTCTGCACAAGTCTCAAGTAGCAAATGAGTGAGCGAGTGATTGCTGACCTGAATGGGATCGAAGTGGTCTTCTTTGATCATGTTCCCGAGCAATACGAACATTGCCAGCGTAAGAAACGCGCCCAATACCTGCTTCGGGTCGACCGCCATTTTCGTGATCTGGGAAGAAAAACCAGGAGCGCGAAAGATCGCAATCGCAATTAGATCTCAATGAGAGACCATGCCCCAGAATCCCCTTTTAAAACCCTAGATTTCTAGAGAGAGAAAGAGAAGAGAGAGAGAGAGAGAGAGAGACTGTCATTGGTGCTGGCAGTTTGTGGCACACACGAAGTAGGAAAACGATGCCTCTCCTCCCATTGGCCTCCCCCTCCCCCACCCCAATGGGGCCCATGGGGGATATTTGGTGATGCTTGTAGCGGGGCCCACTTACCCAACATCTGAACAGATGAATATCCTCAAATTGCATGGTGATGCTTGTAGTGGGGTCCACTTATCTAAAACAGCCTAACACCCACGGCTGAGTTGTGTTGGCACTTCCGGTGGATCATCTCTTTGGGTCTCCAAGTTGATAGCATCATAGTAATAGTAACGCAAAAAGAGGACTCCCAATAATTATATAAATCTCAAATTAAATTTTTATAGAAAAAATTACGTGTCTTACATTTGGGCAACATTTGAATATATTCTATTTGAGTGAAATCTAGTAGGACCCTGATATCAAGGGGTCATGATTTATTGATAGGACTCTTATCTCTTTATTGTCTGAATTGGGACACCACCTTGTAAACCTACTAGGGAGAAAATTTCACTTTCATACAATTATGTATTTATTTTTCTTTCAAGACCATGGAGTGTGAAATGGGGATATGGGATCCATGAAAATTTTCAATGGGTTGAATTCAAAATTTAAGGCCCGTGGAAGTTTATTAAAAAAAAAAAGAAGTGATGATGGGATTTGATACTATGATCTCTCTTTGGAGGAAATGATATCTGTTCCTTTTTTAGACTTGAAGTGTGTAACCATTATGCACTTAAAGTTGTATACAAATGGGCTCATTTATGCCATTTTTACGCTTAAATATATTGATGACATGTGCTGTGTAAATGGGTGCAGCAAGATATGGTAATGTGTAAAATTATTTTTTTTTTTTTTATGAAGGGTATCCCTAGATCAAAACTATGAGTGCAAACAACACCATCCCTTATATTTTGGGTCCATTTATTCTTCTGCCTTGAGAGTTTGTGGCTGCATCTACATTCCCTCCCAGAAATGTCTTTATCTCACACAAGTTGAGGCAAAAAAATGGCCACCAAATTGGTGAAATGTGACTTGTCGGGTGGAATGCCTGTCGAAATAGATGCATAGTTGTTTTCGCTTGCAACAATGATACTAGTCATTTTAGGAAGATGCAATTCACCCAAGAAAGCATCATTTTCATGACCGCTGTCATTAATGTAGAAGAAAGGCACATTGGCAAAGCCAATTCAGTGCAAAAGGGAATTAAGTACGGAAAGAGGTGATTATCCTAAAGAAATCATCATTGTCTTGACCAGTCACATTAATTACTTGAGAGGAGGATGTTGTGGCACACGAGGAGAAGGGACTAAAAAACAGCGTATAACATGCAACCACCTGAAAGTTCAGAGGCTTTGGGTGCGTGCGACACCATACAGAGTTGAGAGGTGGCCCACTAGTAATGGGCCTGAATTCTGAATGATCATTGCTTTCGATTGATAGACTTGATCAACGCGGCCGTTGCCATGTATGATTTTGTCTTTTAAGCTTCTTGTTAACAGTTGACCAGTGAAGGGACGCTTGGCATGATGATCATGCCTGTTAATCATAGCCCAATAGGCATCCACTTTTGCTTATCATAAAGCTTAGGGCAGCCCAACCTTGCAGGCCTCAATGCCAAGATCAACCTCAAACTGTCCTTTTAAAAGGTCAAATAATAATAATAATTACTAGGATGTACTAGGATAAGGCTCAGGTTTAGAAGAAAACAATGAATAGTTATTGAATGGTGAAGTAAGCAACTAGTAAAGATCTTAGCCGCTCAATTGGGCAGAGCTTTGATGCAATTATAGGCTTCAAAATTGAAGCTCTAGGATAGTCCTCCTACTAAATGGGCCTTGATTCCTATGTCTGTCCTAAACCACGGGCCAAAAATTCGTTATCAACCCAACTCAGAAGGGCAAGAGCCATGAAAGTGGATGAAGAAGCATTCGATGCTCTCCTAGATACATAGTATCTATCCTTGTTGATTTGGTGATAATTTTTTACTAGTCGTGACCTGTAAGGCTGAATATCAGTAGTTGTTGATTAGGTGTTGACTATTTGGAGTGTGACTTCTCAACTCTCTTGCTGATTGTTTGTTTGGGACAGGTCTTATCTATGTTTTGAAAATTTATTTCTGCCATCTCCTAATCAGAAAACAGAGTTATAACAGAAAAGTGATCATCAGTGGAACATGTGATGTGATGAAATGTTAACCATATATCTGGTAGGCTCCACCATGGTGGTCTATCACTGCCCAACCAAGCTGTTCAGAAGTTCAATCCTTGGTTTTAGGAAAACATCATAGTGATCTAACCCAAAACATCAATTATTGGTCCATAACAGCTCCTTACCTGGCAATGAGTGGCAATTCTCACCTAGCTTCTGACGGTTCAGGCCTTGGAGATGCCACCTCTTTCTATGAGTGCAAGCTTTCTTGTCTGTGCAAGCTTCCTTCTCACATTTATGAGCTTTTTTCTTGCGTGCATGGGCAACTTTCCTATATGAGTAAGCTATCTTTCCATGCGTGTTGGCTCTTTCTCAAATCCCAGGCCCCTTGGCTAGGGTTAAAAAATTCATCATTTTTTGGTCATTATGAAACATTAAACTTTTTTCATTGCAAAACTTCCATCTTTAAGAACTTATAACATGACATCGGGTGTGGCATGTGGATAGTGCATGTAGGGTTGCAAAATAGGACGATTCCGGGTCAAAACTATACTAAACCCAAACCTAGAACCACTTCTAAATAACAATTCTGATTCCAAGTCTGATTCAGACTCAAAACATATTTTATTAGCTCCAGACTTGGTTTCGGTAGGAGGACCCAAATGCAGTTCTAAAAGGAAGACTTGGATCCAGTTCTGAAATCCAAAGGACCAACATCTAATTCCGAAACCAATTCAAACTACTTTTTATTTTATTTTTTATATTTTTTAAAAATAAAGATATCATTTAACTTATAATAGTGTATCAAGTTTACTACGCCGGCGATAAAATATAAAAATGTCAAACAAAAATTGATTTTGAGAAACAATTTATAAGATTAAAGACTCATATTTATAGTCTTGGGTCCACAGGTCAAAAGTTGTATAGACTTAAGATCAACCCATTTATCATTGGGAACTTAAATTGGATTCCAAGCTCGGACTCACTAATGAATTTGAATCTAAAACAACTTCCAAACTCAATTGAATGCAGGTTGGAACCTCTAAATAATGTGAGAATTGGACACCCGTTTCCCTAAGTGTATGTGCACCAACAACGTTTTTTAATCTTTTACTTGAATTATGTTCTTATGCTTATATATGAAAGGTATGAAAGCTGCATATAGTTGGACTAAAAGTGCAAAATCTAATTTTTCTTTCCTTGAGCCACTTCAACTTCATTAGTCACATAAGCAATGAGAAATTAAAGATAATCTCTAACTTAATACTTTTCGTGATGATTTTATTATCAAATTTCATGTCATTAATAATTATGGTCCGCACTTCATGATTTTCAAAACATTATTGCATATACATAAGTCTCATTTCATGGCACTCATTATTGTGTCACATAGAAATGTCCTTTGGGCAGCTAGGTGAGAATGGGACTCCGGCTAGTCGTCTATTCATTTTTCACTCAAGCTACTTAAAAATGATTAATACCACCCTTTAATTAAAAAATTATGGATAAATGTGCAAATAGTGAACAACTCAAAATCTTTGACTTTAATTAAAGGGGCCTTTTCTTGTACAGACGTCCCTCATAGACTTTTCGTGCACACTCTTTGGTGAGGCTCATTGTGGATCCCAACAAGGGATGAGACTGGGAAAGATCTATGTGAAAGCACCCTACATATCAAATTTGGTCACAATCACACATCCCTAACCCCTTCATCCATGGCTCACAAATTCATTCCGTTTAGATTGGTGTATAGTCGATCCAACGGTCCAATAAATTCGGATTTTACCGAAAGTTGGGGCGAGTTGCTATCATAGGGTCGCATGTGTGTTGCAAGGTTTAGATTGAGTGATAGATAAGTCTCACCAAGAGTTTTCACGAAAAAAATAGTGAGGGATGGATGCATATGAAGATTCTCCTTAATTAAATGTCCCAAAGTATCTTTTATTTGGCTGCCCAATCATATACACTTTACTTTTTGTAGTGAACTTACAACACCACACCTTCATTCCATTTCTCTTCCAACCCCTCATAGAAATGATAATAAGTGTACTAGTATTTCACAACTAGGTGCCCACAGCTGGGGTCTAAAATGCCAATTCGTGATGGGCAAAGGAGTTACTTGACAGATGATATCATCTATTCAATATTTGTGGCCAGGAAAATGAACAGTGAGGATTCATTGTCAAAGTAGGTGTAGTGCAAATCAAGGAAAAAAAAAACCAAGATTTGTTGCGCACTATCATCTTCCATGTCATGATTTCCATCTACAACATAGGCCCACCAGAATCACTGTGGTGCAATGTCATCAGAATAAAAAGGAAAAGAAAGTAAGTTTTCTTAAGGATAATGAACTGTGGTAGGCCCTTAATCTCTAATTGTAACACAAGTAATAGGTTCTGTGCTTTGGTCCTTCGGATCAGAATGCATGTTGTGTGGGACTGCGAGGCCCATCAACTGTGAACTTTATTCCCATCTGAAAATCCTAACCGTCCAACTTCCCTTCTTCAAGTTTCCCCGTGAAACAAAGAGCACTGATCCACATTGGACATTAGAAAATTAATGACAATCTTCAATTTCAAAAGTCATTTACTATTATTAAAAACCTTCCGGTTAGGATCACATAATTCCCGTTGTCTTCATCTCCAAGGGTTTTTACACTCCTTAAGCTGTCATTCTTATCAAAACCAATCAGTTATAGTAGAAGTACAACTCAAGATTCTAAAGCCTATGGGTCTATGGCGGTCAGTCCACTGTTGGCACTGGAGCCCACCATGACCTACTCCGGAGAACTTGCAAGGATATGTTCCCCTGGTAGGGTCCCCCCCACCAAGGTTGCATCATGGACGCCCATACACCAACATCATCCAGAGGACGCAGATGCTTAGAGCACAACTACTTGTATGGTGATTGAAATTTTGTCTGCAATGGGGACCATAGGAAAAAAGAAGAAATGGAAAACATGGTTGGTAAGCCATCAGATCAGATATATCAATTGATTGTAAGAATCAAGCAGGTGGGACCCATCACCAGCTAAGTAGTTTAATCCAATTAATCAGAGTTTTTCTTCAATTTTACTAGTTGGCCAGTTGCCTAGTTTGAATAATAACTTCTGAGCCTTCGGAGTGGAAGTCCATCGTAAACCTTATCTATTGAAAATCTAAATTGCTCAAAATGGATGGGCTCTCAGTGCCAATGTGGGATGTCCCAGAATTTTAGGACCCACCTAAAAATGTGATTTGTTAGGGTTTTTGAGTGGTAACTAATTCATGCGTTGGTCAAAACTCTAAGTCCATTGAATTGTAATTTTATATTTTTTTTAGAATGGATTGTGGTTGAGCCGCTCAAAGAAAATTAAAAGAGTAACGCAAATACAACCGAATGCATGGGTGTTCGAACGGACTTCAAGGCATTCGAACTGTGGTATGCTCAACTGCTGCCCGTAAGAGTTCTTTTTGAGTTTTTATTTCAACTGTAGCTTTGGATGTTCAAACGGGCACGTTGGGTGTTCAAACGTTCTTGACGGTGTTGAACCGACTTGCACGATTTTTGTTGCAATTTCAGCTAGGATTGCTATTTATAGCTAAAAAGGGAGTCTAACCCTAGAGACATAAATATGGGTTTTCTCTCAACTCTAGAGCATTCATTGGAAAGATTAAGCTAACTTGCTGAGTTATAGAGCTTTTGCTTCTATATCACTTGTAAAAGATCATCTTTTTTATGAGGAAATTCGTTTGCCTTGCAGTCTCAAGGTGATTATCAAGTGTAGAGACCGGAAAGCATTGAATGGCAAATAGTCGTTGTAGTGAAGAGTTGTAAAAGAACAATTACAACCCTTAGGTCGATGAAGTGACTGCGAAAGGGATTTCTGATATCTTTTAATTGTTTGATTGATTTCTAGTCTGAGCAGGACTAATGGTTTTTTACGATTTGGGTTTTGCACGTTCAAAAACTACGTGTCTTTCTATAATTGTGTGGTTGATATGTTTTTTGTAAGTTTGTTCATCTGTTTCCGCTGCATATTTAATTTGAACTACAATGTAGAGATTCACCGTTTGGAATTGAGACGTCCAAACCTTCATGATTAATGAATAAATGGCTAATGGCTGCATAGAACCAAATTTCAGGTCCCATTTAGGACGGAGGCCTATGGCTTGGAGACCTTTTATTTAGCTCTGGCCTCCAAGGCCTTTTGGGGACATATGGAGTGGTGTTTCATGAAGCTACCAAAAGTCATGTAGGTTTAAACACAAACTCAAGAATATCTCCGCAACTCAAGACTTGGATCCTGGATATGCAAATTCCATGACTTGCCCTTCTGCATTGAGACTTGATCAACCATGGAGACATGATATTAGACAACATTGCATGGGTAGTAGTTGGTGATGAATAACAATTGACATTCTCGACGACACATCAACACGGTACCAACACCAACATCAACTCACGCATACGAAGTAATAGGGACTTGCACATGTTTGGGACACACACAACTCACACATATGGGATAATGGGATCACACACATGTGAGGGACACACACAACTCACACATGCGAGATCATAAGAACTTGCATGTGTGAGGAAACACAACAAAATTTGCACATGTGAGGTGATAAAACTCACATATGCAAAGAGAGGACAGGTAAGGATGGAAATTGAGACCTTCCAGGAAGAACCAACACTCCTTACCATTAGGGTAAGTAATGTTTTTTTTTTTTTTAGTGTAGACTTCGGGTGAGGTGAGAAAAGAAGGCCTTTGGTGACATAAGACAACCCTCATATGAGAGAAGATGCATGCCTAAGTTCGAACCTATGGTAAGTAGGTAAGAATTGACAACTCTTACCACTAACATAAAAGGTCGTTCTTAAAAGTAAAGTTAAATCAGACATGTGATGTGATAATTTTCTAGTTTATCATATTTTGAAAAAAAATGGTGGATAAATAAATGTATAACGTAACACTACTTATCTTTTACTCCTCCACAAGCCTCTTTCTTTTTTACAAAAGTACAGTAAGTGTCGCATAGTGAACTTTTATAGCAATATAATGATTTTTAATATACATTCTTTCTCTCACCTATACTTTACCATATTCAAATATTGGGAGAGAAGATAAGAACTGATGCCTTTTACCACTGGGATAAGATGCCATTTTTGATGTACTAAACCTTATATCCTAGGTTTAAATAAGTTTTCCCTTTTAACCTATACATATATAAAAAAAACCTCCGCAAATCACTAGTACTCATGATAAGGTGAACACTGTGTGCCAAAATACCTATTGGGACTCAATTTATGGTCCATCCAAGTGGACTGATAAGTCTTCAAAAACATATTTTTTCAGGGTTATTTTGGAAAGTTTTAAGGACCTATCTAACCAAGAAAGCTTCATTTAGTGTAATATCATGTTTTTATGCATTTTAAATTCATTGTAGTGATTTATACACAATTTGCTCAAGAATCACACTTTTTGCATGAATTCATGATTCCTGCCATTTTTTAAAGTCTATCTTTAGAAAGTTTTGTAAAAACAGTATTTTTTTTATGAAATAATTTAATTTTTAATCATCATTAGTTTATTCAAATAAAATCATACATAATGACGTGAATTTTCGTAATAATTTCATGAGAGATGGGCCCACTATCATGCATTTGTAATATTTGATTAAAACTACTATTTTTAAATGATAATTCACTTTTCTTGCAGGAAAATATTGAGTTGGGTCCCACAAGAATGGATTAAGGAAAAAAATTTATTTTTGAAGAAAAGCAAGTAAGAAAGAAGGAATGAAGGAAGGACAATTTTAAAAGTTGTGGAGAATAGCTTCATGGGTCCCACACACATAAACATGTGTGATTTACTCATGTGGGAAGTTTGATGGGGTCCACTCCTCGTACTTGCTCAATTTAAATTATTTGGAAGATATTTTTGAAGATAATCTTTTCAAAGGATAAAAGAGGAAGGTCTACCATAGAAGATTCTTTGTATATGGAGCAAATAATACAAAAAGGAAGATTTACCTCATTGAGATATTGACTAGTTACAAAGTAAGATCTAGGGAAGAGGAATTAGGGTAGCTCTCATCCTATTTAAATACCCTTCCTTGAACGTCTATAGCACAAAGGAAAAAGCACCCTCCCTCTAATGTAATTTTTCCATCATTCTACCCCTCTCCATTTTATTCCATAACTCCTCTCTCTTCAAGAAGTTTTGTCCTAACTTAATGCTTTAACTAGGAGAGGTTTCTTTCATCGTAGCATCCATTTATTTTAGATTTGTAATTCTTCATCTTTGATGTAAAAACATTGCATATCAGTAAATGTGTTATTTTCTTATTATTCTTTTTCTTATGGTGATTAATGCTTGATTTATGTTTTTTTTTTTTTTTGTTGCTCTTGGATTGACAATGCAAGATTCTAAGGGCATGAATTAAGTAATTTTGAACACGATATGAGAACAATGTTTGAAAAGGACACACTTACCAAACATTTAAATTATTGTTTTCATACACATTTATTTTTCTTGCAATCCATACATTTAAATTTTTGTAATTCCACAAATTTATATTATTGTTTATTTACACATTTACTTTTATGTTGAATCCATACATTTAAATTCTCGCAATTTTTTTAAGTTACCTTTTGTATCTAGTCTATACTTTTGCATAATTTAATAGTTGAGACTGTGTTCATTGTATGCAATAATTGTTGGCAAATTTCTTAACATGGTTTTGGTACTAATTAAGTGAAGTTAAAGATGATTTAATTGTTGACTTAAATCATATTTAGTGAGTGATTTTGGGCAAGTTTTGAATCTGAAATATTCAGGTTACAGTAACAAGATAAAATCTACAACATGTAGAACAACATTGGAAATCTTATACAAACTTGCATAATTTTGCACTGACAATATATTGACAATAGACTTTATGGAAAAAAAAATTTAAAAACCAAGAAATTTGCTTCATATGTATCCATGAGATTTAGTTGAACAGTCTATAAACAAGCAGAAAATTGCACTGCAGTTGTTACCGAATTGGGTCGAGTAATTCGTCAATTTATGAATACTTTTATTAATAAAATTGCTGGAAAATTTACAATTCTGAAAATAGACTCAAAATCACAACTTTTTTTCTTCAGCAATGTTTGGAAAATTATGTGATTTCAGATGTACAATTTAGCCCACAACAGAGTGCATATATGCAAAGAATTTTGCACAGTATACTTTTGGCAACATTCACATTGTTTTATGCATAGTTTCTTTGTTTATTATTTATTTATTTATTTATTTATTTTTATTTCATGCGTCATTCAAGTATGTTTTATCAGCTATTCAATTTGGTTCTAGTTTGCATTAGATTAAGTTCATATATATATATATATTAATTTGCATGTCATACTAGAGGTTTTGCTTTAGGAAATTTTCATAGCATGCATCGGATTGTAAATTTTTTATTTTTATTAGATCTAGGAAAATTTCAAAATTAAAATATCTTTCTAAAAGTGTTTTATGTTAAAATTTCAAATTGGAAAGTTTTTTTAATATGGAAATTCTAACAAAAGATAGTTTTTTAAACTTTAGAAGCTAGATAAATTTAGTTTTCTAACTTAAGAAAGATTCTAACTTAACAAATTTCTAATTTAAATTAGATATTAAGTAAGTTTCTAATTTTAGAGTTTTATTCCTAGAAGATTGTTTTTTGTTTTGATTTGAATTTTATTGTTTCTAACTTTGATTAACTAACTGAGATTTGGAATTGATTTGTTTATAATTTTATTTAGTTTAGTTTCCATTTACTTATTTGTTTTAGTTTTGTAAGTTATTAGTTTTTTTTAGAATGTTTCCAATTTGATGTTCTAATTTGTGTTTTCTTTTGCAATTAATTTAAGCTTCCCTTTTAGATTAGGAAATCTTTATTTTTGGGAATATATTTGACTTAAAAATAGGAATGGTGAATGTAATTTCAGAGTTTTTAGGTTAGTTATAGATTCTCATTTAGGGAAGGCACCAAGATGAAAAGCCTTATTTTAATAGCTCCTTGAGGATCGACCTGTTTATTATTACAATCGAAACTCTGCACTTAGAGCTGCAATCACGGACCATAAAATAAAGACCCATGATAATCAGGAATCCCAGGTTTGACACCCATTCAAATGGATTGGACCGTTAGATTAACTTACACTCATTTTGGGAGATGAAACCTTTGCAACCATTGATTGAGTAGTTACAGGATGATGATTTGAGCCCCCATCACCATACATGGATACGTGAGGGGGAGATTTTTCGCTCTTCCCATGCTCATCCCCAAATGGGGCCCCTCGTAACCCCCACAAGAAAGTACTGCTCACCTTATATATATATATAGAGAAATTCTCAAAAACTCCCCATTTTGAAAACTACCCTGTTTTGTTCCCCTTTGTTTTTAGGGCTTGGAACCACCTTAAGCTAATCCAATCATTTCAAATATACTGCCTCTCTAAATTAGTATAAAGCTTAAATTTGATTCTCATCCAACTTTTACTTACCATTAGATTGAAATCACAAAAACATATATCTAAAGCCATTAAATTTTGGGGCCATAGATCAAGGGGTTAAGATAATCTAATGGAGTTGATAATTTTCACATAGGAAAATCTCATATAGATTATTTCATCCAACGACATTCCATGATTGTCGTACATCATAGTGGGCCCAATTGGAAGGGGCATTTTTGGAAAAAAAATTCCAAGAGGGTTTTCTAGCGCTGCCCTTATATATATAGGAATATTCATGTGCATCCAACCCTCATCTTAAGGTGAAGGATACTCACATGGCTTTCCTTATTTATAATTGAGCATTTCTCTTCTGCATATGACCATAATGGCTTTTCCTTTTTTGCACATGAATACTTCCAATTATGTAAATGTCCCTCACCTTAACTAGCAAAATCTAGCCCCACCCGCCAACCGCCTCGACCCGACCTGTTTCTGACCAGCCTAACCCTACCCGTTTGAAATACCGATTGGCTTAAGGTTAGAGTTTATCAACTCGTATAAAAAGGGGTCAATTCGAGTTAACCCGCCTAATCATTTTAACCCGTTTAGACTTTATTAAATTACAATGACTTTTCAATTTTCATGTGACTTTTCTTATTTATATAGGCCATAAATTACGTACTCTTAATCTTTTGTGGAAAAGTTATGTAAAATTTTGATACTTAAAGTATATAACGTATTTTTTTATTTGACAATATCATATTTTTGTAGTTAAAATATTGATATGTGTCTTTTATTTTTATGTTGGCATAGAGATTTACCCTAAAATATGGATATAAATGAAATACAATATGGTTGATGAGTCTTATACTCATATGCAAATATGGAATTATACAATTAAACAAAAATTGAAAAGGGATTATCTCAATAAATAGGCTAGAAAATATTCATGGATTCTTATTTTTATACCTTGAAAATTGATAGATTATAAATTCATACTTAATGCAACATTTTAAATGAAACTAAATGTAAGAAGAGCTTTGCAAATAAAATTGGGCTACATAAAATGAGTTAAATCATACACAAAATAGGAATTAAATAAGTTAGGTCGGGTCAAATGACCCAACCCACATCAAATTCGGGTTAAGTAGGTCAGTCGAGTTGACCTGCCACAACTGCATGTTGAAGATTTCCAGCCAATTTAAAAAAACAGGTTGAGTTAAGGATAGAACCAACAAATTTGGGTTTAAGTTGACCCAACCCGAATTTGGTCAACCAGACACATTTGGTAGGTTTACCTTATGGTGAAGAATGGTTATAGGTAGGTTGTACAAAAACTCCATTGATCTGTAAAATCGATCTGATTCGCCGTTTTTTGACCGATCTGATGGTTAATGGTTTTCTATCAGATCAAAAAAATCTTAATCCATTAGTAATGGTTTGGTGATGAATTTTACCCTTGATCTGTGGATTTAAACTGATCCGAACCATTGAGATAATATATATATTTATTTCAATATAAAGAATATTAAAAAACAATATTTTAACCATTTATCATCTAACTTTGAATCTCAGCCATTCACTCTCCTTATAAAATAATGAGGACATAGTTGATAATATCATTAATAGATTGAACGGTTTTAATCAAACAGAACTGTTGATCTATGGTTCGATTCGGTTTAGTTTTTTAATAGGCAATGGATTGGTTGCGGATTAGAAAATTACCAATCCGTAGGTAATGAATTGGCAACCTAATTAGGCTCAATACGATCCAACCTAAACCATGTACACCCCTAGTTATAGAAATATTCAAGTGTATCTATCGCTCATCAACTATATATATATTTATATTTATATGGACTTTAATCCAATGAGAAGTGTTCTCACATGCCTACCGTGAGAACTTTTTATAAGACCCACTTGTAGGTCCCATTTGGGGATAGGACTAGGGGAGATGGAAAGATCTATGTGGGACCACGTTCCAACCACGTCTCTAACCCCTTCATCCTTGACCCACAAATCCAATCCATTTGAATTGATGCTCAGTTGATCCAACGGTCTAATAAATTCGGATTTGACCAAAACTTGGGACATGTGACTATCATGGGTGTCCCTGTGTATTGAAAGATTTTGATTGGGTGATAGATAAGCCTCACTTAAACTTCTTACAAAACAGTGGTAAGAACTAGTTCTTATAGAATTTTTTCTATATATATGTATATATATATATGGAAAGGCTACTATGCATCTATGTCTCACCACAAGATGAGGGACAATTCCTTTTTTGGGCCTAACAAAGTAAAAGAAGGTGTTATGACGTGTGATGATTTTATCCTTTTACATATCAATATATTCCAAAAATGGAAGTATCCCTTTCCATAGTATGATATACATATGCATAGTAGCTCTCTTTCTCTCTCTCTCGATGCATATATATAGAAAATAATGACCCAGTGCGTGCGTCATGCACTAGGTCAGTATACATAGCCCCACGACTACGGGGATCGAAAGATCTCCCTGGGCCTTTCCACTTTGCAAAAAATTAGCCTAGCCCTCATAAGTTCGAATGATATATAACCTATTTGGATGGGTGTTTAAGCAATCCAACAGTTTAATTTATTTAGATGGGACCTAAACTTGGGTGATGGGTGACATTTAGTGCGGTGTTGTGTGTTATTCATTTGGATGGACCATACGGTGGTCCCCACCCCTGGAGCGCTCAATGCATATGTATGTATATATATATAATATGAAAATGGGTCATCATATGAGATTCTTGTCCACTAGAGCACACATTTTAAGATTGGTTGTCAAAATAAAATAACAAAAGGACCGTCAAAATAAAATTAAAAAGATGTTAGCGGGTAACAATCATCTCATAATATCTAAAGAACAGAAATGCGACACAAATTATTTTTCAGTAAAAGTCTAATTCATAATTATCCCTCATATTTCATAGGATCTTTGGATCCCGCGAAAATGAGATGTAAGTATTTAATTTAAACAGCAAGTATAGATCTAGATCGTAACAAAGCTAAAATTCCCTGAGTCCATTGCCAAAACTGAATTAGTTGGGCCTCCCTTTGGAACTGAACTGCCCAAAATTATAGTCTCACATTGTTTAACCGTTAAGAAAAAATTTAATTCAATCAGAATTCTGCCTACTATTAATTAAATGACGCGAAAAACACATGATTGATTTATTTAGATTTTCTTATTTAAATCACTTTCTCAATGTAATGAATCTAACAATGGATTAGGAACATCCTGTGTATTAATCGAATCTACTTTATCTTAGCTTTTAACGTTAACTCAAAGCTTGAGGACTACAAATGGTGCAAATTTATTATAAAAAATTCAATAAGAATTAGTGTCTATACAGTATTGGTGCCACTTCAAAGGAGGTTGGTGCGATTGTATTTATCATCAATGAACTCGTGTGCAAACAAAAAACAGGGACTACAAATGTAGTCTTATGAATGATGAATATGAATTTGTTGGGAAAAGAGAAAGAAACTAGAAGAACAAACAGTCCACACAAATAGACACAGATTTACGTGGTTCACCCAAATAGGGCTACATCCACGGACACAGGAGGACGAACATCTTCACTATAACAAGTAAAGCATACAAGAGATTTTCACACTCTCACCTCATCTCTCCTACGTGGTGTGGGAGCACCACGGGCAACTGCCGCCGCAAGGTCTAGGGTTACAGACTATACATATATATAATCTCCGCTTTCTTAGCCACCAAGAAAGCCCCGGTACAATTACTAAAATACCCTTGACCTTAAACCAGTCCCTGGCTAACTAGTGACTCATCCGGCTAAACCGGAATACAAGACATAAACCCAACAATCTCCACCTTGGCTTGAATTCCGTACAACTCCGTACAACTCGAGCTACTAGGAGATAAAACCGGTAATGTCTTCACGTACCCTGCTGAATGGCACGTCACTGCACCAGGGATGCAGTCTTCTTCAACACTTTGACATGTTGAACCAGCACATGAACTTTGAGCAAAGTTCATCTCGTCAAACTCCACATTCGAACTAAAAGCTCGAAACCATTGACGAATCTGAGTGATATCCTGAATCACTCACCATCCTGCCTCATCTTCAACATCACCATGAAGATCCAATCATAACAAGTGGTATCAGAGCCACAACAATTGGTATCAAAGCCACAACAGAATTACCATTTTACATTCGCTTAGGCTTTTCTGTTTGCATAGAATGTAAAAGAAAGCAAGTGTTAGCAATTTATGACGCCTGTGTTTGATCATGTCTTTAGTGCATATCTGTGTATGTCCACAAAAGGAGTAGAGACATGTTTCCTCTTATTGGAAAATAAATTTCCTATGGAATTGGGCTCCTGCTTCTGTGGAAGTGAGGAAACTGTATTCAGTTTTGACGGCTTTTTGTGGAAGTGCATCTTGCATCGAACATGACAAAAAGAAAATCATAGCAACTTTTCACTCTATTGGCACGGAAAATGTGCTTCACAAATGCCTTCTTAGACCATAGAGCATTTGGAGTTTTCTATTTGAATGTTAGAATTTGAAAACCAACCCCATAAGAAGTCACTTCTTTGACCTTTGAATTCGGAATTCCTACTCCCTGAATATTACACTCTACTTGAGCAGTTAGAATTCCAGTTGTGAGACATAAGAATCCCTACTTGAGCAGTTGAAACTTCACTTAAGGACAAGAGAATTTGGAGATCCCAGATCCTATCCAAACAAGAATTCCCATAATTCTAAAAAATCTTCTAGGGCGATGGCATCCCCCAAGTCGAATTCCAAAATGGTTTAGCACAGTTTAGTTTCTTGAGAGTTGGAATTCCTTAACTTCCAAGTCAAAAGTGACTTTGTAGGAGGTGCATAGAAATCCAAATGTACGAGGGACTTGATCCCACACTCTCTCAGATATCCCAATTGCCAACACCCATATCTCTCGTCAGAAATACCTCTAAATACAAACATGCTATTACTATGCATATCAATCCTATCAGCCAATACAAGCTGTTGTATTGCACAAGTACTTGACATGTGAAACATATGTAGCACAGTACCAAAAAAAAAAAAAAAACATATATTGCACATATACTTGAAACAGCAGGCTAAAACCAATACTTATCATCCAATACAAAATGTTGAAATTCTTTGAACCTCTTCCTCTTCCTCCACGAGAGTTGAACTTTCCTCCACAACTGAAAGATGAGTTCCCAGATTTGTTACCATCTTTTGAAGCTACCATGGCGGTGGGTAATATAGCAGATGAAATGGTAAGAGTACTGTGGTTACTAAGTTCCTCACATTGCAGTAAAAAATGAAGCTGTTTAAACGATATTGGATTTGAACGAGTTCTCATAGATGTTTTGAAGGGACCATATTCGGGAGGTAAGCCATTGAGAGCGTAAATGATGACAACTTCATCATCAAGTGGACATGAGACAGCAGCTAAACTATCCACAATATGTTTAATTTCTAATTAGTGATAGACAGGGATCCTTTCTTGATGGCCTGAAGTTAAGTCTTCAACTGAATGTGGGAATGAGAGAGTGAAGAAAAACGACGTCCTAGTGTAAGCCACACTTCTATGGATGTTTTCAAGCCAACAACATGACCAAGAATCCCTTCAGATAGAGTTGCATTGATCTAGTAAGAAACAATTTGATCTTGTTGAATCCATACTGAAAACAGAGAATGATCTCTTTTTCATTTGGATTGTCAGCATTGTTCACATATTCAGAAGGACAGAAGTTAGATCGATCAACAAATCCAACCATGCCATGAGCTCGTAGCACAGGCAAGAACTGAGATCGCCACAGCAAGTAGTTGTGGTTCTCAAGTTTTACAGAGACCATATTTGCTATATTTGGAGCAAGAAAGCTTGAAAATTTGTGTCCAGACATGATGAAATTTGAAAGATCTGATGAATCATCAAGGAGAAATCAAAGAAGATGAAGAAACACAGATCAAGGACTACAAAACCTCAAGATCGCAGCAAGCAATGTCAACGGCCTTGATTCGAGCAGAGACAATTGCAGAATCTACGTTGCAGGAGAAATTAGAAACAGATCACACATTTTTTTTTAATCGGTAACTATTATATATAATGAAGCTGATTGATTTCAATTGTAGAAATCAAATAATTAATTTTGACTGCCTAATTTATTTTGAACTTCTGCATTTGGTTTCTGACATAATGAATAGGCAATCAGTTTCAGTTTAATGCCCAATAAATTATAATAACAACAATATCATTAAATACACAACAAAGAGTCATTTGGATATCTCATTAGTTAAAGGGGTTGTTCATATTCTAACGATGACACTAAAAACTACTCTGCAATAAATACAAAAGATCTATATAACATAAATCTCCTGCTAACTTAAAGAATCTCCGTGTAAATTTTCAATCTGAATTTTCAAATCCATCATTTTCATTATTCTTTTTTTCCTCTCTCTCTCTCTCTCTTTCTTTCTCTCTCTCTCTTTCCAAAGTGTGAACTTTTTCACAAATCCTATAAAAATAGATTTGACATTATATAATATTTATTATTGAACAATCTAAAAGTTAAACCCACAAACCATTAGGTCTAATAAAAATGCTTCCATTTTTTAATTGTTCCCTTAAATATACCTGAATTTTTTATTTTCATTTTTCACAAGATTGTCATTTATCATTTTTGCTATAAGCCTTTAGTCTCCATTACCTTATATGTATAATTTTTTTTTTCTAAAATATGCTCTTTTCTCAAGTTTTAAGTAACATTAATTTTTTTTATATGTTTGTAGATTTACACAATATTCTTCTCAAACATAATTCTCGTACATTTTTTAATTGTTTAAATATTGTTATCAAACTTGTTATAAATTTTTATACACTCTCATTAGAAAAGTTTTGCAAATAGACAATGCTCCTATGAGCCAATGAGTCAATAGTGTATTTTACAATTGAATAATCAAATAAGGAGTGCAATGAAAAAGTGTAAAAATTTTGACAATTCATAAGCAAAAATAAATCATCATTTTTATTGGCTTGGCTTGGATCCTAGAGATGGGGTCAACTAGTATTTTTTTTTTTTGTTACATTGACATTAGATCATTTATGTAAGCGTACAATCTAAAAGTGGACTCAATTGAGCTTAGGTCCAATGAAGATACTTCCACATTCAAAGTGATCCCTTAAATCTGTTTTAAATTTTTTTTATTTTAGTACTAAGAATTATATAGATAGAATTATTAAGATTATGAATCAATTCAGTCAGTCGTTACATATATAAAATTCACCAAAACAATCAAGAAAACAAGCAAAAAGATATTTACTAACATGATTGGCCCATTAAATGATTCTGAACAATAACGTGATTAGCCTATTAAAAAGAATATCAATGAACAAAAAATTTTCTGTATGATTTTGTCAATTTGAAAATGTGTATTGGAACCTATTTTAATATGTGACTTTTTAGAATTGAAGACCATGTAGACAAATGGCCCCTAAAAGGGTTTAAATAGTTGAAAATAATTTTAATGCCTACATTTCCTGTGAATTTTAATTTAGATTTTTAAAATCTGTTTTCACGTAGATTTGTAAGAATTTAATTCTACGTCACTACTTATCTAAACAATCTCTAAAAGACATCAAATGGTAAAACAAAATTTCACGATTTATTCTACAGATGCGGGCTACCAAATTGAAGTAGTTAGTCTATAACCCCTCAAATTTGACAATATTATCAAAATACACAATTTTATTTTATTTGGATCCAAATGCCATGTTCGTTTGAATTGGTGCAAAGCCCATGGATCCATGACACACAGGGCTGCTGGGTTCGAGCTACTCTTCTAAAAGTCGGATCTAAAAATCGTGCGGGTCAGATCGCCTCCAACCCGAACCAGGGGATCATGTCCGTACACCTTAACCCTATATAAACTCACCAATCCCCGTTTTTGGCGTTCTCTTTGTTTTTAGGGCTTCCGTGGTTCACCAAACCGAAGCCTCTCTCTCTCCCCCTCTTCCTCTTAGGGTTTTGGTTTTGTGCGGCGTGTTGGCCCTCCCGTCGATGGCGGTAGTTGCTCAACTCGAAGTCAAGGTCTTCAACCGCTGTTGTTAATGCTCGTTGTTGTTGTTAAATTTTCATTTGGCAGCATAAATGATATTTACGGATCCTTGTAGTTGAGTTTTTGTATTTACATGGTTTTTTCTATTCCTATTTTTTCTGCTTAGATCTTTGAAGGTGTTGTGCGTTTTTGTTGAGAGATCTGCGACAATGAAGCTTTTTTTTTTAATGGAAATTTATATTACTAAACTCATCGGTCAGTTTTGGACTGCATGAAATCTGATAATTTCAATTATTTTCTTTTCTGCTTCATATCCATTTTGTTTGTGTGCTTTCTTTTGTGTTGGAGGGTAGGTTCTGAATGAAGATAACCACTTACATCTCATTAAAGTTATCTATGATAATGGGTTTCCATGTCTATCTTGGATGATTTTTAGTCTGCTTTGGCTGATTCTAACTATCTAATCTGTCACATGTCCTTGTGTTGAGATAATAATTTACATGCTCATAATATTTGGAGGACCCAATTTCATTCAAAAAAAAAATATGCATTCTTTGAGGCATTACCTTTCACATATTGCTGATATTAGAAGGTCCCCGATTCAGGGCATTGTCTCTTCTCATGCTTCCAGTAATTGAAAGACCCAAATGGATTCTTGGTGCATCAACTCTTTTTATGCTCCTTACTTTTCGCGGACCCAAATGCATTTTCTCATTTCTTGCATTGACATTTTATTTCATAGTATGGAATTAAAAATTAGGGGTTCCTTTTGGTGCATATGGGATGTGCCTTCTGAGGAAGCTCTAATTTTTGAGGCACACGTTAGGATTTGGATTGTTTTAGGTTTTGATGTATGTTTTTATCCCAAGGACTCTCAACTTTTTGGTTTTTTCCCTCCTTTTGAGTACTACCGTTTCTTCTCCGTCTTATTCTTCTCCTTAAGATATGTTGGTGCTGCTGTTGTTCTGGTTTTTTTTTCTTTTTTTTTCAGATCTGCTGCTGCTATCATCATCTCCTTCCATCTGTTCTATTTCTTTCATTGTTTTTTAGAAGCCACTAGATCTCTTGTTTCTCTCTCTTTCTCCCCCTTTTACAGATCTCTCTCTCTCTCTCTCTCTCTGCTCTCTGGTTTGTACTATCATTGTTCTTGAAATTTTTGGTCTTGTCCGATATTTTAATGCCACGTGCACTCATTTGGACTGAAGCAGGCCCCTTGTTGATATATATATCACTATGCACCATATCATATTTGAAAGGGATTTTTCATGCTTAATTTAACTTTGAAAATTTAAGAACGTTTCTTACTTTCATGAGTTTATCATTTTGTGATTAAGTTTTTGAAGTTATTTATTGATTCATTTTTCTACTTTACAGTGATAAAGTCAATGCACTAAGTGGTATAGGAAAAGGTACGTGGTTTACTTAATAAATTGCAATCCATCTTATCTTTGATTTTATTTTATTTTTATTGTGATATATTATGATGATAAGGAACAATTTATTTTATCATTTTTTCTTTGCATGATAACAATTGACTACATGGGACACTTTCTCCGACCCTGTCTTGCTTTCTGATCTTTATTTAGATTGTATAAATTATTACAAACATTACAAACATGATTGATAATTCATAACTGCTGCTCTGATTATGGAGAATGTGATGCATAATCTCTCAACTTTTGCATGCTTTTAATTTTATGAAAATTAATATAGTGCTCTTGATAATGGAGAAGCTCTCAATTATTATATATGAGTAGTTTATGATACGATTTTGCAACTGAGCTTCAATTTCGCAATTAATTGAGAAACTGAGCCTCAATCTCGATTTTGAATTGGGGAGAAGTTTTATGAACTTATCTTTAACTAAATTTCTAATGATGCAAATCTCTTATCTTAAACTATTAATCAATTTATGAAAGAATCTATTCTTATCTAAACTTCTAATAAAGCGAATTTTCTTTATCTTAAACTATTACTCATTTTATGAAAGTGGAGTAGGACATCATACATTTACGTACATTTACAATCTGAGGCCGTATCCGGCCTAGCCCGCTTTAGCTTGGGCTTGGAGTTTAATTTTGAATACTTGGACCGGTCTTGGATTATTTAATTGGGCCCATATAATAGACGGGCCGTGCTGTGCTTGGTTATAATTTAGACTATATATTATTTATTATTTTTTTATAAATTTTAATATTCTAAATTATATATTGCCCATTTTGAATTGGAGAGAAATTTTAGGAACCCTTTCATTATCAAAACTTATAATAATGCAAATCTCTTATCTTAAATTATTAATCAATTTATGAATGAATCTATTCTAATCTAAACTTCTGATATTTCAAATTTTTTTTATTAAATTATTAATCATTTTAAGAAAGTAGAACCCGACATGAAATAGTTATAGCCTGAGCCTATATTCGGCCCAACCTGCTTTAGCTCTAGGTTTAGAGCACTTGGGTCGGTCTTGGACTATTTAGCTAGGCCCATATAATAGACAGGGGTGTGCTTTGATATGATTGAAATTAAATATTATTTGATATTTTTTTATAATTTTTATATTATAAATTATATTTTGGCCGTGCTAAGCGCGGGCATGGTTTGCTAGTTTTTATATATTAAGCCAATTGAATCCAATTGAGAAAATTAAAGAATTGGCTTTCAATTGATTTTGCCCTATCAAAATAATTTTGGCCTTCCAAATGCCTTTTAAAGCTCTACCTGCCTCCCTCTTCACATTCCACTCTCTCTTCACTTTCCACATGCCTTTTAAAAGTCTCCGTACCTGCATCTTCACATTCCCCACTCTCTTTCTCTCTCTACATGTTAATTTCCATTTAAAGAATTTAAAATCATCCATCAAAACTTAAAGCCTTTTATTTTCACTTTACTTCCATTTATTTCCATTAATTGAATGATTGTTTTACCCATAAAATTCATTAATTTTTAGAGGAGGGTTCTTCTACATTTCTTTTCAATTACTTCCATATGTTCATGTCTTTGCATGACTCTCTCTCCACACTATCACTTGCAAGGTCCCTGGAAAAAGTGTAGCTCCATCATAGTGTGCATAGTAACCGCTCCCCATGGGTTAAGAATCTTCACAGCTAGGTTCCCAAAAAGGTTATGGAGTTTTGGGGCATTGGAGATGCCTTCACTTCCTCTCCTTGATCCACCAAGAAACTAGAAATTTTCATCAGGTTCCTAAGAATGCCCTATCTCTTTGTTTTAGATAAATTATCCCTCCTCTCCTTGGATCCATTAGTTTTATTTTACCTTTTTTTTTCCCTTTACTGTGCTTGGTGCCCACCTAACACCTAAAAATCTCACATTGAAATGTGCCTATATATAATGATCATATTTATATTAGTGATTGTTTATTTCTTGATTGTTGAAGAAAATCAGTCCTTTTTGTTTCTTTCACCTTTTTCTTATGTCTATTTGTGCCAAACATGAGTTCATAATACTTTGCATTACTTTGTTTATGCCATCTTTGTTTTTTTTTTTAGTGGTTTTTTTTTCATTTTTTGGCAATCATTTTGTTTTTAATGTTGGTTTGAAGTTTTACATAATAATTTTTTTATACTATAAAGCAAAGATGGCATAATTTTTTAGTGCGTCTCTTTGGTTTTGGGTTTTTTCATTGTTCTTTTTAATGAGTTGTCATTGTTGTATTTTGGTTGTTTTGTTTAGAATAAAAAAAAAAGAAAGTTCTGATTACAAAGGGGTGAACTTTTATAGATAGGTCATGATCATGAAGCTCATCCTGATGAGGTTTTCATTTTATATTTTATTGTCATATCTAATGATTAACGACATCCTCCACATTCATTGAGGTGATCTTGTGGTATAAGGTGAATAAATACCTTATGATCATTAACAAACTAAAAGGTTACAACACCCAATTTAAGGATTGAGTTTTGTGATCAGAACTGTCCATATAATTGCATGACTGTTCATATAATTGCATGACCACTCAAAAGACTCATCTTGGTGGAATGTTTTATGACATCCTTTTTATGTTGTTCACTGTTTATTTACCTTTTAAATATTTATTTTGGATACTTTAATTTTCTCCCTTGAGCTTTATACTTTTTTATTTAAATATAAATATTTTAAATATTCATATTCTCAAATTTTAGTTTTAGTTATGGCCTGAGCTTAGCGTGGGCCTGCTTTGCTAGTAAAATATATTAAAAGAAGAAAGCCAAATACAAGCAGCCAATCAAAAAGCTGAAAGGGCTAGTGGTATACAAGAGTTATACCACCAAATGGAATATCACACAGTGAAAGCTATCAAGTTAGAAGACCTATTCAAACCTAGCTTCTCTAACGAATTAGCAAGAGATTAATCTAGAACAACAACAGATTGAATTGATCAAATGGCGGAAACATTGAGAAACTTCTCTCGGATTTCTTGATCAGAAAGTCAAGAACCGATGAAGATCGAAGAACACTCCTGCGCTGCAGCAATGAAGTGATCCTTGATTTCTTGATTATAGAATCAAGAACTGATGATGATTGATCGATCACTGCAGCAACAACTGATTCCTCCTATTAGATATGGATCTAGCCAAGCACACACCACAACAGAGAAAAACAAGCAATCACACATACAGAAGACATACGGATTTACGTGGTTCGGCCAGATTGCCTACGTCCACGGGCACGAGGATTTCACTATTCAAGAAATCTCTCTCTCTCCCCCCTTACAAGCTTTCTCTTTGTGTTCCCTTCCCCGTTGTTATCTATCATTGTTACAAAGAACAAAACCGCTGAAGAGAATATATAAAGAGAATATGTAAGAAAACAACCCTAATTAACTGGGCCCTCCACTTAGGTCCAATATGGACGTTTTGAGCCAAACCCAACAATCTTCACCTTGGCGAAAAATGTCCGACCTTTTGAAGAATTGTTGAAATGTGTTTAAAACACATACCTTGTGGGAACCCCATCCCACCATGACTGCATCCCTTTGGAAATGAGGTGCACCTTCACTCTTTAACAAGAGGAGAGATTGAGCAAGCAATGCTTGAACTTCTCTGTAGACATTAGCTTGGTAAGTATGTCAGCTGGATTATCATCTGTATGAATCTTCTGAATGGAGATCTCACTTGTAGCAACCAAATCTTGAATTCTGTGATAGATAACCGCTATGTGTTTTGTCCTTGCATAATATACCTGATTCTTTGATAGGCATATTGCACTCTGACTGTTATAGTGTGGCAAGATTGATTTTTGCTTGACACCCATATCATTTACCAAACCTCTCAACTAGATTGCTTCCTTAGAAGCCTCTGAAGCTGCCATGTATTGTTCCTCTGTAGTGGATAATGCAGTTGTAGACTGAAGCATCGATCTCCAACTTATCGGTCCACTAGCAAGTGTGTAGACATATCCTATAGTGGATCTTCTTTTGTCTAGGTCTCTTGCAAAATCAGAATCTACACATCCAACTACAAATTCTGACCCTTGTTTTCTTTCAAACAGAATTTCCAAGTCTTCGGTGCCCTTTAAGTACCCCAGAATCCACTTTACGGCATGCCAATGCTCTTTTCCTGGATTTGCTATGTACTTATTCACTACACCCACTGCTTGAGCTATATTTGGTCTTGTGCAAACCATGGCATACATCAAACATCGTACCGCATTTGCATACGGTATCTTAGACATTTCCTCAATTTTCTCATCATCATTCGGACATTGTCTGGCACTTAAACTAAAGTGACTTCCAAGAGGAGTAGCCACAGGCTTAGCATTTAGCATGTTGAATTTTTCAAGTACCTTTGAGATGTACTTTTTCTGTGATAACCACAGCTTTCCAGCCTTCCTGTCTCTCCTAATTTTCATGCCCAACATTTTTGTGGCTGCCCAAGGTCTTTGATGTCAAACTCTTTTTTCAATTGAGATTTGAGTTCATCAACTTTTGACATGTTATTACATGCAATAAGCATATCATCCACATAAAGCAGCAAATAATAACAGAATTATCATCTAAGATTCTGTAATAAACATAACAATCGTACTCACATCAATGGTAGTCAATCTGCAACATGTAGGAGTCCATTGTCTTGGAGATTATTTCAGCCCGTACAATGATCTCTTCAACTTACACATATGGTGTTCTTTTCCGACTTCTTTGAATCCCTCAGGTTGCTCCATGGAAATTGTTTCCTCCAAGTCACCGTGAATAATGCTGTCTTTACATCTAATTATTCGAGCTCCATGTCAAACTGTGCTACCAATGCCAACAACACCCTGATAGAAGTGTGTTTCACAATTGGGGAAAAGATCTCATCATAATCAACACCTTCCTTTTGTGAGTACCCCTTTGCTACTAAACGTTCCTTGAACCTTGGTTTTGCATTTTCTTGCAAAGTTTCTTTTCTCCTAAACACCCATTTGCAGCCTCCTGTTGTTCGATCTTTGGGTTTAGGAACTAACTCCCAGACTAAGTTCTTTTGGAGAGATTCCATCTCATCCATCATAGCACCCATCCAACTTTGTCTTTCACTGCATTCCATAGCTTCTTGAAAAGAGATCCGATCACCATTGCTGGTAATAAAAGCAAAGTGTACTTCATCCTCATCTCATCTAAACCTTTGAGGTGGCTTGATGGCTCTGTTTGCCCTTCCTAGTGCTAGACTTGAAGGTTCCTGCTGAACCTCACGTTGTTCTTCACCTTCAGATGTACCAACTTCTGATGAACTTTGAACTTGTTCCTTGCTTGTATTATCTGTAAGAGGAATAACTTCCGTAACCACTTTTTTAACACTGTGCCCTTTGATTTCACTGTCATGTTCTCTATTCAGCATAGAAGCTTCATCAAATATAATATCTCTGCTGTAGATCTTTTTCCTGTTTTCTGGATCTCACAGTTTATACCCCTTTACACCTTTCTCAAAGCCGAGGAATATGCATTTGAGTAACTTGGAATCTAACTTGGATCTCTCATCACTAGGAATGTGTACATAAGCTGGACAACCGAATACTTTCAATGAAGAATAGTCCACCTCTTTACCTGTCCACACTTCTTCTGCAACTTTACAGTCAAGGGGTCTTGATGGTGACCGATTAACCACATAGTATGCGTGATTAACTGCTTCTGCCCAAAAACTTTTAGATAACCTTGCATGAAGTCTTATACTCCTTGCTCTTTCTAGAAATGTCCTGCTTATTCTTTCTGCAACTCTGTTTTGCTGAGGATTCTTTGGAACAGTGAAGTGTCCTGTGATGCCTTCATCCTTGCAAAACTGTAGAAACCTGCAATTTCTGTATTCACCCCGATTATCTGATCTCAGATATTTGACTTTTCTGCCTATTTGATTTTCTACTTCTGCCTTCCACTCTTTGAGCTTAATGAAGACTTCAGATTTCTCTTTCATAAATTAGACCCAAATTTTTTTTTGAAAAATCATCAATAAATGTCACAAAGTAGTATGCTCCATCTTTTGACATAACCGGGGCCGGTCCCCACACATCGGAGTGAATATAATCCAGATTACCACTGCTTCTACAACTGCTGCCTACAGTTTTGAATGCCATCTTTTTCTGCTTGCCAAAAACACAGTATTTACAAAAATCCAGATTGTATGTTTTCACACCCTTTAACAACTGTCTTTTGTGTAGTTCTAACATGTCTCTCTCACTCATATGCCTTAGATGCATATGCCATAGCTAAGACTCATCATCACTGGTTTTGTCATTTGTGGATACTGCCACTCCACCTATAATTGCGTTTCCCATAAGCTTGTACAGGTTGTTCTCTACTCTGGTACCTTTCATTAATACCAGAACACCTTTAGACACTTTCAGCAAACCATCTTTTGCCGTGAATGTGCACAATTTGGATTCTAACACGCCTAAAGAGATTAGGTTTTTTTTGAGTGCTGGCACATGCCTCACATCACCCAGGGTTCTTACAACTCTAGCTGCCATTTTAATTTTAATGGTGCCAATTCCAATAGTCTTACAGGGTGCATCATTACCCATTAGAACACTACCACCATTACATTCCTCATAAGTCTCAAACCAATCACGATTAGGGCACATGTGATAAGAACAACCGGAATCTAAAATCCAAGCATCAGATAAATGGTTACCTCGCGAGACAGATAGGAGTTCCACTTCAATATATGAAGTAACGCTGGAGGAGTCACTATTGGCAGCTTTATTCTCAACTTTGTTCTTCCCATCTTTAGATGCCTTGTATTCCCTGCAATCTTTCCTCTAGTGTCCTTTCTTTTTGCAAAAGAAGCACTCTGAAATTTTCTTGCTTTGTGATTTTGATCTGGAGTTGTTCCTCTTTGCTTTGTTCCTATCTTTGGATCTGCCACGTTTACTAGAACCTTCTTTTACTAGAAGTCCATCTGCATATGAATTGATTTTAGTGGACTTCTTCCTTGCAGCATTGGAGATGATGTCTTGCCTAACATCTTCACAATTGAGTGTGTCCTTTTCATACAGCAGTGTAGTCACGAAATAATCATATGAGTCAGGAAGAAAATTCAACAACAGCATAAACTTGTCTTCATCATCGAATTCCACATCTAGCCTCAACAAGTCATTAATGATTCTGTTGAAAATATTCATGTGCTTCAGCACATTACAACCTTCTTCCATTTTCAACCTATATAACTGTTTCTTTAGATGCAGCTTGTTTGTAAGATTTTTACCTATATAAGGGCTCTCGAGCTTCTCCCATATACCCTTTGCAGTTTCCTCTTCCATGACGTTATACATGACTTCATCAGAGAGGTAGAATTGAATAGAGCTGACTGTCTTTTCATCTATGTCTGCCCAATCTTCATCTTTTATCTTTTTAGGCTTCTTTTCTTTGCCTAACAATGCTATCTTAATACCTTGTTGAATCAAGATATTTTTCATCTTCCGCTGCCATAAACCAAAGTTTATTCTTCCATCAAAATTTTCAATTTCAAACTTGATACCTCCTGCAGTAGCTGCTCTCATTGTGGCTATGATAAATCTGAAGATGATCCAAAAAACAACTCACCCAAATATCTTCTTGTCAAACTACTAATCTACTCTGTTCACGTTGTAGATCTTGTCGCCAGGAGTCCGTTGGAAAAAACGGAGCTCAATTCCGAGTCCGGATAACTCCGAAAATTGAGTTTGAATTTTGACCGTTGAATATGGTCAAACTGGTCAACCTGCTGACGTTGGATGACATCAGCACTGCTGCTGGATTGGGCTTCTGCAAACGGGTTCAGGTTAGCCTGACCCGAACTGAAATCTGCTTTGTTCTGACGGACTGGGCTGAGGAACCGAGTTAGGTCCACCTGACTCGAGCCTGACTTGGATCTGATCTGTGACTGGGCTGGGTTCTGTTGTGGGTCAGGTCTGCCTAACCTGACCTGTGACTTGGTTGCACTGTTCTGCTGGACTGGGTCGGTTCAACTCGACCTGCACCTGGCTGGACTGGGTCGGTTCAACTCGACCTGCACCTGGAACCGTGAACTGACCCAACTAGGTCTTCTCCTTCCTCACGGTTTTATTGCAATAGAAGAACCGGAATATCCTTCCTCACGGTCTTCTCCTTCCTGGGCAGCGGCGGATTGGCAGGGAAAGGCTCCGATAGACTGGCAACGGTGGCAAAACCGGGTGATGCATGCAGCGGTGACGGCGGAAGCGACGATGATGGAGACGGCTTTGTCTGGCAATGGCGTGCGACAGCCTGGTGCTTTTGGCCGGCAAACGCACAATGACTGCGCACGGCGGCAGGACAGCTGTGATGCGTGAAAGACGGTAGCAAACGAGTGGACAACGATGCACTCCAACGACTGTAGAGGTGGGAATGGCGGCTAGTGGCACGCACGATTGCTGCACTGGATCTATGCTATTCCAAAACAAATCTGCAGTTAACCTGATCAAAACACGCGTGATCTGTGCTATTCCATCAAGATTTGATCCCACAAATCTCCATGATCCCACGATCTCAAGAAACCTCCCTCTGATACCAATTGTTAGATCTGGATCTAGCCAAGCATACACCACAACAGAGAAAAACAAGCAATCACACACACAGAAGACACGAGCATTTACGTGGTTCGGCCAGATTGCCTACGTCCACAGGCACGAGGATTTCACTATTCAAGAAATCTCTCTCTCTCCCCCTTACAAGCTTTCTCTCTGTATTCGCTTCCCTGTTGCTGACTTTCTTGGTTACAAAGAACAAAACCACCAAAGAGAATATATAAAGAGAATATGTAAGAAAACAGCCCTAATTAACTGGGCTCTCCACTCAGGCCCAATAAGGACCTTTTGAGCCAAACCCAACACCTCCTTGATTAGAAAAATCAAGAACTGATGATGAGGGATCGAAATTCAACTCCATCACAGCAGCAGCGACGATTTCCTCCTTGAGTTCTTGATTGGAGAATCAAGAACTCAAAAACTTCAACTCGATCTCAGCAGCTGAGGAATGCTTGTAAGAAGGATTGTTTATGATGCTTAGTCTTGTGGATCTTTAATACCATGTAAACATTCAGAGAGATCTGAGGAAGAAGATGAACACTGATCTTATTGAACCAAGGAATGGTGTTACACTTTATATACAGTCTGAGCTAGTAATTAAACAACTCACTGTAATTAATCAGGGATTACTTGGGATACATGTCAGGGTGAAAGGGCATGACAGACTTGCTGATATAACTGAGAATAACCATCTCATGATAACTTGTAACGACTGCAGAGAGAGGACAGGAATGCTACGTGTGTATATACGTAGAAATAGAGGATATACATATACATGTGTATGAATTAAAATAGAAAGTTTAAATTTTAAGGATTCTAATGTCTTGATAATTTGAGATTGAAATTAGCTGTAGATTATGATGAGATTAGATTGCTTTGAGAATTTTTAAGAAAATTTAAACTTATGATGAGGATTAAATGAGGAGAAAAAATGCCTACTAAATAAATAGAGCGCAGCATGTCGCACTCTCGCGCTCTCTCATGAAGGGAGGCTATTCTTTTAATACATATATAATGAGTGTGGTGTTCATGTGTTTGGACAATGCAACTGTTAGTGACAGTTCTTCTGTTCATATTTCATTGACTTAGATTTGCTGTGTTTGCAAAAGCTTGACACTAGAAACAGAAATCACATCTTCCAAAATTTCAGATATTTGTGTGATGTGTGGCGAAGAGGAGTCGTTGGTGAACCATCTCTTTCTTCGTTGTGAGGTGGCAATTGCTGTTTGTGGCAATTGTATTTGGAGATGTAGTGTTGCTTGGTGTTGTCCGAAGACTGTTGCGGAGGCTTCAAATTCTTGGCATGGAGTATGCGTCCATGGTTGTGGACGCGTCTTATGGAGGATTATTCCATTTGCAATCCTATGGTCTATTTGGAAGGAAAGAAATAATAGGATTTTTGGAGGCTCTT
Source organism: Sextonia rubra (assembly GCA_037013555.1). Classification (NCBI taxonomy): domain Eukaryota; kingdom Viridiplantae; phylum Streptophyta; class Magnoliopsida; order Laurales; family Lauraceae; genus Sextonia; species Sextonia rubra. The sequence goes on from JASUAD010000027.1 coordinate 3,924,342, forward strand.
CATCTTCAACAGTAGTTTTAATTTCTAAGGTAACATTAAAGATTGCGAAGTGGGCTATGGTAAGAAAGAAGTTCTCAAACTTCAACCTTAGTGATGTAATATTCAATTGGGAAACTTCTATAGGGTGTGGACCGTTTGAAAAGAGGAGATTCATTTATTGGTCCCCTCTCCTTCTGGGGTTTTTTAAATTCAATGTTGATGCAGCTTCGAGGGGCAAACCGGTACCGGCAGGAATTGGAGGTGCGTTTCAAAATTCCAAGGGTCAAGTCATAATTATGTTCTCCAAGAATGTGGGAGTTTGCGATTCGAATGAAGTAGAGGTATTAGCAATCTTAGAAGGTTCAAGGTTGTTTTCAAGTGAATTTTTTTTAACTCTCTTGTGGTAGAAAGCGATTCTTCTAATGTGATCGCTTGGGTGACTAACTAGAAGGTGAATCCTTAGAAATTTCAATTTCTTTTTAATGGAATTAGGGAGTTGGCAGCTAGCATCAATGTTTCCTTCCATCATGAGATTAGATCCGCCATCGGCTAAGGGGTTGAGATGGTCTCTCCTTGGGTAGGTGTGGTTATGTATTGATTGAGGTGTGGTATAATACCCGTTGTTTTTCCTTTCTTTCTTGGGCTTGTATTTGGTGCTTCTATTAATAAAGTTTTGTTACCATTAAAAAAAAGAAATAGAAATTGCTAAAAGGACCTCAAACTTCCCAAACCTACTAACAGCACAAGCAACATAAAAGTTCAAAAGTGGGTGATAGAAAGAGAAAGAACTGGCCAGCATTAGAGCTAAAGAACAAACGTAGACATATGTACCTCTGAAATTTCCCCTGTGCTGATGCAGGAACTTCAACAGGTGGTAAAGTTTTATCTAAAGTATCTAAATGTACATGAATCAAAGTACTCTCTCTGAAAACCATCTCAGGCAAGTGGGATGTTCCAATTTCATGTTCCCACCTCAAGTCATGTCAAGCATTAAAAGGTTAGCCTACTGGCTACTGGCTAGAAAAAATTAGACGAATACTTGAACAGCTAGACATCAAATTTCTAGGTACTTTCTACTTTGGAATACTAATTCTGATGCAACTCTTAAGACTAACTTAGGGTTGATACAGCTGTATTGATGGATGATCTAGGAGCTAAAACATAAGAAGAAAAAGAAAGGAGGAAAAACAAAATAGTATTGAAGTAGTAGCAATCCTAGGGACATGTCTGAGCAGTGTGAGAGGATTCTGCACTCTGCAGATTTCTATTTCCACGAGAGAGAAGGAATCCCACGTTCCTACTCCTCCCATGACAAATCAAAATCCTCCCTATTGAGGAAAATCAGTTCAATATTTTTCCTTTTTGCCTGGAAAATGTCTTACTCATCATCATCATCATCATCATCATCATCATCAAAGGCTTATCCCAACCATGTTGGCGTTGGCTATATGAATTCTGTTTCTCGATTCTGTTCTATTTTGAGCCAAATCCTTAAATAGGTTAAACTGGAAAATATGTCTTACTAAACAATAAAATAGTGGACTGCACAAAAAATCAGAACAATTCTCTTCTCCTCTCTATCATAAAATGTTCTTGCATGGGTGGTGCCCTATGTGGAAAAGAAGAAAAAACTGAAATGCATTTTTCTTTATTTCTCTACACCATTATTAGGCTAGAGCATAAATATCACCCACAGCCACTGGTATCATAGTTTTCTCGTTCATTTCATTAGAGTACTCAGGAGTACAAGTTAAATCCATCAATCCTGCCACATGTATAGCAGGAAGAGGCATTCATGGTTATTAATTCCAGTACTAGAATTCAGGGGGACTGGCAAAACACAAATTCATGAGAAAGCATATCAATGGAGTTTCTCAAATTCCAAACTTGACAAGGAATGACAAAAATTTACATTCCCAGAATTTCAAATTCTTTAAAGCTATTTTACTGTTACCATTTTTCAAAATTCTAGAACAGGATGAACTCCCATAACAAAAAAAAGAAAAAACTCTCCTTTTCAAGTGGACTCAAGTAAAACCAATTGATGATCGGAATAATGAAATTTGCTTTACAATGCAAAGCATCTGATCTCACAAATAAGTGCCAAGTAGTTCCTGCTTACAAAGTTCTTTTTACCATTTTTAGCTGTGCACAGTTAACCATCCCTGTATCTCACCTATTGAAAATAACGGGCTGGGATTTCTGGTGTTGACCTTTCAGCCACAGCCTTAAACTGTTTGCAACAAATTAAGTTTTAATTAGCATTTGGAAAGGCGGATTAGTCCACCAGTCCACTGACCAGTTGTCAGCTGACTCCCATTGATACTGTAGTCATAACCCACACATTCCATGAGATTCCGTGGAGTTGAGCAGGGCAGCCCGTGACTTTTCGCCATTGTTGGGAGTCCAGAGACCAATAGTCCATGGATAGCTTTATTATTTCTAAATTGCAGATAATAAGAAAATGATTAGGAAACAATTGAAGAATGAAAATAGATACCGTATTGGCCTTGTACTTCTTTCTTGTTGTTTCCGCCGTTCTAGCTCTCCTACCGAATTGCAGCTCATGTAAGGTACGGACGCACTGCTCCAGCTGGGCAGGGGTGTAACCAGTGTAGTGCTGCAGAGCAGTGCTCTGAAATGGATGATACTAATGTCTCAGTGAATTTAAACATTGAAGGGAAAATTAATCATCAACTGAGTACATTGTAAATAAAAAAAAGGCAAATAAAAAGACTCACCCAAGGATGCTTCTTAGGATTGATGGTAAATCTCGCGAGAAATACAGCAGAAAGATGGTAAAAATGTAAACAATCATAATCCAGTAGGCTAAGCTCTGCAAGGTACTTGCACAAGAATTCAAATTCCAAATTCTCTGCCTGCAGAAATTTCATGTTATCAGTACCCAACTAGAGCAATACCTTAAAGCTCATCTGCTATGACACGATTATGGATGTAACCAAGGTGCAGTTTTTTATAAATTTTGGCAAATGAATTTAGTTGTAGGCATTGATAATCCTCCATTTCACCATTTGAACATAACAAGAGAAGGGCAACTTGCTCTAGTACCCTGTTTGGTTTTATGGACATGTCTCCTGTAATCAACAAGAAAAATAACTACAATGAGCCCCTGGTGAAAAACAGAAACTAGTTGAACTTAGGTAGGTTAACTAAACATAATAAATCAAATGAAAAGACCAAGAAGAAAAGTAAAAGTTACAGTTTCGTTGCCTAAGGAAGGTGATTGCAGTGGGATATCCAATTTTAAAAGCAAGAACCCTTAAAATTTAATTTTCCATTTCTATAATCTGCACATACACAGCACAAACACTGCCAACCCATAAGCGATCTTCTCCCTAGTTTCGGCAGACCTGTTTACATCCTTGGTCTGCCGAAACTATTCCAATTCCAATTGATGACCGAGGAGGAGAAGAAGCCGGAAGCTGATCTGCCTGCTGAATTTGAGCGACGCATCTTCGACTACTTTCGGTCTAAAGAGGTATGTATGCTGGAATCGATCTTCTTCTTGCATTGCATGAGGAAGAATAAGATAATCTCCTCTATGAGCAAGGAATCGCTTATGAAATGCTGTGCCTCGCTAGAGCTCTGTCCCTTACCTCTCACAAGTAATTCATAGCTTTAGAGGAAGATATCTCACAGCATGAGATCCAAGAAGAGAAGTTGCTAGTGGTAACGACAATGGTTCTTGTCTCTTTGGCGATTCAGTATATTTCTCCTGTAAATAGCACACACAGCCATTGATTATTTGTAACAACTCAATCCCAAGGATTGTGAATGACATTCTCACAAATGTATCATATATACTAGACTAGATAGTAGATATCCACAAGGAAAGATACCAAGAGGAAACATTCAACACAAACAACTGGTATTCCTGTTGTCAAAAATCAAAATGATGTTTCGGAGGTAAATTCTTTTTTTTTGCTTGCTATTTTGATCTGATTCCTGCTCATTCTGGAGAACATGCAACCGTCGCCCGTCTATATTGAGAGCTCATTCAGAATGAAATCAATGCCCATATGCGTGAGATTCTGGTGGATTGGCTTGTTCTAGTTGCAGACACAAATCTTAGGCTCCAGTCTGACACTCTTTACCTCACCGTCAGTCTGATTGACCGATACCTCTCTGTCCGCAGCATAGAAGAACGCAGATTACAGCTTCTGGGTGCTTCATGCATGTTCATTGCCTTGTATGAAGCCACACTTCTTTCTGTGATTTCCTTTTTATTTATTCGTTCATTAATATTTCTCATATCACTTTATGTATTCATTAATGTTTCTCATATCATACCAATGTAGAAAGTATGAAAGACCACACCTCGGCTTGCTGTATATTATTCTCACATTTTCGGCAGTGCTTACACTACAGCAGATGTAATATTCTCATCACCATTATCTCCCTCCAGCATCACCATTATCTCTCTCATTCTCTTATGGGTTGGCAGTGTTTTTGCTGTGTATGTGCAGATTATAGAAATGGAAAATAAAATTTTAAGGGTTCTTGCTTTTAAAATTGGATATCCCACTGCAATCACCTTTCTTAGGCAAGGAAACTTTAACTTTTACTTTTCTTCTTGGTCTTTTCATTTGAATTATTATGTTTAGTTAACCTACCTAAGTTCAACTAGTTTCTGTTTTTCACCAGGGGCTCATTGTAGTTATTTTTGTTGTTGATTACAGGAGACACGTCCATAAAACCAAACAGGGTACTAGAGTAAGTTGCCCTTCTCTTGTTATGTTCAAATGGTGAAATGGAGGATTATCAATGCCTACAACTAAATTCATTTGCCAAAATTTATAAAAAAAACATTAAAGATGAATTATTGAAAACTGAGGTAATATATGTCGGTTTTTGGGTCCACGGGTTAAAACCAAGGTGAAACCGATTCTATAACTATTTTAGTCATGGGTCTATAAATAGGACCCAACCCCAAATCTATTTACTTATTGGGATCTACATAAGGATCCAAATATAGTTATTAACAAGTAAGAACCTCCAGATAATTGAATTGGGACCATTTACATCCCTAATATCGATACACGGACTCATTCTTTCCACCTTGTGGGGTCCACTGTACCCACCTATATAGATGTTGGTGGGTTAGATTCAAATGGCGTGGAGTTGATTGCAAACGTGTTAAATTTTTAACTGATTTGATGATCATAGCCATTGAATAGAAGATCATGCAAAACGGGCGGTTTGTTGGAATGTTCCACCCATTTAACTTGAGGCCGTCGTGGATTTTCTATGATCAGCAAAATTAAGGCAGTCTTTCGGACACATACAATCTGAAAACAGCCGTTCATATCCAACCGCACTGTGCATTCTCACATCTAATTATTACTTATAGCAGAATTGTTTAAAACTGTAATTAGTTAAAAGTGAAACAGATAGCTGAGCGCTATAAATGAGGGTCTGTGTCCTTCGTAAAGGGATTCATATGATTCTCATAAACTGATTGTGGTCCTCCTGGACTAAGATACTAGCAACAACGCCTGTGGCAAGCTCGAGCCATATAATATGAAACATCAAAAAGATTTTATTATTGTTCAACATAAGTACTGATAATTATAGAAAAATGAGGGCAAACTATATTTGCAAAAAAATATAATTCAATAATAATAAAATATAAAAGAATATTTAAATTTTATTAACTCAATGTAAAAAATTAACAAATGCATTTAACATCAAATAAAGAGTTGAATAAGAAATTGGGTAGTCATTTGATAATGATAAAGATAGCATAGTGGAGAAGAAAAGGAATCTTTAACAAATATTATTTATCAGCGATTTGTTCCAAGGATGAACAGAAGCGACGCCTTTATTTTTACAATTGAAATTTTATACTACTTGTTCCTTTGTTTATAGGGGCATTGTTGTCTTTTATCTGCAATATTGTAGGCAAATTATAGAACTAGTTAGTTAAATGAAACCTCCATTTCAAACGTGTATTTGTTAAAAAAAAAAAAACAACTGACAATGTTATAAATGAAATAGTAAGAACTTTGCCTCATGATTGATATTTATTTATTTTTTTTTAAGTTTTTATTGGAACTCCACTTACCAAAGTAGATCTCTTCATATTTGATCCTATTTTTAATGAAACAAATATTCTTGACAGTAAGCTTGTGGCTTTTGTATGGAATCACTTACGCAGGTGTTGGATGCTGTGGTGCTGCTCAAAGAATATCGCAGATGCATCATAGTCTCGGTTGGGAGTTCATTTTGTTCGGTGTGGTTGCATTCTTTTGAAGATGCTTCCTTTCGCCGTTTTGTGGTCCATTTGGAAAGAAATGAATGACATGATCTTCAAAGGGGCTTCCTCGTCTCCTTCGAAGTTGATTGCTTGTATTACTATGAGGGTTGCTAAGTGGGCTTTGATTAGGGAAGAGTTGTTAAATTTTGATATAGAGAGTCAACCATTGGAAGCCTCAGTCTCTCTTTAATGAAATTCGGTATCTTTTTACTAAGATTAATGTTGTTTTATAATATGAGTTAAGATCTGCTAATTCTATGGCTGATGCTCTAGCCAGAGAGTGTTATTTGGTAGTTTGTTGTTTTAGGGTACATTGTTCTCGTACTTCTTCTCTTTGGTATTCTTGTTGTCTCTCTTTTTTTCCTTTCTTATACTTTTCTTTTATTAATGCAAATACTCTCATTACCGATATATACATATATATATATATATCTATATAAACTGATAATCCACCATTGAAAAACTATCCCCAAGTTTTATTCACTGTCCCAAAGGTCATGAGACACCATTAAATGAACCCAGGATTTCCATATGCAAGAATAACTACAAGGCACAGTGGCACCCCATCCACGAAAATCTTTATCATTTGATCGGAGTAGCTTCTTCCAAGTGGCCCACCAAAAGGGTCCACTGTACAACCAGCCCTTATTTTTCTCTATACTTATTAGAGAATTAACTACGTCAAAATTGCTAAAAAGCCACAGCCACTGACCATGATTTTTTAAAAATTTGCCACGGATATTGCCGTGGCAAGCAATTATATAGTATTTCAAAGACCACGCCTCTGGGCCGTGGCAAATTTAAAAATTACCACGGCCCTTAGCTGTGGATAATAAAAATCTAAAACCACATATAAAGCCAAATTCTTTTTAGTTTAGTTATAATATATATATATATATATATATAAACCACGGGCAAATGGCCATGGTTTTTTAATTTTTTTAATACTTAAAATATAAAAAATCTACACCTGTTTTGTACCAATCATTTGACCCAAATATTTATATAATAATCAAGCATCCATTATAAATTCACACAGCCATACAATAATCAACCATCCATCAATTAAAACATCAATGCTATTCACAATGTAAATCCATCCATCATTAGTCAAATTTAGTACATCAAGACATTCATTTCAAAAAGCTAAATAGAGATAATCTAAAATGCAGGCCAATCTATGATATCGCCTGGTGCGAGCTCTTCCAGCTTGCAACGTTCAGCTACCAAGTTAGCATTCCCATCAGTAATACTGTCTAAAAGAATCCTTTGCCAACTTGATTCTTCAGTAGACTCAACTCTCTCATAAGCGACACATGTATTCTCTGTCAAATGCAACAATTTGTACAAAGTTGGATTAACTTGAGTGCTTGCCTGCCCGAATTGGATCTCCTGACATGGAGACTCTTGCCTCACCTACATATATCATATATCAGGAATAGTGAGTATTTTATTAATAATATATTTAATTATGTTCAAGAATCTATTATTTATGTAAAATTGGTTTGTACCGGAGATATACACCCATGATTTGTCAAAATCTCATTTGTCCCCTGCCATGAGATGCAAAGACACACTCCATTTCCCTCATCTGCTCCTTCAACTATTCCACCTCAGTATGAAGGGTGACATTCGACTACTGCTCCCACTATAATAATCTCTTATATGGAGCTGAATGTGAAATGACATACTTGGAAACTCGACCCATGCCCGACATGTCCACGAGTATCACGACCATATACCCATGCAACTGGGTCTTTATCCAAATGTCCATGCGCAATGGGGGAGTTATTCTCATGTATTCTGTGAATATCTTCCTAGAAAACGAAAAAAAGCACCGGTATATTAACTCTTGCACAATTAATAAAAAGCATAGCCAACATGATATTAAAATTTATAGAATGTGGACATCACTTTTCAAGATTTTTCGATAAGAATACTGCATGTATCACTAAAAACGAATACACAAGTAGATTTGTTGGCGAAGGCAAATAAACCAATCAATAGGCATAAAACAATTGTTCTGTAAATTTGAGACTTCAAAGACATGTCTATGGTTCAAGCATGAGGATTTCAAAGGCCTTGTTGAGTGCAGGCAAATAGGCAAGGAGGCAACCATCAACCCTTTTTCCATCCTTGTTTAAATGAAAACCAAAGGACCGTGAAAGAAACACTGTACACAAGCACATTACAAGTTGCACATCACAAGAAACAAGATACTTGGCAATGATTATCAAGTTGCACTACATTGCAACGTACATCACATTTTGTAGTTTTAAAATCCAATAATATTTTTTTGGCTAAAACCTAATATTGAGACTCAGTTTCAGCATCAAATTCAGAAAACTTCAACCACATACTTCAGAACCATAGTATGTTAATGAAAATTCTATACATCTGCATTCTTAGTTTAGAAAATCCTAATATAAATTTCTGAATCAAGATCGTTGAAGGACATGTGACAAAAATAGCACAGAAATTTGAATTCAACAAATAGCTATACAATGACAAAACATTCTCTATGCTTCTGGTTTACTCAGTAATAAATGGAAGAACATCTGAACTTTCAAGTTTCTTCAACACGACTATGATATGTAGAGTATTAAGTATATCATAGCCTCTAGATACTAATGCTTTAAGCCTACTGAAGCATCAGGTGATGAAAATTTCTGGGCAACATGATAACTTTAAATTAGATTAACAGGTTTCTGTATCAATAAAGGAACATACTATCAGCAGGCTCTGTCACAACAAGTTTGCAACATGTGCCGCTGAAGCATCTAAAACCTCCAGATCTTCATGACCATCCTCCGAAAGGTCTCCTACATCAAACCCTGAGATCCATTGCCCAAGTGTTGTAAGAGCATTCCTCCACTTTCTCATGGAAGATTTTGAATCTTACTACGAAGCATTGTGGAACAGGAAGCATGGACAACATTACCAAATGACTATTTGAGAACTTATCCAACTACTATAATGGTCATTTCAAGCAACTTACATGCAGTGCAAGGAAATCCACCATAAACCGCTATAGGGCGAGCTGGAGCTGTTGGACATATCCAGTTAATCTGTCATCAAAATATGCAAATGAGAAGAATTTTTCTTCTTTTTATAATTGGAGAAATTACCACATACACAAAATGTGCACAATGAGAAATTAATGAAATGAAATTAGTAGACAATGCCATTGTAATTGTCCTACAACGGCACAAAAAGGAAATTAGAGATACAGAATTAAATAGCAACAGGGAAATTCAACTTACACATCTTCCTGGGGCTTATATTAGGTACAGGAAGGGTCTCCAAGAGTTCGGACCAACTGCAAGACATAAACAATGGCACAAAAATATGAGAAATTCTTTGCCCAGAATTTCATTGAATAATATCAAACACAAAGATATGTTCAGAATACATGAAACAAGTATAAACATTCCATTTCTAGCATGTTAATAAACATTCCATTTCTAGCATGCTAAGCTACAATTTCAGATTTGAGAAGGTCTCTTCTTTCATGCACGATATGAAGTTTAAGACCCTAGATCTGAGGTCCCAACAGATCTCAACCACACACAACGGAAGCTCAAATCCCAAAGATCACCAACTTCAGTGTTTGGCAAACAATTTGTGAGCTGAAGGACTGGAATAAGAGAAACTCCCCAAAAGATGGCTCTCTCAAAAATATTCATTATGTTATGAAAAGGAACTGCAGCACAAACTGTAAGTTAAACTCATAAAAATTACAACACGACCATAAGAGTATCACTATTCACTAGCGATCATGGTTCAAAATAGTGGCTGCTCTGTAACTTAATGGTTGCATTATCGGCCATAGTGGCTGAGGCTGCTACACTATTTTAAAAATAGCGGTGCTATGGTCTAAAACCTAGTGGCTAAGCAATTTTAATTTTAAACATTATTTTTTCTATTTCTTATCCTCAATTCCCTTTTCTAAAGTTGTCTCTACCCTTATATGATTTCAAATCACTAAAAAGCACAAAATTGGCCATTATATAAGATTCAAAAAAAAAAAAAAATTACCGCTTAAAAAATTCACACCACTACACCATTATATAGCATTTTGGCCACTGGTCCTTATATCCACCGCAACCACTATTTTCATCCACTGGCAATAAATGTATGAATCCTTCTTGGACCAGCAAAAAACCAAGCACTAATAACAAACAATTATAAGATAAAAAACCAAGCACTAATAACAAACAATTATAAGATCTACTCACAAATCCCTTTCCCAGTCTTCCTGATCTAAGGACCATTGTTCTTTTTGTTCAACTCCCTATTGCAACGACTATCCAACGCCATTCACTACTCTCCATGCTTGACCCAACAAATCCTCTAGAAGAGTTATAGAAGTAGAACCTCTAGAACTTGAACCTTTAGCAGAATCTCTCCAATGGATGCTCTAAAAAAGAATATAGTCTTTGATGAATATTCACTGCTCAGAATAATGAGATTTGATCCTTAGGGCTCTCCCAAGATGTCCTTTTTTAAGCCCTAATTCGTGCCTTAGGGTTAGTATCCAACTAGGAACAAAATAGGCAGTCCTAGCACAATTTAGAAGCTTTTTTGTGCAAATTGCTTCAGAAAAAACATTGATCCAGGTCCTTTCGAATGCCCAGATATACCCATTTTGAACATCCATGCTCACAACTTTAAAAAATTCAAACAATCAACAGCCTGCACAACTGTTTGAACCTCCAAAAACCTCCATTTGAATGAATGACATTTTCATAATTATAGGAAGCATAATTTTAAAAACTTCTCAAGGCCACAACTTTGATATTTTAGCTTTAATTGACGCAATCTTGAACTCCAGGGATATCTACTCGAGACGAGATTTCTAATGGCATGAAGCTTGCCATGATCCAATGTCATACGTTTACGTTGGCAATAGCGAATCTGTTTATGTTATTAATCTAAAGTGGGACGTGCCCCAATGCAAGGAGTGAGAGTTGAAGGGAGGGGAGTGTGGTTACAAGAACCAAAGTAGTAGTGACATATCGGTTTCTAACATCATGATAAAGGTCTTTTATTATTTTTCCTTGAGGTGCCCTTTCTTTTTGCTCCCTTTCTTATCCTAACTTGTTATTAATTTCAACCACTTCATCAACGGGATTCATATTGACGGGGAATGAATCTATTTTGTGAGTCAGGGGCTCTATTGAAGAGAAATTATATCCATTTTGTTGAACCATGCCAACAAACATGAGTCACTTCCATTATGGAAATGATCCAAGTTAATAGTTAGCATTAAGATTAGACTGATTGTTCGAGTCCATGATCTATCACGTTGATAATTAGAGATCCATTGAATTGCCCCAATGAAATTTGAGCCCTATTATCACTCAAAGGATATACACTTTCATCCGGAGATAATGGATCATTACTAAATAAATATGATCCATTGATCTAAAGTCTTTGAGATTATCCAATGATTTTTTGAGTTTGATCAATTAGACATCATCCCAATATGACAAAGAATTAGGAATTTCTTCTTTGTCTCCAGATATAAACTACCAGCTATGGAAATAGAAGGAACTTTCTTGCCACACGGTGACACGAGGCTTTAAACAATTCACCAAATTCAGAAAATAAACAAAAACTTTCAAGACCAGAAAGAATACAAAATAAATGAACTTCTTGTTTCATCAAACACGATCACATCCTTTCATGTTGATTTTTCGTTTTTGCTTTATAGACAACTTTGGATATGATTCACATTGTTTTTTATGATGTTTTTCAGCCTTGTCTTTTGTAGAAAAGAATTGCTAAGTTAGTTTTTAGGATGAACACTATATTTGAGTTTTGAATTACACATATTCATGCATTGTTTCTTTTGAAAAAAAAAGATATTAACCTTGTATGTGTTTCTTCTCTTTTTCCTTTTTATTTTCCATTGCCAATATATTTAATGGAGCTATCTGGCTCATATATAGTGAATAAGTATATAGGTTAGATACCATATATTATTAAGTAAACCTTTAATAAATAAAGAGAAGTTATTGTAGGAAGATTTATTTCATGTTAGTAAGATAAAATAGAGATGCATAAGATACTAATATCAAAGTACATTGTGACAATGAAGAAGAAAATTAAAATAATATTCGAAACTTAATAGTTGAAACCTTAGTTAAATCAATGGAACAAAATCAAGTAGGTATCCGATCAGATAAGCAGTGTTCTTTAGAATAATCTGCACAGCAATAGAAAGAAACATCATCATCATCATCATCAAAGCCTTATCCCAACCATATTGGGATTGGTTATATGAATTCTGTTTTTCCATTCCGTTCTATTTTGAGCTAAATCTTTTGATAAGTGAAATTTCTTCAAATCTGAATTAATAACTTCCATCCATGTTTTCTTCGGCCTGCCCCTACCTCTTAATGCGCCTTCCACTTGTATAGCCCAACTTTTTCTCACCGGTGCCATTACTGGCCTACGCTTAATTGCCCAAACCATCTTAAACGAGTTTATCTAATCTTATCCCCTATTGGTGCTACACCTAAATGTTCTCGAAAGTGCTCATTTCTAATTTTAGTTTTCCTAGTTTTACCACACATCCACCTAAGCATTCTCATTTTCGCTACATCCATCTTATGAATATGTTTCTTCTTAATTGGCCAACATTCTGCTCAATATGTCATAGCTAGTCTAACTATTGTCCTGTAAAATTTGCCCTTTAATTTCATTGGCATTCGTTTGTCACAAAACACTTTTGAAGCTAGTATCTACTTCAGCCATCCGGCTTTTATCCTATGCTCTACATCTTCGTCAATCTCCCTATCCTTACTAATTATCGAGCCTAAGTACCGAAAAGAATCTTTATGTGGTATCTCATGGGTTTCAGTTTTGACAGTGGTTTCAACACTTTATATATATCCACTGAAGTTGCAATCCATATATTCTGTCTTTGTACGACTTATTTTAAAACATCTAGATTTTAATGCTCCCCGCCATCTCTCAAGCTTTGCATTTACACCCTCTTTTGATTCATTTACCAATACTATATATCTGCAAATAACATACACCATGGTACTTCTTCTTGAATATGCACAGTTAATTCATCCATAATTAATGCAAAGAGATAAGGGCTTAAGGTTGATCCCTGATGTAAACCTATAGTCACGGGGAATCCACTTGTTTCTCCACATGTGGTTCTCACATTTGTTATTGCTCCTACGTACATATCCTTAAAAGTTTCAATGTAATCTCTGGAGACATTCATTTTCTTTAAAACCCATCAAATTAAATTTCTCGGTACCTTATCATAGGCTTTTTCCAAATCGATAAATACCATATGTAGATTGTTCCTCTTTGCTCAGTATTTTTCCATTAATTGCTTAAGTGAAAAGACAGCTTCTATAGTTGATCTCCCTGGCATGAAACCAAATTGATTTTCAGAAATCTTGGTCTTCTTTCTCAGTCTTTACTCCATTATTCTCTCTCGTAACTTTATAGTATGACTCATAAGTTTAATCCCCCGATAGTTGGTACAATTTTGTATATCTCATTTATTCTTATATATAGGTACTACAATACTTCTTCTTCATTCATCCGGCATTTTTTTTGTCATAAGTATCTTATTGAATAGTCTATATAACCAGCTTACCCCAACTTCTCCTAATCATTTCTATACCTCTATTGGAATACCATCTGGGCCTGTTACCTTTCCTGTCTTTATTCACTTCAATGCTTCCTTCACTTCCACTTCTCTAATTCTACGAAGAAAAGTATGCTCTTGTGATGAAGTATCCTCTTTAACTATTGTATTGCCCAAATGTTCTTCATTTAGAAGTTTGCTAAAATATTCCTTCCACCTTTCTTTAATATCGTTGTCCTTCACCAAAATATTTTCCTCATTGTCCTTGATAAATTTGACATAATCTAAGTCCCTACTTTTCTTTTCTATTGTTTTTTCGAGCTTAAAAATATCATTTTCTCCTTCTCCTGTTTCCAACCTATTATAGAGGTCATCGTATGCTTTGAACTTTGCACTACTTACTACTTTCTTAGCTTATTTCTTTGCCTTCATATACAGCTCAAAATTTTTCATATTCTTACTCCCTTGCCAACAATAGAAAGAAACAATTGACTAAATTAAATATACATATATAAATCCAAAATTAGAATTTTTTGTTTGCTGAAGAAAAAATTCTGATATAAGAGAATGGTTTTCTCAAGATGATCATTTTGTACCATCTTATGGAATCTAATGTCGTCTTAGAATATAAATAGCAATGGATAATTGAAACAACAAGGGATACAAACAAGATGATAAGTTTGTTAAAAGATAAAATTAACCTATTCAGAGTTCGTTGGAAAGATGATAAATTTGTAAGAGACAAATTTAACCTTCAAGATGATCAGTCCGTACTGTCTTATTAAATTTGATGTCAGTCTTGGAATGTAAATACCAATGGATTATTGAAACAAGAAGAGGATACCAAAAAGATGATAAGTTTGTTAAGAGATAAAATTAACGTTTTTGGAGTTTGTCGGAAAGATGATAAATTTGTGGAGATAAATATAACCTTTTAGCAATTCATGCTACATAATATCACCAATGAGTTTAACATTCCTTTCAAAATTTATATCGTTTTAAAGTATATGATGGCAAAGCAGTCAACATAACTCAAGTAAGTTCATAGAAATTAATGAAAAACAAATATAAGTTCCGCATTAGGAAGTTCATAGAAATTAATCAAAAACATATATAAGCCCCACATTAGAAACTAATTTTTTTGAGTAAAAGATAAAGAAAAACCATGTTAGAAACCCATTTTCATACAGGTGAACAAATCCTTAAATTAGAATAAAATAATTAGAGACAAACCAATCCATTAAAAAAAATAGCATCAGCCTTAAATAATAAAAGGAACATAAACAATGTTATTAAGAATCACATATAAATTGTATAAGTGCAAAAAAGGAGAATCAAAGAAAACATGAAGAATGATATGATGGAATCATTTTAGTCATAACAATCATTGATGTGCACATAATTAAATTGAAAGAATTGAAAATGATGAGATAGGATAATCTAGATTTAAAAATGAGGAAACATTACAAACAAAATAAATTTAACCTTTTAGCAATTCATAGGAAAAATGATAAATTTGCTAAGAGATAAATTTACTTTTTAGTAATTCATGGCACATAATATCACCAGTGAGTTTAACATATCTTTCAAAATCTAGATTATCTTTAAGTATATAATGGTAAAATGGCCAATATGATTCAATTATAATCATAGAAACTAATCAGAAACAAACGTAAGCCCCACATTAAAAACTAATTTTTTGCATTTAAAGATAAACACAAATCATATTTGACAGCCATTTTCATACAGGTGGACACCTCATCAAATTAGAATAGAAGAATCAGAGAGGAATGAATACATTAAAAACATAGCATGAACAGTTTATAATAAAAGGAAAACAAACAATTTAATTAAGAACCACAGATAATTTGTATGAGGTAACAAAAGAGCATTAAATAAAATATGAAGAATGATATGATCAAATCATTAAAATCATAACAACCATTGATGTGCACATACTTAAATTGAAAATTTTAAAATGATGAGAGAAGATTGTCCAAGTGATCAAATACCAATATGCATGCACCACTAGATCTTAATTAATAATTTTGCCTGATAGCTTTTTAAAAGATGGCATACACATATTTTAGGAACTCAACCCATTAAAGTTTTGACTATTATTTACCTTTGGGCCATTATTTTTACTTTGGAAGGGGTAAGTGACATGGTATGTAAGCTCAATGACAAATCAATCAGAATAAAATATCAACAAAGGAATCATCATCTTTATCACCATTATCATCAAAGCCTTATCCCAATCATGTTGGGGTTGGCTACATGAATTCTGTTTCTCTGTTCCGTTCTATTTTAGACTAAATTCTTAGATAACTTAAACTTCTTCAAATCTTATTTAATGACCTCCATCAATATTTTCTTCGGCCTACCCCTACCTTTTAATAGACCATCTACTTGAATAGCTAAACTTTTCCTTACCGGTGCCATAACCAACCTATGCTCAATACACCCAAATCATCTTAAATGAATTTCTATAACTTTATCCCCCATTGGTGCTACCCCTAACTACTCACGAAAGCACTCATTTTTAATTTTATTTTTTCTAGTTTTACTATACATTCACCTAAGCATTTTCATCTCCACCACATCCATGCATATCATCATTATCATCATCAAAGCTTTATCCCAACCCTATTGGGGTTGGCTACATGAATTCTGTTTCTCCATTCCATTTTATTTTGAGCCAAATCCTTAGATAAATTAAACTTTTTCAAATTAGATTCAATGGTCTCCATCAATGTTTTGTTTGGCTTACCGTTATCTCTTGATGGGCCATCCACTTGTATAGCTAAACTTTTTCTCACCGGTGCCATTACCGACCTACGCTCAACATGCCTAAACCATCTTAAACGGATTTCTCTAATCTTGTCTTCTATTAGTGCTACTCTTAAATGCTCTCAAAAGCGCTCATTTCTAATTTTATTTTTCCTAATTTTACCACACATCTACCTAAGCATTCTTATCTCCGCCACATCCACCTTATGTATATGCGTCTTCTTAATTGGCCAGCATTCTGCTCCATATGTCATAGCTGATCTAACCATTGTCCTGTAAAATTTGCCTTTCAATTTCATTGGCATTCGTCTGTCACAAAACACTTTAGAAGCTATTCTCCACTTCAGCCATCCAGTTTTTATCCTATGCTCAACATCTTCATCGATCTCCCTATCTTTACTAATCATCGAGCGCAAATACTGAAAATAATCCCTACATGGTATCTCATGGGTTTTAATTTTGACAGTGATTTTAACATTTTTTATATGTCCACTGCAGTTGCAATCTATATATCCTGTCTTTTTATGACTTATTTTAAAGCCTCTAGATTCTAATGTCCCCTGTCATCTTTTGAGTTTTGTATTTACACCATCTCTTGATTCATCTGCCAATATTATATCATCTTCAAACAACATACACTATGGTACTTCTTCTTGAATATGCGCAGTTAATTCATTCATAATCAATGCAAAGAGATAAAGGTTTAAGGTTAATCCCTAATGCAAATATATAATCACGGGGAATCCACCTGTTTCTCAATATATAGTTCTCACATTTGTTATTATACCTTCATACATATTCTTAAAAATTTTAATGTAAAATCTGGAAACATTCCTTTTCTTCAAAACCCACCAAATTAAATCCCTCGGTACCCTCTTATAGGCTTTTTCCAAATCGACAAAGAACATATGTAGATTTTTTTTCTTTGCTCGATATTTTTCTATTAATTGCCCAAGTAAAAGATAGCTTTCATAGTTGACTTCCCTGGCATAAAACCATATTGATTTTCAGCGATTTTGGTCTTCCATCTAAGTCTATGCTCCATTATTCTCTCCCATAATGTCATAGTATGACTCATAAGTTTAATCCCTCGATAGTTGGTACAATTTTGTATATCTCCCTTATTCTTATATATAGATACTATAATACTTCTTTTCTATTCATCCGGCCTTTTCTAGGTCACAAGTATCTTATTAAAGAGTCTACATAACTAACTCACTCCAATCTCTCCTAAGCATTTCCATACCTCTATTGGAATGTCATCTGAGCTCGTTGCCTTTCCTGTCTTTATTCGTTTCAATGCTTCTTTCACTTCCACCCTTCTAATTCTATGGAAAAAAGTATGCTCTGGTAATGAAGTATCCTCGCTAGTTCTCATATTCCCTATATGTTCTTTATTTAAAAGTTTGCTAAAATATTCCTTCCACCTTTCTTTAATATCGTTGTCCCTTACCAAAATATTTTCCTCACAGTCCTTAAAACATTTGACATGATCTAAGTCCCTACTTTTCTTTTCTCTTATTTTTACAAACTTAAAAATATTCTTCTCTCCTTCTTTTGTTCCCGACCTATTATTGAGGTCATCGTATGCTTTGAACTTTGCACTAATTATTAATTTCTTAACTTCTTTCCTTGCCTTTTTATACAGTTCAAAATTTTCTATACTCTTAGTCCCCTACCAAACTTTGTAGCAGTGTCGTTTCTTTCGAATAACTTCCTGAACCTCAACACTCCCCCACCATATTTCTTTAATAACATGTCTCTTTTCTTTTTATTCTCCAAGTACCTCCTTTGCAACGTTCATAATGTAACTAGCCATTTGATTCCACATTACCATCGTTTCTCCTTTAAGATTTCATTCTCCTTTCTCAATTATTTTGTCCTTAAATATATTTGCTCTTTCCCCCTTCAAATCTCTCCACCTTGTTTTAGGGCCCATTTTTTTTACTACCGCTCTCTTTCTACTTCTAATACAAATATCTAAAACTCCGAGCCTATGTTGCATGATCAAACTCTCTCATGGGATAACTTTGCAATCTTTATAAGCCAATCGATCCTGTTTTCTAACTAGAAAAAAGTCTATATGACTCCTATTACTCCCACTTTTGTAGTTAATTAAATGCTCATCTCTCTTTTTAAAGTAAGTATTTGCTCTTACAAGATCAAATGCCACCACTGTTAAAAATATCGGCCGATACCGGTTCGTATCGGCCGATACGAACCGGTATCGGTCGATACCGGTCCGATATTTTGTAATTTATCGGTATCGGTATAATATTGCCAAATTCTCGCGATATATCGGCCGTTTTTCCAATTTATCTGCAGAACCGATATATCGGCCGATATTTTGAAAATATTGGCCGATAATATATATATATATATCGTTTAACCCTAATTTTTCCCCCTTTCTCCCCCTCTACTCATCCTCCTCTACCCAAAGTCGGCCCTCTTGCTGCTCCTCCTCCATTACCCTCCAAGAGCATCACAAAATTATTTTTTTGGGTGGATTTGGCTTATAAAAGTAAAGGAAATACATTTATAAGGTAAGTATATTAAATTTCTTTTTTTTTTTAAATATTTGTTAAGTAGGAGCTTAGATGTGATCCATGATAATGATTCCACTTGTTTTATGTTCTAGATTTACATGTTGTGATTTATGAGTGTGGATCTATTATTTGGTTCTTTAAAATATTAAGATTTTAACATTTATTAAGATTTAGAGTCTTTTAATGTTAAGTATTATTTTTAATTTTATTAGTATGTAAAAACATGATTTTATGAAGCAAGTTTGATAGATTTAGTAGTAGAAGACATAGATCTACAAGATGTGGATATTTTATGTTTATTTATTTTCGGATTTTTAAATATTTTAATATTAAAATAAGATTTTTTGAGGATTTAATCACAAATTTGTTATTTTGTTGTATACTTCATATATGATATGAATATGGTAAGTTTCCATTTTTTTTCAAAACATTATGTAAATACTAAATAGTTTTATATTTTCAAATTTTATTTTCTTGTATGATAATGAAATAATAATTTAATATTTAAAACTAATATTTTGAGGATTTCACTATAATTTTTTTAAAGTAAGCATAATCTTTGTAAACTTCATGTAGGATTACTTTTTTTAATTGTTCTTTAATGTAATTAGTTTTATATTTTTTAATTTATTTTCAGATTTTTTTTAATTTTAGATTAAACTATTATATATTTAGATTTTCATTATAAGTATGATTTCCTAATTTTATATAATCATTGTATACTTCACATATGCTATTTTTTTTATAGTTGCCTCATCATTTATGTGAATATATAACATGTCAACAATTTTTATATTTCTAAATTTATTTTTGGATTGTTAGAACATGGAATTAGAAAAATTAAATAATTAATGTATCATTTAAAATGTACCCTTTTGAGATTCCAATTACTTTTATATGAATGTATTAATTTCTTTGTTTTTATTATATTTTGGATCTTAGTTTAAATGTTATAAATTGTGCCAATGTGTTCTTTTGTTTTGAAGAAGCGAGATTAAAATGGTGCGTGACATTGATCCAGCATGGAACCATTGTGAAGAAGCTGGAAGCAAACACAAGATTAAATGTAATTATTGCCAAAAAATCATAAATGGAGGGATAACTAGATTGAAGCAACACTTGGCTCATAGGCAAGGCCAAGTAGCAAAGTGTCCTCATGTACCATCTAATGTGAAAAAAGAAATGCAAGAGTTGCTGGATGCAGGAAAACAGAAAAAGGTTGTCAGAGAGAAAAGAAAAGAGGAGGAATTTAAAGCATGTAGGGAAGAAGTTTTTGGGTCTCGGGAGGGAGATATTATTTCCTCCGATGATGATGAGGACCCAAATTTAAGCAGGGCTAGAAAAGAAAGTTTGAGGTCACTTCAGGAGGAAGAAAAAAGAAGAAGAATGCAGTATGAGGCAGCTATGAGAGGTGGCCAATATGATGAGGGTGGCTCATCTGGATCTAAGAGAGGGGGTTTGCGTCGAGCATTTAGTCAAAGACAGCCCCGCCCAGCAGATATTGAGGATGATGATGAACCTCCTACACAGGCACCTCGTAGGCCAAGTGTGGTGGGTCCAATGGATCCATTTGCATATAGAAAACCAACAGCCAAGCAACCAAGCATTGTAAAAGCACTAAAGGGAAAATTTAATAAAGCAAGAGATAATTTAATAAGAGCTACTGGAAAGTTCTTTTTAGATGCAGCTATTCCACCACATAAGGCAAACTCTCCTTATTTTACCACTATGTTAGATGCAGCAGCGGAACATGGTCCCGGTATAAAAGCACCCACCCCATATGAGATTGGTCATCTCTGTATTAAAAAAGAATATGATGAGTTACAGCTCTTGGTGGAAACTTTTAAGAGGATTTGGAAAGAAAAGGGCTGCACACTAATGTGTGATGGGTGGACGACCCTCACAAAACGTCATCTCTTAAATTTTCTAGTTTATTGCCCTTTGGAAACAGTTTTTATCAAATCAGTTGATGCAACTGATTATGTTCAAGATGCTAGATACATCAATAAGTTGTTTAATGAAGTGATTAATGATATTGGGGCAGATTGTGTAGTTCAAGTTGTCACCGATAACGCTGCAAACATGAAGAAAGTAGGACTAATGCTTATGCCGCAGAGGCCAAATATTTTTTTGTCACCATGTGCAGCACATTGCATAGATTTAATGCTTGAAGAAATTTCCAAAGGAAAAGTAATGAAACCAGTGATTGAAAAGATGAAGAAAATCACTAATTTTTTCTACCAGTCTTATAGACTTGTTTCGATGATGAAGAAATTTACAAACAATCATGAACTACTACGGCCTGACATTACTCGATTTGCCACCCACTTCATAGCCATTGAGAGTATTTACAAGTATAGAGGAGGGCTTCTCCAACTCATCAAATCAGATGAATGGCTGAATTCTAAGTGGGGAAAGCGGCCAACTCCCCTAGCAGAAAAAGTATGCAAGACCATTGAGTCCAATAAGATTTGGCCTCATGTTAAAAATTGCTTAAATGTTTTTGAGCCTCTAATAAAAGTTCTTCGATTGGTTGATGGTGATGATAAGCCAACCATGGGCTTTTTACATGAGGCCATGGAGAGAGCAAAGATGGCCATTAAAGCAAACTGTAGATATTATACTAAACATTGGCAAATCATCGATAGCCGTTGGGAGCGTCAATTGCATCATGACTTACACACTGCTGGTAAGTGGAGACTGATTTCTTATTGATTTTTATTATTATATTAAATTCTTTTTAATACATTACTCATGTAAATTTTTGCATTTAATAGGTTACTTTCTCAATCCACAATTTCAATATGAATCTTTAGATCGAAATATAACTGATGAAATTCGAGTGGGCATGAAAAATGTTATTGAAAGACTAGCAAATGACGCTGATGAGGCTATTAGGGCAACAAACCAAGCAAGTAAATTAAAAAGTAAAGATCTTATATAATGTATGTTGTTTTCTTCAATTTAATTTATATCATTATTCATTCATAAGTCATAATAGTTGATATTGATAATTCTTTTGCTTCTTTATTCTTTAATGCTATTAGATCGATGTATATAATGAAGGAATGGGAAGTTTTGGCACCACCATTGCTCGAAGAGCTGTCACACAAACATATTCTAGTAAGGATTGTATAATATAAATAGTAAATTATATTTTCATTATTTGAAAATTCAAAAATTGAATGTTTAATATTATTTTCTTTTATTTTCAGCTGAATGGTGGTTAAATTATGGAGAGAGTGCTCCAGCATTAAAGACGATCGCAATTAAAGTTCTCAGTCAAACTACATCTTCGTCAAATTGTGAAAGAAATTGGAGCACCTTTGCTTTTATCCACACAAAAGTAAGGAATAAAATCACGATGGATAATTTGAACAAACTGGTCTACATTCACTATAACCTCAAGCTCCGCAGTCGAAATCGAAGAAGAAGAGCATTTGAGGATCAACAAGATTACTTCTGCCCAATTAATTTAGACTATATATTTTCAGCAGAAGATGATTTGTTAGGTGAGTGGCTAGAGGAGGCAGAAGAGCCATTATTAGATGAAGATCCAGAGCTAGCAGAAATGGTTGAGGACTTGACTGGGAAGCAACTTGAGCCAATGAAAGCCTCTGAAAGATTACAAGAGATTAATTTGACACAACAACGGTTGATCCTACAGAAGCAAGAGGAAAGGAGGTGGGTGAGGAGAGTGAGTCAAGTATCTCTACATCTTCCTCATCAGCAGGAATTCCTCCTGATTCCCCTGGGACTGGCGGTCACTATGGAGATAATGAGCCACCAATGTATGAGACAGTTGAGCATTTTCCTAGTGCTACAGACTTAGATCCCCATCGTGGTTATGTAAGATATGTCTCACAAACTGAGACAGGGATTGGTAGTAGCATCGGTCAAGGAGGAGGGGAAGGTACTTCTGCAGGCAATGTTGGACAACAGCAGGCTATGTATGAACCGTATGGATACAATCCTCATTGGCCAACTCAACTGCCTTTAGCTTCACCGTTACAACCGTGGTATGAGCATGGACAAGGAATGATCCAACGTGAACCCCAACAAGCTATTTTTCGTCCTCATGAATTTTTTAATTTAAATTTGGGCCCCCAGTCATCTCAATCTACTGAGGATAGCTCATCATATTATGAAGGGATCTTCGTTCCTCAGCAACAATATCAATATGGCCAAGGATATGGGAGTGCAATGCAAGAGTTTTGATCATATTATTATAACCCATACCAAAGAAGAAGAAATGATGATGATGATGATATCGAGCCTGGAAGACACTCCACTTGGAATTAGGGTATGTATTGATTCTCTCCAATTGCTTTATGATTTATTTTACTGTCATTATGTCATATGCTATGTTAATATTCATGTTCTTGAACTTTACAACTTGCTTGATAATTGAGTGATAAATTGATGGTTGATGAATGATGAATGATAATTGATGACTGATAAATAATGATTTATATACTATATAAGATACAAGTATAACTTACAAGTGTACAACACTACAAGTCTACAACCACTATATATAAATTAAAAATAAATTGTATTCTCTAAAATTTCATACTAATAGATAGTTCATATTTTATAAGTCATAATTATGGTTTTTATAAAAAAAAATCACAATTTCGGACAAGACAACGATACAGGATACCATAAGTTAGGGGGACCGATATTTTGATTTATATGTGTTACTAATGAAAAAAAACATTGTGTTCTAGTATTTTCTAATATTTTGGATTTTTTGGATATTTTTTCAATTTTTTTTTGGATTAAAAAAAAATTCACACCGCGATGACCGCGACGGACTGCGAACCGCGACCGATACCGATACCGTATCGCTTTTTTGGACCGATCGATACCGCGACCGATACCGCGATTTTTATCCATGAATGCCACTGCAAAGTCTAATATAGTTTTTCCAAATTCATTATTTTCTCCAAATCTTTGCCCTCCATGCACTCTCTCATATCCTCTATTATCTCTACCTATATACCCATTTAAATTCCCTTCAAGGAAAATCTTATCACTATTTGGGATTTTTTGCATTAAATCATCCATCTCTTCCCAAAATTGTCTTTTCACACTTTCCTCTAGTCTTACTTGCGGAGCATATGCACCAATGATATAAATTATGTTTTCCTCAAGCACTAGTTTAATTGCTATAATTCTATCACCAGACCTCTTTGCCCCCACAATTTTCTCTTTCAAATCCTTATCTATAATTATACTCACTCCATTTCTTGTATCACTGCTTCCTGGTATGGAAAAACTTATACCCATCCGTGAGCTCCTTAACTTTATTCCCTTTCTACCTTGTCTCCTGTATATAAGCCACACTAATTCTTCTTCTTTTCATTTCCTCGACCAACTCCATGCTCTTACCTGTCAAAGTTCTTATATTCTAAGTAGCAAGTTTAATTTTTTAATTCCTCATTTTCTTCTCATTGACCAACTTCTTTAACCGCACTAACCCAGAGCTATGCGGTAGCCCTTGCATACTTTTCACTGTAGTCGGGCGGTGCTGCAATGCGTCGCTTAAAGTAGAGAACGCCCTGGCCTAATCGCAAAATATTGTTATCTTAGAATTCATGTTTGGGTTGTAACAAAGTTTTACGCTGACTCTCAACCTATCTAACGCAACCATTTTCCTTTACTTGGGCTTGGGACAGGCAACAAAAACTGACGAAGTTAAAATATCAATAAAGGAATGCAATCTAAAATATTTACTTGTTTTATTTTATTTTAGAACTACTGTGTCTATTGATACAAGTATAACAAAATTTATTAAGAAGACTGTTGTGATAGTGAAGATTGAATAAAATGTTGGAAAACAAAAGAACGTCCCCCTACTGATTTTTGGTCTTGGAGGAAGTGTGGAAAGAAAGCTTTTTTCATTCTTTTTTCTTTTCTTCCAAATTTCAATTGGGTGTCCATTTTAAATTTTTAAATATTTATATTGCATTGTTCCATTTGAATGAAACCAAGTCCTTAACAAAATTAGAGGATTTGTAGAGAAGATATCATACATAATTAGCTTTTTTCTTTTCCCAAATTTCCCCTTCCTCGTAAATGATTCAATGAAAAGGTCAAGTGGAAGTATGATCAATGAACTTATTAGCATGGAAAAGACAACAGAAGAAAAGAAAAGGAAGAGAATAAATAGCATTAGTAAAGAGAAAGACAAGACAGTTCATTAACCTCTCCTATTAATGATCTGAGGTGATCATTTATATCAAACCTCTTGATAATAAAAGTTATTTACAACATAACTAAGAACCTTTCTATTTCCTGAATTGCTACCACATAAGACACGGGCTTTGTTGAACTTGCCCATGGTTGGTCTAGTTTCTTCATTTGCAATGGAACAAATCCCAATGTCATAAGAACACACAATCCTATTTAACTTCTAAAAGAGTGGTGGTGAGTGTTCAGTAAGAGTTCTTTTCTCTCCTACTCGATATTGTGTAGGGCTTCATGTCTATTACATCAAGTAATAGATTAGGTCTATGATGGATGTACTAATGGGTTAGCGTCAATGGGGGGATTCTTTTCATGGCTTATAGGAAACAACCATAGTTGCCTACTGTAACACTCCGATCCCCTTTGAGCCGGATTAGAGGCTCATTAGTGTGTGTTTTTGTTGTTTTATTCTTTTGGACTTGGTTTGGGTCTTGGATAGGTAGTTGAGTAACCTTTGACCTGGAATAGGTAGTTCTAAGCCCTTTTTCGTAATTTCGCTTTTGCTTTGAGTGCATCATCTTTGCATCATCTTGGTGTCAGCATGTGTATTTTGTTGAGCTCGTTATTTTCCGTAACTGTGTCAGACCCATTTGGAGTCAATTGGAGAAGTTGGACCTTCGTGTGACTTGATTTGTAAATAACCGGAACTTACCGGACTTTGACTTAAACTTCCAAAACTATATATATATGAGTCATTCCAGGTGTCTCCCTCTCTTGCTCATTCACTTGATCGTTGCATGCAAGAGAGATCTCCAGGAGAAGCTTCACGTTTTTTTCTCTCTCTTCTCTTCACTTCTCTTGCTCGATTGATGTTTTGGATTCTCATTTTGATTTGGGTTTCCTCTTCTCTCTCATCTCTGTCTATTGCTTGAGGTAAGTGGGTTCTTTGTGTTTCTTCTCCAAATTGGATCTCTCATTCTCTGATTGTTATGTCTTCATCTCATGTATGATTTATCTCTTTGATTTGCTTTGATTTTAGTGGATTTGGAGCTTGCTTCAGTGGATTTTCAGAGTTTGAGGCAAGTATAAGTACAGGCTTGTTAACACATATGGGTTGTTTCTTTGATTGCTTTGATTCTCTCTTACTCTTTGTATAGAATGTTTTACAGCCAATTTTTGTGAATTTGGAACCTTTGTGACTTGTTTTGAGACTTTTCTGTGCCACATTTCAGTTTCTGTAACTATCCCGAATTCGTGTTCTGTATTGTACGGCTAAGCCGTAAGTTTCTACGGTTTGATTTCCAGAGACTGAAATTTTGAGTTTTGTTCTACGGCTAGGATACGGCTGAGCCGTAAATTGTCCTACGGCTGAGCCGTAAGCTAGCCGTGACCCAACCGTATCCCAGCCGTGAATTAAACCTCTGATCAGTCGAAACTTTCCAGAGACAGTGTTCCTATGGTGTGGCTATGGCTAAGCCGTGAATTGCTACGGCTAAGCCGTGGATTGGTCTACGGCTAAGCCGTATACTGACTGTAGCTCAGCCGAAAAGGGTATCAGATCAGAAGCTGGAAGATGACCAGTTTAGCTGTGTTTTGAATGGAATCAAGGTGAAACCGTAGCGCATATTACGACGAGTGCGTAAGATGTCTTCGGCTCAACCATAGGTCCCTCATGGCTAAACCACTAGGCATGGCAATTCTGAAAAATAACTTAGGATAATGGTGAGACTTGTAGGGCTCAAATACAGGTTAACCACCCGTGTAAACTGGCCCAATGGATTTCCTTGGATCACATGAATAGTCTGTTAGGCTGTGACTTATTCATGTGGGTGTTGATTTACTGTTAAGCACCTCCCCATGGGTGTTGGTTTAAGGGACGTCGGTGCACGCAAAGATTACATTGCAACACTAGGATGGCAACGGTGTATTGACTAACTTAAAACTACATCAACATGCACGGTTAGTGACAGTGAACAACTAGCTTAGGACTGGCTTGTAGTGAACCTTGACTCCGTATTAATCTGAGATGCATTGCATATTGTTTATGGTTTTGCCCTCTGTTCTGTTAATCTATGTTATGCATTCCGCAGTCATTTTGCTTTCGTCCTGTATATCTGTATTATTCTTCGTTCGGCACTAAGTTCAGATCTATGCTGTGCTTTGACTTAATCTATGTCTGATCTGTGGTTTGGCTATGCTTTGTACATTTCTGGCTTTGTATATTTTGGGTATTCCCGGGTGGCTCTGCCCAGAGATTAACATGTGAGGATAAGATCCGGTCTTTGTCATCGGTGAGTCCAAAGCGGATAAGCTCCCTTCTTTTAGCTTTGATTTGATTGGTAT
Source organism: Sextonia rubra (assembly GCA_037013555.1). Lineage (NCBI taxonomy): Eukaryota > Viridiplantae > Streptophyta > Magnoliopsida > Laurales > Lauraceae > Sextonia > Sextonia rubra. Next base: position 3,952,090 of record JASUAD010000027.1, read on the forward strand.
TAGTCTGGCTCTACTCAGCCTCAGCCCTAAGATGCCCGACGGGGTTACCTCTGGCTTAGATCTCTGTATCTCTGTATTCACTGCAGTGTCGCTTTGTCTTGGGACCCTGGAACCCAGGAATCTGAGACCCACTTGTACCCTGGCCCGGTCAGTGGTGTTCTCCTCTGCTCTGCTTTGCTCTGCTCTCTATTGGAGAGAACATGGTTAACGTAGTAGCCACTTAGTCAGTATTTCTATGTTTTGATTCACTTATCATGCTTTACTTCTATGCACGATTTGCTTAGCATACTGAGATGGACTTTGTATTTAATCCTCTGTCATTATTCTATTTGATACTATGAGTGTTTCATCCCTGCTACTTGTATGTGCTGGATCGTTGTATTCATTTGTGTTGTCTGTGGTGTTGCAGGCTCAGATACCTTGCCCAGCTCCCCGGCGGTCGAGGAGGCTGCAGGGCCGAGTGTAGAGGCACCTTCCGGTTTGGCAGAGTGGGCCTGATCACCTCTGCCGAGTGCGTGCATGCATATCAGTGGCCTTTTGTTTTGAGTTTTGTTTTTGAGATTTTATATTTTGGCACTTTGGTACTTTGGACTTTGTACTCTGTATATTTGTACATCTTTATTTTGTCGTGTACTCAGACTTGTATTTGGTTTTCCAGTATGGTATTTATCTTTGTCTTTTCCGTTCCGCATTTGTTTTGGCTTCCGCTATTTTCCTTTGTTGCTTGCTATGATATGTACAGCTTCCGCGTACGCTTAGTTCGCACGTGTTAGATCCCTTGTGTGCGTGCATCTGGACTAGGTTTGGATGCACGTGCACGGGAGTACGTGTGTCACCGGTTTAGCTTTTCGCTAACCCCCGAATTCTGGGCTCGGGTCGTGACATACGTATTGTATGGTATCAGAGCATGCTAGTTATAAGCATGTAGGCATCTAAGATCGTGGTGAGATAACGCTATCAACTATTTGACTCGAAGTCTCATATGTTGAAGTGGGATTTGACTAACTCAGGGCATTTTATATTTGTGTGTTGTGTTTCTTTTCCTTTTGCAGGATGGGATCAGGATCAGGATCTCGGGATGAGAATCAACAGGGCCATAACGGTGATAGTGGATCGGTACCCCCACATATCAGTAGTGAGGAGCGCATGATGATGATGATGCAGTCTATGCAGTCATTACAGGCTCAGATGGCATCCATGGTAGATAGACAGAGTCAGGCTGCCGCAGCGGCATCACCTCGTATAGATCAGCAAGTGATTTTTCAGTCCAAGGAATCAGATCCAAATGCTCTTTTCAGCAAGTTCCGTAAGCGAGGGGCGACTGAGTTCCATGGGATAGAGGATGCTTTGCAGGCTGAGCAATGGTTGGAGCAGACTGAAGAGCTATTTGATACGATTGTGTGCAGCAACAAACAGAAGGTAGTTCTCACAGCCTCTATGCTTCGGAGTGTAGCCAAGACATGGTGGAGGAGTGTTAAGAGCTCATTCCAGACTATGCCCAGTGCCACAGTTTGGGAGACCTTCAAGCAGCAATTCCACCGGAAGTTCATGCCTCTCCATATTCAGCGAGCTAAGGAAGTGGAATTCTTCAACCTTCAGCAGAGACAGATGTCAGTTGCAGATTATGTACACAAGTTTACAGAGCTGTCCCACTTTGCAGAGGACATGGTGAACACTGAGCATAAGAAGGTGACTCGCTTCGTCAACGGCCTAAACCCGAGGCATAAACGCCACGTAGTTGCTTGTATGTGGCCGGCTACCTTGGATGACGCTATTGACAGGGCCTATGATGCAGAGGCCATATTTGAGGAGGAGCGAACAGAGGTTAAGAGGGCAGCACGTTCTAGTGGCAGAAGTCAGTTCCAGAAGAAGTTCAAAGGTAAACAGGGTAGTTCGAGTAGTACTCAGGTGATTTGTGGTCACTGTGGGAAGGATCACCCAACAGACAGATGTTGGAGGAAGAGTGGGGCTTGTTTCGGTTGTGGCTCTACGGATCACAAGCGGGCCCAATGCCCGAAGTTTCAGTCCTCTCCACAGACGAGATCGGCAGGACCTACAGCGCAGGGCAGATCTCAGCCAACTCGCCCAGCCCAGAAGCAGAACCGCCAGACAGCACGAGCCTATGCTGCTACGCATGAAGGCGCGGAGGAAGCTACTGTCGTGGAAGGTAAAATTTTAATTTCTGATGCTGAAGCTTTAGCCTTATTTGACTCCGGGTCTACGCGTTCGTACGTAGCACCCCATTTTGCTGTGCAGCTTCGACAGCGACCCACACCACTCCCGTACTTGTTGTTAGTATCCACTCCGGTTGGTAAGCGGGTGGAGTGCAGTGTTTTCTACCCCCAGTGTGATGTGCGGATAACTGGTCATCAGCTCCCAGTAGACCTCGTGTTGCTCACGACACTGGATTTTGATGTGATTCTTGGTATGGACTGGCTTGCAAGATATCATGCATGTATCAATTGCTACAGCAAGGCTATCTACTTTGATCTGGGCAGCGGATTTCGATTTGAGGGCAGCCAGACGAAGTGCCCAAGGCGTGTGATCTCTGCTTGTAAGGCAGACAGGATGCTTCGTAGGGGATGTGAGGGATTTCTCGCATTCATTTCAGAGAAGAAAGATCAGCGACTGCTCAGTGAGATCCCAGTAGTCAGCGAGTTTTCGGATGTCTTTCCGGAGGATGTACCAGAGTTGCCACCAGTTCGGGAGGTCGAATTTGCTATTGATGTGATGCCAGGTACAGCACCCATCAGTAGAGCTCCATATCGTATGGCACCTGCAGAATTGTTGGAATTGAAGAAACAGTTGCAAGATCTGTTAGATAAAGGGTTCATACGCCCAAGTGTTTCACCTTGGGGAGCTCCTGTATTATTTGTTAAGAAAAAGGATGGCAGTTTCCGGATGTGCATTGACTACAGGCAGTTGAACAAAGTGACTATCAAGAACAAATATCCATTGCCTAGGATCGATGAGTTGTTCGATCAGCTTCAGGGTGCAGCTTACTTCTCGGAGATTGACTTGAGGTCAGGTTATCACCAGCTCCGAGTGAAGGATGAGGATGTTCCGAAGACAGCTTTCAGGACTCGGTATGGACACTACGAGTTCCTTGTCATGCCATTTGGTTTGACGAACGCACCCGCAGCTTTCATGGCATTGATGAATAGGGTGTTTACTTCCTTCTTGGACCAGTTCGTTGTGGTTTTCATAGATGAAATATTGGTCTATTCGAAGACTGCTGAGGAACATACAGACCATTTGAGGAAAGCATTGCAGCTGCTTAGAGATCACAAGTTGTATGCAAAATTGTCTAAGTGTGATTTCTGGTTAGAACAAGTTGCATTTCTGGGTCATAAAATTTCTCGAGAGGGATTGATGGTGGATCCGGCTAAGATTGAAGCAGTAGTCCATTGGCCCCGTCCTAGATCAGTGACAGAGATTCGGAGTTTTCTGGGATTGGCGGGATATTACCGCAGGTTTGTGCAGGATTTCTCGAAGATCTCAGCCCCGCTGACTCAGTTGACTCGAAAGAATGTCCCGTATGAGTGGACAGAGAAGTGTGAGCGTAGTTTTCAGATGTTGAAAGAAAAGCTCACTACGGCGCCAGTGTTGACTCTCCCGGATGGTAGTGAGGGATTCGTAATTTATTCCGATGCTTCTCGAGTTGGACTAGGCTGTGTACTGATGCAGAATCAGAAAGTGATTGCCTATGGATCCCGACAGCTGAAAGAACACGAGAAGAACTATGCCACACATGACTTGGAGCTAGCAGCCATTGTATTTGCACTGAAGTTGTGGCGACACTACTTGTACGGTGTAAAGTTCGAGGTTCATTCCGATCATCACAGTCTCCAGTATTTGTTCGATCAGCATGACTTGAATATGAGGCAGCGAAGATGGTTGGAGTTCATCAAGGACTACGACTTTCCGATCAAGTACCACCCAGGCAAAGGGAATGTAGTTGCAGATGCACTCAGCAGGAGGACAGACAGTCTTCAGGTGTTGGCAGGATTCTATATGCTTGTGCATGATCAGCCCGTTGAGGTTCGGATGGTAGGTGACTTGGTGACATTAGCTACTACTGTCGTGGTTCAGCCTGAGGTGATTCAACAGATCAAGGATCGCCAGTTTGAGGACCCCCTGCTAGTGAAGTTCAGAGATAGGATTACAGATTGACCCGATTTCAGCCTGGTAGATGGAGTTTTGTACTTCAGGAATAGATTGTGTGTTCCCGCTGTGGATGAGCTGAAAGATAAGTTGATGACAGATGCGCACGATGCTCGATATGCGATGCACCCAGGGAGTACGAAGATGTACTGGAACTTGAAAGATAGATTTTGGTGGAACAATATGAAGCGGGAGATCGCAGGGTTCGTAGCTCGATGTTTGACCTGTCAGAGGGTAAAAGCTGACCATCAGCGACCTCCAGGATCATTGCATCCATTGCACACTCCGCAGTGGAAGTGGGAGCACATTACCATGGATTTCGTCTCCGGTTTTCCGCCGACCAGTAGAAAGAACAATGCTATCTGGGTAATAGTGGACAGATTGACGAAGTCAGCACATTTCCTTCCGTTCAAGAAAGGGATGACATTCACAGAGATGGCCAAGAAGTTTATTGACGAGATAGTCAGATTGCATGGCACCCCAGTATCGATTGTGTCGGATCGTGATAGTCGTTTTGTGTCTTCATTCTGGAGAGCATTTCAGGAAGCTATGGGCACGAAGCTGAGTTTTAGTACGGCATACCACCCCCAGACTGATGGACAGTCGGAGCGTACCATTCAGACGTTGGAGGATATGCTCAGAGCTAGTGTGCTGAACTTTGAGAAGGAATGGGATACGCATCTGGCATTGTGTGAGTTTGCCTACAACAACAGCTTCCACGAGAGTATTGGTATGGCACCATATGAGGCTTTATACGGACGCAAGTGCAGGACCCCAGTGTGTTGGGAGGAAGTTGGAACAAGGAGTTTCCATGGTCCGACAATCATTGCTGAGACGACGGAGAAAGTGCAGAAAGTGATAGAGAATATGAAAATTGCTCGATCCAGACAGAAGAGCTATGCGGATACTCGGAGGAGACCATTGGCATTCCAAGTCGGAGATTGGGTGTTCCTTAAAGTTTCTCCGATGAAGGGCACGGTGCGGTTTGGTCAGAAGGGCAAATTAGCTCCGAGATATGTAGGACCGTTTGAAGTCAAGAGCCGAGTTGGAGATTTAGCTTATCGGTTGACGCTTCCAGTTGAGTTCTCCGGTGTGCACGATGTCTTCCATGTGTCGATGCTCCGTAAGTATGTGCCAGATCCGAGCCATGTGATTCGCTACGATGACATCCAGATTCAACCTAATGCAACTTACGTTGAGCGTCCGCTTCGCATCGTTGGGACCCGAGAGCAGATTCTCCGTACCAGGACCATCAGATGGGTTAAAGTGTTGTGGGAACATCATGGTCCAGATGAGGCTACATGGGAGCTAGAGGAGCAGCTAGCACGCCAGTACCCCCAGCTCTTTGCGCAGGTAGGTAGTCATTCCGAGGACGGAATGATTCCTAGTGGGGGAGGATGTAACACTCCGATCCCCTTTGAGCCGGATTAGTGGCTCATTAGTGTGTGTTTTTGTTGTTTTATTCTTTTGGACTTGGTTTGGGTCTTGGATAGGTAGTTGAGTAACCTTTGACCTGGAATAGGTAGTTCTAAGCCCTTTTTCGTAATTTCGCTTTTGCTTTGAGTGCATCATCTTTGCATCATCTTGGTGTCAGCATGTGTATTTTGTTGAGCTCGTTATTTTCCGTAACTGTGTCAGACCCATTTGGAGTCAATTGGAGAAGTTGGACCTTCGTGTGACTTGATTTGTAAATAACCGGAACTTACCGGACTTTGACTTAAACTTCCAAAACTATATATATATGAGTCATTCCAGGTGTCTCCCTCTCTTGCTCATTCACTTGATCGTTGCATGCAAGAGAGATCTCCAGGAGAAGCTTCACATTTTTTTTCTCTCTCTTCTCTTCACTTCTCTTGCTCGATTGATGTTTTGGATTCTCATTTTGATTTGGGTTTCCTCGTCTTTCTCATCTCTGTCTATTGCTTTAGGTAAGTGGGTTCTTTGTGTTTCTTCTCCAAATTGGATCTCTCATTCTCTGATTGTTATGTCTTCATCTCATGCATGATTTATCTCTTTGATTTGCTTTGATTTTAGTGGATTTGGAGCTTGCTTCAGTGGATTTTCAGAGTTTGAGGCAAGTATAAGTACAGGCTTGTTAACACATATGGGTTGTTTCTTTGATTGCTTTGATTCTCTCTTACTCTTTGTATAGAATGTTTTACAGCCAATTTTTGTGAATTTGGAACCTCTGTGACTTGTTTTGAGACTTTTCTGTGCCACATTTCAGTTTCTGTAACTATCCCGAATTCGTGTTCTGTATTGTACGGCTAAGCCGTAAGTTTCTACGGTTTGATTTCCAGAGACTGAAATTTTGAGTTTTGTTCTACGGCTAGGATACGGCTGAGCCGTAAATTGTCCTACGGCTGAGCCGTAAGCTAGCCGTGACCCAACCGTATCCCAGCCGTGAATTAAACCTCTGATCAGTCGAAACTTTCCAAAGACAGTGTTCCTACGGTGTGGCTACGGCTAAGCCGTGAATTGCTACGGCTAAGCCGTGGATTGGTCTACGGCTAAGCCGTATACTGACTGTAGCTCAGCCGAAAAAGGTATCAGATCAGAAGCTGGAAGATGACCAGTTTAGCTGTGTTTTGAATGGAACCAAGGTGAAACCGTAGCGCATATTACGACGAGCGCGTAAGATGTCTTCGGCTCAACCATAGGTCCCTCATGGCTAAACCGCTAGGCATGGCAATTCTGAAAAATAACTTAGGATAATGGTGAGACTTGTAGGGCTCAAATACAGGTTAACCACCCGTGTAAACTGGCCCAATGGATTTCATTGGATCACATGAATAGTCTGTTAGGCTGTGACTTATTCATGTGGGTGTTGATTTACTGTTAAGCACCTCCCCATGGGTGTTGGTTTAAGGGACGTCGGTGCACGCAAAGATTACATTGCAACACTAGGATGGCAACAGTGTATTGACTAACTTAAAACTACATCAACATGCACGGTTAGTGACAGTGAACAACTAGCTTAGGACTGGCTTGTAGTGAACCTTGACTCGGTATTAATCTGAGATGCATTGCATATTGTTTATGGTTTTGCCCTCTGTTCTGTTAATCTATGTTATGCATTCCGCAGTCATTTTGCTTTCGTCCTGTATATCTGTATTATTCTTCGTTCGGCACTAAGTTCAGATCTATGCTGTGCTTTGACTTAATCTATGTCTGATCTGTGGTTTGGCTATGCTTTGTACATTTCTGGCTTTGTATATTTTGGGTATTCCCGGGTGGCTCTGCCCAGAGATTAACATGTGAGGATAAGATCCGGTCTTTGTCATCGGTGAGTCCAAAGCGGATAATCTCCCTTCTTTTAGCTTTGATTTGATTGGTATTAGTCTGGCTCTACTCAGCCTCAGCCCTAGGATGCCCGACGGGGTCACCTCTGGCTTAGATCTCTGTATCTCTGTATTCACTGCAGTGTCGCTTTGTCTTGGGACCCCGGAACCCAGGAATCTGAGACCCACTTGTACCCTGGCCCGGTCAGTGGTGTTCTCCTCTGCTCTGCTTTGCTCTGCTCTCTATTGGAGAGAACATGGTTAACGTAGTAGCCACTTAGTCAGTATTTCTATGTTTTGATTCACTTATCATGCTTTACTTCTATGTACGATTTGCTTAGCATACTGAGATGGACTCTGTATTTAATCCTCTGTCATTATTCTATTTGATACTATGAGTGTTTCATCCCTGCTACTTGTATGTGCTGGATCGTTGTATTCATTTGTGTTGTCTGTGGTGTTGTAGGCTCAGATACCTTGCCCAGCTCCCCGGCGGTCGAGGAGGCTGCAGGGCCGAGTGTAGAGGCACCTTCCGGTTTGGCAGAGTGGGCCTGATCACCTCTGCCGAGTGCGTGCATGCATATCAGTGGCCTTTTGTTTTGAGTTTTGTTTTTGAGATTTTATATTTTGGCATTTTGGTACTTTGGACTTTGTACTCTGTATATTTGTACATCTTTATTTTGTCGTGTACTCAGACTTGTATTTGGTTTTCCAGTATGGTATTTATCTTTGTCTTTTCCGTTCCGCATTTGTTTTGGCTTCCGCTATTTTCCTTTGTTGCTTGCTATGATATGTACAGCTTCCGCGTACGCTTAGTTCGCACGTGTTAGATCCCTTGTGTGCGTGCATCTGGACTAGGTTTGGATGCACGTGCACGGGAGTACGTGTGTCACCGGTTTAGCTTTTCGCTAACCCCCGAATTCTGGGCTCGGGTCGTGACACCTACTCCTTGGCCTAAATTTACAATCCCAACAACCCTTTATATAAATCAACACTACGTTTATCCAAATTGCTTGGAGCAAGACACCTTACATATAGAAAACCAACACATGGGTATTGAAAAATAAACACGCAGATGTTTGAGGGTACTACCATAAAAAATTAAAAAGTTCTCTATTTCACACGCACTCAAATGAGGTGGTCAAAACAAATCACATCATTTGAATTCAATCCGAATTAAAACTGCGATTAAACATGTCACGCCCCGAAATCCGAGGCCCTTGGGAACCTTAAATCAAGAGGCATGATGGGTCCACAACAAATAAATTAAATGATTTTCCAAACTTTATTAAAATAATCCAAATAAAATTACAATGAAACCAATCCACTAACATACTAAATAAATAAATCTAAAGTGAGAGTAGCCCTTAAACATAATAATAAACTTCTCAAATGCTAATAAAATTGTAAATCAATCCTCATAATCTAAAACTAGGTTTCCTCGGGTTCCGGATCAACCTCAAAATCTGTGGGAGAAAAACAAGAGTGAACAAAACTCAACAAATAATACGAACCATATGTAACACTCCGATCCCCTTTGAGCCGGATTAGTGGCTCATTAGTGTGTGTTTTGTTTTGTTTATTTCTTTTGGACTTGTTTTGGGTCATGGATAGGTAGTTGAGTGACCTTTGACCTGGAATAGGTAGTTCTAAGCCCTTTTTCGTAATTTTGCTTTTGCTTTGCTCATATCATCTTTGCATCATCTTGGTGTCAGCATATGTATTTCGTTGAGCTCGACAATTTCCGTAACTGTGTCAGATCCGTTTGGAGTCAATTGGGGAAGATGTACCTTCGTGTGACTTGAACTGTAATTAGTCTTAACTCTCCGGACTTTGACTTAACTTCCAAACATATATAAATATAAGTTAGTTCCAGATGTCCAACTCCCTGCTCATTTGCTTGATCGTGCATGCAAGAGGAACTCCAGGAGAAGCTCTCCACGTTCTCTCTCTCTCTCTTCTTTCCTTCTCTTGATCGTTTGAGGATTGGGTCCTTTGTTTGATTTGGGTTCTTCTCCATTCTCTCATCCTTGTGTATTGCTTGAGGTAAGTGGGTCCTTTGTGTTTCTTCTCCCAATTGCACCTCTCATTCTCTGATTTCTGTGTTTCCATCTCATGCATGGTTTCTTGCTTTGATTTGTCTTGATTTTAGTGGATTTGGAGCTTGATTTCAGAGGATTTGTCAGATTTGAGGCAAGTATAAGTACAGGTTTTGATAACACATATGGGTATTGTTTGATTGCTTGGATTCATTCTCATTCTCTTTAGAGAAATGTTTTACAGCCATTTTCTAAGCTATGAGAATCAGTTGAGCTTGTTTTATTCAGTTTCTGTACAAAAATTTTGTTTCTGTAATCTTCCCGAACTCGTATTCTGTATTGTACGGCTAAGCCGTAAATTTCTACGGTTCGCTTTCCAGAGACTCGAAAATCTGAATTTGTTCTACGGCTAGGCTACGGCTAAGCCGTAATTTGTCCTACGGCTGAGCCGTAAGCTAGCCGTGACCCAACCGTGACCCCAGCCGTGAATTTAATCTCTGATCAGTCGAAACTTTTCTGATATCAGTACTCCTACGGTGAGGCTACGGCTAAGCCGTGGATTGGTCTACGGCTAAGCCGTATACTGATTGTAGCTCAGCCGTGAGATGTATCAGATCAGAGGTGGAAAAGCTGACAGTTTAGCCGTGCTCTGAAGGGAACCACGGCTAAGCCGTAGTGCATATTGCGGCTACGCCGTAGGATGCCACGGCTAAGCCGTAGGTCACCCATGGCTAAACCGTAAGACCTGTTAAATATCAGTTAAACTTAGGCTAATGGTGTGACCTTGTAGGGCTCAAATACAGGTTAACCATACCCGTAAACCGGCCCAAATGGATTCTTTGGAGCGCATGAATAGTCTGTTAGGCTGTGACTTATTCATGTGAGTGTTGCTCATTGTTAAGCACCTCCCCATGGGTGTTGGTTTAAGGGACTTCGGTGCACATGAGGATTATATTGCAACACTAGGATGGCAACGGTGCATCGAATAACTTAAAACTACATCAACATGCACGGTTAGTGACAGTGATGCAACTAGATTAGACTTGGCTTGTAACGAGCCTTGATTCCGTATTAATCTGAGATGCATTGCATATTGTTTATGGTTTTGCCCTCTGTTCTGTTAATCTATGTTATGCATTCCTCAGTCATTTTGCTTTCGTTCTGTATATCTGTATTATTCTTCGCTCTGTACTCTGTTTTGATCTATGCTATGCTTTGTATATTCTCTGGCTTTGTATATCTCTGATTTTTGGGTATTCCCTGGTGGCTCTGCCCAGAGGTTAATACGTGAGGATAAGATCCGGTCCTTGTCATCGGTGAGTCCAAAGCGGATAATCTCCTTTCTTTAGCTTTGATTTGATTGGTATTAGTCTGGCTCTACTCAGCCTCAGCCCTAGGATACCCGACGGGGTTACCTCTGGCGTAGATCTCTGTATCTCTGTTTTAACTGCAGTGTTGCTTTGTCTTGGGACCCCGGAACCCAGGAAACCGAGACCCGCTTGTACCTTTGGCCTGGACAGCGGTGTTCTCCTCTGCTCTGCTCTGCTCTGCTCTCTTTTGGAGAGAACATGGTTAACGTAGTAGCCAACTAGTTCAGTATTCTATGTTTTGATTCCATTATCATGTTTTACTCCTATGCACGATTTGCTTAGCATACTAAGATGGACTCTGTATTTAATCTTCTGTCCCTATTTCATTCGCTTTGATACTATGCGTGTTTCTTTCCTGTTACTTATATTTGCTGGATCGTTGTATTCATTTGTGTTGTCTGTGGTGTTGCAGGCACAGATACCTTGCCCAGCTCCCCGGCGGTCGAGGAGGCTGCAGGGGCGAGTGTAGAGGCACCCTCCGGTCTGGCAGAGTGGGCCTGATCACTTCTGCCAAGTGCGTGCATGCATACCAGTGGCTTTTACTTTGCGTTTTGGTTTTTGAGAGCTTGTATTTGGACTTTGGACTTTGGACTTGTATTCTGTATATTTTGTGTATATTGATTTTGGTGTGTATTCGGTTTTATCTCAGTGTATTTGTCTTTGTCTTTTCCGTTTCGTATTTGCTTTGGCTTCCGCTATTTTATTTTCTTTGTTGCTTGCTATGATATCTACAGCTTCCGCGTTCGTCTGTTTCGCACGTGTTAGATCCCTTGTGTGCGTGCATCTGGACTGGGTTTGGGTGCACGTGCACGGGAGTACGTGTGTCACCGGTTTAGCTTTTCGCTAACCCCCGAATTCTGGGCTCGGGTCGTGACATACGTATTGTATGGTATCAGAGCATGCTAGTTATAAGCATGTAGGCATCTAAGATCGTGGTGAGATAACGATATCAACTATTTGACGCGAAGTCTCATATGTTGATTTGGGATTTGACTAACTCAGGGGCATTTCATATTTGTGTGTTGTGTTTCTTTTCCTTTTTGCAGGATGGCATCAGGATCAGGATCTCGGGATGAAAACCAACAGGGCCATAACGGTGATAGTGGATCAGTACCTCCACACATCAGTAGTGAGGAGCGGATGATGATGATGATGCAGTCTATGCAATCATTACAGGCGCAGATGGCATCCATGGTAGATAGACAAAGTCAGGCTGCTGCAGTAGCATCACCTCGCATAGATCAGCAGGTGATTTTCCAGCCTAAGGAATCAGATCCGAATGCTCTTTTCGACAAGTTCCGTAAGCGAGGGGCGACCGAGTTTCATGGGATAGAGGATGCATTGCAGGCGGAGCAATGGTTGGAGCAGACTGAAGAGCTATTTGACACGATTGTGTGCAGTAACAAGCAGAAGGTAGTTCTCACCGCCTCTATGCTTCGGAGTGTAACTAAGACATGGTGGAGGAGTGTTAAGACTTCATTTCAGACTATGCCCAGTGCCACAGTTTGGGAGACCTTCAAGCAGCAATTCCGTCGTAAGTTCATGCCTCTCCACATTCAGCGAGCCAAGGAAGTGGAATTCTTCAACCTTCAGCAGAGACAGATGCCAGTTGCAGATTATGTACACAAGTTTACAGAGTTGTCCCACTTCGCAGAGGATATGGTGAACACGGAGCATAAGAAGGTGACTCGCTTCGTCAACGGCCTGAATCCGAGACACAAACGCCACGTGGTTGCTTGTATGTGGCCGGCTACATTGGATGACGCTATTGACAGGGCTTATGATGCAGAGGCCATCTTTGAGGAGGAGCGAACAGAGGCTAAGAGGGCAGCAGGTTCCAGTGGCAGAAGTCAGTTTCAGAAAAGGTTCAAGGGTAAGCAGGGCAGTTCGAGCAGTACTCCGTTGGTATGCGGTCACTGTGGGAAGGATCACCCCACAGACAGATGTTGGAGGAAGATTGGGGCTTGTTTCGGTTGTGGCTCTACGGATCACAGGCGGGCCCAATGCCCGAAGTTTCAGTCCTCTCCACAGACGAGACAGACAGGACCTACAGCACAGGGCAGATCTCAGCCAGCTCGCCCAGGCCAGAAGCCGAACCGCCAGACAGCCCGAGCCTATGCTGCTACGCATGAGGGCGCGGAGGAGGCCACGGTAGTGGAAGGTAAAATTTTAATTTCTGATGCAGAAGCTTTAGCTTTATTTGACTCAGGGTCTACGCGTTCGTACGTAGCACCCCATTTTGCTGTGCAGCTTCGACAGCGACCTACACCACTTCCCTACTTGTTGTTAGTATCCACTCCGGTTGGTAAACGGGTTGAGTGCAGTGTTTTCTACCCTCAGTGTGATGTGCGGATAGCTGGTCATCAGCTCCCAGTAGACCTTGTGTTGCTCACGACACTGGATTTTGATGTGATCCTTGGTATGGACTGGCTTGCGAGATATCATGCGTGTATCAATTGCTACAGCAAGGCTATTTATTTTGATTTGGGCAGCGGATTCCGATTTGAGGGCAGCCAGATGAAGTGCCCAAGACGTGTGATCTCTGCTTGTAAAGCAGACAGGATGCTTCGTAGGGGATGTGAGGGATTTCTTGCATTCCTTTCAGAGAAGAAAGATCAGCGACAGCTCAGTGAGATTCCAGTAGTCAGCGAGTTTCCGGATGTCTTTCCGGAAGATGTGCCAGAGTTGCCACCAGTTCGGGAGGTAGAATTTGCTATTGACGTGGTACCAGGTACAGCACCCATCAGTAGAGCTCCATATCGTATGGCACCTGCAGAGTTGTTGGAATTGAAGAAACAGTTGCATTTTTGGGTCATAAGATTTCTCGAGAAGGATTGATGGTGGATCCGGCGAAGATTGAAGCAGTAGTCCATTGGCCCCGTCCTAGATCAGTGACAGAGATTCGGAGTTTTCTGGGTTTGGCGGGATATTACCGCAGGTTTGTGCAGGATTTCTCGAAGATTTCAGCTCCGCTGACTCAGTTGACTCGGAAGAAGGTCCCGTATGAGTGGACAGAGAAGTGTGAGCGCAGTTTCCAGATGTTGAAAGAAAAGCTCACTACGGCGCCAGTGTTGACTCTCCCGGATGGTAGTGCGGGATTCGTGATTTATTCCGATGCTTCTCGAGTTGGACTAGGCTGTGTACTGATGCAGAATCAGAAGGTGATTGCCTATGGATCCAGACAGCTGAAGGAGCATGAGAAGAACTATGCCACACATGACTTGGAGTTAGCAGCCATTGTATTTGCATTGAAGTTGTGGCGGCATTACTTGTACGGTGTAAAGTTCGAGGTCCATTCCGATCATCACAGTCTGCAGTACTTGTTTGATCAGCATGACTTGAATATGAGGCAGCGAAGATGGTTGGAGTTTATCAAAGACTACGACTTTCCGATCAAGTACCACCCAGGCAAGGGCAATGTAGTTGCAGATGCACTCAGCAGGAGGACAGACAGTCTTCAGGTGTTAGCAGGATTCTATATGCTTGTGCATGATCAGCCTGTAGAGGTTCAGATGGTAGGAGACTCGGTGACATTAGCTACTACTGTCGTGTTTCAGCCTGAGGTGATTCAGCAGATCAAGGATCGCCAGTTTGAGGACCCCCTCCTGGTGAAGTTCAGAGATCGGGTTTCAGATCGACCGGATTTTAGCCTAGTAGATGGAGTTTTGTACTTCAAGAATAGATTGTGTGTTCCCGCTGTGGACGAGCTGAAGGATAAGTTGATGACAGATGCGCACGATGCCCGATATGCGATGCACCCCGGGAGTACGAAGATGTACCGAAACTTGAAGGACAGATTTTGGTGGAACAATATGAAGCGGGAGATCGCAGGGTTCGTAGCTCGATGTTTGACCTGTCAGAGAGTGAAAGCTGACCATCAACGACCTCCAGGATCATTGCATCCATTGCACACTCCGCAGTGGAAGTGGGAGCACATTACGATGGATTTCGTCTCCGGTTTTCCGCCGACCAGTAGAAAGAATAATGCGATCTGGGTCATAGTGGACAGATTGACCAAGTCAGCGCATTTCCTTCCGTTCAAGAAAGGGATGACATTCACGGAGATGGCCAGGAAGTTTGTTGACGAGATAGTCAGATTGCATGGCACCCCAGTATCGATTGTGTCGGATCGAGACAGTTGTTTTGTGTCTTCATTTTGGAGAGCATTTCAGGAAGCTATGGGCACGAAGCTGAGTTTTAGCACGGCATACCACCCCCAGACTGATGGACAGTCGGAGCGTACCATTCAGACGTTGGAGGATATGCTCAGAGCTAGTGTGCTGAACTTTGAGAAGGAATGGGATATGCATTTGGCATTGTGTGAGTTTGCTTACAACAACAGCTTCCATGAGAGCATTGGTATGGCACCATATGAGGCACTATACGGACGCAAGTGCAGGACCCCAGTGTGCTGGGAAGAAGTTGGAACTAGAAGTTTCCATGGTCCGACCATCATTGCTGAGACGACAGAGAAGGTGCAGAAAGTGATAGAGAATCTGAAGATTGCTCGGTCCAGGCAGAAGAGCTATGCTGATACTCGGAGGAGACCTTTGGCATTCCAAGTCGGAGATTGGGTGTTCCTTAAAGTTTCTCCGATGAAGGGCACAGTTCGATTTGGTCAGAAGGGCAAGTTAGCTCCGAGATATGTAGGACCGTTCGAAGTCAAGAGCCGAGTTGGAGATTTAGCTTATCGGTTGACGCTTCCAGTTGAATTCTCCGGTGTGCACGATGTCTTCCATGTGTCGATGCTCCGTAAGTACGTGCCAGATTCGAGCCATGTGATTCGCTACGATGACATTCAGATTCAGCCTAATGCGACTTACGTTGAGCGTCCGCTTCGCATCGTTGGGACACGAGAGCAGATTCTCCGTACCAGGACTATCAGATGGGTTAAAGTGTTGTGGGAGCATCACGGTCCGGATGAGGCTACTTGGGAGCTAGAGGAGCAGCTAGCGCGCCAGTACCCCCAGCTCTTTGCGCAGGTAGGTAGTCATTCCGAGGACGGAATGATTCCTAGTGGGGGAGGATGTAACACTCCGATCCCCTTTGAGCCGGATTAGTGGCTCATTAGTGTGTGTTTTGTTTTGTTTATTTCTTTTGGACTTGTTTTGGGTCATGGATAGGTAGTTGAGTGACCTTTGACCTGGAATAGGTAGGTTCTAAGCCCTTTTTCGTAATTTTGCTTTTGCTTTGCTCATATCATCTTTGCATCATCTTGGTGTCAGCATATGTATTTCGTTGAGCTCGACAATTTCCGTAACTGTGTCAGATCCGTTTGGAGTCAATTGGGGAAGATGTACCTTCGTGTGACTTGAACTGTAATTAGTCTTAACTCTCCGGACTTTGACTTAACTTCCAAACATATATAAATATAAGTTAGTTCCAGATGTCCAACTCCCTGCTCATTTGCTTGATCGTGCATGCAAGAGGAACTCCAGGAGAAGCTCTCCACGTTCTCTCTCTCTCTCTTCTTTCCTTCTCTTGATCGTTTGAGGATTGGGTCCTTTGTTTGATTTGGGTTCTTCTCCATTCTCTCATCCTTGTGTATTGCTTGAGGTAAGTGGGTCCTTTGTGTTTCTTCTCCCAATTGCACCTCTCATTCTCTGATTTCTGTGTTTCCATCTCATGCATGGTTTCTTGCTTTGATTTGTCTTGATTTTAGTGGATTTGGAGCTTGATTTCAGAGGATTTGTCAGATTTGAGGCAAGTATAAGTACAGGTTTTGATAACACATATGGGTATTGTTTGATTGCTTGGATTCATTCTCATTCTCTTTAGAGAAATGTTTTACAGCCATTTTCTAAGCTATGAGAATCAGTTGAGCTTGTTTTATTCAGTTTCTGTACAAAAATTTTGTTTCTGTAATCTTCCCGAACTCGTATTCTGTATTGTACGGCTAAGCCGTAAATTTCTACGGTTCGCTTTCCAGAGACTCGAAAATCTGAATTTGTTCTACGGCTAGGCTACGGCTAAGCCGTAATTTGTCCTACGGCTGAGCCGTAAGCTAGCCGTGACCCAACCGTGACCCCAGCCGTGAATTTAATCTCTGATCAGTCGAAACTTTTCTGATATCAGTACTCCTACGGTGAGGCTACGGCTAAGCCGTGGATTGGTCTACGGCTAAGCCGTATACTGATTGTAGCTCAGCCGTGAGATGTATCAGATCAGAGGTGGAAAAGCTGACAGTTTAGCCGTGCTCTGAAGGGAACCACGGCTAAGCCGTAGTGCATATTGCGGCTACGCCGTAGGATGCCACGGCTAAGCCGTAGGTCACCCATGGCTAAACCGTAAGACCTGTTAAATATCAGTTAAACTTAGGCTAATGGTGTGACCTTGTAGGGCTCAAATACAGGTTAACCATACCCGTAAACCGGCCCAAATGGATTCTTTGGAGCGCATGAATAGTCTGTTAGGCTGTGACTTATTCATGTGAGTGTTGCTCATTGTTAAGCACCTCCCCATGGGTGTTGGTTTAAGGGACTTCGGTGCACATGAGGATTATATTGCAACACTAGGATGGCAACGGTGCATCGAATAACTTAAAACTACATCAACATGCACGGTTAGTGACAGTGATGCAACTAGATTAGACTTGGCTTGTAACGAGCCTTGATTCCGTATTAATCTGAGATGCATTGCATATTGTTTATGGTTTTGCCCTCTGTTCTGTTAATCTATGTTATGCATTCCTCAGTCATTTTGCTTTCGTTCTGTATATCTGTATTATTCTTCGCTCTGTACTCTGTTTTGATCTATGCTATGCTTTGTATATTCTCTGGCTTTGTATATCTCTGATTTTTGGGTATTCCCTGGTGGCTCTGCCCAGAGGTTAATACGTGAGGATAAGATCCGGTCCTTGTCATCGGTGAGTCCAAAGCGGATAATCTCCTTTCTTTAGCTTTGATTTGATTGGTATTAGTCTGGCTCTACTCAGCCTCAGCCCTAGGATACCCGACGGGGTTACCTCTGGCGTAGATCTCTGTATCTCTGTTTTAACTGCAGTGTTGCTTTGTCTTGGGACCCCGGAACCCAGGAAACCGAGACCCGCTTGTACCTTTGGCCTGGACAGCGGTGTTCTCCTCTGCTCTGCTCTGCTCTGCTCTCTTTTGGAGAGAACATGGTTAACGTAGTAGCCAACTAGTTCAGTATTCTATGTTTTGATTCCATTATCATGTTTTACTCCTATGCACGATTTGCTTAGCATACTAAGATGGACTCTGTATTTAATCTTCTGTCCCTATTTCATTCGCTTTGATACTATGCGTGTTTCTTTCCTGTTACTTATATTTGCTGGATCGTTGTATTCATTTGTGTTGTCTGTGGTGTTGCAGGCACAGATACCTTGCCCAGCTCCCCGGCGGTCGAGGAGGCTGCAGGGGCGAGTGTAGAGGCACCCTCCGGTCTGGCAGAGTGGGCCTGATCACTTCTGCCAAGTGCGTGCATGCATACCAGTGGCTTTTACTTTGCGTTTTGGTTTTTGAGAGCTTGTATTTGGACTTTGGACTTTGGACTTGTATTCTGTATATTTTGTGTATATTGATTTTGGTGTGTATTCGGTTTTATCTCAGTGTATTTGTCTTTGTCTTTTCCGTTTCGTATTTGCTTTGGCTTCCGCTATTTTATTTTCTTTGTTGCTTGCTATGATATCTACAGCTTCCGCGTTCGTCTGTTTCGCACGTGTTAGATCCCTTGTGTGCGTGCATCTGGACTGGGTTTGGGTGCACGTGCACGGGAGTACGTGTGTCACCGGTTTAGCTTTTCGCTAACCCCCGAATTCTGGGCTCGGGTCGTGACATACGTATTGTATGGTATCAGAGCATGCTAGTTATAAGCATGTAGGCATCTAAGATCGTGGTGAGATAACGATATCAACTATTTGACGCGAAGTCTCATATGTTGATTTGGGATTTGACTAACTCAGGGGCATTTCATATTTGTGTGTTGTGTTTCTTTTCCTTTTTGCAGGATGGCATCAGGATCAGGATCTCGGGATGAAAACCAACAGGGCCATAACGGTGATAGTGGATCAGTACCTCCACACATCAGTAGTGAGGAGCGGATGATGATGATGATGCAGTCTATGCAATCATTACAGGCGCAGATGGCATCCATGGTAGATAGACAAAGTCAGGCTGCTGCAGTAGCATCACCTCGCATAGATCAGCAGGTGATTTTCCAGCCTAAGGAATCAGATCCGAATGCTCTTTTCGACAAGTTCCGTAAGCGAGGGGCGACCGAGTTTCATGGGATAGAGGATGCATTGCAGGCGGAGCAATGGTTGGAGCAGACTGAAGAGCTATTTGACACGATTGTGTGCAGTAACAAGCAGAAGGTAGTTCTCACCGCCTCTATGCTTCGGAGTGTAACTAAGACATGGTGGAGGAGTGTTAAGACTTCATTTCAGACTATGCCCAGTGCCACAGTTTGGGAGACCTTCAAGCAGCAATTCCGTCGTAAGTTCATGCCTCTCCACATTCAGCGAGCCAAGGAAGTGGAATTCTTCAACCTTCAGCAGAGACAGATGCCAGTTGCAGATTATGTACACAAGTTTACAGAGTTGTCCCACTTCGCAGAGGATATGGTGAACACGGAGCATAAGAAGGTGACTCGCTTCGTCAACGGCCTGAATCCGAGACACAAACGCCACGTGGTTGCTTGTATGTGGCCGGCTACATTGGATGACGCTATTGACAGGGCTTATGATGCAGAGGCCATCTTTGAGGAGGAGCGAACAGAGGCTAAGAGGGCAGCAGGTTCCAGTGGCAGAAGTCAGTTTCAGAAAAGGTTCAAGGGTAAGCAGGGCAGTTCGAGCAGTACTCCGTTGGTATGCGGTCACTGTGGGAAGGATCACCCCACAGACAGATGTTGGAGGAAGATTGGGGCTTGTTTCGGTTGTGGCTCTACGGATCACAGGCGGGCCCAATGCCCGAAGTTTCAGTCCTCTCCACAGACGAGACAGACAGGACCTACAGCACAGGGCAGATCTCAGCCAGCTCGCCCAGGCCAGAAGCCGAACCGCCAGACAGCCCGAGCCTATGCTGCTACGCATGAGGGCGCGGAGGAGGCCACGGTAGTGGAAGGTAAAATTTTAATTTCTGATGCAGAAGCTTTAGCTTTATTTGACTCAGGGTCTACGCGTTCGTACGTAGCACCCCATTTTGCTGTGCAGCTTCGACAGCGACCTACACCACTTCCCTACTTGTTGTTAGTATCCACTCCGGTTGGTAAACGGGTTGAGTGCAGTGTTTTCTACCCTCAGTGTGATGTGCGGATAGCTGGTCATCAGCTCCCAGTAGACCTTGTGTTGCTCACGACACTGGATTTTGATGTGATCCTTGGTATGGACTGGCTTGCGAGATATCATGCGTGTATCAATTGCTACAGCAAGGCTATTTATTTTGATTTGGGCAGCGGATTCCGATTTGAGGGCAGCCAGATGAAGTGCCCAAGACGTGTGATCTCTGCTTGTAAAGCAGACAGGATGCTTCGTAGGGGATGTGAGGGATTTCTTGCATTCCTTTCAGAGAAGAAAGATCAGCGACAGCTCAGTGAGATTCCAGTAGTCAGCGAGTTTCCGGATGTCTTTCCGGAAGATGTGCCAGAGTTGCCACCAGTTCGGGAGGTAGAATTTGCTATTGACGTGGTACCAGGTACAGCACCCATCAGTAGAGCTCCATATCGTATGGCACCTGCAGAGTTGTTGGAATTGAAGAAACAGTTGCATTTTTGGGTCATAAGATTTCTCGAGAAGGATTGATGGTGGATCCGGCGAAGATTGAAGCAGTAGTCCATTGGCCCCGTCCTAGATCAGTGACAGAGATTCGGAGTTTTCTGGGTTTGGCGGGATATTACCGCAGGTTTGTGCAGGATTTCTCGAAGATTTCAGCTCCGCTGACTCAGTTGACTCGGAAGAAGGTCCCGTATGAGTGGACAGAGAAGTGTGAGCGCAGTTTCCAGATGTTGAAAGAAAAGCTCACTACGGCGCCAGTGTTGACTCTCCCGGATGGTAGTGCGGGATTCGTGATTTATTCCGATGCTTCTCGAGTTGGACTAGGCTGTGTACTGATGCAGAATCAGAAGGTGATTGCCTATGGATCCAGACAGCTGAAGGAGCATGAGAAGAACTATGCCACACATGACTTGGAGTTAGCAGCCATTGTATTTGCATTGAAGTTGTGGCGGCATTACTTGTACGGTGTAAAGTTCGAGGTCCATTCCGATCATCACAGTCTGCAGTACTTGTTTGATCAGCATGACTTGAATATGAGGCAGCGAAGATGGTTGGAGTTTATCAAAGACTACGACTTTCCGATCAAGTACCACCCAGGCAAGGGCAATGTAGTTGCAGATGCACTCAGCAGGAGGACAGACAGTCTTCAGGTGTTAGCAGGATTCTATATGCTTGTGCATGATCAGCCTGTAGAGGTTCAGATGGTAGGAGACTCGGTGACATTAGCTACTACTGTCGTGTTTCAGCCTGAGGTGATTCAGCAGATCAAGGATCGCCAGTTTGAGGACCCCCTCCTGGTGAAGTTCAGAGATCGGGTTTCAGATCGACCGGATTTTAGCCTAGTAGATGGAGTTTTGTACTTCAAGAATAGATTGTGTGTTCCCGCTGTGGACGAGCTGAAGGATAAGTTGATGACAGATGCGCACGATGCCCGATATGCGATGCACCCCGGGAGTACGAAGATGTACCGAAACTTGAAGGACAGATTTTGGTGGAACAATATGAAGCGGGAGATCGCAGGGTTCGTAGCTCGATGTTTGACCTGTCAGAGAGTGAAAGCTGACCATCAACGACCTCCAGGATCATTGCATCCATTGCACACTCCGCAGTGGAAGTGGGAGCACATTACGATGGATTTCGTCTCCGGTTTTCCGCCGACCAGTAGAAAGAATAATGCGATCTGGGTCATAGTGGACAGATTGACCAAGTCAGCGCATTTCCTTCCGTTCAAGAAAGGGATGACATTCACGGAGATGGCCAGGAAGTTTGTTGACGAGATAGTCAGATTGCATGGCACCCCAGTATCGATTGTGTCGGATCGAGACAGTTGTTTTGTGTCTTCATTTTGGAGAGCATTTCAGGAAGCTATGGGCACGAAGCTGAGTTTTAGCACGGCATACCACCCCCAGACTGATGGACAGTCGGAGCGTACCATTCAGACGTTGGAGGATATGCTCAGAGCTAGTGTGCTGAACTTTGAGAAGGAATGGGATATGCATTTGGCATTGTGTGAGTTTGCTTACAACAACAGCTTCCATGAGAGCATTGGTATGGCACCATATGAGGCACTATACGGACGCAAGTGCAGGACCCCAGTGTGCTGGGAAGAAGTTGGAACTAGAAGTTTCCATGGTCCGACCATCATTGCTGAGACGACAGAGAAGGTGCAGAAAGTGATAGAGAATCTGAAGATTGCTCGGTCCAGGCAGAAGAGCTATGCTGATACTCGGAGGAGACCTTTGGCATTCCAAGTCGGAGATTGGGTGTTCCTTAAAGTTTCTCCGATGAAGGGCACAGTTCGATTTGGTCAGAAGGGCAAGTTAGCTCCGAGATATGTAGGACCGTTCGAAGTCAAGAGCCGAGTTGGAGATTTAGCTTATCGGTTGACGCTTCCAGTTGAATTCTCCGGTGTGCACGATGTCTTCCATGTGTCGATGCTCCGTAAGTACGTGCCAGATTCGAGCCATGTGATTCGCTACGATGACATTCAGATTCAGCCTAATGCGACTTACGTTGAGCGTCCGCTTCGCATCGTTGGGACACGAGAGCAGATTCTCCGTACCAGGACTATCAGATGGGTTAAAGTGTTGTGGGAGCATCACGGTCCGGATGAGGCTACTTGGGAGCTAGAGGAGCAGCTAGCGCGCCAGTACCCCCAGCTCTTTGCGCAGGTAGGTAGTCATTCCGAGGACGGAATGATTCCTAGTGGGGGAGGATGTAACACTCCGATCCCCTTTGAGCCGGATTAGTGGCTCATTAGTGTGTGTTTTGTTTTGTTTATTTCTTTTGGACTTGTTTTGGGTCATGGATAGGTAGTTGAGTGACCTTTGACCTGGAATAGGTAGTTCTAAGCCCTTTTTCGTAATTTTGCTTTTGCTTTGCTCATATCATCTTTGCATCATCTTGGTGTCAGCATATGTATTTCGTTGAGCTCGACAATTTCCGTAACTGTGTCAGATCCGTTTGGAGTCAATTGGGGAAGATGTACCTTCGTGTGACTTGAACTGTAATTAGTCTTAACTCTCCGGACTTTGACTTAACTTCCAAACATATATAAATATAAGTTAGTTCCAGATGTCCAACTCCCTGCTCATTTGCTTGATCGTGCATGCAAGAGGAACTCCAGGAGAAGCTCTCCACGTTCTCTCTCTCTCTCTTCTTTCCTTCTCTTGATCGTTTGAGGATTGGGTCCTTTGTTTGATTTGGGTTCTTCTCCATTCTCTCATCCTTGTGTATTGCTTGAGGTAAGTGGGTCCTTTGTGTTTCTTCTCCCAATTGCACCTCTCATTCTCTGATTTCTGTGTTTCCATCTCATGCATGGTTTCTTGCTTTGATTTGTCTTGATTTTAGTGGATTTGGAGCTTGATTTCAGAGGATTTGTCAGATTTGAGGCAAGTATAAGTACAGGTTTTGATAACACATATGGGTATTGTTTGATTGCTTGGATTCATTCTCATTCTCTTTAGAGAAATGTTTTACAGCCATTTTCTAAGCTATGAGAATCAGTTGAGCTTGTTTTATTCAGTTTCTGTACAAAAATTTTGTTTCTGTAATCTTCCCGAACTCGTATTCTGTATTGTACGGCTAAGCCGTAAATTTCTACGGTTCGCTTTCCAGAGACTCGAAAATCTGAATTTGTTCTACGGCTAGGCTACGGCTAAGCCGTAATTTGTCCTACGGCTGAGCCGTAAGCTAGCCGTGACCCAACCGTGACCCCAGCCGTGAATTTAATCTCTGATCAGTCGAAACTTTTCTGATATCAGTACTCCTACGGTGAGGCTACGGCTAAGCCGTGGATTGGTCTACGGCTAAGCCGTATACTGATTGTAGCTCAGCCGTGAGATGTATCAGATCAGAGGTGGAAAAGCTGACAGTTTAGCCGTGCTCTGAAGGGAACCACGGCTAAGCCGTAGTGCATATTGCGGCTACGCCGTAGGATGCCACGGCTAAGCCGTAGGTCACCCATGGCTAAACCGTAAGACCTGTTAAATATCAGTTAAACTTAGGCTAATGGTGTGACCTTGTAGGGCTCAAATACAGGTTAACCATACCCGTAAACCGGCCCAAATGGATTCTTTGGAGCGCATGAATAGTCTGTTAGGCTGTGACTTATTCATGTGAGTGTTGCTCATTGTTAAGCACCTCCCCATGGGTGTTGGTTTAAGGGACTTCGGTGCACATGAGGATTATATTGCAACACTAGGATGGCAACGGTGCATCGAATAACTTAAAACTACATCAACATGCACGGTTAGTGACAGTGATGCAACTAGATTAGACTTAGCTTGTAACGAGCCTTGATTCCGTATTAATCTGAGATGCATTGCATATTGTTTATGGTTTTGCCCTCTGTTCTGTTAATCTATGTTATGCATTCCTCAGTCATTTTGCTTTCGTTCTGTATATCTGTATTATTCTTCGCTCTGTACTCTGTTTTGATCTATGCTATGCTTTGTATATTCTCTGGCTTTGTATATCTCTGATTTTTGGGTATTCCCTGGTGGCTCTGCCCAGAGGTTAATACGTGAGGATAAGATCCGGTCCTTGTCATCGGTGAGTCCAAAGCGGATAATCTCCTTTCTTTAGCTTTGATTTGATTGGTATTAGTCTGGCTCTACTCAGCCTCAGCCCTAGGATACCCGACGGGGTTACCTCTGGCGTAGATCTCTGTATCTCTGTTTTAACTGCAGTGTTGCTTTGTCTTGGGACCCCGGAACCCAGGAAACCGAGACCCGCTTGTACCTTTGGCCTGGACAGCGGTGTTCTCCTCTGCTCTGCTCTGCTCTGCTCTCTTTTGGAGAGAACATGGTTAACGTAGTAGCCAACTAGTTCAGTATTCTATGTTTTGATTCCATTATCATGTTTTACTCCTATGCACGATTTGCTTAGCATACTAAGATGGACTCTGTATTTAATCTTCTGTCCCTATTTCATTCGCTTTGATACTATGCGTGTTTCTTTCCTGTTACTTATATTTGCTGGATCGTTGTATTCATTTGTGTTGTCTGTGGTGTTGCAGGCACAGATACCTTGCCCAGCTCCCCGGCGGTCGAGGAGGCTGCAGGGGCGAGTGTAGAGGCACCCTCCGGTCTGGCAGAGTGGGCCTGATCACTTCTGCCAAGTGCGTGCATGCATACCAGTGGCTTTTACTTTGCGTTTTGGTTTTTGAGAGCTTGTATTTGGACTTTGGACTTTGGACTTGTATTCTGTATATTTTGTGTATATTGATTTTGGTGTGTATTCGGTTTTATCTCAGTGTATTTGTCTTTGTCTTTTCCGTTTCGTATTTGCTTTGGCTTCCGCTATTTTATTTTCTTTGTTGCTTGCTATGATATCTACAGCTTCCGCGTTCGTCTGTTTCGCACGTGTTAGATCCCTTGTGTGCGTGCATCTGGACTGGGTTTGGGTGCACGTGCACGGGAGTACGTGTGTCACCGGTTTAGCTTTTCGCTAACCCCCGAATTCTGGGCTCGGGTCGTGACACCATAAAACCTAGCAAATAGGTAACAATCCAAAAAAACAAACTTAGAGTCATGGTTCACATAACAGGTATGTCAAATAACGTAGGTGTAGTATTTTGGAACAAGAAGACGGCAATATAATCAAGATTCAAGATATTTCCAGTAATTGAGTAAATACCCAAATCAACAATTATAAGGAAAATGTATCTCCGCAGTAAACAAACTATCAAAGTGTACTGGCCAAAGTTAAGCCTGAACCAAGCACAAGGTACCCGCCAGGTACAAATCATTTTCATATCCAAAATTGGCACGAGACCTGAGAATACCGGCAATCTTCAAAACAAAGTGGGAACTAGCTGTAGATTAGCAATATCACACAAAGGGATCCCAATCCCAATGTCATACCCAAAAGGGGCTAAAATCTGTGTGTGAGAATTCCCACGGTGCGTTGCCTATACTTTAGAGAATGCCTTAAGAGTGCACATAGCAAATTCGAAAAATTCAAAGCCCTTTTCAATCACAAAGATAGCCAATGGTGGAGATCACAATTGAATAACATACTATCAAGATTTTTTACAATTTTCAGCATTTAAATTCCAATGATAATTAATGATCAACAATAGTTTCACGAAAGATCAATTTCAGCATGATGGTAGCAAAAAAACAAGTTTAAGTCTAATATAACTATCATGTATAAGCATGTCAAAGGTAACAAGGCATCCTAATAATATAGGATTATTTCAATAGTTCATAATATCACGTATTTAAATCAAAACGAGACAAGGCTTGAAAACTCCATGGCTAAGGAATCATGGTAAGAATACTTATCTGGATCGATGGTGATTAGTGAATCAGACTGACCTAGTTGTCCAAGTGTCCTAGAGTGAGTTCCTGATAATAATGTTTAATAAATAAAGTTAGCAATTAGATAGATGATTATGTTTATGCACTAGTTGCTAAATTTGGGTCAGGCTTGGGTGCAGGTCATGTATCATAGGTGGTGCAATTTATTGGATTCGAGCCCAATTTATTCGGTGGTGCAAGTGGGCCCTGAATAGTAAAGGTGATGCATGCACATAAGGTGGGCCAGGGTTAGTGGGTCAAATGGGTTCAACTGGGTTGGATAAAGACCGGATTATTTAAAAGATGGGTTCTGTTGGCAAGAAGGGAGAAAAGATGATGGAGTGAGAAGATAAGTCAGAAGAAGAAGGAAGAAGAAGCAGAAAGGGAAGAAGATGTGTCTCGGCTGCTTGGAGTAGAAGCGAGGATGGGTACGAAAACATAAGGAATAAGAAAAACCAGAGGAGAGAAAAAGAGAAGAAGCAAGGAGGGAGAAACAAAGAGAGAAAAACGAAGGAGGAGAGAGAAGTGGAAGACGATGAACAGTGAAGAAGAATGGAAAGAAAGAGAACAGAAGGAGGAGAAAGAAAACAGAGAGGAAAAAAAGAGGCTAGGCTTGAGTTGCAGAGAAAAGGGAAGAAAGGAAAGTGACTATGGTGATGAAACAAATGGAGGGAAGAAAGGATAACAGGCAAATGAAGAGTACAGAGAGGGAGAGGAAGAAACAAAAGAAGAAGCAGAAAACAGAAGGAGAAAGAGAAGAAAGTAGGAAGAGACGATGATGAAGAAGAAAAGAAAGCAAAAAAAGAGGCTCGGCCCAGGGGTTGTTTGGTTGCAGAGAGAGATCAGCAAGAGATGAAGTGGAGAAGAAAAGAGTAAGAGAAGAAGGACGTCAAGGAAGGATACAAAAGAGGGAAACAGATGAAACCGAATACAGAGAGGGAGGAGAAAAGGTAGATGGGTTTTCCAGTTTCTGAACTGGGTTCTTGGTCAAGAACAGGGAAAAGAAAAGAGAACGGAAAACATAGAAAAGAGAGGAAGAGAGACAGGGAACGAGCAAGAGAATAGGAGAAAGAAGAAGGAGAAACAGAGGGGAAGGAGATGGGTGCCTGTGTCTATCGGAGAAGAGAAAGGGAGAGATGAGCTCGATGTGGTGATGGGAACACGAGGAGAACAAAACTGAAACGAGAAGAGGAAAGAAAAATAGGGGGAAAAAGTGAGAGAAACAGAGAGCACTACCGGGAGAAGGAACGAGGAAGAAGAAGGAGAAAGAGTAAGAGAAGGAACAAGATAGAGAGAAAAGAATAGTAGAAATAAGAAGAGCACAACCAGGTTCAGTTGAAGTGAAGAAAAGCAAAGAGAAAAGAAAAACAAGGAGGAGAGAGATGAGCAGAAGGAAAGAGAAGCAAGAAGAAGAAGATGACGACATGAGGAAAACCGCAAAATAGAGCAGGAGGAAAGTGTCACAACCCGAGCCCAGGGACCGGGGGTCAGAGAAAGTCTAACCAATAACACACGTACTCCCGTGCACGTACACTTAGACCCCGTCCAAGCATACACACACAAGGGATCAATTCACACGTGCAAACAACTGTACGCGGAAGCTGTACGTATCAAGGCATATAGCAAAACTTCAAGAGACATAGGAGATCACAAAACAACATTAAACTGATGACAAGAATAATTACAAGAACGTATGACAATATAGCGGGCTTACAACAATCAAAATCAAAATACAGTTATCACTCAAGCCCACATTACAAGTACAGAAAATCCCCTCAATAGACTCGGACTCAAATGAATGGGGAGAACAAAATGATGCAAACCGTACTCTGGAGGATGGATCAAGTCCACTCCTCTAGGCCGGAGGGGACCTCGCGAGCCTCTCCTGGAGTCGGGTCGACCGACGCAGGATCAGGAGAGGGATCTGAGCCTGCAACACACAAGACAACTAATAAGTACGACGACTTAGCAAAATATAAGCCACAAGACGATAACACGAATTGTATCTAAAATGAGCAATAGTCATAATACAAGATCTATAGAGAGCATGTTCGTATACTAAGCAATTATGCAAATGAATAAGCATGCTGTAAGAATCATAAACAGATAACAATCAAAGTGGCTACTACATTGGCCATTTTCTCCCTTACGAGAGCAGTCGGAATGAGAACACCAGCGACCGGGCCAGGGTACGCATGGATCTCTAGTTCCCGGGGTCCGAAGTCCCAGGACAGAACACTCTGCAGAGGCAAACACATAAACTAAACCAAAGTTAACCCCGTCGGGTATCCTAAGGCTGAGGCTCAGTAGTGCCAATACCAATCACAATCAAATCGGATGATACAAACTAAGATAGAGACAATGCTCTGGGAGACAATGCTCTGATACCATACAATACGTATGTCACAACCTGAGCCCAGGGACCGGGGGTCAGAGAAAGTCTAACCAATGACACACGTACTCCCGTGCACGTACACTTAGACCCCGTCCAAGCATACACACACAAGGGATCATTCACACGTGCAAACAACTGTACGCGGAAGCTGTACGTATCAAGGCATATAGCAAAACTTCAAGAGACATAGGAGATCACAAAACAACATTAAACTGATGACAAGAATAATTACAAGAACGTATGACAATATAGCGGGCTTACAACAATCAAAATCAAAATACAGTTATCACTCAAGCCCACATTACAAGTGCAGAAAATCCCCTCAATAGACTCGGACTCAAATGAATGGGGAGAACAAAATGATGCAAACCGTACTCTGGAGGATGGATCAAGTCCACTCCTCTAGGCCGGAGGGGGCCTCGCGAGCCTCTCCTGGAGTCGGGTCGACCGACGCAGGATCGGGAGAGAGATCTGAGCCTGCAACACACAAGACAACTAATAAGTACGACGACTTAGCAAAATATAAGCCACAAGACGATAACACGAATTGTATCTAAAATGAGCAATAGTCATAATACAAGATCTATAGAGAGCATGTTCGTATACTAAGCAATTATGCAAATGAATAAGCATGCTGTAAGAATCATAAACAGATAACAGTCAAAGTGGCTACTACATTGGCCATTTTCTCCCTTACGAGAGCAGTCGGAATGAGAACACCAGCGACCGGGCCAGGGTACGCATGGGTCTCTAGTTCCCGGGGTCCGGAGTCCCAGGACAGAACACTCTGCAGAGGCAAACACATAAACTAAACCAAAGTTAACCCCGTCGGGTATCCTAAGGCTGAGGCTCAGTAGTGCCAATACCAATCACAATCAAATCGGATGATGCACCTCAATCAATCAATCAATCATATCATATCACATACAGATCTCACATATTACACTGAACGAACAATAGAAAGTGCATCACATAAACTGATACGGATAACAATAGAAAGTGCATCACATAAACTGATACGGATAACAATAGAAAGTGCATCACATAAACTGATACGGACACTGATACTGAATGCAGTTAAGCAATAACGGAGGGTACTGAATGCAATTAAGCAATACTTAATCTCTGACTCAAGTGCTAATCACAATAAGCACTGATGCAAGTACTCCAGTGGAGTAATGATAACAATGCAACAATAGAATGGTTCCGCCCGGGCTTCGCTCTGGGGTTGCTGCATTTCCCACAGAATCGAGAGGTCCAGCGCAGAACACATAAGAGGGCATAACCGAAGTCAATATGCTGTACAAATCAAAGTACTTATACGAATCAAGGTCAGTTACAAGCCAATCCTACACTAATTATCCAGTGTTCCTAACCGTGCATGTTGATGTAGTTTTAAGTTGTCCGATGCATCATTGTCTAGTGTTGCAGTGTCTGGAGTGTGCACCGAAGTCCCTTAAACCAACACCCATGGGGAGGTGCTAAACAACTGGATAACAAGCATGAATAATTCACAGCCCTCGAGATCATTCATGTCATTCAAACATTCCATTGGACATGTTCAGGTTAGCTACATTCTAACATGAAAGTCATATACGGTCTGTTGCTTAAACCTAGTCCTTTTCATTCAATTCTCAGGGTCTCATGGTGTAGCCGTAGGTGACCTTACGGCTTAGCCGAGGCATCTTACGGCTTAGCCGTAATATGCACTGCGGCTGAGCCGAGGCTCCCCAAAATGTTCATCCGGATTTACGGCTCGACCGTATTTTACTCTACGGCGCAGCAGTATCCTGGTCCACGGCTTAGCCGTAAGACAATGTACGGCTTAGATTAGGCTGGGCCGTAGAAGAATGGCAATTTGCCAACTCTCAGTTATTTTCAGATATCAGTCTGTACTGTTCTACGGTCAGGGTTACGGCTGGGTCTCGGCTTAGCCGTACGCCATTTTACGGCCTAGCCGTAGCACATTTCACGGTGTAGCCGTGAGTGCACGGAGCCATTTTTCCTGCAACAGTTACAGTCATACAGGAAGTGAACAAAACGACTGAAAACAGGAAAATAACAGGGAAACAGACTCAAGGGGGCTGTCTAACACTGATACATACAGTAAAGAGCATGAAACAAACAATCAAAACACTACTAATCGGTGTTCATACTACTTGTGCTTATACTTGCCTCACAAATGGAAATCACTTCGTTGCTTGGCTCAATCCACCGGGAAACACACACAACTTGCTCCTTTCTTCCTCCCTCAAGCAATGGAAACAGAGAAGGAGAAGGAGAGAAAGAGAGAAGAGCTGAACGTGAGAGAGACGACTGAGAAAGAGACAGAGAACGATCGAGAGAAAGAAATGGGGTAGGTAGGATATTTAAAGTAAAAATGAGTCCAAATTACATATAAGTCCAAACAGTTTATACAAATGTCAGTTTGAGTCAAATGACGGTCCAACGAGAGCAAACGAAATCATTCGGATCCAAGACAGTTACAAAGATCGACAAGCTCAACGAAATACACGCGATGACGTCAGAATGACGCAAAACTGACAAGGTCAATCAAAAGCCAAAATTACAAAAAAGGGCTCGAACTACCTAGACCAAGTCAACTCAACCCAAACAACCTCTCCAAGGCTCAAACCAAAGAAAAACAAAATCAAAACACTCTTAACGCTCAAATCACACGCAATTACTCGCTAATCCGGATCAACTCGGGTCGGAGTGTTACAGAAAGAGAGAAGAAGGAGAAAGCAGGGAGGAAGAAGAAAACGGAGAAGAAGAAAAGCAGAAAACAGGAAGAAAAAGAAGGAAGGAAAAAGGAACAGAGATAGGTTCCGACTCCTGGTTCGGTCTGGGTGATGGAAATGGGTTCTGTTTGGATGGGAGGAAACCAGGAAAAAAGAGAGGAAAAGAGAAGGAACAAAGAAGAAGAAACTGAAGAGGTGGAAGTAGAACAATGGGTGCAAGTGCGTGGAAGAAGGAATGCTTGAGACGGGATCGAGGAGATGAAGCAAGAAGGTTAGTCGGGGAGAGAGGTGAAGCAAGGACAAAGGGAAGAAGAATGAAGAAGATTACATAAGAAAAGTAAGGGAGAAGAAGAGATAGAGAACGAGGAAGAGGATAAGAGAAAGAAGTAGGGAACCGGGTTACAATGGGAGGAAATCAGGAAAAAGGAGAAAAAGACAACAAGGAAAAGAGAAGAAGTGACAGAGAAAATAAAAATTGTGAGGAAGAAGACGGTGATGGTAACTGGGTTCTCGCTGGGCCAACTCGGCTATGGTGGGTCTGGGCTGATCAGAGGTGGTCCATGGTTGTTAGCTTGGCCCATGCGGTGATGACTAGGTGGGCCTCACAAATGGATGTGTTGACAATAATACTTAGATGAAGATGACAGCGATGATTTGCATGGCATGGCATGGGTGATAAAATTGGAATCTACATTACCATGATAGGAAATCAAAGTAGCCAACTATAATAGTAACTTTCTAAAAGAAAGAGATAAAGAAGAGAGGGTCATACTAAGTGGAAGGAGAAAACTTGGGTTACATAGGTATGATTCAAGGGAGGGGGTGTGTTCCATTTATAAGAAAATACAAGCAATGTTTTAAAAGGAGTTTTAGTTCTATCCAATCTTATTTGTAATTACCCAAGTAGCCCACTGGCCCAATAATTTGGTAGACCTGTCACGTGGCCCAAAATGCTTAAGCCCAAGTTACTAGTAGTAACCTACATAATTCATTATATACTAGACTCATATTTTTATTCATAACCTATGTGGAATGGGGTGTTACAATTTACCCCCCTTAAGGCCACACGCCTCCGTGTGAATCCATATAATTACACCAGGCGATGTGGGACCGAAGCATTCTACACCCATGTTCCCTGCGGATTCCCCTATCTTGACTCATAGGCTCGCGCACCCTGGCTCTATCATGATCTTGCCTCAAGGGCTTTCCCAGCGGGATTGAGGGTCCCACATTTCTGGCTAGTTATAGTCTCTGATACCATTTGTAATTACCCAAGTAGCCCACTGGCCCAATAACTTGGTAGGCCTATCACGTGGCCCAAAATGCTTAAGCCCAAATTACTAGTAGTAATCTACATAGTTCATTATATACCAGACTCATATTTTATTCATAAGCGACGTGAGTTTAGGTCAAATAGAATCTCATCCTCAAGTAGAGTTAGATAAATCAATACACTTAAAGTGGTGCAACTCGAATGGAACGCCAAATCTGAGCATAATTCTAAGATTCTCAAACTCTGATAACTTATGGGACCACAGAGTAACTAAGGAATTATCCAAATTTAAATAGCATAAAATTATAATAAAAATAATAATAACATGTGGAGTCCATCAAGATTAAATCAACGGTCAAAATTAATTTAAATTTAAAAATCAAAATTCGGGTTGTTACAACTCATATATACATAAATTGCTCCATAAGATTCATGCGAAAGCATGGTTTAAAATTTGGCCGGGACTCGGCCGACTCGGCCTGGACTCGTCCATGCAACTTGGCTGACTCTGCTGAGTCTTATGAGACTTGGCCATTGGACTCGGCCGAGTCTTAATGTGACTCAGCCGAGTCGACTCGGACTCGGTTGTGACCAAGTCGGGTCCCGAGTCCAAGTTTTTAAACCTTGTGTGAAAGTCACAAAATTTTACAAAATTTTAACTCAAAAAGGTAAACCCGAATTGAATTTTTTTAAGTGATCAAATATCATGCTCTCAATGTGAGATGCCATAAAATTTTGGAAAGAATATAAATTTCCAAGAAGTAGAAAAGGCTAACAAATTTCAAGAAAATCAACATTTACTCATGACTAAGTTGCTCTGTGACAACCATTGCATGGGTTCTCATAAACACAAGAATCTATTATGTCAAAATTTAATTAAACAAACAACAAGTAGAGAACAAAGCCATGAAAAACTTACAAAGACAATAACACTCTATGGACATCATATTAAATCAACTTAGTTCATTTACAATCTATAAAGAAAAAATAAAGAAAAGGAAGCTATGGAAATTTTCTAGCAGGAATGCGTCATAAGCGAAAATGCATTGCAAATTCAAGGAACAATGACCATGTAATGCTTGAATGGTTGGATGGGTTTCATGTTTTCATGGTTTGGAGGATGGGTTGGATGTTTTCAATATCAACATGTAGGATTTCTCCCAAACCTTCTTCATCCAGTTTTCATGATTGCAGTGAAGACTTTCCGAATATAATACAACTGTCATATTTGTTTTGTTCCTTCCTGTGTTTCTTTGGTTCGCTGCTGCTGTTGCTTTTCTTCACTGCAGTTGTTGCAGACACTTGGATCTTGTCTTTCTTTACATAATAGTCGGATGTTGTTCCTCTCTCTATAACAGTTGGACCTTGTTTTTATCTTCATAAGAAGTCTTGAAGCCTTTTAGTATTTTTAGATTAAAATAGAAAATAATATAATAAAACAATGAGAACCATACATTCATTACAGTTGGACCTTTTTTTTACAAAGGAAACCTTGAAGTCTTTTGGTATTATTAGATGACAGTAAAGTAGATAATATTTTATTAATAAAACAATCGGTATAATCATCATCAAAGCCTAGTCTAAACTATGTTGGGATCAGCTATAACCTGAAAATCATAAAGACCCATGGGAAGGTTTTAGTAGACATTTGTATTCCAGTATTTATGTCATGCTTTCACATATGCAACGGTAACAACAATGCACAGCCAAAAATAGCTGAATATTCCAACTGATTCAGATTTATGTGCGCCCTGAACATGTGAATGCAACAACAAAGTTATATGAAGCAAAAGTACTTAAAAAGATGAAAAAGGAAAAGAAAAAAAAAAGCTTGTCAAGTAAACGTTTTAGCATCCAGAGCCATTCGTCACTGTTACTGGAAGAACTAAAAGGAAAAAGAATTCAGTCACCATTTTCATAAACAAGAAAAAGATAAAGTTTGGTGCTAATGGATGTTTATTATTTCCACTATGTTTGAGTGGTAGAAAATAACTAAAAAAATCAATGGAATTACTTTACTGAGATTTCTACCCTAAGTCAATGCCGTTTATGAATTGGCAGACTACTTAAGCCAAATGCGATTTTAGTGGTACAGGTCACTGTAATAAGCCATTAATCTTGCATATATGGAAAAAAAAAAAAAAAAAGAAAGCAGTTTGAGCACATTTAGGCATGTTTGGAATTTAGATCTTTCACCTTCGTTTCTTTCTTACCCTTCTTTGCATTATGCTCGTCTCATACAACAGCAGCATATAGGAAGGCATAAGTTCATCTTAACACTAATAAGAGAGAAGGCGCTACCCTCTAATAGGGTTTAAACAGTATGGAATAATAAAGGCATTAACGTTCAATTTCTATCAGACATTAATCAAACAATTCATGCTCAACATAAGATTT
Organism: Sextonia rubra; assembly: GCA_037013555.1. Taxonomy (NCBI): domain Eukaryota; kingdom Viridiplantae; phylum Streptophyta; class Magnoliopsida; order Laurales; family Lauraceae; genus Sextonia; species Sextonia rubra. The sequence goes on from JASUAD010000027.1 coordinate 3,987,284, forward strand.
ATAAAAGAAGAAAACATAGGTATAAGCAACTGAGATTCAATTGCTGTCAGACCAATCAAACACTTCATCCTCAACTTAAGATTTGTGAAAAGCAAGAAGAAGGAAAAAAAAACACATCATGTGTATACATACATATAGTGCTCCAACAGTTTATAAAAAAGGAAAAAAAAAAAGTAGAAGCATGGGAAAGTTTTACCTGAACACCACAGACGATTGATTTTTTCTTCCAAACTGATGATGAGATGAGAACAGATTTGTTCTTCTTCACCAAAGATGTTTTTTTTCTTTTCCAAACTGATGAGAAGAGAAGCGTTTCTCCAAAGCCATTGGTTTTTCTTTTCATTCAAACTGATGAGATGAGAACAGAGGAAACAAGTATCCAGAGACCTGTCGACTGCCAGCATCAACACATTTCAAAGGGCAGTTGTCCATGAGACACCTTGCATTGGTGGGTCCCATCAGGATGAAAGGAGAAAGTTTCTGAAACGATCAACCAGGAGAAAAAAACCTTCCTTTTTTAATATGGGAATAGAACTAGATAGAAATAGAATATAAAAAATCAGTCCGTGGTTTTTAAACAGGAGGTGTGGTAAAAATAGCCACGGCTGGACCCAAGGGTTATAAGTGCCCAGATACGTGGTTCTTTGATGTTTTTGACGTAGTTATAAGAAACCCATTATCAAAGTTACATTCCACTGATTTATACTATCTGAATTGCAACTACATTAAAACCCCATTTGCAGATTGTAGTGTTGCTTTCTAAGGTTTCATCAACATCTGCAAGTATTTTTCCAAATCATACGATTCCAATTGCAAAAACAACATGATTAGAAATAGAAACATGTGTAACAGAATCTAGATTGCAATGGCATAAAAAAAGGATTCAAAATGAAATAGAAGAAGAAATTGTGTCATTTTAAGAAAAGCTGAAATCTCACCTGTATCGATTCAGGAGCTGGAGAAGGGAGAGGTTGGCAATCGAAACTATAATCGGGAAGTAAGGAAGAGAGATCGATGGGAACACCTGAGCATGGGTAGTGCATTTAAAGTTAAATTTCCTATGGAGATTGGATTGAGTAGGTTTGTTGGATAAACTCCATTTAAATGTGAAAGATGGTAACTGAAACTAAAATAACAACCTGCGGGTATGGGTATCCTTATTTGTAGAGAGGGGCCAAAACTGTGTGTAATTTTTTTTAAAAAGCATTTCTTTGAGAGGAGAACTCATGAGTGCCGATGTGGCACCCTTCATACTCTCTTTTTGGTTTGCTTTAATATACATAATAAGAAGTGAGACTTTCCATTTGGCATTCCATCCCATAGGATATAATGCATGCTCCGAGCCCCAGATTTGGTAATTAGGGCTAAACCCTAGTCACGACATATGTAATCACATGGTAATATTTGTGTCATGCCGAGGCACATGAAGACCACCACAAGGAAAATCCCATAGGATGCACTTGTGAGGACAGACGTATAAACACATATCCATTTGAAACTTTTGCAAGAGCCTGTGTAGTTCACCTGTATAATAAACATTTCATAACCTGAGTTATGGCATTAAGCATAATCAAGTCTACACCTGAGGTTAAGCATAAACCAAAGACATAAGATTTACAAACATCATTTACGTAACCATGAGCCCATGCATATCAATAATGTCCAACACATGTATCTATATGCACAATGATTGAAATACAAGAGTTTTGTATTTATGCTGGTCCAATATGTACCAATGTCTATGACAATGGGGCAGTGTTCAATCTGCAAACAAGATACATATCCATCATAAATAAATACATGACATAGATGAAATCAGTATGATGGCATGGTGCATAGCAAGCCACTCCACGCCAATCCTAAGTATGCCCAAAAGAATCCCATGACGCTCTAGGATGCACAGTCAAATGCGTCATCCATAGTCTACTCTTCTAATATGGAGGAGTCGTTGTGACCTCCTTAGAGAGCACGCCACGTGGGTGCGGTGTCGGTACCTGTAACACCAAGAATAGCACTGCAAATACGATGATTTAGCAAGAGTAAGCAAATATAAAACATAGCAAGATGTATCTTTGGATTTAAAAGACAAGTTGATTAAAAGAGGACAATAAACGTATATTAGGCAGTTGTGCATATAAGAATAAGCATGCATTTAAAGAACTATAAGGAAAATGCATTTAAAGAACTATAAGGAAAAGTGCATAATCTACTAATTGGGATCCACGTCTTTTTATTCTCCCAAAAAAGAGGGTAAACGGGAAACGGGAGGTTCACCAAGAGGCCCGGCCAAAGGCATACTTCGTTGAGGACCGACCAACTCTCCGGGACCTACTGAAGCAAGGAAAACTGTACATAAACCCAAACTTAGCCCCGTAAAGTCTGAGAAGGGTAGAAACTGAGTGGTGCCGATCATCCAAGTCAATAGTAATAAAACATACTTACTTTCCTTCATTTGTACCAATCAATGTACAACAATTACCAACAGAAGGAAACGAATCAAATTAAACAATGCATAACCATACTACAACAAATCACATCTTTACCAACACTTTTTACCAATACAGTCCAAAATATGTTGGTTAAGGGTACCTTTTGCCAACGCAAATGAGGATGTATTGGGAACAGTCAAGGGGGGGAATACTTTTACTAACGCATTATTATTTGCGTTGATAGCAGCACCATTTTGCGAACGTAATAAAATATGTATTGGTAAAGATTGCTATTTACCAACACAAATGAAAATGCATTGGAAAATGTCACGGGGGGGGGGGGGGGGGGTGGGGGGGGGATTTACTTTTGCCAACGAAGTATTATTTGCATTGGTGAACATACCCGTTTGCCAACACGAAAAAATATAAGTTGGTAAAAGGTTGCCTTTTACCAATACAAATGAGAATGTGTTGGAAAAAGTCAGAAGGGGAGATTACTTTTTCCACCGCATTATTATTAGCGGAGGTGAAAGTACCATTTTGCCAATGCAATAAAATATGCATTGGTAAAGGTTACCTTTCACCAATATATCAAAATAATATGTTGGAAAAAGTCACAAGAATCGGTAATTTTGCCAATGGAATAACTCATGTTGGTAAATGAGATACTTTTTCCAACGAATAAAAGAATGCATTGGTGAAAGGTGGAGAAAATGTATACATTTGCCAACGTAGTACGGAATGCATTGGCCAAGGTCAAAAAAATAGTGAAAAAAATTTTCCCTCCAAAAGAAAACCCCCTTATAAACAAAAAATAGTCGTTTTTGAATCCTAAACCTATTGTCTCTTCTTATGGCCAATCAAGATCTCTTCTCCTTGCCGAAAGACGTCAGCTACAAGTTTTTATTCTCTCTTCACTTTTTCTTCAATTCCAAGTGATTACATTCCACACCATTTAGGCATGTAAAACCATAGTTTTAAGAAGTTGGTTATATCTCACGGTTCTCAACTCTTGTTTAGTGAAAAACAACTTACTCTTTTTGTGGGAAAAATTATTAACATAAACAATGGTTTTGAGAACTTGTTTAAATTCGTAAATACCATAGTTTTGGACACTTGTTTTGTTTAAACTAAAAACTTAAGGGAAAAATAAAACCAATTTTGTTTTGTGTTGCGGTTGGATTTTAGATATTTGCCCCAATGGATCTTTATATGCCCAGGTTAGTCTTTGCAGGTTTTCTTTCTTGATACTTGAATTCGAAAATGTAAGCTTTTGGGCCCATTCATAAATATCTAGGCTTAAATGTAGTTTAGTTGTTTATGATAGCTTTTTCGGTGGAACTTGTTTGGCAACAGCATAATAACTTTTAAAAGAAATAATAGAATTAAGAAAATCACATTTTTTAAAAATAACTTTTAAAATAACTTTTTCCCATTCTTTTTCTAATCACTTTTCTTTTCAGAACTTTGTGTTCTCTTTTGCTATTATGATTTTCAGCTCACAGTTTTCTAGTCTACCCTGGTTAATGATTTGATCGTTCCCTTTTTTCTGTTTTTTTTTTCATTTTTTTAAAATTTTCCTTCCAAACTCATAAGGCATTTAAGTTTTATTCTTTAAACGTTGCTATAACAGATTAAGAATACAATATTTCTTGTGCTGCTAGCAGATAATTTGAAAAATACGAATCTTATATGCATCATGGATTTTTCTTGATTTTTGGCTTTTGGTTATTCAATGTTTTTCTTTCTAAGCCATATTATTGATAACATTTAAGAACTTTTCTTAATGGTGTCAAAGGGGAGTTAGGAGGCCTATTGTCCAAGCCTCCAAGGGGAGTTAAGGAGGCCCTAGTACAATGTGAATGGAGAATTTCTCAAGAGACGCCTGATGGGGGTTATTTTCATATCCCAACTAGCTCCAAACAAGATTTAAAAAATCAGACACCGGACCTAACTTGCGCTGAGTCCCAATTAAAAAAAAAAAAAGTTAGAGGGCCAAGTCCTATCGCATGATTCAAGTCTTGAGTCCCATAGGACCTGACTCGGCATGTGCTGAGTTTTTAAACCATGGCGCTATACGTTGCTTTCCTCATTCGTTATAAATTAACATTGTCTCTTAATAAAATGTTTAGAGTAAAAAAATAGGTTGAGGAAGAGAAGACACCCTTTTATGTTCTTGTGGTTTAACTTTATAGTTGTTGACTCTCCTGTTCTATGGTGATTATAGTGTTTCCTAGTGGACGAGAACTCCTTTGGTATTATAGTGGTAGAATGGTGTGTCTAATTAGCATTAGAATTTATTATGATTAAAAATGATTAGAGAAAATAATTATTGCCAACATCTAAGTGAAGGAAAAGTATGAACCATGGTTTAAAATAGCGGCTGCTACGTAGCATAGCGGCTGTATTATTGGCTGTAGCTGTCACGCCCGAGCTTGAGATCCCGTTGATTAGGGTAATACTCGAGGTATGATACACGTACTCCCGTGGAAATTCTCGCCAGGCCGGGGCCAAAGGTGGAAATCCACGAGGGATTATCATAGGTTGACATGTGAGAACCTTTTTGAATGCCTGTCATTTGTATATTTAATGCAGATGCCTATGTATATCACCTGTATAATCACTTTCTGGTATAAACATTTACTAGTATCAGAGTATGAAACAGTCCACAACATTAATTTCAATATACCTAATGGATAATATTTCCATTCATTTTTATCATAAAGATCCCCAAAATCCACTATATGATACGATGTACATGTCATGTGATGTCTATAGTCTACACTACAAGAAGTATGAAGAGGACAATAACTACAAAATCAATAAAAGATATGCAAAGGAGTATGGAATGCATCAACAACTATACAATGTACAATATGATAAGATCATGATGACATGATGCGTTCCTATCTCCAAAATTCTCAATAAACAACCCCGTAGCGCTGTCCATAGACAGAGGACTAGCAGATGTCCTCGACAATCCATTCCTTTAATCCTGGAGGAGCCGTCGGGGTCTCCTCCACTCATGTTTGAGCCTCGGTAAGAGAGGAAGTGGGTTTGATGCTTGGAACAACAAGAGTAGCACCAAATCAACACAACGGCCTAGCAAGTAATAAGCAGATGTAACAATACAGGCGGTCCCAAATAGAATCAATGACAGGAGATTAAAAGAGAGATATTAAAGTAAACTCGGCAGGTGTGCAATTAACGAATGAGCATGCTTTTAAAAGAATCATAAAGATGAAATACTTACAACTAGTTGGCTACCACTTCACCTATATTCTCACGAATTAAGAACATCACGTGTTGGGAATGTTGTCAAGTGACCCGGCTAAAGGACACTTGGTTACCCGCAAGAGTCCAGGAAACTCCACCAGATACCTACTGCAGTAGTATCATTGATCTAAAGCAAACCTAGCCCCGCAAGGCCTCGTAAGGTCAAAGCGAGGTAGTGCCAGACGATCCGATTCCAATTATGAGTACTGAGTATGATAATTTAGTTCCAATTCAATTCGTACAATTACAATTCAGCTCAATTCAATTCATTTGATTCAATTTCATTTCAATTCAATTCGTTTATGTAAGACTGACAAGAAGGTAGTAACAGATAGAAAGTTAGTACATCAATGCATAAACAAAATAATGGATATCCATAGATTTAGGGCAAGACTTGCATTTCAGTGTGCAATGCATTGTGATTAAGAGGATCAAGGTGAATTACTATCCAAACCTAATCTAATCACCTGCTATCTCTAATTGTCTATTGCGATGTAGTTTTAAGGTATCTAGCGTCTATGCTACGTTCTCCTTGGGGTCACCTTTTGTATGCGAGGTTCACTGGAATCTTTTAAACTAACACCCATGGGTAGGTGTTAGACTAATTGGGTAATATTCATGATGTGTTCCCAGCCCCCAAATCCCTCATGTGGTTAGAATTCTGTTAGGCCGTGTTAAATGGGTCAAAGGAACCAACACTAAGGCCGTACTAGGTCCATGGATATTCCAAAAGTCCTAAAGGTTGAGGATTACATCATAATCACCCTTAGGGTTGATTAGGTCACAAGTCATTTAAGGTGGGCACAAGACCCCCTTTAGGTCAGAAAAGGCCCTCTGAACAGATGTGGGGTCTGCTCGTGTGGCGCCTTGATGCGCCTCGCGCCTTCCAAATCATGGTGGTGGCATTTAGGCAAAAAAGTTCATTTAAATGTATCATGTCACCCACTAAACACTAATGATATTGATACTATGGTAGTAACATGTCTGGATATGTTCTAATAATTTTGACAGACTCAGATGTTTTAAAATATGAATGAGTTTTGAGAAAATTTTGATACAATTGTGATTTGTGTATATATAACCTTCAGTTAGTCCCTGTAATAGAGTTATATCGATATAAAACCTAATGCCTAATTTGTTTTATCATAATTAAAGGGACAAGAGTAGAAAAGGGAGAAAGTAGTGGCAGTTTCTCTAAATTTACTACATGGTTTGCTTTGCAAAGTGAATTTATTGTTGTGTGCAAAGGCCACATGTTAGGAAGGGCGTAACGTTTTAAACATTTAATGCAGAACACCAGCTGCTGTGGGAATAGCAGACAGGATTTCGCATAAAAAATCTCCAGTCATGTTTATCCCCGTAGGTTTAGTGTTAATAAGCAGGAAAGTTGTTAAAAGAGAAACATTTGTCTTTCTCTTCTCATTTATTGCAATCTGAAATGAACACAATAAGATTTTGACTGTTGACAGCTGTCTGCACTCGCAGACTCACAAACGCAATTGGAAATACTTGATTACTTAGACTCATGCATAAATACACTATCAAACAAATGGAAATAGAAAAGGTATATACAATAGATGAGGAAACAGAGTGCAGAGATGACAAATTCAGTGAACGCTGAACACACTTTTGAAATGGTGATATGTACTCTCTCTCTCTCTCTCTCTCTCTCTCTCTCTCTCTCTCTCTCTCTCTCTCTCTCTCTGAGTGGTTGCTTTTAGTTGTTAGTACCCAAAGTTCATCTGAAGATAAAGAAAATGATGGCGTGTTCTGCACACGAGAAAGAATTAACTTCTTAGACTTCCGTACCTCATCTGGTGTTGGGCTGAAGTTGACAAACTGTGGAGTTGAGTGCCACTCCATTTTCTGTAACGGAGACTCCATATTTCTTGGTGGCACAGAAGTAGGATCGTCTGCAAGAGAACTGGTGCTACACTTCTCAATGCGCAAGGGACGGCTTGTCAGCACTTATGCATTGCAAGCTTCGAACGCTCATCCCCACCATTCGTCCATCACTCAGGTATGGGGAAATTCAGAATTTGTCATGGCAATATGTGGAATGGGACTGTCAATTTTTGACACCTTCAATGAGGCGCAATCACTCCCTGTTTGTCATGAAGCAGGAGAGGTTGTTGGGCCGGATGACTTGTACTGCCCGTCTTTTGATTATTCGGGCTCTCGGGTTCTACTGATATCTAGAGATCGCCTTGCACATTGGAAGTTCTTCCCCTTTATTCGCGTTTCACAAGAGGCTTATCGCCGAATATAGATATATCCTGTTATATAATTTTGATATCAGCCTGCACACTGAAGTACCTCTCGCGCGTTTATTCACATTTGCTTAAGACTAATTGCTTTATATGGATAAAACTTGTTATATCATTTTGGCTTTGCATGAAGTAATTCTGCCTGTCCCTCTTATTCACATTTGCTAAAGAGTAAAGACTATTTGCTGTATATAGATAAAACTTGTTATATAATTTTGGCTTTGCATGAAGTAATTCTGCCGGTCTTATTGTTCTTGGCACTATGGTAGAAATTCCCTCCATTATGGAGGGCAGGGATACGGATTTGAGCCTGTGCATGTTGTGTTTATACTCCCTATAAGTGGCCCTCATTGCCGCTTGGACAGTGCATCATAAGAAAAATCTGGTCATTTCAGCTTCTTTAAGAGATTGGAAATGTGTTATGCTGTCGATCATTACTGTTGTGCACCGCCACTGAACACTCCTGTTGTTGGTTGACATATTGAACAAGCTTGCGAACTATATTTTTGCTCTTTTCATGGCTTACTGCAATGCTCTATAGGTTCCATCCTTTTTTTTTTTGCAGCTGAACCTTGAAATGTTCAAAATTAACTTTGGCAGGCAAAATTATTCGAAGCTTGTTTCTTCCATGCATTGTGCACTGCTCCAACTGTGGGAAATGGATAATTATCTCCTCCATCTTGAATTGCCAAATTACTTAGGATAAATTGGCTCATGGGACTCCGCAGAAGCGCGGCTCATGTACTCTGCACAATCACGTGGTGATTTCTACTTGTTCTTAGAGTAGGCTTTGGATTTACCTATGCTTAATTGAATGCTTTGGATTTAGCTGAAAGCATAAATAACATAATAGGGAAGAACTGCCATAAGATCATCATCATCATCATCAAAGCCTCGTACCAACTATGTTAGGGTGGACTATATCACTACACCAAAATTGGGAATCAGGAACATTGTTTTGGAGCTGTTTTGAAACGTTTCTAATTAAAAACGGTTTGCAACCGTTTCAATTTTAAAAACTGTACATAATGTAAAAAATTAGGGGCCAAAACATAACTAAAGCCCTTTTATCCGTTCCCTTCCCAAATCTAAAATGTCCCTCATGTCGTTTTTATTTCGTTCCCTCTAGCTCTTCAACTCTGGCTCCCCAAACCTAAAATACCTTTTTAATCCAATGCTTCTTCCCTCTCATCCAATCCAATGCTTTTTATTTATGTCCCCTTTTAATGATGATGACTTTCAAGTGTTTGTGAAAATTCCTCAAAGAATTCTGCTGGTTACAAACCCTCTCTCTCTCTCTCTCTCTCGCATTTTTACAAACACTTCATCTACTTCATTTCATTTCTTCGGACCTTTCAAATATTTTTGCAAGCACGTCTCTTTCTCTTTGATTGTTTTGGTTGTTCTTTGATTTGATTTTGGTGTTTGATTTGTCAGTCGAGGAGGAAAGATGAGGAGATGAAGCAGATGGCTCTTATGAGCATGTACAGATCAGCGTTCTGAGAATGGATTTCGACAAGCAAATCCTTGCTAGGTTTGTATGAATTTTCAACATGAAAGAGGTTTTTTTATTTTTTTTCAATTGGGCTTTGAAATCTGTGATTTGATTGGGTGTTTCTGCTACTTTGTGGGGCAGATTGGTAGTTTGGTTTTTGGCCCTTCTGCCTGTTTGTTAGAGAAAACTTAAAAAGGACTGGATTGAAATAGAAACCGTAGATGGAAAATTCAAATCTTTCTTCTTTTTTTTAATCTCTCTTATGTAGTTTTGGTCAACCTTTAATGCATTTGTACCTGTCATTTCTTGCTCATAGCATTGTATCGGTTGGTCCCTGCAACAAATAAATGGAAGCTGATGTTTTTAGGAGCCCTGTTACTGAGGTGCTATAAGTATATGAACCAGGTCCAAGAATTCTTTATCTTTGGCTTTAAGTTGTGTATGTGAGTATGCTTCATTTTCATTTGTTTTTTTTAAGTATGCTTATTTTATTTAATTCTCTGCTGGTTTTTGCACTGTTTTTCAGAACCCACTTATTGTCATGGTTTGCAAGCACTCGATTGTTACAGGTGCTGGAAGATTTCAGGGCTTGAAATCTTCTCATTTTGTTATTGGACAATTTCCTATGGGAAAGACTATATTATCTTTTTTTTTTGTTCATTAATTTGGGTGTTTTTCTCCTCTCGATGATGAATGAATGAATATAATGATTATTTGATTTCATATTATTGAAAATTTCTTACTTATATTTCATATTTTTGAAAATCTCTAACACTCACATGGTGGGAATGTAATGGAAGGGAGATAGAGTAAGATAATAGATTTACAATTAAAATCAAGTACCTGTCATTGGATTCCCAGAACCCAAACAAGCCTAATACTTAGCCAACCTACCTAGGGGTCATCTTGTTTCAGAGCCACAGGTAAAACAATTTGCATTATTTTAACAAGAACCACAACAAAAACAAAAGAGGGGCCGGCCACATCAAACAAATCATTTAGATTGTTGGTTAGACTTTTTTTTTTAATTGATCTTGATTGCCTTCTTTGCCAGCTAGTGATTGTATGGGTAGAACTTATGTCTAGTCATCATGAAAGTGATTATGTAAGTAGCACTTATATCTAGCTAGTGCAAGGCTATGAATTTATAGGATCTGAGGCTTATGCAAAAATTAAATGCTTTTTAGGTACTTGACACCATAAGAGCCAATACTGGTGACTGAGGACCATGGAGTCGATTTTCTTAGGAAAAACTCGTTCTACTCATGGAAACTTGGTGGCTCAGATGATGCTGACTTGAAAAATGTTACAAGTGTAGAGGTAAATGTCACCTGAAAATGAAATCTTTAAGGTTCATTTACTACAAGGTTTTCTTACTCCATGTCTTATGAATCATTAGTGGTTTTGGTTCTTATTATATTAGCACATCTTAAAAGAAAAAAAAATCTTATACATGCATTTTATTCCAACAAGGGCTCCTGAAGAGAAATGTGCCTATCTGGGACTATTTGAATGTGTAAATCATGATCTTTTGCAATCATATCCTTTCTACTAATTTGTTTGGAGTGAATGATATTTTAAGATGTTTTTCTATTTTTATTTTGTATGAAACAGGTTGTAGTCAAAACTAAAGGCCTCAATATTAGACACCATCTGAACTCATGATTGGACACCTTCTCAGTATATTGAAGTGCTATTGCACCATATACTACTGTGGGGATTGTCAGTATAGTGTAAGCATTGGATGTAACATTATTAGAGATTTTGCAAGGAGCTGTAGTAGTTTGATTGAATTGCTTACTCTATTCTTCTTCTAAATACAGATCACCTATTATGTTCAGTGACAAGAGACTGTAAGTAACTGTGGCTCATGTTATTCTTTAAACTTTTGACTTGCTAGGAGCTTTTAAAAATTACAATGCTATCTTGGCAATTCATGTTGCTATTAAACAGAAACAGAGTCTGGACATTATAGTTGGGAAGGTACACAAACCACCTTATCCTTTTTCATGACAAATCCATTTACTTTATCATGGCTTTTTTTTTATATTTATAAAAGAGGTGGTACTTTTTGTTATTACCTCTCTTCTTTTCATGCCTCTCAAAATTGAGCCTTCACTTCAGTTCACTCTACAAATGAATTACCCAAACAACCCCGAGTTAGCAAAAAATTAAAACTGACCTTCCTCTTTGACTGGCTTATCCTCAAGATTGGGCCTCATACCATTTGGTTTTTCCTCCTCTCCATGTTAGATCTATCCATAGCTGATAGCACTAAGCACAAGGAAAAGAAGTGGGAACTGAATGGACAGGGGTCTATTTTTGGCCAAGTATCTAATTAATTAATTAATTAATTATTTATTTATTTATTTATTTTTCAAATATTCTCTTCTTGCCAGTTTGATTCCTAATCATATTTGAAAAGAGCTGCTTGATTGACAGGAATACCCTCTGTGATCTCAAGTTATGGGGGTTAGACTCTTGAATGTCCCATTGATTTTGTCCACACAATATTTTGTTGTTAACATCTGTTTCGACAAATTGTCCAAATATATCGATACCTTGTCAAAATTTTCCGTCTTTACTGAGCAAAAATGTGAAAACCCAATCATATCTTTCAGTTTGAGAATGTCTGTAACTGATAACATCTCCAGCAGTGGTTTGGATCCAGATTCTTATGGGGCAGTTGTTCTATGAGGAACATTTGACCGGCTCCACGATGGTCACCGTTGGCTCTTAAAGGTTGTTGTTTTCCAACTTAAAATTGAATCTTGAGCTGTTTCTGTTTCCCTTGGGGAATTCAGATTTTTGAATCATTTTTATTTGCTTGTTTTCAGTTGTGGCGTTCAATTGAACAACAGGCATCGGCGGAGTTGGCTAGGGATCGGATTTTGATCGGTATCTGCAGTGGGCCAATGCTAGTAAAGAAAGAAGTAAAGATTTCTTTTTGAAATGATGGAACTAGTATTTCTATGGTCCAGTTTTCAAGAACTGCCCTTTTATTGCCTGCAGTTAACACATCTAATTGAGCCTAATTGAGCCTGTCGAGTTGAGGATGAAGGCCGTTGAGGACTACGTCAAGGTAAACATCAAAAATTGTGAAGGACTTTCTAACTTTACCACATGCCCCTCTTTATGACCTGATGCCGCAGAAATGGAATGGTAGTTGCTAGCTACAAACAGGTTAAGAACCCTAGTTTCATGCAATTTGTAGATGATTAGCAGTTACAACAGGTTAAAAACTATGTTCCTTATTTTGCCTAATAGAATTGTTAATGTATCATTGAAATAAAAGAAAATTGCAGTTACGATGATTTGCCTCTTTGTTGCCTGTTGGGTTTTTCTTTTACTTTGAAAAAAAATTTTCACCAATCAACAATAAAATAAATATAACAGAAATTTGATTTTTTTGCACTATTTAGAGTGCTTGGTTTTTGGCTTGACTTCTGACGAATACTTTCTCTCTTGAATTGCTTAACTAAAGGCCTGTTTGATTGCTGGAATTGAGAGAATTTCTGCTGGGGAGTATTAAAAATTCTCCAAATGCTGTCCCCCAGCAGGATTTTAAAATACTCAGGCACAACCTAGCATTCAGGTAGTTTGGATTCAAAAGGCTTGATTTTAGGAATTTCACTAATCAGGCAGGGAAGTCCAAATGCTCGATAGACGGCAGCTGATATTGATCTCAGAAATTCCCAGCATTTGGAATTCCCATCAGAAATTCCCCCATACAAACAGTTTCTATGAAAGATGAGTCCCATGTACTAGAAATAAGTTGATGTGGGGGCACACAATGTCAATTGGTTGTTTATATGGGCTAGTTTGCCTTTGGATCTGATGGGTGACTCGTGAGAAAAATGTATCATTCTTTTTTGGCAGGTTCCAAACCCAAGGGAGTTCTTTTATAACATTTATACTAAGTTTAAACTTTCTCTTATTCATCGCAATGACAAGAGACATGATCATTGATCACTAAAATGGCTGTCATCTAAATACCAGTAACCCATTATGGTCTTCTCTACAGGTTATACATAACAAGTCCAGGATTTCATATAATGAAATCACCAGTGACTTGTGCCCTGTAAGGCTTTCTCTATCTGTGTCTTTGTTATCTATGTATTTGTGTGTGTGTGTGTACTGCTGTGTATAATATTCCTGCTGTCTCTGCAGACCCTCAGTGTCCGACTGCTTCATAGGATTTGCATGAATTACTGGGATGCCAGCTATGAAACTTCAAGTGTTAATTCAGATGTAACTAGTTTAAATGACTGGAAATCCTCTTTCCTGTGAAGGTGTAATTTGAATAAACTTGTGCATTGGAGCTGTTTTGTCATTTGGAAATACTGATTTAAGAAACTAAAGTAACTTTTTTGTAAAATTAACTACCAGTTACAAATAAAACAGGTGTCTTGTGTAGAGGAGAGGGAGATATAGGCATATTGTTAAGATACTTATAGTGTAATTTATCGATTTGTACTTTTTTTTAAAAAAAATAATTCTTGAGAAGATATTACTGTAGGTCCTTACTATGGTCTAAGATCTTACTTCTGTCATTGGTATCTTTGATGCTTTTGAATTTCAATTTATACTTTGATTGTTTCTTCACAGCTCTAATTTTTTCTCTAAACATTGGTGGGAGTCTTCATTTTTGCGGTGATTACAAAATTGTTGTCGTCTCAAACTTAAATCTACTTGATTACATTTCTGCAGGTCATTTCCACCATGAGAATCCTGATGACTGAAGAGTCCAATACTGCTATTAGCGATGCCTTCTTGCTGGAGGATGACTCCAGGTTTGAAAATTACCCTTACTGTATGATCATTATTATATATCGGAGACTTGATCTTAATGCCCATCATGCCATGTTTTCAAATGCAGCATTCTGTTCTTGGTCGATGATCTGTCTAATTCTCCGCAAGAGAAGGATTTCTTAGATATCAAACCTGCGACTGAGCTTGTAGAGAATCTGGCCTTCCAATTTTTACAGGAGTGAGGCTGTGAAATTTCAAGCATTCTTTTTTGCATTAAACATCACCAGGGCTGCTTGGAGGTAGATGCAGACTAGCATCTCTGAATTGTAAATCCACCCTATATTTATCCTGCGGTCCTCCATTTTTATGCCTCTTTAGCTGTAAAACTATTCTTTTGCAGTTGTGTAAAATCTCCTAGTGATAGTTGAAGGGGCAGGGTGCAGAGTGGATTTTACCCTGCCCCCTAGTATGGTTTGTCTGTTTGTTTGTTTTTCCTTCTTTCTTTCTTTCTTTCTTCTCATTTTTATTTTATTTCATTTTACTTTTCATTGGTATTGTGGGAGCATTCTTTGTAGGTAGAGGTGTCAGCAGTGTGCAGTCCTTGTAATGTGGTGGAAGGAGCCTTTTGAATTTGTGTTTTCTTTGTCTTGGTGCCTTAAAGTATTGGATGGGTCTCCCATATTCCATGTACGTACTTGAGTATGGGAAGTGGATCCATATCATCTTTCTACCTATTCGTATGTGTATGTCCTTGCATCATATTAGTAAAATAAAATGAAACGTCATATTCAATTCCTGATATTTAATTTGTCTTCTGCTAAATCTTTTCAATAGGTTGAAGAGCTTTAGAAACAAATGGAACAGGATTATGATATTGGGTAAGTCTTGTTTTCCTATACAGCTTTGAGGAAAGTGTAGCAGAAGCTTTCAAAGAAGCAGCGGCAATGGGAGTAATAATGCATGATAGGCCTGATTGTCTACGGCAATCATGTGATGTAGAAACTTCTTCAATTACTAAAGGGAGATCCACTCACACAGTCGCTGCATCTTTTGAAACTGCATTTGAAGTTGACAAGGAAGTTGTAGCAGCTGTTAAAACGGCATTCATCCGACTTGCAAATTGCCTTAATTCCTCAAACAAAGAGAACTTCCGTGACCTGCTTTGGAATATAAGTTAGAACCCATATACAAGCGAAACAAATCAAGAAATATCAGAGATGCATTTAGAATGCGAGTCGGATACCGGGTCAGAGTATGAATCAGACTTAAATGCTGATGGTTTTAGTTCTTCTACCAGTGACATAGCAGACAGAGAAATTGGACTGAGAAAGTGGAGAAACAAGCAGCTCACAATAAATAATATTGCTACAAGCTCTAAATTATCAATAGGGCTTATTGATATGATGCTAGATAGGCTTAAGTGTTTGCAAGAAGAAGAGCTGGCTTTTCTTGTCACCATAATAGTTACTTGTGGCCCGAAGTTATTGAATGTAACATGAATTTTTAATGATTGTATTAGAAAAGAATTTTAATGATTGCATTTGTATGAATGTGAATACCATAATTATTCTATTTTATTTTTAAATATATGATTAGTAATGGTTTAAAAAACTTATGATTTTAAAAAATATTATTAAAACTATTTTAAAGAAGTTAAAAAAAATGGCAAGAAAATATGAGGGAATAATTTGGAACAGTTTCTGGCAACGGTTCAAAACCGTTCCAGATTTGGAAATCTGAAACGGTTTTAAACCGTTCCATATTTTCTGCGACACCCATTTTTGGAACGGTTTGAAACCGTTCAAGATTCATCTAGGAACAGTTTCAAACCGTTCCAGATGGGCATTTTTTGTGTAGTGTATAGATTAAAAGGATAAAAACAAAAAATCTAATGCATTTACTCACTCCCAAATTTTAGAAAGATATAAATCTACAGTTGTCATCTCAGAATTCGTGGACGGCTGCCATTACATGGACATTCAGGCTGCAGCATAGTTAAGATGTACCCGACCCCGACCCAACACCAAAACTTCCCCACCACAACTAGAAATTCTGGAATCCCTGCACTCACAAGAACTTTCCCTGCAGGACACGCACCAGGCTTATCGGATTAATATTTCACAGCTGCAGCAACACTTTCGGATACAATACCTTGATGCGGTCAACTTCGTCTACTTTTCCGCCCACAATTGCAACAGGACCATTTGGCTATACTCCATTTGAGCAGGCCGCCAAGACTAGTTTTGTACAAACTGCAGATAGTAGTAGTAGTAGTATTACCATGTACAAATCAATGTAAAGCCACCTGTCTCATACTGGGATTTTTGTACTACAACCTTATGAAGTAATATAAATCCAGTTGTAAGGGACAAAATCACAATTACCCCTTGTGTTTCGTAGGATCTATCATGACCTTTAATGGTATGCTGAGGGCAAGGCTTTAGGGGATTGATTACTACGAGGCTAATTTGATAGAATTTCATACCCACGTGCATGTGAGAATTCATGTAAGAACTGGAGTTAATTCCCAGCCTCTCTCTCTTTTGCTTAGTTTCCTTGGATCAACCCAAGAGAAAATAAAAAGAGCAACTTAACCCAATACAAATACCGAACAACCAAACATAATAATAAGGAAAAGAAGAACAAATTAAGCAAGAGCTACAAATCAATCAATTATTAAAACCATCTTCTTCTCATTCCTCCTATTATTAAACAAACCTATAATATCACCGACCAACATTCATCCTATATAGAAATAATAATAAAGAAAAAAGAAATAAAAAATAGTGGGATGATTCACTATAACTAGAAGAAGAAGAAGAAGAAGAAGAAGAAGAAGAAAGATAAATAAACAAAAAGAGATATTGACCAATTAAGAACGCCAATATAAAAAGGGGTCGAAGTCATATGGCTCGTGCTTATCAAAAGACAGTATGCGACGAACTTGTTTGGCCAGTGGATCGTGAAGGCTAATTTTACGCTTTCGCTCAACTTGACGCATGTATAGCCTTGCCTTGACCTCTTCAAGTCTTTCAGGAAGGATCTGCTTCTTGTCTTCTTCTACGTTTGTTCTTTTCGGTGTAGTAAACCCCGACGATTCCTCAATGGTGAATTCCATGCCCATGATTTCTCCAATGAATAATATACTGTCATGATAGCATGTGGAAGCTTAGGCAAGGATCTTCACATTCATATTCATATGAGAGAGAGAGAGAGAGAGAGAGAGAGAGAGAGAGAGAGTACCTCAAAGAAAAAAGAAAATCTGTCAGTCTAGGATCAGCCGTTTGATCTTCTTCTGGTCAGGGTCAGCCGTTTGATCTCCTTCTCCTCCTCCTCCTCCTCCTTCTTCTTCTTCTTCTTCTTCTTATAATCCTCCGGTTTAAGGTTTTTGGAGGGAGTAAGAACACGTGAGAAAGATAGAGAATGAGATGGGCTTCGTAGGGTTTTTTAATTTATGGAGACAAGAGAGATTGTTTTGGAAAGTTTTATGTATCTTTCTAAAACACACGTCCTCCTCACAAATCTGTCTCTCATCATCCATCCAACGACTTGGCGTGGCCCTAAAATCTCTCTTTTGAGCAAATGGATTACTTCAATTCAATCTCCTATAAAGTAGGGATAGAATATCATTAATACTATTTTCATCAGATGTGATTTTCTTAGTTCTATTTTTTTAAAGTTATTATGATGTTGCCAAATAAGTTATACACCACATATTTTATGTGGAACAATTTAATATAATACTAGCGCACTGTAGGCCCGTGCCCAACACGGGCCAAAAAGTTTTAAAAAAAAAGCATATAAGCCAATATGAAATCAATATCTAAGCAAATTGAAAAAAACATTCAATAAAAATATTGTAATAATTGATAAAAGAAAATCTATTGCCATTGTAAATTCACAACTTTAATTTAAATGGCAAAATATTGTATAGAATCCAACACGTCTTTAGAGACGCTATCATTTAACTCTATTATACAAAAAAAAATGCATTTTGTTCTGATATATTACATGTTTTTGTGATAATAACAATTATATATTTAAAAATAATAAAGCATATTTAGAACACTACACATGGTTGGCATTGCTGATTAATAGCTTAATTTATTTTTTTATTATTAATGAAATTTTAAATAAAGCCCAATCAATTAATAAATTAAAAAGAGATATGTGGTCTTTGTTTCTTCTTTTTGTTCTTTTTTAGTTGTTTACTCTTTCACAGTTGATTTTATAATCTATAAGGCGCATTGATTTATGAGAATCTCCATCACACATGTGAGATGAAAATGATTTTAGGAGGGACCAAAGAGAAGTTTTTTTGAAATATATGATATTGTGTATTATAGCACAATATACCCGTTATATAATATAGTCAATTATCTTTTTCCATATTATAGCCCAGGTTAGTTTTGAGAGATTTTAGGGAACAGGATTCGATTGAGAAAACCGATTCTATGTCAATTCCTATATTTTAGGAGATATTTTAGATTTATTTTAGGGGAGATATCTTACATTTATTTTAGGGATGCCACGTGTCGCAACTGCACACTTTCTCACAAGGGTGGCAATTTTTTTAATAAATATACTAATATAATATAATAGAATATAATGCTTAAAATAGTAAAAAAGTAGGCGGACCAAATCCACCAATTATTTGAGGACGATAAATATAATTCCTTCTTGCTTCACGGTCCATCTATGGTGGGACCAACCTGAAGATCGGTGAATGGTACCACTACCTAGTAACCTTCATGTTTAATAATTCATGCCATGAGCCACCATGCCAAGGATAGACTTAAGCAAAAGTGTGTGGGTGTGACCGCACCTGTCACACTATGGTACACTTTACAAATATTACATAAAAATTTTTAGTTTACTACTAAAAATCCTATAAAAGTTGTGGGCCATCATCAAAATCCACATAAAATTGTTCCCAAAACGAAATTATCTATTAGGATTTAATCCCCTCAAACAAAAATGCTCTCTTGGTCAATCCATCAGTGGTTAGTGCTTAATTTATTTTCTATGAGGCTCACATTTTGTTCGAATATGCTTGTACTCAATTTAGGCATATTAAATTAATAAATTCGGAGTTGAGCCCTCGTATTTGATTGGGGTCCAAAATTCAAATGTGTTTTACATGAATGAAGATTCTAATTCTCTATTTTTAACCAATGTGATTGGTTAATGAAGTGGGGCATGATATGCCATATGCTCCACTCATTTTGCAAGAGTAACATAAAGTCACATGCGTTGTCAATAGTGGGATCACGATTTTGATTAATTCGAATGTATTTTTCATGAATAGCGTACATGAAAATCTTGCGTTGATGGTAAATTTATGATAATATACATTCATATCGATCTTGTATTGATGGCAAATAGGGAACCAAAAGAATATATCTCATGCTTTAGATTTTTTAGTAATAGCATTTGTTTGAATAGATTTTGTTGACAATGATATGATGATGAGGGAAAGAGAGAGAGGATTAGGTTGAATGAGATTTGTAGAAGATTTAGAACTTTACTTTTTAAGGACATTAGAATATTTAGGAGTTTAATCAGACCGCGCCACATGTCACATTCCCACAAAAAGAGTGTGCCACGTGTCACACTTTTTTTTAATACAGGGCCCATGCCTAACACGGGCCAAAAAAGCTAAAATACTTGATGATATAACAAAGAAAGCAAATATAAAATATATAGATATATTATTTAACATTTTGAAATTCACTATATCAAATTCTATAAAAAAGAAAAAGGGAAAAAAAGGTGCAATGAATTAACATAAATTACAAATCAATCATGTTAAGTTTTTTAGTTGAAGTTGTTGATGTATAAGAGTATAAATCTTAAACTAATAACAAATCTCTATACCCTATATTGATTTTGGATACTAATGAAATAATATAAAATGAAGCGATATATGAACTTAAGATAAATCTTAAATCTGAAATAAAAGATATAAGTATTTGAAACAAATGGTCAATAGGAAAGCAAAATACCTAAGCCATGATTGTAGCTAATAATGAGAGGAAAAAAAAACCAACATTATAGTCATTATAATGATATTTAAATAATAATAACAATAATAATAATTATTATTATTATAT
This sequence comes from Sextonia rubra, assembly GCA_037013555.1. Lineage (NCBI taxonomy): Eukaryota > Viridiplantae > Streptophyta > Magnoliopsida > Laurales > Lauraceae > Sextonia > Sextonia rubra. The sequence continues at coordinate 4,007,616 of JASUAD010000027.1, forward strand.
AATTGTAAGAGAAAATAAATGAATTTTGAGTAGGTTTTAAGATTCTAAATGAGGTAAAAACCAAACGAAAAACTAAATTTAGTAAAACTTCTACCTTAAATTTTCTATTACTAAACTATACAAAAAAAAAAAAAAGAAAAGAAAAAGGTAAAAGAGACAATCTAGTGGCACAAACTCTGGCCACTTAATTTTGGTTGACTCTTCTATCCTTATATAGTAGTGTTTTTACTTATTCAACTAACAAAGAATAAAAATAGAAATTTCAATATCTAATTACCTCAACTATGCTATAGTAGCTAATGAAATAAAAATGATCCCCAACTTATATGACACACGTCGATAAAAAAAATGTCAATCAAACTCACCCATATACTTGAACATTGCATTAATGATACATTTCCAATACATGAAAAATAAGTAAAGAGAGGATTTTGATGAGAAAAATCACTTGCTACACACCAGCCTACTTAAGAGTAATCTTGGGCTAGGCCAACCCGAGCTCGGCCGGCTTGGATATGTAATTAGAGCCCTTTCAATAATTGGACTGATCTTAAATTAAGTGATAACAAGCCCAAAACTCAGCCCAACCTATGTAATAAATGCATATAATTTAATTTAATTGATACAAACAATTACTCAAATAGCCATATAATTGATTAAAAAATCCAATTTAGCTTGGCGGGCTCGAGCTTGACTCTTACAGCCAATGTTGGGCTTGACCCAGGCCTGGGCCAATAATTCTAAACTTGGGCTAGGACTGGATATGCATTAAACTAGCCTAGCCTATCCCATGAACACCCCTACTACCCTACTTTTTTATAGATGCAATGCATACTACATCAGTGGGCTTTACCCTTCCTTGCATATGATGTGGGGGGATGAGAAAGAGAGAAATTAGGGAGGGAGAGATTTTCTAAAAAACAAAAGAGAGATTTTAGAAAAATTGAGAGATTTTAGAGATTTGATATGGATAGAGTTTAATTAATATAGATGAAATCCTTAAATTGCACCACATATTCTACGTGGAACAATTTAATATAATTAAGTCTTATTTAAAATTATTAATAATTTAAATAAAATATTAATTAATATTATAACATAAATCATAGTAAAAACATAGTTAAAATATTGCTTTTTTCCCCTCTCATTATTACATGGAAAAATTGAATTTCAACACTCACCCATTCATGACGAGTAGAGTCAAAATAAAAATGAATATGATTGTCCACCTTTCAAAGGTTCTATCAATCTAACAACAAGAGATGTTGTGTATAAAATTGAAAGATTTTAAGATAAGAAATAAAGATTAATTAGTTTATGTAAAATTTGAAATTGAGTGAGAGTATTAATCCAAATTTAAAATTGTTATGCTAGGGGTACAATCCAAATTATTGGTTGTTCCGGGTTTTAAGGGACATGATTTAGAATGAGAGAGATTTTAGACATCTTGCCTCCAGGTAGTGTCATTCTAAGTAATTAATTTGGAAAAGAACTAGCAATTTTAGGGCTTGAGCATTATTTTTTTTGAGCAGGGCCCAAATATCAACTTTGAATTGGGCTAAGATTTAGTAATAGATAGCCCAAGCCCGATCCGGTCCAAGTAAGAGACACTAAAAAATCTCTCACATAGAAATAAACATCTTAGCCAACAAATAATTTTATTTTTTAAATATAATACACAATGACTCAAGTTTAAACTATTCTAAGTGGGCTGGGCTTAGAGTAGGCACTTATGGCCCGAGTTAAGCTTTCTCTATGCTTGTGCCTATTGTTCAAAATTTAGGCTAGGCCTTGACATTACTTGGCCTGGCCCGGCCCTTCCTGGCCCAGTCCCATGAACACCCATAACCAATTTACACTCTATTGTGATTTTAATAGGAAACTATATGTACCCACAAATTGCCACTTAGATAGTGGGATTTAATGGCATGTGAAATGAGATAAAGGTAATCTACCTAATTAATATGATGAGTGGTATGAAAATTCGTTTGAGATGGACCCCTCCCTTTGACTATATGGCATTCTTTAAAATTAAATATGATATGGATATCAATAGAAGATTATGAAGAGATTACATGCAATGGATTAAATTGAAACTTTTAAGGTATCGTACTCTTTAAATAAGGAAATTTTAGATTGATTTTAGAAAGAGAGAAATAATGAAAGGGTTATGCTGATTTTTAAGAGATTAAATAGTTCAGAGGAGAGAAATGGGAGAGAACCTTAGGACTTTAATTGAAGTGTGCCATGTGTTGCTTTCTTGTGTAAATAAGAAGCGCCACATGTCATCCTCCCATGAAAAAGGGTATTGTTATAAAATTCAAACACATGTCCCTCTCCCATGAAAAGACTGCGCCATGTGTCGTCCTCCCATGAAAGGAGGTATTGTTATAATATATACAATAACTAGCAGCATAGGCCAGTGCTGAGCCTTAGCTAAAAACTAAATATTATTTCAACGTGAGTGTATTTTTTATATATAAATGTGAAGGAAATAAATTTAAAAGAAATGAATAAATAATATAAATGGAGAAATATTTAGTAAAATTACATAAATTATAATGTAAATCTGAATGTATAAGTGTTCATGCATTTTAATTTTTATACAATTTTTAGGTAAGAGAAAAGGAGATAAGACTATTTTGCAATGATGAGAAGATTGTAAACTATTATAAAAGTTATATATATTTATAACCTATCAAAATGCATGTAAAATCTCTAATCTATAAACTAATTTAGACAATTCTTAAATTTGATAAATCCATTAAAAGTTTGTCCAAATAGTTTTACACATGCTCGCTATCCAAAAACTTATGTTCCCTCCACTTTTGAAATTGTTAGTATCTGGAACGTTTAATAAAATCGTTAGACCATGTTATTTCGTCCTATAGGATGGACCTACTACTACTTCACAATTGATCAGTAAGAGCCCAAACCAAGTTAACTTAGCAATGCTATTATAAAAATAACTTAATTAAGAATTTACACAAATAATTATGCAAAGTCACAATCAAATATCAATTTTTAGGACACACTACACGTGTGAGATTATTAAACTGTGGGGCAACAAAAATATAGAAAGATAAATAAAAATAATATGACATAAAGGAAAATACTATGCCATGCATTTTTTGTGTGAAGAAAAAAAAGATTTTTATTATAGAATGATTTTTCTAGTATTGTGTAAATATTTTTTATGATTTTAGTTTTCAAAGGTAGATGAATTTTTCATGATTTAAATAAAATAAGATCAAAGATAAAATATAAAATTATTTATTACCGCAAACTTTATAAAATCAAAACTACAAGGTATGAAGTTCATACTTTTAATCGCAAATGACGGAATCATGAAAATCAAAACTGAAGCATTAAATATCACTTCTCTGGAGAAAATACTTTTATTGCTATATAGCAAATTTATTATTATATACATTAGCCGTGACACCACGCCACTTGAAAATTTCTTTGCAGATTTTCATTGCAAATTTGGCTCAAGTAGAATCTGCATTGATAATAATAAAAAAGAAATTCAAACATGCTAAATGTTAGAACAATATAAGCCACAACCAAATATGAAGAAGGGCCTCTTCTCACTCTAAGATGGGTATTCATCCGATTCCACCATCAGAATCCTGAAGAGGATGCCACAACCAAATATGAGGAAGGGCCTCTGCTCACCCTCAACATAGCCATACATCCAGTCCCACCATCAGAGTCTCGAAAAGGATTACCCATATGTCACTAGTCAACCTACATGCTTAGTATTTTAAATATTTTAAAAGACGGAGATAGTTATGTATAGATTTATTTTAAAACATTCCCGTATCTCACAACCTCTGATTTCGGTACTTTCATGTTCTTGAGTAGCGTTGCCATCTTTGGTTTTCATCATTCATGTGGAAGGGTTGGACAAATATCAACCTTCTCTTGGATCTAAACCCTTGATTATGGGACTAGATTAAATGCCACATTTCTATTCAGTAGAAGATCACAATTGGTGGTCAGCAATATCTCAAAAAATCCATTATCGGGAATTGGGACTGATTACATAGATTTTTTGGGACTTCAGAAATGTAGGTAGGTTTATGAAAATCATAATCTTAATTGAAATAGAGAGATTTAGGGAGATTTGGAGAGGATAATTGAAATGAAGAGATTTAGGGAGATTTGGAGAGGATAATTGAAATGAAGAGATTTAGGGAAAAGATTTGGAGAGGAAAGATTTAGGTAGAAGATTTGGAGAGGATAATCCAAATGGAGAGATTTTAAAGAGGAAATTTGGAGAGGTGTAGTGTGGCCCACGTCAAATTCAAACCTCTTCGTATTTTTTTAAAGTATTTCTTTGAGAGGAGAAGCCATGGCTGTTGACGTGGCACCTTTGAGAGCCCTCATTTAGGTTTGCTTTAATATATATATATATATATATATATATAAATACCAAACATATTCGATGTACCACAGTCTCCGCACAGTCTAATTTCAATACAACCTGATCTTAACACATAATTTGGAACAATATTGAAACAATTACAAACTAACCTTAAAGAGACCGTGAGAGAGGGATCAAGGAAAAAGAAATTATGTACATCATAATGTATGACCATCGTTGAAGTACATGTGGTGTTAGATTAATGATTACACATAATTATGCATATAAATTTCAAGATTTAAATACATGTACCACAGTCTCCGCACAGTCTAATTTCAATACAACCTGATCTTAACACATAATTTGGAACAATATTGAAACAATTACAAACAAGCCTTAAAGAGACCGTGAGAGAGGGATCAAGGAAAAAGAAATTATGTACATCATAATGTATGACCATCGTTGAAGTACATGTGGTGTTAGATTAATGATGACACATAATTATGCATATAAATTTCAAGATTTAAATACCAAATGACCTTTTGGAAATTAAAACTTAGTGTCAAGGTTGGTCTTTGCAGGTTTTCTTTCTTAATACTTGAATTAAAAAATGTAAGCTTTTGGGCCCATTCATAAATAGCTAGGCTTAAATGTAGTTTAGTTGTTTATGATAACTTTTTTGGCGGAACTTATTTGGCAACATCATAATAACTTTTTAAAAAAATAATAGAATTAAGAAAATCACATTTGATAGCACTAGTGAGTTTAAATATGTTATAACTATTTATGGATTCATATTAAATATAAAAAATATAAATCTTAAATAATTAAGATCAAATTCATTCAAAAACCTTTCCAAGAGAATAATTAGACAACCAATATTAGGTAAAATTAATATTCATTCAAAAACCTTTCCAAGAGAATAATCTGACAACCAATATTAGGTAAAATTAATATTAGCATCGTATGTGCAAAGTCTAATCGAGTTTAGAGCTTGCTTTAGTACAGCAGGGGGTAATTAGAACTTAAAAGCCCTTTTTTATAATTTTATGATTGGTGAGGTTTTGGGCTAATTAGGTGGATAACCTAATTCTAAGACTTTTATCATTTTACCCCAACCCAAACTAGGACCATCTTGACCGGCAAAACCCACTTGTACTTAAGCCTTTATTTGAAAATACCCAAAACCCATTAAATAAGTCAGAATTTCACCTTCTCCAAACCATGCCAATAGTGACCTACGGTTTGTAAGTTTTGGTCAAAACAAATTTTTAACCCAAACATTAAATGAATAGCATTTTGGTAAATAGCCCAATATTCCTTGTTGGATTAGGTCCCTCTCCTTTCTTATTCTTTCTTTCTTTATTCTTTCTCCCTTATCTCTTTATTCTCTCTCTTCCTTCCTTATTTATTTATTTCTCTCATCAAGTATGAACCCACTTTCTATTTCTCTCTTTCCTCAATCTTTTATTTTCTCTATTTCTCTCCTTGCTACTGGCGAGAATTAGACCGCCCAAGTTCAGATCAGGCTCCGTCATTTTCTTCCCCAAGTTCTCCTCTTTGTATGAATTTCTTTTTCAAGTCTACTTACCGAATGTAAGGTCCAAACACAAGTTAATCCTATTTAGTGACAATTAATTCTATTTTATGATAATTATTATTTAATTATATTAATTTAATCCAAATTCCTTTGGTTTGGGCCTTGAGTAGATGATTGGGTTGGGTTTGAACATTACTTAGGTAGTTAATGACCTTTTTTTTAATTTTAGATTTTATGGTTTTGCATCATGCTTGCATCATTCCATTTACATCATGTTTATTTGAGCATATGGGCTATTAATTATTCTTGGCCCAATCTAATTTAGATCCATTCTAGCCCAATAAAAACTCATTTGACTTTACGTACAAATTTCATAAGACCATGAGGGGCTGCTTATAATTCCTAGAAACTCTAACTTAAAACAGTCCAAAACCCATTCAATCCTTTCTTCTCCTTTTTTTGAAACCTGCTGGAGCTATCACCATCTTCTTCTCCCACTCATCTTCCCTCTCTCAGCTCTAACTTCATCAATTGAGGCTAAGGAAGCTCGCATGTGTGAGGGACCAACTCCCTCATCTTCCTTGCACCATCTTAGTGAAGTAGAACCCTTTTGTCTACACCCATTTTCATCTTTACACCCATTGAAGGTAAGAAGCATCCTTCTTTTCATCTTCTTTGAATTCAGTAGAGTCAACGAGACCTTTCATGCATGTCATGTTTATCACCAAATCATGCTTTTATGTGTTTAGGGTTGCACAATTGGGGGTTTTCCTTAACAAGGGAGCTAAAGGGGTTGATTTTGGGTAAAGCTTTGAGATAAGACAAGTATAAGTGTGTATTATTGCTATATGTATGTTTATGTTTATTGATTCATTGAACAATTCCATGTAATAGAGCCCTATTACAGCTCAATTTTTCTAAAATAGATGCTAATGAATGGAATTATGGATGAATGATGTGTATGGTTAAAAAGAACTCATTTTGGGTGAAGAAAGGTATGGAGGAGATGTTGGATGGGTTACGATGATGAAATGGTATGCAGATGTACGAAGGGAAAAAGAGGAATGAACTTAGAAGTTGATTCTGCTCGAAGCAAAATTACTCCAGGGCCGATTGATCAGACCTAGCAGAGGCTCTGGATGGGGGAAACGATCATCAGGCCTTACCCAATCTATCGAATTGCCCCTATGGATGGCATCCAATCAATCGGGTGCGCTGATGACTGATTAATATTTTATCTTTTTTTGAATTGAGGGTCAATTGGGGATAACCTTGAGCCAATCGTGCTTTAAGGAAGATAGGTGGATTCAAAGACGTTGTAGGACTTTAGAAATGGTATCTTCATCTTAAATAAATTAGCCCAATGGTAAATAAATATTAAGAAGGAAGAGTGTAGAGCTGTCACTCATTTTCTCCTGATTTTTTGGGTGGCTTTTGATGTCACATCATAGGTTTTGGTATGAGAAGCAGTATTCTTAGCCTACACAATGTGGCAACAAGTTTATTGGTAGCACAAACACCGAACATTTTATGAATGTACCATTTTGAATGACTAAGGACCCCGGGTTATCTTAGTTTAGGTTTGGCTAGTGATTATCCTTGTTTAACATCTAAATCCAAATGCATACATATTGCTAGCATAAACCATGACATCAACATAATTAAATCATGCGCCCATACTTCCGAGGTAAACCTTGAGACAAGAGCTTCTATGTAGCGCGAGCCCGTGAGTCAAGAGAGAGTAAGCAAAGTTGAGAGGGTTCGAGCATTCTAGTTCGCAATTATTATTCATTCCTTATTCTGATTTTACGTTCAGTTTCAAACTTAAGACTGCTATTTCTATTTTTTCATTTATCTAAGACGACCATCACGGATGACATAAGTATGTAATTCGATCAGTTTTAATACTTGGAGTTGACACCACTTAGCTTGTAGCCTTAGGAGGCTTGAATGGGCTGAGTTAGGTATCCTATCTGTCAATACTGCAATAGTTCTGTCAGGAGTTGGTCGGTGCTCCTCGGTAGCTAATTGGATCTTTGGCCAGACCACTAGTCATTTCACACTCATAGATACATGCTTTCGTTTGAGAGAAAATAGACTTGTGGATATCAACTATTGCTTTGTAAGCATAGCGTGGAAGCTTCACATGATTTGTTCTTCCAACTCAAAGTAGATCAGAGGCATTGTTTCTTCAAGTTTCTGAAATCTACATAGATGTATGACCTAATCATTAGATACATCAATTTTTGAATTTCAACGGGATGCCCACAATCTTCAAATATGAATGAGCAGTCTCTGAAGATGAACTCCATACGTGGAACCTCAATCACTTAATCATCATTTTCAACATTCGAAACATTAAGATGTTCTTCTAATGATTCATTTTGCTCTTCAAGAGGAGGACTTATGATGGATTCTAGCGCCTGACCAATTAACTTGCCGATTATATTCAATTCATCACTGGTCACTGTTTCTTCAATTTTTGCCTACATTGGTGGATCAATGTCATGAGTCTTTTTGACATTTGGATCTTGCATTTCAATGTTTGCTCTTATGTTTTATTCTATAGATTGCTCAACGTGCATTGTTATTTTTTAAGATCTTTCCTCTTTAAGTTTAGATTTTTGCATGTAAAGCCACTTAAGCCTACGCTCAACATGGATGGTTTTTGCAATTGCTTCCCTAACGGTCTTACATTCACTCATTGCCTCCACTATATCTAGTCTCAAGCCTCAAAGAAACTAAATATATCATGTCTTTTGTCCACGTAAATATTGGAGTCTTGCAAATTCGTTAACATATTCAACAACTGTCATTAAAAATTAAAAAATTAAAAAAATTGGTGAAAATAGACTTCATTCTAAAAATACCAATCTCTATAATTAAGTTTGTAAAGAAGTCCTTGAAATGTATTAAAATTTTCAAGGCTTTCCAATTTCATGTTGACTTAAATGCATTGACTGAAAATTTAATGCTCTTCAAAACTTAATCAATATGACATGATGTGAAGATAATAAATCCACGAGTTCGCGGATGAAAAGAAATCTGCAATCATCAGAGTCCAAATGGAGAAGATCTTGCAATTGCAATTTGAAGATGGATGATTGAAATCTTAATGGAATCTAAACCCACACTAATGCACGTCCCTTGTTGTCAACACCCCCCCCCCCCCCCCCCCCCCCCCAACAAAACAAAACAAAACAAACAAAACCAAGCCCCCCAATCTTTTTGTTGCTGGTTCAGGCCTGACCAGACCCAAATCGAACCCACTAGCTGGCCGGATTCAAGTCAGGGTGTGGGGTTGCAGTTGTCCCATACTAAAGGCCAGGACTAGGCCCTCTTTTGTTTCCCTCGAGCTCCGTGCAAGAATGAAAGAAGAGGAGGGAGATAGCCCTTCTCTGCTAGTGTACCTCACCGAGAGAAAAATGGATGTGGATGGAGATGATATCGACGATTTTTCAGTGCAGTCTCGGTGCCATGGCGAGTGCGACGACGACAGTGGACTCGGCTAGTTGCAGGCTGTGTTGGCAAGAGTAATGGCCGAAGGTGGTGGTGTTGATGTTGGCGAGGGCCACTTTTGCTCTTTGGCAAGAAGGGCTCTGGGTATCGATGCAGAGTTTGAAGTCTTGGTTGATTTGGAGAAGCGAATGGGATTTTGAAAGGGATTTGGAGTTTCAATTTGGGGTTTTTGACGGTGGGGCAACGGACTTGGTGTGATGGGGTTTGAAAAGTTTGAGGATCTCCGTAGCAGGGGTTTGGCTGGATTGATTGAGAGGACTGAAGGAGTTGGAATGTTGATTAGGGTTTTGAAAGATCTGGGTCACAGTTACGGGAGATTTATGGGGCTAGCAAGTTATGGTTAAAGGGTTGGGCTTTCAGTCACATGGATTTGCGAAGTGGGCTTCGGCTAAGGTGGCAGGGAAGATTGTGTCTACTGGTTTTGGTTTGAAACAGTTCAAATGAGGTGGAATGGGGTTGGAGGAATTCAGCCAAGAGGATTTGGGCAGTAAGGATATGGGTTAATGATGATTGGTTAGGGAGGCAAATGGTAACTGTGACTGTCGAGCAGCAATGATGGATTGCTGAAACACGAATTTGGGTTGGATCGGTTTTCATCTCTTATACCAATTGATGCCGAGCAAGGATACAAAACGTAGAGCGAGCAGAGATGGAAGGTGGAGGGTATAGGTTAGGAAAATTCTAAAGATATTGCCCTCACGTTAAACTCTCCATCATAGGAGGAAAAAAATAACTCCGGTGTAACCAAAAAGCACATTTGAAATTTTTTTTCACTAATCAATAACTGAGAAGCCAAAAGGCTTTACATCACTTATATAAATAAATAATAAATTTTAAAATAATCAAGACTATTCAAAAACATTAATAGCCATGATTAAAATATGCTACTAAGTTTAGTGAAAACATAATTAAAATTATAAATAAATTAAGATAGGCGAATTAGCTCAAAGGTGGGTCAACCTACGAGGAAGAGGAACCATGGTCTATCCTACACCAGTCAATTGCAACCATTATCCATTTTCAACACTCACCCTTAGATGTCAAAAAAAAAAAAAAAAAAAAAAAAACCAAGTGGTCACTCTAGTGCACCCATAGCTTGTGTGAGTTCTTTTGTTTTGTGATCCCCTAAGATATTTTCTTGATAAAATCCTCTTTAAAATATAAAATAATATCATCCCTGTAGATCTTGTTCCGTGGGGTCATGATCTACAAATTGTTCCAAAAGAGTCCAATTTAGAAAATGACTAACAAATAATACCAAACATGGTTCTCACATTCCCATCCCATGAGTACTCAGGAACACCCCGATGGCACTTTGATAAATAGGCCCTTAATTTTCTCAACAAAACTCAAATTCTATTATCATCTTAGGAACTATCAGTTCCTTGCAAGTAGTGAAGGGTACAGGCGCACGGCCAATTAACTCAACAATGTTACTACCAGGCTGAATTTTCTCTAATCAAAATATGAACCCCACAAGAAGGACTTTCCTTTTAATTCAGATAACAATCTCTCGCATTCTTTGCTTTTAGACACACCCCAGAAGGACTCTTATTGCATACCCACACCTAATTCAAATCATCGACAGGGCACTTTGTCTGATTTCTTATTGCATGTGTCGTATGCCGTCTGTATAAAATTTCGGTTTTCTTTAAAATGATGAGGCTTTAATTTTCTTACTAAATACTATTCTTCATTCCATGAGCCCTCCCTAAAATTTTCAATTGCCATCCCACTTTCAAAAAACGATGCCAGGCCCACCCACTACCCTGAACCTTTATCTTCAATTCTTCGCCCCCCCACACCACCCCCACACCCCTCCTTCTTTTCCTCTGTCGCATCCATTTTACAATGGCCTCATTATTGGGGTGAATTGCACTAGACAATGACATAGGGTTCAAACCAATTTTCATTTTTTTTTTCTAAAATGGTCTCTGAATTGCAATTGGAAAAAACCTTTAAATGTTTTGTAATTAGATTATTTTTATTTTATTTTAATACATATATTAATTATTTATAATTAATTTTGATATTTTATTTCTGGATTTTTTACTGATTCAAGTAGAAGCATTTTTCTCAATTATCCTGTATTGAAGAAGTTACACATGCTAAGCCAAAGACTAAAAATTTCAAATAAATATTAAAAGAAGTTATTTCAACTATTTTGTAAATAAGGCCAACGCAGGGCACGGCCCCAATTTGTGCGCGCACGTGTATAAAGAATGTTCATGTATGGCCAGGGCCCAGGGACACGAAAAAGGGTTAAGATGGGTAGGTGATATATTAATAATAACAAATGAAGATCGATTGCAATGTAATGTTCCTCTTCTCCAACATTCCACTTAGCAGGGCCTAATATCCCCTGCTATTTTTTTGAGAATGCTACTCTCTAATCAGCTAAAAACCCTGTCCAAAATCCTTCAATCAAAGGGGCTTAGACCCTGAAAATCTCAAGTTGTCCTGGTGCATAGGACATCTACTCCCATGGCGCCCACCTGGGTTTAATCCCTAGTGGGCACCCTGTTGTTTCCGCTCCCGACCATTATACCTAGGCAGCAAAAAAAAAAAAAAAAAAAAAGGTTTTAGACCCCTATTTAAAATTGGAAAATAATATGGACTTAGCCATCCCATCTAAAGTTTTTTGCATGGAGACTTCTGATTTGCGTCTTAGGAACATCACATGCTCACCAATTGTCTTTTCACAAAGCTTTTTTTTTTTTTTTTGACACAGCCCTCACTATTTTATTTACGACCCAAGGTAGCCCTTGTTAGCCCAACCTTTGCACATTTGGCCTTGCCCGGCGATTATCCAGTTTTGACAAACAAGAACTATTTCCTGAAATGCATGTTCACAATTTGGGTGCATGTGTTTCATTTACAATTACCCCTCACATTTCAAAGGATCTATGGCTCTGACGACATGGATTTGATTTGGACAACATATCATTACAAGTCCACAATTCTCTGAGTCCATTGCTGAAAACCAATTAGTTGGACCTGCCTTCGGAATCGAATATGTTCGAAATTACCGTCTCGACTTCTTTAACCCTTAAGAATATCTTATTCCAATCAGAGTTCTACCCACAATCATTTGGAACACATGAATGAAAGCCACATCTTGTTTTTTTTTTTATTTAAATTATGTTCTCCATGGATCAATCTAATAAGGATCAGGAGGTTTTACCAAAAATAATGAGGATTAGAAGGAGCATGCTCAGTATAAGTCCAATCAAGTGATAAAAAAATGTACTCCAAATGTAGTTATCCAAGTAATTAAATTTTTTACATTTGCTGAAGGCCCACTTGTTTTCATAGAATACAGAGGAATTCATGCATAAGTGGTTAAAATTGAAGATGGCAAATGAATACCTAGCCATCAGCCTGGTATTTCAAATATTAGAAAAGTCAAGATTTCATCTGCATTGCTACCTTACATCTTTCACCCCTCACCTCATATCATTCACACTTAACTTCTTTAATAATCATTTGTTGGAACTCATTTGACCACAAATTTCTAAATATTCAATTTCTATCTATTTTAATGCAAACAAAGAGGCCCTTAGTGGTGGACATATTCTCTATCTGATAAGAAGGTGGTGTAAAAGCATCTTTATACCTCAAAGGGGTATTTTTAACAAGAATAGTAAGTGCAAGGATTTATGATGCATGTATCTAATCGAGTCCTTAGTGCTACGTCTGCGTTGCTTTCCTCTTCCTGCAATAAAATCTTCCTAGTCAGTCAGACTCCAATTCCTACAGAAGTGAGGTAATTGCGATCAGTTTTAACGGGTTTCTACTCAAGTATACGTTGCACCTAATATGGCAAAAGTAAACAAACAGAGCAACTTTTCACTCCATTTCCATGGAAAATGCGTTCGGCAAATGTGTTGTAAATTTGACATCACCCGTTGTGCACATCCATGAATCACAAGATCAACATGAAGCAACCACATACAAGAAGAGACACAAAGATTTACGTGGTTCACCCAAACAAAGCTACATCCACGAGCACAAAGACGATCATCTTCACTATGACAAATAAAGCATAGTGAGACTCTCACTCTCTCACATCGTCTCTCCTATATAGTGTAGGAACACTACGAGCAAGAGAGCTCTCACCTCTCTTCAACGCAAGATCTAGGGTTACAGATTATCACATATATAATCTTCGCTTTCTTGGCCACCAAGAAAATCCCAGTATAATTACCAAAATACCCTTGACCTTAAACCAGTCACTGGCTAACCCAGTGGACCCATCCGGCTAAACTGGAATACAAGACATAAATCCAACAATCTTCACCTTGACTTGAATTCCGTACAACTCGAGCCACCAGGTGATAAAACCGACAATGTCTTCACGTACCTTACTGAATGATATGTCACGTACCTTGACGTATCAATGATACGTCACGTACCTTACTAAATGATACGTCACTGCACACTTTTGATATGTTGAACCAACACATGAACTTTGAGCAAAGTTCATCTTCTCGTCAAACTCCACCTCGAACTTAAAGCTCGAATCCATTGACGAATCTGAATAATATCGATATCTGAATCACTCACTATCCTGCCCCATCTTCAACATCAATATAAAGATCCAATCGCCACAAGCATGCAAGCAAAACAGATCGAAAATAAGTCCAGATGACTCCACAATTACAGAACAAACTTTGCCTCCGAGCGGTCAAAAACTCCATTTGACCTGGCCTCTGATCAATTAAACACATGTTTAATAACTGCTGATGCATCAGCTCCTCCTTGCTGCTTCTTCAGTGGCTTAGCTTTGGCAAGATAAACAACATCACATGATATCTAGAAAACATGTGAATCCCAAATAAACAACTTCGTTTGAATTTGCAAACCCTTTACAACTAAGCCGGCGACTCCTACCATTGGGTTTGCAACTACAACCAGGTCGAGTCACCTCGATTTTGACCTGAACCCACATCTATTCAAATGTTCTCCACAAGAGAAGTTGGTGTTGCCTAAAACTCCCTCTTTCTTCTATAATCAGGACAGGACGTCTCCTGCCAAGGTATGCAGATCCAGATTTATCCTGTTTAGGTGAGTAAGGAGTAACAATCTTCTTTTCTCAGAATTTCTACACCAAGTTGTAGATCTCTTCACCACAAGCACACTGGAAGAAACGAATCTAAAATCTGACCTTGGAGGGCTCCGATAACACAGAAACAATCCTCAATGATCCTAATTGGTCACACTCTCCTATTGACAGTCAAACAGCCAATCTTCTTCCACAAACATGTAGATCTCCTCAAAATGAGTCTGTGGGCTCAAACGGATCTCCAATCGGACATCGGATAATCAAGATATCGCAGAAATAAAATTCTACTGTCGATTCGGTCAAATCTGGCCTTTGACAGTACCTCCGCTGACGTCGGCTGACATCAGCGCTCTGCTGCTGTAAGCTAGACTGCAGACGGGTCGGACGTACTCCACCTGGAACCGACCCAACCTGTTCTAGAACTGGGCTGCATTCTCCACGATAGGTCATGTCGAAACGACCCAACCCAAACCCGACCTGCTCTGCTGGTTTTCCTCTATGCTTCTATTCCACGAGTCAGGTCTGAACGACCTAACCTGACCTGCAACCTTTTTCGCTACCTGGGCTTCCCTGATAACAGGTTAGGTCAACCAGACTTGACCCGACCCAGACCCGTCCTAGCCCAAAGGATGGCTTTCTTCTTCATCTCGCATTCTAGCTCTGCGTTTTGGTTCTATGCAACGAGAACTGCAGAACTGTTGTGGCCCCTGTTTCTTCCTCGGCTGTGGCGGACAGGGACCGACTGTGGCTGACGGCGACAGGGAAGCACACTCTGGTGACGGCCAGCAACATCAGAGGCAGCAGTGGCTTGGCGAAGCAGTGATTCGGCGAGCAGCAAGGGCGAGTACAGTGGTCTGCAAGCAGCATTCTTCTCAAGAACCGGTGACTGTACAGCAGCGTACTCCGGCGTGCAGATTCAGGCAAAGAAGAACTGCGATTCTCCTTCTCAAACAAACTCTCCTCTGTTTCTTTGCAACACCCTTTTTTTTTTCAAATCTCTCCCAACGGTTTCTTCTAAACTCGTTTTCTAAAAACAGAAACACAAGAACCAATTACTTCTCATCTTCTTCTTATCCGATTGGAAACTCCAATCCGTGGCCCAACCAGAGATCAACCATGATCTTTTATTTTTTCTGCAACGAGAATTGCAGAAATCCAGATCCTCCAAGAAGATTCAATTCATTGAATTCCATGCACAACCTCCAAGCCACCGAGCGATCTCCACCTTGCTCAAAAACCCAAGGAACACCATCTCAGCTCTGATACCAATTGTTGTGAATTTGACATCACTCATTATGCACATCCATGAATCACAAGATCAACAAAAAGCAACCACATATAAGAAAAGACACAGAGATTTACGTAGTTTACCCAAACAGGGCTACATCCACGGCCACAGAGACGATTATCTTCACTACGACAAATAAAGCATAGTGAAACTCTCACTCTCTCACATCGTCTCTCCAATATGGTGCGGGAACACCATGGGCAAAAAAGCTCTTACCTCTTTTCAACGCAAAATCTAGGATTACATATTATACATATAATCTCCGCTTTCTTGGCCACCAAAAAAGCTCCAGTATAATTATCAAAATATCCTTGACCTTAAACTAGTCACTGGCTAACCCAGTGGAACCATCCGGCTAAACCAAAATACAAGACATAAACCCAACAAAATGTGTCCTTAGAAATTTTTGGATTTTTTTTTAATGGTTGATATCATTAAAATGAAAAGCAAGCAGTACAAAAATTAAAACATTTGAAATTCCCCATTTGAATGCTAGAAATCTGAAAACCAACCCCCTGAAAAGTCACTTTTGGCCTTTGAATTCAAAATTCTAACTCTTTGAATGCTGGGCTATATTAGAGCATTTGGAACTCCACTTGGACGCCAACATTTGAGGAATTCCAAATCCTACTCAGACAAGAGTATCCAAAATTCTTGCAATTTTTTTTTGGAGATGGCATCGCCCACGTGGAATTCCAAATGGTCAATTATAATTTAACATCCAAAAGCCGGAATTCCTAAACTTTCAAAAGCCAAAAGTGACTTTCCTGGAGGTTAATTTTAAGAACTCTAGCAACCTAACATATAAATCCAAATGTTCAGGAGACATGATCTCGCACCTATGTCAAAAATCCCAACAACCACATTTCTCATCATAAATACCTCTAAACAAACAGGCTCTTACTGTGCATATCAATCCTACCAGCCAATACATGCTGAAACATATACTGCAGATAACACTTGTAACAGCGAGGCCAAAAACCTACTTATTGGCCAATACAAGATATGGTTCAGCCACTTTGGTTTAATAGACATGGCTGATGATCAGGATAATCACATATGAGGTATATGATGATGAGGTCTGGGATTGTCAGGCTGTAAATGTTTTATTGGATGGCTTTAGGGGATTGACTATGAGGCTAATTTGAGGACGGTAATATGGTCAAATATGCCTGGATTTGGGAGTTGTTTGATGTCTGTTGGAGGATAGATAGCCGTCTAACAGCCAGACAGATTGCACTGATATGAGTGGAACTGAAAGTACTGGTTGTGGTTGGTGGACCACAGGACTGACTACAAAGCGAATAGGGATGCTGAGCAACCACCAGATTAAGGATTTTTTTTTTTCCCTGAATGACGCTGCCACAACAAGATTATCAGTGGCTGTTGGGCAAAGCTTTGAAACCGACTCAAAACAATAGGTCCAAGAACAGGTTTAGCACAGGTTAAATAAGATAGAGAGATACAGAAAAAACCACAGCAGGAATTTAATTGCTGCGATACAAAAACTGATGTAGGATAAATCCTTGGAGATCGCAAGAGGTGGAGGTCATCGCCACATGAGTGAAGTAAAAGGCTTCATTCAAATTTCATTGATTAGGAAATATGGAAATGCAACCCCACTAGTTGTTGTGACTGCTGGTCACAAGCTCAGATAAAGGTGAATGTTTGCATCAGGTAAGTTAGCAACCAGCATAAAACTTATGTCACAACCCTAACAAGAATACTAAGGACGGTTTGTTTGCATAGTATATATAGGATTTGAATATGTATGAACTCGTGCCCTAAGTGGTCAAAAATGAAGAACAAAGGTGAATATCCAAAAATGGGCATGAAATAACCTTTCCTTCTGGACATAGAATCAAGGGAAGACCAGAACTGAATACCCAGTCGTCACCATAGTAATTTAAATCCTCAAAAAGTTACTGTCACACCAACATCACTACCTTGTACAGTTCACCCTCGCCATATTTTTCACCCCTCATCTCTTTAATTAACTTAAAGATGGAGTTCATTTAACCATGAATTCCTATGTATTCAATTCCTATAAATTTTATTTAAACAAACAGGCCCTAAGAGGCCAAACTACTGAATTCCCAGGGATGAAAGGGTGTCAATCCCTGGCACCCTAAGTCTAACCCGCAGTACTGTACCACTCATTCAAGATAAATCTAAATCTATATCTATATAAATATATATATATAGAGAGAGACACACACACACACAGAGAAAGAGAGATAAAGCCCTGAGAGATTTGAAGAAACACAACCTATATGAGGATTTGGCCCATTATAAACTGGTACAGGCATAATTAATGCAGCTGACCTCAACACAGCAGCAGCAGTTTCTTGTGCAAACTTGCACCATTCAAACTCACATCTCTCTCTCTCTCTCTCTCTCTCTCTCTCTATATATATATATATATAGTTGTGTGTGTGTGTGTGTTTGGGTGGGGTGGTTGGTTTAACTCTGCCAGTTGTTATAACTGACATTCCTAAGCCCACGTAAAGGAGCGTTTAGTCAGATAGGTCGAAATCCTACATAAAACTTCTGTCACAACCCCACCAAGAAATCTGCGAATGATGATATTTCTTTTTTAGCTCTCTTGCTCCCTCCCTGTGGTGGTTATATCACTCTCCTTGTTTGGATTTCCTTTTTTATTTCCCCTGCAACATACTCTTTCTCTATCTATCTCTATCACCTACTTCTACATCAAAAATGTCACTTATGTAGCCTTCCAGACATGCCTGGAGACTCAACAGGAAGAAAGAGTTATTGCACATAAGGGAACTCCGTGGTGAAATATAGAATTTAAAAATGCTATTTTTAAACGAAAATTTTATTCAAGAGACAAGTTCAGAAGACCTTGAAAGGTATAAGTTAGCAAAACATGGAGTAAAGAGGGCAGCTTGCCAAGCTGAAAAAGAAGAAAATATGAGCATTCAAGATAGAATGGAAGGATCTAGGTGAAAATTGAGGTCAGACTTCAGAGATAGATTGGATGTATTTTAAAGACCTAGAGTAAAAAATGCAAGTAAATAGAAAGTAGAAACTTATTAAAAGCTAACGAAGGATCAAACATATACCTAGAATAGAAGTAAAGATATCCTAGGGTAAGTAAAATAGAGCAGGACTGGATGTATATCCATAGAACTATGAATTTGGATAGGTGAAGACAAAATTGATTGATTAACCAAATTGTTCAGCAAAATCTCAACAACAAGAAAAATGTCAAATGAATGGTGAAAGGGCATTGTGGCCATAGTGTACAAGAACCAGCGGGTTTCTAGAATTATGTAAATAACCAAGCTATCAAACTTTTGAGTCAGACAGAAACTTTGTGAGAAGCAATAAAGCCAAGTCTGCGACAAGAATTAAATATTTAGGAGATTCAATTTGGTTTGCACCAAGTAAATTTACTACTTAGTGGAGAAGTTTTAAGAGCAGAAGAGGAGTCTAGGTATGGTTTTTATTGATTTATAGAAGACCTAGATTAGGGTACCAAGAAAGTTGATTTGGTAAATATTAATGAAAGAATGCAATTGGGAAGAATGCAATTCAGACATTTATATAGCAATTATAAAAGATAAGTATCGGGAGGCAGCAATGATTAAGTCACTATATGTAGGAAGACACCTAGGTTCCCAACTGGAGTTAAATTACACCAAGGATTCGTTTGAAGACACTACTTGCTCTCCTTGGTTATGAATACTATTATGGATTTAATCAACACACCAAAAGCCCCGGGACTAACGGAATGCGTCAAATCAAGTCTTATAACTATTTAGGACCATAACAAACCACCAAGCTTCTGAAGCCGACGTCTTCGGTGACTCTTACTTTGACCGCAAGTAGACATTTTCCCCTCATGGGATGGATCACATTCTGCTTCAAGGTAGCCCTCTCTATGGAGGCGCTCACGCTTGCAGTAGGTAGCCCTTTTTCATTTTTTTAGACGGCTCTCACTCTACCCTAGGTAGCTCTTTTCATGACTCAAACCCTAGACGTGGAGGTCAGCTTTGACACCAAAAGTTATAAACCTAATCAATATGCTAAAAGCCCCAAGACAGATGAAAGTGGAATGCATCAATTCAAATCTTATAACTCTTTAGGACCATAACAAACACCTTTATTGGTTGATATTTGACAGTAATTTTGAGAATGGAGAAGACGAGTTGGTAAAAGTTGAACATAGTTGTGTAATAATGTGACGAATTTAGTGCTGATGAGTTATGGACAACTATTGACTATAGAATAAAATATAAGGCATGAATTAAATGCAGCAATATCCATGTTGGATAGGCACCGTGGAGAAAAGTGAGTATGATGCAGGCCCTATGGTTAGGGCTTGTGTGCAGTGCCGAAGCACATGTCCAAGAATGCTTCAAATCGTCTTCAAGAAGATTTCACACATGAAGATGCACTTTTCAGGGATAAAACCCACAATTCTATTAATCAATCAAGTATGTAAAAATCACTACAATGCCATATAAATAAGAAAGCAAACTTAGGGCCTAAGAAACCCTAATCTAATAATAGAAACTTCCTAAATAACAATAAAATAAAAGAATTTTAATCTATGATAATTAAAAGAAAACCAAATCTATGATAAGGGGGACCACTTGTGGGCCCATACTACATCAAAGTAGGTTGTCAAGAGACTGTCGAATGCCACTTCCATTAAGCAGCATTTTTTACGAGGCAAAATTAAACTCAGTATGCTATACGGAGCTGGATATTGGGTGGCAGAAAAATGAGAAGTATAAATAAAAAAGTTGTGTGCAGATGTAAGTGCTAAGACCGATGTGGCATGCAATTACTAGAAATTATAGAATTAATACTGAGCGCATTAAGAGGAAACTTATAAGGAGCTCCAACAAGATAGAAAACCAAATAATGTCATTGAAATGGTTTGGAAACATAAATAAAAAACCAAAAACAGTGCCACTAAAACATATTGAAAGGATACATGTGCAAAGAACTAGGAAAAGGGAAAACTCAGAACAGTAGGGACCTTAAATGTAGTGAAGAAAAGCATAGTGACCAATGGAGTTACTGAAAAATGGCTAAAATAGAGGAGCCAACATTGACATGAAATAGATGGGAGAACTGGACAATGATCTGGCAGTGATGAAAATGATGATGAATTAAAAGGTACTTGAATACAAGTCTCTAAGAAATTAAATCAGTTGAAAGATTGGGTTTCAATATAGATGATTCTTAATATATTGAAATGGAGATTTTCAAAATTTGAGTCTCTAACTAAGGCTGGATGTTATTTCAAGGTGGAAACATTTTTTCCTCTCTTCTTACACAAACTAATGCAGGACAGACCCGTTGTCCCCATAGTCGACCCGCCTTTGGGCCCAGCCCACCTGTCTGTATCCTATTTCGAGCTATTTTATTAGAAGTTGTGTTTTTCTAAAGATTTTTGTCTCTTAATTTATTCAAATTCATATGTTTCAACTGTGGCCATCGATGTGTTTGGATGATGCAGATTAGCTCTAGGTTTCTTTATTTGCCTATATGCCCATATAAGCATTATAAAGCCTCCTTGGCTATTCAGAGTTGATGTTTAACGAAATTTTCTCTAGTGATCTTGAGTTTTCCCAAGCTCTCTCTTCCTCACTCGTGATGAAGAGTTTGGCGTGATGCCAATTAGCCAGGCAAATGCCTGAACTATCCACCTTCTCTAGTCCCTCCATCTCCACCCACCTCAGACCTGGCACCCTCCTTCGCATCACAAACTTCATGAAATCACGACCTATTCTACTGCTGTTTATTTAGAAGATTTTGATTTTTTCTACTTCTGAAAGTTCCCCTTCAACCCTTTCAAGTTAGTGCCAATGTTTAAAATGGAAAGAAAATAACTAAAAATACTGCACAGCCAATTTTCACAGGCATGGTTCATCTAAAAACATAATTTGGCTCTTCAAGGTGAACCACCATTTGCATCTTTCAACAACCAAACTGAGCTACAAACACCCCCCCCCCCCCCCCCCCCCCCCGCGTGCAAAAACCCCCTGCCATGCACGCGCGCTCTCCTCTCTATCTCCCCTTTTTCCAAAAAAAGAAAAGAAAACTTTCTACCCCTGCTGAAATTAGAGTTTGAACAGCTCTTCCTAATTTCTGCTAAGACTTGCTCCAAACTACCTTAAAATATATCTCAAGTAGACAAAGAAGAGATCCAAACAAGCCAATGCAGCATCAAAGCCAACTTGGAAGTACCAAAACTGTGCAATTTATAGCCAAATCCTATTTACAGAAACCCTCCAACTCCAATACATGCATCTGAAATGATTAAGTAAGGCATGGTTCATTTTTGAAGAGAAACCATGTTTCACATGCAACTTTGGATATCCAAAGCCAAAGATGCCCTAAACAATCATGATAACTACACCAAATGGCCCAACCCCCTAATTGAAAGCATCAATATCTCAAGCATTTCAGGTTACAATATTTAAGCATTCAAAAATGTTTATACTCCAAGTTCTGAGCTTGCCCAACAAGGCACATTGTCATTTTGAGGATAACTAAAAACACTCCACTTGAAACAAAAATGACCACCTTCAATCCTTCCCACTAAATGCAACATGGTCTGTCTCCACTACCTCATCATTTCTCAAAATTCTCATGAAATGACCTCACAATTAAGACCATTCTCACTTAGCCTGATTATTAATACTTTCCAAAGAAAATTGTTTACTGAATTCCTCCATCCAAGAAAGTAGAAGTGAACACTAATCATGACAGTTTTCAGTTGCATTTATATCCATCCATACTATTCCAATTCATTGTCATTTCTTTTCAACACAGGAAACATACTAGCAAGATTCAAATGAAATTTCATCTACAAATTAGAGTACCAGTAAGTTGTTAACAAAGAACTCATAACCATTCGGGTTCCTCCAAAGCTTGATGGATAACTCGTCCCTTCTAGGCCATTTAGGTTCATGTAAACTTCCGTATAAATTATTTTACATGCGCTAAATTGCACTTAAGAGTTTAAACTTTAGATATTGTTTTCAATTAGAAGTTACTTTACATTCAAAATGATTTCAATAAAAAAAATCATTCACAAATTCTATTACATCATGTTCAACTCATCTCATTTTACAAGTTGAGCATTTTCAGTTCGTCTCACTTTGCAAGTTGGAGCACTTATGTTTTAAAATTTTTAAAAATCAGTACCTTGGATAAGAATGGTTCTAAACTTGAAATATCATTCTCTTATTCATCTTCATCTCATTTCTCCCTATCTATTCTCCTCTATTTCCTTCTTTGCTTCTCTCTGTTCTAATTCATCACTCTCCCAAAAACCACTCGAAGTTTTACTTGGAATGAGGTAAAATCGGTTTAAATGTAATATTATTTTTAGAGCTTCGTTCTTTATGCCGCTCTAAATGAGCCCTGATATAAGAGACAAAAATTGAAGAACACAAAGAAAAACAAATCACTTAAAAGCTAAGACATGATCGATACAGAACAAGACAATACAATTTCTACCAAGCATCTGCAAAAACCACACCATTGAGCGTACAAGTCTAGAAAAACAAAAACATTACAAACTCATAGTAAGACATTTAAAAATAAATGCCCCCTTGGCTAAACCCCGCTGCCTTTGTAGAATGTTTTAAACCGGCAGAATTAGGATTCCCTTTTCAGCCCAAGTAAATAATCAGATCATTAAAGTTCTACAGAAGGAAAGAAAAACAAACTATAGCCTTTTACTGCCCTTATTTTCCACACCACCCCTGAAACACAGCCTTTCTATTAACTTCCATATCAGTTGCAGGCTAGATCCCATCAAAGCATTCCCAAACCAAATACTGCAACAATAATGAATTCTAACCCATAGAATTCCACACCCTCAATCAATGGGACAAAGCGATGACAATGAATAATGATGACTACACATTCCACACCATTAGGCCATATTTAGATCATCATGACTCATGAGTCAAAACTCATAACCCACATGCAGGATAGTCAGTCTTATACATAAACGAGGGTGGGGTTCATGTGTATGGACAATGCCAGTGAAAGTATCAGCTCTTCTGTTTATTGCCTCAGATTTACTGAGTTCCAGAGCTCCAAACAGGACCTCTTCAAAAGATAGCGACTAGATTTGAGTGCCAAAAACAATAAAACCAAAGATCCCCAGTGAAAGTCCAAACCAAAAAAGGTACCTAGGATGCACCAAATCACAAAATTTTTAAGAATCCAAACATGGGTCTCTTTCTAAACTATATAACCAAAGACCCCAGTAAATGTTCAAACCAAAGAACACACCTAGAATGCACCAAATCACAAAATTCTTAAGAATCCAAACATGGGTCTCTTTCTAAACTATATAACCAAAGAACCCCAGTAAATGTTCAAACAAAAAAAAAAGCACCTAGAATGCACCAAATCACAAAATTCTTAAGAATCCAAACATGGGTCTCTTTCTAAACTATAAAGCCAAAGAACCCCAGCAAATGTTCAAACCAAAAAAAAGCACCTAGAATGCACCAAGTCACAAAATTCTTAAGAATCCAAACATGGGTCTCTTTCGAAGATAATGATTAAGTGATTGATGATGAATTAATTGACTAATTCATCTAAGATAACCAGGAATCTTGATGCGGATGAAAAGCATACTCATGACGTAAGCAACGATGGTGGAGGAGACGCCGGCGGAGGCGAAGGAGACCCGAATGGAGTGCGGGCGGTTGCGGTCGAGGGCGAGGTCCATGAGGATGATGCCGAGGCCGCCGAGGAGGAACATGAAGCCGGAGGAGAGCCCCTCGATGATGTACTGGCCGTTGACGCGGCCGGGGAGGAAGACGAGGGGGCGGACGGCGCCTGTGGCGGGGTCCTGGGTGCTGCCGATGCCGGGGGGCTCGACGATGACGTCGTAGACGAAGCCGGAGACGACGAGGAAGTAGGTGAGGAGGGCGAGGGAGAGGACGGTCATGGAGGACGGGAGGGCGACGAAGGAGGGAGTCTTGAGGCGGAGGCGAGGGGGGCGGAGGAAGCTGAACGGGAGGAGCTTGAGGAGGTGGAAGATGGGGTCCATGGATGATGTGGATGGATCGGACGGTGAGGATTGGCTGGCTGAGGAGGAAGAGGATGGAGGGTCGGATTTTGGAGCCATTTTTTCTTTCTCTTCCTCCTTCCTTCTTCTTTGGATCTGATTTGATAGCAGTGAGAAAGAAGAAGAGAGGGAAGGAAATATAAGGGATCTGATCTGGTGTTGTGTTTTTTGTGAGGGTTTTGGAGGTGTTTTCTATGGGTGGACTGGGCTTGGTGACATTGACTAAAATGCCCTCACCTTTTACAAAATGAACTATGATAGCGTTTGGTTCGCTGTAATGAAGGCTGGAATGGAATGGCCATTCCATTGGAATGACCATTCCCACGTTTGGTTCGTGAAAAAACGGCGGAATGACCATTACTTCAGGAATCACCATTCCTTTATACAAGGGAATCATCATTCCACCGGGGGGCGGAGGAATGGCCATTCCATTCCTTTTCCAATTTTATTTTTGACGAATTTTATTTTAAAAAGCTAAATTTATTAATTTTTTAATATTTTAATAAAATATAAATAAATATTATTATATAAATCATAAAATAAACATAGTTGAAATTAAATTTAAAATATCAAAATTTTAAGAATAAAATTAAATACAATGTTTGGTCACATAAAAAAATTAAATTTTATTTGAAAAAGCTAAATTTATTAATTTTTTAATATTTTAATAAAATATAAATAAATATTATTATATAAATCATAAAATAAACATAGTTGAAATTAAATTTGAAATATCAAAATTTTAAAAATAAAATTAAATACAATGTTTGGTCACATAAAAAAATTAAATTTTATTTGAAAAAGCTAAATTTATTAATTTTTTAATATTTTAATAAAATATAAATAAATATTATTTATAAATCATAAAATAAACATAGTTGAAATTAAATTTAAAATATCAAAATTTTAAGAATAAAATTATATACAATGTTTGGTCACATAAAAAAATTAAATTTT
The DNA here is from genome assembly GCA_037013555.1 of Sextonia rubra. NCBI lineage: Eukaryota > Viridiplantae > Streptophyta > Magnoliopsida > Laurales > Lauraceae > Sextonia > Sextonia rubra. The sequence goes on from JASUAD010000027.1 coordinate 4,033,433, forward strand.
ATTTGAAAAAGCTAAATTTATTAATTTTTTAATATTTTAATAAAATATAAATTTTATATTTGGTCAGTTTAATATAAATTTTATTCCATTCCTGGTATCATTCCATCATACCAAACACAGGAATCGGAATGAGAGTCCTATTACTGGAATGATTCCTCTGTCTAATCAAACGTTGGAATAAGAATTACCATTCCTGCCTCATTCCATTCCAGGCTCATTTCAGCCTCCATTCCATTCCTCCCAGCAATCATTCCAGCGAACCAAACGCTACCTATGGGGCTAAGGTGATGTTATTAGGGGGCCCTCCTCACATGTACTCCACAGTAGATAAAGGGAGTCCACTTTAAGGTGTGGGGCCCACATGGGGATGGAGATGGGATGGGGATGAAAGGATTTGAAGGGCACATAGAGGTCCTCCTCTTTATAAAAATCAGCTCCATCTTTGATGCCTATCATCTTCATATGGGCCCCACAATTTAACGTTTCATAGTTTATTCGGATTGATATGCATAGATCAAATGGTCCAATCCATTCGCGACAAGCTAAAATTTGATAGTGAAAATCAAAGGCCCCTATCCCCACATCTCAAGCGGATGGGAGAAGATCTTTTCCGCGTGAGTTGAGGTGGGGCTTTCCCTATTAAGGGATTTTAAATATATATATACATACTTTTAATTCAAGAAAAAACTAAGGAGGGCCTAAATACTATCTAATGATGACAAGATGACATTCAATTTATGATATCATAGAATAATCCAATCGTCATCATCATCATTAAAGTCTTATCCCAACCATGTTGTGGTCAGCTACATGAATTCTGTTTTTCCATTCCATTCCATTCTATTTTGAGGCAAATCCTTTGATAAGTTAACCTTCTTCAAATCTGAATCAATGACATCAATCAATATTTTCTTCGACCTACTCCTACCTCTTGATAGGCCATCCACCTATATAGCCAGACTTTTTTATCACCGGTGCTATTACTAGCCTACGCTCAACATGCCCAAACCATCTTAAACGAGTTTCTCTAATCTTATCCTCTATTGGTGCTACCCCTAAATGCTTTCGAAAGTATTCATTTTTAATTTTATCATTTCTAGTTTTACCACACATCCACCTAAGCATTCTCATTTCTGCTACATCCATCTTATGAATATGCGTCTTCTTAATTGGCTAACATTCTACTTCATATGTCATAGCTTGTCTAACCACTGTCCTGTAAAACTTGCCTTTCAATTTCTTTGGCATTCGTCTGTCATAAAGCACTCCAGAAACTATTCTCCACTTCAGCCATCTAGTTTTTATTTTATGCTTCACATCTTCGTTAATCTCCCCATCCTTACTAATCATCGAGCCTGGGTACCAAAAAAAATATTTATGTTGTATCTCATGGGTTTTAATTTTGACAGTAGTTTCAATACTTTGTATATATCCACTGAAGTTATAATCCACATATTTTGTCTTTATATGACTTATTTTAAAACTTCTAAATTCTAATGCCCCCGTCATCTCTCAAGTTTTGCATTTACACTATCTTTTGATTTATCCACCAATACTATATCAACTGTAAACAATATACACCATAGTACTTCTTCTTAAATATGCACAGTTAACTCATCCATAATCAATTCAAAGAAATAAGGGCTTAAGGTTGATCCATGATGTAAACCTATAGTTACGGGGAATTCACTTGCTTCTCCACATGTGATCCTCACATTTATTACTGCTCCTTAATACATATCCTTAAAAATTTTTAATGTAACCTCTGGGGACATTCATTTTCTTTAAAACCCTCTAAATTAAATTCCCCGGTATCCTATCATAGGCTTTTTCCAAATCGATAAAGGCCATGTGTAAATTCTTTCTCTTTGCTCGATATTTTTCAATTAATTGCCTAAGTGAAAAGATAACTTTCATAGTTGATCTCCCTAGCATAAAACTAAATTGATTTTCAGAAATCTTAGTCTTCCATCTCAGTCTTTGCTCCATTATTCTCTTCCATAATATTATAGTATAATTCATAAGTTTAATCACTCGATAGTTGGTACAATTTTGTATATCTCCCTTATTCTTATATATAGGTATTATAATGTTTCTTCTCTATTTATCCGACATTTTCTTTGTCACAAGTATCTTATTGAATAGTCTATATAACCAACTTACCCTAACCTCTCATAAGCATTTCCATACCTCTATTGGAATACCATCTGGGCCTGTTGCATTTCCTGTCTTCATTAGCTTCAATGCTTCCTCACTTCTACCCTTCTAATTCTATAGAGAAAAGTATGCTCTATTGATGCAGTATCTTCCTTAACTCTTATATCGTCCAGTTGTTATTCATTTAGAAGTTTGCTAAAATATTCCTTCCGCCTTTCTTTAATATTGTTTTCCTTCACCAAAATATTTTCCTCATTGTCCTCGATACATTTGACATGTTGTCAGTCCCTACTTTTCTTTTCTCTTATTTTTTCAAGTTTAAAAATATTCTTTTCTCCTTCTCTTGTTCCCAACCTATTATAGAGGTCATTGTATACTTTGAACTTTGTATTGCTTACTACTTTCTTAGCTTCTTTCTTTGCTTTCTTATAAAGTTCAAAATTTTCCATACTCTTAGTCCCTTGCCAAACTTTATAGTAATGTCTTTTCTGTTGAATAACTTCATGAACTTCCACACTCCACCACCATACTTCTTTATTAATATGTCTCTTTCTTTTTTATTCTCCAAGTGCCTTATTTGTAACATTTCTAATGCAATTAGCCATTTGATTCCACATTACTGTAGTTTCTATTTCAATATTCTATTCTCCCTTCTCAATCATTTTGTCCTTAAATATATTTACTCTTTCCCCCTTCAAATCTCTCCGCCTTGTTTTAGGGTTTATTCTGTTTACTACTGCTTTCTTTCTACTTTTAATGTAAATATCTAAAACTCCAAGCCTATGTTACATAGTCAAATTCTCTTCTGGGATAACCTTGCAATCTTTATAATCCAATCGGTCATGTTTTCTAGTTAGAAAAAAGCCTATTTGACTCATATTACTTCCACTTTTATAGGTAATTAAATGATTATCTCTCTTTTTAAAATAAGTATTTGCTACTACAAGATCAAATGCCACTGTAAAGTCCAATATAGTGTTTCTGAATTCATTCTTTTCTCCAAGTCCTTGCCCTACATGCATTCTCTCATATTTTTTATTATCTCTTCCTATATGCCTGTTTAAATCCTCTCTAAGAAAAATCTTATCACTATTTGGGATTTCTCGCATTAAATCATCCATCTCCTCCCAAAATTGTCTTTTCACACTTTCCTCTAGTCCTACTTGGGGAGCATATACATTGCTGATATGAATTATGTATTCATTTAGTACTAGTTTTATTGCTATAATTCTATCACCGAACCTCTTTGCCCATACAATTTTTTCTTTCAAATCCTTATCTACAACTATACCTACTCTATTTCTTGTATTACTCTTTTCTGCATAAAAAAGCTTATACCCATCTGTGAGCTCCTTAGATTTATTCTCTTTCCACCTTGTCTCCTGTATATAAGCCATACTAATTCTTCTTCTTTTCATTACCTTAACCAACTCCATGCTCTCACTTGTCAAGGTTCCTATATTCCAAGTAGTAAGTCTAATTTTCCTATTTCTTCTCTTCTTATCATGGACTAATTTCTTTAACCGCACTAGCCCAGAGTCATGCGGTAGCCTTTGCATACTTTTCACTACAGCAGTACGACGCTGCAAATGTGTAGCTTAAAGCGGGGAATACCCTAGCCTTATCACGAAATATCATTATCTCAAAATTTATATTTGGGTTGTAATAAAGTTTTATGCTGACTGTCAACCTACCTAACGCAACCCTCCTCCTTTACCCGGACTTGGAACCGGCAACAAAAACTAGCGGAGTTATCATAGAATAATCCAATGTAAAAAAAAAAAGTCCAATGAGAAAAAAAAAGGAAAAAAGAGGACATTTCTTGGTATCGTGGAATAATAGTGACATCATGTGATATTAAGAGATTAGACAAATTAACTCTAAGGGGTAACTCAGTTGGTATAAGACTATGGTTTGCTTGAAAAGGTTGTGGGTTTGAGTTGTGCTACCGCACTAGTGCCACAGGAGATTTACCTGACTCCCATTGAGCTCAAATGAATTAGTCTGGCCCAAAAGGGTGGTACACCCTAGCAAAAAAGAAAAGAGATTGAGACAAATTTTTAAAGAATGAAAATTTAAAAAAAATGGCAGGAGGCTCTCCACCATCATTGTAAAGTGTTTAGGCCTTTCAATGTTTTTCTCAACTTTAAGGGGCGGGTTTTCAAAGAAATTTATATTATTAATTTAATTGTGAAAATATTCTAATTGAATAGGGATTTAAGATGGTTTTATAAAAAGGCCTCTGTGTACTATGATAGAATTGATAGAGCAAAAGTAGGTCCCAAATAGATAAGAAGTGATAGTGTTATATGTGAGGAGCGCTAGATAGTGCTGAGTATTGTAAAAGTGAAAACGCCCCCTTTTGCAACGAACAAGAGATTAAGAATGTAGAGAAACAATTAATGTTACTTTTAAAAAGGAAAAAAGGTCTCTACATAACTTGTTTCTTATTGAAGGATAAAAAGAGGGCAAAAATGCTCTTTTCAAATAAGGCATTTCTTAGAATTTTTCATTATATATTCATATGCTTATTAATTAAATAATACGATTTTATATCTTGTGAGAGCCACTCCATTTAAGCCATGCCATTTAAGGCTAAAACTCAAACTCAAGTTAATATGCATGTGAGACTACGTGGGTGCTCAAGGGCCAGTCCAATCTCATAAAAAGATCAATTAGTATAAATTATCCTACTTTATATATATTAAGAGAATTCACCTATTTCGTGAGAGAGTACAGGAGTGCGACATGTGTCTCCCTTAAAATAAATCTAAAATATCTTCTTTTTCTTAAAATTTCTCCATATCATTATCTTCCTACAAAAACTCACCATAGATAGCTCTAAAATCTCTCCATGCCAACTTTAAACTAATTATATTATTTTAGCTCATCCAATACCCTCCATCAAGCCAAATAAGAGTTGATAAGATAGGTAGGGTTGAAAAAGTAGAACTGGTCTGTGGGGGCCACTCCTATTGAGCAAAATTTTCAAGATAGGTTGGTCTATGGATTGGATTGCGGGACCCACCTATAATGAGAAAAACATTTCGAGGTAGGTTCCTCATTTTAAAATTAAGTGACCATGAGTGGACCCAAAACCCTTGTAGCCTAAGCAACCTCCATCATCAAATATCATATTCAATTTATCAACGAAAGGGCCATTTCTTTAAGATCTACACCATTGAGTCGAATGAGCCCCACTTAATTTGAGAATTGAAGGAAAATCCCAATTTCTACAAGAGGCCTTCAAATAAACTGTTTTGCCTATCCCATCCACCATTCTACGTAGGACTCATTATATGAGGAAAGACAACCCACACTTATGTGAGATAAAAGCCCGCACATGGAGGAAAAAGAGCCATATCATATTACCGTGTCGCTTAATGAATGTAGACCCACATTGTGAATGTTATGAATGTGACCCCCTGTTCTTATTTCTAGAGATGGGCACTACATTATAATTTTGTATTCACAATCACAAAAATGTGGCTCCACTTCATAATTCCTTAATGCCGATCAAATAGTCACGGCCATAAAGTGTGGACTCATATTGTAAACACTATGAATGTGGGCCCTATATTCTAATTTGTAAAGCTATCTATGACATTGCAATTTCTAAAGATGATTCTTATATTTACATTCACAAAAAGGTGGTTCCACGTACCATAATAGTTGCGTGCCAAAAAAAAAGGGCAGGTCCCGCATCATATATCATATAATTATCTTGCTTCCGTTCCTTAGAAAACTTTTATAATGTAACAAAACAAGTTTTGTACAGCATATTTTCAACATAATAATTTGAAATAATGTTGAAAAAAATAAAATATTTGGTTTTAAGGAAAAATATTAATTGCTTGCACAAATAATGATCGATTGCACTTGATTTTGTGCAGCATTTGAATGAAAAATAAAAAGGTAAGATAGGTTCTTCTTAAGATGCAAGTTCTATTGACTCATATATTTTTGCTGCATTTCTTCTATTTTTTTTAAACTTGCAGATTTCTACGAGGGCTTGATTGCACTTAATTTTGTGCCGCATCTAAATGAAAAATAAAAAGGTAAGATGAGCTATTCTTGAAATACAAATTCTATCGATTGATATGTTTCTTCTATATTTTTTTCTTTTTTTTTTAAGAACTTGTTTATTTTTTTGAGGATTTAATGGCACTTGATTTTGTGTAGTATTTGAATAAAAAAGAAAAAGGTAAGATTTAACTCATCCACTCAGACCCTAAAGTGACACCTCATGTATCTATTTAAATCTTTACCAGCATGTGCAAACATATATATTATGTGCGGTTTAGCCACCCTTCCATTCGACCTACACATGATAATTCACATCAAAGGTACAAGTATATGAGTGAACATTGGTATGAGTTTCTTTTTAAAATATTTGATTTTTAAATTTAATTTTAACCACATTTGGGTTATGATTTATATAATAATATCCATTTATATGTTATTAAAATATTAAAAAATAATAATATTTTTTATTATAAATTTTAATTTTTTCCCATAGCCTGCGTTGGGCGCGGATCTTGAAGTGCTAGTTCTTACTATCACACATAAAAGAATGTTAGTCATTTATTTCTTTATAATTAAATAATAAAATTATAATTTAATCATTTTTTTTGCTAAATTATTCTTTTCTTTTATCTACGGTATATATATCGTGCATGGTGATGGAGGTGATAGAAAGATGGAATGATAAGCCTCTATTACCCTTCAAGTGATTACATTTGTTTTTGCTGGGCAATAGCTAGATGGTTTGTGCCCTTCTTGAATTGGGTCCCACAAGTCTTCCCTGTGTGGCCAACAATTCAGGTGACGTTTTAGCTGTAATCCTTTCATTTTGCTATTAAATTTCTTCTTGATCAGTTAGTTGTAGTTTTTTTTTTCCTTCTTTTAACAATGGTTATTGGGTTCAATTGGTTTTATCCAAACATTCTTCCTTATGTTAGGAATTCATATGATGGTTGATTAACCCATTTTTTTCTTTCTTTTGGTCTATGTTAAAGTGGGTGTTTAGTGTTTGACCCAATTTTTTTTATGTATCAGTTAGATTTAGCAATGTGCATTTTTTTTAAAATTTTTTGTTGCCTGTGTTAAAGTGAGTGAGATGTTATTCTTGGTTGAGCATTGGTATTTTATTTATTATTCGTTTTATGTATTTTTAGTTGTTCATTGTCAAGTTTCCACTTTGATTCACTGTCATATAGTTTTGCTTGGTTTGAATGCAATTGCTTCCTATTCTATTATTTTTTTTTATTACTTTTTTCTTTTACACTACAGGCGCAAATGTTCAAACATAAAACTGTAAGTCCATTCTAACTTTTTTTTATTCTTTTCTTTTTTTAAGATTCGATATTTTTCATTTTGATCTTTATATGTTGGGATCGTCGATCATCCAGCTGGACTTTACTTTAAATATGAGGGGTGATCAATTATTCCATAGATTTCGTATGATCCATTATACTACATGGAGATGCTCAATGATGGTGGTTGCTTTGTCCATTACATCTTTATGGAAAAATGAAAACTAATTTGATGACTAATTGCTCTTTTCGTTCTATATTATTTTTTTCAAGGACTCATCTCAGCAACTCAAACACCCTCCACTATGTCCTTTATACTTAATAGATTGAGCTCTAGCAAGGTATTGCTCTATTTGTATGAAAATTGATGCATATTTTTCTTCCTTTTTCTCTTTCCATCTTTGAATGACATAGTTTTTTTTCACTTTTGCTTCCATTTGATTTTTTTTTTCATTTTTTATCCATATTTTCAACCCATGTGTTTTTTAAATTAGCAAAGCCTTAGCAGGCGTGGTATTACAATAATTTTATATCAAGAGGAATTAAAATGTATCTAATTTTATTAAAAGTTCTTTTCATCATGGTCCCATTTATATTATTTTTTTATACTTTATCTTAGGGGGTTGTGGATCCTTATTTTCATGAAGATAGCCAAATAAATGAAAATCCTATCAATAGCTTTTTTTTTTGGGAAAAAGTATCATAGGCACAGTATTCTTATTTCTTCGTTATAAGGCAGCTTAAGTTTGACAATAACATCTCTCTAAAAATCATCAGTGGAGCCTTTAAAATACTAAAGATCAAAAAGTTATTTGAAAGAGGAAAACTATGATGGACATTCATGTAAACAACATCTAAATTTTTTTCTTTTGAGCCGGTCTTAGCATGGGCTTTGTTGTTAGTTATATATTATTATATATATTATAACAATACCCCATTTTGTGGGAGGGCAAGAGGTAGCGATGTCTTTTCGTAGGAGAGCGACACATGGCGTACTCTGATTAAAGTCTTAAAATCTATATATATCTTATCTACTTTCTTTTCTATATATTTCCTTAAAATCTTTCTCTAAGCAATCTATTGTATCAAATTAATCTATAATGAGCTTTACAAGCAAGAATGGGCCTCTCTACCACATCACATTCTTTGCAATGAGTTATGGTTTTGGCTCCGCTACTCTCACCGCAACCATTGTACATGTGCGTGGATTTCATGGAAGGTGAGCTGGGGTTAGTCCAACGCTATTCTTTAGTATAAAAGTTTACTGTGCTATTGTATCTTTTCATGTGGGGGAATTCCATTGACAATTGCTATGCGTGATAATGAGGATGGCTCTATTGGTGCTGCATTTTCTTTCCCATCAAAGGGATGCTTGATTGCTACGTGTGTTCAATTTAAATGTACTTACTACCTTTTTAATTGCATTTTCAATCAAGAGGTGGAATGGAAGTCCTGTCTCGTACCTATTTTCTTTGCTGCTTTGCTTCATTGCTTTCTTAAGGAAGAGAAACAAGAGCAAATGGTTGGAATGTATTGAGCTTGCACTCATGTACTTTTGATTGAAAATTCATTTTTCTTACGAACATGATGTCAAATCTACTCTGTGAATGGTCATCACAATTTTACAAAGTGATGCAATAGAGTCGAGGCATAACAATATGGATGGATATGACATCTACTAAGGTTATTTTACCACAAACTTTTCATATGTTGCCATATTAATATTCTCTTGATCTCTCTTTCTTTATGCATACAAAATGGACTCTCTCTGATTATAAGATAAATGAAAAAACAAAAAGATTGTCCTATATCAGAAGTGCATCATCACTCATAGTAAGAAGCAAATTGCATTGAGCAACACCTATACCTTTAAAAGGTGGCCACGAGTTTGTACAACCGGGTCATTCTTCCATAAGGTCAAAATCCATTGATTTTACTTTATTATTTTATTATTTGATCTCACTATTTTTCAATTTATTATTATTATTATTCTTCCTTAATTCTCCAATTATTTTCTTCTTTCCAATATATAACCATGCAACTTGGATTTTAAATTTGTTTTGAAATAACTTTTCATGACATGAAAAAAATGTAATATAAGTTGGTGAGATTCATAAAATATGAGCTTCACATGCATTAAATTTCTTAATGTATGGGTCTATGTATTGGTCTTGAGATGTTTTTATATTTCATCTGCCTATTTTATCTTCCATTGGGCCACAAGTTTTTTAAAGTTCTTTCTCATATTCATTCATATCTCCAAGTTTTTTTATATCTTTTTTTTTCTTTTTTCCCATGAGTAATCACCTTAATATATTTGAAATTTAAATTTATTTAAGACCACTCATTCCTTAAAGCACTACTCGATAATCTTGATTTCTTAATTTTCCCTAAAATCTTTCCTAATACATGGTTTTTTTGTGCTTAAAATCTTAATAAAATTCACTTGGTCCAAACTGTTCTATTTTTCTCTATAGATGACATCCGAATATACATATTCTATTTCCATGTATAAATCTTTTTAATTTTTTTTAATGATTTGATTGGGCCCGATTAATTAAATGGTGGGCTCAGGCTTGAAATTTACAGGTTGTGTTGGGCTTCAGCCAAGCCTAGGCCATTGCTTCTAAAGTTGGGTCAGGCTTGAATATGACTTAGCCTGGCCTAGTTTTGCCTGGCCCATGGAATGCCTTACTAAAAATTTTCTACACATCCTAAACTCTATATGATTCTCTTTTTTTTTGTCCTAAGTGGGCTTAGTGGCTAGGAATGAGAAGGTAAGGCGCTTACCTACATATATTTATTAAATGGATAGCATTAGACATTTGTCTATTTTCTTTTCTATTTAATTCTAACTGATCTATTTTTTTCATAGTGAGAGGGTTGGTTGACCTAATGATTCTTGTACGTTGGACTATTTTATCTAATTTTTTTACCACATAATATTTCTTTTCCTTTTAAGTTGAGCTTCTAGATTAAAGGAAAAATGATTTAATTTTTTTATTAATATTCTAATGAGACTCTATGGGAAAATATTTTTACCACATAAAATATATACAATTGATTTAAATGGTTTGTTGAACTTAGCAGGGCCCAACATGTTCTAGCCATTGGTAGTGCATGATCATATCTAGGCTTAGCTTCGGCCCAGCATAGAAGCCCTCATTGTGGTGGTTTGAGCTATGTTTCTATTTTACTTATATGGTACATATATTTTCAAATGGGCCGGGTTTGGTGTGGGTTATTTTTTTTATTCAATTCCAACTAATCAATTTTTTCATAGTGCAAGGGTTGATTGACCCAATGATTATTTGTAAATTGCACTATTCGGTCTAACTTTTTTTACTATATAATATTTTTTTCTCTTGAGTTGAATTTACATATTTAAGGAAAAATGATCTAACTTTTTTTTAATAATATTATAATAAAACTCTATGTGTATATTATTTTTCTTTTTTATTTAGTTTTACTAATATGATATTTAATTTTTTAAGTGTGCACTAAAATATTTAAAATTATGATTATGTGATGAATTTTATGTTAATATTAATTTACAAATCATTTAAATATTTATAAATATTTTTATTTACAAATAATATAATTATTAAACAAGCGCGGGCCCTGAAGCGCTAGTTATATATATTAAGAGAATTCCTCGCCTTTTCGATAGAGCACAGTAGCACGACAAGTAGCGCAAAGTCATTAAAGTCCTAAATTTTATACAAATCTTTTCCTTAAGAGAGATTTTAAGCTTTTCTTTATTTATCCATTATCTTTAAAATCTTTTAATTTTGCCACTTTCTTAAATAAGCCCAAATCAGACGAAATTGTTTTCAAATGGCTCTAATAATTTAGGGAGAGATTGATCATCTGTATTATCACTACTGAATTAGTCCCAGTTACTAAACTAAATAGCTATTAGCTTCTACTAAATATGATGCATCAACAGGGACAGTCAAAATAGGACTTGTGGATGAAAACACCCTTCAAATAGGCCTCAAACCCTTCCATATATGACCCTCCCTATGTAACAGTGGACTAGACACAAAGCCCTTCTATCAATTTAGCTCAACATAACTACTACAATGTATCTCTATAAACATCCTTGAGCATTTGATTATGCATCTAATATTACATCCATAATCTAAATTTGATCCAATTGAGTATAGACGTTTGGTTTTTAAACTTCTATTTGACAGTATTTGGATTAGGAATTATATATTAATATTTTTAAATAATAAATATTTTGAATAAGCATTCTTAATTGTCTATGTTGTGGCATTCACTGATGGTTGGCAAAAAAAAAAAGCTTGTTATTCAAAGAAAACCTTAATTGTGTGTCCTGTCTTTTTTTTAATATTTATTTTGCACAATTGAATAAACTTATAGAGTTGCCACACACTCCTTTCAATTGTTATAGTACTGGGTGGGCTCTATATGATAGGCCATTTCTAAATTAGGAATTGCGTCCATAATAGGAGAATGTCTTGCAGCTACATTATTTACTAAGTTGGCCCATAATTTGTATTCTTTACTAAGGCTATTTATTTTGAATATGCTGAGAATCAACATCAAAATTAGATTTTCAAAATTTAATATGGGGTACACTTGAGTGCAGGCCAATCACGAGAGTAGGGTGGGACTGAGATTTCTCGATGTCACAGTATAAATTATAGTTGAGACAAGCATTATCACCATCTTTAATAATCCCAATAGTAAATCATTATAAATTTCAGATCATTTTAATAATTGACCGACCTATAATTCAAATCAAAACTTTCCAATCCTATCTCCTCTACGAATATGATTTCATATATCTATGAGCTAGATTTTTTAACCTTGCAAACTAGTTGTAACTTAGTCTCATTTTGACTTCAAATGATAACTTAGTAAAGATTTTTGGATTCTGACACGTATAAACCATCATATCTACACGTGGTAATTCACGTCATGGGTACGAGTATGTAGCCAAAACTTATATATAAAATTTCTTCTTAAAATATTTGATATTTAAAATTTAAATTTCACGAAGTTCGTAGTGTGATTTATATAATAATACTTATTTATATTTTGTTAAAATATTAAAAATTAGCAAATTTAATTTTAAAAAATAAAATTTAACATTTCTATTTCTTCCATAACCTTATAAGTTAACAAACCTGTGTCTTTCCTCTCTCACTCCCTCGTCCTCTCTCTCTCTCTCTCTCTCTCCTGTCGTTGCTCTCGGGAGCGCAGATCTGAAGATCACCATCTGCTTTCTCTCTCTCTCACAGCTCCGTTCGTTTACACGAAGATCCTTCGAATCCAACGTAAAAACAAACGGCAGATTTCCAAAGCAGCATCAGATCTTGAGATCCACTACACGAATCCGGCATCAGATTCAATCGGGTACGTGCAAAAACCCCTCAATTCCTCCAAAATCCCCATTCCAATCCCCACTTTCATCAATCCAAGCAAGCCCATCTCTCCTTTTCCTCTCCAACGAGCCCCAGATCTCCAAAAATCTCGAAACAATTTCAAAATCACTCCAAATTAGGGTTTTGCGACGCATTTCACTCCTTCCGATTATCAGATCCAGATCTGAATCGCAATCGGGAACGGAATTGGATTCTCTCATCGATTTTGACGTTTTTTTTGTTTTCAGATCTGATCTGAGCTAGGGTTTAATGGAGAAATCGTGCACTCTCCTCGTCCACTTCGACAAGGGCACGCCTGCCCTCGCCAACGAGATCAAGGAATCTCTCGAAGGCAACGACGTGGATGCGAAGATCGACGCGATGAAGAAGGCGATCATGCTTCTGCTGAATGGAGAGACCCTCCCTCAGCTCTTCATCACGATCGTCCGCTACGTCCTCCCGTCGGAGGACCACACGGTCCAGAAGCTCCTGCTCCTGTACCTGGAGATCATCGACAAGACGGACGCCAAGGGCCGCGTCCTCCCGGAGATGATCCTCATCTGCCAGAACCTCAGGAACAATCTCCAGCACCCGAATGAGTACATCCGCGGCGTCACGCTGCGCTTCCTCTGCCGCCTGAACGAGACCGAGATCATCGAGCCGCTGATCCCGTCCGTCCTCGCGAACCTGGAGCACCGCCACGCCTTCATCCGAAAGAACGCAATTCTCGCCGTGATGTCCATCTACAAGCTCCCCCAGGGCGAGCAGCTGCTCGTGGACGCGCCCGAGACCATCGAGCGGATGCTCGCATCCGAGCACGACCCGTCCGCCAAGCGCAACGCCTTCCTGATGCTGTTCCATTGCGCTCAGGACCGCGCCGTGAATTACCTGCTCGCGCACCTGGAGAGCGTCGTGGAGTGGCACGAGCTGATTCAGCTGGTGGTGCTCGACCTCATTCGCAAGGTGTGCAGAACAAAAAAGGGTGAGAAGGGGAAGTACATTAAGATCATTATTTCCCTGCTGGATGCCCGCTCAACTGCTGTTGTTTACGAATGCGCCGGGACGCTGGTCTCGCTGTCTTCGGCCCCGACCGCCATTCGGGCCGCTGCAAACACCAACTGCCAGCTCCTGCTCTCGCAGAGCGATAACAATGTGAAGCTCATCGTGCTTGACCGGCTCAATGAATTGAAGTCGTCGCACCGTGATGTCATGGTCGATGTGATTATGGACGTGCTCCGGGCTCTTTCGAGCCCGAATCTTGATATTCGCCGGAAGACGATCGATATTGCTCTTGAATTGATCACCCCTCGGAACATTGACGAGGTTGTTCTCACTTTGAAGAAGGAGGTTATGAAGACGCAGAGCGCGGAGCTTGAGAAGAACGGGGAGTACCGGCAAATGCTGGTCCAAGCCATACACTCCTGTGCGATCAAGTTCCCTGAGGTCGCGAGCACTGTCGTTCACCTGCTCATGGATTTCTTGGGTGATAACAATGTGGCTTCCGCGTTGGATGTGGTTGTTTTTGTGCGCGAGATTATTGAGACGAACCCGAAGCTTAGAGTCTCAATAATTACGAGGCTGTTGGACACTTTCTACCAGATTCGATCATCGCGTGTTTGTTCGTGTGCGCTTTGGATTATAGGAGAGTATTGCCTTTCGCTCTCTGAAGTGCAGAGTGGCATTTCGACCATTAAGCAATGTCTTGGAGATCTCCCATTCTATACTGTTTCTGAAGAGGGAGAAGTTACGGATACCTCCAAACAACAGCCTCAGCAGGTGAACGCCATCACTGTTTCTTCAAGGAGGCCGGCTATTCTTGCTGATGGGACCTATGCCACTCAGAGTGCTGCCTCAGAGACTGCCATCTCTGCTCCAACCCTTGTTCAAGGATCCTTGGCTTCACCCGGGAACTTGCGGTCCTTGATTCTAACTGGTGATTTTTTCCTCGGAGCAGTTGTTGCTTGCACTTTGACCAAGCTGATTTTGAGACTGGAGGAGGTTCAGCCATCCAAAGTTGAAGTGAACAAAGAGTCTGCAGGAGCATTGTTGATCATGGTTTCCATGCTGCAGTTGGGTCAATCTTCATTTCTTCCACATCCAATTGACAATGATTCGTATGATAGGATTATCATTTGCATCAGATTGCTATGCAATACTGGTGATGAAGTCAGAAAGATTTGGATGCAGTCATGCCGTCAAAGTTTCGTGAAGATGCTTGCTGATAAGCAATTCCGTGAGACAGAAGAGATAAAAGCAAAGGCCCAGATATCTAATGCACAACCAGATGACCTTATCGACTTTTACCACCTCAAGAGTAGGAAGGTATGACAGTTTACATCATGTTTAGGCACCTCTTTATACTGTTTTTTACCATTACAATCTGAACATTTTCTGCAAATTGTTTGTGCATGACCATCTTAAGTGCAATCTTTAGTGCCTCAGATTGTTTCAGCATGGCCATCTCAAGTGCTATCTTAAGTGTTTTCAGCATGACCATTTTGAGTGCCATCTCTATTGTGGAAACCTTCATCTTCTTTCGAGAAAGTTGGCTTTTTAGTATTTTTATAGACTCATATATCCTAATCTATATGAATCTATTTTGAAATGGAATTCCTTTATTTTCATTTTGTGAGAAGGGATAAAAAAAATGCTATTAAATCTGCAAAGTGTATGTGTCCTTGTGTTTAACCCAAAAGCTTGAGGAATGGGCCATCTAATGCAAGCAGATAATCTGGAAGTTAGGCTTAAATTTTATGCTATGATATTAACATAATTGGAGGGAAATGGTCAATTGTTTTTCTCTGCTTCTACCCTTTTTGTTGTGTTTTAGGGGGTTTTCTCGCTCCTTTTCTTTGTATGTCCTTTTCTTTCTCCTCTCTTTGAGTGGCGGCTATTTCTTTTCAGGGTTCCCCCTCTTCAGGGGATACCTTTGCTATAGTTTTTTTTATATTGTAAAGATTTTGATCAATACAAGTTACCATTTAAAAAAAATATTTATATATAAATAAATTATGTTACGATATTACTGTTGCTAGTAGGGTTCTTTGAGTTTGACTCTGCTTGAACAATTCAATTCCAGTGAGCTAGTTTTTTGTTTTGTTTTGTTTTGTCTTTTGTTCCCAGTAATTACTGTATAATTTGAACAGTGGTAAACCTTATATTACCTTTCATCTCTTTGTTAATACTGGAAACTTCATTTTTTTTTATTTTTTTCGAATGGGGAAATTTTTATTTAAATGGCTAATGGTAATGACAAGAGCCCATAGTACAGTTGGAAGGTGCTCATTGTCGCAAGTTGCAACCACAAGGTTGTGATTTGTGAGTTTGACTCATGTTACATGTGAATACAAAAAGTATAGAATGAAATTCGAAATTTTCTGTGTACATAGAAGTCATTTTATTATTATTATTATTATTTATTTTTTTATATGATGGGATAAGGCTCTTTGATGATGATGGTGGCGGTGGTGACTCATTTCCTTTTATTTATTTTTTTTTCTGATTTGTTATTTTATAACACTTTTTCGATTTGTAGAGCTAATATGCAATTGTGCATGTTGAAATTAGATATGAGTGGCTTTTTATGCTATTTATTAAGACTGTCAAGTAATCTTAACTTTTAATCAATGTTTACTTCCCATGAAAACTCTTCAGTGGCATGTGAAATTTCTTAGATGTGGAGGAGTGCTCATCGGTTCTCTTTTTGATAGCTTAATATTTATATGCCATCAATTAATCTGTCATATAATAACTAATAAGACTCTTGAATCCTGATAAATGATGAGCTTGAACGAAAATGGGTCTGCAGGTTTTGCTTTTATAATTCGATAGACTGGGCTGCATTTGTGGGCACATCTCTTAAGCTTTGGGATTAGCATAACATTGACAATACTATGTCGTATTGATTTTGATCTACTGGAAAAGGTAGAAAGGCTTCTAGATTGATAGATTACAATGAGAAATTAGAAATATAAACGAAGAACAGTCACAGTAGAACTTAGATTCATGTGGTTTCTCTGGTGCGTGCAGGAAACAGCAATTAGAAAGTTTCTCACTGCCAAAATACAGACTATAACATGAAATCACATCTGAAATAGGGTTACTACTGTTGTAACCCTAACCAATAACAGAGTGATTGATAATAATGTTGAAACGTTACATTGCCAAGTGTGGTTTGGTGCATGATGAGACATTGCAAGAGTTGAAGGTAAAGCAAAATATGGGATACAGGGAATAACAGGAGAAAAGGTTTGTCCATCCCAAACTGGTTAGGGGATGAGAGTGACAAGTCCTCTTTTTATGCCATTTTAATTCTCAGCGTGTTTCAGCGGGCGAGATAGAAAAGGGAACCGTACAGGTCGTTGCGAACGCGCGCATGACCTGGCTATGATACGTAGATATTTCAAAATGGACATATCCATATCATTGCATCTCCAGTGCTTCATTTTTTATTTGTGAACTCCATGTCCATTGTGTTCTTGCTGTGTCTGAGCTGTAGCTGGACATCATAGGACGTGGCCCTTTCTATACTGTAAATGGTTTGTGTATTTTTATTGTTGTGCGTGATGTTACAGTCATGCTCAAATTTTCATTCATTTTTCTTGATTGCACCTATTATTTCAGGGTATGAGCCAGCTCGAATTAGAAGATGAGGTTCAAGATGATTTAAAACGTGCCACTGGAGAATTCACCAAGGATGGTGATGATGCTAATAAGTTGAACCGTATTCTCCAACTCACAGGATTCAGTGATCCTGTGTATGCTGAAGCATATGTGACAGTTCATCACTATGACATTGTCCTTGATGTTACAGTCATCAATCGAACAAAGGAGACACTTCAGAACTTGTGCTTAGAGTTGGCAACCATGGGAGACCTAAAGCTTGTAGAGCGCCCACAGAACTACACCCTAGCACCAGAATCAAGCAAGCAGATTCGAGCTAACATTAAAGTTTCTTCAACTGAAACTGGAGTCATATTTGGCAACATAGTTTATGAGACTTCAAATGTGTTGGAGCGCATGGTGGTGGTTCTCAATGATATCCACATTGACATTATGGATTACATCTCTCCTGCAACCTGTGCTGATGGAGCATTTAGAACCATGTGGGCTGAATTTGAGTGGGAAAACAAGGTGGTTCTCTTACCTATTTGCTTGAATAATATTAATGACCATGGTCTAGGAATATTTTATTTTTCCAAATGTTTTTGGTTAATCATTTATGGAAACCTGAACATGCATAAGTGTCCTGTCCTGCTATTCCTTCGAGACTCTTCTACAAGGTCTCCTCACAAGGCGCTTGAGGTGGAATCCCATATCTTCTCATTCAAATTATTTGAAACCCTTTACTTCTAGCACCTCCCTAGTGAAAGGGGAAGCTGCTAACAAACCAATTGATTGCATCTTCGACGACTCCTCTAGATTTTGGCCACCTGTCCCTGCAAGGGCATGGGAATCACTCACTACCTAGTAAAGACTTATCAGCAATTGCCATTTCTTTTACTCAATTAATGATTCTTGGTGCAAATCATGACAGGAGTTTTACTGTTACTAGGCATGATATTTATTGTGCTTCTGCTCATTACAGATTTTGTTTTTCTAAATGTTAAGTCATGTATTTTTTTCCCTTTACTGCATTGCAGGTGGCTGTCAACACTGTAATTCAAGATGAGAAAGAATTTTTGAACCACATCATCAAATCAACGAACATGAAGTGCCTTACTCCACCGTAAGTTCTCGTCACTCTATACTTTGTATGAATTGATGAGAAATATTAGATGCATATCTCTTGGTCCTATTCTGCTGTGCTATACATAGTGATACATATCATTCTCGTTGTGGTTGAGATTTTTGAAACCTTAACTGGACCCTTTCTTTGTTTGGACCAGAACCACCTCAACTGCTACTCTGGGTTCACTGAACCTATCTCTGGAAAGGGCATTTGATTATTATTATTATTATTGGTATTTTTTGGTATCCCAGCTGTAGGGGGTTGGGGCTGCACCTTCAGTAGAGGGTAGTAGACCTCAGAGAGGTAGGTAGAACCCTTGGGCGAGGAAAGCGATAGACCTCAGGCGATGTAACGTGGGCCCTCTAGCGAGGGAAAGGTAAGAACTGCCACCTCTTACCAGTGAAGTATGAGGCCAAATCTCACATTGTAAAAATTATTATTATTATTATTATTTAAAAGAAAACTTACTGATGTCGTGACCCAAATCTCACATGTAAAAATTATGAGTCATCATTTTTATCTCTGACATGTGGAACTTTCTTAGTTTATTTACACAACGGTAAGAATAAAAGACAAAAATAATTATGTTCTTTGGCCCTTCTACCTCAGTTGACTGCTATTTGGATCGAGCTGCTTATATAAATAGGTTAAGTTCTGGATCTGTCGGGACTGTGGATGACCAACATGCAAAAAATAAATTCCACCGATTGTAGATCTTCCATAGTATATGGACAATGTGATGTTTACAATCCGTTCTTCACAAACACACCCCGCCCGGCGGTTATGGTGGTGGTGGTGGTTTTTTTTTTTTTTTTTTTGGGTTTTGGGGGCATGGGTTGGGGAGGCTGAGGGTTTGGAACTTTGGATAGGATGGCATTCTTTCTTTTTGAAAGTATAAAACCTTTGTATAATATCCCCTCTCAGTTTGCAGCATCTCTTTCAATTGTCACTTCACTATTGATATCTTTCACTCTTCAAGTTGTTACTGGTTGTTACTTATGATTGTTCCTATTTATTCTTTATTCTTTTTCTCTTTTTTCAATGATAGTTTCTGTTTTTTCTTTGGTAACAACCCATGTTTGAATGACTCATTGTTAGAATAATTTCTGTCAATGGTAATTGTTATCCTCTTATCACTTATAACATGTTAATCGATTTTCTTGATACATATATGAAATCTTATCTCAATCTAAAAAACTCAATTGGAATGTTATATACGACGAGAAAGTAGGCATAGTTGTGTGTGCTGACCTAGTTAGGCTCAATGGATCAATCATCTATGGGCTTGTTGGCATAATAAGTGGCCCACTATGGTTAAGCCCAATTGGTGGGCCGGGTTGGGCCCAATGGGCTGGCCAATGGTGGCCTATGCTTCGGCATCCCATAGCTATTAAGGAGGCCTATTGCTGCAGAGCTCCAGCTAGTAGGTGCTGGTTGCAAATTCTGTTATATGATTGGCTTCCTCTTGGAAAATGTGATATTGTTACTTCTGAGCGGGGACAATTGTGATATTTGTTACTGTTCTAAGCTCTCTGTCTCTTCGCCCACCCACACCCACAACCACAACCCCACCCTCACACCCACCCACACCTCAAAGATAACCTTTTTTGTTTGTTTTTGAATGGTTAGTTTCATTAAAACACCCATACACAGTTATTTGTTTGCCATTTTCGACTATTTACATGCCTTTATAGATGTTAAATTTGCTTCACTGAATGTATTGGTCTTCAGATCTGCGCTGGATGGGGAGTGCGGGTTTCTAGCTGCCAATTTGTATGCAAAGAGTGTGTTTGGGGAGGATGCTTTGGTGAATCTGAGCATTGAAAAACAAGCAGATGGAAAGCTGAGTGGATACATTAGGATAAGGAGCAAGACACAAGGGATTGCCCTCAGCTTAGGAGACAAGATTACACTCAAACAAAAGGGAGGCAGCTGATTGTTGACCGCCCTCTGTTATTAATTTACCATTTTGGACTACTGTTACAGTTATTTTGAGGGTGAGGGATTTCCTGATATTCCTTTGTAGGGCTCTAGGGAATAGCGTCTTTGAAGCCAATTCAAATTTTCTTGCAGCTATATTCATATTACAAATGTTGATGATGGATTTGAAGAGGATTTTGTGGATGCTAATGAGAAGAGTAGTTGAATTTGTGTTTCTATATATTTTAATTCAGTGCTTCTCTAATTCATGAATCGGTTGGTTTTTGTTCTTGTCTTGGTCCACTTCAGATCTCTACAGAAATAGGTAAATTTCTGTCAGCAGTGAAATATGTATTGAGAAATATCGTCCATGCTCACAGACTACAGACAAAGGTGGTGGCAAAATACACCCCCAAGGTGGGCCCACTATGTAGATGATGAAAACAGATTACTCATTACTTTTTCATTACATGTTGGCAGCCCTCAATTGAGTATGATAACGTGAGCTTCCCTGCTGAATTCAATCTCAGAAGCCAGTGATAGATGATTTTGTTGATTGTCAAAGAAGGCCAAATAGAACCAGCGTTCTGAAACTTCTTGTTTCAGAACGCTCAATAGGCAAAATGAGCTGCTAATAGAAAATTGGAACATACTGGTAGGTACAAGATGAATATCTCTGCTACCAATGCCTTTTTTCTTCAATTGCTTGAGCTTGGATGAAATTTTGGTTTGGATCTGAGCCCATGCGGTTTATGCCAAAAGGACCTTAAAAATAGATGCTAAAACCATTTATCAAATATGGATGCTTGTCCAAGTATACTATGTGTTCTGCCATGTATGTACGCCCAGGGAATAATCTTTTCGTGTTAAGAGTCGGTTAACCCCCGAAGCAGGAGGCCAAAGGTTTGAAGATTAGTCTTACGAGGAATACTTTAGGTCATAAAAAAAGAGAGTATATTATTATATGAACAGGTTGTTAGGAAACATGATATATTTGAAGATCTTATAGGATGTAGTAGATTAGGATAAAATCTGTCCACACGTAAAAAAAAACATTTTTGCAGATGTTACAATATCAAGTAGATTAGGATGTAGTCTGCCTACACTTAAAAAGAGGTGTTTGGCTAGTTTAAAATGTGTTATATGATATGCCTTCTTTTTTAGTTTTTGTTTGAAAACCTGGATTCCGAACATTAGATTGGTCCTACTAAAATTATAAATGGTGGGTGGGTCCTATGATGACAAGCATTTGATTCGCTCTATCATTATTAGCAACATTTGACTGGCCTCTATCCTGTTGATTACTAGTAATAAGTGGGTTACAAAATTGTACATTAGATGGGTTCCCTAGTGATTACCTCCATTAGCCGGGTCCCATGTGTGACCACAGCTTACCATCTTTAAATGACTCATTGTGACTCCCATCATGAGAATCAACATTTTATGTCCTACCATATATGATGGTTTGATGTGATTACAGACATTAAAATGGGTCGTCCAGTTATTAGTATTTGATGGGGGCCCATAACAAAATATGGCTAAGGTTAAATGGTAAACAACCCCGTCCAACATCAAATGGGCAAATATACACACGCCTGTAACAATATATATATATATATATATGAACAATATTTAAGTGTATATTATTATTATTATTATTTTGATGACTTAGGATATCTCTTGCTAATCCAGCCTTCGGACCTTTTATCTCCAACCTGACAGTTGCCTGGTTCTAATGAGCGAAGACTTATCCCGTAACAAAATATGGTTGAGTTTAAATCTAAATTGGGTAATAATAGAGTTTCGGTATACAAAAAATAATTGGTGAATGGATGTGGTTGATATAAAGTAAGCCTATTTACATGTACATGTATGGGTTTGTATAATAAATCAATGTGGGTTTTGACTTTAGTCATATCATGCACCCAACCTAAACTCACCCCTTTTTCATCTAAATGCAGGTGGTTTTCTGCGACCTGGAAACTACTTCCAATAACATGATAGAGGGCCACTAGGTGCAATTTGCAGGGTCCGGCTCCTGTAAGGCTCCCCACTCATAAAATGCTAATTTGCTAGAGCAATATGATCACACTATATAAGAATATAAAATGGATGATCTGACTGGTTTCTATTTTGACGATCCTTTTCATAGACTTGCATCAGATGGTTAGAATATTCTTAGGGGCTAAATTATGATTGACACCTAATCTGAAACTCTCCAGGTTCATATGGGATGGGTTCTGCATTTTCAGTTATCATATTAAGTTTCAATGACAATGGGAGGATGATCCAGTTCCTGCCATCCCACACATCATAGGTTTGTTGGGGGTAATTCATTGCATATCACCATCATAAAAGCCTTGCATCTCAACTATGTTGGGTTGCTATTTCGCCATTAAGTTTACCTTGAGCCCAAACCTCACACACAGGTTGTAATTCTTCATATCTATGCTTATTATTTTCATCTATGTCCTCTACTCTCTAATCTACCAATTTGGTAGTGAAGGTTTTTGGGGAAGAGATCCTCTAGAATGGATAAATTCAATCAATCTCAATATTATGTGTGCAAACAACCAATTACGCAGTAAAAATAAATCAAACTACAAGCACATACCACAAGAAGACACAGATTTTACGTGGAAACCTAAATCGGGAAAAAACTACGATTGATAATCAAGCATTATGAATCATACTATAGTTACAAGAGAATACTCATAACCCTTATCCAGTTACTCCTTAACCTAAGGACCTTGTGATTCCCTTGCACAGCTCCCTGCTGCAACGACCTCATGCCGTTTTCTGTGACAGATTCAAAACACCTAGACGCCTTCTAAATGTTGTACTTGACTCCCCAAAGCAAACTTCTACACTTAGAGAAGTAGAAGACAGAGATCCCTAGAGCAGAACTTTAGTCCTTCAACTCTCCAATGGAAGAACTCTAGCGAAGGTGATCTCCAATAAGCAATCTTTTCTTAAAACAATGAGATCTGTATTCCACACTTAGGGTTGAAAGAAAACCCTCTTTTATAGCTCCTAATACGTGCCTCATAAGTATGATACGATCAGAAAAGGAGTTGGCATCAAACAGGTAAGTTTTCTTTTAATTCGGGCTGAAAAATCGCAAGTCAGCGCACTTTCTGCATTTGGCCGATCGGACGGATAAATTGCCCGATCGGTCAGATTAAGGTTCCGCTCAGGTGAAAATTTTAGCATTTTCCTGCAAACTTCCGGAGGCTATAATTTTCTTGTTTTAGCTCCGATTGAAGTGATCTTAGGCTCTACGAAATCTTCTCGAAATGAGCTTTTCAACGGTAGGTCATATACCCATATTCAACGCTCGGTTTGTGAGATATGACCTCTTTAATCCATGTTGTCCATAAAAACCACTTCAATTTGTTGCTTTTTCTTCTATTTTTTCACTTCAGTGCATCCGTTGACTCAAACTATTGTCTATACTAAAAAATATGTAAAATACAATACTAATGGACTTAAGTTTTGTCCAACCCATGAATTTGCCAACACAAAAATACTTACAATCTCCCCCTTTGGCAATTCATGGACAAAACTTCATATACATTTAATCTACCTAAAAATTAAACAAAAAAACACATTGAACATGGAGTAAATTGAAATAAAAAAGAAAATTTTACCATCAGCTCTTCATCAGGTACAAAAGAAATCATCTTCAGCTCCATCTATCTTCAAACTGCGCAAGAAATTTTCTATTCTCCCCCTGAATGCAATATCTCCCCTTTTTTGTCCATAATTGATAAAGCTAATGATCATCATGCAGCAAAGTTGTTAACCTGGATCCAACAGTAGCTCCCCCTTGATTGCAGCTCTCTCTTAATTATATCTTCGTATCAGCACTGGGGATGGGAGCTTGATTATCTTGATCAGGGTTTTTTTTGCATGTAGCTACCCACACTTACAATACACAAAAATTTGCCAACACAAAAATACTTACAATACACAAAAATACTTACAATCTCCCCATTTGGTAATTCATGGACAAAACTTCATATACATTCAATCTACCTAAAAATTAAACAAAAAAACACATTGAACATGGAGTAAATTGAAATAAAAAAGAAAATTTTACCATCAGCTCTTCATCAGGTACAAAAGAAATCATCTTCAGCTCCATCTGTCTTCAGACTGTGCAAAAAATTTTCTATTCTCCCCCTGAATGCAATATCTCTCCCTTTTTGTCCATAATTGAAAAAGTTAATGATCATCATGCAACAAAGTTGTCAACCTGGATTCAACAGTAGCTCCTCCTTGATTGCAGCTGTCCTTTAATTATATCTTCGTAGTAGCACTGGGGATGGGAGCTTGATTATCTTGATCAGGGTTTTTTTGCATGTAGCTACCTACACTTGTGTATTATAATCTTTCAGCAGAATGTGAGCAACTTCTGGAGGTAAATCAGATTTCCTAACTCAAATAGCTCTTGTCTTGACCTTTGGCTTAGACAATTATTTCCACCATTGCTTATTCTTTGGCAAAACATGCAGTTGCTTGCAATGGAGACGAATGTGTCCTTTAACTCCGTAGTGATGACAAGTATATGTGCATGCAGGATGTGACACATTCCTCTTTTGTAAACTACTCATCACATTATGCACATGTGCAACATATGAAGTAGTGTGTACAATACTTCTAACAAAGATAGAGTTACCGTTAGATTTTAAAGTAGATGCACCATCATTGAAACCAAGACCGCGTTTGTTATTAAGTAGCTTCTGAATACATAGGATGTCATCTAATATCTTTGAACCAATATTCAGCTTATTCAGAGACGCTTTTGTAGAATCTAGTTTAGACAACGCAATCTTCAATTTCCTAGCTAGGTCATCTTTTTCAGCTTGAATAGTTGTTAAGGTAGTTTTCAATGTGTCAAACTCTTGCTCAATCTTCTGAAATTCATCTTTCAGTAAACTATACTTGTGACTCTCAGTAGTCAACTTATTAGCCATGAAATTCTTTTGTCCTTCTAACAGATGAACCTGTGATTTGACATCCTCTAACTCTTTCTTAACAGACAAAATCTTTGCTTTTCGCTTAAGAGCATCTATTTTAAATAACTTGTTCATCTGCATAGACTTGTTCAATAAAATCCCACATTCTGCTTCCCAATTATCTTCTACATTTGAAAGTGCAATATCAGCAGTATCTGCAGCAGAACTGGCATCTGACACAGTGGATCTAGCCATAAAAGCCACAAACTTACCATTCACAATATCCTTCAAATCAGGTTCAGGGTCTTTCTCTTCCTTTGAAGAATTATCATCCTAAGTTTTTAGAGCTTTGTACTTAGGATTCTTTTTCTTATTAGGATAGTCACTGGCATAATGACCAAGACCTTGACAATCAAAGCACTTAACCTTGGCTAATGACGTCTTCTTTTCAGATTTCGATCCCTTCCACTTAGCTTTTTTAGCTTTCATAAGTTTTTGAAACTGAACAATTAACTCATTGATATCATCATCAGAATCCGAATCAGTTTCAATTTTCTTTGCAGATTGCTTCACGGATTCTTTGAAAGCTTTAAAAGCCAAGCCATTATTCTTTGCTGATTTTCCCTTATTTAAATGGTTTTCTTCAAAAGTCTAAAGATTTCCAACTAACCGATTCACTGTGAGGGTATCCAAATTCTTATTCTTTTCAATAGCATTTACCTTTGAATCAAACTTTGAAGAAAGAGACCTTAGAATCTTCTTGATAATTTTACTTTCAGGGATTACTTCTCCCAAATTGAAAATAGAATTGACAATGTCATTTAGCTTAGCATAAAACTGATTGAAGGTTTCTTTTTCTTCCATTACAATTGTTTTAAAGGCCTGATTTAACTTTTACAGCTTTGCTTACTTGACAGTATCAGTACCCTCATAAACAGTTTACAAAACATCACATGCTTCTTTTGCAGTTTTACAAGTAAAAGTCCAATGAAACTCATCAGCAGACACTCTATTATAAATAGCATTCATGGCCTTATTATTGCAATTGGAGGCATACTTTTCTTCCTTATTCCATTGGGCTTTAGGTTTAGCAACTGTTTGCCCATCGGCAATAATAGTGGGTTTTCAATAACCTTCCTTAACACTATCCCATATATCATCATCAATGGACTTGAGGAACCTAATCATCCTTTACTTCCAATAAGCATAATTTGAACCATCAAACAATGGAGGTTTAATAGTGGATGTGCCTTCTTGATTATCACCATTCTAGATATCTTTTATGATCAAACACCACAAATTAGTGCAACCCGCTCTGATTCCACTTGAAGGTTTTTGGGGGAGAGATCCTCTAGAATGGATTAATTCAATCAATCTTAATATTATGTGTGCAAACAACCAACCAAGCAGTGGAAATAAATTAAACTACAAGCACACACCACAAGAAGACACAAATTTTACGTAGAAATCCAAATCGGGAAAAAACCACAATTAAGAATCAAGCACTATGAATCATACTACAGTTATAAGAGAATAATCACAACCCTTATCCAGTTGCTCCTCAACCTAAGGACCATGTGATTCCCTTGCACAGCTCCCTCCTGCAACGACCTCTTGCCGTTCTCTGTAACAGATTCAAAACACCTAGACACCTTCTAGATGTTGTACTTGACTCCCCAAAGCAATCTTCTACACTTAAAGAAGTAAAAGATAGAGATCTCTAGAGCAGAACTTTAGCCCTTCAACTCTCCAATAAAAGAACTCTAGCGAAGGTGATCTCCAATAAGCAATCTTTTCTTAAAACAATGAGATCTGTATTCCACACTTAGGGTTGAGAGAAAACCCTCTTTTATAGCTCCTAATACGTGCCTCATAAGTATAATACGATCAGGAAAGGAGTTGGCATCAAACATGTAAGTTTCTTTTTAATTCGAGCTGAAAAATTGCAAGTCGGCGCACTTTTTGCACTTGGCTGATCGGACAGATAAATTGTACGATCGGTCGGATTAAGGTTTTGCCCAGGTGAAAATTTCAGCATTTTCTTGCAAACTTCCGAAGGCCATAACTTTCTCGTTCGGCTCTGATTGAAGCGATCTTGGGCTCTACGGAATCCTCTCGAAACAAGTTTTCCAACGGTAGATCGCATGCCCATATCTGACGCTCGGTTTGTGAGATATGATCTTTTTAATTCATGTTGTCCGTAAAAAAACCACTTCAATTTATCATTTTTTTTCTATTTCTTTACTTCAGTGCATCCAGCGACTCAAACTATTGTTCATACTAAAAAATATGTAAAATACAATACTAATGGACTTAAGTTTTGTCCAACCCATGTATTTGCCCACACAAAAATACTTACAATACACAAAATTACTTACAGGCAACTTCACTTTACTAGTAAAGTGTGGTAAAAGGGCAATTTAAGACAAAAAGAAGAAGAAGAAGAAGGGTTAAATAAAAAAGTTCTAAATGAAACAAAAGGAAATGTTGTGGCTGTTTTTTCAATGAGAATGTAGCTTCTTTACCAACCTTTTTTTTTATGGAAGAAGAGATTTTTTTTTTCATTTAATAGCATGATAATAAAAGGAATCAACATGCATAAAAAGGCATTTTGTAACCCGGTGGAACTGTTGGCCTCAGTTGGAGTTAATCACTTGTTTATGTCACATATATTACTATCAATTTAGAACCCTACAATGCAACCAAGGAAAGTGGGCTAATATCATCCAATTTTTGAAAGGAAGAGAAGACCATTCAATGTGGGCTTCGAAAAGAATGGTCAAAACAATGTATTTGATGAATGATTCACAATCATAATGGTCGAGAGATTAAAAAAATTGAGAGATTCGCAATGATTGCATCAATCAAACAACTAGCAATGCCCGTCTAAGCTACATTTTTTATGCTTTTTTTTAATACCTGCTTTCAAATTGATGTCTAATCAGCAGTTCCCCCTCGTATAAGTCAATGTTTTTAGCTAGACTTTATAAATACCTACATTAGGAAAATAGTTATTTTATTTATTTATTTATTTATTTTTTACAGTTAATATCTAATTTCATCATTAGCAGCCCTCACCAAAGAAAACTAGAGGCATTAATATTTAACATGCGCCTGTCTCTGTTGGAAAAGCGACGACAACGGAAACAACCCGCGATCAACGGATCTACCCATGATGAACACACAGCAATCACACCATCAAGCAATCACACACATGACACAGTAGTTTTACGTGGTTCGGCAATCTTGCCTACGTCCACGGGAGGAGAGAACTCATCTACCCCATCTCAATCCCCTCAGGATCTAGGGTTACAGTACATCAATATATAGTTCCCGCTTTCTTGGCCACCAAGAAAGCCCATACATAATGTCTAAAATACCCCTAACCCTGAGTCTCGGTTCTGGCTAAACCAGACGACCGATCCGGCTAAACCGGAATACAAGACAAAACCCAACAATCTCCACCTTGGCTTGGATTCCGCAAATCCTCAGAGCCACCTTGAGATACCCGGTAATGTCTTCATGCACCTTGTTAAAGGTATGCCTTCGCACACGCTACAACCTAGCGTGGCCATAGTTGCCTCCTTTGACCTCAACACCACTGTCTTGAATCTCCGAAGCGCTCTTCATTTGTTGCCACATGCATGCATCCTTGCAACACAATGAACCTAACTTCCGTCCGTCAAGACAAAACTGAAGACCTCCCCGAATCCGGATCTCACTGGTACCTTGTGAATCCTTCCTTCTGTCTCCATCCCGGTGTTCTTTCCATCAAACCTGTAACTGTCTTGTTATAGTCTGTTCTGGTGAGTTGGGCACAGTACATGTGGGTTAAGTATGACCCGATGCTTAAACTGGCTTACTCCGACCTGAACAAAACTACCTTTTCTTCCCTGAGAAAATCATCTCCGTTCAGGGCTTCCTGGATTTCCACTAGATGATATCATTGAAGATCCATCAATCCATCTTCCAATGATCCGTCGCATCTAACTCCACCTGAACCACAGATTTCCTCCCCTGTTATTTGATGTCTTCTTCACTGCTCCACCTGAAAAAGCATACCCTATCAACCTGTAGAGATTTCTGACCATCTCACCCTCCATGATGACCAATGTTCCCTTTTCCACCTTCGTAACTCTACCCGCTACAGTGCACTTGCAGCCTTTGAAGTATAAGGCACACAAAGAAATCCAATTCTTCGTAATCCCGGAACATATATCACAACCGTTAGGGTTTGAATAACATCATTATACATCTGGATTTCTACCGTTCTTATCTCAAATGCTCATCAGTTGCATTATCCCCCCATAAGAACCAATCCATCATCCATGATAGTTATTTGCATCAAACTAATCTCTACGCGAACATATAATAGAAAGAATCTGAATCCCAATACCATGAATCAACAACCGGATCCATACCTGTAGCGACCAAAACTGATTCCCTGTCAACCGAATCCGAGCTTTGTTGCACACTACCTCCTTCTGATTCTGATTCCTTTTGCTTTTTCTTTCACTTTGGCATGTCGCTCCTTTTCAATCCCTTCGACGCGGATCTGAGCTTTCATCAAACTTCTGGAGCAATCTACCATTATTGACATCAAGTAACACTTTTCAATCATTGCTGTGTCATGGAGTCTAACACTCTATCCTGCCAATCCCTGAAGTCATTTCTCCATCAAACACTTCAATCTGGCCCGTGATGCTTGAATCCATTGCTATCATCGTGAATCTGTCAGTTTCTACAATCTCCTAATTTTCTGCACATCAAACTGCCAATATCTTTTATCTGCCTCGTAGATCTCGTCACCGTGAGCATGCTGGAAGAAACGGATCTGAAATCCGACTCCGGATAGCTTTTATATCTCAGAAACAAGTTTTTACACTCCAATTGGTCAAACATCCATGTTGACCATTGACCAGCCCATCTTCTTCCACAAACGCGTAGATCTCCTTACAACGAGTCCGTCGGCTCAAACGGATCCCCGATCGGACATCGGACGATCAAGATATCGCAGAAACAATTTCAGCTGTTGAACTGGTCAAACCATCCTGTTGACCGTGCTGACGTCACGGCTTGCCGGCAAACTGGGCTTCTGAAACGAATCCGGGTCGGGTTCACCTGACCCGGAACTGAACTGAGCTGAATCTGTTCTCTGGGCTTTTTCTGCGAGCGGGTTGGGTCGAACTGACTTGAGCCGGCCCGCGACCTGGAATCTGACTGGCTGGGCTTCTGCAAAACCGGGTTCGGGTCCGACCTGACCCGGAACAGAACTGCTCTGATGTCGCTGGGCTTCTAGTACACGGACCAGGTCCAACCGACCCGACCTGGTCTGCACTCGTACTGCTGGACTGGGCTGCCCCACGGGTTGGGTCTGACCCAACCTGAAAACCCCGACCGACTCGCCCCTTGACGCTTGACTGGGTTTTCTTCACGGCAGGTCAGGTCAAACTGACCCGACCCAAACCCCAAAAAAACCCAGAACAGATCGTCTTCAACCTCGCGGATTCTCTGTTCTGCAACAGAACAGTCTGAGATTCTCCTTCGGCCACGGCTTGGCTGGTCCCGCTGGCTGGCGGCTGGTCTGGTGACGGCGATGGAGCGACGATCTGAGCGACGGCGACAGGCGATGATCGGCTTCCCGTGATTGGCGGCGACGATGACAGATTTCGACAATCTCTTTTTCTAACAAACAGAGGTCCAAGGAAACCGCCCTTGTCTTCTCAGGCACCGGCAAAACCCTAACCTGAGTCCGGATTGCCAGTCCGTGCAGCGACAACTCCCTTTTTCCACAGTGAAGGACGGCGTGACAGTAACAGCACAAGCACCCACCAGCGTGGGCCCACCTCTGATTTCCACCGATCAGAGCCCTATTTTTTTTTCTGCAACAAAGAAGCCGTGGATCCTCTTCTACTGAGATAGATCCGATCCGTCAATCGCAATGCTCAACCAATCTCCACCTGGCTCTGATACCACTTGTTGGAAAAGCGGCGACAACGGAAACAACCCGCGATCAACGGATCTACCCACGATGAACACACAGCAATCACACCATCAAGCAATCACACACATGACACAGCAGTTTTACGTGGTTCGGCAATCTTGCCTATGTCCATGGGAGGAGAGAACTCATCTACTATGATCCCATCTCAATCCCCTCAGGATCTAGGGTTATAGTACATCAATATATAGTTCCCGCTTTCTTGGCCACCAAGAAAGCCCATACATAATGTCTAAAATACCCCTAACCCTGAGTCTCGGTTCTGGCTAAACCAGACGACCGATCCGGCTAAACCGGAATACAAGATAAAACCCAACAGTCTCAACCCCAATAAAGGTAGAATGTTGCCGCTACACAACAATTGACCATAAACTTGCCACACCAAATTTCAAATCTAAATTAATGTGTTTTACCAAGTAAAAAAGGTAAAAACAAAGAACAAAGAAGTCTACATTGATGGGAACTGGCATTGTTAGAAAAAAGTAATACAGTCAATGATGATTATCATCATTGTTTATTATATTTAGAATGTCATTATAATTTTAAAATCATACATCCATACTAAAACCCTTGAATGAAAAGACCCTTCACTGGCTTAACTTCAAATGATGTCTACACCTTGCTAATATTTTAGCAGGGACCCTTTGATTGCTTCCTTAAAACAAAATTAAGACAGGAACGTGGAATAATACTAATGATAAAGTGCTTGTAGTCCATCATTTCTTCCAATAAACATCACAACATTGGTGTGTCCTAACAATGACAAAAAATCACACCTGGTACTTTGTTAGGAATTGGGTCACTATAATATCATTATCTGATTGGAATCAATTCAATGGATGCCTGTAGGGCATGTCCTCTACCTTACTTACCTACATCTACAAAAAAGGAGAGGTAAAAAAAAAAAAAATGTTTTGCAGATGAGATGTCACTGGTTTGGCTTGCTGGTGGTTGATTGGTTTGGCTTGCTGGTGGTTGATTCTTTCCTTGCCTAGTTGCCTGTGAAAGAAAGGGAAATTTTTCATGAAGTTTCAAACACTCCAATCAAGTGGTAGAAATGGGTACCACAAAATCTTAAGGACCCACATTCAAAAAATTGAGCATGGTCCAATACCTGAAGTAGTTTCTTATTCAAGTCAGAGTTTGGGCTGGAAGATTTTGCACTTGACAACCCAAATATCCCACGCCACAGCCATTTATCAAGTAGTATACATGTAATAAGGTCACAATTTGCAAAGAAGTAAGTACCTCTCACAGACTGCTTGGGTGGTAAAATTCTAAGCTCTTTTTGAGACCCACTTGTACATCCGCATGCATAGTAATATAGTAAAACGATCTTATTTTAGTCACGATTTTAGGTAAAAATCATCTGTTAGATCATTATAACCATTGATTTAGGGACTTTATAGTTCAATAATTTTTTAATTTACACTTTTAATTAAATTTTATTCAGTGGCAAGCATAATTCATGTTAGATTCAAATTCGGGTGAGTGTCAATTTATGAGAAGTTAGTATAAGTCAATTTATGAGAAGTTACGACAGACCATCAAAGCGAAGTTTAAAGAAATCCATATGAAAGTAAGGTTAAGCCCAGGGATTTTTACATTTTGCATTAACTTTTGTGCGATTGGGGTTTCTCTCAAAGGAGCGTTTTCATGTGGTTGGGAACATACTTTAGAATAATCACACCCGTGCACTAGACGCATGCTCCGCAAACGCAAAAGGTTTCCAGCCGTTCATTTGGTAGGCCCCACACATTACTAGACAATTCTCCCTTTATTAAAATAAAGTTCTAACCCGTCTATCTTTTGGGTCCCATATTGAACTCAACCTATCCCCCAATCATCTTCTTCATTACCATACTTTTTTTTTGTAATCATGTCATTTTCAACCTCACTATTAAGCGGGTCAGCACCAGATAGAGAACTTCTAACTCACTACCTGAATTACAAAATGGGTTAGGGCTGACCATTTTATTTTTGAGTAAACTTTATATTGAAATTTTCAATTCGTGTAATAAGTCAATTAAATTATTTTAGAATTGGACATGCACATTGCACTTACATTGATTTGGACCCAAACAACTTGATTGATTGCTATTTACCAACTTAAAAACTAGAGAGAATTCGAAAAATATAGTGGTGTTGATCAAATAAGTTAGTCTTTAGATTGAGCCCATTCATGAAGAACCATGCAGTGTTTTTCCTTTTTTAATAATAATGAACTTGCCATAACTCTTGTAGGTGATCATAATTGATAAAAACCTAGCATTTTGTATCGGGTAAGGCTTTAGAGTTTATATGTTTCAAAACAAGACTTTATTTCATTGTTGGACTTTCTAACCACTCCAACAAATCAATTGGTGTGGATAGTAGAGATACAATCACTGATTCCAAGGCCACTGCTCAGAGTAAAAAAGGGATGGGCCACCTGATAAACGGTTGTGATCACAATGTAGGGTTGCGGACACCACTAACGATGCTCCCGCGGTACGCTATGGTGTTCCACGTCAGCAAATGCAGTATTCAGGGGAAGCGAGTTCATGATTCATGTCCAACTTTTACCAATCGGTGGGTGTGCGTGAGTTTGTAGATTTCTTCAACTTTTCGCTTTCTCTTCCGAAATTTCGTTTGTCGCAATGAACCGGTTTTTTCTCCGTTTTGACCACACCAAAGCTAATGTGGTTTTGCTGATGGACAATCAAAGCCGTCCATCAGGTGGGCCTTACTGGATTTTCATTTTTCATTATTTTAGTTAAATTGCACTGAATAAAGCTAGATGAGTTGAACATGTTTTACCATCTTCCCCATGCGTTTGAAAGTCTGACCTAATCTGTCATTCATTTGAAAAAAAATAAAATAACAAAATCGAATATAGGGTCCACTAAATGAATGGTTGAAATTGTACATGGGTGCATCTTGATTGGTTTAAGATGGTTTTTCAATAGAGAAAATAAAATGCTGTCAAGGCGGTAGCTTAGTTAGTTTGAGCTTTGGGTTTGCTGTCCAAGGTCTCGAGTTCGACCCCTGTCAAGGTCCAAAGGTCCGACTGGTTAGGGATATTCTGAATCATAAAAAAAAGAGAGAAAATAAAATGATAGTTGGACCACACGTGAATTGCGAGGGCCACCAAGAAAAAGGTAATGGTTATAGTAGGGCCACTTGATTTGAACACTTATCAAATACATCTATTTCTTTTTTATTTTGTTAAATTAATTAGACCAAACCAGAAATTAAAAAATAATATTAGTTGTATTTTGGGACTATTAATATCCTAAACTCTAATTATTGATCCACAAGAATATACTTTTATAATTTTTATCCAAAATTTTGAAATTTCTAGAAAACTCATGAAAAGAGTTTTTGGCAAGGTTGATTTTTTTTTTATTATTATTGTACCCTAGATATGTGGAGGGTCAATATAGTGAGAGATTTCTATGGTTAGAAGAAATTTTGTAAAATTAACATGATTACTTATCATTCATCTTTTATTTTATTTTTTAATTGCTTTCTTCTACAACATCAACATCTTGTACAATTTTTTAAAAACTTGTTCATCCCCATTGTTTTGAATTTTTTAATTGATGTGCCAAGTGAGAAAGACACATGAGATAATGCTTTGTTGATGGTGGTGATGTTGAAGATGAAAAAAATATTACTCTATGTTTTGAGCTTTTGGACCATAGAATATCATCCGATATCATGAGGTTGAGTGAAATTGTATCGCTACTGTACAAACAACTCTGCAAAAAATATTTAAAATATCTTATCACTAATAAGGAGTAAATGTGATGTTTAAGGGCACCCGTGCTCTAAAAATCTCTCATTGTGAACCTGATTGGCCTTAGTAATGTGGGCCCAACATCTCTGTATAAAAATTGTAAAAAGCCGGAGAGAGTGCCCGTTGGATGAATCGATTTTTCTCATTCATCAGCCACTCTTACCGTAACTTTTTTTTTCTACCGTTGGCTTCTGGGTCACTTGATGGAATCACTGTGGCACCCACCAATCTGTACTTTTTTTCTTTTGGCTTTAACGTGGGCCCCCTGTTGGCGGGACCCACAGCGACGTCACACTTCACACACTATCTGCCACTCGCTCTGAATATAAAGACGTTAGTTTTCGGGCCGTTGTCACATGTTCCATTTGCCCCCTTGTCCTCCTACTACTTCATCTTCTTCTTCTTCTTCTTCTCGCTCTCTCTCTCTCTCTCTCTCTCTCTCTCTCTCTCTCTCTCTAATTGTATTCCTTGTGAAATCTCTGCAACAATGCTTTGTAGCAGGTCATTGATATGCTTGTTTATTGGAAAAGACGTGAAGAAATTTCTCAAGCGCAGGGACAGTGATGCTGGTGAAAGAGGTTCTCTTTCTTTATCTCTCTGTTCCTGGGCGTTTCTGTTTCTGGGTTACTCATGAATTTTGATTTTCAGGGTGGATTGATGCTAACTTATGGGATCTTTGACTAAGTTTCTGAAATGGGCTATTTTAGTATTGAGGAGAAATGCCATTTGCTTTAGTTTGAATAATGTTGTTGTTATAGACACTTTAGATTTTAAGATTTTGGAAGATCTGGCTTTCCTTTGTAATATTTTCTACTTCTCTTTTGTTTCTGATTTATGGGGATTTTTTTAAGTTGTCTTTTGTTCCTTTCTCTTCAAAAATTGTAGTTTTTAGCTTCTTTTGTTTTTGGTTGGGTGGGGGTGTGGAGGATTAGGAATAGGAGGAAATGAAGGCCTTTGGAAAAGAGTGAGGTCAATGTAATGGAAATGAGTTATTGTTACATTGCAGGGATGAATTTGGACTCTGTTTGGATGTACCCAACAAATTGCAGGTTACTCTGTGATCCATGGCATCGTCTACTTAACTCAAAATTGGTTGTTTCTAACTATAAAAAGTCAATCCGGGTGAAAGAACATTCAATCGTGAAGTATTCAGGACGCCCAGTAGGCCTCATGTAGATATGAGTGAGAACATGGGGCTCTGTTTTTAGTCTCTCTAACTTATAGGAAAGCAGTGAAAGGAAGACAGAACTGGAACAAAGCTAGTGAGATACTCAGATCTAAGGCTGCTTATCTGTTCTTTTTTACTTTTGTGTCCTTTACAATTGAGATATAGAATCCAAATAAAAAGAAAATCTCCTTTTTCACTTTTTCTCTCAGAATTGTCAGAGGATGGATTTTGTATTTCATTTTATGGTATAGCTATGAAGAATTTTTAGTTGGCAGTATGGGATGGTGAGGCTTCGATGATGATAGACAGTGATGATGATTCGATTTTTAAGACTTGATGATGTAAATATGTATATTTCATTGTCAGGTCATGACTTTTTTTTTCATTACATTTGAGAGGAACAATGAGGAAAACAATCTGCTCTCTCATTGTTTTTTTAATTTTCTTATTTCATATTTCATTCTTCAGAGTTTTTGAAACTTAGAAGTAGACTCGAGTTGAGTAAAGGCACCAGAATTAGTTCTTTGTCTTCGTCATCATAGTCATCGAAGTCTTATTGCATCTATTCGGTGTAGGCCTTATGAGGTTTGAGATATTTAGTATCCAATCAAGTGCTTTAGCATTTATCAAAGATTTTTGAGAAAGGGATGTTGTTATTTTCCCCCTCTTTTGTTTATAGGTTTGGAAGGTTAATTTGATCCAAAACCTTGGCCAAATTGAGTCGAATCACCTATTTTTGATGACCATGTTGAGTTTTATGTGGAAAAGAAAAAAGACACAAGCAGTGTACGTATAGAAGTGCAAGAAGGGTTAATACTAATTCCTAGTTTTTCTTTCCTGAGTTCAGCTAAAGCTCTAGATGACCTGCGAGCTTCTCTGTTTAGTGAGTTGCACTCATCTGAAGGAGCAAAGCGTCTGCAGCAACGAATATGTGGTCCAACAGTTGCACTTTCTTTCAATTTCATGGTTTCTGTTGGCATTATAATGATGAACAAATTGGTGCGCTTACATCTGCTTCTCTTTTCATCTGAGTCTATAATCGTTTATTCCTGTAATGATCAGTTAATAGATTATAATCGGATTTTTCTCTCTATCATTTTAGGTACTTGGGAAAGTTGGATTCAATTATCCGATCTTTCTCACATTCATTCATTATGTTTTGAGCTGGTTCCTAATGGCTATTCTCAACGTGTTTTCGCTTCTACCTGCTTCTCCTTCAACAAAATCGACCCCAGCTTCTTCTCTGCTAGCCCTTGGCATTGTCATGTCTCTTTCCAATGGCCTTGCCAATGTCAGCTTGAAGTATAACAGGTGAAGTATGCCTTTACTGTCTGCTAAAGATACTTACAAGAAGACAGTTGAAGAGGATCTCCATAGCACATAGCTACACGTTATGATCTGGGTCACTCATCAGGAAGGACCAATCAGAACATCTCCTTGGCCATAATTTGGCTGGTCAGTCATTGAGAAGTCCATATGTAAATTGAACATGGACCAGTGACTATTTTTTACTTTTTGACTAGTTTAATTCTTTAGCCTAGCATGTTATCCACTTATCCCCTGCTCCCCTGCAACAAGTAGCCTCATAGTCATCTCCACATGAACATCATTTTCATTTCTACAACATCTTATGACCCAGAAATTCTCTATTTTCAGTGTGGGGTTTTATCAGATGGCTAAGATTGCTGTGACCCCGACAATCGTTCTTGCGGAGTTTGTGTTCTTCAGCAAAAGGGTTACTAACCAGAAGGTAACTATTCTTTAATGTGTCAGTTTTAAGTGAATGGGATGAAGTGAGAGTTCAATTTTCCTTTGAATTGTCATGATGACAAGACCTTGTCACTGAATGTGCAGGTATTTGCGCTTGCTATAGTATCTATCGGTGTTGCCATTGCTACCGTTACAGATCTTCAATTTAACCTTTTTGGTGCTTGTATGGCTTTAGCATGGATAGTACCTAGTGCAATTAATAAAATTCTCTGGTCCAACCTACAGCAACAGGATAACTGGACTGCAATAGCGTATGTTGTCATTTCTACGTAACTTAAAATTCCCACGACACAACATGATTTGCTAATGTTTTGCGATGAAACAGGTTGATGTGGAAGACTACACCAATCACTCTGTTGTTTTTGTTGGCTTTGATGCCTTGGCTTGATCCCCCAGGCATTCTCTCCTTCAAATGGGACTTTAACAACTCAGCAGCTATTTTCTCGTCTGCAGCCCTTGGCTTCCTACTTCAGTGGTCTGGTGCTTTAGCACTTGGGTAAGATTCGCCTATTACAAAGTTCAAGAATTTGTTTCAGAAGCACCCCAAGTAACAACTGATTGGAGTACTTGGCAGAAGCTGCTTCAGTGTTTGGACAGAGAAATGGTTAACCATTTCATGCTGAAAATATTCATATCAAGTGTGAATCTGGAATTATACTCAATGCCTACTCATATCTTGGCTCTGATGAGATTTTTGGTAAATCTACTGCAGTGCAACCTCTGCAACAACTCATGTCGTTTTGGGGCAGTTCAAAACATGTGTCATCCTTCTTGGAGGCTTCCTTCTTTTCCATTCCAATCCAGGCATAACTAGTATTTGTGGTGCTATCACGGCTCTGGCTGCCATGTCTGTGTATACATATCTTAATTTGCTTGATTCCCGTCAGCAAGCAACCAAGGGATCTCCTCGACATCCTCAAGCAATGAAGACTTCTCAAAATTCATCTGTTCCCTCAACAAAGACCAAATTGAGCAAAGAAAATGGCGAGGCCCACAGTGGAGATGGCAGTGAAGAATCCGTCTAAGGGAATATATTTGGCACACGAAATATATCATTGTCTAGTTCTATGGGTCTTTTACAACTAAATACATGTTGAGATATAAAAAAAGCCATTATGCGCAGTAAGATGCACAGCAAATCGCAATTGGTTTCACAGTTTTTTGGCTAGCATG
This sequence comes from Sextonia rubra, assembly GCA_037013555.1. Lineage (NCBI taxonomy): Eukaryota > Viridiplantae > Streptophyta > Magnoliopsida > Laurales > Lauraceae > Sextonia > Sextonia rubra. Next base: position 4,072,806 of record JASUAD010000027.1, read on the forward strand.
GGTGGTGATCAATTCAGCTATGCCTGTTAAGTATACTGCTTTTCCCTGTTTTCAACCCCTAGCGCACAGCTGAACGAACAACCTTTTCCATGCTGGTCAAGACATGAACTTATTGTGGTTTGAGGTTCATCCAATTTTACCCGAGTTACATAAATGAAACTAGTGACTGATTCTCTTTTCGGTTTCTTTGAGATGCTTGGGAGATGCTGGCACTAGATACTGTTGTCAGATAGGAGTGATTATACATGTAAAGCCTTTGTCTTTTAACTCTTCGGTCATCAAATGTCTCATCCTCTTTGGACTTCAATTACTATATAATTTGATCTTGGGCCATTTTGATGTATGAACTCATCATCCACTCTGATTCTTTTATTTTGCATTGCTATTTCCATCCATTTTGTCAATTTAGGACCTCTTTTAATTTAGCCCAGATTTGACTTTGTTTGGTTACATAATTGCAATTGTTCATTGAGGATTTTGTTATCAGGATGGTCGTATTTGTCCTCCATCCTTCTGTCTCGGGAAAACCCCAAGGAGACCTGAATTTTGTATCATGCCAATAGCCACATAGTAATGTCTTATATATAACCTCGATGGCTTCATTTGAAACGAGTACACTTGCGCGGCAAGAGGATCTTCATGTTCTAGAAATTGTTCTGCCACTTGTTCTACATCAGTTTAAGAACACCCACAGCCTTGTTAAGTTGTAACTCGCATCCTCAATCTGTTGAGATGATGCTTGTGGGGGGCCTTCAAGTTAACGTTATCATATGTGATTTTTTGTTGACTATCTGAGATGGCAATTCAGCCGTTAAACCAAATGTCATATGCTAAAGCTTGGTTGTCTAACAATATTAACTACCAGCTTTAGTCAAGCAATTTTTACTGCCTCCAAACATTTATGATGGATTGTTTCAGGAGCAGGATGCACATTTCAAAGAATGGTGGGCCTTGCCTATGGGTCTTTCCCAAATATGCTTTCTTTTAGATGAGTTTGGATCAACACAAGGACAGAGGCCCGATTGTCAATAGGCCAAGGTCTTGGCCTGGCCTACTAGACAGATAATTATTACACAGTTTGCTTTAAGATTTAGCTTTCTTTTGTTGGTTGTTCTGTAATTGTTCTTTCCCTTTTTTTTCAAGCATTTGTTTTAATCAGTGCAATTTCGCTGATTTCTCTTCTTTTTTCAAGCAATTGTTACGATCAGTGCTATTTTGCTCCTTGGCTGGTGGCCAACTCATTCCTTTTTCGTACTCACAGTGGCATCAACCATGAATATGACTTTCTGCCTTTTACTCTAAGACTAGATTTTGGGTTCTCAATCGCCATTGATTTTATGAGAATTCACGTTTGGGTTGTGACAAAGTTTTACGCTGGCTGTCACCTATCTAACGCAACCCTCCTCCTTTACCCACGCTGGGGACCAGTTTGAAAAAGTTTGGATGTTGAGGTAGGTCAGTAATGGCACCGGTGAAAAAAAGTTTTGATATATAGGTGAATGGCCCATCAAGAGGTATGGACAGGCCGAGGAAAACATGGATGGAAATCATTAATTCAGATTTGAAAAAGTTTAACTTATCGAAAGATTTAGCTCAAAATAGAACGGAATGGAAAAACATAATTCATATAACTGACCCTAACATGGTTGGAATAAGGCTTTGATGATTATGATGATGAATCACCATTGATTTTCAGCTTGTTTTGTTCTTAAGACTTCCTAGAGGGGTTCTTGATACTAGAGGTGCTGATGTGATGATTCCAGTGTGATTGAAATGTGTAACAAGAATCTTTTGTATTAGGTGATCTTCAGATTAAGCATGGAGTGGGGAGAAAAAAACAAATTATCTAAACCCCTATCTGGATAACTTACTATCTGGGTGCAATCCGCACTGGCCGAGCCTGACCAAGCCCAAGACCGTCCTACATTGCATCTGGGTTAAGCCCAAGCCTGAGTGGCCAAAGCTGGGCTCGAGATTGAATTTTCAAAACTTGAGCATGAGGCTAATCCCCACAGCGAATTATAAGTACTAACATATGTAGAACTTTATCCAATAGAAAAAAAAAGGGAAATATGTGTAATGTAGTATTCTATAGTGTCAGCATTGCATGATATGCAATTTCTTTTGAGATTGATGTGGTGGGCCAGCACCATCAGTATTACCATCATGATATTAACCCTAAAAATATGTCCCAGAAGGTGATAAGGGTCTAAGAAACAACATCTACCGAAGCCGAAGGCGTAAAATAGTAAAATTTTAGGACCAAAATGTAAAAATTTTAATGTTGAGAGTGGGATTTGAACCCACGCCCTTTCGGACCAGAACCTTAATCTGGCGCCTTAGACCAACTCGGCCATCTCAACATGCGGTCAGCTTCTCGAAAATCTCTTATAAATAGATTTATACTGAGCAGTAGATATCCTACACAATAAGCCATGTCGTCTCAGCCACTGGATATCTTTCCGTACATTGATTTCATTACCCACGTCCAAATAGGGACACAAGGATCAGAAAATTACCCAATTGCAACCGGAGAACCCGACATGAAAATTCAAGAGATATCTTTTTAGGCCCGAAAGTGTTCAATTGAGTCCATATCTGATTCCCAGAACACTTCAACGGGTTCAAAGGTGATTTATGTTTTCGGCATTGCCCTACTATTGTACCTGGTTGACAATCAGAAGGTTTGGGTTCAATGTAATAGACCTGTTTGGATATTGAGTTTCATTGTGGTCTCTAAAACTTAATTGCATTCAGATCTGTGAACCCATCCGAACCAGAAACTTCCCTCTGGTCCAACAGGTAATCTCCAAACTGGCTGCCTATTTGAAATTTTTATACTAACAAAATTAAAGAGCTGCAAGTCATGACTCAAGGAATAGATTCTGGCTAGACGGTTAACATTTATCCAGATGGCTCTTAAAGCAAGGGGGACCACCGAATGATATAACCCTGGATAGATGGAGCATGTAGCTATTCCTTTTGGATTAATCCATCTTAATTTTTATCTTCAATGGGTGTCACAGCATTAGTCCAGATGAAAAGGCGCATACTGTCAAATGGGCACCAGATCAACAAAGCCATCATTTCAAGAAGGAACTGCATAGGACTAAGCTCAATCTAAGAAATATTCAATCTTAAATCAATTTCCAAACAATTTGGGGCCCTTTCACATTGGTCTTTACCATAGAAAATTACCAATGTGGGAACCTATGATCATTTGGTTAAGAATACATAGTTAACAGTACAGGGGAAAGGAAAAACAAAAAAGTCTCAAGCTGATACCCACCATGTTCCATTCACAATCTCTATTAGTACAAAGAAAATCATTCATCTCTAATGGAAGTGCACAGGATATTGCAGTGCACACTTCCCCTTCTTTCTCAAAAGTTGATCAATGGAAAGAATCATACATTACAGCCCTGCAGTTTTATTCAGGCAAGCCATTTTCATTCTGCTTATTAAGACAACTAGATTAATACCCAAAACCAAAACCAATTGATCTCTGCTGCTGTGCAAGGATGACGAGCACTTCAACAATACCTTAATGTGGTACAATGACATTCATGAACTTTCTCTTAGCAAATGCCAACCACCATTTATTTGGAGTACCATTTGGTCTGTAAGCATGACTTAACAGTCTCCCGCTCGTTTCTTCCCTTATCTGCTTCAGATAGTTCCTGAATAACTCTGAAGAGACACGAGTAAATGTAAGATCTCATATCTTGAAATTCCACAATTATCTATAAATTTGACATAAGCCAAGACCAAAGTAACAATTTATGTCCTTTACCAAAACAAAGAAGTAACAAGTTATGTATAAAATTGATCCAGTTACAGAACAAGACAGATCCAGCGTGTTCCACGAAGCAACTACAAAAAAGTAAATAAATAGATAAATAAAAAATAAAAAACAAAGAGCAACATATGTCCTTGCATAGTAATGCCACTCTGACTTGTTATTTCATCATACTTTCAAATACTTTCAGCCCATCAATCCCCTGTTTTAAATTTTTTTTTTTTCACATTAAAACCTTCCAACCAAATTTTATGCCAAGTCCAATAGATGAATGGTCCAAATGATTGAGAGTTTGTACCAATCCAAGGCTATGTCAACTAAGCTCCTAGAAAGTAACCATGGCAACCAATCATCCAGCACCTAAGCCCAACAGTCTCAGTGTAAAATGCATGTGGCTGTTAGGATTCTCCGATGTTACATTTACCAAGGATGCCCATGAAGCACATTTGCATATTCTACTGAATTCCTAAGAGTAACAGATAAGGCATGTTTACCTACGGAAGGGGTGATGAAGAGTTAAAGGGCAGGTGAGGTAGAGTTGCAGTGGGGTAAATCAAATTCTTATGATTTAATTTCATAGGGTAAAGGGTGGTGGCCCTTTTTGATGGAATCACACTGCCCATTAAATCCTAGTTATTCAACATGAGTTAGGCAAACAGGTCATTTATTAAATTTCTACCAGGCTACTGGGAATTTGTTGGGGAGCTTTTACAAAGGAGTGAAGAGTGAAGAATCACAGTCGAGATCTGCAGGGAACTAATAAGGTTCTAGAATCTAATTTCATAGCATGAAGAATGGGGAAAATGGGAATCATTCTTGTCTAGAGGAAGGTATTTTGATGGTCCCTCAAAGATCTCCAACCATGATCTGTCATCCTTAATCCCTTACTTAAAACCTTAGGAACTTGGGAGTTATACGCTAAAGATGGGAGGTCAATAAGTTGGCAGCAACAATGGCCATGGCAGTCTAACCATCATCGATGCTTTATCCCATCAATGGTTAGCTTCGTGAATTGTGCTTTACCACTCAATCTTATTTTCAAGCCATGTTCCTCTAAAATTTATGATTATTGTATCTTTCCTCACTACTTCATTCCAGTCCTTCCATAGTCTCTTCCTCGCACTAGTTCCTTGATAACCCTAATTATGGGATTGTTTTTCATCTCCTACTTGTGCACCCAGATCATCTTACAAAAAAAATTATTTGATTTTCATATCTATTGGAGTTACTTAAGGGTTTTCTCTAATGCACTTATCCTCAATTCTATCCTATCTTGTACATCCACATCTATCTTGGCAAACTCATCTCAATCCTATCTACATTAGCTTCTTTCCATTTTATGTTGTATAAGATTTAGCTCCATCTTACAAAGCATGTCTGACCCCAATCTTATAAAAGTATCATTTTTATCAGTGACACTAAGACGATTGTACGACACTCCACTAGCTTGTGTCCAACTTGCTGACCCTACTGTCTCCGGCAGTTGCTCAAATGGTTAGGGATGTATGGTGGGGGGCATGGGTGCATGAGTTTTATTAATGCAATTGGGCCGGCCTATTTGGGTTTGTGTCAAGTTGGGCACGTTTAATTATCTGAGTCATCAATGTATATGATCTACACTGGATGAGAGTATAAGATCCCTAAATCAAGGGGTTCATACCTGCAAGATCTTGTATACAAGAAAAGCAAAATAATATAAAGAGGGGGGGTTCAACTTCGACTACAATGGTCGACACACAATTGGGGAGGCAGAATTTCTTTTCTTGTTATTCTATTTCGATATCCAGCAATGGTTGAGTACTCAACCATTGTAGTCGAACCCCCTCGACAACTTCCCCACCTTGCTCATGTCTGTTGTCCAGCAAAATCATTTCGTCTTGTTAATAGTTGCCCCTAGATAACAAAATCGACCCAAAATCGACCCAGTGGCACCAAATTATTATGAAATTTAACCAATTCATCTTCTAACTGGGCAGTTACTTATTGCTTGGATGAAGAGTACCACATCTAAAATTAAGATACAGGAACTTCATGTTTATTATGTAGTTAAATTGACCATGACAACGCAAATAAATAGATGGACGCTTGTGGTCCTATCTAACTCCAATGGGGAACACAGTAGTCTCCTTATAGACGGCTTTTGCACTTGTTGCTACCTTTTCATATCTTGTATAATTTCAACATGACAATTAGAAACACATGTTTTCTTCCATGCCCATCAAAATTAATGCATTGGCACCCTATCATAGGCCTTCTCTAAATCAATAAAACCATTGTTCCTTTTTTCTCTTTGAACTTTTCTCTGAGTCATCTTAAGCAAGTACACACATGCAAACTAACTTGTACACTTGCAATGACACACACACATGCATGCACACAAACAATCACATGCACATGCACATGCACATGCACATGCACATGGACACTGATGCAGGACAGACCCATGGTCCCCTGTGGGTCGACCCGTCTTTGGGCCTAGCCCACCTATCCTAGTTTATTTAGGGTTTTATTTGCTTTAAGTTATTTTAATAAGATGTTTAAATGATGTTTTAATCTCAACCATCAATGTGATTGGATGGTCTAGATTAGTCTTAGGGTTAGTCTTTTATCTATTTAAGCATTGTAAAGCCATTTTGGCTCAGTAGTTATGAATGATTAATGAAAAGTTTTGGGATTTTCCCCAAGTTTCTTCGAGTTCTCCTCGAAATCTCTAACGCCTCCTGCGAGTGGAGTTTGGTGAGAGCCCAATTTCTAATACCTCCTGTGATTGGAGTTTGGTGAGAGCCCAATTTCCCTGGATTTCCATTTTCTACCTTGCCCGCCCTACGTCTCTACTCCGTTCCGCATTATTTGGTATCAGAGACGAAGATCGATCCATCCCCGGATTCGAATCTTGGAAGTCATCATTGTTGCCGATTCATCCATCGCCACTATCGTCAATCCCAGATCTGAAGCCTCAACCCCAAACTCCCCAGATCTAATGCCCACTCCATCCGTCCAACACCAAGAGCCACTGAAACCCTTTCGGCGTTTTTCCTAGATCCAAGCATCGAGCGCCAAACCCGTCTCCCACTGCGTCTTGAAATCCCCCATCATGGAAAAACCCCGTGACAACCCTGAGGCCTAGATCTACCAGATCTGAAGCCCCAAAGCGCCATTGATCATCGAAACCCCAGATCTAGCATACATTCCATACCCACCCCGAATCTGAGATCCAAACCACCAATCCCCTTCCCGATTGAAACCCTCATACCAAATCGTCGAACCTCAGGCCCCTTCTGACCACACCTTCATCCTCGTCAAAACCCTAAACCCATCCACTTCTCCAAATCATTGAACCCCCAAACCCTAGTCAAAAGCACGCCAAACCCTTTCGGCGATCTCCCCACCATTCTGATGCTACCATAATCCGTCCCGACCCCAGTCGGACCGGGAAAAAAAAGGAAAAAAAAAAAAAAAGAGGAAGAAAGAAGAGATCAGAGGACGAGCGTACCTGCACCGTCTGCAACTTTCTCCGTCAGCCAGTGGCCTCCCCTTGCAGGCGATCGTCGGCTACATCAGCATCACCGTTCGCCGTGTGCTTCTTCGTCCACCGCCTGCAACAACAACTGAAACATCACAGTCTACCACTTCCACCGCCGTCGCCATCGCCTACCGCATGTCGTCACCCGGGCCATCTCCACATCTCAACTCCATCGCCCATCCCTTTCTTATTGAGAAGAAGCAGTAGTGAGTGAGTCGGTGACTTTCAGAGCTTTTTTTTTTTCCTCTTCTGGCATGAAGATCGAAAACGAAGGTTAGGCATTTGGGTCGGTCGAACCCGACCCGAGTACACCACTTGCACATCAACTAAGCCACTTTGTGGGCTTCGACTTGGGTGAGGCCCAACTTTGACTCACTCACAGTCAATTAAAAAAAAAAAAAAAAAAAGGTAGGCCTGTCAATTTGGGTCCCTTGAAGCATTTGAGCAACACAGTTCAACAATTTGTGACATCAGCAACAAGGTTACACAGTAGGTATTGAGGCAGATCTCATCAATCAAGTGCCCATCGTCAATTCAATTTCAGCCATCTATCTGCACATCACAAGATCTCCTCCATACGGACTCCGATTTCAGATATGTTTGATCCTATGCGCTTGTTTTGAAGAGATCTACACAACAGGTCAGGTTGATTTATTTTTTCAAAAAAAAAAAAAAGTGCATTATTTTAGAAAGTCTTCCATATGGAATCAGAAGAAGAGCTTATGTTCATAATTCACCGTGCTGTGCTTAGAGCGACATATTCACTTACATATGGACAATGGTATGCTGATAATAAAGCCTACTTTGATCAATTTCTAAATTTGAGACAAGGTAAGAAGCTATCAGTTCTTGAATACGGTGATGAATTTTCAAGGCTACAGGCATTGTGTGAACTAGATGAGAGTGATGAACATTATGTTACAATCTTTGTTGAAGGTTTGAGACCAAGCATACAGAAAAATATGCAAAAGGAGTGTAACGATATGTATGAAGCATTTTGGGAAGCGATTCGTGTTGAACGTTTGATAAAACGCTATCGCCTCCGGAAAGCTAAGTTACAAGAGGACAAATCCAAGGTTGTGGAGCCACCTGTAGAGAGTATTCATACTGATATTGAGAAACAAAAGCAAGAAAGAAATGATTCCATGGTCAATTCAGACAATGTTGATCACGCACTGCAGGAGGAACAAGACGAATTCCACAGTGAAGAAAACAACAAAGAGTCTCATCATCTCGTGGATCTGATCATAAGTCCACTTCCTGAAGAGCAAAATACATCATCATTCGAAGAGGTTGTTGTTTTGAAGGTTGCAAATGATGATCAACAAATGACAGCAATAAATAAATTTGAAGCCTTGAATACGGATAGCAATCAACCTGAAGCTCCAATGGATATGACTGTACAATCATATTCAGAAAAGCCTGTCTCCACTGAAGAAAAACCCAGTGTTGAAAAACTTGTGCAACTCATTGATATCCCTTGTGTTGATTTCATCTTTGGGGATAGACTGTTGACAATAGAAAACTATGATCTCCTGCTTCAACGCCAACAATTGCTACATCTAATGGTCAAATCAGACATCAATGTTGAAGTCAAACATCAGCAGAAACCAGCCCTCCAGTCCCTTTCTATCTGGATGAAAAGATTGATTGCAGCTTCCAAAGCATACCAAGAGGTTGAAGATCCAGAAGCACATCGAAGATTTGTCCGCTTGATATTTGACCCTGGAGAACTTCTATTAAAACTCGAGGTCGAGTTTTTCTCCAAGCAGAGGAGAATTGATGCAGGACAGACCCATGGTCCCCTGTGGGTCGACCCGTCTTTGGGCCTAGCCCACCTATCCTAGTTTATTTAGGGTTTTATTTGCTTTAAGTTATTTTAATAAGATGTTTAAATGATGTTTTAATCTCAACCATCAATGTGATTGGATGGTCTAGATTAGTCTTAGGGTTAGTCTTTTATCTATTTAAGCATTGTAAAGCCATTTTGGCTCAGTAGTTATGAATGATTAATGAAAAGTTTTGGGATTTTCCCCAAGTTTCTTCGAGTTCTCCTCGAAATCTCTAACGCCTCCTGCGAGTGGAGTTTGGTGAGAGCCCAATTTCTAATGCCTCCTGTGATTGGAGTTTGGTGAGAGCCCAATTTCCCTGGATTTCCATTTTCTACCTTGCCCGCCCTACGTCTCTACTCCGTTCCGCATTAGACACTCACTCAAACACCTTCTCATCAACATGCTCATGAGCACCCATAAGTGCCCATATGTACATCTCTAAACTCCTTCATACTCACAACCCACTCACCCCAAAATGAGTGGTCATTCATCTCAATTTGACACATGTCTGACCTCTATTCATTATTGGACTGGACCAATGTTTTAAAACTCAGACTCAGCCCCCAACTCGCCTTGGTTGAGTTGAGTTGGATTGAGTCAAATTCCAATTTTACGGGCCTTTGGCATCTCATGGGCAAGTGAGGTTACTTTCTTCAGGCCATCATCTCTCCTGCTCCCTTAACACAATGATAAACCAAAGGAACACACATCTCAAATCTCTCCCCTGTCATTTTCATAAGACAGAAGCCCTCATAAGATAGAAGCCCTAATCTGACTATTGAGAGTCTCACATGCCAGAGCCCAGAGGAGAGATCTCCACTCAGCATCTCTGATGCTTAGTGCCAAGGTAAATTCCCTCTGTCTCCTTCATCTTTTACCACTTTTTAAGGTTTTATAAAGAGAAGAAGAGCCCTCTCTCTGTATCTCTCACTCTCACTCATGCATACAGTGGAATATGGCAGCACAAGAAATAAAAAACAATAGTTAAACAGAATCGGTGGCTGAGTTTTAAAACACTGAACTGGACATTAAAAAAAGTAAAAATTAAAAAAAGATTTGGACAACTTAAATCAACTGGAAAAGAATGTGATACAAAATAAAAAAAAATAACTACTACAAATTTATGAGCAACTATTGGTCTAACATGTTCATGGATGAAACAAAAACCAAGTCAAATATCAGCTACGTGTTACATAAATGCATATATTATTTAGCTTGTTTGATTTCTTTAACGTGTATATATATATGGAAAGACTACTATGCATTCATCCCTCACCTTGTGGTGAGGGGCAATACCCTTTTTAGACCTAACAAGGTCAAAAAGGTGTTAAGAGGGTCATGGTTTTGTCCTCTTTCGCATCATTACTTTCCATATATGGAAGTGTCCCTCACTACAAGTTGAGGGATAGGTGTATAGTAGTTTTGTTCATATACATATATTATATTAGTAATGAGCTACAGGCCCTGTCTTTGAACTGTTTGTGGCCTTTCCCGATACACATTACTAGTGGGTGGTGTTGTGTTACTTGCATATCCATGGTTTTACCAATAATCGACAGCAAGGGGGGTCAGCGGGTTCCTCGTCATTAATATAATATATATATATATAAATACAGGGCTTTGTTTTTGTGAGAATTGTTCTCATGAAGTCATTGTGAGAACTTTTTATGGGGTCCACTTGTGAGTTCCATCTTGGGATGGCAGTGGGACTAGGAGGGATAGAAAGATCTATATGGGATCACCACAAGTATCAAGTTTGACCCCAATCCTATGCCGTTAACCCCTTCATCCATGGCGCACAAGTCTAATGAATTCATATTAAAAAAAAAATTCAACCCTCCATCCGACGGGTGCTAAATCATGGAAGAAGTAACTACCAAGGGTGTCCCTATATGTGCATGGTTTGGATGGGTTGCTAGGTAGGCCCCACTAATGGTTCACACAGAAGAATAGTGAGAACTAATTCTCACTTGAATATTTTTCATATACATATATAATCTGCCTATATATGTAATATAATATTCCGTGGAAACCATAATAAATGCGCTTATAATATTATAACTTATACATACAACATCTTAATCCTATATGGTATTATTGGGCAAAAAGATCAAAAAGCCTAAATTAGCTTGGCTGATTAACAATTGAGCTCAATGTTTTCTTTCTTTTTTTCTTTCCTGAATGAAAACATGACTTGAACCAACGACCTCAAGGTTGGCATGGCATAGTGGGAACCTCCCACTGTGCCACGGTGGGCTCGTCGTAGTCAAGCACAAAACTTAGGCTCAAGAAAGTAAGTTAAGCCTGGAAAAGATGCTCTTTTCAAGCTTAACTCAAGCTAGAGATACAGATTCTAGATCTGATCCCAAGTTGGAGCTTGGTCAAGCTCAGTTCAACTCAGCTTGTTTACATTCCTCATCTGCCATAGCCTTTTTTCTCGTCTCCTGCAAGCCTCTCTAGCAAAATTAATATGAGAAAGAAAACCTAAAGGAACTGTACCTGCTTCTTGGCGGGACTGAGGAAGTGCAAAAAGACCTGCAAAGGGAAAGCCTGCTTCTCCAGGCACAGGAACCTTCTCAAGACCCAAGTTAATGATAGCTTTGGTCCCTTCAGCCAACGTTCTGCAACCCTCAAGCCTTTTCAAGGCCACATTAATGTACAGCGTCAAATAAATAAGGAGCTTATCAGCTGAGCTTTTGATATCAAAGTTTCTGAAGAAGACATTGGCACGGAAGAAAGTGATTGCTTCATCAACAATATCAGTTCTATCTGTCACAAAACAGAAAACGAAGTTGGATGGTTGAAAGAACAGACAACTCCAATAAATAAACAAGAGAGAGTAGAAGACCTTGATTTGATATTGGAGCAGGACCCTTGATATGGCTCTTTAAGGGAAGCAAAGGGCAGCCACAAGCTCTAGCAACACCTTCTTCATCAACAAAGCTAGAGTGATATACCTTCCAACAATGAGAAATTCAGATCATTATTTTGAATCAGGAAGCCAGCAGTATCTACAAATTATGGAACAGTGTGAGGATGAAAATAAAAGCACATTAGCACAATCCCAGAACTCGTGACAACCGAATGCATCACAAACATTCTAAAAATGGCCAGTGTGAGAAATTTTAGCATCAGTTTCTCCTGACATCATATTTTCAATGGATAATAAACATTAGAAGGCAAGTGAATTACACAGTAAAGTAAAGTAGAGAGTGCAAAACGGCACAAATTTAATAACTAACAACAACCCAGTTTTTATTTCAATGCAACAACATGACCCATTAAAGAAAACAACAACAATAGCCTCAGATTTCACTACCCATTTCCTACCCATTCATCTGAATAACAATCATCATATACACAACGGATTGTGATTTTGTAATTTTGTGATTTTGTGATGTGGGAAACATCCAAACGCACTCATTATTCTCTCTATCCAATATAAATCTAAACGTAATCTCATGTTCCAAGGAAAGATTTGAACTTTGCGTACCATTTTGAACCCTTTTGTTGTTAGGGAAGGATCTCTTTCTCGATGGAGAAGCAAACGGAACCGCGACTTTTCGATGATGAGATCTCTGCAATGAATTCAGATGAAGTCGAGCACGAACAATTAGAGAAGAATGAGAACACAACAACGTGGAAAGGGCGATCTGATTAGGGTTTCGTGTCTGAGGAACGGGAGAGAGAGAGAGAGAGAGAGAGAGAGGAATGTGTGGTTACTGATATGGAAATGGAAAGGAAAGTTTTCAAAATGGGGCCTTAGTTTCTCGGATTTTTCAAAACAGGACAAAATGAGAGCCAGATTTCATAATGGAGGTTAAGTTTTTCTGGACTTTCTGCCACATTTTTTATTTTATTTTACAAAAAAAGGTATGGAGCTTTTAGGCTTTCTTGTTAAAGTACATAAAGATTTAAATATTTTTAATATATATATAATAAAAGTTTTCCACGACTCTCTAAGTGCAGTCCTCTCCATAAAAATTTGAGAAATGTTAAAAACACTCTCATATTGGTCTCTCAAAGTTACCTTCAATAAATCATTTTAGAGAAATGATCAAGTCCAACTCAAATCACCTAGTGGGGCTCAATATAACTACCTTTATACATAGATGGCTAAAAACTAAAATTCTAAATTACTACCAAAAAAAAAAAAACAAAAAGCTTCATCAAATGCTTATGGTCATCAGAATCAAAATGGCCAATTTTGGGGAGGAAAGAAGTTTAGAAAGACAAAATTAGAGAAGGGTGTTTTTTTTTTTTCATTTCTCAAAAAAGTTTTTGAGAGGACTTTGATTCAAAGAGAATTGTGGAAACTTATTTAATTTTTGAAATATTCAAATCTTTTTGCATATTTTTAAATGAGCAGAACATTTTATACCTTTTGGAATTCTCCCTAGGTTTTTTTAATATATATATATATATATATGGATTTAATTTTATGAGAAGTGCTCTTACACACCTACCATGAGAACTTTTATGGGGCCCCCTTGTAGGTCCTATTTGGGGATGTGACTAGGGAGATGGAAAGATCTATTTGAGACCACCTAAAATATCAAGTTTGGTTCCAATTATATTTTCCTAATCCTTTCATCCGTTGCCCATAAATTTAATCCATTTAATTGTTGCATAGTTGACCCAACGGTCCAATAAATTTCGATTTGACTGAAACTTTGGGTGTGTGATTATTAGGGAGGGTCCTTTGTATTGCAATATTTGAATTTGGTGATAGATGAGCCCCACCTAGACTTTTCATAGAATAGTAGTAAGAACAAGTTCTTATAGAATTATTTTCCATATATCACCCCAAATTACTCTAAGATTTACACTACAACGAGTGAGAATAGGACGAAAAAGTCCTAAACCAACCTCATCCATTACATATTCTTCATCCGATGCAGAAACATGTTCTTCATCTAATGCAAAAGTTGAACCTCCTAGCATTTCCTTGTTTGTGGCATTTGTTTGTTCTGCAACGCGGAGGACTCAGAGCCCTCATGAACCAACCTCACCCATTACATGTTCTTCATCCAATGCAAAAATCGAATCTCCTAGCATTTATTTCTCTGTGACATCTGTTGTTCGTAGGCATGTTTGTTTGCGTGGTGGAGTAAAGTAAAATAAAATAGAGTGTCAAATAAAAAAAAAGTAAAGGGAATTAGTTGTAAAGGCAAAGAAGATAGCAAAAAATATATATTTAGTTGCACACAAATGACAAAAAATAGGTACTCTAGAAAAATACAAAATCACAAACAAAGGTGATTGCCATCGAGAAAAACCAAAGAGAATTCCTCTCCGAGAACATTATCCAAACATGCCCTTGCTTTGACTCAATTGAAATCCATCATAATCCGTAGTAGGTCCTCTGTATTTTAAATTTGAATGGCTCAAATTCAATGCCTCTCTCTTGCATCAAAATCAAATATGGATAAAAAAAAATACCGATGTTTTATATTCCCTTAGTTCTGTATTCCCTATAAGTTTATCACATATGATACATGCAAAAAAGAAACATGCTCTTATTAGGGTTGTAAATGTGTATATCATTATTCAAGTGTTTGAAGTCTCTAGTTTCGAATGAGACGGGTATGGAAACCAATTTTTGAATCGGGGCCAAGAGAAATTTGGATCCAAATCCATACATATTTGATTTGGAACATTTTAAATCTGAAACCAGGTCTTTACATCTTCTGGGCTAAGGATCCAGATCCAAGATTATTTCATTCATATATTAAAAACATGGGCCGAAATAGCTTGAGTTATGTCCATATTTGAGAGTCTACTTATTTTTAGTCATATATCATTTAATAGTCTCACTTGTATATTAGATTTTTTAAGCTCTTTTATCTGATTATACTGATACAGTCTACATCTTATTTTGAATTCATATTTTTATATTGGATCCATGTTGAATAGGATTCAGATTCGGAGCTGAATCTACAAAAATAGATCCAGATGTGGCTCCACCATGGTTTCAGCCTGTATTTGACCTGTCTGCATCCCTAGCTCTTGTGCATACCATCCATGCATATCTGCTGTTGATGCCTAGTTGGAGCCCCATAGATCATGGAAAGGTAGGGATGGAAATATCCAATTGGAATCACCTAGATATCAAATTTCAAGTCGATGATCCTAACCCCTTCATCATCTGTAGCCCATAAGTTAATGACTTTTAAATAAAGAATAACAACAATAGATCCAACGGTCCATTCCCAAGGGATTGATGCAAGCTCCATGGAATCGTGACTTGCAGGGAAGGTTAATGTGGTTTATTCTTATGCTGCTTGCATGGTAAGATCAAATGAGACAGATGCATCAGAATGGGTGGAGTAAAATATTACACACAGACACAAGTTCAATGTCTTATCCACAGTCATGCCTGCCTATTTAAAATCTGAACCACTCATAATCAATTGACCAACATTTGTGGAAGATTGACATAATTTTTACTCTAACATGTTCTGCTTGACTGCAAAATTAATTTAACAATGTATAATAACTACCTAGCTCTTTTCCCTACGGCTGCAATATCCATTCTTTCTGTACTCTTTGGCTTTAACTCATCTCTCTCTGTGACTAGGCCTTTAGAATAAGAGTGGACATGGAGATGGAAGAAAGAAATCATGTTCATTATTGCTGCAGAAAGGCCAAAGTGTTTTCTACTGACCATTCGGGCTGCTTGCAATCACTAACAAATGGTGCGTTCTGTCCAAAACAAGAGGAAATGAACTTTGCAGTTCATATTCCTACCACAACACAGGCTTCCAATCGCACCATCTGGCCTCTTGAAGTGACTGTTAGCCAAGACCGGATTCAGGGTCATGATCGTCTTGGTTAGATGTGAGCTCGGTGCAAGAACCCGAGACCAGTAACACAGGAAAAAGTATTAGCAGGTAATTACAGACACAAAAATAAAGCTCATTGAAAACAAGAAGAGGGCGAACCCATTACAGAAATTGGTACAAGGTAGGGTCCCTTGGGCTTACAAGGAAAATGCACAAGGGAACAGGAGTTAGAGTCATCATAGAACCTCTTGGGTCCTTACATTCAGACGGATACAATCCAAAAGCAAAGAAAGGTAGGTTAGTGTGGAACATGTTAAAACTGATGAAGTTCAGTTGGCAGTAGATGAATTTTCATCTCAATGGAGTTGTCTCGTCCAATCAAAAGGCTCCCACTCACGCGCAAAGCTAGCAACTGCTTGCTTCTGGGTATCCACTGACAACTTCTTCTGGTGTCGAAACATGTCTTCTCCTGGCATCCCTAGCATGCCTCTGATGACATTGTGCCCAAAGTTGCTTTTAAATTGCCTTTCATTATCAATCACATGAACAAAACCCTTCTTTAAGCCAAACTCCACATGAAAATAGGGGAAATCCTTTGGGATTGAAGCACACAACCCCTTCTCACCAGTCTCAATGAGTCTCTTAGCATGGTGTTGGCTCCATTCTTCCTCCACTTCATCAATTGCCTAAAAAAAAAAAGAGAGAGAGAGATTAGTTATTCGAAAAAATAAAAAACTTGTACACTGGGGAGACAAGATTCAAGATTCTATGTCATCATTATAAAGGTCCATCTCGACATGCATGTAACGATTGACAAATGTTGAAACTGTGGAGGAAGGGTCCACAAAGGCAGCAGCTAATATACGGTTTTCCATGAGTAGGACCCAACCTTGCTTGGTCTCACCTATTCACATCACATCTGCCCAAGTAATACATGCAGTTGGATTTAGAATTCTAATCTAAAATACGTTATTTTTAATATATGTTATCAATCCAATGGTGCATATTGCTCCAATTAATATTAGAGATAGGATACCAACTATAAATATTGTGCGTGACGTGAAAAGCAAAGGTGAGATCTACTCATAAAAAAACCATACCATTAGTGCCGTATGGCCTTTTTATATGCTTATGCCTTTTCATGGTACAATTTTTAAACCACTATCATCATTGTTGACAACTCCTCCTTTTCACCATGTCTCTTTTAACTCCACCATGTACCATGTCTTTCTAAAGATCTTCATTCCAAATATTTATTGCAGTCACTCTTCTATTTCTATAAACTTGCAATACTTCAGTTTTGCATAGGCATTGTTCTTTTCTTTTGTCTGTCAAACAATATCAAACAATAACCCTAAAATTCTAAGCTTAAACCAAAATGCATACCTTTTTGAAATACATAGGTGCTTGCTTAGCAATTTCACGGGGTAAAGGAATGCACTCGACCATGCAATGATGACGCTGTTGTGCCAACCCTGTCACAGTTTCAAGAAAGATTACCTCCTTGTCCTGTTTTGCAAACATCAGGATGAGGCTCTTCTTGAAATTCCTAATATCGTCCCATACATTATTATCGACACTCCTGGTGGCAAATTCATGCTGTAAAAAAAAACACTATCAGGCCGAAGTTACAATACAAAAAACAGAAACAGATATGGAATATAATAGCATGTTTATGTATTGGCAAGTAAAAAACATGAGAATGATTGAGCTTGTAGCTCAAAGGATGTTTAAGTGGAGTTTACAAAGGCAAAAAGTGAAAAACTGCAAAATACAATGAGGACAGAGTTTCATGAAAAGGAAAGAAAATCAAATGAATTCAAATAAATCATTCCAGGTTAGTTCATTACCAACTTCCTCTTGAGATCAAAATAGTTAAAAGAAATCCCATATAGATTCTATCAGTATAATGCTCCATATGACAAATAGTGACCTTGATATTTCATCTCTTCTTTTATGTATTTCTCTTCATTTAAAATATATAATAGAAATCTTAACAGAGAGTTCTATTAATTGTGTTTCTGCAATAGTTACCCAGTTTTGCTAATAAGGACCTCTAACTGTGACTAGTTTGTTTCAAAGTCAAACAATTCACAATTTGGTTTAAGATTCACAAACTTTTCTCATGAGATGAGTCCCTATATCCATTAGTGATGCTGAAATATGAAATCACTTGAAAGCCCAACTCCTCTATGTATTAGCACCATCCCGTATTTAACTATAATTAGAGGGGGAATTATTGAGATTTAGACCAGAGTTAATATGAGGCACGCATTTTAAGTTCTTTGCATTTTAGATAATATTTTCCAATAATGGATTTATAGGTGAACTCCAATGAATCAGTTCATGAAACTTGAACTCAAACTCCAGATCAGATGAAAGACAAGTAAGCAAATGAACCTACCCCATCAAAATTTAAAATTAATGTCTTGAATTGCGAGCCTATCAAAAGTTAAGATTAACTTGTCTCGAATTGCAAATTGTGAACTTGAAAGCGAGTTGGTTGAAAAAAGAACTTGGTATCCATGGTTTTTATCAAGTGGTGAAAAAAGATAAGGAAAAAAAAAGTCCCAAAAGAGAGCAAGAAGCTTATCCTAGTTTTTAAATCATTATGCATCAAGGACATCATTTTAAAAAAATGCCTTACATCCTACATCTCCATTTTCTAAAAGATCGTCTACAGGTTTGTGTCTATGTCCATGTGAAACATAAGATACACTTTAATACTTATAATAGAAGTCCATAATATCTCTATTTTAGTAGTATTTATCTACTTTAGCTACTTTTTATATAGATTAAATGTATGTGTGTTCTTATAGATACATTTTTATACCTTGTTTATCTATGAACTAAGATTTTCATAATTATTTCCCGCTATATGCCAAAAGACATGCCCCCCCAACCCATCACCCACCCACCCACCCACGCACACACAAGGACATGTCACTATGTCAGCCGCTTTGGGCCCTAATTTCTGACAAGCCACAACCCATGCCTATGCCAACACATACCAGTTTAAGTTAGAAAGCACTATCAGTATTCAGTACTATTAGGACAAAAGGACTCGTGTAATTTCTGACAGAAACACACCCATCCCCGTGTCTAACAATCATGCATTTCTGACCCATCAACTTAATCAACAGACGCTGTGTTAGCTTCTAGTTTGCATAGCTCATAATATGTGGCATCTCTAATATTATTTCTACAATATTCTTTGTGAAAAGAAAAAAAAAGAAACATAAAAAAAGAAGGTTGAAAATGTCTTATATTACACTAACCTGCAATGTCAAAATGCAACATTGACCTTGTACAAGAGGCTGCACTTGTGGAAGCATCAAATATGCAAAATTTCCAATTGAAATGATGAGATGCCTTGGCCTGCTTGGATTCTTAAAACAGAAAAGGCAGCGCTCTTGTTGGGTCAAGAGACGTTGAGTGACATTCTTCTCAGTTTTATGCTCATAATCCCTTCCTTTTTCTGTCTTCGTTTTTTGGTTGGGGCACCATCAGACTCATCTTCATCTACCCACATAGACAGGCTAGGCAAATCCGCATTGTGCTCCCTCTTCTTTTGTTGATTCGGTATGCCCCACCCACCATAGCTACATTCAAAAAAATAATAATGAGAAGAAATTAGAAACCATACATCTCAAGCTAGCATGCCATATTTTAAAAACGAAAAAACAGTTAAATGGAAGAACAACAGAAGCACAACATCAATAAATAGTGAAGTAACCTACCCACACCCCCGCACACATTAGATCATCCTAGCACACCATAAAAAAAAAATCAATCCAAGGGTGATAATAGTTCAATGAGGTCTCTCTCTCTCTCTCTCTCTCTCTCTCTCTCTCTCTCTCTCTCTCTCTCTCTCTCTCTCTCTCTCATACAGACACCACTCTCTTTTAGGGAGGGGGGGTGTTAATTTGATCATAGGTGGGCCCCCTGGCACAGAAAATAGTGTGTACATAGACATACATACACAAATATACAAATTTTATATATGTACATGTATACAGATACATACATACATAAATATATATAATGAGTTACTATGGAAAGCCTTGGGTGTGCTCTTGCGTGCACCCTAACATGCAAGCAGGCCATTGGATCCCATCAAATGGATGAGTGTACCTCGAGTGAATTGTAACATGTGCGCAAGAGTGCACCGGGGGTGGAGGCGGGGGTGCCGGGGAGCGTTACTCTTACGAGAGAACTAGACTCTAAACCTTGGTCTAGCCCTCTTAGACAACCTAACTCCTCAATTATTTGATTCAGACCTAGATAGATTCATGCCATACAAGGGTCTATTGATGGTCATAGCGCATGTGAGGCAAGGTGTTAGTTGTGGATGGGGACGAGAAGCCTTGCAATCAGATATGCAATATACGCCTTCCTCAACTCATTAGGAATCGTAATTATTAATTTTGTACCGTGAATCAGCTGAAAAAGCCTAAAATTTTCATTTAGGTCAAGTGGCCAAAACGAAATTTCATATAGAAGAACTTTTTGTTCTAAATTTCAGCCAATTTTGGATGAAATGTGATTTTTGGCCAAAATGGTACTTTACATATTTATTTATTGGTTTTACTTTGGATGAAAGTTTTACTTGAATTGATTAAATATTGTTCTATATTTTTTTATTTTTCTAACTATATATTATCTTTATATTCCCGCAAAATGTAATTCTGAAAAGTTTTGCAAACTTCCTGAATCAACCAGAACTTTTCATTTGGAGGTCTGACCAAAATGGGGTCCAAAACCATATTGACAACTATTTTTGGCATGCCTCTATGCTTAAAACTTTATTAGACAGATTTGATTAACCAATCAACAACCCCAATTTCTCCAAACAAAACCTAGAATCATATGTATAAAATATGGTCCTAATGCTCTATTTTTCATAAGAATTTCATGATCAAACCTTGATTTGGGTCTACCTCATAATGGTTTTACTTACATATTCTTTATTCAAAAGGTAATAAAATTACATCCCCTGTCCATCATTGAGATCCGATTTGACCAAAGTACTATTTCATGTTTAATGCCCATTAAACACTCCAGCTTCCCTTTCCTAATCATAACAACCTTATAGATAACCTTCTCCTTGATTGATGAGTTACTACAGAACATACCTCTTACGGAAGTACCATACTGGGAGACTCTAATGGTTACATATAACCAACTGGAAATAACATTTGCACCAAAAGGTGTACACCTCCCTTTTGAGAAACCTTGATTCGGCTTTTTGTTTGCTCAAATTTTTGTCACAATTCCATCCATCTGACTCCCATGATAGTCATACATCTAGATGGGCCCCACAGTCAGGTATGCACCTAGCTTGTAAATTGTAATACACCAGGTGCACACGTGATCACTGTTCATAAACACCTATAAACAGGTGTACGCCTTAAGTTTTACCCCCTCTTTGGCCGGCCAGCCCACCCATAATCCATCCAAAGCCGTATCTTCCCCTTCTCACGTACTCTTCAAATCCCCAATCTCTCTCCATGCTCAGTCCACCCATAAATTGGCAGCAACCCAATATGAAACTCTGACTATTAGTAACCTTTGTCTTGAATGGAAGTTTTTTTTGAAAGAGGGAAAAAAAGATATAGTCCTTTTATTGGTTAAAGTTTTAAAAAAAAACATCTAAAAAACCATTTAACTTTGACAGCCTTAGATCAAGGGTTTAGGATGACTTAATGGGACTCAATTCTGCCCAAATCTAGACCGTATGAAATCTTTCACCCCCTACCCCCTATGGAAGCCATGCATCGAGGGGTCCACGATTAGTTCGGCACTAGCTTCTGATATGTGAGGCGAGAACCTGGTTACTGTTAATACATAAAGGCACTATCAGGTGTAAACTACTTGCACAATAAGGGAGGTGCATCATTTTCTTGGCTACCTAACCTGCCCATGATCCATCCAACCCATCCCACACCTTTGTAAGGCCCCCACCCCAGAATACCAGAATTATTATTATATAATTCCATCAATGGAATTTCTGAATTTTATTGATTACTAATCAGATCGAATTAATTCTGAAATCTCAAATTCTCAATGCATGAGGTCAGATTTAATTTAAATAGATATGCTAGTTGGCATTAAATGAGAAATATTATAGCACTTCTTACTAAGGATTGTTGACCCCCATAATATGGCTAAGGATCACATAAACAATGCCAAGCAAGCCAAGCCAGTGATGGATTAGGGTCTTCTTCATAATCCTCTTGAGATCAATGATTTTCAATGATGATACTATAAATGATTTTAAGGTTGTCGCATAAAATTGTACATGATTTTCACTTCATATTAGATATGCTGAATGTTATGCTTCCTAAAATTGTGGAAACATCTCTAAATGATGAAGGGGTTGGTATGCAATTGCCTTTACAGTACTGTATACCACTAATGAGGAGATGCGGGGCAAAATGAATCCAGCTGCCATGTAAAGGGCTTATTTCAACTAACTCACTATGGAAGTTGGGAAAGACAAGAAATTGGTAAGATTGGAATAGATTGGACCTACCCATTGGACACCGCCAGACTATTAGCAAGCATGGACTAAAAGAAGTGTTACTTACGTGGCTTTTAGGCTATCTGTGTAATTTCTTTGACTTTAAGGTCAGTTGCGATGTTGCATTGTTTAACTGGCTATTGGTCAGCTCTTTGACTAAATAAATTAGCCCTTTTATGTTATAGAGGCATCATTGAAATGTATGAATTGAAAGCTCATGCCCGGCAGTGGTTAAGTGGTCGTCCTAAGGCTAGAATTAGAAACCTTAACATGTTCTCAACTAAAAATTAATTATTATGTTTTACTTAGAAAATATTCCCTATTTTTATGACATTGCACACACATGTAGATTTAGAACTCTATTACTCAGCAATATTGATTGGGCCGGAAAACTCTATTACTCAGCAATGTTGATTGTGTTTTTCGCCCCAATCCAGTTTATCAGAACCTATAGAATAAGCTTGTGGTGATTAGGAAGCCATAGGCTTGGACATCGCATCTGAGGGAGGAAGAGAACAAAGTTAAGAGAGAAGACATTGGTAGTAGATTCCTCTAAATTGCTTAGAATACTGCTAGTTGATTTCATATCTTGTTTAGATTGGAAGTTTTAAATGAACCCTATATATTAAACATTAAGACTCATCAATTGTGCTCTGGATTCTTACTTTTTTTTATTTTAGTAATGCATGTGGAAAATAGATACAACATAGTCGTGAGATGGAATTGAAGGCCCCGGGTTTCTGGTTGTGACATGACAGCCAATCACAATGCATGCAATGCCCCTTTGAGGTAACAATCTGTACACAGGAACTGCTTGTGCATCAGGAATAATAGGTATAATATGAACTTTTACATAACCTGAACGTGTATGATGTGAACTGTTGATGAGTAATAGAAACTAATTAATGGTGTTCCAGGCTTCCATGTATCCTGTGTGCGAACTGTTGAACCTAGCACATTTAAGATATGTCAAAGAGAGCCATCTTGGGATAAGCCAGCCCATCGTTGTACCTTGTCTAAGTCAGTAGAACTGAATTATATAGTTTAAGTGACTCACAAGATAATGACCATGTCTAAGCCAGCCTATCCCTGTGCATTTGTTTGGCAATGCAAGTTGATGGTCTATCAAGGGGAAAGGGTAGGTTGAAGAGGATGTAGATGGAGGTAGTAAAACACATTTGAACAAGTCCAACCTATGTGAAGATTTGGTCCAAGATAGATCGGAATGAAGAAACAAAATTCATGTAATCAATCCCATCATCTAGATAAGGCTTTGATGATGATGACGACGACGGCGACAAGATAATGACCTTGATGTGTGTTACCAAAGAACCTAGCCCCACTAAGCTATTGGCCTAGCATGGTAGATCATCTCCATGCATGATCCCTGTACACGATACCTTACTAGCCGTCATTAGTTCTGTCATGATTATATTATCACCAAATACCACCCAGTTATCATAAACCGATATATTGTACAAGTCAAGTTAATAGAATCAATAGAGATTTGTCACAGTGTGAAAATGAATTTTTCTAAACATCACGAACAATAAAATAAGAGAAATAATATGAATATTATAAATAAAAATAAAATTATTTTAATACTAGCAAGTGGAACTACCTGAATATAATGCCCTGGCTAGTTGACTTAGCTTTTGAATCCTGCTCCGCAGTTGTGGTCTCCGAATTTTTCTGAAAAAACCCAAATATAGAATGAGGTTTTAATGATTATAACGACGAAAATCATTTAATTAACCATAATAACCATATAAAGAAAGTGCAAATTAACAGTTAAGAGTGCATATTAACAGTTCAGAGTTAAAGTATTCAAAAGCAACCCACATTAAAAAACCTTGAATCATATCCTCAAAGGGGATATCAAGCCCTAATGCATCAGAACTAAGCAATCTTCATAATAATGACTAGTACTAATGCCTCAGGACAACAAAATGTCCCACTGCGCCCATCATCTATTTACAGAAGCAATGTTGAGAATTCAGTGATCCAGACAATGGCACAACCATGGATAAGATGCTGCAGCAATGGTAGAAGATCATAGCTATTCAGTTTCAGGCCTCAAAGTAGATGGATAAGATAAAACACAACAACGTTCAAGAGAAAAGATGAAGAATTGACATGTCCCCAGGTGTTCCTCAACAGATTGGGGACATGGGTGAGTGTGTGATGAAGAAACAATTTTTCTGATGAATAAAAAATACACGAGAGCATTTGACCGAGCGCATGTGATCCTATACCATGTGTGAAGGTCTGATCCGATTGGATCCAAAACAACCTCAAATAAGCCTCAGATTAAGGCAATGAGTGATTGGTGATAATGATGATTGAGTTGACCGATATAATCAAGGAGTTTGAGTCCCAAATACTATTCATAATTGACAGTTAACGGTCAACAATGAGATTGATTGTTCTTTCTCTAATTTGATATCTAATTAGTCTATCAGCATCTTATTAGTAAGAAACAATTGTTGGCATGAATAATTGAGGGGATTGATTGCTTAATGTAAGGGTTGTAAAGGTATTATAAATACCACAGTCATTGTGGTTAAGGGCAGTCATGAGTGAGTATTTAAATAAAGAGTATTATTCTCTTTTCTCTCTTCAGCTCTCTTTTCTCTGCACTTATGTTCTTTAACATGATACCTGCTGTGAAATAGCATTAAAGCAGATTGATTCTTCGTACTGAGTTGGTTTCCTTGCATTGTTATATACTGTTATAAACACAGTATGTACCCTGCAATAGTAATCTGAATGCTGCCAGGATCTTCCGCACTGCTGAAACTCTTTTTCCAGCCACTTATTCATCGCATACGGGTTGTTTCAACAACTCATTTTGCATCAGTTGGTATTACAGCGAACGTTCCTGCATTTGGACATCATTTCGAAAAGGAAAATGCCACCGAGATGTGCTCACAGCAGCGGTGGTTGTGGCGGTCATGATGACCGACAACTGGATCCACGTGAAGAAATCCAGCAGCTACGAAGGCAAGTTCAGATGCTGTCCAAGAGCTTAGAGCGTATGGAACCTCTGATCCATGATGCTGATTCGATTTATGGTTCGGGGGGACGCTACTACAACGAGTTCTACGATCGGTCACCAGTTCAGAGACCACAAATGGGAGGCTATGTTTGTGCTGATCGAGAAAGATAACTTGATGTAGAAATTCCAGAATATAGTGGGAGTATGAAAGGTGAGGAGTTTTTAGATTGGCTAAATTCAATTGATAAAATTTTTTATTACAAGGATTTAGTGGACCATAAAAGGGTGAAATTGGTCGTGCTAAAACCAAAAGGCCACGCAACTGCATGGTGTGTACAATTACAAAAATCAAGGCTTCGCAAGGGAAAGGGTCCAATTGTATCTTGGGATAAAATGAAACAACATATGAGGGGTTATTTCCTTTCCGCCTAACTATGTGCAAACCTTGTATCAACGACTTCAATCTTTGCGTTAAGGGGATCTGATGCAAGCCGATCCAAGATCCAGCCCAATCACAAGCCCGCAAACAATGATGGCCCCACTTGATCCATGATCTCCAAGATCAGGGATCCTTATCCTTTAATTAGATAGTTTCTAATTAATAGTTTATTTTCTATTTTATGTTGGATTAGGATTAGTAGTTGCTTATTTTCTGTTGTGAATATTATTGTGCCCTAGGGCTAGAATCCATCTTCGGATTCAACTAATCCCTTGGGAGATTGGTCTAGAACTCAGTCGGAGATCCTAGTGCTGCACCAAGATCGAAGTGTTGATGATTACATGGAAGAGTTTCACTATGATGTTAAGGAGGATGAAGAACAGCTGGTTACTCATTATCTTCATGAGTTGAGGGCAGCTATGCAGGATGCCTTGGCTGTCCATCCACTATGGACAGTCATGAAAGCCTACCAGCGGGCTTTGGCCATTGAAAAGATGCAAAAAAATCATATGGCAGATCTGGAGTAGCCTAATCGTGGTGTGGTAAGGCGCTGGTTGGTGAAGGCAGTGGTCCTGGGAGTGGTGGACAGCATGCTAGAGTGGACCGGCTTCCATCCGGGTCCAACTACATGGCCCAAGAGGGTCACAAGGATGTTGCAGCTGATGGTAAAGGTAAAGGAAAGGCAGGTGTCCGACATTATAAGTGTGGGGAAATTGTACATATTTCTTCTAGATGTTCGAAAAGAGAAGCACACCTGGCTAGGACTTCACATGAAGAGCGTGAGAGCGATGACATAGTTGTCAATGATGATATAGTTGATCCTATATATGATGATGAGGCCGATGACGAGAATGACATCCTCTATGCAGACTCTAGGAGGTCACTTGTAATCCGAAAGAGCTTGTTAACACCAAGGGCTCCTAAGGCTGAATAGTGGCTTCGCACTGGCATTTTTTCACGCCCATTGCACCATTTAGTAGTGAGAAATGACGTTAATGAGGAGGAAGAGCAGCTGGTTGCTTGTTATCTTCATGGGTTAAGGCCAGCTATGCAAGATGCCTTGGCTGTCCATCCACTATGGACTGTCATGAAAGCCCATGAGCAGGCTTTGGCTATTGAAAAGGTGCAAAAAAATCATGTGGAAGATCTGGAGCAGCCTATTTGTGGTGGGGTAAGAGGCTGGTTGGTGAAGGCAGTAGTGCTAGGAGTGGTGGACAACAAGCTAGAGTGGACCAAGTTCAATCTGGTTCCAATTGCATGGCCTAAGAGGGTCTTATGGATGTTGCAACTGATGGTAAAGGTAAAGGAAAGGCAGGTGTCCCTTGTTATAAGCGTGGGGAAATTGGACATATTTCTTCTAAATGTTTGAAAAGAGAAGCACATATGGCTAAGACTTCACACGAAGAGTGCGAGGGTGATGACATAGTTGTCAATGATGATATAGCTGATCCTATATATGATGATGTGGCCGACAATGACAATGACATCCTCTATGCAGACTCTGGGAGGTCACTTGTACTCAGACATATTTCACACCCGCTATACCATTAATGGGCGATGTTGCCGGATGATCATTGATGGGGGCAGCTGTGAAAATGTCATTGCTCAAGAAACTATTGACAAACTTCAGATTCCTACATAACGACGTCCTAATCTATACCGCCTTTCTTGGTTCAAGAAGGGTAATGAGGTAATCATTTCTAGGCAGGCACTTGTTTCATTTCTATTGGAGGAAAATATCATGACAGGGAATGGTGCGATAGAGTTCCTATGGATGCATGCCATTTACTTTTGGGTAGGCCTTGGCAATTTGATAGGAGCGCCATACACAATGGCCAAAAAGATGGATCCTACTAAAGAGATGACATCCACAAAACCTACTCTAGTAGTGGGCACGGACTTCCTCTCCATAACTGAATTTATGACTGAAACAAAAAAGAACAGTGTGATGCTTGCATTGATTGTGAAAGATGTTAAGGATCGCATATTAGTACCCGATGTGATGAAACCCCTAATGGCTGAATATAGCAATGTGTTTGGGGATGATCTCACTGTGAGGTTACCACCATTGAGGGACATTCAACATCATATTGATCTTGTCCCAAGATCTAGTTTGCCCAACAGGCCAGCCTTGCCAAATGAATCCTAAGGAGCATGAGGAACTCAACTGGCAGGTTAGAAAGTTGATAAATTGTGGATATATTCGAGAGAGTATGAGCCCATGTGCCGTTCCAACCTTTTTGACTCCTAAAAAGGATGGAACATGGAGAATGTGTGCAGATAGCAAGGCTATAAACAAGATCACTATCAAGTACAGATTTCCCATTCCACGGTTGGATGACATGCTTGATATGCTATCAGGGGCAAAAATCTTTTCAAAAATTGATTTGAGAAGTGGTTAACACCAAATTCGGGTACGACCCGGGGATGAGTGGAAAACTGCATTTAAGATGCTTGAGGGCCTATGTAAATGGCTGTTCATGCCATTTGATTCATCAAATGCTCAAAGTGCTTTCTGTGAGAGTGATGAATCAAATGTCAAGACCTTTCATTGGACGATTTGTCACGGTTTATTTCGACGATATCTTGATATATAGTCCAGACGCAACTTCTCACATGGAACATCTTAGAGAAATGTGTGGTGTTTCACGACGTGAGAAAATGCATGCCAATGTGAAGAAATGCAGTTCTGCAATGGACCGAGTTAGATTTTTGGGTAATGCTGTTTCTCGGGATGGTATAGCTATTGATGAAGAAAAGGAGAAAGCGGTTAGAGAATGGCCTACCCCTACTAGTGTGCATGAAGTGCGGAGTTTTCATGGGTTGACAACATTCTATCGCCGATTCATCCGAAGTTTTAGCACCATCATGGCTCCAATAACAAGTTGCATTAAGAAAGGCCTGTTCAATTGGACTCATGAGGCAGATGCAAGCTTCCATCTGATTAAAAAGAAATTATTTGAGTCACCCATATTGGCCCTACCAGATTTTAAAAAAATATATATATATATATATTCAAGTGAATACTGATGCATCATATGTGGGGATTGGTGCTATACTAAGTCCAGATGGCAGACATGTTGCCCATTTTAGTGAGAAGCTTAATGAGGCTAGACTTGGGTATTCAACATATGACATCAAATTCTACTCCATCGTTCAAGCTTTAAGGCATCGGCTACATTTCTTGGTTTAGAGGGAATTTATCCAAAATTCTGATCACGAAGCCCCTAAAATATATTAACGGGCAGCAAGAGATGAATATTAGACATGTGGATTGCCTACTGATAAAGAGTTGTATGCTTCAAGATAAAACAATTGCTTTGGAAGAGCAAGACTATTATTGGCCATGAGAATGTAGCAAAAACAATAACAAAAAAACGAAACTTCATATCAAGAAAAATACTGTGACGGCAGAGGCTACAAAACCAAATCTTAGAGAACAGCACACCAGTACACGCAATATGAAGCATTATAAGAAAATTGAGAAAACTATGAATGGAGTAATTAAGGAGTAAGGATTACTAACCAAAAGATTTTCCACCTCTTGATGCTTTCCCTTCATTCCAAGTTGAAGCGCCTTGGGGGGTCAACCGTTGCTTTCTAACAGAGCCTTCTTCACCAGAATGGATAATCTTGGAAGAGCCATCAGCACCATTCTTCTGGTGATGATCAAATTGACTCAGAAAGTTTTGATTCTGAGCCCTCCTCTTCTTCCCCCATGCCAAAGAATCATCAACTTCCGGCTTCTTCATTTGGCCCAGAAAAACACTATCTTCTGCGGATTGGGAAATAGAAACTTTCTATTTTTCTGAAACGATACCCGTTGCATTTTGAAAGTTTTCATAATGCTATGAGGGCATTGTTATCTCCATGCTTAGAAATTAGAACTCAAATGTTTGATATTTATATTAAAGTTTAAAGGGCTGATCCCGTGAGAAGTGCTCTCACGTATCTACCATGAAAATTTTTTATAGGTTTTACTTGTGGATCTCATTTAGGAATGAGACTAAGAGAATAAAAAGATTTATTTGGGACCGTCTCACGTATCAAAATTGGCCTCAATCACATGTCTCTAACCCCTTCATCCGTGGCTCATAAATTTAATTAATTCGGATTAGTGTACAATCGATTCAATGGTACAATAAATTTGGATTTGACCAAAAATTGAGACGATTGACTATGGGGAGACCCTGTGTATTGCAAAGTTTATATTAGATGATAAATAGACCCCACCTAGAGTTCTCACAAAAAAAAAAAAAAAATAGCGAGAACTAATTTTGATAGGATTATTTTTTAATTTTAAACTATCTCTCTTTCAAATATTTATAAGCTCTAATCTAATCTTTTCTAAGTTTTCTGTGACGTACACAACTAGCAACAGGCAACACACACATAACACAGGTAATGATATCACCTTGAGAGTAATTTTGTTCGAGAAGAGACAAAGAAGTATTGCACCCCAATCAGTTAATCCAGTGTTTTGCAAAATCAATTCATCCAGTCGGCTTTTGATGCTATCTTTTTTTCATAAAAATCTTCTCTTTTTTCCTTTCAGAGGAATTACTGCGAACAATCTAGTTCTGTGGCATCTGTTTCAAGTTTTCCCACTTGGGCCCACCTAATTAATCTTCCCCAGCCTACAGATCGATCTTCACACTGTGTTTCCTTATTTTGATTTCTTAATCGTGTTATTGGTAGCCGACACAATTGGTCAAATATATGAATTAAAGTGGGTGAAAATTGCACTCTAAATATTAAAAGGGGGATTTACAGGAAAAAAAAAAAACCCACTAATCAGGGTAACCACAGTTGAAGACCTCAAATTTTTATATTATCCGCAGAAGACATCCCTCCCAAATTTTAGAATTATATTCCAAATTTGCCCCTCCATATATAGATGTCAACAAAACCATTACTTGCCTATTGGAAAGAAAGAAAGGAGAGAAGAAAAAGAACCCTGCGGGTCCTCTTCCCAATTGTTGCTATTCATCTCCTTTCCTCGCTCCATCTTAGTTTTTTTTTGTTTTTTTTATTATTTATTTTCTGATTAGTGATGCTTTATTAATCATCTTCTTCCTCTTTCCCCCCCTTTTTTTTCTTATTCAATCCATGTCACCCAACAAATCAAAAACAAAAAGAATACATGAAAAGCTTTTATGCGTGGAACTCACCAACATTACAATCCATGTACTAAAGCCAACCACACCAACAACAACCATCACTTTTCCATGCTTGTAGACATCACTTGTCACCGGATTCATGCCATCTGTTGGGTTTATGTCTTATACTAACGTGCATCCGCCCTAGGTAAAGTTTTGGGCCCTGTTAAAGGGCCATGGCCCACAAAGGCCACACACAATTTGGAGCCAATTCCGCACCACCCCATCATTCGGTAGCGCCATGTCAATGTTGAAAACTTCTTGAATCTCATTCAAACCCCATTCTCAAATCAGAAAAACAACTCAAGACTAAAACCTTACATTGTCTTCCTACCCTACGTCATCATCCTGTCTAGCACGGATTTCAATTGTCAACTGGGCTTTCTCTCCAATAGTGGCTACAGTAGCATTGGCTCTCTTACCTCTAAATATCCTGGTCCAAGGTCTAGCCAACTCTCTCTAGAAGAAAATCCCAAAGTCTCTTCGTTCGGCCATCTCTCTCCAACTATCTCTCTATGTCTAGTAATAGGTAGATTTGCGCATTTGTTTATTTTTTAAAAATATTTTGCTATAGCAGTTGAAGATTATTTTTGTTTTATAATATGAGTGGTTGGTTATTTTTTTCTTTAATTGGGGTTTCATTTAATGAAGATTTGCATTCATTTTTGTATATCATTCTACCCAATTGGGTTGATACCTCATAATAATAGTTATTTTTTTCTTAAAATTTATTTCTCATTCAACTAAGAATAACTTGTTTTTCTTGTAAATACTATAAAAAAGTATTCAAGAAGCTTTCATATTCATGGTTAGAGTTTATTTACTTGTATAGGGCACAAAAAATATATATGTAAAGAAAATCATGATCAATACTAATCGACTATAAACATCCACAAATGAGCATTTGATAAAATATGAGCTTCCTTCAAATCATATCTTGATCACTGTAGAGATTCTAAACTAATGGTTCAATAAAGGGGTATGCACATAGGATTAACCTGAACCTAGATGGTCAAACACAAACCAGTTGGTGGAATTTTAGTTGGGGTAGTTAGGATTTGGAAGGCTTTTTGGTGAATTGGTTGGACTTAGTCAGAAATATTACCTTAATTTTATACCCTTTCAAAAGTAAACCAGAAACTGTTGTGCGCGTGTGTGCAAACTCAAGCAAGATCAACCTATCACCACACAAGAAGACAAGAAGATTTACGTGGTTCGGCAAGGATGCCTATGTCCACGGGAAACCAATTTCCACTGGGTTCTCCTCCAATCTGTGAAACCACAGCCTTGGAATCTCAGCCTCTCTGACTGACTGCTCCAGGGTTACAGATTACATCTCATATATATAACCAGTACATCCTTATCCCCCAAGAACTCTATCTCAAGAAAAAGGAAAGTCCTAATACATTAGGAAACTACCCCAGATATAGAACCCAATCATGGTCTGGACCCACATGGCCAACAATCTCCCCCTCCAGACCATGGGGAAGATGCCCTGAACCCCTTACTGGGAGTTCAGTCCAGCCAACTCTGAACACAGCTCTAGCTTTCCCTTAGACACAACCTTGGTCATCATGTCCGAGGGATTCTTGTCCGAATGAATCTTTTCCAGCTTCATGAAGTTCTTCTCGATCACCTCACGAATCCAATGGTACTTGATATCAACGTGCTTCATGCGACCATGATATGTAGCATTCTCACTGAAATCCATAGCACTCTGACTATCACAGTAAACTACATATTCATCTTGCTTCAAACCTAGTTCTTGAAGGAATCTCTTCAACCAAAGCATCTCTCTCCCTGCTTCATTAGCAGCTATATATTCCGCTTCAGTTGTAGACTGTGCTGTACACTTCTGTAACTTTGATTGCCAGGAAATAGCTCCCCCTACAAAAGTAAACAAATAACCAGAAGTCGACAACCGACGATCAAGATCGCCTGCAAAATCAGCATCAGTATAACCTTCCATGACTGGTTTTGAGCCTCCGAGACATAAGCACACCTTGGAAGTACCTCTCAAATACCTAAAGATCCACTTCACTGCTTCCCAATGCTCTTTTCCAGGGTTTGCGAGAAATCGACTCACTAAACTCACAGCATGAGCAATGTCTGGCCGTGTACAAACCATGGCATACATGAGACTCCTCACAGCAGAGGAGTAAGGAACACATGCCATCCGTTCCTTTTCATCATCTGTAGTAGGACACAAGCGCTTGCTTAGTTTGAAGTGACTGGCTAGAGGTATGCTAACTGGCTTAGCATTCTTCATGTTGAACCGTTCGAGAACTCGTTCAACATATTTCTCCTGTGACAACCACAGCTGCTTGGAACTCCTATCACGACGTATTTGCATGCCCAATATCGTTCGTGCGGGACCCAAGTCTTTCATGTCAAACGACTTTGACATCTCCTCTTTCAACTTGCCAATCAACTTGCTATCCTGTCCAACTATCAGCATATCATCTACATATAAAAGAAGGATGATGAACCTGCCATCGATAAATCGACGAACATAGACACAATGATCTGCAGCTGTCCTCCGGTACCCATGACTCAGCATGAATGAATCAAACTTCTTGTACCACTGTCTCGGTGCTTGCTTCAGCCCGTAGAGACTCTTCTTCAACTTGCAAACCATCTGTTCTTTTCCTTCTACCTCAAACCCCTCTGGCTGAGTCATGTAGATCTCTTCTTTCAAGTCACCGTGAAGAAACGCGGTCTTCACGTCCATCTGTTCAAGCTCAAGGTCCATGCTGGCGACTAGACCCAAAACGATTCTGATAGAAGTCATTTTCACAACAGGAGAGAAAACATCACTGAAGTCGATACCCTTCGTCTGTGCGAAGCCTTTTACCACTAACCGTGCTTTATGCTTCACCAGTTTCCCATTCTCATCCTTTTTCAGCTTGAACACCCATTTGTTTTTCAGAACATTCCTATCTTTAGGAAGTTGTACCAGCTCATAAGTCTTGTTCTTCTTCAAAGAACTCATCTCATCCTGCATAGCCTTCATCCACTCATCTTTATCACCATGAGTCATTGCTTCTCGGAAGCTAGCTGGCTCTCCCTCATCAGTGAGCAACACATATTCGGATGCAGGATACCTAGTTGATGGTTGACGCTCTCGGGTAGACCTCCTAGCTGGAGGTTCCGTGGTTTCAATCCGAGGAGACTGCTGCTCCCCCTGCTCAACACCCTCATCATCTGGCAACCCCTGTGCCTCATCACGATCCGGATCGTTTTGTCCACCTTCTCCACCTGTAGTCTGCACCGGAGAAGGAGTCGGTGTGAGATCAACCACTCCATCAACTTTCTCAGAAGACTTATCAATCTTTTCAACATCTCCAAAGAACTGATCTTCATGGAAAACCACATCCCTACTTCTGATAAGTTTCCTCTTCTCTGGATCCCATAATCTGTAGCCAAACTCATCTCCACCATAACCAAGAAAGATGCAACTCACTGCCTTATCGTCCAACTTGGAACGCTGCTCCTTTGGTACATGTACAAACGCTTTACACCCAAACACCTTCAGATGTGAATAGGAAACATTTTTACCTGTCCATCTTCTCTCTGGAAGATCATAATTCAAAGGAACTGAGAAGGATCTGTTAATCAGATAAACGGCAGTCAGAACGGCTTCACCCCAGAATGACTTAGGCAACCGTGCTAATTTTATCATGCATCTCATCTTCTCAAGAATAGTGCGGTTCATTCTCTCTGCCACACCATTGTGCTGTGGAGTACCAGGAACTGTCTTTTCATGTCGAATGCCATGCTTCAAGCAATAGCTTTTAAACTGGTTGGATGTGTATTCACCCCCATTATCTGAACGGAGACACTTCAAGAGTTTACCTGTTTCTCTTTCAACCTGGACATGAAACTGTTGAAACATCTGGAATACTTGATTCTTTGATTTCAACGGATAAACCCAGACTTTCCTGGATGCATCATCGATGAACGTGACAAAGTACTTATTGCCACCCAATGATTCTACCTCTATGGGACCACAAACATCAGAATATACCAAATCCAACACATTGGATTTCAATGTTGATGTCGAAGAGAAAGCAACCTTATGCTGTTTACCATATAAACAATAATCACAAGGGTCAAGGGACATACCTTTGGAGCAAGGAATTAAATCCTTCTTTGCCAACATCTGCAAGCCTTTCTCACTCATATGACCAAGCCTCTTATGCCACAGATTCAGAGAGGAATTGTCTTGAACTGCATTCAACGCATCTTTGCACAGCTTGACTTGTGTTTTGTAAAGAGTATTACCTGCTGTTCCTCTCGCAATAACAAGAGACCCTTTAGTGAGCTTCCATCTGCCATTTCCGAAGTAATTCTCATAACCAGCACGGTCCAATGCAGTCCCGGAAATCAGATTCAACCGCAGATCAGGAACATGTCGCACATCTTTCAGCGTCATTGTGCAACCAATATCGGTTTTAATGCAGATATCACCGATACCAACAATATCTGAATGACTCGTGTTGCCCATCTTCACAGTACCAAAGTCACCTGCTTTGTACGTCGTGAACATCTCCCTGCAGGGAGTAGCATGGTAGGATGCTGCTGTGTCAACAACCCACTCAATTTGACCATCTGCAACACTCAAACACTTATCATCATCGCCGGCGAGCACCACTACTTCCTGTTCCAAAGTAGCTGTAGTGTTATCATTGTCATTCTTCTTCTCATTGTTGGATCCTTTCTGTTCCTTCATGGCAAAACAATTTTTCCTGATGTGGCCCATCTTGCCACAGAAAAAGCACTTTACAGACTTTTTCTTGCTCTGTGATTCACTGCTAGACTTAGACTGTGATTCACCTTTAGACTTGCCACGACCCCCCTTTGGTCCTCTACTCTTACTCCTCCCCCTGTTCTCAGTAACAAAGGCCTGTGCATTATCTGTCCCTGCAGATTTCCGTCTTGTTTCTTCATTCTGTAGACTGCTGGTAACCTGACTCATAGATAACACACCATCTGGAGTAGAATTGCTCAAGGAAACAACCAATGTCCCCCATGAATCTGGCAAAGAACTCAGAAGCAACAAAGCTTGCATCTCATCATCAAGGATCATCTTCATAGTGGCTAACTGATTTACCACACTTTGGAACTCATTGATGTGATCTTCGATCTGACCACCATCCTTGAATTTCATGTTCACAAGCTTTCTGATCAAGAAGGTTTTGTTTACCGAGGTCTTTTTATCATACATTGCTTCTAGCTTTTTCCAAAGGGTATTCGCATTGGTTTCATTAGACACGTGGTGAAATATACTGTTATCAACCCACTGTCTGATGTGACCAATCGCTTTTCTATGCAATTTGATCCAATCAGCATCTTGCATATCTTTCGGTCGGGCACTATCCCCCTCAACGGGATCATGGAGGTCTTTACAATAGAGAATATCCTCCATCTTCGGTTTCCAGATCAACCAATTGGAATGGTTGAGCTTAACCATGGTAGTGTTGATAGTATTGTTCTCCATCTTAATCAAATTAAGTAATAGGAAAAAACAAATAATTAACACTGACCTCAACTCTTGCACCAAGCTGTAGATCTCGTCAACACGAGCACGCTGGAAGAAACGGATCTGAAATCCGACCCCGGATGGCTCCGATATCGCAAAAACTGTTTTCTGCGCTTCTGATTTGGTCAAACTCCTTGTTGACCGTCAAACAGCCAATCTTCTTCCGCTAACACGTAGATCTGCTCGAAACGAGTCCGTAGGCGCAAACGGATCTCCGATCGGACGTCGGATGATCAAGATATCGCAGAAACAAGTTTCTGCCGTCAATCTGGTCAACTCTGGCTGTTGACCGCGTGTCCGATGACGTGGGCTGACGTCAGCCTGATGACGTCACGCTGCTGACGTCTGCGCAGTGCTGACGGGCTGGACCGTCTGCTTACGGGTTCAGGTCGACCCGACCCGACCCGAACTGCACTGCTGAGTGAACTGGGCCTAAACCACGGGTTGGTTCGGACCCAACCCGAAACTGAACCCAACCCGAGAAAAGGGCGCTGGGCTTTAAAGTTAACGCGGGTCAGTAGGAACTGACCCGACCCGACCCAACACCCGCGACCCAGACCCAGAATAACTGGGTCGTCTTCCACAAGGTCTCGCTGCGCCTGGGTCTGCAACCCTGTTGCAGACGGGCGAGCACTCCCGGCGACCAGCAGCCCCGGCGACCAGCGGAGAGAGGCGACGGCGGACAGCGGCCGGCGACGGTGAACAGCGGCGAGTGGTGAACGGCGCGACGATGATCGACAGTGTCCGGTTTCTTCTCGTGCGACAGGGTACTTGACTGCCGCAGATCCGAGAAATCCGGCAGAGGACAGTGACGCCTGGACCCTTCTCTGCTCCGGTCCTCTTCCTCAGATCCGAGAAATCCTTCTTCTCCGATGAAGATCTGGAGCAACCACACCACCCGACAACTTCTTCTCTGTTTCCGGGGAAAACAGAGCAACGAGAACCCAATCTTCTTCCGCGATCGCGTGTGGCCCAGTAGAGATCAACCTTGATCTCTTCTCTTCCCGTTGATCTTCCACGCACAATCAATCTCTCTGATACCACTTGTTGTGCGCGTGTGTGCAAACTCAAGCAAGATCAACCTATCACCACACAAGAAGACAAGAAGATTTACGTGGTTCGGCAAGGATGCCTATGTCCACGGGAAACCAATTTCCACTGGGTTCTCCTCCAATCTGTGAAACCACAGCCTTGGAATCTCAGCCTCTCTGACTGACTGCTCCAGGGTTACAGATTACATCTCATATATATAACCAGTACATCCTTATCCCCCAAGAACTCTATCTCAAGAAAAAGGAAAGTCCTAATACATTAGGAAACTACCCCAGATATAGAACCCAATCATGGTCTGGACCCACATGGCCAACAGAAACTTCAATACCTAAAATGAGTATGGTCTTAACCTAAATCACACTTAGGTAAGGAGTGTTGGCTAGGGCTTAAATTGACTGTGTTTGGTTTCCATCAGTTTGGGTTTGATTTTGGTTTTGTCCATATACAGTGTGTCCCAAGCTTGGCTTGAAGTAATTATAATTAGAACTTGAATCTGCAAATTGTATAAGATGAATTTAGAATGCTTTAATAAACCAAGTAATTAACTGTGGCATGTTGGAATTTCTCAAGAACAATAAGTCTTAATCGTAAGAATTTTAAGAGACAAATTTGCAAGATAAAATATTTTTACTTTTTTGTTATTAATGTATAGTAGAATATTTTATTTTGCTTTGTTGGTGGTTAGCATATAGTAGAGATACTTCTTACCACCAATTGTTAGGCATGTCATCAAACTCACGGCAACTTGGTCAAGTTTGACCAATTATTTTGTTTTTAATCAAATGTAATGTATTGAAAAATATGATGATGAAATTATTCTTCAATTTTTTGCCCCACCCAAATAAAAATTTTAGACCCACCACTGAATTTGAGTTCACTGAATTAGTCAATTGGGTTAGCCGACGACCAGGCCTTGGGTCAAGGGTCTTTTGGTCTTTGTACAAGGCTTTCTTAGGGCTAAGAAAAAGAAAGTTATATATATATGATGTAACACGTAACCCTAGACCTAAACAAAAAAGGGTAGTAAAATAGTAGAGTT
The DNA here is from genome assembly GCA_037013555.1 of Sextonia rubra. Taxonomy (NCBI): domain Eukaryota; kingdom Viridiplantae; phylum Streptophyta; class Magnoliopsida; order Laurales; family Lauraceae; genus Sextonia; species Sextonia rubra. Next base: position 4,111,498 of record JASUAD010000027.1, read on the forward strand.
CTTTCTTGGTAGTGGATGTAGGCACATCACTCAACTGTGTAAATCTTGTGTGTGCTTGTGTTCTCTTCTTGTGTGTGGCTAAATTGTTGATCGTAGATCTCGTGCTTATGCACGTGCACAGCAAGTGGTATCAGAGCTTCAGTTGTGCCACGCGATTGATGAGGATTTTCCATGGGGGTTTTTTCCATATGGTCACCATTAGAGGAGGGTTTTCCCAAGCCCTAATGAAAGACGAACTATTTACCCTCATGTTTTCCCACAACTTTTGTCAGGTGGTGAGTTTTTTTGCGAAATCGCAAAGCCACTTTATGCAAAATTACAAATTACTTTATGCGAAATCGCAAAGTAACATCATAATGCGCTTTCGCGCTTATGCCTGTGAACAACATCATAACATAGTTAAAGCACCAAAGACAGACACGAGGGTCCCAAAGATCTTCCCATTCCCCCAGCTAGTGTGAATTTCAAGTTTCTCTTGCCTTGAGATGAGAGATGGAATGTAGGTGATGGCAGGAATCATGTTAAGAACTGAAGACTCTATTGTGCTTAAGGTGAAGTAAAGAACCCCTACTAACATACTCTGAGGTAGTATCACCCTGAACAGGAAAATTAATTCATAAATTACCTTTCAAATATGCACAGAAAGCAGCTATAAACCCAATATCTTCACCACAAGAAAACAGCCTCTTGGGCATGGGGCTTCATGACTTACTTACCCAATCAAAGCTAGTAGAACAAGCCAGCATAAGGTTTGTTTTATAAGAGGAGGCGTTTCCCTTTTGCAGTCGAAGGGAATAGAAAATAAGGAGGAAATGGATTTGGGAAAGAAAAAGAAGAACTGCATGTACTCAATTTCCTTCAATTGTAATTCCTTGAATGGTATTATTTTTTTCTTACCTTTAGAAGAATCTGGTGTTCATTCGCTTTAGTAAGGTCTCCATGAGCATTTCTTTTATAGGCTGCCTCGTGCTTTACTGGGCATGTATATTCCTGATTCCACCCCTGATTGTGAGCCCCTCAATGTTTTTTCCTGACTTCACCCCTAATTATGAGAATTTGTACTATTAAGCTGACCTTTTTTGTCAACGTAAATGAATCGACACTGTTAAGCTTATTTAGGGTTAGTTATTTGTAATAGATTTTGTCGACGTTAACAAATTATTTATCGATGTCAACAAATAATTTGTCGACATTGATAAATTGGTACTGTTAAGCTCGTTTAGCGTTAATTATTTGTTACAGATTTTGTTGATGTCAACAAATTATTTGTCGACATCAACAAATTATATATTGACATTAACAAATAATTGGTCGGCATTGATGGATTTTTTCATGGTAAAGAGAGTAGTTTCGAATTTAAAATGAATTACTCATTCTTTTATAAGTAATGCTTTGATGAAAGATTAAGCTATTTCCAAGATTAAGGCTATTGTTTTCATAAAAAAAAAGACAAAAAGACTAAGCCATTTTATAAGCAATGCAGCATTTATAAAGCGGAAAAAGTAGTTCTATTTCTTAATCCAACATTCACATTCCCATCAGTGCTAATGAGCAGAGGACTTTGAATCTCTCATAAAAACTGATCAAATGCAATAGAATAGAAAATCTCTACTGATAGAGATTTCAAATGCAGTATAGTTCCACTTTTTTTTTTTTTTTCTTGTAATCACAATTCACTCCAACTCGATGGACATAAATTTCTGTGTCTTTAACTCCAACCATTTGGTGTAATCATCAATTTTCTTCTAATTAGATGGACATGCGTCTCTAATCTTTCAATCACAGTTAGAGAGTATGAGTGTTAAAAAATTGCAATTGAAACACAAATTAAAGTAACAGTTGCTATCATAAAGTTGCAATTTACAGAAAATAAGGAAATCTGACAACTGCAAGTCACAACTCACAAGACCTTGCATCCATAACCAATTTCTCTTTGCAATAATAACTACACACCCAAATCTATCAATTAAAGAAACAAATGTTCTTATACTGCTGCAAGTTTCGTACAATAAGGAAATCAAATGATTCCATGTCACAAAAACTAGTTCTTAAACAAGAAGTACACCCACATCAACTAGCGATTGCATCCGCACCATGCCTCTTACCACCCCAAGTGCAATTTTCGACCTTAAAGGCCATGACTTTGATCCTGTGTTGCCTTCTATCGATGTTGCTGCTGATAATAGGCCCTCCCTTGCAATGTATTGTGCCCCTTTCTAGGGCCTGAGAGATAACATGTCCTACCAGGGGAAGCATGCTCAAGAGCTTAAGAATATCGTGAAGAATCAGAAACTGTTGTACACAACAAGCAAGAAACAAAATTTGAAGATGAAAGATTGTCATGGCTAAACTAGTGCAAGAAATGCAGGTGAAAGTAGGGTATGAATGATATATATATATATAAATATATATATATTTTTGGTGAAGTGATCTAAACCCATAGGCCATAACCTTCCACTGTAGCACAGGCTCCTTGTCTTTGATATTATGAAACATTGTCATGGAAGATTAATATGTGTCAGTCAATACCAATACAACAATTGTTTGATCATAGTAATTATTCTTGCGGATAATCTATGAATGGCAGGCAACAAGTCCAATGTGAACATAAACTCTTCATTTGATGTGTCATTCTGGATCTTCCACCATGGTTCCTCAATGTCATCCCATACATCTTTGAATTCTCGGGAATTCATTGCCAAGCAGGCAAATGACCGACTGAAGAGTGGAATGCATGTAAAGTCAGATGAAATTTCTCTCTATTGTGGAATCCTGAGTGACACAAACTTAGTTGGATGGAAGGGAAATGTTACATTTGCATAAACTTTGTATATTCACTAAAAAATAAACCGACTATACATCGAAACTCCGGATTGACCTTTCATGAATGTAATCTAATCAGATGAAAGCCTCTGATGGCCCAACTGTGCATCAAACAAGAAGAAGATACTATACATACTGCAGGTAGAGAGGGCTACATCTACAAGAAGTTCAATGTTGGAAGCATCTGAGCTGCTCGTCTGTTGGGTCCCATCTGGATTGGACATAATCTTAAATGGCTGTTGGACATATGAACATATTTTTCGAGTTAGAACTGATTGTGTACCGTAGATTTTCACTTGTATTTCAACCATCTATTTGATTCTGTGGTGACCATTGTCCATGAGATTTCCTTTACACAGTCTGGATCCACGGTGGGTATCATAAATATTATAAATATTATCTTATGTCCAGCAAATCCATTGTCGCCCAGTAACCTGTGAAATTCAAACTGCTTTCATTAGATCGTATTTCAATTCAAAAGGAGTTGAGCCCATTGTCACATCCATTTTGTATACCAAAAAAGTGGCAGCCAATCAATATGTGCCCATGGTAAATTTGATGCTGGACCCAACTCCATTTCGAGTGAATGCTTCAGAGAGCCTGTACAGTGTAACAAATGTTTCTAACAGTTAGGATTGTATAAGCTCGCCCCACCGATGGATTTATAGAGTTGAAGTAGGAATTCTGTAACTCCCACATCCTGAGGATAGTATGTCCTTGCCAAAATTAATGTCACTTTCTGAGGAAAGCAAGCAGAGATAGTGACCCTGGAAATGAAGAGGGACAGCACCTAGGAGGGCCCCATTCATAGACGGACCTAGGATTCTTGTTTGAGGGGGTGAACCCAAACATATAGTTGGGTTTTGGGGCCAAATTCACGACTTTTGTGTTGTTTTGGAGCAAATCCAAAATTTTCATATGAATTTTTAAAAGCCAACCCAAAATTTTAATATAAGTTTAAATTGGAAGCAGACCCAGGCCTGACGAGTGAATGCCCCGAAAGCATATATATAAGTCCGGCACGGCCCACTTGCTGTAGCCCTGAAGTAAGGCCTTTCGTTAACCTGATGCAAAGTTTTTGGTAAAAACTGATTGTGATATGTTACTACGTTTGTTTTGGAAACTATTATAATATTAACAATAGAATGCAATGTTTTTCACCTGTAAGATTAATTCTCATGTCAATTCAAATATAAATGAGCACATATTTCATGCCTGTAATTATTTGTTAAAAATTGACAGTTCTTGAGTATTTTTTAATGATAATTTCCTTTTAAGAAATAACATTTTTTAAAGGGCATAATAATAATTATGTGACCCTTTCTTATAATTATTATTATATGTTGTAATATCATCATGAAAACATAGATCTAGCAATACTATGAATTTTTACATGAAAATAGGTATAGTAATAAAATATTTTAAGTTTTATTTAAATTTTACTACATGAGATTTGATCACCAAGAAAGATTTACTTTTATCTAAGGGGGTAATCTATTACATATTTTTATTTTGGATTTACTTTCTTCGCAATTATATTTCAAAGAAAACTCAATTTTAACCTGGGCCTATTTTGCTAGATTAGGTCTATTAATTTATTTATTACTATGTGGAAAAGAAAAACCCATGATTCTACTTATTTAACGTATTTTAAAGACCTTAATTCAAACTACTAACCTAATAGAAATTTAGGAATTTCCACACGATTCTACCTATTAGCTTATTAGGAATTAGCAAATATATTTAATGAAATGTACATTTTAATATGAGGAAAAAGATGAATAGGGGAACATCGGATCTGATGTTAAGAGAAGAAAATGAGCATTTGATCAATGCTCCCCCAAAGCCTTAAAAGAATAAACCGGAGTGGTCAAATATAACTACTCCGGTGCACCCACTGCTAATATTATTATTTTTGTTTAGGGGTCACTTATCATGATTTTTTCGGTAAAATTCTCTTTTAATATTCGCAAAACTGTTTTCCACCCCGCAGAGTAGGAGTGCTCAAGGGCTGGACTAGCCCACTTTGGGTGCTGGCCTTGGGTCTTACAAGGCTGAGTCTACATCTAAAATATTGGCCCATTTAGTATATGGACTGAGCTTCAATTGAGTGATACGAAACCAGAAGCTTGGTGCAACCTAGCTTTAATAAGTAATACATGTAGGTTAGTGGTTGTTTTACACAAACAATTAATAGGGAAGCCCAAAAGGTGTTGGAAAGTTAGGTTGGATGGACAAAAAGGTCAGGCTTGAGCCTGACATAGTAAGGCGTGTTGATCTTGAGCCAAGGGATTGGGCCCATGTTCAGCTTGGGCTGGATATGAGTCTGTTTCTAAAGGAGGGTTGAGCCTGATTACACCTTAGCCTGCTCCAATCTTTCCCATGAACACCGCTACCAATGGGATTGCAAATGAATATCCAAACATCTAACTATTCGAAGTATTTATTGAATAAAGTGGGTTTGGAACCTATTTTTAGATCTGAAAAAATTTTGAATCAGTTTCATGGATACAAGCATAGGATGCCCGTGCTTACCACAGTCAAGCAAGCAGTGACAATTGCAGCTCGAAGTGAGGAAGATAGAAAGAATATTGGACATGCATTATGCTATGATGCAAATGATAAGAGCAATAAAAAATATTTTACAGTAAAATTTTAAAAAATTAAAGTAATTGTTCACACTGTACTTTAGACTATCATCAATTTTAGGTTAAAAACCAAATTCAAATAGCAAATAGATCTAAAGTATCCTTGTGCCATGACATCGGTAGCAAGAGAATATAATATAGCTAGAAAAAAGATTGAGAAGATAAATTCAAAATAAATAGCTATATTATTCATTATTTTTAAAATTCTACATAAAAAAATGTATTCAAAAGGAGAAAAGTGCATAAAGTTACATAAACTACCAATCAAATTTGAATTATAAATTTACACGTACTTTGATTTTCGATTTAATATTTTAGGAAGTGAAAATAGCAAAGAAAAATGTTACTCAGAAGCAATGTTGATTAATTCAAATTTTCAAATACATACAAAGCTTTATATTTTCAGAAATGATAAAAGTTCTCAGAGGCATTATTTTAATTTAAAGATGGACCTATTCAAAGTAATAACCTGAAATAATACTAATAATTCCAAGAAAGATAAAATAATTCACATATCGATGCACTTCAAGTAGAGGAAATGGGTAAAAAAATATATTTTTCTTTTTTATATAAGCTTATCATCCATAAATTAAAGGGAGAACAAAAACTGGAAATACATTTTTATCATTCATAAATTAAAGTGCAAATAAAAAATACATAGTTTCTAGTAATATTTTTCATGAGTGGCATCTCTGCTAGTACCAAATGGACCTATGATTATAGTCACTGGAGTTCCATGCGGTCAGGGCTACGAAGATGAAGATGCATGCTTCAAGTATAAAGATCCACTTATTTGTTCTCTCCAAGTTATCTACGGATCCCTTAATGGAGCACATATTAGGCAGCAGGCATTATAATCTCCTAAACAAGGAGAGTGTTTTAGATATTGGTTTATAGGAGACTTATACTTTGTGAGGGCTAGGAACCATTTATTTCTTCTCCTAAACGTATTTAAATGGTTATCCTTTTCACAGAGGTACACAAAACACATACAAATGAAGTGAAGAACATAGCTGTGTAATAAAAAAAAAATGAATTGCAACATGATTGAAACAATCATTTGAGAAATGAAATGGTTAACTTCAAGTGTAAGAAGTGATTATAACTTACCTTAAATCCACAGCTCCATGTGAAGATGCAATTTTTGTTGCCATAGAACCCTCTTAGCTTGATTTTATGCCATTGGTTTGATTTTATCTCACATCACAACAACATGCACATCGTCATCAAACCAGATAGATTTCCTCCCATGTTCACGATCTAAAAAAATAAATTGAAGGAAATATACAACAAAAGTTTTCCTTCTGAAGCAACTGACATCAAATTTGCAAAAATGAAATAATTGCCTTATAATACTTGAATCACTCTTAGACTGATACAGAAATAACAAAAAATTGAGTTAAGATTTTTTTATAGATATTCTTAAACCTATAGCACATGGATTGGTGTAACCTACGATGCACAAAATTTTGACAGACTGCATGAAAGTTCAGTGATCCTCAACTTCGTCTTAAATCACAAATGATGATGATTCTTGCAAATCCAGTGTAAAGAAATTCTCTCAATCAAAACTGGACATGATCAAACTTTTTTCTACATTGGTCAAACTTCTTTCTATATTTTATTTTGGTTGTTTTAATCGATGACTTTTCTTCTCATAATTAATTGAGCATTTACTAGAATTTATGCTTGTCTGTAAGCAAGAAAGCCCAACATCCAGTTCTAAGAAGCAGGGGTATTTAGATTATATGATAGAGGGACAAAGAGAGAAAATGGATTAAACTTAAACGTAAATTAGCAAAGGATGTTTGTGTTGAGCAAAGGCAAGAAAAATTTGTAGAAAGAGGATTTGAATTGTAGCCTTTGTTTCAATGCATTTCTCTACTACATTGCAATTTATAAGTTAAATAAATGATATTTTCCAATTAAAGAGCTGAATATTAAAAAAATGTAAAGAAAAAAAAACATTATACTATAGCCGATATTTATCCTAAATATGTCTTGCATTCCTTTTCCAAATATGTGAAGCCTAATGGTTTAAAATCATTTGTGATAAAGCTATATACAGTAGCATGTAACAATTATGTACTTTACATCTATACAATTTTCTATTATAAGAATTTTTTTTAGTTTCCGAACCAAACTGATCTTAAGGGGTATAAGCCAATGCTTTAGAGATGATTTCAATGGTTTGTTTGCATAAGATGATGGAGTTGGACCATCCCATGGAAGCACTCAGGAGTCTTATGCATTGTTAGAAATATGTGAGAGTAAACACTTTCAAAATCATGTAGAAAGGCTCAAAAGCTACCATACACTCACTACATTTACAACCCTCAGGTGTACAATTTGTGAAATATTACATTCCCAATCTTTCATATGTTAGTGAAATTATAGATACGCCTGCTAGTGAGCTAAATCGAGTTTTGAATGGTCTAAAATTTAAATTATGAAGCATTTTAGTATAGATTTCATATCTATTAAATAATAGATTGATTAAAAATGTTGGACCTTAGAAACTCAGAAGTAACTGCCACTAAAGTCAAAACAAATAGTAGATAAGATGCCAATTGCCAAGTGCTATGTAATTTTTCTCAGGTTTAAAGATTTTGTTGGAGAATAGTTTGTAGAATTGGAGAGTGAATGCAGAAATTTAAAGAATTTGTTAGAGAATAGTTTATATAATTGGAAAGTGAATGTAAAAATGACGTCGAAATGGATGTTGGTTGCATATCATTTCCAATAATTATTTTCTAATCCATCGAGGAAGACATAATTTTACGCTAATGAATGGTTGGGTTTTGAAGGGGATATAAACAGAAGGCACTGGTGATGATGATATGCAGCATTAAGTTAAGTTTATTTATGATTGAGTTGATCAAATATTTGGAGTAGTTTTTCTTGACCTAATGAAAGAGGAGGGCCTGAAGAAGAATACTACTGCTAGATAATGATTTCATAGGAATGTATTCTTTGGAGTAACGAAAGAGGAAATCAGATATTTAACCTCAACTGAGTATTGCCCTGTTTTTGCATAATGATTTACTTGATCAAGGGCAGAGTACTTAAAAACACATCTATAGGTTGAAGCAAAAAAAGTCAAGTTAAAAACACATCTCTAGATTGAAGCAAAAAAGTCAAGGCAAAGAAATCATCAGATAACAAAGGAATAGGAATAAGTGTGAGTTACAAATGAAGGTGTACATACTTTTCCAACTTGAGCCTATGTTCAAGATTGTAGCTCTAAGAAAACATTAGTTATTGAATATCTTAGCTTTCTTTACATTGCAGAAAGCAATAGGTGAATAGGGTAAAATATTATAAAGTTATATATTATAGATGAATTATGGATGACTTGCTCCAATTAATAAAGAGAGTGAACAATTATTATATATGAAGTGAAGATGAAAGGGTTTGGTTGGAAAAAGAAATATCGAGTCAAATTTAATTTGCATGGGTCAAAATCAATTGCATACAATGTGGCTGATTTTCAATTAGAACCAATTCGTTTCATAGATAACTAGCGGATAGAAACCCGTGCTAAGCACGAGTAATTAGCCAACTACTTTGCAATGAAAAAATTGTAAATAGAAAGAGTAAAAGTTAAAAATATGCTATCTTTAGTACATGCTAATGGTATGATACAATTAATAAGTAAAACTGATGATATTTTACACCCAAACATATTAAAATTGAGAAAGATATATCAAGTAATAGTACACAATTACACTATAGTCTGTCATTGTCTCATTTATATCATTATTTCCTTATCTCAAATAATTTAAGCAAATTGTCTTTCAAACCATATGTGCTTAGCACAAGCAATATAATCCATTCAATATATAAAAAGATGTAAAAACTTTTAACAATGGTAAAAGTTTTGGTAAAAGTTTTATAGAATGTAATAAAGACCACCCACCCAGTTGGTGCTTACTAAAATGGTATCACTGAATGCTACACATAATATCAATCAAAATGAACATTGACAAACTCATCCCAATAAGATTCAACATAATGGAACCATATCCATAAATGAAATGTCCATAAAATCTTAAGATGTCATAGTGGGACCGGTTCCATCAAGCAGTGATATGCACAATTAATTGGACAATATCCTACTTCATTAAACTATCACTGGATGGAATTAGTAATACCCACACCAAAGAGAGAAACAAAACCACAAAGAGCTCTCAACTCTGATGATCTAGGAAGCACGGACACAGGCCTAGGGTCCCTGAGTCCGTGTCAGACATGTGTTGGACACGGACATTGCTCAGAGACGGCTGGACACGACATGGACACAGATAGACAAGGCAATGGCATGATGTATTTTAAATTTTTAAATCCCTCTTTTTTTTTCTTTTTTTCTTTTTTTTTCATTGAGTGTGACTAAAGCCTACTATCAAAAACAAAGAAAACAAAGAGTATTAAATGAAGTTTTAAAAGTTTATAAATAATTCAAGAACAATTTTAGGCCAAATATGAAATTTCCCAAACAATTTCTGGTTTTTGTTTTTTTTTTTGTTTTTTTGGATACCTTCTATTCTAACTCTTTTTTTTCTTTTTTGTTAGTCTCATCTTTTTTGATTTCTCCAATATTAGTTATGTTTTTCTTTTTTATTAATTGTGACATTATGCTTCCTAATTTGGTTAAAAATATAACTATTTTTTAATTTTTGGATTATATATAAAATATATATTTTTATTATTTGCCGTATCTTAACCGTGTTTGTATCTTATTTTTTTTCGATTTGCCGTATCGTAGTGTCCGTGTCTTGTCGTGTCGTATTCGGATTCCGTGTCCGTATCCATGCTTCTTATCTTATAATAAAACACAATTAAAGAAACTAAAACTATGATGTATGGAAAATTGAAAAATGGAATCACAGATAAAACCATTATATTTACAATATGATTGTTCAACACTTCTGTAGGAACACCACACTCTAAAAAAAGGGAAAAACTACAAACACAAATAAAAAAAACACACAGCACTTTTATCCTAAAACCAAAAAAATAGTAAAAAAAAAAACAAAAATAATGAAGAAACCCCAGAAAACCAGCACCCTTTGGAAAAAAAATGAAAATAATAATAATAAAGGAAAAAGCTCCAAAAGAAGACTTACAAACAACAAAATTTGGAGATTCCAAACCTCCTTGGGTGATAGAGACCAAAGCAGAGTATGATTCTGCAGAGTTCACCTCCAGTTAACGCTGATTATAGACTCCAATTGTCTCTCGCCAATTCTGTCCTTTTCTATTCAAACAGAAGTTTTTATCCGAAAACTTCTACAAATAGATGGCATTATTGTTTTCAATTAAATTCCACCCTAAAAAATAGAAGCTAATATAAAATTAATAAAAAATCATCAACCATTATGTGTCCGTTTAGATGAAATCTCACCAGCTAACATTAAAAGCCGATGTTCATATGACTATAAGATTGAAGGCCAGGAATGATATGACCGAAATAAACATGTTTATATTAAAAAAAGAGTTGTTTGAAAGACATGGATGGGGAAAAGCAATAAAGAAAGATGAGCTATTTGAAGATCACAGGTAAATGGTTCATGCTAACAGACATTTACAACCCCATGGGGAAGATCTTTTGGACATTTTGCATCCATAAAATTCAATAATATGGATGGTCCAAATCAGTAAAACCATTGAGATTTGGTATATAATATACAATAGTCAAAGCTATGAAACCCAACCTGGAGGAACACAGAACAACAATTTTGCTCCTGAGATAACTTCGTTGGTTTTAGTGAAATATTTATCTTCAGAAGCATCTCTACAAAATCTCCGGAGAGCCCTTTGGTGCCACCAGTTCTGAGAATGTCAAGAACTTATATGATTCTTTCAATAGAATTCATCTACTCAGACATTTAAAACAACGTCACCTTGTAATGGAAATTGGCTAGATCCATTGAATAAAACCTAAATTTAACTTAAGAAATGAGCTTACCTGAGCATGTACTGCGTTAAATTAACATTACAACGCTGATATGCTCCTGATCCAACATGACACCACTGAACCAACCTATCACTCATAATGCTTGAAATGATTTAAATATGTAGGACCCAATAATAAGATGAATCAACAGCATGGGTGAACGAAATAAAAGTCCAAGAAGATGCTTTTTTTTAAAGTTGAGATTGAATATATTGATAAGGGTCAATTTGGTTGTCCCTAAGAAAGATATTAGAGGGCAAATGTTCAAAGATAGAAAGAGTTTGCTGAATTTATCATTCAATCCAATCTAGGAAATTGAAAATTGAAAATTGGAAGATGAGAATAACAACACCTCAGTCAACATAACAACTTCAAAATGGAAATTCAATGAAAGGAGGGCATTGGGTCATGGATAGAACACCCATTTGCAACCAAGGGTGCATCCAAATAGGCAGAAATTAAAGAATATAGTAGAATATGAAGCATCAACGCTTGGAAAGATGCTAGGAGAAGTACCATGCACGGCCACAGGAGACTCCAAATTTCCAATTCACCGGATCACCAAATCGAACTTAGAGAATATGCATGAATACTAATCAAAATTTCATGTCCCTAATCCATGCTAATGCACTATGCACGATACAACAAAACCTATCCTAAATGGCAACAAATGATTTAGAAGCCACCAAAAAGTCAGTAGCCCATATGAGGACAATGCAAAAGAAGAGATGAAAACTGAAGATTGTATTAATGATGTTGGACCACATTTGAAATTCAAATTGATCACATATGATAGGCACAAATCTAGCTAAAATATAATTTTTAGTGATATAGTTCAAGGTGAAATAGTGAATTTTAGCAGTTGAATTTATGTTCTTAAGAATTCTATTGATATGACAAAATACAGAAAAAAAAAAAACATTTAAAAGCATGTTTGAGGATAGTCATTTTTCAGCATTTTATAACTATTAAAAACACACATTTTGGTTTCAGACCTGGTTTAAAAAAAAAAAAGAGAAAGGAAAAAAATCCCAGAATACCCCAAATCCTTATCTACCAAATAGAACTCAAATCTGAATTTATTCATAAGGAGGGTAAAACCAGATCAGGGTAGAAGTAAAAATTAAAGCCACAAAATGTTGAGTGATACACTTGAAGGCTTTGATTCAAGAAATTACAGAAGTTGTGCTTCAAATAACTTGCCAAACTCAAGTGCCATGTACATGGAACTATGTCAGAGACTACACATTTTTTGGAGAAAAAAAAAAAATGCAAACTAGGATTTTTGGTTGTTCACAAAGGAACATATCAAGTTTATTCCTAGATTTTAAAAAAGCATCACTAAGTAATGGGCATGGCCCCGCAGGGGCATATTTAAGGTTTTTTTTTTCTTTTTTTTTTTTTTTTTGAATTTCCTCACCTGAATATACATAATAAATACACCATGTTGACACAATGGGAAAATATCTTACGCACATCAAATATGATATTTTTCAATAAGAGAGAGGGTGAAGAGAGATTGTGCATGTGGTATGACTGTCGCCAATTCTGAGAGTGAGAATAAGGTTTGGGTTTGCATTTGATTTGAAAGAGGGACATCGATGGTAACAGGGCAGACATTAATCCGTTTATGTGCGCAAGAGATGTATTTCTTGAGGGGAAGAAGAAGCAATACTCAGCATACAACAATTGTTGATGTGATAAAGGCATGCAAAGGAGGGGGCAGAATTGGTCCTTTTTCTTTTTGGACCGTAATTCAACTTTGAAGAAGAAAAATGAGAGCAGAGGAAAAAGTGGAAGAGGAAACTGCAGGAGAACAGTTACAAGTTTTTTTTTTCTTTTATTAAGTTCTCAGTACAGAGAGGAAACAAAACGAGAGGAAGAGGGAGAGGGGTAGTAAAGGAGTGGGTTTCGTGGGAGAGGAAAGGGTGGAAATGCCATGAGGAGAGTGAGAGGGTCGATATTACATCAATCCAGTCATTTTAGTGGGGGCTGAGAAGGAAGTCAAAATAAATTGGCATCGTCAAAATAAATTGAGGCTTTTCTCAATCAGAAATAGAAACAGTCCCTTTCATATATATATATATATATATATGTATGTATATAAAAGAATATAATTGCCTGCTTAGAACTCAATTTCTCAATTAATTGTGAAATTGGACATCAATTTCAAAATCGAATACTAACAGCAATTTCAAAATCGAATACTATAAGCTTGATATATATATATATATAGCAAAACATGCCCACGCTTAGCACGGATAATATATATTTTATAGGAGGATTTACCAAAAAAAATCCCACGAATTAGGATTACCACATTTGAGGACCTTGGTTTTTTGAAATATTGACAGTGGACCTCCCGCCAAATTTTCATATTATTATTTCGAGATTGCCCCTGTTACATTGATGTCGACAAAACCCTACATCTAATGATTGGAAAGATGGAACAAAAGAAAGGAAGTAAAAAAATAAAGAGGACTCCAGGAAAAAAAAGAGAGAGAGAGATTGCTGCTCATTTTAGATTTTCCAATTCTTGATCATTTTCTAAGCTCTTCTCATTGTTTGTTTGCACGAAAGAAAAAAAAAATGAGGACTCCTCTGCTTGTCGACTGAAGAAAGAAAGAAAGAATAGGCTACATTCTCTGCTCGTCGCATTTTTTGCATTTCTTCAAGCCATCCTCTACGTCAGCATTATTGTGCAGCCCCTCGTCTACAACTATCTACAAGTTTTTTTTTTTTAATCCTCTCTTTTCGTTTGCAAGAGTCTCATCCCAGGGCTAGGGTTTTTGTTTTTGTTTTGCTTGATTTTAGATTTGCTTATTTTGTTGGCTTGTGTTGGGTTTTAAGCATTGCCAAATCAGCAGCAACTCGATTACCCGACCCTCAAGCTTTTGTTTGTTGGTGATGGTGGAACGGGTACATGACCTCTTTCTTTATTTGATTTTAGGTTGGATCTGATTGTCCTCTACTGTAAGTTATAACCAAAGCTCAATTTGTATGTTTTTGTGTTTTGAACTTTAGGGTTTTTCCAAGTAATCTATGGATTGAAATTAGATTTTTAATGGTTTGAGATTGGATTTTTTATGGATTGAGAGACTTCCAGATTGGCATGCTCCTGTGGAATTCCAGCAGCTGAGTTTGACGGATCTCTATATCTTTATGTAGTCATCCATGAGTATACAAATTCTCTTAGGCCACTTCGTTGCACAACCAATCTATGACGATTCTCAAATCCAACGCCAACAGCAAATGTCCGTACGGATTGCTGGAAAACGGACACACATGCCACAATCCTTACCGTCTGATAGGATCTTTGTAAACTATGTGCAGACAACGTGGTTCACCCTAGATAAGTTTTAGTTCAATGCATATGAAAAAAATGAGGTAGGTAGCTGGAAGTCACCAACCACAAGTAGACGAGTTACAACCAACTAGACAAGTTAAATCAGTTCGGGCATCCAAGGAACTAACCTTGTAGTTTTTGTATACCTCAGAGGCACTTTCTCTAAGTGGCCGGTCATGGAACCATACACCTAAGTGACTTCATATTTTGTGAAGCTCATTGATTTTTTTCTTTTTGAATTTCTTTTACTGTTTTGCATGCAAATGATCTCCAGTTGCTCTGAAAGTTTAAGAAAGCCTTTTTGAACATATTCTAAATTTCCCCTAATGATTTTGCAGGATTTATCCCTTGGAAGTGACTTTTTCTTGAAATCACAGGAAATTGGGCCCGAAATACTAAAATCGGTTGCTAACACCTCTTAGCACCAAATAAAGTCTAATTATCCTAAAACTTTATTACGATAATCTCCAACATATTTTACGACATCAGTATAAGTTTCCAGTGCTTTGAACATCGGAAAACATGGTTTCTACTTAGCTACATTAGGGTCTGGCCCCGTAATCATTTGGTTGGCTGCTGTGACCTTTTGACATCAAATGGAGTTTGATTTCCCTGAAAACTTTACCAGGATGATCTTGAATAGATTTTACGATATCTGTATGAGTTTCAAGTGGTTTGGACTTTAAGAAGTACAATTTCTATGTAATTACCATTAGAGTCTAGCCTCGCAACCACTGGGTTAGCTGCCAGCAACAAATGAAATTCAATTGCTATGGAACTTGGAGGAATTGTCTTTGAACATATTTATGAAAGCCCCTACAACATATGTTTATTTCAATGCAAACCCATCCGAAGTTATAAAAGGGGTGATTAGGAGAAGCGATGTGTTGTAAGATCTAAACTGGTTTTGCAACACAAAATCAAGTTATGGATCTGTGCTTAAGCATTAAACAATACATGATCACAAAATCTAAACACACGTCTTGTGCTGCTATCTTGAAGTTTGAATGACTGTATCTAAGCTTTAACAGGACGGGCCTTAGCGCTCAACGGACTTTATCATACATGGTTTCCTTTGATTTCCTTTTCACTCATTTTAAGATGTGTGATGATGATCCTTTTGTGCTAACCTTGGAAGGAACTTTTTGCATAAAAAAGAAATCCAACTATGGTTGATTTCCTTAGGGCACGTTTGGCAACGGTCCGTGGGGATGAGAGGATTCTATAATTTCAAAGAATCCTAGAATCCCTCCTCGAGCCTACAATCAACCCATCATTCCTTAAAAAAATTAGGTTTGGCAAAAGAGAGGATTTACAAAGAAGAGACCTTTAAGAAATCAACGGCTTAGAATGTTTTGGCTAATATATCATGATTTACAATGCCTCACGTTATAAAATTTGCTCCCATATCCATTATTGGCCTCTAGATCAGATTTAATGGTCTGGATTTGTCAAAAGGGGCCCACAGGAGTTCAAATCTATACATGAAATGTTGATCACTTTTTTTAAAATATCAACATATCTAAGAAGAATCAACAACTGAAACTTGGTCCCATAGTCGTTTTGGGAGGTTCTACTCACATCTAATGGTCTATATCATCAAGAAAAGGCCCAGCAACTAATTTGATAAAGAATAGGAGTGTAGCCCAGAGATGACACTTACTGTTCATCCAACTTTCCACAAGCGTGCGGAAAGGCGGGATCCGATAGGGGGAGCTTGACTATAGCTTTCCACGAAAGGATGGAAAGCAGAAGACTGCTTTCCACGCTGTTACCAAACGCATGTTTTCCACGGTCCTGCGGATTTCCTATTGGAAATTCACGTCAAGGATTGTTGCCAAGCGTGTCTTTAATCTCCTTCATTCGCTTGCATAAGAAAGAAGAATTGGGATCATGTAAGTGGAGGTTTTAACCCACAGTGACCTTGAGTAGATTAACTACGGTCCACCACATCAACATGGGCAGCGCAGCCCTTGCGTTGGATGGTCAGCAACCCCCATGAGCGGCAGGCTGCCCTACATGTCCAAACACGATCCTCGTGAGGCACAGGAACGGGACTCAAAGAAGAACTGAGATCCAACTATGGTTGCTTTCCTTAATCTCCTTCATTCACCAGCCAAATAAGATTTCTAAACTACTTGCCTTGTTTAGGATGAATTCAAGCAAGATTTATTGAAATCAAAATTTAACGTGTAGGGCGTTATCAGTATTAGGAACTGTACTCATGTGAACCACTTGCATCTAAGACATAAAGAAGCCGTGTACCAGGTACCACAGGCGATGGAGACATAAAGTCCGTATAGGACTAAGGGGTGGTGTCTAGCTGATTGATTTAGAATGGCCATTGCCCAAATGATCTTCCATTTCCCAAGACCCCAAGCGTTCCCCATCACATCCCTAAAAAGGCTTCTGTTTTCTGTGGATAGAATGGCCTGGCCTCTTGTTAAAATTGATAGCATATGGGGCCCACTACCATCTCACCCATTTCACATGCCTTTTTGTGTTTGTTATGCTCATGCAATGTTCCAGTGTAAAAGAGGTAAAAAATGTTCCAATGTGGACCAATGAGCGTTTATGTCACCGGATAATTGTGCGGTAGAAATGAGGACACAATCAAACCCGGACGAACAAAATATTGAATTACTGATTTTTTTTTGGGCATACATTATATTTTGACCATATTTGTTTTGCGTTATTGGAATTTTACAAATTCTAAGATTTATGTAGCATAGTTGCAGATGAATAATTAAACGGGAATAATTCAAAATACATGATTAAATAACTTTTTAATAAAAATTAAATTGAGCGATGATAAGAAAAAAACCTAGCTACCACCATGGTGACTTAAATGCCAAGAAAATAGGATAGCATCTATATTTTATGGTGAGTTTTTTTGAGGTCCACTTTGAAGCATATTTATCAAGGGAGGAAGGTTATGCTCAAGAAGGAGGAGCTGGAAAATCAATCCCACTAAATTATTATAACCCTTGATTTAACAATCTTAAAGTTTAAAATCATTTTAATTATATATTTTGAACTTTACCAATTTTTACCATAGATCCCAAGGATAATAAAATGACGGTGGCATTAGAAAGAATGTAAAATTTTGTCAACAATCCAAATAGAAGTTATGAGAATCATAATTCTTTTTTAGATTCAATCCAATACTAAATAAATATTCAATCAGCAGAAAATTGAATTCAATGTTAACTAATGGGACAAGATTATCAAAGGGGGTCCCAGGAACAAAGGTGGGTGGAAATGGGACCCTTTGAGTTGGACCGCAGTTGTGAGAGAGTATTTTTTCCATTTATACCTCTATTTCATTTTCTTTGTCTCTCACCTCCCATCTTTTACCACTCACCTCTTTTTACTGTCATTATTTTGAGCGTATTTAACCTAATACTTTTTATGTATCCAATTTCCATATATTCCATAAAAAAAACAAATACAAATAGAAAAATGCAAGACATTCGAGTATTAAGAGTATTTTATCTCATACAATTATCCGGAAATCAATTTATAGGCATCTACATTGTCTCACATATCTTGTGCAAGACGACAATAATAATAATAATAATAATAATAATAATAATATATCAGGCTTTGCCTTATTGAAAGGTGACTGATTTTTCCATGAGGTGGGACCTACTGGGTAGTTGGCCCTCAAACAGCAGCTGCCATGTGTAGGTTGGAAGGTGAGGTGCAGGAGACGTGGGTGGAGCCGACTAGTACGGAATACAAATATACATATCTTTCTTTTACAACGCAGCGCAGGAAAGGATAAGTGCGTCTAAGAAGATGTCACTGTCTGGGACACGTAAGGCCGCGGACGAGAAAGAAACAGTCAGAAACGTGTCAAACCATCATGCAGACACGTGGCCATCTCCATGTCTACTCCTGTCTCCCCTACCCCAAGCACACATGGCTAGTCGAGCGACTGAGATTAAGACATCCATTGCCTTTCACACATGCACCAATTGCTACCACACATGTATTAATTCAGCAGGAATCCCCCTTGATCAAGAATGGGGGAGTTTGAACAAAGGGGGTAGAATCTTAGAAAGTGGAGAGTAGACGAGGATGATTTCATGAGATAAAGAACATGTAGTTGCATAAGATAGTGGGAGAGAATGTGTTGTATTTTTTTTTTTTTAAAGAGAGAGGATAGCTTGTTGTTAAAATTGCAAATGACACTTAAAATCTAAGCTACGGCACTTTAATTTAATAAAGTATAATTGAAAGGGAGAAAAAGAATTTAGCCCAATATAGTTCGGACAGCTCTTCAATGATAATGATGATTGAGGCTTAAAATTCGAACAACCTTAAACTTTTTTAAAAGAAAAATATCGTAGATTTGAATGAGTGGAAGTACTCCACAGCATGATTCATCTATTGAAAATTATTCAAGATAAACTTATTTTCAGTAATATAGGGTTTTTCAAAATTTTATTCCATTAAGAGTTGGTCCCCCTGTGATTTTGACTGTCTCATTAAAATCGTGATGAACATAATCATATATATATATTAATAATCGCTATTTTACATCAAGCCATCTTTCTTATTGTTGGACAGGCTTTTAGTGATATAAAATTTGGAATACACCAAATAAAATAGCTCAGGCTTTAAATAGATGAGCCCCAAGGTGGAGTTGTATGCCTTTAACTCTTAGATTTCTTTTATTTACCAAAACAAGAAAAAATTTTTGATTTTTCTTAAGTGCATGTTTGACATCTTTATTTTCAACTTCTACTTGTCTAAATGTGTAAAGCATGCATGTGTTTGAAAAATAGCCATGTTGGGCACAAGATACTATTGAAAAATAGCCATGTTTGGTACAAAATTCTATCTCCTATCACTTTAGAAAAGTAGAGGTAAATCCCGCTTTGACGCTAAAAGCTGTGATTTTTTGCTTTTCAAAATAAGAGTCATGGGTTTTAGAAAAACTACAAACGGAAGTTTTTTTTACGGACCAAACACGTTTTCTAATTACAGCAGCCGAAGAGATAGAGGATCAGGTCTCTCATCAAATCCGGATTCCGGACCATCCATTAGTGAAGCGTTCATTGTACTAAGATAACTACTGATAACGCCTTAGCTGGCGCCTTAAATTGTTCATTAATATAGTACATTCCTTTTTTCGCAATCAGAGCACTTGGCATTATCATAAGCCAGGCTAGCCTTGTAAACCCATTAATCAGTCTCAGATTCGAAATTTAAATCCCCAGATTATGGGCTAGACGAACCTTCTTTTCAAAGGATAGCTGGAACTCACCAATATAAATGTGCATTTTACATTAACTCAATCGTTATCCACTTAAATTTGAATACAAAATAGTCACATAATAGTTAAGTTTTGAGTCCCAAATCTCCACAGTTAAGGACACTCAGATTCTGGACAGCCTGATAACTAATATGGCATATTCAAATCCTTCTACACACATTCACAGGGTAAAAGAATGGGAGGTGGCCAGGGATGAGAGAGTCCTTAGCCAATTGAGCTACCACTGATTGGTTGTTACAATTAATTTGATTGCAGCAATATTCAATCGATCATCGTTCTGCACATTGCCTCTCCTGGATATGTTTTGGACCTACTCCTTGAATCTTGGTGCACCTCATATAAACTACGTCTGAAGTGGGATCCAACTAATATTGCTTGCCAATGAAGAGGAAAAGGAGTATATTTACTTCAAATTGTGGACAAGTGATCAGATCATTGACCATGTAATCAAGATTCTAATCTTAAAATTAAAGGAAAATATTCTACTGTGTACAGCGCCATGCACGAGCTCCCATCTAGGCCGTCCCAAAGATAGGAAGCACCAAATTTCACCAGACGCTTGTGACAGGAAGCACGAGCTCGGTATACCTTAGAGCCCAGAAGAATGAATGTCCTCCAAATGACCCAATGGGTCTGATAGTGCAAATTTCTTGTGACTAATATCACCAGTGAAGTAATAGGCAGATGATTGGCAGGAGCTCATCTATAAATGTTGTTTTGCACGTTTTATACAAGTTGGGAAGTTTAGTATTATTTTAAAAATCTAGGATACATGGTGTTTATACGTGTTGTCGTGCATTCGAATTAATGGATGGCCCAATAACATTTGTGTGGTGGGTGGAACCACGTCATTAAAAATAAAAAAAATCTTTAAGTGGTCCTATGTGAAAAGAGAAGAATGCAAGTCTGCCAATCAAAAAATTTGTCATCACGTATTCATGAGAGAAGGACCAAAAAGCATAAACATGGTACAGACCTACTATCCAAATAAAGGATCTGGATCAGTCAATACTCTCTCCCATACTCTCTTGCGGAATGAGATTTCCTCTGTATATGAAGGGCCAGGATCAGGCATAGCCAGTGGGCCATACAGGCACGTGCATGGATGGGTGTGTGTGGATAAGGCCATTATCTTTCTATTCTCGACTACCCTTATGAGCCGGTCACAACGACTTAAATACAAGGCTCAAAGAAGAGGAAGACTTCTCTCTCTCTCTCTCTCTCTCTCTCTCTCTCTCCTTCTTACCAGGCAACAAACATGAGAACCCAACAGCCACATCTTCTTCCTCCTCCTCAACCTTCACCACCTCCTTTCTCTTATCTTTGACACCCTTCTCCCATTAATGACATCTTTGTTACCAACTCCTAAAAGAAAAACGACAACAACAACAGGAAGACTAAGGAGAAAGGTGAGATTTAAAGAAGGTGGTCATGTCTCCAACCTATGGATTTAGAGAGATCTCTGAAGGCCTCGCCGTGGGGTGCCATGGAAGTGACGTTCCTCCTCCCCCTCCTGCGTATGTTAGCAAGGTGCAGGAGGAGAGAGGAGGAGATGGGGTGATGGCGGTGGAGAGAGAGATCTCTGGGACCTCTTGTATTTCGATGCTTTTGAGATCAGGTGAAGAGGGTGGGGGTGGGAAATCTGTGGAGAGAAATGGGTTCTGCTTGGATTTGAATGGACCCATCTCTCCGGGGAGTTCTTCGTCGTCGATCGGTGCGGGAGGAGACAGTTCTTCGATCACGGACGGTGGAGATGAAGGTGGAGAGGTGGAGGATGAGGTGCAGAGTAAATTCAAGGGAGGGTTCGGTTCCATGGCTTCTCTTGAATCATCTTTACCCATTAAGTAAGCATTTTTACAAAAAAATTCACTCTCTTTTTTTTTTTTTTTTTTTTCTGTGGGGGGTGCTCTTTCTTTAAGAATGATTATTTTAATTGGTTTTCATTTGATCACAAGAACAAAAAAAATCCAAACTTGTTTGATTTTCAAGAATTCTTTTGTGAATGATTTTAGGGTTTTTTTTTCCTTAAATTTTTATGGGTCACATTTGATTCCGACACCCAAAATTTTTTACCATTGACTTTATTAGGATTCTTTTGTTGTTTTTCTTAATTTATAAGGAGTTGAAGAACATTGTAGTGTAGGGTGGATATCCATCCCAATATACATTTGTGGGACTATTATTTCATGGGTATATATTCTTGTTCTTGTTTGATGAGCACTCTTACTTTCATAAAATCGTGAACCATGGTGTGATTTCCATGAAGAAAGAAGGAAACCTAACATAATATTATTTGAGTTTTGCAGGAGAGGGCTATCAAATTTCTTCACCGGAAAGTCAAAGTCTTTCACAAGCCTTTCAGAGGCAACCACCATCAAAGACTTGGCAAAGCCAGAAAACTCCTTCAACAAGCGTAGGAAAACCCTGGTGGCTTACAAAGCCGCATGGATACAATCGAAAAGAGCTTTCAAGAGACCACTTACTAACTCCACTTCTATGTCTCTATTATCTCCTGACTTTGTATTAGAAGAAGAAAATGAAGAGGAAGAACAAGAACAAGAAAGGCAAGAAGAGGAAGAAAAGAAAGTAATGGCACCATTGCCTCTTCACAAAAGAAAGCTCAAGAGCTATAAGAAGACTCCAAGGTCCTTCTCACTTACAGATCTAGGAGATGCTTAATCTCCTTAATTTAATTAACCTAACATCTTATTATAAATATTAAAATGATGGATGATACAATTTCTTTTTGTTGTTGTTGTTGTTGGTGTCATGTAATAGAGAGGATAGAAAGAGTAGTTGGTTTCATTGATAAGAACAGTTGTTCCTTGTTTGAAATGAGATGAGATGAATGCCTAGTGTTTTTTTTTTTTTTTATGGTTGTTGTCAAAGGGGATAAGGTTAGAACCTTATCTTCTCTACTTTTTCTACTTTTAATAATGCAAGAGGACAGAGGACGAAATCATTTCATTGGTAGGAGATAAGAGCCTAAAAATTGCTTGGAATGACGAGCATATTCGTGGGGCTAAAAGCAGAAGTCGTTATCCATAACGACTTCTGATCTGATGATGTTGATTAGAATCCACAAGGTGGGGCTGTCATTATTTGGGGTGCAGACCATTTAATCAGAGAGCACGATCTAAATTGGCTAGCCATGGTGCAATGTTTACGGTTGTGAGTGGCAATAAAGGTTCATTTTTTGTGCCTTTGGTCTATGGTGAATCGACATTTTTGTTTTAGGAGATCGGACCTGACTGGTAGTTTGGTTTTGAGGGCAATTCAAGAATTTTTATGTAAATTTTATGGGTGACTTGCGGTATTTGTTGAATGTTTTGAAGTTGGTCGGGAATTTTCGTTTGGGTTCTAGAAGCACACCTCAGTTTGACGAATGCAACTGACTCACATGCTTGTACCTGGATCCGGCAATTGCTGTGGTGGGAGCTATGTCGATTTATTTGTTTTATTTTATTCTAATAATTTAATTAGGGCTTTTTTTTTTGGGGGGGGGGGGGGGAGAACTGTCAATCCATTTTGATTGAATCTCCCTTTTGCCTTTCTCTTTCTCCAGGGAGTCCACCTTTGAGAAGCTCAAAACCGATCACACTCATCAACCTTCCACAAGGCATTATTTTACATTTGATTACGCAATGTGTATGTGGAAAAGGTAATAAATTTTGAGGCTTAAAAATGATAGTTATGATTATCTGATGAGGAACAGATTTAGCTCATTGTTGAGTCATTTTCTTGGTAAACCATATTCATTAATGAAGGAAAGAAACCAAGCCTGCCAAACAACAAAGAACATACTAAAAGTATATAAGGCAGCCCCTTAATCCATACAGTCCCAATTCCAAAAGAAGTACCTATATACTTAACTACCAGATGAGCAAATCCATTCTATCTACTAGAAATAAAAACAATATTCACAGCATCAAAAGCTGAGAAAGGGCTTTAATATAAAAAAACAGTTGAGTTAATGGCTTAATCAAAATCACCATTTAAAGCTTGAACCACCGTCTTTGCATCTCACAAAATACAAACTCTAGAGAGACCTCTAATAACGTGAAGAGATCACCTTCATTTTGATCTCCTTAGAAGAGAAGACCTTTGGCGCTCTTAAAATGCACATGCATAAATAATAGAACCCTCTAAAGTAATCAAGAAGCCATAAGAAGCTTTACCTTCTACCGTTCTAAGTTCCGCATCAGAGTAAATTCAAATATTTTCTTCCCTGGGAATATCCCTTGGGATGAGGTCTTTAAATTGTGAATAGTTCTTTTCGAACAACTTGCAGTTCATCAGGAAGGCTCACTTAAAAGACCAAGCTGCTCAAAGCATTGCACACTAGCACTTGAAAGACCAAGCTGCTCAAAGCATTTTACACTAGCGTATTAACTTGGCTTCAATTTGAAGTGTTCTTATTTTAACCATCAATCAGATGGTGAGTTAGTTGTGTGCTTAGGGTTCTTTTTCCCCTTATGTGGGCAGGATTTTAGATGTAGGCCCTAAAAATAGACCCATGTGTCCAATTAGTTCATTGAACTTGTCCACAAACTATGAATCAAATCAAGAAATTGAAAAAACGGATCAAATGAACCTACTCTTTTGAATTTTATAATCAGGTTAAGCTCAAATTATAAATTGTGTGCCTCAAATGCAAATTAATTAGACTGAATCACGTATCTATGATTTAGCTCACCACTTATCTTCAAAATGTCTTCTATGTGCCGTCATCCTAAGGGCCTATTTTTCGCTGGAACTAAGAGAATTCCTCCATAATAAATTCTCAAATTCCTAGATATAGTAGAATTTATGCATGCTTCTTTGTACTCAAAACATATGAAAATTCCATAAAAAAGTAACAGGGATGGAATTTCAAAATTGTTGCTAAGTATTTAAGACCCTATAGGTATTAGGTTTAAGAAATTCTTGTAAAGAAATATAACATTTGTAAATACAAGGAGTTAAGCCATCACATCATATCTGAAAGAGGGGTTGGACTAATTGTTTCACCTTTGTCCTCGAATTTTAGATGCTAGGCATTGTAAGGAAAACCATGGCTTCCTTGGTGGGCCGTTTGGTTTTTTAGAATGAACATGGTGAACAATAAAATTTTCAGGGTGCAAATAACTTTCACAATTTTTTGTAGAGGATGAATTCAAAACCAAGAGATATAATTCTTGCCTAAGAATTAGAAACAGCTTTCACAATGAGAAACATTTCCGCGCATCAAGTGAACTGAAACTGTAAAAATAAAGTCCTGAATTGTATTGTTTACAACAGGAAAAACTACGACAGAATTCAAAATTATATGTAAACCATCCCACACATATAACTATATAGCATAGTGTCACGATCAACTAGATTGCCTCCCTTTTGTATCAAAAGGAGGCTTAATCATGGCTAAGATGGGTTTTATGGGCCAGACCAATCTCATGACCTATGACCAAGGGCCCATTATCTAGAAGTTCCTATAATTCTCTACAACTTTGGAATATTGTAGAAGTTAAGAGATATTTGTAAAGAATAATGTAGCTAGAAAGAGTTCTAGAAGACTCTCAACCAATATATGAATGACACGTGGCACATTCTAAGCCACACTTTGTAAGGCCAAAGTTTATATAAAGGGGCGGCCTCCCTCATTTGTAACCACCAAGAGTTGTAAGAAGCTCTTTAGTTTTCTTATCATTCTCCAAGTGTTCTTCTCTTGTAAGTGTGGTGTTAGCCCTATAGTCGGGTGAGTTCCAATTAGTTTGGGAGAAAATGCTGACTCGCTAAGTGCAAATGGGCATTAGTTGAGTGCCGCACATGCTATAAATAGTGGGTGAAGCGATCGGTCCGTGACAGTACGGCACCTTTGAGTAATGTTAAGGATTCCTTGCTTGTCATTTTTCATTGCTAAGCACAATGCATTTCCACACACACACAAACAAACTCCATATGCCATTATCTAAAGCGCAAGGTAGAGAGAGTCCAATATCTAAATCGCAAGGTAGAGAGAGTCCAATCCAAATTCAAGCTTGTAACCTAAAGGCTACAACCCACTAACATAGTTGGGCCTTTTTTCCGGGGAACGCTTGGTAATAAATATCATTCCCTGCTAAAAAGACCTACCTTGCCTGCGAATTTGCTCCAAACATATTGA
Source organism: Sextonia rubra (assembly GCA_037013555.1). Taxonomy (NCBI): domain Eukaryota; kingdom Viridiplantae; phylum Streptophyta; class Magnoliopsida; order Laurales; family Lauraceae; genus Sextonia; species Sextonia rubra. The sequence goes on from JASUAD010000027.1 coordinate 4,137,697, forward strand.
AGTGCCAAGGTTACAGCCAAAGAAACTTTGGTGCAACTCCTTTAAACAGTTGCACCACGGTAGATTACTTTTTGTAGGGGTTCTAAACTTGACTTTGATATCAATTGCCATGGCTCTAATACTGTTTATTAAATGGGATTAGGGCAAATACAAACAGAATCATGCACCATATAGAGAAGAAGAAAATCATGTAATGTACGAAACAAATTTTTTTGTAGTTCATCGTAAAGGTTACATCCATAAGTTATAAGAGTTCTACTCGATTTCACTATGAAGAAATTGAGTAATTTATTACAAAGATTATAAATCCTCTAATACTTAGCTTACTCACTTTTTACAGGTCTCAATCTTGCTCTCAAAACCTCTTGCCAAACGTAGTTATGCAATCTCTGAGAACCATGGGGGAGAGAACTCTCACCTCTCTCAGACAAAGGTTAGAGTAGATTACATCAATATTTAATCTCTCTTTTCTTAGCTTACAATAGACCATTTCTTAGGCCCCAAGAAGACCCCGATAGAATTACCAAAATATCCATTACTTTAAACTTGGTTAGCCAGCCAAATGAACTAACTTGGTCAAACTAGAATACAAGATATAAATCCAACACTTCTAAGTTCCAATCTTAACTCATAGTAATGGGAAAAACGAATGCTTTGAACTATTTTTCCTTAATTTCGTGTAAAACCATTTTTGGAATTTTACTAAGTTTTGTGCAAAGCCATTTTTGGGGGAGTCAGAATCGTTATGAAAATTCTATGGTGGACGAATTCATGCTTGGTGTTTGGAGAATTCATATAGAATTCCTAAATGGAGAGTTTGAGAGTCTCAAAATATTTTCCCCACATGGATGTCTAAAACTTCATCTCCCATCTAGCATTTGAAATCCGAGAAATTCAAAAGCTATTTATAATTTTTTCAGATAGATTGTAAGAATTGAAATTCAGAATTTCAGCAAAAAAAAAAAAATGGTATTTGAAATGTCAAGGTAATAGTTATCATATCTATCGATGTAAAAAATTTCCAACATAAGAAATTCCTGCGAAGAATTCTCGAGAAACAGGCACTCTGCATGGGTTGTTGAATACATTAAATTAAAAGAAAGAAGACAGTAGCCCCAAGAAAGAGCGAGAGAATGATGTATAATCTAAACGAAGTAGGAGGGGAGCTTTCCCACAGGCCATGGATTAATAAATGAGCCTAGGACAGACCCACTCTTGGACCAGGCAGGCAACAAGCAAGACTCAGGACAAAAGTAGTCCAGGGTTCATTTCCTTTCCCGGGCCAGAAATGACTCCAATGGTCTTAACTCTGATTGGACTTGAAGCTTTGATAGGCTAACTTAAGCCACATCCACAACACTTGTCAGACCTGGTTCAAATATGGCCCCTTCAAATTTTTTGTACGCTGAAACCAAGCTCATCGAAAAAATTGCACTCCTTGACAATGAGTATTTGGGCGTGAAAGAAATTATTATCATTATCATTATTATTAAGAGGAAGTTGTTTATTATCATTATCAGTATTATTATTGAGTACATGGGAAGAGCAGCCCACATAGGAAGAGGAGTTTATACGCATGGGAGAAGTAATTAGCTGATACACATCCTGCATGTATCTTGTCCACTAAAAATGATATTTTAGCTTATCCATCTCAATTTTCAATAAAGTTTTTTAAAATATATTTAAGACTAAAGTCACAAATATATGCTTGGAAGGGATGAATGCATGGGCAAAACTACAGAGTCTGGGGGGGGGGGGGGGGGGGCGCCCAGAAATTTCAAAACTCCCCTACTATTATGTAAAAAAAAATTCTTTTAATATAGACCTCTAAGAAATTTAGAAAAGACACTCTAATGTCATGGAGATTTTTAGTTTTTTTCTAATATTGCACCCCCCCCCCCCCCCCCCTCCCCCCCCCCCCAAGAATGTTTACTTCTATAGTGCCCCTGCCCCCTCACAAGGTAAGTTTCCCAGTTCCGCCTCTGGATAAATGCATCAAATCTATCAAGAATAATATACTTTTAATGTTAGAATTATTGGGCTTAAGTGTGATCCGATGACCCATGCCCATGTAGGTTCCTCACTTTAGATGAACATTATCCATTAAGACTACTATGTTCGTATGTTTGTGGAGATATCTTTAGTATTTAGAGAAAGTTGCTAACCTAATAATGTTTTCTATGCTAAGAGAAATGTAAACCCTAATTGAATCAAGACTCCATGATGGGAAGAGATTTTTCTAATAAAAAAAACCTCTATAAAAACATTAATTGTTCCATTGAGATCACGTAGGAGGCTATAGTGTGGGACTATAGTAAACCCAAAGGTAGTGGTTTAGATCAGGTGAACCCAATGAAATTAGGTACACATTTAGATTTCAAATCTATGTTATACTATCTAGATCTATCCTATTATTACATAGATCCAATTTAAGTATGTTAGTTGCAAACTAACGTATGGTATCAAAGCCAATAGATGTTTTTTTCCTGCCGTATGTTATGTAATGGTTTGGCCTTATGTTTGGATGTATCATGACAAGAAAACAAATTATGAATTATCAACAGGTTCATTATCATTATATCACCAAGTTTCCATATATGAACATTGTATGTGAAAAATCTAGGATCTAATGAGATGCATCTGATTATGATGATCCGATATTAGTTGATGGTGACACCCACATTTGATGTGCATAATCCAAACCACATAGCCACCAATCATCTTTGGTTGCATTTTTCTTTGACTAAGGTATTGGCGCCAGAAGCATTTAAGAAACATGTGATTGATATGGGGCTTGCAAAGCTAACGTAATGAATATTATTATTATTTTTATATTTAGACACTATTGGAATTGATCAGATTTTAGTTGATATTGCTTTATAATCTCATTTTCTTGTTTTATTTTATCTAATTTATGCACATGTGATGATGGTTAAAAAACTATGAAATATATGATATGACAATTTCAGTGTAACCAATATAATAAGATGTTCATGAAAATGATACTATTATCTTTATTAAATACTTCATGTGATACATGGAAGGAAGCATGTTGCAATAATGCTGTATAATTGTCATGATTTGCATTAATAAATTTTCATTTGATCATTGTATAAAAGACTAGTCAGACACATTTGAGAATTTTTTGTTAATACAATAACCAAAGAATATTGGAGTAGTGCTTGTAGTCATGTAGACCAAGTAAGAGGGTGTCAGAGTAATTGATATTAAGTGTTTCTTGATGACCACATGCTCATACGGGTCCCCAATTTAGATGACCATTAACCGTTATAACTCCTATGTTGTATGTTGCTAAGTCTCCTCACTGAGATATCTTTGGTGTTTTGAGAAAGTTTCTAATCTAGTAGTGCTTCCTATGATAATATTAATCTAAATCCTAATTAAATTAAGAATCCAAAATGGGAAGAAAGTTATCAATAAAAATGTGTATATAGGGTTTAGGAGTAACAACTCCTCTCTACACAATATATTGATTAACACATTGTGATTACATAAACTATAGCGGAGGAGTGTAGTAAAATTATAATAAATCCCCAATCAAAAGTAGCAGTTCAAATCAGGTGAATGTGATGGATTCACGTACATGTTTAGATTTCAAATCTATGTGTTATCCAAAGCTATCATATTATTGCGTAAATCTAATTTAAGTATGTTAGTTGCGAACTAACATTTAATAAATTCTTTCCCTTATTTTCTTCTTCGGATATTCCAATGTTGAGATGCTACTATGTAAGACTTGGTTTTTTGCTTATAATGAATTTACGATAACCATTATACAGAGATGATCAACATAAATTCCTAAAATTCAAAAGACGCACCTTTCCAGTCCTTAGAACCATTATGCACAAAGAGAGAGACCATAAAAGAAACATCCAAATTTATTTCTAGTCTCCCTTCTTATGAGAATTGTTCTAAAACAATCGATGCCAAAGAAATCCTAAGATTCAAAAAAAAAAAAGTGAAGAAAGAAAAAAAAAACTTAAAGAAATTAACTTAATATTAAAAGAGAGAATGTCGCGGGGCGCCTACTATGAAGAACTTCATGGGCTTAGTTGAAAAAGAAGTTAAAGTGAAAAAGGTTACAAAAAAAAAATCTTTTAATGGAGAAGGTTTTCTTAGTGATAAATAAAAATATGAGCAAAACTATTAAAATCAACAAAAACCTAATAACCTCTTTTCTTAATTGTCAACTCAATTGAGGATAAGAAATGTAAGACACTGCCAAAGCAGAGATCTATTTACAAATGTTGAAACCATATGAGCCTATTTACAAATATTAGAAACCTTAGGAGGTATATACAAAAAAATACTCATCTAGTTAATTGAAATCAACCAATATGACAGCAGCCAAACCAGCCAATATCCACTGAGATTTGGATACTAAAATGGTTATTCCAACATATGAAAACAACTTTTTTTTTTAATGGATCATACGATGCATGATTTGGAAATGATTTATAGAGAGCAATTTCACACAAAACTAATGATTGAAGACCAGTACTAGCAACTCAAATCCACTAGGGTGCGAAGATATTGCAAAAAAATGGAAGAAACAAGCTATGGATCTAATTGAGACAGATGGTTTAGTGATAACATGTTTTAGCAGAATTTCTATAATCTGGGCCATACTTCCCCGATGTTGTTGGACCTTCAAAGGCTGATTGAGAACCCACTCAAGGAGGGACCTATATCAGGTGGTTTGTTGCAACGCTTGATAGTGCAGTAAATGCAAGTGGGCCCATTCCCATCATTGATCATCACCCCATCAAAATAAGCTGCTTCTAGGTCCTAAACCAATCGGAAGTGAATGTAGGCCAACAAATTGTTCTACATGAGTTCCCTGCCTCAGAGTAAACAAAATGCTAAAAAGCGCCTATCACTATCAAGAAAGATGGGTCCATGGCCCACGCCCACCACTGAAACAAATCTCTCAAATTGGTAGTTTCTCATCTCCTGACAATGTTGGAAGACCTACAACTTGTTGGGTTCTTTTAATTTCATACCAAAATGAACTCATCAGAAAAAATGAAAAACGAAAACAAAAGGCTAACAACAATTATTGAAAAACTATAACATTAATTGTTCAATGAAGAAAAATGGCTAACAACAATTACTGAAAACAATAAAGTTAATTGTTCAATGAAGCATGGGATCACATGAGACCATTCTCTATAGAAGTATAATATTTTAGTCAAATTGTTAAGAAACGTCACAGTGTGCAAGATTACAGTGGGAATATCTGATAAACTGATTTTGCTGCAATTTTATCCAGTAGTTAAGAAAATTTTCCTTTGTTATCACAAAAAAGTTTGGTGATGTAATAATTCCACATAAACACACAGATAGAAAGAGACCTCACTTCTATATACCAAAATTATGAGTACAAATATGGTAAAACAGCTATAATTTAAATGAAAAAGTAGAACACATCAAGCAGAACAACCTAGAGAGATGGGATACAGCTTCAATGATGATGATAACTGATTATCACTTTGCATATGACCAATCGCAGACCTTTTGACCTTTTGAATGTGGACCTTCAAAATTTTGACTTTTGCTTATCTCAATTAAAAAGGGCTAGCCAGGTCACAATTGTCGCAGAGCTAAACTTTATAAATATGATATCAATGGCAGGACCCACTAGTCACCACAGGGAATATTGGTTAAAAAAAAAAGGCAACCTACTCAACAACCAACACCAAAAAAAGTCTCTCTCAACCTCGTGTTCTATAATAAGGCTCAAAGGTATCACAATTCATAACATCCTGGGAAACCAGAAGTCAACTTGAATGTGTTTAGTTAAGTAGCCAATCATAGTCCAAGACAAATTACCACAAAACCTGATGACACAAGTGTGCATTTTTTCTTCTTTGAATGGCTCAAGGAAGTGTGTAGTCTGCCATTAAAAAAGAAAAAGAGTATTCAAAGAGGCTAATGCACAATCGGTGGAAGGCAAATTTCATATATTTTCTGTCAAGAGTTATCAGCCAATGGGTCTTTTTGGATCTCTGTAGACGCACAAATCAAAGTTCATTTCACAACTCTTTTGGTTTGGCTAGTAGTTCATTGCATAACTTGAGTAACTTACAAGTGACAGGTGTTTTGCTCATCAACATGATCAATTCGTGTTTTGCTCATCAACATAATCAATTAAGTATGAAAAGAGTTACAGGTAACTGATTCTAAGAATGAGTGTTGAGGATTGAAATAGAGTCAAGGTGAGTGTAAGTTTCCTCATATAATGAACAAAATAAAGTCACACAATACATGAAATAGTACTAGGTGGTTGTCCTTGTTGTTGTTGTTATTATTATTTTTTAATCTTATCTTCCCTTCTCTTGATTTATCTTTGCTTCTTGTGCCTCAAATCTCAAAATTCTAAAAAGCCACAGTGGCTTTTTTTTTTTTTTTTTGGCTTGATTGGCGTTGTGGCTAGGACATAGGAAGTAAATGGCTCCCACTAGGGTTTACACCCTGGTGGGAGCTATGGAAGCAGGTGCCTTATCTACAAGGCCAGCCCTCTATTCCCAACAGCAACAGCTCTACTAGATTCATTACCTTCTAGAAAGCCTTTTTTGTTTTCTTTTCCTTTTTTCCTGCAATTCTGTCAGTTAGAAGATGGAATATAGGCATATAGCTTACCATAACCATTCTCCAATTGAGCAACAAATTAACAGAGCAAACTTGCACCCAAGCCATTGACAACGGGTGGCAGTCAGCTTAAACGACTGTGAATAAAATCCCCACTAAGATATCCGTGAATAGAGAAAGCTTCCAGTGTCAAGTCAAAGGGTGTGTGTGGAGGGTTTTTACTAGTAATTTTAACAACCAAAATCTTAGAAATGTATGGAATTTAAGGCCAGAAATAAATAATTTTTGTTGTCTGCAAGAGTACAAAAGGATATAGATTCCTGATCTAGAGCTCTAAGAAGTTGAAGCTTGCAACATGCTGTAGACAAATGAAAAGGAAATAAAGAAATACAACTAATCAAGTATACAGTTGACAATTCTGATTCCCGAGTCCAACAAACAAAATTGAGCAAAAACTTTTATGGAAATCTTGCAGGGACTCAATTCACCATTTTCCATATGTAAACGATTCATGTGTCATAAATTCTAATTTATTTTTGTAAAGGTAGCTCATAGTTGGTTTTACTAAAAGCATAAATACAATACAAAAAGACACACACGCACAGAGAGAGAGAGAGAGAGAGAGAGAGAGAGAGAGAGAGAGAGAGAGAGAGAATGGTAAAGCAGGCTAAAGAAAGGCCAAAAGGAATGCCCCGCACCGTTATCCAGCTAGGGCAAGAAAACACAGCAGGCCAAGAACAGCACCTAAACATGTAAAACATCAGAGATAATCAAGACACAGGAGGATCTACATCAAAAACAATTTGATAATAGAACATTGGTACTTTCCACATCCTCTGCTTACTTTCCACATTGCAGTTTGAACTCCTGAGAATAGAACATCAGTGCCCATTTCAATACCTAGCGACTTTGTTTAGAATCGGATGTAAAGGTAGAACATTGGATTGATTACGCATTAGCATTCTGGGAAGAATTGCCAGAAACTAATTAAGTTTACAATCAGTTTTCTGATTTCTGAGCTCAAGGAGCCTAAATGTTGCATCACAGTGGCCCATTTTATAAGGGCATGTTTGGCATCATTCCAGGAATATTTCATTCTAAGAACAAATGAAGAAAGACATGGCATGTATTTTGAGAGAGGATCTAGAGAGAGAGAGAGAGAGAGAGAGAGAGAGAGAGGAGAGATTTTATAGATGTAAAAGAAGGGAGAGAAAATGCCAGCCAAATAGTTTCCCTTCATTTGTTTTCAGAATGAAGCATTCCCAAAATGATGTCAAACATGACCCAGTTTGTATTTTCTTCTCTTAGTGAGTTGCAACTTGCACACTTAACTATTACTAGGTAGATGACCTAAATCCTCAGCCATTATACTTAGTTGTGGAGAGAATTGGACACATGATGGAATCAATCATGTAGAAGATTAAAGACGGCCATGATTAGAATCTAGGTGAAGAAATCCAATGAGAACAACAGGAAATATAAAAGCATATTGCCGTCACCTAAAATCTAGGTGAAGGCTGTGTGCGAGTGTGCGCCAGGTGAAATACTGAGCAAGATCCTAATCAGTGATACAGATGAAACGAGTAAAAGGGACAGAGGGTGGGAATAGAGGCCTGGCTTTGTGGATAAGGTGCCCGCTCCCATAGCTCCCACTAGGTTTCAAAACCTGGTGGGAGCCCTTTACTTCCTAGGTACTGGCCACTGGGCCAACCAGCCAAAAAAAAAAAAAAAAGGGACAGGGGTAAATATAAATTGGGAGCTTCTAAATGTACACCGACTTTGACTTATCCTACACAGCCAATTAAAAAAAAATTTTTTTTTTTGAAACTCTCCAAACTACCCCCAACCCCTTCCCTCCCTACACACCTCCCCTCTCCTCTCACCTTCCCCTTTGATTGGTGGAGGGGAGTCTCTCTCTTCTCTCTCTCTCTCTCTCTCTCTCTCTCTCTCTCTCTCTCCTGTTCAGCTCTACAAGGCCGAACTGCAATTCGGGAGGGAGAAGAGAGGAGAGGTGAGGAAGAGGACAGGAAGAGGAAGGTAGAGGGAGAGGAAGAAGAAGATGAAAGGAAAGGGAGAGGAGAGGTAACCCTATTAAGCCGTACGAGGCTGAACAGCAATGAGCAATTCTGCCTCACGGGGCCAAACCAGTAGCTTCTGGTTCGCCCTTGCAAGATCTCTTTCTGTTCTCGTTGCCCTGCTTGCTTACAAAGTGTGAACCCTAGAATGGAATATGTAAGACCAGCCCTAATTAACTAGGCCCTAATGTAAACCACTCACAGGCCCAATAAGGACCTTTTGAGCCAAATCCAACATGTAGTCTACTTAGTAGGACCGGATGCTATTTACATTATAAAAAATAATAAAGAAAAAGAAGAAGCAAGAGACTACCTGCTGATCGAATGAAATATCATGCAGGAAAAGGTAATTATAGGAGGTATTACAATGCATCTTATTTCCATACAAGTCACAAGCGTGATTTTATGGAATGTCATGCCCGAAATTGCATGCCTATTGCCTGCCTTTATTGGGGGAGGGTGGAGGTTTTCTGCATGAACAGCAGGGATAAATTTTGTACATGGCATGCCGTGGAGAATCCCGGAGGAGAAACTTCAGCCATCACAATTCACATGAGCCAAAAAAAAAAAAAGGAAGAAAGAAGCACTGCATGGAAAACTATCAACTCAACTTTCAGTTTCCAAATTCTACCCATTTTCATTTTCGATCACAAGGTGTTCTCTGATCTCTTCTATTTTGATTCGTTATGTTCTCTATGGTCTCTTCTCTTCTACTCTACATACATTTTGCATTTGCTTGGAATTGAAGCAAAGCTGGTTTACTATCTACTGCTCTACATAAAAGCTACAGCTTCACGAAAGAAAAACAATGCTTCATAACAACGAGAACTTAAGTTTCATTGGGGATAGTTTCCCTTTTGCACTGGGGAAATAGAGAAATTTCTTTACTCATTTTCAAGACATTTTGTAATTCTGTTAGAGAGGATTTCCATAGGTCAGGATAAGAATTTTTCAGCTCCCAATATAGAAACAAGTACAAAACAACTAATATAACTACTATAAATAAAAAGAAAATAAATTCTATATTAAAAATAAATATATCTCCTATCTGCAACAGTAATTTAAGTAGATAGAAAAAAAAATTTTAATTCAAGAACTCTACGAGTGCCTAGTAACCAGTTAAATGCAAAATAAGCACAAATCTTAAATTAAATGTAAATCTAGCATTTCTCTAAATGCGTAAAACAAGCATCAATATAAGAATGGGGCAATTATTCAATGTTCTGAATTATAAAGTTCCACATTGAAGAAACTTCACAAGGAAAGAAAGGATTCATGGAAATGTTACTGTTTGCTATCCGAAAACAAAAGGTGTGCTTAAACATTGTGCCTAGCAACAAGATATGTGTCTTGGTAACCAAATCTGGATCTTAAATTACCACACCTTCTTTCACTTATTCTTGAATGGTCACATATGGCATATCTATCCTAAGGCAAGGAGTACATGATATAGTCAAAGTTGATATCTGCAAAAACCATGAATGTTTCTCATTAAACTATGGACAAACAAAAATCAGTATTTACAAACTTATAAATGCATAATTCAAAGAGAATAGATATGGAGCTGTGGAGTAACACGCTCCTTGCACATATTGTTCAAACTTCAAAATCGGGATTTCGGTAAATCAAGACAATGAAAAAAAAAACTATTTGCACTAAGGCATTTGAAAATTGAAATATTAGCAAGGATTGCATCTTAACCAGATCCCGAAACAATTCAAAGAACTGTAAGACTTATGAACATTCGACCAAAATTAGTTGCCCACAGCTCTATTTGCCATTATCAATAAAAAAACTTAAGAAATTAAAATAAAATAAAATAAAATTTCCAAAGTACATTTGCAGTTGAAATCAATGAATTGTACATTATTCCAGAGCACCTTACAAAGATTTTACGTAGCACCAACCTAAACACCTAAAATGAATGACTAGAAAGTAGGATAGATAAATACGAAGTTAATCTATAAATATTATAAAAATAAAGGAAATACAGAATCTACCAGAAAAGAGTCCCAAGGATCACTTCAAATCAATGCCTAATGGCCTGCATTTGTTTTGCAATCACATTTGCTTCTCTTTGAGAAACCTTATTTTTTGAACAACAATGGAATAACCGTTGTCTCAGATTATAAAACTTCAAAGATAAACCTGTGTAACTTCATGAGGCATCCTTATATACATACATGGGAGGGCAACCAACTGCAGAATAAGCGAGATCCAAGCTTTCCAACTTAATTTCATTTTTACCAAGTTTGGACAGAGACCAGTATACAGAGGAAGGCCACAAACTAAATTTCCTTTTTGTTTACTTTCCCTTCATTTACCAAGGGAAGGCCTGAATTGATACACTTGCATCACATCACAGTTGGGGCAGAGCAAAACTGGCTTGTCACTAGGCTGTTGAGCTTTCCATTAGAATGCCGGGCTTTAGCACTCCCATATTTCACCAGCTTTTGTTGGAACAAAGAACAGAGCATTGTCTCCAAAGCCTGCACCGTGTACTTTGCGTATTTGCTAGCGCTCGCATCTTGCTCAACCAGAGGACCATAATTCTGCATATAACTCCTGTAAACAGGAAGAATTGTCTGCACAATGGATTGACATGTCTTCTCCCTCAAGTCTCTGTCTGAAACAACCCAATTTGACTGTTTGTTGTACATTTCATCCAACGCCTCATTGAAGGCCTTCAATCTCTTCTTGACCAGATCGCGAGCTGTAGCCCTCCCGCCCGAGAACAAAATCAGGCCTTCCCGGCTCAGCAACGCAGGAAGCTTCCCCCAGCTATCTCTCAAGTAGATTGCTGAGAAATAATCCTTATACTGTTCATGTTCTCTCAACCACGCATCGCCCAAGAGTTCCCCGAGCTTTGTTCCTTTCAAATGCTTGAACAAATGCCAATGGTTATTCATCAAGAAGAGATGGGACAGGGTGGTATCCTCATACGCCTTCGCCCATGTCTCCAAATTCAGCTCAAGGGCTTTGATTATATCCAATATCGCATCGATGAGCAGGCGTTCTTGGAACCTCTCCTGCCGCCAGCTCCGATGGATGACAAGAACCTGCGTTAAAACGGGGCGATAGTCATCCCCAAGCAGCCTATTGCAGTAATCCGCGATAAAACTAACCAGCTTAGGAACACTGCCATTGGGTGGCGGCGACATCTGCCTCTGCAACTCCACCTGCACCAAGAGCTCCCAAAAGATCTCGCAAGCGCCTTCGACAACCGCCTTAATTAGATCCCTGGTCGTGTTCTGGATCTCGACGCACGCTTTCCCGCCAAACAATCGATTGAAATCCAATCTAAGCTTATTCAATGAGGCGAAAACATCCAACAATTTCAATAGCTTAATGGGGTCTTTCTTACTCTCTGTAACAGTCTTACCGAATTGGAGGAAGGCGAGAATTCCGGCCCGCGCTGCGATCTTTGAGAAGCAACCCATGGAGACATCGGCACCCATCTTCTCAAAAACATCACTACAGAGCTTGAACTCGGCCTCGAACAGGTGCTTCACCGCGAATTCCAAATGCTGCCCCCACTGCGCAATGTAGTCCTCGATGCTCTGCACGTCGTCGAATTCGGCAATGGAGATGTGGAGGTAATCAAGATTCAGCGGTCGCAGGCTCGCCTGCACGGTGGAGCTGCGGGCGTCGACGTAGGCGGAAATGCAGCTCTCCAGGCGGTTATTGGCGGCCAGCCGCTGGAGAATGAGCTGGAGCTTCTGCACCACCGATCCCGGCAATGGCGAGGGCGCAATGCAGGGCTGCGGATCGTCGCCGGCGGGGGGCGACGGCATCGGGAGAGGGACGCCGTTCTCCGACAGGAGGCGGCGGAATTCGATCTCCAGCTTGTCGAGGGCGGCGTCGAGGAGGCCGCCGTCGAGTCGGCCGCCGGCGCGCTCGTCGTCCGCCTGCAGCTCCTTGAGGCTGCGGAGGGACCCCTTGAGGCCGGAGAGGTACCGGCCGTCGGCGACGGAATTCTCCTCGAGGTAGTCAATGATGTCTTCCAGCCACTGGATCGCGAGGCCGCAGTTGGCGGAGAGGAAGCGGAGCGCCTCCTCGAGCCGCTTCAGGACGGAGAGGTAGCCCCAGAGGTCGGACCGGGGGTCGGAGAGGAGCGACTTCTCGAGGCCGTGCACGGCGTCGAAGACCTTCAGGACGGCGGCGGCGGGGCCGACGGCGCGGTCGATGTGGCCGCCGACGGCCGCCAGCGCCTCCTTCTGCGCGCGGATCGGGCGGACGGCCGCCTCCAGCGTCGGCAGGCGCTGGTGGATCTCGTCCAGCCGCGGCCCGGCTCGCTCCAGCGCCGAGCCGAGGGCCCGGGACTTCTCCAGGCTCTGCTTCAGAGACCTCCGAGCCGCCACAAGGCTTTCGATGCTCCTCGACATCTGCACAAACCCTGGACCCTAGAAATCCAAAAATCCTAGAAATGGGGATTGATGGTGTTTGGATGGAACAAGAGATTGGGAAATTCCAAGATCGCAATCTTCATTTTTCCTGGTCTTGGGCTTCCTCTTTTTTTTTTTTTTTTTTTTGGTACTTATCATGAAGGGAGAAGGAGAAAGAAGGAGGTTCCCATGTCTAGCTGCCAAACTTCACCAAATGGATAAAGTTCAAGAAATGTTCAACCACCAGAGAAAACTCTATTTCACAAGGAAGAAGATGGGGTTGTTTGGAAGGAGGGAAATCAACAGTTGAGTTGTAAGGAAAAGTACAAGAGTGGTGGAAAGTGAGTAAGGTGTTGTGTCACTTTGGATTTTTGGTTGGTTTGATAGGGCTTCTTATTCTGTGGCTCATGGGATGGGAGGCAAACAGAATATGCCAAGAAGGGAGAGAAAGGGGAAGTTTGGAAGGGTGTTTGATTGTGTGGGGTTTGTGAGTTTGCTATTGGCACTCAGTTTCAGGGACGGACAACTGCTGCTATCCATCTAAATCTAATCTATACTGCTGCTGTTTAGGCTATGGATTCGGGCCGTTGACTTGGAGGGCCATCTCTTATTCCCACCAAACATAACATGAGAGAGAGAGGGGGTTGGTTACAACAAGTTCTAGATCTTTCTAATGACTAATTCAAAGGTCCTTTTGTTTATTGTAGATTGTAGATCCCTAAGATAATACTAATCTTACTGGATCCTCTACAGTGGACTTTGGCAGACCCTGATGTGAGTGGAAATGTATAGTGGGGTGGACCTATTTATATCGGGCATTTTCAAACAAAGTCGCCTCCCAATGCATTGGGTGTTATAAGTTCTACTCCAAAAGAAAATTGATCTCATAAAAGATTGACTACTTGATAAACAATTATGATAATGAATGATGTATAAGATTCTGTTAATCACATTTTTATTGAACAGTCAATTTTGCAGCCGGAGGAAGTCTAATTGGGGTGATATTTTAAGATATCGCATAAATGAAAATGACAGTTATTTTGATCCGCTTGGTTTTTAATAGAAAAGCCTCAGTAGAGTTTTACTCCTTCAACTCAAAATTTTTCTACGTCAAATCCCCGACGATCCCACCTCCCTCACATACTACTGGTCTTAGAATCAATTAAATCAACATCATATGAGAATTTTATGTTTGGATCTAACAAGATGGTATTGCCTCGATCAAAAGAGAATATAAGATTAAACAATATGTATATGTATATAATAGAAGCGTCTCCCATCAGATCCTTTCTTATGTGAGTTTAGTGGCTGACTTATACTCCAAGTCAGTTATTGGTTATACGTTTTGCCTATGTGGGTCTTTTTTATTTGCTGTCGTGACAAAGCAATTGACAAAAGCAGTTTCTAAAGTCTTTTTGTAATGCCAAGTTCCTTCTTCCTATCCTACCATTGAAGAATATGAGATTTTCCCTAATGCTGACTCTCAAAGTCTTACAAATGCCTTAAGTAGATTTTAGAGGTTGCGAATATGAGGAATATGAGGGCTAAAAGTGCCAATTCACACCTTTAGCTTTTAGAAATCTCCCCATCAAATGAGAAAATTTAGATAGACAATGCTCTTTACTCTTTCAGAGTTCCCAATAAGGGGAAAGGGAATACAAAATGCTTATGACCAAGTTGGTCCAAAGGCAGGCCTCAAATTATGAGCACAGCAAATTTGTTCAAGTAAAATAAATTAAACATTGGATGAAATGCTTGGGGCCTGTTTGTTTTAAGAATTCTTGTAAGGGGCTTTATGTAGTATTTCATAAGTGTCATCCCCCCACATGGTTTCACAAATGCTCAAGATGATACAATAGGAGTATTTTATGATATGAATAACAGGGATGTGGAAGATCCGGACCCTCCATACAGTGGTAATCCCCATGAAAATCACGGACAACCCATGATGAGTGTACCGATCCATTTTCCCTTGTTGCTCATAGGAGAATATCTTCCTTATATAGCATTTTAAAAATTAAAATTAGAAGAATCTACAGCCAAAAATGACATTTCATATGATCAATTTTATTAATTCTAACCACTTGCAGGGAATTTATAATTTTTAGGGGATACAAACTATCACTGCTATCACATATTCCTAACATAATGAATTTCATCTGTAAGGATTTTAGTATGTTGTCTAAATTTGTGAATTGGACAAAACTCTAGTTTTAATAAAAGTTGTATTTCTATTTATTTAGACTAGGTGTTTAAAGAAGTTAAAGAATCCCAGAAAAACTAAAATGAAGGTATTTGAATTAAATATGTTATATTTCATAAACCGAGTTTCGGATATGGGTAAGCTATTTACCGTTGGAAAGCTCGTTTCGAGTAGATATCCGTAAATTCCAAGATTGTATGAATCAGAGCTAAAACGACAAAGTTATGGCCCTAGGAAATTTGTAAATTTTGTGCTATCAGAAATTATGAAATTGCTATTGCCTGAATTTGTATTTCTATTTGAAGTGAGATTTTTCTGTTTTGTGCCAATTCTTATCCTGGTTGAATTACCATTATGAGATACAAAATTGGGGATATAAAAGAGGGTTCTCTTTCAACTCTAAGACATCCATCTCCATCTCCCTATTTTAAAGTAAGAATAAACATTGAAGATTTTTTTCTTCTTTAAAGCATTCATTGGGAGGCTATGCTGATGTCGTTTTGTTCTAAAAAATATTACTTCTGCTTTCTTGTAGAAGATTATCCTTTTTCTTATAAAAGGTTGTTCATCTTGAGTGGCTTCGAAGCATCTTGAATCAAGTTTGAAGAAAGTGAATGGCCTGTACGTCAACAAAAAGAACTTCAAGTTCTTTAGATTGTATTCAACTGAATATGGGTAATAAGTAGATCTTATAATCTCTCTTGTATAGTGCTTAATCTGAGTTTGGACCAGTGCTAAGTCCCATGGTTTTTTTCTATTTAGATTTTTTACATAAAAATTGCATGTCTATCTCTTGTAATAATTGCTTTTTAATTTAGATTAATTTTTTGTGTATCTATGTATAAGAAGTTTGTATTGAGACCTTAACCTATATCAAAGTTAAAATCCTTTCATCATCCGAAAATACCTTCAAACAAATGGGCCCTTGGGGAATACAATATCGATCCACATTTTGAACATAACTCGAATCATTTATATTGGTTCCCTGGTTGCATGTTTAGGGAGTTACAATATAAAATAATGTTCTAATCATTCAAGGAATATTGATAGGGCAAATTGGTGATTTTGCAAAGGAGAAAATGCAGGATTTGATTGACATTCTTTAGCAATGGCTTTAAGAAAAAGGTTGAAGGGCAGTTGAAAAGGAGAATGAGTGTAAGGATGTTGGCAAGGGTCCTTCACAGGTAGATTTCCCAATTCCCGTTATGTTGGTATCGGACAAGGAATAAAGCCCACAAGAAAGCTAACCGCAACTGATTGTTTCCATCTTGCAAGGAAAAGCAAGAGTATCATTGCCCCATTCATTAAATGATAGACCAAATGATTCCTTCCAATTCAACCTTAAACGCAGACAAACACTCTCTCTCTCTCTCTCTCTCTCTCTCTCTCAAAAAGTAAGCACAAGTTGGTCTTTTGTGGGCCCTGAACTTTTGATCAATAGATCTCAATGCCGGTCTAGCTCAGACCCAGTCCAATTTGATTAGTGTTTTGTAACTATTAATCTCCAATATAAGTTTTTAAAAGACCTGATTATCTTAGAAATGCTTATCAAGCTATCAGTCATAAGTGATTGGGTTGGGACATGGGACTATGTAATCCCAAATTATCACGCCCAGAAAATGCGTGTTCAGGGCCATAAGCAAACGCCCATACTCCCAATATATTCCAATAGTAGAGTTTCTCATCAGCTGGGCCATCCTGCCCAAATGAGTCCTACCTGCAAAGGGATATATTTGGGTCATATTTTTGGACCACTTGGCCAGGCTTGGATCTCATTTTGTGGCTCATAGCTAAATAGACCCGGACTGGACCTTTGTTTTAGTAAAGTTCTGACCCAGTATATTTAACAGAAAGGTGCATACATCTTTTTTGAAACCAATTCAACCTAGGCCCAAATCTCAGGCCCATTAATTGAATCCAGGCTATTGGCTAGGTCCGAATATTTTCCGGCTGTCCTTGAAATGCTTTGGCCCCACCCACAAGTGGTGGCATCCTGTTGCCAGCTGCACAAATTAATGGGTTAACAGATAGCCATCAATGCTACTAAAACAAAACATTAATAACAATTTTTACAAAAAAAATCATTTATAATAATAATAATAATAATAATAATAATATGATTTGAGGTACAATCCATTATGACGCACATAAATTGATTTTATGATAACTTTATTTTGTATTTATTTCGATGTTGAGTTTGTTTGATTACTCAGAAGTCCAAAGCATATTGGTTAATCTTTCCTAATATAAACAAATTTCAATTCATAAACTCCTCTTAAACTTGAATAGATTCAGGCCCAAGTTTAGCCAGCCCAAGCACTAAAGTTTGGGATGGCGATGGATTCGGTTAAACGAATGACCCGCCCAGAATATACATAGGTTTGGAAGTGCTTTTGATGTGTCTTTTGTTTATTTTTTATTTTTTTGGAAACTTAGCTACGGTGGGTTGAGGACCCTTTGAACCCACACCAGCATGAGAGAGTCCTCTGGTAAGGGAACAAGACCCCGGGTGAGGTAAAGGGGCCTTCCAAAGAGGGAAGGAACCTTTTGGTAGAGAAAGACAGCATCCTTAGAGTTCAAATATTCGGCAGCCAGATCGAAAGAGATGCCTCTTACTACTAAGGTAAGAGGTTGTTTTTAGTGTTTTGGCAAGAGTGTGGCCTTTAAGATTTCTTAATAGTAGATTTGCTAGTGAGTTAGGTTCAAGGCAGATTAAGGTTTTGCCGAACCAACTAATTTGCCTCACCTATAACCTATTTACATGTTCTTTAATGAACTATGCCATAAAAATTGTAAAAAGGAAATAATCTTATGACAACTCATTCTCACCACTTTTTTGTGAGAAGTGTAAGTGGGGCCCATCTACTACCCAATTCAAATCTTATAATACACAGGGACCCCTTGATAGTCGCACATCCCCAGTTTTGGTCAAATTCGAATTTACTAGATCGTTAGATTGATTGTGCACCAATCTAAATGAGCTAGACTTGTGGGCCACGGATAAGGGATTAGGGACATGTGATTAGGGTCACGCTTGATATTTGAGATGGTCCGACATAGATATTTTCAACCCCTTGGTGTATGAAAACACTTCTCATAGAATTAAAGCCTATTAAAAAAGGAAAATAATTCTATGAGAACTAGTTCTCACAACTTTTTTTTATAAAAAGTGTAAGTGCAACCCATTTATTACCAATCCAAATCATGTAATATGCAAGGTCTCCCTTGATAGTCACATGCCTCGAGTTTCAATCAAATCTAAATTTACTGGACGTTGGATAGACTATGCACCAATCCGAATGAACTGGAGTTGGAGGCCACGAATGAAGGGGTTAGGGGCATGTGATTAGAGCTAAATTTAATATTTGGGGTAGTCCCACATAGATATTTCCATTTTCCCTAATCCCATCTCTAAATGAGGCCCACAAGTGGGTGCTATAAAATGTTCTTACAGTAAGTGTGTGAGAACACTTTGCAGATGATGAAAGCCCATTGAAAAAGGAAATAATTCTATGAGACTAGTTCTCGCCACTTTTTTGTGGGAATTGTAGGTGGGGCCCATCTACCACCCAAACCACACACACACACAATAGTCACACACCCCAACTTCCATTCAATGTAATTCTTTTAAAATTCAAGTAAGCATTTTGGGATTTAACTTGTAGAAACCCACCTCTGAGAGAGAGAGAGAGAGAGAGAGAGAGAGAGAGAGAGGTAGTTGGGGTAGTGTTTACATTGATCATGAATAATAGTGCCAAACTTGATTGGTTACAACCTATTCAGATTTTGGACTTGGACTAAGAGGTTCAAGCAAGGTAAAATTCTCCGCGAGTTGTAGTGTAAATTGATCGAGCCAACTTCATTTTGACAAAGGACCAAGTTAAATATATGAGGACTCAACCACGCGATCTTGTTTTCATAAGTTGTAGCTTTTTGAACCATTTGATGAGAGAGTAGGAATTGCAATCAAAAGAACTCCTCCAACGATTATTAAAGAATAGGCAGGCAGGAAGGCAAATGGGGAATATAAAGTAGTGAGTAGATGAGATTACACTTTCCTACAACTTGAATTAATAGGATGATTGTTGACGATCATTTTACGTCTTCCTTTCAGTCAATTTTCATTAAAGTGAAGGTTAGTTTTTGGTTATTCTAGGATATACACTTTTTATTTTTCAATTTTAATCACTTATTGAAATAACAAAATCTTGTGAGTTGAAACAAACATGCCCTCAAGAAATTAACACTTCTTGACCAAAAAATAGAAAAAAGTAATTAACACTTGGGGCTTGTTTATTTGCATTAGAATAAATAGTGTGGTAAAAAAATCAAAATTAAAGATGAATTACCAAAAATAAACATTAAATAATATTTTTCTTTAATGAAATGAGAAATGATATGTGCACACAATAAAATGCACACAAGCATATATGGCACTATACAAATGGTATCTATGCCTCACTTTTTATCCCTAACTTTCACACACACCAATACCAATGCATGAGATAAATATATCTGTACCTAATGACAAGTGGGCCCACCATTAGTACCGTTACTTTTTATGACCCATTGTGATAGTGCACATGTAAGGTGGGCTCAATCAAATGGAGGCGCCTAATCCATGTGTTGGGCACACTTGTTATTAGATACAAATATATTTGTCCAATGCATTGGTGTTGGTGTGTATGAAAGAGATGAATAAAAAGTGAGGCATAACTGCTATTGTGTGGTGCCACATATGCTTATGTGCATTTTGTGTATATTTTAGTATGTGCACGTATCATTTCTCTTAAGAAAATGATAATAAATTTCTTGTAGCATCTTGTTGTTGCCAACTATTCAAATTAATGGTGTACCAAAGAAAAGTTAATGGTGTAACATATAGCCATCAATTCAACTAAAAATTTAATAACAAAATTTACTCCCAAAAAATTGCATGATTTGATATACAGCCCACTACAATGACAATAAATTAATTTTCTTTTCTATTTTATTTGTGAGATTGCAAAGAACTCTAAGTGTAGTCCAACACTATGGGCTCAAAAGGGCTCACCTTTCATCAATGCAGGCCTTTCAACACTCTTTTCATCCCATGATTTTGCATTAGGCCCACTTTTACACTCTTTGAACTTTCACTCACCGTTGAATTGAAACTTAAGAAAATCTACAATTAAGAAGGCATAAGACTTTAAAATTATTAAATCAAGGGCTAGAATAATCTAATATGCCTAATCTTTCTAATCTAAATAGAATTAAGCTCATCGAGTCCTTTAAATATAAATTCCTAAAAATTACAAAGTTCAGGCCCAAGTTAACAGGTCACAACGTTTGTCCCAAGCCCAATCATTAGAATTCGGATGGGAACAAGTCTATATTCTAAACTAGGCCCTTGGGATGGCATTGGTTTCGTTTTAACGGATGAATATGATCCACACCAACTTGGGCCGGATTTGATGCTCTTTCTGATGGGCCGGAGCAGGTTTGATTTTGCCATTGAGTCAGGTCGGTGGGGGTTGAGGTTTAGGCGGAACCGACCCAGTTCACCTCTTCTATACCCTGTTTACAAATTTGTTAATCAACCATCATTTTAAGATTGAACCATCAAATGGGGTACCAAAAGAAAACCATCAAATGAAGATTGAAAATCTGTTAAAAATAATTCAGTATTTCTATTAAATCAGAAGGCAGTTGGGGTTTAACCCGCATGAAAGCCGGGTTAGGCTAGGTGCAGACTGGAGAAAGTGTTAGTTGGGGTATTTCTTAGATTTACTACAAATAGTACCAAACTTGACCAGTTTCGAGCTAATCAAAATTTGGACTTTGACTAACTTTATACATTTTACCAAGAAATGGGCTAATTCATGCAAGGTAAGAACAGTCAAACTAATTTTTTGTTGCTCCCCCATTATGGGGTTGGAACTTTTCCAAAATAAGATATAGCAAAAGTCGGTGAGTTAACCAGTAAACGGTTGAGTTATCTTATTTTGATAAATACCGAGCCCAGTAAAGAATAACTTAGCCGTGTGATCTCGTTTCAATAAGTTGTTCTCATTTGAACTATTTAATAGGTATATTTGATTTGAAACAATTGGCGTTAATTATTTCTAGGACATATATTTATAAAAGAATATTAGCCTTCATATATATATATAAATCATTTTTAAATTATTAAAGTAAAATATTACGTCAAGGAATCAACCAAAATATTTTGGTGAATCAGTTCTGGTATATAATAGCACGACACTAGCATATCCATCACTAATCTACTGTGCCAAGTAAGTATATGAGCCGCTTCATTAGCTTTCCTTTCCACATGATTAACTTCATACCGACAAACCACTTGAGGAGCTCATTTGATCTCATCAAGCAATGCTCCCTTCCTACAACAGATTTCGAGTAGCAGATTTTAAACTTCGACAATAGCCAATGAATGACTCTCAATGATTAATTCAAGTATTCTCAGATGATATATTAATTGAAAGCCCCTCAATATTGTCAAAACTTCAAAACCTTCCACCTTTTCCACCCTATATTCAGGTGTTCCCATATGATATATTAATTGAAAGCCCCTCAATATTGTCAAAACTTCAACACCCTCCACCTTTTCCAGCCCATATTTAGGTTTACTACAAGCCATTAGCACACTACCAATTTCATCATGAAGAATAGCTCCTACACCTGACAGTTGCATTTCATTAAAAATTGCACCATCCACATGAAATTTAAATACACTCAGAGGAGATTTCTCCCATTGTAGGATTTTCTCCTTGTTCAAGCTATGTTAATGGGCATTTACTGTGACATTTTGGAGTCCTACATCAACTATAGAGAGCAAAGTGATTGAGATTATATATAGAGCTTGCACTCTTATCTTGCATGAGGCCTTTTGATTGGTTGAGGCCCATCAGAAGCAAAACCGTGTGGGCCATAGGCCAAAGCGGATAATATCATGTATGCGTGTAGGGTGGGGCATGACAAATGGTATCAGAGCTGACTTTCAACTAGTTCGAATGTGGATCTCTACCGTGGCCTGGTGCAAGTGAGCAGGTTCATATGTAAGTAGGCCAAGAGGGCTGGCAAGCTACATGGACTGGTAGGCTACTATACAGGGACGTACACATTGACTATAGAGAGCAAAGTGATTGGGATTATATGTAAAGTTTGCACTCTTACCTTGCATGAGGCCTTTTGATGAGTTGAGGTCCATAGGCCAAAGCGGATAATATCATGCATGTGTGTAGGGTGGGGCATGACATTTACCTTCTTATAATTATGAAGCATATTGAAAGCTGCTTCAACTACAATTTTTGTTGTATATAATGTATAGAAATTCCTAGTCAAATGAAGTTCCACC
Organism: Sextonia rubra; assembly: GCA_037013555.1. NCBI lineage: Eukaryota > Viridiplantae > Streptophyta > Magnoliopsida > Laurales > Lauraceae > Sextonia > Sextonia rubra. The sequence goes on from JASUAD010000027.1 coordinate 4,160,326, forward strand.
TAAAGATTATTAAATAGATGGGGGAAATAAAAGCAAGTTCCTGTGTTTCTCATCTTCCCTTGACTCAATTTTCATTAAAGGAGAGGTTAGTTGATGATTCTTCTTCGATATTCACCTTTGGTTCTTAAATTGTTACCATGTATTAAAATACAAAGTCTTATAATTCCTAGAAATTCCATTACATGAAACAAATACGCCACAAGCAATTAATGCCTAAGGCTTTTGAATTAGCATTTTTTTTCATAGAAGAGTTAGGAATTTAAAAGTAATTTGAGATTTCTATTTGAGTTTTGACATTTGATGTTTAGGCTTAGAAATAATATAAATATATAATCTTCAACATTTTTTATTTTATTTTTGTAATTTTTTTCTTGAATTTTTAAATTTACTAATCTCCATTGATCATTACAAGTGCAGGTAATAAACGTATAATGATATTGTATATGTAGTTGATCTGCTTTTAAAGTTTTTTTTTATCAAAAAAGCGTGTCTTTATTGAGTACCACATTGACTCTCCAAGTTGAGTTTTTAGAGTTTGACGAGTTAAGTCACAGTCACGAGTTTTCCAAACTTGATTTTAGAGTGTTGGTATCGGATCTATATCAGTTGAAAGAATCAATCCTTTTCAACCATATTGGTGATACAAATCAACGTATCATCCATATTGGTGTGATTTTAATTTACCTAAAAAATGAGATGATAAACTGTATACCATATGGGGTATATGCATCTGTTAAGAGTTGAGAGTTGGCTATCATATTGATACTTGCATCATCATTCTGTTGAAAAACTGATGTTATATAGGCCGAAGGAAATTAAAAAGCATGAAGAAATTGAGCCAAAGGCACAACGTGGGTTCTCACTATTGCAGCCTTAAGGCTGGAGGTTCATGTCCCATTACATAACAATAAATAAAAAAAAAATAGCTTTAGCCCAAACTAGGTCTATCCTGACCATCTGAATTTTATATTTACATATCATATGCCATATTTATGCATTTATTTCCATTGGAGAAAGCATATATGTAGAAAATCTCCTCAGCCTCCGGGATTCAATTTCTGGCAACTAAGGTCCACACTACAACAAAATGCACCTTTGCCTATGCAAAAAATTTGTAGGTAAAGGACTAAATGCGTAGGTAAATCTCTTTGCCTATGTAACGACATGCGTAGGCAAATCGTAGCCAAAGGGTTGTGGGGAAAGGTCTTTGCCCACGTATAGAATAGTGTGTAGGCAAAAATTGAGTTTTTATGCAATTGTACAACTTTTGGCCACGAAGATTTTGCGTAGGCAAATGTATAACCTTTGGCTACGAAGATTTTGCGTAGGTAAATGTACAACCTTTAGCTACAAAGATTTTGCATAGGCAAATGTATAATCTTTAGCTACGAAGATTTTACGTAGGCAAATGTACAACCTTTAGCTACGAAGATTTTGCGTAGGCAAATGTATAATCTTTTACTACGAAGATTTTACGTAGGCAAATGTACAACCTTTGGCTACAAAGGTTTGTAATTTTTAGCTACGAAGGTTTGCATAACCAAAAGTCAAATATAATTTTTTCTGATTTTAATAAGCACTTTTGCCCATGAAAAGGTCGTAGGCAAAAGTAAAGAATATTATTTTTTTATTATAAACATAACTTTTGTCGACGCAATACACGTAGCCAAAACCTCCATCTATTCTTTACCTACATACATTGCATAGCCAAAAGAAATAATGAAAAAAATTATTTATTTTTAATTTTTTTCAACAACCAGTTTATACCAATCTCATCCAAACTAATTCAATAAACATCCAAATATATTAAAATCCAACCAATTATGAATCCCAATGAAAAAATATTAAAAAATACAAAATATCCAATACATATCATCCAAATAAGTCTCAAATATATTCAAATATCCAAAAACAAGAAAATAATGTTCAACAAGTCTAAATGCTTGTGATAAAAGAGAAAATAAGAGAAGAAGCCACCTAGTTGTCCAGCTGAAGACATCCTCCGTCATCAACCTGCACAAAAAAATACGGAAAATTGTTAGCATTTTATTAATAAACTGACTTGAAACCTAATTATATGCTTTTGCTTTTGTCACTCTTTAAGTTGATCAGAAATTCAAAAGTTAGTAAATTACACTAACTATGCCCTCTGAAAATAAAGGAGCAGCATCTCCCCCTAAAAATATTACCCAAAATATATTTCAAAGCCACAACAATATTCTGAGAACCTCACAGTGTCTATATTGTCAAAATGAATCATCATAAAATTAGCCACAACAAAATTTGGCTTAAATAAATAAAATAATTTATTTACTTAATTCTAAATACCTCTTTAAGCTCAACCTTTAAGTCCAAACCACTCTCTAGAATTACAAAAAAAAACTTTGATTTACTTACCAAGGGAAGCCGCATCCTGCCCTCCACTCAATGTGCCATCTTCACCACCATTCTCTAGAACTAACCCCGGAACGATAGTTGGATCAACTAACCCCGGTACACTGGCAGGATCTATCCCAATTTTTGTAGCCATCACCTGTAGTAAGCCCCGCCATGCAGCCAAGGTCTTATCTTGGTCAGCTATCTTCTGCTGCAGAGCGATCATCTCGGGATTAGGTTCCTGAGACTGTGTGGAAGATGAAGCGATGCTGCGGATCCCAAATCCCCTTGAGAACCCTGATCTTTTCCCAAGCACATCAATCGAAACTTGTATCTCAGTTTGCGGATTCTTGACACCTGGCTACAACTGTGCGAGAATCTTCTCTTTTAGCATAGCCTGTCATTTTTCATTATGTAAACCCATAGTATATGTAAAAAAATGTACCTTTGATGATTTAAATAAATGAATTAGCTAGTATTACATGATGTTGTTCAGCATGATCATTTATCCATATCCCACCATGCCAACCACGTCTGTGAGTTTGCTAAAAAATATCAGGGATAGACGGTCAAACACCACCATTCTTTGATGCATATTGTTTATTAGATATTTCGGTCAGATGAACTAAATATTGAAATTTTATTAAGAGTAAAAATTTACAATCCCATACTTGCATCGATAGATGCTCGTGATGCATACGATCTTGAGCCACTCGTATAATTGTAGTTTTTGGGCAGCTCGTGCCTTTTTCCCACTTTCAAACTTTTTCTATGAGAACAAAATTAAAAAAGAAAACAACAAAATAAGCTTAATTATCCCACATACGGTTGGTTTATTTCAATCTAGTAGAAGCCCAAACACCATATATATATATATATAACACCAATAAGAATACCTTAAAACCATCGCTCTCCTACACCTGTTCGATCATAAACTTCTAGTCATCCAATTTACAAGGATATAATGGATGGCTTTTGATGTCTGGCACCTCATCCTTTTTAAGCTTAAGATAGTGCTTGTGCAATGTACTCTTCTAGTCTTTGTATAAATCCTGGCACTTATGGTCAATGATAGACTTGAGCACCAAATCTCTTTCGTAGTCCCCGCCAAGGTCAAAAGTTAACTGCAATTGGTAACAATAAAATGCAATATGAATTAAACTCTCAATTTAAGAAATCAATTGAATAACGTGTTAAATAATTTCCCTTTTATAGATCAATTGATATTACCCCAACTCTCATAACAATGGCTAGCTTGATCTCAAAATCAATGTCTACCCAATGAATGTCTCGGATTGGTGCATGATCTCGAATCTGTTCCCCAAGAGCAAATGATACAGAGGAGGCCCATATCCCCTCTATTACCCTTTCCTCACGATTGATATCAACAGGAATGGGATGACCAAGCACTTTCTTAAGCCTGTCCATGTTCTTTCTCCTGGTCAGGCCCCGTTTACCAGTTTTGCTAGAGAATGAAGCCGATGCTGTTAAGAACACAAATTTATTTATGTTAGTAGATATAAATCATTAAAGGAAGGTCAATTTTATTTATATGTAAATGGTGTACATTTCTTACCCACACTATTGGCGGCACTACGTGGACTGGTAAGCTGGTCAGGCCGTGTAAGTAATGAGAAGTGAGCTTGGGTAGGTTGTGGCTGCGGATATGGTTGTGGATTATGTTGTGACAATGGATCATGGGTAGGCTATGGAGATGGCAACAATGTCGCTGGCTCGAGGCTCTGTGTAGCTCCTGAACGGCTAGTAGCACCACCTCTCTTCCTAAGCCACGGAGGCATATTTGTGACCTGACAGAACAACAAACTTAATTATTAGTAATCAAACATTGAAGTAATCAACAATCAAATATCAAATTAAGTAATACTACATAGAGTAATCATCATAATCGTCATATAATAGTAATAATTATAAAATGAAGAAATCAACAAAGTTACTATTACTAGTCAATATTTTTAACCTTTGTAGCTTCTAAGCATGAACGGAAAAATAAAGGTTATTACCTTATTCGACTGGGGCTCAGACTCATTATCCTTATCATCAAAGGAACTTTCATCGGAAGAACTCAATCCATCCTCACCTTTAGGTGGAAGATAAGGCTCATCATCGTCACATCCACCCTCCTTTCTCTTTCTCTCCATGGTTTTTTTCTTTATAGCTGTCTGACCCAATCCAAAGAATGAATTTGCCTTATCCAAAACCCCTAGAGCATGCATTCTCGTGGTATTCTCTTTAATCCTTTTATCTCTCTCCTCCTCAATAGGTAACTTCTTCCTCTAGGTCGCCAAAAACCCAGGCTTCACAAATAATTTGCCACCTTTTTGCATATTTGGCAACTATATATGACAAACAATGAAATGAAAAAAAAATAAAATAATGCCAATAAATGGAATGACATGTGAAACAACAAAGCCATGATATGTAAATGAAAAATCTTATAAATTTATAAAACTTGTCCATATAACCAAAAGCTACAAAAGTAGAAAATAAAAGCTACATATCATATTCTATATTAGGTTCTATATCATGATAGATATCATGAATGGGTCATCTTTGCTGTTCATCTTCTTCTTCATCTATATACTCCAAAATTGTGTCATCGTCATCATTATCATCGGAACAATGCTCAATTATTAATTCATCAACAGGAACGATCCGAGATCCATATCATCTCTGCTGAAATATTGAATATCAGTATCTTGTTCGAGAATTGGGACACCATTGGTTGATTCATCCTATTGAAATGCATCATTGGACGCATCATCCCGCTCTGGTACATCCCAAACTCCTCAATGATTGACCCATTCTACAACTTTCCAATTCTTGCCTTTGATGGTGTCATTGACATAGAATACTTGTCTGACATTATTTGGAAGGACAAATGGATCATCTTTATACCAAAGCCTCCTAACATCAATGGTTTTGACATGTTGATCGGTGTGTATTCTACTTTTGTGACCGATGTCATACCATTCACATTGAAACAAAACCACTCTACCTTCATGTAAGTATCTTAATTCCAATATTTTGCACAAATAACCATAGAAGTCAATTTGCTTTTCTTTATGCTCCCTTTCTACAACCAACCCACTATTTTGGCACCTCCGACCGCTCTCACGGTCTTTACTGTGGAACCGGATACCATTGCAGATGCAACCAGCATAAAGATCAATTATTGGGCCGAGACCTTGTGCTAATGACCACAATTCTTGGGTTGCTTCTGGTGACCATTGATTTCGCAACTCATTCATCTACATGAACAAACATATTGCAAACATAAAAGTTAATGTCAAATGAATTTAAGTTAGTTAGTATTTACCAATATATCTAAGCTCTTTCAAATATATCTTACACGTTTTTCAAACCATTTTGGAAATTCTGCATGCGAGCCGGGCTCGGCCCGAGATTCTCGATCCGGAAAACGTTTAACCGGGTGCGTGATTATCACGCGCAGGGGGGGGTGCAAATCCCGGCCTGGCCTTCTTCGGGGGACCCAATTCTGATATGGTAATGCCGTCCTTTTGCAAAAAAAACAATGCAGCAGTCCTTTTGCACTTAGTATTGTAATGAAGATGCAGTAGTGTAAGACCGTCCTTTTGCAAAAAAAAAAAAAACATTTTGATATGGTAATGCAGCAGTCCTTTTGCACTAGTATTGTAATGACGCAGAAGATTCAGTAATGCAGTGTAACGTGAACCAAGAATTGAAAAAAAAATTCTGATATATGGTAATGCAGTAGTGTGAGACGCACTAGCAGTATTTTGATATGGTAATGCAGTGTAATAGTAATGACGCAGAAGATCCAGATCTGAATGACGTGTTTAGACACACATAACGTGAACCCAGAATTGAACATAACAGATCTGAATAACGGGTACACATAATTGAACATAACTGATCACCAGACGCAGATCTAGATCTGAATAACGTGAACAGAGATAAAAACACAGCAGATTTAATGATGAACTGATCACTAGCAGATCTGAGTAACATGAACACAGAATTAAACAAATCCAGATCCATATACACACACAGAATAAATCACACAACAATCACTGTGATGTGTTTTGATGAAGAAACAAACCTGAATCGCTGCTGCTTTGCTCTTCCTTCTTCCTTCCTATACTTTCCTCCCTCGTTTTCTTCCCTTTCCCTCGTTTTCTCTCTTGCTTGAAGACAAACTGACGCATGGCCTCATCTTATAAAGCCCTAAATTGATTCAAAATTCATATGCATGTACAATCATAAACATGTGCACATCTGATCACTTGAATTTGTGGGGTCCATTAGGTGGGCTTGTGTCCCATTTATTTTAAATCAAATTTAGTTAGAATGGATGGTATGTACTATATTTCATGAGATTGGCCAGATTTAACTTTTAAAGAATGACCCACTTGATACATTAATCATTTATATAACATGTAAATAAAATTATAAAAAAAAACTCAAGAATTTTATAATTATATCAATTAGATGGTAAAACCAATCAATTGGAGTATCTATACATTTGAATTTAATTGTACCCCTTTAATAGTTTCCAGTTTTGATTGGGGTAAGAGTTTTCACTAAACTAATAAAAAGATAGTAATTATTTTTTAGTAGTTTGAATTTTAGATATAAGTTATGTATATTGGTGAATTTATGAATTATAAGAAGGACCCAAAAATCAAATTGTACGATTGATTCCACGATTTTTGTCCATACGCATGGAGCTTTGCACATGTTTTAATCACATGCATAGTTTCCCATCACCGGCCCTCAAGTTCACTCATCAATTTTTATTTTTAAGTTCAAATTTCAACATGATTTTAAGACTCAATGAGTATGCTAAAAAGTTTTGTAGGTAGATCTAGTATTATGTGATTAATCGTTTAGTGGGACCCACTCCATTCAAGTTGAATTTGATGATATCCGATAAAAAAAATTGTAGCTAGAAGATGGGCACCTTAGTAATCAATATAAGTGTTCATGGGGTAAGCTTGGGCAAGGCTAAGGAATATCCAAGCCCGGCCCGACTTCAAAACTACAAGTCTAGGATTGGCCTAGGCTCAAATCTGGCCACAAGGAGGTGGCCCAAGCCCAACCCGTTTGGAACTCTGAAAGCCTGAGCCCAAACCTATTTTAATATATAACGAATAATAAGAGCAAGATTTCATAATTACAAGTGTGTATCAATTGGCTTAGTGGTGTATATACATGTAAATGTACTTGGATTCAAATCTATAACTCTAAACTTCTTTATTGAATTTTTTCTAATTTGGTCGAGCCATACATTAAAAAAACAAGGCTTTGATTTTAAAAGCACGATTTTAGCAAAAACATCTACATAACCCAATAGTATTTAAAAAAAAAACAAAAAGAAGAGGAGGGCATGGGAATAGTTTCATTAAAAAAAATAAAAGAAAGGAAACGAAAATATTTGGATTTGCCCATAGAAAATAATGCGTGGTCAAAAGTTTTGGCCTTTCCCTATGCAAAAATAATCGTGGCTAAAGGCTTTTTACTTTGCCTACAAAATACAGTGTCGCTAAAGGATATTGCCCATAGCAAAACATGCGTGGCTGAAAGTTTTGGCCTTTCCCTACGAAAATATATTCGTGGCCAAAGGTTTTTCACTTTGCCTACAAAATACTGTGTCGCCAAAGGATATTGGCCACGGAACACCATGTGTAGCCGAAAGTCTTGGCTTTTCCCTATGGAAATATATGTGTGGCTAAAGGTTTTTCACATTGCCTACAAAGTATTGCGTCGCCAAAGGATATTATCCACGGAAAACCATGCGTAGCCGAAAGTCTTGACCTTTCTCTTCACAAATATATGTGTAGCTAAAGGTTTTTCACGTTGCCTACAAAATACTGTGTTGCCAAAAGATATTGCCTACAAAAGACTATGCGTGGCCAAAAGTCTTAGTTTTTCCCTATGCAAATATATGCGTGGCCAAATGCTTTTCACTTTGCCTACAAAATGACGCGTCGCCAAATGATATTTCCTCGTGGGTAAAACTTTGCCTCTTAGTTTGGAGAGAATTCAGACTACTTTTGCCTACGAAAATATCTTGCGTCGCCAAAAATAGGAGATAATTGTGGCTTTTACCTACGTAGATTCATTTTCGTAGGCAAAAGATAACTTTTAGCCACACAAAATGGGCTTGCGTGGGCAAAACCGTAGCCAATAATGCATTTTGTTGTAGTGCCATTTGAATTTTTTTTTCGGTAAAGAAAAATTCTCATTAAAAAGGAGAGAAAAGATATTAGCCCCTAGCCAAAAAGGAAACTTAAAGCTTATTGGGTTTATATCATGTGTTCCGGTTTAATCGGATGGGTCCATTAGGTTAGCCAAGGAACCGGATTAAGGTCAGCAGTATTTTGATAAATATATTGGGGCTTTCTTAGGAGCTAAAAAAGCGGGAATTATATATATATATATAATGTAATCTGTAATCTTAGATTTTGTTCAAAAGAGTTGCCTCTCTTACCCGTGGTATCCGACACCACGAAGGAGAGTTGATAATGAGAGAATGAAAGTCTCTGTATGCCTTTACCTGTGATAGTGAAGATGATATTATCTCTATCCGTAGATGTAGCCATGTTTAGTTGCACCACGTAAATCCTTTTATGATATTACCTGTGTATGGCTTGATGATAGTGAAGATTATATTATCTCTATCTATAGACGTAGCCAACGTAAATCTCTATGTACTCTTTTTGTGTATGGCTTGACGATAGTGAAGATTATATTATCTCTATCATAGCCGCAGCCAACGTAAATCTCTATATGCTCTTTTTGTGTACGGCTTGATTCTCGACTGTCTTTTCGTGCTTCCACACTTGCACAAAGTAGCCCTTTCCGAACTGTGGTCCATTCGATTGTGAAAACTGAAAACTGGCTGGTTCTTCTGGTTGGACTCAATAGTGATAGCAGTCCTCTACTCTAATAAAGTTGGTTGCAGAAAAGAAGATTCTGAGTAGCTGAATGTCGACAAGAAAAATACAAAATGGAATCAACTGCATCATTCATATGAAATGGTAAGATTGAATTGGATTCTCAGTCAACAATTAATCTGCCCGTATTATGGATTTAGGGGCCCATTTATTGTTTATTATGCTGGGCTTGGATTAATTGAAAGAAATTCTGAAGCCCAGCCCTGCCCGAACAACTATTGCTTGTAGTTAAGTGAATAAGTCATGGTAAGTCCATTTCAACTCAAGAAAGTAAATGGGTGGGCTCGGGCCTGATGCCTACCACCCTTGTTAGACTAGGACTGGATATGAGCCTATGTTTTTAAAGTGGCGTGGGACCGCAGGCAATGTCTGTATATGCCTCTCTGTTCGTCATGACCCGGCTCAGCAACACCCCTAACGATTTTTTTTTATGATTTTACTGGAAAAGTCATCATAAGTGACTTCTTAACAAAAAAAGATTAATATTGTGAGTGGGTAGCATTATGGACGAGCTTTGGATCTGATGCTCATTTTCTCCTTCTAGCATCGGATCCGATGCTTCATTATCCAACAGGAAGCCTCTTCCTCCCAAAAAACAATGATCTCCTCCCTCTCTTATCCGGTAGCGGCGACCGAAGGTGGGAGCTTGGTAATAAATACCATCAATGGGAGATTACTCCCTTTCTAACAATAGTGAAGAATCTAGAAAATTCTAATCCCACACCACCGCCAAAACCCAAACCACAAAAAAAAAAAAAAAAAAAAAAAAAAAATCCTTCTCTCCTTGTCCTTCCTCACAAACCCATCTTACAGCTCTATCACCAACTGCTCCTCTCAAATGTTATCTTCTAAACCTGCACTAACTTTCCCCACCTCTACTATTCCCTTCACCGGATCTACAACCCCTCTAATTCCTCTCCCTCCGTTGCCTTCCAAGCCTCCCCTCATAATCGCAACAGCTGAATTGCCTGGGCCATCCCACATCAAAAGGCATGATTGAGACCTAGTCCTTGATCGCATTCCTGCAATCCAATGGTTCTATGACCGTCCAAACATTCAACATAGAAGGAGAAAACCATGGTTTGGAGCTTTCTGTTGCATAATTGAGCATCGGATTAGATGCTCATTTACAATGCTAAAAAACCAAACTGAAGTAATCAAATATGACTACTCCGGTGTACTCACTCATAATATTGATTTTTTTATTAAGGAGTCATTTATAATGACTCTTCTTGTAAAATCCTCTTTTTTTTTTAAATCAAAGCAACACTCCTAACCAATGGCAATAAAATAATGTCTTAGATTCCTTCATGCCTTTCAGTTTTGTTCTCCTGTTTCATGCATTCTTCAATTTTTTTTTTAATACCCAACCAAGGTTGTTGGGTCCCATAAGAGAGCCCGCACACGCAAAAATATAAGCTCACACAAGTGAGAATGAAAATTTGCATTTGCGAGAACATTAAGCTAACACACGTGATAAAGAAAGCTCACATGATGGGAAGGGTGGAGTGTCCAAGGATCGAATCCTGGACACCAAAGGAGTGGTTCTTAACCAGTAGAGTTTGGGATGGGAACAAGTCTATAGTCTAAACTCGGCCCTACTGCTGGCATTCGTTTTGGTGTTTTGAATGAATGTGATCCACACCAACTTGGGCTGGAATTGATTCTGTTTCTGACGGGCCGGAGCGGGTTGGTTTGGGCTGAGGTTTTGGCGGAACTGACCCACTTCGCCTTTTCTATAACCTGTTTACAAATGTGTTAATCAACCATCATATGAAGACTGAACGATTATATGGGGTACCAAATCAACCATCATGGGAAGATTGAAATCCTATTTTAAAAAAATAATGCAGTATTTCTTTTAAATCAGAAGGCACTTGGGATTTATGTTAGCCCGTATGAAACCCAAGGTAGGCTAGGTGCAGAATCGAGAAAGTGTTAGTTGGGGTAGTTCTTGGATTTACTACAAAGAGAACCAAACTTGACCGGTTGCAAGCTAATCAAAATCTGGACTTTGACTAACTTTATACATTGAACCAAAACATGGGCTAATTGAAGCATGATAGGAAATGTCAAATTTATTCTTTGTTGACGCCACCCACCCCGAAAACCCAATTTTGGGGCTGGAATTTTGGTGATCAACCATCTCATTTTATTTGAGACAATTGGTGTTTATTAATAATTTCTAGGGCCTATTTGTTGCTTTTAATGTATAGAAATTCATAATCAAATGAAGTTTCACATAAAGATGATTAAAGAGGATGGGGGGAAATAGATGGGATCTTGAATTTTCTAATATTTGAATTACTTGGGTGATGGTTGGATATTAGTGTCTCACCTTCCCTTGATTCAATTTGCATTAAATGTGAGGTTATTTGATGGTCATTTTTGGTATTTACCTTTGATTCTTAATTTTTTACGATGTATTAAAATACGAAGTCTTAAAATTCCTTGGAATTTCATTACATGAAACAAATAGGCTTTTTATTTTTTTGGTACAACGGTTAGGAACTTAAAAGTTATTTGAAATTTCTATTTGAGTTTTGACATTCGATGTTTAGACTTAAAAATATTGTAATATTCAATTTTTTTCTTTTAATTTTTTTCTTGCAATTTTAAATTTATTAATTTTCATTGATCATTATGAGTACATGCAATAAATGCATATTTATATTGCATATGTCTTTGATCTATTTTTAAAGTTATTTTTTCAAAAAATATGTCTTTACTGATCAGTTTCCACATTAACTCTCTCCATGTCAAATTTTTAGTGTTTGACGAGCTGCGTCCAGTCACGAGTTTTCCAACCTTGAGTTCAAAGTGCTGGCATTGGATCTGTATTGGTTAAAAGAATCAATCCTTTTCAGCCATATTGGTGATACAAATCAACATATTATCAATATTGGTGTGATTTTAATTAAATTTAAAAAATGTGATGATAAACTATATATTAAATTGGGTATATGAAAAAAAATTTTGGGTAATAGAAACTGTCGTAGGAACAGCAAAAGAAACAATAATAATAAAAAAAAAGCGAAGATGCCAAAGTAAAAGGAAAATATAGAAACTAGGACCCAAAGAACACCATGTTCATATCCCCCATATAAGTTTCTCTGCACAACTATGTGTAACCATATTCAATGCTCTAGGAATATGAGAGACTTCGAAGAGTTCAATGGATATTGCCAAGGAAAAAATATCTTTCAAAATGGGATCAATAGACTAGTCCGGGTCCCTTTAACTTCAAGAGAATAAGTCTTAAGTTGAACTTTTGGAAAACCCTTCATCTTAGCTTCACTTAAAGTCGATAAAACGACCCTCAGCTCAACTTCTTTTGAGAAAGAGACTTTTTGACACATTAAATGGCCAGATTCATTGAACCAAAAGGAAAACCCAAAGCGTGCTTTAATGTGAATTAGCTATCACACTAATCCTTGCATCATCATTTTGTTGAAAAAATGATATTATTATACAAGCTGAAGGAAATTAAAAAGCATAAAGAAATTGAGCTAATGGCATAATGAAGGTTCTCACTATTACGACCTTGAGGCTACGGGTTCAAGTCATATCACCGCAGCCTATTTTAATGCGAATTGGCTATCACACTGATACTCGCATCATCATTCATGTGGAAAAACTAATATTATATAGGCTGAAGGAAATTAAAAAGCATGAAGAAATTGAGCTAATAGCACAATGAAAGTTATCACTATTGCAACTTGGAGGTTGTGGGTTCAAGTTATATTACCTAATAAAAACTAAAAAAAAAATTTTTTAAAAATAAAATTTTAGCCCAAACAAGTTCGATCAGCTATCTGAATCTTATATTCACAGATCATATGCCATATTTATGCATTTATTTCCATTGGAGAAAGCAAATAGAAAACCTCCTCAGGGGTTCAATTTCTGGCAGCTGAGGTCCATCTGGTTGTGAAAACTGAAAACTGGTTGGTTCTTATGGTTGGCCTGTGAAAACTGAAAACTGGTTGGTTCTTTTGGTTGGCCCCAAAGTTGGACCCAATAATGGTAATAGTCAACTCTAATAAAGTTGCTTGCAGAAAGAAGATTCTGTGTAGCTGGATGTCGACAAGAAAAATACAACATGGCATCAACTGCATCATTTCACATGAAATGGAAAGATTGAATTGGATTCTCAGTCAACAAATAATATTTAATCTGCCCGTAATATGGATATAAGGGCCCATTTATTATTTAGGCCGGGCTTGAATTAATTGATAGCAAGTCTGAAGCCCAGCCTGGCCCAAACAACTACTGCTCACAGGTAAGTGAATAAATCATGGAAAGTCCATCTCAGCCCAAGAAAGTAAGTGGTTAGGCTTGGGCCTGACACTTAACACCTATGTGCCTGTGTTTTTAAAGCGGGGCGGGCAGTGATATGCCTCTGTCCGTCATGACCCGGCTCATCAACACTCCTAACCAAATGGCAATAAAATAGTGTCTAAGCTTCATGCCTCTCAATTTTGTTGTCCTGTTTCACGTGTTCTTCAGTAATTTTTTTTCCCCCCAGCCAAGAGGGGTTGGGTCTTGGAGACTACCTCCACACGCAGGAATAAAGGCCTAAACACGTAAAAAAGGAAGTCCATGCACACAGAAAAGGTGACATATGTGGTGGTTTAAGGCGTTAGGCCCTTATTACAACTATACGAAAACTGACCCTCCTTACTACTAGGGTAAGGAGTAATGTGTTCTTCAGTTATGTTCATAATAAGTTAAATTTATTCGGTGAAAAGATGAATTGTGTTTATTTTAAGGCACTACCAAAACAAAAGATTACTGAGTCTACTTTAGAGATAAATCAAAAGAGAGTTCATTATGAGGAACGAAGCTAAGCAAATCAAACAGCCCTAAAATTGGTGAAATTCTCGTTCGGAAACTCCATATCATTTTCTTTTCAACGGTGTCCCACATGGGACCCTGGTTATGATGTGGAACTCTAGTAATGACGCGGACAAGAAGGAAGTTTCAAATAGGTTCTTATCTTTGTTTTATAATTGCAAATGTTTTAGAATTTCAACACTAATTTCAATTAATTGGAAACCAATGTCAATAGTTCATGTCCAAAAAGACTCCAACCGTGATGGAAAATCAAACAATATTAGATTTAAGGTTTGAAAAACTTAAACTCGACCCGGTCAATGTAAAAAATAATAATGATAACAAAATAAATAATAATAAAGAAAAAAAAGAAGAAAGACTCGAATAGAGTCAACGAAGGGACTAGGGAGTCATGTTTTTTTTTTATATAAATAAAATTTAAAAATATTTTCAAATGAATCCATTACTTATGAAATGCATTTATTTACATGTATTCATAATAATCAACTCAATTTAATAAAATTATATTTGAAAAAAGTACTACGATAAGGAAAATAAAATAAAAAATATTACATATTATATAATTTGTTAATCCAACTATCTAATCTAAAAGATCAAATATAAGTTTCAAATCACATTTCAAACATCATTTTCAATTACTAACTCCAAACCTCATACCTAATTACTTATAAATAAACTTTAATTGTTTAAAATTAGATATCCATATTAAATGGTTTGGAATGCAAATAACTTATTAAAATGAGATGACTCAACCAAGTCTCTCATGTTCTTTACTTAGCCTTTCGTCAAAACCAGATGAGTCGGGAAAGTCAAGACTCAACTCAGAGAGTCGAAGAGTTTTACATTTAATGTAATCAATCATGAATTGGATGGCTACTTACCTCAGTGGTGAGAGGCTCACTCGTGTGGGGTCAATAGGTCAGCAACCTCGTAGCTGGTTACCCAAAAATAACATGCATTTTATCAACTACCATGGATTGGATATGAATGCCACGAAATTAATCTAAATATAACAAGCGTTCACTATTCCATTGCTTAGATCTCTTATAAACACAATACTGCACTATTCTTCAAGCGGGATTTATAACTCTCTTGTGCCTATTGATGGGATGCCAAGCAACTCCAATTTAGTGATTATTATAGTTTGTCATCATAGTTTCTTCCTATCATAGATATGCCTTGTCGTCCAATGTAGTGCCCGCGATGGTCGTGTGGTCATGTGGATCATGCACCTTAGTATTCTAACCTACAAAATTATTTCTTATGTCTTCATGTTCTCTAAAAAACTATATGTGCATCTTGGGCACTTCGTTTCCAATTTTTTTTTTATCCTCAATGATGCTACAAATTTCAGGAGGTACAAACCAATTTCAACAAGGGGAAAAGAAAAACACTAGTCTCTGTGAAAGAGTACTGAATGCACTACTATCACTTATTTGAAAAGAAAGTAGTAGTAAAAAAGGAGGACAAACTCTTACTGCTCACCATACTACACACTTGGGAAGAGGAAGTTTCTATATTTTTGCAACAAACCAAAAAACTATTGCCCTTTAATCAAAATTTCTATTAAATACTGTTATTTTTAAAAAAATCTTCATTTTGTATTAATCTAACAATGATTTTTTAACACTGTCCTCCACTTGACACCATAAAAAATAGATATACATGAGGGCTCACATGGCTTTTGGTAAGTTGAAGTTTCAAGCCCATGGAATTGTAATC
Organism: Sextonia rubra; assembly: GCA_037013555.1. Taxonomy (NCBI): domain Eukaryota; kingdom Viridiplantae; phylum Streptophyta; class Magnoliopsida; order Laurales; family Lauraceae; genus Sextonia; species Sextonia rubra. The sequence goes on from JASUAD010000027.1 coordinate 4,176,240, forward strand.
TATTGTAATCTTCTGAAGACTTGACCCATCCATTATTTTCTGACGCTAAGAGAGACTTGACCGACTTGACCTGTTTACTGGCCAAGCAATCTATATTTTCAAAGGCTAGTGTCATCACTTCATCCATCTGTCACAATGTTCTAGAGTATCAAACTGAAAATTCTGGTTAGATCCACTTCAACTTGAACTGAATGTTTCGGTAGTGGGGATTCAATTGGATGGGTTTAGTTAGGTATTGACTATTGACACAACTTATGTCAAACCCAAGCTTTGTATATGGGGAAATCCAATGCCCAAACCTGACCCGAATAAACTGTGCCAAATCCTTGTCTTATTTTGTAAATCCCTTGATCGATTGTGATTCGGGTTGTCAGGTAAGGTCATATAACCAAAATTTGAGCTTGGGTAGGAGTTTTATTCTGCTGAGGAAGTAGTACAGTGTGAACTCATTTATGGAGCCCACCTTGAGCCATGACAAATTGATAATCTTGGGAGAAGTGCAGGAAGGAAAGATCACAACAATGTATTCCAGCGATATGCAAAATATCAATTTCATTGAATTGGCCCAACCCCTTTGGGCCCCTTTGATCTATGACCCTCCAGTTCAACGACGTTAAAAGTGATCCTTTTTTGGGATTTCAACCGGTAAGTGTTGGATGATGGTCAAATTTAGACTTGTGGCGGTTTATAAGGTTAGTGCATCAGTATGTGATGAGGGTAACTTTGATCTTAGATCATGTGAGCTTTTTTCACTTTATATGTGCGAGTTGTATTTTATCTCCTCACATGTTCAAGTCCTCATTATCTCACATGCGTGAATTAGTGCTCGTGTCCTTATATTTGCAAGTCCTCATTATGTCGCATGTATAAGTTGTGTTCCATTACCTTACATGTGTGAGTTATATCTGTCATCACATATGTTAGCCCCCATTACTTTACTTGTGTGAGTTGTCTTTGTAAGTTAATATTTATATCCAGTCCCGTCTTCTCTTGCTAGGCTATCCAAACAAAAAAACACAAATTTCAGACAATTCCAAAGTCTTGACTTGGGCCCACCTTGAAACCAAACAAGCCCAACTCAAAGTTCTTAGTTGCAAACTCAAATACAGCCTAAACCAAGAACTTTGTAGTCAATTAAAGTGGGTGCAAATTTCCGTCGTCCTCATCATAAAAATAAATTCTATTTGGTCATTCCAATCTTAATAATTGAGTCAAAATTACCAAACTCGGATTTAAAAAACCCATGGTCTAACTAGAATTATCACTGTCTCTTGGTCAGGATTTAAACCATGACAAACGGCAATCTAATATATAAATGAAACAGCAATTGAACATTTGGACCAAGTCCAATCAAACCTCTCATGCTACGTCCCAACAGTCTTTTAAAATAAGTAGTAGATAATTCCATGTATATGAAACTGGGAGTCGTCGACATGGCTTTTTCATCCCACATGCATTTCTCGTGCATCCTAGCAGTGAAAGAGATGCGAAAATGACCACTGCAGAAGACGTATTAATTTCATGGAAGACTAGTGGGCCAACCAAATCTATTGACTCGATAAAACCCACACCATTTATTAAAGGAGGAATGGGTGGTCAAGTCCAACCCAGCAGTTAGAGTACAGTAACAGTTCAACCCACTTTTGTGGGCCACTTTAGCGACCTATAAACATACGGATGGTTCCAGAGAAAGGAAGAAAAAAAGGGTCATTGGTTAATACGTTAATGTGCCCAGTCCAACGTTGAATCTGGAAGTCATAATTACTGAATTGAAGGGGTGATTTGATTTTCATTAACAGCATGGTGAATGTTGAAAATCTGGTACCATTCTAGTCCGTAGGTGAAAATACATTTGAATTGAGACCAAATGAAATGAAAGATTTTATACAACTGTTCAACTTGGTAGCTCTTTTTATGAAATGGTTTTGATCAACGGAAGCTAATTTCTGGCCCGATGAAAGATGTGCAAAACTCTAATTGTATATAAACCATCAAATGGGACCATCTTATCCACCATCAATCTTGCATAAAAAAGCCACTATCAATCTTGAATAAAAAAAAATCTAAAATGAGAGGCTAAAAAGATCTAACATGGGCCACACAAGAAGGATATAGAGGCCATATTGAATGATATAAAGTGGGCCACACAAGAAGGATATTGGGGCCATATTGAATGATATGCCATCCATACCAAGTTTACCTAGAATTGCTACCTTTATTCCCTTGGGAGTTGGGACTTTATGTCTCCCAAATTAAACCAGCAGCTCCACCTGCCCATTGAATTGGTAAGAGGATAACGTTGGAGCTGGACATCTGTTTGTCCAAGGACTTCGCACAATGCTCCTATACAACTGCGGGCCTAAAGGTTTTTATTTGATGGGAGCAGAAACAAACAAGAAATTGTGCTTTAGTAAAAAAAATACAAAATCTCATGAGATTTAGAAGTGGACATAAAATAATTATTATGTAAATTTTTAAAGTCGAACCAAAACTTTTACTATAGTTTAAAAGTAGATGGCAAAGTAAAAATATGTAGGGCCCCCTGCTATAAAACCTATTTTTGCAGATCAATGCATTTCATGTCCAGACAATTACATCCAGTTGGGTAAAAGCACATATATAAGATTCAAGGGCCTACATAGCTTCAATCATACAAATGACATTTAATGTTTAGAAAACTACTTTTGAAGCTCTTCCATCCAAATTCCATGAAAGGCATCCCACATCTTACTTCAGGTCTAGGCATTAAACCAAACCCATTTTCTATGTTAAAGTCAAGACCAGCCCCTCATCACCGGATTTAACACTGCAGTTATTTTGAGGACCGCTTACCTCATTCAAGATCTACTTCCCTCTGGAAGAAAAAAAAAAAAAAAAAAGACTAGGGTCCAAGCCCCCTAACCATGCAAAATAAAAATTAAAAAAGAAAAGTTGAAGTGGGATCTATGAAAACGGATCCGGATTACCCATGGTCCGCCCCATGCCCAATCCATCTGGGTCACTGCTGGAGATCTCAAACATGAATAGACCACTAGCATCTAAGCCAACCTTTTCCTTGTTATATTATCATACATGCACAGAAACATTACAAAGTTTTCTAATCACAAGACGCACTGCATTTAAAGCAACAAATTAAATCAACTATCTGTGCACCAACGAGAACCCCACTCTCATAATGGCGGTTCCCAAACTTTAATAAACAATCCCTAGAACACACAAAGTCAAAATCAGAATCTCATCCACAAAAACAGCACCCGATTCTCCGATTGGTCCACCGAGGTCTCTTTATCTCTCACATCACCCCCTCATTAAAGCATGGCCCAAAATTTCAACGGTCAAAGATGATGACAGCTCGAACGACCCAATCTTTTCCCCGGAAAGAGATAAGGCACCCGTCAACGAAAACAGCGCCGAATTCCCCCTCTGCAAAGATAAGCAGATGGGCCCCACCTATCATATCATTTTGACTACGTCCCCCCCCCCCCCCCCCCGGCAATTTTACTATCTTTTACTATCCACCCAAATAACTTAACTCACATGGGCCCCAAACCGCAACTACTCCAACTCCACCTTTTGACTTGCACGCACTACACGACAAGGATCGTCCAAACATCGAATCTAATTCCACCTCACATTTCAACGAGTAAAGTAAAAGTAAAGTAAATGAAAAAAAATTAAAAAAATAATGAGAATAAGAAGTAAAGTAACTTTTTTTTTCAATTGGTTCCGTCAAACGGCTTGAATTTACAATAATACCCTCGGGCAGGCTCAATTACAGGGGCGACTCGAACAGGAGAGGAGAGGACTCGGCAGGGGCAGTTTGGGGATTGTGGCGATGCTCGCCCTCGTACGTTACGATCAGCATCGTCGGATCGTCCGGGGCCCGCTCCACGTGCTTCCTCGCTGGGCATCCTCTCAGCGTGCTGCACTTGTAGTACCCCCTGCAAGAATGGGACCCACGTGTCAGCTTACGAAAATGCCCTTGCCGGGGCGGGGAGGGTAAGAGAAGGGCATTTCGGTCTTTTTACCTGGGATAAGGGGAGCCCTTGATCGGCTTCTGGCCGTACTTCCTCCACGAGTAATCGTCCTGCGGAATGTCCGCCATCTTCGCGCTGATCGCCGGCACTCTGATGACCTTCTTCACCCGCGATTTCCTGCAAATACGTCCAGAGATACGGTCAGGAATACGCACGGATACGGCGCGCGTTAGCCCTTTCCCACGGGCAGCGCTAACGCGCGCGATCGGGTTCCGAGCCTTCGGATCGGGCGGTCGGGCCCGGAGGGCGGCGCACGATAGCTGGGATGGGTGGTGGTGTGCTAACTTACGCGGGACGGTGAGGGAAGTACCTTTTCTTGGAGCAGTGGCAGCGGCCGGAGATGGAGTACTTGGCGGAGAGGTCCTCCGAGTGGCCGTGGCCGTGGCCGTGGCATTTTTTCTTGTAAGAAGAAGACGAGAGGGGCGGTTTTCCGGCGGAGACGGACGGAACGGCGGGAAGAATCAGCGACGATCCGAGCTTCCCGTTGGAGACGCTGCCGTCGCCGGTGATCGACGACATGAAGGACGAGTTCGCCGACGAGATCGGCGGCGAGATGCTGAAGCTCTCCTTCGAGATGTGGCTGGTCGAGATCTCGGATCCGAGGTTCGGACACGGCTTCGAGAAGTCTAGGGTTAGAGCCTGCGCCTGATGCGGCGGCGGCGCCGCCGGTGGAGCAGGCGGAGCGACCGGCCCGCGGCGGAACCGGGCGTGGCCGGTGCGGTTGAGGACGGAGATGACCTTCTTGAACTTGGAGACGGTGGAGTCGGTGATCTCCCGGCAGTCGACGGGGGTTTGGGTCTGGGCTTGGTGGGAGAGGAGATAGATGAGACGCTCCATGTTTCTGAGGCCTGCCGACGTGGCCTCCTGGATCAAGATCTGGTCGTCCATCTTGGTGTGGCCCATCAGATCAACGGCCATTAGCAGAGAGAGGAGGAGGAAAAGAGAGAATTTGAGAGTGAGAGAGAGGGAGAGAGGGGCTCAGAAGATCATTTAGAGTGAGCGGGGAGTTGGGGGAGGAAGGGAGGGATGGGCTTTTATGCAGGAGTGGATGGAAAGAAACGTGAGGATTTTCAAGTCAAAGGAGGTTTGGGATCGACGGCTGAGATTGATTTGATTTGTGTTGGGGCGATGATAGTTTCAAGTTTCATGGCAGGAAAGGAAGGTCATGGGCGACTTTTTGGTGAGTGGTGGGGGCCCACTTTGAATTGTAAATTGTTCAATTTGACATGATGAGCCTTGGGAGTATTAGTTACCGTGAGAAATTGAAATTGGAACTTTGGATTCCGTTTTTTCATGCGATGGGCCACTTAAATAATGGGTGTTTTAATTGTAGTTTTTCTTGGACCTTTCAAGGACATAATAGCCACAAATAATTGAAATAATAATGTTATTACTTTTTACTCTCTCCCTCAAGGCCTATTTAGATAAGCAAAAAATTAAAGTGGAGTAAAATTAAATGAATTCTAATAATTTAAGTTTTTAATTTTATTTTATTTGAATCAATTTTATCTTAAATAAAGTATTGTTACCAGTCTATGTATATTTTATTTAACTTCAACCTTAAATACTTTAATTTTTTGAATACAAATCAATTCTATTATAAAATATTTTTAAATTTTATTTTACATCAAGCATCCAAACAAAATGAAGTTAAGTAATCTACCTCAACATCGACCAACTTCTCCTTCACTTCACTTCTCATACAAAATTTATTTTATTTTATTCTACTCCTCTTCTATCCAAACAGACCCTAAGTTTCAATTAAATAAGTTTTTTTGTAATCTTTGTACACTAATATGAGAATTTACTTATGATTTTGTAGATTTTCTTTTCAAGCACTGGTGGCATGCATTATAAGTGCATAGTTTGATTAGCTTGAATTAAAATGTTGTTGAAATGGTAGATATAAAGCAAAATCAATTTTAAATGATTTAAATTTCACATTTAAGCTGCAATATCTTCTTATCACATTCTATTTGGCAACAATTAAGTTTTTTTGCATCAAAAATTTTTCGATCATAAACATCCATTCAAATAAAGATCAAAGAATGAGCTAGCTAAATAAAAAAAAGTTAAGCCCATAATTTGAATATGATAGGAGCAAATTGGATCCATCAATTACTGGCTATATACGTAGCTCGATAAAATTTTAAGGTCGGGGCCTAACCTTGGGCAAAGTGAAAATTGGCACAGAAATTTAAAGAAAAAGAAAAAATAAAGAAAGAGGAAGGACTGATTTTGAATAATTTGAATTTAAGAGTTAGGGTTGCCCGGGAACTGAAAGCCCCAGAGAAAATGGCACGAAAATTTCGGAAGAAAAACGGATGGCGAGAAATCGCTTAGAAAACGAATCTGCGAAAAATTACCGAGGAAAGGCAAAGCGGACCGAGAGTGGGGACCACGAAAGGCAAAGCAACTCTGCTTTCTTCGACAACCGGCTACTCCCGGTATTTCCCATCACGGCTGTTGGATTACCGTCTGACAAATCCAACGGCATCCGTGCATCTATGTCAAAGTTGACTCGATTTTTAATAGAAGTCGTACAACCAATGGATGGTGGACACGTGGTTGTTGAGTTTGATGATCAGTCATGAGAGCGAGGATTAGTTGTCACCCATTACAAGAAAGAGAGATATTACATGGTGACTTTTTGGGAATGGAGAAGTCAACGGTTGAACAATCGCGTGGGCTGACTCGACCACTTAAATGACTCGGTCTTTCATATATTCTTAGTATATTATAGTAACTGCGTCGGGAGAGGTTTGGACCGAGTCTTAGTGGCAGGGGGTTTTGTTGTGTATGCGTGTAATTTAGTTTTAGGGGAATCTTTTTAGAGGATTTGTTAATTAATCCCATCATTTTGGACTAATTATTTAGAACCCCAGTGGCATTGATCATTGTTCTATAGAGAAAAAGATTGTGTGTTTTTGTTAATTGCATTGATCACATGCAAGGTTCGGCAAAATTACATTGTGCGTTTTTCAATTTTTGCATCCATAAAAGTGAAATTTTATGAACTATATTCTGCATGTATAAAAGCGCGTAATTTGCAATTGACAAACAAGCCACACATATAAAGAGATATGCACACAAGAAAAATTTATGCGATTCAACGATGCACCTATATATACGGTCAAAAGAGAACTCTACCCTTTCACTGCACCTTTCCGATTAGGTCTAAGACTACATATTACATCATACATATATAACTCTCTATTTTTTAGCCCTTAAGAGAGCCTGGTGCAAAGAACAAAATACATTTAACCTAAAGCCTGATTTAAGATTAATCCTATGGACTAATTCGATGAACCCGAAATACAAGACATAAACCTAACAAATTAAGTTCCAATTTTTTTACTAAAATTTTTTACTAGAATTTGATGTGATGAGAGTTTTTTGGACTTTAGAAATTCTAAATCTTGGCTTGTACCTATATTGGGACTATGGTTAGCCGATTTAGACTATAGTGTTTAGATTGAATTCTAATTGAGTCAAGTACGGCTGATGCTCCACGTACTATGATCCAATTTAACTTTATCCTTTCAAAATTTTGATGAAATACATATTGGTAAATATACATACTTAGCTAGCTTTAGTTGCATTTTCATGACTTTTTTTTTGTGTAATGAGAGGATTTTATGCTATGTAAATTTCTTCTTTCATGAGTGAGAGGAATACTACATTTTTATCCTCCCATGGAAAATTAAAATCCTCTCTACCATGTAAAGTCAATTCATATTTTTTCCTTTTCATAAAGGAGAATTTGTTGCACTAAACAACATAATATTGGATGGGATGGAAAATCAAAATGATTTCCATTTCTATTGCATACTTCTCTCACACAAAACACTAATAATATTGTTGGTAGAAATTAAAAAAAAAAACCACCCAACCTTAGAGAAATGGGTATTAGAAAACCACCCATGGGAAATATAAGTTATTTTACCACCCCATGAGGTTCTCTGTGAACAATTCAACTTGATCACACTTGCCAGGCCCCTGTGAATTTGAGAGCCTAATTTTACACTACTTTGAATTATTTATATATTTTTAATGAACTTCAGATTGTACTTACCGTTGGATTGATTACACCAAAGAAAGTGTAATTTAAGTAATTGTTAAACTTTAAAGCCCAGACCAAAGGCTGTAATGATTTAATTGAGACGATTTTTTCTTAAATTCATATCCATGATGAAACCTTCCCATCACGCTATGCTTCTATGTTTGAAATATTCAAGTAAACCCCAAAAGGAACTTTGAATATTGTCTATCTTACAAGTCGGAGAAAATGGCTTTATAGTTTTTGTTTCTCTTTTCAACCCTTATCCATCTCACATTTATTGATTTTAAACTACTTTGAAAAAATCATTAAATCGAGGTTATGTCCACCACCCACATTTTTCATAAAAATTTGTTCATAATAAAATTATATTGTAGTATAGGAAATCTTGAGCCAAGGTTTGCATTTCTTGAGAAATTATGGTTTATGTGTGTTGAGTTGGCCTCGACTTGATGATCCTCCAACAATGTCTTGTTTAACTTTTTTTGTTTTCTTGCTAACTTGCTCTTTACCATTGTGGTAAGGAGTCCTGTTCTTATGGGGGAGTCAAGGGTTCAAACCTTAGCAGCTCCCATTCGTTCTGTTCTTGAGTCCCAACTCAGATTAAGTTGGGCTAAAAACAAATAAAAAAAAAACTGTTTTTGTTTTCCTTCCGTCTGCATTTCAGTACATGCTTGTCTAAATGAGAGAAGAGGACGGTTGCTATCAGACAGTCAACTTGGTGCTGAAAAAATACATAAACTAGAGTACTGTGTTTGAAGATAGGAAAGTTCCGAAGTTCAAAGCCAATTAAGTAAGGTTGTGTTGGTTGCCCACTTGTTGTTCTCTAATTTTTAAGTTTAGTATTTGAAAATGACTTCTAAATATTATTCAAATACCCACCTAAAAATTTTCAAGTATTTTGACAATCTACCTTTCGTGATCAAAATTGAGAAAGTTGTTCAGAAGTTTCCCATTCTATAATAATTTTATCTCTTTTCACTTTGAAATGAAAAAAGAACACATTCATAGGGCAAGTGTTAATGTTTGGTAAGTCTCAGTACTCCCTCTAAAATTGGTAATATGTCTGTGTTATTAAAGATTTGCTCCTAAGGCATGAATACCCCCCCGCCCTGGCAGCCTTGGTAGAGAGCCCCAGTCACTTCATCTTGTACTAATTGTAGGACAATTTGATGGCCTTCATCTAGAGTTGCAAGGCAAATTGGTTGGGTTGGCTCAGTGCAAGTGAGGTTAGCAGTAAGTTCGAGTTGTCCACCCACACCCGCAAGGGATCAGATCGGGTTAGTTGCCTAAACCTGCATTTTATTATGGTTAGTTAAGGTTAGGTCAAATTAGCCACTTCACTTGAATACTACAGTTCTTTTTTTTTTTTTCTTATTCTTTTTTCTTTCTTTTTTCTTTTCAAAGTGGATTCATAAATTGTATTATTATAGAGAAATAAAACCTTATATTTTTCAATTAAAATATTTAACCACTATGCCATCAAAGTTTTTCATGCAAATATTTTTAAAAAAATGTTTATATAGATATGTAAAGGTCGGCCTTAGATATTAAGTGTAACTACATTAAATACTGACTAATAGTTTGAGTTTATTTATGATGTATTTATAAAAGAAGTCATACTTTAAAATGTTGAAACCTATAAATATAATTTTTATTATCTTTTAATGCTTATGTATTGAACTTTAAAGCACATGTGGTCAAGTTATTAAAACAATTATTATCCATGATTCTCTATATACTTATTAATCTTAGGATAATCATTATATAATAAAGCTAAACCCAACCAAATATACAATGTAGGGAATTGATAAAAATAATAAAAGCTATAATAATTTTTAAGAAAATAATATTATTTAAAAGAGATAAGGCCGATAGAGCTTTACGTTGCAAATGTAGACAAAAAAGTTAATACTATCTTAAGAAAATCATATCTCATATTATTTCTAATAATTCCTTATGAGATTAACATATCACATATTATTTTTAATTGTTCCTTATGTAATTAAATATAAATATAAAAGACTATATACGGGTTACGCAGGCTAACCTTAATCTAGCCCATTTTTTTGCTGGTCAGACAAACCAAACTTGTGCCCAACCCATATTTTACACGGGTCAGAGCCAAGTTGGGCCTCATTTTGCCACCACTAGTTGCAAACATGTATTTGATTCTCTTATTACTTGGAGGTTTCAACCTGCGAAATATTAAGTCTGAAACATATTTTAGATTCCGAGTTATAAATTAGTTTGGGTCTGTAATCCAATTTAGGCTTTGATTAATAAATGGGTAAAGTCTTGGGTCCATATAGGTTCCGACGCATGGACCCGAAAACCAACATAAGAGCATAATGCAAATTGTAGCTCAAAATAAATTTTGATTCGATATTTTTATATGTAATCCTAAAGATAGTAGACTTGAATTATTGTTATAAGTGGAATGATATCTTTATTTTAAGAAAAAATATAGAAAATAAAAGGTTAAAATAAGTTAGAACTAGTTTTAGAACTAAATCTCAATTCTCTAATCAAACCTGATTCTAAAACTAAATCCGGATCTTCTTATTAAAATTGGGTCGCAACCAACAGAATAAATTTTGAGTTGAAATTGGTAAATTGTCATTTAGAAATGAGTTCCAGTTAGGATACGGTATGGTTCCAGCTAGAGACCAACCGATTTGCATCCTACGACTGCATCCTATCATCCAATTTGGCTCTCAATGAAATATAAATCTTCCTTTCAGCTCTTTAGAGTGGACAGGTGGTGAGGTTCAATAAATCCAAAATTTTTACATGCCTAATATCGGCTTTTGTATGTCGGTGGCCAGTGAGCCCTACAAAATCGATCATGGCACCTCTGTCATTTTTTTGAAAAAGTCGAAAGGAATTTGTGTGAGATCCTGCTTAAGCACTTATTTATCCCCGTCTCTGTGGGATGCTCAACACATCAATGGATGGTGCCTACCCTTGTGTAGGAACACCCCTCAAAATCACAAGCTTCATGTGGCAGGCAGTGGGCCAAATCTCAATGCTGAAGTTGTTGGGTCAAGCCTTAAATTCAGTTATGTGCCAAAAAATACAAAACACAGTTCCCTTCATATTTTGGGTTTCATAACTTACCATACAACATAGTTTTTATGCCTACAGGCCAATTTTGGCAGAGCCTTATGATCCTTCTATATGCCAACGTGGGCTCAAAGCTACAACAGTGTCTACCTTCTTTAATTGAACATTTATGAGGCTTGTTTCTTTGCTTACATAAAGAATTGAATGAATAAGATTTTATGTCATCAGTGGTTAAAAACGAAAATTCAAGGAGAATAGACAAAAATAATTATCATTTAAAATTGATCGAAAAAAAGATGACAAATGAATACCCAGCTATGATCCTAGTAATGCAATACTAAAAGACCAAGTCCCATCAACATTGATAATATATTAATAATATCCTTCACCTCTCACCTCATGTCATTTACACTTCAATCTTTATTGATATATTGGCGGAGGTTTCTTTGATTTTGACTTGTGTTCCCATATACACCATTCTTATATATTTTAATGCAAGCAAACAAATCTTTACTATTACTACCATGTAACTGGGGCCTATTTTGCAAAGTTCAATGTCTTGTTTAAATGTTCTGTTTTCGACTATGGCATATTTGCATGAAAAAGTTAGAATGAAAAGATGTCATTGGTGGCTAACACATATGTTTTACACATATGCTCATTGATTGACCTAATGGTCATCAAGTTAAAAGTATAACTCCTGTTGAGTAGTCCAACTTAAGAAAGAAAGAAATAAATAAATAAATAAAAATGACTTGGTGGTAAAAAGAAGGTTGCTGGAGATCTTGCTTCGATTTTAATGTTCTGAGTTCTCATTCACACTTGCACCTTCCTAAACCTCATATAAATTAGGCTTAAATAATCTTTAATTATTATGATGGTTCATGTACTAAGCCTGCTTTGGATTCCCACCTAATTCTATGACTAGCCCAAAATTCAAGTAAAACTATGTTGAAATTTGGCACTGTTTGGGATATGTCTCTTTCTGGTTCGGCCACCCACAGGATTCCTATCCAGCCTGACCCAAAACTATCAACGGATCCATGGTAAATCAAATGAAAAACCAGCCAGTAATTGATAAATGTTATCACTTTCTTTTCATGAAATCTGTGCCTAGAAATCCTAAGTATTGGCATTTGTACTAGCTCAGTTGGTTATGGGCATCAACTCCAAATAGAGAGGTGCAAATAATTTGTTAGGCCCATGTAGGGTTATGGAGATCCGAACTTCCGAAGCTACAAAAGGGAATCTCTCCCTCTCTGATAAAATACCTAAAGTGAAAGAGATATAGAGTGATGGATAATTTGGATGGGAGAGGATGGAACTCTGAGTATGAACCCCTCTGCCTCTTTTAAAACTCAACCTCTCGTGGATCCATGAAATTCAAGAAATGCAAGACAAAGGATAATGTTGGATGTGGGAAGGGTCTGGATTGACTAATATGAGAAAAAGTAAGAAGGACACCATTCAAGGAGGTGGCTTGGCCCAATTTGTTCATAACTGATGGGCACACTATTTGTGAAAAGCATTTCTGTATCTTTCAAATTTTCAGGCCCAATAATAACAATAATAATAAGCATAGGGGGTCAGGCTCACAACTTCTTTATGGGTCAACCATAGGTTTAAAATTATTGGCCTACACAGAAGTACAACTAAATACTTTGATTTGTTCTAAAATGGGCCATGTCCACTGGGATCAGATAAGCCGGGTTCACATTAAATAGCTGAGCTGTGATGCAGTCACAACTTCTTTTGGGCCAATTTGAAACTTATGAACTATCCACGGAAATAACAAGTATTTGTGTCAGGCTTTTTATTAGTCTTTATGGGTCATGATAGTCACAGGGCTTATGAGATCCATCAACTTAATGGCTCTGGTTTTACCTTTAAAGCAAGCAAAACTTGATCCAATGACATCCCTAATTGGAAAAAGTTTGCCATTTCTGATACTATATAAATCATAAAATTTGCCCTTTAACAATCTTGGGTTGAGGTTGGTTCCAAAATAACCTGGTTTTTGACAAGTTGTTGTGTATTTAGGCATACGGGATCCATTTGCCATCCTACAAGATGTTAGGAGGTCGCGGGATCAGTTTGGATTTGGTGTTCCATAGCTGATTGTTCCTGGCTGGGTCCTTCTTGTTCGGACTTTGGGTTTGGCAGTTGGGCATACCCCCATATGTGAAATAGTAGTTGTTTTAAGCCTACATCCAATCTCTTTCTTTTGAAAGTATTTTTAAGAGTACGTTTGTTTGAACTGCATGATTTCGAATGAGGAATGAAGAGAAAAAAAATTAAGAGCACAAGACACTTCAAATCTTAACTGGCTTAGGATTACAGTTTGCTTCAGGAGGTTGTGGGCTCGAGCAATGCTACTGCACTGGGACCATATGGGATTTACGTGGCTCCTCCTAGCCCAGAACGAAGTAGTCCAACTCAAAGGGCTGGGGCAGCCTCCCTCCAAAAATATATCGACAAATAAATACAAAGTAATTTTGTGAGTGATTGCATTAAATAAAAAAAAAGTAAGATCAACTTTTGTGATGAAGAGATACAAAGTGATAGAAATGGGATAAGAAGCAAGAAGTTGAGGAGTGGTTGAAAATGTGCGAGAATTGAAAAGGAAAACCTGATACAACTTCCGGCCAAAATTGTAACAAGCAATCCAAATAAATATAGAAAATACTTTGCTTTAATATAATATAATGAAATTCAATACACATATACTAAGATGAAACAGGATCCTCTAAAGAGAAAAAGTCGTGATGACCGTAGCTGAACCTATTAGGTTCTGCTACGTCACAGCAAGCAAGCACTCCAATGTGCATGATAGGCTACTTGTGGTGATGTGTTGGACCTCATAGTTATACTCACGGTCACATTGGCTTTTCCCTATTGAGTCATATTCTTTTCTAAGTAACTTATTTAACATCTCTACTCTTTTAATTAAGGACCCATCACAAATAGAGCCATAAAAAAATAATATAAAAAAGCCCACGATTGTTTAAAAATTATTGCAAGATTCGCGATGATCCAATGGCTGAAACTTGGTCTTCTTATGACCATTGACCATTCGATCATGATTTACTGTTCCAAAAAAAAAAAAAAAAAAGGGAACTACCTACGGACCAACACAAAAATGTTTTTAAGTGAGGATGAAAACTAGAGATGCCAAAGAGGGGCCAGCACATACTTTATACACAAGTGGCCCCACACCTAGATCGGGGATAAGCTTTACGTAATACGTATGTAACTGACCTGCAAGCGAAATCCTTGCGATCGTCTCCCCCCCTCTCTCTCTCTCCGAATCTCCTGCGTTGCTTGCTCTTCTTTCAATTTCAATCTCAATCTAAATCTCTAGACATTGAGAAGAGCATTAGGGTTTTATACATGTGATCCTATTCTAAGGGTGAGTTTAGAAGTCTTCTGCTGTCAATAGGATCAAATTCTTGTATTTCCCTTCTTATTATCTCCATGATTCAACAATCTGAGTCTTTGGGCATTTTTCTTTTCTGCTTCTAAATCTAATGTGATGTTGTTTTGTTTGTGTAGTGCATGGTATGATGTTTTTTTTTTAATTGGGAAAGTGCCAGTATCTATTGCCCATGTTGGCTAATGTGGGATGTCATTTTAGTGGGTTTTTTGTTGTTGTTGTTGTTGTTGTTGACTTCTAAACTAAATATTGAAAATGTGTTAAGGAGTGTGCTTCTTTTCCACTCTTACTGTACAGTCATGCAACTTCTTGAGGATTTTTCAGGGTCTACAATGACAATCTCATTCTAGGGCTTTGACAAATAATTCTCCCACATGTCTGATGATAATTATTTTTTTTCTTTTTTTCTTTTTTTGGTTTGAAATCAAACTAAAATTGCAGGCATTGTTCGGAAAATCAGAATTGTATTGCAAATTATTTAAGGGGACAAATGGAATTGCATAGTATCGTGCATTGTATTGCGAATCTTGGGATTTTTTTAATTTTTTCTTATAAAGTGTAAAACTAATTAAAAATTAAGAAAAAGAAAAAAAATAGTTATTCATAATCCATCTATAACAACATAAATTTAGTGATGAATAACACTGATACAATCATATGGAATACCTCACTAACATATATTAATATATCTCAAATGATAAATGTAATAGTTAAATATGTTTATGATATCAATGTTACTAGGAAAACTAAATTTCTCTTTAAGTCAAAAAATAACAATAAAATTCAAATCATGTAAGATGTGTGTAATAAAGCTAAAAATGTGTTCATAAAGAAAAAATAAAAAATACATAAAAAAGAAAAAAACCCCATTTGTAAAATCGAATGCCTTAGTTGGATGCTTGTCAGCTTGCGCGCTATGCATGTATAACCTCTACAAAATCACAAAAATACTAATAAGATTTTTATTAATCACTAAATAAGCTTTTAGAATGGAGATGCTAACAAAAAAGGAAAGAAAGAAAGGAAACAACTTGAAGATTACTAAAGATTAACCCCTACGCTGTGGCTACTTTCACTCAGCCAAATAGCTTGAACTATAAGATTCATTGAAACAAGTATTGAATCGTAATATTCACACCTGTATCTTAAGATTTGCTTGGAAATGGAATTCATTGATAGATATGAATTGTTATCTATAGGATTAGGATAGAAATGTTTGTAGCTTTGGAAATACAGAGTAATTTCTATGGTTTCGTGTGATTAAATTCTGTACTCAGATATTGTAATCTAGGAAAAGGCGAGAAATCCCTCTGATATCAGTGTCTCTGAAGTGAAAATTTCCATTTCTTTGCATTGGCTGTTATCAGTAGAGATGGCATTGAATCGTTTTCCTTATTTTTAATGTAATTTTAATCATGTTGTGGATTACCCTTTTTTTTGGGTTAAGATGAGATTTCATTGGAATTTCTTATAATATTTTCTTCTGTGCATAAGAGTTTGAGAGATGAAGTTTGGAGAGACATTTGCAGACTATCTCCATGGAGATGAAGAGTGGTTTCTGGATAAATGCTCACATGTAGAGTATAAGCAGCTGAAGAAAGTTCTAAAGAGATGTCGAACTTGCCGTGCAATTCAAGGTTCTCCTGACACCAGGCCAGAAGATAAGAACAGTGAATTGTCACATTGCCATTGCGAATCATGTCCACGTACACATCTTCCTCTGGTGGTTTGTAGCATGAGTGCTATGCAATTATCTTGTTTTGGATTATTTATGCGTGCGTGTTTTTATAATTTCTGCCTATTTTAAATCTCCATGGAACACTCTTTTGAAAAGAAGACATGTTATGTAATGTTCTGCCTCAAATTACACACAGCATTACTGGCTAGAGTTGTTAGTGTGTTTTTAATAGCATAATTTGAATCCATGATACTGCAGTTAAGTATGATACAAGTCATGTGCTCTTGGTTTATTACATCATTTGATTCTCATCTGAAAAGTCATCAGTTAGATGATCCTTACAACTGATCATTTTTCCTTCATGTTTTAAAATTTCTTTAGGATCGAAAGTATATATTCAGAATGCCACTAGTCTGATGGTTAGGATTTTCCAAAGTGCCTTTGAGGAGCCATAATTAACATGAGTAGGCACCTACCAGATGCACAATCATGGTTGCCTACTGACCCCGACCCTGACTACAGCCCCTGTACAATGAAATAGCTTACGGAACTAAAAGGCAATTTTCCCAAGTGTCCTTGAGTAGCCATAATTAACATGAGTGGGGACCTAACAGATTGACAATCAGGGTTGCCTACTGACCCCCACCCTGACCACAGCCCCCGTACAATGAAATAGCTTAGGGAACTGAAAGGCAAGTGATTTGTCTCCATCCCTGGTATCTAGGCAGTATATTATACGATCTCTTCTACACACTCTATATCTAATGTTGCTCATGAAGGACTCCCTATAGACAAACAACTTCTCCTAAATGCAGAATGGCATGCACTCAGAGATGGACAAATCAACCATTTCTTTCCACACCGTACTCGGCCATAATATTTTTTCTCCACAATCCATTTGAATCGTCACTAATCCTTCAAAGCCATTTCTCCTTCAAATCCTGATTCATTTGCTGCAAAGGTCTGGAGCATTAATCACCTTCCTTGCATTTGCACACTGAAGACCAGTCCAACAAATGATACTTATCTTCTATAGCCCTGCCTTGCCACAAAAAATCACACTATAACCTGTTGATATGCTTCACCGCAACCACTGGGAATTTAAGGTGGACATGAAATAGATAGGAATTTGATAGTTCTGATTTTATTCAAATAATTCTGCCTACCAGAGATAAATACTTGGCCTTCCAAAATGACAATTTATTTTCCACCCTTCAATAACCAGGTTCCACAATGCTTGGGACATTCCGCCTAGGCTTAGGGGAAGACCTGCATATGTGGTTGGAAGAGAACTAGCTTTGCATCCCATGAAGTCAGCGAGCTCTTGGACCAAACTGACTTTAATGCTTACACCAATGATTTCACTTAAAAAAAAAAAAAACTGTAAGAGCGATACTACTTCAAAGCGTGGAAGAATTGCTTTAATATGATTCAGTTGCTTTAGAATGACTCAGTTGCTTCAAAGCATAGAGATGATTCACTATGGAAGCATGGCTAGCAGGCTTGAACCTTTATAATTAAATATGCAGAATCTGCTGCGTCCAGCATGTGGTTAAGAGCCTCCCTAATGATAGCAAAGAGGGAGGGAGATAAAGGTCTCCTTCTCCTAAACCTTTAGAAGCTGAGAAAAAAAAAAAAAAAATCTTTAGAGCACCATTAGCCATGATGGACAACATGGTAGGCAACGGACACTCTTTGATCAACCACGCAATCTTACCCCAAAACCCATACACCTTACTATGATTCATGTATTGAAAAAAATTCCAAGCAAGCTCATCATTGACTTTCTTAAGATCAAGATTGAAAATAAGCCTGGGAATTCCCTCTTTATGCCTTGAGTGAGAACACTCTTTCGCTATGCAGACATATCAAAGATCTTCCTTCCATGGACTAAAGCCCCCTCAAGGCCATGGTGATTACATGGGGGAGCACTTTTGGTTAGGACTTTAGCCATAATATTGTAAACATTTCCAATTAAGGTAATTGGTCTGAAGTCCTTAATACCTACTGTATCTGTCTTCTTCAGAATTGAAGTAATAAAAGAGGATCTAATATACTTAGATGAGTATTGGAGTGAAATTTTGTTAAGTAATCCATCACATCTTTCTTTGTAACCTTCCTGACTCATTTTAGAGAAAGTGAGAGGGAAACCATCTGATCCTAGAGCTTTATCTCCACCAAGCTCAAGGATTGCAATTTTCACTTCATCCTTCTTAAACGCTCTTTCCAAACGACTGCTTTCTATTCACTGATGTAATCAAACTACAAGTTGTCCAATGATGGTCGAGTCCAATCCACCTCAAAGTATAGGTGCTTGAAGAAACTAGTGATCAGCTCAATAATATCATCTCCATCTTCAAACTGGGAATATCCCTCTTGTAATGCCAAAATCCTATTGTATGGCTACTTGTTGAAGGCTGAAGCCAACTGGTGAAAGAACTTGGCATTTCTTGTTGCCCGCTCTCAACCATCTGTATTTGGATTTCTGCCTCCATTTAGTTTCTTCTTAATATTTTCTGTAACTGATCCCGAATCTCTTGCCTCAAATCCTGTCACCTTACATATTTTTCAATATTTGTACTTACTGTTTTATTTTCCAATTATTTCTTCAATTGAGAAAAAATAAAGTTCAAAATAAAAATAATTCTGCCTGCCCTTAGGTGAAGCAAGTCCATAAATGTTGTTGATGGGCATATCTTTGGTGATTGCAACATACTAATGAGGTGATCCTAGCTGCCAATTTAAGCGCTTTTGTCAATGAATAAGAGCTGTAGGTTTGCCTTTTCCAGTTTTCCTAACCATTCATTTCTTGGTTCTTAGTCGGGGAAGAATTCCTTTTGTTGTTATTTTCAAACTTTAGTTTGGCTTCAAGGATTGTTCTATGAGGTTGGTTTGCTGGTTAAGGCCCATTTGTGGTAGGATCTTGCAGATGAAATGGTGAAAAATTCAGACTTGTGTGTACCTGCCATGTGTATGAATGCAGAATGCATGTCAACTTCATTGTAAAGTTTAAACACTAGAACCCTTTTGTATTTGCTTAACACTTTATTCCTTTTGTACTTGCTAGCTTTTTTTTTCTTCACTATTGATTACCATCATTGTTACCATCCTTTATGTAGGATCACCCTATGATGGGACATTGGGAGAAGCAATGCTGAGTTTTGGCTTTACTATTGGATTGACAATAGCTAACAACTTATAGCACTAAGATATTTTCTGCTAAAATATGCATTTATATGGTTCTTCCTCATGATAGTCCTTTGATGTCACGACTCTTTGTTATGTTTCTTTAGGGCATGTTTGGTTGCAGGTGAGGAATTCGTTGTTCCACGAATTCCTTACTACCCCTAGAAAATGAAAACTCACAATAACGATTTTATAGTTGAGAATTTCTCATGTTCTATTTTTGGTTAAAACTATGAAATGATTGACGATTTTCACAAGCTGTGTGTACTGTTTCGGTAGAGGTGTTCATAGGCCGGGCTCGATTTTAGAAATAATGGCATAGGCTTGGCCCAAGCCCGACATGGGCCATAAAAGTTAGGCCCGAGCCGGCCCATTTAATCAATCGGGCTGGGCCGAATCGGGCTTTTTTAAATCAATTTTGTAGCAATTTTAGTAATTATTTGTACTAATTAAATTAAATTACATACATTCCTTACACGAGCTGGGAGGGGCTTTGGGCTTTCTATCACTTCATTCAAGACCAGCCCAATTATTAAACGGGCCCAGTTATTGAGTGGGCCCTATTTAGCTATGAAGCTGGACCCAATTATCATATGGGCCCAGTTATTAAATGGGCTATACTTACCTATCAAGCCTGACCCAAGGCTAAGGATGCTTATGGGTTGCGTTGGTTGGAGCCCGGCCTGGGCCTAGCCCGCTTTTGCCCCGGCTTGGGCCTTAGGTGTAAGTCATTTGGCGAAGCTTGGATCAAAAATTTGGGCCCATTAGTTATATGGGCCGGGATTGGGCTAAGTGGTAACAAGCCTGAAGCCCAACCAGGCCCGGCCCGAATATGTGGATTAAGTTGCAACTTTCCCTTCTTACATTTCTTATGTTGCAAGCAACCCATGGTAGAAATTTTAAAATTATTTATCAAAGAACCATTCAAAAGGCATACAATGTTCATTCTAATTGGTTTATACTAGACAAAGGTTTCTTGGTTGCACCAACGAAGTCCTATTTTGTTAATGAGTCATATGCTTTTATTACAAAAAGAGGCAATATCAATTTAAAGAGCATAAAAGATAGCTTTATATAAAACTTACAATCACTTCTAATGAAGATATTTTTTTGCATTTTAGATGGATTCATTTGGATGTGACCGTGTGTATAAATAGGAATTAGTGCATGATAGCCATGTTGGCCCTACCAGAGAGCAACTTAAGGGTGTTTAATAATTGAGCCTGAATAAGACTAGGCTTGATTAATTTATGGGCCTGGCTCGAGCTTAATAGATTTTAAATGGGTTGGGCTGGGGCCAGCTACTTATGGCTAGAGCCGGGCTTGGGCCGGGCTTGGGCAAAAGAATTTTAATCGAAGTCGGGCCCAGGCTTTGCTTAGCTTGGCCCAGCTCTACCCATGAGCACCCCTACCCAAGGCAGGTTGAGCTAGGATCATGTTGGCCTAGCCCGTGGGCATCCCTATCTTTTGGATGATGATTTAGCCTCTTATATCCCTTCTTTGGGATGTAATGATTTGAAAATCCGATGGGGGGAGGTAGAATCTGGGAATCACAAGAAGTGGGGATTTGAGAATGCAAAAATTATCGGAGATTTGTTAGCACTAAACATGGATATTAATAGATACCCTGGAAACCATGTTTCCTTTCCTCGATGATCTTGTTAACAAACATGCCCTTAGTTTCCTTTGCTTTGTTCCACACACCAAAAAAAAAAAAAAAAAAAAAATAATAATAAAAGAAAACCTGCTGTTTCAATCACCACATACTTGCAGTGCATTCTGCCTTTTGCTTCAGTTTTCCATGCACATGGCATCTTGTTGGCTGTAACCATCTGTTCAGCTGTTTTGCCAGAGTTGAAATTTAAAAATGGTATCCTGGGCACTGAGGAAATGCTTTTTCTCTAGTGTGTGATCAGATGTTCTTCACTGAATTGGCAAAAGAGGCTTCTGAAATAGCTGGATGTTTTAGTTCAAAAGCAAGGCACCTCCTCCATCTTCATGTTTCCAATGGTTTGGTTAGATATGTGCGGCGTCTACGACATTGTTTTACTAATGATCAACTAACCTTGATTCAAGAGGGACAGGTATTGATTAAATATATTACAATGAATGCCATTGCTATTCGAAAAATCCTGAAGAAATATGACAAAGTGAGTACGAAAGTGCTTGAAGTGGTCTCAGATTTTTTCCTGGTTCTAATGTTTCAGAGTTATTTGGTAACATGCTTCGCAACTTATGTCTTGCAGGTCCATTGTTCTGTAAATGGTAGAAACTTCAAGACCAAGATGCGGGCTGAGCGCATAGAGCTTTTGCAGTCTCCATGGCTTATAGAACTCGGTGCATTCTATATGAATTCCAGTAAAATAGATGACGGAGAGTCTGGAGAGTTCTTTAGAAAATTCTCCTGTGATTTTAGTGGCACTTCACCTATAATGACATTGGCACTTACAGACTCTGTTAAGCTTGAGTACAATCTGACTTGTGCTGTTTGCTTGGTACTCTCTCTCTCTTTCTCTGTGTGTGTGTGTGTGTATTATATATACATGTATATATATATATATCTTGTTTTTGACACAATGGTTTTATTTTTATAACTAGATAATTTATTTGGATGTTGTTTTTTAATGCTTGCAACAGTATTTTAGATCGGATCCAGCAAGGTGAGTGTTTATGCTGAATGTTATGCTGGAATACGAGTTCAAGCCTGGTATTATTTGATGTATAATAATTGTATTTTCAACATGAAGTTTTGTTGTTACCTTCCTATGTGTGTGCTGTATCCAAACTAAGGTTCGGCAAAGGTTTCCCTTTTTCTTTTATTGGCAATAATGATGAAATTTGAATTTAGCACCTTTTGTTTTGCCCTTCATCATTAGCCATTTGAACCCTGGTTTTGTCATTTCCTTCCATGTTTCTATTTATGTACGATGACATGCCACTTTTTGAGGTCTTGAACATTGGTCAACAACTTTTGAAGATGTGAATGGAAAAACAGTATAGAATTGTCCTCCTAGGGTATATATATTTTTTATGAGTGAACCCACAACCTCAAGGTTGCACTAGTCAGCACCTTCTAGTGTGCCGCGAGCTATTGCCTGCATAGTTATAATTGAAAGAAAAAGAAACTCTGGCTTGATCATCGTTATCATCTTCTTATAGAACTAAAATCCAAAGTGTCGCTTGATAGTTTGTCTAGGTTGATTCAAACACCCAGAAAATTACTACCAAATGGGAAGATAAGTGGGAAAGAGAAAGATCTTTTTGGTTTTTGTTCCCTTTTTTTGTGGGAGAGAGGGAGAGTGTGCGTGTGTGTGTGTTGTGTTGTGGTGGTGGGGGGGGGGGGGGGGGGGTCGGTGTGGGGGGCGCGGGTGGTGTTGTGGAAGGGAGTTGAGGATTATCAAATTTTTGGTCCCCACCTGGCAGAGAGAGATCCTGGCACACTTGACTCTGCCCTTAGAAATTAAGGTCTTTTTCATTTTGGAAAAATGGGAAGAAGCATGGCATATATTCCTTTTCCATGCATGTGAAAGTTTGCTTTTCATCATTGAATCTATCGAAATTCCAATGGCCATGGACCTTCACATTTAGACCTTGGGCTTCTTAGGAATCCAAGTTGTTATATATTGTAGAGGTAGGTTTTCAATTTAGTTTTGATTCACACTGGACCCCACATCAGCCTATTATAGTGAAGGTTTTTAGTTTCCAGTATAGTGTATAATGTTACCTTTCAATTTTGACTCTCACTCGATCACACATCATCCAATAATTATATGTTATAGCATAAGTTTTTTAATTAAATTTTGATGGCTATTGGTCAATTTTGACTCTTGCTGGACCTGACATCAACCCATGATTATATATCATAGCAGAAGGTTTTAATTCAATTTTGATAGCTACCTTTCCATTTTGAATCTCATGGGACCCTACATCAAACTATTACTATGTATTGTAGTGAATGATTTTTGTTTAACTTATACTGCTAACTTTCAATTTGGATCTCACCGGATCCCACACCAACCTATTATTATATGTTATAGCAAAAAAATTTAATTCAATTTTGACACTACCTTTCGTTGTTTTTTTTTTTTTTAAATGATCTGCTTCCTTTCCATTTTGAATCTCACCATAGCCCACCTCAACCTATGTTATGTATTGTAGCGTTCTGCATTGAATTTAGACCGATTGTTTTCAATTTTTACTTATTAAAAACATCTATAAAGTAGCGGTGATGAGTGTAAGAATTACTTGTGGAGAGACGGGTGTGTTCCTAGTGACCATAGGTTTGTATCAAGAGTCAGCCTTAAACCCTCATCTCTTTATACTAATTATAGATGAATTAACTGCACATATTCAAGAGGACGTACCTTGTTCTATGTTGTTTGCAGATGATATAGTGTGGGTGGATGAATTAAGAGATGGTGTAAATGTAAAACTTGAGAAATGGCAAGAGGTTTTAGAATTCAAAGGCTTTAAAATAAGTCGTATAAAGACATAATAAATGGATTACAACTTCAGTGAGCATTATATGGATTACAGCTTCAGTGGGCATGTACAAATAGTTGAAACTACTGTGAGAATTGAAGTTTAGGGGATACCACAAAAAGATTCTTTCCATTACCTTGGCTCAATAATTAATAAAGATGGGGAGATTGATGAAGATGTTGAACATAGGATAAAAACAGGAGGTTGAAGTGGGGACTTGTTTTTGGAGTGCTTTGTGATACATGAATGCCAACAAACTTGAAGGAAAAATTTTAGAGGAGAGTGATTAGACCAGCTATGACCTATGGGGCAAAATGTTGGCCAATCAAGAAGCAACATATGTATAAAATGGTTGTAGCAAAGATGAGAGTGTTGGGGTGGATGTGTGGTAAATTAGAAAAGATAAAATTGGAAATGAGCGTTTTTTAGAGCATTTATGAATAACATCAGTAGAGGATAAGATTAAAGAAACTCGTTTGATATGGTTTGGGCATGTTGAATGCATGTCGGCAATAGTGCCAGTAAGAAAAAGTTTGGCTATGCAGGTTGATGGCCCACTAAGGGAAAGCGGTAAGCTGAAAAAGACGTGAATGGAGGTAGTAAAATCAGATTTGAAGAAATTTAACTTCTTAAGGATTTGACTTAAGATAGATAGGAACATGTAGCCGACCCTAATTTAGTTGGGACAAGGCTTTGATGATGATGATGATATTTTCAATTTTTGCTTAAAGCAAAGGATGGCAATTGGTCAGGCTAAATAGTTTGGTTGAGTTTGGTACTTGCATTCAATTTAGACCATTTTTTTTTTCGTCGGATTGGGTTTGGTTTACTCATGAATTAATTTCATTTCAAAATATTACAATGGAGAATGATTTATATACATTTTAATGTATTATGTAAGAAGATTTGAACTCATAGACCCCTTATTTGAAACTCGTGCTTTACGTTTCTTCATATAATTGATTCATCGATATAATAAGTGGTAAGAAATTCGTGGGATATTATCTGACGTCTAAAGAGTTACAATTTATCTGATTAACTTGAAACTCTATTGGAATGAGAATGTCTTTTGGGTATGATATTGAACATACTTTGAAAAATAGTTTGCTCTGAATGTTTGGGATATGTTGTATTATAGAATGTGTTGTTTAGATAATATCAATATATTACATTACTTGGGCAATTGATTGCATCATTGGTAGTTTCTCACTGTATCTCTATTTATATATGCAACTAAAGTAATAATTTACCTGCCTTTTGCTAGAACAAGTCTTTCTTTCCATTTCTCATGCTGCAAAAATTATCATTTGCTGCTCCGTGCTAAGCACAGGAACCACTTTAGTTCAATATTATTGAATTTGGGCTCAAGTGGATCCAGGTTGGCCAAAACACTCATTTTTGCTACTTCATTTGTGCTAGAGCTCAAAGCATCTTCTGGTTGTATTTTTTTTCTTGAAGTTTCTTAACACATATAATTGCCTTAATATATCATAGGTGAAACACTCCTTGATTAAAATAAGATATTTTATAAAAGCAGAGATCCTTTGTATAGTTGGAATCATTGGTGCTAACTCCTCTGTATGGACAGGATACTGTTTTCAACCCCTATGCTCTTAGCTGTGGTCATCTATTCTGTAAAGGATGTGCTTGTTCTGCAATTTCTGTGCTGCTCTTTGAAGGCCTGCAGGCTGCAGATCCAAAATCAAAGTGTCCTATTTGTAGAGAGGTATGTATTTTCTTTTCACTGCATTCATTTGAACAAAGATGGGGCAAATCTAGAATCATAGTTACTTGGGAGTTCCAATTTGACTTCCAATAATGTTGTATTATTGTGGTGAAGCAGTTTCACATATTGCAAGCTGCAACAAATGAGGTTGTCCTTGAGATAGTAAAGTGTCTGCTAAGGTTGATTGTCATTTCATTAGAGACGTGACATTAAGCACTATCCATAATTGGTACATGTTGTGTGATCTGAGTATCAATTGATAGACATGCTTACTAAGACTATAAGCTATGGCGCCCAGATGTGGCGAGGGCATGCTTTGTTTATGGCGGAGGCATGGGTTTTACATATGAAATTGAAGGATTGGATGTGGTACAATTTGCCTACTTTTAAGTATCTGGGTACCATAGAGTGAAGAGAGAGATTCTGTTTCTTTATATGAAGGCCAGTAGCTTCTGCTTCTTTATATGAAGGCGAGTATCGTTGAAATCTATGCTCTTTAAATATGTTAATGGGTCCTTGTCTGCCCCAAAACCCAAGGACCTAACTCGAAAAGTTGGGCCGTGGGCTCTAATTTTGACTCAATCGACAATTAAGATCTGGTCTAGGTTCAATTGTGTCCATACCTAACAAGTCCCTGAATGCATCTCTAAGTTTAATATGCAATTGGTTTGGGCCTAGTATTAGACTATTTCAGCACCATCATCATCCCTCACCTAGGTGCAAGTTGGAGTGTAAAGTTTATAGCATCGTAAATGTTTTTGGGCCTGGCCCCAGCTGGGTCCAATCTTGATCAAGTGGGCCTAAATCTGTTTAGCCATTGGACCCACT
The DNA here is from genome assembly GCA_037013555.1 of Sextonia rubra. Lineage (NCBI taxonomy): Eukaryota > Viridiplantae > Streptophyta > Magnoliopsida > Laurales > Lauraceae > Sextonia > Sextonia rubra. The sequence goes on from JASUAD010000027.1 coordinate 4,202,736, forward strand.
TGCAAGTCCATGATTGTCCACCTGTTTACATCATGGACTCAACAGCCCATATCATACCCTTAACGAGTAATGGGGCCCTATCCAATTAATTTGCCGGGTCCTGTAAAACTTTCTTAGAGTTATGTAGCAGTGTGTTGGGACTGGTTAGTATATGTCCAAGCCAATTTTTGTGACAATGTCATGTTGGGTCTGATACACACATCCAGGTCCAATCCGATTTTTGGCCTAAGCCTTGTGACTTCATTGTTCAAACAACCCATAGAAAGTTCATATGGATTGCTTGATTCAAGCCTCAAATTTGCCCATGTGGGGCCTAAGATTTGCTGACCTAAGGCTTTCTTGTTGAGCCACAACTTTGGATTTTCCAAATCCATATTTTATATTCCCTGTATTGCCATGCATTATTAGGCTTTCATTTGACCTTAAGTTGATATTGTTCAAAGCCATCTTGATTTGATCAATGGGCACCATATTTTCAAATAGCTAAGCTTATGGACCTACCTTCATGTCTTTTTGGGGAGAATGAAGTAAAAATCAATTTGAAGCAAATGATTGGCTTGATTGTGTGGCCACCTAGCAATGGGGGCTTGATCAAAATTCCAACTGATGGTGCTCACGTCTTTTGGCCTAAGCAATATGACCAATCTTGATTGATTATGGGTGGGCCATTACATATGAGTGAATTATCAACACCATATGAATATGTGACCATCAATCAAATAATGGGGTGATTATCAACTTAATATTGCCAATGGAGCCCCTGTCTTTTGCAAATGCGTAGTCAAAGGACATGTGGAGTCAAAGGAGTACTCCTTAGATGGGTGACCAATGTACACCCATCAGCTCCTTATGGTTACTAGAAGAAATGTGTCCACCCACTCCAGTCTAGGGAGGCGCATCCAACCAGTTCATCACTCATCATTAAAGTGGGTAGCAAGGTGAGTGGGTAGAAGAGGAGTAACCAACATGCAGCCACTTCCTTATTGTTAGGTAACTAAAGGTAGTTGGGAAAGCTACAAGGAGACTGTAAAAGGATATTGCTTGGTCTGAACAAGAAAAAGGAGGGAGGAAGAGAGCAAAATTATGGAGAAATTCATACATGTGTGATTGCTATTTTTGCAACGTCGTGCTGCTGGATCGCCAAAATAAGAAATCATTTCGGAACAAAAGATTTAAGCAAGGATCACTTTTTCATCATGTGATGAAGCGTGATTCCTAGTTTTGAGCCATGTCCCCACATTCCTTTTTACGTATTTATTTATTTCATGTAAAATAAGGGAATGGATATTATATTTTTTAACTTTTTTATATGAATAAACATACTCTTGCAACCGATTAAAAAAAAGATTAAATCAGGCTACATGACTAGTTTGCGGGATAACACTCCAGCTTTATGCACTGTAAATATAAAAATTCATCTACTTATGGTTGCCTTTATCGGTTGTTTGCTTTTTCATCTATTGATGACCACCCACAAATTAGCCATGTAGCATTATTTCATCAATTTAGAATTGCCTTTCTGAGTTTTATTTTGCCACTCAGCCATATTTAGGCTCCTACATTTAACATGTCGTTCCTGACTACAAGGTCATTGGACTAGAAATTAATTAGCCCATTTAACAGACTATCCAGAGGACCCGACTCTAGATCAAAAGGCCTATTTGACAACCAGGTTCAGGCCTACAATAGCAAGAACAATTGGGATTGGTCTGGTTCTAGAGTTATGTGACCTGCTGGGTATCTACTATCTACTCCATGTTTGTGTCAATGGACTCTACCTGTTTACATTGTCTGTATCCCTCTTCCTCTATCTCTTCTTCTTCTATCCTAGTCTATTTTAAACGTCTGTGCTTTTCATCCTTAACAAAGACACAATCACATCTTAACAAAGACACAATCACAACTTCTAATTGACCAAAGAAATTTATGATTTAATTTGATTTGGTTTTGCATATGGTACAACATTAATTTGTTAAATATGTGGACTCTTTCCACCAACTCAACTTGTGTACGTAGATGACCATTATCAGAATTGATTCTGAGTTTTTACATTGTTGGTTAGGGCATTTTTTGGGCATTTCAGACCTAAGTTCTAGGAAAAGAGGGGTGAGGAGAAATAGAAGGACGAGGCTTGCTGGAGGAGCCTGACATGACCTGATTGCAGTCTCAACATGAAGGTTGGAGACTCTTTTCTGCAAACATAGGAGACAAGGTTGGAAAAATCCCTTATATTTTTATCACTACAAGCCCCTTTTCCTCTGAATCCTAAGGTCAAAGATATGTCAAAATGTGTGTGTTTCATTGTTGCCTTATGCATTTTGTCACCACATGTTCAGAAAATGAGACATCTCACCCCATTATTTCTCAAAAGCGAGTTTAGGGTTTCTTTGTTGCCATATACACTTTGTCGTCACATGTTGAGGAAATGTGACATCCCGCTCCATTATTCTCAAAGGCATGATGTTTGGTTTCTCTTTATCATGGAAATCTTTCTAAAGATGAAGTAAATGTAATCAGATTAAATTTAGTAGGTCCATTGTTTGCTGATTCACAGCTATTCTTACATGTAGGTTGGAGTATATGCCGATTCAGTGCAAATGGTAGAACTGCACTTGCTCCTGAAAAACAGGTGATAGTTCTTGCAAATTAGTAACTGATTTTTTATGAATGTTGCAACGCATGTTGGATAAAAGTACACAAAATATAAGGTTCGTGTTGAACACCATGTAAGTTAGAAATCTGAGATAAAGTCGCTAAAAACTTATAACCTAACTTGTTCCTGAGTATTCATGGAGTGGTTTTAGGCTATTTGCTTCATATTCAAATTCCTAGGATTTCTGGTTTCTATCAATGGGCTAGGAGTGGAGGATGAACTTCATGCAGTAGAACTCATCATCATCATCAAAGCCTTATTTCAACCATGTTGGGGTCGGCTACATGAATTCTGTTTCTCCATTCCGTTCTATTTTGAGCAAAACTCGTTAGATAAGTTAAATTTCTTCAAATTTGATTCAATGATCTCCATCAATGATTTTTTCGACTCACCTCTACCTCTTGATGGGCCATCCACCTGTATAGCCAAGCTTTTTTGCACCGGTGCCATTACCGGCCTATGCTCAACATGCCCAAGCCATCTTAAACGGGTTTTTCTAATCTTATCTCCTATTGGTGTTACTCCTAAATGCTCTCGAAAGCGCTCATTTTTAATTTTATCTTTCTTAGTTTTACCACACATCCACCTAAGCATTTTCATCTCAGTCACATCCATCTTATGTATATGCGTCTTCATGATTGGCCAACATTCTGCTCCATATATTATAGTTGGTCTAATTACTGTTTGTAAAATTTGCCCTTCAATTTCATTGGCATTCATCTGTTACAAAGCACTCCAGAAGGTAGTCTCCACTTCAACCATCCAGCTTTTATCCTATGCTCTACATCTTCATCAATCTTCCCATCCTTACTAATCATCGACATGCAATAGAATTATGAAATTAAAATCCTCTAGGAGTCTCTATGAATTCAGTACCCTTCACCCTTCTAGATTGCCACCTTGATCTATCAATGTTATCCCCTTCAATACCCTTCCATAAGAGATTAAAATGCCCATCCTTTGAATTTCTAGGAGTTCTGCATTGTTTGGCAAACAGACCCCTAGAGTTATTTGACCTGTATTTTCTGCTGTTTCTTAATTCAGCCCAGTAAATGCTACCAATTGATGATGATGATGAAGTTTTTGGTGTCATTTACCAAATGATGATGTTTACTCACTGGATCTGGCCTTCTTTGATTTTACTAAAGAAGATTTTTATATAACAATTAGTAACAGTATATTTTTTCTGCATCATCATACGGAAGAAAGATCCAAGAGTAAAAACTCCATTATGTGGCTCATGTCCTCGTGAGCCTGCCTATGGTACTTAGTCCATTGAACAGTTGAGCACCGGGATTGTGTTCAAAGCCATCTGTGTTACTTCCTAACTGTTCCTTTTCCATCCTTTGGTAATTTTCTTTTAGTATCATGTCATGGTATCACAAACACTTAATCTTTTACACTTGTCATTTTAATGTAAAAAACCTTTCCACTTCTTGGGTCATTCAAAACCTTGTTCCAGATGGTGCCTACAATTCTGATGTGCTGAAAGTTGATGATAATTCCTACTTTTATCTCATTTCTTTTTTCCTGTTTTAGCCATCACATTAGTTGGCAAGAGTCTTAAGGTTATCAATGGAGCAAATTGTTTTTGTGCATGGACACAGTATGCATCTCTACTATTTAGTTTTTTATTTTTTTATTTTGTCAAAGATTTTTTAATATTTCAAAAACAGAAAGGAGCAAACAGATCTCAAACCTTGTACCCTCCCCTGTTGAGGTAGGAATGCACGACCAATTTCACCAAGAGGTGGTTGTTGGCCAGTGGCCACATACTACTGGCATTTTACATTTGTTCTTGGACTGTCAGGTGCAAGGAATACTGGAAGGAGAGACTCAATGCGGAACAAGCAGAGATGGTGAAGCAATTAAAACAATATTGGGAATCTCAGACCAGACTCACGCTTGGATACTAGCGGCAGTTGCTGCTATTCTGGAGTAACTGAAAAGGCTTGGAATCGGTGGCGGAGCCAGGCAAGTGATAGTCAACTGACAGTGGCATAGCCAGGGTTTTTTTCTGAGGGAGACTGATAATAATTTATATTGATTGACTTTATAACTAATCATTTAAAAAAAAATTCTCCAGATGTTTTAAAATAATATCCAAAGAAATCCTAAATTTGAAAATTCTTGGAATGTTGGTTTATATGGTTTATGCATGAGGTTGCTGGTTTTTATTGACTATGAGATGTAGTGAGAAGAGACTCATGTCCCAGTCATCCAAATGCCCTGTGAATGTTGGGGCCTCATTGTGAGTATATGATGGACAAGATTACAAAAAACCAAAGATTGGCCTTTATTGATTGTTTAAAAATTTTTAAAGTTTTCAACAGGAATATATAAGGCTTGCTTATTTATACACAAAACGGTACAAATTCATTCCTTTTTTTTATAAAGAAAAATCTTTATGCTCTCAAAATGGGCTCTGTTTTGATAACTTAAGAAATGAAAAGATTGATTTTCTTTTCTGCCGAAAAATAGAAGATGTTTTTCTACATTAGATTCTGTTTGGAGGTAACTGATTTGTGTGGGTGGGATAGTTGATTCTCATGGTTGGACCCACCTCTGTCTTAGAATGGCCTTATGTAGAAATACACACAGTTTTGTTAAGGATCGAAATACTACAATTCATTTTGCCGGAAATTTTGTTCCCACTTCTCTAATTTAGGGATGGCAACGGGGCACATTTGGTATGGGTTGAGGAAAACCTAAACTCACTCTGTCTCAAATGATGGGTCATTGATATGTGATACCAAATCCGTCCTATTTGAGTGGGTCAAGTCAAATTTAAAGCTTGAGGCTTTTAAAATATGTAAAAATGCATGAGAATATGTATAGTAGAGATAGAACAGGCCACCTTCTCTTCCCACATGACTTATATTAAGGCCCAAAATCACCTCCACCATATGAGTTTTCTTTATCACTTTAGTAATAAGTATATAAATATAATATATTTGGGGTGGGGTGGGGTGGGTTCGGACAACAAAACCCTAACCCATCCTGCACCAAGAAAACCACAAGCAAACCTGCCCTTAATAGGGTTGAGTTGGGTCCCCGTTTATGCCCAACACATCGCCATCCCTACTCTAATTCATTACCCTTTCCTTCCGTTCTCTCTTTTCTATCATTATGCAGGAATATCATGAAACAAAGCCACTGTAATATAAAAATCATTTTGTATTCCTTAAATCTAACAGGTGGATCACATTTAATGAAGGTCCCTTTTATTGGCATGGAGTTGAATTCCTAGGAACTCTAAGAAATTAAATTTCAATTAATGCTAAAATTGAATAAACAAAGGTGAAGATCTATAAATGCCATCAATAACCTTTCCTTCAATGAAACTAAATTAAGGGGAGAGGAAAATGGATAACACACAACAGACACCTAAAGTCTTCTTCACAGATTTGCTCTTGGCTAAGTTTCACTCAAATTGCAGTTGGGCTCACCATTATATTTATCATATTTTAAAGAGTTCTAAAAATACACGAATAAATCATGTCATAGCAATCAGGTCCTTTGAACATAATTAATCTAATGTGGGTCTACTTTAATCAAGTTAAATTTGACTAGGGCAGAGAGTGGTTTTCTATTTATGAAATGGCCCTATCATTGATTTTTTTTATTTTTTTATTTTTTAAAGAAACTTTATCTAGAAAAGGAGAATATATTTACCTATCTTTAGAGTTTTCATTTTTTTTTTCTGTGGAATATATTTAATAGTTTAGTTCTGCATTTTCCATGGAAGATGGAAATAACTTCTATGGGAGAATGAACTTCTGTTATTCCATCTTTATTTTTTTTGGGGGGGATTTTTTTTTCTTTTAGGTGAAGGAATTTCTGTGATTTTCATGGAAAGCAGATCTTTATGGAAGAGATGGAAACCAGGTTTTGGGTCTTTCATAGGAACATACACTGGGTAATATTATGCCACAGTAAAAGATGGAAAATAAAATCATAAAAAAATAAAATTACAGTGAAAAAAATTATCATACACAGAGATGGCCTTGGTGTGCAACTCATATTTTCTTACTAAGATAATAACATAACTGCTTTTGCTTATAAGCAAGGCTTGTGGAAATGCTAACCATCACAGTAGCCATTTGAAATAATTTTCATTGTAAAGAAGACAGTGATTTGCATAATAATTTTGTTTTGAAACCGTCCTATAAGATTTAATAAACTATGAAATATCTTTATTGGAAATAACTAAGAGGCAGCATATAGCATTTCTTATAAAGGTCAATATGATATTGAAACAAAGAGATTGTGAACAATTTATTTCTTGAAATTTAGAAAGTGTGAATGCCAATAGAAATAAAAGCCCGTATTTAAAAGTAGGTGCTGATGGGTCAAAATCAGAAAAGAGACACCTATCTAGTAAGCATTTGTTGCATTGATTTCTACCAATAAGTCTTAGAAAAGTAAACAGAATGATCATGTCTATTAGGCACAATAGTTTCTGCATCTACAATTAAGCTAACTATTTCGATGATGTGTTGCACTAAAACTTAGAATTTGTTAAACTAAGAAAAATTGACAGTCACCACAAGGAAACAAAATCTTCCTAAGTTGAAGATGAGAATGGGTATGCTTTTGACATATATATAACACTGGTTAACTACCAATATTTTCCTAAGAAATTGAACTGACATTTCCCCTCACCTCAATAGAAAATTTAGTACTTACTAATCACTAATTTAAAAATACTAATCGCCCAGCTTGGAGGTTTTTTTGTGGTAAACTATTTATGTGTTTTTTTTTTTTTTGACAGTTCTTTCACAGCAGGCAGAGACTAGTGGCAGCATGATTTTTGTCTCAATAAACTAGAATGATTATGGCCAGCATGTTCCTAGGAAAGTGAAATGGCTTGGGATCACAGTGTCACACCCTCTTTTCTCTACAAAAGGGAATGCCCCAGAGGCATTGACTATGCAAATGGTTTTACTTGGGCAAAGCCCATCAAGGGTTTCCTCAACCATCTCCTGTTAAATGTTCTTGGATCTTGCAATTTTCTATCCTTGCCTCCTGACCACGTGACATGCTCATTTCTATTGTGCCCTGACTCATGCATCAGGTTGTCCAAAGTGCACTGTTTCATCCAATTCCGGATTGTGGGACCTACAGATCGGAAATTTCCTGTGGGTCCCTCTGTGGATGGAATATGCTGGAGAAATTTCCTTCACTATCATGTCTTAACCCTTCAACTATTATGCTAAAAATAACGTTATTAATGTAGAAAAGGCCAAGTATTGGATGGATATGATGTTCTGATCTTGAAAAATTCTGGGCCGTTCCTTGTCCAGGGAGGATCCTAGATCAAGTGGGTGGGACCCACTTGAACAGGATGCAAATACTTCCACTCGTTTTCAACATTAAATTACTCTAAAATCCAAATGACAGCCCAGTCCTTGTCTTCCAGCGTTCATAATAGAGACATCACATGGCCATCACCAAATGCAATCTACTGAAGATCCCAAAGAAAAATAAAATATAGTAATCAGACTGCTACAACCGTAGTAATTAATAAGCATTATAACAATGTGTAATGAAGAGTATAAAAGTAATTAATAAGCATTATAACAATGTGTAATGAAGAGTATACAGGGAACAATCAATGTCTACACCATGAATATAATTGTGGTAATGTTTGATAGAATTTGCACACCAACTGCTTGTATTCTTAGGTGGTGGTTGTCATACTCCACCCCCTTGGTTGGTGGGAGGCTCCAATCCAGCTCTTTGATGGGTGGATCGTACAATATCTAGCCTATCTGCCATCTTACGGTCTGGTTAAGAATTAAGATTCGTTACATCTGGATAGGCACAGTCATGTATGTTATTCATGACTGATAAATAAAGATATGGCTTTATTTTCGTAAGAAGCATCTATGGATATAGTAATGTGCAAACTGATCAATGAGGGCCCACATGAGACCATGTCAATCACTGGAAGGTAGGGGATAGAATGACCCCAATGAAACCTATGTTGGAGACTCTAGGTAGTTTGAATTTTGAAAAATGGTTGATTTGGTTTGCTCTTCAATGTATAAGTTGAGTTCATTTTTCAATTGAAGAATCAATTTATTTAAAAGTCTTTAACCTAGGGGCGTGCAATGTATCAACCTTATTGTATTATCTTAATTCCTTGATCTATGAACAAGTTTAGTGGTTTCCAAAGGCTTTTTTTTATTATTTTTCTTAGTTTTATCCAAGTGTGAGTAACAGGAGGATGAGTAATATTATGCTAATTACAAGGATATAGGGTGTGTGAAATGTCTTATCAATGACTAAATTGAAACAAATTCACCTCTATCTTCAAAATTTACCGGCTGATTAAGTTACTTTCTTTCTCCTTCGAAGTTTTAGTCCGACAATTACTGCTCATGAAATTCAATCTGTATAAGATGGATCCTAAAGTAATACATTAATTTGATTGAGATCTTTTTTTCCCTAAAAAGATTTATCTTCTAATATGCTTTGAAAGTAATTTAGATGCAAAAGTAATAACAAAGGAAAATGTAAAGGCATCATTTTAAGTAAATTTTAAGTTGACCCTAAGGGGTAGCTCACTTGGTCAAGATCACAGTTTGCTTTTGGAGGTTGCGAGCTCGAACTGCGCTACTACACTGAGATTATAGGGGATTTACCTGGCTTTGATCTCCTGGACTTGAATGGATCAATCCTGCCTAAAGGGGCCGTGACATCTTCCATTAGAAAAAACAAGAAAAAAATAGTGAATTTCAAGTTTTGGACTAAACCCATGAGGCTATGTGAATAAAGAGAAGAGATAAAACAATGCAACTACATACAGTTGTCACCACATTTTCTCGTCCAAACAAACAAAAAAAGGGTAAATCTTTCCATTATTATTGCTGTTGGTGGTTGTTTTCTTTATTTCTATTTTTTATTTACTTTTTTATCCTTATTTTTAGAATCTGATGTATTATGCAATATTTTAGGAAATATCAGATAATTTCTAGTTTAGGAATGGCCCAGCTCGTAGAGCTGTTCCCCTTATTTATTTAACACAAATTTGACACTCATTTGAGTTGTTTATTCCCTCCAATTGATCATCAAAATTTGGAAAACCATCTTACTTTATCAAAGAGTTAGGATTTGGACAATTTTAAAGCCCTTGAAACACTATTCTTGATCTAAAGGGTCCGCATGTTTTTTCATATAGGTAGATTCCTCCATAATTGTCATGATTTCAAGTGGGCCTTTGAAGTTGGATTGTCCCTAAAAATTACTAAGATGTATTTAATTACAAATTTCAATGAAATTTTTTGGGGTTCCCAATTTCTATATTGCAAGCTAAACAATATGCAGTATAATAACAAAAGAAAACTTGCAAACAAATAATCAATCACACGAGAAGAAGACATGCAAATTTTTACATAGAAATCCAAATGAGAAAAACCATGAGCTCTTTTTGATTAGCAAAACCAAGCATTAATTTCGAACAGTTACAAGATATACTCATAACCTATTCCAATCAGTCCCTCGATCAGGACGTAGTTCGTTTTGTAAGAATCCACAACACTATTCGACCTTGCGTGCCCTGTTTTCTACGCTTGATTCAATCACTTTGATTCCACAAGATGATCAATCTCCTATAAAGAAGTAGAAGTAGTAAACTCTAGAACTCAAAACTTTAGCAAACTCTCTCCAATGAAAGCTTTAGAGAAAAAGGATGATCTCCAAAGTACATTATCTACTTAATAATGAGATCTGTTTATTAGGATTGAAAGAGAGGCCCTTTTTATAACACACAATTCATGCCTCATAAGGATAACCCTTGGAGAACCTAACTTACTAATCCTGATACAAATAGAAAATAATTTCAGAATAGGAATGCAGGTTTCTATCGCATGAGTGCTCGAGCGCAGGTGAATCCTTGCTTGAGAGCATACTTCGTGTATCCAGTCATTTGCGGTCTATCTGTTAGGCTTGAGGGCGGTTTTCAAGGGCTTGAGAGTAATCTCTTTTGTTTAAGTCCGCTCAACCACGTAATCATGCCCGCTCAAGCGCATCCTTTGTACTTTGATTTATTCAGTTCAGCTCTTCTTGCAATGCGAACCACATTTCATTCTAAAGAATATAAGATACAAATCAATGGACTATTAGTTTTGTCCAATATATGAATTAACCAATATAAAAAAATCATTATAATTTCTTCCTTTGGCAATTCATAGACAAAACTTTATATACATTTAATTTACCTAAAAATAAAACCAGAATTACATTGAGTTCATTGAAATGCAAAAAAAATTTATTCCATTTTTATACTAATTGAATCCATCTTCAGCTCCATCTATCTGACTCAGCTCTGAATTCTGCATATGAATATTTCCCTTTTTGTCCATAATTAACAAACTTTATGATATCAGCATGCAGCATATCTGTCAATCAAGATCTTGTAGTAGCCCTCATTCAATTGTAACTCCCCCTTAATGACATCTTTGTACTAGTTGGGGGTGGGAGCTTCATCGTCTTGATTAGGGGCTTTTGGATTGTGAGGGGCTTTTGGATTTTGGTACTCACATTTGTTAACTTAAGAGTTTTAGTATAGTGTGATCTAATACATTGGGTAAATCATCTTTTTTGACTTAAATGGCTTTTGTCTTGACTATTGGCTCAAATAATTGCTTCCTCTATTGCGTATTCTCTGGTAAAGCTCTAAGCTTATTGTAATGGAGTTGAATGTGTCTTTTAATTCTACAGTGATGACATGTGGGTATAGCTTTGCATTACTCGCGACATGATTTGAGCTTGTAGCATGTTGAGCATTTGGAGCCAAAGAATTTAAAGCAAAACTTTTAACAGCAACACTTTTACTTTTAGCCTTCGAAGTAAATGCTTCTTGATCATATCCAAGGCCACATTTGTCATTAGCCCATTTCTTATTATACTAGATGTCATTGAGTGTTATTGAACTAGTATTCATTTTGTCAAGCAATTCTTTTGAATTATTTAGCTTTGACATTGTCATGTTCAATTTGCCATTTAAGTCAGTATTTTTAGTTTGACAAGTTTGCAGCTTTTTCTTCAATTCTTTTATCTCTTGACCAGAGTTCTCATGATCAACAATTTGTAACTTATACTTTTGTTCTACACCAGTTAGTTTGTTAGCCAAATTATTCTTATGATTATTAAAGGGTTTTACCTTATTATTAGCTTCAACTAATTCAGCCTTTAGTGAAAAAATCTGTTTTTTTGCAACTTGCCAATTGATTGCAACCTTCTTATTCATCTTAGCATCTTTATAGATTTGTCAAACAAAATTTGATATTCCATTTTCCAATCAGGTTTGTCCTTTAACTCATTATTATGATCATCAAAATCAGCTTTAGAGGAAACATATAAAGCCCCAGCCATGAAAGCAACATAGTTCACATTGGCACGTCAGGAAGTGGATTCTCTGGATCTTCAAAATTATCAACTTTACCACATCTCTTCTTTTTTCTATTTACACATTCAGATGCTCTATACCCAAACTTTTTGCATTCAAAGTATTGAATTAATCTAGGATTTTTCTTCTCGGACTAAAATTTGAAAATCTTCTTCAAGCCAGATTTTTTATTTTATAGAACTTAAGGCTTGGTTGTAGATGTGTCTTTCCGGTTGAGTTCCATTTTAGAAATCTCAAAGGATTTAAATAGTAAATTAGTGTAACCTACTCTGATATCAATTGAAAGTTTTTAGGGTCTTTAATTTCTAGATTGTAAGCCAAACAAAATGCAGTAGAATAATAAAAGTAAACTTACAAAAAAATAATCAACCACATAAGAAGAACACACACATATTTTTACATAGAAACCCAAACGAAAAAAACTATAAGCCCTTCCAGACTAGCATAACCAAGCATTAATTTCGAACAGTTACAGGATATACTCACAAAACCTTTCCAATCAGTCTCTTGACCAAGATGTAGTTCTTTTGTAAGCAGTCAAGACAAGACTCGATCTTGCGTGCCCTGCTCTTTGCGCTTGATCCAATCACCTTGATTCCATTAGATGAGCAATTTTCTACAAGGAAGTAGAAGCAATAAACTTTAGAACTCAAAGCTTTAGCAAACTCTCTCCCATAAAAGTTCTAGAGAATAAGGATAATCTCCAAAATGCATTCTTTACTTAAAATAATGAGATCTATATATTAGGTTAAGAGAAGAGAGAGAGAGAGAGAGAGAGAGAGAGAGAGAGAGAGAGAGAGAGCGAGAGAGAGAGAGAGAGAGACCCTTTTTATAACCCACAATTCATGCCTAGAACCTAACTTACTAATCTTGACACAAATAGAAAATAATTCCGGAATAGGAATGTAGGTTTTTACGGCATGTTAGCTTGAGCGCGTGCTTCGTGTATCCAGTTATTTGCGATCTGCTTATCAGGCTTGAGCATAGTTGTTTCTGTTTAGGCTTGCTTGAGCACATCCTTTGTATTCTGATTTCTTCAGTTTAACTTTCTTTGCTATGCGAACCATAGTTCATTTTAAAGAATATAAAATACAAATCAATGAACTAAGAGTTTTGTCCAACACATGAATTAGCCAATAGATAAAAATCTTTACAATCACTAATTGATTGGAAACTTAACTATGCCATAGTCAGAATTTGATTGTATTTTTGAAGGCTCTCCATGCTCTAAACCTTTGCATTATGCTGCATCATGCTTCATTTTGAAGTAAGGCACGTGAGAGGGTTGGTGTTATTCAATTCACTTGATAGACCAAAGATTTCATATTTTAGTTGAACCTTAAGAAATTAGGTATAGTTTCTATTTTAACTCTCCATTAAGTGGCCATAGATCAAATGGCTGTCAACATCTAAGTGAATTTGATTAACCAATCTCATAAACTCTACTACATGTCTTATTTTACGAAGTTTCATAGTACCATATTTTGCTGAAGCTGCAGAGAAGTCGAATCCTTAGGGACTACCATTTTGTTTCTGTTATTGGGTGAAACATACGTCAAATGAACGCACAAGTGGACGGTCACTCAATATATTGTTGGGACCATTGATCATTTGGGTTCCTTAAGCCTTCAGTAACTGGAGAAGAATCTAATTCCTGTCATGATCTAAGCCATCCAAATCGAACCTACAAATTGATGATGATATAAAATGTTGTACCTAAACTGGAAATGGTCCAGACCAAGGTTTGTTCAATCCCAAGATAGCTAGTGGTCCATCCACTCCCATCAAATTTTACCTGAGTGGTCCATTCATGTTTGGACGTATATGATGGAGAGTTGGCACCATTTGCAATCAAACCCACATATCCATTTCGAGTTTGGTGCACAGAAAATAGACTAGCGTGTCTTATGTTAGTGTTTCTTTATCATTTTCTGCTAGGACTTTTGTGTTACTCTCCCTAAACCACTGTAACAAAATATCAACGGTAGTTTGAAAATATTACAATGACAACATTGAGATAAGTTTCATTTCACACTATCATCATTTTTTTTAATAAGAAAAATCAATTTTTGGAGGAACAAAACAACGACCAATAACAAAAAATAAGGATCAGAACACCAAACACAACTAAACATAATCCACCAGACTAAAGAAAAACGTGTTCACGCAATCATCATGAAAATGTCAAAATTACATTAGTGCTGGAGCCTGGAATTACGAAATATTTCTTGTAGGGAGCAACCATAGCATATGTACAAAAGCTTCAAAATCCCAGAATCAAGTGTCAACATCAAATAAGAATTTATATTAAAATGTGGTTATTGATCTACTTTAGTTACATATTTTCTCAGACAGCGGCGGCATTCCCCATCTGAAAAATTGGGGAGCTACAACAAACAATTTTACTTAGGCGCTCATTGTAATTCCAAAGTTTCATGAGGAACATAGAGCAAAACTTAAAAAGCCCATTCTTTATTAGTTTAACCCACCTCAACCACCCTAGCTAAGCATAGACGAGAATCTCCTCATGTAGAGGCAGAACAGAGTAGTAGATGATTCATGTAACTATCTATTATATATATATATATATATATATATATAGAGGCAAGTCACAACCTTGATGATAGGGGAAGGGAGGGGACCAGAGAAGGAACCTTCTTTATTGGGATTGCAGAAGCCAAGCAAGTAAATGGGTTGTTTTGCTCTGCACAAGAGTGCTGGATAACTTGTCAGTGAATATTTTGGTTTGGTTATGTTAACAGAGCACCAACTCTCTCCCACCTTCCATCCATCATAATTAGAAAGAAGTTCCCTCTGCAACCAAGCAAATTTCCAAGGCTTCCAGAGCATTTCCAGTAGAAGATTCCTTTCCTCACCATGTCATCTAGGCAAATCCACCGTATAGTCTAAGAATATAAACCATATCTGTAAACCCAAAAACGAACTCTTGAAAAAAAAATAAAATAAAATAAAGTCCAGCAAGGCTGATTAAACTCAAGGACTCAGTGATTCCAAGTCTAAACCTTCTGTTCCATTGATATAATAGTGATAGTTTTGGGGTGCTTAAAAGTATGTTATCTCTAGATTGCAAATGAACACACAATATTCAAATGAAAAACAAAATAAATTAAACAAGCAACCACCACAAGAAGGCATGATTTTTATGTGAAAATTAACCAAAATCGAAAAAAATCAGAAGTCCAAATTAGACCAATAATCAAGCACTATGAATCTCACAGTGTAAGATGATATATTTACAACCCTTATCTGGTTTTCCCACAACCTAAAGACTGTGATTCTTCTTGCATAGATATGCATTGTCATAGCTGCTTGCCGATCCTTGCAATGGATCCAGACCTTGCTTGACTCTTCAGACAATCTTTTGTAAGAGATGTAGAAGACAAGAATATTTAGAAGAAAGCCTTAGCACAATCTCTCCAATAAAAACTCTAGAGAAGAATTGAATCTCCAATGTGTATTCTCAATTTTAGAATAGGAGATGGATGCCTTAAGGTTTAGAGATCAACCTTTTAAATAACTAACAATTCATGCCTCATGATATATTCCTTCTTAAATACAACTTACTAATCTTAGCACCAATAGGAAATAAATCTGCGCAGGTTTGTGGGAATTTTTCCTTTACTTGATCGATCGAGCAATCATCTGATTGATCGGGCATCACTTCTGTCTCAAGTTTGATCGATCGTGTAATGATCGGATCGATCAGGCACCCTTTTTTTTTTTTTTATTTCTTCATTTCTGCTTTTTTGGCTACTTGAATCATAGTCTATTTAATAAGAAATATAAAATACAACTTAATAGACATAGAATTTTGTCCAACCTATGAATTAACCAACATATAAAAATCCTTACAAATAGAAAGGTGACCATTTGCACAATTCCTGTCCGCTTGAATGGATGAAATTACAAGGTATGCAAGGATGATGGGGCTCATCATGGATGGAGGTTGTGGAGACTCCAAAACACAATCAAAGATTTATGTGTGTTTTTGCGATTGGAAAGCTCTATGGATCTCTTCACATTTGTCTTACATATGAGAATGGAGAGTATCTAACTCTAGGGCTCTCTTATCATTATATAAAAAAGTCCCCAAATATTTACGCTTACAGTAGGCTTCTTCACCAAGAAACCTATTGAAGTCATCACCGACTCTGCATACGCACCGGAGGGGGTTGGGCCAGTGACGCTATATAGGATAGGATATTATTAGGAATATTTCATAAGTTGGTGAGATTTATGGGTATGTCTTAGGGCTGTGTTTGCATCTAGTTAGGACTCTTTACTTAGTAGGTGTGCTTAGGGTTTTTTATTATTGTTATTGGTGAATGTAATAGAGCTAAGTAGAATCAAATAAACTATTTTAGATTGTCTTCTCGATTTTCTCTTTTTCCTTCTCCCTTAATAAAATCGATATCCACTAATCCTATTGGAAGTCTTATGTGAGAACAGATAAAGTCTTATTGTTAATGGGAGTTTGATCCTTGTCACTTTTTGTCATGCTTGATTTGATGTGGGACTTAAGTCATGCGGGCCATACAATTTCCTACATTAGTGCCTATAATTTATGATCACAAGTGTTTTTGAGTGGGATCTTCCTGTGGTGGAGCTTTGAAAAGTATTTATGTTACCTTTATTAATGCCTTGAGATTTTGGCAGAAATGATTAGTTAAGGAAACTTGATTCGATATTAGAGCCAAAGTTAGGAGTCCGAATTTTAATAGGAATGACTTAGCACGAATTAAGAAACATTTGTGCCAGCAAAACAGATAAAACTGCATTGATTAGGTTCCACCTAAGAGGGAATGTTGAAGAGTGGGCTTCACACGATGAGGAGTATTGAAAAGTATTTATGTTTTGTCTACTAACGCCTTGAGATTTTGGTAGGAATGGTTAGCTAATAAAAACTTACGTAGATTCTATGAATAGTGCATCTAATATACATTGGTTTTGAAAACTATAATATATTTGATTTTTCAAAGTGGGACAAAGCTAGAGGAACTCAATTACAAGTTTGACAGTTTCACTAAAATATTTGAAATATGTCTTTTCAATTTAAGGGTGTAGAGACAAAAGACTTCCATGAGTGAAGGAAATTGTTTTGATTTTTTTATAGCTGACTATTTCGTTGTTTGTCACAACACATTTTTCTCTAAAAAAGAATAACAAACGATTTGATTTCCACTATTTTAGAGAATTTTGATTTCCTATTTAAGGAGTAGGGCTACATGATTCCTCACTCTTTGGCAATGGGACCCAAATAAAACTGAGTTAGATTTGAAGCTACACTTGCACTTAGGCATTTAGATGACTTGGTACAAAATTTTGTATTGAAGAGACTCACATAGCTGCCCAGACCTCCATTTACATTGACCATAGAGATTTAGAGAGCAACGTGCTGTGGGTATGTGATCTTCCTCTTCAGAGAGCCATGGGATGGGAATAAATTTCTTCTCTTAAGTAAAAACGTGAATTTAGTATTTTTATCCTATTGATTTTTTTCTCTTTTCTGTTTTTTATGTTTGATTTTATGTGGGTGATGACGTTGCGTGCATGCGCGGATTTCCATCAAGAAGGTAAGCGAACTGTGTCGCTTCTTGCAGTTCCATCTGCACCGAACTCTTATAATAAAGTCAGAAGAGGACTCAAATAATAAAAAAAAGGAAAACATCTCTCATGTCAGTCTTCCACACCATCATGCAAAAGCATGTCTAAATAGTTTCACTAAGAAATGTAGCACTCCTCAAGGATCAAATAATACTCCTTCCATTTGATCTTACTGAATTTAGACCATTGGTCATCTAAACAATTTGAATAATGATGATGGCGTGATAAGCATGAGTTTGACCATCCACTGAGGGACCTTGGATTTGCATGAGCACATGCCACATGCAAAGTTGTTGAGTCACCACTTGCGTGAAAGACTGATGAGGAGTTCTAAAGCTTATAACAAAAAGAGAACACCCTTATTTCTTTATTTTATTTCATGGGAGAGAGATTTGTTCTTCTTCTTTTTCTCTTTTTTTTGTTCTTGTTCTGGATCTGATGCTGCTTCTGACCGGTGGTTATATAGGATTATTCTAAAGGATACCCAGTTCCCCTTCACTCAATCTCATGCTCCCTACTTTTGTTCTTCTTTTGTTTTCTTGTTCCTTTCTAGTCTTTTTTAATAACTCTCCAGATCTCCATCTCTCACTTTCTTGTATCATACTCTTCCAATGCTACCTCCTTTCCACCTTCACGTTCCAGTTGTTCTTTGTTCATAAAATACATCCCAGACTCTGAAAAAAAAAAGAAAAAAACCAACTAAATGCTCCTCGGGTGAGACCAGCTTTTGCTGTCCACAGTACCACGAAAAACTGTAGTCCTTAGCATCTCTGACCATGCACAATTCTCTTGACCCCAATCTGTATATAGAGGGCTATATATGCCCATGTGCAATTGGGTTGGACCATCTCTTAGATTTAAATAATATTTAAATGTATGAGAACATGCTATTTGTTATCACACCTTGAGTTATTTGTATTATTCTAATTTAACTTTGAGTCAGGTTGCATCTATCAACATAGTACTACCACAATAATCCAATCTAAGCATGGGCATGTTCACCAATAACTGCAAAATATATGCTATGATCCATTAATAAAAAGTTAGATCATGCAAAATCTTCCACAACACTTATTGATAGCAATTTAGTTTATATAAGAAGATTTTACCTCCCAAATCAACTTATATGGGCATTAAATGAAGAAAAAGTCCCCTACCTTTGTAGGCACCGAAGTGGTCACTTGGGATTATTTCATTTTTTTTTTTACCAATAAAGATGAGAGTTGAATTTGATATTCATTTTAAATGAGAAGGGTCGAATTCGATGTTCAATTTAACCGAGAAGGGTTGAATTCGATCCTCCTGTTACCGGTATAAAAAAAATAAAATAAAATAAAAAGACGATACTCTTGTTCTTCCCACCATTTATCATTTTCAAGTCAGCCTTCAATTTTTAACCTCTTCTCTTTTCATATCTAAGCACCACTAGCCTTCTTGTTCCTCATCTTCTCTTCCCGCAGCAGCTTGCTCGCCATGGTTGAAGGTCATCAGCAGACATGGATGGTGCACAGCAGCAACCCCAAGCTCGAATCCGAGCAAGTGGTTGACATGTCCACCACCCACCTCAGTGAAGATCATAACAAAAACAATAACCCCTTCTTCTCCTCCTCCTCCACTTCCTCCTCCTCCAGTCTCTTCACAGCCCTCATCATCCTCTCATGGTACTTCTCGAACATCGGGATCCTCCTCTTAAATAGGTAGCTTCTCAGCATCTATGGCTACCGCTACGTACCCCTTCTTTCTCACCACCCAACAACGTTTTTTATACTAGAAGAACAAGAAAATAGATGATTTTAACTTTTTCTTCGCCTCTTCCTCCTCCCGATGTTTCTGAAAAGAGGATTTCTTCTGTGTAATAGAGAATGAACTCATCTTCACATCAAATGCTACAAAATCATGACCTAAAACTCATTCTAAACACACACACATAACGCATTAAGCATCAACGACAAATGAAGAAAAATGATTGATTCAAAAGTAAAATCGAAAAGGGAAAATTTTTTATATCAACTGCAACAAACCCGATTCGCAACATAAACAAATGAAAGATTCAATTCCTTTGGACAAATGTAAACCATAGAGCTAAAGATCATCACCCAAAATTCGATCACAAACACACGCGCACATAAAAAATAATCTTTACAGAAGCAAAGAAAGAACATTACAAATTTCATTACCTAAAACAAACCCATGAGCTGAAAAAATTCAAAAAACTAAAATAAAATAAAATAAAATAAAATAAAATGCCAACAACTAACAAATTGAACTCAATTGAAATCGCAACTGAGTAAAGAGAAAAATCAGAAAATATGTGTTCCAATGAAAATGATACCTGTCATCTATCCAAAATTCAACCTAGTAATGATTCTCCCATTATTCCTAGTATTGAATTTGACTCTTATCCATTTTAATGAGGATCGAACTCGATGCTGACCTTTAGATGTAAAAAACAAAAAAAAAAACCGATGACCACTCTGGTGCTCTCACACTTAGGCTAAGATTTTTTATTTTGTGGTTCCCTTATATGATATTTTTTGGTAGAATTCTCTTTAAATAAAGCATAATATTTTAAATAAAAATAACTGATAAGATTATGAGATTACGACTTCTTTTCCCAATCCAAAAGTCGGTTGAGTAAAAATGGTTTAGTGGAAAGAAAAGAGAAGAATGATGTTTAGAATGGAAATGAAGTTATTGTAGAGGGTGAAATGTAGAAAGAAAACTTGAGTAATTACAATTACAGATTGGAAGTGGGAAGAGAAAGGGAGTTACTGGTAGAATATGGGTATAACTTTTGGTCAAAATTGGAAGTCACAATCAAAATTAACTTCAACCCCCTAGGCTTAAATATAGTATATTTGCTTCATTAATGTCATTTTTATAGTTATAATCTAGGTTTAGGTTGGTTCTATAATTGGAACGCTTAGGTCCACTGATTGCTCAACCCCTAGAACATAGCCACATGTCAAGAACAAACTCACCCTTCTACCAAAAAAATAATAATAATAAAAAGAAAGAAAAAAATAAAAAGAAAAGAGAACAAACTCACATGTTTTATTTGGCTCAATAATCATGGACTTTAGTTGGGTAGTTAGCCAAATTTCACTGAGTTACTTCCGTTTGTGACTTTCCTAATTTAGTCAACTTAGTAATACTTTTTCCATTTTATTTTTATAGGCACCCAACCAAGGGAACTAGGATCTATGAGACCCCATGCATGGCGAAAGAAGCCTGCTTCCTCTAGAAGAGAAGTGTTGGCAATGGGGAAAGAGCTTGTACAAGAAGAGAAACCTAAGGATCACACCTTGGGGCATTAGGTGAGACATGGAGTACCCAAACAACAGGCTAACCCCTTGCTCTCCAACTTTATAAAACTTATATTGTGCTACATACACCATGTTAGCAAGTAGGTGCACCCTCAAGAAGGGATGTCCCTCTCGCTCCTTTCCCTTTGGGTTGTTTTCTTTGAATCTTACTCGGTTCTAAAGCAAGAAAGTTCTATTATTTTTGGGTTTACAATGAAAGTCAAGATCTTTTATAATTAGAAAACTAGATAGAGAAAACTATCAGTAAGTCCCACGTTCGGATAAAGAAGGGCTACATTAGATAGATTTATAGTTGCCATAAAACTTTTGTTACAGCTACAACATAAATTTTAGAGTGGCGAAATACAGGTCAATAGTTGACTTCAGCATAATTGGGACACAGCTTTGATAGTGATGTTGATGAGAGAGAACAAAAAATCATGCAATCAAATGGGATAGGGGAATGAACATGCACATATCCCTTGCAAGTGAATTTGCTCCAAGTACAAAGAGAAACCTCATATGAGAGAAGAAAAAGCAAGTATTCGACCAAGCTTCTCTATTGGGTTGTGCAAAGTGTATCAATTGGATTTGATCTTGTGTAGACATCTCTTTTACACCACATTGCTCACATCATAGGCGCCACTGATTCCTTATATTCATAATGAAATATCATTTTCAATTTTCAAAATTTAAAGAACTTGAATTCATGGTTGGAAAGCTCTCTAAGTTTACTCTTGACTTTTCTCAGTCATCTTATTTGACAAAGAACTAAGTCAAATATATTGGAGACTCGGCCGAGTCATCTCATCTTAATAAGTTGTTTACATTTTAAACCATTTGATGGGTAGATCTAATTTAATATAATTAAAGTCTATTTTTAAGTAATTATGCACTTGATTTGGAGTCATCAATTTAAAAATGATGACTAAAGTGTAAACTTGTATTTGTTATATTTAATATTTGGACAACAAATTATGTAATATACAATGTTTTTTTTGGATTTTCCCTTTTATAGAACTTTTCTTGCATATATAAATTTATTAATTTGAATTGATTATCATGTATGCATGTAAATAAATTCATATTTCTATTTTATGACTAACAAATTTACTTTTAAATATTTTTGAAATTATTATAAAAGAAAAATGACTCTCCCAATTCTTCCTTTTTTTTTTTTAATGAACTCCCAAGTCTTCAAGTTGACTCTATACAAGTCATTTTTTTTTTTTTTACATTAGATGAGTTGAGTCCAAGTCATGAATTTCCCAACCTTTCTTTAATTATGTAGTAAAATTGGACTTGTGCTAACGGAAGATTGTGGGTTAGGTACAGTTGAGGGTTGAGTCCATCTAGTCCATTTACTACAGCCACATAAAAAGGAGCAGTTGGGATGAAATACAAAGAGTGGCATCGATCTCAACTGCAAGTAAGGTGACCCTTCCTGCCTTTATGCCGTCAAGAGAGAATGGACTTTTCCTTTAGATGTGGAAATGCCATTCTTGTTCTAGAAGGAGGCTGCCCTTTTGTCTGGTAACAAGTGAGAAGAAAAAATGATAAAACTTTGGATACCCAGATTTGCTTGTCTTCAGTTTGGTGGATACCTGTCTTGTTGGAGAAGGGTTTGATCCTCACATGGTATTCTTTCGCCCTTTCCTTTTCATCATAAAAGATAAGAAGAAGAAGAGAGCAAGGAGAATAAAAACCCACAGCTCACAAAACCATGTGATTAGTACAGCTTTTGCCCCCACAACCACGCCGTAAGATCAGGTTTCAGATCGTATAACCCATACCACGGGCTATTTCGTCATTTCCCCTATGCGTCGGTATGGACAGGAGAATCCTATGCTGCTGCTAATACTTCTTGCATGCAGAAGTAGTTCGTGGGCCCCACTTGATGGGTCACCCCCCACAAGGGAGAAATGGACAATCCATCCAATCAATGGAGTTTGCTTATGGGGACGTTTGGACTTTCAAATGCCTAGCAATCGTTCAATTAATGGGCATTTACTAGTTGATTTTGGACAGTTGACAAACTTTGCTTTTATTTTGATTTTAACTGCGTGATTGATGTCCATTGAAAGGATGTTTGTGGTGGGTCCCCCTAGATTGGACAGTTAAGACTGGCTTTGGGCTCATGGGGAGTAATCGACTACTCTTGAGTCTTGAACCTTTGTCGAAAATGGCAAAGGGGTGCGCAGTCAATTAATTGAAAAGGCAAAAAGGGGGTTAGTTGATGTTTTGATGGATTTTAATAGGCAGCTCCATGCAGAGATAATATCCTCATTTAATTGCCCATATAAAGGCCTCTTAAAGTCAATTTAACTAAAATCCAAGTGAAAATTAATCAACCAATCTTCATTTATTACCTCTCTTGCTTGAGAGCATTTATTTGTAATGACAGCTTCGTGGAATATTTCTCTTTTATAGCTAGTAAAACATGATATGTGCAAATCTAATATTTGGTCTGGAAAATCTTTTTGATTTGTGAAAAAAAAAATTTCAGTTAAATTTCTTACTTTCGTGCAGCTGATGACTAATTAAGGGATAAGTGTTCATTGGACCTATGATTTTTCATTTTTCTTCTCCCATGTTTTTTTCTCATGAATATGTGAGCTTTTTCTCTTCTCAACTTTTCCAGCATGGCATTTTTCTTATAATCCCCATTTAAACAACAATGCCAAATTGAACATGAATTATTAACTAATTAATTAGAGCATGATTCACTCATTTGTATCTTTTAGTTTTAATTATATATCTCACATGTGATCAATTGAATGTCATATTTATCTTTGATTGGAGTAAAATATGATAGGTTTATATGGATAAATGTACTTTTGGGCAGCTAATATTTAGGGCATGTTTGTGCAGGGCCATTTTTGTGGAAACAAAAAACTAATTTATGAGCTGTTCCCCTTTTTCTTGTTCCGAAAAAATAGACTCTATGTGAAAAAGTCCTAATTTTGTGGTATTTTTCTACATGAGAGAAAGAATGCAAGCCCTCCAATAGGGTTTCCTTTTATAATTCACTGCACACACATTCCCTTAAAAGTAAAGTAGAATTTTCATTTATCGGAGCCCCACATAAGAATGGTGTGGGATTTCTACTCCCATCTACCAAAGTAAGACCGCTACATAAAAGGCTCCCACTGAAAATTCCTGCATTAGAGCTGTGCGAAACTACCCTCTAAATGGTTGGGGAGATTCTCTACATTATAAAATATAGAAGATCTAAACCCATTTAAACTAATACAATTGTATTTACAAAAAAAAAAAAAGAAAAAGAAAAAACACTAATACAAAAGTTAAAGAATAAATGTTAAAATATTAGTTATTGCCATAAATATCACTCAAGGTTCATAAATGGTGGAGTTAATAATGGGAGATTTCACAAGTTTAGATTTTTCTTGAGTTGTTAGCAAAAAATTTTATCCAAAATATTACAACTAAAAATAATATCCAAATGATTTAGAAAATACTTAAAATCTTTTGAAATATACAGCCCTATAAAATAAATAGATATTTTAGTAAAATATCACAAAAATATATTTTTATTTAAAATGGTGTCCTCTCAACTTCTCATCTCCTTCGTTGGCCCATGCCCTTGTGTGGTTGTTGGCTTTTTGGTAATCCATTTAGAACAATGAAAGCTATTAAGTTATTTGAAAGTATGATGGGATCTGCTAATCTATTGAAGGAGATTGCAATCCAAAGGGCCAATTACCTAATACGTGGATGGGTCAAAGGATAAGATGGATGTGATTGATTCATTTTTGCCGAGATCCTACATTTATAGCTAGCTACTAGTTCGAAATGGGATCGATATGGTTCTATTTCAGTATCATTGTATATTTTGATGTGATGTAGATTCAACAAACTCGCTGCAAATGCTTTTACTTTCCGCATAGACGAACTTGCTCCCAACTCCTTTAAATAAGAAATCATAAGAAAGTCTACCCTTCTTAGAATACCTCAACAACTGACTAGCTTAGAGTTCTACCAAAAGTAGGAGTCCAATGTCGACTCAAACTATTATACCTATAGTTAATTGCAATTGGAAATCTACAAATCAAGTCTTAATCAAGAGATCATCCACAGCCTATGGCTTGGCTTGATCTGGCGAGAAACCGTGATAGTTAGGCCACTCAATTTTCCTGCAATAGCATCAAATGAGAAATCCAACAATTGGTAACGGGTGGCATCATAGCCACAAAACTTGGTATCAAAGTTTGTGCAATGGTTTGTGAGGGAAACTTATGTGGTGCAAGTGCTTCTACAAGACTGAGGCTCTTCTTATCCAAGGACGTTGTTTGGTGATGAAGATGACTGGAGATAAGAGGTGCTAATAAGATTCATATTTGGGCAGATGTATTCGAAGTTACAAAGACTATCACTAAGGATGAATTGTGGTCGATAGAGTTTATACTTTTGGTCATTCTGCAAAGACAATTAAGATAGGTTTGTTTTTTACTACATTCCTAAAGTTGGCTTTAGGGTGACAATGAATTGCTGTGGACTGATATTCATATGTTTTGGTCGAGATCATGATCTGTCCTTTTTAGTTTTATTTTCCTAATTATAGAATTTCCCTTTACCCCGAGAAAAATCTATAGTCATGTATAGTAAAAGATATATCATAATAATCCAATAACTTGGGACCACATGTCTAATTTGAGCATCTATATTTTCGTTCCAAGAGCCCAACATGTATACTTGAAAATTTTATTTTGTGGTATGAGCTTTCACTTATTGTCTCATATTAGAATCTAGAACCAGATTTTCATTTTTTTAGTTGTCACTATATTTGTATCCAACATAAGGACCCACTTCGGTTCTTATATCCAAAGATAGATTGATGATATAAAACATGGATCTTGATCTGAGATCTTGAATACATAGATTGATGATATAAAATATAGGTCTTGATTTGAAGACACCATTGTTTCTCCTTTGAGTCTAAAGTAGTTCGCGTGCATGACTTTATAATCATTAAAACCTTATCTCAATTATGTCATGGGTTGGACATATTAATTATGCTTTACTATTCTGATTCATCTTGGGCCAAACCCATAGATAGATTGCACTTCTTCAGATTTACTTACTACTTTCATCCTTATCCTTTTGAGTCTTCACATTTATGTTGAGGAGTTATTAAGCTATATGGAAAAACATTTCCTCATTGAGGTCGATATGTATCCATGAGATATATTAAACTTCATTGAGTCCTAATCAAATGTGTGGTGGTGACCTCAAAAATGATTGACCACTGTTTTTTTAGGGATATTGGAGTTAGGGTTGTGGGTGATACAACAAAATCTTATTATTGACTGGATAGGTATTGGGCAATAGGTTTTGGACCATTGTTAGAAATTATAACTGATGTTAAAGGGCTAAAATCAGTTGAAGTATAAAGGGGCACTGTTCAAAACTTTCGGTTTTTCATAGGTTAAAAGTAACAGGAAATTATTTTGGAGAATAAAATATGAAAAGTTCTCAAAAAAAGTATGAAACTTATGTTCTATTTTCAAAAAACTACATGAAAATTTGAATATTTAAAAAAAAATTTTAACAGCTTTCTACAATTCTTTCAATCAAGTCCTCTCCACAAATTTTTTTTTTTTTTGAGAAATGAGGCAAAAGTTTTATACCTTTTTTGAAATTCTCCCATATGATAATTAAAATAATAAACTACATGTAAAAAATTGCATATATATATTTATATAATACGATGCTATCATAATAATATTGTTACTTTCAATTTCATCTTTTGCTAATTCATTTTTAATATTTCAAGAATAAATCATGTTCTTAACGTCTCTTGATGGACTTCTCAATTTTCTTTGAAATTCTTATAATTTTAATATATATATATATAAATATGCCCCCCTCAATTTCTTTAACATAGTGGTCCCTCAAAGAAAATTGATTGTGTCACCCACCGGATACTCATAGTTAAGTTAATACTGAGCACAAGTGGGTCCCTCAAATGGCTACTGACTCTTTGGTGATCTGAAAGATTTTTTTTTATAATCATCCAAAAGAACAATGTCCCATGAGAGACTTTAGCTATGGGAAGAGAAACCTGCTCCCTTTGGAAGAACACCTACTCATGTACGAAGGAAAGCCTGCTCACATTCGGCAGTTAGGTGAGAAACATGATACCCAACTAAGGGCAAACCATAGTTCTCAAGTGATCCAAAGGATTGAAACTATAGGCTCATCATATTAAAACATGTTTTAATAAATATTTTCATATCTTTGGCAGTTTAGAATTATTGAAAACCTAAAAATTAAAAAACAACAAAGGAAATGTTTGAAAGCATGATTACTAGCAATGTTTTGCTAATTAATAACGTATTACAGTTGGATCTGGAACAACTCTTAGAGAATTCTTTTGGTGTATCGGTGGTCTCCGTGTATTGGTGGTCACACAAATTCCCACCAAGTGTAGATTAGTCACATGTCAAATACATAAATGTACTTAATTCACTTCTTGATCAAAAACACATAAAACAACAATGACTAAATTACATTAACTACTTTTGATTTATTGATAGACTTAATTCTAATTGGAGTGAAATATGGTTCATGCACGATACATACAAAGAGATGGCGGCTGAGTGGTTTGAGTAAAAAGGTGGCGGCTCATGGGTTTGTAGGGACACAGAATTATCCCTAAGGCGTGCCCTACAGATCAGGTTCACCCGGATCCTCATAGTAACCGAGGTCGCTAAATATGGCCTTTGTCCAAGCATGCGTCGGTTGCCAGTTCGACACTTGCACCAGCTAAGCATGAGGACTGTCTTTAACAGATGTTATTCGTTTGTTTCTAAGCTTTTTTCCTTCCCTTCTAATGCTTTCTGGTATTCGTCGTAATCACCTGCATTTGGAGCTAATTACCACCATGCTCCTCCGCACCACCCAAAAGTTAACTTCTTAGCCACCCATCCCACCCACCGGAAGCGGTAAAAATCACACTGTTCCAAGAACAGAACAGGTAAAGATGGGGTTGCACTTGTTTGAATGTTGTTGGGTTTTTACCACATGGGGGATCATAGAGGGGCCCATTGGTTGACAGGTTCAGAACTTCAGACCAACCTCCTGTTTTGTTCCCTCAGGAACACCATTTGGGAGTTGCACATGTGGAGTGCTAACCTATATGCTATACTTGTAAATCACACAACTCATGGCCTTAAGTCACATTGCTTTCTCCCATTTATCACACCTTACCTTATGTCTATATATCTTCCCTTACACCTTTCATCTCTCCCTATTCCTATATCTTCTTCTTACCTCTCTCTCTCTCTCTCTCTCTCTCTCATATCTTTGCCTAAGATTCCATATACTATAAGGATAGTACATTATTGGACGTCGGCGACCATTAGATAGGAGAATTCTAGTGGTTTTGTGGGAAGATCATGGGTTTAGATTTCATCAAGGAATTGACGCCTCTAAAAACAAATGTCAAAGCTTCACAGGAGGCTCCTGACGCCGAGTGCCACACACCCACATCAGAAGAACACAAGATAAAGCCAGTCTTAGTGTGCCCGCCGGCGCCAAGGAGGAAGCGGCCAAGCAAGAGAAAATTAGAGCCTCCCCCACAAGGCTTCTTCACCGGCGTTCCGCGTGATCTCACCTCAGTTTTCATTGCCATTGGTCCAACAGCACCCATGAAGAAACTAAAGATTGGATGATTGATTGATTAATCTTAATCTTCTCTTTATGTTAATTTACTGATTTTTTTTTCCCTTTCTCTTATAGTGAATCATCCCACTATTTTCTTCTTTGTTTCTTTTTCAACTCTATAAACAGGATGGTTGGTGGGTGATCAAATTGATATATATATATATATATCAAAATGTTTATATAGGTTTCTTTGATAGAAGAAGGAATGAAGAGAAGATGGGTTTCATAATTGAATTGATTTAGAGCTCTTGCTTTGTTTGTATGTTCTTCTTCCTTGATATGTTTAGTTGTTTGTTGTTTGTATTGGTTTGCTCCTCTTATTTTCTCTGGGGTTGATCCAAAGAAGCTAAAGCAAAAGAGAAAGGCCTAGAATGGCTGGGAATTAGATTCAGTTCTTGCAATTCTCACATGCAAAGGGGTATGAAATTCCATGGGATGTTTCTGCAGAGAGAGAGAGAGAGAGGGAGAGACAAGCCACATGTGCAGGAAATAGACCATTTCCGAGGCGAAGAACAGAAAGCCAACAAGTTCGGAGAAATTACGAGAATGCCACGCTGTAGCTAGTTTCTGATTGTCTACTTGATTACTCTGTATCGTTCTGTGTGGCCCACCTCAAATGAGGGTGTGATTATCCAACATAAGATGGGTTACTATCCGATCTGACAGTTCGTCACTAGATCATGTCAATTGGTGGAACTGATCACTAGATCGGAAGCATCTTGGTTCAAATCCATGAATGGATGGATTTGATCATGCATTATTCCTTGTGAATTATTCAATGTAGCCCTCAAATGTGAGAACTTGATCAAATCAATGCTCCTTGCTCTAATGGTAAGGAGTGTTGGTTCTTATTTGGAGGTTTCTTGTTCAAATCTCACCTTCATCCTTTTGGTATATGTGAGTTTTATTATGTCATATGTGGAAGTTGTGTTGTATAATCTCACACACGTATATTCCTATCACATGTGTGAGTAATAGGTGTGATGTTGGTATATGTTGGTGTTTGTAAATGGGTCCCAGCTCTCGAACCTTGTTTGTGTGAGGATGAGATCCGCATAGCTGTTATTTTCCTTTTTCTACAATTATAGATCCTAAACTAAGGATTGTTAACCAAAAGAGATACAAACTGGACAATCATAGTCGATGGGATGATCACTCATTGTGGGCCCCATGCAAATGGTCGATTATTTGTGATGTAAAAAAAAGAAAAAACTGGGGTTAAAGATGCACTTACTCTCCTGTAATGTTGAGGTGAACAAAGCCCAGATTTTTAAGGAAAAGAGATACAAACTGGACAATCATATTCGATGGTACGATCACTGATGTGGGGCCCATGTATACGGATCTGATGTTATCCACCTTGTCCTGAGGCAAATGGTCGATTGGTTGTGATTTCAAAAAAAAAAAAACTGGAGTTAAAGATGCACTTATTCTCCTGCGAACAGAGCTAGTAAGTAGTGTGAGAATTATAGGTAGGGCTCAATTAGTAATTCATTCAAACCGTGCACAGACAGGGACTCCTTGATAGTAATTAATCAGACACCGACTTGAAATGGTATGGACCATTGGATGGAGGATTAAATTTTTTTTAAAGATGAAGTTTTTAAATTTGTGGACTATGGATGAAAGAGTTAGGATATGGGATTAAAGTCAAACTTAATATTTGAAGTGGTCCTACATGGATCTTTTCATCTCCCTAGTCTCGTTCCCAGATAAAACCTATAGTTGGGCCCTAAAAAAAGTTTTCAGGGTGACTTAGGTGAGAACAGGTGGCATCTCAACAAAGCCTGTAAGCAAGTATATATAGTTCGGTTGATTGCCAGCTAATCCATGGCAAATTGAAGCTCATCAATTGACTGCTTGTGACACACAAGGGGGGTGATTTGGTGGTCTACCAAACTGCCTAACTCAGTGGTCCCCCCCACACGCTTTTGGCTTATGGGTGCGCCCCACCGCTAGGTCACCTGACTCCATTACGTCCACCTGATCAAGAGTTTTGGACTTTGTCTTTTGGCGAGACCCATCCAAATCCAGCTGCCCCAACTCTGTCCGTGTGGGTCCATGGGTGCCCCCATACTGTTGTTTTAGTGGGCCAAATCATGAATCGGAGATTCCAATTGTAATATTATGGCGTACGCTCTCAGAACTGAAAATCTGAGATTGGCCATCAATCATACGAATGAAACACATCGGAAAAAATCATACCAAGGATTCAGGTGGTTTGTTGGGGTGACACGTCCATGGAAAATCCAGAAGACTCTTTCCGTTTCACAGATTATGGTTACATCCTTGTTCATTTTGCATTAGAAAAAGTAGGAATTGAATACAATGGTTGGGGTTGGGGACCACTTGGGGTTTGGGGGTGCGGGGCGCAATTTTTCTAAAAGAAAATGTTATTTGATATATATATATATATTTGAAAATTCACCTCTAATTTCTAATTTTAACCACCGCATATGGATTCAATTTCTAAGAATATTATAGGAGATTATAGGATACATTATATTTATAGCCCTTTGATTCTTAAGCCCTAATTAAACCTTAGTACAATGATCAAAGTACCTTAAATTGAACAACTGACCTCTGGCTAGCCCAATGGACCAATTTGATAACTCAAGACCCAAGACATCAACCCAAGAGAACAAAGCTGTTGAATTTCAACCAGTAAAACAATGGTGTTAATTAATGAGCGATTGAGATCATATGAGGGAGGAGCTAAAGAAGGCAATGTTGATATCCTCAACAGCAATATCTGGGGGGCCTGACAATTACATGTAATTAAATGATAGTTAGTTGAACAACCCTCCTTCGTTACAAATTATTATAAAAAGTTTTATTACAAAGCGTTGTCGTCTGTAGGACGCAAGCATATGCCTTTTTTTTCTTTGTGTCGATTGAGAATATAAGCACTCGAGGCATTTCCCTTTCCTCTCTTTTACAAGATCTCACACCCAACTTTCCACGTCAAACTTCGTCATCTCCCTCCCTCTCCCAACACTGACTTTTATGCGATTTACATGACATTGCCTTTTGTGCACCAAGGATTCTCAGTTTCTCAAATTAACAACTAAAATACTTGTGAAACTTACGTTTGCATTTACATTGTTTTGAGTCCATAGGTACACACCAATTATTCTTCTAAAGCCTTGGTTTTGTTGATATGAATGAGTCCATATCAGCTCAACATAGATGACTAATTAAGAGATTCAACAACAACAACTAAAAAAAAAAGGAAAAAGAATTAACCATGCTCAGCATTAAAAATGGTTTCACAAAACATTGCAATTAAAATTACCATTCAATATACAATATTAATTAGAATGTGCATAGGACACCTGCAGCATAAATATCATTTCCTCCTTCCCATCTGTTGTGCATAAGTTATAAGGCTTTAATATTTACCTTTATTTCCATAAATATGCATGCATGCACGTGCACATCGGTTAGGTGATGCATGTCAGCATGCATAAGTGGGCACATCTTGGCCTTGCAACAAGTGCCTTCTGTTGAAAAAATCAGGGGGCCCAGTGGGCCACACATGAATGCTTATAAAAACAGCTCCCACAGTGACAGCATATACAGAGGGGGACGCATTATTGTGCTATTCAGTCTTTGGGATCCATGGATATTGAAAGAGGTTTTGGTGGTAACAACAGCGGAAACTGTAACGGAAATAATAGATTTATTGGGCATACCGGTTGCAGACAAGATTGGATGAGTTGTTTGTTGCCCATGTGGCCTGTCATAGGGAAGGTTGATATTTTACCAAGCCTATTGTCTCCATCAGTAGCATTAGTGGGGTTCATAAGCCGGGTGAGGACAAGGTGAAGCTTGTCCAAGAGGAGATTGACCATCTAGTTATTGGGCCTAATGCTTTGGGTCTGATCTAGCACATACAGCATGCATAACCCATTGTGAAATGAATGTATATGTATAAATAGAGAGAGAAAGGAATGTTAGTATGTATTTTTTTCTCACCATAGGATGAGAAATACTTATATGACTTTCCTTATTTGTACTTGACAATTTCTCTTTTTCCTAAGCTTTTGTCCTTTGCATATTAATATATCAAAATATAGAACTGTTTCTCACCATAGGATAAGAGATGGATGCATATTAATATTCTCCTTATAGATATATATACACCTTTGTGTTAATATGTTGGGTTGCGTACACACAGTCTTTAATTAAGGATATATGGGCCTATGCGTGTTGCATTTAACTATTGGGCTAGATATTTTGTCTCAGATCCAGCCATGAGCCTAAACTTGCGGGCTCGATCCAGTCTTCTTAGGACTGTGCTCTGTGCTCAAGTGGGGCAGTTGGCTCGTTCACCCCATGAAGACACAAAACAATCACCTTTAGATTTTACTGTTATTTTAGTAAGCTGCGTCCAGGTTTTACCCATGACATTCTATTTTCTAGATAAAAATACTTATAAATAGTTTAATCTTCTAGGCACATAAAAGCAAGGGGAGCTGGTGATAATGTTTCTTGGGAGGACCTCTATGTAAAAAAAAATTGGGTGGCCATATGTTAAAAAAAAAATTGCATACAATTTTCAAGATTTTTTAGGGCCACCATACGGAAATTATTAGGTCATAAAAAATGCAAAGATTTAAAAAACTTCAAGTGGGGTTTGGCCCCACAGTTGCCCGTTCCCCTCTCTAATTCCATATTATAGCAGTTTGGACTGATCAATATAGATTTTATCAGGCCTTTAGTGAGATGATCATTCGAGAACATCACTCTAATTCCATCACAAGGGGCCTATGAAGTCTAAACGATTCAGAACAATTATTATTCCCTATAGAGGCAATACGTCAATTTTCTCAATATATAATTGGAGTTGGAATTACTTTCATATTAATCAAACATAGAATACATTATTAGTACATAAAAGGAGAGTCCAATCTCACATCCTACACCTAACACCAACAGTTAGATGGTCAGCTAATACTTTGTGTTTTTTTGGTAACCCAGCTTAGAGGTTGGGATCAAAATGCAGATACAATTCAACTCACACTTATGATAACATACACACTACTCGCACATACAAGATAAATATTTTAAATATTATCTTCAGCTACTAAACCACATGTTCAAAGGGCCCGAGCTCTTTAGAGAGATTGTGGTGGATTCTATGATACAATGATGGAAGCATTGAAAATGTCTCGGAATCTGTTACAAAATTGTAATTGCTGACACTAACAATGTTACTGTTGACAGTGAAATTCATTTTAGGGATCTCATGTGCAAAGAACTTTCATGGCTACCTGCTACTCCTGCAATGTGTCATCCCATTCTCCTTATTTCAAACCTTTTGAACTAAATTCTTCTTCCAAAGGGTACACGTAAGCTAACTGGTCAGACACGAAAGCGTGGACAAGAGATCGTGTGTGTGTTAGAGAGGGATGGTTGACTACTTGGAGGCCATGGGATTTCAGATTTGCAGAGTGCAAACCAACTAACGAAATGGAAATCTCCATTCATGGGTAAGTGGAAGGGTCAACGCGTGCATGCATCAGATTGCTGGGGCCATCTAATCACATGCAATTAAATTTAAGGCTTCTTTTCCATGTGGGACAAAAGAGAAGCTCTGAAGGCCCTCTCACGCAAACGTGTGGATAGATACAACATTGATTGATGGGATAACTGCTTTGAAAAACTCTTACCAACTAGCGTGATGTTGGATTAGGATCCTAGATAAGGAATTGAACAGTTGAAATCGATTTTATTTTATATCTATATATATATTTATGGTAAGTTGGGCTTATTGTTGAGCAATGATATAGAGCTTCAGTGAATGTTCGAGCAACGACAGATTTAGGATTTTCACTCCAATGGTGTGGAAAATGGTGGGGGTGAAGAAGTTAAATACTAAAACAAAATTTTTTAAGGCCTAATTTCAAGAATTTCGCAAATCACGGGGGTATAATTGCACCGGCGTGCTAACATCTAGGTCCGCCCCTATGTTCGAGGGATCTATTATTGGGCATTCATTTGCATGTTAATATTATTCAACTATGAGTGTGTTAGGAAGTCTTAAGTGATTACGAAGTCTAGCAATGAGCTTGGGCACCCACTTCAAGCATGTAGGACCTTACTTGATCCACGGTGTTAATGGGTGGTGTTGTGTATATATAGTTGCAAATGGATTCTCGATTCTCTAATTATCCGGAGGTTTCGACCCATTGAAAATCAAGTATGGGTCCTTATTTAAGTCCCAGTAAGTAAACAGTTCTAGTTCTGAATCTTTTTTGTTTTTTTTTTTGGACCTGAATCTAAACGGGTCTAGTTCTTGAACCAACCTGGTTCAGACATGTGGACCCGATACATATCTTACTATTAAACGTTAAGATTTCTGAAACAACCTCTATTGTAAAGCTTGTTAGGGCTTTCTTAAATCATTTCCCTCCTTCTCCTTTGCTCGCTCAAAATCGCAAGTGGGGAAATCCTTTCTTTGTTGAAATGAGAAGGGGGAAAAGCTGAAATCGATTTCTCCAACACTCTAGTCCGTCTAGCTAGCTCCTTAGCAGTCTTGGTATTTCTCTGGGTAACCCTATCTCTCTTCTTGTTTTCATTAAAAAACGGTTTTGTAGGATGGGGTTTAGACTAATGAAGAGGTTAAGGTCTTTGCAAGTGATTTATTGCTATTTGGTCTCAACTATGGACTTGAGAGGGGTTCGATTTCCCTTTTCCAACATTTAGCTAGGGTTTTCTTCTTTTCTGTTTTCCCTCTCAATTGCTCTCGCCTCTAGCTCTAGATCTTTCTTGTAATTGAGAGTTTTGCTTAGGCATTTCTCTCATTCTCAACTTCAACTCTCCCTCACCTTCTCATCTTCTCTCTTTCTCTCTTGTTGTCCTTCACTCCCTCCTCTCAACCTCCCTCTCTCTACCTTATGCTCTCTCCATCTTTTTTGTCATTCTCTGTCCACATCCCCTCTCTCTTTCTCTTTCTTTACGCGTTTTTTTAATGAAAAGTTTATTCCCAGCTCCTCTAATTTGAATGTAATAAGCCTATCAATTCTTAATTATTTATGTCTTTCGTGTGATCTGCATGCATGAATCTATGCATGTTTTTTTGTTTTCTTTTATTTATTTATGATGGTTTGAATTCGAAATACAAGCATTTCTTCCCCCCCCCCCCCCCCCCCCCCCCCCCCCGCGTTTCAATCCCCCAATTAGAATTGGTTCTGGAACTGACATTTCTTCTCGGTTTTGATTCCGGTACAGGGCCTACCCTTCCTTTAATTGTTCTAGTTTTGGTTCCAATATGGATTCGGCCCAGTACTAACCTGTTTGCAACCCTAGTTGTGTATTTGGAATTTTTTCAATCCTCAATCGCAATGGGTCGGAGGGTTCCACGTCATCAAATAAATAAATAAACTATGAGTTTTTCACCTAGATTTCAAAAATTGGTATCTCTTTGGAGCAGGGTTATGCATATACATTCACCATTGTCAAACATTAAGCATTTATTTGTGCAATGAGTTAATTATGCATACACATTAACCATTGTCAAACATTAAGCATTTTTTTGTGCAATGAGTTAATTAATTATGTGTTTTTAGAATATTTCTTTTTAGGAGAAAGGAATCTTGCATTTCTGCCCCTCTCAAATGAAGTTAAAACTCTCTCTACTGAAATAAATCAATTTATTTATTTTTTATGTTTACAAAAAAATATGTCGCACCAAACAACAAAATAGTGGGTTGTATAGAAAATCAGAATAATTTTCCCCCTATCACAAAATCTTCTAACAGTATAAACACATAATAGTAGGGGTGGACCTAGATACTTCCACATAGGTGCGATCGCACCTTTCAAACCGCAGTTTGCTTTCAAAACCTATATGAAAATTCTGGATGCACTTCAAAAATCTAATAAAAATCACAAGTCATCTTCAAAGTCTATATGAAAATTCTTTGTTTGCCCCCAAATTCAAACTACTTATTAAGGTTTGCACCCCCTCAAACGAAAATTCTGAATCCACCGCTGTAATGTGGAAATTGAAACATGCTTGTAAACTTCAGGTGGCAATTGGTTGGATTCACGTGAGTTCAAGTTATAGTTAGCTTTTTTGGTGGAATATTTGGCATCGTGGCAAGGGGGACAACCTAAATCTACCTGCTTGGGGATTGATCCCAAGGTGATATCATGAGAGCAAGAGTCCATTCCATGGAGAGTTCGTTGTAATCTCGAGTTCTCATTATAGTTGAATATGGAAGAGTTTTTTAATAAATACCCCCTTACATATTTAGGATTTGTAAAAAGGCTTTTGTGGTTTTAGTATTTGTAAACAAGCTCTTGCCTTTTAATTTTAATACCAGCCAGGTTCCTAAAATAAATATTCCTACAAAAATGAACAACCATCATGAGGTTTGTGTTGAATTCTTATAAAATTGACAACTTTACCATTACACCCATTAAACAAAACATGAGTATATTATTATTTGTAAAAATGTATTATTTTATCCCAAGTCCCCAATGCACTCTCTCTTAATAACTCCCTCATGCTAACAAAGTCTACTCATGTATCTTGAAACTTTCATCAATCAAATGGTGGGACATGTACGGATAGGATCAATTAGAACTAATTATAAATTTGTTGATTGTCATTATGATGGATTTAGATTTAATGAAATGAGTCCTACATTGAAAGAATTAGATTTATGTAGGATATGCTAGGATATGCTTTCCCATTGAATGTAATTCTTAATCTTACAAGAGAAAGAAAATAAGACTATGCTTTTAAAATTATGCATATAGAGATAAAAGAGATATGCAAAAGTGTCATTTCACTCAAGAAAATTATTGGTTGAAAGTCTACTGACTTTGGAGACACAAAAGGTATTGAAATGAAAAAATAGTAGCCTATTTACTAATATTAGAACCACATAGGGCTATTTAATAATACTATTAACTTTATGGGGGCATTTATAAAAAACTCAATACGGAAGAAACAAAACTAAGAGCTTTGATTCATTTGTTAGCTGGATGAAAGGTTTAGCCGAATTTAGATCGTATCAAGTTTGGACCCGGTTAAATAGACTCAACATGAATCTATCCCATAAAATAATGAGGCTAGAAATTTCAACCTTAACCTTTAATAATGAAAATCTATTGATCAATTAAATGTGATCGCGTGATGTACCACAATTAGGGTTGTAAATCGGTTTCCGATTATCCAAAGGTTCCAACTTGTTAATAATCAGGTTTGGACCCTTATATAGGTTTGGATAAGTAAATGGGTTCGTGTCTGAATCCAATTTTTGGACCTATGACCTTATGGTTTTGGGTTTGTTTCTACCTTAATTTTGGCCGATGAACCTAAGACTTGACATGTTACCTTAGTTTTTGAGAATTTTTTCTAAAAATTAGTTTTATCTCCAAAGCATTCTCTACACAGACCCAAATTCGGACAAAAACCTGCCCCATACACAGAACTGGTTTTGGTTTTGGTTCCATATATTTTTCATTAACTTTTTCGGCTCTAATCTAAGAAACCAGTTCCAGTTCTAATTTTGGGCCCATTATCTCGTTAATGGTTCTAGTTCTAGGCCCACCATGGATGTAGATTGAAACCGACCTGTTTACATCCCTAGCCACAATGCCTGCCATAGGTATGGATGGTTGAGAAGCAACATTTAACGTCATTCACTAAGTCATAAAATAACAACTCCAAAGGAGCAAATGTGTGATAATGCAAAGTTATGAGTATGGATCCCTTTATTGTCTCACACATGCTTTCCATGAGGGGTATAGAACTTCAAAATGCGACCCAGCTACTGATATCTGAAAATAGACCCCCTCCTTTTAAGTGGAATTTTTTTAAAATTTACTCCAATCTTACAATTGTTCCAACTCCTATGTGCCTTCTGTGAAAAGCCATGAGCTCGCGCGCACCTTGCTTCCTGCAGCCTCAACTAGCCAGAATTTTATCCGACGAGCCTGTTGCATTTGCTTTCCAGATT
The DNA here is from genome assembly GCA_037013555.1 of Sextonia rubra. Taxonomy (NCBI): domain Eukaryota; kingdom Viridiplantae; phylum Streptophyta; class Magnoliopsida; order Laurales; family Lauraceae; genus Sextonia; species Sextonia rubra. The sequence goes on from JASUAD010000027.1 coordinate 4,241,397, forward strand.
TAGACCACTTGGGTATGCACATCCCGTAGTCCAAAATCATGCCCATTTTTTATGGATATATAATCTTTACTAACCCTCGGAATTGAATCTCAAAGAATTTTTTCGTTATTGGACCATTTGGATCAGTGCTGATCATCATTGGGTCCTGTAAATTCATGCGGATCAGCCACCTCTGTGAACGGTCAGATGAGCACTGCCACAAAGAGCCCTGCGTGCAAGAGATTACTTTCTATAGTAATGCGCTAGGGGAATCCGATGGGACTGATTCTTTGTATGATCAATGGCCCATAAAGAGACCTTTCCATCCATTCTATGAGTAAGATTGCAATAAGTGGGCCCTACGAGCTGGCCCAATGTAGAAGTGAAACTGAACTCGGTTCAGCTCAGTTGTAGTTGAACTCCAGCTCAACCCCAAACTCAACCTTGGCAAAGGGAGGTTGACCCAAATTTCAAGTTGTTGAACTTGACCCAAACTCGATCAAGTCAAGCTGAAACATTGATAATTAATTGATTCGAGCTCGGGCGTTTCAGGCCCATTGGCCCACTCTTGTAAATCTAAATTCTTCACATCTCAACTCTCAATGTGGGCCAGCTGGTGGGCCATTCCTATTACTTGGTTTTCTAGTAAATAACAGCTGGTGCATTTAGATAAGCATGAGCTATTTGCAAGTGATGACAGTCATTTTCTTACAGCAAATTAGATTTACAGATAAGCTTAGTAGTACATAGCAAATGTATTCCAAGGGTCCAACGTAATATGCCTTCCATCTAAATGAATCAGAACCATGCAATTCTTTGTGTCAAATGTGGGTCCCACCAGTTCATTGCAAAGAAAGCCTGCACAGTCCAGCCAGGAAGAATTTTTCCGTGTAATTGAGCATTATCTGTCTGAATACATAGGAAAACCAACTCAAGCTCTCCATGAGAATCACTATTCAGCACCATGAGGCCTTTTTTTTTTTTTTTCTAACCCAACCGATGGTGTGGCGACCCAAGAGAGAGCCCACACACACGGGAAGAAAGCCTACCGAAGTACCCAAGACTCAGCCACAGAAGAACGGCTTGGTAAGGAGTGACAGTTCTTATTAGGCTATTTAGGGTTCAAACCTTGGCTAACCCTTTCTTCTCGCTTGTATGGGCTACCTTCTCACTTGGTGGGCTTTCTTCCGGCGTGTAGCAGGCTTTCTTCCTAGTGTGTCGGGCTCTCTCTTGGGTTGCAGCCCCCTTGTCTAGGTTAAACAATAATAATAACAATAACAACTCATACTACTCTACGAAAACATACTTCACTCTAAATAAGTGAATACAGTTAACAAACTGCTGGGCTCATAAATTCCTCTTGGGCCCACTTGCTATCTTTTTTAGATAATGCATTAACCAAGCCTAAACCCTCATTCGAATATAAACCAAGTTCCTTTAGGTTGTTTCTGGAGATCCAAAAGGTCCCTTACAAAAACTAAACAGACTATTGAGCACAGAAAAAAGTGATAAAGACGAGATAAAACTAGAATTTAGGATGCTTCATTGGGCCATTAAGAACTAATGGTCCAAACTGAGCGAAAACTCATCCTACTTCACAGGGGACACATCTTTTCTCACAATTTTTTCAGTCCCAATCCTCTTCTATCACCCTCCACGGAGGGTAGATTAAGAAGGTTTGTAAAGCATCTGTCACCCTCCGTTCGTGCTATGTGTGAGGGGAACACTTCTGATGGGTTATTATTGGCCAGTTAAGTTGGGGCCCCATTTAGCCAACCCTTCATGAACCACATTATCCCGTGCCACTAATCTATTTGTTGCTACATGAATTATATGGTCTTTGTCCTACAGGTGACTTGGTACAAACATTGCCTATCATGAAGCTGAACTCTGTTTGACCTCTGGTTCAAGTTACGCCAGGTTTCTCCATTGCATCTTCTTCTAACCCATGAGCCCTCTTTGGATTCCCAGAACACTATTTTTCAGGACTCTTTTAAACTCAATTACATTTAACTCTGTTTTCCTGTGATTGCTTATGATAAAGTACAAAATAAGTAATAATCATAAATAAATAAATAAAATAAACAACCCTCACTTTTAGATTATCCAAACACATGAACTTGAATGCTGATCTTTACCATAATAAGGTCTTGGACAACCTGAGCCACCTGTATGTCACAATGCTTTTGTTCATCACGACAACCACAATCAAAGCTATCCCATTTATGTTGGATTGACTTTGAGAGTTCTAGCACTAAACAAAGCAAGGAAATGAAGAGAAAAGAAAAGGAAAAAAAAAAAGAAAAAAAAGAAGACTGTTCCAAAGCTCCCATCCATCAGGTCCATGGAAAAATTAAATTAGTCTTAATAAATTTCTTGATTAACCGAATCAAACTTCATAATAACGGTTACAATTAGAGAAATAACCTTTTTCATCATCATTATACAAGTGCCCCATTGTCATGATCATCATATTCATCATTAGAACTTTAACCCATCATTGTGGCATTGGCTGAAGGAGTTCTGCTCTAGAATTCTAAACCGACCACAAAATCTTAGCTCTTGGGTGTATTTCTCGGCTTTTCTCCAATAGATCATTGGCCCAGCAACTCTGTCATATCATTGAGCTATCTTTTTATGAAATCCATGTTTCCATTTAGCTAAAGAAAGTACCTCTCTGAGTGTGTGCACGCGCAAGAGTCTTATCTATGAAGCAATAAAAAATGGAAGGTAAATATAGAAACCATAGAAACACATTTCAAGAAGCAAAGTAAAGAAAAAGCAGGAGCTTCACTTACATAGATGATGATGCCAATAATTACCAAGATCTGTACAATAACAAATAAAATGAGTTATGTTACTATAGCTATGCCCCATAAAAACAGGCTTAAATGATAATGCTTCATCAATTATGAATTTAATTAGAAGATTGATTGTTAGTAAGCAAAAGTAGAAAGTAAGCAAATTTGACGGCAAGGGACTCCACTGCCCTGAATATTCATTCAGCTTTGCTTTTGAGCTTCTGTGGAGTGAAACTACAGACAGTCTGGCATCAAATTAGCAAAGAAAGATAACATATAATTTGAGCATTGAGACGGTGGGATTGCGCTGATAGGATATAGGTCCAGGTATTGATGTATGTCAAGACTAATAAAGAATACTATAAGATTAAAAACATTCTTTATTATAATAGATATATATGAGTGCTAAGTAGTGTTCGAGCATTTTTAAAATTGAAAACACTCATTTTTTAAATGAATAGAAGATTAGAAATGTAGAGAAGCAATTAATGTTATTTTTAGAAAGGAAAAAAAGTCACCACATCACTTGTCCCTCATTGGAGGATATAAAGGTAGCAAAAATGTCTCTTTTAAAATGGGCATTCCTGAGAATTTTTCATAGATATACATATATATAGGCTTTAATCCTATTAGAAATGTTCTCACACATGTACTGTGAGAAATTTTTATGAGGCTCACTTATGAGTCTCATTTGGGATGGGACTAAGGGAGATCGAAAGATTTATGTGAAATTATTTTAAATATTAAGTTTGGCCCCAATTATATGTTTCTGATACTTTCACCTGTGGCTCACATATCCAGTCTATGGGTCGCACCTAGACTTCTCACAAAACAATAGTGAGAACTAATTCTCATAAGATTATTTCCCTCTATATATATGATATATATATATATATAGGGAAAAACTACTATGTATATGTCCTTCACACTATGGTGAGGGACACTTCCTTTTTTAGACCTAATAAGGTTAAAAAGATGTTGTGAGATGTGATGGTTTTGTCTTCTTGCACATAAATACTTTCCGAAAAAGAAAGTGTCCATCAACATAGTGTGAGCATATGTATAATAGTTTTGTATACACATATATATATGGAGAATATTAGTATGCATTCTTTCCTTACTATATTGTGAGGGATAAATGCATATTTGAAAATATTCATACATAAAAGAGAAAAAGTCATTTATGATATTATGAAAAAGAAGAATCTTCATATGTAAAGAAGGAAAGCCATGTCATTGTCCCTCAATTAGGATGCATAGTCGTATTCTCTATACATATATATATATATATGTCCGATTGTAGTTGGAGGTGGACGTACACTATCAGGCCAATATGTATTGTGGAAGACAATATGCAGTTGTGTTGTGCTAGTTCACTTGTTTTTGTATATCGTATTTAGTTTTGTAGGATTTGCCCCTTTTTATATATTATTGTATAGTGGAACTATCCGCTTTTGTGTATCATCTTTGTTTAATAAAAAATAATTATTCAGTATATTTGCTTGCATTATATTGATTGTCTGAAGTCATTTTCCCTTATAATGATTATAAGTCCGCAAATTATGAGATGGTATGCTCATTACTTGTAGCTTACCCATTTGTCAGATTATACAATTTGGTTATACTATATTTGGTGTCTAAGTATCAATGCCACAACCGAATTAGAGGGTCAGGAGATGCAGGAAATTCTGCCAAATGGAGGAGTTGCTGAGTGGCATGCCAACGACATCCTCTGAAATATCTTGATTTGTTATTTAGATATAACACTTGTAATATATTGGCTTTGATTAAATAAGGCCAACTTTGGAGGCCATTAATTGTAGGGGATTTGAATTTATTTTTTATATGTTAGTAATTAAACTTTAATACTAATGCTATAGGTTATTTTACCAATTAATTTATCTTCTATTATTGAGTTGGTTGATTTATAAAATGATCAGCGGCATAGTGTTGGTATGTTGACTTCCGCCTGTGTTTATATTGTTTGATCAATATGCATAACCTCACAAAAGACTTCGATTCACCCAAAATTGAGACCCGTGACACCTTTTTGGAAAAAAAAAATAATTGGCCCCAATTTTGATACCCTTAGGATTGGGCTTGGATCCGGCCCAATTTTGAGGGCGTGACAGAGTATGTTTACATATCTTATTAGACGAAAGTTAAAGTTGACAATCAACTCCAATAGTTGCTAATGAGAGGATATATGAAGGTGTGGATTGTGGTGGTAATATGAGTTTGGTGGATTGCAGTGGTTTGACTAGCTGGGGTGTTCACATTAATGGCAATAGGTCAACACACAGTTAGCTACCAATTAGTGAAGTTTACCATTGTAGGTTCCACCAATTGAATTCAATTCATTGAATTGAATTGAAATGAATTGAATTGAATTGAAATAGTTCGAGTTTACAATTAGAGGTTCCACCAAGAATAGCTACCGGCAATTCATAGAGGCTTTACTAGATCAATTAGTAAGCGATTAGCATAGAAAACATGATTATGACAACAAATGAAAATGGTTTAAACATAATAAATGAAAATGGGTTCAATCCTTTGGTGAAACTATATCAGTTTAAGTAAATATCATAGATATCTCTTAGATAGAGCGAGCATTCATTTTGAGATGACCAAATATTTTATAGTTGGACAAAATCAATCTAAAATGGGAGCCACTCAGCGAATCTAAACTTCTAAGATTACAAAATCCTATAATTTAGTTAGTCTTAGTTAATTGCCTTTTAATCAATTAAGTGCGGTTAGAAGTTAAACAAGTCGATTGTCTATTAAAATCGTGTGTGTGAAGTTTCATTGAGTTTCGAACTCATTTAAGCTCAATAGGGAATAGTTTAATATTTTAAAAAATATAGGAGCCCTTTCTCATAACTTTTTCAATTATGAGGTTTTAGGCTAAAACCTAATTCCGAGATCACTATCCTTCTTCATCAACTCAATCCGAACCGATCTTGATCACCAAAAGTCCCACCGAAAGATGCTTTAAGGCGTTTCTTACAATTCCCCAAAACCAAAGCCTAACATAGAAGCCACCCCTCATTTCTATCTCTTACTCTCTTCTCACTGCCCAGGTGGCCGTTTCTCTCTTCCTCTCCGGACTTCCAGCCACCATCGGAGCCGCCGGAATCTCCATCTGCTCCCGTCATCTTCTTCCTTGAGCTCCTCTTCTCCAAGGTAACCCATTTCTTCAAGCTCACCCCCATCTCCTAAGCTTAGGTAAGCTCCTAACCCTATAATAGTTATGTAATTGTAGTTCTTAGGTTGGAAATGGTGCTAGGATGTTCCTTAGAGGCTTCTTCTTCTTGTAGGTGGTGGGGCTCTTCTTCGTCTTGTTGTTCGGATCGAGCTTTTGTGGGTGTGAGAGTTTGCTTTTTCTCTTTTTTTTCATCTCCTCATCAAAGGCATGCGCAAGCAAATACACATGATTTTCATTGAAGATATGCTTTCCTTTCATTGATCTATCATGTTTAATGGCATGGATGGCCCTCATGCTCATTGTTTGTCCATTTTAGTGAAATATGCTAGAATCTAGGGTGTTAAATGGATAGAATGAATGGTGCTGGTGGATTGGAGGTGGAAAACCATCTATGTGGAGGGGGCAAGACCCATTTTTATGCTGGGAATGGGAAGGAACTGAAAGGGGAATAAATCCCCTACTTTTACACAAAACAGAGGAATCCCTGAGCTGGGCAGAACCCAGGTCGGGGAGTGGAGCCAGGTTCTGCCTGGAATGGTTTTTTTTTTTTTTGTATAATACTTTACTTGGTGCACATGACTGACCATAGACCTTCCCGAGTCCATTGTGGAGGCTATTCCGTAGATCTTTTGGCGGGGCCGAGGTGTTCTGATGATCATTAGATGAACACTGGGCCTTACTGAATAGAAAAATGAATAAATACTATAAAATTCTTTAGTGGATAAAGAATGAGTGAATACCTCCTTTTGGAATTCTTTAGCATTTTTAGGCCCAAAATCCTCTCCTAAGCTCACTTGTGATGTTTCGTGAGTACGGGCTCTCTATGCGCATAGTTCCTTTATTGAAATGAGACCTAAACCCAGATTTGGAGACTTAGTGTTGGTACCGTTGGTTTACCCTTTGGAGGACTCATTATTGGACCATTGAGTAAGGGGTGTTGTGAGCAAACGTACCCCTCACAGATTGTATGGTTTGTGTACATTGTACATGCTATTCGTGCCCCAAGTGGGTGAGGACTTGATGCATCTATTGATTTTCTAGGCTTTGGAAAATAGAATGGGTGGGTTGGTCTCACTTCACCCGTGGTTCGAGTAGCGTTGTGGGGTACACGAATTGTTATTGACCTAGGAGTTGGGCTTATAATTACTCCTTGGACTGTGGGTTTGCATCGTGTTGCATTGTATGTGTTCTTTAGGGATTCTTTAGGGATTGTACTCTATTGCATTTATTAGACCTTGTTGTGGCTTGGAAATGTTTGGTATTATACGAAGAGGACTACTCGATTATCTATGTGGGCTTCGAACGTGAATCGAATTTTGAATGTGGAGTAGTTTCCTCTATTTTTTGGGCCTGTGTTTATAAATTAGCCAACCCTTCACTTTGACTTAGGATTTTTTGGGTTGAGCATCGCTAAGCAGTTCGAGTCTTGCACAGGAGGGGTTGACGGGTTTCTCATCATAAAAAAAAAAAAAAACATATAGTTTTGTATGCTTTGCTTTTTTATTATATTTTATAGGGTTATGATATGGGTGTGGATGCATATTTTTTTCATGAATTTCTTTCTCTATGTATGGATTTACGGTGAGGAGGAAGATTTTTAAAGTGGTTGAAAAATTTTTTTTGTTAAAGTTTGATTTCTTTTAAATTGATTGGAAAAAAAAGTAGATCTTTTAACCGTTTCAAAAAAAATTGATTTTCCCTCTTTTTTTTCAAATTTTTTTGGGAAGTGGGTTATAATTCATTAAATATGGGGACATAGGTGTGGCCGATGAGGCATGTTTCCTACCTTAAATAACTTTTTCTTGGGGCTTTGCATTTACCCTATTAGCTTTATGATTTGGTTCTCCATCTAAACATAACAGTGCAACGTGGAATGACTAATAAGCTTTTGTGCTTCTCTCCTTTTTCTCTGAACTTTTTTATTTTATTTTGTTACCTTTTCTATCTTATCACAATGCAAATCATTTACAAACATGATCGCTTATGACTGATAAGCTTGTTTGTTCCCCTTATTATGACTCAAATCATCTATTTGGATTTGCAGGAGATGGGTATAGTATAAAAGCCATTATATGTGCATTTATTTATTGAGCTGAAGATAGGTGTTTTTCATTTTAATTTTCTGATTGAAAGAAAGGGAAGATAATGTAGCATAACTGGATCTCTCTCTCTCTCTCTATCTCTCTCTCTCTCTCATCAATTGCTATTTTTTATATGCATTTTTTTAAACGTTATGTGTTTATACTTCTTTTACAACCCTTAACCATGTTAATTGTTATTTCTTTTTTTCCTCTTTCCTTTTCTTCATTATTTTTGTTTGTCAAATCCTGATATTAACTAATGCTGACCATCCTTATGCAGGTGGTTTTTGCTTGTTTAAGTTTTTTAAAAATAAATTTATAGAAAATTTTAATAGAAATATAGAAGATCACACACCTTAGAAAATTCATTGATTAAATTTTACAAGAGGAGAAAAACATTGAAATTTGGGTGCACAGGACTCAATGTATAGTTATTATTATCATTATTATCACTCAATTTGATGACCCTCAGAATTTCAAAGTGGATGTCATCTATGACAATTGTAACTCTAATAATAACCTTCTACCAAAAGAAGAAAAAAAAAACTTATAATAACCATACTAAAAAAATGTTAAAATAATGGAACAAAAATTCATCAGTTGAACTTGAAAGCTATAACTTTTGTCCTCTTGCTGTGTTTTTAACTGCCTTTTACTAAATTGTACTCTTTTATCATCATGATTGGTTAGTGCATCTGCCCGTTCTATTGAGCTTAGTTCTTGATTTATTGTTTGATAAAGTGATATGTAGTTGTAGTTTATATTATAAAATAAGATATCATTTCCATTATGATCGTAACTAAACTATAATGGGTCTCAAACAAATTCGTCATTTTGTTGAGTAATATTATAATAATTTATTGGTGGTGTGAAAATAGTTTCTTATTTATTATCTTAAATTATTTTCATAGTTGTGGGGCCCACATTAGATCTGTAGAAGATGTTCCTTTGGGTGGGTTTTGATACTAGCTTTCTTATTATTATTTTGTTGTGATAATTCATGAATGTTTATGTAACAACCCGCCCCGCACCATCGAGGTATTATCCGCTTTGGACTTCCCAGGAGGTCACCCATCCTGAAATTGCTCTGACTCGAGCACGCTTAACTTTATAGTTTTTTATGGAGGCCTCATAAGCAATGTGGGACTTCGTTCCTCCTCCTTCGTTCCCCCCCCCTCCCCCCCCAATTTGTGGAGGGCAGGATTCGAGAGGGAAGCAGGATTCGAGTGGTCCCCAAGGGGTCCGGCCTAACGGCCTCACCCTCCACCACTTAGAGGAGAGCCATGCTTTGATACCATCTGTAACAACCCGCCCCGCACCATCGAGGTATTGTCCGCTTTGGACTTCCCAGGAGGTCACCCATCCTGAAATTGCTCTGACTCGAGCACGCTTAACTTTATAGTTTTTTATGGAAGTCCTCACGGTTTTGTCCTCAAAAGGCGCCTCGACAGTTTATGACGGATTATTACTTATATTTTTTCATTCACTTGTACTTTTTGGGACTGGGTCGTTACAGTTTACTTCTTCATGAATCATATGGCATGCATAGCTTTTTATGGGGAACTAAATTGAATATTACAGTTGTGGTCAGAATGAGGCAAGTTAAATTGTGAAAATGTCAATTCTAATAATCATGTTATAGATTTAGATAATTAATTTTAATTAAGGTTCAAATAATTAATTCCTACTTATACTAATTTTGTCTTTTCATCCATAGCCAAAACTTTTTATTGACTAATTAATTAGGAGTGCTGCTCTCCGCTAACTTGGTTTACTCATGGATGTACATGTATAAAGAGTGGGCTTTTTAAACCTGTTTCTGATATGATTTTTATCTTGGGTTTTATTGATAAGGGTATCTATGAATTAGATTATTTATTTCCATATTTTACTTATAGGGTAGTTTTTCTAACCTTTATTTAATTGTACTCTTTATTCCTTATGAGTTAGAATATTGATCGATAGACAATTATGTTTTTATTTTTGTTGTCTATAAAATTTCAAGCGTTCCAATCTTTTGGTGATTAGCTGGACTTGACCATCAATTCATGCATTTTTTTTCAGGGTTGGAAGTGAAAGTTAGATAAGACAATACATGGGTTCGGCGCACTCCATAGAACAACCCGTACGATTTACAACCGTAAATCTCACCCCAGAGAGCTAATCACAGTTCATAGAGGCTCTGCGAGGTCATTTGGCAAGCGGAGAAGTGCGGCATGGATTCCGAGTGATGCGTGATCCATCAACAGTCCCTCCTTCCTAGCGGTTTGCTTTTGTGGAACTCTCAAATTGGGCATCGGACACGGTCACTTTGGCAGTAGATGTCACCAATGCTTATGTGGTAGCTTATCGGACTGGAAATCGGTCCTTCTTCTTACAGGAAGATAATCCTGACCCTACAATTCCTAGTCCTTTCCCAGGTATAGACCGAAATCCGCCTCCATTTTCGGGCAACTATGTAAGTCTTGAAAGAATCGCTGATCAGCGTAGAGAGGTCATCGAGCTAGGAATGGAGCCACTTGAAAATGCCATCTGAGCGCTCAGGATCAGCAACACTGATGGCCACGGGCCCATTGCTTGTTCCCTTACAGTTGTCATACAGTTGGTTGCAGAGGCAGTGCGATTCACATATATCGAGCGCCGAGTGTGCACAAGTATTGAGAGTCGAGAGGAAACAAATAGGAGGTTCTGCCCGGATATTGGCATGCTCAGCCTCGAGAACAATTGGGGAGCCCTCTCCGCCGCTGTGCAGCAATCCAACCAAGAAGGAGTCTTTGTAAATCCAATTGTATTATATAATAGATGCAATGATCCAGTGTATGTGCGCACCACCCGAGATAAAGAACTTAGGGTCCTTGCGATCATGATGTTCATCCGCAGATCAACATCATCAGATGGAGAATCTTCTAATCAGAACAGGCATCATCCTCATGACGAGTTGTAACGCTGGGTATTCATGAATGACGGCACTGTTTTGAACTTGGACAATGGATTGGTGATGGATGTGAAACAATAATCCAATCCAAGCCTTGTGTAGATAATCATCTGGCTATTCACTGGAAACGCTAATCAGCTGTTGCTTCCTGTGTTTTAAGTACCTCTATTCCAGCTTGCAGTGTTTGTAGAATAGAGCTACTACGTAGGCTTAAATGAAAGGCACCAAATCCGTTGTTGCCCACCGACGAGCGTGCAACATTCCTTGGATCAAATGCCCCCTCTTGTTGAAAGTACTTCAGAAGAAAATCGGTGAGGTCTTAGGCCACTTATACTTGCCTATTTATGTAATGGCTGTTGTGATTTTGAACATCACCTGTTGTGCACACACATGAATTACAAGATCAACAAGCAAACCACCACACAAGAAGACAAGTGAGATTTACGTGGTTCACCCAAACAGGGCTACGTCCACGGGCACAGAGACGATCATCTTCACTATCATAAGTAAAGTATACAGAGACTCTCATTCTCTTACATCGTCTCACCTACGTGGTGTGGGAACACCACGGGTAAGAGAGCTCTCACATCTCTTCAGTTACGCAATATCTAGGGTTACAGACTACACACATATATAGTCTCTGCTTTTTTGGCCACCAAGAAAGCCCTGGTACAATTACCAAAATACCCTTGACCTTAAGTCAGTCCCTTGTTAACCCAATGGACTCATCCGGCTAAATCGGAATGCAAGACATATACCCAACAATCTCCATCTTGGCTTGGATTCCGTCTAACTAGAGCTATCAGGAGATAAAACCAACAATGTCTTCACGTACCTTGCTGAATGGTACGTTATTGCACCAACGATGCAGTCTTCTTCAACATTTTGACATGTTGAACCAGCACATGAACTTTGATTAAAGTTCATCTTCTCATCAAACTCTACCTTGAACTTAAAGCTCGAATCTATTGACGAAACTGAGTGATATTGATGAATCACTCACCATCCTGCCCCATGTTCAACATCACTGTAAAGATCAAACTAGCTCAAGCATGCAAGCAAAACAGATTGGGGAATACAAGTCTAGATGACTTCACAATTGCAAAAACATCTGCCTCCGAGTGGTCAAAAAACTCTATTTGACCAGGCCTTCGATCAATCAAACACATGTTTGACAACTGCTGATGCATCAGCTCCTCCTTGTTGCTTTTCCGGCTTTGGCAAAATGAACAACATCACATGCGATCCAGAAAGCATGCGAACCCCAAACGAACAACTTTGTCTGAATCAGCAAACCCTTTGTAACTAGGCCAGCGACTCCTACTATTGGGTTTGCAACAACAACCAGGTCGAGTAGACCCGATTCTAACCTGAATCCACATCTGTTCAGATCTCCTCCAGATTTCTGCATCAAGTTATAGATCTTGTCAACACAAGTACGCTGGAAGAAATGGATCTGAAATTCAAGTTTGGATGGCTCCGATATCGCAGAAACAAGTTTCTACGCTCTTAATTGGTCAAACTCTTCGTTGACAGTCAAACAGCCAATCACCCTCTTCCACTGCGTAGATCTGCTTGAAACGCGTCCGTAGGCGCAAACGGATCTCCGATCGGACATCGGACGATCAAGATATCGCAGAAACAATTTTAGCCGTTGATCCTGGTCAAATCTGCTTGTTGGCCGATGCTGACGTCATTGATGACGTCACTTCCTGTTCTGCTGGGCTTTTGAAGCGGATCCGATTGGGTTCACTTGACCCGCAACTGAACTAAACTCTTCTCGCTGGGCTCTTATGTGCACACGGGTCAGGTCTGACCCGAACCCGAACTGGCTGATCTACTGGATTAAACTGCTGGCATGGGCTTCTAATACACAGACCAAGTCGACCCGACCCGACCTAGCCTGAACCTGCAGCTAGTCGGCTGGGCTTGCACTGCTAACAGGTCAGGTTGATTGCTACCCGACCCGACCCCGAACTAAAATCTGCTCCACTGCACTGGGCCGGACTATGCAAACACGGGTCAAGTCAAACCCGACCCGAACCTGACTTGGAACGTACCTGTTGGCCTTATGCTCCTCGACGGGTCAGGTCAAACTGACCCAACTTGAAACCCAAAACCCTGTGAGGTTGTTTTCAAACTCTGTTACGTCTCTGTTCTGCAAAAAGGAAGCGACAGCGACCTGCTTCTTCGTCCTCGGCAACGGCAGCGAGGAACCGGCAACAGCGACGGCTGGTGGCCACGGCGACGACGACGACTGGAAGTCCGGCGAAGGCGACGGAGACGGCAAGAATCCCGGCAAACGTTTCGGTGATTTTTTTTTTCTTCGTAGATGATTTTCGTCTTTGGTCTTCTTCCTCACAGAAATTCCGGCAGCCCTATTTTCTTCTCTAATGACGATCTGTAGCCAAAACCCAACCAAAGAAGAGAACCCTCTTCTCTGTCTTCTTCAAGTTCCGATTTCTCTGTTACTGCAAACAGAGATCTGATTTGCTCTTGTGGGAGCGGCGAGTACAGCGGTCTGTGAGCGGCATTCTTCTCAAGATCAGGAAAACCAGGAAATCGAACCAGCCGCGATTGACACTGAGATCTGAAAACATGTGAATCCTTTTTCCTCCGATCCCAGTGAGACCGGAGAACCCAATCTCGTCTTCTTCTTCGATGGTGGCCCAACCAGAGATCACGAAACTGATCTCTCTTTTCTCTGTTTCGAAAACAGAGATCTGAACCCTTCGACAAGGATTCAATCAGTCGATCTTCATGCGCACAACTACCAAGCCACTGAGCGATCTCCACCTCGCTCAGAAACCCGAGGAACACCAACCTCGGTTCTGATACCACTTGTTGTGATTTTGAACATCACCCGTTGTGCACACACATGAATTACAAGATCAACAATCAACCAGCCACACACAAGAAAAGACACGAGATTTACGTGGTTCATCTAAACATGGCTACGTCCACGGGCACAGAGACGATCATCTTCACTATCACAAGTAAAGTATACAGAGACTCTCGTTCTCTCACATCATCTCACCTACGTGGTGTGGGAATACTACGAGTAAGAGAGCTCTCACCTCTCTTCAGCTGCGCAAGATCTAGGGTTACAGACTACACATATATATATATAGTGCCCCGGTACAATTACCAAAATACCTTTGACCTTAAGCCAGTTCTTGGCTAACCCAGTGGACTCATCCGGCTAAACCGGAATACAAGACATATACCCAACAATGGCCTACCTGGCTGTTTGAATATAAAGTTGTTTGAGATATACTTGCTTGCAACCAGATTTTTATTTCTTACATACGTTTGTTCCCTATTTGTTTCGACTAACCATTGTCACTATGCAGGAGAAAATTTTATTTGAAAAGATATTTTATTGATTGCTAAAAGAAAAATCAATTGTCTATTAATAAATTGGGGAGGAAAGCAACGTTTCTGCAAGGGAGAGACTGAGTGAGACCTTGTATGCACAAGAGGCTCAAGTGGGACTGGGCTTGATGCAAACCTCGCTATAGGAGCTTATGCAAATTCCTAGTAGAAAACTTTCCATGATATAAAATAAAAATCTCCAAACTGAAAGCTTTCAAGAAAATTTCCTCGATCAAAAATTTGCCCAAACAATGCTAAGTGTCAGATTATATATTGAATTTTTTTAAATATACCCTGCTAACGTTTCTAATATTTATAAATAGGTTTCTTTGAGTTTCAGTATTTGTAAATAGGCTCTTCCTTTGACATTTTAATGCCTCTCATTTCTCAAAACATGTGGATTTGATAGTTATGAACAACCACCATGAAAATTTTGCTCAATTTTTTATATAAAAATGGCACTTTAACCTTTGTAACCATTTTTGTATATACCTCTTCTAAGGTTTCTAATATTTATTAATAGGCCCACTATATCGACTGAATAATAGATTCGTTAAATTGCCTCAATGTTATAAACATCACCTACTCCTTTCTTGTTTGTATCTATTTTGAGTGATGTCTTTAATCTACTCTCTATTAGTAGCAAGAGCGTAACCCATGTATTGAATTAATTATATTTAGGATCATTTTAACAAGCAAGTGATTGAATAAGATTTCATTTAATCTAATATATCCACTAAAAATCATATATTCATCTAATAAGGTGGCTCAAGAGTAGGGTCCCTTAAAACACTTCTTTTTTTTCAAATCATTGTCTTCCTTATTAATATACTTTGTTCCTATTAGAAAAAAAATGTTTTTTAAACTCCTCTTTCAAATGTTTGAAATTAAAGATAGTTGATACAAGAATAGATTATAAAGACATTATGAGAACCATTATATAGAGAGATGGCCAACACAAACTCCTAAAATTTACGAGGCACACCTTCTCAACCCATAAAACCATTATGGAGAGAGAGAGAAGAGAGAGAAATCCAAACCCATTTCTATTCTCCCTTCTCATGAAAATGGTTCCAAAAGACAAAAAAAAAAAAAAAAAGACAAAAAGGCATTAAGATTCTAGAAAAAAAAACTAACAATGTGAAGAAAGGAAAAAAAAACTAAAAAAAAATTTATCTTAATGTTAAATGAGAAAATGTCTCTAACCACCTACCATAAAAAACTTCATTGGGTTAGTTGAAAAAAAAGATAATGTGAAAAAGGTAATCAAAATTTGTATGAAAGAGAAGTGTTTTTATAGTGATAAATTAATAATATGAGCAAAACTATCAAAGGCCGTAACAACTTAATAAACTCTTCTCTTTATTGTCTAATTCACTAAATTAGGGTTACGGAAGGTATAAAAATATCAAAGTAGATACAAATGTTGAAACCACAGGGGCTTAGTTACAAATATTAAAAACCTTAGGAAGTATATATAAAAAACTTATATTTTCCACTGCTATGCTATTTATTTTAGCAGTGGTTTTATTTTTCTGTCGCTATTTCTATTTTTAGTGGTAGTTTATTTTTTCTACCACTAAAATGGTTTTTATTAAAAAAATTTGTCGCCGAAAATGGTAGAAACGGTTGATAGGGTTAAAATGTGTTCATTTCCCTCATAAAGATGAGAGGGTGAGTAGACGAGATTTTGTGTAATTTTTTTATTCAAAATAATGTCAAAAGTAGTTAAATAGATCGGCGACCCCAGTCACATTTGTCATGCACGGGTTAATGTGCTAGTTAAACATTAAAGAAGTTTTGAATTGATTTATAGTATATAATATGATGTCTTAATAGGGCACACTCGTGAAAATTTATGTCAATCAAAATAAGTGCCCTACCTTCTCTAAACACGCCTTCAACAAATTTTACTCCGTTAGGAGATCTACTTTTATATTAATGGCATATATATATGTGAATAAAAATTTGAGAGAAATCCAAGTTATATATATATATATATATATAGTTGTCAATCCGACTATAGGCGCCCAAGGACAGAAATTGGATTTTTTAGCTGCACATATACAGTTATTAAATGGACGGTAAAAAAATTCATTATTTGACCTTTCAATTAATATTTTTATTATATGGAAGACAATATTTGAGGAATTTAATTTCCTTCGGAACGCTCTGAAATCCTACATGGGATAGGCCAGTGATTCTAATCATGTGAAATGACGGCAAGCATAGCTTAAATTATAGTGAAATCTTCCACAAAGCTAATATGAAGCGTGGTGGCTTTTTTTAGTAGTGTGCATTTTAAATATGTGTTAATTGATGGATCTATGAATGATAACGATGGATCTTGATTAAATACATTGATCCATTCATTCATCTATCCATTTTGTTGGCAGTCGATTGTACCTTGGTTACGTAGATCTATCCATTTTTTCGGTTGCCGATAAATCATTGTTCAATTTGATGGGCGATGAGATTATAATTCGTATTAAGCCCATT
The DNA here is from genome assembly GCA_037013555.1 of Sextonia rubra. Lineage (NCBI taxonomy): Eukaryota > Viridiplantae > Streptophyta > Magnoliopsida > Laurales > Lauraceae > Sextonia > Sextonia rubra. Next base: position 4,258,275 of record JASUAD010000027.1, read on the forward strand.
CAATTAATTGTAAACCCTGCCAAGACCATAACCCGTTAATTATTGACTAGTTCCATCATTAACTAAGCCTTGAACCTAATGATTAAACCCTTTTATGACCCAATCAAGGTCACTCGAATCAACCTATACTTCTACTCATTACGCTGCAAAAAGGTCACCCCATCCTTTTGGATAGGGGTGTACAAAAAATCTGTCGATCCGTCAAACCGATCAAATCCAATTGATCCGCGGTTTTTTAACCGATCCGATAGTTAATGAATTAGTGACGGATTGGAAAAATCCTAATCCGTTAGTAATGGATTAGTGATGGATTTTACCCTTAATCCGTGGATTTAAACCGATCCAATCCGTTGAAAGAGAAAACATATGTATTTTTTTATTTATATATAAAAAATATTAAAAGACAATAATTTCTTTCAAAAGGTTTAAGTGTTTTGTGTGGTACCCATTGCAAAATATCTTCTAGAAAATTTAAGTGTTTTGTGTGTTTTATTTCATTCTTCTATTAAAATTTTCCTGGTGAGTTTCTGTTATGATCCCTTAAAGATCTTATGGAACTGGTAATACAATTCTCTTTGAATTAGAAGAGTGGGATTTAGTTCAAAAACTGATTTGATATATGTTAGCAAGTCATTTATTCTTTTAAAGTACTCAAAATTTGGGGTTTTTGTTTAAAAATTTTATTTAGGGTATCTATTTGTATATCAATTTATTATTATTTGTATTTTTATTATATATCTGGTGATGTGGCAGTTATTTTATACCATAATCACATTGTTTATCTTATACCATAATCACCTTGTGGGAGCCCATAGGATAGTTGAATATGTCCTTTTTGAACCTTTTCAAATTTGATCATTTCAAGACATTTCATAAAATGAACATATCCAATGTGTTGATCTTAACAATGATTTCATCTAATAATTTAGGAATAGTTACGTAGGAAGGATAGAGATGGGCCACCTATGATCAAGCTTTACCAACATGCCACCTACAACTTTCACTTCTATTTTTGTTTTATTTTATTGCAAAAAAATTCCTATCATGAGCTTCATCAACGGATTAAACGGTTTTAACCGATCCGAACTGTTGATCCACGGTTCGGTTTGGATCAGTTTTAAAAGGCAACGGATCGATAACGGATTATAAAATCGTCAATCCGTAGGTAACGGTTTGGTGATGGATTTGATTCAATTCGATCCAATTCAAACCGTGTACACCCCTACTTTTGGATATGTAGGTAACAATTTTAAGAGAATAATCCAGGCATGTCTAAGCTAGTCCCTTCCTCATAATAATGAGATACATTAGTGAGAGAGGTCTTTAGAAAACGCTAGAGGGTGGGTTAACTGAGCACGCCTAATCGAGAGTTATTATTATTATTATTATTTTAAGAGACCTTATAATAGTGCTCACTTTTTGAGTAAGAAAGAAAATATAAGGGGAAGAAAACAAAACAACCGTGATAATGTTTACCTTCAACTAGAGGCCACCTACTCGTCTGCTTGAACAGCCACCAGCCACAGCTTCCAAGTGCATTATTGACTAGTTCCAACGCTAACTAAGACTTCAACCTGAGAGCCCCACTCAATTTGACGTCTCAACCATCGACTCAATTTTACCCAACAATCAGTCCACTATAGAAAAAGAAAAATGTGTCAATTGAAATAAAACACTAGTAGTGAGCCACTCATTTAAATAAATATATGATTTTTTTAGTGAGAATAATAAGAATAACAATTAATTATGGATATCAAATAGATTAAAGACATCAATTATAATATATGAAGCCAGTTGATTTCAATTGTCACTTTTAAATTTAATTTTGACTGTCCTACATGCAATTTTGATGTGCTCTTAATAATAGTCATTGAGTGATTTTCACCATTGTCCCTCATTATTCAAACCATTTCCGCAACTCGTGCTCTACTCCTTCCTAACGTTTGTACTCAACCCTTCTGTTTCTTTCACTAATACTCCTTTTATGGCTTATTAGTACTCCTTCATTACCTATTAATACTCCTTTTATATTCATCACCTCTCATTAATACTCCTTTTATCCTTAATGCCTTTCATTAATAGTCCCTTTAAGTTTTAATAAATTTTCATCTCCTTTTAAGTTTTAAGAAATTATTCTTTGATACTTATGCACCGTGTATATATACAAAAGAAATGTCTATTCCTTTTCATCAACTCCTTAGTTATTTGTCAATGTTCCTTATGTTGGGACTGATGGAGATAATCAAAAAATTATTTTATAGTAAGAAAGATATTTGTCATGCATGTGACTTTTTTTTTCTACTTTTATTTATTTATTTTAAGAAATAGACTGAAATATCTCTTACTTATATTTGATTTGCCGTAATTCTTGCTTTTTTTAGTTAATTGGTTGGATGACATTTATTTTGAACGCTTTGGATCTCAGCAAGTCAGCCTCATTGTGGGGTCCTGCTCCTTCAACTCGGGATTTCACTAGACTTACACTAATGACCGTGACTCCAATATTTTTAGGAAGATTCTTTCATTTCCAATGGGACCCAAGTGAGCTGGGTTGATAAGTCGAGTCAACAATGCAGCCACTCTTGATGTGGATGTTTTTCGTCCTAGGCTCGTACTGATGACAGTAACTTCGATATTTCTGGGAAGATTCTTACATGTTAGCATTCCAATAAAACCCAAGTGAACTTGGTTTCAGCAATGCAACCACTCTTGATGTGGATGTATCAAGTTGTCCTAAACTTGCACTAGTGGCAATAACTCCAATATTTCTAAGAAGATTCTTACAAGTTAGCATTCCAACTCATGTGAGCTTGGTTGATAAGTCAAGCCAATAATGCAACCATTGTTGATATGAATGTATCAAGTTTCACAACTAAATTGAAAAATTGAAACTCAATTTTGATGTTAATTTTAAATTAATTTTAACTTGTGAGAGAGACTTTAGAGATTTTGAGAAAAAGCTTTGATTTTATTCATCCATATAACAAGGTCAATCTAAAATGAGTTTCCTTTAAAGAGCTCAATCTTCTATGGTCTCTAATCAACCAATCTGCATTTAGATTTTCTTATTTAAAGATGTTCATGGATCTGGACCCAAGCCAATTGAGATAAGTGCAAAGTATATGTAAAAAGAGACATGTTAACTTGGGCTAAGCATGGACTTAATATGCTTCAAGCGGGTTGGGCCTGGGCTGGCGAGGTATCGTCCAATTTAGGCCTGGGTTAGGTGTAACACTCCGACCCAGCTTGACCTCGTTTAGTGGCTAGTTAATCTCGTTTTCGTGGTTAATCGTGTTTTGTTTGTGTTTTATTTTCGTTACGGGTCATGGATAGGTAGTTGGGTTGAGTTTGACCTGGATTAAGTAGACCAAGCCCTTTTTCGTAATTTTAGCTTTTCTTAGACATGGTCATTTTTGCATCATCTTGATGTCAACACGTGTCTTTCGTTGAGCTCGTTAACTTTCGTAACTACGTCATTTGCAACCGAGGTCGTGTGATTCGATTGGACCTGGATTTGACTCAAACTGAAAATAGACTTATGACTTGGCCCTTATTGTAATTTGGACAACCCATTACTTATATAAGCTCACAACCATCGACCAAAACACATGTTCTCTCTCTCATTTTCAATTTTTCCTCACTGCACGTGGAGTCTCTTCTTCTTCACTTGAATTTCTCTCCTCCATCGATCAAGAGGAATTGGGTCTTGCATGTGAGGTGAGTGGAAGTCTTCCATTCTCTCATCTCCATTCTCTATCTCTTCTCCTTCTTGTTTCTCATGGCATGGTGTGTCTGTGTTTGAAATTTCTCTCCATCCCTCATGCATGCATGTGGTTTTGATTGTGTTAGGTTGTGTTTGGGCTTGAGGACAGCAAGTGTGTCATTGATTTCCAAATTGAGGCAAGTATAACCATACCTTGGAGAACCCATGTTGGTATGCTTTTGATTTTGGTTAATTTACTTGAATTTGTAGGGGACAATGTGTTTACAGCCCATTTGGTTCATATGCTATTCTTTTCTATTGAAAAATTGCACTTCTGATGAGTTCCCAGATTTTCTGTACATGTTTCAGATTATTGACTTCGTACAGTTACGGCTAAGCCGTATGCCTCTTACGGCTCAAAGTCCAGAGAGGAGAAAAACCCAGTTTTCCTCTACGGCTAGGGCACGGCTCAGCCGTGGATTGCCCTACGGCTAAGCTGAAGCTCAGCCGTGGCCCAGCCGTAGATCAATACAGGGTGCAATTTCTGGAATAACTGAGAGTCAGCAATTGACAGACCTTCTACGGCCCAGCCACGGCGAAGCCGTAGACCACACACGGCTAAGCCGTAGCACACACACGGCTAAGCCGTATCCACACTAAACTAATAAAAGAAAAACAAGGATAGGTGTAATGGAAAGACCGATATGGCCTTCATGATAGAATGTAGAACACCTAGACCTGCCCAACGGAATGTGATACAACACGTGAATGATCTCGAGGGCTGCGAATCATTCATGTTCATTATCCGAATGTTAAGCACCTCCCCATGGGTGTTGGTTTAAGGGACTTCGTGCACCGCCCGATTCCATGCAACACTAGACAACGGTGCATCGAATAACTTAAAACTACATCATCATGCAAGGTTAGAAACACCGGATAATTAGATTAAAATTGGTTTGTAACTTATGATGATTCGATTTCGCATGATTTGTTGCATAACATATTGCATTCGAGTATTGACCTCTACACTCTGATATGATTACGTGTATTCAGTTACTTTACTTTCACATTGTGATTACTTACCTTGAGTATGCATGTATGATATGTTCACTTACAGATATGTACGTATGATATGTTGTCACGATCTACTCAGGGTTTCCATGATTGACTCTGTATGGTCAGGCTCTACTTAGCCTCAGCCTTAGGATCCCGACGGGGTGAATTTGGTATAGTTATATGGACCTGCTGCAGTATGGATATGTCTTGGGGAACCGGACCCCAGGAAACCGAGACCCATTGTACCCTGGCCCGGACAATGGTGTTCTTTGCATGTTATAAGATCCCTCTTTTGGGAGCATATGGTAATGTAGTAGCCACTAGTCATGTACATAGTATGTATTCATTGATTCACATAGCATATTCCTTTCTTGCATGACAGCCTAGTATACGAAAATGTCTTCTTTAATCACATGATGTTCTTATTCTGTTAGACACAGCGTGTGTTAACTTGCTATGGTTTATACTTTGCTGAATCGTCGTATTCACAGTTGTTTTTGGTGTTGCAGGCCCAGATCCCCCTGCCGAACCCTCGCCGGTCGGCCAGGCTCCAGATGAGACCCCCGGGGCCCCATCAGGCCTAGAGGAGTGGATGTGATCACTCCACGGGAGAGCGCTCTTGGCATGCATCATTGGAGTCTTGTTTTGTGGATTTTCAGACTTGCATTTGGCATGACATGTCATTATTGTATACATTCTTTTGTTCTTTTTATAAGACTTTCATATGTAATTATGTCAGTTCGTCCTTTGTATCTTCTTCCTGCACTGTTAGTTTATGTTTCTGATATTTACAGCTTCCGCGTACTTGCTTGGCACGTGTGAATGTTCCCTTGTGCGTGTGCATTTAGACTCGGTCTACGTGTGCATGCACGGGAGTACGTGTGTCATTAGGTTTGGCTTTTGCTAACCCCCGAACCCTGGGCTCGGGTTGTGACATACGTATTGTATGGTATCAGAGCATTCCTTGCTCATTCCTTGTTCTAGATGATAAGCATGTAGGCATGTAGGACCGTGGTGAGGATACGATTATTTCGTTGTGATCTTTCTAGATTTTGGGGCTTGTTGGGCGCTATTGTTTCGTGTTTGTGTCTGACTCTTTCCATTTTACAGGATGGCATCAGGTTCGGGATCTCAGCAGAACGCCGGAAATAACGAGAGCGGATCCGCACCGTCACCACAGACACAAAACACAGACGAACGCATCCTTATGCTATTCCAGTCCCTTCAGGCACAATCGCAATCAATGCAGAACTTGCAAGCCCAAGTTACCACCATGTTAGACCGACAAAGCCAAGTCCCAGCTCAGTCACGTATAGACCAGCAGGTGGTCTTACAGCCTCGAGAGAATGACCTGAATGCCCTCTACGGTAAATTTCGCAAGCGAGGAGCTATTGAGTTCTATGGGACAGAAGAGCCATTGAAGGCAGAATAGTGGTTGGAACAGACGGAGGATGTCTTTGAGACCGTCGTGTGCACGAACCGACAGAAGGTCGGGCTAGCAACTTCCATGTTGAGAGACGTCGCAAAAACTTGGTGGAAGAGCGTGAAAGACTCATACAGAGACATTCCTAGTGCTACGGTGTGGGAGATGTTCAAGCAGCAGTTCAGGAGAAAGTTCATCCCGGCTCATGTGTTTCGAGCCAATGAGGTTGAGTTCCTAGCTCTCCGTCAGCAGCAGATGACAGTAGCAGAATACGTGAACAAGTTTATGCAGTTGTCGCATTTTGCTCCGGACATGATCAGTACCGAAGAGAGGAAGGTGAACAGGTTTGTTGAAGGTTTGCATCCCCGGTACATGCACCACGTGACTGCGTTTCAGCGTCCGGCTACGTTCGACGATGCAGTGGACAGGGCCTATTCTGCCGAGGCCATCCACCAAGCTGCGAGAGCCGTTGAGCCCAAGCGACAGCCGCCTTTCAGTGCACGAGGACAAGTACAGAAGAAGACCAAAGGCCAGCAGAGTACTTCTAGTTCTACTGGAGTGACTTGTGGCTATTGTGGCAAGAACCACGCGACTGAAGCTTGTTGGAGGAAGGCCGGTGCTTGTTTTATTTGCGGTTCGAGGGAGCATATGATCGCCAATTGTCCTCGACATAGAGCCTCAGGTGCAGCCCCATCTGGTCCTACTTCCGGTGCAGTTCCTAGCAGACCAAGTGCACCTACAGCTCCGAGCAAGCCGCAGTCAGCTCGTCTAGGCTCGAGACAGCCTCGCCAGACAGCTCGTGCTTACGCTGCTACCCATGAGAGTGCCGAGGATCCACAGGTGGTTGAAGGTACTGTTTTGATTTCGCGCGTCGAGGCTTTAGCTTTGTTCGATTCGGGGTCTACACGGTCTTATGTAGCACCTCATTTTGCCGAGCGGTTACCTCAGCCGTCTAAGCCGTTGCCATATGTGCTGGTTGTATCCACCCCAGTTGGCAAGCGAGTGGAGTGTAGTATGTACTACCCCCATTGCGACGTGCAGATTGCAGGTCATCAGTTACCTGTTGATTTGATCCTGTTGTCGATGCTGGACTTCGACGTGATCCTTGGTATGGATTGGCTCGCTCGATATCGTGCCTGTGTTAACTGTTACAACAGGACGATCTTCTTCGATTTAGGCAAGGGCTTCCGTTTCGAGGGCAGTCAGCAGAGATGCCCCAGACGTGTGATTTCGGAGTGTAAGGCAGATCGCTTGATCCGCCGAGGGTGTGAAGGCTTCATTGCCTTTATCTCAGCGAAGAAGGAGACGAAGCAGCTAGGTGAGATCCAGGTGGTCTATGACTTCCCCGATGTCTTCCCAGACGATGTACCAGACTTACCCTCAGTTCGAGATGTGGAGTTCGCCATTGAGCTTATTCCCGGCACGGCACCGATCAGCAAGGCTCCGTATCGCATGGCCCCAGCAGAATTGTCTGAATTGAAGAAGCAATTGCAGGAGCTTTTGGATAAGGGTTTCATTCGTCCGAGCGTTTCACCTTGGGGAGCACCAATCTTGTTTGTCAAGAAGAAGGATGGTACTTTTCGGATGTGTATAGACTATCGACAGCTGAACAAAGTGACTATCAAGAACAAGTACCCCCTACCCAGGATTGATCAGCTGTTTGATCAACTTCAGGGTGCAGCATATTTTTCGAAGATTGATTTGAGGTCTGGATATCACCAGTTGAGAGTCAAAGAAGATGACATTCCTAAGACTGCCTTCAGGACTCGTTATGGACATTATGAATTCCTCGTGATGCCTTTTGGACTAACCAACGCACCTGCAGCTTTTATGGCATTGATGAATCAGATCTTTGCTCCTTTCTTGGACCAGTTCGTAGTTGTGTTTATTGATGATATACTGATCTATTCTAAGTCAGCAGAGGAGCATAGGGAGCATTTGAGAAAAGCCTTGTCGTTGTTGAGAGAACATCGATTGTTTGCTAAGTTGTCGAAGTGTGATTTTTGGCTTGAGCAGGTGGCATTTTTAGGTCATATCATTTCACGAGAGGGATTGGCAGTTGATCCATCTAAAGTGGAGGCAGTGGTGAATTGTCCTAGCCCCAAGACAGTGACAGAGGTTCGCAGTTTCCTTGGTCTAGCAGGTTACTATCGTCGATTTGTCCAGGACTTTGTTAAGATCTCTTCTCCTTTGACGAAGTTGACCAGGAAGAATGTACCATTTGATTGGACTGAGGAGTGTGAAGCCCGTTTCCGGATTTTGAAAGAGAAGTTGACTCGGTCCCAGTGTTAGCCTTGCCAGATGGTAGTGAAGGATTCGTGGTTTATTCAGATGCTTCTCGAGTTGGTCTAGGTTGTGTATTGATGCAGCACGGGAAGGTTATTGCGTATGGATCGAGACAGTTGCGAGAACATGAGAAGAATTACGCCACCCATGATTTGGAATTGGCAGCCATCGTGTTTACGTTGAAGCTGTGGAGACATTATCTGTATGGTGTGCAGTTTGAGGTTCGTTCTGACCACCACAGTTTACAGTACTTATTCACACAGCAGGAGCTAAACATGAGACAGCGGAGATGGCTTGAGCTTATTAAGGATTATGACTTCCCGATCAAATATCAGCCAGGCAAGGGGAATGTGGTGGCAGATGCGCTCAGCAGGAAAGCAGAGTCAGTGCAGTTATTGAGCAGTTTTCTCTTAGAGTTCCATGGTCTCCCTGTTGAAGTTAAAATAGTGGATGAGTGCGTGACTTTGGCTAGTACGCTAGTGTTTCAGCCTGAGATGATTCAGCAGATTAAAGACAGGCAGTTTGAAGATCTAACCTTGAAGCGCATTCGAGACCACGTTGGAGACAGACCCGATTTCAGACTCGAGGATGGTGTACTCTATTTTCGGAGTAGGTTGTGCGTGCCAGCAATTGATGATTTCAAGGAGAAACTGATGAGCGAAGCGCATTACGCTCGATACGCGATGCACCCAGGCAGCACAAAGATGTTTCGGAATCTCAAGGATCGCTTCTGGTGGAACAACATGAAGAGGGAAGTAGCAGGATTTGTTGCTCGCTGTTTGACATGCCAGAAGGTGAAGGCAGATCATCAGAGACCGCCAGGCTCGTTGCATCCTTTGCATATACCGCAGTGGAAGTGGGAACACATCACCATGGACTTCGTTTCCGGATTACCGCCGACGAGCAGGAAGAACAACGCCATTTGGGTGATTGTAGATCGATTGACGAAGTCAGCCCATTTTATTCCTTTTCGGAAGGGTATGACATTTTCAGAGATGGCAAGGAAGTTCGTGGATGAGATGTCAGGCTCCATGGTACCCCCGTGTCGATTGTATCCGATCGTGACAGCCGTTTTGTTTCATCTTTCTGGAGAGCATTCCAAGAGGCTTTGGGTACGAAGTTGAGTTTCAGTACGGCATACCACCCACAGACGGATGGGCAATCAGAGCGGACGATTCAGACTTTGGAGGATATGTTGCGAGCCAGCGTGTTGAGCTAGAGAAGGAATGGGATCTTCATCTATCGTTGTGCGAGTTTGCCTACAACAACAGTTTCCACGAGAGCATTGGGATGGCACCATATGAAGCATTGTACGGGAAGAAGTGCAGAAGCCCGGTATGTTGGGAAGAAGTTGGAACTCGAAGTTTTCACGGACCGACGATCATTGCCGAGACTACGGAGAAGGTACAGAAAGCCATTGAGAAATTGAAAGTTGCTCGGTCGAGACAGAAGAGTTATGCAGGCACCCGCAGACGACCCTTAGAGTTTCAGGTTGGCGAGTGGGTTTTTTTGAAGGTCTCACCGATGAAGGGTACGATCCGTTTCGGCCAGAAAGGCAAGTTAGCTCCACGCTATGTCGGACCGTTCGAGATCAAGAGTCGGATTGGTGATTTGTCCTATCGATTAGAGCTTCCCGAGATGTTTTCAGGAGTGCACAACGTTTTCCACGTTTCGATGCTTCGGAAATATGTTCATGATCCCTCCCATGTCATTCGTTATGACGAGGTTCAGATTCAGCCGAGTGCTGCATACGTGGAGCGACCGCTCCGTATCGTGGGAACCCGAGAGCAGATACTCCGCACCAGGACGATTCGATGGGTCAAAGTGCTTTGGGAGCATCACAGTCCCGATGAGGCTACTTGGGAGTTAGAAGAGCAGATGGCACGACAGTACCCCGATTTGTTTTCCCAGGTATGAGTGAGTTAGTGTGCATTCCGAGGACGGAATTGTCACAACCCGAGCCCAGGGTTCGGGGGTTAGCAAAAGCCAAACCTAATGACACACGTACTCCCGTGCCTGTACACGTAGACCGAGTCTAAATGCACACGCACAAGGGAACATTCACACGTGCCAAGCAAGTACGCGGAAGCTGTAAATATCAGAAACAAAAACTAACAATACAAGAAGAGGATACAACGAAAGAACTGACATAATTACATGTGAGAGTTTTACAAAAAGAACAAAATAACAGATACAATCTGACATGTCAATCCAAATACAAGTATGAGATCCACAAAACAAGACTCCAAAGATACATATGCCATGAACGCTCTCCCGTGGAGTGATCACATCCACTCCTCTAGGCCTGATGGGGCCCCGGGGGTCTCAACTGGAGCCTGGCCGACCTGCGGGGGTTCGGCAGGGGGATCTGGGCCTGCAACACCAAAAACATTCTTTCTCGTAACTCAACACGCTGGCTCGTAACATGTCTTCCAAAGTCTGAATCGTCCGCTCTGATTGCCCATCCGTCTGTGGGTGATATGCCGTGCTGAAGCTCAACTTCGTACCCAAAGCCTCCTGGAATGCTCTCCAAAAAGATGAAACAAAACGGCTGTCACGATCGGATACAATCGACACGGGGGTACCATGGAGCCTGACGATCTCATCCACGAACTTCCTCGCCATCTCTGAAAATGTCATACCCTTCCGAAAAGGAATGAAATGGGCTGACTTCGTCAATCGATCTACAATCACCCAAATGGCGTTATTCTTCCTGCTAGTCGGCGGCAAACCGGAAACGAAGTCCATGGTGATGTGTTCCCACTTCCACTGCGGTATATGCAAAGGATGCAACGAGCCTGGCGGTCTCTGATGATCTGCCTTCACCTTCTGGCATGTCAAACAGCGAGCAACAAATCCTGCTACTTCTCTCTTCATGTTGTTCCACCAGAAGCGATCCTTGAGATTCCGGAACATCTTCGTGCTGCCTGGATGCATCGCGTAGCGAGCGTAATGCGCTTCGTTCATCAGTTTCTCCTTGAACTCATCAACTGCTGGCACGCACAACCTACTCCGAAAATAGAGTATACCATCCTCTAGTCTGAAATCTGGTCTGTCTCCAATGTGGTCTCGAATGCGTTTCAAAGTTAGATCTTCAAATTGCCTGTCTTTAATCTGCTGAATCAACTCAGGCTGAAACACTAGCGTACTAGCCAAAGTCACGCACTCATCCACTAGTTTAACTTCAACAGGGAGACCATGGAACTCTAAGAGAAAACTGCTCAAAAGCTGCACTGACTCTGCTTTCCTACTGAGCGCATCTGCCACCACATTCCCCTTGCCTGGCTGATATTTGATCGGGAAGTCATAATCCTTAATAAGCTCAAGCCATCTCCGCTGTCTCATGTTCAGCTCCTGCTGTGTGAATAAATACTGTAAACTGTGGTGGTCAGAACGAACCTCAAACTGCACACCATATAGATAATGCCTCCACAACTTCAATGCAAACACGATGGCGGCCAACTCCAAATCATGGGTGGCGTAATTCTTCTCATGTTCTCGCAACTGCCTCGATACATAAGCAATAACCTTCCCATGCTGCATCAACACACAACCCAAACCAACTCGCGAAGCATCTGAATAAACCACGAATCCTTCACAACCATCTGGCAAGGCTAACACTGGGACCGTAGTCAACTTCTCTTTCAACATCCAAAAACGGGCTTCACACTCCTCAGTCCAATCAAATGGTACATTCTTCCTGGTCAACTTAGTCAAAGGAGAAGAGATCTTAGCAAAGTCCTGGACAAATCGACGATAGTAACCTGCTAGACCAAGGAAACTGCGAACCTCTGTCACTGTCTTGGGGCTAGGCCAATTCACTACTGCCTCCACTTTAGATGGATCAACTGCCAATCCCTCTCGTGAAATGATATGACCTAAAAATGCCACCTGCTCAAGCCAAAAATCACACTTCGATAACTTAGCAAACAATCGATGTTCTCTCAACAACGATAAGGCTTTTCTCAAATGCTCCCTATGCTCCTCTGCTGACTTAGAATAGATCAGTATGTCATCAATAAACACCACTACGAACTGGTCCAAGAAAGGAGCAAAAATCTGATTCATCAATGCCATAAAAGCTGCAGGTGCGTTGGTTAGTCCAAAAGGCATCACGAGGAATTCATAATGACCATAACGCGTCCTGAAGGCAGTCTTAGGAATATCATCTTCTTTGACTCTCAACTGGTGATATCCAGATCTCAAATCAATCTTCGAAAAATAGGCTGCACCCTGAAGTTGGTCAAACAACTCATCAATCCTGGGTAGGGGGTACTTGTTCTTGATAGTCACTTTGTTCAGCTGTCGGTAGTCTATGCACATCCGAAAAGTACCATCCTTCTTCTTGACAAACAAGACTGGTGCTCCCCAAGGTGAGACGCTCGGGCGAATAAAACCCTTATCCAAAAGCTCCTGCAATTGCTTCTTCAACTCTGACAACTCTGCTGGGGCCATGCGATATGGAGCCTGGCTGATCGGTGCCGTGCCGGGAACAAGCTCAATGGCGAACTCCACATCTCGAACCGGGGGTAAGTCTGGCACATCATCTGGAAAGATATCGGGGAAGTCACAGACCACCTGGATCTCACCTAGCTGCTTCGTCTCCTTCTTCGCTGAGATAAAGGCAATGAAGCCTTCACACCCTCGGCGGATCAAGCGATCTGCCTTACACGCCGAGATCACACGTCTGGGGCATTTCTGCTGACTGCCCTCGAAACGGAAGCCCTTGCCTAAATCGAAGAAGATCGTCCTGTTGTAACAGTTAACACAGGCACGATATCGAGCGAGCCAATCCATACCAAGGATCACGTCGAAGTCCAACATCGACAACAGGATCAAATCAACAGGTAACTGATGACCTGCAATCTGCACGTCGCAATGGGGGTAGTACAAACTACACTCCACTCGCTTGCCAACTGGGGTGGATACAACCAGCACATATGGCAACGGCTTAGACGGCTGATGTAACCGCTCGGCGAAACTAGGTGCTACATAAGACCGTGTAGACCCCGAATCGAACAACGCTAAAGCCTCGACGCGCGAAATCAAAACAGTACCTTCAACCACCTGTGGATCCTCGGCACTCTCATGGGTAGCAGCGTAAGCACGGGCTGTCTGGCGGGGCTGTCTCGAGCCTGGACGAGCTAACTGTGGCTTGCTCGGAGCTGAAGGTGCGCTGGGTCTGCTAGGAACTGCACCGGAGGTAGGACCAGATGGAGCTGCACCGGAAGCTCTATATCGAGGACAATTGGCGATCCTATGCTCCCTCGAACCACAAATAAAGCAAGCACCGGCCTTCCTCCAGCACGCATCAGTCGCGTGGTTCTTGCCACAATACTCACAAATCACCCCACTGGAACTAGAGGTACTCTGCTGGCTTTTGGTCTTCTTCTGTACTTGTCCTCGTGCACTGAAAGGCGGCTGTCGCTTGGGCTCAACGGCTCTCGCAGCTTGATGGATGGCCTCAGCAGAATAGGCCCTGTCCACTGCATCATCGAACGTAGCCGGACGCTGGAACGCTATCACGTGATGCATGAACCGGGGATGCAAACCTTCCACAAACCTGTTCACCTTCCTCTCTTCGGTACTGATCATGTCCGGGGCAAAAAGCGACAACTGCATAAACTTGTTCACGTATTCCGCTACTGTCATCTGCTGCTGGCGGAGAGCTAGGAACTCAACCTCCTTGGCTCGAAACACATGAGCCGGGATGAACTTTCTCCTGAACTGCTGCTTGAACATTTCCCACACCGTAGCACTAGGAATATCTCTGAAGGAGTCTTTCACGCTCTTCCACCAAGTCTTAGCGACGTCTCTCAGCATAGAAGTTGCCAGCCCGACCTTCTGTCGGTTCGTACACACGACAGTCTCAAACACATCCTCCGTCTGTTCCAACCATTGTTCTGCCTTCAATGGCTCTTCTGTCCCGTAGAACTCAATGGCTCCTCGCTTGCGAAATTTCCCATAGAGGGCATTCGGGTCACTCTCTCGAGGCTGCAAGATCACCTGCTGGTCTACATGCGACTGAACTGGGGCTTGGCTTTGTCGGTCTAACATGGTGGTCACTTGGGCTTGCAAGTTCTGCATTGCTTGTGATTGTGCCTGAAGGGACTGCAATAGCATGAGAATACGTTCATCTGTATTCGGTGTTTGCGGTGACGGTGCAGATCCGCTTTCATTATTGCCCGCATTCTGCTGAGAACCAGAACCTGATGCCATCCTGTAAACATGGAAAGAGTCAGACACAAACGCAAAACAATTGCGCCCAACAAACCCCAAAAGCTATAAAGATCACAAGAAAATCGTATCCTCACCACGATCCTACATGCCTACATGCTTATCATCTAGAGCAAAGAATGAGCAAGGAACTGCTTTGATACCATACAAGACGTATGTCACAACCCGAGCCCAGGGTTCGGGGGTTAGCAAAAGCCAAACCTAATGACACACGTACTCCCGTGCCTGTACACGTAGACCGAGTCTAAATGCACACGCACAAGGGAACATTCACACGTGCCAAGCAAGTACGCGGAAGCTGTAAATATCAGAAACAAAAACTAACAATACAAGAAGAGGATACAACGAAAGAACTGACATAATTACATGTGAGAGTTTTACAAAAAGAACAAAATAACAGATACAATCTGACATGTCAATCCAAATACAAGTATGAGATCCACAAAACAAGACTCCAAAGATACATATGCCATGAACGCTCTCCCGTGAAGTGATCACATCCACTCCTCTAGGCCTGATGGGGCCCCGGGGGTCTCAACTGGAGCCTGGCCGACCTGCGGGGGTTCGGCAGGGGGATCTGGGCCTGCAACACCAAAAACATCTGTGAATACGAAGATTCAGCAAAGTATAACCCATAGCAAGTGAACACACGCTGTGTCTAATAGAATAAAGAACATCATGTGATTAAAGAAAGCATTTTCGTATACTAGGTTGTCATGCAAGAAAGAAATATGCTGAGTGATTCAATGAATACATGCAGTGTACATAACTAGTGGCTACTACATTACCATATGCTCCCAAAAGAGGGATCTTATAACGTGCAAAGAACACCATTGTCCGGGCCAGGGTACAATGGGTCTCGGTTTCCTGGGGTCCGGCTCCCCAAGACATATCCCTACTGCAGCAGGTCCATATAAACTATACCAAATTCACCCCGTCGGGATCCTAAGGCTGAGGCTAAGTAGCGCCTGACCATACAGAGTCAATCATGAAAACCCTGAGTAGATCGTGATTACATGGCATACGTGCATATCTGGAACATCTTATACATGCATACTCAAGGTATAAAAATCACAAAGTGAAAGTAAAGTCGTGGAATACAAGTAAACATGTTAGAGCTTAGAGGTCAATACTCGAATGCAATATGTTATGCAACAAATCATGCGATCGAATCACCTTAAGTTACAAACCAATTCTAATATAATTATCCGGTGTTTCTAACCGTGCATGATGATGTAGTGTTAAGTTCTTCAATGCACCGTTGTCTAGTGTTGCATTGAATCGAGCGGTGCACGAAGTCCCTTAAACCAACACCCATGGGGAGGTGCTTAACATCCGGATAACGAACATGAATGATTCGCAGCCCTCGAGATCATTCACGCGTAATATCACATCCGTTGGGCAAGTCTAGGTGCTCTACATTCTATCATGAAGGTCATATAGGTCTTATCTTTACACCTAGCCTTATTCTTCATGTGTGGTTACGGCTTAGCCGTGTGTGTGCTACGGCTTAGCCGTGTGTGGTCTACGGCTTAGCCGTGGCTGAGCCGTAGAAGATCGGTCATTTGCGAACTCTCAGTTGTTCCAGAAATGGCACCCTGTATTGATCTACGGCTGGGCCACGGCTGAGCTTCGGCTTAGCCGTAGGGCAATCCACGGCTTAGCCGTGCCCTCGCCGTAGAGGAAAACTGGGTTTTTCTCCTCTCTGGATTGTGAGCCGTAAGAGGTATACGGCTTAGCCGTACCTGCACGAAATCAGAATTCTGAAGCACATACAGAAAATCTGGAAACTCATCAGAAATGAACTTTTTCAATAGAAAGGGATAGCATATGAACCAAAGGGGCTGTAAACACATTCTTCCACATCAATTCATGTAAACTAAGCAAATCAAAAGCATACCAACATGGGTTCTCACAACTATGGTTATACTTGCCTCAATTTGGAATGTAATTACACAATGGTAGCCCTTGGATCCAAACACAACCTAATACAAGCAAAACCACATACATGCATGAACATTGGGAAGAAATACAAAACACAGACACCATGTAATTGGAAACAAGAAGAAGAAGAAGAACTAGAGGAGGAGAAGAGAGAATGGAAGGTTTCCTACCCACCTCACAAGCAAGAATCTTCTTCTAGATCAATGGAGGAGAGGAATTCGAAGGAGAGAAAATTGAGCTCCACGTGCACAGTGAGGGGAAAGAGAGAAAACGAGAGAAGGAAATGTGAGTTGATCGATGGAATGGGTTATATAAGCTCAAGGTATAGTCCATATTACAAAGAAGTCCAAGCTAGAATGCTAATTTCAGTTTGAGTCAAATCAAGGTCCACTCGAATCACACGACCTCGGTTGCAAATGACGTAGTTACGAAAGTTAACGAGCTCAGCGAAAGACACGTGTTGACACCAAGATGATGCAAAACTGACCATGTCTAAGAAAAGCTAAAATTACGAAAAAGGGCTTGGTCTACTTAATCCAGGTCAAACTCAACCCAACTACCTATCCATGACCCGTAACGAAAACAAAACCCAAACAAAACACGATTAACAACGAAAACAAGATTAACTAACCCCTAAACGAGGTCAAGCTGGGTCGGAGTGTTACAGGAATGATTCTCAAGTAGGGGAGGATGTAACACTCCGACCCAGCTTGACCTCGTTTAGTGGCTAGTTAATCTCGTTTTCGTGGTTAATCAAGTTTTGTTTGTGTTTTATTTTCGTTACGGGTCATGGATAGGTAGTTGGGTTGAGTTTGACCTGGATTAAGTAGACCAGGCCCTTTTTCGTAATTTTAGCTTTTCTTAGACATGGTCATTTTTGCATCATCTTGATGTCAACACGTGTCTTTCGTTGAGCTCGTTAACTTTCGTAACTACGTCATTTGCAACCGAGGTCGTGTGATTCGATTGGACCTGGATTTGACTCAAACTGAAAATAGACTTATGACTTGGCCCTTATTGTAATTTGGACAACCCATTACTTATATAAGCTCACAACCATCGACCAAAACACATGTTCTCTCTCTCATTTTCAATTTTTCCTCACTGCACGTGGAGTCTCTTCTTCTTCACTTGAATTTCTCTCCTCCATCGATCAAGAGGAATTGGGTCTTGCATGTGAGGTGAGTGGAAGTCTTCCATTCTCTCATCTCCATTCTCTATCTCTTCTCCTTCTTGTTTCTCATGGCATGGTGTGTCTGTGTTTGAAATTTCTCTCCATCCCTCATGCATGCATGTGGTTTTGATTGTGTTAGGTTGTGTTTGGGCTTGAGGACAGCAAGTGTGTCATTGATTTCCAAATTGAGGCAAGTATAACCATACCTTGGAGAACCCATGTTGGTATGCTTTTGATTTTGGTTAATTTACTTGAATTTGTAGGGGACAATGTGTTTACAGCCCATTTGGTTCATATGCTATTCCTTTCTATTGAAAAATTGCACTTCTGATGAGTTCCCAGATTTTCTGTACATGTTTCAGATTATTGACTTCGTACAGTTACGGCTAAGCCGTATGCCTCTTACGGCTCAAAGTCCAGAGAGGAGAAAAACCCAGTTTTCCTCTACGGCTAGGGCACGGCTCAGCCGTGGATTGCCCTACGGCTAAGCCGAAGCTCAGCCGTGGCCCAGCCGTAGATCAATACAGGGTGCAATTTCTGGAATAACTGAGAGTCAGCAATTGACAGACCTTCTACGGCCCAGCCACGGCGAAGCCGTAGACCACACACGGCTAAGCCGTAGCACACACACGGCTAAGCCGTATCCACACTAAACTAATAAAAGAAAAACAAGGATAGGTGTAATGGAAAGACCGATATGGCCTTCATGATAGAATGTAGAACACCTAGACCTGCCCAACGGAATGTGATACAACACGTGAATGATCTCGAGGGCTGCGAATCATTCATGTTCATTATCCGAATGTTAAGCACCTCTCCATGGGTGTTGGTTTAAGGGACTTCGTGCACCGCCCGATTCCATGCAACACTAGACAACGGTGCATCGAATAACTTAAAACTACATCATCATGCAAGGTTAGAAACACCGGATAATTAGATTAGAATTGGTTTGTAACTTATGATGATTCGATTTCGCATGATTTGTTGCATAACATATTGCATTCGAGTATTGACCTCTACACTCTGATATGATTACGTGTATTCAGTTACTTTACTTTCACATTGTGATTACTTACCTTGAGTATGCATGTATGATATGTTCACTTACAGATATGTACGTATGATATGTTGTCACGATCTACTCAGGGTTTCCATGATTGACTCTGTATGGTCAGGCTCTACTTAGCCTCAGCCTTAGGATCCCGACGGGGTGAATTTGGTATAGTTATATGGACCTGCTGCAGTATGGATATGTCTTGGGGAACCGGACCCCAGGAAACCGAGACCCATTGTACCCTGGCCCGGACAATGGTGTTCTTTGCATGTTATAAGATCCCTCTTTTGGGAGCATATGGTAATGTAGTAGCCACTAGTCATGTACATAGTATGTATTCATTGATTCACATAGCATATTTCTTTCTTGCATGACAGCCTAGTATACGAAAATGTCTTCTTTAATCACATGATGTTCTTATTCTGTTAGACACGGCGTGTGTTAACTTGCTATGGTTTATACTTTGCTGAATCGTCGTATTCACAGTTGTTTTTGGTGTTGCAGGCCCAGATCCCCCTGCCGAACCCTCGCCGGTCGGCCAGGCTCCAGATGAGACCCCCGGGGCCCCATCAGGCCTAGAGGAGTGGATGTGATCACTCCACGGGAGAGCGCTCTTGGCATGCATCATTGGAGTCTTGTTTTGTGGATTTTCAGACTTGCATTTGGCATGACATGTCATTATTGTATATATTCTTTTGTTCTTTTTGTAAGACTTTCATATGTAATTATGTCAGTTCGTCCTTTGTATCCTCTTCCTGCACTGTTAGTTTATGTTTCTGATATTTACAGCTTCCGCGTACTTGCTTGGCACGTGTGAATGTTCCCTTGTGCGTGTGCATTTAGACTCGGTCTACGTGTGCATGCACGGGAGTACGTGTGTCATTAGGTTTGGCTTTTGCTAACCCCCGAACCCTGGGCTCGGGTTGTGACATTAGGCTTGATCCATAAGGTTAGAAGTAAAGCTGAGCATGGATATTCCTCAACACAACCTAATTTGGCTCATGAACACCCTTATTATCTAATTTCAGGGGTAAGCAAATCTTATCTAATGTTATATTAAAGAGTATATCATCTGACCCTTTCATCTCTTATTTCATTCAATCCATCATGGCTTTCAATTTTAGATGGGATTTAATTGGATTTACATTCTTTAATCTTCCTTCAATCATGTAATTCAAATTAACGGGAGTGAGTAAAACATGAAAATTCATATAATTGTATTTTTAATGATTTCTGTTATATGATCATATCATATTCTTTCCTTTCTTAATGTTTGTTCCTTTTTATGTGTTTTTTTGTTTTTTAATGTTTTTTTGTGATAGTTCTATTTTATTATTTTTTTATTTTGATGGGTTCTTTTAATTTCCATGGTTATCGGTTTTCATTGATTTACGTTTTTCCTTTTGGTTTTTAGCCTCAATTTTATACTTTTAGGCATAGAGTAATTATGGGTTTATTTATTTTTTCTAAGTCATTTTTATTATTAGATTGTCTATGGACTTTTCTTTTCATGTTGTATCTCTGTGTTATTTTTATCAAATTTTATTTTTTATTTTGAGTTTAATCTTCTTATTTCAAAGGGATGTTTAAAGTAAAATACTCATCTCATTTCAAACAAATTAAAGTGCTTTCATTTTGAAATTTCATAATTATTTTTATTATTATTATAGGTTTTAAAGTTGATTGCAATTTTTGCCATCTTAATATAATTTAGACTAAATATTATTTAAGGTTTTTATTATTTTAAATCTTATAAATTATACATTGCCCGTGCTAAGTGCGGGCATGTTTTGCCAGTCACAAATTAAACAAGTGAGAGAGGAGTGATACATTTATAGTATTGAGAAAATTTAACCCACCATAATAGTGGAGAAAGGTCTATTATTATTCAACCCACCACAGGCCTATTTTTAAATATATGAAACCTTGGGTGGTATATATAATAATGGTTGTAAGGACAAACTATCATTTTTATAAAAATATACAAAAACCAAACGTCCCTCTGGTTTACCATCAAATGTAGTCATGTTAGGATATGAAAGGTATTAAAATGCAAAGGTAGGGGCCTATTTACAAATTTCGATATCACATGGGCGTATTTGCAAATCTTAGAAACTATAGAGAGTATATACAAAACACTCTTAATTTAATTGAAGTAATATCATTATTATCTAGTGTTGTTGATCCGACCCTTTGATGAGTGAGACTAGCTCCAGCCTTGCCTCAGCCCATAAAGTGAAGGGTTTTTTTTCCCCAAAAGCTTGATGGTAGGGTAGGGCTCAATTTTAAAAAATCCGCAACTTTGAGGGCCAAGCTAGGGCTTCACTTTGATTGGACTAAGGGGACCCTGCCCATTGTCTATTAATATATAAAATAACTAATATCTATAATATATAATATATAAGGTTGTTTTACCGAGAGATTATAAACACTGCCCCCCACCCCCACTTCTAATTAGCAAATAATGATAAAGAGTTTATATTTTGGCCAAATAATAATAGTCAAATCTTAGGTAAATTTTATTAATGGATGTGCCCACCGAGGCCTTGATCCGGCCCTAGTTCTTGAGGATAAGGTGATGGCTCCAATATTATAGGCCCACCAAGGATTCTGATTTTTAAGGGATTTGGCTCGATCTTAACCCAACCCACATAAATAAGGGTACGGTAAGGACTTACCCTTGCTTGGCCCAAGCTTAGACCTTTGACAGCTTTATTCATATCCATTGGAAACACCAACTAAACCCTAGATAATAAGGTAACAACCAAAAAAGTGACCAAATCAACCAAAAAAAAAAAAAAGGTGTACATAAAACATGGCTTCGGCTACCATCCAAAATTCATCATACTATTTTAAATTTCTTGTTTAGCACATTTTATGAAATTAATTTTTTATATACTCTTTTCATAATTGTTAGAAAATCTAAAAGTATTAATTAGGATTTCATTTGAATTGGGTATGAATCCTAATTTGGAACCAACCTTTTTTTGGCACATCGAGGAATATTTTGGCCTGATTTTGTATCGATATCTATATATTGGGTTATTCACTGTTAAGGTCATGAATTTGTATATTTATGTATCACTTTGAAATGAATTGTGGGTTTAATTAGGAGAATAAAATCATTATTCATTTAAATTCATCATTCCATGAATTTTCACCAAGGAACTTGAATTTACATAAATTTTCACACATTTTTGCATTATTGATAAATTTATAATTTTTCTCCAAAGAGTTTTAATTGGAGTAAAACTCTGTCCGTATGGATTCCACTTCAATGTGGGCTATTCAGTATTTTATGGATTTGCTTAGAATGTGCAGAAAGATGTGAGCAGATCATATGGGACATACCATGCAAGGAGTTTGGAAGATTAACTTCATGAAGACCCCACACACATATGTACACATGCTTGGATGGTAAAAGGAGGGGCCCACTCTCAAGTTGTTAAAAGAATTCAAATTTGAATCAAGAAAAGAAAGCCAAGGTGGAGAGAATTCAAAAAAAGGAAAGTCAAAGGAGAGAAATTCAAAAATGAAAAGTCAATCCCGTTTTCCTTTAGATAGCATAAATTAAAACTGTCATAACTCTCAAAACGAGCGTTGGATTAAACAATTTAGCTACCATTGGAAAGCTCTCTTCTAATAGATATTCATAGAATTTAAGATTATATCAATCGGAGCTGAAACGATAAAGTTATGGCTTCAGAAAGTTGGTTGTATATTTTTAGACGGGATTGCAAAAATCATGTTTATTTTCTACATATTACATATGTTTAAGTGGGGTCCATCTCTCCTCAAGTGAAATACATTGCAGATAAAAGTGGGGTCCACAATCCTTGCTTTTTTTCAAGATAATCTAAGAAGATTTGAAGAAAATCCTCAAGAAATTAAAGAAGGATAGTTTATTTAGAAGATTTACTTGCACATGAGAAGAGAATCTTCTTAGTATGGAAAGCTTGTGTAGAGATTGGTTTTCAAACGAAAGTAAGAAAGAATCTTTCCAAAGTTGCAAAACTTTGCTTATTTGTTGGATAAGGAGAAAACTTACCAAATATGGAGATTTTTGCTACAAAGAAAGAAAAAAATTTGGAAAGAAAAGGGCTTCCAAACCCTATAAAAACAATACATGGACGTCCAAGAACTCTCTCACCAGCCCTCTTCATGCTTTCTTTCTCCTCTAGCCACTCTCTTTCCTCTCTCCTCCATCTCTCTTCCTCCCATTAATTTTCTACTTTTAATTTTAAGGTATCTTTGGAGCATTGTTCTAAAAACTAGGAATTTAGAGTATTCCTTGTGGGATTGATCTGAATTTGCCATTGTCTCAACAAGACAACTGTGCACTTCTAATTTTAAGTAGATTAATTAAATTTATTATTTTTTTCTACTTTTGAGCAATATATGGAACTTCTTATTTTGATTGGGCCGTGTTACATTAGAGCTTGATGGGTTGTGTTTCATTACAGCTTGACTTAGATTAATAGACAATGGAATTTTCTTTTAGCAATCTATAAAATGTCTTTTCAAAACAACAGTTTTTCTTCTGCATAGAGACAATGGTTAGTCATTACAAATAGTAAACAAACACAAGAAATAAAAAACTAGTTGCAAGTAAGGATATATGCGCATCCAAGACTTGCAAAATAACTTTAACAATTATTTTGTATATACCACGCTATAGTTTCTAAAATTTGCCAATAGGCCCTTGTGATTTTGAAATTTGGAATAGGCCCCTGCCCTTGCATTTTAATACCATTCATATCCCAACACAATTAAATTTGACATTAAATAAAAAGGGACTTTGGTTTTTGTTCAATTTTTATAAAAATAACAGTTTTGCCCTTACACTTATTATCATATATACCACCTATGGTTTCATATATTTATAAATAGGTCCCTGTGGTAGACTGAAATAATAATAGACCTTTCACCACTATTATGGTGGGTGAAATTTTCTCAATACTATAAACATGTCACTCCTCTCTCACTTGTTTTAGTTGTAATTGATGACTTTAATCTATTTGGTATCCATAATTAATTGCTATTCTTATTACTTTCACTAAAAAATTATATATTCATTTAAATGAGTGGCTCACTACTAGAATTTTATTTCAATTAACACATTTTTCTTTCTCTATAGTGGACTGATATGTTTGGCTAAAATTGAGAAATCAAATTGAGTAGGGCCCTCTTAATGTTAAAAGATGATTGAGAAACGAATTGCACATGGCATCTCGACTAACACATTTAATTCTTTCTCTCTCTCTCTCTCTCCATCTTACTCTCTCTCTCTCTCTCTCTCTCTAGATCGACCTGTACTTCAAGATTTAAATGCTCCTCTCTCTCCATCTTTACTAACAGATGGAAGATTTAAATATACCATGGGTTTTGGTGTTGTTTTTATGTGCATGAAATTATGTTTAAAATAATAGCGTTTAGATGCTCAGTTACTTGGTCAGGACTCGAACCCTCGTCTTCCCACTTGTATAGGTTCATTTTTCACTTAAGTGAGTTGTCTTTATGCATCCTAGTTGTGTGGGCTCTTTGGGTCCTTACCCTCTTGGCTGGGTAGCCAAAATAATTATGTTTAAAATAGATGACCAAATTTGTTTAAGATTATGATTAATCATTATATCTATTATAGCATTACTATACATAAACCAATGTGGTCCTTGACTTCTAGGCCTCTCTTTGTTTGTTTTTTTTATTGTTTTTTTTACGACTTTAAATCTGTTTGAAATTATGATTAATTATTAATCATTTAGGTTGTTTGAAAGAGATATTTCCAATTTTTTCTTTGATGGGAGTCCTTCCCACTGTAGGCCAGATTGAACTCATTTTCATTAACATGAAGATGATCTTAGTGGGATCAAGTCAGTTCAAAGTAAAAAAATTGTGATATCTCTTAGTGGGAACACGGAGTGCATGTTCCGAATTTTAGTCTATACAGACAAAAAAAAAACACCCGTATTCGATTGTGACCGGGCCTTAGAACGTGATACATGTGGCCATAATGCAGGTACGGACAGTGAACCCTTAAGAACAAGAAAGTTTATATGTATACATACATACACGAACCAGGTTAGATTTAGTGGCAAGGGGCTCTTTGTTATCATCCTTGTGTGAGTAAAGTGCTTTCTTTTCCTGGTAAGGGTATCTCTTTTGGTACACTTTTTCACTTGAAGAAGTTAGATCCATGTAGATAAACATGGTTTTCTTATGTTTTGCTTTCTTGAGATTGTGTTATGATATGGGTGTAGTTATGAAATTTTTTCTTTATTTATGGATTTACGCCATTTATTTTTCTTCTTCTCTATATTTTCAGCAGAAAATAGGAATTTTTGGAAAATGAGTGAGAAAGGAAGATTTTTCACCTTCAGATTTTGGAGAAGTGGTTTGGAAAAAAACTCATGTCATTAAATTTTGTGTTTTAAGAAAAAGGAGAGGAGAGATTAGAGAGAGGAATGGAGATGCTCCATTGAATAAAAAGATGTGTACATCAAGGGGGGAGGAGGATCTTATTTATAGAAGAAGATTGCTTCCTCCCTAAGCAAACCAATACAGCAAGACTCCAGCTTTCCATATCTAATGTGGGCCCCAGGGTGGGCATCCACTAATAACAATATTTTATAACACTCCTCCTTGGATGACCACCATTCAATGACAGTTGCCTCATTAAAACCTTGCAAAGGAAAAACCCAATGGGATAAAAACCAATGCGAAGGAAAAAGAGTACAACGTTTTACAAAATTATTGAAATGGTGTTGGACGTGCATAATGCTGCCTCTTTAAAACCTTAACTAGGAAAACCCAGTGAGACAAAACCTAGAGAAGGAAAAAGAGTACAACGCATATATGTCCTAATTGATAGGCTTCAAGGTATCTATCCAGAATCTGTTACTCCCCCTGACGATAATACCCTTTACATTATTTGATGATACACTTTCCGCATGCCGATCTCATATACAAGCCTTTGAAATGTTGACTTTGGTAATGACTTGGTGAACAAATCAGCCAAGTTGTTGTTTGAACGAACTTGCTTGACTTCGATCTCATTGTTCTTCTGAAGCTCATGTGTGAAGAAGAACTTTGGTGCAATATGCTTTGTCTTGTCACCTTTAATGTACCCTTCTTTAATTTGTTGAATGCATGCCTCATTGTCTTCGTAGATAATACTCGGGGTACCTGTACTGAGAGGCAATTGACAAGAACTACGAATATGCTGAATTAAAGATTTTAGCAATACACATTCCTTACTAGCTTCCTAGAGGGCTAAAATTTCAGCATGGTTAGAGGAAGTAGCTACCAAAGTTTGTTTAGTAGAGCGCCAAGAAATAGCAGCATTACCATTGAGAAATACATAACCTGTCTGTGATCGACCCTTATGAGGATCAGAGAGATATCCTGAATCTGCATATCCTACAAACTTAGAATCTTTACAATAAAAGAGTCCTAAATCAATTGTACCACGTAAATAACGTAGGACATGTTTAATACCAGTCCAATGCCTTTGCATTGGCGCAGAACTATATCTAACAAGTAAATTCACTGAAAAGGAAATATCCGGTCTAGTACATTGTGCTAAATTCATTAAAGCACCAATAGCACTCAGTTATGGTACTTCTGGACCCAATACCTTTTCGTTTTCTTCAATTGGACGATATGGATCCTTGTTAATATCTAAAGACCGAACAACCATGGGAGTGCTTAGTGGATGTGCTTTATCCATACCAAAGCGTTTCAGTATATTCTTAGTATAATTAGATTAATGAACTAATATTCCACTAGAACTTCTCTCGATCTGTAGGCCGAGACAAAATTTTGTTTTCCCAAGGTCTTTCATCTCAAATTCCCTTTTCAAATAATCAGCAGTTATTTCGAGCTCTTCTGGAGTCCTGATTAAATTTATGTCATCGACATAAACTGCCACTATTGCAAAACCTTTTGAGGATTTCTTTATGAAGATACATGGGCAAATGGGATTGTTTTCATATCCTTCCTTAGACAAATATTCACGGAGACGATTATACCACATTCTTCCGGATTGCTTCAATCCATACAATAATCGTCTCAATTGTATTTTGTATGTACTCTTGAGCTTTGCTTCAGGCAAAGTAAATCCTTCTGGGATTTTCATATGAATTTCTGTGTCTAAGTCCCCGTACAGATAAGCGGCCACAACATCCATGAGTCTCATATCCAAATTTTCAGAAACCGTGAAACTTATCAGATATCTGAATGTCGTTATATACATAACAGGGGAGTATGTTTCCTCATAATCAATCCCCAGTTTCCGCAGGAAACCTTGTGTCACAAGTCTTGCCTTGTATCTAATGATTTCATTCATTTCATTCCTTTTCCTTACAAACACCCACTTATAACCTACAGGGTTAATACCTTTTGGGGTTTGTACTATAGGTCCAAATACACCACGTCTATTGAGAAACTCTAACTCTGCTGTAATAGTAGTTTCCCATTTTGGCCAATCTTTCCTTTGTCGATATTCATTTATAGTACGTGGTTCTGTATCCCAATCATCATCCTCATGTTCCATTGATATTTGTGTAGCTACCGCATATGCAAATGCGTCATCGATGACAATTATTTTTCTATCCCATCTCTTTCTTGAATAATTATAAAATATAGAGATCTCTTTATTATCCGGTACCGGTGCCACTTCAGGGGCACTTATAGTCTCTTCAAGGACTTTCGTCATTCTAGAGAGAGTGGATTTTTCCATAACTTCTTCGGGAGTGTTATGACCCTCTTCAGGATGAAACTCTTCAGGAGTGTTAAGTGTATCTTTGGGAGAATATGATGATTGTATATTTCTCCTTTTCCGCGGAGCTATATCTTTTGAACCTATAGGTCTGCCACGCTTCTGGCGTATTACAGACTCTTTTGTTGCCACTTTTTGACTTTGTCCTTGTCACAACCCGAGCCCAGGGTTCGGGGGTTAGCAAAAGCCAAACCTAATGACACACGTACTCCCGTGCATGCACACGTAGACCGAGTCTAAATGCACACGCACAAGGGAACATTCACACGTGCCAAGCAAGTACGCGGAAGCTGCAAATATCAGAAACATAAGACTAACAAAGCAAGAAGAGGATACAAAGGACGAACTGACAAAATTACATATAAAAGTTTTACAAAACGAACAAAATAACATATACAGTAATGACATGTCACAAGTCTGAAATCCTCAAAACAATAAGAACAGGACTCCGATGCAATGCATGCCATGAACGCTCTCCCGCGGAGTGATCACATCCACTCCTCTAGGCCTGATGGGGCCCCGGGGGTCTCATCTGGAGCCTGGCCGACCGGCGAGGGTTCGGCAGGGGGATCTGAGCCTGCAACACCAAAAACAACTGTGAATACGACGATTCAGCAAAGTATAAACCATAGCAAGTTAACACACGCTGTATCTAACAGAATAAGAACATCATGTGATTAAAGAAAGCATTTTCGTATACTAGGCTGTCATGCAAGAAGGAAAATATGCTGTGTGAATCAATAAATACATACTGTGTACATGACTAGTGGCTACTACATTACCATATGCTCCCAAAAGAGGGATCTTATAACATGCAAAGAACACCATTGTCCGGGCCAGGGTACAATGGGTCTCGGTTTCCTGGGGTCCGGTTCCCCAAGACATATCCATACTGCAGCAGGTCCTTATAACTATACCAAATTCACCCCGTCGGGATCCTAAGGCTGAGGCTAAGTAGAGCCTGACCATACAGAGTCAATCATGAAAATCCTGAGTAGATCGTGACAACATATCATACGTGCAGATCTGTGAGTGAACATATCATACATCCATACTCAGGGTAAATAAACCACAATGTGAAAGTAACGAAACATACGTAATCATGTTAGAGCGTTGAGATCAATGATCGAATGCAATATGTTATGCAACAAATCTTGTAAAATCGAATCATCTTGCTTTACAAACCAATTCTAATCTAATTATCCGGTGTTTCTAACCGTGCATGATGATGTAGTTTTAAGTTATTCGATGCACCGTTGTCTAGTGTTGCCTTGGATCGGGCGGTGCACGAAGTCCCTTAAACCAACACCCATAGGGAGGTGCTTAACATCCGGATAATGAACATGAATGATTCGCAGCCCTCGAGATCATTCACGCGTTGTATCACATTCCGTTGGGCAAGTCTAGGTGCTCTACATTCTATCATGAAGGCCATATCGGTCTTTTCTTTACACCTATCCTTGTTTTCCTTCATTAGTCTAGTGTGAATACGGCTTAGCCGTGTGTGTGCTACGGCTTAGCCGTGTGTGGTCTACGGCTTAGCCGTGGCTGGGCCGTAGAAGATTGGTCAGTTGCTGACTCTCAGTTATTCCAGAAATTGCACCCTGTATTGATCTACGGCTGGGCCACGGCTGGGCTTCGGCTTAGCCGTAGGGCAATCCACGGCTTAGCCGTGCTCTAGCCGTAGAGGAAAACTGGGTTTTTCTCCTCTCTGGATTGTGAGCCGTAGGTGCTATACGGCTTAGCCGTACCTGCACGAATTCAAATTCCTGAAACCTGTACAGAATGTCTGGGAAGCATCAGAAAATTCAATTTATCAATGGGAATAGACAAGTACTGACTCAATGAGTATCAAATGAGCTGTAAACACACATTTCCATATCAATTCATGTAAGATCAACCAAATTCAATGCATACCAACATGGGTTCTCAATGTTATGGTTATACTTGCCTCAATTTGGAAATCAATTACACAATGGAAGCCCTTGGATCCAAACACAACCTAATACAAATCAAACCACAATGCATGCATGAGGATTGGAAGGAAATCCAAAACACACAGACACACCATGCAAAGAAACAAGAAGGAGAAGAGATAGAGAAAGGAGATGAGAAGAATGGAAGACTTACACTCACCTCAATTGCACATGCAAGAACCACGAGCTTGATCGATGGAGAGAAATCAAGTGAAGGAGGGAGAACTCCACGTGAAATTGAGGAAGAAATGAGAGAAAACGAGTGAGAGAACAAGAGAGAAAACCAACTTGTCGATGGAGGGAGGGTTTATATAAGTCAATGGGTTGTCCAAATTACAAGAAAGGCCAAGTCATAAGTCTATTTTCAGTTTGAGTCGAATCCGGGTCCAATCGAATCACACGACCTCGGTTGCAAATGACGTAGTTACGAAAGTTAACGAGCTCAACGAAAGACACGTGTTGACATCAAGATGATGCAAAAATGACCATGTCTAAGAAAAGCTAAAATTACGAAAAAGGGCTTGGTCTACTTAATCCAGGTCAAACTCAACCCAACTACCTATCCATGACCCGTAACGAAAATCAAAACACAACAAAACACGATTAACCACGAAAACAAGATTAACTAGCCGCTAAACGAGGTCAAGCTGGGTCGGAGTGTTACATCCTCCCCTACTTGAGAATCATTCCGTCCTCGGAATGAACACTAACTCACTCATACCTGGGAAAACAAATCGGGGTACTGTCGTGCCATCTGCTCTTCTAACTCCCAAGTAGCCTCATCGGGACTGTGATGCTCCCAAAGCACTTTGACCCATCGAATTGTCCTGGTGCGGAGTATCTGCTCTCGGGTTCCCACGATACGGAGCGGTCGCTCAACGTATGCAGCACTCGGCTGAATCTGGATCTCATCGAAACGAATGACATGGGAGGGATCATGAACATATTTCCGAAGCATCGAAACGTGGAAAACGTTGTGCACTCCTGAAAACATCTCGGGAAGCTCTAATCGATAGGCCAAATCACCAATCCGACTCTTAATCTCGAATGGTCCGACATAACGTGGAGCTAGCTTGCCTTTCTGGCCGAAACGGATCGTACCCTTCATCGGTGAGACCTTCAGAAAAACCCACTCTCCAACCTGAAACTCTAAGGGTCGTCTGCGGGTGTCTGCATAACTCTTCTGTCTCGACCGAGCAATTTTCAAGTTCTCAATGGCTTTCTGTACCTTCTCCGTAGTTTCGGCAATGATCGTCGGTCCGTGAAAACTTCGAGTTCCAACTTCTTCCCAACAAACCGGGCTTCTACACTTCTTCCCGTACAATGCTTCATATGGTGCCATCCCAATGCTCTCGTGGAAGCTATTGTTGTAGGCGAACTCGCACAACGATAGATGAAGATCCCATTCTTTCTCGTAGCTCAACACGCTGGCTCGCAACATATCCTCCAAAGTCTGAATCGTCCGCTCTGATTGCCCATCCGTCTGTGGGTGGTATGCCGTACTGAAACTCAACTTCGTACCCAAAGCCTCTTGGAATGCTCTCCAGAAAGAGGAAACAAAATGGCTGTCACGATCGGATACAATCGACACGGGGGTACCATGGAGCCTGACGATCTCATCCACGAACTTCCTAGCCATCTCTGAAAATGTCATACCTTTCGAAAAGGAATAAAATGGGCTGACTTCGTCAATCGATCTACAATCACCTAAATGGCGTTGTTCTTCCTGCTCGTTGGCGGTAATCCGGAAACGAAGTCCATGGTGATGTGTTCCCACTTCCACTGCGGTATATGCAAAGGATGCAACGAGCCTGGCGGTCTCTGATGATCTGCCTTCACCTTCTGGCATGTCAAACAGCGAGCAACAAAGCCTGCTACTTCTTTCTTCATGTTGTTCCACCAGAAGCGATCCTTGAGATTCCGAAACATCTTCGTGCTGCCTGAATGCATCGCGTATCGAGCGTAATGCGCTTCGTTCATCAGTTTCTCCTTGAACTCATCAACTGCTGGCACGCACAACCTACTCCGAAAATAGAGTACACCATCCTCAAGTCTGAAATCGGGTCTGTCTCCAATGTGGTCTCGAATGCGCTTCAAAGTTAGATCTTCAAACTGCCTGTCTTTAATCTGCTGAATCATCTCAGGCTGAAACACTAGCGTACTAGCCAAAGTCACGCACTCATCCACTAGTTTAACTTCAACAGGGAGACCATGGAACTCTAAGAGGAAACTGCTCAAAAGCTGCACTGACTCTGCTTTCCTGCTGAGCGCATCTGCCACCACATTCCCCTTGCCTGGCTGATATTTGATCGGGAAGTCATAATCCTTAATAAGCTCAAGCCATCTCCGCTGTCTCATGTTCAGCTCCTGCTGCGTGAATAAGTACTGCAAACTGTGGTGGTCAGAACGAACCTCAAACTGCACACCATACAGATAATGTCTCCACAGCTTCAACGCAAACACGATGGCTGCCAATTCCAAATCATGGGTGGCGTAATTCTTCTCATGTTCTCGCAACTGTCTCGATCCATACGCAATAACCTTCCCGTGCTGCATCAACACACAGCCTAGACCAACTCGAGAAGCGTCTGAATAAACCACGAATCCTTCACTACCATCTGGCAAGGCTAACACTGGGACCGTAGTCAACTTCTCTTTCAAAGTCCGGAAACTGGCTTCACACTCCTTAGTCCAATCAAATGGTACATTCTTCCTGGTCAATTTCGTCAAAGGAGAAGAGATCTTAGCAAAGTCCTGGACAAATCGACGGTAATAACCTGCTAGACCAAGGAAACTGCGAACCTCTGTCACTGTCTTGGGGCTAGGCCAATTCACTACTGCCTCCACTTTAGATGGATCAACTGCCAATCCCTCTCGTGAAATGATATGACCTAAAAATGCCACCTGCTCAAGCCAAAAATCACACTTCGACAACTTAGCAAACAATCGATGTTCTCTCAACAACGACAAGGCTTTTCTCAAGTGCTCCCTATGTTCCTCTGCTGACTTAGAATAGATCAGTATATCATCAATAAACACAACTACGAACTGGTCCAAGAAAGGAGCAAAGATCTGATTCATCAATGCCATAAAAGCTGCAGGTGCGTTGGTTAGTCCAAAAGGCATCACGAGGAATTCATAATGACCATAGCGAGTCCTGAAGGCAGTCTTAGGAATGTCATCTTCTTTGACCCTCAACTTGTGATATCCAGACCTCAAATCAATCTTCGAAAAATATGCTGCGCCCTGAAGTTGATCAAACAGCTCATCAATCCTGGGTAGGGGGTACTTGTTCTTGATCGTCACTTTGTTCAACTGGCGGTAGTCTATGCACATCCGAAAAGTACCATCCTTCTTCTTGACAAACAAGACTGGCGCTCCCCAAGGTGAAACGCTCGGCGAATGAAACCCTTATCCAAAAGCTCCTGCAATTGCTTCTTCAACTCTGACAATTCTGCTGGGGCCATGCGATACGGAGCCTTGCTGATCGGTGCCGTGCCGGGAACAAGCTCAATGGCGAACTCCACATCTCGAACCGGGGGTAAGTCTGGCACATCGTCGGGAAAGATATCGGGGAAGTCACAGACCACCTGGATCTCACCTAGCTGCTTCGTCTCTTTCTTCGCTGAGATAAAGGCAATGAAGCCTTCACACCCTCGGCGGATCAAGCGATCTGCCTTACACGCCGAAATCACACGTCTGGGGCATCTCTGCTGACTGCCCTCGAAACGGAAGCCCTTGCCTAAATCGAAGAAGATCGTCCTGTTGTAACAGTTAACACAGGCACGATATCGAGCGAGCCAATCCATACCAAGGATCACGTCGAAGTCCAGCATCAACAACAGGATCAAATCAACAGGTAACTGATGACCTGCAATCTGCACGTCGCAATGGGGGTAGTACATACTACACTCCACTCGCTTGCCAACTGGGGTGGATACAACCAGCACATATGGCAACGGCTTAGACGGCTGAGGTAACCGCTCGGCAAAATGAGGTGCTACATAAGACCGTGTAGACCCCGAATCGAACAAAGCTAAGGCCTCAACGCGCGAAATCAAAACAGTACCTTCAACCACCTGTGGATCCTCGGCACTCTCGTGGGTAGCAGCGTAAGCACGGGCTGTCTGGCGAGGCTGTCTCGAGCCTGGACGAGCTGACTGTGGCTTGCTCGGAGCTGTAGGTGCACTGGGTCTGCTAGGAACTGCACCGGAAGTAGGGCCAGATGGAGCTGCACCGGAGGCTCTCTGTCGAGGACAATTGGCGATCATATGCTCCCTCGAACCGCAGATAAAACAAGCACCGGCCTTCCTCCAACAAGCTTCAGTCGGGTGGCTCTTGCCACAATAGCCACAAGTCACTCCTGCAGAACTAGAAGTACTCTGCTGGCCTCTGGTCTTCTTCTGTACTTGTCCTCGTGCACTGAAAGGCGGCTGTCGCTTGGGTTCAACGGCTCTAGCAGCTTGGTGGATGGCCTCGGCAGAATAGGCCCTGTCCACTGCATCGTCGAACGTAGCCGGACGCTGAAACGCTGTCACGTGGTGCATGTACCGGGGATGCAAACCTTCAACAAACCTGTTCACCTTCCTTTCTTCGGTACTGATCATGTCCGGAGCAAAATGCGACAACTGCATAAACTTGTTCACGTATTCTGCTACTGTCATCTGCTGCTGACGGAGAGCTAGGAACTCAACCTCCTTGGCTCGAAACACATGAGCCGGGATGAACTTCCTCCTGAACTGTTGCTTGAACATCTCCCAAACCGTAGCACTAGGAATGTCTCTGTATGAATCTTTCACGCTCTTTCACCAAGTTTTTGCGACATCTCTCAACATAGAAGTTGCTAGTCCGACTCTCTGTCGGTTCGTGCACACGACAGTCTCAAAGACATCCTCCGTCTGTTCCAACCACTGTTCTGCCTTCAATGGCTCTTCTGTCCCATAGAACTCAATAGCTCCTCGCTTGCGAAATTTACCGTAGAGGGCATTCGGGTCACTCTCTCGAGGCTGTAAGATCACCTGCTGATCTACATGCGACTGAACTGGGGCTTGGCTTTGTCGGTCTAACATGGTGGTAACTTGGGCTTGCAAGTTCTGCATTGATTGCGATTGTGCCTGAAGGGACGAAGGAGGGGGGAACGAAGGAGGAGGAACGAAGTCCCACATCGCTTATGAGGCCGTCTTCGGTCCGACATTGTGCTAGATATGTGGATATGGGGACATATCCGGCGGAAGCTGGTGGGCCTGTAACGACCCAGTCCCAAAAAGTACATGTGAATGAAAGAATATAAGTAATAATCCGTCCTAAACTGTCGAGGCGCCTTTTGGGGACAAAACCGTGAGGACTTCCATAAAAACTATAAAGTTAAGCGTGCTCGAGTCAGAGCAATTTCAGGATGGGTGACCTCCTGGGAAGTCCAAAGCGGACAATACCTCGATGGTGCTGGGCGGGTTGTTACAGTCCTACAGGGACATTAAGTCTAGCAGGTGCATTCATAGCTGGAATATGTGACTTAGTTACCTTTGCTGCATCGTTAAATGCATCGGGTAATTTATTTGCAATTTCTTGTAAGTGCACAATTCTACGAACTTCATATTCACATTATGAAGTACATGGGTCTAAATGAGACAAAGTGGAAGCATTCCACGTTAGTTCACGCCGTTCTTCAGGAACGGGTTGTTCTGCAGGAACAATACGTTCTTTATCTCCCCCTAACGGCGGGAATTTTGTCTCATCAAATTGACAATCAGCAAAACGAGCAGTAAAAACAGCTCCTGTCATTGGTTCTAAAAAGTGAATAATAGAAGGAGAGTCATAGCCGATATAGATGCCCAACCTAGGTTGTGGTCCCATCTTAGTACGTTGAGGGGGTGGTATAGGGACTAGAACAGCGCAACCAAACTTGCGCAAATGGGAGATATTAGGTTGATGTCCCGATATAAGCTATGCGGGAGAGTATTGATGGTAGGCTGTGGGTCGAAGTCGAATGAGCATTGATGCATGTAATACAGCATGTCCCCAAGCACTAACTGGTAATTTGAACTACATCAACAGGGTCCTAGAAATAAGTTGAATGCGCTTAATCAGGTATTCAGCTAAGCCATTCTGGGTATGGACATGAGGGATATGATGTTCGACAACAATGCCTAGAGATGAACAGTAGTCATCGAAGGCTTGTGATGTAAACTCACCCGCATTATCAAGTCGTATAGACTTAATAGGATTATCAGGGAAATGGGCTCTAAGTCTAATGATTTGTGTTAATAGATGGGCAAAGGCAATATTCCTGGTTGGAAGTAAGCAAACATTAGACCAACGGGTAGAAGCGTCAATCAGAACCATGAAATACCTAAAAGCTCCACTAGGTGGATTGATCGGTCCACAGATGTCGCCTTGTATCCTTTGCAAAAAGGATGAGGATTCTAATGCAATCTTGATGAAGGAGGGTCGAGTGATTAACTTTCCCTGTGAACATGGGACGCAGAGAAACCCATTTGGTATGGTCAAACTGTGGTTGTCTAAAGGGTGTCCAACAAAGTTATCAATGATTTTCTTTAACATGGTAACTCCGGGGTGCCCTAATCTATCATGCCAAAGCAATAAGGCTTGAGGGTTGCTAAACTTTGGGGTTGGTTTAAGCTTCGGGCTTAACTATCTCGTTTTATTCAAAACCGAATGTGATTTGACGATGGATATCGTCGTATAATATAACCCAGAAGAAAGTGCACTTAATGTTTCTAGCATTTGCTTTCGGCCTCCAACAAAGTTATCAATGATTTTCTTTAACATGGTAACTCCGGGGTGCCCTAATCTATCATGCCAAAGCAATAAGGCTTGAGGGTTGCTAAACTTTGGGGTTGGTTTAAGCTTCGGGCTTAACTATCTCGTTTTATTCAAAACCGAATGTGATTTGACGATGGATATCGTCGTATAATATAACCCAGAAGAAAGTGCACTTAATGTTTCTAGCATTTGCTTTCGGCCTCCAATACTAGTAACGATAAGTAACATGTCTTTGTTACCTTCATTAGCAGTCTCAACATG
Organism: Sextonia rubra; assembly: GCA_037013555.1. NCBI lineage: Eukaryota > Viridiplantae > Streptophyta > Magnoliopsida > Laurales > Lauraceae > Sextonia > Sextonia rubra. The sequence goes on from JASUAD010000027.1 coordinate 4,294,948, forward strand.
GTATCCATTTATCCTGATGTCTTTAAAACTGAGCAAGTTTTTGCGGGAACTACTGGAGAACAATGCATCCTTAATGAATAAATGAGTACCATTAGGTAACGTTATGTGGGCTCTTCCGGAGCCTTCAATTATTTGCACAAGTCCAGCTATGGTGGATACCTTTCGTGAATTCAATACCAATTCTGAGAAAAACTTCTGGTTTTTCAGAATGGTATGTGTTGTAGCACTATCTACAAGACAGTGAGTATCCCCATTGTTGTGATCCATACCTTTAAACAAAAGATAATAAAAAAAGTAACTAAACAATCACATGATTAAGAAGAGAAAAAAAAATTAATAAGAGAAATTTTATCAACTTTATAAGAAGTTATGCATCACAAAACATCCATAAAATGTTTATCAAAATTAAGAAACTAAAAACTAAATCATTCAATCATAAAATATCCATAAAAAGGTAAATGGCTAAAAAAGATTCTAAATGGAGATTCTGAAAAATATTTAGTTGGTCTTCCAAAACATTCTAGGAGGAGTTCCGATTTTAGCACTAAATGCCTCATTGCTCAGAAGTTGACCATTTTCGTCTTCAAAAAAATCTTTAGTTTCCAAATTTGTAATGTCCAATTGGTAATTGTCATTTTGTAGGTTAGTATCCCAATCCCAATCTTCCAGATCATTTGATTCTGCAGAATGAATAGGGGCCTTGTATGCTTTGTATCGTTCCACCATGTCTTTTGGTGCACGACAAGAGCGTGACCAATGCCCAGTCCTTCCACATCTGTAGCAAGGGTTATCAAAACGGTGGGCAGAAGTATTCGGTGGATTCTGAGGTTGATCCGGATTTGGTTGCTTCTGAGGATTAGACCATTTCTGGTGGTTTTTGAATTTTTTATTGGGAGGACCTCGAAATCCTCCTCGTTGGGAGGAGTTTCTTTTTTCACCTCTTCTGGAGGGATTATTTCTCCCACGCCCCCTTCCTCTACCTCTGTTGGAATTGAAATTGGCATTTGCTTCAGGCAGTGCCATAGATCCAGTTGGTCTGAAGTTATGATTTTTTAGCAAGACTTTACTGTTCTGCTCAGCAACAAGGAGACAAGAGATCAGTTCTGAGTATTTTGAAAAATGCCGTTCACGGTACTGCTGTTGCAGGATTACATTTGATGCGTGGAAAGTGGACAACGTTTTCTTTAACATCTGCTCTTCTGTAATCGTTTCCCCACACAATCTTAACCAGGAAACAATGTTGAAAAGAGTAGAGTTATACTCAGATACAGATTTGTAGTCTTGAAATCACAGGTTTAGCCATTCATTCTGAGCTGTTGGTAATAAGACCATCTTTTGGTGATCATATCTGTCTTTCAGAGATTTCCAAAGACCGGCAGGGTCTTCCTCTGTGAGGTATTCATTCTTAAAATCATCATGTATATGATGACGAAAGAAGATAAGTGCCAATGCCCTATTCTCCGGGGACTCTTTATTACCTTCTTTTATCGTCTCTCCAAGCTTCTTGGATTGCAAATGTAATTTTGCATCCAAGTGCCAGGATAAGTAGTTATCCCCGGTAATGTTAAGGGCTTTGAATTCAAGTTTGGTTAAGTTTGACATTATGCAAGAGCTGGAAAGAAAAATATATATATGATCATTGATATGCAAAAGATAAAATATAAATAATAAAAATTGTAAGGCATTTAGAATAAATTAAGGGGTGAGCCATGTCAGATCAAGTTTGCCAATTTAAAACTGAATAACATCATGTTATCAATTTTAATAATACAGAAGGAAAAGCGGTTAATGATACTTTGTATCATAGCATGATTGGAAGCCTGCTATACTTGAATGCCAATAGACCGGATATTGCATTCAGTGTTGGTGTTTGTGCTCGTTATCAATCGAGTCCGAAGGAATCACATCTTAAAGCTGTTAAGCGCATCATGAAATATGTGCATGGAACTATCAATTACGGCCTTTGGCTAACAAGAAACACAAACACATTTGTTGTTGGATATTCAGATGCTGATTGGGCTGGTTGTGTCGATGACAGGAAGAGCACTTCAGGCGGTTGTTTCTTCATTGGCAACAATCTAGTTGCATGGCATAGTAAGAAACAAACCTCCACTTCTCTCTCTACTGCTGAAGCGGAATATATTACCGCTGGAAGTTGTTGTACTCAGCTACTTTGGCTTAAGCAAATGATGTCTGATTATGGAATTCAGCAAGATCTCATGACGATTTATTGTGACAATAGAAGTGCAATTGATATCTCGAAAAATCCTGTTCAGCATTCACGAACAAAACACATAGACATCAGGCATCATTTCATTCGTGAATTAGTAGCAGCCAAGATCATTACTTTAGAACATCTTCCAACTGAACATCAGCTGGCAGATTTGTTTTCCAAACCTCTTGAGCCTTCTCGTTTTGAATCTCTTTGTAAATCTCTTGGAGTTGGTCTCCATCCCTAGTACTCTCTCCCTTTACTCTTTGCATACACATGCCTGTTATATTTACTGTCTTCATGGTTATCTGATAAGTTGTGCACTTTGTTCTGCTTTAGTTTTCTGGCCCACTTGTCTTGGTACACTGCACAAAGGGACTCTTTAATACCTAGCTCTTGCGTTTCTCGCTTTTATCCAGTTCCTACTGAGTAATATCATCTCAAACATCTGTTCAATGTTAAGAGTTTTTTTCTTAAAAAAAAAAAAAGGTTTCCTGTTTCAGGGGGAGTGTTTCTTCAATTCAGAATAATCCACACTCTCGTAAGTCTCAAGATCTATCTCAATTTCCTATGACTGAGTTCCCACTGAGTTACCTTGGCTATGTGGACTTGTTCACTACAGTTGAACATCGTCACGATCATTTGCACTTTTCATGATAGATGAGCCTCTGCGGCATGTTGCTCATTATTTTTGTTCTTTCCTTTATTATTTTCTACACTCTGTAAGTTCTCTTTTATCAAAAAAAAAAAAAAAAAAAACTCACAGTGTTGTGATCCGACCGGTCGAGCCAGTTTATCGACCGGTCGGGCATCTTTGCTCTCAGATTTTCCAGGAGCTCATCTCGACCGATCGGTTCATCATGCGACCGGTGGGGTGTCATCAAGCTTGTTTCCAGAATTGGAATTTGACCGGTCGGGCTACTTCATCCGACCAGTCAGACCTGTGTCGGTTCGTTAAAATTCTGCGCGTCCGTTCGTCTTCTCCTCTTTCCTATATAATACGCGTCCCTTCTTCTTCTTTCTTCACTTCCTTGTTTGGGCACCGTCTCTTCATTTCTCCTCTTCCTCTTTGTGTGATTTGTGTTCCTTTCGTGCTCCTTCATCTCCTCATTCGATTCCCCTCCTTAGGTATGCGTTTTCCCCATTTCTTCTCTATTTCTTCTCCTTCTCTCGTCTCTTCTAATGGGGGTTTTATGTTGTTGTTAGCTTCAATTGCGTTGGATGTTCTTCTTCCCATTTTTGTTTTTGGTTGCTTTTCTTCACTATGCTATCGATGCTATGATGCTTGTGGCTGTTTATATGTGCTTGAGGACATTTTTCACTCTTATTTGCACTTCATCTCACATCTTGTTTATATGCATGCCTCTTGTTCGATGGAATGTCACAATGACTGTCATCCTTCTCTAGTGATGTTTTTGCTGATATTTTTTATTCAATGGTGATATGTGCTCCTCTTCTTTTCTTTATCTTCAATTATGGCACCTAAAAAGGCAGTTGCTTCGAAGAAAAAAGGTGTGGCAAGTAGTTCCACTACTCCCACTTTTGACACGGACCGGTTCTTGTCCGAGTCTAAAGCACAGCAATATGAGCTCATATTTCGCAAACGCTCGGTTCTCTTCGAAAGGCCAATCAACCCTCTTCATTTTGTCACCTTGGCTTTTGGTGCTTGGCTGCTTACTCGAGGCTGGAATTCATTGTATTCTTTTGAGACTGAGATTTTCCCTGACATCGTTCGGGAATTTATAACAACACATATGAGATGACTGGGAATCTTATCAAGTCATATGTTCGGGGGCAGCATGTTTCTCTCACTCCTCGTTTTTTGAGTCGGTTCCTTATCATTGATCAGACTCCGGATACGAAATATCCTATTCCTGACTCAGACCCCGATACTATGGAGGAGGATGCCCCCATCGACTTCAATGAGGTAGCTTCTACCTTGTGCGGTGCGCCTCGTGACTGGCCTGAGGGTCGTCTATTGCGGCAACGGGAATTAACGGACTCCTATAGACTTCTCAATATTTCTGTGAAGAATAACATTGAGCCTCGAGGTCATCATTCAGAGATTTATCGCGAGGCTGGCTATTTGCTTTTCGTCATTGGCAGTGGGCTTCCTATAGATATTCCACAGGTGATCTTCGACACCATCTTTAGAGCTCATTCGGCTGCTACGAACGCTACGTTGCCGTATGGCGTTTTGCTCTCTAGGTTTTTCCTCGCCCACGGTGTGCTGCCCTCCATGCACGATGTTTCCGTTCCTCTTCCGAACCACATCACGATGAGTACTCTGTCACAGTCTCGCTCTCAACTTCGTCAGCCTGATCCTCCTCGTCCGGCTCCTGTTGCTGAGGCGGCTGAGGAAGATGCTCCAGAGGCTTCTTCCCTTCATGCCAGGTTTACTGCCCTTGAAGAGATATTGTGTGATCAGGCTGCTGATATTGAGCTTCTTCATGGTGAGGTTCAGTCCATTCGCACTGACATGCACAATCTGCGAGAAAGTCTTAGTGCCGAGATTCATGGCCTTGGGTCTAAGCTTGATGATATCTTGAGTCACCTTCGTCGTTCGTGATTGATTCATGCTCGGTTATTCCTTCTTCCTCTGCCCCCTTCACCATTCATGTCCAAAAAGGGGGAGAGCCTTTTGTTCTAATTTCTTTTTCATACTTTTATAGACATTGTTCTGCTATTGTTTTGTTGATCTTTCACTTGATCACAGTTGCTTATGTTTGCTTGTTTATGCTGCTTGGCTTAACTGATTTTTTGTGCAAATAGGTTTGTGCTTTTCAGGTTTCAAGGTTATTTTTTTGTGTTTGGGTCTACATGGGTAAAATGTTCTGTCTAGGCAGTTTTGTCCATGAATTGCCAAAGGGGGAGATTAAAAGGCATGTAATATTGGCAAGTTCATGGGATGGATAAAACTTAGGTTCTTGAGTTGTAATTTTATGTTTTTAGATGGACTGAAGTGTCTATGGAAGGAACACGTATTGGTTTTCTGCGTAGAATGTGCAAGCAAGTGGTCTTCTGACCGACCGGTCGGATAAGGGGTCGGATTGGTCGGATTTCGCGTACACAAAATGCTTGCAGACAAAACTGAAGATCGACCGATCGGCTGTATGACCGATCGGTCGGGCCCTCACCCGATCGGTCGGGTATGTTCAACCGATCAGTCGGCTGGGTCGGTAGCCTCGATTCAGAATCTGCAAAAGCTTCGGAGTTGCTTGCTATCCATCTTTATCCGGAGAGATTTAGAGGCGTTAAGGACTCTAGGGTTCCTCCTTATTTAAAGAGCTTCTATCCCACGAAGTAAATCACCTCTCTCCAGTTCAAAACCCTAACATCAATTGAGAGATCCATCTTCTCAAAAGTTTTTCTGCTGGGATATGCGCTGCAACTTCAACTTCTGAGTTTCATCCGTTTTTCTACACTGTGCTGATTCGTCTTGAGTGGCTTCAAGGTGTGAAGGGCAATCCCGAAGAGAGTGTATGACGTGTGCGTCGGCAAGAAGAGGCTTCAGTCCCTTAGGTTGTGTCCAACTAGTGTAAAAGGGTAGTAAGTAGTCTTGTAACTTCTCATTCATAGTGATTGTTCTTGATGGACCAGTGTTAGGTCCCGTGGTTTTTTCCCGTTTGGGTTTTCCACGTAAAAATCCTGTGTCCATCTCTTGTGTGTTTGATTGGTGTGTTTTAAGTAGTTGTTGATTGAATCTACATAGCATACTCTGCATTGGGACCTTAGCCTGTGTCAAGGTTTAAAGTCTTTCAATATCTATAAAAATGATTGCTTACAAGTCTAATCTCCACTAATGGTTTTTGCTAGATCAATTGGTACATAAAGATGCTGGATTTGGAGCATGTTCACTTATCTTCTCCGCTGAAAGTGAAAGTTGATAAATCAATCCTAGGAGTTGCTAGTGAGAAGAAATATCAATATGTGGATTGTGGCTGAAATATGAGTTTGGTGGATTGCAAACCACCTTCGTTGTTCACATTCATGAAAAGTACAACACTCAGTCAGCTACCAAAAAGTGAAGTTAGCCACTGAAGGTTCCACCAATAATAGCTATAGGCAATTCACGGACGCTATTAGGCCAGGCCCTAGGGGACGCAGCCCAAGCAATGGCTTAAGGCCCCCATTTTTTCATTCTACAAAAAACTTAATTTTTAGCGGCTGAAAAAAAAAACCACTTTTAGCTGCAGTTTTTTCCACCGCTAAAAGTCACTTTTTGCTACAGAGAATTTTTTTTAGCTGCTAAAAGTGCCCTTTTTATTTAGATATATATAAAATACACATTAAATAGGAGTGGAAAAGCTTATCTTCCACGAAAAACGAGAATTAAGTATAGAAAAAAATTGTCATCTAGTCCAATTTTTTCCACCGGTTTGTAGTGAGGGATTACAAAACCTTAGAAAATTGATGACCTCACACACTTTATAAAATTGATGGCATAAAATTTATCTGTAGAAATTTTATATGTATACTTGCTTATGACATTAGACTCAATTTTACAGTCTTGTGATCTAAATTTATCTATAGCAATTTTGATAGTCTAATATTAGACTATTGTATATGACTAATGTCTGACCATATAATAAAAGAGGTAATTGATATTAGACTCAATTATGACATGCATATAGATGGAAGGTTCATTATGTTTCCCTCACTTATGTATAGTTTTTTCATATGATTAATAAAATTTCCTCATATCGTCGAGGTTTACCAAAAAAAATGTAAAACTACATTTTAGTAAAAAAAAACTACATTTTAGTGAGAATTTTACTCTAATGTTTGGAAGGCCCCATCTTAGGATTTCGCTTGGGGTCCCGAAAATCTCAAGGTAGCCCTGAACACCCTATAAGATCAATTGGCAAGCAACTAGCACATAAAACATGATTAGCACAAATGTACGAATTAATCACAATACATGAAGATGGGTTCAATCCTATGAAATATATCGGTCAAAGTAAATATTAGAGACATTGTTAAGTTTATGTCTTGTATTTTGATTTAACCAGGTTGGTTCATTCAGTTGGCCAATGACCGGCCAAGTACAGGATCATGGGTATTTTGGTCATTGTACAGGAGCTTTTTTGGGGGCTACGAATGCAAAGATTATATATTAATGTAATGTAACCATAAGCTCTATGCAAAAGAGGTGAGAGCCGTCTTCCTCATGGTACAAACCACACATGGCCATTGTGAGGTGTAAGAGAGGTGAGAGCTTTCTTCTCTATGGTAACCAACCACGTACGGCCATTGTGAGGTGGGAACTTTGTTCTCCGCAGTGCTTGGAATGTGACCTACTATGTATGACAAGAGGGCTGTGAGAGCAAGATTAAGATCTGTGAAAAGTGAATAGATTAAGGGTTAGAGGATTGAGAATCCTTATAACGAGTTGCCCAATTTCTTTATATTAAAATCGAATAGATGCTCATAGCCTGTGTGCATAGCCTTCATGGTGAACTATATAAAATATGTGTGTCATAGTTGCATAATTTTCTTCTTCCTTTGTGATGCATGTTAATGTATTTGCCCTAATCCGATCTAACATGTAGCATTAGAGCCACAACAAATACCTCTTAGATAGGATGAATGCCCATTTTGAGATACCTTGATGTTTTATAGGTTGGCTTAATTAATCTAAAAATGGGAGCCACTTAGCAAATTTAATCTCAAAAGCAAGAGGGGTTCTTGGTTGCTCCCTTATGTTATCCTTGCTTGAGTAGAGCTCCACCTCCTTTTTCAGTTTAGTTTTGAGTGAAGGTATCTCTTTCTATCCACTTTCCCATCTAGACTCTATGCATAAATATATAATTTTTTTGAGTATCTCTCCCCATCACTTGTTGTTTTGTTTTTTGTTTTTTTTACTTACACTTAAATTCTCAAGTTGTTAGGAAGTCTAACAATGGGCTAGAGGTCTCATCTTTGAAACTATTTGAGGCTTTACCCAATACACAATGCTAGTGTATGGTGTTTAAGTATCAAAAATTTAGCAATGATTAACCTAAGGGCACCTACGGGTTTCTCATAAAAATAAAAATAAAACATATAGCTTTCTTATGATTTATTATTATGCTTTCATAGGGTTCTGATATGGCTGTAGATATATATATATATATATTTATTAATTTCTTTCTCCATGTAGGAATTTATGTTGTTGATTCTTCTTTTTCTTTCTTCTCAACAGAAAATAGAAGATTTTGGGAAACGGGTGTGGAGTAAGATTTTTAAAGTGGTTGAAAAAAAAAAAAAATTTGTTAAGGTTTGATTGCAAAAAGTAGATTTTTTAACCATTTCAAAAAAATTTGATTTTTTCCTTTTTTTCAAGTTAGAGGATTTTATGGAAAAAATGCCCTTTTATTCAAGACTACACGAATTTAGTCTTAGATAAGTTCAGTGCACAAAATGGTCCCCGAAATTGGTTGGTTGATTTCGAACAGTTTTTACCCACTACCACAAAAAGGGCCCTCTTCTTCCTTCGACAAGACTGAGCGCTGGCTCTCTTTCTCCGGCGACGGTGGCGTCGGAGATCACAGCAGCGACAGGTGAATTATAGGCGGCAAAAGCAAGCGGCGGTGCAGATCCGGTGTGGTGAGACTTCTCTGGCCACGGTGATCTTCAAGTCTGGATTGAATCGTCTTTCTCATACAGACCTATGGCGACCACGACTCCGATACTACCATGAGATACCAACTGTGCGCGATTCATATATTATTGTCGGGAGAAATCCCAACGAACCAATAGCGCACAAACCTTTTTTTTTTTTTTTTGTTTTTACAGCCATGGCATTTCATAAAAATGAAAACAAACTCAGAAATGAGAATGCAAGAGAAACAGAGCCCAATTGAAATTACCATGGCAGTAAAAAAAAAAATACAACAATTGGAAGTCCCCTTTCATGGTCTCTCCAATCCCCTGTGGTGGGCTGAATAATAATAGACCTTTCTTCAATATATATATATATGGAAATTCTAAAAAAAGGCTCACTTTAAAAATGCACCTTTTTCGACTTTCTATTTTTTGGTCATGGGCCTATGTTGAGTCAATCTAGTCTCTTCATATATATTATTCTCTTATGTGTGGTCATATATCCAAATTTGGCACTCATCCAATTTTATTTCATCGTTGAATTGAAATCATAATAAAATAATACCTCTAAACCATTAAATATTAGGACCATAGATTAAAAGGTTAGGATAATCATGTGGACTCAAGATTTTTTTATATAGGTAGGCCTCATACGAGTCTTCACATCAAATGAACTTCTATTATTATCATGCATCTCAATGGGCCCCAACTAAGAGGGGCGTTTTTTCTTAAAAAATGACTGAGCACTGTGTAGGGGACCTATTTTGTGCACTAAATTTATCTTAGACCAATTTTGTACATAGTCCAACTAGGAAGCTTTTTCCCATACGTAAAATCCTCTTTAATTTATTCGAGAAGTGAGTTTTAATTCATTAAATTTGGGGAAATGGGTGTGGCCGACAATGCATATTTTCTACTTTAAATAACTTTTCCCTTGGGGTTTGCAGTTACCTTATTAGCTTTATGATTTGGTTTTTTATGTAAACATTGCAGTCCAATGTGGAAGGACTAATAAGCTCTTGTGCTTATCTCATTTTTATTTTAACTTTTCTTTTCTACCTTTTTTATCTTTTTGCATCTCAAATTATCTATAAATATGATTGCTTATACCTGCTTGTTCTCCTTATTATGGCTTAAATCATCTACAAACATGCTTACTTATAAGTCTGTTGTGCAAGTATGGAAGCGCAAAACCTGCAATCAATAATCAAGCCACACACAATAGCAGAGAAAAACACACAAGAACATATAAAAGAGATTTATGTGGTTCGATTATATGTCTATGTCCACATTCAAAGAGAACTCACTATCTCTATATTATCGCTCTTAGGTCTAGGTCTACAAATTATATGATATCTATAATTTTCTATTTCTTAGCCCCTAAGAAATCCCGATACAAAGATCAAGACACCCCTAACCCAAAGCCCAGTCCTTGGCTAATCCAATGGGCCTATCCGGTGAACCCAAAATACGAGATATAAACCTAACAATCTTTACATTGGCGTGAATTCCGTAGAACTCGAGCCACTAGAAGAATAATTGGCAATATCTTTAATCTCATATACCTCGCCGAAAGGTATGTCCTTGAGCTTATTATCATTGGGCAGAGTCTTCACTCTTCAATAGTGAGTAACATGGATCAAGTCTAAGAAAGACTTGAACTTTTTGTTAACCCGTTTCTTCTTGAATGCCCCAAATTGCTTTTACCATTATTTATAACCAAGCTTCAGCCCATACAATGATTCGAATTGCATACATGATCAGGGATCTTATACTTCACTACACCTGCATTGGAAGTTCCTTCCTTTTTCTCGTAGACTAGCTTGCACCCAATACCATGATTTCCATCATCAAAAGACTTCATCTCTTTATTTATAGTTGCTGTCTGTTGATCACTTTTCTGCCCTTCCACTAACTCTAGATACGTAGATAGCTCAACTATCAATGCATATGCATCCATATTTTCATGGCCATTGTTTGATATCGATTCATATGTGATCATATCCTTGAAACCGTATCACTAGAGGTTTCCTCATGCTCTAGGATCTGCTTATTTGCTACTCAGTCTGACTATCTGATGCATCGTCCTTTGTAACTAGGATGTCTTACTCCACCTGAACGATACCACTGTTGGTACCTGCCTCTCTATTTTCCACCTACTTTCTCGCATTGAGTAAAGCATTCTCATGATATGTAACATCCATGTTGATAATAAATCTGAGTGAATTCTGATCGGTACACCACAACATATATCCTTTCACCACAGAAGCATATACTACCAAGATGTACTTCACAGCCCTCGGTTCTAACTTATCAGTTTTTAGATGAGCATAAGCCAGATAATTGAAAATTTTCAAGTTAGAATAATCAATTGGATTGCATGGCCACATTTCCCTTAGTGTTTTGCAACCAGTCCTTAAGTATGGAGACTTTTTAATCAAGTAGCCTGCGGCATGTACTGCCTCAACCCAAAAGTACTTGGACAATCTTGCAGTGAACAACATATAGTAAGCTCTTTCCAAGATCATTCTGTTCATCTTCTCTGCAACTCCATTCTGTTGTGGAGTTCCTTTGGTGGTGTAATGCTGAACTATTCCTCTATCCTTGCAGTAGTTCTCCAACTCTATTGATCTTTATTCCTTGCCATTATTATTTATTCTCAACTTCTTCATCTTACTATCGGTTGGTTTCGAAACCTTTGTTTTCCACCGCTAGAATGTTTTAAAGGTCTGATCCTTCATCTTCAGTGTATAAATCTAGACTTTTCTTAAATAATTATCGATGAAAGTCAACAAATACTAGAACTCACCTTTGAAATAAGCCTTACAAGGACCCCACACATCTATATGAACATAATCAATAAAACCTTTAGTGTGATGAACACATTTCCTAAAATTAACCCTGCGATGTTTTCTAATAATGCATTTCTCACAGAAATCTAACTTGCCTATCTTTGTGCTACGTAGCGAATTCTGCTTGCTTAACATTATCAAACCATGCTCACTCATGTGACCCATGCATAGGTGCCATACTTATTTTTTTAAAAATAATTTTAGAGAAAATTTAAATAAAAAATATAGAAGATCACAAACCTTAGAAAACTCATAGAACGAATTTTACAAGAGGAGAAAAACATCAATGTAATCAAGGGCCGACCCAAATATTGGTATGTGGGTGTGGTTACACCTGATAAACCATGTGCGCTTTTAAAATCTATATCAAAATTCTATGTTACCTTCCGAGAATTCATTAAAAATCATGGGTTCACCCATAAATTTCATTTGAAGATCCTTTGTTTGCCACCAAAATCAAACTACTAATTAGAGTCCGCACACATTAAATAAAAATCATGAGCCCGCTATATAATGTAGTCATCATTATCCTGATTATCACTCGATTTGATGACCCTCAAATAATGGATGAGGGAACGTCTTGCCCACGCTTCAAAGTGGACATCATCTATGAGAATTCTAACTCTTAAAATAACCATACTAAAGAAAACTGTTAAAATAATGGAACGAAAACACAGCAGTTGAACTCGAAAGCTATGACTTTCCTCATCTAGCTGTGCTTTCTACTGCCTTCTACTAGATTGTACTCTTTTATCATCATGATTAGTAAGTGCATCTTCCCCTCTTCTTCAGGTTAATTCTTGCTTTATTGTTTGATAAAGTGATATGTACTTGGTGGTTTATATTACAAAATAGAATGTAATTTCCATTATGATCGCAACTAAACCATTAATAGGTGTAAAAAAAATTCATTTTATGTTTTTATTTTTGAGGAATATTATAATAATTCACTCGTGGTGTGAATACATTTTCTTATTTATTGTCTCAGATTATTTTCGTTGCTGTGTGGCCCACATCAGGTCCGTAGAAGATGTATCTATGGGTTATACATTATTTTTATTTTTTTTCCAGATAATTCATGAGTGTTTACTTCCTGATAAATCATATAGCATGTATAGCTTTTTTTTAAGGAACTAAATTAAATGTTACAGTTGTGCTCAGAATGAGGCAAGGAAAATTGTGAATAATAAAGTTTTGGAATGTCGATTCCAATAATCATGTTTTAATTTTTATATTTTGATAGCATGTTTGTGAGATTAGTTATTTTTAAGATGATCTGAAAATTTAGATCCACAATAAAAGATTTTCCTCTGTTTCGGTACCGTAACTTTGGTATACTTGAAATTTTTGGTGATTAGCTTGATTTTGACCATCTTCATCCACTTTTCAGGGATAAAAGTGAAAGTTGGACAAGTCAAATCTCCGTAGTATAGTACTGCTATAGCGAGAGGATATATGAAGGTTTGGATTGCGGTGGCAACATGGGTTTGGTGGTATGCGGTGGTTAATGGACCAGCGTGGGTGTGTCCATTGATTGTAGTAGAAGAACAACAACAGACACTCCTTTACGATTACCCAACGGTGAGGTTTACTACCAAAGAGGCCACCAAAAAGAGCCACTCACAATTCATTGAGTCTCTGCAAGGTCATTTGGCAAGCGGAGAAGAGCCGCGTGGAATACGAGTGACGCGTGAGCGATCAACAGTGCTTGCTTCCCAGCGGTTTGTTTTGGTGGAACTCTCAAACTGGGCATCGGACTGCCCCGTCACTTTGGCAGTAGATATCACCAATGCTTATGTGGTAGCTTAGAGGAAGATAATCCTGACCCTACAATTCCTACTCCGTTTTCCCCGGTGTAAACCGAACTCCGCTTCCATTCTCGGGCAACTATATGAGTCTTGAAAACATGGCAGGTGAGCGTAGAGAGGCCATCGACCTAGGAATGGATCCACTTGAAACCGCCATCACGACGCTCCGGATCAGCAACACGCAACAGCAAATTAAGGCCATTGCTCGTTCCCTTGTAGTTTGTCATCCAGATGGTTGCAGAGGCAGCGCGATTCAGAATAATCGAGTGCGCGAAAACTTTAATATATTTCGCCCAGATGACTCCATGCTCAGGTTTGAGAACAATTGGAGAGCACTCTCCAACGCTGGCCAGCAATCCAACGATGCAGGAATCTTTCCAAGTTCAGTTCAATTACTTAATCGTCAAAATCAGCCGATATCTGTGGGCAGCACCAGAGACATAAAAAATGTCCTTGCCATCATGCTTTTCATAATTTGCAAACCAGGCCAAGCATCGCCAAATGAGTTTATTGATCATCCGCCTATGATAAGGCCTGTTGTTGATGTGGTACCAGATGAAGATGAAGATGTAGATGCAGATGTCCATAAGAAGGTCAATGGAGATGATGATACTTGTGCGTAGTATCCGGAACCGACGGTTCGCATCAGCGGTCGAGATGGTCTGTGCATTGACGTGAGAAATGGTCAATACAACAATGGAAGCTCGATACAGTTGTCGCCATGTAAAGGGAATTTGGATGTGAATCAGCTGTGGACCTTGAGAAAAGATGGGACAATTCGATCCAACGGCAAATGCTTGACCACTAGTGGGAATAGCCCAGGAAACAATGTGGTGATCTTCGATTGCCCTGCTCCCTTGACTGCTGCCGCAATTTGGCAAGTATGGGACAATGGAACCATCATCAATCCTCAATCAGCACTGGTCTTGAGTGCAAACTCTGGGAGCAGTGGCACCACGCTCACCGTGCAGACCAACATCAATGCCTCTCGGCAAGGTTGGCGCGCTGACAATAATGCAGAACCTTTGGTTACATCCGTTGTTGGGTTGGACGATCTCTGCATGCAAGCAAATGGAGATGCCATGTGTCACACCCCCAAAACTGGGCCGGATCCAAACCCGGTTCCAGGGGTGTGAGAATTGGGGCCAATTAAAATTTTTCTAAACATAATCAGCACGGGCCCCAATTCCGGGTGGATCGAAGTCCTTCGTGAGGCTATGCTTGGTGATCAAGCAACCATAATCACTCGCGGAACTAAAATCCATACTCATCGCAGACGGATATTACTTAACAACCATGTAACAAATCTCATTAATAATAAAATCAAGGTCAAGTGCTTCGAAGCATAATAATTAAAGTTATAATTTCAAAACAAATAAATTTAATTAAATAAACTAATGGCCCAAAAATAGCCTTATTACATAACCTAAAGTTTTCGAACTCAGCACCACACTAGGACACCTCAGATGATGTCATCGGTGCGCCACTCAACAACTCCGCCACCTAGCAGAATTTCCTGCGTAGCCTGACCCTCTGGTTTGGCCCCTGTAACGGAACCTAGACACCAAAAGTAGTGGGTCAGATTGACGTAATCTGGCAAGAGGGTAAGCTGCAACAATGGAATAATCAACTGAATTAAATGATATAATCATTATGAACCAAAATAAATCAGATGCAAACCCCAATGGCATGAATGCACAGAAACGGGTATTCCCGCAGATAAATATACAGAAACGGGTAAATCCCGCATACAGATAACAGAAACGGGTAATCCCGCAAATAGTAACAGAAACGGGTAATCCCGCAGATAATAACAGAAACGGGTAATCCCGCAGATGATAACAGAAACGGGTAATCCCGCAAATAATAACAGAAGGCACAGCTGCATACTATTATCCACAGTACACGCTGACCCGATGGCGTACGTCCACCTCCGAACTGCAGTCGGTCAGATATATATATACAAATATACATACTTACAAATACATATATATACAGATGCAAAATGAACCATAATATGAAACCCTCAATCCCACCATTCAATCCACTACCATTTTGAGTACTTAAATTTAAAAGTGTATTATGAACGTGTGTCAATTCAAATTATTGAGGGTAAGCACTAATCCACCAATGGTCAAGTTAGATAAATATGCACATGAGAACTAACTCCCTATCACAATGGAAATATGAGTCCACGATGCCGATATGCTACTTTTGGTGCCTATCATGTGGTGCATCCCGAACCTCACATTCCCATTCCGCATTTAGTCTAATTCTCATGTGAACATTCAACTAACATTCCTAAAAGACATAATTCATCTAATCCAATTATATATAATTAGTGTGTTTTACAAATTAGGTAAAAGATGTTCAACTTCCAAATCCAAAGTTAAATCAAGTTATAATCAAAAGGGGAAATAGAATAATTAATTCCTGAATGTCATTTTCGTATATAAACACACCTTATTAATTTATACAAAACTAAAGGTACAAATCTTGGGCCCCAGTTTGAAATCAAACTCAAATTAAAAATCCAAATTAGGATCATAATTACAATCTTGGTAAGATTTATTAATTACCACATACATCTTAATTAATCTCAAATTATTCTAAATAAACATTAATCATAATTATATAATTCTCAATTAAATTTATAAATAATCCAAGCTAAATTTCAAATAACATCAAAATAAAACTTAATTTAATGAAATCAAATCTTTATTAGCATAATAGAACCATTAACCAAACTATAACCCTCTAAATATTATAATTAATATTCAAAAACTCTAATAATTTCTATTTATATAAATCTACATGTATTTATTTATTTTTATTTTTATTTTTGAAAAGAAAAAAAAACGGACGAATGGGCCAGACCCGCACCCGGGCCCGCCAGGCAGCCGGCCCAGCCCATCCAGGCTGGGCCGCTGCCCAGCCGGCCCAGGCCCGGCCTGCTGCCCAGCAGCAGCAGCTGCCAGGCGGCAGGCACTGCCTGGGCAGTGTGGCTGCCTGGGCGGCAGCGTGGCATGCGCCCAATTTTTTTTTTTTAATAATCAAATGCTACATTCATAAAAGAAGAAGAGATCAAATCTCTGAGATTAACTGCTAAATCAAGTATAAAATCTGAGCAAAGAAATCACACAAAAGGTTTAAACCCAAGTGAAGAAATCCTACAAAAGAGCATGTTAACAAGAAGCAACTGAAACATATTGCAAGAACCAAAAACCATGATTGCAACTATCCACTTGCCTGGATCTCGAAGCCAAAAGCAAATCTGAAGATCAAAGCTTGGAAGAGCCCACCTTGGTTTCCCCCTTCAAGAGCCTCTAGGGTTTTGGTTGCAGAAGAGAGGAAGAAGATGAAAGAATAGGGAAAAAAACCCTAAGAGTAGAGTTTATATAAAAGAGGGGGTTTTTCTAAATTACAAAGAAGGGCGTCCTGCTTTTTAGTGGGTTTTAAGAAATTACAAAAAGAGTCCTCTGGCCCAAAAAGGGTCCATTAACCCAGGCCCAAATGTGTTAAACCGATCTATTTGACCCTCTCAACCCAACTCAAACCCGTCAAACCGGTATGACCCAATATAAAAATTCAGGACTTGACATCTCATCCCCCTTAAAGGACATTTGGTCCTCCAAATGACTAACGTACCTCAGGAAAAAGGTGCGGATACTGACATTGCACTTGCAACGGCTCATATTGCAACACATGCGAACGGTCTGCTATATACTTCCTCAACATAACAACGTGGAAGGTGTTATGAACACCCGACAGCTCTGGTGGCAATGCTAACCGATAAGCCACGTTATTAACCTTACTGATAATCTAGAATGGTCCCACATATCTTCCGGAAAGTTTTCCTTTTTGCCCTAACCGTAAAGTACCACGTGTAGGTAATACCTTCAAAAATACATGGTCACCAATCTCAAACTTTAACTCTCCCTCTTTTATCGGCATAACTCTTTTGGGGACTGCGGGTAACCTTCAACTTTTCCTGAATTTGTCTTATCTTGTCACTGGACTTTCCAACTACAGACGGTCCATGAAAACCACGAGCTCCAAAATTCGACCAACATATAGGGGTTCGACATCTCCTTCCGTACAAAGCTTCAAAAGGCGCCATGCCAATGCTAGAGTGGTAACTGTTGTTGTACGCGAATTCACATAGAGCCAAACTTTCATCCCAACTAGTCTTGAAATCCAAGACACATGCCCTTAGCATATCCTCCAGTGTTTGGTTTGTCCGCTCGGTTTGTCCGTCTGTTTGGGGATGATAGGCTGTACTTAAACTCAGTTTGGTTCCTAAGGCTTCCTGCAGTGATACCTAAAACCTAGATACGAACTTACTATCCTAGTCAGAACAATAGAAACTAGTGCTCCATGCAATCTCACCACTTCCTTAATATAAAACTCTGTAATTTTCTCCATTCCTTGACCAGTCTTGAATGGTACATAGTGGGCTGACTTAGTCAAACGGTCCACTATCACCCAAATAGCATCAAATCCCTTTCTAATATGGGGCAATCCAGACACAAAGTCCATAATGACGTGCTCCCACTCCCACTGAAGAATCTCCAACTCATACAGAAGACCTGGGGGTCTCCTATAATCTGCGTTAATCTGCTGGCAGACCAAACATTTTCCAACAAATTCTGCAATATCCTATTTCATATTCTTCCACCAATAGTGATCCTTCAGATCGTGATACATCTTGGTACTGCCTGGATGAATAGTATACCGAGCATAGTGTGCCTTGACCATGATTTCATCCTTCAATTCTGGAAAATCGGGCACACAAATTCTGCCTTTATAATGTAAAATATTATCTTCCAACTTAAAATTGGGCCTCTCCTCCGTGTGATCTTTAATTCTTGTTATCTCGGGGTCTAATAATTGGTATTCTCTAATCCTTGGAATTAATTCGGTTTCTCACGGAAATATACTAGCTAACCCTGCCTGTTCATTAACAGGTCGAAAATACACATCCATATCTTCTAATCATCGAATCCAGAAGCATTCTGCAATTAATCCTCCTGTGAACGCTGCTTTTCTACTTAGAGCATCTGCCACTACATTAGCTTTTCCTGGATGGTACTTCAGTCCAAAATCGTAATCCTTAATATACTCCATCCTTCTCCTCTGTTACATGTTCAAATCACCCTGTGTAAGGAAATACTGGAGGCTCTTATGGTCTGATGCGCTTCAAAAGTGGCTCCGTAAGGATAATGTCTCCACATTTTCAAAGCAAAGACCACTGCAGCAAGTTCCAAGTTATGAGTTGCATACTTTCATTTATGTTCCTTCAACTATCGAGACTCATACGCTGCTACCTTCCAATGTTGCATGAGAACACAACCAAGTCCAACTCCAGATGCATCAGTGAAAATCACAAAACATCATTGCCACGAGTATGTCAGTATAAGAGCTGTGGTCAACCTCCTTTTCAACTCCTGAAAACTTTGTTCACAATCCTCATTCCACACAAAAGGAACTCCCTTACGAGTCAATCTTGACAGTGGGGCTACTATTGTGGAAAATCCTTCCATGAATTTGCGGTAAGATCCTGCGAGGCCTAGGAAACTTCGGATCTCTGGCACTGTTTTTGGCCTATCCCACTTTACCACTGCTTCAATCTTCGCTGGGTCTACTGCTAAACCTTCTTAGAGATGATGTAACCAAGAAATCCTACTTGTCCTAACCAAAATTCACATTTACTTGCCTTAGCATACAATTGGTGTTCCCTCAATAACTGCAATGAAGTACGAAGATGCTGAGCATGCTTTTCCCGACTCTTCGAATGTACAAGTATATCATCAATAAACACCACCACAAACTTATCCAAGTACTGTGCAAAAACCCTATTCATCATAGCCATAAAAGCTGCTGGCGCATTTGTCAACCCAAACGACATCACCAGAAATTTGTAGTGACCATATCTAGTTCTGAATGCAGTTTTTTTAGAATATCTTGATCTCGTACCCTCAACTGATGATATCCTGACCTCAGATCAATCTTAGAAAAATATTGAGCACCTTGCAATTGATCAAACAATTCATCGATTCGCGGTAAAGGATACTTATTCTTGATGGTCACTTGATTTAGTTATCTATAATTAATGCACATTCTCATAGAACCATCCTTTTTCTTCACAAATAACACTGGAGCTCCCCAAGGAGAGAAACTCGGTCTAATAAAACCCTTGTTTAACAACTCCTGCAATTCCTCTTTGAGTTCTCTCAACTCCATTGGGGCCATTCTATAAGGGGCTTTTGAGATCGGACTGTGCCTGGAACAAGCTTAATTGAAAAATCAATTTCACGGATCAGCGGTAATCCAGGAAATCTCATCAGAAAAAAAAGCATCGAAAAACTTAGATACCACTGGTATCTCCTCCACCGCTTTAGTCCGTTTATCCTCCGTGATAAACGCTATATACCCCTCATAACTTTTCCTCAACAACTTTATATCATAATTGAAAATCATACGAATAACAACCTTCTTCTTTGATCTCACAATTGCACCTTGTGTCATCATCAACTATAACTTAACTGTCTTCTGTCTCCAACACTTAGTTGTAGGGTGATTATTGCCACAAATACCACAAGACTCCCTCTTTTGCTTATTAAATTAATACTGTGAAACTGAAGACGGAATAACTTTCTACTTGACTTGGCTTGTAAGGGCCATGCGTCTAATCACCTCCTTGGCCGAATATGCCTTACCCGAAAAATGCCTAGTAAGTATTTAGAACTTGTGACTTGGTATGAAGTAGTATATCTGGTCGAAGGCCATCAAGAAATCGTCGAATCCTCTTGCTTTCTAGAGTGATGAAGGTTGGTGCGAAACGAGAGAGATGAATAAACTGCAGCTCATACTCCCGAACAGACAGATTTCCTTGCTTCAATCTATCAAACTCTATTCGCTTCTAAATGCGAACATGCTCCGGTACGTACTTCTTGGGAAACAGATTACGAAAAGTAGTCTAGGCCACCTTTTTGGTAATCCCCTATTTATTAGCGACTAAACGACCAAAATGCGGAAAGTAACGAACTCCTGTAACATCTAGATATTTGCTAAAATACGGATACGATTATGAATGCCAAAAACCCCCAACGTTCCCACTTAACGTTTTTAATCCTCACTTCGGACCTACGTTCTAGCATCTTTTAGAACTTCTAGAACTTGACCGGCTCTGATACCATCTGTCACACCCCCAAAACTGGGCCGGATCCAAACCCGGTTCCAGGGGTGTGAGAATTGGGGCCAATTAAAATTTTTCTAAACATAATCAGCACGGGCCCCAATTCCGGGTGGATCGAAGTCCTTCGTGAGGCTATGCTTGGTGATCAAGCAACCATAATCACACGCGGAACTAAAATCCATACTCATCGCAGACGGATATTACTTAACAACCATGTAACAAATCTCATTAATAATAAAATCAAGGTCAAGTGCTTCGAAGCATAATAATTAAAGTTATAATTTCAAAACAAATAAATTTAATTAAATAAACTAATGGCCCAAAAATAGCCTTATTACATAACCTAAAGTTTTCGAACTCAGCACCACACTAGGACACCTCAAATGATGTCATCGGTGCGCCACTCAACAACTCCGCCACCTAGCAGAATTTCCTGCGTAGCCTGACCCTCTGGTTTGGCCCCTGTAACGGAACCTAGACACCAAAAGTAGTGGGTCAGATTGACGTAATCTGGCAAGAGGGTAAGCTGCAACAATGGAATAATCAACTGAATTAAATGATATAATCATTATGAACCAAAATAAATCAGATGCAAACCCCAATGGCATGAATGCACAGAAACGGGTATTCCCGCAGATAAATATACAGAAACGGGTAAATCCCGCATACAGATAACAGAAACGGGTAATCCCGCAAATAGTAACAGAAACGGGTAATCCCGCAGATAATAACAGAAACGGGTAATCCCGCAGATGATAACAGAAACGGGTAATCCCGCAAATAATAACAGAAGGCACAGCTGCATACTATTATCCACAGTACACGCTGACCCGATGGCGTACGTCCACCTCCGAACTGCAGTCGGTCAGATATATATATACAAATATACATACTTACAAATACATATATATACAGATGCAAAATGAACCATAATATGAAACCCTCAATCCCACCATTCAATCCACTACCATTTTGAGTACTTAAATTTAAAAGTGTATTATGAACGTGTGTCAATTCAAATTATTGAGGGTAAGCACTAATCCACCAATGGTCAAGTTAGATAAATATGCACATGAGAACTAACTCCCTATCACAATGGAAATATGAGTCCACGATGCCGATATGCTACTTTTGGTGCCTATCATGTGGTGCATCCCGAACCTCACATTCCCATTCCGCATTTAGTCTAATTCTCATGTGAACATTCAACTAACATTCCTAAAAGACATAATTCATCTAATCCAATTATATATAATTAGTGTGTTTTACAAATTAGGTAAAAGATGTTCAACTTCCAAATCCAAAGTTAAATCAAGTTATAATCAAAAGGGGAAATAGAATAATTAATTCCTGAATGTCATTTTCGTATATAAACACACCTTATTAATTTATACAAAACTAAAGGTACAAATCTTGGGCCCCAGTTTGAAATCAAACTCAAATTAAAAATCCAAATTAGGATCATAATTACAATCTTGGTAAGATTTATTAATTACCACATACATCTTAATTAATCTCAAATTATTCTAAATAAACATTAATCATAATTATATAATTCTCAATTAAATTTATAAATAATCCAAGCTAAATTTCAAATAACATCAAAATAAAACTTAATTTAATGAAATCAAATCTTTATTAGCATAATAGAACCATTAACCAAACTATAACCCTCTAAATATTATAATTAATATTCAAAAACTCTAATAATTTCTATTTATATAAATCTACATGTATTTATTTATTTTTATTTTTATTTTTGAAAAGAAAAAAAAACGGACAAATGGGCCAGACCCGCACCCGGGCCCGCCAGGCAGCCGGCCCAGCCCATCCAGGCTGGGCCGCTGCCCAGCCGGCCCAGGCCCGGCCTGCTGCCCAGCAGCAGCAGCTGCCAGGCGGCAGGCACTGCCTGGGCAGTGTGGCTGCCTGGGCGGCAGCGTGGCATGCGCCCAATTTTTTTTTTTTAATAATCAAATGCTACATTCATAAAAGAAGAAGAGATCAAATCTCTGAGATTAACTGCTAAATCAAGTATAAAATCTGAGCAAAGAAATCACACAAAAGGTTTAAACCCAAGTGAAGAAATCCTACAAAAGAGCATGTTAACAAGAAGCAACTGAAACATATTGCAAGAACCAAAAACCATGATTGCAACTATCCACTTGCCTGGATCTCGAAGCCAAAAGCAAATCTGAAGATCAAAGCTTGGAAGAGCCCACCTTGGTTTCCCCCTTCAAGAGCCTCTAGGGTTTTGGTTGCAGAAGAGAGGAAGAAGATGAAAGAATAGGGAAAAAAACCCTAAGAGTAGAGTTTATATAAAAGAGGGGGTTTTTCTAAATTACAAAGAAGGGCGTCCTGCTTTTTAGTGGGTTTTAAGAAATTACAAAAAGAGTCCTCTGGCCCAAAAAGGGTCCATTAACCCAGGCCCAAATGTGTTAAACCGATCTATTTGACCCTCTCAACCCAACTCAAACCCGTCAAACCGGTATGACCCAATATAAAAATTCAGGACTTGACACCATGTGGCTGGTGGAATGTGCAAGTAGCAAGGCAGAACAGAAATGGGCTCTCTATCCAGATGGTTCCATACGACCTCAGCAAAACCGAGACCGCTGCCTCACCTCTACCAATAATCAGTCACGAGGAAGCAGCGTTATCGTCATTTCAAGTTGTAACGCTGGGTCGGAGGGCCAACGCTGGGTGTTCATGAATGATGGCACTATTTTGAACTTGGACAGCGAAATGGTGATGGATGTGAAAGAATCCGATCCAAGCCTTCAGCAGATAATCATCTGGCCATTTACTGGTAACCCTAGCCAGATGTGGCTTCTGGTCTTTTAATTACTGCTATTCTACCCTCGCAGTATATAGACGTGTAGTAGGCTTAAATAAAAGGCACCAGATCTGTTGTTGCCCATCGACGAGTGTGCAACATTCCTTCGATCAAATGCCCCCTTCTGTTGAAAGTAGTTATTAGGCCACTTGCCTGTTTAATTATCTAATGTCCCACCTGGTTGTTCGACTATTGAAGTTATTTGACTATTCTTGGAAGTGGAGATATGCTTGCTTGCAACTAGTTTTCTATTTCTTATGTTTGTTTCCTATTTGTGACGACTAATGCAAAATTAAATCCCACTTGAATACATGCATTTTATAGATTTTTTTTTACTAAAAGGCAAGTTGTATTGAAAAGAGAAAAGAGAAAATAGAAAAGAGAAAAAAGAAAAAATACAAAGGCTTAAAAGCCCCCAGAAGGAAGACGACCGAACAGCAAAATTACAAGAAAAAAGCGAAAAAAGAAAGGTGCCCAAGAAAGAAAAAAAAAAGGACGATGACCGAGATCTAAGCATCTTCAACATTTCATATAAAAAAAATAGAGACATATTTTTTTGTCTAAACATAACAAAGAAATTAAGTTTGTAGAGGTTAAAAAAATAAAAGCGTATTGTGGAAGCTTGGTTGGAATCCCATATCCAAAGTAAATTGCCAATTTTAGATTCTTGCCGAAGCCCCATAACCATAGACGACTGCACATCAATTGTACTCAGGCTCAGAAGGAAGCCTTGCAAACAATTGTAAGCACGAATTGTGACTCTGAATCAACCCACCAGGTACTGCAAGGTACATATTTAAAGTTTGTTTCACAAATTATAAGAGATAAGTTAGAAATCCTACCCTTCTTTTTTAATCAGTGCTTGCGATTAAATAATCCTTTTTCTTTCTTCTTGCCTTTTCTTGTCATTGTTCCTATTGTAATTGGGTCATCTTGCTTATTTGTACTCCCATGGTTTTTCTGAGATTTGTGAGAAACAAGGTTAACAACTAAAGTCTCTTATTTTCTCATCCTCCTCTCTCCTCTGACTCACATTTAGAGATTATTTTATTCATTGACCACTTTTCTTCCCTTTTTCTTGGAGTTTCTTGAGTAGTTCCATTTTATGATCAATGGAACCTACCTATGAAATATCTACATTGCTTAAAATGGATACCTCGTTTATGTAGCCCAAGGTCCTCATGTGGCCCTATGTAATAAAAATAGATAACCAATTTTGTTTAAAATTATGATTCATTAAATATATCATATTGGTATTATCCATAAACAAATGTGCTCCTCGACTTCCTTTTTTTTTTTCTTTTGTCAAAAGGACGTGAAATTTATTAATAAAAGGAAGGTACAAAGCTATAGAAGATCACATTTCCAGCTGACAACAAAACTGGAAATGATTTGGACAAGCAGAACAGAGGACAGCTATATAGGACCTTAAAGAATGAAACAGAAAAGGAGATTAACATGGAGCACCTGAAGTAATGACACTGGAACTTGTCCAAGGTGGATGTTGCTGGTTGAGGCAGTTCCATAGCGTTGTTGCCACCCAAATAGAGACCGAAAAACTAAAGAAGGAAGCCAGAAGCCAGAGGAGCAGTCAGAAGCCAGAGGAGAAAGAAGGAACCCTTCATGGGAGAGTCTGGGATGTGCATCTTGCCTCTGTGGTTCCCTTGCCGCCGGCTGGTGTTCCACCCTGCAAGGATGAGCTAGAAGCTTCTTGTACAGTGGTCACTGATCGGAAGAAGTGGCCTGTGTACAGAGAAGCTCGATGCTGGTCTTCCAAGAGGATGTTCTGGATGCAGTCTGGGAGCTGGTTACTGAAGGTCTGGAACTTGTGCAATCTTAATTTGGCCATTTTGGTTGCAACGACATTGACTGATCGTTTACAGAAACCGATCCGCCATTCCTGAAGACCACCCAGTAGATCTGAAGTCAGCTTCCGCAAAGGCATCATATCCCGAGCCTTGGTATCAGCACTTTTAAACATAGATACAAAGACGAGGCAATCACTTTCAACATGCACAAATTCCAGGCGGAGATTCCTACAGAGTTGAATTCCCTTATGCAGAGCAAGGAGATCGGCCTCGAAAGCACAGGTCGCTACTGGAGGGTTCCCTGCATGAGCATTAAGCAATTTTCCATGACAGTCCCTGATAATACCACTGATTCCTACTTCGCCTGTGTTGACATTAAATACACCATCAAAGTTGAGCTTGGCCCATCCAGGAGGATGTGGCATCCAAGAATCAGATGTGGAACCAACCGAAGTGGCTAGACCTGCAAAGGAGTGTATCAACTTCCATTCAAGCAGATGAAAAATAGTTTTGGAGAAGAGGTATCTTGGGTTAGGTCGAGCGTTTTAAAAAACCAGACTGTTCCTCGTTTTCGAAATGTACCATGACACTATGATACCCATCACCAAGTGCTTGCTAGTATCTGAAGCAACAAACCAAGCAGTAATAGGTTTGAAAGTAGAGAGTTTGTGAGTTGATGAAGAGAAGCAAGCCCAAACCGAAATAGTGAAAGGGCACTGACAGTAAAGATGAGCACTTGATTCACTCTGTTCATGACAGAGAGGGCAAGTCTGATTGATGAGGACCATGAATTTGCCAATTCTAGCCTTCGTGGGGAGTCTATCTTGCAGAGCTTGCCAGAAGAAAAATTTTAATTTAGGAGTGATCTTAGTCCTGCACTAGCGCTGCCAAGGCAACTGGAAACCATAAATAGAGCCTTCCAAGACCCTGGCTATCGCCTTAACACTACACTTTCCCTCCGGTTCACTTGCCCAGCATCGGATATCCCTTGCTCCGTAAGGTAAAGACTCAGTACACAGAGCTAATTCCGCCTGCTAGAGAGCATGAAGAAGTTGCTGTTGGAAAAATTAGCGCAACGAAAATACTTGCGATCAACGGATAAACCACGATGAATATGCAGCAATCACACATCAAGCAATCACACACATGAACACAGCAATTTTACGTAGTTCGGTAACCTTGCCTACGTCCACGAGAGGAGAGAACTCATATACTATGATCCCATCTCAATCTTCTCAGGATCTAGGGTTACAATACATCAATATATATAGTTTCCGCTTTCTTGGCCAACAAAAAAACCAATACATAATGACTAAAATATCCATAACCCTGAGCCTCGGTACTGGCTAAATCAGACCACCGATCCGGCTAAACTGGAATACAAGATAAAACTGAACAATCTCCACCTTGGCTTGAATTCCGCAAATCCTCAGAGCCACCTTAAGATACCCGGTAATGTCTTTACGTACTTTGCTGAAGGGTATGTCACTACATCGATGGTGCAGTCTTCTTTCTTCAACATTCTAATATGTTGAACCAGCACTTCACATACCTTGCTGAAAGATACACCTCCGCACACGCTACTACCAAGCGCGACACCTGCACCCCCTAGCCTGGATGCACAGACAATCTCAGTATTGTCTAATGTCGATCAAGTCCAAACCGACTTAAGACTTCCCACAGCTGCCGTTTTTGACCTCAACACCACTATCTTGAACCTCCGAAGTGCTCTTCATTTGTTACCACATGCATGCATTGTTGGAAAAAGCGACGCAATGGAAATACTCGCGATCAACGAATCAATCACGATGAACATACAGCAATCACACAATCAAGTAATCACACACATGAACACAACAATTTTACGTGGTTCGGCAACCTTGCCTACGTTCACGAGATGAGAGAATTCATATACTATGATTCTATCTCAATCCTCTTAGGATCTAGGGTTACAATACATCAATATATATAGTTTCCGCTTTTTTCGCCAGCAAGAAAATTCGTACATAATAACTAAAATACCTATAACCCCGAGCCTCGGTACTGGCTAAATCAGACCACCGATCCGGCTAAACTAGAATACAAGACAAAACCCAATAGTTGCGAATTCCACTGAGGACAATAAGGAGAGGTGAGAGTAAGGTCAGCCACCCATTTGAAATAAAAAGGTTGAGTCAAAAGGCAATTTATAATAACTTTGTATTGGACTGAAGTACATAATTTTCTGAACAAATGATTGGTGGAAAGCAAATGATAGGAGGGTTTTTTAAATGAAATCCCATTGAAGCTTATCATTAACTTTGGCAATGTCAAGCTACAAAGCGCACCATTTTCGTTTGCGGTTGGATTGACTCATCATGTGAAAAAGTTCTTTAGCAGTTATGATATTGTCCACCGGTCGTTTCCCTAGTTGAAATGCCAGTTGGGAAGGAGAGATGTATTTTTTCAAAAGAGGTCTCAACCGGTTCACCATGATCTTGGTGATTCCCTTGTAAAGTACATTACACAGACTAATTGGCCTATAATCATGCAGCGTACATGCCCCCTCTTTTTCTGGAATGAGAACAATAGAGGTGGTGTTGATTCTTCTGGAAAGCTCACCAGTGAGGAAGAAATGCTGCACAAAGAAGGACACTTGAGGGCTCCCAATGTCCAAGAAATTAGTAAAAAATTCTACATTATACCCATCTCTCCCTAGGGACTAATTCGTTCCCAAGGAAAAGAAGTAAGCTCTGATTTATTCCAAAGTAGGGGTAGAGGTTAGAACTAGGTTTTCTGCCTCTGATATGATTGGGGAAATGAGAGTGGGGAGCTGCTAATAAGGAGGACTTTGGTCTGAGTTCTAATAGACTTGCTTAAAACGATGACGGGCAAGGGACAGCATATCATCAATTTTGGTGACAGTGTGACCCTGAGACTTATTCAAAAAATGAATTATATTTCTTCTGTGATTAGTCTTAGCAACAGTGTGAAAAATATTTAGTGTTGGTGTCGGCTTCAGACACCCATTTAATTCTCCCTCGTTGTTACAAAAAAATGTGGGCATGTTTTTTTTTACAAGAGCAAGCTCCTCTAAAAGATGTCTCTCCAATGTATGAAGGTAAGATGAGGAGACGTAGGAAGGGCTCCTTTGAATTCCCGTGAGTCTGGCTTTTATCCTAGCAATGCGTCTAGAAGGATCACCAAAGCATTCCTTCTTCCAGCACAGAAGATCAACAGATAATCGCTGAAGATGATGTGGTAAATGAATGGATGAAGTCGAGGTTGGTTCCCACGAACCTGAAAGGATGTCTCAGAAACTAGGAGTGTAGCACCAACAATCATCAAAATGGAAAGTACGACAGGGGCGATGATGAGTTATCTCATCTGTGAGGAAAATCGGATGATGGTCGGAAGTAACGCATGTAAGATGACAGAGAAAGTGCTGGTGAAAATAATGGAGCCATTCACTATTTGAACAGGTCCTATCCAAACGTTCTAAAATTATGTTATGTCCTATTCGACCATTTGTCCATGTGAAAGGCTAGCCCACAAAACCCAGGTCCATGAGGTGGTTGTTTTCCAAGAACTTTAAAAAGGCCTTTTGGCCTAGTCTCGATGGAGATAAACTGCCTTCAGATTTTTCGTTGTCGTGAATGATGAAATTAAAATCAGCTATCAGAAGCCAAGGGTGATGAGGAAGAACATGGGTGTCATGAAGTTGGGTCAGATCTGACCAGAGGCTTTGTCTTTTCCTTGTGTCTGAAGAAGTATTCACAACCGTCAAAAGAAAATTAAGGAGGGTAGGTATTATTTATATGGGAAACCCAGTAGGAGGTAGCCTGGTCCGAAGATATGATTGGGCCCAGGTGGACTATTGATAGATCCCAGAAACTCCATATTCCCCACGAGTGGCCAGAGCCAAAAACTATTTCCTTACTTGGGTAGTAATGAGAAAGTTTAGTGAGAAATTTTCCAGCTCTCTCCTGAGTGGTCCTAGTCTCCAACAAAATAAGAACAGTAGGATTATGAGTTTTAATCAGCATTTGAAGACATGGGAAGAGGTCAGCGTGAGAGGCGCCGGAACATTCCACAATAGTAGTCTCATTGGAAATAGTGCTGGAGAAGTAGATTTCCATACCAGCCTCTGGGAAGAGAGCATTATGTAGATGGTCCAGAGAGCCTATTATTTGTTTGCTCTTTACCTTGAAGGTCAGTTCGCTACGAATGGCTTTCGTCTTACGATAATCCTTGTTTTTGAAAGATGAAGCATGGTGTGTGTTCTGAGCCCTTAATGGCTGCGGTAACTGAATTCCATGAGGTCGTTGTCCAACATATCCCAGTTGCGAATTTTTTCAACTCTGCTTGTGTTTATCCTTTGGGTGGAGGTGGGAGATGCTCCTCTGAAAGGCTTCAAACTGAATTCCATGAGGTCGTTGTCCAACATATCCCAGTTGGGAATTTTTTCGACTCTGCTTGTGTCTATACTTTGGGTGGAGGTGGGAGATGCTCCTCTGAAAGGGTTCCTCCGGCTATTGTGGGTTTGCCCTTTGAAAGGCAGCATGGTGGGAGAAGGCCGCTGATATGAGCTGAAGCCAGTTTACGGTAGCATAGGTATTTGTTGAGAAAGAAGAAGAATAAGAAGCACACAATCCACATATAATGAACACAAGATTTACGTGGTTCACCCAATGTGGGCTATGTCCATGGAGATTCAAGCCTGTTTACTATTGTTGGTGATCACCACATAGGAAGAATAAACCTCTTTTTGTGATTATGAGAGTACAAAATTCTCCCTAGGGTTCTTCTCTGTAGAGCAACAACTCTCTCTCTTTCTCACACCACTTAGAATAATACAGAAACACTAATTAACAATACCTGCGCATTTACAACCGTCAAATCTAGCCCTATAACAAAGGGTCTAGATTAAACTGACAGGTTACATTTTTACCCCAATAAATATTGAATATACCTAGATCAGGCTTCACTAATCCATTAATCTCCTACTGGAAGACTAATCATATTGAATGGCAATGACAATAGCAGAACACGGCTTCAAATCTCAACACATTGTCTTCAAACAAGAAGTCCAACTAAAGCTGAGCATAGTTTCAGTTTCTTTATGTTCACTACCTTTGTAAACATATCTGCGGGATTTTGATTTGTGAGAATCTTTTCCAGTTTCAACACCTTTTCTTCCATAAGCCATCGTATAAAATGATATCTTATGCGAATGTGTTTGGTTCTCGGATGAAAGGCTGAATTATTCGCAAGATGAATAGCACTCTGACTATCACTGTACAGCTTGCTGTCTTCTCGCTTCTTACCCAATTCTTCCATTAACTCCTGCAACCAAATCATCTCCTTGCTAGCTTCTGTAGGGGCAACATACTCTTCTTCTGTAGTTGAAAATGCAACAACATCCTGTAATTGTGATTCCAACTGATTATTGCACTGCCCAAGGTGAAGACATATCCAGTAGTACTTCTACTTCTATCAAGATCTCTTGCCAAGTCTGAATTAATATAACCATGTAGTTTGATTTTTGATCTTCCAAAACACAATGTTGTATTAGTTATATCTCTCAGATATTTGAGAATCCACTTAATTGTCTCCCAATGTGTTCTCCTAAGGTTATTCATAAATCTGCTTACAACTCCTACTGTATAAGCAATATCAGGTCTTGTACTGACCATAGCATATATTAAGCTGCCAACAGCTGAAGCATATGGGATCTTGGACATGTTATTTTTCTCTTGTTCTGTCTTAGGGGACAGCTCTTTTGAGAGTTTGAAATGACTAGCTAGTGGAGTGCTAATTAGCTTAACACCTTGCATGTTGAACCCGTGTAGGACCTTTTCAACATATTCTACTTGGGACAACTTCAATGTCCAGTTTGTTTTGTCTTTACTGATTCTCATACCGAGAATTGGATTTGTAGTACCCAAATCTTTCATTTCAAACTCCTTTGACAACTGTTTCTTCAGATTATTTATTTCTTGCATGTTGGATTCTGTAGCAAGCATGTCATCGATATACAAAAGGAGAATAATATAATAGTCATCAAAACTTTTTTAATAACAACAATGGTCAGCATGACATCTTTTATAACCTATGTTGCACATAAACCTATCAAATTTAATATACTATTGTCTTGGGGCTTGCTTCAAACTATATAAACTATTTTTGAGTCTACACACGATGTTCTCCTTTTCTGACACAGCATATCCTTGTGACTGATGCATGTAAATATCTTATTCCAAGTCATCATGGAAAAATACAGTTTTAACATCTAATTGTTTAAGATGTAAATCATCTACTGCTACAAGGCTCAAAACACTTCTGATTGTGTTTAATTTAACCACAGGAGAAAATAATTCAACATAATCAATACTTTTCTTCTACTGGAAGCCTTTTGCAATTAGTTTGGCCTTGCATCTCTACTTACTGCCGTCATGTTCATCCTTCAACCTATACACCTACTTGTTATGCAATGCTTTCTTTCCCTTAGGCAACTGAAATAAGTCTCATGTCTGATTTGACAATAAATATTACATCTCATCTTCCATGACTTGCTCTCACTTAGTGTCACAACCCGGGCCCAGAAATCGGGGGTTAGCGAAAAGCTAAACCAGTGACACACGTACTCCCGTGCACGTGCATCTAAACCCAGTCCAGATGCACACACACAAGGGATCTAACACGTGCGAAACAGACGAACGCGGAAGCTGTAGATATCATAGCAAGCAACGAAGGAAAATAGCGGAAGCCAAAGCAAATACAAAACGGAAACGACCAAGACAAATACACCGATATAAAACCGAATACACACCAAAATCACTATATACAATTACACAGAATACAAGTCCCAAAGTCCAAGGTCTGAATACAATCTCCAAAAACCAAAACTCGAAACAAAAGCCACGGGTATGCATGCACGCACTTGGCAGAAGTGATCAGGCCCACTCTGCCAGACCTGAGGGTGTCTCTACACTCGCCCCTGCAGCCTCCTCGACCGCCGGGGAGCTGGGCAAGGTATCTGTGCCTGCAACACCACAGACAACACAAATGAATACAACGATCCAGCAATTACAAGTAACAGAGATGAAACACTCATAGTATCAAATAGAATAAGGACAGAATAGTAATTGCAGAATTTCATCTTAGTATGCTAAGCAAATCGTGTGTAGAAGTAGAGCATGATATGTGAATCAAAACATAGAAATACTGACTAAGTGGCTACTACGTTAACCATGTTCTCTCCAATAGAGAGCAGAGCAAAGCAGAGCAGAGGAGAACACCACTGACCGGGCCAGGGTACCAGTGGGTCTCAGGTTCCTGGGTTCCGGGGTCCCAAGACAAAGCGACACTGCAGTGAATACAGAGATACAGAGATCTAAGCCAGAGGTAACCCCGTCGGGCATCCTAGGGCTGAGGCTGAGTAGAGCCAGACTAATACCAATCAATCAAATCCATAGAAATGGGAGATTATCCGCTTCGGACTCACCGATGGCAAAGACCGGATCTTATCCTCACGTATTAACCTCTGGGCAGAGCCACCCGGGAATACCCAAAATATACAAAGCCAGAAATGTACAAAGCATAGCCAAAATACAGATTAGAACATAGATTAAATCAAAGCACAGCATAGATCAGAACTTAGTGCCGAACGGAGAGTAATACAGATATACAGGACGAAAGCAAAATGACTGAGGAATGCATAACATAGATTAACAGAACAGAGGGCAAAACCATAAACAATATGCAATGCATCTCAGATTAATACGGAGTCAAGGTTCATTACAAGCCAGTCCTAAGCTAGTTGTTCACTGTCACTAACCGTGCATGTTGATGTAGTTTTAAGTTAGTCAATGCACCGTTGCCATCAAAGTGTTGCGTAATCTTTGCGTGCACCGACGTCCCTTAAACCAACACCCATGGGGAGGTGCTTAACAGTGATCAACACTCACATGCATAAGTCACAGCCTAACAGACTATTCATGTGATCCAAGGAATCCATTGGGCCGGTTTACACGGGTGGTTAACCTGTATTTGAGCCCTATAAGTCTCACCATTATCCTAAGTTATGTTTCCGAATTGCCATGCCTAACGGTTTAGCCATGAGGGACCTATGGTTGAGCCGGAGACATCTTACGCGCTCGACGTATTATGCACCACAGCTTAACCCTGGTTCCATTCAAAACACAGCTAAACTGATCATCTTTCACCTCTGATCTGATGCCTTTTTCGGCTGAGCTACAGTCAGTATACGGCTTAGCCGTAGACCAATCCACGGCTTGGCCGTAGCATTCCACGGCTTAGCCGTAGCCACACCGTAGGAGTTCTGTGTTGGAAAAGTTTCGACTGATCAGAGATTTAATTCACGGCTGGGGTACGGGTTGGGTCACGGCTAGCTTACGGCTCAGCCGTAGAACAATTTACGGCTTAGCCGTAGCCTAGCCGTAGAACAAAACTCCATTTCGAGTCTCTGGAAATCAAGCCGTAGAAGTTCACGGCTTAGCCGTACAATACAGAGATGAATTCGGGCTGAGTACAAAAACTGAAATTTGACACAGAAACATCTCCAAACAAGCTACGGAGGTTCCAAATTCACAAGCATTGGCTGTAACCATCAAATACACTAAAGAAGATGGAAATCAAAGCATTCAAATAGAGTACCCATGTGTATTATCAAAGTCTGTACTTATACTTGCCTCAAATCTGGAAATCCACTGAAACAAGCTCCAAAGCAACTAAAAATCAAAGCAAATCAAAGAGATACACCATGCATGAGATGAAGACAAAGCGATCATAGAATGGGAGAAGCAATTGGAGAAGAAGAAGAAGAAAGAATTGGGAAAGAACCCACTTACCAAGCTACAGATGGAGATGAGAGAGAAGGAACCCAATCCAAAACAAAATGAGAATCCAACGGCAATCGATCAAGAGAAGCAAAGAAGAGAGAGAAAGAGAGATGAACGAACGTGGAGCTGCTCCTAATCTTGCATGCAATCGATCGAGACAAATGGGCAAGGAGAAAGACACCTGTGAGCTGACTTATATTTATAGATTTGTAGTTTTAAAACAAGGTCCAATGGGTTTAAGCAATTTACAGATTAAGTCACGCGAAGGTCCAACTTCTCCAATTGACTCCAAACGGATCTGACTCAGTTACGGACAATAACGAGCTCAACAAAATACATATGCTGACACCAATATGATGCAAATATGATGCAAGCAACGCAAAAGCAATATTACGAAAAAGGGCTTAGAACTACCTATCTCAGGTCAAAGGTTGCTCAACTACCTATCCATGACCCAAAACAAGTCCAAAAGAAATAAACAAAACAAAACACACACTAATGAGCCACTAATCCGGCTCAAAGGGGATCGGAGTGTTACATCCTCCCCCACTAGGAATCATTCCGTCCTCGGAATGACTACCTACCTGCGCAAAGAGATGCGGGTACTGGCGCGCTAGCTGCTCCTCTAGCTCCCAAGTAGCCTCATCTGGACCGTGATGTTCCCACAACACTTTAACCCATCTGGTAGTCCTGGTACGAAGAATCTGCTCTCGTGTCCCAACGATGCGAAGCGGACGCTCAACGTAAGTCGCATTAGGCTGAATCTGGATATCATCGTAGCGAATCACATGGCTCGGATCTGGCACATACTTACGGAGCATCGACACATGGAATACATCGTGAACACCGGAGAACTCGACTGGAAGCGTCAACCGATAGGCTAAATCTCCAACTCGGCTCTTGACTTCAAACGGTCCTACATATCTCGGAGCTAACTTACCCTTCTGACCAAATCGAACTGTGCCCTTCATCGGAGAAACTTTAAGGAACACCCAATCTCCGACTTGAAATGCCAAGGGTCTCCTCCGAGTATCCGCATAGCTCTTCTGTCTGGATCGAGCAATCTTCAGATTCTCTATCACCTTCTGCACTTTCTCTGTCGTCTCAGCAATGATCGTCGGACCATGGAAACTTCTTGTTCCAACTTCCTCCCAGCACACTGGAGTCCTGCACTTGCGTCCGTATAGAGCCTCATATGGTGCCATACCAATACTCTCGTAGAAGCTGTTGTTGTAGGCAAACTCACACAATGCTAGATGTGTATCCCATTCCTTCTCAAAGTTCAGCACGCTAGCTCGGAGCATGTCCTCCAATGTCTGAATGGTACGCTCCGACTGTCCATCAGTCTGGGGGTGGTATGCCGTACTAAAACTCAGCTTCGTGCCCATAGCTTCCTGAAATGCTCTCCAGAATGAAGACACAAAACGACTGTCACGATCTGACACAATCGATACTGGGGTGCCATGCAATCTGACTATCTCGTCAACAAACTTCCTAGCCATCTCTGTGAATGTCATCCCTTTCTTGAACGGAAGGAAATGCGCTGACTTGGTCAATCTGTCCACTATTACCCAGATCGCATTGTTCTTTCTGCTGGTCGGCGGAAAACCGGAGACGAAATCCATCGTAATGTGCTCCCACTTCCACTGCGGAGTGTGCAATGGATGCAATGATCCTGGAGGTCGCTGATGGTCAGCTTTTACCCTCTGACAGGTCAAACATCGAGCTACGAACCCTGCGATCTCCCGCTTCATATTGTTCCACCAAAATCTGTCTTTCAAGTTCCGGTACATCTTCGTACTCCCGGGGTGCATCGCATATCGGGCATCGTGCGCATCTGTCATCAACTTATCTTTCAACTCATCCACAGCGGGAACACACAACCTATTCCTGAAGTACAAAACTCCATCTACCAAGCTGAAATCCGGTCGATCTGCAATCCGATCTCTGAACTTCACCAGGAGGGGGTCCTCAAACTGGCGATCCTTGATCTGTTGAATCACCTCAGGCTGAAACACGACGGTAGTAGCTAATGTCACCGACTCACCTACCCTCCGAACCTCAACAGGCTGATCATGCACAAGCATATAGAATCCTGCCAACACCTGAAGACTGTCTGTCCTCCTGCTAAGTGCATCTGCAACTACATTTCCCCTGCCTGGGTGGTACTTGATCGGAAAGTCATAGTCTTTGATAAACTCCAACCATCTACGCTGCCTCATATTCAAGTCATGTTGATCAAACAAGTACTGCAGACTGTGATGATCGGAATGGACCTCGAACTTCACACCGTACAAGTAATGCCGCCACAACTTCAGTGCAAATACAATGGCTGCTAGCTCTAGATCATGTGTGGCATAGTTCTTCTCATGCTCCTTCAGCTGTCTGGATCCATAGGCAATCACCTTCTGATTCTGCATCAGTACACAGCCTAATCCAACTCGAGAAGCATCGGAATAGATCACGAATCCCTCACTACCTTCCGGGAGAGTCAACACGGGCGCCGTAGTGAGCTTTTCTTTCAACATCTGGAAACTGCGCTCACACTTCTCTGTCCACTCATACGGAACCTTCTTCCGAGTCAACTGAGTCAGTGGGGCTGAGATCTTCGAGAAGTCCTGCACAAACCTGCGGTAATATCCCGCCAAACCCAGAAAACTCCGAATCTCTGTCACTGATCTAGGACGGGGCCAATGGACTACTGCCTCAATCTTAGCCGGATCCACCATCAATCCGTCTCTAGAAATCTTATGACCCAGAAATGTAACTTGCTCGAGCCAAAATTCACACTTGGACAACTTTGCATACAACTTGTGATCCTTAAGCAGCTGCAATGCTTTCCTCAAATGGTCTGCATGCTCCTCAGCAGTCTTCGAATAGACCAATATGTCATCTATGAAGACTACAACAAACTGGTCCAAAAAGGAAGTAAACACCCTATTCATTAACGCCATGAAAGCTGCGGGTGCATTCGTCAAACCAAATGGCATGACAAGGAACTCGTAGTGTCCATACCGAGTCCTGAAAGCTGTCTTAGGAACATCCTCATCCTTCACCCTGAGCTGGTGATATCCTGACCTCAAGTCAATCTTAGAGAAGTAAGCTGCACCCTGAAGCTGATCGAACAACTCATCAATCCTAGGCAATGGATATTTGTTCTTGATAGTCACTTTATTCAACTGCCTGTAGTCAATGCACATCCGGAAACTGCCATCCTTCTTCTTAACAAACAATACAGGAGCTCCCCAAGGTGAAACACTTGGGCGTATGAACCCTTTATCCAGCAGATCCTGCAACTGTTTCTTCAATTCCAACAATTCTGCAGGTGCCATACGATATGGAGCTCTACTGATGGGTGCTGTACCTGGCATCAAGTCAATAGCAAATTCTACCTCCCGAACTGGTGGCAACTCTGGCACATCCTCCGGAAAGACATCCGGAAACTCGCTGACTACTGGGATCTCACTGAGCTGTCGCTGATCTTTCTTCTCTGAAATGAATGCAAGAAATCCCTCACATCCCCTACGAAGCATCCTGTCTGCCTTACAAGCAGATATCACACGCCTTGGGCACTTCGTCTGGCTGCCCTCAAATCGGAATCCGCTGCCCAAATCAAAGTAGATAGCCTTGCTGTAGCAATTGATACACGCATGATATCTTGAAAGCCAGTCCATACCAAGGATCACATCAAAATCCAGTGTCGTGAGCAACACGAGGTCTACTGGGAGCTGATGACCAGCTATCCGCACATCACACTGAGGGTAGAAAACACTGCACTCCACACGCTTACCAACCGGAGTGGATACTAACAACAAGTATGGGAGTGGTGTGGGTCGCTGTCGAAGCTGCACAGCAAAATGGGGTGCTACGTACGAACGCGTAGACCTGGAGTCAAATAAGGCTAAAGCTTCAGCATCATAAATTAAAATTTTACCTTCCACTACCGTGGCCTCCTCCGCGCCCTCATGCGTAGCAGCATAGGCTCGGGCTGTCTGGCGGTTCTGCTTCTGGGCTGGGCGAGCTGGCTGAGATCTGCCCTGCGCTGTAGATCCTGCCTGTCTCGTATGTGGAGAGGACTGAAACTTCGGGCATTGGGCCCGCCTGTGATCCGTAGAGCCACACCCGAAACAAGCCCCAATCTTCCTCCAACATCTGTCTGTTGGGTGATCCTTCCCACAGTGACCACATACCAACGGAGTACTGCTCGAACTGCCCTGCTTACCCTTGAACTTCTTCTGAAACTGACTTCTGCCACTGAAGCCTGCCGTCCTCTTAGCCTCAGTTCGCTCCTCCTCGAAGATGGCCTCTGCATCGTAGGCCCTGTCAATAGCGTCATCCAATGTAGCCGGCCACATACAAGCAACCACGTGGCGTTTGTGCCTCGGATTCAGACCGTTGACGAAGCGAGTCACCTTCTTATGCTCTGTGTTCACCATGTCCTCTGCAAAATGAGACAACTCGGTAAACCTGTGTACATAATCTGCAACTGACATCTGTCTCTGCTGGAGGTTGAAGAATTCCACTTCTTTGGCTCGCTGAATGTGGAGAGGCATGAACTTCCGACGGAATTGCTGCTTGAAGGTCTCCCAAACTGTGGCACTGGGCATAGTCTGAAATGAAGTCTTAATACTCCTCCACCATGTCTTGGCTACACTCCGAAGCATAGAGGCTGTGAGAACTACCTTCTGCTTGTTGCTGCACACAATTGTATCAAATAGCTCTTCAGTCTGCTCCAACCATTGCTCCGCCTGCAATGCATCCTCTATCCCATGAAACTCGGTCGCCCCTCGCTTACGGAACTTGTCGAAAAGAGCATTTGGATTTGATTCCTTGGGCTGGAAAATCACTTGCTGATCTATACGAGGTGATGCTACTGCGGCAGCCTGACTCTGCCTATCTACCATGGATGCCATCTGTGCCTGTAATGATTGCATCGACTACATCATCATCATCATCCGCTCCTCACTACTGATGTGTGGGGGTACC
The DNA here is from genome assembly GCA_037013555.1 of Sextonia rubra. Lineage (NCBI taxonomy): Eukaryota > Viridiplantae > Streptophyta > Magnoliopsida > Laurales > Lauraceae > Sextonia > Sextonia rubra. Next base: position 4,334,073 of record JASUAD010000027.1, read on the forward strand.
GATCCACTATCACCGTTATGGCCCTGTTGATTCTCATCCCGAGATCCTGATCCTGATGCCATCCTGCAAAAGGAAATCCTGCAAAAGGAAAAGAAATATAGTACACAAATATAAAATACCCTGAGTTAGTCAAATCCCAATCAACATATGAGACTTCGAGTCAAATAGTTGATATCGTTATCTCACCACGAGCTTAGATGCCTACATGCTTATAACTAGCATGCTTTGATACCATACAATACGTATGTCACAACCCGGGCCCAGAAATCGGGGGTTAGCGAAAAGCTAAACCAGTGACACACGTACTCCCGTGCACGTGCATCTAAACCCAGTCCAGATGCACACACACAAGGGATCTAACACGTGCGAAACAGACGAACGCGGAAGCTGTAGATATCATAGCAAGCAACGAAGGAAAATAGCGGAAGCCAAAGCAAATACAAAACGGAAACGACCAAGACAAATACACCGATATAAAACCGAATACACACCAAAATCACTATATACAATTACACAGAATACAAGTCCCAAAGTCCAAGGTCTGAATACAATCTCCAAAAACCAAAACTCGAAACAAAAGCCACGGGTATGCATGCACGCACTTGGCAGAAGTGATCAGGCCCACTCTGCCAGACCTGAGGGTGTCTCTACACTCGCCCCTGCAGCCTCCTCGACCGCCGGGGAGCTGGGCAAGGTATCTGTGCCTGCAACACCACAGACAACACAAATGAATACAACGATCCAGCAATTACAAGTAACAGAGATGAAACACTCATAGTATCAAATAGAATAAGGACAGAATAGTAATTGCAGAATTTCATCTTAGTATGCTAAGCAAATCGTGCGTAGAAGTAGAGCATGATATGTGAATCAAAACATAGAAATACTGACTAAGTGGCTACTACGTTAACCATGTTCTCTCCAATAGAGAGCAGAGCAAAGCAGAGCAGAGGAGAACACCACTGACCGGGCCAGGGTACCAGTGGGTCTCAGGTTCCTGGGTTCCGGGGTCCCAAGACAAAGCGACACTGCAGTGAATACAGAGATACAGAGATCTAAGCCAGAGGTAACCCCGTCGGGCATCCTAGGGCTGAGGCTGAGTAGAGCCAGACTAATACCAATCAATCAAATCCATAGAAATGGGAGATTATCCGCTTCGGACTCACCGATGGCAAAGACCGGATCTTATCCTCACGTATTAACCTCTGGGCAGAGCCACCCGGGAATACCCAAAATATACAAAGCCAGAAATGTACAAAGCATAGCCAAAATACAGATTAGAACATAGATTAAATCAAAGCACAGCATAGATCAGAACTTAGTGCCGAACGGAGAGTAATACAGATATACAGGACGAAAGCAAAATGACTGAGGAATGCATAACATAGATTAACAGAACAGAGGGCAAAACCATAAACAATATGCAATGCATCTCAGATTAATACGGAGTCAAGGTTCATTACAAGCCAGTCCTAAGCTAGTTGTTCACTGTCACTAACCGTGCATGTTGATGTAGTTTTAAGTTAGTCAATGCACCGTTGCCATCAAAGTGTTGCGTAATCTTTGCGTGCACCGACGTCCCTTAAACCAACACCCATGGGGAGGTGCTTAACAGTGATCAACACTCACATGCATAAGTCACAGCCTAACAGACTATTCATGTGATCCAAGGAATCCATTGGGCCGGTTTACACGGGTGGTTAACCTGTATTTGAGCCCTATAAGTCTCACCATTATCCTAAGTTATGTTTCCGAATTGCCATGCCTAACGGTTTAGCCATGAGGGACCTATGGTTGAGCCGGAGACATCTTACGCGCTCGACGTATTATGCACCACAGCTTAACCCTGGTTCCATTCAAAACACAGCTAAACTGATCATCTTTCACCTCTGATCTGATGCCTTTTTCGGCTGAGCTACAGTCAGTATACGGCTTAGCCGTAGACCAATCCACGGCTTGGCCGTAGCATTCCACGGCTTAGCCGTAGCCACACCGTAGGAGTTCTGTGTTGGAAAAGTTTCGACTGATCAGAGATTTAATTCACGGCTGGGGTACGGGTTGGGTCACGGCTAGCTTACGGCTCAGCCGTAGAACAATTTACGGCTTAGCCGTAGCCTAGCCGTAGAACAAAACTCCATTTCGAGTCTCTGGAAATCAAGCCGTAGAAGTTCACGGCTTAGCCGTACAATACAGAGATGAATTCGGGCTGAGTACAGAAACTGAAATTTGACACAGAAACATCTCCAAACAAGCTACGGAGGTTCCAAATTCACAAGCATTGGCTGTAACCATCAAATACACTAAAGAAGATGGAAATCAAAGCATTCAAATAGAGTACCCATGTGTATTATCAAAGTCTGTACTTATACTTGCCTCAAATCTGGAAATCCACTGAAACAAGCTCCAAAGCAACTAAAAATCAAAGCAAATCAAAGAGATACACCATGCATGAGATGAAGACAAAGCGATCATAGAATGGGAGAAGCAATTGGAGAAGAAGAAGAAGAAAGAATTGGGAAAGAACCCACTTACCAAGCTACAGATGGAGATGAGAGAGAAGGAACCCAATCCAAAACAAAATGAGAATCCAACGGCAATCGATCAAGAGAAGCAAAGAAGAGAGAGAGAGAGAGATGAACGAACGTGGAGCTGCTCCTAATCTTGCATGCAATCGATCGAGACAAATGGGCAAGGAGAAAGACACCTGTGAGCTGACTTATATTTATAGATTTGTAGTTTTAAAACAAGGTCCAATGGGTTTAAGCAATTCACAGATTAAGTCACGCGAAGGTCCAACTTCTCCAATTGACTCCAAACGGATCTGACTCAGTTACGGAAAATAACGAGCTCAACAAAATACATATGCTGACACCAATATGATGCAAATATGATGCAAGCAACGCAAAAGCAATATTACGAAAAAGGGCTTAGAACTACCTATCTCAGGTCAAAGGTTGCTCAACTACCTATCCATGACCCAAAACAAGTCCAAAAGAAATAAACAAAACAAAACACACACTAATGAGCCACTAATCCGGCTCAAAGGGGATCGGAGTGTTACACTTAGCCCAAGTGTCAACCTGCAATGCTTCTTCATAACATTCTGGCTCACCACCATTAGTTAACAACAAGTAATATAATGAAGGTGAATAACGCTGTATAGGATTAGGAATCCTGGAAGACCTTCTTACTAGGGTAGGTGTATGAGGATCCACTTGTTGATTTCATTTTCATGTGCTTCAGGCACATCATTTTCATGAATGTTCTCTACGCCTAAGTACTTTGTATTGTCCTTTTTGCATATTATCCTTATTCTTATACATGATTTTCTCATTGAATACAATATTTTTACTTCTGATGATTTTTCTATTTTCTTCATCCCAAAAGTAATAACCAAATTCATCATAACCATATCCAATGAAAGCACATTTCTTGGATTTAGGATTTAACTTGTCTCTTTTCTCAGCATCAACATGAATATAAGAGATACAACAAAATACTTTTAAGTGTGAAAGACTTACCTCTTTTTCAATCGAAGCTTCCGCCGGCAATCCACCATCTAAAGGTACTGAAGGCCCACGATCGATTAAGTTTGCAGCAGTATTCACTGCTTCTGCCCAAAACTGTTAAAGCAATTCAGCATGCAGCCTATGCTTTTAACACGCTCTACAATTGTCTTATTCATACGCTTTGCCACACCATTTTGCTATGGTGTATTAGGAATAGTCTTATCTCGCTTTATCCCATTTGTGTTCTCAGGCTTTTCAGTTTCAGACCTATGTCATTTTTAACAAAAGCTTTTCACTTTTTGAAAACAACAAACATATCAAACTTGTGTTTCATAGGATAAACTCATAACTTTCTGGTAGCATTATCAATAAATGTAACAAAATAAGAAAATCCACCAAGAGAAGGTACCTATGTTTGTCCCCACACATCCGTGTGAACTAGTTCCAACCTTTTTGATTTTGGTTGCCTCCTTACTTTAGGGAAAGTAACTTTTCTTTGCTTTCCAAAAACACAGTCTTCATAGAACTCTAAGTCTAAAGACTTGAAGTCTTGTTGCTTACCTTTAGAGTGAAGAATTTTCATTCCTTTCTCACACACGTGCCCAAGTCTACAGTGCCATGTGTTTGAGTCGTACCTTTATCTACAATTGCAATGAAATTAGTACTGCTATTAGTTAAGTAAAGAGTACATTCTTTCTTACTGCGAGCAATAACCATACTCCCTTTTGTCACCTTCCATGAGTCACCTTCGAAGATTATAATATAATTAGAGCTTGCAAGTTAACCAACAAATATAAGGTTTCTTCTTAGGCATGGTACATGCCTAATATCATTCAATTGTCATGTACCTTCGTTTGGCAATTTGATCTGAACATCTCATTTACCAATTATGTAACAAGGTTCATCATCACAAAGATAGACTTTTCCAAAGTCACCTTTTATATAATTTTTGAGATATTCTCTGTGTGTAGTGGCATGAAAGGATGCACAAGAATCTATAACCTAATATTCATATTTATAATCAAAAGAAATAATTAAAGCATCTTAAAAAGTATCACCTGCAACATTTGCAGAAGCAGCATTATCGTTGTCATTGTTACCGTTCCTTTGCTTGTTTTTCTTTGGTGAAGCTTTGCAGTCCTTTTGTAAATGTCTTTTTTTGCCATAATTCCAGCATGTGAACCCTCCTTTTGATGATCTTGACTTGCTTCTTGATTTAGATCTTCCACGATTCTGACCTTTTCAGTTTTCCTTCATCTGTTTTCCAAATTCAATGCACTTTTTGATGATTCACCTAATGGTTTTCTATAAAGTTTCTCATCAATGATAGCACTCACAATATCATTAAACTTTAGTTTGTTTGATCTCTATGAATTACTTAGTGAAGCAACCATATCACCCCAACTGTCTAGTAAAGAAGATAACATTAATAGTGTCCAAATCTCATCATCAAAATGTATTTTTACTGATGACAACTAGCTTATGACTGTATTGAACTTATTTATGTGTTCAGTAACAATTTCATTTTCAACTATCTTTATGTTAAACAATCTTTTCATTAAATGTAATTTATTTGGAGTAGATAGTTTTTCATACATTTGCGAAAGGGTAGCCATAATATCTTCAGTAGTTTACTCCTTTAAAATATTGAATGCAACAGACTTTGTTAGAGAGAGTTTGATTGTACCTGAGGCTTTTTGGTCGAGCACCTCCCACTCTGGATCTGATATAGTTGCAGGCTTCTTGGCTTTTCCTCCAAGTGGCAAGTAGAAATTGTTCTGGTAAAGGAGATCCTCTATCTACATCTTCCAGAATGCGAAGTTTTCGCCATTAAAATTTTCAATCGTTTGCTTTGTGTTATCCGTTATTGCTCCCACTCAAACCAAAGCTCTATATGCTTGATTATTTTTTTCTCAATCAAACAATTAATTTGTTCTGTCTATCTTATAGATCTCGTCAATACGAGTGCACAAAAAAAAAAAAAAAAAAAACAAAGCACAATTTGGAATCTGGATGACTTAAAAAAACACAATTGAATTCTGGCTGTTGAATCTGGTCAAACCTGTTATTGACCGATGCTAACGTCACTGTTGATGTCAGCTCTGCTGAGCTTTTGAAATGGATCGGGTCAGAATTGACCTGAAACTAAACCTAAACTGGGCTAATTTGCAGACTGGGCTTCACTGTGAGTTGGGTCGACTTGAAGCCGACCCGACCTGAACCTATGTTGCTGGTAAATGGGCTCTACGTAATGGGTTAGGTTTGACCTAACCTAACCTGCACTGGACCTGACCTGGAACCAACCTGCAGCTTGCTTGATCTTCACTGGGCTCCACGGGTTAGGGCATACCCTACCCGACCTGTACCTAGCTTGAGTAACCCAGGCCCACACCCCTCTTCTCCTTCCTTTTTCCTCTCTCGGTCTTTAGTTCTGTAACGGAAGCGAGGTGAACCAAAGCGAGGAAGGTTGGTCGGTGACGATAGTCGGACCAAAGTGGCGCGACGAAGTAGCGGAGTAGCGGGTGGCGGCACGGCAATTGCGATGGTGGTAGTGCACGGATCTGGCAGCAGCCCTTTCTTTGGTCTCTTTTTCGTCTAATCTGGTGATGCAATGGCAAGGTAGCGACGACAGCAAGGAATTCTGAAGCCCCTTCTTCGTCCCTCTACAACATTAAAAACAGGAAACTGGAACCCCTGTCTCTAGTTCGAAAAAGATTTGTGCCCTTTCTTCTTCGATTGTGCCTCGGACTGAAGATCTAGAAACTTAGATCTTCTCCTCTGTTTCATGAGAATAGAGATCCAAACCAGACAAAGATCCGATCTGTTGATCCTTTGATTACAACCGCAGAAATCAACTCTGAAATCTAAACCAAAGCAAACTCTAATACCGGTTGTTAAAAAAGAAGAAGAATAAGAAGCACACAATCCACACACAATAACATGAGATTTACATGGTTTACCCAATGTGAGCTACGTCTACGGAGATTTTAACTTGTTCACTATTATTGGATATCACCACGCAAGAAGAACAAACATTTTCTTGTGATTACAAGAGTACAAAACTCTCCTTAGGGTTCTCGTCTACAGAGCAACAACACTCTCTCTTTCTTACACCACTCAGAATAATACAGAAACCCTAATTAACAATACCTGTGCATTTACAACTGTTGAATCTGGCTTTATAACAAAGGGTTCAGATTAAAATGACATATTATATATTTAACCCAATAAGTATTGAAAATACCCATACCATGCTTCACTAACCCATTAGTACTCGTGTCAAAGAAGTTGAAGGTAGAGCCCGTTGATGGGAGGGGGTGGGGTGTGGGAGTTGAAAACATGTGCTGGTGGGGAGGGAGTAATGGTGGAGGAGAGTGTGGGTAGAGGTAGATGTAGTGGATAGTCTCGACGACTATCATCGTAGTCGGTTCGGATGCTAAGTTTGGGTTGAGATGTCGATGAGGTGGCAGTGGGGTTGGCATCGGTGAATGGGTGTTGTTGGATAATGTCGATGTACATATCTTTGCCGAGGTTGGGAGTGAAAGTTGGAGGTTGAGGTCCGGCTCAATGCATGCATTGGGTGATACACTGTTAGAGGATGAGGAGGTCATGGACTTTGGAGCTAGAGGAATTGTAGGTTGGCAACTCTCAGAAGTCTAGAGAAGCATTAAAGCATTCTCATCCAGTCCTCTCTTCAACTCTGGATTCTTAGGTCCTTCCCTATCTCAATCTCTCTGCAACGACTCTCAAAAGCCTGGTTAGTGCTTTACTTCATTTTCTTTTTCTTTTTCTTTCTTTTTGTCTTTATTTTCCATGTGCTTATGCTACTTTTTGGATACTGTCATAGAGTTTCCTCTTTTTTTTTATTGGATTTGGTTTTTTGGGTGTGTGTTTTTTCCCTTAGACAACTTGTGCATATGCGGAAGTGCATAACCTACGATCAACAATCAAAGCAACACACAAAAAGAGACAAGCACACAAGTGCATATAAGAGAGATTTACGTAGTTCGGCAAGATGCTTACGTCCACAGTAAAACAAGAACTCTACTCTTTTACTGCACTCTTCTACTTAGGTCTAAGATTACAGGTTACATCAACATATATAACTCTCTTTCTTAGCCCCTAAGAAAGCCTGGTACAAAGACCAAAATACCCCTTACATCATATATATAACTCTTTCTTTCTCAGCCCCCCAAACTCAATACAAAGACCAAAATACCTCTAACCCAAAGCTTGGTCTAAGACTAACCCTATGGACCAATCCAGTTAACCCGGAACACAAGACATAAACCCAATAGAAAGCATATCTTAACAAATATGAAAATGCTGGTCTAAATATATATATATATATATGAAAATGCTGATGATCAAATCATGAAATGATGAATAAGTAACAGTTGGAATGACTAATCATATGAGAAACAAGCACAGGGCCATTGCTTGCAACATAAGACAGAATGTACTCAGAGTCATTTCAATCGTTTGACCTTATTCAACAGGTTGGAGCTAATGGATGGTCTGAAGGTGAGTGCAATAGGAAGGCTGGTTGGTTCCTATCTGCTTATATAAGGCAACAGGATAGAGCTCCAGTAAGCCAGGTCATCAATTCCAATCCCAACCTGTCCTCATGATTTTTGAAAACTCCAGCTGGATTTCTTGTACACGTATTTGTGTGTGTGTGTGTTTTTTTTTTTTCACTGATTTTATTGTGTGTATATTGCAAGGAAGCTTGTGTACATGTCTTCTGTTCTCCCTGTGAACTTTGGATTGTTTTTGTATACTTGTAAAATGATGGCAATTGTAGTACTGCATTTGAGGTGAATGAATAAAAGTCTAAATGCGTACTCGATGGGAAGTCTTTTTCTTTATACTGGTTTGTCGGGTTTGAGTTGGGTTAAGAGGGTCAGATGGATTGATGTAACACAATTGGGCATGCGTTATTTGACCCTTTTAGGCCAAAGGACTCTTTTTGGAATTTCATAAAACTTACTAGAAAACGGGGAGCCCTTCTTTGTAATTTAGAAAAATCTCATCTTAATATAAACCCTTAGGGTTTTCCCCATTCTTTCATTTTCTTCCTTTCTTCTACAACCAAGCCTTAGAAGTTCTCCAGGGGGGAAACCAAGGTTGGATCTTCTGATCTTCAGATTTTCTTTTGGCTTCGAGATTCAGGCAAGTGGATAACTGTAAACAATGGCTTTTTGTTACTTGCAATAACTTATAGTTGCTTGTTGGATAACATGTCTTTTGTTGGATTCTTTTTTGTTTAGGTGTAAACTTATGATTTTCCTTCCTTTTGATACCGCGATTTGGATTAACAACAGAGATTAGATTTCTTGTCTTTTTACGCAAAATAGAAATCAGTATGTATATATATATATTGTGTTTAAATAAAAATATTTTTATGTTTATATATTTATATAAATAAAATGAATGAGAATTATGGAATAGTGATTAGAATGTTTAGAGGGTTATAAATTTGGTTAATGGTCTAGTATACTAATAAAGATTTGATTCTATTAAATTAAGTTAAGTTGATGTTATTAGAAATTTTGTTAGGATTATTTCTAAATTTAATTGAGGATTATGTAATTTTGATTAATATTTATTTAGATTGATTTAAAATTAACTAAAATGTATTTGGTAAATATTAAATCTTAATTAGATTGTATTTATAGTTCTAATTTGGATTTTTAATTTGAGTTTGATTTCGAACTGGGGTCCGAGATTTGTACCTTTTGTTTTGAATAAAATAATAAGGTGTATTTATACACAACAATGATATTTAAGGAATTAATTATTCCCTTTCCCTTTTTGATCATAACTTTATTTAAATTTTGATTTGTCATTTAAACAACTTTTACCCAATTTGTAAAATACACTAAATATACCTAATTGGTTTAGATAAATTATGTTTTTATTTAAAAAAAAGTTAGTTAAGTGTTCATATGAGAATTGGACTAAATGTAGAATAGGAATGTGAGATTCGGGATGCACCACATGATAGACACTAAAAGTAGGATACCGGCATCATGGACTCATATTTCCATTGTGATAGAGGGTTGGTTTTCATGTATATATTTAACAAACTATGACCGTTAGGAAGTTTAATACTTACCCTCGGAAAACTTGAATTGACACACGTTTATAATACATTTTCAATTATAAAAATTTAAATACTCAAATTGTTAATGGTTTGAATATTGAGGTTAAGGGTGTCATATCATAATTCATTTTGCATCAGTATATGTAAGTATTTGTAAATAAATATATTATCTGCGGGAATGCCTGTTTCTGTTATTATCTGCGGGATTACCCGTTTCTGTTATTATCTGCGGGAATACCCGATTCTGTTATTATTGGCTGGATTACCCGTTTCTATTATTATTTGCCAGATTACCCGATTCTATTATCATCTGCGGGACTACCGTTTCTGTTATCTGTATGCGGGATTACCCATTTCTGTTATCTGTATACGGGATTACCCGTTTCTGTATATTTATTAGCGGGAATACCCGTTTCTGTGCATTCATGTAATTGGGGTTTGCATCTGATATATTTTGGATCATAATGAATACTTCTATTTAATTCAGTTGATTAATCCATTGCTTGCAGTTTACCCTCTTGCCAGATTATGTCAATCTGACTCACTACTTTTGGTGTCTAAGTTCTGTTACCGGTGCCGAACCGGAGGGTCAGGTGACGCAGAAAATTCCGCCAGATGGCGGAGTTGTTGAGTAGAGCACCGATGATATCATCTGAGGTGTCCTAGTGTGGTGCAGAGATCGAAAACTTTAGATTATATAATAAGGCCATGTTTGGGCCATTAGTTTTTTTATTAAATTTATTTGTTTTGAAATTATAACTCTAATTGTTATGCTTCGAGCACTTGACCTTGATTTTATTATTAATGAGATTTGTTACATGGTTGTTATGTGATATCTGTCTGCAATGAGTATGGATTTTAGTTCCACGTGTGATTATGGTTGCTTAATCACCAAGCATAGCCTCACGAAGGACTTCGATCTACTCGGAATTGGGGCTTGTGTTGTTTATGTTTGAAAAATTTTAATTAGCCCAAATTTTCACACCCCTGGAACCGGGTTTTGGATCCGGCCCAGTTTTGGGGGGCGTGACATCTTCCTAGAATAGTCTTTACTATAGTTTGTGATTGATATGTGATAAGTAAGAAAGTCGTTGACTCAAAATATTTCATGATGCTCAGAAGGGTTGAAGTCATTTGGAGCAAATCCTGAGTTGATGCAAGCAAACCGATTTCTACTGTCCTACGTGACAGCTTTTGCCTCTCAGGAATCTTTGTATATTCTCAATACTTGGATAACTTTGATCCACATTACCAGAAATATTATACAATCAAGAAACCCAAGCTTTGATTCTCTGCAACTTTGAGTTTCTGGGAAGTTATGAAACAAAACCAAACATCAAGAGAAAAAAAACGCACCTCTGATTACAGTTTTGCATGGTGGACTCTTGACTTCCATTGTCACTGGGCAGAGATATCAAGAAAAAGGGAAAAGAATATTAGAAGACAGAGACAAAAGAGAAGATAAGAAGAAACCCCCAACAAAGAAACCAGAAGAAGAGAGAAATAAGAACTAAAGAAAGCAGGAGTCCGGCTGTGATCAGAGATTTGTTTTTACCCCACAGTGGTACTAGTTTTCCTTGCAACCTGTGGAAGTAAACCTGTTCATAATGGCAACCGGTGGAAGTAAACCTGTTCATAATGGTGGAGAAGGCTAATGTAGTACTTTCTCAGCACAAATGAAGCACTAGTTGCAGTTGGTGGGAACTTAGAAGCTGCAATCACATCCCTCCATTTCTTCTCCCCAATAACCCATCCATGATGACCCCAGACGCCAAAATCATCAAACAAAGAAAGCCCATGTTACCCTTTTTCAATCTCCCATCTCCAAAGGCAAAGGGAGCATAGTATCTTGAGGAGGAATTTTCTATGCAAAACACCTGTATGAGGGGGAAAATATCATCTCAAAGAAAGCATTTATCATCTTAAAGAAAGCATTTCAATTTTACTTGCACCTTGTCCGGTCTTTTGTTTTTTTACTGCTTTCTTGCTTTTTCTTCACTTCAGTCTTATTATATAATCTATTTAATGGTCCATTTATCTCTTCAATTGCATATTCTTTGCAAATACTTTCCAACATCGACTCCTACTGGGGTTTTCAGCAAATAGAAAACTCCTTCTGAGATAAAATTGGAGAAGCCCTGTACATTGTTACTCTTATCAAAGGTTAATTCACTTGATTTCAATTGCATATCCATAACTACAATAAAAGGAAAGAAATACTATGTGGGTTTAGAACTTCAGATGCCATTTTTTGGACAGACATTTGTTCGCAATTTTTAAGATACATAAGGATACATTGTGATTCTTATGTGAAAGGCCCGTTTAAGATTTTCAGATTTCTCTGGAGTTAATATCCAGCTACTCCTGTATCCACCAATTAACCTAACTAAAATTTCTATCCCTGGTAATAAATAATAAGCAAGCCACTTACACTCGGATAAGTAATCAATATTTTCAGAGAAACCTACTCATTCCAGACCCCATTGCAGTAAACAATTTACTGTCCATCTGTCGGGAATCCCACCGGGAACTAGTGGAGAAACGAAGATAGAAGTGATTCTCCATTATTGGTCCCAAGTCTGAACAGAGAACCCAACATTTTAGGTCTCAATTCTGAATAGAGAAATGAAGATAGAAGTGATCACACAACCAGTGCAATACACACACAACTATCAGCGCATGCTAGCCAGTCCTTCCACTAACATGCACTGTCAGTGAATACAAAAAATCAATGGATAAAAAAACAACTCAAAATCAGGACTTAAGTTAGCAAATCACATCAAAGGTTTATAATCAGAGGAACCTGTTTGTGTCTATTTCTATGATCTAAATTTCAAGAAAGCAGTTTTGTGTTGCTAGCTATGAGATAAATCCTTCTTTGTTTATACCAAAAGTATTTGTTTTTAATTTCCTTTACCAAAATACCATTTTGATTGTGTTATATTCTCTTTATGTCTGATCTGTGAATGATTATTTGCATATTAGATTGAATAATATGCTTATTTCTCTGAATGGCTTTAACTACACTGACTTGGAACAGATTTTGGTTTTGAGGTTTGCCAGTGGTTCTAGTTCACTGGGTTTCAGTGCAAGTTTATGATAAAGTAAAAAAAAAAAAAAATGAATCACACATGCTAATAAACTTACCCAAATGAAACCTGTATGTGATCAGGCAATAGAGAATGAAATCTGCTTAGGAACCTATATTTGATTCAGTAATGAGTATTAGATGTAACCCACCAAAAATATGAGAATATAGCAGCAGGCAAGAGAGTGGCTTGCCAAAGAGAGGGAAAGAGAGATGGAGAGCTGGGGAGAAAGACTTAACAGGGGAGACGAGATGTGAAAGAGACATTTGTGAATGAGTGTTTTAGGATTCTGGCTTTTATACATCCTGTTGTCTGTAACTGTTTGTCTGGTGGGGGAGTTCAAAAGTCAAAAGATTTTATTACAGGATCCCATTCAGACCATTGCTTTTACTGGAAGATTCCTTTCAGGACTTATCCAGCTTCATCTCAACAGAATTGATGCTTCTCTCTCTCATACAGTTGAACAAGAGCAAAGGAACTCATATCCATTACAACAAATCTTGATAAGTTACAATAGAAAACATGAAATGATCTGATCCTCAATCATATCTTGAATCATTTTTCCACCATGATGAGCATAAACACAAACAGAGGAACCCAATTCCATCACAACAGAACTTATAAATAAGAAACCAAATGTATATAATCCAAACCCATTTCATATCCTAGAACCTTTTCAACACAACCAAATTAATTAATTTTCTTAATCCAAGTACCAACACTCATGAAATAGAAAGCAATAATTAAACAATGTGAACAGATTTCATGGAGAACATATTGTATACAAGCCTACAACTTACACAGTAACAGAGCTCTTTGAAAAGGCCTAAAGATTCAAGTTAGAATAACAGGCTCTGCAAGAAGAAGGGGAAGAGATAAGAAAAGGATTTGGTGGATATGGAATCAAAAAAAAAAAAAAAAAGATAACAACCAACAGGCAGTTGAAGAGATTTCATTCTCTTTGGAGAACCTTTGGAGTTTAAAAGCAATGTTTATCCTCATATACTGACCTTATAACACAAAAGATATCCTCTAAAAAGTGGGAAATTTGAAAATATGAGAAGTCTCTCAAAAAATTTCTACTATACGCAAGTAATACATGTATACAAATCATATACATAAAATACATGTGGTTCAGTAGTTGGTAGTTATTACTATGGAAGTAGAAAACATTCAAAGAGGCCACAACATAATAAATTCAAGCTACTGTTGCACTAAACAGGCTACCAATTACTGATTGCCATGTGAATAACTCAAATTCCCAGTGTAACACATAAAATGTGTTGGCTAAGTGGGTCCAAACCAAGTGGGTTTAGTATCTGCGGTGGTTTCCTTAATTATATTAGGAATTTCCTGTTTGACTAACAATAGTTTCTTAATAGGTTAGGACTTTCCTCTTTCTAAGATAGAGTTCTTGGGGAACAAGGAATTGATTATTATATATATATGATATAATCTGTAAACCTGGAAAGAAGCTGAGATTCCAAGGCTGTGGTTTTACAGATTGCAGGAGAACCTAATGGAAATTGGTTTCCCGTAGACGTAGGCATCTTTGCCGAATCATGTAAATCACTTGTCTTCTTGTGTGGTGATTGTTGAACTTGGTTGCTTACGCATACACGCGCACAACAAGTGGTATCAAAGTGTGGAAGTTGTGCGTGGAAGATTGACGGGTACGAGAGATTGTTTGATCAATCTCTCTATAGTCCACTTGGTAAGAAGAAGAAAGAGTTGGGGTTCTCGGTTGGTTGACGATCTTCATCGAAGAAGAGGTTGCCGGATTTAAGAAGATTAGCTGTCGGTTCTGAGGAAGAAGACCGGAGAAAAAAAAAAAAACTGCGCTACAACTACCTTACTCTAGCCGCCGGTAGCAGCCACTAGATGCTGATCAGTCTCCGTTCCTGCTGCTGTACCCCGTCGTCGGCCCTGCGCCACTGTCACCGGTCCATTCCGCCAAAGCCGAACCAGAATGCTGCCTGTCTGTAACTCGGTTGTAGAAATAGACATGAGGTTGAAAACAACTTGGGATTTTAAATCCTAGGTCCGTTCCGTGTTTTCGGGTTGGGTCCTCCCTAACCCGTGGTGAAAAGCCTGGCGGAACAGTTAGGTTCTGGTTCGGGTTAGGTCGGGTTGACATGGCCTGTTTGAAGCAAAGCCCAGCCTAGCAGTAGAGGTTACACATCGGTTCAGGTCTAGTTGACCTGAACCCGGTTGCAGTCTGTCCAGCCCTTCAGTTGCTGTTGACGTCAGCAGAGTGACGTCAGCCTACGTCATCAGACACAGTCAAAGGCCAGAGTTGACCAGATTGACGGCGGAATTTTGTTTTTACTATATCTTGATCATCCGACGTCCGATCAGAGATCTGTTTGTGCCTGCAAACTCGTTTTAAGCAGATTTACATGTTTATGGAAGAAGATTGGCTATTTGAGGTCAACCAGGAGTTTAGCCAAATTGGAGCACAGAAAACTGTTTTTGCGATATCGCAGCCATTCGAAGTTAGATTTCAGATTTGTTTCTTTAAGCGTGCTCGTGTTGAAGAGATATACATCTTGGTGCCGAAGTTTAGGTCAATGTTCGTTGTTTATTTTTTTCCTATTGCTTAATTTGATTAAGATGGAGAACAACACTATTAACACTACCCTGGTTAAGCTCAACCATTCCAATTGGTTGATCTGGAAACCGAAGATGGAGGATATTCTTTATTGTAAAGACCTTCATGATCCCATTGAGGGGGATAGTGCCCGACCAAAAGATATGCAAGATGCTGAATGGAACAAGTTACATAGAAAAGCGATTGGTCACATTAGACAGTCGATTGATAACAGTATATTTCACCACGTGTCTAATGAAACCAATGTGAATACCCTTTAGAAAAAGCTAAAAGCAATGTATGATGAAAAGACTACAGTGAATAAAACCTTTTTTATCAGAAAGATTGTGAACATGAAATCAAGGATGGTGGTTAGATCGAAGATCGCATCAATGAGTTCCAAAGTGTGGTAAATTAGTTAACCACTATGAAGATGGTCCTTGATAATGAGATACAAGCTTTGTTGTTTCTGAGTTCTTTGTCGGATACATGGGAAACATTGGTTGTTTCCGTGAGCAACTCTACTCCAGATGGTGTTATCCATGAGTCAGGTTACTAGTAGTCTATAGAATGGAGAAACTAGAAGGAAATCTGCAATGATAGATAATACACAGGCCTCTTTTACTGAGAACAGGGGGAAGAGTAAAAGTAGAGGACCAAACGAGGGTCATGGCCAGTTTAGAGGTGAATCACAGGCCAAGTCTAGCAATGAATCATAGTCGAAGAAAAAGTCAATAAAATGCTTTTTCTGTGGCAAGATGGGTCACATTAGGAACAATTGCTTTGCCATGAAGGAACGAAAAAGATCCAACAATGAGAAGAAGAATGACAGTGATAACACTACAGCTACTTTGGAACAGGAAGTAGTGGTGCTCGCCGGCAATGATAATAAGTATTTCAGTGTCGCAGATGGTCAGGTTGAGTGGGTTGTTGACATAGCAGCATTCTACCATGCTACTCCTTGTAGGGAGATGTTCATGACGTACAAAGCAGGTGATTTTGGTACTGTGAAGATAGGCAACATGAGTCATTCAGAGGTTGTTAGTATCGGTGATGTTTGCATTAAAACTGACATGGGTTGCATAATGACGCTGAAAGATGTGCAACATGTTCCTGATCTGCAGTTGAATCTGATTTCTGGGATTGCAGTGGATCGTGCAGGTTATGAGAATTACTTCGGAAATGGCAGATGAAAGCTCACTAGAGGGTCTCTTGTTATTGCGAGAGGAAAAGCGGGTAATACGCCTTATAAAACACAAGTAAAGTTCTGCAAAGGTATATTGAATGCAGTTCAAGACAATTCCTCTCTAAATCTATGGCATAAGAGGCTTGGTCATATAAGTGAGAAAGGCCTGTAGATGTTGGCAAAGAAGGATTTAATTCCTTACTCCAAAGGTATATCCCTTAACCTTTGTGATTATTGTTTGTATGGCAGACAACATAGGATTACTTTCTCTTCGACATCAAAATTGAAATCAAATATGTTGGATTTGGTATATTCTGATGTTTGTGGTCCCATAGAGGTAGAATCATTGGGTGTCAATAAGTTCTTTGTTACGTTCATCGATAATGCATCCAGGAAAGTTTTGGTTTACTTGTTTAAATCAAATGATCAAGTGTTCCAGATTTTTCAACAGTTTCGTGTGAAGGTTGAAAGAGAACAGGTAAACTCTTGAAGTGTCTCCGCACAGATAATGGGGGCGAGTACACATTCAACTAGTTTAGAAGCTATTGCTTGAAGCATGGCATACGCCATGAAAAGAGAGTTCCTGGTACTCCATGGCACAATGGTGTGGCAAAGAGAATGAACCGCACTATTCTTGAGAAAATGAGATGCATGATAAGATTAGCACGGTTGCCTAAGTCATTCTGGGGTGAAGCCGTTTTGGCTACCGTTTATCTGATCAACAGATCTTTCTCAGTTCCTTTGAATTATGATTTTCTAGAGAGAAGATGGACAGGTAAAAATGTTTCCTATTCATACTTGAAGGTGTTTTGGTGTAAGGCATTTGTATATGTACCAAAAGAGCAGCGTTCCAAGTTGGATGATAAGGCAGTGAGTTGCATCTTTTTTGGCTATGATGAAGATGAGTTTCACTACAGGTTATAGGATCCAGAGAAGAGGAAAATTATCAGAAATAGGGATATGGTTTTCCATGAAAACTAGCTCCTTGGAGATGTTGAGAAGATTGATAAGTCCTCTGAGATAGTTGATAAAGTGGTTGATCTTACACCGACTCATTCTCCAGTGCAGACTATAGGTGAAGAAGGTGGATAAAACGATCCGGATCATGATGATTTACAGGGGTTGCCAAATATGAGGGTGTTGAATAGGGGGAGCTGCAGTCTCCTCGGTTGGAAACCACAGAACCTCAAGTTAAGAGGTCTACATGAGAGTGTCAGCCATCAACTAAGTATCATGCATTTAAATATGTTTTCCTTACTGATGAGGGGGAGCCACAGAGCTTCCGAGAAGCAATGACTCATGCTAATAAAGATACGTGGATGAAGACTATGCAAGATGAGATGAGTTCTTTAAAGAAGAACAAGACATATGAGCTGGTACAACTTCCTAAAGATAGGAATGTTCTGAAAAACAAATGAGTGCTCAAGCTGAGAAATGATGAGAATGGAAAACTGGTGAAGCACAAAGCACGATTAGTGGTAAAAGGCTTCTCACAGACGAAGGGTATCGACTTCAGTGATGTTTTCTCTCTTATTGTGAAAATGACTTCTGTCAGAGTCGTCTTGGGTCTAGCCACCAGCATGGACCTTGAGCTTGAACAAATGGACGTGAAGACCGCGTTTCTTCACGGTGACTTGAAAAAAGAGATCTATATGACTCAGCCAGAGGGGTTTGAAGTAGAAGGAAAAGAACAAATGGTTTGCAAGTTGAAGAAGAGTCTTTATGGGCTGAAGCAAGCACCGAGACAGTGATACAAGAAGTTTGATTCATTCATGTTGAGTCATAGGTACCGGAGGACAACTGCAGATCATTGTGTCTATGTTCGTTGATTTATCGATGGCAGGTTCATCATCTTTCTTTTATATGTAGATGATATGCTGATAGTTGGACAGGGTAGCAAGTTGATTGGTAAGTTAAAAGAGGAGATGTCAAAGTCGTTTGACATGAAAGACTTGGGTCCCATACGAACGATATTGGGCATGCAAATACGTCATGACAGGAGTTCCAAGGAGCTGTGGTTGTCACAGGAAAAATATGTTGAATGAGTACTCGAGCGGTTCAACATGAAGAATGCTAAGCTAGTTAACATACCTCTAGCCAGTCACTTCAAACTAAGCAAGCGCTTGTGTCCTACTACAGATGATGAAAAGGAACGGATGGCATGTGCTCCTTACTCCTCTGCTTTGGGGAGTCTCACTATGCCATGGTTTGTACACGGCCAAATATTGCTTATGCTGTGAGTTTAGTGAGTAGATTTCTCTCTAACCCTGAAAAGAGCATTGGGAAGCAGTGAAGTGGATCTTTAGGTATTTTAGAGGTACTTCCAAAGTGTGCTTGTATTTTAGATGCTCAAAACCAGTGGTGGAAGGTTATACTGATGCTGATTTTGCAGGCGATCTTGATCGTTGGTTGTCGTCTTCTGGTTATTTATTTACTTTCGTAGGGGGAGCTATCTTCTGGCAATCGAAGTTGCAGAAGTGTACAGCACAGTCTACAACTGAAACGGAATACATAGCCGCTAATGAAGCAAGGAGAGAGATGTTTTGGTTGAAGAGATTCCTTCAAAAACTAAGTTTGAAGCAAGAAGAATATGTAGTTTACTATGATGTTAGAGCGCTATGGATTTAAGTGAGAATGCTACATATCATGCTCGCATGAAGCACGTTGATATCAAGTACCATTGGATTCGTGAGGTGATCGAGAAGAACTTCATGAAGCTGGAAAAGATTCACTCGGATAAGAATCATTCAGACATGATGACAAAGGTTATGTCTAAGGGAAAGCTGAAGCTGTGTTTAGAGTTGGTAGGGCTGAACTCCCCGTAAGGGGTTCAGAGCGTCTTCCCCATGGTCTGAAGGGGGAGATTGTTGGCTAAGTAGGTCAAGACCAAGTGGGTTCAGTATCTGGGTTGGTTTCTCTAATTATATTATGAATTTCCTGTTTGATTAAATAGTAGTTTCTTAATAGGTTGGGACTTTCCTTTTTTCTAAGATATAGTTCTTGGGGAATAAGGAATTGATGATTTACTACACCAAAATTGGCTATCAGGAACAGCTTAAATCCATTCCAAACCAAATCTAGAACGGTTTTAAGCCGTTTCAGATAAGGCTGTCGCAGAAAATTTGGAACTGATCAAAGTCGTTCCAGATTTTTAAATCAGGAACGGATTTAAGCCGTTCCAGATATATATTTTTAGAACGGTTTAAAACCGTTCTGCAAAATTTTGAGATTTTCCTAAATACATGATTGGAACACTTTTACATTTAATTTGGAACAGTTCATCACAGTTGAAATTCATTGCTGAATTGCACTTTGGAACTATTGAAAACCGTTTCTAAATAATTCTAAATCCGTTCCAAAAAAAGTTTGTAACTATTTTTTTTTATTTGGATACAAATTTTAGAGGGCTATTTATATTTCATTTGAAATGATTAAAATGATTTCAAGCATATAAAGATATAGAAAAAAGTCATTTAATCATCCAACAACTGAATTCACATTCATATCAAATTAGCATTGCTCATCAATGGTAACATTTATTTATTTACAATAATCAATGTACATTAAATGATGCAAATAATGTATCTTTTGCTTAACTGTGCAAATTCTCTGCACAAAATAATGCTAAACAGTACTCTTTTGTCATTAACAGTAGTTCAAATCCTTAATAAACAAAAAGAAAAAATAATAATAAAACGAAAGAGTTGACAATCCTTTAAACTCTTTTTAATTCTTGCTGTATTCAGTCTTGGAGCATTAATTCTTGCTCTTGTTGCCATTCTCTCTGCAAGGCTTCTGCGTGAAATCGATATCTGACCAAAAAACACAGGACCCCCTGATTCTGACAAACAATCAGCAGGAGCTAACTGACTGATCAGGCCAACTTTAGTTCCATCAGGGCATGTACATGGAATGTAGTACCAAAGTTATACATTTAAACTGATTGAAATTTGGAATTATGGGAAAAGAGACAAGAACTTACGTCAATGACTTCCCATGAAAGATAAATCGAAGAGCAATAGCAGCATAAATGCAAAAGGCAATATCGAACTGCAGATTCCAATGTAAATAACATGAGAAAATGATCCATTGAGAACCCACAGCAATGTCTAACAAGAAGTGATTACCAAAAGATACCATGTACAACAAAAAAAACCAGCCAACCTTTAATGTACTTCCTGTCCTGCAATTTAGAAACAACATTTGTGAAAAGCAGTCAACATCCACGATAAATGAAAGCAACTATAGTTTCCTGCAACAGTGATGCAAGTTGAACTCTTCAAAGTCGTATATTTTCCTAGATGCCCTCGAGTTATTAAGCAACTACACGCCATTTTCAAAAAAATCTGACAGCAATGCATCAACTTCATTAACCAAGTAAAGATTAAAGCTAACATATAAAATTTGGAAGAGATTATCTTGTGAGGCTGCATAGTGGAGGTGAGTGGGTCCAGGGCAAGATGGGTTGATTACAAGTGGCAACAGGTCGGGTTGAGACCTAGGCACAATGGATCATGGCCAAACCCAAGCTGACTTGATTATTAAACAGGTAGTCAATAACAGGAACCATTTTGGTTATCAATATGAGAGAATCAGATCTTTATGATTATCGGTAACAGGAAATGATCCAGCAGAACATGTTATCCAGTATCAACAACAGAAATGATCCACGTGGCATATTAAGTTATAATGTGACTACATTCATATGCCAACTAATAAAAATCAAACAACATTGATGATCAGAATCACCCATATCTTGTCCTGTTTTGCACACAGAGCCATCCCTTGTCCAATACATGAGATTGTAAGGATTATCTGATTGCAATTTCAGTTATAAATTAATCTTTCCAAGGTGAGATTTATTAATTGGAAAACTCAAAAAGATGATTTTAGCATCAAGCCCTTTTTGTTAAAAAACTTGAACAATCACTTGTATGGAGCATTGGTCAAATTGTAAAAATTATCCACATTAGTGTGATTTCCAGAAGATGGCCTATGGTAAGTGGATTGGACCATAGGGACTGCCCTGATCAACAATGTGTGTTGTCCAAATTCACAATTGAAGTGTTTGTAATGAAAGTTACAATGCATCCATTGCATGGGAATTGGGATCATTTTCTATCTAATAACTAGTTAAAAATTAAAGCAACTACCATATGAGCAATTCTCTGAAACTTTGAAAGCATGAAAAGAGTTTTTGTAAAAGCTCTATATAGAGTAGACAGCAATATTCCAGGGTTAAGACAATTCAGTGATTCACCCAATTGGATCTTCAACTGAAACATAAATAAATAAATAAATTAGAGCATCTCCTATCACTACCTTTCTGTAATCAGCGCCAACATCTTCCCACAGCTGAATTTAGTTAAATATTTTAAACTATTTAAGTCCAAAAAAAACTTAAACTACTTATTTTTACATGCAGCTAAATAATCGAAACTACAGACAACCTGCCTCATTGCATTATAAAGGGGCCTATACCAGAGCACATATGATAGAGGACATCCAAGTAAAGCATAGATGGTTGCAAGGAAAAAGATTCTAACTCCTGCAGATGTTAAAAGTTCTCAGAAAATATCATACTAGTTAAAGAAATTTGTCTTGTAAAACTGCAATAATAAAAAGTAAAAACACATGGATACTTACTAGGAAACAAAGGCCTACCTTCACCTCTGATCCAACAGAGAGTCACAGCAACTATGTTCCATATTAGGCAAAAGATTATCCCTGCAAGGCAATGATGAAACATCCACAGATTGAGAATCCTTGGACCACCATCGATGCCTAAGGAATGAAACTACCCATGCAGCATATCTTTGTATTTGCCGATTATTGGAATCCTGAGCAATTACAAACATTTCTTGGATCAATGATGTACAGAGTGGCTCACAAAGAGCAGTTGAAAGTATAGGCCCTCTGATGTAACAAGATTCCTGCAAAGCCAGAATACAATCAGATACATACATGGTACATGGACAAAAGAAACATATGAAACTATGAAAGCATTGGTAGCTTCGGTGCACAATCTATCTGCAGAAAGGGCTGATAGTAAGTGTGACTGAGAGTCCCCACACCAGCACCCAATGAATTAACAATACCAAGCATGCCACCCAAGTTGACAGTAGGGGGATAAGGTTGATAGTAAGTATTTCTCATCAATTCTAACAAGCCCTTAACATCATCAGCTTTCATTAGGTGTACCCCTTCATTCAAAATGCATGAGAGTAGGTTTCCAGCTCCTATACAGGATGCCACGAGCAAACTCTGGTGTAAAATTCCAAATTTCTTTAATTTGACCAGTTCATCGGTAAGTGATTTGTAGCCGTTAACTAGATTGTCTACTTTGTTACCCACGAGTTCTGCTCTCTGACAAAAAGCAACTACCATGGGTAGTGCGAAACAGGAACCCACTGATAATGCTGTTTTAGGTCTCTCATTGCAAACACTATGATTATGAACAAAAGAATTAACATGTGGAATCCATGATAAGAGCATATCTTTTATCATGAGGACAACATCATGAGCTCCAGCTCTGTATATCGCTGTAACAGAATGAGCTAGACCAAGTACAAGGGCTGCAACACCCCATATGTCTTCTTCCATCTTCTCTAAGTTGTCACCCAACAAATCCACAGTTTCCTGGAAGGGCACATTACCTGTACAGGTGAATTTCTCACAAAGGCTTTGCATGGAGTGAAATGAAGATGGACACAGTTGGGATATCATTGTGGAGAAGGCTTTAACAATATCCCCAAGAAAAGCGGCTTCCCTAAAGCCAGCAGTTCTTTCTTCTATGTTAGAATCACCAACTCCACTTTTGGTAAGAAGATCTTGAGAAACAAAACCCATGCCTAACCCACATGCTCCTTTGACCAGAGTGCTTTTGCTATTAGAGGAAACCTAAAAGCATGCACCGGTATTCATGTCAATTATAACGTTAACCGAGAGAAAGCATTAAAAAAATTATGGGAAAAGACAATAGGAGTGTCTTTTGGGATGAAATGAAGGGAAAGAAAATAACATCAACGAAGGTTCTGAGAAAGACACATCAGGATAAAAATTGTGAAGGGATAGCCAGGAAGACATAGACTTCCGTCCCATCCTCTGCTTGTGCCGTAATCATCAACATCATTAAGAGTTCCCTGTTATAATGCTTCAGTCCCATTCTCTGCTTGGGCAGCTTTCCCATACATCTTCATTGTTAACAAGTACTTGCAGGTATAATAAGCTGAAGTACAACTCCTGGGTCTCACTGTCAGTGTGGATAGACCATGGTCCATGGAGCAATGTCCTAGACATCATTGAACACTAAACTCAGGGCATGTGAATGCAAGATGAATATTTCAAGATAGAGAGGAAATGTGCTCTACTGTAGTTTGCTGCAATGACGCAAAAATTGAAACAAAGAAAAGTGAATATGGCAAGAAATTCTGGTGTCAGTAAAATGTGCTTCAAGGGACAATTGGAGAAATAAACAGTTTTCTCCAGCCTCAGTTTGTAGGCCTTCTCATCTAAGCAAAATTTTCTCCTGCAGCAATTGGTTTGAATGTAAAGAGTTGGATCCACCATGAGAAAAAGGGAACTTGCTAATTTTTCAGGGCACCCACTGTTGCGATGCGGACATCTAATGGTTTCTTTATGCTTCATCAAAGTATCTGTGACTTCTCTTCCCCACTGCCAAAGACAAAAAAGGGCTGAAAGATCACTTGGTTGGCCCATGATTCAGTGAGTTATTAACTTAATCAATAAACCAAGGGCAAGAGCCTCCTAAGCGTATGACCTCCTTTGCTATCACATTCATCATCTAGTGGTTCAAGGGCAAGAGCAGAATCCTAAAACTTCTGCATCACCGTGCTTGCCATGTCATTCACAACATTAGAGCCTCCTAAGCATATGACCTCATCAAATCACACGCTTGCGATTATAAAATGAATATCTCTCAATCTTTCATATTGATATTATTATCTAAAATTGGAGGACTGTGATTTGTAATCTCATAAAAAAAATGGAGGAAATAAACAAATGGTTCTTGAGCCGAACGACTGTTAAGAGGACTACTGGGGATGTAACTAGTATCCACAGTTACACAATTCTCTTCAACTATAACAAACATATTCACATAGTTGAAAATTAAGATAAGTGATAAAAAAAAAAGGGAAAGGACCATACCCAAATGCTTTCTTGCTAAAACTCATCCAAAATGGCTCTGGATGGAATTCCTCCACATCATTCAACCTGAATTCCTACCCACTCCGTCCTAATACATTGCATTTCATGCTGTTAAGGCTTCGGAAAAAACCTTGAACACGTGGTTTTTTTTTGAATCTAAATAGTAATTTTGCATCATTGTAAAACACTCCAACACCCTTACTTTAGGAGAACTTTCCTGCATATGAGATACCGAGTAAAACATAGCTTGCAAGGAAAAGAACAAAAAGGCCAAAAGGAAAAAGAACAATCATGTAGAGACAATCAAGTTAGGGGTTGTGGGTTAGACCCTTGAACAAGGGAGTTTTTACATATAAGTATCCTTTTGAGACAATTACCAAAGGATCACTTGTGGTACATATCCACCTCAAGAATACCTTATACACTTGCAAGAAATAGAAAAAAGAAAAAAAAAAAACCTTGATTGCATAGGTATATATGAGTGTACCTGTTTGTAAAAAATAAAATTTGCTTGCATAGGCATATCAATTCTAACTTTTTCACCCTCTCCTTATCATATTCCAACACCTGATCAATGAAATCCCATGCCACAAAACCAAAATATCAAACTAAAAGAATGCACAAACCATAGAAAACAAATAGTAATAATAATAATAATAATAATAATAATAATAATCCATAGGAAGGAACGGGCCTTTTGCAAAAGATGATGATATGATCTAAGTTTAACAAAATAAATAAGCCTAACAAAAGGCATAGATCTTGAGTGTATATGATCAAATTTTAACAACATGGGGAATCTCTAATCTGTGAATTTGGTAAAATTCATAGGCCATACTACAAAGGATCCATTCCCAACTTTGCCTAAAGTCGAATGATAACCATCTGGATATGGCAGTTTGATCTTTTTTTTTTATCAATGATATCAACTATAACCTTGTATGCATCTTTCGGAAGAGGTTTTAAATGAATTTGTAGGGACCCATTCCCCACATAGGCCCTTCCATAAGCGACAACCTCGTGACACCAATCCATCAATTTGCATGGGCGCAATCTTATTGAAAGCTGATTGTTCGCTATTACGTTCGAAGCCGCAACTGACTCTGGCATCTTCGATGGGAATGATGTGCTTCCTTGGGATCCTAAAGTCACATGTTGCTGTAAATTTATTTTAAGAATGTGTTATTAATTCACTCATGAGTACATATAAAAAAATATAATATAATGAAAATTTAAATAAAAATCCTATAATTCTAATAGAAACTTACCTCAAGCAACTGTTGGATTCCACTAAGTTTTTCAACAAGATTTTTTTGTTCTTCAAGTAAGTGATTTAATTAGGACTGCAAATTCTTGATTGAGGTCGATTGCTCAATTGCATTTTTTTCATTGATGGCTAGTTTTTCAAGAGTGAAAGACGACCCTACAATTTGAGTTCTTGATACAACATTCCCAACACCACGAACACAACCTCTTGTATCAACACCAAACACTTGAGTCAATTGGTCATTGAGGATGTCGTGGGAATTTACTTCAACATGACTAGAAAGTATCTCTTTTAATCTTTCCTGCCAAATTATGGATTCATCAAATAAGGAAACTTCTTTTGTTATTTTATATCATATTAAGTTAAATATAAGATGATGAATTTACCACATGTGAAGACACAGAACTAGGGATAGAATTGTCCTTTCTCGTGTGGCCTGTGATCCATACTTCAGCACTAGTAATTGTGGGGGTCATTGTCTCTCTTTTGACATTTCTATAGGTGCACATATTTTATATTATTAGTTGTTAATATACAAAGCAACTAGACATATATATTATATACATATACAAATACTTACCATTTTTTCCTCAAGCCTCGCGTGGCC
This sequence comes from Sextonia rubra, assembly GCA_037013555.1. NCBI lineage: Eukaryota > Viridiplantae > Streptophyta > Magnoliopsida > Laurales > Lauraceae > Sextonia > Sextonia rubra. The sequence continues at coordinate 4,360,596 of JASUAD010000027.1, forward strand.
ATCCCTAGCAATTGTATTATAAGTTTTCATTTTCTTTCTTACCTCCGTGTTCTTTTTTCATTGTTCTATTATGTTGGGACTCAAATTATGCTCAACAAATGCTGCCAAATCTTCAGGTCCAACTCCTTGAAGACGATTGTTTAATTTCTCTTTATGACTTATATAAGGATCAAAGTATTTTTGCCTCAATTTTGTCTTATACTTTCTCATCATATCACACATGTTCTTAAGGTACTTGTTCTTATAGGATTGAGAAACATCAAAATCTTTTTGTTAAAATAAAAATTGAGAATCAATAACTTTGTAGAAATTATGATGCATGTTCCATCCCTTTTCAATAGAGATAGCATGGTAATTAATACCAGAAGGAGATTCCAAAGTTCATCTTTCTTGCTCTTAGGTATGGCACGCCAGTCCATAATGGAAATAGGAACATGGGTGTGAACAATCTCCTCACATTTTGATACCAACTTGATTGAATTATCACCCATAGGTAGGCCATATTTATTTAAGGTAATCACCGGCCTTTGTTTTGATAATGTGGAAGTTCCTAACAAATATATAAAGAATGTTATATAAAACAAATACTATTATAAAATAAAGAATGATAGTGTTTAAGTAGTGAAATCCAAGTTTTTTAAACATGCATTTATAGAACTTGTGTTGTCTTCCACCTCCATTAGAACACCTATGTCTCACATGACATATGTCAACTAGCAAGAGCAATTCATAGTCAACAATCAATAAAATGAACAAAAGCTACATTGAATGGAACTTCTAATAATGAGCATGATCATAATCAAGGCACCATAAGCATAACTATAAGCCGAAAGTACATATTAATAAGTAGATAATAACATCAAGTATAAAAAAAAATTGAAAATCAAAAGTAAACATGTCCAACTTTACAATTCATTGTGAATTTCTTTTAGAATATTTTCTAAATTTGCATTTTCACCAACAAAGGAAGAAAAGAGACTATGATCTTCAAGTGCGTCTACATCTTTTGTTAGTCGCTTTGGGGCTATTAGAACAACAGACCATGCAGGTCTTGTTTGATCTTTAGAGTAGAATACTTGACTTGCGTGAGATGCTAATATGAATGGCTCATCTCCTTCCTTATCATTTCCTTTAGTTTTCTCCGTGTTTACCATTGTCAAATCTGTCTCGAGATCAACAATGCACCCATTGGTCCTGTCCTCAACTTTGAACTAGTCACAATAAAAAACCGTTTGACAAAAATCAATGTAATCAAGCTCAATTATCTATTTAACAACCCCATAATAAGTAGTCTCATCTTCCTTGTAATTCTTATTTCTAGCACTTACCCTGTATTTAGTGATGGCTTTCATTAAGACCCCGCTATTTTGTGTTGACTTATTAGTTTCGTATTCCATTGGAGAGAACACAAAACCATTAACACGATATTTGTTATAACATTTTGCCTTAAACATTGGACCATCTGCTAGTCGCTTCAAAATTGGCTCGCCATCAACAGATTCCATCTGCATATAAAAAGGGGAATTTTATAATACTTAACATATATGAGCATTCATATCATCCAATATTTCCAATTGAATAAATAAATAATACCTCCTTCCGCAACCAATAATGAAATCAGGTTCATCATTTTTAGATATATTCCCCTTCTTTTTTTGTCCCTTTGAAGATGCTACTCTTATATATGCTTGATATTTCCTAAATCAGTGACAGGTACATTATTATGTACATCTCATCAACATTTTATCTAATTTCTACAACTTACAGTTATTATATAAAATTTATCCACTCACATTTTTCAGCTTGCAGTCTTATCATAACAATGAAGAACCCATCTACGAACTTGTTGATGTTGTATGTTACTTAAGTAAACAATGTTGCCTTTATCCAAAGGCTCTTCATCACACTCACCATCATCGTCCAAGAACCTTTGGCGCGTCTTCTTGTGATTACCTTTATCATCATCTGGTATGTATTCCATACAATACAAAATAGATTCCTCTACAATGTAGCGCTCTGTAATGCATCCTTCAGGATGTGCTGTATTTTTTACATCTCCTTTATAAATTTTCATTAACCTGTTGAAATATATCAAATTAGCATTATATTATACAATTAAAATAAAACATATTTAGAGTTAGAGCTTTACGGTTCAAAAGGATACATCCAACGAAATCAAACTGGATCGCAAGCTAATACTTCATCAGCTAGGTGCACCATGAGGTGAACGCTAATAACAAAAAATGAAGGTGGAAAGAACTTTTCCAAAATACACATTGCCTTGATAAGTCGTTGTTTAGCAACAATGATATTATCTGTACTGATGGTCTGAGAACACAAGATATTAAAAAAGTTGCAAATTTGAACAATAGTTGTAACACCCCGATCCCCTTTGAGCCGGATTAGTGGCTCATTAGTTTGTTTTTCTGTTGTTTTATTCTTTCGGACTTGGTTTTGGGTCTTGGATAGGTAGTTGAGTAACCTTTGACCTGAGATAGGTAGTTCTAAGCCCTTTTTCGTAATTTTGCTTTTGCTTTGCTTGCATCATTTTTTTGCATCATCTTGGTGTCAGCATGTGTATTTTGTTGAGCTCGTCAAGTTCCGTAACTGTGTCAAATCCATCCAGAGTACATTGGAGAAGTTGGACCTTCGTGTGACTTAAACTGTAAATAGTTCAAACTCTTCGGACCTTGTTTTAAACTTCAAACCTATATATTGAGTCATCAGCCAGATGTCCTCATTTCCTGTAATTTTCCTTCAACATGCCTGCAAGGAGGCTCCAGGAGAGCCACGTTCATCTCTCTCTCTTCTTTTCACTTCTCTTCTCTGTCTCTGGTTGGTGTGGGAGTTGATTCGATTGGGTTCTTCCTCTTTCTCTCTCATCTCTGTCTGTGTTTTGTGGCTTGAGGTGAGTGGGTTCTCTGCAACTCTTTCTTCTTCTTCTCCAATTGTATCTCTCATTCTCTGTTGCTGTGTTTTCATCTCATGCATGTGTTGTTTCTTTGATTTGCTTTGATTTTAGTTGATTTGGAGCTTGATTCGGTGGATTGACAGAGTTTTGAGGCAAGTATAAGTATAGGATTGTTTAACACATATGGGTGTTTTGTTTGATTGCTTTGATTCCTTCTTATTCTTTGTATAGAATGTTTTACAGCCAATTTCTAAGATGTTAGGATCAGATGAGCTTGTTTTGAGACATTCTGTGCAAATTTCCAGTTTCTGTACGCAACCCGAATTGGCTCTCTGTATTGTACGGCTAAGCCGTAACTTTGTACGGCTCAAACTCCAGAGACTTGAAATTTCACTTTTGTTCTACGGCTAGGCTACGGCTGAGCCGTAAATTGTCCTACGGCTGAGCCGTAAGCTAGCCGTGACCCAACCGTGACTAAGCCGTGAATTAAATCTCTGATCAGTCGAAACTTTTCAGATATAGTACTCCTACGGTGTGGCTATGGCTAAGCCGTGGATTGGTTTACGGCTAAGCCGTATACTGAACCGTAACTCAGCCGTAAAAGGTATCAGATCAGAGGTGAAAAATGACTAGTTTAGCTGTGTTTGGAAGGGAACCACGGTGGAGCCGTAGTGCATGCTATGGCTAGCCCATATGATGTCTTCGGCTAAGCCGTAGGTCACGCATGGCTAAACCATAAGGCATGGCAAATCCGAAATACAACTTAGGATAATGGTGAGACTTGTAGGGCTCAATTACAGGTTAACCACCCACGTAAACCGGCCCAATGGATTCTTGGACCGCATGAATAGTCTGTTAGGCTGTGACTTATTCATGTGAGTGTTGATTTACTGTTAAGCACCTCCCCATGGGTGTTGGTTTAAGGGACTTCGGTGCACGTGAGGATTACATTGCAACACTAGGATGGCAACGGTGCATCGAATAACTTAAAACTACATCAACATGCAAGGTTAGTGACAGTGAACAACTAGATGAGTATTGGCTTGTAATTAACCTTGACTCCGTATTAATCTGAGATGCATTGCATATTGTTTACAGTTTTGCCCTCTGTTCTGCCAATCTATGTCTATGCATTCCGCAGTCATTTTGCTTTCGTCCTGTATGTCTGTTTTACTCTTCGATCTGCACTATGCTTTGATCTATGCTGTGCTTTGACTTAATCTATGCTCTGATCTGTGATCTGTATTTCTGCTATGCTCTGTCTCTGGCTTTGTATCTCTCTAATTTATTGGGTATTCCCTGGTGGCTCTGCCCAGAGATTAACACGTGAGGATAAGATCCGGTCTTTGTCATCGGTGAGTCCAAAGCGGATAATCTCCCTTCTTTTGGATTTGATTTGATTGGTATTAGTCTGGCTCTACTCAGCCTCAGCCCTAGGATGCCCGACGGGGTTACCTCTGGCTTAGATCTCTGTATCTCTGTATCACTGCAGTGTCGCTTTGTCTTGGGACCCCGGAACCCAGGAAACCGAAACCCACTTGTACCCTTGGCCCGGTCAGTGGTGTTCTCATCTGCTCTGCTCTACTCTCTATTGGAGAGAATATGGTTAACGTAGTAGCCACTTAGTCCAGTATTTCTATGTTTTGACTCACTTATCATGCTTTACTTCTACGCACGATTTGCTTAGCATACTAAGATGGATCTCTGTATTTAATCTTCTGTCATTAGTCTATTTGATACTATGAGTGTTTCATCCCTGTTACTTATATATTGCTGGATCGTTGTATTCATGTGTGTTGTCTGTGGTGTTGCAGGCACAGATCCCTTGCCCAGCTCCCCGGCGGTCGAGGAGGCTGCAGGGCCGAGTTTAGAGGCACCCTCCGGTTTGGCAGAGTGGGCCTGAACACCTCTGCCGAGCTCTGCCGAGTGCGTACATGCATATCATCAGGGGCCTAGTTGTTTGGTTTTGGTTTTTAGGAGATTTGTATTTGGCACTTTGGACTTTGGACTTTGTACTCTGTATATTTTGTATATCATGATTTTGGGTGTGTATTCGGATTTTATATCAGCGTATTTATCGTTGTCGTTTCCGTTCCGCATTTGGTTTGGCTTCCGCTTTTCCTTTGTTGCTTGCTATGATATGTACAGCTTCCGCGTACGCTTAGTTTGCACGTGTTAGATCCCTTGTGTGTGTGCATCTGGACTGGGTTTGGATGCACGTGCACGGGAGTACGTGTGTCACTGGTTTAGCTTTTCGCTAACCCCCGATTTCTGGGCTCGGGTCGTGACATACGTGCATGGGAGTACGTGTGTCACTGGTTTAGCTTTTCGCTAACCCCCAATTTCTAGGCTCGGGTCGTGACAATAGCACCTTTCAATATCTTATGCTCCGAGAAAGCATGGTGTAGCAAAACAAGTAATAATTGTTGCATTATCACATGATAATCATGTGAGTTGAGCCCCTTTATCTCAAGGTTTTCTAGGTTTACTAGATGTTTAAATCTTAAACTATACCCTGCTGGAACTTTTAAGTCATGCAAAGTACGATAGAATATTTATTTTTCCTTATGACTTAGAGTGAAAGGTGCTTTTGGTTTAATAATTATATCACCCGATTCTTGTAACCATAGTTCTTTCCTAATGTTCATACTTTTTAAATCCTCACATGCACTTTTGTCATCCTTTGTTTTATCTTTCACATCTAAGATTGTAGACAAAAGATGGTCACCAAGATTCTTTATAACATGCATCACATCCAAGTTATGACAAACTGACAAATCTTGTCAAATCATATTTCAAATTAATTATTAACTTGCTATTCATTAAAATACAACTATATGAAATACAATGCAAAATTATGGAAATCACCTTCCAATATGGTGAGTCAAATAGGATTGATCTTTTGTACCAAGCAGTTATATGTTCAGTTGACTCATCAATATAACTTTTTCGTTTTTTCCCCTTTGATTTACCTATATCTATTTGAATACTCTCTACCTTCTCTTCAACTTCTAAACCACTCAATCAACGTGGAGGTCTTCCTTCTTCCGATTTATTATTGAAAGCTGACTTTTGGGCCCTAAAAACATGATCAGTTAGAAGAAATCTTCGATGACTTCGATATGAGTACTTCTTGCCACTCTTAAGACATTCAGCAATGGTTCCCTCACCACATACGGGGCAAGCATATTGTGCATGTGTTACACAACCTAATAAACTTCCATATGCAGGAAAATCATGAATTCCCCACATCAACATAGCTTTGAGATGAAACATTGTCCTCAAATGAGAATCATATGTTGACACTCCATCAAGCCATAACCCCTTTAACTCATCAACCAATGGTTGTAGGTAAACATTAATGTCTTTACTTGGTCCTTTTGGACCTGGTATCAATACTATCAACATTGAAAATTCTCTTTTCATGCACATCGAAGGGAGAAGATTGTAGGGCACTAAAATAACAAACCAACAATTGTAAATGCTACTGAGATGTCCAAAAGGGTTAAAACCATCAGTCGTAAGTCCTAGACGGACATTAGGATGTTCCTCTGAAAAATTTGGTCACTTGCCATTTATTACCATCCAACTTGAAGAATCAGATGGATGCTGCATCACACCACCATATTCTTTCATTCGAGCATGCCAAGTCATTTGCTCCGCTATCCATGGCACACTGCATAACAAAGTTAGAAAATTAAATAGTTATCAAACTTAATACCCATACACAATCAAGATAACCAAGAAACTATAATTAACCTTGAAATCTAACCTGTATAGCCTGTGTAGCCTTAGTGCTAAAGGAAAATATCTCAAAACCTTTAATAGGACTTTAACACTTCTTTTTTTTTTTTTTTTTTTTGCTAAGAAATCTGACCTCCATCGAGATGTATGACATATTGGACAATTTTGTTTATCTTTATACTCTTTCCAATAAAGAATGCAATCATTTGGGCATGCATGTATAGACTCGTAGGTCATTCCAAGAGAGTTAATCATCTTCTTAGTATGATATGTACTTTCTGGCAACGTGTTTCTTAGTGGGAGCAACTTCTTCACCAATTGAAGTAACTCATTAAAGCTATTGTCTGACCAACCATTTTGTGCCTTTAAACTATAAAGATCAATAGTAACTGATAATTTTATGAGTTCCCTTGAACAAGAAAGATATAAAGGTTGCCTTGCATCATCAAATAAAGAACTGTACGTTCTTGTTTCATGGTCTTCATGCCCTTTAAACTCTGAATTTATTTCATTAAAATCTTCATTCCTTACGAGATCGTCCATGAGAGAATCTGTATGTTCCCTAATTCTTCCAAACGCATCATTTACAAGTTCCTCCATTCTAGGATATATATCATCAGGGTGAATTCCAGATGTTGACATTGATGGCTTTTCATTAGCTTTTGATATACTCTCTTCATGGAACATCCATTGTGTATATGATTAATCAATACCGTTAACGAGCAAATGCTCATGAATCAATTCAAGGGCAATCATTCCACGCGCATTTCGACATTTAGCACATTGACATGGAAAATGATTAAATCCACCACCATTTTTCTTTGTAAACTCAATGAAATGGACAAGCCCATTCAAATACTCTGGACTTAATTTATGTTTGGTCATCCATGTTTTATTACCCGGTGATGAAATTCTGCAATCAATAAGGTAACATATCATTATCTATAAACCATTGTCATATATTTAAAATGAAGATTTAGTGAACTATTCAATTTAATAATGATTGTATATGAAATTTGGAAAAAGATATTTATCAAAGAAATTAGGTGAATGGTCAATGTGAAAATTTAAAGGACCATTAAGATTATCATTTCATGCTTCAGATATAAAGCAGTTCATGTAAAAAATATGTCAATCATTTATAAACAAATAGAATAACATAACAAAAAATAAGTAATTTCACCTAAACGGGCTGACTTTCAAGCATTAGATAATGTTAACCGAACCAGTTTGCCACCTAAACCCAAAAATTTCCTACTTCCGGCCTTGCTTCTATAAGTCTCATTTTAGGACATACTTTATTCTATATTCACATGACAATGAGAAACTCCAACATTAGAAATAGATTCTCCAAAATATTAAACATTCGGCTTAATGAATTATGATAGTTTCATTTGAGGCCCTTATGATCAGTTAGGCTTTTAGTAGCATAAAATATCATAAAAGGATTGCGTTGCTGCCACCCAACTACTTAGAAAGGTGCAAAAAACAACTAACAACTTTTACTAATAAATCTTTAACAAAAATATGAACATGTCACAATTTATTAGGAAATAATTTATACAATTGTGCAAGGCTGTATGTTCAGAGATCCAATTATATAAGAATTTGCCTAACAGATCTTACTTATTGACAAATATTGAAATCATCCAATGATCAAACCATAAAAGCCACTTGAGAAAGTTTTCTTTTCTTTTTTTTTTTTCGTAGAAGGTCAACTTCAAACTCTATAGTGAGGCTAGTGGTTAGGCCGGTCAATCAATAATCAAGAACCCAAATGGCCGACTCCAGGACACTATATGGAATGTTTATCTGATGGCCGTCATGTTCAATCCAGTTCATAGATATATATCGTAATCCTACATTTTTCAATGAAAAATGTTAGGTCACACTTGCAATTACATGAAAAATAGCCACTGGGTCACATTTAAAAGAGGGAAAAAAAGGAAGAAATATGTCAAAATAAAAAAAATCAAATCAAACAAGATCAACAAAGATCTGATTATCCCCGATCTTCTATGAAGAGTCGTTGCTTGGTTTCCATCTGCCTTTATTTTCTTGGTTACTCTCCTCTTAACACCTAAAAGCATTGTGGGATGAGAATAACATGGATATGTGATATGTCTCCCCTTCCCTTGTCCTGTTCATTGTTGGTGCATCTAACTAATTGCCTGAGACAACCGTGGAACCACTGGTTCACCTCTTGATTAACTACTTAGATGGCCTACCCGTTTGCCGTTGGCTCTGTAGTAGGAATTAATTGGTATTATATCATCATAGTTAGTGGCCCATCCAACCGATGATTGAGACTGAGCAACATGTTTCAGGCACTGATGGAGTCTTCTTTATAAGAAAATCCTTTCCTAGTTGTAGTAGAAATGGAGTTGAATGCCCATACTTGCAAGACTTTTTTCCATGATTTTGTTGAACCCTAATCAAATCTCAATGGCCCTTTATCAGGTGGTGGCAGAATACCAAAAAAGGGGGATGGAGTTTGTTCTCCAAGCAACTAACTAAAAACCAAGAAGAAGACCCAAAATATCAGATAATATTAGCAAAACAACATCAGCACTATATCAATTGAATCAAATCTTCAAGTCAAAATGCATCCTAAATCCTGAAATTAGAACAACTTGCAAAAGCCCTAACCCTATAAATAAAGAAAATCCTGACTCCTTGAAAAAAAAAACACCCTTATGGATTTATATATATTTCATAACCCTAACACTCAAAACCGTGCAATGAGAAGAAACAAAAACACTCTACAGCATTATGCCGAGTCAATATGAGTCCTGAAATGAGATAATAAAGAAGTTGTTGATTGAGAGAGAGAGAGAGAGAGAGAGGTTCTTGCTCCTCGTACCTTTGGACGATCTTCTGATCTTCACACCACACAGATTAGATGGTTCAGAAAGACGACGACGATGATGTTCTGCGCACAGCTAAATTTACTTGAAAAGGGGAAGCCAGTCGATGGGGAGGTGGAGCAGCATGTTGTGGTGACTCCTTGGGGTAGCACGGTGCCCTTCACAACGGCAAGCAGAGGGGAAGGGACTAAAACAAAATGGGGAGAGAAGTGGATGTTGTGAACGGGGATTTTTGGGGTTAGGGCACGTTAAGAGGAAAAAAAGGCGTGAGAGAGGAAAAAGGCACGAGGGAGGAAATGTTGGGCGCCAACGATTTCTTCAGCATTTTTATATATAACCCAAGTCATCAATGGAAAGAGGAATGGATTTTCAACCGCTAGAAGTAATTTAGTCCATTCCAATTTAGATACAGACGACGTCCGTTCCAACCTGCCATTTCCGTTAGCGAATTTTGGTGTAGTGATTATATATATGATGTAATCTATAACCCTAAAAAGAGGCTGAGCTTCCAATGCTGTTGTTTCACAGATTGGAGGAAAACCTAATGAAAATTGGTTTCCCATGAACGTAGGCATCTTTGCCGAACCACATAAATCACTTGTCTTTTTGTGTGGTGATTGTTGATCTTAATTGCTTACGCACACGCACGCACAACAAAATGACTTTAGATCACATGTAACACAATAAGTGCTCCAAATAGAAATCCGCATTATCTAACAGCTTCAACTACTTACATAAACAAAAAAAAGTTGCTAAATGAGAAATCAAGAATACCGTTTAAAGAATTGAAGATGTTCCAATGCCGAAGCAGAAATAGACCCTGCACAAGTTGTGGACCCAAACATTTAAAAATGTGCCTAAATAGTTCACTGCTAAGTGTTGTGGACCCAAACGTGGATCCACCTGGCCGTTGCGACCAAGTGGAACTCCTAGCCTACCTAAAAGGATCCACACAGATAGAAAAACCAGTACCCTTTTCTGTAAGTGGGCGCCACGCGACCAGAGAAAATTCCTCTTCAGACGCTTGATGTCATTGCAGATGGAGACTGGGATTGGCAGGACAGTGGCTTTATATATGAGAATGCCAGGGACTTCGTGCTGGCCGACCAGCCTCCGCTCCAAAACATTAACAAGGCCTAGCCCAAATTTGACACCGGCACAGAATATGATGCGAAGAAAAATTGTAATTTAATTAACTTTGAACACTTGTGACGCTTTCGTGATAAGATGATATTCAGTTTTTGCTAAGATTGTGCTTTTTTTTATATGCTAAAGAAATGATTGATTCCATCAACGGGCAAATAGATTGGGCAATGAACCCAATTATCTTGGACAGTAACACTTAATGTAGTTGTTTTCAGCTTATTTCTTTTTTATTTCTAGATCTTTAAATGAGGCTACTCATCCTTTGGCCAATCATGGCTCTAGGATTGATAATAGTTTCTGTACAGATGATGATGTTCAGGAATCCGGAGTGGGTTAGGCCTTGGTTGCTCCCTCTCTAACTATAGTTTTCACTTTACAAACTCTTTAGGGGCTATTAATTTAACAGGTTGAGTAAAGTGAGGTGAATGATTATTTAAAAAAGATAAAAAAGTAGAGGGATTAAATCAATCCCATGGGTGGATTTGTCTTTTTGGTGAAAGAGAATGTAACTTTTTGATTTTTTGTGATAAAAGTAGATATTTTTTGTCAGTTAATGATATGAAAAAATAGCTTTTTGACTTTTTTGTGTAAAATGATAGAAGAATTTTTTTTTAAATTTAGTATTTTGATTTAATTCTTTTAGTTTATTGTAGCTAGAATTGAAAGATGACTTTAATTTTACTTTGAGGTAAAATTAACAAACACGCCCTTAACAAAACGAGTAGTAGTAGTAGTCGAAAGTGCTTCAACCTTATAAGCTTCACTCATCAAGTGTTCTCTAATCTCATTGCTACTATAAAATTCCCCTCATCATCTCTAACACCCACTCATGTGCCGCGGTGTTTTGTTTTTTAAAAAAATTGCCCCATCAAAATTTATTTTGTAGAAGTTCTGTTCTAGTGCTTTCCACTTAGTTAATTGCTTCTTTACTTGCTCCTTTCACCATCCATACAGTTTAAATATTCCTTCATAAAAGAGACAGTTCTCCCAATAATGACTTTCGTGTCTAAACTATCCTCACCATATCCTCTTCATAAGTGTTCAACATCCATTGTAAATGATTGTATCTTCAAGGGTGGCCTTACAAAAAAATATGCTATTATTTGCAAAGAAAAGGTATGAGACTCTTGGAGTTCCTCTTCTTACAACTATTGCTTGAATTTTATTTTCAGCTTCTGAAAGGCATGTAATATTGGCAAGTTCATGGGATGGACAAAACTTGGGTTCTTGAGTTGTAATTTTATGTTTTTAGATAGACTGAAGTGTCTATGGAAGGAACACATGTTGGTCTTCTGCGTAGAATATACAATGCAAGTGGTCTACTAACAGACCGGTCGGATAAAGGGTCGGATCGGTCGGATTTCGTGTACACAAAAAACCTGCAGACAGAACTGAAGATTGACCGATCGGCTGTATGCCCGATCGTTCGGGCAAGTTCAACCGATCGGTCGGCTGAGTCGGCAGACGTGATTCAGAATCTGCGAAAGCTTCGGAGTTGCTTGCTGTCCATCTTTATCCGGCGAGATTTATAGGTGGTAAGGACTCTTGGGTTCCTCCCTATTTAAAGAACTTCTCTTCCACGAAGTAAAACACCTCTCTCCAGTTCAAAACCCTAATATCTATTGAGAGATCCATCTTCTCAGAAGTTCTTCTGCTAGTTTATGCGCTGCAACTTCAACTTCTGAGTTTCATCCGTCTTCTCCACTGTGCTGATTCGTCTTGAGTGGCTTTAAGGCGTAAAGAGCAATCTGGAAGAGAATGTACGACGTGTGCGTCGGCAAGAAGAGGCTTCAGTCCCTTAGGTTGTGTCCAATTGGTGTAAAAGGGTAGTAAGTAGTCTTGTAACTTCTCATTCATAGTAATTGTTCTTGATGGACCGGTGTTAGGTCCCGTGGTTTTTTCCCGTTTGGGTTTTCCACGTAAAAATTCTGTGTCCATATCTTGTGTGATTGATTGGTGTGTTTTAAGTAGTTGATGATTGAATCTACATAACATACTCTGCATTGAGACCTTAACCTGTGTCAAGGTTTAAAGTCTTTCAGCTTCTGCTTCCCTCAACAATGCTGATAGGCCTTCTGCACACATCAAAAATAGAGAAGGGGATAGAGGGTCTTTTTGACGGAGTCCCCTAGAGGGTTTGATTAATCCAACGGGTTTGCTATTGATAACAATAGAATATGAAATTGTAGTGACACACTTCATAATCAACGACACCCATTTGTCATGAAAGCCCATTTTACGCATAATGTTATCAAGAAAAGACCACTCAACCCTATCATATGCTTTACTAATGTCTAGTTTCAAAGCCTTATGCCCTATGTTTCATTTCTTTTTGTTCTTCATGGTATGCAGTAATTTAAAGGCAACTAAAACATTGTCAGTGATCATTATCCTAGGAACAAAAGCACTCTTGTTTTTTGATATGACAAAAGGCAAGGCTTATTTCAGCCTATTTATTAATACTTTTGATATCAACTTATAAAGCACATTATAAAGACTAATAGGTCTGAAATCTTTAATTTTTTCAGAGTTTGGTTTTTTTGAAATTAAAACAATGTGGACATGATTTAGTGATTCAGGCCATTGGTTATTGTTTCGAGAAAATAAAACAGCATTTCGATGCTATGGCGTATAATATGCCAAAATTTTTGAGAGAATAGTGCTGGCATACCATCAGGGCCAGTTGACTTTGTGGGGTACATCTAGTGAAGGCACCGACCACATGTTTGATAAAAGGCGAGTATGAGCCATCAGACCTCCAACGGCAGGTGTGGATCTTGCATGCGAAACAAGTTGGCATGCGTACCTGATCGTGTTTCTTCCAATTTTTTTTTTAAGGTTATATTACACAACAATCTGTTTTCTGTCATGTGTGGTTGGTGGCCCGCCCACCCTCATTGATGATCTGACCATTCGTGGGGGTGATCTGTCATGTGTGCTTGGTGGGCCATGGTCGACTATCTCATTGGTGTTGTGCTTCTTCTTATTAATTATGACTTGGTTTTGTTGTCAGGGGCCTACAAAATCATTTTATCTAAAAGGCATACGATTTTAGGGGACAGGATTTCCTACCAGCCTTCAGCAGGTGGGCCATTGCAAGGGAAGTTGAACGTCATCGTAACCTATGACCAGAGCAGAGGAAAGTGGGTCTGGTATGGGTCTAGTCTATTGTGCACTGGATTTGGGATCCGGAATATTACTTGTACTTGGGTTCAGGTTAGGACTTTGAATTCAAGGCCCTAACCCAAGCCTAGACGCAAATTAATAGAGGACTTGCTTCAACGCCTAAATCAGGGTCCAATTTAATACACTTATGGGGGATTGCCAGGCTATCACCCTGCTAGGGACTTGCTGCTGGGCCAACCTGCCCCCGCTCCAAAACGTTAACAAGGCCTCTAGCCCAAATTTGACACCGGAACGGTTTATGATGCAGCGACAAAATTGTAATTCAATTAACTTTGAAGCACTGGTCAACTTTCATGATAAGATGATTTTCATTTTTTAGTAAGACAATGTTTTTTAGATGCTAAAGAAGTGATTGATTCCATCAATTGGAAAACCATCAACCCAATTATTTTGGACATTAAAAGTCAATGAATTTGTTTTTCTTCATCTGGTTTCTTTTTCATTTCTAGATCTTTAAATGAGGCTAGTCATGCTTTAGCCAATCATTGCTCTAGGATTGATAATAGTTTGTGTTACAAATAACGATGTTCCCAAAGTGGGTTAGGCCTTGGTTGCCACCTCTCTATTTGTTTTTCGTTCTGCTTTGTTTCAATGAATTTCCTTGAAAAGGAAAGAAAAAAACTACCTTGTACCCAATACCCATTCCAGATTTCCTTTTAATGGTATGGACTTGTTCAATCAATGCTCGGATATAGTTGGGATTTTCTTTTCAAAGGAGACTTTGAACTTATTTAGTGGAGCACGCTACAAAAGTCCCAAACGTGAACAGTTTACGAGGATACGGGGAAAGCAATGATGTTTATGTCTGAATGAGTTCCATAGAAGAAACCCCACTTGGATGTTAGGATATGACTTTTGTCTCATCCTTTTTATTTTATTATTATTTTTATTTTTTCATCTTCTTTTCCATCCTTCCATTTGTTTACGTCATTGATGATTTAATACATGTGCAAGAGGGGTTGGGCTCGGGGTGATTTATCAGTTATGTTTCTTTATTAAGATAGGTTTCCGTGTACGGTTTGGTTTAGGATTTTTTTTTTTATGTTGTGTTTCTTAATTTGGATATATTATTTTCTTAGTAAGTTATCGAAGGGAGTTTCAATATTTGTTGGGCTTCACATTTAAGATTTTATCAACAATATGCGCTTCGGATAAAATATTAGACAAAAAATTTTTGTCCGTGTCAATCTAACAGTAGGCTCATTTCGTATTAAAAGAAAAAAGCTTTAAGGCATTAGGACAATATCTACCATTTGTAACTACCTATCACAATCTCTTAACCCATGAAATCCCATTTGTCTCAGACGGGGTTTGCCTTCACCATTATGGCTTAAAGATTCAAGCCCAAGCCCACCAATTAGGATTTCAAGTCTCATATATCCTTGTAGCCTCACTTGCATTGTTGCATGCCTTATCACAATTTGTCTCATATCTTTCATGGTACGATACGACCAGTCATGCAAACGATGGGTACCAACTTGAGACCTCAAGTCTCTAGATATTTTTCCAATATTAATGTGACATCTTGGAGTCCTACATCGATTATAGAGAAGAAAGTGATTAGGATTATATGTAGAACTTCCACTCTTACTTTGCATGAAGCCTTTTAGTGAGTTGGGACCCACCAAAAGAAAAACTGTGAGGCCCGTGGGTTAAAGCGGACAATATCATGCATACGCGTATAGTGGGGCATTACAAATGGTATCAAAGCCGACTTTCAACTAGTTCAAGTGTGGGTCTCTGTCGTGAGCAGGCCAAGAGAGCTAACAGGCTATATAAGGGACGTGCAGAGAGGAAAGTGATTGGGAAGATTTCCTTTGGCTGTAAATGGCCTTTCTACATGTCCGAATAGGCCTTAATATTATAGGCTAATTATAGTTCAATGCCAACGTGGAAGTAATGATTAGCTGAGCTGTTGGAGAATATTATAGGTTAATTATAGTTCAATGCCAACGTGGAAGTAATGGTTAGCTGAGCCGTTGTAGAAGAAGTCTGTAAATGGCAAGGAAGAGATGTTTTTGGATATTGAAGGTTTGGAATTTTCAAGCAAGTACTAAAAGTTTAGGAGGTTTTGCTCATTAGCTTTAGCCTTCAGGTGTTTATTATTATAGCTCGAGAGGTTGACCTCGTTAGTCCGATTTGACTAAAGTGTCGTTTAGCCTCCAATTCTGAGGTCTAAATATCTTAAAGAGAATTCAAAAAGGCATTTAGATTATTTAGGATTAGTTCTTGCTAGTGAGAATCAAGTAACTTCTGACCACCAGAGACCAAAGGTCTGAAAGTTGGACTAGTGAGGGATACCTTTTGGGTCGTCATATATATATATATATATATGTATAAACCAATTTGAAACCACATTTGGATTCTCCATTTTAAACGTCAAAAAGAGGTTTAAAGTCTATTTCATGCAGGGTATAGCACAATAAATGATGAGAATTAGAATAGACACCAGCTTCTAAAGTGGGTAGACTTGGAAAAACTACAGTAATATAGGCAGTAGTTTGTCATCATCATTTTTTTTTGTTTTTGTTTTTTTATTTTAAATAATGACGATCCAAACCGTTGGATATGTTTGTTATTATTATTATTATTACCATATTGGTAAATAAACCATTGCATTTGTTAAAAAGGCCAAGAACGGCTAGTGGTTGACATTTTTACTATTGATCTTATCTCGATCTTGAGATATGTGCCAAAAAAAATGTGAACCATTGGATGTAAATTTTAAAATTGTGGGTTCCGTAATTACGATCTGAACCATTAATCCTTTTTAGGAGGCTAAAAATGGCTATGGGTTCAAAGATTACCCTTTGATTCTCTATAGAACTCAAGAAAATCCTTAGAAAGTGCAGATCGTTGGTGTCCCATACTGTTGGATGGGTTTAGGATGTCAACATAGGCAATCTGTTTTTCATTTTTTTTTTCTTAAAATCTTGGGCCATAAATCACGAACGCTTAGATATATTTAGTAGATCTAACACGGATTTGGGTTCAAATTTTAGCCACTGGATCATCATATATTTTGAGATATTTGCAAAAGAACTTGAAACAATTACATCTCATTTTTAAAGTTTGTGGGCCCCAAATACAAGTTTCAAACCATTAATTTTCGTTGTAAGTCTAAGCACAACTATGGGGTCAATTTTCAAAGTTTGATTGCTTGTGGATCTTAATAAATTTACAAAACACTTTCAACCACTAACTTAAAGAAATCTATTGCGATCCATTTTTGTGCATTACCAAATGAACTTATTTTAAAATCCTCTATTTCAAATAGGGCCATTTGAAATAGATCTATCTTGTATTAATCTATTACTTATAAATAAGACTTGCCAAACACGGCCTAATGTTATAGCGACCATGTTTGACAAATCAGGCATATCTTTGTAGTGATGAAGTTAAATAAAACTTCTTCTAGTGCGCTAACCTGTGTGTCGACTACTCCGAATTAGTAATGTTGATCTGAGATTGTTGTGGAAGCTTTGGATTGAGTGCAATAAGTCCATTACAATGTAAAAGTCCAACACATGCAAAAGATGAGATCGTATATTTATCAAAAAGCAAACTCACACTCAAGTCACTTTATTGTCCATAGGTCTAGCGACTTCCTCTGTCGCATTTTGTCAATGACTTCTTAGAATACTTATCACTTGGCCAAAGCAAAAACTAATCTAGAGGAAGAAAATTGTAAATCTAGATCTAGCTTTTCTTCTTTCACACCATATATTTATATAGCAAAGGGGGAAATAACTGAAGAGAGAGTTAAAATTTAAGAGGTCTCTATTAAATTTCCTCAATGCTCCTCCTCAGGTGGAACCCGGTCATCACACTTTTGGTGACACGCAATTTTTTAGCATCAAGTTGTTCCTCCAGGGATCTGAACTTGCAACCAATTGACTTTGATGCTATATTAGATTTCCTCAACCAACCAGTATTACCAAAACCTCAAGATATTGGTAGAGGTAGTGAAAATACTTTTCAAAATTCCCCATCGGGTGGAGCTCACTCCTCAATAGTCTCTGATGGCATGTACGTGAGAGTTTATGTGACGGATGTTTTTAGAGTTAGGTGGTTGGACCAATGTTTGCCAGCAGTGAGCGCCAAGGCGTCACAATGGTTAACTTTGAGGACCCTCTCCCCATTTAAAGGTGCTCATCATGAGGACAAGCAAATTGGTAATGGCACCAAGGCATCAGAATGATTAACTTTGAGGATCTTGATCTTTAAGGTAAAACAACATTAAGCGGGGCAAATTGGTCATTTAAAATCTTGAAATTTCAAGTACTGTAGGATAAAATGAAGTTTCAATGGTTTATTGTCTCCAAAATCTGTGTTTTGTTGACTAAAAAACACCTCAAATTCTAAGCCATTAGAACACTAAATTGGGCAACAAAAGGATACAAGTGCAATGCTTGTGCAATATTTATTCAAAGAAAGAGACTATATATTTGAGAATGGACCATTGAAGGAGAGTAATTGCTAAACTAGTAAGATTAATGGGTTTATAAAAAAAAACTAATGTATTAACTCCCAAGGGACCATGACAATCATTATTTAACATTTGAATTAGATGACTTTGGTATTAGGCTACCAAAACAATCATTCTTCCACATTTACAAACAAAAAACACAGCATTACTCGACACTGTCTACCTTATTAATGTCACCCAAATTAAGATTTTTTTAGTATTGACCACTCAAGTGATCATCTTATTATATATCTTCACAAAGCCATGCATCACTACTAAAATAAGAAAAAAAGGAGCTTCCAAGTCAAATTCTAGTCCAAATCATATCTTCCAAGCCTCTCATTCCTTATTTTAATCCCCATGTACCTGAATCACAGATATCATAAGTCAGAACATTAATAGAAATTGTAGTGATCATAGGGTTGTCAACAAACTGGGGGCCACATGGATCAAGGTCTCAAGCCAAGTATAGTCATCATACAAGGACCAGCCATGTAATTTCAATACATTTCTAGTAATTGTAATTAACACATAGATGGCTAATGAAGCAGGACTGCAGTAGGTCCTCACAATCCGCTCTGTGGGGTGCACTAGGCATTGCCACAAATCACAATGTGGGTAGGATGGAAAGGTCTATCCAGGATGAGAACTTAATAGCATAAAATTATGGGCAGTAGCGGGCATCATTAAATCATAATAAGTTGGTTGGACCAGCTGAATGTAGGCCATATTGTTGCTTGCAAGTTCATTGTTTTCATTTATATTAATAATAGATAATAAAATATGCAATAGTTAACATTGCTATTATGATGACTTGAACTTGGCTGGTTGGCTTGACTTCGCCAGTTACTACTTGATTTAAAATTTTGAATCACTATTTGAAACTTTGTTTTGATTTAGCCAAGTCAACCCAACTCATTCTGACACAAAGTCGAGCAGAATTAAATGTAACTCAGCTAGACCTTCCCCAGCTACTTGGCTAAGTGACCCTCCTAGTCTGATTCGAGTTCCCAAGTTTTCAAACCATGGCTTTGAATCTAAAAGAAGCACCGAGTCCAAGAATGTAGACCTAAAACTAATCTGTCACAAGTTGGGTCCTAACATCCAATGTGCTGGCCCATACTGATGTTGCATATTTATCAAATGTCATAGATGAATATGAATGTGGCCTATTAATGATGATGATGATGATGATTGAATTACCTTCCGAGCATCATTAGCGTAGCCTGGGGATTAGTGCCAGGGGAGTCAATAAAGGTTGAGCCATCGATCACCCGAAGTGAATCAACCCCAAGAACACGATACTGATGGTCCACGACCCGGCCCAATTGGCATCCTCCATGGTAATGCCATATGGTCACTACAGTATCATTGCAATACTGTTCCCATGACTTTGAAGTTGAAGCACTACCGCGCGTGGGCTGTATATTTTTCACTAGATATTGAGTCAGGTTAAGGAGAGCTTCCACAGGCATGTTTGGGAATCTAAAGTTGGAGAATGCCTTGGAATTGATTACACCCTCAATGATTTTCAAGCCATTTACGCATCTCTGTAGATCCTCAAGCTCTTTGAAGTAGTTAAAAGTGACCATAGGATTGTCATTTGGGTTGGTATTTCTAAGCTTGAGATAGCCAGTTGAAACAGGGCCGATAGCCTTTTCAAGGATCATTCCAGCATTTTGCAATTCCTCCAATGTGATCCCCTCTAGAGTTGTTTGATTGGATAACCCAAAGAATCTGACAAAATTGATACGACTGACTGATTCAATGTAGGTTCCCAATCGAGTAATGCCAACGAGTTGAGCAGCGGAGATCTCTACTGGAGAAGGGGAGGGGACAAAGATGAAGTTCATTGGGTTGTCTGACATGCCCTGCCCAACCATGGGTTGGTTCAATAGCACATTGATGCCCAAGGACTTAAGGTGTTGGGCTGGCCCAATTCCACTTAGCATCAGCAGCTGAGGGCTGCCCAGTGCACCTGCTGAAACTATGATCTCACTCATGGACCCTTTCTCTTTCTCTTTGCTCAAGTAGGCCCTGTGCTCGGTGCCTGCAGCATCCTTAAAGATCACCCCGTGAGCTACTGGTCTTGACTTCCCTGTACATAAATGAATGATCACAATACTTGATTAGTCAATGTTCAATCCATCCATCCATGGCAACCTACTTACTAGAATTGTTATATACATGCCTTTAAATTGAATTTTTTTTCCTCTATATATATTTAATTCATATGCATTCTATACAAAGGAATATTCCCTAAGCATTTTTCTCCTAGTTCTAATGACCCCTAAGTAGATTTTAGTTGGCGGCATGTTTCTAACCTTCTGTTTTAAACAAGATCCTGTGCACAGTAGCATGTAGTAGAACTGTAAGGCCATTAGGGTTTGCATATTCAAGCAAATCAGCAGCTGTATGTCTATGGCCATCCTTGTCGAAGATAGTCCCTCCTACCTTAGTCCCATAAATATGATCAAATGTATACCCATTATCAGGCAACACGCCCACTTCTAGCAGACCATCTCTTACCGCCGATTGCCACTGTCTCAATTGTGGCTCAAACACCATTACTTTCTCCACCCACTTATAGGATTTGTTCACCAAATCCAAATCCAAACCAGCCTTCTGCACGTACTCTGGGTCTGCGTGGGTGTAGAACCCTGCATTTAAGCAGGTCCCCCCTCCAAGGACACGAGCTCGAGTGTTGACTACCCCATCCTCGGAGATGAAACTTTGAGCCGGCGATGTTGGGGAAGTGTCTGCGAGTGTGTTGGTCAAGGTGGCCACGTTGCTGATGTTTTGGTTGCCATAGGGGGAGCCACCCCTTTCCAAGAGCAAGACAGTGAAGTTTTGAGAAAGGGTGGCTGCTAGAGGACAGCCTGCAGTTCCTCCTCCAATGATAATATAGTCATAGTAAGCTACTAAAGAAGCCTTGGTTGCTTCTTGCATGAAAGTGTAATTTGGGGCTGCAAGGACAGACAACAAAAATAGGTAGACGTGTTATTATTGTTATTACTATTCTTTTGATAGAAGGTAGATGTGTAATTACAAACTACAAAGTAAGAAAAGAGAAATAAAAATGATTCCAAATGTGCATAGGTGAAAAATGGATTAGAATTAATTATTCAATTAATGTCTAAAAAATGGTAATTGAATGGGATCAATGACAAAAATACTAGGGATGATAGCTGATAGGTAGGTCAGCACTAGATTCATTTGAACCCAACCCACCTTGAGTTTAATAGGCCATGTGGGACACAAACCTAATTTCTAGTCCAATAGAGTAGTCCTGGTCCTATCCGTTATGTAAGATTTGGCTCAGATAGCAAACTAAGAGTAGGAGGTAGCTGGACGTAGGCCTAACATTTGAGGCCACTGTCCTAATTGGACTAGAATATAGGAGTCCTCATGGGCAAGGCTTGGTCTAGCTAAGCAAAGCCAGGGCCCGGCTAGATTAAAATCTTTAAGCCCGGGCCTCGCTCAAGCTTGATTAGAGCCATAATTGGCTAGCCCAGGCCCAACTCATGTAATATCTATTAAGCTTGAGCCCGGCCCATATACTAATCAAGCTTAGCCCTATTTGGGCCCAATTATTAAGTACCCTTAAGTTGGTATCTGGTGAGGCCAACATGGCTATCATACACCGATTTTTATTTATTCACATGGTCACGTCCAAATGAATTCATATAAAATGTAAAAATTATTTTATTAAAAGTGATAGCAATTTTCATGTAAAGCTATCTTTTTATGTTTTTTGAGTTGATGTTGCTCTTTTTCTAATAAAAACAATTGACTCATCAACAAAACAGAATTGCATTGGTGCAATCAAGAGATCTTTTTTTAGTACAAACCAATTAAAATGAACATTGTTTGCCTTTTGAATAGCATTTTTTTATAAATAATTTTTTAAATTTCTACCATGGAAGATTTACATATAACATAAGAAAAATAAAAAAGGAAAATTGCAACTTAATACACCTATTCGGCCAGGGCGCGGCTTAGGGCATGCTACCACTTAGCTCAAGCCCTGCACATATGATAAAACAGGCTCCAGTCCAATGACTTTTACCTAAGACCCAAGCCCAGGCAAAATCAATCTGGGCCTGGGGCGGGCTCGAGCCAGCCAGCCCATGAACATCCCTACAAGAGTATTAGGCCAACATCTTGACAAGCTTTGGCCAAATATTCCCTGGAGCAAATAAGATACAATCACTAATCGGAATCATGGGCCATGACAAATAGTAGAAGAGAGTGAAAGGGAACTGATGTCAGGTGGGCCTCACAATATGCTTCTTGGGTTACCATTTTGTTTCCCCAGAGAAGCGACAACGGACACAAAGAAGCAAGAATCCAAAATGGCACTGTGCTATACCTGCGTCTGAGGAACATAAGCCCTGAAAATGGAGAAATCCAGCAAATATTGCTGCTAAAATCAACCTCCGGGGTCCGAAAACTTCCATTTCCATGTCTCACAGCAGGACCAATCTATATTCTATACACCCAAATGGGATTCAGCCTAGAAAGATGGTTAAAGCAGCAGCACCCACTACCATATGATTCTGGAAATGACAAAGAAAGAAGGATGGAACTCCTTGTTTTTTTATCTGCAAAAAGGATGTTATCTCTATTTCGCCTGTCAGTTCCCCCACATTACCCAATTTATAGAGTCGAACTCAAGCCGTAGTTTCGTATTTCCTCTCGAGATTTCACACCGCTGAAAATAATTCAGCTGGTTTTTTTTAATCATATGAGATACAGAAGAATTCAGTCGTCGTGATGGAAGGAGAGCCGGGCACGTTTCTATTGGTCTGTGATTCACACTTATACAGATTGAGAGTTGAAATGAAACTTTCTTATTTTTTATTTATTTTTCCCGAGCTAATGAGCTCCGACGACCGTATGAGTCTCGCACAAACAAGCTGAACCGTAAATTATAAGCCATAAATTTTATTGGACGTGAAATTTAAGAGTCCTCTCCATTTCATGGAAAAAAGATCTGATTTTGGATTTAACAGTGACCGGTTCCAAGGGCGGCAGCCACACTTACGTGATTTGAGAAGTCTCCTAATATAATATAACAAAAATTTTAATTTTATTATTTTGACTTCCCCGTTTGATAATTGCCCGCATCACCTAATTAAAAATTATGGGTCCACCATTAATGGGGTTCACCACCTTACATCAATGGCTTGTGAGTTCAAAAACGAGTTGACCCGTCACCCCTCACATTTTTTTTTAATGGAGGGCTCCATCTTTCTCAAATCTAAGGCATCAAATTAATTCCGATATATGAGAATGTTGACCTCTAAATATCGCCTCAATCGGAGTGAACTTTCAACTCGTTGTAAGAGCAATCACCTTATATGACACATGATGAATAGTGATTGCCAGCTTTTGTTGAAGTTAAATCAGAGATAAAAGCAAAAACTGTTTTTGACAAATGAGATTGTTGATCCCACGTAACTTCCAAAGTGCCGGTCACTCTAAGAATTACGTGTTAAATGGATGACTAATGTCAAGAACAAGCAATTGCCCTTGCATTACACATGCTGAATGGAGACCTTTGGCTGTAGAGAGTTTCCTTTGGTTGCTTTCCCCACATCCAAATTGTAACTAAAATGCTGCTTTTCTCACATCCAAATGGGAACTAAAATTATAGGTCAAAGCTATAACTTGGAAGCAATGATCTGCTGAGCAGTCATAGAAGAACTCTGTAAATGGCATGGGAGAGAAGAATAGAATTCATCATAAAATGCATTTAGCACTAGATCTGAGTGTAATATATATGACATTTTAAATAAATTTAAGATTGAGCAAAGTCTAACATTCATTATTTTAAAAAAAATTTTAAGTTTGTGATTTTATGAACTAACAAATGAATATCTAAACACCAAACTATTGAACTATCAAATGAAAAATATATTCTAACTTCTAAGCATCAACATAATAAACCATCCAAAGAAGCAAATTATTGCACACTTCTCCTCATAATGCCACCACTTGAAATAAAAAAGATTAACTTCAATTAGAAAATATAAGATGGATAACAAACTAAATTATGGAAACTTTTGTTAAAAAAGAAAGATGAACAAAAATCATTAACTTGTTAAATCATGAAGTAGAGCCCACATCTTCATTCCCTAAAATATCCTCAACAATATCTTCTGTCTCCACCTCTAAATAATCAATTGCAATTGGTGGTAAAAAAAAATTAGTTCAATTATATTTCATTGAAAAAAATATAACTATGAGAAGAAATATTCACCTCCTGATCCGAACAACCAATCTCGTGTTGTTACTAAGGCTTCAACATTCTCAGGGCAAGAGAACTATGGTATTGATCCAGAACTACCACCAATGCTAAATGCAGACTTTGATGCGACCATTGATATTGGAATTATTAAAATATCACGAGCCATAAAGGAGAGTTTCAAGATATCGATAGTCATTAGATTTCCAATGCTTTAAAATGTCCAAGTCAAGGGTTATTGGAACTTTTGCTTCTTTCAAATACATATCCAATTGTGAAAATTGATTTTCTGTTTCTTGGCTCTCAAAGCTTGCAAACTCCTATATGATATGAATGCAATATAGTTAGTTTCAAAATATAAATAAAAATGACAAGTAAGATATCTAATTTTGTATTAAAAATTAAGTAATTACTTACTTGTATGTCATTTGTAACGCCATCACGATGCCAACCAACTTCCTAACTGATGGATTAATTTTTGTTGATTCTTTAGAAGCAAGGCATTAGCATTCCTTGTAAAGTGAGTTTAAATTCCCGCTAACACGGTCCAATTCAACTTTGAAATTTCCTCCATATAATTTTTTGTAGCAAAACTCTACAAATTGTAATTTATAGTGCGGATCAAAGGCAATTGCCATGGCTAATACTGGACTATATTCTTTCCAATATTTGTCAAACTTTCCTTGCATTTGTCGAGCAATGCTACTGATAAACCAGTCTACACTTTCAACCTCCTTTTTTAAATGCATTTGTATTTTCCAAACTCCATGAAAATATAAATTGGAAGTTGGATATTTGGTCCCAGAAAAAATATTTCTGACATCATAAAAAACTTTAAGAAAATTAGAAATCCTTCAATTTGTTTCCATTCATCTTATGTCAAACAATTCTTGTAATTTGTATCTACCAATTGTAGATGGCAAAATGCTGGACGATATAATAAACAACTTTCCAGCATTAGAAACGTTGAGTTCCATCTGGTGGGGAGATCTTGATGTAGACTCTTATTTCTTTATAATGACATTTGAGCAAGACAATCTAGGAATTTAGTTTTACGTACTTGTGAACCTTTAAGATATTTGACAGTTTCTCGAACCTTGGGAAACGCATTGCCTAACACCTTGAATCCTTCTTGCACAATTATGTTTAATATGTGAGCACAACAACGCACATGAAAAAATCTTCCATCACTCAAAAAAGCATTTTTCAAACTAAGTTGGTTTTTCATTACTTGAACACCTACATCATTCGCTGAAGCATTATCTATTGTGATTGAAAATATTTTCTTTTCAATTCCCCATTCATTTAACAACATAGACAATTGCTCAGCAATTGTGACACTTGAGTGTGGAGGAGGCATATAACTAAAATTCAATATTTGTTTCTACAAAATCCACTCCTCATCAATAAAATGTGCGGCAAGGCATATATATCCATCAGTGGTGATAGAGGTTCACAAGTTTGATGTTAGACATATTCTCCTAGGACTTAATAGTAGCTTTTGACGGAGATTATCGTTATACTTCCTATGCAACTTCAACACATCGGCTTTTGCAGTATTACAAGATATGGACTTTGTATCTAGATTTAAGTAACTACATAGATCTTGAAATCCCTCATGTTCTAAGAGATTAAATGGGTAGTCATGCCTAATAATAGCTATTGCTATTTTTTTCACAAAAGACATCTTGCTTTATTTTGTTTGGACAAACTTCACCTGATTTAGATAAGAGTAACTAACACATGTCATGAGTCTCGTTTCTTGGACATTTTTTTAAATGACGACTTAGGGTTGATGTCCCAATTTTTCTACTATCAACAAGATATTTCACACCACACTTTTTGCATTTAGCCTTTAACTTTCCATCATTGTCAATAATTTTCGCTAAAACTCCCATACCCAAGACATGCACTTTCTTTGACATTTACTTTTAACTTCTGGAGCTTGTGATTCTATAACATTAATATCATCATCACTCATTTCATCAATGTGGTCAAAATCATTATCGACAGGCGACAACATATTTAACCAAAGTCCAATTGTA
This sequence comes from Sextonia rubra, assembly GCA_037013555.1. NCBI lineage: Eukaryota > Viridiplantae > Streptophyta > Magnoliopsida > Laurales > Lauraceae > Sextonia > Sextonia rubra. The sequence continues at coordinate 4,387,213 of JASUAD010000027.1, forward strand.
ACAAATAAAAGTAAGTTATACCTGTCAAGCACCCATTTCAAAAATAGGTAATTTAAACTAGTAATAACTCAAATATTGGATTTTAAATCTCTCTCTAATTCCAAGTTTCAAATAACTCTTTAAATCAGAATAATGGTTGAACATCCATAGAAACCATTAACATAAGAATTAATAATTCTTCACCAACAATGAAAACAAATCAATTTTTCACTAGCCAAATCTCATTGTATTGGATGGTTGTATTACAGTGGAAGAACACAAACAGTTCTCTAATAAAAATTATGAACAATTTGATGGTTTGAAAATAATGTATTCTCTGTTGTGTATTTGGTTACATGTTTAAAGCATCTAGTAGTGCATGTATAGTAAGGATCCTTGTATGATCCATGGATCAAATTGTTAGCATTGGACGTGTGGTCCACTTGACCGCATGCTCATGCATGGTTCCCACTTGTGGAGCCCAAAGCAATTGAAGACTCCTCTTCTATTTGGTACTTGGAAACTCTATTGGACTTAGAAACTAATAGTTACTTCCTACTCAATATTACTAATAAGAGGGATAGTCCTAATCAACTTAAGAGTTCCATGATGAGAAGGGAACTATCACAAAGATCTATAAATATATGAGTCTAGGGTAACTTATTTTACTTCAAGAGATTACTGCTTGGCTCTCTCATCACTTGCATGCATCAAGGAGAAGTAAAAGTGAGTTGTAAACTTCGCACGCGAATAGCTTATTCTTCTGTACACGATCAACATATAATGGAGCAAAGTATGCGTGTAATTTATATATTGTATTATTCAGATCTGATTTGTTAAAGCTGATCCTATGATTATACTAAATCTAACAGTTGGTATCAGAGAAAGATTCCTGAATGTAATTTGAATTATCAATTATAGAATTTTTTTTGTGTAAAATTATTTGTATCTTATGCATTTCAAATTGGGTGCTGGGAATCGGTGATAGCGGCAGAAATCGAACCTCAAAGCCCCTTTTCTACTGCGTATTTTCCTTTCCTTTTTTCCTTTAAAAAAAATTGTTGAGTTTTCTCGTCTCCATCTGCATATAGTGGTGAGAACCACATTGATGTCTTTCATGTATGATCATTGAAAAGCACATGAGTCGTGTCCTTTCCTCCCCATGATTTGACAAGTTATCGAGGGAGAAAAGTAAGCCAGCTGAACATTGGTTCATCAGACGGCTATAGAGAAATAAAATAAAGCAATAACCCCTTTATTAAAGTACACTTCCGTAACTCTTTATTTAAGGTCTATGCCATCATGAATATATACATCTTATTTTATAAAAGGATTTCAATAGGGTAATTTGAAGCATCAATACTCAAGTGATCCATAATATCATGGACAAGTTCCCAAATGATGAAGATGTTGCCATTATGTTGATGTCAGTAATCAATCACAGATCTATTGTTTGAACCGTTGAAACGGTAAAGTGGCCTTTTGTCACAACTCGAGTCCAGGAGATCGGGTGTTAGTAAAAGCTTAACCGATGACACACGTACTCCCGTGCCTATACACTTAGACCCTGTCTAAATGCACAAGCACAAGGGAAGATTCACACGTGCCAAACATGTACGCGAAAGCTGTAGGTATCAAACACCACACAAGAAATATGAGAACAGCATAGATAAACAAGAGATGACATATATAACTTGAAGGTTTTACAAAATGAAGCAAAATAACATATACAAATCATGACTGGATCCCAACGTGGCAATTCTTAAAATGAAGAAGACTCATATGCAAAGATGTCCACGACGCTCTCTAATGGAGTGACCACATCCACTCCTCTAGTCCAGATGGGACATCGGGGGTCTCCCTAAGAGTCTGGTCAACCGACGAGGGGTCGGCCTGGGTATCTGAGCTTGCAATACTAAAGACAACTCGTGAATATAACGATTCAGCAATGTATAAGCAATAATAAGTTAACACATGCTGTCTCTAATAGAATAAGAAACATAAGAGAAATCAGAGCAGTTCATGTTCGTATACTAAGCAATTTGGCAAGGAGTACAGTATGTAATGTGAATCAAGGTATACATGCTGTGTACGTACTAGTTGGCTACTACATTGCCATATATTCCTAAACTAGAGATCTTATATCCTAGCTGAGAACACCATTGACCGGGCTAGGGTGCAAATGGGTCTTAGGTTCCTGGGGTCCGGATTCCTCAAGACATATCTTTACTGCAGAAAGGCCATATAACTACACCGAATTCACCCCGTCGGGATCCTAAGGCTGAGGCTAAGTAGTCCTTAACTATACAGAGTCAATCATGAACTAAACCTTGAGTAGATCGTGTGTATCGAGACAAGCATATTATACATGTATAGTCGGGAACATATCTTATACGTGCAAGCTTAAGAACATACGTGCATACTCAAAGTACTGAAAACATAGTAAGGAAATTAACCATTCAATGTTACATGAAATAAATCAATCATGCTTACCAGCGGAGGTCAATGTTCATAACACAAGATGCCATGCAAGTAATTATTATCATATCGAATCAAGTGTCTTTACTATCCAATCATAATCTAATTATCCAGTGTTTCTAACCGTGCATGATGATGTAGTTTTAAGTTATCCGATACACCGTTGTCTAGTGTTGCAATATATCCTAGAGTGCACTGAAGTCCCTTAAACCAACACCCATGGGAGGTGATTAATAACTGGATAATGAACATGAATGATTCGCAGCCCTCGAGTTCATTCACGCATATTATCATGCTCCGTTGGGCAAGTCGAGGTTGCCTACCTTCTACTACAAGGGCTCTACAAGGTCTCATTTCTTTCATAACTTTCTTACTCATTACAGGTCTTACAGCTTAGCCGTGGGAGACCTTACGGCTTAGCCGAAGGCACCTTACGGTTTAGCCGTGGCTGGGCCGTATAAGAGCTGCAAATTTGCATACTCTTAGTTATTTTAAGGTGACACCCTGTATTGATCTACGGCTAGGTCACGGTTGGGTTTATGGCTTAGCCATAGTGCACTTTTCGGCTCAACCGTAGCACAGTTTACGGCTCAGCCTTGACTGCACTGGGTTGATTTCCTGAATCTATTACGGAAGAATGGAAAAGATACAAATGTACAAAAAACACATCTACAAGAGGGAAATGAGCTCAAATTGAGCTGTAAATATACTCCACATGCAAGATCATGAGAATTATCCAAAATCAAGCATATATCAACATAGGTTCATACAAATTATGCTTATACTTACCTTAAATGAGTTCAAACACAAGAATAGCTATCCTTAGGCTCAAAGCCAATGTCCAAACGCACTTCTAAACACCATGCATGAAAGAAAAAAAGTGGCATGAGTGCAAGTCCATAACTGACATGAAGAAAGAGAAAAGGAAGAAGAAAACCAGCACCCCTGCATACCTTGAGTCACACGAGGAAGAAGAGAAGACAAAATGATCTCAAGCCCCTTCTTGCTTGGCTTAATCAAAGAGAAAAGAAAGAGGACGATCGAGAGGGGAAAGACTCCTGCATGAGAGAAGAGAAGAGAGTAAGAGAGAAGAGTCGGTGGTGGCTTATGCATATAAGATAAGATTAAAGGCAAAATTCCAAGAAGGTCCAAAACATACAACAATTTATAATTCAAGTCAAATCCAGGTCCAACGGAAACATACGACATCTTTTGCAAACGACATAGTTACAGAAGTTAACGAGCTCAACAAATGACACATGTTGACACCAAGATAATGTGCGAATGATGCTATCTTAGAAAAGCTAAAATTACGAAAAAGGGCTTGGTCTACCTAAACTAGGTCAAACTTAACCCAACTACCTATCTATGATGCGCGACAAAACCAAAACAAAACAAAACACAATTAACAGCTAAGGCATCCTTAATTAGTTGTTAATCGGGGTTAAGCTATGTCGAAGTGTTACATCCTCCCCTACTTAGGAATCATTCCGTCCTCGGAATAAACACACATTCCTAAGTAAAAAGATCGGGATATTGACGCGCCATCTGTTCTTCTAACTCCCATGTAGCTTCATCTGGACTATGATAATCCCATAGCACTTTCAACTATCGAATTGTCCTGGTGCGCAGTATCTGTTCTCGAGTTGGCACGATACGGAGCGGTCGCTCAACGTATGTTGTATTCGGCTAGATCTACACATCGTCATAACGAATGACGTGGGAAGGGTCATGAACATACTTCCCAAGCATTGAGACATGGAAAACATCATGTACTCCTGAAAACTCCATTGGAAGAGCTAATCGGTATGCTAGATCACCAATATTGCTCTTGCTCTCAAATGGTCCGACATACCTTGGAGTTAACTTGCCCTTTTGGCCGAAACGGATTGTACCTTTCATCGGTGATGATCGTGCTTAAAAATGACGTGGAAAATGTGTAATGGATTCAAAGTCCGACATTTACGTACTTCAAGCGTTAAGAAGAATGAGAATCAATTACAGTTCATCACTGAATTCCCTTTTGTTTACATGGGTTCAATGCCCTGACCGCGGGGATGCATTTCAAGTGTTGAAACTCCCTTTCATGACATCTTGGGGTGTTGGATAACCATTAAGAAGATCGAATTCGACTATGGAATCGATTGAAAACTTTGACACTCATCATTCTTTCTTACGGACTGTTTTTTGTTCAAGTCCGAAGAGGGTATCGTGAAAAGCCAAAATTGCGTCATTCTGAACCTATCATTTTCAAAGAACAAAATGAAGCCCAAAGGGGCTTGTTCACAACGTTTGTAATGGCTAAGAAACCCCCTCGAATGAGAAAAATAAAGATGACAACGTCATCCTTCGAATTGTCGCCATTGCATGAACATAGTTCGTTCCATAGTTACCCCACCCTTCTCCTCTTCCTCTCTGAATCTTTTTGCTCACCTTGGTGACTAAAGAAGGAGGGGAATGGTTGTGGGATGCTGCTTTTCTTTGCTTGAATGCTTCTGTCTTCGTGCAATTCTCTGTTTTTCTCTCTTCTGTGTGTTCTCCCTCTGCTTCCGTCAAACATTCTTCTTTTTATAGAGGTCCCAGGCGGTTTTTAGCAGTTCTTGGGAGTTAAGGGGAGTTGTGGCAAGTTGGATTTCGAAAAGGAGTTGAGAAAAACTGCCCAAAACCATAGGAAGTATCCTTTGGGAGTCCGTGACTGCAGCCACGGTCACAGACAAGGCCCAATTTTGGGCTTTTGCATTTTTGAACCGTTTTCACCTATTTGGGGCCCAAACGAAGTTCAATTGCCACGAAACATGACAGGATGCTTCTTGACACTATTTTGACCATATCATAAAAGTTTCAGCTCATTTTGACCACCTGAAGTTGGTCAACTCCCCTGATGAACAGGCTACGGTCATGGACAAGGCCCGTTTTCGGACTTTTGTATATGTGACCCATTTTCATCTGTTTGGAGCCCGAACGAAGTCCAATTGCCACAAAACTTGGTAGGATGCTTCTTGACACTATTTTGAGTGTGTCATAGATGTTTCAACCTGTTTTGACCACCTGAAGTTGGTCAACTCTCCAGTTGACTTTTTTTATGAGAGTGGGCCCTTGTCTCAGTTGTTTGTGTCCCAAATGACCTCGGTTTGGTTTGAAACTTGGAGGGACTAACGTCAAGAACATCTAGGAGTATTTGTCCAAATTTCATGTAGTTTGGATTTGGGGAAGTAGGATTTCGAATAGTAGACTATTCATTACATGTGTTAGGTCATTATTCACTCCACATTGAGATAGTTAGCCTATTTTCTATCCGAACAGCCTCCACTTGACTTGAAACTTTGGGAGAATAACTTGGGGGCATTCTTTAAGCATTTGTTCCAAATTTTATCTGGTTTTGCCTTCTGGAAGTAAGATCTTAGCCGGTGACCCCCATATTCGGGATTATTGTCTTCTGAGCTGACACGTAATGAAATTTGGACCAAACGGAGTCTTTTCGACTTAAAAATTTGCAGAGTATCTTCTGAGCATGACTGAAGCTTCGCGCCTAAATTTCATCAATTTTGGACACCGGGAAGCAGGACTTCGATGAATGGCCCGCAGAGCATAGTATACGATCATCTGAACCAAGTTTGGATCCAAATGACGTCCAAATGTTCTGAATTTTTGAGGAATGGTCTTTAGATATACTTGAAAGCATTTCATTGAATAGGAGCTTGCTGCAACATGTGGAAGTGTCAAGTCCCGCAGTGAATCCCAAAGAGCAGACAAAGAGTCTCCGAAACTGATTTGAGCTGAGATGAGGTTCAAGTGCTTTGAAAATTCTGGAAATCTATAATCCAAAGCTTGTAATGTCTTTGCTGCATTATTTGCAAAATTTTATGGGTCAACAAGTGCCCCCTCGAGGTACAATGATTATAGTGCAATAATCATTGTGCTTCGAAATAACTAGTCCGTGGGAATGATGGATGATTTGATGAAAAGACAATTTGTCAAGGTAGGTTGTAGGCCTAAACTTGGGATTTGAAAATGTTGATAAAAACCATGAAGGGTTTGATGACGGAATTTTGGAAAAAAAAAAGAAATCTGAATTTCTTTGCCTTATTTTCACAGATATCAAAAGTAGCATCTTCGTGGAGACTGTGGGGAAAACCCACAAAGGCATCCCTTAGGTATTTGGAAAATTTAGGAGTTTATGAATTTTGTTTGGATTTTGAAAATGAATTTGATTTTCTTTTGACCTTTTTTTCACAAATATCCAGAGTGGCATCTCTGTGGGAACGTGGGGAACACCCACAAAAAAGAATCCCTGAGGTTTCAAGAAAATCTCAAGAAAATCAAAGGATTTAGTAAAATTGGATTTAGGTTTGGATTTTCATGGATTTTTGGTTCATTTTCAAAAATCAAAGTTTGGGTTTTGACTTGGCTTGACATGATTCAAAATGAGATGCAACTTTGACAGAATGAGATGTAATTTTGAAAGAGATTGGCTTTTATGAGTTTTGATTAAAAATAATTTGGGATATTGGTTTGAAATCAAGTTTTGACCCAAAGTTGATTTGGGAAGAGACTCCACATCTTTTTTGTATAATTTCTCTCAAAATACCCTAAGAATAGGATTATTTCTTTTGTAAATTACTTCAAGTGGACCTATCATAGGAATCTCAAACAATTAAAGATGATCATGTTATGGATTCCATTGCTTAAAATCACAGAGACCGTAGATGAAGAAGGACGAATCCATTGAGACCTGATCAAGGTTTAGACTCCACTGATTTTAACCAAACTGTATTTGTGGAAAAGAGGGTGACGCATCAATGACTTGAGCTTGAGAGGATTCGGCAATGGGCTCCACTAGTTCAAGTTTGCAATGACCATGGGAATGAGAGAGAACTAATTTGACTATTGAAGATGCACAACTTGGTATTTCACGCAGTGGGTCTCGATTCTCAAGTGCGTCATGACCGCGAGCAAGGGATCAAGGGAGACCGTAAGCAAAGGCTTAAAAAGAGAGAAAGAGACCGTGCTTTTTCTTTTTTTTTTTTAAAGAAAGGAGTCTTGTCCCTTTCTTTCTATTTGGCTGTATGACCTAACTGGGAGAGAGAAATAGAGACCGAGAGAGAGAAAAAGAAATCGGAAGAGAGAGAGAGAGACCGAGAGAGAGAGAGAGAAATTGGGAGAGAGGGAGAGAAGGACCGAGAAAGAGGGAGAGAGACCGAGAGAAAAAAAGAAATCCGGAGAGAGAGAAAGAGAAGGACCGAGAAAGAGGGAGAGAGATTGAGAGAAAAAGAGAGAAAAAGAAGGACCAAGAGAGAGAGAGAAAAAAATTTGGGAGAAAGAAAGACCGGGAGAGAGACCGAGAGAAAAAAGAAATCAGGAAAGAGAAAGACCGGGACAGAGACCGAGAGAAAAAGGAAATCGGGAGAGAAAGAAAGACCGGGAGAGAGAAAGAAATTGGCAGAGAGGGAGAAATTGGCAGAGAGGGAGAAAAAGATTGAGAAAGAGGGAGAGAGACCGAGAGAAAAAAGAAATCGGGAGAGAGAGAAAGAGCAGGAGAGAGGAAAGAGACCAAGAGGGAGAGAGAAATTGGGAGAGAGGGAAAGAAAGACTGAGAAAGAGGGAGAGAGACCGGGAGAAAAAAGAAATCAGGAGAGAGAGAAAGAAGAATTGAGAAAGAGGGAGAGAGACCGAGAGAAAAAAAAAGATATCGGGAGAGAGAGAAAGAGAAGGACCGAGAGAGAGAGAAAAAATGGGGAGAGAGAAAGACCGGGAGAGAGACCGAGAGAAAAAAGAAATTGGGAGAGAGAAAGACCGGGAGAGAGACCGAGAGAAAAAGGAAATCGGGAGAGAGAGAAAGAAATTGGCAGAGAGGGAGAAAAAGATCGAGAAAGAGGGAAAGATACCGAGAGAAAAAAGAAATCGGGAGAGAGAGAAAGAGCGGGAGAGAGGGAAAGAGACCGAGAGGGAGAGAGAAATTGGGAGAGAGGGAAAGAAAGACTGAGAAAGAAGGAGAGAGACCGAGAGAAAAAAGAAATCGGGAGAGAAAGAGACCGGGAGAGAGGGAAAAAGACCGAGAGGGAGAGAGAAATTAGGAAAGAGGCAAAGAAAGACCGAGAAAGAGGGATAGAGACCGAGAGAAAAAAGAAATTAGGAGAGAGAGAAAGACCGGGAAAGAGGGAAAGAGACCGAGAGGGAGAGAGAAATCAAGAGAGAAGGAGAAAGACCGAACTGATTGGGAGAAGGAGGGGCAAGCTGAGACTCCAAGAACCCAAAGTCATCTTATTCCTCTGCTCCATCTTGCTATAGATTTACTAACTGAAGATCACCATGGCTGGTAAGAATTTTCTTTTCCTATTCTCTTGTGTTTGTTCATGGCCGAATCCAAGCCTGGGATTTCTATTTGCTGATATATTGGTTATTGGGCATCATCTGTTGGGCATCGTTTGAATGCGCACCCCCCCCCCCCCCCCCCCCGGTCATAGCCTGAGCAATGTGAGGGGGTTCACGGTCATGGCTTGATGTCGAAATGGTTAACTGATTCCTTTTTATTATTATTATTATTATGCCAAAGCCTAGATTGAATGTCATCTTAGTCTAGACCACAATTTGCACTGTTTGTAAAAGCAAAAGCTCACGGCCACCACCTGCTTGATGAATTGTTTGACTAATGATTTTTTTTTATTATGCCTCTCCTTCACGCTGTTAATGAATGAATAATACTTGAGCATTCCATTGTGGAGGATGTTTAGCCCTGAGTTAGTCACCACTCAACCAACTCCCCCGGCCACCACTAGTCAGTCTAGGAAAGTCTCCTGCTCACGGCCTGCTTATGGCTACTTGCAATCTTTCTTCTCACCTCCCTGTTTTGTTTTATGCTCCCAACTCGCCTTCTAACATGAGGGTTCTGTTCAAACTCAATTTTTAGCAAGTTGTTCGAATTGGGCATCAACTGACAACCCATAGTCACGGTCATTACTATCTGTGAGAGGTTCACTATCACAGCCTCTTGAATGAATTTGCTCCTACTTTTTTATGGTGTTTTTTGCTCAGATTTAAGTGTGGTGTAAACATATCTCTGACTACAGTCATTACTGTCCAGGCCAGTTACACATTCATAGCCATCCATGATCTCGGCGACTGACATGAATCCATACAACCCCGACCACCATAGTCTTTGTAGTAATTACAAAAGATTGGATTGTGGTGAGTTGCTCAGTCACTGATATGGATCCATATAAGCTTGACCACCATAATCTTTGCAAGAATTGTAGCCTAGATCCTCAGACCGGGTAGCCATTAGGGGCATTCTTCTTACTTTTGATGAGAAGGTTACTCCCCTTAAATCTCACCAAACATGAGAAACATAAACCACCTTGAATATGAGTGATTAACGAACATGATCAATAGAAAACTAACTGAAATAACTGAATCATCACAAGGTGGATTTTTGTAACACTCCGACCCAGCTTGACCTCGTTTAGCGGCTAGTTAATCTTGTTTTCGTTGCTAATCTTGTTTTGTTTGTGTTTTGTTTTCGTTACGGGTCATGGATAGGTAGTTGGGTTGAGTTTGACCTGGATTAAGTAGACCAAGCCCTTTTTCGTAATTTTAGCTTTTCTTAGACATGGTCATTTTCGCATCATCTTGATGTCAACACGTGTCTTTCGTTGAGCTCATTAACTTTCGTAACTACGTTGTTTCCAACCGATGTCGTGTGATTCGATTGGACCCAGATTTGACTCAAACTGAAAATAGAATTCTCACTTGGACTTTCTTGTAATTTGGACACCACATTAACCTATATAACTTCATACGATCGACAAGTTTGCTCTCTCTCTCGTTCTCTCTCATTTTTCTTCCTCAACTGCACGTGGAATCTCCCTCTCTTGAAATTCTCTCCTCCGGATCTTCTCCTCTCTCGATTTAGCTCAATTGAGAGAACTTGGGTCTTGCATGTGAGGTGAGTTGGAAATCCATTCATCCCTCTCATCTCCTTTCTCTATTTCTTCTCCTTCTCGTCTCTCATTTGCATGGTGTGTCTATGATCCCAATTCTCATGCATGCATGTTGGTTGATTGTGTGTTAGGTTGTGTTTGGGCTTGAGGACAACAAGTGTGTCATTGATTTCCAATCAAGGCAAGTATAACCATAACTTTGAGAACCCATGTTGGTATGCATTTGATTTGGTTGGTTTTACATGAATTAATATGGAAACATGTGTTTACAGCCCATTTGATACTCATTGATTCAGTACTTGTCTAATTCCATTGAAGGATTGCAATTCTGATACTTCCCAGACATTCTGTATGTGTTTCAAAAATTTGAATTCGTGCAGGTACGGCTAAGCCGTATGGCACTTACGGCTCAAAGTCTAGAGAGGAGAAAAACCCAGCTTTCCTCTACGGCTAGGGCACGGCTAAGCCGTGGATTGCCCTACGGCTAAGCCGAAGCTCAGCCGTGGCCCAGCCGTAGATCAATACAGGGTGCAGTTTCTGGATTTAACTGAGAGTCATCACTTGACAGACCTTCTACGGCCCAGCCACGGCTAAGCCGTAGACCACACACGGCTAAGCCGTAGCACACACATGGCTAAGCCGTATCCACATTAGACTAATGAAAGAAAAACAAGGATAGGTGTAAGGAAAAGACCGATATGGCCTTCATGATAGAATGTAGAGCACCTAGACTTGCCCAACGGAATGTGATACAACGCGTGAATGATCTCGAGGGCTGCGAATCATTCATGTTCGTTATCCGGATGTTAAGCACCTCCCCATGGGTGTTGGTTTAAGGAACTTCGTGCACCGCTCGATTCAATGCAACACTAGACAACGGTGCATCGAATAACTTAAAACTACATCATCATGCACGGTTAGAAACACCGGATAATTAGATTAGAATTGGTTTGTAACTTAAGATGATTCGACTTCGCATGATTTGTTGCATAACATATTGCATTTGAGTATTGACCTCTACGCTCTGACATGATTACTTGTATTCCGTTACCTTACTTTCACATTGTGGTTCTTTACCTTGAGTATGCATGTATGATATGTTGTTACGATCTACTCAGGGTTTTCATGATTGACTCTATATGGTCAGGCTCTACTTAGCCTCAGCATTAGGATCCCGACGGGGTGAATTTGGTATAGTTTATATAGCCTGCTGCAGTATGGATATGTCTTGGGGAACCGGACGCCAGGAAACCGAGACCCATTGTACCCTGGCCCGGACAATGGTGTTCTTTGCATGTTATAAGATCCCTCTTTTGGGAGCATATGGTAATGTAGTAGCCACTAGTATGTACACAGCATGTATTCATTGATTCACTCAGCATATTTCTTTCCTACATGACAGCCTAGTATACGAACATGCCTTTTTTAATTTATATGATGTTCTTTATTCTATTAGACACAGCGTGTGTTAACTTGCTATGGTTTATACTTTGCTGAATCTTCGTATTCACAGTTGTTTTTGGTGTTGCAGGCCCAGATACCCCTGCCGAACCCTCGCAGGTCGGCCAGACTCCAGATGAGACCCCCGGGGCCCCATCAGGCCTAGAGGAGTGGATGTGATCACTCCACGGGAGAGCATTCTTGGCATGCATAATTGGAGTCTTGTTTTGTGGATTTTCAGACTTGTATTTGGCATGACATGTCATTGTTGTATATATTCTTTTGTTCTTTTTGTAAGACTTTCTCGTGTAATTATGTCAGTTCGTTCTTCGTTTCTCTTTTGCATTGTTAGTTTGATGTTTCTGATATTTACAGCTTCCGCGTACATGTTGGGCACATGTGAATGTTCCCTTGTGCGTGTGCATTTAGACTCGGTCTACGTGTACAGGCACGGGAGTACGTGTGTCATTAGGTTTGGCTTTTGCTAACCCCCGAACCCTGGGCTCGGGTTGTGACATACGTACTGTATGGTTTCAGAGCATTCCTTGCTCATTCCTTGCTCTAGATGATAAGCATGTAGGCATGTAGGATCGTGGTGAGGATACGATTATTTCTTTGTGATCTTTCTAGATTTTTGGGGCTTGTTGGGCGCAATTGTCTTGTGTTTGTGTCTGACTCTTTCCATTTTACAGGATGGCGTCAGGTTCGGGTTCTCAGCAGAATGCTGGAAATAATGAAAGTGGATCCGCATCGTCACCGCAGACACAGAACACAGATGAACACATCCTCATGCTATTTCAGTCTCTTCAGGCACAATCGCAATCAATGCAGAACTTGCAAGCCCAAGTTACCACCATGTTAGATCGACAAAGCCAAGTCCCAGCTCAGTCACATATAGACCAACAGGTGGTCTTACAGCCTCGAGAGAGTGACCCGAATGCCCTCTATGGTAAATTTCACAAGCGAGGAGCTATTGAGTTCTATGGGACAGAAGAGCCATTGAAGGCAGAACAGTGGCTGGAGCAGACAGAGGATGTCTTTGAGACCGTCGTGTGCACGAACCGACAGAAGGTCGGACTAGCAACTTCTATGTTTAGAGATGTCATAAAAACTTGGTGGAAAAGCGTGAAAGACTCATACAGAGATATTCCTAGTGCGACGGTGTGGGAGATGTTCAAGCAGCAGTTCAGGAGGAAGTTCATCCCGGCTCATGTGTTTCGAGCCAAGGAGGTTGAGTTTTTAGCCCTCCGTCAGCAACAGATGACAGTAGCAGAATATGTGAACAAGTTTATGCAGTTGTCGCATTTTGCTCCGGACATGATCAGTACTGAAGAAAGGAAGGTGAACCGGTTTGTTGAAGGTTTGCATCCCCGGTACATGCATCACGTGACAGCGTTTCAGCGTCCGGCTACGTTCGATGATGCAGTGGACAGGGCCTATTCTGGCGAGGCCATCCACCAAGCTGCGAGAGCCGTTGAGCCCAAGAGACAGCAACCTTTCAGTGCACGAGGACAAGTACAGAAGAAGACCAAAGGCCAGCAGAGTACTTCTAGTTCTACCGGAGTGACTTGTGGGCATTGTGGCAAGAACCACGCGACTGACGCGTGTTGGAGGAAGGCAGGTGCTTGTTTTATCTGCGGTTCGAGGGAGCATATGATCGCCAATTGTCCTCGATATAGAGCCTCCGGTGCAGCTCCATCTGGTCCTACCTCCGGTGCAGTTCCTAGCAGACCAAGTGCACCTACAGCTCCGAGCAAGTCACAGTCAGCTCGTCCAGGCTCGAGACAGCCTCGCCAGACAGCCCGTGCTTATGCTACTACCCATGAGAGTGCCGAGGATCCACAGGTGGTTGAAGGTACTGTTTTGATTTCGCGCATCGAGGCATTAGCATTATTCGATTTGGGGTCTACACGGTGTAACACTCCGATCCCCTTTGAGCCGGATTAGTGGCTCATTAGTGTGTGTTTTTGTTATTTTTTTCTTTTGGACTTGGTTTTGGGCCTTGAATAGGTAGTTGAGTGACCTTTAACCTGAGATAGTTAGTTCTAAGCCCTTTTTCGTAATTTCGCTTTTGTTTTGCTCATATCATCTTTGCATCATCTTGGTGTCAGCACGCGTATTTCATTGAGCTCGACAATTTCCGTAACTGTGTCAGATCCGTTTGGAGTCAATTGGGGAAGATGGACCTTCGCGTGACTTAATCTGTAAATTGCTTAAACCCATTGGACCTTGTTTTAAACTTCCAAACCTATATATGTGAGTCATGTTCCAGATGTCCAATTCCTTGCCCATTTGTCTTCATCGTCTGCATGCAATTCCAGGAGACTCCAGGAGAAGCTCTCCACGTTTTCTCTCTCTCTTCTTTCCTTCTCTTGATCGATTGAGGATTGGATCCTTTGTTTGATTTGGGTTCTTCTCCATTCTCTCATCTCTGTCTTTGCCTTAGGTAAGTGGGTTCTTTCCCAACTCTTTGTATTTCTTCTCCAATTGCACCTCTCATTCTCTGATTGCTATGTCTTCATCTCATGCATGGTGTATCTCTTTGCTTTGCTTTGATTCTAGTGGATTGGAGCTTGCTTCAGTGGATTTTCAGAGTTTGAGGCAAGTATAAGTACAGACTTTGATAACACACATGGGTGCTCTGTTTGAATGCTTTGATTTCCGTCTTCCTTAGTGTATCTGATGTTTACAGCCAATGCTTGTGAATTTGGAACCTCTGTAGCTTGTTTGGAGATGTTTCTGTGTCAAATTTCAGTTTCTGTACTCAGCCCGAATTCATCTCTGTATTGTACGGCTAAGCCGTGAACTTCTACGGTTTGATTTCCAGAGACTCGAAATTTGAGTTTTGTTCTGCGGCTAGGATACGGCTAAGCCGTAATTTGTCCTACGGCTGAGCCGTAAGCTAGCCGTGACCCAACCGTACCCCAGCCGTGAATTAAATCTCTGATCAGTCGAAACTTTTCTGATATCAGTACTCCTACGGTGAGGCTACGGCTAAGCCGTGAAATGCTACGGCCAAGCCGTGGATTGGTCTACGGCTAAGCCGTATACTGACTGTAGCTCAGCCGCAAAAGGCATTAGATCAGAGATGGAAGGAGACCAGTTTAGCTGTGTTTTGAATGGAACCAAGGTGAAGCCGTAGTGCATAGTACGACGAGCGCGTAAGATGTCTTCGGCTCAACCATAGGTCCCTCATAGCTAAACCGTTAGGCATGGCAATTCTGAAACATAACTTAGGATAATGGTGAGACTTCTAGGGCTCAAACACGGGTTGACCACTCATGTAAACCGGCCCAATGGATTCTTGGAACGCATGAATAGTCTGTTAGGCTGTGACTTATTCATGTGAGTGTTGTTTTACTGTTAAGCACCTCCCCATGGGTGTTGGTTTAAGGGACGTCGGTGCACGCACAGATTACATTGCAACACTTTGATGGCAACGGTGCATTGACTAACTTAAAACTACATCAACATGCATGGTTAGTGACAGTGAACAACTAGCTTAGGACTGGCTTGTAATGAACCTTGACTCCGTATGAATCTGAGATGCATTGCATATTGTTTATGGTTTTGCCCTCTGTTCTGTTAATTTATGGTTATGCATTCCGCAGTCATTTTTGCTTTCGTCCTGTATGTCTGTTTATTCTTCGATCTACACCATGCTCTGATCTATGCTATGCTTTGACTTAATCTATGCTCTGTCTTTGGCTTTGTATCTCTCTGTTCGGTTTGGGTATTCCCTGGTGGCTCTGCCCAGAGGTTAATACGTGAGGATAAGATCCGGTCTTTGTCATCGGTGAGTCCAAAGCGGATAATCTCCCTTCTTTGGATTTAATTTGATTGATATTGGTCTGGCTCTACTCAGCCTCAGCCCTAGGATGCCCGACGGGGTTACCTCCGGCTTAGATCTCTGTATCTCTGTATAACTGCAGTGTTGCTTTGTCTTGGGACCCCGGAACCCAGGAAACCGAGACCCGCTTGTACCTTTGGCCTGGACAGCGGTGTTCTCCTCTGCTCTGCTCTGCTCTCTATTGGAGAGAACATGGTTAACGTAGTAGCCAACTAGTTCAGTACTCTATGTTTTGATTCACATATCATGTTTTACTTCTATGCACGATTGGCTTAGTTTCCTAATATGGAACTCTGTATTTAATCTTCTGTCATTATTATATCCTCTTTGATACTATGCGTGTTTCACCCCTGTTACTTGTATTTGCTGGATCGTTGTATTCATTTGTGTTGTCTGTGGTGTTGCAGGCACAGATACCTTGCCCAGCTCCCCGGCAGTCGAGGAGGCTGCAGGGGCGAGTGTAGAGGCACCCTCAGGTTTGGCAGAGTGGGCCTGATCATCTCTGCCGAGTGCGTCATGCATACCTCCAGTGGCTTTTCGTTTTGGGATTTTGAGTTTTGGTTTCAGGGGACTTGTATTTGGACTGTGGATCTTTGGACTTTGGACTTGTATTCTGTGTATTTTGTATATATTGTTTTGGTGTGTATTCGGTTTTATATCAGTGTATTTGTCCTTGTCTTTTCCGTTTCGTATTTGCTTTGGCTTCCGCTATTTTCTTTGTTGCTTGCTATGATATGTACAGCTTCCGCGTACGCTTAATTCGCACGTGTTAGATCCCTTGTGTGCGTGCATCTGGACTGGGTTTGGGTGCACGTGCACGGGAGTACGTGTGTCACAGGTTTAGCTTTTCGCTAACCCCCGAATTCTGGGCTCGGGTTGTGACACACGGTCTTATGTAGCACCTCATTTTGCCGAGCGGTTACATCAGCCGTCTAAGCCGTTGCCATATGTGCTGGTTGTATCCACCCCAGTTGGCAAGCGAGTGGAGTGTAGTATGTACTACCCCCATTGCGACGTGCAGATTGCAGGTCATCAGTTACTTATTGATTTGATCCTGTTGTCGATGTTGGACTTCGACGTGATCCTTGGTATGGATTGGCTCGCTCGATATCGTGCCTGTGTTAACTGTTACAACAGGACGGTCTTCTTCGATTTAGGCAAGGGCTTCCGTTTCGAGGGTAGTCAGCAGAGATGCCCCAGTCGTGTGATCTCGGCGTGTAAGGCAGATCGCTTGATCCGCCGAGGGTGTGAAGGCTTCATTGCCTTTATCTCAGCGAAGAAGGAGACGAAGCAGCTAGGTGAGATTCGGGTGGTCTGTGACTTTCCCGATATTTTTCCAGACGATGTGCCAGACTTACCCCCGGTTCGAGATGTGGAGTTCGCCATTGAGCTTGTTTCCGGCATGGCACCGATCAGCAAGGCTCCGTATCACATGGCCCCAGCTGAGTTAGCTGAGTTGAAGAAGCAATTGCAGGAGCTTTTAGACAAGGGATTCATTCGCCCGAGCGTCTCACCTTGGGGAGCACCAGTCTTATTTGTCAAGAAGAAGGATGGTACTTTTCGGATGTGCATAGATTACCGCCAGCTGAACAAAGTGACTATCAAGAACAAGTACCCCCTACCCAGGATTGATGAGCTGTTCGATCAATTTCAGGGTGCAGCATATTTTTCGAAGATTGATTTGAGATCTGGATATCACCAGTTGAGGGTTAAAGAAGATGATATTCCTAAGACTGCCTTCAGGACTCGTTATGGTCATTATGAATTCCTCGTGATGCCTTTTGGACTAACCAACGCCCCTGCAGCGTTTATGGCATTGATGAATCAGATCTTTGCTCCTTTCTTGGACCAGTTCGTAGTTGTTTTTATTGATGATATCTTGATATACTCTAAGTCAGCAAAGGAGCATCGGGAGCACTTGAGAAAAGCCTTCTCGTTGTTGAGAGAACATCGATTGTTTGCTAAGTTGTCGAAGTGTGATTTTTGGCTTGAGCAGGTGGCATTTTTAGGTCATATCATTTCACGAGAGGGATTGGCAGTTGATCCATCTAAAGTAGAGGCAGTGGTGAATTGGCCTAGCCCCAAGACAGTGACAGAAGTTCGCAGTTTCCTTGGTTTAGCGGGTTACTATCGTCGATTTATCCAGGACTTTGCTAAGATCTCTTCTCCTTTGACGAAGTTGACCAGGAAGAATGTACCATTTGATTAGACTGAGGAGTGTGAAGCTCGTTTCCGGACTTTGAAAGAGAAGTTAACTACGGTCCCAGTATTAGCCTTGCCAGATGGTAGTGAAGGGTTCGTGGTTTATTCAGATGCTTCTCGAGTTGGTCTAGGCTGTGTGTTGATGCAGCACGGGAAGGTTATTGCATATGGATCGAGACAGTTGCGAGAACATGAGAAGAATTACTCCTCCCATGATTTGGAATTGGCAGCCATCGTGTTTGCATTGAAGCTGTGGAGACATTATCGGTATGGTGTGCAGTTTGAGGTTCGTTTTGACCACCACAGTTTACAGTACTTATTCACGCAGCAGGAGCTGAACATGAGACAGCAGAGATGGCTTGAGCTTATTAAGGATTATGACTTCCCGATCAAATATCAGCCAGGCAAGGGAAATGTGGTGGCAGATGCGCTCAGCAGGAAAGCAGAGTCAGTGCAGCTATTGAGCAGTTTCCTTTTAGAGTTCCATGGTCTCCCTGTTGAAGTAAAACTAGTGGATGAGTGCGTGACCTTGGCTAGTACGCTAGTATTTCAGCCTGAGATGATTCAGCGGATAAAAGACAGGCAGTTTGAAGATCTAACCTTGAAGCGCATTTGAGACCACATTGGAGACAGACCCGATTTCAAACTCGAGGATGGTGTACTCTACTTTCGGAGTAGGTTGTGCGTGACAGCAGTTGATGATTTCAAGGAGAAGCTGATGAACGAAGCGCATTACGCTCGATATGCGATGCATCCAGGCAGCACAAAGATGTTTCGGAATCTCAAAGATCGCTTCTGGTGGAATAACATGAAGAGAGAAGCAGCAGGCTTTGTTGCTCGCTGTTTGACATGCCAGAAGGTGAAGGCAGATCATCAGAGACCACCAGGCTCATTGCATCCTTTGCACATACCGCAGTGGAAGTGGGAACACATCATTATGGACTTCGTGTCCGGATTACCGCCGACGAGCAGGAAGAACAACGCCATTTGGGTGATTGTAGATCGATTGACGAAGTCAGCCCATTTCATTTCTTTCCGGAAGGGTATGACATTTTCAGAGATGGCAAGGAAGTTCGTAGATGAGATCGTCAGGCTCCATGGTACCCCCGTGTCGATTGTATCCGATCGTGACAGCTGTTTTGTTTCCTCTTTCTGGAGAGCATTCCAAGAGGCTTTGGGTACGAAGTTGAGCTTCAGCACGGCATACCACCCACAGACGGATGGGCAATCAGAGCGGACGATTCAGACTTTGGAGGATATGTTGCGAGCCAGCGTGTTGAGCTACGAGAAAGAATGGGATCTTCACCTATCGTTGTGCGAGTTCGCCTACAATAACAGCTTCCACGAGAGCATTGGGATGGCACCATATGAAGCATTGTACGGGAAGAAGTGTAGAAGCCCGGTATGTTGGGAAGAAGTTGGAACTCGAAGTTTTCACGGACCGACGATCATTACCGAGACTACGGAGAAGGTACAGAAAGCAATTGAGAACTTGAAAGTTGCTCGGTCGAGGCAGAAGAGTTATGCAGACACCCGCTGTCACGCCCCAATCCCGGGAATTTGGGGATTTGAGTGGGCCCCCAGGGCGTGGATACGTAATCCCGTAGAAATCCGTGCCCTGAAGAATTTTGCACGAATCCCTACAAGGGAGATTCCACAGGAACGTGTGAGGTATGCTGACACACGTACAACCATAAATTATCATAATCGAGAACCTGTGAAATACTCGGTAATCATCAGGAGCACATAAAGTTCATAGTCTATTAAAACATATTTACATACAATAGTGTTATAGTCCTTTATATACATTCCCAAAACCAGTCCTTAAAGGTGATACAAAAGTCTTCAACATAATATCCCAGAAGAAACGCTCTCCGTAGGATGGCTAGTAGTAAACGTCGCCATCCATCCATTCACCTACACCCCGAGGTACCGTTGGGGTATCTTCCGGGGCCGCGTCAGTGTTCGTGTCGGGAGCGGGTGCTGAATCTGCAATACCGAGGGTAACACTGTTAACACGACGGTTAAGCAAGTACTAAGCATAGGAATCAATATAACATAATACATTAGCAAGAACAATCACTAAACATGATGCATGAGTGAAACTTAATGTTATACATACTGATTGGCAACCACGATGCTCTATTCTCCCAAAGGGAGCATACATAACGTATGGGTCGCTAGGGGATCAAGCTAGCTTCCCAAGGAGCGTCGACAACCCCTCCGTAAACCTACTGCAGTGGTGACATATAATACCCAAAGGGCAGAAGCCAAGTGGTGCCGACTCGGAGTCAATCATACAAATCATAACATATATAAGGAATAGATAACTATGAAACAACGAATACTTAAACAAAACACATGCAGGTAGGCTACAAGGCCCGAGCCTCAGCTACACCCTTGGCTAGCAAGCGCACACTCAATAGAAGCTCTGGCTTGTCAGACACGCACTCATTAGAAGCTCAGGTCTGAATTGCCTCGGGGTTTGCTGGAGGAAGTACATTCGATAACAGTCATGTCGAAGGTGGTGTAATGTATCAATATGAATGCAATTCGATAAAGCAGTCTCCTGATTCCCCAGGGACATTCAGCACGAGGTACACATGAGATGTTCGGTGTCGTTGTGTTACCGCTTCTGGGTATTACATTGTATATACGGAACACCCTTCTCATGCCAACATCCATGACTTGCCATTGGGGAATCCTTCATTCATTCCAACGTATAATTACCAATGGCCAAGTGGAGGTATAGAGGGTACCATGACTAAAGCCCTATCAAATCATTGAGATTCCTAACATCTTATGTTCACTGGGTTCTTACGGCTTAGCCGTATACAGGGTTACGGCTTAGCCGAGAGGGGGTCACAGTTCATCCGGATTTTCGGTGTGGTTACGGTTCAACCGTATATTGGCCTACGGCTTAGCCGTGCTAAGCCTACGGCTGGGTCACGGGGAGGAACACGGCTTAGCCGTAGGGTATTTCACGGTGCAGCCGTATGCAGGCCGTAGAAGGAACTGGGTTCTGTGAGCTCTCTGGAAGTTCGCCGTAGAAAGACCTACGGCTAGGCTACGGGCTGGGTACGGCTCAGCCGTAGTGGATTTCACGGCGTAGCCGTAAATGAGCCGTAGTACAAAAGCTCATTTTCTGCTTTCTGGACATTGAGCCGTAAGAGCTCACGGCTTAGCCGTATCTTCGCCGTAAGCTTCAGAAAATCTGCATACAGTTCTGTAGCTCAATTTTCTGTACGGGATCACTACAGAACTCACTCATAAGGGAAATTCTGAAGCTCAACTGAAGTTTTCTGGAGAGTATTCCATACTCCCAACCTTCCATTCCCATCTCCATCATTCCCACTTGACTCATTCATACATATCAAGAAAGAAGAGTGACAATGGAAACAACTAACTTAACATGCAATGAACAATCCACATGCAGTGATCATAAGCTTAAGTACTTGCCTTG
Organism: Sextonia rubra; assembly: GCA_037013555.1. Classification (NCBI taxonomy): domain Eukaryota; kingdom Viridiplantae; phylum Streptophyta; class Magnoliopsida; order Laurales; family Lauraceae; genus Sextonia; species Sextonia rubra. The sequence continues at coordinate 4,408,562 of JASUAD010000027.1, forward strand.
TTACCGTGTTTAGCCCTTCCTAGATCCTTCTTGCTGTATGTTCAGAGGAAACTCCCTGTTCTGTAATGGGTTCTCTAATGGGTTCTCTACACATAAGCCCAAATGTGGAAGAATTCACATGCATGTCAATAACGAAGTCCCTAAGATCCTAACAAACCCAAGAAGACGAAATGGAACCTATCCCTTACCTTGTATTGCTGTAACTTGGAGGAGAGGTCACTCCACACCAAAATACAATGGAAAAAGCGGTCAAGGAAGAAGAAGAACGTGGGTGGATGCCATCCCTTGTGCATGCACACTCCCAAACGCCCACAATGCTTCGATTGAAATCAAGGAGAGGAGAAGAAACCCAGACAACCGAATCTCCAGCCAAGAGAACGACAGAAAGAAGGAGATGGACGTTGGTTTCTCCTTTTTAAACATGTTTCCCTGAATTTGCACTCTAACCCACTTATTTTCTAGAATTTCAGTTTAGTCCGGAAGGACTCCAATTGGCTTAAGATGAGTCCGGATTAACTCGGGCCCAACACAAAAGATGATCTACGCGATAAATCACACGTAAGGAGATGGACGGGGTAACCTAGAGGTATAAGGACAATTTACGAAAAAGCCCTTAGCTATTTAATTGGGGTCCAAACCCAATAATTCACACTAAATTGACCATCAACAAGTCTTAATCAATAGGAAACAGGATTAATTAACGTAATTAGGATTAGTGAGGGTTCGGGTCCTTACATCCTCCCCCACTTAAGATCATTCGGTCCTCCGAATGCACGTACCTTAGGTAGTAGCTCTGGATATTTCGCCCGGATTTGATCTTCAAGTTCCCAAGTGGCCTTTTCCTGTCCATGGTGATTCCATAACACCTTGACCCATTTGATCGTTCGTGTACGTAGCACCTGTTCCTTAGTGTCAATGATACGAAGGGGTCTCTCTTCATAGCTCACATTAGGTCTTACCTGTATCTCATCCAACTCAAGAACATGTGAAGGATCTGGGAGGTATTTCCGGAGCATTGATACATGGAACACATTATGAACCCCTGCAAGCGAGGGTGGCAGCTCCAGCCGATAAGCTAAGTCTCCCACTCTACTCTGTATCTCAAAAGGCCCGACGAACCGAGGAGCAAGCTTACCCTTCTGGCCAAACCTGATAGTACCCTTCATTGGGGAAACTTTTAGGAAAACTCTGTCCCCCACTTGGAACTCGAGGGGCCGGCGGCGGTTATCTGCATAACTTTTCTGGCGCGATCGTGCAGTTCTCAGTCTATCTTGCACTTTTTGTACTTTCTCCGCTGTATCCGCTACCAGAGTGGGTCCATGGAAACTCCTAACCCCAACTTCTTCCCAACAGACTGGCGTACGGCACTTTCGTCCATACAAGGCTTCAAATGGGGCCATACCGATGCTCGCGTGAAAGCTGTTATTATATGCAAACTCGCACAAGGAGAGGTGCTCATCCCACTCCTTTCTGAAATCCATTACGCTAGCTCGTAGCATATCTTCCAGGGTCTGTATCGTTCGTTCCGATTGCCCATCTGTTTGAGGATGGTAAGCCGTGCTAAAACTGAGTTTGGTGCCTAAAGACGTCTGGAAAGACTGCCAAAAGGAAGACACGAACCTACTATCTCGGTCCGACACGATTGAGACCGGGGTACCATGTAGCCGTACAACCTCATCAATGAAGATCTTGGCCATTTCCTGAAATTTCATCCCTTTCTTGATGGGAATGAAGTGGGCTGATTTTGTTAGTCGGTCGACAATCACCCACACTACATCATGGTGTCTACTTGTTCGAGGTAGTCCGGAAACAAAATCCATCGTCAGATTCTCCCATTTCCATTTAGGAATCTGTAGAGGGTGTAACAAACCGGGAGGCTTCCTGTGCTCAGCCTTCACTCGTTGGCAGGTAAGACATTTGGCCACAAAGCCCGCTATGTCCCTCTTCATGTTATTCCACCAAAACCTGCCATGTAGATTCCGGTACATTTTTGTACTCCCTGGGTGCATGGAATACCGAGCATGGTGTGCTTCAGTCATAATTGCCCTCTTTAGGTTATGATTTTGAACTCCTGGAACACAAAGCCGATCTCGAAAGTACAACACACCGTCCACAATCCTGAAATCCGGTTTCTCAGAAATATGATCACGAATCTTGACAAACTCCAGGTCTTCAAACTGTCTCTCCTTGATCTGCTGAATCAAGGTGGGTTCGAAGACTGACATAGCCACTAACATGACCTTATCATCTACGAATTCAGCTTCCACGTCCAGATCTCGGAATTCCTCCACTAGGGACCATTCACCACACAAGGCTGCTAACTCGGTGGTGGATTTCCTGCTTAAGGCATCAGCTACTACATTCCCTTTTCCAGGGAAGTATCTAATCGGAAAGTCATAATCCTTTATGAATTCCAACCACCTGCGCTGTCTCATGTTAAGATCATGCTGCGAAAACAGATACTGGAGACTGCGGTGATCACTATGGACTTCAAATTTCTCTCCATATAAATAGTGTCTCCACATCTTCAGCGCGAAAATTACTGCAGCCAATTCCAAGTCATGTACGGCATAGTTCTTCTCATGTTCCTTCAATTGGCGAGATCCGTATGCTATTACCTTCCCATTCTGCATGAGTACACACCCTAGCCCAATCCCAGAAGCATCTGTATAGATAACAAATCCGCCACTCCCTTCTGGCAGGGACAAGATCGGGGCTGAGGTTAACTTCTCCTTAAGCAGTTGGAAACTTGATTCACACTCTGCGGACCACACAAAGGGTTCGTTCTTTCGTGTCAACTTAGTCAAAGGGGCGACTATTTTGGAAAAGTCCTTCACGAACCTTCTATAATAACCGGCCAAGCCAACAAAACTTCTAACTTCTGCAACGGTTTTGGGACTCTGCCAAGTAGTTATAGCCTCAATCTTAGCTGGATCTACTGCAAGCCCATCCTTAGAAATTATATGCCCTAAAAAGGCAACTTGTTCCAGCCAAAATTCACATTTGTCCAGTTTGGCATACAATCGGTGGTTCCTTAGCAATTGTAGAGAGGTCCTCAGATGCTCCACATGCTCGTCTTTGGTCTTAGAATACACCAGAACATCATCAATGAAAATTACCACGAACTGATCAAGATATGATGAGAAGATCTTGTTCATTAAGGCCATAAACACGGCGGGGGCATTTGTCAGTCCAAAAGGCATAACCAAGAATTCGTAATGCCCATATCTTGTCCTGAAAGCTGTCTTTGATGCATCTTGGTCCCTAACTCGCAGTTGATGATATCCAGACCTAAGATCGATCTTCGAAAAATGTGTTGCACCCTGTAGCTGATCAAACAATTCATCAATTCTAGGCAGTGGATATTTGTTTTTAATTGTCACCTGATTCAACTGCCGGTAATCAATACACATTCTAAGGGTGCCATCCTTCTTCTTCACAAATAAAACCGGGGCTCCCCATGGGGATGTGCTAGGGCGAATAAACCCTTTATCCAATAATTCTTGTAACTGCAGTTTCAGTTCACGTAGCTCTACCGGGGCCATTCTATATGGAGCCTTAGAGACGGGAGCGGTACCGGGTACTAATTCTATAGTAAAATCCACTTCCCTGATTGGTGGAAGGCCGGGTACTTCATCCGGGAATACATCCGGGAATTCGCAAACCACAGGTATTTCTTCTAACTTCTTAGGTGATTTCTTTTCTACGATGAAGGCAATATAGCCCTCACAACCACTATGTATTAATCGTTCCGCTCGAAGTGCTGAAATCAATCTGGTGTTCGAACTCTTCTTGTCACCTTGGAACACCGCACTTGGACCATCTTCACTCACCCTTACGGTGACGGTCTTACGGAAGCAATCCAAACAGGCCATATATTTGGTCAGCCAGTCCATGCCTAGGATTACATCGAAGTCGTGCATGGGTAGCACAATAAGTTCCGCTGGGAGAAGAACTTCTCCGATGAGGACTCGACAACCAGGGTAATAGTCATCACAGGTTACCCGTTTACCAACCGGAGTGATAACGCTCAGCACATATGGCAACTGTGCTGGCGACTCCCGTATCCTACTAGAGAACCGAGGTGAGATGAAGGAGTGTGAAGATCCCGAATCAAACAACACTCTAGCTTCAATACCACAAACAGAAACCTTACCTACAACCGCATGTTCTGCCGCCTCTGCCTCTTCTTGTGTCAATGCATAAGCGCGGCCTTGCCTTTGGGGTCGGTGTTGCTGTCCTTGTCTCTGTTGTCCATGGCCTTGTCGTGTCTGCCCTTGGCCTTGTCTCACTTGCTGTTGCTGTCGGTTAGGCGCAGGAGGGGGCTGCTGATACTGCTGCTGTTGATAGCCTTGGCTAAATTCCTTCCTTCTCGGGCACTCGGACAAGCGATGGTCCATGGAGCCACAGCCGAAACAGGCTCCCATAGCCCTCCAACATTTACTAGTCTCGTGACCCTTTCCACATGCACCGCAAACTGGTCGGGACGTGCTGCTAGCAACTCCCTTCTGTTTCTTAGAGTACTGCTGACCTTTCCCAGAAGGTGGGGCACTCTTCTTAGACTCCCCCAAGAATAGGCTCTTCTCAATTTCCTCCGCTGCATAAGCCCTGGCCACTGCATCGTCATATTGAGCGGGACGCTGAAAGGCAGTGGCATGTTCCTTGATAGCAGGCCTTAACCCTTCCAGAAATCTTTCCACCCTCTTTTCCTCAGTATCAATCAAGTCTAGAGCAAACCGGGAAAGCTGACTGAATACATGCACATATTCTGCAACGGTCATGAGGTTCTGCTGCAGGGAAAGAAACTCTGCCTTCTTTCTGCGAGTAACGTGGTCGGGGATGAACTTCTTCCGGAACTGCCTCTTAAAGGCTTCCCAAACAGTGGCGTCCGGCATAGTCCTCATGTGGTCCCGGATACTCTTCCACCATGTATCCGCGACGTCTCTAAACATGGATGCTGCGAGGACCACTTGCTGCCTGGGTGTGCAAGTCAAGGTATCGAAAACATTTTCCGTGTGGACAAACCATTCATCTGCTTGTAACGGATCCTCATGTCCAGTAAACTCTGTTGCTCCCCTTTTTCGAAACTTCTCATACAAGGAGTTAGGATCTCCTGGCTGATCCTGTCGGTTTAACATGGCGGCCATCTGCAACTGCATGGCGGCCTGATTGGCGTTACTAGCTGCCAATTGATGCATTAACATCATAAACCGTTCCTCTGTATTGTAGGTGGGTTGAGGAGGAGGTTGTGGTGGAGGATCTGCGCCGTCCAACTCAATATTATTACGGTTATTATCACCGGAACTGTTGTTCGTACCGGATCCAAACGCCATGGTTCTGCAGTCACAATGGTCATTAATCATATATGTTTAAATAGATGCACATACATACATACATACTACAGTTATACCATAGTTATCATTATAATAGAAACCCACTTAAACGGATCTATTGGAACCTCACCACGCTTCCTAATGTTGCTAAGTCTTTTAAGTGACTTCTTGGAATAGCTCTGATACCATTACTTACGTATGTCACGCCCCAATCCCGGGAATTTGGGGATTTGAGTGGGCCCCCAGGGCGTGGATACGTAATCCCGTAGAAATCCGTGCCCTGAAGAATTTTGCACGAATCCCTACAAGGGAGATTCCACAGGAACGTGTGAGGTATGCTGACACACGTACAACCATAAATTATCATAATCGAGAACCTGTGAAATACTCGGTAATCATCAGGAGCACATAAAGTTCATAGTCTATTAAAACATATTTACATACAATAGTGTTATAGTCCTTTATATACATTCCCAAAACCAGTCCTTAAAGGTGATACAAAAGTCTTCAACATAATATCCCAGAAGAAACGCTCTCCGTAGGATGGCTAGTAGTAAACGTCGCCATCCATCCATTCACCTACACCCCGAGGTACCGTTGGGGTATCTTCCGGGGCCGCGTCAGTGTTCGTGTCGGGAGCGGGTGCTGAATCTGCAATACCGAGGGTAACACTGTTAACACGACGGTTAAGCAAGTACTAAGCATAGGAATCAATATAACATAATACATTAGCAAGAACAATCACTAAACATGATGCATGAGTGAAACTTAATGTTATACATACTGATTGGCAACCACGATGCTCTATTCTCCCAAAGGGAGCATACATAACGTATGGGTCGCTAGGGGATCAAGCTAGCTTCCCAAGGAGCGTCGACAACCCCTCCGTAAACCTACTGCAGTGGTGACATATAATACCCAAAGGGCAGAAGCCAAGTGGTGCCGACTCGGAGTCAATCATACAAATCATAACATATATAAGGAATAGATAACTATGAAACAACGAATACTTAAACAAAACACATGCAGGTAGGCTACAAGGCCCGAGCCTCAGCTACACCCTTGGCTAGCAAGCGCACACTCAATAGAAGCTCTGGCTTGTCAGACACGCACTCATTAGAAGCTCAGGTCTGAATTGCCTCGGGGTTTGCTGGAGGAAGTACATTCGATAACAGTCATGTCGAAGGTGGTGTAATGTATCAATATGAATGCAATTCGATAAAGCAGTCTCCTGATTCCCCAGGGACATTCAGCACGAGGTACACATGAGATGTTCGGTGTCGTTGTGTTACCGCTTCTGGGTATTACATTGTATATACGGAACACCCTTCTCATGCCAACATCCATGACTTGCCATTGGGGAATCCTTCATTCATTCCAACGTATAATTACCAATGGCCAAGTGGAGGTATAGAGGGTACCATGACTAAAGCCCTATCAAATCATTGAGATTCCTAACATCTTATGTTCACTGGGTTCTTACGGCTTAGCCGTATACAGGGTTACGGCTTAGCCGAGAGGGGGTCACAGTTCATCCGGATTTTCGGTGTGGTTACGGTTCAACCGTATATTGGCCTACGGCTTAGCCGTGCTAAGCCTACGGCTGGGTCACGGGGAGGAACACGGCTTAGCCGTAGGGTATTTCACGGTGCAGCCGTATGCAGGCCGTAGAAGGAACTGGGTTCTGTGAGCTCTCTGGAAGTTCGCCGTAGAAAGACCTACGGCTAGGCTACGGGCTGGGTACGGCTCAGCCGTAGTGGATTTCACGGCGTAGCCGTAAATGAGCCGTAGTACAAAAGCTCATTTTCTGCTTTCTGGACATTGAGCCGTAAGAGCTCACGGCTTAGCCGTATCTTCGCCGTAAGCTTCAGAAAATCTGCATACAGTTCTGTAGCTCAATTTTCTGTACGGGATCACTACAGAACTCACTCATAAGGGAAATTCTGAAGCTCAACTGAAGTTTTCTGGAGAGTATTCCATACTCCCAACCTTCCATTCCCATCTCCATCATTCCCACTTGACTCATTCATACATATCAAGAAAGAAGAGTGACAATGGAAACAACTAACTTAACATGCAATGAACAATCCACATGCAGTGATCATAAGCTTAAGTACTTGCCTTGTTACCGTGTTTAGCCCTTCCTAGATCCTTCTTGCTGTATGTTCAGAGGAAACTCCCTGTTCTGTAATGGGTTCTCTAATGGGTTCTCTACACATAAGCCCAAATGTGGAAGAATTCACATGCATGTCAATAACGAAGTCCCTAAGATCCTAACAAACCCAAGAAGACGAAATGGAACCTATCCCTTACCTTGTATTGCTGTAACTTGGAGGAGAGGTCACTCCACACCAAAATACAATGGAAAAAGCGGTCAAGGAAGAAGAAGAACGTGGGTGGATGCCATCCCTTGTGCATGCACACTCCCAAACGCCCACAATGCTTCGATTGAAATCAAGGAGAGGAGAAGAAACCCAGACAACCGAATCTCCAGCCAAGAGAACGACAGAAAGAAGGAGATGGACGTTGGTTTCTCCTTTTTAAACATGTTTCCCTGAATTTGCACTCTAACCCACTTATTTTCTAGAATTTCAGTTTAGTCCGGAAGGACTCCAATTGGCTTAAGATGAGTCCGGATTAACTCGGGCCCAACACAAAAGATGATCTACGCGATAAATCACACGTAAGGAGATGGACGGGGTAACCTAGAGGTATAAGGACAATTTACGAAAAAGCCCTTAGCTATTTAATTGGGGTCCAAACCCAATAATTCACACTAAATTGACCATCAACAAGTCTTAATCAATAGGAAACAGGATTAATTAACGTAATTAGGATTAGTGAGGGTTTGGGTCCTTACACCCGCAGACGACCCTTAGAGTTTCAAGTTGGTGAGTGGGTATTTCTGAAGGTCTCACCGATGAAGGGTACAATCCGTTTCGGCCAGAAAGGCAAGTTAGCTCCACACTATGTCGGACCGTTCGAGATCAAGAGTCGGATTGGTGATTTGGCCTATCGATTAGATCTTCCCGAGATGTTTTCAGGAGTACACAACGTTTTCCACGTTTCGATGCTTCGGAAATATGTTCATGATCCCTCCCATGTCATTCGTTACGACGAGGTTCAGATTCAGCCGAATGCTGCATACGTTGAGCGACCGCTCCGTATCGTGGGAACCCGAGAGCAGATACTCCGCACCAGGACAATTCGATGGGTCAAAGTGCTTTGGGAGCATCACAGTCCCGATGAGGCTACTTGGGAGTTAGAAGAGCAGATGGCACGACAGTACCCCGATTTGTTTTCCCAGGTATGAGTGAGTTAGTGTGCATTCCGAGGACGGAATGATTCTCAAGTAGGGGTGGATGTAACACTCCGACCCAGCTTGACCTCGTTTAGCAGCTAGTTAATCTTGTTTTCGTTGCTAATCTTGTTTTGTTTGTGTTTTGTTTTCGTTACAGGTCATGGATAGGTAGTTGGGTTGAGTTTGACCTGGATTAAGTAGACCAAGCCCTTTTTCGTAATTTTAGCTTGTCTTAGACATGGTCATTTTTGCATCATCTTGATGTCAACACGTGTCTTTCGTTGAGCTCGTTAACTTTCGTAACTACGTTGTTTCCAACCGATATCGTGTGATTCGATTGGACCCAGATTTGACTCAAACTGAAAATAGAATTCTCACTTGGACTTTCTTGTAATTTGGACACCACATTAACCTATATAACTTCATACGATCGACAAGTTTGCTCTCTCTCTCGTTCTCTCTCATTTTTCTTCCTCAACTGCACGTGGAATCTCCCTCTCTTGAAATTCTCTCCTCCGGATCTTCTCCTCTCTCGATTTAGCTCAATTGAGAGAACTTGGGTCTTGCATGTGAGGTGAGTTGGAAATCCATTCATCCCTCTCATCTCCTTTCTCTATTTCTTCTCCTTCTCGTTTCTCATTTGCATGGTGTGTCTGTGATCCCAATTCTCATGCATGCATGTTGGTTGATTATGTGTTAGGTTGTGTTTGGGCTTGAGGACAACAAGTGTGTCATTGATTTCCAATCAAGGCAAGTATAACCATAACTTTGAGAACCCATGTTGGTATGCATTTGATTTGGTTGGTTTTACATGAATTAATATGGAAACATGTGTTTACAGCCCATTTGATACTCATTGATTCAGTACTTGTCTAATTCCATTGAAGGATTGCAATTCTGATACTTCCCAGACATTCTGTATGTGTTTCAAAAATTTGAATTCGTGCAGGTACGGCTAAGCCGTATGGCACTTACGGCTCAAAGTCTAGAGAGGAGAAAAACCCAGCTTTCCTCTACGGCTAGGGCACGGCTAAGCCGTGGATTGCCCTACGGCTAAGCCGAAGCTCAGCCGTGGCCCAGCCGTAGATCAATACAGGGTGCAGTTTCTGGATTTAACTGAGAGTCATCACTTGACAGACCTTCTACGGCCCAGCCACGGCTAAGCCGTAGACCACACACGGCTAAGCCGTAGCACACACATGGCTAAGCCGTATCCACATTAGACTAATGAAAGAAAAACAAGGATAGGTGTAAGGAAAAGACCGATATGGCCTTCATGATAGAATGTAGAGCACCTAGACTTGCCCAACGGAATGTGATACAACGCGTGAATGATCTCGAGGGCTGCGAATCATTCATGTTCGTTATCCGGATGTTAAGCACCTCCCCATGGGTGTTGGTTTAAGGAACTTCGTGCACCGCTCGATTCAATGCAACACTAGACAACGGTGCATCGAATAACTTAAAACTACATCATCATGCACGGTTAGAAACACCGGATAATTAGATTAGAATTGGTTTGTAACTTAAGATGATTCGACTTCGCATGATTTGTTGCATAACATATTGCATTTGAGTATTGACCTCTACGCTCTGACATGATTACTTGTATTCCGTTACCTTACTTTCACATTGTGGTTCTTTACCTTGAGTATGCATGTATGATATGTTGTTACGATCTACTCAGGGTTTTCATGATTGACTCTATATGGTCAGGCTCTACTTAGCCTCAGCATTAGGATCCCGACGGGGTGAATTTGGTATAGTTTATATAGCCTGCTGCAGTATGGATATGTCTTGGGGAACGGACCCCAGGAAACCGAGACCCATTGTACCCTGGCCCGGACAATGGTGTTCTTTGCATGTTATAAGATCCCTCTTTTGGGAGCATATGGTAATGTAGTAGCCACTAGTATGTACACAGCATGTATTCATTGATTCACTCAGCATATTTCTTTCCTACATGACAGCCTAGTATACGAACATGCCTTCTTTAATTTACATGATGTTCTTTATTCTATTAGACACAGCGTGTGTTAACTTGCTATGGTTTATACTTTGCTGAATCTTCGTATTCACAGTTGTTTTTGGTGTTGCAGGCCCAGATACCCCTGCCGAACCCTCGCAGGTCGGCCAGACTCCAGATGAGACCCCCGGGGCCCCATCAGGCCTAGAGGAGTGGATGTGATCACTCCACGGGAGAGCGTTCTTGGCATGCATCATTGGAGTCTTGTTTTGTGGATTTTCAGACTTGTATTTGGCATGACATGTCATTGTTGTATATATTCTTTTGTTCTTTTTGTAAGACTTTCTCGTGTAATTATGTCAGTTCGTTCTTCGTTTCTCTTTTGCATTGTTAGTTTGATGTTTCTGATATTTACAGCTTCCGCGTACATGTTGGGCACGTGTGAATGTTCCCTTGTGCGTGTGCATTTAGACTCGGTCTACGTGTACAGGCACGGGAGTACGTGTGTCATTAGGTTTGGCTTTTGCTAACCCCCGAACCCTGGGCTCGGGTTGTGACAATTTTCTCTACCTTTGATGAGAAGGTTACTCTCCTTAAGTCTTCATAAGCATGAGAAGCATAGACCACCTCGAATATGAACAGCTGACGATGAAAACCGAGAGGGGATCAATGGAAATAACCGTATAACCACAAGGTGCAATCTTTCTGCCTTTGATGAGGAGGTTACTCCCTTTAAGTCTCCATGAGCATGAGAAGCATAGACCGCCTCGAATATGAATGGCTAATGAGGGAGACTGATGAAAATAGGGCAGATCTTCCATCGACCCCAAAATTGAATGTAGTCTTGAATGAACTGTTTTGCATTTTTTTTTCAGGATGGAGAATGACCGAATACAGGGTTGAATGTAACCTTGAAGATCCACTGATCACATGGTCAAATGTAGTTTTGAATAGGACATTTTACATTGTCTTTTTCTATTACAACTTCCAAAGATGAAGAACCAATGATCACACGGTCGAATGTAGTTCTGAATAAGACGTTTTACATTATCTTTTTCTATTACAACGTCTAAAGATGAAGAACCAATGATCACACGGTCGAATGTAGTTCTGAATAAGACGTTTTACATTGTCTTTTTTCTACTACAACTTCCAAACATGATCCGTTCTTCACTGTTTTCTTCTAACACTTCTAATCATCGATGACGGTTGATGATCATCAAGATTGGCTTTGCGAAGTAATTGAAGATCCCACAAGAATGTCTAATTCTCCTATCATAGCAAATCATCACCCGGGGCCTCGTTTGCTAAGATTAGGGATGTGAAAATCCTTTAGTCTTGAAATGGATGTTACACTTTGTCAGTGTTGTTGGAAACATGTCATGCATTTTTAACATTGTTCTTTCATACATGCTTGCATTTGTTCATGCCTTATATGCTATTCACAGATCAGATGTCATTTTCGTGCTTGAACACGAACCTGCTGCCCCCTGAAAAGGTCTTAAGATGCTTGAACATCTGTTTGGACTGGGAGCCTTGGTTTTGAGACTTAAGTGTGCCTTTGATGCCAATTTTTGGTCTCAGAACTGAGTATTGCCTTCTCCTTTTGGCCTTATACTAAGGGGAGATGCTGCCGAATTTTTTTTTAAAGTTCCATATCATTGTTACTAATACTTATCTTTTTCCTTCTTTTTGATTTGCTTTGCAGATAGAAAGGGTAAAGCACCCGCAACTGCAACTGCTGGAGCACCTAAAAGTCGTACCAAGGGTAAGACCGCAAGGGAGTCTGATCCAAAAGATCCAAATGAAGCATCTGATGTCAATCTGTGGCTCCAGAGGATTAAAGCTTTATCAACGAGAAATTGGTACTCGTATTGGTGCTTAGCAAATAATACCAATTGGGAGAATAATGACAAGGTGGTTTTCCATGATATATATTTAGAGATGCTACGAAGGAGACTGCAAAGCAACCTACTGACCATATGCGGTATCGTTACACAAATCCGGCAGGGGTCGTGCTTAAATTAACCACTATTCGCTCCATTTGACGGCATCCAACTATCATGTCGTTATCTTCAATAATCCCAGCAAGGCATGATCCTTTTTCGTGGATAAGACATCATGTCCACTTCAAGACTGGGAAATTCATGCATCCGCCTCCATATTACTTCATAGAACATCCAAGGTCTGAAATAAAAACCCTCGAGCCGTGCACTTTGAATTTGGAAGTAGGCACTACGATATCACAGCTCAGGACTATTGGGCTTGGTATTCATTCAGGCCACAGGAGTGCTTGGCTCGGTGAGAGGCATCAATCTCGCGGGTGGTTTAATTGCATCGGGGATTGGCCAGGCTAGGTGACTGCAATCAAGCATCATTATGCGGAAGATTTAAAAGCAGTCGGGGTTTTTGATGCTGTAAATGCTTATGGCGAGATCTATGATGAGACCATTTTACCCGATGAAGAATTAGCCACTATGGATGACGAATTCCAGGCCGCATATTACCTCCTTTTTGCGCTTGAAGATTTTATTCAGACATCTAGCCGAAGTCGAGGCAAAGTCTTTCAATGGATCAATCAAGTGAAGAGGATCATTGATCCTTTCTTCGTTAATAGAGGCGGGTTTTTTAAGTGGAAAAGGGTAATCTCGAGTGAAGATCCCAAGAAGGGTCTGACAATCATCTTTCATGAAGATACGGACTTTCAGCCTTACATTTTTGCCAAATATCCAAATTTGAAAAAGAAATGTTGGCTTGCTTCATTCTTGACAACATGGTTGTCAGAGGTTCTTTTTCCGAGCTCAGGAAACAACCTTAGGCCTGGTTGCATATATCCAGCCCTCAAGATGGCCTTTGGACATAGCCTCGCTTTGGGTCCTGCTTTTGTATCTTATATGCTGACAGAGTTGAAGCTTTCAGGATTCACCGTCAGGGAACGAAAACCGTTCAACTGATTTTATGCCGAATATCTACTGTACACCTGGTTCACCTACCATTGCAATGATCTTCATTCACATAGCGGTGCACCGGAGAACATTTTCATGGAGGGTGTGGTTGGTGGTAGTTGGTTAATTAACAACTATTCCATGACCGATTTGCGCCAACATTTGCCCAACTTTAATAATTATGTTGCTACCCGGGATGCTATATCGAATATTGAAGTTCCTGCTCAGATGAGGAATGCTGTGGAGCCATCAATAGATAAGGTTGGGGAGGGTGGCCTGGATATCGGCTTGTTAGACGAAGAAAAGAGCTGGCTTCTGAGTTTAAGGCCTGCAGATCTGGTGTATAGGAAAAATACATACATCAATATTCAACTTTATATACCTGCCAGATTCTGTAGACAATTCGACTTCTATCAGGCCGTCGTAGGAGCACCGGGCCGAATTCGAGGCACTATCGGCTCCTTGCAGGATGCCCGTAATGCTTGGGAATTCTACTAGGCATTTGACACTGAGGCCCGTTTTGGATATCCTCATCTTCCGAATCCTGGATATACGAGTGGCTTCACCCAGTGGTTTGCTAAAAGCACCCTCGCCATTGTGCAGGCATACACAAGCAATCCTCGAGCTAAATGTCATGTTTTGCCTGCCTCTAAGAAGAAGGAAAAAGGAGAAAAGGGAGAAAAAGATCATTTCATCCCAGAGAATTTTGAAAATTGGCTACATGATTGGGACCAATGGCAATTGGTTTGACAGCCGGATCCAATATCTGTCGAGATCACCGCAGTTTGAGAGGTGAGGAAGATGAAAGTTACATACCTCCGCCTAATGTACCCGCAACGAGGATGTGACGAGCCATAAAAGAAAATTTACAGGAGAGCATTAGCCTTGCTGAAATCAGGGAAATGGGCAGGGCTGCTTTGGATTTTGGATCTGCTTTCCGTTCTGTCAGAACCAAGGTAACAGTGGGAGATCCGACCAGACAGTTTGAGGAAGAGCGATCCTCTATGCATGCAGAAGGGGCCTATGAAGTCTAAACGATTCAGAACAATTATTATTCCCTGTATAGGCAATATGTCAATTTTCTCAATATATAATTGGAGTTGGAATTACTTTCATATTAATCAAACATAGAATACAGCATTAGTACATAAAAGGAGAGTCCAATCTCACATCCTACACCTAACACCAACAGTTAGATGGTCGGCTAATACTTTGGGTTTTTTTGGTAACCCAACTTAGAGGTTGGGATCAAAATGCAGATACAATTCAACTCACACGTATGATGACATACACACTACTCCCACATACAAGATAAATATTTTAAATATCATCTTCAGCTACTAAACCACATGTTCATAGGGCCCGAGCACTTTAGAGAGATTGTGGTGGATTCTAAAGTCTCGGAATCTGTTATAAAACTGTAATTGCTGACACTAACAATGTAACTGTTGACAGTGAAATTCATTTTGGGGATCTCATGTGCAAAGAACTTTCATGGCTACCTGCTACTCCTGCAATGTGTCATCCCATTCTCCTTATTTCAAACCTTTTGTACTAAATTCTTCTTCCAAAGAGTACACGTAAGCTAACTGGTCAGACACGAAAGCGTGGACAAGAGATCGTGTGTGTGTTGGAGAGGGATGGTTGACTACTTGGAGGCCATGGGATTTCAGATTTGCAGAGTGCAAACCAACTAACGAAATGGAAATCTCCATTCATGGGTAAGTGGAAGGGTCAACGCGTGCATGCATCTGATTGCTGGGGCCATCTAATCACATGCACTTAAATTTAAGGCTTCGTTTCCATGTGGGACAAGAGAGAAGCTCTGAAGGCCCTCTCACGCAAACGTGTGGGTAGATACAACGTTGATTGATGGGATAACTGCTTTGAAAAACTCTTACCAACTCGGGTGATGTTGGATCAGGATCCTAGATAAGGAATTGAACAGTTGAAATCGATTTTATTTTATATCTATATATATATGGTAAGTTGGGCTCATTGTTGAGCAAGGATATAGAGCTTCACTGAATGTCCGAGCAACGACGGATTTAGGATTTTCACTCCAATGGTGTGGAAAATGGTGGGGGTGAAGAAGTCAAATACTAAAACAAAATTTTTTAAGGCCTAGTTTATAGAATTTCTCAAATCATGGGAGTGTAATTGCACCGGCATGCTAACATCTAGGTCTGTCCTTATGTTCGAGGGATCCATTATTGGGCATTCATTTATATGTCAATATTATTCAACTATGAGTGTGTTAGGAAGTCTTGAGTGGTTAGGAAATCTAGCAATGAGCTTGGACACCCACTTCAAACATGTAGGACCTTACCTAGTACACGGTGTTAATGGGTAGTGTTATGTATATATAGTTGCAAATGAGTTCTCAATTCTCTGATTATCCAGAGGTTTCAACCCGTTGAAAACTAGGTATGGGTCCTTATTTAGGTCCCATTAAGTAAACAGTTCTAGTTCCGAATCTTTTTTGTATTTTCTTTGGACCTGAATCTAAATGGGTCTAGTTCTGGAACCAATCTGGTTTAGACCTGTGGACCCGATACATATCTTACTATTAAATGTAAAGATTTTCTGAAACGACCTCTATCTTAGAGCTTTTTAGGGCTTTCTTAAATCATTCCCCTCCTTCTCGTTTGCTTGCTCAAAATCGCAAATGGGGAAATCCTTTCTTTGTTGAAATGAGAAGGGGGAAAAACTGAAATCGATTTCTCCAACACTCTAGTCTGTCTAGCTAGCTCTTTAGCAGTCTTGGTATTTCTCTGGGTAACCCTATCTCTCTTCTTGTTTTCATTAAAAAATGGTTTTGCAGGGTGGGTTTGGACTAATGAAGAGGTTAAGGTCTTTGCAAGTGATTTATTGCTATTTGGTCTCAACTATGGACTTGAGAGGGGTTTGATTTCCCTTTTCCAGCATTTAGATAGGGTTTTCTTCTTTTCTGCTTTCCCTCTCAATTGCTCTTGCCTCTAGCTCTAGATCTTTCCTGCAATTAAGAGTTTTGCTTAGGTATTTCTCTCATTCTCAACTTCAACTCTCCCTCACCTTCTCATCTTCTCTCTTTCTCTCTTGTTGTCCCTCACCCCCTCCTCTTAACCTCCCTCTCTCTACCTTATGCTCTCTCCATCTTTTTTGTCATTTTCTATCCACATCTCCTCTCTCTTTCTCTTCTTTATGCATTTTTTTAATGAAAAGTTTATTCCCAGCTCCTCTAATTTGAATGTAATAAGCCTATCAATTCTTAATTATTTATGCCTTTCGTGTGATCTGCATGTATGAATCTGTGCATTTTTTTTGTTTTCTTTTATTTATTTATGATGGTTTGAATTCGAAATACAAGCATTTCTTCTCTATCTCGCCCCACGTCTCAATCCCCCAATTAGAATTGGTTCTGGAACCTATATTTCTTCTTAGTTTTTTTTTCCGGTAATGGGCCTACCCTTCCTTTAATTGTTCCGGTTCTGGTTCCAATATGGATTCGGCCTACTACCGACCTATTTGCAACCCTAGTTGTGTATTTGGAATTTTTTCAATCATCAATCATAATGGGTAGGAGGGTTCCGTGTCATCAAATAAATAAATAAACTATGAGTGTGTCACCTAGATTTCAGAAATTGGTATCTCTTTGGAGCAGGGTTATGCATATACATTCACCATTGTCAAACATTAAGCATTTATTTGTGCAATGAGTTAATTATGCATACACATTAATCATTGTCAAACATTAAGCATTTCTTTGTGCAATGATTTAATTAATTATGTGTTTTTAGAATATTTCATGTTAGTTATGAGTTAATTAATTAATTAATTTTTATTTTTACAAAAAAATATGTCGCACCAAACAACAAAATAGTGGGTTGTATAGAAAATCAAAATAATTTTCCCCCTATCACAAAATCCTCTAATGGTAAAAACACATAATAGTAGGGGTGGACCTAGATACTACCACATAGGTGCGATCGCACCCTTCAAACCACAATTTGCTTTCAAAACTTATATGAAAATTCTGGATGCACTTCAAAAAACCTAATAAAAATCACAAGTCATCTTCAAATTCTACATGAAAATTTTTTGTTTGCACCCAAATTCAAACTACTTATTAAGGTTTGCACCCCGTCAAACGAAAATTCTGAATCCACCACTATAATGTGGAAATTGAAACATGCTTGTAAACTTCAGGTGGCAATTGGTTGGATTCATATGAATTCAAGTTATAGTTAGCTTTTTTGGTGGAATATTTGGCATCGTGGCAAGGGGGACAACCTAAATCTACCTACTTGGGGATTGATCCCAAGGTGATTTCATGAGAGCAAGAGTCCATTCCATGGAGAGTTCGTTGTAATCTCGAGTTCTCATTATAGTTGAATATGGAAGAGTTTTTTAATAAATACCCCCTTAGATATTTAGGATTTGTAAATAGGCTTCTGTGGTTTTAGTATTTGTAAACAAGCTCTTGCTTTTTAATTTTAATACCAGCCAGGTTCCTAAAATAAATATTCCTACAAAAATGACCAACCATCATGAGGTTTGTGTTGAATTCTTATAAAACTGGCAACTTTACCCTTCCACCCATTAAACAAAAAATGAGTATATTATTATTTATAAAAATGTATTATTTTATTCCAAGTCCCAATGCACTCTCTCTCAATAACTCTCTCATGCTAATAAAGTCTACTTATGTATCTTGAAACTTTCATTAATCAAATAGTGGGACATATATGGATAGAATCAATTAGAACTAATTATAAATTTGTTGATTGTCATTATGATGGATTTAGATTTAATGAAATGAGTCTTACATTGAGAGAATTAGATTTATGTAGGATATGCTAGGATATGCTTTCCCATTGAATGTAATTCTTAATCTCACAAGAGAAAGAAAATAAGACTATGCTTTTAAAATTATGCATCTAGAGATAAAAGAGATATGCAAAAGTGTCATTTCACTCAAGAAAATTATGGTGGTTGAAAGTCTACTGACTTTGGAGACATAAAAGGTATTGAAATGAAAAAATAGTAGCCTATTTACTAATATTAGAACCACATAGGCCTATTTAATAATACTATAAACTTTATGGGGGCATTTATAAAAAAACTCAATATGGAAAAAAAAAACTAAGAGCTTTGATTCATTTGTTAACTGGATGAAAGTTTTAGCCAAATTTAGATCGTACCAAGTTTGGATCCGGTTAAATAGACTCAACATGAATCTATCCCATATAATATTGAGGCTAGAAATTTCAACCTTAACCTGTAACAATGAAAATCTATTGATCAATTAAATGTGATCGCGTGATGTACCACAATTAGGGCTGTAAATCGGTCTCCGATTATCCAAAGATTCCAACTTGTTAATAATCAGGTTTGGACCCTTATATAGGTTTGGATAAGTAAATGGGTTCGGGTTTGAATCCAATTTTTGGACCTATGACCTTATGGTTTTGGGTTTGTTTCTACCTTAATTTTGGCCTGTGAACCTAAGACTTGACATATTACCTTAGTTTTTGAGAATTCTTTCTAAAAATTAGCTTTATCTCCAAAGTATTCTCTACACAGATCTAAATTCGGACAAGAACCCACCCCATACACAGAACCAGTTTTGATTTTGGTTCCATATATTTTTCATTAACTTTTTCGGCTCTAATCTAAGAAATCAGTTCCAGTTCTGATTTTGGGCCCATTATCTCATTAATGGTTCTAGTTCTAGGCCCACCATGGACGCAAATTGAATCCGACCTGTTAACATCCCTAGCCACAAGGCCTACCATAGGTATGGATGGTTGAGAAGCAACATTTAACGTCATTCACCGAGTCATAAAATAACAACTCCAAAGCAGCAAATGTGTGATAATGCAAAGTTATGAGTATGGATCCCTTTATTGTCTCACACATGCTTTCCATGAGGGGTATAGAACTTCACAATGGGAACCAGCTACTGATATCCGAAAATAGACCCCCTCCTTTTCAGTGGAATTTTTAAAAAATTTACTCCAATCTTACAATTGCTTCAACTCCTATGTGCCTTTTGTGAAAAGCCATGAGCTCACACGCACCTTGCTTCCTGCAGCCTCAACTAGCCAGAATTTTATCCGACGAGTCTGTTGCATTTGCATTCCAGATTTAGACCACTTGGGTATTCACATCCCGTAGTCCAGAATCATGCCCATTTTTTATGGATATATAATCTTTACTAACCCCAGGAATTGAATCTCAAAGAATTTTTTCGTTATTGGACCATTTGGATCAGTGCTGATCATCCTTGGGTCCTGTAAATTCATGCAGATCAGCCACGTCTGTGAACTGTCAGATGAGCACTCCCACAAAGAGCCCTGCGTGCAAGAGATTACTTTCTATAGTAATGCGCTAGGGGAATCTGATGGAACTGATTCTTTGTATGATCAATCGCTCATAAAGAGACCTTTCCAACCATTCTATGAGTAAGATTGCTATCAAGTGGGCCCAACGAGCTGGCCCAATGTGGAAGTGAAACTGAACTCGGTTCAGCTCAGTTGTAGTTGAACTCCAGCTCAACCCCAAACTCAACCTTGGCAAAGGGAGGTTGACCCAAAGTTCAAGTTGTTGAACTTGACCCAAACTCGATCAAGTCAAGCTGAAGCATTGATAATTAATTGATTCGAGCTCGGGCGTGTCAGGTCCATTGGCCCACTCTTATAAATCTAAATTCTTCACATCTCAACTCTCAATGTGGGCCCAGCTGGTGGACCATTCCTATTACTTGGTTTTCTAGTAAAAAACAGCTGGTGCATTTAGATAAGCATGAGTTATTTGCAAGTAATGACAGTCATTTTCTTACAGCAAATTAGATTTACAGATAAGCTTAGTAGTACATAGCAAATGTACTCCAAGGGTCCAACGTCATATGCCTTCCATCTAAATGAATCAGAACCATGCAATTCTTTGTGTCAAATGTGGGTCCCACCAGTTCATTGCAAAGAAAGCCTGCACAGTCCAGCCAGGAAGAATTTTTCCGTGTCATTGAGCATTATCTGTCTGAATACATAGGAAAACCAACTCAAGCTCTCCATGAGAATCAGTATTGAGCACCATGAGGCCTTTTTTTTTTTTTTTAACCCAGCCGATGGCGTGCCGACCCAAAAGAGAGCCTACACACACGGGAAGAAAGCCTACAGAAGTACCCAAGAGACATCCACAGAAGAATGGCTTGGTAAGGAGTAAGAGTACTTATTAGGCTGTCTAGGATTCGAACCTTGGTTATCCCTTTCTTCTCGCTTGTATGGGCTACCTTCTCACTTGGTGGGCTTTCTTCTGGCATGTAGCAGGCTTTCTTCCCAGTGTGCCGGGCTCTCTCTTGAGTTGCAGCCCCTTTGTCTGGGTTAAACAATAATAATAATAATACTAATACTAACTCATAATACTGTACGATAACATACTTCACTCTAAATAAGTGAATACAGTTAACAAACTGCTGGGCTATAAATTCCTTTTGGGCCCACTTAGTATCTTCTTTAGATAATCCATTAACCAAGACTAAACCCTCATTCGACTATAAACCAAGTTCCTTTAGGTTGTTTCTGAAGATCCAAAAGGTCCCTTAAAGAATTAAACATACTACTGAGCACAATAAAAATGATAAAGACGAGACAAAACTAGAATATAGGATGCTTCATTGGGCCATCAAGAACTAATGGTCCAAACTGAGCGAAAACTCATCCTACTTCACAGGGGACACATATTTTCTCACAATTTTTTCAGTCCCAATCCACTTCTATCACCCTCCACGGAGGATGGATTAATAAGGTTTGTAAAGCATCTATCACCCTCCGTTGGTGCTGTGTGTGGGGGGAACACTTCTGATGGCTTGGCCAGTTAAGTTGGGGCCCCATTTAGCCAGCCCTTCATGAACCACATTATCCTGTGCCACTGATCTATTTGTTGCTACATGAATTATACGGTCTTTGTCCTACAGGTGAGTTGGTACAAACATTGCCTATCCTGAAGTTGAACTCTGTTTGACCTCTGGTTCAAGTTACGCCAGGTTTCTCCATTGCATCTTCAGTTGGGTTTATGTCTTGTATTCCGGTTTAGCCGGATGAGTCCACTGGGTTAGCCATGGACTGGTTTAAGTTGAAGGGTATTTGGTAATTGTACTGGGGCTTTCTTGGTGGCCAAGAAAGCGGAGACTATATATGTATAGTCTGTAACCCTAGATCTTGCGCTGAAGAGATGTGAGAGCTCTCTTGCCCGTGGTGTTCCCACACCATGTAGGTGAGACGATGTGAGAGAACGTGTGTTTCTGTATGCTTTACATGTTATAGTGAAGATGATCGTCTCTGTGCCCGTGGACGTAGCCCTGTTTGGGTGAACCACGTAAATCTCGTGTCTCTTCTTGTGTGTGGCTTGTTCGTGTTGATCTTGTTACTGATATATGCGCACAACAGGTGATGTCAGAAAATCACAACAATTGGTATCAGAGACGTGGTTGGTGTTCCTCGGGTTTCTGAGCGAGGTGGAGATCGCTCGGTGGCTTGGAGGTTGTGCGTTTGAAGATCAACTGATTGAATCCTTGTCGAAGGGTTCGGATCTCTGTTTTCATAACAGAGGAAGAGAGATCAGGTTCATAATTTCTAGTTGTTCCACTTGAAGAAGAAGAAGATGATTGGCGTCCTGTTGCAATAACAGGAGGAAAGATCAATAGTGATCTCGGTTGTGGGCATAGTTAGAGGAGAGAGATCGGTTTGATCTCGGTGGCCATTGAATCCGCTGCAACACGTTGCAAACGAGTGAAAGAAATCGAAGGCTACCGCTTCCGGTCATCATGAGCCACCACTGCCGCTGTCGCCAAATTACAGAAGCCGAACTTGAAGAAGAGATTTGAAAAAAAAAAAACAAGAAAAAAAATCTCACCGGGATTCTCGCCTTCTTCGTCACCTTCACCGGACTTCCAGCCCGCCGTGCTGTTGCCGCGCCTGCCGCTGGTCGCCAGACCAAGCAGCCGGAGCCGCAGCAGAGATCCTCTGCATCTTTGCCGTCTGCAACTGGGTTGTAGACCCAGATCGCTTGAAGCACTACATCTCTCGCCGTCACCTCCATCGTTGCTGGTGTGCACCACCGGAGTTTCCTCGCCGCTGCCGGCCTCATTGCTGCAGTCCGCCGCTCTTTTACTGGGCTCGAGGAAGGAGGAGGCGCTGTAGAGTTTCTGGTTGAACGAACTAGAAACAGAGGAAGGAGATGACCTTGTCAGGTCGGGTTTGGGTTGGGTCAGTTGACTTGACCTGTGATGAATGAGCCTAGAAGAACAGGTTACGGTTCGGGTTCCGGGTTTCAGGTTTAAGGTTGGGCCAGACCCAACCTGTGGTGCAAGCCCAGTAGCAGCAGTGCCTGGCCAGTTTGGGTCCGGTCGGTTCTGACTCATGTTCGGAGAGTCCAGCCCAGAGAGCATCGAAGGTTCAGGTTGGGTCAGGTTCGAACCCGAGCCTATTTATGCAGCAAGCCCAGCAAAGTAGTTCTGGGTTCCAGGTCAGGTTGGACCCGAACTCAATATGGCAAAGAAGCCCAGCAGAGCCAGTAGTTCAGGTTAGTTCAGGGTCTGGTGAACCTGACCCAAGTCCGCTTCAGAAGCCCAGCAGAACATGCAGTGACGTCAGCAGTGATGTCAGCAACAGTCAACAGGCAGATTTGACTAGTTTCAACGGCTTAAATTGTTTCTGTGATATCTTGATCGTCCGATGTCCGATCGGAGATCCGTTTTCGCTTACAGATTCGTTTCGAGCAGATCTACGCAATGGAAGAGGTTGATTGGTTGTTTGACGGTCAAGGAGGAGGTTTGAACGATTGGAGCGTAGAAACTTGTTTCTACGATATCAGAGCCATCCTTAGTCGGATTTTAGATCCGTTTCTTCCAGTGTGCTCGTAGTGACGAGATTTATAACTTGATGCAAAAATTTGGAGAAGATCTAAATAGATGTGGATTCAGGCTAGAATTGGGTCTACTCGACCTGGTTGTTATTGCAAACCCAATAATAGGAGTCACCGGCCTAGTTGCAAAGGGTTTGCTGATTCAAAAGAAGATGTTCGTTTGGGGTTCACATGCTTTCTGAATCGCATGTGATGTTGTCAAACATTTGTTTGATTGATCAGAGGCCCGGTCAAATGGAGTTTTTGACCACTCAGAGGCAGAGGTTTTTGCAATTGTGAAGTCATTTGGACTTGTATTCCCAATCTGTTTTGCTTGCATGCTTATGGTGATTGGATCTTCAAAGTGATGTTAAAGATGGGGTAGGATGGTGAGTGATTCAGTATATCACTCAGATTCGTCAATAGTTCGAGCTTTCAGTTCGAGGTGGAGTTTGACGAAATGAACTTTGTTCAAAGTTCATGTGCTGGTTCAACAAATCAAAATGTTGAAGAAGACTGTATCGTTGGTGTAGTGACGTACCATTCAACAAGGTACGTGAAGACATTACCGTTTTTATCTCCTAGTAGCTCGAGTTGTGCGGAATTCAAGCCAAGGTGGAGATTGTTGGGTTTATATCTTGTATTCCGGTTTAGCCGGATGAGTCTACTGGGTTAGACATGGACTGGTTTAAGGTCAAGGGTATTTTGGTAATTGTACTGGGGCTTTCTTGGTGGCCAAGAAAGCGAAAACTATATATGTATAGTCTGTAACCCTAGATCTTGCGCTGAAGAGAGGTGAGAGCTCTCTTGCCCGTGGTGTTTCCACACCACGTAGGTGAGACGATATGAGAGAACATGTGTCTCTGTATGCTTTACATGTTATAGTGAAGATGATCATCTCTGTGCCCGTGGACGTAGCCCTGTTTGGGCGAACCACGTAAATCTCGTGTCTCTTCTTGTGTGTGGCTTGTTCGTGTTGATCTTGTGATTGATGTATGTGCACAACGGGTGATGTCTGAAAATCACAACAATTGGTATCAGAGACGTGGTTGGTGTTCCTCAGGTTTCTGAGCGAGGTGGAGATCGCTCGGTGGCTTGGAGGTTGTGCGTTTGAAGATCAACTGATTGAATCCTTGTCGAAGGGTTCGGATCTCTGTTTTCATAACAGAGGAAGAGAGATCAGGTTCATAATTTCTAGTTGTTCCACTTGAAGAAGAAGAAGATGATTGGCGTCCTGTTGTAATAACAGGAGGAAAGATCAATAGTGATCTCGGTTGTGGGCATAGTTAGAGGAGAGAGATCGGTTTGATCTCGGTGGCCATTGAATCCGCTGCAACACGTTGCAAACGAGTGAAAGAAATCGAAGGCTACTGCTTCCGGTCATCATGAGCCACCACTGCCGCTGTCGCCAAATTACAGAAGCCGAACTTGAAGAAGAGATTTGAAAAAAAAAAAACAAGAAAAAAAATCTCACCGGGATTCTCGCCTTCTTCGTCACCTTCACCGGACTTCCAGCCCGCCGTGCTGTTGCCGCGCCTGCCGCTGGTCGCCAGACCAAGCAGCCGGAGCCACAGCAGAGATCCTCTGCATCTTTGCCGTCTGCAACTGGGTTGTAGACCCAGATCGCTTGAAGCACTACATCTCTCGCCGTCACCTCCATCGTTGCTGGTGTGCACCACCGGAGTTTCCTCGCCGCTGCCGGCCTCATTGCTGCAGTCCGCCGCTCTTTTACTGGGCTCGAGGAAGGAGGAGGCGCTGTAGAGTTTCTGGTTGAACGAACTAGAAACAGAGGAAGGAGATGACCTTGTCAGGTCGGGTTTGGGTTGGGTCAGTTGACTTGACCTGTGATGAATGAGCCTAGAAGAACAGGTTACGGTTCGGGTTCCGGGTTTCAGGTTTAAGGTTGGGCCAGACCCAACCTGTGGTGCAAGCCCAGTAGCAGCAGTGCCTGGCCAGTTTGGGTCCGGTCGGTTCTGACTCATGTTCGGAGAGTCCAGCCCAAAGAGCATCGAAGGTTCAGGTTGGGTCAGGTTCGAACCCGAGCCTATTTATGCAGCAAGCCCAGCAAAGTAGTTCTGGGTTCCAGGTCAGGTTGGACCCGAACTCAATATGCAAAGAAGCCCAGCAGAGCCAGTAGTTCAGGTTAGTTCAGGGTCTGGTGAACCTGACCCAAGTCCGCTTCGGAAGCCCAGCAGAACATGCAGTGACGTCAGCAGTGATGTCAGCAACAGTCAACAGGCAGATTTGACTAGTTTCAACGGTTTAAATTGTTTCTGTGATATCTTGATCGTCCGATGTCCGATCGGAGATCCGTTTTCGCTTACAGATTCGTTTCGAGCAGATCTACGCAATGGAAGAGGTTGATTGGTTGTTTGACGGTCAAGGAGGAGGTTTGAACGATTGGAGCGTAGAAACTTGTTTCTACGATATCAGAGCCATCCTTAGTCGGATTTTAGATCCGTTTCTTCCAGTGTGCTCGTAGTGACGAGATTTATAACTTGATGCAAAAATTTGGAGAAGATCTAAATAGATGTGGATTCAGGCTAGAATTGGGTCTACTCGACCTGGTTGTTATTGCAAACCCAATAATAGGAGTCACCGGCCTAGTTGCAAAGGGTTTGCTGATTCAAAAGAAGATGTTCGTTTGGGGTTCACATGCTTTCTGAATCGCATGTGATGTTGTCAAACATTTGTTTGATTGATCAGAGGCCCGGTCAAATGGAGTTTTTGACCACTCAGAGGCAGAGGTTTTTGCAATTGTGAAGTCATTTGGACTTGTATTCCCAATCTGTTTTGCTTGCATGCTTATGGTGATTGGATCTTCAAAGTGATGTTAAAGATGGGGTAGGATGGTGAGTAATTCAGTATATCACTCAGATTCGTCAGTAGTTCGAGCTTTCAGTTCGAGGTGGAGTTTGACGAAATGAACTTTGTTCAAAGTTCATGTGCTGGTTCAACAAATCAAAATGTTGAAGAAGACTGTATCGTTGGTGTAGTGACGTACCATTCAACAAGGTACGTGAAGACATTACCGTTTTTATCTCCTAGTAGCTCGAGTTGTGCGGAATTCAAGCCAAGGTGGAGATTGTTGGGTTTATATCTTGTATTCCGGTTTAGCCGGATGAGTCTACTGGGTTAGACATGGACTGGTTTAAGGTCAAGGGTATTTTGGTAATTGTACTGGGGCTTTCTTGGTGGCCAAGAAAGCGAAAACTATATATGTATAGTCTGTAACCCTAGATCTTGCGCTGAAGAGAGGTGAGAGCTCTCTTGCCC
This sequence comes from Sextonia rubra, assembly GCA_037013555.1. Classification (NCBI taxonomy): domain Eukaryota; kingdom Viridiplantae; phylum Streptophyta; class Magnoliopsida; order Laurales; family Lauraceae; genus Sextonia; species Sextonia rubra. The sequence goes on from JASUAD010000027.1 coordinate 4,435,268, forward strand.
GTGGTGTTTCCACACTACGTAGGTGAGACGATATGAGAGAACATGTGTCTCTGTATGCTTTACATGTTATAGTGAAGATGATCATCTCTGTGCCCGTGGACGTAGCCCTGTTTGGGCGAACCACGTAAATCTCGTGTCTCTTCTTGTGTGTGGCTTGTTCGTGTTGATCTTGTGATTGATGTATGTGCACAACGGGTGATGTCAGAAAATCACAACATCTTCTTCTAACCCATGACCCCTCTTTGGATTCCCAGAACACTATTTTTCAGGACTCTTTCAAACTCAATTACATTTAACTCTGTTTTCCTATGATTGCTTATGAAAAAGAACGAAATAAGTAATAATAATAATAAATAAATAAAATAAACAACCTTCACTTTAGATTATCCAAACACATGAACTTGAATGCTGATCTTTACCATAATAAGTTCTTGGACAACCTGAGTCACCTGTATGTCACAATGCTTTTGATCATCACGACAACCACAATCAAAGCTATCCCATTTATGTTGGATTGACTTTGAGAGTCCTAGCACTAAACAGAGCAAAGAAATGAAGAGGAAAGAAAAGGGGAAAAAAAAAAAAAAGAAGACTGTTCCAAATCTCCCATCTATCAGGTCCATGGAAAAATTAAATTAGTCTGAATAAATTTATTGATTAACCGAATCAAACTTCATAATAACGGTTACAATTAGAGAAATGACCTTTTTCATCATCATTATACAAGTGCCCCATTGTCATGATCATCATAATCATCATTAGAGCTTTAACCCATCATTCTGGCATTGGCTAAAGGAGTTCTGCTCTAGAATTCTAAACCAACCACAAAAACCGAGCTCTTGGGTTTATTTCTCGGCTTTTCTCCAAGTGATCATTGAGCTATCTCTTTCATTTGATAATGCTCCATTGGCCCAGCAACTTTGTCATATCATTGAGCTATCTTTTTATGAAATCCTTGTTTTCCATTAGCTAAAAAAAGTACCTCACTGAGTGTGTGCACGCGCAAGAGTCTTATCTATGAAGCAATAAAAAATAGAAGGTAAATATAGAAACCATGGAAACACATTTCAAAAAACAAAGTAAATAAAAAGCAGGAGCTTCACTTACATTGATGATGATGCCAATAATTACCAAGATCTGTACAATAACAAATAAAATGAGTTATGTTACCATAGCTATGCCCCATAAGAACAAGCTTAAATGATAATGCTCCTTCAATTATGAATTTAATTAGAAGATTGATTGTTAGTAAGCAAAAGTAGAAAGTAAGCAAATTTGACGGCAAGGGACTCCACTGCCCTGAATATTCATTCAGCTTTGCTTTTGATCTTCTGTAGAATGAAACCACAGACAGTCTGGCATCAAATTAGCAAAGAAAGATAACATATAATTTGAGCATTGAGATGGTGGGATCGCGCTGAGAGGAAATAGGTCCAGGGATTGATGAATGTCAAGACTAATAAAGAATACTATAAGATTAAAAACATTCTTTATTATAATATATATATATACATACATATATGAGCGCTAGATAGCACCCAGGCATTTTTCAAATTGAAAATGCCCATTTTTGAAACGAATAGAAGATTAGAAATGTGGAGAAACAATTATTGTTATTTTTAAAAAGGAAAAAAAGTCACCACATTACTTATCCCTCATTGGAGGATAGAAATGTGGCAAAAATGCCTCTTTTAAATGGAGCATTTTAAAGAATTTTTCATATATATATATATATATACAAGCTTTAATCCTATGAGAAGTGTTCTCACATATTTACCGTGAGAACTTTTTATGAGGCCCACTTGTGAGTCTCATTTGGGATTGAGGGGACCATGGGAGATAGAAAGATCTATGTGTGATTATCTTAAATATCAAGTTTGGCCCTAATTACATGTTCCTAATACCTTCACCTGTGGCCCATATATCCGTCTATGGGCCTCACCTAAACTTCTCACAAAACAGTAATGAGAACTAATTCTCATAGGATTATTTCCCTCTCTCTCGCTCTTTCTATATATATGATATATATACAGGATAGACTACTATGCATATGTTTCTCACAGTATGGTAAGACATACTTCCTTTTTTAAAACTAATAAAGTAAAAAAGATGTCATAAGGTGTGATGGTTTTATCTTCTTGCATATAAATACTTTTCGAAAAAGGAAGTATCCATCACCATAGTGTGAGCGACATATGTATAATAGTTTTATCCACACATATATATATGGAGAATATTAGTATGCATTCTTCCCTCACCATGTCGTGAGGGACAAATGCATATTTAGGGGTCGTTTGTTTGCAGCACTTTACATATGTAAATGGCTAAGATACGTAATGGTTATGCATCATCACAGTTGTTTGGCTTGATTTACACATGGGATATGTAAATGGATGTGAAAATGGTGTGAAAAAGACTTGTTTTTCTGTCAAAAATTTTCACACCTCATATGGTGTGAAAGGGTTACACATGTAACTGTTATGAAGCATTGCTACAGTACATACCAATAACAGTCTGCATTTTTTATTTTTTTAATATTGTGGGTCCCATTTTTATAATCGGCACTATTCATTGTCTTCAGAAGGTAAAAAAACGGCTAGCATATCAATTTTCAGCTATTGATGTTGCTTGGATATTGAGATATCATCAAACAATTATAGCTGTTGGATTAATCTATTATATATGATAATCCCAGTCTTCTTTTTATGATTTTTCTGTTTTTGTGGGAGCCATGCATAAAATCAAAGCCGATCATCTTCTTTATAATATGAAACACAGTCATTTGTCCAATTTTCAACCGTTGATGTTGCTTGGATGTTGAGATATCATTAAAACAATACTGCTATTAATCTATTGTAAATGGCAACCCTAGTTTGCCTTTTTGTTTTTTTATTACTGTGGATCCCATTTTTATAATTAGAACCGTTCCTTGTCTTTAGAAGGTAAAAAACGGCCAGCATACCAATTTTGAACCGTTGATGTTGCTCTAATGTTAAGATTCATGTAACACACCGATCCCACTTAACCCCATTTAGCGACTAATTAATGATGCATTAGCTGTTAATTGTGTTTTTGCTTTCGTTTTGCTTTTCCTGCGGGTCATGGATAAGTAGCTGGGTTGAGTTTGATCTGGTTTAGGTAGACTATGCCCTTTTCGTAATTTTAGATTTTATAAGACATCGTCGTTCACGCATCATCTTGGCGTCAATACGTATCTTTTGTTGAGCTTGTTAATTTCCGTAATTGCGTCGTTTGTATAAGATGTCATTTGTTTCAGTTGGACCGTCAAATGACTCGAACTGTAATTGAAGTTGAGACTTGGACTTTCTTGTAATTTTCCTTTAATCTTATCTTATAAAAGCTTCCACCGCCTCTTTCTCTCTCACGTTTGTTTTTTGCTTCCTTCCTCTCCTTCTCTTCTTGTTTCTTTCTTCCTTCCTTCTCTTTCTCCAACGATCAAGCCAAGGGAAAAGAAGAATTTATGCTCTTGACCCTTGATTCCTTTCTTGTAGTGACTCCAGGTATGTTTGGGGTGTTGGTTTCTTCTCTCCCTTCTTCTTTTCATTCTCCATGGCTATGCTCACGAGTTCTCTCTCTTTTTCTCATGCATGATAGCTTTGAATCATGTTTGGACATGAATTGAGCCCAAGGACAACAGTTTATGTGTTGGAACTCAATTGAGGCAAGTATAAGCATTATTTGTATGAACCCATGCTGATATAAGTTTGATTGTGAAATATGTTTACAGCCTAATTGTGTCAGTTCCTTTCTATTTGATGTGGTTTTATTCCATTTGTATACGTTCAGCTGATTCTGTAACAGGTGCAGGAACTCGACTGAAAGCAGTCACGGCTAAGCTGTAAACTGTGCGACAGCTGAGCCGTAAAGTGTACTATGGCTAAACCGTAAACCCAGTCATGACCTAGCCGTAGATCAATATAGGGTGCATTTCAAAATAACTGAGAGTTAACAAATTTCAGACCTTCTACAGCCCAACCATGGCTAAGTCATGAAGTCTTCTACAGCTAAGCCGTAAGGTCACTCACGGCTGAGCTGTAAGACCGGTAACGAGTAAAAAAGCTAGGAAATGAATGAAACCTTGTAAGACCATTGAATTAGAATGTAGGTAATCATGACTTGTCCAACGGATCCTGATAAACCTACGTGAATGATCTGGAGGGCTACATATCATTCATGTTTGTTATTCAGTTGTTAAGCACCTCCCCATGGGTGTTGGTTTAAGGGATTTCAGTGTTCCCTATGATGCAATACAACACTAGACAACGGTGCATCGGATAATTTAAAACTATATCAGCATGCACGGTTAGAAACACTGGATAACTAAATTAAGGTTGCATAGTAAATGATCTTAACTTGAGAATGATTGATTTGCGTGGCATCTCACATGACTATCCTTGACCTCCACTCTTCAGCATGATTTATTAGTTTTTGTTGAACATCGAATTGTTGGCTTATTCACTATGTTTCTAGAACCTTGAGTATGCACGTATGTTCTTGAGTATGCACGTATGATACATGTGCATGAGTATGCACATATGATAGGCTTGTCACGATATGCACGATCTACTTAAGATTTAGTATATGATTGACTTTGTATGGTCAGGCACTACTCAGCCTCAGCCTTAAGATCCCAACGGGATGAATTTTGTGTAGTTTATATGGCCTTGCTGAAGTGAGGACACGTCTTGGGGAATTTGGACCCCAGGAACCGAGACTCATTCGTACCCTGGCCCGGTCGATGGTGTTCTCAGCACTAATATAAGATCCCTATTTTGGGAGCATATGGTAAATGTAGTAGCCAACTAATTATGTACACAGCATGTATATATTGATTCTAATAGCATGCTTTATTTAATGCACAACTGTCTAGTATACGAACTTGACATGCTATGATTTACATCATGTTATTTTTTCTATTAGAGACAACATGTGTTAACTCATTATTGCTTATACTTTGCTGAATCGTTGTATTCACGAGTTGTCCTTGGTGTTGAAGGCTCAGATACCCAGACCGACCCTTCGTCAGTCGATCAGACTCCAAGGGAGGCCCCCAATGTCCCATTCGGACTAGAGGAGTGGGTGTAGCCACTCCATCAGAGAGCGGCATGGACACATTGAATTTAGGTCTTCCTTATTTTGAGATTTGACACGGCAGATCCCTTCATGATTTGTATAATTGTCTTTTGATTCATTTTGTATAACTATGACTTCGCTGTAATCTTTGTCAATTATTATTTTGTTCTTGTTGTATATTTCTTGTGTTATGTTTTGATACCTACAGCTTCCGCGCACATGTATGGCACGTGTGAACCTTCCCTTGTGCGTGTGCATTTAGATCGGGTCTAAGTGTATAGGCACGGGAGTACGTGTGTCATTGGTTACGCTTGACTAACCCCCGATCTCTTGGACTCGGGTTGTGACAATTCATAAAAAAAATGTACAACCTATTACATTAACCTATTGTAAATGACATTTTCAGTCTTTTTTTTTTAGTTTTTAAGTTATGTGGGGCCCAAAATCCTGATTTGAACCATCCTCTTTATAAGATCAAAAATGGCCATAAGGCCAAATTCCATCCGTTGATGTTCCTTGGATTGTGAGATATTTACAAAAAGATTCAGATTATTTGAATAAATGTACCTAGATTCACATGTGAAGAGGTGTGAAACAAACAAACAAAAAATTATATTTCACATGTTAGTCATTTGAATATGTAAATGACTTACATGTGAGTCATTTACATATGTAAAGCATTTTCACATCATATGTGAAATTAACAAACGACCCCTTAGAAAGATTTATGCACAAAAGAGAAAAAGTCATTTATGGTATTATAAAAAAGAAGAACTTTTAGATGTAAAAAGGGAAAGCCACATCATTTTTTCCCACTAGGATGCATAGTAGTATTCCCCATATATATATATATATATGTCCGATTGTAGTTGGAGGTGGACGTACACTATGGGGCCAACATGTATTATGGAATACAATATGCAATTGTGTTGTGCTAGTTCGCTATTTTTGTATATTGTATTTGGTATTGCGAGATTGACCCTTTTTTTTTTATATATTATTATATAGTGGAGCTATCCGCTTTTGTGCATCATCTTTGTTTAATCATAAATAATCATTTAGTATATCTGTTTTTATTATACTGATTGTCTTGACTCATTTTTCCTTATAATGATTAAAATTCCGCAAATTATGAGATGGTATGTTCATTACTTGTAGCTTACTCATTTGTTAGATTATATCAATCAGATTGCATTACATTTGGCGTCTAGGTATCGATGCCATAATTGAACTGGAGGGTTAGGAGACACAGAATCTACCGGATGGCAGAGTTGCTGAGTGGCGTGCCAACACCATCCTCTAAGATAACTTGATTTGTATTTTAGATATAGCACTTTTAATATATTGGCATTGATTAAAAACGGCCAACTTTGGAGGCCATTAATTGTAGGGGATTCGAATTTATTTTTTTTATGTTAGTGATTAAACCTCAATACTAATGCTTTAGGTCACTTTACCAATTAATTTATCTTCTATTATTGAGTTGGTTGATTTATAAAATGACCAGCTGCGCAGTGATTGGTATCGTTGACTTCCGTGCGTGTTTTATTATTTGATCAACATAATAACATCACATAGGACTTCAATCCACCTAAAATTGGGACCTGTGACACCTTTCTGGAAAAAAAAATTTTGGCTCCAATTTTGATATCCTTAGGATTGGGCTTGGATCCGGCCCAGTTTTGGGGGCGTGACACAGCATGTTCACATATCTTATCAGATGAAAGTTAAAGTTGACAATCAACCCCAATAGTTGCTAATGAGAGGAAATATGAAGGTGTGGATTGTGGTGGTAATATGAGTTTGGTGGATTGCAGTGGTTTGACTAGCTTAGGTGCTTACATTACTGGCATTAGGTCAACACACAGTTAGCTACCACTTAGTGAAGTTCACCAGCGCAAGTTCCACCAATTCAATTCAATTTGAATTAAATTGAATTGAACTGAAACAAATTGAATCGAATTAAAATAATTCAAGTTTACAATTACAGGTTCCACCAAGAATAGCTGCTGGCATTTCATGGGTGCTTTACTAGATCAATTAATAAGCGATTAGCATAGAAAACATGATTATCACAATATATGAAAATGGTTTAAACATAATAAATGAAATTGGGTTCAATCCTTTGGTAAAACTATATCGGTTTAAAACAAATATTAGAGATATCTCTTAGATAGGGTGAGCATCCATTTTGAGATGCCCAAATATTTTATAGGTGGGCAAAATCAATCTAAAATTGGAAGCAACTCAGCGAATATGAACTTGTAACATCCCAAAATCCTAGAATTTAGTTAGTCTTAGTTAATTGATTATTAGTCAATTAAGTGCGGTTAGAAGTTAAACAAGTTTGGTTTACTATTAGAATCGTGTGTGCGAAGTTCCGTTGGGTTTCAATTTCGTTTAAGCTCAGTATGAAAGTAATTTAATATTTTAGAAAGTATAAAAGCCTTTTTTGTAACTTTTGAATTATGAAGTTTTGGACTCATTGGGTAGGCAATCTAATTCTAAGATCATTATCCTTTTTTGTAAACTCAATTTGAACCCCTCTTGCTCGCCAAAAGTCCTACCCACCCTAAGATTGTTTAAGTCCTTGTCTATAATACCCCGAGACCTAAACCTAACATAGATGCAACTTCTCATTTTTTTTCTCTTTCTCTTTTCTCACTTCCTAGCCCTAACCGTTTCTCTCTTCCTCTCCCCTTGCCACTGGACTTCCAGCCACCATCGAAGCCGCAGAATCTTCATCTTCTCCGGTCATCTTCTTCCTTAAGCTCCTTTTCTCCAAGGCAACCCACTTTTCCAAGCTCACCCTCATCTCCCAAGCTTAGGTAAGCTTCTAACCCTATAATAGGTAGGTTATTGTAGCTCTTAGGATGGAAATGGTGCTAGGATGTCCCTTAGAGTCTTCTTGTTCTTGTAGGTGGGTTTAAGTTGGGGTTCTTCTTCTTTTTGTTGGTTGGAGCTTTTGTGGGTGTGAGAGTTTGCTTTTCCTCTTTTATTTCATCTCCTCATCAAATACATGCGCAAGCAAATACACATGATTTTCATTGAAGATATTCTTTACTTTCATTGATTTATCATGTTTATGGCCTGGATGGCCCTCATGCTCATTGTTTTCCCATTTTAATGAAAAATGCTAGAATCTAGGGTGTGTGGATGAAATGAATGATGGTGGATTGGAGGCGAACAGCCATCCATGTAGAGTGGGCAAGACCTATTTTTATGCAGGGAATTATGAGAAAGAAAGGAAAGGGGAATCCCTGTGCTGGGCATAACCTAGCTTGGGAAGCAAAGCCAGGATCTGCCTGGAATGGTGTTTTTTTTTTTTTTAAACACTTTACTTGGTGCAACATGGACCTTTTATAGTCCATAGCAGAGGCTATTCCTTAGATCTTTTGGTGGGGCCGAGGTGTTCTGATATTGATCATTCAATGAACACTGGGCCTTACCCAAGCTTTTGTAAGATTCATTATGTTTGGAAAAATGAGTAAATACTATAGAATTCTTTAATGGATAAAGAATGAGTAAACACCTCTTTTTGGAATTCTTTAGCATTTTTAGGCCCAAAATCCTCTCCTAAGCACACTCATGAAGTTTTGTGAGTACAGGCTCTATATGAGCATAATTCCTTTGTGAGTACAGGCTTTATATGAGTATAATTCCTTTATGGAAATGAGACCCAAACTCACATTTGGAGACTTAGTGTTGGTATCATTGGTTTATCCTTTTGAGGACTCATTATTGGACCATTGAGTAAGGGGCGTTGTGAGCAAACGTACCCCTCATGGATTGTATGGTTTGTGTACGTTGTACAAGCTATTTGTGCCTGAGTAGGTGAGGACTTGATGCATCCATTGATTGTCTATGCAATGAAAAATAGAATGGGTGGGTTGGTCTCACTTCACCCATAGTTCGAGTAGAGTTGTCGGGTAGGCGAATTGTATTATTGACCTAGGAGTTGGGCTTATAATTACTCCTAGGCCTTTGGATTTGCATCGTGTTGCATTGTATATGCTCTTTACGGATTGTACTCTATTGCATTTATTGGACTGTGTTGTGGCTTGGAAATGTTTGGTATTATACGAAGAGAACTACTTGATTATATATGTGGACTTCGAATGTGAATCGAATTATGAATGTGGAGTAGTTTTCTCTATATTTTGACTTGTGTTTACAGGATAGCTAGCCCTTCACTTTGGCTTAGGATTGTTTGGGTAGATCACCACTAAGCAGTTCAAGTCTTGCACAAGAGGGGTTGGCGGGTTTCTCTATCATAAAAATAGAAAAAAAAACATATAGTTTTGCATGCTTTGTTTTTTTATTATATTTTATAGGATTATGATATGGGTGTAGATACATATTTTTTTTCATGAATTTCTTTCTCTATTCGTATGGATTTATGGTAAGGAGGAAGATTTTTAAAGTGGTTGAATTTTTTTTTTAATGGCTTGGTTTCTTGTAAATTAATTGGAAAAAGTAAATCATTTAAACATTTCAAAAAAAGATTCCGAATTTCCCTCTTTTTTTAAATTTTTTTGGGAAGTGGGTTTTAATTCATTAAATTGGGGGAAATAGGTGTGGCCAATAATGCATGTTTTCTACCTTAAAAAACTTTTTCTTAGAGCTTTGCATTTACCCTGCACCTTAGAAAATTCAATGATTGAATTTTACAAGAGGAGAAAAACATGGAAATTTGGGTGCACATGACTCAATGTATAGTTTTCATTATGATTACCCTCAAATTCCAAAGTGGACATAATCTATGACAATTGTAACTCTAAAGGTTTTTGGGGGAGAGCCTCTTGAATGGATTAATGCAATCAGTCTCAATACTATATGTGCAAACAATCAACCACACAGCGGAAAAAATTAAACCACAAGCACACACCACAAGAAGACAGATTTTACGTGGAAATCCAAACTGAGAAAAAACCATAAGTCCAACCTGGACTAATAATTAAGCATTATGGATTATTACGCAGTTATAAGCCATTTACAGACATCCGCATGACTCTGTAATGTTAACCTCTTGTAAAGAATCACTCTATAACAACCGCCAGTCATTGCCTGCTACAAATCCAACCAACTAGACACTTTCTAGTTATTAGCTTGACTTTTCAGATCTTCTATGCTTAGAAGATAATCTTTTACTAGATATGTATAAGACAGGAATCTCTAGAATAGAACTTCAGCTCTTCAGCTCTTAAAAAAACTTTAGAGGAGATAATCTCCAAAATATATTCCACAATCAGAACAATGATATCTCTATTTTAGAGTTGAGAGAGAACCCTTTTTATAGCCCCAATTTTGTGCCTTATAAGTATATTTTGCTTAGGAAAGAAGTTGGCATCAAACAGGCAAGTTTCCCTTCAAATTGAACTGAAAAATCACAACTCGGTGAACTTTCTGCACCTGTCTAATTGGTCGGATGAATGGCTTAATCGGTCGGATTATAATTCTGCCCGGGTGAAAATTTCAGCACTTTTCTACAAACTTCCAAAGGCCATAACTTTTTTGTTTCAGCTCTGATTGAGGCGATCTTAGGCTCCACGGAATCCGCTCGAAACGGACTTTTCAACAGTAGAACGCATGCTTATTTCCGATGCTTATTTGTAAGATATGACCTTTTTAATCCATATTGTCTGTAGAAAACTATTTTAATTTATCGCATTTTCTTCTATTTCTTCACTTTTGTGCATCCGGCAACTCAACCCATTATCCATACTCAAAGATATGTAAAATACAATACTAATGAGTTTAAGTTTTATCCTACCCATGAATTTGCCAATACAAAAATCCATACAATCTTTTATAATAACCTTCTACTAAAATTTTAAAAAAAAATCTTATAATAACCAAGCTAAAATTAATACTGTTAAAATAATGGAACGAAAATTCATCGGTTGAACTTGAAAGCTATAACTTTTGTCATCTTGCTGTGTTTTTTAACTGCCCTTTACTAAATTATGTTCTTTTATCATCATGATGGGTTAGTACATCTACCCGTCTTATTGAGCTTAGTTCTTGATTCATTGTTTGATAAAGTGACATGTAGTTGTGGTTTATATTATAAAATAAGATGTCATTTCCATTATTTCCATTATTATCGCAACTAAACCATAATAGGTGTAAAAAAATTTCATCATTTTTTGTTGAGTAATATTATAATAATCTATTGGTGGTGTGAAAATACTTTCTTATTTATATGTCTTAAATTATTTTCATTGTCGTGGGGCCCACATCAGAACCGTAGAAGATGTTTCTTTAGGTGGACTTTGATCATCAATGCACGCATTTTTTTTAGGGTTGAAGGTGAAAGTTGTTGTATCAGACAATATATGGGTTCCGCGCACTCCATAGAAGTATCATTTACAACCGTAAATCTCACCCCAGAGAGCTACTCATAGTTCATAGAGTCTCTGCGACGTCTTTTGGAAAGCGGAGAAAGGTGGCTTGGATTCCGAGTGATGTGTGAGCCATCAACAGTCCCCGCTTTCCGAGCAGTTTGCTTTTGTGGAACTCTCAAATTCGGCATCGGATGCCCCCGTCACTGTGGCAGTAGATGTCACCGATGCTTATGTGATAGCTTATCGGACTGGAAATCGGTCCTTCTTCTTACATGAAAATGATCGCGACCGTCCAATTGAAAATCTTTTCCGAGATACAGATGAACGACTTATGTTTACATTCACCGGCAGTTATGGAGAGCTTCAAAACGCCGCGAATGAGATTAGGGAGACCATAGAGCTAGGAGTGATGCCACTTGAAGACGCCATTACGGCACTCCGACGTAGCGACTCGGGTCGGCAAAGGTCCATTGCTCGTTCCCTTCTAGTTGTCATCCAGATGTTTGCAGTGCGATTCAATTATATCGAGCGTCGAGTGCGCACAAGCATCGAGATAAATAGGAGCTTTTGCCCGGATCTTGGCATGCTCAGCCTCGAGAACAACTGGAAACCCCTTTGCGCCGCTGTCCAGCAATCTAACCAAGAAGGAGTCTTTGTAAATCCAATTGTATTACAAAATAAGTGCAGTGAACGAGTGTATGTGCGCACCACCCGAGATACAGAACTTAGGGTCCTTGCGATCATTAAGGTAGCGTTTGGTTCGCTGAAATGATTGCTGAGAGGAATGGAATGAAGGTTGGAATGAGCCTGGAATGGAATGGAGGCTGGAATAGTAATTCCCATTCCAACGTTTGGTTAGCCAAAGGAATCAATCCAGTAATGAGATTTCCATTCCGATTCCTGTGTTTGGTACGCTGGAATGATGATAGGAATGGAATAAAATTTATATAAACTGACCAATATACCCCTATGATATTAAAACTTAAATATGATTTACAGTAGTAATAAACATCAACAAAATCTCCATATAACATGTTACTAAACTTAAACATCACATATATTATCTAAACCAAGTCATTTAAAAGTTTGAATTCATCAAACTTGTCCAAAATAACATCCATATAGTTCTTAAAACAAAGAGTAGCAAATATAAAACAAATAGTGCATGCATCATAGAGCTCCACTTAACAAAACCCTGACAAAGTCTTCTTTCTCATCATCTTCCAAAGTAAAAAAAACAGCAGTCATCTCATGATCACGGCCTATAGTAATCAAAGCTCTATGGCGTTCCATCCTTGATAGATTTGGAAGCTTGCGAAGTTCTTCATTGATTTTATCTCTCTTCGTCGCTATATCCAAATCAACACCAATAGCTCTACTAAACTTCTCAGTAGCTTCATCAATCTTGTTGCCTATAATCATGGCTGCTTCTCGAAATCCATCCATATTATCCACGCTCCTTCTCCTCTTTCCTTTCTGACTAGTTCCTTCATTATTGAATGAAGCTGTGGACATTTCCTCTAAATTCACAGGACAATTTTCTGTATCTTCATCCTCCTCATTTCTAGTCAGCTCATCCAAGATATCTTCAGTGGTAGCAGCTGCCCTTCCTGTGGCACGATCTCTACCGAAGATAGTGCAAAGCATTTTATAATGTGGAAAACTCCTAGTCCTCCATTGAGCTGCACCCTTATGTGTCTACAAAAAACATATAAAAAGTCAAATAAAGTAATATATTCAAAGGACAAATAAGAATACATCAAATAACTCCTCAAATAATAATACCTTTACATAACCATTCCAAACTTCATCTTCTGCAACAACCAAATTCTTTTCTGAATCCCATCCAAATCCACTGCAATTTACTCCATTAAGCATATCATACACAATACGGAAGTCCTTTTTCATGGTCTTAATTCTGGAATCAATGTGTGGCTTGGCTTTAATTCCACTATGAGGTAACTTTTGCTTTAATACAGATTCAAGCACTCCAAGGAAGCCTGGCTTGAACCCATTGTCAGCTTTATGAGTTCCAGCATTAACCATATCAAATAATGCAAAAACTACTCTCTGTCCTCAGCTTCTGTCCATTTCCTCTTATTCTTCCCTGGCCCCTTCTCATTGATGTTTATATCTTCGCTCATATCCATGCCTATTAATATTGGAACAACCAATCCACCAATAACATGATATGTAATTAGCCATGAACCAACAACATAATATAGGAAAATGGCACAATGAATATAATGTATAAAAATAACATGATATAGCAATTTAAATTAACCATTACAAATAATCACTCGTTTACAAGCAAGTAAAAGTTGCAATCATTACAAACTTTGCCTTTAAAATACAAACAAATTCAAATAATTCATCTCCATGCATTAAACATAGAAACAGCCATTTGTTGTCTAAATGAGGTCCATTCATTTGAAGTCTCAACAGTGCCAATTACTTCCCTGTCTCCTTCGTTGTCATCCTCGTTTAGTTCTATATCTTCATATGGGTCCACAAGTAACTCGTTCCTTATATAGTTATGAAGCAAACAACACACCAAGATAATATGAACTTGAATATTAATGGGATAAAAGGCAGGACTCCTAAGAATTGCCCATCGTTTTTTCAATATCCCAAAGGCTCTTTCTATTACATTTCTAGCAATTGAATGCTTCATGTTAAAATATTCCTCCGCGCTCGTCGGTTGACGTCCATTACTCCACTCATTCAGATGATAACGTTGACCTCTATACGGTGCAAGAAATCCTTCACCATTTGTATACCCAGCATCAACCAAATAGTAGGTACCTTAAACAAATTGAACATTTTTTTTATGTTAGTGATATATAGTCTTTTCAAGAAATTAGTTTATTATTGATTTTGTAACAGTTATTGAACTCTTACCACGTGGAACAACTAAACCATGTCTTCTAGCAATTGCATCCCGTAACACTCGACCATCAGCGGCTGACCCCTCCCATCCAGGCAATACATAAGTAAATTGGAGATCTGGGTTACACGCTGCAAGGACATTAGTTGCAATGTGATTTTTTCTAGTTCGATACCTAGGTCTGTCAATAGCCGGCACATGGACCGGTATGTGTGTCCCATCTAAAGCTCCTAAACATCCCTACAAGACATTACAATGCATCAAAATATATTTACACATAAATGATAAATTACACAGCTATAATTTTAGAAAAATATGAATCATTTACCTTAAAACACTTCCATTTTTCATCTACCGAGTTTTCTGGTATTGGCTCAGGTTTCTTGTATAATTCTCCCTGTAATCGAATGACTGCTACCAAAAACCTTTTGAAATGCCTACTGATTATCTCAGCTGAACGATTAAACTCACTCTGAATTACCCTATTTTTAACATGATGAGCAAGGATATGCAAGGAAATTGCAACTTGCTCATCAACTAACATGTGTCTGGTTGGTTCCAGCTTCCCAATTGTGCTAAGCAAGTGACATAACTTCACAAATGGTCGCCTAGTCATTCTAAAATTGTTCAAACATGTTTGATCACTCTTATACACCCAATTCCCAATTATTTCTCTATTACCATAGTAATCTAATTGGTACCTAGATCTAACCCCACGCATGCATTGTTTTTCGAACAATTTATATGATAATTGTAGGAATAGCCCCAGAAGATGTAGAACGTCCAACCACCATTGCATAAACAGTGCTAGTTTCTTCACTTTCAATTTTCTTTTCGTTAAACTCAGACGTGCCATAGCTGTCATCAAACAAATATACATCAATTTAATATAAAATTGAAGAACCAAGCACTTGAAAGTTGCGTTATAAAATAGAAGAAAGAACACTCATTCCCAACCCTACTGTCATTCACACTCAGTCCCAGTACCCCTCCCTCATTGTCCTTCAATCCCAATTCCCCCCCTCACTGTCACAGCCCAACCCTCCTCGCACTGTCTCAGTCCCAGACGCAGCCTATCAATAGCCCTCAGTCCCAGCCCCTCTAACTTCCCTCACTCCCTCATCCCCAGCTGCCCCTCCCTGTCACAGCCCTTCTCTGTCCCAGCAGCACCCCCCCCCTCAGCTCCCTCATCCCCAGCTGGCCCAGCCCCTGACACAGTCCCAGCAGCCCCCCCTATCAGTTCCCTCATCCCCAGCTGCCCCTCACTGTCACAGCCCTTCTCTGTCCCAGCAGCACCCCCCCCTCAGCTCCCTCATCCCCAACTGGCCCAGCCCCTGACACAGTCCCAGCAGCCCCCCCTATCAGTTCCCTCATCCCCAGCTGCCCCTCACTGTCACAGCCCTTCTCTGTCTGTCCCAGCAGCACCCCCCCCAGCTCCCTCATCCCCAACTGGCCCAGCCCCTGACACAGTCCCAGCAGCCCCCCCTATCAGTTCCCTCATCCCCAGCTGCCCCTCACTGTCACAGCCCTTCTCTGTCTGTCCCAGCAGCACCCCCCCCCCTCAGCTCCCTCATCCCCAACTGGCCCAGCCCCTGACACAGTCCCAGCAGCCCCCCCTCTCAGTTCCCTCATCCCCAACTGCCCCTCACTGTCACAGCCCTTCTCTGTCTGTCCCAGCAGCACCCCCCCCCCTCAGCTCCCTCATCCCCAACTGGCCCAGCCCCTGACACAGTCCCAGCAGCCCCCCCTATCAGTTCCCTCATCCCCAGCTGCCCCTCACTGTCACAGCCCTTCTCTGTCTGTCCCAGCAGCACCCCCCCCCCCTCAGCTCCCTCATCCCCAACTGGCCCAGCCCCTGACACAGTCCCAGCAGCCCCCCCTATCAGTTCCCTCATCCCCAGCTGCCCCTCACTGTCACAGCCCTTCTCTGTCTGTCCCAGCAGCACCCCCCCCCTCAGCTCCCTCATCCCCAACTGGCCCAGCCCCTGACACAGTCCCAGCAGCCCCCCCTATCAGTTCCCTCATCCCCAGCTGCCCCTCACTGTCACAGCCCTTCTCTGTCTGTCCCAGCAGCACCCCCCCCTCAGCTCCCTCATCCCCAACTGGCCCAGCCCCTGACACAGTCCCAGCAGCCCCCCCCCTCTCAGTTCCCTCATCCCCAGCTGCCCCTCACTGTCACAGCCTATCTCTGTCCCAGCAGCACCCCCCCCCTCAGCTCCCTCATCCCCAGCTGGCCCAGCCCCTGCTTCAGTCCCAGCAGCCCCCCCTATCAGTTCCCTCATCCCCAGCTGCCCCAGCCCTTGCTTCAGTCCCAGCAGCCCCCCCCCTCTAAGTTCCCTCATCCCCAACTGCCCAGCCCCAGCTTCAGTCCCAACACAGTCCCAGCAACCCCCCCTCTCAGTTCCATCATCCCCAGATGCCCCAGCCCCAGCTTCAGTCCCAGCAGCCCTCCCCCTCTCAGTTCCCTCAGCCCCAGCTGCCCAGCCCCAGCATATCAATAGCCCTCAGTCCCAGCCCCCAATTCCCTCCCTCAGTCCCAGCACCACTCACACTCAATCTCTGTCACAGCCCCCCTTTTCACTCTCTCTCATCCCCAGCTGCCCTCTCACTCCCTCTGTCCAAGCCACCCTCTCACTCTCCCTCATCCCCAACTGCCCTCTCACTCTCTCTGTCCCAGCAGCACCCCCCCCCTCAGCTCCCTCATCCCCAGCTGCCCCAGCCCTTGCTTCAGTCCCAGCAGCCCCCCCCTCTTAGTTCCCTCAACCCCAGCTGCCCAGCCCCAGCCTATCAATAGCCCTCAGTCCCAGCCCCCAATTCCCTCCCTCAGTCCCAGCACCACTCACACTCAATCTCTGTCACAGCCCCCCTTTTCACTCTCTCTCATCCCCAGCTGCCCTCTCACTCCCTCTGTCCAAGCCACCCTCTCACTCTCCCTCATCCCCAACTGCCCTCTCACTCTCTCTGTCCCAGCAGCACCCCCCCCTCAGCTCCCTCATCCCCAGCTGCCCCAGCCCTTGCTTCAGTCCCAGCAGCCCCCCCCCATCTCAGTTCCCTCAGCCCCAGCTGCCCAGCCCTAGCCTATCAATAGCCCTCAGTCCCAGCCCCCAATTCCCTCCCTCAGTCCCAACACCACTCACACTCAATCTCTGTCACAGCCCCCCTTTCACTCTCTCTCATCCCCGGCTGCCCTCTCACTCCCTCTGTCCAAGCCACCCTCTCACTCTCCCTCATCCCCAACTGCCCTCTCACTCTCTCTGTCCCAGCAGCACCCCCCCCCTCAGCTCCCTCATCCCCAGCTGCCCCAGCCCTTGCTTCAGTCCCAGCAGCCCCCCCCTCTCAGTTCCCTCAGCCCCAGCTGCCCAGCCCCAGCCTATCAATAGCCCTCAGTCCCAGCCCCCAATTCCCTCCCTCAGTCCCAGCACCACTCACACTCAATCTCTGTCACAGCCCCCCTTTTCACTCTCTCTCATCCCCAGCTGCCCTCTCACTCCCTCTGTCCAAGCCACCCTCTCACTCTCCCTCATCCCCAACTGCCCTCTCACTCTCTCTGTCCCAGCAGCACCCCCCCCTCAGCTCCCTCATCCCCAGCTGCCCCAGCCCTTGCTTCAGTCCCAGCAGCCCCCCCCATCTCAGTTCCCTCAGCCCCAGCTGCCCAGCCCTAGCCTATCAATAGCCCTCAGTCCCAGCCCCCAATTCCCTCCCTCAGTCCCAACACCACTCACACTCAATCTCTGTCACAGCCCCCCTTTCACTCTCTCTCATCCCCGGCTGCCCTCTCACTCCCTCTGTCCAAGCCACCCTCTCACTCTCCCTCATCCCCAACTGCCCTCTCACTCTCTCTGTCCCAGCAGCACCCCCCCCTCAGCTCCCTCATCCCCAGCTGCCCCAGCCCTTGCTTCAGTCCCAGCAGCGCCCCCCCCTCTCAGTTCCCTCATCCCCAGCTGCCCAGCCCCAGCTTCAGTCCCAACACAGTCCCAGCAGCCCCCCTCTCAGTTCCCTCATCCCCAGCTGCCCAGCCCCAGCTTCAGTCCCAACACAGTCCCAGCAGCCCCCCCCCTCTCAGTTCCCTCATCCCCAGCTGGCCCAGCCCCAGCTTCAGTCCCAACACAAACCAGTTGCCCCCCCTCTCACCTGCCTCAGTTCCAGCCCCCTCTCACCTCCCTCATTCTCAGCCCAACCCTCTCACTATGTCTCAGTCACAGCACCCCCCTTCACTGCCCCTCAGTCACAGACCCACCCTCATTGTCCCTTAGTCCCAGCTCCCTCTCTCTTTGTCTCATCCCACCCCCTCACTGTCTCAACCAAGCATTATCACTGTCCCTCAATCCTAGCCCCCTCTATCTCTATCTCTCAATCCCAGCCACCTTTAGCTCTGTCTCTCAATCCCAACCCCCCCTCTCCCTCTGTCTTAGACCCCATTCTCTGTCTCATCACACCCCCCCAACCCACTCCATTCTCTGTCTTACTCCTGGCCCTGGCCCCTCTGACTCTCCCTTTGTCCCAGCCCTCCTCCTCCCTCGCCCAGCCACCTTTCCCTCTTTCTCTCCCTTCCCTCTTTTCCTTTCTCAACCAGCCCCCTCCCCTTCAAAAACTATCCCTCTGTCCCTCTCGCCCAGCCCGCTCTCACCTCCCTCTGTCCCAGTACCCCTCCAACTATCAATCTGTCTCAACCCTCCTCCTCCCTCCCACAGCCCTCTCCCACCATCCCTTTGACCGAACCCCCCTCCTACTGTCTAGCTATCCCAGCCCTCCTCCTCCATCGCCCAGTCCCCTTTCCCTCACTCTCTCCCATCCCTCTTTTCCTTTATCAGCTAGCCCCCTCTCCTTCTCCCTCTGTCCCTCTGTCCCTGACGCCCAGGCCCTCTCACTTTCCATCTGTCCCAGCCCCCCCTCTCTCTATCCAACTACCCTCCCTCTCTTCCTGCCCCCCATCCTCTCACTTCCTCTGTCCCTCTGTCCCTCTCACCGAGCCCTCTCACTCTCCCTGTGTCCCACCCACAAAATTAGGGTTCAATATAGGCGGAGAACTGTGTGTGCTGTCTTCTAGAAAGAGAGGAGAACGGCAGAGAGTGAGAAAGAGAGATCCGTACCTGGTATGGCTCGATGGCGTGCGATCGGGGATGACTGAGCAGCAAAGACAGACCGAAGATGAAGATGGAGAAAGCGAGGGAAAAGGGAGGTTGCAGCCGAAAATGGAGAAGGCGACAGGGAGAGAGGTCGCAGACGAAGATGGAGAAAGTGAGGAGGAACGAGGGTGCAGACGAAGATGGAGAGAGCGAGAGGAAGAGAGGCAAGAGACGAAGATGGGATTCGGGATGGTGAGCGCTCGATCGGGTGAGGGTAATTTCGCCTTCAGGAATGAGCCCAACGGAATGGAATGGCCATTCCTCTGATGGCTGATGGAATGGCCATTCCTCTATGAGAAGGAATGGAAAGCCATGAGGGAATGGTCATTCCCTCAATTTTGAATGAACCAAACGTGGGAATGCAACCACCAAGGGAATGACCATTCCATTCCCTCATCCATTCCAGCGAACCAAACGTTAGGTAAGTTCGTCTCCAGATCAACATCATCACAGGGAGAATCTTCTAAGCAGACCAGGCGTCATCCTCATGACGAGTTGTGACGCTGGGTATTCATGAATGATGGCACTATTTTGAACTTGGACGATGGATTGGTGATGGTTGTGAAACAGGAATCCAATCCAAGCTAGCCTTCAGTAGATAATCATCTGGCCACTTACTAGAAACGCTAACCAGATGTGGCTTCCTATGTTTTAATCACTTCTATTCCAGCTTGCTGTATCTATAGAATAGAGCCATGTAGTAGGCTTACATAAAAGGCACCAAATCCGCGGTTGCCCACCCACGAGTGTGCAACATGCCTTGGATCAAATATGCCCCCTCTTGTCTGTTTATGTAATGGCCCACCTGGTTATTCGAATATTCAAGTTGTTTGAGATATTCTTACTTGCAATCAGATTTTTATTTCTTACGTTTTATTTCCTATTTGTTTCGACTATTTGTTAGATCTGGATCTATCCAAGCACACACCACGACGAGAAAAAACAACAAGCAATCACACACAAAGAAGACACGAGGATTTACGTGGTTCAGCAAGATTGCCTATATCCACGGATACAAAGATTTCACTATTTAGAAATCTCTCTCTCACCTCCTTACAATGCTCACAGTATTCCCTTTTCCCTGGAGTTGCCCCTTGGGTTGCCCTCTGGTTGCTCTCTCTTAAAACAAAAGCATCTAAAGAGAGTATATATATGATGCTAACCCTAATCAACTAGGCCCTCCACTCAGGCCCAATAAGAACCTTTTGAGCGAAACCCAACAATCTCCACCTTGGCAAAAAATGTCCGACCCTTTGAAGAATTGTTGAAGTGTTTAGAACACATACCTTGTGGGAACGCAATCCCACCATGACTGTACCCTAAGGGAGATGAGGTGCACCTTCACTCCTTAACAAGAGGAGAGATTGAGCAAGTCCAAGCAATGCTTGAACTTCTCTGTGTTCACTGGCTTAGTAAGCATGTCAGCTGGATTGTTATCTGTGTGAATCTTCTAAATGGAGATCGCACCTGTAGCAATCCAATCTCAAATTCTATGATAGATAACAACTATGTGTTTTGTCCTTGCATGATATACCTGATTCTTTGATAGGCATATTGTACTCTGACTGTCATAGTGTAGCAAGATTGATTTTTGTTTGATACTCATGTCATTTACCAAACCTCTCATCCATCACTACAACAAAATACATTATTGGCTACGGCTTTGCCCACGCAAGCCCATTTTGTGTGGCTAAAAGTTATCTTTTGCCTACGAAAATGAATCTACGTAGACAAAAGCCACAATTATCTCATATTTTTGGCGACGCAAGATACTTTCATAGGCAAAAGTAGTCTGGATTCTCTCCAAACTAAGAGGCAAAGTTTTACCTACAAAGTAATATCATTCGGCGACGTGTCATTTTGTAGGCAAAGTGAAAAACATTTGGCCACACATATATTTGCATAGGAAAAAATCAAGACTTTTGGCCACACATAGTCTTTTGTAGGCAATATCCTTTGGCAACACAGTATTTTGTAGGTAACGTGAAAAACCTTTAGCCACACATATATTTCCGTAGAGAAAGGTCAAGACTTTCGGCTCTGCATGGTTTTCTGTGGACAATATCCTCTGGCGACACAATATTTTGTAGGCAAAGTGAAGAACCTTTAGCCACACATATATTTCCATAGGGAAAAGCCAAGACTTTCAGCTACTTATGGTGTTCTGTGGCCAATATCCTTTGGCGACACGATATGTTGTAGGCAAAGTGAAAAGCCTTTGGCCATGAATATGTTTTCGTAGGGAAAGGCCAAGACTTTCGGCCATGCATAGTTTTCCATGGGCAATATCCTTTAGTGACGTTGTATTTTGTAGGCAAAGTAAAAAACCTTTGGCCACGATTATTTTTGCATAGGGAAAAGCCAAGACTTTTGACCATGCATTGTTTTCTATGGGCGAATCCAAATATTTTCATTTCCATTCTTTTATTTTTTTTAATGAAACTATTCCCATGCCCTCCTCTTCTTTTTGTTTTTTTTTTTAAACACTATTGGGTTATGTACATGTTTTTCCTAAAATCGTGCTTTTAAAATCAAAGCCTTTTTTTTTGTGCTGTACTATTTTATTTAAAAATTCATTTATATGAGAGAAAAAACTTTGGTGTGAGGATATTTTGGTGCCATGTATTTGGATGGTGTAAACTTGATGGGCTCCTAAGTCCTAAATGAAAATTATTAGAGAAAACTAGACACTTGCACGTCGCTTTAAATTCAAAGGCCCTATAAAGCAAAAGCCGATATACAAGGTGCAGATGTACAGCAGACCATGGCTATGTCATGGATAGTATTTCCAAATAAATGATCAAATTATATTCATATTTGGGTAAGTCATACAACTTGTTAAGAATGTCACAATATACTACCAGAAAATACAATTTCATCATCATCAGTCTTAAATATCACGGTGATTAGGTTGAGCCATGGTGTAACAAGGTGGGCCCAATGTTTAAATGGGCCCCGTGATGTGAAAAAAAACGACTGGATTAAGGAAACTGAAAGTTGCAGCCAATTGGAAAGGTATTTAACTACCTCCCGTGAGCCCACATAAAAACGTATGGGTTTGTCTGTGGCCCGCTAGCAAAAGGCCTCATTCTTTTCACTGGCCACGTTTCATCTTCCATGTGTATGGTTCAGAAGTGTATGGTTAAGATAAAAACCCTAATTAAGTTGGTTTCATTTGCCCTTGATTAACTTGACGAAATAACTGCCGCTGATGAAACCCTTAATTTATTTTTATTATAAATCAAGAAACTTCAATAATTTAACTATCTATAAATTAAACTAAACCAAGAACTTCAAGTATAAGAGATATAAAATTTCAAACACCAGTAAAACAAAGTAAGATATTAAAAATCCCTTAGTTTTAAAGTAGAAGTATGAAATAAAAGTTTATAATTCGAAGATAATAACGTTGTATGGTTAGGATTTTCATAGATAGACCCACTGTCCAATTTTAAATTGGGATTTGTAAGATATAATACATTGAGGATCTAACATTTTTAATTGAATTTTTTAATTGGGGCATGAACTCTGCATTGTATAAAGATTGGATTCTGGGGACGTGAATTTAGCATTGTAATAAGAAGGGACAGCTTGATAGCCATTTGATGCCTAAAGAAGTGGGAACATTAAATGCTAGAGAAGTGGGAATTCGAAAACTCAAGATTTCTTTAACATATGGAGGAATAGTGGGACAAGACTTTTAACTCTTGACTCCATCTCGTTCTTCCTTCCCCATGTGCAGCAGCGAAATAGACCCTTAGATGCAACCATGAAACAGAAACAGAGTCATTTTTTTCATCTCTTTGCATGTGAATGATCTGAAAAAAAAAGGAAGCATAACTGGAATCCGGCCACGCACCACACTACACTAGAGATTGCGAGTTGCGATTTTGCGAGTTCCCTTTGAATCTGCAGTCTTAATACAACCACTGTGAGAATCTTTTGATTAAGGAATTGAGTGTAGCACAAGCTTAAATAGGTATGCAACAATTTGAGTCCAAATCTATTTCTAATTCTAGTATTTTTGTGTCCTCTTCTGATTGAACTTTCCTTAGTTTTATTTAATTTTTTTATGTAATTTTAATAAAGATGTCTTCTCTGTGTTGTTTAAACTTTCCTATCTGTAGAAGGTTTTTGAAACAAAAAGTCTCCTACTCATCATGATGTGTACATGAGACTTTCTTATGTTTCTAAAATAGTTATGTCGAATTGCAACGAACCATGCTTTTCTTAGAAACTGATTTTAGGTGAACCGAATAGCGATTTATTCGGTTCGAACTGTTCGTGATTCGAATGTTGGGCAGTCAAACTAGGTAACTATGGAATAAACTACACTTGCAAACATCTCCACCAGAAACTGCATACCAGATCTTGCATCTGGAAAAAAAAAAAAAGAAAGAAATAAAGAAAGAAGAAGAATAATAATAATAAACTACACTTGTTGTTGCTGTATTACTGTGTTGCTGTTACTGTTTGCTGTGTTGCTTTCTTGTTGTTGCTGTGTTGCTGTTACTGTGTTGCTGTTGCTGTGTTGCTGTTGCTGTTGCTGCTGTGAACAGCAGGCATCTCTAAACTGATGCTGCCCTGCTATAGCCTCTAGGTAATGCTGTTTCTTTTTTTTTTAAACTTTGGTGTATTTCTGTTAGTAATTCTGGAGGAATTTGTAAATTATAACTAATTGATTGATAGGGACTTTGATTGTCTTTTTCTTTTTTTGATTTAGAATCATGGCAATGTATATATTTTAATGCTTCATTATAGAATAGTATTGTCACAACTTAAAATAGAATTTGTAGAAAAGAGATGTTTTATTTTGTATGATTAAAGAGGATAAGAAAAGTTGAGGAAGAGGAAGAGATGGAAAAGAAAAGAGGTTATGAAATGGGATTGATGGGAGAGTCTAAATAAATTAAATGGTCAAAATCAAGTAGAAATTGCGATAGGCCCGTACTAAGCTCGGGCCTAAAAATAAAAATATACTCAATTTGGGGACATTTTTCAAGAGACTAATGATAAGAAATGAATAAATACTATGTAACATAAGGCAAGGAATAACATTTACATTTTATTACATTAAAAAAAAAGTAAGTTTGACATTTTTTAAAAATGGAGACTACAATTTATAGTCAAATAAAAACATTTTGAGAAAAAAACTATGCAAAGACTATATGTTTGAATGGAATTGAATGACTTGAATTCCCTTGAATAATAATAATAATAAGGTCGATTTTATTTCTTTTTGTTGGTTTGACAAAAAAAAAAATCAAACAAATGTCACAACTGTTGTAGAACATTGAGTTAAATTCATCATTTGGGCATCCAAATATGCTTAAATTCATTTAAGATATTCCATATATACGTAGACAACATGGGTCTAAGTTTCAAAACAGACAGACTTCATCTCAACCAAAATCAAGCTAAAATGACTCTTGTCAGTGTTCCTGGGTGGCAACCCAGGTTAGAGCAACTCATACTTTCGGATGATAAAATTAGTTGAAACTCACAGAGAAGACTTAAAATATGCTCTAGGTTATTCCTTCAGAGTTTCGAAATTTTCAGACACCATTGGATGCAAGTTCAAATTTAAGGAGCCTCATTCTGAAGTTTTAGGGACACTGTGTGAAACTTCACTTGTTAAAGACCAAATTGACTAAAATTTCTATGGAAGGCCTCAGTAATCCTCTGGAGTATTTCCGCAAAATTTCGGGTCAGTTGGACGTTGTTGACCCAAAGTCAACATACCCACTGAGCTATGAGGGCACTGAATACAATCCTAACTTCCCAAAGGCCAAATCAATTCGAAATTGGATAGAGATCTCAAAATAGGTTTCTCATTAAAATCTCAAAATTCCATGGCCATCTGAGATCATTTGGGCCCCAAACAACTGAAGCATGGGCCCAGTTTGACCAAAAGTCAACAGATTGTGTGACTCACTTTTCGATGTCAGAACCTGCTGAAAATTTTATGGCATGCCTAAAATGATGTCATAGTCCATCCCTTTAAATTTCATGAGGTTTGCACAGCATTTGGGCACAAAACCATATAGAGTAAAGATATATAATTGCACCCATTTGTTTTGATGGAATTGAATGATTTGAATTCCCTTAAACACACGAAATGTATTTTTGAGAATGACTAAAATTGAAGAAATAAAAGTAATAATTCATAATTTTCTAACTAAAAAAAAAGAAATAGAAAAGAGTAAAGATTTATAAATGATAAAAAACTTGGATAAATGATATAAATTTATAAAAGCTTATTTTGTTGTTTTCTTTTTTAATTTTGTCCTCATAGAAAAAGTCTGAAAGTGGGAAAAAGGCACGAGCCACCCAAAAATACAATCATATGAGTGGCTCAAGATCATATGCATCACGAGCATCTATCGATGTAAGTATGGGATTATAAATT
The DNA here is from genome assembly GCA_037013555.1 of Sextonia rubra. NCBI lineage: Eukaryota > Viridiplantae > Streptophyta > Magnoliopsida > Laurales > Lauraceae > Sextonia > Sextonia rubra. The sequence continues at coordinate 4,461,131 of JASUAD010000027.1, forward strand.
TTTACTCTTAATAAAATTTCAATATTTAGTTAATCTGACCGAAATATCTAATAAACAATAGGCATCAAAGAATGGTGGTGTTCGACCGTCTATCCCAGATATTTTTGAGCAAACTCAGAGACGTGGTCGGCATGGTGGGATATGGATAAATGACCATGCTGAACAACATCATGTAAGTACTAGCTAATTCATTTGTTTAAATCATCAAATGTACATTTTTTACATATACTATGGGTTTACATAATGAAAAATGATAGGCTATGCTAAAAGAGAAGATTCTCGCACAGTCGCAACCAGGTGTCAAGAATCTGCAAACCGAGGTACAAGTTTCCATCGATGTGCTTGGGAAAAGATCATGTTTCTCAAGGGGATTTGGGATCTGCAGCATCACTTCATCTTCCACACAGTCTCAGGAACCTAATCCTGAGGTGATCGCTTTGCAGCAGAAGATAGCTGACCAAGATAAAACCTTGGCTGCATGGCGGGGCTTACTACAGGTGATGGCTACAAAAATTGGGATAGATCCTGCCAGTGTACCGGGGTTAGTTGATCCAACTAGCGTTCCGGGGTTAGTTCTAGAGAATGGTGGTGAAGATGGCACATTGAGTGGAGGGCAGGATGCGGCTTTCCTTGGTTAGTAAATCAAAACTTTTTTGTCAATTCTAGAGAGTAGTTTGGACTTAAAGGTTGAGTTTAAGAAGGTATCTAGAATTAAGTAAATAAATTATTTCATTTGTTTAAGCCAAATTTTGTTGTGGCTAACTTTGTGATGATTCATTTTGACAATATGGACGCTGTGAGGCCCTTAGAATATTGTTGTGGCTTTGAAATATATTTTGGGTAATATTTTTAGGGGGAGATGCTGCTCCTTTATTTTTAGAGGGCATAGTCAGTATAATTTGTTAACTTTTGAATTTCTGATCAACTTAAAGAGTGACAATAGCAAAAGCATATAATTAGGTTTGAAGTCAGTTTATTGATAAAATGGTAACAATTTTCTGTATTTTTTTGTGCAGGTTGATGATGGAGGATGTCTTCAACTTGACAACTAGATTGTTTCTTCTCTTATTTTCTCTTTTAGCACAAGCATTTAGACTTGTTGAACATTATTTTCTTGTTTTTGGATATTTTAGTATATTTGAGACTTATTTGGATGATATGTATTGGATATTTTGTATTTTTTTAATATTTTTTCATTGGGATTCGTAATTGGTTGGATTTTAATATATTTGGATGTTTATTGAATTAATTTGGATGAGATTGGTATAAACTGGTTACTGAAAAAATTAAAAATAAATAATATTTTTCATTATTTCCTTTGGCTATGCAATGTATGTAGGTAAAGAATAGATGAAGGTTTTGACTACGTGTATTGCGTCGGCAAAAGTTATGTTTATAATAAAAAAAAATAATATTCTTTACTTTTGCCTACGAACTTTTCATGGGCAAAAGTGTTTATTAAAATCAGAAAAAATTATATTTGACTTTTGGCTATGCAAATCTTCATAGCTAAAAATTGCAAACCTTTGTAGCCAAAGGTTGTACATTTGCCTACGTAAAATCTTCGTAGCAAAAGATTGTACATTTGCCTACGCAAAATCTTCGTAGTCAAAGGTTGTACATTTGCCTATGCAAAATCTTCGTAGCCAAAGGCTGTACATTTGCCTACGCAAAATCTTCGTAGCCAAAGGTTGTAGATTTGCCTACCCAAAGCATCATAACCAAAGGTTGTACTTTTACCGACGATAAGTTGGCGTAGGCCCCACAACCCTTTTGCTACGATTTGCCTATGCATGGCGTTACGTAGGCAAAGAGTTTTACCTATGCATCTAGTCCTTTACCTACAAATTTTCTGCATAGGCAAAGGTGCATTTTGTTGTAGTGCATATTGTTTCCTTCGAAGCCTCTGAGGCTTCCATGTATTCTGCATCTGTAGTGGATAATGCAATTGTAAACTGAAGCACCGATCTCCAACTTATCAGTCCACTAGCAAGTGTGTAGACATATCTATAGTGGATCTTCTCTTGTCTAGGTCTCTTGCAAAATCAGAATCTACATATCCAACTATAACCTCTGACCCCTGTTTTCTTTCAAACAGAATACCCAAGTCTTTGGTGCCCTTCAAGTATCTCAGAATCCACTTTAAAGCATTCCAATGCTCTTTTCCTGGATTCGCCATGTACTTACTCACTACACACACTGCTTAAGCTATATCTGGTCTTGTACAAACCATGGCATTCATCAAACATCCTACCGCATTTGCATATAGTATCCTGGACATTTTTTCAATTTCTCATCATCATTGGGTCATTGTTTGGCACTTAAACTAAAGTGACTTGTAAGTGGAGTAGACACAGGCTTAGCATTTAGCATGTTAAATTTTTCAAGCACCTTTGAGATGTACTTTTTCTGTGATAACCACAGCTTTCCAGCCTTCCTATCTCTCCTAATTTCCATGCCCAACACTTTTATGGCTGCCCCAAGGTCCTTCATGTCAAATTCTTTTCTTAAATGAGATTTGAGTTCATCAACTTTTGACATGTTGTTACATGCAATAAGCATATCATCCACATAAAGCAGCAAAATAATAATAGAATTATCATCTAAAATTTTGTAATAAACACAACAGTCATACTTACATCGATGGTAGCCGATCTACAACATGTAGGAGTCAAAACGCTTATACCATTGTCTTGGAGATTGTTTCAGCCCGTACAGTGATCTTTTCAACTTACACACATGGTGTTCTTTTCTGACTTCCTTGAATCCTTCAGGTTGCTCCATGTAAATTGTTTCCTCCAAGTCACCGTGAAGGAATGCTGTCTTTACATCTAATTGTTCGAGCTCCATGTCGAACTGTGCTACCAATGCCAACAACACCCTGATAGAAGTGTGTTTCACAACTGGGGAAAAGATCTCATCATAATCAACCCCTTCCTTTTGTGAGAATCCCTTTGCTACTAAACGTGCCTTGAACCTTGGTTCTACATTTTCTTGCGAAGCTTCTTTTCTCCTAAACACCCATTTGCAGCCAATTGTTGTGCTGTCTTTGGGTTTAGGAACTAACTCCCAGACTGAGTTTTTTTGGAGAGATTCCATCTCATCCATCATAGCACCCATCCAACCTTGTTTTTCACTGCTTTCCATAGCTTCTTGAAATGAGGTCGGATCACCACTGCTAGTAATAAAAGCAAAGTGTACTTCATCCTCATCCCATCCATACCGTTGAGGTGGCTTGATGGTTCTTTTTGCGCTTCTTTGTGCTATACTTGAGGGTTCCTGCTGAACCTCACATTGTTCCTCACCTCTAGGTGTACCAACCTCTGATGAACTTTGACCTTGTTCCTTGGTTGTATTATTTGCAAGAGGAATTACTTCGGTGGCCACTTTGTCAACACTGTGCCCTTTAACTTCATTGTTATGTTCTCTATTCAACATAGAAGCTTCATCAGACACAACATTTCTGCTGCAGATCTTTTTCCTGTTTTCTAGATCCCATAGTTTATACCCCTTTACACCTTTCTCAAATCCGAGGAATATGCATTTGAGTGACTTGGAGTCTAACTTGGATCTCTCATAACTAGGGATGTGTACATAAGCTGGACAACCGAATACCTTCAATGAAGAATAGTCCACCACTTTACCTGTCCACACTTCTTCTGTAACTTTACAGTCAAGGGGTTTTGATGGTGACCGATTAACCACATAGCATGCATGGTTAACTGCTTCTTTTCAAAAACTTTCAGGCAGCCCTGCATGAAGTCTCATACTCCTTGCTCTTTCTAGAAGTGTTCTGTTTATCCTTTCTACAACTCCGTTTTGCTGAGGATTTTTTGGAACAGTGAAGTGCCTTATGATGCCTTCATCCTTGCAAAACTGTAGAAACCTGCCATTTCTGTATTCACTCCCATTATCTGATCTCAGATATTTGATTTTTCTACCTGTTTGATTTTCTACTTCTACCTTCCACTCTTTGAACTTGGTGAAGATTTTAGATTTTTCTTTCATAAAGTAGACCCAAACCTTTCTTGAAAAATCATCAATGAATGTCACAAAGTAGTATATTCCACCTTTTGACATAACCAGGGCTGGTCCCCACACATCGGAGTGAATATAATCCAGAATACCACTGCTTCTACAACTGTTGCCTGTAGTTTTAAATGACACCCTTTTCTGTTTGCCAAAAACACAGTATTTACAAAAGTTTAGCTTGCATGTTTTCACACATTTCAACAACTATCTTTTGTGTAGTTCTAACATGCCTCTTTCACTCATATGCCCTAAACGCATATGCCATAGCTGAGACTCATCATCACTGGTTTTATCATCTGTGGAGACTGCCACTCCACCTATAACTGTATTTCCCATAAGTTTGTACAGATAGTTTCCAACTCTGGTACCTTTCATTATTACCAAAACACCTTTGGACACTTTCAGCAAATCATCTTTTGCCATGAATGTGCACCCTTTGGATTCAAGCAAGCCTAAAGAGATTACGTTTTTCTTGAGTGCTGGCACATGCCTCACATCACCCAGGGTTCTCACAACTCCATCTGCCATTTTAATATTAATGGTGCCAATTCCAATAGTCTTACAGGGTGCATCATTGCCTATTAGAATACTACCACCATTACACTCCCCATAGGTCTCAAACCAATCACGATTAGGGCACATGTGATAAGAACAACCAGAATCTAAAATCCAAGCATCAGATAAATGGTTACCTTGCGAGACAGATAGGAGTTCCACTTTAGTTTTTGAAGCAACGCTGGCGAAGTCACTGTTTACAGCTTTATTCTTCCAATCTTTCGACGCCTTGTATTCCCTACAATCTTTCTTCCAGTGTCCTTTCCTTTTACAAAAGAAGCACTCTGAATTTCTTTTGTTTTGTGATTTTGATCTGGAGTTATTCCTCTTTGCTTTGTCCCTATCATTGGATCTGCCACATTCACTAGAACTTCCTTTTACTAGAAGTCTCTCTGCACGTAAACTAATTTTTGTGGCCTTTTTCCTTGCATCATTGGAGATGATGTCTTGCCTAACATCCTCGAATTTGAGTGTGTCCTTTCCATACAGCAAGGTAGTCACAAAATGATCATATGAGTCAGGAAGAGAATTCAACAACAGCAAGGACTTGTCTTCATCATTGAATTTCACATCGAGCCTCAACAAGTCATTAATCATTCTGTTGAAAATATTCATGTGCTCCAGCACATCACAACCTTCTTCCATTTTCAACTCATACAACCGTTTCTTGAGATGCAGCTTGTTTGTGAGATTCTTACCAGTGTAAAGACTCTCCAACGTCTCCCATAGACCCTTTGCAGTCTCCTCTTCCATGACATTGTGCATGACTTCGTTAGAAAAGTAGAATTGAATAGAGCTGACTGCCTTTTTATCTATGTCGGCTCAATCTTCATCTTTTATCTTTTCAGGCTTTTTTTTTTTGCCTAACAATGCCACCTTAATACCTTGTTAAATCAAGATATTTCTCATCTTCCGCTGCCATAAACCAAAGTTTATTCTTCCATCAAAATTTTCAATTTCAAATTTGATGCATCCTACAATAGAAGTCCCCGCTGTGGCCATGGTAAATCTGAAGATAACTAAAAAAACAACTCACCCAAATATGTGCTTGTCAAACTACCAATCTACTCCGTTCACATCGTAGATCTCGTCACCAAGAGTCCACTGGAAAAACCGAAGCTCAATTCTGAGTCCAGATGGCTCCAAAAATTGAGTTTGAATTTTGACCGTTGAATCTGGTCAAACTGGTCAACTGCTGAAGTAGTATGACGTCAGCACTGCTGACGGGTCGGGTTGCTGCAGACAGATTCAGGTCAGGTCGACCCAAACCGTAAACTGCCTGTTCTGTCGCACTGGGCTGCGGAGCCAGGTTAGGTTCACCTGACCCGAGCCTAACTTGGATCTGGCGGTGACTGGGCTAGGTTCTGTATGGGTCAGGTCCGCCTGACCTGACCTGTGACCTCATGCCCTGGACTGGACTGCTGAAATTGGATCAGTTCGACCTGACCTGGACCTTAGACCGACCCGGACCTGACTTGTACTCGTGCTGCTGAATTGGGCTGCACCACGGGTTGGGTCAAACCCAACCCGAAACCGGACCGTTGAGTCTGGGTCATCTTCTACCTGTGGCATCTATTCTGCAACCCGGTTGTAGACAAAAAACCGCAGACCCTGTCTACTGCAGCTAGGGCCTGGCGGGTTCGGCGACAACGGTGAGGCAATGGCGACGCAACGACGACGACCAGTGATTGATAACGGCAGCGACAGAGAGAACGACGGCCGGTCAGTTGCAGCCCCCCTTTTCCTTTTTTTTTTTTTCTTCTTGCGGTCTTCCCCGATCTTCTTCCTCGGAACCGGCAGCCAGAAAAAAAACCCTCTATCTTCTCCATTGAAGATCTGTAGCACAACCTTATTATGCTCAACAGACAGCCGACCTTCTTCTCTGTTTCCTGAAAAACAAAACCCAATTTCTTTCTTCTTCCAATTTCTGCTTTGTATTGAAACAAGGCCAAACCAACCCAGATCTGGAGTGTTCTCTTTCCGATTTCTACAGATCTAGCTCTGATACCACTTGTTAGATCTGGATCTATCCAAGCACACACCACAACGAGGAAAAACAACAAGCAATCACACACAAAGAAGACACGAGGATTTACGTGGTTCGGCAAGCTTACCTACATCCACGGGCACAAAGATTTCACTATTTAGAAATCTCTCTCTCACCCCCTTACAATGCTCACAATGTTCTCTTTCCCCTGGAGTTGCCCCTTGGGTTCCCCTCTGGTTGCTCTCTCCTAAGACAAAAGCATCTAAAGAGAGTATATATATGATGCTAACCCTAATCAACTGGGCCCTCCACTCAGGCCCAATAAGGACCTTTTGAGCCAAACCCAACACTATCCATTGTCACTATATGCAGGAGAAAATCTTATTTGCAAAGACACTTTATAGGTTGCTAAAAGAAAAATCAATTGTCTATGGGGAGTAAAGCTATGTTGCTGCAAGGGAGTGACCGGGGAGTGACCGAGTGAGACCTTGTATGCACAAAAGGGAGCATAAAAATCATTTGAAAATTTTTATTGTTGCCAGGAACTTCAGTGCATTCCTTGCAAAAAGAAAAAAGAGTAAAGATGCAAATGAAATTTCTCAATTCCTACTTCGAATATGCATTTCGGGATCAGTTGCTTTGGATTACATTTCAAATAATTCTCACGAGGGGCTTTAGACAACATATACCCACCACACAACATCTGGGTCCTCAAAAACTAATGCCCAAAAGATGCAAAACAAAATCAACCAAACTCTTATTTGGTTTTTACATTACAGATAATCAACCAAACTAATGCAACAGTGAAGTCCTCATAGTGGAGCTTGCCAAGCTCCTCAATCTCAATCCCTTTCTTCTTTGCAACACTCTTCACCTGGTGCAACAGAGCGTCTGGCTTCCCTCCTTAGAATGCGAGTCGGACAAGGGATCCCAAATCCTCCCCATTCCTTACTGAAGCTGAAAGGTCTGGTTCCTCTGCCCCTGTCACCATTCTCTGATGATTCTTCTCCTTGGTTTTGCATTCATGGTTTGGTTATATTAACATTTTCTGAAACATAACGAAAATAGAAATCAGTTAACCCTGGCAAAATATTGAAAAGGTTGTAGAATGAGGCATCTTGTTTTCTGTGTCAGATACAGTCAAGTCTTGATTTGTTCTTTCATCCAGTAATAATTTTAGTTGAAAGTCTTCATCATTATTATAGAAATCATATCTCCTTCAATTGTGTTCTGACTCATTCACTCTAGATTTAATGGATCATAATTTCTCAGAAACTTAAGTTGCAGTGAAATTGACCCGAGCTTGAACTCGAGTAAAAATGGATACAATGTCCAGCAATCAATGTTAATGAGCCCCTTATTAAATGGGCCTCTTCAATTTCTACCTTTATTCAAGTTGAATTGAGCCCATTAGCTCAAGCTCAAGCCAAACCCATTGCCAAGATGTACAGTGACTAATTTAGGCTCAAGGTTGACAACTTGTGATCGACCAACTAATCTGCATCAGCATAAAACCTACAAAGTGGAATTCCTAGAGGTGGTTTTTTGTGGGTGTCAAACGATCTAATGAGCTGTGTAGATGTAGTAGGCCAATAACCTGACATATTTGCAGTGCTCTATCTCCTCTCTCTCTGTCAGATTTGAACTTCACTAAGACCAGTTTTTAACTCAATAACAAATGTTTTGCCAGGACAAGGTACCAATTCCCAAGTGTCATTTTCTTACAAAGCTCATATCTGTTGTTCTCTATCAAATTTTTACTTAGTGTGGGGTTCTATGTTTCAACATTCAGACAAATGGCTAATGAAAGCATAACTTAACAAATATGAAAATGCTGGTCTAAATATATATATATATATATATATGAAAACGCTGATGATCAAATCACAAAATGTTAATGTGTTACAGTTGGAATGACAAATCATATAAGAAACCAGCACAGGGCCATTACCCGCAACATAAGACAGAATTTACTCTCAGTCATTTCAATGGTTTGATCTTATTCAACGGGTTGGAGCTAATGGATGGTCTGAAGGTGAGTGCAGTGGGAAGGATGGTTGGTTCCTATCTGCTTATATAGGGCAATGGGTTAGAGCTCCAGTAAGCAAGGTCATCAATTCCAATGCCAAACCGTCCTCATGATTCTAGAAAACTAAAGCTAGATTTCTTGTACATGTGTTTTTGTGTCTGTGAGTGTGTTTTTTTTTTTTTCACTGATTTTATTGTGTGTATATTGCAAGGAAGCTTGTGTACATGTCTTCTGTTCTTCCTGTGAATTCCGGATTGTTTTGTATACATGCAAAATGATGTCAATTTCGGTATTGCATTTGAGGTGAATGAATAAAAGTATAAATGCTTACTCGATGGGAAGTCTTTTCTTTTCCTAGAATGGTCTTTACTATAGTTTGTGATTGATCTGTGATAAGTAAGAAAGTTTTTTGACTAAAAATATTTCATGATGCTCAGAAGGATTGAAGTCATTTGGAGCAAATCCTTAGTTGATGCAAGCAAGCAATTTCTACTTTCTTGCCAGACAGCTTTTGCCTATCAGGAATCTTTGTATATTCTCATTACTTGGAAGCAATTTCTACTTTCTTGCCAGACAGCTTTTGCCTATCAGGAATCTTTGTATATTCTCATTACTTGGATAACTTTGATCCACATTACCTGAATTATTATACAATCAAGAAATCCAAGCTTTGATTCTCTGCAACTTGAGTTTCTGGGAAGTTATGAAACAAAAACCAAACATCAAGATTAAAATAAAAAAAAAAGCACCTCTGATTGCAGTTTTGCATGGGGTGGACTCTTGACTGCCATTGTCACTGAGCAGAGATACCAAGAAAATGGGAAAGGAATATTAGAAGACAGAGACAAAAGAGAACATAAGAAACCCCTAACAAAGAAACCAGAAAAAGAGAGTGAAAAATAATGAAAGCAGGAGTCCGGATGTGATCAGAGGTTTTTTTTTAACCCCTAGTGGTACCAATTTTCCTTGCAACCTGTGGAAGTAAACCCGTTCATAATGGTGGAGAAGCTTAATGTAGTACTTTTCCAGGACAAATGAAACACTAGTTGCAGTTGGTGGGAACTTAAAAGCTGCAATCACATCCCTCCTTTTCTTCTCCCCAATAACCTATCCATGATCACCCCAAATGCCAAAATCATCAAACAAACAAAGCCCATGTCACCCTTTTTCAATCTCCCATCTCCAAAGGCAAAGAGGGTGTAAGAGGATAAAATACGACTCACCTCGGGCCGAGCTATGCACCCATGAGCCTAGGATAGCCCCCGTAGTAGAGCAAAATGAGAATCTCCTCAGAAAGGATTAAGTAGCCGAGCAAACCAGGAAACCTACAACATCATTGTGCTAGTGTGGAGGATTATTGCCTTTGAACAAGTCAAGAAACGTGGGACAGCTGGCATTCCCACTCTAGGCACATGACGTCTCAGAAGAGACAACATGCCCAAGATCCTGAGAACACGATCAAGCCCCCTAAAGTGAAGAATTACGTGCCGTTAAGTCTCCCAAGAAGGAGTGATACATGAGGAGTGGATCTTATATTCAAGGAGATTGATCTACTTAGTGACGGCAATAAAAGGAGAGAGCGAGGTACAAACAAAAAGGTAGGAGCAACCTCATTAAATCTAGTCGGATTCCATATTCTAAGGATTATCCACTAATTTAACCATCGGAGGGCCTATGGTCAGACCCACCTAACCATTTTTCCTCTAACGGTTTCTTTTTTTTTTTTTTTTTTTTTTTTTTTTTTTTTTTTTGCACTTGGTTTAGGGTTGCTCGAAGTGTTGCCCCCTAACAACCGACCAGCTCACTCACACAGATTGGAAGCTAGCAACACATTTCTGTTTACAATTCGATTAGGTCTGACTAGGCCCGACCTGGTGTAAGAAATTTGACCTTACAGGAGGGGGCATAGTATCTTCGGGAGGAATTTTCTATGCAAACTACCTGTATAGTGGGGAGAAAATATATCATCTTAAAGAAAGTATTTATCATCTTAAGAAAGCATTTTAATTTTACTTGCACCTTGTCTGGTCTTTTGTTTTTTAGTGCTTTCTTACTTTTTCTTCACTTCGGTCTTATTATATAATTTATTTGATGGTCCATTTATTTCTTCAATTGCATATTCTTTGCAAATGCTTTCCAACATCAACTCCTACTGGGGTCTTCAGCAAATAAAAAACTCCTTCTGAGAGAAAATTGGAGAAGCCCTGTGCATTTTAGCTCTCATCAAAGGTTAATTCACTTGATTTCAATTGCATATCCATAAATAAAATAAAAGGAAAGAAATACTGTGGGTTTAGAACTTGAGATGGCATTTTTTGGACAGACATTTTTTGGCAATTTTTAAGATGAATAAGGATACATTGTGATTCTTATGTGCAAGGCCTGTTTAAGTTCAGATTTCTCTGGAGTTAATATCAAGCTACTCCGTTATCAACCAATTAACCTGACTAAAATAGCTATCCCTGGTAAAAAAAAATAATGAGCAAGCCACGTACACTTGAATACGTAATTAATATTTTCAGAGAAACCTACTCATTCCAGACCCCATTACAGTAAACAATTTAATGTCCATCTCTTGGGAATCCCTGTAGGCACTGGTTTAGAAGTGAAGATAAAAGTGATTCTCCATTTTGGGTCTCAAGTCTGAACAGAGAATCTAACATTTTGGGTCCCAAGTCTGAACAGAGAAATGAAGATAAAAGTGATCACACAACCAGTGCAATAAACAGACGCAACCACCAGCGCATGCTAGCCACTCCTTCCTCTTACCATGCGCTATCAGTGAATACAAAAAATCAAAGTAGAAAAACGCACCTCAAAATCAGGACTTCAGTTAGCAAATCCCATCAAAGGTTGATAAGCAGTTTTGTGTTGCTAGCTATGAGATAAATCCTTCTTAGTTTATACCAAAAGTATTTTTTTTATTCCCTTTACCAAAATACCATTTTGATTGTGTTTTATTCTCTTTATGTCTGATCAGTGAATGTTTATCTGCATATTAGATTAAATAATATTCTAATTTCTATGATGGCTGTAACTACACTGACTTAGTGCAGATTTTGGTTTTGAGGTTTGCAGTGGTTCTAGTTCACTGGGTTTCAGTGCAAGTTTATGACAAAGTAGAAAAAAAAAAAAAAAGAATCAAACATGCTAACAAACTTACCAAAGATTAAATTGATTGCCGTTGCCAAAAACCCACTCACTGCCCTGTTTAATGAATAAGCCAATCGTCTAATTTTTTACCAGATGCAAGAACCATAAACTATTTTAGACCACAGAGTGGTAGTAGAGGAGGCTTCCCAACAGAGCTTGAGAAATGAGAAGGCAAGCTTTGTTACTTCGGAAATCATCATGATCCGGAGACCTCCTTTGGATTTTGGCAAACAAACTAGGTTCCAATTGACATAGTTAATGTTACCTAAATGGGCGCTACCCGACCAGAGAAAAGTTTCTCTTGGCTTGACAAACAGAAGGCATCCACCATATGGCAAACAGAAGGCACCCACCACAGGTTTGATAAAAGGCGAATTTGAGCCATTGGGCCTTGGTCAAGAATCTCATTCTTCTTTGTCTTATTAATTATGACTTGCTTTTTTGTAAGGGGATACAAGAGGGCCTACAAAATCATTTAATCTAAAAGGCATACGATTTGAGGGAAGAGGATTTCATATCAGCCTTCAGCAGGTAGGCCAATCCAGGGGATACTGGACGTCATCGTAACCTATGACCAGAATAGAGGAAAGTGGGTCTGGTATGGGTCTAGTCCATTGTGCACTCAATTTGCGATCCGGAATATTAATAGTATATCGGTGCAGGTTAGGAGTTTGAACTGAAGGTCCCCTAACCCAAGCCTAGACCCAAATTAATAGAGGACTTGGTTCAACGCCCAAATCAGGGTCCAATTTAATAAACTTATGCGGTATTGCCAGGCTTTCACCATGCTAGGGACTTGCTGCTGGGCCAACCAGCCTTCGCTGCAAAACGTTAACAAAGGCTGTAGCCCAAATTTGTCACCGGAACAGAATACGATGCAGAGAAAAATTTTAATTTAATTAACTTTGAACACAGTTGATGCTTGCATGATAAGATAATATTTATTTTTTACGAAGATTGCACCTTTTTCAGATGCTAAAGAGATGACTGATTCCATCGACGGGCAAATAGATTCGGCCATCAATAGTATTATCTTGGACATTAAAAGTTAATGTAGTTATTTTGCTTATGCTGGTTTCTTTTTTATTTCTAGATCTTCAAAAGAGGTTGCTCATTGCTCTGGCCAATTATTGCTCTAGGACTAATAATAGTTTTTGTTTAGATGATGATATTCACGAATCCGAAGTAGGTTAGGCCTTGGTTGCCCTTCTCTAATTGTTGTTTTCACTTTGCTTTGTTTCAATGAATTTTCTTTAAAAAAAAAACCCTAACCAATGCCCATTGCAAATTTCTCTTGAATGGCTTAGGGTTTGTTCAATCAATCTTTGGATGTGATTGGGAAGAGACTTGAACTTATGTACTTGAGCATGCTACAAATGTCCCAAACATGAATACTATATGAGGATATGGGGATAGCAATGATGTTTATGTTTTGGTGAGTTATACAGAAGAAACCCCACCTTTGGATGTTAGCATATGACTTCTTCATCATCCCTTTCATTTTCTATATATATATATTTTTAATTTCTACTTCTTGTCCTTCTCTTCTCTTTCTTGAAGTCATCGCTGACTCACATGCACCGGAGGGGTTGGGCAGATAGTTCTTTGTGGGTTATGTTTCCTTGTTAGGATAGGTTTCCTATTTGGTTTGGTTTAAGATTTTCTTTTATGTTGTACATCAATTTGGAGTCCTCATTCGATGCTATGGCTGTGGATGCATGTGCAGAGTGAGTGGACCAATCACGATGAGCCGTGTCATTCAACTCACATGATTTTGACATCATAAAAAGTTTGAGCCCGGTGCTCTTTCGGCCTTAATTGAAGCAAAGATAAATGAGCTTTTCAAAAGTTCATATTTTGACTGATGCTGTTGAAGCAGCGGGTGCGACATAATTGTCAATTTCATTTTGATTTGGCTCTAAGATGGATTAATTCAATATTTTAGAATTTCTGCGAAACTTTTCGAAATAATTAAAATTAAATACATAAATATATGTAAAAAAATAGAAGACTAAAAATAATATGTAAATTGAGCATTTTTCTTGATATGGATATTGAGAAAAAAATTAAAAGAAATAGTGGACATTTTGCTGCAAACCAAAATGAACCAAAATAGATGGAAATTGACAACTGAAATTGGTTGGAATGGACCGACATGGACCGAAATCCAATCTGACAACTAAAATTGGTCGGAATGGACCGACGTGGACCAAAATCCAATTCGAAATTTTCATATCATCCCATTCCGTTTTGGCCGAAGGATTGGAATGAAAAACTCTGACCATTTTAGCTGAAACGAAACGAAATAGACTACTGAGATGTATAAACCATGCATGAACTTGATTCTGATGTGAGATAGTGGGATCGAACCATTGCAAGTGAAGTGTGAGGCAAAATTTTAATATAGTACTCGTGCTTTTAATATAATTTTTTAATAAAGTTGCCTAACTAATCATATTTTCAGAACAATAGCCTTAGGCTCAGAGCAAGCATGGTGAAACCTAGTTTTCAATGTTTTTGGACATCAGGATCAAGCCTAAATCTATAAAGAAAACATGTATCCCTTTTAGAAGCCATCAGAACTATGCATCTTTGCAACCCACTTGTTCCCCTTCGAAGCAACCCACTATAGAATCTACATTTAGCTCCCTTTTCCAGTCAAGGTTATCCATTCAATTTCTTGTTTTACGCCTATTTCAATTATATATATATAGAGAGAGAAGAATTTTAAAAAAGTCCCATTTTTCCTCCCCTACATTTTTAGGGTGTGGAGCCAACCTTGAACCAATCCAATCATTTCACACATGTTACCTCCCATGAATTGGTATGAAGCCCAAACTAGAAATTTATTCAACTTTTACTCACCGTTGGATTAAAATTACAATTGAATGATGCCTTTAAAACCATTAAACTCAGTGGCCAAGGATCAAGGGGTTTTCAAATATTTTCACATAAGTAGATCTCGTCTATATTATCCCATCCAACGACATTCCATTATTGTCATATACAAGTGTGGTACCCATTCAAATAGATTGTACACTGTTAAATTTTATGGTGCCTGTATGGAGATGATAGGTTTTAGTGGTTGGCCTGATTTTCTGCAGAGATGAAGGGTGTAGGGAACTGTATGGAGATGATAGGTTTTAGGGGTGGGCCTGATTTTTTGCAGAGATGAAGGGTGTAGGGAAATTTTTCGATCTCCCAGGTCCTAGTTTTAAGAGGGACCCCATGTGGGCCCCATGTTGAGATTCACACACTAATTGTGCAACCAATAAGAGACTAGGTGGAGTTATGCTTGCACTAATTTTTAGGAACAAAATCTATGGTAATTAAATCCCTATGTTCTCTCTCAACAAATCAATTAACCTCTATCTTTTTTCTTTTTGCAAATACACGGTATTTGTAGGTTACACTTCCCAAAATTTTCTCCATTTAAAGGGGGGCCTCTTATTTTTTGATATGATCTAAATGGAGTCAGTAGTAGAGAAATCAAATTCAGTGGGGCCCTCTTAATATTAAAAGATGACTAAGAAATGAATTGCACATGGCATCTCAACTAACAAATTTATCCCTCTCTCTCTCTCTCCACTAGACCGGTACCTCAAGATATAAATGTCCCTCTCTCTCCATCTGAACTAATAGATGAAAGATTTAAGCACACAAATCTTTTGCCTCTCTTTCCATCTTAACTATCAGATGCAAGATTTAAATACACACATCTCATTGTAAATGATAATCAATATTAGCATTAAAGTAGAATAACAGTCTTTCAGTCTTCTTTCTCTCATTGGACCTTAGACAAAGGCAGAAATATCCCCCTTTTGAAAGGGGCAATTTTTAGAATTTCCTATATATATATATATAATGGGATAAGGTTTGGTGTTGTTTCCATATGTATGAAATTATGTTTAAAACAAGAGCGTGTAGGTGTTCAATTGGTTAGCAACCATATTTTTCAATTGGCTGCCCATGACTCAAACCCGCCTCTTTCCACTTGTGCAGGCTCATTTTTCACTTGAATGGGCTATCTTCCTGCATCCCGCTTTTGTGGGCTCTCAGGGTCCTAGTAATCGTCGTTGGGTTGCAAAAAAGAAAAAAGAAAAAGTCATACTTAATAGACATGACCGAGTTTGTGTAAAATTATGATTAATCATTATATCTATTATAGCATTACTATACATAAACCAATGTGCTCCTGGCCTTCTAGGCCTCACTTTTTTTTCCTTTTTTTTCTTACTACTTATAATCTGTTTGAAATTATGATTAATTATTAATCATTTAGGTTGTTTTAAAGAGATATTCCCAGTTTTTACTGTGATGGGAGTTCTTCCCACTCTAGGATTGAACTCATTTTAATTAACATGAAGATGAGTTCAAACTTAGTGGGATCAAGTCAATTCAAAGTAAAAAGATTTAAGATACCTCTATAGTGGGAACACGGCACACATGTTCCCAACTATAGTCTGTACAGAAAGGGGAAAAAAAACTCGAATTCGATTGTGACTGGACCTTCAAAGGTGATACATGTGGGCATATGTAGAAACAGATCATGGCCCCTTAATAACAAGAAACTTTTTAGGTGTACCTATATCTATATATATACATGGAGCAGGTTAGAGTTAGCGGCAAGGGGTTCCTTGTTATCATCCTTGTGTGAGTGAAGTGTTCTCTTTTTCTGGTTAGGGGTGTCTCTTTTCATCCTCTTTTTCATTTGAAGAAGTCAGATCCACGTATACATATATATATATATATATATGGTTTTCTTATGTTTTGCTGTTTTTAGATGGTGTTATGATATGTGGTGTAGATATGAATTTTTTTTCTTTATTCATGGATTTATGCCATTGATTTTTCTTCTTAACTATATATTCAGCAGAAAATAGGTGTTTGGAAAATGAGTAAGAAAGGATGATTTTTCACCTTCATGAGATTTGTCAGATTTTGGAGAAGTGGCTTGGAAGAAAAATCATTTTGTTAAACTCTGATTTTTTTCCCTCTTTTAATATTTATATCATGGGAAGGGGGTTTAATTCATTAAAAATAGGGGAATGGGTGTGGACTATAATGCATAATCTCTATCATAAATAATTTTATTTTTTTCCCCGAGATTTTGCCTTCTCATCATTGGATTAGATTTGAGTGGCTCATTTTGCCTATTTAGCTTTCTGATCTGACATTGCCTTTGCCTCTGTTTGTTTTCCATGTAAGGATACTAGTGCAATACAGAACCAGTGAAAGCTCATGAGCTTCTCTCCTATCTCTCTTATCTTTATGATGTTTCTTCGTATCACTTTTTTTTTTATACTTATCATGAATCAAATTATCTATAAACATGATCGTTTGCGACTAATATGTTTGTTTTTCTTTATTGTGACAAAAATATTTACAAGTGGATTTTACCAAAAAAATCATCTAAGGGGACCACAAAAAAAAATAAAAAATAAAAAATAAAACTCAACCTAAGTATGGGTGCACTGGAGTAGCCACCAATGTTGGTTTTTTTTTTATTACATCTAAAGGTGAGCGTTGAAATATTTGACCCTCGTTAAAATGGACTAGGGTTGAATTCTGGGAATAATGGGAGAGTTGGGTTTTGGCTTGAAGCCTCAAACTGGGAATGACGGCAAGGATTCCAGCGTTCTATAGCTGGATTGTGAGTGGTTAGGTCTCAACCGATGAGATTGATCTCAGTTTCATCAAATGGAAGAAGATGAACTCCCACGTTCTTGTTTCAGTATGGTGCTCTCCATCGGAGAGGGGGCTTTGTTTTGGCTTGAAGTTCTTGCTGGAGCAGAGGATCGTGCCTGAGAAGGGGAGCTCGGTATTACAATCGCCATTGCCAGATTTCTTGTAGCAGATCCCTGCGCTGCAACTAGCCTTCATCAGAGAAGCAATGCCATCAAATTTCTTTAGCTAATTATTGCTACCAAAACCTAAGAATGTTAGTAGGGGTAGTGTAAATACCTTTTAATATTTCTTATTGGATGGAGCTTACTCTTCAATAACAGCAGGCTCTCCTGCACCTTGCTAGTATATGTTCACCGTCACCAGGGAGGACCATCGCCTTCGCCATCTTGCGGTGCCCCGCTGCCGTCGCTCGCCGTGCGCCTCTCTCGCGACTTTTTTGTCTCGCCAGAAGCAACCACTGTTGCCTCGTTGTCCTCGAGGAAGAATGTAGAGAACAGAGCTCTCATTTTAGGCGATCTAGGCTTGCTAGATCCCGACCAGATCTCCACTCTCGGTCACCGCCGTTTCTAGTGTTTCGCCTCGACGTGCAGAGTGTTGGCCATGTGGGTCCGACCATGTTTGGGTTCTATATCTGGGGTGGTTTCCTAATGTATTAGGAATTTCCTATTTTGTTAAATAGTAGTTTTCTAATGGGTTAGGACTTTCCTTTTTCTTGAGATAGAGTTATTGGGGGATAAAGATGTACTGGTTATAAATATGAGATGTAATCTGTAACCCTAGGCAGTCAGTAAAAGAGGCTGAGATTTCAAGGCTGTGGTTTCACAGATTGGAGGAGAATCCAGTGGAAATTGGTTTCCCGTGGACGTAGGCATCTTTGCCGAACCACGTAAATCTTCTTGTCTTCTTGTATGGTGATTGGTTGATCTTGATTGCCTTTGCACACACGCACACAACAAGTGGTATCAGAGCGATTGATTGTGCGTGGAAGATCAACGGGAAGAGGAGAGATCAAGGTTGATCTCTGCTGGGCCACACGTCAATCGGGCATCTCTGTTTGCAGACAGAGAAACCGGAATCGGGAAGAAGAAGACAATGAGTAGGATTCTCTGCTAGGCTGGACATCTTCGTCGGAGAAGAAGTCGTTGGCAGCCGGATCTGAGGAAGAGAACAGGCGCAGAATATCGTCGCTGCGGAGAAAAAAAAAAATTCGATCACGCACCGGTTGCCAGCCGCCGGACGTCGCTGCCGCCGCCTCTGTCGCCGTCGCCGTCCGCAGCCGGTCCAGCGCCGCCGTCGCCAGACCAGGAAGCCGCAGCCGCAGCAGCACCAGCCGCTGCATCTCTGCGCCGCCTGCAACTGGGTTACAGACCCAGGCGCAGAGAAGGAGACGACCTTGTCAGCTGGGTGTTGGGTCGGGTCGGGTCAGTTCCAACTGACCCGCGTTAACGTATAAGCCCAGCGCCCTTTCTCGGGTTGGGTTCAGTTACGGGTTGGGTCCGAACCAACCCGCGGTTCAAGCCCAGTTCAGTCAACAGTGCAGTTCGGGTCGGGTCGGGTCGACCTGAACCCGTAAGCAGACGGTCCAGCCCGTCAGCACCGCGCAGACGTCAGCAGCGTGACGTCATCGGGCTGACGTCAGCCCACGTCATCGGACAGACAGTCAACGGCCAGAGTTGACCAAATTGACGGTAGAAATTTGTTTCTGCGATATCTTGATCATCCGAAGTCCGATCGGAGATCCGTTTGCTCCTACGGACTCGTTTCGAGCAGATCTACGTGTTAGTGGAAGAAGATTGGCTGTTTGACGGTCAACAAGGAGTTTGACCAAATCAGAAGCGCAGAAAACTGTTTTTGTGATAACGGAGCCATTCGAGGTCGGATTTCAGATCCGTTTCTTCCAGCGTGCTCGTGTTGACGAGATCTACAGCTTGGTGCAGGAGTTGAGGTCAGTGTTAGTTATTTGTTTTTCCTGTTACTTAATTTGATTAAGATGGAGAACAATACTATCAACACTACCATGGTTAAGCTCAACAATTCCAATTGGTTGATCTGGAAACCAAAGATGGAGGATATTCTCTATTGTAAAGACCTCCATGATCCCGTTAAGGGGGATAGTGCCCGACCGAAAGATATGCAAGATGCTGATTGGAACAAATTGCATAGAAAAGTGATTGGTCACATCAGACAGTGGGTTGATAACAGTATATTTCACCACGTGTCTAATGAAACCAATGCGAATACGTACCCTTTGAAAAAAGCTAGAAGCAATGTATGATAAAAAGACCTCAGTGAACAAAACCTTCTTGATCAGAAAGCTTGTGAATATGAAATTCAAGGATGGTGGTCAGATCGAAGATCACATCAATGAGTTCCAAAGTGTGGTAAATCAGTTAGCCACTATGAAGATGATCCTTGATGATGAGATGCAAGCTTTATTGCTTCTGAGTTCTTTGCCAGATACATGGGAGACATTGGTTGTTTCCTTGAGCAATTCTACTCCAGATGGTGTGTTATCTATGAGTCAGGTTACCAGTAGCCTACAGAATGAAGAAACAAGACGGAAATCTGCAGGGACAGATAATGCACAGGCCTTTGTTACTGAGAACAGGGGGAAGACTAAGAGTAGAGGACCAAAGGGGGGTCGTGGCAAGTCTAGAGGTGACTCACAGTCTAAGTCTAGCAGTGAATCACAGAGCAAGAAAAAGTCTGTAAAGTGCTTTTTCTGTGGCAAGATGGGCCACATCAGGAAAAATTGTTTTGCCATGAAGGAACAGAAAGGATCCAATAATGAGAAGAAGAATAACAATGATAACACTACAGCTACTTTGGAACAGGAAGTAGTGGTGCTCGCCGGCGATGATGATAAGTGTTTGAGTGTTGCAGATAGTCAGGTTGAGTGGGTTGTTGACACAGCAGCATCCTACCATGCTACTCCCTGCAGGGAGATATTCACGACGTACAAAGCAGGTGACTTTGGTACTGTGAAGATGGGCAACACGAGTCATTCAGATATTGTTGGTATCGGTGATGTCTGCATTAAAACCGATATTGGTTGCACAATGACGTTGAAAGATGTGCGACATGTTCCTGATCTGCGGTTGAATCTGATTTCCGGGACTGCATTGGACCGTGCATGTTATGAGAATTACTTCGGAAATGGCAGATGGAAGCTCACTAAAGGGTCTCTTATTATTGCGAGAGGTACAGCAGGTACTACTCTTTATAAAACACAAGTAAAGCTGTGCAAAGATGCGTTGAATGCAGTTCAAGACAATTCCTCTCTGAATCTGTGGCATAAGAGGCTTGGTCATATGAGTGAGAAAGGCCTGCAGATGTTGGCAAAGAAGGATTTAATTCCTTGCTCCAAAGGTATATCCCTTGACCCTTGTGATTATTGTTTATATGGTAAACAGCATAGGGTTGCTTTCTCTTCGACATCAACATTGAAATCCAATGTGTTGGATTTGGTATATTCTGATGTTTGTGGTCCCATAGAGGTAGAATCATTGGGTGGCAATAAGTACTTTGTCACGTTCATCGATGATGCATCCAGGAAAGTCTGGGTTTATCCGTTGAAATCAAAGGATCAAGTGTTCCAGATGTTTCAACAGTTTCATGTCAAGGTTGAAAGAGAAACAGGTAAACTCTTGAAGTGTCTCCGTTCAGATAATGGGGGTGAGTACACATCCAACCAGTTCAAAAGCTATTGCTTGAAGCATGTCATTCGACATGAAAAGACAGTTCCTGGTACTCCACAGCACAATGGTGTGGCAGAGAGAATGAACCGCACTATTCTTGAGAAGATAAGATGCATGATAAAATTAGCACGGTTGCCTAAGTCATTCTGGGGTGAAGCCGTTCTGACTGCCGTTTATCCGATTAACAGATCCTTCTCAGTTCCTTTGAATTATGATCTTCCAGAGAGAAGATAGACAGGTAAAAATGTTTCCTATTCACATTTGAAGGTGTTTGGGTGTAAAGCGTTTGTACATGTACCAAAGGCGCAGCGTTCCAAGTTGGACGATAAGGCAGTGAGTTGCATCTTTCTTGGCTATGGTGGAGATGAGTTTGGCTACAGATTATAGGATCCAGAGAAGAGGAAACTTATCAGGAGTAGGGATGTGATTTTCCATGAAGATCAGTTCTTTGGAGATGTTGAGAAGATTGATAAGTCTTCTGAGAAAGTTGATGGAGTGGTTGATCTCACATCGACTCCTTCTCCGGTGCAAACTAAAGGTGGAGAAGGTGGACAATACGATCCGGATCGCGATGAGGCACAGGGGTTGCCAGATGATAAGGGTGTTGAGCAGGGGGAGCAGCGTCTCCTCAGATTGAAACCACGGAACCTCAAGTTAGGAGGTCTACACGGGAGCGTCAACCATCAACTAGGTATCCTGCATCCGAATATGTGTTGCTTACTGATGAGGGAGAGCCAGCTAGCTTCCGAGAAGCAATGACTCATGCTGATAAAGATGAGTGGATGAAGGCTATGCAGGATGAGATGAGTTCTTTGAAGAAGAACAAGACTTATGAGTTGGTGCAACTTCCTAAAGATAGGAATGTTCTGAAAAACAAATGGGTGTTCAAGCTGAAAAAGGATGAGAATGGGAAACTGGTGAAGCACAAAGCACGGTTAGTGGTAAAAGGCTTCGCACAGACGAAGGGTATCGACTTCAGTGATGTTTTCTCTCCTGTTGTGAAAATGACTTCTATCAGAATCGTTTTTGGTCTAGTCGCCAGCATGGACCTTGAGCTTGAACAGATGGACGTGAAGACCGCGTTTCTTCACGGTGACTTGAAAGAAGAGATCTACATGACTCAGTCAGAGGGGTTTGAGGTAGAAGGAAAAGAACAGATGATTTGCAAGTTGAAGAAGAGTCTCTACGGGCTGAAGCAAGCACCGAGACAGTGGTACAAGAAGTTTGATTCATTCATGTTGAGTCATGGGTACCGGAGGACAGCTGCAGATCATTGTGTCTATGTTCGTCGATTTATCGATGGTCGGTTCATCATCCTTCTTTTATATGTAGATGATATGCTGATAGTTGGACAGGATAGCAAGTTGATTGGCAAGTTAAAAGAGGAGATGTCAAAGTTGTTTGACATGAAAGACTTGGGTCCCGCACGAACGATATTGGGCATGCAAATACGTCGTGATAGGAGTTCCAAGCAGCTGTGGTTGTCACAGGAGAAATATGTTGAACGAGTTCTCGAACGGTTCAATACGAAGAATGCTAAGCCAGTTAGCATACCTCTAGCCAGTCACTTCAAACTAAGCAAGCGCTTGTGTCCTACTACAGATGATGAAAAGGAACGAATGGCATGTGTTCCTTACTCCTCTGCTGTAGGGAGTCTCATGTATGCCATGGTTTGTACACGGCCAGACATTGCTCATGCTGTGAGTTTGGTGAGTAGATTTCTCGCAAACCCTGGAAAAGAGCATTGGGAAGCAGTGAAGTGGATCTTTAGGTATTTGAGAGGTACTTCCAAGGTGTGCTTATGTTTCGGAGGCTCAAAACCAGTCATGGAAGGTTATACTGATGCTGATTTTGCAGGCGATCTTGATCGTCGGTTGTCGACTTCTGGTTATTTGTTTACTTTTGTAGGGGGAGCTATTTCCTAACAATCAAAGTTACAGAAGTGTACAACACAGTCTACAACTGAAGGGGAATATATAGCTGCTAATGAAGCAGGGAGAGAGATGCTTTGGTTGAAGAGATTCCTTCAAGAACTAGGTTTGAAGCAAGAAGAATATGTAGTTTACTGTGATAGTCAGAGTGCTATGGATTTCAGTGAGAATGCTACATATCATGGTCGCATGAAGCACGTTGATATCAAGTACCATTGGATTCGTGAAGTGATCAAGAAGAACTTCATGAAGCTAAAAAAGATTCATTCAGACAAGAATCCCTCGGACATGATGACCAAGGTTGTGTCTAAGGGAAAGCTAGAGTTGTGTTCAGAGTTGGCCGGACTGAACTCCCATTAAGGGGTTCAGGGCATCTTCCCTATGGTCTGGAGGGGGAGATTGTTGGCCATGTGGGTCCAGACCATGTTTGGGTTCTATATCTGGGGTGGTTTCCTAATGTATTAGGAATTTCCTATTTTGTTAAATAGTAGTTTTCTAATAGGTTAGGACTTTCCTTTTTCTTGAGATAGAGTTCTTGGGGGATAAGGATGTACTGGTTATAAATATGAGATATAATCTGTAACCCTAGGCAGTCAGTAAAAGAGGTTGAGATTCCAAGGCTGTGGTTTCACAGATTGGAGGAGAATCCAGTGGAAATTGGTTTCCCGTGGACGTAGGCATCTTTGCCGAACCACGTAAATCTTCTTGTCTTCTTTTGTAGTGATTGGTTGATCTTGATTGCCTTTGCACACAAGCACACAACACAGAGAAGCCAAAATAAAATGGGACCGCCTGTTTAAACTCTTTTTGGAAAAACCAGCACCTTACTCAGGTCCCTATCCTCTACTCTTCTTCCTCACCTCAAATCGAAACATAAAATCACAGGCCTTGCTCTTCCGGTCGCGCTCCTCGGTGACCACAGAACCCAGAAGCCTCTTTCTTATCTTCTCAGAAGACTTTCAATAAGTGTTTCTCTCAAAAGACAACCAGTAAACAAAGGTGTTAACCTCTCTCTTCAATATAAACAAGTGAGTGAGTGATGAGAGAGAGTCCATCGTCACCTCTGCTTCTATGTGGCCTACTTCAAGTTTTCTCGGAGAACACCAAGTCCGGATCTCACTCGGCAACAGAATCTTAAAAACGAGAGGAAGATCCCGTCTCTGTACCGAGTTGCCGAGCAACAATAGCTCAAACTGAGCCCACACTGAGATCCAATCTGTTGAAACTCCATCGATCTCGCAGCAAAACCCCGCCTGGAAACCGCGCTCTCAAACCTGATTACGGAATTTGAGCAATGTCCACCTTGCTCAAAAATCCGAAGATCTCACTTGTTTGCTCTTGTCAACGAAAGCATGAGCAAAAAGGTTCGACAATCAGTAACAAGTCACAAAAAAGATGAGAACACAACATTTACCTAGTCCGGCAAAACCACCTACGTCCCAAGAACACCACCCCAATTCCTTTCTTTCCCTCCAAAATTCCACAACTATATATGGTTTAGATGGATTATTGGTTACATCAATTTATAAACGCAGCTTTTTTTGCCTCCAAAATCTCAATAAAATTATTAAAATAATTTTAAACCCACTTACATCTAGATTAACTAAAACTAACTAATCTGAGTAACACAAAATACAAGATGAAACCCAACATTTTATAGCATGTTCGTGAGATTAGTTGTTTTTCAGCTGATTTTAACATTTAGATTTAGAAACAAAATTTTTCCGCTATTTTGCTAGCTTTTTTCTTTTTTTTTTTTCAGTTTTGATTAAGGTCATAATAATTCGCACTATTCATATACTGATTTTTTTTTCATTTCATCCACAGCTAATTTTTTTATTGATTAATTAATTGATAGTGTTGCTTTCTAATTTTTTTATTGACTAATTAATTGATAGTGTTGCTTTCTGCTTATTTGGTTTACTCGTGGATGTATGGGTATAAAGAGTGGGCATTTTAAACCTGTATCTAATATGATTTTTATTTTGGATTTTGTTTATGAGGAATAACTTTGAATTGGATTATTTATTTCCATCTTTGACTTATATGGTAATTTTTAGTTTGATTAAATTGTATTTTTTATTCCTCTTGTGTTGATTGATTGATAGGCATATATATTTTTATGTGTGCTTATGTGTTGATTTGAGTAGCTTACCTGATGCATGGTGTTTATGGGTGGTGTCATCTATTTATGATTTTGCCATCGGCCCGACAATATTTATGAGGTGGAATTAGAAGGTTTTCATGTCTTAAAATTATGTGCTTTTATTTTTAAAGTCTATAAAATTCCAAGCCTTGAAATCTTTTGGTGATTAATGAGTTACACTTTGACCATCAATTCATGCATGTTTCAGGGGTAAAAGTGAAAGTTGGATAAGTCAAACAATCTCCCTGGCATGGTACTGCCAATGCTAATGAGAGGAGGAAGTATGAAAGTATGGTCCGTGTTGATTGTGGTGGCAGCATGGGTTTGGTGGTATGCGGAGGTTAATAGACCAGCTTCGCTGTGGCCATCAGTGGTAGTAGAAGAACAACAAACACTCGAATTTAATTACACTACGGTAAGGCTTTGCATCGACGATGCCACCGAAGAGAGCTACTCACTGTTCATAGCGGCTCTGCGAGGTCATTTGGCAAGCAGAGATATATAGGCCGCATGGAATACCAATGACGCGTGAGCCATCAACAGTACCCCCTTCCGAGCGGTTTGTTTTGGTGGAACTCTCAAATTCGGAATCGGACTCCCCCGTCACTCTGGTTATAGATGTCACCAATGCTTATGTGCTAGCTTATCGGACGGGAAATCGATCCTTCTTCTTCCATGAAGCTAATCCCGACCCTGCAATTTCTAATCTTTTCCCACGTACAAGCCGATATAATTTTACCTTCTCCAGGAACTATGGGGACCTTGAAGGAGTCGCACATAAGGATAGAGAAGGAATCAATCTAGGAATGATGCCACTTCAACATGCCATCCTGAATCTCCAGCGCAGCGAAACGGAGGGTGACCAAGGGCCCTTGGCTCATTCCCTTATAGTTGTCATCCAGATGGTTGCAGAGCCAGTGCGATTCCGACATATCGAGCATCAAGTGCGCCAAAGTATTCCTAGTTGGGAAGCGTTTCAGCCAGACGCTCTCATGCTCAGCCTTGAGAACAACTGGCGACGCCTCTCCAGTTTTGTGCAGGAATCCAGCCAAGCAACCTTTTCAAGAGCAGTTCAATTAGATACAGTCCAAAATGAATCGTTGGTTGTGGACAGCGTGGGTATGGCACTAAAGTTCATTGCCCTCATGTTGTTCCACTGCAGACAATCACACCGAGCATCGACTAATCTTGACTACTTTATTGATCATGCGGCAACAGGTGTAAATGGTGATAATATTTGTGTGGAACCGGAGCCCACTGTGCGCATCAGTGGTCGAAATGGACTGTGCGTTGATGTGATGGATGGGCAATACAACAATGGAAACCCAATACAATTGTGGCCATGTACAGAGAATTCGGATGCCGGTCTGTGGACCTTCAAAAAAGACGGGACAATTCGATCTAATGGTAAGTGCTTGACCACTTATTGGTATACCCCAGGAAACTATATCATGATCTACGATTGCCCTACTCCCATGACTGCTGCCACCATTTGGCAAGTATGGGACAATGGAACCATCATCAATCCTCAATCAGCACTGGTCTTGAGTGCAAACTGTGGGGACAGCGGCACCATACTCATGTTGGCTGTCAGCAGGATAAATGGAAGCAAACTGAATGGGAGAGAGAGTTACACAGAGATTGTACTAAAAAATTTCATTCGTTGGATTCTCATTTCACTGATACACAACTCATAAATACACATAGGTGACATAACAATAAAAGGACAAGTGTCCCATGACTCCTAAACTCTAGAACTAACAAGTACACGTTCACATGAACATTTGTGGACTTCTTCAGCAAGGATGACTTATTCAAAGCATGGTATTTGAATTAATATTTTAACACTCTCCCTTAATTCAAATGCCTTCAACACCAAGCATTCTTCGTAATTTGAAAAATCTTTCTCTAGAAAGAGCCTTTGTGAAAATATTAGCAACTTGTTCCTCCGTGCTACAGTGCTCCAGCTTGATCTCTTTCTTTCCCACAAGCTCGCGAATAAAATGGTGCCAAACTTCTATGTGCTTTGTTATTCCATGGAAAACTAGATTCTTTGTTAATTCAATTGTTGACTTGTTGTCATAAAATAAAATTGTTGCTTCCACTTGCTTTTCCTTTAGGTCGGATAGAATCCTCCTAACCCACACAATTTGACAAGCCGCACTTGTAGCTGCCATATATTCTGCTTCTGTAATGCCGCCGTTTGCTGCTTTTTTGAGGCCCATGATATTAATGCAGACCCAAGACTAAGCCCATAGCCTGTAGTGCTTTTCCTGTCATCTACACAACCAGCCCAATCACTGTCAGTATAAGAGACAAGTTTACAAGTATTTGATTTTTTATACTTGAGTCCGAGATCCAATGTTCCGCGAATATATCGTAGTATTCTCTTAGCTGCACCCATGTGAGCTTGACTTGGACTGTTCATAAACCGTGAAATCAAACTTACTGAAAACATTATATCTAGCCTTGTATATGTGAGATAAATCAAGCCGTCAACCATACTTCGAAATTCTTTTGCATCCGCCTTTTCATTTCCATCCTCTAAAATAAGTTTCTCATATGTATTCATGGGTGTTTTAGCAGGATTGCAATTTGACATATGAAATTTTTCCAACAGATCCCTTGTATATTTTTCTTAGTGGAGAAAAATACCATTTGAGTCTTGAACAACTTCCATCCCCAAAAAATAATGTGACAGACCTAGATCTATCATTTCAAATTGGGACATCATATTTTTCTTGAATTCTTCAACCAATTTTGGAGAGTTACCAGTAAATATCATATCATCAACATACAAACACACCATGAGAATTTCATCCTTACCTCCCACCTTCACATAAAGGGTCGGTTCACTTTCACTTTTTCGAAAATTATGGTCTAAAAAATATTTGTCAATCTTGCTATACCAAGCTCGTGGAGCTTGTTTGAGCCCATATAGTGCCTTTGTTAGCTTGTAAACTTTATTTTTAGACCCTTTAATCTCAAACCCAGGAGGCTGTTCAACATACATTTCCTCCTGCAACTCTCCATTTAAAAAGGCTGATTTTACATCAAATTGAAAGAGTTTCCATCCTTTTTGGGCAGCCACAGCTAGAATAGTCCTTATAGTGTCGATTCTAGCAACAGGAGAAAAAGTTTCAAAGAAATCAATACTTGGAACTTGTGCATACCCTTTGGCCACCAAACGGGCCTTATATTTTTGCAAAGAGCCATCTGCATTAAATTTGGATTTGTAAATCCATTTGAGCCCAATAGCCTCTTTACCTGGTGGTAAATCTACCAACTGCCATGTTTTATTTTTTTCAATGGCATTCATTTCAGTTTTCATTGCATCATGCCAATTTTTCTCCCTTACTGCATCTTCAAAACAAGTGGGTTCAGTGGCAAAGCATATAAAATCACATGATTGATAAATATCAACAAGACTTCTGACCTTTCTAGGAGGTGATGTGGATCTAGTCGGACTAAATGGAGTATCAGGTGATGGATCAAAAGATGCTGTCTCTTCTTCTTCAACAATTAGAGGGTAGTGATCAACCTCACTATCCCACCTCCATCCATCATTCTCATTAAAAATTACATCCCGACTAACGAATAAAATTTCATTTTCAGGATTATAAAGTCTATATCCTTTTGTTTCTTCACTATATCCGACAAAAATGCATTTAAGACTCTTATCATCTAACTTGTGCCTTTTTTCACGAGGGACATGTGCATAAGCTATAGAACCAAAGATCTTTAAGTGACTTACATTTGGCTTTCTCCCATACCATACTTCATATGGTGTTTTTCCATTGACCGCTTTTGTAGGAGAGCGATTAAGTAAATAAACCGCTGTAGATACTGCCTCAGCCCAGAAGCTTTTTGGAAGCCCTTTTTCTTTCAACATACATTTTGTAGTTTCAACAATGCTACGATTTTTTCGCTTTGCAACTCCATTTTGCTGTGGAGTGAAACTTGCAGTAAGTTCTCGTCGTATTCCTACATCTTTACATATCATAAGGAAATCCTTGGATATAAATTCACCCCCTCGATCAATTCTTACCGTTTTAAGCAAAAATCCACTTTGTTTTTCAACATAAGCTCGAAATTGTAGAAAGCATGAAAGAGCTTCGGATTTTTTCTTAAGAAAATACACCCAAATCATCCTTGTGTAGTCATCAATAAATAGTAAAAAATATTTGCTATCACCAAGTGAATTTGTGCGCATAGGGCCACAGATATCAGCATATACCAACATTAATGGTTGATTAGCCCTCCAAGATTTACCCACTAGAAAAGGGGTTCGATGATGTTTGCCAAAAATGCAAGCTTCACAAATTGTGTTACCATGATGTACAATAGGTAAGCCAACAACCATATTTTTTTTATACAGTGAATCCAAATCATGAAAATTTAGATGCCCATATCGCTTATGCCAAAGCCATAAATTATCATACTCCACAGACTTGAATGCATTGAGGGTAAGATCAGAAATTTTGAGAGGAAACATTTTATTTTGAGTCATTTTCACTGTCGTGACCAATTTTATATTCTTCTTTTTAAATAACATGCATTTATCCTCATCAAAAATAGCATAGTAACCCTTTTTCATTAACTGTCCCAAGCTAATTAGGTTTTGAGCCAAACTTGGTACAAACATAATATCATGTATAAGCTTTGTACCTAACTTGGTGTTCACAGAGACAATTCCTTTGCCTTGCACCTGGACTTGACTATCATTTCCCATTAGGACTTGTGATCTTACTGATTCATCCATCTCAACAAATAATGTTTTATCACCTGTCATATGGTTACTGCACCCACTATCCAAAAACCAAATATCTCCAACAAATTCAGCATTTGCAGATAAACATGAGAGAAATAAATTTGCCTCAACTTCATCATTTGTCTTTTCTTCATGGAAATTTGCTTGATTTTTGTTTTTATGCCAACTATCCTTTTATTCATGTCTAAATTTGTTACAAATGGAACATTGAGGCACAGTTGAAGACTTGTTTTTGTACCAACAATCTTTTTCAATATGACCTCTTTTCTTGCAATTATAGCAGTGAGGAGGTTCGAGATTACCTTTGTTGTGGTTTCTCTCATTTCCATTATACATGGTTCTTCCTTGGCCTCTTCCACGAAAATTCTGCCTCCCGCGACCACAACCATGGCTATTTTGCCTTTGGTTGAAAGTAGCCCCTGCATTATTGCTTGATCGCTTCTTTAAATCAAATGTTGTCTGGAAACTTGCTCAACTGGCTTATCTGCAGTTCTGTTTAATCTTTCTTCATGTGTTTGCAAAGAACCCATTAGTTGAGTCAAAGATAATTTAGTTAAATCCTTGGATTCTTCAATGGTAACAACAACATGGTCAAATTTGGGAGTGAGACTTCTTAACACTTTTTCAACAATTTTTTGATCAGTTAGGTCCTCACCAAGAGACCTAATTTGATTCACATTAGTTGTAATTCTTGTAAAGAATCCCTGAATGGACTCAGAATTTTTCATCAATAAATTTTCAAACTCACGGCGAAGAGTTTGTAATTTCAAGGTAACAACTTGATTGGATCCTTTATATTCATCTTGAAGCAATTCCCATGCTTCATTTGATGTGGTGGCTCCCATTATCCTAGGAAAGATGGTCTCATCCAAAGCTTGTTGGATGTAAAATAAGGCCTTTGCATCCTTTTTCCTATTTTCATTCATCTCATTTTTTTGGGCTGCAGTAAGTCTACCCTCTTGTGAGTCATATTTAGGTAACCCATTCTCAACTAAATCCCATAAATCATATGAAATAAATAAGGTTTTCATTTTGATACTCCAAAACTAATAATTATCACATTTAAAAATAGGAACCAATGGTTGAGAAACACTTACAGCACTATTGTTAGCCATTCATTCCTTCTTTCTTTTTCTCTCCTTTTCCTTCCGAGCCGACTGCACTACACTGTTCTTCTTTTTTTTTTTTTTTTTTCTTATCTTCTCCCAGCCGACTGTCTTCTCCTCTCTTCTCCTTCTTCTTTTCTTCCCAGCCGAGTGTTTTTCTTCCCAGCTGAGTGTACTCCTACTTTTTTTCTTTTCTTTTCTTTCTTTGTTTTTCTTTTTGCTCTTTTTCTTTTTCTCTTCTGTTCTTTTCTTTCTACTCTTCCAACCGACTGCTCCCTTCTCTCTCTTTGTTCTCTTTCTTCTTCTTCTGCTTTTTTTCTTTCCCAGCCGACTGTCTTCTCCTCTCTTCTCCTTCTACTTTTTTTTCTTTCCCAGCCGGCTGCTTCCCTTCTCTCTTCTCTTCTTTTTCTTTCTTCTTCTCCAAGCTCTGATACCACAAAATGTTGGCTGTCAGCAGGATAAATGGAAGCAAACTGAATGGGAGAGAGAATTACACAGAGATTGTACTAAAAATTTTCATTCATTGGATTCTCATTTCACTGATACACAACTCATAAATACACATAGGTGACATAACAATAAAAGGACAAGTGTCTCATAACCCCTAAACTCTAGAATTAACAAGTACACGTTCACATGAACGTTTGTGGACTTCTTTAGCAACGATGACTAATTCAAAGCATGGTATTTGAATTAATATTTTAACAACTCACCGTGGAGGCCAACACCCACGCCTCCCGCCAAGCCTGGCGCGCAAGCAATAATACGAAACCTGTCGTTGCAGTCATTGTTGGGTTGAATGATCTCTGCATGCAAGCAAACGAAAACCCCATGTGGGTAGAGGAATGTGCAAGTAGCAACGAAGAGCAGAAATGGGTTCTCTATGCCGATAGTACCAGACGGCCTCTACAGAACCAAGACTGTTGCCTCACCTCTGCTGATAATCAGCGCCAAGGAAGCATTATCATCATTTCGAGTTGTAACGCTGGGTGTTCATGAACGATGGCACTATTTTGAACTTGGCCAACGGAATGGTGATGGATGTGAGAGAATCCAATCCAAATCTAAAGCAGATAATCATCTGGCCATTTACTGGAAACCCTAACCAGATGTGGCTTCCTGTGTTTTAATTGCTTCTATTCTAGCTTGCAGTATGATGATGATGATTCTAGCTTGCAGCATCTATAGAATAGAGCCATGTTGTAGGCTTAAATATAAGGCACCAAATCCGTTGTTGCCCACCCATGAGTACTGTGCAACTTCCTTGGAAGTGGAGATATGCTTGCTCGCAACGAGTTTTTTTTTTTTTTATTTCTTACGTTTAATGTTTCCTATTTGTTACGACTAACCAATGCCTCTATGCAGGAGGAAAATTCATTTGAAAAGACATTTTATAGATTGCTAAAAGAAAATTCAATTGTCTATTAATCTAAGTCAAGCTCTAATGAAACAAGACCCAATCAAAATCAGATGTTCCATATATTGCTCAAAAGTAGGAAGTAAATAATGGTGAATAGCCCAGCGTATAGATGTCGATACAAAATCAGCCCAAAATAATCTTAGATGTGCCAAAAGAAGGTTGGTTCCACATTAGGATTCATACCCAATTCAAATGAAATCCTAATTAATATTTGTAAAAAGTTTCGAAGCCAAATTTGCTCAAAACTGCGAGCATGAACAGAGGAGAATGCAGAGGTTCAAAGATGAGAATTAGCTCAGGGGAGTGGGAGGATAACAGGTGTTCAAGGGCTCCGAAAGTAGGGGGATTTGCAATGCCCCTACAGTTCCAGTAGAGAATTTCGAACATGGATAAAGGGTGGGGGAGGTGGCCTTACCTCTAGAACTCTTGGTGATAGGACCAATGGATGAAGCCAACCTCTGTTTTCTGGCCTTTCTGTGAAACCTGATGGAGCCAACTGGAGCCTGTGATCCTGTGACCTACTGTCGGAGGTCTGATGGCTTAGGGTTAGATGGGGTTGCTTTTCAGGACTAGAGGTTGTGGTTTTCTCCATTTACTTGGGGGAATAATGGCTAAGATCTATAGCAAACCAGTTTGGATATAAGAATCTGCAGTTCTCGAAGATGGAAAATGCATTTGATGTGTCAAGCTCAGGGGCAGTGCCTTCGCTGAGAATAGCTGTCACACTTTTAGGGGTCAACTTTTAGTGGCCTGTAGCGGCAACCAAAGATGGCCCTCACTAAAAGTCAATTTTTAATAACTTTACCGATGCCCGTAACTTGGGCCTTCATTAAAAATTATAATCTAATAGCATTAACTTTTGGTGGGCAAGTTGTAAAATACTATGTAACACCTCAAAAGCTTAAGCTGATAGGTGGAAGGCTATGAAGCTATTTCAATCCTACTACTTGGGCAATGTTGGACATAAGACTTTTTTCCAACACTCTCTCTCACGTGTAGGCCCAGATTCTATAGAAGGACTTGCCACGTGGGCTACACAAGAACGACACCCTCTCTGATATTATACACTAATCCAAAAGCGTAAGCTGACAGGTAGAAGGCCCAAACAGGCATATGAAGCAATGTCAAACTCATTACTTAAATTTTAAGGTTTTGGGGACGCACTTGTATATTTGTGGGTAAAAATATATTTCTAGTGGCAGTCACTATCAGGGGCGGACCTACATTGATGGATATGGGGGCTTTAGTCCCCACCATGCTCGGATAAAGCCCATCATGGTTAGTCCCCATTTAAAAATCCATTGAAGCCCCCACTCTCCCTAGCTCCAAAATATCCTCTTGGCATGAATCCCTTTCAAAATCCTCAAACTGGAAATCCTCAAATGGGTCCCCGCTTAAGCATCAGCATTGGCATCCACATAGGGCACATTGTGGTCTATTTCTCTACAAGTATTCCTATTTGGTGCTCCCCCTCTCTATCTCAAGTGGTGTGGAATGCAAGTATTCCTGTTTGGCTCTCTCCCGCTCTCTCTCTCTCAAGTGGTGTGAAGCCCTAAGTTTGGGTGTATTTCTCAAATTAGAATACAAACTCTTGGGTGAATTTTTTTAGAGTGTTGCTACTGGCACACAAAGTTTTACTATCCACACATATGATTATTTTTTAAAAAAAATACCCTTAATGAAAATACCAAAATGCACCCACCCTCCTCCTCCTCTCTCTCTCCCCTTCCCCACCTCCCCTTCCTCTTCCGGCTTCGACAATGATCAGCAGCAACGATAGAGGGGAACTACCCCCTCTTCCCCTCTCTCTCCCCTTCCACCTCCCCTCCCTTCTCTCTCCCTCTCCTTCTCCCTCTCCTTCTCCCCCCCTCCCTCCATTCTCTCTCTCTCTCCTCAGCCCTTTTCCCTCCTTCTCCCTACCTCTCTCTATTCTCTCTCGCCCCCACCCCCTCCCTCCTCCATCCCTCTTTCGCTCTCCCTCTCCCTCCCCCTCTCTGTTCTCTTTCTCCCCCACCCCCTATGCACCCCTCTCCCTCCTCGTCTCTCTAGCAGCAACTATCTTGGACAAAGAGGGGGAGGGAGAGGGAGGGGCGGAGCAGTGGGGGAGGTCGGGAAGGGGAGAGGGGGGAGGAGGGCAGGAGATTTTGGTATTTTCACTTGGGGTCCTTTTTTTTTTTTTTTGAAAAAAAAATCATGCGTGCGGATAGTAAAACTTTTTGTGCCAATAGCAGCACTCTTTTTTTTAAAATCCTTTTTATCATTTCATGGTTTTGGCATATTGTACGATGTAGCTGACAAAATAGTTCATGTCTCACAATTAGCTTGTTGAAGGATTTTTCGATGCATTTCAACCATCTTTGTAACCAAAGTTTCTTGAAAACTTAGAATTCCTTGTTATTGTTGTCAAATAAAGCTGACCTTTTGTGGAAGTTTCACATGAGGATCAATGAATTGATTCCATCAGCATAAATTCATAAGGAGAAAATAGTTTTTATCTCATGATGATCATAGCTTTTCTACCATAAAAATATTATACTACTCTTCTAGTTTAAGCCCACATCAAATCATGGTTTTAAAACTCTACCTAAACATGGTTATATTGGACACTATATTGAGGTTTCATCCATGACTAATAATGGTCTTTTGTGTTTGGTGTGAGACCTAAAATATATTGAAGCTTCATTATTCTCATCTTTATACTCTATTTTGCTATTTAACGTATGTCTATTTGTACGAGTTTAATAAAATCAACAGTTGGTTAAGCCAAGGAATTTCAGGACAGGTAACATATATACCGTTACATTTTATGGTGCAAGTATGGAGATGATAGGTTTTAGGGGTGGGCCTGATTTTTTGCAGAGATGGAGGGCGCAGGGAAAATTTTCAATCTCCCAGGTCCTAGTCTTAAGTGGGACCCCATGTGAGCCCAATGTTGAGATTCACACACTAATTGTGCAACGAATAAGAGACTAGGTGGAGTTATGCTTGCACTAATTTTTAGGAACATGATCTATGGTAGTTAAATCCTTACTGTCTCTCTTGACAAATCAATTAATCCCTATCTTTTCTCTTTTTTCAAGTACAGGGTATTTGTAGGTTACAATTCCCAAAATTTTCGCCATTTAAATAGGGGCATCTTCTTTTTTGATAAGATCTAAATGGAGTCAATAGTCAAGAAATTAAATTCGGTGGGCCCTCTTAATATTAAAAGATGACTAAGAAATGAATTACACATGGCATATCAACTAACACATTTAATTCTCTCTCTCTCTCTCTCTCTCTCTCTCTCCTTTAGGCCGTTACCTCATGATATAAATGTCCCTCTCTCTCCATCTGAACTAATAGATGAAAGATTTAAATACACATATGTTGTCCCTCTCCATCCATCTTAACGAACGGATGCAAAATTTAAATACACATATCTCATTGTAAATGATAATAAATATTAGCATTAGAGTAAAATAATAGTCTTTCAGTCTTCTTTTCTCTCATTGGACCTTAGACAAGGGCAGAAATGCCCCCTTTTGAAAGGGGCATTTTTTAGAATTTTCCATGTATATATATGTATAATGGGATGAGGTTTGGTGTTGTTTCCATATGTATGAAATTATGTTTAAAACAAGAGCGGGTAGATGCTCAATTGGTTAGCAACCACATTTTTCAATTGGCTGCCCATAATACAAACCTGCCTCTTTCCACTTATGCAAGCTCATCTTCCCGCATCCCACTTCTATGGGCTCTCTGGGTCCTAGACCTCTCCGTTGGGTTCCTAAAAAAGAAAAAAAAATCATATTTAATAAACATGACCAAGTTTGTTTAAAATTACGATTAATCATTATATCTGTTATAGCATTGCTATACATAAGCCAATGTGCTCCTAGCCTTCTAGGCTGCACTTTTTTTTCATTTTTCTTACTACTTATAATCTGTTTGAAATTATGATTAATTATTAATCATTTAGGTTGTTTTAAAGAGATATTCCCGGTTTTTACAATGATGGGAGTTCTTCCCACTCTAGGATTGAACTCATTTTAATTACATGAAGATGAGTTCAATCCTAGTGGGATCAAGTCAATTCAAAGTAAAAAGATTTGAGATACCTCTACTATAGTGGGAACATGGCGCGCATGTTCCCAACTATAGTCTGTACAGAAATTGAAAAAAGCCCGAATCCGATTGTGACCGGACCTTCAAAGGTGATACATGTGCCCACATGTAGGTACAGATAGTGACCCCTTAATAACAAGAAATTTATATGTATAGCTATATCTATATATATACATTAAGCAGGTTAGAGTTAGTGGCAAGGGGCTCCTTGCTATCATCCTTGTGTGAGTGAAGTGTTTTCTTTTTCTGGTTAGTGGTTTCTCTTTTCATCCTCTTTTTCTTTTGAAGAAGTCGGATCCACATATACATATATATATATATATGGTTTCCTTATGTTTTGCTTTCTTTAGATGGTGTTATGATATGTGGTGTAGATATGAATTTTTTTCTTTATTCATGGATTTATGCCATTGATTTTTCTTCTTTTCTATATTTTCAGCAGAAAATAGGAGTTTTTGGAAAATGAGTAAGAAAGGAAGATTGTTCACCTTCACAAGATCAGTCAGAGTTTCGAGAAGTGGCTTGGAAGAAAAATCATGTTGTTAAACTTTGATTTTTTTTCCCTCTCTTAATCTTTATATTAGGGGAAGTGGGTTTAATTCATTAAATATGGGGAAATGGGTGTGTCCTATAACGCATATTATCTATCATAAATAATTTTATTTTTTCCCCAGAGATTTTGCCATCTCATCATTGGATTAGATTTGAGTGGCTCATTTTGCCTATTAGCTTTGTTGCCTGTGTCTTTGTTTGTTTTCCATGTAAGGATGCTAGTGCAATACAGAACCAACGAAAGCTCATGTGCTTCTCTCCTATGTCTCTTATCTTTATGATGTTTCTTCGTATCTCTTTCTTTTTTTATTCTTATCATGAATCAAATTATCTATAAACATGATCGTTTATGAACTAATATGTTTGTTTTTCTTTATTGTGACAAAAATATCTACAAGTGGATTTTACCAAGAAAATCATTTAAGGGGACCATAAAACAGAAAAAAAAAAACTCAACCTAAGTGTAGGTGCACTAAATTAGCCACCAATGTTGTTTTTTTCTTTTTTTAATTACATCTAAAGGTGAGCATTGAAATATTTGACCCTCATTAAAATGGATTAGGGTCGAATTTGGCACTGAGAATAATGGGAGAGTTGGCTTTTAGCTTGAAGCCTCAAACTGGGAATAACAGCAAGGATTCTGGCGTTCTATAGCTGGATTGTGCGTGGTTAGGTTTCAACTGATGAGATTGATCTTAGTTTCATCAAATATGATCGTGGGCCACAGATTTGAAGGAAGAAGACGAACCCTCACGTACTTGTTTCAGTACGGTGCTCTCCATCGGAGAAGGGGCTTTGTTTTGGCTCGAAGTTCTCGCCGGAGCAGAGGATCATGCCTAAGAAGGGGAGCTCAGTATTGCAATCGCAATTGCTGGATTTCTTGTTGCAGATCCCTGCACTGCAACTAGCCTTCGCAACGGTTATTAAATTTTTTTAGCTAACTAATGTTATTAAAATCTCAAGATGTGAATTACTTTTTAATATTTTTTATTGGGTAGAGCTCACTCTTCAATTAGCTTGGGCCTTGCCAGTATGCCTTCACTGTCACCAGGGAGGACCACCGCCTTCGCAGTCTCGCCGGTGCCCCACTGCCGTCGCGAGACTGCTACTTCTACGTCCCACCAAAAGCAACCACTGTTGCCTCGCTGTCCTCAAGGAAGAATATAGAGAGCAGAGCTCTCATTTTAGGCGATCTGGGCTTGCTAGATCCCGACCAGACCGCCACTCTTGGTCACTGCCGTTTCCGGTGTTTCGCCTCGACGTGCAAAGAAGCCAAAATAAAATGGGACCGGCTGTTTAAACTCTTTTGGGAAAAACCAGCACCTTACTCAGGTCCCTGTCCTCTGCTCTCCTTCCTCACCTCAAATCGAAACATAAAATCACAGCCCTTCCTCTTCCGGTCGCGTTCCTCGATGACCACAGAACTCAGAAGCCTCTTTCTTATCTTCTCAGAAGACTTTCAATAAGTGTTTCTCTCAAAAGACAACCAGTAAACAAAGGTGTTAACCTCTCTCTTCAATGCAAACAAGTGAGTGAGTGATGAGAGAGAGTCTATCGTCACCTCTGCTTCTATGTGGCCCACTTCAAGTTTTCTCGGAGAAC
This sequence comes from Sextonia rubra, assembly GCA_037013555.1. NCBI lineage: Eukaryota > Viridiplantae > Streptophyta > Magnoliopsida > Laurales > Lauraceae > Sextonia > Sextonia rubra. The sequence continues at coordinate 4,499,908 of JASUAD010000027.1, forward strand.
ACAGGTCCGGATCTCACTCGGGAATAGAATCTTAAAAACGAGAGGAAGATCCCGTCTCTGTACCTAGTCGCTGAGCAACAATAGCTCAAACCGAGCCTACACTGAGATCCAATCCATTGAAACTCCATCGATCTCGCAGCAGAACCCCGCCCTGGAAACCACGCTCTCAAACCTGATTGCGGAATTTGAGCAATGTCCACCTTGGTCAGAAATCCGAGAATCGCACTTGTTTTGCTCGTGTCAACGAAAGCATGAGCAAAGAGGACCGACAATCGGTAACGAGCCACGAAAAAGATGAGAACACAACAATTACCTAGTCTCGCAAAACCACCTACGTCCAAAGAACACCACGCCAATTCCTTTCTCGCCCTCCAAAATTCTACGCAACCACATATGGTTTAGATGGATTACTCGTTACGTCAATATATAATATGCAGCTTTTATGGCCTCCAAAAGCTCGATTAAATTATTAAAATAATTTAAAACCCACTTACACCCAGATTAACCAAAACTGACTAATCCGGGTAACACAAAATACAAGATGAAGCCCAACATTTTATAGCATGTTTATGAGATTAGTTGTTTTTCAGCTGATTTTAACATTTAGATTTACAAACAAAATTTTTCCACTATTTTGGTTGCTTTTTTTATTTTTTTGAGTTTTGATTAAGGTCATAATAATTCACACTACTCTTATACTGATTTTTTTTTCATTTCATCCACAGCCAATTTTTTTATTGATTAATTAATTGGTAGTGTTGCTTTCTGCTTATTTAGTTTACTCGTGAATGTACCGGTATAAAGAGTGGGCATTTTAAACCTATATCTAATATGATTTTTATTTTGGATTTTGTTTATGAGGAATAACTTTGAATTAGATTATTTATTTCCATCTTTGACTTATATGGTAATTTTTAGTTTGATTAAATTGAATTTTTTATTCCTCATGTGTTGATTGATTGATAAGCAAATATGTTTATGTGTGCTTATGCATTGATTTGAGTAGCTTACCTGGTGCATGGTGTTTATGGGTGGTGTCATCTATTTATGATTTTGCCATCGAAAGTATAATATTTATGAGGTGGAATCAGAAGGTTTTCATGTCTTAAAAATATGTGTTTTTATTTTTAAAGTCTATAAAATTCCAAGCCTTGAAATCTTTTGGTGATTAATGAGTTGCACTTTGACCATCAATTCATGCATGTTTCAGGGGTAAAAGTGAAAGTTGGATAAGTCAAACAATTTCCCTAGCATGGTACTGCCAAGGCTAATGAGAGGAGGAAGTATGAAAGTATGGTCCGTGTTGATTGTGGTGGCAGCATGGGTTTGGTGGTATGCGGAGGTTAATAGACCAGCTTCGCTGTGGCCATCAGTGGTAGTAGAAGAACAACAAACACTCGAATTTAATTACACTACGGTAAGGTTTTGCATCAACGATGCCACCGAAGAGAGCTACTCACTGTTCATAGCTGCTCTGCGAGGTCATTTGGCCAGCAGAGATAGGCCGCATGGAATACCAATGACGCGTGAGCCATCAACAGTACCCCATTCCGAGCGGTTTGTTTTGGTGGAACTTTCAACTTCGGAATCGGACTCCCCCGTCACTTTGGCTATAGATGTCACCAATGCTTATGTGCTAGCTTATCGGACGGGAAATCGATCCTTCTTCCTCAATGAATCTAATCCCGACAATGCAATTTCTAATCTTTTCCCACGTACAAGCCGATATAATTTTAACTTCTCCAAGGAGTCGCACATAAGGATAGAGAAGGAATCAATCTGGGAATGATGCCACTTCAACATGCCATCCTGAATCTCCAGCGCAGCGAAACGGAGGGTGACCAATGGCGCTTGGCTCATGCCCTTATAGTTGTCATCGAGATGGTTGCAGAGGCAGTGCGATTCACATATATCGAGCATCAAGTGCGCCAAAGTATTCCTAATTGGGAAACGTTTCGGCCGGACCCCACCATGCTCAGCTTCGAGAACAACTGGAGACGCCTCTCCGCTGGTGTGCAGGAATCCAACCAAGGAGTCTTTTCTAGTCCAGTTGAATTACGTACAGGAAGTAATCATTCGTTGGTTGTGGACAGCGTGAGTCACTGGGCTCTAAGTGGCGGTCTTGCCCTAATGGTGTTCATCTGCAGACAATCACACCGAGCATCGACTAATCATAACTATTTTATTGATCATGTGGCAACAGGTGTAGATGATGATGGTACTTGTATGGAACCGGAGCCCACAGTGCGCATCAGTGGTCGAAATGGTCTGTGCGTTGATGTGATGGATGGACAATACAACAACCGAAACCCAATACAGTTGTGGCCCTGTAAAGGGAACTCGGATGCCAGTCAGCTGTGGACCTTCAAAAAAGATGGGACAATTCGGTCAAATGGTAAGTGCTTGACCACATATGGGTATACCCCAGGAAACTATATCATGATCTACGATTGCCCAACTCCCGTGACTGGTGCTACCATTTGGCAAGTATGGGACAATGGAACCATCGTCAATCCTGAATCAGCACTGGTCTTGAGTGCAAACTGCGGGGACAGCGGCACCGTACTCACTGTGCAGACCAACATCTACGCCTCCCGCCAAGCTTGGCACGCGGGCAATAATACGAAACCTGTCGTTGCGGTCATTGTTGGATTGAATGATCTCTGCATGCAAGCAAACGAAAACGCCATGTGGGTAGAGGAATGTGCAAGTAGCAAGGAAGAGCAGAAATGGGTTCTCTATGCCGACGGCACCATACGGCCTCTTCAGAACCAAGACTATTGCCTCACCTCTGCTGATAATCAATGCCAAGGAAGCATTATCATCATTTCGAGTTGTTACGCCGGGTCGGAGGACCAACGCTGGGTGTTCACGAACGATGGCACTATTTTAAACCTGGCCAACGGAATGGTGATGGATGTGAGAGGATCCAATCCAAGTTTAAAACAGATAATCATTTGGCCATTTACTGGAAACCCTAACCAGCTGTGGCTTCGTGTGTTTTAATTGCTTCTATTCTAGTTTGCAGTATCTATAGAATTGCGCCATGTTGTAGGCTTAAATAGAAGGCACCAAATCCGTTGTTGCCCACCCACGAGTACTGTGCAACATTCCTCGGATGTGGAGATATGCTTGCTCGCAACTAGTTTTTTTATTTCTTATGTAAAATGTTTCCTATTTGTTATGACTAACCAATGCCTGTATGCAGCAGAAAAATTCATTTGAAAATACATTTTATAGATTGCTAAAAGAAAATTAAATTGTCAATTAATCAAAGTGAAGCTGTAATGAAACAAGACCCAATCAAAACTAGATGTTCCATATATTGCTCAAAAGTAGAAAATAAATAATGGCGAATAACCCAGTGTACAGATATCGACACAAAATCTGCCCAAAATAATCCTAGATGTGCCAAAAGAAGGGTTGGTTACAATAGAATTCAGACCCAATTCAAATGAAATCCTAATTAATATTTATAAAAAGTATCGAAGCCAAATTTGCTCAAACTGCGAGCATGAAAAGAGGAGAATGCGGAGGTTCCGAGATGAGAATTAGCTCAGGGGAGTGGGAGGATACCTGGTTTTCAAGGGCTCCGAAAGTAGGGGGATTTGCAATGCTCCTACAGTTCCAATAGAGAATTTCGAACATGGATAAAGAGTGGGCGAGGTGGCCTTACCTCTAGAACTCTTGGTGATAGGACCAATGGATGAAGCCAACCTCTGTTTTCTGGCTTTTCGGTGAAACCTGATGGAGTCAACTGGAGCCTGTGATCCTGTGACCTGCTGTTGGAGGTCTGATGGCTTAGGGTTAGAAGGGGTTGCTTTTCACGATTAGAGGTTATGGTTTTGTCCATCTACCTGGGGGAATAATGGCTAAGATCTACAGCGAACCAGTTTGGATATAAGAATCTGCAGTGCTCGAAGATGGAAAATGCATTTGATGTGTCAAGCTCAGTGGCAGGGGCTTCGCTGAGAATTGCTGCCACACTTTTAGGGGCCAAATTGTGGTGGGGCCTGTAGCGGTGACCAAAGATGCCCCCACTAAAAGTCAATTTTTAATCACTTTACTGATGCCCGTAACTTGGGCCTCCAGTAAAAATTATATTCTAATGGCATCAACTTTTGGTGGGCAAGTTGTAAAATACAATGTACCACAGGCCATGAAGCTATATGTCAATCCTATTACTTGGGCAATGTTGGACATGAGACTTTTTTCCAATACTCCCTCTCACGTACAGGTCCAAATTCCATGGACGGACTTGCCACGTGGCCTACACAAGAACGACACTCTCTCTGATATCATATACTAACTCAAAAGCTTAAGCTGAGCAATGTCAAACTCACTACTTAAGTTTCAAGGTTTTGGAGACGAACTCGTATATTTGTGGGTGAAAATATATTTCTAGTGGCAGTCACTATTAGGGGTGGACCTACATTGATGGACATGGGGGCTTCAGTCCCCACCATGCTCGGATAAAGCCCATCTTGGTTAGTCCCCATTTAAAAATCCATTGAAGCCCCCACTCTCCCTAGCTCCAAAATATCCTCCCGGCAATCAATCCCTTTCAAAATCCTCAAACTAGAAATCCTCAAATGGGTCCCGGCTCAAGCATCGGCATTGGCATCAGCATTGGCATCAGCATAGGGCACATTGTGGCCTATTTCTTTACAAGTATTCCTATTTGGTGCTCCCCCTCTCTCTATCTCAAGTGCTGTGCAATGCAAGTATTCCTGTTTGGCTCTCTCCCTCTCTCCCTCAAGTGGTGTGAAGCCCTAAGTTTGGGTATATTTCTCAAATTAGAACACAAACTCTTGGGTGATCTTTTTTAGAGTGTTGCTACTAGCACACAAAGTTTTACTATCCACACACATGATTTTTTTTTTAAAAAAAATACTCCGAATGAAAATACCAAAATGCACCCAACCTCCTCCTCTCTCTCTCTCCCCTTCGCCACCTCTCCCTCCTCCTCCGGCTTCGACAATGACCAGCAGCAGCGATAGAGAGGGACTAACCCCTCCTCCCCTCTCTCTCCCCTTCCACCCCCCTCCTTTCTCTCTCCCTCTCCCTCTATGTTCCCTCCTCTCCCTCTCCCTCTCCTTCTCCCTCCCCCTCTTCATTCTCTCTCTCTCTCTCTCCTCAGCCCCTCTCCATCCTCCTCCCTACCTCTCTCTATCTCTCTCTCTCCCTCACCCTCTCCCCCCTCCTCCGTACCTCTCTCTATTCTCTCTCTCCCCCACCCCCTCCCTCCTCCATCCCTCTTTCGCTCTCCCTCTCCCTCCCCCTCTCTGTTCTCTTTCTCCCCCACCCCCTATGCACCCCTCTCCCTCCCTCTCCCTCCCCCTCTCTCTACGCGGTAACTATATTGGACAAAGAGGGGGAGGGAGAGGGAGGGGCGGAGCAGCGGGGGAGGTCGGGAAGGGGAGACGGGGGAGGAGGGTGAGAGATTTTGGTATTTTCACTTGGGGTCCTTTTTTTTTTTTTTTGAAAAAAAGTTCATGTGTGCGGATAGTAAAACTTTTTGTGCCAATAGCAACACTCCTTTTTTTTTAATCCTTTTTATTATTTTATGGATTATCACATTATATGATGTAGCTGACGAAATAGTTCATGTCTTCACGTTTAGCTTGTTGAAGGATTTTTCAATGCATTTCAACCATCTTTGTAACCAAAGTCTCTTGAAAACTTAGAATTCCTTGTTATTGTTATCAAATAAAGCTGACCTTTTGTAGAAGTTTCACATGAGGATCAATGAATTGATTCCATCAGCATAAATTCATAAAGGAGACAATAGTTTTTATCTCATGATGATCATAGCTTTTCTATCATAAAAATATTACACTACTCTTTTAGTTTAAGCCCACATCAAATCATGGTTTTAAAACACTGCCTAAACATGGTTATATTGGACACTATATTGAGGTTTCATCTATGACTAATAATGGTCTTTTGTGTTTGGTGTGAGACCTAAAATATATTGAAGCTTCATTATCATCATCTTTGTACTCTATTTTGCTATTTAACATATGTCCATTTGTACAAGTTTAATAAAATCAACGGTTGGTTAAGCCAAGGAATTTCAAGACGGGTAACATATACACCGTTAAATGTTATAGTACCTATATGGAGATGATAGGTTTTAGGGGTGGGCCTGATTTTTTGCAGAGATGGAGGGTGCAGGGAAATTTTTCGATCTCCTAGGTCCTAGTCTTAAGTGGGACCCCATGTGGGCCCAATGTTGAGATTCACACACTAATTGTGCAAGGAATAAGAGACTAGGTGGAGTTATGCTTGCACTAATTTTTAGGAACAAAATCTATGGTAATTAAATCCCTACGTTCTCTCTTGAAAAATTAATTAATCCCTATCTTTTCTCTTTTTCAAATACATGGTATTTGTAGGTTACACTTTCTAAAATTTTCTCCATTTAAATAGGGGCCTCTTATTTTTTGATAAGATCTATGTGGAATCAATAGTTGAGAAATCAAATTCAGCGGGGCCCTCTTAATATTAAAAGATGACTAAGAAATGAATTGCACATGACATCTCAACTAACACATTTAATTCTCTCTCTCTCTCTCCTCTAGACCAGTACCTCAAGATATAAATGTCCCTCTCTCTCTCTATCTGAACTAATAGATGAAATATTTAAATACACATATCTTGTCCCTCTCTATCCGTCTTAACGAACAGATGCAAGATTTAAATACACATATCTCATTGTAAGTGATAATAAATATTAGCATTAGAGTAAAATAACAGTCTTTCAGTCTTCTTTTCTCTCATTGGACCATAGACAAGGGCAGAAATGTCCCCCTTTTGAAAGGGGCATTTTTTAGAAATTTCCATGTATATATATATGTATAAGGGGATGAGGTTTGGTGTTGTTTCCATATGTATGAAATTATGTTAAAAACAAGAGAGTGTAGATGCTCAATTGGTTAGAAACCACATTTTTCAATTGGCTGCCCATAGTTCAAACCTGCCTCTTTCCACTTGTGCAAGTTCATTTTTCATTTGAGTGGGCTATCTTTCCGCATCCCGCTTCTATGGGCTCTCTGGGTCCTAGCCCTCTTCGTTGGGTTGCCAAAAAGAAAAAAAAAACAGTCATATTTAATAAACATGACCAAGTTTGTTTAAAACTACGATTAATCATTATATCTGTTATAGCATTGCTATACATAAACCAATGTGCTCCTAGCCTTCTAGGCCGCACTTTTCTTCTTTTTTTTTTTTTTCTTACTACTTATAATCTGTTTGAAATTTTGATTAATTATTAATCATTTAGGTTTTTTAAAGAGATATTCCCAGTTTTTACAATGATCGTACTTCTTTCCACTCTAGGATTGAACTCATTTTAATTAACATGAAGATGAGTTCGTCTTAGTGGGATCAAGTCAATTCAAAGTAAAAAGATTTGAGATATCTCTATAGTGGGAACACGGCGCGCATGTTGCCAACTATAGTCTTTACATGAATTGAAAAAAGCCAGAATCCGATTGTGAACGGACCTTCAAAGGTGATACATGTGGGCATAAGTAGGTACAGAGAATGACTCCTTAATAACAAGAAATTTATATGTATTGCTATATCTATATACATACATGAAACAGGTTAGAGTTAGGGGCAAGGGGCTCCTTGTTATCATCCTTGTGTGAGTGAAGTGTTTTCTTTTTTTGGTTAGTGGTTTCTCTTTTCATCCTCTTTTTCATTTGAAGAAGTCTTCATATGCATATGTCCCTCTCCATTTTGGTGAGGGACACTTCCTTTTTTGGACCTATCAAGCTTAAAAATGTGTGAAGTTTTGTCCTCTTCCATATTAATACTTTCCAAAAAAGGAATGTCCCTCACCAAAATGGTGAGAGATATATGCACATGAATATTCTCCTATATATATATATATGGTTTCCTTATGTTTTGCTTTCTTTAGATGGTATTATGATATCTGGTGTAGATATGAATTTTTTTCTTCATTCATGGATTTATGCCATTGATTTTTCTTCTTATCTATATTTTCAGCAGAAAATAGGAGTTTTTGGAAAATGAGTAAGAAAGGAAGGTTGTTCACCTTCACAAAATCTGTCAGATTTTGGAGAAGTGGCTTGGAAGAAAAATCATGTTGTTAAACTTTGATTTTTTTTCCCCCTCTCTTAATCTTTATATTATGGGAAGTGGGTTTAATTCATTAAATATGGGGAAATGAGTGTGTCCTATAACGCATATTCTCTATCATAAATAATTTTATTTTTTTTCCCAGAGATTTTGCCTTCTCATCATTGGATTAGATTTGAGTGGCTCATTTTGCCTATTAGCTTTATCGCTTGTGCCTTTCTTTGTTTTCCATGTAAGGATACTAGTGCAACAGAGCCAGTGAAAGCTCATGTGCTTCTCTCCTATGTCTCTCATCTTTATGATGTTTCTTCGTATCTCTTTCTTTTTTTTTATACTTATCATTAATCAAATTATCTATAAACATGATCGTTTATGACTAATATGTTTGTTTTTCTTTATTGTGACAAAAATATCTACAAGTGAATTTTACCAAAAAAACTCATCTAAGAGGAACACAAAACAAAAAAAACTCAACCTAAGTGTGAGCGCACCGGAGTAGTCACTGTTGGGTTTATGTCTTGTATTCCGCTTTAGCCGGATGAGTCCACTGGGTTAGCCAGAGACTGGTTTAAGGTCAAGGGTGTTTTGGTAATTATACCGGGGCTTTCTTGGTGGCCAAGAAAGCAGAGATTATATATGTATATAATCTGTAACCCTCGATCTTGCGTTGAATAGAGGTGAGAGCTTTCTTGCCCGTGGTGTTCTCACACCATGTAGGAGAGACGATTTGAGAGAGTGAGTCTCTATATGCTTTACTTGTCATAGTGAAGATGATCATCTCTGTGCCCGTGGATGTAGATTCGGATTCAAATTTCAGATCTGTTTCTTCCAGCATGCTCGTGTTGACGAAATCTACAGCTTACTGAAGAAGTCTTGAAAAAAAAGATTTGAACAGATGTGGGTTCAAGTCAGAATTAGGTTACTCAACCTGGTTGTTGTTGCAAACCCAATAATAGGAGTCGCCGGCCTAGTTGCAAAGGGTTTGCTAATTTAAACGAAGTTGTTCGTTTGGGGTTCACATGCTTTCCGGATCGCATGTGATGTTGTTTATCTTGCCAAAGCCAAAGAAGCAGCAAGGAGGAGCTGATACATCAGCAGTTGTCGAACATTTGTTTAATTGATCGGAGGCCAGGTCAAATGGAGTTTTTTTACCACTCAGAGGTAGAGGTTGTTCTGCAATTGTGAAGTCATTTGAACTTGTATTCCCGATCTGTTTTGCTTGCATACTTGTGGTGGTTGGATCTTCATAGTGATGTTGAAGATATGGCAAGATGGTGAGTGATTTAGATATCAATATCACTCAAATTTGTCAATGTATTCGAGATTTAAGTTCGAGGTAGAGTTTGACGAGAAGATGAACTTTGCTCAAAGTTTATGTGCTGGTTCAACATGTCAAAATGTTGAAGGAAGAAGTCTGTATCGTCGGTACAGTGACGTACCATTCAGCAAGGTATGTGAAGACATTGCCGGTTTTATCTCCTGGTGGTTCGAGTTGGACGAAATCCAAGGCAAGGTAGAGATTGTTGGGTTTATATCTTGTATTCCGATTTAGCCAGATGAGTCCACTGTGTTAGCCAAAGACTGGTTTAAAGTCAATGGTGTTTTGGTAATTGTACCGAGGCTTTCTTGGTGGCCAAGAAAACTGAGATTATATATGTTTATAGTCTGTAACCCTAGATCTTGCGTTAAAGAAAGGTGAGAGCTCTCTTGCCCATGGTGTTCCCACACCACGTAGAAGAGACGATGTGAGAGAGTGAGAGTCTCTGTATGCTTTACTTGTCATGGTGAAGATGATCATCTCTGTGCCAGTGGATGTAACCCTGTTTGGGTGAACCATATAAATCTCTGTCTCTTCTTGTGTGGCTGGTTGATTGTTGATCTTGTGATTGATGAATGTGCACAACGGGTGATGTCAAAATCACAACAGTCACCAATGTCTTTTTTTTTTTTTTACATCTAAGGGTGAGCATTGAAATATTTGACTTTCATTAAAATGGACTAGGGTCGAATTCAGCACTAGAAATATTGGGAGAGTTGGGTTTTAGCTTGAAGCCTCAAATTGGGAATAACGGCAAAGATTCTAGTGTCTTATGGCTGGATTGTGCGTGGTTAGATCTCAACTGATGAGATTGATCTCATTTTTATTAAATATGATTGTGGGCCATGGATTTAAAGGTAGAAGACGACCTCTCACGTTTTTGTTTCAATACGGTGCTCTCAATCGGAGAAGGGGCTTGTTTTGGCTCAGAGTTCTTGATGGACTAGACTGAAAAGGGGAGCTCGGTATGCAATCACCGATGCCTGATTTCTTGTTGCAGATCCCTGCACTGCAACTAGCCTTCATCAAAGAAGCAATAGCTATTAAATTTCTTTAGCTAACCATTGCTACCAAAATATCGAAGTGTCAGTTTAGGTAGCAAAAATACTTTTTAATATTTCCCATTAGGTAGAACTCACTCTTCAATTACAGTAGGCTCTCCTGCGCCTTGCTAGTATGCATGCACCATCTCCAAGGAGGACCACCACCTTCCCTGTCTCGCCGGTGCCCCATTGCTATCGCTCGCCACCTTTTCCGCTGTCTTTCCCTCCTGCCAGAAACAACCACTGTTGCCTCGATGTCCTTGAAGAATGTAACACTCCGATCCCCTTTGAGCCGGATTAGTGGCTCATTAGTGTGTTTTCGGTTGTTTTATTCTTCGGACTTGGTTTCGGGTCTTGGATAGGTAGTTGAGTAACCTTTGACCTGAGATAAGTAGTTCTAAGCCCTTTTTCGTAATTTTGCTTTTGCGTTGAGTGCATCATCTTTGCATCATCTTGGTGTCAGTACGTGTATTTTGTTGAACTCGTTATTTTCCGTAATTGTTTCAGACCCATTTGGAGTCAATTGGAGAAGTTGGACCCCCGTGTGACTCGATTTGTAAATAACCAAATTCCTTGGACTGTGTTTTAAAACTTCCAGAAACTATATATATGAGTCAGGACCCAGGTGTCTTCTCCCTGCTGATTTTCGTTCGATACGTGCATGCAAGGGGAGCTCCACGTCTTCAGTCTCTCTTCTTCTCTTCTCTTCTCGTTCTTGGTTGGAGTTGGGATTTTGCACCCATCTTGATTTGGGTTTTTTCTCTTTCTCTTTCTTTGTCCTTGTTTGGGTAAGTGGGTTCTTCCTTCTTCTTCTCCAATTGTAACTCTCCTTCTCTGTTGCTGTGTCCTCATCTCATGCATGGGTTGTTTCTTTGATTTGCCTTGATTTTAGTTGATTTGGAGCTTGATTCAGTGGATTGGCAGAGTTTTGAGGCAAGTATAAGTACAGGATTGTTTAACACATATGGGTGTTTTGTTTGATTGCTCTGATTCATCCTTATTCTTTGTATCAAATGTTTTACAACCAATTTCTAAGATGTTAGGATCAGATGAGCTTGTTTTGAGGCATTTCTGTACTAAATTCCAGTTTCTGTACTCAACCCGATTTGGTTCTCTGTATTGTACGGCTAAGCCGTAACCTTGTACGGCTCACATTCCAGAGACCTGAACTTTTGAATTTTGTTATACGGCTAGGCTACGGCTGGACCGTAATTTGTTCTACGGCGGAGCCGTAAGCTAGCCGTGACCCAACCGTGTCCCAGCCGTGAATTAAATCTCTGATCAGTCGAAACTTTCCCAATGAAGTACTTCTACGGTGTGGCTACGGCTAAGCCGTGGATTGGTCTACGGCTAAGCCGTATACTGAACTGTAACTCAGCCGTAAAAGGTATCAGATCAGAGGTGGAAGATGACCAGTTTAGCTGTGTTTTAAAGGGAACCACGGTTCAGCCGTAGTGCATGTTACGGCTAGCGCGTAAGATGTCTTCGGCTAAGCCGTAGGTCACCCATGGCCAAACCGTAAGACCTGTAAAAATGTGAATTAAACTTAGGATAAAGGTGTGACTTTGTAGGGCTTATATACAAGGAACCATACACGTAAACCGGCCCAATGGATTCGTCGGATCGCATGAATAGTTTGTTAGGCTGTGATTTATTCATGTGAGCGTTGATTTACTGTTAAGCACCTCCCCATGGGTGTTGGGTTAAGGGACTTCGGTGCACGTGAGGATTACATTGCAACACTAGGACGGCAACGGTGCATCGAATAACTTAAAACTACATCAACATGCACGGTTAGTGACAGTGAACAACTCAATTAGGGTTGGCTTGTAATTGACCTTGGTTCCGTCTTAATCTAAGATGCATTGCATATTGCTTACAGTTTTGCCCTCTGTTCTGTTAATCTATGTTCACGCATTTCGAGATTCTTTTGTTTTCGTCTTGTACATTTGTTTAGACTTCGTTCTGTATTATGCTCTATGCTCGGTGCTTTGACTCAGTCTATGCTATGCTCTGTATATTTCTGGCTTTGTATATCTCTGATTTAGTTGGGTATTCCTTGGTGGCTCTGCCCAGAGATTAAAACGTGAGGATAAGATCCGGTCTGTGCCATCGGTGAGTCCAAAGCGGATAATCTCCCTTTCTATGGATTTGATTTGATTGGTATTAGTCTGGCGCTACTCAGCCTCAGCCCTAGGATGCCCGACGGGGTTACCTCTGGCTTAGATCTCTGTATCTCTGTATCACTGCAGTGTCGCTTTGTCTTGGGACCCCAGAACCCAAGAAACCGAGACCCACTTGTACCCTGGCCCGGTCAGTGGTGTTCTCCTCTGCTCTGCTCTGCTCTCTATTGGAGAGAATATGGTTAACGTAGTAGCCACCTAGTTCAGTATTTCTATGCTTTGATCCACTTATCATGCTTTACTTCTATGCACGATTTGCTTAGTATACTAAGATGGAACTCTGTATTTAATCTTCTGTCATTATTCTATTTGATACTATGAGTGTTTCATCCCTGTTACTTGTATTTGCTGGATCGTTGTATTCATTGTGTTGTCTGTGGTGTTGCAGGCACAGATCCCTTGCCCAGCTCCCCGGCGGTCGAGGAGGCTGCAGGGCAGAGCTTAGAGGCTCCCTCCGGTCTGGCAGAGTGGGCCTGATCACCTTTGCCGAGTGCGTACATGCATATCATCAGTGGCCTAGTTGTTTGGTTTTGAGATCTTGTGTTTGGCACTTTGGACTTTGTACTCTGTATCATTTTGTATATCGCTATTTTGGCGTGTACTCAGATTTGTTTATGGTTTTAGAGTTATATATATATCGTTGTCTTTTCCGTTCCGATTTGTTTTGGCTTCCGCTATTTGCTTTGTTGCCTGCTATGATATGTACAGCGTCCCCGTACGCTTAGTCCGCACATGTTAGATCCCTTGTGTGTGTGCATCTGGACTGGGAATGAATGCACGTGCACGGGAGTACGTGTGTCACTGGTTCGGCTTTTCGCTAACCCGCGACTTCTGTGCTCGGGTTATGACATACGTATTGTATGGTATCAGAGCATGCTAGTTATAAGCATGTAGGCATCTAAGATCGTGGTGAGATAACGCTATCAACTAGTTGACTCTAAGTCTAATATGTTGATTCTTGGGATTTGACTAACCCAGGGCATTTTATATTTGTGTGCTGTGTTTCTTTTCCTTTTGCAGGATGGCATCAGGATCAGGATCTCGGGATGAGAATCAACAGGGCCATAACGGTGATAGTGGATCGTTGCCCCACATATAAGTAGTGAGGAGCGTATGATGATGATGATGCAGTCTATGCAGTCATTGCAGGCTCAGATGACATCCATGATGGATAGGCAGAGTCAGGCTGCTACTTCAGCATCACCTCGTGTAGAACAGCAAGTGATCTTCCAGCCTAAGGAATCAGATCCAAATGCTCTTTTTGATAAGTTCCGTAAGCAAGGGGCGACCGAGTTCCATGGGATAGAGGATGCATTGCAGGCTGAGCAATGGTTGGAGCAGACTGAAGAGCTTTTTGATACAATTGTGTGTAGCAACAAACAGAAAGTAGTACTCACAGCCTCTATGCTTCGAAGTGTAGCCAAGACATGGTGGAGGAGTGTCAATAGCTCATTCCAGACTATACCCAGTGCCACAGTTTGGGAGACCTTCAAGCAGCAATTCCGTCGGAAGTTCATGCCTCTCCATATTCAGCGAGCCAAGGAAGTGGAATTCTTCAACCTTCAACAGAGACAGCTGTCGGTTGCAGATTATGTACATAAGTTTACAGAGTTGTCTCATTTCGCAGAGGATATGGTGAACACTGAACAAAAGAAGGTGACTCGCTTCGTCAATGGTCTGAATCCGAAGCATAAACGCCACGTAGTTGCATGTATGTGGCCGGCTACCTTGGATGACGCTATTGACAGGGCCTATGATGCAAAGGCCATATTTGAGGAGGAGCGAACTGAGGCTAAGAGGGCGGTAGGTTCCAGTGGCAGAAGTCAGTTTCAGAAAAAGTTCAAGGGTAAGCAAGGTAGTTCGAGCAGTACTCAGGTGGTTTGTGGTCACTGTGGGAAGGATCACCCTACAGACAGATGTTGGAGGAAGAGTGGGGCCTGTTTCGGTTGTGGTTCTACGGACCACAAGCGGGCCCATGTTGACCTATAAAAATTGCAAATACTGCAGCGGAGACACCTCATCTCAGCTTAATTTAGGCTACAGAGGTTATTTGCAGATCTTGGGAATCACTGTGAGAACTGGCATTCCATGAAGATCAAGGTAGCTGGAACTCTCAGAGGAAGTTCAAATTTCGGGTTGAACAGACATCATCAAACTCAAAAGCCACAAGCATGTCAGCCTGAGGTCAGTTCCCCCCCAGCCAGGGGGTCACTGACCAAAGTCCTGCTTCCCGATGTCCAAAATTAATGAAATTTAGACGCGAAGCTTCAATCATGCTCAGAAGATACTTTACAAATTTTCAAGATGAAAAGACTCTGTTTGGCTTAAATTTCACTACATGTCAGCTTAGAGGACAGTAATCCCGAATTTGGGGGTCATCGGCTAAGATCTTACTTCCAGAAGGCCAAAGCAGATAAAATTTGGAACAAATGCTCAAAGAATGCCCCAAGTTATTCTCTCAAAGTTTCAAGTCAAGGGGAGGCTGTTCGGATAGAAAACAGGCTAACTGCCTCAATGTGGAGTAAATAGTGACCTAACGCATGCAATGAATAGGTTACTATTCGAAACTACTTCCTCAAATCCAAACTGTATGAAATTTGGATGAATACTCCAAGATGTTCCTGACGTCAGTCCCACCAAGTTTCAAATCAAACCGGGGTCATTTGGGCTTCAAACAGCTGAAACAAGGGCCCACTGTCATAAAAAAGTCAACTGGGGAGTTGACAAAGTTTAGGCTGTCAAACAGAGCTGAAACTTCTGTGACACACTCAAAATAGTGTCAAGAAGTATCCCTCCAAGTTTCGTGGCGATTGGACACCATTTGGGCCCCGAACAGGCGGAAACAAGCCACATATGCAAAATTCCAAGAATGGGCCTTGGGAGTGACCGGGGCCCACAAACAAAAGGAGTTGACCAAGTTCCGGTAGTCAAACAGAGGTGAAACTTCTGTGACACACTCAAAATAGTGTCAAGAAGTATCCCTCCAAGTTTCGTGGTGATTGGACACCGTTTGGGCCCCGAACAGGCGGAAACAAGCTACATATGCAAAATTCCAAGAATGGGCCTTGGGAGTGACCGGGGCCTACAAACAAAAGGAGTTGACCAAGTTCAGGCGGTCAAATAGATCTGAAACTTCTGTGACACACTCAAAATAGTGTCAAGAAGTATCCCTCCAAGTTTCGTGGAGATTGGACACCGTTTGGGCCCCGAACAGGCGGAAACAAGCTACATATGCAAAATTCCAAGAATGGGCCTTGGGAGTGACCGGGGCCCACAAACAAAAGGAGTTGAACAAGTTCAGGTGGTCAAACAGAGCTGAAACTTCTGTGACACACTCAAAATAGTGTCAAGAAGTATCCCTCCAAGTTTCGTGGCGATTGGACACCGTTTGGGCCCCGAACAGGCGGAAACAAGCCACATATGCAAAATTCCGAGAATGGGCCTTGGGAGTGACCGGGGCCCACAAACAAAAGGAGTTGACCAAGTTCAGGTGGTCAAACAGAGCTGAAACTTTTGCGACACACTCAAAATAGTGTCAAGAAGTATCCCTCCAAGTTTCGTGGTGATTGGACACCGTTTGGACCCCGAACAGGCGGAAACAAGCTAGATATGCAAAATTCCAAGAATGGGCCTTGGGAGTGACAGGGGCCCACAAACAAAAGGAGTTGACCAAGTTCAGGTGGTCAAACAGAGCTAAAACATCTGTGACACACTTAAAATAGTGTTGAGAAGTATCCCTCCAAGTTTCGTGGTGATTGGACACCGTTTGGGCCCCGAACAGGCGGAAACAAGCCACACATACAAAATTCCAAGAATGGGTCTTGGGAGTGACCGGGGCCCACAAACAAAAGAAGTTGACCAAGTTCAGGTGGTCAAACAGAGTTGAAACTTCTATGACATGCTCAAAATAGTGTCAAGAAGTATCCCTCCAAGTTTCGTGGCGATTGGACACCGTTTGGGCCCCGAACAGGCGGAAACAAGCCACATATGCAAAATTCCAAGAATGGGCCTTGGGAGTGACCGGGGCCCACAAACAAAAGGAGTTGAACAAGTTCAGGTGGTCAAACAGAGCTGAAACTTCTGTGACACACTCAAAATTGTGTCAAGAAGTATCCCTCCAAGTTTCGTGGCGATTGGACACCGTTTGGGCCCCGAACAGGCAGAAACAAGCCACATATGCAAAATTCCGAGAATGGGCCTTGGGAGTGACCGGGGCCCACAAACAAAAGGAGTTGACCAAGTTCAGGTGGTCAAACAGAGCTGAAACTTTTGCGACACACTCAAAATAGTGTCAAGAAGTATCCCTCCAAGTTTCGTGGTGATTGGACACCGTTTGGACCCCGAACAGGCGGAAACAAGCTAGATATGCAAAATTCCAAGAATGGGCCTTGGGAGTGACAGGGGCCCACAAACAAAAGGAGTTGACCAAGTTCAGGTGGTCAAACAGAGCTAAAACATCTGTGACACACTTAAAATAGTGTCGAGAAGTATCCCTCCAAGTTTCGTGGCGATTGGACACCGTTTGGGCCCCGAACAGGCGGAAACAAGCCACATATACAAAATTCCAAGAATGGGTCTTTGGAGTGACCGGGGCCCACAAACAAAAGGAGTTGACCAAGTTCAGGTGGTCAAACAGAGTTGAAACTTCTATGACATGCTCAAAATAGTGTCAAGAAGTATCCCTCCAAGTTTCGTGGCGATTAGACACCGTTTGGGCCCCGAACAGGCGGAAACAAGCCACATATGCAAAATTCCAAGAATGGGCCTTGGGAGTGACCGGGGCCCACAAACAAAAGGAGTTGACCAAGTTCAGGTGGTCAAACAGAGCTGAAACTTTTGTGACACTCTCAAAATAGTGTCAAGAAGTCTCCCTCCAAGGTTCGTGGTCATTGGACACCGTTTGGGCCCCGAACAAGCGGAAACAAGCCACATATGCAAAATTCCAAGAATGGGCCTTGGGAGTGACCGGGGCCCACAAACAAAAGGAGTTGACCATGTTCAGGTGGTCAAACAGAGCTGAAACTTCTATGACATACTCAAAATAGTGTCAAGAATCATCCCTTCAAGTTTCGTGGCGATTGGACACCGTTTGGGCCCCGAACAGGCGGAAACAAGCCACATGTGTAAAATTCCAAGAATGGGCCTTGGCAGTGACCGGGGCCCACAAACAAAAGGAGTTGACCATGTTCAGGTGGTCAAACATAGCTGAGACTTCTGTGACGCACTCAAAATAGTGTCAAGAAGTATCCCTCCAAGTTTGGTGGCAATCGGACTTCGTTTGAGCTCAAAACAGATGAAAATGGGCCACATACGCGAAAAACCTGAAATTGGGCCTCATCCGTGGCCCAGTCTGCGGTCACGGACCATCAAAGGATGTTTCCCACGATTTTGGGTGGTTTCCCTCTACTCCTCTTCGAAATCCAACTCCCCACAACTGCTATTAACTCCCCAAAACTGCACAAAACTGATTGGGAGTCTATAAAAAGAGAAGATTTGGAAGAAACAAGGGAACACACATAAGGAAGAAAAGTGAAGAAATTGAAGAAAGTCACCACCTAAGGCAACAAGAAGCAAACTCCAGCAGCACTTCCACGGCCATTCCCACCTTCTTTTCTTAGTTTTGAAGGTAAGCAAGAAAATTCAGAAGGAGAGAAGGAAGTGAAATGGCCAAAGTCCATGCTATGTTCGTACGACGCCAATTTTTGAGAGGATGACATTGTCACATCTGTTTCTCTTATTCGTAGGGCGTCTTAGCCATTACAAGAGTTGTGAAAGAAGTCTCTCTAGGCCTCATTTTGTTCCTTGAAAATGATAGGTTCAAATGACACAACTCCGGCTTCAAATTTGCCCATTTCGGACTTGAAACAAAAATGCAGTCCGTAAGCACGAATGATGAGTTACAGCGGTTTCAATTGATTCCATGGCTAAATGTGATCTTCTTGATGGTTGTCCACCGCTCCAAAGTCATGAGAATGGAGTTCGAACACTTGAAAGAAGTTCGAAGAAAGAACCAGCGCGAACAGCACAAAAAACGGAGGCACAAGGCCATTGGCTGTCAGTGACCGTGACCCACGGTCACTGGCAGGTTCCAGTGACTGTGGGTGAGTCACGGTCACTAGAAGGCCCCAGTGACCGTGGGTGAGTCACGGTCACTAGAATGGGGCAGTGACCGCGGGTCACGGTCACCCCACATTTTTTTCCCTTTTTCACATTTTTTTCCACTTTATGTACATTTTCTTGTATTTTCCAAATTGAGATCACATCTAAGACTTGAGGGAGGGGTTGTAAACTTTCAAATTCTATGTAAACAACCTGCATCCCCGCGGTCAGGGCACTTGAACCCATGTAAACAAAAGGGAAATTAATGATGAACTGTATTTATTTCCCATTCTTCTTAACGCTTAAAGTGCGTGAATGTCGGACCTTGATTCCGTAATTCATTTCCACGCCTATATTTTTAAGCGCGATCAGAAGATTGACGCCGTCTGTGGGAAATTATATGCCCTAATTTGTGATCAAATTTGATGAAAAATGCGTGAAAGCGCTGAAAATTGCTGAAAAGTGCTGCTGTTGCCCTGAAAGTGCCGCTGTTGCACTGTAACTACTGCTGTTGCACTGAAAGTGCTGCTGTTGCCCTGAAAGTGCCGCTGTTACACTGTGACTGCTGCTGTTGCCCTGAAAACTGCTGCTGTTGCACTGTAACTGCTGCTGTCGCACTGAAAGTGCCACTGTTGCACTGAAAGTGCTGCTGTTGCCCTGAAAACTGCCACTATTGCACTATAACTGCTGCTGTTGCACTGTGACTGCTGCTGTTGCACTGTAACTGCTGCTATTGCACTGAAAGTGCTGCTGTTGTGTTAAAGAGTGCTGCTGTTTCACTGAAACTGCTGCTATTATGCTGGAAACTGCAATGGGTTTCACTGAAAACTGCTGCTAAAAGCCTGTAACCGGGGCACACGGTCACTTACCCATTTTTATGATGACAAAGGCTTATTTAACCTCCAATTATACCCATACAAGACCTTTGATGTCTGCAATGGGTTTGAAAATATCATTAAAGGACTTTTGCACCTTGAAGTGCATATTGTTCATATAAATGAAGGCATTGGGCACCTTGATGTGCGTACACTTGCCAATTAATTGGAAGAATTTGCACTTTGATGTGCATAACTTGATTGAATGAATTCGCACCTTGATGTGCATGGACCAAATCATCACCTTTTTCACTTTAGAAGAGTGATGATTCAGTTCAAAGGGCTTCTGACCTATATAAAATGTTTATTAAATCAGTGATAAGACCTACGACATTGTAATTATGCATTGTCCGGCGTCAACCACTGATGGATCTTGTGTGGTCATTGTGATAGTGGTGCAGGCTTGATCCTATGGGCCCTATCCCTTTGATTGATCCAACCCTCTCTTGCTTATAAGTCTGACACAGATAGTCTAGATATGCTGCTGAAATTTTGGTAGCAAGGACTAGTCATCATAGCGTGCTTTTAAGCCTGACTCGATAAACTCGAAATGCTGCAGAAATTCTGACAGTAGGGATAGTCAGCATAGCATAATGAGATGAGATTTATGCCTATATCTAACCATTTCGGTTCAAAAACCATGTTGGTCTAGATGGCATCTATAAACCATTCCGGCTAGCCCAAGAGGCAGCCATGTTGGTTATACTACTAATATAGTCTCATCGGCTAACTTTTTGCAGGAAACAGCATGGGTTCTTTGATCATCACTTTTGACAAAGCTAAAGAGAAATTGTTCAAAATCTCCATGGCTCAGACCACAAGGGCACCCAAAAGGGGCCGAATGAACACCAATGCTCATGCATCAAGGGTCTCGGTCTTTCAAAGGCTTTTTACTCCTTCAAGCTACATGACCTCAACCTACGATGGGTCATCAGAAACCCTGATGCCCATCAAGAAGGCAAAGACTCCTCAAACTTGGGTCTCCAAATATGCCCAAAACCCCTTTGGAGTCTTTCACAAAGGTCACAATGACTTAAAACACAAAGTGAGGACGGAAGGCAGTAATTTTCAGATCACCAAGCCTCGACTGGGGGCAAGGCAGGTTCGGTTTACGAACAACAAAACGGAGATACCCGTTGGTTCACAGCAGGAGGCTTTGCAGACTACTAAGTCCTCATTTATGCATCCTAAACAAAGGGTACATCTCAAAAAGCAAACCACTCGCAAGCAAGCCCTAGCCCATGAAAAGGGTCAGAAGGATGTTGTTCCAAATTGTCGTATGTGGTCACCACAGCCACATATGCAGAAGTCTAGAAAAGCTGAGGAGAAACCCTTGGCCCCACTTGAAAAGAATGTCTTTTACCCTTTGACCCAGAAGGAGGGACGGAGGTTCGGCAGGAGGCGCTTACCTTCTGTTATTGTGGCACCATCACCATCACTTTCAACCTAGCGCCTGTCATATGGCACTAAAAACAAGAAATATGCTGAACGATTGGTCATCAAAAATTTGACCGATCTCGTTCAATTTAAAAATTTGCTTCAACAAAAAAAGGAGCAGAAGAAGAAAATTGAAAGAAATGTTGTTAACATCCTTTCACTTCCCACTTCCGACCCTATAGATTAGGAGCAAGTTGCTAGCACTTCTAGGCCATTAGTTGCTAGATTCAGAGATCAAACTCTAGTAGCCAGATTGGCCCAGCAAATAAAGAAGAGGGCTTTGGCTCGCTCCAAGAGACATGCTCGGAAGCAGTCACAGCATAGAATCACTCAAAAATGGGTGATTAAAGAAGATGAGCCAAATCTAACCTCCTCATATATGGTCAGACCTGGCTCAACCAGGAGAGTTACTCGGAGTATGGCTCGAACTCAGTCCCAAGATTCTGATTCGAACTCTCATTCAGATAGGACCTCTGACGATCATGGTTCTGATAAGGACTCAATAACTCTCCTGGATACCGAAGATAGTCAATCCACTCTTCCTACATCCTCTTACCCCCGTCAGTACACCGTATTTATGGTTGAAGGGAGTGGGACCGGTAATGAAGAGGATGCCGGTAGAGGCAAAGATGTTAGCGAAGAAAATGCTGACGAAAATCAAGATAATGACGTCAGTGATGTTGTCAAGCAACAAGGAGCTAAAATTGACCACCTGACGGCTCAATTGAAAATCTTAGCAGACAAACTGGGTAGTCCAGTTGAAGCTCCTGTTAACTCCTTATTTGCTGATAGAAGAGAACAGGCAATGATCAGGAGGAATGCCACCAAAATTGACCTACTTACAGCACAAATCAAGGCACTAACAGATAAAGTAATCGCTTCGGGTTCAACTCGAGGTGATCACTCCTCAATCCTTGGTTTCCACGCAGATCCTGAAAAACCTGTAACTTTTAAAGAAGTGGAGGAAATTTTAAACAAATCAAAAGTGGAAACCAGGATGAAGAAAAAGGGTATTACATCCAAATACCCTCCGGAGTTTGATTTGGTTCCATTTCCACCAGATTACAAACTTCCGACTTTCCAGCCTTACCTTGGAAAAGGGTCAGCCTATCAGCATATAGTGCATTTTAAGTCGCTCCTTGGCAGTTTACCCGAATTGGATGCACTAAAAATAAGGCTGTTTGTTGGTACATTGAAGGGAGTTGTTTTCGATTGGTACAAACAATTGCCAGAACTCTCCTTCACTACATAGCCAGTTACAGAAGAAAAGTTTCTACTTCACTTTCAGAAAGAAGATCAAACGGTCACCTTCGCTATGCTCAGTAGTACAAAGCAAGGGGATAATAAAACTGCACAAGCCTTTATCAATAGATGGAGAGCATTGTCTTACAGATGCCTAGAACAACCATCTCCAAAGGCGACAATTGAAATGTGCAAAACCAATTTACGGCCAGAAATTAAGGCTATCATACTTAGTCATAAAACTAAGTCTTTGGCCAGATTGGTTGAAGTAGCCACTGATGCGGAGTTAACCCTGAAAGAAATTAGCCAGAAGAAAGCAAGTTCCCGAAAAATGGAATCATCATCATCTTCTGCTCCAAAACCAACTGTGCCGAAACCCCAAAAGAGGCAGGAGGTATTCAATGTACAAACCTCCAAACTAGTTCCTCAAAAACCACAGAATGGTAAGACGGAGCAAAATAAAAAGGAAGAATATGAAAAGAGGAAGCAAACTAAGTACCCTTTTGATGGGGACATTGAAGTCATCTTCCAAGCATTGATGGAGAACAACAAGCTCGAGCTTCCACCCATGAAAAAGCCAGAGCAAGCGGGTCGTATTAATGATCCAAACTATTGTGCATACCATCGGATGGTATCTCATCCTTTGAAAGACTGCTTTATCCTAAAAGAAAAGGTCAATGAGATGTGGAAAAATGGAGTAATAACATTTGACCGAAAATATGATACGGCCCCAGTCAATATGATTTCCTTCGGACAATTTGCACCTGTGGCAATACCCGCTCCATCAAGGCCACCAATGGTCGAATTCCGGGTCATCAATGCACTACATAATGAACAGGGGTTGATACTTATCAAAGATTCTTCAGGGCAGGAAATGTGGGTTCACCCAGACTTAATAAATGATGAAGGATGGGAAAAAGTGAAAACTAAACCCACACCTGTGGAAAGAAGAAAGATCAAAAGGCAAATTAAAGGTCTCCAGAAAACTGCTCAAAAGAAACAAGAACAACAGTTTAAGCAGAAGAAAGACAAGGCAGTCGAGGCCCCAGTCTTAGAAAATCCTCCTAGATCAGCCAGAGGTTATTTTACTCTAGCCGACTACATCATTCCAATTCCAAAAGATGAGGAAAAACCAGCAATATCCAGCTGCAATCGGATATCATGGGATGGTACACCCCCTAACTCCGATGATGAAAATCAATGGTCGGATTACTCTGATCTTGAAGACGATCAATGGATCGATGATTATTTTGCTGATGAATACCCTTCTGATGAGGATGAGGATTTCGAACAAGCCTTTGACCCCGAGACGGGAACGCTTGATATCAAGCACGGTCTAAATACACTATCAGTGACCTTGTATGACATACACAGGCCAAGTTCAAGTGGCTGGTCGAATGATCCTCCTCTTTTTCCACTACCTCCAGAAGTTCATCCGGATCCACTACCATTAGTCGGGCATGATGAAGTTCAGGATCAGCAGACGGTTTTTCCTCCTTCCACGCCAGATGCTTCTTCCACACCTAATTCAGAGTTGATCTTTTTCATTCAAATGAAAATTCTGAATTAAGTAATCAGTTTGTTGACTTTAACTCAGTCAGGGAACTTGGGTTACCGAGGAAACAGAATAACCCTAGTATGAGTAATATTGTCGAGAATATCTGTGACTTTGAAGAGGAACTGTCAACGGCTCCTTCCCTGGTGGTTTTGAATGCTGCCATAGAACCCCAAACATCGCAGGCTATTCCTAATGGTGTAAACCAAGAAGTAGGCCTGGAAGAGGTCAACCAGCTTTTCATCGAACCAGAAGAAGTCAATGCCATAAGAAGAGACGCACGACCAGAAATTGACCGAAGCAACATGCTTAATGATGGCACTCGCTCTGGTCGTAACTACAGGGTCAACTATGATAAATCCTCTGTTCCTTCCTCTTCTTATGTAAACTCTTCGGGAGGCAATACCAATGTAAATGTAACTTCTCCAGAAGTAAATGATAATGCAAGGCCACCAGAGCCATTCACGTATGATGTTGTTGAACACCTTAAGCACATACCTGCACGACTCCACATTTTTGATCTCTTGCAGATGTCCAAGGAGACTCGTGACAACTTCATATGAGCACTACAGGCCTTGAATATTGAGAATCATACTCATATAGCACAAGTGCATCAAATAGAAAAGAATTATTTGAAGGCGAAATCCAAGAAGCCTCAAAAGCAATGTAAGGAGTGCCTCTTAACTCACAATGCTTCTAAAGCTACTATCTCTTTCACCAAAGAGGATCTCCTCTTTAGGAAATATGAAGCATACGAGGCCACTTTATTTCACGGCCTACATCAAAGATATGCCTGTCCCAAGAGTTCAAGTTGACCCAGGGTCAACTCTAAATCTCATCACAATCACGGCCCTTCAAGAGCTCGGTATTCCAGTGAACAAGCTGTCTGCTACAAAGACTTTTATTTAAGGTTATGATGGGGAAGTCCAGGATCCGATTGGTAAAATCCGAATTCGATTCCAGTTGGGAGATTTAGTCTCAGAGGCCACTCTGCATGTAGTAAAAACTCGTGCTTGCTATAACATCCTCTTGGGGAGACGATGGCTTCATGATTATGCCATAGTACCTTCTACTCTTCATCAATGCCTTAAATACATCGACAATGAGGGGAAGGTACATCGAGTCTTTGCAGAGGAAAAGCCATTCAAAGGAAAGGAGGTTTATTTCACAGACGCAGCAATGTATCAAGAAAAGCCTACAAAATCCAACTCAGATACAAAGAATGCTCCTGTGAATGATAATCCTGCAGAACCTTTCACTATTTCAGCAAAGAAAGTTGGTCAAAAATCTAATCTCTCCATAAAGTTGGAATGTGCAGGAAAATATGCGGCAAAATGCGTGGATATCAAAACTCCTTTGATAATTAAGGTGAAATCTGAAATCAAAAAGCCAGATCCACCTTTAATCATATCCACAAAGCTATCAAAAGTAAAAGATGCTGAACATCAGAAGTTTTCATTTTCGGCCAACATGGTATCCTCGAGCTCTAATCAAGAAAGCAATGATATACCTCCCCCTACTAGGGGAATATCGCCTATAAAGCCTGATTCTCCTATCACTTTTAGTCAATTGATATTGACATCACAGCAGAGGGGAGAATTAGCCGATAGGTACATTGATAGATGGCTCCGTTTGGCTGAAAGATGTGAAAGTCCTCCACACTACTCCGCATGGATTCACTTATGCTGGGTAGGTTTTCGGCCAACTCTTCGCAGCTTAACCATGGCGATGGAATTTCAAACCTTTGATGAGATGTCTCGAATTGTATCATCTCTCGAAGTGGCACTCCACCGGCTGCGCAGGAGGTCTAGAAGAATGCGTCCAATACATGTCATTTCAATGATCAGAAATACAGATTCTGAGTTGGATTCTGAAGACGCTGAAGAAATGAGCACCTTCGTGCATTCTATGGTAGACTGCAATTTTCCGCTTATGCCATGGCCTACTCCCTCTCGCATTTATGAATTTGAAGGTTCTTGCTTTTTGGTACCTTCATCTAAGCAGTATAATCATCCGATTATTTTTCATTGGGCTGAAGATACTTCTCCACCAGATATCATTGACAAAATCAGTAATGAGGGAAAAATCCGGCTCGATATTTATAATCTTGTGGTCTGTAACATGATGAAAAATATGGGGTACAATCTCAAGAAACCTATGGGTCTTGGATTAACTGCAAATGGCATACGGGCTCTTTTGGATGTCTTTACTCCAGAGATGAAAGAAGATCTCCAGACAGGGGGCAGAATTGAGCAGCTGCGTCATTGCATAGGATATGTTCCTTACAGTAACATTCCTAAATTTAAATGAAGTGTTAAAGCCAGATCGGTAGTCTTCACTGAAGAATATGACTCGGATGACTCTCATGAAATTCCTATGCTTCAAGATCCCGTTGACTGGGCCATTTTTCAGCATCCTGAGGGGGCAAGTGATGAAGATGATGCTACATCACAAATCACTGACTATTGGCTACCTGAACTCAACGAGGAAATAAGCCCGTCCCAACATGTCCGCTGGGAATGCTTAGCCCTTGATGTAAAAGCCAAAGAGCCTAAAAAACCAAATCCTTGGAAAGGGATCAGGCCTTGGCTAAAACCCCCAACTGAAACCCCAGAGGGTTTCACAGCGTTAGAAACTTCCAATAACAATGTAGAAACACTTCCTCCTAATCCTCCAACTGAGGACCAAGTACAAGAAATAAACTTGGGAACCCCAGAAAATCCCCGACCTACCTTTGTAAGCTCTCAAATTAAAGGAAGTGAACTTGATTTGTATGTGGGATTCTTGCGAGAGTTCATAGATTGCTTTGCATGGACTTATGCAGAAATGCCGGGTTTAGATCCAGGAATCTCCATACACAAATTAAATATAGCAGATGATGCTAAACCTGTAAAACAGGACTAAAGGAGGACTAAGCCTGAAATCATGGAGAAGATAGAAGCAGAAGTTCAGAAACTCAAAGGCGTTAATTTCATCCGTGAAGAATACCATCCAGACTAGTTGGCTAATATAGTCCCAGTTACTAAAAAGAATGGACAAATCAGAATCTGTATTGACTTCAGAGATCTGAATAAAGCCTGCCCCAAAGATGATTTTCCATTACCTATACCAGAAATAATGATTGACAATACTTTTGGGTTCGAAAGAATGTCATTCATGGATGGCTTCTCGGGGTATAATCAGATCAAAATGTTCAAAGAGGATGAGAAACACACTTCCTTTAGAACTCCATTCGGCATATACTGTTATACTGTCATGCCATTTGGTCTAAAAAATGCTAGAGCCACGTACCAAAGAGCAATGATGAAAATATTCAAGGACTTACAACATAAATCTGTTGAATGTTATGTTGATGATTTGGCAGTCAAGAGCAAGCATAAATCAGACCATCTCACCGATCTTCGCACTGCCTTTGAGAGATTACGGAAATTCAATCTTCGAATGAATCCCCTGAAATGTTTTTCGGAGTTTCTTCCGGAAAGTTTCTAGGATTTGTGGTGCGAAAAGGGGGCATTGAAATAGATCCCATCAAAATCAAAGCCATATTGGAAATGCCTTCGCCAAGAAATTTGAGAGAATTGAAAGGATTGCAGGGAAGACTCGCCTACATCCGACGGTTCATTTCCAACTTGTCCGGAAAGTGCAGACCATTCTCCAAATTGATGAAGAAAGGAGTAGACTTTGTATGGGACAAAGCTTGTGAAAATGCTTTTCAGGATATCAAACAATATCTTACAAACCCGCCAGTTCTTTCAGCTCCAATTCCGGGCAAGCCTTTCATTCTTTATACAAGGGCTCTTGATCATTCCTTGGGAGCATTGTTAGCTCAAAAGAATGATGAAGGAAAGGAGGTGGCACTCTATTACCTGTCAAGGATGCTAGTTGGTGTTGAGCACAATTATCACCCAATAGAAAAAGAATGTCTAGCGCTTATGTTTGCAATACAAAAGCCGCGGCATTACATCCTCTCTAATGTGGTGTATCTGGTTTCCAATATTAATCCATTAAAGGTATTAGTGACAAAAGCCGGGGCGTTGAGTGAATGTCTGGCCAAATGGTCCATCCTTCTTTCTCAATATGACATCAGATACACTCCTGCGAAAGCAGTAAAAGGACAAGCTCTTACAGATTTTCTAGCAGAACATCCACTGTCAGAAGATTCTGAGTTCACAAACAATCTCCCTGATGAGTCAGTCTTCTTCACTGAACAAACACGGAAATCCACCATTGATTCAGATCTACATTGGACCATGCATTTTGATGGAGCTTCCAGGACTAATGAACGAGGAAAGCCAGTATCAGGGGTTGGAATTATTTTCTGCAGTCCAGGAAGATTTTATGTTCCTCACTCCTTTTCATTGATCAAGCCATGCTCGAACAATGTGGCAGAATACACGGCATTAATTATGGGGCTTGAGTTAGCTTTAGATGCTGGCATTAACATGCTAGGGGTTTATGGAGATTCACAACTTGTGATTAAGCAAATGAATCACGAGTATGAAGTAAAGAAGCCAGAC
The DNA here is from genome assembly GCA_037013555.1 of Sextonia rubra. Classification (NCBI taxonomy): domain Eukaryota; kingdom Viridiplantae; phylum Streptophyta; class Magnoliopsida; order Laurales; family Lauraceae; genus Sextonia; species Sextonia rubra. The sequence continues at coordinate 4,528,286 of JASUAD010000027.1, forward strand.
CTAATTCCCCTTTTCAATAGGGCAGATGAACTCAAACAAAGGTTTAAATTGATTACGTTTCATCATGTTCCGAGATGCCAGAATGTCAAAGCAGACGCCTTAGCAAGCTTGGCAGCTTCAATGGCAATCCCTGAGAATGACAAGATGATATTGGAAGTTGTTGAGAGAAGACTTCTACCCCCACTCGATACTTACAAGGCAGTAGAAGATAGCTTCACTGTAATCAAAAATCGAATTTCATATTTCCAAAACTCATTCAGGGATTGGAGAGATCCTTTTATTGATTACATTCTGCATGGAGTATTACCAGAGAATCCTAAAGATAGAACCAGTATTCAAAGGCGAGCTCTCAAATTCCATTTTGATTTGCCCTCAAAAACTCTTTATCGCAAATCATACGATGGAGTTCTACTTCGATGTTTGTCCCCGAAAGAAGCTGAACAAGTTCTCAGAGAAGTTCATGCGGGCCTATGTGGTGCTCACCAAGCTGGACCAAGACTTCATAATCAAATTCGAAGATTAGGCTACTATTGGCCTACCATGGTGTCCGACGCTATTAATTTTGCTAAAAGATGCAATGAGTGCCAAATTCATGGTGATTACATTCACCGGCCTCCTGAACATTTACACCCTATGACCACTTCTTGGCCGTTTGAATCTTGGGGAATGGATATAGTAGGGAAGATCAGTCCACCCTCAGAACGTGGACATCAATTCATTTTGGCTGCAACCGATTACTTCTCCAAATGGGCAGAAGCAGTACCTCTCACAGAAGTTAAAACTGATACAGTCCTTAGCTTCCTGAAAACTCATGTCATTTGCCGTTTTGGGGTGCCCAAACGTCTGTATCATGACAATGGCCCCAATTCAATAATGATAAATTTTACAGATTCTGTGACAAATATGGAATCCAGTGTTGTCCATCTACAGCGTATAACCCCGCGGCCAACGGACTCGCTGAGGCTTTTAACAAAACCATTTGCAAGATTTTGAAGAAAATGGTTTCAGACAACAAAAAGAGTTGGAGTACCAGGCTTCCTGAAGCATTATGGGCTTACAGAACTACAGTTTGTGGTCCTACCAAATCAACACCGTACTCCTTGGTCTATGGTTGTGAAGCTGTAATACCTTTGGAAATTCAACTTCCCTCTTTCCGGGTAGCTGTGATAAACAAATATACTGAAGAAAAGAATGCCAAACTCAGATTACAAGAGCTAGAAAGCCTTGATGAGAAAAGACTTGCCGCTCGACAAAGTATTGAGTTGTATCAAGCTCGTATGGCTGCATCTTTCAATAAAAAAGTCAAGTATAGAGCTTACAAGAAGGGAGATCTAGTCCTTGCAGTTAGAAGACCTATGTTTTCCAGGCACTTGTCGGGAGGCAAGTTCGAACCTAAATGGGAAGGACCTTTTGTTGTCAACAAGGTTTACTCCAATGGCGCCTATGCGCTCCTCACACTTGAAGGGGAAAGATGCATGATGCCTATCAATGGAAAACTTCTCAAGAAATACTATACCTGAATGTCATTGGTACACCCAAACCATGTACAATGTACCCAAACCATGTACAGTGTACATTCTCACTCCTAACCAAAATCAAAATCCTCTGGTTTCGAGCCTCACAACCTATGACTCCCAACCAAAATTGCAATCCTTTGGTTTCGAGCCTTACAACCTATGACTAGTAACCAAAATCCCTCAGATTTGTATAAAATGACTACGAGGATCAAGTCCCACAACCCCTCTAGTCAAACTTTTGTTACCTGGATAACGTCATTACAAGACCCCTTGTAACATCCAACTATATAGATTAAGTCTTTTTGCAGACCCTGTATAGCAAAACTCAGCTATGTGGAATAAGTCTTTTTGCAGACCCCATATAGCTAATCCTTAGTTGTATAGAACAAGTCTTTTTGCAGACCCTATATGACTGCCTTCGGTTATATAGAACAAGTCTTTTTGTAGACCCTGTATAACCAAAATCTAAACAAAAACCAAAACCAAATCTTTGTCCTAAGGAATAAGTCATGGATCCCGGGGAAAGCCTCACACATGGGCACCGGATAACATCCACTTTGTTTGACCCCTTTCGACACCAAAAGGATCAAGTCATGGACCCTGGAGAAAGCCTCACACATGGGCACCGGATAACGTCCACCTGTATGACTTCCTTATTTTCGATTTGTGGATCCAAATGATCGCAAATCACACCCTCATACAAGTCTGAGAAAACCAAACCAAATAAACCATCCATACAAACCAAACAAACCATCCACATAAACCACATCAAACATCCACAGAAAATCAAACCAAACACCATACCAATGACAAAAATAGAAAGGAAAAACATTTTCCATTGATATCCATTTTAAAGTTTGAATACAAGCAGTAAAGTCAATGTACACATGGCCCTCAGGCCTAATAATAATAATAAAAAAAAAACTGAGAGTTGCAGCAGAGAATCTCAGTCCAGGAACTTCTCCAGTTGCCCCTTTGCATTCAGTACTTCTGCCATGAGGATACGCCCTTTGTAGCTTGCATAAGCTGGAATAGCAGTATTAATGTCAATCTCGTCCAGCTTAATATTCAATTCAATCTCCAAGGACTGAACGAAGTCGTTCAAGGTTGTGCATTTCGCTTCTGTATGCGTGAAAAGATCATCTCGGTGACGAATTCGCTCTGAAACAGACATCTGCAAATTTTCCATAATATTTTCCACGGAAGATAATTGATGTTGCAATACAACAATCTGTTGTTGAATATGTGCACGTTGGCCCGCATGCACAGCCAATTCCTGTGTCAGTTTGGCCTCTTCTGCATTTATTACCTGTATGTCCTCCTCACCACTTTCAATCTCTGCAGTCAACTGAATTTTGTGCCTTAAGATCTCATCTTGGAAAGCTTTGGCATGATCAACACTCTTATCCCAAGAGTTTTTTTCTTCGAGTTTGTTAAAAAGAAGGGCAAGGGCATCGCGAAGACAACTCAAGTCAGTACCAGAAAATATCAACATGTCTGCTAAAGCCTTGGCACCTTGAATCTTCTCTGAAGAAAGCTCTCCTTGAAAAACAGTAGCCAAAATGCTGCGAATGATTATCTTTGTGGCAAAATTAATAGCAGATTGAGGCTTTGGGGTGGCTCCGAAGAAGCTGAGTTCTTTAGGGATAGAAAGGTTTGATTCTCGCTCTTGTGAATTTGACTGGATTTGAGAACTTGAGCGATTATCCCTTTCTCTCTCGATATTTACTCCGCCCTCAGGAATCGCCAATGTTTCTTCATGAACAGAAGGCGAATCATGTGACCCCTGTGAAGACAAGGTAGTCGAAGGATCCCTAATGGCATGAGGTGTGACTGTCACATGCAGTAAAGCTTTTCGGGCCCCTCCACCTTCAGCAGTAGAAGCCTCATCTGATATCTTCTGAACAACAGGGTCTTCAATAACCTTTAAAGGCGATGACTGATCCACCCTAAAGTGGACTCTTGGAGGTGTCATGGCCTTGGGAGGTGTAAAGCTGCCAGCAACTGGAGGTACACTACTAGTGACAAGTGTTACAGGAGTATCCTCTACCGGGAGACTTGTACCTTCTAAAATCATTGTCTGTTGAACAAAAGAGCCCGCTCTAATCACAACAGTATCCTCTACAGGGGCTTCTGTGACTGGACCCATAACACTGTCTGTTTCCTTTTCTGCACCGCTAACAGGTTCAATATGTTGCTCCATCTGAACATCCTCAACCTCATCAGCCCTTGGCTCATTACTGACTGGCAAGGTGGTATTGGCTGGCGACAATCCCGCACCATCATTTATACTTTGGGTTAGTGAACCTGATGATAAATTTTCTACAAAGCGTTGCAGATCACTCCCTAGAGGGCTGCCTGGTGATGCCTCTAAGTATCCACTATGAATTGAGACATCATCCAAGTCAATCGAAGCTTCAGCATGCTCTTTCTCCACTTGCTCCTTGATAGGGGATCCGAAAGATCTCCTAGGAATAGTAAAAACTGTTTTAGCAAGTGTATCAGAAATACCCTCTTCCACTTGACCACCTAAAAAAGGGGAATGAGCAGAAATTAGAGCACGAATGCTGAAATGTTAATCAAGCTAATGTGAAGTTTACCTTCAGCGACAATTGGAGTTTCTTCGATATCCCTGGAGACTCTGACCCCAGATTCCTTGACAATCTCAGAGGGAGGCTTCTGTTGTTCAACCTGGAGAACAGCCTCTGTAATGGTAGCAGTACCAACGTCATCAATAGGTTTATCTGCAATGATGGATCCTGTCGGTACATTTGCCGCTAATTCAAGCATCTGTGCTTGATTAAATATATCTTTTTCAAAATCAAACTCAATGTGAATATCACTATCAGTTCGCTCTCCAGTCGTAAGGGTATCAAAACTACTTTCTCCCTTTTCTCCTTTTTCCTTCTTCTTAGAAGCAGGCAAAACGCGACATTTAGCTCGAGGGTTGCTTGTGTATGCCTGCACAATGGCAAAGGTGCTTTTAGCAAACCACTGGGTGAAGCCACTCGTATATCCGGGATTTGGAAGATGAGGGTATCCAAAACGGGCCTCAGTGTCAAACGCTTGGTAAAATTCCCAAGCATTACGGGCATTCGGCAAAGAGCCGATAGTGCCTCGAATTCGGCCCGGTGCTCCCACGACGGCCTGATAGAAGTCGAACTGTCTGCAGAATCTGGCAGGTATATAAGGTTGAATATTGATGTCTGTATTTTTTCTATACACCAGATCTGCAGGCCTTAAACTCAGAAGCCAGATCTTTTCTTCGTCTGACAAACCGATATCCCGGCCACCTTCCCCAACCTTGTGTATTGATGGCTCCACAGCATTCCTCATCTGAGTTGGAACTTCAATATTCAGTATAGCATCTCGGGAAGCAACATAATTGTTAAAGTTGCGTAAATGTTTGCGTAAATCGGTCATGGAATAGTTGTTAATTAAGCAACTACCACCAACCGCACCCTTCATGAAAATGTTCCCTGGTGCACCGCTATGTGAATGAAGATCATTGCAATGGTAGGTGAACCAGGTATACAGTAGATATTCGCCATAACATCGATTGAACGGTTTTCCTTCTCTAACAGTGAATCCTGAAAGCTTTAACTCTGTCAGCATATAAGCTACAAAAGCAGGACCCAAAGCGAGGCTATGTTCAAAGGCCATCTTGAGGGCTGGATATATGCAACCAGGCCTAAGGTCATTTCCTGAGCTCGGAAAAAGAACCTCGGACAACCATGCTGTCAAGAATGAAGCAAGCCAACATTTCCTTTTCAAATCTGGATATTTGGCAAAAATATAAGGCTGAAAGTCCGTGTCTTCATGAAAGATAACTGTTGGACCTTTTTTGGGATCTTCGCTCGGGATTACCCTTTTCCGCTTAAAGAACCCGCCTTCATTAACGAAGAAAGGATCTATGATTTCCTTCACTTGACTCATCCATTGAAAGACTTTGCCTCGGCTTCGGCTAGTTGTCTGAATAGAATCTTCAAGTGCAAAAAGGAGGTAATATGCGGCTTGAAATTCGTCATCCATAGTGGCTAATTCTTCATCGGGTAAAACGGTCTCATCATAGATCTCACCGTAAGGTGCCAAACCAAAATTTTTCTTTACTTCCCATAGAGAAAATCCTAACTCCATGTTTGGAGTAATGAAAGTACCAGTCGCTGGGCAGAATAATTCCAGAATGGCCCTACAGACATTCTTGTTCTCACAGGGGACTCTTTGTGTGGTAGCATTTACAGCGTCAAAAATCCCAATCGCTTTCAAATCTTCTGCATAATGATACTTGATTGCAGTCACCCAGCTTGACCAATCCCCGATGCAATTAAACCACCTACGAGATTGGTGCCTCTCACCTAGCCAAGCACTCCCGTCGCCAGAATGAATACCAAGACCGACCGTTCTGAGCTGTGAAATTACAGTGCCTACTTCCAAATTTAGAGTGCACGGTTCAAGGGTCTCTATTTCAGACCTTGGATATTCTATGAAGTAGTATGGAGGCGGACGCATGAATTTCCCAGTCTTGAAATGGACATGATGTCTTATCCATGAAAAAGGATCATGCCTTGCTGGGATTGTTGGAGATAGTGACATGATAGTTGGATGCCGTCGAACTGATCGAACTGTGGTTAATTCACGCACAACCCCTGCCGAATTTGTGTAACGATACCGCATATGATCAGTGGGTTGCTTTGCGGTCTCTTTTGTGGCATCTCCAAATATATATTGTGGTTTTGGGAAAACCACCTTGTCATTATTCTCCCAATTGGTATTATTTGCCAAACACCAATATGAATACCAGTTTCTCGTTGACAAAGCTTTAGCCCTCTGGACCCACAATTTAACATCACATGCTTCATTTGGGTCTTTCGGATCAGGCCCTCTTGTGGTCTTAACCTTGGCACGACTTTTAGGTGCCCCAGCAGTTGCAGTTGCAGGTGCAGGTGCTTTACCTCTTTAATCTGCAAAACAGATCAAAAGAAAGAAAAGATGGATATCAGTAACAATGATATGAAACTTCTCAAAAAAAAAAAAATTCGGCAGCATCTCTCCTTAGTATAAGACCAAAAGCAGAAGGCAATACTCAGTTCTGAGACCAAGAATTGGCATCAAAGGCACACTTAAGTCTCAGAACCAAGGCTCCCAGTCCAAACAGATGTTCAAGCACCTTAAGACCTTTTCAGGGAGTAGCAGGTTTGTGTTCAAGCACGAAAATGGCATTCTATAATTCCCACAGAGGCTCTGATCACAGAAAGTTAGATGCGTGTTCAGTGATATGCATGTTACTACTCAAAAACAGGTGGATGTTCACTGTGACAACAGCAACAAGTACTAGACAGTCAGGATTGACCGTGATATGAAGAAGTTCTAATAGAGTTTAAGACACAAGGGTTCTTCTCAACCGGATATGGCTGTAAAAAAAAAAAAAAAAAGGGGGGGATGCATCCAGAAATCCAGGCTTGGATTCAGTCATGAACAAACACAAGAGAAGATGAAAAGGAAATTCTTACCAGCCATAGTCTGTGCTTGAGATGATGAAAGAAACCCGAGTCCTACTTGGTAACTGAGAGGAAGATGCACCCAGCACCTCTCTGCTTCCACCCTTTCTCTCGGTCTTTCTCCCTCTTTCCGATTTCTGACTCTCTTTTCTCTTTCTCTCGGTCTCTTCCCTTTTTCTCGATTTTTTTTTTCTTTTCTTCTTTGATTGGTTTGAACAAAAAAAAAAAATTCTCGGTCCCCCTTTCTCTTTGTTGGTTTGAGCAAAAAAAAAAAAAAAAATTTCTGTTTGGCTTCCTTACCCACGGTCACTGCTATTCCTAAGTGGAGCCCGCTATTTGATGCCAGCACATAGAACAGAGAGGCCCAAAATCAATTAACATGATCCGACCTCACTTTGGAATCCATAACATGATCATCTTTTGTTTAAAATTCTCATGATGGGTCCACTTGGAGTAATTTACCAAAGAAATAATCCTATTTTTAGGGTATTTCGAGGGAAATTATACAAAAAAAAAAAGAGATGCGGAGTTTCTTTCCAAATCAACTTTGGGTCAAAATTTGATTTCAAACCAATGTCTCAAATTGTTTTTTCATCAAAACCCATAAAAGCCAATCTCTTTCAAAATTACATCTCATTTTGTCAAAATTGCATCTCATTTTAAATCATGTCAAGCCAAGTCAAAACCCAAACTTTGATCTCTGAAAATGAACCAAAAATCCATGAAGATCCAAACCCAAATCCATTTTTACTAAAACTTTTGATTTTCTTAAAACCTTAGGGATTCTTTTTGTGGGTGTTCCCCACATCCCCACAGAGACGCCACTCTGGATATCTGTGAAAAATAGGTCAAAAGAAAATCAAATTCATTTCCAAAATCCAAACAAAATTCATAAGCTTCTGAATTTTCTAAATACCTAAGGGATTCCTTTGTGGGTGTTCCCCACAGTCCCCATGGAGATGCTACTTTTGATATCCATAAAAATAGGGCAAAGAAATTCAGATTTCTTATGTCTTTTCAAAATTCCATCATCAAACCCTTCATGGTTTTTATCAAAATTTTCAAATCCCAAAGTTTAGGCCTACAACCTACCTTGACAAACTGTCTTTTCATCAAGCTATCCATCACTCCCATAGATTGGCTATTTCGAGGCACAATGATTATTATACTATAATCATTGCACCTCGAGGGGGCACTTGTTGACCTATAAAAATTGCAAATACTGCAGCGAAGACACCTCATCTCAGCTTAATTTAGGCTACAGAGGTTATTTGCAGATCTTGGGGAATCACTGTGAGAATTGGCATTCCATGAAGATCAAGGTAGCTGGAACTCTCAGAGGAAGTTCAAATTTCGGGTAGAACAGACATCATCAAACTCAAAAGCCACAAGCATGTCAGCCTGAGGTCAGTTCCCCCCAAGCCAGGGGATCACTGACCAAAGTCCTGCTTCCCGATGTCCAAAATTAATGAAATTTAGACGCGAAGCTTCAGTCATGCTCAGAAGATACTTTGCAAATTTTCAAGATGAAAAGACTCTGTTTGGCCTAAATTTCACTACATGTCAGCTTAGAGGACAGTAATCCCGAATTTGGGGGTCATCGGCTAAGATCTTACTTCCAGAAGGCCAAAGCAGATAAAATTTGGAACAAATGCTCAAAGAATGCCCCAAGTTATTCTCCCAAAGTTTCAAGTCAATGGGAGGCTGTTCGGATAGAAAACAGGCTAACTGCCTCAATGTGGAGTGAATAGTGACCTAACGCATGCAATGAATAGGTTACTGTTCGAAATCCTACTTCCTCAAATTCAAACTGCATGAAATTTGGATGAATACTCCAAGATGTTCTTGACGTCAGTCCCTCTAAGTTTCAAATCAAACCGGGGTCATTTGGGCTTCAAACAGCTGAAACAAGGGCCCACTGTCATAAAAAAGTCAACTGGGGAGTTGACCAAGTTCAGGTGGTCAAACAGAGCTGAAACATCTGTGACACACTCAAAATAGTGTCAAGAAGTATCCCTCCAAGTTTTGTGGCGATTGGACACCGTTTGGGCCCCGAACAGGCGGAAACAAGCCACATATGCAAAATTCCAAGAATGGGCCTTAGGAGTGACCGGGGCCCACAAACAAAAGGAGTTGACCAAGTTCAGGTGGTCAAACAGAGCTGAAACTTCTGTGACACACTCAAAATAATGTCAAGAAGTATCCCTCCAAGTTTCGTGGTGATTGGACACCGTTTGGGCCCCGAACAGGCGGAAACAAGCCACATATACAAAATTCCAAGAATGGGCCTTGGGAGTGACCGGGGCCCACAAACAAAAGGAGTTGACCAAGTTCAGGTGGTCAAACAGAGCTGAAACTTCTGTGACACACTCAAAATAGTGTCAAGAAGTATCCCTCGAAGTTTCGTGGTGATTGGACACCGTTTGGGCCCCGAACAGGCTGAAACAAGCCACATATGCAAAATTCCAAGAATGGGCCTTGGGAGTGACCGGGGCCCACAAACAAAAGGAATTGACCAAGTTTAGGTGGTCAAATAGAGTTAAAACTTCTGTGACACACTCAAAATAGTGTCAAGAAGTATCCCTCCAAGTTTCGTGGTGATTGGACACCGTTTGGGCCCCGAACAGGCGGAAACAAGCCACATATGCAAAATTCCAAGAATGGGCCTTGGGAGTGACCGGGGCCCACAAACAAAAGGAGTTGACCAAGTTCAGGTGGTCAAATAGAGTTAAAACTTCTGTGACACACTCAAAATAGTGTCAAGAAGTATCCCTCCAAGTTTCGTGGTGATTAGACACCGTTTGGGCCCCGAACAGGCGGAAACAAGCCACATATGCAAAATTCGAAGAATGGGCCTTGGGAGTGACCGGGGCCCACAAATAAAAGGAGTTGACCATGTTCAGGTGGTCAAACAGAGCTGAAACTTTTGTGACACACTCAAAATAGTGTCAAGAAGTATCCCTCCAAGTTTTGTGGTGATTGGACACCGTTTGGGCCCCGAACAGGCGGAAACAATCTACATATGCAAAATTCCAAGAATGGGCCTTGGGAGTGACCGGGGCCCACAAACAAAAGGAGTTGGCCATGTTCAGGTGGTCAAACAGAGCTAAAACTTCTGTGACACACTCAAAATAGTGTCAAGAAGTATCCCTCCAAGTTTGGTGGCAATCGGACTTCGTTTGAGCTCAAAACAGATGAAAATGGACCACATACGCGAAAAACCTGAAATTGGGCCTCATCCGTGGCCCAGTCTGCGGTCACGGACCTTCAAAGGATGTTTCCCACGATTTTGGGTGGTTTCCCTCCACTCCTCTTCGAAATCCAACTCCCCACAACTGCTATTAACTCCCCAAAACTGCACAAAACTGATTGGGAGTCTATAAAAAGAGAAGATTTGGAAGAAACAAGGGAACACACATAAGGAAGAAAAGTGAAGAAATTGAAGAAAGTCACCACCTAAGGCAACAAGAAGCAAACTCCAGTAGCACTTCCATGACCATTCCCACCTTCTTTTCTTATTTTTGAAAGTAAGCAAGAAAATTCAGAAGGAGAGAAGGAAGTGGAATGGCCAAAGTCCATGCTATGTTCGTACGACGCCAATTTTTGAGAGGATGACATTGTCACATCTGTTTCTCTTATTCGTAGGGCTTCTTAGCCATTACAAGAGTTGTGAGAGAAGTCTCTCTAGGCCTCATTTTGTTCCTTGAAAATGATAGGTTCAAATGACACAACTCCGGCTTCAAATTTGCCCATTTCGGACTTGAAACAAAAATGCAGTCCGTAAGCACGAATGATGAGTTACAGCGGTTTCAATTGATTCCATAGCTAAATGTGATCTTCTTGATGGTTGTCCACCGCTCCAAAGTCATGAGAATGGAGTTCCAACACTTGAAAGAAGTTCCAAGAAAGAACCAGCGCGAACAGCACAAAAAACGGAGGCACAAGGCCATTGGCTGTCAGTGACCGTGACCCACGGTCACTGGCAGGTTCCAGTGACCGTGGGTGAGTCACGGTCACTGGAAGGCCCCAGTGACCGCGGGTGAGTCACGGTCACTGGAATGGGGCAATGACCGCGGGTCACGGTCACCCCCCATTTTTTCCCCTTTTTCACATTTTCTTCCACTTTATGTACATTTTCTTGTATTTTCCAAATTGAGATCACATCTAAGACTTGAGGGAGGGGTTGTAAACTTTCAAAATCTATGTAAACAACCTGCATCCCCGCGGTCAGGGCACTTGAACCCATGTAAACAAAAGGGAAATTAATGATGAACTGTAATTATTTTCCATTCTTCTTAACGCTTAAAGTGTGTGAATGTCGGACCTTGATTCCGTAATTCATTTCCACGCCTATATTTTTAAGCGCGATCTGCCCAATGCCCGAAGTTTCAGTCCTCTCCACAGACGAGATATGCAGGATCTACAGCGCAGGGCAAGTCTCAGGCAGCTCGCCCAGCCCAGAAGCAGAACCGCCGGACAGCCCGAGCTTATGCTGCTACGCATGAGGTCGCGGAGGAAGCTACAGTCGTGGAAGGTAAAATTTTAATTTTTGATACTGAAACTTTAGCCTTGTTTGACTCCGGGTCTATGCGTTCGTACGTAGCACCCCATTTTGCTGTGCAGCTTCGACAGCGACCCACGCCGCTCCCATACTTGTTGATAGTATCCACTCCAGTTGGTAAACGGGTGGAGTGCAGTGTTTTCTACCCTCAGTGCACTGTGCGGATAGCTGGTCATCAGCTCCTGGTAGACCTCGTGTTGCTCACGACACTGGATTTTGATGTGATTCTTGGTATGGACTGGCTTGCGAGATATCATGCTTGTATCAATTGTTACAGCAAAGCTATCTATTTTGATCTGGGCAGCGGATTTCGATTTGAGGGCAGCCAGACGAAGTGCCCAAGGCGTGTGATCTCTGCTTGTAAAGCAGACAGGATGCTTCGTAGGGGATATAAGGGATTTCTTACATTCATTTCAGAGAAGAAGAATCAGTGACCGCTCAGTGAGATCCCAGCAGTCAGTGAGTTCTCGGATATCTTCCCGGAGGATGTGCCCGAGTTGCCACCAGTTCGAGAGGTAGAGTTCTCGATCGACTTGATGCCAGGTACAGCACCCATCAGTAGAGCTCCATATCGTATGGCACCTGCAGAATTGTTGGAATTGAAGAAACAATTGCAGGATCTGTTGGATAAAGGGTTCATACGCCCAAGTGTTTCACCTTGGGGAGCTCCTGTATTGTTTGTTAAGAAGAAGGATGGCAGTTTCCGGATGTGCATTGACTACATGCAGTTGAACAAAGTGACCATCAAGAACAAATATCCACTACTTAGGATCGATGAGTTGTTCGATCAGCTTCAGGGTGCAGCTTACTTCTCGAAGATTGACTTGAGGTCAGGGTATCACCAACTCCGGGTGAAGGATGAGGATGTTCCTAAGAAAACTTTCAGGACTCGGTATGGACACTACGAGTTCCTTGTCATGCCATTTGGTTTGACGAACGCACCCGTAGCTTTTATGCCATTGATGAATAGAGTGTTTACTTCCTTCTTAGACCAGTTTGTTGTGATTTTCATAGATGATATATTGGTCTATTCGAAGACTGCTGAAGAACATGCAGATCATCTGCGGAGGGCATTGCAGCTGCTTAGAGAGCACCAGTTGTATGCAAAGTTGCCAAATGTGAGTTCTGGTTAGAGCAAGTTGCATTTTTGGGACATGTGATTTCTAGAGATGGATTGATGGTGGATCCAGCTAAGATTGAGGCAGTAGTCCATTGGCCCCGTCCTAGGTCAGTGACAGAGATTCGGAGTTTTCTGGGATTGGCAGGATATTACCGCAGGTTCGTGCAGGACTTCTCGAAGATTTCAGCCCCGCTGACTCAGTTGACTCGAAAGAAGGTCCCGTATAAGTGGACAGAGAAGTGTGAGCGTAGTTTTCAGATGTTGAAAGAAAAGCTCACTACAGCGCCAGTGTTGACTCTCCCGGATGGTAGTGAGGGATTCGTGATTTATTCCGATGCCTCTCGAGTTGGACTAGGCTGTGTACTGATGCAGAATCAGAAAATGATTGCCTATGGATCCAGACAGCTGAAAGAGCATGAGAAGAACTATGCCACACATGACTTGGAGCTAGCAGCCATTGTATTTGCACTGAAGTTGTGGCGACATTACTTGTACGGTGTGAAGTTCGAGGTCCATTCCGATCATCACAGTCTGCAGTATTTGTTCGATCAGCATGACTTGAATATAAGGCAGCGGAGGTGGTTGGAGTTCATCAAGGACTATGACTTTCCGATCAAGTACCATCCAGGCAAAGGGAATGTAGTTGCAGATGCACTTAGCAGGAGGACAGACAGTCTTCAGGTGTTGGCAGGATTCTATATGCTGGTACATGATCAGCCTGTTGAGTTTCGGATGGTAGGTGAATTGGTGACATTAGCTACTACCGTCGTGTTTCAGCCTGAGGTGATTCAGCAGATCAAGGATCACCAGTTTGAGGACCCCCTTCTGGTGACGTTCAGAGATCGGATTGCAGATCGACCTGACTTCAGCTTGGTAGATGGAGTTTTGTACTTCAGGAATAGATTGTGTGTTCCCGCTGTGGATGAGCTGAAAGAAAAGTTGATGACAGATGCGCACGAAGCCCGTTATGCGATGCACCCAGGGAGTACGAAGATGTACCGGAACTTGAAGGATAGATTTTGGTGGAACAATATGAAGCGGGAGATCGCAGGGTTCGTAGCTCGATGTTTGACCTGTCAAAGGGTGAAAGTTGATCATCAGCGACCACCAGGATCATTGCATCCATTACACACTCCGCAGTGGAAGTGGGAGCACATTACCATGGATTTCGTCTCCGGTTTTCCGCCGACCAGTAGAAAGAACAATGCGATCTGGGTAATAGTGAACAGATTGACGAAATCAGCACATTTCCTTCCGTTCAAGAAAGGGATGACATTCACAGAGATGGCCAGGAAGTTTGTCGACGAGATAGTCAGATTGCATGGCACCCCAGTATCGATTGTGTCTGATCGCGACAGTCGTTTTGTGTCTTCGTTCTGGAGAGCATTTCAGGAAGCTATGGGCACGAAGTTAAGCTTTAGTACGGCATACCACCCCCAAACTGATGGGCAATCGGAGCGTACCATTCAGACGTTGGAGGATATGCTCCGAGCGAGCGTACTGACCTTTGAGAAGGAATGGGATATGCATCTGGCATTGTGAGAGTTTTCCTACAACAACAGCTTCCACGAAAGCATTGGTATGGCACCCTATGAAGCTCTATACAGACGTAAGTGCAAGACCCCAGTGTGCTGGGAAGAGGTAGGAACAAGAAGTTTCCATGGTCCGACAATCATTGCTGAGACGACAGAGAAAGTGCAGAAAGTGATAGAGAATCTGAAGATTGCTCGATCCAGGCAGAAGAGCTATGCAGATACTCGGAGGAGACCGTTGGCATTCCAAGTCGGAGATTGGGTGTTCCTTAAAGTTTCTCCGATGAAGGGCACGGTGCGGTTTGGTCAGAAGGGCAAGTTAGCTCCGAGATATGTGGGACCGTTCGAAGTCAAGAGCCGAGTTGGAGATTTAGCCTATCGGTTAACGCTTCCAGTTGAGTTCTCCGGTGTTCACGATGTATTCCATGTGTCGATGCTCCGTAAGTACGTGCCAGATACGAGCCATGTGATTCGCTACGATGATATTCAGATTCAGCCTAATGCAACTTACATTGAGCGTCCGCTTTGTATCGTTGGTACCCGAGAGCAAATTCTCCGTACCAGGACTATCAGATGGGTTAAAGTGTTGTGGGAGCATCACGGTCCAGATGAGGCTACATGGGAGCTAGAGGAGCAGCTAGCGCACCAGTACCCACAACTCTTTGTGCAGGTAGGTGGTCATTCCGAGGACGGAATGATTCCCAGTGGGGGAGGATGTAACACTCCGATCCCCTTTGAGCCGGATTAGTGGCTCATTAGTGTGTTTTCGGTTGTTTTATTCTTTGGACTTGGTTTCGGGTCTTGGATAGGTAGTTGAGTAACCTTTGACCTGAGATAGGTAGTTCTAAGCCCTTTTTCGTAATTTTGCTTTTGCGTTGAGTGCATCATCTTTGCATCATCTTGGTGTGAGCACGTGTATTTTGTTGAGCTCGTTATTTTCCGTAACTGTTTCAGACCCATTTGGAGTCAATTGGAGAAGTTGGACCCCCGTGTGACTCGATTTGTAAATAACCAAATTCCTTGGACTGTGTTTTAAAACTTCCAGAAATTATATATATGAGTCAGGACCCAGGTGTCTTCTCCCTGCTGATTTTCGTTCGATACGTGCATGCAAGGGGAGCTCCACGTCTTCAGTCTCTCTTCTTCTCTTCTCTTCTCGTTCTTGGTTGGAGTTGGGATTTTGCACCCATCTTGATTTGGGTTTTTCCTCTTTCTCTTTCTTTGTCCTTGTTTGGGTAAGTGGGTTCTTCCTTCTTCTTCTCCAATTGTAACTCTCCTTCTCTGTTGCTGTGTCCCCATCTCATGCATGGGTTGTTTCTTTGATTTGCCTTGATTTTAGTTGATTTGGAGCTTGATTCAGTGGATTGACAGAGTTTTGAGGCAAGTATAAGTACAGGATTGTTTAACACATATGGGTGTTTTGTTTGATTACTCTGATTCATCCTTATTCTTTGTATCAAATATTTTACAGCCAATTTCTAAGATGTTAGGATCAGATGAGCTTGTTTTGAGACATTTCTGTACCAAATTTCAGTTTCTGTACTCAACCCGATTTGGTTCTCTGTATTGTACGGCTAAGCCGTAACCTTGTACGACTCACATTCCAGAGACCTGAACTTTTGAATTTTGTTCTACGGCTAGGCTACGGCTGGACCGTAATTTGTTCTACGGCTGAGCCGTAAGCTAGCCGTGACCCAACCGTGTCCCAGCCGTGAATTAAATCTCTGATCAGTCGAAACTTTCCCAATGAAGTACTTCTACGGTGTGGCTACGGCTAAGTCGTGGATTGGTCTACGGCTAAGCCGTATACTGAACCGTAACTCAGCCGTAAAAGGTATCAGATCAGAGGTGGAAGATGACCAGTTTAGCTGTGTTTTAAAGGGAACCACGGTTCAGCCGTAGTGCATGTTACGGCTAGCGCGTAAGATGTCTTCGGCTAAGCCGTAGGTCACCCATGGGCAAACCGTAAGACCTGTAAAAATGTGAATTAAACTTAGGATAAAGGTGTGACTTTGTAGGGCTTATATACAAGGAACCATACACGTAAACCGGCCTAATGGATTCGTCGGATCGCATGAATAGTTTGTTAGGCTGTGATTTATTCATGTGAGCGTTGATTTACTGTTAAGCACCTCCCCATGGGTGTTGGGTTAAGGGACTTCGGTGCACGTGAGGATTACATTGCAACACTAGGACGGCAACGGTGCATCGAATAACTTAAAACTACATCAACATGCACGGTTAGTGACAGTGAACAACTCAATTAGGGTTGGCTTGTAATTGACCTTGGTTCCGTCCTAATCTAAGATGCATTGCATATTGCTTACAGTTTTGCCCTCTGTTCTGTTAATCTATGTTCACGCATTTCGAGATTCTTTTGTTTTCATCTTGTACATCTGTTTAGACTTCGTTCTGTATTATGCTCTATGCTCGGTGCTTTGACTCAGTCTATGCTATGCTCTGTATATTTCTGGCTTTGTATATCTCTGATTTAGTTGGGTATTCCTTGGTGGCTCTGCCCAGAGATTAAAACGTGAGGATAAGATCCGGTCTGTGCCATCGGTGAGTCCAAAGCGGATAATCTCCCTTTCTATGGATTTGATTTGATTGGTATTAGTCTGGCGCTACTCAGCCTCAGCCCTAGGATGCCCGACGGGGTTACCTCTGGCTTAAATCTCTGTATCTCTGTATCACTACAGTGTCGCTTCGTCTTGGGACCCCGGAACCCAGGAAATTGAGACCCACTTGTACCCTGGCCCGGTCAATGGTGTTCTCCTCTGCTCTGCTCTGCTCTCTATTGGAGAGAATATGGTTAACGTAGTTGTAACACTCCGATCCCCTTTGAGTCGGATTAGTGGCTCATTAGAGTGTGTTTCTGTTGTTTTATTCTTTCGGACTTGGTTTTGGGCCTTGGATAGGTAGTTGAATAACCTTTGACCTGAGATAGGTAGTTCTAAGCCCTTTTTCGTAATGTTGCTTTTGCTTTGCTTGCATCATCTTTGCATCATCTTGGTGTCAGCATGTGTATTTTGTTGAGCTCGTTATATTCCATAACTGTGTCAGACCCATTTGGAGTCTATTGGAGAAGTTGGACCCTCGTGTGACTCGATTTGTAAATAACCGAAACTTACCGAACTTTGTCTTAAACTCCAAAACCTATATAAGGAGTCAGCTTCCAGATGTCCTCATTTCTGTGAATTTCCTTCAACGTGCATGCAAGAAGAACTCCAAGAGAGCCACGTTGATCTCCTTCCTCTTCTATTCACTTCTCTTGCTCGGTTGCTGAGTTGGGTTCCCATTTCGATTGGGTTCTTCCTCCTTCTCTCTCTCCCTCTCTGTCTTTGCTTTGGGTAAGTGGGTTTTTAATTTTTCCTCTCCAATTGGATTCCTTCTCCAAGCTCTGTGTGTTTTCCTACATCTCATGCATGGTTTATTTCTTTGATTTGCTTTGATTTTAGTTGATTTGGAGCTTGATTCAGTGGATTGACAGAGTTTGAGGCAAGTATAAGTACAGGCTTTGATAACACATATGGGTGTTTTGTTTGATTCCTTTGATTCCTTCTTATTCCTTGAATAACAGGTTTTACAGCCAATTTCTAAGATGTAGAGATCAATTGAACTTGTTTTATTAAGCTTCTGTACCAAATTTCAGTTCTGTACTCAGCCGAATTCGTTTTCTGTATCGTACGGCTAAGCCGTAAGTTTCTACGGCTCACATTCCAGAGACTCGAAATTTCACTTTTGTTCTACGGCTAGGCTACGGCTGAGCCGTAATTTGTCCTACGGCTGAGCCGTAAGCTAGCCGTGACCCAACCGTAACCCAGCCGTGAATTAAATCTCTGATCAGTCGAAACTTTTCCCAATACAGTACTCCTACGGTGTGGCTACGGCTAAGCCGTGGAATGCTACGACTAAGCCGTGGGTTGGTCTACGGCTAAGCCGTATACTGACTGTAGCTCAGCCGAAAAAGGCATCAGATCAGAGGTGGAAGATGACTAGTTTAGCTGTGTTTTGAATGGAACCACGGTGAAGCCGTAGTGCATATTACGACGAGCGCGTAAGATGTCTTCGGCTCAACCATAGGTCCCTCATGGCTAAACCGTTAGGCATGGCAAATCTGAAACATAACTAGGATAATGGTGAGACGTATATGGCTCAAATACAGGTTAACCGCCCATGTAAACCTGCCCAATGGATTCTTTGGATCGCATGAATAGTCTGTTAGGCTGTGACTTATTCATGTGAGCGTTGATCACTGTTAAGCACCTCCCCATGGGAGCTAGTTTAAGGGACGTCGGTGCACGCAAAGATTACATTGCAACACTTTGATGGCAACGGTGCATTGACTAACTTAAAACTACATCAACATGCACGGTTAGTGACAGTGAATAACTATATTAGGGCTGGCTTGTAATGAACCTTGACTCCGTATTAATCTGAGATGCATTGCATATTGTTTATAGTTTTGCCCTCTGTTCTGCCAATCTACGTTTATGCATTCCGCAGTCATTTTGTTTTCGTTCTGTACAACTATTTTATTCTTCGTTCTGCACTATGCTTTGATCTATGCTGTGCTTTGACTTAATCTATGCTATGAGCTATATTTTGGCTATGCTTTGTATCTCTCTGGCTTTGTATATCTCCGATCTATTGGGTATTCCCTGGTGGCTCTGCCCAGAGATTAACACGTGAGGATAAGATCCGGTCTTTGTCATCGGTAAGTCCAAAGCGGATAATCTCCCTTCTTTTAGATTTGATTTGATTGGTATTAGTCTGGCTCTACTCAGCCTCAGCCCTAGGATGCCCGACGGGGTTACCTCTGGCTTAGATCTCTGTATCTCTGTATCACTGCAGTGTCGCTTTGTCTTGGGACCCCGGAACCCAGGAAACTGAGACCCACTTGCACCCTGGCCCGGTCAGTGGTGTTCTCCTTTGCTCTGCTTTGCTCTGCTCTCTATTGGAGAGAATATGGTTAACGTAGTAGCCACTTAGTTCAGTATTTCTATGTTTTGATTCACATATCATGCTTTACTTCTACGCACGATCTGCTTAGCATACTAAGATGAAACTCTGAAATTACTATTCTGTCCTTATTCTATTTGATACTATGAGTGTTTCATCCCTGTTACTTGTATTTGCTGGATCGTTGTATTCATTTGTGTTGTCTGTGGTGTTGCAGGCCCAGATCCCTTGCCCAGCTCTCCGGTGGTCGAGGAGGCTGCAAGGCCGAGTGTAGAGGCCCCCTCCGGTTTGGCAGAGTGGACCTGATCATCTCTGCCGAGTGCGTGCATGCATACCTTCCGTGGCCCTTTTGTTTTGAATTTTGGTTTTTGGGGATCTTGTATTTGGCACTTTGGACTTTGTACTCTGTATATTTGTACATCTCTATTTTGTCGTGTATTCAGACTTGTATTTGGTTTTCCAGTATTGTATTTATCTTTGTCTTTTCCGTTCCGCATTTGTTTTGGCTTCCGCTATTTTCCTTTGTTGCTTGCTATGATATGTACAGCTTCCGCGTACGCTTAGTTCGCACGTGTTAGATCCCTTATGTGTGTGCATCTGGACTGGGTTTGGATGTATGTGCACGGGAGTACGTGTGTCACTGGTTTAGCTTTTCGCTAACCCCCGATTTCTGGGCTCGGGTCGTGACATACGTATTGTATGGTATCAGAGCATGCTAGATATAGGCATGTAGACATCTAAGATCGTGGTGAGATAACGCTATCAACTATTTGACTCGAAGTCTAATAGGTTGACTCTTGGGATTCGACTAACTCAGGGCATTTTATATTTGTGTGCTGTGTTTCTTTTCCTTTTGCAGGATGGCATCGGGATCCGGATCTCGGGATGAGAATCAACAGGGCCATAACGGTGATAGTGGATCGTTACCCCCACATATCAGTAGTGAGGAACGTATGATAATGATGATGCAGTCTATGCAGTCACTACAGGCGCCGATGGCATCCATGGTAGATAGGCAGAGTCAGGCTGCCGCGTCAGCATCACCTCGTATAGACCAGTAAGTAATCTTCCAGCCCAAGGAATCAGATCCAAATGCTCTTTTCGACAAGTTCCGTAAGCGAAGGGCGACTGAGTTCCATGGGATAGAGGATGCATTGCAGGCTGAGCAATGGTTGGAGCAGACTGAAGAGCTATTTGATACGATTGTGTGCAGCAACAAACAGAAAGTAGTGCTCACAGCCTCTATGCTTCGGAGTGTAGCCAAGACATGGTAGAGGAGTGTTAAGAGCTCATTCCAGACTATGCCCAGTGCTACAGTTTGGGAGACCTTCAAGCAGCAATTCCGTCGAAAGTTCATGCCTCTCCATATTCAGCGAGCCAAGGAAGTGGAATTCTTCAACCTCCAACAGAGACAGATGTCAGTTGCTGATTATGTGCACAAGTTTACAGAGCTGTCCCACTTTGCAGAGGACATGGTGAACACTGAGCATAAGAAGGTGACTCGCTTCGTCAACGGCCTGAATCCGAGACATAAACGCCACGTGGTTGCTTGTATGTGGCCGGCTACCTTGGATGACGCTATTGATAGGGCTTATGATGCAGAGGCCATCTTTGAGGAGGAGCGAACGAAGGCTAAGAGGGCGGCAGGTTCCAGTGGCAGAAGTCAGTTTCAGAAGAAGTTCAAGGGTAAGCAGGGCAGTTCGAGCAATACGCAGTTGATTTGTGGTCACTGTGGGAAGGATCACCCCACCGACAGATGTTGGAGGAAGAGTGGGGCTTGTTTCGAGTGTGGCTCTACGGATCACAAGCGGGCCCAATGCCCGAAGTTTCAGTCCTCTCCACAGACGAGATCTGCAGGATTTACAGCGCAGGGCAAATCTCAGCCAGCTCGCCCAGCCCAGAAGCAGAACTGCCAGACAGCACGAGCTTATGCTGCTACGCATGAGGGCGCGGAGGAAGCTACGGTCGTGGAAGGTAAAATTTTAATTTCTGATGCTGAAGCTTTAGCCTTATTTGACTCCGGGTCTACGCGTTCGTACGTAGCACCCCATTTTGCTGTGCAGCTTCGACAGCGACCCACACCGCTCCCATACTTATTGCTAGTATCCACTCCGGTTGGTAAACGGGTGGAGTGCAGTATCTTCTACCCTCAGTGTGATGTGCCGATAGCTAGTCATCAGCTCCCGGTAGACCACGTGTTGCTCACGACACTGGATTTTGATGTGATTCTTGGTATGGACTGGCTTGCGAGATATCATGCTTGTATCAATTGCTACAGCAAGGCTATCTACTTTGATCTGGGCAGCGGATTTCGATTTGAGGGCAGCCAGACGAAGTGCCCAAGGCGTGTGATCTCTGCTTGTAGAGCAGACCGGATGCTTCGTATGGGATGTGAGGGATTTCTTGCATTTATTTTAGAGAAGAAAGATCAGCGACAGCTCAGTGAGATCCCAGTAGTCAGCGAGTTTCCGGATGTTTTTCCAGAGGATGTGCCAGAGTTGCCTCCAGTTCGAGAGGTAGAGTTCTCGATCGACGTGATACCAAGTACAGCACCCATCAGTAGAGCTCCATATCGTATGGCACCTGCAGAGTTGTTGGAATTGAAGAAACAGTTACAGGATCTGTTGGATAAAGGGTTCATACGCCCAAGTGTTTCACCTTGGGGAGCTCCGGTATTGTTTGTCAAGAAGAAGGATGGTAGTTTCCGGATGTGCATTGACTACAAGCAATTGAATAAAGTGACCATCAAGAATAAATATCCATTGCCTAGGATCGATGAGTTGTTCGATCAGCTTCAGGGTGCAGCTTACTTCTCGAAGATTGACTTGAGGTTAGGGTATCACCAGCTCAGGGTGAAAAATGAGGATGTTCCTAAGACAGCTTTCAGGACTCGGTATGGACACTACGAGTTCCTTGTCATGCCATTTGGTTTGACGAATGCACCCGCAGCTTTTATGGTATTGATGAATAGGGTGTTTACTTCCTTCTTAGACTAGTTTGTTGTGGTTTTCATAGATGACATATTGGTCTATTCGAAGACTGCTGAGGAACATACAGATCATCTGAGAAAAGCATTGCAGTCGCTTAGAGATCACAAGTTGTATGCCAAGTTGTCTAAGTGTGATTTTTGGCTAGAGCAAGTTGCATTTCTGGGTCATAAGATTTCTAGAGAGGGATTGATGGTGGATCCGGCTAAGATTGAGGCAGTAGTCCATTGGCCCCGTCCTAGAACAGTGACAGAGATTCGGAGTTTTCTGGGATTGGCGGGATATTACCACAGGTTCGTGCAGGACTTCTCGAAGATTTCAGCCCCGCTGACTCAGTTGACTCGGAAGAAGGTCCCGTATGAGTGGACAGAGAAGTGTGAGCGTAGTTTTCAGATGTTGAAAGAAAAGCTCACTACGGCGCCAGTGTTGACTCTCCCGGATGGTAGTGAGGGATTCGTGATTTATTCCGATGCTTCTCGAGTTGGACTAGGCTGTGTACTGATGTAGAATCAGAAAGTGATTGCCTACGGATCCAGACAGCTGAAAGAGCATGAGAAGAACTATGCCACACATGACTTGGAGCTAGCAGCCATTGTATTTGCACTGAAGTTGTGGCGGCATTACCTGTACGGTGTGAAGTTCGAGGTCCATTCCGATCATCACAGTCTTCAGTACTTATTTGATCAGCATGACTTGAATATGAGACAGCGAAGGTGGCTAGAGTTCATCAAGGATTACGACTTTCCGATCAAGTACCACCCAGGCAAAGGGAATATGGTTGCAGATGCACTTAGTAGGAGAGCAGACAGTCTTCAAGTGTTGGCAGGATTCTATATGCTTGTGCATATCAGCCTGTAGAGGTTCGGATGGTAGGTGGATTGGTGACATTAGCTACTACCGTCGTGTTTCAGCCTGAGGTGATTCAGCAGATCAAGGATCGCCAGTTTGAGGACCCCCTTCTGGTGACTCTCAGAGATCGGATTACAGATCGACCTGATTTCAGCCTGGTAGACGGAGTTTTGTACTTCAGGAATAGATTGTGTGTTCCCGCTGTGGATGAGCTGAAAGAAAAGTTGATGACAGATGCGCACGATGCCCGATATGCGATGCACCCAGGGAGTACGAAGATGTACCGGAACTTGAAAGATAGATTTTGGTGGAAAAATATGAAGCGGGAGATCGCAGGGTTCGTAGCTCGATGTTTGACCTGTCAGAGGGTGAAAGCTGATCATCAGCGACCTCCAGGATCATTGCATCCATTGCACACTCCGCAGTGGAAGTGGGAGCACATTACCATGGATTTCGTCTCCGATTTTCCGCCGACCAGCAGAAAGAACAATGCGATCTGGGTAATAGTGGACAGATTGACTAAGTCAGCACATTTCCTTCCGTTCAAGAAAGGGATGACATTCACAGAGATGGCCAGGAAGTTTGTTGACGAGATAGTCAGATTGCATGGCACCCCAGTATCGATTGTGTCTGATCGCGACAGTCGTTTTGTGTCTTCATTCTGGAAAGCATTTCAGGAAGCTATGGGCACGAAGCTGAGTTTTAGTACGGCATACCACCCTCAGACTGACGGACAGTCGGAGCGTACCATTCAGACGTTGGAGGATATGCTCCGAGCCAACGTGCTGAACTTTGAGAAGGAATGGGATACGCATCTGGCATTGTGTGAGTTTGCCTACAACAACAGCTTCCACGAGAGCATTGGTATGGCACCATATGAAGCTCTATACGGGCGCAAGTGCAGGACCCCTGTGTGCTGGGAAGAGGTAGGAACAAGAAGTTTCCATGGGCCGACAATAATTGCTGAGACGACAGAGAAAGTGCAGAAAGTGATAGAGAATCTGAAGATTGCTCGATCCAAACAGAAGAGCTATGCGGATACTCGGAGGAGACCTTTGGCATTTCAAGTCGGAGATTGGGTGTTCCTTAAAGTTTCTCCGATGAAGGGCACGGTACGGTTTGGTCAGAAGGGCAAGTTAGCTCCGAGATATGTAGGACCGTTCGAAGTCAAAAGCCGAGTTGGAGATTTAGCCTATCGTTTGACGCTTCCAGTTGAGTTCTCCGGTGTTCACGATGTATTTCATGTGTCGATGCTCCGTAAGTACGTGCCAGATCCGAGCCATGTGATTCGCTACGATGACATCCAGATTCAACCTAATGCAACTTACGTTGAGCGTCCGCTTCGCATCGTTGGCACACGAGAGCAGATTCTCCGTACCAGGACTATCAGATGGGTTAAAGTGTTGTGGGAACATCATGGTCCAGATGAGGCTACATGGGAGCTAGAGGAGCAGCTAGCGTGCCAGTACCCACAGCTCTTTGCGCAGGTAGGTAGTCATTCCGAGGACGGAATGATTCCTAGTGGGGGAGGATGTAACACTCCGATCCCCTTTGAGCCGGATTAATGGCTCATTAGAGTGTGTTTCTGTTGTTTTATTCTTTCGGACTTGGTTTTGGGCCTTGGATAGGTAGTTGAGTAACCTTTGACCTGAGATAGGTAGTTCTAAGCCCTTTTTCGTAATTTTGTTTTTGCTTTGCTTGCATCATCTTTGCATCATCTTGGTGTCAGCATGTGTATTTTGTTGAGCTCGTTATATTCCATAACTGTGTCAGACCCATTTGGAGTCTATTGGAGAAGTTGGACCCTCGTGTGACTCGATTTGTAAATAACCGAAACTTACCGGACTTTGTCTTAAACTCCAAAACCTATATAAGGAGTCAGCTTCCAGATGTCCTCATTTCTGTGAATTTCCTTCAACGTGCATGCAAGAAGAACTCCAAGAGAGCCACGTTGATCTCCTTCCTCTTCTATTCACTTCTCTTGCTCGGTTGCTGAGTTGGGTTCCCATTTCGATTGGGTTCTTCCTCCTTCTCTCTCTCCCTCTCTGTCTTTGCTTTGGGTAAGTGGGTTTTTAATTCTTCCTCTCCAATTGGATTCCTTCTCCAAGCTCTGTGTGTTTTCCTACATCTCATGCATGGTTTATTTCTTTGATTTGCTTTGATTTTAGTTGATTTGGAGCTTGATTCAGTGGATTGACAGAGTTTGAGGCAAGTATAAGTACAAGCTTTGATAACACATATGGGTGTTTTGTTTGATTCCTTTGATTCCTTCTTATTCCTTGAATAACAGGTTTTACAGCCAATTTCTAAGATGTAGAGATCAATTGAACTTGTTTTGTTAAGCTTCTGTACCAAATTTCAGTTCTGTACTCAGCCGAATTCGTTTTCTGTATCGTACGGCTAAGCCGTAAGTTTCTACGGCTCACATTCCAGAGACTCAAAATTTCACTTTTGTTCTACGGCTAGGCTACGGCTGAGCCGTAATTTGTCCTACGGCTGAGCCGTAAGCTAGCCGTGACCCAACCGTAACCCAGCCGTGAATTAAATCTCTGATCAGTCGAAACTTTTCCCAATACAGTACTCCTACGGTGTGGCTACGGCTAAGCCGTGGAATGCTACGGCTAAGCCGTGGGTTGGTCTACGGCTAAGCCGTATACTGACTGTAGCTCAGCCGAAAAAGGCATCAGATCAGAGGTGGAAGATGACTAGTTTAGCTGTGTTTTGAATGGAACCACGGTGAAGCCGTAGTGTATATTACGACGAGCGCGTAAGATGTCTTCGGCTCAACCATAGGTCCCTCATGGCTAAACCGTTAGGCATGGCAAATCTGAAACATAACTAGGATAATGGTGAGACGTATAGGGCTCAAATACAGGTTAACCGCCCATGTAAACCTGCCCAATGGATTCTTTGGATCGCATGAATAGTCTGTTAGGCTGTGACTTATTCATGTGAGCGTTGATCACTGTTAAGCACCTCCCCATGGGTGCTGGTTTAAGGGACGTCGGTGCACGCAAAGATTACATTGCAACACTTTGATGGCAACGGTGCATTGACTAACTTAAAACTACATCAACATGCACGGTTAGTGACAGTGAATAACTATATTAGGGCTGGCTTGTAATGAACCTTGACTCCGTATTAATCTGAGATGCATTGCATATTGTTTATAGTTTTGCCCTCTGTTCTGCCAATCTACGTTTATGCATTCCGCAGTCATTTTGTTTTCGTTCTGTACAACTGTTTTATTCTTCGTTCTGCACTATGCTTTGATCTATGCTGTGCTTTGACTTAATCTATGCTATGAGCTATATTTTGGCTATGCTTTGTATCTCTCTGGCTTTGTATATCTCCGATCTATTGGGTATTCCCTGGTGGCTCTGCCCAGAGATTAACACGTGAGGATAAGATCCGGTCTTTGTCATCGATAAGTCCAAAGCGGATAATCTCCCTTCTTTTAGATTTGATTTGATTGATATTAGTCTGGCTCTACTCAGCCTCAGCCCTAGGATGCCCGACGGGGTTACCTCTGGCTTAGATCTCTGTATCTCTGTATCACTGCAGTGTCGCTTTGTCTTGGGACCCCGGAACTCAGGAAACTGAGACCCACTTGCACCTTGGCCCGGTCAGTGGTGTTCTCCTTTGCTCTGCTTTGCTCTGCTCTCTATTGGAGAGAATATGGTTAACGTAGTAGCCACTTAGTTCAGTATTTCTATGTTTTGATTCACATATCATGCTTTACTTCTACGCACGATCTGCTTAGCATACTAAGATGAAACTCTGAAATTACTATTCTGTCCTTATTCTATTTGATACTATGAGTGTTTCATCCCTGTTACTTGTATTTGCTGGATCGTTGTATTCATTTGTGTTGTCTGTGGTGTTGCAGGCCCAGATCCCTTGCCCAGCTCCCCGGCGGTCGAGGAGGCTGTAGGGCCGAGTGTAGAGGCACCCTCCGGTTTGGCAGAGTGGACCTGATCATCTCTGCCGAGTGCGTGCATGCATACCTTCCGTGGCCCTTTTGTTTTGAGTTTTGGTTTTTGGGGATCTTGTATTTGGCACTTTGGACTTTGTACTCTGTATATTTGTACATCTTTATTTTGTCGTGTATTCAGACTTGTATTTGGTTTTCCAGTATTGTATTTATCTTTGTCTTTTCCGTTCCGCATTTGTTTTGGCTTCCGCTATTTTCCTTTGTTGCTTGTTATGATATGTACAGCTTCCGCGTACGCGTAGTTCGCACGTGTTAGATCCCTTGTGTGTGTGCATCTGGACTGGGTTTGGATGTACGTGCACGGGAGTACGTGTGTCACTGGTTTAGCTTTTCGCTAACCCCCGATTTCTGGGCTCCGGTCGTGACAGTAGTAGCCACCTAGTTCAGTATTTCTATGCTTTGATCCACTTATCATGCTTTACTTCTATGCACGATTTGCTTAGCATACTAAGATGGAACTCTGTATTTAATCTTCTGTCATTATTCTATTTGATACTATGAGTGTTTCATCCCTGTTACTTGTATTTGCTGGATCGTTGTATTCATTGTGTTGTCTGTGGTGTTGCAGGCACAGATCCCTTGCCCAGCTCCCCGGCGGTCAAGGAGGCTGCAGGGCAGAGCTTAGAGGCTCCCTCCGGTCTGGCAGAGTGGGCCTGATCACCTCTGCCGAGTGCATACATGCATATCATCAGTGGCCTAGTTGTTTGGTTTTGAGATTTTGTGTTTGGCACTTTGGACTTTGTACTCTGTATCATTTTGTATATCGCTATTTTGGTGTGTACTCAGATTTGTTTATGGTTTTAGAGTTATATATATATCATTGTCTTTTCTGTTCCGCATTTGTTTTGGCTTCCGCTATTTGCTTTGTTGCCTGCTATGATATGTACAGCGTCCGCGTACGCTTATTCCGCACGTGTTAGATCCCTTGTGTGTGTGCATCTGGACTGGGAATGGATGCACGTGCATGGGAGTACGTGTGTCACTGGTTTGGCTTTTCGCTAACCCCCGACTTCTGGGCTCGGGTTGTGACAAAGAAGAATATAGGGAGCAGAGCTCTCATTTTAGGTGATCTGGGCTTGCTAGACCCCGACCGGACCGCCACTCTCAGTCACTATCGTTTTCGGTGTTTCACTTCGACGGTCTCCCTCGCCTAGAAAGCAATAATGCTCCAGCCCTCAAGTTGCCCGAAGAGAACATCCTTTCAGTTCGTCGCCAGAATTGATAAGCAAAAAAAATATTAATAAAACTCAATGAAAGGGTCACTAGAATCCTTGTCGCCGCCACCCTGTAGGTCACTGTTGACAAGTATTCTCTCATAGATCACCGCCTCTTTTGCCACCGCCAGTCATCACTTCTGGGCTGCTGAAGAAGAAGGAGAATCAATGCGAGGCCTCAAGCCAAAACCCCAACCCATTATTGACCCTCTCGTTATTTCCAATGTCGAATTCAACCATTATCCATTTTAGTGAAGGTCGAATTTGCCGCTTACCTTTAGATTAAAGAAAAAGCACCATTGACCACTCCAGTTTATTCACAAATAGGCTAAGCATTTTTGTTTTACGGTCTCCTTAGATGATTTTTTTTTTTTTTGTGAAATCCTCTATCTACAAAAAATGATTGCTTACAAGTCTTATCATAGCATGTAGAATCTCCACTAATGGTTTTTGTGAGTTCAATTGGTCTATTAATATGCTGGATTTGGAGCATGTTGACATATCTTCTTAGGTGAAAGAGAAAGCTGATAAATCAACACCAGTAGTTGCTAATGAGAGGAAATATGAAGGTGTGGATTGTGTGGCAATATGAGTTTGGTGGATTGCCGTGGTTAGACTAGCTTGGGTGTTCACACTAATGGTTGTAAGACAACATACAGTCAGCTACCAAACAGTGAAGTTTACCACACCGTAGGTTCCACCAAGAATAGCTATAGGCAATTCATGGATGATCCGTCAGATCAATTGACAAGCGACTAGCACAGAAAACATGATTAGCACATAATCACAATACATGAAGATGGGTCCAATCCTTTGGTGAAACAATGTCGGCTCAAAGAAAATATTAGAGATCTATTTTTTATTTATTCATTTATTTATTTTGTTTTGATAGAAACAATCTTCCATTCAATATTGAAGATATTGTTAGGTTTATGTCTTGTATTCCGATTTAAACGGGTTGGTTCATTGGGTTGGCCAATGACTACGTTCAGGGTTATGTGTATCTTGGTCATTGTATCGTGGCTCTCTTGGAGGTTAAGAAAGGAGAGATTATAGATTGATGTAATTTAACTCAGACTCCTGTGTAAGAAAGGTGAAAGCTCTTTCTCCCGTGGTAACAAACCCCGTATGGCCAATGTGAGGTGTAAGAGAGGTGATAGCTCTTTTTCTCGTGGTAACCAAATATGCATGGCTATTATAAGGTGTGGGAGAGGTGGGAGCCCTCTCTCATGTGGTGCTCGGAGCATGACCACCATGTGTGATAAGGGCAAGTATGAGAGCAAGAGTAAGATCTAAGGAAGAGTGAGTAGGCAAAGGATTAGAGGATGTGGAATCCCTGTAACGAGTTGCCCACTTTCTTCATCATGAAATCGAGCAAACGCTCATAGCCCATAGACCTAACCTTTATAATGAACCGCATAAAATCTATTATCATAGTTGCGTGCTTCTTTTTACCTTACAAAAAAAATTTACCTTCTAAAGAAACTCACCTTCTAAAAAATGTTTTGTCATCCAAAAAAGATGGTTGCATGCTTGTCTTCTTTCTTTGTGGTATATGTTGACTTATTTGCCCTAAGTCGATTTAACAAGTGGCATTAAAGCCACAACAATTGATATCAGAGTCACAATAATTTGTATCAAAGAAATGTTAAAATCCTAGAGTTCAGAGTATAGTAGTCAATTCCGTTTTGTTTCACCCGAAATTTTTTACTTCGGTCTTTTGGCCGAAACAGAATGGGGGTTAACAAATTTCGGGTCGAATTTCAGTCAATTCTGGTCTATTTTGGTCGATTTCAGTCCAATTTTGATTGCCCATTCCGGCCTATTTCGATTTGCAGCATAATTTTGACTAACTATTTTAATTTTTTTTCTCAATATCAATATTAAGGGACATGCATAATTTATATTTTATTTTTAGTTTTCTATTTTTCTTTACATTTTTATATATCTTTTTAATTTTTATTATTCTTAAAAGTTAATGAAAAGTTTTGCCGAAATTCCTATATACCCAAATATTTCATCTTAAAATAAGACCGAAATGATAAAAGAAACGGAAAGCAAAATTGAGATCCTTTGGGTTCCATAGCGAGTTTGAAGACCATTGGATTTTGAGCGAGGTGGAGATTGGTCATTCGATATCATTTGGATTTTGCAATTTATGTAACGGATCCTTGGGTTTCGTAAGGCTGGATTTGGTGTACGCGCTCAATAGCCGGAGATCAAGGTTGGATCTCGGGATGGGCCACGAACGGTTATCTAGGAAGATGATCGGACTTTGGGCCCCTCGGTTTTCGTTGCAATACAGAGAATCTAGTCTCTGTTGATTTGCAGAAGTGTTTCGATTTTGCCTGGTTTCTTGATCGACTTGCAGGAGCACATCGGCTTGATGTGTATTGGGCCACACAGAGGATCCGCGGACTTTGTTTCTGTTCCAGGCACATTGAAGAGGAGAGAGGAGAGATTGGAGTTGGTTCTGATCTGATCGGTGGGCCGCATGACTTCGTGGTAGACACAGCGAACAGCGAAATTCAAACAGTATTCTGTTTCAGTTTTTTGCTGAGAGTCTATACTGGCTGCAGATCGGTGAGGAAGGAGCCCTGGGTTTTGCTCGGTGTGCAGAGAAGCCAATAAAATGGGACTGGCTGTTGAAACTCTTTTGGGAAAAACCAGCACCTAACCCAGGTCCTTGTCGTCTGCTCTCCTTCCTCACCTCCAATCGAAACATAAAATCACAGCCGTTCCTCTTCTGGTCGCGTTCCTCGGTGACCATAAAAACAAGAAGCCTCTTTCTTATCTTCTCAGAAGACTTTTACTTAGTGTTTCTCTCAAAAGACAACCAGTAAACAAAGGTGTTAACACCTCTCTTCAATACAAACAAGTGAGTGAGTGAGTGACGAGAGAGGGTCCATCATCTCCTCTGCTTCTATGTGGCCCACTCCAAGTTTTCTCGGAGAACACAAGTCCGGATCTCACTCGGCAACAGAATCTTAAAAACGAGAGGAAGATCCTGTCTCTGTACCGAGTTGCCGAGCAACAATAGCTCAAACCGAGCCCACACTGAGATCCAATCCGTTGAAACTCCATCGGTCTTGATGCAAAACCCCGCCCTGGATACCACGCTTTCAAACTTGATTGCGGAATTTGAGCAATGTCCACCTTCGTCAGAAATCCGAGGATCTCACTTGTTGTGCTTATGTCTACGAAAGCATGAGCAAAGAGGATCGACAATCAGTAACAAGTCACGAAAAAGATGAGAAGGATGAGGCAAAAGCCCTTTCTTATAATTCCCCAAAACCAAACCTAACATAGACACCACCCCTCATTTCTATCTCTTACTCTCTTCTCACTTCCCAAGTAGCCGTTTTTCTCTTCCTCTCCGCTTGCCGCCGGACTTCCAGCCACCATCGGAGCCGCCGGAATCTTCATCTGCTCCCGTCATCTTCTTCCTTAAGCTCCTTTTCTCCAAGGTGTCCCATTTCTTCAAGCTCACCCTCATCTCCAAAGCTTAGGTAAGCTCCTAACCCTATAATAGTTACGTAATTGTAGTTCTTAGGTTGGAAATGGTGCTAGGATGTCCCTTAGAGGCTTCTTCTTCTTGTAGGTGGTGGGGCTCTTCTTCTT
This sequence comes from Sextonia rubra, assembly GCA_037013555.1. Lineage (NCBI taxonomy): Eukaryota > Viridiplantae > Streptophyta > Magnoliopsida > Laurales > Lauraceae > Sextonia > Sextonia rubra. The sequence continues at coordinate 4,560,141 of JASUAD010000027.1, forward strand.
CTTGTTGTTCGGAGCTTTTGTGGGTGTGAGAGTTTGCTTTTTCTCTTTTATTTCATCTCCTCATCAAAGGCATGTGCAAGCAAATGCACATGATTTTCATTGAAGATATGCTTTTCTTTCATTGATCTATCATGTTTAATGGCATGGATGGCCCTCATGCTCATTGTTTTTCCAATTTAATGAAATATGCTAGGATCTAGGGTTTGAAATGGATGGAATGAATGGCGGTGGTGGATTGGAGGTGGAAAGTCATCTATGTGGAGTGGGCCAGACCCATTTTTATGCTGGGAATGAGAAGGAACTGAGAGCAGAATAAATCCCCCACTTTTACACAAAAGAGAGGAATCCCTGAGCTGGGCAGCCCAGCTCAGGGAGCGGAGCCAGGTTCTGCCTGTAATGGTGTTCTTTTTTTTTTTTTTTTTTTTTAATACTTTTCTTGGTGCACATGACTAGCCATAGATCTTTTCTAGTCCATTGTAGAGGCTATTCTGTAGATCTTTTGGTGGGGCTGAGGTGTACGGATATTGGGCCTTACTGACTGGAAAAATGAATAAAATACTATAGGACTCTTTAATGGATAAAGAATGAGTAAATGCCTCCTTTTGGAATTCATTAGCATTTTTAGGCCCAAAATCCTCTTCGAAGCTCACTCGTGATTTTTTGTGAGTATGGGCTCTATATGCGCATAATTCCTTAATTGAAATGAGATTGAAACCGAGATTTTGGAGACTTGGTGTTGGTACCGTTGGTTTACCCTTTTAAGGGCTCATTATTGGACCATTGAGTGATGGGTGTTTGTGAGCAAATGTACCCGTCACAAATTGTCTGGTTTGTGTACATTGTACAAGCTATTTGTGCCCTGAGTGGGTGAGGACTTGATGCATCCATTGATTGTCTATACTGAAAAATAGAATGCATGGGTTGGTCTTACTTCACCCGTGGTTCAAGTAGAGTTATGGGGTACGCGAATTGTTTTATTGACCTAGGAGTTGGGCTTATAATTATTGCTTAGCCTTTGGGTTTGCATCTTGTTGCATTGTATGTGTTCTTTAGGAATTGTACTCTATTGCATTTATTAGACCGTATTGTGGCTTGGAAATGCTTTATTCGGAGAGGACTGTTTGATTATGTATGTAGGCTTTGAATGTGAATCGAATTATTAATGTGGAGTAGTTTCCTCTATTTTTTGGGCCTGTGTTTATAGATTAGTCAGCCCCTCTCTTTGACTTAGGATTTTTTGGATTGAGCAGTACTAAGTAGTTTGAGTCTTGCACAGAAGGGGTTGGCGGGTTTCTCATCATAAAAAAAAAACATATAGTTTTGCATGCTTTGCTTTTTTATTATATTTTATGGGGTTATGATATGGGTGTAGATACATATTTTTTTCTTGAATTTCTTTCTCTATGTATGGATTTATGGTGAGGAAGATTTTTTAAGTGGTTGAAAAAAAAAAGCAATTTTTATATGGTTTGATTTCTTGGAAATTAATTAGAAAAATTAGATTTTTGTTAAGTTTTTTAAAAATAATTTTATAGAAAATTTTAATAAAAATATAGAAGATCACACACCTTAAAAAACTCATTGATTGAATTTTGCAGGAGGAGAAAAACATTGAAATTTGGGTTCACGTGACTCAATGTATAGTTATCATTATCATTATTATCACTCGATTTGATGACCCTCAAAATTCCAAAGTGGACGTCATCTATGACAATTGTAACTCATATAATAACCTTCTACCAAAAGAAGGAAAAAGAAAAATCTTATAATAACCATATATACAAAAGCAAACTGTTAAAATAATGGAGAAAAGTCTTATTGAGCTTAGTTCTTGATTCATTGTTTGATAAAGTGACTTGTAGTTGTGGTTTATATTATAAAATAAGATGTCATTTCCATTATTTCCATTATTATCGCAACTAAACTATAATGGGTGTAAAACAAATTCATCATTTTTTGTTGAGTAATATTATAATAATCTATTGGTGGCGTGAAAATACTTTCTTATTTATATATCTTACATTATTTTCACTGTCGTGGGGCCCACATCAGAACCTTAGAAGATTTTTCTTTAGGTGGACTTTGACAATCAGCTCATCCATGTTCTTCAGGGTTAAATGTGAAAGTTGTATAAGACAAGACATGGGTTCCGCGCACTCCATAGAAGTATCATTTACAACCATAAGATCCAGCGTTGTGTGATCAAAAGTATCCAGAGTAGTAATGAAACAGAGAGGAGGTTTTGCCCGGATATTTGCATGATCAACCTCGAGACCCGCTGGACAGCCCTCTCCGCCGCTGTCCGGCTATCCAGCGAAGAAGGAGACTTTGTAAATCCAATTGTATTACAAAATAGCAGCAATGAACGAGTGTCTGTGTGCAACGTCCGAGATACAGAACTTTGGGTCCTTGCGATCATTAAGTTCATCCCCAGATCAACATCATCGGAGGGAGAATCTTCTAATCAGAACAGGCATCATCCTCATGATGAGTTGTAATGCTGGGTATTCATGAATGATGGCACTATTTTGAACTTGGACAACGGATTGGTGATGATTGTGAGACATAATCCAATCCAAGCTAGCCTTCAGTAGATAATCATCTGGCCATTTACTGGAAACGCTAACCAGATGTGGCTTCCTGTGTTTTAATTATTTCTATTCCAGCTTGCAGTATCTACAGAATAGAGCCATGTAGTAGGCTTACATAAAAGGCACCAAATCCGCGGTTGCCCACCCACGAGTGTGCAACATGCCTTGGATCAAATATGCCCCCTCTTGTCTGTTTATGTAATGGGCCACCTGGTTATTCGAATATTCAAGTTGTTTGAGATATTCTTGCGTGCAACCAGATTTTTATTTCTTACGTTTTATTTCCTATTTGTTTCGACTATCCATTGTCACTAAGCAGGAGAAAATCTTATTTGCAAAGACACTTTATAGATTGCTAAAAGAAAAATCAACTGTCTATGGGGAGTAAAGCTATGTTGCTGCAAGGGAGTGACCGAGTGAGACCTTGTATGCACAAAAGGGAGCATAAAAATCATTTGAAAATTTTTATTGTTGCCAGGAACTTCAGTGCATATCTTGCAAAAAGAAAAAAGGGTGAAGATGCAAATGAAATTTCTCAATTCCTACTTTGAGTATGCATTTCTGGATCAGTTGCTTTGGATTACATTTCAAATAATTCTCACAGGGGGCTTTAGACAACATATACCTAGCACACCACATCTGGGTCCTCAAAAACTAGTGCCCAAAAGATGCAAAACAAAATCAATCAAACTCTTTTTTGGTTTTTACATTACCGATAATCAACCAAACTAATGCAACAATGAAGTCCTCATGGTGGAGCTTGCAAAGCTCCTCAATCTCAATCCCTTTCTTCTTTGCAACACCCTTCACCTGGTGTAACAGAGCGTCTGGCTTCCCTCCTTCGAATGGGAGTTGGACAAAGTGTCCCAAATCCTCCCCATTACGTACTGAAGTTGAAAGGTCTGGTTCCTCTGCCCCTGTCACCATTCTCTGATGATCCTTCTCCTTGGTTTTGAGTTCATGGCTTGGTTATATTAACAATTTCTGAAACATAACAAAAATAGAAATCAGTAAACCTTGGCAAAATATTGAAAAGGTTGTAGGATGAGGCATCTTGTTTTCTGTGTCAGCTACAGTCAAGTCTTTATTTGTTCTGTGATCCAGGAATAATTTTAGTTGAAACTCTTCATCGTTATCATAGAAGTCTTATCTCATTCAATTGTGTTCTGACTCATTCACTCTAGATTTAATGGATCATAATTTCTCAGAAACTCAAGTTGCAAAGAAATTGACCCGAGCTTGAACTCCAGTCAAAATGGATACAATGTCCAACAATCAATGTTAATGAGCCACTTATTCAAATGGGCCTCTTCAATTTCTACCTTTCTTCAGGTTGAATTGAGCCCATTACCTCAAGCTCAAGCCAAGTCCATTGCCAAGACGGACAGTGCCTAGTTTAGGCTCAAGGTTGACAACTTGTGATTGACCAACTAATCTGCATCAGCATGAAACCTACAAAGTGGAGTTCCTACAGGAATAAAAGAGAACTCTAGAGATGGTATTTTGTGGGTGTCAAACGATCTAATGAGCTGTGTAGATGCAGTTGGCCAATAACCTGACATATTTGCAGCGCTCTATCTCCTATCTATCTGTCAGATTTGAACTTCACTAAGGCCAGTTTTTAATGTTGTGCTCATGTGTGCGTAAGCAATCATGAACAACAATCAATTACACAAGAAAACAAGCAATTTACGTGGTTCGGCAAAAATGCCTATGTTAACGGAAAACCAATTTCCACTAAGTTCTCTACCAATCTGTGAAACCACAACCTTGAAATCTCAGCCTCTTTCAGCCTCACTATCCAAGATTACAGATTACATCATATATATATATAATCATCAATTTCTTATCCCCCACGAACTCTATTTTAGAAAAAAGGAAAGTCTTAACTTATTAAGAAACTGCTGTTTAATTAAACAGGAAATTTTTAATATCATTAGGGAAATCACTCCAGATATTGAACCCACTTAATCTGGACCCACTTGGCCAACAATTAACTCAATAACAAATGTTTTGCCAGGACAAGGTATCAATTCCCAAGTGTCATTTTCTTACCAAGCTCATATCTGTTGTTATCTATCAAATTCTTACTTAGTGTGGGGTTCTTTGTTCCAACATTCAGGCAAATGGCTAATGAAAGCATATCTTAACAAATATGAAAATGCTGGTCTATATATATATATATATATATATATGTATGAGAAAATGCTGATGATCAAATCATGAAATGTTAATAAGTAACAGATGGAATGACTAATCATATAAGAAACAATCACAGGGCCATTACCCACAATATAAGAACAGAAGGCTGGTTGGTTCCTATCTGCTTATGTAGGGAAACGGGTTAGAGCTCCAGTAAGCAAGGTCATCAATTCCAATGCCAAACCGTCCTCATGATTCTAGAAAACTCAAGCTAGATTTCTTGTACATGTGTTTTTGTGCGTGCGTGTGTGTGTGTGTGTGTTTTTTTTTTTTTTTTTGCACTGATTTTATTGTGTGTATATTGCAAGGAAGCTTGTGTACATGTCTTCTGTTCTTCCTGTGAATTGTGAATTGTTTTGTATACATGTAAAATGATGTCAATTTCGGTATTGCATTTGAGGCAAATGAATAAAAGTACAAATGCTTACTTGATGGGAAGTCCTTTCTTTTCCTAGAATGGTCTTTACTATAGTTTGTGATTGATCTTGGATAAGTAAGAAAGTCTTTTGACTTAAAATATTTCATGATGCTCAGAAGGATTGAATTACTTTGGAGAAAGTCCTTAGTTGATGCAAGCAAGCAATTTCTACTTTCCTGCTAGACAGCTCTTGCCTATCAGGAATCTTTGTATATTCTCATTACTTGTATCACTTTGATCCACATTACCAGAATTATTATACAATCAAGAAATCCAAGCTGTGGTACCAGTTTTCCTTGCAACCTGTGGAAGTAAACCTGTTCAAATTGGTGGAGAAGCCTAATGTTTTACTTTCTCAGGACAAATGAAACACTAGTTGCACTTGGTGGGAACTTAAAAGCTGCAATCACATCCCTCCTTTTCTTCTCCCCAATAACCTATCCATGATCACCCCAGATGCCAAAATCATCATACAAACAAAGCCCATGTCACCCTTTTTCAATATTCCATCTCCAAAGGCAAAGGGGGCATGGTCTCTTGAGGAGGAATTTTCTATGCAAAACACCTCTGTGTGGGGGAAAATATCATCTAAAAGAAAGTACTTGTCATCTTAAAGAAAGCATTTCAATTTTACTTGCACCTTGTCCGGTCTTTTGTTTTTCAGTGCTTTCTTACTTTTTCTTTACTTCAGTCTTATTAAATAATTTATTTAATGGTCCATTTATTTCTTCAATTGTATATTCTTTGCAAATACTTTCCTACATCAACTCCTACTGGGGTCTTCAGCAAATTAAAAACTCCTGTGATAAAATTGGAAAAGCCCTGTACATTTTAGCTCACATCAAAGGTTAATTCACTTGATTTCAATTTCATATCCATAAACAAAAAAAAGGGAAAGAAATACTGTGGGTTTAGCACTTGAGATGCCATTTTTTGGACAGACATTTTTTGCCTATTTTTAAGATGAATAAGGATAGATTGTGCTTCTTATGTGCAAGGACTGTTTAAGTTCAGATTTCTGTGGAGTTCATATCCAGCTACTCCGGTATCAACCAATTAACCTAACTAAAATAGCTATCCCTGGAAATAAATAATGAGCAAGCCACATACACTTGAATACGTAATTAACATTTTCAGGGATACCTACTCATTCCAGACCCCATTACAGTAAACAATTTAATGTCCATCTGTTGGGAATCCCTGTAGGCACTAGTGGAGAAGTGAAGATAAAAGTGATTCTCCATTTTGGGTCTCAAGTCTCAACAGAGAATCTAATTTTGGGTCTCAAGTCTGAGCAGAGAAATGAAGATAAAAGTGATCACACAACCAGTGCAATAAACAGACACAACTACTAGCGCATGCTAGCCACTCCTTCCTCTTGACATGCGCTGTCAGTGAGTAAAAAAAAATCAAAGAAGAAAAACGCAACTCAAAATCAGACTTCAGTTAGCATATCCCATCAAAGGTTGATAAGCAGTTTTGTGTTGCTAGCTATGAGATAAATCCTTCTTAGTTTATACCAAAAGTTTTTTTTTTTTTTAATTTCCTATACCAAAATACCATTTTGATTGTGTTATATTCTCTTTATGTCTGATCTGTGAATGTTTATTATATTCTCTTTATGTCTGATCTGTGAATGTTTATCTGCATATTAGATTAAATAATATTCTTATTTCTATGATGGCTGTAACTACACTGACTTAGAGCAGATTTTGGTTGTGAGGTTTGCCAGTGGTTCTAGTTCACTGGGTTTCACTGCAAGTTTATGATAAAGTAGAAATAAAAAAATGAATCACACATGCTAATAGACTTACCAAAGATTAAGTTGATTGCCATTGCCAAAAACCCACTCACTGCCCTGTTTAATGAAAAAGCCAATCGTCTAATTTTTTACCAGATGCATGAAGCATAAACTATTAAGACCAGAGAGTGCTAGTAGAGGAGGCTTTCCAACAGAGCTTGAGAAATGAGAAGGCAAGCGTTGTTACTTCAGAAATCATCATGATCCCGGGACCTCCTTTGAATTTTGGCAAACAAACTAGGTTCCAATTGACATAGTTAATCTTAGTTAAATGGGAGCTACCCAACCAAAGAAAAGTTTCTCTTGGCTTGACAAACAGAAGGCATCCACCAAATGGCAAACAGAAGGCACCCACCAGAGGTTTGATAAAAGGCGAGTATGAGCCATCGGGCTTTGGTCAACGATCTCATTCTTTTTCTTATTAATTATGACTTGCTTTTTTGTAAGGGGCCTACAAAATCATTTAATCTAAAAGGCATACGATTTGAGGGAACAGGACCTCATATCGGCCTTCAGCAGGTAGGCCAATCCTGGGGAAACTGAACGTCATCGTAACCTATGGCAGAATAGAGGAAAGTGGGTCTGGTATGGGTCTATTCCATTTGCACTGGATTTGCGATCCGGAATATTAGTAGTATATGGGTGCAGGTTAGGAGTTTGAATTGAAGGCCCCCTAACCCAAGCGTAGACCCAAATTAACAGAGGACTTGGTTCAACGCCCAAATCAGGATCCAATTTAATAAACTTATGAGGCATTGCCACGCTTGCACCATGCTAGGGAATCGCCGCTGGAACAGCCTGCCTTCGCTCCAAAACGTTAACAAGGCCTGTAGCCCAAATTCGACACCGGAACAGAATATGATGCAGTGCACTGGGCCGCCCTTTAATATGATGCAGAGAAAAATTTTAATTTAATTAACTTTGAACACTGGTGATGCTTTCATGATAAAATGATACTCATTTTTTACTAAGATTGTGCTTTTTCAGATGCTATAGAAATGATTGATTTCATCGACAGGCAAATAGATTCGGCCATCAACACTATTATCTTGGACATTAAAAGTTAATGTAGTTGTTTTGCTTATGCTGGTTCCTTTTTTGTTTCTAGATCTTCAAAAGAGGCTGCTCATGCTTTGGCCAATCATTGCTCTAGGATTGATAATAGTTTTTGTATAGATGATGATGTTCAGAAATCCGGAATAGGTTAGGCATTGGTTGCCCCTCCCTAATTGTTGTTTTCACTTTGCTTTGTTTCAATGAATTTCCTTAAAAAAAAAAAACCCTATCCGATACCCATTGCATATTTCTCTTGAATGGCCTAGGGTGTGTTCAATCAATGTTTGGATGTGGTTGGGATGAGGCTTGAAGTTATGTACTTGAGCACGCTACAAATGTCCCAAACATGAATAGTATATGAGGATAGGGGGATAGCTATGATGTATGTTTTGGTGAGTTATATAGAAGATATCCCACCTTTGGATGTTAGCATATGACTTTTGCCTCATCCTTTTCATTTTCTATATATATATTTTTAATTTCTTCTTTTCCTTCTCTTCTCTTTCTTGAAGTCATTGCTGACTCACATGCACCAGAGGGGTTGGGTCGATAGTTCTTTGTAGGTTATGTTTCCTTGTTCAGATAGGTTTCTAATTTGATTTGGTGTAAAATTTTCTTTTATAGTGTATATCAATTTTGAGTCCTGATTTGATGCTATGGCTGTGGATGCATGTGCACAGTGAGTGGACTAATCACGGTGAGTCAAGTCATTCAACCCACATGATTTAGACGTCATAAAAAGTTTGAGCCTGGTGCTCTTTTGGCCTTAATTGAAGCAAAGATAATGGGCTTTTCAAAAGTTCATATTTTGACTAATGCTATCGAAGCAGTGGGTGCGACATAGTTGTCAATTTCATTTTGATTTGGCCTCTAAGATGGATTAATTCGATATTTTAGAATTTCGACAAAACTTTTTGAAATAATTAAAATTAAAAAAATAAATATATGTAAAAAAAGCAGAAGATTGATGTGAGATAGTGGGATCGAACCATTGTAAGTGAAGTGTGAGGCAAAATTTTAATATAGTACTCGTGGTTTTAATATAATTTTTTAATAAACTTGCCTAACTCATGATATTTTGAGAATAATAGCCTCAGGCTCAAAGCAAGCAAGGTGAAACCTGGTTGTCAATGTTTTTGGACACCCGGATCAAGCCTAAATCGGTAAAGAAAACATGGATCCCTTTTAGAAGCCATAAGAACTACGCATCTTTGCCACCCACTTGTTCCGCTTCGAAGCAGCCCACTATAGAATATGCATTTAGCTCCCTTTTCCAGTCAAGGTTATCCATTCAATTTCTTGTTTTACGCCTATTTCAATTACGCATATAGAGAGAGAGAAGAAGTTTAAAAAAGTCTCATTTTTCCTCCTCTACAGTTTTAGAGTGTGGAGCAAACCTTGAGCCAATCCAATCATTTCACACATATTACCTCCTGTGAATTGGTACACAGCCCAAATTTGAAACTCATTTAACTTTTACTCACTGTTGGATTGAAATTATAAGTAAATGATGCTTCTAAAACCATTAAACTTAGGGGCCAAGGATCAAGGGGTTGGAATAATCTAATGTGGTTGAATATTCTCACATAAGTAAAGTAGATCTTATCTAGATTATCCCATCCAACAACATTCCATTATTGCCATACGCTAGAGTGGAACCCATTCAAATGGATTGTTTACCGTTAAATTTTATGGTGCCTGTATGGAGATGATAGGTTTTAGGGGTGGGCCTGATTTTTTGTAGGGATGGAGGGTGTAGGGAAAATTTTCGATCTCCCAGGTCCTAGTCTTAAGTGGGACCCCATGTGAGCCCAATATCGAGATTCACACACTAATTGTGCAACGAATAAGACACTAGGTGGAGTTATGCTTGCACTAGTTTTTAGGAACGAAATCTATGGTAGTTAAATCCCTACCTTCTCTCTTGACAAATCAATTAATCCCCATTTTTTCTCTTTGTTCAAATACACGGTATTTGTAGGTTACGCTTCCCAAAATTTTCCCCATTTAAATAGGGGCCTCTTATTTTTTTATAAGATCCAAATGGAGTTAATAGTTGAGAAATCAAATTCAGTGGGGTGCTCTTAATATTAAACTAGCACTTTAGGGCTCACGCCCAATGCGGGCCTTGTTTAATAATTATATTATTAATAAATAAATAAAAATATTTAAATGATTTGAAAATTAATATTAACATAAAATTCATTACACAACCATAATTTTAAATATTTTAGTGCACACCTAAAAAATTAAAGATCATATTAGTAAAACTAAATAAAAAAAATAATATACCCATAGAGTTTTATTATAATATTATTAAAAAAAGTTAGATCATTTTTCTTTAAATTTGTAAACTCAACTCAAGAGAAAAACAAATATTATATGGTAAAAAAATTTAGATGGAATAGTCCAATATACAAATAATCATTAAGCCAATTAACCAACTCACTATAAAAAAATTGATTAGTTGGAATTGAATAGAAAAGAAGATGACCCATACCAAATGCGGCCCATTTGAAAATATATGTACTATATAAGTAAAATAAAAACATAGCCCCAAACCACCATAGTAAGTGCTTTAATGTTAGGTTTAGGCTAAGCCCAGATATGATCATGCACTACCAATGGCTAGGCCATGTTGGGCCATGAGAAGTTCAACAAAGTCTAAGTCAATACCTATTAAAAAGTAATTATATTTTAAATAAAACCATTTAAATCAATTATAAAAATATTATATGGTAAAAATATTATACCTATAGAGTCTCATTAGAATATTAATAAAAAAAAAGTTAGATCATTTTTCCTTTAATTCAAAAGCTCAAGTTAAGAGGGAAAGAAATATTATACAATAAAAAAAATTAGATAGAATAGTCCAATGTACAAGAATTTTTAGGTCAACCAACCCTCTCACTATGAAAAAAATTGGTAAGTTGGAATTGAATAGAAAAGAAAATAGACCAACGTCCAATGCTGTCCATTTGATAAATATATGTAAGTGAGCGCCTTGCCTTCCAACTCCTTGCCATTGGGCCAACTTAGGAAAAAAAAAAAAACACCTAAATCATAGCGAGTTTTAGGATGTGTAAAGAATTTTTAATAGGGGTCTTCATGAGCTACGTTAAGACGGGCCAGCTTAAGGCATATTCAAGCTTGACCCAACTTTAGAAGCATTGGCCTAGGCTTGGCCCAAGCCCGACAGGACTTGTAAAATTCAGGCCCAAGCCTGCCATTTCATTAATTAGGCCTGGTCATATCATTAAAAAAAAAGTTAAAAAGATTTATACATAGAAATAGAATAAGTGTAGTCGAATGTCATCTATAGAGAAAAATAGAGTAGTTTGAACCAAGTGAATTTTATTAAGATTTTAGGCATAGAAAACTGCATATTAGGAAAGATTTTAGGGAGAATTAAGAAATCAAGGTTAGCAAGTAGTGTTTTAAGGAATGAGTGGTCTTAAATAATTCATCATAGATTCTTAAGTTTTCAAAAAAGGAAAAAAGGTAGAATCTGAAATTTAAATTATATGTGGCAAATCTTGTTTTGATTTTATTTATATTTCTTATTTTCATTTTTTCTTCTTGACAGGTGAAGCATGCGGATGATTTAGAAATAACCTAACAAATCTAATAAGTTTGATTGGAATCCAAAATAAATCAATAAATACCACTATAATAGTCAATGATAAAAACAAATGATGAATCATTTTGATTTGAAAATGAAGATTGTGAGGGTGTCTCATTCATAACCCTGCAGCCCTAATTTCACCTTAACCTCGATATAAATAATTTTTATCCATAAATATTGAAAAAAACTGTTGTAATCATCAGATTGGGCTTGCATTAGAGTAGGTGTGGACCTAATTATATTGAGCCTCCTAGGCCTAATTGAGACTTAAAATTTAAACCCAAATAGAAATAGTCTATCTAGGCTTTGGATGAGTTGGAGGCCGAAACGAAGGTTGGAGTTGGGGACTGTACTCATCTTTTGTTTAAATATCAAAGCCTTGGAGAAGATGACAACAACTGATGATTGAGAGGACTAGCCAGGCTCTATGTGAGCATTTATCAAAGAGGAAGAAAAAAGATTTTAAAAGTTTGGATTACACATGTGGGCCACGCTAATAGATGAACACTACACCAAAAATGCTCATCTGGAACGGTTTAAAACTGTTCCTGAATGAATCTGGAACGGTTTCAAACCGTTCCAAAAATGGGTGTCGCAGAAAATCTGGAACGGTTTTGAACCGTTCCAGAATTTCAAATCTGGAACGGTTTTGAACCGTTCCAGAATTTCAAATCTGGAACGGTTCAAAACCGTTCCAGATTTGAAATTCTGGAACGGTTTTGAAATTCTGGAACAGTTCACAACCGTTCCAGATTTGAAATTCTGGAACGGTTGTGAATCGTTCCAGAATTTCTTGCCATTTGTTTTAACTTCTTCAAAACATTTTTCATAATATTTTTGAAGAAAAACGGCACTCACGGGGCTAACTTCACTTGCTCCGCTACCATGCAAGAGCTTTGGGATGACCCATCACAACCAGCAAGACCCTCTACCATATAATCTACATTTGGTTCTCACAGGTACTTCCAGATGAAGACGACCAAGATCAAGATAACTCGACGTCATTGGTTGTTGCTTCACATGTTGGGATATCACAGTTTTCTACCAACCCAGGGCTATACTGATAATTTTGCACAGCAAAAGGATGTAAGATGCAGTCCGCATAATATTATAAAAGTCAATCCCTGTAATCTGTTTTTCTAGGCAAAAATTATTTTCATCATACATGCAGATTGTATATAACAACCACCAACAACCGAATTTGTCAAATACAAAGATACACAAATATCTTCTTATCTAACGCTTTTACACCACCCATACACAACCACTTATAATTACAATAGCAGCATCTAAATTACCATGACAACGATTAAAAGAAAATTACTTTTAATTTCAATATGTATAAAAGGGATTCATCAGAAGCAGGTAAAAAAGTTCATCATATATTACAGGCTTCTCTCTCTCTCTCTCTATATATATATATAACACTACAGGAAACAGTCTTGCAAACAAAGATTAACACAAGAAATGGTTCACACTCACCAACTGCTAAGCAACATTGAGGAATATACAAGGTGGACAAGAAATTCATTGTTGGAAATAGCATGTTCCTTCATTTCAGAAACAACTGTCTTGAAAATAAAAAAAGCGCCTTTGATGAGAAGAGTTTACTGTAGACTCACATTTTACAGTTTTTCTCCAACTGCAGCTTGTAATCCTGAGATTTTTTTTTTCTTCATGCAGTTGCAGGAAATCCATTTATTTTTGCTTGAATATCCATTTAAAAGAATGGTACTCATGTTTTTAATATTCTTTTCTCAAATGGAGAAAAAGGGACAAGGCATGGGTGCTGTGTCACAACCATTTTCTCCAACTGGAAGAGTTGTTGTCACCAGATCTGACTCTCGGAATGTTCAGAAGAGAATTCACCCTTGTGAAACCTTCTAGTGCAGACCACTCTTCATCCTCCGTTTTTGAAATGCAATCAGCAAGGCTTCTAGTTGACTGGCACCTGTCAGGTAACTTATCATCCTTGGAACTGGTGACTGCCATAGTTTCTTCCATGAAAGCAGAACCCTGAACCCAAGCAGAGTCAGAATTCATGCCCTGAGATTTTCTTAGTTTTCAAATATATATATATAGTTACTGACCAAGATAGATATAGCAGTAGATTCACTGGAAAAATGAAAACTAAATACTTAAACCATGTGACATTTCCATCAGGCAAACAAAAATGAGGTGCAACAATAAACTTTCATAAAATAATCCATCCATGATCCACCAACAAAAGAAAAACAAAAACAAGGTGCAAAAACAAAAGTTCATGTGACAGTTCCATCATGCAAACAAAGACTAAGAAAGACATCAGTGGAAACCCCAGGGCTCTTAGGAGATTGAGGACTGCTTGTGAAAGGGCCAAGAGGACCCTCTCATCCACAGCCCAGACTACTATTGAAATTGAAACCTTCTAAAACATTATAAAACAAGTGACTATTAACTGCAACCTTCTAAAACATTATAAAACAAAAAACTAATCCTCTAAAGAAAATTTAAAAAAAATAAAAAAAATAACAGTCCTGTCACAACTGGACTGTTGGGTCTTAATCAAGTCTCCACCCTCCAGTCATTGACATACCCAAAATAAAAAAGGCACACAAGAAAGAAGATGTAAAATGAATATACAAATAAACTGGCATGGAAATGCAGAAAACCATTATCCTAGTTTTCAGCATTTAAATTGATAAAATCACATCAGCATGTTGTTGAACGATCCATGTAAAAGTGTAATAAATGGTTCAATCATGTGTTTGTGTAGCCGTATACAAAATGAACATCTTTCAGTAACTCAGTAATTGATGCAACTAGCATGCTTACATGAAATAAAACATGCATCAGGGCATGAGGAAAAAAAACACACAGAGAAAACACACAGGGCATCAGGCCCATCACTGTTTGCAGGCATGTGAACTAGGCCAGATCTTGGATTTGTCCTACATCACTTCTAATTCCCCAATTGACAGAGGCATGCCTGCCTATGGATCCTCCTTTTGGACTAGGTTCATAACCAAGATCAAGTTTGTTCCATACCCTGGGACACATGTATCCAATATACAAAAGTAGAGCTCATAAGAGGCAGCAGTTGAAGGAGGAGCAACTTTTAGCCTCCAACCTGCATTTTGTAGTTTGGATCATGCTTAGTCAAGCACAGAGTCGAGTCTAGGCACATTCAAATCTGCCCGGGTCTGGTCTCCTGGTCCAAATTAGGGTCCGCCATGGACCCATACTGAGCCGACCTGTTTACATCCAGAGGTATGCTTCATACCACACCATCTGTTAGTTCGTCCAACAAGCTCTACATTTTGTTAAGCTTCAAGACACTAATTTCTCTATCTCTATGTAGCGTCTCTCCTTTTTTTTTTAATTACTGTTATTACTACTATTATTTTTGCTTCATTTTTTATCAATTATATTTTTGTAGTATGGTGAGTTGACTCAAACCAAAACTCCATCTCAAGTATCCTACCATTCACCATTAGCAACAAGAAATCTCAGCTCCCCAAAAAGTGATATCTGCTAAATCTTTCCATGAATGCATATTCAGTAACATATAGGAGAAATAAAATATAGGAGAAAATAGCAAACAAAACTGGAAGAAAAAAAACACTAACCTTACCACTTCCAACTAGAATCAAAATATAAGAGTGCAACAAAAAGCAAGGGTGCACTTTGATCATGACATTCCAAATAACTGATGCCAGCAAGTCAGAATTCAAGGTGTATACTGTATAGCCATTCAATTACTACAAGCAAATGACCAGAAAACCTACAAGACCTTAAGGGCGTAACAGATACAATTATCAAACTCATGGAATTCTTCACAAGGTTCATAAGGCCTTCCAGTTGAAGGTAATCATGCAAGTGAATGAAACATTTCTATGAAATTTGACAAAAACTGATAGTCAATAAAACCAGACACCACACCTATCATATAAGCACAACATAGGAACTATTTCAAATCACAAATGACAATGAATTTTCAACATGCAGAAGGCAAAAAGAGGCAATAAACACAATACCCCAACGTTATTGTACTCCCAAAGCTTATGAACTCCATAGTCCACAACCTGCCACCAAGAAACAATGCCATATATCAACTTCAAAATTTCCAGGGATTCTTGTTCCATACATCCAGCAAGAAAAGTGCAAACGTGTAATCAATAAATCATTAAGCACATAGTGAACAGGCTTTCGAGAATTTTGCTAGAAGATGCAAATTTCACTTAAACATTAAAACAAATTTTTTGACCAGAGACAGCTAAGAAGCATTTAGCTAAATGCATGCTCAAATGCCTCTCCAAACATGTTCTTCAATCATATGTTATGTTGTCTATGATACGGAACTTTTGTCAACGAGAATAACCCCGCCCACCCCCCCACCCCTGCAATATCTTTCACCTTGAAAGCTTTCTGTCAATGGGAGACAACTTCTTGATGATATATTGATTACCAATGGATTATGGGTAAAGAGTGGGAAAATAGGCATCATCTACAAGCTAGATCTAAAAAAGGCATATGGCAGGGTAGACAAGTATTTCTTTCAATACATCCTCCTCTGTTTGGGTTTTCACATCAAACAAAGGCGTGACAGGAGCCAGAAATACAAAAAAGTAATCATATCAATATCATAAAAATATAAATAACAATTTTTATAGTGAAGACCCCAGGTTCCTTTCTTTATCAAGTTCTGTTTCTCTCTCCCAAACAGAATTTTTTTTTGACTTTTTCACAAAAAATATAAAAAACAACTATAAATATCCCTCTAGTCTTTTCTCAGGGATCCTCCTGATTTTTGAAATCAACACTACTTAGAGATAAGTCTGGTAGTTTTTTCCCTTTCCTTCTACTGAGACATGCTTTCTTGGCTGTAGATTTCTGATAATTAACAGATGTTGAGCTGGTGACTGTTTCATTCATTTCAAAAGCATGAGAACTGATTGATTCCCCCACCTCTCTCTCTCTTGGTTGTTTCTTAAACCACACCAAAACTCCCATTCAACCAACTGAACTGATTTAAATAAAAACTGAAAACCCCATATTGTAACATGATCATGACTTGAGGTCCATTTCAGATGGTCTGTCCAGTTTCCTTCTCTTAGGTATTGGTTCTGGGCTCGTATGAGAATTTGTACATGGCCTAAACGTTATTTCATCACTTTTGTAGCTCAAGCATGCAGCAGCATCCAGCACCCCAATTGGGCTTTGTGGCACAGATGAGACTGATCCACTAGCACTTTTAAAAGGCCTATTACTGATCAACCCCATTTCCTGAATCAGTTCATAACACTTCAGAACTCTCTCCTGCAACACAAGTCAGATGAAAACAATTCATCAAATGAATTAAATTTAAATGAACC
Source organism: Sextonia rubra (assembly GCA_037013555.1). Taxonomy (NCBI): domain Eukaryota; kingdom Viridiplantae; phylum Streptophyta; class Magnoliopsida; order Laurales; family Lauraceae; genus Sextonia; species Sextonia rubra. Next base: position 4,577,188 of record JASUAD010000027.1, read on the forward strand.
AGACATTATTAAAGACAGGATAATCACATTCATTGAAAAAGGTCTAGTTAGTAAGGATGATGATAAAATAAACAAAAAAATTGTTTTGGGTATCACAATTATTTTACCTTTTCTACATGGACACAACTAGAAACAGCCTTGTTGAAATCCACTGTTTGTATTGCTTCTGTTACAGATAAAGCCACTGCAGCAGCAACCTCAGAAGGCCTGAATCCAAGGAATTCAATCCCTGCATTTGTTTTAACCCACAATTAAATTAAACAATTCAATTAGCTTTCACTTTCCAACTTGTTTCTTCAGGAGTCATACATTTTGAAAAGGCAGCGGGAGGCTGAAGCATGAAAGCAAGAAACAGACCTCTAATTGTGCTTAGGATGCATCCACTCGATCAAAAGATGGATGATCTTGATGGTGGCTCATCGTCATTGATCTTCTGAAGAAAGTAATCTATGAAGGAGAAAGGAGTAATAGCTTGCATCCTCCACTTCAAAGTGCTAAGCACCAGAAGCTCCATTCGTTGTACAGTCTTAGCTTCAAAGACGAATTTGGAGTCACCCACCTAATCAAACCATACAAACATTTTGCAATTTAGAAAACTTGGGTGAATACAAGCATCAATTAATCCCAAAATCTCTTCATGGTTCTGCATTTTATAGTATTTTATCCACGTTTCTTCACCTGTAGGTCCAGGGACAGAGGCACTTCAGTTTCCTCCATCTTTGCTGCTAAAGATAAGCATGCTAGTGCTAGCAATTGCATCATCCAAGACTTCCCTTGCTACAAATACCAGACAACATAAAATTGTATCAATGTACAAGATTCAACATCCACAAAGCACAAACTGAAGTGGGAAAAAAAAACAATAATTATTCAGGCACATCTTCTGATGTTTCCACCGTTTCAATTCTCTCCTCATTAATCTTCCTAAGTCTATCCTTCTCCAACTTCTTTTTCCTTCCCACAACTACAATATCATCACATAATTTTAAAAGAGAACAGAAGAAGATACAGATAAAATCACATAGATATTTCAGTTTCTAATGGCACAAAAGCCTGTCAATACTCAATACACACAGATAGTCTTCTTCCTCCTAAACTATTCAACACAAGCCAAACACCTATTATTATTAAAGTAACTACCATCAATGCTACTACTAGTGTCACCTGCATGTCCTCGAAAGCAGTCAGAAGAACGCTCTACTTCCATAAAACATTGTCCTCACCCTCGTCTGTGACTTTTTCTTTCTCAGATGAAACATTGTCCTGATTTGGAGAATTGGAAGAAGTTCCCGAAGGACCAGAGATAGATGGGGAGGTTGCAGGAATTGAAGGAGACTCATTAGTTGAAACACTGCTTGGAGGAGTATCACTCTTAAAAACTTCAGGGTGGTCAACACCGCTGGAAGAGAAGCTCTCCCCAACACCAACACCAATACCAAAATTCAGGGATTCATTGTTATTCAAAGTGGACAAGCTGTCAGTGCTTTCTTCTTTTCATAATGTATGAAGCCAACAGTGGTGCTGTTGTCAAAAGGGACAGTGGCAGTTACATAGGGGGTTGCTGCCATCTGTGGAATGGTTGAGCACTGCTATCCTCAGAACGAGCAGTTGGCCTACTCCGCACTGTCTCGCTGCTAGACCCTGGCCTTCTAAAAGAGTTCTGACGGACAGAGGGAAGTTCTGTTGCAAATGATCTGGGTAAACCACCAGTAGCAGATTCATTGATTGAAAACTCTTCCTGAGGCAATTGTGGAATCATTATACGTTCAGTCATAGGTTCAGGTTGAAATTTAGCATTGGGCTCAGAGTATAGTTTTTCCAGTACAGGGAGATTGTCTCCAGCCCAACCCAAGTTGCAGCCCAGAATGGAGGGCTGGAACCAGGCTCTCTTTTATTAGATAGTAGGTATATTTTTATCCACAAAAATCAGGGAGGCCTGCAGTTGGCTAACCAGGCCAAAAACATTTGATCCCAGGACAAAGAATGAATGGCCAAGTGGGCCTTCCTGGGCCCACTTGTAAACCCTATTCAACAGACAAGAGAATAAGAATATTTTATTTGCTTGTCTAAATAAAATGAAATTAAAAAATAATAATAATATTATTGACAAACTCAACCACTCACAGTTTGAAGACTGCAGCAAAGAGAGACATTACTCGCATCACATCTTTTGGCAAGTCCCCTATAGACAGAACCCCATTTTAAAGAAAGCAGCTTAGCTAATTTTTATAGAAAAAAATTGACACGCATTCACTACATTACACAATAGAAAAGATCAATTGGCTACAAATGTATTGAATTAATGCGCTACAATTTGTAAGCTAAAGCAACTCAATATTGAAATATAGATCCAACTGATGTGATTTACTTGAAACAAATAGTTTGCATTTCAACCCTAGTTAGTATGAACTAAGTAGCTACAGGATGGCCACCCATTCCCTTGTCTGTTTTGCTGAATTTTACAACATAGGATATTATCAGGGCCTGCTGCTGATAAAGATACATAGAGATGGCAGAGGGTCCCAAAAAATGTGGTTTTTGATTCTGCATCATCAAACTTATAAACAGGTAGCATCCAGTATTTCAAGAGATTTGAACCAATTGCAACTGTCCTTGGGGCACTTGAATTAGACAAAAGGAGTGGATAAGAGCATCCACACAACAAGTCTATATATTCTTTAGCTAATTTTTCACTAAAAAGCTACAATTCTATTTTAGCTAGCTACCCTTTCAACTACACACTCCATTAATGCTATCTATCTTTTCTCTATCTCATTTAAATATTAAAATTTTCTCCATTTTTAAACACATACTCCAATCATTATATTTTAATTTGCATACTGCATGACAAAGTCAACTCAATAAAGAGTTTTTTTTTTATTGTTTCATTGTTTAACTAGTGTACAGTATCTAGTAATATTTAGCTAGCTATAATGGGACAATATAAAATAGCTAGTGTAATAGCTAGTCAGTTGGAGCCATTTTTTTTTTGCTTCAAGCTAGCTATTTTAGCTAATGGAAACTTTCAACCAGTTCGTTGTGGATGCTCTAAGTGGCTCATGGTGGCAGTTTCATGTGTTTAGAGAGTTCCCACCTGGAAAGGAATTGATTCCATCATCTTGGAAGAGAACATCATTTCCTTCCCTTTTTTTGGTATGTTAATAATTACTTTTATTGAAAGTCTAAAGAAAATTAATAATCATTTCCTTCCTCTCAGGAGAAAGGGAAAAGATCTGACCACTTTTCACTGGTGAATGCCAAACAAAACAGGATAAGAGAATTTTCTCCTTCCCATTTTCCACTTCCCCAAAACAGGATTAAGAAAATTTTCTCCTTCCCATTTTTTCCACTTCCCCCAAACCTTTTCAGCTCTCTCTCTTCCCCTTTCCCTCTCACCGACTACCTACCTTAAGCTAATCCCCATTGTTTTCACAAAAAAAGGAGATTCCTGGTTATAGTGGCAATAACTCAAATAGGTGGAGTCGCCATATATAGTGTCTAACATGATATGAAATCTCTCATAACTGGTTAGAAATACCTTCATCTTGTATCCATTCTCAAGGACTTTAAGCTGTTCTAGATCTTCTTCTAGTTGCAGAGAAGTGGGTGGGAGCTCTGGGTATATCCTTAGAAACTTTGAATCATAGCTCTGGCCAGTCACAAGCACAAAAGCAGCACTAGATAAAATGTATACTTCAGGTCAATACCTGAAATAGAATAGTTATTCACTTGATGTGACAAAACCATATTTCAAAGACCTGAAAACCCAATTCCACTAGTTTTCAGCCATGTAGATTTTAGGGTTGGAGACTAGAGGAATCAACAAAAATACTGAACAAGTTACATAAGAAATGGCCCAAAAAATTGTAAAAAAATAATTCAAGAATTAGCATATAAATGAAGAAAAAAGAATTTATCTATAATTATTGCGTTGCTAAGCAAAATAAACACACAAGACATTCTCATTTCTAAGAATATTTTGGATGAACTTTTCTTTCATCTAAAGTGCCTAGTCTGAGCAAGCAAAACCTGACTCAAAAAGGGAGAGCTTAAAGTTAAAGCAACTCAACAATTTGACTAGTCTCAGGGTCATGCATTGATTGATAGAAATGTGAGCCACATAAAATAGCCTTTCTTTGATCTAAAAAGAAAGAACAGACTAATGATTTCAAAAATTCCAGAAACAAAGGGCTCTCTTATACTAATACCTGAATTCCAAGATGAAGCAAATATAGAAATTGTGGGTTGACTTTCCCTGACCTGTAAAGAATTTGAATTCATAAATGAATACATAGATGATGACAGTGAACCAACTAGTGCAGAATAATATAATAGATAAGTTACTTGTTATATGGGATCAGTCCCCTTGAGAAATAGATTGCAAAACCATGACTAGATACCCCCACATACAGATGCATCCTTGGGATTGCTTGCTGGTACTCACAGGCATTCAACTAGTTAGAAAAATGTGAAGGCTCTTAAAGTCAACAACGCTGGATAAGCAATAGCTTAGCTAGTTGCCACTAAATGTGAGAATAAGTGAGGTTCCCATCTACTCAACCATTAAAAAAGCCACTACATAACCAGCATATCATTGATGCCTGGAAGGAATAGAGAGAGAGCAGAGGATTTTGCACCCCAGACCTCACCAGTTATTTCCATTTGGTCATGACCCAGCTATCCTTATCAAATCATGATTTGACTGAAACAGTGAGCACATAAACATAGTAACCAATGTATGCTGTCCACATGAAGTAAGCTTTCTTTCAAGATGTGCTGTGTACCTGCTGATTGAAGTTCGAGGCCATTGGATTTGAGCAGTGGTTCTTTGCCATTGATTTCCATTTCCAGGATAGGTCGATGTTACAGACAATATATGTGAGATGTTATATGCACACTGAAGAAATCAACCAAGGGAAGGAATGATACACAGTTACACACCAATGCTTTCCTGACTTCCAGGAGCTTCTTCATTGTTGACTCTGAGCGGATGACACGCTACCTGCAAAACCAACAAAATGAAATTCATTGGAGAATGAGAAAGATAACCTTTCACAGCTCTTAACATTCACCTTTATGAGGAGCAAGATCATTGGATATTTGGATTTACTAGGTAACAAACACCAACATTTAGTTTGCCATACTAACTAATTTGGGAACTCTTGAATAGCAAGCAAATCCATTTCTTGGCAATAAGTACTAACTTTTAATTTTCTTAGTTCACCTGATCCTAACCAATTAGTTAAGCATGCATGAAAATTAGGCTTCAGTTCAACTAAAATTAATCTGGTTTGGGCTCAGGAGCATAGCTGAAAGCTTTAAAAAAATCATAAATATATGCCTAACCTGCAGATTTGTGTCACTGTCCTAAGACTAGTGATCATGAACAGATGCAAATGAGGTAATTCACTGTATGCCATCAATCCCATTTCCTAATTATTGCCCATATATCAAGCTGCCTTCTGCTCCCCTTGACATTAAGGAGTCCATCCAACGCCATTTATCAATCAGCATATAGGGGCATCATAAGATTGATTTTCAACTCCTGCTCCTACATTATATCATATTGGAATATACATAGCAGAAATATTCCCATTCCTGAAATACAAAGAAGAAAACAAAGATTGCAGGCACACACACACACAAGACAAGCAAACAAGCAAACAAAGATCACCTAAACTGAATCATTTTCGCTACAAAAAAAAAAAAATCATTTTTCAAAGGTAAAATGTGAAAAGATGCTAGAGAGAGATGTTGATCAATGAGAAAAGACCCTACAAAACTGAAACCAGATTAGAACCCAAAAAACTAAAATCATTCACAAGTAATGTAAACTATCAAGAACCCAGTCAGGAATTGCAACGAGTGAAAACGAGGATGGGTTTGGGGAGAAAGACCATATCATTTCTCAAAAAGTGAGAAATCAAGCAAGCAAAAACAAGCAAAACATCAACAGATCTAATAAAACAAAAACCCTAGGAAGAAGATCAGATTAAGCAAAACACAAAAATCGCTCAATGATCCCTAAGAAAAAAATTGACATGTAGCAGAGAGAGATTTATACCAGTCAGAACGGGATTTCAGCAGATCGTGAGTAATGGAGAAGATCTGTAGGTCGCAAAAACGATCGTGAGTAATGGAGAGAGGATTTGAAGATCTGCAAGTCGCAAAGACAAGAAGATGCTACCCTTTGGAGAAGAAAACCCTAGCCATCCGATTGAGTGAGAACGTTTGGAGAAGAAAACCCTAGCCATCCAATGGAGTGAGAACGGTTGGAGAAGATGCTCATCTCTTGCTCTTCTTCATGCTTTGGCACATAAACGTTTGGAGAAGATGCTCATCCGTGAGTGAGAACGTTTGGAATTTCTGAAGAAAACAGGGGAGAAGAAAACCCTAGCCTTGGAGAAGGGAGGGCTCGGCGAAAACAAAAGGCGAGAGAGAAAAAAAAAGTGGGCCACCCAGAACGGGTCACACCCGTTTCAATTCAAGAACGGCCCAAAACTGAGCCCACAGTCCGTTCCAAACCTGCATTTTTGGTGTAGTGGAAGGAAAAAAAATGTGGAGGGCATGAAAGAAAATTACCTTATGGAAATAATATTGATGATCACATTGCAGTGGGCCATTGTCGATCTGAAAATTTAATCCCTTATGGCCATTTTATCAAATGGTTAAAATGCAAGATTGTGAGATAGATCAATTTGTTTTTGAAAGTGGAGTCCATATCATTTAAAGATATCTTTTATGAATGCAAAATACCATAAGGAGATATTCATGGATATCATAAAGCGAGTATTTATGAATATCTTGAAGAGAGATTTTTTTTGTGTTGATATCCAATAATTAAGGAAGTGATAGGGATAAGGATTATACTGATTTTTAGTAGATTAAATAATAAAAAGAGATATTTCAGAAGAAAATGGGAGAGAATCTTAGGACTTTAATTGAAGTGTGTCACATGTCGCTCTCCCATAAAGAAGAAGCACTACGTGTCGCCTTCCCGCGAAAAGGGGGATTGCTATAATATATATAACTAGCGTTACAAGGCCTGCGCCCAACGCAGGCCTTATAATAAAATTATTATATTGGTAAATATAATTGTTAGCGCAAAAAGATTTACAGAGGAAGTAAGATGAGGAAAGGAGTAAGAGAAAGATATACATTTAGATTGGTTAGGTGGGCCCATAATGATATAATGCTTTAAACGAAGCTATAATAATAATAATTATTATTATTATTATTATGGTGCTCTCACTCTACCAAGAATACTCGATATTCTCTTTGGTTGGAAATTCTTTATGGCTGAAAAGATCTCGCTAATTCAAATTCAATAAGTAGATCTCTTCCTTTTTTTTTAATTAAGTTTGCATGGGATCTATTAGGTAATACATTTGTAAGATTTTATGAGCACACTTACATATCTTTTTAAAAAAATTATTATTTTTATTTATTATTTTCTTTCTATATATATTTTTAATAAATTTAAGAGGATTTTACAAAAAAAGAAAATCCCTTAGGTGTTCGTTACACGAAAAAGGATCTCATAATTTTAATTACGGCACAAGAAAGGCCCTCCTACCATTTTAACTTAGTGAGCAACGAAAACCTTTCTTCAGAAATTACTATTATGAAGTCCATTTTCATACAACGGACATCTAAGGGGGTTTTCCATAAAATATTATAAATTTAATCGTTCTTTTAAACTTTTGCATTCGTTTGTCTTACGTTTCTAAATCTCAAATATTTTGTTGTTATTTTAAAATATCAATATAGCATTTTTTTTTTTGTTATGGCCTTAGTTGGGCCCATGCACAGGCCAAAAAGAAAATATATATATTTAAAAAAAAAGAAAAATCAGTGCATATTAAAGAAAATATAAACAAAAAAAATAGAAATGTAAGCAAATAAAGATTTATAGAGGAAGTAAGATGAGGATAGGAGTAAGAGAAATATATAAATTTGGATTGGCTAGGTGGCCCCATAATGATACAATACTCTAAACCAAGATAAAATAATAATAATAATAATTATTATTATTATTATTCGATGTCCCCTTATCATTCTTAACTCATTGGGCCCAACTTGCAAGGTTAAAATGTGAACTGTATTTGATGGGTACGACAAACAACCTGGCCCCATGGTGAGATTGGACACTGGGCTCAATTTTACACGGTGACCTATAAGGATTTATAGCTCTCTTTGCCAGATAAGAGATAGATTTGGTTATTTAAATCCATATGGAACAAAATCCCATTGCTTTATTTGCTACCTATGTATATATATATATTTATATAACGTAATCATAGAAGATATACATATATAACTATATGAATTACAATAAAATGTTTAAATTTTAAGGATTATAACGTCTTTATACTTTTAGGTTGTATATGATAAGTATATTAGTTGTAGATTATAATAAGGATTAAATGAGGAAATAAAATACCTACTAAATAAGAAAGTGAAATTTTTAGGAGATTAAATAGTAAAGAGAAAGATTTTAGGAAAGTGAAATAAAAGAGAATCTTAAAACTTTAATTGGAGTGTGTCACATGTCGCTCTCTCATAAAGAAGAAGCACTATGTGTCACCCTCGCGCCAAAAAAGATAAAATACCTAATAATATAACAAATAAAGCAAATATAAAATTTATGGATATATTATTTAACATTTTGAAATTCATTATGTCAAACACTATAAAAAAGAAAAAGGAAAAAAAAACGGTGTAATGAGCTAATATAAATTACAAATCAATCATGTAAGTTTTTTTGTTGAAGTTGTTGATGTATAAAAGTATAAATCTTAAACTAATAATAAATCTCTATACCCTATATTGATTTGAGATACTAATGAAATAATACAAAATGAAGCGATATATGAACTCAAGATAAATCTTAAATCTTAAATAAAATATATAAGTATTTGAAACAAATGGTCAATAGGAAAGCAAAATACTAAAGCCATGATTGTAGCTAGTAATGAGAGAAAAAGAAAGAAAGAACATTGCAGTCATTATAATGATATTTAAATAATAATAATAATGACAATAATAATAATAATAATTATTATTATTATTATTATATAATCATAAGAGAAAATAAATAAATATTAAGTAGGTTTTAAGAGTCTAAATGAGGTAAAAACCAAATGAAAAAATAAATTTAGTAAAACTTCTTCCTTAAATTTTCTATTACTAAACTATAAAAAAAAAAGGTAAGAGAGACAAATCTAGTGGCAGAAACTCTGGCCACTTAATTTTGGTTGACTCTTCTCTCCTTATATAGTAGTGTTGTTGCTTATTCAACTAAGAAAGAATAAAAATAGAAATTTTAATATGCAATTACCTCAACTATACTACAGTAGTTAATGAAATGGAAGTGATCTCCAACTTATATGACACATGCTGATAAAAAAAATGTCCATCAAACTCACCCACATACTTGAATATTGCATTAATAATATATTTTGAATAAATAAAAAATAAGTAAAGAGAGGATTTTGATGAGAAAATCACTTGCTACACACCACCCCATTTAGGAGTAATCCTGGGCTAGGCCAACCCGACCTTAGCGGACTTGAATATGTAATTAGAGCCTTTTTAATAATTGGACTGATAGAAAGCCTAAAACTCAGCCGACCTGTGTAATGAATGCATATTATTTATTTTAATTAATACAAATAATTACTCAAATAGCCACATAATTGATTAAAAATCCCAATTTAGCTTGGCGTCCTCGAGCCTAATTCTTACAGCCAATGTTGGACTTAACCCAGGCCTGGGCTAATAATTCTAATATATAGGCCAAAAAAGCCAAAATACCTAATGATATAACAAATAAAGCAAATATAAAATATATAGATATATTATTTAACATTTGAAAATTCACTATGTCAAATTCTATAGACAAGAAAAAGGAAAAAAAAGGTGCAATGAATCAACATAAATTATAAATCAATCATATAAGTTTTTTAGTTGAAGTTGTTAATGTATAAGAGTATAAATCTTAAACCAATAACAAATCTCTATACTCTATATTGATTTGGGATAATAATGAAATAATATAAAATAAAGCGATATATGAACTTAAGATAAATCTTAAATCTTAAATGAAAGATATAAGTATTTGAAAAAAATGGTCAATAGGAAAGCAAAATAGCTAAGCCATGATTGTAGCTAGTAATGAGAGGAAAAAAAAAAAGAACATTGCAGTCATTATAATAATATTTAAATAATAATAACAACAACAACAATAACAATAATAATAATAATTATTATTATTATTATATAATCGTTAGAGAAAATAAATAAACTTCAAGTAGGTTTTAAGAATCTGAATGAGGTAAAAACCAAATGAAGAAATAAATTTAGTAAAACTTCTTCCTTAAATTTTCTATTACTAAATTATAAAAAAAAAAAAGATAAGAGAGACAAATCTAGTGGCATAAACTCTGGCCACTTAATTTTGGTTGACTCTTCCTTCCTTATATAGTAGTGTTGTTGCTTATTCAACTAAAAAAGAATTAAAATAGAAATTTCAATATCTGATTACTTCAACTATGCTACAGTAGCTAATGAAATGGAAGTGATCCCTAATTTATATGACATACGCTAATTAAAAAATGGCCATCAAACTTACCCATATACTTGAACATTGCATTAATGATACATTTCTAATACATGAAAAATAAGTAAAGAGAGGATTTTGATGAGAAAAATCACTTGTTACACACCACCCCACTTAGGGGTGATCCTGGGCTAGGCCAACCTGAGCTCGGCGGGCTTGGATATGTAATTAGTGCCCTTTTAATAATTGTACTGATCTTAAATTAAGTGATAGAAAGCCCAAAACTCGACCCGACCTGTGTAATGAATGCATATAATTTAATTTAATTAATATAAACGATTACTCAAATAGCCACCTAATTGATTAAAAAGCCCAATTTAGCTTGGCGGGCATGGGCCTGAGTCTTATAGCCAATGTTGGGCTTAACTCAGGCCTGGGCTTGTAATTCTAAAGTTGGGCTGGAATTGGATATGCATTAGCCTGGCCCAGCCCATCCTATGAACACCCCTACTACCCCACTTGTTCATAAATGCAATGCATACTACATTAGTGGGCTCCACCCTTCCTTACCTATGTTGTAGAGGGATAAAAGAGAGAGAAATTAGGGAGGGAGAGATTTTATAAAAAAGAAATGAGAGATTTTAGGAAAATTGAGAGATTTTAGGGATATGTTATGGATAGAGTTTAGCTAATATAGATGGAGTTCTTAAACTGCAGATTTTAGGAAAATTGAGAGACTTTAGAAATTTGTTATGGATAGAGTTTAGCTAATATAGATGGAGTTCTTAAACTGTGCCACGTGTCGTCCTCTCATAAAGAGGGCTGCGCAACGTGTCGCGCTCTCACAAAAACAATGCGCCACATGTCGCCCTCTCGCGAAAGGGGGGATTGCTTTAATATATATAATAACTAGCGCTTCAAGGCCCACGCCCAATGCGGGCCATGAAAAAAATTAAATTTTATTTTAAAAAACTAATTTTTTTAATTTTTTAATATTTTAATAAAATATAAATAAACATTATTAAATAAATCATAAAATAAACATAGTTGAAATTAAATTAAAAATATCAAAATTTTAAAAATAAAATTATATACAATGTTTGTTCACATGCTTCCAACCTTGATATGAATTACCACTTGTAGATTTAATGTGGGAGTAGCTGAATCGCACATTGTAAATATGTTTACACATGTTAAAAACCAAAAATCTCTATTCAGCCATCATTTGAAGCCAAGATAGGATTAAGTTGCAACTACTTGAGACGGTCGAAAAATTTAACCTATCTGATATATAAAGTTATATTTGTAAAGGAGGTTAGAGTAGGAGGCTTTGATTTGGATTATAGATGGGTCAATTATTAATAGGATATGATATTTATAATCATTAAATATTATAATTCTTAAAGATGGTGATGATCTTTGTCTCTCTAATTTATATCAATAAATCTCAATTCCACCATACTTTCTAAATTTTGTAACCCTCATTCATAAAGTAGTTAGACATGATGGGTGAGGCCGTGAGGGAACTATACCATATATTTCACATCACGTATAAATTCCTAAAGACAAAAGGAAAAGAAATATGATTTATAATCTCTTTTAATTTTACTTTAGTTGATTACTTCAATTATAGAGTCCATTTGGTAGTATTAAATACATGATATGTCACGTCTCTTGTGTTATCCATTTGTCAAAACAATTATCAGTAGGTTAAATAGTTTTTTGTTAAAGTAAGAAAGCATAAAAAAGCACTAAAATAAGAAAATTTTATTAAAATTTAATGATTTTAATATATATATATGATAAATAAAAAGAAGTCCAAAATATATAAATATGTCATTTAACCTTGTCTATTAAAAAGGATTAAAAAATGAAACAATCCATATTGGTGGGTGAGATACATTACATAAACAAAATCTTGTGGTGGCCGAATATGGTTGACTTAGGATTGGATCCTCCTTAGCCATATAATTTTATAATTTTTGTATAAATTGCAAACTTAGCAATAAAGTATAAAGGAGCCTATTGTCTCATCTACCAACCTAAGAAGAGCAACATACAAAAACTATAAATAATTGTATAATTGATAACCTTAGATATGTATGGATACAGTTCACACATACTTGGGCTTCAATGAGGTCCTTGATCTCAATTTTCTTGTTTGTGTCAAGACACAAAAAAATCCACTAAAAAATACAAATAAATAGATACAAGTAGAAGGCAACATTTTTTAAAGTTGTTATATAAAAGATTACTGTGGAGGAAGAGTTGCATGGAAAAAAAAAGAAGGAAAGAAGCACTGTAAAAAAAAATGAGATCCAAAATAGGGAATCATATAAGTGACTCAACATAAAAATAAAAAGAAAACAATGTGGAGGATCAAATTGACTATGGATAGGTCACACATTACACAAAATGACAGGTGTGATATAGATCATCATTCTATCTTAGACAATTGATACAATAGTAAAACAAGAGTGAATGTTTCATATAAATACAAAAACGCCTTTTATCATCAATCATTCTAATCGATGAACTGCCATAGATGGTAAATCCAATACTAAAATAAAACTGAATTTTTTTTTTGCATATAAATACGAGAAGGCATTTGATCATTGATATAGTAGAAAGAAAGTAAATCATGATGAAATGTCCTAGGAAAGAGAAATTATTAAGAGGGAAGAAAATATTCCATGGGTGGTGAGAGATAACAGGAGTAGTTATTCAAACTTACTTTTCAATTAAATTCCGCGATAGAGATTTTAGGAATGAAGCTTGACGGATAAGAATAGGGAGAGAGATTTTCAGGGAGTTAACATCTCAAACACGTTCATATCAATCAATTATATAAAGCAAGTGTACTCACACACGGTAAATGGATAATTTTTAGTAGTATGGTGTATGGGACTGGGGTCATGTTAAAGCTTTTTTAAGGTCCTAAATTGATACCTAAAAAGGCTTTTTTAGTTAATATGCATTAGCATATTAAAATTGATACTTATAAAAAATGTAATGAACATGGCCTTGAGAGATATAGAGAGAAAAGAGAAATTAAATAATTAAGAAAAAAATAGCATAACTATCTTTTTAACATTTAAAACAAATATATATGTAGAATATTCATGTGTATATGTCCATCACCATTTTTTTCATGAGAACTCTAGGTGGGACACACTATATGGTCCATTTAAATAGACTACACACACGACCTCCTTGAATTGAACGCGTTTACCAATTTTTGGTCAAATCCGAATTTATTGGACTGTTGAATCAACTATGCACCCATTCGAATAGAATGAATTTGTGGGTTTTGGATGAAGAGATTAGAGACATGTGATTGGAGCCAAACTTTATATCTAAGGTAGCCCCGCATGGAGCTTTTCATCCCTTGGTGGGTTCCACCATGGGCCTTATAGAGAAATATGCACGGTCCTTTGGTGAGGGACATGTGCACATGAATATTCCCCTATATATAAACCATTAGAACTTTTGGTGTTTAAAGAGAGCAGAACTGCATTTACTCTTAGTGGTGAGTTGTTTGATGGTGTCTTCATACATATACCATACTTCACATTCTCATGTAAAACCTATAGGCTAATGAACTGGTTGTTTTTTATTTTTTTTTATTCTCCTTCCATTGTTATATAGAAAAGTTGAATTTCAACACCCACCCATTCATGGTGAGTGGAATCAAAATAAAAATGAATAAAATTGTCCACCTTCCAAAGGTTCTATCAATCTAACCACAAGAGATGTTGTGTATAAAATTAAAAGATTTTATGATAAGAGATAAAGATTCATTAGTTTATGTAAAATTTAAAATAAGGTGAGAGTATTAATCCAAATTTAAAATTATTATGCCAGGGCTAATCCAAATTATTGGTTGTTCTGGGTTTTATGGAACATGATTTAGAATGAGAGAAATTTTAGAAATCTTACCTCCTGGTAGTATCATTCTACGTGGTTAATTTAGGAAAGATTTAGTAATTTTAGGGCTTGAGCATTAACTTACTCAAGTAGTTCAAGTAATATAAACTTTGAATTGAGTTGGGATTTAGCCCAAGCCCGATTTGGCCCAAGTGAGAGACACTAAGAAATCTTTAAGATAGAAACAAACATCTTAACCAACAAATGTTTTCATTTTTAAAATATAATACAGTATGGCTTAAGTTTTAACTATTATAAGTGGGCTGGACTCAGGGTAGATACTTATGGCTTGAGTTAGGCTTTCTTCAGGCTTAGGCCTATTGTTCAAAGTCTAGGCTAAGCTTGGATATTATATGGCCCGGCCCAGCCCATCTTGGCCAGGCCTTATGAACACTCGTGACCAATTTAATTTGTAACTAAACATATTTATAAATATTTAAATGAATTGTACATTAATACTAACAGAAAACTTATTACACAAACGTAATTTTAAATATTTCAGTGTACTCTCGAAAAAATAAATATCATATTAGAAAGTAAATAAAAAATAATGTACTTAGAGTTTTATTAGATTAAAAATAGAAAAAGTTAGATAATTTCTTATTTAATCTATAAACCCAATAAAGAGAAAAAAACCCTATAGAAAAAAAATTAGATAGAATAATCTAATGTAAAAAAACTTATAAGGTCAATCAACCCTCTCACTGTGAATAATTTTTAAAAGGGGTGTTTTTAGACCTAAAAGAATAATTACATCAACGGCCATTTGCTTTTAAGCTATAAAGAGAATTACGGTGGCACATGGGATAGACCTTCTGTAAAATAAGAGCTTTTGATCATGAGTCATAATATTCAGGAACATTACAAAAAAAATTATTTTTTTATATATTACTGGGCCCTGCACATATTTCAAACTCAAACTGTATATTTATCAAGTGGCTGGACCTAGCCTATATGCTTTACAATTTGGCTATGATATAGGGTTTTACATAGGCAGAACAGAATGGAGAAACAAAATTTATATAGCCGACCCCAATATGGTTGGGATAAGGTTTTGATGATGATGATAGGGTTTTACATAGGCCATTTCAAGTCAAGATCCTAAACTAATTAGGCTCCGCTGGGCATTGCACTATCAATGGCTAAGTCGTGTTAGGCTAGGGTGCATCAAAGTCTAGGTCAATATCTAAAATAGAACTATTTAAATCAATTCTAGAGCTATTCTCATTATATAGATGTAGCGTTGCAGGGCTCGTAACCAATGTAAAGGCTCGTGCTAACTCATCTTAGTTACCACAGTAGTGAAATAAATTAAGTCATCATTCTAAATGATTAAAGTCATTTGTTAAATATAGATTACTTGGTATGAGAAAAAAGAAAAATAATCTACTATCTTTGCAACAAAATCTTTACCTAAAATCGAATAGAAGTAATTCAAAATAAGATGTAGTTGGAAGTATGACATCCATACCTTGTCAAATTTGGTGGATTCACATAGTCCAAGTTAGATTGCCACTTATATTTTATTCAAAGGAATTTGCTATATGAAAGCAAAAAGGAACTCAGCACACTTACAAAAAAAATGCCTAAACTAACACCACCCTATTCTCTCCCCACTCACCTTCCCCGCCTCCCCCTCATCCCCTTTTCCACCTCCCCCTCCGATGATGGTCTGCAGCTCCAATGGAGGGAGCTGCCGAATCTCACTCTCCTCCCTTTCCCTCTCCCTCTCCCTTTTCCTTTCCCTACCTCTCCCGCCCCTCCCTCTTCCTTTCTCTTCTCTCCTCCCCCTCTTTCTCTCCTTTCCTCTCTCACTATTCCATTTCCGACCTATTCGGCTCTGCAAGGACGAACATTACACTTTTGTTCTGCCTTGCCGGGCCGAACAAAAAAAATAATGTTTGGCTTGTCTTGGCCTACCATAGGGGGCGACTGTGGAATGGGAATGGGAATAGAAATGGGGAGGAGGGAGTTTGGATCTTGGATCTCTCTGTTGTAGGGAGACCTCGATCTCCCAGCAATAGGGAGATCGAGTAGAGGGGGAAAGGGAGGGAGAGAGAGAAAGGGGGAGGGAGAGGGAGAGGAAGAAGAAGAGATAAGGAAAGGGAGAGAAAGGAAGATGGAGGAAGAGGAAGAAGGAGAGGGAGGGAGCTATGACCTCTACTGGAGCATCCAATCGTGGCTAAGAGGTAGAGGTGGGGAAGGGGAGGAGAGAGGAGGGAAAGGTGAGTGGAGAGAGAAGAGGGTGAGGATAGTTTAAGCATTTTTTATTTTATTTTTTGTGAGTGTACCGAGTTCCTTTTTCTTTCATATAGCAAATCCCTATTTGAAAGATGGAATTTGTGAAAGAGAGAAAGGCAGTGAGATAGGACTATAGAGAGAGAGGAGCACTGAGATGACTGCCATGCAATCTTCTTTCTAAAAAGGTGAATTCTATTTGTGATTTGATTTTAATTAGGAATGCTTAATAGATAAGAAGGATTTGTTAGATGTAGTAGGACCATGTTCAATAACCATGAATAAGAGTACTAAAAAGCTTCGGTACAACCTAGTGGACTTTCCATATTCCAACTTCCAAGCTTCAATGGGTGTCCATTGCATATAAATTTTAGATTTCCTTTTTATGCTATCTTAATTGGACTATAGGACTATTGAGAAGGAGTCTCAATTCCTTTTTCACCAAGTTGAATTTTTGTGGCCCACTTTGATGGAGTCTCTCCATTCATCCCATAAAATGGATCAGTTTGAATATTTTTTGAAATCTTTTAAAAAAAATTAATCTCTCAAGTGTACATGTAGATGGTTGGTTGGATTATATCTACGTAGTTGTATTTGGGGCCTATATGGATATGGTGGGATCAATAGTTAAGGGCCTATCTTCCTCCACTTGTCAAATTTGATTAATTTTATCAAGGTTATATTAACTTGAATAATGGGCTTCTGTTCCTGGACCCACATCTTTTGTTATTGATGTAACCGACTTTGATCGGAAGCTATTATTAATGGACTTCATTTGATAATCTTTAACTGCTGGTGACCATTATCAGTGGAACCCAGTTTGATAATAATAGTTATATTTGAATCTTGTATTATGAGATGTAAGAGGAAAGAAAAACACTTGCATATACATTGCCTACTTAATATATCCATTAATTTTAAAATTTGGTTATTGAAGTCGCCAACTTTGATCAGAAGCCATTATCAATGGACCCCATTTGATAATCTTTAACTGTTGATGGCCATTATTAGTGGAATCCACTTTAATAATAATAGTGATATTAGATTAAATTATGAAAAATGAAGGAAGAGTTTGAATTATGAGTTTCCTTTTGACAGAGTTTGAGTTTATAGTAAAGTGCCATTGAAGACAGAGATTTTAGAAAAATGATAGAAAGAAGTATGGGATAGATTTTATATTATAGAGATTTTAGGGAAGAGGAGAGATATTTTAGATTTTAGGGATGCGAGTCCTTTAGAGAATAGATAGGGATGAAGTTGTAGGGGAATGAGAGAGAGAAATTAGGGAGGGAGATATTTTATAGAAAATAAAGGAGAGATTTTAGGAAAATTGAAAAATTTTAGAGATTTAGTACAGATAGAATTTACCTAATATGGATGGAATCCTGAAATTGCGCCACGTGTCACCCTCCCGCTAAAGGGGTTATTGTCATAATATATATAAAGATGACTAAGAATTGAATTGCACATGGCATCTCAACTAACAGATTTAATTCTCTCTCTCTCCTCTACTGTACCTCCAGATATAAATGTCCCTCTCTCTCCATATGAACTAATGGATGAAAATTTTAAATACACATAACCTGTCCCTCTCTATTCATCTTAACTAACAGATGCAAGATTTAAATACACATATCTCATTGTAAATGATAACCAATATTAGCATTAAAGTAAGATAACGGTCTTTCAATCTGCTTCTCTCTCATTGGACCTTAGACAAGGGTAGAAATGTCCCCCTTTTGAAAGGGGCATTTTTTCGAATTTCCCTTATATATATTTATATAATGGGATGAGGTTTGGAGTTGTTTCCATATGTATGAAATTATGTTTAAAACATGAGCGTGCAGATGCTCAGTCGGTTAGCAACGACATTTTTCAATTGACTGCCCATGGTTCAAACCCATCTCTTTCCACTTGTGTAGGCTCATTTTTCACTTGAGTGGGCTATCTTCAGGCTCATTTTTCACTTGAGTGGGCTATCTTCCTGCATCTCTCTTCTGTGGGCTCTCTAAGTCCTAGCCCTCTTCATTGGGTTGCCAAAAATATATATATAATAAACATGACCAAGTTTGTTTAAAATTACGATTAATCATTATATCTATTATAGCATTACTATACATAAACCAATGTGCTCCTAGCCTTCTGGGCTGCATTTTTTTTTCTTTTTTTTTCTTACAACTTTTAATCTGTTTGAAATTATGATTAATTAGTAATCATTTAGGTTGTTTTAAAGAGATATTCCCAGTTTTTACTATGCTGGGAGTTCTTCCCACTCTAGGATTGAACTCATTTTAATTAACATGAAGATGAGTTCAATTTTAGTGGGATCTAGTCAATTCAAAGTAAAAAGATTTTAGATACCTCTATGGTGGGAACACGGCGCGCATGTTCCCAACTTTAGTCTGTATAGAAAGCAAAAAAAAAAAAAACCCGAATTCGATTGTGACTGGACCTTCAAAGGTGATACATGTGGGCATATGTAGGTACAGATAGTGAACCCTTGATAACAAGAAACTTTATATGTGTATCTATTTATATATATATATATATACACACAAGAAGCAGGTTAGAGTCAGTGGCAAGGGGCTCCTTGTTATCATCCTTGTGTGAGTGAAGCGTTTTCTTTTTCTGGTTAGAGGTGTCTCTTTTCATCCTCTTTTTCATTTGAAGAAGTCAGATCCACGACTCTATATATATGTATTTATATATTCTTTATATATATATATATTCTTTTGTTTTGCTTTCTTTAGATGGTGTTAGAATCTTTTTCTTTATTCATGGATTTATTCCATTGAATTTTCTTCTTCTCTATATTTTTTGCAGAAAATAGGAGTTTTTGGAAAATGAGTAAGAAAGGAAGATTTTTCACCTTTACAAGATTTGTCAGATATTGAGATTTGTCGGATTTTGGAGAAGTGGTTTGGAAGAAAAATCATGTTGTTAAACTTTGATTTTTTTTTCCCCTCTTTTAATCTTTATATTATGGGAAGTGGGTTTAATTCATTAAATATGGGGAAATGGGTGTGTCCTATAATGCATATTCTCTATCATAAATAATTTTATTTTTTTCCCAGAGATTTTGCCTTCTCATCATTGGATTAGATTTGAGTGGCTGATTTTCCCTATTAGCTTTTTGATTTGACATTGCCTCTGCCTTTGTTTGTTTTCCATGTAAGGATACTAGTGCAACACAGGATACTTGTGCAACACAGAACCAGTGAAGGCTCATGTGCTTCTCCCCTATGTCGCTTATCTTTATGTTGTTTCTTTGTATCTCTTTTTTTTTTAATACTTATCATGAATCAAATTATCTATAAACATGATCGATTATGACTAATATGTTTGTTTTTCTTTATTGTGACAAAAATATCTACAAGTGGATTTTACCAAAAAAATCATATGAGGGGACCACAAAACAAAAAAAAACTCAACTTAAGTGTGGGCGCACCGGAGTAGTTGCTAGTGTTTTTTATTTTTTATTTTAGATCTAAAGGTGAGCGTTGAAATATTTGACCCTCATCAAAATGGACTAGGGTCGACTTCGACACTGGGAATAATGGGAGAGTTGGGTTTTGGCTTGAAGCCTGAAACTAGGAATAACGGCAAAGATTATGGCGTTCTACGGCTGGATTGTGTGTGGTTGGATCTCAACTGATGAGATTGATCTCAGTTTCATCAAATATGATCGTGGGCCATGGATTTGAAGGAAGAAGATGAACTGTCAGGTTCTTGTTTCAGTACGGTGCTCTCCATTGGAGAAGGGGCTTTGTTTTGGCTCAGAATTCTTGCCGGAGTAGACGATTGTGCCTGAGAAGGGGAGCTCGGTATTGTAGTCGCCGTTGCCGGATTTCTTGTTGCAAATCCCTACATTGCAGCTAGCTTTTATCAGAGAAGCAACAGCTATTAAATTTTTTTAGCTAACCATTGCTACAAAAATCTCGAGGTGTTTGTAGGGGCAGTAGAGATACTTTTTAATATTCTCTATTGGGTGGAGCTCACTTTTCAATTACAGTAGGCTCTCATGTGCCTTGCCAGTATGCATGCACTGTCTCGAGGGAGGACCACCCCATTCGCTGTCTCGCCGGTGCCCCACTGCCATCGTGCACTGCATTTTCCACTGCCTTTCCTTCCTGCCAAAAGCAGCCACTATTGCCTTGCTGTCCTTGAGGAAGAATATAGAGAGTATAGCTCTCATTTTAAGCAATCTGGGCTTGCTGGATCCCGACAGGACCACCACTCTCGAACATTGTCGTTTTAGGTGTTTTGCCTTGACGGTCTCCTTTGTCGGAGAAGGCAACAATGCTCCAACCCTCAAGTCGCCCAAAGAGAACATCCTTTTAATTCGTCACCAAAATTGATGGGCAAAAAAAATATTAATAAAACTCAAATGAAAGGATCATCGGAATCCTTGTCGCCACCACCCTGTAAGTCGCTGTTGCCGGGTATTCTCCCACAGGTCGCTGCTTCTTCCGCCTCCTCTAGTCATCACTTCTGGACCGGTGAAGAAGAAGAAGAATCAGTGCAAGGCCTCAAGCCAAAGCCCCAACTTATTGTTGACTCTCTCATTATATCCAATGTTGAATTCAACCCTTATCCATTTTAATGAGGGTCGAATTCGCTGCACACCTTTAGATTAGAAAAAAAACACCATTGACCACTCCAGTGTAATCACACAAAGGATGAGCATTTTTGTTTTGTGGTCTCCTATGATGGTTTTTTTTTTTTTGGTGAAATCCTCTATCTACAAAAAGTGATTGCTTAAAAGTCTAATCATAGCAAGTATAATCTCCACTAATGGTGTTTGCAAGATAGATTGGTCTATTAATATGCCGGCTTTGGAGCATGATGACGTATCTTCTTAGGTCAAAGAGAAAGCTGATAAATCAACAATGAGAGGAAATGTGAAGGTGTGGATTGTGTCGGCAATATGAGTTTGGTGGATTGCGGTGGTTAGACTAGCTTGGGTGTTCACACTTATGGTTCTAGGGCAACACACAGTTAGCTACCGAACAGTGAAGTTTACAACGGTGGGTTACACCAAGAATAGCTACAGGCAATTCATGGATGATCTGTCAAATCAATTGGCAAGCTACTAGCACAGAAAATGTCACAACCCGAGCCTAGGGACCGGGGGTCAGAGAAAGTCTAACCAATGACACACGTACTCCCGTGCATGTACACTTAGACCCCGTCCAAGCATACACACACAAGGGATCATTCACACGTGCAAATAAATGTACGCGGAAGCTGTACATATCAAGGCATACCACAACATACCAAAAGACATAATGAATTACAAAAAGCATTTAACTGATGACAAGAACAATTTCAAGAACGTATGGCAATAAAGAGGGCTCTCAAAAATCAGAATACAGATATTAATCAAGCCCACGGTACAAGTACAGAAAGATCCCCCAAATAGACTCAGACTCAAATGAATGGGGAAAAACAAAATGATGCAAACCGTACTCTGGAGGGTGGATCAAGTCCACTCCTCTAGGCCGGAGGGGGCCTCGCGCACCTCTCCTGGAGTCGGGTCGACCGACGCAGGATCGGGAGAGGGATCTGAGCCTGCAACACCCAAAAACAACTTATAAGTACAACGACTTAGCAAAATATAAGCCATAAGAAGATAACACGAATTGTGTCTATTAATGAGCAAACGTCACAATGCAAGATCCATAGTAAGCATGTTAGTATACTAAGCACTTGTGCAAATGAATAAGCATGCTATCAGAATCACAAATAGATAACAGTCAAAGTGGCTACTACATTGGCCATATTCTCCCTTTCGAGAGCAGTCGGAATGAGAACACCAGTGACCGAGCCAGGGCACACATGGGTCTCTAGTTCCTGGGGTCCGGAGTCCCAGGACAGAACACTCTGCAGAGGCAAACACATAAACTAAACCAAAGTCAACCCCGTCGGGCATCCTAAGGCTGAGGCTTAGTAGTGCCATATACCAATCACAATCAAATTGGATGATGCACCTCAGTCAATTAATCATATCACATATAGATCTCACATATCACACTCACATATCACACTAAACGAACAATAGGAAGTGCATCACATAT
Organism: Sextonia rubra; assembly: GCA_037013555.1. Classification (NCBI taxonomy): domain Eukaryota; kingdom Viridiplantae; phylum Streptophyta; class Magnoliopsida; order Laurales; family Lauraceae; genus Sextonia; species Sextonia rubra. The sequence goes on from JASUAD010000027.1 coordinate 4,599,991, forward strand.
ACTGATACTGATACTGAATGCGAATACGCAATAAACAAGAATCACTGACTCAAGTACTCCACCGGAGCAACGATAAAACACAATAATAGAATGGTCCCGCCCGGGCTTCGCTCTGGGGTTGCTGCATTTCCCACAGAATCGAGAGGTCCAGCGCAGAACACATAAGAGGGCATGACCGAAGTCAATATGCTATACAAATCAGCGTACTTTTACGAATCAAGGTCAATTACAAGCCAATCCTAACCTATTTACCCAGTGTTTCTAACCGTGCATGTTGATGTAGTTTTAAGTTGTCCAATGCACCATTGTCTAGTGTTGCAGGGTCTGAAATGTGCACCGAAGTCCCTTAAACCAACACCTATGGGGAGGTGCTAAACAACTGGATAACGATCATGAATGATTCACAGCCCTCGAGATCATTCATGTCATTCAGACATTCCATTGGGCATGTTCAGGTTAGCTACATTCTAACATGAAGGTCATATACGGTCTCTTTCTTAAGCCTAGTCCTTTTATTCCTTTCTCAGGATCACACGGTGTAGCTGTAGGTGACCTTATGGCTTAGCCGTAGGCATCTTACGGCTTAGCCGTAATCTGCACTGCGGCGGAGCCGAGATTCCCCAAAATGTTCATCCGCATTTACGGCTCAACCGTATTTTACTCTACGGCGCAGCCGTATCCTGGTCCACGGCTTAGCAGTAGTACAATGTACGGCTTAGATCAGGCTGGGCCGTAGAAGAGTAGCATTTTGCCAACTCTCAGTTATTTCAGATGTCACCCTATATTGTTCTACGGTTAGGGTTACGGCTGGGTCTCGGCTTAGCCGTAAGCCATTTCACGGCTTAGCTGTAGCACATTTCACGGTTTAGCCGTGAGTGCACGGAGTCATTTTCTGGAACAGTTACAGACATACAGAAAGCGAACGTTTCGACTGAAAACAAGAAGATAACAACAAAACTGACTCAATAGGGCTGTCCAACACGGATGCATACAATGAAGAGTAAAAACACAACAATCAAGCAATACCAATCGGTGTTCATGCTACTTGGGCTTATACTTGCCTCACAGACGGAAATCACGTCGTTGCTGTGGCTCAGTCCAGTGGAAACACACACAATCGGGGCTCCTTTCTTCCTCCCTCACGAAACAGAAAAAGGAGAAGGAAAGAGAGAAAGAGAGCTGAACGAGAGAGAGAGAGAGACAAGCTGCTGTCGGTCGAGAGAAAGAGAGACTATAGTAGGTAGGATATTTATAAGATAAAAGAATCCAAATTACAAACAAGTCCAAATAGATAACACAATTGTCAGTTTGAGTCAACTGACGATCCAACGAGAGCAAACGAGATCATTCGGATCCAAGACAGTGACGAAGATCGACAAGCTCAACGAAATACACGCGATGACGTCAGAATGATGCAAAACTGACAAAGTCAATCAAAAGCCAAAATTACGAAAAAGGGCTCGAACTACCTAAACCAGGTCAACTCAACCCAAACGATCTCTCCAAGGCTCAAAGCCAAAGAAAAGTAAAATCAAAACACACTTAACGACAAAATCGCACGCAATTACCCACTAATCCGGATCAAATCGGGTCGGAGTGTTACAGAAAACATGATTAGCACATAATCACAATACATGAAGATGGGTCCAATCCTTTGGTGAAACTATATCAGTTCAAAGAAAATATTAGAGATCTTGTTTTATTTATTTATTTATTTATTTATTTTGATAGAAACAATCTTCCATTCAATATTAGAGATATTGTTAGGTTTATGTCTTGTATTCCAATTTAAACGGGTTAGTTTATTGGGTTGGCCAATGATCACGTCTAGGGTTATGGGTATCTTGGTCATTGTATCGTGGCTTTCTTGGGGGCCAAAAAAGGAGAGATTATATATTGATGTAATCTAACTCTAGACTCCTATGTAAGAAAGACGAGAGCTCCCTACTCCTTGGTAATAAACCACATATGGCTAATGTAAGGTGTAAGAGAGCTGATAGCTCTCTTTCCCATGGTAACCAAATATGCATGGCCATTATTAGGTGTGGGAGAGGTGGGAGCTTTCTCCCTTGTGGTGCTCTGAGTATACCCACCATGTGTGACAAGGGGGGAGTGAGATCTAAGGAAGAGTGAATAGGCAAAGGGCTAGAGGATTGGGAATCCTTATAACAAATTGCCCAATTTTTTCATCATGAAATTGAGCAAATGCTCATAGCCCATGGACCTAGCCTTCTGGTAAACCATGTAAAATCTGTATCTCATAGTTACATGCTTCTTTTTTCCTTACAAAAAGAAATTTACCTTCCAAAGAAACTCGCCTTCTAAAAAAATGTTTTACCATCTAAACAAGATGGTCGCATGCCTGTCTTCTTTCTTTGTGGTACATGTTGTTAACTTATTTGCCCTAATTCGATTTAACAAGTGGCATTAGAGCCATAACAATTGATAAGTCCTAAAAATTGCATTATTTCATGTTCAATTTAGGAAATTTTAAGGACTTATTTATTATAAATCTCTTCATTTAATTGGGAATTAGGCTTTTAGGATTTTAGAATTCATTTTCGAAGTTTCTTGCAAAAAAATCAATGAAAATCATTAATTTTTTATAAAATCATAAAACTTTCCATTTTTCGATTTCCATTTTTAGAAGGTTTTTCAAATTCAAGATTTTACATAAAAATGACAAATGTTTTTATCATCATTAGTTAAATAAAGACAAATCAAGATCAATGATGTGAATTTACTGTATTATTTTATTTAAATTGAGGCCGCATTAGTACATTTGTAACTTTTAGTCAAAATTATTATTTTTAATAAAATATCATTTTTCTTTGTAGAAATTGAAGAAAATGGACCTCACACATCACATGTGTGCTCATACATACAAGCCATGCCCAAAGGGTCCCACATGATTCATTGATTACAATTCTTTGAAGAAATACATTTGGAAAGTCAATGGAGGAAGACTCATGCAAGAGAAAGAAAGGAGCAAGAATTTACAAAAATTACATACTGTTAAGAAGTCTTGTTAGCCAAGGAGGTCCATTTCATGGAGGATTTGACTTCAAATTTTCTGCTAGAGTTGTCAAGATTTTTCTCTCAAAATATTCTCTTAGAAAAAAAAAGAATAAAAATCCAAATCAAAGAAGGAGAATAAAGAAGAGAAGGAAAGAGGCTTTGTGAGGCCTCGCTTATTTATTATATATATTATATATATTATTTATTTATTTATTTATTTTTTTAGTGGTGTTTAGACTTGGATTAGAGGATTAGAGGTCCTTGGGATTATTTTGATCATTCCAAACCCAACCCACTTAAAATACTTAAAAGACCCACTTAAATAGGCCAAAATTTTTCTTTATCGAAACCATGCCAAAAGTATACTTATTGGGAAGCTTATTTTATTTTATGAACGATGGAGCTTACGGTGACCCAATCCGACCTTTGGTTCACAAGTTATGGCCAAAACAATTTTTAGCCCAACTATTAAATCAATGGCAAAATCGTAAATAACTCAAAACCCCATTTTCCCTCAATTCTCTCTCTCCCAGCGCTCGTCTCTCTCCCAGGCGATAATTTCTCTCCCAGCGCTCGTCTCTATCCCAGGCGATAATTTCTCTCTCAGCGCTCGTTTCTCTTCCCGCGCAGGATTTTCTCCCCAGGCGATAATTTCTCTCTCTCCCAGCGATACTCTCTCACTCGTCTCTCTCTCCCAGCACCCGTATCTCTCTCCAGCGTGAGTTTCTCTCTCATTTCTCTGTCACAGGTGGGATCTTCTCTCTCTCTTTATTTCCTTTCCATTTCTTTTCTCTTTCTCCTTCCTTAATCCCACCCAGCGACGACCCAGCCTCCACTCATTATCTTTTTTTTTTCTTTTTTTCTTTCCTCTTCATCTCTCTGTCTCCGTCTCTGTTCCGCACAGTGCACCCTTCTCTCACCTGCCGGCAGCCATTAGAGGATCCGGGTTTCTCCAAGATCACTGTAGGTTACCACCCCTTCATCTTTTCTATTTCTCTCTATTTTTCTATCTGTTTCCCTCATATTATTCCTTCCTGTTGCTGCCACCAGAATCCGTGCAGACCACCGTCGCCGGAGATTTCTCTCCTACGTCTATCTTCCTCCTAGAGCCTTCATTTTATCGGGGAACCCACTCTCTAAAGATTTCCCCAAACCAAACAAGCCTTGGGTAAGGTTTTTCTCCCTTATTAGCTAGGCCATTATAGTTGTGATTTAATATAGATTTAACATGTTCATTAGTTTTCTTCACTATATTGTAGGTTGGATTTGATTGGGTTTAGATTTATGCGATTTGGAGCTTGATTGGATTATTGGTGGGCAGTTCATTTTTTTTTTTATCAAAGGCAAGTAGCATGTTTATAACTTCATATATGTAATTACCTTGATTGTGCTCTACATATTGATGGATTATTTAGAAAGAAACCCATCTCTAACTAAGCTCACGTCATATTTAGATGTATAGGTGGAAACCCCTTTTAATTGCCTAAATGTATTAATGATGAGCAACTGCATACCAGTGTCTATATTGATAAATGGTTTATGATGAATGGAATGGAGAGTGGATGATGATGATTGTGTCATATTAGAAATGAATGGGTACGATTGATGGGGGACCCACAGAAAGTGAAGGCATGATTGATCATGCTTAGATACTTGCATGCAAGTTGGTAAAAGAATGAGAATATAATTCTCCATTCGAAGAAGAATTTCCAGATCGCTGCTAAGCGCCCTTTGCAATAAAACTTAGTAATTCGGAATAAAATAGATATTCTAAACCCAGGCCTTGGACACCACTTGAATTATATCTAACCCCGACAATAGACCGTAAAACATGCCCATGTGGATTCAGGGTGTGAGCTTTGCCTTTATCCACTTGTTGTAGCATAGTAAAGTATAGAGAATGAGATGCGTACCAATAGATGGATGTTTGGATCTGGATGGGGCCCAACTATTATAACACCCAACGCGTACAACCCCTATAGGTTTGGAATGTCCATCATATGGTAACTCAAGTCCTCTATAACTCGAAATGTACAACTTAACCTAGGTTTGGCTACCTTTATTATACGTTCTATTGATGGATAAAATGATATCGATCTTACATTGCTATTGTATTCTTGCCTTCCTTTTCATAGATGTTTATAAGATATTATTGCTCTTCCTTTCAATTATTTAAATGCATAAATGGTAATTTGACCTAGGGTATACTTAGAGATGACCCGGGAATATGAAATGGAAATGAAAGTAATGTCTATGGCTGAGACAGCTATTCAATAGCTGTGTATACATGAGAAATTATAACATGGATGGAGATATCAAAGCATAAATGAATACTATAATTATTACAGATGAGATCTGATACAGGGATGATCTTGCTCACGCAAGGAGCCCAGCCAGACATAGACCTACCCTTAATGATCCAGTTCTATTGGCACTTATATCCATTCAGTTGATAGCTTAGCCTTGGGTAGGCCAACCCTTGGTAAAAGCATATTTTATAGGCCCCATGGTTGGCTGAGATCCGACGGGATTGTTTTTATATAGCTGGATGCGCGGTCCAGTGGATACTACGGTATCAAACCTATATCGAGGATTCGGAACTCTTTTCTAAAAGTCCTACGGGATGGATAATGCTGGTTTATCATACCATGCAATAGACGTTGGATGTGCCTCTTGTTTAGGTGTTGGATGATATAGATGTTACTTAACTCAATTGATTCTTATTTATCAATTCATGATCTTGTTGCCTTTGATATTGTTAACATTGACTTCATTAATTATATCATTTCCTTTATTCTATCTTGAAATATATATGATGTTATTTATATGCCGCGTTTGCCAAGTCCTACGTGACTTGACCATATTTGCTTTGGGTGTGTAGACTGTGAGCCCGCTACCTTTACTTCGGAGGGAGAGGCGTCGGAGAAGGCCCTTGAGGTACCTCGACTAGACCAATTTACTTGGACAGCAGTTAGTGAAGAAATTTAGTTGAGCACTCGGAGATCATCGTCATCAATTGAGAGGTTGTTCTTCTGGATGGTTTTCTTCTAGTTTTATTAGATGAGCAGTTTTGAGAAGTTTATAATAAATTATAGTAATTTTGGGATTACTTGGACTTCGTAAATAAGACTTATACTTCCAGTACTTGTTGATTTGACAAATGTGACAGATACCATTTACTATAAGGGTCATAAATAATCAATTGTTTTTGCAGTTGTGCAAATGTTTCACTTATCCTTTTATAAAGGTTGAATGTGTAGAAAAAAAAAAATTTGAATTGGTCCTCACTACATATTAAAGATCCTATTTGTATTGCGCCCAAGTTCGAATTTCCACCTTATTTGGATAGCCCGGATTGGGGGGCGTTACAGGCTTCACATCGGAAGATTAAGATTAAAAGGGATTTCAATCAAATCAGTCCACTTCCTATACAGCTAAACATATTCCGTATTGGAAAAGAACTCACCTTCACATGCCTAAAGTCCATGCCATATCTATTTCCCTGCACCTCTCTCCACGCCAATTCCAGGAAGCAGCCACCAGTCAAGTCTTTTTTTTTTTTTTTCTTCTCCTTTCTTTTTCCTCACGCTATCTCGCACCCACCATCCAAATTTCTCTCTCTTTCTTATATATATTCAACCCATTATGCAAAGGAGGACCGTCCCACAATACAAAACCAGCCACCAAGTCAACTTTTCTCCCTCACAGCACCACATGTATGCCCAAAACCCATTAAAACCAAATCCCATCTCTCTCTCTTTTCCATACCTCATTACCACACCAATCTCTAACTTCATTCCATCTATCTCTCTCCTATCCATCAAATTTCTAGTAAAAGTGGGGTTTGGCCAAGCCTACTTTTGGATCCATCTATCATCATCTTCTCTTGTCTGCTACTCCTCCTTGGTGTGAAGATTGAAGATTAGAGCACGAATTACGCGCGCAGTCCCCTTTATTTCTTAAGATCTTGATCTAGGGTAAGGATATATTTCTTTTGCTAGTTTTAATTATTTTTAGGGATTATTGGTTGTATTGGTTCATTTTAATTTAAAAAGACACAATTACTAAAGTCAACGTATTCCGCCTTGGATCGGCATCGTATGTTTGTGTGTGGTGACAGTACGCACTTGGTGTAGTGTTTTTATAATTTTTATTAATTATATCAATACAGTGCTCTAATTTCCCATAATAAAGAAACTAGAATTTTTTTTATTTTTTTCTTTCCGTTATTTGTGAATGATTTCTTTCTAATTTTTAATTTAGTGCATGGTTTATTTATTCTTTTACATTAGTGGTTTGATCTAGTTTATTGTTTTGTAGTTTCTAGTTCTAGGATTATTTTAGTTTAAGATTTTAAGGTTAGATTTAATTTGTGATTTTTCAGATTTAGATTTGTAATTTAAATTTAATTTTCAAAAGTAGTAGTTGTGTATTTTTATAGATTTTTTTAGGCTAGTAGTAATTTTTCAATTAGGACAGGTTTTCTGTAAAAATTAGATCTCTGTGGATACGATATCAACTCACTTGGTAAAATTATAGTTGAGGCCTTGCACTTGGGGTCATCAATCAACAATTGGTATTGGAGGCACAATAATTTGTATCAAAGAAATGTTGAGATCCTAGAGTTCAAGTATAGTAGTCAATTCCGTTTCCGGAATTTTTTTGTTTTAGTCTTTCCACCAAAACAAAGTGAGAGTTAAAAAATCTCAAGTCGAATTTTAGTCAATTTTGGTCCATTTTGGTTGATATCAGTTCAATTCTGATTACCAATTCTGACCCATTTCGATTTGCAACATAATTTCGACTGACTATTTTACTTTTTTTTTAATCAATATCAGCATTAAGGAACTTGCATAATTTATATTTTATTTTTAGTTTTCTATTTTTTAAAATTTATTTATTTTTTTTAATTTTTATTATTCTTAAAAGTTAAGGATAAGTTTTATCGAAACTTTAAAATTCCAAAATATTTCATTTTAGAAACTGTACCGAAACGAAAAAGAATTGACGACTGTTTTTCAGCGAAATTGAGATCCTTTGGGTTCAATGGCGAGGTTGAAGACCCTTGGATTTTGAGCGAGGTGGAGATTGGTCATTCGAGATCATTTGGATTTTGCAATTGATGTAACGGATCCTATTCCTAGGGTTTCCTAAGGCTGGAGTTGGTGTACGCGCTCAATAGCCGGAGATCAAGGTTGGATCTCGGGACCGGTTTTCTAGGAAGATGATCGGACTTTGGGCCTCCTGGTTTTCGTTGCAATACAGAGAATCTAGTCTCTGTTGATTTGCAGAAGTGGTCGATTGTGCCGGGGTTCTTGATCGACTTGCAAGGGCACATCGGCTTGATGTGTATTGGGCCACACAGATCGGTGCAGTTGCAGAGGATCCGCGGACTTTGTTTCTGTTCCAGGCACATTGAAGAGGAGAGAGGAGAGATTTGAGCTGGTTCTGATCTGATCGGTGGGCCGCATGACTTCGTGGTAGACACAGCGAACAGAGAAATTCAAACAGTGTTCTGTTTCAGATTTTTGCTGAGAGTCTATACTGGCTGTTTAAACTCTTTTGGGAAAAACCAGCACCTTACTCAGGTCCTTGTCCTCCGCGCTCCTTCCTCACCTCAAATCGAAACATAAAATCACAGCCGTTCCTCTTCCGGTCGCGTTCTTCGGTGCCCACAGAACCCAGAAGCCTCTTTCTTATCTTCTCAGAAGACTTTTAATTAGTGTTTCTCTCAAAAGACAACCAGTAAACAAAGGTGTTAACCTCTCTCTTCAATACAAGCGAGTGACTGAGTGATGAGAGAGTGTCCATCATCTCCTCTGCTTCTATGTGGCCCACTCCAAGTATTCTCGGAGAACAAGAGTCCGGATCTCACTCGGCAACCGAATTTTAAAAACGAGAGGAAGATCCCGTCTCTGTACCGAGTTGCCGAGCAACAATAGCTCATACTGAGCCCACACTAGGATCAAATCCGTTGAAACTCCATCGATCTTGGAGCAAAACCCCGCCCTGGAAACCAAGCTCTCAAACCTGATTGCGGAATTTGAGCAATGTCCACCTTGGTCAGAAATCCAAGGATCTCACTTGTTGTGCTCGTGTCTACGGAAGCATGAGCAAAGAGGATCGAGAATCAGTAACTAGTCACGAAAAAAATGACAACACAACAACTACATGGTTGGGCAAAATTACCTACTCCGAAGATCACTAGGCCAATTCCTTTCTCTCCCTCCGGAATTCCACACAACTGCATAAAATTTAGTAGGATTACTGGTTACATTAATATATAATACACAGCTTTTTTGGCCTCCAAAAATAGAGAATACAAGACGCAGCCCAACATCCTATAACATGTTTTTGAGATTAGTTGTTTTTCAGATGATTTCAACATTTAGATTCACAAACAAAAATTTTCCTCTATTTTGGTAGCTTTTTGTTTTTCTGAGTTTTGATTGAGGTCATAATAATTCGTACTATGCTTATACTGTTTTTTTTTCATTTCATCCACAGCCAATTTTTTTATTGACTAATTAATTTTTAATTTGATTAAATTGTATTCTTTATTCCTCCTGTATTGATTGATTGATAGGCATATATTTTTATTTTTGCTTTTGTGTTGATTTGAGTAGCTTACCTAATACATGGTGTTTATGGGTGGTGTCATCCATCTATGGTTTTATGGTTAGCCTACAACATTTATGAGGTGGAATCAGAAGGTTTTCATGTCTTCTAAAATAAGTGTTTTTATTTTTAGAGTCTATAAAATTCCAAGCCTTGAAATCTTTTGGCGATTAATGAGTTGCACTTTGACCATCAATTCATGCATGTTTCAGGGGTAAAAGTGCAAGTTGGATAGGTGAAACAATCTCCCTAGTATAGTACTACTAATGCTAATGAGAGGAGGAAGTAAGAAAGTATGGTCCGTGTCGATTGTGGTGGCAGCATGGGTTTGGTGGTATGTGGAGGTTAATAGACCAGCTTCGCTCTGGTCATCAGTGGTAGTAGAAGAACAACAAACACTCGAATTGAATTACACAACGGTGAGGTTTACCACCAACTGTGCCACCAAAGAGAGCTACTCAAAGTTCATAGAGGATCTGCGTGATAATTTGGCAGACCCAAGTCATGTGCGGCATGAAATTCGAGTGATGCGTGAGCCATCGACAGTGCGCCCTTTCGAGCGGTATGTTTTGGTGGAACTCTCAAATTGGGCACCGGACTCGCCTGTCACTTTGGCTATAAATGTCACCAATGCTTATGTGGTAGCTTATCGGACGGGAAATCGGTCCTTCTTCTTACGGGAAAGTAGTCGTGACCCTAATCCTTTCCCAGATACTGAGCGATCTACGCTTCCATTCTCGGGCAACTATATGAGTCTTGAAAACATGGCAGGTGAGCGTAGAGAGGCCATCGACCTAGGAATGGATCCACTTGAAACCGCCATCATGACGCTCCGGATCAGCAAGACGCAACAGCAAATTAAGGCCATTGCTCGTTCTCTCATAGTTGTCATCCAGATGGTTGCAGAGGCAGTGCGATTCAGAGTTATCGAGTATCGAGTGCGCAGAAATTTTGGGAATAGTTTCACCCCAGATAATGCCATGCTCAGGTTGGAGAATAGGTGGGGAGCCCTCTCCACCGCTGTGCAGCAATCCGGCGAAGGAGGAGTCTTTTCAAGTCCAGTTGAATTACGTGATCGCGACGATAATCCGGTGACTGTGGGTAACACCCAAGATTTAAGTAATGCCCTTGCCATCATGCTTTTCATTTGCAGATCATCCCGAGCACCATCTAATGATCAGTACTTTATTGATCATCTGCTTATGATAAGGCCTGTTGTTGTCCTTGATGTGGCAACAGATGTAGATGCAGATGTAAATGAGAAGGTCAATGGAGATGATGATACTTGTGAGGATCCGGAGCCCACGGTGCGCATCAGCGGTCGAGATGGTCTGTGCGTTGACGTGAGGGATGGCCAATACAGCAATGGAAACCCAATACAATTGTGGCCATGTAAGGCGAATTTGGATGCGAATCAACTGTGGACCTTGAGAAAAGATGGGACAATTCGATCCAACGGTAATTGCTTGACCACTTATGGTTATAGCCCAGGAAACTATGTGATGATCTACGATTGCTCCTCTGCCGTGACTGCTGCCACCATTTGGCAAGTATGGGACGACGGCACCATCATCAATCCTGAATCACAACTGGTCTTGACTGCTGAGTCAGGGAGCAGGGGCACCACACTCACCTTGCAGACCAACATCTATGCCTCTCGGCAAGCCTGGCGTGCTGACAATAATACAGAACCTTTCGTTACGTTAAATGTTGGGTTTAACGATCTCTGTATGCAAGCAAACGGAGACGCCATGTGGGTGGTGGAATGTAACTATATCAAGGCAGAACAGAAATGGGCTCTCTATCCGGATGGTTCCATGCGACCTCACCAGAACCGAGACCGCTGCCTCACCTCTACTAATAATCAGTCACCAGGGAGCGTTCTCATCATTTCAAGTTGCAACGCTGGTTCGGAGGGCCAACGCTGGGTGTTCAGGAATGATGGCACCATTTTGAACTTGAACAACAAATTGGTGATGGATGTGAAAGGATCCGATCCAAGCCTTCAGCAGATAATCATCTGGCCATTTACTGGAAACCCTAACCAGAAGTGGTTTCTGGACTTTTAATTGCTTCTATTCTACATTGCAGTATCTATAGAATATAGCCATGTAATAGGCTTGAATAAAGGGCATAAGATCAGTGTTGCCCACCGACGAGTGTGCAAGGATCAAATGCCCCACCTTGTAAGTAGTTCAGAAGAAAATGGGTGAGGTTATTAGGCCACTTTCCTGTTTATGTAATGGCCCACATGCTTGTTCGAATATTGAAGTACTTGTTAGATCTGGATCTATCCAAGCACACACCGCAATGAGGAAAAACAACAAGCAATCACACACGAGAAAGACACGAGGATTTACGTGGTTCGGCAAGATTGCCTACGTTCATGGGCACAAAGATTTCACTGCTTAGAAACCTCTCTCTCAGCCCCCTTACAATGCTCTCAGTGTTCCCTTTCCCTGGAATTGCCCCTTGGGTTGCCCTCTGCTTGCCTTAGAACAAAAAACACAAAGAGAGAATATATATGGCGCTAACCCTAATTAACTGGGCTCTCCACTTAGGCCCAATAAGGACCTTTTGAGCCAAACCCAACAATCTCCACCTTCGCGAAAAATGTCAGACCCTTTGAAGAATTGTTGAAGTATTTGGAACACATACCTTATGGGAACGCAATCCCACCATGACTGCATCCTAAGGGAGATGAGGTGCACCTTCACTCTTTAACAAGAGGAGAGATTGAGCAAGTCCAAACAATGCTTGAACTTTTCTGTGGTCACAGGCTTGGCAAGCATGTTAGCTGGATTATTATCTGTGTGAATCTTTTGAATGGAGATCTCATTTGTAGCAATCCAATCTCGAATTCTGTGATAGATAACAGCTATGTGTTTTGTCCTTGCATAATATACCTGATTCTTTGATAGGCATATTGCACTCTGACTGTCACAGTATAGCAAGATTGATTTCTGCTTGATACCCATGTCATGTACCAAACCTCTCATCCATATTGCTTCTTTAGAAGCCTTTGAAGCTACCATGTATTCTGCCTTTGTAGTGGACAATGCAGTTGTAGACTGAAGCACCGATCTCCAACTTATCGGTCCACTAGCAAGTATATAGACGTATCCGGTAGTGGATCTTCTTTTGTTAGGTCTCCTATAAAATCAGAATCTATATATCCAACTGTAACCTCTGACCCCTGTTTTCTTTCAAACAAAATTCCCAAGTCTTTGGTGCCCTTCAAGTATCTCAGAATTCATTTTACAGCATTCCAATGCTCTTTTCCTGGATTCACCATATACTTACTCACTACACCCACTGCTTGAGCTATATCTGGTCTTGTATAAACCATGGCATACATTAAACATCCTACCGCATTTATATACGGTATCCTGAACGTTTCTTCAATTTCCTCATCATCACTTGAATATTGTTTGGCACTTAAACTAAAGTGACTTGCAAGTGGAGTAGATATAGGCTTAGCATTTAGCATGTTGAATTTTTCAAGTACTTTTGAGATGTACTTTTCTGTGATAACCACAGCTTTCCAGCCTTCCTGTCTCTCCTAATTTCCATGCCCAACATTTTTGTGGCTGCCCCAAGGTCCTTCATGTCAAATTCTTTTCTCAAATGAGATTTGAGTTCATCAACTTTTGACATGTCGTTACATGCAATGAGCATATCATCCACATAAAGCAGCAAAAGAATAACAAAATTATCATCTAAAATTCTGTAATAAACACAACAATCATATTCACATCAATAGTAGCCGATCTGCAACATGTAGGAGTCAAAATACTTGTACCATTGTCTTGAAGATTGTTTCAGCCCGTACAATGATCTCTTCAACTTACACACATGGTGTTCTTTTTCGACTTCCTTGAATCCTTCAGGTTGCTCCATGTAAATTGTTTCCTCCAAGTCACTGTGAAGGAATATTATCTTTACATCTAATTGTTCGAGCTCCATGTCGAACTGTGCTACCAATGCCAACAACACCCTGATAGAAGTGTGTTTCACAATTGGGGAAAAGATCTCATCATAATCAATCCCTCCCTTTTGTGAGTACCCCTTTGCTACTAAACGTGCCTTGAACCTTGGTTCTGCATTTTCTTACGAAGCCTCTTTTCTCCTAAACACCCATTTGCAGCCAACTGTTGTTCTATCTTTAGGTTTAGGAACTAACTCCCAGACTGAGTTTTTCTAGAGAGATTCCATCTCATCCATCATAGCACCCATCCAACCTTGTCTTTCACTGCTTTCCATAGCTTTTTGAAATGAGGTCGGATCACCACTGCTGGTAATAAGAGCAAATTACTTCATCCTCATCCCATCCATACTGTCACGACCCGAGCCCAGAATTCGGGGGTTAGCGAAAAGCTAAACCAGTGACACACGTACTCCCGTGCACGTGCATAGATGTCATCTGTGCCTGTAATGATTGCATAGACTGCATCATCATCATCATGCGCTCCTCACTACTGATATGTGGGGGTACCGATCCACTATCACCGTTATGGCCCTGTTGATTCTCATCCCGAGATCCTGATCCTGATGCCATCCTGCAACTGGAAAAGAAACACAGTACACAAATATAAAATGCCCTGAGTTAGTCAAATCCCAAATCAACCTATGAGACTTCGAGTCAAATAGTTGATAGCGTTATCTCACCACGAGCTTAGATGCCTACATGCTTATAACTAGCATGCTCTGATACCATACAATACGTATGTCACGACCTGAGCCCAGAATTCGGGGGTTAGCGAAAAGCTAAACCAGTGACACACGTACTCCCGTGCACGTGCATCCAAACCCTATCCAGATGCGCATACACAAGGGATCTAACACATGCGAACTAAGCGTACGCGGAAGCTGTACATATCATAGCAAGCAACAAAGGAAAATAGCAGAAGCCAAAACAAATGCGAAACGGAAAAGACAAGATAATTACAAAGTTGGAAAACCAAGTACAAGTCTGAGTACACGGCAAAATACAGATGTACAATTACACAGAATACAAGTCCAAAGTCCAAATACAATCTCTCAAAATCCCAAAATGAAAAGCCACTGGAAGCATGCATGAACGCACTCGGCAGAGATGATCAGGCCCACTCTGCCAAACCTGAGGGTGCCTCTACACTCGCCCCTGCAGCCTCCTCGACCGCCGGGGAGCTGGACAAGGTATCTGTGCCTGCAACACCACAGACAACACAAATGAATACAACGATCCAGCAAATACAAGTAACAGGGATGAAACACGCATAGTATCAAAGTGAATAAAGTAATGACAGAAGATTAAATACAGAGTTTCATCTTAGTATGCTAAGCAAATCGTGCATAGAATTAAAGCATGATAGTTGAATCAAAACATAGAAATACTGACTAAGTGGCTACTACGTTAACCATGTTCTCTCCGATAGAGAGCAGAGCAAAGCAGAGCAGATGAGAACACCACTGTCCGGGCCAAGGGTACAAGTGGGTCTCGGTTTCCTGGGTTCCGGGGTCCCAAGACAAAGCAACACTGCAGTAATACAAAGATACAAAGATCTAAGCCAGAGGTAACCCCGTCGGGCATCCTAGGGCTGAGGCTGAGTAAAGCCAGACTAATACCAATCAAATCAAATCCATAGAAAGGGAGATTATCCGCTTTGGACTCACCGATGGCAAAGACCGGATCTTGTCCTCACGTATTAACCTCTGGGCAGAGCCACCAGGGAATACCCAAAATCAAAGAGAGACAAAGCCAACAAAGCATGAATTTTACGTCAAAGCATAGCATAGATCAAAGCTTAGTGCAGAACGAAGAATAAAACAGATATACGGAACGAAAGCAAAATGACTGCGGAATGCGTAAACATAGATTAACAGAACAGAGGGCAAAACCATATACAATATGCAATGCATCTCAGATTAATACGGAGTCAAGGTTCATTACAAGCCAGTCCTAATCTAATTGTTCACTGTCACTAACCATGCATGTTGATGTAGTTTTAAGTTAGTCAATGCACCGTTGCCATCAAAGTGTTGCAATGTAATCTTTGTGTGCACCGACGTCCCTTAAACCAACACCCATGGGGAGGTGCTTAACAGTGATCAACGCTCACATGAATAAGTCACAGCCTAACAGACTCTTCATGCGATCCAAGGAAATCCATTGGGCCGGTTTACACAGGTGGTTAACCTGTACTTGAGCCCTATAAGTCTCACCATCATCCTAAGTTATATTTCAAAATTGCCATGCCTAACGGTTTAGCCATGAGGGACCTATGGTTAAGCCGAAGACATCTTACGCGCTCGTCGTGATATGCACTACGGCTTCTCCTTGGTTCCATTCAAAACACAGCTAAACGGATCATCTTCCACCTCTGATCTGACACCTTTTTCGGCTGGGCTACAGCCAGTATACGGCTGAGCCGTAGACCAATTCACGGCTTAGCCGTAGCATTCCACGGCTTAGCCGTAGCCACACCGTAGGAACACTGTCTCTGGAAAGTTTCGACTGATCAGAGATTTAATTCACGGCTGGATTACGGTTGGGTCACGGCTAGCTTACGGCTCAGCCGTAGAACAAGTTACGGCTTAGCCGTAGCCTAGCCGTAGAACAAAACTCAAATTTAAGTCTCTGGAAATCAAACCGTAGAAACTTACGGCTTAGCCGTACAATACAGAACACGAATTCGGGATAGTTACAGAAACTGAAATTTGGTACAGAAACATCTCCAAACAAGCTACAGAGGTTCCAAATTCACAAAATGTGGCTGTAAAACCTTTATATACAGAGAATAAGAGTGAATCAAAGCAATCAAAGAAACAACCCATATGTGTTATCAAAGCCTGTACTTATACTTGCCTCAACTCTGGAAATCCACTGAATCAAGCTCCAAATCAACTAAAATCAAAGCAAAACAAAGAGATACACCATGCATGAGATGAAGACATAGTAATCAGAAAATGAGAGGTGCAATTCGGAGAAGGAACACAAAGAACCCACTTACCTCAAGCAATACACAGAGAGGAGAGAAGAGAGAAGAAAGAGGAAGAACCCAATCACCAAAGTGCAAGCTCAACACTACAATATCGAAGAAGAGAATGAAGGGAAGGGGAGAAGAACGTGGAGCTCCAGAATTTCCTTGCATGCAACGTTGAAGTGAAGGAGCAAGAGAAAGAGACATCTGGAGCATGACTCATCTTTATAGGTTTGGAAGTTTAAGTCAAAGTCCGGAGAGTTTATACTAATTACAGTTTAAGTCACACGAAGGTCCATCTTCCCCAATTGACTCCAAATGGTTCTGAGACAGTTACGGAAATTGTCGAGCTCAACGAAATACGCGTGCTGACACCAAGATGATGCAAAGATGATATGAGCCAAACAAAAGCAAAATTACGAAAAAGGGCTTAGAACTACCTATTCCAGGTCAAAGGTCACTCAACTACCTATTCAAGGCCCAAAACCAAATCCGAAAGGAATAATCAAAACAAAACACACTAATGAGCCACTAATCCGGCTCAAAGGGGATCGGAGTGTTACATCCTCCCCTACTAGGAATCATTCCGTCCTCGGAATGACTACCTACCTGCGCAAAGAGCTGGGGGTACTGGCGTGCTAGCTGTTCCTCTAGCTCCTAAGTAGCCTCATCTGGACCGTGATGTTCCCACAACACTCTAACCCATCTGATAGTCCTGGTACGGAGAATCTGCTCTCGTGTGCCAACGATGCGAAGCGGACGCTCAACGTAAGTTGCATTAGGTTGAATCTGGATGTCATCGTAGCGAATCACATGGCTCGGATCTGGCACATACTTACGGAGCATCGACACATGGAAGACATCGTGCACACTGGAGAACTCAACTGGAAGCGTCAACCGATAAGCTAAATCTCCAACTCGGCTCTTGACTTCAAACGGTCCTACATATCTCGGAGCTAACTTACCCTTCTGACCAAATCGAACTGTGCCCTTCATCGGAGAAACTTTAAGGAACACCCAATCTCCGACTTGGAATGCCAAAGGTCTCCTCCGAGTATCAGCATAACTCTTCTGCCTGGATCGAGCACCCTTCAAATTCTCTATCACTTTCTGCACTTTCTCTGTCGTCTCAGCTATGATCGTCGGACCATGAAAACTTCTAGTTCCAACTTCTTCCCAGCACACTGGGGTCCTGCACTTGGGTCCGTATAGAGCCTCATATGGCGCCATACCAATACTCTCGTGGAAGCTGTTGTTGTAGGCAAACTCACACAATGCTAGATGCGTATCCCATTCCTTCTCAAAGTTCAGCACACTAGCTCTGAGCATATCCTCCAATGTCTGAATGGTACGCTCCGACTCTCCGTCAGTCTGGGGGTGGTATGCCGTACTAAAACTCAACTTCGTGCCCATAGCTTCCTGAAATGCTCTCCAGAATGAAGACACAAAGCGACTGTCACGATCTGACACAATCGATACTGGGGTGCCATGCAATCTGACTATCTCGTCAACAAACTTCCTGGCCATCTCTGTGAATGTCATCCCCTTCTTGAACGGAAGGAAATGTGCTGACTTGGTCAATCTGTCCACTATTACCCAGATCGCATTGTTCTTTCTACTGGTCAGCGGAAAACCGGAGACGAAATCCATCGTAATGTGCTCCCACTTCCACTGCGGAGTATGCAATGGATGCAATGATCCTGGAGGTCGCTGATGGTCAGCTTTTACCCTCTGACAGGTCAAACATTGAGCTACGAACCCTGCGATCTCCCGCTTCATATTGTTCCACCAAAATCTGTCTTTCAAGTTCCGTTACATCTTCGTACTCCCGGGGTGCATCGCATATCGGGCATCGTGCGCATCTGTCATCAACTTATCTTTCAGCTCATCCACAGCGGGAACACACAATCTATTCCTGAAGTACAAAACTCCATCTACCAGGCTAAAATCAGGTCGATCTGCAATCCGATCTTTGAACTTCGCCAGGAGGGGGTCCTCAAACTGGCGATCCTTGATCTGCTGAATCACCTCAGGCTGAAACACGACGGTAGTAGCTAATGTCACCAATCCACCTACCATCCGAACCTCAACAGGCTGATCATGCACAAGCATATAGAATCCTGCCAACACCTGAAGACTATCTGTCCTCCTGCTAAGTGCATCTGCAACTACATTCCCCTTGCCTGGGTGATACTTGATAGGAAAGTCGTAGTCCTTGATGAACTCCAACCATCTCCGTTGCCTCATATTCAAGTCATGCTGATCAAATAAGTACTGCAGACTGTGATGATCGGAATGGACCTCGAACTTCACACCGTACAAGTAATGCCGCCACAACTTCAGTGCAAATACAATGGCTGCTAGCTCCAAGTCATGTGTGGCATAGTTCTTCTCATGCTCTTTCAGCTGTCTGGATCCATAGGCAATCACCTTCTGATTCTGCATCAGTACACAGCCTAATCCAACTCGAGAAGCATCGGAATAAATCACGAATCCCTCACTACCATCCGGGAGAGTCAACACTGGCGCCGTAGTGAGCTTTTCTTTCAACATCTGGAAACTACGCTCACACTTCTCTGTCCACTCATACGGGACCTTCTTCCGAGTCAACTGAGTCAGCGGGGCTGAGATCTTCGAGAAGTCCTGCACAAACCTGCGGTAATATCCCGCCAAACCCAGAAAACTCCGAATCTCTGTCACTGATCTAGGACGGGGCCAATGGACTACTGCCTCAATCTTAGCCGGATCCACCATCAATCCATCTCTAGAAATCTTATGACCCAGAAATGTAACTTGCTCGAGCCAAAACTCACACTTGGACAACTTTGCATACAACTTGTGATCCTTAAGCAGCTGCAATGCTTTCCGTAGATGATCTGTATGTTCTTCAGCAGTCTTCGAATAGACCAATATGTCATCTATGAAAACCACAACGAACTGGTCCAAGAAGGAAGTAAACACCCTATTCATCAACGCCATGAAAGCTGCGGGTGCGTTCGTCAAACCAAATGGCATGACAAGGAATCGTAGTGTCCATACCTAGTCATGAAGGCTGTCTTCGGAACATCCTCATCCTTCACCCTGAGCTGGTGATATCCTGACCTCAAGTCAATCTTAGAGAAGTAAGCTGCACCCTGAAGCTGATCGAACAACTCATCAATCCTAGGCAATGGATATTTGTTCTTGATCGTCACTTTATTCAACTGCCTGTAGTCAATGCACATCCGGAAACTGCCATCCTTCTTCTTAACAAACAATACAGGAGCTCCCCAAGGTGAAACACTTGGGCGTATGAACCCTTTATCCAACAAATCCTGCAACTGTTTCTTCAATTCCAACAATTCTGCAGGTGCCATACGATATGGAGCTCTACTGATGGGTGCTGTACCTGGCATCAAGTCAATAGCAAATTCTACATCCCGAACTGGTGGCAACTCTGGCACATCCTCCGGAAAGACATCCGGAAACTCGCTGACTACTGGGATCTCACTGAGCTGTCGCTGATCTTTCTTCTCTGAAATGAATGCAAGAAATCCCTCACATCCCCTACGAAGCATCCTGTCTGCTTTACAAGCAGATATTACACGTCTTGGGCACTTCATCTGGCTGCCCTCAAATCGGAATCCGCTGCCCAAATCAAAGTAGATAGCCTTGCTGTAGCAATTGATACACGCATGATATCTTGCAAGCCAGTCCATACCAAGGATCACATCAAAATCCAGTGTCGTGAGCAACACGAGGTCTACTGGGAGCTGATGACCAGCTATCCGCACATCACACTGAGGGTAGAAAACACTGCACTCCACCCGCTTACCAATCGGAGTGGATACTAACAACAAGTACGGGAGTGGTGTGGGTCGCTGTCGAAGCTGCACAGCAAAATGGGGTGCTACGTACGAACGCATAGACCCGGAGTCAAATAAGGCTAAAGCTTCAGCATCATAAATTAAAATTTTACCTTCAACTACCGTGGCCTCCTCCGCGCCCTCATGCGTAGCAGCATAGGCTTGGGCTGTCTGGCGGTTCTGCTTCTGGGCTGGGCGAGCTGGCTGAGATCTACCCTGCGCTGTAGATCCTGCCTGTCTCGTCTGTGGAGAGGACTGAAACTTCGGGCATTGGGCCCGCCTGTGATCCGTAGAGCCACACCCGAAACAAGCCCCACTCTTCCTCCAACATCTGTCGGTGGGGTGATCCTTCCCACAGTGACTGCAAATCACCTGAGTACTGCTCGAACTGCCCTGTTTACCCTTGAACTTCTTCTGAAACTGACTTCTGCCACTGAAGCCTGCCGTCCTCTTGGCCTCGGTTCGCTCCTCCTCAAATATGGCCTCTGCATCATAGGCCCTGTCAATAGCGTCATCCAATGTAGCCGGCCACATACAAGCAACCACGTGGCGTTTATGCCTCGGGTTCAGGCCGTTGACGAAGCGAGTCACCTTCTTCTGCTCAGTGTTTACCATGTCCTCTGCAAAGTGGGACAGCTCTGTAAACTTGTGTACATAATCTGCAACTGACAGCTGTCTCTGCTGAAGGTTGAAGAATTCCATTTCCTTGGCTCGCTGAATATGGAGAGGCATGAACTTCCGACGGAATTGCTGCTTGAAAGTCTCCCAAACTGTGGCACTGGGCATAGTCTGGAATGAGCTCTTGACACTCCTCCACCATGTCTTGGCTACACTCCGAAGCATAGAAGCTGTGAGAACCACTTTCTGTTTGTTACTGCACACAATCGTATCAAAAAGCTCTTCTGTCTGTTCCAGCCATTGCTCGGCCTGCAATGCATCCTCTATCCCATGAAACTCAGTCGCCCCTCGCTTACGGAACTTGTCAAAAAGAGCATTTGGATCTGGTTCCTTGGACTGGAAAATCACTTGCTGATCTATACGAGGTGATGCTACTGCAGCAGCCTGACTCTGCCTATCTACCATAGATGTCATCTGTGCCTGTAATGATTGCATAGACTGCATCATCATCATCATGCGCTCCTCACTACTGATATGTGGGGGTACCGATCCACTATCACCGTTATGGCCCTGTTGATTCTCATCCCGAGATCCTGATCCTGATGCCATCCTGCAACTGGAAAAGAAACACAGTACACAAATATAAAATGCCCTGAGTTAGTCAAATCCCAAATCAACCTATGAGACTTCGAGTCAAATAGTTGATAGCGTTATCTCACCACGAGCTTAGATGCCTACATGCTTATAACTAGCATGCTCTGATACCATACAATACGTATGTCACGACCTGAGCCCAGAATTCGGGGGTTAGCGAAAAGCTAAACCAGTGACACACGTACTCCCGTGCACGTGCATCCAAACCCTATCCAGATGCGCATACACAAGGGATCTAACACATGCGAACTAAGCGTACGCGGAAGCTGTACATATCATAGCAAGCAACAAAGGAAAATAGCGGAAGCCAAAACAAATGCGAAACGGAAAAGACAAGATAATTACAAAGTTGGAAAACCAAGTACAAGTCTGAGTACACGGCAAAATACAGATGTACAATTACACAGAATACAAGTCCAAAGTCCAAATACAATCTCTCAAAATCCCAAAATGAAAAGCCACTGGAAGCATGCATGAACGCACTCGGCAGAGATGATCAGGCCCACTCTGCCAAACCTGAGGGTGCCTCTACACTCGCCCCTGCAGCCTCCTCGACCGCCGGGGAGCTGGACAAGGTATCTGTGCCTGCAACACCACAGACAACACAAATGAATACAACGATCCAGCAAATACAAGTAACAGGGATGAAACACGCATAGTATCAAAGTGAATAAAGTAATGACAGAAGATTAAATACAGAGTTTCATCTTAGTATGCTAAGCAAATCGTGCATAGAATTAAAGCATGATAGTTGAATCAAAACATAGAAATACTGACTAAGTGGCTACTACGTTAACCATGTTCTCTCCGATAGAGAGCAGAGCAAAGCAGAGCAGATGAGAACACCACTGTCCGGGCCAAGGGTACAAGTGGGTCTCGGTTTCCTGGGTTCCGGGGTCCCAAGACAAAGCAACACTGCAGTAATACAAAGATACAGAGATCTAAGCCAGAGGTAACCCCGTCGGGCATCCTAGGGCTGAGGCTGAGTAAAGCCAGACTAATACCAATCAAATCAAATCCATAGAAAGGGAGATTATCCGCTTTGGACTCACCGATGGCAAAGACCGGATCTTGTCCTCACGTATTAACCTCTGGGCAGAGCCACCAGGGAATACCCAAAATCAAAGAGAGACAAAGCCAACAAAGCATGAATTTTACGTCAAAGCATAGCATAGATCAAAGCTTAGTGCAGAACGAAGAATAAAACAGATATACGGAACGAAAGCAAAATGACTGCGGAATGCGTAAACATAGATTAACAGAACAGAGGGCAAAACCATATACAATATGCAATGCATCTCAGATTAATACGGAGTCAAGGTTCATTACAAGCCAGTCCTAATCTAATTGTTCACTGTCACTAACCATGCATGTTGATGTAGTTTTAAGTTAGTCAATGCACCGTTGCCATCAAAGTGTTGCAATGTAATCTTTGTGTGCACCGACGTCCCTTAAACCAACACCCATGGGGAGGTGCTTAACAGTGATCAACGCTCACATGAATAAGTCACAGCCTAACAGACTCTTCATGCGATCCAAGGAAATCCATTGGGCCGGTTTACACAGGTGGTTAACCTGTACTTGAGCCCTATAAGTCTCACCATCATCCTAAGTTATATTTCAAAATTGCCATGCCTAACGGTTTAGCCATGAGGGACCTATGGTTAAGCCGAAGACATCTTACGCACTCGTCGTGATATGCACTACGGCTTCTCCTTGGTTCCATTCAAAACACAGCTAAACGGATCATCTTCCACCTCTGATCTGACACCTTTTTCGGCTGGGCTACAGCCAGTATACGGCTGAGCCGTAGACCAATTCACGGCTTAGCCGTAGCATTCCACGGCTTAGCCGTAGCCACACCGTAGGAACACTGTCTCTGGAAAGTTTCGACTGATCAGAGATTTAATTCACGGCTGGATTACGGTTGGGTCACGGCTAGCTTACGGCTCAGCCGTAGAACAAGTTACGGCTTAGCCGTAGCCTAGCCGTAGAACAAAACTCAAATTTAAGTCTTTGGAAATCAAACCGTAGAAACTTACGGCTTAGCCGTACAATACAGAACACGAATTCGGGATAGTTACAGAAACTGAAATTTGGTACAGAAACATCTCCAAACAAGCTACAGAGGTTCCAAATTCACAAAATGTGGCTGTAAAACCTTTATATACAGAGAATAAGAGTGAATCAAAGCAATCAAAGAAACAACCCATATGTGTTATCAAAGCCTGTACTTATACTTGCCTCAACTCTGGAAATCCACTGAATCAAGCTCCAAATCAACTAAAATCAAAGCAAAACAAAGAGATACACCATGCATGAGATGAAGACATAGCAATCAGAAAATGAGAGGTGCAATTCGGAGAAGGAACACAAAGAACCCACTTACCTCAAGCAATACACAGAGAGGAGAGAAGAGAGAAGAAAGAGGAAGAACCCAATCACCAAAGTGCAAGCTCAACACTACAATATCGAAGAAGAGAATGAAGGGAAGGGGAGAAGAACGTGGAGCTCCAGAATTTCCTTGCATGCAACGTTGAAGTGAAGGAGCAAGAGAAAGAGACATCTGGAGCATGACTCATCTTTATAGGTTTGGAAGTTTAAGTCAAAGTCCGGAGAGTTTATACTAATTACAGTTTAAGTCACACGAAGGTCCATCTTCCCCAATTGACTCCAAATGGTTCTGAGACAGTTACGGAAATTGTTGAGCTCAACGAAATACGCGTGCTGACACCAAGATGATGCAAAGATGATATGAGCCAAACAAAAGCAAAATTACGAAAAAGGGCTTAGAACTACCTATTCCAGGTCAAAGGTCACTCAACTACCTATTCAAGGCCCAAAACCAAATCCGAAAGGAATAATCAAAACAAAACACACTAATGAGCCACTAATCCGGCTCAAAGGGGATCGGAGTATTACACATACCGTTGAGGTGGCTTGATGGTTCTCTTTGCCCTTCTTTGTGTTAGAGTTGAGGGTTCCTCCTGAACCTCACGTTGTTCCTCACCTCCAGATGTACCAACCTCTGATGAACTTTGACCTTGTTCTTTGGTTGTATTATCTGTAAGAGGAATTACTTCGGTGACCACTTTCTCAACACTGTGCCCTTTGACTTCACTGTTATGTTCTTTATTCAGCATAGAAGTTTTATCAAAGACAACATCTCTGCTGCAGATCTTTTTTCTATTTTCTGGTTCCCATAATTTATACCCCTTTACACCTTTTTCAAAGCCAATGAATATGCATTTGAGTGACTTAGGGTCTAACTGGGATCTCTCATCACTAGGAATGTGTACATAAGCTGGATAACCGAATACCTTTAATGAAGAATAGTCTACCTCTTTACCTATCCACACTTCTTTTGCAATTTTACAGTCAAGGGGTTTTGATGGTGACCGATTAACCACATAGCATGCGTGGTTAACTGCTTCTGCCCAAAAACTTTCAGGCAGCCCTGCATGAAGTCTCATACTCCTTGCTCTTTCTAAAAGTGTTCTGTTTATCCTTTCTGCAACTCCGTTTTGCTAAGGATTCTTTGGAACAGCGAAGTGCCTTATGATGCCTTCATCCTTGCAAAATTGTAGAAACCTGCCATTTCTGTATTCACCCCCATTATCTGATCTCAGATATTTGATTTTTCTACCTATTTGATTTTCTACTTCTGCCTTCCACTCTTTGAACTTGGTGAAGACTTCAGATTTTTCTTTCATAAAGTAGACCCAAACCTTTCTTGAAAAATCACAATGAATGTTACAAAGTAGTATGCTCCACCTTTTGACATAACCGGGGCTGGTCCCCACAGATCGGAGTGAATATAATCCAGAATACCACTGCTTTTACAACTGTTGCCTGCAGTTTTGAATGACACCCTTTTCTACTTGCCAAAAACACAGTATTTACAAAAGTCCAGCTTGCATGTTTTCACACCTTTCAACAACTGTCTTTTGTGTAGTTCTAACATACTTCTCTCACTCATATGCCCTAGACGCATATGCCATAGCTGAAACTCATCATCACTGGTTTTATCATCTGTGGAAACTGCCGCTCCACCTACAACTGTGTTTCCCATAAGTTTGTACAAATTGTTTTCAACTCTGGTACCTTTCATTAATACCAGAACACCTTTTGTAACTTTCAGCAAACCATCTTTTACCATGAATGTGCACCCTTTGGATTCAAGCAAGCCTAAAGAGATTAGGTTTTTCTTGAGTGCTGGCACATGCCTCACATCACCTAGGGTTCTCACAACTCCATCTGTCATTTTAATATTAATGGTGCCAATTCCAATGGTCTTACAGGGTGCATCATTACCTATTAGAACACTACCACCATTACACTCCTCATAGGTCTTAAACCAATCACGATTAGGGCACATGTGATAAAAACAACCAGAATCTAAAATCCAAGCATCAAATAAATGGTTACCTTGTGAGACCGATAGGGGTTCCACTTCAGTTTCTGAAGCAACACTGGCGGAGTCACTGTTTGCAGCTTTATTCTTCCCATCTTTGGACGCCGCCTTGTATTCTCTGCAATCTTTCTTCCAGTGTCCTTTCCTTTTACAAAAGAAGCACTCTGAATTTCTCTTGCTTTGTGATTTTGATTTGGAGTTATTCCTTTTTGTTTTGCCCTTATTATTAGATCTGTCATGTTCACTAGAATTTCCTTTTACTAGAAGTCCCTCTGCACGTGAACTACTTTTTGTGACCTTTTTCCTTGCATCATTGGAAATGATGTCTTGCCTAACATCCTCGAATTTGAGTGTATCCTTTCCATACAGTAAGGTAGTCACAAAATGATCATATGAGTCAGGAAGAGAATTCAACAGTAGCAATGACTTATCTTCATCATCGAATTTCACATTGAGCCTCAACAAGTCATTAATCATTCTGTTGAAAATATTCATGTGCTCCAGTACTTCACAACCTTCTTCCATTTTCAACCCATACAACTGTTTCTTGATATGCAGCTTGTTTGTGAGATTCTTACCCATGTAAAGACTCTCCAACGTCTCCTATAGACCCTTTGCAGTCTCCTCTTCTATGACATTGTGCATGACTTCGTCAGAGAGGTAGAATTGAATAGAGCTGACTGCTTTTTCATCTATATCTGCCCAATCTTCATCTTTTATCTTTTCAGGCTTATTTTCTTTGCCTAACAATGCCATCTTAATACCTTGTTGAATCAAGATATTTTTCATCTTCCGCTGCCATAAACCAAAGTTTATTTTTTCATCAAAAATTTCAATTTCAAATTTGATGCCTCCTGCAGTAGAAGTCCCTATTGTGGCCGTGATAAATTCGAAGATAACTCAAAAAACAACTCACCCAAAAATTTGATTGTCAAACTGTCAATCTACTCCATTTATGAGGTAGATCTCGTCGCCAGGAGTTCACTGAAAAAACGGAGCTCAATTCTGAGTCCGGATGGCTCCGAAAATTGAGTTTAAATTTTGACCGTTGAATCTGGTCAAACTGGTCAACTGCTGATGTAGGATGACGTCAGCATGCTCACGAGCAGGGCTTCCGCAAACGGGTTCAGGTCAGACTGACCCGAACTGAAACTGTTTGTGCTGGCGGACTGGGCTGCCGAACCGGGTCAGGTTCACCTGACCCGAGCCTGACCTAGATCCGATGGTGACTAGGCTGGGTTTGTTATGGGTCAGGTCCACCTGACCTGACCTGTGACCTGCTGCGCTGTACTGGGCTGCGCAACTGGGTCGGTTAGACCCGACCTGGACCCTGAACAGACCCGAGATCTCCCTGGGCTTGTACTCCACAACGGGTTAGGTCAAACGGACCCGACCCGAACTCGAAACACCTAGGTAGTCTCCCCCAAGAGCCCTTGCTCTCAACAGAGAAGAGACCGGGCTCTTCTTCCTCGTCTTCAGCAATGGCAGCAGTGATGAAGTCCGGCGTGTGCGACGATAGGCGGTGAGGCCACCCATGGCGACGACGTGGCTGGTCCGGCGACCAGTGACTGCGACGGCGGTGCGGGGAAACGGCTGCAGTGGCGGCGGCGATGGATGCCGGCAGGCGCAGAGACGGTGGTGAGAGAGTAGTAGCACTCGGCAGCAGTTGCAGACGGCGCACGACGAGGATGGCGGCTGCAGGGAGCGAAAGTTTTTTTTTTTGTTTTGTGTCCAATTTCTGCAGACACCGAAAAGACACTTCCTCCTTGCTCCAACCCAGATCTGGAATGCCTTCTTCCTTCCGATCTGTCTAATCCACCGAGATCACTGATCCGATCTCCACGATCTCAACAAACGCTTTGATACCACTTGTTAGATTTGGATCTATCCAAGCACACAGCGCAATGAGGAAAAACAACAAGCAATCACACACAAGGAAGACACAAGGATTTACGTGGTTCGACAAGATTGCCTACATCCATGGGCACAAAGACTTCACTGCTTAGAAACCTCTCTCTCAGCCCCCTTACAATGCTCTCAGTGTTCCTTTTCCCTGGAGTTGCCCCTTGGGTTGCCCTCTGCTTGCCTTAGAACAAGAAACACAAAGAGAGAATATATATGGTGCTAACCCTAGTCAACTGGGCCTTCCACTAAGGCACATTAAGGACCTTTTGAGGCAAACCCAACAGTACTTATTTGACAAGTCTTGGATGGGGAAATGTATGCTTGCTTGCAACTAGTTTTCTATTTCTTATATATGTTTGTTTTCCGTTTGTTATGGCAAATGGCAGGAGAGAAAATTCTTTTCTTTTTTTTTTTTTTTGGTTTTTTGCTATAAGGTAAATTGTATATACAAAAGAAGAGAAAACATAAGGCAAAAGCCCCCCAAGAGCCAAAAATCAAAATATATAAGCTCGAGAGAGTAAGAAAAGCAATACCAAAAGGATAAACAAGAGAGAGGCCATATACAAAGTCTTACTTTAGCTTGTTTAAGGCCACAGTTAGCAATACCAAACTATGAAGATTGAGAGCAGCCGAGATACTTGAGAATTTGCTAAATAATTAGGAGTTTAAGCCTTTGAGCTGTTAGAAGGTTGTTGTTGAAGACAGCTTCATTTCTCCTAAACCAAATGGTAGAGATGGTGTGGAAGAAACTTGAAGTTATGATTTTTCTTCCAGGCTCATCACTGCTAAAGGAGAGGGTGTGCCAATAGATGCTTGCTATGTGGGAAAAGGGGAGGGGGGAGGGGGGTGGGGGTGCACAGTAGAAAGTTTCCAGAATCCATTCCCACATGTGTACCGCATAAGAGCAATTGAAAAAAAGATGGAGGTCTATTTCAAAGTTAGACTTACAAAGAGCACATTTAGAAGACAAGTGAATGCCCATCATTTGGGCCCAATCCTACGTCGGAGTCTTTCTATGAAGAAGATACCAAATAAAGCAGGAGAGCCTTTTGTGAATGTATTTGTTCCAAACTAGAGGAGCCCATGGAACCTTTGAACCTTTAGTCCTAATTTGATCCCAAGCATCTTTTAGGGTTAAGGTGCCTAAGGGATTTCCTTCCCATCTAAGATCATCTTTGGAGGGGGCTTTCTCCCAAGTTGATTGATTCTGCCTGCCTTAGGATAGTGAGGGTTGCCAAGAGAAGATGGTCTGGGAAGAACTAGGATTTGTCTTTGATAATGACTAAGACTTTATTAGAATAGGAGAAACTGAGATCCGTTAACCTTGGGTCGCCTTGTTATCATCCAGCTTGTGTGAGTATGTGTTTTCATTTTTGTAGTCCAACCCTTCGGTGATCATGTTAATTATTCGTCATTCTTATTTTTCCTTTTTCCTTTCATTTTCTTTAATTCTGTTTGTCATACCTTGCTTAGGGGCACAGTTGGTTTTCACTGGTTCGATTTTGGACTTTTGACCATCAATTCATGTACTTTTCAGGGGTGAAAGTGAACGTGAAAGTTGGATAAATCAACTAATCTCTGCAGTACTACTAACGAAAGGAAATATGAGGGTGCGGATAGTAGTGGCAACATGGGTTTGATGGTATGCGGTGGTTAATGGACCAGCTTGGGTTTGCTCATTAATGGTAGTATAAAAACAACAACAGACACTCCATTACGAATACAAACGGTCAGGTTTACCACCAAAGCCGTAGGTGCCACCAAGGAGACCTACTCACAGCTCATAAAGGCTCCGCGAGGTCAACTGGCAAGCCAAGAAAGGCCGCAGGGAATACCAGTGACGCGTGAGCGATTGACACTGAACGCTTCGCAGCAGTTTCTTTTGTTGGATCTCACAAATGGGCGAAGGGATACGCCCGTCACTTTGGCAATAGATGTCACCGATGTTTATGTGGTAGCTTATCAGACGGGTAATCGGTCCTTCTTAAATGAAACTAATCCCGACCCTGCAATTTCTAAATTTTTACAGGTACAGACCGTTTTATGCTTCCATTCTCCGGCAGCTGCACAGATCTTCAAAGAGTACCGTTTTATGCTTCCATTCTCCGGCAGCTGCACAGATCTTCAAAGAGTAGCTGTTAGGTAGAGGTGTGCCACAATGCCGCTCTTTATGACCACTCTAAAAATAAACCCACGGGTGCAATGTTAAATGTTTTAAAACATTGAATTATACCTCTGCTATCACCAATTGATTTTGGTAGGAATGATAGCTCAATATGTGCATAAGATTCTACATATGGTATTAGAGTACTAGGTCAAGGATTCGAGTCGCAAGAGCGCCATCGTGAGGGAGAAAATAGTTGTCATCCAGATGATCAGATGATTGAAGAGGCAGCGCGATTCAGATTTATCGAGTATCGAGTACGTCAAAGTATCACCAGTTTTCGTAGTTCTACTGCAGATCAAGATCATCAGACCAAGCATCGTCTAATCAGTTTATTGATCCTCTGCTTATGATAAATCCTGTTGTGGTTGATGTGGCAACAGATGTTACTTGTGTGGATCCAGAGCCCACTGTCCGCATCAGTGGTCGAAATGGTTTGTGCGCTGACGTGAAGGATGAACAATACAACAATTGTGGTCATGTAAAGGAAATTCGGATCCGAATCAGCCATGGACCCTGAGAAAAGATGGGGCAATTCTATCCAACGGTAAAGTGCTTGACCACTAGTGGGAATAGCCCAGGAAACAATGTGGTGATGTTCGATTGCCCTGGTCCCTTGACTCCTGCCGCCATTTGGCAAGTCAATCAGCACTGGTCTTGGGTGCCAACTCTGGGAGCAGTGGCGCCACACTCACCGTGCAGACAAAAAACCATGCCTCTCGGCAAGGTTGGAGTGCTGATAATAATACGGAACCTTTCGTTACATCCATTGTTGGGTTTAACGATCTCTGTAAGCAAGCAAATGGAGATGCCACGTGGCTGGTGGAATGTGCAAGTAGCAAGGCAGAACAGAAATGGGCTCTCTATCCAGATGGTTCCATACGACCTCAGCAAAACCGAGAACGCTGCCTCATCCTCTACTAATAATCAGTCACAAGGAAGCGTTATCATCATTTCTAGTTGAAACGCTGGGTCGGAGGGCCAACGCTGGGTGTTCAAGAACGATGGCACTATTTTGAACTTGAACAACGGAATGGTGATGGATGTGAATCGATCAGATCCAAGCCTTCACCAGATAATCATCTGGCCATTTACTGGAAAACCTTGCCAGATGTGGCTTCCGGTCTTTTGATTGCTACAATTACCAAAGAAACTCACCTTATGAAAAATGTTTTACCATCTAAAAAGGATGGTCGCATGCTTGTTTTCTTTCTTTGTGGTACATTTTTACTTATTTGCTCTAATTTGATTTAACAAGTGGTATTAGAGCCACAATAATTGATATCAGAGTCACAATAATTTATATCAAAGAAATGTTAGGATCCTAGAGTTTAGAGTATAGTAGTCAATTCCGTTTCGTTTTGCCCGAAATTTTTTGTTTCGATCTTTTGGCCAAAACGGAATGGGGGTTAAAAAATCTCAGGTCGAATTTCAGTCAATTCTAATCTATTTTGGTCGATTTCTGTCCAATTTCAACTGCCCATTCCGGCCTATTTCGATTTGCAGCATAATTTTGACTAACTATTTTAATTTTTTTCTCAACGTCAATATTAAAGGACATGCATAATTTATATTTTATTTATTTTATTTTTAGTTTTCTATTTTTCTTTACATTTTTTATTTATTTTTTAATTTTTATTATTCTTAAAAGTTAATGAAAAGTTTTGCCGAAATTCCTAAATACCCAAATATTTCATCTTAAAAATTGACCGGAATGATAAAAGAAACGGAAAGCCAAATTTAGATCCTTTGGGTTCCATAGCGAGGTTGAAGACCATTGGATTATGAGCGAGGTGGAGATTGGTCATTCGAGATCATTTGGATTTTGCAATTGATGTAACGGATACTAGGGTTTCCTAAGGCTGGATTTGGTGTACGCGCTCAATAGCTAGAGATCAAGGTTGGATCTCGGGATGGGCCACCACCGGTTTTCTTGGAAGATGATCGGACTTCGGGCCTCTTGGTTTTCGTTGCAATACAGAGAATCTAGTCTCTGTTGATTTGCAGAAGTGGTTCGATTGTGCCTGGTTTCTTGATCGACTTGCAGGAGCACATCGGCTTGATGTGTATTGGGCCACACAGAGGATTCGCGGACCTTATTTTTGTTCCAGGCAGATTGAAGAGGAGAGAGGACAGATTGGAGTTGGTTCTGATCTGATCGGTGGGCCGCATGACTTCGTGGTAGACACAGAGAACAGAGAAATTCAAACAGTATTCTGTTTCAGATTTTTGCTGAGAGTCTATACTGGCTGCAGATCGGTGAGGAAGGAGCCTTGGGCGTTACTCCTACTTTCCCCCAAACATGCCCTTAGGGCCTGTTTGTTAATTTCTCCTCATTGTAAAGTTGAAGTCATCTTTCATTTCATCACACAACAACTCAAATAAGTCAAATCAAAATACCACATTTCAAAAAAATTCTTTTACCTTTTTACACAAAAAAGTTAAAAAGTTACATTTTCATCCTACTAACTAACAAAAAATATCTACTTTTAACACAAAAAATCAAAAAGTTACATTATCTTTTCACTAAAAAATAAAATCTAATCATTGGATTGATTTAACCCTTCTTATTTTTTTATCTTTTAAAATTACTATTCACCTCACTTCACTCAACCGGTTAAATTAACAAACGGGCCCTTAGGGTAGCATTAATAGATGAGAAACTAAGAAAGGCTTATTTGGAATAGTTTGGATATGTCCAACATGAGCCACAATGGCGTCAGTGAGAAGTTTCTCTAAGTAGAGTGATGGTCCTTCAAAGAAAAGAGT
This sequence comes from Sextonia rubra, assembly GCA_037013555.1. NCBI lineage: Eukaryota > Viridiplantae > Streptophyta > Magnoliopsida > Laurales > Lauraceae > Sextonia > Sextonia rubra. The sequence continues at coordinate 4,632,958 of JASUAD010000027.1, forward strand.
AGGCCGAAAAAGATAAGGATGGAAATAGTAAGGATAGATTTTGAAGTACAACCAATCCAAGGATTTGGCCTAGGATAGACTCGAATGGCAAGGACGGCTTGGCCTAATGATAAAGGCTTACCTTAGCATCCTAGAGGACGCTAGTTTAAGTTACGGAAACAGTCTCTTCAAAATGAAAGTAATGCTGCGTACATCTTGCACTCCCCAGACCCCACTATGTGGAAGCCTCGTGCATTGGGTTGCGTTTTTTAGACTCGAATTGCAAAAACAATTCATGTTACCAAACCCCACATAGTTAGAACAAGTCTTTGCTATTTGTTGCTGCTTCTGTTACCGTTAGCTAGTTAAAGATACACCTATCATCTTCAATGTTACAAAAACCCACCCATCTTTAGTGTGCATGGCAACGTGATGTTAGCCAAAATGGCTCATTCTAAGCACTTTGAATGGATTAGATTCGCATTCCAATGGCATGATTAAATATAAATAGATTTTTAAAATTTTAGGGCATACCCGAATCCATTGCTAAAGGAGACGGAAAGGATGCCTAAACTAGGAATTACAACTCCCTCGGTCTTCTCTTGATGCAAGCAGGTTGATGGTAATGCCAAGCTTCGTTTTGTGTCAGTGTATGTGAAGATGAGGGAGTTCCGCGGCTTTTATAGCCGTCCGACCATCAATGGACGACTGCAATGTTCCATCTCATTATGGACCGTTGCCAATGTTACATTCATAGATAATAAACACAAGTAAACTGAAAACTGGATTGAAGTGCATTGAGGGAAGGGAGAGGACCGTTTCACGATCAATTATGAAATGGGCGGTGGTCATTTGGACCACCACCCTCGGCCACTAACAATCTCCCACTTGGTCTATAATGATCACCATACATCCTCTTAATTTATATATATATAGTAAAATACTTTATTTGCAAACGAATTTTGAAAACGACTCTAACTGATGCGCATCATTTGAAAATACCGATCATCCATGAGAACTGTAACGCTAAGGTCTTTAATCTGTGATTAGGTTAGTTTACTAATGCGAGCTGTGGCGGTTACACATTTTAACGATATATTTCCTTCCACAATCACGATACCAATATCCCTTCCTAATTAAGAACTTAATGATGAAACGTAAAATCTTTGATATGACTTCTCTAATGGGAACTGTAATGTCATAATATTTTTATATTCTTACTTCATTGCACAATTATCACATGTAAATAAAATAAGAATTGCAAAATCATTTCTTTAATTGAATCAATGTAGAATGTCATACATCATTGATTCATCATTGATTCCTACAAGGCATATCATTCAAGCCCATACTCATTACATGGTCTTTAAAATCATTTGGCGCCAATGCCTTTGTCAATGGATCAGCAATCATGAGCTTAGATGGAGCTCCAACAATTGACACTAAACGATCTTGCATTTTCTCGTTCAAAACAAGATACTTCACTTCTAGAAACTTTGATTTACTGGAACACTTGTCATTTTGCGCAAAAAGTTGAGCAATATTGTTATCGCAGTAAATTTTTAGCGGTTCAGAAATACTGCCCATAATTGCAAGTCCCTTGACGAAGTTACGCATCCATAATGCGTGACCCGTGGCTTCAAATCACACCACATACTCTCCATCAAATGTGGATGGAGTGACTAGTGATTGCTTTACACTCCTCCATGATACTGCCCTGCCAACCAATTGAAAGATGTAACCTCATGTTGACCTTCATGTATGGAGACATCTTGCAAAGTCAGAATCTGAATATCCAATGACCTCCAGTGGATTGGATCTCTGATATGTGAACATATATCTTCTAGTGCTGTTGAGATAATGTATCACTTTTTTGACAACTACCCACTGAAGCATATCGGGATTACTTTAATATCTGCTTAATATCCCGACTGCAAAACTAATATCTAGCCTCGTGTATGTCTGTAGGTACATTAGACTTCCTATTACTACTGCATAAGAATATTTATTCATTTCTAACTTTTTTATGTCAGTCATGGGGCATTATTCTTTACTAAACCTATCTCACTTAGACATAGAGGCATTTTATGGTTTACTCCTTTCCATTCGAAAATGTTTGAGTATATTTTGCACATAGGCTTCTTGACACAGCCCAAGTAATCCTCGAGATCGATCTCTGAATATCTCGATTTCTATTACAAAGGTTGCTTCACTCATATCTTTCATGTCAAAATTATTCTCAAGGTATACCTTGGTTTCTCGGATCATACTAAGGTTATTACTGGCTAGTAAAATATTATCTACATACAAAACTAAAATGATGGAATTGCTCCCACTGATCTTAAGATAAATACAATGGTCAATTAGATTTCGGTAAAACAGAAAGATGTGATAATATAATTAAACTTTAAGTATCATTGTCTGGAAACTTGTTTCAGCCCGTATATCGACTTCTTTAACTTGCAAACCAATTTTCGATCATTACCTTATTGAATAAACCCTTCAGGTTGTTCCATGTACACTTCTTCATCGAGGTTCCCATTTAAGAAAGCTGTTTTAACATTCATTTGATATAGCTCTAAGTCATAATGAGCTACTAGGGCCATTACAATTCTGAACGAGTCTTTCTTAGATACCAGAGAGTAGGTTTCGTGATAATCAAGACCTTCTCTCTGAGTGAATCCTTTAGCCACTAGTCGGGCTTTGAATCGTTCAACTTTTCCTTTAGAGTCCTTTTTGGTCTTAAAGACCTATTTACAACCAACGGTATTGGACCATTCAGGTAATTCAACAAGATTCCAAACGTCATTTATAGCCATGGATTCTAATTCTTCTTTCATAGCATCTAACCATTTATTAGAATTTTCACTGTTTTAACATTTATTAGACCATTCATAACATGACCTCTATGTATGATGAATTGTTAACTATTAACTGTTCTGCTAGACACAACGTGTGTCAACTTATTGCTGCATATGCTTTGCTGAGTCTTGTATTCATGAGTTGTTCTTAGTGTTGCAAGCTCAGATCCCTCTACCGACCCCTCGCCAGTCGGCCCGGCTACAGGAGAGACCTGTAAGGCCCAGTCAGGGCTAGAGGAGTGGATGTGATCCCTCCATGGAGCGCGACTTTGCATTGCATCATTCTCCTGTCTTCCATTTTTTGTCTGGGTTTTGGGTTTTTCATGTATACCTGGTCTTATAATTGTCTCGAAGAACTGTTTCCCATTTTGTTTGTACATTATGTAATTAATATCAGTTTTTTAGTTCGTGTTCTTTTTCCATGTTCCCTTCTGTCATGCAATGATACGTACAGCTTCTGCGTACACTTGGTTTGCACGTGTGAGTATCCCTTGTGTGTGTACACTTAGACCAGGTCTAGGCGTACGTGCACGGGAGTATGTGTGTCACTAGTTAGGTTTTTACTAACCCCTGATTTCTAGGCTCGGGTTGTGACATATATGAATCGAAATGTTCTCGCTCTACTCAACTTCAGCCTTATGATACCCGGTGGGGTTGATTTTAGTGTAGTATGAATGTTGCCGTTGCAGTGTGCTTTTCTTGGGGCTTTCGGACTCTAGGAATTAGAGACCCAGTCGTACCTTGACCCGATCAATGGTGTTCTCAATACATAGATCTCTAAAGAGAGGACATGGCAAATGTAATAGCCACATAGTACAGTATTTTTGTTAATTGAATCTTATAACATGCTCTATTTAAATACACAGCATGCCTAGCATACGAAATTGAAAATCTATCTATGATCACCTGTTAATGATTTTTGTAGATACAACGCGTGTTACCTTAATTTTGCTTATGCTTTGCTGAATAATTTTATTGACTCATTGTCCATTGGTATTACAAGCTCAAGTTCCTCTTCTGATCCCTCGAAAGTTGATGAGACTTCAGAAGAGATCTCTAAGGTCCCATCGGGATTAGATGAGTGACAGTAATTCATATCTGACCGATCCACCTCGGAGTGTGACTTGGATTAGTATAGGTCTTATATTTGGGTTGTGGTTGCATTAAGTTCATTTTATTATAAATAGGCCATGACACCATATATTTTGTCGACTGTATAAATGGTCCATCGTTTCAGTAACATTTTTCCCTTTTTGTAAAGACACGTTTCCTTTTCATTTTATTACATGTAGTTATGTTTCTAATTATGGTGTGTCCTCTTGTTTCTGTGAATGATACTGACAACTTCTGTGTATAAATGCTTGGACAAAGGTCCACTAATAGTAATTATACGTGTGACTTTCCTTTGTGTGTTTGCACTTAGACTTAGGTCTAGGTGTGTATATACGGGAGTACATGTGTCACTATTTTAGGTTTAATCCTAATACTCAAATTCTTGGACTCGAGATATGACAATCACCGAAGTTGACACCCTTCGTCTGCGCGAAGCCTTTTACCACTAACTATGCTTTGTGCTTCACCAGTTTTTCATTCTTATCCTTTTTCAGCTTGAACACCCGTTTGTTTTTTAGAACATTCCTATCTTTAAGAAGTTGCACTGGCTCATAAGTTTTGTTCTTCTTCAAAAAACTCATTTCATCCTGCATAGTTTTCATCCACTCATCTTTATCATTATGAGTCATTGCTTATCGGAAACTCCTTCGCTCTCCCTTATCAGTAAGCAAAACATATTTGGATGCAGAATACTTAGTTGATGACTGACTTTCTCGTGTAGACCTCCTAACTTGAGGTTCCATGATTTTTTACTGAGGAGATTGCTGCTTCCCTTGCTCAACACCCTCATCATCTGGCAACCTCTATGCCTCATCACGATCCAAATCGTTTTGTTCACCTTCTTCACCTAAATGCTGCACCGGAGAAGGAGTCGGTGTGAGATCAACCACTTCATCAATTGTTTTAAAAGACTTATCAATCTTCTCAACATCTCCAAAAAACTAGTCTTCATGGAAAACCACATCTCTACTTCTGATAATTCTTTTATTCTTTGGATTTCATAACCTGTAGCCAAAATCATCTCCACCATAGCTAAGAAAAATGTAACTCACTGCCTTATCGTCCAACTTTGAACGTTGCTCCTTTAATACATGTGCAAACGCCTTACACCCAAACTGTAATGACCCGAATTCTTATTTTAAATTAGAAATTAATTTTGACCTTTGATTTGATTTGGTATGGCCGACCCCACATGCATTTATGTTATTTTATTTTTAAAAAATTCGGAATTATTTGTGAGACCATGTTTTGTTAGAATTTGGCATATTTAGGAGTCTGGCTCAACCAAGATATTCAGTTTGATTAGGCTTTTTGTTGATGTCAATCCCATCTCAATCTTCTCCTTTAAAACTAGAGTCCAACTTCAATTGTTTTCCTTGGCTAACTTAGTATAGGACTCCTATTTCTTGGAGACTCTTTTCTTTTTCTATAAAAAGACATCACCCCTCTCCTCTAGTCTCTCATGCGAATCTTGGTTTCCTTTGTGCCCTCTCCTTCCCAAGTTCTCTTCCCCAAGGTATGCTCTTTTCTCCTTTCCTTTACATGTTTACGGATCATGACTTTTCCATTAATAGTGGATTTCACTCACACCTTAACCTTCCAACCCTTCATCACACCCATCGAAGCATGACCCATCTGCAGAAACTTCTTCTCCTGACCAAACAACTCCTCTCAGTCATTACCCATGCTCCACCAAATCCGATCTCCTCCATCAGTGCCATCAAAGTCATCGTTATTACTCCATCATACTCCAGCCTCCTGAGTCCTGTAACTGCACCATCATCTTCCTCCCTTGCTGTTTTTCTTCTCTGCTGGAATTTACAGCACCTCAGATCGCCATGGCCGAACTGCACTCCCCACTTTCTTTTCCTTTTTACTATTTCATCTTTCTTTCTTCTCCTTATGTTTTTTTTTTCCTTTCTCTGATTCATCTTCTTCTTCGTTCTCTCTCTCACTGCACCCACCTCTGTTAAACCCACCTCGGTGATGCACCTGAACCGATCCGGACACGAGCATCACAACTGGGTCACTCTTATCTTCATCGTTCTCTTCTTTTTGCTTCCCTGTCTTACTCCTCCTTCTTATTCTTTCTTCTTGTTTCAGCTTTTCTTTTCTTTTCTCCTCTTCAGCTTCTCCTCCTCATCACCCAGCCAAACAGCCATCCACCTATCTGCTTTCCTTCTCCTTCTCTCTTCTTCCCCTTCTTTCTCACCTCCTTCATTCATGTTCTTCTTCTCTTCCACTGTTAATTGTCTCCTTCCTCGTGATTTTCTCTTTCCTTCTTCTGACTCGTCTTTATCTTGCTTCCGTTTTCATTTTCTTTCCTCTCTCTCATTTCTGTTTCTTCTTCTTCTTCTCTTCCTTCTCTGGTTTCGTTTTCTATCTTCCTCAACCACCGTCTGCCATCAAGGATCCAAATATGGAAGACCCACCTCTGCTGGCTGCTTCTTCTCTGTTTCTTTTCTTTCTTTCCTTTCTTCCTGCTTTCCTTTTCTTCTCTTCTGCTTATGGCTGAGGAACCCAGCCTCCTCGCATCATCTTCTTCCTCTGTTTTCTCCACCTCTGCAACTAAGTCAAGCTCATCTTCCTCTCAATCTCTTCTTTCTCTTATTATTCTCCTTCTTCTCTTGCTCGTTTCTCTTCCGCTGGTCTCTTCTTCTTCCTTTGCACGGGTCCCTGTACCCACTTGATCATTCTTCTCCCTGCTGTGTTCTCTCTCTCTCTCTGCATCGACTACTTCCTCTCCCTTATCTTCTTATTCCTTTTATATTTTGTTTCTTTTCTGCGGTTTTTTCTCCCTTCCTATTCCTCTGTGCTCTGTTTGCCACCATCTGCACATCACCACTCCCACACATTCATTGTCCCTGCTAACCCAACTTCATCACCCTCACTCCATCATTTTCTTCTGCTTCTCTCCGTCTGTTTCTTCACCACTGCAACTGTTCCTTCTCTATCATCATTTCTCTTTTTCTTCCCTTGCCCTTTCCTTCCAATGTGTTTTCTTTTCTTCGATAGTTTTCTTCCTCTGTTTTCTCTTATTCTCCATCCCCGTCTCATCTCATCAGAACCCTACCCAGTCAAACGGCCACCAGTTATCAGCTCTTTCTCAATGTACCTTTAAAACAAACAGAGCAGAAATCCACTTTCCTCTCAACCCCAGAGCCCGGAGGTCAAACCCACTGCCCCTGGCCCACTCGATATACGTACATTATTCAAATTACTCAGGACTACATGATTGACTTTATAATTTGGGCCCAAACCAAGAGGTGCCAACTCATGATACATGACCCGCATCCAAGCCTGACCCAACTTAGTAACTAGTGCATGAACCTAATCATTGGGCCCAATTGCTAAATTTATTGTTAACTATTATTATCAGGGCCTCACACCGAGATTCCAGAAGATCCAAGATAGAACGGGTTTGACTTTTTGATCACCATTGATCCAAGCGAGTAGTCTTACTATGTTACCCTAGTATTTCATGTTCTAGTCCTTGTCTCAATCATGTTTTAAATTTTAATTTTGAAATTTGTTGAAATAATCATAGAGCTTTGACGAATTTTGTTACCTTTGATGTGATGATCATTGGATTTGATATTTTATTGATATCATCGTACTATTATTATTGTCAAAAATTTTCATTTGATTTGTTTTGGATTTGTTCGTTGTTAGATTTGATATTGATCGTTGAGCACCACTATGTTATGAATTAAATTTCTCAGTGAATTATTAATACTTGATTGAGAAGGTTGGATTTGTTCAAAGATTCAATGATGTATGGCTTGATTTGTATTTCCAACTTGACCTTTGCTTGTAAATTGAAAATTCATGAATTATTGGATTTTGTTGCTCGTACATCTTTGACCTCAAGGCATTCTTTAAAGTATGGGCAACACACTGTGGGGACGCTCACACGCGGATTTTAGCCCCTTTTGGGTATGATATTAGAACTGGGACCCCTTTATGCGATATTTCTAATTTGCAGCTAGCCCCACTTTGTTTTGAAGATTACCGAAACCTCAGGCTTCGTGCTACTTTGGATATGAAATGGCTTGTACCTGGTGGGTACCTTATACTTGGTGCAGGTTTAACTCTGGTGAGCACACTTTGTTATTTTGTTTACTGCGGAGATGCCTTATCTTAATTTGGTTTTACGATGTTGCTCCTAATTTGTGATGTTTTGATTAATTGATGGATTATCTTGCTTATTCCTTCGTCTTGTGAAAACTTTGCTGAAATCCGATTTTGTCAATTTGTATTTGATCGGATCTTATTATCGACGTTATCACCTTTGAAATTGTTATATTCCACTCCTTGTTAAATTGCTCGAAACCGTGGCTCCTAAATTGGATACCTTAATTGTTGCCTTTTTGCTATGGTTTTATAGTGGGTCTACTTGTAGAGTTGTACTGACCTCCTTTTGTTTTTTCCAGATTCTTGCAGTTGAGTCGAACATGGAGGATATCTAACTTGCATGCGGGACCCCTGTAACGACCAAGTCCCAAAAAGTACATCTGAATGAAAGAATATAAGTAATAATCCGTCCTAAACTGTCGAGGCGCCTTTTGGGGATAAAACCGTAAGGACTTCCATGTCCCACATCGCTTATGAGGCCGTCTTCGGTCCGACAGTCTAGATATGTGGATATGGGGACATATCCGGCGAAAGCTGGTGGGCCTGTAACGACCCAGTCCCAAAAAGTACATCTGAATAAAAGAATATAAGTAATAATCCGTCATAAACTGTTGAGGCGCTTTTGGGGATAAAACCGTGAGGACTTCCATAAAAAACTATAAAGTTAAGCGTGCTCGAGTCAGAGCAATTTCAGGATGGGTGACCTCCTGGGAAGTCCAAAGCGGATAATACCCCAATGGTGCGGGGCGGGTTGTTACAGGGGTTGAGGAATGAGTTGCTAGAATGTCGTTTTAAACATTAGTGGCATGTATTGAGCTATTTGTTCATATAATTATTGTATAATGAGATTTATTAATAAAAATTTTTCTTTTAGTTTGGTTTTGTAGACCCGTTGTGCCTTGTGATTTAAGGGTCCTAAAGGGCCTCGGATTTCGGGGCGTGACACAAACACCTTCAAGTGTGAATAGAAAGCATTTTTTCCTATCCATCTTCTCTCTGGAAGATCAAATTTCAAAGGAACTGAGAGAGATTTATTAATCAGATAAGTGGCAATCAAAATGGCTTCACCCTAGAATAACTTCGGCAACCATGTTAATCTCATCATGCATTTCATCTTCTCAAGAATAGTGCGGTTCATTCTCTTTGTCACAACATTGTGCTGTGGAGTACCATGAACTGTCTTTTTATGTCGAATGCTACACTTTAAGCAGTAACTTCTAAACTGATTAGATGTGTACTTACCCCCATTATTTGTGCGGAGACACTTCAAGAGTTTACTTGTTTCTCTTTCAACCATGACATGAAACTGTTAAAAAATCTGGAACACTTGATTCTTTGATTTCAACGCACAAACCCAGACTTTCTTAGATGCATCATCGATGAACGTGACAAAGAACTTATTACCATCTAATGGTTCTACCTCTATGGGACCACAAATATCAGAATATACCAAATCCAACACATTAGATTTCAATTTTGATGTCGAAGAGAAAACAACCCTATGCTATTTGCCAAACAAACAATAATCATAAGGATAAAGGGATATACCTTTGGAGAAAGGAATTCAATCCTTCTTTGCCAACATCTGCAAGCCTTTCTCACTCATATGACCAAGTCTCTTATGCCACAAATTTGGAGGGGAATTGTCTTGAACAGCATTCAACACACTGTTGCACAGTTTCACATTTGTTTTATAAAGCGTATTACCCGTTTTTCCTCTCGCAATAATAAGAGACCTTCTAGTGAGTTTCCATTTGCCATTTTCGAAGTAATTCTCGTAACCTGCACGATCCAATGCAGTCCCAGAAATCAAATTCAACCGCAAATCAAGAACATGTCGCACATCTTTGAGCGTCATTGTGCAACCAATATCGGTTTTAATGCAGACATCACCGGTACCAACAATCTCTGAATGAATCGTGTTGCCCATCTTCACAGTACCAAAGTCACCTGCTTTGTACGTCGTGAACATCTCCCTACATGGAGTAGCATGATAAGATGTTGCTGTGTCGACAACCCACTCAACCTGTGTAACACTCCGACCCAACTTAAGTCAGTTTAATGACTAATTAACATTCTTTTGGTCACTTTCCAGTGAGATAGTTTAATGCTTGTCGTTTTGTCTTTTGAGGTACGTTTCGGGTCATGGATAGGTAGTTGAGTTGAGTTTAACCTGAATTAGGTAGATACAAGCCCTTTTTCGTAATTTTAGTTTTTTAAGATTTCGTCATTCATGCATCATCTTGGTGTCATCACGTGTATTTCGTCAAGTTTATTGAGTTTCGTAATTGACTCACATGCAAATGACTTCATTTGTCTCTGTTAAATGGTTAATTGACTTAAACTGTAATTATCTTAAACCGTTGGACTTTCTTATAATTTCCTTCATACTAATATTATAAAGAGGAAATGCATGCACCGACTCATCTCTATTTGCTCTCTCTTGACGTCGGTTTTTCTTTCTTTCTTCTTTTCCTTTTTCCTTCTACTATCAAAGCAAAGAAAAAACCGAGAGAATCCTTTTGGCATCCATTTTATCAATCCATCTCTTATGTGTTCTAAGGTAAGAATTTGAGTCATGATACCATCTATAAGTCTAGAGTTCTTTTCATGCACTTATTGATTCTTCCTCGTTCTTCCTCATTAGATGCATAGTTTCTAGGAGTCCATACAGACATCCAAATTGAGCCAAGAACAGAGTTTAACTTGAAACAGCTCAATTGAGGCAAGTATAAGCACTTTATGGATGAACACATGTTGGTAACCTATGATTGCTTTTATTATCATTAATCTTTCATGTATTCTATAGGTTACAACCCTTTTGTGTCATTAATCCTTTGTTCTCTCTATTTCCAAATTTGTGGAAATTCAGTTCTGTCTGTGTATGACTCATACATTGAATTTCTGAAGCCTACGGCTAAGTCGTAGAGCTCCATGGCTTACTCTCCAGAGAGCAACAAAATTCGGCTGTACACTACGGTCAGGGTACGGCTAAGCTACATAATGAACTATGGTTGAGCCGTAGGCTAGTCGTGACGTAACCGTAAGTCAAGTTACGGCTTAATGTCTAGAGAGTAGAAATTGGAGAGAATCTTCTATGGCTCAATCACGGCTAAGCCGTGTGGTGTGCTATGGCTAAGCTGTACCCAACCGTGGCTAAGCAGTAGAACAATCACGGCCCAGCCGAAAGAGAATGCACGGTTCAACCTTGACTCGCCGTACATGCGGAGGAAATTCTGGGGGACCACGGATGAGCCTTAGTGTATAATACGGCTAAGCTGTAAGATGGCTACGGCTAAGTCGTAGATCACCCACGGCTAAGTCGTGTAATACTCCGACCCCACTTAATCTATTTTAATGACTAATTAATGATGTGTTGATTGTTAATTGTGTTTTGACGTCGTTTTGGTTTGGTTTCGTGTCATGGATAGGTAGTTGGGTTGAGTTTCACCTTGGTTAGGTAGACATAAGCCCTTTTTCGTAATTTTAGATTTACTACGACGTCGTCAGTTATGCATCATCTTGGTGTCAACATGTGTCTTTCATTGAGCTCGTCAACTTTCGTAACTGACTCGTATGCTAGAAATGTCATTGGCTTCCGTTGGACTGCCATTTGCCTTGAATTGCCATTTGTGTAAACTTTTGGACCTTTTTGCAATTTTCCTTCATCTTTATCTTATAAAAGCCAACCATCACCGACCATCTCCCTCGCTCTCTTTTTTCTCACGTTGGCTCTTTCCCTCTCATTCTTTCTCTCGATTTTTCCTCTCTTCTTCTCCTTAAGCAAGCCAAGTTAGAAGGGGAAATTTGCGCGCTTCGTCTTCATCTCTTTCGTGTGACTTAGGTATGCTTGGTTCTTTTCCTTCCTTCTTCTTCTCGTTAACCACGCTTGGTGCTCACTGTTTCTCCCTTTTTCCTCTCATGCATAGTGGACTAGAAGAGTGTTTGAACGTCGAATTGAGCCCAGGGACAACCAAGTTCGGGTTAGCCTTCATTTAAGGCAAGTATAAGTATGATTTGCTTGAGCACATGTTGGTATTAGATGATTCTTCTTAGTCTCTTGTTGCTTATGCATGTGTGTCGAGAGAATTACAGCCCTTTACCTTGGAAATTGTATTGTTTCTGGTTGTTTCCGCTATTGCGAAGATTTTAACAGTAGGACCGTTCTATATCAGAACAGACTATCCGGCTGGTCGGGTTTCAGAGCCAACCGATCGGACAGCTCCAGACTATTGTAACAGAAGCGAAATTCGACCGGTCGGGCACCTATCCGACCGATCGATTCTGTAACGTCCTGTTTCCTGTGAATTAACCTGTATACTTCGAACCTTGTTTGTAGTCCTATTCTACTATCTTCCACAACAACCGAGGAACCTTGTTAGGCCATTGTCGCAGGCCCTGTGGCTTGTGAAGTCGTTCCAAGACCTCTAATAAAAGGGTAGGTATATTCTTGACCTAGTAGGGCCTTCACATTAGAGGATGACTGTGACCCTTGACTTGCCTAATGGACTAAAACCATCGCATGAATCGTCTTAAGGGCTGTGACGCATTCATGTGTGAGTTGTTCAGTGTTAAGCACCTTCCCATGGGTGTTGGTTTAAGGGACGTCGATGCACATGTACAATACATTGCAACATTAGACAACAGTACATCGGATAACTTAAAACTACATCAACATGCACGGTTAGAAACACTGAAACATTAGACTAGGGTTGGCTAGTAAATGATCGTGATTCCTGCATACTAATTTGCATTTACATATTGATTTCGGTCTTGCCCTCTACGCGTTCTGTGCTGGGGCAAACGATTCGATATCCATTGCGGCTCTGTCCATGGATAATCCTGGGCGGACCAGTGTTCACGTATAACATTCATCCTATGGTAGAGTTCGTTTGGTACTCGTTTACTATTTGATTCAGTCTAATTTTCGTATAACTCTTCTTCTTGAAATATGTATGCACGCATGTATAAGTGAATCATATGCACGCATGAGATGCTCAACATGAGATGATCAGATATGCATGATCCACTTACGATCTAGTACATGATTGACTCTACATTGTCAGGCACTACTCAGCCTCAGCCTTAGTATGCCCGACAGGGTGACTTTGGCCTTGTTTATATGGCCTCTCTATAGTGAGTTTATGTCTTGGGGATTCCGGACTCTAAGAACCCGAGACCCATTCATACCCTGGCCCGGTAGATGGTGTTCTCAGCACATTATAAGATCCTTATCTTGGGAGCACATGGCATATGTAGTAGCCACCTAGCTATTTACATATCTTGATTCTGGTTGCATGCCTTCTTCTTTAATGCACACCTGCCTAGGATATGAATTTTCCATGCTATAATTTACATCATGTTATCTTATTCTATTAGATACAACATGCGTTAAATTGTTATTGCTTATACTTTGCTGAATTGTTGTATTCACAAGTTGTCCTTGGTATTGCAGACTCAAATACCCTGACCGACCCCTCGTCGGTCGATCAGACTCCAGGGGAGACCCCAGGTGCCCCCATCAGGGCTAGAGGAGTAGATGTAATCCCTCCATCGGAGTGCAAAGATGACATGCATACATATTGGTCTCTTTCTTTTTTTGAGACGTTGATGTGTTCACATTTGTATATTTGTAATTGATTCATTTTCTATAACTCTGATCTTGTGTATGCTCAGTTTAACCTTATATTTATGTCTCCTTTCTTATGTGTTCGATACCTGCAGCTTCTACGTACATGTATGGCAGGTGTGAACCTTCCCTTGTGCGTGTGCATTTAGACCGGGTCTAACTATACAAGTATGGGAGTACGTGTGTGATCGGTTAGGTTGTACTAACCCCCGATTTCTTGGGCTCGGGTTTTGACAAGTCGTGAGACCATTGAAACTGAAGAAAATAGATAAGTTTAATTATAAGACCTTTTAGGGCCTGTTGACCTATAAAAATTGCAAATATTGCAGCGAAGACACCTCATCTCAGCTTAATTTAGGCTACAGAGGTTATTTGCAGATCCTGGGGAATCACTGTGAGAACCGGCATTCCATGAAGATCAAGGTAGCTGGAACTCTCAGAGGAAGTTCAAATTTCGGGTTGAACAGACATCATCGAACTCAAAAGCCATAAGCATGTCAGCTTGAGGTTAGTTCCCCCCAAGCCAGGGGGTCATTGACCAAAGTCCTTCTTCCCGTGTCCAAAATTGATGAAATTTGGGCACGAAACTTCAGTCATGCTCAGAAGATACTTTGCAAAATTTCAAGTCGAAAAGACTCCGTTTGGTCTAAATTTCATTACATGTCAGCTTAGAGGACAGTAATCCCGAATTTGGGGGTCACCAGCTAAGATCTTACTTCCAGAAAGCCAAAGTAGATAAAATTTGGAATGAATGCTCAAAGAATACCCCAAGTTATTCTCCCAAAGTTTTGAGTCAAGTGGAGGCTGTTCGGATAGAAAACAGGCTAACTATCTCAATGCGGAGTGAATAGTGACCTAACGCACACAATGAATAGGCCACTGTTCGAAATCCTACTTCCTCAAATCCAAACTACATGAAATTTGGATGAATACTCTAAGATGTTCTTGACGTCAGTCCCTCCAAGTCTCAAATCAAACCGAGGTCATTTGGGCTTCAAACAGCTGAAACAAGGGCCCACTGTCATAAAAAAGTCAACTGGAGAGTTGACCAAGTTTAGATGGTCAAACAAAGGTGAAACTTCTATGACACACTCAAAATAGTGTCAAGAAGTGTTCCTCCAAGTTTCGTGGCGAGTGGACGTCGTTTGGACCCCTAACAGGCGGAAACAAGCCACATATGCAAAAGTTCAAGAATGGGCCTTGGGAGTGACCGGGGCCTACAAACAAAAGGAGTTGACCACGTTCAGGTGGTCAACAGAGCTGAAACTTCTGTGACACACTCAAAATAGTGTCAAGAAGTGTTCCTCCAAGTTTCATGGCGATTGGACGTCGTTTGGACCCCGAACAGGCGGAAACAAGCCACATATGCAAAAGTTCAAGAATGGGCCTTGGGAGTGACCGGGGCCCACAAACAGAAGGAGTTGACCAAGTTCAGGTGGTCAAACAGAGCTGAGAGTTCTATGACACACTCAAAATAGTGTCAAGAAGCATTCCTCCAAGTTTCGTGGTGATTGGACACCGTTTGGGCCCCGAACAGATGGAAACAAGCCACATATGCAAAAGTTCAAGAATGGGCCTTGGGAGTGACCGGGGCCCACAAACAAAAGGAGTTGACCAAGTTCAGGTGGTCAAACAGAGCTGAAACTTTTATGACACACTCAAAATAGTGTCAAGAAGTGTTCCTCCAAGTTTCGTGGTGATTGGACGTCGTTTGGACCCCGAACAGCCAGAAACAAGCCACATAAGCAAAAGTTCAAGAATGGGCCTTGGGAGTGACCGGGCCCCACAAATAAAAGGAGTTGACCAAGTTCAGGTGGTTAAACAGAGCTGAAACTTCTGTGACACACTCAAAATAGTGTCAAAAAGTGTTCCTCCAAGTTTCGTGGCGATTGGACGTCGTTTGGACCCCGAACAGGCAGAAACAAGCCACATACGCAAAAGTTCAAGAATGGGCCTTGGGAGTGACCGGGGCCCACAAACAAAAGGAGTTGACCATGTTCAGGCGGTCAAACATAGCTGAAACTTCTATGAAACATTTAAAATGGTGTCAAGCAACATCTCTCCAAGTTTCGTGATGATTGGACATCATTCGGGCCTCAAACAATGAAAATAGACCGCATATACAATGTTCCAAAAGTGGGCCTTATCCGTGACCGGGGCCCAATTAATGAAAAAGTTGACCAACTTCCTGAAGTCAAAATGGGCTGGAATTTTTATGACATTCCGAAAATAGTGTCAAGAAGTATCTCTCCAAGTTTTGTGGCAATCGGACTTCGTTTGAACCCAAAACAGATGAAAATGGGCCACATACATGAAAACCCAAAATTGGGCCTCGTCCGTGACCCAGCTTGCGGTCACGAACCTTCAAAAGATGTTTCCCATAATTTTGGGCAGTTTCCCCCCACTCCTCTTCGAAATCCAACTCCCCACAACTGTTATTAACTCCCCAAAACTGCACAAAACTGATTGGGAGTTTAGAAAAGCTTAAAATTTTGAAGGAACAAAAGGGGAACACATACACAAAGAAGAAAAGAGAAGAAATCAAAGAAAGAAGCACTTAAAGCAACAAAAAAGCAAACTCCAGCAGCACTTCCACGACCATTCCCACCTTCTTTTCTCACTTGTGAAGGTGCGCAAGAAAATTCAAAAGGAGAGAAGGAAGTGGAATGGCCAAAGTCCATACTATGTTCGTACGACGCCAATTTTTGAGAGGATGACATTGTCACCTCTGTTTCTCTCGTTCGTAGGGCTTCTTAGCCATTGCAAGAGTTGTGAAAGAAGTCTCTCTAGGCCTCATTTTGTTCCTTGAAAATGATAGGTTCAAAATGACACAACTCCGGCTTCAAATTTGCCCATTTCGGACTTAAAACAAAAACGCAGTCCGTAAGCACGAATGATGAGTTACAACAGCTTCAATTGATTCCATGGTTAAATGTGATCTTCTTGATGGTTGTCCACCGCTCCAAAGTCATGAAAATGGAGTTCCAACACTTGAAAGAAGTTCCAAGAAAGAACCAGCGCGAACAACACAAAAAACGGAGGCAAACAGTGGCTTTACGGCCATTGTCTGTCAGTGACCGTGACCCACGGTCACTGGCAGGTTCTAGTGACCGTGGGTGAGTCACGGTTACTGGAAGGCCCCAGTGACCGTGAGTGAGTCATGGTCACTGGAAGGCCCCAGTGACCGTAGGTGAGTCACGGTCACTGGAATGGGGCAGTGACCGTGGGTCACGGTCACCCCCCATTTTTTCCCCTTTTTCACATTTTCTTCTACCTTATGTATATTTTCTTGTATTTTCCAAATTGAGATCACATCTAAGACTTGAGGGAGGGATTGTAAACTTTCAAAATGTATGTAAACAACCTGCATCCCCACGGTCAGGGCACTTGAACCCATGTAAACAAAAGGGAAATTAATGATGAACTGTAATTATTTCCCATTCTTCTTAACGCTTAACGTGCGTGAATGTCGGACCTTGATTCCGTAATTCATTTTCACGTTTGCATTTTTAAGCGCGATCAGAATATTGGCGCCGTTTGTAGGGATTTATATGCCCTAATTTGTGATCAAATTTGGTGAAAAATGCATGAAAGAGCTGAAAAGTGCTGCTGTTACCCTGAAAACTGCCGCTGTTGCCATGAAAACTACTGCTGTTGCACTGAAAGTGCCGCTGTTGCACTGCGACTGCTGCTGTTGCACTGAAAGTGCTGCTGTTGCCCTGGAAACTGCCGCTGTTGCACTGTAACTGCTGCTATTGCACTGAAAGTGCTGCTGTTGTGTTGAAGAGTGCTGCTGTTTCACTGAAACTGCTGTTGTTGCACTGAAAGTGCTGTTGTTGCACTGTAACTGCTGCTATTGCACTGAAAGTGCTGCTGTTGTGTTGAAGAGTGCTGCTATTTCACTGAAACTGCTGCTGTTGCATTGAGAGTGCTGCTGTTTCACTGAAACTGCTGCTATTGCACTGTAACTGCTGCTATTGTACTAGAAACTTCCGCTGTTGTGCTGGAAATTGCTGCTGTTTCACTGAAAACTGCTGCTAAAAGCCTGTGACCAGGGCACACGGTCACTTACCTATTTTTAAGATGACAAAGGCTTATTTAACCTTCAATTACACCCATACAAGACCTTTGATGTCTGCAATGAGTTTGAAAATATCATTAAATGACTTTTGCACTTTGAAGTCATATTGTTCATACAAATGAAGGCATTGGGCACCTTGATGTGCGTACATTTGCCATTTAATTGGAAGAATTCGCACCTTGATGTGCATACACTTGTCATTCGATTGGAAGAATTTGCACCTTGATGTGCATGAACTAAATCATCACCCTTTTCACTTAAGAAGAGTGATGATTCAGTTCAAAGGGCTTCTGACCTATATAAAATGTTTATTAAATCAGTGATAAGACCAACGACATTGTAATTATGCATTGTCTGGCGTCAACCACTGATGGATCTTGTGTGGTCATTGTGATAGTGGTACAGGCCTGATCCTGTGGGCTCTATCCCTTTGATTGATCCAACCCTCTCTTGCTTATAAGTCTGACACAGATAGTCCAGATATACTGCTGAAATTTTAGTAGCCAGGACTAGTCAGTGTAGCATGCTTTTAAGCCTGACTCAATAAACCCGAAATGCTGCAGAAATTCTGACAGCAGGGATAGTCAGCATAGCATAATGAGATGGGATTTATGCCTATATCTAACCATTCCGGTTCAAAACCATGTTGGTCTAGATGGCATCTATAAACCATTCCGGCTAGCCCAAGAGGCAGCCATGTTGGTTATACCACTAATATAGTCCTGTGGGCTTACTTTTTGAAGAGACATCATGGGTTCCTTGATCATCACTTTTGATGAGGCCAAGGAGAGGCTCTCTAAAATATCCATGACCCAAAACAAACCAACTATAAGAGCATCAAAAAAGGCTCGAATGGACTTTACTGCCCCTATGTCAAGAGTCTCAGTATTTCAAAGACTCTCTATTCCAACAGGCTCTATAACTTCGGCTGATCCAAATAGGTCATCAGTGACCTTTAAATCTATCAAGAAGATGGAGACTCCCAAATCCTCAGTTTCCAAATACGCCCAGAATCCGTTTGGAGTTTTCAACAAGGTTCAGAAGGAACCAAATCACAAACTGAAGTCAGAAGGCAGCAATCTTCATATCACCAAGCCTCGTCTGGGGCAAGGCAGGTCCGGTCCACAGATCATAAATCAATGGTACTTAATAAGTCACATTTAATGACTGCTCAATGCTTAAAGTCACCACTTACTAGGCCCAAACAGCGGGTCATTACCAAGCAAACACCAAAGGACTTCCGGCAATTCCTAACTCGTAAGAAAGTCCAGAAGGGTGCATCCATCCCCAGATACAGCACGTGGTCACCTCAACCACACACTCCAAAATCCAATATGGCTGAGAACAAACTCTTGGCCTCAGTTGAAGATAATACTTTCTATCCTCTGACTCAAAAAGAAGGACGGAGGTTTGGCAGGGGGCATCTACCTTCTATCATAGTGGCACCTTCTCCGCTATCTTCACCCCAAGGCTTATCATATGGCGTTGAAGGCAACAAACAAGCTGAGCGATTGGTCATCAATAATTCGACCGATCTCGCTTATTTCAAAGATTCGCTCCAACAGAAGAAAGTGCAAAAGAAAAAGAACAAGGGGGGTCCTATTGACATCCTTTCACTTCCCACTTCAGATTCCATGGATTGGGAACGAGTGACAAGCACTTCCAGGCCATTGGTTGCCAAGTTTAAAGATCAGACCTCAACAGCCAGGATGGCTAACCAACTCAAGAAGAAAGCTTGAGCCCATTACAAGGACCAAACTCAGAAGCTGTTACAGTGCAAGATCACTAAAAAATGGGTGGTTAAAGAAGATGATCTGGACTTGACCTCGTCTTGCATGGTCGGGCCAGTTTCAATTCGAAGAATTACTCGGAGTGTGGCTCGGACTCAATTACAAGAGTCTGATTCAAACTCTCATTCAAGTAGCACTTCTGAAGGTCATGTCGAAACTAATTCTAACGATGATCCTATCACTATCTTGGATACAAAAGATAGTCAATCTACTCCTCAGGCATTAACATCATCCTATCCCCGTCAGTACACTGTGTTTATGGCTGAAGGGAATGGAACTAGCAAGGATGGAAATGACGATGCTAGTGGAAGTAAAGATGCTCACGAAAAAGATGCTAGTGAAAATGAAAATGACAATGTCAGTGATGTTGTCAAACAACAAGGAGCTATGATCGACCACTTAACTGCCCAAGTGAAAATCTTAACAGAAAAGCTAGGTGGTCTGGATGAAGTTCAAATAAATCCTCCATTTGCCAATAGAAGAGAACAAGCAATGATCATGAAGAATGCCACTAAAATTGACCTTCTCACAGCTCAATTCAAGTCCCTAACAGACAAGGTGATAGCTGCAGGTTTTACTGGTGGTGATCATTCATCAATCCTTGGTCTTCATACAAATCCTGAAAAACATGTGACCTTCAAAGAAGTTGAAGAGATACTGACAAAATCAAAAGTGGAGACCAGAATGAAAAAGAAAGGTATTACACCCAAGTATCCCCCGGAATTTGATCTGGTTCCATTTCCACCAGATTATAAACTTCCGACTTTTCAACTATACCTTGGGAAAGGGTCGGCGTATTAGCATATTGTGCATTTCAAATCACTTCTAGGAAGCCTGCCAGAGTTAGATGCACTAAAAATAAGACTATTCGTCGGCACATTGAAAGGAGTCGCCTTCGATTGGTACAAGTAGTTACCAGAACTCTCATTCATGACATGGCCGATCACAGAAGAGAAGTTCTTACCCCATTTTCAGGAGGAGGATCAAATAGTCACCTTTGCTATGCTCAGCAGCACAAGACAGGGAGACAACGAAACTGCACAGGCCTTTATCAATAGATGGAGAGCATTATCCTATAAATGCTTGGAACAACCATCTCAAAGGGCAACGATCGAAATGTACAAAACCAATTTGCGACCAGAAATCAAGGCTATCATACTTAGTCATAAAACTAAGTCTTTGGCTCGATTGGTTGAAGTTGCCACTGATGCAAAACTAACTCTCAAAGAGATCAGTCAAAGTCAAAGCTATATTGAAGATGCCTTCTCTGAGAACTCTTAAATAACTCAAGGGATTGCAGGGCAAACTTGCCTACATTTGCAGCCTCAACTCCAGGCAAATCTCTCATCCTCTACATTTAAGCTCTTGATCACTCTCTGGGGGCATTGCCAGCTCAAATGAAAAACGAGGAAATTACACCACTATATTATTTCCAATGAAATGTATTTGGTTTCCAACACCAATCCACTGAAGGCATTTGTGACAAAAGCTGGTGCACTGGGTGATCGTCTATCCAAATGATCTATTATTTTCTCTCAATATGAACTGCTGTAAAGAATCCAATGCTGTCCCTCCATGGCATAGAACACTGCAGCTAATGGACTTGTTGCAGCTTTCAACAAGACTATTTGCAAAATTTTGAAAAAAATGGTCTCTGGCAACAAAAGGTTGGAGTACCAAACTTCCAGAAGCATTGTGGGCATACAGAACTACTATTCGTAGTCCGACCAAGTCAACACCATATTCGTTGGTTTATGGTTGTGAAACTGTGATACCTTTATA
Organism: Sextonia rubra; assembly: GCA_037013555.1. Classification (NCBI taxonomy): domain Eukaryota; kingdom Viridiplantae; phylum Streptophyta; class Magnoliopsida; order Laurales; family Lauraceae; genus Sextonia; species Sextonia rubra. The sequence continues at coordinate 4,654,327 of JASUAD010000027.1, forward strand.
AATTCAACTTCCTTCTCTTCGGGTAGCTATGATGAAAAAATACACTGGAAAAAAAAAAAGAATACCAAGCTCAGACTCCAAGAGCTAAAGAGCCTTGATGAGAAAAGGCTTGCCGCTTGACAAAGCATCGAGCTCTATCACGCTCATTTGACTGGATCTTTTGATAAGAAGGTCAAAAAATACAGAGCTTACAAGAAAAGAGACTTAGTCCTTGCAGTCAAAAAGCAGATGTTCTCCACACACATGTCAAAAGGCAAATTTAAAGTCAAATGGGAAGGACCTTTTATTGTCAACAAAGTTTACTCCAATGGTGCACACGCACTCCTCAAACTCGAAGGAGACAGATGCATGATGTTTATCAATGGAAAACTTCTCAAGAAATATATTCCTGAATGTCATTGGTGCACCCATGCCATGTATCCAAACCATGTATAGTGTACATTTTCATTCCAAAACTAAAATTCTCTGGTTTCGAGCCTCACAACCTATGACTCCTAACCAAAATCTCTTAGACTTGTATAAAATGACTACGAGGATCAAGTCCCACGACCCCTCTACTCAAACTTTTGTTACTTGGATAACGTCCTTGCAAGACCCCTTGTAACATCCAGCTATATAGATTAAGTCTTTTTGCAGACCCTGTATAGCAAAACTCAGCTGTGTGGAATAAGTCTTTTTTTAGACCCCATATAGCTAATCCTTAGTTGTATAAAACAAGTCTTTTGTAGACCCTATATGACTACCTTCGGTTGTATAGAACAAGTCTTTTTGCAGACCCTGCATAACCAAAATCAAAACAAAAACCAAAACCAAATCTTTGTCCTAAAGAATAAGTCAAAGATCCCGGGAAAACCTCACACATGGGTACCGGATAACATCTATTTTGTTTGACCCCTTTCGACACCAAAAGGATCAAGTCATGGACCCTGGAGAAAGCCTCACACATGGGCACCGGATAACGTCCACTTATATAACTTCCTTATTTTCGATTTGTGGATCCAAAAGATCACAAATCACACCCTCATACAAGTCTGAGAAAAAAAAAACCAAACAAACCATCCACATAAACCACATCAAACATCCACAAAAAATCAAACCAAACACCCATACCAATGACAAAAATAGAAAGGAAAAACATTTTCCATTGATATCCATTTTAAAGTTTGAATACAAGCAGTAAAGTCAATGTACACATGGCCCTCAGGCCTAATAATAATAAAAAAAAATGAGAGATGCAACAGAGAATCTCAGTCCAGGAATTTCTCCAGTTGCCCCTTTGCATTCAATACTTCTGCCATGAGGATACGCCCTTTGTAGCTTGCATAAGCTGGGATAGCAGTACTAATGTCAATCTCGTCCAGCTTAATATTCAATTTAGTCTCCAAAGATTGAACGAAGTCATTCAGGGCTGTACGTTTCACTTCTGTATGCGTGAAAAGATCATCTCGGCGACGAATTCTCTCCGAAACAGACTTCTGCAAATTTTCCATGGTATTCTCCACGGAAGATAATTAATGCTGCAATACAATGATCTATTATTGAATGTGTACACGTCGATCCGCATGCATAGCCAATTTCTATGTCAACTTGGACTCTTCTGCATTTATTACCAGTTTCTCGTTGACAAAGCCTTAGCTCTTTGGAGCCACAAGTTAACATCAGATGCTTCATTTGGGTCTTTCAGATCAGGCCCTCTTGTGGTCTTACCCTTGGCACGACTTTTAGGTGCCCCGGCAGTGGCAGTTGTAGGTGCTTTACCCCTTTTATCTGCAAAACAAATCAAAAGAAAGAAAAGATGGGTATCAGTAACAATGATATGGAACCTTTTCTTAAAAAAAAAAATTTCGGCAGCATCTCCCCTTAGTATAAGGCCAAAAGGAGAAGGCAATACTCAGTTCTGAGACTAAGAATTGGCATCAAAGGCGCACTTAAGTCTCAGAACCAAGGCTCTCGGTCCAAACAGATGTTCAAGCATCTTAAGACCTTTTCAGGGGGGGCAGCAGGTTCGTGTTCAAGCACGAAAATGGCATTCTATAATTCCCACAGAAGCTCTGATCATAGAAAGTTAGATGCGTATTCAGTGGTGTGCATGTTACTACTCAAACACAGGTGGATGTCCTTTCACTAAGTTTAATAGTGAGGGTTAACACTTAAACGAAGTGCTAATGGATTCTGTCATACTGTGAACAAGAAGTGAAATTTGTGCACTTAGATACAATGACTGTTTAGTTTTAAACCTCCCTGGTTTTAAACTTCCCCACTATTCGGTATGAAGCACTCTCACCAATGATAATTCCAACTCATATCAGTCACCATGAATTGCAAATTTCAGTTTGTGCCAGTCACTGTGACAACAGCAACAAGTATTAGATAGTCAAGATTGACCGTGATTATGAAGAAGTTCTGATAGAGTTTAAGACACAAGAGTTCTTCTCAACCGGATGTGACTGTAAATTTCCTGATTATGATGCCCAAGTTGAGCTGTTTTCCAAAAGAATTAAGCCCGGGCAAGATCCTTATGATAGACAGCAAACTGAGAGCATAAAAAAAAAAGGAAGAGAAGAAGTATGTGCAAGCAACTGTGGACTACAATAGTGGTTTTGGCAATGGGCTTGCTCAATGTAGACTCCACCAGAGAATGACATTCAGAACACCATCATGTGCCAAGAAAATTGATTGAATCCAGTCTGGGGAAATCAATATCAGAATTCCCTTACAGATTTTACATCTCAAAAAAAAAAAAAAGAGCAAGAATCAGTCAAGCATTCTGTCATACAGGTTGTGACCATAAGCAAAAGCACAACTTGTGACAATGGCACCTGCTCGGCCTATGTTTAATTTGAACATAGTCCTACAGCAGAGCATGGAATTATGGCTCTGATAGCACAACACAAAATAAAAGAAAAAGAGAAGAGGAAGACGAATAGCTGAGCCCTATCAAACAAGGCAAGCATTGTAAATTGGATTATTGAGCACCTATTCAGCAAAAGAGATGCATCAGTTGCCACATACAAACCCAAGAACAACACCTGCCATGGTGATTGTCCTCAACCAGATGACACTACAAGATGGCTACAGGATCGGAGAAGCGGAGAAGATGAATGCCTTTAGACCCTTGGCACCGGCTTGTTCCCCTCTCCCAGTCAATTTCCTCTCTCCCGGTCTTTCCCTCTCTCCTAGTCAGTCCTCTCTCTCTAGGTCTCCCTCTCTCCCAGTCAATTCTCTCTCTCTCTCCCGATCTTTTTCTCTCTCCCCTGGTTTCTCTCTCTCCTGATCTCTCTCTCTCCCGATTTCTTTCTCTCTCTCCCGGTCTCTCTCTCTCTCTCCCAGTCAGTCCTCTCTCTCTCAGTCTCTCTCTCCTGATCTCTCTCTCTCCCGATTTCTTTCTCTCTCTCCAGGTCTCTCTTTCTCTCCCAGTCAGTCCTCTCTCTTTCTCGGTCTCTCTCTCCCGGTCTCTCTCTCTCTTTTTTTCTCTCTCACCAGGTCTCTCTCTCTCGCTTTTTTTTCCCTATTTCCCGCTCTCTCTCTCTCTTTTTTTTCTCTCTTTCTCCTGGTCTCTCTCTCTCTTTTTTCTCTCTCCCTCTCCCAGTCTCTCTCTCTCTTTTTTCTCTCTCTCTCTCCCGATTTCAGTTTTTCTCTCTCTTTCTTTTTCTCTCTCTCGGTTTGTCTTTCTCTTTTTTCTCTCTCTCTCTCCCGATCTCTCTCTCTTTTTTCTCTCTCTCTCTCCCGGTCACTCTCTCTCTCTTTTTTCCCTCTCTCCCGATTTCTATTTTTTTTCTCTTCTTCTCTCTCTCCCGGTCTCTCTCTTTCGGTCTCCTTTTCTCTTTGTTGGTTTGAACAGCAAAAAAAAAAAGACAGAAAAAAAACCGGTCTCTCTCTCTCTCGGTCTCCCTTTCTCTTTGTTGGTTTGAACAGAAAAAAAAAAAGGACAGAGATGTTGGGTTTTAAATGCCCACGGTCTCTTCCCTGTTTTTCCTAAGTGGAGCCCGCTATTTGATGCCAGCACATGGAGCAGGGAAGTCCAAAATCAATTAATGGTCCAAAATTGGGAATTCCCCCTCAATTACTGTTTGGCCACCTTCCCACAAATACAATTTGGTTAAAATCAGTGGAGTCTAAGATCAAGTCTTGATGGATTCCTCCTTCTTCATCTACGATCTCTGTGATCTTTTGCAAGTCCTATGAGGGGTCCACTTGGGGTAATTTACAAATGAGATAATCCTATTTTAGAGTATTTTGAGGGAAGTCATACAAAAAAAAAAGAGATGCGGAGTCTCTTTCCAAATCAACTTTGGGTCAAAATTTGATTTCAAGCCAATGTCTCATTGTTTTTCATCAAAACCCATAAAAGCCAATCTCTTTCAAATTACATCTCATTTTATCAAAATTGCATCTCATTTTATATCATGTCAAGCCAAGTCAAAACCCAAACTTTGATCTTTGAAAATGAACCAAAAATCCATGAAGATCCAAACCCAAATCCATTTTTACTAAAACTTTTGATTTTCTTAAAACCTTAGGGATTCTTTTTGTGGGTGTTCCCCACATCCCCACAGAGACGCCACTCTGGATATCTGTGAAAAATAGGTCAAAAGAAAATCAAATTCATTTCCAAATCCAAACAAAATTCATAAACTTTTGAATTTTCTAAATACCTAAGGGATTCCTTTGTGGGTGTTCCCCACAGTCCCCACGGAGATGCTACTTTTGATATCCGTAACATTAGGGTAAAGAAATTCAGATTTCTTATGTCTTTTCAAAATTCCATCATCAAACCCTTCATGGTTTTTATCAAAATTTTCAAATCCCAAGTTTAAGCGTACAACCTACCTTGACAAACTGTCTTTACATCAAGCCATCCATCATTTCCACAGATTGGCTATTTCGAGGCACAATGATTATACTATAATCATTGCACCTCGAGGGGGCACTTGTTGACCTATAAAAATTGCAAATACTGCAGCGAAGACACCTCATCTCAGCTTAATTTAGGCTACAGAGGTTATTTGCAGATCCTGAGGAATCACTGTGAGAACAGGCATTCCATGAAGATCAAGGTAGCTGGAACTCTCAGAGGAAGTTCAAATTTCGGGTTGAACAGACATCATCGAACGCAAAAGCCAAAAGCATGTCAGCCTGAGGTCAGTTCCCCCCAAGCCAGGGGGTCACTAACCAAAGTCCTGCTTCCTGTGTCCAAAATTGATGAAATTTGGGCACGAAACTTCAGTCATGCTCAAAAGATACTTTGCAAATTTTCAAGTCGAAAAGACTCCGTTTGGTCTAAATTTCATTACATGTCAGCTTAGAGGACAGTAATCCCGAATTTGGGGGTCACCAGCTAAGATCTTACTTCCAGAAATCCAAAGCAGATAAAATTTGGAATGAATGCTCAAAGAATGCCCCAAGTTATTCTCCCAAAGTTTTGAGTCAAGTGGAGGCTGTTCGGATAGAAAACAGGCTAACTATCTCAATGCGGAGTGAATAGTGTCCTCACGCACACAATGAATAGGCCACTATTCAAAACCCTACTTCCTCAAATCCAAACTACATGAAATTTGGATGAATACTCCAAGATGTTCTTGACGTCAGTCCCTCCAAGTTTCAAATCAAACCAAGCTCATTTGGGCTTCAAACAGTTGAAACAAGGGCCCACTGTCATAAAAAAGTCAACTGAAGAGTTGACCAAGTTTAGATGGTCAAACAAAGCTAAAACTTCTGTGACACACTCAAAATAGTGTCAAGAAGTGTTCCTCCAAGTTTCGTGGCGATTGGACGTCGTTTGGACCCCGAACAGGTGGAAACAAGCCACATATGCAAAAGTTCAAAAATGGGCCTTGGGAGTGACCGGGGCCCACAAACAAAAGGAGTTGACCAAGTTCAGGTGGTCAAACAGAGCTGAAACTTCTGTGACACACTCAAAATCGTGTCAAGAAGTGTTCCTCCAAGTTTCGTGGCGATTGGACGTCGTTTGGACCCCGAACAGGCGGAAAGAAGCCATATATGCAAAAGTTCAAGAATGGGCCTTGGGAGTGACCGGGGCCCACAAACAAAAGGAGTTGACCAAGTTGAGGTGGTCAAACAGAGCTGAAACTTCTGTGACACACTCAAAATCGTGTCAAGAAGTGTTCCTCCAAGTTTCGTGGCGATTGGACATCGTTTGGACCCCGAACAGGCGGAAACAAGCCACATATGCAAAAGTTCAAGAATGGGCCTTGGGAGTGACCGGGGCACAAAAAAAAGGAGTTGACCACGTTCAGGTGGTCAAACAGAGCTGAAACTTCTGTGACACACTCAAAATAGTGTCAAGAAGCATTCCTCCAAGTTTCGTGGCGATTGGACACCGTTTGGGCCCCGAACAGATGGAAACAAGCCACATATGCAAAAGTTCAAGAATGGGCCTTGGGAGTGACTGGGGCCCAAAAACAAAAGGAGTTGACCAAGTTTAGGTGGTCAAACAGGGCTGAAACTTTTATGACACACTCAAAATAGTGTCAAGAAGTATTCATCCAAGTTTCGTGGCAATTGGACGTCGTTTGGACCCCGAACAGCCGGAAACAAGCCACATATGCAAAAGTTCAAGAATGGGCCTTGGGAGTGTCCGGGCCCCACAAACAAAAGGAGTTGACCAAGTTCTGGTAATCAAACAGAGCTGAAACTTCTATGACACACTCAAAATAGTGTCAAGAAGTGTTCGTCCAAGTTTCGTGGCGATTGGACATCGTTTGGACCCGAACAGGTGGAAACAAGCCACATATGCAAAAGTTCAAGAATGGGCCTTGGGAGTGACCAGGGCCCACAAACAAAAGGAGTTGACCATGTTCAGGTAATCAAACAGAGCTGAGATTTCTATGAAACACTTAAAATGGTGTCAAGCAACATCTCTCCAAGTTTCGTGATGATTGGACATCATTCAGGCCTCAAAAAATGGAAAATAGACCGCATATGCAATGTTCCAAAAGTGGGCCTTGTCCGTGACCGGGGCCCAATTAATGAAAATTTTGACCAACTTGCTGAAGTCAAAATGGGCTAGAATTTTTATGACATTCCAAAAATTGTGTCAAGAAGCATCCCTCCAAGTTTTGTGGCAATCGGACTTCGTTTGAACCCAAAACAGATGAAAATGGGCCACATACGTGAAAACCCGAAATTGGGCCTCGTCCGTGACCCAGCTTGCGGTCACGGACCATCAAAAGATGTTTCCCACGATTTTGGGTAGTTTCCCTCCACTCCTCTTTGAAATCCAACTCCCCACAACTGCTATTAACTCCCCAAAACTGCACAAAACTTATTGGGAGTCTAGAAAAGCTTAAAATTTTGAAGGAACAAAAGGGGAACACATACACAAAGAAGAAAAGAGAAGAAATCAAAGAAAGAAGAACTTAAAGCAACAAAAAAGCAAACTCCAGCAGCACTTCCACGACCATTCCCACCTTCTTTTCTCAGTTTTGAAGGTGAGCAAGAAAATTCAAAAGGAGAAAAGGAAGTGGAATGGCCAAAGTCCATACTATGTTCTTACGACGCCAATTTTTGAGAGGATGACATTGTCACCTCTGTTTCTCTCATTCGTAGGGCTTCTTAGCCATTGTAAGAGTTGTGAAAGAAGTCTCTCTAGGCCTCATTTTGTTCCTTGAAAATGATAGGTTCAAAATGACACAACTCCGGCTTCAAATTTGCCCATTTCGGACTTGAAACAAAAACGCAGTCCGTAAGCACGAATGATGAGTTACAGCGGTTTCAATTGATTCCATGGTTAAATGTGATCTTCTTGATGGTTGTCCACCACTCCAAAGTCATGAAAATAGAGTTCCAACACTTGAAAGAAGTTCCAAGAATGAACCAGCGCGAACAGCACAAAAAACGAAGGCAAACAGTGGCTTCACGGCCATTGTCTGTCAGTGACCGTGACCCACGGTCACTGGCAGGTTCCAGTGACCGTGGGTGAGTCACGGTCACTGAAAGGCCCCAGTGACCGTGAGTGAGTCACGGTCACTGGAAGGCCCCAGTGACCGTGGGTGAGTCATTGTCACTGGAATGGGGCAGTGACCGCGGGTCACGGTCACTCCCCATTTTTTCTTCTTTTTCACATTTTCTTCCACCTTATGTATATTTTCTTGCATTTTCGAAATTGAGATCACATCTAAGACTTGAGGGAGGGGTTGTAAACTTTCAAAATGTATGTAAACAACCTGCATCCCCGCGGTCAGGGCACTTGAACCCATGTAAACAAAAGGGAAATTAATGATGAACTGTAATTATTTCCCATTCTTCTTAACGCTTGAAGTGCGTGAATGTCGGACCGTGATTCCGTAATTCATTTCCAAGCTTACTTTTTAAGCGCGATCAGGGCCTTCATGTGATTTTCCAGTACCTCTTAACTTGCCCAATGGACTTCTTGAATAGCATGAATGGTTTTGAGGGCTGTGACTCATTCATGCGTGTTGTCCAGTTGTTAAGCACTTCTCCATGGATGTTGGTTTAAGGGACTCTGATACACCTACTCGAGACATTGTAACACCCAAAAGACGAATAACTGTGTATCGGATAACTTAAAACTACATCATCATGCATGGTTAGAAACACTGGATAACTAGATTAGGGTTGGCTAGTAAACTACCTTGATTCTATCAATTTGATTGCATGGCATATTGGACGACGATCATTGTCATCCACTCTTATGTGCGAATTGAATGATTATGTCGTATGAATTAAATTGCTTGATATGTCCTTGACATTTGATATTCTATTTACATTGGTTATTGACATTGACGTGAGCATGAATGTCTAGCACGAATAAATCGAATGTATACGATCTAGTATTGTTTTATTCCCTAAATGAATTGCATGTTTTACTCAAGTTAAAATATATGATTGACTCGAAATGGTCAGGCACTACTCAGCATCAGCCTTATAATACCCGGTGGGGTTGACTTTGGCCTAGTATGTATGTTGCTGCTGCAGTGTGTTCATGTCTTGGGGCTTCCGGACCCTGGTAAACCTGAAACCAACTCGTACCCTGGCCCGATCGATGGTGTTCTCCATGTATAGATCCCTAGAGGGAGGCTATGGCAAATGTAGTAGCCACATAGTACAGTGTATCTATACATTGATTCTTATAACATGCTTTATTCAAATGTATATTTGCCTAGTATGCTAAATTGAAACTCTATGTAATATCACTTGTTAATTATTCTTTTAGACACAACACGTGTTACCTTATTGTTGCTTATGCTTTGCTGAATCATTGTATTCACTAGTTGTCCTTGGTGTTGCAAGCTCAGATCCCACTGCCAACCCCTCGCCGGTCGGCAAGATTTTAGAAGAGACCGTAAAAGCCCCATCAGGGCTAGATAAGTGGATCTGATCAGATCCCGCTGCCGACTCCTCGCCGGTCGCTGCCGACTCCTCGCCGGTCGGTAAGATTCCAAAGGAGACCGTAAAGGCTCCATCAAGGCTAGATAAGTGGATCTGATCCATTCCCTGAAGTGCATCATGGCATGTGAAGAGACTTCTTTTGGGCATTGTGTGGAATGCATTGTTATGCACTGGAGTTTCGTTTGACCCCCTACATTTTGTATCTTGTCAGTTAGTAACTGTTTTTTTATTTTTCATATCTTTTATTTTTGATGCAATGATACTTACAGCTTCCACGTACACTATATTTTGCACGTGTGAAATTCCCTTGTGCGTGTGTATTTAGACGGGGTCTAAGAGTGTATGTACGGGAGTACGTGTGTCACTGATTAGGTTTAAACTTAATCCCCGATTTCTTGGGCTCGGGTCATGACAACCTGATCATCTGCAACACTCAAACACTCTTCATCATCATCGCCAGAGAGCACAACTACGTCCTGTCTCAAAGTAGCTGTAGTTATCACTATTATTCTTCTTCTCATTGTTGGATCCTTTCTGTTCGTTTAAAGCAAAACAATTTTTCCTGATGTAGCCCATCTTGCCATAGAAAAAGCATTTCACAGACTTTCCTTGGTCTATGATTCACCTTTATATTTGCCATGACCCTTCTTTGGTCCTTTACTCTTACTCCTCCCCTTGTTCTTAATAACAAAGGCCTGTGCATTATCTCTCCATGTAGATTTCCTTTTAGTTTCTTCATTCTGTAAACTACTGTAACCTGATTCATGGACAACACATCATCTAGAGTAGAGTTGCTTACAGAAACAACCAATGTCTCCCATGTATCCGGCAAAGAACTCAAAAGCAACAAAGATTGCATCTTATCATCAAGGACTATCTTCATTGTGGCTAACTGATTTACCACACTTTGGAACTCATTGATGTGATCTTCGATCTGATGACCATCCTTAAATTTTATGTTCACAAGCTTTTTGATAAAAAAAGGTTTTGTTCACTGCTGTCTTTTTATTATACATTACTTCTAACTTTTTCCAAAGGATGTTCGCATTGGTTTCATTAGACACGTAGTGAAATATACTGTTATCAACTAACTATCAAATGTGTCTAATCACTTTTCCATACAACTTGTTCTATTCAACATCTTACATATCTTTTTGTTGGGCATTATCCCCCTTAATTGGATCAAAAAAATCTTTACAATAGAAGATATTCTCCATCTTTGGTTTCGAAATCAACCAATTGGAATGGTTGAGCTTAACCATGGTAGTGTTCACAGTGTTGTTTTCCATCATGATTAAATTAAGCAACAAGTAAAAAAAACAACTAACACTAACTTTAACTCCTGTACCAAGCTATAAATCTCGTTACCACGAGCACGCTGGAAGAAACATGTCTAAAATCCAACCCTGAATGGCTCATATATTGCAGAAACAGTCTTCTACGATCCTAATTGGTCAAATTCCTCATTGAACATTAAACAACCAATCTTCTTTCACAAACACGTAGATATGCTCAAAACGAATCCGTAGGCGCAAACGGATCTCCGATCGGACGTCAAATGATCAAGATATTGCAGAAACAAAATTCTGTCGTCGATCTGGTCAAATCTGCCTTTGATCATACAATCCTGCTGACGTCAGCGCTCTGCTGGCGGGCTAGACTTGCTGCAAATGGGTTCGGGTAGACCCGAACTGACCTGACCTAGGTTTTGCTTGGCTTCTACACCATGGGTCAGGTCAAATTAACCTAATCGGACCTGGAACCGAAATCGACCTGGGGTAATTCCCAGGCTCTTCTTCTACCTCTCTTCGTTCTCTCTGTTCTGCAACAAAATGGCAAATCTCTTCCCTTCTTCAGTTGCGGCGAACAGGGACTGGAGATGTCCAGCATAAAAGACGGTGACCAACGGTGAAAGCAACGACGAATGGCGATCGGCTTAGAGCGACTATCCCAGTGACGACGGGTTGACCAGTGAGTAATTATTATTATTTTTTTCTTGTAGCCGGAGAAGCTCCTCTTCTCCAGGCTTCTTCTTCAAGAAATCTAGTAGCCAGAAACCTCTCGATCTTCTCCAACGAAGATCTCCAGCAATAGAATCTAACTTTATCTTCACTGATTGTGTGGCCCAAACAGAGAACTGATCGTGTAGCCCAAACAGAGAACGGTTAGTCGTTTTGCTTCTCTGTTTCCGAAAAACAGAGCTTGAACCCTTTTGACGAGGATTCAATCCGTCGATCTTCCACACACAACCTCGAAGCCCTAAGAGACCCTAGTTAAGCTCTGATACCACTTGTTGTGAATATGATACCTGTAAGGTCCCGAATCCCGCTAACCTTGATTTACGTTAATTAAGCTCATTCTATATTAATTAAACTCGATTAAGGCTAATTAAATCCAAAAATTATCGGGTTTGGGCCTTGGATAGGGAGTTGAGCGTTGTTCGGCCCCACCTTAGTAGTCAAGGGCCTTTTCGTAAATTGTCCTTGCGCCTCTTGGACACCTCGTCCATTCCCCTCATGTGTAACTTTTCGCATGGATCATCTTTCGTGTTGGGTCCGACTTGATCCGGACTTATCTTGGTCCAATTGAGGTGCAATTGGCCTAAACTGAAAATTCTTAAAATGTATGTCCTTGCATGTAACTCTCAGAGAAATTCATGTTTAAATGGGAGCTCAACGTATCCTGCTCTCTTCTTTTCGTTCAGCTGTTGGAGCTCTCTCACTCCATCTTTCTCCATTTCACCTTAGCTGGGAAGGAAGAACTAGAGCTTGCATGTGATGCTTGTAGCATCCATAGCTCCATCTCCATCATCTCCTTCTTCCTTGGGCACTTCTATCTCTTTAGAAATCACACACTCCTCTAAGCTACAGACTTAAGGTAAGAAGTGAGTCTCTAATTCTTCTCTGTAAGCTTGTTAGGGTCAAAGAGACTCAACCACATGACATGCATGTGAACTTAAACCCCTTTTTCCACTTTGCATGTTAATTTTAAAAAACCGATTCCATTCCAGAGATTTTTCCTGAGCTCACAGCAAGATAAGGGGGTTGAGAGGGTTAGCACTGTTAGAAAAGGCAAGTATTAAGTTATATGTATTGCATGCATGGTTAAGTATGGATTATTGAACTAGCTTCTTGCATTTTCCCCAATTGCAGTCATTTTCATTGTTTTAATTGTTGTAAATGTGATATGGAATGAATTACAAGGTAATCATGTATTAGAAGGGTGTATGGGTATTAAACACCTTTAAAGACACGGCCACTGAGCCATAGGAATGTGTCACTTACCTATGTTCTATGTTGAATTGCATTGGAACAGAGCTACAGAACTGTGCCCAGATTTCTGAAACTTACAGCGAGGCTACGGCTAAGCCATGAGCATCTACGGCTCAAAGTCCAGAGAGCAGTAGAATGGGATTTTGTACTACGGCTTACCTACGGCTACGTCATGAATCTCACTACGGCTAAGCCGTATCCAAGCCGTAGGTCTCTCTACGGTGAGCTTTCCAGAGAGCTCATGGAGCCCAGTTTCTTCTACAGTTTACAGACGGCTGCACCGTGGAATGCACTACGGCTAAGCCGTGACCTCCCCGTAACCTAGCCGTAGGCTTAGCACGGCTAAGCCGTAGGCCAACATACGGGTGAACCGTAAATGGGCTGAAAATCCGGATGAATTCTGACCCTCCTCGGCTAAGCCGTAGCCTTGTATACGGCTAAGCTGTAAGAACCCAATGAATGTAGGATATTAGGAACCTCAATGATCTTGTAGGGCCTTAGTGTTGGTACCTTATACACCTCCACATTGGCCACTGGTAATTACATACTGGAATGAGTGAATGACGTATGAATGATCTCCCAATAGCAAGTCATGGATGTTGGCATAAGAAGGTGTCCCGTATGCCTATAAGGTAATACCAAGACGCGGTAACACAACAACACCGGATTTCCTATGGGTACATCGGGTTGAATGTTCTTGGGAATTAGGGGCCAATTATTATAGTAATATCTCAATCCGAATGCATGCATCTTGCTACATTGTATCACCTTCAACATGAACTGTTTTCTCTAGCAAAACCCTGAGGCCATTCAGACTTGAGCTTCTAATGAGCGCGTGTCTGACAAGCCAGAGCATCTACTGAGTGCGAGTTTGCTATGCCTATAAGGTATGATATGTGACACGATTGAATCTGAGTTGGCACCACTCAGCTTACGCCCTTTTGGGTATATGTTATGTATGTCACCACTGCAGTAGGTTTACGAAGGAGTAGTCGACACTCCTTGGGAAGCTAGCTTGATCCCCTAGCGACCCATATGATACGATATGATATGTATGCTCCCTCTTGGGAGAATAGAGCATCGTGGTTGCCAATCAGTATGTATGACACTTAATTTGTAATTCCTCACTCATGCATCATGTTTAGTGATTGTTCTTGTTAATATATTACGTTGTATTAGTTTCATATGCCTTAGTACTTGCTTAACCATCGTGTTAACAGTGTTACCCTTGGTATTGTAGATCCAGCACCCGGTCCCAACGCGGACATTGACGTTGCCCCGGAGGGTATCCCAACGATACCTTGGGGTGTAGGCGAATGGATGGATGGCGATGTCTATTACTAGCCATCACACGGAGCGCATGTTATGCTTGGGATTTGTTTCACACTCTTAAGAAGTATTTTGGAATGTACTTAAAGACTCTAACACTATTGTATGTATAAATATGTTTACTTATGAAGGTTAATAGACTATGAACTTATGTGCTCTTGATAATTACTGAGTACTTCGCAGGATTTCGCTTATGTTAAGTTATGTATGTACGTGTGTCAGTATACCTCACACGTTCCTGTGGAATCTCCCTTGTAGGAATTCGTGCATAATTCTGCAGGGCACGGATTTCTACGGGATTACGTATTCACGCCCTGGGGGCCCACTCAAATCCCCAAATTCCTGGGATCGGGGCGTGACAATACCACCATTGTGCGCTATGTGCGTAGGCAACCAAGATCAATCAATCAACCACACAGAAGCTAAGAGATTTACGTGATTTGGCAAAGATGCCTATATCCACAGGAAACTAATTTCCACTAATTTCTCCTCCAATCTGTGAATCCACAACTTTGGAATCTTAGCCCCTGTCTAGGGTTACAGATTTAATCATATATATAATTATCACTTCCTTATCCCCCAAGAACTCTATTTTTAGAAAAAGAAAAGTCCTAATCCTATTAAGAAACTACTGTTTAACAAACAGGAAATTTCTAATACAATTAGGGAAACTACCAAAGACACTGAACCCAATTGGTCTGAACCTACTTAGCCAACACACACTACAAATGTCCCAAACTTGAACAGTATATAAGAATGCAGGGATAGCATTGATGCTTATGTTTTGGTGAGTTATCTCAAAGAAACCCCACCTATGGATGTTAACATATGAGTTTTGCTACATCCTTTTCATTTTTTTTTTATTTCTTTGTCTTTTCGTTCTCTTCCCTTTGTTGAAGTCGTCACTGTTTCAGTACATGCATCAGAACGGGTGGGTCTCTGGTGCTTTATGTTGGCCAAGTGGGTCTAGACCAATCGGGATCAGTATCCTGGGTGGTTTTCCTAATAATATTAGGAATTTCCTGTTTGTTAAACAGTAGTTTCTTAATAGGATTAGGACTTTCCTTTGATTAAGAATAGAGTTCTTAGGGGATAAGGAAGTGATGATTATATATATAATGTAATCTGTAACCCTAGATACATACTGAGATTCCAAGGTTGTGGTTTCATAGATTGCAGGAGAACCTAGTGGAAATTGATTTCTTGTAGACGTAAGCATCTTTGTCGAACTACGTAAATCTCTTGTCTTCTTATGTGGTTGATTGTTGATGTTCGTTGCTTACGCACATACGCGCACAACAAGTGGTATCAGAGTCTGGCTAGAGTCTCCTAGGCTTAGAGGTTGTGCGTGGAAGATCGACTGTACGGAGAGCTCTGTTTTTCCGAAAACAGAGAAGAAGAAAGTGCTACGAGCTCTGTTGGCCACTGGAAGAAGAAGACGTGGGTTCTTAGTTTTCGGGTTTGGTTATAGATCCTTCTTTTGCCACCATTAGAGAAGCATTTAGGGCTGCCGGATTTCTGAGGAAGAAGGGTTTAGCCGTCTGCAAGAAAAAAAAAACAAAAAAATTACTGCAACTGCCGATCTTCGTTTCTCTGCTGCCGCCAGCCGTCGACCATCGTCGGTGATCGCCGTTGCTTGATTAGACGCCACTGGTCCCCGGACCAGTCCAACGTAGCAGAAGAAGAAAGGGGCCTGTAACTTTTTCTGTTCTGTTGCAAAACAGAGGCTAACAAAGGTTGAAGACGACTGTAAGGGATTTAAAATCCTAGGTCGGTTCGGGTTTCGGGTCGGGTCGTTTCGACCTAACCCATGGTGCAAGCCCAGTCAAGCAACACAGGTTGCAGGTCGGGTCGACCTGAACCCATTTGTAGTCCATTTAGCCTGTCAGCCGTTGACCACGTCAGTAGAGTGCTGTCACCAGGCTGACGTCAGCCCATGTCATCAGACAAACGGTCAAAGGCCAGAGTTGACCAGATCGATGGCAGAATTTTGTTTCTGTGATATCTTGATCATCCGACGTCTTATCGGAGATCCGTTTGTGCTAACGGACTCGTTTCGAGCAAATCTACGTGTTTATGGAAGAAGATTGGCTCTTTGATGGTCAACAAGGAGATTGACTAAATCGAAGCGCAGAAAATCGTTTTTGTGATATCGGAGCCATCCGCAGTCAGATTTCAGATATGTTTCTTCCAGCGTGCTCGTGTTAACGAGTTCTACAGCTTGGTGCAAGAGTTGAGGTCAGTGTTACTTTTTTGTTTTTTTTCTATTGTATAATTTTAATTAAGATGGAAAATAACATTATCAACACTACCATGGTTAAGCTTAACCATTCCAATTGGTTGATTTAGAAATCGAAGATGGAGGATATTCTCTATTGTAAAGACCTTGATGATCCCGTTGAGGGGGATAGTGCCCAACCAAAAGATGTGCAAGATGCTGAATGGAACAAGTTGCATAGAAAAGTAACTGGTCACATTAGACAGTAGGTTGATAATAGCATATTTCACCATGTGTCTAATAAAATCAATATGAATACCCTTTGCAAAATGCTAGAAGCAATGTATGATAAAAAGACCACATTGAATAAAACTTCTTGATCAGAAAGCTTGTGAACATGAAATTCAAGGATGGTGGTCAGATCGAAGATCACATCAATGAATTCTAAAGTGTGGTAAATCAGTTAGCCACTATGAAGATGGTCCTTGATGATGAGATGCAAGCTTTGTTGCTTTTGAGTTTTTTGCCAGATACATAGGAGACATTCGTTGTTTCCTTGAGCAACTCTACTCCAGATGGTGTGTTATCTATGAGTCAGGTTACCAGTAATCTACAGAATGAAGAAACGAGAAGGAAATCTGCAGGAAAAGATAATGCACAGGCCTTTGTTACTGAGAACAGGGGGAGGAGTAAGAGTAGAGGACCAAAGGGGGGTCGTGGCAAGTCTAGAGGTGAATCGCAGGCCAAGTCTAGCAGTGAATCACAGAGCAAGAAAAAGTCAGTAAAATGTTTTTTCTGTGGCAAGATGGGCTACATCAGGAAAAATTGTTTTGCCATGAAGGAACAGAAAGGATCCAACAATGAGAAAAAGAATGACAGTGATAACACTACAGCTACTTTGGAACAGAAAGTAGTGGTGCTCGCCGGCGATGATGATAAGTGTTTGAGTGTTGCAGATGGTCAGGTTTAGTGGGTTATTGACATAGCAGCATCCTACCATGCTACTCCTTGCAGGGAGATGTTCATGATGTACAAAGTAGGTGATTTTGGTACTGTGAAGATGGGCAACACGAGTCATTCAGAGATTATTGGTATCAGTGATGTCTGCATTAAAACCGATATTGGTTGCACAATGACGCTGAAAGATGTGCGACATGTTCCTGATCTGCGGTTGAATCTGATTTCTGGGACTGCATTGGATCATGCAGGTTATGAGAATTACTTCAGAAATGGCAGATGGAAGCTCACTAGAGGGCCTCTTATTATTGCGAGAGGAAAAGCGGGTAATACGCTTTATAAAACACATGTAAAGCTATGCAAAGGTGTGTTGAATGTAGTTCAAGACAGTTCCTCTCTGAATTTGTGGCATAAGAGGCTTGGTCATATGAGTGAGAAAGGCCTGTAGATGTTGGCAAAGAAGGATTTAATTCCTTGCTCCAAAGGTATATCCCTTGACCCTTGTAATTATTATCTGTATGTCAAACAACACAGGATTGTTTTCTCTTCGACATCAAACTTGAAATCAAATGTGTCGGATTTGGTATATTCAGATGTCTGTGGTTCCATGGAGGTAGAATCATTGGGTGGCAATAAGTTCTTTGTCACGTTCATCGATGATGCATCCAGGAAAGTCTGGGTTTATCCATTGGAATCAAAGGATCAAGTGTTCTAGATTTTTCAACAGTTTCATGTCAAGGTTGAAAGAGAAACAGGTAAACTCTTGAAGTGTCTTCGCACAGATAATGGGGGTGAGTACACATCCAACCAGTTCAGAAGCTATTACTTGAAGCATGGCATTTGATATGAAAAGACAGTTCCTGGTACTCCACAATACAATGGTTTGGTAGAGAGAATGAACCGCACTATTTTTTAGAAGATGAGATGCATGATAAGATTAGCATGATTACCTAAGTCATTCTGGGGTAAAGCTGTTCTGACTGCCAGTTATTTGATTAACAGATTTTTCTTAGTTCCCTTGAATTCTGATCTTTCAGAGAGAAGATGGACATGCAAAAATGTTTCCTATTCACACTTGAAGGTGTTTGGGTGTAAGGCGTTTACACATGTACCAAAGGAATAGCATTCCAATACTCCTCTGCTATGGGGAGTCTTATGTATACTATAATTTGTATACGGCCAGACATTGCTCATGCTGTGAGTTTAGTAAGTAGATTTCTCTCTAACCCTGGAAAAGAGCATTGGGAAGCAGTGAAGTGAATCTTTCAGTATTTGAGAGGTACTTCCAAGGTGTGCTTGTGTTTCAGAGGCTCAAAACCAGTGGTGAAAGGTTATACTGATACTGATTTTGCAGATGATCTTGATCGTCGGTTGTCGACTTCTGGTTATTTGTTTAATTTCATAGGGGGAGCTATCTCCTGGCAACCGAAGTTGTAGAAGTGTACAGCATAGTCTATAACTGAAGCAGAATATATAGCTGCTAATGAAGCAGGGAGAGAGATGCTTTGGTTGAAAAAATTCTTTCAAGAACTAGATTTGAAGCAAGAAGAATATGTAGTTTATTGTGATAGTCAAAGTGCTATGGATTTCTGTGAGAATGCTACATATCATGGTCGCATGAAGCACATTAATATCAAGTACCATTGGATTCGTGAGGTGATTGAGAAAAACTTTATGAAGCTGGAAAAGATTTACTCGGACAAGAATCCCTCAGATATGATGACAAAGGTTGTGTCTAAGGGAAAGCTGGAGTTGTGTTCAAAGTTGGCAGGGTTGAACTCCCTGTAAGGGGTTCAGAGCATCTTCCCCATGGTCTGGAGGGGGAGATTGTTGGCCAAGTGGGTCCAGACCAATTGGGATCCGTATCTTGGGTGGTTTCCCTAATAATATTAGGAATTTTTTGTTTGTTAAATAGTAGTTTCTTAATAAGATTAGGACTTTCTTTTTTCTAAGAATAGAGTTCTTGGGGGATAAGGAAGTGATGATTAAATATATGATGTAATATGTAACCCTTGATACAGGTTGAGATTCCAAGGCTGTGGTTTCACAGATTGGAGGAGAACTTTGTAGAAAGTAGTTTTCTGTGGACGTAAGCATCTTTGCCGAACCACGTAAATCTCTTATCTTCTTGTGTGGTTTATTGTTGATCTTGGTTGCTTACGCACTCACGCGCACAACACTTTATAGGTTATGTTTCCTTATCATGATAGGTCTCCCCATTTGGTTTGGTTCAGGATTTTATTTTATAATGTGTTTTCTAATTTAGGTATATTTCTTGCTTAGAAAGTTAGCTTAGAGCTTTCCTATTTATATTGGAAGATGTAATGGTTTTATACAGAATGTAATAAACTGGTTTTCATTTGTTATTGTGTTCTTAATTTTTTCTCTCTCACTTCCCTCTCAACAAGTGGTATTAAAGTTCCAATAAGTGGTATTAGAGAGCTCGGTTTCAAATTCAAGTAAGAAAATATGGTTCTCCATCAAGGGGGCCTAGTAGTAAGCTCTGCAGTATAAGTTGAGTTGGGCCCTAGTGCTGACAGTGGACTAACCGCCACTAACGCAAAAACAATCTTAAAACCATTGATGCTACCGTTCCTGTAACTTAGATTTTGGAATAAAGTGGTAGCTCAGTGGGCCGTTGACATTGTATCAAAGCTCCAACACCCTTCACTCTATTTCCTTTTCCCTCTTCATGACTGCTGATGCACGTTATCCATGGACCGAACTGTGATGGTTTTGGATTTCTATTGTCCATTATTTGGTCAAAAGCTAGATTGGATCATGATTAATCTTGTCTTTGGGCATCAAAGCTTAAAAAATCATCTTTCAGAATCCTTAATGACCGATTTAATTTCAAGTTATAGCTTTTGATCATTTTTATCTTAATTCATTTTGATGATTTTCCATGGACAACAACCTATTCATGTCATTGTTTCTCTTAAAATATTTACATAATGTGTGTTTCTTATTGATCTATCACCAGAAACTCACATTTGGCAAAACCGTTGAGTTTTGGTATTTTCTCAGTTTATTTTTAGCCATGGGTTTCATAAGGTTCGTTTCAAACAATTGGATGGCCTTTCCCAGGGAAATAGGTCTCTTTTCAAACTATTGGGTATTCATGATTTTCCAGGAAACAGATTCCATTTTATTGCTATGTTCCAAAGAGATGGCGGAGTTAGTGGTGGTTTTCTCAATAAATCACAATGAGCAAGCAATTCAAACAATTAGTTGAGGATTGGCCACACAATCAATTCAAACAATTCGTTGAGGATTGGCCACACACTTGAGCCTGATAATGGCCCATATGCCTGTTAGGGATTAGGATAAAGATTAAGTCGTTAAAGATTTTAAGTAGTTTGAATTTTAAATGATGGTTATTTAGGATTGCTTTTCCATTGTATAAATTGAGATCATCTTTTAATTGATTGTTTACAGTGAAATGATTAAAATGCAAGGATTATTTATTTTCCACATGGTTTCAGAGAGGGGTCAGGGGATGTTGATCATGTGATCAATCGGGGATCCTGGTCCTATCCTTTATGGTTCCGCAATAATCACCTTCAATCTTTTTATTTTAATTAAAAAAATAGCATCCTCTCTTCTCCATCTATATACTCAAGCCTCAAGCATTACAATCTCAATCAATTTCTATGAACAAACGCTACTGGAAGAACGCCATAGATCTAATTTAATGGACCACCGGACCTATAGACTCCACAAGAGGGGGTAGCGGCAGTGATGGATCCACGGATGGACAGTGATCCCTAAAAAAACTAGATCGAATCTCCAAGAAGACATGATCTAAGACATGATTAATGTCTGTGATTGATTTATTTTTATCTTTTAAGATCAAAAGGCTTTATTTGTTATGTCAACATTGACGGATCCTTTAGAAGGACCATGTCACTGAGGGGTGATGTTAGGGATTAAGATAAAAATTAGATTGCTAGAGATTTTAAGTAGTTTGAATTTTAACTGATGGTTATTTAGGATTGCTTTTCCATTGTGTAAATTGAGATCATCTCTCAATTGATTGTTTACGGTAAAATGATTGAAATGCAATGATTATTGATATTTCACAATGCGAATATAAATGAGCATTTCTCCCTTGGTCATTTTACGCCATTACAGCAAAAAGCCCCTTGTGCATTTGATCCTTGGAAGTGGAACTAAAATCCCTAGTTAACTTTTAGTCAACTTTATCATTATCGTGTCTTACAACTAACATTTTATAATACTCAATTCAACTTAGTTGTTGTGATTTAGGCATCACTCATTGTGCACATCCATGAATCACAAGATCAACAAGAACAAGTCACACACAAGAAGAGACATGAAGATTTACGTGGTTCAACCAAACAGGGCTACGTCCACAGGCACAGAGACGATCATCTTCACTATCACAAGTAAAGCACACCGAGACACACGTTCTCTCACATCGTCTCACCTACGTGGTGTGGGAACACCACGGCAAGAGAGCTCTCACCTCTCTTCAGCGTGCAAGATCTAGGGTTACAGACTAAACACATATGTAGTCTCCGCTTTTTTGGCCACCAAGAAGGCCCCGGTACAATTACCAAAATACCCTTGACCTTAAACCAGTTCCTGGCTAACCCAGTGGACTCATCCGGCTAAACCGGAATACAAGACATATACCCAACAATCTCCACCTTGGCTTAAATTCCGCACAACTCGAGCTACTAGGGGATAAAACCGGCAATGTCTTCACGTACCTTGCTGAATGGTACGTCACGGCATTAACGATGCAGTCTTCTTCAACATTCCACATGTTGAACCAGCACATGAACTTTGAGCAAAATTCATCTTCTCGTCAAACTCCACCTCGAACTTAAAAGCTTGAAACCATTGACGAAATCTGAGTGATATCAATATCTGAATCACTCACCATCATGCCCCATTTTCAACATCACTGTGAAGATCCAATTACTACAAGCATGCAAGCAAAACAGATCGGGAATACAAGTCCAGATGACTGCACAACTGCAGAACAACCTCTGCCTCCGAGCGATCAAAAACTCCATTTGACCGGGCCTCCGATCAATCAATCAAACAAATATTTGACAACTGCTAACGCATTAGCTCCTCCTTCCTGTTTTTCCGGCTTTGCTCTGGCAAGATAAATAACATCACATGTGATCCAAAAAAGCATGTGAACTCTAAACGAATAACTTTGTTTGAATCAGCAAACCCTTTGCAACTAGGCCGGCGACTCCTATTATTGGGTTTGCAACAACAACCAGGTCGAGTAGACCCGATTCAAGCCTGAATCCACATCTGTTTAGATCTCCTCCAGATTTCCGCATTAAGTTGTAGATCTTGTTAACACGAGCACGCTGGAAGAAACGGATCTGAAATCCGAGTCTGGATGGCTCTGATATCGCAGAAACAAGTTTCTACGCTTTTAATTGGTCAAACTCTTCGTTAACAGTCAAACTGCCAATCACCCTCTTCCATTGCGTAGATCTGCTCAAAACGAGTCTGTAGGAGCAAATGGATCTCCGATCGGACATCTGACGATCAAGATATCGCAGAAACAATTTTAGCCGTTGAAACTGGTCAAACCTTGACTTTGACCATACCTTCGCTGACGTCGGCTGACGTCGGACTGCAATGCTGACGCTGACTGGGCTTCTGCAATCGGTCCAGGACCACCCGACCCGAACACGCACTGAACCTGCTTCAGTGCACTGGGCTGGACTCTGCGAACATGGGTCAGGTCGGACCCAACCCGAACTGGCTGATCTGCTGGGCTGAACTGTTTGGTTGGGCTTCTTGTATACGGATCGGGTCGACCCGACCCAACTTGACTTGCAATCGTGCTGCTGGACTGGGCTGCACCACGGGTTGGATCTGACCTAAGCCGAAAACCGAACCTGAACCTGAAACCTCTCGAACCTGGGCTGATTCTCCACAGGTCAGGTCAAACTGACCCAACCCGAAACCCGAACCCATTTCTTGGGCTTATACGCCACGGGTTGGGTCGAAACGACCAGACCCAACCCGACCTGGAAACAGAGGTTGTCTTCAACCTCACGACTTTAACCTCTGTTCTGAAACGTCTTCTGCAACAGAGTTGCAGGCGGCAGCGCTGTACTTCGACTTTGGCGTAGTGGTCCGGCAACCGGCGATGAGGCGTGGCAACAGCACAGCGACGGAGAACAGCAGCCGGCTGCGGCGATAGCAAACGGCCGGCGACCGGCGAGTGCAAAAGTTTTTTTTTTTTTTCTTTCCGGTCGTCCTCCTCAAATCCGGCAGCCAATCTTCTCAAATCCGACACAGATCCGGCGACCGACGAAGATGTCCAACCAGTAGTAGAACACTCCCTGTTCTTCTTCTCTTCTCTGGTGGACTGCAAAATCGTTCTCTCTGTTATAGAGAGATCGATTTTCTCATGTGGGCCAAAATAGAGATCAACATACTCCGGTTTTCTCCTTCTCAGATCTGGAAAACTAGGAAATTAAATTAGCCGCGATTGACTTCGAGATCTGAAAACATGGGAATCCTTCTTCCTCCGATCCCAGAAAAACCGGAGAACCCAATCTCGTCTTCTTCTTCGATGGTGGCCCAACGAGAGATCACGAACTTGATCTCTCTTCTTCTCTATTTCGAAAACAGAGATCCGAACCCTTCGACAAGGATTCAATCAGTTGATCCTTCATGCGCATAACCTCCAAGCCACCGAGCTATCGCCACCGAGCGATCTCCACCTCGCTCAGAAAACCAAGGAACACCAACCTTGGCTCTAATACCAATTGTTGTGATTTAGACATCACCCGTTGTGCACATCCATGAATCACAAGATCAACAAAAACAAGCCACACACAAGAAGAGACACGGAGATTTACGTGGTTCACCCAAACAGGGCTACGTCCACGGGCACAGAGACGATCATCTTCACTATCACAAGTAAAGTACACAGAGACACACGTTCTCTCACATCGTCTCACCTACGTAGTGTGGGAACACCACAGGCAAGAGAGCTCTCATCTCTCTTCAGCGCGCAAGATCTAGGGTTACAGACTAAACACATATATAGTCTCTGCTTTCTTGGCCACCAAGAAAGCCTCGGTACAATTACCAAAATACCCTTGACCTTAAACCAGTGCCTGGTTAACCCAGTGGACTCATCCGGTTAAGCCGGAATACAAGACATATACCCAACATTAGTTAGATTCATTCGAACTCGTAAAAAAACTAGAGACATCTTCTCATTTCTAGAGATATATGTTCTGCATTATAACATAGTAGTTTGCATATAGCAGCTTGCATATGAGCCTAGTCAGAGGAAAGGTAGCTATAAACTGACAACCCCATTCTCCTTTGAACATGAGGATAGATCTTTACAACTTTTCAAGAAACACAAATCTGTAAAGTCAAAAATGAAAAAATAGTCATTAGCCATGTTTCATATCTCAACACATTTGCAGTGGGCACTCTTTGTGAAGAAAATTATGTAGCCCGGCGGTGTGCCGCAGATGAGCTCTCATCAGTCTTGATTTGGCAGAGTCATATAGGGATCAAACTCTTGGTTGTAGAGTTTGGATCAAGATTAGACTCCCGATTTGGCAAAATCCTCTCACCCGTAAGAAAATGTGAGATTCCGAGAGGGGTAGAGTTGATAGTAATGGTAACGCCTATGGATTGCTATTTTAAAGGAGATGGGGACTCTTAGCGGATCATGTCATAGATCTGAAAGCATTCGCAGCGAGTTTGTAAGGTCTATCTCAGACCATAACGCACAAAGATTCTCGAGCTGGGATTATTTTGGTTCCAACACTCATCTGAAATCAACACTTTCCTTCACTCTTCTAGTTTACAAATAGACTACAAAAAAATTGCGGTAAAAGATTGAATACATGATTGGGATTGATCATTAAATCAACGACTACATAAGCAGACACAGAATAGAAGAAATCATGTAATAATTTTAACTTCATTCCCATTTTGAGTTTATTACAGTGGATTTTGCTCTAATGACCTCACAAGCCCATGTTGCTTATATTTGTTTCTTTGTTTTTTTTTTTACAAATTTGCAAGCTGATGTTCGGTCTTAGACATCTGAAGTCAAAAGAAATGTAAAATAACAGGGTAAAACATGAGGAACAACACAGTTAAAAAGTAATAGAGCACGGACACTAGAAGACCCTTGTTGTTTTAGTCCCCGGGGCAAAGCCCAGGAAAATACCTTGCCACTCACAAGAGCTTAGATACTGTTTCTTCCTTTTGCTTCTTCTACAGATCACAATGCTTGGAGAATTGGGGCAGTTTGACTACAAATTGCTTGATCTCAGCCTTTGGATTATTGGATATTGGATTTCTGTCCCTTGAACAGAGCTCCATGCTTCTATTTATAGTTTCGCCATGGAGATGAGGGTGTTGCCTTGGCGATAAAGTGGTTATTTCGCAAGGAAGGAGAGATTAAAGGGGAAAAGGGTTTTTCCCTCGTTCTGTATGTCATCTCTGTTGGCTAAGTGAGTCCAGACCAAGTGGGTTCAGTATCTAGGGTGATTTCTCTAATTATATTAGGAATTTCTTGTTTGATTAAATAGCAGTTTCTATTAGGTTAGGACTTTTCTTTTTTCTGAGATAGAGTTCTTGGGAGAAAAGGATGTAATGATTATATATATGATGTAATCTGTAATCCTGGAGAGAGTTTGGAAGAGGCTGAGGTTCCAAGGCTGTGGTTTCACAGATTGGAGGAAAACATAGTGGAAATTAGTTTTCCGTGGACATCGGCATCTTTATCGAACCACATAAATCTCTTGTCTTCTTGTGTGT
The DNA here is from genome assembly GCA_037013555.1 of Sextonia rubra. Classification (NCBI taxonomy): domain Eukaryota; kingdom Viridiplantae; phylum Streptophyta; class Magnoliopsida; order Laurales; family Lauraceae; genus Sextonia; species Sextonia rubra. The sequence continues at coordinate 4,680,277 of JASUAD010000027.1, forward strand.
TGATTGTTGATCTTGGTTGCTTACACACACGCGTGCACAACAAGTGGTATCAGAACGTAGAGCGTAGAAGTTGTGCGTGTAAGATTGATAGTACGGAGATCTCTGTGTTCGGAAATAGAGAAAAAGAAGAGATAGTTAGACTGATCTCTGTTGGGCCACACACAATCAGAGAAGAAGAAAGTTGGGTTCTGCTGCTACTGAATATCTTCGTCAGTGAAGACCTGCCGGATTTGAGATTTTGGCTGCCGGATTTGAGGAGGAAAGACCGAAAGAAAAAAAAAAAAAAAGGCCACTGCTGGTCGCCGTTTTGTGTCGCAGCCATTGCGATTGTCGTCGCCGGTCTCCGCCATTAACAGATCTCCGTCGCCGTCGCCGGTCCCATGCCGTTGTCGTTGGACTAGCCAAGTCAGCGCCGTAGTAGACCGCGGCGTCATTTTTCTGTCTGCAACTGGGTTGCAGAACAAAGTGTTCGTTGAAGACGACCCAGGTTCTGGGTTTTGGGTTCGGGACGGGTCAGTTTGCCTGACCCGCCGTGGAGAAAGCCCAGGCAGCGATCCCAAGTCAGTCCGGGTTTCGGGTTGGGTCAGACCTAACCCGTATAGGCAAGCCTAAACAAACAGTTGCAGGTCTGGTCGGTGGTTGCAAATAGTCGACCTGAACCCTGTTGCAATCAGTCCAGCCCGTCAAACACTAACGACGTCAGCAGAGTGACGTCAGCCTACGTCATCGGACAGAAAGTCAACGGCCAAAGTTTGACCAGATTGACGGCATAATTTTATTTCTGCGATATCTTGATCATCTGACGTCCGATCGGAGATTCGTTTGCGCCTACGGACTCGTTTCGAGCAGATCTACGTGTTTGTGGAAGAAGATTGGTTGTTTGATGGTCAACAAGGAGTTTGACCAAATCGAAAACGCAGAAAACCGTTTTTGCGATATCGGAGCCATCCGGATTTCAGATCCATTTCTTCTAGCATGCTTGTATTGACGAGATCTACAGTTTGGTGCAGGAGTTGAGGTCAGTGTTAGTTATTTGTTTTTCCTGTTGTTTAATTTAATTAAGATAGAGAACAACACTATCAACACTACCATGGTTAAGTTCAACCATTCCAATTGGTTAATCTGGAAACCAAAGATGGAGGATATTCTTTATTGTAAAGACTTTCATGATCCCGTTGAGGGGGATAGTGCCCGACCAAAAGATATGCAAGATGCTGAATGGAACAAGTTGCATAGAAAAGCAATTGGTCACATTAGACAGTAGGTTGATAATAGCATATTTCACCACGTGTCTAATAAAACCAATACGAATACCCTTTGCAAAAAGTTAGAAGCAATGTATGATAAAAAGACTACACTGAATAAAACTTCTTGATCAGGAAGCTTGTGAACATGAAATTCAAGGATGGTGGTCAGATCGAAGATCACATCAATGAATTCTAAAGTGTGGTAAATCAGTTAGCCACTATGAAGATGGTCCTTGATGATGAGATGCAAGCTTTGTTGCTTTTGAGTTTTTTGCCAGATACATGGGAGATATTCGTTGTTTCCTTGAGCAACTCTACTCCAGATGATGTGTCATCTATGATTCAGGTTACCAATAGTCTACAAAATGAAGAAACGAGAAGGAAATCTGCAGGAAAAGATAATGCACAGGCCTTTGTTACTGAGAACAGGAGGAGGAGTAAAAGTAGAGGACCAAAGGGGGGTACCAAAGGGGGGTCGTGGCAAGTCTAGAGGTGAATCGCAGGCCAAGTCTAGCAGTGAATCACAGAGCAAGAAAAAGTCAGTAAAATGTTTTTTCTGTGGCAAGATAGGTTACATCAGGAAAAATCGTTTTGCCATGAAGGAACAGAAATGATCCAACAATGAGAAAAAGAATGACAGTAATAACACTGCAGCTACTTTGGAACAGGAAGTAGAGGTGCTCCCCGGCGATGATGATAAGTGTTTGAGTGTTGCAGATGGTCAGGTTGAGTGGGTTGTTGGCACAGCAGCATCCTACCACGCTACTCCTTGCAGGGAGAAGTTTACGACATACAAAGCAGGTGACTTTGGTACTGTGAAGATGGGCAACACAAGTCATTCAGAGATTGTTGGTATCGGTGATGTCTGCATTAAAACCGATATTGGTTGTACAATGACGCTGAAAGATGTGCGACATGTTCCTGATCTACGATTGAATCTGATTTCCGGGACTGTATTGGATCGTGCAGGTTATGAGAATTACTTCGGAAATGGCAGATGGAAGCTCACTAAAGGGTTTTTTGTTATTGCGAGAGGGAAAGCAGGTAATACTCTTTATAAAACACAAGTAAAGCTATGCAAAGGTGTGTTGAATGCAGTTCAAGACAGTTCCTCTCTGAATCTGTGGCATAAGAGGCTTCGTCATATGAGTGAGAAAGGCTTGCAGATATTGGAAAAGAAGGATTTAATTACTTGCTTCAAAGGTATATCCCTTGACCCTTGTAATTATTATCTGTATGGCAAACAACACAGGATTACTTTCTCTTCGACATCAAGATTGAAATCAAATGTATCGGATTTGGTATATTTAGATGTTTATGGTTCCATGGAGGTAGAATCATTGGGTGGCAATAAGTTCTTTGTCACGTTCATCGATGATGCATCCAGGAAAGTCTGGGTTTATCCGTTGAAATCAAAGGATCAAGTGTTCCAGAGTTTTCAACAGTTTCATGTCAAGGTTGAAAGAGAAATAGGTAAACTCTCGAAGTGTCTTCGCATAGATAATGAGGGTAAGTGCATATCCAACCAGTTCAGAAGCTATTGCTTGAAGCATGGCATTCGACATGAAAAGACAATTCCTGGTACTCCACGACACAATGGTGTGGTAGAGAGAATGAACCGCACTATTCTTGAGAAGATGAGATGCATGATAAGATTAGCATGGTTGCCTAAGTCGTTCTTGGGTGAAGCCGTTTTGACTGCCATTTATCTAATTAACAGATCTTTCTCAGTTTCTTTGAATTATGATCTTTCAGAGAGAAGATGGACAGGTAAAAATGTTTCCTATTCACACTTGAAGGTGTTTGGGTGTAAGGCATTTGTACATATATCAAAGGAGCAGCGTTTCAAGTTGGACAATAAGGCAGTGAGTTGCATCTTTCTTGGCTATGGTGGAGATGAGTTTGGTTACATGTTATAAGATCCAGAGAAGATGAAAATTATTAGAAGTAGGGATGTGGTTTTTCATGAAGACCAGTTCTTTGGAGATGCTGAGAAGATTGATAAGTCTTTTGAGACAGTTGATGGAGTGGACTCCTTCTCCGGTGCAAACTACAGGTGGAGAAGGTGGATAGAACGATCCGGATCGTGATGAGGCACAGGGGTTGCCAGATGATCAGGGTGTTGAGCAAGGGGAGCTGCAGTCTCCTCGATTGGAAACCACAGAACCTCAAGTTAGGAGGTTTACACGAGAGTGTCAACCATCAACTAGGCATCCTGCATCCGAATATGTTTTGTTTACTGATGAGGGGGAGCTAGAGAAATTCCGATAAGCAATGACTCATGCTGATAAAGATGAGTGGATAAAGGCTATGCAGGATGATATGAGTTCTTTAAAGAAGAAAAAGACATATGAGCTGGTGCAACTTCCTAAAGATAGGAATGTTTTAAAAAATAAATGGGTGTTCAAGCTGAAAAAGGATGAGAATAGGAAACTGGTGAAGCACAAAGCACGATTAATGGTAAAAAGCTTCGCACAGACGAAGGGTATCGACTTCAGTGATGTTTTCTCTCTTGTTGTGAAAATGGCTACTGTCATAGTCGTCTTGGGTCTAGCCGCCAGCACGGACCTTGAGCTTGAACAGATGGACATGAAGACTGCATTTCTTCACGCTGACTTGAAAGAAGAAATCTACATGACTCAGCCAGAGGGGTTTGAGGTAGAAGGAAAAGAACAGACGGTTTGCAAGTAGAAGAAGAGTCTATACGAGCTGAAGCAAGTACCGAGACAATGGTACAAGAAGTTTGATTCATTCATGTTGAGTCATGGGTACCGGAGGACAGTTATAGATCATTGTGTCTATGTTCGTCAATTTATCGATGGTAGGTTCATCATCCTTCTTTTATATGTAAATGATATGTTGATAGTTGGACATGATAGCAAGTTGATTGGCAAGTTAAAAGTGGAGATGTCAAAGTTGCTTGACATGAAAGACTTGGGTCCCGCACGAATGATATTAGGCATGCAAATACGTCGTGATAAGAGGTCCAAGCAGCTGTGGTTATCACAGGAGAAATATGTTGAATGAGTACTCGAGCGGTTCAACATGAAGAATGCTAAGCCAGTTAGCATACCTCTAGCCAGTCACTTCAAACTAAGCAAGCGCTTGTGTCCTACTACAGATGATGAAAAGGAACGGATGGCATGTGTTCCTTACTCCTCTGCTATGGGGAGTCTCATCTATGCCATGGTTTGTACACGGCCAGACATTGCTTATGTTGTGAGTTTAGTAAGTAGATTTCTCTCTAACCCTGGAAAAGAGCATTGGGAAGCAATGAAGTGAATCTTTAGGTATTTTAAAGGTACTTCCAAGGTGTGCTTGTGTTTCGAAGGCTCAAAATCAGTGGTGAAAGGTTATACTGATACTGATTTTGCAGGCGATCTTGATCGTCGGTTGTCAACTATTGGTTATTTATTTACTTTTGTAGAGGGAGCTATTTCCTGACAATCGAAGTTGCAGAAGTGTACAGCACAGTTTACAACTAAAACGGAATATATAGCTGCTAATGAAGCAGGGAGGGAGATGCTTTGGTTGAAGAGATTCCTTCAAGAACTAGGTTTGAAGCAAGAAGAATATGTAGTTTACTGTGATAGTCAGAGTGCTATCGATTTCAGTGAAAATGCTACATATCATGGTCGCATGAAGCACGTTGATATCAAGTACCATTGGATTCGTGAGGTGATTGAGAAGAACTTCATGAAGCGAAAAAAGGTTCACTCGGACAAGAATCCCTCGGACATGATGACAAATGTTGTGTCTAAGGGAAAGTTAGAGTTGTGTTCAGAGTTGGCAGGGCTGAACTCCCTGTAAGGGGTTCAGGGCATCTTCCCCATGGTCTGGAGGGGGAGATTGTTGGTCAAATGGGTCCAGACCAAGTGAGTTCAGTATTTGGGGTGGTTTCCCTAATTATATTAGGAATTTCTTATTTGATTAAACAGCAGTTTCTAATAGGTTAGGACTTTCCTTTTTTTCTGAGATAGAGTTCTTGGGGGATAAAGATGTAATGATTATATATATGATGTAATTTGTAACCCTGGAGAGAGTCTGGAAGAGGCTAAGGTTCCAAGGTTGTGGTTTCACAGATTGGAGGAGAACCTAGTGGAAATTAGTTTTCCGTGGACGTAAGCATCTTTGTTGAACCACGTAAATCTCTTGTTTTCTTCTGTGTTGATTGTTGATCTTGGTTGTTTACGCACACACGCGCACAACAATCTCTGAAGGATTCCATGTGTTACGGATTTTTCCCATGTCTTGGAATAGGTTTATATCAAGCAGCTGTGGCCATAACTGCCACTAAGTGGTTATTCCACATGAGCGTTTATGCAGTTGAAGTTTGCAGACTCCACCTAAGAGTATTTCTGCTAAAGACATCTTGCGGTGGCTGACGTTAGCACCCGAGAGGCATTGTCCAAGTTTGCCAGGTTGTTGCAAGGTTGGCATCAGCACCCGAGACACAACTTAGCCGGAAAGGAGCGATGGTGCAAGCTTCTTAAAAGGAAGAATGTCCCGGTATCTTCTGGAAAACATCCTCCTTCTCCCTTGTTTGAAGTTGTGGGGAAAGCCCTTGTTTCAGCCATCGATTCCCTTCTCCTCAGAGAGTCAACTTGGGTGGTTTGTGGGAGGTGAGGGTGTTTCCCCCCCGCCCCCCAACACCCACCACCAACCCCAACCTCTCAAAAAAAAAAAAAAAAAAAAAAAAGTCCCTACGAAGGGGAATGAAGATTTGCATGCCAACGCACAAAACCATTGTTGGATTCTTGGAAAGTAAAGCAATTTGCTTGGCTTATACCACTTTTGGCGAATTTCCAAAATTCATCGTGGGAGCTGATGAGGGAGGAGAAGAGCTTGCAGGGGACTAAGCCATCAAAATTATCCTAATTCGTTGTGGGACACATACAGGACTTGTGGCTTTGATTGCTTGCCATCATGATTTTAAAGAATGTTTTATTAAACATATTAAAATGGTTATTATTATTATTATTATTATTATTATTATTATTATTATTATTATAAAGACAAACCATTTGTTGAATCAACTCCGAGTCCGAAACATTTTCACTTTAAATAACATATCTATTATAAACAAAAATGTAAATGGTCGTCTAAATAATGTTATTTAGTTTTTATATGCTAAAAGCTAACTACTTTTTATAAAATATGAAAGCCATATTTTATAAACTAGTAAAGAACCTTGCAGTTAAAACTAGGAACTGAAGTCATGCTAACCAAGCTACATTTTATATTAAAAGTTGCGTTGGAAATGCAACTTCTTAGAAATCACTTTTAATGAAGCACTTTAAAATTTTAAAAAGTCTTACCAAACACACCTATAGTGAGGCCCAGACAAAATCTCCCTTAGAGTTCAGATAAATTAAACATGGCCTTTTATTGTATAAATAACCCATTTTCCGGTTAAAAAAACTTTTAAAAAAGCCTTAAAAAAACTTAACTCTAAAAAAATCTTTAAAAAATTTTTAAAAATTAAAGGAGAAGAATATTTAGAAAAGAGAGATTAAGGCCAACAATAGATATAATCAAATGAATGAGTTAAAGAGAGATTACCTCAATCACAATTGATTAGATCGAATAAAGATGTAGGTCCAAAACCACAATCCAACTGAAACTAACATTATTCCAATAGGTTTGTGATGGCTTGAAGAAGTCGTTTATAGTAAATTCATATAATGGAAGTAGCATTTTTTTTTTGTGTGTGGTCCCTCATGATCTTTTCTCTACTTTATATAGTGGCACCCAACTCCCATTTCATAGTTCTTGGGTATGATATCCATACACAACATGGATACGGTAGGGATATGTCGTGAAAATTGTGGAACATGAATTTTATGTATAAAAAGTGAAGTATCATATATGAGATGAAATGATGTATTATTCATTTTGAAGTATCCATACATCATAGTTTCTATCCCTAAATATTGAAAGCGTCAACCCACTGAATTGGTCAATGGTACATTTAAAGAAAGAAGTTCTTGTAAAGAAGACCTTTTTTCTACTGCAGCTTACTTGGCAGTTGATAGAGTATGGTTGCAAGCATTTTTAATTTATAATTTTTCTCAAATTTTAATTTAACTAATATATAGTATTAAAATCAATTTATAGAATTAGTTATATTTTTTAAAGATTTTAAACCCTTGTCCCATTTCTGGAAAGTTATGAGTAATTTTTTTTTCTGTGTGATACGTACATGTAACATCCAAGTGAGGGTAGTTGATGGGTTTTTCATTGACGGATTGTTATGTTGATGGGCCTAAATCACATTCGCCTCTCCTTATATTGCTTTTTGATAAAGCAACAACTCGAATGTGGGGACCGACGTGTGAACAGGCAAGACAACAGGTGAACTTTGGCATTGGCTGTCATTACCGAACAATACGATTCGTAGTGGATGTATATCGATTTAGAGTTCGGCTGTTGATGCAGGTCCCCTAAGTCAGTGGTGAGCCAAGAGTTTTCATTCGCATGGTGCAAACCTAACAGACATTTGTGCTTTCGATATGAATGCAAGATTTTCATATAAATTTTGAGGGTGGATGTAGAATTTTTTTGTAAATCTTTGAAGCAAAATCAAAATTTTCACTATGATTTTAGAAGCGAACTGAGGTTAACGTGTACGTCTACCCCATGTGGATATATGTAGGTCCACCCGTTCATAAGTACCAATTACAGTGAGTCCCATTATTCAACTTACTTGATTTTGATATTATAAATTGGGCCTTGTTTGAAACAAAAACAATGGGCTTTTCAAAAGTCCATCTGTAGAAGTTGTGGGTGTGACATAGTTGTTAATTCCATTTTAACCGTTTTTGGTCGGGCCTATAAGATGGATTAATTCGATATTTCAGAATTTTGGCAAAACTCTTCAGAGTAGATTTTCAAAATAGTTAAAATTAAAATATATACATTTACGTAAAAAATCATAAATAAAAATAAATATAAATTATGCATGTTTATTGATATGGATGTTAGAAAAAAATTTAAAAAATAGTAAAAATTGTTCTACAAACTGAAATGGCCCAGAATAGGTGGGAATCGAAAACCAAAATTGGCCAGAATGGATAGAAATCCAATTCGAAATCTTTTTAAACTCCTATTCCGTTTCGGCCAAAGAATCGGAATGAAACATTTTGGCCGAAGGAAAATGGAAATGACTACTATGACTTGCGATCGACACATGAGCATGATTTTGATGTGCGATAGTGGGATCGAACCCTTGCAAGTGAGGTGTGAGGCAAATTCTTAGTCTAATTGAACTTTTAATATAAGTTTTAGATAAACTTGCCAAACTTAACAATATTTTGAGCGTAATAGCCTTAGGCACATAGCTAGCATGGATAAACCTAGTTTCACATGCTTAGGGATATTAAGATCAGGCCCAAATCAGTAAAGAAAACATCAATCCCTTATTCATTAAATGTAGGGAAAACATAATGCTTACAGTCTATCTTAAATAACTTATTTTTTCCCCAAAGATTTTGCCCTCTCATTGTTGGATTAGATTTAAGAGTTTCATTTTGCCTATTAGCTTTCGGATTTGACATTGTTCTTGCTTTTGTTGATTTTCCTTGCAAGTATAATAGCGACACAGAACCATTGAAAGCTTATGTGCTCCTCTCATATTTCTCTTATCTTTATGATGTTTAGTATCGTTTTTTTTTTTTATAATACTTATCATGACTCAAATTACCTATAAACATGGTTTCTAATAAGTTTGTTTTTCTTTATAATGACAAAAACATCTACAAAAATGATTTCTTCCAAGCCTTTGACTCGTGGATCAGGTTGAGTAGTCAAGATCAGGTCTAGTTACGTGGGTCTACATGGTGTGTGATAGATCATTTTAGAACTTTGGGTCATTTCATGCATGGCATCTCAGTGTGGGACTCATCGGTGATGGGTGACCCAAACTCATGATGGATCTTGGGCTCAAAACCATCTAAGCCTAATGGATTAAGCCCAAAAGCCTTTTCATAGAATTATACAAAACTCATTAAAAAACAAGAGGCCCTTTCTTTTAATTTAGACAACCTTTTTCTACAACTTAATCTAACATAATCTCTTTCGATCTTTTCCTCTTTCATATTACAGTAAACCCTTTTCTTCCCATTTCTTTTCTTCTTTAACGACAACCGAATTTACCTAGGAGATCTGAAACTATCAAACCATCTGTGGACACTCTCCATCTCTCTCTCTCCCCCTCTCCCTTTATCATGTTTGCTAGCATCTGCATCTTTGGTAAGCAATCATTTCTAAACCCTCATGTCGTTCTCCTTCTTCATTAGGACATGCATCAATGCACTAAGAGGGTATTCTATCTGTTTTGGGTTGTAGGATAATCTTGGCTTAAAGAATCAGGTGTGGAAATGGTATTTACGTTTTTGGATTGAACTGTAGGCATCTACAATCTAAGGTTTTGTGTTGAAGCCCTAAGGCAAGTGGATAGTTATAACTAATGTTCATATATATATATATAGGGAAATACTACAATGTATCGATCTCTCACCTTGTGGTGAGGGATAAATTCTTTTTTTAGACCTAATAAAGTTTAAAAGGTGTCATGATGAGTGATAGATTTGTTCTTTTGCACTTCAATACTTTTCAAAAATAAATTATCCCTCACCACAAGGTGAGAAATGGATGTATAGTAGTTCAATATATATAAATATATATATATAACATACTCTGGATGATTGAGAATGAAAAATTGTAGATGGATTAGGATTTGGTAAATAATAATGGGTGTAGTTGAAGTTTGGATTAGGTACCTGGTACAGCTTGTAAGTAAGGTGGAACACAATATAGTGTATCATTATAATATCATAATAAAATATGTTCCCAGACATTATTGCATACATGCTATATTTTAAGTTGTACATATAATTATTATACTAGCAACAACGCCCGCGCTAAGCTTGGGCATTATAAAATCACTTATATCTCAAAATGATATCCATAGCAACAATAGCTATATCATAATTTGCACATAATTTAAAATCTACAATGATACTTTATTAAAGAATATTTTAATTTAATTTACTCGATGCAAAAGACTAATAAATACAGTTGGTATCAAATAAAGAGTTGAAGAACTTGCAAAAGAACTATACTTCATTTCATCAATGACTTCCAATATTAGATCTTGAAAATCACTTTTGCTACTGCTCACAACATTTTTATCAGGTAATCACTCATGTAATAAAATAAATATTACCACATATATGTAGGAACAAAACCAAATCTCATATCATGCCAAAAATAAAAATAATAATAATCCAACATATAACAAAATTTTAAAAGTTTGATTTAAAGAAGCAATACCTTATTAGAGTCTTCCTTTCTTTGATAGGATTTTAATGAGAGAGAATGCATAAGAGAGAAGATTAGAAAAACACGGGTTTGAGATAGTCAAAGAGGATCATACATATATCTACATATACATCATACAGAACTGGAGCATGGCTAAGTAGAGGATGAAAGCCAAGGCGAGGTACTAAGCCAGGTGCCATGGTTTTGGAGAAGGGTCAATGTTAGTACTAAGAGATCCTTGTATAGGCTTTTTCAAACCACGAAAAGCCAGAGCTATTGCTCTTCTTCTAATACCAAGTCTATAGAAAAAGCCTTCATCAGAAGAAAATGAAGAAGCAACCGCCATTAGTCTTCGTCTTTTTTTTAAGTCTTCCTGTTACCAACTTGAATCCGGAATTTGGCATCCAGATCCTCTTTTCAGGTTTTAAAGAGCCTAGATCCCAAACTCCCTGACCCTGCGTGGTCAACATATAATACACAAAGGCTTTGTTATGTTAGTATGATATATGATGATGAGTTCCATGTGGGCCCCCCTCTCCCTCTCCATTAAATTCAATGCATCCCCATAATAACCTGCAACTACCAAGTTTATTTTTCAAAACACATGCATAGCCAAGAAACTCTAAACTTTAAACCGCCAGGTTTATTTTTCAAAACACATGCATAGCCAGGATGTAGATATCCCAATGCCAAAGACGCTCAAGCACGTTCGTCCAAAACAAATCCAGCCTAACATGCAAACATTATAATTAATATGTCTGATTAGATCAACTCCAACATTAAAAGAAAAAAAAATCCTCATGCCAATTTTTAGTTCGCATCAAGCATTATCATATTCACCCAGACCCATACAAGGCTAGGGCCTAGGCCAAGCCCAAGCCGAAGCCCATTGGCTCAATACCCTTATCTTGCAAGTCGGTGCGTCTGGATGCATCCATGAGCGCATAAATACATGGCAACAACAACGAGTCTATTCATTGTCATGTCCTAGTACAACACTTGCATACACACATTGCAGAAAAAGTGAACGCTATTTGTAAAAGTTAAAAGAAGAAGGAAAGCAATTGCCACCATTTCTTCTTCTCCAATCAGCTCTCTGTAAACCCTTTTCTCCTTTCTCTCTATCTCTCTCTCTCTCTGCAATTTCTAGGGGTTTTCTCTTCTTCTTCTTCTTCTTCTTCTATCTCCATCTTCTTCTTTTCTTTTGTTATGCGTTGATTGATCGAACGCAAGCATCGCAGCTGCCATGGCAGAAGAAATCTCAAAGCTTGTCGAGGTTCTCCGAGAAGGAGTTTCTCTAAAAGATCTCTCCACCAGACTCTGCTCCGATTCTCTTAGACCAGCCATCGAGTCATTTTACTCCCTCTTCGATCAAGGGATCGTGGAGATCGGAGACGAAAAGCAAGGGCTTGAGTCCTGGACTCAAACGCAGGCTCAGGCGGTTCTCTCGATCATGAGATCGATTGCATCGTCGTGTCGAGTTGTTAAAGGTATTGGATTTAGATGGAAATGCTAGGTTTGTTCGTTTTTTAGCTATTGGAATTGAATTGGGGTGGAGAGGTGATGCAGTCTAGGCTCGAGCAGCCCCTCTTCCAATTAGATTAGGATTATTATTATTATTATTATGAAAGTTTCCATTTTTAGCCTAGAGTTTTCTTGCTTATTAAGTTTATTTTACTATATATATGGCTTTGTAGAAAAGAACTTCTCAGATTTGGTTGATTAATAGAATTGGGTTTTTCCCAGAGGTGTTTCCTCGTGTGGTTTGAAGTCATCTTGACGGTTCGAAGTGTCCTTGGACACGTGCTTAGGCACCTCCACGCAAGCCCTAACCCTAGGGTTGCATCAGATTGGTATCAGAGCCACACGATCTTTGATCATTGGCGTGCTACCTACTCTCCCCACGATACCCCATCTACTGTTCCAACTCTTCACCGATTCATCTCCAGCCATCCTCGTCACATAAGCCCCGATCGTCACCGTCACCGAATCCCAACTTCATAGACAACCACCACGCCATCCCGTCCATTCAGTCCCCGCCGTTTGACATCACCACCAACGCACTCCCCCCTTTTTCGAAACCCTTCCGACCTAAACCGTAATCGTCCCAAACCCTAATCATCCCAATCCCTACCACAATCCCCAACCCAACCCTCCACTGCCATCCTAGACGATCCCAGCCGACCCTTCCGTCCCAGCCGACTCACCGGAACCCATCTCCCTGCCTCTTTCCCACTTCCCCAACCCTACCGTACCCAAATCCCCAAAATCCCACACCAAACCGAAACCCTAAACACACGCCTCTGTCATAACCCATTCGCCGGAACCCATCAAACCCCCATCAGTAACCCTCACCCTGATCCACCACCGAAAACCCAAATTCCCCTTACCGACCTCGCCCCCACACCCAGAAATTTCCTTTAACCCCCTGTTCGGCCAACTTCCCCAAACCAGAGTGAAAAAAAAAGGGAAGAAGCAGCAGAGAAAGGATCCGCAGCCGAGAAAGAGGAGGAAACATACCTCGAAATCATCGCCGCCATCTCTGCCGCCTCCCGTTGCTGCCGTTGCTGATCGTTGTTCTTCGTCGCCTGACGCTGCCTGGTGCCCCCGTGCAGTTGTCGCCAGCCAAGAGACAGACGAAACGTACCTGGCCACCTGCCGTTGTTGATCGTCATCGCCGATCAACCCATCTTCCACAGTTGGCCTCCTCCAGACGTCCGCACCGCACGCCGTCGTTCCTCGCAGCAACGTTCATCTCCCTGCATCACCGGCCGCACCCTGCTGCTAACGACTCGTCGTCGTCGTCGGTCGTCTGACGCCAGCCAAAGGCGGAGCACCCATCCCCCTCCTCTCCTCTGGAATCCACCGCAGCACGAAGTAGCAGCAACAGCCCCTTCTTATCTCTAGTTTCCCGTCACGCTGAACGAGACAGTCTAAGGTCAGTATTGGGCCCGTGTTCAACCCGGGTACACTTGGGCTGTTATTCCTGTTTGTGAGCCCATATACTGACTGGCCCACAAACGAAATTCTTCTCAAAGCTTCTGCACAAATGTTCCGATTTCCAGTCTGTCCTTTTGAAGAATAGCTCGAGCCTCAGGTTAGTCAGATTTACGTTTTGCATAAAAAAAAATGCCTCCTAAGAAGCAAGTAGATGTTGAATCTTCATTTTCTTCATTTGAAGATTTGGCTAGTGCCATTAGAGAATTATCTGCAAAAGTTGATGGCATGCACACTACCCTGCAACAATTGGACATTAGAGTAACAAATTTGGAAAATCATCAGCGTGTGCATCACCACCGTGATGATGGTGCAAATATTCGGAATCAACGGGATCCAACGGTCCATAATCCTGATCGAGATTTAGGAATTAAAATTGTGATTCCCGAATATGATGGAAAATTGCAGCCTGCTGAATTCATGGATTGGTTAGTGTGTGTGGAAAGTATTTTCGCACATAAACCAATGACTGAGCATCATAAAGTCACACTGATTGCTACCAGATTTCGTAATTATGCTGCAACTTGGTGGGCTGAATTGCAAAGAAAACGGAGGAATCAGAATATGGACTCTGTTGATACATGAACTGAGATGAAAAATATTTTGAAACAAAAATTCCTCCCTGTCAACTATGCAAGAGATCTCCGTTCCAGTTTTCAAAATTTGAAACAACGGTCCAAGACAGTTTTTGAATATTCTGAGGAATTTTTGACTCTGCAAGCTCATTGTGGCTTGAATGAAGATGATGATGTGGTAGTTGATAGATTTTTCAATGGATTGAGACTAGACATTCAGCATATCCTTGCCTTTCAACATTTTGATAATGTCGATGAACTCATCCAACATGCTATCAAGGCTGAGGGAATTGCAAATCATCAAGTACAAAAATCCAAATGGGCTCAGCCAAAGAATTCCCCTCTACAAGAAGCTAAATCCAATGGACAGATTTTTGTTAGGACTGAAGGTCAAAATAAGATGGTTTGTTTTCATTGTCACCAACACGGGCATCGCGCAGCAGATTGTCCAAAGCGAATACATCTAATTGAGATTGAAGGTGCTGATAACAATATCCGAGATGATATTGACACTGATCCTAAGGATATTGACAATTCCAAGGATATTGACACTGCGGACATTGATTTCACCGATGCAGAGCCCCCAGATGACGCTCTTATTGTCCTCAAGGATGCTTCACCAACTGTTGAGCATAAGTGGTTGCGCAAAAATATTTTCCGTTCCACAGGAATGATTCAGGGACAAAACTGCACAGTTGTTATTAACAGTGGAAGTTGTGAAAATCTCATCTCCCAGGCTCTTGTTGATCGCCTCCAATTGAAAGTTTATATGCATAACCGTCCTTATTTTGTCAAGTGGCTAATGAATGGTGATCGAGCGCATGTTCGACATACTTGCAAAGTTACTTTTGCTATTGGTGAGACTTACACAGATACAATCCAGTGTGATGTGCTACCTATGGATAGTGGTGATATCTTATTGGGCCGTCCTTGGATGTATGACAAGAATGGGACTCATGGTATGCGCGACAACACCTATACATTCATGCATGGTGGACAGCAAGTTACTCTTCATCCTGAGAAACCACAACTGACAAAGAAGAATTCCTGGAAAGCTGCCATAAAGGATGTCCTTCATGTCCAACACATTTACAATGGCAACCCGAAGCAGCATCGAGTTCGAGGACGAACTCTTCTTTCAACCCGGGGAGGATGATGCAGTTTTGGCCCCAGCAGCCCCTCTTCCAATTAGATTAGGATTATTATTATTATTAGTAGGAAAGTTTCCATTTTTAGCCTAGAGTTTTCTTGCTTATTAAGTTTATTTTACTATATATATGGCTTTGTAGAGAAGAACTTCTCAGATTTGGTTGATTAATAGAATTGAGTTTTTCCCAGAGGTGTTTCCTCGTGTGGTTTGAAGTCATCTTGACGATTCGAAGTGTCCTTGGACACGTGCTTAGGCACCTCCACGCAAGCCCTAACCCTAGGGCTACATCAAGAAGGAAAGGGATCTGGATTGGCGTGTGTGCTGAATTTGGACTCTTTGTGTTTTGTTGATACGCAGTTGAGCATGCGGAATTGATAATTGCTGCGATCGTTAAGAAGTTGGTGGAGTTCTGTGTTTGTTTTCTAGAGAGAACATTGGTGTTTGATGGTGGCGATGGCTCAGATTTACAGGTTTTTGTGAATTACATATACATATATACATATATTTTCCTTTTGATGAATGAATCTGGTGTTATTTAGGCTGAGGTTGGATTTATGAATTTTACCTTGGTTACTGAGATGCAGAGTTCGGTCCGATTTTCAGCTTGATATTTGAGGGCTTCTTCAATGATCGGCTCAGCCTCCAACAACAACAGCAGCAAGAAGAAGGAGAAGATGAAGAAAAGGCAGAGAACACGTTAAGCCGGGAGGAAACAGGAATCCCTGAGATCGCCGCTTGATTCGATTTTGTGCAGATGCAGATCATTGTGCAGGCAGAGAACACGTTGAGCCAGGAGGACAGGAATCCCTGAGATCGCTGCTTGATTCAATTTTGTGTAGATGCAGAGTTCGGGTGCAGGCGATGATCACGGGGGCTTATTCAATGATCGGATCGCCCTCAAACAATAACAGCAACAATAAGAAGAAGCAGAAGAAAAGGCAGAACACGTTCGAGAGAGCTTGAGATCTTCTTCGAAGACGAAGAAAAGGCAACGAAATTGGATCGCCCTCTAACAACAACGGTAGCAATAAGAAGATGCAGAAGAAAAGATTTGATAGAAGATTTAGTCCGAAAAAATTGGTATGAAGATTCAGTCCGAAAAAGTTGGCGTCAATTTGGCGTTTTGATAGATTCATCGATAGAAGATTGATTTGACATTGGGATTTGTAGATTGATTGAGTTGCAATTGGTTTCAAAGAGGAAAAATTTTAGATGCCTACTTGGCGCTTTAAGAAAAAAGAAAAATAGGGGGTGCTGATGTGGCACCCCTCAGAGAGCTCGATTCTTAGAGCTTTAATATATATAATGTTAATGAAGGTATGACCTTTTAACATTACAAATGACGTGTGTGCTCTAGTAATGCTTGGTTAACACACATATTGCTCATTATTATAACCATTACATATAACAGATACATATGGTTAGTATAGAATAGCATGTGTGACCATATTATTATAATCATATTACTATTTAATACCACACGTATATTTTAATTAATCATGGAAATATGTATGTGATATTCAAACTATTGGCAATTTGCTAATTCCATGTGGCCAATGGCACAGACATATATGGTACGCGCCAAGCCAAGAGATATATTAATATTATCTATTATAGAATTATATATGCAATTATTGTTACTATACGATATCATAATATGTTATAGATGTGGCAATATTAAATTTTCACATTATAGAAATACACCATATTACATGATAGAGACACCAATATTACTGGTTTCCGCTCCAATTATGAAATTAATATCGGTAACCATGATTAATAATGATTTCATAAGGGTCAATGACGACTGTTGGTTCCTGGACTTTGGGTTTTGAAACAAGGAAACCTTCACTTAGTCTAACGATTTAGAGTTAATTTAATTTCGGAGGTTGGGCATAGGGTGCTGTATGCA
This sequence comes from Sextonia rubra, assembly GCA_037013555.1. Taxonomy (NCBI): domain Eukaryota; kingdom Viridiplantae; phylum Streptophyta; class Magnoliopsida; order Laurales; family Lauraceae; genus Sextonia; species Sextonia rubra. Next base: position 4,697,479 of record JASUAD010000027.1, read on the forward strand.
CCGACTCCCCTCCAGGATTGGTTGATCATATGCATTTAAGCTTGTACTGGGCTACTAATGGAAATATGAGGTTCAAGATGCCCCATATGATAAGCATCAAATGTAGATTAATCATATCGTGGGCCTCATTTTCATTGTGTTGAATGGGTTGGCTTCATGTGTATACTTGATTGACCTAAACTTTAGGTGGTATAGTGCCTACCCTAGATTTATTCAATCACACTCCACGGTTGGACTAATAAGATGACAGAAATATTGTACAGTTTTAATATTCTGCTTATGACTTTAATTGATCATGTATTATGGGTAGTGCACATTGGCATCATTTATTATAGTACATCTAAGCACTTTGCACGTATACATATATATATATATATATATCTGACTGCAGTTAGAGGTGGACGTATGTCATCGAGCCAGCATGTAATGTGGAATACAATAAATAACTGTACTGTGCAGGTTTACTCATTTTTGTATATCGTATTTGGTATTATGGGAATATCTATTTTGGTATATCTTATTGCCTAGAAGGATAACCCGTTTTTGTGCATCATCTTTGTTTAATTAGAAATAGCTGTTTAGTATATCTTCTTTTATTATATTGATTATCTTAACTCATTTTCTCTTATAATGATTTTGATCCCTCAAATTTTGAGATGGCATGTTCATTACTTGTAGCTTATGCATTTGTCATATTATATCAATTTGACTGCACTACATTTGGTATCTAGGTACCAATGCCACAACCGAACCGGAAGGTCATAAGATGCAAGAAATTCCCCCAGTTAGCAGAGTTGCTGAGTGGGGTGCCAATGACATCATCTTAGATGTCTTGATTTGTTATTTAGATTGAGCACTTTTGGTATATTGTCAACGATTAAATAAGGCCAAGTTTGGAGGCCATTAATTCTAGGAGATTTGAATTTATTTCTTTTGTTAGTGATTAAACCTTAATACTTATGTTTTGGGTTACTTGACCAATAAATTTATCTTCTATTATTGAGTTGTTGATTTATAAAATGACAAGTTGCACAGTGATTGGTATTGTTGACTTCCGCGTGTTTATGTTGTTTGATCAACATGCATAACCTCACACAGGACTTTGATTCACTGAAAATTGAGACCCATTGTACCTTTTTAGGAAAATTTTAATTGCCCCCAATTTTTATACCCTTAAGATTGGGCTTGGATCTGACCCAGTTTTGAGAGTGTGATAGAGCACGTTCACGTATCTTCTCGGGTGAAAGTGAGACTTGACAATCAACCCCAGTGGTTGCTAATGTAACACTCTGACCCAGCTTAACCCCGTTTAGCAACTAATTAATGTTGCTTTAGCTGTTAATTGTGTTTTGCTTTTGTTTGGGTTTGTCGCGGGTCATGGATAGGTAGACCTGAATTAGGTAGACCAAGCCCTTTTTCATAATTTTAGTTTTTCTTAGACATCGTCATTCTTGCATCATCTTGACGTCAACACATGTCTTTTGTTGAGCTCGTTAACTTCCGTAACTACGTCATTTGCGAAAGATGTCGTATGTTTCCGTTGGACCTGGATTTGACTCAAACTGTAAATAGTTGTGTGCTTTGGACCTTCTTGCAATTTACCTTTAATCTTATCTTATATAAGCCTAAGCCACCAATTCTTTTCTCTCATTCTCTTCTCTTCTTTCACGTGGATAGTTTTCTCTCTCTCGATTTTCCTCTTTCTCTTCCCCTTGATTCGGCCAAGTAAGAAGGGGAATTAGAGATCCTCTTGTCTTCTCTTCTACTTAGTGTGATTCAAGGTATGCATGGGTGTTAGATCTCTTCTCTCATTTCTTCTTCTCGTTCTCCCTAATTGTACTCATGAATTTTCTATCTCTTTCTCATGCATGATAGCTGTGAGTTGAGTTTGGTCATGAATTGAGCCCCAAGGACAACAATTGGTGTGTTAGAACTCAAATGAGGCAAGTATAAGCATAATTTGTACGAACCCATGTTGATATTTGCTTGAATTTGAATGATTTTCATGATCTTGTATGCAAAGTCAGTTGACAGCCCAATTTGAGCTCATTTCCTTCTTTTAGATGTGTTTTTGCTGTTTTGATGTGTTTTCTGTTCTCTCGTAACCAATTCAGAAATCGACCTAGCGCATTCACGGCTAAGCTGTGAAATGTGCTATGGCTGAGCCGTAAAACACACTACGGCTAAGCCGTAAGCCCCACTGTGTCCCAGCTGTAGATCAATATAGGATGTGTCTGACAATAACTAAGAGCATGCAAATCTACAACTCTTTTACGGCCCAGCCACGGCTAAACTGTGTAGCCTTCTACGGCTAAGCCGTAAGGTTACCCACGACTGAGCTGGAAGACTTGAACAATAAGAAGGTTAAGAATGAAATGAAACCTTGTAGGGCCTTTGCAGTAGAAAGTAGGTAACCTCGACTTGCCCAACGGACTATGATAAACATGCGTGAATGATCTCGAGGGTTGCGAATCATTCATGTTCGTTATCCAGCTGTTAAGCACCTCCCCATGGGTATTGGTTTAAGGAACTCTGGTGCACCCTATAATACAATGCAACACTAGACAATGGTGCATCGGATAACTTAAAACTACATCAACATGCACGGTTAAAAACACTGGATAACTAGATTATGATTGGATAGTAAATAATCTTGACTTAGTACTGATTTCTTACATGGCATCTCGCATTACGATCATTGACCTCCTCTCTTTAGCATGATGGACTTGTTTTATTGCATATCAAATTGTTGGCTTCCTTATTATGGTTTCCACACCTTGAGTATGTATGTTTGTTATTGAGCTTGCACGTATGAGATATGTTCATGAACATGCACGTATGATATGTTTGTCACGATATGCATGATCGACTTAAGGTGTAGTACATGATTGACTTTGTATGGTCAGGCACTACTTAGCCTCAGCCTTAGGATTCCGATGGGGTGAATTTGGTGTAGTTTATATGGCCTTGCTGCAGTAAAGATTTGTCTTGGGGAATCCGGACCCCAGGAACCTGAGACCCATTTGTACCCTGGCCCGGTCAATGGTGTTCTCAGCACGGATATAAAATCCCTATTTTGGGAGCATATGGCAAATGTAATAGCCAACTAGTTATGTACACCATACTATACCTTGATTCTAATAGCATGCTGTAATTATTGCATAATTGCTTAGTATACGAACATGAACTGATATGATCATTTTTTGGTCTTTATTCTGTTAGAGGCAACATGTGTCAACTTATTATTGCTTATATTTTGCTGAATTATTGCATTCAAGAGTTGTCTTTGGTGTTACAGGCTCAATTACCCCGGCCAACCACTCGTCGGTCGACCAGACTCCTGTTGAGGACCCCGATGTCCCATCTGGCTTAGAGGAGTAGATGTGATCACTCCATCGGAGAGCGTAATGGACATATTTGCATAGGAGTCTCTTTCATTTTGCACTTGTCATGTTGGATCTAGTCATGATTTGTACATGTTTATTTTGCTCATTTTGTATAACCTTCATCATGATATATGTCATCTCTTGTCTTTATACTCTGTTCTTGTATTTTCTTGTGTGATGTTTTGATATCTACAACTTCCGCGTATATGTTGGCACGTGTGAATCTTCCCTTATGCGTGTGCATTTAGACTGGGTCTAAGTGTATAGGCACGGGAGTACGTGTGTCATTGGTTAGGCGTTTGCTAACCCCCGACTTCCTGGGCTCGGGTTGTGACATGCATATTGTATGATATCAGAGCGTCCTTGCTTTAGATGATAAGCATGTAGGCATGTAGGAACGTGGTGAGGATACGACTGTATTTCTGTGCTTTTGTTTAGTTTTGGGGGAACAGTGTGATTGGGAACGCTTTGTGTTTGTGTATTAATCTATCCCATCTTGCAGGATATGGCGCCTGGCTCTGGCACTCAGAACAATCCCGGAAATAATGAAAGCGGGTCAGCACTGTCACCACAGGCAATGAGCACCAATGAGCGCATCCTCATGCTATTTCAGTCTATGCAGGCTCAATCACAGTCCACGCATAATTTGCAGGCACAAGTAGCAACAATATTGGACGGCAAAGCCAAGCACCAGCGCAATCTCATGTAGACCAACAGGTGGTCTTCCAGCCAAGAGAGAACGACCCGAATACCCTCTATGACAAATTTCGCAAGCGAGGAGCTACCGAGTTCCACGGGACAGAAGAGCCACTTAAGGTGGTGCAGTGGCTAGAGCATACTGAGGACCTGTTTGAGACTGTCGTATACACGAATAGGCAGAGGGTCGGATTGGTAGCCTCGATGTTCAGAGATGTTGCTAAGACCTGGTGGAAGAGCGTGAAGGACTCGTACAGAGACGTACCAAGTGCTACTGTATGGGAGACACTCAAGAGACAATTTCGGAGGAAGTTTATTCCGGCTCATGTGCGTAGAGCCAAGGTTAAAGATATGATAGAAAAGATCCAGACTATTCGGAAAGACTCCGGATTGCACAGGACAGCCAAAAGAGTTATTCAGACAAACGAAGAAGACCTCTCGAATTGCAAGAAGGTGATCATGTATTTTTGAAGGTTTCTCCCTCTAAAGGAGTCATCCGATTCGGTAAAAGGGGAAAACTGAATCCCCGGTACGTGGGACCATTTGAAATACTTGAGAGAATTGGGGAAGTCGCCTATCGTCTTGCCTTGCCACCTCAATTTGTCAACATACATCATGTATTCCATGTTTCGATGCTCAAGAAGTATACTTCGGACCCATCTCATGTGATTGACTTCGAACCTTCAAATTCAAGATGATTGGTCTTTTATTGAAGAACCTATCGAGATACTTGATCGAGCTGACAAAGTTTTGAAACGATGAACTATTCCTATGGTTAAGGTTCTGTGGAGATATCATTCTTCCAAAGAGGCAACTTGGGAACCCGAAGATGCTGTCAAGGGAAGGTACCCTCATCTCTTTCAGCCACAAGAGCCAGACGAGTCGAATTTGGAGGACCAAATTCCTTAAGGTAGGGAGGATGTAAAGACCCATATTTTTATTTTTAAATTTAAATTAATATTGACCCTTGATTTAACTTTGGTGGACCCCACATGTTATCATCTAGATAATTACTTAGTTACTCGGTGGGTCCCATGAGTTATTAGAGTTTGAAAATTTTAGAGATGTGCTTAAATTTTAAATTTTATTTGAATTAAACCTTAGATTATCTTGACTTATCTAAGTTCTATTTGAGAATGAAATTCCATTCGAATTTGAACTCTTTTGGATGAACTTCCATTCGATTTTAAACTCCTTTGGCTAAGTTGGATAGAACCAAAATTCTTTTGAAACTTTGCTTATCTTTTCCTATAAATAAAACCCACCCCTTCCTCATTGAGAGCACATTTACGAACTTGAGTTTTCTCCCTCCTTGGTATTGAGGTTCATCTTTTGTTAAGGTATGGTCTCTCTTTCCTTTTATCTCTTCTTGAAAAGTTACTATTCTAGAGTAGGTTACTTTAATTTCCTTCCATGATATTATGGATTTCAGTTTTGTCATGTATGTTGTATAAATGCCATATTACGTGAACCATCATGTTCATCCTCATCTTCATCCAAGCATAAAACCACCCGTGAGGCCCATCTAGTGATCGCATGAACCAGACATCTTATCGGGACATCTGATCGGGCCACCTTATGTCCCAGCCAAGCCAGGAACCGTGGACCACCATTGTTGAGCCGGTCCAATACTGAAAACCCAGTCATCATCTTCGTCTTCTTCATCACGATTTCCCTATTACTGCTCTTCTTCTTCCTTTGTTCCCTGTTCCCTTCGTCATCTTCTTTCTCTCCTCCCACTCCTCCTTCGTCTCTATCACCATGCGGGATACTGGATCACCCAGTGCACTGACCTCACTACCCATCCGCCGTCCGTCCATCATCCTCGTCACCTGGAACCCACCTTTTGGCCAGCACACGAGCCCATTTCAATCTCCTGCTTTCTTCTTCTTCCTCTGCTCATCCTTTTCCCTTTCTTTCTTGTCTCACCTTCTCTGTCTTCTCCTCTTTCCGTTCTTCTCTCTCTCAACCCATCTTCTTCGCTGTTGAGCAACAGCCGTTTCACATGGCCCGTTCTTCATTCTTCTCCTTTGTTTTCTTCTGCAAGATTCTCAGCCAGCACCAGGACCCACTGCCATCTTCTCCTTCTTCCAGTTCCGTGCTTTTCTTCTCCTCCTGTTCCGCTTTCTGCATCGTCGTTTATTCTTCTGCTGGTACACTTTCTCTCTTCTAACCAAGCCCAGTCAGAGTTGTCCTCTGCTGCAATAAATCGAGCCCTCTTGATTTCTACCACTGTTTCGTGTTCTTCTTTTCTACCATCTTCTTCTCCATCTCCCTGTTTCACCGAGCACAACCTGTCACGCCCCCAAAACTGGGCCGGATCCAAACCCGGTTCCAGGGGTGTGAGAATTGGGGCCAATTAAAATTTTTCTAAACATAAACAGCACGGGCCTCAATTCCGGGTGGATCGAAGTCCTTCGTGAGGCTATGCTTGGTGATCAAGCAACCATAATCACACGCGCAACTAAAATCCATGCTCAACGCAGACGGATATTACATCACAATAAGATAATCAATCTCCTTAATAATAAGACCGGACTCAAGTGCTTCGAATCATCACAATTAGAGTTAAATTTCAAAACAACCAAACTTAAATTAATAAACTAATGGCCTAAACATGGGCTTATTACATAATTTAAAGTTTTCGAACTCAGCACCGCACTAGGACACCTCAGATGATGTCATCGGTGCTCCACTCAACAACTCCGCCATCTGGCGGAATTTCCTACGTCGCCTGACCCTCCGGTTCGGCACCGGCAACGGAACCTAGACACCCAAAAGTAGTGGGTCAGATTGACATAATCTGGCAAGAGGGTAAGCTGCAAATAATGGATTAGTCAACTGAATTAAATGATATATTCTTTATGAACCAAAATAAATCAGATGCAAACCCCAATGGCATGAATGCGCAGAAACGGGTACCCCTGCAGATAAATATACAGAAACGGGTAAACCCCGCATACAGATAACAGAAACAGGTAGTCCCGCAGATAATAACAGAAACGGGTAATCCCCTAAATAATAACAGAAACGGGTAATCCCGCAGATAATAACAGAAACGGGTAATCCCGCAAATAATAACAGAAGGCACAGCTATATACTATTATCCACAGTATACGCTGACCCGATGGCGTACATCCACCTCCAAACTGCAGTCGGTCAGATACATATATACAAATATGCTTATTTACAAATACATACGTATATCAATGCAGAATGAACCATGATATGAAACCCTCAAACCCAACATTCAATCCAATACCATTTTGAGTATTTAGAGTACTTAAATTTGAAAGTGTATTATGAACGTGTGTCAATTCAAATTCTTGAGGGTAAGCACTAATCCACCAACGGTCAAGTTAGATAAATATGCACATGAGAACTAACTCTCTATCACAATAGAAATATGAGTTCACGATGCTGATATACTACTTTTGGTGCCTATCATGTGGTGCATCCCGAACATCACATTCCCATTCTGCATTTAGTCTAATTCTCATGTGAACATTCAACTAACTTTCCTAAAAATCATAATTCATCTAATCCAATTATATATAATTAGTATGTTTTACTAATTGGGTAAAAGATGTTTAAATTTCAAATCCAAATTTAAATCAAGTTATGATCAATGGGGAAAAGGGAATAATTAATTCCTTAGTTATCATTGCTGTATACAAATACACCTTATTAATTTATACAAAACTAAAGGTATAACTCTCGGGCCCCAGTTTGAAATCAAACTCAGATTAAAAACCCAAGTTAGACGCATAAACACAATCTACATAAGATTTTATTCATCCCCAATTGCATCTTAGTTAATTTCTAAGCAAACTAAATAAAGTATAAATCTTATATTTACTAACATAAAATTCTAATTACAATTATATAAATATATATATTTTTTAAAAAAACAAGTGGGCCTAATTACATTAACCTAGCCCAGCCACAACTGGGCCCAACAGCACCCGGGCCATGCGCTGCCAGGCCCAGCCGGGCTAGGCCCGACCTGCATCAACCCGGCCCAGCCGCAGCTGGGCCCAGCAGCACCCGGGCCGGGCGCTGCCAGGCCCAGCCGGACTAGGCCCGGCCTGGCAGGCACCATGCCCGGGCAGCAGCGGGCAGGCAGTAGCGCCTGCTGCTGCCTTAGGCAGGCAGCGCCTACTGCTGCCGCCTGGGCAGCAGCGTCTGCTCTCTCTTTTTTTTTTTTTTTAATCAAAACTAGACATATATTATTTTTATAAAACCGGAATCAAATCCAAGAGCTATGCTTGTTGCAACAAAAGGAGTATAAACAAATCTCCATTATTAATCTACAACCGCAAAGATTTTTCCCAAATCAAATAAATCATATAAACAACATGTGATTTAGGAAAACAATCAAGAAACATTATTTGCATTCATCCACTTGCCTGGATCTTGAAGCCAAAGTAGATCTGAAGATCAAAGCTTGGAAGAGCCCACCTTGGTTTTCCCCTTAGAAAGCCTCTAGGGTTTTGGTTGAAGAAGAATAAAAGAGGGTTGGAGAATGGGGGAAAACCCTAAGAGTATAGTTTATATAAAAGAGGGGGTTTTTTTCTAAATTACAAAGAAGGGCCTCCTGCTTTCTAGTGGGTTTTAAGAAATTTCAAAAAGAGTCTCTGGCCCAAAAAGAGTCCATTAACTCAGGCCCCACTTGTGTTAAATCAATCTATCTGACCCTCTTAACCCAAGTCAAACCCGACAAACGGTGTTCAAGAAACATTATTTGCATTCATCCACATGCCTGGATCTTGAAGCCAAAGTAGATCTGAAGATCAAAGCTTGGAAGAGCCCACCTTGGTTTCCCCCTTAGAAAGCCTCTAGGGTTTTGGCTGAAGAAGAAGAAAAAAGGGTTGGAGAATGGGGGAAAACCCTAAGAGTATAGTTTATATAAAAGAGGGTGTTTTTCTAAATTACAAAGAAGGGCCTCCTGCTTTCTAGTGGGTTTTAAGAAATTTCAAAAAGAGTCTCTGGCCCAAAAAGGGTCCATTAACTCAGTCCCCACTTGTGTTAAATCAATCTATCTGACCCTCTTAACCCAACTCAAACCCGACAAACGGTGTGACCCAATAAAAAAAAATTCGGGACTTACACAACCCATCTCTATTACCTTCATCCGTTACTCCTCCCTCGTTCTCTGCTGTCTTCCTCTTTTCTTTCCCTGTTTTCTTCTTCTTCTCTCTTCTCCTTTGGCTCCATGCTTGTCTCCTGCGTCTTCTTCACTTTCAGCTTCTCTCCCTTCCACTGCAACCGTTTCTTTTCTTCTTCTTTGTATCGTCTTTCTTCCTCTTCGCCTGAATTTCTTCTGTTCTTTCTTTCTTTCTCTTCCAATAGACAGAACTCTTCCTCCCCATCGTTTCTCTTCCCTTTTTTTCTGCATCGTTTTCTTAATCTCCTCTCTCATTGGTTTTGTTTTACCGCTCATCTTATCTTCTTCTTTTTCTTCTTTCTTTCGTTCTCTGGTGCTCTTCCCTGCCGCTGTGCCTATCTCTGTTGTCCTCTCCTCTCCGTCTCTGATTCATCTCTTCTCATATTCTTGTTTTGTTTTCTTTCTCGTTCCCTGGGCTTCCCTGCTGCTATTGTTCCCTGTATTTTCTTTTCCTCTTCTTGCTGCATTGTCCCTTCCCTACTACTGTCTTCCCTCGTGTTTTCCTGCTTTCTCCTCTTCTTCCGTTTCTTCTTCTCCTTCTCGTCCTGTTCAGGCTTCTTCTCCTTCCTTCTTCTTTCCTTGCTGTTCTCCCTTCCTCTGCACTTACCTGAACCAACACCCGGCTCTCGGGTTCCTCATCATCTTCACCTCCTATTTCCTGCTCTACTGCAACTCCTGCCATCTTCTTCTTCGCCTTCTTTCATCTTCTTTCTTCTTTCTTCTGTTCCTCGATTTCCCCTCCTCCTTCTCCGTTTCTACCTCTTGTTTCTCTTCTCTCTGGCTTCTTCTTCTCATGACCGAGCCGTCTGCACGTTCCTCTCTTGTTCTTTTCTTCTTTCCTTCTTATTGTTTCTCCTTCCTTTTCTTCCCCTTGTTTTCCTTCCTTCCTTCTTTTCCTCTCTGTTTTCTTCTCCTTATTCCTCTTCCTCATGTCATCACCGGAATCTTCCTCACTTCCTTCTCCTCCATTTTTCTTCATCACAGAATCCATGGAGTTGTCTGTAACTTCCCCTTGTTGTTTTCTCTCTCATGATCCAAGCTAAGACCCCCTGCTTCTTCCCTTGTTTTCTTCCCCGTTTCACTGTTGTTTTGTTCTTTACCGCTGTTCGGCCACCATCCCTTACATAACCCGGTCCTCATGCATCCCAGTTGAACCACTTGTCCCATTGCCCTGGCCCATTTTGGAACCCAGCCCACTCATTAACCACTCATGCAATCAATTGGCCTAAAATCAACCAACTTAGATTATATGCATGGCTCGAATCAGTCAGGCTCTCTTACACTACCCAATTCAGGACTTAACAATATGTGTTTACCCATCTCGCTAGACCCTTACCCACAACATGACCCATTATTTAATACATGGACCCGAGTTATGGCCCATTCATTGATGTTTTGATCCAACTTGAAATCATCGTTCATTGACCCCAGGCCCAACCCATTTAGCTTATGAGTAATCATCCACCCCATCTAACCTAAGTGCATGCACAACTCATGTTCATTGAGCCCATTTGCATGATTAGACAAATTGGGTCCAATCAAGGATATGACTATACATTGGCCCAATTTCATCTCACGTGATAATGACTCAAAACAATAGCCCATGTATAAGCCCATTCCCTAGACTCAATTTCTAATTGTTTGCATACCATCATAAGCAAGAACTCACACCGAACTTCCAGACCCAGTCAAGCCAAATTCTCTGATCGCTGACAGCCCAGGCAAGTGGTCTTATTATCATTCTTTAGCCATAGAGTTTTCAAGCCTTGTCTCATTTTGATTTAATCACGTGAAATTGTGAGCCAATTGAAATAATCCTAGATTATGAGGATATTTTGTTCCTTTGTTATGTTTATATATATTGCTTACATCAGATTTGATCTTGTTTCCTTGCCACCATTATGCTCAATGGATTCTCAAAAAAATTTATTTGGATTATTAGTTATCATTGAATCTGAAATGCTGAAAAATGTGACAAACCTTGGTAATATGATATTCAAGTATGATTTCAACCATTTGCTATCTTGTGATTGAAAAAGGCTTTGAATTTCGAATTTGATACATATATTCTTAAGGCATTCTCTAAAGTATGGGCAACGCACCGTGGGGACGCTCACACGTGGATTTTAGCCTCTTTTGGGTATGACATTTCGATTGGGACCTCTTTGTGGAATATTTCTAGTCTGCAGCTAGCCCACTTTGTTTTAGAGATTACCGGAATCTCAGGCTTCATGCCACTTTGGATATAAAATGGCTTGTACCTAGCGGGTATCTTATGCTTGGCCAGGCTTAACTCTGGTGAGCACACTTTGTTATTTTATTTACTGTGGAAATGCCTTATCTTAGTTTCATTTCAGTATGCTGCTCCAAGTTTGGGATATTTTGATTAATTAATGGATTATCTTGCCTAGTTCCTTGTCTTGTGAAGATTTAATTTTTGCCAATTTGTATTTGATCTGATCTTTAATTGTCGACTTTGTCACCTTTGAAATTGCTATATTCCGCTTTTGTTAATTTGTTCGAAACCATTTGATTTCTTTGATTGTTACCTATTTTGCTATGTTTTATGGTTTGTATTACTTGTTGAGTTTTACTCACACATGTTTTTACCCCACAGGTCTCAAGGTTGAGCCAGAACCCAAGGAACCTATCTTGTTTTGCAGGAATCGAGGTTGTGAGAAGAGCTACGGGATTATATTAGATTTCAGCAGATTTGACTAAGGATTTATATAATTATGGGATGTTTATTTTATGCTTTAGAGAATTACTCTTATTTGAACTTTCCGGTGGATTGATTTAGGATATTGATTATGTGAGATCATTTGAATTATGTTAAATAAAATTTAGAAATTATTCAATTTATCTGCTGTGGACCCGTCATGCCTAGGGATTTGAGGGTCCCAAGGATCTCAAATCTCGGGGCGTGACACATTTGGCTCCCTTTTCCAGTCGAGGTTACCCGTTCAATTTCTTGTTTTACGCCTATTTCAATTATATATATAAAGAGAGAGAGAGAGAAGAATTTTAAAAAAGTCTCATTTTTCCTCCCTTACATTTTAGGGTGTGGAGCCAACTTGAGCCAATCCAATCATTTCACACTTATTAACTCCCGTGAATTGGTATAAAGCCCAAATTCAAAATTTATTCAACTTTTACTCACCATTGAATTGGAATTACAAGTGAATGATGCCTCTAAAACCATTAAACTTATGGGCCAAGGATCAAGGGGTTGGAATAATCTAATGTAGCCGAATATTTTCACATAAGCAGATCTCATCTAGATTATCCCATCCAACGACATTCCATTATTGTCATACACCAGAGTGCAACCCATTCAAATAGACTATACACCATTAAATTTTATGGTGCTTGTATGGAGATGATTGGTTTTAGGGGTGGGCTTGAGTTTTTGCAGAGATGAAGGGCGTAGGGAAATTTTTTGATTTCCCAGGTCCTAGTCTTAAGTGGGACCCCATGTCGGACCAATGTTGAGATTCACACACTAATTGTGCAAAAAGTAAGAGATTAGGTGGAGTTATGCTTGCACTAATTTTTAAGAACTATGGTAGTTAAGTCCCTACATCCTCTCTTGACAAATCAATTAATCCCTATCTTTTCTCTTTTTTAAAATATACAAAGCATTTGTAGGTTACACTTCCTAAAATTTTCTCCATTTAAATAGGGGCCTCTTATTTTTTGATAAGATCTAAATGGAGTCAATAGCCGAGAAATCAAAATTGCGGGGCCCTTTTAATATTAAAAGATGACTAAGAAATGAATTGCACATGGCATCTCAACTAACACATTTATTTCTCTCTCTCTCTCTCTCTCCCCTAGATCGGTCTTCAAGATATAAATGTCCCCCTCAGTCCATCTGAACTAATAGATGAAAGATTTAAAAACACATATCTTGTCCCTTTCTATCCATCTTAACTAACAGATGGAAGATTTAAATACACATATCTCATTGTAAATGATAATTAATATTAGCATTAAAGTAAAATAATAGTCTTTCAATCTTCTTCTCTCATTGGACCGTAGACAAAGGCAGAAATGTCCCCCTTTTGAAAGGGACATTTTTTAAAATTTCCCATATATATATATATATATAATGGGATGAGATTTGGTGTTGTTTCCATAGTTATGAAATTATGTCTAAAACAAGAGCACGTAGATGCTCCATTGGTTAGCAACCACATTTTTCTATTGGCTTCCTATGGATCAAACCCGCCTCTTTCCACTTGTGCATGCTCATTTTTTACTTGAGTAGACTATCTTCTCGCATCCCGCTTTTGTGTGCTCTTTGGGTCCTAGCTCTCTTCGTTGGGTTGCTAAAAAATAAGAAGTCATATTTAATAAACATGACTAAGTTTGTTTCAAATTACGATTAATCATTATATCTTTTATAGCAGTACTATACATAAACCAATGTGCTCCTAGCCTTCTAGGCCGCACTTTTTTTCTTTTTTTTTTCTTACTAGTTTTAATCCGTTTGAAATTATGATTAATTATTAATCATTTAGGTTGTTTTAAAGAGATATTCCCAGTTTTTACTATGATGGGAGTTCTTCCCACTCTTGGATTGAACTCATTTTAATTAACATGAAGATGAGTTCAAGCTTAGTGGGATCAAGTCAATTCAAAGTAAAAAGATTTGAGATTCGTCTATAGTAAGAACACGGCGCGCAAGTTCCCGACTATCGTCTGGACAGAAATAAAAAAAAACCCGAATTCGATTGTGACGGGACCTTCAAAGGTGATACATGTGGGCATATGTAGGTACACATAGTGACCCCTTAATAACAAGAAATTTATATGTATATCTATATCTATATATATACATGAAGCAGTTTAGAGTTAGTGGCAAGGGGCTTCTTGTTATCATCCTTGTGTGAGTGAAGTGTTTCTTTTTCTGGTTAGAGGTGTCTCTTTCCATCCTTTTTTTCATTTGAAAAGGTTAGATTCATCTATACATATACATATATATATATATATGTGGTTTCCTTATGTTTTGCTTTCTTTAGATGGTGTCATGATATGTGGTGTAGATATGAATTTTTTTCTTTATTCATGGATTTATGCCATTGATTTTTCTTCTTATCTATATTTTTAGCAGAAAATAGGAGTCTTTGGAAAATGAGTAAGAAAGGAAGATTTTTCACCTTCACAAGATTTGTCAGATCTTGGAGAAGTGGCTTGGAAGAAAAATCATGTTGTTAAACTTTGATTTTTTTTTTCCCAGAGATTTTGCCTTCTCATCATTGGATTAGATTTGAGTGGCCCATTTTGCCTATTAGCTTTCTGATTTGACATTGCCTGTGGCTTTGTTTGTTTTCCATGTATGGATACTAGTGCAACATAGAATCAGTGAAAGCTCATTTGTGCGCGCTTCTCTCCTATGTCTCTTATCTTTATGATGTTTCTTCGTATCTCTTTTTTTTTTTTTTAATACTTATCATGTATCGAATTATCTATAAACATGATCGTTTATGACTAATGTGTTCGTTTTTCTTTATTGTGACGAAAATATCTACAAGTGAATTTTACCAAAAAACTCATCTAAGGGGACCATAAAACAAAAAGAGCTCAATCTAAGTGTGGGCGCACTGGAGTAGTCACCATTTTTTTTTTTTTTACATCTAAAGGTAAGCGTTGAAATATTTGACCCTCAATAAAATGAAATAGGGTCGAATTCGGCTCTGAGAATAATGGAAGAATTGGGTTTTGGCTTGAAGCCTCAAACTGGGAATAACGGCAAGGATTCTGGCGTTTTATGGCTAGATTGTGTGTGGTTAGATCTCAACTGATGAGATTGACCTCAGTTTCATCAAATATGGTCGTGGGCTATGGATTTGAAGGTAGAAGACAAACTCTCACGTTCTTATTTCAATACGGTGCTCTCCATCGGAGAAGGGGCTTTGTTTTGGCTCAGAGTTCTTGCCGAAGCAGAGGATCCTGCGTGAGAAAGGGAGCTCGGTATGCAGTTGCTATTGCCGAATTTCTTGTTACATATCCCTACACTACAACTAGCCTTCATCAAAGAAGCAACAACTATTAAATTTCTTTAACTAACTATTACTACTAAAACATTTAGGTGTTAGTAGAGGCAGCAAAAATACTTTTTTAATATTTCCGATTGGGTAGAGCTCACTCTTCAATTACAACAGGCTCTCCTACTCCTTGCCAGTATGTGTGCACCGTCTCCAGGGAGGACCACTGCCTTCGTTGTCTCTCCAGTGCCCCACTACTGTTGCTCGCTGCCTCTTCCGCTGCCTTTCCTTCCTGCAAGAAATAAACATTGTTGCCTCGCTATCCTTGAAGAAAAATATAGAGAGCAGAGCTCTTATTTTAGGTGATCTAGGCATGCTGGATCCTGACTGGACCGCCACTCTAGGTCATTGTCATTTCCAGTGTTTCGCCTCGACTGTCTCCTTCGCTTGAGAAGGCAACAATGCTTCGGCCCTCAAGTTGCCCAAAAAGAACATCCTTTCAATTCGTCGCCAGAATCGATGAGCAAAAAAAATATTACTAAAACTCAATGAAAGTGTCACCAGAATCCTTGTCACCACTACCCTGCAGGTTGCTGTTGACAAGTATTCTCTCACAGGTCACTGCCTCTTCTGCTGCCACCGGTCATCACTTCTAAAACAGTGAAGAAGAAGGAGAATCAATACGAGGCCCTAAGCCAAAACCCCAACCTATTATTGACTCTCTCATTATTTCAGATGTCGAATTCAACCCTTATCCATTTTAATGAGGGCTGAATTTGCCTCTCACCTTTAGATTAAGAAAAAAGCACCATTGACCACTCCGGTGTACTCACACATAGGTTGAGAATTTTTGTTTTGTAGTCTCCGTAGATTTTTTTTTTTATTTTTTTGGGTGAAATCCTCTATCTACTAAAAATGATGGCTTACAAGTCTAATCATAGCAAGTATAATCTCCACTAATGGTTTTTGCGAGATCGATTGGTCTATTAATATGCTGGATTTGGAGCATGTTGACGTATCTTCTTAGGTGAAAGAGAAAGCTGATAAATCAACACCAGTAGCTGCTAATGAGAGGAAATATGAAGGTGTGGATTGTGGTGGCAATATGAGTTTGGTGGATTGCAGTGGTTAGACTGGCTTGAGTGTTCACACTAATGGTTGTAGGACAGCATACAATCAGCTACCAAATAGTGAAGTTTTCCGCTCTATGTGCCACCAAGAATAGCTATAGGCAATTCCTGGGTGATCTATGAGATCAATTGGCAAGTGACTAGAACAGAAAATATGATTAGCACATAATCACAATACTAAGTATTTTAATTCTTTTTCTCAATATCAATATCAAGGGACATGCATAATTTATATTTTATTTTTAATTTTCTATTTTTTTTACATTTTTTATATATTTTTTTAATTTTTATTATTCTTAAAAGTTAATGAAAAGTTTTGCCGAAATTCCTAAATACCCAAATATTTCATCTTAAAAATTAGACCGAAATGATAAATGAAACGGAAAGCGAAATTTAGACCCTTGGATTTTGAGCGAGGTGTAGATTGGTCATTCGAATTCATGTCGATTTTGCAATTGATGTAACGGATCCTAGCGTTTCCTAAGGCTCATCAAGGTTGGATCTCGGGATGGGCCACGACCGGTTTTCTAGGAAGATGATCGGACCGGACTTTGGGCCCCTCGGTTTTCGTTGCAATATAGAGAATCTAGTCTCTCTTGATTTGCAGAAGTGGTTTGATGGTGCCTGGGTTCTTGATCGACTTGCAGGAGCACATCGGCTTGATGTGTATTGGGCCACACAGATCGGTGCAGTTACAGAGGATCCACGGACTTTGTTTCTGTTCCAGGCACATTGAAGAGGAGAGAGGAGAGATTGGAGTTGGTTCTGATCTGATCGGCGGGTCGCATGACTTCGTTGAAGACACAGAGAACAGAGAAATTCAAACAGTATTCTGTTTCAGATTTTTGCTGAGAGTCTGGATTGGCTGCAGATTGGTGAGGAAGGAGCCCTGGCCTGTGCTCGGTGTGCAGAGAAGCAAAACCCAGCCTGGAAACCTCGCTTTAAATCGTGATTGCGGAATTTTAGCAATCATCACCTCGCTCAGGGATCCGTGCGCGTGTCTAGGAAAGCATAAGCAAAGAGGATCACAGATAATACGACAAAACAATTACGTGGTTGACGAAATCACTTACGTCTATGAAAACAGATAAGTACATCTCTCCTTTCAGTATTCCACCACCAAGCAGGGTTTGGAAGAGTTAGTGATTACATCAATAAATAATACTATGCTGTTTTGGTCTCCAAAAAATCTTAATAAAATTATTAAAAATAACTTCAAACCCACTTACGCCACGCTCAACCAAAAATGACTAATCTAGGTAACACAAAATACAAGACAAAGCCCAACATTTCATAACATGTTTGTGAGATTAGTTATTTTTCAGATGATTTTAACATTTAGGTTTATAAAAAAAATTTTTCTTTTTTTTTTTGTGTTTTGATTAAGGTCATAATAATTTGTACTATTCTTATACTGATTTTTTTTTTCTCATTTCATTTTACTGACTAATTATGGGGGGTGCTGCTTTCTGCTTATTTGGTTAACTCGTGGATTTATAGGTATAAAGAGTGGGCATTTTCAACCTGTATCTGATATGATTTTTATTTTGGATTTTGTTTATAAGGAATAACTTTGAATTCAATTATTTATTTCCATCTTTGACTTATATGGTAATTTTTAGTTTGATTAAATTGTATTCTTTATTCCTTATGTGCTGATTGATCGATAGACATATATTTTTATTTGTGCTTATGTGTTGATTTAAGCGGCTTACCCAATACATGGTGCTTATGGGTGGTGTCATGTATTTATGGTTTCACCATTAGCCCTATAATATTTGTGAGGTAAGGTCGAAAGGTATTTATCAGGGGTGTAATAGTTAGAGTCATTGTGGGTTTTGAAAAAACTATTAACCAAACCAAATTGTTAGTTTTCAGTTTTTAAAAAACATAACTGTAATCGTACTTTAAAAAATTGTTAAAAAACTGGACCAAGGTTAATTGTATTAGACGGTTCGATTACGATTAACTTTAAGAAAGGATTTAATTATCGGAAGGCTGTGGAGGCTCTGTGATAAAAGATTATCAGTTGACATTGATCTAAAATTATAGCTTGAGATGTAATGGTTCAATTAACTGCACATGGTTAACCAAAGTGTATATTACAATTCGGTTAATTGTGTACAATTAACCGAACCATATATTACGGTTCGATTCGGTCAATAACCGTAAGTCGGGATTGAAAACCGAAATCAAACTGTGAAGTATAATTTTTTATTTTAAAAACTATAATTGTTATCGAACCGTGAAACACAGTTATTGACCATTGATTCAGTTTGGTTCAGTCTGTTAAACGGTTTCTTGATTTTTTTTACACCCCTTGTATTCATGCCTTTAAAAAATGTGTTTTTATTTTTATAGTCTATAAAATTCCAAGGCTTGCAATCTTTTGGTGACTAATGAGTTAGACTTTGACTATCAATTCATGCATTTTTCAGGGGTAAAACTGAAAGTTCGATAAGTCAAACAATCTCCCTAGTATAGTACGGTTAATGCTAACGAGGGGAGGAAAGATGAAGGTGTGGTCCGTGTTGATTGTGGTGGCAGCATGGGTTTGGTGGTATGCGGAAATTAATACACCGGCTTCGCTGTGGCCATCAATAGTAGTAGAAGAACAACAAACACTCGATTATAATTACACGACGGTGAGGTTTACCACCAAAGAGGCCACCGAAGAGAAGTACTCACAATTCATAAAGAAGCTGCGAGGTCATTTGACAAGCACAAAAATGCCGCATCGAATACCAGTGACGCGTGAGCCATCAACAGTGCTCCCTTCCGAGCGGTTTGTTTTGGTGGAACTCTCAAATTCGGAATCGGACTCCCCCGTCACTTTGGCTATACATGTCACCAATGTTTATGTGATAGCTTATCGGACGGGAAATCGATCCTTCTTCTTCAATGAATCTAATCCCGACCCTGCAATTTCTAATCTTTTCCCACGTACAAGCCGATATAATTTTTCCTTCTCCAGCAACTATGGAGACCTTGAACGAGTCGCAGGTAAGGGTAGAGAAAAAATCAATCTAGGAGGGATGCAACTTGAAGATGCCATCTGCAAACTCCAGCGCAGCGAAACGGAGGGTGACCAAGGGCCCTTGGCTCTTTCCCTTATAGTTATCATCCAGATGGTTGCAGAGCCAGTGCGATTCAAAACTATCGAGCATCGAGTGCGCCAAAGTATTCCTCGTGATTCGGCGGCGTTTCAGCCAGGGGATGACATTCTCAGCCGCGAGAACAACTGGCGGCGCCTCTCCGCTGTTGTGCAGGAATCCCAACGAGGAGCCTTTTCAAGTGAAGTTCAATTGCCTAGTACAGTACTCACAAATGTTTCGTTGGATGTGGGAAGCGTCAGGGATGCGGTACAAATTGCCAGCCTTGCCCTCATGTTGTTCGTCTGCAGACAATCACAGCGAGCATCTACTAATCATGACTACTTTATTGATGATGATACTTGTGTGGAACCGGAGCCCACGGTGCGCATCAGTGGTCTAAATGGTCTGTGCGTCGACGTGATGGATGGACAATACAACAATGAAAACCCAATACAGTTGTGGCCATGTAAAGAGCATTCGGATGCTGGTCAGATGTGGACCTTCAAAAAAGATGGGACAATTCGATCTAATGGTAAGTGCTTGACCACTTATGGGTATACCCCAGGAAACTATATCATGATCTACGATTGCCCTACTCCCGTGACTGCTGCCACCATTTGGCAAGTATGGGACAATGGAACCATCATCAATCCTCAATCAGCACTGGTCTTGAGTGCAAACTGTGGGGACAGCGGGACCATACTCACCGTGGAGACCAACACCTACGCCTCCCGCCAAGCCTGGCGCGCGGGCAATAATACGAAACCTGCCGTTGCAGTCATTGTTGGATTGAATGATCTCTGCATGCAAGCAAACGGAGACGCCATGTGGGTGGAGGAATGTGCAAGTGGCAAGGAAGAGCAGAAATGGGTTTTCTATGCGGATGGTACCATACGGCCTCTTCAGAACCAAGATTGTTGCCTCACCTCTGCTGATAATCAATGCCAAGGAAGCATTATCATCATTTCGAGTTGTTACGCCGGGTCGGAGGACCAACGCTGGGTGTTCACGAACGATGGCACTATTTTAAACCTGGCCAACGGAATGGTGATGGATGTGAGAGGATCCGATCCAAGTTTAAAGCAGATAATCATTTGGCCATTTACTGGAAACCCTAACCAGCTGTGGCTTCCTGTGTTTTAATTGCTTCTATTCTAGTTTGCAGTATCTATAGAATACAGCCATGTTGTAGGCTTAAATAGAAGGCACCAAATCCGTTGTTGCCCACCCACGAGTAGTGTGCAACATTCCTCGGATGTGGAGATATGATTGCTCGCAACTAGTTTTTTTATTTCTTATGTTTAATGTTTCCTATTTGTTACGACTAACCAATACCTCTATGCAGCAGAAAAATTCATTTGAAAATACATTTTATAGATTGCTAAAAGAAAATTAAATTGTCAATTAATCAAAGTGAAGCTGTAATGAAACAAGACCCAATCAAAACTAGATGTTCCATATATTGCTCAAAAGTAGAAAATAAATATAGGCGAATAACCCAGTGTACATATCGACACAAAATCTGCCCAAAATAATCCTAGATGTGCCAAAAGAAGGGTTGGTTACAATAGGATTCAGACCCAATTCAAATGAAATCCTAATTAATATTTATAAAAAGTATCGAAGCCAAATTTGCTCAAACTGCGAGCATGAAAAGAGGAGAATGCGGAGGTTCCGAGATGAGAATTAGCTCAGGGGAGTGGGAGGATACCTGGTGTTTAAGGGCTCCGAAAGTAGGGGGATTTGCAATGCTCCTACAGTTCCAATAGAGAATTTCGAACATGGATAAAGAGTGGGCGAGGTGGCCTTACCTCTAGAACTCTTGGTGATAGGACCAATGGATGAAGCCAACCTCTGTTTTCTGGCTTTTCGGTGAAACCTGATGGAGTCAACTGGAGCCTGTGATCCTGTGACCTGCTGTTGGAGGTCTGATGGCTTAGGGTTAGAAGGGGTTGCTTCTCACGATTAGAGGTTATGGTTTTGTCCATCTACCTGGGGGAATAATGGCTAAGATCTACAGCGAACCAGTTTGGATATAAGAATCTGCAGTGCTCGAAGATGGAAAATGCATTTGATGTGTCAAGCTCAGGGGCAGGGGCTTCGCTGAGAATTGCTGCCACACTTTTAGGGCCAACTTGTGGTGGGGCCTGCAGCGGTGACCAAAGATGGCCCCCACTAAAACTCAATTTTTAATCACTTTACTGATGCCCATAACTTGGGCCTCCAGTACAAATTATATTCTAATGGCATCAACTTTTGGTGGGCAAGTTGTAAAATACAATGTACCACAGGCTATGAAGCTATATGTCAATCCTATTACTTGGGCAATGTTGGACATGAGACTTTTTTTCAACACTCCCTCTCAAGTGCAGGCCCAAATTTCATGGACAGACTTGCCATGTGGCCTACACAAGAATGACACCTTCTCTGATATCATCTACTAACTCAAAAACTTGAGCTGATAAATGAAAGGCCTAAATAGGCATATGAAGCAATGTCAAACTCACTACTTAAGTTTCAAGGTTTTAGAGACGAACTTGTATATTTGTGGGTAAAAATATATTTCTAGTGGCAGTCACTCTTAGGGGTGGACCTACATTGATGGACATGGGGACTTCAGTCCCCACCATGCTCGGATAAAGCCCATCTTGGTTAGTCCCCATTTAAAAATCCATTGAAGCCCCCACTCTCCCTAGCTCCAAAATATCCTCCCGGCAATCAATCCCTTTCAAAATTCTCAAACCAGAAATCCTCAAATGGGTCCCGGCTCAAGCATCGGCATTGGCATCAGCATAGGGCACATTGTGGCCTATTTCTCTACAAGTATTCCTATTTGGTGCTCCCCCTCTCTCTATCTCAAGTGGTGTGGAATGCAAGTATTCCTGTTTGGCTCTCTCCCTCTCTTTTTCAAGTGGTGTGAAGCCCTAAGTTTGGGTGTATTTCTCAAATTAGAATACAAACTCTTGGGTGAATTCTTTTAGAGTGTTGCTACTGGCACACAAAGCTTTACTATCCACACACATGATATTTTTTTTAAAAAATACTCCTAATGAAAATACCAAAATGCATCCACCCTCCTCCTCTCTCTCTCCCCTTCCCCACCTCTCCCTCCTCCTCCGGCTTCGACGATGACCAGTAGCTGCGATAGAGGGGGACTACCCCCTCCTCCCCTCTCTCTCCCCTTCCACCCCCTCCCTTCTCTCTCCCTCTCCCTCTGTGTTCCCTCCTCTCCCTCTCCCTCTCCCTCTCCTTCTCCCTCCCCCTCTTCATTCTCTCTCTCTCTCTCCTCAGCCCCTCTCCCTCCTCGTCCCTACCTCTCTCTATTCTCTCTCTCCCCCACCCTCTCCCCCCTCCTCAGTACCTCTCTCTATTCTCTCTCTCCCCCACCCCTTCCCTCCTCCATCCCTCTTTCGCTCTCCCTCTCTCTCCCCCCTCCCCCCTCTCTGTTCTCTTTCTCCCCCACCCCCCTATGCACCCCTCTCCCTCCCTCTCCCTCCCCCTTTTTCTATGCGGCAACTATATTGGACAAAGAGGAGGAGGGAGAGGGAGGGGTGGAGCAGCGGGGGAGGTCGGGAAGGGGAGACGGGGGAGGGGGGCGAGAGATTTTGGTATTTTCACTTGGGGTCCTTTTTTTTTTTTTTTTGAAAAAAAGTTCATGTGTGTGGATAGTAAAACTTTTTGTGCCAATAGCAGCACTCTTTTTTTTTTAGTCCTTTTTATCATTTTATGGATTATCACATTATACGATGTAGCTGACGAAATAGTTCATGTCTTCACGTTTAGCTTGTTGAAGGATTTTTCAATGCATTTCAACCATCTTTGTAACCAAAGTCTCTTGAAAACTTAGAATTCCTTGTTATTGTTATCAAATAAAGCTGACCTTTTGTAGAAGTTTCACATGAGGATCAATGAATTGATTCCATCAGCATAAATTCATAAAGGAGACAATAGTTTTTATCTCATGATGATCATAGCTTTTCTACCATAAAAATATTATACTACTCTTTTAGTTTAAGCCCACATCAAATCATGGTTTTAAAACACTGCCTACACATGGTTATATTGGACACTATATTGAGGTTTCATCCATGACTAATAATGGTCTTTTGTGTTTGGTGTGAGACCTAAAATATATTGAAGCTTCATTATTATCATCTTTGTACTCTATTTTGCTATTTAACGTATGTCCATTTGTACGAGTTTAATAAAATCAACAGTTGGTTAAGCCAAGGAATTTCAAGACGGGTAACATATACACCATTAAATTTTATAGTACCTGTATGGAGATGATAGGTTTTAGGGGTGGGCCTGATTTTTTGCAAAGATCGAGGGTGCAGGGAAAATTTTCAATCTCCTAGGTCCTAGTTTTAAGTGGGAACCCATGTGGGCCCAATGTTGAGATTCACACACTAATTGTGCAATGAATAAGAGACTAGGTGGAGTTATGCTTGCACTAATTTTTAGGAACAAAATCTATGGTAATTAAATCCCTACGTTCTCTCTTGAAAAATTAATTAATCCCTATTTTTTCTCTTTTTCAAATACATGGTATTTGTAGGTTACACTTTCTAAAATTTTCTCCATGTAAATAGGGGCCTCTTAGTTTTTGATAAGATCTATGTGGGGTCAATAGTCGAGAAATCAAATTCAGCGGGGCCCTCTTAATATTAAAAGATGACTAAGAAATGAATTGCACATGACATCTCAACTAACACATTTAATTCTCTCTCTCTCTCTCTCTCTCTCTCCTCTAGACCAGTACCTCAAGATATAAATGTCCCTCTCTCTCTCCATCTGAACTAATAGAGAAATATTTAAATACACATATCTTGTCCCTCTCTATCCATCTTAACGAATAGATGCAAGATGTAAATACACATATCTCATTGTAAGTGATAATAAATATTAGCATTAGAGTAAAATAACAGTCTTTCAGTCTTCTTTTCTCTCATTGGACCATAGACAAGGGCAAAAATGTCCTCCTTTTGAAAGGGGCATTTTTTAGAAATTTCCATGTATATATATGTATAAGGGGATGAGGTTTGGTGTTGTTTTCATATGTATGAAATAATGTTTAAAACAAGAGCGTGTAGATGCTCAATTGGTTAGCAACCACATTTTTCAATTGGCTGCCCATAGTTCAAACCTGCCTCTTTCCACTTGTGCAAGTTCATTTTTCACTTGAGTGGGCTATCTTTCCACATCCCACTTCTATGGCCTCTTTGGGTCCTAGCCCTCTTCGTTGGGTTGCCAAAAAAAAAAAAAACAATCATATTTAATAAACATGACCAAGTGTGTTTAAAACTACGATTAATCATTATATCTGTTATAGCATTGCTATACATAAACCAATGTGCTCCTAGCCTTCTAGGTCGCACTTTTTTTCTTTTTTTTTCTTACTACTTTTAATCTATTTGAAATTTTGATTAATTATTAATCATTTAGGTTGTTTTAAAGAGATATTCCTAGTTTTTACAATGATCGTACTTCTTCCCACTCTAGGATTGAACTTATTTTAATTAACATGAAGATGAGTTCAATCTTAGTGGGATCAAGTCAATTCAAAGTAAAAAGATTTGAGATATCTCTATAGTGGGAACACGGCGCGCATGTTGCCAACTATAGTCTGTACAGAAATTGAAAAAAGCCAGAATCCGATTGTGACCGGACCTTCAAAGGTGATACATGTGGGCATATGTAGGTACAGATAGTGACCCCTTAATAACAAGAAATTTATATGTATTACTATATCTATATATATACATGAAGCAGGTTAGAGCTAGCGGCAAGGGGCTCCTTGTTATCATCCTTGTGTGAGTGAAGTGTTTTCTTTTTCTAGTTAGTGGTTTCTCTTTTCATCCTCTTTTTCATTTGAAGAAGTCTTCATATGCATATGTCCCTCACCATTTTGGTGAGGGACGCTTCCTTTTTTGGACCTATCAAGCTTTAAAATGTGTGAAGTTTTGTCCTATTCCATATTAATACTTTCCAAAGAAGGAATGTCCCTCACCAAAATGGTGAGAGATATATGCACATAAATATTCTCCTATATATACATATGGTTTCCTTATGTTTTGCTTTCTTTAGATGGTATTATGATATGTGGTGTATATATGAATTTTTTTCTTCATTCATGGATTTATGCCATTGATTTTTCTTCTTATCTATATTTTCAGCAGAAAATAGGAGTTTTTGGAAAATGAGTAAGAAAGGAAGGTTGTTCACCTTCACAAGATCTGTCAGATTTTGGAGAAGTGGCTTGGAAGAAAAATCATGTTGTTAAACTTTGATTTTTTTCCCCCTCTCTTAATCTTTATATTATGGGAAGTGGGTTTAATTCTTTAAATATAGGGAAATTGGTGTGTCCTATAACGCATATTCTCTATCATAAATAATTTTATTTTTTTTTCCCAGAGATTTTGCCTTCTCATCATTGGATTAGATTTGAGTGGCTCATTTTGCCTATTAGCTTTATCGCCTGTGCCTTTCTTTGTTTTCCATGTAAGGATACTAGAGCAACAGAACCAGTGAAAGCTCATGTGCTTCTCTCCTATGTCTCTCATCTTTATGATGTTTCTTCGTATCTCTTTCTTTTTTTTATACTTATCATGAATCAAATTATCTATAAACATGATCGTTTATGACTAATATGTTTGTTTTTCTTTATTGTGACAAAAATATCTACAAGTGAATTTTACCAAAAAACTCATCTAAGAGGACCACAAAACAAAAAAAACTCAACCTATGTGTGAGCGCACCGGAGTAGTCACTGTTGGATTTATGTCTTGTATTCCGTTTTAGCTGGATGAGTCCACTGGATTAGCCAGGGACTGATTTAAGGTCAAGGGTATTTTGGTAATTGCACTGGGGCTTTTTTGGTGGCCAAGAAAGTGGAGATTATATATGTATATAATCTGTAACCCTCGATCTTGCATTGAAGAGAGGTGAGAGCTCTCTTGCTCGTGGTGTTCTCACACCATGTAGGAGAGACGATTTGAGAGTGTGAGAGTCTCTATATGCTTTACTTGTTATAATGAAGATGATCATCTCTGTGCCCGTGGATGTAGATTCGGATTCAAATTTCAGATCTGTTTCTTCCAGCATGCTCATGTTGACGAGATCTACAGCTTACTACAGAAGTCTTAAAAAGAAAAGATTTGAACAGATGTGGGTTCAAGTCAGAATTAGGTTTACTCGACCTGGTTGTTGTTGCAAACCCAATAATAGGAGTCGCTGGCCTAGTTGCAAAGGGTTTGCTAATTCAAATGAAGTTGTTCGTTTGGGGTTCACATGCTTTCCGGATCGCATGTAATGTTGTTTATTTTGCCAAAGCCAAAAAAGCAGCAAGGAGGAGCTGATACATCAGTAGTTGTCAAACATTTGTTTAATTGATTGGAGGCCAGGTCAAATGGAGTTTTTTTACCACTCGGAGGTAGAGGTTGTTCTGCAATTGTGAAGTCATTTGAACTTGTATTCCCGATCTATTTTGCTTGCATACTTGTGGCGGTTGGATCTTCATACTAATGTCGAAGATGGGGCAAGATGGTGAATGATTTAGATATCAATATCACTCAGATTCGTCAATGTATTAGAGATTTAAGTTTGAGGTGGAGTTTGACGAGAAGATGAGCTTTGCTCAAAATTCATGTGTTGGTTCAACATGTCAAAATGTTGAAGGAAGAAGTCTGCATCGTCGGTGCAGTGACGTACCATTCAGCAAGGTATGTGAAGATATTGCTGGATTTATCTCCTGATGGCTCGAGTTGGACGAAATCTAAGGTAAGGTGGAGATTGTTGGGTTTATATCTTGTATTCCGATTTAGCCAGATGAGTCCACTGTGTTAGCCAAAGACTGGTTTAAAGTCAAAGGTGTTTTCGTAATTGTACCGAGGCTTTCTTGGTGGCCAAGAAAACTGAGATTATATATGTGCATAGTTTGTAACCCTAGATCTTGCGTTAAAGAAAGGTGAGAGCTCTCTTGCCCATGGAGTTCCCACACCACGTAAAAGAGACGATGTGAAAGAGTGAGAGTCTCTACATGCTTTACTTGTCATAGTGAAGATGATCATCTCTGTGCCAGTGGATGTAGCCCTGTTTAGGTGAATCATGTAAATCTCTGTCTCTTCTTGTGTGGCTGGTTGATTTTTGATCTTGTGATTGATGTATGTGCATAACGGGTGATGTCAAAATCACAATAGTCACCAATGTCTTTTTTTTTTTTTTAACATCTAAGGGTGAGCGTTGAAATATTTGACCTTCATTAAAACGGACTAGGGTCGAATTCGGCATTAGAAATATTGGGAGAGTTGGGTTTTAGCTTGAAGCCTCAAACTGGGAATAACGGCAAAGATTCTAGTGTCTGATGGCTGGATTGTGCGTGGTTAGATCTCAACTGATGAGATTGATCTCAGTTTTATTAAATATGATTGTGGGCCACGGATTTGAAGGTAGAAGACGACCTCTCACGTTCTTGTTTCAATACAGTGCTCTCAATCGGAGAAGGGGCTTTGTTTTGGCTCAGAGTTCTTGATGGACTAAACTGAGAAGGGGAGCTCGGTATGCAGTCATCGATGCCTGATTTCTTGTTGCAGATCCCTGCACTGCAACTAGCCTTCATCAAAGAAGCAATAGCTATTAAATTTCTTTAGCTAACCATTGCTACCAAAACATCTAGGTGTTAGTTTAGGTAGCAAAAATACTTTTTAATATTTCCCATTAGGTAGAACTCACTCTTCAATTACAGTAGGCTCTCCTGTGCCTTGCTAGTATGCATGCACCATCTCCAAGGAGGACCACCACCTTCGCTGTCTCGCCGGTGCCCCATTGCTGTCGCTCGCCACCTTTTCCGCTGTCTTTCCCTCCTGCTAGAAACAACCATTGTTGCCTCGATGTCCTTGAAGAAGAATATAGAGAGCAGAGCTCTCATTTTAGGTGATCTGGGCTTGCTAGACCCCGACCGGACCGCCACTCTCAGTCACTGTTGTTTCCGGCGTTTCACTTCGACGGTCTCCTTCACCTGAGAAAGCACTAATGCTCCAGCCCTCAAGTCGCCCGAAGAGAACATCCTTTCAGTTCATCGCCAGAATCGATGAGCAAAAAAAATATTAATAAAACTCAATGAAAGGGTCACTAGAATCCTTGTCGCCGCCACCCTGTAGGTCGCTGTTGACGGGTATTCTCTCATAGGTCAACGCCTCTTCTGCCACCGCCGGTCATCACTTCTGGACCGCTGGAAAAGAAGGAGAATCAATGCGAGGCCTCAAGCCAAAACCCCAACCCATTATTGACCCTCTCGTTATTTCGAATGT
This sequence comes from Sextonia rubra, assembly GCA_037013555.1. NCBI lineage: Eukaryota > Viridiplantae > Streptophyta > Magnoliopsida > Laurales > Lauraceae > Sextonia > Sextonia rubra. The sequence goes on from JASUAD010000027.1 coordinate 4,726,251, forward strand.
CGAATTCAACCATTATCCATTTTAATAAAGGTCGAATTTGCCGCTTACCTTTAGATTAAAGAAAAAGCACCATTGACCACTCCAGTCTATTCACAAATAGGCTAAACATTTTTGTTTTATGGTCTCCTTAGATGATTTTTTTTTTTTTTGGTTGTGAAATCCTCTATCTACAAAAAATGATTGCTTACAAGTCTTATCATAGCATGTAGAATCTCCACTAATGGTTTTTGCGAGATCAATTGGTCTATTAATATGCTGGATTTGGAGCATGTTGACATATCTTCTTAGGTGAAAGAGAAAGCTGATAAATCAACACCAGTAGTTGCTAATGAGAGGAAATATGAAGGTGTGGATTGTGTGGCAATATGAGTTTAGTGGATTGCGGTGGTTAGACTAGCTTGGGTGTTCACACTAATGGTTGTAAGACAACATACAGTCAGCTACCAAACAGTGAAGTTTACCACACCGTAGGTTCCACCAAGAATAGCTATAGGCAATTCTTGGATGATCTGTCAGATCAATTGGCAAGCGACTAGCACAAAAAACATGATTAGCACATAATCACAATACATGAAGATGGGTCCAATCCTTTGGTGAAACAATGTCAGCTCAAAGAAAATATTAGAGATCTAGTTTTTATTTATTCATTTATTTATTTTGTTTTGATAGAAACAATCTTCCATTCAATATTGAAGATATTGTTAGGTTTATGTCTTGTATTCCGATTTAAACGGGTTGGTTTATTGGGTTGGCCAATGACTACGTTCAGGGTTATGTGTATCTTGGTCATTGTATCGTGGCTCTTTTGGAGGTCAAGAAAGGGGAGATTATACATTGATGTAATTTAACTCAGACTCCTGTGTAAGAAAGGTAAAAGCTCTTTCTCCTGTGGTAACAAACCCCGTATGGCCAATGTGAGGTGTAAGAGAGGTAATAGCTCTTTTTCTCGTGGTAACCAAATATGCATGGCTAATATAAGGTGTGGGAGAGGTGGGAGCCCTCTCTCATGTGGTGCTCGGAGCATGACCACCATGTGTGATAAGGGCAGGTATGAGAGCAAGAGTAAGATCTAAGGAAAAGTGAGTAGGCAAAGGATTAGAGGATGTGGAATCCCTGTAACGAGTTGCCCACTTTCTTCATCATGAAATCGAGCAAATGCTCAGAGCCCATGGACCTAACCTTTATGATGAACCGCATAAAATCTATTATCATAGTTGCATGCTTCTTTTTACCTTACAAAAAAAATTTACCTTCTAAAGAAACTCACCTTCTAAAAAATGTTTTGTCATCCAAAAAAGATGGTTGCATGCTTGTCTTCTTTCTTTGTGGTATATGTTGACTTATTTGCCCTAATTCGATTTAACAAGTGGCATTAAAGCCACAACAATTGATATCAGAGTCACAATAATTTGTATCAAAGAAATGTTAAAATCCTAGAGTTCAGAGTATAGTAGTCAATTCCATTTTGTTTCGCCCAAAATTTTTTATTTCAGTATTTTGGCCGAAACGGAATGGGGGTTAACAAATTTCGGGTCGAATTTCAGTCAATTCTGGTCTATTTTGGTTGATTTCAATCCAATTTCGATTGCCCATTCTGGCCTATTTCGATTTGCAGCATAATTTTGACTAACTATTTTAATTTTTTTTCTCAATATCAATATTAAGGGACATGCATAATTTATATTTTATTTTTAGTTTTCTATTTTTCTTTACATTTTTATATATCTTTTTAATTTTTAATATTCTTAAAAGTTAATGAAAAGTTTTGCCGAAATTCCTATACAACCAAATATTTCATCTTAAAATTAGACCGAAATGATAAAAGAAACGGAAAGCGAAATTGAGATCCTTTGGGTTCCATAGCGAGGTTGAAGACCATTGGATTTTGAGCGAGGTGGAGACTGGTCATTCGATATCATTTGGATTTTGCAATTGATGTAACGGATCCTTGGGTTTCCTAAGGCTGGATTTGGTGTGCGCGCTCAATAGCCGGAGATCAAGGTTGGATCTTGGGATGGGCCACCAACGGTTATCTAGGAAGATGATCGGACTTTGGGCCCCTCGGTTTTCGTTGCAATACAGAGAATCTAGTCTCTGTTGATCTGCAGAAGTGGTTCGATTGTGCCTGGTTTCTTGATCGACTTGCAGGAGCACATCGGCTTGATGTGTATTGGGCCACACACAGGATCCGCGGACTTTGTTTCTGTTCCAGGCACATTGAAGAGGAGAGAGGAGAGATTGGAGTTGGTTCTGATCTGATCGGTGGGCCGCATGACTTCGTGGTAGACACAGCGAACAGCGAAATTCAAACACTATTCTGTTTCAGTTTTTTTGCTGAGAGTCTATACTGGCTGCAGATCGGTGAGGAAGGAGCCCTGGGTTTTGCTCGGTGTGCAGAGAAGCCAATAAAATGGGACTGGCTGTTGAAACTCTTTTGGGAAAAACCAGCACCTAACCCAGGTCCTTGTCCTCTGCTCTCCTTCCTCACCTCCAATCGAAACATAAAATCACAGCCGTTCCTCTTCTGGTCGCGTTCCTCGGTGACCATAAAAACCAGAAGCCTCTTTCTTATCTTCTCAGAAGACTTTTAATTAGTGTTTCTCTCAAAAGACAACCAGTAAACAAAGATGTTAACACCTCTCTTCAATACAAACAAGTGAGTGAGTGAGTGACGAGAGAGGGTCCATCATCTCCTCTGCTTCTATGTAGCCCACTCCAAGTTTTCTCGGAGAACACAAGTCCGGATCTCACTCGGCAACAGAATCTTAAAAACGAGAGGAAGATCCTGTCTCTGTACCGAGTTGCCGAGCAACAATAGCTCAAACCGAGCCCACACTGAGATCCAATCCGTTGAAACTCCATCGGTCTTGAAGCAAAACCCCGCCCTGGATACCACGCTCTCAAACCTGATTGCGGAATTTGAGCAATGTCCACCTTGGTCAGAAATCCGAGGATCTCACTTGTTGTGCTCGTGTCAACGAAAGCATGAGCAAAGAGGATCGACAATTAGTAACAAGTTGCCAGGAAGATCACAACACAATAATTACGTGGTTGAGCAAAACCACCTAGTCCAAAGATCACCGCACCAATTCCTTTCTCTCCCTCTAAAATTCCACACAACTACCTATGTTTAAGATGGATTACTGGTTACATCAATATATAATACAATATGTAAATTTTTTAGCCTCCAAAAATTCTTAATAAAATTATTAAAATAATTTTAAACCCACTTACACCCAGATTAACCAACATTAACTAATCCCGGGATACACAGAATACAAGATGAAGCGCAACATTTTATAGCATGTTTGTGAGATTAGTTGTTTGTCAGCTGATTTTAACATTTAGATTTACAAACAAAAACCTTCCACTATTTTGGTAGCTTTTTTTTTTTTTGAGTTTTGATTAAGGTCATAATAATTCACACTATTCTTATACTGATTTTTTTCTTTTCATCTACAGCCAATTTTTTTATTGACTAATTAATTGGTAGGATTGCCTTCTGTTTATTTGGTTTACTCGTGGATGTATGGGTATAAAGAGTGGGCATTTTAAACTTGTATCTAATATGATTTTTATTTTGGATTTTGTTTATAAGGAATAACTTTGAATTGGATTATTTATTTCCATCTTTGACTTATATGGTAATTTTTAGTTTGATTTAATTGTATTTTTTATTCCTCATGTGTTGATTGATTGATAGGCATATATATTTTTATGTGTGCTTATGTGTTGATTTGAGTAGCTTACCTGATGCATGGTGTTTATGGATGGTGTCATCTATTTATGATTTGCCATCGGCCCTACAATATTTATGAGGTGGAATCAGAAGGTTTTCATGTTTTAAAATTATGTGTTTTTATTTTGAAAGTCTAGAAAATTCCAAGCCTTGAAATCTTTTTGTGATTAATGAGTTGCACTTTAACCATCAATTCATGCATGTTACAGGGGTAAAAGTGGAAGTGGGATAAGTCAAGCAATCTCCCTAGCATAGTAATGCTAATGCTAATGCTAATGAGAGGAGGAAGTATGAAAGTATGGTCCGTGTTGATTGTGGTGGCAGCATGGGTCTGGTGGTATGCGGAGGTCAATAGACCAGCTTCGCTGTGGCCATCAGTGGTAGTAGAAGAACAACAAATACTCGATTTTAATTACACAACGGTGAGGTTTACCACCAAAAATGCCACCAACGAGAGCTACTCAAAGTTCATAGAGGATCTGCGGCATAATTTGGCAGACCCAAATCATGTGCAGCATGGATTCCAAGTGATGCGTGAGCCGTCGACAGTGCGCCCTTTCGAGCGGTTTGTTTTGGTGGAACTCTCAAATTGGGCATCGGACTCGCCTGTCACTGTGGCTATAAATGTCACCAATGCTTATGTGATAGCTTATCGGACGGGAAATCGGTCCTTCTTCTTACGGGAAAATAGTCCTGACCCTGATCTTTTCCCACGTACTGAACGATATATGTTTAGATTCTCCGGCAGCTACGTAGACCTTGAAGGAGTCGTGGATCAGTCTAGAGAGTCTATCGACCTTGGAATGGAGCCACTTGAAAATGCCGTCACGACCCTTCGGTTCAGCAACACGGAACAGGAAACTAGGGCCATTGCTCGTTCCCTTATAGTTGTCATCCAGATGGTTGCAGAGGCAGTGCGATTCACATATATCCAGCATCGAGTGCGCCAAAGTATTACTCCTAGGAAAGTGCTCCGGCCGGACCCCACCATGCTCAGCTTCGGGAACAACTGGGGACACCTCTCCGCTGGTGTGCAGGAATCCAACCAAGGAGTCTTTTCTAGTCCAGTTGAATTACGGACAAGACGTAATCTTCCGTTGGTTGTGGACAGCGTGAGTCACAGGGCTCTAAGTGTCGGTCTTGCCCTAATGGTGTTCATCTGCAGACAATCACATCGAGCATCGACTAATCATAACTATTTTATTGATCATGTGGCAACAGGTGTAGATGATGATGGTACTTGCATGGAACCGGAGCCCACAGTGCGCATCAGTGGTCGAAATGGTCTGTGCGTTGATGTGATGGATGGACAATACAACAACCGAAACCCAATACAGTTGTGGCCCTGTAAAGGAAACTCGGATGCCAGTCAGCTGTGGACCTTCAAAAAAGATGGGACAATTCGGTCAAATGGTAAGTGCTTGACCACATATGGGTATACCCCAGGAAACTATATCATGATCTACGATTGCCCTACTCCCGTGACTGCTGCCACCATTTGGCAAGTATGGGACAATGGAACCATCATCAATCCTCAATCAGCACTGGTCTTGAGTGCAAACTGTGGGGACAGCGGCACCATACTCACCGGGGAGACCAACACCCACGCCTCCCGCCAAGCCTGGCGCGCAAGCAATAATACGAAACCTGTCGTTGCGGTCATTGTTGGATTGAATGATCTCTGCATGCAAGCAAACGAAAACGCCATGTGGGTAGAAGAATGTGCGAGTAGCAAGGAAGAGCAGAAATGGGTTCTCTATGCCGATGGTACCATACGGCCTCTTCAGAACCAAGACTATTGCCTCACCTCTGCTGATAATCAATGCCAAGGAAGCATTGTCATCATTTCGAGTTGTTACGCCGGGTCGGAGGACCAACGCTGGGTGTTCACGAACGATGGCACTATTTTAAACCTGGCCAACGGAATGGTGGTGGATGTGAGAGGATCCGATCCAAGTTTAAAGCAGAAAATCATTTGGCCATTTACTGGAAACCCTAACCAGCTGTGGCTTCCTGTGTTTTAATTGCTTCTATTCTAGTTTGCAGTATCTATAGAATAGCGCCATGTTGTAGGCTTAAATAGAAGGCACCAAATCCGTTGTTGCCCACCCACGAGTGCTGTGCAACATTCCTCGGATGTGGAGATATGCTTGCTCGCAACTAGTTTTTTTATTTCTTATGTAAAATGTTTCCTATTTGTTACGACTAACCAATGCCTGTATGCAGGAGAAAAATTCACTTGAAAATACATTTTATAGATTGCTAAAAGAAAATTAAATTGTCAATTAATCTAAGTCAAGCTCTAATGAAACAAGACCCAATCAAAACCAGATGTTCCATATATTGCTCAAAAGTAGAAAATAAATATAGGCGAATAACCCAGTGTATAGCTATCGCTACAAAATCAGCCCAAAATAATCCCAGATGTGCCAAAAGAAGGGTTGGTTCCACATTAGGATTCATACCCAATTCAAATGAAATCCTAATTAATATTTGTAAAAAGTTTCGAAGCCAAATTTGCTCAAACTGGGAGCATGAAAAGAGGAGAATGCGGAGGTTCCTTGATGAGAATTAGCTCAGGGGAGTGGGAGGATACCTGGTGTTCAAGGGCTCCGAAAGTAGGGGGATTTGCAATGCTCCTACAGTTCCAATAGAGAATTTCGAACATGGATAAAGGGTGGGCGAGGTGGCCTCACCTCTAGAACTCTTGGTGATAGGACCAATGGATGAAGCCAACCTCTGTTTTCTGCCTTTTCGGTGAAACCTGATGGAGTCAACTGGAGCCTGTGATCCTGTGACCTGCTGTTGGAGGTCTGATGGCTTACTGTTAGAACCGGTTGCTTTTCAGGACTAGAGGTTGTGGTTTTGTCCATCTACCTGGGGGAATAATGGCTGAGATCTACAGCGAACCAGTTTGGATATAAGAATCTGCAGTGCTCGAAGATGGAAAATGCATTTGATGCGCCAAGCTTAGGGGCAGGGGCTTCGCTGAGAATTGCTGTCACACTTTTAAGGGCCAACTTGTAGTAGGGCCTGTAGCGGCGACCAAAGATGGCCCCCACTAAAAGTTAATTTTTAATGCCTTCACTGATGCCCCAAACTTGGGCCTCCAGTAAAAATTATAATCTAATGGCATCTACTTTTGGTAGGCAAGTTGTAAAATACCATGTACCACCTCAAAAACTTAAACTAACAGGTGGAAGGCTATAAAGCTATGTCAATCCTATTACTTGGGCAATGTTGGACATGAAACTTTTTTCCAACACTCCATCTCTGTGCAGGCCCAGATTCCATAGACGGACTTGCACGTGGGCCACACAAGAACGACATCCTCTCTGATATCATGTACCAACCCAAAAGCTTAAGCTGATAGGTGGAAGGCGTAAACAAGCATACGAAACAATGTCAAACTCATTACTTAAGTTTCAAGGTTTCGGAGACGAACTTGTATATTTGTGGGTAAAAATATATTTCTAGCGGCAGTCACTATTAGGGGTGGACCTACATTGATGGCTTCAGTCCCCACCATGCTCAGATAAAGCCCATCTTGGTTAGTCCCCATTTAAAAATCCATTGAAGCCCCCACTCTCCCTAGCTCCAAAACATCCTCCCGGCAATCAACCCCTTTCAAAATCCTCAAATGGATCCCGGCTCAAGCATCGGCATTGGCATCAGCATAGCGCACATTGTGGTCTATTTCTCTACAAGTATTCCTATTTGGTGCTCCCCCTCTCTCTATCTCAAGTGGTGTGGAATGCAAGTATTCCTGTTTGGCTCTCTCCCTCTCTTTTTCAAGTGGTGTGAAGCCCTAAGTTTGGGTGTATTTCTCAAATTAGAACACAAACTCTTGGGTGAATTCTTTTAGAGTGTTGCTACTGGCACACAAAGCTTTATTAATCCACACACATGATATTTTTTTAAAAAAATACTCCTAATGAAAATACCAAAATGCATCCACCCTCCTCCTCTCTCTCTCTCCCCTTCCCCACCTCTCCCTCCTCCTCTGGCTTCGACGATGACCAGCAGCAGCGATAGACGGGGGCTACCCCCTCCTCCCCTCTCTCCCCCTTTCCACCCCCTCCCTTCTCTCTCCCTCTCCCTCTGTGTTCCCCCCTCTCCCTCTCCCTATCCTTCTCCCTCCCCCTCTTCATTCTCTCTCTCTCCTCAGCCCCTCTCCCTCCTTCTCCCTACCTCTCTCTATTCTCTCTCTCTCTCTCCCCCCCCCACCCCCTCCATCCCTCTTTTGCTCTCCCTCTCCCTCTCCCTCCCCCTCTCTCTACGCGGCAACTATATTGGACAAAGATGGGAGGGAGAGGGAGGGGCGGAGCAGCGGGGGAGATTCAGAAGGGGAGAGGGGGGAGGAGGGTGGGAGATTTTGGTATTTTCACTTGGGGTCCTTTTTTTTTTTTTTGAAAAAAAATTCATGTGTGCGGATAGTAAAACTTTTTGTGCCACTAGCAGCACTCTTTTTTTTTTAATCCTTTTTATCATTTCATGGATTTGGCATATTATACGATGTAGCTGACAAAATAGTTCATGTCTTCATGATTAGCTTGTTGAAGGATTTTTCAATGCATTTCAACCATCTTTGTAACCAAAGTTTCTTAAAAACTTAGAATTCCTTGTTATTGTTATCAAATAAAGCTGACCTTTTGTGGAAGTTTCACATGAGGATCAATGAATTGATTCCATCAGCATAAATTCATAAAGGACACAATAGTTTTTATCTCATGATGATCATAGCTTTTCTACCATAAAAATATTATACTACTCTTCTAGTTTAAGCCCACATCAAATCATGGTTTTAAAACTCTGCCCAAACATGGTTATATTGGACACTATATTGAGGTTTCATCCATGACTAATAATGGTCTTTTGTGTTTGGTGTGAGACCTAAAATATATTGAAGCTTCATTATTATCATCTTTGTACTCTATTTTGCTATTTAATGTATGTCCATTTGTACGAGTTTAATAAAATCAACAGTTGGTTAAGCCAAGGAATTTCAAGACGGGTACCATATACACCGTTAAATTTTATAGTGCCTGTATGGAGATGATAGGTTTTAGGGGTGGGCTTGATTTTTTGCAAAGATGGAGGGCACAGGGAAATTTTTCGATCTCCTAGGTCCTAGTCTTAAGTGGGACCCCATGTGGGCCCAATGTTGAGATTCACACACTAATTGTGCAACGAATAAGAGACTAGGTGGAGTTATGCTTGCACTAATTTTTAGGAACAAAATCTATGGTAGTTAAATCCCTACGTTCTCTCTTGACAAATCAATTAATCACTATCTTTTCTCTTTTTCAAATACACGGTATTTGTAGGTTACACTTTCTAAAATTTTCTCCATTTAAATAGGGGCCTCTTATTTTTTGATAAGATCTACATGGAGTCAATAGTCGAGAAATCAAATTTAGTGGGGCCCTCTTAATATTAAAAGATGACTAAGAAATGAATTGCACATGACATCTCAACTAACACATTTAATTCTCTCTCTCTCTCTCTCTCTCTCTCCTTCCTCTAGACCGGTACTTCAAGATATAAATGTCCCTCTCTCTCCATCTGAACTCATAGATGAAATATTTAAATACACATATCTTGTCCCTCTCTATCCATCTTAACGAACAGATGCAAGGTTTAAATACACATATCTCATTGTAAGTGATAATAAATATTAGCATTAGAGTAAAATAACAGTCTTTCAGTCTTCTTTTCTCTCATTGGACCTTAGATAAGGGCAGAAATGTCCCCCTTTTGAAAGGGGCATTTTTTAGAATTTTCCATGTATATATTTGTATAATGGGATGAGGTTTGGTGTTGTTTCCATATGTATGAAATTATGTTTAAAATAAGAGCGTGTAGATGCTCAATTGGTTAGCAACCACATTTTTCAATTGGCTACTCATAGTTCAAACCTGCCTCTTTCCACTTGTGCAAGCTTATTTTTCACTTGAGTGGTCTTTCTGCATCCCGCTTCTATGGGCTCTCGGGTCCTAGCCCTCTTCGTTGGGTTGTCAAAAAAAAAAAAGTTATATTTAATAAACATGACCATGGTGTATGTTGTTTGCAAATAATATAGCATTGGTGGATGGATCAAAAGATGGTGTAAATGCAAAGCTTAAGAGATGGCGGGGGGCATTAGAATCTTGAGGTTTTAAAATAAGTTGTACAAAGATAAAATATATGGATTGCAACTTCAGTGGACATATACAAAGTGTTAAAACCACTGTCAAAATTGAAACCCATGAGATATCACATAGAGATTTTTTACGGTACCTAGGCTCGATGATTAGTAAGGATGGGTAGATTGACGAATATGTGGAGCATAGGATAAAAGTTGGATGGCTGAAGTAGAGACTAGCTTCTGGAGTGCTTTGTGACAGATGAATGCCAACGAAATTGAAGGGTAAATTTTACAGGACAGTGGTTAGATCAGCTATGATATATGGAGCAGAATGTTGGCCAATTAAGAAGATGTATATTCATAAGATGGATGTAGCGAAAATGAGAATGCTTAGGTGGATGTGTGGTAAAATCAGGAAAGATAAAATTAGAAATGAACGCTTTCGAAAGTATTTAGGGATAGCACCAATAGGGGATAAAATTAGAGAAATCCGTTTAAGATGGTTTAGGCATGTTGAGAGTAGGACAGTAATGACATCAGTAAGAAAAAGTTTGGCTATACAGGTGGATGGCCCATCAAGAGGTAGGGGTAAGTCAAATAAAACATTGATGAAAGTCATTAATTCAGATTTGAAAAAGTCTAACTTATCGAAGGATTTGGCTCAAAATAGAATGGAATGGAGAAACCGAATTCTTGTAGCCGACCCTAACATGGTTGGGATAGGGCTTTGATGATGATAAAGATGAAGATTTAATAAACATGACCAAGTTTGTTTAAAATTACGATTAATCATTATATCTGTTATAGCATTGCTATACATAAACCAATGTGCTCCTAGCCTTCTAGGCCGCACTTTTTTTTTCTTTTTTTTTTTTTCTTACTACTTATAATCTGTTTGAAATTTTGATTAATTATTAATCATTTAGATTGTTTTAAAGAGATATTCCCAGTTTTTACAATGATCGTACTTCTTCCCACTCTAGGATTGAACTCATTTTAATTAACATGAAGATGAGGTCAATCTTAGTGGGATTAAGTCAATTCAAAGTAAAAAGATTTGAGATACCTCTAGAGTGGGAACACGGCGCGCATGCTCCCAACTATAGTCTGTACAGAAATTGAAAAAAGCCAGAATCCGATTGTGACCGGACCTTCAAAGGTGATACATGTGGGCATATGTAGGTACAGATAGTGACCCCTTAATAACAAGAAATTTATATGTATTACTATATCTATATATATACATGAAGCAGGTTAGAGCTAGTGGCAAGGGGCTCCTTGTTATCATCCTTGTGTGAGTGAAGTGTTTTCTTTTTCTGGTTAGTGGTTTCTCTTTTCATCCTCTTTTTCATTCGAAGAAGTCAGATCCACATATACATACATACATACATATATATATATGTATATATGGTTTCCTTAGTTTTTGCTTTCTTTAGATGGTATTATGATATGTGGTGTAGATATGAACTTTTTTCTTCATTCATGGATTTATGCCATTGATTTTTCTTCTTATCTATATTTTCAGCAGAAAATAGGAGTTTTTGGAAAATGAGTAAGAAAGGAAGATTGTTCACCTTCACAAGATATGTCAGATTTTGGAGAAGTGGCTTGGAAGAAAAATCATGTTGTTAAACTTTGATTTTTTTCCCTCTCTTAATCTTTATATTATGGGAAGTGGGTTTAATTCATTAAATATGGGGAAATGGGTGTGTCCTATAATGTATATTCTCTGTCATAAATAATTTTATTTTTTTTCCTAGAGATTTTGCCTTCCCATCATTGGATTAGGTTTGAGTGGCTCATTTTGCCTATTAGCTTTATCGCCTATGCCTTAATTTGTTTGTTTTCCACGTAAGGATACTAGTGCAACAGAACAAGTGAAAGCTCATGTGCTTCTCTCCTATGTCTCTCATCTTTATGATGTTTCTTCGTATCTCTTTCTTCTTTTTTTTTATACTTATCATGAATCAAATTATCTATAAACATGATCGTTTATGACTAATATGCTTGTTTTTCTTTATTGTGACAAAAATATCTACAAGTGAATTTTACCAAAAAACTCATCTAAGTGGACCACAAAATAAAAAAAAAACTCAACCTAATTGTGAGCGCACCGTCACCAATGCTTTTTTTTTTTTAACATCTAAAGGTGAGCGTTGAAATATTTGACCCTCATTAAAATGGACTAGGGTCAAATTCAGTACTAGAAATATTAGGAGAGTCAGTACTAGAAATATTAGGAGAGTTGGGTTTTAGCTTGAAGCCTCAAACTGGGAATAACGGCAAAGATTCTAGTGTTCTATGGCTGTATTGTGCGTGGTTAGATCTCAACTGATGAGATTGATCTCAGTTTTATTAAATATCATCATGGGCCATGGATTTGAAGCTAGAAGATGAACTCTCACGTTCTTGTTTCAATACGGTGCTCTTAATAGGAGAAGGGGCTTTGTTTTGGCTCAGAGTTCTTGATGGACTAGATTGAGAAGGGGAGCTCGGTATGCAATCACTGATGCCTGATTTCTTGTTGCAGATCCCTGCACTGCAACTAACCTTCATCAGAGAAGCAATAGCTATTAAATTTCTTTAGCTAATCATAGCTACCAAAACTTCGAGGTCTTAGTAAAGGCAGCGAAAATACTTTTTAATATTCCCCATTGGATGGAGCTCACTCTTCAATTCCAGCAAGCTCTCCTGCGCCTTGCCAGTATGCTTGCACCATCCCTAGGGAGGACCGCCGCCTTCGTTGTCTCACCGACACCCTACTGCCATCACACACCACCTCTTCCACAGCCTTTCCTTCTTGCCAGAAGCAACCACGGTGTCCTCGTTGTCCTTGAGGAAGAATACAGAGAGCAGAGCTCTCATTTTTTGCGATCTGGGCTTGCTAGATCTCGACCGGACTACCGCTCTTAGTCACTGTTATTTCCGATGTTTTGCCTCAACGATCTCCTTCGCCGGAGAAAGCAACAATGCTCCAGCCCTCAAGTTGCTCGAAGAGAACATCCTTTTAGTTCGTCACTTGAATTGATGAGCAAAAAAAAAATTAATAACTCAATGAAAAGGTTGCCTGAATCCTTGTCTCCACCACCTTACAGGTTGCTGTTGTCGGGCATTCGCTCATAGGTCGTTGCCTCTTTCGCTGATGCCAGTCATCACTTTTGGACCGGTGAAAGAGAATCAGTGCGAGGCCTTAAGCCTAAACCCCTGTTGTGATTTTGACATCACCCGTTGTGCACATATAAGATCAACAGAGAAGCAACCACACACAAGAAGAAATACAAAGATTTATGTGGTTCACCCAAACAGGGCTACATCCACGAGCACAAAGACAATCAAATTTGTTATGACAAGTAATGCATACGGAGACTCTCACTCTCACATCGTCTCTCCTACGTGGTGTGGGAACACCATGGGCAAAAAAGCTCTCACGTCTTTTCAACTGCAAGATCTAGGGTTATAGATTATACACATATATAATTTATGCTTTCTTGGCCACCAAGAAAGCCTCGGTACAATTATCAAAATACCCTTGACTTAAACCAGTCACTGGCTAACCCAGTGGACTCATTCGGTTAAACCGGAATACAAGACATAAACCCAACAATCTCCACCTTAGCTTGAATTCCGCACAACTTGAGCCGCCAGGAGATAAAACCGGCAATGTCTTTATGTACCTTGCTGATTGGTACGTCACTGCACCGACGATGCAGTCTTCTTCCTTCAACATTTTGACTTATTGAATTAGCACATGAACTTTGAGTAAAGTTCATCTTTTCGTCAAACTCCACCTTGAACTTAAAGCTCGAATCCATTGACGAATCTGAGTAATATCGATATCTGAATCACTCACCATCCTGCCCCATCTTCAACATAACTATAAAGATCCAATCACCACAAGCATGCAAGCAGGACAAATCGGGAATACAAGTCTAGATGACTTCACAATTGCAGAACAACCTCTGCTTTCGAGCGGTCAAAAAACTCCATTTGACCTGACCTCCGATCAATCAAACACATGTTTGACAACTACTGATACAGCAGCTCCTCCTTGCTGCTTCCTCATTGGCTTGGCTTTGGCAAGATAAACAACATCACATGTGATCCAAAAAGCATGTGAACCCTAAACAAACAACTTCGTTTAAATCAAGAAACCCTTGCAACTAGGCCAGCGACTCCTACTTTCGATTTGCAACAACAACCAGGTCGAGTCAACCCGATTCTTACTGAACCCATGTCTGTTCAGATCTTCTCCACAAGAGAAGTTGGTGCTGCCTAGAACTCCCTCTTCTTTCTGTAATCAAGACAGGACATCTCCTGGCAAGGTATGCATATCCAGATTTCTCCTACTTAGGCGAGTGGGGAGTAACAATCTTTTCTTCTCAAGATTTCTGCACCAAGCTATAAATCTCATCATAATGAGTATACTAGAAGAAACGGATCTAAAATCTAAGTCCGGATGGCTTCGATATTGCAGAAATCAGTTTCTACACTCCGATCGGTCAAACATCCTCGTTGACTATCAAACAGCCAATCACCCTCTTTCACTGTGTAGATCTCCTCAAAACGAGTCTGTAGGTGCAAATGGATCTCTGATCGGACATCGGACGATCAAGATATTGCAGAAACAATTTTAGCCATTGAAACTGGTCAAACTGACTTTGACCTCCTCTGCTGATGTATGCTGATGTCAGCACTGCAATGCTGCACTGGGCTATAATCATCGAACACGGGTCAAGTTCGACCCGACCCGAACTGAAAACTACATTACTGCTTGGGCCTCTCTACCACGGGTCAGGTCGAACTGACCCAACCTGACCTGGAACCGACCTGCTCTGGGTTTTACTGCCCTGGGCTTCACTGCTAATAAGTCAGGTCGAGTACGACCTTACCCGATCATCTGGCTAGCCTGCTGTTACGGGTTGGACTGCAGACGGCTCGGACGTACTCTACTTGGAACCTACCCAACCTGTTCTACACCGGGGCTGCTTTTTCCATGACGGGTCAGGTCAGAATGACCCAACCCAAACCCAAACCCAACCCGGGATCTGGTGGACTGCTATACCACGGGTCAAGTAGAACTGACCTGACCTCAACCTGGAACCAACCTGGGATAAACCTAGGCCTTAATCACCTGCCTTCTTCCTTCTTTCCTATGAATACTGTCTAGTAACCCTAGCCCCCTTCCTCCCTGGCAATGACGGTTGAGCGGCTGACCATGCTTCGGCAACCAGTGGTTTTCGGCAGAATGGATGGGCAACCTGCGACTGACGAGGCGAGGGGGCACTGTGAAAATCCGATGATTATGCAGCGGGCGACCTCTGGCGAGCAACAGCGGCGATTAAGGGGTGCTCCGATTTTCTTTTCGAGCAACAGCAGATGGCAGCAGCAGAGGGGCTTCCAACTAAGTCCGAGACGATGGACGATGACTGTGATGGAGGTAGCGATGCGGGTTCTAGCAGCAGCCTCTTTTCTGGCGATGGCGAAGATTCCAACGATGAACTTCTAGACCTGAAAACATGTGAATCATTTTTCCTCCGATCCCAGCCAAACCGGAAAACCCAATCATGTCTTCTTCTTCTCTGATGGTGGCTCAACCAGAGATCACGAAACTGGTCTCTCTTCTTCTCTATTTCGAAAACAAAGATCCGAACCCTTAACTAGGATTCAATCCATTGATCTTCGTGCACACAACCTCCAATCCATCGAGCGATCTCCATCTCGCTCAGAAACCCAAAGAAAACCACCTTGGCTTTTATACCACTTGTTGTGAGTTTGACATCACTCGTTGTGCACATACAAAATCAACAGAGAAGCAACCACACACAAGAAGAGATATAGAAATTTATGTAGTTCACCCAAACAGGGCTACATCCACGGGCACAGAAATGATCATCTTCACTAGGACAAGTAAAGCATACAGAGATTCTCACTCTCTCACATCATCTCTCCTACGTGGTGTGGGAACACCACGGGTAAGAGAGTTCTAACCTCTCTTCAGCTGCAAAATCTAAAGTTACAGACTATACACATATATGATCTCCGCTTTCTTGGCCACCAAGAAAGCACCGGTATAATTACCAAAATACCCTTGACCTTAAACTGTCACTGTCTAACCCAGCGGACTCATTCGGGTAAATCGGAATACAAAACATAAACCCAACAGCCCCAACCTATTTTGACTCTCTCGTTATTTCTAATGTCAAATTCAACCCTTATCCATTTTAATGAGGGTCGAATTTGCCGCTTACCTTATGGTCGCGCTTAAAATGGCGTGGAAATATATAACGGATTCAATGTCCAACATTTACGCACTTCAAGCGTTAAGAAGAATGGGAATTAATTACAGTTCATCATTAATTTCCATTTATTTACATGGGTTCTAATGCCCTGACCGCGGGGATGCAGCTTTTTGACATGAGTTTGCAAAGTTTACAACTCCTCTCTCAAGTCTTAGATGTGATCTCAATTCGAAAAATACAAGAAGATGTACACAAGATAAGAGGAAATGCAAGAAAAAGAAGAAAAAAAATGCAGTGACCGTGACCCAAGGTCACTGCCCCAACCCAGTGACGTGCAGTCCCTGTTTTGCCTCCATTTTTTGTGCTGTTCGTGCTGGTTCCTCTTTCAAACTTTTTTCAAGTGCTAGAACTCCTTCTTATGGCTTTTAAGGTGTTGAATAACCATTGATAAGATCGAATTTGACTATGGAATCAATTGAAAACTTTGTAATTCATCATTCATATTTACGGACTGTATTTTGTTCAAGTCCGAAGAAGGTATCATAGGAGGCCAAAGTTGTGTCACTCTAAACCTATAACTTTCAAGGAGCAAAATGAGGCCCAAAGGGGCTTGTTCACAACCTCTGTAATGGCCAAGAAACCCCCCGAATGAGAAAAACAAAGATGACAATGTCATCCTTCGAATAGTCATCAATGCATGAACATGGTTTGTTCTTTAGTCACTCCCTCTTCTCTTTCTCCTCTGAACCTTCTTACTCACCTTCGTAGTTGGGAAAAGGAGAGGAAAAGGTCGTGGAATGCTGCTATCCTTGCTTGAATGCTGTTGTGTTCTTTGAATTCTCTGTCTGTTTGTTTCTCCCCTTCCTCCTTCAAACACTACTCCTTTTATATAGCCTCCAGGTGGTTTTTGGCGGTTCCAGGGAGTTGAGGGGAGTTGTGGGAGGTTACACTTCGAAAGAAAATGGAGAACAATCGTCCAAACCATATGAGGTGTCCTTTGGGGGTCCGTGACCGTGGGGCCCAATTTCGGGTTTTTGCATTTGTGACTCGTTTTCGCCTGTTTGGGGTCCAAACGAAGTCCAATCACCACGAAACTTGGACAGATGCTTCTTGACACTATTTTGACAATCTCATAAAATTTTCAGCTCATTTTGACCACCTGAAGTTGGTCAATTCCCTTGATGAACAGGCCGCAGTCACGGACAAGGCCCATTTTTGGACTTTTGTATATGTGACCCGTTTTCACTAGTTTAGGGCCCAAACGATCTCCGATCACCACGAAACTTAAAGATATGCTTCTTGACACTATCTTGAATATGTCATAGAAGTTTCAACATGTTTTGACTTTCGAAAGTTGGTCAACTCTCCAGTTGACTTTTTATGAAGGTGGGCCCTTGTTTTAGCTGTTTAAGACTCAAATGACTTCGCTTTGGTTCGAAACTTGGAGGAACTGACATCAAGGATATCTTGGAGTGTTCATCCAAATTTCATGCAGTTTGGATTTGAGGAAGTAGGATTTCAAACAATGGCATATTCATTGCATGTATTCAATCACTATTCACCCCACACGGTAGGTAGTTAGCTTGTTTTCTACCCGAACAACGTCCAATTGACTTGAAACTTTGGAAGAGTAACTTCGAGCATTTTTCGAGCATTTTTCCGAATTTCATTAGCTTTGGCCTCTTGGAAGTATGATTTTAACTAATGACCTCCATGACTCGGGGTCATCGTCTTCTAAGCTAACATGCAGTGAAAGTGAGACCAAACGAAGTCCTTTCGACTTAAAAACTTGCAGAGTATCTTCTAAGCCTAACTGAAGCCCTGCGCCTAAATTTCATCAATTTTGGATATTGGAAAGCAGGACTTTGGTCAGTGACCCCATTGCTTGGGGGGGTGCTGACCCCAAGTTTACATACTTGTAGCTTTTGGGTAAGATAATGTCTGTTTATTTTGAAATCTTGTAGGGCCTGTCTTTGGCATTATTTGAGCTTCCTCTGAGAATTTCAGCTAATTTGATCTTCATGGGATGTCACCCTGCACAGGGACCCATAGAGCATAGTATATGATCATTTGAACCAAGTTTGGATCCAAATGATGTCCAAATCTCTGAATCCTTGAGGAGTAGTCTTTAAATGTACTTGAAAGCATTACATTAAATAGGAACTTGCTTCAACATGTCGAAGTGCCGGGTCCCACAGTGATTCCCAAAGAACTAGGAAAGAGTCTCTGAAGCTGATTTGAGCTGAGATGAGGTCCAAGTGATTTGAAAACTTTGGAAATTTATAATCCAAAGTTTGTAATGTCTTCGCTGCATTATTTACAAATTTTTATGGGTCAACACCTTAGATTAAAAAAAAACACCATTGACCACTCCGATGTACTCACACATAGGCTGAGCATATTTGTTTTGTGGTCTCCTAAGATGATTTTTTTTTTTTTTGGTGAAATCCTCTATTTACATAAAATGATTGCTTACAAGTCTAATCATAGCAAGTATAATCTCCACTAATGGTTTTTGTGAGATTGATTGGTCTATTAATATGCCGGATTTGGAGCATGTTGACGTATCTTCTTAGGTGAAAGAGAAAGCTGATAAATCAACACTAGTAGCTGCTAATGAGAGGAAATATGAAAGTGTGGATTGTGGTGGGAATATGAGTTTGGTTGATTGCGGTGGTTAGACTAGCTTGGGTGTTCACACTAATGGTTGTAGGACAACAAACAGTCCGCTACCAAGCAGTGAAGTTTACCACCGTAGGTTCCACCAAGAATAGCTACAAGCAATTCATGGATGATTTGTCAGATTAATTGGCAAGCCCCTAGCACAGAAAACATGATTAGCACATAATTACAATACATGAAGATGGGTCCAATTCTTTTGGTGAAACTATATTGGTTCAAAGAAAATATTAGAGATCTTGTTTTTATTTATTTATTTATTTATTTTGATAGAAACAATCTTCTATTCAATATTAGAGATATTGTTAGGTTTATGTCTTGTATTCCGATTTAATCGGGTTGGTTCACTGGGTTAGCCAATGACTACATCTAAAGTTATAGGGATTTTGATGACTATATAATGGCTTTCTTGGGGGCCAAGAAAGGAGAGATTATATGTTGATGTAATCTAACTCTAAACTCTTGTATAAGAAAGGTGAGAGCTTTCTCTCCCGTAGTAACAAACCACGTATGGCTAATGTGAGGTGTAAGAGAGGTGATAGCTCTCTTTTCCATGGTAACCAAATATGCATGGCCATTATAAGGCATGGGAGAGGTGGGAGCTCTCTCCCCTGTAGTGCTCGGAGTATGACTACCATGTGTGACAAGGGAGGGTGTGAGAGCAAGAGTAAGATCTAAGGAAGAGTGAGTAGGCAAAGGGCTAGAGGATTGGGAATCCTTATAATGAGTTGCCCAATTTCTTCATCATAAAATCGAGCAAATGCTCATATAACTTGTGGACTTAGCCTTTATAGTGAACCACGTAAAATATGTATCATAGTTGTATACTTCTTTTTACCTTACAAAAAAAATTTATCTCCCAAAGAAACTCACCTTATAAAAAAAGTTTTACCATCCAAAAAGGATGGTCCCATACTTGTTTTCTTTCTTTGTAGTACATGTTGACTTATTTGCCCTAATTTAATTTAACAAGTGGCATCAGAGCCACAACAATTCGCATCGGAGTCACAATAATTTGTATCAAAGAAACATTAAGATCCTAGAGTTCAGAGCATAATAGTCAATTCCATTTTGTTTCGCTCGAGATTTTTTGTTTCGGTCTTTCGGCCAATGGGGGTTAAAAAATCTTAGGTCGAATTTTAGTCAATTCTGGTCTATTTTGGTCGATTTCAATCCAAGTTCGATTGCCCATTCCGACCTATTTCGATTTGCAGCATAATTTTGACTAACTATTTTAATTTTTTTTCTCAATATCAATATTAAGGGACATGCATAATTTATATTTTATTTTTAGTTTTCTATTTTTCTTTACATTTTTATATTTTTTTTAATTTTTATTATTCTTAAAAGTTAAATGAAAAGTTTTGCCCAAATTCCTAAAGACCCAAATATTTCATCTTAAAAATTAGACCGAAATGATAAGAGGAACGGAAAGCGAAATTGAGATCCTTTGGGTTCATAGCGAGGTTGAAGACCATTGGATTTTGAGCAAGGTGGAGATTGGTCATTCGATATCATTTGGATTTTGTGATTGATGTAACGGATCGTAGGGTTTCCTAAGGCTGGATTTGGTGTACGCGCTCAATAGCCGGAGATCAAGGTTGGATCTCGGGATGGGCCACGAACGGTTTTATAGGAAGATGATCGGACTTTGGGCCCCTCGGTTTTCGTTGCAATGCAGAGAATCTAGTCTCTGTTGATCTGCAGAAGTGGTTCGATTGTGCCTGGTTTCTTGATCGACTTGCAGGAGCACATCGGCTTGATGTGTATTGGGCCACACAGAGGATCCGCGGACTTTGTTTCTGTTCCAGGCACAGTGAAGAGGAGAGAGGAGAGATTGGAGTTGGTTCTGATCTGATCGGTGGGCCGCATGACTTCGTGGTAGACACAGCGAACAGAGAAATTCAAACACTATTCTGTTTCAGTTTTTTGCTGAGAGTCTATACTGGCTGCAGATCGGTGAGGAAGGAGCCCTGGGTTTTGCTCGGTGTGCAGAGAGAAGCCAATAAAATGGGACTGGCTGTTGAAACTCTTTTGGGAAAAACCGGCACCTAACCCAGGTCCCTGTCCTCTGCTCTCCTTCCTCACCTCCAATCGAAACATAAAATCACAGCCCTTCCTCTTCCGGTTGCGTTCCTCGGTGACCACAGAACCCAGAAGCCTCTTTCTTATCTTCTCAGAAGACTTTCAATAAGTGTTTCTCTCAAAAGACAACCAGTAAACAAAGGTGTTAAACGTCTCTCTTCAATACAAACAAGTGAGTGAGTGATAAGACGGAGTCCATCGTCACCTCTGCTTCTATGTGACCCACTTCAAGTTTTCTCGTAGAACCCAAGTCCGGATCTCACTCGGCAACAGAATCTTAAAAACGAGAGGAAGATCCTGTCTCTGTACCGAGTTGCCGAGCAACAATAGCTCAAACCGGGCCCACACTGAGATCCAATCCGTTGAAACTCCATTGATCTCCCAGTATGAAATGCATGTAATATTGGCAAATTCATTGGTTGGACAAAACTTGAGTTTCAAAGAGTTGTAATTTTATGTTTTAGATGGACTGAAGTCTTTTCGATGTTACAGATGATGATCATCTACTTGAACATTGGAATGAAGGTCTTGTATGATTGGACTGATCAGATAAGATAACCGACCGGTCGAGCAATTGTGTTCTTTAAAACACAACGTGCGTCTTTTCATTTCTTCTTCCTGTTTGCGCTGCGACGTCTCTTTTTCTTCTTCCCTTGCTCATTTGATTTTAGTGCTCTCTTTGTTTTTCTTTCTCCTCCAAGGTACAATTTCTTACTTATTATTATTTTTTCCATTGTCCTTATATGCGCGTGTATCTTCTTCTTCTTTTTTGATTTCCTCTTTCCTTTGTGGTTGTATTCTGATGTTGGAACCCATATTAGTTATGTGCTCTCTTTCATCTATTTTGGCGACACTATTCACCTTGACTTATGTTTTGATTCATGTGTGCGTGGTTGTATGCTGATTGGGATTTCCCTCGAGGAAGCTTCTCTTTATTTTATGCCTCATTCTAACTGTGCATGCCAACTGCTCGATAATATGCCTCATTGAGTTTCTTCATCTATTTCTCTCATTATTCTTATCATACTTCAAGGTACACTCCTTCTTTCTAGTTATGCCTCCGAAGAAGATTGCTTCCAAGCGCAAACATGTTGCGTCTTCCTCATCTACTCCAAGCTTTAACAGAGACAGGCTTCTTTCTAAAGACCAAGCTGCACAATATGATACCATATTTCGCAAACGGACTGTACTGTTCGAACGTCCCATTAATCCTTTGGAATTTCGGATGTTGCCATTTGGTGCATGGCTTGAAAGACATCAGTGGATCGCACTCTACAAATTCGAAACAGAGGTTTTTCCTGATCTAGTCTGTGAATTCTACAACAACATGACTCAGATGTCCTCTGTGAACATTAAATCTTATGTTTGGGGCCAGCATGTGTGTATAACGCCCTCTTCCCTTGGGAGATTTTTAGGTATCGAACGGACACCGGATGCACTATATCTACCACCTGATGAAGGTCTTTTAGGTGTTGATTTTGATGCAGTTAGTTTAGTTCTCTGCGGGAGTCCTCGCGACTGGCCTTATAGTTCACTCCTCAAACAAAGCGAATTGACTGACTCGTATCGACTTCTCAACATTTTTGTTAAGAACAACATTGAGCCTCGTGGACATCATGTGGAGATCTATCACGAGGCGGGCTATCTTCTTTATGTTATTGGCAGTGATCTTCCGATTGATCTTCCACGTGTCATCTTTGACACCATTTATTGAGCTCATTCTGCTGCCAAAAATGCATCGCTTCCTTTTGGTGTAATCCTCTCCCGATTTCTTATTGCACAAGGTGTCATGCCAGATATGAACGATGTTTCGGTTTCGATTCCGAATGTTATCTCTATGAGTACCTTGATGCAATCTAAGTCGCAAGTCCGTTAGTTTGTTCCTCACGAACCCATTCCAGCACCTGTTGCTGAGGAGGAGGTTCCCAACTCCACAACCCTACATGCCAGACTTTCAGCTTTTGAGGAGTCTCTTTCTGATCAGGCTGTCTATCTTGAACTCCTTCATGGTGAGGTTCAGACACTTCGCAGTGAAGTGCGTAGCGAGATTAGTGGGATTCAGTCTAAGTTAGACTCTATTCTGGATCATCTTCGACGTTCTTGACTGTTCTGGCTGTTCAGTTATTTTTGCTGGTTCTTATCCCCTTCACAATTCATGCCCAAAAAGGGGGAGAGCTATCTTTTGTCCTTATTAATGTGTTTTCAATTCATTTGTCATATGTTTCTGACAGAACTGATGGTCTAATCAACAAATAGTTTTGATTCATTTTTTTGTTGCTTATTGAATATATTTCTAACTAGATCTTGTGTGCCTTGAAAGGTTTTATGCTTTTGTGCTTTTCAGGATCTTCTCCAAGAGCAAGTTGTGAAGCCTTCATGTTTCTTTTTTTGTATTTGGGTTGATATGGGTAGATTGTTCAGTCTACGAAGTTTTGTCCATGAATTGCCAAAGGGGGAGATTGAAATGCATGTAATATTGGCAAATTCATGGGTTGGATAAGACTTGGGTTTCAAAGAGTTGTAATTTTATGTTTTAGATGGACTGAAGTCTTTTTGATGTTACAGATGATGGTCATCTACTTGAACATTGGAATGAAGGTCTTGTATGATTAGACTGATCAGATAAGATGACCAATCGGTCGAATTATATGGGCGATCGGACGAATTTCTTGTTACAAACTCCTGCAGACAGAATTGAAGACCGACCGATCGGCTGAAGTGCCAGACCGGTCAGACCCCATACCCGACTGGTCGAATAAGGTATTTGATCGGTCGGCTGGGTCGGAAGCTGTTTTTTCAGAACTGCCTTGTGTGCTTCCTTATCCTTCGCAAATCAAAGTGAACAAAGACTCTA
The DNA here is from genome assembly GCA_037013555.1 of Sextonia rubra. Classification (NCBI taxonomy): domain Eukaryota; kingdom Viridiplantae; phylum Streptophyta; class Magnoliopsida; order Laurales; family Lauraceae; genus Sextonia; species Sextonia rubra. Next base: position 4,749,974 of record JASUAD010000027.1, read on the forward strand.
GGGTTCCTCTCTATTTAAGGATCACCTCTCCAAAGAAGATAGGTGCTCGCTCTAAATCAAAATCCTAATATATATAGAGAGATTTCATCTTCTTAGAAGGTACTCTGTTCTTAAAGTGCTGCAACGTCTCCTTCTGCGTACTAGTTCTCTTCTCCGCTGTACGTGTTCGTCTTGAGAGGCATCAAGGCATGAAGATCAATCCAGAAGAGAGTAAACGGCGTGTGTGTCGACAAGAAGAGCTTCAATCCCTTAGGTTGTGTTCAACTGGGTAAAAGGATAGTAAGTAGTCTTGTAACTTCTCTTTCATAGTGATTGTTCTTGACGGACCAGTGTTAGGTCCCGTGGTTTTTTCCCGGTTGGAGTTTCCACGTAAAAATCTTGTGTCCATCTATATTGCGTGTTTATTTTTGTGTGATTGCTGTTGATATCTACATAGCATACATTGACTAGGACCTTAACCTGTGTCAAGGTTTAAAGTCTTTCATAGTAAAACCCAGCCCTGGAAACCACGTTGTCAAACCTGATTGCGGAATTTGAGCAATGTCCACCTTGTTCAGAAATCCGAGGATCTCACTTGTTGTGCTCGTGTCAACGAAAGCATGAGTAAAGAGGATCGACTATTAGTAACAAGTTGCGAGGAAGATGAAAACACAATAATTACGTGGTTGAGCAAAACCACCTAGTCCAAAGATCACCGCGCCAATCCCTTTCTCTCCCTCTAAAATTCCACACAACTACCTATGGTTTAGATGGATTACTAGTTACATCAATATATAAAATAATATGCAACTTTTTTAGCCTCCAAAAATTCTTGATAAAATTATTAAAATAATTTCAAACCCACTTACACCCAGATTAACCAAAATTAACTAATCCCGGGATACACAGAATACAAGATGAAGCGCAACATTTTATAGCATGTTTGTGAGATTAGTTGTTTTTCAGCTGATTTTAACATTTAGATTTACAAACAAAAACCTTCCACTATTTTGGTAGCTTTTTTTTTTTTTGAGTTTTGATTAAGGTCATAATAATTCGCACTATTCTTATACTGATTTCTTTTCATTTCATCCACAACCAATTTTTTTATTGACTAATTAATTGGCAAGGTTGCTTTTTATTTATTTGGTTTACTCGTTGATATACGGGTATAAAGAGAGGGCATTTTAAACCTGTATCTAATATGATTTTTATTTTGGACTTTGTTTATAAGGAATAACATTGAATTGGATTATTTATTGGATTATTTATTTCCATCTTTGACTTATATGGTAATTTTTAGCTTGATTAAATTGTGTTTTCTATTCCTCATGTGTTGATTGATTGATAGGCATATATTTTTATTTGTGCTTATGTTTTGATTTGAGTGGCTTATATGATACATGGTGTTTATAGGTGGTGTCATTTATCTATGATTTTACCATTTGGCCCTACAATGTTTCCGGGGTGGAATCAAAAGGTTTTCATGTCTCAAAAAATATGTCTTTTTATTTTTAAAGTCTATAAAGTTCCAAGCCTTGAAATCTTTTGGTGATTAATGAGTTGCACTTTGACCATCAATTCATGCATGTTTCAGGGGTAAAAGTGAAAGTTGGATAAGTCAAGCAATCTCCCTAGCCTAGTACTGCTAATGCTAATGAGAGGAGGAAGTATGAAAGTGTGGTCCGTGTTGATTGTGGTAGCAGCATGGGCCTGGTGGTATGCGGAGGTCAATAGACCAGCTTCGCGGTGGCCATCAGTGGTAGTAGAAGAACAACAAATACTCGATTTTAATTACACAACGGTGAGGTTTACCACCGAAAATGCCACCAGCGAGAGCTACTCAAAGTTCATAGAGGATCTGCGACATAATTTGGCAGACCCAAATCATGTGCGGCATGGATTCCGAGTGATGCGTGAGCCATCGACAGTGCTCCCTTTCGAGCGGTTTGTTTTGGTGGAACTCTCAAATTGGGCATCGGACTCGCCTGTCACTTTGGCTATAACTGTCACCAATGCTTATGTGGTAGCCAATCAGACGGGAAATCGGTCCTTCTTCTTACGGGAAGATAGTCCTGACCCTGCAATTTCTAATCTTTTCCCACGTACAAGCCGATATAATTTTACCTTCTCCGGTAACTATGGAAACCTTCAACGGGTCGCACATATGGGTAGAGGACAAATCAAGCTATGAATGAGGCCACTTCAAAATGCCACCCTGAATCTCCAGCGCAGCAAAACGAAGGGTGACCAAGGGCCCTTGGCTTGTTCCCTTATAGTTGTCATCCAGATGGTTGCTGAGGCAGTGCGATTCAGATATATCGAGCATCGAGTGCTCCAAAGCATTCGCAGTGGGAAAGCGTTTCAGCCAGGGGATGACATTCTCAGCCGCGAGAACAACTGGAAAAAACTCTCCGCTCGTGTGCAGGAATCCAATCAAGGAGTTTTTTCTAGTCCAGTTCAGTTAAGTACAGTCACAAATGATCCGTTGGTTGTGGGCAGCGTCAGTGATTCGATGCAAATTGTCCGCCTTGCCCTCATGTTGTTCGTCTGCAGACAATCACACCGAGCATCGACTAATCGTGAATACTCTGTTGATGATAATATTTGTTTGGAACCGGAGCCCATGGTGCGCATCAGGGGTCGAAATGGTCTGTGCGTTGATGTGAAGGATGGGCAATACAACAATGAAAACCCAATACAGTCGTGGCCATGTAAAGGGAATTCGGATGCCAATCAGCTGTGGGCCTTCAAAAAAGATGGTTCAATTCGATCTAATGGTAAGTGCTTGACAACCTATGGGTATGCCCGAGGAAACTATATCATGATCTACGACTGCCCTCCTCAATTGACTGATGCTACCATTTGGCAAGTATGGGACAATGGGACCATCATCAATCCTAGATCAGCATTGGTCTTGAGTGCAAACTGTGGGGACAGCGGCACCATACTCACCCTGGAGAACAACACCCACGCCTCCAGCCAAGCTTGGCTTGCAGGCAATAATACGAAACCTGTCGTTGCAGTCATTGTTGGATTGAATGATCTCTGCATGAAAGCAAACGGAAACGCCATGTGGGTAGAGGAATGTGCAAGTAGCAACAGAGGGCAGAAATGGGTTCTCTATGCCGATAGTACCATACGGCCTCTACAGAACCAAGACTGTTGCCTCACCTCTGCTGATAATCAACGCCAAGGAAGCATTATCATCATTTCGAGTTGTAACGCTGGGTCGGAGGCCCAACGCTGGGTGTTCATGAACGATGGCACTATTTTGAACTTGGCCAACGGAATGGTGATGGATGTGAGAGAATCCAATCCAAATCTAAAGCAGATAATCATCTGGCCATTTACTGGAAACCCTAACCAGATGTGGCTTCCTGTGTTTTAATTGCTTCTATTCTAGCTTGCAGTATGATGATGATGATTCTAGCTTGCAGCATCTATAGAATAGAGCCATGTTGTAGGCTTAAATATAAGGCACCAAATCCGTTGTCGCCCACCCATAAGTACTGTGCAACTTCCTTGGAAGTGGAGATATGCTTGCTCGCAACTAGTTTTTTTTTTTTTTTTCTTACGTTTAATGTTTCCTATTTGTTACGACTAACCAATGCCTCTATGCAGGAGGAAAATTCATTTGAAAAGACATTTTATAGCACTACAACAAGTTGCACTTTTGGCGACGTTTTTTTGCGACGATTTTATAATTTCGTTGCTAAAGGCTATTATTTATCGACGCATATAAATTTGTCGGTGAAAAGGTGACTTTTACCGACGTTTTTTCTAAAAACGTCGATAAAAGTTACATTTTACTGACGTTTTTCAAAACATCGCTAAAAGTTAGACATTATCTCTGTTAACAGTTGACTTTTACCGACATTTACAAAAAAAACGTCGGTAAAAGTTACATTTACCGACGTTTTTTAGAAAAAATCGTTGCTAAAAGTTAGACATTTATCTCCGGTAACAGTTAGACATTTAGAGATGTTTTTTTAAAAAAACGTCGGTAAAAGTGACATTTAGCGACGTTTATTGGTAAATGATAGTCTTTAGTGACGAAATTATAAAATCGTCGCCAAAAAACGTCGGTAAAAATTACTTTTACCGATGTTTATTGTTTTCGTCGGCAATAGTATGTACTTGGGCCACCGATAAAATTTTTTGCCGACGAATTCGGATAACGTTGGTAAAAGTATATACTTGGAAAGACAATTTTTTCACTGTAGCAATATTTTTACCGACGAAAGTTTTGAAACTTACGTCGGTAAAAGTTTTGAAATTTTGAAATCCCTTTTACCGATGAAATTTTGATTTGTCGATGAAAATTAACCGTCGGTAAAAGCTTGGGCGCCACCATTTCAATTTCCCTCCCCAAATTGGATTTTTTTTTCCCTACGCTGTTCTCTCGCCCAAATTTCTCCCTCGCGCTGTTCTCACTCTCTCGCTCTCTCTGCTCTCTATATATCTCTGGTCTCTCTCTCTCTTTCGCTCTCTATCTGCTCTCTCCCCAATCTCTCTTTCTCGCTCTCTCTGCTCTCTCTCTCTCTTTCTCGCTCTCTGTCTGCTTTCTCTCCAATCTCTCTTTCTCGCTCTCTCTGCTCTCTCTCTCTCTGTCTGCTCTCTCTCCAATCTCTCTCTCTGCTCTCACTCTCTCGCTCTCTCACTCTCTCTCGCTCTCTCTGCTCTCTTTCTCTCTCTCGCTCTCTCTGCTCTCTCTGCTCTCTCTCACTCTCTCTCGCTCTCTCTGCTCTCTCTCTCACTCTCTCTGCTCTCTCGCCTCAGATCCTCTTTCTCTGCTCTCTCTCTTTCACTCGCTTTCTCTCTCTCTGCTCTCTCTTGCCCCAGATCCTCTCTCTCTGCTCTCTTTCTCTCACTCTCTTTGCTCTCTCCCTCTCTCTCTCTCGTCCCATATCCTCTCTCTCTACTCTCTTTCTCTCACTCTCTCTGCTCTCTCGCTCTCTCTCTCGCCCCAGATCTTCTCTCTCTGCTCTCTTTCTCTCACTCTCTCTGCTCTCTCGCCCCATATCCTCTCACTGCTCTCTCTCTCACTCTCTCTGCTCTCTCACTCCCTCTCTCACCCCAGAGCCTCTCTCTGTTCTCTTTCTCTCACTCTCTCTGCTCTTTCGCTCTCTTTCTCGCCCCAGATCCTCTCTCTCTGCTCTTTTTTTCTCACTCTCTCTGATCTCTCGCTGTCTCTCTCGCCCCCAAATTCCTCTCTCTCTGTTCTCTTTCTCTTACTCTTTCTGATCAGTCGCTCTCTCTCGCCCCTAGATTCCTCTCTCTCTGTGCTCTGTTTCTCTCACTCTCCCTCGCTCTCTCTGCCCTCTCTCTCTCCCCGATCTCTCTCTCGCTCTCTCTCTCTCCCCGATCTCTCTCTCGCTCTCTCTGCTCTCTCTCTTATCTCTCTCTCTCTCGCTCTCTCTGCTCTGTTTCTCTCACTCTCTCGCTCTCTCTGCTCTCTATCTCCAGTCTCTCTCTCTCTCGCTCTTTTTCTGCTCTATTTCTCTCACTCTCTCGCTCTCTCTGCTCTTTATCTCCAGTCTCTCTCTCTCTCGCTCTCTTTCTGCTCTATTTCTCTCACTCTCTCGCTCTCTCTGCTCTTTATCTCCGGTCTCTCTCTCTCTCTCGCTCTCTCTCTGCTCTCTCCAATCTCTCTTTCTCGCTCTCTCGCTCTCTGCTCTCTCTCTCTCTCACTCTCGCTCTCTCTACTCTCTCTTCTGATGTCTTTTTGCCGATGTTCAAAAACGTCGGCAAAGGAAAAATAAAAAAAATTAAAGAATTCAAATTATAATGAGAAAATAAATATTGTATTTTTAAAAAAAGAAAATTATTGGCGACGAAAATTTTCTTAAAAACTTCGGCAAAGGTAAAATTCCATTTTTTTAAAAATAAATACATTACCGACGTTTTTTTAACGTCGGCAAAAGTATATACAATTTTTAAAAATTAATATTGTAAAACATGGTTTTGCCGACATTCCAAAACGTCGGTAAAAGCTATTATTATCTAATTGAAATGAGATTTTATAACTTTTACCGACGTTAAAAAACGTCGGTGAAAGTCCCATGGTGCGTTGGTAAAGGGGACTTTTGCCGACGAAATTGAAAAACGTCGGTAAAATATTTTAGTGACGTTTTTTTACCGACGTCCAGGCGGCGAAAATTTTTTCATCGGTAAAAAGCTTTGCCGACGTTTTGAATACTTTTAGCGACGAAAAAATGTGTCGCTAAAACTGTTAATTGTTGTAGTGTAGATTGCTAAAAGAAAATTCAATTGTCTATTAATCTAAGTAAAGCTCTAATGAAACAAGCCCCAGTCAAAATCAGATGTTCCATATATTGCTAAAAAGTAGGAAGTAAATAATGGTGAATAACCCAGCGTATAGATGTCGATACAAAATCAGCCCAAAATAATCTTAGATGTGCCAAAAGAAGGTTGGTTCCACATTAGGATTCAGAGCCAAGTCAAATGAAATCCTAATTAATATTTTAAATTTTCTAACAATTATGAAAAGATTGTATGACATATTAATCTCATAAAATAAGCCAAATGAAGAAATTTAAAATAGTAAGATAAATTTTGGCTAGTCGCCCAAGCCTTATTTTTGAAACATCTTTTTTATTGATATTATTTGCCTACCTCAACATGATATTATCTGTTCTAGCCCACATGTACGCATGGGGACTTCCTAAGAAGTCACTCATCCGGGTACTACTCTAATTCAAGCACGCATAACTTCGGACTTCTTATGTGATCAGGGGCGCACAACTTTAAAATACGTTATTTTACATCATTCTCCATCAAGAGACAAAACTGTCCTCAATTTTGATACCAATTATCACAACCCCACCCAACTCAACATACTATTGTCCATTTGACTCACGTGGGCCCATTGGACTTCTCAGGTGGTTACCCATCCGAGTACTACTTCCACCCAAGCACATATAATTCAAGAGTTTTTATGAGATTTAGGGCCGTAGGACTATCAAACGCATCATGTTGAGTTAACATTGGGTTTAATATATAAGCCTAAGGATCCAAATGCTCCTTTATTGATGTGGGACATTAAGACTATAGGCTGCCAGGTGGGCTCTGTAGTTGACACCATGGTTTAAATTCTCAGCCGATATCGGTACGATAATTTGAAATTATCGGTTTTTTGTATCGTCCTGTCAAAATATCCCCAAAATATCGAATAATATGGTCAATATTTCAAATTATCGGTCCTAACCGTTATATCGGCTGATATTTTATAAATATTGGTCAATATCGGTCAAAATATCGGCCCACTATATTTAAAATTTTTTTTTCTTTTGTCCTATTTTCCTTCTTTCTTCCTCCTTTTTAATATATCATATGCCACCTTTTTTTCTTCCTCAACACCTATTTCACTTGCAAGGTATCAAAAATACTTTATTTTTTTTTATCAATATAGTTTTGAAAATCATATACAACTCTACTGAGGTGAGCATTTTGTATTTTTTTAATTATTTAGATATAGCTTAGAAATGATGATTTTATGCCTTTTTTTATTGTGAGTACCTTTTATTATTTTAAATCAACATATATTAAGGTTAGATCAACTATTTGAGGTTTTAAAAATCAGAATTTTTATTAAAATCTTATTGATCTTTGTAAAATAATTACTCAAATTTGTCATCATTTTAAGTAAATCATAAATATCTAGTTGCTTTGTGTTTTACCATACTATCATAATAAAACATGTTATCTTAAAAGCGTACAGCAGAACTTACTTAATGATTGAGTAGTGAGTACAAGCTTTATTTTTTTAGATTTCATACTAATAGATAGCTCCTAAGTCATAATTACGTTGCATTTTATAAAATTTATGATATTTTAACTTGTTTAGTATATGAATCTAAATTAATTTAATTATAAATAAATTTTATATAGCTTTAGATTAGATAGCAATACATGAACATAACTTAAGGGGTCCAATAATTTGATTTATGATTTATTTTACTGTCATTATATTATATGTTATGTTAATGTTTATGTTTTTGAATTTTACAACTTACTTGATAATTGAGTGATGAATTGATGGTTGATGAATAATGAATAATGACTGATAAATAATGATAGGGGTATAGTTATATATTATACAAGATACAAGTACAAGTGTAGAACCACTATATATAAATTATAAATAAGTTGTATTCTCTAAAATTTTACACTAATTGATAATTCATATTTCATAAGTCATAATTATGGTAATTATAAAAAAATCACATTTTCAGACAAAACAGCGATACAGGATATCATAACTTAGGGGGACCAATATTTTGATTTATATATATTACTAATGAAAAAAAAATATTGTTTTCCAGCATTTCTAATATTTTGGATATTTTGGATATTTTTTTGAATTTTTTTGGATTAAAAAAAATTCACACTGCGACGACTACTACGGAATGCGAACCGCGATCGATACCGGTACCGTATCGGTTTTTTAGACCGACCAATACCGCAACCGATACCACGATTTTCATCCATAGTTAACACGATACACCCCACTTGAGGTTAAAGCCTTGTGGGTTGGCCTCTAATTGGGAGCCTCACATGAAGCATGAGATCCTAGGAAGCAGAGGCTGATCCAAATCAGCTTTGCCTAGATCTTTTTTGCTAGTTCTAGTTTTGACGAGATGCGAAACAGATTTGAGAGGGTTGACCATCGGTAGATGAGTTCCATTCGAAGGCGTCTAGTGTAGCTGTGTCTAGGGAGAGGTTAGAAGTTGAGTGAAGCAGCAAGTTCCTAAATGTCTTCAAGAATAGATGAGGGGAAGTCCAATGCTCCATTAAGAAACAGGGGAAATAGTGTTTGGTCAACTGGAAAATGCACATGAGGAAAATATTATTAGATTGGCCTATCACCCCACCAAGGGTCATGCCAAAGACTAATTTGATTATCATTGCCAAAAACCCACCTGCTGCCTTGTTTAATGAAGAAAGCCAATCGTCTATTTTTTATTCCATATGGATGAACCATGGTTTGGGGTTTGCTAGGTTCTAGATGGAGTTAGATTTGATACAGCGTTCTTTAAACCATTTGGACCAGAGAGAGGTGTAGGCGGTCAACTAGGGTGACGGACCAAAAGAAGGCATCCATCGCATGATTGTTTTAAGGAGACATAGAACAATATAAATTGAAAAATGAGGTCCTTTGTGGTTCATTTCTGTAATGCATTCACTATATTTTGGGTTCCATCTTTGTAACCTCGCAGGTGATAGGCTGCTTACATATTTTTCTTTTGTTCATTTACAATTTGCAGTTGCAGCCCTTGTCCAGTCTCGGGTGATTTACTTGAACTATACATACAAAATTTCAAGTACAAAGAGAAAAGAATACATCTTTTGCCATTTCTTTGGCAATTAGGGGAGAAAAGGGGCCCCCCAAAAGAGAGAATACCTTATCTGTTAGATGTTCTCCTGTTGCCCTAGCTTTTTTGATTTGAGGACTTGGATGCTTTCTACTCTCTTCCTTGGTTGCTGTTTTAAGTGTACTTGTGTACTTTCATGTATGTCTCCACGTGCCTCTCCTTGGCTGATGCCAAGTCGAAATTTATAGCATTCTCCTGATGTACTGGTACTTGTCCCAGCGGCGAGATTGTTGCTGTGTGGGAGTACGGAGATCACCGGGAAGAGAAGGTTTTGCTCATATTCTCTGAGGATTTGCCAAGGTCTCTATATGTAGAGTTTTGCTTAAAATTTGCGACGGGTTTGGAGTTGTGCGGTCATGTTTGAAAATGTCATTATAGTCATCCTCACACACATTTGTTCGTTCTTCTTGGGGGTACGTATGTTTAGTAACTCTCCTTTGGGATAGATGATGCAATCCCTCAAAGACATATTTGGGAGAGGAGCAAGATGAAGTTGAGTAGAGTAAAATTAAAAAAAAAAAATTTTTAATTTAAAATTTTCTCCTTCTTAAAAAAAAAAGTTAAAAAGTTATTACTAAATTACAAAAAATTTTTTGCTCTTTATGTAAAAAGTCAAAAAAATTTCATATCAAATAATAAAAAAAGACATTATAATTCAATTATATATTATATTTTTTATTTTAAATTTACTTCGCGCTACTTCATCCTACCTCCCTCTCTCTCAAACATGCTCTGGAGATTTCATTCATGGTAAACTTGCTGTCAAAAGCCTAACTTTTCCATACGGAAGCTGACTTTTTAAAGCACGAAAGTTGGTGACGTCGATTCAGGGTATGCCTTCCGTTTGAGGAGAGCAAGCTTGTTGCAGATGCAGTCTTCGGAGTATCTTTCTTCTAAAGACCAAAGTTGCGATTGTTTTGGACGAGCTATTCAGAGGAGCTGAAGAAGCCAAGGGGGCAACGTGGTGTCGAATTGTCTGAGAAAGGCTGCCTGATTATTTGTGATGATAGAAGAAAGAATTGAGGACAGTCTGGTGGCTAAGATTTTGGACAGGATCTTGTATGAAAAGTTTTAACAAACTAATATGCCTGAAGTCAGCAAATGTTGATAGGGATCTAGTTTTTGGAATGAGGGTAAGAAAATAAGCATTGGAGGTACGCTTTGTAGATCTTTTAGGTTTGGAAGAAATGTTGTACTGCCCAAATTACAGTAGCACCAACAATGTCCCATGTGGATGTAAAGAGAGCTCCATTGAAAACATCTGGCCCAGGGGAGTTTTTTTTTTTTTTCAGAGAAAATACTGCTGACCTGTGCTCAGAAACTGGAGGCATAGACATTAGAGATAGGTTTTGAGAGATTGATACCTGTGGGCAGTTGATCTGAAACAAAGAGATTGCTACCTGTGGTAGATTTCAGTGAGGCCGGCCATTGTAACAGTTGTTCGGAAGTCTCTGAGGGAGGATGGGTATAGGGTCTCTCTCTCTCTCTCTCTCTCTCTCTCTCTCTCTCTCTCTCTCTCACACACACACACACACAAATTTGCATACAAGAGGCAGTGATGATGTTACTAAGGTGGTTTTTTTTTTTCTTTTGATATCAAACACGGATGGGTAAAGTGTCTTCTGTTGTATCTCTAGGCTTGGCAACATTGTATGGTCTGTGTCTTAGGCATTCAACTGATGCAGCCATGGCAAAGAGAAGGTACCCACCACGTTTGATAAAAGGCGAATATGAGCCTCAGTACCTGTTTTCTCTTTTTTACCCACCTTTTTTAACTGTTTTAGAAACGCCCACATAGAGAGAAATCTTTATCTTGATAGGAACTACATCAAAACTGCATACATGCATATGCCTTCTGATGCTCATTGAAACCACTGACTCAAGATTGAAAACTGGGTTTTTGTTTTGTAAGAGTAGGGTTTTGGCATAAAGGTAGTGGATGGAAAGAGGAGCAATGTAGTAGGATTCTGATGAGCTTGATCATCAATAAAAATGTTCCAAAAATTTCCAATGACTTGCATTATAGGCTAGGTGGGGCGTGGAATGTAGCTTCTCATATGCTTGGAGTGGAAGATTCAAAATAGTGAGTTGCAGAAAAAATCATAACGATGTTCTTATCTATCACAAATTCCTCTCACTCAAAGGACATGTTTGTTCAGATGCCATTGAAGAGGACATGGCATTGCCACAATGGTATCGGCACGATTCCTTCCTCCAGTACGTTGAAAACTTGAAACTACCAAATTCTAGCCATCTCAAAATGAGTTCACAGGAGCTAAAACAAAATTGACCTTCTCTGGCAGTTGGTTCATTTCGCAGGATATCACTCATGCTTGGAATTGGTTATTTTTCACTTAGCTGTTCATTTACAGTCCACAAATCGGATGGATGGAGAGGAATGATATATTCAAGCAAAGTTTCATTATCATATACAGCTAGGTACAAGCAATCATGCATCTCAACCCTTTACCCTTACACAAAGGTGTAACCATTGACTTTTGAAGTGTGATTTTAATTGAATGTCATTCAAACATCTCTTGGAAGGCTTTTGGTAGTTTAACCTAAAATGGATCTCCATAATTGATCCTGTTTGGACTATTGTACTGGTTGAAAGCTGCTATTCAAGTTTTTGCTTTCCACAAATGAGTCAAAGATGCAAGTGTTAGATCATGTTTTGGATGCAATGACTCCTGACATGGATGCCACAGATTCATGAAATATGAATACCATTCTGATTCATTGCATTTGAATGAGCATTGATTTTCATTTTAGCAAATTCATGAATTTCTAAGGGCCTGATGGGTTGCTTGGAATTGAAAATATAGAAATTTATGGACAAATGGGCTCTTCTAAAGGAATACTAAAGAGATGATAGGTGAAGAGTATAAGGTGAAACTGTAGATGGGCATTGAATTTCCCAGGATTTGACTTACCTGAGTGATGCCTTAGTATTAATTTCTATTTGATTTTTTTCCTTTTCTTCAAGTACAATGATTAGCTATTGTCAATTTCTGCTGTCACTTTTAACATCATTATAATCCTCACCATCTTTACATGATTATCGTTATTATTTGAAACATTGTTAATGGTATTGATAGGATCAATTTTAGCTTAAATTCTATTCGGTATTTATTCATCTGGTGATAGAGTTCTTCTAACAGCGTTTTTTTCATTGTTAGTTTCAGTGCTGTTGTTGCACTTATTGATGGCTTTTTCTTTGTGGTTCTTTTCATTCTTAGTTTCAGTGCTGTTGTTTTAGTTATTGATGACTTTTTCTTTGTGGTTGCTTTCTTTTTCCTTGACCGTCCTGCTCTTCTTTCTTCTTGATAGGAACTCATCAATGGAATATGGATCTTTGCCTTTTTCTTTTGTGTGTGCTTATATGTTTCTATCTGCTTGCTTATATGGGATGAGAAAATTGCTTTTGATTATAACATTTGTCTTGTCCATTTGTGTTTTTTATATGACAGACTGTTTGTTTCTAAGACTCCTTATACACCATTCTTGGTTCTGAGGATTTTCTCATGAATTGTTGTTAGTTTTTTTCTGCTATATATATAGACCTTCTAGATATATTTATTAAATTTGCTCTGGCAATTCCTATTGTTTTTCTTCTCTGTTTTTCTGTTGAGATTGTATTGGAAGTGGTGGTATACTGGTATATAACCTCAGCTTAATTTTTTTCATGTATGTGAGACTATCTCTTTTGTCCTTTTCATCGATTGTGTACATCCATCCTCTTGAGCAAAGCCCACATATTCAGATGTTCTTTCCTGTGGATTGTAGTGTACATACACACACAGATGTGTACGTAAATGTTAGTGGCCTCCTCTGCATTTAAGATTTTTTTTTCCAGAATATTCTATCCTTTCTAATTCATCCAAGCATTCAACTTAAATCACACTTCTTAATGTGTATGCGAATTTCCCCAACATTGAGACTGGTGTGAGCACTACGGAAGAATGATTGGTTGTGTGTTCTATTGCAAATTTGGGATTGTTTTATTCACAGGCTGATGGATGATTTAGTTTAATGAATTCCCTTTTACTAAAAAAAACAAAACAAAGAAATCTTCATGGTTGGGAAGCTGTAGGGGACTCCGAATCCTACCCACATTAATAGGAAGCACATGCTACACAAACTCCCTAACATAGCATAAGTTTGTTTTCTGAAAATGATTTGTTGGATGGTCAAATTTCATTGCTAGACTTTTTTTAAGAAATTGTTGCTAATAACTTTAAATTGTACAAACATGCCTTCTTCATTTTATAATTTTGGGCAGGTTTGAGGTGTCCTAGTAGAAATGGAATTGAAAATGCATGATTGAAGAGTATGAAATCCAAAAGTCTATTTCTTCGCCCTCAACTGTTGTATACTTTGCGTGGATGAAGAAGCTTTCTTATGTGGAAATGGGGAAAAATTAATTTTATTTAGTCAATGTCTTAATTCAAATTGACATGTCAACATATGATATGTTCTTTAGTTTGTGATGTCTATGATCGTCCCTTAGCTTTTCTTTAGTAGGTTTCGTATGATTGTATGATGTTTTGTGATAATGCATTTGTTTGTTTGTTGTGCTTGGTTGTTTTGAAGCATTTCTTAGATGGTTTGTTTTTAAGAAAATTGGTTGGGTTATTTCTTTTTGTAGTTTTTTTACAATCTTATTGGGGCTTTGATTCCTATTTGAAATGGTTTAGCTCTATTTTTCTTTCTATTTAGGTGGTTTGATTTTTTGTCCTCTCCTTTTTTATTTTTTTATTTTGTAGGGAGGCTGATTTGTGGTTTTGGTTAGCTTTTGGTATTTGTTGTCATACTTCCGAGCATTGGAGAAGGCTCTGGTAGATCAACATGAAGTTAGTTCATTTACCTTTTATATATATATATATATATATATAGAAAATTTGGTTCATTTACTTGAATGAACTTTCAGGCTAATGGGTGGTAGCATTGGATATGGATCTGCTAAATGCATGCACTGTCTATATTTAGTAATGGGACATCAATTGTAAATTCTGCTTGATTTGTATCAATTTTTATTTATTAATTAGTTGATGTTGCTGATTTTTTATATCCTTTTTTTGTTTTCAGTTACGTCATTCTAATCTCCAAGTTCTTTATGCCAAATAAAGGTTTTCCTCAATGTTATGTCCAGCAGGTACACCATCCAATTCACAGCCCTTGGTAAACTGCAGTAGATTCTATATAAATATATAGAGTCCTTTTCTGTTTTTTCCCCTGTCAACTTGTCATGAGATTGTTCAATGGATGTTGCATGGATGTCATTGATTTAATTTTCTCTTCTTGTATTACTAGGAATGGGCTCATAAGCAGTACATAGCCAAACATCAACAAGGGCCTTCCCAACAGTGGGGCAACTTCTGCTATTTTAGAATGCAGAACATAGGGTTTGTTCTTGAAATTCTACTGTCATGGAGGAAATATCTAATTAAGTTATAAAATATATCAAATTTGTTTGTCCCTTGCATTATAATTATAATCTATAAGCATTTCTTGCTACTTCAGCATATGCCATTGATTAGTCTCATTCCGATGGAACTCGCAGTGCATGAGGAAAGCCCCAACATGTATGCTAAGATGCAGGAGATATAATTTCACTTCTAAGACAGTTCTTCAGTATTCTTTGTTATCAAGTTGGATTGAAACTTGGCATATTTACATCCTTGTTGTTTTAAGCCATGACCTTGCACTTGTCATATAATGGTATCCTATTATTTCTTTCTCTCACTCATTACACTTGAGGAGACTACTCTGCTCTGTCTATTATATATATATATATATATATAATATTTGTACAGGTGAGTACATGTGAAGAACAGTAGTAGAAGTCTTTCAAGTCATTCAAGTTTTTTAATGATTTTATTTTAATTTGGTTTCTTTTTGTTTTGAATTGCAGGCCTGATGACACTCTTTGGGACATTGGTGAGTGAAATATCACCAATGGTGAGTGACCATGGCCAACTTGATTGGTGAAGGCATGATTGGGAAATGGATCATTTTATTGTCAGTATGAACAATTCTGCCTCTTGATGGTAAGACAAAACGATGTGGTAACATTGAACATTTTTTTTCCAATATAAAACATTAAATGATCGCTCTGAGCACATTTAGTTGATCATGTGTGCTTGCTCTCCTAAATTTGCATGCAATACTTAACTAGATTAACTTTAGATGTGACTTTATGTGTTAAAGTAGCAATAACCAAACTTTACCCTTGCAACACAGTGAATTTTGTCAAGTGCCTTTGAGGCTTCTATGTGAAGAAGACTTTGCAACACAGCCCCTTCCTTCTCTATCTCTTCTGGGGTAAATAAACCGCGTCATTACAGATATGGACAACTCTACTCTTACCTCTTTTCCCACCATGGAAGATATTCGAATTGCTGCTCTCTCCCTGGAAAAGGCAAGGCACCTGGTCGTGACTGCTTGTGGGAGCAATGGCTCGTTGGCGGATGCACAACCCCTGTTTGATGAAACTCCTCAGCAAGATGTGGTTTCTTGGACAACTTTGGTTGTTGGGTATGCCAGATTAGGCAAGATGGGCGACACCAGGAACCTGTTTGATGGGATGCCTGAGAAGAATTGTGTTCCTTGGAACGTTACAGTTTTTGGGTATGGGAAGAATAGTGATGTTGAAGATGCGCACCGGCTCTTTGATGAAATGCCTAACTGGTATGTCAGCCCTTGGAATTCTTTGATTTCTACATGTGCTTGAAATGGGTTCTCAGAAGAAGCATTTAGGACTTTCTGAGAAATGAAGTCTGAGCTTGAGAGGCTCAGATTCCACGAGAATTTGGCACAAAACATGAAGATGGCTCATCAAATAGTTGAGGTTAGTTTGTTTGGGATGTTGGTTTTGTTGGATTTCGTCTTGGGTGCGTTTGGATGTGCTTCCAGCCTTACTGAATCTAATGGATGTATTTGAAGATGGCTCATTAAATACATAATGAATCTAATGGTGGCCCAATTCTTCTTATTGTTTGGGATGTTGGTTTATAATTTGGGGTGGATGGAATGAATGCCTAACCTTCTAAAAAAATTATTTTGGAGGAAAATTTGTGTTAGTTATTCTGTCAAGTGGCTTAGGATCATGTTTTTCTCCTAATTACTTTTGAGATTGCTTACCCTTCTAATGGATTTTTTTTTTTTTAGAACCATGTTTGTGGGATGAGAAAAGTGTACTGTCATTTGTCAAACATACTGTAGTAGTAATGTAGTATAGAGTACTATCAAAGACCCAGATTTTTAGAGTAGCTTACATAGGAGAAAATCTGCCGCATGATATAATTATACTTTTGGCATGTTAAAAACTTAAATAAAAATAGAGTAACTTACATTAGGTGTGAAAACATATACACTAGCAAAATAGGATAAATAATATCTAAAATGAAAGCTTTAGAATTCTTCAATTTTTCATGATTTTTAACCCTTTTTTTTTTTTTTTTTTGCACCTATGGGGTTGATGTGCCAATATGCATCATGAATGCAGCCCATACAAATACAATAAGTGTTTTGCACAATGGATGCAGAATTGTTAATGACTGAAACTATACAAATAAGTGTAATTTTATTTTCTCTGAAAGTATTGTGTTTGATGCATCGTCTTGTATGAGTTTGTTTCAACTTATTGTCTTTAATGCATTGTCATGCTATGATACCCGGATATTTGTATAAGCCCAATATATTCGTAACGGATCGATACGATACTTGCATTGGTATCTGATACTACACCGATACTTTTAGAGCTTAAGTATAGCATATCCTACTTAGCAAGTCCATTATTTCATATAGTTTTTGAAATTTTCTTATTTCTCAACATAGGAAATGTTGAAAAGGAACATAAATAATGAGAATCTCATTACTTTAAATATGATTTAAAGGAAAAAAATTAGGACATCCGTATCCGTATCCATGTCCTAAATTTTCAAAAGTGCAAAGTCGTATTCCTAATCCTCGTATCCGTGTCCGTACCCATATCCATATCTAGGCATCATCCTATACCAATGAAGTCTGGTCTTGGGGGTATTACATTTATGAGACTCTCAATCGAGTCTTTTTAAGATGGATAAAGACATGTTTTACATAGTTGATATTTAAACTTAAAATTAAGGCCCACTCCAAGTAGAGGGCAGATGTGTTGGTTGCTGACTAGTGAGGTGAAGTGAGTGGGCTGCCACTCTTTCCTGTTATTTTTGGAAGTTAAGAAAATAAAAAGGTCATGAAACTGTGTGTTCTTTGATAGTATTCTATACTACATTAAGACAACAGTATAATAGCAATTGTGAAAACATTTTCGCTGGCAGAGATGTGAAATAATAATTAAAAATCTGAACTGATTTGTTACAGCATGTGTTATAAAAGAAAACAAACTTCTAGAAGTCAGCGCTAAGTAATGATGTTTTATCTCTCAGACCTCTCAGATCTTTCGATTATCACATCATAGTTCTTCTAAGCAAAAAGTCATCTCTCTCATTGTTCGGTTGGAAGATATCATATCTCAGATCTCATTGTTGGAAAGATAAAGTGGAGGGTGATTTTCTGATACTATTGACTGTCTATAAATCCACTGCCATGGCTTTAAAGTCTTCGGATTTGCTATATTTTTTACTGGATTTTGTGGATCTTAAAACACCATGTGGTTTCCAACTTTTGGGTGAATTTTTTTAACTGAAATATATATTTTTTCTCTCTGGTTACTATTTTGAATAGGGCAATGGATGGTTGGCCAATGAAATTTTTTCCGACGTAATGTTTCCTTTTTTATGCAATGGATGCGTCAGGATACCATAGCCATAGGCATCATGTGGACCCAATAAATTTCTCTTATTTACTTTAATTCTATTTCTTTAAAACATGCCCTACAGTTCTCTTTAGAAATGTTTCTACATTGAATTTGGTGTTGTCTTTTGAACTGCCTTGGCTGTTGTTACTCCAGGGCTTGTTCAATTCAATTGCATATGAGCTTAACTCCATCGTGCGACAGGGCAAGCTGTGAAAGAAAAGATTTTTTCTCTAGAAGGTGTAAGCGGAGGATGATTTTCTGATAGATATCCCTTTGCATAATATGGTAAAGAACTAAACCCATTTTTATATTGTTGATAAATTCATTTTTGAAAAGAGTAAAACAGAACCCATGACCCTGCAAGATTTTATTTGAGCAATGTTGTATGTCTAGGGTATCTTTTCCATTTTATTTCCAAATGATAGATACGTCTGGTTTTGTATGAGTACTATGATTTATTAGGTAATGAAAATTTTCTTTGGTGCTATGGTAGTTCTAGTTTTCAAATGATTTGCACATTCTTATTCATGAAATTGCTTAGTTAAAGCATGTACATCGAGAAGCAAAATTCCAAATTCAGGTAGTGAAATGAAGTAGGTAATTCCTTAGTTCAAGCATGTAAATTTGAGAAGTAAAATTCCAAATTCATGTATAGAAATGACGTAGCAAAATTTTCCTTCTGTGTCATTCTCCTTCCATATTGTTTTGCATTATAATTATACCTATCATGAAACAATACTAAAGTTTAATAAGAGAGCAGCGCTGTCTGCCTATAGGGGAAGGAAGGAATTCTATTTCCCACCATTTGAATGCAAATTCAACCGAGAAAAATCCACTGAATCCCTGAATATTAGAATGGAAGCCTGAAAACGTCAACTGAAATCTCATAAAGATGAAAGATATCTTTAAGTACAAGTTGATGTTATTGAAAAAAACTTGACAACTAACTCCTTTTATCTAGTCATCAGGATTTTCTCCTCTTTGAATTGAAGTACCTAAGACAAAAATGGCTTCAGATCTATGGAAAATCTGAACTTTTCTTTCTTTTTAAGGAAACAATGCTTAAAAGTTTTCTTTATATGTTATGTGTTTCTTATGAAATTGAGTCCATGTCTAAAAATTATTTCATCTTTATTATTTGGTCCAAGCAAATTGAAATAGCTTTTGAAAGTCAACACAGATGTTTCCCAGCTAACCATCACAATGCATCGGGTGGATATACCTATTCAGCAAGGTTACCTGTGGTCTATGATACCTGGATACGGCAAATACCCTAGGATACCCATACCGATACAGATACAGGATACCGCAAGACATGGCTTTGATACATTCCCAAGTTCAGGATACGGCAATGGCCAATTGAAATGCCCTAATCTCAAAATCTTCTTAAAAACTCAGAAGAAGATGACGAAATAGAAAAGAGGAAGATGATGATGATGATGACGACCATGATGTTAAAGGGCATACCTTCCATGGAGATGACTTCTCAAATCAGAGGCGAAAGCCATTTGACAAAGCCTGGTGAAGAAAAAAAGAGAAGAAGAATAGCGGCACCAGCAGAGTCCCCCAGCAGCATCGATCAGTTCTAGGCTTCCAGCCGGCTGGGCGTTTTGTTCCCTCCCTCTCCTTCTCCATCTTCTTCTTCTATTTGTTCTTTTTTCTTTCTTTCTTTCTATTGCAGGCAACTTGCAAAAGCCAAGCTCCCTCGCTGGACTGTGAGAGTTTAAGATATTTTTAATACAATGCTCTCTCCTTTCCTCTCTTTCTCCGTGCCACAAAAGTTAAAATATTTTTAATTTTTTAATAGTTTTCTCCCACCCATTTTTTCAGTACAATGCTCCATACTGCCCCCCATTTTTTTCAGTACAATGCTTCATACTCCCACCCATTTTTTTCCAGTACAATGCTCTCTCCTTCCCTCTCTTTCTCCTTGCCACAAAAGTTAAGATATTTTTAATTTTTTAGTAGTATCCTCCCATACACTCTCCATAGAGAGTACCAACATTGACAGCTTGTAACATTTTTCATCATTGTATTCTCTTTTTCTCTGTGCCACAAAAGCTAAAGTGCTTTTTTATTTTTTAATACGTTTCTCTCACTCTCCGTCTCCACCGGAAGTCTACCATATAGCTGAGTACCTTTTTTTCTTTCTTTTTTTCTTATAGTTCTTTCATTGTCTCCACTAGGAAGTATTGACACTGTTAAGAAATATAATATTTAGGGAATTTTACCAAATAATTAAAATTATATCATAATTAGACTATTTTATGAAGAAAAAGAATGAAACCTCGAATCAATTGTTTGTACTTTACTTTTGACAAAAGTAGCCCAGTTGATGATATCGTCAACTAACTTGATAATATCGCCAATCAAGTTGATGATGTCATCAACTACTGATATATAATTAACATGTGAAATGTCCACTGCAACTCGTCCTCTTCTCAAGCAAGTTCGATTTTTTCCACTTTATTCATTTTTAGCATTATCTCTTTCATTACTTATAGATCTTTCTTGAATCTATTATGTGTAATGAATCTCAACAGCAATGGCTCGAAAAAAAAAAAAAGTCATGAACCACTAGCAAATAGCTGGATGAATCTCAAAAACAACAACTTTAGCCTAAAAATGGTTGGATGGTCACTAGCAAATAGCAGATGAATGCCACAAAATTATGAATATATTTAACAATTAAAAGTCAGTCTTGAAACAATAGTGATAACTCATTTGCATACTCCCCAGTTAGAGAGGAAGTCCCATCACTTCCCAAACAAAGTAGACAGAAGTTAATGATATCATTAAGTAGTTGACGATATCATCAACTTTGGTTTTCTCTGCCCAGCTCGTTTTAATGTAGAAGTTGACGAAATCAAGGACAAAAATTAATTTTACAAATGTCTAGTAAGAGATAAAACATTTGCTTGAAGACACCCCATCTCAAGCAAAGGCCGCCTAAGGGAAAGAAAAAGGAAAAAAAAAAGTAGAAGAAGAAAAAAGAAAGAGGGGTGAGGGGTGAGACATGTACCTCTCCTTGTGCCTTTTCATTTGGAAGAAAGCACAAGAAGTTGAGTGCGAGATGTGTACTGATGGTGATGAGGGGAGGAGAAGACCGGTGGTGTGAAGAAGAGGAGATGAAGAACCAGCTATGGAGACCGCTGTTGTGGGTGTGGAGGAGAGGACATGACCAGTGATGGTGAGGATGAGAGATCTTTTTGAGTTAGGGTTGAAGATATCCCCATTAGTTAATGATATCATCAACGGGCTAAAATAGTCTCAAAAAAATGTACGAACCACTAAATGGACATTTTCTTATTAATCTTCATAAAATTGATTAATGGCAATATGACCTTAATTATTTGGTAAAAATCCCTAATATTTGTTATATTTAATAACCATTTTCCACGAAGAACTACCTTACAGTAAAAAACTTTTATGTTTATATTATATTTAAGTAACAGTCTCCACCATTTTGCCTAGAAAAAAAAGTGTCTCCATTGATTCTGTTATTATTTATCTGTTTCCACCTTACCACTGTTCTTTTCAAATCTCATTGAGAATTTGATCTACTCACCACATTTGGTCTCAATTTAAATAAAATAAATATTTTATTTAAAATAAATCTCTAACTAAATATTTACATGTATGTATTTTTAGAAATGCCGTCTTCGTATTCGTATTCTAAAATTTTGAAAATGACGTATTGAATTCCCATATCTCGTGTCTATCTCCGTGTCCATATCCATGTCTGTATCCGGGCATTATAGCCAGTGGTATGGTTCAAGGAGTGGAGACATGGATCCTCAGGTAGTGGAGATATGGCTTCCCTCCGACACTGGCATCCAGATTAGTAATTACTTTGATCTGTAATTTTTATATGCATCATGGATTATTTAGAATTAATAACAAAAACATGCTGGCATTATAAAAGGAACTCATCTATCAACTGGCTATGGCTTTTGAATTTATTGTTAATTACACTCATTTCATTTAACTATAGCTACCTTTGAAGATTGTATGGGGACCTCTAGTTGATGAAGTCCATCAACAGTTTGACTCATGGATCTGACAGGTAGATTGTCCTTTATTTTCTATAACAATAGGCGGTTTTAGCAATTGGTTCTTGTTAAAACTGTTGCTATTGTCATTGTTTTTAGAGCCTTAAGAAAAAGAACTCTACTATAAAAATCTGCACTTTCTTTTAGGAAAAGAAAAACCCTCCAACAAGACTCAGGTCTTCCATAATCTTTTAATAATCAATCGCTCCAATATGTGCAGGTACTAGATACGACTCCTTTAGTCCACGACTAACCCTGGGTGTTATAAAAGAGGGTTGCATGAAATGCAACATAGTTGTTTGTTGAAGTGCTCTCGCCATGCGCCTGTATTCAAACCGATGTTTTCAAGGAGAGAACGTTTGAACGGAAAAAAATTATCTTTGTCTAGTATCTAATACATGATATAGATTTTCACCATCTAATACATTTAGGGCATGTTTGGGGAGGGGTAGAGTAAAGTAGAATAAAATAAAATTTTTAAAATTCAAATTTCCCCTCTTTTTATAAACAAATTCAAATTTCCCTCATCCTTTTTCAAAAAAAGTTAAAAAGTCATCATTAAATTACAAAAAAATCTCTACTTTTTATACAAGAAGTTAAAGATTCCATATCAAATAACTAAAAACAAAAAGTTATGATAACCCAATCATATATTATTCTTTTTTGATTTTGGGTTTACTCTACTCTACTTTGCCCTACTCCTCCCCCAAACATGCCCTTAGGGTAGCATTAATAGATGGGAAACTAAGAAAGGCTCATTTGGAATGGTTTGGATATGTCCAACATGGGCCACAATGGCGTCGGTGAGAAGTTTCTCTATGTAGAGTGATGGTCCTTCAAAGAAAAGAGTAGGTTGAAAAAGACAATGATGAAAATAGTAATGATAGATTTTGAAGTGCAACCAATCCAAGGATTTGACCTAGGATAGACTCAAATGGCAAAAACAATTCATGTTGCCAAATTGCACACAGTCAGAACAAGTCTTTGCTATTTGTTGTCGCTGCTGCTGTTACCGTTAGCTGGTTAAAGATACACCTATCATCTTTAATGTTACAAAAACCCACCCATCTTTAGTGTGTGTGGCAACGTGAATGTTAAAAACTATAATGGCTCATCGATTTTTTTCTTTTGTGTGTGAGATGGCTCGTCAAATTTTGTTGAGATCATCTGATTCTAGTATGCATTTTGTTTTTTAATGTTCTTCTGGTGAATAGTTTTGCAAGCAAATAATATAATAAGTTGCTTCTTGATTCCAAGAAAGAGATTTTGAATTGTTAGTACAGTTTCCCTTTTCAGACCTCAAGGAGGGATAAAGCACCTCAAATTAACCTATTTCGGACAAAAAGAAGGATCCTGCTGAAGTTGAGTTTACTGGAAGTCTTTTCACCTACATTTCCTGAGAAAGAAACACACATCCCCTTATAAGAACTTAATTTGACTAAATTTGTTGTGTTCAAATTCTTAGGCTTGCTTTGTTCTTTGGAGTGATTTTTTTTGGGCTGTTATAAGTGATACCTTTTTCCATTTGACTTCTGAGACAAATTTCTGAAATGAACATTGGCCCCATCCCATCCCAATGATATATGACCGCAGATAGGACATTTTATCAAGCCCTATATCCTGGAGGAGCCCTTGCTATGTTTTGCATTGGTAATAGACATTTCAAGTTTTACATGACTACTGTCAACCAGGGGCGGACCCACAGTATGTCATGCGGGTGCGGCTCCCCCAGGATCTTTTGAAAAATTTGTTAACAGGCTATGGCCCACTTTTACCCCGCCCCAGGTCAAGGCCCAACCTCATAACGCCCTAAGCCCATAACCCTTCAACCCTACTTCAAAGTCCTCTTCTGTTTTCATTTCCCCATTGAAATATCGGAGACAGTACAGTACCCCTTTCTCCCTTTCTTTGATCTCCATCATCTTCCTTCCCCATCTCAGTCTCTCAGAAGTCTAAAGAAGCATTAAAGCATTCTCATCCAGTCCTCTCTTCAACTCTGGATTCTTAGTGCTTTACTTCATTTTCTTTTTCTTTTTCTTTCTTCTTATCTTTACTTTCCCTATGCTTATGCTGCTTTTTGGATACTGTCATAGAGTTTCTTTTTTCTACTGGATTTGGTTTTTTGGGTGTGTGTTTTTCCCCTTATTGGGGAAACCGTCCCATTTCAAAATGGCATCTCTCTCTCTCTCTCTCTCTCTCTCTCTCTTTTGGTTTGTTGTGTGGGGGGGGGGGGGTGGGCGTGTGTGAATTTTTAGTTATCAATCTTGATAGGGCATTTGAAAAACATTGGATCACTTATAATTTTCTTTTAGCTGGATAGTTATTGGGTTAATTAAAATTATTCATTTTGGAGACTCTGATCTTTTGATCCTTAGAAAAACTTTGATGACGCTTGTTTATGGTTTTTTTTATTTAATTTCTTTATGTCTGTTTGGTCATTGAATACCCAAAAAAATCCATTTGGTTCTTGTAGTTTAGGCTTTAGATAGTATGCAATATGCATGCTGCTTTGGTTTTTTACCCCTGCTGGGATTGTCTTCTTAAGTCCACCCTACATTTGGGCACATCTATTATCTACATCAAATTTAAGAAGCTTTTGTATAACAGAAAAAAAAAGAGGAACTAGGTAATTTTAAATCTCTACCCAAATGGCCAAACTAATTCAAAATCTTGGCTGAATGTTTGTAAATGTTTGGTTAGTCATCTGACCGAGCCAATCAGTTATGGCTGAACTAAACTCTACCAACTCTTCTTTAGTGGATGTTGGTGCTGCCCTTTGTATCAATAATGAGGGTATTCTTCTGAAATTTCAAGGTCTAAAATAATACTTTGACCTTGTCAAGATGAATTAGGCCTTCGAGGAATGGATTTATTTGCGGGTGTTTCTTTGCGTTTTTTCATCTATTATTCTAGTTACTTCAAAATGCATATGTATCTGCATCAGGTATAAGTCCTATCTGATACTTATTATTGTTATTTTGTGTTTGTGAAATCCATGTCTGTGGGTTGTCCTTGATGTATCCTTCAATGATACCAGGATATCTGATCATTTGCTTCTTCTTTGGGAGGAAGATTTGTAAATTTTAGTGCTTCCACTCCCATGAACAACCCGTTGAGGGCAATTGTAAAAACCTTGTTTTAGAGTTGAGATGACTTTTGAGAAGAGAAAGGTATGCTAATTTGTGCAATTAAGTATTTTGTGTATATTTAAATGCAAAACATTTTCTCTTTTACTTTTGTTAATGTGAAAAAAAAGCCTAACAAAGTCTATAAAAAATTTAGCTCCACCAAAATGAACATCCTAGGTCTGCCACTGCTGTCAACTGTCCTTTTACAATGGTAATGAACTTAAATCAAGGTGATTGATTTCTAGTTTCACATAATATTTTCTTCTTACCCCAAAATCGGTTTGATAATTTATTTGAATATTCAGCAAAATTGTTTTTGTTGTTTACTTTATACTCTCAATTCTGAAATTTGATGTTGTGAAGGATTTTTTCTTCTTCCTTTTGATACTGCTCTCTCTTTTGAGTTAAGACCATCTTGACACTGATTTATGGAATGCCTTTCTAATTTATCTGTCCTGTGTGTTTAAAATGAAGTATGTTTTTTAATAACGTGTTCTTATGCTTTCTTAAATAAATATGCGACAATTCTTCAACCATGTTCTTTTAACTTTTCCAAGGACTGTGGGTTAAGAATGAAATACTCAGGCAACAATGCCCCTTAACAGAATAAATTGATGATAGATCATGTTCTTATCTTGCAATTGACTTGAACATACAGACTGACCCATCAGAAAATATATGTTATTTATCCTAGCATATTAGTATTGGTAAATCGGTAGTTGATTCTGCATATTCTCTCAATAATTATTCGTCACCTTATTTAAAGAAAGTTCACAGTGCCATTTTCCTTGGTGTTTTGCTATGGTTGCTTTTTTTTCCCCCTTGGGACTAAATCTATTTCATCTGCATTTGTTTCATCAATATGTGAGACTTGCTGGTCCTTTTTTCATCACTAGGAAAGAACGAGTAATTAACTCCCTTTCTTTCTAGAGATTTGTTGGTCCTTTTTTAAGTACTTGCTAGAAAATTTTCTAACCCTGTTCCTCGCTCTTTCTCTCCTTTTCTTTCAGAAGGATGCTTTGGAGAAAATGCTTATTTTAGAAAAACAAAAATTTGAAATTGAACAATTAAAGGGGAAGTTATAAGTTGTTTATTGGAGGGCTTTTTCCACCGGAACCACCAGACTTGGAGGACAACTTCGGAGAAGGTTTAAGGCATTAGGCAAATGTGATGAGATGGTACCCTTTCGTTATTTATTGATTTATTAGAAATGAAATGATAAATGTTGTTAGAAAGTTGTAACAGCTTAATGTAATTTGTATGGACTTTCAAATATTGTAATTTTTACAGTTGAGTTCAAGCTGGTATTATATTGATTTCAATTTTAGATTTTGTGAATCATTTGATGATTGTTTGTATGAATGTGTATTGATATGTTGGTTCAAGACTATTCTAGAATGGAAAAAAGTTGATTAGAGAACAGTTTAATTATTCTAAAATTAGAAATCCGAAACGGTTTATAACCATTCCAAATTTAACATGGAATAGTTGTTGATTGTTCCAGATTCTAATTCTGGAAAAACTGTTCCAGAGTAACAAAATTTGAAATGGTTCTATTCATTCCAAAAATAAAAATTTTGAAACGGTTTTAAACTGCGCCAAATTTTTTGCAACACCCTTTTTAAGCTGTTTAAAACTGTTTCAAAACTTGTTAACTGTTCCTAATGGTCATTTTTGGTGTACTATACGGTTTTCATTTTTTCACACACTTAAAAGATAAGGAGAGAACTTAAACATATTAACACAATTCAACTATCCGGTACCCATTATGGATTTCTTTGGAATGGTACAGGCCTGTTCAATCAATGTGTAGACGTGGTTGGGATTTTTTTTTTTTAATTTTAAAGAGACTTGAACTTATATACTTAAGCGCACTACACAAGTCAGTAATTCGGATCGTATTAGAGGATATCAGGATAGCAATGATGTTTTTGTTTAACTTATCTGAGGATTCGATTTAGCATACGCACTACACCAACACTACACCAAAAATGCCCATCTGGAACGGTTTGAAACTGTTTCTAAATGAATCTGGAACGGTTTCAAACCGTTCCAAAAATGGGTGTCGCAGAAATTTTGGAACGGTTTTGAACCATTCCAGATTTGAAACTTTAGAACGGTTTAACCAAATTTTGAACGGTTCAAAACCGTTCTAGATTTGAAAATCTGAAACGGTTTTAAACCGTTCCAAATTTGGTTAAACCGTTTCGAATTATTCCCGAATATTTTTTTGCCTTTTTTTTAACTTCTTTAAAACAGTTTTAATAATATTTTTTTAAATCATAAGTTTTTTAAACCACTAATAATCACATATTTAAAAATAAAATAAGATGATTGTGGTATTCACATTCATATAAATGCAATTATTAAAATTCTTTTTTAACGCAATAATTAAAAATTCATATTACATTTAATAAATTCAGGCTACAAGTTGCTATTATGGTGACAAGAAAAGCCAGCTCTTATTCTTGCACAATCGTCACTTTGGTGGCTTTTGATGAAACAAATAAGCCCTCCAAATGAAGGGTCAATATCTTCCAATCAATGCAAGTTCCAAAAGATCGCCCATCCCAACTACGTCGCCTTGGATGAACGACCTGGATCTATACCAATTTGTGGTGTCTTTCTAGCTGGTGGATCTGATGTTGTTCCTGGTTGGGGCTTTTCCCACGGCGGTTGTGATCGGCTAATCGCTTCCTGCAGCTTCTTTTCACTTCATCAAACTCGGCCAAAGCATGGAATCTAAACATGAGAGACCCATTTCAACAAAAATTGAGAACATGAAACTTTATAAAATATTGTAATGCAAAGAAAATAAACATAGGTATTATTCACAACAGCACTACCCTCTATTGGTATATCCTCATCATTTGTGATCCTTGATATAAGCTTCACAGCCCACTCAGTATCAAAATTGAACTTCTGAAACATCTCATCCTGTAAGCTGTTTCATAAACAGATAGCCAACAACTGGTGAAACAAGCTTTTCAGTCGCAAGTAAAAAGCACAATAGACAAAAGACATGATAAATTACCAAACAAGGATTTAAATTACAAGCTGTACAATACCAAATCTTTGCAGCTCACATTATCATGACAGTGATGTATGAATGAGATAATATTGGGCAGTAGCAGGAAACAGAAGCCAAAGAAAAACTACAACAACTAATGGGAAATGAGAGATAAATGTATTCACAATTTCTAACTGAAGAATGTGATAATTGGAAAAATGCAAAAAAAATATCACCAATCCATCTGCCTTTCAAACCTTTATAACAAATGAAAAGTTAGCAAAATAGAAAAGAAGCGGGTTGGTGGAACATTAGACCGCTTGTGCAAGGAAATCCTAGGGGTGACTTCCATCTAATAAAATTTCTTGTGTCCTCTTTTGGGCTTGAAAATGTAAAGGAAAAAAAAAAACAATTCTTTCCTTTTTGTCCTAAATAATAACAACAACAATAACAACTGTAACCCTCAGTGCATTGAAGGTGAATTGTCTCATTGGGCCAGAGGTCTCCAGCTCCAGAATTTGAGAGCACAGCAGAACAAGAAAGATCTTTACGGCTAGAAGTTGCTTGGTCACAAGACAATGTCAGGAAGTGAGCTAACACAGAAGCCAAAGGAAAAAGTCAGGGCAGAAGTGATGTGTATGGCTGTATGGTTCAAGAGAAAATGTCAAGAAGTAAACTTTAAATAAAAACAAGGCATAGGTGAAGTATCCAGGTAGATAAATTGGCGAAAAAAAGTGATGATGTCACACAACAGATGCTTCAAGCTAGAGCCCCTAGTCTCCACAAAGTGGACCTGCCATGATTGACATCACCTGCTGACACAAATGTCATTGATAGTTCATTTGTAAAGCTCAATTGCCTAGTGTGAAGAAGCAAGGGTAATTTAAATGGATGCAAGTTGTGGGTAAGGGATCCAGGCAGTTAGTGACGTGTAAGCCTGTGTATGTTGTTGCATGTAACAGCATTAACTCACATGCCTAACAGCTGCACAATATTTCTTTAACAGTTGATATGCCCAATCTATTGGCTGATACACTATCATATGCCAGTCAACAGCAATAAATTGCAATCAGCCAGTAAGAGCAATTCATTAGCCAATATAATACAAAATGATATTTTGATCTAAGGATGCAACTATAATATTAATTATATGTGCCTACAGCTTGGTTTATAAAAAGATAAGATGGAGGACTTCAGAATCACTAACCTGGTTATCTATTTGCCGTGACTCATGCAAGGATGTCCCAATAACATGAAGCCCCCCCAAACCATTTTACTTCAGACCCTTCATGAAGACAGTGTGCTTCAGAGTCCTTCAGGACCGAAAGATAAGCAAGTGCTATTGTGGGACTAATAGGATACATTTTAGATTCCTCAGCTATAATCTTTTCTAGTTCTTCCATACCAACTGTCTGGCTCATCTGTATGGATTCTGAAATAAGAGACTTTGCTTCCCTGTTAAGTCCACCACTTTCCCTCACTTCTGCGCACATATTTTGCTGGGCAATTCATGTTTGAAATTAAAAGAAAATAGAAAAAAAAAAGAAAAAAATTAGTAAGGTTCCCAGCAAGAAAAATACAATCACTGGCCCCATCAAACAACATTCACAAAACCAAGCAAGCGCAACAAAAAAACTGAGCAAGGCCAAAAGAACAACCTTAGTAATCAAAGGGCCATCCTTCATAATTTATCTCATGGCATTCCTCTTCAACAGAAGCTGAGCTGCTTCTACCAGAACGAAATGGTCCCAACAAGTGTGGATTGGTTCTTACATGACTCTCCTCCTCAACAAGAGCTGAGCTGCTTCTACCAGAACAAAATGGTCCCAACGAGCGTGGATTGGTTCTTGCATGAAATGGTCCCAATGAGCGTGGATTGGTTCTTGCATGACTCTCCTCTCCACTGCTTCTGCCTCCACCACTAGAACTATGAGCACTAGACCTCTGAACACCACCAGAGTAATGGGGTGGTATTCATGTTGGGATGGTGAGCCCGAACTGAACTTCCACACAGTATCCGTAATTAATGACATTTTATGTGTCAATATCATTTTGTAGCTACAATCAATTGTTTTGAGTACCAACCTTTGTCAACTCTTGTTTAGCAAGGACATGGTAGTGCCGTTCATTGATCCTCTGTCCACATATTATGGCTATGAAGAATCCATAAAGCAAGCCCACCAAAATAACAGCTAAAACTACAAATTCAAAAGAACAACAAATTCAATTAGACTTTCAGCATATGATAATACAATTTGTATTTTGAAGAGTTTTGACTGGCTCCTCAGATTACTGATATTTCCATTAAGCATCTTGAAAATCAGTCTAGATAAGCATGGAAGTAAAATAAGAATCAAAACCCAAAACCCAATATCAACTTTTGGAATATTAGCATCATTTTGAGGGACTGAAAAATGTCCTGATTTTCTTTTGCCACTCAATTTTGTTTGGACATTGAAGTCAAGGGACAATTATAGTCAAAATGATTAAAGGTCTTGCAAGAAGAGTGCTGATTTGGGATGGCTTTGCTCCTTTTGTGGGGCAAATATTAGGATGAATCTAAAGCTCTGTCTTGGCTAGGCTTTGCTCTTGTTTGGACCAGTCCATCATATAATGATGGATTTTGTTAAATTTTGATGTTTGTTTGGGGGCAGAAATCAGGGACATATATAGAGATAGAATGGATTGCTTGTTTTTTGTGCAATTTGGATAGATCTTTGGCAAACTTCTCTAGCAAAAGCAAAACTTTGCACATTAGTTATAGCAATTATTCATGTGAAGATCTGAAACGCAAAAACTACAAAGGCCTTCCTAGAAATTCCAACCTTGAGGTACATATGGATGCACAGCATTAATATATCCACCCAATATTGCTAACCAACTGAACTCATTTATTAAGGCTGCAGAGGCTTGGAAACTATAGAAACTCCTTCCAACATCTCAGTAACCTTCATCATACCAGGACTCATTGCTAGGTTCTCCTGAATGCACCAAATTGCCACCATCACTATCCTTTCCACCTTCTTGATATTGTCCATTGCCTCTTCATCATTCTCCACTAGCAAATCCAGCTTCATCTTAGAATAGCAATCATATGCCCAATCAGTAATATCTTGTTTGTTAATAAATACTTCAAGTTAGAAAATGCATTGAACACCATCAACAGCATATTTTAGCTTTCTAAAAAATGCAAGGCCATAAAAGCACAAACTCAGGACCCACTTGCAGAGGTTATATACTTGTAGAGGTTATAATAAAAAATGCAAGGCCATTAAAGCACAAACTCAGGACATTCAATCTCTATCTCTACATTTCTAATATTAGAAGCTGTATGTGTTAGAAAATGCAATGATGCAAACATCATCAACACAAATCCAAGTCAAAACAACATCTTCCATGCCCCAAACCAAAGCCTGTTACATTCCATTTGTGAATTCATCATCGATAACAGGAAAACAAAACAAGATTGAAGAAAGATCTGAATCAAAATTGATAGAGAGGGATGGGCAGCTCCGACGCAAATGGAAGATGACTGAGAACTAATGCAAAGGAAATGAGAAGCAATTGGAAGAGATAGACACATACACAGAGAGAGAAAGAGAGAGAGAGAGAGAGCATACCTAGACAGAGTGAGTTTTGACTGTTGACGGCCATGAAACTGTCTCCTGCAATGGCTTCCTCAGCATAGCCATTGCACCATGAACCTGAACCTGGGGGGCAATTACTATTGGTCAAAAATATGTTTGAACTTTATAAACCCACTAAGTAGAATAGTGTGTCATAGATTCTCTTCTTGCTTACATCAAACACAGTAACATGCACTAATTCTAGAGATTTTCTGTACTCCAAGTCTGGTTGCAATGAAATTCTACAAATATATGGAAGAAAGAAGTCCTCCAAGAATTCACTACATAAGATATCCATATTAACATACTTTAGAAGCATTGCATAAAATATCCATGTTAACATACTTTTGAAGCATAGTAAATTCAAACTAAGAGAGGTATCAGAATCAACACACTAAAACAAAGCATCAACACTCAGCAAACATTGGCCTATAATGATGACTCATTTTGCAGTCAGATATTACTATGATAAACATCTACCTGTACGAGTCTGTATGAGTATAAATATGAACATCTCCATTCATAATCCTAAGGAGTTTCCTACAAACTAGAAGGCTAATTCCCTCCTCAGATGTGTCCATGTCGCCTTCAAACATCTGCGAAAGCAGTTCTAGTGGTATTCCGCTACCTGAGTGGGCAATCCTGAAGCAAAACAAGAAGCATTACAAAGACAAGCATGTTTTAATTATTCAGAAATGTAACATATCCTCAGGCCTTAAGTATGTACATATAGGGCCCATAGTATAGCTGTCTATCCAGTGGGTCTGATTGACTCATGCCAGTACCATGGACAAAGTGAAAAGAATTACCTGAAGGGGAGATTCCTAATCCTTCAATTGTTGGCCTTTAAACATATGTTTGGAGTCCATGGCTCATTTTGAAAAAAAAAAGTCCAAATATCGGATGGATAAAAGCTTACAATTTATGTTATTTTGGGAATGGCTGTCCATTAGATAAATGGTCTGAGTCTGTGAGACATGAGTGCACCTTCACATAACAAACTCATGGGAAGTAGAACCCAAAGTTCTAGATCGTATAGTTCCTTCATTTGCTGGATAGAATATTCATATTCATTGTTTGAAATCAGTAGTACCTGAGTTCCAAATGCATGAGATGGATGCTTTTTCCCGATTGATCCTTGATTAAACTAAGGCATACCTCAATGTGCCCACCGCTTGGTGTGAATTTCACAAAGTTAACAAGAAATCAGCCAAAATCTGTTGTAGCCTCAAACTATCTCCATAGACGCTCTCAGTCATGAATGACACTAAAAAATCATAGACAATACAGATGCCCTTCTCTCTGCTTGCAGCCATCACTTGACTTAGAGCATTGGTGAACACATCATGCAAAGTAAACTCAACCATTTCTGGATCCAAATAGCTGAAAGGCAGGCAACAAAGAAAAAGACATCACAATATGGCCAAACCTAAATGAACCCTGCACCGGAACAATGTCAAGCAGAAAATTCAGACATGATTAGTCTACATATGCAGTATCAATCTCTGCTAATATTCCACACAAGTGGTTGGTTTCCATGTACCTTGGCAGACATGCAAATTCAAATCCATCACAAAATCAAAACCATGCAGATGCCACAGTGAAATGGCAGACCTGTAACACCTTTTACCTCTTACAAGCTTTAATAGTTCTAAAACTCCTAAAAGACTACAAACTTTAGCTTCCAGGAACTATGTTCCTATCTCATATTACTTTAAAACCATCAAAATGTCCATAAAACCACCAAAAATCCGTTTCCAGCTCCAACTTGTAATCAACTTGTGAATAGTCAGTCCTAAACAAACCATAAACACGAAAGGTCCTATGACATTGATCTTGGAATACATAGTGCAGACTCAATGAAATTCCCTTGGTTTTAAAACAAATCATTAGCACAAGAGAAAAAAAAAAGAAAAGAAAAAGAGAGAGAGATAGAACGATGCTCTGAAGGTATTATTTTAACAATTAATCAATTCCAAAGCATGTTCTAATGTGAAGATATGATCTACAATTGAATCATGACTGCAATAGAAGATAGTCATAATCCAAATTATCAACAGAACTCAGAGAAGGAGAACAAAATAAATCAAACTCACCAGTGGAGGTTGAAGTTGAACTCCTCTCATCATCTTCCTTCATTCAAAGATGATTCACAAATCCATTAATCAAACACCCTGATCATCTTTCCATCTTCAAGACCCACTTGCAAAACAAACAAAAACCTCACCTCCTAGAACCCCCCAAACAAACCCCTTCACTCTCCTCAACAAATCCCAAATCAAA
This sequence comes from Sextonia rubra, assembly GCA_037013555.1. Classification (NCBI taxonomy): domain Eukaryota; kingdom Viridiplantae; phylum Streptophyta; class Magnoliopsida; order Laurales; family Lauraceae; genus Sextonia; species Sextonia rubra. The sequence continues at coordinate 4,784,250 of JASUAD010000027.1, forward strand.
TTCACAACATCCAACCCCTCACCAGCTCTCCATCCTAAAAACCCACCTCCAAAACCAAAAACTCATATCAGAAAACCCCACAGAATGTCTCACCACTTTCAAACCAAATCAAACTCACAAACCCAAATCAGTCACAAGTCACAACACAAACCTCACCATCTCCCAAAACCACAAAAACCCACCCACTAGAGTCATCTTGAGTGCACCCTTTGCCTTCCATTAGAGTATTAGTTGTTGAAAAGCTACAAAGAGATAGAAGGGGAGAATATTTAGACTTGTTGAGAAGAAAAAATATATAAAAAAACAGATCATAGTATGAAAAACTATCTTAGCATGAGATATAGAAGATAATAAGCAAATTAGAATTAAGTCAAGGTTTCAACAAGTCAATGCCAAAGTGATGGATCTCATGTGATCCCATCTGAGGCGATAAACTGTGAATACAACCATTTGCTGGAGAATAGGCAAATTGCCCCGGTAAGATAATGTTAGTTAATAGTTATCAATTTATTTAAACAGCCTGAAAAAGTTAATCATCAAAACGGAGGGTGACCGATCCAATGATGAGAGGCTTTGATTGAAACAACTGATTCAGGTAATATCCTTGTAAATCGCATGCAAGCAGGAGAACAAAAATTCCTAAAATTCAACTTAATCGAGGAATATGTAACTGATTCAAATCCAATCCCAAACCAATCAAAACCATCCAAATCCATTTTATGCAAATGGATCAACAGCAAAACAACAAACGAAAACCAAAATAGAAACACACAAATCCAGCCACCAAAACTTCTAGCCAAAGAACACACCTTGCCAAAGATCCAAAAAAACCCAAAAAAACCTATTGCATCTGGCAACATATGAACATGATAGATTAAAACAACAAATTCAACAAAAAAAAAAAACAAAAAACCCTAGGAAACGCTAATCCAACCTTAAACAGCCATAGAACAGCATTAAAACATCTAAGAAATACTATAAGTGTTGTAAAATCTAGAAATGCAATCTTAGATCTAAAACGAGATCCGAGATAACAGACCTGCAAGTTGCACTTGACGAGATCCAAAGGCGTGACGGCCATATGTGTGAAGCCGTAGCAGAGGATCCCACCAGCGGTGTAAGCGGCGTAGAAAACGGGCGAGTACATCTCGATCTTCCCAGGTTCACTCGGTGCGGGAACAACGAATGCCTTGGAAGCTTCATTGGAGGAGATCGAAGGAGATGGAGATTTGGAGAAGCAAGGGTTTCTGTAGAGGGTCTTCCGCAAATCTATGGTTTTGGAAGAGGAGGAGGAGTAGAGGAAGGAAAGAGGGTTTTGGAAGAAGGAGATCGGTAAGAAGAAAAGACTTGCTTTTGAATCGGTAAAACCCATTTCTTCTCATGTGTTCCTCGTGCAGAGAACGAGTCAGATCCGTTTCAGCTCAAGAACGGCCCAAAACCGGGCTCAGAGTCCGTTCCTAAAATGCATTTTTGGTGTAGTGACGTCAGATCGAAGAAATGTAAGGTTAGGATGATAAGATTGAGATGATGATGATGAGTAGGAGTAGTTATATCAAACATCTCTTCCTTTTAGGTTGCTAGCATATGACTTTTTACCCCTTGTCATTTTTGGGGTGTATGAATGTTGACTATGGCACTATCGTGTGGCTTTGGCTTATGCTTGCTTCAAGTTAGTGTGCATGAATCTCTTCCTCTTGTTATTTATTTATTTTTAGTTTTTCTCCCTCACTGATTTTCTAGCTGTTCTAGTAGCTTTCCAAGCATTTTGAAAACAAGTAATCATGTCCTTAATTTGGTGGGGCCCACACAAAATCTCCTTTGGAGTTCACATAATAAATTCAACACGGGGCGAGTGTACAGACCCCATTTTCCAATAAAAATCGGGGTGAGTTTATTAACTTTGGTATTGGAAAAGAGAAGAATATTTATAAAAGAGAGATTAAGCCCTCATCATATGGCTTTTCACCTCACTCAAGGTTTACCACCCACACCAACTGGCTCTTCACCTCACTTGAGGTTACTCACCTCACCCGAGGGTTGGGGTCCCAACCCCCCTACATTGGGGTACTAAAAGAAAAATTAAACTAACATTGTTCCAATAGCAGAACAGCTCTTGTCTGAGTCATAAGTGGTGTTCGTTTTTATATGGCTGCTCAGAGTTTGAATTGTGGGTATGCCACCACTTTCCCCTTATGCGGGGCCTTTTTTCAAGTGAGTGGGCTTTTGTCCCGCGTATATGGGCTCTATGTTGGGTCTCAACTCACTTAGTTGAGTTAAAAAAATAAAAAAAAATATTATTCCAATAGCTTGGCTTGAGGAGGTTTATTGTAGTAAATTCACCAAAGGGAATTGACAACTTCTTTTGTGCCCCGGCATTTCTTTTTCTATTTTACATGGTCACCTCCCAACTCCCATGTCATGGTTCTTTCCTATGATGTCCAGAGACAATATGAATACGCTAGGAACACGAATTTCACATATAAAAGGTGATCGTATCTGATACGGTACCATATGATATGTATTTCATTATGAAGAATCCATGAATCATATGTTGATTATGTTATGAAGAATCCATGAATCATATGTTGATTATGTTATGTCCCCAGTACTTACAAATGTGGAACCATTAAATAGGTCAATGGTACACAAGGAAAAAAGTTCTTTAACTTTTTACTGCTGCAGCTTTACAAGGCAGTTGGTAAAAATATGGTTGTAAATACTTTCAAATTTTAATTTAACTAATTTATAATATCTAAATTAATTTATAGAATCAGTTATATATATTTAAAAATTTTAAACCCCTTTCCGTTTCGGGAATGTTGTGAGTGAATCTATTTTCTTAGCCGGAGCAGCCAAGTGAAGCTAATTTCATACAACATCACGGATTGGGGAAGCAATGTGGGGACCACGGGTTCAAAAGCAAGAGCACATTTGAAATTTGGCCTTGTCTGTTACTATGAGCCAATGGGATTCTTAGCGGATGTATATAATTTGGAGTCTGGATCTGATACTACTAATCTCTTGATGCATGTTGATTGTATGTGGATCAATTATGATAAATCTTATCACCGGCAACACATGTAATTTTATTAGTGGAGAAACTTTGGACCACATCATCTGAATCCCACAGTAAGCCGCATATCCAAAATCCACGTAAAAAAGATGGGGAGCAAAATCACTGAATTTTGGATGAGAATGATGCGGCTCGCTGTAATTGATCCACTCATGGTAAATATGCCTCAAATGCATCATGAATTTGATTTTGGCATTGGGACAGTGACCCACTTTAACCGTATGATGCTCATAAAATAGGAGCCCACCCACGACACATGGTCTTCATCCTGATGTCAAGCAGTGGTATCGAACCCTTGCAAGTGTGGTGTGAACAAATCTTATACCTGCTTGAACTTTTAATCTAAATTTTCAATCAAGTTGCCGCACTCATAATATTTCAAAAGGAATAGCCTCAGGGCTCAGAGCAAGCATGGTGACACCTAATTGTCAATGTTCACGCACATCAAGATCACGCCCAAACCCCAGAAGAAAACCTGAAAAGTAAACGAGCACCCCTTTTAGAAGCCAAAAAAAAAAGTATGCATCTTTGCAACCCAGCTGTGGGTTCCCCTCTGAAGCAACCCACTACAGAAGGTGCAGTCAGCTCCCTTTCGGTTTCCAGGTTACTCGTCAATTTCTTGTTTTAGGCCTATTTGGTTTATATATATCGGGAGGGATGTTTATGTGTATATATCCCTTATCATAGAGTGAGAGATACTTACTGTTTTGGCTCTTTGTACATAAACATTAATCTTTTGTATGTGAACATATATATAGGTTTCTCTTTCTTTACATATGAATATTTTTAATTACATAATTGTCCCTCACCCGATGATAAAAAATGGATGCACATGAACAAGCTTCAGGTTTAAATAAAAATGGGATGAGGTTTGTTGTTGGTTTTTATACTTGAAATTAGGAATTTTTATGAAATAATTAAGCTTATAATATAATTAAACGATTTTAGGAAGAAAAATAATAAAACTACAGGTAAATTGTGCGTACTTTTTTTTTGACAAAAATACCTCAGTTAATGATATTATTAACTTAGATGACGATATCATCAACTGGGTTGCAATATTGTCAAGTGCCTATACTAAAATTTTAATGCAAAACGTGAATTCTTAACTGCATTTCATCTTTTTCATGAAGAACTTTATTTTCGTCCTTTTTCTTTATTTTTGTAGGTTATTTTTTTCATTAATTTTTCTTGAATCTAGTTTGGAAAGCAAATTTCCAACAAGTATGTTTATTTTTTTATTCTTTATTATTATTATTATTATTATTTGTTTTTTACATCGTTTTTAGGCCAAATGTTAACTTCCTTGTTTTACTCCTATCAAAATCAAAGCACTTTCATCATCCAAACACACACAAGCATACACTATCTTCACCTTTCATTCAACATCACCTTCAACACCATCAAAACAACACACACTCATCCACAATTCAATAAGAATTTACAATGCTTACAAAACAAATCCTGTATATACGCATTTCACACTTCAAGATCAATGTCTTCATTCAAATCCTCTTTATGGCTCACGGTTCATTCAGACATTTCATCGAACACGTTGTATCCCAGTGAACACCATTCCACATTTCTTCTCCATTTTGCTTAAATGAGACGAATAAAAGAAGATTATAAATCAAGGGAATGAAAGAAATAATAGAGAAGAAGACATAATGGCCTACATGCGATCCCAAGTCTCTCTCTCGTCAAAGGCGAGGAAGACAATATGGGGTTCGAAATCGGTGGACTTAGCATGGTTTCCATAAGAGCAAGTTGACGATATCATTAATAGTTGAGGATATCATCAATTGTAGTATTTTCGTCAAAAAGATAGATACAAACTACTAACCAGTCATTTTATTATTTTTCTTCATAATATGGTTTAATTAGAGTTTACAATTAGTTATTTTGTTAAAATACTTGAAATTATGTTTAGATAAGAAGGTACCTGCCTTCAGCCCGGTTAGGTGATTTTGGGGTATGGAGGTGCGCTACCCCTCTATGTAAAGCCCAAGGGCCTGGGGCCCCATTGAAAAAAAAAGAAGTTATGTTTGAAAGAGAGATGTTTTAAAGTTTCGTTAAAATTATGATTAATTATGATATCTATTATATTATTACTATACATACACCAATGTGCTCCTGGACTCTGAAGCCTCTGCTTGTTTGTTTGTTAGGTTTTTTTTTTTTTCCTCACGACTTTTGCCATGTTTGAAATTATGATTAATTATGCATAAACCCATGTGATGGACTTTCACCCTGCGTTTGCTGTTTCTGGACCACCAGGAAGGAGACCTTTGTTTTTTTTTGGACTACTAGGATAGGAGTTCGGATTTGTTTTTCTTGTTTTTTTTCCTTTGACCCCTAGACAAGAGGGCTGGGACCCAAGAAAGGGCTGGACATATGGGAAAGTAGCACACTCACATGGAAAAGTAGTTAGCACACATAGGAAGAATGCCCACACATGTAGAGAAACTCTACACATGCAATAAGAGGCGGCATACCCATGGTTTGAACTTTGGATAGCTTAGTGAGAACTATCACTCTTTACCGCTTATGTAAGGAGTAATTCTTAGAAATTTAGATTCAGTGAGTCACTTTGGGAATTTCTTAGAGTGGTTCCGTTTTGTGATCAATAGCCCACCTATGAAAATCTGTGTTTCTCAAAAAGGATACCCCCTTTGTGTAGCTAAAGGGCCTGTAGCCCCCACTTAAAAAAAGGAAAGAGATTATGTTTAAATTAGATGATCAAGTTTGCTTAAAATTATGATAAATCATTATACTTATTATAGTATAGTATACATATATAGACCAACGTGCTCATCGGATTCCAAGCCTCTCTCTCTCTCTCTCTCTCTCTCTCTCTCTCTCTCTCTCTCTCTCTCTGTTTTTTGACTTTTACTCTAATTGAAATTATGATTAATTATACATAGACCCATGTGATGGACTTCCGCCCTGTCTCTTTTTGGACCATTAGGATATGAGGTTTGTTTTTTATTGGTAACTCAGCCAAGAGGGCATGGATCCAACAAAGAGCCTATATGCGAAGAAAGTCCACTTACATTGAAAAAAATCCCGTACACATAGAAAGAAAGTCCACAAAAGTAAGATAAAAAAAGGCTGCACATATGAAAAAAGATGGCTCAGGATTCGAACCCTAAGTAGCCAGGTAAGAATTGACGCCTCTTACCATTGGGGTAAGAGGCAATTCTTGGATAAGAGGTGTTTAGAATAGGAGTCCAGATTGTTTTAATAGCTCACTTAGGAGTATCTTTAGACATTTTATGATCAATGAAGCCCGCCTATGTAATATCTATGTTGCTTAAAATGAATGCCCCCCTTTGCAGCCGAAGGGCCTATGGCCAATACTAAGAGAAAGGAAGAAATTATCTTTAAAATAGTTGAGCAAGTTTGTTTAAAATTATGATTAATTATTATCTTTATTATAGTATTACTATGCGTAGACCAATGTGCTCCTGGAGTGACTTGCAAGCCTCTCTTTGCTTTTTCATTTTTTACTTTTAATTTGAAATTATGACTAATTATACATAGCCACATGTATTGAACTTCCATCCTCATTTTGTTTGTTTTGGACCACTTTGAGAGTTTCCCAAGTGGTTCCATTTTATGATAATTAATGGAGCCCACCTATGAAATATTTGGGAGGCGGTTTTTGGATAGGAGGTGTTTAGGATAGGAGTCTAGATTGTTTTAGTGGCTCATTTAGGAGTTTCTTTAGACATTTTATGATCAGTGAAGCCTGCCTATAAAACATCTGTGTTGCTTAAAATGAATACCCCCCTTTGCAGCCAAAGGGCCTGTGGCCACTATTAAAAGAAGGAAGAAATTATCTTTAAAATAGTTGAGCAACTTTGTTTAAAATTATGATTAATCATTATATTTATTATAGTATTATTATGCGTAGCCCAATGTGCTCCTGGAGTGACTTGCAAGCCTCTCTTTGCTTTTCGTTTTTTACTTTTAATTTGAAATAATGACTAATTATACGTAGACAAGTGTTGAACGTCCATCCTCATTTTGTTTGTTTTGGACCACTTTCAGAGTTTCTCGAGTGGTTCCATTTTAGGATAACATTTGGGAGGCCATTCATTGGATAAGAGGTGTTTAGGATAGGTGTCCAAATTGTTTTAGTGGCTCACTTAGGAATTTCTTTAGACATTTTATGATCAATGACGCCCGCCTATAAAATATCTGTGCTGCTTAAAATGAATACCCCATTTTGTACCAAAGGGCCTGTGGCAACTACTAAAAAAAAGGAAGAATTTATCTTTAAAATAGTTGAGCAAGTTTGTTTAAAATTATGATTAATCATTATATTTATTATAGTACTACTATGGGTCAAATGAAGAGATGAAAGAGGTCAAATAGGAAAATGATGGCTTTTGTCATTTAGTAAATTGAGAATATAGTTTTTTTACTTTAAAAAAAAGTTATTTTTTTGTCATTTAATTGTATACAAAAGTGGTTTTCTTTTTAAAGGATTTTACCAAAAAATCATGAAAGGGGACCTCCAAACCACATAACTCACCCAAGGTATGGGTCCCTGGGAGTGGTCACCTTCATTTTTTTTTTTCATCTAATATGGGAGCATTGAGCGGCGAGTTCGATGCTCGTTACCTTTATACATCATCACCTTTCTCCCTACTACTCTCCTCTCAGTAGCGAGCTCAATGCTCGTTATTCTTGCACATCATGACTTTCCTCTCTGGTTCCCTCTTTTGAGTGGTGAGTTCGATGCCCATTACCCTTAAAACTTGAAAAACTCCACATGTTTTCATCTTCTTTCTTTTATGAATGTAGAGCTCCGAGGTTATTTGTCTCCCTAGTTCCTTCCACAAATGAAGATTTTAAAAGCATTTGGGTCTCTATAAGCATACCACTTTTAAGGATTTTACCTCCATTCAACATATTTGAAGGATTTGTGGAAGTTAATTATATTTCATTTTCTTAACTGTAAGAAAAGGAAAATAACCCATGTATTAAATAAAAAATCAAAATATCATGAGTTGGTTCTTTCCTTTCAAACTCTCAAATCCATGAATTATCTTATTCTTCCATCTCTATTGCACTAATCCCATATTGTAAATATGCCATGGGTTATCACGAGCAATTTACCAAACACATGGCGTGCATCAACCCAAATCAATAGGGAGAAAAACGTTAACCTTCACAAATGAACAAGAAAAACGTTATTGAAGCTGTGGGGATGAAGTAGAGGCAAGTGGACCACAAGAAGGAAGGAAAGAGTTGATTTGAAGTGAAGAAGAAGAAGAAGAATAAGAAAAAGAAAAGTAGGATCTTAACAGTTTTATTCTAAACAGGGGAGCATTGAACTCGCCGTTGGTGTAAAAAACGTGCGGCATTTTCACTGCGCATCAATTAGGTGCAAAAAAATTACCAGAGTGGTGATGTGGAGTACACATAACTTGGGTAAGGTTTATGGTTTTAGGGACTCTTTACATGAGTTTTATTGATAAAATCCTCTTCTTTTCAAATTTCTTATGGTAAAAAGTAGAGTTTTTTTTTTTTTTTTGAAATTGGCATCTTGGATTTGACCCTTCCTATTTTATTGTCTCCCAAATGACACTTCATTTCACTTTACTAATAAAGTAAATTTACCAAAAGGACAGGCCCCAATTGCGCTGGACACGGCATGCGTGTTTCGAACTATACCGCCTAAAAAAAAAAAAAGGTCGAATTCTATTGTCACCGGATCATCAAACATGAGACACGTGGGCAAATGGACAAATAGTGACCCCTACAACCGCAAAATCTATAAATAGATGAAGCAGGTTAGTTTTAGGGGCAAGGAGCTTCCCATTATCATTATCCTTGCGTGAGTATAGTGTTTTCTTTTTCCGGTTAGAGGTGTCTCTTTTCATGCCTCTTTTTCTCATCTGAAGAACTCAGCTCTATGTAGATTTTTATACATGGTTTCCTGATGTTTTGCTTTTCTTTTGATAGGGTTATGATTTTGGTGTAGATAAGAAAATCTTTTCTTGATTTACGGATGTATGCTGTTGATTTTTTTTCGTTTTCTATCTTTTCAGCAGAAAATAAGGTTTTTGGAAAATGAGTAAGAAAAGGGTATTTTCTACCTTTTCAAGATTCGTCAGATTTTGGAGAAGTGGTTTGGAAAGAAATCATGTTATCAAACTTTGATCCTTTCCTTCTTTTAATCTATATGGGAAGTGGGTTTAATTAATTCAATAAATGTGGAGAGATAGGTGTGGCCTATATTTCATGCTTTCTAACCTAAACCTAAATAATTTTGTTTGCTTTCCTGAGACTTTGCCTTCTCATCATTGCATTAGATATGCGTGGTGCATTTTGCCTATTAACTTTTTGAATTGGCATTGCATTTGCCTTTGTTGATTTTCCATGCAAGTATAACAGTGTAATGCGGAATGACTCATAAGCTTTTGTGCTTCTGTATCTCCTATTTTTCTATCTTTATGATGTTTCGTATATATCATGAATCAAATTATCTATAAACACGATCGTTTATGACAAATTTTTTTTCTTTATCATGAAAAAAATATCTAGAAAAATGATTGCTTACAAGTCTAATCATAGCAAGTATGATCTCCTCTAATGGTTTTTGCTAGTTCGATTGGTATACTAATATGATGGATTTGGGGCATGTTCATATATCTTCTCAGGTAAAAGTGAAATTTGATAAATCAATCCCGGCAGTTGCTAATGAGAGGAAAAATGAAGGCGTGGATTGTGGTGGAAACATAAGTTTGGTGGATTAATGAGGTGGTTAGACCAGCTTGTGTGTGCCTACTAATGGTAGTAAGACAACACACAGTCAGCCACCAAACAGTGAACTTTAATTATCAACACAGTTGCCACCAAGAACAGCTACAGGCAATTCATCGACGGTCTGCTAAATCAATTTGCAAGCGACTAGCACATAAAACATGATTAGCACAGCACATGAAGATGGGTTCAATCCTTTGGTGAAACTACATCAGGTCAAAGTAACCATTAGAGATATCTCTTATATAGGATGAACATCCATTTTGAGGTGCCCAGATGTTTTATAGGTGGACTATTAATCTAAAAATGGAAGCCACTAAGGGAACTTGAAAAGGAGCCACTCAGCTTCACTGAACTCGGAAGTTCGAGGGGTTTCTAGTTGCGCCCTTCTGTTATCCTTGCTTGAGTAGAGCTCCAAATCCTTCTTGGGTTTGGTTTTGAGTGAACGTATCTCTTTCCATCCACTGTTTCATCTAAAGGAGTCAGCTCTCTATAGAAACATATAGTTTTGTTGAGTATCTCTTTCCATCGACTTTTTAGTTTTTTTTTTTTTACCCACACTCGAAGTATTTGAGTGGTTAGGAAGTTTCCCAATGAGCGAGAGGTCTGGGCTTGCTTTTAAACCATTTGAAGCCTTACCTAATACACGGTGGTTAATGTGAAGTGTTGTATATTTGGAGTTTTATCAATGAACAGTTTTTAAGGGAATCGGCGGGTTTCTAATCATAAGAAAACATATAGTTTTGTTATGCTTTGCTTTTTTTATGATATTTTCATAAGGTTGTATATGGATGTGGATACATATTTTTTTCAAGAATTTCTTTCTCCATATATGGATTTATGTCGTTGATTCTTCTTCTTTTTCTTTCTTTTCAATAGAAAATAGAAAATTTTGGAAAATGGGTGAGGAGGAAGATTTTTAAAGTGGTTGGAAATAAAAACCATTTTGTTAAGGTCTGATTTTTTTTAAATTGACTAGAAAAAATAGATTTTTAACTGTTTCAAAAAAAGTTTGATTTTTCCTTTTTTAAATTGATGATGGAAAGTTTGTTTTAATCTAGGGCTTTGCATTTACCCTATTAGCTTTATGATTTTCTTTTCCATGTAAACATAACAGTGCAACGTGGAATGACAAATAAGCTTTTGTACTTCTCCATTTTTTCTCTTAAATTTTTATTTTATTTTATTACCTCTTTCTTCTTCTTTTTTTTTTAATCTTATCACGTCTCAGATCATCTACCGACATGATCGCTTCTGACATGATAAGCTTGTTTGTTCCCCTTATCATGACTTAAATCATCTACAAACACGCTTGATTACAAGTCTAATCATCATTAATTAGTTGTTGTAATTGCATATAAATCCAACCTATAATTACGTATAAAGCCAACATATGAACAATTATAAATGTGGATTTACTACTTCTATGTTTTGAGCACAGTTTTTGAAGAACTAAAACATTATAGTATGACTTGGTAAGTAGTCTATAATTGAGGCCATATTGATGCAAGAAAAATTATTGATAGTAATATAGTTTTGGAATGTCAATTCTAATAACCATGTTGCAGTTTTAGATTTTATAGTATATTTTTTAGATTGATATCTTTGTTGATGATTTTTTAAATTAGATTCATAATCAAGTTTTCCCCTATTTTGTTAGCTTGAATTTATAATTTTAATTAAGGTTCTAATAATTTGTACTCGTTTTACATTAATTTATTTCCATTTGATCCATAGTCAATCTTTTTATTGACTAATTAATTTTTTGGTAAAATGTTGACTAATTTAGTGAGAGTGCTTTCGGCTTATTTGGTATTTTGATGGATCTACATTTATAAGATTGGGCTTTTTAAGTATGATTCTGATATGTTTCCTTGTTTACTGAACTTTTTTCCTATTATTATTTTTGGTATTTTTATAAAAATATTTATGAATTAGATTATTTTTTTCTTCTTTGACTTGTAGGGTATTTTTATTTTGATTAAATTGTGTTCTTTTTTGCTTATGAGTTAGATTGATAGACAATAGTATTCTCTTTTTGCAGTCTATACAATTTCAAGCCTTCCAATCTTTTAGTGAGATTAAAAACTCTTCTCTTCTCTTTTTTGCTTTTTTTTTTTTTCTGTTCATGGTAAGAATCTGCTTTTTAAAAGAATCAATTTGGATTTATAATAGAGAGGTAAACTATGAAAGCTCTTATATATGCATTTTTTTATTGAGTTGAAGAAAGTTTTTCCTCTTTTTAATTCTAAGAATGAAAGAAAGATAAAAAAATGTAGAATAACAGTGGATTTTGAACTAACACACTCTCTCTAATCAGGTTATCTTTCTCTCTTTATTATCAATTGTTGTTTTATATATGCAGCTTTTTAGAAAGAAATTTATGTGTTTTTACTTCTTTTGCAACTTTTGACCATGTTAATTATTATTTCTTCCTTTTCTCTTTCCTTTTTTTTTCATTATTTTTTGTTGTCATATCCTGACGTTAATTAGTGCTGCCCATCCTTACACAGGTGGTTTTTTCTATATGATTTAAAAAAATACTTTTTATAGAAAATTTAAATAAATATATAGGGATCACACACCTTAGAAAATTCATTGATCGAATTTTACAAGTGGAGAAAAATATCAATACAGTCAAAGGCAGACCCAAATATAGGTATGTGGGTGTAGTTGCACGTGATAAACCATATTCGCTTTTAAAACCTATATGAGAATTCTGCATTACCTCCCACTAATTCATGAAAAATCATGGGTTTACCCTTAAAATTCATATGAAAATCTTTTATTTGTCTCAAAAATCAAACTACCAATTGGAGTTCACAACGGTTAAACAGAGATCATTAGTCCGCTGCTCATTATGTAGTCATCTTTATCATTATTATCACTCGATTTGATGATGCTAAAACTTCAATCTGACAGTTTCGAATAAAGAATGGATGTGGGAACGTCTTACCCACGCTTCAAAGTGGAGGTCATCTATGACCATTCTGACTCCTAGAATAACCATACTTAAAAAAAAAACTGTTAAAATAATGGAACAAAAACCCATCAGTTGAACCTGAAAGCTGAAACTTTCCTCATTTTCATGTGTTTTCTACTGCCCTCTGCTAAATTGTACTCTTTTATCATCATGATTGGTATTTGGTAAGTGCATTTTCCCCTCTTCTTCAGCTTAATTCTTGTTTTCTTGTTTGATAAAGTGATATGTACTTGGTGGTTTATATTATAAAATAGGTTGTCATTTCCATTATGATCGCAACTAAACCATAATGGGTGTAATTAAAACAAATTCATCATTTTTAGTTGAGTCATATTATAATAATTTGCTCATGGTGTGAAAACACTTTCTTATTTATTATCTTAAATTATTTTCATTGTTGTGGGGCCCACATCAGATCCGTAGAAGATGTTTCTTTGTGTGGACTTTAAACATTATTATCATTTTTTGTTCAGATAATTCATGAATGTTTACTTCCTGATAAATCATATGGTATGCGTAGCATGTTTTGAGGAACTAAATTAAATATTACAGTTGTGGTGAGAATGAGGCAGGGAAAATTGTGAATAATAAAGTTTTGGAATGTCGATTATAATAATCATGTTATAGTTTTAGATTTTTGTAGCATGTTTGCGAGATTACTTATAATTCGGATGATTTTAAAATTTAGATTCACAAGCAAAAATTTTTCCTCCGTTTTGGTAGCTTAGATTTATTTTTAAAAATTTTTGAAAATGTTCTAATAAATTGTACTTTTCTTATACTAATTTTTGTCAATTCATCCATAGCCAAAGTTTTTCATTGAGTAATTAATTGGGAGTGCTGCTTTCTGCTTGTTTGGTTTACTCATGGATGTACATGTATAAAGAGTGCGCTTTTTAAACCTGTTTCTGATATGATTTTATTTTGGATTTTATCTCCATCTTTCACTTACAGGTAAATTTTTACCTTGATTAAATTGTATTCTTTATTCCTAATTATGAGTTGATTGATCGATAGACAAATGTGTTTGTTTAAAATTTCAAGCCTTGCAATCTTTTGGTGATTAATGAGCTGGACTCTGACCAACAATTCATTTCAATTTTTAGGGGTAAAAGTGAAAGTTGGACAAGTCAATCAATCTCCGGAGTAGTGCTAAAGACAATGAGAGGAGGAAATATGAATAAGGTGTGGATTGTGGTGGCAACATGGTTTTGGTGGTATGCGGTGGCTAATGGACCAGCTTGGGTGTGTCCATTAATGGTAGCAGAGCAACAGCAACAACAGGCACCCCTGTACCACTACCAAACGGTGACATTTACCACTGCAGGTGCCACTAAGGATAGCTACAAGGAGTTCATAGAGACTCTGCGAGGTCTTTTGGCAAGTGGAGAAGAGTCGCATGGAATACCAGTGACGCGGGAGCGATCAACAGTACCAAACTCCGAGGTTTTTGTTTTGGTGCAACTCTCAAATTGGGAATCAGACTCCCCCATCACTTTGGCAATAAATGTCAGCAATGTTTATGTGGTCGCTTATCAGACGGGAAGTCGCTCCTTCTTCTTGCGAGAAAATAGTCCTGACCCTGACCCCGACCCCGCACTTTCTTATCTTTTCCCAGGTACAGAGCAATATACGCTTCCGTTCTCCGGAAGCTATGGAGACCTTGAAAGAGTCGCGGGTGAAGGTAGAGATGACATCGACCTAGGAATCACCCCACTTGAAACTGCCATATCGTCGCTCCGGATCAGCGACACGGATCGGCAAAGGCCCATTGCTCTTTCGCTTCTAGTGGTCATCCAGATGGTTGCAGAGTCGGTGCGATTCAGATCTATCGAGTATCGAGTGCGCCAAAGTATTTCAAGTGGGGTTGTGTTTCAACCCGATCCCGCCATGCTCAGCCTCGAGGACAACTGGAGAGCCCTCTCCGCTCGTGTGCAGCAATCCAACGAAGGGGTATTTTCAAGTCCAGTTGAATTACGTACAACCAGCAATATTACTCCGTATGTTGTGGACAGCGTGAGTAATAGGGCAATTTCCGGCCTTGCCATCATGTTGTTCGTCTGCAGACGATCAGACTGCGCGTTGACTAATAATGACCACTTTATTGATCATTTGCTGATGATAAGGCCTGTTGTTGTTGATCATGTGGCAACAAATGTAGATGATACTGGTGCGGATATTTCAGAGCCCACGGTGCGCATCAGTGGTCGAAATGGTCTGTGCGTTGATGTGAGGGAGGGAGAATACAACAATGGAAACCCAATACAGTTGTGGCCATGTAAAGGGAATTCGGATGCCAATCAGCTGTGGACCTTGAAAAAAGATGGGACAATTCGATCTAATGGTAAGTGCTTGGCCGCTTACGGGTTTACACCAGGAAACTATATCATGATCTACGATTGCTCCTCTCCCGCCACTCCAGGCATCATCTGGCAAGTATGGGATAATGGAACCATAATCAATGCTAGATCAGGACTGGTTTTGAGCGCAAATTCTGGGGTCAGTGGCACCACGCTCACCCTTCAGACCAACGTCTATGCCTCCAGCCAAGCCTGGCTCGCGAGCAATAATACAGTACCCGTCGTTGCAGTCGTTGGGTTTAAGGATCTCTGCATGCAAGCAGAGGGAGACGCCATTTGGGTGAAGGAATGTGCAAGTAGCATGATAGAACAGAAATGGGCTCTCTATCCAGATGGTTCCATACGACCTAAGAAGAACCAAGACCGCTGCCTCACCTGTACTAATAATTATGACCCAGGAAGCGTTATCATCCTTTCAAGTTGTACCGCTGGGACAGTGGGCCAACGCTGGGTGTTCATGAATGATGGAACTATTTTGAACTTGCAGTACGAATCGGTGATAGCTGTGAAAGGATCCGATTCAAGCCTTAAGTATCTAGTCACCCGGCCATTTACTGGAAACCCTAACGACAAGTGGCATCTGGTGTTTTAATTGCTTCTATTCTAGCTTGCAGTATCTATAGAATAGAGCCATGTATTAGGCTCAAATAAAAGGCACCAAATCCGTAGTTGCCCACCGACTGGTATGCAACATTCCTCGGATCAAATGCCCCGTCTTGTTGAATGTTGTTCTCAAGAAAATATGTGGGGTTATTAGGCCACTTGCCTGTTTATGCAATGACCCACCTGGTTTTTCGTATATTTAAGTTAACTGACAAGTCTTCCATGTGGAGATATGCTTGCTTGCAACTAGTTTTATTTTTGTTAAATTTGTTTTCCATTTATTACGACTAAGCATTCTCTCTTTGCAGGAGAAAAAAATCATTTCAAAAAACATTTTATAGATAGCTAAAAGAAAAGCCAATTGTCTATTAATGTAACTCAAACTATAACGAGACACAACCCAGTCAAAACCACAAGTTCCATATTTTGCTCAAAAGTAGGAAATAAATAATGGTGAATATGCCAGTGTATAGATATCGATACAAAATTAGCCCAAAATAATCCTAGATGTGCCAAAAGAAGGGTTGGTTCCACATTAGGATTCAGACCCAATTTCAAATGAAATCCTAATTAATATTTTTATATGTTTCTAACAATTATTTTTTTGCTAATAGGTAAAATTTTATTAAAAAGAAGAGAAAGAACAAGGCCAAAGGCCCCCAAGAGCCAAAGAGGTTAAAAAACCAAAAAAGCAGCACCAACAAAAGCAAAAAAACAGAGAAAAAAAATTAACTAGTAACAATTCCCAAAGTAGACAAAATGGGATGAGAAGTCTAAGCTCAAAGACAATCTCATAAATTGAAGATCATATCTGATAAATGGTTTTCAAAGAGAGTCTTTGTGCTATGAAGAGAGGTCTTCTTGTTCTCAAACTTAGAGCCATTCCTAGTTATCCAAGTGATAAAGATGAGGTGAAAGAAGATGGCAGTTGCACATTTTTTTTTTTCCAAAGTCGTCTCTACCAGAAGACAGAGAAGTCCAAATAGTGGTAGCAGATGTCGGCCAGGAAGGAGAGGATTCATTGATTGAAAGAAGTCATGACCAAAGAGAGGAAGCAAAGCAGCAATTAAAGAAGAGGTAAGCATCTGTTTCTTCATTATAGTGACAGTTGTAGCACCTTGAAGCCAAATAAATAAACTCCTTTCAATTTTGCCCAAAATTTAGTAGGAGTTCTCTTTTGGAGAAACCTCTAAATCATGCTAGATCTGGGAGAGACAAAAGGGATCCAAACAAGAGCAACCCTGAGAACAAAATCAGCATGAGATTGGATGAGCTTTTAAGCTTTACGGAGAGAGAAAAGACCATTGTTGTTACCAGTCCATATCAAAGAGTCTGAAGATGAAACAGGGGGAAGTTGAATGTCGTTGATACGTTGTTGCAAATAAGACCTAATTTCCAAAGGAAGGTAGTCAAGAATGCTTCAAGAATTTCCATTTATTATGGTAGCAATTGTCTCAAGCTGAGAGAGCTGAAAATGGGGGAACTTTAGAGCAATAGGATCATGGTCTAGCCACTTGTCAAACCACAAATTGATGGAGGAACCACTACACACCTTCCACCAACTACTACAATGGAGGAAAGGAGATAGAATTCTAAGGCATTTCTAAATGCAAGAGCCTGACATGGGGTTGTTAGGATACCACAAAGAGGATGATCTGATGTAACGAAGTCAAACCAAAAGGCTTAGTGGGAGGAAGAAGTAGCTGCTACCCAACCAAGCTTTAACATGCCTGCATCATTGAATTCCTTCAAATGCTTGATGCCAAGGCCACCTTCAAATTTAGGGAGGCAAACAACATCCTATCGCACCAGGGTGCAATTAATTCTCTTAGCATCTCCTGACCAAAGAAAGTTTCTTATCAACTTCTCTATAGCGAGGAAAGTTTTCTTTGGGATTGGAATAAAGAGAGATGTATGGATTGGAATGGAAGCCAAAATATGTTTCACCACGATCAACCTACCCGCAAAGGAGAGGGACTTGGATTTCCAACGTGACACCTGCAAATAGTCCAAGAGCTTAGAGAAGTGGCTGTGCTTTGGAGAACCAAAAAATAGAGGGATGCCCAAATAAAGAAAAGGGAGAGAAGCTTGAGGGACAACAACCAAATCTGAGATCATTCTAGCTCTTTTGATGCTGCATTTACCAGTAAATAATCGGCTCTTTTGGAGATTAAATGCTGGCCTGCAAGCAGTTCATATGTTTGAAGAAGAGACTTTATATGTTCCAAGCTTCTTTTGTTAGCCTTGAAAAAGAGAAGGATATCATCTACATAGAAAAGATGACATGAAGTGGTGGGAATTTTAGAGACTGGAGAGATAAAACCTTTCATTTTGAGAGACTCCCGCTTTAAACTCAAGATTTCCTCAGCAAGAATGACGATGTAAGGCAATAGAGGATCTCCTTGGTGAAGACAACAAGACGCCCTAAAGAGACCACAAGGACTTCTATTAATGAGAACTGAGACTTTGGTTGTGTAGATGAGTTCTTTAATGAGGTTAATCCAAGATGGAGAGAACTTAAAAAATTCCAAAGCCCTGAAGAGGAATCTCCATTGAAGTTTATTAAATGCCTTAGAAATATCCAATTTCAAACAAGTAGTACCTCCTCTAACCGTGGATTTTAGCTTTTGCAAGAGCTCATGATGGGCTAAGGCTGCATGGTGATGGTCATAATATTTCTAACAATTATGAAAAGGCTATATGAAATATTAATTTAATAAAGGTTTTTTTAACGAAATGCCCCCTGAAGTTTTATAGGATTCTCGATTTACCCCCTCAAGGTTTAATTTGTCCAATTAGCCCCTTGAATTTATTGGATTTTTTACCTATTAGGCACTTCTGTTAACTCACAGTTGAAATCGATAACAGAAGTCTCAGCATATAAGGGCCACGTGAGTTTTTAAGGGCAATTTTGGTAGAATGGACCAAGCCTGATGATCACGTGCATCACACATGATCATCTTTTCAACTATCTCTTCTCATGCAGTTTTGAAGATATAGTTGAAGAAGAGGATCACGTGTGATGCACATGATCATCTTTTTCAACTCTAAGCTAATTGCTTAGAAAACAAGAAGTTTATCTTTTGTAGGCCACCGTATCCTCATCAAGCACATGCTTTCAAGCATCCTTTTGCATACTGCTTGTTACGCCTCCAAAACTAGGCCGGATCCAAATTTTGCTCTAAGTGTGTGAGAATTTAAGCCAATTAAAATTTTTCTTACATAAACAATACGGGCCTCAATTCCGGGTGGATCAAAGTCCTTCGGAGGCTATGCTTGGTGATCAAACAACCATAATCACATGTAGAACTGAAATCCATAATCTATGCAGATGAGTCATACACTAACCATAAAACAAATCTCAATAATAATAAAGTCAAGGTCAAGTGCTTCGAAATATAATAATTAAAGTTATAATTCCCAGACAAATAATTTAATGAATAACTAATAGCCTCAAATATGGCCTTATTACATAATTTAAAGTTCTGATCTCAACACCAATACTGGAATACCTCAAACAGTGTCATCGGTGCTCCACTTAACAACTCCGTCATCTGGCTGAATCTCCTTTGTTGCCTGATCCTTCGGTTCGGCTCCGATAACAAAACCTAGACACCAAAAGTAGTGGGTCGAATTGATGTAATCTAGCAAAATGGTAAACTGCAAGCAATAATATTAATCAGTTGAATTAAAACATATTTTTACATTCTGCCGAAAATATACCGAATACAAACCTAATGGCATGAATACATAAAAATGAGTATCCCCGCAGATACAATATGCCAAAAACGGGTACTCCCGCAGATATAACTACCAAAAATAGGTATTCCTGCCAATATAATATAAAAAAACAGGTATCCCCACAAACGGATATAAAAAAATGGATACTCCCACCAGATATAATAAATGGCATAGTTGTGTACTATATTCCACAGTACACGTTGATGCGACGGCGTACGTCCACCTCTGAACTGCAGTTAGTCAGATATATATATATATATAAGTATATACATATAGGCAAATACATATGTCTACTTATGCATCATGAATCATGTTATGAAATCCTTAATTCATAATATCCAAACCATTATCAATTTAAGTAATTAGATTACTTAATTTAAAAGTGTATTATGATCATGTGTCAGTTCAAGTTCTTAGAGGGTAAGCACTAATCCACCTAACGGTCACAGTTAATTAAATATATACATGAGAACCAACCCTCTTTCACAATGGAAATAGGAGTCCACGATGCCTATGTCCTACCTCTGGTGTCTATCATGTGGTGCATCTTGAATCTCGTATTTCCATTCTGAATTCAGTCCAATTCTCATGTGAACATTCAACCAGCTTTTCTAAAAAGAAAGGAATTCATCTAACCCGACTATATATAGTTAGTGTGTTTTACAAATTGGGTGAAAGAGTATTCAAACTCCAAATCCAAACTTAATCAAATTATAATAAAAAAGGGGAGGGAATAATTAAGTCCTTAATTATCATTGTTGTGTATAAATACATCTTATTATTTTATATAAAACGAAAGATCCAAATCTCGGATTTCGGTTCGAAATCTAAACTTAAATTAAAATCCAAAATAGAATTCCAAATGCATTCTAATTAAAATTTAATTACCCCCAATTATATCTTAATTAAATTCTAATCAAACTAAATAAAATATTAATTGCAAATAATTAAACCTCAATCATAGTTATAAACAAACCTAGTTAAAATTCTAATCACACCTGATTAAGAATTAATTAATTATAATAAAGTCATCATTACATCTAGACAATATTCTAATATAATTTATTTAATATATTAAATTCTAATTATTAATTTTATCAAAATGGGCCCAGCCCAATTGCGACCCGAGCTAACCGCGGCCTAGGCCCGCCAGCAGCCCGACCTGTCAACAGACCCAATCAGCCAATGGACCAAGCTACACATGGTAGCAGCCCAGGCAACGACTGCTACATGTGAACGCCTAGCAGCAGCGATGCCTAGCGTGCGTAGGCAGCAGCCTGCTGCATTGTGGTGCTGCTGTAATCGTTTTTTTAAAATAAATTTTCATTGTTTTAATCAAAATAAAAAAAAAACAAATCTCCAGTATTAAACCCTAATGAAAACATTAAAACAAATCAAATAAACCATATCTTAAAACATGTTATTTTACAAAACAATAAAAAAAAAAAACATTGTTTACAGGTATCCACGTGCCTGGGTTTCGATACCAAAAGCAAATCTAAAGATCAACTTTGATTTCCTTGGAGAACTGCTAGAGCTTTGTTGCAGAGGAAAGGAAGAGGATGGAAAATTTGGGAAAACCCTTAGGGCCCATTTGTTAATTTCCCTCATTGTAAAGTTAAAATCATCTCTCATTTCACCACACAAAAACCCAAAAGAGTCAAATCAAAATGCTATATTTCAAAAAAATTCTCTTACCTTTTTACATAAAAAAGTCAAAAAGTTACTTTTCCATCCCACCAACTAACAAAAAATATCTACTTTTAACACAAAAAGTCAAAAAGTTACATTTTCTTCTCACTAAAAAATAAAATCGAATCATTGGATTGATTTTACCACTCTTATTTTTTTATCTTTTAAATTTACCATTCACTTCACTTCACTCTCCCAGTTAAATTAACAAACGGGCCCTTAGGGTTATATTATGTAAAGGTTTTTCTAAATTACAAAGAAAGGCTTGTTGCTTCCACTGAGTTTTACAAGATTTCAGAAAAGGCCTTTTGGCTAAAAGGGTCAAATAACTTAGGTCCAAGGCCCAAGAGTATTTAATGAGTCCATTTATACCCCTCTCAACCCAACTCAAATCCGACAAACCGATTTGACCCAGAATTAGAATCTGGGGCTGACACTGCTTCGGTTCTCCCTTTGCTAGCTTCCAAATATAAAGATATAGAAAGGCTAATGAGAAACTTTCTTTAGTCAGGCAATGCCCCTACAAAGAAGATAAACTATGCTTACTGGCCTCTTGTTTGTCTTCCTAAAGATGAAGGAGGCCTGGGCATCAAAACAGTCTCTAAAATCAATGATGCTTGCTTGATAAGGCTAGGTTGGCAGGCTGCAACAATAAAATCTTTCTGGGCTAGATGGTTCAAGTCTCGTTATTTTACAAACAACTCAATTTGAAACTTTCTAGACCCCTAAAGTGGTTCTTGTACTTGGAGAAAAATCAAACGCATGGCTTCTTTCATCTACCTGGGCAGTAATTGTTGGCAACGGACGAGAGATTGATATTTAGCATGATATTTGGTAGAAAAACAAGGCCCTCTCTACATGCTTCCCTATGTTCCACTTTCCTCTCGGACAAAGGCTGTCCTTCATTTTCCACAATGATGCATGGACCATTCCTTATGATCTCCCTTAGGCCATTCAAGATGTGTTTCATGAAGCATTAAGTCTTCTCTCACCTATCCAAAATAAGTCAGATAACCTCAGTTAGAAGGACTCCTTAGATATTGATCTATCTCTCAAAGCCTCTTGGAACCTCATTAGAACTAAAGCTTCTACAAAACCTTGGGCTCCCATAATTTGGAACGGTATCAATCTTCCAAATATTGCCTGTTTCGGTTGGAGATTTATGGTCCAAAAAACCCTAACCCAGGTGTTCCTTAAGCGACTGGGGATTTCCCTAGCCTCAAGGTGCATTCTTTGTCGCTCTACCAAGGAATCAACTAATCATCACTTGTTTTCTACATGTTGCTTCGACAAAACCACTAGGAGTTGGATCTTTCACTCAGCTGGTGTTATTCCTCCTTTTAGCCAGTTTATATAAGCCATTTGGAACTCTGTTTCTGTAGGATGTAACCAAATAACTTGGAAATACATGGGAACTGTTCTTCTATATGTCATATACTGCCTCTGGTCAGCTAGGAATGAGGCCACTTTCAAGAACATTAAAGCCTCTCCTCAGAGAATTAACCTCCACATTCTAGAGCTTCTCTTTGTCACAACCCGAGCCCAAAAAATCAGGGGTTAAATTTAAACGTAACCAATGACACACGTACTCCCGTGCATATACACTTAGACCTTGTCTACATGCACACGTACAAGGAAAATTTTACACGTGCCAATACATGTATGTGGAAGCTGTAGGTATCAAACCATAACAAGAAAAAATATACTGAAACAAAATCAAATCGACAAAAGATCACAAAAGATTACATGAAATCCAGAGTCATACAAAATTGCGCCAAATATAGAGATCACTAATACAAAATGAGATCCCACAACAAGGAGGACCTATATGCATGTCTATGTCGTGCTCTGGTGGAGTGAATACGTCCACTCCTCTAGTCCTGACGAGGCATCTGAGGTATCCCCATAAGTCTGGCTAACCGACTAAGGATCGGCAGTGGGATCCGAGTCTGTAACACCAAGGACAACTCATGAATACAATGATTTAACAAAGTATAAGCAACAATAAGTTAACGCATCTTGTATCTAGCAGAATAAGTAACAACTGATAATTCATAGAATTCCAAGTTCATGTACTAGGCAGTTGTACAGTCACATAAAGCATGCTATCAGAGTCAATGTATACATGTTATGTACTTGACTAGGTGGCTACTACATTTGCCATATACTCCCTTTTGGGGATCTTATATACTGAGAACACCATTGACCGAGCCAGGGTACAAATGGGTCTCGGGTTCCTGGGGTCCGGAAGCCCTAAGACATAAACACACTGCAACGGTACCATACATACTATGCCAAAGTCAACCCCATCGGGTATCTTAAGGCTGAGGCTGAGTAATGTCTAACCATAAGGAATCAATCATATACTGGAACTTGAATAAACCATGCATTTCATATCGAACATATTACCGTGCATTCAATTCATACAATACTCAAGTTAAGGGAAACGTCTCAAGCATATCAAACAGATCGAATATATAACTTTTCGAAAAGGCATAACGAGGACTATGCAAGCCATACATAAGAGTGGAGGACAATAATCGTCATCCAATATGCCATGCAACTCAATACTTGATAGAATCAAGATAGTTTACTAGCCAACTCTAATCTAGTTATCCAGCGTTTCTAACCGTGTATGATAATGTAGTTTTAAAATTTTCGATATACAGTTATCTTTCTTATCGTGTTGCATTGTGTCTGAAAAGTGTATCGAAGTCCCTTAAATCAACACCCATGGGGAGGTGCTTAATAGCTGGATAACGTACATAAATGAGTCGTAGCCTCGAGATCATTCATGCAATTTCTTCAACATTCCATTGGGCAAGTTAAGGTTGCCTCCATTCTAACTCAAAGGCCTTACAAAGTCCCTTTAATACCTACTTTTTTTACTTTTCACTGTGTTTATGGCTTAGCCGTGTGTGACCTACAGCTTAGCAGTAGACATCTTACGGCTTAGCTGTAATATGCAATGCGGCTCAGCCGTGGTTTCCCTTACTGTTCATCCGCATTTTCGGCTTAGCCCTGTTTTGTTTTATGGCCTAGCCCTATTTTATTCTACAGCTTAGCCGTAACACAATACACGGCTTAGGCATGGCTGGACCGTAGAAAGTATTTCCTATTTTCAGCTCTCTAGAAGTAAAGCCGTAACTTGACCTACGGTTAGGTCACGGCTAGCCTACAGCTTCGCCGCAGTACATTCTACGGCTTAGCCGTAGCCTGACCGTAGAAGAAAACCAGTTTTTTTACAGCTCTCTAGACTCTAAGTCGTGAAGCTCTACGGCTTTGCCGTAGGCTTCAAGAAGTCACGTTTCAGGTCTGTTACAGAATCATCTGAAATTGAGCAAAATGAAAGCAAAGATAACCAACACATAGAATATGATCCAAAGGGGCTGTAAGACACCAAATCATGCAATAGTGATGAGAGTACAACAATCAAATCATTATCAACAAGTGTTCATCCATGTTGTGCTTATATTTGCCTCAAATGGATTCTAACACGTTATTTATTGTCCTTGGGCTCAAATTCGCTGTCTAAACGTGACTCTAATCACCATGCATGGAAGTAGAAAGAAGAAGTGAATGCATGCAATGGAAAGTGAAAGGAATTTAAGTTGACCATGAACTCAACTCTTACCTTAACACACACAAGGAGATGTCGGATACGATGAGTGCACAAAATCCCCTTTTCCTTACCTTGATCGTGAAGAAGAAGAGAAAAAGGCAAATAAGAAATGAAGGAACCGACGTTGAGAGAGAGAGAGGGAGAGAGAGGAGAAATGAACAAATCGATGCATGCATCTTCTTAAGTAAGATAAGGATAATAGAAAATTGTAAATAAGTCCATAGGCTTCGGGGAATTACAGTTTAAGTCAAATAACGGTTCAACAGAAACAAACGACGTCGTTAGCATACGAGTCAGTTACGGATATTGACGAGCTCGATGAAAGACACGTGTTGACGCCAAGATGATGCATGATTGACAACGTCCGACAAAATCTAAAATTACAAAGAAGGGCTCGTGTCTACTTATTCCAAGTTAAACTCAACCCAACTACTTATCCATGACCCAAAACAAAATAAAAATAAAGTCAAAATACATACAACAACTAATTCGTCATTAATTAGTTGCTAAATCAGATTAAGCTGGGCCGGAGTGTTACACTCTCTTTCTCTTTTAGGAAGATCGGGAAGAATCAACAAGGGAAAATTACAAACCCTTTCAAAAGTCAGCATCTTCAATCTCTTTTGCAATCCTTTAGGGCATGTTTGGCAAACATTAACAATATGGAGGATTCTTATCTATTAGGAGGGTTTCTTTATTCTTCTTGTACAGTAGTTTCTTTGCTTTGGATTTCTTAGCAAAAGGATCCAAGTTTGGCAAAAAGGAGTGATTGTGGATAGACATATATTACATCCCATGATCATAAGTTTTTTGCTATTTTTTCATAATCCACAATGAATTAAGCAGTAAAATTTGATATTTCTAGAGATGATAAATATTTTGAATTTTCATTGTGAGTCCCACAATAATTAAAAACTATTTTTTAAAGTTATGGACATTTTTGTAAATATCTCAAAATATGTAAAATAACAACAATTGAAATTTAATACCTTGGCTGTTTTGGGCCTTCTAGAGATGATGATAGGTTTGGATTTTTATTTTGGGACCCACAATGCATGTTCCCCAAAGCCTTGCATGTTAATTTCATTTACCGCCCAAAAACTATTCATGCGCTACTATTCATCCGTTTTTTTGTTGGAAACTATTCACCCACGCTTTTTTGTTTTTTTTGTTGGAGATGATGGACAACAGGGATTTTTTTTTTCTTTTTTTGATGATTCTCTCACAATCCATGATGATTTAGTGCCCCAAATTTGACTCCTCAGCCATTTTGGCCGTTTTCATTATATTGAACGGTTTAGATTTCACAAAATGAGAAAAATAATAATAATAATAAAATCAAATCTTATAATCAAATGGTGTGTAATTTTGTATAAATATCTTAAAATCTATGAAGAATCAATGGTTGATATTTGAACTAATAGCCGGTTGATATTTGAATTCATAGCCGTGTTTTATTTTTCTAATACGATTAATGGCTTGGATTGTGATTGTAGGACCCACAGATGTGGTTTCAAAATGAAAAATGGGCAACGCTTGAATTATTGTCCATTTTACTGTTGGAGCACTGTTCACGTGCAATTCCGAGCTTGTGCATAAAAGAGGTGGGGGCGGACTTTCTGTCCTTCCATGGAATTTAAGAGTATTTTGAGAAATCCTCTCCTACGGTAGGAGTTAATGGCAAACATGCATTTTCCATGATCCTGTGGAAAATCACGAAGGAATCCACGTTGTGGATCATTGCCAAACATGCCCTTAGTGTTCCAGTTGCTCCACTCTAACTTTCCTTCTTTTTTTTTTTTTTTTTTTTGGTATGGGTATACTTGTATAGCTGCCTATTTGGTTTTTTTGGCTGCTTGTTCTTCCTTTGGGGGTCTTTGAGCCTATGTTCTCTTTTCTCTCTTTCTTAATACAAATTAACACTTTTAGCAAAAAAAAAAAAACAAAAAAACTATAATGAGATGCAACCCAGTCAAAACCACAAGTTCCATATTTTGCTCAAAAGTAGAAAAATAAATAATGGTGTATAAATATTGATACAAAATCATCCCAAAATAATTATAGATGTGCGAAAAGAAGGGTTGGTTCCACAATAGGAATCAGACCCAATTTCAAATGAAATCCTAATTAATATTTTTAAATTTTCTAACAATTATGAAAAGATTGTATGAAATATTAATTTCATAAATTGTGCTAAATGAAGAAATTTAAAATAGTATGATAAATTTTGGCTGGTCACCCAAGTCATGCTTTTGGAACATTCTTTCTTTATTTATTTTGCCACTTTTTTGGGCGTTGCCTTATTGCCTACGATATAGTTGGTGTTTCCAATGGATATGAATAGGGCTATCAAAGGGCGAGGCCTGAGCCAGGTAGGGGTAAGCCCTTACCCTACCCAACTATGTGGTATAGGCCGAGGTTGAGCCAAATGCCTTGGAAATCGGAATCCTTAGTAGTCTATAATATTGGAGCACTTACCCTACCCTCAAGGACCAGGGCCGGGTCAAGTCTAAGGGAAATGATTTTTCTTTCATAAAAAAATATGTAATATATATACTAATTAATCTATACCATGATGCTAACCCTCCTTTATTCGAGGTAAGGACTAATGCAATGTAACATTAAATATTCTTGTGCTAATTCTAAAGGAATGTACAATCATACAAAACATTACTTAGGATTAAATAAAATAATCTAATTAAATAGTTTTGTGACATGAAATTAATTAAGAGATGGGAGACACTATTAAAGACCTTACATAAAATTATGAGAAAGAATATGGATGTAGAGTTCATGAGAATGTGGTAGAAAATAAAGTTGAATGAATAAACATAACTCATAAAACTGACTCTAGGTGGATAGAATGAAGCTAAAAATAACAACATTGATGGTTGTATTGTGATATTCAAAACTGAATAAGAGAGCAGTTCAAGTTTGACTACCAATGATGAATATAATTTGATGCATTTGAACAAACTTAAACTCTATATGTGTGGTCCACTTGAATAAGACAATAGTCATGGAAGTAAAGGTATAAAAAGAAATTGGCATTGATCAATGGCTAGTGACTGAAGATCAACCAACCAAGATGATGCTGTTGATGGCCCATCTAGCTTTGTCCATTTTGCCGAAATTTTCCTAACGAACTCACGTGCCCCTCATATGCTGAGACATCTATTACTGTTTTCAACGGTGGGTTGCCAGAAATGCCTAACTGTTACAAAAGTCAATAAATTCAAAAGGCTAATTGGACAAATTAAAACATGAGTTCGTAAATTGAGAATCCTATAAAACTTCAGGGGCATTTTGTCAAAAACCTATTATATATTATAGATATTAGTTATTTTATATATGGGGGATATTCATGTGCATATGTCCCTCACCAAGGGGCCATGCATACTCCTCTGTGGGGCCCATGGTGGACCCTACTAAGGGATAAAAGTGGGGGAGATAGAGAGATCCATGTGGGACCACCCGAGATACCAAGTTTGGCCCCAATCACATGTCCCTAAACCCTTCATCCATGACCCACAAGTTCATTCCATTTGAATGGGTGCATAGTCAATCTAACGGTCCAATAAATTCGGATTTGACCAAAAATTGGTAAATATGTTCAATTCAAGGGGGTTTTGTGTGTGGTCCATTTGGATGGACCATGCAGTGGTTCCCACCTAGAGTTCTCATGAAAAAAATAGTGAGGGACATATGCACATAAATATTTTCCTTTATATATTATTATACAATAGGGCGGGCCCCCTCGGACCAGTCGAGGTGAAGCCCTACCTTGGTCCTCAAAGTTGGAGGCTTTTCAAAATTGGGTCCTACCCTCCCATCGAGCTTTTAGAAAAAAAAAAAAAAGGCCTTCACTTTATAGGCTTTTGAGGGCTAGACTGGGGGCTAGGCCCATCATCAAAGGGTCAAATCGACAACCACAGATAAGAGTGATATTATTCCAATTAATAAGCACAACTACAGTGTTATAAGATTTAAAAATTAAAATTGTTAATAAGTTGACCAAATGGCACTACCTCAAAATTTCAAGAAAAACAATAGCCATGGGCAGTCAATTTTTAGGTGTCATTTTTTCAAAAAAACGACGGCCTAAGGCCATCGGGAAATTCATATGAGGTCTATTGTTTTTCAAAAAAGGACAGCCCTATGGCCATTGTTTTCTGAAAAAATGACTGTAAAATTTATGACGGCCTATGTTCCTAGAAAAACGACGGCCTTAGGCCGTCATTTTTTATGGATTTTGGTGTTGTGTGGGTGAACTACGTATGCACAAATATGCACAAACTACAAACTAACAAAAACAAGCATCTTTTGTTTAAAAATTTTTCATAGATGTGATCCATGTAATGAAAAAAATTGTATGTACTTGAACGTGGAGTCTTTTTGGTCTTGAAACACAATTCATTTGCAAGCTACAAAGAGGCATGCTAGGCATAGATAGAATGCCTTTAAATTATCCACCTCCAAAACATATGATTTCATGGGTATTATCTAAGCATAACTCAAAGAGCTTTTTTTGTTTTTTTGGTAGGTAGTTAGCCAACGGGCTAGACGTTTTTTTCAATTTATAGGCCTCACTAATTTCGTGGTGAGTGAAGTGCATTATAAATTGGTTAAGTAAAGCTCTGCCCATGCAAGGGAGTGAAACCTTGTATACACAAAATATATAGTTTTTGGTAGTCAGCCAATGGGGTTGAACGCAATGAAGTGCAGCATAAATTGGGGAGTAAAGCCATGTTTATGCAAGGGGTTGAGAACACAGAACCTGTATACACCAGAGGCCCATGTGGGACTTGGGCTGGATGCAAGCCTGGCAATAGGAGCTTATACAAATTTCCAATAGACATTCTATCCGTTGTGCCATGATACAAAAATAATTCCAAACCGAAAGCTTTCAAGAAAATTTCCTCAATAAAAAATTTACCAAAACATTGTGAAGTACGTGCACGAGAGGGAGATGAAATAATACCTCTAGATATGAATCACTCCTAAGCCGTAGTGTTAGGGCATGAAAATGGTATCAATTTTCTCAAACATGTCTCAATGAATTCATCACATCAAATCAAATAAGCAAAAACTCAGAGCTTTGCCTCGTGAAAATAAATTAAGAAGATTTTTTTTTCTTAAAGGGTAATTTGTATTAAAAGGAGATGAAAATAAAAATAAAATAACAAGGGCCCCAAAACAAAAAAGAAAGGGTGACCAAAGGAACACCGGAAAAAGCTATTAACTATTTACATTTGGAATTGCTTGAATTCCCAAAAACAAGATGATGAATTTAATCACTTTGGAAAGGTTTTGAGATTTTATAGAGGTAAAAGGAGAAGATCCTTCAGATGTTCTATAAATCGCATTGTGGAAACTTTGGCTTCTTTGAAAATTATGACGTTCCTATCCTTCCATAATGAATAGATAGCATATAAAAAGATCGTAGCCAAGCGCTTGATAGATGCTGCATCACTACCATTAGATAAAGATGTCCAGACGGCAATGGGGGAGAGCAAATAGGAAGGAGGTGGCTTAGTGTTGGGGTTTTATGGTGCGTCAGGCGCGGACGGAAGTATCAAAAAGACTTTTTAGGCAGTCACTCATCCGAGTACTACTCTCATCTGAGTAAGCTTAACTTCGGAATTTTTATGGGATCAATACAGCATAGCTTTAAAACACGTTATGTGAAGTTAACATGAAGTTTGACCTGTAAGCCCAAATAGTTAGATGCTCCCTTGCCGATGCAAAACCTTGAAAGCATAAGCCAATAGGTGGATCCCGTGGTTGTCACGCTACACCCCCTTCAGACTGAAGTTTCTATGTCAAAAATTGCCATAAAAGATAGCCCAGAGCTGTTGGTTTTCTTCATTAACAGTGGCCACGCCACCATTAGCGTCCGTTGTTAAAAATGAACTCATTTAACATAAATGACAGACTCTGGGATGTCGGATAAGGTTGAAATAAATGACGGTCTCATGGCTTAATAATGCAGGTAGTTTGGTTTTTAAGGGACGGCTGGAGGGCCGTCGTTTTTATTAAATGACGGCTATAGGGCAATCGTTTTTAAAACTTTAAAATTCTTATTTTATCATTTTTGTACCTACTAATATACTGTGATGCATATTGGTTTTATTGTTGCTAGGAATTTTAGTGCATTAAAAACAACAGGAGACACCTATTGTTGCCAGGACCTCCACTTCCTTGGAAACACCTATGGAACCTCAGCCTTCCCTCAAAACTTAAAATGTTTACCTAGAAAGTTTTATTAGACAGGCTTCCCCTCAGATTGAAAATGGCTAACTAATCTGACCCAACTGATCACTATGTGTGCTCTTTAGAGAAGGTCCCAAAACCAATGATCATCTATTTGCTGTGTCCTTTCACTTTTTTGGTGTAGAACCTACTCCCAAGAGCTATTCCTTGCCCCAATTGAGGTAACTCCTTCACCATTTGGTTCTGGCATTGAGCAAGCAAACGTAATAGAATAGCTGGAGTTCACATTATCTGGTATTTATGGAAGATGAGGAACATTACATATTCAATGCAGTTCCTATTTATCCACAAATTATTCTGTCTAAAACAAAATCAGATTTATTTAAATGGAATGCTGCTAACTTGTGACTGCAACAGTGTTCATCTTTGCCAGCACAAAATATGCATCAGTAAAGGTATAGAAAAATCATTTCTGGTGATTTCTTATACGCCGGCAATCTGTCGGGAAATATTCACGTGGGATACCATTTGCCAACGATAAAATAAAAGCACCAGTAAATCTTGTACATTGCCGACAAGATGAAAAAACTTTTGCCAATGTGTTTAGCGATGGTAAAAAAATTTGAGTGTCAAGAATAATTAATTTTTCTAAATTATTTACTTGCATTTTTTGTCACCGGTAGTATCTATTATTTTTCTAAATATAATTATTTTGACGGGATTTTGCTGGTGTTTTATTTCGCTGGCAAAGGTTTAATTTTTTTTTACCAGCACTCAAATTGCCGGTAAAAGTTTGCAATCAATATTAAATTTTTTTTTTGTTTTTTTTATTTTTAATTTTCTTTTCCTGTATATACATTAATTCATTACATATTCAAACCTCTCTCATTCCATTATCCAAGGCCAGATCTATTACATACCTAACTTCCATTTTCATTCCAAAACCATCAAAAAATGAAACAAGATAAATCATTCCACTTCATATTAATATTCAAACATCCTTTCAACATTCAAATACCATTTCAACATTCAAAGCACTTTACCATTACAAAATTAAAACCCATGAAAACATTCTATTCTGTACCAACATTCAAATACCAATGAAGATTTACGTATTCATATGATCATGTCATTCTTGCACCATTACTTAAAACAACTTCCTGCATCCCATTTTTATACATAGCAATTTTTTACTCTGCATACTTAACCTTCATGTGTACTTCATCTTAGCTCCATGGACTCTTTCCTCACTTTTTATTCAATCCGCATAAGAAAAAAGCAAGTGAAAAGGGAATTAAAAAAAAAAAGAGAAGTTGATCTCCACTTGATAGGCTTAATTATCTTCAATCAAAGCTTTTACAAGGCCAAAGCTTTTACAAGGCCAAGTGCTACCATAAAATCAACTGATTCTAGGTTGATAAAAGGTTGGTTTGAAATTCAGTTAGCAATTCATTGTTCTAATTCCAAAATTCATCACATACATTAGTAGAAACACATACCCCCACAACACACACACACACTGATGCATTGCAAAAATTTAGTGGTGAATATTGATGATACCGAGCCAACTAACTACTACTCATGCCGATTGTTTTCTTAATGAAAGCGAGCACTAGAAAATTGCACAAGGCAGTATCAACATCTTAGAATAAGAATTTCATAAACTTTTGAATTTACTTTCTCTAATTCTTTTTTAAGAGACAAAATTTCTTCTTTCCGTTTTAGGGCTTCTTTTAAGAATAACCTATTCATTTTCGTAGATTTATTCAGCAAAATTTCATATTCAGCTTCCCAATCAGTTTCTTCATCGGAGACTCCATCATCGTCATTCTCTTCATTAAAACCATCATCAAACAGAAAAGATTGAGCCATGAAAGCTATAAACTTGCCATTCACAATATGAGACGAATCAGGCTTAAGAGTTTTTCTCATCTTTTTTTTCTTCTTCAAAAGAGTTATCATTTCAAGTTTTAAGAGTTTTATGCTTAGAATTCTTTTTCTTATTAGCACATTCATTAGCAAAGTGATCATAACCTTTCATAACCCTTGGTCCCTTTTAAATATGCTTTTATTTCAGATTTTAAGCCCTTCCTTTTAGCTCATTTGGCCTTCATAAATTTCTTGAATTGCCACAGGACTAAGCCATATTAGAATCTTAAAAATCCAAATCATAATCACTATTAATTTTTTTTTAGATTTCTTCGCTGATTTTCTAGAACCCCTTAAAGCCATACTATTATTCTTAAATTTTTCCTTATCAAACAAGTTTGCTTCAAAAGTCTGAAGATTTCCAATCAACTAATTTACCATGAAGGTGTCTAAATCCATGTTTTCGTCAATAGCATCAACCTTTGAATCATATTTTGAAGTAAGAGACCTTAGAATCTTCTTGACACTTTTACTTTCAGAGACTTCTTGACCCAAGTTGAAAATAGAGTTAACAATGTCATTCAGCTTCGTATAAAATTCATTAAAGGTCTCATCTTCTTCCTTTACAATAATTTAAAAGGACTTATTTAATCTTTGCAGTTTAACTTGCTTTATAGTATCTGTACCCTCATATATAGTTTACAAAACATCTCATGCTTCTTTTGCAGTCTTACATGGAGATATTCTATGAAACTCATTAGCAGTGAATT
Organism: Sextonia rubra; assembly: GCA_037013555.1. NCBI lineage: Eukaryota > Viridiplantae > Streptophyta > Magnoliopsida > Laurales > Lauraceae > Sextonia > Sextonia rubra. The sequence continues at coordinate 4,817,953 of JASUAD010000027.1, forward strand.
CATTATAAATGCTATTCACAGCTTTATTATTGCAGTTAGAGGCATGTTTCTCTACCTTAGTCAATTGGAATTTAGGTTTAGCAATTGTTTGCTCATCAGCTATAATTGTGGGCTTGAAATAACCATCCACAACAATATCCCACAACAATATCCCACACATCATCATCAATGAACTTAAGGTAGCCAATCATCCTTTACTTCCAATATGCATAATTTAAACCATCAATCAATGGAGGCTTCGAAGTAGATATGCTTTATTGATTGAGAACTATTTTGGTTATCTCTTTAAATCAAAACACACGCAATTTAGTACAACCCACTCTGATTCCAATTAAAGGATTAGAGTTGATCTTTATAATGGATTAACGCAATCAATCTCAACAATATATACGTTCAAATAATCAATCAAGCAATGGAGATTAGAACAATCAATACAAAAACACATATTATAAGAAGACACGAGTTTTTACGTGGAAATTCAAACGGAAAAAAATCACAAGTCCAATTTAGAACTGCAATCGAGCACTATGAATTTTGCAGTTACAAGGCACTAACATATCTCTCCCCAGATAATCACTATTTAAGGACTATAGTTACCTCTTGTGTAGCTTCACACCTCAATGACTTCACATAGTTGACCGCAACAAACTCAACCAACTAGACGCCCTCTAGTTGTTATACTTGACTCTTCAGATGATCTTTTATAAAGAGAAGTAAAAAACTAGAATCTCTAAAATACAGCTTCAGCACTTCAATTCTCAAAGAAAGCTCTAGAGAAGATGATCACCAAATTATAATCTTCACTAAAAATATTGAGATTTATATTACATGTCATAAGGTTGAGAGAGAACCTGCTTTTATATCCTCAATTTCATGCCTCATAATGCTAATCCAATCAGGAAAGGATTTGATACAAAACAAGAAAGTTTCACTTAAAATTGGAATAGAAATTCGCAAGACGATGGCATTTTTTGCTTCATCCGATCAATCGAGCAGGAATTCAATATCGAATTGACTCTCTACCTCGAGTCCGATCAGTCGAGCAGTCTAGTTCAAATTTTTGGGTTTCTTTAATTGAGTTATTCAGGAACTCTACAACCTCTTCAAACTCCTAGACTAAAATTAATGAATATACAATGATGACTATAACTAGTGTTTTGTCCAATCCTTGAATTTACTGATAAAAACCCCTTATGTGGCCCTTGAACCCGAAGATGCCCCTTAGTGTTTTATCTTCAACTTTGGTTTTTTAATGCATCTAAAAATCAATGTCGAATTCAATACTACGTTTTTATACTAGTGTCAAATTCGAGACAACTTCGTTCTTCTTAAACACAGATGAAACCCTTTGGCTATTTATGTTTTCAATTGGGGACTGTAACACTCCGACCCGAGTTGACCCGGATTAGTGGGTAATCGCGTGCGATTTTGTCGCTAAGTGTGTTTTGATTTTGTTTTTCTTTGGTTTGAGCCTTAGAGAGATTGTTTGGGTTGAGTTGACTTGGTCTAGGTAGTTCGAGCCCTTTTTCGTAATTTTGGCTTTTGATTGACCTTGTCAGTTTTGCGTCATTCGGACGTCATCGCGTGTATGTCGTTGAGCTTGTCGATCTTCGTAACTGTCTTGGATCCGAATGAGTCCGTTTGCTCTTGGTGGACCGTCATTTGACTCAAACCGACATTTGTGTAAGCTATTTGGACTTATTTGTAAATTTGGACTCATTTAAGTTATAAATATCCCACCAACTCCCTTCTTTCTCTCTCGATCGCCTCTGTCTCTCTCTTAGCTCGTCTCTCTCCTGTTCAGCTCTCTTTCTCTCCTTCTCCTTCTCTGTTTCGGTTGCTTGAGGGAGGAAGAAAGGAGCCAGTGTGTGTGTTTCCAGCGGACTGAGCCAAGCAACGAAGTGATTTCCATCTGTGAGGCAAGTATAAGCCCAAGTCGTATGAACACCGATTGATATGGATTTGATTGTTGTGTTTTGATTCTTCATTGTGTTTCTCAGTGTTAGACAGCCCTATTGAGCTTATTTTGCTGTTATCTCCTTGTTTTCAGTCGTTCTGTACACTTTCTGTGTAACTGTAACTGTTACAGGAAAAATGATTCCGTGCACTCACGGCTACACCGTGAAATGTGCTACGGCTAAGCCGTGAAATGGCTTACGGCTAAGCCGAGACCCAGCCGTAACCTTAACCGTAGAACAATACAGACTGTTATCTGAAATTAACTGAGAGTTGGCAAATTGCCATTCTTCTACGGCCCAGCCTGATCTAAGCCGTACATTGTCTTACGGCTAAGCCGTGGACCAGGATACGGCTGAGCTGTAGAGCAAAATACGGTTGAGCCGTAAATCCGGATGAGCATTTTGGGGAGCCTCGGCTCAGCCGCAGTGCATAGTACGGCTAAGCCGTAAGATGCCTCGGCTAAGCCGTAAGGTCACCTACGCCTACACCGTGAGACCCTGAAAATTGAATGAAAAGGACTAGGTTTAAGCAACAGACCGTATATGACTTTCATGTTAGAATGTAGCTACCCTGAACATGCCCAATGGAATGTTTGAATGACATGAATGACCTCGAGGGCTGCGAATCATTCATGACTGTTATCCAGTTGTTTAGCACCTCCCCATGGGTGTTGGTTTAAGGGGCTTCGGTGCACATTTCCGACACTGCAACACTAGACAATGGTGCATCGGACAACTTAAAACTACATCAACATGCACGGTTAGAAACGCTGGATAATTAGTGTAGGATTGGCTTGTAATTGACCTTGATTCGTATAAGTACTTGATTTGTTGGATTGTACCGTACAGCATATTGATTTCGGTTATGCCCTCTTATGTGTTTTGCGCTGGACCTCTCGATTCTGTGGGAAATGCAACAACCCCAGAGCGAAGCCCGGGCGGGACCATTCTATTATTGTGTATTGTGTTTTACTGTTGCTCCACTGGAGTACTTGAGTCAGTGCTTAATTGTTCTGGGTATTTAGCTACCCATGCTTCAGTCTTGCTTATTGCATTCAGTCTTGTTATTCACATTCAGTATCTTCCGTTATTGCTTATGTACATGCAGTATCAGTATCAGCTTATTGCATTCAGTATCAGTATATGCGATGCACTTCCTATTGTTTGTTCAGCGTGATATGTGAGATTTGTATGTGGTATGTGATCTGATATGATTGATTGATTGAGGTGCATCATCTGATTTGATTGTGATTGTTATATGGCACTACTGAGCCTCAGCCTTAGGATACCCGACGGGGTTAACTTTGGTTTAGTTTATGTGTTTGCCTCTGCAGAGTGTTCTGTCCTGGGATTCCGGACCCCGGGAACTAGAGACCCATGCGTACCCTGGCCCGGTCGCTGGTGTTCTCATTCTGACTGCTCTCGAAAGGGAGAAAATGGCCAATGTAGTAGCCACTTTGATTGTTATCTGTTTATGATTCTGATAGCATGCTTATTCATTTGCATAATTGCTTAGTATACGCACATGATTTCTATGGATCTTGCACTGTGACTAGTAACTCATTATTAGACACAATTCGTGTTATCATCTTGTGGCTTATATTTTGCTAAGTCGTCGTACTTATTAGTTGTCTTTGTGTGTTGCAGGCTCAGATCCCTCTCCCGATCCTGCGTCGGTCGACCCGACTTCAGGAGAGGTTCGCGAGGCCCCCCTCCGGCCTAGAGGAGTGGACTTGATCCATCCTCCAGAGTACGGTTTGCATCATTTTGTTCTCCCCATTCTTTGAGTTCGAGTCTATTGAGGGGAATTTTCTGTACTTGTAATGTGGGCTTTGAGTGATATCTGTATTTTGATTTTTGATTGTTGTAAGCCCGCTATATTGTCATACGTTCTTGTAATTATTCTTGTTATCAGCCAAATGTTTTGTAATCCATTATGTTTCTTGATATGTTGTGATATGCCTTGATACGTACAGCTTCCGCGTACAGTTATTTGTACGTGTGAATGATCTCTTGTGTGTGTATGCTTGGACGGGGTCCAGGTGGACATGCACGGGAGTACGTGTGCCATTGGTTAGACTTTCTCTGACCCCCGGTCCCTGGGCTCGGGTTGTGACAGGGACCATTTGGTGTAGTTGATATCCAACAGTCCAATCTTTAATGGCATCCACTCATTCAGTCGCCCATCAGTGCCTTGTATGGTGTGGGGACCTAATCCTTGATCAGATGAGCCACATGGACCCATCAGTGATTTGGAAAAAAAATCAAAATTTTTCCTCTGGTATCGAGTTCGACACAGGAAAACATGTAGTCTGCCACCCCTTTCATTTATGGTTTCAGAACCAGTAACGGAAACCCGAGCGGCTTTTTTCTCTCCAGTCCGGCAAGGCAGCAGCTCTGGCGAGCGGATGGTGCGGCAACCGGTCCAGCGGCCGCGAAGGGGCGATGATTTGCAGCGGCGGCAGGCAACAGATTCTCCTCGGGCAACGCTGAAGAGAAATCCAGCAGCACTCGCATAACCGGGCAGATTTGTCTACTCTGTATGCAACGGCGGCCTGCCTTCTTCCTCCTGATCTCTGAAACATAGAACTGTAGCCCACCTTCCTCTCTTCTTCTCCGATCAGGAGAGAAGCATCCAATAGAGTGGTGTAGGATTCGACACAGCAAGCCCTCACTGATGAAAAAAATTACACAAAACCTGATTCCCCGAGTGCCACGTCCGGACACTGTGCAAATCGAAGGGGTATCCGAAAAAATCAGGGCTCCAAGCAGTGATTCCTATTCCAAATGGAATCCAAAGCGGTTTCTTATGGAGAATTTGAAGAAAAATGAAGAGAAGTTCTAAAAAACCCATCGACGATCCCAATGTCCGGTTACTGTTGAAACCGAACCAAACTTTGAAGAAATCAAGGTTTTTCTTGCAAAATCTTTTGGAAAAGATCAAAAGAAACATGCAGATGATAGTTCTTCATCAAAAGAAGCAAAAAAAAAAAAAAAAAGAGAAGAAATTAAAGAAAATCACATAGATTTGCGGATCCGGTCGTCTTCGACATCGTCATCGCGCTGGTAATCCGGTCATCTTCGCCATCATGTTCGGGACTGTTGTGCCGAATTCGATACCGAGATTAAAAATTGCTTTTTTTTTTTTTCATTGAGTGATGGGCTCATGTGGCCCACCCCAGGTCTCCACATCATGTAGGATACTGATGGGCGACCTTATGAGTGAGCCCTCTTAATGATTGGACAGTTGGATCTCAACCACACTAAAAAGTCCCTAATTAGAAACAAAAATATCCAAAAGGTTTCATCCGCATTAATGAGGAACATAGCTGTGTCGAATTCGACAATGGCATAAAAGCCAAGTGTCGAATTCGACAATGCTTTTTAGATGCATAAAAAAAGCCCAAAGTGGTTTGGAAGCTAAAATACTGAGGAATTTTTTCGAGTTTAAGAGGGCCAAAAGGATTTTTGCCCACAAAATATTCTTAAAACAATGAAAAAAAAAACAATTGAAGAAGAAGAATAAGCAAGAACATGGTGGGTTCTAACATGAAGAAAGAAAAAGAAGAAAGACCATAGTGGGTTGCAACATGAGGAATAAGTTGGAAAAAGGAATAGATGAACAGCTCCTTACCTTAATTGGTAAGGAGTGTTGGTTTTTATTAGGAGATCCCACATTCAAACTTGGTTATCCCTCTCTTTGTATGTGTGAGTTTTTATCACTCTCATGTGTGAGTTGTATTTTATTTTTTTACATATGTTGTTTCTGTGTTCTCACATGTGAAAGTTCCTACTACCTCACATGCCTGAGTCGACGTCTGCATATGATCCTAGCCCCTCATTGGTAACAAAAAAAAAAAAAAAAAAAGGGAAAAGACAAGAAGAACCATTGTACAACTGGTGACATGGGCAATAAGCAGTATGTTGGGTTTTGACATGGATGGCATGGCCACATAGGTGGGAAGAAGTACATAGCAGTAGTATGGTGGGTTTTACATGAAATGGGTGACATGGTGAAAGATTTAGAATGCACGGGATTTATTCTATATTGTGATTCGATTACTACTTTATACAGCGGAAAAATAAAAGCAATCAATCACACAAAGAAAAAAACACACAAATTAACGTGGAAACCCAAACATGAAAAAACTACTAGTCTAAAGTGGACAAAATCAATCACTAACTTGGCAACCCTACAGTCAATCCCTCAACACAAACCGTTGTAATTGTTTTTTATGGATCTCAACAGCACGCAGTCCCTCGGTACCCTGCTATCAGTGTATTGATCCCCACAACGAACAATCTCTATGCTTAGAGAACAATGTTCTACAAGGAAGTAGAAGCCACAAATCTCATACGGTAGAGTAAAAGCATCAACTATAAAACTTGAAGCTTTCAGTCCAATCTTGTATGGAAGCTCTAAATAATCTCTCCAATTACAATTCCAATTGAGAATAAGGAGAGCTCTGTGTGTTGTGTTGTATTGAGGGTTAAGAGGAACCCTCCTTTTATAGCGCACTATTAGTGCTTTAAAAGAATACTTCTTGTAGAACAAAAACCGCCAGTTCCTTAAAAGAATACTTATTCTAGAATAAGAACTACCAGTTTTGGCAAAAACAGGAAACAAACTCTAAACAGGAAAGTTTTGTCCTATCCTATGAATTAGCCAACTTACTAAAAAAAAAGCTTACAACCTCATCTTTTGGCAATTCATGGACAAAACTTCATATGCATTCAATTTACCTAAAAATAAAACCAAAATCACATTGAGTAAAGTGAAATGCAAAAAAAAAAAAAAAAAAGTACCATTAGCTCTATACCAATTTGAAGCCATAATTAAAAATCTATCATCTGTAACTCCTACTATTTTTATAACTCTCCCTCTTGTTGTCCATAATTGACAGCTTTATGCATTATCATGTAGCATGATTGGTAACTAGGATCCAACATTATCTCCCCCTCAATTGTCAATTGTGACTCCCCCTCCATGATATACTTGTATCAGCATTGGGGGTGGGAGCTTGATCTTCTTGATCAAGGTCTCTTGAACTTTGGTACCCACACTTGTGCATTAAAACATGTCAGTATAGTGTGAACCAAAATAAATGGCAAGTCTTCCTTCTTAACCTAGATTATACTTGAAGTGGATGCATAAAACTGAGTTCTCCATTGCTTGTTTTTTTACATAGCTTTTAGCTTATTGCAATGGGGACGGATGTGTCTTTGTATTTCACAATAGTGATATGTGGGTGCTCATACAGTTTTAGGACACAACTCACTCTTTAATGCACAATCAACATGTTTTTTATGTACAGTATGTTGTGCAGTGGATGCATGTACAATGCTTTTAACAAAAACAGTGTTACATATTGTAACACTCCGATCCCCTTTGAGCCGGATTAGTGGCTCATTAGTGTGTGTTTTGTTTTATTTTATTCTTTTGGACTTGGTTTTGGGCCTTGGATAGGTAGTTGAGCAACCTTTGACCTGAGATAGGTAGTTCTAAGCCCTTTTTCGTAATTTTGCTTTGGCTTTGCTCATCTCATCTTTGCATCATCTTGGTGTCAGCACGCGTATTTCGTTGAGCTCGACAAATTCCGTAACTGTGTCAGATCCGTTTGGAGTCAATTGGAGAAGTTAGACCTTCGTGTGACTTGAACTGTAATTAGTATAAACTTACCGGACTTTGACCTAAACCACAAAACCTATTTAAATGAGTCACTCTCCAGGTGTCTCTCTCTTGCTCCATTTCATTTGATCGTTGCATGCAAGAGGAATTCCAGGGAAGCTCTCCACGTTCGTTCTCTCTCTCTCTCTCTCTTCTTTCCTTCTCTTGATCGATTGAGGATTTGGATCCTCTGTTTGGCTTGGGTTCTTCTCCATTCTCTCATCTCTGTCCTTGCCTTAGGTAAGTGGGTTCTTTCCCAACTCTTTGTATTTCTTCTCCAAATTACATCTCCCATTCTCTGTTGCTTTGTCTTCATCTCATGCATGTGTGATTGCTTTGATTTGTTTTGATTTTAGTTGCTTGGAGCTTGATTTCAGAGGATTTTGTCAGATTTGAGGCAAGTATAAGTACAGGCTTTGATAACACATATGGGTGTTTGTTTGATGGCTTTGATTCACTCTTATTCTTTGTCTAGCATGTTTTACAGCCACAATTTGTGAATTTGGAACCTCTGTAACTCATTTTATTCAGTTTCTGTATCAAATTTCAGTTTCTGTACTCAGCCCGAATTCATCTCTGTATTGTACGGCTAAGCCGTGAACTTCTACGGCTTGGTTTCCAGAGACTCGAAATTTGAGTTTTGTTCTACGGCTAGGCTACGGCTAAGCCGTAAATTGTCCTACGGCTGAGCCGTAAGCTAGCCGTGACCCAACCGTACCCCAGCCGTGAATTAATTCTCTGATCAGTCGAAACTTTTCTGATATCAGTACTCCTACGGTGAGGCTACGGCTAAGCCGTGGATTGGTCTACGGCTAAGCCGTATACTGACTGTAGCTCAGCCGTGAGAGGTATCAGATCAGAGGTGGAAAAGCTGACAGTTTAGCCGTGTTCTGAAGGGAACCACGGCTAAGCCGTAGTGCATATTGCGGCTACGCCGTAGGATGCCACGGCTAAGCCGTAGGTCACCCATGGCTAAACCGTAAGACCTGTTAAATATCAATTAACTTAGGCTAATGGTGTGACCTTGTAGGGCTCAAATACAGGTTAACCATACCCGTAAACCGGCCCAAATGGATTCTTTGGAGCGCATGAATAGTCTGTTAGGCTGTGACTTATTCATGTGAGTGTTGCTCATTGTTAAGCACCCCCCCATGGGTGTTGGTTTAAGGGACTTCGGTGCACATGAGGATTATATTGCAACACTAGGATGGCAACGGTGCATCGAATAACTTAAAACTACCTCAACATGCACGGTTAGTGACAGTGATGCAACTAGATTAGACTTGGCTTGTAATGAACCTTGATTCCGTATTAATCTGAGATGCATTGCATATTGTTTATGGTTTTGCCCTCTGTTCTGTTAATCTATGTTATGCATTCCTCAGTCATTTTGCTTTCGTTCTGTATATCTGTATTATTCTTCGCTCTGTACTATGTTTTGATCTATGCTATGCTTTGTATATTCTCTGGCTTTGTATATCTCTGATTTTTGGGTATTCCCTGGTGGCTCTGCCCAGAGGTTAATACGTGAGGATAAGATCCGGTCCTTGTCATCGGTGAGTCCAAAGCGGATAATCTCCTTTCTTTAGCTTTGATTTGATTGGTATTAGTCTGGCTCTACTCAGCCTCAGCCCTAGGATACCCGACGGGGTTACCTCTGGCGTAGATCTCTGTATCTCTGTTTTAACTGCAGTGTTGCTTTGTCTTGGGACCCCGGAACCCAGGAACCGAGACCCGTTGTACCTTTGGCCTGGACAGCGGTGTTCTCCTCTGCTCTGCTCTGCTCTGCTCTCTTTTGGAGAGAACATGGTTAACGTAGTAGCCAACTAGTTCAGTATTCTATGTTTTGATTCCATTATCATGTTTTACTCCTATGCACGATTTGCTTAGCATACTAAGATGGACTCTGTATTTAATCTTCTGTCCCTATTTCATTTCGCTTTGATACTATGCGTGTTTCTTTCCTGTTACTTATATTTGCTGGATCGTTGTATTCATTTGTGTTGTCTGTGGTGTTGCAGGCACAGATACCTTGCCCAGCTCCCCGGCGGTCGAGGAGGCTGCAGGGGCGAGTGTAGAGGCACCCTCCGGTCTGGCAGAGTGGGCCTGATCACTTCTGCCAAGTGCGTGCATGCATACCAGTGGCTTTTATTTTGCGTTTTGGTTTTTGAGAGCTTGTATTTGGACTTTGGACTTTGGACTTGTATTCTGTATATTTTGTGTATATTGATTTTGGTGTGTATTCGGTTTTATCTCAGTGTATTTGTCTTTGTCTTTTCCGTTTCGTATTTGCTTTGGCTTCCGCTATTTTATTTTCCTTTGTTGCTTGCTATGATATGTACAGCTTCCGCGTACGCTTAGTTCGCACGTGTTAGATCCCTTGTGTGCGTGCATCTGGACTGGGTTTGGGTGCACGTGCACGGGAGTACGTGTGTCACCGGTTTAGCTTTTCGCTAACCCCCGAATTCTGGGCTCGGGTCGTGACATACGTATTGTATGGTATCAGAGCATGCTAGTTATAAGCATGTAGGCATCTAAGATCGTGGTGAGATAACGATATCAACTATTTGACTCGAGGTCTCATATGTTGATTTGGGGTTTGACTAACTCAGGGCATGTTATATTTGTGTGTTGTGTTTCTTTTCCTTTTACAGGATGGCATCAGGATCAGGATCTAGGGATGAGAATCAACAGGGCCATAACGGTGATAGTGGATCGGTACCCCCACATATCAGCAGTGAGGAGCGCTTGATGATGATGATGCAGTCTATGCAGTCATTACAGGCGCAGATGGCATCCATGGTAGATAGGCAGAGTCAGGCTGCTGCAGTAGCATCACCTCATGTAGATCAGCAGGTGATTTTCCAGCCTAAGGAATCAGATCCTAATGCGCTTTTCGACAAGTTCCGTAAGCGAGGGGCGACTGAGTTCCATGGGATAGAGGATGCATTGCAGGCTGAGCAATGGTTGGAGCAGACTGAAGAGCTATTTGATACGATTGTGTGCAGCAACAAGCAGAAGGTAGTTCTCACAGCCTCTATGCTTCGGAGTGTAGCTAAGACATGGTGGAGGAGTGTTAAGACCTCATTTCAGACTATGCCCAGTGCCACAGTTTGGGAGACCTTCAAGCAGCAATTCCGTCGTAAGTTCATGCCTCTCCATATTCAGCGAGCCAAGGAAGTGGAATTCTTCAACCTTCAGCAGAGACAGATGTCAGTTGCAGATTATGTACACAGGTTTACAGAGTTGTCTCATTTCGCAGAGGATATGGTGAACACGGAGCATAAGAAGGTGACTCGCTTCGTCAACGGCCTAAATCCGAGACACAAACGCCACGTGGTTGCTTGTATGTGGCCGGCTACCTTGGATGACGCTATTGACAGGGCTTATGATGCAGAGGCCATCTTTGAGGAGGAGCGAACAGAGGCTAAGAGGGCAGCAGGTTTCAGTGGCAGAAGTCAGTTCCAGAAGAAGTTCAAGGGTAAACAGGGCAGTTCGAGCAGTCCTCAGATAGTTTGCAGTCACTGTGGGAAGGATCACCCCACCGACAGATGTTGGAGGAAGAGTGGGGCTTGTTTCGGGTGTGGCTCTACGGACCACAGGCGGGCCCAATGCCCGAAGTTTCAGTCCTCTCCACAGACGAGACAGACAGGACCTACAGCACAGGGCAGATCTCAGCCAGCTCGCCCAGGTCAGAAGCCGAATCGCCAGACAGCCCGAGCCTATGCTGCTACGCATGAGGGCGCGGAGGAGGCCACGGTAGTGGAAGGTAAAATTTTAATTTCCGATGCAGAAGCTTTAGCTTTATTTGACTCCGGGTCTACGCGTTCGTACGTAGCACCCCATTTTGCTGTGCAGCTTCGACAGCGACCCACACCACTTCCATACTTGTTGCTAGTATCCACTCCGGTTGGTAAGCGGGTGGAGTGCAGTGTGTTTTACCCTCAGTGTGATGTGCGGATAGCTGGTCATCAGCTCCCAGTAGACCTCGTGTTGCTCACGACACTGGATTTTGATGTGATTCTTGGTATGGACTGGCTTGCGAGATATCATGCGTGTATCAATTGCTACAGCAAGGCTATTTATTTTGATTTAGGCAGCGGATTCCGATTTGAGGGCAGCCAGACGAAGTGCCCCAGGCGTGTGATATCTGCTTGTAAGGCAGACAGGATGCTTCGTAGGGGATGTGAAGGATTTCTTGCATTCATTTCAGAGAAGAAAGATCAGCGACAGCTCAGCGAGATTCCAGTAGTCAGCGAGTTCCCGGATGTCTTTCCGGAGGATGTGCCAGGGTTACCACCAGCTCGAGAGATAGAGTTTGCGATTGATTTGATGCCAGGTACAGCACCCATCAGTAGAGCTCCATATCGTATGGCACCTGCAGAGTTGTTGGAATTAAAGAAACAGTTGCAGGATTTGTTGGATAAAGGGTTCATACGCCCAAGTGTTTCACCTTGGGGAGCTCCTGTATTGTTTGTCAAGAAGAAGGATGGCAGTTTCCGGATGTGCATTGACTACAGGCAGTTGAACAAAGTGACTATCAAGAACAAATACCCATTGCCTAGGATTGATGAGTTGTTCGATCAACTTCAGGGTGCAGCTTACTTCTCTAAGATTGACTTGAGGTCAGGATATCACCAGCTCAGGGTGAAGGATGAGGATGTTCCTAAGACAGCTTTCAGGACTCGGTATGGACACTACGAGTTCCTTGTCATGCCGTTTGGTTTGACGAACGCACCCGCAGCTTTTATGGCGTTGATGAACAGGGTGTTTACTTCCTTCTTGGACCAGTTCGTTGTGGTTTTTATAGATGACATATTGGTCTATTCGAAGACTGCTGAGGAACATACAGACCATCTGAGGAAGGCATTGCAGCTGCTTCAAGATCACAAGTTGTATGCAAAGTTGGCTAAGTGTGATTTCTGGTTAGAGCAAGTTGCATTTCTGGGTCATAAGATTTCTAGAGATGGATTGATGGTGGATCCGGCTAAGATTGAGGCAGTAGTCCATTGGCCCCGTCCTAGATCAGTGACAGAGATTCGGAGTTTTCTGGGATTAGCAGGATATTACCGCAGGTTTGTGCAGGATTTCTCGAAGATTTCAGCCCCGCTGACTCAGTTGACTCGGAAGAAGGTCCCGTATGAGTGGACAGAGAAATGTGAGCGTAGTTTTCAGTTGCTGAAGGAAAAGCTCACTACGGCGCCAGTGTTGACTCTCCCGAATGGTAGTGAGGGATTCATGATTTACTCAGATGCCTCTAGAGTTGGACTAGGCTGTGTACTGATGCAGAATCAGAAGGTGATTGCCTATGGATCCAGACAGTTGAAAGAACATGAGAAGAACTATGCCACACATGACTTGGAGTTAGCATCCATTGTATTTGCATTGAAGTTGTGGCGACATTACCTGTACGGTGTGAAGTTTGAGGTCCATTCCGATCATCACAGTTTGCAGTACCTGTTTGATCAGCATGACTTGAATATGAGGCAGCGAAGGTGGTTGGAGTTCATCAAAGATTACGACTTTCCGATCAAGTACCACCCAGGCAAAGGCAATGTAGTTGCAGATGCACTTAGCAGGAGGACAGACAGTCTTCAGGTGTTGGCAGGATTTTATATGCTTGTGCGTGATCAGCCTGTTGAGGTTCAGATGGTAGGTGGATTGGTGACATTAGCTACTACCATCGTGTTTCAGCCTGAGGTGATTCAGCAGATCAAGGATCGCCAGTTTGAGGACCCCCTCCTGGTGAAGTTCAGAGATCGGATTGCAGATCGACCGGATTTTAGCTTGGTAGATGGAGTTTTATACTTTCGGAATAGACTGTGTGTTCCCGCTGTGGACGAGCTGAAAGATAAGTTGATGACAGATGCGCACGATGCCCGATATGCGATGCACCCCGGTAGTACGAAGATGTACCAGAACTTGAAAGATAGATTTTGGTGGAACAATATGAAGCGGGAGATCGCAGGGTTCGTAGCTCGATGTTTGACCTGTCAGAGGGTGAAAGCGGATCATCAGCGACCTCCAGGATCATTGCATCCATTGCACACTCCGCAGTGGAAGTGGGAGCACATTACGATGGATTTCGTCTCCGGTTTTCCGCCGACCAGTAGGAAGAATAATGCGATCTGGGTCATAGTGGACAGATTGACTAAGTCAGCACATTTCCTTCCGTTCAAAAAAAGGGATGACATTCACGGAGATGGCCAGGAAGTTTGTTGACGAGATAGTCAGATTGCATGGCACCCCTGTATCGATTGTGTCAGATCGAGACAGTCGTTTTGTATCTTCATTCTGGAGAGCATTTCAGGAAGCTATGGGTACGAAGCTGAGTTTTAGTACGGCATACCACCCCCAGACCGATGGACAGTCGGAGCGTACCATTCAGACGTTGGAGGATATGCTCAGAGCTAGTGTGCTGAACTTTGAGAAGGAATGGGATACACATCTGGCCTTGTGTGAGTTTGCTTACAACAACAGCTTCCATGAGAGTATTGGTATGGCACCTTATGAGGCTCTATACGGACGCAAGTGCAGGACCCCAGTGTGCTGGGAAGAAGTTGGAACTAGAAGTTTCCATGGTCCGACGATCATTGCTGAGACGACAGAGAAAGTGCAGAAAGTGATAGAGAATCTGAAGATTGCTCGGTCCAGGCAGAAGAGCTATGCGGATACGCGGAGGAGACCTTTGGCATTTCAAGTTGGAGATTGGGTGTTCCTTAAAGTTTCTCCGATGAAGGGCACAGTTCGATTTGGTCAGAAGGGCAAGTTAGCTCCGAGATATGTAGGACCGTTCGAAGTCAAGAGCCGAGTTGGAGATTTAGCCTATCGGTTGACACTTCCAGTTGAGTTCTCCGGTGTTCACGATGTGTTCCATGTGTCGATGCTCCGTAAGTATGTGCCAGATCCGAGCCATGTGATTCGCTACGATGATATCCAGATTCAGCCTAATGCGACTTACGTTGAGCGTCCGCTTCGCATCGTTGGGACACGAGAGCAGATTCTCCGTACCAGGACTATCAGATGGGTTAAAGTGTTGTGGGAGCATCACGGTCCGGATGAGGCTACTTGGGAGCTAGAGGAGCAGCTAGCGCGCCAGTACCCCTAGCTCTTTGCGCAGGTAGGTAGTCATTCCGAGGACGGAATGATTCCTAGTGGGGGAGGATGTAACACTCCGATCCCCTTTGAGCCGGATTAGTGGCTCATTAGTGTGTGTTTTGTTTTATTTTATTCTTTTGGACTTGGTTTTGGGCCTTGGATAGGTAGTTGAGCAACCTTTGACCTGAGATAGGTAGTTCTAAGCCCTTTTTCGTAATTTTGCTTTGGCTTTGCTCATCTCATCTTTGCATCAACTTGGTGTCAGCACGCGTATTTCGTTGAGCTCGACAAATTCCGTAACTGTGTCAGATCCGTTTGGAGTCAATTGGAGAAGTTAGACCTTCGTGTGACTTGAACTGTAATTAGTATAAACTTACCGGACTTTGACCTAAACCACAAAACCTATTTAAATGAGTCACTCTCCAGGTGTCTCTCTCTTGCTCCATTTCATTTGATCGTTGCATGCAAGAGGAATTCCAGGGAAGCTCTCCACGTTCGTTCTCTCTCTCTCTCTCTCTTCTTTCCTTCTCTTGATCGATTGAGGATTTGGATCCTCTGTTTGGCTTGGGTTCTTCTCCATTCTCTCATCTCTGTCCTTGCCTTAGGTAAGTGGGTTCTTTCCCAACTCTTTGTATTTCTTCTCCAAATTACATCTCCCATTCTCTGTTGCTTTGTCTTCATCTCATGCATGTGTGATTGCTTTGATTTGTTTTGATTTTAGTTGCTTGGAGCTTGATTTCAGAGGATTTTGTCAGATTTGAGGCAAGTATAAGTACAGGCTTTGATAACACATATGGGTGTTTGTTTGATGGCTTTGATTCACTCTTATTCTTTGTCTAGCATGTTTTACAGCCACAATTTGTGAATTTGGAACCTCTGTAACTCATTTTATTCAGTTTCTGTATCAAATTTCAGTTTCTGTACTCAGCCCGAATTCATCTCTGTATTGTACGGCTAAGCCGTGAACTTCTACGGCTTGGTTTCCAGAGACTCGAAATTTGAGTTTTGTTCTACGGCTAGGCTACGGCTAAGCCGTAAATTGTCCTACGGCTGAGCCGTAAGCTAGCCGTGACCCAACCGTACCCCAGCCGTGAATTAATTCTCTGATCAGTCGAAACTTTTCTGATATCAGTACTCCTACGGTGAGGCTACGGCTAAGCCGTGGATTGGTCTACGGCTAAGCCGTATACTGACTGTAGCTCAGCCGTGAGAGGTATCAGATCAGAGGTGGAAAAGCTGACAGTTTAGCCGTGTTCTGAAGGGAACCACGGCTAAGCCGTAGTGCATATTGCGGCTACGCCGTAGGATGCCACGGCTAAGCCGTAGGTCACCCATGGCTAAACCGTAAGACCTGTTAAATATCAGTTAACTTAGGCTAATGGTGTGACCTTGTAGGGCTCAAATACAGGTTAACCATACCCGTAAACCGGCCCAAATGGATTCTTTGGAGCGCATGAATAGTCTGTTAGGCTGTGACTTATTCATGTGAGTGTTGCTCATTGTTAAGCACCCCCCCATGGGTGTTGGTTTAAGGGACTTCGGTGCACATGAGGATTATATTGCAACACTAGGATGGCAACGGTGCATCGAATAACTTAAAACTACCTCAACATGCACGGTTAGTGACAGTGATGCAACTAGATTAGACTTGGCTTGTAATGAACCTTGATTCCGTATTAATCTGAGATGCATTGCATATTGTTTATGGTTTTGCCCTCTGTTCTGTTAATCTATGTTATGCATTCCTCAGTCATTTTGCTTTCGTTCTGTATATCTGTATTATTCTTCGCTCTGTACTATGTTTTGATCTATGCTATGCTTTGTATATTCTCTGGCTTTGTATATCTCTGATTTTTGGGTATTCCCTGGTGGCTCTGCCCAGAGGTTAATACGTGAGGATAAGATCCGGTCCTTGTCATCGGTGAGTCCAAAGCGGATAATCTCCTTTCTTTAGCTTTGATTTGATTGGTATTAGTCTGGCTCTACTCAGCCTCAGCCCTAGGATACCCGACGGGGTTACCTCTGGCGTAGATCTCTGTATCTCTGTTTTAACTGCAGTGTTGCTTTGTCTTGGGACCCCGGAACCCAGGAACCGAGACCCGTTGTACCTTTGGCCTGGACAGCGGTGTTCTCCTCTGCTCTGCTCTGCTCTGCTCTCTTTTGGAGAGAACATGGTTAACGTAGTAGCCAACTAGTTCAGTATTCTATGTTTTGATTCCATTATCATGTTTTACTCCTATGCACGATTTGCTTAGCATACTAAGATGGACTCTGTATTTAATCTTCTGTCCCTATTTCATTTCGCTTTGATACTATGCGTGTTTCTTTCCTGTTACTTATATTTGCTGGATCGTTGTATTCATTTGTGTTGTCTGTGGTGTTGCAGGCACAGATACCTTGCCCAGCTCCCCGGCGGTCGAGGAGGCTGCAGGGGCGAGTGTAGAGGCACCCTCCGGTCTGGCAGAGTGGGCCTGATCACTTCTGCCAAGTGCGTGCATGCATACCAGTGGCTTTTATTTTGCGTTTTGGTTTTTGAGAGCTTGTATTTGGACTTTGGACTTTGGACTTGTATTCTGTATATTTTGTGTATATTGATTTTGGTGTGTATTCGGTTTTATCTCAGTGTATTTGTCTTTGTCTTTTCCGTTTCGTATTTGCTTTGGCTTCCGCTATTTTATTTTCCTTTGTTGCTTGCTATGATATGTACAGCTTCCGCGTACGCTTAGTTCGCACGTGTTAGATCCCTTGTGTGCGTGCATCTGGACTGGGTTTGGGTGCACGTGCACGGGAGTACGTGTGTCACCGGTTTAGCTTTTCGCTAACCCCCGAATTCTGGGCTCGGGTCGTGACACATATTGATTTTGATATTGAAGCACGATTAGTGTATCTAAAACTAGTCTTGCAAGTATGTAGCTTCTAAACACTCAAGATGTGGTCAATAGGAGCATCCAGCTTTGTTAATTCCATCTTCAACTTGGCATTCAAATCATTAATCTCAACACGGTTCTTCAATACTTCTGTTATCAAAGACTCATTCTCTTGCTTTTCAAAAGTCAAGCTCTCAAGCAAAGAACCTTTATGACCTTCAATCAGGATGATCTATGCATGTGCTGCTTCTAATTTCTTTTTAAGAAATAAAATTTCAACATCAGAATTTTTAACTTGTTTCACAAGTTTTGTAGCAGACTTGCTCAGTTTTTTACTTTGACTATGCAGAAATTTATACTAAGCTTCACTGTCTACGTTTTCAGTAGACACTTCTCTATCGTCAATATTTTCATTAGAATCATCTTCAGATGGAGAAGATTTAACCATAAAGGCAACATGATTGGCATTGGGAGTGTCGAGAAGAGAATTTTCTGTATTTCAGAATCATCAACTTTACTACATCTCTTTTTTTTTCTATTTGAACATTAAGATGCTCTATGGCCAAGCCTTTTGCATTCAAAGCATTAAATCAATCTAGGATTTTTCTTCTCAAATTTAGATTTGAGCATCTTCTTCAAGCTAGATTTTTTATCTTTCAAAATATAAAGCTTAGTTATAGATGTGCTTTCCATTTTAGAAAATCTCTTTAGATCAATACACAATAACTTAATGTGACCTGCTCTGATACCAATTGAAAGATTTAAAATGCCCGGGATTTATTTTAGATTGTAATTCTATTACTACTTCTATGAAGCGAAAGAATAAAAGCAATCAATCATACAAAGAAGGCAACACACAATTTAACGTGGAAACGCAAACGGGAAAAAACCACAAGTTCAAAGTGGACAAAATCAGTCACTAACTTTTGCAGTACAAGATATACTAACAATCCTACAGTCAGTCTCTCGGCACAATGCGTTGTAGTTGTTTTTGAGAGATTTTCATAGCACACAGTCTCTCGGTGCCTCTATATCAGTGCCTTGATCTCCACAACGAACGATCTCTACGCTTAGAAAATAATCTTCTACAAAGAAGTAGAAGCCACAAATCTCCTATGATGAAGTAGAAGCATCAACTTTAGAACTTGAAGCTTTTAGCCCAATCTCTCGTGTAAATTCTAGATAATCTTTTAAATAGCAATCCCAATTCAGAATAAAAAAAGCTCTATGTGTTATGTTATACTTAGGGTTGAGAGGAACCCTCTTTCTATAGCCCCACAATTTGTATTTTAAAATCCAATAGCAATCTCAATTCAAAATAAGGAAAGTTCTGTGTTGTGTTGTATTTAGTGTTGAGAGGAACCCTCTTTTTATAGCCCACAATTTGTATTTTAAAATGATATTCCTTGTAGAACAAGAACTACGAGTTCCTTAAAAGAATACTCATTCTAAAATAAGAACTACTAGTTTCGGCACTGACAGGAAACAAACTCCAAACAAGAAAGTTTTGTCCAATTCCATGAATTAGCCAACTTACTAAAAAAGAATCTTACACATGGGTAAAAAGGAAGTAGTAGTAGAATTACAGCGCATTGGGTAAGAAGAAATAATTGTAGACAAGCGGGGAAGGAAATAGTGGAACTGATGTATGGCAGTATGGTGGGTATTAACATTACCCTATTAGTATGGGCTGTGACATGGGGGTAACAGTAGTATAGAAGAATTAGCAGTGATAATGGTTGGGTTCTGACACCGGCCAGGCTGGTTAGGCCAACCCAACCCGAATCATCATGGGTGCAGGTTGCGGCAAGTTTTTAACCTGCTTTAAAAATGGTTTATGGATCAAAACAGTGGGCCCCACCTCTGATCTAACCCGAATTAGCCTAACCGGATCCATTTGTGAAGTCGTACTTCTAGTTATAGTAACTAATAATAGATAAGCCCTCTGGTAAATAATAAAATGCCTATCCAAACGACCCCACCAAATAAATAAACATTTAGTCGAGTCCGAATCATAATCCAAATGTGTAGTAATGCCCCATCCACGATAGCCCCCTCCCATGTATTAAAGAGTAGGCTCCACCTAATGGGAAATGTTAAAGAGTATTTCCACTGCCTCTGCTAACACCTTGAGGTTTTGGTAGTAATGGTTAGTTAAAGAAATTTAACATGGTATCAGAGCCAACCGGTCGTGAGTTCGAATCTCATGAGGAACGACTCGGCGCTAAAAAAAAATTACGTGTTGCCAAAAGTGCGCCGACCAGGTTCTACCTGAGGGGGAGTATTGAAGAGTGGGCTCCATCTAATGGGGAATGTTAAAAAGTATTTCCCATGAGGAATGACTCGGCGCTAAAAAAAAAATTTACGTGTTGCTAAAAGTGCGCCGACCGGGTTCCACCTAAGGGGGAGTATTGAAGAGTGAGCTCCACCTAATGGGAAATGTTAAAAAATATTTTCGCTGCCTCTACTAACGCCTTGAGGTTTTTGTAGTAATTGTTAGCTAAAAAAATTTAACACCATGGTGACATGATTTACCATGATTGATGAAATCACTGTTGGTCAAAAGCCTCAGGAATCTTCATTCATATCTAGCCATCTGAATGATAAAAGCTGGGACGACCTCTGCATACGTCCAACCCAAAAGTCCGAACAAAAGAATCAGCTGTTAGGTTGTCATATTCTGCTCGTCTTCATGTTACAGATGGCCCCCACGAAATGGACGGCGTAGATAGCCCCACGTCTAGTTTGCATCACAACGTCTTTTTCTGGAAATAGATGAATGCCGCAACAGTCGTATGGACTTTAGAATTTGAGAGATGCCACGCCTGCACAGTTGCACAGCACAGCAGTCCCACCTTTCTTATTTTCCTAATCCAATGAGAGGTGCAAAAAGCTCTTCTTAGAATCTTATTATTACTTTTTTGTACTTTGGTTCATGGATGATCAACTTTACAATATTTCTTGTGTTGGCTGGCACCATTCATGTTCATGGATGATCAACTTTACAATATTTCTTGTGTTGGCTGGCACCATTCACATGCATGTCGGTCCCAACCATCTCATGTGCACCCACACCTCAACAAGAAATTCTCTCCTTGAGATTCTAACTAGAGGGTCCCCATCGTTGACGTCGATTTCCATGGTCTGTAACTCTCAAGGAACATGGTGAAAAAATGCCTCTGATATTTCTTCATTTTGAGGACTGTTTCAGACTGCATTTTTTTCAGTAAGATTCTAACTGGATGGGTTGAGAGTTGGGACCGGGTTGTCCAGACCTGAGGACCATCTTTACACATGCATTGCATGTGAAGCATAAGACCTGTTTGAAGCACAAATTACGAGAACTGAGCACTGGGTGCACCTACAGAATGGTAGCGCTTTCCATGCATGGCAGCTGTGAGTCCGGCTGCAGGACCGTGGACCTGACGGATCTAGTTGGTGATTTGGTGTTCTTGACAGCTTTTTACAACGAGAGCCCTTCAGTTGATCAAGCTGACCAAAATCATATAAAAACTCACATGGTGGGCCTATTTAATACATATAATTGAAGTCCTTGGTGTTAATGGTTTGAATAAGCAGTTGGTTCAAACTATTAAAAAGTTTTCATGCTGCTACTAACATATTAAGGTTTTAATAAAAATGGTTGTAAAAGAATTTTTGTATGATTTAGGAGTTAACCGGTCGTGAATTAGAATCACATAATGAACAACTCAGCGTTGAAAAAAATGTTTTATTGCTAAGTGCATTGGACAAATTCTATCTAAGGGTGAATGTTTAGGAGTAGGTTTCACCTGACAAGGAGTATTAAAAGGTATTTATGTTGACTTTTTTAACACTTCGAGGGTTTCATATAAATAGTTGAGTGAGGAAATTTAATATAATCAAGTGAATATCAAAAAAAAGGGAAAAATTTTCTCTTGTGCATGTGTGTTGTCATGCTCAAGGGAAAGCATGGATGGGGACCGTCACCAACTGTGGAGCCCCTAAATCTCACCAGGTACCGCATTGCGGACTGCACCAATGTTGCATAGGAAAAAATTTATCTTGTGAAAAAAAAAATACTATAAAACAGCCTTTGCATTATTGAAAATTCAATGAAAGTAAGATGGAAAACAAATACCTAACAATTACTATAGTAATTCAAATATTAGAAAAATTACATATAAGGTTCCTCACATCCATCAATTCATCCCCCTCCTCTTAAATAATTCGTATGTGGAGTTCATTTGACCATGAATTACTATATATTCTATATGATGTTTCATTCTTTACGAATAGGTGGTGTTTTGCATAATTCAGCTAATTTTCTTATTCCTTTTGTTTGTTTATGGGTTGAGCCACCTGTTTAATTAATTTGGATCATCCAATACAATTAGGGTATGTTTGCAGAGAGCTGCATAAGAGGAAACGTGATTTTCCAACTAAGAGGGTATTGAGAAACCCAGATCCCCTTCTAGGGAAAACAGAGCAGCTGTACAAAGCGCCTTATTTTCCAGATCAATGGATTCGTTGCTGCACCAAACAAAAGGCTCCAAATTTCTTAAATGTTTCAAGCTTCATTTCAAATAGAACGGACATTAGATAGTATGTTAGACCATTTTAAAAAAACAAATAATAATAATAATAATAATAATAAAAGCGAGCCTGAGTTTTGGACGCAATTTTAATCCGGATTTGAGTTCAAGTCAATGGATTCCTATGTGTGAGAGTGAATATAACCGGTCCTCTTTTATCAGTTTTGACTTTTGACTGGTGGGCTGGGAGTAAAAAGATTTTTATTAAAAATAAAAATTATAATACTCTTTTGGTCATAATGAAAATCTTATAAATTTGTTATTTATTTAATTATCTATTTTTCTTTTAATCATTTACAAGATCATCTAGTGCATCTGTATCACTGGATTATTTTCAAACATATCCAATCTCAAGCAAAAATTACCATGATGGAATTAAACTACTTCTACACTCATAAGTACTCAAAACTGAAATTGCTAAAATGTTGTAAGGGGTGTCCAATCCGGCCTGAGGCATAACGGGTTCAGCCCGACTTCTAAACTATATGCCTAAACTTGAATTGGACCATTTATGGCTGGCCCAAGTCCAAACCGCATGAAATAGGTTAAGCCGGAGCCCGCAAAATGCCAAGATTGTCCTATTCTGCAGCTGAAGTCGTTTGGTGTTGTATTTGAGCAAGAGATGGTATGTCTTTGAGTCCCAACTTCGTCTGTTCCTAAATAACGTTTTTTTTTTTCCCTAATTGTCAGGCCGGGCTGGCCTTGGGTTCTCTACCATTGAGTCCCAGCAAGCCCGATTACTGAAACCTAAGGCCCAAGCCCAGGCAAGTCGGGTTCAACCCATTTCATGTTTGGGCCAGCCTCGTCCACAAGCACCCCTAATATTGTGTTTATCAATAACAAATTTTTATTTCGTTGAATAACTTTTGGCGATAGAATGTATCTACTTGAATCGACTCTATTCATATTTGGAAATAACTTTTTACTCTGATTGACATGTATGTGCAACAAAGCTTTATGAGGGCCCACTTAGTCCCACCATTGACCAGTGCATGTCCTTTCACACTCTTATCTCCATATGTTTAGCAATCAAACTTTTAATCACTAGTGGCCTGAATTTAAAATAATCTATGATTAAAAGACCATTAAACGTTTAAGCAATTAAATCATGGGTTAGGATAATTTGGTGGTGCTGATTTTAACATAAGCTTTAGAGCACTAAATGGACCTTAATATCCATCCCAAGCCAATAATGGGAATGTATCCAAGTGAGCCCCATGAGAAGGACCATATGCAAAGTAAGTAGTCCACTCTTAGGTAAAAAACTTTCTAAGAGTATATATATATCATATAAGAGAGTCTTTAATTCGAATGAGGCTCTCATGGGACCCACCTTGGGCCCTAGTTAAGGATAGCACCAGAGGGGGGGGGGGGGGGGGGGGGGGGGGGGGATTGAAAGATCCTCCATCCTAATCACCTAGTGTATGATGATGGAGGCCGCACTTGATCCATAGCCCATAAATTTTCACTACCCAAAATGAGTGCATATTCAATCCAATATCCCAACTCAAATAGGAGCCAAACCACGGGACCCATGATTATTGTGATATGGGGAGTGTGGCTAGCATGACTTTAGAGTTGGCCCACCATGTGTTTTAGAGCGCTACAACTCACAATAATGAGAGCAGTGGCAATTAGTTGAGGGTCTTCCATCACATAGATAATATATATTTTATATATTAATATATTCAACAAAGGGACTGACATGGTCTTTCCCTTGCCAGCCATCAAGGTGGGGAGACTTTTTAAAATCAAGCCCTACCCTAATCTCTTTCTTTATGAAAAGAAAAATAAATATATAATTTCCCTCATTTTTGCTTGCTTTTGCAAGCCAAGGCGAGTTGCTAGAAGGCTATATTCAATGGCCAAATTATTAGATGGTCATTTATGAATTTTTACCTTTGTTTTTTTGAGTTTTTGAATCTCTTTGGAATATATTCAATAAAAGTTGACATTTTGGTTAATAAACTATGTCCATTTTGTACACCCACATTTAAATTATTTGGGTGGTTAAGAAGTCAAATAATGAGTTAGAGGTCCCCATATTAATTCATTTGTGGCCTTACCCGATATATACTACTAGTAGATGGAATTGTATATCGGAGGCTTTACCAATTATCAACCCTAAGAGGTTAAAGGGTTCCTCATCATAGAAGAAAAAAACAAAACAAAACAAAAACTATGTCCTTTTACGGGCATTAATGTGCTGGTTTAAACTCTGAAAAACCTTATTGAGAGTCAATTGATGCAAGCTCTTATGTTTCTTTCCGATAAAATGTTAAAGTATAAGGTTGTGCTAGTCATTTATGGGCCTGCTTGTTCAGAATAGTTCATCATGGGTTTTTGGGATATTTGGTTTGGGTTGGGGGGGTGGGGGGGGTGGTTGTGTTGGGTTTTATACATGATGAGATGACTTGCCTAATGACATTTTTAAATATTATGTTTTTTTTTTTGATAAAATTCCAAATTTTGGCAACCTAAATAGTCTTAGATGACATTTTAAAATTTTAGAATCCCAATCTATTTGCATTTTGCTAGAATTTAAGATGCTCCACACAAGATAAAGAGTTAAGAATTCAACCCGGGTTGGATTTTGAAGAATTCAAAATTCTCTAAATAGAGATTCCATGAACTCTTCAGCATCTCCAACAAAGATATCAAATGCCACTCATTTGCCTAATCTAATGTAGCATTTGGCATGGAAAATTGGGATGCCAAATTTGGCATATGAAAAGGCAATATGACATTTATTTTTTATGAATATTTTATGCATGGGTTCCACAAGAATGCAAAAGATTTTGAAAAAATTATAATAATATAAAGAGGATTTTACTCAAAAATTTTCCTGAGACGGTATCTAGACCGAAAAGGACCCAGTAATTCTGACAACACAAGATTGATCCTCAAGCCCTTTTTGGGTGTAAAAAAGAGAAATAGTACATTAGAGTTGCTAAAGATGCTTATCTCATTGTAAAAGTATTTTTATAACCACTTTCCACTTGCATTTTTTCGTGTTTTGTTCATAAACTTATTTTCTTTTTCCCCTTCCTTTTTCCTCTTTCTTCCTCCTCTTGATCCCTCTCTATCACCTCTTTCTTCATCTTCTTCCTCTTAGAATCACACTTCATTAAAACTACCCACACAAAACTAGAACTTCTTTATATATATATATAAATATATATGAGTGGTGTGTGTGGTGGAATACAACTCTAATTTCTCTATTCAATACACAAGAAACCAGTAGCCAGTGTTTTACACACCACCATGCCACCACTCCATGCACATGTGATGTGTTGTTATGACTAAGATACACATATTCATCTAAAATAAAAATCAAAAGGACTTAAATTTTTTATGTGGTTTGACCTCGGAAAGAAAGGTAAAAGGAGAGATCAAATGCTTTCTTCTGCGTGGAGATGAACAACACAGTGTTACATGGCTCTAGTTGTGTGCCCAAAGAAATATTGCTCCATAATAGTTTCCGGGTCTCATCAATCCATAACTGAATACCAAGATCAAACCCTTTAAATACAAGGAAACCCTTGTTGAATACAAAGAGGAAAAAGCGGATGAAAGAAGAGATGGACAAGAAAAAGACGAGCAACAAGCATCGCTAACCTTGCTCATCTTTTTCCATGTCTATCTCTTCTTTCATCCTCTTCTTCCTCTTTTTGTATTTAGAGGGGTTGCCTTTGTGTTTAAAGGGCTAGTATTGCTATTCAGTTATGGATTGATGAGATCTGAACTCGCTTCATCTTAGATTCACTCTCGGACTTTTTTTGTTTTGTAGCAAACATTTAATCTCTCCTTTTAAGTAAAATTCTTTCACTCAATATAATTTGAATACAAACCTAAACCACATATGATTATCATTAAAGAGAAATTGAGTAAAATCCCAAGTTTCAATGATTTAGTTGTGGGAGAGAAAGGAATCAAGAAGAGAACTCTTCCTCTTTGGAGCTATTAATGTACTGTTTATGAGTGCAATGTCGTGAGAGAAAAAAACACACAAAACTTTGGCTCAAATATTTATTTTAAACTCTAAAAGTTACATAGAAGCATTGCTAGCGGTTCTCTTAAAAGTTACTTATTAAAGAATGAATGAGAACCAACCCTTTCCAGAATATTATTTTTGAGAAGGTGTTTAGATAAATATAGCATACAATATTAATAAAATTGAATATTGTAAGATTTTATTAGTGCATAAAAAAATAGTTTCATATTATAAGTGATGATATTTGGTAGTATCTTGAAATATTCATTTTCTAGATATTTACTCCTACAGAAATGTGGAAAAGAAATAAATTTTGTAATTTTTAGTGGAAAGTCATATATTGTAGAATATATTCTAAATTAGTTGAACACCTAATTTTTAAGTAGGTAGATTCTATTTTAATGTAATATATAATATCACATAATCTTTTAAAATATCTTGTTACCAAACACCCCTTTAAACACGAAAGTACCCTAAAAATCAATCAAGTGTGGTCAAAACTATTGGGTATAATAAAGTGTTGGCACCATCTAAGAAAGATTTTCAAATAAAATCCTCTCACATAAAAGTGGTCAAAATATATAAAAATAAAAATATAATAAAATAAAAAATTTGGCACGACGACTTTCTGCTATCAAAAATACCAAATTTCAAACAATAAAATGAAATTTGACATCTCTAATAATCTTGTTGGAGATGCTCTAGAAAAATCAGATGTAAAAATGGTGCACCATGTTTTGGGGAGGGGTAAGGTAAAGTAATGTAGACTAAGATTTTTAAAATTTAATTTTTTCCCCTCTTTTTTTAAAAAATTCAAAATTTTCTTCTCTTTTTTAAAAAAAAGTCAAAAAGTTATCATAAAGTTACAAAAAAATCTCTACTTTTTATACAAAAAATAAAAAAATTCTATATCAAATAACTAAAAACAAAAAATTATCATAACCAAATTAGATATTATTTTTTTTTATTTTAAATTTACCCTACCCTATTTTACTTTACTCTTCCCCCAAATATGCCCTGACGTGGGAGTGGACGATGGATCACTTTCCCTTCTCGCTCTATCTTGTTAAAAACAAAAAACAAAGAACTAATTTTTACAGAGTTGCCTAATCTTATAAGATAGCAAAACACAGACCATATTGCAAAGGGGCATTTTTAATAATTAAAAGTGCAATTTGCAATTTGTATGGTCAGAGAGGACCAGAGTCACCAGATGACAGAGACAAGCCAGTCGCCCACCCACTCACACAGTGGCAATCCAGTAAATAAAGTGAGAAAGGGCCTTAAAGCTGTCTACAACACCACCTCTTTTTCAACAAAACGCGCCGTCCCATCAGCCACATATTAAATTCACGTGTCTCCTTCTAATTATTACTCTTCTCTAGTCAAAATCCTGCGAAATTTTGCTGTCTTCGTCGTCAGCTCTTCTTCAAACTGCCCGCATACTTCAGTAAATTTACATCAACGCCATTCTTCTTTTTAAGACCCCACCCAATTATGGTGTGTGGGTTGACTGATTTTTTCATTGATGAAAAATGTGTATTTCTCTTTTGACAATATCCCTTGGCCTATTAAATGAAAAGAAGAGGAAAAAAAAAAAATCCACATTAGGACTCACAAATCCTTTCTTTCTTTAAAATAGAAATTCATATTTTTTGATCTAACAGGACTAATTTTCATTGCTGAGGCAATTTTCACTAAAATATACAGTGACTAAACCTATATCTAGTATAAGACAAACTTCCAAATAGGCAAATAGAAATGAGTTGATTCTTAATTACTTAGATATGAAGTAGATATTTGCCAAAATTTTATTTAAAGAGGATTATATGGTTTAAGCTTTATTATGAAATTTTTTTATAACTTTTTATTGACTTAAAATTGCAGGGTTATTTAATTTTGAAGAGTAGCAACTAGTCTTTCAGTGTGAGTCAAACTTGAGAGCTCAGGTTACCATACCACTGTATTGATGGCCTCAGAGATTTTTTTATCTCTATTTCAAAATATCTCAAAATCAATGTGTGTAGGTAGACGCCAATGATATCACACAAAGACACTATCGCATGTGCTCTAATTTTGACCTCTAATTTCCCACCTGCCACTCCCGTAATTTCTTCCAAATCCGACGGCAGTCATACAACACCACACTCTATATATGCAAAAGAATACGTATCGATTTCTGACTTCCCCAACTTCCTCAACCTCTCCCCATCTGAAAGGCAGATACCACTCGCCGGATATGTGCCCTACGAAGCAGAAATCCGCCAACTCCGCCGCCCAGGACGCCGCCTCCGGCGACTGGCGCCAAGAAGCGATCAACGGCGGATCCCTGCCCCACGTGGACCTCGACACAGGATCCAACGGCTGGGCCTCTCCCCCCGGCGACCTCTTCCAGCTCCGCGGCAAGAACTTCTTCTCCAAGCGCCAGAAGTCCCCCGGCGGCGACTGGCTCCTCAAGCCCGCCGGCGTCGACTGGCTCCGCTCCTCCGCCCGCCTCGACCACGTCCTCGCCCGATCCGACAACCGCATCGCCTCCGCCCTCCGCCGCGCCCAATCCGCCGGCCGATCGCTGAAATCCTTCATCTTCGCCGTCAATCTCCAGGTCCCCGGCCGCGACCACCACAGCGCCGTCTTCTACTTCGCGGCGGACGGCCCGATCCCCCCCGACTCGCTCTTCTACCGATTCGTGCACGGCGACGACTCGTTCCGGAACGCCCGGTTCAAGATCGTGAACCGGATCGTGAAGGGGCCGTGGATCGTGAGGGCGGCGGTAGGGAACTACGCCGCCTGCCTGCTCGGCCGGGCGCTGACGTGTCGCTACCACCGAGGGGAGAACTATCTGGAGATCGACGTCGATATCGCGAGCTCGGCGATCGCGAATGCGATATTGCACCTCGCGCTGCGGTATGTAACGGCCGTTACGATAGACATGGGGTTTGTGGTGGAGGCCGTGGAGGAGGAGGAGCTGCCGGAAAGGCTGCTGGGGGCGGTGCGGGTGGCGCAGATGGAGATGGGGTCGGCGACGGTGGTGGAGCCGGCGGAGGGGGAGGGGTCGCTGCCGGCCGGGGGAGGGAAGGGGAAGGGGAAAGGGTGCTGTAATCGAGCCTGCTCGAAGGTCAACCACCACGGCCGAGGAGGCGACGCCGTCGACGGCGGACATGACAAGGAAGGTTAGGGCTTTATTATTATTATTATTATTATTATTTTTGTCTTTTTATCTTTTTTTTTATTTCTCTGGTGGTAGTGGTTGGCTGTTATTTTATTGGGTGATTTGGGCATTGGGAATTGGGAATGTGATCATAATTGGTGTAGATGCAAAATAATCTTCTTTCCCCTCTCTCTCTCTCTCTCTCTCTCTCTCTCTCTCTCTCAAGATTCCATCTTTGAGAAATGGAAAAATTTTCAATCACAGTTTTTGGTACTTTCCATATTCATGAATTTGGGGGTGGTGGGTTATGGGTGGGCCCACTAGATTGAGTATGCAATGGGGGCACACCTTTGTTCCATGTCATCAAATCTGTCCATGTGAGCCATTGGTCATCAGCCATGGGTTTGGTGTGATATGAGCAGGTAAGTGATGAATCAGGTGTGAATGAATGGCAGCTTGGACTCATTTTTCTAACTGGAATGATGTGATCATCTTATACCAGCTTACGTACAAAGTAAGGAATTGAGGGTGTGGTGGGTGTATGGGCTGTACTTTGCTACATTTAATTAATCTCGCATACACTGGAGAATTGTGGTAGCTACATTTATTTTATGCAGGAAGAATCATTCAACAGATGATTTCATGTTATTAGGATTACCACACAGTTGACCTCCTGCTACTTTTTCTTAACATTCAGTTGAATTTAATGGGCTAGCCATTAGAGATGATCACTAGATTTTGGTCAATCAACAATCGCCATCTTACTGATTTGAGTAATATATATCTTTTTTTTTCATCTGTTGAGTGAATACTACAATAGGTGTCAAGGGCTGAACCACAAGTGTCTCTTTCAAGGCTCGAATTTTGTTACACTAATGTGTCCTAATGTAGTAACAAAAGACTGGGCTTTGGTTCGGGTGTCCAATAGAAGGTCGGATTGGGTCTGTCTGCATTTGTTTTCGGTGGTGGGCCTGTAATTAATTAAACAAATCCTTCGTTTGTTTGGTGGAGACGGCAGCCATAATGCCAATGGCTTGTCTCTTGGAAAAAGGGGAAGTCCATGTTTTTATTTTTCTTGTTTGTCTTGTTGGAAAGTCCAATTGGTTCTTGTTGATCATCATTTGGCTTAAGTGACCGAAATTTGATTTTTCTTGATTTTTCCAAAAATATATATGGTTTGTATTTCTTATATTTTTCTTAAATTAAAATTCTAAAAAATTTATTAGAATGGATTAAATCTATATTTTTTTCTATTATATAGTTTGCCGAACTATAATTTCAAAGAGTTACCTTTTCACTTTGGATGCCAGAATGAAATGGTTGTTCCCTGGGTATTCGGGAACATGGGTTTCATTTCTTTTGCATGTGTGGGAATAAAGTCGGTGTCACTTTTCTTTAAGAAGAAGAGACGATTGTGGTAGATTCTAGGCGCACTGATTTCTTCGGAAGCAAAGAGGCTTTCCTCTTGATTGGGACGCGTCGGTACCGTCCTATTGTTAAGGTCTCGCCATCTGAAATGTCGTGTGGAATGTGGATTGATGGATGTCAAAATCTTCCTTGATTACGTCGTGGCCAGTCTATCTAGTGGGCCCCACAGACAAGCCCTTCTGTGCACGGTCCGTTTCCTGGTTCTTCTCTTTTACCCAACAAAGTAGGCTGTGTGGTATGTTCCCCACGTTCAATCGAGGGGAACCAAAGAAAAGAGAGGAGGGAAAGCTGGGAAGAGAAGTTGAAAAAACGAAGATGCTGGAGAGTAGAGCTGCTTGGGAGAAAAGCCAGTTAGCTGGACTGGGCACTTTGTTAGCATCACTCCACCTGCAAAGTGATTAGGGAGGGAGTCTCTAGTTTTCTATTGCGTGGGTTGGTTGGCTTTTGCGCTGTATTTGTCTATTGAAATGTGTGAGAGAGTATCTTTGCCCTTCTTTTGTATCATCATGTTTTCTTTTTGTTTGGTTTGCTTTTAAGATGGGACCCATCTAAATGCTTTGGGCGGCCGCTTTTCTTGTGTTCTTGTTTATGCAATCAGTAATAGCTTTGTGACCATGGTGGGACCAATCGGGTCTCACCACATCACTTATGGGTAGCTTGTCATGCTGGTGGGCAGTGCATGTTAAGTGGGCTGTCACTGTCCGAGATTTTCTCATATAATCTCAATTCTGATAGCTAAATTTGTCAGAGGCTCCCATGTTAGCCCAGGATTTTAAAGATTCGGGCCCATATCTATTTATTCCCTCATCTGCATCATTGACTAGGATCCCCCGAATCAAGACGTGGATTTCCTGAGAAGTAGTGATGTATGCCTCTGATTTCAAGTGATCCACATATTTAAAATCAAGTGGTTCACAAATTTATAATCAAGCTAGGACTGATGACTGGCCTCCGTCTGTACGCATTGAAGATGGGAGCTGCACCATGCTACAGTGCTGCCATGTAGCTCTGACCGTATCTGAGTTCAGATTTTGATTGAAACCACCGAAATGTGGCTATTAGGTTTTCAAATCACAATTAGAAATCAAACAGTGGGCCCGGAAAGAGGCCAAACCACCAGAGATAAGAGGGCAAATAAATGTTTTAACCTGTTTGTTTACTTAGCATACTTTGAAATTGATTATATAGGAATTTATTGTGCTGCACAATTAATTGGTCATATGAGCAATGCAGTGAGAAGTGAAGGATATATAGAAGCTTAATTAAAATCTTGAAATACTGGGGTAAGGGCTTAGAATTTCTGCACAAAACAATTGCTCCTTTCTCGAATCCCCGCATTCCCTGGCACACATCAACTGTAAAGAAGTTGCTCCAAGGGGAAAAATAGAAATTTCTAAGAGATCAGAAAGAGGTGAGAATTTTATTTTATTCTGCAAGTCCATCTCGGAAACCGAACTCTCCCCGTCCCATTGATTAAATCAATCTCTTATTCCTGCTTCAGGCTATGCTCTTCTTCGGTTCATCTTTTTATGCCAATTGACCGACTGTGCGGGCTCTCTTTGGCCCTTTGCGTTTGAGCCTTTGAGCCATATATATATATATATATATATATATAGACACATATTAGTGAGGCTCTCGATAAACCCATAAAAAAGTGTCATGTTGGGGCGATATTTGTAGGTTTGCAGTTTGCTATATGCATATCAGTGTTTCGAGTTTTTGTTTTTTTGGAAGGAATTTCAAAATCTTAACCCGCTATCTTAAGAAGTTTGGAAGAGAAAAAACATTATTTATTTTTTTTAAACAACTTATTGGTATAATTATTTTATACTTATTTTTAGGTGACTCTATTATCTAATTTTTAAAGTCGGTCATATGGTAACAATCACAGAAGGTGGGCCCATATTATAATTATTAATTTTGTATAATTGTAAGACCATATTATGAATCCTTTGAGTGTAGGTTCTATGTTAGAATTTCTAAATGTTGGTTACATGGTTGAAAAAATATTATCTTTCAAAAAAAATATTTAATCTTTAAAAAAATATTTAATCTTTCAAAAAAAATGTACTTTTTCAAAAAAAATTTAATCTTTCAAAAAAAAAAATCTAATTTTTCAAAGAAAAAAATATTTAATCTTTTAAAAAACCATTTAATCTCTCAAAAATAATATTTAATCTTTTAAAAAATGTTTAACCTTTCAAAAAAATATTTAATCTTTGAGAAAAATATTTAATCTTTAAAAAAATGTTAAATCTTTCAAAAAAATATATTAATCTTTCAAGAATAAAATATTTAGTCTTTTAAAAAAATGATAAAAGATAGACATTGTAATTCCTATGAATATGGTCTCATATTCTAATTTCTAAAGGTAAGTACCATGTAATTTTTATAGTAGGACTCGTGTTCACAATCAACAAACATGATGGCTCTACATTATACTTTGTTATAAATTTCAAAAGTGGGCACCACATTGTAATTTTTAAATGTAGCTCTTATGTACAAAATCACAAAAGAAAGTGGCTCCACTTTGTAATTGCTAAATGTGGATCGTGTAGTTACAATCATAAAAGATGAACCTACATAATAAATTCTGAATGTGGGCCTATATTCTCATTTCTGAAGGTGTGTACCATGCTGTAATTTATAAAAATGAATTCCATATTTACATTAAAAAAGGTGGACTCACATTATAATTCTTATAAAGGTAGGCCTGTAAGTCCTATGAATAAGGGCCCCTTGTTCTAATTTTAAAGATGAATACTATTTTGTAACTCTTATAGGTGGTTCCCATGTGCATCAATAATAAAGTGCCGTAAACAGTAAAAGGTGGGTCTCACGCTTTAAATCCTATGATTTTCTTGTATCTGTTTGTTAGAGAAGATTTTTTTACATCGTTATCAAACAAGTTCCATATGATATATTCTCAATATAGTATTTTAATATAAGGTCGCCAAATAAGTTTTGCGGAGTTTAATCCCGGCACAACTCGGTCTCAACACAATCATATCTGAGCACAAAACTAGGAACGATATGAAAACAATGCTAAACATGCGCTAAGGGATCAAATCTTGCCAGCTTAATTTTGCACACTATTTAAGAAATGAAATCTTGGATATTTAGATTCCATCTCTCCACAAAACAAAATACAGAGGGAAAAGTAGTGACAAGAAAGCCAGAACTGAAAAAGATCGGGAAAGAAGCAGAGTTGGACTTAAAAAATTCTCCTTGGGGTGGCTATATGTAAAAAAAAAAAAACCTTGGGAGAGGGAGAAAATATAAAAAAAAATTGATATTTTTTAGAATTTGGAGGGGCTTTTCAAACTTTGAAATTGGTGGGTGGGGGCTTCAGCCGCACCTGGGTCCGCCCTTAGAAAGAAGTTTCAAATTGTTGATTTTAGGGTCGAGCTTGGAAAAAATTGTAATTTATAGTATGTGAATGAGCTGGGTCCTGGGTCCTGGGTCCATGGGTCGGGATTAAGGTGGCTACGAAGCCGGATCTGTTTAGGTCTCGGGGAAAAAAAAAAAAAAAGGACTCAAAACGAGAACCATTTACTTATTCTGACCCACAGGAGGTTCCAAATCCAATTTTGCCTCCGAGCGGTCAAAAACTCCATTTGACCGGGCCTCCGATCAATCAATCAAACAAATGTTTGATAACTGCTAACACATCAGCTCCTCCTTGCTGCTTTTCCGGCTTGGCTCTGGCAAGATGAATAACATCACATGCGATCATGTGAACCTCAAACGAACAACTTCGTTTGAATCAGCAAATCCTTTGCAACTAGGCCGGCGACTCCTATTATTGGGTTTGCAACAACAACCAGGTCGAGTAGACCCGATTCTAGCCTCAATCCACATCTGTTCAGATCTCCTCCAAATTTCTGCATCAAACTATAGATCTCGTCACCACGAGAACGCTGGAAGAAACGGATCTGAAATCCGACTCAGGATGGCTCCGATAACGTAGAAACAAGTTTCTACGCTCCAATCGATCAAACCTCCTCCTTGACTGTCAAACAGCCAATCAACCTCTTCCACTGCGTAGATCTGCTCGAAACGAGTCCGTAGGCACAAACGGATCTCCGATCGGACATCGGACGATCAAGATATTGCAGAAATAATTTTCAGCCGTTGAAACTGGTCAAATCTGGCCTTTGACCGATGCTGACATCACTGCTGACGTCACTGAACCGTCTACTGGGCTTCTGGAGCGGACCCGGGTCGGGTTCACCTGACCCGGAACTGATCTGAACTCTTCTCGCTGGGCTCTGCGCACATGGGTCAGGTCGAACCTAAACTGACCCGGCCTGAACTTGCTGGGTGAGCTGGACCGTGCAAACACAGGTCAGAACCGACCCGACACGACCCGAACTGGCCTGGTACTGCTGAAGTCACGGCTTGCTTTCTGCCGGGCTTCTACAACGGATCTGGGTCCACCCGGCCCGGAACCGACTTGGAACTACTTCTGCTGGGCTTTATGCATAAACAGGTCAGATCTAGACCTGACCCACTAAACCCGGCCTAAACCTGAACTGGGCTGCTTTCTCCACCAGTTGGGTGTGACCCAACCTGAAACCCGGAACCCGAACTGTTACCTGTTCTTCTGGGCTCATTCATCATGGGTCAGGTTAAACTGACCCAACCCGACACCGACAGTCATCCCCTTCCTCTGTCTATGTTCTGGTTTGGGTCTGCAATCAAACGGCGCCTAGCCGTTTTCCTCGGCTGCAGCGGACAGGGATTGACGGTGGTTAATGGCAGCGGGGGTGCACTCTCTGGCGACGGCCGGCCCTAAACGAACTTTGACGGTGCAACAGCGGTGCTTCAAGCGATTTGGTTTTGCAACATCCTCGGCAACCGAATTGCAGCAGGCCGCGATCTGCTTCGGCTCCGGCTTCAGCACCGGCTGGCAGCGACGACGGGAACGGCAGCGACTGCGACGGCGACGGCGGCCGGCAGCGAGTCTGGCGAAGATCTCGGTGAGTTTTTTTTTTTTTTTCCTTCTTGGTTTTTCTCTGGACCGAGAAATCCTCTGCGATTTCTCTCTGCTTCCATCGAATTCCACCGCGAAATTCAAGGTGATCATGTCCCTCTGCAAACTTCGGTGGACAAAACTGAGAGATCTCTCTGTTTCATCTTCTTGCAGTGGTACAATCAGAAATCCAGTCTTCTCCTATTCCATCTGTGATCAGACAACAACCGCAGCAGTTTAACTCCAGATCTGAAACAGTGTGAATCCTTTTTCTTCCGATCCAGCGAAACCGGAGAACCCAATCTCGTCTTCTTCCTTTCCGATGGTGGCCTAACCAGGATGCGTACAACCTCCACGTCACTGAGCGATCTCCACCTCGCTCAGAAAACTTGAGGAACACCAACCTCAGCTTTGATACCAATTGTTGTGATTTTCTGACATCACCCGTTGTGCGCATCCATGAATCACAAGATCAACACAAAGCAACCACACACAAGAAGAGACACTGAGATTTACGTGGTTCACCCAAATAGGGCTACATCCACGGGCACAGGAGGACGAACATCTTCACTATGACAAGTAAAGCATACAAGAGATTCCCACACTCTCACCTCATCTCTCCTACGTGGTGTGGGAACACCACGGGCAACTGCCGCCGCTGCAAGGTCTAGGGTTACAGACTATACATATATATAATCTCCACTTTCTTGGCCACCAAGAAAGCCCCAGTACAATTACCAAAATACCCTTGACCTTAAACCAGTCCCTGGCTAACCCAGTGACTCATCCGGCTAAACCGGAATACAAGACATAAACCTAACACCACTTACATCCCTAATCCTTGGATGCTGCGTGAGCTGATACAACCTTGCCACTGGGATGTGTGTCATTTCTCTCCTTCTCTTGAATTGTAATGGAATGATCGGGTTGATATAGCTGGGTTTGAATTCCGGTTAAGAACGTCAGATCTGATGCATGGTAAGCCCAGCGCAATCCAATCCAGGTGTATCCTATCTCACAGTGCATATTGGGGGAGGACTATGTTGCACTATTGATTGCAAATTTTCGTAGGATTTCACTGTGAAATTAGTTCCATAAAAGATTTTTACGTGGAGACATAGATGGGACCACGACTTGGTGTTGGATTACTACAATTACAGGACAGTTGGGAGTTCATAATCCAATCTCATCTTCCCTTTATTCAATGAATTTCCGTTAAAGGGAACACTATTGGATGTTCATTTTTTGATACTCACGGAAGAATTATACAAAAATCACAAAAATATAATATACGAACCCACAACAAAAATCACATAAGCCATGCTCAAATAAACTCACACTTATGCTAAAATAAATCTACACCTAAAATAGGAACAATAAGTGGCCAGGCTGGGCTGGGCATAGCGTCCAAGCCTGGCCTCAAATTGGCGGGCCTTGTAGAAGCCCGACACTGGGCTTTTAGATAAAAAAGCAAACTTATTTTATGGGCTCTACATATGGGCTTTATCAAAACTGCACGCGCTGGCCGGTCACACCTGGTTTGAGATAAAAGCAAAGGTACTTACAGAAAGCAGGGTAAAAAGTTTCAAAACTTGTGAAAGCTAGCTTTAACGGAAATTAATTATTTTAAAACTATTAGAACTATATTTAAAAAATTTTTGATGAGAACCCGCCAATCCCACTTATGTTTAATTCTTGGTCAAACTTAAGCAGCACCACTCTAACAACTGGTACCACAATTTGGTTTTTGGAGCAGTAAGTTTACATGGGACTTTCTCCGGGTTCAAATTCTCTAGTTATGGATTCAGAAAAATTATCTGATGATCCTTACCCTCTCTTCTCTTCGTCAGAAACAAACAAGTTGATGGGATCTTGCCGGGAACTTACCGCTTTTGGAACTGAAGATCCAATCCCAAGAGGGAAATCAAGGATTTAACATAATAAGAGACCCACCAACGATATCGTGATATCTCTACTCAAGTTGTCAAGAGGTATCTTTATGGAAAACAAATTGACTTCAAAGTCCAGCCGCTCTACCGTTGAAATTGAAAATTTTATCATTTGTTGGCAAAAAACAGGTCTGAGAGGTATTTTGTGGTAAAAGTACTTTGAAAAATTATCACTCAAGAATTAAAAACAACTATGTCGGAGTAATCTGAATGTTTCATCCTAATATTAACATGAATAGTCAGACACATTGTCCTATTGAATAAAAGGAGCAAACTTTCTTAAATCCTTAAGTTTTACCCACTTTAGGCATCTCCCTATCCACAAATGCAACCACAGACCAAACGCTGGGTATGTTAGATAGGGATTTAGGCAGCTTGATGTAAGAGAGACAGATATATATAGAGAGAGAGATATATATAGAGAGAGAGAGAGAGTAAAAAAAAAAAACTACTTCATTGGTGCTGCCTGCTGTTAGAAATGAACTAAATTTCGCTAGGTGATACCCAGGGGCAAAACTAGAAGGGGACTCAGGGTGTCCATGGCCCCCCTTGAAATTTCAAAAGAACCCTTACTTTTAATGGAAGTTTCAACAATTTTTCATTTTGGCCCCCCTAAGGGTTTTTTTAGAGAATGGCTGCCAGGGTACATTTCCTAATTCCGCCCCTAGTGACACCCATTGTCATGCCCTGAGCCCGAGATTTGGTTAGAAACTCCAGACCTGTGGCATGGGCACACGTATCCCACGGTAATTCAAGTTGCACTAAGGCAAACATGGACTACTACAACGAAACTTTTGTTACATATTTATGTGCATAAGATCCTTATATACATGTAATCATTCATTAATTTAAAATATGCGGAAGCCATGTGCATATCATGCACTTTCATGATCCTATAATAGTAGAGAATACTAACAAATACCTGTTTAACATTCAATATATAAATCCTACTTAATCAATGTTTAGATTTTACCTAAGCATTCTGATCAACGTAGACCTTAAGTGCAAGGTCTCAATGTAGTTTTACCCGGTGAGTCCGGGATCGTATCCACAGGGAGCTGGTATTCGCAGAAAATCTGTCCTAATTGAAAAACTAAAGCTACCCTAATAAAATCTATAAAAATTATATACTACTACTTCTGAAAATTAAAACTAAATTACAACTCCAAACCTGAAAAAAAAATCACAATTTAAATCTAACCGAAAAAATCCTAAACTAAAAACAATCCTAAAACTATAAACTACAAAACAATAAAATAGATCAAACCACCAATATAAAGGAATAAATAATCATGCAATAAATAAAAAAATCAGAAATAAAACATTCAGATATAATAAAAAAATAATAAAAAGAATCCTAGTTTCTCTTATTTTTAGAAATCAAAACAGTGTATTGGCATAAATAATAAAAATCCACAAAAACACTGCACTAAGTGCGTGCTGTTACCACACACAAAAACATGGTGCAGATCCAAGGTAGAACATTTTGACCTTACTAATTGTATATTTAAAATTAAACGAACCAATACACCTAATAATATCCCAAAAATAATTACAACTAAAAAAAGAAAATCTACCCTTACTCTATATCAAGACATCAAAAAGAGGGGACTTCGCGTACAATCCAAGCTTTTATCTTTAATCTTCACACTAAGGAGGATTAGATGACAGGAAAAGATGGAGTGGAGAGAATGGATCCAAGTCGGCTGGCCAAAACCCACTTGGATTATGATGAGATGGACGTTGATGAGGTAAGGAGAGAAAGAGAAAGAGAGGTGATGGGAGACAAGCGGCTGGTGTGTGATTGGGTATGGGCTATTGTACTTCTTCCCCTTTCTATATAAGAATATATATTAGAGGATGGAAAGTCTACAAGATAGATGGAGAGAAGAAAAGTTGGCGTGAATTATGGATAGGAATAGTAAGTTGAGAGTGGATAGGAGTAGAGTACTGTTGGCCACTTGTACATGGATCTTGATAAGGACTTGTGATGCAAGTGGAGGAAAGTGGATGGTGGGCGTGAGATGAGGACAGATGCAATGGATGATTGGGACTTCTCCTTCTTTAAATAGAATTTGAGCTTACATGAGTTTAAGCAACTGGCGTAGAGTGAATCTGACATTTTTTTGGCATGGGACTTGGATTACTAATATTGACATGGGTAGTAGAAACTTTATTTGGCAAGTCCTTATCACACCTTCCATATTAAGGTGGGCCACACTGAGATTTCCATGCAAAGCCAATGTGGGTCATTATGTGGTCTTTCTCTTGTCTCCTTGTAATCATAAGATAAATCCTTGCCTATTTTGAAATTATCTCTTTCTACACCATGTAAATTGGCCCCACCTTGGATTTCTTCCCAAATAATGTCTTGGCTTCTAATCTTTTATACAGGTCCCTTTTCTTCAATTTTCTTATACACAAAAGTGATTTTTTAAATTAAAATAATAATTTTGATCGAATGTCTCGAATGCATTAATGCGGGCCCAATTTAAATAAAATGACAATATAAATCTACATCATTAATCGTGATTTAACTTTAATTAACTAATGATAATGAGAAATTTTATCATTCCATGTAAAATCATTAATTTAAAAAAATCTACTAAAAATAGAAATCCAAAATGGAGAATTTTATGATTTCTTGGAAAATTGTAATTTTTGAATGAATTTTGCAAGAAAATTCAATAATGATTTTAAAATCATAAAAAACATGATTTCTAATCCAATGAAGAGATTTATAATGAATAAATCCTTAAAATTCCTGAAAATACACATAAAATAATGCATTTTTAAGACTTATCACATTCTAAATGTCTAATATGCATACTCATAAGTTTGCTATAAGGGATTAAGTGCGGAAGTAAAATAATGGTCTTATGATAGAGTACATGCCATGAACATAAATATCAATGTATAAAATCCATAAACTAAATTAGACAATGGGAATGACCATCCAAGTCTAAATCCTAACTGTCTGAATCATGATGCTCTTATGATAATGCCCATCAATAGGCAACCTTGGGTATGCAGTCAAGATCTACTAGAGGTACCGCAATGGAATCCTCCGCTCTCTGACCAAT
Organism: Sextonia rubra; assembly: GCA_037013555.1. NCBI lineage: Eukaryota > Viridiplantae > Streptophyta > Magnoliopsida > Laurales > Lauraceae > Sextonia > Sextonia rubra. The sequence continues at coordinate 4,858,695 of JASUAD010000027.1, forward strand.
GCCCTAACTTTCATCTGGGATATCTTGCAACACTGAGAGCAATACCTCAAACACCATGTTTGGCAATTTAAACGAATACTAGCGCTTAATACACAGCTACTAAAATAATTCAGATATGATCATTAAAGACATTAGAAATTCATTCTAAGCATGTTATCATATATGAAATGTAAATAAGAATCAAGATAATATGAAACTTGCTAATTAGCATATCACATCGCGCATTTCTCTAAAGAGCATGCAAAATGTTGTGACATGAAAAGGAATTGGGTGGTGATTCCAATCTCTAAAAGAGTGTTGATTTACTACAACGTATAACTTACAACTATTGCAGTAGGGTAATCGTATATCGTATAATCAAGTCATACCTACCTCAAGAGTCTAGTAAGAGTTGTAGCCAGTGGTGCCGACTCAATAAATCAAGAATAATAGAGTTACTTGCATGCTTGTATTTACAGTTGCTTACCTGATTTACTTACTCGCAAGACTTATATACATTTGCATTTGATATCATATTAAAGACAATAGATGAGTAATAGTGACAATAACGATAATTAAGACAATAATTAATGCATCTAATAAAACATGAAAAGATTATTAATGTAAATGAATAAAATGCATGAATGTCAATTTATAGTAATTCAATGATGCATTACTAACCAATCCTATACTAAGATGCACCATGTCCCGAGCCTTCAAACATAGATGATCATAAGATTTCCAATGTCAAATACTACCATTTCTTGGCATTGCATTGTATGAGAGATAGACATTAAATCCTTATGCCCCTTCACAAGTGGTATGGCTTTAAAATAACAAATACATCTAACAAAGAAGGGCAACAGCTCTATGCTTCCCTTGTTGTGTTAATCTCTTTCGTTGGTCAAGTGTATTGAAGAAGAGTATCCTTAGCTAAGGTTCTACAAAATCATAAGGGTATTTTTAGAGTCTAAGGCATAACTTGACCCCATGGTAAGCTCAGTATTAATCTATAGGCATTTTGTTAGAGTAGTTTAGTCAAGATTAAACTCCACAAGAATTAATTTGCATTTAAAAAGAATTAATTGAGTTTATCAGCCATGGACGCTTGAGCGTTGTTGAGCATGCACTTAATAGCACCAAACAAAGGAGTACGCGCTTATGGTATACTCGAGCCTGCGCACTTGTTTTGACAAATAATGAGATTTAACAGGATGTTCCCAGGTCGTGCTCCAGTGGACTTAAGCATGTGCTTGAGCGTGTTCTAATTTCTGCAGTTCGGGATTTTTCGATTTCTACTCATTTCCCTTATTTCACCCTTACATTCATCTGTAATGAATTACCTTAAATCCCTTACTTCACCACATGGTACTCATTTCTCCTTCATTCATTTAACCATCACTTCTAATCATATAATTCCTCCAAATCCACCATTTATACAACAAGCATTCATTTTAAGCCATTAAATTAAGCATAAAACATTAAATGGGTTGTTAGAACATTAAAAGGAATAGAAATAACTTGTAGATTCAAGATCTAATTATGCATACTCTCCAAAGTCCATTTGCACTTGCTCTAGCAGAGTACTTCGCCCAAAACCAAGCTCTAAGAGGTAAAATTCTAAAACCTTTACTCAAAACCACTCCAAGGGGATTTTCTTGAGAGACATAATTTAGTCTTGTGTGACCTTAGGGGGATTAGTGCTAATGACATGATGAGATGATACAACTTGATGAATCACATGCTTGGTCCTATTAATTTACTTAATCAATTCAATTAATCTAATAAGATAATAATTAAAGATAAAATATAATTCATTAAGAATTTAGTCCTAAATTTAGGGTTGGAATCTTACACCCATCGTTAGGTTGATTAAATGTAAAATACAGGATTAACTTTATTTGAATATTGAGCTATATAATCTTTCCAATGAGATGACTAGTGCGAAATCTCTATGGTTTCCAATACACAAGTCGGACAGTTGTGCTCGGTTTGGATCGAGAGAGAGGGGCACTAAACAAGGTGCACCTGCAGTGCACGAGTCAGGTACTAATTGAAGTACTTTCAGCCACCAGTGCCCTACACATGCTGCCAAACATTCCAATCAGTCTCCATCTCCAAAAAGTTTCAATCAATGGACATGTGGCATACTACCATTCCACCTATACCGTCCAAACTTTGACTAGTGGAAGGAGCAAAAAATAATCTAAGAAATGGAAGTTATTGGAAGATTTGGTTGCGGAAAGACTGGAATGTTTCAATAACCTTTTGGATTTTGGGTCTCACAAACGTTCCATATACAGATATGCTTAGATAACTGTGATCAATGTTTTTAATTGTAATGCGGTGTTGACCATCATTGTAAGACTGGTAGACATGAATCATTACATCGAACTAATACAATCTGGTTTATTCCTATTGTCCTATATGCTTCACATGCAGGAATAATATGCTTTCAACTCATGACACCTTTTCACTCAAAAAAAAAAAAAAAACAAAAAAATAAAAAACTCAAGGCACATAACTAATCCATCTCTTATCTCTTCAGCTCTCTCTATTTGTTGATTATCTTAGACCCCTTAACTAGCTTTTGGCATCTCTATCTTCATCTTTTGAGAGAGAGAGAGAGAGAGAGAGAGAGAGAGAGAGAGGAATGTTAGGGTTTATATGGAGTTCTTACAAACCACACATGGTGATGGTGGTCACCAAATTCTGCTTAGCAATCTCCTCCATTTTACTTCAATCTGTCCTGTCCACAGGAATCAGTGGTCTCGTTGTTGTCGTCTACGAACATGTGGTCGCCACGTTGGTCTTATCTGCCCTGGCGTTCTTCTTAGAAAAGTAAGCACTGACCAACCCATCTCGCCTGTCTCCACAATTCTTTGTATTCCTACTGCTTCTGCTACTGAAGTTCTTTGCTTTTGGGTTTTGTTGCTATAATATCACTGCAGAGGCAGGAGGCCACCATTATCCTTCCAGATACTATGTTATTCCTTCTTCTTGGGATTCCTCTTGTAAGTTTCTTAATATTTTGGTGCTTAATTGACCAAAACCAGTCCTAAAAATATGCTTAAAGTCCGTCTCAATAAATATGCCTAAAGTGCGCAAATAAAGTGGAGAGAGAGAGAGAGAGAGAGAGAGAGAGAGAGAGAGAGAGAGAGAGAGAGAGAGAGAGAGAGAGAGAGAGAGAGAGTTTTACCTAGTTCTTTGTTTTACTAATTCGTATTCAATTTGTGCTCGAGACTAAACTTGATAATATACTAAATTTTGATGGAGTAGGTTCATTTGGTTCACTTCTCAATTCATCTCTGCATAGTTCAAGTTTGACAACTTCCATGAACTAATTCATCTGTGCCCAATATTTCGCACGTCCGTCATTGTAGCAGCTCGCGAATTAAACTATATATGAATTGTTTGAAATGAACTATTCTCAACTCGATGGCCTCTTGAGCGGATTTGGTAACTATGTTCCAGTTGTTAAAAATGAATGAGACTGGACTACAAGAAAGTGCGTAAGTTTGAGTTCTTTATAAACAGATACAGTTTCTGAAAAACAAAATTTCTCTTGAACATGGCTGGATAGGGTAGCTGTGTTCCAGACCCTACGGATCTTGAGCCTTCAGTATATAGCAGCGACATACCAAAGCGTCGCCTTAAACTTGATGGCTGCGGTAGTGTTTGTATTAGCAGTGATATTCGGGCAGGAGGACTTGCAGTTTTGTACCATACAGGGGCAAGCTAAGACGTGGGGTGTGGGGGTCTCTGCAGCTGGAGCTCTCACGATGGCTCTGTGGGCTGGACCAACCTTGTTTGAGTCAGATTTTGCTGCAGCCAAATCTTCTTCCCTTATAGGTGCAAGTTTGCTTGTTGCGTGCGTACTTGCTGGAGCCTCATGGAATCTTTTAGTGGTGAGAATGGCATCAAAATTCCTTACTACTTTTACTCTATATTTCTCTCAAATTTCTTTTATAAAGACGACATGTGGCTTGCTTAGAGGTTTCTTCGGCCCCACTAGATTGAATGGGAAGTTGTTGATTGGATATCTTTATAGAGTCAGATTTGATGGCCAGTGCTTGGCATTCAATGTGATCCATTCAGATGGATCACCATACTAAATGTCTATTGAATCCGTCAGTTTGAGGTGTTAAATTTATATTGGAATCTAATTCTAATTTTATCTATGATTTTAAGCCATTCTTAAAGATTCAGAACCGTATTTCGATTATGATGCTTATTTTTTTTACTTTTGCCTTAAACAGGGTCCAGTGAGCAGGAAGTATCAAGCAGATCTCTCTTTGTCAACTATGATGATGTTTTTTGGGACCACTGAAACCAGCATCATTACCTTGTTTCTAGTAACGAAGTCATCTTGGGAATTAAAGTGGGAAGGAGGCCTAGTTCTCACTACCATTCTTTGGGGGGTAGGTAATCAAGTAATGATTAATGATAATAATGGCCTTATTATATTTATAATTAGGGCAGGGCTGTCGATGGGCCACGCTTTTGGACGAAAGTCTTCATATAAGACCCATAAAAAACCCTGGTCTGATTTATATTAATTAAGTGTAGGGACGGCAATAGCATAGTTCGATCGTGTATTTACCACCCGTTTAGAGTTTAGGTCATCCATTTGCGAGTGGATATATAATATTAAACCCACGTCCAAATCCAAGTTTAGATTGTACACCGAGTGGATACATGATATTACATCCACATTCAGGTTTAGATTGTACACCTAGAAACCTCTTATCCCAAAAGTGTTAATTTAAATACGCTGAGCCTGTTTGTTCACATTAGTTTACATACCAACTCATGCTTAAATGAGCTCTAGAAAAGGATTTTAATGAGTATAGGGGCGCACCATGTGTGGTGAGGAGAAAAGGAAATAAAGTAAAAATATATATAGATGAGACCTTGACTCTGTTAAGATTGAATTACGTAAGTGATAACTGAGTATTTAGTTCTCATCTTCCCTTGATTCGTTTTTCATTAATGGTGAGGTTATATATGATTGTCAATTTTGCAACATTCATGTTTAGTCTTCATTTATAACTACTTATGACATGAATTCTTATATATTAAATTCTTATGAATTCTATGTGAACAAATATGCCTCAATGCTGTAAGAACTAATGTCAATATATTTATATAATATTTCTATAAAAAATGTGACTAAAGTGTCCTCGGTATATGTACTCAATGCATCAAACCAAACAACAATCTGATGCTTCCAAATTTTGAAGCCATTTTGGGAGGCGTAGTCATGATTTTACACTTTGGAACTCATTATCCTCACTCCAAACTCAAATCATGGCCTACATCTTAAGTTAGGCTTTACACTTGGGTAAAATTGCTCTTGGCCAACATTGGCTCATGAGTTGGATAGTTTATATTGAGGGATTATTATAAGTCCAAACCCAGCTTAGAAAAATTGGTTCTCATGGATTAACATGTTAATGGAAAGGCAAGCTTGGCCCTTTTTAGCCTTGCCCATAATCCACAATACTCACATCTTAGTTTTTTTTTTTTCGTCTTAATTTACATTAGATGCACAGTGCATCCATTTCAATATACGCATATCATCAAGATGTATTTACTTTCAAATCCATATTATATCTGACACATACAGCAACTTACATTAACCTTGATTTTGGTTATGTTTTGGAAACTGTGACCCACCAATGATCAAGCCATTCATCAAGCACTTATCTTGGATGTGTAAGTGCTGGCGCTAACTTGACAATAAAATTACCTAGTATAGTTTTCTTTTGATGTTGGGTTGTGCAGGGCATCACGGTGACTGGCTTATCGTATTATGCTCATGTATGGTGTGTTCATAAGAAGGGTCCAGTTTTTGCAGCTGCCTTTCAGCCCCTCCTTATAGTCTTTACATTCATACTGGAGGCCACTGTCCTGAGGAAAACTACTCATTTGGGGAGGTTTGTCTAACAATGCCTTTTCATGCATCTAAACTTAATGGCCCATTTGTTTTAATGAGATTTAATTCCTAAGAAGTCTAACAAATTTCAAATAATTTTTCGAGTAGAAAAAGAATGATTATATTATTAGAGCAATAAAAAAAAATATTACAAGAAGTTTGTTATGCATGTGTAAAAGTGCGCAACCGATCGACAATCAAGTCACACATAAAAAGAACATAGAAGATTTACGTGGTTTACTTAAATAGGACTATGTCCATGGGAATAAAACGATATCATCTTTACTATATCAAGTAAAGGCATATAAAGGCACTCGTGTTCTCATCATTTCTCTTACGTGGTGTGAGAACACCACTGGTAAGAGATGACACTCTCTTCGGTGCAAGATTTGGGGTAATAAATTATATCATTATATATAGTCTACACTTTCTTAGGTCCAAAGAAAGCCCTGATACAATTACCAAAATACCCTGATCTTAATCTGGTCATTGGCTAACTCAATGGACTCATCTGGTTAAACCGGAATGTAAGATATAAATTCAACAATCTCCACATTGGCTTGGATTTCACATAATTCAAGCCACCAGGAAATGAAATTGACAATGCCTTCACGCATGGTACGTTACTACACCAATGGCGCAGTCTTTTTTTTTTCAACACTTTGACATATTGAACCGCTACATGAATTTTAAGTAAAGTTTATAAGACATAAACCTAACAATCTCTACTTTGGCTTAAATTTTGCAACTTGAGCCACAAGGGGATAAAACCGGTAATGTCTTTAATTACTTTGTTGAATGGCACATCTTTGTACTGATGGAGTAGTCTTTTTTCTTCACCACTCTAACATGTTGAACCAGTATATGAATTTTGATTAAAGTTCATCATCTTGTTAAACTCCACCTTGAATGATGTTTGAATCTATTGACAAATTTGAGTGATTTTTGGATCACTCACAAACCAACCTTTAAACTGATTTAATTTCAACACTACTGCGAAGATCTCGTTACCACGAGCATGCTGGGAGAAGCGGATATGAAATATGACTCCAGATGGTTCCAATATCGCTGATGAAGTTTTTCGCTCTCCGATTGTTCAAACTTCTCCATTGATGATTAAAAAAAAAAAAAAAAACTAACCCCCCTCTTCCATTGTGTAGATTTGCTCTAAATGCGTATGTAGAAGCAAATGGATCTCTAATAAGACATTAGATGATTAAGATATCGATGAAACAATTTCAACCGTTGATCCTGGATCAAATCAAATCGGCATTGACCATACTCTACTGACCTGTGCTTACGTCAGTGCTGCGTCTCTGCAGGGGCTGGGCTCTGCATGTAGGTCAGGTCCACCCGACCTGGAAACTTGCTGCCCGCTGGGATTCTCTGCTAACAATTCCAGTCAACCCGACCCGACCTAGTTCTGACCTGGCCTGAAACCCCAGGCAGAAACCAGGCAGAAACCCCAGGCTCGAACTTCTTTCCTCGACAACGGCAGAGGCCAGAAGCGGCCTTTTCTCCGGCGAAGAGCAACGGCGAGGCAGAGACAACGGCTGCCGGCGGCAGCTGCGTGCAGGGTAGCCTCCTCATCAGGCGGCGGCGAGGGCAGCGACGTGTGCGGCGTGACGGGACAAGCCAAGAAGACTAAAAGCCGAGCCCTGCAACAATTTTTTCTTTTTTTAAATCTCCTCTCCACACTAGTCAATGACGACAAGTTAACTTTCTCTCCTTACAAAACCTCTTTTGTCCAATCTCTTTTCAGATCATCACAAGATCAACAGGTTTTGTCTATATTCACTTTTGTGGCAGAACCGAGAGAAGCACCTTTTTCTCTCCACCCCATTTGCAGCGACTAAGCCGGGCAAGCAGGATTCGGGAAGCGCGCTTCTTCAAAGGAGTAAACTGGAAACTCCTTTATCTTCTGCACAATCACAGGCAGAGGGTCGATGCTTGAGTGCGTCGATCGCACCACACAACTCGCTCGCTCATACCACAACTCGGTCTGTCATAGCATTTGTTGTGCACGTGCAAGTGTGTAGCTGTGATCGTTAATCAAGACACAATGTCACATGTAAGAAGAGATTTGGTTCACCCAAATTGGGCAATATCCATGGGCAATACAATCTTCATTACAATAAATAAATACATATAAAAACACTCATGCTCTTATTATTTCCCCTACGTCTGTGGGAGCATCATGGGTAAGAGATGACACTTTTTTTAGCGTGAGATCTAAAAGAGCAAATTACATCAATATATAATCTAGGTTTTTTTAGCCTTTAAGAAAGTACCTAAATATTATAATATTAATTCGGTCCTTGGCTATCTCAATGAACCCATTCGATTAGGTCAAAACACAAGATATAAATCCAACAAAATTAAATTAGATAGGTCTAGCATAGTTTTGGAGTATTGCTTGTTAAAAGGAAGCGTTGGTTATGAACATGATTAAAAAATGATCTTCCTACTATTCTTAGATATCATAGTCAGAGATGTTATCAGATAAAAGACCAAAATAAAAATTGAATTAGTCTGATCTGGCGTAGTTTCAATGAAATAAAGCATGTTGAATTGACTAATTCTCATGACCTCTGGAAAAGAATTAATGCTATCTAATTTAAAATGGAGAAGAGAAAAAGAAATGTGAAGGTCTAGAAATTTCCATCAAATAAGCTCCTCTCTGTCACTTGCTTGTTCGTTCACCGTTTGTTTGTTTAATATTTCTTCATTGGAACCCATTGTACAATGAATTTGTGGGAAATAAATTTCAAAAAAAAAAAAACAAAAGGGCCCCAAATGTTGTTGTTCTTATTTTATTTGTGTGTTTTGATGGCTGTGTTTATAGTGTTATTGGAGCAGTGCTGGTGGTTCTAGGACTCTACATGTTGTTATGGGGCAAAGCAAAGGGCATTGAGAAGCAAGTAGTGTTGGAAACAAACGAGAGCATCGATTCACCTTTACTCGTTTGAGTGCGTTTTCACCAAAGGCCATCACTACTATTTCACCAAAGCACTTTATCTAGTAAAATGTTCTATGTTTCTATAGTTTTGGAGGCTTTAGACAGTGAAATAATTTGGAAACATGGAAATCACTAAATCTCTAAGTGTAAGAATTTTTGTACGTCAACTAATCTTAGTTTGGACAAAATTCTTGGTCCATTAAGTTGCATTTTGTATTTCTTATAAAATGGACTGTGGTTCACATGATGAGAAGAGCTGAAGTGAAGAAATTAGCAAATAGGGTTGCCTAATTGATTCGTTCTTATTCGATCAATTGAACGCGGGACACAAGTGATTTCCGATTGATTTCGTAAGTATCTGATCGATCAGATTGTTTCGGAATTGTTTCATTTTTGTGCCGAAGTTAGTAAGTTAAGTTCTAAAAGGAATATACCTTTAAGGCACGATTTATGGGTTATTTAAGGGGTGTTTTTCTTAATCATAAGACATTTTTCTCATTATTCTGAGCCCAAAAAATCTAATTGAGAGACATTTGCTTTTCTAGAGCTTTCATTAGTGAGATTATGCTAAAGTTGTTCTAGAGATTCTTGTCTTTTATATCTCTTGTGAAAGGTTGGCTGAGGAGTTAGTCGAGAAAGGTTTGAATCTGTTGTAGAGAATGGCAAGTGATTGTGATAGTAAGTGTCTATATAAGAAGAATCACAGTATTGAAGTTGTGTGAGAACCGGATAAGGGTTTTGAGTATATCATTTTGTAATTATGAGATTCATAGTACTTGGTTGTTTATCTAGTTTGGACTCATGGCTTTTACTTGCTTTGGGCATCCTCATAAAAATTGTATCTTCTTGTGATGGTTGCTTATTTAATTTACTTTTATTATCCATTACATATTGTGTGAGTATTTGCAATCTAGAAACCACATACTTGAGAGCCGATTGACGATGACTCCAAGTACAAGGTCGTAAACTGTAGTCGGTGAGTCCGAGGTTGAATCCTCAGAGAGCTTGAAATCACCGAAAACCTATCCTAATTGAAAACTAGTGCTAACCTAATAAAATTTGTACAAATAAATCTCTACGAAACTGAACTTGAAATTTAATTACAAGTACAATGTAAAAATTACGATCCCAAATAAAAACCGAAACTAAAAATACTAATCTAAAATGATCCTTATTTGAAGACTGCACAAACATAAAAGGCAGCAAGGCACCAATTGTAGAAAAAATAATGATTATAAAAATAAGAATTCAAAAATATATAAAAATAAAAGAAAATAAGAATATTGATTTTAGTTCATTAATTTTTGAATCACAATCTCTTGGTCTTCGCCAACATGCGCCAAGAAGGAGAGATAGGTTGAATGGATGGACGGATATATAAGGGCTGGGTGAACCCCACTTTAGATTGGATGTGTGACGGAGGCTAAGGTGTGAAGGTGTGGACGTGGCTGGGATGTGTGGACGAGTGGCTGTGTATATGGGTGGTATCGGTGATGGTGGATTAGTGTGGACCGTGTTGTGGTGTGGAGTACGGAAATTGGAGAGATGGGGAGTATGGTGGGAGTGGGAAGGAGATGGGTTCTCTACCTATGCAATCGTGGGTTCTTTGAAGTCTTGAGATGGATATTGGTATATGGGATTAGATTTGGTTTGGAGATGGATTTAAAATTCAAGATAGAGGCTAATTGGTGTGGTTCTTAGCGTGAATTGGTTTTATCCAACGTCCAAACCACTTGGACTTTGAATCCCCTTCTTCTTATCCTGCAAGAGTTTGAACTTGAGATAATTGCTTTCCCATCTTAATTAAATCTCTCCGCACACACAATAAAAAATCTTGCCACTCTTCAGGATCACTTGGCCCACCTTTATTTTAATCTATTCTTCATCATGTAGTTGAACTAAAAGGAAGTAGAAACCACAAATTGTGGCTGGCCATGAGTTGCGTTAGGTGGCTGATAGTGGGCCCAATTTGGACCCTCCCGGCATGTGTGTGTGAGTCCATGTGATGCTCAATCTTCTTTCTTCATTTTTCTTTCTTTCTTTGTTTTTTTTTTTTTGTTGGGTTTCTTCAAAAATATCCTCTTAGCTCAAAAATTTGATGCGGGACTCTTCTCTATAATTTTCCTACACACAAAAGTGGCTTTTCATTAAACGTAATAATTTTGACCTAAAGTCACAATTGTGCTTATGTGGGCCCAACTCTCATAAAATCATGACATTGAATTATATCATTGTATATGTCTTGAGTTAAATTATTCAATGTTGTTAAAAATATTTGTCATTTCCTATGAAAATATGATTTTTGAAAACTTTTACTAAAACTCAGAATCTAAAATGGAGAGTTTCATGATTTCATGGAAAAGTGACTAATTTTGAATGGATTTTTCATGAAAATGCCAACATGATTTGTAAATCCATACAAACATAATTTTCAATTAAATGAAGAGATATTATAATGCATAAGTCCTTAAAACTTCTTAAATTATGGATGAAATGATGTATTTTTAAGAACTTATTAAGAGCACCCCCAAAACCTTCAATTGGTATCAGAGAGGGTTGCACAAAGTTTTAGTATAGATTTACTTGTGATTTCTCAAATGACACTAAATCAAGAAGGCACATCGAGTACTACGCTTCCTTTGCTTAATGATACTAATTATGATTATTGGAACATAAGGGTGAGTGACTTTCTTAACTCTATTGATGATTCAGCATGGGATATTGTTGAGGATAACTATACCAGACTATTGTAGCTGATAGGCAAACTATTCTAAAACCAAAAGCTCAATAAACTAAAAATAAGAAGCATGCCTTCAATTGGATTGATAAAGTTATGAAAGATATCTATAATAGAGTATTTGTGGAAGAGTTTCGTAGGATTTCTAAATGCAAATTTGCAAAAAAGCATAGATTATTTTGCAAACTATGTATGAGGGTATTGAAACGGTGAAGCAATGAAAATTGTAAAGATTGACTGCTACATTTGAAACCGTAAAGATTTAAGATGATAAGAGCTTTAATGAGTTTTATGTTAAGCTAAATGATATTGGCAGTCCTATTTTCAATTTGGATGAGCAAATCTTTGAAAATAAAACTATCCAGAAGATTCTGAGGTCTTTACCTAAAACATTTGATTCAAAAGGTTGGGCTATTGAAGAAAATAAGAATTTTGACACTCTCATGGTAGATCAATTGGTTGAAAATATTCATACATTGGAAACAAACCATATAATTAAGGGAAGAGCAAAGTCTAAAGGTATTGCCTGGAAAGTTTCCAAATAATCAACAAAGAAAGTTGAAAGTAATTTTGATTCTGATTTTGAAGACAGTGATACTATTGAGCTCATGAAGTAATTCAAAAAATACATGATGGGAAAGAAAGCTAAGTGGAAGAGCTCAAAATTTAAAAAGAAAGTATGTTAGAAAGGGATTAAGTATTATGAGTGTCAAGACTATGGTCATTGTGCTAGTGAATGCAAAAACAAGAAAAGAAATCTTAAGAAAAGGCTTTCAATATTATATAGGATAATTCTTCTAAAGAAGAGAAAGAAGAAGAAAAAAAGCCTAAAACCGAGAAATTTGACATTGTAAATGAAAATTTCATGGCTTTCATGGCTAGATCTTTACAGAGTTTGTCTAACAATGATGCTGATGAGGATAATGATGAAGAGTTAAATTCTAGGAAAGATTAAGAAGAAGTTTGTAAATCTGCATACAATGATTGTGTGAAACTGATTGTGTTAAATCACAATAACTTAATTAAGGTGAAGGCTTCAAAAAAAAAAAAATTTTTTTTTACCAAAAGGTTGATTTAGAAGAAGCATATTCAAAGGTTCATCTCTTGGAAAGTCGAAAAAATTCTATGGCAAACAAGTTGACATCTGAAGGTCACAAATATGCATTGCTGAATAACAACTTTTAAACCTTGAAGGGAGAGTTGAAGAATTGCCAAGTTAAATGAAAATTTAAATGAAAAATTGAAGATGGCATTGTTTGAGCTAGATTCTACAAAGGCGTATTTTAACAAAAAGAACTCTGGTTTAAAAATTCTTAAAGACATCTAGTGCAGTCAGAAAAAGCCTAATGATACATGCGGTCTTGATTACATTCATGTGTCATTTACTTCAAAGACAAAAGGTAAAACTACTTATGTTAAAAATTTTGCTTTAAATTCTATGCTCCTCCTATTCCACATACTACATGCTCAAATAATGTTATGAATAGTTCAACAAAGAAGAATATGGCACATTCTACACGCACATTGTCACGACCCGAGCCTAGGTGATCGGGGGTTAGTAAAAAATCTAATCAGTGACACACATACTCCCGTGCATATGCACTTAGATCCAGCCTAAGTACACATGCACAAGGGAAAATCACACGTACCATACGAGGACGCGATAGCTGTAGGTACCAAAACATAACACTAGGAAGGACAAGCAAGCAAAATGAAATAGAGATAGAAGGTTACATAAAGATCAGAATTATACAACAGAAGCAACTCATGAGTATACACATCAAGAATAAGACCGGGAAGCAGACAATATGCATGTATCAGTCTAGCGCACTCCAATAGAGTGAGTCCATACACTCCGCAAACCCTGAAGAGACCGCTGAAGTCTCCCTAGCAAACTGAATGACAGACAAGAACTCGGTCGGGGTACCTGAGCCTGCAACACCAAGGACAATCTGTGAATACAACGATTCAACGAAGTATAAGCAGTAACAAGTTAACACATGTGGTCTCTAATAGAATAAAAGACATAACATGAATAATCATAACATTTCAATTTAGTATTCTAGGCAGTCATGCATTCAAATTAACATATGCTCATTGGATCAATGTGCATGTAGCATATACACACTAGGTGGCTACTACGTACGATATATGCTCTCAAATTAGGGATCTTATAAATGTGCTGAGAACACCATGGGCCAGATGGGTCTCGGTTTCCTAGGGTCCGAAATCCCCAAGACATGAGCTCATTGCAATGGCGCCAAATAACTATGCCAAATTCACCCCGTTGGGATCCTAAGGCTGAGACTCAGTAGTGCCAGACTCTGGGGAATCAAACAATATAACAACATGCATATCTTATCATACTGTGCATATCGTATCAAGTGCATAGCATAACGTGTAGATCTCATCAGAACGTGACGTGCATATCTTGTCAGACAGATAGTAGATAAAACAAGAGATCATACGAGTGATACTGATCATACAATTCGAATAAAACAACAACTCAAACTTACTAGAGTAAATGATCTCATGGAGGCCAACCGAGTAATAAGAAATAAAAAAGATAACAAAGGATGGGAGGCATCTCCACTTATGTTTAATAAATGGATAGCATCAAACATGCAAGACCGCTGTTCCACCCAGGATTAACCATGGACAGAGCTAAAAAATATCCAATCGTTGCCCCAGCGTAGAACGCGTATAAGAGGGCAAGAACCGAAGTCAATATGCAATGCAATCAGATTTCCTTACAGGGATCACGATCTTTTACTAGCCAATCCTATTCTAGTTATCTAGTGTTTCTAACCGTGCATGATGATGTAGTTTTAAGTTGTTTGATGCACCGTTGTCTAGTGTTGCATTGTTTCTGGATGTGCACCGAAGTCCCTTAAGCCAACACCCATGGGGAGGTGCTTAACAACTGGATAACGTGCATGAATGAATCGCAGCCCTCGAGATCATTCATGTCATACATTCATACCATTGGGCAAGTCGAGGTGATCTACATTCTATCATGAAGGCCATATCAGTCTCTTCCTTAGTCCTATCCAGTTTTAGACATTGCTCAGGGGTGGTACGGCTTAACCGTAGGAGATCATACGGCTTAGCCGTAGGCATCTTACGGCTTAGCCGTAATATGCACTACAACTCAGCCGAAGTTCCCTTTACTGTTCATCCGCATTTACGGTTCAACAGTATTTTGTTCTATGGCTCAGCCGTATCTTGGTCTACGGCTTAGCCATAGGTGAACATACTGCTTAGGCATAGTTGGGCCGTAGAAGGTCTGGGGAAAAGCTAACTCTCAGTTAATCCAGAAAAGTTTGCCCTGTACTGTTCTATGGTTGGGCCATGGCTGAGCTACGGCTCAGCCGTAGGACAATATATGGCTTAGCCGTGTCCTGGCCGTAGAAGAAAACTGGATTTTTTCCTCTCTGGACTTTAAGCCGTAGGTGTATTACGGCTTAGCTGTGGAACACACGGGACTATTTTCTGAACTGGTTACAGAAACAATGAAACATATACAAGATTACTAATTCACATGTAATAGAGGGAAACGAACACAAAATGGGTTGTAAACTTCATCCATAAGCAAGAATACTCGACTCAATCACAATCAAACATATACCCACATGGTTTCGCTAGTTATGCTTATACTTGCCTTAAATGAGGTCTAACACACTCTCTATTATCCTTGGGCTCAATTCACACTACCAACGTGCTTCTAATCGCCATGCATGCAAAGAAAGAAGAAAAGAGAACCATGAGTACATGTAATAGTCGATAATGAGAACGAGAAGAAGAAGGAGGAGAAGAAGCACTTCAAGAAACTCAAGCTCACCTCAAAACACACGAATGATGCTCAAACGTGGACATGCACAACTTCCTTCCCTAGCTAGATCAATAAAAGGAAGGAGGAACGAGAAGAAGAAGACTCGAGAAAGAGAGAGAGACAGAACAGTGAGAGAAGGAGAAGGTCGGTGACATATATATATATAGATAAGGATAAAACAAATTACCAGAAAGTCCAATCGTTTAAGTTAATTCCAGTTCAAGTCAATTGCGGGTCTAACGGAAGCAAACGTCATATTTGGCAAACGACGTAGTTACGAGAATCAACAAGTATAACAAAAGATACGCGTTGAAGCCAAGATGATGCATGAATGACGACATCTAACAAAATATAATATTACGAAAAAGGGCTTATGTCTACCTAAACCAAGTCAAACTCAACCTAACTACCTATCCATAACCCGAAATCAAACAAAACAAGAGCAAAACAAAATTAGCAACCAATTCATCAGGAATTAGCCGCTAATCCAGATCAAATTGGGTCGAAGTGTTACACACATCCACTTGTCATCATTGTGGAATTAAAGGACATATTCGTCTCCATTGTAATAAGCTGAGAAGTCTACCAAAGACCAAGCAATGACGAAAGGATTTTTCTCCACCCAAGTCTATAGTAATATGGGTTTAAAAATCTAATTTGCCCACAGAAGTAGCTTACACTATGCTGAAAGATCATACTATGCAAGTGTGGGTGGCTACATGTAAAAAACACGGATCAAGAAGATTAAGCTCCCACCACCGGTGTTGTTATGAAGATACCATAAAGGGAGAGTTGTAATTGAAAAGGAGATACTACTACTTAATTCTGATTGACAGATATGCTGTATATTTATCAATATCTTTGTCAATTATAAATAAAAAAGGGAGAACAAGGTATTCTATGGGAGATATGAAGATCCGCGGAGTTGAAGATTCACGTGTTCAATTCGTAATTAGTACAAAAATAGAGGCATACAATCAATGTACAGCTTTTGAAAAATTCAATTAATTTTGAGTTTTTATTTTGAGTAGAATATTTGTATATTTAGGGAGTTTTGTCCATTAATTGTCAAAAGGGGAGATTGAAACAATTTTTATATATTGACGAATTTATGGGTTGAGCAAAACTCTAAGTCTATTACGTTGTACTTTATATTTCTTATAGAATGGATTGTGGTTTGCATCTGCAGAAAAGCTGAATGGAAGAAATCAGAAAATAAGGTTGCCTGATCGATCGAACTCGACACAGAAGTGATGCCCGATTGATTGAGTAATTATTCGATTGATTAGATGACGAACAAATGCCCATCGACCTATTTCAAAATTGTTTTCTTTTTTTCTCAGAGCTAGTAAGTTGAGTTCTACAAGGAGTATACCTTTAAGGCATGAATTGTGAGTTATTTAAATGGTGTTTCTTTCTACCCTAACCCACCTCTCTCATTGTTCTGAGCCTAGAAAATCTAATTGGGAGACCTTTCTTTTCTAGAGTTTTCATTGGAAAGGTTGTGCTGAGGCTGTTCTAGAGATCTTGTCTTCTATATCTCTTGTGAAAAATTGTTTAAAGAGTCAAGAAAGGTTTGAATATATTGTAGAGAACGGCAGGCAATAGTAACAGTGCGTATTTGTGTAAGAAGAATTACAATCTTTAGGTTTGAGAACCAGATAAGGGTTGTGAGTATATCATCTTGTAATTGTGAAATTTATAGTGCTTGATTGTTGGTCCATTTTAGACTCATGGTTTTTTTTCGATTTAAGCTTCCACATAAATATCATGTCCTCTTGTGGTAGTTGTTCATTTAATTTACATTTTTTTCTATTATATATTGTGTGAGTGTTTGCAATCTAGAAACCACATACTTGAGAGCACCTTAAAAACCTCCACTAAGGGCATGGCTATTCAACACCTGTAGAAGATAGACGATTTTCTTTGGAGAAATCATTTTTAATGCATTTGATGCAGCATAATTCCTTAGAATCACTGTTCCACCATGTTAGACTTCCCTTAAGAAGGTTGGAAAAAAAATTCTTAGGGGGTACCATCGGACTTCCTTTTCCATAGAAAAGTTCACTCTCTTCCCATTTTAATGTGGGTTACAATCTCATATCTAAGCTCTTCCTTCTTTATCTACTATGATACCCCTCCTCACTCTTCCTATTTTCATACTTCCTACTCCTCTTTATACCTTTCACCCATGCTTCTGCCCCCTCTTTGTATAGTTTTCTCTAAGTATTCCACAATCGCATCAAACAACATTATCTCTAATTCACCAAACACCAACTTTTGTATTTCTCCATAACTCTTTTCCCATGGAACTCATTTCTCTAGACTTTGCTAATGTGGAAATTTCCTCCTTCCACAAAAAGGATATGTACACAAACGTGTTGTAAATGTAAATCCATTTCAGATTAAAGCATATGTTTCCCTTAATTTCTATAACTATTCAAAATATGGTGCGCGGTGGGGGTTGTGAGGTCCATTGGTCCGCTAATGCTAGAGGGCTTTCAAATTTATCCTACTTGAAAAAAAAGTCAATTGGATGTTGATAACCATGGTAGCAAATAAAGAGAGAAGTTTTTATTTTTATCATATATTTTGTGTCCTTCAATTATATATTTATGATCATGCAATGAACCTAATCTTTTAAAATTTGTTAAATTTGATAGCCTTCTTAACTTTGGTTAGTATGTGGAGGCTCACTGTACATTAGTTATGTGTAAGATAGTGGTAAACTTTAGGGTGCCTATGGGCCGGGCTAGGTCGTAAAAGTCAGGCCCGAGCCTGCCAATTTAATCAATTAGGCTGAGTTAAATCGAGCTTTTAATCAATTTTGTGGCCTTTGAGTAATTATTGGTACTAATTAATTGAATTACATTTATTTGTTACACGAGCCGAGCCAGGTTGGGTTTTGGGCTTTCTATTACTTGATCCAAGCTTAGCCCAATTATTAAATGGGCCCTAATAACATATCCAAGACTGGCCCCTTGCCCAAAGTGGGTGGGCCCGGTCGGCCTTGGGCTGAGCGAGCCCATAAACACCTCTAGTCAACTCGGTTTGTTTGTTGAGATCTTATCTAAGCACATACATTTTGCTCAAAGTGGAATTTGGTTAATTGCCAATAACCAACGCCTGCTTCATTAGGTGACTAGTAAATATTTGTGCATCGCTCAACACATTCGATATAATTGATTTTATTAAATACTTATTTATTAATAAATATAATTTATTCTTTTATTAATTATATTACAATCGTAAAAAAAATAGAAAATCAATAAACTAAATAAATAGATATGAGAAGAATGATAAAAAGAATTTAATAAATAAATTTTCAAATACTATTAAAAAATAAGAAACTATAAAGAGTAGTTAAACACTGAGATGGAGAAAAGAAAGCACTAATACCTAATCTTAAATCTTGGCAGTAGGCTTGCATATCAAAAGTCTTTTGAGACCGAAAACTATCGATTTGTTTACATAAATTGCAAACTAGGAATCCAAATCTTCCTAAAAGTCAAAATAATTTGAAAACCCCTAAATATCTCATTTTTGTTAAAATCAGGTGAGATAGAAAAGAGTCTAGGTCTTCCCAAAAGCCTAAATAATTTAAAATACTTAAAATCTTCCTTTCAAATTAAAATTGGACCACAATTAAAATCAAAATTGAGTTCTAATTTTGCAAATTGGAGTTCAATTCAGAATTATTTGGTGGCCTCATCACATTTTCATATTTATACTTAAGGAAAAGTATTTTACTAATAATTAAAGATGAAAAAGAGGAATGGGAGAGAGAGACTCCATTCTTGTGCTAATTTTGAGGAGGAAAGGAATTGAAAGAGTCCAATTGCTTAGAAAGACTCTTTTAATTGATAAGGTCTCTAAATTCAAGATTGAAGCTTCCAAATAATTTATGAATAATATTATTAGATTTCCTAAAAAAATAGGAAAAATTGGCTATTGGTCATTATTGAACTTTCTAAGAAAATAGGAAAGATTGACTTGTGGCAATCAGTTATTCTTATCCCCATTTTTATATATATGTATATATATTAAAGAGATAGGATTCCATTTTGAAGTTCTCAAATTAATTTGAGAAATTGAGCTCAATTCTCTAATTGATTTGAGATATTGAGCCAAATTCTCTAACTAACTTGAGAAATTGAGCCTGATTTTAAAGTCCAATTTAATTTAAATACCAGCAAAATATGCCTGTGCATTATAAAATATAGAGAAATTTAAAAAATCTTAAGAAGTCTATAAAATGATATTTTCTATATAAATATTGTTGAGAATAAAAAATTTAGAAATAATTTAAAACATGATATTTAACTATTAGGGGTTGGTTTGATAGTAAGTTGGTCGGGTTTAGAGTGTTGCCAACCCTTTTACATGTTATGTATATTTTATTGACTAAAATTTTCAATGCGAAGTAATAATTCCAACAAATGAGTATATTTTAATTTTGGAATGGGTAAAAAATTTTCATCCATATGTTGACCAAACTTGTCCTATACAGATCACAAGCTTGGTTTAATATTACAAATCATAAACCTATCACAAGGTGGGTCAAGCACTAAGTAGATAAATTGTCATTCACACCATTTTTGCATTGACCTAAACATGAACAAAAACCAAACTTAGTACTTACTCACTCTCGGGTCACTGGCTTTTAACACATAATATATTCTTTTACGTGATGGAGCCTCCTTAGACTTGCAAATTCATCCTGGGAGAACAATTTGCATCATTTTTTTCATTTTATCCCCTTAAGGGGGTTGGGACTCTTAGCTCTTTTTTTGGTATCTCAGCCTTAAGGGGGTTAAGACTCCTAGCTCTCTAGTGAATGGAGACACCTCAGGTGGGGTTAGAAAACCCTCTTGTGAGGAAAGAAGGCCTAAGGTGAGAAAAGGTTCCCGGCGAAAGGTTGTTCTGTAAAAACCAACACCTCCTATTGATAGGGTGAGAGGCTTTTTTTTAAAAATAATATATCAAGATGACTTTTCTATCCATTAAAGAAAAAGAATGAAAGAAAATAAAACACATATTCGCTCTAACAACTTTCTTCCATGCCCACTACCTAATAAACGCAAGTCTCAATGGTTTATCTCTTTCTCTTCTTTTTTTCCAGAAAGAATCAAACACCTTTTGACACACCCTTAGACCTTGACATTAACCGACACCAAACAAAAAGAAAAAAGAAAAAAGAAAAAAGAAACAAGAAAAAGGGACATAATTTCAATATAATAATGCGAGGAACGACGCAGTAGTAGTAAGTAGTAACCCCACCAACTATTAGCACACATAGGGGAAAATATAGGCACATTAGCATCAATGTTTCTTCTTTCTATCTCAATCTCTCTCTAAGCAGAGGGCTCGTCCCACTTGAGGGGTTTCATCAACTCCCAGGTAAAGTTATGGTCATCCCTTTCAAAATGCCCATAGGCCGCAATCTTCAAGAATCTACCATTGCCACCCTTCTTCAAATCTAGATTGACAACAATCATCCCAGGCCTGAAATCCAAGATCTTCTTCACTATATTTAGTATCTCCTTGGCTAGTATCTTGCCCGTCCCGTAAGTATTTGATGAACATTGAGAGTGGCTCCGGCACTCCAATAGCTATAAGACCTACACAATGCACCTCCTTGCCAGCCCATTGGCGACAATGCTCATGGTTGCCTATCTAACAATGTAGGTACCACTGCGGTCCACCTTGGTTGGATCCTTGCCGGAGAAAGTACTCACCCATGAGCACCCCACTCGCCATAGGTGTCAATAATGATCTTGCAACCAATTAGCCCAGCATCACCATGAGGACCACCAATGACAAATCGGCGTAATGGGTTAAGGTGGAAGATGGTCTTCTCATCAAGGTACTTCTCGGGGATGATGGGCTTGATCAAATGCTCTTGGATGCACGATTTGCATTTGTTGTGATTCCCAAATGAAATGAGTTCATCCCTAAGCATCTACAAATGGGCAGTTATGTGTATGAGAGAGACGTTTTTGGAAGAGTAAAAGGAGAGAGAGTTACTGCTCATTTAAGAAAGAGACATTTCTCGATGAGTAAGGGGAGATTTACTATAAGCGAGGACCTTTTTTTTTAATACTTCAATGAGAGGTGTCATGAGGAAGGAAAGGGAAAGAGTTGCGACCATAAATTGAACAATTGGGTGCACGGGCAAAATCAATTGAATCCAATTGTCAGATTTTTACAATTGGGTTCAACTAGCTTAATATATAATAATAGGAGTTTTTATTCTAATGGGAATTTGAAGGGAGAAAATCTCTCTGCAACCTATTAACAATGTCACTCTATTTTGATGCTGATCTGAACTTTAATGCTCGTAGAGTTTGATCCCAGTAAGACTATATATATGCACATTAAAACTTTTTAGCTTCACCTCGGCACCAAGCCAACCACTTAATGCATTTTATTTTATCCCCTGTGATGTCCTTTTTTATCACCTCCTAACGATTACTTTTCATGCGATTGCTGCTGTGAAAATTAGAGTTTCGGTTTACATCAGGAAGCTGCTATGCTACAAGATAGAGATAGAGATAGAGATAGTGAAAGTTAGAGTTTACTTTTATATTAGGAAACTGTCGTACTATTGTGTCGACTGCCAAAAACGTGGAGAGTAAATCGAGCTTTAGAAAGAAAAAAGAGATGCACTACTGAATAAAGAGTCCTTCCAAAACACAGCTACTGAAGAGAAGAGTACCAGTGAATTTTTAATAGTGTGGAATGAAGGTAAATAATAAAAAGAGATAAACATATTTATGAAAACAGAAATAGTAAATAGTAAAATAAATAACCATGACTAAATAGGCAACAAAAGCAAGCAACGAAAGGATAATGATTACAATGATTTTCTATGATAAAATAGAAAGAAAACATTCATTATCTTTTTTAATATTGAATCACAAATCTTAGAATCTGTGTGTGTGAGTTTTTTTTTTTAATTTATGTCTCCCCATGGTAGACCATCTTTATCAAATTGGTCACTATTTATAGAAATAATTTCATTTTGTATTTGAATTTTTACCCTTAGAGAGATTTTTTTATCGATTTCTTGCCTGTGCTTAGTTATTACATATTGAGCATATATGATTCAATTTTAAAATTAAGCTCCAATTTCACAATTGATTGATATATCTTTTTTTGCCACATCTAACTCGGTAATTGCACGATTGGAAACTCCTAAATTTAGTTTAAATTACTATTTAACATCTTTGTGGGCCCCCTCTAACCAATTAAAATGGAGTCTTTGAAATATGGAACGCTTTTGCTTTTCATTCGGACTCTTTATTGAATCGACCCAATCAAATTGAAATCTATGATATAAGATAAAGATAGAGTTGTATTTGGGAAGAAGCATAGGACAGATTCCCTAATTCAAATTCTTTATTTGCATGGAATCTTAATTCTTTTACATGTACTGTTAAAACTCTGCATGATTCCCCTGCATTCCATAGTCGGACTTATGGTTCAGATTGTTCTTCAATTGGATTGGGGTGGGACATTGCATATTTTAATCGTAGATATTTCTTCCTGGGTGGGTTTCCTTTTCAAAGTTCAGTTTTTGGGGCACACCTTTATGCCAACTTATTTTTTGTTTTCTATCCCGTACATTTTATGGGGTTGATACCTTATGAAGAGTTCTTATTTATTTTTAAACTCTGCTCCTCTGGACGATCAAATTGATTTATTTTTACATTTTCATAATGTTCTTTCTTTATACATGCCTAGAAAAATTTTATGTATTATGAATAATTAAGGTACGCTTTCTGTAATTTTTATATTCATTTTAAATATTTTATATAATTGAAATGTTTACTTATTGCGTAATAAAACATATTTAAATTTTTAATCATTACATACAGTATGATGTTAATATTGTAGTAGATTTGCTTTTAGTGTGATTTTTTAAATTAATTTAGATATTTATATAATATTCATTTTAAAGAAATATTTGGAACATAAAATGATAGTTTAACTCTTTATTATGAGATAAAGTTAAAAGATTAATAAATATTTTAGATTACCTATTTCAAATTATGTTTAGAAGAAATTTATATGAATTTTTTCTACTACGTTTTGATTGAAAATAGGTCATTCGCAAAGAGATTAAGGTACACTTTCTTCAGTTTCATATTTCTATATGTTGCAATTATTGAAGTGATTATTTTCTATTTATTTATTTATTATGCTTCCATTTAACTCAACTTCAATTATATTGAAGGTAGTGTTTTCTCTTTTTTCTTGCCCGTGCTTAACGCATGCACATTTTGGTAGTTCCTTTTAAATAAATTTGAAATTTAAAATTTGTCCTAATTTAAAATTGGATCAAAATAAAATTTCAAATTCAAGCCAATTTTACAATCAATTACAAAATTGAATTCCAATTGTAAAAACAAATCCTATCACATTCATATATTATAACATAATTGAAAGAGTGGCACAGAAGCGAAAATTGCACCCATAGCGCAGTGAGTCCTGCCCTTTTCGGAATAGACAATATAAGGCTTCTTCAACTAGGGTATAATTTTGGTCCACATGACGTGACCCAAACCGAAGTGTAAATACTGGCTGGTCAAGTCAAAGCCCAGGCTTGGATTTCGATTCCCCAGTGGGACTCGAATTAGGAAGTGGAAGCTGTTTGGAATTTTGTTACCACAACGTAACTCTAGGCGAAATTTTCTGCAACTAGAAATCTACATTAAAGGAGCACACTGGACATTTGCATAATTTCCTTTGGATTTTGTCAATGCAATTATAGTTGAGTGGCATCAGCGCAATTATAGTTGAGTGGCATTAGCGCCTTAGTCTGACACATATGCTCAGAGGCCCATCCCTAGCTGCTTAAATGAAAGTGTTACACCAATAAACCCAACGCAGAAAAAAAAAATCTTTAGTAGACTTTAGTATCCAGTTTATCTATAAAATGTGTGCATGCTCATCCTTACAATGTATTTTTTTTAAAAAAAATCAACTCAATGTGTTTTTTTTTTAATAAAATCAACTCAATGTAGTAGCTCAATGCCTGATCATCGTTTCCTTATGTAAGAGTGCAACGGCGTTGCACAGATAGTTAATCGGTGCTGGACTCGATGCTACCTAGATCCCATTTCACATTCTATTCAGCTTGTGTTTTGCTGTGATATGAATCCATTCTTTGGTTCTTTACAGTCTCATTGACCCATAAGGGGCTACTTGTTAATTTAATTGGTAGAGTGAAGTAAGGTGATTGGTCATTTTAAAAGATAAAAAAACGAGAGGAGTTAAATTAATGCAATGATGAGATTTTGTATTTGTGAATAGAGAATATAATTTTTTGACTTTTTGTATTAAAAGTAGATATTTTTTGTTAGTTAGTGGGATGAGAAAGTAGTTTTTTTATTTTTTAGTGTAAAAAGTTAGAAGAATTTTTTTTAAAATGTAGTATTTTGATTTGACTCTTTTAGTTTATGTTTTGAAATAAAAGATTGCCTTAACTTTACTTGGAGGTGTAATTAACAAACATCCTAAAGGAAGACATAAAAAAGTTAGGTTGGATCCCATTTACATAGTCCTTACTTTGATGGAGCTTTCCGTTTCAAGCATCGTTAATGTGTTTAAGAGGACCTTTTACCCCGGTGGTAAGAGGGGGTTTTTTCTTACCTTCACCAGAAGATTGTATTAACTCATCCAAGGTTTCTTTTCTTATTCAAGGATATTGCCCCACATCACCTAAGGTCTACTCCTCTCACCTGAGGGCTAGGGGACCTAGACCTCCTAAATTGAGATAAAAAATAAAAAATGTAGAAGACTCTCCCTCGATTGTTTAGAGAAATAAAGAAGAAAGGGAGTAAAAAAAATAGTGATTGATGTGACATAAAATTTAATTCATGTGTAAGGGGGATATAAGAAGCGAAAAGAGACTGAAATTAATATGACATAAGTTGAAGTTGGGAACATTTCCTATGCATCCGCCGCTCACCTTACCCTGCAAAATCGAGACATGGGCGCTTCCGATCGTTTGATCCTCAAGTAAGTTGCTTCCACTAGAGAAGTAGAAGCGAGATCAATCTTCTATGCACTAAGAGTGGTAAATGGTCTTTTCCTTCCAAAATTCTGCATATTGTCTGACTCTGTGGAGGTGGTAGAAGGCATTAAGGGTAAAAATGATTGGATGATCACTAGTATCATTTTAGACATTCAGGCTACTACAAGCCCTTTTTCATCTGTTCAATTTTCTTATGTTTTTAGACGTTTTGTAAGCTTCACTTATTTTTTGGCTAAGCTATGTTTGTCCTGTAATAAAAAGTTTGTTTTGGAAGGAGGTTACATAAATTGATTCCTATGTGACCATCATCCTTGTTAGGGCTTGAGAGCCTTTGTTGTTTTGGTTTTTCAATGAAGATTTGCATAAAAAAGAAAAAGGAAAAAAAAAACCTACCAAGACCAGTATGATATTTATAAGGAATTAAAAAAAAAACTAGAAAAGGGAACCTTAGTGCTCCTCCATGGAACCCTCTCCCTCTCTCTTGTTCTGCTTCTTAGTAATCCAGGCACGGTTTTAAATTTGAGATGGCACTGGGCCAACTCGGGTGAGTCGACTTGGTGTTGCCAGTGGCCGAAACGGAATTTACGCCGGAAGTTTGTTATATATATATATATATATATATGAAGTAAGTATAGTTAATATGTTAAATTTCGTAGCCAAACGGCAGTATTCCTTAGTAGCCTTGTTTTGGTTCAAAGAACATAGGCATGACCCCCTCCACTTACAAAATTATTTTTATATCTTTTCAATTTTTTACAATTCAATCCTTCTATTTTCATTTTGCATATACTAACTAAAACATGAGAAATATATTAAAAAAACACTATAAGTGAAAAACCATATCGTCTTTTTTTTTTTTAGTTTTTTTGGCACACACACACACACATATATATATATTGAAAAAACTATAGAATGGCTCTTATATTTTTATCTAACCTTAAAGATGCCCTATATTGCATGTGTTAAATAAAATATGAAAAATCTCAAAAAAATCCTATAAGTGAAAAAAAATATCTTCTCTTTTTTTATTTTATGCAAATAAGTTTATATTTGAAAAAACCCTAGAAATATTTTGGCATAACTATAAAATGGCTCTTATATTTTAAATATTTACTAAAATCTCCCTTAATTAAAAGTGAAGCTACATAGAAGTTAACTAGACCCTTTTTTTTTATTTTTTTCTACCAACTAACATCTAAGAAAATTATTTCACATTTAAATCAAAAGATAGAAAGATAATTTTGCCTCTTAAACAATTAATAGTTATATGTTATATTGTCAACAACTCAGTACTCTATCACACTAAATATCACTATATTTGGATTGAGTATTTGTTAAATAAGTCAATTTTCACAATTATACTAGTTTTATATTATTTTCTCTCTTCTTGATTTTTTTTAGATTTTTTTGATAGTTTTTAAGACCGGCACGTCCGTATCAATTCAGTACGGTCGACATGTCAATACCAACTCGTCTCAGTCTAAACTGGCATAGAGACTAGTACTAGAATTTAAAATTATAAATCTAAACCTCTCTACACTCTGCTCCTGCTCAGATATCATAGAGCTTGAATAAATGAATGATTCGCTAAAAAAATTGTTCTAACTTCAAAAAGCATGTCGCTTAATCTAAACAATCAATCCAAAAGCACATCATCAAACCCTGTTGTTCCACCAACAATAAAAGAAAATAGAAGACAGTCTAGCATAAGTGCAAAATATAAAAACTGTCAGCAAGAAAACTATACCTTCCATTCCAAATGAGTGCACATTATGCTATCAGCTAGACCATATGGGATATGTTTAGGAAAATTTTTAAATAAAACCTTCAGTTTTTTGCCTTATTTCAAAACATCCATAAGCTTTAAAACTTTTTAAGTTAGGTTTTAAGTTTTCTACAAAATTTTCAATTAAGGACAACTAAACAATTAAAAGTATTTTTTCCAATGATGTTTCCCCTCCTTTCTTTAAACACCTAAATTACCTTCTATTGAAAGAAAACCCTCCTTCACTTTTTTAATACCTAAAATGTTCTCCTCCTTTCCTTTGTCGACATCCTCATAGCCCATGGCACTTAGTTGTATGTAGTTGTTGTCGAAAGCATACCATGACTTCAAATGAAGGGTGATTTGTGTATCTTAGAAAGTAAGGAAAAAAGTCGCCAAATTTTCATTTAAATTGTCCTTAATTGAAAACTTACTAGAAATCTTAGACCTCAATTTGAAAATTTTAGAAACATGTGTCCTTCTCTGAAATAAGACAAGACTTTATTTGAAAGGTCTTGGATATATTTGTTGAAAACAATATCTCTTCAAATTCCAAGCATTTTATGGTCAATATTGAAAACTTTACCATTTATTGGTGAAAAACATATACGATAGATATTTTACGGTCAAAATACTGAGAAAAATTAGGGCTCTAGAATTGAACACAAATATGTCGGGAGTAATCACAATGTCTCAAACCATTGTAACTTATTGTCTTATTCTATAGAAGGGGCAAACTTTCTCATATCCAAGCTATTCGTAAATACAATTAGAGATCAATCCTTCATTTTATTAGATAGAGCTTGGGTACTGCAAGTGTATGAGTGTGTAAGCATGCATCAGCTAGATGGGAAAAAAAGCAGCTTTTTAGTAATTGCTGCCTTGGTAGAAATATGCTAAATTTTATTAGATGACACCCATTACTTACTAATTATATGTGAAACAAATGATCAATTTGATTCAGTTGTTCTTTCAGAAATTCAAACTCACCACCAGTTGCTTCAATTCCATATTCAATTACTGTATTCAATCATTTCTATTAAAAATGGGTAACTAGAGTGGAAATCTCTACAAATGCCAATCCACAAGGCAGCCAAGTGGCAGTACTTTTATCCACGGTTTGGGTCATGAGAGGTGGAGGGGCACTATAACAGTTAACAAGGTGCACCTGCAGTGCACGAGTCTGGTCCTTGACGTTGACGTTCCTTCACCTACTGGTGCCCACTAGGTGTACTTGCGCTACCCAGCAGTCCTGCTCCATTCCTACCTGTCTCCCTTTCTAAACATTTTATTTTGAGATTCTTTCATTGAGCACGTGGCATACTACCATTCAAACCACAGTGTCAAACTCTTTGCTAAACCATGGATAGTATAGTCCGCGAAACTTGAGCTGATTAGACTGTTGATAACCATTCAAACATTGCCACAATAATAGCACCTGAAAATCACTCTTCAAACAGTGACCATCAAAACCATCAAAATGGCTTTGTTTCTCCCACAAGTAGGAGGGCCTCGGGTAAGAGAAGAAGACATCCGACTAGACGAGAGGCCCTACATAAAGAAAAGGTGGCCCACCCAATAAGCTTGACCGTTAGTCAATCAGATGAGAACTGCGGTGCCTTGCCTTCCATTGTGGTATCTAGCTTAACGTAGAAATCTATGGCAAATATGGTCGTCTGTCCAAACTTTGAACTCCAAAGTCAATAGCTGGGGACAGTCCAGCGTAGAGTTTTACCATTATCGTATAATCATAGCCTTAGATTTTATGAGTAAAAATTAAAAACAATTAATTTGTAGTAGATATCTAATTCTTATGGAATAGAATATTGGTTAATCAAGAAATAAAAGATGCAATAAATGAGTACTGTAGAGATGACAATATTGAGATTAATTTGTAGTAGATATCTAATTTTTATAAAGTAGAATATAGGTTAATCAAGAAATAAAATATGCAAAAAATGAATATAATAGAGATGAAAATATTGAGATTAATTTGTAGTAGATATCCAATTTTTCTGGACTAAAATATTGGTTAATTAAGAAAAAAAAGATGCAAAAAATGAGTATAGTAGAGATGAAAATATTGAGATCGATATGTGAAAAAAATAAGGAAAAATTAAAAAATGTATGCATTTAGTGGTATTTGGAGGTAACATCAATAGAAGTTAAATTAAGAGAGATTCATTTAAGATGATTTAAACATGTTTAACACAAATAACAAGTTTGTTCAAACTAGCCCCATTCAACGAAATATGTTGGCCAAAATGATGTCCAAGTAGTAAGAATAAATGTGAAAAGCTATGATGTCCAGATACGAACATGGGTACCGACATGGATACGGGGATTGGGAATACGATTCTGCACTTTAAAAATTTTAGAATACAGATACAGATACGAGTGTCCTTAATTTTTCTTTAAATTACAATTTAATTAATGAAATTATCATTGTTTATGTTCAATTCTAACAATTTTTATGTTAAAAAGTAAGAAAAATTGAAAAAATAAATAAAATAATGGACTTGCTAAGTAGGATATACTAAACTTTTATCCTGGAAGTATCGGTGCAGTATCAGGTATCAGTACAAGTATCATATTGGTCCGATACGGATACGTTGGGCCTATATAAGTATTCGAGTATCATAGTTGAAATGGAGAAAGTAACATACAGTGATTAGGACTAGGCTTTGATAATAATGATCATCTAATCTCCAGTAAACTCTTTGATTTTGAGTCTCACAATCGTGCCATGCGTTTGTTGTCAAAGAGTCTGGAGATAAGATAACAGTAAGCAATAATTTCATTGGTATTACAGTGTGGTCCACACGTGCTAAATTGTAAGGTATGACTCGTAGACTGGTAGGCTTACTATTATCATCCTCAAACTAGAAAGAGTTTTCGTTTCCCCCCAGACCTAACACGAATGGTATGCCTCCAACGCAAGTCACCTAAACAATCAATCTCTTCATCTCTCTGTTCAATTTATTCCTTCGACCTTGTGGCGCTCTTCATCTTCTTCTTTTGAAAGAGAGATGAGAGGACGGTTAGGGTTTATATGGGGTACTTACAAACCACACTTGGTGATGGTAGTGACCAAACTCTGCTTGGCAACCTCCTCCATCTTACTTCAATCTGTCCTATCCACTGGAATCAGTGGTCTTGTAGTTGTCGTCTACGAACACATGGTCTCCACGTGCATCTTATCTGCCCTGGCATTCTTCTTAGAAAAGTAAGCAATAAACCACCCCATCTCCCTTCTCTTTTCCTCTTACTAATTGAAGCTCTTGGCCTTGGGTCTGTTGCTATAATATTCCTTGCAGAGGCACACGGCCTCCGATCTCATTTCAAATACTCCGCTATTCCTTCTTCTTGGGATTCCTCTTGTAAGTTTCTTAATCTTTTGCAGTTTAATTGAATAAAGCAAGTCTTAAAAATGTGCCTAAATAGGCCAAATTAAATGGATTTGTAAATGGATGTGGGATTTATTGAGATTTCCTAGTTCATTGTTCGATTATTTCACATTCAACTTTGCAATTCGTGATTCTAGACTTGGCTTGATCTTATAAAATTTGATAGAAATGGTTCCTTTGATTTGTATCTCAGTTCATCTAAATTCAGAATTCGAGTTTGACAAGTTGGAGAAAGTAATTAAGATTAGTTTGCCAGTAGTTCGCAAATTGAACTTAAAACTGTTCGAAATGAACTATTCTTAGTTCAAATGCCCTTTAGCAGACTAGGAAACCATTTCCCAATAAAAAATATAAATGAGATATGACTAGCAAAAAGTACAGGAGTTGAATTTAAAAAAACAAAGGGCATATTTGGCAAATGAGTAAAATCAAATAGAGTAGTTAAATTTTGAAAATTCAAAATTTTTACCTTTTGTTTTTTTAAAATTCAAATTTTCCTTATATTTTTCAAAAAAAAGTTAAAAAGTCATCACTAAACCATAAAAAAAGTTTTACTTTTTATACAAAAGATTCTACATCAAATAACCAAAAATAAAAAGTCATCATAATTCAATCATACATTAATCTTTCTAGATTTTAGATTTACTTTATTTTACTCTATCTCTCTTTCCAAACAATGAAGAATATCTTGAAATTGGTTGGATAGGATACCAGTGTTCCAGATGCTACGGACGTTGAGCTTGCAATATGTAGCAGCAACGTACCAAAGCGTGGCCTTAAACTTGCTGGCCGTGATAGTGT
The DNA here is from genome assembly GCA_037013555.1 of Sextonia rubra. Lineage (NCBI taxonomy): Eukaryota > Viridiplantae > Streptophyta > Magnoliopsida > Laurales > Lauraceae > Sextonia > Sextonia rubra. Next base: position 4,890,155 of record JASUAD010000027.1, read on the forward strand.
TTGTATTAGCATTGATATTTGGGCAGGAGGATTTGCAGTTTTGTACGATCCAGGGGCAAGCTAAGGTGTGGGGTGTGGGGGTATCTGCTGCTGGAGCTCTCACAATGGTTTTATGGGCTGGACCAACTTTGTTTGACTCTGCTTTTACTGCAACCAAATCTTCATACATAATTGGTGAAAGTTTGCTTGTTGTGAGCATACTTGCTGGAGCCTCATGGAATATTTTAGTGGTGAGAATGACTTCAAAATTCCTTATAACTTCTACTTTATATTTCTCTCAATTTCTTTTTAAAAGAGGACATGTGGCCTTGCTAGCTTGGGTGGTCTCTGTGCCCCACTAAATTGAATGGGAAGGTGTTGATTAGAAATCTATAAAAACTCATGAGGTTTGATAGCCATTGCTAGGCATTTGATTTCATGCATTCAAATGGATCTAAACTGAATCCCTTCCCACCTAGCAAAAACTGAATGTCTACCATTCTAATCACTTTGAAGCTTCAAATTTAGATTGGATTACTGATAACATCAATCTCTATTTTCAACTCTAGGCAGGAGACATTTTAAAGATCCAAAGGCTTGTTTGGATTGTGATGCTTTTTAATTTCATTCCCTTCCTTAACCAGGGTCCAGTGAGCAGGAAGTATCCAGCAGATCTTTCTTTGTCGGCTTTGATGACCTTTTTTGGGACCATTCAAGCCGGCATTATTTCCTTCTTTCTAGTTACCAAGGCATCCTGGAAACTAAAGTGGGAAGGAGGCCTCGTTCTCATTGCCATTCTCTGGGAGGTAGGTAATCAACAAATGATTAATGTTAAATAAGGGCCTAACTATATTTATGATTAGAGCACGGCTGTTACAGGGCCATGCTTTGGCCTAGAAATTTCACATATGACCCATCTAAAACCCTGGTCTGATTGATTAATTCCATGTTTGGATGGCAATAGCGTAGTTCTATCCTGTATTTACCACCCCAATTGGAGTTTAGATTACCCATTAGCGAATGGATATACGATATGAAACCCACATATGTATCCAACTATAGATTGTACACCTAGAATCCTTATTCCTTCAAATCTCTAGTTAATTTATATAGGAAGGGCCTGCTGATTTGCTTTAGATTACATAGGAAGTGAATTCATACAAATTTAAGTTCAAATAAGCTCTTCCGAAGAATTTTAAAGATGTTAAGGATAAAGGATATGAGGTGAGGAGAGAAGGAAATAAGATGGATATATAGATCGGATCTTGACTTTCTTAGGCATTCGAGGGTGATGGCGGAGTATTTGTTTTCAATTTTCCCTTGATTCACTTTCCAATATAATGGTTATTTTTGTATATTCATGTGTGGTCTTCATTTTTAATAACGTCTGACATGAATTCCTATATATTCAATTTCTATAAATTTTATGTGAAAAGGCCCTAAATATGAATTTGAACTTAGATTTTAAGAAAATATGAAAGTCATTATATTTATATAATGTCATGTACGAAATGTTCTTTAATTGTTCTCAGTATGTGCTCGATGCATCCAAAACCAAACAAAATCTGCATGGATCTAAATTTTGAAGTCATGGTATCCTGTTTGCCTTTGGTAGCTGTAGGGCATTTATTAACCTCAATCCAAACTGAAATCATGGCCCACATTATAGGTCTTTTATTTTCTTTTTTTAACTCAGCCTAAGGGGCTGAACCAGGAGAGCCCACACAAGTGGAGTTAGTGGCATATTTAGGAATCGATTCCTTAGCAGCCAGTTGGCATATAGGCATGTCAACGAACTGAGCAAACCCACGTTTTCGGCCCACATCTTAGGTTGGGCATTACAAAAATTAACAATATTTTGACATCCTTGCTAAATTTGCTCTCGGCCGACATTGACTCATGATTTGGTTGGCTTAGACTGAGGGATTTATATATGTCCATACTTAGCTTAGAAAGATTGGTTCTCATGGATTAGCAGACTAGGTTGGACTTTTTACCATTACCGATAGTCCACAATACCCAACATCTTGGCGAAAGATCCAATTACTTAGTTACTAAGAAATGATTCATGTCCAATAGGGGGCAGACCCGATGGATTCTTAGTTACTAAGAAATGACCCATGTCCAATATGGGGCAGACCCAACGGGCTCTTAGTTACTAAGAAATGATCCATACATGTCCAATACAGGGCACACCCGAAGGAATCAAATCTATGTTTTTGGGCTTGTGGCTGACTTGCTCTCAGATTCCAACTGTACAATCATCATTGGGTCACGTCGTGGCCCATGTGTTTCAAGCCTGACTTTACCTATCATAATTTGTTGGTGCTCACTCTAATTTGACAATGAAATGACATAGTGCAGTTTTGTTTGACATTAGGGTGAGTGTTGAGTTGGGTTTTGCAGGGCATCATGGTGACAGGATTATCGTATTATGCTCATGTATGGTGTGTCCATAAAATGGGTCCAGTATTTGCAGCTGCCTTTCAACCTCTACTTATAGTCTTCACATTCATACTAGAGGCCACTGTCTTGAGGGAAGCTATTCACTTGGGGAGGTTTGTCTAACAATGCTTCTTTTTCATCTAAGGGCTCGTTTGTGTGCATGAAATCGAATTCCTAAGTATAAATAGAAAATAATTTATCTATTGCAAAAAGGATGATTACATTAAAAAAAAAAAAAAAAAACACACACACACACGCACACACACACACACACAAGTTAAAGACCAATTCAGCGTAGTTTTGGAGTAGTGATTGTTAAGAAGAAGAGTTAGTTGACATGATTCAAAAATGATCTTCCCACTATTCTAAAATACCATAGAATGAGATATTATGAGATAATTATAAAAGACCAAAATGAAAATTAAATTACACCAATCTAGCATAGTCTCATTGAAATAAAGCACACTCAATTGACTCTTCCTTATTATTGGATGACAAAAAGCATTAATGCTATCTAATTAAGAATCGAGAAAGGAATGATAAAGGTGAAGGTCTACAAATGTTTATCAAATAATCTCTCATTCTGTCACCTATTACTCAAATCCTAGGAATTTAGGTCCCTTTTACATTGCCACATCATTGAGTACCCTTTTGCCAGTGTAATATTTCTTCATTGGAACCCATTTTACAATGCTTTGTAGGAATTCAATTTCAAGGAAACAGAAAGGCCCTAAATGTCTTGATCTTATTTTCATTGTGGATTTTGGTGGCTGTGTTTGTAGAGTCATTGGAGCAGTGCTGGTAGTTTTGGGACTCTATATGTTGTTATGGGGCAAAGCAAAAGACACTGAGATGGACTTGCGCGAGGCAAACGAAAGCAGAAATTCACCTTTGCTCGATTGAGTGCATTTTTATTGTATATCTGCTCAATAGGCCATCAATTTATATAGTAAAATATTCCATCTTTCTATTTTAGAGGCTATAGACAGTGCTATCATTTGCAAACATGAATAGTAACAAGTCTCTCATGAATCCGGGTCCACTAGAGCTTAAGTTGATATTCCCTTTCTACGGCCATCCAAAATAAGGTGCGTGATAGAGGTTGTGAGGTCCCTTGGACCCACTGTGTACTAGAGGGCTTTCAGATTTATTCAACTTTAAAACAGAAGTTAATTGGATGTTGATAACCATGGCTGAAAATAGAGAGAAGTTTTATTTCAATTGTTCATTTTGTATCCTTTGATCATATCATTATAAATCTCAAAGCCCCTTCTTAACTTTGGTGAGCATGTGGGCTCACTGCTCTTGGCCAACTGCATTTGATTGTTGATAGATTTATCAGAACTGGGCAATTGCCAATAACTAGCCACATCATTAGGTGAACGGGAGAGTGGCATATCAACAAAAACTGCATCCATTTGGGTAGTACAAAAAGTCCATTTATCCATAATATCGATCCAATCTAATCTGATATACAGTTTTTTAACCGATCCGATTGTTAATGGTTTAGTGACGGATTGAAAAAATTATAGTCCGTTAATAACGGTTTGGTGACGAATTAATCCGCAGATTTAAACCGATTCAAACAACTGAAATAAAATATATATATATATCTTTATTTTTATATAAAAATATAAAAGCAGTATTTTAGGCATTCATCATCCAACTTTTAATTTTTGCAATTCACTATCGATATAAAATAGTAAGAAAACAGTTGACACTACCAATAATGGATTCAATGGTTTTAACTGAACCATTGATCCATGGTTCGATTTACTTCGGTTTAGTTCGGTTTTTAATGGACAACGAATTGATTACGGATTATGAAATTGTCAATCCATAGATAACGGATTGGTGATAAATTAGGCTCGGATTGGTGACAAATTAGGCTCAATCCGATCCAATTCGAACCGTATACACCTCTAGCATCTATAGTGCAATTGAGTCTTGCCATGCTCTTGGAGGTGGCAATATAAGGTTCCTTCAACTAGGGCAATTTGGTCCATATGACCTGACCCAAACCAGAATATCATGAATATTGCGTGGACGTGTTCACCTTCAAGTTGTTCTCAGGCATGGATTTTTAATCCCCAGTGGAAGTCGAGTCAGGAACCGAAACTGGTATGTGATTCTATTTCGTAAATCTAAATTTTGGCCAAATTTTCTCTTGCAAGAACGTCTGCAAGTAGAAGATTTTATTTCACTCTCAAGGCCATCAAAAAGCAAAAATTCCCTAAATTAAAAGCGCAAACTAGAACATTTCCTATAATTCCATTAATATCCAACTTATCTATAAACATGTGTGCGCCTTTCCGTTCACATTTATGTACTCGAGACAGTCGAGTAGGAGCACAATACCTCCTCAATTCCTCATAGCAAAACTACAAGCCGATCTCACTTTATGCCTATTTTTTTTATCAATCCTAGTTCACTAGACAAGTCACACTGCATTATACCACTGAGGCAATCGAGGCTGGTATTTATCAATCCATTCTTCACTTGTTGCTTCGCTAACTGCTCTGCCAAGAGACTTCCAAAGAGTCCAGATCCTTCGTTGCAGACTTGTAACTATTAGATGAACTGTACAACGCATGTCTGGAACTCCATCATATGTAGGCGGACATAAAAATAATTTAGACCGCTCAAGATTGAATCCATCCCGTCTGGTGACTGAACCTCAGTTTTCAGTTTATTATAGCCATCCCAATTTTTGGAGAACTCAAGCACTGCATGTAGTTTTTTGATTACTGTGCCTTCATAGTTTTTTTTATTTTATTTTATACATAGTGGCCCCCCAGGAAGATTTCCTGGGTCCCCTGCTAGCTTCACCTGTGTAATTTTTCTTCACTGGAATCCATTTTACAATCATTTTGTATTTTCTCAATTTAATGAAAACACAATGGGCCCTAAAGGCCTAAGTGGTGGTGGTGGTCTTTTTTTTTTTTTTGGTTGTGGGTTTTGGCAGCTTTGTTTGTAGAATCATTGGAGCAGTGCTGGTAGTTCCGGGACTCTACCTGTAATGGGGCAGAACAGACAGCAGCATAAATAGGCCATCATTACTATTTCACAAAAAATCAATTTATGTAGTAAAAAATTCTATGTTTCTATAGTTTCTGAGGTCTTAGACAGTGCTATAATTGGCAAACATCATATTACCAAATCACAAATGGATATGGATCCATTAGAGCTTGAGCAGCTGGACCGTTTCTACTGCCATTTAAAAGTAGAATGCGCGGCCGAGGTTGAAGGGTCTTTTGGTGCCAATGTTTGCTAGAGGGCTTTCGGACTTGTTCAGCTTTAAGGAATGAGAAAATTTCAGAATAGTGTAAAACATTTAGCTTATTTTCAGAAAGGTAAGTGAAGATTTCAATATTTCAAAAGAGTTTGAGAGTTTTTCACATTTCTTTCAATGAAGCTCTCACAATCATTTTTTGAAAAATGACAAAAATACCGTTGGATCATTTTTAAGGTTATCCCTTTAATAAATCATTTAAAAGAAATGGCCAATTGCAACCCATATGACTAGTGGAGCCCGTTTCAAATATCTTTATGAATAGATGATTTAAAAAAGACTTTAAATGGATTCTGAATGACTAAAAAATTTGCTTCATTAAATGGTTATGATCATTAAAATCAAGTTGAAAACTTGGGACATATGAGACTCCACAGAAAAGAACCTCAAGGCCAATTGTGGAATTCTCCTAGGTGATTGAACAATCAGAAGAAAGTATCCCCCTATCAACATTTGATTAGTAAGTCTTCAAAAAATAATTTTTGGGTTGGTTTTGGGGATGAGAAAAGGTTAAGAAATGACAACAAATTTGTCACAAAGGTATTTATGTCATTTAAAAAAAATTAATGGAGAAGACTTGATTGAAAAAACTATAGAACACTTTTCATACTTTTTTGTAGTAATCAGATCTTCATGTATTTTTTTATATAAATGAGTCAAAGGCTTTATACTTTTTTTTATAAAATTTCCCTTTAGTGTAATCTCAACGAGGCATGGCCAATGGACCATATGAGACAATTCAAGGAAAGAAATGATATTCTTCTTAATATCCAAATGAGAGTCGCATACCTGCATTTGCAAAATCTTGGATTCATTTGAAAATATTTTTTCCTCACACGTGGCATGGAGTTGTAAACTACCTTGTTCCAAAATCCATGGGTTAAACTTGGGTCTTCCACACTGCCCGGTTATGCCTCCAGCCCTCCACCCCATACTCTAACTTAGAACACTTTGAGGGTGTTTGGATGTAGGGGGCAGGGGGTAAGTAGAGAGATAAGTTACTATTTGTATCCTATCTCACTTATTCTTTGTTTGTTTGCACTTTTATTGATGGGATAATATTATCCTAGTCCCGATCTAATAGTGGATTAGTACCTAATATGAGATGGCCTAATCTCTTGATTTTTGTCTCCTATTCCACCTTAGTTGGCTTTGAATGAAGAGTGAGATTATGCTTTTTAGATATTTTTGTCAATTGTTTCCCATTTATCCGAATACAACCAAACAAGAGAATGGATTCCTTTTGGGATAAATGGAATCCTATCCCACGCAATAATAAAATTGGATGAGCTTAGATGGTATTAGCTATCCAATCCTACAAAAAATTTATCTCGCTTTCAAACATACCCTTGAAATAGTACTATGGTGGTGGGGGTGAGAAGATGCCTCTTACCATTAACTCATTGAGGCAACCCACCCATGCTTCTCAGGTCCCACTTATATACATTGACTGCATTGACTGCAGATGCGAGGCATATGAAATATCAACATCAAGCAATGTACAATTACGTGCAAAACCCATACCTTTCCTGGGGCTCAGTGTGGTGCCACATTGTAGGATTGAAATAGGTAAAATCCCCATTTTCACAATTATTGGTGTGGAGTCCTATTGTGGAATGATACTGTCATTTTTATTTTTTCTTGCGGTTAGATCTATATGGTGCTTGAGAAGAGCTATATGGGTTGCCATTCGATTGGGTAAACTATTTATATCACCAAAAAATAGATGAATGTTGCTCTCTCTTCCCATGGGCAAGTGTTGTTCCTTCCGAATCAGCTATCTTTCGGCATGGCTCGTTTCTCTTGACCGGTCCTCCTCGAGAATCCCACCCGATACAAGTGGGAGAGGGACAATATTTAAGAATGTACTCTCGCAGTGCACCCGACCTGAGTCGATCAACAATTTGCTGACTTCGATAAAGGTTTCCTCCTACCAACCCATCACATGGTCTACCTAACATGACTTCCTCATCTACCCCACTTAACATTCCTGTAGGCCCCACCTTAACTTTAGGTATTCCTCCTTAGGACATGTGGCATAAAAGGACGAGTTGAAAACGATGGCATGTGGTCCAGAATGATAAGATCCTTCAAATGAGTTCTTTGTGATGCAAGATGAGGCCCACACATACTTTAGAAGTCACTTGTTTTAGGGCATTTATATATAAACACTACGGGCATGTAAAACGATTTCACGCTCTCATATTTGTTTTTAAATTTTATATATATGGTGTGTAAATTTTATATGATTTTGATGTGTACCTGGCATGCAAAAGGAGCTCAAAAATTTCATACCCGTTAAGCTATTAACATGTTTCGCACCCAACCTCAAAAAGGTACTAGGACAGTGATGAATAATGCATCAATGCCCATCATGCGTATTAATTTTTTAATTTTTTGGGCCTCCAAATTATGATCTGAACCATCCAACATATTTGGAATGCCAAGAATGACTATGGTGTAAAAAATCAACCGATGGATCATCTTCCATTGTGAGATATTGAAGACACAACTCAAGCTATTGATCTTCATTTCTGGGATTTTTTTGGGCCCTATTATGACAATTTGAACCCTTAGTCTCGTTCAAAATGTCATTTTCAGCTAAGAAAGTCAAATCTTAGATGTTCATTCACTATGGATCTTGAGATATCTTCAAATAACATTGCAACCATTGGATGTATACACTATTGTAACTGAGCACTCCATTAGTTGTACTACCAGTTTGTTTTTTTTTCAAATTTCTGGATCCTCCATGCTTCAAATGGAAGATTTGAACCATCTAGTATGTTTGAAATGATAAAAATGGTATCGTTGCAAAATTTCAGCCGTTGGATCATCTTATCTTGTGAAATATTTCTAAAACAATTCAGGCTACTGATCTTAATTTTTGGGATTTTGTCGGCCTCATTTTCACGATCTGAACCGTTAATCTCATTCAAAATGTCACTGTCAGCTTCAAGGTTAAATTTCAAGTGTGGATTCAACATGGATCTTGAGATATCTTCAAACAACTATTATTTGTAGTTAGATTCACATTTGAAGGGGTGTGAAAATAACAAACAAAAATTATGTTTCACATGTGAGTCATTTAACTATGCAAAGCATTTTCACATGACATATGAAATTAACTAACAACCCCTTAATATAAATTGGCGTCCACTTTCATGAATGAGACTCCTAAATAAGATATATATGGTGCAATTTTCTATTGTTTGCATGTACAACATGTGCTCATATATGAAGGATGCACCGACATTTTCTATTGTAGGTATCAAAAAAGGTGCACGTCCCAACAGGTATAGAATTCTTAATTTTAAGCTTGATCTTCCTAAACCATTTAGAGAAGAGTTTTATAGTCCGTAATTAAGATTTTGAAATTATGCCCCAAAATTGGACTCATTAACAATATAACAGCCTTTAGACTCTAGGGTCATGAAATGTCATCGCATGTGGGACCCACCTAAAAAAAACAGAATTAAGTGAGGGAAAGCAATAGATAGGTTTGGGGCATGGATTAAAGGTTCCTACAATATCAAGTTGATCCAATAATTCATGCCCTTGTTCTAGATCCTCAAAATTTGAGAATTCAGATTGCGAAATCTTACTGAAAACAAGATTTAGCTTCTTTTTTTTTTCTATTTTTTTTCTTTGGTACTCCAACTTCAAGAGGATGGGACTCAAGAGAGTCCACACACGTGGAAAGAGGAAGCCTGATTAGTAAGAAGGAGAGCCCTCAGGCTTCAAAGGAGTAGCGCTCCCTAGGCATCAATCCCTCCACAATAAAGTAAAATGTAGTGTTCCTAACCAGTTGAGTGACTCGTTGTTCTCAAATGAGCTTGTGATATACTTTATACTAGTGTCAATTTGGAACTAGCAGTAATTCACAGGTTTTTGGTTTTTTATTTTTATTTTTTCAAATGGATGTAATCGATTATTGACAGCCCCTACTTTAAAATGAAAGTGGGCATTATGGAGAATTTGCCTAGAGAATAGCAACTTCAATAAATATCATAGGCAATGCATTTAGACAATGAGGATTTTAGCTTGCCAATCACTAGTTGCAGCTATAATATATCACAAGTGAATAATTATTTAAATGCCTAATTGACACTAAGACCCTAGACTCCTACCCACACCTTCTCCATCAAATGGTTGGTGCTCCTAATCAACTAAGCTAAACTCTTGGATTATTTAGATCCAGGAGAATTGTTTTCGATTTTATGCTCAAATAAGGTTGTGTTGAGATCAAGTTGTGTTGAGATTATACTATATAGAACTTGTTTGACAATATTATATTAAACTATTATGCTGAAAGTATGTCATATGGAATTTGACAACATTAGAAAAGTTTTGTACTAGGAATAAGTAAGATAATCATAGGGTCTACAATTTGGGACCCCCTTTTGATTGTTTTTGGCACTTTATGATTATCATACCTGGGATCCACCTTTAGAAATTACAACATAAAAGCCGATGTCAGAAATTAGCACATGGGGCCTACATTCATATGATTTATAATGTGGGCCCACCTATTGCAGTTTTGACCATGTGACATGCCTTTAGAAATTTAAAAGTGGGCCACCTTTTTTGTGTTTGTGAAATGGAGGCCACCGTTAAAAAGTATGATGAGTAATGACCCTTGAAATTAGAATATGGGGCTCACATTCATAGGATTCACAATGTGAGCCTACCTTTATAGGAATTACATTGTAAGGCCACATTTTGTGACTATAATTATTGGATCCACATTTATAAATTATAATGTGGTACTTACCTTTAGAAATAAAATGTTAGTTCACCTTTCGTGATTGTGATTGTGACCCATATTTAGGAATTACAACATAGTGCCCAACTTTAAAAAAATATAATGCGGTCCCCCGGCCCCTTTATATGTTTTATATTGTGGACCTACTTTTTTATGATTGTGATCATAAGACCCATTTAGAGGAATTATAAAGTGGGGCCATCTTCTTTAAAACTGTAAAGATGGGGCCTGCATTTAGGATGAATGATGTAATTTTGAGTCCTCCTTAAATGGGCTTATTTAGAAGGTAAGAGATGAGAGAATGCTCTCTGTTGTCTACCAATGTATTACTTGGTGCAACACATTTTTTATTCTGTGTAGAAGGATAAATTACTTTTTCTCAAATAAAAGATTTCAATTTGCCACAGTTTCCATTTAAGAAAGTAAAGGACAATCAACACATGTTGACCAACCTATCTGCTCTCTCTGGACAACCAGCACATGTTGAGCAACCTATCTGCTCTCTCTCTCTCTCCCCCAATAGATAGGATCACATGAGGGAGTAGGGAAGCCATCCAATTAGGATGTTCCGCGTCACTTAATTTTCATTTTTTGGAAATTTTTTACAAGACTCTTTTACTCTTGTTAATCACATGCCATTGGCCCTTCACAAACCTCAGGCCCTCATCCAACCCCTCTGTTCTTCTTCCACAGAGTGAGTTGGGAATGATGTTAGGGTCAATATGGAGTGCATACAAACCCCACTTGATCATGGCATCGTACCAACTATCGCTTGCAATCTACATGATTATGCTTCAGGCAGTCCTATCCACAGGAATAAGCGGCCTCGTCCTCGTCGTCTACGAGCACGTCATCTCCACTTGCATCTTGATTCCCCTCGCCTTCTTCATAGAAAAGTAAGCGCCAACAACCCCATTTCCTCTCTCCCTTACAAAAGTGGAAAAAACCAGACTAAAAAAAAAGGATTCTTTAGACTCTACTAATGGAGCTCTTCTTGTACTTTGGCATTTCTTTCTCCAACAACTTGCAGAGGAAAGAGGCCACCACTCTCATTTCGGATACTGGGCTACACCTTCGTCTTGGCATTGCTCATGTAAGCTGCCTTACACACCTGCCATTTGGATCTTGAGAAAATTTTTCATTTCCCTTTGGGGCTCTTTCTAGATTGTATGATTTTCTCACTGCTGTATGGGGTGAAAATTGAGCAGAGCTTAGTTAACTTAGACAGCTCAAACCCAACTAATTGATTGTTTAATGGAGCTTGAGGAGCCAAGCTTGAGCTCAGCCGATCTTTACTTAGCTTAAGCAGGGCTGGGGCTTGTGTGCATTAACGAGTTGAGCTTGGTCTCATAAACACAATAATGCATGTCTTAGCCAAGCTGCCTCCAACTCAATATATACATGGTTCATGATGAAGGCACCGATTCATGTTCATATGCACATGTCCCTCTCCCTAAAAGTTTTTGGGGTTCTGAATTTCTAAATTGCAAGTTAAACATTATGCTGCGGAATAATAAAAATAAACTTAAAAACAAATAATCAAGTACCCAAAAAGAAGACATACAAATTTTTACGTGGAAACCCAAAAGAAAAAAAATCACGAGCTCTTTTGGACTAGGAAAACCAAACATTAATTTCGAACATTTACAAAATATACTCATAACCCTTTCTAGTTAGTCCTTTGACCAGGACGTAATTCTTTTTATAAAATCCACTATACGACTTGACCTTGTATGCCTTGCTCTTTGCTCTTGATCTAATTATCTTGAATTCATAAGATGAGCAATCTCTAACAAGAAAGCAGAAGCAGAAAACTCTAAAACTCAAGGCTTCAACACACTTTTTCTAATAGAAACTCTAGAGAAGAATGATAGCCTTTAAAGAGTTTCTCAACTTACAAAAATGAGATCTATGTTTTAAGGTTGAGAGAGACCCTTTTATAACTCACAATTTGCGCCTCAAAGGTATAACTCTTGAATAACCTAACTTATTAATCTAGCACAAATAGAAAATAATTTCGTAATAGGAATGTGAGTTTTTGCCGCATGCACTCTATAACGCAGGTGAGAATCCACTTGAGTGCGTGCTTCGCTCACCCAGTTATTTGCGATCCTTCTGTCAAGCTTGAGCGCGATCTTCATAGGCTTGAGCTCAGTTACTTCTGTCTAAGTACGCTTGAGCACATCCTTTGTATTTTGATTTCTTCAGTTCAACTCTTCTTGCGACGTAAACCATAGTTCATTCTAAAGAATATAAAATACAAATCAATGGATTAAGATTTTTTTCAAACATATGAACTAGCTAATATATAAAAATCCTTACAATCTCCCTATTTGGCAATTCATGGATAAAACTTCTTGCACATGCAATTTACTCGACAATAAAACTAAAATTACATTGAGTACATTGAAATGCAGAAAATATTTGTACCATCAGCTCTGTACTATTTTGTTGATTGGATGACTAGAGCATGGATGAAAATCATGATATCGGTCGCAGTATTGGCCAGTCCCAAAAATCGATACGTTATCGGTATGAGTCGCGGTTCGTGGCCCTCGCGGTTGTCTCGGTGTGAAATTCTTTTTTTTGCTCTAAAAAAATTTGAAAAAATATCCAAAACATTCAGAATATTAGAAAATGCTGGAAAACGATATTTTTTTTCATTAGTAACAGGTAAAAGTCAAATTATTAGTCCCCCTAAGTCATGACATCTGTGTCGTTGTCTTGTCTGAAATTGTAATTTTGTTTATAAGAATCGTAATTATGACTTATGAACTTTCTATTAGTGTAAAGTTTTAAAAAATATAATTTATTTGTAATTTGTATATAATGTTGGTAATTGGTATCTTGTATAGTATATGCCAAGATCCTCCACATCTTGAAGATTTATGTATTCTACTACTAAATCTATCAAATTTGATTCATTAAATTATGTATTTTTATACAAATAAAATAAAAATAATAATTAGTACTCTTAACATTAAAAAATATCTAAATCTCAACAAAAGTGAAAACTAGTTAAAACTTAAAAGTTAAAAGCCTCTATTTTTAAAATACTAAATAATAGGTCCATATAAGAGAAAGAGTGGAATGGAATTATCATATTTATGACTCATTTTTAGCTTTTACCAAACAAATATTTAAAAAAGAAATAGAAGAAGTAGAATATACCTGCCTTTGTAGAGTTATTTTGGTGATTTCTAAGACCAAATCCACCAAAATAAAGATTTTTTTGATTTATTTGCAAGTGAAAGAAAGAGTTATGGCAATTGGATTGTGTTTGGGAAGTAGAAGATGAGTAAAAAGATGAAAAAGAGGGAAAAAAAATTAGGTTTACACTTTTTTTATTTTATTATATATATATTGCTTATATTTTGAAAATATCGGCCGATATATCGTTTTACCCGTTATTTTGAAATATCGGCCGATATATCGCATATTTTTGCGATATTTTTGCTGTGTGATACCGATATTGATTCTTTGTTATTTATCGCTATAGTATAGGCCGATACCGGTACGTATCAGCTGATATGTACCAGTATCTTACCAGTATTGGCCAATATGTACCAATATCGGCCGATATTTTGATCTATAGACTAGAGCATTGCAAGCCTCTAATTGTTTCATCATTGCATTTAGTTTTTTATTTGACTTATGAATAACTTGTATTTGCTGAAAGATTTCAGCTTTTTTTTGGATGCCCATATTTGATTGACCCATATTTTTTTTAAGGATGTGGAGAATTTATTGGATAAGTGATTTGGATATAATATCTTCTAAGAACTAGTTCTCTCTCTCTCTCTCTCTCTCTCCATATGTGTTTTCAATCTCATTCATTTTGTGGTGGTGGGTGACACCTACATCAATGGGTTGATAAACTAGTGTTAGATGGTGAACTATTGTAAATGCTTTGTTTTGAGTTAAGATATGACCTTTGATGATAGAACGTTAATTGATGTAATTAGAAAATTTTTAAATGCAATTCATAGTTTATTTTGCCAAAGTTAATAGTCATTGACTTTTTCAATTGACTATCGTAAACCCCCCTCAAATGCAAATCCTGGATCCGCTACTATGCAGAGATCACATAAGTGAGACCTTAACTTTCTTAGAATTTGATTTACTTGGGTGATGACTGTTATTCATTTCTCATCTCCCTTGATTCATTTTCTAATAAAAGGTTACTAGCATAATAACCCGTCCTTAGCATAAGTATTTTCATGCATTGTAAATAAAAAATTCACACATTGAAAAGGTTATGAGAGTACATGTTTTCGTGATCTGAGAGCAAATGGCCTAGAGTGGGATTAGAAAGATTGGGTAGAAGGGGAACAAAAGAAGTAAGATAGAGAGAATTTTTGCATAAAAAAAAAGTGGAACTTGTAACAATGGAGAGTGAATGTGAAAGACTTTAAACCTTAACACAGGTTTAGGTGTCAACACAAATTTCTAGTATTTTGATAAACAACCAATTAATCTAAGTTAAAAAGCAATCACCACAAGAGAAAAACACGTGATTTTTACGTGAAAAACCCAAACGGAAAAAACTATGAGACCTAACACCGGTCCAAACTCAGATCAAGCACTATGCAAAAGAGGTTACAAGATCTACTTACTACCATTTTCTCAATTAGACACAACTTAAAAGACTGAAGTTCTTTTTGCCGACGCATACGCCGTTCACTTTCTTCAAACTTGATCCAACACGCCTTAAAGCCACTCAAGACGATCAACCTTTTACAAGAGAGAAGATAATCTTTTATAAGATAGTAGAAGCAATATTCTCTAGCACAAAATTTCAGCACAATCTTCAATAAAAGCTCTAGAGAAGAAAGGTATCTCCAATGTATATTCTCAATTTAGAATAGTGAGATGGATGTCTTTGGGGTGAGAGAAAACCCCTTTTTATATCCCCAATCTCGTGCCTCATAAGTATATTTCAATTAGGAAAAGAGTTGACATGATGCAGGTAAGTTTCCCTTCAAATCAGACTGAAAAATCGCAAGTTGGCGTACTTTCTGCACTTGCCCAATCGGTTGGATAAATGGTCCAATCGGTCGGATGACTATTCTGCCCTAGTGAAAATTTTAGCATTTTCCTACAAACTTCTGAAGGCCATAATTTTCTCGTTTCAACTCCGATTGAGGCGATCTTGAGCTCTATGGAATCCTCTCGAAATAAGCTTTTCAATGGTAGGCACATGCCCATATCCAACGCTCGGTTTGTAAGATATGACCTTTTTAATCCATGTTGTCCGTAAAAAACCACTTCAATTTGTCGCTCTTTCTTCTATTTCTTCGCTTCAATGCATCTGGCGACTCAAACTATTGTCCATACTCAAAGATATGTAAAATACAATACTAATGGACTCAAGTTTTATCCAACCCATGAATTTACCAACACAAAAATACTTACAATCTCCCCCTTTGGCAGTTCATGGACAAAACTTCATATACATTCAATCTACCCAAAAATAAAACCAAAAAGTACATTGAACATTGAGTAGATGAAATAACAAAAAAATTTTACCATCAGCTCTTCATCAATTACAAAGGAAACTATCTTCAGCTCCATTTGTCTTCAACTACGCAAGAATTCAATTCACTATTCTCCCCCTGAATGCAATATATTTATCTCCTCCTTTTTGTCCATAATTGACAAAGCTAATGATCATCATGCAGCAAATATGTCAACTTGGATCCAACAGTAGCTCCCCTTCAAGTACAACTCCCCCTTAATTATATCTTCGTAGCAGCATGGGGAATGGGAGCTTGATCATCTTGATTAGAGTTTGATACATTTTGGTATCCACACTTGCGAATTTGAGACTTTCAGCACAGTGTGTACCAATTCAGTAGGCAAATTAGACTTTTTGACCCAAATAGCTCTTGTCTTGATCTTGGGTGGTGAAAATTGCTTCTGTCAGTGCTTGTTTTTCGGCAAACATCTCAACTTGTTGCAATGGGGACGAATGTGTCCTTTGATTCCACAATAGTGACATGTGGGTGTTGATGTATGACGTGAAACAATCTTCTTGGATGTATTACTAACATGATTTACTTGTGCAGCACGTGAAGTTTAGGGTGCCTTAGAAATCAAAGTAGGAGTTTTGACAAAAACGAATTCACCTTTGGTGTTTGAGGTAGATGCACCATTAATAAAGCCAAGACCAAGTTTATTACTAATGGACTCAAGTTTTGTCCAACCCATGAATTTGCCAACACAAAATACTTACAGAATGTGAATAGTTTGATGAGATAAAAGTGATAAGAAGGTAGTTTCATAAGATACTAGATGAGTAGTGGCGAGAGAAAGTAAAACTTTTGAAAAGAAAAACAATTACTTACAATCAAAATCATACCTGACGGTCAAAATTAAAGTAAAAACCTTTGGGCTTTAATATAGTATAATTTGATGGTCATTTTGAGATCTTTACCTTTGTTTCTTTCTTCTTTTTTTTACCATTTTTAGAAAATAATTATTAGAATTCCCAAGAATTCAATTACATGAAACAAATAGGTCTTTGACTGTTAAATTTCAACTCATTCCCAATGTAATGAAATTTTATACCTGTCATTTTCTCCAGAACTAAACAGAACTAAACAATCCATATCTTATTTACTGAGAAGGAAAGGAAAACCGAAAAAGGTGTTCTGAAACTGTAATATATGCTTGGATGTTTATGTGTAGGATATCCCTGTGCCAGATGCTACTGATCCTGAGCCTACAGTATGTAGCAGCAACATATGAAAGTATTGCCTTGAACGTGATGCCGATGATAGTATTCGTCTTAGCAGTGTTTTTTAGGCTAGAGGAATTGCAGTTTGGTAGTGTTCATGGCCAAGCCAAGATGTGGGGTGTGGCGTTCTCTGTTGCTGGGGCACTAACCATGGTCTTGTGGACTGGTCCAACTCTTTTCAAGTCTACTCTTACAACAACAAAAGCTTCTATCATCGGTGGGACAATGATTGTGGTGGGCACACTTGGAGGTGCATCATGGCTCTTCTTGTGGTGAGCGTTACTAGATTTACATACGAAGGAGACAAAAATTTTCAAAATATTTTTTTTTTCTGATTTCGAAAGAGAGGTCCTAGAAATCATAAATAAAAAGCTACTAGATCAGTTTCATTGTAAATGGACCCAAATGATGTGGCCCCTTCATATATGTGCGGCCATCCTTTGTGGTCCTACCATGCTTGGATTTTGGGAACTTGGTTGGCCTATACCCGAGTTACTCAAAAACTGTTCAACTCAACTTTGGTTACTAGTAATTGATTACATAACGAAGAACAAAGCACATGTGGGACTCAAATACTTAACCTGTTATTTAAGCTGAGTTATATGCAGCTGGTTTAAGAAGATTAAATGAGGCTGAACGGTAAAATGACCTCTAAAATGATCTTAAATGTCAGTACAGGTCCATGCTTTTTCGAGAACAGTGAAGACCAAGTCATGACCACTGCTCTCAATATCATGATCTAATTAATTTTTTGGAACCAAGGCAATTATTTTGAGACACTGAATTATAGTTTTCTACCTGCGTTTTCACAGGGTCAAGTGAGTCGGGAGTATCCTGCAGAGCTCTCTCTATCGGCTATGATGAGCTTTTTTGGGACCATCCAAACGGCCGTTGTCACAGGGGTTCTGGTGACTGGGTCATCTTGGAAACTGAAGTGGGATGGAGGCCTCATGCTCATTACAATTCTCTGGGGGGTAATGACTATTGATAAATGACAAATAATGGAGAATCTTTAAAATTAGGTTTGTTAGTGGACTTGGTTCTTACCCAAATCCAAAGCTTATACCCAAATACGGTTGCCCCATGGATAGCAGTTTTTTTTACCCCAACCAAGTGGGCTGGGACCCAGGGGATAGCCTGCACACGCCGTGAAGGTAGCATATGAATTGTTGCTCCTTTCCATTTAGGCAAGGAGCCGTTCTTGAGGAGTAATCGTTAGAACCAAGTATATATTGTAAGACCCCAATCCTGCTGGAAAAGCCCTTTAGGCAAAATCTGGCCAGAGCCTAAGGGCACAAGCTTGTTAGCCAAGATAGGAGAATCCACGGGGTAAAGGGTGGACTGCTTCGGTTTCCGCAAGACATATGTCAAATACTACATTAACTCTGGAATTATAAGTCAAATCCCGTATTAACTTAACATGAGGCTTTTTAAAGTTGTGCGGCCCCTGATTCATAAGAACTCCAAAGTTAAGCGTGCTCGTGTAGGAGCAGTATTAGGATGGGTTACCGCCGAGGAAATCCTCGAGGCAAGTTGGTATCAAAGATTGTAACATCCTCGAGTCTCACATCAACTACAAAGAGGAAAGTGAATGAGTTTATATGTAGAGCTTTCACCCTTCCCTTTTATGAAGCTTTTTGTTGAGTTGAGGCCCATCAAAAGCAAAACCGTGGGGCCCATATATCAAAGCAGACAATATCATGCATACGGTAATATATAAGCCTTGAGGCCTTTTAAAGCCGTGCGGCCTTGAATCCCATAAAAACTTAATCCATATTTAGTCTCTAGAATGTAGGCCCTCCAAACTCTAAATAAACTATCGACATATTCAATTCAACACTGATTAATTATCAGGCCATACAACATGGGCTTGTTTCCAAGTTCTAAGTCCCATGTCCAACCAAATTTTATATTTGGGCTTTACCATCCTTATCTGGGCACTGCGGGTATGGCCAAAATTTAGCCAATTAACAAACTCTATTTTAAACATGTGGTCATGCACTTTGCTGCACTACAATGACATAATGTTAATTGTTTCAAAAATATGTAAAGTGTGAGCAATATTTTTCAGGGCACCCTGGTGACAGGGTTATTTTATTACGCTCAAACATGGTGCGTGCACAAGAAAGGTCCTGTTTTCACAACGGCCTTCCAGCCACTCCTCATTGTCTTCTCATTCCTCTTGGAGGCAACAGTCCTGAAGGAATCTACTCACCTAGGAAGGTTTGTTATCTTAGGCCTTTTAACACATCTAACAGCCTATTTTTATACTGAAAAATTTTAAATTCAGACATGGTGGATGGCTACAACTACCAAATATTGAAGTTTTGAAATGCTCTCATACTGCCATTTCTGAATTCCACATTTTTTCACTCATGCTTGGAATTTTTACCCAGGGATTTTATGTATCCTCCTGAATTACATTCCCTATTTCTTAGTTACTAGAATTCTTGATTGCAAACCTCTTTTATTCATTATGATACATAGGAACCACCTTTTGAGATTGTGCACGTGAGTTTTACCTTTTCGAACTTCATAGTGGCCTACCATTGGGAATAGTTGTTCATGGGGCAAAACTGTATGAATACATACTACGTACATGGAACCCATTTTTAGAAAACAACATGAGGCCTGCCTTTCGAAACTATATGGGATCCACCATTGAGAGCTACACCATGAGGCCCTCCTTTATAGGAATTACATGTGGGTCTACCTTTTTAATTGTGAATTGAAGACTCACCTTTAGAAATTGCATCATGAGCCGAAGTTCTAGTTATTGTTGTGCATAGCCCCACCTTTAGAAATTTTGTTGTTTATAGGAGCTACTAAAGAGTTACAATGTCAGACGTGCCTTAAGAAATTTCAACATGGAAAATTGTGGTAGTTGGAGCACACCTATTGGAAAAACACACAAGGTTGGCCCACCTTTAAAAATCATCATACGTGGGCCTTCCTTTAAAAAAATTTCCAATGTTTTCTTCTGAATGCTAAACATAAAATCAGCTATTCTTCTTCACAATTTCGTCGACTCCACTTTCGCTAATTTCCTCATTAGGGGCTTCTCCTATTGTCGCTATTGCCCCTCATTAAGTTAGCTGTTCTCTATTTTTTTTTCCATTACTTCACTCTAAATATGTCATTGTACGAGTTTAACCTGTGAGTTTTGGTGATCGTGTCTGTAGCATCATTGGAGCAGTGTTGGTGGTTTCGGGACTCTACATGCTTTTATGGGGAAAATCTAAAGACCAAGAGAAGGAAGGGAAAGAAATGTCAGACATAGATGGGAACGTTACTTCACCTTTGATTATTTAAGTGTATTTTCATCTGAAGTGAGTTCAATAAATATGAATTTCTACTTTGTAAGCAATCATTAATATAGTGAATTGTCCATGCTTTTATTTTATAGTCTTTAGATTTAGTGCTCAGACAAGTGAACCAATAGTAGGGATGACACAGATCAAAAGATTGGACTGCTATTAGTCATACCATTAATTGAGTCTTGATGTCATTGGTACTAGAAATACCGGCCCTAATGAGTTCGATGCAGTCTAGTATGTTGGAATTTACAGTATGTGGTCCCAACATCCACCTTTGGTTTTCGTAAAACCAAAAATTTAAAACTTATCTTGGGTTTAATTTTAAGAAACCCCATATTTTGAATTTTTGGTTACTCGAGAATAACCCTCTCTCACCAGTTTAAAAAACTGTGGGATATCCTCAATGGAAAGGTAATTCCTTCGGTATCTATAAAGGTTGCACACGGTCCCTGCCTCGAGCCTCTACTGAAAACTAAAGAGGTGTTCATCGCCTATTACTAGGGGATAGAGGCAGAAGCCCTGGGGCCTAATAGCTTAGATGGTTAAAGCATTTGTTCAAGATCCAGACCGTAAATCTTCCATATCTCCATAACATTAGGGATGCCTTGATTTCAAGGGCAGACCCATATGTAGGCCTAGTGGGGCCTAAGATTTCACAAAGCTCCCTAAAATTTTAATATTTTTAAATCCTTTTTCATATGCGCCCCCCCCCCCCCCCCCCCCCACAAAAAAAAAAAAAGATTTCACGAAACCCTTTTAATTTTTTAATAATTTTTAATATTCTTACATATTCCCCCCCCCCCCCACCCCCCCCCCCCTTCAAATTTTTTAGAAGACTCCCTACATATTTTGAAAACTATACTTATTTTATATATGCAGCCCTCCCAAAACTTTTTTCTAGATAGTGGTCCCCCAAGAAAAAAGTCCTGGGTCCACCCCTACTTGATTTTGACCTGTGAATTTGTGATATTACTTGATTAGATATATTAAATGTTGATTTTGTAATTCTGGATAGATCCATTTATTTCCAACATACTACTCAAAATTAAAGCACCATAAAAGATTGATAACTAAAGAATCTTCAACTCAGAAAATCTACATGCTTAGTTTTTTCTTTTTTTCTTTTTTTTTTTTTTTGTGTAAACTACATGCTTAGTTAAAGAGAGGAGAATTACACAACTAACATAGGAAATTATTAATTTAATACAAATCGTGAAGCTTGTACTGCTTTCCGACATGTCATTGCTTATATATGTTTTTACATCAAAAGAAGTCCTTAATAAAATCTTGAGCATCAAACCAAGATTACAATGTTTCAACTTGGACCCCTTGCATCAATTATAAAATCTAAAAAACAAATCACTAAACTACACCCTATTAGAAAGTAGTCCATAACTTTCTCAATTCTTATTTTAGTCTGACATTTTTTTTTAAAGTCGAGCAAAACATCAAACCGAGCCAAGAAGGCTCCAAGTTAATTATCCTTGCTTGTTGACACCCTTTGTTTTGACTAATGCGCATGCTTTGGACCTAGGTGTTAGGTTTTCCACACCATTTTTGTTCAAGATGGGCAGATTGTGTGCTTGTTGGGTCAATAGGCCTTTTTGTTTCCTTGATATACAGTATTATGCTATGCCCTACGAGTTTAAGTTTTTAGAGTAAGTGGTTGTCAACAAGATATCAGATTGCGAGGTCGAATGTGAAAGATCGTCCCAACACTAGATTTCTAGATTGGAGTTCAAATTATATGCAGAAGAAGAATAAAAGAATGGTAACCGCAAAAATTAAAAATTAAAATAATAAACCCTGAGAATTTTACTATGGGTAATTTAGATTTTGAGATTGAGCCCCAATAATAGACTCATAGCCCTAAATGCTAGATGTGAATCTAAGCTAAGCACATTAAGCACACACCACACAAGAAGAAGAACAAGCAATCACACATAGAAAATATGACAAAGATTTACGTGATTCAGCTAAATTGCCTACGTCCACGGGCATGAAAATTTCACTACTGAAGAAATCTCTCACACCCCCCTTACAAGATCTCTCTGTGTGTTTCCTTTGCTCTGTTGCTTTCTTGTTTGGTTACAAAAGAATACACTGTGAAAGAGTATGTAAGTTTATCCCTAACCAACTAGGCTCTAATGTAAATCACTCACAGGCCCAATAAGGACCTTTTGAGCCAAACTCAACAATCTCCACCTTTTTTAAAAAGATATTCGATTTTTTGAAGAATTATTGAAATGTGTTTATAACACATATACCTTGTGGGAATCCCATCGCACAATGATTGTACCCCAATGGAGATGAGGTGCACCTTCACTCTTTAACAAGAGGAGAGATTGAGCAAGTCTAAGCAGTGCTTGAACTTCTCTGTAGTAGTTGACTTGGTAACCATATCAACTGAATTCTCATCTATGTGAATCTTCTGACTATAGATCTCACCTGTAGTAACCCAATCTCGAATTCTGTGATAGATAACAACTATGTGTTTTGTCCTTACATGATATACCTAATTCTCTTATAGGTATATTGCACTCTAACTATCACAGTGTATCAAAAGTGATTTCTGCTTGATACCCATGTCATTTATCAAACCTCTTAACCAAATAACTTCCTTAGAAGCCTCTGAAGCTATCATGTATTCTGCTTCTGTAGTGGATAATGCAGTTGTCTACTAAAACATCGATTTCCAGTTTATCGGTCCGCTAGGAAGCATGTAAACATATCCTGTAGTAGATCTTCTCTTGTCTAAGTCCCTTGCAAAATCAGAATCTACATATCTAACTACAAACTTTGACCCTTGTTTTCTTTCAAATAGAATTCTCAAGTCTCTAGTGTTCTTCAAGTACCTCAGAATCCTTTTTATGACATTCCGATGCTGTTTTTCTGGATCCGCCATGTACTTACTCATTAAACCCACTGCTTGAGCTACATCTGGCCTTGTGCAAACCATGGTATGCATCAAACACTCAACTACATTTGCATACGATATCCTGGACACTTCTTTAATTTTCTCATAATCACTAGGACATTGTCTGACACTTAAACTAAAGTAACTTGCAAGTGGAGTAAACATAGACTTAGCGTTTAGCATGTTAAAATTTTCAAGTACCTTTAAGAAGTACTTTTTCTATGATAACCACAGCTTTTCAACTCTTCTGTCTCTCCTAATTTCCATGCTCAACATTTTTGTGGCTACCCCAAGGTCTTTCATGTTAAACTCTTATCTCAATTGAGATTTGAGTTCATCCAATCTTGACATGTCATTACATGCAATTAACATATCATCCACATAAAACAGCAAAATAATAACAGAATTATCATCTAGTATTTTGTAATAAATACAACAATCATACTCACAACGATGATAGCCGATCTGCAACATGTAAGAGTCGAAGTGCTTGTACCAATGTCTTAAAGATTGTTTTAGCCAGTACAATGATCTCTTCAATTTACACGCATGGTCTTCTCTTCCGACTTCTTTGAATCCTTCAGGTTGCTCCATGTAAATTGTTTCCTCCTACTCACCGTGAAGGAAAGCTCTCCCTAGATCTAGTTATTCGAGCTCCATGTTGAACTGTGCTACCAATGCCAACGACACCCTAATAGAAGTGTGTTTTACAATTGAGGAAAATATCTCATTATAATCAACCCTTTCCTTTTGTGAGTACCCATTTGTTAATAGATGTGCTTTGAACCTTGGTTCTTCATTCTTTTGCAAAGCTTCCTCTCTCCTAAAAACCCATTTGTAGCCAACTATTGTTTTGTCCTTGAGTTTAGGAACTAACTCCCAAACTACGTTTTTTTGGAGAGATTCCATCTCATCCATCATTGCACTCATCCAACCTTGTCTTTCACAGCTTTCCATAACTTTTTAAAATGAGGTTGGACCACCACTGCTGGTAATAAGAGCAAAATATACTTCATCCTCATCCTATCCAAACCCTTGAGGTAACTTGATGGTTTTCTTTGCCCTTCTTTGTGCTAGACTCGAAGGTTCCTGCTGAACCTCCTATTGTTCCTTACCTCCAGATTTACCAACCTTTATTGAATTTTGAGCTTATTTTTTGGTTGTATACTCTGTAAGAGGAATAACTTCTATAACTACTTTTTCAGCACTATGCCCTTTGACTTCACTGTCATGTTCCTTATTCAGCATAGAAGCTTCATCAAACACAACATCTTTGTTGCAGTTCTTTTTCCTATTTTCTAAATCCCATAGTTTGTACCCCCTTTACACCTTTCTTAAAGCCGAGGAATATACATTTGAGTGACTTGGAATCTAACTTGGATCGCTCATCATTAGGAACGTGTGCGTATGCTGGACAACCGAATACTTTCAATGAAGAATAGTCTACCTCTTTACCTATCCACACTTCTTGTGCACCTTTACGATCAAAGGGTCTTAATAGTGACCGATTAGCTATATAGCATGCATGATTAACTACTTTTGCCCAAAAACTTTTAGGCAACCCTGCATAAGGTCTCATACTCCTTGTTTTTTCTAAAAGTGTTATGTTTATTTTTTCTGCAATTTCGTTTTGCTAAGGATTCTTTGGAACTATGAAGTGCCTTGTAATACCTTCATCCTTGCAAAATTATGGAAACCTGTCATTTCTGTATTCACCCCCATTATTTGATCTCAGATACTTGACTTTTCTAGTTGTTTGATTTTCAACTTCTACCTTTCACTCTTTGAACTTGGTGAAAACTTCAAATTTCACTTGCAGAAAGTAGACTCAAACCTTTCTTGAAAAATTATCAATGACTGTCATAAAGTAGTATGCTCCACCTTTTGACGTGACCGAGGTTGGTCCCCATACATCGGAGCGAATGTAATCCCGAATACCACTGCTTCTGCAACTATTGCATGCAGTTTTGAAGGACACTTTTTCTGCGTATCAAAAACACAGTACTACTGCTTTTACAACTATTGCCTGTAGTTTTGAAGGATGCCTTTTCCTACTTACCAAAAACACGATATTTGTAAAAATCCAGCTTGTATGTTTTCACACCTTTTAACAACTGTCTTTTGTGAAATTCTAACATGCCTCTCTCACTCATATGCCCTAGATGCATATGCCACAACTGAGACTCATCATTACTGGTTTCGTCATCTGTGGAGACTGCCACTCCATCTATAACTGTGTTTTCCATAAGTTTATAAAAGTTGTTCCCCACTCTAGTACCTTTCATTAATACCAGAACACCTTTAGACACTTTAAGCACACCATCTTTTGCCATAAATGTACAGCCTTTGGATTCAAGTAATCCTAAAGAGATTAGGTTTTTCTTGAGTGCTGGCACATGCCTCACATCACCTACGATTCTCACAACTCCATTTGCCATTTTAGTTTTAATGGTGCCAATTCCAATGGTCTGATAGGGTGCATCATTACCTATTAGAATACTACCACTATTACATTGCTCATGGGTATCAAACCAATCACGATTAGGGCACATATGATAAAAACAACTAGAATCTAAAATCCAAGCATCAGAAAAATGGTTACCTTGCGAGACAAAAAGGAGTTCCACTTCACTTTCTAAAGCAACGCTGGCGAAGTCACTGTTGTTAGCTTTATTCCCAACTTTATTCTTTCCATCCTTAGTCACGTTAAATTCCTAGCAATCTTTCTTCCAGTGTCTCTTTTTTTTTTTTTTGCAAAATAAGCACTTTGAATTTTTCATGCTTCGTGATTTTGATCTTGAGTTATTTTTCCTTGATTTACCCCCGTCATTGGACCTATCACGTTCACTAGAGCCTTCCTTTACTAAAAGTCCCTCTATATGTGAACTAATTTTAATGACCTTCTTCTTTATAACATTGGAGATGATGTCTTGCCTAACATCCTTAAAATTTAGTATGCTTTTTCTATACAGTAGGGTAGTCACAAAATGATCATATAAGTAAAGAAAAGAGTTCAACAACAGTAAGGACTTGTCTTCATCATCGAATTTCACATCGGGCCTCAACAAGTCATTAATCATTCTGTTAAAATTGTTCATATGCTCCAGCACATCACAACCTTCCTCCGTCTTCAACCCATATAATTGTTTCTTGAGATGCAGCTTATTTGTGAGATTCTTTTGTATGTAAAGACTCTCTAACTTCTCCCATAAACCCTCTACGGTCTCCTCTTCTATGACATTGTACATGACTTCGTCAGAGAGAGAGAATTGAATAGAGTTGATTGCATTTTCTTCAATATCTGCCTAATCATCATCTTCTATTCTTTTAGGCTTCTTTTCTTTGCCTAACAATGCCACCTGAATACCTTGTTGAATCAAGATATTTTTTATCATCCACTGCTGTAAACCAAAGTTTTTTCTTTCAATAAATTTTTCAATTTCAAATTTGATACCTCATATAGTAGTAATTTCCATTGTGTTATAAATCTGAAGATACTTCAAAAAATTTACCCAAATATTTGCTTATCAAACTGCCAATCTACTCTGTTAACATTATAGATCTCGTCGCTATGAGTCTACCAGAGAAAACGGAGCTCAATTCCGAGTTCGAATGAGTCCAAAAAATGCAATGGAATTCTGACCGTTGAATTAGGTCAAACTAGCATTGACTGTACGAACCTGCTTACGTTGGATGATGTCAGCACTACTGCAGAACTGGGCACTTCTGCAAACAAGTTCAAGTTAGCCTAACCCGAACTGAAAACTGCTGCTTTGGCTGCGCTATGCTGCAGAACCAGGTCAGGTCCACCTGACCCGAGCTTGACCTGAACTGGGCTGGGGTTACTGCTGTGGATCAGGTCCGCCTGACCTGACCTATGACCTGGCTACGCTAGGTTGCTAGACTAGGTCGGGTCAACCAAACCTAGACTTGGTGTGACCCGACTGAGTCTCCCTCTTCCTCCTCACGTTGTCTGCAAACAGAGGAAGCAGGCACCTTTCTCCCTTCTGTGGCTGTGGTGGACGGACAACCGGTAGCGAGCAGCAATGGAACTGGTGATGGGCAACGAAGACGACAGCTATCGGTCTGGCGATGATGTGGACTAGCGATTGATGGTGCGCACGGCAACAGCACAGCGAATGGCGGCGGCGGTTGGAGTGCCTTTCTTCGGCTTCTCTGCAGTGAACGGCGAGATGACGAGGAGGAAACAGAGGTGGCAACCGTGCCCCTTTCTTCGTTGAATTAGATTTGCAGAGAGCAAATCCAAAATATACACAATGTGGTCTTCTTCTCCGGCAAACCAAGAACCACAGTCTCTTTTTCCGGTCTGTGTGGCCCACAGAGATCACTGATCCGCTTTCTCTGGCAAGCTATGTTGTGAACACAACTCTGCCCTAGTCCTCACTCTAATGCAAATTGTTAGATCTAGATCTAAGCTAAGCACATTAAGCACACACCACACAAGAAGAAGAACAAGCAATTATACACAGAAGACACAAATATTTACGTAATTCGACCAAAATGCCTACGTCCATAAGCACGGAGATTTCACTACTGAAGAAATCTCTCTCTCACACCCCCCTTACAATATCTCTCTTTGTGTTCCCTTTGATCTGTTACTTTCTTGCTTGGTTATAAAAGAATACATCGTGAAAGAGTATGCAGGATTAGCCCTAACCAACTGGGCCCTAATATAAATCACTCATAGGTCCAATAAGGACCTTTTGAGCCAAACCCAACACTAAAACTATAACAGGATTTGGACTCGAGGTTTCCTTTAATCTGGAGGATGTGGGTTCGAGATGCGTTATCACACTAGAGTCACATAAGATTTTACCCTACTCCTCCTCGGCCCGAAGGGATTAGTTCGGCTCAAGGGGTTGGGATACCTTCCTTTATTTAAAAAAAAAAAAAACCCTCCTTTCTTGTTTGGAGAGTAAAATGAGCCCAACGAACTTACTCGGGCTAGCATCCTATAAAGGGTCATGATTGCAGTCATGTTGCTGAAGCATTACCGTTTTTAACCACTGCCATTGTGGTTGGACGTAAGAAAACTTATAGGTGTGGCAAATAATTAAATCAACCATTGCATCTCCATAAAGTGAGACATTAGCATCCCTTAATTCATTCCCTGTAAATCAACAATAATTAAATGTAATTTTAGGCCTTTAAATTCTTCATATCAATTATAATTATTATTTTAAATTCTTTTAATTTCTTTGATTAATGTATAAATTAACCACAGTTGAAATGAGAAGACATAGAAAACTGCCTAGATTACAAGAAGCAGTTCACCTTGCACTAGGCTTTGCAAGGGATAGAGGCTTGAATATAATTTAGGTGTTCTCAGGACGCTCTGAAGGTTGTTGAGGCGATAAACATAGTGGAAGATTGGTCTATTGAGTCTCATATTTTTTTATATTAAAAGTGGCACGTCATTTAAATTTTATTGATTTTGATTATATTGTTAAACATATTGTCAAGGCGGTGGCTTAGTTGGTTTGAGCCTTCAGTTTATTCCTTAAGGTTTCAAGTTCAACTCCCGCCCCTTACATTATTCGGGTACTATGTATGCAGCTATATATCTACTTTCTAAAGAATAGTTCTTGTTCATCAGAATTAGATAATTTCCGGGTCAAAGGTCAACGGTCCGAAAGCTGGGCTGACAAGAAATACCCTAAGTGATAAAAAAAAAACTTATATTGCTAAAGAGTTGAATGAAGGTGCCCATAAAGTAGCTAGTTTGGGTAGCCTGTGTAACGATGGTGTTTTTTGGACTAACGGTCTCCAACCGGTGTAGGCTGGGACCATGTGATGATCGTTTGTATTTGTGCCTTCCTTCCTTAAAGAAAATTTTGTGGTTATGGTAAGTAGCTACTAGGGGCACGTGGAATAGGGATTTCTAATTAAAAATTTCACAACAATAATGTCATTTCATTATGGATCTGCGCATATAGATTGTCATGGGTGTATAATTTCCAAATTCTGCAGGAGGGGGTAAGATCTAAAAATCCTAAAACATGGGGATGTCCACTGGCCCGTGTTTTCATAGATTTTTTTATTATTATTATTTGTACCTGTGTTTTCATAGATTTTTATTATTATTATTTGTACCCGTGTTTTCATAGATATATTATCGCAATTTGTGAAACTTTCATGACTTCATTAAAAATCCATGAGAAATTTGCAAGAATTTGATTGCCAAATGTAGTCCAAAGTAATCTGCACCATCCATGACACGGCCATGCACACACGTGAATGATGTTGAAACTAGAAGTCCAACAATTCAGCGAGTTGCAATTGATGCTGAAAGCTTTATGCTCGTCTTGAAAGACAACGCAGCAATCGAGATCTCCTCATTTAACTTCTCTGACAATGACTTGTGTAGTTCAAATTGGATAGGATTATGCGAGGAAATCTCTCAATATTACCATGGCAGGGAACCAATCAGGTCACAAATGTTTTTAATCAGAGGATCCGACTCGTTAAAATTGGTGCAGTGGTGCTGCACTTTCTTTTCTTAATTGTGTTAAATGTGTGCAAAGTTTGTGAAAGAAAACACCTAACGCCCCTCTACCTCCCATGTAAAAAAGGCAAAAAGAAAAAAGGAAAAAAACCTCAAAATTCACCGAGCACTGTTGGGTTTGATATCCAACGGATCTAGGAAATTGCATGACTTAAAAGTAAACTTGTCACTTTGTAGGTCTTTCTTTCCTATATGAATAGCTCACGAAAATTATTTTGCAACAATTACAAGGTATAAGACCAGTTGTATGGTCATTGTCCCTTTAATAATTGATCATCTGCCAACCTTCTCTTAAATAGAGGGAGGAAGGGACGGAGAGAGAGAAACTATCCTTATCAACCACAACCTTACACTCATCTGCCATCTTCCACAGAAAGAGAGAAACATGAGAGTGAGTTTAGCGTCTGTATGGATTGCATACAAACCCCACTTGATCATGGCATCGTTCCAGCTATTGCTTGCAATCTACATGATCATGCTTCAATCTGTCCTATCCACTGGAATAAGCGGCCTGGTCCTTCTCGTCTACGAGCACGTCATTGCCACCTGCGTCTTGATCCCAATCGCTTTCTTCTTAGAAAAGTAAGCACCAACCACCCCATTTCCTTTCTCACTGACAAAATTGTTTTTCTCTTTTCCTTCTTCTCTGTTCTCTACTAACGGTGGAGCTCTTACTTCCTGTTCTTTGGCATTCTTGGCGCTTGCTAATAATTCGTTGCAGAGGAAAGAGACCCCCACTCTCATATCAGATACTGTGCTACACCTTCCTCTTGGCATTGCTTGTGTAAAACACCTTCCAATGGTTATCTTAGAGAAAAATTTTCATTTCCTTCTAATTTGATTTCTTAAACATTCGTTGATTAATTTTACATGAAGATCTTACACATGTAATCCAATTACAAACCGTTTAATGTATACTCAAGTGAAAATGTTGCTTATTCCTAGCAAGCATGCTTAAAACTTTGATATTTCAAATGCAACTTTTATAGATGTTAATTTCATTTTTGTATCTCACTCATAAAAGGACATACGAAGACTTTAATGCGGTAATCCTCAAATGTGTGGTGCTAGGGAGAAGATGTTGTTTTGTAGTGAGCAGCCGGGAATCAATTCGACAAGATATGGCTCTTTGTTGGTGAGGGCTTGTTTGGGTGATTTAGTTTTAAAGTGAATTGAAGTCGGGAAGAATGAAATAGTTTATTCGCAAGTACCTTGAAATTATATATGAAGTACATTGAAATTACGTATAAAAAGTTTACATAAAACTATAAAACTCTTGCCTTATTTAAAATAAAAAAGTATATGAGGATTTAAATATTTCAATAAAATTATTAAAATGTTTTTCACAATTCTTTCAATTATGTCCTCACTATAAAAAAAAATTTATGAATTTTGTCATTAACCTCTTTCCTCCCCGAAATTGGCCATTTTGATTTTGATGATCATAACTATTTAATGAAGTTATTTTTATTTTTCTTTTAGCAATTCGGAATTCCTTTTTCTAACCATCCATGCATGCATAAAGGCAGTTAAAGTGGGTACCACTATGTCAATTGGTTTAAGTTTGATCATTTACCTTATATGATTTATTAAAGAAAGATTTTAAAAAACGATACAAGGGTGTTCGTATAACTTCTCAGAATTTTTTTTATGGAGAGAATTTGATTAAAAAATTTTATTATATTATTAGTTTATATAAAATCCAAATGGATCCATTCTCGGCAGTAGGGCAACTGATGAATATAGGGAAATTTTTAAAATAGAATCTAACTTTTCAGCACCAAAAAAAAAAAAACCCTACAATTCATATCAGGGCTAAACTTTTTCACTTTTCCTTCAAATCAAGATTAACCGTCGGATGACACATTTTCCGGTGACTTTTTTTCCTTAATTTTTTAAAAATTCCAAAATGGCCTTCTTCATTCCGTGCGTCCTCATTTGCACAGCACTGACCAGCGAATCGCAGACGCATGAACCGCAGACCCTAAAAATATCTTATCATCTATCAATCTCATTTCATCAAACTTCCTGTTTTCGGATCCAGAAGCAAGTGAAGAACCCTAGTTCTGTGTGAAGAGAGGGCGCGGGAGCACAGGAAGCGGCTATGTGGAAGAGGCCACGTGGAAGGCCGAGGAAGGTGGGGGGGTTTGGACGGTGGAGATGGGGCTGTGAAGATGGAGAAGAAGCATGGGAGAGTGAGGCCGTCCAAGAAGGCCAAGATGGAGGGAGGTCCAAGTAGGCGACGAATGTGATTAGTGTTTTGCACTTCAGAGGTCAGTAATCTCTTTCCAATCACCAGGAGAAGAGTGGATCCAATGGTAGAGATTGAATTAAAAATAAACCTACAACTATAGATGATACACGAGATTCCTAGACCAACCATACAGTGGTTCTCCACCGAGAACATAGTGTCATTATCTTAATTAAAATGCATGGCTTTTCAAGTACTGAAAACCACCTAATACCTATTCTCATACTTTTCTGTGCTATGTTCCAAACTGGATTTAATGAGGGTGGGTAGGTGGGAGGAGGCCCCTAGTGAGGATCTGTTGGGACTGAAGAAGGGTATTTTGGAATTTTTAAAAAATATAAGAAGAAAAAAAATTTGCCAAAAAATATGTTACCCTGCAGTTTGTCTTAAAAGTGAAAAACTTAAGCTCTAACATTGTAAAAAAAATATTTTTTTTCTATTTTGATTTGAAATGTGGTGAAAAGTTAAAATTTATCCGCAGTCTAGTATTATGCAAATATGCATAAAAATCGACCCCTAGCTCTTGCAGTTTAAAGTATTAAAAAAGCAGAGAGTGATAGAGTTTGTGCCAACCATGGTAGCGGTGCATTTAATAGGGTATCGGTGGACCAGGGAGGCATTCAGACGTCAGTGAGAGGATTTGGATTAATAATCATGGGTGGGCCGACAGTCTAGATTATTTCGAGTTCTAAAGTTTTTCATTGAAACTTCCCAATTTATAAAAGAAAGCATTTATAGATTATTTAAAATTTTATTTTGACATGTTTTGTCCCTCCAGATGGGCCTCGCAGAGAGGAAATGTAATCAAACCATTTGACATTATTTAATAAATTAGAAACTGGCTCCTTCGCTAATAGCCTATAAATTATCATCGGGACCCAGTTAGAAAATTCAAGCCGCTCAAAATTAACAAACCCTATAGGAGATTAACGTTGGGTAAAATCTCACCCAATCCACCATCATATAGGTCATAGATCAAAGTGTTTCTTTCTCTTTTTCCTCTTTTTTTTCCATTTTTTATAGACAGTGTCCATAATTGATAGAAGATACTACTTTTACACGATATCACAAAACAACCTTATGCAAAATCACATATGCTTTATGTGAAATAGTAAATTAATTTCTTAAAAAGTCCTATATTTTCATTCCATCTGGAGCTGGAGAAGTTTAAAGTAAAAAAACAACTGCAATATCACATGAACTTACAATTTCAATATAAAGTAACTTGCACTTGGACACAAAGTTATCCTGAGATTTCGCGAAATCTCTTACTACCTTAGTACATTCAATATAAAAGTTGTGGAAAAACATGTGGCTAAATAGTTAGTTTTTTATGAGGCCCTGGTAAAATCAACCTCTACATGTGTTCGTACGGAAAAAAACCTCCTTTTTTTTCAATTTTTGTGTATTAAGCTTAGGGTTGCGGGGATCCCTTACCCTCTATTGAGGGGAGTAACCACAGGTGAGGTGGGAAGCCTTTGGTGAGGGAGGTAGTCCTCAGTTGAGATAGAATAGCTTTCTATCTCAACCTTTTCCTCTAGAACAACTTAAAACAATATTCTAAGTTGAGAATAATCTTTAAGTATCATCTTTTTCCTTTAGAGTTTCTATTAGAGAGTTTATTAAAGGCTTCTAGTTCTAGAGTTTTGCTGCTTCTATTTTCTTGTAAGAGATTATTTATCTCATGAAAACAAGATGTTGTGAGTCAAGCATGAGGAGCAAGGCACACCAAGTTGAGTCGTATAGTAAATTCTTGCAAAAAGAACTACATCAAATGGTCAATGGGCTAATTATGTAAGGTTGTGAGTATATCTTATAACTGTTCAAGATTAATGCTTGATTAGTTCACTGGGGCTCTTGATATTTTTTCATAGGGGTTTCTACATAAAAATCTATGTATCTTCTACTTGTATGGTTTTTTTTTTTATTGCTTGCAAGTTTACTTTATTTTATTCTGCTGCATATTATTTGACTTATAATCTAAAAATCTGAAACCCTATAAATCTTTTAATATGGATAGGCGAGAGAGCCAAATAACAATTCCCAATAATCTAACACATATATAATAAAATGAAAAGAACTCTAACTTCGGATATTTTTATAAATACAACTGGTGTAAGCGGCAATTTTATGGATATGTCCCTGCTCCCTCAACAGGCTCGTTTTTCTCTAGAAAGAAACAGTCATATTCAATAATCAAAATGTTCTCTTCCTAGCATTTACTATTATTGATGGAGAAGGTTATGGATATTGGAAAATGTCATTAAAAAAAAAACAACATATTAATTAGTGAAATGCCATTTTGATAAGTACTCTTTTGGGTTATCGTTCTTGTAGTTTCTTCTAGGCGTTGTTTTGTTTTGTTTTGGTGCTAGGATTTATCTCTATTTTTCTTTGTTTTTTATGTTATTTTCTTTCTCAATGTTACCTTAGTCTTATGAGGCAATTATGAGAAAAATCACCTTAGATGTCTACTACATAAAAAAATGTCCTAAAAATTTTTTACGTGACAAAATCGGCATTTTCGCTAAAATTTCCTACTTTTTTTATTTGAGCAACGGTATTGTCGCAAACAACCTTATATATGAGAAAATGTTTCAGTCAAGCGCAATGTCATCACACATTATATTGTTTATAAGATATAATCGGCTCTATTGGGTTACAATATCATTGCCCGCTTTAATATTTTCTATAAATGTTGTTGTCTGCTTTATAATCAGCTCTGTTTGGCGATGATATCATTGCCTAGCGGAATTGATTCTATAGTTATGTGGTCATGCGATTGTGTGCTACAAATGCAAACACTATAAGAATCCTTCATTCATAACACCCTCCACTATATCTTCCAAGCAAATCTAGACTTTGAGAAGCTTTGTATATATCATATTTGAGGGGTTTGAGGGAGGCTAGAGTTTTCCAGGAGAGGATGATTTTGGTGGAGCTGGAGGAAGTGATGAAAAGAGAGAATGAGGGATTTTTTAATGAATGGAGTGGAAGATGAATTTGAAAAAAGGTAGAGATGAAGAGAGAAGGACGTGTGTGTGATTCGTTGTTGGAAGAATGAATGGTTTAATAGTGTTGGAATGGTTTAATAGTGTTGGGCATTGTCTGTATTCTAAGTTATCCGGATTGGTTAGGTTGTTATATGGATGTAAGTAGGTTTATGATTATTTTAGTCATTATGTATTAGGGTTTTCTTAAAAAAGCTAAAACTTTATTTATTGACGTTAACCTCTAACCCTAAGTCCTGGGAATTCTTAAGGGAGACCGATAGATGGAAATTTTTTTCATAGACGTAGGCAAAGCTGCTAATCCAAAATTGCTATCTTCGTATCAGTGATTCTGATGATGTGATTGTACTTGTTCGGTAGCTATTTTTTCACTGCACCGCTTTTTCCTAGCAAGTGAAACCAGAGCGAGATAGAGATTGCACAAGTTGTGCAATCGACGAATTCACGTTGATCGTGTGGGAAGCAGAGGATCGGCAGGATACTTGCTCGGTTCCATCTTTCCGGTACACAGATTAGGGGTGGGTTATCACTTGATTGGAGTTGCAGAAGGTCGAAGAGTGTTCTGATCGGAGAATAAGAAGGATTCGGGCTCTTGGCTGTTTTTCGATTTGCACTCTGCAAATCGGAATTGGAGAAGAGGAACGGAATGTGGGTTCTCGGATTTTCTGGTCTGAGTAGCAGACCGGAGTTTCTTGCCGGACTGGTTGAAGAAAGCTCTGCCACAGGTTGCCGCTGCCATTGAAGACCCCAATTTTCCTCACCGGAGAAGACAGCGCAGGGCAGCCGCTGATCATCGCCGGAGTCCGCCGCCACTGTCGTCGAGCACTGACCCTCTGTCCGCCGGTGCTCTCCGCCGTCTGTCGGTGCCGAGAAGGAAGAAAATGAGCACGGCTAGAACTGTAGGGGTCTCGGTCCCTGTTGCTGAACGAAGGGGAAGAAGGAGATCTAGGGCCTTGGTTTCTTAACCCAGGTCGGATCCTGGCCTAGTCAGGTCAGTCCTGACCTAACCTACTTAACAACCCAACAGCCATCCAAGTCATGGCCTACGTTAGGGTCAGGTTGACCTGACCCGTTTACAGTAGAGCCCACCCTGCACGCATATCAGGGCTGTCGGCATATCTAGTCAAACAGGTAGGTTTCATTGGAAATCAACGGCCTGGATTGCTTTACGAATTTTAGGGTCATCCAAACTTAAATTCACCTCAGTTTTTTTTATTTTTTTATTATTATAATTTTTTAATTGTGAACTCATAGTAACGAGATAAACGAGGTAAATGGAGAAGATTTTCTGTTTGACAAATGGAAAAAGAAAAAAAAAGGTGAATCAAGAGACAAATTGGGATACACAATGGCATCAAACAATGAATATAAGATTGAGATCTTCACCGGAAAGAATAATTTCAGTCTTTAGCAATGAAGGATTAAGGATGTTTTGGTTCAGAAAGCACTGAAGAAGGCTTTGGTTGGTAAGTCCAAAAGTTGAATAAGATATCAGTAAGTCCAAAAGC
The DNA here is from genome assembly GCA_037013555.1 of Sextonia rubra. Lineage (NCBI taxonomy): Eukaryota > Viridiplantae > Streptophyta > Magnoliopsida > Laurales > Lauraceae > Sextonia > Sextonia rubra. The sequence goes on from JASUAD010000027.1 coordinate 4,926,905, forward strand.
TGACTAAGATGTCTAATGAAGACTGAGAGAAATTGGAGGAAAATGCTATAAGTGCTATTCGCCTTATCATCCACAATGACGTTCTCTTCAATGTCATTGAGATTGAATTTGCTTTGGAGTTATGGGTCAAATTAGAGAGACTGTACAAATCCACATCCTTAGCAAACGAATTGAATTTAAAGAAACAGTTGTATTCCTTGAATATGAATGGAGGATCACGGTTGTTGGAGCATCTCAATGAGTTCAATAGGATCATCGTACAACTATTGAACGTTGAGGTTAAGATTAAGGAAGAAGGCAAAGCATTGCTATTTTTGTCTTCATTGCCACTGTCGTACAAGCACGACAACGTTGATATATGGGAAAGAGACATTGACATTGACAAAATAATTGAAGCTCTTGTATTAAGTGAAATCATGAAGAGCGACAGTAAAAAATCTCAAGAAGAAAGTATCAATGATGTATTAGGTTCAAACCGGAGATGGGGGCAATCCAGCAATGGAGGATCCGGAGATCGGGACCGCTCCAAGTTGAAAGGAAAATGCAAGGTTATCACTTGCTATTACTGTGATAAGGAAGGTCACTTTAAGCGAGAGATTTCCTGAAACGAATGAAAGACTTGGCCAAGGAGGAAGAATCTGATTCAGACAATGCAAGTGTGACATAAAGCTCGAACAATGAGGTAGCATTAATTTTGGTTATCAAAGGTATGGATCATACTAAAGATTCTTGAATTTTAGATTCTGGTTATGATTGTCATATATGCTATAATAGAGACATGTTTGATACTTATACATCTTGAGAAAGAAACTTTATTTTCATGACAAACAATGCGTAATCCAAATACATAAGGATTGGAACGGTGAAAATCAAGATGTTTGATGAAATTGTATAAATCATAACGAATGTAATGCATGTTCTACATTTACAATGAAATTTTATTTATTTGGGAGCCTTAGACTCCAAGGACTGCAAGTGCGCTGTAACAGGTATAGTTATGAAGGTGGTAGAGGAACAATAGCTGTCATAAAGGATGAGTTGGTCAAAGGTCTTCATAGGTTAGCAAGAAATACAATTATGGGTGGAGGTAGAGCAGCTTTGGGGAATAAGGAAAAGTTAATTGAGGTAGAGTTAGATGAAAAATTGGAAAATGATGTAATAGACATTTCAAAGAAATCATTTAATAAAGGACCAAAACCGCAGGGGAAACAGCGGAAAAAGTCAATTAAAAAGGAGTTAGATGAAAAATTGGAAGAGGATGCAATAGACATTTTCAAGAAAGCATCTGACAACAGATCAAAACTGTCCGAACGAAGGAAGGAACACCATGTTAAAGATAAAGAATGAAGACATACAATGTCGTGGGCCCATAGAAATGCAGTCAAAAGGAAGGTTACTTTTCGCTTAACTGATAAAAGTAGAAAGTTATCGTGTTGCAAGGATGCTACCAAGAATGACAACAAATGGACAGGATCACTTTAGAAGAACAAGACAAAGGTAATAAAAAAATCAACGAAGAAAAAGTTCAAGCCACACTTGGACTTGAAGGTCCCACCACATCATTAAGATTGTGGGCGCACCGCGGGCTAAGGGGGTGCAACAGCCACACTCGATCATAATGGGTGTAAGGCGTACCTTTCAGCGAGATGTAGGTCGAAATGAAGACATTGCTGGGTATCTTCAAGGTCATTTGAGGATTAACAAAATTCAATCTAAGGTGAAGATTGTTGGGTATTGTCTTGTATTCTAGGTTAGCCGGATTAGTCAGTTTGGGTTAATCCGGGTGTAAGTGGGTTTGGGGTTATTTTAGTCATTATGTATGAATTTTCTTAGAAACCAAGAAAGTGGGAACTTTATATATTATTGTAACCTATAACAGAAACTCTGTGAAGTTGTGTAAAACACAGGAGGGAGAGAAATAAATTGATATGATCTTTCTCCATGGTCGTAGGCGGTTTGGCTGAACTATGTAATTGTTGTATTGTCATCTTCTTCGTCTCTAATTGCTTGAGTTTGTCTGATTTGTGCGTGAGTGTTCTTGATTGTCGATCGCAAGTTTTTTCCCCAACAAATAGTGTGAGAAGAAAAAAAAAGGAGTGGAAGTAAGCGTGTGGAGAAAAGGAGCATCGTGTAAGAGAGAGATTTTACAGGAGAAGAACATGATCAACATCGCGGGAGGGGAGAAGCAAGTAGGAAGAAGAAAAGGGAAATGGGTTGCACGCCCAAATCTATTGTGCAGAAGAGCAACGACATTGTCACTCCACTCATGTATGGGAAAAAAATGAGGAAGGCCTTAGGGGACCACTCCAATTTCAAAATACTTATAGGGGCCTTTTTGGTTTAGGGGCTTTATAGGGTGATTTTTCGCTTAAATCCTCTAATTTTATCTTTTTTTATTTCCTTTTATGGTATAACTCACATACTCTACCGAAGTCCCTAATCATCACTTGCAGCTAGAGATCCAACCCTATTTATTTTTGGGGATAGGAAGGTGCCTCGTGATGGAGTGACTCATTTTAACGAATATAAAAAAGTCATTTCACTTACAATTTGATAAAAGTAGTTAAGAATACAATTAATTTTCTCCTCTAAAGACTTATTTTAGAAGTCTACAAAATTCAAAATGTTAAAAGTCTAGTTTTGACACATGTTTTTCATTTGGAGGCATAACAACAATAGGGGTTATGGTTCATTACATAAGGGATGGGTTTGCACCCCATTTTATGTGTTCGAATCCCACTCTAGACTTACTTGGTGAACATATGTTGTGGAGTTGTGCATAGGCTCGGAGGAATAATTAATCCTTTCCGGTTAAAATACTACGAGAATACCCACATCATAAATAAAATAAAGCAAAGCAAAACAAAAATAAAAACAACTAGGTCTAGTAGCAATCTAAGCTAAGTTGGCTCGCTTTACTCATTAATCTCCATTTAAGAGCAGTTTGTTTGCAAAGAATTTAATAATAGGAATTATTGTTCAAATGCAACTCCAAAAAGAATGATTAAAGAGTTGTGAGGGGAAAGATATTGTCACAACCCGAGCCCAGAAATCGGGGGTTAAAGAAAACCTAACCAGTGACACAAGTTCTCCCGTGCATGTACACCTAGACCTCGCCCAAATGTACACACACAAGGGATCAATCACACGTGCAAACAAGTGTACGCGGAAGCTGTAAGTATCCAGGCATACCACAAAATAACAAAAGACACAATGATTACAAAAGATTGGACTGATCACAAAGATGTACAACAAAATAGAGAGACTAGTCCACAAAATCAAAATACATATATAAATCAGACCCAAAATAAAGTCTATAGAAAAATCCCACAGATACACTCAGACACAATGGAGGGAAAACAAAATGATGCACACCGCTCTATGAAGAATGGATCACGTCCACTCCTCTAGGCCAGAGGGGGCCTCGCGAACCTCTCCTGGAGTCGGGTTGACCGACGCAGGATCGGAAGAGGGATTTGAGCCTGCAACACCAAGAACAACTCATAAGTACAACGACTTAGCAAAATGTAAGCCACAAGAATATAACACGAATTGTATCTATCAATGAGCAAAAGTAGTAATGCAAATATCCATAGTGAGAATGTTCGTACACTAGGCAAATCGTGCAGGAATAAGTATGATGTCCGAATCATCAATAGAATTACACGCTCAAGCTGGCTACTACATTTGCCATATTCTCCCTTTCGAGAGCACACAAATATGAGAACACCATCGACCGGGCCAGGGTATGAATGGGTCTCTAATTCCCGGGGTCCGGAAGCCCAGGACACGAGCACTCTGCAGAGGCGATCACACACACTAAACCAAAGTCAACCCCGTCGGGTATCCTGAGGCTGAGGCTGAGTAGTGCCATATATAGACAATCGCAATCACAATCAAATTAGATGATGCACATCAAGCAATATTACATACGAATCTCATATCACAATCTATCATAATAAACGAACAATAGTAGTGCATCACACACTGATAAGCAATATGGCTCATACTGATAAGCAATCCGAATAACAATACGAATAATGAATGAGCATAAGCAAATACAAATCAGCACTGACGAATGAGTACAAATAACAAATAATCACTGAACTTAAGTACTCCACATGAACCATAACAAATCCACAGAAATGAAGTGTCCTTGCCTGGGCTTCGCTCTGGGGATGTAGCTACGTTTCCCACAGAATCGAGAGGTCCAGCGCAGAACACATGAGGGCAAATCCGAAATCGATATGCTATACAAATCAGATATACCATGGTGAATCAAGGTCAATTATAAGCCAATCCTAATCTAGTTGTCCAGTGTTTCTAACCGTGCATGCTGATGTAGTTTTAAGGTATTTGATATACAGTTGTTCCATCAAGGAGTATTGCATCTTCTAGTGAAAGTGTACCAAAGTCCCTTAAACCAACACCCATGGGAAGGTGCTAAACAACTAGATAACATACATGAATGAGACGCAGCCCTCGAGATCATTCATGTCATTCTGACATTCCCTTGGGCATGTTCAGGTTGTCTACATTATAGTATGAGAGTCATATCAGGTCTCTTCTTTACTCCTACTCGTTTTTGTATTCATTTCTCAGAATCACATGGTGTAGCCGTAGGTGAACATACGGCTTAGCAGTAGGCATCTTACGGCGTAGCCGTAATCTGCACTGCGACGGAGCCGAGATTCCCCAAACTATTCATCCGTATTTACGGCTTAACCATAATTTACTCTACGGCGTAACCGTATCCTGCTCTACGGCTTAGTCGTAACACACTATGCGGCTTAGATCTGGTTGGGCCGTAGAAGAGCAGCAAATGTACCAACTCTCAGTTATTTCAAATGTCACCCTGTATTGATCTACGATCAAGATCACGGCTAGGTCACGGTGTAGTCGTAAGCCATTTCACGGCTCAGCCGTAGCACAATTCACGGTTTAACCGTGAGTGCGCTGAGTCAGTTTCCTGAAATAGTTACAGAATTACAAAATGGCTAACTCTCAACTGAATACAGATAGATACTAACGAATCTCACTCAATAGGGCTGTCTAACAATGATTCATACAAGAAGAGTAAAATATACACATAATCAAAGCATTACCAATCAGTGTTAACGCTACTTGTGCTTATATTTGCCTCAAACCGAAATCAAACACACTACAGTCGTTGCTAGAGGCTCAATCTGCTGGAGACACACGAAACGCACGCTGCTCCCTTCCTCACGTAACAAGACAGAAATGAGAGAGAGAGGGAAAGAAAGCTGAACGAGAGAAGGAGAGCTCATTGCAAATGAGAGAGCGAACGGTGGTAGGTAGGATATTTATAAGATAAAAGAAATCAAATTTGCAACCAAGTCCACCATTTACCTCTATTTACAGTTCGAGTCAATTGACGATCCAACGAGAGCAAACGAAGTCATTTGGATCCAAAACAATTACGAAGATTAACAAGCTCGACGACATACACACGGTGACAGCAAAATGACGCAAAACTGACAAGGTCCAACAAAAGCAGAAATTACGAAAAAGGGCTCGAACTATTGAAACTAAGTCAAACGCAACCAAATTACCTATTCATAGCTCAAGACCAAAGAAAAGCAAAACCAAAATACTCTTAACAACAAAAAGGACACTTAATTACCCACTAATTTGGCTTAAGTTGGGTCGGAGTGTTACATCCTCCCCCACTTAAGAATCATTCCGTCCTCGGAATTAACGCATACCTAAGCAAAAAGATATGGATACTGACGTGCCATCTGTTCCTCCAATTCCCACGTGGCTTCATCAGGTCCATGATGTTCTCAGAGTACTTTGACCCATCGGATAGTTCTCGTGCGTAAGATCTGTTCTCTGGTCCCCACAATACGGAGCGGACGCTCAACGTATGACGTATTCGGTTGTATCTATATATCATCATAGCGAATCACATGCGTCGGGTCTCGAACATACTTGCGAAGCATTGACACATGGAAGACGTTGTGTACTCCAGAAAACTCCACTAGAAGAGCCAATCTGTACGCCAAATCTCCAATTCTGTTCTTGACCTCAAATGGACCCACATACTTTGGGGCTAACTTTCCTTTTTGATCGAAACGTATCGTACCCTTCATCGGTGAGACCTTCAAAATACCCAATCACCGACCTGGAACTCTAGAGCTCTTCTTCTCGTATCTGCATAGCTCTTCTATCTCGACCGTGCAATTTTCAAATTGTCAATGACCTTCTGTACCTTTTCTGTCATCTCGGCAATAATCGTCAGTCCGTGGAAACTCCTTGTTCCCACTTCTTTCCAACAAACAGGGCTTTTACATTTACACCCATATAGAGCCTCATATGGTGCCATACCAATACTCTCATGGAAGCTATTATTATACACGAACTCGCACAACGAGAGATGTAAATCCCATTCTTTCTCAAAACTGAGTACACTGGCTCGCAACATATCTTCGAGCGTCTGAATGGTTCGTTCTGACTATCCATCAATCTACGGATGATACGCCGTGCTGAAACTCAACTTCGTTCCCATGGCCTCTTGAAATGCTCTCCAGAAAGAAGAAACAAAATGGCTATCTCGATCAGATAAAATCGACACAGGCGTACCGTGCAATCTGACAATCTCATCCACGAACTTCTTCGCCATTTTAGAAAATGTCATGCCCTTCTTGAATGGAAGGAAATGAGCTGTCTTCATCAATTTGTCCACAATCACCCAAATGGCACTATTCTTCTTGCTCGTCAAGGGTAGGCCTGAAATAAAATCCATCGTAATATGCTCGCATTTCCATTGAGGGATATGCAAGGGGGATGCAGTGAACCTGGAAGTTTCTGATGGTCAGCTTTCACTCTCTGGCAAGTTAGACATCTGGCGACAAACCCAGCAATTTCCCTCTTCATATTGTTCCACCAAAATCTGTCCTTTAGCGCTCGATACATCTTCGTGCTTCCCGGGTGCATCGCATAACGGGCACAGTGTGCTTCTGTCATCAGACTCTCTTTCAAATCATCTATTGCTGGCACACATAATCTGTTCCTGAAATACAAAACATCACCTTCTAGCCGAAAGTCCGGTCGTTCACTGACACTATCCCGAATCCGCCTCAACATCACATCTTCAAACTGCTGGTCTTTAATACGCTGAATGATGTCGGGCTGAAAACTCACTGTACTAGCCAGAAACCGTCATCGACCAATCTCACTTCAACTGGCTGAGCATGTCTCACAAAATAAAGACTGTCCAAAGCCTGGAGAATCTCCGACTTCCTACTCAAAGCATCTGCAACAACGTTGCCTTTTCCTGGATGATATTTGATGGGGAAGTCATAATCTTTCATCAACTCAAGTCACCTGCATTGCCTCATATTCAACTCAGGCTGCGTGAAGAGATACTGTAAACTATGATGATCTGAGTGCACTTCAAATTTCACGCCGTATAGATAATGTCTCCACAGTTTCAAGGCGAAAACGATGGCTGCTAACTCCAAATCATGAGTGGCATACTTCTTCTCATGTTCCCTGAGTTGCCTCGAGCCGTAGGCAATCACTTTGCCATGTTGCATCAGAACACACCCTAAGCCGACTCGAGAAGCATCGGAGTAGATCATAAATCCTTCACTCCCATCCGGTAATGCCAAGACTGGAACCGAAGTAAGCTTCTCCTTCAACATACAGAATCGGTGCTCACATTTGTCCATCCAAAGGAAAGGAACATTCTTCCTGGTCAATTTAGTCAACAGGGCAGAAATCTTGGCAAAATCTTGAATAAATCGATGATAGTATCCAGCAAGTCCAAGAAAACTCCGTACCTCTGTCACAGTCCTTGGGCTGGGCCAATTCACCACTGCCTCAACTTTCATCTGATCAACTGCCAACCCATCTCGTGAAATAATATGACCAAGAAATGCTACCTGCTCAAGCCAAAAATCACACTTCGACAATTTAGCATATAACGATGTTCCCTCAACAACTGCAAGGCTCGATGAAGATGTTCTACATGCTCCTCTCGGGTCTTCAAATACACCAGAATATCGTCAATAAAGACCACCACAAATCGATCCAAGAAAGGAGCAAAGATCCTGTTCATTAAGGCCATAAAGGCAGCAGGTGTATTGGTTAATCCAAATGGCATCACGAGGAATTCGTAGTGTCCATACCGTGTCCTGAAGGCAGTTTTCGAGATATCCTCCTCTTTCACCCGAAGCTGGTGATACCCTGATCGTAAATCAATCTTGGAAAAGTAAGCGGCACCTTGAAGCTGGTCAAAAACTCATCAATGCGCGGCAGGGGATATTTATTCTTGATAGTGACTTTATTCAACTGCCATTAGTCAATGCACATCCGCAATGTACCGTCCTTCTTCTTCACAAACAGCACTGGAGCTCCCCACGGTGACACATTCAGCCGTATGAAACCCTTTTCCAACAGATCTTGCAGTTACGTCTTCAATTCAAGTAGTTCGGCGGGGGCCATACGATATGGAGCTAATCAATCGGTGCTATACCAGGCACTACATCAATGGCAAATTCCACGTCCCTGACAGGGGGTAACTCGGGTACCTCCTCCGGAAATACATCCGGAAACTTACGTACGATAGAAATCTCGCTCAACTGTTTCAACTCCTTTTTCTCCGAGACAAAAGCAAGAAAACCTTCGCAACCTCGGCGTATCAAGCGATCCGCCTTGCATGCGGAGATGACACGCCTCGGGCATTTCTTCTGATTACCCTCGAAACAAAACCCCTTCTCTAAATCGAAGTAGATCGTCCTGTTGTAACAGTTAACACAGACATGATACCGCGCTAGCCAGTCCATTCCAAGGATTACATCAAAATCCAACATCGACAATAGGATCAAATCAACTGGCAGCCGACGACCTTCAATCCACACGTCACACTGAGGGTAATACACACTGTACTCCACTCTCTTGCCCACTGGAGTGGACACCACCAATAAATATGATAGCGGCTGAGGGGGTTGCGGTAACTGTTCAGCAAAACGAGGTGCGACATACGAACGCATAGATCCCGAATCAAATAATACAAGAGCTTTAGCTTGAGCAATAAGAACTTTACCTTCCACCACGTTCGCATCTTCTGCACTATCATGGGAGGCTGCGTACACGCGAGCGGTCTAACGCTATGTCTTCTGACCTTGGCGAGATGGCTGGGGGTTGTTAGTGGTTATAGAACCAGTAGACCTGGTGGCTGAGAAGTCTTGAATCTCAGGCACTGAGCTATCTTATGCTCCATGGATCCACAGCCTAAACAAGCACCCATCTTTTTCCAACACTTATCTGTCGGGTGTCCTTGTCCACAAGACTCACATCTGCTCCTAGAGAAACTTGAAGTTCCTTGCTTCCCTTTCCATCTTTTCTGCACCTGTCCCTTGGACCCCATCGGTGCGCTTCTCTTGAGCTCAGTAGCTCTCTCTGCAAGGTAATTCGCCTTAGCGGCATATGCTCTGTCGATCGCATCGTCGAAAGTAGCTGGTCTCTGGAAGGCAGTCACAAAATTAGCGTACCTAGGATGCAGACCAATAATAAAGCGATTCACCTTTCTTTCCTCAGTATTGATCATGTCGTCGGCAAAATGGGACAACTGGATGAATCGGTGAACATATTCTGCTACAGTCAGCTGTTGCTGCTGTAAGGCAAAAAACTCAACTTCCTTTACTTGCTGAACATGGGCAGGGATAAACTTTCTCCGGAACTGCTTCTGAAATGTCTCTTACACCGTTGCGCTAGGCATGGTCATATAGGCACTGCTGACACTCTTCCACCAAGTCTTTGCGATCTCTTTGAACATAGATGCCGTAAGCATAACCTTCTACCGGTTATTACAGACGATGGTAGTGAAGAGATCCCCGGTGTGCTCTAGCCACTGATCAACCTTTAACGCATCTTCATTGCTGTAGAATTCTGTGGCTCCACGTTTTCTGAATTTATCATACAACGCATTAGGATCACTCTCCTTAGGCTGGAAAACCACTTGCTGTTCTACATGCGGCTAAGCTGAAGCTTGGCTCTGACGGTCCACCAAGGAAACAACCTGTGCCTACAAGGAATGGATTGCCTGCAGCATTGCCAAGAAACGCTCATCGGGGTTTGCAGGTTGTTGTGGGGCGGCTAATCCACCCTCATTATCACCCTGATTATTGTTGTGTGTACCAAATCCGGATGCCATAGCCTGCAAAACACAAGAGTCAATCTGCTGTCACACTAGGTGACCCACACATACCCCAAAAGGAACAAAGACCACAAGAAAAAGGCAAAGACTGGACTACGTAATCTCACCACGTCTTGTATGCCTACATGCCTAAGAGCTAAGATAGAGACAATGCTCTGATACCATACAATACGTATGTCACAACCCGAGCCTAAAAATCGGGGGTTAAAGAAAACCTAACCAGTGACACACGTACTCCCGTGCATGTACACCTAGACCTCGCCCAAATATACACACACAAGGGATCAATCACACGTGCAAACAAGTGTACGCGGAAGCTGTAAGTATCAAGGCATACCACAAAATAACAAAAGACACAATGATTACAAAAGATTGGACTGATCACAAAGATATACAACAAAATAGAGAGACTAGTCCACAAAATCAAAATACAGATATAAATCAGACCCAAAATAAAGTCTATAGAAAAATCCCACAGATACATTCAAACACAATGGAGGGGAAACAAACTGATACACACCGCTTTATGAAGAATGGATCACGTCCACTCCTCTAGGCCAGAGGGGGCCTCGCGAACCTCTCCTGGAGTCGGGTTGACCGATGCAGGATTGGAAGAGGGATTTGAGCCTGCAACACTAAGAACAACTCATAAGTACAACGACTTAGCAAAATATAAGCCACAAGAATATAACACGAATTGTATCTATCAATGAGTAAAAGTAGTAATGCAAATATCCATAATGAGCATGTTCGTACACTAGACAAATCATGCAGGAATAAGTATGCTGTCCGAATCATCAATAGAATTACACGCTCAAGCTGGCTACTACATTTGCCATATTCTCCCTTTCGAGAGCACACAAATATAAGAACACCATCGACCGGGGCAGGGTACGAATGGGTCTCTAATTCCCGGGGTCCGGAAGCCCAGGACACGAGCACTCTGTAAAGGCGATCACACACACTAAACCAAAGTCAACCCCGTCGGGTATCCTGAGGCTGAGGCTGAGTAGTGCCATATATAGACAATCGCAATCACAATCAAATTAGATGATGCACATCAAGCAATATCACATACGAATCTCATATCACAATCTATCATAATAAACGAACAATAGTAGTGCATCACACACTGATAAGCAATATGGCTCATACTGATAAGCAATCCGAATAACAATACGAATAACGAATGAGCATAAGCAAATACAAATCAGCACTGACGAATGAGTACAAATAACAAATAATCACTGAACTTAAGTACTCCACATGAACCATAACAAATCCACAGAAATGAAGTGTCCTTGCCTGGGCTTCGCTCTGGGGATGTAGCTACGTTTCCCACAGAATCGAGAGGTCCAGCGCAGAACACATGAGGGCAAAACCGAAATCAATATGCTATACAAATTAGATATACCATGGTGAATCAAGGTCAATTACAAGCCAATCTTAATCTAGTTGTCCAGTGTTTCTAACCGTGCATGCTGATGTAGTTTTAAGGTATTTGATACACAGTTGTTCCATCAAGGAGTGTTACATCTTTTAGTGAAAGTGTACCAAAGTCCCTTAAACTAACACCCATGGGAAGGTGCTAAACAACTGGATAACATACATGAATGAGACGCAGCCCTCGAGATCATTCATGTCATTCTAACATTCCATTGGGCATGTTCAGGTTGTCTACATTCTAGTATGAGAGTCATATCAGGTCTCTTCTTTACTCCTACTCGTTTTTGTATTCATTTCTCAGAGTCACACGGTGTAGCTGTAGGTTAATATACGGCTTAGCAGTAGGCATCTTACGGCGTAGCTGTAATCTGCACTGCGGCGAAGCGAGGTTTCCCAAACTATTCATCCACATTTACAGGTCAACCGTAATTTATTCTACGGCGTAGCCGTATCCTGCTCTACGGCTTAGCCGTAACACACTATACGGCTTAGATCTGGCTGGGCCGTAGAAGAGCAGCAAATGTACCAACTCTCAGTTATTTCAAATGTAACCCTGTATTGATCTACGGTTAAGGTCACGGCTAGGTCACGGTGTAACCGTAAGCCATTTTATGGCTCAACCGTAGCACAATTCACGGTTTAACCGTGAGTGCGTTGAGTCAGTTTCCTGAAATAGTTACAGAATTACAAAATGGCTAACTGTCAACTGAATACAGACAGATACTAACGAATCTCACTCAATAGGGCTGTCTAACAATGATTCATACAAGAAGAGTAAAATATACACACAATCAAAGCATTACCAATCAGTGTTAACACTACTTGTGCTTATACTTGCTTCAAACCGAAATCAAACACACTACAGTCGTTGCTAGAGGCTCAATCCGTTGGAGACACACGAAATGCACGCTGCTTCCTTTTTCACATAACAAGACAGAAATGAGAGAGAGAGAGGGAAAGAAAGCTTAACGAGAGAAGGAGAGCTCATTGCAAATGAGAGAGAGAACGGTGGTAGGTAGGATATTTATAAGATAAAAGAAATCAAATTTGCAACCAAGTCCACCATTTACCTCTATTTACAGTTCGAGTCAATTGACGATCCAACGAGAGCAAACGAAGTCATTTGGATCCAAAACAATTACGAAGATTAACAAGCTCAACTACATACACACGTTGACAGCAAAATGACGCAAAATTGACAAGGTCCAATAAAAGTAGAAATTACGAAAAAGGGCTCGAACTAGCGAAACTAAGTCGAACGCAACCAAACTACCAATTCATAGCTCAAGACCAAAGAAAAGCAAAACCAAAACACTCTTAACAACAAAAAGGACACTTAATTACCCACTAATTCGGCTTAAGTTGGGTCGAAGTATTACAGATATCATGTAGAAATATAGATGGAGTATGATTGAAATTACTAGGGTGATGGCTATGTATTCATTTCTCATCGTTATTGATCTAAATTACTAAGGTAATGGCTATATTTTTGCTACTTTCGTATAATGCTTTTGTACAATTGCCTTCTTTTTGTTTTGGTGGTGGTGGTGGTCGTTTTCTTTTCTTTTCTTTTTTTTTTTAATCGTTCTCCTTTAATGAAATCAAATGTTTTCATTACCGATTAATAAAGTTTTCCCTATTACAAGAGATTATTTGATGGTCATTTTAGGTGTTCACCTTGGTTTTTTTAATTTTTCAACACCTTTAAAAATGCAAATATAGGAATTCATAGGAATTTAATTACATGAAACAAATGGGTCCTTGACGGTTAGAATTTCTACCCACTTCTCAAATTAACGGAAATTTTTTTCTTGTTATTTTCTCTACATCTAAAACAATCCATTAACTTACTTAATGAAGAGAAGGAAAAGATCAAATGGAGTTCTGAAACACTGTAAAATGTGCTTTGGTGCGTAGAATATCACTTTGCCAGATGCTACTGACCTTGAGCCTACAGTACGTAGCAGCAACATATCAAAGTATTGTATTGAACGTGGTGCCGATGATAGTATTCGTCCTGGCGGTGTTATTTGGGCTAGAGGAATTGCAGTTTGGTAGTGTTCATGGGCAAGCCAAGATGTGGGGAGTGGTATTCTCTGCTGTAGGGGCCCTAACCATGGTCTTGTGGACTGGTCCAACACTTTTTAAGTCTACATTTACAACCACAAAAGCTTCTTTTATTGGTGGGACTATGCTTGGATTGGCCACACTTGGATCGGCATCATGGATTCTTCTTGCGGTGAGGGTTATTACATTTTCATTTACTTACCATGGAGATAAAAAGTCTTAAAATATTTTTTTTCTAATTTAGAAAAAAAGAGGCCCTAGAAATCATAAATAAAAAGTCACTAGATTATTTTAATGATAATCAGATTGGCCTTTTCCATTAAATTTTGCAATAAGTGTCACAAATATATCAAATAGTAACAAATGATTTATCTATTGAAAATTTTATGAAGATAGATTTTTACCATGTCAATCCATATTATTAATATAAATTATTATGTCATTCACTAATAACTCAAGCTTTTGGTATTACAGATTACTAACTAACTGATATCTACATGCTACCTTTATTTGACTATTCTTTGTGTATGTGAGGTTTTAAAATTAAAAGGCTTTCCATTCAAAAGGGGTGTTGATATAAATTGTTATGCCGCTCGCTAACATCTCATTCGATATCTATCCAATTTGGCTACCCCTCTACAGATTTGATACCGCTAGGATCCTTGACCCTATCAAGGTTTCCCTAAAACTGCTTCAAACTATAGTTTTGACAAATTTGACCCTTCTACCTACAATTTAGCTACGGTTTCATTGCAAATGGACCCACGTGATCTGCCACCCTTTGTACATTATCTCGAATCAAAAGCAGCCTTTAATCTCTAGTAGAACTTAAATAATACCCCATGGTTCAATCGTTTCACTCTCGTCAAGTTCCGCCCAAATTACCCCGATTCCAACCATTTTAGGTACCAACAACATTGTCTCTTGAGGAAATGATGGAGATAAAGCTTGTAAAAAGGATGTTAGAAGATGTAGAAAAACTGATTTTGATGAAAAGCCCTAACAGAAAAGGATGGATATGTTGTATTTGTAACCATGTATATGTTGTCTTTGCAACCATGTACGGAAAATTAATAAAAAGGACATTTTAAAACAGTTAACCACGTAGGACGAGTTTTGAACGACTTGCAAGAAGTGGCCCGATCCTTTTTCTTCTGGTATTTTTTTATAATCAGTCCTCTGCCTTGGATCCCCTTGTCTTCTTCTCTTATCCGAGTCCAGATGTATAGCAGATCTGAATCCCAATCTTTTCGTCTCTTCTTCACCAACGATACCTGATCTATATCCTACTTTCAAGATGGTGTGTAGTGACCAGAGGTACAGATCTATATTCTTATCTTTCCGCCTCTTCTTTCTCACCGACACATGATCTAGGGTTTACTCAGATCTAAATCCATCAATTGACCATCGCAGCGATCTCCAAAGCCTAAGGATTTTTACTTTGCTGTGATACCAATTGTTGGAAGCGCGCATGTTGAAGCGTGTGCTATAGCCTGCAATCAACCATCAATCAATCTAATCACATATTAAACACATGAGAAGAGATATAAAGGATTTACATAGTTCACTCAATAAAGGCTACATCCATAGAAACAATTTCATTTTCACTAGAACAAATAAAAGTATATTGCGGACATTCAAAGACTCTCATTCTCAATTTGTGTCTCTTACATGAGTTTTCCACATTTTGTGGTCACATATTATATAATATTTATAATATCTGTTTTTATAGTTTCTAAAAAAACCTCAGTACAATTACCAACAGACTCGTGATCTTAATGTAGGCTTTAGCTCCCAATGGACATATTTGCTTAACCCGGAATGCAAGATATATACCAATAAGAATGATTCTAAAATTATTTTAAATGAACTGTTGGTACTGGTCCATTCTTTTTCTGAACTGTGAGTCAAGACCACTGCTCCCCATACCATGATCTAATTAATTTTCGGGAACCAAGGGAGTTTTCTTGTAACATTGAATTATGATTATTTGATGGCTGCCTGCCTTTTCACAGGGTCAAGTGTGTCGGAAGTATCCTGCAGAGCTCTCTCTATCGGCTATGATTTGCCTTTTTGGGACTCTCCAAACGATTGTTATCGCAGGGTTTCTGGAGACTGGGTCATCTTGGGAACTGAAGTGGGAAGGAGGCCTCGTGCTCACTACAATTCTGTGGGGGGTAATGACTAGTGATAAATGACAAATAATGAATAATCTTTATAATTAGGCCAGTCAGTGGACTTGGGTTTTACCCAAATGCAAATCACATACCAATTGATTGCCCCATGGAAAAGATTTAGCCAACTTTACATAAAGCCATATTCGGGCTCTAGAAAGTAGGTCCACTGTACTCTAAATAAACTATTGGACATATGCTGTTCTAAATTGATGAATTAGCGGGGCAGATGACATGGGCTTGATTACAAGTCCTAAGGCCCACATCGGACCAAATTATAGAATTGGGCTTTACTATCATTATCTGGCCTAATTCTTATGACTGGGTCTGGCTCAAATCTAGCCAATTGACAACTCTATTTTAAACGTTTGGATTTTCACTTGGTTCAGGTACAGAGATATGGTAATTATTACAAAAATATGTAAAGTGTGAGCTATATTTTACAGGGCATCGTAGTGACAGGGTTATTGTATTGTGCTCAAATATGGTGTGTGCACAAGAAAGGTCCTGTTTTCACAACGGCCTTCCAGCCACTCCTCATTGTCTTCTTATTCCTCTTGGAGGCAACAGTCCTGAAGGAATCTACTCACCTGGGAAGGTTTGTTTTAAATAAAGCCTTTTAACGCATCCAAGTTTTTATACTGAAAGTTTTGGAATTCACACCTGGTGTATGTCGAGAACTTCTAGACATTGAAGTTTTGAAATTCTCTGATTCTGTCATTTCTGAATTTCTCACTTCACTCATGCTTGGAAGTTTTGCCGAAGAATCTTTAATTACATAAGTTCCTTGTTTCATAGCTACTAGAATTCTTGACTTTGTGCTACAGATGATCCACCTTTTGAGATTGTGCACATGTGGTCAATCTTTTGGAATTTCAAAGTGGCCTACCATTAGGGAAAGTACCTTTGCATGGGGGCCAGCTATAAGACTAGGCGGTATGTATGTGGGACCCATCTTTAGAAATCTCAAAATGAGACCCGCCATAAGAAATTAACTGGATCCACCATTATATGAACTACAACATGAGGCCCAAGTTTATTGGAATTACGCTATGGGCCCACCTCTTGTGATTGAGAATTTTAGACCAACCTTTAGAAATGGCAGTGCAGCCCACCTTTAAGTTATTATTATACATGGGCCTACTTCTAGAATACGAATAGAATATCCACCATTTTGGAATCAGAACATGTGGGCTTACCTCTAGAAATTTCTTCGTATACAGGGGCCATTTTTAAAGTAACAGTGTAAGAGGCATTTTTAAAAGATTCCTACGAGGGAACACAATGTTTGGCCACCTTTAGAAATCATGATATATGAACCTACGTTAAGAAATTGAGTGTCCAAAAGTTCTGTGTGCAGGTCGCTAAAATTGGAACCCCGTGTCAAAGACATGAGAAGAGGATTTGGATAAATCCATGTCTAACCTGTAAATTCATTGGCGATGTGTCTATCCTGGTTATGTCTGGCAACTGATTGGGAGGGAAAGACTTATTTAAGGACAAAACCGACTGAGTCATCACTTTGGATAAAAGTCCACTTTTTCAATAGAAAATAATGAATTATTTCTTTTTTTTTTTGTTGTTATGAATGCTAAACCTAAAAGCATCTATTCACTAATATAACGGAATTATTCCTATTCCCATTATTTTGCTTCCTTTTGTATTTCCCGTTCTTCTCATTAATATATGTAGCATTATCCATAAAATAAAAAAAATAAAAATAAAACTAAAAAAAAGCATAGAAGCATCTATTCTTCTTTCACATGTTCCTCTATTCCACTTTATCTAATATCTTCACTTTGAGGCTTCTCCTATTTTCCCTATTGCCATCTCCTCTTAAGTTAACGTTCTTGCTGTTCCTTTTTTCCCCTTTATGTCACTCTAAGTATGTCGTTCTTCTTGTTTATCTGTGAGTTTTGGTTATTATGTTTGTAGCGTCATCGGGGCAGTGTTGGTGGTTTTGGGACTCTACATGCTTTTATGGGGAAAAGCTAAAGACCAAGAGAATGGAATGTTGGAGACAGACGCAGAAAAAAATTCACCTTTGATTATTTAAGTGTACTTTCATCTGCCAACGGCTCCTTACCACTGTAGTTCTTACATGAATATCCAGAATTTGAATCTTAGGTATCCCGTATTTCTTCCTACATGTGGAGACTGTCTTCACACTCTGTGTGCTTTCTTCCCACTTCTATGGGCTTCTTTCTCACTTGTGCGAGCTCTCTCTTGGGTACAAACTCCTTAGCTGGGTTAACAAAAATTGTGTCATTTCATCTCAATTGAGCTCAATGAATCTTCATTACTAATTCGTAAGCAAGCAATATAATTTTATTATTAAAAAATGTGAACCAATAGAAGTTGGGATGACATAGATCAGCAGATTGGACTGTTTTTTTTTTTTTTTTTTGGGTAACCTAGCCATAGGGGTTGGACTACACCCTCAGTAAGGGGATAGCAAACTTTAGAGAGGTAGTTGAGCTATTGGCCAAGGGAATCGAATAGAACCTCTGTAAGGTAATACAACCTTATGGTAAGAAACAGATGCCTAATTAGATTTGAATCCTGATCTGGCAGGTAATAACTAACACCTCTTTACCAATGGGGTAAGAGGCCGTTCTTGGACTGTTTTTATCTATTCCATTGAAGTTGGGATGACACAAATCAACAGACTGGATGGTTATTATTCATTCCACTAAATGGAGTATTGATGTCATTGGATGCTATAACTACCCTGATGAGGCAAATGCATTACAATGCCTTGATGAATGTTCGAGTGAATTAGAATTTAGAACTTTAGCCATAAAAACATAACCTTGATTTGGGTGCAACTATCATGCCAATGTCAAAAATCTCAACAGAATTGTCAAAAATACATAAAGATTTTTCTTTTTTTTTTTTTTTTGGTAAAAAGAACTTCATTCATAATAATGAGACAAACAATAAAGACCAAGAAGACAAATTACTTCTCATCCAAGTTTGGAATTTCAAACCCTTGCCAAGTATAGAACAAAGACCAAAACCCTTGCCAAGTGAGGGAAAGATGCCTTCCAAGTTTGAACCCTTGTCAGGTAGGTAAAAACTAACACATCTTACCAATGGGGTAAAAGGTTATTCTTGAACTATTCTTATCTATTCTTATGAAGTTGGGATGACACAAATTAGCAATTTGGATTGTTGTAATCCATTCCACTAAATGGGTTATTGATGTCATTGGATGGTATAACTACCTTGATGAGGTCAATGCAATCTATCAATGCCTTCTTGACTGTTTGAGTGCATTAAAATTTAGGACTTTAGCCATGAAAACATACCATATGGGGCCAATTATCATAACAATGTCAAAAATCCCAACAGAATTGTCAAAAATATAGAAAGATTTTTCTTTTTTTTTTTTTTTTTGGTAAAAGGAACTTCATTTATAACAAAGAGATAAACAACAAAGACCAAATAACCAACATTCAAGGTGAAGACAAACTACTTCTCATCTAGTTTGGAATAAAATACTCCCAACCAAAACCCTTGCCAAGTATAGAACATTACTTGGCCAAAATGTGAGTAGCCTCATTAAGAGCTTTAAGCACAAACAAAAAGACAATAAAAGAAAAATAAACACTAAGTTAACAAATTCCCAACATAATAAAGTTGATAGTTCAGTCTATATCCCTATTAATGCTCTCAGTCACTAATTCCTTTACGTTGGAAATGAAAAGATTCTGACCTTGATACAGGCTAAGGCCCGAACACAGATTTTTTTATTTAAACAATTATCCTAAATTAACAACAATCAACCACAAGAGATAGACACACAATTTTTATGTGGAAACACCCCCCCCCCCCCCCCCCCCCCCTCTCCAACAAAAAAGAAAAAAACACGAGACCTAACACCAGTCAACACTCAGATCAAGCATTATGCAAGAGAGGTTGCAAGATCTACTTACTACCTTTATCCAGTTGAACATAACCTAAAAGACTAAAGTTCTTCTTGTAGATGCACATGCAGTTTACTTTCTTCATGCTTGATCCAAAATGCCTTGAAGCCACTAAGACAAATAACCTTCTACAAGAGAAAATGTAATCTTTTACAAGATAGTACGAGCAATATTCTTTAGAATTCAACAACTTCAGCACGATTTCTTAATTAATACTCTAGAGAAGAAAAAGAATATCTAATGTAAAATCTTAACTTAGAATACGAAGATGAATGATTTAAGGTTGAGGGGAAATTTATTTTCATCACCCTAATTTCATGCCTTATAATGGCAATCTAATTAGGATAGGAATTGGTATAAAATAGGAAAGTCTCACTTAAAATAGAAATAAAAATTTGCATAATGGCAATTTCATAATTTCAGATAGTTTAATTTTTACAAACTTCTTGAGGCCATATCATTGTTGTTTTAGCTCCAATTAATGTAATCATTTGAACCAACGGATATTTACTTGAAACAAACTTCTCAACGGTAGGTCATTTGCCCATATTTGACCCTCGGTTTGTGAGATATGACACTTTAAAGCCAAATATTATTATTTCAACTCTTCTAAAACTCTTTAAACTCTTCAAACTCCTATTTTAAAGTAAATAGAAACATAACTTTCACTAAAACTAGAGTTTTGTCCAAGTCATAAATTTAACCAACAGACTAAAATTCTTACAGGGAAGAATCATAATCTTTGAGCAGCCTCTATAAGATTTTTTCTATAATGCAAAGAGAGTATCACTCGCCTTTGCTTCTTTAGAGGAAGATAGTCTAGGCCCAAAATGAGTATCGACAAGAGTGAACAGTTAATCCTTAACACAACATAACCATAAGCAGGTTTTTATCTTTATAATTATAAACGGCATCTGTGAAAATCATTACAACATCATTAGAGGCTAACGTGAGCAACCTTGATATCGTAGGACTAGGATAGTTGTCCTTGTATTCCAATGTACTAAAAAAGGAGTGCAATTTTTGGATCATACTAATAGCATTGTTTGGGTAAATAGCAACATTATTAAAGATAAAATTATTTATATCTTTCCATAATGCCTACCAAGTAGTTAGGGAGGCCCATTATTCATCTTCAAGAGATCTTTCCTCTATTCCAGGATGTCCATGTTCCTATTTGATTGAACTAAGAAACAAAAATCAGAACCACACCAAACTGTTCCAGTATGTTCACAGAAGAAAAAAGAATTTTCCGTAATTTTCTCCCTAGAATTCCCAAGAGGGCATTTAGTAGAGCAGCTTCACTATTTAGTGCCCAACCATTTTCTAACAAGGACTGCTTTGCCAACACAGTTTCAACCAAAGGGAAGGATCCTTTGGGGAACATGAATTTTACAAAACTGC
Organism: Sextonia rubra; assembly: GCA_037013555.1. Lineage (NCBI taxonomy): Eukaryota > Viridiplantae > Streptophyta > Magnoliopsida > Laurales > Lauraceae > Sextonia > Sextonia rubra. Next base: position 4,948,108 of record JASUAD010000027.1, read on the forward strand.
TTCCAAGAACCGAATTTTTCATTACAAGAACCAAATTTTTTGTTACTAGTATTATTAGAAGGGACAAGAGTTTTGTAGGCGGTTTCAGTAGAAAAAATACCATCCTTGGTAAATGGCCAAACTCTTTTATTAGATGTTTCAAATAGGAAGATAGATTCTAATAATGTCTTCTACATCTTGAAATTGTTAAAAAAACATTGAGATCTTAAAAGATTTCAAGCATTATTATCATCCCAAAGATCTTTAACTTTTAGATTTAGATTTGAGATCTGGGACAATGGTTTTGTACGACCTTCCTCATAGGGAATCTATCTACAGTCCCAAACTAAAATATCTTTGCCATCACCATTCATCAATGGCTCATCCAACGTTCTCATTGATAAAATTCATAGAATTCAAAAAATTCCACAAAAATCAAGAATTAACTGAATTGAATTTGGCCTCCCAAAGAGGATTTATTGTGACAATATTTAGCCTTGATGTGAGAGCATTAAAGTTTTTCATTAGTTATGCATCCCAAGTCATTTTCACGGGTAAAGCAACGTCATTTTCTTTGGATATTCTAATGGCTAACACCCACACCCCCCACCCCCTCAATAGGCTTACAAAATCCACTCCATTAGATAGTATGGAACTTTTATTATTATTATTATTATTTTGTCATTACTGTCTCCCCTACCAACATTTTTTTATCATTTTATCCAATGAAAGAATACTTTTATTAGGCAGTTTGACAGTTGATTGTAAATAGAAGAAACCATAGATTTAATTAAGGTATTTCTCATAGCTTGAAATAAAATATTGCTTTGCCAAGACTATCTTTTTCATAATTTTTAAGATAAGGGTTTCAAAACAAAAAAAAATTTCTCTTATATAAAATAGAATTTTCAAAAATATCTTTCGCTTTCGTTCATAAATCCAACAACCGGAATAGAAGAGAATTTTTACTTCTTAATTGAAAAGTACCTCTGTTAAAATAAGAGGCTGATTTATTGAAATTAACTAGTTGGGCTGAAATGGTGCAATTGTAATCAAGAATATCTTTAATCCCTCTAATTTCCAATGACAAAGCATTACAAAAGGTGAAGCTATCATCCAACACATTCGGAGCTCTTCTAGGTAAAACCTGCTTGCCTTAATACCACCATATTCGGGCCAAAGAATTTAGGCCCACGAACTCTAAATAAGTGGCCTACATATTCAGTTTTAAATCGTTACTGCAACAGAAATGATATTCATAGAAAACCAATAATATAAAATAAGTAACCAACCAAAAATAAAAAAATAGTAAGTAACTACATGGAACACCCGACTAATGTATACCCCAAATTGCTTCACATTCCATTTCGTTTATTCATTTAACATTAAATTAAGAGTACAAATCAAAATGAGACAACAATTGGGGTATCTATGTGGGCTTGGATCCAAGTTCCAAGTCCCACGTCCAACTGAATTTTACAATTAGGCTTTATAATCTAATCAGGCCCAATCTGGCCTCCATAAATCTTGCCAGTCGACAGATCTGTTATTAAACCATAACTTGTATATAGCAGTACCAAAGCATTATTTCTAACCTTTCATTGTTATCATTATTGTTGAATAGCTAATAATCTGATACACAGAGATATGGTATTTGTTTCATAAATACATGTAAAGTGTGAGGTATTTGTTTTGCAGGGCATCCTAGTAACAGGGTTATATTATTGTGCTCAAACATGGTGCGTCGGTGCGTCCACCAAGAAGGTGCTGTTTTCACAGAGGCCTCTCAACCACTTCTCATTGTCTTCTCATTCCTCCTAGAGGCAACATTCCTGAAAGAATCTGCTCACTTGGGAAGGTTTGCCTAACCTAAGACTTTCTAATACATTCTTACCTTAAAAGCTTCATTTGTTAGAGAAAGTGTGCCAGCCACCTTAACAGTTTATTCAATTGTCAGTCAAATTAAGGAAATTTTGTTAATGCGGAAGGCATTCTTTTGTACAAGTAGATTGTGTATGATGCATAGTCTACAGTGAACAACTAATATATTTAAAATGTTCAAACCTATGTGGACATTTAACTAATTATATAAGTAGTTTAAGCTGAAAAAATCATAAATCAATTTACAGATGTCCACTCACATATTGTTTAAGACTATATACGATTTCTCTTTAAGACAAATGGTGTTTGTCATTCATAAGTTCACATATTTTTCTTAATTACTACTTAATTTTTATATCAATTTTGATGCATTATTCAATTTGAATGAGATTTATGAATGGGTTGAATATTATGCAAATTGGATAATTAAATTAAGATAAATACAGTTTTATATCCTATAGTTTAAAGTTCATAATAAAATGATGGACCAACTCATAGTAGATCTAATAATGAACAATGGTCTAACCAATATATTAACAAAGGTCTAATCAATTTCTTCCAAAGGTGCATCAATTTCAATGAATAGATCTGATGGTGGATAATGGTTAGATCTAATGGTGGATAAATGGCCTGACCATTGTCAGTTGGGACTATCACTTTATAATTACAAATCTAACGGTGAGAAGATCAATTAGAAGACAATAGCTTGACCGCATGATCAACGACTTCAATTCCATAGGAAATAAAATTTTCTCCCTTCCAATTTCAAATTTCTCAACAACTCCTCTCACTAGCTACTCCATAGATCTATTACAAATTCATGAACCGATCTATAGATTTTTATCTTCAGATTGGATGGTGAATAGGCTCATCTTTCAAACGTGTTTGCCGCTAACTGGGGAAAGGAAAAAACGAGTCCTATTTTCTCCTGTTTTCTCGTATCAAAGGAGAAAGCCGATAGGTCCATGATTAGAGATAAATATTCACTTCCCCAAGAGAGATTAAACATTTATGTTTTTTTCCAATTTTTTTTTAATAAATGCCATACTTGAGAAAGCTTCTCTTCTTCCTCCACTTTTTTCCCTTCTCCACTTTCTCCAATTTTCTGCACTTGGTTCTTTTATTTTGACTTTTCCTCGGTCCACAATATGCTGTTTCTCTAATTTACTAGTGGGTTTTGCCGACTATCTTTGTAGCATCATTGGAGCAGTGCTGGTGGTTTTTGGACTCTACATGCTAGTATGGGAAAAGCTAAAGACCAGGAGAAGGTAAGAAAAGGAAAATTGGTATTAGGCAAAGGAGTGCCACAATGCTCTTTCTTGCAACCACTCTAAAAATAAGTCCGCAGGTGTGATGTTGAATGTCGTATACCTGAAAATATTGAGTTATTTTTCTACCATCACCAATTAGTTTTGTTAAGCAGAGGTGTGCCACAATGCTGTTTTCTATGACCACTCTAAAAACAGGACTATGGTTGAGATGTTTGGTAAGAATGGTAGCTCAATGGATGCATAAGATCCTACAATTAGAGATAAAAGGAGCATAAATTCACCTTTGATTATTTAAGTGTATTTTCTTGTTAAAAGAGCTTAATATAGATCCTCATTACTATATTGTAAACAAAAGCTTATCATAGTAAATATTCTATGATTATTTTGTTTAGAGGTTAAATTTTATAAGCAGATTGGATTGTTATTAGCCTTATCGCCAATAGTGTTAGGAAAATTGTGTGGCCTAACTCCATGGGACCAACGTCAGATTGAGCCCGGCTGTATGTTGCGGATGAATCCCATAAGTCTTCATCTAGTATGGTCAAATAATGATCAAACTATTAGCTGTAGAGAATGAATCAAAATCAAAAGCTGGTCCAGAGATGTGGAATTCCAAAGGGATAGAATCCATGACTGCTAGGGATTGTTGTAAATAAGGGCAATGAGAATCCGTGGTTGAGTTCGGTTCTGACACCCATCTAGTTAGAGCCAAATCGACAAGTGCCTTACTATTTAGATGCTGTGGATAGGTCGGATCTAGCCGATGATGCTCATCTTGTTCGCACCCATTGTTTAATTTTCTTCTTTGCAACTTGTAGAAGGAAGATGAATCTTGTGTGCACGGACATCAAGAAAAATAGGGCATTTGATAGGGAGACTAGTTTTTCAAGGATGTAAGCGAGTTTGCCAAATCACATAAAATCTCTGTGTGATTTTTCTTTTTGTGTGGTTTATTGATTGTTGATCGTGGTTTGCTCACACTTCCGCATAGACATGCACAACAATAACTTAGTCTCTAAGATAATAGGTCGTCCTCAATTAACTCAAGCCAAGCCAAGTCTAAGGTGACATCTTAGCTTGTTAACACCTTTTGTATTGACTAATGCTCAAGCTTTGGAGCTGGGTTCTTAGATTTGCCTTATCATTCTCTAGACAATAAATAGGATGTTTATTTGTTTGACCTGTAGATTCCACTAGATGCTTGGAGGGTCTATAGACTTTCCATCTTAGATGTAATTAGCCATCTAATAAATAGTTATGAAATGAAATATTCGAGGATGAGAGGAAGGGGTTTTGATGCTATGGCCCATTGGATGGCTTTGATGGAACTGGATGTGGAAACTCCATCATAAGGCTGAAGATCTATGTGCGTTCTGGTGATTGAGAAGCTCTGTGGATTTTTTTGCCTCTTGTCTTTCCTACAAGAATGGAGAATATTCAACCATAGGACTCCTTTATCCTTATATAGATAAGTCCCAAAGAGTCACACTTAATAGAGGCATTTGCCACTAGAAACCCATATCCATTAATCCTATTGGGAGTCTTATTGTAGGGCCTACGTCAAGTCTTACCCTAAAGTGGGATTGCAATCTCTATTGGCATCTATCCTACTTGATTTGACATGAGACCCGTGACATGTCGGCCACACAATTTCTTCCAATATCCCACTTGGCAGGAATGCCATGTACATCAAATATTTTTCAATCTCATGCGCATCACATGCCTTGCAAAAACCTCTATAGGCAAAGCTTTGGTGAGAATATTAACGATCAATTCCTTGTTTTACCATTCTTTTCAGCTTTCTCTCTAACAAAGTGATACTTTATCTCAAAATGTTTTGATCGGCTATAAATCTTTTGCTCATTGACAATAAAAATGATAGACATACTGTCTACACTCATTGGGACAGGCTCTTTATCATTTATTACTTCCAAATCACACAGGAAGTATTTTAACAAAAGAGCCTTTTGGACTACTGTACTGCAAGCTATATACTCAGTTTCGATTGTTGATGTCGCCGTGGAGGTCTATTTTTTGCTGCCCCAAGAAATTGCACCTCCTCCGAGGGTAAACACATAATTGATTGCTGACTTTCACTAGTCTAAATCACCATCCCAATCTGCATCCGAGTAGCCGCGCAATTCCAAGACTTTTCCTTGATAACATAGGCGAAGATTTACTTTTCCTTTGATGTATCGTAGAATCCTCTTAACCACATACCAATGTTGTAATCTTAAGTTACTTAGGAATTTGCTTACGAGACCCACGACGAATGCAAGGTCTGCTCTCATAAACAGCATCGCATATATGAAGCCGTCCACAATTTGAGCATAAGGTTTTTATTTCATCATGTCCCTATTCTACTCATTTGTGCGTCTTTGACCGCTTGACAAATTTGTACTCTTGCAGATGGGAGTATCAATTGGTATACACATGGCCATTTTAAACCTTTTCAACACAATTTTTAAATGGGATCTCTATGATAAAGTCAATATCCTATTCGGATGATCACAGGTTATTTCAATGCCAAGGACATACACTACCTCACCCATGTCTTTTCATCTCAAATCTTGACTTCAACCATTGTTTGATTTCAGTTATGGATTTTAATTTATTACTAGAATTCAAAATGTCATCTACATATAATGATAAATATAAATAACAACTCCCACTATGTTTAATATAGAAACATGTGTCTGCACTATTGGGACAAATCCAATTTTATATATGGCCTGATGAAATTTTCTATACTATTGTCTTAAGGCTTGTTTTAATCTATACAATGTTCTATTAAGTTTGTACACTTTGTCCTCATAACTTTGTACTACAAAACCCTCGGGTTGTTTCATATAAATTTCTTCTTCTAATTCGCCATTCAATAATGCTATTTTCACATTCATTTGGTGCAATTCAAGGTCACGACATGCTACCAATATTACTAAAGTTCGCATGGATTAGGATTTTATGACCGGAGAAAACATATCCTCGTAATCTATTCCTTCCAATTGTTAAATCCCTTAGCTCTAACCATGCTTTAAATTTATCTAAGGATTCATCCTTCTTCAATTTCTTTCTAAGAAGCAATTTACATCCAATGGCTTTCTGATCTTTTGGTAGATCAACCAATTGTCATACTTGGTTCTTTTCAATTGATTCAATCTCCTCTCTCATAGTTTCTAGCCAACACTATGTATCCTGCACTTTGACCGCTTGAGAGTAAGAGGTTGGTTCCAAATTTTGCACGGTTGCTATTAAACTGCAATAATCATCTAGATATGCTGTTGTTTTCTCGCCCGAATCAACCTACCAACTAGCTCATCGAGTTGTTTAATCACCTTAAGTAGACCCTGATCAGGAATTCCATGTCCAACATCGTTTTCGTCGAAACCCCCATTTGCTTGAACCCCCTTGCCCTTAGAGATATCATATAACTCCACACTCTGTGGCCTTACTCTATGACTGACCATCGAATCCTCAAAAAAAAAAAAAAAAAAAAACACATCTTCGCATTCCACGATTATCCTATTATCGTCATCATACACACAATATCCTTTAAAATGTAATGGGCAATGAAAGAACAATTTTTCTTTGTTTTTTCTTATAGTTTATGTCTTTCCTGTGGTGATAACAGGATGTGTATAGAGTAACCCCAAACTCTCACATGTTCTAATTTCGATTTGGCACTAGTCCATAATTTATACAGGGTCTTGGGCACATTTTTAGAGGGTACTTTTGTCATGCCCCGAAGCCGAGAATAGGGGATTAGAATAGATCTTGGTGCGTGACACACGTAACGCATAGCAATCCGTGCTATGTCAAAACACGTACAAACTGCTACAAGGGAGATTCCACAGATATGTGTGAGGAAGATTCATATACGTATAACAATAATTTTGCGCAATTGAGCAAAAACATAAAAAATTTACCTGTAATTCATCATAAGAATTAATAAAATCACATTCATTCCTTAATGTAAACCATGGTCTCTTAATTTAACCATCCAATGCACACATTAATAAGCTACGTAAATATATGCATAAATACAAAATTGCATGTCCATCAATCTCTAACTCCAAAACAATATGATGAAGATGGCATGATTTACTCTCTCTGCAATTCAAAAGAAACCCTATGACGTTCTATGTCGGATGACCAGTAAAAGATGTCATCCTCATTTCACTCATCCACACCCCAAGGTATCGCTGTGGTTTCCTCTGGGGCTAGGTTAACTACCATGCCGGCATTGGATTATGTACTTGTCACACCAAGGGCAGCACTCTAACTACGGCGGTTAAGCAAATATTGAGTACATAAGACTATCATAATGTGTTAATTGAATTAGAAACACATTGATTAAAAGAGAGCAATATTCGAAAGCTAAGCATGCTATGCATGTGATTAAGCATGAGTAACGAGCCATAAACAGCATATAATAATATGTTAGTTGGCATCCACATTGCTATCCTCTCTCTAAAGAGAGCATATCATACCGTGGGAAATTATTAACGGTCAGAACAAGACCATCTTGCTACCCTAAGAGTACCGACCAACTTTTCATATAATTACTACAGTAGGTAATATGTAAATTACCCTTATTCGGTCCCGTCCAACCTCCTATGGGTATAAGCTAAGTGGTGCTGAATCTGTGCATCAAGACCGATCAGAATTCTTATTTTCTTACTTATCATACGTAACAATTGACTCAATCTTATACAGAAACATATACCAGTCTTGAGATCGTATTTAGTCATAAAAATCAAAATTAAACGAAGTAACTATTATTCAATGATGCATACTTAAATGAGTTATTAGAGCTCAAACCATCTCAACCCTAGTTCTCCTATCTTGGCTTACGGGCTTACTCTCAGTAGAAGCTCCGTCTTCAATATTACCTCAAGGTTTACTGAAAAGAATGGGTATATGATTAGATCATGTTGAGGGTAAGGATTACATGACAAAATGAATGCATGTGGTTAAGTGATTAATAAGGATATTTACTAGCCAATCCTATACTAGATAATCCATGTTCCCATGGTCATTCAATACTGTGTATTCATAAAACATCTAGTGCCGATGTGTTACCAAAAATCTTGGTGTTACATTGTGTAGGCAATGGACACCTCTTCTTATACCAACACCCATGAAGTGAAGTTGGAAAACCATCTAGTAAATCGAAGATGATGAGTAACAACTCTACACTGTTCCTCCTTATTATTTGATTACCATTTGGCTAATTTTGTCAAGGCAAAAGTATTAATTCTAAGGCCCTATGTGGTCTTTGGAAATCATTAATTTCCTTAAGTTCGCTGGGTTTTAATGGCTTAATTGTATGCTTAAAGTTTTCAACTAAATTCTCCCGCCATTACGGCTCAGTCGTATATTGTCCCATGGCTTAACCGTGATTGGCCCACGGCTGAGCCACGGCTTAGCTGTAGTGTACTCTATGACTCCACCGTGGGGTTAACCATAAAAGAAAATCAATTTTTTGCTATCTGGATTTCAAACCGTAGTGTAGTTAAGACTTAGCCATAAACTTCAAATTTTCTGAAGCCATTCCAGTACAGAGTTCAGTCCAGTACGGAACTCTTGAATTGGTTCCAGTGTAGTTTTCTTTGCTCCAAATTATCATCATACATCTTTCAATAGCCATATTTCATCATTATTTCATAACCATACTCATTAGCACTTAATCCATCACATATTCTTAAATCAAGGGGTGAAAAAGCTGTAGATCTACATTTAAGAAGAATTCTTCAAGAATCAATGCAAATAAACATGCATGCACTAATATATACTCTTCTACTTACCTCTAGTACAGTGCTTTACCCAAATAAACTTCTCTTTGGTTTGATGGTGGAGAAAACCTCAATAGAAGGTGATCCTACTACATGCAAAGACATGCAATGCGTAAATTGAGAATGAAATGCATGCATGTTACTTATTTGAGTCTCCTTGACTCTTTTGAACTCAAAAAGATGAAATAAGAGTTGTCTCTTACCTTAGAAAGCTATAGATTGTGAGGAAAAAGATGAATTTGTGAATTCTAAAAAAAGAGGATGAACAAAAAAGCAAAAGAGAGAAGATGGAAGTCTTAAGTCTTACATGCACAGTCCTAAGATCAATGTTTCAGCTGTTGGCGAAGGTGAATGTGAAAGTACAATAGCTAGGTCTCACCAAGTCCTAAAGGGGGGGTGAATAGGACTATTAAAAATTTCTTTTCAAGAATTAGGTTTTATTAGTGTGCAATCTGAAGGATTAATTAAGATTGAGAGTCCCCAAGAAGATTAAGAGAGATGTTCAGAGTTGTGAGTGCTTACAGTGTGTAGAAATGCAACTAGAGTAACAAAGATGTAACTTAGAAATGATTAACACAAGTGACAAGAATGCAAGGCAATATCCACACACAACAAGCAATAAACACAGTGATTTATAGTGGTTCGGTCCTAGTCCTACATCCACTCTCAGGAGCAATCTCTCTTGGTTCCACTAAATAAGAGGTACTTATATAACATACACCTCTTGCAACAGTTTTTGATTCGGTGGTTTGTCTTCCACCAAATACAGCAATGAGAATTGAAATATTAAAGAACACCTAAACAAGGAATTGTATACCTTGGTTTTGAGTGGTGCTCTTGATGCTTGAAAGACTACCTCCAAGCTTTGACATCTTGTTCTTGCTCCTTGGTGATGAAGATCTTTAGATGAGTGCTCAGCCAAGGGAAGAGATTTTAAAAGGGTTTGGAAGGCTAAGATATTCTCTCAGATTTAATGGAGCCTTTCCTAAATGACCAACTACTCTTCTTGAAACAATAATGACACTTTTGGTGTTGAAGAGTAGGTGGTTGTGGGAGCTTTAAAGATGATTTTAATGGAGGTGCAAAGGCTCAGCTATACTGATGATTTTCTCAGTAATAAAGTCTGTAGTTGGAGCAAAGGAGAGGTCCTCTTTAAATACAGATAAGCTCCAACGGATAGATCTACGGCTAAGAACAGAATGGTCTATGGCTTAACCGTATGCTCTGACAACATCCAATGGCTAGTTTGACCAGATTCAACAAAAATTCCTTCTTACGGTTAAGCTTACGGCTTAGCCGTAAATCATTATACGGCTTAGCCGTGAGCACCTTTCGGCCTAGCCGTGGGTCAGCCGTAAGCTGAAATCTCCCAAAAATTGCTCTCTGGAGAGTGGCCCGTAATCTTTACGGCTTAGCCGTGAATCACATTACGGCTTAGCCGTGAAGGCTTTTCGGCTTGGCCGCAAGGTCAACCGTAGGCATTATATGGCCAAGAGCACTCTCTGGACTGTGGCCCGTAGATTTTACGGCTTAGTCGTGAAACACACTACGGCTTAGCCGTAACCCTTTTTCGGTGCAGCCATAGAGTTAGCCGTAGAACAAAATGATTCAAAATATACTCTCTGGAGAGTGAGCCGTAGAATCTACGGCTTAGCTGTGATCCAAGCCGTAGTACAAATGCAGGGTGATTAGAAACCCTTTTTCCTATTCTATTTCTATGGGCAAGAAGGGTCAATGATACCTTATCCCTTGGCACTCATAAAGAATCTTCTTAATTGATCTTGATCTTCCTTGAATTTGCTTGATCCTCATTGATAAACCTTGAGCTTCCTTGATCTAACTTGATCTTCATAGATGTAACTTGATCTTCCTTAGAGCAAGACTAGACTTGGGTCACGTAATTGACAATACATTCTTACAATGACACTAACAGAAGGTAGGAAGAAGAAGTGCTCCAATAACAAGAAGAAGGAGATGCAAAGAAGGAACAGTGGAGTTGATTTTTAAATCCAGATTTTTTGGAACTTAAAAGCAAGTCTACTATTTTTAAGAAAATTACTATTTGAGTCAAACGGAACTTTAGTTGGGCTAAAATAGATCCAAATTGAGCTGGACCAACTATGAAAGATAATCCACAAGATGAAATATACATAATGCAATGAATATCTGCCAAGATGATGCAAAGCATCTAATTCTAAATTACAAAAGGTCCTTAACTACCTCAGTGAGGTTCATCGACCAAACCTAACGATCTATTAATGACCCAAATGTAAGGAGATTTGAGTTGAATTAGTGTAAATAAGTATTAATTAAGATAAAACAAAATTAATTATTTTAAATCAAGATTAATTCAAGTTTGAACCTTACAACGTTGTTTAAAATATATTGTGCAGTGTTTAATGCTTTTGCTTATAAATTCAACGAAAGACTTGCATGGCTGATCATGGACCTTACCATATCCATTAAAGTTCTATTCCTCCTCTCAGCCATTTCATTTTGCTTAGGATATATAGAATTAAATATTCTTTAAATAGTTCCGAAGTTTATTCACCCCATCTATCGGATCTGATTCGCTTTATTTTCTCACCCTTTTTTATTTTGGACTTCAGTAACATATGTTTGGAACATTTTTAAGGCCTCATTTTACATTTAATTAGGTACACATACCTATATCTGCTATAATCATCAATGAATGTAATGAAATAATACTCCCCGATTCTAGTATGTACATTCAATGGTCCACATATATTTAAATAGATTATGGTCAATATTTCAAGACTTCTAGTTCCTTTTGGAAATGGTTTCTTAACCATCTTCTCATGGTTCACATATGGAGTACTCTATTTTACCTAGGTCTGGTAAAAGTCCATCTTTGACTATTTTATTTATTTATTTTTTGTTTTCATTAATGTGCTCTAATCTAGAGTGCCATAACATTGCTAAACCATCCATGCGTACATTTACATACACAGAGAGAATAATAAGAAGTGGACTTTATTTCATTATCATCCAACAAACACAATTTTTCAGAAAGAAAATCATGGACTAAAACTTGACAGTGCATTACAATAATAACCTCATTGTCTTTAAATCTAAGTTTAAATTCATTCATTGACAACTAGCTCACAAAGATGATGCTCTTCCTCATCGTAGGAGAAAGAAAATATTGGAGAGATAAAAAGATATTCCTATTGGTATAGGAATTTTGACTCTCCGTATGCCTAACACATCACAAAATGCTTCATTTCTCATGTACATATTCTGTTCTCCGGGTTTCATCTATTTGAATTCGAAAAATCTAAACTTGATCCTTGATATGTGTCTAGTGGCTCCAAGAATCAATCCACTAATTCTTGTTATTTGTGTCTACCATCATGGCCTCAATAACCATATCAACATAATCTCCATGTTCTATGTCATTTTACCTTGCTAGTTATTCTAACTCTTTTTTTCTTTCTACACTGATAACTAAAATGTCTAGGTTTCCCACAATTAAAGCAAACACCATTTTAGGCCCTTTTCGTTTTAGATTGCCTTAAAATTTTTTTTTTCATATTGGCGGTTAACGCACCGCTATAGCTTTCAATTCTAGCAATCATAGTAGAATTTGTAAGTGTTATATTATAGGTAGCCTGCCTTTGTCCTTTCACAAGTAATTTAGCTTTAACGTCACCAAGGGTTACACCCTTTAAAAGGTTAATGGTTTGAGACACATTCTTCCATAAATGTGGAAGACTCATTGGTAAATATAGGATCTGAAAATCCTTATCCATTTCTGTTTGGACTTACATTTTTACCAATATGATCCCTTATAAATAACCCTCTAGTATCTTATAATTGACATATGCACTAAATTTCTCCATCAGATGGGATTTGGAGGTTTCATCATACTTGTGCATAGCATAATCCCAAATTTCTTTCGCAATGGTGAAGTGCTCAAATTGTTTCATCATCTTACTAGATATGAATCCGATCAATAGATGCCTTGCTAATTTGTTATCAAAGACTCATTGCTTATGGTCCTCCGGGGCATCATCAGTGGGCTTAGGGATCGGATCGAATTCAATTACATAAGTTAATCCATCAAAATACAGCAATGCATCCATCCAATACTTCCACTAAGCTAAATTCTTATTGTTAAAAATATCACCGTTTGAAAGATCATGCTAAGTTGATTTGAAAAACATAATTACTACATTTTTGTTAAAGAAAGTTCAGATACCATTGATCGTATAAGAGGAAAATACCACTCTTTTGTCTTAACTGTTGGATCATCTTCCTTTTGTAGCAAATTCGTAGATTTTCTTTAAAGGATTATATAGATGCAAACGGATCATCAATTAGACTCCTAATAGCTAAGATATCTTGATCAAAAGATTTGATAGCAATTTGTACTTTTACCTGTATCAGCCGTGTATGATCGCTACATCAGCGCCGACGTCTTAACTCTTGCGTGCCACTGCACATTGATCCGCTGTAGCGGATCGGAACGAGTTGGGTCGGGATGACCTAACATCTAATCGACTAAAAACGGATGGGCAGAGGGCTATCTTCTTGATTGGCACGCGCACCGAGGTGATGCAGGGACGGCCCAGGTGCTTTCTTGTCTCTGTCTGTTTTAACCGGCTCGGATGGATCGGCTTGGCAAAGTAGAGCCTCCTTTTCTTTCCTCACAGGACAAAAACGAGAGATATGATAAAAGATGGCTTGGCCAGCGCCTCTCTTCTGCACAATGAAGCCAGACAGAAAACACACCTAGTTGTTTCTTGGTCTGTGTGCATGTGAGGAGATGGAATAAAAAAAAAAAATACTCTTCTTCCTCTTCATTGCTTGTCTGAAAGTAAAAATTTCGCTAGGAGGCCAAAAATCTATGTGTTCAGGCTCTAAATTAGATGACTACCTCAATTTTGGAGGTAGTCAACTCGTCCCCCACCAAACATGCAGATATCCTCTATTAAGAAAGATGTGTAGAAATCTGCATTGCAAGCTTCGTTTAGGCTATTAAATAAGAAAGGAAAGAGGCTGATATTTGAAACCTGGCCGTCTTTATGACACTCACGACATTAAAATTTTATAGGCCCCTTGGATCTTTACAAATGAATGCTTATACATTTGGATAATGTATGTTACTCTTAAGTCACTTTTGTTTTCTGTTTACAACAACCAGTTGCTAGGGATTGGAGCTATGGCTAACTGTTACAGGAAAACCTAAATGCAAGGCAACTGATAACGTGGGCGCTGTTCCGACCAAGGGACTCAATTGGCCCGCAACCAATTTACTTGTAACTATAATTACCCCAGCTTTATACAAACTGTCACTATAGATAACACAGGTCATCCAAACACACTCATCCTAATACAAGTGCTCATGGGTGGCCCAGCCTGAGCCAGGCTCTCATTGGTATTAGATTTGGGTTCTGTTATTAGGCCGAGGGATGCACCGTGCAATTCTTCATTGGCTGGCCCTGGACATAAAAAACCTGACTGGTCTGACCAGGCCTAGCTAATTATCTAGTGCAACACTATTTCACTAGCAGAGCTTTACTCTTATACATGTGGATTAAAAACGTGGCGTATCCGGTGAATGGGTTTTTCATGAAGCAGAGTGTTTGATAAGTTTTGATGAGGAGTTGGACATCATAAGGAAAAGTGAACATGACAATCCGTAACCAAAGCAAGTGGGTGGACCTGCGGCAAGTGGGTGGACCCAAAGGGAATCCCAAGTTAAAATAACATAATGTTCGAGTGGATCCCACGTATTGAAATTGAATCATTTAAAATAAATACTCTCTTGGCATACATGGTGTCTTCAAAATTTTTGTTAATCTGAATTTTTTACCATTGGATTGACTCGTTGATGAACAACAATAATAGTGAATATGAATAAATTGTAGTAATTAAATTTTCTTCTAGAAAACAGTCAATCCAACGGGTTGGATTTTACATTGTGCTGATGATTGTTTGATAAGGACTGACTTGGGTAAAATTTCACGAAGGCCACAGCCCCAGAGAATCTCCCGCATTACATACCACAGGAGGATTCCAACCTTGCATGATGTTCTTGTCATCTACCACCCCCACAACTTTCTAAAGCCTGGGCCTGGGAAAAGAATCTGCAGGAAAATCTCCAAGAGAGAAGAAAATGGAGCATGGGTCTGGGTTAGGAGTATGGCTCAGAAATTACAAACCCCATCTGATCATGACCCTCTATCAGCTAATTCTTGCAATCTTCATAACTCTGGTTCAATCCATACTATCCAAAGGAATCAACGGTGTTGTTTTAGTCGTCTACGAGCACACAATCGCCACCGTCCTTTTGTCCGCCCTTGCTTTCTTCATAGAGAGGTAAGATTCCAAGGAAAATGAAAATTTCCATTTCGTAGAAAACTTAATTCCTAGTTCAGTTCTTCTGCTGTTCTACTCACTTGTATTTCCTATGTTTCTGTTACAGGGAGAAAAGACCACCTCTCACTCTTCAGATAGTTTGCTATTCCTTCCTCTTAGGACTTCTTCAGTGAGTAATGGAAAACGTACACCATTTTTCAATAGATGGATTACATTTGAATAACACGAACACATGATCTAAACACATAATCTCTAGATTTAAGCAATACCATGATTTTTTTTCCCCTTCTCTTTGTGTTTTGTTGTTGTGAATCCAAGCAAGCCCTTATGTCATTTTAATCAATGCACAGGGTGACGATTTGCCAAATGCTTTTGACTTTGAGCCTGGGTTTTGTTGGTGCTACCTATCACAGCATTGCTCTCAACACACTTACAGTAGTGATCTTCGTACTAGCAGTGATCTTCAAAAGGGAAAAGATCCTCTTTAATAGCATCCATGGCCAGACCAAGATATGGGGCGTTTCAATCTCAACCGCAGGATCAATGGTGATGGTTTTGTGGAGAGGACCAGTGGTACTGAGCTCGTCTTCGTCCTCATCGGCAACGTCCATCGGTGGTCTGATGCTCACAACGGCTGTGATAGCTGCAGCCTCATGGTCTCTTCTAGTGGTAAGTTTTGAGAATGAATGTTTTGTTTTTTGGTTTTACTACTTTCTGCATGGGGTGGGGATGTTATTAAATAATCAGTGAATTGGACCGTCCATTGAATCGGTCACACATTGGTTTGGCCATTGTCCTTTATAATTCTGGGGCAGTGTGTCATGTCCACTACATTATCGGGGGCAAGCAAGCTATGCACGCAGCAGGGATGGTGCGTACGTGATTGGTGGATCTTGAGTAGTCCACCCAAGGTCACCATCAGATAAACAATCATCCGTTCATAATATATAGTGTACAACCCACCTTAATATTTAGTACAAGAATCTGGATTCTACATCTCTGCTCGTTGCCCAGTGCACCCAGGGGTGGTAACATGCTGGATCAAGGCAAAATGGCTTAAAACTGACAAGAGGTATTTATGGGTTTAGTTTCACCTAGGCTTAACCAGAGCCGACCTACATAACATGTACACTGCATTGACCACTGCTGAACCTGACCTAACCTGTAGAATTTTGTTCCAAACTGCAAATGTTTTTCAAATATTAATGGCTGCGTTTGAATTAAATTGCAGGCCAAAAAAAAAAAAAAACCAGCTTTGTCTATATTAAACAAGCTATTCTAAGTTCCAAAATATTAAATCAACAAATTGTTTAAATGAGTTTGGTTAGATATGTTCATTTGGTTAGACTTAATATGCAATTCAGGTCTTCTTGATGCAATTGTGATACGTGCACACATTAAAATATACACAAAATGCACAATAGCTTATGTACGCCACACAATAACAACTGTTTTTCACTTTTTATTCCTCATCTCATGAGATAAATACATTTGTTAACACCTCATGAGATGAATACGCTTATGTGCATTTTAGTGTATGCACAAATAATTATTGCTTCTTGATGTGTGAGAAAACCACATAAATTGTAGATCAAGTTATACAGGCCTAATCAAATTTTATTGCCCATAGGCGTGGCTTTATTAATCAAAATTGCTCAAAGTAAATCTTTCCCTGTGCTTTCCTATTGAACCAAATCTTATTTCAACAAAGTAGGAGATGCTTTTGCATTGATTACGTGGGTAATGTTACAACCTGAGCTCGGGCTTCTCTTATTGAGGGTAATTTTCTAAATGTGATATACATACTCCGGTGAAATTCCACCCAACTCCGTGTCAGGATAGAATCCACAAGGGATATTTAAGACCTTCCCACCTGTGAGAAACACATTTGTCAATGAGTATCTTTAGCAAAATCTGTAATTATCACTTGTACAATTCTGCATTCACGTGGTATCACAGTTGAATAATTCATATTTAAAACATTCCAATATATCAAGTTAAGGATTGCATTTCCTATAAATTAGAGAATATCCCCAAAATATGTATACAGGATATATATATATATATGTACATGCCATGTCTATATAATGGAAAACATGCGTATACTAATGACAATGGCTACAAAATCCATATACATCAACTTTACATGTGCATAATATACAAAGCAAATGCCAATTCCATATGTAAATCAAATATAATACAAGAGATGGTATGAAGTACTTTTAATTTTCTAAAATAACCCAAAATGAACTCTGAAGTGCACTCCATAAGCCAAGGTTTAATACACGTCCTCAGCTATCCACTCTTTTAAACCTGGAGGAACCTCTAGGGTCTCCTCCTGCTCCTCTATGGTCTCTACAAGACTGGGATTAGTATCTAGGCCTATAACATCATTTGAAGAGCTATGAATATAATAAATCAGCCAAGTACAAGCAAAGGTAAAGTAACACATGTTGCAACTCTAAGCATTTAATAACATACTTTAAAAGAGTCTACTCAAACAACTAAGCACATAGCTATATGGTTTAAATCATAACTCATGTGTTAATTATTGATGGAAGAACTCTCTATGTGACTTATTCTTTAATTAAGTATGCTCTCCTATATGAGTTTAACAATTTGCGTGGGATATAATCAGTGCCCCATGCCTAGGTACAATCTGTACCCAATCGGAGTTCCGAACGTTCCTATTCTCCACTGTAGTGACCAAACTTAATCCATAATTCTTTAATTTCTTATCTCATTTAATTCTTCTTTAGTCAGTTCAATTCAATGTGATAAAGGAGAGTATTGTTAAAGAAATGATTTTCAACAATAGTAAAACAAGTACTATCACTATATCAATTTAATGAAAAATAATGGTGTTACCCTTCCACTATATTAACATTTTCAAATTAGCAAAATCACATAGCCAACTCTAAACTAAATAGTCACCGTCTTGTTAGGTTTATGTCTTGTATTCCGGTTTAGCCGGATGAGTCCACTGGGTTAGCCAGGGACTAGTTTAAGGTCAAGGGTATTTTGGTAATTGTACCGGGGCTTTCTTGATGGCCAAGAAAGCGGGGATTATATATTGTATAGTCTGTAACCCTAGACCTCGCAGCGGCGGTGGCATTAGTTGCCCGTGGTGCTCCCACACCACGTAGGAGAGATGAGGTGAGAGTGTGGGAATCTCTTGTATGCTTTACTTGTCATAGTGAAGATGTTCGTCCTCCTGTGCCCGTGGATGTAGCCCGGTTTGGGTGAACCACGTAAATCTCTGTGTCTCTTCTTGTGTGTGGTTGATTGTTGATCTTGTGATTCCGTGGATGCGCACAACGGGTGATTGTTCAGAAAATCACAACAATTGGTATCAGAGCTGAGGTTGGTGTTCCTCGGGTTTTCTGAGCGAGGTGGAGATCGCTCAGTGGTTTGGAGGTTGTGCGCATGAAAATTAACTGAGATCAGGTTCGTGATTTCTGGTTGGGCCACCATCGGAGAAGAAGAAGACGAGATTGGGTTCTCCGGTCTCGCTAGATCGGAGGAAAAAAGATCCATATGTTTTTCAGATCTCGGAGAAAATCGCGGCTGGTTGGATTTCCGGGCTTTCAGATCTGAGAAGGAGAGAAATCAGTTTTGCGGAGTGGGTTCTATTGGTGCTTTTGGTTTCTTGATCCTGCTGGACTTTCTGCGACCGAAAGTAGCGAAGAAGAAAACAAAAAAAAAAAAAAAAAAACTCACCGAGATCTTCGCCGGGATCGTCGCCGTCCTTGTCGCCGGAGAAGACGCCATCAACCGCTGTCACCCCGCTGCCGTCGCCGAGAACGAAGGAAGCCGGCAGGTCATGGTCGGTCTCTGTTGCAGAAACAGAGGAGATAGGAAGACGGGAAGAAAAAAAAAAAAAAAAACTACATCTTACCAGCGATCGGGCCGCCCGCACGTCGCCGTCGCAGACCGCCGTTGTTGCTGCCGCCTTCTCCAGCAGTACGCCGCTGCTGTCCGTCGCCGTCGTCGGAGAAGAAGGGAACCCGCTGCTGCCGCTACAGCCGTCGGAGCGCCGCTTGCCTGAATCGCCACCGACCTCCTCGCGCAGCGTCGCTGTCCGGCAGCGTCCGCTGCCCCGCCACCGCCTTCGCTGCCGAGGAAGAAGACGAGAGGGCAGAGGTCGGTTGCGTCCCTGTCGAACGAACCAGTGAAGCGAACGGGAAGAAGAGGTTGAAGACGACCCAGGTGTTCCGGGTTCGGGTCGGGTCAGTTTGACCTGACCCGTGGACAATCAGGCCAGGTCAGCGAGGTTTCAAGTTGGTTCGGGTTTCGGGTTGGGTCCGACCCAACCCGCGGAGACAAGCCCGGCAAAGCAAGTTCAGTTCCGGGTCAGGTCAGGTTAGACCCGACCCGATCGCACAGAAGCCCAGCAGTTCAAAGCAGGTTTGGTTCCAGGTCAGGTCAGGTCCGACCCGACCTGTTTGCAGACGGTCCAGCCCAACGCAAACGGGCAGTTCATTTCCGGGTCAGGTGAACCTGACCCGGGTCCGCTCCAGAAGCCCAGCAGACAGCGCAGAGTGACGTCAGCAGTGACGTCAGCAACGGTCAACAGGCAGGTTTGACCAGATTAACGGCTGAAATTGTTTCTGCGATATCTTGATCGTCCGATGTCCGATCGGAGATCCGTTTGCGCCTACGGACTCGTTTCGAGCAGATCTACGCAGTGGAAGAGGTTGATTGGCTGTTTGACAGTCAAGGAGGAGGTTTGACCGATTGGAGCGTAGAAACTTGTTTCTACGATATCGAAGCCATCCTGAGTCGGATTTTAGATCCGTTTCTTCCAGCGTGCTCGTGGTGACGAGACCTATGGTTTGATGCAGAAATTGGGAGAAGATCTGAACAGATGTGGATTGAGGCTAGAATCGGGTCTATTGACCTGGTTGTTATTGCAAACCCAATAATAGGAGTCGCCGGCCTAGTTGCAAAGGGTTTGCTGATTCAAACGAAGTTGTTCGTTTGGGGTTCACATGATCGCATGTGATGTTATTCATCTTGCCAGAGCCAAGCCGGAAAAGCAGCAAGGAGGAGCTGATGTATCAGCAGTTGATCGGAGGCCCGGTCAAATAGAGTTTTTGACCGCTCGGAGGCAGAGGTTGTTCTGCAATGGAGTCATCTGGACTTGTATTCCCGATCTGTTTTGCTTGCATGCTTGTGGTGATTGGATCTTCACAGTGATGTTGAAGATGGGGCAAGATGGTGAGTGATTCAGATATCACTCAGATTCGTCAATGGTTTCGAGCTTCTAGTTCGAGGTGGAGTTTGACGAGGGTATGAACTTTGCTCAAAGTTCATGTGCTAGTTCAACATGTCAAAGTGTTGAAGAAGACTGCATCCCTGGTGCAGTGACGTGCCATTCAGCAGGGTACGTGAAGACATTGCCGGTTTTATCTCCTAGTAGCTCGAGTTGTACGGAGTTGTACGGAATTCAAGCCAAGGTGGAGATTGTTAGGTTTATGTCTTGTATTCCGGTTTAGCCGGATGAGTCCACTGGGTTAGCCAGGGACTAGTTCAAGGTCAAGGGTATTTTGGTAATTGTACCGGGGCTTTCTTGATGGCCAAGAAAGCGGGGATTATATATTGTATAGTCTGTAACCCTAGACCTCGCAGCGGCGGCGGCATTAGTTGCCCGTGGTGCTCCCACACCACGTAGGAGAGATGAGGTGAGAGTGTGGGAATCTCTTGTATGCTTTACTTGTCATAGTGAAGATGTTCGTCCTCCTGTGCCCGTGGATGTAGCCCCGGTTTGGGTGAACCACGTAAATCTCTGTGTCTCTTCTTGTGTGTGGTTGATTGTTGATCTTGTGATTCCGTGGATGCGCACAACGGGTGATTGTTCAGAAAATCACAACACGTCTCTAACTGTCTATTCTGATGTAGTTTTTGGTTAGCTAATGTATGGCTATCCATCATTGATATTACATTGTATATGAGTCCTTCAAACCCACACCAATGGTTAGATGCTAAATTGACTGGGTAATATGCATGAGGTATTGCCATTTTCAAAATTACTCATGCAATAGATAATTCATTTGGTTAGTGGTAGAGACTATGGTTCCATTACTAGGGCCCTATAAGATTTCGGGCACCGAATGATCCTATTTGGTTAAGGGTTATACTATAATTAGCTTTTAAGTTAATTATAAATAGATCCTTCATTAAGAAAAATGGTCAAAAAGGACTCAAGATCCAAAACAAGACCTCAAACAAAAGGTCATCCGATCGATCGGTCTCAAGTCCAATCAATCGGATTTGGATCCCGAGGGCTAATCTAATCGATTGGTGTCATATCCGATCAATCGAACCTAACACGAAATAACTTCAATTTTCTGAAGTTCTTCCTCTTTCCTTTTTTTTATACCTGTAAGGAATTTCGTGTTCCACTCAAATATTCTACTATTCCACTTCAATTAATAATATTCATTACTCCTAACATCATCTTATCACAACAAATCCCTTTATGGTACTAAAAACCCATTCCCAGTCATTAATAGAAATAACATGGCTGAGATACAGATCGTTGAAATTAAATCTATAGAATTAACATAATACAATATGTATCACGCTAACATTAATTATATTTGCCTTTATCTGAGGTGCTACAATTCAAGATAACTTCCTTTGGCTCAATTACAAGCAAAAATCCCAATTCTCAAACACTAACAATGAAAAGTGTAGGAATGATGATAAGCATGAATGCATGCAGTGAAAATGAGTCTCCTTAACTCCTCTAAAGCCAAAAATTATAAATGGGTAGAAGATTTTTACCTATAGTAGCACTTAGAAAGTTGTAGAAAGGGAGATCTTAGTAGCTCTAGACCATGAGAATGTAGAAAGAGCAATGGAAAGATGAATCCCACCTTTACTTAGACATGCAAGCCTTCTTTATGTTGTATTCAAGGAGAAAGAGGATGAAAGATGAGAAGAAAAGCTCCAGCAGTTGAGTTTGAAAGGAAGGATCAAATGAAATGAATTTCAGTTGTCTTTGTATGCTACACTTTTTCTAAAATTAGGAGGAAATCCGCCTTCTTTATATATTTTCCATTTTAAGTCAAATTAATGCCCAATTGGTTCAAATGAAATCTAATAAGATGGGGCCTTATATGAAAGTTATTGTGCTTGACGAGTTATACGTGATAACGTCAAGATTGATGCATTTGATGCAAAACCATAAAATTAAAATTAAGAAAAAGGGCCTAACACCACCTAATTGTGGTCAAACTGACCTATAACCACCTATCCATGGCCCAACTCAATTCCAATGAACATAACTGACAAAGATAAGGTTAAATTATCTTAACTTATCATCAAACATGATTCACTGAGCTATATCTATAATTAATTAATATTGAGCACAAGTTGTAATAGGGGGTCAAAATATGTGATTATAACATGAGCATCCTTCCATACCTAAGAGTAGGTATGGAAGGATGCTCATGTATTGCTATACACAGAAGCCAATCTTTTGTTTGCATGGAATACATAGAAATTGGATAAATAATAATTCATGACTAAATGAGAAGTATAAGGTAGTGACATAGATGCAATCCACTTTTCTGGGATTCCTATTGCTAGGATGGCGGCTGGGTATTCCTTTCCCCACACTTCAACCACCAAACAGCGGCAACGAACGGCAGCAAGTTTTATTTTTAATTTCTTGCATTTGGTTTTTGTAGGATCATGTAACTCAAAGTTCCCAGCAGATCTATCATTGTCGGCGATGATGAGCTTCTGGGGGACCATCCAAGCATCCATCTTGGCCACATGTTTCGTAAAAAGTGAATATTGGGTGTTGAAGTGGGACCAGGGCCTGATGCTCCTTGCCATCCTCTATGGGGTAATAGTCACCCTTCCATCTTTCACTTTGATTGCTTGCATTTGCATTTGTTCCAGTACATAGACCAACATCTACTTGTTGCATGGATTCAATGATCCAACTCATCAATTGCTGGAAATTTTCTTCTTTGTTTGTGACCATTCTCAGCTCTATTTCGCCCAACCATTTGCTTGTCCATAATCAGATGGCTGATGTTATCCAATCATTAATGTATTTCTTCCGTAACATCTCTATGATCATGCCCCTACCAAGTTCCGGACCATGGACTATCATATACCCATGTCTGAGAAGCACATTCTGCAAAAATAAAGCATGAGCCACACTAAATTTTGGCCATAGTCAACATAAGCCCCACCATGGATGATTGCTGCAAATTATATTCTTAAATGAAGGTACAAGTTAAATAGCAAAGAAGAATAAAGAGAAGGTGGCGGAGGGGGTTGGGGGTGTGGTGTGGTGGGGTGCAGTGTTGGCGGTTTGTGTTCATACAGTAATGACTGGTCAGAAGATTTGTGAATAAGCTATCTAAGAAAGGCTAGAACATCTCCATCTCAAAGCTTACTGGTTGTACATCTATCGACTTGTTTGCTTTCCAAGTTGAACCCACAATAGATATAGATTAGGGGAGTGTTGAATTTAGATTTAATGCCAATTCATGGAAGTGAGTTTGGTTTTAGTTTGAGGAGCTTGGGTTGATTATTGGTGGAGTGGACTCTAGATGGACGTTTTTTACTTTTTCTTCAGGACAGAACCAAAATCAAATTCCGTTACTATTGGTCGGATAGAATACATAGGAATTCAAAGTAAAACGAGCTCCATCATCAACATCATCATCATCAAACCCTTGTCTCAATCATATTGGACTCAGCTACATGCAATGCTACATGCAATGAGCTCCACCGAAAGATCAGTGAGGAGTAAAGGATATAAGGTAGCAATGTAAACGCAATCCTAACTTTCTTAGGATTTGAATTAGTAGGGTGATGCATGGATACCTATGATGCCCAGATACGGCATGGATACGGCGGGGACATGTCATAGACACGTAAAGGATACTGATTTTACACAAAAAAAAAGTGACGTATTGGATACGAAACGAAACGATACATTGTCCATTTTGAAGTGTCCATACATTATAGCTGGATACTCATTTACCATCATCCCTTGATTCAATTTCCATTTCATGGGAGGTTATTTGATGGTCTCTTTTTGGTATTCAACTTGGGTCTTCATTTGTACACACTTATAAGAACAAACTCGAAGATAATTGAAAACAAAAGAACTGTAAGATTTCTAAAACTAGTTGAAGTTAAAGAAACATGCGTGAATTTCCAAAAAAAAAAATGACTATCAAATTATCTCCCATATGATGGAAAATAAATCAAGGGAATGTGGGAAATGAATACCCAACCACCACCCTAGTCATTCAAATCCTAGGAAAGTGAGGGTTGCAACTATATTACTACCTTGTGTTCTTCACCTCCCCTAATTAATAATCATTTGGTGGAGCTCATTTGACTCTGAATTCCAAGGTATTATATGCAAACAAACAAACTGTGAGACCACCAATCCGCTTAGATAATCCCTTAAAGCAAGATCAAGTCAAGTGATCCTGTGAGCTAAGAAAGGAGAATCCATGCTTTGGTTAGCACTATGAGGCTTTGTCCAAGTCTCACATTAGAAATAACCGAGTCCTAACCCTGGGTTATAAGTCAAACTCGTCTTAATTCAACACGAAGCATTTTAACGCTATGTACCCCCTAAATCCCATTAGAACTTTGTAGTTAAGTGTGCTCAGGCAGGAGTAGTAGGAAGTCGTCCAGGATTTAATAATCAATTGGTGGAGCTCTTTGAATTCCGATGTAATCTATGCAAACAAACAAGCCCTCAAAGAAATAATGTACAAATAAATGATCCCCTCAAGGGGATAAAGAAATCTGACAATTAAGGGAAAAATAGAAATGAAGGAATGAGTACTTAAAACTTAAATCATGCAAAATCAAATACTGTCAAGCCCAGTTTTGGCCAATGACTCCATTTCTTTTACTTCTCTTGAAATATGACTTTAAGTTGGATGTGCTTTCTCTCTTTCAAGCATATATTTACTAATGCAGGGAAATGAACAGGGGATTGGAGTGACAGGCATTTTAGCTTACATACAGACATGGTGCATCCACAAGAAAGGCCCTGTCTTCACAGCTGCATTCTCACCTCTTCTCATCGTTTTCGCTTTCCTACTTGAGACTTCTGTCCTTCAGAGGAACCCTCACCTTGGAGGGTATGTCAGCCCTTTTACTTGCATCTAAACCACCATATCAACTTCATCATGATTCAAATTGAACAGCTTGAAATTTTTTCTATCTAATGTGGGGCCAGTAGATCAAAAGCAGAGCATTAACTTTTAATGCAACTTGATGCATCACAAAAATCTAAAAGGAGGGACTACATAGACACAGTTAAAGCCTCGAGTCCTATTACAGTCTTCTGATGCATCAAGATCAGAGTGCACCCCAAAGATTTTAAGACCACATGACCATCTTTCATTATTTTTAGACGTTGCCATGTGTAGGTTTCACTTGATTATTAAAAGCCTCTGATGTTTCACCATTAGTAAAACCCCCTCACTAAAAAAAGTTCATTTTCCTTCTTCCAAGTTTGCCTTTAGGCAGTCTTTCTATATACAATTTGAACTTACAAAAACATGGTTATTTCTTGTGGTTAGTTTAGCAAAATGCCTAAAAATTGAACCCGAAGTTCCTTGAGCTGTGTGTTTCATCTTCCTACCTTTTCCACCCCTTGCTACTCCCACCACCGCTCTCATAGAATGGTGCTACATCCAAGGTTCTGCTACAAATAGATGGTGAATAAAATATCTTTATACGTACTCCCCACCTTTTTTATGGTAAAAAGGCTCATTTTCATTAAAAACCAATGAACCAAGCGACAAAACTTACAGCAGACCACCTGACAATCCTGGAGGGATATCAAACCATGTTGACAAGACGGAACCTTTTAGAATAACCTTCAGGTTTTGTTTAATTGTAAAGACCCTATCTTCCACAAAGTTGAGGTCCATGTTTTGTGAAGGGTCATCCATCGGGTAAGCCCTTGTGTAGAAGTGCAAAAAAATCTTCCAGAATAGATGATCCAAGCATCCTATCATTTTCCTTCTTCCAAGTTTGCCGTAGGGGTTTTTTTCAACGGTAAACCAAAGAATAGATTACTGAAATCTCTGTCAATGATTTGTCCATAAATCGAAATCTAGTTCAGCAACCATTCGGACTACTTGTTTGATGAATCTTTCTTACTAGTTAATGTTCTTGTGGTTGTTATGCATGCTTGTATTTGCAGCATTGTTGGAGCAGTTTTGGTAGTTTCAGGTCTCTACATGTTACTGTGGGGTAAAGCCAATGACAGTGAGAAGGACAAGACGATGTTGGAAGGGTCCATTAATGAACCCTTGATCTAAGCAATGGATTTTTTTTTTAACCCAAGAAGTGCATTGTTAATTTGTTATATTATGTAAAAGGGTGTATTTTCTGCTAATGGAAGGCCATCATTGAACCTAATGGACAAGTTGGAAAGGCAGCTTTTCATATCTTAATGAGACCAAGGCATTGGCACAATTGCAAAACAGATGTTTCTTGCATTCCCTGAGAAGAAAATGAACAAGCAGATTCTTCAATGAAAGCGGGATCTGACCACAATAACATGATCATCACTAATGGCTTAGTTAATGTCAATTAATCAATTTGTATATTATGGTCTCCCCATCCAGTCGTTGGGGTGACAAATTATTTACAATCTTCTCTTATTTATATAAGTCTGCATCTAATTCTGAAAAAAAAAGTGATTATTGTCTAGCGTGTGTAAAGTTATATAACATGAAACAGAATGGGTACAGAACATCCACATATATACCGTAAAACCAAAAAAAAGAGTTCTAACAAATCACGTTTAAAGATAGCAGTGACTAATTCATTTGCTTTCAAAGAATACACTTTTACACATCAAGAGCAATCATATTCCTA
Organism: Sextonia rubra; assembly: GCA_037013555.1. Taxonomy (NCBI): domain Eukaryota; kingdom Viridiplantae; phylum Streptophyta; class Magnoliopsida; order Laurales; family Lauraceae; genus Sextonia; species Sextonia rubra. The sequence goes on from JASUAD010000027.1 coordinate 4,975,268, forward strand.
TATAAAAAGATGTAAATAGTCACAAAAAGAAGAGATTGCCAAGAGGCAAGTAGCTATTTATACACTGGAACTATGAAAAAAATGAGCTATTACGGAAAGGGAAGCAGCTATTTATTCACAGGAACTACAAAAATGTGCCAAGTTTGACAAGCAATTAGGCTTTACCTCAGAAACCTGTCAACTTTAGTTAATATGATACATATCCCACTTCCATTATGCTCCTTTTCAAGCATACCAAAGTCCAATAGATTTCACCTGATTGAGGATGTGATCTGTCTCCAGCAACAAATCCATGAAAACCTTCTTTTGTTTCTATGCAACTCCACCCCGGTTTCTTCATTAAGTCTTTCTCAGTCATGAGATTCCTTAGATTTGCAGCTTTATTCCACCTCCCACCACTCGCATGAACATTGCTCAACACTACATTATAACCTGAATTCCCAGGCTCCATATTGAAAAGGGATTGAGCCACATACAAGCCAAGTGTGCTATCCGAGTATGTCATACAAGCAGCCAGCAGAGCACCCCATATCCTACTATCAGGCTCAGCTCTCATTGTTTCAATTATCCTAAGAGCTTCCTGAAGCTTCCCTGATCGACCAAGAAGATCTACCAAGCAGGTGTAGTGATCTAAGGTGGGTCTAATGCCAAATTCCTGGCTCATGCGGCTGAAAATTATGCAACCTTCATTCACGAGTCCTGAATGGCTACAAGCGGATAGCACGCTTAGAAAGGTCACGCTGTTTGGTTCAACTCCTTCCTTCTGCATCTGCTCAAAGAGCTCCAAAGCTTTCGAACCAATGCCATGAATGCCATATCCCTCAATCATCGAACTCCGTGCAATCACATCTTTGACAGCCATTTGTTGAAAACATGTTTTCGCAGAAGAAATGCTACCACATTTTGCATACATGTTCAGAATTGTGGTCTCCATTGATGCGTTTTCTTTGTGACCATACAATCCTTTTCTTATCACATAGGCATGTGCTCCTTTGCCCAATTTCAAAGAACCCAAATGCGAACAAGCAAGAATGATACTCCTTAAAGTATACATGGAGGGTTCCACATCTGCAATTTGCATTTTGCTAAACAATTCAATCGCCTCTCTGAAATAGCCATTCTGGATGAAACCAGACATCAGAACACTCCATGAACCACTGCTCTTAGCTGGAAGGTCTTCAAACAAACAAACTGATTTTCCCATTTCCCCGCACTTTGCATAAAAGTCAACTAGTGAAGTCCGTAGCAACACATCATTTAGTCCGCTTTTTATGGAATAGGCATGTATCGTTTGGCCATGAAGAAGTTCCCCAGCCTTGGCAAAGGAAGAGATAACCAATGTCAACGTTTCAAGGCTTGGCATCACTTCAAGCCTCATTTCATTGAAACTATCAGCAACTTTCAACAAGTTTCCTTGTGCAGAATACCCTGAAATCATGATATTCCATGATACGACGTCCATTTCCTTGGAATTAAACAGAATCTCCGCATCCTCGAGACGACCTATTTTAACGTACATAGACAAGATGGAGTTCTTCACCAACTCATAATTCTCAAAACCTCTCTTGACAGAATAAGCATGGAACAGCCTCCCACAAACAGCATCTTCTGCCACAGAACACGCTTGCAACATGGTCACAATTGTCACCGAATTGGGTTCAATCTCCGCCCTCCGCATCTCATAAAACAGCTCAAAAGAATCACCAAACATTTCATCGCGAACATAGCATGAAATCATTGAGGTCCAAGACACCAGATCTCTCAAAGGCATTTCCTCAAACACCCTGCGGGCAGATTCAACGCAACCACACCTCCCATACAAATCAATCAAAGTATTGCAGAAATAGACATTTGGCGCAAAACCCATTTGAATTGCAAGGCTATGAATCTTCCATCCATCCTGGGTACACGAAATCGCTCTGTTTACCAATGGGAGAGTGAAGATATTGGGTAGAACACCCAGTTTTCGCATTCGAGAGAAGAGTGCGAGAGTGCATTCAAACCGCCCAGAATCGACATGGGTTTTCAAGTTTGAATTCCAAATGCGGATGTCGTTGGGTTTTGAGAAGGTGGGGTGGTTGGGATGGTTTGTTAGGTGATGGTTGTGAAGTAGAAGAGGAGATGTAAGAGAAGAGGAAATGGAAGAGAAGAAGCGAGAGTAGAGAAGGAGAGAAGAAAAGGAGCAGACATGAGAAGAAGGAAATAGAGAAGGAATATCTACTGTAGAGAGTACTACTCAGAGAGACAGAGAGAGCAATGGAAGGTTTTGAAAGAGATGGGAGAGTAGTGAACAAATTCAAATTGTTTGGGCTCCTTTTATATATATATATATATATATTTTAAATTTTGTTTTGAAATAAATTTAAAAGAACTTTTTATAGGATTCTCAACTTAAAATGTAATTGAAAGTACCAAAATAAATCCACAAATATTGAAAACAATACGAATTAATTATTTCTTATTATTTGCTCCAAATAAGGTTTGGGCATGCATGATGATGATAGTGACAAATTTTCCATTATTTCAAAAGCTTTTAGTTCAACACATCTATTATTTAAATCAGACTCTGGGCTTTTGTACGGTCAAATTAAATTCTAATAAAATATCTCAAGTTTCTACAAAAATATTCAAAAAATTCTAATTTTATTAAAGGTGTGGATTTTGGATTTTATTCTGATGAAATTCCTTTCAAGAGTACTACTTTCATTGAACCATGATAAAAGGCTAAAAATGTTAAAGTGCAAAATTTAAACTTATGACCTATTTCCTTTTGAAAAAACTAACTTGACCGCTCCACTTTACAATACTAATGTTAAAGGAAGTTAGGGATCTTAGTCATTCCCATATTTAGTACGGATTATTGTGCTAATTATAATATAATAATATGAACGGACATCCTTTCAATTTTAACTTTCCTTATTAAGCAATGGTAAAAAAAACAGCTAAAAACATACAGTTTTTTATTATCACAAGGTACCTCTACTAGGCCATTTAATACTTATTTATAGTTATTAACCAAAAAATGTTAAAATCAATTGGGTAGAGTGGGGATCTAGCCATGTGGGTCATGCCTGTGCTTAATGCAGGTTAATGCGCTAGTAATGAATATAATGAAACAAAAATGCGCCAGTGAGGAATATAATGAAAAAAAAAAAAACATCTATTGAATTAACGGTTGACTTGAATGGTCCCATGCATTGGAATCATAGACGGGATCAAAGCAAAGGCGTGCTGATGGGAGTGTGAACAGGTTATATTGACTTAAGTGTAGACCTAAGTGGTCTCATCCACATGCAATGATTTTTTTTTTCTTTTTTGCTATCTTGGGCTACTGTGATAAAATGACTTTCATTTTTTTTTGTCTTTGGCTATAGTTTCTTGATCCCGACTCTTATCCATGGATGATCTTAGCCATCTGGTCACTGTCTACGAAAGATAATACTGAAAATTTTCACAAATCAATAACAAAACAAGTTCGTTGGCCAGGAACTACTCATCTCTTCACCGTACATACTAAAATGGGACCCATTAACTCTACTGCTGAGACCATGACCCCGCTATTATTATATATGAAAGCTTATTATATATATTAAAGCTACAATGAGGAAGGCATGTGCTGGGTGCCAAGTCATCACCTTTCTTTTTTCATTTTTTCTAGAGCGTCATGCCAGGTTCTAAAAAAATGACATGTGACACAAAAAATCACTTGACTTCCTTCTACTCACTCCCTCCATCAACTTACTTCCATAAAATCTCTATATTCTTACCACCATTTTAAATTATTTCCTAAAATGTCTCCCTCATCCACCCTTTCCTCTACTACAAGGAAATTATTCAGTGTTTCCTATCTTTAATTTTACAGCCATCTATTTCGAAGCCACCAATCGAATTGTTGAGTTTGGACAACAAGATTCATATGGCAACATTAACCTCCTGGTTGAGCCCAGCATATGCTAAAACGTGCATCTCACCTGTAAAGAATGTTACCTTGCGCAGGCCTTTTGATAGTTCTGTGGCCAATCACAGGAGTTAAAAATATCAATCCCAACAACCTGATCTGTAGCCTTCAAGTTAATGAAGGAAACAACAAAGAGCATACACTATCTAAAGAGACGAGTACAGAAAAAGAAGTCTACCGCAGTTCTTTTAAGATGGACCAATTCCACAGTGTGGCTCAAAATCCGGATGGGATATTGTGAGAACTTGATATCACAATATCCCAACTACAAATTAGTTTATGTGTGCCTACACATTATTAGCCTTCAACATGTTGTGGCCACGCCTTCAGTCCCAATGCTTCAACTCAATCAAATTTGCTATTCATCTTACCTCATTAGCTCTAAATTCACATGAAATCGCTCAAAAAAAGCAACTCAAAAACATAACAAAATATCTAATAGTCACAATCCACATGAACATTGAACTAATACTTGCAATTATTTTAGATTTATCATGTAGGCCACAAATATCACACAACAGATAAAAAGAAACAAATACAAAAGTTTATGAGGGAACTCTGCATCTACCTTCAATTTTGTAATAACAGAATTCAACATTTTTCTGAGCGCCCTAACTTCGCATGAACAACCCTTCAAACTTCCTTCTACTTGCTCTAATCTTGTCGATAAATTATAAATTTCTTTGGAAGAAATGCATGATTGGTTTACAATGGAATTTAGATCCTCTATTTCATCCACCAGCATTTCATCTCTCCAAATAAGGATACTGTAACTGTAACACCCCATCCCACATCGTTTATAAATAAAAAATGAGTCTAATATGTAATGAACTATGTAGGTTACTACTAGTAATTTGGGCTTAACCATTTTGGGCCACGTAAAAGGCTCATCAAGTTATTGGGCCAATGGGCTACTCGGCTTATAACAAATGGTATTAAAGCCTATCACTAGCCGGAAATGTGAGACTCCCAATCCCGCTGGGAAAGCCCTTGAGGCAAAATCAGAACATAAGATAGGGGAATCCACAGGGGACACGGGTGTAGAATGCTTCGGTCCTACATTGCCTGGTGAAGTTAGATGGATCCCACATCGTTTATAAATAAAATATGAGTCTGGTATATAATAAACTCTGTAGGTTACTACGAGTAACTTGGGCTTAAGCATTTTGGGCCACATGAAAGGCTCACTAAGTTATGGGGCCAATGGGCTACTCGGGTCATGACAGTAACCATTTCCCCCCTACAAATATATTTGCACTAATTTATCACTTCATTTGTTTTAATTAATAAAAGAATAAGAAACAATAAACTTACATTCTAGTCTAGGCATTTCCAAAACTTTTTACCAAGATTTGTCAAGGTATGAGAAGTCTTTAAAATCATATAACTATACCCGTGCAGGCATTCTGGAGCCCATTCCAATTACAAAACATGAGATGAATTTTGGCTTTCAAAAGATTACATGATAATCGCATCGACATGATGCAGCTCAATAGATATAAAAAAAAAGGGAGATTTTCAAGATGGAGCACTCGATGTTAAAGGAGATGATTAAATTTTAAAACAAAGATGTCAAAGGAGATGATTAAATTTGGTGCTCAAAACACAAAATAGTGAAAGATTCTAACCTTAACACATGTTAAAGTCCCAACACGGATTTCGAGTATATAGATAAACAATTAATCAATCTAAGTAAAAACAATCAACCACAGAAAAGACGAACGCAGTATTTTTTATGTGGAAAACTCAAATAAGAAGAACCAGAGGACCAACCACAGGTTCACCTACAACAAGCACTATATAAAAGAGGTTACAAGATCTACTCACTACACTTTTTCCAGTGGACTACAACCTAAAGGATTTGAAGTTCTTCTTGTGGATGCACATGCCATTAGCCTTCTTTATGCTTGTTCCACACATCTTGATGCCTTTCAAGATGAATCTCCAAGAAGGAAGGACAAGATGAGTCTCAAGAACCCAACAGCTTCAGCACAATAGGGGAGGAAAGGCTCCAGAAAAGAACACAGGGATCTCTCGAAGGTTTTCTAAGTTTTAGAATATGAGAGAGGTGAATTAGGCTAAGAGGGATGATGTATTTATAGCCCAACTCTTGTGGGATCCTAATAGAGGTGGTTTCCAAAAAAAAAATAGCAAGATTGGTTTGTAAAGGAATCAAATTCAAAAAGTTTGATTTGCATTCTGCCACCTTGTCCGATCAATCGGGTAGATGTCCGATCGATTGATTTCACATTTTGCCTGGGCTTTTTTTCTGTGCTAATCCGATCGATCCGGCATTGTAAAAGTCATGCTTTCAACCTGTAAATCCTTGATCTTGATCTGCAGCTTTGGCACATATATACTTTAGTCCAACTGAAAACATAAAATTACAACTCCTTTAATCCTGAGTTTTGTCCAACCCATAAAATTGCCAATATTACATTCTTTACAAATAGTTTTGCTTTCATAGGACCCGCACTGTGTAATGACCTACTCCCAAAATCGTTAGAAAGCCAAAAGAAATTAATGGAAGCAAAGCTCTCAAAAGTAATTTCCTTTAACTAGTCAAACAGGCACATTAAAGAACTTGATTAAATATAGGAGGCTCGTGAAGTTAGGCCAAGTAATGCCAAGTCTAAATGAGTCAAATCAAACACTAGTACTAAGCATATTAAAGCATCTGAATTTGAACTTGTATCAAATAATTCCTATTAACTCAATTCACTCCAATATTTGATTCATTGCCCACCACATGTTTAGTTTCATGGGATGGGAAATATGCTTTTAATTAAAAAAATGTTTTGTGAATGTCACCAGTCCCTTTTTTTTTTTTTTACCCCAATCCAAATTGAATTTACCATTAGATTAAAATGGATAAAAAGATACATTTTAAAATCATTAAATTTGAGAGCCACAGATCAATTATGCATTTAAAATCATTAAATTTGCGAGCACTGATCAAGGAATTAGGACGATTTGATGACCATAAAATTTTGCACGTCTTCATCACATCCAAATCTTTCTATCTCCACCTTCCTTTCAATTAATCAGGCTGCAAATGAACCCCATCAGGTTGTGCAAAAATTAGTTAAATGAGCATGTACTTGCCTAAAAGAAAACCTGTGTGTCCAAAATTCGCATGTCTTAAATTTAAATTCACATTTGTCTTCTTAATTTGAACCATATTTAGAAATAAAAATCTTATAATTCCAATGTATTCAACAAGGACTGTTTCATCGAAAGAATGAGAGAATTAATATGAAAAAGTCTCCAAGATTCCTATCAACACTGAAACTTTCAAATACAACTCTCAAAAAGCTATTTCACTCATTCTACAGCAGATAGTTTCAGCTATTTCTAGAACTCCTCCAATCAAATAGCAAATTTGAGAACTTTAAGAAGCATGATCTCAAATGGATCCAAACTAACAAGAAGGAAGAGTACATCCATTCATATAGAAGGCACGAAAACTGAAGAAAACAGATAGGAAAGAATAAGATGGTGAAAAAAGGACTTACCTTTCTAGTTGGGGATGGATTTCTTACCGTTTGAGAGATTTGTTGCTGGGAAGATTTTTCCTACCAATTGATGTTGTGAAAAAAGATCAACAATCAGAACATATGCCAACAATCAAAAGTCCAAAAGAAATGACAAAAAAAAAAAAAATACTAACCTTACTGATACCCGAAGAAGCAAGAGAGATTGACAACAGGGGAGAGGGAGTGAGAGCGCTTTCTGCGTTTTGGGATTTTGGTTCCGGATGGATGATCAAAAATCCAAAACAAATGACAGTACAAAAGAAAAAAAGAAAAAATCACTGACCTAACGAGATTGACAGCAGTTGAAAGGGAGGGGGAGGGGTCTCTGCGCTTTGGTTCCGAATGGAAGAAGAAGAGAGGTTTCAGGGCTCTCTCTGCGTTTGGGATTCTGGTTCTCGATGGAAGATCAAAAATCCAAAACCAAATGACCATACAAAAAATAAAACAAAAAAAAAAAAATCACTGACCTGACCAGATTGACAGCAGGGGAGAGGGAGGGGTTGGGATCTCTGCGTTTTGGCTGCTTGGCTCCGAATGGAAGAAAAAGAAAGGTGTAGATTGATAGAGTCCCGAATTTCTAAATTAAGTCAAAAAATGTAGCGGAATGAGATAAAACAAACTTAAAAGCAAAAGATAATAACCACAAAAAAAAAAAAAGCTATATAGATTCTTACGTGAAAACCCCTATGGGAAAAAATCAAAAGCTTCAACGGACTAATCGAGCACTAATTACGAGTAGTTTCAAAATATACTCACGACCTTACACAATTAGTCCTTCAATTATAGGATGCAATTCTTCTTACAAGAATTCACAACACAACTTGACTCTTCGTGCCCTACTCTCCGCACTTGATGACCACCTTTATTCCGTAAGGTTGAATAAATCTCATGTACTGAGACAATTATTGAATAGATCTCAAGCACTGAGACAATTATCTCCTACAATGAAGTAAAAGCAACAAATCTCCTATGAAGTAGTAAAAGGAACAACTTTAAAGCTAGAAGTCTTCAGCAACTCTCTTCAATAGAGGCTCTTGAAGAATGATCATCTCCAAAGAATATTCTCAAGTTAGAATAATGAGACCTATGTTTATGGTTGAAAGGAAACCCTTTTTATAACACAAAATTCATGCCTTAGGATTACAGTCTAGGTAGGGACAAAATAGGCAACTTTAGTACAGACAGGAAAGATTTTCGTGTAAGTTGGAAGGTTTATACACAACACTTGATCGATTGGTCAAAGGTCAGAACAATCAAATTAAACTACTGGTTTTAATCAGATCGATCGAATTAATTTCCTGATTGATCGAATTAATTTTAGTATAAATTTCTACAAACTTCTCAAGGCCATAACTTTATTATTTTTGCTTTGATTGATGCAAACTTGGGCTTTATATATATGTGTTCGAAATGAGCTTTCCAACAGTAGATCGCTTGCCCTTATTTAATTTTAGTTTGTGAAATATGAACTTTTTAAACAAGTTATCCTTAGAAAAATACTTCACTTTATCGCTTTTTCTTCGATTTATTCACTCAATGTGTTCTGCGCTTGCATTCCATTTCCTCTCCGTCAAATTTCTTCACCCACTTTATGTGAGCTAGCATGTCTGCTGATGTCAACGGAAAAAGATGGCATGTGTGGTTTTGATTTGACTGGAGTAGCAAAATCAGCTTACTGACACGGTATTCTGGGCACAGCTACTAGGTTCATACACAACAGAAAGTCTGTAAGTTAAAGTCGCGCCTTATTTCAAATGATTGCACAGTTGCCAAGCACATGACAAACATTGATAGCTATGTGCTGACATCTACAGGTTGTCCATTATTATAACACAACCAAGAAGTGCTGTTCATTTGGAAGCAAGTTTGGTGTGTGGGTGTCGGGATGTGGGTGTGCATGGGCAGTGGTGTGTGGGTTTGGGTGTGTGTGTGTGGGATTTGGGTTTGGAATCTGGCGCAACTTAGCTACTGTGCTGGGTGGCACTTGGCTCAGAAATTGGATGTGCAAATTCTTCTGTTTTGGATTTTTGTGCTTCCTGTTCTAAGGTTCCTTCTATTGAGAGGAACGTCTCACGACTTGTATAAGAGGGTGTTTTTTACCACCATCAGAGACCCAACATGTTCAATTGAGCCCCCTGACACTCACTAACACACCCATGAATTTCACTCTCCCAACTTTGACATTCGAACTATTCTCATTGTTGAATTGAATTTCATAAAAAATGTTATAAAAAAAATTCATACAAAATGTAAATTAAGAAACTGCTAAATTAGTGGTTGTCATGATACGTCTGAGAATCCCCAACAAGATCTTTTTATCACACTATCTTTTACATGATTGGCATGCATCCAAATGGATCTCAAAAGGGGATTAGAATTTTTACTCTCATGTAGACTGGGAGAGGTACCTTTTAGGAGGATGTAATCATCTGGTGTTTTTTCCTAGCTATCTTTGCCCCGTACTAGTTTGGTGAGGTGCTTCTAAATAGATGATAGATCATAAAGATCCATTGACATTTTGTAATGCTTTGAACTTTGAATTGTGTTTCATATTTCAAAAGGAAGGATTTTTTTCCTTTCCATTCAACAATATGTACTGCTCTTTGGGGTTGCTGTTCCGAAATTTTGTTGGTAACGTCCTTTGGTTGTTTTCCAGTAGATTTTCCTACCAACCGTTTCTCAAGGGTGCAGAGCATGTTGACACATCAACTGGATCTGCTATAGATTATGGCAAGAAGGTGTCTAGGGATCCAAATACCGTACCAACTTTAGGCTGAGTGTTCCCACCAAGAGTGCTCCAGCCAGTGGTCTCTCAAGTACCGTGCTTGGTCCTCGAAGAATGAGCATTGGAGATTTTTTTCCACATGCTCACATGTCTTCACAAGGCCAGCTTCATTTTTCGTCTGACTCAGTTATTCCACCATCGGATTTGATGTTTTCTGCGCATGCTTCACCAGAGAAATTTATGGCCTGTCCTGAACGTTCTCCACTTCACAGTCCGAGAATGAGAACTCCTGGCTCAAAATCTCCAAGCGGAACTGCCTCCCCACTGCACCCCAAGATGTCCCCAGAGAACTCTGCAACATTGCATGATAATAATGGAATTGTTACTGTACACCCTCTGCACCTTCCTCTTGGAGCTGCAGTGCCTCCGCAACCAACTTTATTTCATCAACCTACAGCAAAACCAGAGGCTTCACCAATGATAAGTCAGTGGAAAAGAAAACAAAGCTCATTGGAAGAGGAACATTTGGAAATGTTTATGTTGCCTCTAACAAGTATGTTGGTACTCTGACTGATTCTGTTGCTTGTTCTGTTGCACTAAGCTCTGATATACTATTTTTGCCAACAGGGAGACAACAGGGAGACTGGAGCCTTTTGCACCATGAAAGAGGTCAATATCATTCCTGATGACCCTAAATCTATTGAAAGTGTGAAGCAGTTAGAGCAGGTCAGTTTTTTAGTTTTCTTCTAAGATCAACAGCATATTCTATGTTTTGTTTTTCTGTTATTATTTTTTCTGTCATTGATGCTCAATTTCATTTGTGTTCCCTATAAAATGCATATTTAAAGTTGGTTTTGCAGTGACATATGTTTATCCTTTTGTTGCAGGAAATAAATGTTCTTAGCAAATTACAACATCCAAATATTATGGAAGGGAAATAGTGAGGCTTCTCTCTGTTTAATTTGGTTTGATTGCTATTACATTTAAGCACTTATTTCCAAAAACAATTGTTTTTTATGTGCAGTTTGAAGACCGATTCTACATTTATCTGGAGTATGTCCAGCTGAATCACAACTGAAATGTTCGAGTAAGAATTGTGAAGGCCTCCATCCCAGAATGAATTATGATGGTCCGGAGTGATATTCACTATTAGGTTGAATTTTTGTAGTACAGTAAATTAATCATGCCTCTTCAAAATGAAGGTAAGGCTGCGTACATCTTGCCCTCCCCAGACCCCGCTATGCAAGAGCCTTGTGCATTGGGCTGCCCTTTTTTTTTAGTAAATTAATCTTTAAGTGTCCAATCTGTAGTGAATACCACTTTGACCAAAGTGTTGATAATCATTAACGTGACAATTCATGGTGGAATGGTTGATCCAATCATATGCCTTCAGGAAAGACGTCCGTAACTGTAATGCTGTTTGGGGGCACATGTAAGACATCTGGCTGTGCATGTCATTTTCTTTTTCAAAGAGAACTTGTGTCCAATAAATAAGTGCAATACAGAACACAGATGTTTGTGTCGTGTGTTTTGCTTTATTAGAATTAGAATTCAGCAATTCTCACTTGGTAGTTTTTTTTTTTTATACCAAGAATCAGTTTTGCATAAAAAATAATGACTGTTTCCTATAGGGACATCAAAGGCGCAAATTTACTTGTCGATATATCTGGTGTTGTGAAGCTCGCAGACTTTGGGATGGCAAAACATGTGAGTATGACTTTCTCATGAATAGGAAACCCCAAGAAGACATGTCAGTAAAATTTGTTGGACTATTTGTTGGGCTGCTCCGGGGACTCACTTCCCTGGGGAAGTTGCTGAATGAGCAGATGGAATTAGATCTCTTGTTTGTACAAAAGATTTTAACTAAAACCTGTTTTTTCATTCGGAAAACTCTAAAGCAGTTTTTTTAGCGAGAAGAGTACATCCCCTTTGGTTGTCTCTGTGTATTTTAGTGTTTTCATGCATAATTGTTTGCTTTCCTGCTGATTTCCTTTGTGGTTGTTTCTTATCCTTTAGTTTCGACCTCAGTTAATATTCTCCGAGTGGATTTCTACAAGAAATGGAGTTCTGATAATTCATTTTCCTGTTAGGATACCGAGGATAGAGTGTTTCTTTGCTCTTTTGGATGCAAAGAATCCTGACCTGGATTCGTCAACACTAAAGATTCCTTGAATTTGAAAATTTAGATGAGCCTTGGAATTCTAAAGAGATTCTCATGGAATCCTTATGTTCCGCTTCATTTGAGGGATCCCAGGAATTATTCACAAAGGACATCTTCACTAGGAATCCTAAGGATCCTAAAAATTCCAGCTTCTATAGAAACTCGATTCCTCACATGCAGACAAACCTCATGTTTATGTTTCTATATACCCATTTCCTTCTGGGGCTCGGAAAAATATCCCACCATAGGTCATACTTTGAAGTCTTGCTCTGTTTCTTGAGAATTAGAAATGAAACATGAATGAGATAAGAGGTTGACGCTAGTTACTCGAGTTATTTTTTTTATTTAAAGGTGGACTATTTTATTTAACTGCCAAGTCCATCCTTTTAATAATGGATCCAGATCCACATACAACATGGTTCCATCCCGGACCCGGCCTTTTTGCAATCCTTGGGTTTAAGGAGTTGGAATTTGTGAAAGGGAGTTGAGATGGAAATGATAGAGGTTGGGAAGTGAAGGAGTTGGGATATAGAGGTTGGACACCCCAAAACCTTAGGAATATTAAGTAAAGAGAGAGCCACACACTCGCACACACACAAAAAGTAATGACTTTGGACTCAGCTGAGTTTTCAAGCCCTGATTATAGCACAAGTTACTGCCAATGTAAGCGAATCTGTTCAGCAATGTTTTTTTTTTTTCCTCCTTTCTCCCCTATCTTTTTCCATTATCAAAGATTGGTATCCCATTAAATAAATAGTTTTCTCATCAAATGTGATTAACAAAGTTATCTCTAAATTCCTTATGTTGAACGTAGTAAGAAGGATAAGTACCGTTACCCAGAATTAATGATTCTAGAATGCTACTGTTTGCTTGTTTATGGTATTTGGAGCTCGATGGTTAGAAGAATTTGTGTAACATCCTGGTCTGTGTACCTGTCATTATCATTTTTATGGTTTCTTATGGAGTCCAACTCTTTTCCTCTGCTTAGGGGCATCCTTGCAAATTGCTGCATTCTAAGTAAATCCTCATTGGTATAATCCTATTGATGCCAGATAGATATGAAGATCTTTCATATTTTATTAAGCATATTATGTTGATGAAACCATTGTTATGATTTGTTGAGATTTCTATTTCATATTTTTGATGAGTTTATAGTTTGGTCTATAAAATTTTAGGCATCACAGGTGTGTGTAATTCATGTCGACTGTGAGGCGTTTGCGGGTTTTCATCAACATTGCCCTGAATTTGAGCTGTTTGCGTAGAGCTTATACAAATCATGTATCCGCTTCCTTCGTTTCATTGGAATTGGATATGCCTTTGCATAGATTATAAGTAAAGTAGTCCCACAATAGTTTGGCAAGTCTCTTTTTAAAGTGGTGGAAGTGGTACTGGAAGTTATCAAGTTGACTTTTATTTCTTCTCCCCATTATGAATGCCTTGTTTGTGTCCCCCTTTTTAGGGAAAACTGGGTTGGGAACTCATGGACATGCATTAAGACTCTCAAGATGTTGCTTCACTTCAACTTTCTTAGAAAATAAAGGGTCTCTGTATGATGTATATATGCTTTAGTTTCATAAGATGGTTAATTTTTGAGGACTACTTTATCATCTAATCTTGACATGCTTATCTTCATTCTCTTTGGGACGCAAATAAAAATGCAGGCGAGATGACGAAGAAGGGCTGCTCATGCACAATACGTTAGAGCCATACCTAAAGTTTTGCAAATTTTAAGGAAGTTTCTTCATTCTTCCAGGGATGCAGCTGATTGCATACAGTTCACAATTGCTTATAAGAATTCACAATCAGTTGCTCTGTCACATTATAAAAGTCATTTGATGGGAGCAAATTTACGCGGTGGTTGGGCATTTTGGACTTACAGATCATGCGGCTCGGCATTTAATGGTTTTTTCAGTACTCGTCATTTTTAACAGTTTCTGCATTCATAAGAGAGGGTTCAATTCTTTTGGTACTGTTCCAATTCTTTTATCTTGTCACTCCTTTGAATCTTGTGGTTTATATCTGGTTGAATAACAGGTAAGTCTGTTTTACCCAAAAATAAAAAAAGAATAGCAGGTAAGTCAGGTTAAGAGATAGCAATGAAGTTGGGCCTACCTTAGAGAATGCAAAAGCAATCAATGGTAATCTGATTGCACACCTAAGATTAATGGTTGGGACACCATTGATGCCTGGGAAATCAGTAGACACATATCTCTTTGGGTTGTATGATGAGGACTTGAAGCCTGGGCCGATATTTGAGAGGTCTTTGGACTTCTGTAGCCTGATCTTACCATGACATATGATGTTGGCCTTGTCAAGAGTAACCAGGTACGTTGAAAGAGTTAGAAGTTTATGATATTGAAATGCTGTTTGGTGTTTTTTCCCCCCTTCATATACCCCGTAGATCTTTCCCTATTAGACAAATTAATTTGGCCTTGTTCTGTTCCCCTGTCAATTCAGATCTGTGATATAATCTGGATGGAAAAATTTTTAGACCCACAATGGATAAGCCATCTTTGATTACCTGTGAGCTTGTTTACATTGTTCAGAAGGAGAGGAAGATGGAGCTGTCTCTGGCCGGTTTGGATCTTGGTTAGCTGATTGTATGTAACTTGGTTTATGAGTAAATGAGGGTTCATACATTTGGGTTACCTTACCTACTTGCAATAACAAATTACAGGCAAACAGAGTTTCAGGTGATTGGATTTTTACAGGTAGTTCAACAGGGAAAGAAAAAATGAAAAAAGAAAAAGGCCTGGTAACTCATACACCCTCTCGAAAGAGTACATTGAGGTTCAGTTGATGCACTAGGAAGCTGTGGTTGTTCAAGCAGATGAGTAGCTAGCCTCTAGCTGAGGTAAGCATTATTTTACCAGGGGGGAAAAAAAACTTTAGAAGGTGTGCCCAGTCAACCCACCTTTTAGCATTTTCCGAAGACCTCTCTTACTTATTTATCTCAGAGCACAGAGTGGGATATAAATAGGCTATCACCATGGTATGTGACCCAATTGGAAGCACAGGTTGTGGAGAGCAAAACCAATACTTATGCCAAAAGAATCAACTTCTGTGTGAGTAGCTGGCCTTTAGTTGAGGTAAGCATTATTAAGGTTTTTTTCCTCTCAGTAATATGATCAATCACTTGCTAATGGGTTCAGGTCAAGGGTCATGCAGTCATGGAATACTAAAACTGTGATGGTCCAATCATAGGTGAATGTGATAGTCTAATCATGGATGATGACCACTTTGTTGAACGTTGTCACCTAAACTTAGGTGCCATTAGATATCTATTAAAATTGGGTATATTTGACTTAAAATTGATCTATACACACAAGCACAAGCACACATGCAAGTGAGCCACTTGTATGTATATTTGAAATATTCTATATTTGTCATTTCCAGAGGGATGAAAAAGTAAGCTTTCCCAAACTCACTGACTCGGATTTCAAATTTATTGTAGATGATCCGCAGCTCATTTTATTTGATAGATTCCCCATCAAGGTTTTATATTCCATTTTCAGAACTTAAAGGACCCTTTCCCATAGAACCCAATCATTGATCTGGTGGGATGCATAATGTTTGGCTCGTGATTATCCTCGTCGGGTACTTGGTTTTTAGATTTGTGAAATGATCAAGTGGAACCTGTTGGATGTGAATTTTGATTCTCCCGAGAGAGATCGCCATTCATCTATATATGATATTTAATATTTGTACATCGAAATTTAGGATTCCGACTATCCTTAAAATCGACGAATCATGATCGCTAGTCATGATAACGGCCATGACCCAGTTCTTCAACTAGTGTCAAAAAAATAATGGAAGAAAATAAGGTGGGTTCCCTCCCGTTTAATGTGCTGCATGCAACATATGACGGTTATCCTTTCACTTAATTTGGGACTTGTCAAAGTATGGGTCACTATATGAGTCTCATTGTTAGGTCCATATAGGAAGATAATCTGTATTTATAATATATGAGTAATTAAAATCAAATTTAAGTAGAGTTAAATAAAATAACAAAAATAAAAAGGGAGATGGTGCCAAATATTTTAGAAGAGGATTAGTCCCGTTCTTGGGTATCCCCTTCAAATCCCTTTGGCAAAAAAAAAAAAAAAAAAGGTTTAAAGGCCAATTTTAAAATAAAAGTAATGATACAAACAAGGTGTCGTGTGTGATTTCAATTTAAAAAAAAAAAAGGAAATTGTGGCCAATGGGCCGATTAGATTGAAAGTGATTACATTTAGGTTAATTGAGGGGGGACTGCATTCGGGTCAATTGTTTGATTAATTGAAGGGGGGGGGGGGGTTTAAGATCATGCATTAGTCTTATCATTATCATTAAATTAATCTTTGAATTAACCTTTTATTTCCTTTTTATCATTTTAGCATGTTAAAATATTTGGCAACGGAGGTGGAAGAAAAGGGAAGAAAATATTTTTGGGGTGATTTTATGTATTTTATAGTTTTTTTGGATT
Source organism: Sextonia rubra (assembly GCA_037013555.1). Taxonomy (NCBI): domain Eukaryota; kingdom Viridiplantae; phylum Streptophyta; class Magnoliopsida; order Laurales; family Lauraceae; genus Sextonia; species Sextonia rubra. The sequence goes on from JASUAD010000027.1 coordinate 4,992,113, forward strand.
TTTTAATAATTTGGGCTAGAAAGGCCTAACAAAGGAGAGGTGATGGGACCTAACCTACTATTCTAAATTCAGGATCTACTTGATTAATTGGATTTATGATTTTTAATTTGATTTTGAATTTAAGTTTCACTTAAAAGTGTGATCCAATTAATCCAAGTTATCCGATTATTAATTATTAGTTTTTTTTAGTTTTATGATATCTTTTACTTTGTTTTTTGTCTTTTAAATTTTTCTTATATTTATTTTTTTCTTATCTTTTTTTTTTGATAAAGTGCAAAGACTATGATTTTTAATAATTTTATGTTTTTTTTATTCTTTTCATGCAAGTTTAATCTTCAATGGGATTGATGAAAGCTATTGGATGTGAAAGAGATTAATGCAACAAGTAAAATAAATAAATAAATAAATAAGTAAAAACATAAGATGCATGTGCATGTTGCATGGGTGGTCTTAACATAAGAGATTGAATGGAATAAGTAAACTCAAATTAAATTAAACTAAGCACAGGTCCAAAAATGGCATGAAAAACATGCATGGGCATGTAGGACAGTAAACTTAATCATGCAAAGAGACATATAATCATCCACACATACTAAGTTGAATTCTTGAAATAAAATAGAGAGATTAAGAGAGAAAGGGAAGCATCTACTTTTCTTTTTTTATTATTATCATTATTATTTTTATATCATGCATAAAGGTTTGCAGCGGTGTTCTTCGTGGAATTGGATTTATATGGATGTGTTGAATGAGTGTAGTGAGTCTCGATTGAGAATGGGTTCAGGCGTAAGTGGGCCTTGACTCAGGTAAAATGGGCCAGTGGAATGGGTCCTGTTCTTGGCTGATTCAAGTTTCTTGTTTTTTTTGTTTGTTTCTCTTGCCTCTCTCTCTCTCTCTCTCTCTCTCTCTCTCTCTCTCTCTCTCTCTCTCTCTCTCTCTCTTTCTTCTTTCTTTTCCTTCTCCCTGCTGGCCGACCGTTTCCTTCTTCTTTCCCTGTCTTCTTTTCCTTTCTTCTTCTTTCTTCTTCTTCCCTACTGGCAAGATGAAGTGGGTAGTGGCTGTGTTTGTGCAAGGTGAAGTGCAGTGATGAAGAAGATGAAATGGGTGACGGTGGGAGTGAAGTGTAGTGGTGTTTGGTGAGGAAGATGAAGTGGGTGCTGCAGTGTAGTGGTGTTTGGTGGGGAAGATGAAGTGAGAAGATGGTGGATCAACAGTAGGAAGGAGAGAAGGGAGAGAGATGAGGAAAACAGCAACTAATGAAGGAAATAATAAAAGAAAATTAAACAGTGGGGAGAAGGAACCCGTAGGTAGCTTTGTACTCCTTTGTTTTTCTCTCTTTCTTCCTTTTCTTCTTCTTCCTCCCTCTGTTCTCTTTTCTTTCTTTCTTGTCTCTCTGTTTTTCTATCTTCTTGGAAGTCTTCTTCTTTTTTTGTTTTTTGTTTTTTTTTTTGCTCTGTATTCTCTCCCCTGTCTTCTCTTCAACGTTTGTTCTTTCTTCTTCTCTTTTTTTTTTTTGTTGGTCTTTCTTCCTTCTTTCTTCTTTCACGCCCACCTTCTTCCTCTGTTTTTTTTTTTTCTCCTTCTTGACCGTGTCCCCTTCTCTCCTCTCTTCATTTGTATCTTTTTTCTTTTAAAGCCACCCCCACATCCGGATGGGGAGAGATTTGATTTAAAAAAAAGAAAAAAAGTTATTGCTTGAGTTTGCTAGGATTGGAATGCTTTGGGTCGGCTGGGAAGGAATGGAGAGGTTAGGATTGGGTATTGATGGGTAGGATGGGTTGATGGTGATGAGATGATGATAAGGTGAGGGATAAGGTGATATGAGGGAAGTTGGATGGAGTGGTATGGTAATGGTGAAGTGGGGATAGGATTTGCTCAGATTTTAGTTTAAAATTTGAATGATTTGATGAGCTAATGCACCAAAGGGGTTGGACGTGGATCATGCGCTAGAATTTGGTTTGAGTGAGGTTGATGGGCCAAGGCTTCGGGTTGAGGATGAATCAAGGACCCAAGCTTTGGTTTGGAGTTTGATTGTTGTGTCTTGGGCTCGATCAAGTTTAGAGTTGAGTTGGGTCAAGGCTTGGCAGTTTGGTTAATGGTTCAAGGATTGGAGGGCTAGGATTAGAGCAGACTAGCCACTTACTCCATTCCATTGATGAACAATGCGGCCCACATGCAATAAACTTAAATTAAATGAATGGCCATAATGATGGCGATGATAAAATGAAAGGATCCTAAGTGTTGATCATCAAAGTGGGGTTCATTCTGTGGCTTAGGCTGAACCCCAGGTTTTTAGGTTTAGAAAGTAAGTTATTCTTAGGCCAGAAAAACATCAAGGAATGTGATGTTAGGTCTAGGATAAAAGAGTTCCTCATGCTAAATATGAGATAAAAGATTAGATTTTGGGCATTTGGCCGAAACGATAAATCAAAGTAATGAATTTTCATGAGTGCGCCCCTCATAGTCTTGGCCAAGTGTAATGAGCTCTCGGCCTCGTAACTTTTGATTTGTTTACCAAATTTTGGGGTGCTATGTCTTGTTGGAAAGCTCTCGACGAGTAGATCAAAATGAGCTATACAGATGGATGACCGGAAGATTGGAGAATAATGGTGAGATTTTTAGTTAGTGTTTCTGACCTTAAAATCATTTTTATCCTTATTAATTTTTATTATTTTATTATTAACGATATGGGCACTCCAGCCACGGACAATGGACTTGGACCATTTTCATGTATATTGGGCATTCATATTGATGATAATATTCATTTATTTTTATAGTTTCCAAGTTTTCTTGCTATTTTGTTTTATTTTTAATTTTTACCTTAATGGAATGCATCTTTTAATGCAAAAAGAAAAAAATATAAATGATGATATGCAATGCATGGCTTCTAAAATAATTTTCAATAATTCTCTTTAAATTTTCAATAATTAATGTTTTTTTTAAATTCATTTGAATAATGCAAAAAGCACTTAATTTAAGGTGAAATGGGGGCATCATTATTCACGATAAGCAGTTTGGGTCTACATAGGGTGCCAAATGAGGTGTCTACAGAACCCGCTTGTAGAGGCCATTGCTTACATGTTCTGAATTTTAAAAATTATGTGCCTGAATTAAGTGAATTCAGGCACTCAAAAATCATGGCCTGGGTTGGATGTATAATTGAGCCATTTAATATTTGGGCTACACTTGAATTAAGTGATATGTGTTATAAGATATATTATCATAGGTGTATGCCCACATTGGGATCCACTATTGCATGGCCCATCGTTGGAATCTCTCACATGGCCCGCTATTTTCACTGCGATCGCTAGAATTCAACGCCTGCCCCAGATTCTTTGTTGAAGGAAAAAAAAAAGAAAAAGAAAAAAAAAGCAGGGGGTATCTAGCTTAAGAAGGACTCTGTGTTTTGCATAGAAGACAACCGATGCTGGAACCATCGACGCTCTCTTGGCGCTACCGCCGCCTCGTGCCGCCGCTATTTCACTGTTGACGGAGAGGATCGCCCGCCGTTAGCATCGGTCACTGTGGCTGTTTCTCCACCATTCCCGTGCGTCAGATCAGAAAGAGAGGGAATAGTTTTTCTCTCATCAGTTTTCTGGTTGCAGTACCAGAATCGGATGAGGAGAAAGGATATGGGCCTGGGTTTCCTCAAGTTAGGTTCGGGTCGAGTCAAGATGACCTGAACTCATGTTCAAAGTGTAATCCTACAAGAGCCTCGTTGATGTCAGCAGCATGTTCATTCGCTGGTGTAAGCAATGATGTCAGCATATGCGTCCGGTCAAAGCCAGTTTGACCAAATCAAAGGCAGAATTTTTATTCTTTGATATCTTCATCATCTGGAGTCCGATCAATAATCCGTTTGTGCCTACGGAAAGCTCGCGAGCAGATCTACACATTAGCACCAAAATGAGGATGATTTAAAGGTTATTTAATTTCTCCTTATTTTATAATCTTTTTTTAGTTTGATAATCATACACTTGCATTTATTTTTATTCCTTTTCGATATGCAAATATTTATAATTTTAATTCGAGTGATAAATAATTTATTATTTCTTATCAAAAGGAAATCATGATCAAATTGAAAATCATGGATCATAAATAGAACTAGAAGTTCTATACAAGTAATTGGAACCTGAAGTTCCATACGATATTTAGAACTAGAAGTTCTATATGGAATTAATAATTCGGACTCGAAGTTTCGTAAATTATTTTAGTCTATGAACCAGAAGTTCTTTCAAATTCGGACCAGAAGATCCATTGGTTATTTTACTCTGAAACTATAAGTTTTCAGATCCACAATATGTACTCGAAGATTCATATTCCTACTCAAACCTGAAGTTTGATTTTAGATCCAGAAATAAAACCAATAGGCCATAATATCAAGCCCGAAATCTTGATAGAACCTGAAGTTCTATATCAACCGTATAACCTGGACCTGAAGATCCATAAATTATCTAGAACCAGAAATTCTAAAATTTGGAATATGAACCTGAAGATTTATATTCATAATCAAACTTGGAGCTTTGGTTCAAAGTAGTGTAGATCGATATGAAAGCCATGAAAGCAAACCTGAAGTTTTGACAGAACCAGAAGTTGTGATTCAAACCTGAAGTTTTGATAAAACCAGCAGTTCTGAGAACCTGAAGTTCTATCTCTAACTTGAAGTCTTTACAGAACTAGAAGTTTTGATACATCAGTTAAGAACCCGAAGTTCTATTTTTGTTTGATTGTTATTGGTAAATCGATCTTTACATACTCTACAAGGCTTGGTAATGCTATCAAGGTCGAACATAAGATATCTCTAGTGGATATGACATATGCTCTTATTTTCTGCGCCATTATATCCCTGTTAAACAGGGATGATCACCAGCAAATGGTCATACACCCAATGTTTGAAATAAATGCCAGATTAGTCAATCAAAATCCTTCCAGAAGAGGTAGATATAATATGTTCTCTAGTAAAGATGAAAATAACCACCCTAGGAGAGGTGATTGAGAAGGCATTTTGTTTGGAAATTGGGCGAACTACCAAGCATGGTTTAGAAGACCAACAACTACTTTTATGCGTTTGAAGATTGAGTTCAATTTTCGATATTTTGTTTGATGTTAGAATTATTCTTTTATCCCCCGTATCTTGTGTTTGCATACTATATTTGTTTTGAATGGTAAATTGTTTAGCTATTCTCAAGTTTTATTTTTGTAATGTGATTGACTAGTTATGTAAGTTTATTATTAGCTATTGTATGGATCATGGAATGCATGAAACTAAGGATAATATCTGTCCGGTAGACAGTGCAACAAAACACACTATATTGGAAAAAATCAGAAGTTTTTCTCAAAGTTAATGTTTAATTCGTGCACGGTATCGATCATAGCTAGATCTGTACAAATACTTGAATGCTCCGGAAGAGTCTATATAATGGTATTTGTACATGATCACTAGTGTTGACAGCCAGAAGTTGATACTAGAAAAACTAAGTGCATTCTCCTTATATCTCAGGGCTATATTTCAAGACAATCTCCAATATCGAATCACATTCGATTATAAGCAAAATGACAGAGTCAAGTCAGTATCTTACACTAAGCCCTAGACTTAGTGCCCTAAGGCTTTAATGTTTTTGGCATGATAGGTTAGGTCACCTTAAGGGTACTATGCTATGGCAAATTATCGATAATTCTGTTAAGCACTCCTTAGAGTACCATCTATTGCTATCTTTTCTGTAAAGGATATAGTGTAACGTTTGTGAACCCATCAAATCCTGCCTATTAGCACAAATTATTAAACTTAGGGTACACCTCCTTGAGCATGTTATTAAATTTATAAGACTTGATATTGTAGGTTTATGACTTGCTTAAGCCCATAACGTAGACTCTATGTTGGTTATATTTCACCCTCAATTATTGGATATCTAGACCCAATGACTGGAGATATATTCGTTGTTCGTTTTTGCTGATTGTCATCTTAATGAGATAGTCTTCCCGCCGTTAGGGGGAGATACGAGAGTTTCTGAAGAACGTCTTATTCCTGTAGAACAATTCATTCCTGAAGAACGGCGAGAATTAGCGTGTAATACTTTCACTGTCTCATCTAGATTTATGTACTTCACAATGTGAGAATGAAGTACGGAGAATTGTGCACTTAATTGCAAACAAATTCTCTGATGCTTTTAATAATACAGCAAAAGTGACTAGGTCACATGTACCCGCTATGAACACACAAGCACGAATTAATGTCCTTGTAGGACAAGCATGAATTAGTATCCCCGTAGGATACAAAGTTCAAATATAGCAGCAAATGAATCTGTACAAGCCAGAAGCCTGGCAAATCTATAAGTTTCAAAGACTCAGCTCCCCAGAAGAGGAGAAATGAGCAATCATATCCCAATCATACTCCAGAAGAGGTATACTCTCGAAGAGTTTATGACAAAATCCACTCTCTCTAAAATTCTTGAAGAAATTGATGTCCTGGAAGAGACACGAGTCCTAGAAGAGACTCTGGAAGCTCCTGAAGAGGCAATGGGTACCCAATAAATAAAGAGATCTTTATACTTTATAATTATTCAAGAGAGAGATGTGATAGAAATGAAACTATCATCGATGACGCATTTGCATATGCGGTAGCTACACAAATATCAATGGAAAATGAGAATGATGATTGGGATACGGAACCACGTTCTATAAATGAATGTCGACAAAGATCAGATTGGCTAAAATAGAGATATGCCTCTCAATAGACGTGGTGTATTTGGACTTATAATACAAACCCCAAAAGGTGTTAACCCTGTAGGTTACACATGGGTGTTTATAAGGAAAATGAAAGAAATTACTAGATAAATGACATGACTTGTGATACAAGGTTTCCTGCAGAACTTGGGATTGAAAACATACACAGACATATATATGAAAATCCCAGAAGGATTTACTTTACCTGAAGCAAAGTTAGAGAGTACGTACTCAATATAAGTAAGACGTTCATTGTACGGCCTGAAGCATTCCAGAAGAATATAGTACAATCGTCTTAATGAATATTTATCTAAAAAAGGGTATGAAAACAATCCCATTTGCCTATGTATCTTTATAAAATCCTTAAATGAATTTAGTTTAGTAGAAGTTTATAAATTTAATCGGGACTCTAGAAGAGCTCGAGAAAACTATTAACTATTTACAGGAGAATTTTGTCTTAGCCTGCAGATTGAGAGAAGTTTTAAATGGATATTTCATTATTTGTAAATATGCTTGCTATATATAGTTTCACACCAACTCAAAATTACTGGATTGGTATCAAACGAATCTTACTATATTTGTTTCTATATTATTCTTATGGTTATAAAGATTCAAATTTTGTAGGATGTGCAGATACGGATATATCCCTGATCCTCATAAGAGTCGATCATAGACATGTTGTATGTTTCTTAATGGCAATGCCATCATTTTTTGGGATTTTACTAAATAGACTTTAGTAATTACTTATTCTAACCATGCTGAGATTTCAGCCCTCTATAAAGTCAGTGGGGAATATATTTGGCTAAAATCTTTAACCAGCATATTCGTAGTTCTTGTCAATTGTTTCTTAGTACAGGTACCCCAAGCATTATTTGCGAAGACAATGAGGCATGTATTCAACAGATTAAAGAATAATACATTAAAGATGACAAGACGAAACACATTGCACCAAAGTTCTTCTTCACTTATGAGCTTCAGAATAATAGCAAAATTAAAGTCAAGCAAGTTCGTTCAAGCAACAACCTGTCGATCGGTTTACGAAGTTTTTGTCAAAATCAGTATTCTAGAGACTTGTATATGAGATGGACATGCCTAACCATGTGAAAGGCTGTTATTATCAGGTGGAGTAGTCAATCAGGGGGAGGCATCCTGAAGAATGCTACTCAGGACATATGTGCGCTGTACTCTTTTTTCTTCTCTAGGTTTTATCCCACTGGGTTTTCCTAGTTAAGGTTTTAACAAGGCAGCATTATGCACGTCCAACACCCAGGCAATGATCCTGTCGAACGTTGTACTCTTTTTCCTTCGCTTTGGTTTTATCCCACTGGGTTTTTCCTTTGCAAGGTTTTAATGAGGCAACTGTCATTGAATGGTGGTCATCCAAAGGGGAGTGTTATAAGATATATTATCATAGGTGAATGCCCACATTGGGACCCCCATGAAATAAGGGGATTACTAGGATTAGAGTATTTTCCTATTAGGTTGCTTGGGGAGAAAGCAATCTTATTCTATAAATAAGATCCTCCTTCCCCCTCTATTATGTACATATAAGAGCTTTCATTAAGAAGATCCATCTCTTTCTCTTTGCTTCTCTATGTTCTTGTTTTGATATTTCAAAACAATATGTTACTTTTTTCGGAGTGCATGTAATTTAATATTACTTTGTGTGAGAACACTTGCTAGAAAATCCTAATGAAGTCATACTATCCTTGCAGATCGAAAATGGTATGATAATTCTCATTGTTACAGGTGTAAACTGGTATAGGAGAATGAGATTCTATTTCTTAGAGCATTCCTTTACCAGCAAACAAAAAATTAGCAGATGTGGAAAATAGATGTCTGCTCCCTAATATTCTCTTGTTAGTTCTCAAGAAATGTGAACTATATAGTGAAGTGCATGTCACTAGCCATATGAGCAACAAAACTTTCAGATCTCTAGCTAGGAGAGAAACGAACAGATTGTAATTGTATCCAGATATTTCAAAATAAATTTAAAACCCTTCCGCCTCTTTTCATGGCAATTTAAAAAAAAAAAATTTAGCGGCAGGAAAAAAAGTTGCCACTAAAAATGCAAATAGTGGCAGTAAACAACTGCAACTAATGATATAATTACAAGCGCTAAAACTGTTTAAGGTGTTATTCGCAGATGTTATTGGCAGATTATATTTGAATAGTGGTAGTTTTTTAACCGCTGCTTTTCCTAATTTTCTACAGTGGACAAATTTCGGCAGCCAAAATGTGAAAACAATTAGCAACAGAGGGTTTTAATGTCAGAAATAGCGGCAGACAGGTGGATGCCTCAAAAAAGTTTTTAGTGGCAGTTTTAACCTTTAGCGGCAGAAAAAATCTACTGCTATATGTGTCCTCTTTTGTATTGAATAATGGGCACAGGATTTATATATGTAATGGAAATGTTGCCTATTCTAACATATCTTGGTATCTATGTTGAGGTATCTATGACTATTCTTTTTTTTTTTTCACATTATCTTTTTTAACTTAATTCTTGGAGAAGTATACCAAGGAATTCAATAAAGAGTTTCAATTTTTTTAATCCATTCAGGCTAGGGAACATTTAAATATGTGATGCTTGCAACCTAGAAGGCACACATCAATTCTTGCAAAACCATAATGAGTTTAAAAATGGTTAGGATTTAAGAATGTAAAATATGATTGGTTGTATCAATTAAATTGTGCATTCATTTCTTCCTATTGTTTTTGAAATATAAGTAGAACTGCCGTCACCGGTAAAACATTGGAACTGACTATGCTAGATTGGCTTCTCCATTGAAAGGACAGACCCAACACTGAGAATAATATTTGTATATTATTTTTTAATCTTTTTATAGGTTATGATCCTTGTAGAATGATACCGATGATACCTACCTTGATCCATCATTTGACTTGTAGCCCACCATAGTTATTCCTATGTTGGGAAAAGTGAAAAGAAATTATATGTTTTTGTAGATTCAAACTCATGCATGCACACTTATAATCTATTACAAATATTATATTTTTTTCAATTTTATTGAAATAAAATTTTAATCATTAGAATTATCACTGTTTATATTTCTAAATAATATATATGTATACTTTTTTTGGGCATGTGTTGCTAGTTTTCGAGTATTCCAATTTAATCAAATGGAGCAAGGACCTAACGTGGTCTTACCCGTTTCGCATTCCATACTATAAAAAAAAAAAAAAAGGTGACTTGGGTGCATTTGGATAACACTAAGGAAGAGGAAAACTGGTGGAAGTCCTTTTTTATGCTGGCACGACCAATTTCGAGATCCCATTTCACGCGGGATGGAAATGGTACTCTTTTCTTCAATCCGTTGAAAGAGCAAGCAAGGTGCCAAAAAAGCACCTATGGTTTTCGGCGGAAAACTCTACCACACAAATAGCCCTTAACTGCAACAAAAAAAAAATGAAAAAAAAATCACTTGTACGAGTTTTATATTCAGCCTCTAAAAGCATTGTTTTTGCCTTGGTATCAAGGATCAAAGCTTTTGCGGCACTTTTATTGGTAGAAAAGAAATTCCGCTACTAAAGTTTACACTTGCTTAAGTTTTAGTGGCAAAAAAAAGCTGCCAATAAATGTGGTTTCTCTCGCAGCTAAAAATACATTTTGTAGTGAAATTATACTATGCTAGTTATATGTTAAAACAGAGGGTTTTAAACTCAATTTTGACCATCTTCCTTTTAATTTTAATTTTATTTATTGAGCATTGGTAAAAAAAAGGTTAAAAATAAAAAAATTTATTTTTAAACAACTCACTTAACAGCTACATCATACAATACTTAAATGTAATTATTTATAAAAGATTGTTAAATTTAATTAGCTCTAGTGGGAAACCTAGCTGGGTGTGTACGGGTTATTGTACTAGTGTTGAATATTATGCAGGAAAAACATCTATTGACTTAAAGGGTGACTTGCATGGTCATGCATTGGAAAGAATCAAAGATGCAATCCAATGGAATATCTGCTTGTGGGAGTCAGAAAAGGATGTATTGGCTCAAAGTAAGTTAGGATGTGTCTGGATGACACTACGGAAGAGGAAAACTGGCGGCAGTCCTTTCCTATCCAGTCACGTTGGATTTCAAGATCCCATTTGCGTGGAAAAACAACTCGAGAGGGACGGATGGAAAATGGTACCCATTTTGTCAAATCGGCAGAACGGGTAAGCAAGGCGTCAAAAAATCACCTACGGTTTTCAGCGGAAAACTCTGCCACGCAAATAGCCCCTTAACTACTTAAAAAAATCACTTGTATAAGTTTTATATTTTGCCTCTAAAAGCATCATTTTTGCCTTGGTATCCAACCACAAAGCTTTTATGGCACTTTTTGTTGTGGATATGTTACTATCACTGTGCGTGTATGCGCGTAAGCAATCAAGATCAACAATCAACTACACAAGAAAATAAGAGATTTACATAGTTCAACAAAGATGCCTACATCCATGAAAAATCAATTTCCACTAAGTTCTCCTCCAATCCGTAAATCCATAGCCTTGAAATTTCAAAATATGTTTAAGGTTACAGATTACATCAATAAATATAATCACCACTTCTTTATCACCCAAAAACTCTATTATTAGACAAAAAAAAGTCTTAATCTTATTAAGTTACTACTGTTTAACAAACAGGAAATTCCTAATATAATCAGGAAAACTACCCAAGATATGAACCCACTTGATTTGAACCCACTTGGCAAACACTTTTATTGGTAAAAAAGAAATTCTGCCGCTAAAATTTACACTTAACTTTTGACAGCAGAAAAAGCTGCCAGTAAATGTAGTTTCTCTCGCTGCTAAAAATCACTTTTTATAGTGTAATTATATTGTGCTAGTTATATGCAGAGGGTTTTGGACTCAATTTTGACCAACTTCCTTTTAATTTTAATTTTGCCTATTGAGCCTTGGTTAAAAAAGGTAAAAATAAAAAAGTTATTTTTAAACAACTAACTTAACCGCTACATTATACAATACTTATAACTAATTATTTATAAAAGATTGTTAAATCTAATTAGATCTAGCGGGGCTATTGCTGAATATTATGCAAGAAAGACATCTATTGACTAAAAGGCTTGTGTGGTCCCATGCATTGGAAAGAATCAAGGATGCAATCAAATGGAAGACCGGGTTATGGGAAGGATATACTGACTCAACTTTAGACTTGAGTTGGTCACATCCACATGCAATGAATTTTTCTTTTTTTCGTTTTTGCTATGTTGGGTTACTAGGATAAAATGACTTTCAATTTTTTTTTTTTTTTTTTTGCTACGGTTTGGTGATCCAGACCGTTGATCCATGGGTGATCTTAGCAATTTGGTCAATGTCTACGAAAAATAAAAATAAAAAATTGCAATTAAAATCAATAACAAAGGAGATTCGTTCGCCAGGACCTCCCAACTGTAGGAGATACCATCTCTTCACCGTGCATACTGACCCATTAACTCTATTACTGTGATCATGGCCCCGTATTATCTATACATGAAATCCAATTTTCTTGTATCCAATTCAATCAATTCAGGGGGGTTTCATATGAAAGTTTCTAATCTAGATATCCATGTTTTCTGGTGTGACCCACTGGAGGAAGTGTTGGCTCGGACCCAGGAAAAGTCTCAGTTGAAAGCCAAGTCCCACCTACGCCCTACCTACGACCTACTTGGCACAAACACTAAGTAAGTTACTAACCCATCTCGCCAATTTTAATCCCTGACTTAAATTTCTGACCTGGTTCATTGGCCTGCGCATGTTAGGAGAGAGCTTGACTATTTCTCTGTAGAAGATTTAATCATTAATTGATTGTCTTTGGATACAATTTTTCCACGTCTCTAAGACTCTTCACTTTGAACTTTCAACACGGTTTGGTTTTGTTATACCATTGTCCTCTTTCTGAAAGGTTAATGAACTCAGATAGCCTGGAGCACTTATAAATATCTCATTAGTTGGAGAAAAAGTTCAAGTTCCTGCTTCAAACTTAGAGAGAGAGACAGACAGACGGACAGAATATGGCAGTGTTTTCCCACAAAGTTGAGAGGAAGGAACTGAAACTAGGGGATCACATCTACTCCTGGAGGAAGCTCCATTCATATGCCCATCATGGTGGATTTCTTCTTCGTTTATATGTTACTGCTAATAAATATTTTATTCTGAATATTGTTTAAGATATTTAAACATCATGTCATATGATTAGTGATGCATTCGAATAAATCAAACTAAGAATGATCCTTTCAATAGTTTGTCCTTTCTGACGTACTCTATAATGGTTCATAATGGTTCCTAATGGTTCTAATCAGTTCATTCGCTTCTTGGATGGCCAATTATATATATATATATATATCTTCTTTTATATAGGTAATTGCCTTTACACATTATAGCATTAAGTCTCTCACCATCATAGCTACAATAAGGGACCAGTCCCTCGTTGTATATATGGAAGGGAGGCACAGGGAGGTGCCTCTCCAATTGAGCTACCGGTGTACTAGCCTATTCTTTAATAAACATATATACTGGTAAGCATTCCATGAGAATTTCCAACACTCACTTTTTAATCCATTGTATTAAACCACTGCAGTTTTAACTTTGCTATATATTTTCTCCGGCAAGTGCTAGCCCACACAAGGAGATATAAGGCAGTTGTCGAAAATTAACTGTTAATTACCATTAAAAAAAGTATAATTTATTTCTATTTGGAAAAGAATTTTAATGGTGTTTAATTAACTAGCCTCATCTAAAGGATCTTCTTCTTTTCACGCTTAAGAAAACCTTAAAACCTTTCGGTAGTGATCAACTTCAGCAAACTCTTTTTTTGGGGGGAATTCAAGCAATTCCAAATGTAAATAGTTTATAGGTCTATCCTGTCATTCCAAAAGTTAATTAAACAGTCTTAGCACATGTTTGAAAGGTCTATTTTTTGCATCTACTCCTCTATTTCTCTAAAGCAGGTGGAGGTTTAGAAAATAGAGTATTTGGCACCACTTTTTAGCCTTTACCTACTTTAAAGAAGTAGAGTCATTACCTCATATTTTCACAGCCCACTTTAGGATGCAATTTAGAAATTGAGTTTGTAAAAAAGAGGAGAAGCTACAACACCACTAAGGTGATCATGCCCAGTCCATTTTTTTTTTTTCGAAAAAATCCAATAGGGCAAATCTAGATCCAAACCATTGGAGATCTTTACAAGATCAAACACAGCTATGACACTAAATTTCAGCCATTGGATCATTACCAATCTTGAGATATATACAAAAAGCATGAGCCATTGGATGCTATTTTTTAAATTCTGTGGAGCTCAAACACAAGATCCAAAATGTTGAAAATATTTGGAAGGTTGAACATGGCTATGGGGTCAATTTTCAAAGCTTGATGCCTTGTGGATCTCAAGAAACTGGTGAAAAACTTTCAACCATTGATGTAACATGCTCAATTTTGGATATTCCGCACACAGTCCCTTTTTTCTTTCTTATTATTATTTATGAGACAATAAATTACGATCCAAATCATTAAAAATATTTATAAGGTCAATGATCAATATGAGATCAAATTTCAACCGTTAGATCATCACCAATCTTGAGATATTTACTAAAAACATGAATCATTAGATATTATTTTTTTTAAAATTTGTTGGCCTCAAACATAAGATCAAAACCATTAGATCTCTTTGGAAGGATGACCTTTGCTACATGGTTATATTTTTAGGCTTGATACCTTGTAGATGTTGAGAGATTTGTGAAAAACTTTCTACCATTGATTTAAAAAAATATATATTCAAAATAGATCATTACATTACCAAATGCATAATTTGATTCTAGCCTTTTTTTTATATAACTCTTTTTTTAATGGCCCTATTTTGGATGGGTCTATAAGAAAAAGAGTAGAGATACCAAAGAAGCCTTTAATTGTATTGCTTTCTATTTTGAGGCCCTTTGCCTTTAGATAATTATTTGTGCATTTTGTGTATATTTAAGTGTGTGTACCTTTGCCTTTTGTTTGCTATTCTTTTTAGTACAAATTACCTTTTTAAGGGAAAAAAAAAACACCTCAATAGTCCATTGGACATGGTATACTGTTCTCTTCTTTTGTTGTCTTTTATTGATAACCCATCATCTTCGCATTGTTGCTAGGAATCTACTGTGGCCGCGACGGCGGCGATGGGGGCGATGACATGATCATTCACTTCAGGGCACCAAAAGGAAAGCGAGAACCGCTCCCCACATTGTTCTCGCCTCAAATATCCCCTCCTCCTCGAAATTGCAATAAATGTCGTGACTATCGGAAGACGATGATGGGCGACCCTAACAAGGCGGTGGACGAAGTCTCTATCTCTTGCCTAGATTGCTTCCTTGCAGGAGGGAAACTCAAACGAGCCGAGTACTCGGTCTCAGAATTTGAAGTAACGGTGAAACGATCCATGACTTGCTTCACTGCTACCGCAGACCCGCCGGAGAAAGTCCTTGAACGCGCGACTTCCACCCTTCAGACAGGCTTCGGCAAGTACCACTTGGTGGAAAACAACTGTGAGAAATTCGCCTTCTTCTGCAAGACGGGCAACGATCCCCCTCGAGAACGTGAGAAGAAGTTTTGGATTGCCACCAAGTTAGTGGCTAAGGCCACTAAAAAAATAGCTGATGCCAGCAAAGGACCCAAATTGGAAAAGTAGGATGACGACGAAAGAGTGTAATGGCTTACTAGTATATGTTTGTAGTATGATCTTTCATTTGAGCGTTCATATATATATATATATATATATATATATACACGAACACACACGTAATACAGGCCCTATAATAGAAGAGTTACATTTCAAAACTTTTTGTATTATTTGCACTTAAATATTATATTATGTTAATGTAATAGAAAATAATTTATAAATTAATTTAGTGCATTTGCTAAATCGGTGGAGATAATTGATTATTATATTAATGTAGCATAAATAATTTATAAAATAATTTAGTGCATTTGCTAAATCGATGGAGATGATTGAATAATTTAAATATAATTTTGGAGAAGATAATTGAGAAAGTTTGAATATAATATTCTTACCAGGTTTGAATATCAAATGGTTCTTATCACACCTCAGGAGATTTACTCGGCTCCACTGGGAGCGAAAGGATTAGTTTGCCAAAAGTGCAATTATCCTATAAAAAAAGCACAATAGCTAAAGGCTAAAACATCATCTAGAAATGGAAACATAAAATACATTTTTTCAATAAACACAACAAAGTACAAATATTTGATCTTATCTGAAATTTTAGAATTATTCATAAAATCATAATAGCACTATAACATTGTTAGAGAAGTATGAGTAATCCACTCAAATGAAGAAAGAGAATTTGAATTTGAAAGGAGAAAAGGTGGAGAAAAGTACTGTAAACATAAAAAATAAAGAATTAGGAAGTTTTATAGGAAAACATCTCAATTATAAAGTGTGCTTGCATATTGAGTTTGAATATAGGAATAGAGCTTCAATTATAAAGTATGCTTGTATGAGTGAGTTTGAGTCTACTACAAAGCCCTAGATTAATGAAATTTATCATTATTTACTTTTCCTGTACAATATTTTTTATTATAAAAAGAAAAAAAGTTGTATAGTAGAATCTATTAAAATGTTTTTCACAAGTATTAATGCAATGTTCAGTAGCGTTGCCAGGCATATGATACTGTCCACGTAAAATAGAAATAGCTCTCGGCTATGTATTTGAAGCATACTAACTCTACATATGTCCATCTGGGAGTCTAAGCAATAGGCATCTTACATGCATGGTAGGCCCATGCATATCAAATCTTGCTTAGCAAAAATAGGCTCTACATTAAGGGAGGGCACCTAAAAAAGTGAAGTAATGGCTGAGGTCCATGAATCTTCAATCTCTGTAGCAGTACATTCATATCAAGTGCCTATGTTGCCACAACTGAGTTTATCGGAAGCCAAAATAGAAGGCTGTTAATGGATAAAATAGTAACACACTACCAAGAGAATTTATTGATAATAAAAATAAAAAAAAGAAACAAACACTACTAGGAGCATTCCATGAAGGTTTTGAGCATTCCATGAAGACTTTGTAGTAGCCGCTCCTTCGCACTATGGAATACCAACATCTGAAGGTCGCTGAACTAGAGCTATACCAGGCAGGCCTTCACTCATCGTGGATAGCGTGATCTTGATTAAGAGATTTTAGGGGTGATGCATAAATGATGGATAGAAGGAGAGATTTTACTAGGATGAGAGATTTCAAGGTAAAAAATTGAATTGATAAGGAAGAGGTTTGAATACCATTAAAATAGAGAGATTTTTGGAGAATAAATGGAATATAAGAGAGAGGAGGGTAAAGGGAGAGATTTTAGGGGATGATGCAAAAACAGTGGAGAGAAAGAGATAGAGATTTTAGAAAGACCATTTCTTGATATTCTTAGAAGATGACATGGAGCTCAAAAAAACAATGAAAAAAATATTACTGAAGTGGCACTCTCCAGAGGCCTCGTTTCTTGTGACTTTAATATATATATATATAATATGATAAAACTACTATGCATACGTCCCTCACATTATGGTAAGGGTTAATATGTAAAAAGACAAAACCATCACACTTCATGACACCTTTTTTACCTTTTTAAGTCTAAAAAAGAAATATGTCTCACCATAGTGTGAGTGACATATGCATAGTAGTCTTTCCCATATATATGCATAATATTAATATTATTTCCATATAAATATATATATTATGTACAAATAAAATCTCTATGCATCAAAAGCATATAAATGAATATTAGTGAGCTGACATCCAGAAAGGGTCACATTCTTGGCCTGCTGGACTGAAAGGGGAAAGGTGATTCCCTCTACCGTAGAGATGACCCCCTCTTGGATGTGTCATCCGCGTCATATTAATGATGTATGAAACACATGAACTTTTTATAATATTCCTTTTGGTGAAATATAGTTGATGAATCTTTTGTTGGGCTAAAAGCATATTAAAATGAAGTTTTATCATAGTTCAGATTTTAAATGTGTGAACTCCACTGTTATTCATGCTGAAACACAATTTTTGTTCCTAAAACATGTCAGTCAAACTGTGCCATTTTGAGGCATTTGTTTTGTGTGGCTTAAATTCAATAATATTCCCCCTTTGGAAGCTTCTAAGTCAGTCCCAATCTATTAGAACTCAATTGAGTTGAGCTGACTCAGCCGAGTCGACTCAGACTCAGGCATGAGTGAGTAGCTTCAATGCCAACTCAACCGAGTCATAATGAAGGGCCTGAATTTTCTATTTTCAATATGGGGAGGGGCATGGACACTAGTAGGAGCATTGGAATGGTTGATTAATTTGTTTGAAACCTGAAGGTTTTAGGGGTGCTTTCAAGTATCTGATTTTTTATATTGTAAGCAAACTCACAATATGCAACAAAAAATAAAATAAAACAAACAAACAACCATTACAAGAAAACATAATTTTTATGTGGAAACCCAAACTGGGAATAACCACGAGTCCTGATTGGACCAATAATCAAATACTACGAATCTCGCAGTACAAGAACATATACTGTCAACTTTGTCTGGTTCACGCACAATTTAAAGACTGTGATTCTTTAGATACACATTATCACAGCTGCCTGCCACTTACTGCAACAAAACCAACTAACTAGATGCCTTATAGTTGTTATGCTTGAAAATAAAATAAAATAAAACAAACAAGTAACCATTACAAGAAAACATAATTTTTATGTAGAAACCCAAACTGGGAAGAACCACAAGTCCTGATTGGACCAATAATCAAACACTACGAATCTCGCATATAAGAACATATACCGAAAACTTTGTCTGGTTCACGCACAATCTAAAGATCGTGATTCATTTGCACAGATACATATTATCACAGCTGCCTGCCGCTTACTGCAACAAATCCAACTAACTAGATGCCTTATAGTTGTTATGCTTGACTCCTCAAATAATTTTTCTTAAAGAGATGTATAAAATTAAAATCTCTATAACAAAGTTTTAGCACTTTTCTCTCCAAGAGATGCTTTAGAGAAGAAGGGCGATCTCCAATGTATAATCTCTACTTTAAAAAAATGGGATTTATAATTTAAGGTTGAGAGAGAATTCCTTTAAATAGCTCCAAATTCGTGCCTATAATAAGACTCATCATAAAACTCAAATTACTAATTCTAGCTAAAAAAAGAAAAGTTTTCATGCAATGACAGTTTCATAATTTTTGTGCACAATTTTTTGTAATTATAGACAGCACAATTTCTGCAAACTTCTCGAAGTTAAAACTTTGTCGTTTTAACTCTGATTGACTTTATCTTGGAATTATGAATATCTATTTGAAACGAGCTTTCCAATATTTGATAACTTGCCCATATCCGACGCTCGGTTTGTAAAACATTACCTTTTTAATTTAAATACTTTCATTAAGCTCTTCCGGCGACTCACGCAATAGTCTATCCTAAATATATATATATATATATAATATAACATAATGGACCCAAAGTTTTGTTTAACCCATGAATTAGCCAACACTCAAAATTATGACAAACCCCTATCTTTAGTTTGTGTTTTGGGTTGGAGTTGGATTTGGGTGATAAAGGATAAAGGCATGTAAGGTCATGGGTGAAGTGAAGGTGAATGTGCAACAAGTAGTTGGATGGGAAAGGTGGGGGTGCTAGAGAAAGAGAGAAGACGAAGAGAGGGTAAATTTACTTTCTTCAGTGGTCTTGGAAGTAATGAACATTTTACCCATACTTCCAAGGTTAGAATTAAATAGAAACTTAACTAAAGAACACATAAGCAGTCACTCTTAGATTGGCTCCTTAGAGCATTTTTAGGGCTTGAACAATATGCCGCCTCCTTCTACTTATGGAGGCTTCTTCCCAAAGGGTGTTGTCACATTTTTGTTATAAAGGGTTTTTCTCGGTTAAAATGTGTAAAGTTTTTTATGCTATCTAATTCATGAGTTGAACAAAACTCTGGGTCCATTAAGTTGAATTTTATATTCCTTTAAATGGACTGCGGTTTGTGTAGCTAGAAAAGCTGAAGTGAAAAACTCAAGAAAAATAGGGGTTACCCAATTGATCCGATCATTGTACAATCGATCGATTTGGAGGTAGAGGAGATACCCGAGCGATCGGATGATTGCTTGATTGATCGAATAACAAAGAGAAACCTACCACATGTGCGGATTAATTTGCTATTTGTGCCAGGATTAGTGAGTTGGATTCAATAAGAAGTATACTTATGAGGCACGAATTGTAAGTTATAAAAATAGCTCTTCTCTTAAGCCTAACACATCCATCTCCTATTCTAAGATTGAGAATACATATTAGAGAGACTATTTTTTTCTCTAGAGCTTTCATTGGAGAGTTTAGTGCTGAAGGTTTGTTCTAGAGAGCTATTGCTTTTACATCTCTTGTAGAAGAGTATCTTCTTACGTAGAAAATGGCGGAGTCAAGCAAGGTTTGGATCCGGAACAGTCAACGGTCTAAAGTCGCTGCATTGTGAAGTTGTGCAGAGAGATTTACAATCCTTAGGTTATGAAAACCGAAAAAGGGTTGTGAGTATTTGTAACTATGTGATTTATAGCGCTTGATTATTGGTCTCGTTTGAACTTGTGGTTTTTTTCTGTTTGGATTTCCATGTAAAAATCGTGTCTTCTTATGGTGGTTGCTTATTAGATTTATTTAATTTTCTGATGCATATTGTGTGTTTGTTTGTAATTTAGAAAATCACTTACTTGAGAGCACCTCCAAAACTTTCAAATTTTCAGTTATAAGAGGTTAACGGGTTAAGAATGGCCTCTTACTTTACTAGTAAGAGATAGCTGTTGTTACCTTCCTGACCATGGTTCAAACAAGTGGTTTACCTACCTCTCTGAAGTTTGATTCCCTCTATAGAAAGTGATGGCATAACAGCAACAACCAAAAAAAAAAAAAAAAGAGTTAATGGGTCATCATGAAAAGTCATTCAACTCATTAATTCCCCTTGTTGAAGAAATTAACCCAATGGTCTGAAGCACAAATGAGTCTTTTTATGAAGATACCACAAAGAACGTGTGTTGTCAGTTAATAATTGTCACCGGTTGGTGGATCATCATTTTTTTTATCGGTAACTACAAAGTAAAGCGAAATAACAAAAAGAGGTACAAAAGCCTTATACCAAGCCTTATTGAAAAAGAAAAACATACAAAGAAATAAAACTAAAAAGATCACATACCAACCAAAAGGCCATATGTGTCCATGCCTTGTTTGGCTAGGAAATCCGCAAAATCATTCACCATCTTGGAAAAATCTGTTGACTCATCTTCCCCTCTTCCATCCTTCTCGTGGAAGAATCCAACCCATCTTCTTAGAAGGGAAAATGATTATTTTACAAAGACAAATGTATTGCTGTTCATTCACACTTTAACCTAGCAAAAGGGTTGGGTTGAGTAAATTCGGGTCTGGCCAAGCCGAACCTGAATTTGCTAGCCCCAACCCTAACCCGACCTATTTTAAAAATGGGTTGAAAACCTTCAACCGGCACCCGAGGCTAGTCAACCCGACCCGACCCACTAACCCAAATTTATTGCCGGTTGGGTCAAGTTGACCCGACCTAACCTATTTAATTCCGTTTTTTGTGCGTGATCCAACTCATTTTGTGTAGTTAAATTTCATTTGTAAGCTTTTCTTAGGTCTAAATTCATTTCAAGCATTGGATTGAGCATGAATTTATAATTTACCAAATTTTAAGGTGTAAAACATGTCGTCAAAATCCATTAACAATTTCTAACCCATTTATTGAGAGAATGCCTTCCCAATTTTTTTTTCAATTTTATAATGTCATATTTGAGCATAAGTATAAAACTCATGAGTGATATTGTATTCCATTGATATCCATATTTTAATGGTAAATTCCTATACTTAACTGCCCAACATAAAAATAAAAGACACAAATCAATATTTCAAGTACAAAAATATCATATTGTCAAATAAATAACTAGGTTTCATATTCTAAGTGTCAAAATATTTAACCATATAACATAAAAATAAAAGAGGCAAAACTATTGTATAACTCCTCCGATAAAATTAAGAGTCACACGGTTTATGGCTTACAAAAAAAAAAGTCACATGAAAACTTAAAAGTCACGATAAATAAGTAAAACCCAAATGGGTCAATCGGGTTAGGTGGGTCAACCCTAACCCGACCCATTTTTATACGGGTTGGAAAACCCTAACCCGTGACCAACCCGTATTTAAAATAGGTCGGGTTAGGCAGGTCAAAAAGGCTCGGGCCGAAGCAGGTTCACAGGTCGGGCCAGGTTTTGTCAGCTCTATTCACACTGCATTCTTAGACCTTACTAGAAATAGAGAGACAAGTCCACAGGTGTTTATTTTTCATAGGTATCAATGGTCCAAATTGTTCCATAGGTGTTCCCGTTCTCTTCCAAATCTATAAAAAAAAATTTCAAACTAACAAGTGCAAGAGTAGAGTAGGAAAATTCTCAAATTATGGTCTAATTAAAGAGTAAAAAATGGTAAAGTTAATCCAAAAGTCCCTAGAGTAATTGCAAAAAGAAAAAACCCAGCCATTGGTTTAGCATACTTCATATACTTCCTCCTCCCTCAAATTATTAGTAAAATTTTGACCGTACAGGATTCCTAAGAATTTATTTTGGATGGAAAATAAAAAAATAAAAAAAAAAACCATCGAGGTAGTCATACCCTGTAAGGTTTTTTATATATTGGCTAATTTATAGGTTGGACAAAACTTTAGGTCTATTGAATTGTAATTCATATTTCTTTTAGAGTGGACTTTTGCGTGTGTCACCAGAAAAACTAAATAAAGATATTTGGATTCAGAATATCATATCTCACAAACTGAGCATCAAATATAGACAAGCTGCCTACCATTGGAAACTCGTTTCGAGTAAATATCCGTAGTTCAAGTTAGGTTAATGGTTCAAGGATTGGAGGGCGAGGATTAGAGCGGGCCAGCCACTTACTCTATTCCATTGATGAACGATGGGGTCCATATGCAATAAACTTAAATTAAATGAATGGCCATAATGATGACAATGATAAAATGAAAGGATCCTAAGTGTTGATCATCAAAGTGGGGTCCATTCTGTGGCCTGGCCTGGACCCTGGGTTTCTGGGTTTAGAAAGTAAGTCATTCTCAGGCCAGAAAAACATCGATGAATGTGATGTTAGGTCTAGGATAAAAGAGTTCTCATGCTAAATATGAAATAAAAGACTAGATTTTGGGCATTTGGGTGAAATGATAAATCAAAATAATGAATTTTCAAGAGTGGGCCCCTCATAGTCCAGGCCAAGTGTAATGAGCTCTCGGTCCTGTAACTTTTGCTTCGTTTGCCAAATTTTGGAGTGCTATGTCTCGTTGGAAAGCTCTCGACAAGTAAATCAAAACGAGCTATACATTTGGATGACCCGAAGATTGGAGAAGAATGCTGAGATTTTTAGTGTTTCTGACCTTAAAATCTTTTTTATCCTTATTAATTTTTATTATTTTATTATTAACGATTTGGGCACTGCAGCCATGTACAATGGACTTGGACCATTTTTATGTATATTGGGCATTCATATTGATGATGATATTCATTTTTTTTATAGTTTCCAAGTTTTCTTGCCATTTTCTTTTATTTTTAATTTTTACCTTAATGGAATGCATCCTTTAATGCAGGATGAAAAAAATCTAAATGATGATATGCAATACATGGCTTCTAAAACTCTTTTTAAATTTTCAATAATTAACGTCTTTTTAAATTGATTTAAATCATGCTAAAAGCACTTAATTTGGGGTGAAATGGGAGCATCATTATACATGATAAGTAGTTTGGGTCTACATAGGATCCCAAATAAGGTGTCTACAGAACCCACTTGTAGAGGCCACTGCTTACATGTTCTGAATATTAAAATTCATGTGCTTGAATTAAGGAATTCAGACACCCAAAAATCATGGCCTGGGCTGGATGTATAACTGAGCCATTTAATATTTGTGCTACACTTGAATTAAGTGATATGTTACTTTTTGTGGAGTGCATGTTATTTAATATTACTCTGTATGAGAACACTTCCTAGAAAATCCTAATGAAGTCATTAATCTAGAGTAGCATACCATCCTTGCTGATCGAAAAATGGTATGATAATTCTCATTGTTACAAGTGTAAACATGTATATGAGAATGAGATTCTATTTCTTAGAGCATTTCTTTACCGGCAAACAAAACATTAAAATTTGTGGAAAACAGATGTCTGCTCCCTAATATTCTCTTGTTAGTTCTCAAGAAATGTGAACTATATAGTGAAGTGCATGTCACTAGCCATATGAGCAACAAAACTTTCAGATCTCTAGCTAGGATAGAAACGAACAGATTTTAATTGTATCCAGATATTTCAAAATAAATTTAAAACCCTTCCGCCTCTTTTCATGGCGATTTAAAAAAAAAACATTTTAGCGGCAGGAAAAAAAGTTGCCACTAAAAATGCAAATAGTGGCAGTAAACAACTGCAACTAATGAATTAATTACCACTGCTAAAACTGTTTAAGGTGTTATTGGCAGATGTTATTGGCAGATTATATTTGAATAGTGGTAGTTTTTTAACCGCTGCTTTTTCTAATTTTCTACAGTGGACAAATTTCCGTTGCCAAAATGTGGAAACAATTAGCCACAGAGGGTTTTAGTGTCAGAAATAGCGGCAGACAGGTGGATGCCTCAAAAAAGTTTTTAGTGGCAGTTTTAACCTTTAGTGGCAGAAAAAAACTGCTGCTATATGTGTCCTCTTTTGTATTGAATAATGGGCACAGGATTTATATATATAATGGAAATGTTGCCTGTTCTAACATATCTTGGTATCTATGTTGAGGTATCTATGACTATTCTTTTTTTTTTTTTCACATTATCTTTATTAACTTAAATCTTGGAGAAGTATACCAAGGAATTCAATAAAGAGTTTCTTTTTTTTTAATCCATTCAGGCTAGGGAACATTTAAATATATGCTGCTTGCAACCTAGAAGGCACACATCAATTCTTGCAAAACCATAATGAGTTTAAAAATGGTTAGGATTTAAGAATGTAAAGTATGATTGGTTGTATCAATTAAATTGTGCATTCATTTCTTCCTATTGTTTTTGAAATATAAGTAGAACTGCCGTCACCAGTAAAACATTGGAACTAACTATGCTAGATTGGCTTCTCCATTGAAAGGACAGACCCAACACTGAGAATAATATTTGTATATTATTTTTTAATCTTTTTATAGGTTATGATCCTTGTAGAATGATACCGATGATACCTACCTTGATCCATCATTTGAATTGTAGCCCACCATAGTTATTCCTATGTTGGGAAAAGTGAAAAGAAATTATATGTTTTCGTAGATTCAAACTCATGCATGCACACTTATAATCTATTACAAATATTATATTTTTTTCAATTTTATTGAAATAAAATTTTAATCATTAGAATTATCACTTCTTATATTTCTAAATAATATATATGTATACTTTTTTTTGGGCATGTGTTGCTAGTTTTCGAGTATTCCAATTTAATCAAATGGAGCAAGGACCTAACGTGGTCTTACCCGTTTCGCATTCGATACTATAAAAAAAAAAGGTGACTTGGGTGCATTTGGATAACACTAAGGCCCTGTTCTTTTGCTGGAATTCCTGACAGGAATTCCAGTTGTCTGGGAATTCTGGAATTCTTGTCAGGAATTCATTGTTTTTTTATGAGAATTTTAGGAATTCTGGAATACTAGCATTTCCAAATGCTAAAAAAGTAGAATTCCCAAATGCCAACTCTTCCAGGAGGATTTCAGAATTCTAGAAATCAGGAAAGCTGTGCAGAAACTCCAGCTACATCAACAAGTCCCTCAAGCTTGTTTTCCATTATCTCTCCCTGCCACAAGTTCTTGGGCTCCGCAAAGGGGCCATGTTTAAAAATCTATATCGATCATTATTAATAGAGGTCAATAGTGGGCCTCAATCTTTGAAGCAGGCGAGACCCTTCTTCCTGTTTTTGAATCAAAATAGTGAAAGGTGACTAATTGAATTAAAATAAAAATCCCATCTAACTAGTAATTTGAAAAAGGCCAGGCCCAAATTCTAGTATCTGGATGGTTGTAATTTTTATTTATTAGGTTTTCCTTTCTCATTTTCTTGAATTGTGAATATGGGCCCCAAGATTGAATCATATTTTTTATTAAGCGAGACCCATACTAAGTTGTATACACACATTAGTGGGTGGTTTAAACTTAAATTAGCATATGATCAATGTGAACATCAGTTTAATTCCACCTTCAATCTTTGTAGTTATAAAACGAGGAATTTATAAAATCCAGGAATTAAAAAACTCTTAGGTAGGAATTCAGGAAAAAAAAAAGAAACAGAGAATTCAGAAATCACAGAATTCAGTAGCATTTTAAAATTCCAACAATTGGAAATCCCAAACAACCGCCAGACATGAATTCCAGGAATTCTAATAAAGAAACGGGCCCTAAGGAAGAGGAAAACTGGTGGAAGTCCTTTTCTATGCAGGCACGTCCGATTTCAAGATCTCATTTCACGCGGAAAAACAATGCAAGAGGGATGGAAATGGTACTATTTTCTTCAATATGTTGAAAGAGCAAGCAAGGTGCCAAAAAAGCACCTATGGTTTTCGGCGGAAAACTCTACCACACAAATAGCCCTTAACTGTAAAAAAAATGAAAAAAAAAATTACTTGTACAAGTTTTATATTCAGCCTCTAAAAGCATTGTTTTTGCCTTGGTATCGAGCATCAAAGCTTTTGCGGCACTTTTATTGGTAGAAAAGAAATTCCGCTACTAAAGTTTACACTTACTTAAGTTTTAGTGGCAAAAAAAGCTGCCAATAAATGTGGTTTCTCTCGCAGCTAAAAATACATTTTGTAGTAAAATTATACTATGCTAGTTATATGTTAAAGCAGAGGGTTTTAAACTCAATTTTGACCATCTTCCTTTTAATTTTAATTTTATTTATTGAGCATTGGTAAAAAAAAGGTTAAAAATAAAAAAATTTATTTTTAAACAACTCATTTAACAGCTACATCATACAATACTTAAATGTAATTATTTATAAAAGATTGTTAAATTTAATTAGCTCTAGTGGGAAACCTAGCTGGGTGTGTACGGGTTATTGTACTAGTGTTGAATATTATGCAGGAAAAACATCTATTGACTTAAAGGGTGACTTGCATGGTCATGCATTGGAAAGAATCAAAGATGCAATCCAATGGAATATCTGCTTGTGGGAGTCAGAAAAGGATGTATTGGCTCAAAGTAAGTTAGGTTGTATCTGGATGACACTACGGAAGAGGAAAACTGGCGGCAGTCCTTTTCTATCCAGGCACGTTGGATTTCAAGATCCCATTTGCGTGGAAAAACAACTCGAGAGGGACGGATGGAAAATGGTACCCATTTTGTCAATCGGCAGAACGGGTCAGCAAGGCGTCAAAAAATCACCTACGGTTTTCAGCGGAAAACTCTGCCACGCAAATAGCCCCTTAACTGCTAAAAAAAATCTCTTGTATAAGTTTTATATTTTGCCTCTAAAAGCATCATTTTTGCCTTGGTATCCAACCACAAAGCTTTTATGGCACTTTTTGTTGTGGATATGATACTACCATTGTGCGTGTATGCACGTAAGCAATCAAGATCAACAATCAACTACACAAGAAAATAAGAGATTTACATAGTTCAACAAAGATGCCTACGTCCATGGAAAACCAATTTCCACTAAGTTCTCCTCCAATCTGTAAATTCATAGCCTTGAAATTTCAGAATATGTCTAAGGTTACAGATTACATCAATAAATATAATCACCACTTCTTTATCACCCAAAAACTCTATTATTAGACAAAAAAAAGTCTTAATCCTATTAAGTTACTACTGTTTAACAAACAGGAAATTCCTAATATAATCAGGAAAACTACCCAAGATATGAACCCACTTGATTTGAACCCACTTGGCAAACACTTTTATTGGTAAAAAAGAAATTCTACCGCTAAAATTTACACTTAACTTTTGACAACAGAAAAAGCTGCCAGTAAATGTAGTTTCTCTTGCTGCTAAAAATCACTTTTTGTAGTGTAATTATATTGTGCTAGTTACATGCAGAGGGTTTTGAACTCAATTTTGACCACCTTCCTTTTAATTTTAATTTTGCTTAATGAGCCTTGGTTAATAACGGTAAAAATAAAAAAGTTATTTTTAAACAACTAACTTAACCGCTACATTATACAATACTTATAACTAATTATTTATAAAAAGGTTGTTAAATTTAATTAGATCTAGTGGGGCTATTACTGAATATTATGCAAGAAAGACATCTATCGACTAAAAGGCTTGCGTGGTCCAATGCATTGGAAAGAATGAAAGACTCGATCAAATGGAAGACCGGCTTATGGGAGTCTGAAAAGGATATACTGACTCAACTGTAGACTTGAGTTGGTCACATCCACATGCAATGATTTTTTTTTTTTTTTTTTTGGCCATGTTGGGTTACTAGGATAAAATGACTTTCATTTTTTTTTTTTTTTTGCTATGGTTTGGTGATCTAGACCGTTGATCCATGGGTGATCTTAGCAATTTGGTCAATGTCTAGGAAAGATAAAAATAAAAAATTGCAATTAAAATCAATAACAAAGGAGATTCGTTGGCCAGGACCTCCCAACTGTAGGAGATACCATCTCTTCACCGTACATACTGACCCATTAACTCTATTACTGTGATCATGGCCCCGTATTATCTATATATGAAATCCAATTTTCTTGTGTTCCAATTCGATCAATTCAGGGGGCTTTCGTAGGAAAGTTTCTAATCTAGATATCCATGTTTTCTGGTGTGACCCACTGGGGGAAGTGTTAGCGCGGACAAGAAAAGTCTCTGTTGAAAGAAAAGTCCCACCTGCGCCCCACCTACGACCTACTTGGCACAAACACTTAGTAAGTTACTAACCCATCTCGCCAATTTTAATCACTGAGTTAAATTTCTGACCTGGTTCATTGGCCTGCGCGTGTTAAGAGAGAGCTTGACTATTTCTCTGTAGAAGATTTAATCATTAATTGATTGTCTTTGGATACAATTTTTCCACGTCTCTGCACTCTTTGAACTTTCAACACGGTTTGGTTTTGTTATACCATTGTCCTCTTTCTGAAAGCTTAATGAACTCAGATAGCCTGCAGCACTGATAAATATCTCATTAGTTGGAGAAAAAGTTCAAGTTCCTCCTTCAAACTTAGAGAGAGAGAGACAGACAGACGGACAGAATATGGCAGTGTTTTCCCACAAAGTTGAGAGGAAGGAACTGAAACTAGGGGATCACATCTACTCCTGGAGGAAGCTCCATTCATATGCCCATCATGGTGGATTTCTTCTTCGTTTATATGTTACTGCTAATACATATTTTATTCTGAATATTGTTTAAGATATTTAAACATCATGTCATATGATTAGTGATGCATTCGAATAAATCAAACTAAGAATGATCCTTTCAATAGTTTGTCCTTTCTAACGTACTCTATAATGGTTCATGATGGTTCCTTATGGTTCTAATCAGTTCATTCCCTTCTTGGATGGCCAATTATATATATATATATATATATTTTTTTCTTCTTTTATATAGGTAATTGCCTTTACACATTATAACATTAAGTCTCTCACCATCATAGCTACAATAAGGGACCAGTCCCTCGTTGTATATATGGAAGGGAGGCACAGGGAGGTGCCTCGCCAATTGAGCTACCGGTGTACTAGCCTATTCTTTAATAAACATATATATACTGGTTATAAGCATTCCATGAGAATTTCCAACGCTCACTTTTTAATCCATTGTCTTAAACCACTGCAGTTTTAACTTTGCTATATATTTTCTCCGGCAAGTGCTAGCCCACACAAGGAGATATAAGGCGGTTGTCGAAAATTAACTGTTAATTACCATTAAAAAAAGTATAATTTATTTCTATTTGGAAAAGAATTTTAATGGTGTTTAATTAACTAGCCTCATCTAAAGGATCTTCTTCTTTTCTCGCTTAAGAAAACCTTAAAACCTTTCGCTAGTGATCAACTTCAGCAAATTCTTTTTTTTTGGGGAGTTCAAGCAATTCCAAATGTAAATAGTTTATAGGTCTATCCTGTCATTCCAAAAGTTAATTAACCAATCTTAGCACATGTTTGAAAGGTCTATTTTTTGCATCTACTCCTCTATTTCTCTAAAGTGGGTGGAGGTTTAGAAAATAGAGTGTTTGGCACCACTTTTTAGCCTTTACCTACTTTAAAGAAGTAGAGTCATTACCTCATATTTTCACAACCCACTTTAGGATGCAATTTAGAAATTGAGTTTGTAAAAAAGAGGAGAAGCTACAACACCACTAAGGTGATCATGCCCAGTCCATTTTTTTTCTTTTTTTCGAAAAAATCCGATAGGGCAAATCTAGATCCAAACCATTGGAGATCTTTACAAGATCAAACACAGCTATGACACTAAATTTCAGCCATTGGATCATTACCAATCTTGAGATATGTACAAAAAGCATGAGCCATTGGATGCTATTTTTTAAATTCTGTGGAGCTCAAACACAAGATCCAAAATGTTGAAAATATTTGGAAAGTTGAACATGGCTATGGGGTCAATTTTCAAGGCTTGATGCCTTGTGGATCTCAAGAAACTGGTGAAAAACTTTCAACCATTGATGTAACATGCTCAATTTTGGATATTCCGCACACAGTCCCTTTTTTCTGTTTTATTATTATTTATGAGACAATAAATTACGATCCAAATCATTAAAAATATTTATAAAGTCAATGGTCAATATGAGATCAAATTTCAACCGTTAGATCATCACCAATCTTGAGATATTTACTAAAAACATGAATCATTAGATATTATTTTTTAAAAAATTTGTTGGCCCCAAACATAAGATCAAAACCATTAGATCTCTTTAGAAGGATGACCTTTGCTACAGGGTTATATTTTTAGGCTTGATATCTTGTAGATGTTGAGAGATTTGTGAAAAACTTTCTACCATTGATTTAAAAAAATATATATTCAAAATAGATCATTACATTACCAAATGCATAATTTGATTCTAGCCTTTTTTTTATATGGCTCTTTTTTTAATGGCCATATTTTGGATGGGTCTATAAGAAAAAGAGTAGAGATACCAAAGAAGCCTTTAATTGTATTGCGTTCTATTTTGAGGCCCTTTGCCTTTAGATAATTATTTGTGCATTTTGTGTATATTTAAGTGTGTGTACCTTTGCCTTTTGTTTGCTATTCTTTTTAGTACAAATTATCTTTTTAAGGAAAAAAAACACCTCAATAGTCCATTGGACATGGTATACTGTTCTCTTCTGTTGTTTTCTTTTATTGATAACCCATCATCTTCGCATTGTTGCTAGGAATCTACTGTGGCCGCGATGGCGGCGATGGCGGCGATGCCATGATCATTCACTTCAGGGCACCAAACGGAAAGCGAGAACCGCTCCCCACAATGTTCTCGCCTCAAATATCCCCTCCTCCTCGAGATTGCAATAAATGTCGTGACTATCGGAAGACGATGATGGGCGACCCTAACAAGGCGGTGGACGAAGTCTCTATCTCTTGCCTAGATTGCTTCCTTGCAGGAGGGAAACTCAAACGAGCCGAGTACTCGGTCTCAGAATTTGAAGTAACGGTGAAACGATCCATGACTTGCTTCACTGCTACCGCAGACCCGCCGGAGAAAGTCCTCGAACGCGCGACTTCCACCCTTCAGACAGGCTTCGGCAAGTACCACTTGGTGGAAAACAACTGTGAGAAATTCGCCTTCTTCTGCAAGACGGGCAACGATCCCCCTCGAGAACGTGAGAAGAAGTTTTGGACTGCCACCAAGTTAGTGGCTAAGGCCACTAAAAAAATAGCTGATGCCAGCAAAGGACCCAAATTGGAAAAGTAGGATGACGACGAAAGAGTGTAATGGCTTACTAGTATGCTTGTAGTATGATCTTTCATTTGAGAATTCATATATATATATATATATATATACACACGAACACACACGTAATACAGGCCCTATAATAGAAGAGTTACATTTCAAAACTTTTTGTATTATTTGCACTTAAATATTATATTATGTTAATGTAATAGAAAATAATTTATAAATTAATTTAGTGCATTTGTTAAATCGGTGGAGATAATTGATAATTATATTAATGTAGCATAAATAATTTATAAAATAATTTAGTGCATTTGCTAAATCGATGGAGATGATTGAATAATTTAAATATAATTTTGGAGAAGATAATTGAGAAAGTTTGAATATAATATTCTTACCAGGTTTGAATATCAAATGGTTCTTATCACACCTCAGGAGATTTACTCGGCTCCACTGGGAGCGAAAGGATTAGTTTGCCAAAAGTGCAATTATCCTATAAAAAAAGTACAATAGCTAAAGGCTAAAACATCATCTAGAAATGGAAACATAAAATACATTTTTTCAATAAACACAACAAAGTACAAATATTTGATCTTATCTGAAATTTTAGAATTATTTATAAAATCATAATAGCACTATAACATTGTTAGAGAAGTATGAGTAATCCACTCAAATGAAGAAAGAGAATTTGAATTTGAAAGGAGAAAAGGTGGAGAAAAGTACTGTAAACATAAAAAATAAAGAATTAGGAAGTTTTATAGGAAAACATCTCAATTATAAAGTGTGCTTGCATATTGAGTTTGAATATAGGAATAGAGCTTCAATTATAAAGTATGCTTGTATGAGTGAGTTTGAGTCTACTACAAAGCCCTAGATTAATGAAATTTATCATTATTTACTTTTCCTGTACAATATTTTTTATTATAAAAAGAAAAAAAGTTGTATAGTAGAATCTATTAAAATGTTTTTCACAAGTATTAATGCAATGTTCAGTAGTGTTGCCAGGCATATGATACTGTCCACGTAAAATAGAAATAGCTCTCGGTTATGTATTTGAAGCATACTAACTCTACATATGTCCATCTGGGAGTCTAAGCAATAGGCATCTTACATGCATGGTAGGCCCATGCATATCAAATCTTGCTTAGCAAAAATAGGCTCTACATTAAGGGAGGGCACCTAAAAAAGTGAAGTAATGGCTGAGGTCCATGAATCTACAATCTCTGTAGCAGTACATTCATATCAAGTGCCTATGTTGCCACAACTGAGTTTATCGGAAGTCAAAATAGAAAGCTGTTAATGGATAAAAAAGTAACACACTACCAAGAGAATTTATTGATAATAAAAATAAAAAAAAAGAAACAAACACTACTAGGAGCATTCCATGAAGGTTTTGAGCATTCCATGAAGACTTTGTAGTAGCCGCTCCTTCGCACTACGGAATACCAACATCTGAAGGTCACTGAACTGGAGCTATACCAGGCAAGCCTTCACTCATCGTGGATAGCGTGATCTTGATTAAGAGATTTTAGGGGTGATGCAGAAATGATGGATAAAAGGAGAGATTTTACTAGGAGGAGAGATTTCAAGGTAAAAAATTGAATTGATAAGGAAGAGGTTTGAATACCATTAAAATAGAGAGATTTTTGGAGAATAAATGGAATATAAGAGAGAGGAGGGTAAAGGAAGAGATTTTAGGGGATGATGCAAAAACGGTGGAGAGAGAGAGATAGAGATTTTAGAAAGACCATTTCTTGATATTCTTAGAAGATGATGTGGCGCTCAAAAAACAATGAAAAAAATATTACTGAAGTGGCACTCTCTAGAGGCCTCGTTTCTTGTAACTTTAATATATATATATATATATAATATGACAAAACTACTATGCATATGTCCCTCACATTATGGTAAGGGTTAATATGTAAAAAGACAAAACCATCACACTTCATGACACATTTTTTACCTTTTTAGGTCTAAAAAAGGAATATACCTCACGATAGCGTGAGGGACATATGCATAGTAGTCTTTCCTATATGTATGCATAATATTAATATTCTCTCCATATAAATATATATATTATGTACAAATAAAATCTCTATGCATCAAAAGCATATAAATGAATATTAGTGAGTTGACATCCAGAAAGGGTCATATTCTTGGCCTGCTGGACTGAAAGGGGAAGGGTGCTTCCCACTACTGTAGAGATGATCCCCTCTTGGATGTGCCATCCGCGTCATATTAATGATGTATGAAACACATGAACTTTTTATCATATTCCTTTTGGTGAAATATAGTTGATGAATCTTTTGTTGGGCTAAAAGCATATTAAAATGAAGTTTTATCATAGTTCAGATTTTAAATGTGTGAACTCCACTGTTATTCATGCTGAAACACAATTTTTGTTCCTAAAACATGTCCGTCAAACTGTGCCATTTTGAGGCATTTGTTTTGTGTGGCTTAAATTCAATAATATTCCCCCTTTGGAAGCTTCTAAGTCAGTTCCAATCTATTAGAACTCAATTGAGTTGAGCTGACTCAGCCGAGTCGACTCAGACTCAGGCATGAGTGAGTAGCTTCAATGCCAACTCAACCGAGTCATAATGAAGGGCCTGAATTTTCTATTTTCAATATGGGGAGGGGCATGGACACTGGTAGGAGCATTGGAATGGTTGATTTTGTTTGAAACCTGAAGGTTTTAGGGGTGCTTTCAAGTATCTGATTTTTTATATTGTAAGCAAACTCACAATATGCAACAAAAAATAAAATAAAACAAACAAACAACCATTACAAGAAAACATAATTTTTACGTGGAAACCCAAACTGGGAAGAACCACGAGTCCTGATTGGACCAATAATCAAATATTACGAATCTCGCAGTACAAGAACATATACTGTCAACTTTGTCTGGTTCACGCACAATCTCAAGACTGTGATTCTTTAGATACACATTATCATAGTTGCCTGCCACTTACTGCAACAAAACCAACTAACTGGATGCCTTATAGTTGTTATGCTTGAAAATAAAATAAAATAAAACAAACAAGCAACCATTACAAGAAAACATAATTTTTATGTAGAAACCCAAACTGGGAAGAACCACAAGTCCTGATTGGACCAATAATCAAACACTACGAATCTCGCAGTATAAGAACATATACTGACAACTTTGCCTGGTTCACGCACAATCTAAAGACTGTGATTCTTTTGCACAAATACACATTATCACAGCTGCCTGCCGCTTACTGCAACAAATCCAACTAACTAGATGCCT
Organism: Sextonia rubra; assembly: GCA_037013555.1. Lineage (NCBI taxonomy): Eukaryota > Viridiplantae > Streptophyta > Magnoliopsida > Laurales > Lauraceae > Sextonia > Sextonia rubra. Next base: position 5,027,026 of record JASUAD010000027.1, read on the forward strand.
TATAGTTGTTATGCTTGACTCCTCAAATAATTTTTCTTAAAGAGATGTATAAAATTAAAATCTCTATAACAAAGTTTTAGCACTTTTCTCTCCAAGAGATGCTTTAGAGAAGAAGGGCGATCTCCAATGTATAATCTCTACTTAAAAAAATAAGATTTATAATTTAGGGTTCAGAGAGAATTCCTTTAAATAGCTCTAAATTCGTGCCTATAATAAGACTCCTCATAAAACTCAAATTACTAATTCTAGCTAAAAAAAGAAAAGGTTTTCATGCAATGACAGTTTCATAATTTTTGTGCACAATTTTTTATAATTATAGATAACACAATTTTTGCAAACTTCTCGAAGTTAAAACTTTGTCGTTTTAACTCTGATTGACTTTATCTTGGAATTACGAATATCTATTCAAAACGAGCTTTCCAATATTTGATAACTTGCCCACATCCGACGCTAGGTTTGTAAAACATTACCTTTTTAATTTAAATACCTTCATTAAGCTCTTCCGGCGACTCACGCAATAGTCTATCCTAAATATATATATATATATAATACAACATAATGGATCCAAAGTTTTGTTTAACCCATGAATTAGCCAACACTCAAAATTATGACAAACCCCTATCTTTAGTTTGTGTTTTGGGTTGGAGTTGGATTTGGGTGATAAAGGATAAAGGCATGTAAGGTCATGGGTGAAGTGAAGGTGAATGTGCAATAAGTAGTTAGGATGGGAAAGGTGGGGGTGCTGGAGAAAGAGAGAAGACGAGGTGAGGGTAAATTTACTTTCTTCAGTGGTCTTGGAAGTAATGAACATTTTACCCATACTTCCAAGGTTAGAATTAAATAGAAACTTAACTAAAGAACACATAAGCAGTCACTCTTAGATTGGCTCCTTAGAGCATTTTTAGGGCTTGAACAATATGCCGCCTCCTTCTACTTATGGAGGCTTCTTCCCAAAGGGTGTTGTCACATTTTTGTTATAAAGGGTTTTTCTCGGTTAAAATGTGTAAAGTTTTTTATGCTATCTAATTCATGGGTTGAACAAAACTCTGGGTCCATTAAGTTGAATTTTATATTCCTTGAAATGGACTGCGGTTTGTGTAGCTAGAAAAGCTGAAGTGAAAAACTCAAGAAAAATAGGGGTTACCCAATCAATCCGATCATTGTACAATCGATCAATTTGAAGGTAGAGGAGATACCCGATCGATCGGATGATTGCTTGATTGATCGAATAACAAAGAGAAACCTACCACATGTGCGGATTAATTGTGAGTTGGATTCAATAAGAAGTATACTTATGAGGTGCGAATTGTGAGTTATAAAAATAGCTCTTCTCTTAACTCTAATGCATCCATCTCCGATTCTAAGATTGAGAATACATATTAGAGAGACTATTTTTTTTCTCTAGAGCTTTCATTGGAGAGTTTAGTGCTGAAGGTTTGTTCTAGAGAACTATTGCTTTTACATCTCTTGTAGAAGAGTATCTTCTTACGTAGAAAATAGCGGAGTCAAGCAAGGTTTGGATCTGGAACAGTCAACGGTCTAAAGTCGTTGCATTGTGAAGTTGTGCAGAGAGATTTACAATCCTTAGGTTATGAAAACCGAAAAAGGGTTGTGAGTATTTGTAACTATGTGATTTATAGCGCTTGATTAGTGGTCTCGTTTGAACTTGTGGTTTTTTTCTGTTTGGATTTCCATGTAAAAACCGTGTCTTCTTATGGTGGTTGCTTACTTGATTTATTTAATTTTCTGATGCATATTGTGTGTTTGTTTGTAATTTAGAAAATCACTTACTTGAGAGCACCTCCAAAACTTTCAAATTTTCAGTTATAAGAGGTTAACGGGTTAAGAATGGCCTCTTACTTTACTAGTAAGAGATAGCTGTTGTTACCTTCCTGACCATGGTTCAAACAAGTGGTTTACCTACCTCTCTGAAGTTTGATTCCCTCTATAGAAAGTGATGGCATAACAACAACCAAAAAAAAAAAAAAAAAGAGTTGATGGGTCATCATGAAAAGTCATTCAACTCATTAATTCCCCTTGTTGAAGAAATTAACCCAATGGTCTGAAGCACAAATGAGTCTTTTAATGAAGATACCACAAAGAACGTGTGTTGTCAGTTAATAATTGTCATCGGTTGGTGGATCATCATTTTTTTTTTATCGGTAACTACAAAGTAAAGTGAAATAACAAAAAGAGGTATAAAAGCCTTATACCAAGCCTCATTGATGAAGAAAAACATACAAAGAAATAAAACTAAAAAGATCACATACCAACCAAAGGCCATATGTGTCCATGCCTTGTTTGGCTTGGAAATCCGCAAAAGCATTCACCATCTTGGAAAAATCTGTTGACTCATCTTCCCCTCTTCCATCCTTCTCCTGGAAGAATCCAACCCATCTTTTTAGAAGGGAAAATGATTATTTTACAAAGACAGATGTATTGCTGTTCATTCACACTTTAACTTAGCAAAAGGGTTGGGTTGGGTAAATTCGGGTCTGGCCAAGCCGAACCTGAATTTGCTAGCCCCAACCCTAACCCGACCTATTTTAAAAATGGGTTGAAAACTTTCAACGGGCACCCGAGGCTAGTCAACCCGACCCGACCCACTAACCCAAATTTATTGCCGGTTGGGTCAAGTTGACCCGACCTAACCTATTTAATTCCGTTTTTTGTGCGTGATCTAACTCATTTTGTGTAGTTAAATTTCATTTGTAAGCTTTTCTTAGGTCTAAATTCATTTCAAGCATTGGATTGAGCATGAATTTATAATTTACCAAATTTTAAGGTGTAAAAAATGTCACCAAAATCCATTAACAATTTCTAACCCATTTATTGAGAGAATACCTTCCCAATTTTTTTTTAATTTTATAATGTCATATTTGAGCATAAGTATAAAACTCATGAGTGATATTGAGTGATATTGTATTCCATTGATATCCATATTTTAATGGTAAATTCCTATACTTAACTGCCCAACATAAAAATAAAAGACACAAATCAATATTTCAAGTACAAAAATATCATATTGTCAAATAAATAACTAGGTTTCATATTCTAAGTGTCAAAATATTTAACCATATAACATAAAAATAAAAGAGGCAAAACTATTGTATAACTCCTCCGATAAAATTAAGAGTCACACGGTTTATGCCTTACAAAAAAAAAAAAAGTCACATGAAAACTTAAAAGTCACGATAAATAAGTAAAACCTAAATGGGTCAATCGGGTTAGGTGGGTCAACCCTAACCTGACCCATTTTTATACAGGTTGGAAAACCCTAACCCGTGACTGACCTGTATTTTAAATGGGTCAGGTTAGGTAGGTCAAAAACAGCTCGGGCAGAGGCAGGTTCACAGGTCGGGCCAGGTTTTGCTAGCTCTATTCACACTGCATTCTTAGACCTTACTAGAAATAGGGAGACAAGTCCACAGGTGTTTATTTTTCATAGGTATCAATGGTCCAAATTGTTCCATAGGTGTTCCCATTCTCTTCCAAATCTATAAAAAAAAATTCAAACTAACAAGTGCAAGAGTAGAGTAGGAATATTCTCAAATTATGGTCTAATTAAAGAGTAAAAAATGGTAAAGTTAATCCAAAAGTCCCTAGAGTAATGGCAAAAAGAACAAACCTAGCCATTGGTTTAGCATGCTTCATATACCTCCTCCTCCATGAAATTATTAGTAAAATTTTGACCGTACAGGATTCCTAAGAATTTATTTTGGATGGAAAATAATTGAAAAAAAACCATCCTGGTAGGCATACCCTGTAAGGTTTTTTATATATTGGCTAATTTATAGGTTGGACAAAACTCTAGGTTCATTAAATTATAATTTATATTTCTTTTAGAATGGACTTTCGCATGTGTCAGCAGAAAAACTAAATAAAGATATTTGGATTCAGAATATCATATCTCACAAACTGAGCATCAAATATAGACAAGCTGCCTAACATTTGAAAGCTCGTTTCGAGTAGATATCCGTAGTTCAAGTTAGATTAATGGTTTAAGGATTGGAGGGCTAGGATTAGAGCGGGCCAGCCACTTACTCTATTCCATTGATGAACGATGGGGCCCATATGCAATAAACTTAAAGTAAATGAATGGCCATAATGATGACAATGATAAAATGAAAGGATCCTAAGTGTTGATCATCAAAGTGGGGTCTATTCTGTGGCCTGGGCTGGACCCTGGGTTTCTGGGTTTAGAAAGTAAGTCATTCTTAGGCAAGAAAAACATCGATGAATGTGATGTTATTTCTAGGATAAAAGAGTTCCCCATGCTAAATATGAGATAAAAGACTGGATTTTGGGCATTTGGGTGAAACGATAAATCAAAATAATGAATTTTCAAGAGTGGGCCCCTCATAGTCCGGGCCAAGTGTAATGAGCTCTCGGCCTCGTAACTTTTAATTCGTTTGCCAAATTTTGGAGTGTTATGTCTCGTTGAAAGCTCTCGACAAGTAAATCAAAACGAGCTATACATTTGGATGACCCGAAGATTGGAGAAGAATGCTGAGACTTTTAGTAAGTGTTTCTGACTTTAAAATCTTTTTTATCCTTATTAATTTTTATTATTTTATTATTAATGATTTGGGCACGGTAGCCATGTACAATGGACTTGGACCATTTTTATGTATATTGGGCATTCATATTGATGACTATATTCTTTTTTTTTATAGTTTCCAAGTTTTCTTGCCATTTTCTTTTATTTTTAATTTTTACCTTAATAGAATGCATCCTTTTATGCAGGATGAAAAAAATCTAAATGATGATATGCAATACATGGCTTCTAAAACTCTTTTTAAATTTTCAATAATTAACGTCTTTTTAAATTGATTTAAATCATGCTAAAAGCACTTAATTCGGGGTGAAATGGGGGCATCATTATACATGATAAGTAGTTTGGGTCTACATAGGAACCCAAATGAGGTGTCTACAGAACCCACTTGTAGAGGCGACTGCTTACATGTTCTGAATATTAAAATTCATGTGCTTGAATTAAGGAATTCAGACAATCAAAACTCGTGGCCTGGGCTGGATGTATAATTGAGCCATTTAATATTTGGGCTACACTTGAATTAAGTGATATGTTACTTTTTTTGGAGTGCATGTTATTTAATATTACTTTGTGTGAGAACACTTCCTAGAAAATCCTAATGAAGTCATTAATCTAGAGTAGCATACCATCCTTGCTGATCGAAAAATGGTATGATAATTCTCATTGTTACAAGTGTAAACATGTATATGAGAATGAGATTCTATTTCTTAGAGCATTCCTTTACCGGCAAACAAAAAATTAGCAGATGTGGAAAATAGATGTCTGCTCCCTAATATTCTCTTGTTAGTTCTTCAGAAATGTGAACTATATAGTGAAGTGCATGTCACTAGCCATATGAGCAACAAAACTTTCAGGTCTCAAGCTAGGAGAGAAACGAACAGATTTTAATTGTATCCAGATATTTCAAAATAAATTTAAAACCCTTCAGCCTCTTTTCATGGCGATTTAAAAAAAAAAAACATTTTAGCGCAGGAAAAAAAGTTGCCACTAAAAATGCAAATAGTGGCAGTAAACAACTGCAACTAATGATATAATTACCACCACTAAAACTGTTTAAGGTGTTATTGGCAGATGTTATTGGCAGATTATATTTGAATAGTGGCAGCTTTTAACCGCTGCTTTTCTTAATTTTCTACAGTGGACAAATTTCGGCGGCCAAAATGTGAAAACAATTGGCAACAGAGGGTTTTCGTGTCAGAAATGGCGGCAGACAGGTGATGCCTCAAAAAAGTTTTTAGTGGCAGTTTTAACCTTTAGTGGCAGAAAAAATCTGCTGTTATATGTGTCCTCTTTTGTATTGAATAACGGGCACAGGATTTATATATATAATGGGAATGTTGCCTATTCTAACATATCTTGGTATCTATGTTGAGGTATCTATGACTATTCTTTTTTTTTTCACATTATCTTTTTTAACTTAAATCTTGGAGTAGTATACCAAGGAATTCAATAGAGAGTTTCTTTTTTTTTTTATGCATTCAGGCTAGGGAACATTTAAATATGTGATGCTTGCAACCTAGAAGGCACACATCAATTCTTGCAAAACCATAATGATTTTAAAAATGGTTAGGATTTAAGAATGTAAAATATGATTGGTTGTATCAATTAAATTGTGCATTCATTTCTTCCTATTGTTTTTGAAATATAAGTAGAGCTGCCGTCACGAGTAAAACATTGGAACAAACTATGCTAGATTGGCTTCTCCATTAAAAGGACAGACCGAACACTGAGAATAATATTTGTATATTATTTTTTAATATTTTTTAATCTTTTTATACGTTATGATCCTTGTAGAATGATATCGATGATACCTACCTTGATCCATCATTTGATTTGTAGCCCACCATGGTTGTTCCTATGCTGGGAAAAGTGAAAAGAAATTATATGTTGTTGTAGATTCAAACTCATGCATGCACAGTTATAATTTATTGCAAATATTATATTTTTTTCAATTTTATTGAAATAAAATTTTAATCATTAGAATATCACTTTTTATATTTCTGAATAATATATATGTATACTTTTTTGGGCCTGTGTTGCTAGTGTTCAAGTATTCCAATTTAATCAAATGGAGCAAGGACCTAACGTGGTCTTACCCGTTTCGCATTCGATACTATGAAAAAAAAAAAGGTGACTTGGGTGCATTTCGATAACGCTAAGGAAGAGGAAAACTGGCGGAAGTCCTTTTCTATGCAGCACGACGGATTTCAAGATCCCCTTTCACGCGGAAAAACAATGCAAGAGGGATGGAAATGGTACCCTTTTCTTCAATCCATTGAACAAGTAAGCAAGGTGCCAAAAATGCACCTATGGTTTTCAACGGAAAACTCTACCACACAAATAGCCCTTAACTGAAAAAAAAATGAAAAAAAAAATCACTTGTACGAGTTTTATATTCTGCCTCTGAAAGCATTGTTTTTGCCTTGGTATCTGGCATCAAAGCTTTTGCGGCACTTTTATTGGTACAAAAGAAATTCCGCTACTACAGTTTACACTTACTTAATTTTAGTGGCAAAAAAAGCTGCCAATAAATGTGGTTTCTCTCGCAGCTAAAAATACATTTTGTAGTGAAATTATTATGTGCTAGTTATATGTTAAAGCAGAGGGTTTTAAATTCAATTTTGACCAACTTCCTTTTAATTTTAATTTTATTTACTGAGCATTAGTAAAAAAAGGTTAAAAATAATAAAAAATTATTTTTAAACAACTCACTTAACAGCTACATCATACAATACTTAAATGTAATTATTTATAAAAGATTTTTAAATTTAATTAGCTCTAGTGGGAAACCTAACTGGGTGTGTACGGGTTATTGTACTAGTGTTGAACATTATGCAAGAAAAACATCCATTGACTTAAAGGGTGACTTGCATGGTCATGCATTGGAAAGAATCAAATATGCAATCAAATGGAATATCTGCTTGTGGGAGTCAGAAAAGGATGTATTGGCTCAAAGTAAGTTAGGTTGTGTCTGGATGACACTATGGAAGAGGAAAACTGGCGGCAGTCCTTTTCTATGCAGGCACTTTGGATTTCAAGATTCCATTTTGCGTGGAAAAACAACTCAAGAGGGCTGGAAAATGGTTCCCATTTCCTCAATCCGCCGAACGGGTAAGCAAGGCGCCGAAAAATCACCTATAGTTTGCAGCGGAAAACTCTGCCACACAAATAGCCCCTTAACTGCTAAAAAAAATTTCACTTGTATAAGTTTTATATTTTGCCTCTAAAGCATTGTTTTTGCCTTCGTATCCAACGACAAAGCTTTTATGGCACTTTTTATTGTGGATATGATACTACCATTGTACTTGTGTGTTTGTGAGCAATCAAGATCAACAATTAACCACACAAGAAAATAAGAGATTTACATAGTTTAGCAAAGATGCCTACATCCAAGGAAAATCAATTTTTACTAAGTTCTCATCCAATCTATAAATTCACAACATTGGAATCTCAAGATATGTCTAGAATTACAGATTACATTAATAAATATAATTACCACTTCCTTATCACCTAAGAACTCTATTCTTAGACAAAAGAAAGTCGTAGTCCTATTAAGAGACTACTATTTAACATACAGGAAATTTCTAATATAATCAGGAAAACTACCCAAGACATGAATCCACTTAGTCCGAACCCACTTGACTAACACTTTTATTGGTAGAAAAGAAATTCTGGCACTAAAGTTTACACTTAACTTTTAACGGCAGAAAAAGCTGCCAGTAAATGCAGTTTCTCTCGCTGCTAAAAATCACTTTTTGTAGTGTAATTATATTGTGCTAGTTATATGCAGAGGGTTTTGGACTCAATTTTGACCAACTTCCTTTTAATTTTAATTTTGCCTACTGAGCCTTGGTTAAAAAAGGTAAAAATAAAAAAGTTATTTTTAAACAACTAACTTAACCGCTACATTATACAATACTTATAACTAATTATTTATAAAAGATTGTTAAATTTAATTAGATCTAGCGGGGCTATTGCTGAATATTATGCAAGAAAGACATCTATTGACTAAAAGGCTTGTGTGGTCCCATGCATTGGAAAGAATCAAGGATGCAATCAAATGGAAGACCGGGTTATGGGAAGGATATACTGACTCAACTTTAGACTTGAGTTGGTCACATCCACATGCAATGAATTTTTTTTTTTTTTCGTTTTTGCTATGTTGGGTTACTAGGATAAAATGACTTTCAATTTTTTTTTTTTTTTGCTACGGTTTGGTGATCCAGACCGTTGATCCATGGGTGATCTTAGCAATTTGGTCAATGTCTACGAAAAATAAAAACAAAAAATTGCAATTAAAATCAATAACAAAGGAGATTCGTTCTCCAGGACCTCCCAACTGTAGGAGATACCATCTCGTCACCGTGCATACTGACCCATTAACTCTATTACTGTGATCATGGCCCCGTATTATCTATACATGAAATCCAATTTTCTTGTGTCCAATTCAATCAATTCAGGGGGGTTTCATATGAAAGTTTCTAATCTAGATATCCATGTTTTCTGGTGTGACCCACTGGAGGAAGTGTTGGCTCGGACCCAAGAAAAGTCTCAGTTGAAAGCCAAGTCTCACCTACGCCCTACCTACGACCTAGTTGGCACAAACACTAAGTAAGTTACTAACCCATCTCGCCAATTTTAATCCCTGACTTAAATTTCTGACCTGGTTCATTGGCCTGCGCGTGTTAGCAGAGAGCTTGACTATTTCTCTGTAGAAGATTTAATCATTAATTGGTTGTCTTTGGATACAATTTTTCTACGTCTCTAAGACTCTTCACTTTGAACTTTCAACACGGTTTGGTTTTGTTATACCATTGTCCTCGTTCTGAAAGCTTAATGAACTCAGATAGCCTGCAGCACTTATAAATATCTCATTAGTTGGAGAAAAAGTTCAAATTCCTCCTTCAAACTTAGAGAGAGAGAGAGAGACAGACGGACAGAATATGGCAGTGTTTTCCCACAAAGTTGAGAGGAAGGAACTGAAACTAGGGGATCACATCTACTCCTGGAGGAAGCTCAATTCATATGCCCATCATGGTGGATTTCTTCTTCTTTTATATGTTACTACTAATACATATTTTATTCTGAATATTGTTTAAGATATTTAAACACCATGTCATATGATTAGTGATGCATTCGAATAAATCAAACTAAGAATGATCCTTTCAATAGTTTGTCCTTTCTGACGTACTCTATAATGGTTCATGATGGTTCCTAATGCTTCTAATCAGTTCATTCCCTTCTTGGATGGCCAATTTTATATATATATATATATATATTCTTCTTTTATATAGGTAATTGCCCACACACATTCTAACATCAAGTCTCTCACCATTATAGCTACAATAAGGGACCGGTCCCTCGTTGTATATATGGAAGGGAGGTGCCTCACCAATTTTGCTACCAGTGTACTAGCCTATTCTTCAATTATAATAAATTAAGCTGGTTGAATCCAATTGCCAATTTTATATTCGATTTTGACTGTCTTAATAGCTTCAATGGATTGACACCATTTGTCCCTCGGTATTCCAACCATTTCACTAACATGTACTTAATGCTCCTCGCCAACGTTTGTACTCAGCTCTTGCATTTGTAATTGTCATTAACTCCTTTTATTACTAATTATTACTCTATTTATTCCTATATATTGCCATCCATTAATACTCCTTTTAAGCTCTAATTTGTCTCTCATTAACCTCACTAACCCATCTCTTATTTATACAAAAGTTTCTTCATACCTTTAAATCTTTTCAAAGGAGTACTAGATAGTCCATTGATCCAAACATTACCAATCTTTTGTTGTAAGTTTTTCTCTCAGATTATAAAGAGAGTAGGGTTTTTGTGTGTGTGTGTCGCCTAATAGATGCTTGAATAAGAGTACTGTTATTGTAGTAGGATTTGGGTCATGTTGTGTCTTTTAGTTATATTTTTCTTACTTTACTCATGAGTCAATCAGTTTTACAAGCATGCAATGCCTTCTCACTTTCAAATTCAAGTTTGAGGCTGATTCTCAATTTGATTTTGACCATCTCTTAGAATTTTGACTTGAAATTAATATTGAATACTAATAGTCCGATCTTCCTTAGAAATTACTACTATTGTATATATGTCTCTTAGTCTCCTTGTTCAAAATGTCTCTACACTCTCCCAACCACCATTATGAATGGTAAATGACACTCTTAAATCTCTTTTAAATCTCCTCTCCTTATTAATCTCTCATTTAAATCTATTTTCATCCTTGACTAAATAACTATCCATTTTTGGTAACTGATCAATAATTATTTTTTATGATTGTTACTTATGGTGAGGTCTTATGAACTTAGGGTGTGATATAAGTAATTTTTCTAGAGCCGTTAGAACATTTTACAAAGCAAGAATGTAAGTTTTGTGAGTATGGAAATGTAAATTTTATTATTCGATCACTTTCACGTTTTAGCATATCAAATTGTTGCATAATATTGTTGTTTTTTCCTTTTTTTTTAAAAAAAATTCTTTCTCATTTCAGTGAAGATTGTTTATTACGTTAAGAATGTCATATAAACTAGATAGAGTTATACAAGCTTCAAAAAAGAAAAAAAAGTTAATGGAGCCTTTATAAGATTTTGTAAAGTGAGAATGCAATTTTAAATTGTATGCAAAGAATATAATTTCAAAATGCAGGAAAAATATGAATACTAATAATTGATTCACTTTTAAGCTCTAGCTTATAAAATTATTGTCTAACGTTGCTATTCATTTTTTCTTCTTTTATTTTAGTCTTTATCAATTTACCCAAGACTGTAGATTATTTTGGGTAGCCAAACGAAAAGAAAAAAAAGTTAACAATTCAATCCACAGTGTGCCAGTGTGCCTATGTTCCATAAATGCCATTTAGCCATGAATAGGCTGACATATCTATCATTCTTTTTTATTTATATTTATTATTACTATATTAATCGTTTTCCATTTTTTGTTGGTGTTGTCTACTACTACTAGTACTATTAATGTTATTATTATTATTATTATTATTTGGATATTTGAGGGTTACAAGGATGCAATTTGGAGCTTCAAATTAATTAAGGTAGTAAATGGTAATTTTTATTCTCACTTGGGGTGGGTTATTATTTTCTAATTTATTTGATATTAACATATTTTAGAATCAATGATGGACTAGCAACGATAATGACTATAAATTCGCTTGATTTTTTTTCTCTAAGTAGGTATTGGTGTGTTTTTATTTTTTATTTTTATTTCATACATCATAGAAATTTTTAGAAATATTGTGTTTATACTTTATTTACATAAAATTTTCAACAATGATCATCATCCTTTTCTTTTTTTTTTTTTTATAATTCTTATATACCAACTTCAAAGCTAGATATCATTAGTGCTTCACCTAAGTTTTTTAGATAAATTATTGAGGGCGTTTTTTTAATTAATATATTTAATTTATTTTCTTTATCTTTTACCATTAATATCTCAAAGAAAATACTAAACTTGATTAAAACTTTATTTTTTTTCTTGCCCGGGCCTTTTGTTGCTAGTAAACATGTATAGTGGTAAGCATTCCATGAGAATTTCCAACGCTCACTTTTTAATCCACTGTATTAAACCACTACAGTTTTAACTGTGCTATACATTTTCTCCGGCAAGTGCTGGCCCATGCAAGGAGAAATAAGGTGGTTGTCTAAAATTAACAGTTAATTACCATTAAAAAAGTATAATTTATTTCTATTTGGAAAAGAATTTTAATGGTGTTTAATTAACTAGCCTCTTCTAAAGGATCTTCTTCTTTGCTCTCTTAAGAAAACCGTAAAACCTTTCAGTAGTGATCAACTTCAGCAAATTCTTTTTTTTTTGGGGGAATTCAAGCAATTCCAAATGTAAATAGTTTAAAGGTCTATCCTATCATTCCAAAAGTTAATTAAATAGTCTTAGTACATGTTTGAAAGGTCTATTTTTTGCCTCTACTCCTCTATTTCTCTAAAACGGGTAAAGGTTTAAAAAATAGAGTGTTTGGCACCACTTTTTAGCCTCTACCCCCTTTAGAGAAGTAGAGTCATTACCTCTTTTTTACATAGCCCACTTTTGGATGTAGTTGAGAAATTGATGAGCTTGGAAAAAAGAGGTAGACCTACAGAACCACTAAGTTGATCACGCCTAGTTCAATTTTTCTTTGTTAGAGTTGAGAGAGTAAATCAAGATTTAAATTGTTGAAAATCTTTAAAAGATCAAACACAGCTATCACACGAAATTTCACTTGTTGGATTATCACCAATCTTGAGATATGTATAAAAAGCATGAGCCATTGGATATTATTTTCTGAATTTTGTGGACCCCAACCACAAGATCCAAATTGTTGAAAATGTTTGGAAGGTTGAACACGGCTATGGAGTCGATTTTCAAGGCTTTATGCCTTGTGGATCTCGAGAAATTTTGAAAAACTTTTAACCATTGATGTAAAATACTCAATTTTGAATTATTCTGCATGCAGTTCCTTTTTTTCTTTTTTATTATTATTTATTAGATAATAAATTACTATCCAAACTATTAAAAGTATTTATAAGGTCAATGATCAATATGAGTCAAATCTCTACTATTGCTTCATCACAAATCTTGAGAAATTTACTAAAAACATAAATTATTTGATACTTTTTGAAATGTGTGGGCTCCAAACATAAGATCCAAACTATTAGATCTACTTGGAAGGATAAACATAGTTATAAGATCAAATTTTTAGGTTTGATATCTTGTAGATTTTGAAAAATGTGTGAAAAACTTTCAACCATTGATTGAAAAGAAATCTATTCATTATAGACCATTACATTACCAAACACATAATTTGATTTTAGCCTTTTTTTAATATATATAGCTCTTTTTTTAATGGCTTTATTTGAATAGATCTATAAGAAAAAGAGTAGAGGTACCAAAGAAGCCTTTAATTGTTTTCTTTAGTCTCCCTCTCTGTTTCTATTCTATTCTGAGTCCTTGTTCCTTTTGTTTTGTTCTCTTTTTAATACAAATTACACTTTTAAGAAAAAAAAAAAAACACCAACCTCATTAGAGTTGGACATGGTATACTATTCTCTTCTGTTGTTTTCTTTTATTTATAACCCATCATCTTCACATTGTTGCCAGGAATCTACAATGGCAATGACATGGTCATTCACTTCACGGCACGAAAAGGAAAGCGAGAACTACCCCCCATGATTTCGCCCCTAAGATGCCCTCCTCCAAAAAATTGCGTTAAATGTAGTAACCATCGGAAGACGATGATGGGCGACCCTAACAAGGCAGTGGACGAAGTCTCTATCTCTTGCCTAGATTGCTTCCTTGCAGGAGGGAAACTCAAACGAGCCCGGTACTCAGTCTCAGAATTTGAAGTAACGATGAAACGATCCATGACTTGCTTCACTGCTGCCCAAGACCGGACGGAGACAGTCCTCGAACGCGCGACTTCCATCCTTCAGACAGGCTTCGGCAGGTACCACTTGGTGCTCAACAACTGTGAGGAATTCGCCTTCTACTGCAAGACGGGCAAAAATCGCCCTCGAGAACGTGAGAAGAAGATTTACGTGGCCACCGAATGCATTGCTGTGGCCGGTAAAAAAATAGCTAATGCCATCAAAGGAACCCAATTGGAACAGTAGGATGACGACAACCGAGTGTAATGGCTTACTAGTATGTTTGTAGTATGATCTTTCATTTGAGAATTCCTATAGGGCAACCCTATTGAACTCCCCAGACATATTTTTTAAGAAAAACTCCCCATTTCTAATTGGTTAATGTAATTCTTTTGTCCTATTATTTAAGAAGTCAAAGTAATTACCCATCTTTAATTTTTCTCTTTTAATATGAGTTGGCACGTAAATGTGAGATGGCATGATTTCATTTGACAAATCAAAAGGGGCAAAAACTCTCCTTTTGAAATGGAGAGTTTTTGAAAAGGGGCATTTTCCTGTGCATACGTCCTTTATGGACTTTTAGTGCACACTCTTTGGTGAGGCCCACTATGGACCCCACCAAGGGATGAAATTGGAGGGTTGAAAAGATCTATGTGAAAGCACCACAGATATCAAATTTGACCCCAATCACATATCCCTAACCCCTTCATCCGTGGCTCATAAATTTATTCCATTCGGATTGATATACAATCGATCTAACGGTCCAATAAATTTGAATCCGACCAAAACTTGAGGCGAGTTGCTATCATGGGGTCCCATGTGTGTTGTAAGATTTGAATTGAGTGATATATAGGCCTCACCTAGAGTTCTTACGAAAAAAATGGTGAAAAATGGATGTGTATGAAGATTCTCCTTTTAAGAATTTCTTACATTATAATGAGCGTTAATATGCAAAAGGATAAAATCATCACACTTGATGATACCTTTTTAAACTTGTTAGATCTAAAAAGGAATTATTCTTCGCCATAGTATAAGGGACATATGTATAATGGTCTTTCTCATATATTTGCATCTCTATATAAATATATATATATATATATATTATGTACAAATAAAATCTCTATGCATCAAAAGCATATAAATGAATATTAGTGAGCTGACGTCCAGAATGGCTCACATTCTTGGCTTGTTGGACTGAAAGGGGAAGGGTACTTGCCTCTACCTTAGGGATGACCGTGTCATCCACGTCATATTAATGATGTATGAAACACATGAACTTTTTATAATACTTTGTTTGGTGAAATATAGTTGATGAATCTTTTGTTGGGCTAAAAGCATATTAAAATGAAGTTTTATCATAGTTCAGATTTTAAATGTGTGAACTCCACCGTTAGTCAAGCTGAAACATAATTTTTGTGCCTTGAACGTGTTAGTCAAACTGTGCCATTTTGACGCATTTGTTTTGTGTGGCTTAAATTCAGCAATATTCCCCCTTTGGAAGCTTCTAAGTCAGTCCCAGTCTATTAGAACTCAACTGAGTTGAGCTGACTCAGCTGAGTCGACTCAAACTCAGGCATAAGTGAGTAGCTTCAAAGCTGACTCAACCGAGTCATAATGAAGGACCTGAATTTTCTCTTTTCAATATGGGGAGGGCCATGGACACTGGCAGGAGTATTGGAATGGTTGATTTTGTTTGAAACCTGAAAGTTTTAGGGGTGTTTTCAAGTATGTGACTTTTTATATAGTAAGCAAACTCACAATATGCAGCGAAAAATAAAATAAAATAAAATAAACAAGCAACCACTACAAGAAGATATAATTTTTACGTGGTAACCCAAAGTGGGAAGAACCGAGAGTCCTGAATGGACTAATAATCAAACACTACGAATCTCACACTACAAGGACATATACTGACAGCTTTGTCTAGTTTATAAGCAATTTAAAGACTATGATTCTTCTTGCATAGATACACATTATCAAAGCCACTTGCCGCTTACTGCAACAAATCCAACCAACTAGATGTCTTATAGTTGTTATGCTTGACTTCTCAAATAATTTTCCTCAAAGAGATGTATAAAATTAGAATTTCTATAACAAAGTTTCAGCACTTTTCTCTCCAAGAGATGCTCTAGAGAAGAAGAGTGATCTCGACTCAAAATAATGAGATTGTACAGGGAAATGAGTAATTGTATAGGGCCTATAGGTAAACACTCAATTTACTTCTTAAGGCCAGTGTTTGGTGAGGAGATTGCTTTCTATACCAAAGTAAATGGACAAATATGAGGGGACAGATAGCAGAAAAATAAAAAAATTAAAAAAAAACAATGAAAAAGAAAAAGGTTAAATATCATGCATTTGAGATTCTCAAACATGTGCTGTTTGAAGTTTAGTGCATTGGTATTTAATGAACCTGGAATTAGAAGTCATTCTTATATAAAGGCTGAACTTTCTAGCTAGCGTTGCTTGCTATTCCACAACTTTATTGCTATTGGGAATGGCTGTGAATAGGGTCCATTTTTTTTTATAGGAATTTTTGTTGGAAAGGCTTTTTTACGTTTTTTTTTTTTTGATAGGTTAATATAGTACATTATTAACCTACAGTGGTAAAGAAATGGATTCACCAAACATAACAGGAAAATCTCATAATCTCCATCACCCAAAAGAACAAAACACAATAAAAAAAATCACATAAAATCAATATTTGTTTTCTTTCGAGTAGCAAACTGCATTAATAAAATATGGGTGATTTATAAAGCATTTAGATCGATCATATAAGGGGGGTAAAATATCAACCTACTTAATTGTGTGTGGGCATTTTTGTAGTAAAATTTCACGATACAAATAGGCACGAGGCCAAAAGATCAAACACTTGGTGTGCCTACGAATCAGACACTTGGTGTGTGTGCGAATCACTCTCTATCTCTACATTCCTAATATTGGAAACTGCACGCGTTAGAAAATCCAATGGTGTAAACATCATCAACACAAATCCAAGCCAGAACATCACAAACATCTTGAGATAGTAATCTCCTAATACATTAAGAAAATCAAAATGAATCTCCACAAATCAATCAAAAAACAAGCCAAACATCCAAAAAACACAGATCTGACAAAACAGAGGAAGATCAGATGAAAATCGCAGAAGATCTGCACACGGAAAAGTATAATAATCGGCTAGGGTTTATACCAATGGAGAGACAACAAGAAAATCTACAGATGCGACCAATGTGAAGAAGACTTGGAGAAGACAAAACCCTAGCCATCTATTTTCTTCTCCTGCAACCAACGTGAAGAAGACTAGGAGAAAACAAAACCCTAGCCATCTCTTCTCTTCTCCTGCGACCAACGTAAAGAAGACTTGGAGAAAACAAAACCCTAGTCGTCTATTCTCTTCTCCTATGACCAATGAGAGACAACAGATCTATTAAAAACAAGATCAAACCCTAAACAACAAGAATCTAAGAGTTAAGAGATCGATTAGAGCATCAATGGCAAACAAGATCAAACCCTAACTTGCCTTTTGAGAAACCGGGATCTTCTAGAGAGCGTAGAAGAAGGGCAACGATAGGTAAAACCCATTTGAGAAACGAACAAATGTTTTGCCTTTTGAGAAAACAAATGATAGGTAAAACCTATTTCTTCTCAAGTGGGCCTCTTTGGAACAAGTCAAATCCGTTTCATTTCAAGAATGGCCCAAAACCGAGCCCACAGTCCGTTCTTAAAATTCATCAGGGAGACTCCACCAAACCCAATCATCACATCCAAAGGCTGAATTTTGGAGAGTTTTGACTAGCTCCTTAGATTACTAAGATTTCCATTAAGCCTGTTGAAAATCAGTATAGATAAGCATGGAAGTGAAATAAGAATCAAAACCCAAAACCCAATATCAGTGGAAAAACCATAACTACAATACTCAAGTAAACATCATCATCACCAACCAAAACCCAAATATCGGTGGTGAAATAGGAATCAAAATCATAAATATGCATTCAAAGTTCAATGAAACTTGAATATCAGAATTACAGGATTTAAACAGCAAGATGTTCTCTAACTCTTCTTATTATTCCTAAATTGTTCTCCAAACTATTCAGTACCATGTGAGGAACCAGCTCAAGGAACAAGAGAAAAACAGCACATAAAATCTAACAAGCTCACATTCCCAACAGACAGTATTATAATATGATCATCACTAAAAGATGAGGAAAAGAAAAGAAGTTCAAAAACTTTCAACAATGAAGTTAAAGAACAAGAGAATAACAGAACTGGTGAAAAAACCAAAAATCTCATACACCCAACAAATAATTCAATAAAAAGATCATTAAAATTTAGAAGATGCAGACAAAAATTCTCAATACCCATCACTGAAACAACACCATAGACTAAGAAAAAAAATCCAACAATCGGCCCCATATGTTAACCACTAAAAGTTGATGAAAAAACAAGTCACAAAATCGTTTAAAGAACCCAGATACCGAAATATTAAAAAAAATTCATTAGTGCTTAAACAGAAACAAAAAGCCAGATAAAAGGAAACAGTTGGAAGGAGAAACAACCATTAGCTCAAATCCAGTAAATGATAAAGGGCAAGTAAAAGACCATTACCCCATATATATAGAGAGATAACCCCATCAATCTTCTTCCCCAAGCCAAGGAATCCATTCATGGTGCTGCTATTGAAGCAATGAATCCACTCAACTTTGTTCAGCAACCTCTGCCAGTCTGTTGCTTGCATGTCTTGCCTTCTGAGAGGTTCTTCAATGCTCTTTATTGGGTGGTGGAAGTGGACTAAATACATAAAAATAACCTCTCAAGGAGATGGAAACTCAATGTATTAATCCGTCTCACCTGCAAGTAGGAACAATATCTTGTTCCATATCTCTTGACCATAAAAACCATTCTAATTGTACAGTAGTTATTGGGTGAACAACATGAGCCCTCCTAATTGTGGAAGCAGAGGCCTCAGAGAGACAAATATATTTGATCTTTCCTTCCTCAACTAGTTTTTTAAGTTCTCCCATCTTATGCACAAAACCAAAAAAAGAAAAAGAATATTCATGCAACCATACTGATATACAAAACAAGAAGCACATATTACATTGATTTGATTGCTAAATTAAATATGAGAAAAAAAAAAGAGAGAGAGACAAAATGACAGTGTAAACCATCAAAAGCACACAGTTAATCAAAACGTCAAGATTAAGCTCAAAAGATAGACCAGAGTACTCTGCAAGGATACACGCACACTTTCATATGAAATCCATTTAGAAGTCCTATTATGATGATTAAAGTTCAATCAAACGATTTTATGGAATTCTAGAAGCCCTAAGTTCCTTTTATGTTGGGAAATATGAAAAAAGAGAAGTGACAGTATATGTTTGCTAAGATGCACGTCTAAGATGGATATGTGTAGTTACAGAATTATGAAAAGCATGTAAGTCAGACTTACTAGCAGCTTCAATAGAAGAGAAATATGAAGAATATCAGTGAAACGATTTGAGTATAGTAGCAGACAACCCTTGTGCAATCCATTAAAAGCTTGCAAGTTCAAGGAACTCAAACAAGGGGGAGACCATAAAAAATCTCAAACAAGGTAGTGAGGAAAGATATGGTGGATTGTGAAGCTTTTGATGATACAACTTTAAATATGGTTTAGAAGGAAAAGTGACGCCTAAAAGACCAACCCCAAAATAGATGAGATTAAACTGGTGACAACAAAATCAACATAAAACCATAAAAACAAAATGGCCGAACACAATAAATGAAAACAATGGGCAAAGCACCCCCCATACTCATCTACTCGACTTAGCAAAAGCATCCACGTATCCATTAGCACTTCTTCATGTGCCTGAACGACACATGAAACAGAAAAATAAAAATAAAAAAATAAAAAAATAAAAACTCCCTTCTCTCCCTCACCACTGAGCTACTCTACTTTGCATTATGTTTCAACCACCTAATTTCATCAACTGAGCCTCGAGCCTCCCTTGGTTCTAACCATCTCGTCTAATTCATCATCATGAGGCAAAACTTTTCCAGTATCTTGATTAAGTAACTAATACAAATTTCTATTGAGTCAAGCAGATCACAATCTATGAAGAATCATAACCAACACTAACATTTCAAATATTGAACTCTAATAGAAGAAAGTCAAATAAAATAAATAAAAAAATAAAAACAACATCAAGTACAGAATCACTTTTCTAATTTTTCTACCTTGACCAATTGATATACGCAATGTGAGAAGTTACAAGAAAAACAAAGGTTGCAAAAAAAAACTCCTGCACACAAAGAGCCAACAATAATACTACAGCAGGAGAATTAACATGTTAATGGGTCATTGTAATATAGGCATCTACGAAAATCAACCCCGCCAGACATTCTTAGTAGTCCAATACCAACATTCTCATGACATCAAATCTCTCACAAAACCTATATGAACTAAGGGGCTCCTAATTTTATAGATGCCTCATCCAAAGTCCCCCACTTTAACTGGTGGGTATGAATGGAATTTTCCATCTAACAAGTCACACCACTTTGAAACATTCATCATGTCATCAACCTGCTACAAATCCAAAACAAGAAACAGAAGCCCTAGACAATAGATCTAGAAAAAAATGGAAGGGCTGAGGGAAGAAGAAAAAAAAAACATCTTTTATCGTCATCACATATAGAAATCCGTCCAAGGGGTAGTAGAAGAACATACCTTGCTGCAATCGAATGAGGGAGGAACCATATCCGAGAACGAGAAATCATCTTCCATGCCCCAAACCAAAACCTGTTACATTCCATTTGTGAATTCATCGATAACAGGAAAACAAAACAAGATTGAAGAAAGATCTGAATCGAAATCGATAGAGAGGGATGCGCAACTCTAATGCAAATGGAAGATGAATGAGATCTAACGCGAAGGAAATGAGAAGCAATTGGAAGAGAGAGAGAGAGAGAACCTATATATATTAGAATTTCCTGGGGATCATCGGCGAGAGCCGTGTGGGCCAGGTGCGCCCTGTGTGAACGTCAGTGGGGCCCACCTAAATGGTCCAGCTGAATTGGCAAAAAATACCTATAATTTACGGGTCCCGCCGGCTTTGAGCACGTGGCATGGCTGTACACTGTTGGATCAATTGTACACCCATGTGAATAGATTAAGCTGGTGACCAGCTTAGATCATAGCATCTTAGACGATGGGTGCCATTCATCACAGACCCATCCATGCACAATGTACTGACCACAACTCGTAGGAGAATACTTTGACTATCTAGAATTCATGCAATACAGAAAAAAAAAAAAAAACAAAAGGACCTTTGCAACAAACAGAAAAGATAATCAAAGCAAGAGAAATGAAAATCTTTAGTAGAAAGAGGACAATCAGCAGAACAGTGACCATCCAATCAGCAAAGATGACATTGAAAGTAACTCCATTGGAAGAGCATAGCAAGGTAATGGTCAATTATGAGAAGGTCCATACTTGGATGCCAGAGCCTCAAATTGTAGAACACCGTCGATCCTGCTTCATCCATGATCATGCCTGCAAACCAAAATTGAAACAATCATTATCTATATGGGGTCGTCTTTGTGAGTTCTCTGTTCCGCTGAGCCCCACTTGAAAGCCATATTCAAAGTCAACAGTAGCAACAAGAGTCAAATCACTGAAGAAGGATAGCAAATCTCAAATTGGCATTCCATGGAAATGAAAGAAACATAGGACTCTACAGAGAGCAAAAGGCATTTTCATTGAGAAAATTGAACTTCTCCTCTGTCAGTGAAAGATTGCTATAGAAATAAAAACTGGGAAAGTGGGAGAGAGATGCAGGAGATGGGGTTCTTGTAACATTTAGATATGCAGTTGAGGATTCTTTTAATTATGCCAAAAAAGAAAAAAAAAGGATAAGATAAGATGATAAGCAGCCAAACAACAGTCCCTGTCAACATCATCAACAACAAAAACAATAATAAGACAGAGATAGTTGGAACTTGGGAAGGCTTAAGGTGTTTGCAGTGCCTTCAGCAGGCCAACATCACTTCTTTGCTCAAGACCAATGGTGTGCACATTTTAGGACTAAGAAAAAACATTGCAATATTAATTTTGGAGAAAAGGACAAGTGGAAATCTACCAATTATAAAATCTGTTTTCCACACTGCTCCAAATGAAGTACTCAGATGTTCTTAAGCACCCCCACCAACAATATCTACCAAAATTAAATTTGGGGTTAACTTCCAAAAACGTCCTTATAGTTAAGTTAATAACATGGAAATGTACTTGTATGGTGATGATAATGATGAAAATGATAACAATAATGACATACACATTGAGAAATCACCTTCTTTATTCTACGACCAATTACACCAATGGATTCAATTAAAACTTCTTTTGGCCTAAGTTGGAGAAGCTGCAACATCAAGAAAAAGGAACAGAATCAACAGATCAGTGATCAAATCCCACCTGAATCATGCCAATAATAACGGTGAGAGAATCTAGATTCATAGCTTAAATACCTTAGCAGTAACACTTGCACTTTCTATGACATCCTGGTAACCTGCATCCCCCTGTGATGATTAGAAAATCTGCTTTTGCCAAGTCAAAATGCTAAAATAGAAGTTATCTAATGCCAAAAGATGTGGAAAAGTTACTAATAATAGTATAAAAAAAACCTGAATAAGACCAGTGATAAACAAATTGCTGAAAAATGTTAATCTATACTACCTAAAATAACATGAAAAACTACATGTGACAGGTTATTAAAAAAAAACCTGAATAAGACCAGTGATAAACAAATTGCTGAAAAATGTTAATCTATACTACCTAAAATAACATGAAAAACTACATGTGACAGGTTATTAAAAAAATCAAGATCAAGATTCTGACGAATTATATGATTAGAAAAAAAACACCCTCAATGTGTGGAGCCCACAATTCCGTGATCCAGACTGTTGATGCAATGACGTGGGCAGTTGACACAGAAATTTCAGCAAATTGGATTTTTCATAGAATATTCAGCCATTTTCTTGTTGAGTGCTGTAGACAACTTGTGTTACCAACAGTCAATTTGCAGCCATCCAATTGTCCCAACAAGGAAAATTTCTTTTTTGGCCATTCCCAATTCACATTGGGTTCCATCAGATCGACAATATGAATTGCATGACAAAGAAGGCACTCTTATATAAAATCGGGTCCTGGAGATTCAATAAATATCCTTAGGTTGAGGATCATGCAAGTCCTCCAAAAAATTCATTTAATTACAGCTATGTAGGCATGGAGATGATGAATTAATGGATGTAAGTTCTGAGCAAGATATCATAGAAAGGCAATAATGCAACCCAAGGATTAGGGCTTGCGTGGAAGTGCCTAAGCACGTGTCCAAGGACACCTCAAATCGTCAAGATGACTTCCACACACACGAGGACACGCCTCTCTGGGAAAACCCAATTCTATTAATCAACCAAATTTGAAAATCTCTTCTCTACAATGCCATATATATAGTAAAAGCAAACTTAATGTGTAAAAAAACCCTACGCTAGTAATAGAAACTTTCCTAATAACAAGTTAATTAAAAATCTACTAATAATAATCCTAATCTAATTTAAAGAGGAGCTGCAGGGGCCCAGACTGCATCATCCTCCCCGGGTTGAAAGAAGAGTTCGTTCTCGAACTCGATTCTACTTTGGATTGCTACTGTAAATGTGGTGAACATGAAGGACTTCCTTTGTGGAGACTTTTCATGAATTTTTCTTTGGCGGTTGTGGTTTCTCAGGTTGAAGAGTAACTTACTATCCATCATGCAGAAATGTATAGGTGTTGTTGCGCATACCATGAGTCTCATTTTTGTCATACATCCATGGATAGCCCAATAAGATATCACCACTATCCATAGGTAACACATCACACCAAATTGTATCTTTATAAGTCTCACTAATGGCAAAAGTAACTTTACAAGTATGTCGAACATACACTTGATTACCATTCATTAGCCACTTGACAAAATAAGGACGGTTGTGTTATAAACTTTTAATTGGAGGCGATCAACAAGAGCTTGGGAGATGAGATTTTCACAACTTCTGCCATCAATAACAACTGTGCAATTTTGTTCTTGAACTATACATGCGGAACGGAAAATTTTTTTTTGCAACTACTTACGCTCAACAATTGGTGGAGCGTCCTTGAGGACAATAAGAGCTTCACCTGTGGTTTCTGCATCTATTATTTCAAGTTCCTCATTGTCAATATCCTTGTGATTGTCAATATCCTTAGGATCAGTGTCAGTACCCTTAATATCATCTAGGATATTTTTATCAGCACCTTCAATTTCAATCAGTTGTATTCGTTTTGGACATTCTGCTGCACGATGCCCGTACTATTGACAATGAAAACAAACCATCTTATTTTGACCTTCAGTCCTTGCAAAATTCTGTCCATCAACTATTACATCATCATCTTCATTCAAGCCACAACGAGCTTGCAGAGTCAAAAATTCCTCAGAATATTCAACAACTGTCTTGGACCTTTGTTTCAAGTTTTGAAAGTTGGAACGTAGATCTCTTGCATAGTTGACAGGGAGAAATTTTTGTTTCAAAATATTCTTCATCTCAGTCCATGTATCAACTGGGTCCATGTTTTGATTCTTCCGTTTTCTTTACAATTCAGCCCACCAAGTTGCAGCATAATTACAAAATCTAATAACAATCAGTGTGACTTTATGGTGCTCAGTCATTGGCTTGTGTGCGAGAACATTTTCCACGCACACTAACGAATCCATAAATTCCACGGGCTGCAATTTCCCATCATATTCGGGAATCACAATTTTAATCCCTAATTCTCGATCAGGATTATTGACTGGTGGATCCCATTGATTTCGAATATTTGTACCATCATCACGGTGGTGAGCACACGCTGATTATTTTTCAAATTTTTCACTCTAATGTCCAATTGTTGTAAGGTGGTGTGTATGCCATCCACTTTTGCAGATAATTCTCTAATGGTACTAGCCAAATCTTCAAGTGAACAAGATGAAAATTCAGCATCCACTTGCTTCTTAAGAGGCATTTTTTTAATGCAAAATTTAAATCTGATTGACCTGATGTGTAATCGATTCTCCAAGAACACGTTAATGAAGACAGATCTGAAATTGGATGTCAGATGGCTTCAAAATAATAATTTTTGGCTGTTGATGGAATGTTACTGATATCATTTGACTGGAATTGCAAATAAATTGACTTCCTGCTGCAAGTGAGTCAAATGAATTTGTCTAGACCCAACAAGGACCTGAATGGAATACAAGCCCAAAGTCACGTGTGACTCTTTCGTTAAAAACCAAGAGAAAAAATCTCGAGGGAGCTTGCTGCTGCCTAGTGACAAAAGAAGGGCTGGATGAGTAGAGGGTGACTATCGGCAAACGAAGGAGTACAGCCAACGGTAGGTGGTGACGGTGCACTAAGAGATCAGATGGCAAGCGAGCAAGAAGGGTGGTGAGACGCTGACTGGTGTGGACAAGTCGACTCGATGGCGTGATGCGCGTGGCCGTATGATGACGACAATAATCAGCAGCAATGATAGACGGTCCAGGTATGTTTCTTCTCTCACTCTGCCGCTGCTCCTCTCGCTCTGCTGCTTCTTTACTTTTTTTATTTTTTTTTTTTCACTCCAGGGGGGTATTGAGGGTGTCGCTCTGCCGTCGAGGCTTGGGAGGGACTGATGGGTCGATTAGGGTTTCGGCGAATGGGTTGTCCCGATGGTGTTGTCAGGTGATGTTGTCAGGGAAGGGATCGTGCAGGGCGAGAGCAAAGAAGATGCGGGGAAGAGCAGCAATGATGATGGTAGGGTTCATCTGGGTAGGGCCTATTTTAGGAAAATTGGGTTTTGTGGATTTGGGTGGGGGTTGTCTGGGATAATGGGATCTGAGATGGTTTTCGGTGGGAGAAAGATGGCGGTTAGGAGGAGGCAGATGGGGTGTCGATTTTGGATCGACAAAAAAGGGAAGAGTAGGGAACACGCGGATGATCCCTGATCCTGTAGCTCTGATACCAAACTGATCCAACCCAAGGGTTAGGGCTTGCGTGGAAGTGCCTAAGCACGTGTCCAAGGACACCTCAAATCGTCAAAATGACTTCAACACACACAAGGACATGCCTCTCTGGGAAAACCCAATTCTATTAATCAACCAAATCTGAGAATCTCTTCTCTACAATACCATATATATAGTAAAAGCAAACTTAATTTGTAAAAAAACCCTATGCTAGTAATTGATCGCACTTAAAAATGGCGTGAAAATGTGTAATGGATTTAATGTCCAACATTCACGCACTTCAAGCGTTAAGAAGAATGGGAATTAATTACAGTTCATCATTAATTTCCCTTTGTTTACATGGGTTCTAATGCCCTGCCCGCGGAGATGCAGGTTGTTTACATGAGTTTGCAAAGTTTACAACCCCTCCCTCAAGTCTTAGATGTGATCTCTATTTGCAAAATATAAGAACATGTACATAAGGTGGTAAAAAATGTGAAAAAGAGGAAAAAAATGGGGGTGACCGTGACCCACGGTCACTGCCCCAGGCCAGTGACCGTGAGGTCACTGTTTGCCTCCATTTCTCGCGCTGTTCGTGCTGGTTCTTCTTCCCAACTCTTTTCAAGTGCTGAGACTCCTTTTTTATGACTTTTGGGGTGTTGAACAACCGTTGAAAAGATCGAATTCAACCATGGAATCGATTAAAAACTTTGTAATTCATCATTCATGTTTACGAACTGTCTTTTGTTCAAATCCGAAAAGGGCATTGCAGGAAGCCAAAGTTGTATCATTCTAAACCTATGGCTTTCAAGGAACAAAATGAGGCTCAAAGGGGCTTGTTCACAACCTTCGTGATGGCCAAGAAACCCCCGAAATGAGAAAAACAAAGATGACAACGTCATCCTTCGTATAGTCGTTACTGCATGAACATAATCTGTTTTTTTAGTCACCACTCCCTTCTCCTCCTCCTCTGAACCTTCTTCCTCACTTTGGTAATTGAGAAAAGGAGGGAAAAATGTCATGGAATGCTGTTGTCCTCTTGCTTGAATGATTTTGATTGCCTTTTGTGTTCTTGAAATTCTGTGTCTTCCACCGTCCCCTTTTTCTTTTCAAATCTTAACCTTTTATAGACTTCCCCAGCAGTTTCTGGCAGTTCCAGGGAGTTAAGGGAGGTTGTGGAAGGTTACACTTCGAAAGGAAGTGGAGAAGAACCGTCCAAAACTGCAAATACTGTCCTTTGGGGGTCCGTGACCGCAGCCGCGGTCACGGACAAGGCCCAATTTTGGGCTTTTGCATTTGTGACCCGTTTTGGCCTGTTTGGGGTCTAAATGAAGTCTAATCACCACGAAACTTGGAGGGATGCTTCTTGACACTATTTTAAGAGTTTCATAGAAGTTTTAGCTCATTTTGACTATCTAAAGTTGGTCAACTCCCTTGATGAACAGGCCACGGTCACGGACAAGGCCCATTTTTGTACTTTTGCATATGTGACTCGTTTTCACCTGTTTGAGGTCTGAACGAACGAAACTTGGAAGGATGCTTTTTGACACTATTTTGAGTGTGTCATAGAAGTTTCAGCTCATTTTGACCACCTGAAGTTGGTCAACGCCCTTGATGAACAAGTCACGGTCACTCCCAAGGCTCATTTTTGTACTTTTGCATATGTGACTCGTTTTCACATGTTTGAGTCCGAACGAAGTCTAATCTTCACCAAACTTGGAGGGATGCTTCTTGACACTGTTTTGAGAGTGTCATAGAAGTTTTATCTCATTTTAACCATCTGAAGTTGGTAAACTCCCTTGATGAACAGGCCCTGGTCACTCCTAAGGCCCATTTTTGGACTTTTGCATTTGTGAACCATTTTCACCTATTTGGGGTCCGAACGAGGTCCAATCTTGACGAAACTTGGAAGGATGCTTATTAACACTATTTTGAGTGTGTCATAGAAGTTTTAGCTCATTTTGACCATATGAAGTTGGTCAACTCCCTTGATGCACGGCCCCGGTCACTCCCAAGGCCCATTTTTGGACTTTTGCATTTGTAAACCATTTTCACCTGTTTAGGCTCCAAACGAAGTCCAATTGCCACAAAACTTGGAGGGATGCTTCTTGACACTATTTTGATTGTGTCATAGAATTTTTGGCTCACTTTGACCATCTGAAGTTGGTCAACTCCTTCATTGATTGGGCCATGGTCACGGACGAAGCCCGTTTTCGGACTTTTGTATATGTGACTCGTTTTCACTTGTTTAAGGCCCGAACGATGTCCGGTCACCACGAAACTTGGAGAGTTGCTTTTTAACACTATTTTGAGCATGTCATAGAAGTTTCAACCTGTCTTGACTTTTGAAAGTCGGTCAACTCTCCAGTTGACTTTTTATGAAAGTGGCCCATTGTCTCAGCTATTTAAGGCCCAAATGACTTTGTTTTGGCTTGAAACTTGGAGGAACTGATATCAGGGATATCTTGGAGTATTCATCCAAATTTTATACAGTCTAGATTTGAGGAAATAGGATTTCGAGCAGTGGCCTATTCATTGCATGTGTTAAGTCACTATTCACCCCACACTGTAGGTAGTCAGCTTATTTTCTACCCGAACAACATCCAATTGACTTGAAAATTTGGAAGAGTAACTTTGAGCATTCTTTGAGTATTTGTTCTGAATTTCATCACCTTTGGCCTCTTGGAAGTAAGATTTTAGCCAATGACCTCCATAACTCGGTGTCACTGTCCTCTAAGCTAACATGCAGTGAAATTCAGACCAAACGTAGTCCTTTTAACTTGAAAATGTGCGGAATATCTTCTGAGCATAACTGAAGATTCGTGCCCAAATTTCATCAATTTTGGATATCAGAAAGCAGGACTTTGGTCAGTGACCCCATGGCTTGGGGGGGATTGTCCCTAAGTTGATATGCTTGTGGCTTTTGAGTTCGATGATATCCGTTTATCTTAAAACTTTGTAAGGCCTCTCTTGGGCATAATTTGAGCTTCTTTTGAGAGTTTCAGCTGGTTTGATCTTTGCGAAGTGTCGCTTTGTACTGAGACCCACAGAGCATAGTATATAACCATCTAGGCCAAGTTTGGATCCGAATGATGTCTAGATGCTCTGAATCCTTGAAGGATACTCTTCAAATGTACTTGAAAAAATTTCGTTGAATAGGATATGGAAGTGTCAAGTCCCACAGTGATTCCCAAGAAGCTAACAAATAGCCTTTGAAGCCTTACTTGAACTGAGATGAAGTCCAAATCTTTGAAAACTTTAGAATTTTATAATCCAAAGCTTGTAATGTCTTTGCTGCAATATTTGCAATTTTTTATGGGTCAACAGTAAT
This sequence comes from Sextonia rubra, assembly GCA_037013555.1. Lineage (NCBI taxonomy): Eukaryota > Viridiplantae > Streptophyta > Magnoliopsida > Laurales > Lauraceae > Sextonia > Sextonia rubra. Next base: position 5,056,294 of record JASUAD010000027.1, read on the forward strand.
GAAAACTTTCCTAATAATAAGTTAATTAGAAATCTACTAATAATAATCCTAATCTAATTTGAAGAGGGGCTGTTGGGGCCTAGACTGCATCAGGCAACTAACAAAGCAGATACACGTGCCTACCGTTGCAACATTTGCCCTGACCAGCATTTATCAATAGTGACCATGCTTGAAAAAAATTGTAGACATGAGAACTTTATTGAGATAACTGGTAAAATTGTTGTCTTACAAAATACTATTTGATGGGTCTTCTTAAAAGAGACATATTTCTGAAAAATCACAACAATTTCTTTGTTGGGTTCCCTCAAAAGATGCCTCTCTGCCCCAAAAAGAAGAAAATCCACACAAACAATTAAAAAAAGGAGGACAAACTCACTGGCCAAACATGGTGCTTGAAAGGACTTGCAATTTGCTTGAGGAAATTGACAATCCTACCTGTGAAACTATCTCCTGCAATGGCTTCCTGAGTATAGCCTTCATGATCTGCAGATCTTAATGGCCTCTCTACTCTGGCAAGCTCACTTGCTATGAAAAAGCTCACAAACACAAGCCCAACAACTACAGTTGTTGTGTAATGGTACCCAAGGATCATGCAAGCTCTAGCTATTTCACACGAGGCCATGAGAACTAAGAAAACCCATTACAAAAACAAAATGCATAAAAAGAGCTCTAGGAATTTCGTTAGAGACTGATAAAATTGATACAAGGCAAATGAGGGCAGAAGAATATCCATAGTTATCATCAAATAAACGAATCAGACAATGATGAATTAAACAAAAGAGCCTCCAATGATCTCTAAAAAGATGGAAAGAAAGAGATCAAAGCGGACAACATTTGCAGCAATAAAAAAAAGGACTTGGTGTGTTGCGAATCAATCTCTAACTCTATATTTCTAATATTGGAAACTGTATGTGTTAGAAAACCCAATGGTGCAAACAACTCTTCTTGTGGTGAAACTCTCTGCAATTTCCTACACATCAATGCCTTCAAATCAAGGAAATGGGCCAACATCAGCAAAACCAGATCATTTCTCAAAAAGTGAGAAATCAAGAAAGCAAAAACAAGCAAAACATTAACAGATCTGACAAAACAAAAACCCTAGAAAGAAGATCAGATTAAGCAAACACAAAAATCGATCGTGAGTAATGGCATGTAGCAGAGAGAGATTTATACCAATCAAAACAGGATTTCAACAGATCGTGAGTAATGGAAAGAGGATTTGAAGATTTGCAATTTGCAAAAACGAGAAGATGCTACCCTTTTGGAGAAGAAAACCCTAGCTGTCCGATTGAGAGAGAACGTTTGGAGAAGAAAACCTTAGCCATCCGATTGAGTGAGAACGTTTGGAGGAGAAAACCGGAGCCATCTCTTGCTCTTACTGCTTCTCCTGCAAGCATCTCTTGCTGTTTTGTCCTTTGAAAAGAAAACCACTCTCGTAGACTTGGAGAAAACAAAAGATGAGAAAAAAAAAGTGGGCCACGTCAGAACAGGCCAAACCCGTTTCAATTCAAAAACGGCCCAAAACCGAGCTCGTAGTCCGTTCCTAAACTCCATTTTTGGTGTAGTGTCACAGCCCTTGACTGGGGTATTAAAAAGAAAACCTATATAACAATGTTACTATGTTAGTAGGGCTCGTAGGATTTGGAATTTAAAAAACATGAGTAACATCATCTGTGTGTATTCATTAATGGTTAGGCACAAAAAACTATTTAAACTTCCCCCTTCACATAATTCTTTATTAATTAATTGTTAATCATGATTATTGGAAAGACTTATTGCTATATTGCACACTTCTTAGACCTTGCAATATCTCACAAAAAAGGGCAAACTTATGTGGATTTTCTTGTTGTAGGTACAGCTAGGAAGATGGTAAAAAATTTTGGAAGCTCAACAATAAGCTAGAAGACCCTACCTCGAAATCATTTGAGACCTTATCCCATGTATATTGCTAGTGGGTGGTGTCGTATATTTAAATTTTTTTTTCTCTTTTACTAGTTGGCCCAGTTGCTGAGAGTTGAAAAGTAGAGAATACTATTCAGGGTTCAAACCCTGATCGACTCCATGGGAGAAAGAGCTTCATCCACCAAGATATCTTTATATTCTCGTGTATCCAAAATTTTACTAAGCGTAATGGGGATTGTCGGTCAATGTCTCTTCATAAAAAAAAAAAAAAAAAAAAAAAAGTCAACACGCTGTCAATCAAATTAGATTCTTATGGATCCTGTATGGTCAAAATCCCGCATTGGTATACATCCACGTGGCCGCCCAAGCCACAGTATATTTAGCTCCAAAACGAAGTACATGTGGTTGCATGCAAGAATGAAAAATCGACTAATAGACGCCGCTGTTCGTGTTTAAAAAAAAAAAAAAAAGAGCAAGTGGATATATGTAAATTGCTTGTGGTTATATGTAATTTTTCTTTGTCATGTCTCTAGTGTAAAGGGCCTTTCTAGTACCCAACGGGTGGTGTACTCATGGGCCAACTGGAGTCAGGGTTAAGCCTGTACGAGCTCAAACTTTTAGGCATAATTTTTAATTCGAAATTTGGCCCATGGGACTTAACTGGAGGCCCAACGGATATAGGATAGTAGTAGCTCCCTTTTAGCAATTGGGTCAGACAGTAGGACCAATTGCTCCACCCATGAGCCTAAATCCAGCCCAATTTGAACAGGGCTCAGCTCAGGCCACATGAATAGGTCTAGCTGTAAATTTGGAGTCAAATGTAAGAATTCGATGATTTTAGTCTTTTGAGAGGTTACCAATTCTGTTCTTCTTTCATGTCTCTGATGGTTAGCTTAACTGGCCCAGCTCAAACAACACCAAAACTTGGGCTGGGTTTGGATCAGGCGGACCAGAAAATGAATGAGTACTCTGAATTTGGGTTTGTCTTAGGATGGGTTAAAGTCAGGCTCAGGTTGGAAATGCTGTGATATCATAGACTTCATTAATTTTCTTATACTATTCTGATACTTCAAAAATATCAGCAAAATGCAAGAAAATCATTAGATTCTGTAAAATTTAAGTTCGACTTCCAACAGTAACGTGTCTTGTTAGTGATTTCAAATATAATTTATTTAAAAAACAATTTTCCACATTATCCAAAAAAAATCCCAAGCTGTAAAAACACTTTGATAGTTTCTATAGACAATATAATTTCTCAAGAACGATATTTATGATTCTGCTCCAAAGCAGTCATATTAGGTGACATTTTCAAAATGTCGCATATAATCATTGTATTATCAAATGTTAATTTTCAATAATACTAAGATATTGTCAAAGATTATCATGAGAAAGAAAAATGTCCCAAAACAGTCTTGACATTGTAGGAGTAAATATTACAGTTTTTTAGCTAACCATTTCTACCAAAATTTCAAGATATAAGTAGAGGCAGTACTTTTCAATACTTCCTTTAAGTGGAGCCCACCCCTTAAGACTCCCCGTCAGGTGGAATCTAGTTGATACACTTTTGTTAATATGTATTTTTTTCACTGCCGAGTCCTTCCTTCTACAATTTGAACTAGCAACCGATTGGCTCTAGTATCATATTAAATTTCTTTAGCTAACCATTTCTATCAAAACCTCGAGACACTGTTAGTAACGAAAGCATAAATACTTTTCAATAGTAAATAAGGAAAAATATTGGAAAAAAGTAACACCTACATATAGCCAAAATATTGGTCCATATCAACAATGCTGCTTATAAGGTTTTTGAATATTGGCTAATTCATAGGTTGGACAAAACTTTTGTCCATTGAGTTTTATTTTATATCTCTTATAGATGAACTGAGGTACGAGTCACTAAAAGAGCTGAAGTGAAGAAAATAGAAAAAAGAAAAAGAGAAAAAAGGTTGCCCGATCGATCTGATATTGCCCAATCAATAGAATTGGAGACAAGAGCGATGCCCGATCAATCGGATACTTGCCCGATCGATTGGATGGCGGAAAGAATCCCACTAACCTTAAGCGGAATTATTTTCTATTTGTGCCAAAATTAGTAATTAGTTGTATTCTACAAGGAATGTACTTATGAGGCACAAATTATGGGTTATAAAAAAGCATTCTCTTCAACCCTAGAGCATCCATCTCCATAATCTGAGTTGAGATTTCTAATTGGAGATTCCTTCATTTTGAAAGTGCAATAACTAGATCTCACCAAGTCCTAGAGGGGGGGTGAATAGGACTATTAAAAATTTCTTTTCAAGAATTGGGTTTATTAGTGTCCAATCTAAAAGATTAATTAAAATTGAGAGTCCCCAAGAAGATAAAGAAAGATATTCAGAGTTGTGAGTGTTTACAGTGTGTAGTAATGCAATTTGATTAACAGAGATGTAGCTTAGAAATGATGATCAACTCAAGTGTCAAAAATGCAAGGCAACATCCACACACAACAACAAGCAATAAACACAGTGATTTATAGTGGTTCGGTCCTAGACCTACATCCACTCTCAAAAGCAATCTCTCTTGGTTCCACTAAATAAGAGGTACTTACATAACATACACCTCTTGCAACAGTTTTTGATTTGGTGGTTTGTCTTCCACCAACTAGGGTTTTTGATCAGGTGGTTGATCCTTGATCTAGTCCACCAACTACAACAATTTTTGATGCGGTGGTTTGTCTTCCACCAAATACAGCAATGAGAATTGAAATATTAAAGAACACTTAAACAAGGAATTATATACCTTGGTTTTGAGTGGTGCTCTTGATGCTTGAAAGACTACCTCCAAGCTTTGGCCTCTTGTTCTTGCTCCTTGGTGATGAAGATCTTCAGTTGAGTGCTCAGCCAAGGGAAGAGGTTTTAAAAGGGTTTGGAAGGCTAAAGTATTCTCTCAGATTTAATGGAGCCTTTTCTAACTCACCAACTACTCTACTTGTAACAATAATGGCACTCTTTGGTGTTGGAGAGTAGGTGGTTGCGGGAGCTTTGAAGATGATTTTAATGGAGGTGCAAAGGCTCAGCTATATTAGTGATTTTTCACAGCAATAAACTCAGTGGTTGGAGCAAGGGAGAGGTCCTCCTTAAATACAGAAAAGCTCCAACGGACAGATCTACGGCTAAGAATAGAATGGTCTACGGCTTAGCCGTAAGCTCTGACAACATCCAACAGCTAGTTTGACCAGATTCAACAAAAATTCCTTCTTACGGTTAAGCTTACAGCTTAGCCGTAAATCCTTATACGGCTTAACCGTGAGCACCTTTCGGCCTAGCCGTGGGTCAACCGTAGACAGAAATTTCCCAAAAACTGCTCTCTGGAGAGTGGCCCGTAATCTTTACGGCTTAGCCGTGAATCACATTACGGCTTAGCCGTGAAGGCCTTTCGGCTTGGCCGTAAGGTCAACCGTAGGCATTATATGGCCAAATGCACTCTCTGGATTGTGGCCCGTAGATTTTACGGCTTAGCCGTGAAACATACTACGGCTTAGCCGTAACATTTTTCGGTGCAGCCGTAGGGTCAGCCGTAGAACAAAAAGCTTCAAAATATACTCTCTGGAGAGTGATCCGTAGGATCTACGGCTTAGCCGTGGTCCAAGCCGTAGAACAAAAACAGGGTGTTTGAAAATCCTAATTTCCTATTTTATTTCTATGGACACTTAGGGGTCACATTTACCTTATCCTTTAGCACTCACAGAGGATCTTCTTGAATAATCTTGAACTTCTTTGCTTAGACTTCATTGATAGGTCTTTCTTGAATGGTCTTGAACTTGCTTGAACTTCTTTGAACTTGGCTTGATATTCAATGAACTTCCGAGGTGAACTAGGTCGTTCTAGAACTGAACTACACTTTGGTCACGTAATTGACAACACACTCTTACAATGACACTAACACATTTCTCTAGAACTTTCATTAAGAGATTGTGCTGAAGCTTGGTATTAGGATTTTTTTATTGATTAAATTGATGTATTAGACAAAACTTAAGTCCATTAATCTGTATTTTATATTATTTAGCATGGACTATTCATCCCATTGCAAAAAGTACTGAAATTGAAGAAATCGGAAATTAAAGCAAGCGCTTAAGGGGGTATGTTTAGTACTTGAGCGAGCAAGACAAAGGCGACCACACTCAAGCCCATGAAGACTGTGCTCAAGCCTGATAGGTAGATCACAAATAACTGAATGCGCAAAGCAGGCGCTCGAGGGCGCATGCTGCAAAAGCTCACCAACCTGCACGGATTTCTTTCCTATTTGTGCCAGAATTACCTATTTTTTTAAATTTAGTTTTTAACCCTTAGGCAAGAACTATTTGCTATAAATAGGGTGCTCATCTCAACCCAAAAGAAACCCTCTCCATATTGTAAGTTGAGACTTTATATTGGAGATTCCATCTAGTGCTTTTTGCGAGAGTTGAGCTCAAGGCTTTAAGTTTTAGAATTGGTACTTCTACTTCTTCATAGGAGATTTGTGGCTTCTACATCTTTGTAGTAGATCGTTCTCTCGTTGTAGAGATTCATCCATGATAGAGATCAAATTGCTAATAGCAAGGCACTGAGGGACTGGGTATCAAGGATTCTAACTAAAACAATTATAGGGTTGTAAGTAAATCTTGTAAATGTGAAAGTTAGTGTTTGATTTTGTCCACTTTGGACTCGTGATTTTTTTCTGTTTTGGTTTCCACGTTAAATTTTGTATCGTTTTCTTTGTATGGTTGATTACTTTTATTTTTCCACTGTATAAAAGCAGTGATTGAACTTCAATCTAGAATAAATCCGGGGCATAATAACCTTCAATTGGTAACAGAGAGGATTACACTAAGTTATTGTGTGTTGATCTAAGGAATTTTCTAGAATGGAATTCAACAATGCAAAAGACTCTTCTACTGTAAAACCCCCTTTGCTGAAAAGTGATGTTAATTCTGCTTATTGGAAAACATGTATAGTAGCCTTTTTGAGATCAATAGATGAAGGGGTTTGGAGAATAGTGCTGACTGGATATTCTTTGCCCACTGTTACTATTAATGGACAAACCACTGAAAAGTCTATGGCTCAATGGTCCAAAGATGAAACATATGCCTGCAACTGAAATAATAAGACTACGAATGCAATCTAAAATAGAGTATCTGTGTCTAAATTTCATAGGATCTCTACTTGTAAAAATACAAAAAAGGCATAGGACATCCTTCAAACAGTTCACAGGGAAACTGAAAAAGTAAATGAAGCTACGAAGAAAAATTTGTCATATGCTTTTGAACTGTTGAGGATGAGTGAAGAGGAGAGATTTGATAACTTTTATTCTAAATTAGGCAACATAGTCAACTCAAGCACAACGTAGGGTAGTCAATTTCTAAGGAGAAGATTGTTTAAAAGATCCTTTGGTCTCTCCCACAATTCCAAAGTTATTGTAATTGCTGAGGTAAACAAACTAAAAACTTTGAGACTTGATGAGTTGGTCGGAAACTGTTGAAAACCTTTGAAACTAAATTTGTTAATCATAAGTCAAAATCTTCTGGACTTGCATTGAAAACTTCCAAACCTTATAAGTTCTCCAAGGGATCAGCGAAGAAAGTGGAAGTTACTTCTGATTCTAATTCTGGAGAAAGGGATAAGTAATTGTTTTCTAAGTTTGCATAATAGTTTCACAAACTTATGAAAAAGAAGAACATTGGAATTAAACTAGTACCAACTGGAAAGAAGATTTCTTTAAAGGCAGTTAAGTGTTTTGAATGTCAAGGTTATAGGCATATAGCTAATGATTATGTTAATAAGAAGAAGATGCCTGTAATAAGCAGCAATAATGCTCTCAATATCACTTGAGATGTAAATAATCATACGATGAGGAAGAGTTTCCTGAATCTGATTGGAGTAACGAGGCTAAAGAAGAATTGATTACTTTTATGGTTAGATCGTCTCCATCTAAAGATCATTTTCATGCTAACAATGATGATAAAGTTGTATCACATGAAAATATAGATTGGGAAGCTCAATAAAAATTTATGTATGAAGAAAGTTGTTGACCCATAGAAAATTATAAACGTTATAGCGAAGACATCATAAGTAAATTCCAAACCAAGGATACATAAACCTTGCAATTGTGGAATGGCAAGTTAAGTACAGCATCTAGATGTTCAGAGCTAATGCAATCTACTCAAAAGACTTCAGATGAGCTCAGAATATAGCATTTCAAACTTCAGAGTTATTGGACTTCATTTTGTTACTTAAATCACCAAATACCAAATTCAGGGTTCATTGGCGCAAAAACTAGGGGTCATTGAACATACTCAAAGTTCTACGTTACCAAAGTGGCCGAAACTCTTATGGAAACTCAAAACATGCTTGAGAATGATGTTTCAAAGTTTAAAAACATTTGGACTTCAACTCAACTTAAAACCAAGCTTAAGTGACTGTTCGTCGGCTCCTTAAGGGTCACTGTGGAAATTGACACTTCTATATGTTAGAACAAGCTCAAACTCAGCGGAATGCCTTTAAGTACATTTAAAAATTATCCTTCAAAATTTCAAAGCATTTGAACATCATTTGGACCCAAACTCAATTCAAATGGTCGTCTACTAAGCTCTGTTCAAATGGTCATCTACTAAGCTCTGTCACTGTGTAAAGTGACATCTCACGATGATCAAATTAGCACAAACTCCTGGAAGAAGCTCAAATTATGCTCAAGGGAGGCTTTGTAAACTTTCAAGTCAAATGAGCATCATTTGACCTAAAGTCTATAAACATATCAACTTTGGGTCAATGACCCCTAAGTCATGAGGTCACTGACCGAAGTCCTTCTTCCTGACATCCAAGGTTGATGAAATTTTGGCAAAAAGCTTCAACCATGCCCAAGGGAGATTCTACAAATTTTCAAGTCATGAGGACTTCGTTTAGTTCTACTTCCATTGCATGTCAGCTTAGAAGTCCGTGACCAACGAACCATAGAGGTCACTGGCCAAAATCCTATTTCCAGGAAGCCAAAGCTGATTAAACTTGGAACAAAGATTTGAAATATGTTCAAAATGAACTTTCCAAAGTTTCAAATCAATTGAATGTCATTTGGGTAGAAAACAAGCAAACTGCCTCCAGTGTGAGGTGAATAGTGACTTAGAACATACAACAAAAGGGTAATTGTTCAAAATCCTACTTTCACAAATTCAGAATGGATGAAATTTGGTTGAACACTCCAAGATACTCCTAAAATTAGTTGCTCGAAGTTTTAAATCAGACCGAGGTCATTTGGGCCTAAAACAACTGAAACAAGGGCTTATTTTCATGAAAAGTCAATGGGGGAGTTGACCAACTTCAGAAGGTAAAAATAGGCTGAAATTTCTATGACACACTCAACATAGTGTCAAAAGGCATCCCTCCAAGTTTCGTAAAGATTGGACATCATTCGTGCCCCCAAACATGCATACACAAAAGTCCAAAAAAAAGGCCCTGGGAGTGACCGCAATTGTGGTCACTGCCTTCCATGGAGCAATGCTTGTAGTTTTGGGTGGTTTCCCCCACTTCTTTTTGAAGTTCAACCTCCCATAACCTCTCATTAATATCCTAAAACTCCTTAAAACCACTTTGGGTAGTCTATAAAAGGGAGTAATACTTGAAAAAAGGGGACACACAGAGAAAAGGCAAAACAATTTCTACTAAAAGTTTCAAGTAAGGCATCCTCCAACCCACTTCTTCCTCCTTTTCTCAGTCACTCAAGGTGAGAGATGGTTCAGAGAAGGAAGGGGAGTATGAGTATGATTTAAGAAGGACTACGTTTAAAGGATGACCATCGATTCCTTTGTTTTTCTCACTTGGTGGGGGGTTCTAGCTATCATAGAAGTTGTGAACAAGCCTCTTTAGGCTTCAATCTGTCTCTTGAAAACCATAAGTTCAGAATGACACAACTTTGGCTTCATTTCGCTGGTACACAGCACCCTTTTTGGACTTGTATAAAAACGGTCCATAACTAAAATTGATGATCATCAAAGTTTTTGATCAATTCCACAGCCAAATTCAACCATCTTGATGGTCACTCCATACTCCAAAAATCAAAAGAAACAAGTTTTAGCACCTTAGAAGAGTCACAAAGGCAAGATGGAATCATATAGAAGTGAAAACAGTGGCTGAAATAATGGCTTTTCAGCCACTGTCTGCAAATGACCACGGGCCACGGTCACTGGCAGAATGCCAGTGACCATGACCCATGATCACTCCCCCTGTTTTCTCCTTTTCTGCATTTTTTTCACAATTTTCATGTATTTTCTTATTTGTTCTGAATTTAGATCACATCTGAGACTTAAGAGAGGGGTTGTAAACTTTTAAAACATGTAAACAACCTGCATCCGAATGGTAAGAGCATTTGAACCAATGTAAACAAAAGGGAAATTAATGATGAACTGTAGTTAATTCTCATTCTTCTTAAACACTTGAAGTGCGTGAATGTTGAACTCGAATCCATTACATATTTCACATTTCTTCGAGCATGATCAAAAGATTAACACCGTCTGTGGGAAATATATTGCCTTAATTTGTGATCAACTTTGGCCAAAAGATATGAAAATTGGCTAAATGTGCTGAAAAGTGTTACTATTATGCTGAAAAGTGCTGCTGTTAAACTGTAAAGTGCTGCTGTTGCCTAGTGACAACGAGACACTATACAAAAAGTGTTGTGACCGTGGGAATTGATGGAAAATGGGCAGTGACCGGGGGTTACGGTCACTGACCTGTTTTGTTGCTAAAAATGGCTTGTTTGACCTTTGAAGACACTCATGCAAAACCTTGATGTTTACGATGGGTTTGGAAACATTAATGAAGGAACTTTGCACCTTGAAATGCATCATTTAATCATTCAAATGAAGGCATTACGCACCTCGAAGTGTAGATTTTTGCCATTTAATTGGAGGATTTAATTGAAGGAACTTGCACCTTGATGTGCACGAACCAAATCACATCTTTTCATGCTTTAAAAGAGTGGTGTTTCAGTCCAAATGGCTTCGACCCAAATAAATGTTTTATTAAATTAGTGATAAGACCAACGACATTGCAATTATGCACTGTCTGGCATCATGCACTGATGGATCATGTATGATCATTGTGATAGTAGTGCAGGCTCGATCCTGTAGGCCGTATCCCTTTAATTAGATCCAACCATTTCTTGCTTATAAGTTTGACACAGATAGCTTTGTAATGCTGCCAAAATTGTGGTAGGTAGGTTTAGTCATCTTAACATGCTTTTAAGTCTGACTATATGATCCCAAAATGCTATAGAAATTCTGACAGTTAGGACAGTCAGCATAACACAATGAGATGGGTTTATGCCTGTATCTGACCATTCTGTTTCAAAATCATGTTGATTCAAATGGCATTCATAAACCATTCCGGCTAGCCCAAGAGGCAGCTATGTTGGTTATAACACTAATATAGTCCACTGAGCTTACTTTTTGCAGAGACATCAAGGGTTCCCTAATCATCACTCTTGATGAGGTCAAGGAAAGGCTCTTTCAAATCTCAATGACCCAAAACAAACCAACTGCACGAGCACCGAAAAAGGCTCGAACGGACTCTACTGCCCCTACGTCAAAAGTCTCAGTCTTCCAAAGATTCTTTACTCCAATGGTTCCATGACTTCAGCTAATCTAAATGGGTCATCGTGACACTTAAATCCATCAAGAAGACTGAGACTCCCAAATCCTGGGTTTCCAAATACCCCCAGAATCCATTTGGAGTTTTCAACAAGGTTCAAGAGGAACCAAATCATAAGCTGAAGTCAGAAGGCAGCAATCTTCATATCACCAAGCCTCGTCTGGGGGCAAGGCAGGTCCAGTTCACGGATCATAAATCAGTGACACTTGGCAAATCATATTCAGTGACTGCTCAATGCTTAAAGTCATCACTTACTCGGCCCAAACAGTGGATCATTACCAAGCAAGCACCAGAGGACCTCCGGTAGTTTTTGACTCGCAAAAAGGCCTAGAAGGTTGCATCCATCCCAAGATACAGCACATGGTCACCTCAACCACGCACTCTAAAATCCAATAAGGCTGAAAACAAACCTTTGCCTCACTTCAAGAGAATACCCTTTAACCCCTGACTCAAAAAGAAGGACAGAGGTTTGGCAGGAGGCGTCTACCCTTCATCATCGTGGCACCATCCTCACCATCTTCACCCCAGCGCTTATCACATGGCACTAAAGACAAAAAGCATGCTAAGCAATTGGTCATCAATAATATGACCAATATTGCTCGTTTCAAGGATTCGCTCCAACAAAAGAAGGAGCAAAAGAAAAAGAACAAAAGGGGTGTTGTTGACATCCTTTCACTTCCCATTTCTGATTCCATGGATTGGGAATGAATTGCCAACACCTCAAAGCCACTAGTCTTAAAATTCAGAGATCGAACTTTGGCAGCCAGATAAGCTATTCAGATAAAGAAGAAGGCTTTGGCTCGCTATAAGGATCAAGCCCAAAAGCTATCACAGCACAAGATCACTCGAAAATGGGTGATTAAAGAAGATGATCTGGACTTGACCTTGTCTTGCATGGTCGGGCCAGGTTCGGCTAGAAGAGTTACTCGGAGTATGGCTCAGAGACAATCACAAGGGTCTAATTCAAACACCCATTCAAGCAGCACGTTTGAAGGTCATGTCAAACCTGGTTGTGACGATGATCCTATCACTATCTTGAATGCAAAAGATAGTTAATCCACTCCTCAAGCATTAACATCATCCTATCCCCGTTAGTACACTGTGTTTATGGCCGAGGGGAGTGGAACTAATAAGGATGGAAATGACGAGGCTAGTGGAAGTAAAGGTGCCGACGAAGAAAATGCTAGTAAAAATGAAAATGACAGTGTCAGTGATGTTGTCAAACAATAAGGACTTATGATCGACCACTTGATTGGCCAATTGAAGATCTTAACAGATAAGCTAGGTGGTTCAGTTGAAGCTCAAATAAATCCTCTATTTGCCAACAGAAAAGAACAAGCAATGATCATAAAGAATGCCACTCAAATTAACCTGCTCACAGCTCAATTTAAGTCCTTGACAGACAAGGTGATAGCTGCAGGTTTTACTGGTGGTCATCATTCATCAATCCTAGGTCTTCATGCAAATCCTAAAAAGCATGTAACCTTTAAAGAAGTTGAAGAGATATTGACAAAATAAAATATGGAGATAAGATGAAAAAGAAGGGCATTACACCTAAGTATCCCCCGGAATTTGATATGGTTCCATTTCCACCAGCTTATAAACTTCCGACTTTCCAACCATACCTTGGGAAGGGGTCAGCATATCAGCATATTGTGCATTTCAAATCACTCCTTGAAAGCCTGCCAGAGTTAGATGCACTAAAAATAAGGTTATTCGTAAGCACATTGAAAGGAGTTACCTTTGACTAGTATAAGCAATTACCAGAACTTTTCTTCATGACATAGTCAATCACAGAAGAGAAATTCTTACTCCATTTCCACGAAGAAGATCAGATAGTCACCTTTGCTATGCTCGGCAGTGCAAGGCAAGGAGACAATGAAACTGCATAGGCCTTTATCAATAGATGGAGAACAATATCCTACAAATGCTTAGAACAACCATCTCAGATGGCAACGATCGAAATGTGCAAAACTAATTTGCCACAAAAAATCAAGGCTATCATACTTAGTCATAAAACTAAGTCTCTGACTCGATTGGTTGATGTTGCCACTGATGCAGAACTGACCCTCAAAGAGATTAGTCAAAGTCAAAACTATATTGGAGATGCCTTCTCCAAGAACTCTTAAAGAACTCAAGAACCCATTTATCATTTACATTCAAGCTCTTGATCACTCTCTGGGAGCATTACTAGCTCAAAAAACAACAAGGAAACCACATCACTATATTCTTTCCACTGTAGTGTACTTGGTTTCCAACACCAACCCACTGAAGACACTTGTGATAAAAGCTGGTACACTGAGTGATTGTCTAGCCAAATGGTCTATTGTTTTCTTTCAATATGACATTAGATATACTCCTACAAAGGCAATGAAACAACAAGCTCTCACTGACCTCCGAGCAAAACATCCACTTTCAGAAGATTTTGAATTTAGAGACAATTTTCCTGATGAGCCAGTCTTCTTCATTGAACAAATATGGAAGCCCACTATTGATCTAAACTTACATTGGATCATGCACTTTGGTGGAGCTTCCGGGACAAATGAATTTGGAGATCCGGTTTCCAAGTTTGGGATCATTTTCTGCAGCCCAGAAAGATTCCACATTCCTCACTCCTTCTCATTAATCAAGCCATGTTCAAATAAAGTGGTGGAATATATGGCATGATTATGGGTCTCGAGCTAGCCTTAGAATTCGGTATCAATATGCTTGAAGTATATGAAGATTCACAACTTGTGATCAAACAAATGAATCTCAAATATGAAGTTAAGAAACCAAACATGCTTCCTTTCTTCAATAAAGCTTGTGAAGTGAAGAAGAGATTCATGCTGATCAAATTTCACCACATTCCAAGACATCAAAATGTCAAAGCAAATGCACTAGCAGGATTGGCAGCATCAATGTCAGTTCCTGAAAATAACAACAAAGACATTGGAAGTAATTGAAAAAAGGCTTCTACCTCCACTAGACACCCATAAAGTAGTAACAGATTGCTTTGAAGTGATTAAGAATCGAATTCATCTTTCCAAAACTCATTCAGAGATTGGAGAGACCCTTTCATTGATTACATTCTTCATGAGGTCTTACTAAAAAAAATGCTAAAGACAAAACTACTATTCAAAGGCGAACTCTCAAATTTCACTTTGATTTGCCTTCGAAGACTCTTTACCGCAAGTCATATGATGGAGTTCTTCTCCATTACTTGTCAAACAAATTAAGCACTCAAAGAAGTTTATTTTGGCCTATGTGGTGCTCACCAAGTCGGACCAAAGCTTCATGATTAGATTCAAAAGTTAGGTTATTACTGGCCTACCATGGTGTCTAATGCCATCAACTTTGCCAAAAGATGCGATGAATGCCAAATCCATGGTAATTACATTTATCAAGTGCCTGAATATCTACGTCCTATGTCTACTTTTTGGCCGTTTGAATCCTGGGGAATGGATATAGTTGGCAAAATCAATCCGCCATCATAACATGGTTATTAATTTATTTTAGCTACAACAGGTTACTTTTCCAAATGGGTAGAAGCAGTACCTTTTGTAGAAGTAAAAACAGATGCGGTCCTCAGTTTCTCGAAGACTCACATCATCTGTCGTTTTGGGGTACCTAAACGTCTACATCATGACAATGATTCTCAGTTCAATAATAACAAATTCTACAGATTCTGTGACAAATACAGAATCTAGTACTATCCTTCTACGGCATATAACCCTATAGCTAATGGACTTGTTGAAGCTTTCAACAAGTTCATTTGCAAAATTCTGAAGAAAATGGTATCTAATAATAAAAAGAGTTGAAGTACCAAACTTTCTGAATCATTGTGGGCATAAAGAACTACTGCTCATGGTCTAACCAAAACAACACCATATTCCTTGGCTTACGGCTGTGAAGCAGTGATACCCTTAGAAATTCAACTTTCTTCTCTTCGGGTACTGTGATAAACAAGTACACCGAAAAAAAAGAATGCTAAACTCAAACTTCAAGAGTTAGAAAGCCTTGATGAAAAGAGGTTTGCTGCTCATCAAAGCATCAAATTATGTCAAGCTCGTATGGCTAGGTCATTCAACAAAAAGGTCAAATACAAGGCTTATAAGAAAGGAGACTTAGTCCTTGTAGTTAAGAGACCAATGTTCTCCACACACATGTCAAAAGGCAAATTCTACTTCAAATGGGAAGGACCTTTTGTTGTCAACAAGGTTTACTCCAATGATGCATACGCACTCCTCACACTTGAACGAGACAGATGCATAATGTTTATCATTGGAAAACTTTTCAAGAAATACTATACTTGAATGTCATTGGTATACCCAAATCATGTACAGTGTACCTAAACCATGTACAGTGTACATTCTCACTCCTAACCAAAGTCAAAATCCTCTGGTTTCGAGCCTCACAACCTACGACTCCTAACCAAAATCAAAATCCTCTAATTTCGAGCCTCACACCCTATGACTCCTAACCAAAATCAAAATCCTCTGGTTTCGAGCCTCACAACTTATGACTCCTAAGCAAGATCCCTCAGACTTGTAAAATGACTGCGAGGATTAAGTCCTTCGACCCCTCTAGTCAAACTTTCGTTACTTGGATAATGTCCCTACAGGACCCCTTATAACATCTTGCTATATAGATTAAGTCTTTTTGCAAACCCTATATAGCAAAACTCAGCTGTATGGAATAAGTCTTTTTGCAGACCCCATATAGCTATTCCTTAGTTGGATAGATTAAGTCTTTTTGCAAACTCTATATGACTACCTTCGGTTATATGGAATAAGTTTTTCTGCGGACCCTATATAACCAAAATCTAAATAAAAACCAAAACCAAATCTTTGTCCTAAGGAATAAGTCAAGGATCTCAGGGAAAGCCTCACATAGGGCATCAGATAATATCTACTTTGTTTTAACCCTTTCGGCACCAAATAGATCAAGTCATGGACCCTGGGAAAGCCTCACACATGGGCACCAGATAATGTCTACCTATATAACTCCCTTATTTTCGATTTGTGGATCTAAAAGATCGCAAATCACACCCTCATACAATTTTGAAAAAACCAACCGAAACAAACCATCCACACAAACTACATGAAACATTCACACAAAATCAGCCAAACAACCATACCAATGACAAAATGGAGGAAAAGAAAAGTTTTTCCATTGATATTCATTGGAATTTTAAGTACAAAGAACGAAGTCATGTATACATGGCTACTGTAAAGTCCTGAATCTCATTAATCTTAGTTACATTAATTAATCTTGTTTGTTAGTAATTAAGACTTGTTAAGGATTAATTTAGTGTAAAACTATTGGGTTTGGGCCTCGGATAGGTAGTTGGACAGAGTTCGGACCCCACTTTAGTAGTTAAGGGCTTTTTTGTCACAACCCGAGCCCAGGGTTCGGGGGTTAGCAAAAGCCAAACCTAATGACACACGTACTCCCGTGCATGCACACGTAGACCGAGTCTAAATGCACACGCACAAGGGAACATTCACACGTGCCAAGCAAGTACGTGGAAGCTGTAAATATCAGAAACATCAAACTAACAATGCAAGAAGAGGATACAAAGGACGAACTGATATAATGACATATGAAAGTCTTACAAAAAGAACAAAAGAATATATACAATAATGACATGTCATGCCAAATACAAGTCTGCAAATCCACAAAACAAGACTCCAATGATGCATGCCATGGACGCTCTCCCGTGGAGTGATCACATCCACTCCTCTAGGCCTGATGGGGCCCCGGGGGTCTCATCTGGAGTCTGGCCGACCTGCGGGGGTTCGGCAGGGGTATCTGGGCCTGCAACACCAAAAACAACTGTGAATACGAAGATTCAGCAAAGTATAAACCATAGCAAGTTAACACACGCTGTGTCTAACAGAATAAGAACATCATGTGATTAAAGAAGACATTTTCGTATACTAGGCTGTCATGCAAGAAGGAAATATGCTATATGATTCAATGAATACATGCTGTGTACATGACTAGTGGCTACTACATTACCATATGCTCCCAAAAGAGGGATCTTATAACATGCAAAGAACACCATTGTCCGGGCCAGGGTACAATGGGTCTTGGTTTCCTGGGGTCCGGTTCCCCAAGACATATCCATACTGCAGCAGGCCATATAAACTATACCAAATTCACCCCGTCGGGATCCTAAGGCTGAGGCTAAGTAGTGCCTGACCATACAGAATCAATTATGAAAACCCTGAGTAACTCGTGACAACATATCATACGTGCATGTCTGTGAGTGAACATATCATACATGCAAACTCAAGGTAAGTAAATCACAATGTGAAAGTAACGAAACATACGTAATCATGTCAGAGTATTGAGGTCAATGATCGAATGCAATATGTTATGCGACAATTCATGCGAAATCGAATCATCTTTATTTACAAACCAATTCTAATCTAATTATCCGGTGTTTCTAACCGTGCATGATGATGTAGTTTTAAGTTATTCGATACACCGTTGTCTAGTGTTGCCTTGAATCGGGCGGTGCACGAAGTCCCTTAAACCAACACCCATGGGGAGGTGCTTAACATCCGGATAACGAACATGAATGATTCGCAGCCCTCGAGATCATTCACGCGTTGTATCACATTCCATTAGGCAGGTCTAGGTGCTCTACATTCCATCATGAAGGCCATATCGGTCATTTCCATTACACCTATCCTTATTTTCTTTCATTAATCTAATGTGGATACGGCTTAGCCGTGTGTGTGCTACGGCTTAGCCGTGTGTGGTCTACGGCTTAGCCGTGGCTGGGCCGTAGAAGGTCTGTCAATTGCTGACTCTCAGTTATTCCAGAAAATGCACCCTGTATTGATCTACGGCTGGGCCACGGCTGAGTTTCGGCTTAGCCGTAGGGCAATCCACGGCTTAGCCGTGCCCTAGCCGTAGAGGAAAACTGGGTTTTTCTCCTCTCTGGACTGTGAGCCGTAGGTGCTATACGGCTTAGCCGTACCTGCACGAATTCAAATTCCTGAAACCTGTACAGAATGTCTGGGAAGCATCAGAATTTCAAGTTTTCCATGGAGATAGACAAAGTAGTAATCAAATGAGTAAGCAAATGAGCTGTAAACACCTTTTTCCATACACATTAATGTGTGTTAACCAAGATCAAAATCATACCAACATGGGTTCTCAAAGATATGGTTATACTTGCCTCAATTAGGAAATCAATTGCACAACTGAAGTCCTTGGATCCAAACACAACCTAACACACACAAAACCACATGCATGCATGAGGATTGGAATCACAGACACATCATGCAAATGAGAAACAAGAAGGAAAAGGACTAGAGAAAGGAGATGAGAAGAATGGAAGAAATCCACTCACCTCACATGTAAAGACCCACCTTCCTCTTGATCGATGGAGGAGAGAAATTCAAGTGAAGTAGGGAGAGAGAGTGGAGCTCCACGTGCACAGTGAGGAGAAAGAGAGAAAACGAGAGAGAGAACATGCTTGTTGTCGATGGTTGTGAGCTTATATAAGTAATGGGTTGATCAAATTACAATGAAGGCCAAGTTAGAAGTGAAATTTCAGTTTGAGTCAAATCCAGGTCCAATCAAATCACACGACCTCGGTTGCAAATGACGTAATTACGAAAGTTAACGAGCTCAACGAAAGACACGTGTTGACATCAAGATAATGCAAAAATGACCATGCCTTAGAAAAGTTAAAATTACGAAAAAGGGCTTGGTCTACTTAATCCAGGTCAAACTCAACCCAACTACCTATCCATGACCCGTAACGAAAACAAAACACAAACCAAACACGATTAGCAACGAAAACCATATTAACTAGCCGCTAAACGAGGTCAAGCTGGGTCGGAGTGTTACATTTTTTGTAAATTATCCTTACATCTCTTGGACACCCCGTCTACTACCCTTCATGTAACTTTACGCGTGGGTCATCTTTCGTGTTGGGCCCGAGTTAATTCGGACTCTTCCTAGGTCAATTGAGGTCCTTTCGGTCTAAACTGAAATTTCTGGAAACTAGTGGACTTGCATGCAACTTCAGGAGAAATTATGTTTAAAAGAGAAGCTCCATGTACCCTGCTCCTTCTTCCTTCGTTTCAGCTGTTAGAGCTCTCTCACTCCATCTCTCTGTCTTTTACCTTAGAGCTGGGAAGGGAGAACTAGAGCTTGCATGTGATGCTCATAGTGTCCATAGATCCATCTTCATCATCTTCTTCTTCTTTAGACACTTCTATCTCTCTAGAAATCACACTCTCCTCTAAGCTACAGACCTAGGGTGAGAATTGTATCTCCAATTCATCTCTGTAAGCTTGTTAAAGACTAAGAGACTCAATCATATGACATGCATGTAAATCTAAGCCTCCATATTCCACATATCATGTTATTTGTAGAGAACCCATTTCATTCTAGACATTTTCCTGAGCACACAGCAAGAAAGGGAGTTTGAGAAGGTTAGCACCGTTAGAAAAGGCAAGTATTGAGTTATATGTGCTTCATGCATGACTAAGTATGGATATTTGAGCTAACTACTTGCATTTCCCAATTTCAGCACATCTCCTGAAATTTCATCCCTTTCCTGATGGGAAGAAGTTGGGGTTAGGAGTTTCCATGGACCCATCATGGTGGCAAATGCGGCGGAAAAGGTGCAAAAGGTTCAAGATAGATTGAAACTGCACAATCACGTCAGAAAAGTTATGCAGATAATCGTCGTCGGCCCCTTGAGTTCCAAGTGGGAGACAAGGTGTTTTTGAAGGTTTCCCCAGTGAAAGGTACTATCAAGTTCGGACAGAAGGGCAAGCTAGCTCCACGTTTTGTAAGGCCTTTTGAGATACAGAGTAGAGTGAGAGACTTAGCTTATCGGTTGGAGCTATCACCCCCGCTTGCGGGAGTTCATAATGTGTTCCATGTGTCGATGCTCAGGAAATACCTCCTAGATCCTTCACAAGTCCTTAAGTTGGACAACGTGCAAGTGAGGCCTGATGTGAGCTATGAAAAGAGACCCCTTCGTATCGTTGACACTAAGGAACAGGTGCTGCGTACACGAACGATCAGATGAGTTAAGGTGTTATGGAAGCACTATGGATAAGAAGAGGCCACTTGGGAACTTGATCAAATTCGAGCAAAATATCCAGAGCTACTACCCCAGGTATGTTGCATTCGGAGGACCAAATGATCTTAAGTGGGGGAGGATATAAGGTCCCGAATCTCACTAATCTTAGTTACGTTAATTAATCTTATTTTTTATTGATTAAGACTTGTTAAGGATTAATTTAGTGTAAAACTATTGGGTTTGGGCCTCGAATAGGTAGTTGGGCAGAGTTCGGACCCCACTTTAGTAGTTAAAGGCTTTTTTGTAAATTATCCTTGCATCTCTTGGACACCCTGTCTACTACCCTTCATGTAACTTTACGCGTGGGTCATCTTTCGTGTTGGGCCCGAGTTAATTCGGACTCATCCTAGGTCAATTGAGGTCCTTTCGGTCTAAACTGAAATTTCTGGAAACTAGTGGACTTGCATGCAACTTCAAGAGAAATTATGTTTAAAAGAGAAGCGCCACGTACCCTACTCCTTCTTCCTTCGTTTCAACTGTTGGAGCTCTCTCACTCCATCTCTCTCTATTTCACCTTAGAGCTGGGAAGGGAGAACTAAAGCTTGCATGTGATGCTCGTAGCATCCATAGATCCATCTTCATCATCTTCTTTTTCTTTGGACACTTCTATCTCTCTAGAAATCACACTCTCCTCTAAGCTACAGACCTAGGGTGAGAATTGTATCTCCAATTCATCTCTGTAAGCTTGTTAGAGACTAAGAGACTCAATCACATGCAATGCATGTAAATCTAAGCCTCCATATTCCACATTTCATGTTATTTGTAGAGAACCCATTTCATTCCAGAGATTTTCCTGAGCACACAGCAAGAAAGGGAGTTTGAGAAGGTTGGCACTGTTAGAAAAGGCAAGTATTGAGTTATATGTGCTGCATGCATGATTAAGTATGGATATTTGAGCTAGCTACCTGCATTTCCCAATTTCAGCCATTTCCCTTCATTGTTTTAATTGATATGAATGTAGTGTGTATTGAGTTAGAATGGTAAAGATAGGAATAGAGGCTGTGGGAATACAAAACACCTTAAATGGATACTACTAGTAAGTCATAGAACCCCTCCCAGTAAAGGTTCTGTACTGACTAAAATCGGAATTGATCTACAGAACTATATTCAAGTTTCTAAAGCTTACGGTGAAGCTACGACTAAGCCTTAAGCATCTACGGCTCAAAGTCCAGAGAGCAATAAAACCCAATTTTGTACTACGACTCACCTATGGCTAAGCCGTGTATTTCACTACGGCTAAGCCGTATCCAGCCCGTACCCAAGTCGTAGGTCTTCCTACGGCGAGCTTTCCAGAGAGCTCATGGAACCTAGTTTCTTCTACGGGTTTCACACGGCTGCACCGTGGAATACACTACGGCCACACCATAACCTCCCTGTAACCTAGCCGTAGGCTTCGCACGGCTAAGCCGTAGGCCAACATACGGTTGGGCCGTAATTGCGCCTGAAAATCCGGAAGGAATTTGACCCACTCAGCTAAGCCGTAGCCTTGTACACGGCTAAGCCGTAAGAACTCAGCGAAACAAGATGTTAGGGACTCTCAATGATTTTGTAGGACCTTAGTATTGGCACCTTCTATACCACTACATAGGCCCAATGACAAGTACATGTTGGGGAGAATGAATGATTCCCGGAGGGCCTCCCAATTGCAAGTCATGGATGTTGGCATAAGAAAGGTGTCCCATATGCACATAAGGCAATACTAAGATACGGTAACACAACGACATCGAACATCTTATTTGTACATCGTGTTGAATGTCCTTGGGGACTATAGGTTACTTATTATAGGGGGTGAAGGTAGTAATTCCTTGGGTACTCACTTAAGCTGAATGCATCCATATTGCTATGATATACCACCTTTAACATGAAACCCTGAGGCAATTCAGACCTGAGCTTCTAATGAGTGCGTGTCTGACAAGCCAGAGCTTTTAATGACTGCGAGCTTGTTAGCCAAGGGTATGATAAGACTGATACAATTGAATCCGAGTCGGCACCACTCAGCTTACGCCCTTTTGGGCATATGTTATGTATGTCACCACTGCAATAGGTTTACGAAAGAGTAGTCGGCGCTCCTCGGGAAGCTAGCTTGATCCCCTAGCGACCCATATGATACATATGCTCTCTTTTGGTAGAATAGAGCATCGTGGTTGCCAATCAGTATGTCAAATGTAATTTCTCACTCATGCATCATGTTCAGTGATTATTCTTGTTGATATATTATGTTGTATTAATTTCATATGCCTTAGTACTTGCTTAACCGTCGTGTTAACAGTGTTACCCTTGGTATTGCAGGTCCAGTTGGGACCTTTTGTATCACACTCTTAAGTAGTCTTCTTGGAATGTACTTAAAAGACTTCAACACTATCATATGTATATATATGTTTACTTTTGAAAGTTAATAGACTATGAACTTCATATGCTCTTGATAATTACTGAGTATTTCGCAAAATTTCATTTATGATAAGTTATGTTTGTATGTGTCAGCATACCTTACACGTTCCTGTGGAATCTCTTGTAGGAATTCGTGCATAATTCTTCAGGGCATGGATTTCTACAGGATTACGTATCCACGTCCTGGGGGCCCACTCAAATCCCCAAATTCCCAGGATCGGGGAGTGACAGCTACCCAAGCTGATCAAAATAAAAAAAAGTCAAGCAAGAAGTTGCGGTAATGAAATCTGGTCCAAGAACTTCTCAAGTCGCCTCCTCATGTGTGGAATTTCATCCCTTAGGACACACCCTTTATAACTTAGATAAGCTGGGACAACAACATCAATGTCAATTTCATCCGGTTTGATACTCATTTCATTTTCAAGGGATTGAACAAAGTCATTCAAAGTTATCTGCTTTGCCTTTGCTTTGGTGAGAGTGCATTCATCGTGGGCTTGGTTTTTTGAACTAAACTTCTCTAGGCCATCTATGGCACCTTGAAGCTTCAGAGCATCATCTTTCAAGGATAAAAACTGTTGCTACAATGTGATGATTTATGGTTGTAATGTTCCTCACAGCCAAAGTTTTGGTTCCATCTTAAGACATAACATGGTAAACCCACTTTGGGCATTTTGCTTTAAACAAAAATGTGTGTTTTCTTAAAAACCAACCTGATCCAAATTTTAAATTCATCTTGGGATAAACCCAATTTTGAGCCAAATATATCAACTGAAATTACCTTGGATCGAAATCCACAAAAGCCAATCTCCTTCAAAATTGCATCTCATTTTGACTATGTCAAGCCATGTCCAAACCTAAATTTTGATTTTTAAAGATAAACTAAAAATCCTTAAAAGTTCCAAACCCAAATCCATTTTAAATTCAAACTTTGATTTTTCTTAAAACCTCAACGATTTCTTTTGTGGGTGTTCCCCACTGTTTCCACAAAGATGCCACTTTGGATATATGTGATAAATCGGTCATGAGAAAATCAAACCCATTTCCAAAATCCAAACAAAAATTTATAAACTTTCAAATTTTCAAAATACCTTAAGGATTCTTTTGTGGGTGATCCCCACAGTCCCCACAGAGATACTACTTTTGATATCTGTAAAAATAGGACAAAGAAATTCGGAATTCTTATGTTTTTGCTAAATTCCATCATCAAACATTTCATGGCTTTTATCAAAATTTTCAAAATCCCAAGTTTAGGCCTACAACCTATCCTGACAAACTGTATTTTCATCAAGCCACTCGTCATTCCCACAGATTGGCTATTTCGAGGCATAGTGATTATTACACTATAATCATTTCACCCTAAGGGGGCACTTGTTGACCCAAAAAAAATTACAAATGTTGCAGTAAAATATTACAAGCAAATTCCAAACCAAGGATACATAAACCTTGGGATTGTGGAATGGCAAGTCACGTATGGCGTCCAGATGTTCAGAGCCTTTGTTTCAATTTCGTTCCGGGTCAAGGATAGGTAGTTTGGTTGAGTTTAACCTGGATTAGATAGACATGAGCCCTTTTTCATAATTTTAGATTTTGTAAGACGTTGTCATCCATGCATCATCTCGGTATCAACACGTGTATTTCGTTGAGCTTGTTAATTTCCGTGACTACCTCGTATGCAAACGACTTCGCTTGCTTCTGTTGGACCCTTATTTGACTCGAACTGTAATTAGTGTAAACTAGTGGACTTTCTTATAATTTGTTTAATCCTTATCTTATATAAGTTAGGGCATGCACCGACCTTGACTTCATTTTTCTCTTTCTCTCAATGTTCTTCTTCTCTTCTCTTCCTCTCTACGATTAAGTCAAGAAGGAGAGAATTTGTTCGCACCCATTTCATCAAATTCGTTTCTTGTGAGTTGGAGGTAAGGGTTTGAGCCATGACTCTCTCTATCTATCTCTCGTACAATTTTCTCCTCTTACATGGCATGCACTCAACATTTCTCTTTCTTTCTTCTTGCATGCATGGTGATAGGAAGATAATTAGACGTCTGATTTGAGCCCAAGGACAACTAATCCACGTGGGAAGGCTCGTTTAAGGCAAGTATAAGCACAATATGGATAAACACTTCTTGATACTGATTTGATTATTTTATCCCCATTATGCTCGTATGAATTGGTGTTTTACAGCCCTTTGGATCAGATTCCATGTGTTTGTTATCTTTGTTTTCATACTTGTTCAATTTCAGATGATTTTATAACAAGTTCAGAAAATGAACCCGTGCAGCTTACGGCTAAGCCGTAACTACCTACGGCTCAGATTCCAGAGAGCTAAAAAACTTGGTTTTTTTCTACAGTCAGGCTACAGCTAAGCCATAGGCTAGCCGTGACCTAACCGTAGGTCAAGTTGTGGCTTGATTTCCAAAGAGCAGAAAATTAAGAGAACCTTCTACAGTCCAACCACGGCTAAGCCATGAGGTGTGCTATGGCTATGCCGTACCCTCACCGTGATTGAACCGTAGATCAAAAACAGAGCTAAGCCGAAAATGCGGATGAACAGTAAGGAGAACCACGGCTGAGCCGCACTACATATTACGGCTACGCCGTAAAATATCTATAGCTAAGCCGTAGGTCACCCACGGCTAAGCCGTAAGACCAGTGAAAAATAAGAAAGGTAGGTGTTGAAGAGACCTTGTAAGGCTGTTGAGTTAGAATGTAGGTGACCTTGACTTGCCCAACGGAATATGATAGAATTGCATGAATGATCTCGAGGGCTACGACTCATTCATGTACGTTATCCAACTGTTAAGCACCTCCCCATGGGTGTTGGTTTAAGTGACTCTGATACACCCTTTGACATAATGCAATACTAGACAACTGTGTATTGGATAACTTAAAAGTACATCATCATGCACGGTTAGAAACACTGGATAACTAGATTAGGGTTAGCTAGTAAATGATCTTGATTTGAGCAAAGTGAGTTGCATGACATCTTGAATGACGATTATTGACCTCCACTCTTCTGTCAAGTTTGTATAGTCCGCGTTATGCCCTGTTGATATGGAAAAATTCCATTTGTTTGATATGTTCTATATATTTCCATTAACTTAAGTATTATATGTATGAGTTGAACGTATGATTGGAACATATGATATATGCTTGACATGATATGCATGGTTTACTCAAGTTCTAATGTATGATTGACTCCATATGGTCAGGCACTACTCAGCCTCGGCCTTAGGATACCCGACAGGGTTGAATTTGGCGCAGCATATATGGCACCACTGCAGTGAGTTTATGTCTTAGGGCTTCCGGACCTAAGGAACCCGAGACCCATTCGTACCCTGACCCGGTCAATGGTGTTCTCAGTATGTAAGATCCCTATTAGGGAGCATATGGTAAATGTAGTGGCCACCTAGTAAAGTACATGACATATATTTCTTGATTCTTTAGCATGTTTTATTCGATTGCACAACTTGTCTAGTATACGAACATGAAACTCTATGAATTATCCGTTGTTACTTATTCTGCTAGATACAATATGCGTTAACTTATTGTTGTTTATGCTTTGCTGAATCGTTGTATTCATAAGTTGTCTTTGGTGTTGTAGGCTCAGATCCATCTACCGACCCCTCGTCGGTCAACCAGACTCCAGGGAAGACCCCAGATGCCCCGTCAGGGCTAGAGGAGTGGATGTAATCACTCCACCAAAGCGCGAAATTGACATGCACATAAGTCTTCCTTATTGTGGGATCTCATTTTATTTTAGTTCATTAGGGATCATTATACTTTGTATTCTGGCTCACTTTTCTATGACCCTGGACTTCATGTAATCTTTTATATATATGATTTTGTTTCCGTATATTTTATTTTGTTATGGTTTGATAACTATAGCTTCCGCGTACATGTATTGGCATGTGTGAATCTCCCTTATGCGTGTGCATTTAGACAGGGTCTAAGTGTATATGCACGAGAGTACATGTGTCACGGTTAGGTTTAAACTTGACCCCCGATCTCCTAGGCTCGAGTTGTGACAGCTGATGCAATCCACTCAGAAGACTTCAGATAAGTTCAGAATGCAACATTTCAAGCTTCAAAGTTATTGGACTTCATTTTGTCACTCAACTCACTAAATACCAAATTCAGGGTTCATTGGGTCAAAACTAAAGGTCAGTGAACATACTTAAGGTTTTGGGTTACTCAAGTGGCTGAAACTTTCATGAAAACTCTAAAATATACTTGAGAATGATGTTTCAAAGTTTAAAAACATTTGGACTTCAACTCAACTCAAAACCAAGCTTCAGTGACGGTTCGCCAGCTCCTTAAGAATAATTGTGGAAATTGACACTTCTACATGTTAGAACAAGCTCAAACTCAGCGGAATGCCTTTAAGTACATTCAAAGATTATCCTTCAAAATTTCAAAGCACTTCAACATTATTTGGACCCAAACTTAATTCAAATAGTTGTCTACTAAACTCTGGTCACTGTGCAAAGTGACACCTCATGATGATCAAATTAGCTCAAACTCTTGGAGGAAGCTCAAATTATGCTCAAGGGAGATTCTGCAAAATTTCAGGTTAAATGGATATCATTTGACCCAAAGTCTACAAACATGTCAACTTTGGGTCAGTGACCCCCAAGTCATGGGGTCACTAACCAAAGTCCTTCTTCTCAACATCCAAAGTTAGTGAAATTTAGGCAGAAAGCTTCAGTCATACTCAAGGGAGGTTCTACAAATTTTTAAGTCATGAAGACTTTGTTTGGTTTTACTTCTACTATATGTCAACTTAGAAGTTAGTGACCCCCGAGCCATGGAGGTCACTGACCAAAATCCTATTTCAATGGAGCCAAAGCTGATAAAACTTGGAATAAAGATTTAAAATATGTTCAAAATGAACTTGTCAAAGTTTTAAATCAGTTGAATGTCATTTGGGTAGAAAACAAGCTAACTACCTACAGTGTGAGGTGAATAGTGACTTAGAACATGCAACAAATGGGTCATTGTTTGAAATCCTACTTTCACAAATCCAGACTGTATGAAATTTGGACGGACACTCCAAGATACTACCGGCATCTGTCCCTCCAAGTTTCAACTCAAACTGAGGTCATTTGGGCCTCAAACAGTTGAAACAAGGGCCCATTTTTAAAAAAGTCAATGGGAGAGTTGACGAACTTCAAAAGGTAAACACGGGCTAAAATTTGTATGGCACACTCAAATAGTGTCAAAACACTCAAAATAGTATCAAAAAGCATCCCTCCAAGTTTCATGAAGATCAAACATCGTTGGGCCCCAAACATGCATACACATAAGTCCAAAAAAGAGGCCCTGGGAGTGACCGCGATTGTGGTCACTGACTTCCATGGAGCAGTTCTTGCAGTTTTGGGATGTTTTCCCCCACTTCTTTTTGAAGTTCAATTTCCCATAACGTCTCTTTAACTTCCTGAAACTCCATAAAACCACTTTGGGCAGTCTATAAAAGAGAGTAACACTTGAAAAAATGGGACACACAAAGAAAAGGCAAAACAATTTCTACTAAAAACTTCAAGCAAGGCATCCTCCAACACTCCAACCCACTTATTCTTCTTCTTCTCAATCACTCAAGGTGAGAGATGGTTCAAAGAAGGAAGGGGAGCGTGGGTATCATTTAAAAAGGGACTATGTTCAAGCATTGACGAGCCTTCGAAGGATGGCCATCGATTCTTTTGTTTTTCTCACTTGGTGGGGAGTTTTAGCCATCATAAAAGTTGTGAACAAGCCTTCTTAGGCTTCATTCTGTCCCTTGAAAATCATAGGTTCAGAATGACACAACTTTAGCTTCATTTCGCTGGTATACATCACCCTTTTTCGGACTTGTATAAAAACGGTCCATAACCAAAAGTGATGATCACCAAAGGTCTTGATTGATTCTACGGCTAGATTCAACCCTCTTGATGATCACTCAACGCTCCAAAAATTAGAAGAAACAATTTTCAATACCTTAGAAGAGTCACAGAGGCAAAATGAAACCATACAAAAGTGCAAACAGTGGCTTTTCAGCCACTGTCTGCCAGTGACCACAAATCACGGTCACCATGAGTCACGGTCACTCCCCTTGTTTTCTCCTTTTCTACATTTTTTCACAATCTTCATGTATTTTTTGTATTTTTCGAATTTGGATCACATCTGAGACTTAAGAGAGGAGTTGTAAACTTTTCAAAATATGTAAACAACCTGCATCCCCGTGGTCAGAGCATTTGAACCCACGTAAACAAAAGAAAAATTAATAATAAACTGTAGTTAATTCACATTCTTCGTAAACGCTTGAAGTGTGTGAATGTTGGACTTGAATCTATTACACATTTCTTCGAGCGTGATTAAAAGTAAAAAACTAGGCAAGCATGCTACAAAACTTGTCAAGTAAATAGAAGATTCTGATGTTGAAATTTTTTTTCCTAAGAAGAATCTAGAAGAGGCACATACACAGATCATAGTTGCTGAAAGTCATAAAGGTTCTTTGCTTAAGAGATTGACTTTTCAGAAACAAGAGGATAAGTCTTTGAGAATAGAAGTGTCAAAGAACCAGACTGAGACTGATAATCTGAATGGAAAGTTGAAGATGGCATTGACAAAATTGGATGCTCCAATAGCTACTTTGAACCAAACACATACTAGTTCAACTGCACTAGGCCAAATTTTAAGTGTTCTAAAGTTACATACTGACACGACTAGTCTTGACTATGATGTGAATTAATTCAATCTACTTAAAACTGCAAGTGCACTGTTATCCTTTTGAAACAATGGCAAGTACAGGTCAATCCCATATGAAGCACTTTTAAACTTTTTTAATTGAAAATCTAAAATTTCTTTTAACTAGAAGATTGAATTGAAATAAAACTAAATATATCAGAAACTTGATGCAATTGAGAGTAGTAAAAAAAATTAATGGAGAAAATAGATCAGAGCATCCAGAATCCACTAAGCAAGATAATTAATCCAATCATGCAATAATTCTATGCTTTGTATCAAAATAACTCAGATCAAAAACAAATCATTGCTTCTAATATAAAAGATTTGTCTTTCACAAAAACTAATTTTAATTAAAAAAAATAAAATCATCTCCCAATATCTCCTTCACCTCATAGAAGAATAAAAAATTATAAGAATGGCTTATCAAATTAAGCATAAACTATCAAAGGATTTCAGCCCTAAGCATAATCTATCAAAATAAGCATAAATCATCAAATTATTTTTATTAGAAATTAAAACAGAGGTTGCCTAACATATGAAGGCAGATCTAATATTCTAATAGAGCTTTCATTTAAAAGAGACAAGAAAGAACAAATTAACGACATGAATTACAATAAAGATTTACTTAACTTCATCTGTGTGCTCAAATCCAAAGGACTAGCCAGACATTGCCAAAATCTTTATCAAAAACTTCATTATGATCATTCTTATACAATATTTACTCTCTAAGAATCTTTTTTCTAAATTCCTAATTTTTGGAACAATGCTCCAAAAATACCTTAAAAGTAAAAATGGAAAATTAATAGAAGGAAGAGAGATGAAGGAGAGAGGAGAAAGAGTGGCTAAAGGAGAGAGAGAGAGAGAGAGCATGGAGGGGGCATGAAAGCTCTTGGACGTCCATGGCATGTATAAATAGGAGTTAGAGCCCCTTGTTTCCTTATTTTTTCCTCTTTTGTAACTTGTAAAGTTTTCTTTTGGAAAGGTCTCTTGGTTTGGCCTCCAAGTTATCAAAGACTTAGCAACTTTGAAGAGATTCTTTCTTGCTTTCCTTTAGAAACTAATATCTACACAAACTTTTCATGTTCAGAAGATTCTCCTCTCATATGCAATTAAATTTTCTTAATAATCTTTCCATCTTTAATTTCTTGAGAATTGTCTTCAAATCTTCTTAGGTTAGAATAATGTAAGGATTGTGAAACCTATTTTGATCTTCAATGTACTTCACTTGAGGAGAGGTGAGCCCCATCCAAAGGTGTGTAACATGGAGAAAATTTTCAAACTTTTTGAAATCTCATCTAAAAATACACAACTAGTGTCCCGAGGTTATAACTTTGTCAATTTAGCTCTAACTGATACAATCTTGGATCTACGGACAACTACTCGAAAAAGGCTTTTCAACAGTAGTATATTGTCCAATTCTGATGCTTGGTTTGAAAGTTATTACCATTTTGATCTATCGTATTAAAAAAAATGAGATTGACTTTCCATTTTTGAATTCCTCTCCTTTGACTTTCCTTTTTTTGAATTTTCTCCACCTTGGCTTTCTTTTCTTAATTCAAATTGAGTTCTTTCAACAAATTGAGAGTGGGACCCCCTTTTGATCATCCATGCAAGTGTACACATGTGTGTAGGGCCTTCATGAAGCCAATCTTACAAGTTTTTTACGTAGTGTGCCATACATGAGCTGCTCACATCTTCTTGCACATTCTAAGCAAACCTATAAAATACTAAATAGCCCACATTAAAGCGGGATCACCCAGATAGAATTTTACTCTAATTAGGACTCTTCAGAGAAAATTATAAAATTTTAAATTAATGCAGAAAGTGTGTGAAAAATATAAAAATTCAAGCTTTTAGATGAAAATGCATGAAATGATGAAATTTAATGAATACTGATGCAATTCACCTATTAAACCCCAAATCAATCACAAAATGATGCATAAAAATGTAAATTCATTACCTTAATAGGCTACACTGAGGGTGCTTCAACGTCACAATCTTCAAGTAAAACTGTTTTTATTTAAAGCACTGTAAATGCATTTACTACACAACATACTGCAAGGAAGAAACATGTTAATTGTACATCAAAGAGTAAGTCCAATTCTGAATTTATATGAGCACCCACATGTCATTAGTGTGGAATAAAAAGACACATTATTCCCTATTGTAATAAGCTAAAAGGTTCATCAAAAAACATGCAATGGAAAACTCAGTTTTTGTTCTCACATGAAGTGCAATCTGGGTTAAGAAGAAAGACTTGCCATCCATTTTGGTTTGCACTATAACACTTCATCCCACATCGCTTATGAATAAAATATGAGTCGGTATACAATGAACTATACAGGTTACTACTAGTAACTTAGGCTTAAGCATTTTGGGCCACGTAATAGGCTCACCAAGTTACTAGGCCAATGAGCTACTCAGGTCGTAGCACACACTATGCTGAAATTCCTCAATTCACAATTGTGGGTACCAAAATCGAATAGCCCCTGATCAAGGAGATCAAACCCCCAACTCTAATGCTGATAGAAGATATCATTAAAGGGGAGTTACAATTGTGGGGGAGCTACTGCTGGATTTTGATTAATAGATATGCAGCATTCTAAGACCATAAGTTTGTTAATTATGGTCTAAAAAGGGGAGAGTGAGGTACTAAGGGGAGTTTTGAAAACTTTGAAGAAGATTCATGGAGCTGAAGATATATTCTAAGAGGGAGTCTTGAAAACTCTGAAGAAGATTCAAGGGCTGAAGATGTATTCTGATAGTACAAATTTTGTTCTTCAAATGATTGAGAGCCAATGGTACAAAAATTTTTTGCAATTTCAATTTACTCAATGTAATATAATTTTTGGATTTATTTTTTTAAGATTGTATGTATAGGAAGTTTTATCCATGAATTTCCAAGGGGGGATTGTTAGGATTTTTGTATTTGCTAAATTCAAGTTTTGGACAAAGCTTTATTAGGATTTTTGTATTTGCTAAATTTATGTATTGGACAAAGCTTGAGTTTATTGATTTGTATTTTATATTCTTTAGTACGGGTTGCTGATTACATCACAAGAAGTGTTGAAATGTAATAAATCAGAAATTAAAGCACGAGCTTGAGCGGACATGTTCACATGCTCAAGTGAGCAAGATAGAGGCAACCATGGTCATGCCTGACAAACGGATCATAAATAATTAAATACACGAAGTACGTGCTCAAGCGAGTGCTCACTTGCATTCGAGCATGGATAAGGCAAAAACTCACGGACCTATGGATCTCTTTACTATTTGTGCCAGAATTTTCTTTTTTGTTTAGATTTAGTTTCTAACCCTTAGGCACAAATTATGGGCTATAAATAGGGTGTTCTTCTCAACCCTAAAGACACCTTCGTCATATTCTAAGTTGAGAATTCATATTAGAGAATTTATCTAGAGCTTTTGTGAGAGTTGGGCTGAAGGCTTCAAGTTCTAAAATTAGTACTTTTACTTCTTCGTAGGAGATTTATAACTTATACATCTTTGTTGGAGATTGTTCTCTCTCTGTAAAGACTCATTCATAGTGGAGATCAAAGCTTTAATGTAGGGTTGTAAGTATATGTCACAACCCGAGCCCAGGGACCGGGGGTCAGAGGAAGCCTAACCAATGACACACGTACTCCCGTGCACGCACACCTGGACCCCGTCCAAGCATACACACACAAGGGATCATTCACACGTGCAAACAACTGTACGCGGAAGCTGTACGTATCAAGGCATATAGCAACACACTCAACTCAAAAGATACAATGGATTACACAAAAGATCATGAACTGATAATAAGAATCTATTACAAGAACGTATGACAGTAGAGCGGGCTTACAATAATCAAAATCAAAGACACGTATCACTCAAAGCCCACGCTACAAGTACAGAAAAATCCCCTCAATACAATAGACTCCAACTCAAGGAATGGGGAAACCAAAATGATGCAAACCGTACTCTGGAGAAGGGATCAAGTCCACTCCTCTAGGCCGGAAGGGGCCTCGCGAGCCTCTCCTGCAGTCGGGTCGACCGACGCAGGATCGGGAGAGGGATCTGAGCCTGCAACACACAAGACAAACGCGTAAGTACAACGACTTAGCAAAGTATAAGCCAACAAGAAGATAACACGAATTGCGTCTAAGACTGAAGAATACTGAACAATAGTCGTAATGCAATATCCATAGAAATTTTGATTGTATACTAAACAATTATGCAATGAATAAGCATGCTATCAGAATCATAAACAGATAACAATCAAGTGGCTACTACATTGGCCATTTTCTCCCTTACGAGAGCAATCAGGATGAGAACACCAGCGACCGGGCCAGGGCACGCATGGGTCTCTAGTTCCCGGGGTCCGGAGTCCCAGGACAAGACACTCTGCAGAGGTAAACACTTAAACTAAACCAAAGTTAACCCCGTCGGGTATCCTAAGGCTGAGGCTCAGTAGTGCCAATACCAATCACAATCAAATCAGATGATGCACCTCACTCAATCAATCATATCATATCACATACAGATCTCACATAGCGCGCTGAATACACAATAGGAAGTGCATCGAACATGATACTGATACTGAATGTACACAAACAGGTACATAAACACATACAAGAAGTGTTAACAATGAGTATCAATTACAATCACTGACTCATAACTGATGCAAGTACTCCAATAGAGTAACGGTATAACACAATACACAAAAATAGAATGGTTCCACCCGGGCTTCGCTCTGGGGTTGCTGCATTTCCCACAGAATCGAGAGGTCCAGCGCAGAACACATAAGAGGGCATAACCGAAATCAATATGCTGTACAAATCAATAAATCAAGTACTTATACGAATCAAGGATCAATTACAAGCCAATCCTACATTAATTATCCAGTGTTTCTAACCGTGCATGTTGATGTAGTTTTAAGTTGTTCGATGCACCATTGTCTAGTGTTGCAGGGTCAAGGGTGTGCACCGAAGTCCCTTAAACCAACACCCATGGGGAGGTGCTAAACAACTGGATAACAAGCATGAATGATTCACAGCCCATGAGATCATTCATGTCACTCAACATTCCATTGGGCATGTCCAGGTGAACTACATTCTAACATGAAAGTCATCTACGGTCTTTTACTTAAACCTAGTCCCTTTTCATTCAATTCTCAGGGTCTCACGGTGTAGCCGTAGGTAACCTTACGGCTTAGCCGTGGCATCTTACGGCTTAGCCGTACTATGCACTGCGGCTGAGCTGAGGTTCCCCAAATATCCCTTCGGATTTACGGCTTAACCGTATTTTGCTCTACGGCTCAGCCGTATCCTGGTCCACGGCTTAGCCGTAAGACAATGTACGGCGTAGATCAGGCTGGGCCGTAGAAGAATGTCAAATTGCCAACATCCAGTTATTTTCAGCTAACAGTCTGTACTGTTCTACGGTTTGGGTTACGGTTGGGTCTCGGCTTAGCCGTAAGCCATTTTACGGCTTAGCCGTAGCACATTTCACGGCTTAGCCGTGAGTGCACGGAGTCATTTTTCCTGGAATCATTACAGACATACAGAAACTGAACAAAACGGCTGCAAACAACAAAATAACAGTGAAACAAACTCAATGGGGCTGTCTAGCACTGAAGAACACACTGAAGAACAAGAACACAACAATCAAATCACTATCAATCGATGTTCATACAACTTGGGCTTATACTTGCCTCACGGATGGAATCACTTTGTTGCTTGGCTCAGTCCACCGGAAAACACACACAAAGTGCTCCTTTCTTCCCCCCTCAAGCAAGCAACCGATCAAAGAAAAAGGAGGAGAGAAAGAGAAAGCTGCACCGAGAGAGAGAAACGAGCTGAGAGAGAGACAGAGGCGATCGAAAGAAAGAGAAGGGAGTTGGTGGGATATTTATAACTTAATTTGAGTCCAAATTGCACTTAAGTCCAACCAGTTTATATCAATAGCAGTTTGAGTCAAATGACGGTCCAACAAGAGCAAACGAACTCATTCGAAGCCAAGACAGTTACGAACATTGACAAGCTCAACGAAATACACGCGCTGACGTCAAAATGACGCAAAACTGACAAGGTCAATCAAAAGCCAAAATTACGAAAAAGGGCTCGATCTACTTAGACCAAGTCAAACTCAACCCAAACGATCTCTCTACAACTCAAAGCCAAAAACAAACCAAATCAAAACACACTTAGCGATAAAAACACACGCAATTACCCACTAATCCGGGTCAACTCGGGTCGGAGTGTTACATCCTCCCCCACTTGGACATCATTCCGTCCTCGGAATGAACACGTACCTGAGCAAACAGATAAGGATACTGACGCGCCATCTGATCTTCTAATTCCCACGTGGCTTCATCAGGTCCATGATGTTCCCAAAGTACCTTGACCCATCGGATAGTCCTCGTACGCAAGAGCTGTTCTCGAGTCCCAACAATACGGAGCGGACGCTCAACGTATGATGCATTGGGTTGCATCTGAATATCATCGTAACGAATCACGTGCGTCGGGTCTCGAACATACTTGCGAAGCATAGACACATGAAAAACATCGTGTACTCCAGAAAACTCCACGGGTAGAATCAGTCTGTACGCTAGATCACCAATCCGGCTCTTGATCTCAAATGGACCCACATATCTTGGCGCTAACTTGCCCTTTTGACCGAACCGTACTGTACCTTTCATCGGCGAGACTTTCAAGAATACCCAATCTCCAACCTGAAATGCTAATGTTCTTCTTCGCGTATCTGCATAGCTCTTCTGTCTCGATCGGGCAATCTTCAAATTATCAATGACCTTCTGAACTTTCTCCGTAGTCTCAGCAATGATTGTCGGTCCGTGAAAACTCCTTGTTCCAACTTCTTCCCAGCAAACAGGACTCCTACATTTCCGCCCATACAAAGCTTCATAGGGTGCCATTCCAATACTCTCGTGGAAGCTATTGTTATACGCAAACTCGCACAACGAGAGATGCAGATCCCATTCTTTCTCGAAATTCAGCACACTGGCCCGTAACATGTCCTCGAGCGTCTGAATCGTTCGTTCGGACTGTCCATCAGTCTGCGGGTGATACGCCGTACTGAAGCTCAACTTCGTTCCCATGGCCTCCTGAAATGCTCTCCAAAACGAAGAAACAAAGCGGCTATCTCGATCTGACACAATCGACACGGGCGTACCATGTAATCTCACTATCTCGTCAACGAACTTCTTCGCCATCTCGGAAAATGTCATGCCTTTCTTGAATGGAAGAAAATGGGCTGTCTTCGTCAATCTGTCCACGATCACCCAAATGGCACTGTTCTTCTTGCTCGTCAGGGGCAAACCTGAAACAAAGTCCATCGTAATGTGCTCCCATTTCCACTGGGGAATGTGCAATGGATGTAAGGAACCTGGAGGTCTCTGATGGTCAGCTTTCACCTTTTGGCAAGTCAAACATCTGGCAACAAACCCAGCAATTTCTCTCTTCATGTTGTTCCACCAGAATCTGTCCTTGAGAGCTCGGTACATCTTCGTACTTCCAGGATGCATAGAATAACGTGCATGGTGTGCTTCGGTCATCAAACTTTCCTTTAAAGCATCTACTGCTGGCACACATAATCTGCTCCTGAAATATAAAACATCACCCTCCAAGCAGAAGTCTGGTCGATCTGCAATGCTATCCCGGATTCGCTTCAACATCGCGTCTTCAAACTGCTGGTCTTTAATCCGCTGAATGATGTCAGGCTGAAAGCTCACTGTACTGGCAAGTGTCAAACAATTCTCCACCGATTGCAATTCCACTGGCTGTGCATGCCTAACAAAATAAAGGCTGTCCAAAGCCTGAAGAATCTCTGACTTCCTACTCAAGGCGTCTGCAACAACATTGCCTTTCCCTGGATGGTATTTGATGGGGAAATCAAAATCCTTAATCAACTCAAGCCACCTTCGTTGCCTCATATTCAACTCAGACTGCGTGAAGAGGTACTGTAGACTATGATGATCTGAATGCACTTCAAAGTTCACGCCATACAAATAGTGTCTCCACATCTTCAACGCAAAAACGATGGCTGCCAACTCTAAATCGTGCGTAGCATAGTTCTTCTCGTGCTCCCGAAGTTGCCTCGAGCCATAGGCAATCACTTTGCCATGTTGCATCAAAACACATCCCAAACCGACTCGAGAAGCATCAGAGTAGATCATAAATCCTTCATGCCCATCTGGTAACGTCAAGACTGGAGCCGAAGTAAGCTTCTCCTTCAACATCCGGAAATGGCGCTCACAGTCGTCCGTCCACAGAAAAGGAACATTCTTCCTGGTCAATCGGGTTAACGGGGCTGAAATCTTGGCAAAATCTTGAATAAATCGACGATAATAACCAGCCAATCCAAGAAAACTCCGTATCTCCGTCACTGTCTTCGGGCTGGGCCAACTCATCACTGCCTCAACTTTCATCTGATCCACTGCCAACCCGTCTCGTGAAATGGTATGACCAAGAAAAGTTACCTGCTCGAGCCAAAAATCACACTTCGACAACTTCGCATATAAACGATGTTCTTTCAGCAACTGTAAGGCTCGACGTAGGTGTTCCTCATGCTCCTCTGGGGTCTTCGAATACACCAAAATGTCATCAATAAAGACCACCACAAAACGATCCAGAAAAGGAGCGAAGATCCTGTTCATCAAAGCCATGAAGGCAGCAGGTGCATTGGTTAATCCAAATGGCATCACGAGAAACTCAAAATGTCCATACCGTGTCCTGAAAGCAGTCTTCGCAATATCTTCTTCCTTCACCCGGAGTTGGTGATACCCCGATCTCAGATCAATCTTGGAAAAGTAAGCGGCACCTTGAAGTTGGTCAAACAACTCCTCAATACGCGGCAATGGGTATTTGTTCTTGATCGTGACTTTGTTCAATCGCCGGTAATCTATGCACATCCGTAAGGTACCGTCCTTCTTCTTCACAAACAGCACTGGGGCTCCCCACGGTGACACACTCGGCCGTACGAAACCCTTCTCCAAAAGATCTTGCAATTGCGTCTTCAATTCGAGTAACTCAGCAGGGGCCATACGATAAGGAGCTAAGCTAATGGGTGCTGTACCGGGTACTAAATCAATCGCAAACTCTACATCTCGGACAGGGGGCAACTCGGGTACTTCCTCCGGAAATACATCCGGGAACTCACGTACTACCGGAATATCGCTCAACTGCTTCACTTCCTTCTTCTCCGAGACAAAAGCAAGAAATCCTGCACAACCTCTACGTATCAAACGATCCGCCTTGCATGCGGAGATGACACGCCTCGGGCATCTCTCCTGATTGCCCTCGAAACGAAACCCCTTCTCAAAATCGAAGTAAATCGTCCTGTTGTAACAGTTAACACAGGCACGATACCGCGCTAGCCAGTCCATTCCAAGGATCACATCGAAATCCAACATGGACAACAAGATCAAATCAACTGGCAGCTGGCGACCTTCAATCACCACGT
This sequence comes from Sextonia rubra, assembly GCA_037013555.1. Classification (NCBI taxonomy): domain Eukaryota; kingdom Viridiplantae; phylum Streptophyta; class Magnoliopsida; order Laurales; family Lauraceae; genus Sextonia; species Sextonia rubra. The sequence continues at coordinate 5,095,525 of JASUAD010000027.1, forward strand.
CGCACAGAGGGTAGTATACACTACACTCCACTCTCTTGCCCACGGGAGTGGACACTACTAACACATAGGGTAGCGGCTGAGGGGGTTGCGGTAACTGTTCCGCAAAACGAGGTGCAACATACGAACGCGTAGATCCCGAATCGAATAGTGTATGTGCTTCAGCTCGGGCAATGAGAACTTTACCTTCCACCACTTTCGCATCTTCTGCATGATCATGGGAGGCTGCATACACACGAGCAGTCTGACGCTGGGGCTTCTGGCTTTGGCGAGACGGATGGGGGCTGTTCGAAGCTGCTGAACTGAGAGACTTGGATGACCCCATAGATCTGGACGACTGAAAGGTCCTAGTCTTCGGGCACTAAGCTATCTTATGCTCCATCGATCCGCAACTCAAACAAGCTCCGGACTTCTTCCAACACTTCTCCGTCGGATGTCCAAATCCACAAAACTCGCATCTACTCCCGGAGAAACTCGAAGTTCCTTGTTTCCCTTTCCACTTCTTCTGAATCTGCCCTTTGGACCCCACTGGTGCACTCCTCTTGAAGTCCCTAGCTCTCTCTGCTAGGTGGTTGGCTTCCGCAGCGTGTGCTCTATCGACCGCATCGTCAAAAGTAGCTGGTCTCTGAAAAGCAGTCACGAAATTCGCATATCTCGGATGCAGACCAGTAATAAAACGATTCACCTTCTTCTCCTCGGTATTGATCATGTCCTCAGCAAAATGGGACAACTGGGTAAAGCGGTGAATATACTCTGAAACGGTCAGCTGCTGCTGCTGTAAGGCCAGAAACTCAACTTCCTTCACACGACGAACATGAGCAGGAATGAACTTCCTTCTGAACTGTTTCTGGAACGTCTCCCACACTGTTTCACTAGGTATAATCAGATAGGCTGCACTGACACTCTTCCACCACGTCTTTGCTACCTCTCGGAACATCGAGGCCGTAAGCATGACTTTCTGCCGGTCATCACAAACGATGGTAGAGAAGAGATCTCCGGTATGCTCTAGCCACTGATCAGCCTTCAATGCATCTTCATTTCCATAGAATTCTGTGGCTCCACGTTTCCTGAATTTGTCGTACAACGCATTCGGATCGCTCTCTCTAGGCTGGAAAACCACTGGCTGCTCTGCAGGCCGAACTGGCGTTTGACTCTGTCGGTCTACGATCGAAACGACTTGCGCTTGCAAAGAATGGATCGCCTGTAGCATCGTCAAGAAGCGCTCGTCGAAATTCACAAGTGGCTGTGGAGCGGCTGATCCACTCTCGTTATCTCCCTGATCATTGTTGTTGTGTGTTCCAGATCCCGATGCCATAGCCTGCAAAACACAAAAGTCAATCTGCTATCACACGAGGTACTCACAGACTCACAAGACAAGGGGACCCACACAGCAGTCCAGAACTGGACTACGAAATCTCACCACGTCCTATATGCCTACATGCTTACACACTAAGATAGAGACAATGCTCATAGAGACAATGCTCTGATACCATACAATACGTATGTCACAACCCGAGCCCAGGGACCGGGGGTCAGAGGAAGCCTAACCAATGACACACGTACTCCCGTGCACGCACACCTGGACCCCGTCCAAGCATACACACACAAGGGATCATTCACACGTGCAAACAACTGTACGCGGAAGCTGTACGTATCAAGGCATATAGCAACACACTCAACTCAAAAGATACAATGGATTACACAAAAGATCATGAACTGATAATAAGAATCTATTACAAGAACGTATGACAGTAGAGCGGGCTTACAATAATCAAAATCAAAGACACGTATCACTCAAAGCCCACGCTACAAGTACAGAAAAATCCCCTCAATACAATAGACTCCAACTCAAGGAATGGGGAAACCAAAATGATGCAAACCGTACTCTGGAGAAGGGATCAAGTCCACTCCTCTAGGCCGGAAGGGGCCTCGCGAGCCTCTCCTGCAGTCGGGTCGACCGACGCAGGATCGGGAGAGGGATCTGAGCCTGCAACACACAAGACAAACGCGTAAGTACAACGACTTAGCAAAGTATAAGCCAACAAGAAGATAACACGAATTGCGTCTAAGACTGAAGAATACTGAACAATAGTCGTAATGCAATATCCATAGAAATTTTGATTGTATACTAAACAATTATGCAATGAATAAGCATGCTATCAGAATCATAAACAGATAACAATCAAGTGGCTACTACATTGGCCATTTTCTCCCTTACGAGAGCAATCAGGATGAGAACACCAGCGACCGGGCCAGGGCACGCATGGGTCTCTAGTTCCCGGGGTCCGGAGTCCCAGGACAAGACACTCTGCAGAGGTAAACACTTAAACTAAACCAAAGTTAACCCCGTCGGGTATCCTAAGGCTGAGGCTCAGTAGTGCCAATACCAATCACAATCAAATCAGATGATGCACCTCACTCAATCAATCATATCATATCACATACAGATCTCACATAGCGCGCTGAATACACAATAGGAAGTGCATCGAACATGATACTGATACTGAATGTACACAAACAGGTACATAAACACATACAAGAAGTGTTAACAATGAGTATCAATTACAATCACTGACTCATAACTGATGCAAGTACTCCAATAGAGTAACGGTATAACACAATACACAAAAATAGAATGGTTCCACCCGGGCTTCGCTCTGGGGTTGCTGCATTTCCCACAGAATCGAGAGGTCCAGCGCAGAACACATAAGAGGGCATAACCGAAATCAATATGCTGTACAAATCAATAAATCAAGTACTTATACGAATCAAGGATCAATTACAAGCCAATCCTACATTAATTATCCAGTGTTTCTAACCGTGCATGTTGATGTAGTTTTAAGTTGTTCGATGCACCATTGTCTAGTGTTGCAGGGTCAAGGGTGTGCACCGAAGTCCCTTAAACCAACACCCATGGGGAGGTGCTAAACAACTGGATAACAAGCATGAATGATTCACAGCCCATGAGATCATTCATGTCACTCAACATTCCATTGGGCATGTCCAGGTGAACTACATTCTAACATGAAAGTCATCTACGGTCTTTTACTTAAACCTAGTCCCTTTTCATTCAATTCTCAGGGTCTCACGGTGTAGCCGTAGGTAACCTTACGGCTTAGCCGTGGCATCTTACGGCTTAGCCGTACTATGCACTGCGGCTGAGCTGAGGTTCCCCAAATATCCCTTCGGATTTACGGCTTAACCGTATTTTGCTCTACGGCTCAGCCGTATCCTGGTCCACGGCTTAGCCGTAAGACAATGTACGGCGTAGATCAGGCTGGGCCGTAGAAGAATGTCAAATTGCCAACATCCAGTTATTTTCAGCTAACAGTCTGTACTGTTCTACGGTTTGGGTTACGGTTGGGTCTCGGCTTAGCCGTAAGCCATTTTACGGCTTAGCCGTAGCACATTTCACGGCTTAGCCGTGAGTGCACGGAGTCATTTTTCCTGGAATCATTACAGACATACAGAAACTGAACAAAACGGCTGCAAACAACAAAATAACAGTGAAACAAACTCAATGGGGCTGTCTAGCACTGAAGAACACACTGAAGAACAAGAACACAACAATCAAATCACTATCAATCGATGTTCATACAACTTGGGCTTATACTTGCCTCACGGATGGAATCACTTTGTTGCTTGGCTCAGTCCACCGGAAAACACACACAAAGTGCTCCTTTCTTCCCCCCTCAAGCAAGCAACCGATCAAAGAAAAAGGAGGAGAGAAAGAGAAAGCTGCACCGAGAGAGAGAAACGAGCTGAGAGAGAGACAGAGGCGATCGAAAGAAAGAGAAGGGAGTTGGTGGGATATTTATAACTTAATTTGAGTCCAAATTGCACTTAAGTCCAACCAGTTTATATCAATAGCAGTTTGAGTCAAATGACGGTCCAACAAGAGCAAACGAACTCATTCGAAGCCAAGACAGTTACGAACATTGACAAGCTCAACGAAATACACGCGCTGACGTCAAAATGACGCAAAACTGACAAGGTCAATCAAAAGCCAAAATTACGAAAAAGGGCTCGATCTACTTAGACCAAGTCAAACTCAACCCAAACGATCTCTCTACAACTCAAAGCCAAAAACAAACCAAATCAAAACACACTTAGCGATAAAAACACACGCAATTACCCACTAATCCGGGTCAACTCGGGTCGGAGTGTTACAGTATATTTTATAACTGCTTATATGTCGAGGATTCTAGCAAGAACAGTTACAACGCCTTGTATTGAGTAATTGACTGTAGGGTTGTGAGTATATCATATAACTGCGTAAGTTAGTGTTTGCTTTTGTCCACTTTGGACTAGTGGTTTTTTCCCATTTGAATTTCCACATTAAATTTTGTATCTCTTTCTTTGTGTGGCTGATTGTTTTTATTTTTCTGCTACTTAACAATAGTAATTGAAATGCAATCTAGAATAAATCCAAGCCTTAAAAACCTTCACTTTGGGTAAAAGAATATTGCTTCTACATCTCTTATAGAAGATTGAGGCCACCTTACGTGTGCAAGGTGTGAGTTGATCAAGCGAAGAGCAGTGCATAGCAAAAGAAAGTTGTAGTAGAAGAAGTTGCGCAAGAAGAAGTCAGTCCTTAGGTCAAAGGAGTGACAGGATATGGGTTATTAGTATATCTTTTAACTTTTTATTATTGCTTGATAGTTTATCATTATTGGATTCGTGGTTTTTTACCCAGTTAGATTTTTCCACGTTAAAAAACTTCTTGCATTTTCTTTGTGTGATTGATTGTTTATTTGCTAGTTTGTTTTATTTCTTCTGCTGCATATTATTGGACTTACAATCTAAAAATCCAAGACACCATAAATTCTTCACTGCTGGTACATATTGAGGAAATGGAGCCACTTCTGAAACTTAAACCTTTCCAAAACATTGTGGTTTCATTTCTTTTAAAGAAAAAAGATTTCAAACTCCCCTCTATAGCTTGGTTAGGAACACCAAGGTGACTGCATGATCGAGTTCAATCCTTCCCTAAAAGGAAAAAAATATGCCACTTGGGATATTGATATAAAATTAATCCAATCCCTTGAAATTGTAAGTGCACAGTTGTCCTTTTAAGACAATGGCAAGTATAGGTCGAACCCACAGGGTACACTTTTGAGAATTTTTTTAATTAAGATCAGATTTTTTTTAAAGTAATAAAAAACATGAAAGAGATAAAATAACTTGAAGAAATCTAATTGTAAAATGCAAGAAAATCAATAATGAAATACAGATCAGAATGTCATGAATCTATTAAGTAATTACACTACTATTCTATACAACCAATAAAATAGACTTGTCTCCAAAAATCCTTCAAATTAGAAACAAATCAATGTTTCTGATCCAGATAATTTGTATATCACAAGCACAATTTTTTTCACAATTTATTTAAGGGCAAAATCTCCTTCACCTAATAATATCATGACCTAACTAAATATCATATATTAATCAAAGATAAATTATCAAAAAACTTAATATAAGCATAACCTATTAAGAAAATATATATGAATAAAGCATTGTTCAATACAAATTAAATGGCATAGATTGTCTAAGATAGCAGACAGATTTATTATTCTAATTAAGTATGTAAGATATAAAAATATTTAAATTAAATCACATAAAAGAATGGTAAGATATACTTAACTTCATCCGACACTCTAATCAAAAGCTCTCCTCCTCCATTACAAAAGATATGAACTTCGTTGCATCTTCAAGATGATTACAAACTCTCAATAATCTCTCTTAGCCTAGCTTCTGGAACAAGGCTCCAGAATGCCCAAATTAATATTCTGTTTTTTTCTACACTAGAGATAGAAGAGGAGGAAGGAGAAAGAAAGGAGAGAAAAGTGGAGAAAAAGAGAACGGAGAGGAATAAGAGCTTGAACATTCAAGGCATGCCTTAAATAGGTCCTGTGATGCCAACTTTTCTCTCTTTAGATCCTGTTTTGTAGCTAGCCTATATCTTGATGAGGTAAGCTTTTAATAAATCCTTAAAAATGCATCATTTTATGTGTATTTTAGTAGATTTTAAGGACTTATTCATTAGAAATCTCTTCATTTAATTGAAAATCAAGCTTTTATGATTTCAGAATTCATTTTAGAGTTTTCTTGCAAAAATCATTGAAAACCATCAATTTTTCATAAAATCATAAAACTTTTCATTTTTGGATTTCCACTTTTAGAAAGTTTCTGAATCCAAATTTTTACATAAAAATGACAACGGTTTTATCATCATTAGTTATTTAAAGGTAAATCATGATCAATGATGAGAATTTATTGTGTCATTTTATGTGAATTGGGTCCACACTAGTACATTTGTGACTTTAGGTTAAGTTTTTTATTTTTAATATAAAGTCATTTTCGTGTGTAGGAAAATTCAAAAAAAGGGACATGCAATCAATATTTAGAATTGATAAATTATTTGTGAAGAAATCCAAGAAAAATGAAGAAAAGAAGAAATTGAAGCACAAAAGGATCCCACACACATGTGCACAGGGGCACACATGCTTGGACATCAAAAGGGGGTCTACATTATCTTGATTCTTGCAAATTTAATTCAAGCAAATTAATTCTAAGAAGATCTCAGGGAAATTGCAAGAATAGATAAGAAAAGAAAGTCTTGGTTGGAAGTTTCTTTGCAAAGAGACATACAAGGGAGAGTTTAATTTTGCAAATTTGGAAAGAAGAGCACATGCATGGATGTCACATTTAGCTAAAAATTTTCCAACTAATTAAGGGGGCTGATCTCTCTAATTATCTTCAAAACTCCAAGAAAGAAGGGAGAATAAAACAAGAAAGAAAAGTGGGCTACTTTCCTCCTCAACTACATGGCCCACTTTAACATGCAGAAGGTGTGATGAGGATTCTAAAAAAATCAGTTGCTGCTATCATTATAAAACTATTCCACAACTGGACTTGAGGATTTATGAAGCCAACCAATACCCATACACATCCACGTCCACCACCCCACCATCCAAATTCTCTTTTATATATATATATTAGGAGAATCTTCATATGCATCCGTCCCTCACCATTTTTTTTGTGAGAACTCTAGGTGGGGCCTATCTATCACTCAATCCAAACCTTGCAACACACATGGGACCCCATGATAGCAACTCACCCCAACTTTTGATCAGATCCGGATTTATTGGACCGTTGGATCGACTATACATCAATCCGAATGGAATGAATTTGTGAGCCATGGATGAAGGGGTTAGGGATATGTGATTAGTACTAAATTTGATATGTATGGTGCTTTCACATAGATCTTTCCAACCCTCCCAGTCTCATTCCTTGGTAGCGTCCATAGTGGGCCCCACCAAAGAGTGTACACAAAAAGTCCATAAAGGACGTACGCACAGGAAAAGGCCCCAATATATTATTTCCAAGCCATATATATATAAGCTATTCACATGTTCCAGCCATCATACCATCTCATCTCCACTCACCCTCTCTATTCTAGACACCCATAACTCATCATTCCAACCCGCTTTCCATACTCCTCACAACCACCTCTTTTTTCTCTCCTCAAGTCCATATATATTCATATCCATTCCAAGTTAAAGACATCCCACACCAACTCAGAAATTAGCCCATAATCCCAACCACCAATACAGCACACTCTCCTTCATGTCCCAGCCAATATCTTCAACCCTCATCTGACGTCCAACAAAGTGGGGCTAGGCCGGCTACCTTTGGATCCTCTTCATTCCATATTCCTTCTCTCATCTACTCCTCCCTTGGTGTAAAACTTAAAGATTGGAGCACGGATTATGCACAAGTCTCATCTCTTTCTCGATGTCTTGATTTAAGGTAAGAATAGTTTATTTTCAATTTGTAACACTTTGAGTTTTATTGGTTTTTTTGGTCGATTTTAGTAAAGAAACACAGTTAATGAGGTCAAGGTGTCACGCCTTGGATCGGCATTATATGTTTATGCATGGTGACAGTATGCACTTGGTACAGTGTTTCTAATGTTTTCTATTAATTCCGCCAATTAATGGTTTAAAATTCAAAGTGTGAAAATCTGAATTCATATCTTTTATTTCTTTTAGGGCACGTTTGGTATCATGTGAGGAATTCGTGTTCCACAAATTCCTCACTACCCTTAGAAAATGAAAACCCTCAAAAGGATTTTATTGCTAAGGATTCATCATGTTCTACATTTGGTTAAAACTATAAAATGATTGGGGTTTTCACATACCGTGTGTACTCTTTCGATAAAGGAGTTCATGGGCTGGGCTAAGGCATATCCAAGCCCAACCCGACTTTTAAAACACTGGCATAGGCTCGGCCCAAGCGCAAACGGGCCATAAAAGTCTGGCGCTAACTCACCCATTTAATCATTTGGGTCAAGCCAAATTAGACTTCTTTTATCAATTTTGCAACCATTTTAGTAATTATTTATACTAAGTACATTAAGTTACATGTATTCCTTACACAAGTCGAGCAGGGCTTTCCATCAGCTAATCCAAGCTTGACCCAATTATTAAACGGGCCCAATTATTAAATGGGCCCTACTTACCTATCCAAGCCCAACTAGACTTTAGAAACACTAGCTTAGGCCCAACCCAAAACGAAATAGGCCATAAAAGTCAGGCCCTAGCCCGCTCATTTAATCAATTGGGTCAAGCTGAATCAAGCTTTTTTTTATCAATTTTGCAGCCATTTTAATAATTATTTATACTAATTACATGCATTCCTTACACGGGCCAGGGCAAGCCTTGGGCTTTCATCACTTAATCAAAGCACGACCCAATTATTAATGGGCCCTACTTACCTATTAAAGCTTGGTCCAAGGTGGGTTGAGACCGGGTTAGGCTCAAGCTGGCCCAGCCCATGAGCATCCTATCTTTTGGGTGAGGATTTAGCCTCTTGTATCTTTTCTTCTAAATGTGATGATTTGAAAATCTGATGGAGAGAGGTAGAACCTGGGAATCACAAGAAGTGAGGATTTGAATTTGCCAAAATCATCAGAGATCTACTAACACCAAACATAGATATTGATAGATACCATGGAAATTAAATTTCCTTTCCTCAATGATCTTGTTACCAAACATGCCCTTAGTGATGATTTCTTTTCTAGTTTATACATGTTTTTAATTTTTCTACAATTGGTGGTTTGATGCATTTATTTGTTTTGCAGTAATTAATTTAGGTTACTTTTTAGTTAAGATTTTTAGATTAAGTCTCATTTTTGGTTTGTAATTTAATTTTCAGATTCAGGATTGTAATTTAAATTTAATTTTCAGATTTGGTAGTGTGAATTTTTATAGATTTTATTAAGTTAGCATTAGTTTTTCAATTAGGACAGGTTTTCTACGAAAACTAGCTCTCTGTAGATATGTCCCAGACTCACCGGGTAAAACTACAATCGTCGACCTTACACTTGGGTTCCACTTTATCTTCAATGCACTTCACTTGAGGAGAGATGGACCCCACGCAAAGGTGTATAACATGGAGAAGATTTTCAGTCTTTTTGCAATCCTGTCTAAAAATATACAACCAACTTTTCGAGGCATAACTTTGTTGTTTCAGCTCTGGTTGATGAAATCTTGAACCCTACAGACATTTACTCAAAAAGTGATTTCCAACTGTAGGTAGATTGCTCAATTCCGACACTTGGTTGAGAGTTATAACCATTTTAATCTATGCTGTCCAAAAAAAATGAGATTGACTTTTCATTTTTGAATTCTTCTTCTTTGACTTTCCTTTTCTTGAATTCTCTCGACCTTAGCATTCTTTTCTTGATTCAAATTTGAATTCTTTCAAGAAATTGAAAGTGGGACCCCCCCTTTGACCATCAAGCATGTGTGCACGTGTAGGGCCCTCATAAAGTCAATCTTTCAAACTTCTTGCATGGTGTGCTCTACATGTGTGCTTACATCTTCTTGCGCATTTTAAGCAAACTCATAAAATACTAAAGAACCCACATTGAAGCGAGACCTATCCGGACAGAGTTTTACTCTAATTGAGACTTTTTAAAGAAAATTTCTAAATTTCTAAATTAATGCAAAAGGTGTGTAAATTTTGTGAGAATTCTAATACATAGGTGAAATGTTTAAAATGATGAAAATAACTAAAAATTCATACAAATCTAATTAAATCCCTAATTACACTAATTCATGCTAAAATGATGCAATTTCATGACCTTAACATATATATATTATCATTCATAATTTATGAATCACTGATGTTCAAAAACTAAAATAATTATGAATCTTTATTTTTAATTTTTTAAGGGTCTTTTTTTTTCAGCTTGAAGTTTTTAGGGTGTTTTAATCAAAACCTTTTTACATTCTGGGGAATACAACTCAGTTTCAGCGAGTTTCGAAAGTTGCCATGCTACACATATTGTGGATGAAGAGCATCTATTGACTGAACAATTGGCTTGAATGGTCCCATTGGCATGATTCTTATAAGATTGGATCGAACTTGGAAGCATCTACTTTTTCAATTATGAGAGAGAAAAGCGTAGGATTGATTCTCATGCACGTGCCGTGTTCGTTAGTCGTCAGCTTTGCATGGAAGAGTGACATCAGCACACAAGACCTCAGCTGCAACCCTGAAACACCCATAAATGCATGAACAATTGGGAGAAAGATTTCAATCTCACAATTGGAAGAAAGTTCTAAGAGAGAAAGTACTAATTCACCTAACGGTCAGAGCGAAATAAATTTGCATATGAGAAGTAACCCTCTTTTATAATGAAAATGTAAGTCTATGATGTCAATATCTTACTTTTAGTGTCTATCATGTGGTGCATCTCGAATCTCACATTTCCATTCTGAATTTAGTCTAATTCTCATGTAAACATCCAACCAACTTTTCTAAAAAGACATGAATCATTAAATCCAATTATGTATATTTAGTGTATATTACAAATTGGATAAAAGATATTTAAATTCCAAATCCAAACTTAAATTAAATTATGATAAAAAGAAGGGAAGGGATAAAAAGAGAGGAAGGGAATAATTAAGTCCTTAATTATCATTGTTGTGTATAGTTACACCTTATTGTTTTATACAAAAAAAAGGTACAAATCCCGAAGTCCAGTTTGAAAAGTAAACTCAAAGTAAAAATCCAAATTAGAATTATAAATAAATTCTAATTAAGATTTAATCACATCCAATTACATCTTAGTTAATTTCTAACCAGTCTAAATAAAATATTAATCACAAGTACATTATTCCCAATACTTTTATAAACAATCCTAACCAAAATTCCAATCACACCTAATTTAAGAATTAATTAATATAACCATATTTCCATTAATCTACTAGACCATTAACCAAATCATAAACTCTAAATATTTTTAATTAATATTCTAAACTTCTAATTATATTTATTTATGTATTTTTAATTTAAAGTGGGCCTAGCCCATCAGACCCGGCCTAGACCCGCCAGCAACCTGGCCCAACCACAACTGGGCCCAACAACAACCCGAGTTGGGTGCTGCCAGGTCCAGCCTGGCTGCCAGCGCAAGCAGCGGCTGTGGCTGCACAAATTTTTTTTTCTTATATATATATATATATATTCCTTGTTTAAATCAAAATAAAAAAAACACTGAATCTTCATCATTAAACCTTAATAAAGATATCAAAATCAAATAAACATATAATATTTTAAAGAATGTTAACCAACAAAACAAGCAAAACCTCATTGTTTACAATTATCCACTTGCCTAGATCTCGATGTCAAAAGCAAATTAAAAGCAAATTTGAAGATCGAACTTTGGAAGATCCAACATTGGTTTCTCCCCTAAGAACTTCTAAGGCTTAGTTACAGAAGAAAGGAAGAAGATGGGAAAATGGGAAAAACCCTTAGGGTTTATATTATGGAAAGGTTTTTCTAAATTACAAGGAAGGGCTTCCTACTTTCTAATGAGTTTTACAAAATTCCATAAAGGGTCTTTTGGCTTAAAAGGGTCAAATAACTCAGGCCCAAAGCCCAAGAGTATTAAATCAGTCCATCTAACCCCTCTCAACCCGACTCAAACCCGACAAAAGCAATTCGACCCAAAAATTAAAATCTGGGGCATGACAAGAACTACTGAGGGAGAGTGGAAAGTACCTCACAACTTCTTGATTTCCCCTCCTGATGCAAATTGCATGAAATGCCGTGAATTTCGGGGGAAGATGACCGGTGATCCACAGAAGGCAGTGGACAGAGTCACCATTTCCGGCCTAAAATGCTTCCTTGCAGGAGGAGAACTCTACCGGGTACGGGTACTCTGTCTCAGCATTAGAAGTCGCAGTGAGGCGACCCATGACCTGTACAACTGTAGCTTGCGATCTGCGCGCCAAAGAAAGTCCTTGAACGTGCCACTACACTCCTCAGAAAGGGCTTTGGCCAATACAGTGTTTTATTCAACAACTATGTGGACTTCGCCTACTACTGTAAGACAGAAACCAGCAGGCCCAGCCAACGCGGTAACAAGGTTTTTCCTGGTGTCCTTCTTGGTGCTACTGGTGTGGCTGTTACTGCTGGTGTTGCGGCCATAGCCTATGGCCACCTTAGGGTTAACTCCAACAGCAAACCCAAATTTAATGAGGAAGAAAACAACAATAATAGCAGTAGCAGCAGCAGCAACAAAAGCAAGGGAGGCTACTAGCTTTCTTGTTGGTGTACTACTGATCAAATGAATATTGTGTGCTCTCTCATCTAAGACACATTACATCACCTATATAATAAGTATAGTATGCAAGAATAATGTGAAATCCTTAGGTTTTTCAAATCTCAATGTAACAAAAGAATGTATCTTAATGTTAGTGTGCATTGTTTTGGCTTCTTGGAATGAAATGAAGGCGCATGCACGAACGCACAAGAGAAAGAGAGAGATTGGGAGGCACTTATACTTGGGAGATACCGTCCTCTTTGATGTGTCCTCACAAAATCACTTTAATTGAAGATGAGACCTTATCAAATTGATCATGTATAAAACACATGTGTTGCGATTTAGACATCACCGTTGTGCACTTAAATGAATCACAAGATCAACAAAGAAGCAACCACAAACAAAAAGAGACACAGAGAGATTTGCATGGTTCACCCAAATATGGCTACATCCACGGCACAGAGACGATCATTTTCATTATGACAAGTAAAGCATACAGAGACTCTCACTCTCTCACATCGCCTTTCCTACGTGGTGTTGGAACACCATGGGCAAGAGAGCTCTCACATCTCTTCAACTACAAGATCTAAAGTTACAGACTATACATATTTAATCTCCGTTTTCTTAGCCACTAAGAAAGCCCCGGTACAATTACCAAAATACCATTGACCTTAAACCGGTCACTGACTAACCCAATGGACCCATCCAGTTAAACCGGAATATAAGACATAAACCCAACAATCTTCACCTTTGCTTGGATTCCGCACAACTCGAACCACCAGAACATAAAATCGGCAATGTTTTCCTGTACTTCGCTGAATGGTACATCACTACACCAACGGATGTAGTTTTCTTCCTTCAACATTTTAACATGTTGAACTAGCACATGAACTTTGAACAAAGTTCATCATCTTGTCAAACTCCACCTCGAACTTAAAGCTCAAATCCATGGATGAATCTGAGTGATATCGATATCTGAATCACTCACTCTCCTGCCCCATCTTCAACATCACTATAAAGATCCAATCATCACAAGCATGCAAGCAAAATAGATCGGGAATACAAGTTCAGATGACTTCACAATTGCAGAACAACCTCCGCCTCCAAGTGATCAAAAACTCTATTTGAACTAGCCTCCAATCAATCCAACACATGTTTGACTCATGCTGATGTGAACATGCATCAGCTCCTCCTTGCTGCTTCTTCATTGGGTTGGCTTTGGCAAGATAAACAACATCACATGCGATCCGAAAAATATGTAAATCTCAAACGAACAACTTTGTTTGAATATGAAAACCCTTTACAACTAGGCCAATGACTCCTACCATTGAGTTTATAAGTACAACTAGGTCGAGTCAACTCGATTCTGACCTGAACTCACATCTGTTCAGATCTTCTCTACAAGAGAAGTTAGTGCTGCCTAAAACTTCCTCTTCCTTTTGTAATCAAGACAGGGCGTCTCCTGACAAGGTATACAAATCCAGATTTCTCCAGTTTAGGAAAGTGGGGAGCTACAATCTTCTCTTGTTAATATTTCTGCACCAAGCTGTAGGTCTTGTCACAACGAGCATGCTTGAAGAAACGGATCTGAAATCCAACCACGAATGGCTCAGATATCTCAAAAACAATTTTCCACGCTTCAATTGGTCAAATTTCTCTGATAGGTTGTACACCTTGTTCTGCTTTAGTGTTTACGGCTCACTTGTCTTGGTACACTGCACAAAGGGACTCTTCAATGCCTTGTTATCGTGATTTTCACTTTTCTTCAGTTTCTTCCGAATGATATCATTTAAAACAGTTGTTCAATCTTATGAGTGCTGTTCTATCAAAAAAAAAATCCGCTTTCAGGGAGAGTGTTTCTACAATTCAGCAAACTCTATACTGTCTTAAGTCTGCAAGTACTATGCACATGTCCTATGCATTGAGTTCCTACTGTATTACCTTGGCTATAGTGGCTTATTAACTACAGTCGAACATCATCACGACCATTTGAGATTTTCATGATAAAGGAGCGTCAGTGGCATGTTGTTCAGTATTCTCTGTTGTTCTACACTTTGTGAGTTTATTAAAAAAAAAAACTCACAGTGTTGTGATCCGACCGGTCGAGTACAGTTACCGACAGATCGGGTATCTTTGCTCTCAGTTTTTTTTAGACGCTCCTCCCCACCGATCGGTTCCTCATGCGACCGGTCGGGTATCGTCTCGCCTGTTTCCCGAATTGGAATTCGACCGGTCGGGCTACTTCATCCGACCGGTCGAACATGTGTCGGTTCGTTTTAAAACAGCGCGTCCGTTCATCTTCTTCTTTCTCCTTATAACCGCGTGCCTCTTTCTTCTTCATTTTCCTCTTACTGTTGAGCGCCATTTACCTTCTTCTTCTTCTCTTCTTCTTCTCTTCTTCTTGATTCTTCTCCTAAGGTATGGCATTCATCATTTCTCTTCCATTTCTTCATTTATTATGCTTGAATCATCTTCTTCATTCACATACTCCAATGGCGTTTTTATGTTCACTCACAGTGGGTTGGATGTTCTATTTCATTTTTTTTTTATTTTGGTTGCTCTATTTCACTATGTTTTTGATGTTATGATGCTTGTGCATGTTTGTATGTGCTTTGAGGACATTTTTCCATCTTGATTGCACTTTATCACACATCGTATTTTTGTATGAAGCCCACATATTTGTTGAAATGCCACAAAGATCTCTTCCTTCTCAAATGAAGTTTTTGGTGCTCTTTCTCTCTTCCGAGATGTTATGTGCTCCTCTTCTTTCCATTATCTTCAGTTATGGCACCCAAGAAGGCTGTTACCTCAAAGCACAAAGGTGTGGCAAGTAGTTCCTCTACTTCCACCTTTGACACTGCCTGGTTCTTGTCCGAAGCAAAGGCGGCACAATATGAGGCCATCTTCTGCAAACGCGCGGTTATCTATAAAAGGCCAATCAATCCTCTTCACTTTGTTACACTCGCGTTTGGTGCATGGCTCATACAGCGGGAATGGACGTCTTTATATGCATTCAACACGGAGATATTTCCTGACTTGGTTAGGGAATTTTATAACAACATGTATGAAATGACTGGGAATCTTATCAAATCTTATGTTCGGAGCAAGCATGTTTCACTCACTCCTCGGTCATTGAGTCGGTTCCTTATCATTGATCAGACTCCAGATGTAAAATATCCTATTCCTGACTCTGAACCCGATACAATGGAGGAGGATGCCCCCATCGATTTCTATGAGGTAGCTTCTACATTGTGTGGTGAGCCTCGTGATTGGCCTGAGGATCGTTTGTTGAAGCAACGGGAATTAACTGACTCCTACAGGCTTCTTAATATCTTTGTGAAGAACAACATTGAACCTCGTGGTCACCATTCCAAGATTTATCGTGAGGCAGGTTATTTGCTGTATGTCATTGACAGTGGTCTTCCAATTGATATTCCACGGGTGATCTTTGACACTATATTCAGAGCCCATTCCGCTGCTAAGAACGCTACCTTGCCCTATGGTGTTCTGCTCTCCCTGTTTCTCATCGCCCACGGTGTCATGCCCTCCATGCAAAATGTTACTGTCCCTCTTCCGAACCCCATCACGATGAGTACTCTGTCGCAGTCTCGTTCTCAACTTCGTCAGCCTGCTCCTCCTCGGCACGTTCCTGCTCCTGCTGCTGAGGCGGATATTCCTGATGCTTCCTCTATTCATGCTCGGTTATCAGCTTTTGAGGACTCTCTTTGTGATCAGGCTGCGTATCTTGAGCTTCTTCATGATGATGTTCACACACTTCACCGTGAAGTACGTAGTGAGCTCGACGGGATTCAGTTCAAATTGGACTCTATTTTAGATCATCTTCGTGGTGGTACCTGACATTCCTTCATGTGCCGTTCTTTCTTTTGCCCTTACCTGTTCCCCTTTTCAATTCATGCCCAAAAAGGGGGAGTTGCATTGTGACTGTATATGCTTGCATTGTGACTGTATTTGCATTAAAACTGGACTAATCTACAGAGCTGTTTATTTTACAATTATGATTCCGATTTCAGTTTGATTTAGGTTTACTAATCTGCTCTTGGTGCCTAGATTGGTTATTTTTTTTAGTTGCAGATTTTTTTTTTGCAGAGCTTCCAAGTCTTCACGTTTTCATATTGTTTTTATTCTGTCTGTTTGGAATAGTGGGTAGTTTGTTCAGTCTAGGAAGTTTTGACCATGAATTGCCAAAGGGGGAGATTGAAAGGCATGTAATATTGGCAATATCATGGGATGGTCAAAACTTGGGTTTCCAGAGTTGTAATTTTATGTTTTAGATGGACTGAACCCTCTATTATCGTCACATATGATGAGCTACTACTCAGACACTGTGCATCCAAGTGTTTTATCTTTGGACCGGTCGAACAGCACAGCAGACCGGTCAAATTTCTTGCACACTGTCATCTGCAGACAGAATTGAAGACCGACCGATCGGATGATTACCCGACTGGTCGGCTGGGTTATCCGATCGGTCGGCTGGGTTGGCAGTTCCGCGATTTAGAAGCTCGAGTTTTTCGGGATTGCCTTGTATACTTTCTAATACTTCGCGAATCATTGACGGAAAGGACTCTAGGGTTCCTCCTTATTTAAGGATCACCTCTCCATGAAGATTTGTAGCTCTCAAGATCAAAACCCTAACATACTTAGAGAGATTTCTTCTTCCAGAAGGTATTCTGCACTTGAAAGTTCTGCAACGTCTCCTTCTGTTTTCCAGTTCTCTTTTCCGCTGTGTGTGATCTTCTTAAGAGGCTTCAAGGCGTGAAGATCAATCCAGAAGAGAGTGAACGACATGTGCGTCGACAAGAAGAGCTTCAGTCCCTTAGGTTGTATTCAACTAGGTAAAAGGGTAGTAAGTAGTCTTGTAACTTCTTCTTCATAGTGATTATTCTTGATGGACCGGTGGTAAGTCCCGTGGTTTTTTCCCGTTTGGGTTTTCCACATAAAATATCCTGTGTCCATCTTTTGTGTGTTTGATTGGTGTGTTTTAAGTAGTTGTTGAGTGACTCTACATAGCATACTCTGTTGGGACCTTAACCTGTGTCAAGGTTTCGTGTTCTTCAGGATACACGTCCTATACATTGATTCCACTTTTTAAGAAACGTTGCATTCTCATTATTCTCATTTTAGAAAAGTATGTTTTCAGATCTGTTTCATGATAGTTTAGGATAAATTCATTCATATTTTAGGAAATTGCATGCACTATTTAGTTTACAAAATTGCTAAACTTAGGTTAGTTTAAAAAAAAAATGGAAAATTTAGACCCTGACTTTCTAGTTTTAGAATTTTCTAACTTTGAATTGGATTTGAAAATCTTTTGTATATCATTTCTAACCTAGTTTTGTTTGCTAACTTAGGAAAGTGTTCTTTTTTGAATGTTTAATTTTATTTTATTTTAAGTAACCTTTCATTTTTGGAAGGTCTAACTTGTGTTTTGTTTTACAGCAACTTAGGTTGTTGTTTCCTAGATTTTAGATTTAGGATTTTCTAATTTTAGAATTTATTATTATTATTTTGATTTGGTTTGCAATAAATTCTTTTAATTTTGCAAATTAAGAATGAATGTATTTCGTAGATTTTAAATTAGTTTAGTTTTAGAATTTTATTTATGCCAGGTTATAAGTTGAAAATATCTTTAAAACATTGCTCCCTATGGATCAATCTAATCTCACCAGTTTTATTACTACATTACATTTCTACACTTGGAACTCATGATTAAGTTTTTCTAACCCTAAGGTACAAATTAAAAAAGAGTATTTCTTTCAACCCTACGGCATCCATTTCCATAATCCAAGTTGAGATTACACATTGCAGATTTCATCGAAAGCTTCTATTGAAGAGCTGGGCTGAAGGCTTTAAGTTTTAAAGTTAGTGCTTCTACTTCATTGTAGGGGATTTATGACTTGTACATCTTCGTAGGAGATTCTTGTCATGCTGAAAAGATTCGCTTGAGGTGGTGGTCTTTTTTTTTTTTTTACTATTAGCTAATTGTATATTAAAGAAGGGAAGAAAAAACAGGCAAAGATGCCGCAAAATAGGGCAGACCATTGAGGCAACAAAAAAAAAAGAGAGAGAGAAGCTTACATCCAAAGGAAAAAGGAAGAAAATAAACTACAGCAAAAGAGAAAGTTACAAGAACATGCTATAGAGAGATTTAGAAAATTACAAAAATTTTGAAAGAGACGGGCCAGAAAAGGGCTTGTCTTTACGCTAGAGAGAAAAGGAGATAAGCTCGGTGAGATAGAGCTTGGCCTTCGTCTGGGAAGCTTTGCATCTTTTGAAAATTTGTCCTTCTGCATTTCCATATAACATAAATCGTGGCGAGGAAAACACAGGAGGCACCTTTTTGAGCCAACAAGTCGCTGTTGAAAGATAGTATGCGCCAAATTGTAAAAGGAAATATAGTAGATGAGGGTTGAGAACCCACAACTTCAAGAGTCCACCTCCAGAGAGAAATAGCAAACCGGCAGTAGAAGAAAAGGTGAAGATCCGATTTAATGTTTAAATTACAGAGTAGACAATTGAGGCTAAAGAGATGCCCACTGATTGGGCCCAAACTTAAGTTGATGTCTTCCGATGCATTAGCCTCCAAGCAAAGAAGGATGCCTTGCGCTAAATGAGAAAATTCCAAACAAAAGGAGCCCAAGCACCTTCAGAGTCTGTAGTACCAAGCCTCTTTGAGAGATAGGTTTTTGCTCAGGTATAGGTTTTTACTTGGGTGAGATTTCCAATAAACTTTGTCAGTGCAGCTTTGGTCTGGAGAAATGTCCATGGTAGCAGAGAGCAAGAAGTTAGCTATAGGGGAAGGGGAGTTGATTGGAATGACCTAAGAATTGCCATTCAAGATTGAAGCCGCCTTTTGATGAAAAGGGAGGGGAACTGTAGGAAATTTTGAGGCAATACTGAAATCATCAGCCCAAGTGTCATACTAAAGGTCAGCAAGTTTTCCGTTTCCAATTTCTCACCTGGCTCCTGAGTGCAACGGGTAAGCCAAATTTCTCAATTTGTGCCAAATGCAATACCTAGATTTTTGCATGGACAAGCACCAAATAGTCTTGTTTTTTAAATATTTATCCTAAATCAAGCGGCCCATAAAGAGGAAAAAAAGGTAGCTGCCCAACTGAGCTTGAGGAGGGAGGCTTCATTTTTATCATAAATTTTCTTGATGCCCAAACCCTTCTAAAGAGGTGAGACAAACCATGTCCTAGCGAATCTGACTTCTTTTAGAGGGATAGCAATAGCGGACCAAAGGAAATTGCGCATAAGATGCTCAATGTCTTTGATGATTGACTTAGGGAGGCGAAAGACCGTTGCAATGTAAGTAGCCATGCTACCCAGCACATATCTCACAAGGATTCTACGCCCAGCAAAAGAAAGTAACCGCGATTGCCATCCTACAAGTTTGAATAGGATTTTGTCGAGCAGGGGGTGAAATAATGTCTCTTTGAACTGCAAACAAAGAGAGTGGCCCCAAGGCACACTGAGGAATGAGGGCTTTCAGGGAATTCAAGAATATCCAGAATCAGTCTCTTGATCCTCAGATTGCATTTACCAATAAAAAGTTTGCTTTTTGGAGAGTTGATGACTTGACCCGAAGCTCCTTGATAATTGGTGAGGCATTTTTTCAAAACAAGAAGACTTTTCTTTTGGCCTCTTAGGAAAAGAAGAATGTCATCAACGTATAGCAAATGATAAGGAGTATTTGGCCCCTTGGAGACTAGGAAGATGAGGCCCTTGTTGATTAAATTCTGGATGTTTAGGCAAAGGATTTCTTTGGCTATAATGAAAAGATAAGGGGAGAGAGGGTCATCCTATCTTAGGCCATAGAAGGAAGCAAAGAACCAACTTGGACTTCTATTGATCAAGACAAAAGCCTTTGCAATGCAGACACATTGCTTGATGAGGTTGATCTAGGTTTGGGAGAAGCCAAACAAAGAAAGAGCTTTGAAAAGAAAAACCCAACTAAGTTTGTCAAAGCTTGAGGTGGTGATCAAAAACACTAATAGCGAAGCATCAAGGACTGCATATCGAGGAAATCTAACAAGAACAACTACAACACCTTATATTGAGAAACTGACTAAAAGATTGTGAGTATATCTTGTAATTGCAGGAGTTAGTATTCGATTACTCTACTTTCGGCTCGTGGTTTTTTTCTCATTTGGGTTTCTACGTTAACTATTGTATCACCTTGTTTATATGGTTGATTGCTTTTAGTTTTCTTCTCCATAGTAGTAGTATTATTTGAGCTTCAATCTAGAATAATCCCTCACACAAATCTTTCATAACTGTAAAAGAATAAAAAGCAATAGTGATGCACAGTTATGTGATTATGTCTACACGTAAATACTCAACCTACAAAGCAATGCGCCTAACCTCAAGTAACACAAAATTTGTTATTAATTTGACTATATAACAAGTAAGAATTAACTCTAAAAAGTGGTTAAGAATTAACTCTAAAAAGTGGTTATAATGGCACAAAATTTACATATGGCTGAAAATAACCTGCTATATTAACAGAAAATAGGGAAAATAATCTCTGAAAAATACTATTTTTGGGATTTTCCATTTTCTTGATTTCTTATGCATACTTATTTTAATTCTTCCTTATTTTCTAATTCACTAATATGTATATTTATCAATAATGCCCATATGTATCTATTTTTTGCTCAGACTGTATTAGTAACTGAACCCTCTGATGCAAAATCTAGGAGGCCTATAATCATCAAACATCATCACCATCACCATCACCATCACTATCACCATCATCATCACCTTATTCCAACTATATAGGAACCATAAAGTAGGCATCACAAGCAATATTTTTTACACAAAATAAACAGAAATGGCAAAAAGCTCTTTTTCTTACATAAAGCCATTGAAGATGGTCTAAAGAAAATTAGAAACTTTGGAAAGGAAAGAGGGGAAAGAAAGTAACCGCTGGAGGTAACCTGCGGGTCAAAACCTGTAGAAATGGCCATTGAAACATGTGGGTAATTGATCAAGGGGTTATGAACTAGGGAGATAAGGCTCACCCAGATCTTCCACACCCCCTGCCCCATCCCCTGGTGGACCCTAGCAAGGCGCGTACAGTGACCCAGTGCACTTGTAATGCAATAGAATATATGCACATATAATGAGAAATGTTCTACAAATGACAACATGTGGAGTCCAGCTTTATAGTGTTCAATTGGGCCTACCTTAGATCAGTGCAAGTCCTCTGACACTCTCATCTCCCCATGATGTAGCACAGGCCCAATCACACACTCAATGAATCTCAAAGAAATTTGTGGATAAAAGACCACTAAACTTTAGGACAATAAAATTATGGGCTTGGATCATTTGATAGGACGAAACTTTTTCCTTCTTATTCCTTACCCATATCCATGGGAGACAATGGATGCCTTTCCCACCCCACCCCCCCACCCCACCACAACAAAACCCCCAACCCAACAAAAAGAAAAAAGGGGTTGGCATCTAAGGAACCTCACAGGCTGGACCACATAAGAATCAGTATGCCTGATTTTTCCAGCCTATGAACTATTCACATTGGATGATAACCAGATGCCTGCCTTTTTCCAATTTGAAGGTAAAAAGAACGGGGATTGATGCGAATGCATGTGCTCGTACGCAACAGCGTTAAGGTTGCGAAATAAATTCTAAATTCATTCCAAGAACGGTGTTGAAGTTGGAGCTTCCAACTTTGTGTGAGAGATGTTCTCCCACCTAATTAAGAGGGAGGAGCTGAAGCCAGGGGATCATATCTACACATGGAGGAAGCAGGTCTACACTCATCATGGTGATTGTCTTTACTTCTTCTCAGCGTTGTAGTATAGTGTAACACTCAAATTCAACACATAGGTAGGGCCCGCCTTTCTAAAATCCAAAATGTTAATCAGCAAACCATTAGATTGAACAGTGGATTTTAGACATGATCAGACTCTTCCCAAGTAACAAGAGGAGTAACGTTGATCAAGTACTCAAGATTTTATTTAGAAAAATTTTCAAATAAGGCCCTAAGGTTTTGCCTTATTTCGGAAAAGGACACAAGTTGTAAAACCTTTCAAATTAGTCCCTAAGTGTTCAAAAAAAATTTCAATTAAGGACATCGGTCTGTATAAAGTTATTATTCGACAACTTTTTCCCTCAATTTTTTAAAAATATCCAAATTACACTTTACTAAAATAAATTTATCGTTTAATTTCTCTATATTCTCCTCATTTCCTTTTCCGGCATCTCTACAATGATCAATAACAACTAATATTTTTACAGTCATCAACTATATATATTGTAGCTGTTGAAACCATGTCATAACTTTAAAAGATTAATAATTTGGTTTTTTAAGAAAAATGTGAGAAAATATTGCCATAAAGTACTTTTAAATGGACGAATGTCCTTCATTGAAAACTTTAAAAAAAAACCAAAGACTAATTTGAAAATTTCTATTACTTGTGTCCTTTTTTAAAATAACAAAAAATCTTAAGCCTTATTTGAAATTTTTTTCATTTTATTTACCCAAGAAGAAGATTCAAGATTTAGCTGGTGCCCATCTTGCTATCTGAGTAATAATCTATATCTTGTCACTACAATGGGTATTAGGGTTGAGAACAGATTAATTTTGATATTTGAAAGGTTGCCCCACGTGTATAGCTAGGGCACTGCACCATATTACAATCCACTGCCCTCTTTGTTTCTGCTGTATTAGGTACTAAATAATGCACTGATGGTTCACATTACTAAATTACTGAGGATTGGATTTTTAAACCCATATACTTGTAGAGATGATAATGGTATTTCTATTACTCATATCAGCTGAGTCATCTATATATGTAATTTTTCAGGAATTTATGTAGGTGATGGCATGGTCATTCATTTCACAGGAGCAGGAGGAGGTGGAGGAAGTTCAGATAACAGTTTTTACTATGTTCCCCCTCCTCGAGATTGCGAGAAATGCCACGGCTATCGGGAGAAGATGACCGGTGACTCCAAAATACCAACCCACAATATCACAGTTTCCTGCCTAGACTGCTTCCTTGCAGGAGGCACACTCGAACGCTATGGGTATTCGGTCTCACTGTTTGAATCTTCCATCTCTCCAGCCATGACTTGCACCACTTTTCCCTCCAGCCCCCCCGAACAAGTCGTTGAACGTGCCATTTCGCTGCTCCATAATGGCTTTGGTCAATACAATCTGCTTGTCAACAACTGTGAAGACTTTGCCTTCTTCTGTAAGACGGGCACCAAATCCCCTCCAAGGGTTTTCTTTCATGCTGGGGTCGCTTATGGTAATTCTACTTTTGTTGGTTCTACTGTTACCAGTGTCGCACGTGCCGCTTATGCCATTAACTGGATCAAGAATAAGCTCAAAAAGTGAGCAAGAATAGCAGTAGCAGCAGCAGCAGCCTTAGCCTTCTTCTCCTTGGGTAATTTAAAATATCAGAAAAAATATATATTTCCAAATCGCTGCATAACTAATGACGTGTCCATCAATGTATGAACTTGGTGATCAGAAATAACACCACTGTAATAAAAAAATAAAAATAAAAGTTTCTTTTTTTGTTTTCCCAGTTTTCCTTTTCTCTTTCCATCTTCTCAAACTCCCCCTTGCATTTATTAGAAAGTTTTTTTTAACCCCTCCGAAGGGAGTAATTATTCAATACTCCGAAAATAATACCTACTCCTTTCCCTTCTCCACCAATCACAATAGAGAATGAGGTCAGTGGCGGGGTCTGCCCTTGTGGTAGTCCATTGACCTCATTCTCCATTGTGATTGGTGGAGAAGGAGAAGAAATAGGCACTC
Organism: Sextonia rubra; assembly: GCA_037013555.1. Classification (NCBI taxonomy): domain Eukaryota; kingdom Viridiplantae; phylum Streptophyta; class Magnoliopsida; order Laurales; family Lauraceae; genus Sextonia; species Sextonia rubra. The sequence continues at coordinate 5,119,947 of JASUAD010000027.1, forward strand.
TCGGAGTACTGAATAATTTTTCCCCCTAAGGGGACTAAGACCATAGACAGAGCCCACACACAGAGGAAGGTGGCCCACTCAAGTGGGGAATGAAGCCCATGTATAGCCTACTCAAGTGGGGAATGAAGCCTACACACGGGAGAAAAAGGTGGCATATCCACGGTTTTAGCAAGTTAGAAAAGTCATCGTTATCTCAAGATCTCTTTTCTGGTCTCACTCATGCTTCTTGTGTGCAAAGGGGGGGTGGGGTCCACCTATTGAAATTTCAAGCATTCTCAAATGTCCTCAAAATTTATCCCTATAAGAATTGGTTCCAATATAAGATTGAGCTTATGATAACTATAAGTCTCCATATTCACCACAAGATCAGTTTTGAGCAGCTGTTGCTAGAAAGTCACTGGATTTCCTCTAGAGCTAGGAGATGGACCCATGTCAGATTCCCCATATATAAAACACATGAACTTTCTATAATTTTTATTCAACCGCATTATAATTGATAAATCTTATGGTTTTGCCCAAAGCATATTGGAATAAAATCTCATCATGGTCCATACAAAGTAATTAAAGGCATTTTTTAGAAGTTTAGATTTTTAATATATGAGCTCCAACATGGGTAAGAAACATCATTTATTTTTTAATACTTATTAAGTCTTATTGTAGGCCTACATTATTCAAACTTGTCTTGTCCATGCAAGTGAGAGGCATTTGTTTTCGATGGTTTAGCTTTTAAAGTAGGTATTGAACCTCATAAGTAGATTCAGTTCTAGAATTTAAGAAAATAAAATTGAGTTTTTGAATTTAAGAAAATATAACTCTAAGGGATAGCACCTTTAGCTATCACCACAACTCAGGAATTGGGAGTAGATCAGCACATGTGATGAAAGATGCTTTAGTTAAACAGGGTGTTGAGAGGGTTTTTCCTTATGAGAGTTTTATCTTGTAGTTGTCTTGTAAGAGGGTACAATACCGCTGTACCTTTATGTTCTTTTAGTCTTTTTTCTTTTTATTGTTCTCTCTTTGTAACTTTTTCTCTTGTAATAAAAAAGTTATTATTACTAATAAGAAAAATAAAATAAAATAAAAAACCATCAGGAATTGGAGATTGCGCGTTTTAAACTCACTGTCTCTCCCTGAGCACTCAGTATAGAACTTACCCAATGCCGTGGAGAAAGACGGACTCCATGTGTTCCGAAAATAATCGTTCTCAAAGAGGCAGGACATCATGGTCATCAAAAAGGAAAAAAAAATACTAGTGCCATGTGTTCCAAAAATAATTGTTCTCAAAGAGGCAGGACATCATGGTCATCACAAAGGAAAAAAAAACTATGTTGTTTTCTCTATGTATCCAAAGTCATTTTAAAATAACAACGCTATACTTACACTCTTCTTTACTCGCTATAGTTTTTATAATTCATATTTGTTCTAAATGTAACCCGCATCACATCTTAAATAGACATGAACCACAAAAATAACATAGAAAGTAAAACACCATGGCTGTCTTTGTGCTATTGGCCCCACCCACGAAAAGCGTTGAGGGAACACCTCAGATGATCCAGACGCAGCATTCCCCAAAAAGTGAAATTTCGGCAAGACGTTGAGCTTAGGCCTAGACGTTCAAACCCGCGTAGAATTCGAGTTGAGTCAGGCTTGGTGTTCAGGTGTCCCAATTTTGATTGAGTACCCCACTCATCTATATGCATATGGATGCGTGTTCTATTATACAATAGAACTAACTAGTTAGAGGGGTAGAGATGAATGGATATTAGAGGGAAAATCCAACGTGTCATTGGTTGTGATGCCACAAGGCATCTATGGAAGCTCTGATGTGGTGTCGTGAGGTTTGAGAGTGCTGATCGATGTGGCACTCCATAGATCAAGCCTTCCCATTGCTTTAATAAATATATAATGGAACATATTTTCCTACTTGTGCATCTAAATTGGTTGCAGGTGAATTTCATGGGTGCGCTCAACAATCCAAAATAGGTTGTGCCCATCTAGATGGGCCGGCTTTAAATGGGACAGGTTTAGTAATGTCAATGGGCCGGGTTTAATTGCGGACTTGCCCCGGCTCACTCCTAATAGGGGCATGTTTAGCAGTACATTGATAGGATTTGGGTCAAGTATGGTTTTTCTTACACAAACTCGAGTCGGGTCAAGGTAAGTTTGGGTTTTAGGTGTTTTTAACCAGTGGCATCCCACCTCATATGTCTTCACTTTATATATGACTTAGTGAGGTTTTATATATGAAGTTTATTAATCTAAGTGGTGGTAACGTTTCACACTTTTCTAGATGTTGTGGATTCAAATCTCCCTTATTGCACTTGTTTTTTATATTATTCAAAAAACATTAAATCAACCATTAACAAACATGACCCCACCAGTGACTATGATGAGACAGTTTGGTAACATAATCATAAAACCCGCAATAGGTCAAGGCAGGTATAGGAAGTGCAAATACCAGCCTACAATCAGGTTCGGATGTACCTAAACCCCAACCCACAGATTGTGCACAAAGAAGTTTTCCAATATATGCACCTATATCAAACATACGTTGCCTCTGCGCCTAAAAATGTATAGGGGTGCTCATAGACCGGGCTAGCCCGAGCTCATTTGGGCCCAGACAGCTTTGGGCTGGCCTTGAATTATGTGATCAAAATCCCAAAGCATGGCTTGGCCCAGACTACATTAAGGAATGCATGTGATTTAATTTAGTTAGTCTAAACAATTGCTTGAATGCCTGCAAAATTGATAAAATGCCTGGTTCAGCCTGGCCCGTTTGATTAGATGGGCTGGCTCAGCCCTAACTCCCTTGTCGGGCTTGGACTGGGATCAGCAAAGACAGTGTTTCTAAAGGCAGGGCCGGGCCAGGATATACCTTAGCCCAGCCCAGCCTATGTACACCCCTGCCTATGTACAACGGCGGAGGCTCAGATCATCATCCTAATCCCTTAATCAACTGCAGACAAGTTTGCACATTCCAAACCAAGTGTACAATAGGTCCAAATCTTCTTAACCTGGATTCCACTTGGATAGGGAAGTCATGAGATTATCTGATAATATGGTAAAAATATTAGAGTTTGACTTTCAACAGTATTTTTTTTATATTAGTGATTTTAGGGGAAAAAGTCATTTCAACAACAATTTTCCATATTATCTGATAAAATCCCAGATTTAAAAAAAAACCAACGGTTGTTCAAAATAACAATTTCTCAAGGATTATGTTTGTGACAGAGCTCCAAAGCAGTCATTAAGTATCAGCGTCTTTCTCAAAATGTTGCATATAATCACCATATTTTCAGATGTTAATTTTTCCCCATTGATATTAACATATTTTCAGAAATGACTTGAAATGAAAATGTCCGAAGAAAATCATGATAACTTATGAATAAATATGTAGAAATTACTAGGAGTGCTTGTGGCCAGCTTTGGGCCAAGTTTGGATATATAATATAAGCAAGATTAGTATTTTGGCCAAACTTGGATTAAGTGATAGAAAGCCCAAAGTACATCCTTGTTCAGCCTGAATAATAAGCGCTTGTGATTTATTTATAATTTGAACAAAACATTGGTAAAAAGTCAGTATGACTAAAAAAAAAGGTTTGGTTCGGCCAAACCCGATTGACTCAGTGGGCGGGCTTGGGCTTGACATTTGCAGCCCATCTTGAGATTGGGCCAAACATGAGCATGTGCTTTTAAAGTCAAGCGGGCCTGGATAATGGATATGCCTCAACCAGGGTATACAAGTACAAACAAAGCTCCTTCTCCATAGTGGGAATCTATTCCTTCCATTTAAAACTCCCTAAACCCCAAATTCAAATTAGTAGTTTGTGCGTGCATGCGTGTAATTTGACCCCGTGAGTTTAATTTATATTTTTAATTTTTTTATTAGTATCAAATTTAGATGAGTGGCAATTTATGGGGGTTAATAAGTGTGAAGAGGTACAATTTATGATAGGGATATTGCTAACATGGATGAGAAATATGGAGTTTAATTCTATGTAATAATTGCTAATTAAAGAGTTTTGTTGCAAGGAAAGGTAAAAGGGTAAAAGAAATGTAGAAATAACCTTTCACCCTCCGTCAGTCCTAAATTCACTCATGCTTCATGAGTGGAGAAAAACTCAGCAGTGGCCTAACAGTTGCACATTAAAATTGTTCCAAGTATATGGGGTCCGATTCATAGTAGTTAATTCCATTTCATTTCACCCAAAATGACCAAACTCTATTGTTCTAGTCCTTTAGCCAAAACGAAATGAAGGGTAAAAAAATTTCAGTTTGAATTTCAATCCATTCCAATCCATTTCGGTCTATTTCGGTCCATTTTAGCGAATTTCAATTGTCCATTCCAGTCCATTCCAACCCATTTCAATTTGTAAAATAATTTTCACTAAATTTTGTATTTTTTTTTCTCACTATCCATATGAAGAGACGTGAAATTTTTATATTTTTTTCCTATTTTCTTACATATATGTATATCTATTTTTAATTTTTATTATTCCAAATAGTTTCATCAAAATTCTAAAATACCAAAATATTTCATCTTGGAGGCTAGTCAGAAATGACAACGAAAACAAAATTGACAACTACGGTCCCACTGTATGAGATGTCCGCAAATTTTAATTTTATTTAATTTGCTTCACTATAAGATTGATTATATAATAACATTAATGCTTGAACACTTGATTCCTTTTCATGTGGATCTGTCAATTAAGTGTAGGAAATTTACAAAAGGACCTATTGAAAATTGAAAGTGCTCAAATTGAATACAATCCCCTTCTACAAAATGTCCTTAAGATTTATTTTGTTTCACCATAAAATTAAGCAATCATTGATATTATTGTCAATAAATATGTTTAACAATGCATAAATTATAAGAACAGGCTTTTACCCCACTAGTTATAGTTAGAGTTGTCACTTCTTACCTACTTACTACCTTTTCCTTGCCAAAAGGCAGAAAAAAATGTATAAATTATGAAAATTGTGGTAGGAGTGTTTGACCATATTTATAATTTTTGTAAAAAAAAGTCTGGGCATTGGTTTAAAAAAGTAACTTCAATAACAAGAAGGGCTCGGCCAGTAAACAAAACATACAAGGCCATAGACCAGGAGATACAATTGAGCAAGGCCCTCCAATTCTAATGACACAATTTTATAATTCTATGCATTATTAATCATGTTCATTGATCTTAATATTAATCATTACTCAATTTTTTGGTGGGACCAAGTAAATCTCAAGGGCATTTCATAAGAGACAATTGTATTTATTTTGAGCTGCTCGAATTTTCAATAGGTGATTCCTACACTTACATCTTTAGAGTGTTTGACCTACATGATGAACTATATTATAATTATATACTCAATCTTTTGCTGGGACCACTTATATTTAAATAAAATTTTAGGACATCTTATCTAACGGTAGATATTTTAATCAATTTTAAGTGGAATGGTTGGGACATCATGGCGTTTTTCTCCACCTACATATGCATGTGTCTGGTGAGAACGACGGTGGGCAAGTATTTCTTCTTTCAAACAGCACATTGATTACTAATTAAAACATGGAAACATGTTGTGTTACTCCCTGTTGGTTCCTTCATTCGTTTCTAATCTCCCTTTCATGTTGCTAGCTAGCATTGTGCTTGTTAAAAGGAGTTGTTGTCAATGTTAGAAACCTCTACCTATAAGTGTGTATATATATATATATATAGGCAAGCCTCTCCTAAAGTCAATCTTATATAAGAAATTTTGTAAGCCCGAGCCCTTGAGTCCCACACACGACCCCTCTAAATTGCATATGTTCATCAATTTTTGGTTAAATCCGAATTTACTAGACCGTTGAATAGACTGTGCACCGATCCAAATAAACTGTTGACCATTAAATTTTTGAAGCCTAAATGGAGATAATAGAAACCACGATTGAAATTAATTTTTTTTACAAAGAAGAAGGTCTTAGGAAGTCTTTCAAATCCCTTCATCCCTATCCCCATGTGAGTCCCCAGGTGGGCCCCACAAGCATGAGTCACACACTTAAGCTTACCTTACCCTAAGCTTGAGCTTAGGAGAAGGGCTCCATATATATATATATATAGTTTGAAATAAATGAGCTGTGAAGGGACAATTATGCAACTTTAATGACCCTTTAATTTCTTTAAGCAGGTGGTTGTGGAATTTGTTCATGATTAATTTTGAGTGTTTTTTTCTTTTTTTGTTAAATGATTCATTTGAGTGGTAAAAAGAGCGCTGGTCATGTATCGAACCACATGTCATGCTGCAAATCCATATTGCTACCTAGCAACATGAAGGATATAAGAAACGAATTGTGTCTCAAATTGTTTGGAAGTTTTCTACCAAAAAACTTTTGTTAGGAAGTTAACTAAATGCATTTTGTTTCCATCTCTTGTCCTTTTCAACTAAAGAAGCCTTCTTAACATCTCTCACCCCTCCCTTACCAATAATAACAATAATCATAAGAGATTTTTATGAAAAAATTATTCTTAAACTCAAATTAGAAGATGTAGTTAAGAAAAATATAAAAACGACCGATTAGGGGGTCATACAATTTTTTGTGAAAAAAATACCCACTAACGATATCCTCATCCATTTCTACCTGCAACTCCAAGGCTCAACAATCAATGGCAGAGGAGATGAACCAGATCAGTGCAGGCAATAAGTTATAATCCGCAATGAGTTCCAGCGACGCCAAATGACCCCTCCTCTCTCTTTGTATTCCAGTTTCTGCACACAACTGAGTCACCTTCATGCCTTCCTTTTATTTATTTACTTCTTTATTTCTTGTTCCTTCTCTACAATCAAACGAAAGCCATTGATCAAAAAAGAAAGAAAGCAATCAAATGAAAGCCTCCTTTGCCCCCAGCAGAACCGAACCACAAACAGCTCTGACTTGTTACTGTTCTCTACCGTAGTATACCGATCCTCTGCTTCAGTTATTTGTGAAAGAAAATTTCAAGATTGAAACACAATACAACATAGAAACCATGATTGTAGTTGAGTCTGTTTCAAGGATTTAGAGAAATGGGTGTTAGGATTTAGAGAGGAAGGTTAGCAAATGTCTGAACTCTGTAAGATTTGGTGCAATGGGTATTATAATTAAACATCTCCCCCTGATCTCTCTCCTGAATGCGTTTCTTACAAAATTATCAATGAGTCCCATCTTTCTAATGCAAACGGATCAAATTAAGGCTTTTCTTATGTACCCCATCACCTTAAATTGAGTCTCATACTCTCAATTTCGCAAATATGAAGCGAGGGTAATTTGATTCCAAAAATCGACTCTCAATCACAACCGATTTTTCTTAAGTTGGTCTACCAAGTGGCCTTAGAAATTCATGTGAATTGGCCCTGTGATTTGTGTAATATTTGATAATATAGGGGAGATCGCATTTCTCTTAATAGTTTGATTTTTCTAAGTGGGTCTGTTGAGTGGCCCAAGAAATTCATACTAGTGGCTTTCATTCAAGAGATTTTCGTACGGCTCCTTAAGTGGGGCCCATGTATGCAAAATCAAAAACAAGGCTCCACATAACCCCTTTTTTATTATATTGGATCGCCATTAAATGGTTTGTAAGAAACTCTTTTTGTATTTTTTTTCTTTTTATCTATTTTTTTTTTTTGTTTTTATCTTCTGACCACTAACATAAATCAATGATTTGTTTCACCTAGTATGAAAACCTTTACACCAAATGAGAATTGTTTTACTCTTAAATTTAGATGGATGAGAGTTGAGACTCTATAGTTAGCATTTTTTAGATTATGTAAGGATTTTTTTATTGGTTAATTTATAGATTGGACAAAACTTAAGTTACATATGGCTCGTATTTAATGTTTCATATCGTTCGAACTGAAGTTCGGTTTGCCAAAAGAACTGAAGAAAAGAAAATCAAAGTACAGAATTTTAGACTGCCCGATTGATCGCCAACATGCCCGATCAAACAATTTAGATCCAGAGGCGATACCAGATCAATCTGACCACTTCCCGATCTATCGGATGGCGTATATTAACCTACTTTATCATTTTGAAAATATTTTCTATTTGTGCCAAGTTTAATAAGTTAGGCTATACAAGGGTTGTCCTTAAAGCCACGAATTGTGAGATTTCTCTCAACCTTAAAACATAGATCTCATACAATAATTTTAGAATACTCTTTGAAGATCATCATTTTCTTCTAGAGCTTCCATTGGAGAGTTTGTTGAAGGCTTCTAGTTCTATAGTTTTGCTACTTCTACTTACTTGTAAGATATTGTTCATCTTATAAAGACAAAGTATTGTGAATCAAGCACAGAAAGCAAAGCATGCAGAATCGAGTCGTGTCATGAATTCTTGCAATAAGAACTACATCCTATGGTCGAAGGACTGACTGTGTAAGGTTGTGAGTATATATTGAAATTTCTCAAAATTAGTGCTCGATTAGTTCATTGAAGCTAGTAGTTTTTTTCCAATAGGGGTTTCCACATAAAAATGTGAGTGTCTTCTACTTAGGTGGTTGATTGCTTTTTGCTTGTAGGTTTGCTTTATTTTGTTCAGATGCATATTGTTTAACTTGCAATTTAGAAATTCGGGACCCCATAAAACTTTCAAATTAATTTATATTGGAGTTGATATTTGGAAGTTCCTAATCCAATCTAAGGGCCTATTTGGCATTATTCCCATATTATTTCCAATTTTGTGCTTAAATATGCTTGTGCTAAGATCGGGTTATGCGGGCACTAAACTTTACAAAACTTGTTTGGCAATATTATATTAAAATACTTTGCTAAGAATATGCCATACATAACTTATTTAGTAATTATGTAAAAAATTTTCTATAATGAACAAAAGCAAGAGAATGATATGATCTAAAATATGGGGCTCACCTTTTAATATTTACAGCACTTTAATACTGACTTTTAATTTTTAGGTGTGTTTGACCCACATGATAAATCTTATTATTTTCATCTACTCAATCTACTGGTGGAACCAATTATATTCAAGTATGATTTTGAGATATCCCATTTAAAGGGAGATATTTTGGGTGGGGACATCATGATGCTTTTCTCCACCTACATCAGCATGTGCCTCGTGAGAGCGAGGATGGGCAAGTTTTTTTCTTCTTTTCTTTCCAACAAGACATTGATCGCTAATTAATGCATGGAAACATTTTACATGTGTAGCCCCTATTGGTTCGTTTCATTCACTCATTTCTAATCCCCCCCCCCCCCCCTTCATGTTCCTATTTAGCATTTTGAGTGTGAAAAGGGTGTTGTTAATGTGTGAAGGGACAATATAACTTGAAGATGTTACTAGAAAAGTCATCATAAGTGATCCCTTAACAAAAATTAATGTTAGAAGTGAGTGCATTGAGATTTATTTTTTTAGCGTTGTGGACGAGCATCGGATCCGATGCTCATTGTCTTCTTCCAACATTGAATCCAATGCTTAGTTATGCAATAAGAAGCCTCTTCCTCTCCGAAAATGATAGTTTCCTCCCTTTCCTATCTGGCAACGGCGACCGAAGGTGGGAGCCCAACAGCGGATACCATCAATGAGAGATTACTTCCTTTTCGACGATAGTGAAAATTTTGAAAAATCCAAATGCCACACAACCAAAGCCCAAAGCCCAAAAAAAAAAAAATCTTCTCTCCTTCTCCTTCCTCACAAACCCATCTCACAGCTCCACCACCAACTGCTCCTTCCAACCATTCTCGAGCAACAGACTCTTCCAAACCTGCACGAACCTCCCCTACCTCTACTCCTCCCTCCATTAGACCTACAAGCCCTCCAATTCCTCTCTCTCCTTCACCTTCCAAGCCTGCCCTCCCAATCCCAACTGCTGGATTGCATGGACCATTAACCCCACATAAAAAGGCATGGTTGGCGCCCAATCCTTGATCACATTCCGCTAATCCAATAGCTCCATGACAGTCTAAACATTCGACATAGAGGGAGAAAACCATCATTTGAAGCTTTTTGTTATATAATTGAGTATTAAATCTGATGTTGAAAAAAGTAAATGAGCATCGGATCCGATAATCGTTCACAATGGTAAAAAAACTAACCCGACAACTCCGATGCACCTACTCCTAATATTAAGTTTTTTAATGACTTTAAGCAGGTCGTTGTGGAAGTTGTTCATGATTGATTTCGAAGTGTAAAAAGATAGTTGGTCATGTATCAAACCACAGGTCAGATCACCATCACTGGTGTGACCCATCTAATAATTTGTAACCACGTATTAAGGAGTTCCCACCACGTATTTAGGAGTTCCCAAACGTGATACACATGTGTCCGAATTTGTTAGGAAGTTAATAAATGCATTTGATTTTCAACTAAAGAAGACTTTTTAACGTCTCTCACCCCTCTCCCTTGTCTCTCTCGTCAGCGCCTCTCTCACAAAATTATCTCACAAAATTATCAATGAGTCCCATCTCTCTAGTACAAATTGTTCAAGTTAACTTTTCAAAAAATTTTAAACTTTCAAAAAACAAATTTAACTTTCCAAAAAAAATGTTCAAATTAAGGCTTCTCTTTTGTACCCCCTCACCTTGAATTGAAGTGGGACACACTTTCAAATTTACAATTATTAAGCGAGGGTGATTTGATTCCAACTCCACTCTCAATTTTACAATCGATTTTCCTTAAGCGGGTCAACAGAGTCGCCTTAGAAACTCATGTTAATGGGCCATTTGAATTGTGTAATATTTGATAATATAGAGGAGATGACATTTTTCTTAGTAGTTTTATATACGAATGGCTCTCATTCAAGAGATATTCGTACGGCTCCTAAGTGGGGCCTACGTTTACTAAATCAAACCAAGGCTCCACATGACCCCTTTTTTATTATCTTGGATTACCATGGTTTGTAAGAAAACTTTTCTTTTTCTTTTTCTTTTTGTTCTGTGGCCAATAATAAATCAACGGTTGAGATTCTCCCATTGAACTTATTTATTTTACCTGGGACAAAAACCTTTACACCAAACGAGAATCATCTAACTTGTGAAGAACTCCAAGGGGTAGCTCAACTAATCTAGGACTATGATTCGCTCGTAAAGGTTGTAGGTTTAAGCTGCGCTTCCATACTAAGGCTAGGATTTACCCAACTCCCCATAGATCGAAGGGATTAGTCCTGCCCATGGGCTGGGATGCCCTCCATTATCACTAAAAAAATATATATGGATGGATGAGAGTTGAGACTCTATAGTTAGTATTTATTAGATTATTAGTTGATATTTGAGTTAATATTTGGAGGTACCTATCTAAGTTCCTATTGAATATGGGCAACTCTGCGTCCCTAAATCTAGAAGCTATCAATTAGATATTTACTTGAGCGTTTTTCTTCTCTCTAAAAGAATGTCCCGGCCATAACGTGCATTCTCACAACAATCAGTGTAAGTGGACCGGGCCCAATCAAAATTGACTGACCCAACTGGACCAAATTCCAAACATGGGTCGGATATTCATTGCGAGCTTTCATTTTTAAATTAACTAATTAAATTTTTTATTCTTTACTATTATAAGGATTAGTTTTTTATTGCAATTTTTACCATCTCAATATAATTTAGAATATAAACTTTCATAACATTAAGTTTTTAATATTATGACTTATATTGACCCTGCTAAACACTGCCATACTTAAGATACAAAGTCAAGGTGCAATGAAACTTAGGTAAGCTTCAAATTACTTAGTTATCAAATTTTGGTCAAATCAAATGGCCCACTCATATTAATATCTAAGGCCATTCAATGGACCCACTTAAGAAAAATCGCTTGTAAAATTGGGAGTCGATTTTGTAATGAAATCTCCTTGCCCAATTTATCCATCATTAACCCAATGCATACTGGTTTTGGAATCTGGTTGTGTATGGACGCAGTAAATGCATAAATGTAACCACTTCAGTTCTGCATACAGTGGGTCTGTGTATTACTTTAATGTCACCACAATTTTCTGCAGCTATTTATTTCTAGGTTGGTGTCATCTTATGGTCTTGGTCTTTACAGTTTACAGTCGGTCTAAGGGAACCCCACAAGCTAGACCACATAAGAAAGTATGCCCGCTTTTCCAACCTACATATATGCACCATTTACATTGGAATATAACCAGTGCCTGCTCCTCCAGTACGGTGTTGAAGTTCCAACATCCAGCTGTGTGTGAAAGAGATCAAAAATGTTGTTCTCCAATGTAATTAAGAGGGAGGAGCTGAAACCAGGGGATCATATCTACACATGGAGGATGAAAATCGAGGATGAATATCTACACTCACCATGGTGATTGTCTTTTAACTTCTTTCTTTTGGGCAAACTACAGTCTTTTAACTTCTTTCGTTTGGGCAAACTACAGTCTTTTAACTTCTTTCGTTTGGGCAAACTACCATCTCGAGTCTCTGCGGCATTGTAGTATGGTACAGTGCCCGGGTTAAACACGAGTGAACCCATCTTTCAAAAATCCAAACCACTTATCGGCCAAACACTCATTGTATTCTTTACATCTAATTGTTAAAAGCCAATTTCAATGGGCCAATTGTAAGATAAATCACTAGATCTTTGACACATGAGACTCTTTTTCATTCTAGGTAAAAGAAAAAAGAAAAGTTGGTCACATGTTCAAGATTTAGTCAATCCAATGGCGGCCATCTTCCTTAATTTAAATCTTATCACTCCAATGGGAATTAGAGCTTGGACCTTTGAAAGGTGGACCACACCCATGTGTTTAACCAAGGCATTGCCCCATGATACAACGCATTGCCCTCTTCTCGCTGCCGTCTTAGAAATAAACTATAATGCATTTGAAATTAAACATTTGCTTCAGTTCTTAACTTTTTAGAATAAGGGATATGATAGCATGAAGGAAAGATTGATGATGGTTTGCTTTACAAAATTATTAAGGATTAGAGTAGAGTTTCAATCCATATACCAGTACAGATGATACTGTATTTTTTAGTTTCCTACTACTCAAAATCAGCTGAGTCTCATTAATGTCATTTCTCAGGAATACACGTGGGTGATGGCATGGTCATTCATTTCACAGGAGGAGGAGGAGGAGGAGGAGGAGGTGGTGGTGGTGGTGGTGGTGGTGGAGGAAGCTCAAATAACAGTTTGTGGATGAAGCTCAAATAACAGTTTGTGCTATGTCCCCCTTCCTCCTGATTGCAAGAAATGCCGCAGCTATCTGGAGAAGATGACCGGTGACTTGAAAATACCAGCTCACCACATCACTGTTTCCTGCTTAAACTGCTTCTTGGCAGGAAGCAAACTCGAACGCTATGGCTATTCGGTCTCACGATTTGAATCTCTCATCTCTCAAGCCATGACCTGCACCACTTTTGCCAGCGATCCCCCCGAGCAAGTCATTGAACGTGCTGTTTCGCTGCTCCACAAAGGTTTCGGCGAATACAAGCTTCTCGTCCACAACTGTGAAGACTTTGCCTTCTTCTGCAAGACAGGCATCAAAGTTCCAAGGATTGTCTATAATGCTGGGGCTGTTTTGGCCACTCCTCATGGTGGTAGCTTACTTGCAAACATTTATGGATTTGCCACTTTTGGCTTTAATTGGATTAAGAATAGGCTCAAGATGTGAACAAGAATAGCAGCAGCTGCTGCTTCTGTTGCCGCCCAGCCTCCCTCCTTGAATTCCAAATCGACGCATAACTAATGAAATGTCCATCCATGTATGAACTTGGTGGTCTGAAATAACACCACTATAATAAAATCTATAATCTATTTTGTATGGCAGATGCACAGTAGGATGGCTCTTAATGAGGACTAAGTTCTCCCTAGTCCCTAGTAACAGAACCCCCCCCCCCCCCCCAACACCCAAAAAACAAAACATAAAGTAGGCACTCATGGAGTCTCCATGGACAATCAAGTGAATTCCTAACAGAAAGTGCCTGTTTGTTTGGATTTAATATTATATGAATCGATGCCGTTAAGTACTTAAAAATGAAGATCCAAGGTGACTACAAAATTGGCTATCAAATAACCTCCCCTTAAACAGAATGTGGTCAAGGGAAGAAGGAAATGAATACCAAGCCATGCCCCAGCAATTCAAATCCTAGAAAAGTTAAGATCCCAACTACATTACTATCTTATATCCTCATTCCTTCACCTCTCATCTCACATCATTCACAATTCACATCTTATATCCTCATTCCTTCACCTCTCATCTCACATCATTCACAATTCACCTATTGAATAATCCTATGGTGGAGCTCATTTAATCATAAATTCTTATTATTCTAAAGCAAACTGAAACAGGTCCCAAACGTTTATTAGGGACAGGAATTCAGAGAAATTCCTTACATTCAAAGGGGCTAAGCGTGTTTAGATACGTGCTCAAGACAATAGGAATAGATTCCAATATCATCAAGTTTTATCATCATAAAACAAAGCATTGTCCTATCATAATATTTTCTCAACTGTAATGTCTGGCAATTTTTACAAATTCCAATATACCATTAACTCTAGTGTTCGCAATTTATAAAAAATTCACTATGCCAAAAATAAAAAATGGATAGATAAGGGTAAATGATTGACACAATGTGGAGTACACTAATTAGAAATCACAGTAGAGTCAATCTAATGGTCATAAGTAAAATCAGATCATCCAATGCAACATATAATAGGACCCACTTCTGATTGTAATTCCAATCAAACTCACCAACGTTCATAATCACAGCAGGACCAGCTAGTGTTTCCAATGAATTATTCATTTAATCTTAAAATCACAGTGGACACACCGCACAGCTCTTAAAAGAAATAAAGGTGAAAAATGTACTAGTAGCCTCCTCCTTGTAAGACCTGCTTACCAAGCCATTACCTTAGTAGATTGGATCCTATTAAAGAGAGGGTGGAACTACATTTCAACGTTAAATCCTAGGACCTCTTAATATGAGAGTTGTCTACTATAAACCCTTTTCAACATATAGGAGGTTCCCATGCAAGTCCAGATCCACTAGGTCTCCCTCATGCTCCTTGTGAGTGGAAGGAGTGGGATCCAACTATTGAAAATTCGAGCCCTCTCGGATGTCCTCAAATTTTAACCCCACTGAGTAGGTCCTGCCATAAGATTAACCATATGATTTAAAAGTCCCCATGTTCACCATGGTCTGTTTTTAGCAGCTGCTGCTAAAGGTCTCTAGCTTTGACCTGGAACAACGATGATTTGGCCTCTGTAGATTATAACAGTTTTAGCAGTGACAGACAAAAAATGTCAAAGATCATACACACAGGCATGTCTTTGGCCTAATTATGTCCCCCAATGTGTTTTTGAGATACAATGACGAGCAATAAGCATAGTAGATAAACTAAAGCAAATAAAAGGCCCTGCTGTTTAGACTACTTCGAAGAGTTTGCTGGGTTCATGATTCAATTTAGTTCCAAGTTCTTTCTACAAGTAATGCAAGGTGAATTGCAATAATGCAGCTTGAAAATCTGAAACAAAAACTATTGTAAACCAAGGATCCAATGATCATCCCTTCTTTTTTTCTTTTTCTTTTTTTTTTTTTCTTTTGTGGGGTGATTTGGGGGGGGGGGGGGGGGGGGGGGGGGGGGGGACCGGCAATAGTCCTTGAAAGAAATAATGGCTGCAAGCCAACACCAAACTCAACAATCAACTGAACGGGTGGGGGAACCAACAATAGTCCTTGAAAGCAATAATGGCTGCAAGCCAACACCAAACTCAACAATCAACTGAACCTTCGAAGATACCCAATTTGAGCTCACCTCAATAAGTATCCTATGTCAGTACTCTCTTTCCATGAAAATATGAACAAGAATAATTAAAAAACAGTCACTTCCATCAATCATATTCAAGTGGCCCATATTAAATCCAGGATTATATTATCATGCCTTCTTTTGCACTATTTCTTTACTATCCAACCAAGAAGGGTCATTCAACCACTAACAATTTACCATGTAAGGAAAACAAACGATAAGTTTGAAAATTACCATAGAATTAAAATCTAAGAATACTGCAGAATTAAAATCTAAGAAAACTGGTGTCGTTCATGATTCGACTAGGCACAGATTATCATGTATGGAAATAAAGGATAAGTGTCGAAAGCACCTTGAGTGAAAATCAATTCAGTAGTCAAAGGAACCCATGTATCAACCATCAAGTGCATGGATCAAACCCACTGCCTGCTCTGCTCATTGGTTAACTAACTAGTTCATCAACAGCCTCAAATATCTAACACTGTATGACCAATAACGGACACTTCCAAGTGCCTGCCTACTCATGGATTAGAAAGATTTTGCTTTCCATGTTATAGCAGGGAGATAGGTACAGAAGATGAAATAGGAGAAAGGGGAAGAACTTCAGAGAATGGCTTCCATTGGAAGGGAGATTCAAAAGAAAAGGAAAATGAGAGACAAGGTGGTATGGAAGTGGATCCCATCATCAGAGTTGCCCCTTCCAACAAGCCTCCCAACTGTTTGGCCCCATATAACATGACCATGTTGAGAAAAATGCAATTCATCAGACAAGTGGGGAACAAAAGAATACACCATTAACAATGGATTGGAAAGACAACTGGACATTACCAAGACATATGACATTGCTTCTCTCTATTTGCTATGTGAATTTTAGACAAACAAATAGACTTCCAAGCAAAAGAGAAATTGGGGAACCCATGCAATTGGGTTTCCTTGAATCTAGATACCCAACTGATCAACCCCGATAGTGGTCTACCCAAGAATCCCATCACATAGAAGGTTAGCTTAGATCATTTTCCGAACAGCCTCGCAAGTGAGAATACTAGAAGAGGATGTAAGTGCATGAGACTAATAGGAAAAAGGATGTCTACGTAACCGAGTGAGAAGTCTAAGGAGGCATAGAAACCAATGTCTATGAAAAGCATGTGGACTGTGAAGTCTTCCAAAGAAACAGGCAGCAATCAATACCCAACTGTAGCTCTGCCAGTTAGGGACTTGAGTAGCATGGTGCGTGGGCAAATGAGTATTTTCACCAAAGCAGAAAAAGAAAAACCCTAAAAACAAACTCATTAGCAGTATATCAAAGACTCTCTTCTAGCAACCAAATGAGTCCAGTTCAAGAATCTGTAATCTTGTCCACTAGTAAACAGTGCTAAAAGGTACCAAAAAGTAACAATAAACCTACAAAATCTCATAGATGACCAGACATCTATCAAAATCATTCCAGAGGGTATGCTGGCCAAACTTAGCATTTTAGGAAAGCACTTCCGTGCTCCATTCCAAATATTGCATTATGCAGCAACAGAGAATTAGGAGTTGTTGAGTACTAGTGCATGAATTTCTCAAATTATGGTCTAAAGATCCAAAAATGGTAAAGTTATACCAAAAATCCAAGACAATCACTACAGTAATTATAAAAAGAGCAACTTCAATCAGAGAATCATTTCTCTCATATCAAGTGCTCATCTCATAAAAAAATTAAAAAAATGAAAAACGGATCTTCCCATAAAAAATCAAACAAAGATAATGTTAGTAACCAGTATTACCAAAAGCTCGAGCTCTTGGTGTTTTTTGTTATTAACATGGTATCAAAGTCAAAGGTCATGAGTCCAAAACCCCTAAGAGGCATGTTACTTCCATATGTCTGTTTGGTCCATCTGTTCTGACTGGTTGTTGGTTTCGAATTCGAACTGCCTCCTATTCAAGGAGGGGTGTTGATATACATTATTATAATGTTCATTAAAAGCTCGAGCTTTTGCTGTTACTGGTTCTTAACATGGTATCAGAGCCAAAAGTCACGAGTTTGAAACCCTTGAGAGGCATGTTGCCTCCATATGTCTATCTAGTTTGTTCCGTCTATTTATTGGGTTTCAAATTCAAACAACCACCCATTCGAGGGGGGGTGTTGACATATGTTGTTATATTGTTCACTAACAACTCAAGCTTTTGCTATATCTGGTTATTAGTACTATATCAAGGCCAAAGGTTACAAGGTCGAAACCCCTCAAAGGCATATTACCTCCATCTGCCTGTCTTGTCTGCCCATTCTGTCTGTATGTTGGGTTTCAAATTCGAACAGCCTCCCATTCGGGGGTTGATATACATTGTTGTGTCTTTCACTATTAACTTGAGATTTCGTTGCTACTAGTTATTAACAAGTATATATTCTAAGATCGACCTCAGTATGCAAGCTATTGAAATTTCAATCAAATGGGTGGTATGAAATCAGAGTAAGAGGCTTATTTCTTATTGTAGGGAGAAAAAACTAAGAATGTATTAGTAAATCTCCCCGTAAATAGCCGAACCTCCAAGGAAGTCAACTAAGATGAAAATTCCTAATGGGCCCCACCAAGATCAGCAGCCCTCCTACGATGCATGGTCTCAATGAAGGGAAGATATTCAAGACATATAATCACCATGCATGATGAAAAAAAATAAAATGTGCTCTGATACTATGTTAAAACAGGAAATAGAAAAGGAAAATGACTTGGATGCATGAATTGAGTGTCATCAATTTGAGAGATCAAAACAGCCAAAGTTTACTTGCCAAAGTGGGTGAATGATAAAGCCAAACAAGATCGCACAACAAGAATGGGGTGCAGCAGACAGAAAGGTTTCAGATGGTTAAGAACCAATATTCTTATCCCAATGTCCAACAGATGTTAGGCAGAATAGATTCCACAAAGCTGTTGATGCTGAATGAGAAACTCCAAGTCTTGGTACAAGGACGTGTTTGGATGATAGAAAAGAACAAAAAAAGAACAAGCATAAAAGCAAAAATTTAATAATGGGAGAGCAGACTAAAAGAAAGCTATGGGATTTGTTGAAAAAAGAGGATGCGTTCCGGTCCTCTGGATGGCACCTTCTGGAGGCAAAGATCTTGTGCCATCCAATTTTTTTTTTACAGTGTGAAATTAGCGTTGTGAATTGTGTCTACAAAATTCAGGCCAAGGGTTTGGCAGTCAAAATGAAAGAGGTAATCCACCTTATAAAAGAGGTAATGCACCTTATAGTGGCCAAATGCATGGAGCTTTTGTCAATGACAGAGAAATGTGTGATTAAGTGTTGAATGTGAATGAGGAAATTCATGGATGTGAAGAAGGGCTTCTTTTAAAAATAGATATGGAAAAAGACTTATGATCATGTAGATTGGAACTTCATATACTACTTCAAAGGATTGGATCAAGAAGTGTGTTTCTTCTTCATCCTTCTAAATTCTTGTCAATGGATTTGCATTAGAGTCATAGTTGAGATTTTCATTTTGGACCTCATTTCTTCCAAACCGAAATGTATTGACCAATATGGAATTTTGGAGAAGCGTTTTACAGTTACATTTTTAAATCTATATATAAAAAAAATAGTAAACAAATGTTAAATTTAAAAATAAAACATATTAACTGATACATTTAATATACTTATTTATTCCACTAAATCAACTCACAACATGACATGCATTTTATAAACAAACACTAACATTGTCAACATAATAATTCCAAATTAACATTGTCAACTTAATTTATTCCAAATTTTGAAAGTTAAGCAAGTAGGTTATTTTCTAGCACCACAGTGAGAGATAAGAAACACAATGAGAAAATTGTTATTCATAGTACTGTAGGCACAGTGTTAGTGGAAGGCCATAGAGAATTAAACAATTTTCTCTTTTCACACCTTTCTAGAAAGGTCAGTGCAAGAAATTTTTTTTCCACAATGCACCTTTGAACATGATAAGGTGGTCATCT
Organism: Sextonia rubra; assembly: GCA_037013555.1. Lineage (NCBI taxonomy): Eukaryota > Viridiplantae > Streptophyta > Magnoliopsida > Laurales > Lauraceae > Sextonia > Sextonia rubra. The sequence continues at coordinate 5,139,606 of JASUAD010000027.1, forward strand.
TCCAACGTTTGTTGCGACACTTTTTCCATGTGGAAAAGAAAAAGAATGAATTAATTTTCTTCAATAAAAAGCATTTCAATTTCCTATGAGAAGGGAAGGATGCAGGACTCCTCACTCCCACAGAACAGTGGAGCAAGTTAATTTTGTTTGCAGACTTGGCAAGTTGAACTTATAAAATACACATACTATCTGAACTAACATGAAACTCAATCATTTTCGTAAAGCATATCAAGAAGGCAACCACAATAAGAACTTGTGTAATACACATGCCTTTTTTGACAACTAAACTACTTGGACTTCAATAGGAAAGCAACAAGTTCCTCTACAAGCAAAGTCCAATTCTGATATTATTTAGATGTTCTTGCTTCTGATTTCTTAAGCATTTTTCTTTTTTAATGCTATTAAGCAAATATCTCTTCTGTTTGGTTGCACAATGCCCTAGGGGATCAACACACGCATGTATGAAAACTATTAGTGTCTAGTCACATATGTACTACCCTTGCCTTTGAAGTCCACAAGGAAGATCAAGCTTGAAGATGGAAGTCCAAGTTTTGGAAAGGCATGCAGTTTATCAAAGTTAGAACTCCAATTGTGCCAACCTATTCAAGTAAAGAGTCTTTAGGCATACGTAGAATAAGCCCTTAGAACCTTTAAATCATTAGGGTGATATTGGCTTAAAATAGGATGTTAAGCTGTTCATCTGTAGGCTTCACGGCTAACCGTAAGGTCCCCATGGTCAGCCAGCTGTTACTTTTCCAAAATGGTGCATTGTAGGAAATTATGAACCATGGTCAGCCTACAGTTAACCCTAAGGTAACCATAAGCTAACCGCAGTTGTGCCAGGGTCACCTCACAGTTCCTTTTCCAGTATCTAACATTTTCAGGAACTTTGAGGTTCGGTGACCTCGCAGTTAACCCACGGTTAACCATTAACCGTGAGCCAACCACTGTGGTCTTTTAGCCCATTTTGACTGTCAGTCAAACTAGTCATTGGGGCTTGCCGGCAAACCATAAAAAGATGTAAGCTAACCACAAACTAAATGTTGTGAGCTCTTTTATGTATACTTGAGCTTATTTCAAAGACAACACTTTCTAAGATTTTGAAGAACTCTTCCTCAACATTGATTGCCCACTAAGTAAAACTTTCTTGAGGTCCCAAAATCCTATCTCCACCCCCCCCCCCCCCCCCCCCCCACCACAAAAACCAAAACAACACAAAACCCCCACAGTAATCATTGGCCTTCAAAGTTAAACTTCTCTCTCCCTAGATCTAAACCTTCCTCCACCCTTGGTTGAGCACATAGGAGAATCATCATCACCAAGGAGCACTGTGAGGAGGTCAAAGCTTGGAGACCAAGTTCAAGCTTCAAGAACATGCATCGAGTTAGATTCATCTACAAGAGCCAACCGTTCTTGGTAATTTTAACTTTCCATTTCATTGTAAAGTGGATTAGACATTAGTGGTTGAACCACTATAAAAAGTAGGTTGGTGGAATAGATCTTAGTGATTGAACCACCATATCAAGAATTCGTTAAGTGTATTAGGTTAAAGGTGAACCTTGAGAAAACCTCATACAGTGGAAGCAAGAGACCATTGGGTGTGGTGCTCTTTAGAGTGAATGTGGGTCAAGGACCGAACCACTATAAATAATTGTGTTGTAGGTGCTTCTATCTCTTTTACACTTGATTGTTATATTTTATCTATTTGAGATACATGTGCTAGATAATCACAACGTGATTAAATTGGCACACAGTCCACATTTGATAGACTATCTTTAACATATTGACATATTATTGAGAGAATAGCACACAACCATTTTGTACTGTCACTTGATTGGTCTCCCTCTTATATTCATTGTGTCATGCATTTTGAATGAATTTGTGTTAGGGTTTAATTGGACTAATATGTAAAATTAAGTTAAAATTTATAATTAGTCTTATTCCTCTCCCCCTCCCCCCTCCCTCTCCCCACGGACTAAGCATTGGTCTAGCCTGCACTTTCAAAAACAAGGCTAACTACATGAGCCTTCATGTAACTTAGTTATACTTTATGGAGTCTTACATTGCAATTTGCAATGCAGAGATAGGGTCCCCCATCCATAACTGTATCCATCATCAAGGAAGCCCAAGAGGACTGCATAGAAAGATATAGGTAAAGGATTATGAGGAAACTGAAAATTGGAATCATGTTGATAAAAACACTGCTTCTAAATGATTTTCTCTTCTGCACAGCTGACAAATGATAGGTTCAGTGTGACTAGTGCTTTAATATTAACATTTGGTGTTAGAATTTGGTGCATCATGTGAGATTTCACCAAAAAAATAAATCATACTGCAATTGTACAGGAGATTTATCGTGTGCACCTGAAGATCTAAAAGAGGAAGTTGTCATAAAAGCAGAAAAATTTGGAACATCAATAGCATGTCCTTGTTGAAGTATTAAATGAAAGAAGATCTCTCTCTTGAAATCTATTCAAAAAAAAAAAAAAACTTAGCAAAGATGCATGACTATGGCATTCAACACTAGATGAGTTCCATTGAGAAAAACCACTCCTTTTTGTCGAATTCAGAACAGAGTGTCTATTACTTTTCATCCATGTTTTATTATCTCTTCTTGAATAAACAAAGAAGATTCGTTGAATCCATCAAGGTGCCCTTCATCATGTGATGCAGGCCCTAAGGGTTAGGGCTTGCGTAAGGTGCTAAAGCACGCGTCCAAGGACACTTCAAATCGTCAAAAGACTTCAAACACACGATGACGCACCTCTTAAGAATAAAACCCAATTCTATTAATCAATCAAAGTCAAAAAATTTCTTTTCTACAATGCCATATATATAATAAAAGCAAACTTAATGCCTAAGCAAACCCTAAGCTATTAATAAAAACTTTCCTAATAACAATGTAATTAGAAATCTACTAATAAAAATAACATAATCCTAATCTAACTTGAAGAGGGACCACTTGTGGGCCCATACTGCATTATCCGCCCCGGGTTGAAAAAAAAGTTCGTCCTCGAATTCGAGTCTTCTTCGAATTGCCTTTATAAATGTGATGAACATGAAGAACTTCCTTCGCTACAACGGCTCGGGAATTTTTCTTTAGCAATTCTAACTTCTTGGGATGAAGAGTAATTTGCTTTCCACCATACATGAATGTATATGTATTGTCGCACATACCATGAGTTCCATTTTTGCCATACATCCATGGACGGCCAAATAAGATATCACCACTATACATAGGTGACTCATCACACCAAATTGTATCTTTGTAATTCGCACCAATGGCAAAAGTAACTTTGCAAGTATGTCGAACATGCACTTGATCACCTGTCATCAGCTATTTGACAAAATAAAGGCAGTTATGCTTGTAATGAGAGGTGCGTCCTCGTATGTTTGAAGCTTTTTGACGATTCGAAGTGTCCTTGGACACGTGCTTCGGCACACTACGGACACCCTAACCCTTAGGGCTTGCATCAGCTTGGTATCAAAGCAGATCAATCCCTGATCATCGGCGTGATACCCTTATCCCTCCACACAAACCTCCACCCCAAATTCTCTTCCCTCTATGCAACCATTCTTCCACAAACGACCGAAACCCAAAACCCAGTTTTCCCAAACCCCTCATCACCGAGACTGCCTAAACCATCCTCTTCAAAAACTCATCCACGATATCAAAATCCCATCGACTCCTGTTGTGAACCCGAGACCTTATTCCCTCAAATCTCTAAATGTTCGAACCCCTCCAAACCCTCCTCTCCTGCTTCAGAATATGGACCCCATTGAAACTTGGACTGAGATGAAGAATATTTTGAAACAAAAATTCCTCCCTGTCAACTATGCCAGAGACCTACGTTCAAGCTTCAAAACTTGAAACAATGAACTAAGACAGTTCTCGAATACTTTGAAGAATTCTTAACTTTGCAAGCTCGTTGTGGTTTGAATGAAGATGATGATGTAGTTGTTGATAGATTTTTCAATGAGTTAAGAATAGACATTCAGCATATCATTGCATTCCAAAATTTTGATAATGCCGATGAACTCATCTAACATGTTGTCAAAGCTGAGGGAATTGAAAATCATCAAGCACAAAAATTTAATGCACTCAAATGGGGCTTCGCAAAAGAATCCATCTTTCCAAGATGTTAGTCCAGTGGTTCATTGGGAAAAAATGTCCCTAAGCCTAAAGATGATAATAAGGTCATATGTTTCCATTACAGATAAAAAGGACATTACTCCTTTGAAAGTCCCAAACAAGTGAACCTAATGGAAAAAGTACATGATGAACCAATGGCACAGGATGATCCTCCGGACAATGAAGAAACAGAGAAAGCAGTAGAGTATGAAGGAGACGAAGATCGTGAAGCACTCATGGTCATCAACGAGGCTCCACCCACTGTTAAAAGGAAATGGTTGAGGAAAAATATCATCTATTTCACAAGTACAGTTCTTGGACAACATTGCACAATTGTTGATGATGGAGGAAGTTGCAAAAATCTCACACCCAAATCTATTAATCAATCAAAGTCTAAGAATTTCTTTTCTATAATGACATATATATAATAAAAGCAAACTTAATGCCTAAGCAAACCCTAAACTATTAATAGAAACTTCCCTAATAACAATGTAATTAGAAATTTACTAATAAAAATAATATAATCTTAATCTCACTTAAAGAGGGACCACTTGTGGGCCCATACTGCATCATCATCTCTCCTTTGTCAAACAAAATCATTCCAGTTTTCTACTCAAGTAAGTTTTGCGAGCTATGATGGAAATTTGAGGAGATTGTCAAGTGATGGTTTAACCGATGGAAGCCAGATCAAATGGTGCGCTCAATGACCCTGCCCTAACACATGCATGCTCACAAATCTGGGTATGATGGAATGATGGAACCAAACCCATATCAAACATTGGGAAAAAACAAAGAGCAATCTATATCAACCCCCAAATAAACATGCATAGGTGTAATTACACATCATCAAATCCCTAGTTATCTAACATCTCCTAAACCAAACAAATGCACATCTAAAAGAAAACTACTAACAAAACAACACCATCAGTAAAAAAAAAAGGTATCCCACAACCAAACAAACTAGATAGAAGATAGAAGTACCCCATCACTTTCTTTACCCACATAAATCCGTCCATCCACCAATCTTCCGCGAAACGAATCAGGTGTTTGTGAAAATGCCAAAACCAAAAGAGGCTGTAATCGCATATATAAGAGTTACATTACTATCCGTTAGTGTGCTTTCCTTCGCTGCGGCTGTTTCTCTGTGGCTAGCCTGTAGATCCAGTAGACCTGGGGTTGAAAGAGAAGAAAGCAAAGTGAGGGGAAAAAGGTGTTTGTTGAAATGCCTGTGAGAAGGAAACATGAATGAAGAAGAGGGAGATTACCAAGGCTAGGACGTGGGCAGCGATGAGGATGACAACGAACAAAGGAACCGCATCGAGAATCCAAGGGCGAGGGATTGGCTGCTCCTTCGCCATCGAAGAGAGGGTTGCGGAGATTTGGAGGTGTTTTTGTTCTGGTTCTGGACCCCCACGAGAAGGAAATAGACCCCAATTCCAAAGCCCCTCGCGTGGGAAAGTAAAGTGAAGTGGGATGCATTGGGCCCACTTAGATTACTCAGATAGAATTTGCTCCCACCATAAAATTAAAGACATGATTGATAATGTAATTTATTATCATCATCATCATCAAAGTCTTATCCCAACTATATTAGATTTGACTACATGAATTCTGTTTCTCAATTCCGTTCTATTTTGAGCTAAATCCTTAAATAAGTTAAATTTTCTGTAAATCTGATTTAATGACCTCCGTCAATATTTTCTTCGGCGTACCCTTACTTCTTGATAATGTAATTAATGAATAAGATTTATAATGAATGAGATTGTAGAATCCACATTGCCGATATTGTATTAATCTTACTGAGGGATCCAAAGGTATAACCATTCACATCAAGGCGAACCTCGGCTTGCTTAGCTGTATATTATTTGGTGTCATTATAATTGTTGCCAATAATATTGGGGTCTCCCCTTTTCACAAGTTGGGGACCACCGTTTATGTAATTAAAGAAGTTGTTATCTTTACATATGTGAAGTATAATGCAATGTTTATTTGTAGACGTCATTTTTACATGAGTACATGACACATGGAAGTGAAAAGAGTGGTAGAAAAGTGTTACATCCATTTTTATCGGAGTCCTAAAACTTTTTCCACATAGTAACTAGTGGGTTTCAATTATTGTGGATAACTTTGAATATGAATTGGGGCATGCTAAAGTGTAGACAATTAGAAAGTGAGATTTTAGTTTTTTTTTTTAACATATTTCTAAAAAATTATGAGAAATGAAACTTCAAGCATTGAGGTCAATTGTATTTATGAGAAAATTCAACAATTAGGATTATGAAGTTGAGGCCCGCAAAAGTGTTGATAATCAGAAAGTGGGATTTAATCGTGTTGCACGTTGTTTCTTAGACCCTTAAGGATCTAAAATCTGAAACTTCACATCTTACCGTTGTTGTTTATATCAGAATAACAAACATTTTGAATCATAAACTAGAGGCTCCAAAAATGTGAAAAAATAAATTTCATGGTCCATTAATGAAAAATCTTCTCCTATGCATGCACTTCTGTGGGAGAGTACATCTAGAGTGTCATCAAAGAGGGGATGCCCTCTAAATTTCACCAAATCCCGTGTGACAAATAACACTGATGCACAATGTCCAATGCCTAGAAAACAAGTCAACCACCGTTAAAATTCTTATATTAATGGCAAGCATTAGGTAATAGTTTCATAAACATGGTAACGTGTTTTACTCATGCATAACATTTGATTATGTGACATTTCTTGTGTAACATATTTCCATCCAACGTGTGATAGGGAAATGAATTACTTTCATTTTAGCCGATGGAGATGTAAATACTGCAGAAATGTGGAAAATGATCAACCTTCCCTGACACAATTGAACAATCTTAAAATCGACATTTTAGTCTGCATCCGTAAATATTTCATTTACCGTTGACTCTTTTGTTGACATTTGATCTCCAAACTAAGGGCATATTTGGTAAGAAGATCAATTAGGAAATAAAACCTGATTTACAAGGTATCTATCTATATCCATATTTCATTGATAATTTTGGCACATTCGAATATTCATTTCTTGTGATTTCTATGTTCCACTTCTTTCCATCGAATTTCCAAAGCATCGCATCCAAAAGAAGGAATATAAGAAGCTAAATCCTCACCCAAAAGATAGGGTGCTCATGGGCTAAGTCAGCTCGAGCCCGATCCAAATCCGGGCTTAGCCCATCTTAGGTCGAGCTTTGAGATGTAAGTAGGGCTCATTTAATAATTGGGCCAAGTTTGGATTAACTGATAAAAAGCCTAAAGACCAACCCAGACCTTTTATAAGGAATGCATGTAATTTAATGTAATTAGTATAAACAATTACTAAAATGACCGCAAAATTGATTAAAAAAACTAATTCAATTAAGCCTGATTGATTAAATGAGTGGGCTAGGGCTTGACTTTTTTTATACATGTCATGCTTAGGCCAGGCCTACGCCAATGTTTTTAATGTTGGGATGGGCATGGATAGGTAAGCATGGCCTCTTTAATAATTAGGTCGAACGTTGATTAAATGATAGAAAGCTCAAAGATTGGCTCAGCCCGTGCAAAGAATGCATATAATTTAATGTAATTTATACAAATAATTACTAAAATAGCTTCAAAATTGATTTAAAAAAACTTCTATTTGGCATGGCCAGATTGATTAAATGGGCAGGCTAGGGCCTGACTTGATTGTCGGGCCTACGTAAGTATTCTAAAGTTGGGCCGAACTTGGATACAACCTAACCTTGCCAAGCCTGATCCATAAACTCCTATACTGAAAGAGTACACACGACTTACGTAAGTATTTCTAAAGTTGGGCCGAACTTGGATACAACCTAACCTTGCCAAGCCTGATCCATAAACTCCTCTACTGAAAGAGTACGACTTGTGAAAATCTTCAACTATTTTAAGGTTTTAGAATATGAAAAATTCTTAGCAACAAAATCTTTAGTAGGAGTTTTTATTTTTTAGAAGCAGCCTCGCCAATTACAGATGTACCCTAATAAAGAATAAAAAAAGCAATTAAGATATTTTCTTTCCAGAAGGCGTAGTAGCGGTATTGTGTGGTTTAGTGTCACCCACGTGTCCCACTAGTTGTACCATCTTAATTCTTGGTTTTAAGGCCCAATGTTGACTAGTAGCTTTCTTTTCATTAATGATTCAATGCACAGGTCGCAGACATTCAATAAAGCTGAGATTTGTGAGATTTGCAGGGGCAGTGTTAATAGCAGGTCGTGTCAGAATTGAACGCTGATAGTTTTTGTGCATTTGGGTGTGAGATAGGTTTTAAAAACTCAGCACTAATGTTATTAAATCTCATAATAAGATCGCAATCATACATGGTCACGACTATTGTGAACTTTACCTCTCCCTGAATCCCACATTTGTCAGCACGGGAGTTTGTTGATGATCTTAGGGGTCGTTTGTTAATTTCACATGTCATGTGAAAATGCTTTACATAGGTAAATGACTCACATGTGAGTCATTTGCATATGCAATTGACTCACATGTGAAATGAATTCAATCGTTTGTCATTTTCACATGTCTTCATATGTAAATCACTGTTTATCATAATATTTTTGTCACTTTTCATGATTTATCGCAAATATCTTAAAATATATATAGAAAAGGACTACATCTCTAAGCCAAAAAATGCATTCTAAAGAGTTTGGACGGTTCAGATCATTAAGATGGGGTCCATAAAATTAAAAATTTTAGATTTTTATTGTTAGATCTTTTTATAAATATCTAAAACTATATTACGATCCAACGGTTGAAAATTGGTCTCCAAGCCGTTTTTAGTCTTCACAAGAGTTGCAACGGTTTTGATTTATATTAGGGGGCCCACAGGAGTCAAAAAAATCAAAAAAGGCAGACTAGGTTCAATCACGGGTTCAATCACGTCCAATGGTCTCCACTATTTAGATCATATCTCCAGTTGTATGATGATCCAATGGTTGAAAATTGGTCTCCAAGCCGTTTTTAGTCTTCACAAGAGTTTCAATGGTTTTGATTTATATTAGGGGGCCCACAGGAGTCAAAAAATCAAAAAAGGCGGACTGGGTTCAATCACCGGTTCAACACATCCAACGGTCTCAACTCTTTTGATCATATCTCAAGTTATATGATGATCCAACGGCTGAAAATTGGTCTCTGAGCCGTTTTTGACCTTTAGAAGAGTTTGGACGGTTCAGATTGCTATTTTGGGGCCCAAAAAATTAAAAAAAAAATGCAAAAGGCGGACTGCCAGTGGTAGTCACTGTTCACCCGCCTCTCAACAGTGACATGTGAATCCTTTTCACACCTGTTGAGGTGTGAAAATTTGCAACTCATTTTGCATATGATTTACACACCAAAATCATATGGGATTTACACACCACATGTGTAAAATGTAAAAACAAACGTAAATGTGTGAAATCGTTTCACATGAGTAATGGTTACATATGTAAATGGCAAAAAACAAACGACCCCTTAGGGTAACAGACCCCAAGTGGACTCTACCATATCAAAACTTATGTGAGTTCACACTGTTGGGATTGATCTACCATGGGCCATGTGGCAGTCAGGCCACACAATTTTCCAACAAATGTAAGTATGTGAGAGCTTAGATTGATAGTATGTGCAACATATTATATATATAGAAATGGTTTTGTTCACGATTTTTTTTTTTTATCACATGTGCATTTTACATACCTGAGTTTCTTCAACTTGTCCAGCACAAGACACAATAAATGGTGTCTTACAGACATTTCTTGCCAGAAGAGAATGTTTGGGGCACCTTCTGGGTGTTTGGGGCACCTTCTGGGACCTAAAAAAAAATTGTGGATTTTTTGGGCAAATTTGAACTACGTGACCAACTCACATATGCCTGTCAATCAAAACTTTTTGTTGGAGCATTCATATGAGCGGTCTGCTTTGTGGATGGTGGAAACTCAAAATCTCATACGATATTAGTGCAAGAGTGCCCAGATGAAAATTTTCAAAATCCATCCAATGAGGTCAGGCTTTGCTTGCTGGGGAGGTGTAATGCCTCCTCGGTGTGCGAGAGAGAGAGAGAGAGGGGCAAAATAAAGTTATGTGATTAATTGTGAAGAGGTGTGTTCACATATTAAGAAAAAGTGAATTGTTACCAAACTTGACTTAAAATTAACTTAAACTGATATTTAAGTGCGGTAGTTGAGAAAGTTCATATAAATGTCTGGCCGATTCAACTTTAAAAGCTCTTTTTACCTTTGCAAAAAATAATATGAAGGCAACCGTTTTCTAAACCGACATGAATGACAAGCAATTTGTCATTTTTCATTTTAAGTTGAAATACTCTTCTCTTTTTCAAAAGTAATGAGAAGACAACCCTTTCTAAATGAATGTAAATGACAAGTAATTAGATATTTTTGTAGGGGTGTTCATGGGCTGGATTGAGGAACATCTTCTAAACTAAAGGCCCAAGCCTAATGCCTGAGTCCAGCCAAAACTTGCTGGGCCAAGCCCAATTTGGTGTAAGATGAAGCTCGAGCCCAGTCTATATGAGGTTTATAATTGGGGAGCGAGAGTATTTTTATAAAAATGACCCTCATAATTATTAAGTATGTACGTTTGAAATTCAACGTTTTAAAACCACGCCATTTTCATTTCTTTGTAACTCTAGCTTACAGACCAAAAAAATCTTATTACATTCAGCTAATTCTTCTCCATCAAAATACAAAATCGAGCAACCTAAAGTACAAATCTGAAAATCTTTTCCATCGTCTCATTCGAAGACTGCACTATCAAGTAAAAAACTAATCAAATCCGAAAATAATTCCCACATTAATGTCTTAAAATAGAAAAAATTGATTTGTTTGTAACATGGATCAACTTAAATTTTTTACAATTGTATCTGTTGCCTGTGTAGAAAATTATACCAAATATATAAAATTATTATTTATGCGATTGATATTTCATCTATTTCACGCAATAGTATAAGAGCAAACATATGAAATCTCTGTTAAGACTATTGGTATTTTATATGTTGCATTAAATAGTATTATACTAAGCAGATGAAATCCTTTTTAAATTTCATTATACCAAGCCAATGAGATCTATTTTCAAAACCATATGCTTAAAAAAAGTGAGTTTATGATCTTTCCATGCCCATTTGGCTAGAAAAATATGTTTGCTTTTGTTTGTAACTCACACAATTAAATTCAACTCATAAACTTAGCATTTATTCATATACATCATGAAATAACAAATAGATAAATTCATTTATTATAATAGATAACATTGTGGATTTTACAATTCTATCACATAAATAGATGGATTCATCAAGCTCAAGTAGTTTATGGTGTTTTACAATTGTATTTGTTAGTATAATTGATATTTCATCTGTTTTACGCAAGAGCATAATAGCAAACAGGTGAAATATCTGTTAAGACCATTGGTATTTTATATGTTGCATTAAATAGTATTATACCAAACAGATGAAATCGTTTTTAAATTTTATTATACCAAATAGATGCAATCTATTTTCAAAGCATATGCTTTAAAAAAGTGAGTTTATAATCTTTCCACGTCCATTTGGCTAAAAAAAGATGTTTGTTTTTGTTTGTAACTCACACAATGAAATTCAACTCATAAACTTAACAATTATTCATGTACATCATGAAATAACAAACAAATAGATTTGTCTGTTTTAATAAATAAAATTATAGATTTATAATTCTATCACATAAACAGATGGATTCATCAAGATCAAGTAGTTTATGGTATTTTAAAATTATTTCTATTAGTATAATTGATATTTCATCTGTTTTACGTAACAGTATAATAACAAACAGATCAAAATCTCTGTTAAGACCATATGTATTTTATATGTTGCATTAAATAGTATTGTACCAAATAGATGAAATTCTTTTTAAATTTCATTATAATAAACAGATGAAATCTAATTTCAAACCATATGCTTAAAAAAAGTGAGTTTATGATATTTCCATGTCCATTTTGTTAGAAAAAGATGCCTGCTTTTGTTTGTAACTCACACAATTAAATTTAACTTATAAACTTAACATTTATTCATGTATATCATAAAATAACAAACATATAGGTTTATCTATTGTAATAGATAAAATTATAAATTTTACAATTCTATCAGATAAATAAATGGATTCCTCAAGTTCAAGTAGTTATATGGTGTTTTACAATTGTATCTGTTAGTTGTTTGACATTTCTTTATATTTCTTTCGAATTTGATCTATTTGCTTATGTCGTATTCCAATTGTATTTGTTAATTATCTTTCTTTCTTTGTGTTTCTTTCAATTCTATATATTTGTTGCTATATTTTTCAATTTTATCTGTTTGCTATTGTTTCTTTCAAGTTTATTTATTTGCTGTTGTGTTTTTCAAATATACATTTTTGTTGCTAAGCGTTTCAAATTTATTTGTTTACTACCGTTTCTTTCAGTTCTATTTTTTGCTGATGTGTTTTTTAATTCTATTTGTTTGTTGCTCTTTTTTTCTATTCTATCTGTTTGTTGCTATATTGTTTTTAATTCTTTATGTTTGCTGCTATATTTTTTAATTCTATCTGTTTGCTGATGTGTTTTTTAAAATGAAATTTGTAATACGTAACAATTAGTTTGTTCTAAATATCAAACAGATAAAATTCATGTTTGAAATTCTATCTGTCTCAACAAACAACAATAAGTTGAAAATAAAAAAGAGATTAAACTTCAAATGTAAGTACGTATCTACACAGTCTACATATATAACATACATTCAAACATATAGAAATACAAACAACTGAAAACTGTTTGAAATTCTTAATTCTATCTGTCTCAACTATATTTGAAAATGGAGTACATTTCATTACATAAAACAAATAATATTTGAAATTTTATTTGCATCAACAATGTATAATACGCTGAAAATAAGCTAGAGAACATCCATTCAAACAGATACAATTACAAACATCTAAAACAGATGAAATCCATTTTTTTATGTGAAATAGCTTCATTTGTTTTCAAAATCACAAACAAGTCTGATATTACATAAAAAAAACAAACAAATGAAATTCAAAATGGATAGAAAAACAACTTTCATTTGTTTCAAAACTCATGATTTAATCTATTTGTCATAAACTCAAATAACTGATATTATTTTAGATATCAGATCCACTGTCTATATTTAATTATCATTGCAAATAAACTGGGACATTAATTAACAAAATCAAAATGTTTTTACAAACAGATAAGATATCTAAGAATATATATTATGAAACTGAAATGAAATGAAATGTGATTTGAAACTGAAATGAAAATGTGATTCTAATGTGTAAATCATAGAAATAATGTAACAAACCAGTTCAAGGGCATTTTTGGTATGAAATATCCTTAACAGAAAGAGAAAGGACCTCCGCTCAAAGAAAAAAAATCAAAATGAGGGACCTAGTGATTTAATGCAAATTAATATGGGTTTAATTTAGTAAGAACGTGAGAAATAAGGATTGGCTTTAAATATCCCATTTAAAAACTGGATCATTCACATTGTTTCAAGGGTACCTTAAACGGTTTATTCATGCATTTTGTACATTAGATGTCTTGTGTTTGAGATTCCTCACCATTTTTTTGCTACTATCATTATTATATTCAGGCCAGGTCGGGCTTCAAGCTCCTTACAATTGAATCCAAGACTAGCCCACATATTAAACGAGGCTAAAATAAAAAAATTCAAGTCCAACCCTAATGCTATAATCCAAAGACCAAGCCCGGCCCAAAGCGGGTTGGGTTCAGGCCAGCTTAGCCCATCACCCCTAATTTTTGTTCATTTTTTAATAAGTTTTCTTCGATAACCTTTACTATATGGCAAGTTTATTCGCATTACTTTACCATATGATTACTGTGACTATACATTATATTATTCAACAATTTTTTTTAATGGAATTTGACATACAAAACAATATATTTTCTTGTATCTAATTGAAACAGCTCTATTTTAAAGAATTGGACATTTGATTAGGAAGAGTGACAACTATTGTTGCACGAGAACAAAAAAAGCAAAATAGAAAAAAAGGAAAAATAAAAGACAAAGCCACCTGATCAAAAGAGGTATTGTTTTGAAGATCTCAAAGTCCATCTAAATCATAAAAAATAGATGAAGTTGGATGGGTGTTAAAAAAATTCTATAATAATGTGCCTCAACAAACATAAGTCATGTATAAGGATTGTGTCAATCATAATTTATATGGGCGAAAAACATGCACAGTGAGCTCTTATTGATCATGGGATGGCGTAGTTGAGCCTCACAAGTTATATTGAACCATAAATCCAAGTTAGCCAATCAGATGACAATCCACCCGTAATCTTTGTTACTATAGTGATGATCTTCAGCCATGTAATAAAAGTAAAAGCTTATATTAGATTGCCCATTTGTTCCTTCCCCTTCCTGGCCCAATGACCAGTAACATCACTTGAGAAAAGGAGTTCTGCTATTGAAATCTGCATATTAGGAGTATTAAAACGTGCATATCATTCCAATGCTCTCTACAAGGAGGAATGCCACAGCATAATGTTTCCTCACCTCACACCCACAGAATTACCATCCAGCCCTATCTAATCATTCATCAAAGATTGGTCCCTAAAGTTGTTGGTTTTGCCAACAGAACCATAAGCATGTAAAGTTCATGAAATGATAAAAAAAACAAACCCATTTCCCTAATCAAAGGAACCGCTACACATAGGTTCTAGATTGAATAATTATAGACCAACAAAGCACCACCTAATCCATTAAACCACGGCTAAAAAACACACCAAACCAAATGGAATCATCCATGGTGGGCCCAAATCAAGTCACAAATGGTTGAGACGAGATGGCCCACAGCAGGATCAGATCCTGATGGGGTGGCCCACCCATGATGGCAGGTTTGACCTAGTCATGGGGAGATGGGTATATGTCAGAAATCCCCGCCTCTTTCTGTGCCCTTCTCTTTCTGGTTTTTCTGTCGTTGGCTTTCGCCTCGTGGATTGATTGCTTCTTCCAAATCCCACCAAGCAAAAGCCCAGAATCTCTTGCTTTCTTCTCTTTTCTTCTCCTTCAAAGCGCCAAATCAGCTCTTCCTTGCATGGGTAAGGTTGGGAGGGTTCGTGTTTTCTTCTTTCTAGATCGAATCGATTGATTTCGCGCATTGGGGTTCTCAGATCTTGCTGGTTTTGCCCGAATTCAGCTAGTTTTGGGCTTGATTTTGGTTAAAGTTTCGTTCTTTGGAGGTTTGGGTTTGAACTTGTGTGTTTTTCTTTTCTGGGGTGCAGGGTAGGTTGCGGATCTCGAAAGGGGAGGCGTCGATGAGGTGGTTTCGGAGATCCTGAGTGTCCATTTTTTTGTTGGGAATCGATTTCTCTTTTCGCATTTGAGATTTTTGGTTTTGGTTTTACCGAATTGTGATCAGCGCCATGGGTTATGTGAATCCGGTTGTGTCGACAAGCCGTGTGCAGGCCGAGGACTCGCCGGTTAGCGGCGGAGGGGTCAGGTGATATCATCTAGCTCCATCGCTCTCTGGAATGTTTTGTTTAATTGTTGTTGATTTGTGATATTGTTTTTGTATAGCTGTGGAA
Organism: Sextonia rubra; assembly: GCA_037013555.1. Taxonomy (NCBI): domain Eukaryota; kingdom Viridiplantae; phylum Streptophyta; class Magnoliopsida; order Laurales; family Lauraceae; genus Sextonia; species Sextonia rubra. The sequence continues at coordinate 5,155,310 of JASUAD010000027.1, forward strand.
TGTTTGGAGGGTGTAATTGTGGATTGGGTTGATATGGGTTGTTGGTTGGGTGGTGAAGTTTTAGAAAATTTGGATTTAAGCAAGGGAGAGAATGATTTAGCAGTGTTTCCATTAATGCCTACCTTAGTAATGGGAAGTGGGGAGCCAAACTGAATTTATGTTTTTCATGTGATTTGGAAGCAAGTGAAATGCAAAACAAAAAAGGAGAGTTTTGGGGGGGTTGGAATTGTGGGGTTTCTATTTCTTGATGAGTGCAGAAAGCTTGGATTTTTTTTTTTTTGTATCTTTTTCAAGGGAAGTTAAAGGTTGTGTTTGGTGTTTAGGGTTTGTTTGCTTGAATTAAAACACATAGGAATTGAATTCATGTGATTTATGCCATTATTAGTTAAAAATGAAGATTAAAGGTTAATTTTAAAAAATAAGCATCAAATAGTTTTTCCTCTTGGGGCAATTGAATCAATAGAATATGGGAATTGTATAAACCAGCGAATCAAAAGAACATAGGAAATGCAACACTAGGGCGATGGCTGGTTTGTATATTTCCCATCTTCTTTTGATTCTATTTCTTTAAGAGGATACGTTATTTGATGCTCATTTTTTAAAATTCACCTTTGATCTTCATTTTTAATCATTCATGGTATGAAATCTATGTATTCAATTCATATGTGTTATAATGCAAACAAACAGCCCCTTAATGTACATACGAAGTTGTGGTATGACAATCTTGGTCACTGGTGCAGTTGGGGGCCTCCATGTTGGATCCATGGGTATCCTGACCCTTTCTGAAGTTGAAATACCATGAAATCTCTTCAATTACTGCACTATGAATGAAGGATTAATAATGATGAGAGAAAATTGTCTTAAACAAAGCCTGGCTGAAAACTTATAGTCCGGGTGTATATATTTTTTGGTTGATGTTAACCGCTCTGGAACCCAGCAGATAAACTGTCTGGAACACTGCACGTGGGTCCAGTGCATGGAGGTTCAAATCACAATACATTTGTGGTGAAGTATTCCCCTTGTATTCTTCTTATCCCATTTTGCTGAGTCTATTATCTTTTCTAATTCTTGTTAGTCAGCAGGTTTTGGTGTTTATTCAGTGATATATTCTGCTTCTGCTTATTGATAGGTTTTAGTTTTACCACACTGTATCTGTCAGATGTGCCTTCTCTTTGCAATTTCGTTTCAGCACATATTTATCATTTAGCAGTGACTGAAATTCAGAAACTCAAATATTGACTCAGACTTGATAGGCCTCCAAGATGAATTGAGTCAATGTTCAATACATGGTTGCATGTGTTAAATACTTTATTTTCTCTGGGTTTTAGAGAGACCAATCTCCCTCTTTAACTCTGCCTGTATCATGATGAAAGTTGTGATTTCCTGGTGAGACTTCTGAGCACTTGATCCAGTTCTCAAACACTCAAAACATTGGTTTTAGCATATGTTCTATTTCATGCAGAGCTGAATAACTTTTTGCCTTTTGCTTTAATAGCTCTCATCAGTTTCAGTTATTTAAAATTCCACATTGTTCCTCCATCCAAATCTGGAAGGAATTCAAGGTTGTCAGCTTTACATCTGTAACATGGTAAAAGAGGGTAGTTTGCAGTATAGTTGTCCTGTTGCTTTTGTACTACTAGTTTCTGTAATGACCCTGCCTATTTGAATATAAACGACCCTTTGTGAACCTTAATTGTGGGGACTTGTAATTCCTTTTCAGAAAAGAAAGTGGTTTCTATGCCATGCAACACAGCTGTTTATATCTTTGTGGGTTCTCTTTAGATACAATGATATGGGCAAATATGGCCTGATGATATGTAACAATAATCAGTTGTCCGGTTGTTTGTATCACTCATGTTGGAAATGTCCCTGCCTACTTGATTACATGTTGCATTTTGAAACCTTAATTATGTGAGTTTTAGTTCTTTCTTTCCTTAAGGTTTTTCTACTCTGGGTGCAACATAAATATTCATATATATATATATATATTTTAGGTGCTCTTTAGTTCAATGATATGGGCAACAATGGCCATATGATCTGGAGTATCAATAACCCAATAGGTCCCACTATCCCAAAAGTACCAATTAGATGGTCCTGTGTGTGTGTGACTGGTGGAAATATCCCATCTAATATTACTGCAGTCATTATAGAAGTTCTACTTTCCATTTGTATTTAATCTGTAGAGTGCACATTTAAGAAAATTGGAGTTTTGTTAGGGTGCTTGAGGTTGTTAAGAACTTGAGATTGCAAAAATTATTTTATCAGGCCGATTTATGGCCCATTTATGGCTAGTTGAATTGTTTGACAACCTTCTAGCCACTTTCTAGTTTTTGCACAGCATGGACGACAATGACATTCATTTGACCCATAAATGACTCAACTTGATTGATTAATGTTTGCGGCACTGGTTTCCTCTGTTTCAACAAATGTTGAGGAGCCAAATCATATTTGAGAATTGATCCTTCTTTTGATGCATCTGATACTTAATTTTTACATCTAGAACTCATTCCCAGCCTTATCCATGGTGTGCTATTATGCATCCATAGATGCCTAACTAATTTGATTAAAAATTGCAATGTTCAAGACTGATGTTCTCTATTTCCCAAGTTGCAATCTGGTAGGATTGATTCTATCTAATTAGTTCATGTGTATAAGAGAATTACATGTGGATATTGGATTGAGCTATCAGATCTCACTTGCTCCAATCAGGTAGGAGTAAAAATGGGTCTGGTCCATGGTGTACCTGGGTCCATACCCAGTGGCGGTATGCATAGCTGTTCCCGCACTCATATCCAAATGGGTATGTAGTATGAGACCTACACCCATGCTCAAACTTAGCCTTATTTACCAGTACTTGTACCCTTACCCAATTTAGACGTCATTCCATATATTGATCCATCAAATATTTTTTCTCTTGATGCCATTATGTTCAATGGGAGAGAAGCTATATCCTTATGAGTTATGATTAGGGCTTTTTGCACCCTTCTTGTTTCAGGGTTTTTGGCACCCCTTTCTTTTGTGTTCCTTGTTTTGGGTATGGTCTGTTTTTTGGGGATCTATCCCAGCTGTTCCTCAGTGTAACCCTTTTATATTGTAAAGTTTTTAATCAATACAAGTTTCCATTTCAATATATATATATATATATTTTTTGTCTGTTTATCGGATAACCACAGTCATAGTCCATATTCTCTTTAGTATACGTTAAACATGTAGTTAAGATTTATCTTACTGATATAAATTAATGTTTTAAATCACTTATGCATTAGGTAAGTGATGCAGGTCAGATCCAAGATCTGGCCTGGCATTGATGGGCTACATTTATGAGCCCTACTTGATCCATTATCTCCTCAAGACCAGGGATCCCTATCCTTCGTTAGAGAGTTTTTAATTAATTATTTATTTCCTATTGTATGTTGAGTTGAGATTAGTAGTTGCTTAATTTATTTTAGTAAACCATGATTGTTTAGAGATAGTCTTTCTTAGTTTAGAAATAGTCACTCCTATATAAGGAGGAGCCTTTTATTGTAATGAACGTGCTTATTTTCAATCAATTAAAGTTCTCTTTCAAGATTTATCTCTGTTATGGTGTTTGTCCTCTTATGAGGGTGCCTTAGGGGTTGGAATCCATCTCTGGATTCGATTAATCCTTCGGGAGATTAGTCTACACTCGATCGGAGATCCGGAGTTGCGCCAGTAAGGTGTTCTAATTGAGCATAAGCCTTACCCATAGAGTAACCCTGTGCATGCGCTTGTTAAAAAAAATTATTCAAAACATTGATATTTAATATAAATAGATATTAAATTCAATACGGAAACAACCTCTTCAAAATGAAGGTAAGGCTACGTACATTTTGCCCTCCCTAGGCCCTACTATGCGGGAGCCTCATGCACTGAGCCACCCTTTTTCTAGATATTAAATTCAATGTGGTTGTATTAATCCTTTTAATGAGTTACTAGGGTTAACCCTTGCTACAACAGTCTACATTTAACACAACTTATAAGTTCTTAAAATTATAACCTGCTGTATCTTTTTCAATCAAACAATAGGTGTTAATGGTGCGTGTGCCTTTAAGATGGAGCTTGATTGAAAAGCACATTTTATTGGCTTGTACATCTCAAATGTGCCTTGTAGGGTGAGCTGTACACCCATAATGCGTGTCATGCCTCAAACTTGTTCTCTGGGGTGTTTTCGACACACTTCACCCTGAGGAAAGCCTTGAGGTTAACCTTAAAATGCTTCTAAGAACAATAACAAAAAAAAAAAAAAAATTCCTTGTACCATTGGGTATTTGGTCTTTGGGTATAAATCCTGTGGATCTGGATCCAAATTTTTAAAAAATGAATCCAAATCCTGGACTCATATCTGATTTCCTTTTTTCTTCCTCTCTTTTTGGTGGGCTCCTATGCAAACTTAGGTGTTGGGGGCCCATTTTTATCCTTGCACTCAGGTCATGGAAATCAGGGCTTGTCACATTTATTTTAGGGTCTGCTGATAAATGTTGAATGGCTCTGCATGTTTGAGAGTTGTGGATCAGAAAATGCACACTATTGAGGCTCAGGACCCTATGGTTCATTTCGTGTTCAGTCTCACTCATGATGTGAAACATTAGGGCCTGTTTGGATGCAAAAGAAAACACAAGAAAGTAATATTTTGTAGACTCTAATCTTTCATTTTTTAAAGAAAAAAATCTTGCACATTTGGTAACCGTAGAAAAATTCTAAGAAAATATTTCTTTCTTTCGAAAAGCTCAATATTTGTTTCTATAGCTTCCCCATGTATAAAACTTTTTACAATATAAAAATCTTTCAAAATGGTTATTACAAAGTGGTAGAGTAAAGCGAAGACTTTATTTCACTAAATCTATCATGTTGTACTTGTTTACATATATGGTAAATTAAAGTAAAGGTAAATGTAACATAATGGTAAAGATGGGGTAAAGTAAAAGTTGGATAAAGTATGTGGCGAAGTAATTTATTTTTGTTTGACATTACTTTATCACATTTTATTGTAGCTTTATATGGTAAATAAAAAGTGACTTATAATAAAGTGACTTTTTAATATGTGTGGTAAAGTAAAATAAAGATTAATATCATATCATGGTAGAAGGTAAGGTAAAATAAGTTATATGAAGTGGCATAGTAAAGTAAAGACATTACTTGACCAAATTTATCATGTTGTATTTGTTTACATATATGGTAAAGTAAAGTAAAGATAAATGTCACATCACGGTAAATATGGGGTAAAGTAAAAGTTGGATAAAGTATATGGTGAAGTGAGAGTTTGACTTTACTTTATCACATTTTACCGTAGTTTTATATGATTAATAAAAAGTGACTTATAATAAAGTGACTTGTTTACATGTGTAGTAAAGTAAAATAAAGATTAATATTACATCATGGTAAAAGGTGTGGTAAAATAAGGTAAGGTAAAATAAGTCAAATAAAGTGGTAAAGTAAAGTAATGACTTTACTTCACCAAATCTATCATGATGTATTCACTTACATATATGGTAAAGTAAAGGTAATTGTCACATCATGGTAAAGATGGGGTAAAGTAAAAGTTGGATAAAGTATATGGTGAAGAAAAGTGGGAGAGAATGGTAAAGTAGTTTCTTTTTGTTTGTCTTTACTTTATCATTTTTTACCATAGATTTATAAGGTGAGATGAAGTCTGTGGTAAAGTAAAGTGGGAAAGAGAGTTGTAAAGTTGTTTTTTATATTTACTTTACTATAATATACTTTACCGTGGTTTTACATGATAAAAGAAAGCAGCTTATGGTAAAAAAAAATGTGGCAGTTGAACTTCACTTTATCACACTACTTTTTTATCTGGATATTTTAAATTACATATAAATTGAAGTACATAATAAGAAATTATTCTAATCATGAGCTTTACTTTAATTATAGGACCTTCCAAATAACTAAATTTTAAGTCTGTAATATTATTTAAAAGTTGTCAAACCGCAAAAATATTATAATATTGTAATATTAAACTATTCTATTCTATACTATTTTATTCTTACAATATTTATATCTATAAATATTTTATTTTGAAACATCCAAACAGGCGCTTAGCTTGAAACATATCTTAAACTTAGCTGTGACATTACTATTCATAATACTCTTTATTTTTTTTTTAAAACCAACCACCCCCGCAAAACAAACAGAAGAAAAAAGATAAAAAAAGATAAAAAAGAAAGGAAAAGAAAAAAATGATTGTTTTAAGGGATTTTTACAAATAAATTCATTCTAAATATGGATTAGATGATTTGATTATGAAAAACACATATATAACAAATTAGGGTGTGGTACATTTTTTTGGACAAATTTGCTCTCATAAAAAATTTTAATGATATCGTTAACTGAAAAGTATATATTTGCGGGGAAAAAACATTTCTGGGTCAAATTCTAGTTCCTTTCCTAAGTTTATTCACCTCAATATAAAGATATTAGTGAATCAAATGTTGGAAACCAAAATTGGGTGTAAAATCTATAAGAATGATAACGATATTGTTACTTGAAAATTATATACTAGCGAGGAAAAAAACATTTGTGGGTCAAAAAACATCAAATTCTTTATATATGTGTTTTCATAATCAAATTGTCTAATTCATATTTAGGATGAATTTATTTGTAAAAATCCCTAGTTTGAATGATGACAGCGGAGAGAGAACAAGAGAAACAGCCCCATATGAAGTATTAGAACTGCGATCAAGGAACTGGAATGAAGTTGTGAGCAATCCCATGTTAGATTTTAGAGTTACAGAAAACATGGCTTATATGCTCAAGCAGAAAAGTGGAGTATGCAAACTAGCCATAGATAGATGGAATAGATTTAGATGATAAAGATGATTGCTTGCTAGAAAGACTGGAATTTTGTTGTTTTTGTGTAATGCTTGATGGAAGGTGCATAGTTAGCTTCCTTGAATGCTTGCAGTTTTGTTGTTGTTACGTAATATTTGCCACAAGTTCATATGCTTACCAACCATTGTTTTTGACAGTCAGAATGGGAAGTTTAGCTATGGATATGCGAGCTCTCCTGGTAAAAGGTCTTCAATGGAAGATTTCTATGAGACCAGGATTGACGGTGTTGGTGGTGAAGTAGTTGGTCTTTTTGGAGTATTTGATGGTAAGTATTATGATTTCCATTTGTTGCATGTTATAAAAGCAGGATTATTTGCTGTATCTTATGAGCATTTCCAGTTCTAATACATTTCCTCTCTCTCTCTCTCTCTCTCTCTCTCTCTCTCAAAACCTTCCACTACACCACCACCAGGACCAATTTTTTTGTTTCAGATAAACTAATTTTATTTTGTTGTCTCAGGTATAGTATAGGGTAATTCTGTATGTCGATAAAATGCTGCATCTTCTCCTTTGACAATTCTGTGCATTTATGACTGTATTTTCAGGCCATGGAGGTGCTCGAGCTGCAGAGTATGTTAAGCAAAATCTCTTCAGTAATTTGATTCGGCATCCAAAGTTCATATCTGATACCAAATCTGCAATAGGTGCAAGTTTTTATACCTTTCCAGCATAAATCCTCATGTTGATGTTGTTACTTTCACGTCACAGATTGGTTTATTGTGTTTGTTTTGACTCCTATTTTTCTTTACAGCCGAAACGTACAACCATACAGACTCAGAATTTCTGAAGTCAGAAAATAGTCAGAACAGAGATGCTGGCTCAACAGCTTCCACTGCTATTCTTGTTGGTGACCGGTTGCTGGTCGCAAATGTTGGGGACTCCAGGGCTGTTATCTGCAGGGGAGGAAATGGTAGACACTAATATTTCTTTTTTTTTGTTTACTATTTGAGAAGTCTTTGCTTGTTCCTTCCTCTTTATGGCAGACCAGAGGACTATTTTTGTTTCTATATAATTGTGTCATCCATTTTGCGGAAGCTAGACTAGATGACTAGTTAGACTTTTGTAAATTGTGTTTTAGGAGAACACCCAACCCTTTCAACATATACCTGCCAAAAAAAAAAAAAAAGGGTTTTAACATCATCATCAGCTACACCGGTAACAGTATTTCTTGGAGCATACATTTTGAGATTATATGAACTAGCCCCCTATCAGACACTTGACCTCGTTACTCATAAAATGGCTGCATTTAGGGTTGAGTGATAAAGTAAAACTCACAAAGCTGACTGCAAATAGATGAAAAGGGTTCAATGAGGATAATGATCTGATGCTTACCTGGATATGGCTTAACTTGTCTTCTATCGACAGGGGGCATTAATCGTTCTGAGATTTCTAGGCATGCACTAAATTTTGCATTGTGTTGGTAATGATTTCAAGACATATTAAATAGATATACCATAGGAGATAATGGGAGTGAGAAAATGTAGCATGTAGACATCATATTATGTGCTGATCTATCTTTGTTTTGTATGACATAACTTTTGCTGTTCATGGCCCAAAATTATTCTGGTCCAATTGATGAATTTTAGCCCTTCTGTACTATTTTTATTGTTTCTTTCCAAGAATCTTAGATGAGGATTAGAGATATATTTGTGCAATGCACATTTGGTTTTCCCATGGCCCCAATAAGTACACTGGTTGGACAATCCTATCTGTTCTGTGGTTTGGTCCTTTTATATCCATCTGCATATTCTTGATTGTAGGATTCTTAGGTCATATTTGTCTTGAGGCAATCTAGGGTGAATAATGGTCGAACTTGTTTAAGGTTCTCTCAGCACACACACACATTAATGCATGCACATGGGCATATTCACACAGAGCACATGCACCTGATAATACTTCTCACATTTTGAATGAGGTAACAATTTTGGCCCATTGTGGGGGCCCACCTGAGACGTCACGCTTGCTCATTGATTGGTACTCAACCAAATTTGGCACCGCATCCAGAAATAAAGTACTTGTTGGCATTGACTTCCCAAAAAAAAGAAAAATGTTACTTAAGAAACTTCAAAGCTTTAGTCCATTGTCACAGCTATTGTTCTTGGAAAATTATCTTCTCAGGAAAATATTGTTTTTTTTTTAATTTGGTGTTTTCTTAGGATATTAAGGTAAATGTTATGGAAAGTAAACTAATTAAAATAATCAATAAACACAAAGTAAATGTAAAATAGTATTCACTTATTAATCCTAGGATTTTCCTAATGCTCCCGTTTTACTCCCAATTATCTTGAATATCTCACGATATTCTCATTTTTTATGATATTTTGAACTTACAACAATATTAGTGGGAAAACACTGTTTCAATCAAATATTGTGACATTCTCAAGATATTCTCAAAATGTCACTGATTTGTTTGACGACCTTTGAGCCCCTAAAATCAAGGGTTGTGATGATGCTATTGGGCTGTTACCTGTAAGATGAAAATGGTGATACTGCGTATCTTGCCCCCCCATGATTGACATCCCTTATTGGGTGTCCGTGGGGCTCAGGTTTTTCCTTGTGTGTGCGCGCACGCAAATAGATGCAGTTTCAGAATCTAACCAATGCTAGGGACGTGTTTGTGTAATTGTGTTGCCTTGGATAGGGGAAAGACAAAGCGCCTTGATTTTTAGGCCCAGGATAAGCATGTGTTTGGTGCAGCTATCGTTCAACAATGATAACATGACTTTTTGGCCTATTTTTGTAAGATGAGTTAGAAACTTTATTCAGACCTCTGATGCAGGCCAGAATAATGGGCAATGCTTGAAGGTTTATATCTGCAGGCCCAAGTCCAACAAGCCCAAGCCCAGTAAAATGTTCCCAATGATAGTCATTCAAGGATTTCAAGCTTTTTAGGATTTCCTCATTTTTAGAAGTTGCTATTAGGATTGAATTAGAAGTCTTTTATTTTATGAATTGTTTCTCTAGTTAGAGAATAGATTAACTGTATAGAGATGTAATCCCTTCTCTTGGGACACATTGCAATTGAATATAATTCAAGTTTCTTCTCCATCGTGAGTGATGAATAGTTTTTGTGTTTTGGTGTAAGACCTAGACATCCTATCCCTAAGCCCTTGACTTGGAGATTAGCCCGTTGGCTATTCTCTCAGGCTATTCTCCCATCCATGCGCTGTGTCAACCTCATCTGTTTAAAGTGCCGCAGAATTGGAAATGCAGTTTCCCATTCTGCCGTGCATGCACAAAAATACCCTAAATTTGCATGTTTGTAGCCCTATGGACTCCCCCAAACGTAGATAATGCTCTCCATCCTCCAAGAAACTAGATAACACTACCAATGTGGAGAGAATCCTCCAAGAAACTAGATAACACTACCAATGTGGAGAGAAGTTAAAGTATATGTAGCTGAGATGTGCATCCTTAGATAGATGTACGTAGTAATGAGAAAAAAAAACCTTAATTAGCAATAAGAGATCTATTGGTAATGTCAATGGAACAACAATCAGGGAATGTTGTGTAAGGTGGTTTTGGATACGTATATAGAATGCCAAAAACAAGACCTATAAGATGTCTGAAAGTTGAAGGAATTGGGAGAAGGATATTCCAAGGAAGACCTTAAAGGAGGTAGCAACGAAAGACATGCTAGACTGTGAAATTACCAAAAGTATGGTTTCAATGAAGTCGAGTGGACATGCAGAATTCATGGGTGACTCTATATAGGTTGGTTAGGCTCCATGGTTGTATCACTTCCTTGATGGTGAATTGTGACAAGTCTAAGTATGATAAAACCAGCGTTTGCCTCATATCTTCTTGTGCTTTCTGGGGTGAATGTGTCATGTAATGGTTCCTTCATGTCTTTCTCTTATTTTTACATTCTCCTCTTCACTGACTTGCATTGAAAGAGAGTAATATGGAGTAAGCTAATTTTACGGATAAATTGTAGAACTCTTAAAGTCAACCCAAGATTAATGGGATAAGTTGATATGAAGTCATAAAGAAAAGGCTAGTGTTATTTTTTTTTAATTTTTAATTTTATTGTGATGATCTAATTGGAGTGATGGCTTGCTCATGTATGGTGGCCTGCTGTGTCCAACTACAGTCAGTTGTCCAGTAAGATCAGATATGTTCCTGCCAGTTTTAGTACCTGAGCTCTCTCTCTCTGACACACACACACATGCGTGTGCACGCACACACAATTTCTTGTAGCACCTTACAATTGCTTTCTTAAATTTCAACTCCATCTTGTCATTTCCAACAGCTATTGCCGTTTCACGTGATCACAAGCCAGATCAAACTGATGAGAGGCAACGGATTGAGGATGCTGGAGGATTTGTCATGTGGGCTGGTAAACTAATCCTTCTTAATAGGCGTCTGCATTGGCTTATTATTGAAGTTTTTTTAATTATTTTTTATTTTTTGTGTTCACTTTTTTCCTAAGATTGTATTCCATTACTCTGTTCTTTGTTATTATCAATGTACAGGCACTTGGCGCGTTGGTGGTGTCCTTGCCGTCTCCCGTGCATTTGGTGATAGGCTGTTGAAGCAGTATGTTGTTGCAGATCCAGAGATTCAGGTCATTCATCTTGTCGTCCACTATGTTACTAATTCATAAGAGTAACAATATGTGTTTGCTTAGGTTCAACTATAGGAGTGGACTGAATTTCGCATTGCTTTGATGCTGGAAATACCCTTTCTTTTTTTAACTAGAAAGGCCAATATACTGGTTTCAATGATTCCCTCAGGTTTGTCAGCACTTGGTGCATGTGAGCAGGACCCAGGTCATTCATCAGTACGACATGTGATTTAGATGGTGCTTAGCTTACATTCGACTGTAGGAGTGGACCAAATTTGGCATTGCTTAGATGCTAGGAATTCCTTTTGGTTTTTTTTATTTTAACTAGAAAGCCCAATATACCGGTTTCAATGATTCCCTTAGTGGAGGATTGGTTCTTCAGCACTTTTGTGCATGAGGGCAGGACCCAGGTCATTCATCAGTGGGACATGTGATTTAGATGGTGGTTAGCTTACATTCGACCATAGGAGTGGACCGAATTTGGCATTGCTTAGATGCTAGGAATTCCTTTTGGTTGTTTTATTTTAACTAGAAAGCCCAATATACCGGTTTCAATGATTCCCTTAGTGGAGGATTGGTTCTTCAGCACTTTTGTGCATGAGGGCAGGACCCAGGTCATTCATCAGTAGGACATGCAATTTAGATGATCTACCACCAAAAGCGACACCAGTCTCACGTATTCTCTGGGGAATATGTATAATAAAGATTTTTGGTCAGAAGATTGACCGACTTCTGCAGTCAAGCATTCATGTGCGGCTTGATATATGAGTTGATAGTTCTTTTTTATGGGCCAAGGTATCTTGCATGGCTGGTTCACATTATGTGTGGCTTGGATTTTGCCATTGTGCGACATTTGCATCTGAGTTGTGTGACAGTTGCATCTGAGGCATGAGTCTCCTGTTCTCCAGATGCTTTGCTTTATTTGTGGTTGTTCTTGCCTTTCATTTTATTTTACTCATTGGCTGCCTGCATTGCTTTGGAAATTGCAGGAAGAGGTAATTGATAAGTCTCTCGAGTTTCTTATCCTTGCAAGTGATGGACTCTGGGATGTTGTTACAAACGAGGTCTTCACTTTTCGCTTTTGATAAAAGATCTTCCTCCCATTGTATTTGATGGTCACTACTTTTTCAAGTGTTCTCCACTCTCAACACTTTTGGCTTGGTTGTGCAAAAACATTTCAGGAGGCTGTTTCCATGATCAAATCCATTCAGAACCCAGAAGAAGCAGCCAAGAGATTGCTGCAGGAAGCTTGTCAAAGGGGCAGTGCAGACAACATTACTTGCGTCGTCGTCCGTTTCTTAACAGGCCAAGGGGAACCCTCTTACACTAAGGTTGCTTCATAAGCATCGTGTTTGCCTGTGTCTGGATCCTGCGTCTGACAAAGGCAGGTGCTGGAGAAGTCTTTCTAGAGAAGGAAAACTGCAGCAACAAATCTCAAATGTGATTAAAGACAACTACTTGGGACCACTACAGTATGATTTTTTTCAGCTTCTTAGAAACATGAACCTCTAATCCTCTCGAATGATGACACTTCTGCTACTGGTACTATTATCCATATAGGAACTAGCATGCAATCTGTAAAGATTTTAAAAACTATGTTGTGTTTGTTTTGTTGTATAAAGTTACGAAAATACATCAAACTTGTGCTATCCAAGTTCATTGTAGTGTTGAAGACTTGATCCTTTTTGAGTCTGAAATATCAACAGATGATGGCTGATTATAAAGGCGAACCAGCTGTTCATGTGCAATGCTTGCATTCAGTAGTTGGGATTTCCAAATGTGATGATTATTTGGACCAGGACGCATCATGGATTGATCCACCTATGTATGTCTGAGATCCTTTGGGTGCTATGACTAGGCAGGTGTTTTCACATGTTATACTTCATTCATGTCTCTTTTATCTGTGAAGCTTTTGAAATTGCAGCGACCAAAAGCTTTTCATGCTTCAATCCATAAATGCCTGTTGATTTGTGGTGGTTGATAAGAACTGAAGGATTTTGTAGGGTGCTCGACACTCTGCCGGGGCAATTTTTCATAGAAAAATTGCTTAACTACCATGTGAGGAGAGTAGAATGATCATTAGTGGGCACTTCACATGAGAAGAAATAATTGATGCAAGTGAAGGGGGTGGTCTAGCGAATTTGCCTCCTGCCCCGTTGTTCATGTACGTGGGAAGTGGTGGTGGTCCAAGGGCTTTTGTTTAACCAGTTAACCCTCAAGTCAGACTATGCACGCACCACCTTATTCTCAGGTGCAGGAAAAGTAATCTACATGAATTGTGTTGCTGAGTATGCGTATGAATGAGAAAACATCTTGGCTGTGTTTCCATTATATGAATTTCATTTCATTTCTTTTGCTAGACAGGATCACTAGAGGAGTGTGACACTTCCAAGTTCCAAAATGATGACCAAGGTCACACAACGAGACTGAGTTGCCTTAAGTCATCAGTGGCTTGAGCTTCATACAATTGAGACTTTTAAGTTTAACAATATCTTTAATTTAAAGAAAAAAATATAAAATTAAGAAAGTTAAAATAAGTCAGAACTAATTTTGGAACTAGATCTCAATTCTCTAGTCAGACTTTGTTTTGAAAACGAATTCTGTTACCTCCAATCGGAACTGGTTCCAAAATGAAAAAGTAAGCTTAGAGTCAGAACCGGTTTCGAAATTGGAACTGTCATTTAGAAATGGGTCTAGGTCTAAGTTCAGTATGAACCTGTTTCGGAATCAATCTGTCTGCAACTCTATCCAGAGTCTTCACCTCTTCTTTTTCCCACCAAAGGATCTTTTTTTTTTTTTGGGTAAACAATATTTATTTATGAAAAAAAGAAAACAAGACAGCCAAACAACAAAAAGCATAACAAAAATACATGGAGCAGCCCCTTAACCCATACAGTCCCTATCCCATAAGAAGTCCCTATGTAAGGAATAGCACAACTTAGCTAGCAGCAGGCTTCAGCATCAAAAACTGAAGAAATGACTATAATATCTAAAAAAATTGAGTTGATGGTTCAATCAAAACCTCCTTTGCAAAGGAGGTGGATGCAAAGGATCCACCTCCTTTGCATCTAACAAAATAGAGACTCTAAAGAGGCCTTTATCTTGAGCTTTTAATAAGGCGAAGAGGATCACCCTTGTTTCAACCTCCTTAGAGGAGAAGCCCTCTTGGCCTTGAAATGCATATGCATGAATAATGAATAATAAAACCCTCTAGAATAATCATGAAGCCATATGAAACTAACCGAAGGATCTAGTTAGTTCAGACATAAACCAACCACTTGTTAATTGGGAAAGACTTGGTTTATAAGCTTGGACAATACCCTTCGGTTAACTTATCCAAGCAAGTCATTTCAAACTATCATCAAGACAATAGAAGAGATGGTCAAAATGACTTTGTCTTCAATGAGATGATGTTGTTAGTTTGACTGCCATAAATCATATGGTCTGTTTTGATTGCTATTATCTTTTAAGTGATGGAAAAAATACAACAATAGAATTCTAATTGATATTTGGCATTTGTAACATTCAAAATTGATCATTTAAACCGTTTTGATTATGCTTACGGTATTAAAGCCTATATTATGATAATCAAATTTTGAGGACTTCTTTAGTAAGATACATTATGCAGATCCCCTTTTTAAAAGCACCCATGACTCCTATGATCAATCCAAATCCTTCACACTCATTATTCAATGATGGATTGGCAAGAGACCAAATTGGACACTCATCAAACAATTACATACACACTATTGGATTAAAATCCTAAAAAACAATATCTTCTTAAACTATTAAATTTGAGGACTATAGATTAAGAAGTTAAGATGATCTAGTGGAGTTGATATTTTACATATTATTACATCTTATTTAGAACTTTCCATCTCTTTAACAACTAATAGTGTATTATAGTTTCTTCTAACCAAATGGAGAATTTTTGAAGAATTTATCGTGAATATATTTATTTATTTTGCTAAAAGAAAAATGGACCTGTTGAATTCTGAAAATGGGATCATCAAGAGTCGAGCCCATTGAAAATGAAGACTTGGAATTTGGCCTGGTTAAATTCTTCTTATACTCAAACTATGATAAATAGGACCTACATTTAACCAATTACAAATAGATTGAAATCAGGCAGTGTTAACTTTATCAAGGCAGGTCACACGACCCATTTAGCCGTATAAATTAAAAGAGGGTGTTATGGATTAACCACCAGTGAAAGCCGTTGAAAACATTATTCACACGAAATTAAATGATTCGCAACAATTTGTCAATATGAAATCAATAGTTGACCCATAAATGTTTTTTTTTTAAATCAGACGGCTAGAAATGGTTAATCAAGATTATTTAGATGAAGGAGGGCATTTATATGCCACGTGTCTCCATCACGAGGGCGGTCACTTGCTTCAAGGTGACTGCTCCGGTCATTTTACATCATTTTGAAATCTCCTTTTTAAATGCAGCGGGGGCAACAAAACGGAAACTGCTGTCGCAATGGCGAAGGGACCTAACGCCGTTATCTTCTCCGTTATCTCTCTCTTCTCGCAGCGGCAGGAGCTTCTCCAAATGTGGCCTTCGTTAATCTTCTCCAAATCCTACTGCACGTAATCTCTTCGTCTCTTATCTCCGCTCTCTTTGATTTCCTTTTACTACACATTAGCTTCCCTCTTTCGAAGAATGTGGTTTAATTTGGATGTGTTTTGGCCAAAAACGGATTTGTGGGTGATGGTTTTCTGCAATGTGGTTTACCTAGATCAGTGTTGGCATTGGGACCTAAAAACCGATAATGATTTTGGCGGTTTCACTCCCATCTAATGTGGATTGTGTTGACCGTTTGGGATTTGGGTCCCCCAGATTGATTTGATATGGTCAAGTTGATGATTGGGATGTGGGGTACCCCAGATTGATGGGGTAAGGCTAAGGTGATGATGATTGGGATTTGGGGTACCCCAGGTTGGCAGAGTGAGGCTAAGATGATGGTGATTGGGACGTGGGGCACCCCACATTGATGGGATAAGGCTAAGGTGATGATTGGGATTTGGGGTACCCCAGGTTGGCAGAGTGAGGCTAAGATGATGGTGATTGGGATTTGGGGTACATCCAAATGGCGCCAAGAATGTCGTAATTACGGAGGGTGCTTGATATATAAACGATCCTATGCTGTCGGTATGGTGGTGACTGGTGAGAGTAGCCAATGTGGGGCCCACCCTTGTGTGGTCCAACTCACTGATATTGCTTGTCTCCCTGTATTTGGCAATAGACTAGATTTTGGTCCCGGGGGGGGGGGGGGGGGGGGGGGGGGGGGGGGGGGGGTTGATTGTACTGTTGGATTGATTATTTGCCATGCTATGAAGCATGGGTACTGGTAGTCTGGTACGGGTACCGATATGGTTATGGTATTGGTATACCGAAACGACAAAATCTTAAAAAAACATGATATGGGTATGGCTAGGGTACGTCCATTAAAAAATAATATCTTTTAAAATTTTAGTAATGCAATAGGCTAATAATTAAAACAGGTTAGAATCCGTAGATGTAACAAGCCAACAATTACTTAATACCATTACAAATTCAACCTATTACAAAAGGGCAAGAAATATTAGAAGAATTCTAAAAGTTATGAAAAGACCCATCACTTGTAGTACAAATGGGCCAACTGATCTGGTGGGTTACCTTGAAAATATCCAAATTTGGAGTTTTAGCCATGGAATCATTAGTCTAGAAATCAAATAGTTTCAATAAAACAAATTCACTTCATAAGGGTAGTAAAACATGTCAAGCAGAGTGATGGGAATACATTAAATACACATGACTGATTACACAGCCGCATCATGTGCTAACACATTATAGAGAATAGTTTTTCTAAAGCATCAAAATCACATAGAAAGAGAACAACATGGCAGCAATTAAAAAAACAAAAAAAGTAGTAGAGTAGCTTCAATAAAAAAAAAAATAGCAGCGGCATGGAGCCAGTAGCAGTAACAATTCAAAAGAACAAAAATAAAAAGAGCAGCAGAGCAACTACAATACAAAAATATATATATATAGTAATAGTAAATGCATACCCATGTCGTACCCATGTAGTACCCGGTATGGTACCAAATGCATACCTATGCCATACCCAAAAGTCAAATTTAAAAATACAATGTACCAGGTACATTTGATCGTAGCCCATACAAATGTAGCTGTACTCATGTAGGTACCCAGTATGGGTACGTGTACATTTTTGGAGTACCCGTGCTTCATAGGTGCCATGTTTATAGCTATATTTTATACACACGATCAATTCAATGGTGCACATGGTATGATTTCTTAGCTTTTGATATGAGAAAAGTGGACCTGTGGTTAGTTGATTTCAGCATCATATTGATGGCAATATATTATAAGATCATCTCTCCCTGATTGGCTGCTAGGAGATTGTTGTATGTAGATGAAATCCCCATGTGTAGTGTTCAGTTGCCAGAAAGCTTATTATTGTTGAAGATCTATCTGGCCACTTGCAGTGGTTCTTCACACTTCAATTCGCAGCGGAGCTGTCGTTCTTTTGGTGATATTCTTCATATCTGCAATTCATCCTTCTGTTGTGCAGATTATGTTTGCTTGGATATGCTTTCTATAGTGCTTGTTGTTAATCCTAAGCCAAGTTATTTACTAGATTCCATGAGTAGTTGATAAGTGAAAATATGATCAAGAAGCTTCTCATATGCTGCAGTTCAATTTATTTCTCTTTATTTAAAGATGAAAATTGATTATTTTAGGTTCTTGAAGAACGTGAGTGTGAGGTCGGATCTTTCTCAATTCCTTGCTGCTTTGGATTGCATTGGTACCAGAGCAAGTTTGATCCCACAAGACTACTAGAGAAAAAAAAAGAAAAAATCTTGCTTTTGACAATGGGGAGAACCCTTTCATCAAGTCATCTAATCATTTGACTAGTGAGTAAAGGATTGTTCTACAATAGCAGCAACCTGTAGAGAGATCTAGTGAAGGATCATGCTAATAAACTACTATGACATTTGAAGGTGTTTGCCAATCATCCTCCAGCTACTGATGCCATACCATAAATCTTGAGCAGCATCCTACTGCAGAAATAGATTAGATGGAAGAAAATCATAGTGTGAGTTAGGCAGATAATAGATTAAAGGATCCCTATGTAGCTATTCAGCAGTGTGGATAACTTGCCATTCAAAACAAAGGCAGAGAGAGAGAGAGAGAGAGAGAGAGAGAGAGAGAGAGAGAGTACTCTTTAACTTGATTGAGCTGAAGAGAGAAGGATGTTAACATTATACGTGGGCAGGGCCATATAGTCGAAAGAATTGAAATTGCAGATCTTTGTTGTAGCGGGCCTACTATTTGATTTGGGAGGACAAAGACGCCACTTGCAAACTTGAGGGCAAGTTTGCTGATGCATTTGGTGGACTTGGCCTACTTGGGATTCAACACTTAGGTTGACAATTGAAAGTATTACCTTTCTCAAAGTTAATGAGTTTCAACACATAGGGTTCTTATATTATCTGTTCAGTGTATGAAGTCTTTATTAAGGACTTGTGATAAGGCTTAGCTAACTATTTACTTTTAGAGATTTGATTAGAAATGTAATATATTAAATTAAACTAGATTAGGACTCTTTTAATTTGCTTTTAGATTAAGACGTTAGATCTCTTAGGATTTCATATGATTTATCTTTATTTAAAGAGATGCAAATGATGGAAATAAAGTGGGTAGGATAGTGGAATAAGAAAATTGATTATTTTTGTTTCTTGAAGAACTTGGTCGTGTGAGGCCTTTTTCTGTTTCTCCTTCTTGTAATGTGGAGGTTTAAATATGTTTTCTTTACTAGCTATCTTTTTCCTTCTTAATTATTTTACTGTTCTCCTTATAAATAAACTTTATGCAAGCTATAAAAAACGAAAGAATAATTTATATAAAAATAAAATTAGGGGAGAGAAGGGATGAATGATAGGAATAGAGAAAACTCACTTGAAAGGCTCCCTTTCTTTAGCAGGCATAAAAACTTTGGTAGTATCAATAAAGATTGAACTGCATGTTTCTTTTAAAGGATTATATAAGCTGGACAATGAAGCCTAGAAACATTCTCTGTTTGGCATATTGAAGGGGAGCTCAACTAAGACATTGCATGTGATGAGGAAAGATACGTTAGTTGAGGGACAAAGAGCATGAATCCATTTTTTTTTTCTCCCACCCAATCTTTTCCAACTTCCTAATTACCCTTACCCATCTTTAAGAGTGCAATTGTTTGATAGCTGCTTAAAGCAACTAGCTCAAGCTGATGATTTGTGCCTTTCCTAGGGAGGATGATGTTAGTTACCTATTGCATCAGGCAGTGGACATTACTTTTCATAAAGCTGTCATGAAATTGGTAACAACCCCAACCCCCAACATTCCTCTACCAAGAGGTCGAAGAGGGTAGCTTAACCAATACTTTACAAACATTTCCATAATTTCTTTTTGAATGTCCACTTTGCCTCCTTTCAATATTTTCTTTCCCCATTGACACCAACTGGCCCTTACCCACCCATTGACACACTTGCAGACTCACCACCAACTAGGTCCTTGGTCCCTCGCACCCTAGCTAGTTGTTAGGGTTTATGACTTTCAACTCTTGGCACCAACCCTAGCTTGATGGGACAAGACTTTATTGATGATGATGAACAATCCTAAACCATAAGACAATTCTTTAAACTCGTTGAACTCTAATTCTAGTCCTTACGTGACCAATTTCAGCAAACAGTTGTTTAATATGTACCAAAGCAAAACAACTAAACTTAATCTAATTATCAAATGCTCCTAATTTTTTGTAACTACAATACACCCTTTACACAAACCGCCATAAGTATACTAATTTTTGATGGATAACATGGACTTCTTTTCAATGTATTGATAACAGGGTATCCAGCAATTGGTTTCGTAGTGCTTCTGCTGCAGTATAATGTTGGATAGGAGACAATTTAATGCAAAGCGATTTGCCCGATTGAACTAATTCCAGTTTTGTTCTAGTTAGTTTGGCTATATATATATTTATATATATAGGGATTTAATCTTATGAGAATTGGTTCTCATCACTTTTTTGTAAGAACTTTAGGTGAGGCCCATCTATCACCCAATCCAAATCTTATAATACAGAGGAACCTCTCTGGTAATCGCACATCCCAAGTTTCATTTAGATCAGCATTTATTGAACCGTTGGATCAACTGTGCACCAATCCGAATGGATTGGATTTGTAGACCGCGGATGAAGGGGTTAGGGACATGTGATTGGGGCCAAACTTGATATGTGGGGTGGTCCCGCATGGATCTTTCCATGCCTCCTAGTCCCATTCTCAAATGGGATCTACAAGTAGGCCCTATAAAAAGTTCTCACAGTAGGTGCGTGAGAGCAGTTCTGAAAGGATCAGGCCCCATATATATAATCAAATCCACATGGGAACCACCCCCTCAAACATCGCCGGTCCAATGTTTTTTACACTGATATGGTGGAAGTGACTGTTGGATTGAAATTAAAAAAAAAAAAAATACATATTCTAAAACCATTCAACTTGAGGGCTGTAGGTCAACTGGTTAGAATGATCTGAGAACTTGAAAAATTGCACACAGGTGGGTCACATCCAGGTCTTTCAATGCCCACCTTCCCATCAATTGATTTTGCCCTAGGTGGGCCCCCACAAGGCTAACCGCAAACATTTTAGATGATCATGTGCACACCTGAAAAGCCTTGTAGACATACAAGCACATGTGCACACACATGGAAATGGAAAATTTCAGGTGAACTTGTGCGCAAATGACTTAGATGTGCACGGCCCACTTGAAACGACCTCTAGGATCAATCTGAATGGCACACACACTGCCAACCCCTGGTGAATCTCATCGATCCCATGTTTTTCACTTCAATCCAAATGGAATTGACCATTGGATTGAAATTAAAAAAAATGATGGATTCTAAAGTTGTTAAACTTTAGGGTCATAGAGCAAGGGGTTGTGGTGATCTAATGAACATGAAATTTTCTATATCGGTGAGTCACATCCTATGATGCTAAGGTATGGGTCCGGGTACGGACACGGATATGGGGAGCGGAGATACGACTTTGCACTTTTGGAAATCTAGGACATGGATATGGATACGGGTGTCCTAATTTTTCATTTATATCATATTTGAATTAATGAAATTATCATTGTTTGTGTTTCTTTCTAACATTTTCTATGTTGAGAAGTAAAAAAATTTAAAGAACTACATGAAATAATGGATTGGCTAAGTAGGATATGCTAATCTTATATTGTAGAAGTATCGGTGCAGTATTGGGTATCATATTGGTCCAATACGGATACGTTGGGCTTGTACAAGTATCGAGGTATCCTAGGTCACATCTAGATCTTTTGATCCCCACCTTCTCATGAATTGACGTGGTCCCATGTGGGTGCCACATGGCTGTGTGCAAATTGCTTAAATGAGCGCATGCACACCTGAAAGGGGCTACATATATCTCAACGTGCAGACCATATGGATCATGTCCACATTGCTGTTAGGTTCTTAAAATTAGTACACTCAAGTATGGTAGGTAGGTCCCACAAAGGAGGACTAGTAGGTAGTCATAGAAGTCCCTAAAACTGCTTGGCGACGGGCCTAAATTCTGTGTTTAATGTTTTCTTTAAGTGTTAGACCTAAACATCCTAGTCATTCTATCAGAAATAAATCTCTGGCATTATAATACATAAGATAGTTCTTAAGTCCTAAACAAGAATAGTAGGATCTTAATGCCAGTAGGAAAGTAATTAGAATACATTAAAAAAGCTTGATTTCAAGCAGATAAGACTTTCAACATCTCATTGTGTTCTAGCTAGGGATACTCCATGGTCGACCCCACATGGAAATCCATCATATGACTACATCAATTTTGGTAGCAGTGTGATAAAGTCCCATAGTTTGATGGATCTTCTTTTCTTGTATAATATAGCATGGCCCAGACAAAACCAACAATTGGTATGGGGCTGTAAGACTGGGGAATATCACTTTCTGTTTCGGTTGGCTGATTAAATGATGTCCACGCCACACAAGGCCTGTTTCGGAGCACATTACCTTTGATAGTTTTCTCAGTGGGATATATGAATTCATAGTGTTATAGAATCTATGTTGTAGTCGTTGTCATTGTGGGACAATGTCTTTACCTAGTTGGGCGACTGGTTACTTCCTAGGAATCTACTCATGCAAGCAACCATTTGCACTCATTTTACTTGGACGATGAAGTTGTTTTTCACCTTTTGTCCTGGTGATGTACAGGCACTGTGAAAGGCAAAAGCTGTTTTCAAGAAGTTGAGCAAGGTACCATATGTCATGGAGATAGACCAAAGAGGTTTGTTTCTAGTCTCATAATTTGATCTCCTTTTTGGTCTACTTTCATTTAACAGGCGTGATAATATATAAGACTATGTCAGTATTTCTTGGGACCGCTGCTGGAAAAAATGCCTTGGGGAGAAACATTGCAATCCTAAATGTATGTGCTGTTTCTTTAGTAACTTTGAACTAGAAGTCACTCAAAAGAATCCAGGATTGCTACTGGGCTGAACCCAGCCCGCTTTCGGACTTGTTTGGGCTTTTTTAGAGACTGTTCTTGGACTGACCCTCATTCTTGGCTTGATAATTAAATAAGCTAGGACTGATCTGTCCGCCCAAATACCTGATTAGAATATTAGATAACTTGGTCTGGCCCTGATATACTAAACCAAAAGTAAAACCTAGTAACTTGCTATTTTGTGAGCAAGGCTCTGATGCACTTGCTCATGGGCTTGATCCACCTGATTATTTGGCCTCGTCATAAGGGCTGGGTTTGGAAATGTTTTTTGCCAGCCGTGTAAATGATGTGTTTATTTTCTGCTACAATAGGGACTCAAACACAATACTCACACTCACACACCCATGTCCTAATCAGCTGAGGTATCAGTTGGGGACATGTCTATGTAATCAGTTACATATTTTCATGTAAAGAGATTGGATGAACAATGAGTTCATGAAACAATAAGAAAAGATTACCAAATTAGGTTATAGTTCTGAATGTTGGACTCTGCGACAAATTTGGAGTTTCAATTCAACAATTTCCAAAAGCTTGGGGTAGGATTTGTGTTAGGTCCCTGGTACAAGCTATCATAAATTTGAGGAATGTCCATAAACACATGTCATAAATTTTAAAAAAAGTTGGAAACTTGTGAAGTACACCTGTAATCGTCGTAGACCTCAATAATATTCATTCATTTATAATAACAAAAGCATCTTAGTTAAGCCCATTCACATGTATATATACTTGATAATGTCCAAAAGACAGACCACCATCTGTGAGATGTGCAATATACATATACAACATGAATTGGACATCATATGCATGTACATGATATAGAAAAGATATCAATATCTCAAATAACATCTCCATCAATCAAAAACTCCACAAACAACATGATAAGGATGGCATGATGTGAACAAAGGCCAATCCCTTGCTATACCCTAAGATGATCCCAAAATGTTGCTCATAACATGCTACATGGGATGACTAATAGAATATGTCATCCTCAGTCCACTTGTCTAATCCCTGAGCTACTACTGTAGTCTTTTTTGTGAATACGTCAATTGCCTAAGCGGCAATGGGTTTTGCACTTGTAACACCATTGGTAACACCTTAAATATAATGTTTTAGCAATTATAAGTGCATATAAAACTATCATGCTGTATCAAATGAATTTAAAGACAAATTAATTAAAAAAGAACAAATACGGAAGCTAGGCATGTTGTGCACATAATAAGCATGAGTAAAGAATCATGATTGCATATACAATAACATACTAGTTGGGATTCGCAAGGCTATCTTTTCTGTAGGGAAAGCATTATCTAATAGTGGGAAATCACTAGCGGTCCGGCCAAGGATTGTCTAGCTACCGGAGGAGTGCCTGTAACACTCCGACCTAAGCTAAGGTTGATTAGCGAGTAATTAATTGTGATCACTAGCTAATTAATGAGGTTTTCTCTTAATTAGGTCTATTTTCGGTTTGTGGAGTCTAGTGACTCAAGTTCTGGCCATGGATAGGTAGTTGGGTTAAGTTTGACCTTACTTAAGTAGATGAAAGCCCTTTTTCGTAATCTTAGAATACATAATTTTATGTCATTCATACATCATATTAACATCATCACGCGTGTCTCGTCAAACTTGTTAACTTCTGTTATTGACTTGGAGGCAAAGGAAGTTGTTTGAATTCGTTGGATGTTCATTTGACTCAAAATGAAATTGCCATTAAATACTTGGACTTTCTTATAAACCCCATAAAACAAATGTCTTATATAAGGAGAAAGAGACCACCGACTCATCGACTCTCCAACGACTCTTTCTTCTTCATCTTCTGTCTTCTTCTTTTCTTTTTCACTCCTTGTTCTCTCATCATCGAGAGAAAAACGTTGCTTGTGTGACTTATAGTTTTCTTCTTCGGTTTCATCATCCTTGGGCTCTTCCTTTGTGAACCAGGTATGAATTTTGCTTTGACTACTGCTCCCTCGAGTCTAGAGTCTTCTCAATTCACTGCGCGCATTCCTTCTTTTTTCAATTCTTGCATGCATGGCTATGTAGGTCTAATTTTAACCAAGTTAAGCAAAAGGACGGACTAAGAGCTTGAAAAGCTTAATTGGAGGCAAGTATAAGCAAATTCTGGATGAATACATGTTGGTAGATCATGATTGTTATGATTCTTATAATTTTCAAGTTTCATATGTTTCAAAGCCCTTTTGTATACTTCCATATGTTTTTGCTTCATTATGGCTGAAAATTTCCAAGTTCTGAACTGTACGTGGAGTTCTGGAGTTTCAAAATTTTTGAAACTTACGACTAAGCTGTAGTTTTCCGCAGCTTCAAGTCCAAAGAGCAGAAAAACTTGATATTGCACTGCAGCCAAGCTACGGGTAAGCCGTAGGGTACCACGGCTGAGCTGTAACCTAGCTGTGGTCCAGCCATAAGCCATTTTAAGGTTTGAACTCCCGAAAGTTTGAAAATCCGATAAACCTTCTAAGGCTAAGCTACGACCAAGCCGTATATTGAGCTATGGCTAACCCGTGCCAAACTGTGGCTCAACTGTAGACCAAATACGGCTAAGCTGTAAGAGGAAGCACAGTTCAACTGTGGCTTGTGTATCTGCGGGGGCAATTCTGGGGAACTACGGCTGAGCCGTAGTGCATAATACAGCTAAGCCGTAAGATGCCTACGGCTAAACCGTAAGTCACCCACGGCTAAGCCGTAAGTCCACTGAAAACTAGGATTTAATAGGTATTGTTGTGAGACTTTGTAGGGCCTTAGCTTTTGGATCCCTATACACCATTAACAGGCCCAAAGGAATAATTGAACATCATGAAGAGTCTTGAGGGCCGAGATATATTCATGAGATGTTGTCAATTTGTTAAGCACCTCCCCATGGGTGTTGATTTAAGGGACTTCGATACATATTTTCGATACAATGTAACAGCAAAAGAAAGACAACGGTGTATCGGATAACTTAAAACTATATCATCATGCACGGTTAGAAACAATGGATGACTAGATTAGGGTTGGCTAGTAAAACTGCCTTCATCATCATCATCAAAGCCTTATCCCAACCATGTTGGGGTCGGCTACAAGAATTCTGTTTCTCCATTCCGTTTTATTTTGATTATATTAAATTGAATTGCATGGCATATTGGATGATGGTTATTGTCATCCGCTCTTGTGAATGAAATTGAATGATTGAATGATTATCGGATGTCTTGACTTCCAATAGTCCAATATTGTATGCATTGGATCCACTTGATATGTTCTTGATATTCTTGATATTCGATTTACATCGAACATTGGTATTGAATTGAGTATGAACGTATTGCATGAATGAATTGAATGTATTGCATGTCAAGTATATGATTAAATCGAAATGGTCTGGCTTTACTCAGCTTCAGCCTTATGATGTCCGGCGGGGTTGACTTTGGCGTAGCATATTTGTTGCCATTGCAGTATGCTCTTGTCTTGGGGCTTCCGGACCTCAGGAACTAGAGACCCATGCGTACCCTGGCCCGGACGATGGTGTTCTCAACGCATAGATCCCTAGATAGATGATATGGCAAATGTAGTAGCCAACTAGCATGTAATGCATTTACTGATCCTTATAGCATGCTTACTTCAAACGCATGATATGCTTAGTGTACTACCTTGACCTCTAATGATCACATGTCATTACTTTTTTTAGATACAACGCGTATTACAAGAGTGGAGGAGGATACTTCATTACAAGAGTATACTTTTCTCCGTAGAATTAGAGGGGTGGAAGTGAAGGAAGCATTGAAGCGAATGAAGACAAGAAAGGCAACATGCCCAGATGGTATTCCGATAGAGGTATGGAAGTACTTAGGAGAGGTTGGAGTAAGTTGGTTATGTAGACTATTCAATAAGATACTTCTGACAAAGAAAATGCCGGATGAATGGAGAAGAAGCATTGTAGTACCTATATATAAGAATAAAGGAGATATACAGAATTGTACCAACTATCGAGGGATTAAACTTATGAGTCACACTATGAAGTTATGGGAGAGAATAATAGAGCAAAGACTGAGAAAAAAGACTAAGATTTTGGAAAATCAATTTGGTTTTATGCCAGGGAGATCAACTATGGAAGCTATCTTTTCACTTAGGCAATTAATGGAAAAATACCAAGCAAAGAGGAAAAATCTACATATGGTCTTTATCGATTTGGAAAAAGCCTATGATAGGGTACCGAGGAATTTAATTTGGTGGGTCTTAAAGAAAAGGAATGTCCCAAGAGATTACATTGAAATTTTAAAGGATATGTACGAAGGTGCAATAACAAATGTGAAAACCACATGTGGAGAAACGGGCGGATTTCCCGTGACTATATGCTTACATCAGGGATCATCCTTAAGCCCTTATCTCTTTGCATTAATTATGGATGAGTTAACTGTACATATTCAAGAAGAAGTACCGTGGTGTATGTTGTTCGCAGATGATATAGTATTGGTGGATGAATCAAGAGAGGGTGTAAATGCAAAACTTAAGAGATGGTGGAGGGCATTAGAATCTAGAGGCTTTAAAATAAGTCGTACCAAGACAGAATATATGGATTGCAATTTCAGTGGACATATACAAAGTGTTGAAACCACTGTCAAAATTGAAACTCATGAGATACCACGTAAAGATTCTTTTCGGTACCTAGGCTCGATGATTAGTAAGGATGGGGAGATTGACGAAGATGTGGAGCATAGGATAAGAGCTGGATGGCTGAAGTGGAGACTAGTTTCGGGAGTACTTTGTGATAGACAAATGCCAAGAAAATTGAAAGAAAAATTTTACAGGACAGTGGTTAAACCAGTTATGACATATGGAGCAGAATGTTGGCCAATTAAGAAGACACATATTCATAAGATGGATGTAGCAGAAATGAGAATGCTTAGGTGGATGTGTGATAAAACTAGGAAAGATAAAATTAGAAATGAGCGCTTTCGAGAACATTTAGGGGTAGCACCAATAGGAGATAAGATTAGAGAAACTCGTTTAAGATGGTTTGGGCATGTGGAGCATAGGCCAGTAATGGCATCGGTGAGAAAAAGTTTGGATATACATGTGGAGGGTCCATCGAGAGGTAGGGGTAGGCCGAAGAAAACATGGATGGAAGTTATTAATTCAGATTTGAAGAAGTTGCACTTATCGAAAGATTTAGCTCAAAATAGAACGGAATGGAGAAATAGAATTCATGTAGCCGACCCCAACATGGTTGGGATAAGGCTTTGATGATGATGATGAACACGTATTACCTTAATTTTGCTTATGCTTTGCTGAATAGTCGTATTCACAAGTTGTCTAATAGTGTTACAGGTCTAGATCCCAAACCCGGTCTGGCTCAGACCCGGGAATCATAGATGGAGACCGCAATGGTTCCTTCAGGTGGTAACGGTGGACATCAAAAGTTTGCTGACTGATCCTTATGTCTAGAGTGGCTCACTAATAGCTAAGAATTGTATATTGGGGTTTTTGGGTCTTTCAGCATTTACATATCATTGCATCCATGCAGCCCGCATGTATAACTTGATTTTATTATGCATGTTTCTACCTTCCTGTATTCCCTTCATAGAATGTTATCCTTGATCTTGTTGCATGCGTGAGCACATCATGCTTGGGTTGTACAGGAAATGGGTATAACTAATATATTGATCTTATATTCCTGAATATTAAGTTGTGGACTATTCCATGGTTGTAATGGTATTGCTAAGTTGTTCAAGGAAAAGTGAAGAAAATTATAAGTGATATTAACAAACTTCCCCGCATTGAATGCTTGGATAGATGATCTGTTTAGCACTTCACACGTGTAAGCATGTGTATATCCCTTATGTAATTTCATTCAGACTCCAGTCTAGGTGGGAATTGCACTGGAGTACGTGTGTCACTGATTGGGGTAACCCTAATCCCTGATTTCTTGGGCTCGGGTCGTGATAGCGCCGACTAACTCCTCACATAACTACTGCAGTAGCGACATATGGGATACCCTAACTTGGTCTTGTCGAACCTCCTAAGGATACAAACTAAGTGGTGCTGATTCAATGTGTCAAGACCGACGAAATTCACTACTTTCATACTTATCGCCAAATGGAGTGATCGTCTCGTTATTGTACGTAAGAAACATTGGTCTTGGATTTGTATTTAAATCATAACTAAAGTTACATAGAATTACTAACTTAATTGAATGATGTATACAATTGTGAGCTAATAGTGCTTGAATTCTCTCAATCTTAGGTACCTCTCTTGACTCATGAGCTCAATCAACACACAGGCTATGACCCGCATTTTGTCTCAAGAATCACCTTAGAGAATTGGGTATATGATTGAATCATGTTTGAGGTCATGGTTTATGCTAGCAATATGTATGCACTTGAATTAGAGGTTAAGCAAGGATAATTACTAGTCAAACTTAAACTAAGATAATCCATGGTCCCTAGTCATTCAACATGATGTATTTATAAAAAGTCTGATATCAGTGTGCTACCAAAACCTTGGTGTTACATTGTGTAGGCCATGGATACTACTTCTACTTTCAACACCCATGACTTGACTTCTGAAACCACGCGGAAAATCAAAAGACAATGAGTGATGGCTCTACATCCTCCCTTCCT
The DNA here is from genome assembly GCA_037013555.1 of Sextonia rubra. Classification (NCBI taxonomy): domain Eukaryota; kingdom Viridiplantae; phylum Streptophyta; class Magnoliopsida; order Laurales; family Lauraceae; genus Sextonia; species Sextonia rubra. The sequence continues at coordinate 5,184,919 of JASUAD010000027.1, forward strand.
AATGTTTATTTACCATTGGGCCAATTTAGTCAAAGTGAAGGTCCTATTTCTAAAGTCCTAGAAGGTCCTTGAATCCACCTACTATCCTAAGGGCATGTTTGGGGGAGGGGTAGGGTAAAGTAAAGTAGAGTAAACTCAAAATCAAGAAAAAATAATATATGATTGGGTTATGATAACTTTTTTGTTTTTAGTTGTTTGATACGGAATCTTTTTGACTTTCTGTATAAAAAGTAAAGATTTTTTTATAGTTTAGTGATGATTTTTTGACTTTGTTTAAAAAGCAAGGAGGGAAATTTGAATTTTTTAAAAAAAGAAGGGGAAATTTGAATTTTAAAAATTTTATTTTACTTTACTTTACCTTACCCCTCACCTAAACATGCCCTAGGGGTAAGATTGGCTCAAGGTCATCCCATGGAGGCCTGAAGGAAGACTTGAACAGTCCCCAAGGGCATGTTTGGCAAAGGAGTAGGATAAAGTAGAGTAAAATTAAAATTTGAAAATTCAAATTTCCCCCCTTCTTTTTTTTTAAGTTCAAATTTCCCTCATCTTTTTTTTAAAAGTCAAAAAGTCATTACCAAACTACAAAAAAATTTCTACTTTTTATACAAAAAGTGAAAAAGATTTCATATCAAACAACTAAAAACAAAAAAAGTCATCATAATCCAATCATTTATTATTCTTTCTTGATTTTGGGTTTACGCTACTTTACTTTACCTTACTCCTCTCCCAAACATGCCCCAATTGATCCTCAGTTCAAATTAAAAAATAAAAACATAGATCAGGCACCAGGGCACCCGATCGATCAAACACCACCTAGAGGGCCTATTCGATCGATCGGGCTCTTGTACGATCAATTAGCCTTGGACCAAATTTTGCTCTAAGTAGAATTAGTTTTAAATTGATTCTCCTTTGTTCTTTTCTTGCATCTTTGTACCATAACATCATTTAAACTTGTCCAACACCTTCTCCACACTTTTTTACTCCCCCATTGGCTAAATTCCCAACATAACCAACATCTATTAACCCATTTCATACCCATTCATAATTTAGAACTAAAATTAGAAGGAGAGCTGTAAATGTCAAAAATTATGATAAGAATCAACAAAATGAACATTCATGTAGTAATTATATCCACTTAATACTTGCCTTATTTAAAGCTTTACCCAATGAAGAAGAAAAACCCCAAATCTATGCAAACCCTACGCATGCAAATGTATAAAGAAGACGAGGATGAAATGCATGTTACAGATTTGAGTTCTCTTCACTCTTTTATAGCAAGGAATTGCTGTAGCTAGGAGGTTCTCACCTTTGGTAATCTGTAATGGGATGGAGAAGGAAATTCCTGCAACTCAAGGGCAAGAGAGGAAGGAGAAGGGGTCGAAGATGATGTTGGTGTTCTTCATTGCCACATGCACATGGTTTCTTTAGCTAGATTGCTTGAGAGAAACTATGAAGCATGGACACTCCAAATGGCCCCCGTGTTCGTGTCGGACACGTGTCGGACACGGACACGGCTCCGACACGCCGGGACACGTTCCGACACGTCGAAAACGTGTCCTGGAATTTTTTTTTATTTTTTAAATTTCGGACACAGCTCGGACACGGGGTGGACATGGTAGGACATGGCTTGGACACGTTGTGGACACGGTAGGACTAAAAAAATATAATTAAAATCGGCTCAACTTGGGTTAAAATTAGAAAAAAAAAAAGAGGAAGGGGGTAAATGTAATTTTTTTAAACTTATAACCCTAATGTTATATTCATTCTTCGTTTGTGAAATCAAAAGGGGGAAAACGGCCGCATCTGGGAGACGGAGAAATAGAAGATGAAAAGGGGGAATTGCCACCAGTAGTGAAACGAAGAAGAAGAAGAAGAAGAAGACAGCGTGAGGAAGATCTATGCTTGCGCATGGAAAATTTGAGCTTGAAGATCTGAGCATGAAAATCTGAGCATGAGGAAGATCTGCGTGGAAGATGCGTGAGGAAGATCTGCAACTGCGCATGGAAGAAGAAGGAGGAGGATGAGGAGGAAGAATAGGTACTGTTGTTGTTGTTTTTTTTTTTTTGTTGCTGCTGTTTTTTTTTTCCTCTCCAGTGCTGCTGTGCTGCTACTGTTTTCTTTCTTTCTTTTTTTTAACTACTGCTGTGCTGTTGCTGTTTTTTCTTCCATCTGACTGTTGCGCCGCCGCTGCTACTTTCTTTCTTTTTTTTTTTTTTCAACTGTTGTTTTCTTTTTCCTTGTTTCTTCCATCTAATTGTTGCTGTTGCTGTTTTTTTTTTACTGCTGTTTTTTTTTTTCCATGGGATTCCTGTGCTGTTGCTGTTCTGTTGCTGTTGCTGTTTTCTTTTTTTCTTTTTTTATCTTTTAGTGCTGCTATTTTTTTTCTTCCATAGGATTGCTTTGCTGTTGTTGTTGTGTTGCTACTGGTGCTGTTTTCTTTCTTTTTTTTTTTTCGAATTGCTGCTGTTGTTATGTTTTTTTCAGTGCTGTTTTTTTTAAATGAGACTGCTGTGCTGCTGTTGTTTTTTTTTATTTTGGCTGTTGTTTTCTTTCTTCTTTTTTTTTTCGAACTGCTGCTGCTGCTGTTTTTTTCTTTTTTTCAGTGCTGTTGTTTTTTTTTCCATGGGATTGCTGTGCTGTTGTTGCTGTTTTCTTTCTTTTGTTTGCTTGTTTTTTGTTTTTTTTAGAACTACTGCTGCTATATTTCCATGCTACTGCTTTTTTTTTTCCGGAATTGCTGCATTTTTTTTCCTAGTTTATTTTTCAATGTGATAGTTTGTTTTCAATGTGATAGGAAATTGATTTGATTATGATGTAATTGTGACATGTAATGTTGATGATGATTGATGTGCTATGGGCTTATGACCTACTATTACATTACATTATGCATTATAGATTTTATTTTTGACTTTTCCAGTATCAGTTATGTTTTTTCTTTATTAATTGTGACATTATACTTTTTAATTTGGCCAAAAATATAACTATTCTTTAACTTTATGATTATATATAAAAATATATATATTTATTATTTGCTGTGTCCTAGCTATGTCCATGTCCTACTTTTTTAGGATTTGCCGTATCGCCGTGTCCGTGTCGTGTCGTATCCGTGTCCCGTGTCCGTATCCGTGCTTCATAGGAGAGAAGAAAAGGAGTGGAGGGAAGAGAATAGCTCTAGCAGATTTTGAGAAGGAGTAGGAAAGGATCGATTGCCGAAAAGGGTTGTTTTATATGCCCCAGTTTTTAGAATTTACAAACAAGTCCCAATTGTTTTATGAAATTTACAGGTAGAGTCAAATTGGTCTCACTTGGGCCAAGGTGGATCCGGATTGAGTTGGGCCAAGAGTAAAGAATGACCCACATGTTGAAATACATATGATGCCAATGAAATTATCTAAATGTGATTTAAAATCATGAAATCTGAAATTTCAAAAAGGTCCTTGACTACTTAAGGAAGGTTCAAACCCAACCCAACTAACTATCCATGACCCAAACCAAGGATGTTTGGATTTAGATTGACTTCATTAAGCAAGAGTTAAAATAAAATAAGATTAATTATTACTAAGTAGGCTTAACTTGGGTTTGGACCTTACGCAACCCTCATGGGCACCCATGTTGGGGTGATGCTTGAATGCCTTTCTAACACAACCGAGAAGACCTTAAAACCATTGTTCTGCCGTTTCCTATTACCAATTGGTTTTGGGATAAGTGGTAGTTCAATGGGGTCTGAGATCTTACAATTTGCATATTCAGCAATATAAGTCAATCTGTTTTCAGAAGTTTATACTGCTTTTTACGTGGATGCTGTAGCAGCTGTACCAATCAATTAAATGTAATCCCTCTCATTGGTGATGATCCGGAAAAGTCTTGCTTATTTAAGCTGGGTAAACACCTCCTTCTCGGATATGTTGAAGTCTTCCCCACTTATGGTTGAAATCATTTTGATCTGTTGATTTGGGTTTCAGTTTCTATATCTGTGAAAGAATCCAGAAGAATGGTCAGAATCCTTATGTTCCTAGCTCCATTTGGAGAAAACAAGAAATATGATTGAAAAGAAAAAAATCGAAAAATATGTACATTTTAAGTGCTACCATTACAGTCTTGTAAGTTTATGCAACATGTGCTGCAACGAGATTCTTCTGGGATCATTGATCCCTTGGGTATTGTGTTGGTGACTTAAGAACCAATACATATCTGCCAATGTATTTATCCTGAGGGTGTGCACTATGCACTAACCTTAAAGCAAATATGAACTTGTGTGGTATTGTTATTTGAACTGTAGATTAAGCTGGACAACAAGAAACAGAAATTTCCGATGTGCATTGCCAGAATACTAGCATGTTCAACTTGGTACTTCACGATTTAGAAGAATCTATGCGACTGTCTACATCAGATATGACAGAAATTTACTAGTTTTGTTCAGATTCTCCCTGTAGTTATCACCTATGATACTAATTGTGTCATTTAAGATAAGTTTCCACCTATTATTGAATCTTGGGTCATTTTCTCTTTCCTGTTGGCATCACAAATGCTACCGAAGCCGAGGCCTTTTTTTCGCTTTTGTGGGGCCTTCTATCATCATTAGCTGAGGTAATGGCAATATTGTGTAAGATTCGAAGCGCTTCGGTTGGTGGTTGATCCTTTGATTATCTGGACTGAGAGTGACATTAGATATGCTACTCCAATAACTTAATGTTTCTTTTTTCCTTATTGACTTGTGTTTCAGCCAGACTGATTAGGGTCTTGCCTGCTTTAAGTGAGGTTGTATCTCTCACGTCTATAGGTCGGCAAATGGATGTGAAAGCTAATAACAACTACAGGCTGTTGGGACCTCATCATTTAGCTGTATGATCTTTCTTTTCCGCTTGATAAAGCTTCATCAGTTCATTTTATATTAAAGAAAAGTTATCCATATGCGTCTATATGTGGATAAAGAATTTTATATTAAAGAAAAGTTATCCATATGCGTCCATATGTGGATAAAGAATTTTAAGGACAAAGATACTTGAACAATGATGCAGCTTTCTCTTTAGGAAAAATCTGGCACATGTATATTGGCACTGGCATCACATAAGCAGAATGCTATCTATAATATTGCTTTTCGGTAGAGCTTTAAATATTTCACCTTCACTATGTGGATTTTGTTTATGGAGAAAGGTAATTTTTAGTCATTCCATTTAAGTTGAATTCCACTATTAATGAATTAACACTGGTTCAAAAAGATGAGTTTCAATGTTAATGTTTATGGAGTTTTTTAGGAAGACCTATACATGATGACAAGAAGCGAGAAAACTGTGAGGATATAAGAAATGACTTAAAAAAAAAGAATTAAAAATGTTCATTGGAACGTGCTTGCTGTTGCAACCTTTAAAGTTGCAAGTTGAAGTCACGTTACCAATTGCAAAAAAGAGATTAATCCCTATCAATGAAGAAAATGTTCAAACTATAGAGGTAACTGACTTGTGGGTGCTCTATTAATTGTATTGTTAACTAGAGGTAGCTGATGTGTGGGTGCCCTCGATTAATTGTTTTGTTATCTCGTGCATTCCACAAATAATGAGTGGGATATCCAAGATGCCTGGTTGAGATTGTATGAAAGCGTACTGTCCCTCGAAGTGTTTATATGTGGCTCAGATGGTAATGAACTTGACTATAGCCTTGTATGCCCTTTTTTTCATCCTTCTTTTAGTTTCAAATTGAAAAACTTGTTTCATTTGAAATTTGATCCGAAAAAAATGACTCGGTGATTTCAGACACCATTGCAGCATATGGAAGTGGCGAACTGGGTCAGCTTTTGCTGATTGACTCCAAAGAATATCTCTGAATGAGGAGCATGAGGGAGTTTCAGGAGTAGATTAGGGAAGTTTTTTTTTGTTCTCCATCAACCTCTTTAGGTGGGCAAACTTTTAGCGCGTTGTCATGGGAAGTGCTTATAGGTAAAGAAATAATAGTAACTGAAATATCTGTTACAGCTTAGGGATGACAACCATCTTAAATAATGGAAGATTATATCGGCATTGTTGTTTTGTTTGTATTATCCAATTATTTTTCTTGGTGAGATTGTCCTTCAAAAAGCTGCTCTTGACAGATTTATCTTTTTAATTTATTCTTTGTTGTTCTTAATAAAAAAATATTCTCACATTTAAGATTGGGGCCCATTTCAATATTGTGCCTGGATAAACCTGCATTTGTATATAAATAGAGAAAGAGATATATGTTATGTGGAGTTTAGACATTGAGGGCCCATTTAGGTGACAAATGGGGAATCCCCGCTAGGTGGAGAATGAGGAGATTTAATATGGAAGTCCACACTGGCCCTTCTACTGGTGGAGAATCCCTTTATTGTTGTTCACTACTTTTTGCTTGTGGTGATTCTCCATTGTGTTTGGATTTGAATGAAAAAGGCTTTGTAGGATAAAATCAGTTTAAAATATTTCAGTAAACAAGAAAATTATTGTTAAGGATTCATTTGTTTGCTTGAAGATTTCTATCAATTTTGAGAAATGTAAAAGATTTATAAATAGCCAATATCACCCCTTCGAAAATGAGTTAAGGGGAGATGGAATGAACACCAGTGTCACCTAGTAAATGAAGTACTTGGAAAGTGAGGTCCCTGCTCCATCTTACCTGACATCCTTCAATCCCTCACCTCTTTTTTTTCATTTATTTATATTTCTTTTTTCCTTGTTACATAGAATAAAAAAGTGGTGGGAGTTGGGTTGTTTCAATATCTTGTTTGGACAAACTCTGAAAAACATGGTATCAGGCATTGCTATAAAGTGTGTATTGGGAACGTGACTTGGTTTAGATTGAGTTTTAAAGCCATGCTTTGGTTGCATTATCATTGAGAACTTGAAAAATTACAAAATTAATCTGAACTTGTAGGGCTTATTTTCACCTCCATTGATTTGATGGGTTTCATAATGGCTGGATACGTCTCTCCCAGAAAATTCTAATAACTCGGATGACAAGATTGGGGTAGGTCCATATTTCTATATTCAAGGCAAACATGGTTAAATATTTTATGACGAGGTAGGTCCATATTTTTATATTCAAGGCAAACATGGTTTAATATTTTATGGCTTGAGCCTTGCACAGCTTCTGTAAAAAGAACTTCTAGTAAAAAAAGGCAATGATTGGCATCAATCGATACATCATTGGTCAAACATGTGGAAACCTAACCGTACAGCCTCTTTTTATATGATAAAATAATTCCAGTTTCATCATCAACGTCATTTTACGGAAGCATTATAAAGTTTTAAATGAAAATAACTTCTGGGGTGAACTGCCCAAGGCACTTAGCTGACTCTAGCGCTGGTATTTTCCTGAATCGACCACCAAACCGACCAGGACTCATTTGGATAATTGAGGGTTAGGGTTAGCATTTTTTAAACCCAGCTAAAATTGGATTGAATTGGGTTGAAAAGTTCTTCCTATCTAGTCCGCTAAATGACTATGATCCCCAACCCAACCCAGAATCGACCTGTTAATTTGTGATACCAACTGAGATTTTCTACCGAATTCTAGAACAGGTTCAGGTAGAGATTGTGCATGTTGCCCTCACTGCTCAACCCACCGACCCAACCCATTTCCATCCCTAGTTGACCCGACCTCTACGCCAGCAAATTGAGTTAAACCTACAAGTCGAGAAGTCCTCCTTATGACAACATTTCTTTTTACACTGGGCACTAAAATAAAAGACTTTTAGCAGTGAAAAAAAAAAATTGCCTTTAGTGTGGGAAAATTCACCGCTAAAAGTATATTTCGTGGGAGAAAACTTTTTTTTGCCACTAAAATGTGCTTCTAAGCTAGATGGTTGATTATGAGCATAAAACATGGCACTTTTAATGGTAGTCACTCATCCTCCACAATGGAAGGTATAAATAATGGAAAGTATATTTAACAGCGAAGGTCTTAACTATTTTATTAGATATTCTTTTTTTTTTGTGTGGTTTTTTTATGGTGATTTTATTGTGGAGAGTGATTCTTCTAACTCTATTGTTTGGGTGTCTAATTAGAAGGCCAACCCTTTGAAACTTTGATTCATTTTTAAAGAAATTCAATTTTTATTAGCCTCCATTAATTAATGTTGTTTTCGTTGTGAGCTTAGGTTGGCCAAAAACGGATTTATAGAACTTCTTCTTGGGAGGATATTATTTTATAGTTGGCTGTGGGTAGGGTAGAATGTTCTTTGTACCTTGTGTTTCTTATTGTTCTCTCTCTTTGTTTTGTCCTACTCTTTTAATATAAGTTATTGTTACAACTAAAAAAAATTTGCACCAAGCATCAATGACAACTGCAAGGTAATAAAAGATATATTACTTTAAGTAGAGATATAGCATCTCAATGTATGCAGTTTGCAGCTCTAATATGCTGCGAAGAAATTACAAGACTATCATTCTTACATATTCATATGGACGGGATGCTTACATTGAAATCTACCAAGGAGAAACCTGATGGTAGGAAGCCTATCTTACTTACACCAGAAGCCCTTGAATTATTCCACTACATATACATATATATATATATATATATATATATTGACTTGGTAGCAGCCTTCTAGGACGGTATAGGGCTATTATCGAAATGAGCATGAACTATGGGCTAGGATGTTTAGGAGAAGGAGGGTGTGTCGTTACACCATGATAATCCACATTGTATACCAGCCCTTCGACGTCATCACCAACATCTGCTTCTTCTCCCACCAAACAGCCTTTCTCGATGCGGCATCTCTCCATTCCTCCGGTAACCACCTGCAATTTTTAGCGTCATGATCAGTCTCCTAGACCTCACTTAAATCAAATAAGAAAGGTAATTTGTGGGTGTGAAATATAGTGTTCAAACAAGTAAACTTAAGAACAAACCTTCTTGTTTTCGGGGCTTTTCGGGAAGTTGGACGCTGCAGAGATCAGTCCTCTCATTCCTCTCATGGGTTGCTTTTCATTGATTGAGTTGTGCTCATTGAGAGAGGTAGGAATGGAAGTTGCATCAGCAATGGGTGGTGACGTGAGATGGTAGAGTGTTATAAGGATAAAGGAGATAATGCAAATGGATTTCATTGTAAATGCAGATTGTGTTTAAGCTGCTTCTTGAGGAAAAAAATGAATGGATACCGCCACATATATATAGGCCTAGGGGGAGAGAGAGAGAGAGAGAGAGAGAGAGAGAGAGAGAGAGAGAGAGAGAGAGAGAGAGAGAGAGAGAGAGAGAGAGAGAGAGAGAGAGAGAGGCAATAATTGAAATAATAAGATGTGAAGGTTTTTACCAAAAAAGAAAGATGTGAAGGGAACACGTTTAGGCCCTTGCTTTTGGATTCTGCCCTTAATGAAACAGACCTTGGAAAGACTGCTCTGTAGGACATGTTCTCTCCTTTCTGTACACACCTTCTAATCATTCAGCCCATGGGGGTTAAAGGACTTTTGGAAATTAGAAGAGTATGGATCTTACGAGGCTTTGACTTGGAAGACCTGAGTAGAAGGAGTGAAACTGAGGATGGAGTAAAATATTAAAAATCTAAAACTACTCAAAACAACTTCACTCTCAATTTTTGGGATATACAGGAAATTTTACCTTAATAAGAACTGGTTCACTGTATACTTGATTCTTTGATAAAGAACGTGATAAAACAATTTATGAATTATTCAATAATCAAGTATTATAATTGAATCAAACAATAATGATATAGTAGAAGCAGTTTTTATTAGAGTAAAATTTAGAGAAATACCATAAATTGGCTGGATATATCTTGACTTGATTTCAGTAGATAGGACCCACTGTAGTGTTCAACTCCTTCAACTCAAAATATCTCTAATTCATATCCTCATTCGCTTAACATTCGGACGTTTTGAACTCAAAATAGAGGTATTGTATTCTACTCATCCTTGGGCATTAATTCTCGCCCCTTGTGCTCTACATCTAGAACTTTTGTGGTGATCAGAACCACCCGTGTTCTTGGTACTATCAAGGGTGGGTCATGTTCAACACAAAAGAATTGAAAACAGGTGATCTAACCATCAATTGTTAGCATTCTCTGAGACGGTCAAAATAAAATGAATAAAAATAAGCGAAAGGTCTACCATTGATCGAACCCATAGACATGGACATCATCTCATCTAGTGGTGATGATCTTCAGATTGTGCCCCATCCATGTCAGTCCCAACAAAATGGATGGTTCGGATCAGCAGATTAATTTCTCATTTGGGCCCATGGGAGAATGAGTGGGGCATAGGGTAACCGCGTCAAGGACCATGTGCCAATGGGAGTATGTTTTGGTTAGGTTGTTGTTTTCTCATAATTATGGGGTTGATTGAGAGGAGGTTGGTTTCACGTGTGGTCTTCCAGGCTAAAACAAGACCACGCACGTAGGGTGCCTATGCCCTTGTCTTTTTGTCTTCAACAATGGGGACGAATGGTTTGGATTGCCACCTTTAGGTTGGCCCATTACAGGTGGATTGTGCGATCTCCGTCCGATTGGTGGAGAGAGGATTTCATGGAAGATGAGAATGGCCTACCTCCAGGAAGGATCCAAATCACATCATAAGATAATTTTCTTGCATGGTTGATTGGAAATCTAGATTATTTTCTATGAAAGTAAAGTTAATGGTGGATCTAGGGTTTGTGAATCTCATCAAAACGTCCGGTCGGTGGATGGTTATGGGTCATGGGTCATACATCTCTTCACGTTGGTCTTTTTAGTCGGTGACATTGACATGTGGACCATGAAGGTCTAATCACCGTCTGATCTTGATTGGATGGTGGTCAGCCCCTTTCTAAGTGAATTATGAAACCTATTCGAATATGGTAAGTTTGGAATGAAAGGAGCACGTACCATTTATCACACTGCCAACTTATATCTTCCCCCACGTAACATTTATCGCACTACCAACTTAAATCTTCACCGCGCCCCCCCTTCTAACAATTTTGATATCATAAGGAATAATATGAATGGACAAATCACCCACCCACCCACCTCTAACAATTTTGATATCATACAGAATAATATGAATGGACAAATCAAACATTTATCACACTACCAACTTAAATCTTCCACCCCCCACCACACACACGCACACCTCTAACAATTTGATATCATACAGAATAATATGAATGGACAAATCAAACATAATTAGTCTGAAATTCCATCTACATCTAGTTCTTAAATCTTTCTAATTACAGAATTTTGTATAGGATAATAAATAAGAGAATCAGAAAGTTTTCATTGTTGTCATCATCGTCCTCATCATCGTTAATGCCTTACAACAATACCTTGATTAGGCTTTTTAATGTGTACTTTTTCATTCATCCTGTTTAAGGGATTCTCTTCTGCCAAGATTACACTAGAAAGTATGTGAAATTTATGTGATGACCTTAATTCAGTAGAGTCTCACTTTATAGATGGTGGGTATTGAAAATCTTACACCTCCGCGGATTCAAACTCTTATATGTGAAAACTCGGTTTCTTATAAGTCTTGATCGTAATATGTTCTCCCTTTTCTTAGTTCAAGTATAAATATAGGGTGTGAATTCTTATATTCTATATGCACATTTCCACGCTTTTATTTTTCTTAGGTAATTGTCATAAATTTCATTTTATCTTTTAGTCAACATATTTATCTTTGTATGCTCATCATGGTTTCAAGTCTTTGATATTCATGCTATATTTGTTCTCTAATATCTGGCTTTATACAATAATGCAACTTTTTTATTATGTTTCATAAAAAATTCATTTAATTGTAGTGTCAACCATCATAATGTCATACTACTCTAGTTTGAATCTATTTCAAGCCCTTCTTTTTGTACTATAGCTGCTTCCTAAAAGTGAATATCACTTTATGGCCCTAGGTAGTTTCAGTTTTGATCAAATCATTAACTTTAATCATTGAATCACTAAATTTATTTGCTGCACCATCTGCTTTAGACATGCTAACTTCAGACACTTGACTAAAACCTTTTCTTTTGAGTTGTATATTATTATTTTATTTCTTGTTTGGATATAGCTCAACATTACAATCAGTATACACTACAGAACCCCTAGATTGTCCGATTAGACTGCTGTAATAAACAAGTATATAGTGGCGATCAAATGCAATTGGGAATAATTTTTTGTATCATAGCTTTCACTTTCATCTTAACAACAATATGGTATTGTGTTCTTTTCATCTCTAAACTTATAAATATAACACCACTATTATTGAATCCTTATCTCAACTCTGCTGAGATCGGAAACATGAATTATGTTTCTCTACTCCGTTCTATTACGAGCTAAATCCTCCGACAAGTTACATTTTTTCATATATATTTTTACTATTTACATCCATATCCTTTTCAGCCTGCCTCGTGTTCTGTCAATTTGCATAGCTAATTTTTTTCTTAAAGAAGTTATTCCTGGCTTATGTTGGATATGTCTAAACCACCTCAAATGAGTTTTTCTTATTTTTTTTTATCATTTATACAAGAATATTGGCCATATGATTAAATATGAAAAACAGGATTAGGGTATTTTTCATGTTACATGTATTTCTTAAAATTCATCAGGGTGTAAGATATAGAACTTTAAAACCTTCCTGTGGGGAAGTTTCAATCCTTAAACCAACTGAACAGAACATAACAATTAGCACCAACTTGGTGCCTTCTACACAAGCAACTTCTTTACACAAGTTACCAGAGGGTTTTCAATTCAGTTTTGATTCTGTAAAGAAAATCAGTTTTGATTAACATCTTTCATGTTTAGCTCTCAGTGGACTCACATGTTAACCTATTATTATATAGGGAGCCCCTTAGTTGAGTGACAGTCTCCCAGGTATTGGGATAGATATGGTGATGTAGGCCTGGTTCATCGTCTCCCCAGTTGATCCATGGCCCCACCTTGTAACTTAGGAGCACCGGGGTGTGTGCGTGTAATAGCATAAGGATGTCATTAACCTATGATAGCAACCTTTCAATTGGCCTCTCATCAGACCCACATTCTCTCATTAAAGTCGCATTAAATATTTGGACAGAAGTAGAACTACAATGAAGTGTTGCTGGAGAATATTTGCATATGAATATTTTCAATTTTATAATATTTCATTAATGGTGAATTCTGTAATATTTGGACAGAAGTGCATTAAATATTTGCCTCTTATCACCATGAGGATGCGGACAGAAGTGCCTTAAATATTTACCTCTTATCACCATGAGGATCCAGATGAAGTAAATGAGGAGAATATAAAGGAAGTAAAGGAGAGCTGTTTTATTTAAATGAATGATAATTTTGATATTTTAAAAAATTGATAAAAAAAAGTAGCTAGAGAATAGCTTGAAATGAACAAATGTCCTTAAATGAAATCTTAATGGAAAAATTAGGGACTAACTTGAAAAATTTTGAACTTGTATTCTTTTATGAAATATGGCAAAATCTTAAGGCCTTATTTGAAATTTTCACTATAAAAAATGACCACAAGTGACATGTACTAAGGAAAATGGATAACAAACTTATATTGAATTAAATGGAGAAATGTTCATGTGCATCATTCTCTTACCATATGGTGAGGAACGCTTACCTGACTTTCTCTCTTTGCATGTGAATATTTCTCATTTGTAATCTGTATATGAGCATAACTAGCTTTTTCTATTTTGCACATGAACATTTTTAATTCTGTAAGTGCCTTTCACAATTGGGTGAGGAATAAATACACATGAACATTCTCCAATAAAATGATAGTCATTAATTCATTTCAAGGTATTCTTTATAAAGAAAATCAGAATATGATGGTCAATAGAACTTTTTTAATATATATATATATATATATTACAAAATTTTGGAAGGTAAGTAAATATTAACAAATCCCAAAAGAACGGCCTTACTTGAACATGAACAAAATCCCCAAAGAAGGGTTAGAATCGCAGTGTTTGCAGTGGAAAAAAAAAACCCACTTACTAGTGAACTAAGTCGCATGGCTAACACAGGATTAACAAAGGTTACAATTGCTGGCTTATATGATATCTTGATTATGACTAGTCCATGGTAAGACCATCAGATGATTAGCTTGGATAATTAACTACTTGTGGCAAGAATAATTATTGAGGATTCACCATCAATGATTTGGATCACTGAACTAATAAGGGCCCACCTGTAGAAAACTAGACCCAGCAGACCTCAAATCTTTGTGGGGCCAACCATTGTGTACTTTCTCAAATGAAAAAAAAGGGGGTTATGCTAGCAGGAGCCCCTAATCCTTGGTTGCCAGCATCTCCACCGTAGATGTAACACCCAAGTCAGTTATCAGTCCTTGATCCTGAGATCTTCATGTGCCTGGCCCAAATCAAAAAATCATTTTGATTGGATGATCTAAATTCTAAGCTGTCTAATCTGCCAAATGAAAATGGATGGTCAGAAGACTGATAAAAAAAAGATCACATCAAACACATTTTGCTGGGGAAAAATCTATTTGATCAGGTGATTAATATCAGATAAGCCCCAATCATTCTTTGATCCATGCTTAATCCTCATTAAAGTCCCACCAAAATCAAGCTAGGTCTTTGTTGATGCATGGTTGGATGAACTATTAAGAAGCGGGCTCCATCCGATGGAGAATATTTAAAAATATTTTTATGGTCCCTTTCATCACTTTGAGATTTTGGTAAGAATGATTAGCTAAAAAAATTTAATATGAACTGGACATCACCGTTGATGGTCCATGTCAAAAATGATTGCAAATTTTAGGTCTTTGTCCAATCAATCAATATGATGTTTGGATGAAGGCCCCATTCATCCTCAATCCTACCCCCACACTGACGGTTGGGATCATCCAACCATATTCCCCTTTATCCAGCTGTACATGCCAAAGAAAATGAAGTCAATATAATCATTTGACATAGCCTGGATTTTTATATAAGTTGAGGTGGTGGCTCTTGACTGAAAAGATGCTTGACATGGCCTGATAACATCAAGGGGGTCCATATCATTGGTGGGCCATTTTTCCTGACTTTTGATGCAAATTCTTGTACGGTCCCAATAGTGACTGAGAAAGAAGGATTTAAATACATTGACAAACAAAATATACTACATTCATTGCATCTAGAGATCTTGGGTTTGTACAAGATGTCAAGATCCATCCATGTCAAGATCCATCCATGTATTGAGTTGTGGGTCCAATTGGAGATAGACTACACAATGAGAATCTATGGCAGATTTCGGACCCTTCTGATTGAGACCTTTCGAGTTGATGAATAAGAAATAAATACAGTATTCAGCTAGGAAATAAATAGAGCAGAATCCAAATTGAAAATAAATCAAAAAAGGTGATCAGAGATAGATGCTCACCATCTTTCACTATGATTCAGGTCTAAATATGATTATTTACTCTTGAATAGTGTAAGTTTCTTCGGAGTAGATTTCTAGGTTTTTCAATGAAATAGCTTATAATCTCAAATAGGAAAAGAGTTATAGCAATGTCATCCATACAACAACATATATCTGGTGTCGTGGTGTAGTTGGTTATCACGTCAGTCTAACACACTGAAGGTCTCCGGTTCGAGTCCGGGCGACGCCACATTTTTTCAATTTCGTCTTTTTTTTTTCAAAGCACTTGACTCAGAACAGTTAAACTCAGGTAACTGAGCTAAGTAACTCGGTACCTTTGGTTATTGTTGTAGGCTCAATTGACCTATGACTCACTGACTTATTGAGCCAAATTAACTAGGGTGAATTGTGGGGTTTTGACTTTTTATAACTACAAACCAAATCTCTTTTTTATATTCAAAGCACCTGAGTCAGCGCGGTTAAGCTTAGGTAATTGAACCAAGTAACACGGTACCTTGGGTAATTGTTGTAGGCTCGCTTGACCTATGACTCACTGACTTTACTGAGCCAAATTAACTCGGGTGCATTTGGGGAGTTAGAAAGAGTTTTTAAAACCTCAATCCAAATCTCTTTTTTCTTTTCAAAGTACTTGACTCCACGCAATTAAAGTCAGGTAACTGAGCTAAGTAACTCAGTACTTTTGGTATTTTTGTAGGCTCGTTTGACCCATGACTCGCTGACTTATCAAGCCAATTAACTCGGGTGAATTCAGTGAGTTAGAAAGAGTTTTTAAAACTACAATCCAAATCTGAATATTGAAGCAAACTTTACAATTTCAGGGGCAGAACATTGCGAACTTGGGCTTAGAGCCAAACTTTTTCTTCATCCTATTAAGATTTGTATGGGTTGAGAACTCATTTGATAGTGTTTTTGGTTTTTTTTTCAAGTTACATGGAATGTATCTGATAGGATAGAGGCTACTAACAGCAATACAAAGGGTATAAAAGGCCCACAACATATTCTAACTGCTTATGCCGAAAATATTGTCTTTGATGCATCAAAGTCGCCTACTTATGGCTTCTGTTTTAGATTTGTAATGATGCTGGTGATGGTCTAACCTTTCCCACAAATTTCAAAGGAAATCCAAAGCAATCATGTCCTCTAATGCAATAAAGATTTGATGAGATTGCATGGTGGCTACCCACTAAGAGGGTACACATTGAGACATCCACGTATGAGTACAGCTGAATTCGTTTGGGCCCAGTTTTGAAGTGTAGTTAGAAGCGTCAACAGCAACTTTGGCTGAGAACAACTCAGAGGTTCGCAGTCCCACTCTCACCCAACTGCCAAAAGATCTATCTTGGGGTCAATCTGGTCTCTTATCGGCGTCCAGCCACCTTGGCTGGTAAAAAAACCAAAAACCTAAAAACAAGAAAATTTGTGAGCTTTGGGTCAGGTTGTAGTTCAGCAATCCAAAAGGGCAACGATTTGGGTTGAGTTAATAGTTTTAAATATTAGCTGATGCATAATGACTCAACCCATGAATATTTATTTATTTAAGAATTGAAGTAAGTATCATTGTGATACCAGATTCACACCAAGCTATATTACCAAAATAGTCCATATAGGTGGATAATGATGACTATTTTTTTAATTAAAATGAAATCCTACTAGATTTTTCCATGCAGTATCTGGTGCCCATTGATGTGACAATTGTACTCGTACAATATATGCTTGAGGTAGTTTTTGGGATAAGAAGGATGACATTGAAAGTGAAATTGTAATAAGAAAATGTATAATTATGATACTATTAATTAGTTTGTCGCATCTTTAAGGCATAGACAGTCACATGTATTGATTAATAACTTGAGATGATACCAGAGCTAACATGTTTTAGGTCTGAATCCACATAAGAGAAAAGAAAGGCCTAATGTTATGTCTTATAAGAACTTGTGCTTCAAGTCTAGGTAGTGCCCTATCTGAGGGGGTATGAAGTAGTTAGTTTACAGTATTTCTAAAGGAGATGGATGCAATTTCTTTCAAAAAGCTGCCTTAATATTGGGCTTCCTCTTTAGAAGAGTGATTTAAGAGATCGTGCCCCGGGTTAAGATGGCTTTCCTATAGTATTCTTTTAATAGTTTTAAAATCTTATAGAAGACAATCTGCTAATGTTCCTTGATGAGTTTCATGATAATGGTGTTATAATAGGAGAGTTGGGTTTTTCTCTCATTGCATTGATTCCAAAACAGGAAGGTGCTACTTCAATTAACGACTATAGGACAATAAGTTTGATTGGAAGCATTTATAAAATTCTAGCAAAAGTCTTGGAAAATTGTTTAAGAAAGATGCTTTCAGAGATTATTTTAGAAAATTAGATTCTTGATAGTGTACTTACTGCTCATTAATGTATAAATTCAAGACATTGATAGTAGCATCTTAGTTTAATATGCAAGCTGGATTTTGAAAAGATGGACCGGGTTTTCTTCAATATTTGTTGTCTAGAATGGATATTAGTAAGAGGTGGCATTGGTGGATTTATAGTTGTGTTTCTATCACAATCATGTCCAACTTTAATGATATTGTTTGCTTTAGCCCATGTGTCAGCGCAGGGACTTCCCAAGTGGTCACCCATCCTATTACTATTCTCGCACGAACATGCTTAACTCTAGAGTGCTTATGGGATCCAGGGATGCACAGCCTTAAATCACATTATATTGTGTTAATACAGGGTTTAACTTATAAACCTAGGCTCAGGACTTGGATATTTTCAATGTTGGACTTGAACATATCTCATGGACCTAACTGAAGCATCCCACTCTTACCTTTGCAGATTTTTCTATCTTGGCTTACAAGCTCGTGTACCGAAGCTCTAACCCGATCTTCCCTGAAGGAGTTACCTAGGCGGACAGGGGCCTCATAGATTCCTCCGCTCATTTTTCAGTTTGGGAAAATGGATCTCTTAAAGGCTACTTCAAAAGTTCTAAAGGTCTTTGGCAAGGTGACCCTTTATCTCATACGCTTTTTGTAATTGTAGTAGAATTGCAGAAGCCTTGAATGTATTAATGGAGAGAGCAACTCAAAAGAATTAATTAAAGGGTTTGCTATTGATAATGGTTCTGTTGAGGCAACTCACTTGTAATTTGCGGATGATACCATTATATTTTGGGAAGCTTCTTTGACTTAGTGGATATTTTGAAAATGATTTTGAGACGGAATGAGTTGCTTTTGGGGATGAATATTAATTTTCATAAATTTGAGTTTTTAGGTATCTGGATGGAAGAGAGAGATGTTATTTCTTTAGCCAACGCTTTTGGTTGTAAAGCTAATAAATTACCTTCGAAATATTTGGGTCTCCTTTTTATATTTGGGGTTACCTAAAATTCAACTTTGGGAGAGGGAGTTAGAGTAGATTTAGAGAAAATTAAGCTTGTAGAAAAAGCATATATTTATCTATGGGTCATTGAATTACTTTTTATAAAGTCAATTTTGTCTAATAATCTTCCTATTTATTATCTATTTTGCTTTTAATATCCTAAAAGTGTCTTGTGAAAGATTGAGAAGTTCAATATGAATTTCTTTAGAATGACTCTATTGCAAAATGCAAGTATCATTTTGTAAGATGGGCTATTGTCTATACACCTTAGCTTAAGGTGGATTAGGTATCCGTGCTATTGAGAAGGTAAATAAAGCTTTATTGAGTAAATGGTTGTGGACGATACGAGAACTAGGCCAAAGGTTGTGGGGGCAGATTTCAATCTGTAAATATAGTTTGTCTAATATGGGTTGGGATGTATCAAGTTAGAACTACAAAGCTTTTAGTTTCTGAAAGTTTGTTCTTCCTATGAAAGGTCGTTCTAATTTGTGGATTTACCTTAGAGTTAGGGGTGGCTAGTGGGTGAAGTTCCGCCATGAAGAATGGTGTGAGCAATGTAGTTGCATGATCAATTTTCTGATTTGTATTTGTTGGACTAGAGGCAATGAGCTATTGTTTTGAAGAATTTTTATTCTTTCGGTGGAGATGTTTGAGATTCCTCTTCTTTAAGAGACTCATAGGATAGTGAAGTGTCGAATTTTGCCAGAATGCTTAAATTCTAGAGAAGGTGTATGTGTTCATTAGTAAATCGGATGTCAGATTAATGAAACCTATTGTTAAAGGCTAATTTTATGTGAAGTCTTTTTATAATACATTATTGGATAGGAATCCTAGAGTGGAGGGGTGGAAGAGTATTTTGCATTCTATTGTGTTGCCTAGACTAATGGTGCCTTTTTATTAGGTAGCAAAGCATCAAAAAATTCTTACTATTGATAAGTTGCGAAGAAGAAATCGTATTAGTATTAATGGTTGTCCAAAATGCCTAAAAGATGAGGAAACGGTGCATCATTTGTTGATTCATTGTCAATTTGCTTATAGAGTTTGGATGGTTATTATTAATATGCTTGAAATGGAGTTGGTCAATCTAAGAATAATTGAAGACCTTTCGCTTCAGTGGCAACTAAGGTGTAATGTTAATTTGTTCAGGCCAAGATTTTATGGAAGTCTATTTTGTATGCTACCTTGTGAAAGCTATGGTTGGAAAGGAATAATAGAGTTTGTAAGAATCAAAGTAAAGATGTGGGTTGTGCAGGAGAATGAAGTTTGAAGCATTCTCTTTGGATGATCTCAATAGATCTTGGATAGCTACTTTGAGGAGAGCTAGTGTGCAAAAGTTGTGCATAGAGTTGTTTGGAAGATTCCTCTTCGATATTTTCTTAAGCTTAATTTTTTATGATAGTTATTTTTGCTCTATTTGTAGAGGTGGCAATGGAGGTGCCATTAGAGATTGGAGTGGCAATATTATCAGGAAATTTTTTGGGTCTTTTGATGGTTTAGATGCAAAAGAAGATAAAGTGCTTGCTCTTCTAATTGGTTGTAGGGAGTTGTTGAGATTAGATGGTTATTGAAGCTGATTCTTTTTCAGCATTTCAATGGGGTTCATAGAAGTCTTCTCATCCTTGGAGCCTTGTAGATTGGGTGGAGGGCATACATAATATTTCTCAGAAGCTGGATGCTCAGTTTCATCTTGTTTTAGGAGAAACAAATGTCATGGTGGATAGTCTTACTATGGAAAGAGTTTTTCGTTCTTCTCTCTCTTTATATAAATATATATATAAGGAATGGTGCCCGAGTGTTTTGCTAAAGCAAAAACACCCCTTTGCATTTGCGTTTGAAAAATGCATTGCTAAGGTGTTTATTTATTTCCGTATTTTGAGGAGTTGTTTGATTATTTTGAGGAGCAAAAGTCAAAGTAGTTAAATGCTTCACTTATCTCTACCAAAAGAAATCCCTATTTTCCTCTTTCTTTATAAAGCACTAAGATAAATAGATTTTATACCCTTGATTTTCTCTGTCTCAATTTGTCTTCCTTTTAATTTGGTAACTGAATAAATGATAGCAGTCATTTGATTGTATTAAAACGAAGTTCAGTTCTTTTCATAAGTGGGCCAAACCTTAAGAAATCTCTATCAATGGTTATTATAAAAGTTCAACAACTTCTAAGTTGTACTTATGACTACTTTAATTATCCCTATTAAATGTTTAGCAACTTTTAGGTTGTAGTTATGACTAGAATTAAAATACTAACAAAACATTAATGAGAGGGAGAAAAAGTCTCCACCTCAACCTTTGCTCATTAGATGAGGAGAGGGGTAGAAATGCCCTTGTTTGAAGGGGGCATTTGTTAGAATTCCATATATATATATATATATGAAATGCTAGTATGCATCATTTTTGTACGATAGGGTAAGGGATGCTTTCATGGCTTTCCTTATTTGTATATGAGCATTCTTCTTTTTCATATACCTTTTTATCTTTTGCATATGAATATTTCCAATTGAGCAAATGTCCTTCACCTCATTGCTCGTTGTCCTGCTTTTATTGGTCTATATGTGATCCAAGTGGGTTCAAGTGCCTAAAGAGCATATTGACCGAAACAAATATGATTGCCTCCATAAGATATTCCCCTAATTATTCCTCTATGTTGTTTACGGAATCTGGTTCTTTTGGTGTTATAGTTGATAGTTGTTTCTAAATCCCATCTCTATTGCAGAACTAGATATGAAAGTTTCTTCTTCTTATCTAGCTCCTCGCGAATGAAACGATTCAATAATATTACCTATATGTATTTATTGAATGAATAATACACTAAATCGTGGGATTTATTGATATTTAATATGTTGCACGGGAATCCGTATATCTTCTATAAATGGCTAGATCGATAATTCTATTATATTTAGATGGGATAATGCATTTTCTTTTGAAAATGAATCCTTGACATTTATTGAATCTGTCAAAATATTTCAATCCAATAATGGTTTCGTGGGCGAATATTCACTCTTTCCATATTTGTTTCATTCGTACGGTTAACCCTAGGGTGAGAGAAGGACGCATACTAGCATTCCCATATATATATAGATATAAGGATTCCTCCCACAAGTTCAAGCTGATATAGGTTTTTTCATTTGCCTACATGTGTGGAGCCCACCACTGGTCCATCAAGATGGACCACACACAAGTGCCCCCTACATTGTACATGTCCACCAAATTTGGGCCCATCCGATGTAACTTGACCTTTGGATCGATTGATACTCATTTGAATGGATTGTTGACCATTGGACTTTTGGGCCCAGATGCAGATGATAGATGTTAAGGATGAGGCTAATTTTTTGTAGAGAGGAATATTCTAAAGAGTCTTTCAAATCCCCCCCATTACCATCTCCATATGAGGCCACAAGCTTGGGTTAATGAGCTTTATCTTAAGCTTGAGTGTGTGGGAGGCACCCTCATATATATATATTTATATACGATATTCGGGTGAGAACTGTTCTCATTTACCTATTGTGAGAACTTTTTATGGGTTTTGTAACACTCCGACCCAGCTCGACCATGTTTAGCGACTAATTAATGTTGTTTTCGTTGTTAAGTGTGTTTGTTTGTATTTTGTGTTCGTTGTGGGTCATGGATAGGTAGTTGGGTTGAGTTCGACTTGGACTAAGTAGACCAAGCCCTTTTTCGTAATTTTAGCCTTTCTAAGATATGGTCATTTTCGCATCATCTTGGTGTCAACACGTGTCTTTTGTTGAGCTCGTTAACTTCCGTAACTACGTCATTTGTAATCGATGTCGTATGATTCCATTGGACCCAGATTTGACTTGAACTGTAAATTGTTTTATGACTTGGACCTGGTTGCAATTTGGCCTTAAATCTTATCTTATAAAGTCTCCACCGACCTTTTCTCTCTCACTCTCTTCTCTCCTCAGTTTCTCCTCTCACGTGAGCTCTCTCTCTCTCTCTCTCTCTCTCTCTCGATGTTTCCTCTTTCGCTTCTCTTTGATTCAGTCAAGCTAGGAGGAAGTGCAAGATCTGTTTGTCTTCTCTCCTTCCTCCTGTGCTTCATGGTAGGCATATGTATTGGATTTCTTCTTTTCTTTCTTTTCTAATGTTTCTCTACTATGCTCATGAACTCTCTCTCTCTTTTTCATGCATAATAACTATGAGTGGTGTTTGGAAGTGAAATTGAGCACAAGGACCATAATATGAGTGTTAGAAGTGAATTGAAGCAAGTATAAGCTTAACTTGTATAAACCCATGTTGATAATTGCTTGATTTTGGTTAATTCTCATGAGTTTGCAGGGACAACATGTTTACAGCCCAAATTGAGCTTATTTTCCCATTTTCTGTTGAGATTTGTTTATTTCAGGTCGTGACAGATTTTCTGTACGTGATTCAGAGATTGACCTTGCGCATGCATGGCTAAGCCGTAAAATGTGCTACGGCTGAGTCGTGAAACACGCTACGGCTAAGCCGTAAGCCCCACCGTAATTCAGCCGTAGATCAGTACAAGGTGACACCTAAAAATAACTGAGAGTATGCAAATCAGCAACTCTTCTACGGCCCAGCCATGGCTAAGCCATGAAGCCTTCTACGGCTAAGCTGTAAGGTTCCTTCGGCTAAGCCGTAGGGTTACCTATGGCTGAGCTGACTGACAGGAACAGTAAGAAAGATGGAAAAGGTAAGAGACCTGTATGACCTTTAAAGGAGAAGGTAGACACCCTTGACTGGCCCAGCGGAACATGAAAAATACGTGAATGATCTCGAGGGCTGCGAATCATTCATGTTTGTTATTCAGTTATTGAGCACCTCCCCATGGGTGTTGGTTTAAGGAACTTTAGTACACCATGTGATACACTGCAACACTAGACAACGGTGCATCAAATGACTTAAAACTATATCATCATGTACGGTTAGAAACACTGGATAAATAGATTAGAATTGGCTAGTAAATGAAATTGATTCGCTATGCTAACAGTTGCTTGCATGACATGTTGTTTGTCAATCATTGATCTCCACTCTTTAGCATGATTACTTGTTTCAGCTATTTTCACATTGTTGTTTCTTTACCTTGAGTATATATGTATGATTCACGTATAAGACATGTTCTCAGATATGCACACATGATATGTTTGTCACGATTTACTCAGGGTTTTTATGATTGACTCGTATGGTCAGGCACTACTTAGCCTCAGCCTTAAGATCCCGACGGGGTGAATTTGATGTAGCTTTCATGGCCTTATTGCAGAAGGAAACGTCTTGGGGAAACCGGACCCCAGGAAACCCGAGACCCATTTTTACCTTGACCTGGACAATAGTGTTCTCTGCACTGATATAAGATCCCTCTTTTGGGAGCATATGGCAATGCAGTCGCCAGCTAGTTATGCACAGCATGTATATATTGATTTACCTGGTATATTTTCTATCTTGCCTGCACGACAGCTTAGCGTACGAATGTGACCTGTTATGATTATATGATATTCTTTATTTTATTAGACACAGCATGTGTTACTTGTTATGGCTTATACATTGCTGAATCGTTGTATTCAAGAGTTGTCTTTGATGTTGCAGGCTCAGATACCCCTGCCGACCCTTCGTCGGTCTGCCAGACTTCTAGTGAGACCCCTGAGGTCCCATCAGGCCTAGAGGAGTGGGTGTAGACACTCCGCCGGAGAGCGCCATGGACATTTCTTGCGTCGGAGTCTTCATTGTTTTCAGTTGTATCACGATTTGATCCTATCATGATTTGTACATGGTTATTTTGTTTCATTTTGTAAAACCGTTATCGCTATATGTGAGTTCTGTATTTCGTATTCTCTTTTTGCATTGTGTCATGTGTCGTGTGATGTTTTGATAATTACAACTTCCGCGTACATGTTTGGCATGTGTGAACCTTCCCTGGTGTGTGTGCATTTAGACCAGGTCTACGTCTACAGGCACGGGAGTACGTGTGTTATTGGTATGGCTTTTGCTAACCCCCAAACTCCTGGACTCGGGTTGTGACGGGTTTCATTTAGGAAATGGATTAGGGGTGATGGAAAGATCTATGTGGGACCATCCCCAAAAATAAAGTTTGGCCCCATTCACATGTCTCTAACCCCCTTCACCCGTGGCCCACACATTGTAACACTCCAACTCAAGTTAATTGAGGTTGGCACCTAATTAAGTGTGATTAATAACTATTATACTAGTATTTAAATAAGTGGTTGTGTTTAGTGTAGCTTAAGCTCAAACAAAGGTTGTTTTGCCTAATTCGAGCCTTGTGGATCGAGTCTGGATCATAGATAGGTAGTTTGGATTGGGTTTGACCTTGATTAGATAGCTAAATCCCTTTTTCATAATTTTTGAATTTATAATTTTGCATCAATCATACATCATATTGATATTATTGTGCTCGGCTCAGTAAGCTCGTCAACTCTCTTGTTTGACTCGAACTCATTTGGTCACGTTTGAATCAGTTGAGCTCTCATTTGACTTAAACTGAAATTTCACTAAAAGGAATGGAGGAAAAATGGACTTTCTTATAAACCCCAAAAAACTCTAATGTACAAAAGAGACAAGTATAGCTCCTATGAATTTTCAATTACTGAAGCTTTCTTCTTCCTCTCCTTAAGATCTTCTACATCTAAGATTGAGCTTTGATCTTCTTACATGTGGGATTAGAGACTATAATCTTCATCTCCATCATCTCTTCTTATAACATTCTGACCCAACTTAATCCGATTTATCGCCTAATTAATCTTCTATGTGGTTATTTTCCAGTGAATTGGTTTAGTACATGTTGTTTTGTCTTTTTGAGCTTCGCTTCAAGTCATGGATATGTAATTGAGTTGAGTATAACTGGATTAGGTAGGCATGAGCCTTTTTTCGTAATTTTTGATTTTATGTGATTTCTTCATTCATGCATCATCTTGGTGTCAGCACTTGTGTCTCGTCAAGCTTGTTGACTTCCGTAACTGACTCGCATGCAAATGATTTCGTTTGTCTCCGTTGGACAGTTAATTGACTCAAACTGTAATTATCGTAAACCTTTGGACTTTTTTATAAATGCATTTCACACTTATCTTATATAAAGAAGATGCATGCACCAACTCTCTCATTTCTTCTCTCCCTCTCAATGTTGGTTCTTCTTCTTTCCTTCTTTTCTTTTCTTCTTCTACGATCAAAGCAAAGAAAGGGGAGAATTCGTTGCATCCATTCCGTCGATCCATCTCTTTGTTTGTTTTACGGTAAGACTTTGGTCCATGAGAAACATCTATGAGTCTAGTATTCTCTTGCATTGCATGCACTCATGGTTTCTTCGGCTTTTCATGCATGACTATCAAATCTGCATCTAGACATCTGAATTGAGCCAAAGGACAAAATTGCACTTGTATAAGCTCATCTGAGGTAAGTATAAGCACATTATGGCTGAACACACGTTGGTACACGATGATTGCTATTACTCTTCTTAATCTTGCATGTGGTTTATGTTTTACAGCCTTCTTGTATCCACTTATACACACTTGTTCTTCTTGTTGTCAAATTTGTGCAAAATCAGTTTTGTCTGTAACAGGTTCAACTCGTGACTTTCTGAAGCCTACAACTAAGTCATTGAGCTCCACGGCTCACTTTCCAGAGAGCTGTAAAATTCGACTTTATACTACGGTCAGGCTACGGCTAAGTCGCACCCACTCGTAGCTCAACCGTAGAGTAAACCCGGCTCAGCCGTAGTAGGAAGCACAGGTTAGCCATGGCTCGCCATAAATGCGGAAGCAATTCTGGGGAGCCGTAATGCATAATATAGCTTAGCCGTAGTGCATAATACGGCTAAGTCGTAAGATGTCTACGGCTAAGCCGTAAGACCATTAAAAAAAAAGAAGAAATGGTAGGTATGGAAGAAACCTTCTAGGGCCTCTGTGTTGGAATATAGGTAACTATTAACTTGTCCAATGGAATATGAGAATAAATCAGCTTTCACTTTCTAATAAGTTAGACATTTAACGACGAACCCTGCGATTACTCCCGACAAGCAAGAAGAATAATGCCATTTGGTGATTATAGATAGACTGACGAAGTCAGCCCACTTTATTCCGTTTAAGAAGGGCATAACATTTTCGGAGATGGCTAAGAAGTTTGTAGATGAGATTGTCAGGTTACATGGTACTCCAGTGTCTATCATGTCCGATCGGGACAGCCGTTTTGTATCATCATTTTGGAAGGCATTCCAAGACATTATGGGTACCAAGTTGAGTTTTAGTACAACATACTACCTGTAGATAGATGGGCAATCTGAACGTACGATTCAAACATTGAAAGACATACTACGAGCCAGTGATTTAAGCTTTGAGAAAGAATGGGATACACATCTCTCATTGTGTGAATTTGCCTATATTAACAGCTTCCATGAGAGTATTGGTATTGTAACACTCCAATCCCACTTAACCCCGTCTAGCGACTAATTAATGATGTATTAGTTGTTAATTGTGTTTTGCTTTTGTTTTGGTTTTGTTGCGAGTCATGGATAGGTAGTTGGGTTGAGTTTGACCTAGTTTAGGTAGACCAAGCTCTTTTTTCGTAATTTTAGATTTTATAAGACATCGTCGTTCACACATCATCTTGCCGTCAACATGCATCTTTCGTTGAGCGCATTAACTTTCATTACTTTCATAACTGCATCGTTTGTATAAAATGTCGTTTGTTCCAGTTAGGCTGTCAAATGACTCGAACTATATATAGTGTAACTGTTTGGACTTTCTTGCAATTTTGCTTATTCTTATCTAATATATAACGTCTCCACCGACCTTCTTTTTCTCCTCAACGTCCTCTCTTCTCTCTTCGTTCTTTTTTCCGTTTCTTTTCTTCTCCCTTCTCGCTCAAGCCAACGAGAAGGGATTCTGTGCCTCTATACTTTGGAATTCATTCTCATGCTCCTTCAGGTATGCGTGGGTTCTTAGCGTTCTTCCTCCTTTTCTCTTTCTTCACGCCAGTTATGGACTTGCACTCATGCCACTCTCTTTCTTTCATGCACGGTGATTAGGAGTGGGTTTGGACGTTGGATTTGAGCCTAAGGACAACTATTCTTGTGTTTGAACTCATTTAAGGTAAGTATAAGCATAATTTGTATGAACCCATGTTGATATAAGTTTGATTGTGAATAAATTTGGTACTCTTGCATGGGAAATATGTTTACAGCTCAATTGTGTCAGTTTCCTTCTATTTAATGTGGTTTTGTTCCATTTGTATACGTTCAGCTGATTCTGTAACAAGTTCAAGAACTCGACCCAGCGCAGTTACGGCTAAGCTGTAAACTGTACTACGGCTAAGCTGTAAACCCAGCTGTGACTTAGCCGTAGATCAACACAAGGTGACATTTCAAA
Organism: Sextonia rubra; assembly: GCA_037013555.1. NCBI lineage: Eukaryota > Viridiplantae > Streptophyta > Magnoliopsida > Laurales > Lauraceae > Sextonia > Sextonia rubra. The sequence goes on from JASUAD010000027.1 coordinate 5,212,925, forward strand.
ATAATTGAGAGTTAACAAATTTCAGACCTTCTACGGCCCAGCCACGGCTAAGCCATAAGGTGCCTACGGCTAAGCCGTAAGGTCACCCACGGCTGAGTTGTAAGATCTGTAACGAGTAAGAAAGTTATGGATGTATGAGACTTATAGGACCTTTGAATTAGAATGTAGGCAACTTTGACTTGCCTACAGAGTATGCTAAAACTGCGTGAATGATCTCGATGGCTGCGAATCATTCATGTTTGTTATCCAGATGTTGAGCACCTCCTCATGGGTGTTGGTTTAAGAGACTTCGGTAAGGGACTTCGGTGTACCCTATGATGCAATGCAACACTAGGCAACGGTGTATCGGATAACTTAAAACTATACCATCATGTATAGTTAGAAACACTGGATAACTAGATTATGGTTGGATAGTAAATGATCTTGACTCGATAATGATTGATTTGCATGACATCTCGCATGACTACCATTGACCTCCACTATTAAGCATGACTGATCAATTTTTGTTTAAACATCGAATTTGTGGTTTATTCGCTATGTTTCCAGAACCTAGAGTATGCACATATATTCTTGAGTATGCATGTATGATACATGTTCATGAGTATGCATGTATGATATATTTGTCAATATCTACTTAAGATTTAGTACATGATTGACTCTATATGGTCAGGCACTATTCAGCCTCAGCCTTAGAATTCCGACGGGGTGAATTTGGTGTAGTTTATATAGCCTTACTGTAGTGATGACACGTTTTGGGGAATTCGGACCCTAAGAAGGTCACTCCCCCAGTTTTATTTCTTTTTGCTTTTTTTTCACAATTTTCATATATTTTCTTGTAAATTCCAAATTTGGATTACATCTGAGACTTGAGGAAGGGGCTGTAAACTTTTCAAAACATGTAAACAACCTGCATCCCCACGATCAGAGCATTTGAACTTATGTAAATAAAAGAAAAATTAATGATGAACTGTAGCTAATTCTGATTCTTCTTAAACACTTGAAATGCATGAATGTTGGACTCGAACGCATTACACATTTCGCAAATCTTCGAGTGCGATCAGGATGCATAGTAGTCTTTCTCAAATATAAATATATATATATATATATATATAATGAAGCTCCATTGTTGAGCTCCAGTGCTTACGATAAGGTGAGCACCACTTTTTTTTAGGTCCTATAGGGGCCCCATGTGGTGATGGCACCACGAGGATTGAAAGATCTCACCCCACCTACCCATTTATGGTGGCAGACGCATAAATCATCATCCTAACTACTTGATTAATGGTTCATTATTTTTTGGTCCACTTGGATGGATCATAATTCATAAGTTGGACCGCACCGTGTGCTTGCGGTGCTCACTTTGTCTTGAGCTGCACTAATTCTCTATTGTATTATTTGGCGGCGTTCGGCATCTCTACTGTCCACCTCTATTTCTCTTAAAACTTATTGAAAATGGATTAAGAGTGTTTATGAACTACATTTCCATTATTTGTTTCAAACCTCAAAAACGAGGTATTCTTTCTATTTGAGACGGCTGCAAAAACTGCCAGAAAAAAAACAGACGTCAGGCTCTAAAGCGCACAAAGGCGCATTAGTCATTACTAAGGGGATATGAGCCGTCATTTTGGTATGACCGTTCTTTTTTTTTTTTTTTGAATTCCAGGACCTAGATGATAATCCAAGCTGTTGAAAATATTAAGTTCCGCCAGTGGATCAAGTTTCATCCATTGATCTATCATGATCTAACGATATTTGTAAGAAAGGGCAAAGTCATGGATCTAAATGCGTACTTCTGTGGGCCCATAATCACAATCGGAGCGATTGGACCTCTTTGGAAGTTCAAAAATTGCTGTGGCAAAACATCAGCCTTTGATTCCTTGTATATCTTGAGAAGTTGACAGAAAGCTGACAACCATTGGATATACCTAGGTTACATGCAGCCCATTCACCTGACTGCCTATTGTCTAGTTTTTCTTTCTAATTTTTTTTATCTTGGGCCAAATCCAAGCCGTTGGAAATCTTAAGCACCCCAAAAAATGACATCTCTTCAAATTTGAGCCATTGATCTTTTATAGATCTCTAGATATTTATTAAAAAGGAAGTAACTTTATAAATAAACTTTTAAGTTTTGTGGGCCCCATAATTATGATCTAAACCGTTGATCCTCTCTGGAAGGTTGAAAACAACTTTGAGATGAAGAATCAGCCTCTAAGTCATCGCACATATGGAATTCTTGATGAAAAACTGAGCAGCTTTGGATATACAAAGGTCAAATACAACTACTATATAATTTTTAGGCTGTCATTTTTTGCCAATTGTGGGCCACTAAAATATGATCTAAACCATTGAGAATCTTCATAACCATAGGCACTACCAGCTGATCAAATTTTAGCCATTGATCTTTGATGAATCTCAAGATATTTATAAAAAAAATGCTGAACTTTATATCTAAATTTTTTTATTTTGAATGCCACATATAATCAGAATTAAAACAATCGATCATCTTTGGGAGGCTGAAAGTAGCTATGGGGATAAAAATCAGCACCTGATTTTTTGTAGATCTCACAAGAAATTAATGAAAGATTGCGAACCATTGGATCTTTAAAAAATCTATCTCAAATAATTTTTTTTGTCTTGCCAAATGGCCCATTTTCAAAACATTTATTTCAAACTGTTCCATTTGAAATAGATCTATATCATATAGATCTATTTCATACAAATAAGACTTCCCAAACAGGGCCTTAGTATAGGTGCCCATTGGTATTTCCTGTTGCTGGCTTAGCTTTTCTTGTTGTTTTTGGTTTTTTTTTTTTTTTGGGCAATAATTTTTTTACACTTATAAAAGATTAAAAAAGAAAATCATAAGACAGCTGATGATTTGGCATTTAGATCTGTACCACCCATATCGCCACTATGTATGTTTGTTTCTGTAGCCAATTTGGGGTCTGGTACTGATACTTGGACCTATGATTGGGTTGGGTTCTTGTTGTCGTTTCAGGTCGAATAGCCAGTAGGCACCGAAGCCAATTCCAACCCGTTTGATGGTTGAGTGATAACCCGCAGCTACCTTGACAGGTTAGGTTCAGGAAGTCAGGTTGGTTTGGCAAGTTGAGTCGGATAACGAAACCCTTACATGTGCTAGTGGATAGTTTATTTGGGCCTCTATGGGCATAAAAGTTAGAATCCAGAGCCTTTAACGTTAGTGTCAGTCTATATGTCAGCTTCAATACTCGCACTTGAGTAAGTAGGTATGGCAATGTATTGGGCTATACTCATATCCAGTCTGACTCATGCTCGCCCTGTTAAAAAATTGACTCAGCCCATGACAGTCATTTGTAAATGATGACAAACCTGGGTATAGGTAACGTCAGGTGCAATGATGATTATATACAGTTTTTAAGACATTAGTATGATGTTCATTTGCTGTTAAATGAGCTAAGAAAGAATCAGACTCTCAATTTCATTCCTTTGGTCAATGCCCACGATCATCAATGTGTTACACCTGTTTTGTGTTAAGACATATTTAGAATTTGAGTTGGGTCCAGTTGTAGTCGAGTCCATCGTGATTGGGTCTAGGTCTAGTTCTACGTATATAAAGCTAATTTGGTCCGATTCCACCATCAACAAACCTGTAACGTATTTACACCCTTAACCATCAGTATTGCTGCAGTTATGAGAGTGGAAATATTAGACCCATGTGTATGTATGTATTCATTATTGTCATTGGACTTTTACACAGCCTTCATTTACCAAACAGACTTTTACAAAGCCTTTCCCTGAGATAAAAAAAAGGCACAGACATTATTTATAGCTGGAGTCAAGGGTATGCTGTGCATCATAAATTTTCAATTTTGCTTTGATCAGGTTTCCATATTTTTCAAAATAATTGAAAAACATAATTTTATTCTTTTTCACTTTTCATTATGAGTAGAGTGGAATATTTTGCATTGAAATTGAATTATGCTTCCATCATTGGATAACGATAAAAATTGATTTTCTATCTTTTGGAACCAGATTTCTTTTCGTCTGAATGGTGGGTGGGCCTTTAAAAGACCAGACAAGGTGGGTGGGCCGTTAAAAGACCCACTAGTGCAGTGCTCTGCGCATGCAAAGGAAGGACCACTTGGAAAAAGAGGACAATGAGAACATGACTCTGAACTACAAGGCTATCTCCTTATTCTTATAAAAGAAGTTCACTTTGAAAAAAGGAAACCGTTTTATCTTAAAAACTACTCTCATTTTTCATGACTAATGCACTACTCAAATGTTCAGAGTGGGACAGAACACAATTGCAATGGCACTATGTCATGCAGTTTTCATAAATTTTTTAAAATTTTTATTTAATAATTCTCAAATTAAAAAATTCTAAAAATAAATAATCTTTATTCTAAATATTTACAAACAACTTGCAACCCTTTTACATGGTGCTCCAAAAGTGAAACTTTCATGAAACGTGGAATTCTAACATTGTATATTTTCCACCTCTTTATCGGTTCTATTGCTTTTTATTGAGGTCTTTAAAAGAGATTTCATTCGACAAAACAAGAAGAGAAAAATACCTGAGAAGGCCAACACACTCATGGTTGAGTAGTGTTGGCCTTTTGGTTTCACATATATGCAAGGGATCCATCTCTGGGTTATTTTTTAGAGTTTTGTTATATTAGCCATCCTGAAATCTAGTTTTTTTTTTAAATTTTATAATTGAAATTGAAATAATATTATCAGAATCGCTTAACAATAGTCAATATTTTTTTAAACTTTTTTGAGTCATATCCGATGATATTATGGGATAGTCCCATAATATCATGAGATTTATCACTTTCTGTGTTATGCACTTTTTGCAATTAGCAAGCAAATTTATTTTTAAAAAAATATGAAAAATAACACCACCGTTTCTCAAATTATATCATTCGGAAACAATTTATCTTAAGATGATGCATAAAAGCCATGGTCCAATGATATCATGGGATTTATCTGTATCATTCTCATGATATGATATCATGGGATCCTAGCAAAACCTTTAAAAAAAAATTTCTTTACTAGAATTTAGCAGCTCTATTGACATTATTTGAATTTTGATCATAAATTTAGAAAAACAAAATTTAAGGAGGACTAATGTCAAAATCCCTTCTATTTTATTAATTTATTAGAATACTATCCTCACACGCCATCCTTAATAAAATTTAAGGAGAACTAATACGTCAAAAAACCTTCTATTCTATCAACTTGTTAGAAAACAACCCCCTCCCCCTTCCCCTCCCCCCTCCAAAAAAAAAAAAAAAAAAAAGAAAAGAAGAAAAATCCAAAAAGATCTCCCCACTCCCCTGAAAGAAATATTTTTCCCAAAAAGATCTTCACAGATTGACGGTGGCAGGAAAGTTCGCGGAAGGAAAAGAAAACCAGCGAAGACAAGACAACTTCACCTGACAGTAAGAAAGTAGCTCTCATTTTTACTCCGTGTCACTCCTCCAAACACTTCTAAATTCTGTATACGTTTCTATAAGAAAACAACATCTGGACCGAACACTATGACCGCTGAAATCGATTCATCCTTCCTTTACGACAAGGACCGAAAGAGAACAGGAGTGCCGTGTGTGTGAAAAAACCATGTGACAAAAGTCAAAGATCGCGAAGGCCAGTTGACCCCGCTAACATGCAATTGGAGAGCCTTTTTTTTTTTTTTGTGAGTCAAGCAAATTTGTCAACCTTGAAGTGTTAGTCAACCTTGGAATTTGCAATTTTCTCAAACCTAACCCCTGAGCCCTTTTTCCACCACTTTCATAATTATCTCATCAACAGGTACTCCTCGACACTATCAAACAAACTAGATCACCAGGCATGCTTAGGGCAAAGCAATGGATTTATCAATTAACATCAAATACCCATACCCATTTGATGAAATGGAACATTGAAATAGAAACTCCCCATGCTATCACGATGTATTTTACAGGTACATTATTAAACATTTATTTCAAGACCTGCAATGCAATAATCAAATGGTTTAAAATTTTCAAGACCAAAAGTTTTATCTAATTGGCTAATTTATGGGTGGGATGAAACTTTCCTATTTGAACTTATTTTCTTTTTGTGCTATGATTACTAAGTTGGGTTTTACAAGGATTATCCTTATGAGGCATGAATTGTAAGTTATAAATAGGGTTCTTGCTCAACTATAAATACAGATCTTATCATTCTAATTTGATAATACTCTTTGGAGATCATCATTCTTTTCTGTAGCTTCCATTGGAAAGTTTGCGGAAGGCTTTTACTGAAAGAGTTTTGCTGCTTTAGTTTCCTTCTATGAGATTGGAAGAAGATTATTCATCTTGTGAAGATAAGGTGTTGTGGATAAAGCGCAGGAAGCAAAGCCCGCAGAGTCGAGTTGTGTCGTGGATTCTTGCAAGAAGAACTATATTTTGTGGTTGAGGGACTAACTGTGTAAGATTATGAGGATATCTTGTAACTGTTTAAAATTAGTGTTTGATTAATTCGTTGGGGCTCGTGCTTTTTTCTCATAAGGGTTTCCACGTAAAAATCTGTTTGTCTTATTCTTATGTGGTTGATTGCATTTTGCTTGCATGTTTACTTTATTCATTCTGCTGCTTATTTTTTGACTTGCAATCTAAAATCTGAAACTCTATAAATCTTTTAATTGGTATCAAAAAGGGTTACACTAATCTACCATGTTAGATCTTTTAAGATTTCTAGAATGGAATCTAACCAATAACGCACATCTACAACCAAGCCTTGTTTTCTGAAAGTTAATAAACCTAGCTTAAAGGAGAATCTCAAATATGAGTTTGAAAAGAAAAACCATAAATCTATTCAATGCTCTGAATGCAAGGGGTTTGGTTATAGAGCATTTGAATGTGCAAATAGAAAAAAAAAAAAAGTAGATATGTGGTAAAGCTAATGATTCTGAAGATGCAAAAAAATTCACTACATAACACCGCCAGTGTCAAATATATTGCTTTCATGGCTAAGTCTTCACGTGCCTCCTCTAAAGCTAATTCTGAAGATGAAATTAGTGAGTTAGAGAAAGAACCAGATTGGAAGGAAGAATATCAGATTTTGTTTCACAAATCTATGAAAATGGGCAAGATGAATAAAAAATCACAATTAGTTAGCAAACTGCAGAAGACTAAATTACTTCACTGAAAGCTGAATTAGCTGAAACTCATGATAACATAAAACTTTTTGATGATCAGAACAATGATTTGACTAACAAGTTGATTGTTGTAGATCAAAAGTATGAGTTGCTAATTGCTGATCATAAGAATTCTATTCAAGAGATGGGAATAAAAAATGAAGAGGCTGTTTCCAAATATGTTAGCAAAGACTCGTGATAAAGAACTTCTTGAGACTCCTATTTACAAAAATGGGATGAATGGCAGATGATGGGTGCCATGATTAGAGTTGTTGATTGGACTCAACCCCATCCCAACCAAGGGTGAATTTGAGCTGTGTTTTTAAGTCATGAAATGGGTCTAAAGTCTTTTCCTTGACCCCTATGTTTGTTCTTAGTTAGGAATTGCATTAGGTTGTGATTTGGTATTAGGTTACTAAGATTCAAAGTGCCCGATTCTTAATAACTGGGTAAGTAATCCATATTTTTTGTTTGATACTAGTGAAACTTGAATGAAGGGCGGTTTGGCCCAACGGTAAAGGCTTAAGGCTCTGTACATTTTGCCCTCCCTAGGCCCCGCTATACTGGAGCCTCGTGCATTGGGACGCCTTTTTTTTTTTTTTATTAGCGAAACTTGAATCCATGCATATAGGATCCGAAATTCCGATATGAAGTTGGATCCCTATATGTTCTGACTTGACGATTTGGGTTAAAAACTATTATATTCAGGGCAGCCGAAGTTCATGTCTTGGGTTGCCCCCATTGGACCTAGGTCCCCTTTCAAAATTTACATAAAAATTTTGTGACGGCTGTCAAAACCCACATGAAAATCTTGATTTTGCACTAAAAACCCAACTACATGCATGTTTGGGTCTGCTTCCCTCAAAAGAAAATCTTTGATCCACCACTTATTAAATTCACACAATAAAAAATGTAAATAAGTTTTCAGGGCTACATAGCATGAATTATATTTTGTAACGAGTTCACTGCAGTTCCAACCGCGATGTGGCCCATTTGCATCCCTACCCTAAATATTTAGAACAAAGGGTTTTGCAAATTAAGTTGTGCTACACAATTTGGGGGGCCTTCATTCTATATATATTGAGGTTTTAAAAGGAAGACGTCGGTGAGGAAATGATGGAACGTTTGAACCATAAGCTCTCGTATCTCGTATATGTATGTCAGCAAAGTCGTCATAAGCATAAAAACACGTTTCAACTCATTCTTTCGCAGAAGTTTTGTCCTATCTTTTCATTGACCTTTGCCGCATGGACATGTCCACAGATCAATAGCGTGGAAGACTTCTCTCATGGGGTGGACCACAAATCAGAGAGTCAATGCCTGAGGTGCTTTCAATATGGATGACCTCTGTTTCTCCACTTTTTCTTTGGAATCATGCATGTAATCCCCAAAAGATCTCTCACTGTTGTTTGTGGAGGTCCTGAGGAGCAGATGCTCATATGGTTCACGCATCGTCATCCTGCCATGAACGGATTTATTCATGCAAAATGTGAGCCTTCCAATCTCTAATCCACAAATGAATAAGATCAGAAATGGTAAAACAATTGATGAAATTCAATTGACAGCCTGAGTCACGGGTTACATTCGTTGAGCTCAGTTTGAATGACTATAGATCAATTTTGAACACCAATGATTTGTTGGATCATGGGGGCTAATGGGCCAGACATGGTTTTTGCACATAAACCTGAACGGCTATTTCTTTGATATGGTCAGCCCCATATCCCTTGATTTGATCATGCGTAATTGGAAAAGCACTTCTCCAACTCTGATCGACAAAACGAATCTCTAACAGTATTATATATATGGAGATTGAAATCCATGAAAATAAGAAAAATCACAGCAAATACAGATCTGTTCTTTCAGGATCACCCAGAATACTTAGTAGGCGAGTGAGGCTTCTTAGATGCTTTGTGTTCTAGTGAAGTGGAGCATGGGAGGAGCAATTGCTACAGTGACAATAACTAGCATTGATGAATAGTGATTACTCATAACCATGCCAGAACCACCCATAACTGCCTTCAAACCCACCAATTCCAGTGCTCCTTCGCCAGGAAGCAATCTGGGCCAATCCAGGTCATGTCCAATAAAATGAAAAATAAAGGCTTCTTATTGTAGCTTAACGCTTATGAGTTGTGCCAAATCCAATGCCGTCACACAGGAGACTTGGTGTGGTGCGCTGCACCTCCCAACCAATAGTCGAGGGTCTATGTAAGCTAACTTTAAAAAAGTTAGTAAAGAATGACACTTACGAAGGAAACTTTCTTTCCAATAATATCAAATTTCAGACTCTAGCAAGGAAGTCGAAGAGAAAAAAAAGGGAAGGGGGGTGTGTGTTGGTGCGGCTTCAAATCACTGGACTTTAAAAAACTAGTACAGAAAACACTTACAAAGGGCATTTTCTTTGCATTAATAGCAAATTTGAAACTCTAGCGATGAAGTCCAAGTGACAAAAAAGGGGAATTTTTTTATATGAAAAAAAAAGAAGAAGAAGGCTTTAGTGGTTTCTAATCACTGGATTTTGTGTATATTTGAAAACTTCGGCCCAGCACTGGCAGTTGCCATCATCAACCTGTTGAATTTTAGCTCTCTCAATTCATGGGAAGTTAGTCGTGCTACCCTACCCAGAGGCCAGAAAGAATAAAAAGGAAAGGACCTTCATGCATTTTGTCCCTGGATGTACATGTGCATGTGCATGTTCTTGAACTTCCATACTGTGCCAGAGTACCAGAGTTTCTCTTATCAACCTTTAGCAGTAACAGTAACTGTAACCATCATCCATCCTAAAGATGCAAAATTTTCGCTGATATATCCAAGATTCCTCAACATGAAACTTCTTGTTCAAAGCTTAGACAAGTCAATCGGGTATGTAAAACTCACCAATATCAATAATCAATGTAAATTACAATAAAATTGAATAGTGTTAAAGTGCTGATCTTTGTGTACTCAAAACGGACTACCAGGGTTCCATAAATGGGTGGACCTACATGTTAGCACGCGGGTGTAACCGTATCTGCATGATTTAATAAATTTCAAAAATTAGATATTAAAAAGTCCGTTTTTTAGTAGACAACGCGTACGGCCTACATGACCTTGATCCCATTGTCTACTAATTCCAGATAAGTTTCTATTGCTGTTGTATGTTATGTGTCACAAATGAATTGGATGTGATGGTGATAATGACAACCATGATGATGACGAATGGGCCATAACACATAAACTAAAATTTTCATATCATTAAATACTCTTGATCACATAAACCATCTGCATCAGGACTATTGCCAATGGCCTCATATGTTGTGCAGCATCTGATGAATTGTCTATAGATTGGTTTTGGGATAGACATTTGCATTATGAGAACCATCTAGTGACAAAGCTTAGTGTGGCCCACTATTATTTCGGCTAGGATCATCCAATCAATCTGATCTTTGGCAAAAACTCTATCCAAATGCGGCCCACTATTATATCGGCTAGGATTGAAGTGGTCTGAAGACTTTTGAGTATGCAATGCAAACCACCATTCTTGCATAGGATAAAAAAAGTCAATATATCCTGATATACAATGAGAGCTAAACCGATCAGGAAGAATATAATGAGAGTTAATGACTCGTTTGCTAGAACAAGAGAAACTGCCGTGAAATTTTTAATGGGACCCAGAGCTTAGACTACTGTTTCCTTTTCCAGAGTCAAAAACATTGTCTAGGAATTGGAGTTTCTGTTCCTCTTTTAAGCCCCCATTCAATTCCAATGCATTGCACACACCACACATTAAAAAGAAAGAACCCCCATCGTCAATTCCTCCTCTTCAACTCATTTCCTATTAAAAACTCCAACCCAAACGCTCCTGTATCCTCCATTATATATCCATTTACAAGGTGAGGAGAGCCTCAACACCCAAAAACAACAACACCCATCTCAGCATTTCTTCTCTTCTGTGGCACAAGATCATGGAAGATGACTCCTGCGACACACAGCTTGTTCTTGGTGTAGGAAATGGGCAGGCTCCTGTTCAGTACCATCTCTTGTTTCCTCCTCATAGAAATGGTGTGGACAGAGAAGAGGAGGGGAACAGATGGAATGATAAGATGGAAGATGAGGAAGATGATGGTGAAAGAGACAGCAGTTTCAATGTGAGAGAGAGTAATACTAGGAAGAAGCTTAGGCTCACCAAAGAACAATCTGGTTTGCTTGAAGACTGTTTCAAAGAACATAGCACACTGACTCTGGTATGCTCTCTCTCTCTCTCTCTCTCTCTCTCTCTCTCTCTGATTTTTCCATGGGTTCTTTAAATATTGCACATATATGCACAAACCCTCAAGTCACTGAAGATTTTGCACTTAATTCTTGTATTTTACCATATATACACATTCACCTTCAGTAGTGGATTTTCGCATTATTACAACTTTTTTTTTATTTAAAATCGTTTGAACAGTTTTATCAAAATAAGAATCCAGATTCTGGACCAGTGTGCATGCCTATTATGGGATGGAATTATGTACCAAAGTACCAGATGGGAGTGCAGATGGAGGGCACCAGATCATTTTAACCGCCGGTTCAAAGACCTCAAAATCAAGACAATTTTAAGAGCGTAAATGAGCCCATTTTTTCTGTTTTAATCTACTGGAGAATAAAAGTTTTAAGTGCCAATTTAGGAAAGTGCCGGAAAGGGATTAGATCTATCAGTGGTGGGACCCATCACCCATCCCAAGAACCATCTTTTTTCTTAAAAGTGGTCAGGTGGCTTTGGACGATTTAGGAGTAAAGAAAGTAACCGTGAAAGAAGTGGAACTTTTGGCCATGCATGAATGTGCAGAAATTGGCCCCTTCTGACGACTTTTCAAATATACTATTCTCAGTGTATGGATGTCCGCCAATTGCAATTTGTTAAAATTGTATTTATGGCAGTACAAAAGATTTTAGTAACATAATGATGAAATCAAAGTGTAATCCATTTTCGTTGAGCCTATATTTGGCATCTCTATTTTCAGCCTTTATTTCTCGAACTGTCCAGAGCGGACAGAGGTTTAAAAAATAAGAGCTTTTAGCATATAATTTTACCATCTCCTTGAAATGAAAGACCCCATGTATGGGCTTGTGAAAAGAAGAGCTTTAGCCACTATTTTTTTTTTTTTGGCTTTATATTGGATGGCTTTGTCTGAATCAAAGTACATATATCAAACAAGGCCTTCATGCGGTTCCCAATTTCTCATTTACCATCAAAGTAAACACAATAGTCACAACAGTAGCACTAGTTGCTGTCAGCTATTACATATTACGAACAGTAGCACAAGAGTCCAAGGCATCTAGAACATATTACAAACAAATTGTAATTTTTTTTTTTGCACACCTAAACATGCACTAGTTGGGTTCAGCTATATGAATTTTATTTTTCTAACCAAGTACTTAAAAAAAAAAAACATTTGTATTGGCAGAGGCGGAAGCAGGAATTGGCCGCGCAATTGAATCTAAGACCCCGACAAATTGAAGTTTGGTTTCAAAACAGAAGAGCAAGGTGAGGACATGGATTAAAGTTTCCAATAACATTAAGGGCTTGTTTGCGTGTTTGCTTACTTGCTTTGCATTAAATTCCTAAAAATTCATCCTAAAACAAATTTCAGAGGGGTATCAAAGAGCTGATGAGTTGGCAACCTTTTAAAGGGGACATTATGTCATAACCCCTCTCATGTCTCCACCTTCAATATCTAATAGATTTTGCTTGCATCTATAATAGGAAGGAATTGCTTAGAAATCCTGAGAACATATATAATACCTGATCAAACAAATGAGCCCGCATACAATTGTAGTGGAATCTTGTACCTTATATTATGTTTTCTACAGGACTAAGTTGAAACAGACTGAAGTCGATCGCAAGGTACTGAAGAAATACTGTGAGAATTTAAGCGAAGAGAATGGACGATTAAAGAAGGAATTGCAGGAGCTGAGATCTATGAAGCTTGGATCGCCATTCCTGTTACAACTGCCTAAGGTGGCCGCTACAACGGTAAGCATGTGCCCTTCATGCGAGAGGGTGATGGCCTGCGATCAGAAGGCCATGAAAGTTGAATTCATTGCCCCCACCAGAAAGGATTCTTCGATGACATGCCAAAAGCTGTTCTGATAAGATAACAGATTGTACATTACTCATAAGTAATTAGTATCTTTAAGTAGTGGTAGTAAATGTTAATTAACTCACATAAATTCTATAAAGATTGGAAGAAAATAAATCAGGTCACGTGGTCCTGCAGCTGATTCATTTCATTGATTGATAGAAATATCCTTTATACTAGGGGTAATGATATCCACATTGTAATGCCAGGGTTTTATACTGCTATGTAGTAGTCTCGTGTGCAGCTCTTTCTTTTCTACTGTGTTCTAGTGTACCAATGGAGCATACGGCAGTTGTTTATGAGGGAAAAAAATAAATTATAGTCCCCAAGGAGAAGAAAGATAACTAGCTTCCGGCTGTGTGGGTGCAAGTAGCACCTTAATAAATAAATAAATAAATAAACAGGTCAAACATGATAACTTAGGAAAGAAGATCGGGAATCAAAGGCTAACCCTGTGGATAGTGTGCCCACTCCCACAGCTCTTAGCAAGTTTACCTCTCATCTTCTGACCACTAGGCCAACTGCGAAAAAAAAAAAAATCAATCATTATTAATTGATTGGTGGTTGTTGGGGCTTTAGTATTCCAACAAAGTAGGTGGACTAGGCTTAGACATTGGGTTCCAAATGGGTATATGTTTATCTAGGCATCCCAATTCTTCAATTCCAAATAAAGCAGGCATGGAGCCTAAATATGAATCAGGTGAGAGTTGGATTCCTATTTGGATCCAAGCATATTGCATCCTAAACATTTGAATATAAACTTGGATACCTATATGTTTCAACTTGAGGATCTGGATCAAGGACGATTACACCAACATATTAAAAATATAAAAAAGTTTTAAGAGCTTATGTAGTTAAAGAGTAATACTGATTTTTGAGGATCTACTTAGCTCTAATCATTTATCCTTAAACAATGCCACTTCTATATTTAGAAAATTTATTTTGAAGCCCTTTTATCCAACTATTTGATGAATTATATATCTTACTTTAGATCCAGATCTTAAATTGGATTCATAATTTTTTTTCCAGGTTTCTTCTGGATTTGAATACAACACATAAGTTGTGTGTCGGACTCTGATTTGAATCGAGGTTCAGATATATGACAAGGATCTGGGTTCAGATCCACTATGGTTCTGCGATTTCCACTAATGATGAAATGAACACAAACATTATGTGAATGAGTGAGAACAAAGGATTCATTAGTTCTACTTCAATTCGAATCTGCAGACTTGTCTAAACCTAAGTCCAGCCAAAAGATTAATTATTTCACGGGTGTGTTTGGATTGACTTTGGAGCAAAACCCCTGGCCAAATTTTCCCTAATTCAAGCACCCAGTAAGAGCAGCCTAGCCAATTTGGCCATGCTTCTAGTCAACTTAGAAATAAGAAGTCAACTTGATGAGTCAAAAACTTATGATTGTGGTTCACTCGAACTAATTAGATGGATCTGATAGGCCGTTGGCAAATGTAAGAAAAAAGGGGCACTTCAAGTTGATTTGCGTGGGGAATGGGCCTTGTGGGCTGATCGCATACATAAATTGAGGGGCCTACACCATAAGAATGACATGACTGGCCCCATGTAGAAGAGGCCCACATGTTCAATTAAGAGTGAGCAATAAAGGTGAGGTTTCAATTACTTTAGATATGTTGTAAGATTTAAGAGCATATAAAGGTGTTGTGGCGTAGTTGGTTATCATGTCAGTTTAACACACTGAAGGTCTCCAGTTCAAGTCCGGGCGACACTATTTTTTTTATACTTTTTTTTTCTAACTCTTCAGAAAACGAAAGATTCTATTATCTAAAACACTAATTTCTTGAACCTCTTTTTTTTTTTTGTTTTGGTGCAGTAGATGTTTTAAGTAACAAACAATGATAAAAATTACGAGGAAAAAAAAATCGTCAGGATGATTGAAGCATGTACATAGAAGAATAGATACAGCCCTAACCATAAAAAAAAAACCAATACAAACTTGAAATGAGGCAGACCCAAACGATTGGACCAATTGAATCCTCATTCAAGAATCATAACACAGCTCATAACTCAAATTACCCTTTTTAATAAATCATTAAAGAAACAACTATAAACACTCGAGAAAAATCTGAAATAGATAATTTCATTAACAAGCCTTACAATGATCAAGTTTCTTCGATGAAATATATGATTTTAGCATGTTCCTTTTAACTTTTTAAGGTGATAAATGAAAAGAATGGTAAGGAAAGATGATGCATGCCAATAAAATCGTTACCTTGGATCATATAACCCTTCCAATTTTATCACAATAAGAGAGGAATTAGTTTTGCAGTAAGCATCAAAATTGGAACACTGCTCAGAAAAAGAATCACAACTGTAAAAATATACGGTTGCGTGGATAAATTACCCTGCAGGAACAATCAAGTTTGATTTCATGATGGTCTTTGTTGCATGACTAGGCTGGTGTATATCAGCTCATTCCATGCATCAGGCACCCCAGGGAGACACCAATGGCTGCAATCTTGTCGTCGGGAAGAAACTGGTCTCTTCGACGGAGTCTTGCGATAAATAGATGGGTGGCCATCCTTACGATAGTTTGTTAACCTAGTTACATTCAAAAGAACTACAGGGAACTTCATCTCATGAATAACCTCATCGACTATCATCATTTTCTGAGGATAGCTATCTAGGAAAGGCCCACTCATGATAGGTTCTTTCTCTCCATTACATGTTCCGCCAGAGTCCCAATCTCCACCTCTGAATTCGAAAAAAAAAAAAAAACTGCCTAGTTAAGTAAAACCCTGCTTACTCCCTGCTGACATGGCTTTAAAGTAAGAAATATATATATCTATAGAGAGAGATATAATGTTCAGCCAAGCAGTTGATCAGCCCCACAAACTAGAGATGATCACTTGTACGTTGGTTTAGCTTTGCTTTGATTTTATATTTATCTCATGCTGAAGAAGAAACACTCAAAACAAAACAGTCGGTGGATCTCAAGTCCATCATGCAGGATATGGTTACACCATTGTTTCTCATAAAAATTACTAAGAGAGGAAAAGAATCACCTGAAATGTGCAGAAGAGTACCCACGGTAGAATACCAACTTCTTTGAAGGATTGATATTTTCATCAATCCACCTGCCCCAGGTTTTCATTGCTCTTCTGTATGCTTCAACAGGATCAAACTGGGGATAAATAACATCACCCTCTTTATAGTAATCTTTCCTGTTCAATCAAAAGCATCCATCTATTCAGTCAGGACTTTAAAGAGGCAATTTGCTCAATCCCCCATATAAATAGTTTGGCAGTTCAATTACAGACCATTTATCTAATTGGTTTCTTAAAGAGATACCTCGGATATATCCTTAATGGAAGATAATGACCCGTTAAATGGTGGCCAACAATCAGATGTTTATGCAAAATAAAATAAAAAAAAAACAAAACAATGATCCGCAAGGTCAAGATGCATGGCCATGATATTCAAAATGGGAGAGGGAGAAGGCATCTCCCATGCATAGTAGTAAAAATGACATCATAGATCCAGATTGCCCAACTGTGGACCTCATCTGCATGGAGTTCAGCTTTGGAGGCCTTGTGACATTCTCATCCAGAGCTTCACACCCGGAAAAGTATTTTTATAAGTAGAATAGTCCTAAAATAGTTACCCTTGTAATTTCAAGACTACAAGCCGAAAGCAGAAGCATAAAGTAGAGAAATGAAAGCAAAATAAATGGAGTAAGACAACGACAGTACCCCTTGGATGTCTTTCCATGAGTCCACCAGTGACCAGTATTGAAGATCAGGATGTCAGCACGTTTCCATCGGTTGGCAGATTTATCAATGCGATCAATGGATAAGGTTGGTCTTGTTTTGCCAGGTGAAATGAGACGTGTCCCTTCCTTCACAAGATAATGCGAGCGACAGAACTCGACAGTACAATCATAGTCCTGCACCCATGTTTTTTGTCACAAAAGGAAGCATTTTGACAGAAACACGGTTGATTTGAGTTAAAAGGTCCCATAAATGGTCGCAGCAGCAAACTCATGTAATAGGAATGCAGATATCTACATCTTAAGTCTTCGCAAAACTCACACAAAAAGAAAAGAAGAAGCCTGGCAGAAATGGAACTTGAGAGCACAGCATGTCACAACCTCAAAAGAATGCATGAATACTGACTGAAAGTATCTTCAACTTCCAGTACACTGGCAAGGAACTAATAGGTTTGCTGGACCAGGGGTATTAAGGATAGGTATGAAAACAAGCTGCATACTACCAGCCCAATCTGACATAAACTAGCTCACCAATCACAATATAGTACTTCAAGGCCAAAACATCGGCAGCAAACATCCCAAATTCAGCACATAAACTAAGGCCAAAAGCAGTGCCAAAATAAGCAGTGCATCCAACCCAAGAATCCAAAAAAGAATTAGATGGCACCTTAACCACTGTTTCAGTTAATTTTCTAGTTCAAACTGGATTTACAAAGAATAGTCCACAGTCAATAAAGGCCGAAGAGACCAAATTGATCGGAGCCAATGAGAGGACTCAGTAAGTAGTACTTATAATACTAAAGGTCCATATCGGCACAGATGCAATACAACTCTATGAGTTTTCTCATATCTGAGAGCCTGGACAATTACACACTTGAAACATTCCCTAACGGAAATTATATGCCACAAATATCAAGCAAATGTAATTTTCAGAAAATCAAGTGTGCCAATCAATGTGATTGACCTCTCCTCTTATAGCCTTTGTGCTATTCTCATTATAGAAAGTTTAAATTTGCAGATAATCCTAATTTGCAAGATTACAATTGTAAAACGGAGGGATAAGAGGAATTATAAGGGATTGGAATGGTACTATTGTCAGGAGCTTCTGAGAGCCAGACTCCTCAGATGCTAATGAATCTGAGTTGTTTGCTATCCTTATTGGTTTTCAAGAGTTGCTTCAGATGGGTGCTTATAGTGCTATTATTGAGAGAGATTCTTTCTCAGTAATCCAGTGGTGTTCCGGAATTTCCTCTCATCCCTAGAGGTTAGCGGACTGGGTAGAGGAGGTTTAGGATATTTCAAGAAGGTTGGGCGCCAGCTTTAATCACATTCTTGGAGAAGCTAATATTGTAGCGGATAGTCTTGCCCGGGAAGGAGTGTCTCGCTCCTCAATTTCTTTTGATGTGTAGTTCTCTTTTGTTTTCTTTTTGTTAGTTCGTTTCCGCTGTGTTTTGTCCTTTTGGCTTTCATTAATAAATTTTATTGCTATAAAAAAAATTGTAAAATCCCTTGAAATCTGGGATTATCCTAATGCACTAGATTACAATGAATATGCATACACATGGGGTCAAAACTAATGTTAAGTCCCACAAATTACATATTTATAGTGACATGAAGAATAGTAATGAGGTTTTCATCAAAAGCTTCATGAACGTATTGACAATCAACACTTAGAAACAGCTCCAACCATATGGCAGCTTTAGATCCACGTGAAAGCAGCACCTGCTTATGGGGCTAGCAAGACTTGAAGAAACAAAGCCCTGTTTGGTCAAATAGAGAATTTAAGTTTACCTTGAATTTGAAGATAAAGTAGCCTCGTCCTTTAGATATTTTACTGCCTCGCGTCTCATACATTCTGCTTTTATCTGGAAGGGACTCATGTAGAAGGCACAGCAAAGACTCGAACTGGTTCCTGTTCATGGAATCTCCAACTAGCATCAGTCTTTTACCCCTTAGTCTCTCCAGAAAGTCTGTTCCATTAAACCTATGAAATCAAGCACGAGGAAGAAAAAGAACATAGTTCTGATGAATCCAATCACATATCATGGCAGGATGAACAACTAGAAAGAATCGAACAAATTGAGAGGGAAATCTTTACTTCATATCCTAATCACAAATCTCCCCAAATCCTGAGTGAAGCCAAAATTTCTTTTCTTCCTAAACTGGAAGAAGTGTGAGCTAGCATTTGAATGCTGAAGTTACAAAAGGGAAATACTGATTGACAAAGAAGTTACACATCAGTTCCCTTCAAGGCAGCTTTCACTATTGATTTTCAACATTTTTTTTTACTACTTTTTCTAAGTTTTAAAATATGGACTCATCTAACACATGAATTGTATAGGCTCAATGCCAGGTCGAATGTCTATTACCCAAATTTGAATTACATGTCACGGTACATACCATCACAGGCTTAGTCATCTATGATGTAGATATGGATACAAGACAGAAATGGATACAATGAGACAATTATGATTCCCAAACCTAAATTTCATCAGAGTTATGATGTCCAAGTATGAGTCATAGTTATTTTCCAATACATGACTGGCAGCAAGAGGACAAGTATCATAGTTATTCTGCAATACCAGTAATCAACAATGAGTGGTGGCAATGCTCCTCTATATGGAAATAAACCCACTTTGGTTCATCACTATTCCAAAACAAAAAAAAAGAAAAAAAAAAACACAAAACCCAGTTGTTTGATTCATCAAGTTTTTACAGTCAAGAGATTACCAAATAAGCATCACTGTATCATTACGAAACCAAATCTAAATCCTTAAATGGGTATGGGGCCAACCCTATATTCAAATTTCTGCTCTCTCTCTCTCTCTCTCTCTCTCTCTCTCTCTCTAGGACTTCAAAAAGAAGAGGAGATCTTGATCTAAAGCCTTGGTCTCAATTTTTAAGTTAATGGAGGTTGAAATCAGAAATAAACATGGAATGCATGATAAATTTAATAAATACATTTAAGTCACGAGCATCATGCCAGCATGTAAAAAAATCAAAGCATCTTGATAACTGAGATTAGATACAACTAAAACATTATGTCTACACATTTTCAGCGTTTCCCCATTTTTTCCTAATTTTCTTCATCTTTTAACCATTTTCTAATTTTTTAGCACCAGCAGTGTCATTCTATGATTTGTCCCTATCCTGATTGGTATGAAAACCAACACCTTTGTTTTCAGAATGACCTATTTTAATTTTCCTGACTGGTATGAAAACCAATACCTTGTTCTAATGACCTATTTTAATTTTCCTACACCATGTGTCATTTTCAGAATTTGTCAACCCCAAGAATCAATAGAAGTAGGGAGGTTGTGTAAGGTTGGAAATCAGCTATAAAAACTTTCAAAACTAAATAAGTTTCCACTATGAGAAAATCAGTAGTGAGATGACCTTTGTTGAATAATGAATATGGTCCACAAAGCTGATGAGATTCTCCCTCAATGTACTTTTCACACTTCGTGTTTTTCTCCTCCAGCATTTAGCGTAATTATTGCAATTTATATTTTTTTACAGTGTATGTAACGCCTCACCTTGCATGCATACAAGATATTGTCCACTTTGGCCCATGGGCCTCGCAGTTTTGCTTATGGGGGCCTCAACCTACCAAAAGGCGTCACACAAAGTAAGGATGCAAGCTTTACCTATATGCCCAGATACTTTCTTCTGTATAGTTGATGTGGGACTCCAGGTCATTACAATTCACCCCCCTTAGGGCTATACGTCCTTGTGTAATAACCTGCTACTCCCTGTAACCTGCTAGCCCTGTTGGCCCGCCCACTTGCACCAGACTACGGTAGGAACCTACACTTGAACTGGTCGAAAGTCGGCTCTAATACCATTTGTAACGCCTCAACTCGCACGCATATATGATATTATCTGCTTTGGCTCATGGGCCTCACGGTTTGCTGTTGGTGGGCCTCAACCCACCAACAAGCTTCATGCAAGGTAAGGGTGTAAGCTCTATACATAAGCCCAGTCACTTTTTTCTCTATAGTCAATGTGGGACTCCGGCACATCACAGTATATATATAAATAATGAAATATCTCCTATAATTACAGATTCCACACCCAAAACCCAATTTAATTTTTTCATTTTGAATCAGAACTACCAATAAGAGTGGATCATCAAGGGATAAAAGGAGAGATGGAGAGAAAGTAAGAAAAAGAAACACACATAGAGAGGATGATAATTAGAAGGTTTCTTCTTCTTCTTCCTCAAGTTCTAGTTCTCTTCTCTAGACTCATAATGGGTGAAATGGATTGAATAAAAAAATTATAGGGGCTATGGGTCTGAGAGAGGACTCCTCGCAATTAAGGAATGTATAAATAGTCGAGAGAACATCAAGGTAAAAAAAGGTTTATACCTGTACTATTTGATGTTCAGCTATTTTTTTCTTTTTAGGAGCTGATTTCGGGATTGAATGAATGGCTTTAAAAACATTTAGGCCATTCCGGTTAATAATGATTGTAATGGAACAAAATCCATCCAAACAAAATTGAGTTTTCAGCCCATTTTGAGAAATCATATTGGTGATCATCCTTGGCAGGCAGGAGTCTTCCATAAATTTCTATATGTTCTCAACCTCCCCTAATTTGGATGTATGGATTAAAAAATCTTTCATTATCAGATTCTCCAGTACACAGCATAGAAAAATCGTGCATTTGTAAACTTTTGAATTTGAGATTTATTTTTCCAGATTGCGAAGAATCGACCGAAACTCATGGTCCGAGTTCCAGCTAAATCAGATGTAGCATGACACGCTCAGACAAATCTCAATCTCTCTCTCTCTCTCTCTCTCTCTCTCTCTCTCTCTCTCTCTCAATGTGTCCATGCCTTATCTAGATCATTTTGACATGTTTTGAGTTCTTGAACACTCTGTTTCCTCACCAAACATGGGCAGCTGGTCAACTGCTGCATCACCATCACCATCATCAAAACCATATCCCATCTAATGTGGATGGAATCATCATCAACATTGCTTTATTACCTTTTTTTTCCTCTTGAAGACGTGGAAAACCTCCAACCGTACCTCACAAAGATTGTAGGGGCTAATGGTAAAACCTCAGATACATGATATCACTCATAAGCACCATGTCTTGGTTAAAGCATTCATAGAGGATACAAACCTTGGACCTCTAGAACAATACCAGACTTGCCAACCAGTACCAAAAATTTTAAGGATGGGTACATTTAAGGATGCTTTATTACTTTATTGATCATTAAAAATCAAGGCTTCTGATCAATCACACTTTTTGTGGTCAGTGCAAACTTTCTTGGCAGAGCTGAATATTTACACACAACCCATCCATAGCAAGTCTTAACTGTTACTGATTCTGATGCTCTTGATCAAAGTGCAATTTTTACAGATTTTGGAGTTATAAATAAGCATCCAAACAAGTGAATTACAGTTGTCTAGACAACATCACCCAAAATCAGCAACCCTCAAAACAGGTAATCACTAATTAAGGAAAAATATTAGCAAAATGGACCCCAAACAAACACACCCACGTTTGATCAAATTCACAACAGTCACATTAGTTCAAAAGATAATTCAACAAGCTCATGGAAAAAAACATAAGAACTTTTAGAAAGACTAGAGAAACACCAGAGAGTAGAATACCTTGGAATGTCGCAATCGTGAGGCTTCCACCTCCATTTCGTGTAATCCGAGTCTGGTCTTCCATTATCATGGCAGGTGAATGCATCATCGATGTAAGGGCAAGACCCCATTTCATAGAGAGGGTACCCCTCGTCCTTCACCCAACTCCCATTGTAAAAATCACATCTTCTACTCAAATTCACCTCCTTCAACACCCCATTTCCTCCATTTTCATTTCCAACCAGTTGGGTCTTGTTGTTTTCTTCCAAAGCTCCCTCATTTTCGTTTCCAACCGCTTGGGTCTTCTTATTTTCTTCCAAAGCTTCTTCATTTTCAATTCCAACCAGTTGGGTCTTGTGATTTTCTTCCAAAGCTTCTGCCTTTGCATTTCCAACCGGTTGGGTGTTGTTATTGACCGAACCGGAAAACCCATCTCCTTCTTCTTCTTCTCCTTCTACGTTGTGGGGTTGTTCGGGAATCTCTGGACAAGGTGGTTTTCGGGTTTTTGAGATGGGTGGTGTTGGGTTTTTAGAGAGAGAAGGTTGTTGAGATTGAGACCAGAGATCTCCGTAGAGGGAGAGAGATTGGCTCAGGAAGAAGAGGAAGAATAGAGACAAGAAAGCGGAGAGAGAAAAGAAGGCGGTTTTAGAGAGACAGAACGCCATGTAAGGAAGAAAAAGGAGCATGTGCTCTTCAATTCTAACTCTTTCGAAGTTTCCGTCTTAGCCGCACCAAAGGTTTGAATCATGTGGGTCCCACCTAGAAGATTGGATCATGAGATATGGGCCACTCATCAGATGGGGCCACCACTGGCTTTGTATTCACAAAGTGCCTGTCAGATGGCCCAGGCCTGTATGATCAACTTATGACTTTGATAGATGTTCTATCTTACTAGAAGCTTGTCCATTTTGGACCGTCCATTTGGTGGACCCCACTTGATGAGCTGATCATCATTGTTTTCAGGGCAGGAAAATCTTTTGGTGGGCAAGGTGAGTCTGTCACCAGCCATATTGGACTCTTTGACTTTTCGCCGTGGACGATGATCCGGTTTTACCCTCCCTGATAACTGGTGTGAATATTGCTGTTTCTACTTTGACCTGCTGGTTTTGTGGTTTTGACTGTTGGCACAGTAATTTCTCATGCAACTTGTGGGGTCCACTTAAATGTAAGTTTCCAAATCGGACGGGTGGATTGAAAGGTTTCCTTGCGGATATATTGGATCTAAAAATTAAGCTCCACTGGATTATTAGCCCTTGATTTATACAGCCTTAAAGCTTAATGGAATATTAACATTAGATTTTTTTTCTCTTCTTAATACAGTGGTGTGTGAAGGTTAAGTGAGTTAAATTTGGGATTAATGCCAGATTATGGGATGAATTTGAAGATAGGAGGGCTTTAAGTGGGCTACACGGTGATGGATTGCACTTGCGGTTGCTCCTGAGAGAACATTTCTTATTAAAAAACTCTACTAATTGATTCAAAAGAATTTACACTAAGAGATTACACCATATGAAAAAGAAATTATTATTGATCAACAATTTGTTGAGTTCAAATTACTTAGAGGAAGAAGTAGACTCCATAGTGCAGCACAAAAATTAAAAAATCGAACCACTCAAAATGAATGCATTTTTTCATAAATTGAATCTGTTTAAATTTTACTCTAATAGAAGTTGATTTTATTATAAAATTAATCATAAAGTTAAAAATAGGATAAATGAATAAGTTACTAAGTATAAATTTTTTTAATTACGTTATCAATTCTATACTCAATCTTACAGTAAAATTATCTTCAACTTATATTAGAGTAAAATTCAAAAATATCTATCTAAAGGTACAATGTTCATTTTGAGGTGCTCAAATTTTCTATAGGGTTAGGCTCACTGTAAAGTTCTGCTCATATATTACATATTGATTAGAATGAAATTTAGCCCACTAACTAAAATTAGCAAGTGTATGATAAATTGTACAATCAATTGGACTTTACAACAAAATAGTTTCTTGGTTTCTGTCCCTGTGGACACAAGCGAGTCTTTTGCTATAATTTAAATATTTTTATGGGATACTATCTTTACAATTGCCCCTTAGACCTTGTATTTGATTTTGTGCCGTTAAAATTTGAGTATTGTTTAGAGAGTTCTTCATACAGTGTTTTAGAATCGTGTAATATTGTAAGCATCGTTTCATGTCATGTTTTTAGAGTGCTATGATATTGCACGACTATTGTACGAATAACTCTTACGTTGATTTACCCCTATTTTTATTAGCAAGGGAATGAAGGCTCATGTATGCTTGAAATGTCAAGATGTTAATTATTGTCTTTTTCCACTGAATACGACCACTGTACTTGACTCAGGCATCCAATGTGGAGGCATCATCATTATGTCGGGCTTTAAAACTGGAAGCATGCATTCCAGCTTTCAGTATCTAAATAAGGGGTTGATTTAAGAATTCAACATGGTCATATCACTCGCCTTTGCATCTCAATTCTTAAATCAACCCGCTCAGATCACTTGCCTATCAAGTTGGCATTCATTTACAATTCATGCATTTCTCTTTTGCCAATTCACAATGCAGGGGAGGGGAGAGACTGATGGAAAGTGGGCCTCATGAAGTGCTCCCCATGTGAACAGTCAGCATATCTTGAATTTTAAGCCAAAATTTTTTGTTAGTTTACAAGAATGTCATCTCAAAAACAATCTAACCCATTGAGCTGCCCTATCCATCTCTATGGTCAACTGAAGTAAAAGTTTAATAGGTATTCAATTTTTAGATTATAAGTTAAATAATATGCAGCGAAATAAATAAAAGCAAACTTGTAAGAAAAAAGCAATAAACCATATAAGAAGAAGGTACACAGATTTCTATATGGAAACTCATATGGGAAAAAATCACAAGCCACACAGGCTAAAAACCCGGTCCTAATTTCAAACAGTTACAAGATATACTTACAAGCTTACATAGCCAGTCTTTTGACCATAAGATGTAGTTCTTCTTGCAAGAATCCACGACACGATTTAACTTTGTGTGCCTTACTCTCAGCGTTTGATCCACAATATCTTGTTTTCACAAGATGAACAATCTCCTACTAGGAAATAAAAACAGCAAAACTTTAAAACTAAAAGCCCTCAACAAACTCTCCAATGAAAGTTTTAGAAAATAAGGAATGTCTTTAAAGAGTAAGTTAGAATAATGAGATCTGTGTTTAAGGTTGAGAGAAAACCCATTTTTATAACCCACAATTTATACCTTAGGGTTAGAATTCAAGAAGAAACAAAATAGGTAACTCTAGCACAAATAGGAAAGGTTTTCGTGCAAGTCGGTAGGTTTCTGCACAGCACTTGATTGATCTATCATAGGTCAAATTGATCGGATTAAGTTACTGTACTTCGCTTGATGTTCGATTGATTAGATAAAATTCAATACAAATTTTTGCAAACTTCTCGAGGCCATAACTTTGTTGTTTTAATTTTGATTGACACAATCTTAAGTTCTAAGGGTATTTATTTGAAATGAGCTTTCCAACGATAGGTAACTTGCCTATATCTAATGCTCGGTTTGTGAAATATGACTTTTTTAAACCATGTTATCTTTAGAAAAACACTTTAATTGGTCACTATTTCTTTGATTTCTTCACTTTAGTGCATCCGACGACTCATACCACGGTCCATATTAAAAGATATATAAAACAACACTAAAAGACTCAAGTTTTATCCAACCCATCAATTAGACAATACAAAAATCCTTACATATAGCCTTTTATATTCCTTCTCTAGATAGACTTGATTTCAATGGGGACTGCAAAATGGGTTAAGGAGTTTTCTAACTTCACTCTTGAGAGCATCCTTATTAATTGGAAAGCTTGTATGGAGTGTGGCTCTTTTAAGGTATCAAAGTCAATTGTTGGGTCTCTTCCTCCCCTTCGTACATTCAAATTTAAGTGCATTAAGAGGGAAGCTAGGCTCAATAGGTATTAGTGGTGTACTTTGAAATAGTAACGGTGAGGTATTATTGATGTTTTCTAAGTTTGTGGGTGTGTGTGACTCCAATGAAGCAGAAGTCTTACTGATTTTGGCGGCTCTTCAGTGCTTTTCAAGTCATTTCAATGGCACTCTTATTGTAGATAGCGGCTCTTTTAATGCAGTGGCTTGGGTGTCTAATAGAAAGGCTAACCCTTGGAAGCTTCAATTCTATTTAAATGAGATTCATGTTATCTACAAATTTAAATGTTGTTTTCCATATGCTTAAGTCGGCCAACTCTATAGCTAATGCTTTAACAAAATTGAGGGTTAAGAAAAGTATCCCTTAGGTAGGTGTTGTTTAACTAGTTTCTTGTGACTGGGTACATTGCTCTTATACTCTTTCTCTCTCTCTCTCTCTCACATTAGAATTTTCCTTTTCTTTTTTATTTTCTTTTCTTTCTTTCCCTTTGTATTATCTCATTCTTTTAATAAAAGTTTCTATTATTGATGAAAAAAAAAGAACTTGATTTAGCTTAAGCAGAGCCTCATTAGAGTTGTAAGATCTCATTGTTGTCAATTTTGTTTCGATCATCATTTTGGTTTGTCCTTAAAGATGAAATATTTCGGTGTTTTGGAATGCCAATGGAATTTTTTAGAGTAACTTTTCCAAATAATAACAATTAAATATATATCTATGTAAAAGATAGAAATATACAAATAAAAATATAAATTATGCATGTTTCTTGATATAAATATTGAGAATAAAAATAAAAAAAGTTGGTGAAAATAAGGTCAGCAAATTACAAGTCTGTAGGAAATACAATACTTCCAAACTGAATTGGACCAAAATGGACAACCGGAATGGACCAAAATAGACATGAATGGATTAGAATTCAAATTGAAAAAGTTTTGAACTTTCCGTTTTGGTTGAAGGATTGAAACAAAAAACTTTGGTCATTCTGGCCGAAATGAATTGGAATTAACAACTGTGGAAGGTTTTCTAATTTATCATATCATTGCAACATCAATTCCACTTTTGATAACGACTAGGATTCATAAAACTTTAAGGTCCTCAAAATTATTTCTCTTGATCAAATGGTTCTCAATTTTTACACACAAATAAGTCATGAAAGACCTTTCATACCCTTAATTCCCTTTCTAATTCTTTCATGTGTACCTCAAAAGTTGAACAGTTTCTAAGGTCAAATTGTCTTGTTATGTCTGAAAATGACTAATCAAATTGTGAGTTTAAGGGCATATAGGTGTGGTGCTGTGAAAGACCATTTCCACATAAAAAATAAGTTTTATTTTCCGTAGAAAATATTTTCTAATCTCCCCACATTGGAAATGCGGAATAATAAAAAGTTAGATTAGTTTGCAAAATTTTCATGAGAAAAAGCGGCTACATCAAATGTAAAATTTTAAATACAGTGGAAAAGCATTTCCACTTTTCATGCCCTTTTTGCAAAAAGGTTGCCACACAAAGGTGCCCTAAAAGAGCTTTTTTTTAATAAACAAAAGTGATCTCTTATAAATGTTTATTTCAATTTTGAACACATTTGATGTGGTATTCTATATAAAGGAAATAATAATGCAAGTTTCTAAATGAAAAATGTGTTGTCATAAGGATTGGTTTCTTTTAGATTTTCTATATGGAATACATGCCGTTGAAAAGTCATTTTTAAGAAAATCTAAACCTAACTATTGTATTTCTAATTTTTGAAAATCTCCAATAATTTCCCATAAATTTTAAAAAAATTCAAATAATGTACACCATCAAATTGATCAATAAAAGTTGTTTTTTGTTTTCATCTTCGTCGAGGCCCAAAATGTGAGGTACACATAGATTGGCATGATCTTACTCCAGTAGACAGTGGATGAGACCCTAAAAAATCCTTCCTGAGACGAAAGTTGGCATCAGAGTTTACCATTTCGGTAGAACTCCTCCAATCTTTGATATTGACGAATCAGATTCTTCTATACGGCTCTTTGGTAATACCAACAGCTGCAACAATTATTTAACCAAAAAAACGCTGTAATCTTTTATGGAAGTTGATTACATTTAATGAAAATGATTTTCAAAAAGCACCCCTTATTTATTTTTATATAGACAAAGCCAAAATGAATGGCCTAGGCAGCAACTGAATCCAAACCCAACTTAACAAGTGAATCCGAACCTAACCTGGTAATGCAGGGTTCTTGTCGACTCTTCTTTTTAGTTGGATTTTAGGTTGACATTTTTCTTATTAGATCAATAAATATAGGATTTATAGAATTTATAGAAATGCCCCTGTGGTTTTAATATTTGTATATATCAGCCTATCTTTTTTATTTTATTACCTTCTATGTCCGCCATATCAATACTCTTAACAAGAATGAGCAACCCACCAAGAGATTTATATTGAAACTTTATAAAAAAGACTGTGTCGCCCTTACATCCTTTAGAAAAAATGAATGTCATTGTTTACAAATAAGATATTGTTATTGTTATCTCAAGATCCAATAGTTTCTCTCTTAATAATTTTCTAATGCATATGAAGTTTAATTTTGTATTTTAAAATATGCATCAATCAAATAGTGGGTCATGCATGGATTGGGACAATTATAACCAATTATAAATATAAGTTATGATCGATTTCAATTTAACAAAATGGATCCCATATTTATAAAAATAGATTTTTGTATTGTTACTCTCTTTTACTAAATCTACTATACTAATTATCAGTGCTACAAGCTTTAGAGAAAAAACAAAACCAAAATTTGAAATTATGCATATAGAGACAAATAGGTGGGCAAAAATGCCATTTTACTATAAAAATATATGGCGATTGTGAGGCTACTGATTTCGGGATATAAAAGGTATTAGAATGAAAAGAAGGGGGTTATATGTAAATATTAAAACTGTAGGGGCTTATTTACAAATCTTAAAAACCTTAAGGAGTAAAAATAAAATACTCATAAATAAAGGGGTTAAGTTTGAGTTCATACTTACTATTTGTACTGCCAACTCAATTTATGTGTGAGTTAGTATTAGCGTCTTCACATGTGCGACCCTTTCATTACCTTGCATGTGTGAGTTACTGTCTGTGTTTTTATATGTGTGAGGCTTCATTACCTCAGATGTATGAGTTGTGTTTGTATTGTGTAGGGGCGGAATCGGAACAATCTCCTTTTCGGGGACGGGGGCGCGTTAGTTTCGCCCATGCATATGTAAGTAACTGTTTGTATATGGGTCCCAGTCCCTCAACTAGGTTAACCAAAAAAAAAAAAAAAAAAACACTCAATCTAGATTGGATAATTTACATTAATTGTACTATTACTCGCCAACGACACCCGAACTTGGCCCGTTAATTAGGATTTTAGGTTGATCCTTCTAACTTCTTAGTTGGGTTTCGATAGATTCAAGTTGACCCTATCCATTCTACCCAAAAAAAAAAAAAAAAAAGTTGACCCTATCCATGCTAAAGTAATTATTAGGGAGTGATTACATTAGGTTGAGCGCATGGAATGGTAAGGTAAAATCAAGTATATACACGCAGTGTATCCATTTAAAGATGACCCATAAGTTGTAACCTCAGGTTTATATAGGAATAGTAGTTTTTTTTTTTTTGTAGGTATCCTAGCTATCGGGGGTTGGGGCTCCAGCCTCGGGTGAGAGAAACAAACCTTAAGGAGGTAGAAAAAAGCCCTCGGGCGAGGGAAGTAGGTAAACCTCGGGTGAGGTAACATAAGGCTTTCTTGCAAGGGAAAAGTGCCTAGCTAAGTTTGAACCTTGGTTAGGTAGGTAAAAACTACCACCTCTTATTAGTGAGGTAAGAGGCCATTAGGCCATTCTTAGAAATACTATAGGGTTGATAGCTCTTCTCCAAAGTAGAAAACATCAGATTAGAGTTATAAAAAAAAAACGTCTATTTGGGTTTACCTTCACAATCAGATTAGACAAACAGATCTATTACAGTGATGTTTTGGTTACAGATTGCATAGTCTCATTAGTCCCCCTTCACAGAAAATAGGGTTATATTATCAAAACACTACTAAAATCTGATTTAACTAGATTTTGAACCAAATGTTCATAGTTCCCCTCTATGGGTAAACCCATGTGAGTGCATCCTTCAAATGGTTCGCACCTTTGTTTTTTTTAATGACCAAATGGTTTGAACCTTCACAAAGTGGACTCTACGTCTGGAATAGATTCAGTCTTACTTAACCATGTTCTAACCTTCTATAAGCTATTGGATGAACCCCAGACTACTGATTCAAAATTAATTAAGGATGATACTGTATTGACCTTTGGGATTCATTAAACTTCTCTGCTGCTCTTGGGGGGAAAAAGAAGTCCACTTGTTTCCAGCGATAACTTCAAACGACAACTGTCGGACATACCAACATTCCATTTCTTCGGCCTTTTCTATGTAGTTCCATCAGCAAAACTACCTCTATCTCTCCCTCTCTCTTACAGGAGGGGGAGGAGGAGAGGAGAAGAGAAGAGAAGAGAAGAGAAGGTTAGTTAAGCTTGTGATTGGACAGAAGGGAAGGCAAAAAAGGAGGAGATGAGGCGTTTGATGGGGGAGCAGTGTAAGTGTATCATCCATTTACTTCCATTTCAACATGGTTTCTTTTGGTTGTTGTTTGATTCTTTAGATAAGAGTGCAATGATCCATATGGCCCACCTCTGATGCAGTACAACCGTTATTTACTTTCATCTCAACTGGGTTCTTCTGGGTGTTGAGGATTTTTCAAGTAAGAATGCAGTGATCCAGTATAGCCCACCTCTGATGCTTTCACTACCGTTAGATAAGAAGGTGATAGCCCGCCAGTTCTGTGTTGAATCATTCTAACCATGGAACCCGGATCGGCCAAGATGCTGCAATTGAGTTTCATGGATCCGAATGGCACAAAAGTAAATGCTGGCCCAGCTCCTTCGCAAGATATAGTGTTACTTTAACCCATTTGGAGTTTAGTGTCAAACCAGGGTTCATGGGTTAGGATGACCTGAAATACCTGTGTGTGACAGTTGTCTTGTTTGCCATAACCAATTACAGGTAAACAGAGTCAGGGAAACTGAGTTTTGAGGATTCAAACGAGGCATTGGGGTTGCTTGGGTGAGAATAAAAGAGAAGAAAATGAGGATGGAGAAATTTTTATCCCGCATTTTAAATCTGAACTGTGAAATAGCCTTCTCCACCTCCACTTTCCCATCAATCAAATGAATGTTGTCACATATAACTCAAGCTCAGAACAGGATACAATCCCACGCCTAGTATTAATTTATCAGTGGGGTCAGGTCTGCCTAGACCTCTCAGCCCATAACTTAATTCTCAATAAACAAGTGAAGATGCTAGTGCTGTTCTCAGACTAGTGAAATTGACCCAAGACTTGACCAGGCCAACTCCATTCTGTTGAATTACAAATCAAGTCATTTTCACATATTCGCTGATTGCTTGCTATAGCCTCTACTTTGATGGTTCCTTATTTCATAGCCCTTCTTTTTCTGTGATCATTGTGTGTGGATTTCTTAGCTCTTCTTTTTGGTGAACATTTTGTGAGTATGGAGTTGGTTATCTATCTCATTCTAGAAAAATTCTGCATTGCAAAATGAGACCGCTTATTCCCTTGAAAGGGGAATTGCAGAATTGGAAACCTGGCTAAATGCAGGGCAATTGCCGCCCTGTTCTGATGTCCTGCTACAAATACTTCTTCTGCCCTTTGTCATGCTCAGGATGTGATGATCTCAAGCCCAATGAAAAGTAAGGTTGGCATTAGATGGGTAGGAGCCCATAAAACTTGTGAGACCAAATTCTGAGCTTACCTTTGTATGAAGTACCACCAGACTTTGATTACACAACAATTAAAGAAGTCTATCACTAATGATGAAGTTTGATGAAATATATGAAAATGGTATTTCAAAGATCTAGCCTTTGGATAACCCATTGCGTCTTGTGAGCCAAAACTTATCAACCATTCGAGTTAGGTTTTTCTGACTTTGGGTTATGACGGTAGTGATATTTTATGCAAACTGTGCAGTGGTCTCTCCATCATCTTCAAAATTAAAGAGCTCTTCTTCAAATCTCAGCGTCTTGGCCTTGATCTTCTTAATTGGAGGGGTAATACTGCTTGTGATCTGCTTAATTATACTAGCCTTAACTGTTTGGAAATACATGAAACACATGATGATGAAGAAGACAGTGGAGCTCGAAAACGTGGCAGCAGGTAACCCGCATTAGTGTAAAATTTAGAATTGAAATGAGCAGTTTAACAAGACCTTAAAAGTTGATGAATTGTTTACTAGCAGGCCCGGGCTTAAACAGCGGCAATCTTCGAATTATAAGTAACTTCGACTATCGCACCTTAAAGAGGGCGACAGGGAATTTCAATCCAGAGAACCAGCTAGGGAGTGGTGGATTCGGGCCAGTCTTTAAGGTTTGAAGCAACGAAATTAGTCCTAAAGTGATTAATGGTTAATGGTTTTGTGATTTTTGTTCTGAATTAGGTGAGATGGTTTGTTTGCAGGGAGTTTTAGGTGATAGCAGAATGATTGCAGTGAAGAAATTGGCTCTGGAGAAATCCCAACAAGGAGAAACACAATTCTTATCAGAAGCAAGAATGATAACAAGCATTCAACATAAAAACCTAGTTCGCCTTCTTGGGTGTTGCTCAGATGGGACAGAAAGACTTCTCGTATATGAATACATGATCAATGGAAGCTTGGATGCCATAATATATGGTCAGTGTCACTTCTGCAAATTGATCACTATCCAAGGACTCTGTACTCTATAGATTTGCCCTGGATTAGTAAAGCCAGTATTACCTTTTCTGGTTTCGTCAACTCAAATCTCATCTGAATCAAATCAAATCAAATCAATCATATTTATAGTCAACTTGGAAGTTTGCAAAGTAAATGATCTTTTGGGCTAATTGAAGTCCCACTGAATCAAGTGAAAGACTCCACCATCAATCATGTTTAATTCTGTAAGTAATCAAAGAAAGAAAAAGAAAAATGGTTATCGTTGAATTATCATCAAACTCCGAGCGTGTTATATCCTTTATGATAACTAGTAGGGACTAGCTTCCAAGTTTCTTTCCAAATTGTGAAGATCAAATTCCAAATTCATTGTCTACAAATCTTTGTTAGGAAATCCAATGAAATGCATCTTTAGATTTTCACAACAAAATATTCATATACGGACTTTTTTTTGTGTCAACTAGATTTTCACTAATACTACAGTAGCACAGGAAGGAGAGATCAGTTTTTGAACTGGAAGATGCGGTTCCAAATAATTCTCGGCGTTGCTCGAGGATTGCAGTATCTTCATGAAGATTCACATCTGAGGATTGTACATAGGGATATCAAAGCAAGCAACATCCTCCTCGATGAAAAATTCCAACCGAAGATTGGAGATTTTGGTTTAGCTCGGTTTTTCCCTGAAGATCAAAGTTATCTAAGCACTACATTCGCAGGGACTCTGTAAGCTATTGTCTAAACTATATCATGATTCTCATAAAGCAGTAATCCCATGTTGACCATAGTTTGATAGTTTCATATTAGTAAAGAGGGATTGAAGAACTATGTTTTATGCAAGGCCTAGAAAAGACTTCATCCACTGAGACTCATGTTTGCCAGACTGAGTTAAACATCGAGTTGAGTTCTAGTTTACAGAATTCTCAACTACAGCTGAATTCTCTATGATTTTACAAGTATTTAACCATCTCAATGTCATCATTGTTTCCTTCAGTGGTTATACTGCTCCTGAATATGCCATTAGAGGAGAGCTGTCTGTGAAAGCTGACATTTACAGCTTTGGAGTTCTGGTTCTAGAGATCATCAGTTGCAGGAAAAATACAGACCTAACTCTGCCAACTGAAATGCAGTATCTTCCGGAATATGTATGCTACAAAACTTGTGCCCCCCTTATCTATTTCAATCTAGCACTACACTAAAAATGTAAAGATTAAAGGATAAAGAAGCTAATTACCTATCAATATTAACTAATTTCTCTTCATGTTTGTAGGCATGGAAGCTTTACGAGAGATCGGAGATTGTCGATATAGTGGACCCCAGACTGTGGACGGATGGGTCACCGGAAAAGGACGTCTTACAGGTGATCAGTGTGGCCTTGTTGTGCCTACAACAATATCCAAACTTAAGGCCTCCTATGTCAGAAATAGTTGCTACGTTAATATCCAAGGCACCAATAGTAGGGACCCCAGTGAGGCCAACATTTTTAGGCCGAAGAGGTCAGATTGATGAGAATGCTTCTTGGGAGGCCATATCCGAACTCTTCCCATCACCTCTCCCGAGTGATTCACCATCGTTCCCCCCACCTTAGAGGTCATAATTGTGATGTTAGATATGCATGAATCTCCTCGATCATAGCCTTTGTATCCGGGACATCATAGAGGTCTCGAGTTGAAGTAGAAATCTGAAAAACAAAAATCACAATTTGGTTCAAATATTTTGTAGCACGGGGTTACTAGTAGTAGCATGTTACCATACTACAATGGATGCTTTCTGCTGTGGATCCTAATCACCCGTGATTAGCAATATTGATTTGAGGTGGAAAATTCAGAAAAGTCAGCATGTTTTATCTGGCATGAGTTTTATTCCCAATCCAACATGCAATTCAAATCAACTGAGATTTGCGGCACATCAACGCCACCTTAAAACTAAAAATAAATTATTCATAGCTCTAGAAATTTTGAAGGTTGATGTTTGACTATGAATGGTCGTTTATTTACTAAATATGGATATGTTTTATTAAATTTAGAGTAGTGGAGCTATTTTGGGAATTGCTGCAGGAGTTCTTTTTGTCTCCTTTGATGGATGCACATGGTACATGTACTAGCAATAATATTCTCTTAATTGCACTGAAATGGAGAAACAGAAAGGCATTAGTGCATCCATTTTCCCCCTGTTCTGTTCTCAATATTCATGTGAGGAATAGTTTGGATCGGATTATTCTTTTTAATAAAGCCTCTTTATTTACTTGAGGTGCTTGGACTTCAGGAACTAGGAGGAAAAACTTAGAAATCACTAGGGATTTTCATGGAAATTTAGACATGATTAGAAATGGTCCACGCCTGGAACTATGCTCTCTTTTTCTACTTCTAGAGGAGAAAATGCTTATAAACATCAACTTACAAAACCTTTTGTTGGGGATCAACAATAGAGTGTTAGAAGGCTTAAAGGGACATAGATAGAAGAGACAGTAGACAGGACTAGAATGGCTTGAAGTGCAAGTTTCAAAAGATTCTTTAAATCTCATTTTCTTCATGCTTTTTTTGGTGATTCTTTGCACCTTCCTCTTGACCAGTTTTGCTTAAGTCAAGTATAAAATAATCAAATAAAGATAAGTCAAGCCTTGATCATCATCAACTCCCTTCTTCAAATATAGTTACGAAAAATCTAATCCTGCTTGAAGAGATTTAAACTAGGCTAGATCAAGACTATTTTTCAACTCCGCCAGTTTTTGTTGTCTATCCCAAGCCTAGGTAAAGGAGGAGGATTATGTTAGGTAGGTTGACAGTCAGCATAAAACTTTGTCACAACCCAAACATGAATTTTGAGATAATAATTTTTCGTGATAAGACTAGGGCGTTCTCTGCTTTAATCGATGCATTGCAGCGTCGCCCAACTGTAGTAAAAAGTATGCAAGGGCTATCGCATAACTTTAGACTAGTGCGGTTAAAAAAGTTAGTCCGTGAAAAGAAGAGGAGGAATAGGAAAATTAGACATGCTACTTAAAATATAAAAACCTTGACATGCAAGAGCATGGAGTTGATTGAGGTAATAAAAAAAAGAAAAATTAGTGTGGCTTGTATACAGAAGACAATGTGAAAATTGAATAAAACTAAGGAGCTTACTGATGGGTATAAGCTTTTCTATGCAGGAAGTAGTAATATAAGAAATGAAGTAGGTATAGTTGTAGATAAGGATTTGAAAGAGAAAATTCTGAGGGTAAAGAGATTTAGTGATAGAATTATAGCAATTAAATTAGTGTTGGAGGAAGATATAATTCATATCATCAGTTCATATGCTCCCCAGGTAGGACTAAAAGAAAGTGTGAAAAGATAATTTTGAAAGGAGATAGATGATTTAATGCTAGAAATCCCAAATAGTGATAAAATTTTCCTTGAAAGGGATTTAAACGGGCATATAAGAAGATATAATAGAGGATATGAGATAGTGTATGGAGGGTAAGGATTTAGAAAAAAGAATGAATTCAGAAACACTATATTAGACATTGCAGTGGCATTTGATCTTCTAGTAGTAAATATTTACTTTAAAAAGAGAAATGAGCATTTAATCATTTATAAAAGTGGGAGTAATATGAGTCAGGTAGATTTTTTTCTAGTTAGAAAACAGGACCGATTGGCTTGTAAAGATTGCAAGGTAATCCCAGGAGAGAGTTTGACTACGCAACATAGGCTTGGAGTTTTAGATATTTGCATTAGAAGTAGAAAGGGAGCAGTAGCAGGCAAAATGAACCCTAAAACAAGATGGAGAGATTTAAAGGGAAAAAGAGCAAATATATTTAAGGACAAAATGATTGAGAAAGCAGAATGGAATCTTGAAAGAGAAACTACAGTAATGTGGAATCAAATGGCAAATTGCATTAGGAATGTTGCAAAGGAGGTACTCGGAGAATTAAAAGGAAAGAGGCATATTAATAAAGAAACATAGTGGTGGAGTGTGGAGGTTCATGAAGTTATTCGACAGAAAAGACATTGCTACAAAGTTTGACAAAAGACTAAGAGTATTGAAAATTTTGAACTATATAAGAAGACAAAGAAATAAGTTAAGAAAGTTGTAAGTAGTGCAAAGTTCAAAGCATACGATGACCTTTATAATAACTTGGGAACAAGAGAAGGAGAAAATGATATTTTTAAGCTCGCAAAAATAAGAAAAAAGAAAAGTATGGACTTAGATAATGTCAAATGTATCAAGAACAATGAGGAAAATGTTCTGGTGTAGGACAATGACATTAAAGAAAGGTAGAAGGAATATTTTAGTAAACTTCTAAATGAAGAATATTTGGGAGATACAAGAGTTAAGGAGGATACTTTATCACTAGAGCGTACTTTTCTCCGTAGAATTAGAGGGGTGGAAGTGAAAGAAACTTTGAAGCGAATGAAGACAGGAAAGGCAACAGGCTCAGATGGTATTCCGATAGAGGTATGGAAATGCTTAGGAGAGGTTGGGGTGAGTTGGTTATGTATACCATTCAATAAGATACTTGTGACAAAAAAAATGCCGAATGAATGGAGAAGAAACATTGTAGTACCTATATATAAGAATAAGGAAGATATACAAAATTGTGCCAATTATCGAGGAATTAAACTTATGAGTCATACTATGAAGTTATGGGAGAGAATAATAGAGCAAAGACTGAGACGGAAAACCAAGATATCTGAAAACCAATTTGGTTTTATGCCAAGGATATCAATTATGGAAACTATCTTTTCACCGATGCAATTAATAGAAAAATATCAAGCAAAGAGGAAAAATCTACACATGATCTTTATTGATTTAGAAAAAGCCTATGATAGGATACCAAGGAATTCAATTTGGTGGGTTTTGAAGAAAAGGAATATCTCCAAATGTTACATTGAGAATTTTAAGGATATGTATGAAGGAGTAGTAACAAATGTGAGAACCATATGTGGAGAAACATATGAATTTCCCGTGACTATAGCTTTACATAAGGGATCAACTTTAAGCCCTTATCTCTTTGTATTAATTATTGATGAGTTAACTGTGCATATTCAAGAAAAAGTATTATGGTGTATGTTATTTGCAGATAATATAGCATTGGTAGATGAATCAAGAGACACTACAAGAAATCACATCTTTAGCTACAAAAAATTTCGTTGCCAAAATGCTACAAAACGTCGGTAAAAACTTTTATCGACGAAAATATTTTCGTCGCCATAACGTCAGTAACGAAATGTCAGCAAAACACTTTATCGACGAAATAAAAAAAAACGTTGGCGAAAATTATATTTACCGATGATAAAAATGACATTTACCGACATTAAAAAAGGTTGGCAAAAATCATTTTATTTAACTTTAATTTTAATTTCACTTTTATGGACGAAAATTAAACGTTGGTAAATAATTTCTCGTATTTACTAAATTTTAAAATCTCATTTTACCGACGTTTAAAAGTCATTTTTTTAAATTTTAATTTACATTTAACTTTTACCGATGAATTGTTAACGTCGACAAAGAATTTTTATATTTTCTAAATTTTTAGTTCTCATTTTTACCGACGTGTTAAAATGTCAGCAATTTTAAAATTTTAAATTACTTTTGCTGACGTTTAAAAACATCGGCAATTTATTTCTTTTTTAAAAATTTAAATTACTTTTGCTGACGTTAAAAAACTAAGGGAGGGAGAGATCAGAGAGGGTGAGATCGGAGAGAGAGAGAAAAAGAGAGAGAGCAGAGAGAGAGACTCAGTGAGGGAGAGATCAGAGACAATGAGATCGGAGAAAGACACAAAGAGAGAGCATAAAGAGAGAGAGCGACTGAAAGAGAGAAAGCAGAAAGAAAGTGACTAAAAGAGAGAGCAGAGAGAGAGACTGAGAGAGGGAGAGATCATAGATGGTGAGATCGGAGAGAGACACAGAGAGAGAGAGCACACACAGAGAGCTACTGAAAAAGAAAAAGCAGAGAGAGAGACTGAGAGAGGGAGGGATCAGAGACGGTGAGATCGGAGAAAGACACAGAGAGAGAGCACATAGAGAGAGTGACTAAAAGAGAGAAAGTAGAGTGAGAGACTGAAAGAGGGAGAGATCAGAGATGGTGAGATCGGAGAGAGACACAAAGAGAGAGCACACAGAGAGAGCGACTGAAAGAGAGAAAGTAGAGAGAGACTGAAAGAGGGAGAGATCAGAGACGGTGAGATCGGAGAGAGACACAGAGAGAGAGCACACAGAGAGAGCGACTGAAAGAGAGAAATCAGAGAGAGAGAGAGACTAACAGAGGGAGAGATCAGAGAGGGCGAGATCGGAGAGAGAACAGAAAGAGAGAGAGCATAGAGAGAGCAGAGAGAGACTGCGAGAGGGAGAGATCAGAGAGAGACACAGAGGGAGAGAGAGAGCGACTGAAAGAGAGAAAGCAGAGAGAGAGACTGAAAGAGATAGCAGTGAGAGGGATAGATCAGAGACGGTGAGATCGGAGGGAGACACAGAGAGAGAGAGCACACAGAGAGAACGACTGAAATATAGAGCAGAGAGAGACTAAGAGAGGGAGAGATCAAAAACGGTGAGGTCGGAGAGAGACACAGAGAGAGAGAGAGCACATAGAGAGAGTGACTGAAAGAGAGAAAGCAAAGAGAGAGACTGAGAGAGGGAGAGATCAGAGAGGGTGATATATGAGAGAGAGAGATAAAGAGAGTTTCGAGGATAGAGAGCGACTAAAAGAGAGAGTAGAAAGAGATACTGAGAGAGAGCAGAGAGATCGGGGAGAACAACCGAGAGAGAGAGCCGAAAGATCAGAGACAGCGAGCGAGAGAAAAAGAGCCAAGAGATCAAAGAGAGATAGTTGAAGGAAATCAAATGCTTTGAACCCAAAACCCAAGAAATCGAAAACCTGAGACCCCCTTCATTTCCCTTCCCATCCGATCTAAAATCCATGGAACCCTAGAAACATCCCCATTCCAATATGAAATTCCATGACAGGAGAGTCCAATCTCCAAACCAAATCCTTTTTTACACCTTTCAAACGAGCTAAGATTTCCACATGAGCGGTGAGATGTTGAAGAAGAAGGGCGTTCTAGAGTGGCTGAATAGCTCTCTGGGGCCTTCCAATCCTTCCCCTCAAGATGACAAGCACCTCCTCCGTCACCCTCCCACCAAACCTGAAACCTCAACTCGGTATGAGAGAGAACAGTGTGAGAGAGAGAGCAGAGAGATCGGCAAGAAATCAGTGAGTGAGAGAGAGAAACGAAATGGGGGTGGGGGAATGAAAAATTGGAAAGATGGAAAACGAAATGGGGGCGCGGGAATGAAAAAGGAGAAAGACGGGCAGGAGATTTTATAAAATTTTTACCGACGATATATTTTCGTCGTAAAAAATTGGATTTCGTCGGCAAATGTTTCCCAAATCATTACACCTTTATTGACGTATAATAATTTTTCCTCAATAAAATTAACTTTTACTGATGTTCTACGATTTTTACCAATGAAATTATATGTCAGTAAAAAGTTTTCCTTTTTTCTAAAAATAAGTAAAAAAATATATAAATTTACCGATGTCTTTTGATTTTACGTCGGTAACACTGAAAATAGTTTCATGCCGACATTCTATTTTACGTCGGTAAAATGTATTATTAACGACAAAAATTAAAAACGTCGGCAAAATTCATATTTAGCAGCGCTTATTTTCGCCGCTAAAACAATAAAAATCATCGGAAATAATTTATTTTATTTTATGTTTTTTAAGAAGAAGATAATTGGCTATCAACCTTTGCCGATGAAAAATCAATAGCGTCGGTGAAAAACCCATTAAAATTGACTTTTACCTACGGTTTTTAAAACGTCGGTAACATTTAGCGACGTTTTGTTTAAAAACGTCGGTAAAAGGTGAATTTTCACCGATAAATTTATATGCGTCGGTAATTAGTAGTCTTAAAATTATAAAATATCGCTAAAAAACGTCGCCAAAAGTGCAGCTTGTTTGTAGTGAGATGGTGTAAATGCAAAACTTGAGAGATGGCGGGAGTCATTAGAATCTAGAGGCTTTACAATAAGTCGTACAAAAAAAGAATATATGGATTGCAACTTCAGCGAACATATACAAAGTGTTGAAACCACTGTCAAAATTGAAACCCATGAGATACCACGTAGAGATTCTTTTCGATACTTAGGCTCAATAATTAGTAAGGATAGGGAGATTGACGAAGATGTGAAGTATAGGATAAAAGCTGGATAACTGAAGTGGAGACTAGCTTTTGGAGTGCTTTGTGACAGACGAATACCAACGAAATTGAAGGGCGAATTTTACAGGACAGTAGCTAGACCAGTTATGACATATGGAGTAGAATATTAGTTAATTAAGAAGACGCATATTTATAAGATGGATATAGCGAAAACGAGAATGCTTAGGTGGATGCGTGGTAAAACTAGGAAAGGTAAAATTAGAAATGAGTACTTTCGAGAGCATTTAGAGGTAGCACCTATAGGGGATAAGATTAGATAAACATGTTAAGATGATTTGGGCATGTTGAGCATAGGCCGGTAATGGCACCAGTGAGAAAAAGTTTGGCTACACAGGTAGATAGCCCATCAAGCGGTAGGATAGGCCGAAAAAAACATTGATGGAGGTCATTGATTCAGATTTGAAGAAGTTTAACTTATCAAAGGATTTAGCTCAAAATAGAATGAAATGGAGGAACAGAATTCATATAGCCGACCCCAATATGGTTGGAATAAGGCTTTGATGATGATGATGATGATGATGATGATCAAGACTATTTTTCATTACCCATTTGCTTAGGAAATGCCTAGTGCAATATTATGACAAAGGAAAAGGGGCTTTATGTGTGGAGATCCATTAAGGACCATAAACTTACTGGGATCTAAATTCATATGCTGGATCTTTCCTCCAAGCTGCAAAAAAGAGGATTTGGATCCATTGTGAATATCCACTTTCACTTTTAGCCCCCTCCAATAGAACTGAACAACAGACCATCAGTGAACTACCAAGGTCTAACATTTTTTCAAATGGCATCTGAACTTATTGAGAGCAAAATCATTAAAACAAAGGACATGTAATTCGCATTGCTCATACCCATAATGTCAAAGGGAGAAAAAAGATTAGGGAAAATAAGATTACCATATTTCAACTGTAAATCTAGATATGGCATACATTCATATTCTGAAATGGATCAATAATATCAGTGGATTTCTTAATACTTATCCAAAAAGATAAACATTCAGTTCTGCATCAGATCCATACCAACAGCAGATGGAGTCATCATCTACTACACTATTCAAGTCAAAGTACTGATATGATTGATTGATCTAAAACGCTGCTGCTAAAATCATTTAAAGTGCTGCTCACACTTCCACACTGGGCCTTCAATTATTCATCTTTCTTCTTCTTCTCTTCTTCTTGCTTCAATTCTCATTTTCTTCTTCTCTTCTTCTTTTGTCTTTACTCCTTTTTATCAGTAGCTTCCTCCTCTGTAACTACCTTCTCTTTC
This sequence comes from Sextonia rubra, assembly GCA_037013555.1. Taxonomy (NCBI): domain Eukaryota; kingdom Viridiplantae; phylum Streptophyta; class Magnoliopsida; order Laurales; family Lauraceae; genus Sextonia; species Sextonia rubra. Next base: position 5,255,691 of record JASUAD010000027.1, read on the forward strand.
TCCACCCCTTCCATTTCTATCTTCTTCTCCATCTCCATCTTCTTTTGCGCCAAGTCCTCCGCCCGCTTCTTCATCTCCTCCAACGCATTCCTCATCCCCAGCTCCACATCGTCATTGCAGCTCATAAAAATCTCCGCAATATCGGCCGGGGTGATCTCCGCAGTAGGCAGTACCTCCTCCACCTCCTTCATAAGCTCATGGTCATCTATGCCAAGGTAGTTCTTGGCCAGGATCTGGAATGCCTTGAACTCGCAGTGGCGTAGATAGATATGCTTATCCATCCGCCCCGCCCGCAGCAATGCGGCATCAAGCCTGTCTTTGTGATTGGTGGTGAAGATCATCAGCCGCTCTCCGACGCAAGACGACCACAGCCCATCCACAAAATTGAGCACCCCAGATAGGCTAACATTGCTATGGGTGCTCCTACCATCCTCTCTGCCCTTCTTCTTCTTCTTCCCACCCCCTTCCTCCCCACCCTCGCCTTCCTCCTCCTCCTTCTCCTTCTTCTCCTTCTTCTTCCTATCCGAGAGGTCCAGAGAGCAGTCCACATCCTCCACCACAATCACAGACTTGCTCGAAGTAGCAATCAGCAGCTTCCTGAGCTGCGTGTTGCTCGACACCGCCGTCAATTCCAAGTCATAGATATCGAAGTCAAGGAAATTGGCAATGGCAGCAATCAAACTGGTCTTCCCGGTACCTGGGGGGCCATAAAGAAGATACCCTCTCTTCCAAGCCCTCCCCACTCTGGTGTAGTACTCCCTCCTGCTCACAAACTTGCGCAAATCCGCCTTAATCTCCTCCTTGAGCGCAGGATCAAGCGCCAAAGTATCGAAACTCGACGGGTGCGTGAAGTGTACCTTACCCCAAGGCCCATCAGAGGAGCTATTGGAGTAAAGTATCCTCTGCCTGTTTTTGTCCTTGATTATAGAGGCCTCGTCCATTATGAATGGGAGATAGAGAGAGCCAACGTTCTGCTTGTGCTTTTTGTGGAAGGACAGGCTGAAGTAACGGGTATCCTTGGATCCGCCACGCCCAGAGGAATTGCCAGGAGATTTCTCGCTTTCGGTGTGAAGAGTCCACTCGAGGGGGATCCCCTGAAAGTTGTCCTGGACCGTTTGGTGGGGCTCCATGGTGTAGGTGAGATTCTTGGAGTCCTTGGGTTTTGAGAGCTTGAGGACTTGGGCTGAGGAGAAGCACTTGGAGCTGAGATAGGTTTCGATGGAGTCGAAGACCTCGTTGTTGTACTGGGAGTTATCTTCATATATGTTGAAGGAGATGCGGGTCTCGATAGTGGAGAAGACCTTCCGGAAGAGGACTTTGAGGAACTCCCTCACTTCAGGAGGGATGAATTCTCTGATCAGTGAGCGGATGAAGATGATGGTGGCCACCATAGAGCTCAGTGACTTCCAGTCTAACATGGCAGTACCCACAGATTTCCAGTCTAAACCAAACATCATTGCTTCAAGGGTGTTTTGATGGGGGTGTTTGGAAAGACGACAGGAAGGTAAGGGGTGTGATTAGAGGAGGAAAGAGGAGAGAAGGAGGGGTTTGGGGGTGGTACTGGAAAGAATGGAGGAGTGCGGGTCGTTGGGTGGTTCAAACAGGGAGTGAAAAGAGGAATTGGATCCTGTTGAAGTGAAGAGAGAGAAGGAAAAGCAGAGAGGAATTGGATCACGTTGAAGTGAAGAGAGAGAAAGGAAACGCAGGAAGGAAGTGCATGAATGAAGAAGACACTAGTGACGAGAGAGAGAGAGAGAGAGAGAGAGAGAGAGAGAGAGAGAGAGAGATGAATGGAGGCCAAGATAGATTACTATCATGTGTAGTGACTTTGTGGCCTCGTGACAAGATCTAATGCCTACCCCACTAAAACTGCTCTTCCAAAATGAAGATGTCACGAATGTTACGGCTGATGAGAGGCTTGAATTTTGGAAAGATGGGCATTTCTGTACATTATTTGTACATTATTGAAGAAGGGCACTGCACCGTACTATAATTAGTACGATGATGCTGCCATTATTGTTCAACAAGTCTGGACAATAATATTAAACCAAATCCAAGTTACAAAAGGATTAGTTTGAACCCTAAATTAAAACTTGGTTTGATTTGGATTGCATAATAAGATCAAGAATTTGCGAAGCTCGTAATTTCCATGATCAACAACTTTGAAAAAATAAAAAAAATCTTTTGGAAGAAACTTTTGGGCGGTAGAATGGGACATCGCTATGAACAATCCACGTACAACCAGTTCTATGAATCATTACTTACTCCAATTTCACCAATTTAACTACTATCCACACTTAGGTTTAATGCATATAATTAAAATCTCAAGTCCTAAAATTATAGGTTAGGATGGTCTGACACGGGGCTGATGGTTGATGGTACCGTGATTTGGGGGTGATATCCATTGGTGGCCATTAATAGAAAGAGGGACTACTACTGGACTATTGATGTACCCCAGAAACATCTTCAGGTGGAAGCTATAGACACCGACAATTGTTGCGTTGCTTTGTTAGTTTTTTCACACATTGAGAGGGGACCGTCCTTACTCCTTTTACTATATTCTTCCGAATGGTGTGTTTATAGGAATAACAAAAATAAATAAATATAGGTGTATAAAAAAAAAAAAAAAAATGAGCATCCACTTATCCATCTGATCAATGCATTCATGTGGGCCCAACACAATTTGGCCCTACCTTTCATAGCTTCCTTTTCTCAATCAAATTGCAAGTTCAAGCGTCAGGATCATCTAATTGGAGTGTGACTGGGGCATCTCTGGTGGGCCCCCTCAACCATCCATATCAGCATCAATTTGCTTTGTTGCACATTGTTCAAACTGCAGTCGTCAGTGCACAGATGTCGCTCGAATTATTGTACCCTGATGGACGCGGGTCCCACAGTCAGCCGTCCCACAAAATAGCTGGTGGAGGGCCCCACCTGAGATGGAGACAGAATACCCAGGCGGCTAATAGTTGTGGAACGAGGACAGGCTCTTGTGCAGATTACCAATCACATGTTTGTTGCAGTGGGGCCCACCCTAGGAAAGGTTTCTTTGCTTGTGCAGCGACTTCCGATGCTCCCTGTCCTTCTCAGTACTGACACCTGTCGGAAACCACATCCACTTGGTGGGCCAGAGGCTACGGTTGAAAGGGTAAGTGTTTTGGCAAGCCAAAATGTTTGAACAAGCTGAAAACATGTCACATGGGTACCGGCCGATATGGCCGCTTTGGATTTAGGGGTGCCAAAAGGGTCAGTGGCGGCCAAAATGGGTGCACAAGTTGGAGTCCAACTTGGATCCAATTGATTTTTAAGATGATTCGGGTCAAGTAATTTCAACACAGTCTTATGTTGGCTCAGTTCTCTCGACTCACGTAACCTGCATTCTGTCAGGATTATAATGCATAACTCAATTAGTCTTGTATAATCTTTGCTCAAATCCAATTTATATTAAATTTGAAGTCAATCTAATACCTCTGACCTCTTTATTTATGGTCTGCAAGTTTAATAGCTTTATATCAAATAAAAAAAATAACTCTCAATCTAACAGTCCAATATTATGTGAAAATAGACATTAGTATCATAGAATTCTCAAATTGCACAAATATGTCCAAAAGGCCCGTCTGTTAATTATTGGTGTAGCAGTTTGAACTCTAAAAATCTAAATCTTGATTTTCTAAAATTGGGCACTAACTAATAATCTAAGACCTAATTTAGGGAGACCACAAAGTACAATGCATCTCCAATAGTTTTCAACAGTTGGGTCCAAACTACAATGACAATTTAGGATTTTTATTTGTGTGGCGCAGGAATGGTAAGTAAAAATGTAAACTAATAAAATAAATTTTTTAAGATTTTATCAAAGCGATTGCACCCACGTGGTTATACTCAGGTCCAGCCTTAGTTGGGTCCTAATTTCTTCAATCCAAACTATTATATGAACTCATCTCCTGGTGAACAAAAACATGCTTAAATATGGGCTTGATCAAATTGATTTTCATCATATAAATGAATGGTGCAGAAGATAAATTCACCCAACAATTGATGACTGCTGAGGGAGAAAAAGCACTTGAAAGTTGTAATCCTCATTATTTAAGTAGAATCACTTTTTTCCTTCATTGGAAAGCAAATGGAAACCCAGAGAAAGTACGTGTAACTTAGAATCTCATGTCATCACTGAGTGTGATAGCAAAAGCAGATAGGCTGTGCGTGGACTCCACTCATTTAATTTCTGTGCTTTCCTAATAATCTTTAAGGTTTCCATGCTCAATTCTCATGACACATTTCTGGAATCCCTTGGGATGAGGAGAAAAGTGGTGAATTCTTCAGCATTTCATTATAATAATCTGATACTCAATTTCAAAGAATCATAACTTCATGAATTTTTAAGAATATTTATTTTGTGATGGAATGCAACAGTGATTAACGATTGGATCAGCGACAAAATAGAAGTAATGTCACTTGTGTGTGTGGAGGGTGTCTTGGTGTAGTTGCTTGTTGGTATTTTCTCATAGAGAAAATTATAATCTCATTTTCTATGCAGCTCCACTATTTTTGTGCAAATATAAATTCACAGGAACACAAAATCCTTTCATTTCATTGCACAAACAGATCTTATATAAAGTGAGTTAATATGGCAAATATCCACTTAAAAAACTATTCCATTCTTGTTACTCCCACCTGTTTTTTTTTAGAGTCTACCAAACAAATGTGAGTATCAGACTTGCCACCCAACCTGACTTAAGATGACTTTAAACCCAACTCTGCTGTATTCATTTTACTGTGACTAGCTAAACTGACCTGGCCCCAGCTTATTTTAGAGTTTAATTAGGTTGATGCTTTTAGCTTAGAGGCTGGATTAGGTTAAGATTTCCCAACGAATTTATGAATGACCCATTGACAACCCTAGTTCTCTCTTTGCTGAAGCCACCTCCAATTTCCAGATTGCCAAGAAACAAGTCACCCCAGTATTTCACCAAAAAAGAGTCACAACTGATGTACTCTCACATTGCCAGCTGAAGGCCGAAAAAGTCCAGCCAAAATTGTCAGACTGTGAAAAAGATTTTGAAGGAAAGGCCGAAAAGAAACTATACACATGGAAGGTGGCAAAATGCCTGCCAGACGTTCTCGGCATCCCCTAGGCAAGTTCCCATTAAAGAAAGACTGTAGTCAAAGCAAGGGGTCCCACTTGACAGGCACGGCCATTGTGTTTGCAGCCTGAATTCGCTGAAGGCATTGATTGAGCTGCGTGCATTTGCCTAGTGATTTTATTAGCTCTATTTGACTTAGAATTCATTCACAAATACTAAGTGCTCTATTAGAAGAAAAAAAAACAAAAACAAAAACAGCAGTAATTCACTTATGAAGTGATATAAACTAAAGTCTTCATTTGAGAGACATAAAAAAATGAGGGTTTATATCAAAAGTATAAAAATTCAAAATAAAAAAAGAAAAATTAAAGAGGAGTTAAAAGCAATAATTTAAGCCACTAAAAGACAGAAAGACGTCATATTATTATTAGACCCCCTCATTTTATTATCTCTTGATTTAAGTGCTTCACTTTGAATTTACTTTACAAGAAAACATCCAAATTGGTTTATGATCTTATGACATGAATGCCTAGCAATTAGATATATTCCCTTGCGTAGATTTTTTTATAAGTGTGCCTGAGTAATATTTATAGTATAATTAGTTTGCCCATATTTTGTATATGATAAACTTGCCAATATTATTGTAGTATGATAACTTTGTCCATTTTTAACTTTTACAATATGACAAGTTTGCTTCTATTAATTAAATGAGACATGCCAAACATTTTGTTTTTAAAAAGCTCTCATGGAAACATCTCTTTTTCAAAGAGGTCCAATCAAATTAGCACCATTTCAAACCAATTATACATGATAAATGGGCCCTTAGAGAAATCCTAATTTTAAAGGGCTGAACTTGAACTCCATCTTGGATCGCACCTGATGAAAATTGGAGGTGCTTGAAATGGATCACTCTTCCAATGTTTGGGACAATTTCAAATTACTTCAAGAGGAGTTAGTCATATCATCAAATTGACCACTTCATAAATAATATTTTTAATAAAGTTTAATGCACATTTATCAGTTACATTTTTAACCAAATGATAAATTTTATAACCTGACCAAATCTTATTAGATTAGAATTTAAAGATATCGCATACACAGGGAGGACATTCATTTTGAGTAGTAGGCCCCAATGTAGAGTTCCAATTCTTCCACTCAAAGTTTCTTTAAGTCAAAGCCTTAAGGTCCTGAACTTATACATTCGTACTCGGGTTGCAAAACTTGACACTAAATGATACGTAGCCCTACATGTATTTGACCCACAAAAATATAGGATGGTTTTGGGTTAGGTTTTTTTCCAATTCAATTAAAACATGGTCTGATTAAGGTTGACCAGCTTAATCTAATTGATTCATATTTAACCCACAAAAAAGATTAGTTCAAATAGTTTAGGAGATGAAGTTGAGCTAGGGCTAGCAAATGAGGCAGAAATTAAATCGTTTGGTCCAATGCATGGCCTTGAAAAACTTTAATAGAATTTGGCACTACTTTTTACAAAGAAAACACTAGGTAATAAACCTTATAATTTGCTAGTTGCACTGGTCAATGCAAGTCGGTGAGGGTTGTTGACCATGGGGGGGTGGGTAGGGTTAATCCATAGAATGTGTGGGTTTGGGATGTCCAGCCCATTTTTAAAATGGGTTGAATATGGGTTCTGTTCCAAACCATAGACCTCACCTGTTGACCCAACCTGTTTGACTTGATCCATCCTTTTGCCACCCCTAGTTCGTATCATGTCAGTTTCTTATTAGTCTAAGAACATCCTTTTGAGTCAGTGGTAAGAGTGTTAGTTCTTTTCTAGTTGTCCGAGACTCAAACCCTCAGCATGCCACCTTTTCCTATGCATACAGGCTTCCTTTCTACTTTTGTGGGCTTTTCTCTCGCATGTCTGGGTTCCTTTTCCATGTTAGTTAACTTTCTTCCCATGTGTTTGTGCCTTCTATTAGGTCCTAGATCTTTTGCTGAGTTATAAAAAAAGATATCTTATTAGTCTGACATCCAAACCTTGAAAATGAAGTTTTTAGGGTAGGTTTTTTTCCTCCTTTAATGTTGTCCACATTCAAAATTGGAATCACGATCCTCTGAGGGAAAAACCTCACAGTGACCGTAGATGGACCTATCAGGGTTTGTCACATCACCGTAGGCAGGCCTTTGCCTTGGATGGGCCAGCAGCCCAGCGTGCATGGCAAATTGCTTACAATGACTTGGCAGACTTGATAGGTTTACTCACGGTCACCATGGGGTTTTTCCTTTAGGTTCTGTACTTCTAAATTGGTATTAAGATTCTTCGAAATTTGGACAGTATTAAGTACTTGTCATGACAAAGCAAAGGCATGCTGATTGATTTATATTGTGTGGGTATGGATGCTTCTTCATAGGCAACAATCTTGTTGCATGGCATAGTAAAAGACAAACATCAACCTCTCTTTCTACTGCTGAGGCTGAGTATATTGTAGTTGGAAGTTGTTGTACACTACTTCTATGGATGAAGCAAATGTTCTCAGATTATAGGATTCAACAAGATCTTATGACAATCGATTGTGATAACAAGAGTGCCATCGATATCTTTAAGAATCCTGGTCACCGCTCAAGAACAAAGCACATTGACGTCAGACATCATTTCATTCGGGAATTGGTTGAAGAAAAAATCCTTGTCTTGGAGTATCTCCTCACAAAAAAAAAAAAAAAAAACAATTAGTTGATTTTTTTCACTAAACCTCATGAGCCTCTTAAATTTGAATCCCTTTGTAAATTCCTAGGCATTGGCCTACATCCTTAACTTTCCCTATACATATCTTTGGTTTGCACATGCATCCTTTTCACGTTGATTTCATGATTGTTTGGTACGTGATTTATTTTGTTTTGCTTTATTTACTGAGCCGAACTGTCATGGTACACAACATTTAAGGAGAATGTCCAATGCACACGATTACTCTCTTGCATACTCACTAAGGTTGGTGTGATTCTAAGGTTGGCTGAACTCGCAGTCTTAGGGGATTTACATTGTTTTAGAGCATCGGCTTCCATTACTCCTTCTCCTTGCCCCCTTCTTAATTTAAAAAAAAATTTTTTGATGATGAAATCTACAATATTCCTTGTGCAGTATTTTCACCAAAAAAAAAAAAAAGCCTCATTAAGGGAGAGCTTTCCACTCAATATGGTCGGGTCGCATGGATCTATTACAGTGTGGATTTCACTTTGTTTTAGATGAACGCTGATTTCTGGTTGAGCATCAATTTCCTCATGTGTGCTACCAGATGAACATTTTCCCTCGCATACATCACACGATTTCACAAATCTCTCCTAGTCTGTGTTGCCTCGACGTCATTGGTTTTATTAAATATTGCAAAACATCGTAACTAACTGTCGAAGATTTTCATGTTGTTAGCCTGATTATGTTTCTTGTATCGTTGCATCTCAAATATGTCTCTCCCATTCATCTCTTGTAACTCCTTCACTCTATGGGTTTTTCTTAAAAACAAAAAAAAAAAAAAAAAAGAGAAGGGGGGGGGGGGGGGGGGGGTTGGTGGAAGTTCACAGAAGTGAAATCCGATTGGTCGAGCACATCAGGTTTCTTAAATTCCCGGCGTGCGTCTGTCCTTTCTACCTGGCCTTCCTCAATTTGTGTTGGTTTCTTCTCTGCTCTTCTTGGTTGTATACTACACCTACACTTCCTTAATCTCCAATGTTTTTGCGTTGCTGCAAGGTAATTCATTTTCTCCTCATTCTCCATTCATGATGTTATACCCTTACTTCTACTTTCTTGTTTCTTCTTTTCACCATGATTATTAAGGTTGGGCTCTTGTGCTCTTTAGCATCGTTATTTTCTTCTATTTTTTGACAAATGTCTTCACTTCAATGGTTGTGGTTGCTTTTGTTATTCTGTAGACCACATTTTGGCATTTTTTTAAAAACTTAGATTGTATTGTTTCAAGCTTGAGACTGCTCGTGCATACAAGCTGTTTGTCGAAATGCTCCTATGATTGTTTAGCTTTGTTCTCTATATTCTTTAACCTTGTGTTGTGCCACTTTGGTCTCCTCTTCTAGATATATTCTTCCAAGCACATCATGGCTCCAAACAAAGCCTTTGCTTCAAAGAGGAAGAGTGTGGCTAGTGGGTCTTCTTCTCAAGCCTTGAATGTTGACAGATTCAAATTTAAAGAATGTGCTTCTTAGTACGACAACGTCTTCCGAAAAAGGGCAGTGCTCTTTGAACGTCCAGTAAATCCTATAGAATTTGGAACTTATCCGTTCGGTGGATGGCGTGTCCAGCGACGCCGGACTTCACTTTACTCCTTTGATAATAAGGTATTTCCTGACTTGGTCCGCGAATTTTATTATAACATGTATGACATATCTGCCGGGCTTATCAAATCCTATGTTCGATGCAAGGATTTGACAATCACTCCCACTTCTCTCGGCTGCTTTTTGGGGATTGACCAGATTACGGATCCCAAATATCTTATTCCTGATCATGACTCGGCTGCTATGGATGACGATGCATCTACCATCGACTATGATGAGGTTGGTTCAGTGCTTTGTGGTCAACCTCGCATTTGGCCAACTGGTTCATTGTTAAAGCAGAGTGAACTCACTGACTCCTATCGGTTGCTCAACATTTTTGTCAAGAATAACATTAAGCCTTAGCATCATCACTTAGAGATCTACCATGAAGCTGGCTATCTTCTGTATGTTATTGGCAGCAGTCTTCCCATTGATCTTCCCTGGGTCATCTTTGACACTATTTTTCAAGCTCATTTCGCCGCTAAGAATATTTCGCTACCTTTTGGAGTTTTTATCTTCCGGTTTCTCATTTCTCATGATGTGTTACCTGATTTACACGATGTTACTATTCCTATTCCCAATTCTATTACATTGAGTACATTGATGTAGTCTCATTAACAAGTCTGTTCGTATGTTCCTTGAGGGCCTATTCTTGCATCTGTCGCTGAGGAGGATGAGCCTGATTCTTCATCCATACATGCCAGGTTGTTAGCTTTTGAGGACACCCTTTCGGACTAGGCTGCTTATCTTGACATAATCCATGGAGAAGTTTAGTCTTTTCATGGTCGTTTTGATCATCTCGATATTAAACTTGACTTCATTCTGGAGCATCTTTGTCGGCAATGATTGGCCTTTGCTTGTTGTTTCTTTTTGGCGCTTCAAATCTATTGTTCTATTGTTTTCCTTCTTCCCTTATGTTTTCCTTCGGTTCTCTTGTCAATTTATGAACAAAAAGAGGGAGAACACATTAGTAAATAGTATTTTACATTGCACATTTTAATTATATTTTTCATTTTAGTTTATGCTTCATTAACTTGATCTTGTGTCTAGAACAATTTTATTTTCAGGTTCTAAATGTGTAATATTGAAGAAACAAAGTGTTACAAAGATTGTTTTGGGTATGTCTGAGTAGATTGTTCAGTTTAGAAAATTTTGTTCATGAATTGCCAAAAGAGGAGATTGTAAGGAAGGTAATATAGGCAAGTTCATTGGCTGGACAAAACTTGGCTTTAAATGTATTGTAATTTTACTTTCTAGAAGGACTGAAATGTCTACTAGAGTTACAGATCAAGTTTTACTATTTAAAGGTGAAAAGCGCGCTTTTCTCTATGTCGGATCGGTCGGATTATTGGCAGATTAGTCGAATTAGCTGACTCCTGTGTCACCCAGGCAGAAGAGAAGGCCAACCGATTGGCTGGGATGTCCGATCGGTTGTCGGCTGGGTCGGTGGGTCGGCTGTGAGCCATCTGGAGACTCGGATCTACTTTCCTGTGCGTTCAAATCATCTTTTATCCTCTTCGAAACCAAATCTAAGACGATACCACGGATTTGGAGTGTTAATGGTTCAACCCTCTCTACTCAAAGTACCTCTCTCTATATTCAAAACCCTAGAAATCCTTTTGAGAGATCCCTTCTTCTCTGGAGCTTTTCTTCCATTGCTGTGCTGCATAGTAAGTTCTTGAGATCCATCTTCTTCTTCCTCTGTGAAGATTCATCTTGAGGGGCTTCAATGCGTGAAGATCAAGGGTGAAGAAGGTGAATTGCGTGTGCATCGACAAAGAAGAGCTTTTAATCCTTTAGGTTGTGTTTATTTGGGAAAAGGGTAGTAAGTAGTTTTTGTAACCTCTTTTGCATAATGCTTGTTCTTGGTGGACCGGTGGTTAGTCCCGTGGTTTTTTCCTATTTGGGTTTTTCACGTAAAAATCTTGTGTCTATCTTCCTTGTGGTAAGTGATAGTTAGCTTAGATTTAATTGTTGCTTATCTTTATAACAAAATCTGTGTTGAGACCTTTACCTATATCAAGGTTTAAACCATTTCAAGTATTATTAAGTTAGGATAATGAAATTTGTGTTTAGGATAGAAAGAAAACCCTTTTTATAACCTACAATTTGTACCTTAGGGTTAGAGTCCAAAGAGAAACAAAATAGGCAACTCTAACACAAATAAGAAATGTTTTTATGCAAATCAGTGGGTTTCTGCATAGTACATGATTGATCAGTCATAAGTCAGATCAATTGGATTAAGCTACTATCTCTCGCCTCATTGATGCTCAATCGATTAGATGAAATTCAATACAAATTTCTGGAACTCGAGGCTATAACTTTGTCATTTTAGCTTTGGTTGACGCAATCTCGAGCTCTAAGGGTATCTACTCAAAATAATATTTTTAACAGTAGGTAACTTGCCCATATCTAATGCTTGGTTTGTGAGATATGACCTTTTTAAACCATGTTATCTTTATAAAAACATTTTAATTTGTCACTATTTCTTCGATTTCTTCACTTTAGTGCATTCGGCGACTCATACCAAAGTCCATACTAAAAAATGTATAAAATAACACTAAGGGACTTAAGTTTTATCCAACCCATGAATTAGCAAATACAAAAATCCTTACATTTAGCCTTTTATACTCCTTCCCTAGATAGATTTGATTTCAATGAGGACCGCAAAATAGGCTAAGGAGTTTTCTGACTTTACTTTTGATGGCATCCTTATTAATTGGAAAGCTTGTATGGAGTGTGGCTCTTTTAAGGTATTGAAGTCAATTGTTTGGTCTACTCCTCCCCTTGGTACATTCAAATTTAAGTGCATTAAGAGGGAAGCTAGGCTCAATAGCTATTGTGGTGTACTTTGGAGTAACAATGGCGAGGTATTATTGATGTTTTCTAAGTTTGTGAGTATGTGTGACTCCAATAAAGCAGAAGTCTTATCGATTTTGGAGGCTCTTTAGTGGGGGTTAAGAAAAGTATCCCTTGGGTAGGTGTTGTTTAATTAGTTTCTTGTGATTAGGTACATTGCCCTTATACTCTCTCTCTTTAGAATTCTCCTTTTCTTTATTTTCTTTTCTTTCTTCCCCTTTGCATTATCTCATTCTTTTAATGAAAGTTTCTAATACTGAGGAAAAGAAAAAGAACTTGATTCAGCTTAATCAGACCCTCATTAGAGTTGTAAGGTCTCATTGTTGTCAATTTTGTTTCATTTGTCATTTTGATTTTTCCTTGAAGATGAAATATTTCAGTGTTTCGGAATATGAATGGAATCTTTTAGAGGAACTTTTCAAAATAATAAAAATTAAATATATATCTATGTAAAAGAGAGAAATATACAAATAAAAATATAAATTATACATGTTTCTTGATATAAATATTGAGAATAAAAATAAAAAAAAGTTGGTGAAAATAATGTCGGCAAATTGCAAGTCTATAGGAAATACAATACTTCAAACCGGATTGGACCAAAATGGACAATCGGAATGGACCAAAATAGACATGAATGGATTAGAATTCAGATTGAAAAAGTTTTGAACATTCCGTTTTGGTTGAAGGATTGAAACAAAAAACTTCGGTCATTCTGACCAAAATGAATTTGAATTAACTACTGTGGAAGGTACTCTAACTTATCATATAATTTTCAACATCAATTCCACTTTTGGTAAAGACTAGATTCAGAAAACTTTAAGGTCCTCAAAATTATTTCTCTTAATCATATGGTTCTCAATTGTTACACACAAATAAGTCATGAAAGACCTTTCAAACCCATAATTCCATTTCTAATTCTTTCATGTGTACCTCAAAAGTTGAACAGTTTCTAAGGTCAAATTGTCTTGTTATGTTTGAAAATGACTAATTAAATTGAAAGTTTAAGGGCATATATGTGTGGTGCTGTGAAAAACCATTTCCACAGAAAAATAAGTTTTATTTTCCATAGAAAATCTTTTCTAACCTCTCCCATCAGACATGCAAAATCCTAAAAAAGTTAGATTAGTTTTCAAAATTCTTGTGAGAAAAGTGGCTACATCAAACGTGAAAATTTAAATACAGTGGAAAAGCATTTCTACTTTTCATGTCCTTTTCATGTCTAGGTGTAGTTGCTTGTTGGTATTTTCTCATAGAAAAAATTATAATTTCATTTTCTATGCAGCTCCACTATTTTTGTGCAAATATAAATTCACAGGAACACAAAATCCTTTCATTTCATTGCACAAACAGATCTTATATAAAGTGAGTTAATATGGCAAATATCCACTTAAAAAATTATTCCATTCTTGTTACTTCCACCTGTTTTTTTTTAGAGTCTACCAAACAAATGTGAGTGATAGGTGTGGCTTTTCCACCTCGGCGACGAAAATTCTTATCCCAACCTATCAACCCAACTTGGATAGCTATTTTTCTCCTAGATTGAGCTAGGATCAACATTTTCAACTAGATTAATAACAAATTAGGTTCATGTTGGGTCTACACTTGCCACCCAACGTGACTTAAGATGACTTTAAACCCAACTCTGCTCTATTCATTTTACTGTGACTAGCTAAACTGACCTGGCCCCAGCTTATTTTAGAGTTTAATTAGGTTGATGCTTTTAGCTTAGAGGCTGGATTAGGTTAAGATTTCCCAACGAATTTATGAATGACCCATTGACAACCCTAGTTCTCTCTTTGCTGAAGCCACCTCCAATTTCCAGATTGCCAAGAAACAAGTCACCCCAGTGTTTCACCAAAAAAGAGTCACAACTGATGTACTCTCACATTGCCAGCTGAAGGCCGAAAAAGTCCAGCCAAAATTGTCAGACTGTGAAAAAGATTTTGAAGGAAAGGCCGAAAAGAAACTATACACATGGAGGGTGGCAAAATGCCGGCCAGACGTTCTTGGCATCTCCTAGGCAAGTTCCCATTAAAGAAAGACTGTAGTCAAAGCAAGCGGTCCCACTTGACAGGCAAGACCATTGTGTTTGCAGCCTGAATTCGCTGAAGGCATTGATTGAGCTGCGTGCATTTGCCTAGTGATTTTATCAGCTCTATTTGACTTAGAATTCATTCACAAATACTAAGTGCTTTATTAGAAGAAAAAAAACAAAAACAAAAACAGCAGTAATTCACTTATGAAGTGATATAAACTAAAGTCTTCATTTGAGAGGCATAAAAAGAAAGAGGGTTTATATCAAAAGTATAAAAATTCCAAAAAAAAAAAAAGAAAAATTAAAGAGAAGTTAAAAGCAATAATTTAAGCCACTAAAAGACTGAAAGACGTCATATTATTATTAGACCCCCTCATTTTATTATCTTTTGATTTAAGTGCTTCATTTTGAATTTACTTTACAAGAAAATATCCCAATTGGTTTATGATCTTATGACATGAATGCCTAGCAATTAGATATATTCCTTTGCGTAGAATTTTTTATAAATGTGCCTGAGTAATATTTATATTATAATTAGTTTGCCCATTTTTTATACGATAAACTTGCCAATATTATTGTAGTCTGATAACTTTGTCCATTTTTAACTTTTACAATATGACACGTGTGCTTCTATTAATTAAATGAGACATGCCAAACATTTTGGTTTTAAAAAGCTCTCATGGAAACATCTCTTTTTCAAAGAGGTCCAATTGAATTAGCACTATTTCAAACCAATTATACATGATAAATGGGCCCTTAGAGAAATCCGAATTTTAAAGGGCTGAACTTGAACTCCATACTGGATCGCACCTGATGAAAATTGGAGGTGCTTGAAATGGAACACTCTTCCAGTGTTTAGGACAATATCAAATTACTTCAAGAGGTGTTAGTCCTATCATCAAATTGACCACTTCATCAATAACATTTTTTAATAAAGTTTAATGCACATTTATCAATTACATTTTTAACCAAATGATAAATTTTATAACCGGACCAAATCTTATTAGATTAGAATTTGAAGATATCTTATACACAGGGAGGACATTCATTTTGAGTAGTAGGCCCCAATGTAGAGTTCCAATTCTTCCACTTAAAATTTCTTTAAGTCAAAGCCTTAAGGTTCTGAACTTATACATTTGTACTCGGGTCGCAAAACTTGATGCTAAATGAATCGTAGCCCTACATGTATTTGACCTACAAAAATATAGGATGGTTTTGGGTTAGGTTTTTTTTCCAATCTAATTAAAACAGGGTCTGATTAAGGTTTACCAGCTTAATCTAATTGACCTATATTTAACCCACAAAAATATTAGTTCAAATAGTTTAGGAGATGAAGTTGAGCTAGGGCTAGCAAATGAGGCTAAAATTAAATCATTTGGTCCAATGCATGGGCTAGAAAAACTTTAATAGAATTTGGCACTACTTTTCACGAAGAAAACACCAGGTAATAAACATTATAATTTGCTAGTTGCATTGGTCAATGCAAGTCGGTTAGGGTTGACCATGAGGGGGTGGGTAGGGTTGATCCATAGCAAGTGTGGGTTTGGGATGTCTAGCTCATTTTTAAAATGGGTTGAATATTGGTTGGGCTCTAAACCATAGACCTCACCCGTTGACCCAACCTGTTTGACTTGACCCATTCTTTTGCCACCCTTGGTTTGTACCGTGTCAATTTCTTATTAGTCCAAGAACATCCTTTTGAGCCAGTGGTAAGCGGTGTTAGTTCTTTTCTAACTGTTTAGGATTTGAACCCTCAGTATGCTACCTTTTCCTATGCATATAGGCTTCCTTTCTACTTTTGTGGGCTTTCTTCCCACGTGTCTGGGTTTCTTTTCCATGTTAGTTAACTTTCTTCCCATGTGTTTGTGCTCTCTATTAGGTCCTAGATCTTTTGCTGAGTTATTAAAAAAGATATCTTATTAGTCTGACATCCAAACCCTGAAAATGAAGTTTTTAGGGAAGGTTTTTTCCCTCCTTAAATGTTGTCCATATTCAAAATGGGAATCGCGATCCTCTGAGGGAAAAACCCCATAGTGACCTTGGATGGATCTATTAGGTTTTGCCACATCACCATAGGTAAGCCCTTGCCTTAGATGGGCCAGCAGCCCCGCTTGCATGGCAAGTTGCTTGCGTTGACATGGCAGACCTGATAGGTCCACTCACGGTCATCGTGGGGTTTTTCCTTTCAAGTTCCGGACTCTCAAATTGGTATTAAGATTCTTCGAATTTGGACAGTATTATGTACTTGCCATGAGAAAGCAGAGAAATGTTGATTGATTTATTTTGTGTGGGTATGGATGCTTCTTCATAGGCAACAATCTTGTTGCATGGCATAATAAAAAATAGACCTTAAACTCCCTTTCTACTGCTGAGGCCGAGTAAATTGCAGCTGGAAGTTGTTGAATGCAACTTCTATAGATGAAGCAAATGTTGTCAGATTATAGGATTCAACAAGATCCTATGACAATCTACTGTGATAACAAGAGTGCCATCAATTTCTCTAAGAATCCTATTCACCGCTCTAAAACAAAGCACATTGACATCAGACATCATTTCATTCAGGAATTGGTTGAAGACAAAATCCTTGTCTTGGAGTATCTCCCCACAGAAAATCAATTAGTTGATTTTTTCACTAAACCTCTTGAGCTTCTTAGATTTGAATCCTTTCGTAAATCCCTAGGCATTGGCCTACATCCTTAACTTTCCTCATACATATCTTTGATTTACACATGCATACTTTTCACGTTGATTTTATGATTGTTTAGTATGTGATTTACTTTGTTTTGCTTTATTTACTCAGCAGCATTGTCATGGTATACAACATTTATGGAGAATGTCCAATGCACACGATTACTCTCTTGCACACTCACTAAGGTTGGTGTGATTCTAAGGTTGGCTGAACTCGCAGTCTTAGGGGGTTTACATTGTTTTAGAGCATTGGCTTTGATTACTCCTTCTCCTTGCTCCCTTCTTAATTAAAAAAAAAAAAATTGGTAATGAAATCTACTGTACTCCTTGCACAGTATTTTTACCAAAAAAAAAAAAAAACCTCATTAAGGGAGAGCTTTCCACTCAATATATGTAAGGTCCAAACCCGAGTTAATCATAATTTATAATAATTAATTTTATTTTACTTTAATTAAGATATAAATTAGGCTAATTCAACTCAAATCCCCTTAGGTTTAGGTCATGGATAGGTAGTTGGGTCGGGTTCGAACTTTACTTAGGTAGTCAAGGGATTATTCTCTAGTGAAGCTTTTTTCCATCACCAAACCAAAGGACAATTTGATTTGGGTGAAGCACTGAACTTAAGGCAAGTATAAGGGTGGATATTCTCTATATGCATGGTTAATTTATTGATTCTTGATGAGCTCTTTGCATGTACCAAATTACAGCCCCTTTAATCTTTAATTAAGGTGTGTAAGATTGGTTTAAGTATTAATGATTGGGTTGTTGAATGAATGATAAAAATGGATGGTAGGGAGACCCAAGAATGTAGCATGTAGGGTCTTTTTGGTGTTGGAATGCAGGGGAGGTAAAAAGGAGCAAAGGAGAAATCAGTTGAAATTGATTTTACCCGGAGCAAAAATGCTTCAGGGCCAACCAATTGGTCCTGAAGCCCGGTTGGTCGAATTCTTGTTTTAGGAGGTGTCTGACCGGTCAGACACATACCTGATCAGTCAAGTGACCAAAAGTTCTGTGTTGGAAATTTTATTTAAAATTTGGTTCTATGACTGACCATAGGCCTTCCATAGTCCATAGTGTGGCATAAGGAGGGGCTACACCTTGAATCCTTAGTGAAGCCGAGGTGTTTTAAGCTAATCTTACCTTAAGATTATAAGGATAATCAAAGACCATTTAAGGCCTTGGAAGTCGAACCCTTACCTCAAACAAATTAGCCCAACGGTAATTATATACTCAGAAGGAAGAATGTTGAGCTGTCACTTATTCCCTCTTGATTTCTGATTGTTTTCCGACGTCACGTTATGGGTGTTGGCATAAGAAGTGGTGTCCATTACTTATACAATGTAACACTAAAAATTTGGTAACACATTGACACCGGACGCTTTATGAATATGCCATATTAAATGACTAAGGAAACACATAATGTCTTAGCATATGTTGGCTAGTAAATTTCTTTGTTAACCTCTCAATCTGAATGCATTCATATTATTAAGTAAACCTTGCCCTCAACATGATTTAATTATGTACCCATTCCTCCTGGTGAACCTTGAGGCAAAATCGAAGACGGAGCATCTACTGAGCATGAGCCCATGAGCCAAGATAGGTGTAGCTAAGGTTGAGAGAGTTCGAGCTCTGATAGCTCATTTAAGTATGCATTGTTGATTATTATTTACTCCGTTAATCCTGATTCTGTGATTGATTATGATCTTAAGACCAATATACGTTTCTATAAGTATGAGTCGATCGTTATGTGTAAGTATGAAAGTATGAATTTGGATCAGTCTTGATACATTAAGTCGGCACCAGTTAGCTTGTACCTATAGGAGATTCGACGGGACCGAATGAGGGTATTCAATAAGTTACCTACTGCATTAGTTATATGAAGAGTTTGTCGACGATCATAGGGTAGCTAAACGGTCTTAGCCCGACCACTAGTGACTTCCCATTGTACAATACGTTCTCTTGCTAGAGAGAAAATAGTTATGTGAATGCCAATTAGTATAATGTTGCCTTTCCATTTATGATTCTTCATTCATGCTTATTCACATGCAAAACATGCCTAACTTCTGTTATTGTTCTCTTTTAATTATTATGTTGTTTTAATTTCAATTGTTACATCATGATAGGCTTATGTACCCTTATATTTATTTGACCGTCGTGTTAACAGTGCTACTCTTGGTGTTACAGGTACAGAACCCAGTGCTGGTACGACAGTCGAAATGCCCCTGGAGGAAACCACAACGGTACTTCGGGATATAAGCGAGTGAAATGAAGATGATGTCTTTTATTATCATCCTTCATGGCGCGTAACATGGTTCTTTTGGGGTTGTTAGTGTATAGCCATGGTTTGGCTTATAGTAGAACATGTCACATTGCATTTTGTTTATGCTTATAGAACCTTTGTACCATGTGCATGTGGATGGGTAATTAACAGATCTTGGTTATATTAATGAACTGGTGAATGTTTTATTAATGTCTATGATATGTACAGGTGAATTCTCCAAGTTTCCGCTTAATTATTCAAATGTTTGATACGTGTTTATGGATCTTCCTCACATATACCTGTGGAATCACCCTTGCGGCAGTTCGTGCTTATCTTGATATGGCACGAATTCTCATGGGTTACGCGATCTACTATAAATCCCCAATTCTCGGGTTCGGGGCATGACAATATGGTCGGGTCTCATGGACATGGATCTATTACAGTGTGGATTTCGCTTTGTTCTAAATGAAGGCTGATTTTTAGTTGAGCATTAATTTCCTTGTGTGTGTGCTACCAGATGAACGTTCGCCCTCACATACATCACACGATCTCACAAATCTCTTCTAGTCTGTGTTAACTTAACGTCGTTGGTTTTATTAAATATTGCAAAACATCGTAACTGACCATCGAAGATTTTCATGCTGTTAGCCTGATTATGTTTCTTGTATTATTGCATCCTAAATATGTCTCTCCAATTCATCTCTTGTAACTCCTTCACTGTGTGGGTTTTTTTTTAAGGAAGCTCACAGAAGTGAAATCCGATCGGTCGGGCCCTCCATCCAATTGGTCGGGCATGTTGGGCTTCTTAAATACCCAGTGTATGTCTGTCCTTTCTACCCAGCCTTCTTTTATTTGTGTTGGTTTCTTCTCTGCTCTTCTTGGTTGTATACTACACCTACACTTCCTTAATCTCCAATGTTTTTGTATTGCTGCAAGGTAATTCATTTTCTCCGCATTCTCCATTCATGTTATTATGCCCTTCCTTCTACTTTCTTGTTTTCTCTTTTCACCATGATTATTAAGTTTAGGCTCTCGCGTTCTTTAGCATTGTCATTTTCTTCTATTTTTTGACAAATGTTTTCACTTCAATGGCTGTGTTTGCTCTTGTTATTATGTAAACCACATTTTGGCATTTTTTTTAACCTGAGATTGTATTGTTTCAAGCTTGAAACTACTAGTGCATACAAACTGTTTGTCAAAATGCTCCAATGATTGTTCAGCTTTGTTTTCTATATTCTTTAACCTTGTGTTGTGCCACTTTGGTCTCCTCTTCTAGATATATTCCTCCAAGCGCATCATGGCTCCAAAAAAGGCCTCTGCTTCAAAGAGGAAGAGTGTGGCTAGTGGGTCTTCTTCTTAAGCTTTTAATGTCAAAAGATTCAAATTTAAAGAATGTGCTTCTCAGTATGACGTCGTCTTCAAGAAAGGGGCAGTGCTCTTTGGACATCTAGTAAATCCTATAGAATTTGGAACTTATCCGTTTGGTGGATGGTGTGTTCGGCGACGCTGGACTTCACTTTACTCCTTTGATAATAAGGTATTTTCTGACTTGGTCTGCGAATTTTATAATAACATGTATGACATATCTGGCAGGCTCATCAAATTCTATGTCGAGGCAAGGATTTGACCATCACTCCCACTTCTCTCAGCCGCTTTTTGGGGATTGACCTGACTGCGGATCTCAAATATCCTATTCCTGATCATAACTCAACCACTATGGATGACGATGCTTCTGCCATTGACTATGATGAGGTCGGTTCAGTGCTTTTTGGTCAACCTCGCATTTTGCCAACTAGTTCTTTGTTAAAGCAGAGTGAACTCACTAACTCCTATCGGTTGCTGAACATTTTTTTTAAGAACAACATTGAGCCTCAGGCTCATCACTCAGAGATCTACCATGAAGCCAGCTATCTTCTGTATGTTATTGGCAGTAGTCTTCCCATTGATCTTCCTTGGGTCATCTTTAACATTATTTTTCGAGCTCATTTCACCGTTAAGAATGTTTCGCTGCCTTTTGGAGTTTTTCTCTTATAATTTCTCTTTTCTCATGATATGTTACTAGATTTACACGATGTTACTATTCCTATTCCCAATCCTATTACATTGAGTACGTTGATGTAGTCTCGTTTACAGGTCCGTCCACATGTTCCTCGAGGGGCTATTCTTGCATCCGTCACTGAGGAGGATGAGCCTAATTCTTCATCCATATATGCCAGGTTGTCAGCTTTTGATAACACCCTTTCTGACCAAGCTGCTTATCTAGACATAATCCATGGAGAAGTTCAGTCTTTGCATGGTTGTTTTAATCAGCTTGATATGAAACTCGACTCCATTCTGGAGCATCTTTGTCGGCAGTGATTGCCCTTTGCTTGTCGTTTCTTTTTGGCACTTCAAATCTATTATTCTGTTGTTTTCCTTCTTCTCTTATGTTTTCGTGTGGTTCTCTTGTCAATTTATGAACAAAAAGGGGGAGAACATATTATTAATTAGTATTTTACATTGCACATTTTAATTATATTTTACATTTTAGTTTATGCTTCATTAACTTGATCTTGTTCTAGAACATTTTTATTTTTCAGGTTGCAAATGTGCAATATTGAAGAAACAAAGTGTTACAAAAATTGTTTTAGGTATGTCTGGATAGATTGTTCAGTTTAGGAAATTTTGTTCATGAATTGCCAAAGGGGGAGATTGTAAGGAATGTAATATTGGCAAGTTCATTGGCTGGACAAAACTTGGGTTTAAATATGTTGTAATTTTACTTTCGAGAAGGACTGAAGTGTCTACCAGAGTTACAAATCAAGTTATACTATTTAAAGGTGGAAAGCGCTCTTTTCTCTATGACAGATCAGTCGGATTATTAGCAGATCAGTCGAATTAGCTGGATCCTATGTCACCCAGGAAGAAGAGAAGACCGACTGGTCGGCTAGGATGTCCGACCAGTCGTCGGCTGGGTCGGCTGTGGGCCATCTAGAAACTCGGATCTACTTTCCTGTGTGTTCAAATCATCCTTTATCCTCTTTGAAACCAGATCTAAGAGGATACCACGGATTTGGGGTATATATGGTTCAACCCTCTTTACTCAAAGTATCTCTCTCTGTATTCAAAATCCTAGTAATCCTTTTGAGAGATCCCTTCTTTTCTAGAGCTTTTCTTCCATTGCTATGCTGCATAATAAGTTCTTGAAATCCATTTTCTTCTTCCTCTGTGGAGATTCGTCTTGAGAGGTTTCAAGGTGTGAAGATTAAGCATGAGGAAGGTGAGCTGCGTGTGCATCGAAAAGAAGAGCTTTTAGTCCTTTAGGTTGTGTTCATCTGGGAAAAGGGTAGTAAGTAGTTCTTATAACCTCGTTTTCAAAGTGCTTGTTTTTAGTGGACCAATGGTTGGTCCTGTGATTTTTTCCCGTTTGAGTTTTCCACGTAAAAATCTTGTGTCTATCTTCCTTATGGTGATTGATAGTTAACTTAGATTTAATCATTGCTTATCATCATAACAAAATCTGTGTTGGGACCTTTACCTGTGTCAAGGTTTAAAGCGTTTTAAGTATTATCAAGCTAGAATAATAAGATCTGTGTTTAGGGTTGAGAGAAAGCCCTTTTTATAACCAACAATTTGTACCTTAGGGTTAGAGTCCAAATAGGAACAAAACATGCAACTCTAACACAAATAAGAAAGGTTTTTGTGCAAGTCGATGGGTTTCTGCATAGGGTACGATTGATCGGTCATAGGTCGAATTGATTGGATTAAACTACTGTCTCTCACCTCATTGTTGCTCAATCGGTTAGATGAAATTCAACACAAATTTATGGAACTCGAGGCCATAAATTTGTCATTTTAGCTTTGGTTGACGCAATCTTAAGCTCTAAGAATATCTACTTGAAATGATATTTCCAATGATAGGAAATTTGCCCATATCCAATGCACGGTTTGTGAGATATGACCTTTTTAAATCATGTTATCATTAGAAAAACACTTCATTTTGTTGCTACTTTTTCTATTTCTTCACTTTAGTGCATTCGGCGACTTACACCACAGTGCATATTAAAAGATGTATAAAACAGTACTAAGGGACTCAAGTTTTATCCAACCCGTGAATTAGTAAATACAAAAATCCTTACATGTAGCCTTTTATATTCTTTCCCTAGATAGATTTGATTTCAATGGGGACTGCAAAATGGGCTAAGGAGTTTTCTAACTTTACTCTTGATGGCATCTTTATTAATTGGAAAGCTTGTATAGAGTGTGGCTCTTTTAAGGTATTGAAATCAATTGTTTGGTCTCCTCCTCCCTTTGGTACATTCAAATTCAAGTGCATTAAGAGGGAAGCTATGCTCAATAGCTATTGTGGTGTACTTTGGGAAAAAAATAGCGAAGTATTATTGATGTTTTCTAAGTTTGTAAGTATGTGTGACTCTAATGAAGCAGAAATCTTACCGATTTATGAGGCTTTTTGGTGCTTTTCAAGTCATTTCAATGACATCCTTATTGTAGATAGCGGCTCTTATAATGTAGTGGCTTGGGTGTATAGTAAAAAATCTAACCCTTGGAAGTTTTAATTTCATTTTAATGAAATTCGTATGTTATCTACAAACTTAGATGTTGTTTTCTCTATACTTAGGTCGGTCAACTCTAATGCTTTAGTAAAGTTGGGAATTAAGAAAAGTGTCCCTTGGGTAGGTGTTGTTTAATTAGTTTCTTGTGATTTGGTACATTGCTCTTATACTCTCTCTCTCTCTCTTTAGAATTCTCCTTTTCTTTATTTTATTTTCTTTCTTCCCCTTTGTATTATCTCATTCTTTTAATGAAAGTTTCTATTACTGAGGAAAAAAAAAGAACTTGATTTAGCTTAATCAGACCCTCATTAGAGTTGTAAGGTCTCATTGTTGTCAATTTTGTTTCATTTGTCATTTTGATTTTTCCTTGAAGATGAAATATTTTAGTGTTTCGGAATATGAATGGAATCTTTTAGAGTAACTTTTCAAAATAATAAAAATTAAATATATATCTATGTAAAAGATAGAAATATACAAATATAAATATAAATTATACATGTTTCTTGATATAAATATTGAGAATAAAAATAAAAAAAAGTTGGTGAAAATAATGTCGGCAAATTGCAAGTCTATAAGAAATACAATACTTCAAACTGAATTGGACCAAATGGATAACCGAAATGGGTGAAAATAGACATGAATGGATTAGAATTCAGATTGAAAAAGTTTTCAACATTCCGTTTTGGTTGGAGGATTGAAACAAAAAACTTCAATCATTTTGGCCAAAATGAATATGAATTAACTACTGTGGAAGGGACTCTAACTTATCATATAATTGTCAACATCAATTCCACTTTTGGTAAAGACTAGGATTCACAAAACTTTAAGGTCCTCAAAATTATTTCTCTTGATCAAATGGTTCTCAATTTTTACACACAAATAAGTCATGAAAGACCTTTCAAACCCCTAATTCCCTTTCTAATTCTTTCATGTGTACCTCAGAAGTTGAACAGCTTCTAAGGTCAAATTGTCTTGTTATTTCTAAAAATGACTAGTTAAATTGAAAGTTTAAGGGCATATGTGTGGCGTTGTGAAAAACCATTTCCACGGAAAACTAAGTTTTATTTTCTGTAGAAAATCTTTTCTAACCTCTCCCATCGGAAATGCAAAATCGTAAAAAAGTTAGATTAGTTTTCAAAATTCTTGTGAGAAAAAGGGGCTACATCAACCGTGAAATTTTAAATACAGTGGAAAAGCATTTCCACTTTTTATGTCCTTTCTGCAAAAAAGTTGCCGCACAAAGGTGCCCTAAAAGATTTTTTTTTAATTAACAAAAGTTATCTCTTGTAAATGCTTATTTCAATTTTGAACTCATTTGACGTGGTATTCTATATAAAGGAAAAAATAATGCAAGTTTCTTAATGAAAAATGCGTTGTCATAAGGATTGGTTTCTTTTAGATTTTCTATATGGAATACATGGTATTGAAAAATCATTTTCAAGAAAAATCTAAACCTAAAAATTGTATTTCTAATTTTTGAAAACCTCCAATAATCTCCCATAATTTTTTAAAAAATTCAAATAATGTACATCATCAAATTGATCAATAGAAGTTGTTTTCTGTTCTCATCTGCATCGAGGCCCAAAATGTGAGGTACACATAGATTGGCATGATCTTACTCCACTAGATAGTGGATGAAACCCCCAGAAATCCTTCATGAGACAAAAGTTGGCATCAGAGTGACCATTTCCATAGAACTCCTCCAATCTTTGATATTGACGGATCATATTCTTCTATGTGGCTCTTTGGTAATACCAACAGTTGTAACGATTATTTAACCCAAAAACAAAAAACAACACAGCTGTAATCTTTTATGGTACTTGATTATGTTTAATGGAAATGATTTTCAGAAAGCACCCCTTATTTCTTTTTAATTATAGACAAAGCCGAAAGGAATGGTCCAGCCACAAACTGAATCCAAACCCAACCTAGCAACTGAATCCAAACCTAACCTGGTAATGAAGGGTTCTGCTTAACTCTTCTTTTCAGGGGTTTTAGGTTGACATGTTTCTTATTAGATCAATAAATATAGGATTTATAGAATTTATAGATATGCCCCTGTGGTTTCAATATTTGTATATATCCCCCTATCTTTTTTATTTTAATACCTTCTATGTCCGCAATATCAATAGTCCTAATAAGAATGAGCAACCCACCAGGAGATTTATATTAAAATTTTATAAAAATGACTGTGTTGCCCTTACATCCGTTAAAAAAAAATGGATGTCATTGTTTACAAAAAAAGATATATTATTGTGTCTCAAGATTCAATGGTTTCTCTCTTAATAATTTTCTAATGCATATGAAGCCTAATTTTGTATTTTAAAATATACATCAATCAAACAGTAGGTCATGCATGGATTGGGACAATTATAACCAATTATAAGTATAGGTTATGATTGATTTCAATTTAACAAAATGGATCCCATATTAAAAAAAATAGATTTTTGTATTGTTACTCTCTTACTAAATGGCTATACTAATTATCAGTGTTATAAGCTTTATGGAAAAAACAAAACCAAGGTTTTGAAATTATGTATATAGAGACAAATAGGTGGGCAAAAATGCCATTTTACCCTAAAAATATATAGTGATTGTGAGGCTACTAATTTTGGTATATAAAAGGTATTAGAACGAAAAGGAAGGGGGTCATATGCAAATATTAAAACTGTAGGGGCTTACTTACAAATCCTAAAAACCTTAAGGAGTAAAAGCAAAATACTCATAAATATATTGGGTTAAGTTCGAGTTCATACTTACTATTTATCCTACCAATTCAATTTATGTGTGAGTTAGTATTAGCGTCTTTACATGTGCGAACCTTTCATTACCTTGTATGTGTGAGTTACTTTTTATGTCTTTACATATGCAAGGCTCCATTACCTTAGATGTGTGAGTTGTGTCTGTATCGTGCAGGGCAGAACCAGAACAATCTCCTTTTTGTGGGGGGGGGGGGGGGGGGGGGCTAGTTTCACCCATGCATATGTGAGTTACTGTTTGTATACGGGTTCCAACCCCTCAATTGGGTTAACCCCTACGGGTTCTAGCCCCTCAATTGGGTTAAATGCTGCTCCCCCCCCCCCCCCCCCCCCCCCCAAAAAAAAAAAAAAAAACACTCATTCTAGATTGGAGAATTCACATTAATTGTACTATTACTCGCCAACAACACCCGAACTTGGGCTGTTAGTTAGGATTTTAGGTTGATCCTTCTCACTTCTTAGTTGGGTTTCGATAGATTCAAGTTGACCCTATGCATTCTACCAACAAGAAAAAAAAAGTTGACCCTATCCATGTGAAAGTAATTATGAGGGAGTGATTACATTAGGTTAAGCGCATGGAATGGTAAGTTAAAATCAAGTATATACATGCAGTGTATCCATTCAAAGATGACCCATAAGTTGTAACCTCAGGTTTGTATAAGAATAGTGTTTTTTTTTTCATTTTTCGGTATGCCAGCTATCGGGGGTTGGGGCCCTACCCTCGGATGAGGGAAGCAGACCTTAAAGAGGTAGAAAAAGTTCTTGAGCGAGGGAAGTGGGTAGACCTCAGGCGAGGTAACATGAGGCCTTCTTGTGAGGGAAAAGTGACTGGCCAGGTTTGAGCCCCAGTCAGGCAAGTAAGAATTAGCACCTCTTATTAGTGAGGCAAGAGGCCATTCTTTGAAATACTATAGGGTTGATAGCTCTTCTCCAAAGTAAAAAACATCATATTAGAGTTTTTTAAAAAAACGACTGTTTGGGTTTACAAACTTCACAATCAGATTAGACAAACATATCTATTTGCATAGTCATTAGTACCCCTTGTACAGAAAATAGGGTTATACAATTAAAACACTACTAATATCTGATTTAACTAGATTTTGAACCAAATGTTCACAGTTCCCCTCTATGGGTAAACCCATGTGAGTGCACCTTTCAAATGGTTTGCACCTTTTTTTTTTCTAATGACCAAATGGTTTGAACCCTCACGAAGTGGACTGCACGTCTGGAATAGATTCAGTCTTACTTAACCATGTTCTAACCTTCTAAAAGCTATTGGATGGACCCCAGACTACTAATTCAAAATTAATTAAGGAGGATACTGTATTGACCTTTGGGGTTCATTAAACTTCTCTGCTGCTCTTGTTGGAAAAAAGAAGTCCATTTGTTTCCAGCGATAACTTCAAACGACGACAACTGTCGGATATACCAACATTCCATTTCTTCGGCCTTTCCTACGTACTTCCATCAGCAAAGCTACCTATTTCTTCCTTTCTCTCGCTCCCTCTCTCTTACAAGAGGAGGAGAAGAGAAGAGAAGAGAAGGTTAGAGAAGCTTGTGGTTGGACAGAAGGGAAGCGAGAAAAGGAGGAGAGGAGGCGTTTGATGGGGGAGCAGTGTAAGTATATCATCCATTTACTTCCATTTCAAAAAATGGGTTCTTTGGGTTGTTATTTGATTCTTTAGCTAAGAGTGCAATGATCCATATGGTCCACCTCTGATGCAGTACAACCGTTATTTACTTTCATCTCAACTGAGTTCTTCTGGGTGTTGATGGTTTTTCAAGTAAGAATGCAGTGATCCAGTACAGCCCACCTCTGATGCTTTCACTACCGTTAGATAAGAAGGCGATAGCGCACCAGTTTTGTGTTGAATCATCCTAACCATGGAACCCGGATCGGCCAAGATGGTGCAATTGGGTTTCATGGATCCAAATGGCACAAAAGTAAATGCTGGCCCTGCTCCTTCGCAAGATATAGTGTTACTTTGACCCATTTGGAGTTTAGTGTTAAACCTGGGTTCATGGGTTAGGATGACCTGAAATACCTGTGCCTGACAGTTGTGTCTTGTTTGCCAGAACCAATTACAGGTAAACAGAGTTATGGATAAATGGACCTACAGGTAACATTTTTGCAAGTCAACTGAGTTTTGAGGATTCAAACGAGGCCTTGGGGTTGTTTGGGTGAGAATGAAAGAGAAGAAAATGAGGATGGAGAAGTTTTTATCCCGCATTTTAAATTTGAACTGTGAAATAGCTTTCTTCACCTCCACTTTCTCCTCAATCAAATGAATGTTGTCACATATAACTCAAGCCCAGACCAGGATACAATCCCAGGCCTAGTATTTATTTATCAGTGGGATCAGGTCTGCATAGACCTCAGCTCATAACTTAAATCTCAATAAATATGCGAAGATGCTAGTTCTGTTCTCAGACTAGTGAAATTGAACACAGACTTGACCAGGCCAACTCCATTCTGTTGAATTACAAATCAAGTCATTTTCACATATTCACTGATTGCTTGCTATGGCCTCTACTTTGATGGTTCCTTATTTCATAGGCCTTCTTTTTGTGTGATCATTGTGTGAGCATTTCTTAGCTCTTCTTTTTGGCGAACATTGTGTGAGCATGGCGTTGGTCATCTCTTCATGTTAGTAGGCATGGAAGCTTTACGAGAGATCGAAGATTGTCGATATAGTGGACCCCAGACTGTGGACGGATGGGTCACCGGAAAAGGACGTCTTGCAGGTGATCAATGTGGCTTTGTTGTGACTACAACAATATCCAAACTTAAGGCCTCCTATGTCAGAAATAGTTGCTACGTTAATATCCAAGGCACCAATAGTAGGGACCCCAGTGAGGCCAACATTTTTAGGCCGAAGAGGTCAGATTGATGAGAATTTTTCTTGGGAGGCCATATCCGAACTCTTCCCATCACCTCTCCTGAGTGATTCACCATCGTTCCCCCCACCTTAGAGGTCATAATTGTGATGTTAGATATGCATGAAGCTCCTTGATCATAGCCTTTGAATTAGGGACTTCATAGAGGTCTCGAGTGTAGCGATTTTCTGACATCACCCGTTGTGCACACACATGAATTACAAGATCAACATGAAACAAGCCACACACAAGAAGAGACATGAGATTTACGTGGTTCACCCAAACAGGGCTACGTCCACGGGCACAGATACGATCATCTTCACTATAACAAGTAAAGTACACAGAGACTCTCTTACATCGTCTCACCTACGTGGTGTGGGAACATTATGGGCAAGAGAGCTCTCACCTCTCTTCAGCTCGCAAGATCTAGGGTTACAGACTATACATATATAGTCTCCGCTTTTTTGGCCACCAAGAAAGCCCCGGTACAATTACCAAAATACCCTTGACCTTAAACCAGTCCCTGGCTAACCCAGTGACTCATCTGGCTAAACTGGAATACAAGACATAAACCTAACAATCTCCACCTTAGCTTGAATTCCGCACAACTCAAGCTACTAGGAGATAAAACCGGCAATGTCTTCACGTACCTTGCTGAATGGTATGTCACTGCACCAACGATACAGTATTTTTCAACATTTTGACTTGTTGAACCAGCACATGAACTTTGAGTAAAGTTCATCTCGTCAAAACTTCACCTCGAACTTAAAGCTCGAAACCATTGACGAATCTGAGTGATATCTATCTGAATCACTCACCATCCAACCCCATCTTTAACATCACTGTGAAGATCCAATCACCATAAGCATGCAAGCAAAATAGATCGGGAATACAAGTCCAGATGACTTCACAACTGTAGAACAACCTTTGCCTCCGAACGGTAAAAAAACTCCATTTGACCGGGCCTCTGATCAATCAAACACATTTTGACAACTGCCGATGCATCAGCTCCTCCTTGCTGCTTTTCCGGCTCTGGCAAGATGAACAACATCACATGCGATCCAGAAAGCATGTGAACCCCAAACGAACAACTTCATTTGAATCAGCAAACCCTTTGCAACTAGGCTGGCGACTCCTATAATTGGGTTTGCAACAACAACTAGGTCGAGTAGACCCGATTCAAGCCTGAATCCACATCTATTCAAATCTCCTCTAGATTTCTGCATCAAGTTGTAGATCTCGTCAACACGAGCACGATGGAAGAAACGGATCTGAAATCCGAGTCTGGATGGCTCCGATATTGTAGAAATAAGTTTCTACGTTCCTAATTGGTCAAACTCTTCGTTGACTGCCAAACAGCCAATCACCCTCTTCCACTGCGTAGATCTGCTCGAAACGAGTCCGTAGGTTCAAACGGATCTCCGATCGGACATCAGATAATCAAGATATCGCAGAAACAATTTCAGCTGTTGAAATTGGTCAAACCTTGACTTTGACCGTACCTTCGCTGACATCGGCTGACATCAGCGCTCTGCTGCTGCGGGCTGGGCTGCGGACGCGGGTCAAGTCTGCAATCGGGTCGGGTCTCACCTGACCTAACCTGGAACTTGAAACAGCGGGCTGGGCTGGACTGCAATCGGGTCGGGTCTCACCTGACCTGACCCGACCTGCGACTTGCTGTGTTGGTTGGGTTGGACCCTCTGCTAAAGGGTCAGGTTGAACCTGACCTAACCCGGCCCGAATCCTTTTTTCTCCTTCCTCTGTCCACTCGGTCTCTGATTCTGTAACCAGAGATCAAAAGGCGACTTGTCTTCTTCGTCAGCGGCTAAAGGTGGACACCGGGGTTCGTGACAATGGTCGGAGCACTGCAGAGAGGCGAACGGCGGCAGCGACTGTGCTCGGCCTGATGATTCCGGACAGGGACACATGCGGCAGAATGGCAGCAGCGGCTGGAGTCTCTGATCACCGTGTGGCAGCGACGAGGGGCAGTGGTCCTCCGGCGACTCCGGTGAGACAGGGATCCGGCGATCAGCAGCAACCCAGCAAGGCAACGATCCGGATTCGGATCCGGATCTGGGGAGACTGTAGTGTGTTGCAGCAGTAGAGCCCTTTTTTTTTTTTTTTGTATTTCTCTTCGATCCTGGTTATGTACCCGGTCGACTGCAAGTGCCACGATGTGGCTTCTTTCTTCATATCTAATCTCGAACACCTCAATCACAACTACAGTGATCAACTTCGAGAGATCTGAATAACCTTGCTCTGATACTAATTGTTGTGATTTTCTGACATCACCCGTTGTGCACGCACATGAATTACAAGATCAACACGAAACAAGCCACACACAAGAAGAGACATGAGATTTACGTGGTTCACCCAAACAGGGCTACGTCCACGGGCACAGATACAATCATCTTCACTATAACAAGTAAAGTACATAGAGACTCTCTCCCTCACATCGTCTCACCTACGTGGTGTGGGAACATTATGGGCAAGAGAGCTCTCATCTCTCTTCAGCTCGTAAGATCTAGGGTTACAGACTATACATATATAGTCTCCGCTTTCTTGGCCACCAAGAAAGCCCATGTACAATTACCAAAATACCCTTAACCTTAAACCAGTCCCTGGCTAACCCAGTGACTCATCCAGTTAAACCGGAATACAAGACATAAACCTAACATCGAGTTGATGCAGAAATCTAAAAAACACAAATCACAATTTGGTTCAAATATTTTGTAACACGGGGTAACTAGTAGTAGCATGTTACCATACTACAATGTATGCTTTCTGCTGTGGATCCTAATCACCAGTGATTAGCAAAATTGATTTGAGGTAGAAAACTCAAAAAAGTCAGCATGTTTTATCTGGCATGAGTTTTATTCCCAATCCAACATGCAATTCAAATCAATTGAGATTTGCAACACTTTAACACCACCTTAAAACTAAAAATAAATTATTCATAGCTCTAGAAATTTTGAAGGATGATGTTTGACTCTGAATGGTTGTGTATTTACTATATATGGATATGTTTTATTAAGTTTAGAACAGTGGAGCTATTTTGGGAATTGCCTTTTCTCTCCTTTGATGGAGGTACATGGTCCAAGGACTAGCAATAATATTCTCTTGATTGCACTGAAGTGGAAAAACAGAAAGGCAATAGTGCCTCCATTTTTCCCCTATTCTGTTCTCAATATTCATGTGAGGAATAGTTTGGATCAGCTTATTCGTTTCAATAAAGTTCCTTTATTTTCTTGAGGTGCTTGGGCTTCAGGAACTAGAAGGAAAAATTTAGAAATCACTAGGGATTTTCATGGAAATTTAGACATGATTAGAAATGGTCCACGCTTCAAACTATGCTCTCTTTTTATACTTTCTAGAGGAGAAAATGCTTACAAACATCAACTTACAAAACATTTTGTTGGGGACCAACAATAGAGTGTTAGAAGTCTTAAAGGGACACGAATAAAAGAGACAGTAGACAAGACTAGAATGGCTTGAAGTGCAAGTTTCAAAAGATTCTTTAAATCTCATTTTCTTCATGCTTTTTCTGGTGATTCTTCGCACCTTCCTTGCAAGTTTCAAAAGATTCTTTAAATCTCATTTTCTTCATGCTTTTTCTAGTGATTCTTCGCACCTTCCTCTTAACTAGATTTTCTCAAGTCTAGTATAAAATAATCAAATAAAGATAAGTCAAGCTTGATCATCGTCAACTCCCTCCTTCAAATATAGTTACAAAAAAAAAAAAAAAAAAAATCTATTCATGCTTGAAGAGATTCAAACCAGGTTAGATCAAGACTATTTTTTAACTCCGCCAGTTTTTGTTGTCGGTCCCAAGCCCGGGTAAAGGAGAAGGATTGCGTTAGGTAGGTTGATAGCCAGCGTAAAACTTTGTCACAATCCAAACATGAATTCTGAGATAATAATTTTTTGTGATAAGGCTAGGGTGTTCCCTGCTTTAAGCGATGTATTGCAGCATTGCCCAGCTGCAGTGAAAAGTGTGCATGGGCTACAGCATGACTCTGGGCTAGTGCGATTAAAGAAGTTAGTCCATGAGAAGAAGAGGAGGAATAGGAAAATTAGACTTACTACCTAGAATATAGGAACCTTAACAGGTAAGAGCATGGAGTTAGTTGAGGTAACGAAAAGTAGAAAAATTAGTGTAGTTTGTATACAGGAGACAAGGTGGAAATGAAATAAAGCTAAGGAGCTTATGGATGTGTATAAGTTTTTCTATACATGAAGGAGTAATATAAGAAATGGAGTGGGCATAGTTGTAGATAAGGATTTGAAAGAAAAAATTGTGGGGGTAAAGAGATTTGGTGAAAGAATTATAGCAATTAAACTAATGCTAGAAGAAAACATAATTCATATCATCAGTGTATATGCTCCCCAAGTAAGACTAGAGGAAAGTGTGAAAAGACAATTTTGGAAGGAGATAGATGATTTAATGCGAAAACTCCCAAATAGTG
This sequence comes from Sextonia rubra, assembly GCA_037013555.1. Classification (NCBI taxonomy): domain Eukaryota; kingdom Viridiplantae; phylum Streptophyta; class Magnoliopsida; order Laurales; family Lauraceae; genus Sextonia; species Sextonia rubra. The sequence continues at coordinate 5,289,556 of JASUAD010000027.1, forward strand.
ATAAGATTTGTCTTGGAGGAGATTTAAACCGGCATATAAGAAGAGATAATAGAGGATATGAGAGAGTGCATGGAGGGCAAGAATTAGGAAAAAAGAATGAATTCGGAAACACTATATTGGACTTTGCAGTGGCATTTGATTTGTAATAGTAAATATTTACTTTAAAAAGAGAGATGAGCATTTAATTATTTATAAAAGTGAGAGTAATAGGAGTCAGGTAGAGTCTTTTCTAGTTTAAAAACAAGACCGATTAGCTTGTAAAAATTGCAAAGTTATTTCAAGAGAGAGTTTGACTACGCAATATAGGCTCGAAGTTTTATATATTTGCATTAGAAGTAGAAAGAGAGCGGTAGTAAGCAAAATGAATCCTAAAACAAGGTGGAGAGATTTGAAGGGGAAAAGAGCAAATATATTTAAGGACAAAATGATTGAAAAGGGAGAATGGAATCTTGAAAGAGAAAAACTACAGTAATGTGGAATCAAATGGCAAATTGCATTAGAAATATTGCAAAGGAGGTACTTGGAGAATAAAAAAGAAAGATGCATATTAATAAAGAAACATAGTGGTGGAGTGTGGAGGTTCAGGAAGTTATTCGACAGAAAAGACATTGCTATAAAGTTTGGCAATGGACTAAGAGTATTGAAAATTTTAAGATATAGAAGAAGACAAAAAAAGAAGCGAAGAAAGTCGTAAGTAGTGTAAAGTTTAAAGCATACGATGACCTTTATAATAGGTTGGGAGCAAGAAAAGGAGAAAATGATATTTTTAAGCTCGCAAAAATAAGAGAAAAGAAAAGTAGGGACTTAGCTCATGTCAAATGTATCAAGAACAATGAGAAAAATATTCTGGTGAAGGACAACGACATTAAAAAAAGGTGAAAGGAATATTTTAGCAAACTTCTAAATAAAGAACATTTGGGGGATACAAGAGTTAAGGAGGATATTTCATCACTAGAGCATACTTTTCTCCGTAAAATTAGAGGGGTGGAAGTGAAGGAAATATTGAGGCGAATGAAGACAAAAAATGCAAGAGGCTCAGATGGTATTCTCATGGAGGTATGGAAATGTGCTTAGGAGAGATTGAGGTGAGTTGGTTATGTGGATTATTCAATAAGATACTTATGACAAAGAAAATGCTGGATGAATTGAGAAGAAGCATTGTATTACCTATATATAAGAATAAAGAAGATATACAAAATTGTGCCAACTATCGAAAGATTAAACTTATGAGTCATACTATAAAGTTACGGGAGAGAATAATAAAGCAAAGACTGAGACGAAAAACCAAGATATCTGAAAATCAATTTGGTTTTATGTCAGGGAGATCAACTATGGAAGCTATCTTTTCACTTAAGCAATTAATGAAAAAATATCGATCAAAGAGGAAAAATTTACATATGGTCTTTATTGATTTAGAAAAAGCCTATGATAGTGTACTAAGGAATTTAATTTGATGGGTTTTGAAGAAAATGAATATCTCCAGAGGTTGCATTGAAAATTTTAAGGATATGTATGAAGGAGCAGTAATAAATGTGAGAACCACATGTGGAGAAACAGATGGATTTCCTATGATTATAGCTTTACATCAGAGATCAATCTTAAACTCTTATATCTTTGCATTAATTATTGATGAGTTAACTGTGCATATTCAAGAAAACGTACCATGGTGTATGTTATTTGTAGATGATATAGTATTGGTGGCTGAATCAAGAGATGGTGTAAATGCAAGACTTGAGAAATGGCGAGAGCATTAGAACCTAGAGGCTTTAAAGTAAGTCGTACAAAGACAGAATATATGTATTGCAACTTCAGTGGATATATACAAAGTGTTGAAACCACTGTAAAAATTGAAGCCCATGAGATACCATATAGCGATTGTTTTCTGTACTTAGGCTAGATAATTAGTAAGGATGAGGAGATTGACGAAGATGCGGAGTATAAGATAAAAGCTGGATAATTGAAGTGGAGACTAACTTCTGGAGTGTTTTGTGACAGACGAATGCTAACGAAATTGAAGGGTAAATTTTATAGGACAGTGATTAGACCAGTTATGACATATGGAGCAGAATGTTGGTCAATTAAAAAGTCACATATTTATAAGATGGATGTAGCAAAAATAAAAGTGCTTAGATGGATGTATGGTAAAACTAGGAAAAATAAAATTAAAAATGAGTACTTTCGAGAGCATTTAGGGGTAGCACTAATAGGCGATAAGATGAGATAAACCTGTTTAAGAGGGTTTGGGCATGTTGAGCGTAAGCCGGTAATGGCACTGGTGAGAAAAAGTTTGGCTATACAGGTAGATAGCCCATCAAAAGGTAGGGGTGGGCCAAAGAAAACATTGATGAAGGTCATTGGTTCAGATTTGAAAAAGTTTAACCTATCGAAGGATTTAGCTCAAAATAGAATGGAATGGAAAAACAAAATTCAGGTAGCCGACTCCAACATGGTTGGAATAAAGTTTTGATGATGATGATGATGATGATGATGATGACTATTTTTCATTACCCATTTGCTTAGGAAATGCCTAGTGCAATATTATGACAAAGGAAAGGGGCCTTTATGGGTGGAGATCCATTAATGACTGTAAACTTACTAGGATCTAAATTCATATGCTGGAAAGGGTGTCCGATCTTTCCTCCAAGCTGCAAAAAAGAGGATTTGGATCCATTGTGAATATCCACTTTTACTTTTAGCCCCCTCCAATAGAACTGAGCAACAGACCATCAGCGAACTACCAAGGTCTTAATATTTTTTCAAACGGCATCTGAACTTATTGAGAGCAAAATCATTAAAACAAAAGGACATCTAATTCATATTATCTAAATAATGTGCTGCTACAAGTCCTCCAAACATCTGAATTTTCCTAATAAAAGGGTTCAGCAACATAAGACATACTTGTGTTGCTCATACCCATAATGTCAAAGGGAGAAGAAAGATTAGGGAAAATAAGATTATCATATTTCAACTGTAAATCTAGATATGGCATACATTCATATTCTGAAATGGATCAATAATGTCAATGGATTTCTTAATACTTATCCAATAAGATAAACATTCAGTTCTGCACCAGATCCATACCAACATCTGACGGACTCATCATCTACTATACTATTTATGTCAAAGTACTGATATGATTGATTGATCTAAAACGCTGCTGCTAAAATCATTTAAAGTGCTGCTCACACTTCCACACTAGGCCTTCAATTCTTCATCTTTCTCCTTCTTCTCTTCTTCTGGCTTCAATTCTCATCTTTCTTCTTCTCTTCTTATTTTGTCTTTACTCCTTTTTATCAGTAGCTTCCTCCTCTGTAACTACGTTCTCTTTCTCCACCCCTTCCATTTCTATCTTCTTCCCCATCTCCATCTTCTTTTGCGCCAAGTCCTCCGCCCGCTTCTTCATCTCCTCCAACGCATTCCTCATCCCCAGCTCCACATCATTATGGCAGCTCATAAAAATCTCTGCAATATCGGCCGGGGTGATCTCTGCAGTCGGCTGCACCGCCTCCACCTCCTTCATAAGCTCATGGTCATCTATGCCAAGGTAGTTCTTGGCCAGGATCTGAAATGCCTTGAACTCGCAGTGGCCGAGATATATATGCTTATCCATCCGCCCCGCTCGCAGCAATGCGGCATCAAGCTTGTCTTTGTGATTGGTGGTGAAGATCATCAGCCGCTCTCCGACGCAAGACGACCACAGCCCATCCAAAAAATTGAGTACCCCAGATAGGCTAACTTTGCTATGGGTGCTCCTACCATCCTCTCTGCCCTTCTTTTTCTTCTTCTTCTCACCCCCCTCCTCCCCACCCTCTCCTTCCTCCTCCTCCTCCTCCTCCTCCTTCTTCTCCTTCTTCCTATTCGAGAGGTCCAGAGAGCAATCTGTTGGAAATAGCGCCCAGGATCTAAAATTAACCACGGCACACACACAAATCACACAATCAAACAACCATGAAGAAGATGACACACAGGCGTTTACGTGGTTCGACAACCTTGCCTACGTCCACGGAATTAATCACTTCACCTCCTTAGGGTTTAGGGTTACACAACATATCAATATATAGATCCCGTTTTCTTGGCCACCAAGAAAACCCATACAAAATGTCTAAAATACCCCTAACCCTGGACTTCGGTTCTGGCTAACCCAGACGACCGATCCGGCTAAACCGGAATACAAGACATAAACCCAACAAGCTTCACCTTGGCTTGGATTCCGCAAATCCTCAGAACCACCTTGAGATACCTGGGAATGTCTTCGTCCTCCCGTACCTCGCTGAAAGGTACGCCTCCGCACCCGCTATGATCGAGCGCGGTTCCTGCACCCCCTTAGCTAAGGGTGCACCCACATTCTTATCAATGTGGTGTGACGATCAAGTCCAAGCATGGCTTGAACTTCTCCTTCATCGACTTGCTAAACACCATCTGAGTTTTCATAAGTGATCCAGTCCTTCTGTTGCCATCCTTGCTAGCATCCTTGCAACACGATGACTTCTCACCTTCATTTGGTAAAGCAAAAGTAACCCTCCTTTCAACTGCACTTTTCTTTGGGCCCGCAGTATTGAGGATCTGCCGCACTTTGCCTTTAACCTGGTGTTCCTGCAGTTTCGGTTCTCTGTTAATGGCCTTCTTGGAAATGTCTGTTGCACCATCTTCCAATTTTCCACCTAACTCCACCTCAACTGACTTTTCCCTTTTCCTTGCAACTGCTCCACCTGTAACTGTACTTCCTACTAACCTGTAGAGACCGTTAACCAAGTCACCCTTCATGACGACCATTGCTCCGTTGACCACCTTCATAACTCCATCTGCTACAATACACTTGCAGCCTATGGAGTCTAAGGCCCCCAAAGAAATAATATTTCTTCGTAAATCCGGAACATGCAGGACATTCGTCAAAGTACGTATCATCCCATCAAACATCTTGACTTTCACTGTTCCAACTCCAATGCACTTGCATTCCGCATTGTTTGCCATGAAAACAGATTTACCCTCACAAGATGTATAAGTGTCAAACAGATCTCTACTATAGCACATATGACAATTACATCCAGAATCTAAAATCCATGAACTTTCAGTGTGATCCATACCTTTGATGACCGAAGCAAATTCTACCAAACATACAGTCTTGCAGTCATCTGAACTTTCTGTCACACTTGTACTATCTGAATCAGATTCTGCTTCCTTCTCCAAGTCCTTTTTCCGCTTTGGACAATCTTTCTTGATATGGCCTTCTTTATCACAGTAATAGCAGATGATGACTTTGCCTTTGCCCTTCGACTTCGAGTGATTCTGATCTCCTGATCCTTTATTCCTTGATCTAGATCTCCCCCTTCTCCGGTTTGAACCAGATGCGACATTAATGCTTTCTCCGTTAGATTTTTCACTGTCACCTTTCATAATCGCACTGGAGAAAAGAGCTGCAGTAACATCATTCATGCTCAAAGTATCTTTCCCGTACATCAGCGTTGTCACCAAGTGCTCGTATGACTTGGGCAATGAAGACAAAAACAACAGTGCTTTATCTTCTTCCTCGAGCTTGACCTCAATGCTCAATAGTTGTACCAGAAGCTTATTGAATTCATTGAGATGCTTCGACAACCGTGATCCTTCTGCCATCTTCAGAGAATACAACTGTTTCTTCAAAAACAGTTTATTCGTCAAGGACTTAGACATGTACAGGCTCTCTAACTCCTGCCATAATTCCAGCGCAGTGTTAATCCCCATGACGTTGTAGAGAACATCATCGTGGAGGGTAAGACGAATTGCACTCACAGCCCTTTCGTCTAAATCCTCCCATTCATCAATGGACATCTTTTCAGGCTTCTTCGACTTACCATTTAAAGCCTTCTTCAAACCCTTCTGAATCAAGACATCCTTCATCCTCCGTTGCCAAAGACTGAAATTGTTCAACACAGTGAACATCTCAATCTTATACTCATTGCTTGAAGTCATTGTGTATCCCAATTTGTGTCTCCTGAATTGCTCCCTGTTTGCTACCTGTCAAAGAATCAACCTTCTCTACCTATCTCGTAGATCTCGTCACCACGAGCACACTGGAAGAGATCTAAAATTCGACTCCGGATGGCTTAGATATCGCAGAAACAAGTTTATGCTCTCCGCTTAGTCAACCGTCCCTGTTGACTGTCAAACTACCAAACTTCTTCCACAGACGCGTAGATCTCCTCGAAACGAGCTCACAGAACAAAACAGGGCGCGAATCTGAGTCCGGATGACCTCGAAATTCGCAAAACAATTCTGGCCGTCGATCCGATCAAATCTGATCTTTGACCGTACCTGCTGACGTCGACTGACGTCGGCACTGTGGTGGCGGACTGGACCGGCTGCAAATGGGTCAGGTCAACCTGACTTGACCGGGAACAGAACCTGCAACGCTGATAACTGGGCTTCTTCGCCGAACCGGGTCTAGGTCCGACCTGACCCGGAACAGAACTTGCAACGCTGGATCGGGCTTCACGGGTTAGGGCTTTAACCTAACCCAAACCTGACCCAAAAACGGGCGACCTTCTTCCCTCTTTCCCTTCGGTCCCTGGTTCTGCAACCAGAGATCAAAGCTGCCCTCTTCCACGGCGACGACAGCGTTGGTTGGCAGCGGCGGACGGCGCCCTCGCCGGCAACTCTGCACTGCAGTAGAAAACGGCGATCGGCGATTGGAGGCGGCGGCGGCGGCTGGTGAGGTAACGACGGCAGCAACTGCGCTAGGTGGCGGCGCAGTGGGCTGACGTTGTCGATGGACTCGGGCTTCTTCTCCCTCAAGATTCCGGCAGCCAAAACCCAGAACAGACTTCTCCGACGAGCAAAAACCCCTCGATATCTGTCCTTCCTTCCGGTTTCTCTGTAGCAACAAGCAGAAATCCCCGATTGAGCCCAGCAGAGATCACACGTGGATCTCTTCTTTCCGTAGATCTTCCGCGCACAATCAACCTATCTTTGATACCACTTGTTGGAAATAGCGCCCAGGATCTAAGATTAACCACGGCACACACACAAATCACACAATCAAACAACCATGAAGAAGATGACACACAGGCGATTACGTGGTTCGGCAACCTTGCCTACGTCAACGGAATTAATCACTTCACCTCCTTAGGGTTTAGGGTTACACAACATATCAATATATAGATCCCGTTTTCTTGGCCACAAAAAAAACCCATACAAAATGTCTAAAATACCCCTAACCCTGGACTTCGGTTCTGGCTAACCCAGACCACTGATCCGGCTAAACCGGAATACAAGACATAAACCCAACACAATCCACATCCTCCACCACAATCACAGACTTGCTCGAACTAGCAATCAGCAGGTTCCTGAGCTGTGAATTGCTCAACACTTCCTTCAACTCCAAATCATAGATATCGAATTCAAGGAAATTGGCAATGGCAGCAACCAAACTAGTCTTCCCAGTACCTGGGGGGCCATAAAGAAGATACCCCCTCTTCCAAGCCCTCCCCACGCTGGTATAGTACTCCCTCCCGCTCACAAACTCGCGCAAATCCGTCTTAATCTCCTCCTTGCGCACAGGATCAAGCGCCAAAGTATCGAAATTCGACGGGTGGTTAAAGGGTCGCTTACCCCAAGGCCTCCAATACCCATCATTGGAGCTATTGTAGTAAATTATCCTCTGCCTGTTTGTGTCCTTGATTTTAGAGGCCTCGTCCATTATGAATGGGAGATAGAGAGAGTGAACGTTCTGCTTGTGCTTTTGGTGGAAGCACAGGGTGAAGTAACGGGTATCCTTGGATCCGCCACCCCCAGAGGAATTGCCAGGAGATTTCTCGCTTTGGGTGTAGAGAGTCCACTCGAGGGGGATCCCCTGAAAGTTGTCCTGGACCATTTGCTTGGGCTCCATGGTGTAGGTGAGATTCTTGGAGTCCTTGGGTTTCGAGAGCTTGAGGACTTGGGCTGAGGAGAAGCACTTGGAGCTGAGATAGGTTTCGATGGAGTCGAAGAGCTCGTTGTTGTACTGGGAGTTATCTTCATATATGTGGATGGAGATGCGGGTCTGGACAGAGGAGAAGACCTTGCGGGAGAGGACTTTGAGGAACTTGATCACTTCAGGAGGGATGAATTCTCTGATCAGTGAGCGGATGAAGATGACGGTGGCCACCATAGAGCTCAGTGACTTCCAGTCTAACATGGCAGTACCCACAGATTTCCAGTCTAAACCAGACATCTTTGCTTCAAGGGTGTTTTGATGGGGGTGTTTGGAAAGACGAAAGGAAGGTAAGGGGTGTGATTAAAGGAGGAAAGAGGAGAGAAGGAGGGGTTTGGGGGTGGTACTGGAAAGAATGGAGGAGTGGGGGTCGTTGGGTGGTTTAAACAGGGAGTGAAAAGAGGAATTGGATCCTGTTGAAGTGAAGAGAGAGAAGAAAAAGCAGAGAGGAATTGGATCACGTTGAAGTGAAGAAAGAGAAAGGAAACGCAGGGAGGAAGTGCATGAATGAAGAAGACACTAGTGACTAGAGAGAGAGAGCGAGAGAGAGAGAAATGAATGGAGGCCAAGATAGATTAATATCATGTGTAGTGACTTTGTGGCCTCGTGACAAGATCTAATGCCTAACCCCCTACAATCCTCTTCCAAAATTAAAATGTCACGAATGTTACGGCTGATGAAGATGGGCATTTCTGTACATTATTTGTACATTATTGAAGAAGGGCACTGCACCTTACTATAATTAGTACCATGATGCTGCCATTATTGTTCAACAAGTCTGGACAATAATATTAAACCAAATCCAAGTTACAAAAGGATTAGTTTGAACCCTAAAATTAAAAGTTGGTTTGATTTGAGTTGCATAATAAGATTAAGAATTTGCGAAGCTTGTAATTTCCATGATCAACAACTGGTTGTATGAACAATCCACATACAACCAGTTCTATGAATCATTACTTATTCCAATTTCACCAATTTAACTACTATCCACATTAGGTTTAATGCATATAATTAAAATCTCAAGTCCTAAAATTATAGGTTAGGATGGTCTGACAGGGGGCTGATGGTTGATGGTACCGTGATTTGATGGTCATATCCATTGGTGGCCATTAATAGAAAGACGGACTGCTACTGGACTATTGATGTACCCCAGAAACATCTTAAGGTGGAAGCTATAGACACCGACAATTGTTGCTTTGTTAGTTTTTTCACACATTGAGAGGGGACCGTACTTACTCCTTTTACTATATTCTTCCAAATGGTATGTTTGTAGTAATAACAAAAATAAATAAATAAATATAGGTGTATAAAAAAAATAAAAAAATGAGCATCCACTTATCATCTGATCAATGAATCCATGAGGGCCCAACACAATTTGGCCCTACCTTTCATAGCTTCCTTTTCTCAATCAATTGGCAAGTTCAAGCGTCAGGATCATCTATTGGAGTGACTGGGGCATCTCTGGTGGGCCCCCTCAACCACCCATGTCAGCATCAATTTGCTTTGTTGCACATTGTCCAAACTGCAGTCGTCAGTGCCCATATGTCACTGGAATTATTGTAGTCTGATCGACCCACGTTGTAAGATGAAAAGTGTGACTATCATTTCTCGCGACAAAATATTCTGGCGGCTAATAGTTGTGGGACGAGGACAGGCTCTTCTACAGATTACAATCACATGCTTGTGCAGCGACTTCTGATGCTCCCTGTCCTTCTCACTACTGGCACCTGGCGCCAACTTGGAGACATCGGAACCGTAAGAGGACTTCGACGTAAATTGCATGTCATCTTCTCACTAAGGTCGGAAACCACATCCACTTGGTGGGCCAGAGGCTACGGCTGAAAGGGTAGTTTTTTGGCAGGCCAAAATGTTTGAACCGGCTGTAAACACGTCACATGGGTACCGGCGGACATGGCCGCTTTGGATTTAGGGGTGCCAGTGGCGGCCAAAATGGGTGTACAAGTTGAAGTCCAACTTGGATCCAATTCATTTTTAAGATGGTTCGGGTCAAGTAATTTCAACACAGTCTTATGTTGGCTCAATTCTCTCTACTCACATAACGTGCATTCAGTCAGGATTATAATGCATAACTCAATTAATCTTGTATAATTTTTGCTTAAATCCATTTTATATTAAATTTGAAGTCAATCTAATACCTCTGACCTCTTTATTTATCGTCTGCAAGTTTAATAGCTGTATATCAAATAAAAAAAATAACTCTCAATCTAACAGTCCAGTATTATTTGAAAATAGAAATTAGTATCATAGAATTCTCACAGTGCACAAATATGTCCGAAAGGCCCATCTGTTAATTATTGGTGTAGCAGTTTGAACTCTAAAAATCTAAATCTTGATTTTCTAAAATTGGGCACTAACTAATAATCTAAGACTTAATTTAGGGAGACCACAAAGTACAATGCATCTCTAATAGTTTTCAACAGTTGGGTCCAAACTGCAATGACAATCTAGGATTTTTGTTTGTGGAACACCGGCAATGGTGAAGTAAAAATGTAAAATAATAAAAGAAATTTTTTAAGGTTTTATCTAAGTGATTGCACCCACATGACTACACTCAGGTCGAGCCCTCGTTGGGTCCTAATTTTTTCAATCCAAACCATTATATAAACTCATCTCCTGGTGAACAAAAACATGCTTAAATATGGGCTTGATCAAATTGATTTTCATCATATAAATGAATGGTGCAGATGATAAATTCACCCAACAATTGATGACTGCTGAGGGAGGAAAAGCACTTGAAAGTTGTATACCTCATTATTTAAGTAGAATCACTTTTTCCTTTCATTGGAAGGCAAATAGAAACACAGAGAAAGTATGTGTAACTTAGAATCTCATGTTTGTTGTTGATTTTCTGATATCACCCGTTGTGTGCATCCATGAATCACAAGATCAACACGAAGCAAACCACACACAAGAAGAGACACGAGATTTACGTGGTTCACCCAAACAGGGCTACATCCACGGGCACAGGAGGACGAACATCTTCACTATAACAAGTAAATCATACAAGAGATTTCCATTCTCTCACCTCATCTCTCCTACGTGGTGTGGGAACACCACGGGCAACTGCCGCCACAAGGTCTAGGGTTACAGACTATACAATATATAATCTCCGCTTTCTTGGCCACCAAGAAAGCCTCGGTATAATTACCAAAATACCCTTGACCTTAAACCAGTCCCTGGCTAACCCAGTGGACTCATCCGGTTAAACCGGAATACAAGACATAAACCCAACAATGTCATCACTGACTGTGACAGCAAAAGCAGAAAGGCTTTGTATGGGCTCCACTCATTTCATTTCTGTGCTTTCCTAATCATCTTTGAGGTTTCAATGCTCAATTGTCTTGACACATATTTCTGGACTCCCTTGGGATGAGGAGAAAAGTGGTGAATACTTCAGCTTTTCATTATAAAAATCTGACACTCAATTTCAAAGAATCAAAACTTCAATAATGTTTTAAGAATATTAATTTTGGGATGGAATGCAACAGTGATTAACTATTCGATCAGCGACAAAATAGATGTAATGTCACTTGTGTGTGTGGAGGGTGTCTAGGTGTAGTTGCTTGTTTGTATTTTCTCATAGAGAAAATTATAATCTCATTTTCTATGCAGCTCCACTATTTTTGTGCAAATATAAATTCACAAGAACACAAAATCCTTTCATTTCATTGTACAAACAGATCCTATATAAAGTGAGTTAATATGATACATACCCACGTCAAAAACTATTCCACGCTTGTTACTCCCACCCTTTTTTTTAGAGTCTACTAAACAAATGTGAGTGATAGGTGGGGCTTTTCCACCTTAGCGACAAAAATTCTTAACCCAACCTATCAACCCAACTTGGATAGCTATTTTTCTCTTAGACTGAGCTAGAGTTAACATTTTCAACTAGATTAATAACAAATCAGGTTCATGTTGCATCTACACGTGCCACCCAACTTGACTTAAGATGACTTTGAACCCAACTCTGCCCCATTCAATTTACTGTGACTAGCTAAACTAACCTGGCCCCAGGCCATTTTAGAGTTTAATTAGGTTGATGCTTTTAGCTTAGGGGCTGGATTAGGCTAAGATTTCCCAACAAATTTATGAATGACCCATTGATAGGGCTGTCAAAGGGCTGGGCCCGGGCCGGGCTGAGGTAAGCCCTTATCCTACCCTTACATATGGGGGCCGGGCTTAACTAAGCAAAGGCCCTCAACTTTTACGGCGGGCCTATAATTTTTAGGCCCTTACCCAACCCTCAAGGGCTAGGGCCAAGCTAGGGCCAAAAGAAAGGAAAATTTTTTTCTTTAATGGAAATAAATCTTTTCTATGTAACAGCCTATGTCACCACCACCAACCAACTTTATACAAACCCTCCTCCTTTGTCCTGGGGACCGACAATTTAATGTAAAAGGCAGTAGCTGGCTGTTGGCTGGGTACTTTGATAATGTTAGGGCTTTATCTTTTAAAAGATTAAAATGCCCCTCAAATGTTATTGTTTTATGACTGTTGGCTAGGTATTTTGATGATTTCTAACAAAGTGGAAAGTGGAAAAAATTTGGCTGTAGCATGGACATGGCTTTTGTCAAAAAGTTTAACAGGCCTAAAAGGCTTGTGTATATTATATATTTTATATTAAAATTTAATAATCAATGGGCCGGGCCGGGCCCCCTCGGACTTAATTAGTTTAGCCTAAGCTCAGCCCTTTAGATACGGGCTTTTAAAAATAAAGTCGTACCTTACCCTCGGGCTTTAGATGAAAAAAATAAGCCCTTATTTTAAGGGCTTTTGCTGGCCGGGTCCCCTCTCTAAATGGCTGGATTGACGGCCCTACCCATTGACAACCCTAGTTCTCTCTTTGCTGAAGCCACCTCCAATTTCTAGATTGCCAAGAAACAAGTCACCCCAGTGTTTCACCAAAAAAGAGTCACAACTTATGTACTCTCACATTGCCAGCTAAAGGCTGAAAAAGTCCAGCCAAAATTGTCAGACTGTGAAAAAGATTTTGAAGGAAAGGCTGAAAAGAAATGATGCACGAGGAAGGTAGCAAAATGCCTGCCAGACGTTCTCGGCATCTCCTATGCAAGTTCCCACTAAAGAAAGACTATAGTCAAAACAAGGGGTCCTACGTGACAGGCAAGGCCATTGTGTTTGGAGTCTGAATTTGCTGAAGGCATTGATTGACCTGCGTGCATTTGCCTAGTGATTTTATTAGCTCTATTTGACTTAGAATTCATTCACAAATACTAAGTGCTCTATAAAAAAAAAAAAACAAAAACAATAGTAATTCACTTATAAAGTGATATAAACTAAAGTCTTCATTTGAGAGGCATAAAAAAAGGAGGGTTTATATCAAAAGTATAAAAATTCAAAAAAAGAAAAATTAAAGAGAAGTTAAAAGCAATAATTTAAGCCACTAAAAGACAGAAAGATGTCATATTATTATTAGACCCCCTCATTTTATTATCTCTTGATTTAAGTGCTTCACTTTGAATTTACTTTACAAGAAAATATCCAAATTGGTTTATGATCTTATGACATGAATGCCTAGCAATTAGATTTATTCCCTTGCGTAGATTTTTTTAGAAGTGTGCCTGAGTAATATGTATATTATAATTAGTTTGCCCATTTTTTTATGATAAGCTTGCCAATATTATTGCAGTATGATAACTTTGTCCATCTTTAACTTTTACAAAATGACAAGTTTGCTTCTATTAATTAAATGAGACATGCCAAACATTTTGTTTTTAAAAAGCTCTCATGGAAACATCTATTTTTCAAAGAGGTCCAATCGAATTAGCACCATTTCAAACCAATTATACATGATAATGGGCCCTTAGAGAAATCTTAATTTTAAAGGGCTGAGCTTGAACTCCATACTGGATCGCACCTGATGAAAATTGGAGGTGCTTGAAATGGAACACTCTTCTAGCGTTTGGGACAATATCAAATTGCTTCAAGAGGAGTTAGTCCTATCATCAAATTGACCACTTCAACAATAACATTTTCAATAAAGTTTAATGCACATTTATCAGTTACATTTTTAACCAAATGATAAATTTTATAACCGGACCAAATCTTATTAGATTAGAATTTAAAGATATCTTATACACAGGGAGGACATTCATTTTGAGTAGCAGGCCCCACTGTAGAGTTCCAATTCTTCCACTCAAAATTTCTTTAAGTCAAAGCTTCAAGGTTATGAACTTATACATTCATACTCGGGTCGCAAAACTTGACACTAAATGATACGTAGCCCTACATGTATTTGACCCACAAAAATATAGGATGGTTTTAGGTTAGGTTTTTTTCCAATTCAATTAAAACATGGTCTGATTAAGGTTGACCAGCTTAATCTAATTGATCCATATTTAACCCACAAAAAAGATTAGTTCAAATAGTTTAGGAGATGAAGTTGAGCGAGGGCTAGCAAATGAGGCAGAAATTAAATCGTTTGGTCCAATGCATGGCCTAGAAAAACTTTAATAGAATTTGGCACTACTTTTACAAAGAAAACACTAGGTAATAAACCTTATAATTTGCTAGTTGCACTGGTCAATACAAGTCGGTTAGGGTTGTTGACCATGGGGGGGTGGGTAGGGTTGATCCATCGCATGTGTGGGTTTGGGATGTCCAGTCCATTTTTAAAATGGGTTGAATATGGGTTGTGCTCCAAACCATAGACCTCACCTGTTGACCCAACCTGTTTGACTTGACCCATCCTTTTGCCACCCCTAGTTCGTATCATGTCAATTTCTTATTAGTCTAAGAACATCCTTTTGAGTCAGTGGTAAGAGTGTTAGTTCTTTTCTAGCTATCCGAGATTCAAACCCTCAGAATGCCACCTTCTCTTATGCGTACGGGCTTCCTTTCTAGTTTTGTGGGCTTTCTTCCCGCGTGTCTGGGTTCCTTTTCCATGTTAGTTAACTTTCTTCCCATGTGTTTGTGCCTTCTATTAGGTCCTAGATCTTTTGTTGAGTTATAAAAAAAGATATCTTATCAGTCTGACATCCAAACCTTGAAAATGAAGTTTTTAGGGAAGGTTTTTTTCCTCCTTTAATGTTGTCCACATTCAAAATGGAAATCGCGATCCTCTGAGGGAAAAACCTCACAGTGACCATGGATGGACCTATCAGGGTTTGCTATATCACCGCAGGCAGGCCCTTGCCTTGATGGGCCAGCAGCCCCCGCGTGCATGGCAAGTTGCTTACAGTGACTTGGCAGACTTGATAGGTTCACTCACGGTCATCGTGGGGTTTTTCCTCTTAGGTTTTGGACTTCCAAATTGGTATTAAGATTCTTCGAGATTTGGACAGTATTATGTACTTGTCGTGACAAAGCAAAGACATGCTGATTGATTTGTATTGTGTGGGTATGGATGCTTCTTCATAGGCAACAATTTTGTTGCATGGCATTGTAAAAAACAAACATCAACCTCCCTTTTTACTGCTGAGGCTGAGTATATTGCAGTTGGAAGTTGTGTACACTACTTCTATAGATGAAGCAAATGTTCTCAGATTATATGATTCAACAAGATCTTATGACAGTCTACTGTGATAACAAGAGTGCCATCGATATCTTTAAGAATCCTGTTCACCGCTCTAGAACAAAGCACATTGATGTCAAACATCATTTCATTCGGGAATTGGTTGAAGAAAAAATCCTTGTCTTGGAGTATCTCCTCACAAAAAATCAATTAGTTGATTTTTTCACTAAACCTCACAAAATGAGCCTCTTAAATTTGAATCCTTTCGTAAATTCCTAGGCATTGGCCTACATCCTTAACTTTCCTTATACATATCTTTGGTTAGCACATGCATCCTTTTCGCGTTGATTTCATGATTGTTTGGTATGTGATTTATTTTGTTTTGCTTTATTTACTGAGCCGAATTGTCATGGTACACAACATTTAAGGAGAATATCCAATGCACACGATTACTTTCTTGCACACTCACTAAGGTTGGTGTGATTCTAAGGTTGGCTGAACTCGCAGTCTTAGGGGATTTACATTGTTTTGGAGCATCGGCTTTCATTACTCCTTCTCCTTGCTCCCTTCTTAATTAAAAATTTTTTTTTTGATGATGAAATCTATATTCCTTGTGCAGTATTTTCACAAAAAAATAGCCTCATTAAGGGAGAGCTTTCCACTCAATATGGTCAGGTTGCATGGATCTATTACAGTGTGGATTTCACTTTGTTTTAGATGAAGGCTGATTTCTGGTTGAGCATTAATTTCCTCATGTGTGCTACCAGATGAACGTTTTCCCTCACATACATCACACGATTTCACACATCTCTCTTAGTCTGTGTTGCCTTGACGTCGTTGGTTTTATTAAATATTGCAAAACATCGTAACTAACCATCGAAGATTTTCATGCTGTTAGCCTAATTATGTTTCTTGTATTGTTGCATCTTAAATATGTCTCTCCCACTCATCTCTTGTAACTCCTTCACTCTGTGGGTTTTTCTTAAAAACAAAAAAAAAAAAAGAGGGAAGTTCACAGAAGTGAAATCCGACTGGTCGGGCACATCAGGTTTCTTAAATTCCTAGCGTGCGTCTATCCTTTCTACCTAGCCTTCTTCAATTTGTGTTGCTTTCTTCTCTGCACTTCTTAGTTGTATACTACACCTACACTTCCTTAATCTCCAATGTTTTTGCGTTGCTGCAAGGTAATTCATTTTCTCCTCATTCTCCATTTATGATGTTATACCCTTCCTTCTACTTTCTTGTTTCTTCTTTTCACCATGATTATTAAGGTTGGGCTCTTGTGCTCTTTAGCATCGTCATTTTCTTTTATTTTTTGACAAATGTCTTCACTTCAATGGCTATGGTTGCTTTTGTTATTCTGTAGACCACGTTTTGGCATTTTTTTTAAAAACTTAGATTGTATTGTTTCAAGCTTGAGATTGCTCGTGCATACAAGCTGTTTGTCGAAATGCTCCAATGATTGTTTAGCTTTGTTCTCTATATTCTTTAACCTTGTGTTGTGCCACTTTAATCTGCTCTTCTAGATATATTCTTCCAAGTACATCATGGCTCCAAAAAAAGCCTCTGCTTCAAAGAGGAAGAGTGTGGCTAGTGGGTCTTCTTCTCAAGCCTTGGATGTTGACAGATTTAAATTTAAAGAATGTGCTTCTTAGTATGACAACGTCTTCCAAAAAAGGGTAGTGCTCTTTGAACGTCCAGTAAATCCTATGGAATTTGGAACTTATCCGTTCGGTGGATGGCGTGTTCGGCGACGCTGGACTTCACTTTACTCCTTTAATAATAAGGTATTTCCTGACTTGGTCCGCGAATTTTATTATAACATGTATGACATATCTGGCGGGCTCGTCAAATCCTATGTTCGATGCAAGGATTTGACAATCACTCCCACTTCTCTCGGCCGCTTTTTGGGGATTGACCAGACTGCGATCTCAAATATCTTATTCCTGATCATGACTCAGCTGCTATGGATGATGATGCTTCTGCCATCGACTATGATGATGGTTCAGTGCTTTGTGGTCAACTTTGCATTTGGCCAACTAGTTCTTTGTTAAAGCAGAGTGAACTCACTGAATCCTATAGGTTGTTCAACATTTTTGTCAAGAACAACATTAAGCCTTAGGGTCATCACTTAGAGATCTACCATGAAGCCGGTTATCTTCTGTATGTTATTGGCAACAGTCTTCCCATTGATCTTTCCCGGGTCATCTTTGACACTATTTTTCAAGCTCATTTCGCCGCTAAGAATGTTTTGCTGCCTTTTGGAGTTTTTATCTTCCGGTTTCTCATTTCTCATGATGTGTTACCTGATTTACACGATGTTACTATTCCTATTCCCAATTCTATTACACTGAGTACGTTGATGCAGTCTCATTCACAAGTCCGTTTGCATGTTCCGTGAGGGCCTATTCCTGCATCTGTCGCTGAGGAGGATGAGCCTAATTCTTCATCCATACATGCCAGGTTGTTAGCTTTTGAGGACACCCTTTCGGACTAGGCTGCTTATCTTGACATAATCCATGGAGAAGTTTAGTCTTTGCATGGTCGTTTTGATCAGCTCGATATTAAACTTGACTCCATTCTGGAGCATCTTCGTCGACAATGATTGGCCTTTGCTTGTTGTTTCTTTTTGGCGCTTCAAATCTATTGTTCTATTGTTTTCCTTCTTCCCTTATGTTTTCCTATGGTTCTCTTGTCAATTTATGAACAAAAAGAGGGAGAACACATTAGTAATTAGTATTTTACACTGCACATTTTAATTATATTTTACATTTTAGTTTATGCTTCATTAACTTGATCTTGTGTCTAGAACAGTTTTATTTTCAGGTTCTAAATGTGCAGTATTGAAGAAACAAAGTGTTACAAAGATTGTTTTGGGTATGTCTGAGTAGATTGTTTAGTTTAGGAAATTTTGTTCATGAATTGCCAAAGGGGGAGATTGTAAGGAATGTAATATAGGCAAGTTCATTGGCTAGATAAGACTTGGCTTTAAATGTATTGTAATTTTACTTTCTAGAAGGACTGAAGTGTCTACTAGAGTTATAGTTCAAGTTTTACTATTTAAAGGTGAAAAGCGCGCTTTTCTCTATGTTGGATCAGTCGGATTATTGGCAGATCAATCGAATTAGCTGACTCTTATGTCACCCAGGCAGAAGAAAAGGCCGACCGATTGGCTGGGATGTTCGATCGGTTGTCGGCTGGGTCGGTTGGGTCAGCTGTGGGCCATCTAGAAACTCGGATCTACTTTCATGTGCGTTCAAATCATCTTTTATCCTCTTCGAAACCAAATCTGAGAGGATACCACGGATTTGGGGTATTTATGGTTCAACCCTCTTTACTCAAAGTACCTCTCTCTGTGTTCAAAACCCTAGAAATCCTTTTGAGAGATCCATTCTTCTTTGGAGCTTTTCTTCCATGGCTGTGCTGCATAGTAAGTTCTTGAGACCCATCTTCTTCTTCCTTTGTGAAGATTCATCTTGGAAGGCTTCAAGGCGTAAAGATCAAGCGTGAAGAAGGTGAACTGCGTGTGCATTGACAAGAAAAGCTTTTAATCCTTTAGGTTGTGTTTATCTGGGAAAAGGGTAGTAAGTAGTTCTTGTAACCTCGTTTTGCATAATGCTTGTTCTTGGTGGACCGGTGGTTAGTCTCGTGGTTTTTTCTTATTTGGGTTTTTCACGTAAAAATCTTGTGTTTATCTTCCTTGTGGTAAGTGATAGTTAGCTTAGATTTAATTGTTGCTTATCTTCATAACAAAATTTGTGTTGGGACCTTTACCTATATCAAGGTTTAAACCGTTTCAAGTATTATTAAGTTAGAATGATGAGATCTGTGTTTAGGGTAGAAAGCAAGCCCTTTTTATAATCTACAATTTGTACCTTAGGGTTAGAGTCCAAAGAGAAACAAAATAGGCAACTCTAACACAAATAAGAAAGGTTTTTATGCAAATCAGTGGGTTTCTGCATAGTACATGATTGATCAGTCATAGGTCGGATCAATTGGATTAAGCTACTATCTCTTGCCTCATTGATGCTCAATCGATTAAATGAAATCCAATACAAATTTCTGGAACTCGAGGCCATAACTTTATCATTTTAGCTTTGGTTGGCGCAATCTTAAACTCTAAGAGTATCTACTCGAAATAATATTTCCAACAGTAGGTAACTTGCCTATATCCAATGCTTGGTTTGTGAGATATGACTTTTTTAAACTATGTTATCTTTAGAAAAATATTTCAATTTGTCACTATTTCTTCGATTTCTTCACTTAGTGCATTCGGCGACTCATACCAAAGTCCATACTAAAAGATGTATAAAATAACACTAAGGGACTTAAGTTTTATCCAATCCATGAATTAGCAAATACAAAAATCCTTACATGTAGCCTTTTATACTCCTTCCCTAGATAGATTTGATTTCAATGAGGACTGTAAAATAGGCTAAGGAG
The DNA here is from genome assembly GCA_037013555.1 of Sextonia rubra. Classification (NCBI taxonomy): domain Eukaryota; kingdom Viridiplantae; phylum Streptophyta; class Magnoliopsida; order Laurales; family Lauraceae; genus Sextonia; species Sextonia rubra. The sequence continues at coordinate 5,309,442 of JASUAD010000027.1, forward strand.
TTTTCTAACTTTAATTTTGATGGCATCCTTATTAATTGGAACGCTTGTGTGGAGTGTGGCTCTTTTAAGGTATTGAAGTCAATTGTTTGGTCTCCTCCTCCCCTTGGTACATTCAAATTTAAGTGCATTAAGAGGGAAGCTAGGCTCAATAGCTATTATGGTGTACTTTGGAATAACAATGGCGATGTGTTATTGATGTTTTCTAAATTTGTGAGTATGTGTGACTCTAATAAAGCAGAAGTCTTATCGATTTTGGAGGCTCTTTGGTGGGGGTTAAGAAAAGTGTCCCTTGGGTAGGTGTTGTTTAATTAGTTTCTTGTGATTGGGTACATTGCTCTTATACTCTCTCTCTTTAGAATTCTCTTTTTCTTTATTTTCTTTTCTTTCTTCCCCTTTGTATTATCTCATTCTTTTAATGAAAGTTTCTATTAATGAGGAAAAAAAAAGAACTTGATTTAGCTTAATTAGACCCTTATTAGAGTTGTAAGGTCTCATTGTTTTCAATTTTGTTTCATTTGTCATTTTGATTTTTCCTTGAAGATGAGATATTTCAGTGTTTCGGAATATGAATGGAATCTTTTAGAGCAACTTTTCAAAATAATAAAAATTAAATATATATCGATGTAAAAGATAGAAATATACAAATAAAAATATAAATTATACATGTTTCTTGATATAAATATTGAGAATAAAAATAAAAAAAAGTTGGTGTAAATAATGTCAGCAAATTGCAAGTCTGTAGGAAATACAATACTTCAAACCGAATTGGACCAAAATGGACAACCGGAATGGACCAAAACAGACATGAATGGATTAGAATTCAGATTGAAAAAGTTTTGAACATTCCATTTCAGTTGAAGGATTGAAACAAAAAACTTCGGTCATTCTGGCCAAAATGAATCTGAATTAACTACTGTGAAATGTACTCTAACTTATCATATAATTGTCAACATCAATTCCACTTTTGGTAAAGACTAGGATTCAGAAAACTTTAAGGTCCTCAAAATTATTTCTCTTGATCATATGGTTCTCAATTTTTACACACAAATAAGTCATGGAAGACCTTTCAAACCCATAATTCCATTTCTAATTCTTTCATGTGTACCTCAAAAGTTGAACAGTTTCTAAGGTCAAATTGTCTTGTTATGTCTGAAAATGACTAATTAAATTGAAAGTTTAAGGGCATATATGTGTGGTGCTATGAAAAACCATTTCCACAGAAAAATAAGTTTTATTTTCCATAGAAAATCTTTTCTAACCTCTCCCATTAGAAATGCAAAATCCTAAAAAAGTTAGATTAGTTTTCAAAATTTTTGTGAGAAAAAGCGGCTACATCAAACGTGAAATTTTAAATACAGTGGAAAAGCATTTCTACTTTTCATGTCCTTTCTGCAAAATAGTTGCCGCACAAAGGTGCCCTAAAAAAGTTTTTTTTAATTAACAAAAGTGACCTCTTGTAAATGCTTATTTCAATTGTGAACTCATTTGACGTGGTATTCTATATAAGGAAATAATAATGCAAGTTTCTAAATGAAAAATGGGTTGTCATAAGGATTAGTTTCTTTTAGATTTTCTATATGAAATACATGGTATTGAAAAATCATTTTTAAGAAAATCTAAACCTAAATGTTGTATTTCTAATTTTTGAAAACCTCCAATAATTTCCCATAATTTTTTAAAAAATTCAAATAATGTACATCATCAAATTGATCAATAGAAATTGTTTTTTGTTCTCATCTGCATCGAGGCCCAAAATGTGAGGTACACATAGATTGGCATGATCTTACTCCACTAGAAAGTGGATGAGACCCCCAGAAATCCTTCATGAGACAAAAGTTGGCATCAGAGTCTACCATTTTCGTAGAACTCCTCCAATCTTTGATATTGATGGATAAGATTCTTCTATGCAACTTTTTGGTAATACCAACAGCTGTAACGATTATTTGACCAAAAAAAAAAAACAAAAAAGCTGTAATCTTTTATGGAAGTTGATTATGTTTAATGGAAATGATTTTCAGAAAGCACCCCTTATCTCTTTTTAATTATAGACAAAGTCAAAAGGAATGGCCCAGCCACAAACTGAATCCAAACCCAACCGAACGGTGAATCCAAACTTAACCTGGTAATGAAGGGTTCTGCTTAACTCTTCTTTTCAGTTGGGTTTTAGGTTGACATGTTTCTTATTAGATCAATAAATATATGATTTATAGAATTTATAGATAAGCCCCTGTAGTTTCAATATTTGTATATATCCTCCTATCTTTTTTATTTTAATACCTTCTATGTCCGCAATATCAATAGTCCTAATAAGAATGAGCAACCCGCCAAGAGATTTATATTGATATTTTATAAAAATGACTGTGTTGCCGTTACATCCGTTAAAATAATAAATGTCATTGTTTACAAGAAAGGATATTATTATTGTATCTCAAGATCCAATGGTTTTTCTCTTAATAATTTTCTAATGCATATGAAGCCTAATTTTGTATTTTAAAATATACATGAATTAAACAGTGGGTCATGCATGAATTGGGACAATTATAACCGATTATAAGTATAGGTTATGATTGATTTCAATTTAACAAAATAGATCCCATATTAATAAAAATAGATTTTCGTATTGTTACTCTCTCTTACTAAATGGCTATACTAATTATCAGTGTTACAAGCTTTAGAGAAAAAACAAAACCAAGGTTTTGAAATTATGTATATAGAGACAAAAAGGTGGGCAAAAATGCCATTTTACTCTAAAAATATATAGTGATTGTGAGGCTACTAATTTTGGGATATAACAGGTATTAGAATGAAAAGAAAGGGGGTTATATGCAAATATTAAAACTGTAGGGGCTTATTTACAAATCCTAAAAACCTTAAAGAGTAAAAGCAAAATACTCATAAATTTATTGGGTTAAGTTTGAGTTCATTACCTTGCATGTGTGAGTTACTTTCTATGTCTTTACATGTGCGAGGCTCTATTACCTTAGATGTATGAGTTGTGTCTGTATCGTGTAGGGGCGGAACCTGAACAATTTCCTTTTGTGGTTTTGGGTTGGGGGGGGGGGGTAGTTTCGCCCATGCATATGTGAGTTACTGTTTGTATACGGGTTTCAACCTAGTTTCGCCCATGCATATGTGAGTTACTGTTTGTATATGGGTTCCAACCCCTCAATTGAGTTTACACCACCCCCCCCCCCCCCCCCCCCCCCCCCCAAAAACCAACACAAAAAAAAAAAAAAAAAAAAAAAAAACACTCAATCTAGATTGGACAATTCACATTAATTGTACTATTACTCGCTATCAACACCCGAACTTGGCCTGTTAATTAGGAATTTAGGTTGATCCTTCTAACTTCTTAGTTGCGTTTAGATAGATTCAAGTTGACCCTAAGCATTCTACCAAAACAAAAAAGTTGACCCTATTCATGTGAAAGTAATTATAAGGGAGTGATTACATTAGGTTGAGCGCATGGAATGGTAAGGTAAAATCAAGTATATACATGTAGTGTATCCATTCAAAGATGACCCATAAGTTGTAACCTCAGGTTTGTATAGGCATAGTGTTTTTTTTTCTTTTTTCGGTATGCCAGCTATCGGGGGTTGGGGCCCTACCCTCGGGTAAGGGAAGCAGATCTCAAAGAGGTAAAAAAAAGCCCTTGAGCGGGGGAAGTGGGTAGACCTTAAGCAAGGTAACATGAGGCTTTCTTGTGAGGGAAAGGTGCCTGACCAGGTTTGAGCCCTAGTCAGGCAAGTAAAAACTACCACCTCTTACTAGTGAGGTAAGAGGCCATTCTTTGAAATACTATAGGGTTGATAGCTCTTCTCCAAAGTAAAAAACATCATATTAGAGTTAAAAAAAAAAAAAAAAAACGTCCATTTGGGTTTACCTTCACAATCAGATTAGACAAACAATCTATTTGCATAGTCATTAGTCCCCCTTGTACAGAAGATAGGGTTATACTATTAAAACACTACTAATATCTGATTTAACTAGATTTTGAACCAAATGTTTACAGTTCCCCTCTATGGGTAAACCCATGTGAGTGCACCTTCCAAATGGTTTGCACCCTTTTTTTTTTTAATGGCCAAATGGTTTGAACCGTCACGAAGTGGACTGCACGTCTGGAATAGATTCAGTCTTACTTAACCATGTTCTAACCTTCTATAAGTTATTGGATGGACCCCAGACTACTAATTCAAAATTAATTAAGGAGGATACTGTATTGACCTTTGGGGTTCATTAAACTTCTCTGCTGCTCGTGGTAAAAAAGAAGTCCATTTCTCTCCAGCGATAACTTCAAACGACGACAACTGTCTGATATACCAACGTTCCATTTCTTCGGCCTTTTCTATGTACTTCCACCAGCAAACCTACCTCTCTCTTCCTTTCTCTCGCTCCCTCTCTCTTACAGGAGGAGGAGAAGAGAAGAGAAGAGAAGGTTACTTAAGCTTGTGGTTAGACAGAAGGGAAGCGAGAAAAGGAGAGATGAGGCGTTTGATGGGGGAGCAGTGTAAGTATATCATCCATTTACTTCCATTTCAAAAAATGGGTTCTTTTGGTTGTTATTTGATTCTTTAGATAAGAGTGCAATGATCCATAAGGCCCACCTCTGATGCAGTACAACCGTTATTTACTTTCATCTCTCCTGGGTTCTTCTGGTTGTTGATGATTTTTCAAGTAAGAATGCAGTGATCCAGTATAGCCCACCTCTGATGCTTTCACTACCGTTAGATAAGAAGGTGATAGCCCACCAGTTCTGTGTTGAATCACTCTAACCATGGAACCCGGATCGGCCAAGATGGTGCAATTGAGTTTCATGGCTCCGAATGGCACAAAAGTAAATGCTGGCCCAGCTCCTTCGCAAGATACAGTGTTACTTTGACCCATTTGGAGTTTAGTGTTAAACCAGGGTTCATGGGTTAGGATGACCTGAAATACCTGTGTGTGACAGTTGTCTTGTTTGCCATAACCAATTACAGGTAAACAGAGTTAATGGATAATTAGACCTACAGGTAACATTATTGTAGGGAAACTGAGTTTTGAGGATTCAAACGAGGCATTGGGGTTGTTTGGGTGACAATAAAAGAGAAGAAAATGAGGATGGAGAAATTTTTATCCCGCATTTTAAATCTGAACTGTGAAAAAGCCTTCTCCACCTCCACTTTCTCCTTAATCAAATGAATGCTGTCACATATAACTCCAGCTCAGACCAGGAAACAATCCCAGGCCTAATATTTATTTATCAGTGGGGTCAGGTCTGCCTAGACCTCTCAGCCCATAACTTAATTCTCAATAAACTTGTGAAGATGCTAGTGCTGTTCTCAGACTAGTGAAATTGACCCAAGACTTGACCAGGCCAACTCCATTCTGTTGAATTACAAATCAAGTCATTTTCACACATTCGCTGATTGCTTGCTATAGCCTCTACTTTGATTGTTCCTTATTTCATGGCCCTTCATTTTGTGTGATCATTGTGTGAGGATTTCTTAGCTCTTCTTTTTGGTGAACATTGTGCGACCAGGGCGTTGGTCATCTATCTCATTCTATAAAAATCCTGCATTGCAAAATGCAACCGCTTATTCCCTTGAAAGGGGAATTGCAGAATTGGAAACCTGGCTAAATGCAGGGCAATTGCCGCCCTGTTCAGATGTCCCGCTACAAATAGTTCTTCTGCCCATTGTCATGCTCAGGATGTGATGATCTCAAGCCCAATGAAAAGTAAGGTTGGCATTAGATGGGTAGGAGCCCATAAAACTTGTGAGACCAAATTCTGAGCCTACCTTAATATGAAGTAGCACCTGACTTAGATTACACAACAATTAAAGAAGGCTATCACTAATGATGAAGTTGATGAAATATATGAAAATGGTATTTCAAAGATCTACTCTTTGGATAACCCACTGAGTCTTGTGAGCCAAAACTTATCAACCAATCGAGTCAGGTTTTTCTGACTTTGGTTTATGACAGTAGTGATATTTTATGCAAACTGTGCAGTAGTCTCTCCATCATCTTCAAAAGTAGAGAGCTCCTCTTCAAATCTCAGCATCTTGGCCTTGATCTTCTCAATTGGAGGGGTACTACTGCTTGTGATCTGCTCAATTATACTAGCCTTGACTTTTTGGGAACACATGAAACAAATGATGATGGAGAAGACAGTGGAGCTCAAAAACGTGGCACCAGGTAACCCACATTAGTGTAAAATTTAGAATTGAAATGAGCAGTTTAACAAGACTTTAAAAGTTGCTGAATTTTTTACTAGCAGCCCCGGGCTTAAACAGTGGCAATCTTCAAACTATAAGCGACTTCAACTATCGCACCTTAAAGAGGGCAACAGGGAATTTCAATCCGGAGAACCAGCTAGGAAGTGGTGGATTCAGGCCAGTCTTTAAGGTTTGAGTAATGCAATTAGTCCTAAAGGGATCAATGGTTAATGGTTTTGTCATTTTTGTTCTGAATTAGGTGAGATGGTTTGTTTGGAGGGAGTTTTAGGTGATAGAAGAATGATTGCAGTGAAGAAATTGGCTCTGGAGAAATCCCAAGCAGGAGAAACAGAATTCTTAGCAGAAGCGAGAGTGATAACAAGCATTCAACGTAAAAACCTAGTTCGCCTTCTTGGGTGTTGCTCGGATGGGACAGAGACTTCTCATATATGAATACATGATCAATGGAAGCTTGGATGCGATAATATATGGTCAGTATGGTCAGTGTCACTTCTGCAAATTGATCACTATCCAAAGACTCTGTACTCTATAGATTTGCCATGGATTAGTAAAGCCAGTATCACCTTTTCTGGTTTTGTCAACTCAAATTCATCTGAATCGACTCAAATCAATCATATTTATAGTCAACTTGGATGTTTGCAAAGTACATTATCATTTGGGCCAAATTAAAGTCTCACTGAATCAAGTGAAAGACTCCACTATCAATCATGTTTAATTCTGTAAGTATTCAAAGAAAGAAAAAAAAATGGTTATCGTTGAATTATCATCAAACTCCGAGCGTGTTATATCCTTTATGATAACTAGTAGGGACTAGCTTCCAAGTTTCTTTCCAAATTGTGAAGATCAAATTCCAAATTCATTGTCTACAAATCTTTGTTAGGAAATCCAATGAAATGCATCTTTAGATTTTAGCAACAAAATAATCATATACAGACTTTTTTTGTGTCAGCTAGATTTTCACTAATACTACAGTAGCACAGGAAGGAGAGATCAGTTCTTGAACTGGAAGATGCGGTTCCAAATAATTCTCGGTGTTGCTCGAGTATTGTAGTATCTTCCTGAAGATTCACATCTGAGGATTGTTCATAGGGATATCAAAGCAAGCAACATCCTCCTCGATGAAAAATTCCAACCGAAGATTGGAGATTTTGGGTTGGCTCGGTTCTTCCCTGAAGATCAAACTTATCTAAGCACTACATTCGCAGGGACTCTGTAAGCTATTGTCTAAACTATATCATGATTCTCATAAAGCAGTAATCCCATGTTGCCCATAGTTTGATAGTTTCATATTAAAAAAGAGGGATTGAAGAACTATGTTTTATGCAAGGCCTAGAAAAGACTTCATCCACTGAGACTCAAGTTTGCCAGACTGAGTTAAACATCGAATCGAGTTCTAGTTTACAGAATTCTCAACTATAGCTGAATTCTCTTTGATTTTACAAGTATTTAACCATCTCAATGTCATCATTGCTTCCTTCAGTGGTTGTACTGCTCCTGAATATGCCATTAGAGGAGAGCTGTCTGTGAAAGCTGACATTTACAGCTTTGGAGTTTTGGTTCTACAGATCATCAGTTGCAGGACAAAGACGGACCTAACTCTGCCAACTGAAATGCAGTATCTTCCGGAATATGTATGCTACAAAACTTGTGCCCCCATTATCCATTTCAATCTAGCACCACACTGAAAATGTAAAGATTAAAGAATAAAGAAGCTAATTAACTATCAATATTAACCAATTTCTCTTCATGTTTGTAGCCATGGAAGCTTTATGAGAGATCGAAGATTGTCGATATAGTGCACCCCAGACTGTGGACGAACGGGTCACCGGAAAAGGATGTCTTATAGGTGATCAATGTGGCCTTGTTGTGCCTACAGCAATATCCAAACTTAAGGCCTCCTATGTCAAAAATAGTTGCTACGTTAATATCGAAGGCATCAATAGTAGGGACGCCAGTGAGGCCAACATTTTTAGGCCGAAGAGGTCAGATTGATGAGAATGTTTCTTGGGAGACCATATCCGAACTCTTCCCGTCACCTCTTCCGAGTGATTCACCATCGTTTCCCCCACCTTACAGGTCATAATTGAGATATTAGATATGCATGAATCTCCTTGATCATAGCATTTGAATTAGGGACTTTATAGAGGTCTCGAGTTGATGCAGAAATCTAAAAAACACAAATCACAATTTGGTTCAAATATTTTGTAACATGGGGTTACTAGTAGTAGCACGTTACCATACTACAATGGATGCTTTCTGCTCTGGATCCTAATCACCAGTGATTAGCAATATTGATTTGAGGTAGAAAATTCAGAAAAGTCAGCATATCTTATCTGGCATGAGTTTTAGTCCCAATCCAACATGCAATTCAAATCAATTGAGATTTGCGGCACATCAACACCACCTTAAAACTAAAAATAAATTATTGATAACCCAAGAAATTTTGAAAGATGATGTTTGACCTTGAATGGTTGTGTATTTACCATATATATATGGACATGTTTTATTAAATTTAGAACAGTGGAGCTATTTTGGGAATTGCTGCAGGGGTTCTTTTTCTCTCTTTTGATGGAGGTACATGATACACGTACAAGCAATAATATTCTCTTGATTGCACTAAAGCGGAGAAACAGAAAGGCATTAGTACATCCCATTTTCCCCTGTTCTGTTCTCAATATTCATGTGAGGAATAGTTTGGATTGGATTCTTCTTTTTAATAAAGTTTCTTCATTTTCTTGAGGTGCTTGGGCTTCAGGAACTAGAAGGAAAAATTTAGAAATCACTAGGGATTTTCATGCAAATTTAGACATGATTAGAAATGGTCCACGCTTAGAACTATGCTCTCTTTTTCTACTTTCTAGAGGAGAAAATGCTTATAAAAATCAACTTAAAAAGATTTTGTTGGGGACCAACAATAGAGTGTTAGAAGTCTTAAAGGGACACTGATAAAAGAGACAGTAGACACGACTAGAATGGCTTGAAGTGCAAGTTTCAAAAGATTCTTTAAATCTCATTTTCTTCATGCTTTTTTTTTTGGTGATTCTTTGCACCTTCCTCCTGACCAGTTTTGCTTAAGTCAAATATAAAATAATCAAATAAAGATAAGTCAAGCCTGATCATCATTATCAACTCCCTTATTCTGATATAGTTATAAAAAATATAATCCTGCCTGAAGAGATTTAAACCAGGCTAGATCAAGACTATTTTTCATTACCCATTCGCTTAGCAAATGCCTAGTGCAATATTATGACAAAGGAAAGGGGGCTTTATGGGTGGAGATCCATTAATGACCATAAACTTACTGGGATCTAAATTCATATAGTGGAAAGGGTGTCCAATCTTTCCTCCAAGCTGCAAAAAAGGGGATTTGGATCCATTGTAAATATCCACTTCTACTTTTAGCCCCCTCCAAAAAGAACTGAACAACAGACCATCAGTGAACTACCAAGGTCTTAATATTTTTTCAAATGGCATCTGAACTTATTGAGAGCAAAATCATTAAAACAAAGGACATCTAATTCATATTATCTAAATAATGTGCTGCTACAAGTCCTCCAAACATCTGAATTTTCCTAATAAAAGGGTTCAGCAACATAAGACATACTTGTGTTGCTCATACCCATAATGTCAAAGGGAGAAGAAAGATTATGGAAAATAAGATCATCATATTTCAACTGTAAATCTAGATATGGCATACATTCATATTCTGAAATGGATCAATAATGTCAATGGATTTCTTAATACTTATCCAATAAGATAAACATTCAGTTCTGCATCAGATCCATACCAACAGCTGATGGAGTCATCATCTACAATACTATTCATGCCAAAGTACTAATATGATTGATTGATCTAAAACGCTGCTGCTAAAATCATTTAAAGTGCTGCTCACACTTCCACACTAGGCCTTCAATTCTTCATCTTTCTTCTTCTTCTCTTCTTCTGGCTTCAATTCTCATCTTTCTTCTTCTCTTCTTCTTTTGTCTTCTCCTCCTTTTTATCAGTAGCTTCCTCCTCTGTAACCACCTTCTCTTTCTCCACCCCTTCCATTTCTATCTTCTTCTCTATCTCCATCTTCTTTTGCGCCAAGTCCTCCGCCCGCTTCTTCATCTCCTCCAACGCATTCCTCATCCCCAGCTCCACATCATCATTGCAGCTCATAAAAATCTCCGCAATATCGGCCGGGGTGATCTCCGCAGTAGGCAGCACCTCCTTCACCTCCTTCATAAGCTCATGGTCATCTATGCCAAGGTAGTTCTTGGCCAGGATCTGGAATGCCTTGAACTCGCAGTGGCGGAGATAGATATGCTTATCCATCCGCCCCGCCCGCAGCAATGCGGCATCAAGCCTGTCTTTGTGATTGGTGGTGAAGATCATCAGCCGCTCTCCGACGCAAGACGACCATAGCCCATCCACAAAATTGAGCACCCCAGAAAGGCTAACATTGCTATGGGTGCTCCTACCATCCTCTCTGCCCTTCTTCTTCTTCTTCTTCTCACCCCCTTCCTCCCCACCCTCCCCTTCCTCCTCCTCTTTCTCCTTCTTCTCCTTCTTCTTCCGATCCGAGAGGTCCAGAGAGCAGTCCACATCCTCCACCACAATCACAGACTTGCTCGAAGTAGCAATCAGCAGCTTCCTGAGCTGCGTGTTGCTCGACACCGCCGTCAATTCCAAGTCGTAGATATCGAAGTCAAGGAAATTGGCAATGGCAGCAATCAAACTAGTCTTCCCAGTACCTGGGGGGCCATAAAGAAGATACCCCCTCTTCCAAGCCCTCCCCACTCTGGTGTAGTACTCCCTCCTGCTCACAAACTTGCGCAAATCCGCCTTAATCTCCTCCTTGAGCGCAGGATCAAGCGCCAAAGTATCGAAACTCGACGGGTGCGTGAAGTGTACCTTACCCCAAGGCATCCGACAGTACCCATCAGAGGAGCTATTGGAGTAAAGTATCCTCTGCCTGTTTTTGTCCTTGATTATAGAGGCCTTGTCCATTATGTATGGGAGATAGAGAGAGTGAACGTTCTGCTTGTGCTTTTTGTGGAAGGCCAGGCTGAAGTAACGGGTTTCCTTGGATCCGCCACCCCCAGAAGAATAGCCAGGAGATTTATCGCTTTCGGTGTGGAGAGTCCACTCGAGGGGGATCCCCTCAAAGTTGTCCTGGACCGTTTGGTGGGGCTCCATGGTGAAGGTGAGATTCTTGGAGTCCTTGGGTTTCGACAGCTTGAGGACTTGGGCTGAGGAGAAGCACTTGGAGCTGAGATAGGCATCGATGGAGTCGAAGAGCTCGTTGTTGTACTGGGAGTTATCTTCATATATGTGGATGGAGATGCGGGTCTGGACAGAGGAGAAGACCTTGCGGGAGAGGACTTTGAGGAACTTGATCACTTCAGGAGGGATGAATTCTTTGATCAGTGAGCGGATGAAGATGACGGTGGCCACCATAGAGCTCAGTGACTTCCAGTCTAACATGGCAGTACCCACAGATTTCCAGTCTAAACCAAACATCTTTGCTTCAAGGATGTTGTGATGGGGGTGTTTGGAAAGACGAAAGGAAGGTAAGGGGAGTGATTAGAGGAGGAGAGAGGGAGTGAATTGGAATTGGATCATGTTGAAGTGAAGAGAGAGAAAGGAAAAGCAGAGAGGAATTGGATCACGTTCAAGTGAGGAGAGAGAAAGGAAAAGCAGGGAGGCAGTGCATGAATGAAGAAGACACTAGAGACAACAGAGAGAGCGAGAGAGAGAGAGAAATGAATGGAGGCCAAGATAGATTGATATCATGTGTTGTGACTTTGTGGCCTTGTGACAAGATCTAATGCCTAACCCACTAAAACCCTCTTTAAAAATTAAGATGTCCCGAATGAAATGGCTGTTACAGTTGATGTCAGGTTTGAATTTCGAAAAGATGGGCATCCCATGCATTATTGAAGAAGGGCGCTGCACCGTACTATCATACGTGATGCTGCATTGTTGTTCAACAAGTCTGAATTTCCAGTCCGAATAGCAAGAATGAATTTAACCCATGCTCAGACCATTCGTTAATAAGTAATATTAAACCAATCCAAGGTACAAATGGGTCAGTTTGAACCCTAAATTAAAAGTTGGTTTGATTTGGGTTGCATAATAAGATCAAGAATTTGGGAAGCTGTTAATTTCCAGGATCAACAACTTTGAAAAAATAAAAAAAATCTTTTGGAAGAAACTTTTGGGCGGTAGGATGGGACATCCCTATGAACAATCCACGTACAACCAGTTCTATGAATCATTACTTATTCCAATTTCACCAATTTAACTACTATCCACACTTTGGTTTAATGCATATAATTAAAATCTCAAGTCCTAAAAATTATAGGTTAGGATGTTCTGACAGGGGGCTGATGGTTGATGGTACCATGATTTGATGGTCATATCCATTGGTGGCCATGAATAAAAAGAGGGACTGCTACTTGACAATTGATGTACCCCAGAAACATCTTAAAGTGGAAGCTATTGACACCGACAACCGTTCCCTTGTTAGTTTTTTCACACATTCAGAGGGGACCGCACTTACTCCTTTTACTATATTCTTCCAAATGGTATGTTTATGGGAATAACAGAAAAAAATAAATATAGGTGTATAAAAAAAATAAAAAAAAGGGCATCCACTAATCCATATGATCAATGCATCCATGTGGGCCCAACACAATTTGGCCCTAACTTTCATAGCTTCCTTTTCTCAATCAAATGGCAAGTTCAAGCGTCAGGATCATCTAATTGGGGTGTGACTGGGGCATCTCCGGTGGGCCCCCTCAACCATCCATATCAGCATCAATTTGCTTTGTTGCACATTGTTCAAACTGCAGTCGTCAGTGCACATATGTCGCTCGAATTATTGTAGCCTGATGGACGCGGGCCCCACAGTCAGCCGTCCCACAAAATAGCTAGTGGAGCGCCCCACCTGAGATGGGGACAGAATATCCTGGCGGCTAATAGTTGTGGAACGAGGACAGGCTCTTGTACAGATTACAAATCACATGTTTGTTGCAGTGGGGCCCACCCTAGGAAAGGGTTCTTTGCTTGTGCAGCGACTTCCGATGCTCCCTGTCCTTCTCAGTACTGACACCTGGCGCCAACTTGGAGACATCGGAACCGTGAGAGGACCTCTACGTAAATTGCATGTCCTCTTATCACTAAGGTCGGAAACCACATCCACTTGGTGGGCCAGAGGCTATGGTTGAAAGGGTAAGTGTTTGGGCAGGCCTAAATGTTTGAACCGGCTGGATACATGTCACAGGGGTACCGGCCGATATGGCCTCTTTGGATTCAGGGGTGACAAAAGGGTTAGTGGGGGCCAAAATGGGTGTATAAGTTGGAGTCCAACCAGGATCCAATTCATATTTAAGATGGGTTGGGTCAAGTAATTTCAACACAGTCCTATGTGGGCTCAATTCTCTCGACTCGCACAACCTACATTTAGTCAGGATTATAATGCAGAACTCTTTTAATCTTCTAGAATTTTTGCTCAAATCCAATTCATATTCAAAGCGGATGTGGCAAAGACGTGGTGGAAGAGTGTGAACGATTCCTATAAGGACATGCCAGGTATGACAGTCTGAGAGACTTTTAAGAAACAGTTTGGAAGAAAGTTTATTCCGACACATGTATAAACGGCAAAGGAAGTAGAGTTCTTAGCCTTGCACCATCAGCAGCAGTTGTCGGTGGCTGAATATGTGCATAAGTTCACGCAATTATTTCATTTTACAAAAGATATGGTGAATACTGAAGAAAAGAAAGTTAACCGATTCATCAATGGCTTGAATCCTAGATATAAGAACCATGTAACAATGTTCCAACGGTTAGCTACATTTGATGATGCCGTGGACAGAGCTTATACTGCGGAGGCCAACATTCAGAAAGAGAGAGCTACGGACCCCAAGAAGAATGCATCTTTTGGTGCAAAGGGGCAAGCGCAAAAAAAGATGAAAGGCAAGCAAGGTACTCCAAGTTCAGTTGGTATGGTGTGTGGGTACTATGGCAAACCACACAAGACAGAGTTATGCTGAAGAAAAACAGGAGTTTGTTTAGGTTGTGGTTCCATGGATCATATGATGGCTCAATGTCCGAAGTACAAGTCTTCTCAACAATCCAGACCTACAGCTTCTACAGCTCAAGGCAAGCCACAGCACCCTCGTCAAGGCCAGAAGCCAAATCGCCATACTGCACATGCTTATACGGCTACTCACAAGAGTGCGGAGAATGCAAATGTGGTGGAAGGTACTATTTTGATTGCTCAAGTAGAAGTTCTAGCATTGTTTGATTCGGAGTCTACGCGTTTGTACGTAGCACCTCTGTAACACTTCGACCCAGCTTGACCTCGTTTAGCGGTTAATTAATCTTGTTTTCGTTGCTAATCGCGTTTTGTTTATGTTTTGATTTTCGTTGCGGGTCATGGATAGGTAGTTGGGTTGAGTTTGACCTGGATTAAGTAGACCAAGCCCTTTTTCGTAATTTTAGCATTTCTAAGACATGGTCATTTTTGCATCATCTTGATGTCAACACGTGTCTTTCGTTGAGCTCGTCAACTTTCGTAACTACGTCGTTTGCAACCGATGTCGTGTGATTCCATTGGACCCGGATTTGACTCAAACTGAAAATAGCATTATGACTTGGCCTTCCTTGTAATTTGGACTTAACCATGAACTTATATATCTTCATCCATCGACACAACCGCACGTTCTCTCTCATTTTCATTTTCCTCACTGTGCATGTGGAGTTTCTCCCCCTCTCTTGAATTCCCACCTCCATCGATCAAGCTCAATTAAGGAATTGAGGAAGTTTGGTTCTTTGCATGTGAGGTGAGTTGGAAATCCTTCCATTTCTCTCATCTCCTTCCTCTATTGCTTCTCCTTCTTGTTTCCATGTTGCATGGTGTGTATGTGCTTTGAAATTCTCTCCATTTCTCATGCATGCATGTTGTTTGATTGGTGTTAGGTTGTGTTTGGGCCTAAGGACAACAAGTTGTGTAATTGAATTCAATTGAGGCAAGTATAACCATAACTTGTGAGAACCCATGTTGGTATGCATTTATTTTGGTTAGTTTACTTGAATTTGTATGGAACAATGTGCTACAGCTCATTTGGTCACTCATTTGCTTGGTACTTGTCTATCTCCATTGGATAGTTGCAATTCTGATGGTGTTACAGGAATTCTGATTGTGCTTCAGAACATTGACTTCGTGCATGTACGGCTAAGCCGTATGTCACTTACGGCTCAAAGTCCAGAGAGGATAAAAATCCAGTTTTCCTCTACGGCTAGGGCACGGCTAAGCCGTGTATTGCCCTACGGCTAAGCCGAAGCTCAGCCGTGGCCCAGCCGTAGATCAGTACAGGGTGCCTTTTCTGGATTTAACTGAGAGCACTCAAATTGATAGACCTTCTACGGCCCAGCCACGGCTAAGCCGTAGAACACACACGGCTAAGCCGTACCCTCATCTACGGCTAAGCCGTATCCACACTAGAATAATAAAGGACAAGGATAGGTGTAAGGGAAAGACCGATATGGCCTTCATGATAGAATGTAGAACACCTAGACCTGCCCAACGGAATGTGATACAACGCGTGAATGATCTCGAGGGCTGCGAATCATTCATGTTCGTTATCTGGATGTTAAGCACCTCCCCATGGGTGTTGGTTTAAGGGACTTCGTGCACCACCCGATTCAATGCAACCCGAGACAACGGTGCATCGAATAACTTAAAACTACATCATTATGCACGGTTAGAAACACCGGATAATTAGATTAGAATTGATTTGTAAATAAAGATGATCCGATTTCGCATGATTTGTTGCATAACATATTGCATTCGATCATTGATCTCAACTCTCTGATATGTTTACTTGTGTTCAGTTATATTCACATTGTGGTTCTTTACCTTGAGTATGCATGTATAATATGTTCACAGATATGCACGTATGATATGTTGTCACGATCTACTCAGGGTTTTCATGATTGACTCTGTATGGTCAGGCACTACTTAGCCTCAGCCTTAGGATCCCGACGGGGTGAATTTGATATAGTTATATGGCCTTGCTTCAGTAAGGAAACGTCTTGGGGAACCGGACCCCAGGAAACCGAGACCCATTGTACCCTGGCCCGGACAATGGTGTTCTTTGCACGATACAAGATCCCTCTTTTGGGAGCATATGGCAATGTAGTAGCCACTAGTTCTGTACACTGCATGTATCCATTGATTCGCTTAGCATATTTCTTTCTTGCATGACAGCCTAGTATACGAAAATGCCTTCTTTAATTTACATGACGTTCTTTATTCTATTAGACACAGCATGCGTGAACTTGCTATGGTTTATACTTTGCTGAATCGTCGTATTCACAGTTGTTTTTGGTGTTGCAGGCCCAGATACCCCTGCCGAACCCTCGCCGGTCGGCCAGACTCCAGACGAGACCCCCGAGGCCCCATCAGGCCTAGAGGAGTGGATGTGATTACTCCACGGGAGAGCGTTCTTGGCATGCATGGCATTGGAGTCTTGTTTTGAGGATTTTTCATACTTGTATCTGTCACGACATGCCATGATTGTATATGTTCTTTTGTTCTTTTTGTAAGACCTTCATATGTAATTATGTCAGTTCTTTCTTCGTATTCTCTTTTGCACTGTTAGTTTGATGTTTCTGATATTTACAGCTTCCGCGTACATGTTTGGCACGTGTGAATGTTCCCTTGTGCGTGTGCATTTAGACTCGGTCTACGTGCACAGGCACGGGAGTACGTGTGTCATTAGGTTTGGCTTTTGCTAACCCCCGAACCCTAGGCTCGGGTTGTGACAACCTCATTTTGCTGATAAGCTACGGCAGCCGCCTAAGCCGCTACCATATGTGTTGGTGGTGTCCACTCCGTTGGCAAGAGAGCGAGTGTAGTGTATACTATCCCCAATGCGATGTGCGGATAGAAGGTCGTCAACTCCCCGTTGACTTAATCTTGCTGTCGATGTTGGACTTCGATGTGATCCTTGGAATGGATTGGCTAGAGAGGTATTGTGCCGTGTGAATTGTTATAATAGGATGATCTATTTTGATCTAGGAAATGGGTTTCACTTTGACGGTAGTTAGAAAAAATGCCCTAGGCTTGTTATCTCCGCATTTAAGGCGGATCGAATGATACGCAAGGGATGTGAAGGCTTCACTGCCTTTGTCTCAGCGAAGAAAGAACTAAAGCAACTTAGAGAGATTCTGGTGGTGCGTGACTTTCTAGATATATTCCCTAATTAAGTTCCAGAATTACCCCCTATTCGAGAAGTTGAATTCTTCATTGACCTTGTGCTAGGTACCACATTGATCAGCAAAGCTCTATATCGTAGGGCCCCTACAGAGTTATTGGAGTTGAAAAAGCAATTACAAAATCTCTTGGATAAAGGTTTTATACGCCTGAGCATGTCACCTTGGGGAGCTCCGGTGTTGTTTATCAAGAAGAAAGATGGCACCTTTCAGATGTGTATTGACTATCGGCAGTTGAATAAGGTAACAATAAAAAATAAGTATCTCCTGCCGCGTATTGATAAATTATTTGATCAACTTCAAGGGGCAGTTTATTTTTCCAAGATTGATTTGAGGTCTGAGTATCACCAATTAAGGGTGAAGGAAGATGATATTCCGAAAACTTCCTTCAGAACGAAGTATGGTCATTATGAATTCCTCGTGATGCCTTTTGGATTAACTAATGCACTTGCTACCTTTGTAGCTCTGATGAATCATATATCCGCTCCTTTCTTGGATCATTTGGTTGTTGTTTTCATTGATGACATTTTAGTGTACTCTAAGACTACAGAGGAGCATATAGATCATTTGAAAAAAGCCTTACAATTGTTGAGAGAACATCGATTATATGCCAAGTTGGTAAAATGTAATTTTTGGCCTGAGCAGGTAGCGTTTCTTGGTCATATCATTTTACAAGAAGGATTGGTAGTTGATTAAGCAAAAGTTGAGGCAGTTGTCAATTGGCCCAATCCAAAGCCCGTGATAGAGATTAGGAGTTTTCTTGGACTTGCAGGGTATTACCGTAGATTTGTTCAAGACTTTGCAAAAATATCTGCTCCTTTAACGAAGCTAACTCGGAAGAATGTGCCTTTTAATTGGACTGATAAATGTGAAGCTAGTTTTCAAACCTTGAAGGAAAAGTTAACGACCACTCCAGTATTAACCCTACCCAATGGAGGTGAGGGGTTTGTGATCTATTTTGATGCTTCTAGAGTTGGTTTGGGCTGTGTGTTAATACAGCATGGGAAGGTGATTGCCTATGAATCTAGACAGCTTAGGGAGCATGAAAGGAATTACTGCACACATGACTTAAACTGGCAGCTACTGTGTTTGCTTTAAAACGATGGCAACATTATCTGTATGGCATGAAGTTTGAGGTACACTCAGATCACCACAGTTTACAATATTTATTCATGCAGTATGATTTAAATATGAGGCAACGCAAATGGCTTGAATTTATTAGGGATTATGATTTCCCTATTAAGTATCATCCAAGGAGAGGAAATGTGGTGGCAGATGCTCTTAGTAGAAAGTCAAAGACTCTCAATGCTTTAGTAAACTCCCATTTCTTTATACAAGATAAATTTAAAGATAAGCCAATGGAAGTGAAATTGGTGGATAACATTGTAATGTTTGCAAGTACCCTCGTTTTTCAGCTTCAGGTGATGTCACAACCCGAGCCCATGGTTCGGGGGTTAGCAAAAGCCAAACCTAATGACACACGTACTCCCGGGCATGCACACGTAGACCGAGTCTAAATGCACACGCACAAGGGAACATTCACACGTGCCAAGCAAGTACGCGGAAGCTGTAAATATCAGAAACATTAAACTAACAGTGCATAAGAGAATACCAAGAACCAACTGACATAAATACCTATGAAAGTCTTACAAAAAGAACAAAAGAATATATACAATCATGACATATACACAAGTCTGAGATCCTCAAAAAAAAAACAACAAGAACAAGACTCCGATGCAATGCATGCCAGGAACGCTCTCCCGTGGAGTGATCACATCCACTCCTCTAGGCCTGATGGGGCCTCGGGGGTCTCGTCTGGAGTCTGGCCGACCAGCGAGCGTTCGGCAGGGGGATCTGGGCCTGCAACACCAAAAACAACTGTGAATACGACGATTCAGCAAAGTATAACCCATAGCAAGTTAACACACGCTGTGTCTAATAGAATAAAGAACATCATATGATTTAAGAAGGCATTTTCGTATACTAGGCTGTCATGCAAGAAAGAAATATGCTAAGCGAATCAATGGATACATGCAGTGTACAGAACTAGTGGCTACTACATTGCCATATGCTCCCAAAAGAGGGATCTTGTATCGTGCAAAGAACACCATTGTCCGGGCCAGGGTACAATGGGTCTCGGTTTCCTGGGGTCCGGTTCCCCAAGACGTTTCCTTACTGCAGCAAGGCCATATAACTATATCAAATTCACCCCGTCGGGATCCTAAGGCTGAGGCTAAGTAGTGCCTGACCATACAGAGTCAATCATGAAAACCCTGAGTAGATCGTGACAACATATCATACGTGCATATCTGTGAGTGAACATATCATACATGCATACTCAAGGTAAGTAATCACAATGTGAAGGTAACGGAATACAAGTAATCATGTCAGAGCATTGAGATCAATGATCGAATGCAATATGTTATGCAACAAATCATGCGAAATCGAATCATCTTTAGTTACAAACCAATTCTAATCTAATTATCCGGTGTTTCTAACCGTGCATGATGATGTAGTTTTAAGGTATCGATGCACCGTTGTCTAGTGTTGCAATGAATCGAGCGGTGCACAAAGTCCCTTAAACCAACACCCATGGGGAGGTGCTTAACATCCGGATAACGAACATGAATGATTCGCAGCCCTCGAGATCATTCACGCGTTGTATCACATTCCGTTGGGCAAGTCTAGGTGCTCTACATTCCATCATGAAGGCCATATCGGTCTTTTCTTTACACCTATCCTTATTCTTCATTTTTATTCTAGTGTGGTTACGGCTTAGCCGTGTGTGTGCTACGGCTTAGCCGTGTGTGGTCTACGGCTTAGCCGTGGCTGGGCCGTAGAAGGTATGTCAATTGTTGACTCTCAGTTATTCCAGAAATTGCACCCTGTATTGATCTACGGCTGGGCCACGGCTGAGCTTCGGCTTAGCCGTAGGGCAATCCACGGCTTAGCCGTGCCCTAGCCGTAGAGGAAAACTGGGTTTTTCTCCTCTCTAGACTTTGAGCCGTAGGTGTCATACGGCTTAGCCGTACCTGCACGAAGTTAAATTCCTGAAACACATACAGAATGCCTGAAAACTCATCCAATTTGCAATTCTCAAAGGGAGATAGACAAGTACTGAATCAATGAGTATCAAATGGGCTGTAAACACATATTTCCATATCAATTCATGTAAAACCAACCAAATCAAATACATACCAACATGGGTTCTCAAAGTTATGGTTATACTTGCCTCAATTTAGAAATCAATTGCACAATTCGTTGTCCTAAAGCCCAAACACAATCTAACACAATCAAAACCACATGCATGCATGAGGGATGGAGAGAAATTCAAAACACAGACACACCAATAAGAACAAGAAGGAGAAGAAATAGAGAAGGGAGATGAGAGGGATGAATGGGTTTCCAACTCACCTCACATGCAAGAAACCAAATTCCTCTTGATCGATGGAGGAGAGAGTTCAAGTGAAGGAGATTCCACGTGCAGTGCAGGAAAATTGAGAGAAGACGAGAGAGAAAACCAACTTGTCGATGGGTGAGAGTATATATATAAGTAATGGGTTGATCAAATTACAATAAGGGCCAAGTTAGAAATGTATTTCCAGTTTGAGTCAAATCCGGGTCCAATCGAATCACACGACATCGGTTGCGAATGACGTAGTTACGAAAGTTAACGAGCTCAACGAAAGACACGTGTTGACATCAAGATGATGCAAAAATGACCATGTCTAAGAAAAGCTAAAATTACGAAAAATGGCTTGATCTACTTAATCCAGGTCAAACTCAACCCAACTACCTATCCATGACCCGTAACGAAAATAAAACACAAACAAAACAAGATTAGCTAACCGCTAAACGAGGTCAAGCTGGGTCGGAGTGTTACAGGTGATTCAACAAAAAAAGGATCAGTAGTTAGAAGATCCGAATTTGGTGTGCATTAGAGATCATATACGAGATCGACCAGATTTCCGATTGGAGGATGGAGTGTTTTAATTTCGAAACAGGTTGTGTGTGCCAGCCATTGATGGCTTGAAGGAGAACCTCACGATAGAGGCACATTATGCTCGATATGCGATACACCTAGGGAGTACGAAGATATATCGAAATTTAAAGGATTGGTTTTGGTGGAACAATATGAAAAGAGAAATCGTAAGATTCATTGCTAGGTGCTTGACTTGTCAAAAAGTGAAAGTTGACCATCAGAGGCCTCCTGGTTCGTTGCACTCATTGCATATACTCAGTGGAAATGGGAACACATTACAATGAATTTTGTTTCAGAACTACCCCCGACGAGCAAGAAGAATAATTCCATTTGGATAGTTCTAGATAGATTGACGAAACCAACCCATTTTATTCCTTTCAAGAAGGGCATGACATTTTTAGGGATGGCTATGAAGTTTGTGGATGAGATTGTCAAACTACATGGTATGCCAGTGTTTATCGTTTCTGATCGTGATAGCCGTTTTATTTCGTCTTTCTGGAAGGCTTTCAAAGACACTATGGGTACCAAACTGAGTTTTAGCACTGCATATCACCCGCAGACGGATGGGCAATCTAAACGTACGATTCAAACATTGGAAGACATGATACGAGCCAGTGTTTTAAACTTTGAGAAAGAATAGGATACACATCTCTCATTGTGTGAATATGCCTATAATAACAGTTTTCATGAGAGTAATGGCATGGCACCGTATGAAGCCTTGTATGGACGCAAATGTCAGAGTCCAGTATGCTGGGAAGAAGTTGGAACTCGAAGTTTTCACAGACCGACTATTATTGCTGAAACTATGGAGAAGGTGCAGAAAGCAATCGAGAATTTAAAGGTTGCTCTTTCAAGACAAAAGAGTTACGGAGATACACGTAGAAGAGCCTTAGAGTTTTAGATTGGTGATTAAGTTTTTCTGAAGGTCTCACCAATGAAAAGTACCATACATTTCGGTCAAAAAAGCAAATTGGCTCCGAGGTACGTTGGTCCGTTCGAAATCAAGAGTAGAATCAGTGATTTAGCGTACAACTTGGCTCTTCCAGCTGAGTTCTTCGGAGCACATGATGTATTCCATGTATCGATACTCTGTAAGTATGTTAGAGACCCTACCCATGTCATTTAGTACGATGATGTGAAAATTCAGCCGGATGTGTTGTACATCGAGCATCCGCTCTGTATTGTTGGAACAAGAGAGCAAATACTGCGTATCAAAACCATACGATGGGTCAAAGTGCTTTGAGAACATCATGGTCCTGATAAAGCTACCTAGGAATTGGAAGAACAGATGGCACGACAATATTCCAACCTTTTCACAAAGGCATGTAATCATTCCAAGGATGAAATGATTCTTAAGCGGGGGAGGATGTAATACTCCGACGCAACTTAATCCGGTTTAGCGACTACTTAATGTTCTTTTGGTCTTTTACTAGAAAATTAGTTTAATGCATGTCATTTTGTCTTTTTGAATTTGGTTCGAGTTATAAATAAGTAGTTGGGTTGAGTTTAACCTGGATTAGGTAGGCATGAGCCCTTTTTCGTAATTTTAGATCTTATAAGATTTCGTCATTCATGCATCATCTTGGTGTCATCACGTGTATCTCGTCAAGCTTGTTCAATTCCGTAACTGATTCGCATGCAAATGATTTTGTTTATCTCTGTTGGACGGTTAATTGACTCAAACTGTAATTATATTAAACCTTTGGACTTTCTTACAAATGCATTTCATACTTATCTTATAAAAAGAAGATGCATGCACCGACTCTCTTCCTTTTCTCTCAACTCACCATCTCTTCCTCTCTTCCTCTCAATGGTTTCTCTCTCGTTGATCTTCTTCGTCTTTGCGTTGCTAGGAGCTTACGTGTACCTCCCTTGCGGTTCATCTTCTTGTGTAGTAGAGGTAAGACTTGTTTTCTAGCTTTAGAGTCTAAGGGACTCTCTTTCATGCACTCATTGTTTTTTCTTTTTTACATGCATGATTCAAGGTTCCATATAGATTCATTCAATTTGAGCCAAAAGACAGTAATTCACATGAAAAAGCTCATGAAAGGCAAGTATAAGCACTTTATGGATGAACATACGTTGGTACACGATGATTGCTGTTACTCTTCTTAATCTTTCATGTGTTTTGTGAGTTACAACCCTTTTGTATCAAGTTATATATGCTTGTTCTCTTTGCTTCCCAATTTGTTCAAATTCAGTTCTGTTTGTGATAGGTTTAGAACATAAACTTCTAAAGCCTACGGCTAAACCATAGAGCTCTATGGCTCACTCTCCAAAGAGCAACAAAATCCGACTTTACACTATGGTCAAGCTATGGCTAAGCTATAAAATGTACTACGGCTAAGCCATAGGCTAGCTGTGATCCAACTGTAGGTCAAGATACGGCTTGATGTCCAGAGAGTAGAAATTTGGAGAAATCTTCTACGGTTCAGCTACGACTAAACTGCGTGGTGTGCTACGGCTAAGCTGTATCCAACCGTAGCTTAGTTGTAAAACAATCACGGTCCAGCTGTAAGAGGATGCACGGTTCAACCGTGGCTCGACGTAAATGCGGAAGAAATTCTGGGGACCACGGCTGAGCCGTAGTGCATAATACGGCTAAGCCATAAGATGCCTACGGCTAAGCCATAAGTCACCCACGGCTAAGCCGTGAGACCACTGAAAATGAAGGAAGAAGATAGGTGTAATTGTGAGACTTTGTAGGGCCTTCACATGGATTACTCATACCTCTTAACTTGCCCAATGGATTACCTGAATATCACGAATGGTCTTGAGGGTTATGACTCATTCATGTGCGTTGTCCAATTTTTAAGCACCTCCCCATAGGTGTTGGTTTAAGGGACTTTGATATACACTTATCGATAAATTATAACACCCAAAGGTGGGCAACTGTGTATCGAACAACTTAAAACTACATCATCATGCACGGTTAGAAACAATAGACACGTAGTTTAGGGTTGGCTAGTAAACTATCATGATTCCATGAAATGACTTGACCTGCATAACATATTGGCTTCGGTTCTTGTGTTACATTCTTTTATTATCGCTTTGACTTGTAATTCAATTGACTTGAAAGATTATCGGAATGATTATATTATTTGTGCTTACGTTTATTAAGGTATGATTTGATACATGTACAACTTGAACGTGAATGGAATTGACTTGCATGACATGACATGATTAACACAGTCTAGCTCTCCTTAGCCTTAGCCTCAAGATACCCGATGGGGTTGATTTCGGTATAGCTTGCTTGTGCCGCTGCAGTGTACTTTAGTCTTGGGGCTTCCGGACCCGATGATTGACACGGTCTCCTTTTGTTATGTAGGATGCATTTGGTTCTTATCAGGAGTTTTGTCACAACCCGAGCCCAAGAAATCGGGGATTAGGAGAAAACCTAATTAGTGACACACATACTCCCATATATGTACCCCTAAACCTGGTCTAGGTGCACATATACAAGGGATCTATCACACGTGCAATCCCTATACGCGGAAGCTGTAAATAGTATCAATGCACAAAAGAGCATAGAGAAGGTACAATAAACATATTGACTAGGGAAAAACAGACATCTTTAGACATACATAAAAGAATACTCAATGTATCCATATACAATAGATGAAACCCTATCATGTAGTGAATGGGAATGGAAGGACTGCAAGGCGCTCTCTGGAGCGGATCGATCACACCCACTCCTCGCCCCACTGGGGTCTCAATGATCACCTCCGAAGTCAAGTTGATCTTCGAGGGATCGAGAACTAACTTTGATCCTGAAATACCTGAAACACCGAGAACAACGAGTGAGTACGACGACTCAGCAAAGTATAAACAACATAAAGATAACACGTGCTGTATCTAACAGAATCAGTAACAGGAAATCATATAAGATGTCAAGTCCGTATTCTAGGCAAATCGTGCACTGAGTAAAGCATGCTATACGAGTCAATAGCAAAAGTACTGTTCAAGGTGGTTACTACATATGCCATATTCTCTCTCTTTGGAAAGAGCAATCAAACGTGATGAGAATACCATGGACCAGATGGGTCTCATTTCCTGGGGTCCGGAATCCCCAAGACGGGAGCACTCTGCAGAGGCAACAATCAGGCTATGCCAAAGTCAACCCCGTCGGTATCCTGAAGCTGAGGCTTAGTAAAGCCAGACAAATCAAATCAGGTGGCATGATGCACGTTAAGCAATGTCAGTCAATCGGTCAATCAATGTCAGTCAGTGCACTGCAATACAGTTCAGTACAGTATGTGCATCACACCGTATTAATATCGTTACAAGTAAACAATTACAAGGCGAACAAGAAACAAGACAAAAAGCATGAAAGCCAATAATCGAGTCAATATCTAAACCATTCAACAATTAGACAGATGACGCATTGTCTGTGTCAAACCCCTATTAAGATTAAAATCCGAATTACTAGAAAACATGTCAAGACAAATCAACTCTCGTAAATCAAAAGGTTAGCACTGAACATTGAATCCGCTGTTTTCGCCCGGGATTAACCATGGACAGAGCCCGCGAGGAATATCCAATCATTTCACCAGCACAGAACGCGTACCATGTGACTGAAAGGGCAAAACCGTAGTCAATATGCAATGCAAGTCGGATTAATTAGCAGGAATCACGATCTTTACTAGCCAACCCTAATCGGTTATCCATCGTTACTAACCGTGCATGATGATGTAGTTTTAAGTTATCCGATACTCGGTTGTTCTTACTTTGGTGTCTCATTGTATCATTCAGAGCATCGGAGTCCCTTAAACCAACATCCATGGAGAGGTGCTTAACAAATGGATAACACTCATGAATGGATCTCAGCCCTCAAGACCATTTATGATATTCATGTGCTCGGTCATTAGTGTAGTCCATATCTCGGTCTCCAAGTAACATAAACTGGGTCAGGAAATTATGCACATCAAATTCCCTACATGTCAACAGGTGACTTACCCGCACCGAGCGATCGGGTAAGTGTCCGACCGATCGGACCCATCTAGAACAAGAATCAAACCGATTGGGGTTTAGGACCGACCGGTTGGCCCTGAAACTCCCTGATACATACGGAGTCGGTTCATAACTGACTTAAGACCAAGGTAAAGCTAAGGAATCTAAGTCTTCAAGGCCTACTAAGTCTGGTATGATCTTTACCACACCCTTGTGAGGTCTTTGCCTAATCTGTTGGTTTTGTCGTAGCCTAAGCTGTCGGTTTTGCCGTAGCAAATCTTAAATTTTAACTATGCAAGGTCTAAGAGAAAGGCCCGGTGCTTCTATACAGGACCGTAAGGGATTGACCCATTATGTAGCCTAACAATTAGGCCGCTAGGAGGTTTATGAAGGGCCTCTGGTTAGACTTGAAACCACTATATGAAGCACCAACATTACTGAAATGTGCACAATATGTGCACTATCCGACCGATCGGGTACAGGTCCAACTGATCGGACCTGTTCCCAGAACCTTAAGTTGACTGATCAGACTATTAAGACCGATCGGCCGGCCCTAATACCCCGGCCGCGAACAGAGCGATGTCCCCACCGTTCAAACGCTTACAAATTCCTCTGTTTCTCTTTCTAACAATAAAAGAAGAACCAAGAGGGCTGTAAAACATTCATAGACTAAGAGATTTGAAGTCAATCACAATCAACACAAGTTACCGTCATGTATTCAACCAATCGTTGTTTATACTTGCCTTAACTAACAACATCAAGCTTCACTTGCTGCTAGACTCAAATTGAGGAAACCCTGCGCGAAGAATCGCAGCTTGAAGCCGGCCACGAGCGAAGATGGAAAACGAACGAGAGAGAGAGACGAAGAAGAAGCTGAGAACAAAGAAGAAGAGATGAGGATAAGAACGAAAGGAAAAAGGCGGTGGGTTTATATATATAGTTTAGCCATTTGCAAACAGGTCCAAAAGTTATACAAATTACAAGTCGAGTCAAATAAGTACTTTTACATTTCAAACAACTCCAAATGATTCCCGGTCAGTTACGGAAAGTAACAAGCATTACGAAAGACACTCGATGACATCAAGATGATGCCGAAAAGACAAACTCTATTAAAATAAAAAATTACAAAAAAGGGCCCAAAGCTACCTAATCCAGGTAAAACTCAACCCAACTACCTATCCATAACCTGAAGCAAAACAAAAATAAAGACAAAACACAATTAGCAACCAATTCATCATTAATTAGTCACTAAACCGGATTAAGTTGGGTCGGAGTGTTACAAGTTTTGTTTAACTCTTTGCATTTTGTGTCTTAGCTTATAGAAACTGTCCCTCAGTTGTAAAGACAGGGTTTCTTTTGTTTGTTTGTATGTTGTGTAATTAATGTTATCCTTTGTAGACATTGTCTTATGTTCATGTATTCTCTTCTTTTTAATGCAATGATACTTAAAACTTTCGCGTACACTGAATTTTGCACGTGTAATTTTCCCTTTATGCGTGTGCATTTAGACGGGGTCTAAGTGTGTATGCACGGGATTACGTGTGTCACTGATTAGGTTTAAACTTAATCTCCAATTTCTCGGGCTCGGGTCGTGACAACTTTTTACAAAGAAAACACTAGGTAATAAACCTTATAATTTGCTAGTTGCACTGGTCAATGCAAGTCGGTTAGGGTTGACCATGAGGGGGTGGGTAGGGTTAATCCATAGCAAGTGTGTTTAGGATGTCCAGCCCATTTTTAAAATGGGTTAGGCTCCAAACCATAGACCTCACCTATTGACCCAACCTGTTTGACTTGACCCATCCTTTTACCACCCCTGGTTCATACCATGTCAATTTCTAATTAGTCTAAGAACATCCTTTTGAGCGGGTGGTAAGAGGTGTCGTTCTTTTCTAGCTGCCTAGGATTCGAACCTTTAGTATGCCACCTTTTCCTATGCGTTCGGGCTTCTTTTCTACTTTTGTGGGCTTTCTTCCCGCATGTCTGGGTTCCTTTTCCATGTTAGTTAACTTTCTTCCCATGTGTTTGTGCTCTCTATTAGGTCCTAGATCTTTTGCTGAGTTATAAAAAAAGATATCTTATTAGTCTGACAGAAAAACCTTAAAAATGAAGTTTTTACGGAAAGTTTTTTTTCTCCTAAAATGTTGTCCACATTCAAAATGGGAATCGCGATCCTCTGAAGGAAAAACCCCAAAGTGATCGTGGATGGACCTATTAAGGTTTGCCACATCACCGCAGGCAGGCCCTTGCCTTCGATGGGCCAGCAACCTCGCGTGCATGGCAAGTTACCTGCGATGACTTGGCAGACCTGATAGGTCCACTCACGGTCACCGTGGGGTTTTTCTTCTCAGGTTCTGGATCTCAAATTGGTATTTAGATTCTTTGAAATTTGGACGGTATTATGTACTTGTAGTGACAAAGCAGAGAAATGCTGATTGATTTGTATTGTGTGGGTATGGATGCTTTTTCATAGGCAACAATTTTGTTGCATGGCATAGTAAAAAATAGACCTCAACCTCCTTTTGTACTGCTAAGGCCGAGTATATTACAGCTAGAAGTTGTTGTACACAACTTCTATAGATGAAGAAAATGTTGTCAGATTATGAGATTCAACAAAATCTTATGACAGTCTACTATGATAACAAGAGTGCATCGATATCTCTAAGAATCCTATTCACCACTCTAGAACAAAGCACATTGACATCAGACATCATTTCATTCGGGAATTGGTTAAAGAAAAAATCCTTGTCTTGGAGCATCTCCCCATAGAAAATCAGTTAGTTGATTTTTTTCACTAAACCTCTTGAGCCTCTTAGATTTGAATCCTTTCGTAAATTCCTAGGCATTGGCCTACATCCTTAACTTTCCTTATACATATCTTTGGTTTGCACATGCATACTTTTCACGCTGATTTCATGATTGTTTGGTATGTGATTTACTTTGTTTTGCTTTATTTACTGAGCCGGGTTGTCATGGTACACAACATGTAAGGAGAATCTCCAATGCATACGATTACTCTCTTACGCACTCACTAAGGTTGGTGTGATTCTAAGGTTAGTTGAACTCGAAGTCTTAGGGGATTTACACTGTTTTGGAGCATCAGTTTTGATTACTCCTTCTCCTTACTCCCTTCTTAATTTTAAAAAAAAATTTGATGATGAAATCTACTATACTCCTTGTGCAGTATTTTCACAAAAAAAAAAGCCTCATTAAGGGAGAGCTTTCCACTAAATATGGTCGGGTCGTATGAATCTATTACAGTGTGGATTTCACTTTGTTCTGGATGAAAGCTGATTTCTAGTTGAGCATTAATTTCCTCGTGTGTGCTACCAAATGAACATTTTCCCTCACATGCATCACACGATTTCACACATCTCTCCTAGTTTGTGTTGCCTCGACGTCGTTGATTTTATTAAATATTGCAAAACATTGTAACTGACTGTTGAAGATTTTCATGCAATTAGCTTGATTATGTTTCTTGTATCGTTGCATCTTAAATATGTCTCTCCCATTCATCTCTTGTAACTCTCTCACTTTGTGGGTTTTTCATAAAAAAAAAAAAAAGGAAGCTCACAGAAGTGAAATCCGACCAGTCGGGCCCTCCATCAGACTAGTTAGGCATGTCGACCTTCTTAAACACCCGACGTGCGTCTGTCCTTTCTACCCAGCCTTCTTCAATTTGTGTTGGTTTCTTCTCTGCTCTTCTTGGTTGTATACTACACCTACACTTCTTTAATCTCCAATGTTTTTGCATTGCTGCAAGGTAATTCATTTTCTCCTCATTCTCCATTCATGATGTTATATCCTTCCTTCTACTTTCTTGTTTCTTCTTTTCACCATGATTATTAAGGTTGGGTTCTTGTGCTCTTTAGCATTGTCATTTTCTTCTATTTTTTGACAAATGTCTTCACTTCAATGGTTGTTTTTGCTCTTGTTATTATGTAGACCACATTTTGGCATTTTTTTTAACCTGAGATTGTATTGTTTCAAGCTAGAGACTGCTCGTGCATACAAGCTATTTCTCGAAATGCTCCAATGATTGTTCAACTTTGTTCTCTATATTCTTTAACCTTGTGTTCTGCCACTTTGGTCTCTTCTAGATATATTCTTCCAAGCACATCATGGCTCCAAAAAAAGCCTCTGCTTCAAAGAGAAAGAGTGTGGCTAGTGGGTCTTCTTCTCAAGCCTTTAATGTTGACAGATTCAAATTTAAAGAATGTGCTTCTTAGTATGACAACGTCTTCCGAAAAGGGGCGATGCTCTTTGAACATCCAGTAAATCCTATGGAATTTGGAACTTATCCGTTCGGTGGATGGCGTGTTCGGCGACGCTAGACTTCACTTTACTCCTTTGATAATAAGGTATTTCCTAACTTGGTCTGCAAATTTTATTATAACATGTATGACATATCTGGTGGGCTCATCAAATCCTATGTTTGATGCAAGGATTTGACAATCACTCCCACTTCTCTCGGCCACTTTTTGGGGATTGACCAGACTGCGGATCCCAAATATCTTATTCCTGATCATGACTCGGCTGCTATGGATGACGATGCTTCTGCCATCGACTATGATGAGGTCAGCTCAATGCTTTGTGGTCAACCTCGCATTTGGCCAACTGATTCTTTGTTAAAGCAGAGTGAACTCACTGACTCCTATTGGTTGCTCAACATTTTTGTCAAGAGTAACATTGAGCCTCAGGGTCATCACTTAGAGATCTACCATGAAGCCGGCTATCTTCTGTGTGTAATTGGCAGTGGTCTTCCCATTGATCTTCCCTGGGTTATCTTTGACACTATTTTTCGAGCTCATTTCGCCGCTAAGAATGTTTCGCTGCCTTTTGGAGTTTTTCTCTTCTGGTTTCTCATTTCTCATGATGTGTTACCTGATTTACGCTATGTTACTATTCCTATTCCCAATCCTATTACACTAAGTACGTTGATGCAGTCTCATTCACAAGTCCGTCCGAATGTTCCCCGAGGGCCTATTCCTGCATCCGTTGCCGAGGAGGATGAGCCTGATTCTTCATCCATACATGCCAGGTTTTTAGCTTTTGAGGACACCCTTTCTGACCAGGCTGCTTTTCTTGACATAATCCATGGAGAAGTTCAATCTTTGCATGGTCGTTTTGATCAGCTTGATATGAAACTTGAATCCATTCTGGAGCATCTTCGTTGGCAGTGATTGGCCTTTGCTTGTCGTTTCTTTTTGGCGTTTCAAATCTATTGTTCTGTTGTTTTCCTTTTTCCTTTATGTTTTACTGTGGTTCTCTTGTCAATTTATGAACAAAAAGGGGGAGAACATATTAGTAATTAGTATTTTACATTGCACATTTTAATTATATTTTACATTTTAGTTTATGCTTCATTAACTTGATCTTATGTCTAGAACAGTTTATTTTTCAGGTTCTAAATATGCAATATTGAAGAAACAAAGTGTTACAAAGATTGTTTTAAGTATGTTTGGGTAGATTGTTCAGTTTAGGAAATTTTGTTCAAAAATTTCCAAAGGGTGAGATTGCAAGGAATGTAATATTGGCAAGTTTATTGGTTGGACAAAACTTGGGTTTAAATGTGTTGTAATTTTACTTTCTAGAAGGACTGAAGTGTCTACAAGAGTTACAAATCAAGTTCTACTATTTAAAGGTGGAAACCGCGCTTTTCTCTATGTCGGATTGGTCAGATTATTGGCAAATCAATCGAGTTAGCTAAAGCCTATGTCACCTAGGCAGAAGAAAAGACCAACCGGTTGGCTAGGATGTCTAACTGCTCGTCGGCTGGGTCGGCTGTGGGCCATCTGGAAACTCGGATCTACTTTTCTGTGCGTTCAAATCATCCTTTATCCTCTTTGAAACCAGATCTACGAGGATACCACGGATTTGGAGTATCTATGGTTCAACCCTCTCTACTCAAAGTACCTCTTTTTGTATTCAAAACCCTAAAAATCCTTTTGAGAGATCCTTTCTTCTCTGGACCTTTTCTTCCATTGCTATGCCGCATAGTAAGTTCCTGAGATCCATCTTCTTCTTCCTCTATGGAGATTCGTCTTGAAAGGCTTCATGGCGTAAAGATCAAGTGTGAGGAAGGTGAACTACGTGTGCATCGACAAGAAAAGCTTTTAGTCCTTTAGATTGTGTTTATCTGGGAAAAGGGTAATAAGTAGTTCTTATAACCTCTCTTGCATAGTGCTTGTTCTTGGTGGACTGGTGATTGGTCCCGTGGTTTTTTCCCGTTTGGATTTTCCACATAAAAATCTTGTGTCTATCTTCTTATGGTGATTGATAATTAACTTAGATTTAATTGTTGCTTATCTTCATAACAAAATCTGTGTTAGGACCTTTACCTGTGTCAAGGTTTAAAGCTTTTCAAGTATTATCAAGTTAGAATAATGAGATCTGTGTTTAAGGTTGAGAGAAAGCCCTTTTTATAACCCACAATTTGTAATTTAGGGTTAGAGTCCAAATAGGAATAAAACAGGCAACTCTAACACAAATAAGAAAGGTTTTTATGCAAGTCGGTGGGTTTCTGCATAGCGCACGATTATCGGTCATTAGTTGGATTGATTGGATTAAGCTACTATCTCTCGCTTCATTAATGCTCAATCGATTAGATGAAATTCTATACAAATTTCTGGAACTCGAGGCCATAACTTTGCCGTTTTAGCTTTGGTTGACACAATCTTAAGCTCTAAAGGTATTTATTCGAAATAATTTTTCTAAAGGTACGTAACTTGCCCATATCCAATACTTGGTTTGTGAAATATGACCTTTTTAAATCATGTTATCTTTAGAAAAACATTTCAATTTGTCATTATTTCTTCAATTTCTTCACTTTAGTGCATTTGGCGACTCATGCCACAGTCTATACTAAAAAATGTATAAAACAACACTAAGGGACTTAAGTTTTATCCTACCCATGAATTAGCAAATACAAAAATCTTTACATGTAGCCTTTTATACTCCTTCCCTAGATAGATTTGATTTCAATGGGGACTGCAAAATAGGCTAAGGAGTTTTCTAACTTTACTCTTGATGGCATCCTTATTAATTGGAAAGCTTGTATGAAGTGTGGCTCCTTTAAGGTATTGAAGTCAATTGTTTGGTTTTCTCCTCCCCTTGGTACATTCAAATTTAAGTGCATTAAGAGGGAAGCTAGGCTCAATAGCCATTGTGGTGTACTTTGGAATAATAATGGCAAGGTATTATTGATGTTTTCTAAGTTTGTGAGCATGTGTGACTCCAATGAAGCAAAAGTCTTACTAATTTTTGGAAGCTCTTTGGTGCTTTTCAAGTCATTTCAATGACACCCTTGTTGTAGATAGCGACTCTTATAATGTAGTAGCTTGGGTGTCTAATAGAAAAGTTAACCTTTGGAAGTTTTAATTTCATTTTAATGAAATTCGTGTGTTATCTATAAACTTAGATGTTGTTTTCTATATACTTAGGTCGGCTACTCGATAGCTAATATTTTAGCAAAATTGGGGGTTAAGAAAAGTGTCCCTTGGGTAGGTGCTGTTTAATTAGTTTCTTGTGACTAGGTACATTGCTCTTATACTCTCTCTCTCTTTAGAATTCTCCTTTTCTTTATTTTCCTTTCGTTCTTCCCCTTTGTATTATCTCATTCTTTTAATGAAAGTTTCTATTACTGATGAAAAAAAAAAAAAAGAACTTGATTTAGCTTAATCAAACCCTCATTAGCTTTGTAAGGTCTCATTGTTGTCAATTTTGTTTCATTCGCCATTTTGATTTTTCCTTGAAGATGAAATATTTCAGTGTTTCGGAATATCAATGTAATTTTTTAGAGTAACTTTTCAAAATAATAAACATTAAATAGATATCTTTGTAAAAGATAGAAATATACAAATAAAAATATAAATTATACATGTTTCTTGATATAAATATTGAGAATAAAAATTAAAAAAAGTTGGTGAAAATAATGTTGGCAAATTCCAAGTCTATAGGAAATACAATACTTAAAACCGAATTGGACCAAAATGGACAACCGGAATGGACCAAAATAGACATGAATGGATTAGAATTCAAATTGAAAAATTTTTTAACATTCCATTTCGGTTGAAGGATTGAAACAAAAAACTTCGATCATTCTGGCCGAAATGAATTGGAATTAACAACTGTGGAAGGTTCTCTAATTTATCATGTAATTGCAACACAATTCCACTTTTGGTAAAGACTAGGATTCTAAAAACTTTAAGAAAATTATTTCTCTTGATCAAATGGTTCTAAATTTTTACACACAAGTAAGTCATGAAAGACCTTTCAAACCCCTGATTCCCTTTCTATTTCTTTCATGTGTACCTCAAAAGTTGAACAGTTTCTAAGGCCAAATTGTCTTGTTATGTATGAAAATGACTAATCAAATTGTAAGTTTAAGGGTATATATGTGTGGTGCTATGAAAAACCATTTCCACAGAAAAATAAGTTTTATTTTCCGTAGAAAATCTTTTCTAACCTCTCCCATCAGAAATGTAGAATCATAAAAAAGTTAGGTTATTTTTCAAAATTCTTGTAAGAAAAAGAGGCTACATCAAACGTGAAATTTTAAATACAGTGGAAAAGCATTTCCACTTTTCATGTCCTTTCCACAAAAAAGTTGCCACACAAAGGTGCCCATAAAAAGGTTTTTTTTTAATTAACAAAAGTGATCTTTTGTAAATGACTATTTCAATTTTGAACTCATTTGACGTGATATACTATATAAAGGAAATAATAATGCAAGTTTCTAAATGAAAAATGGGTTGTCATAAGGATTGGTTTCTTTTAGATTCTCTATATGGAATACATGGTATTGAAAAATCATTTTCAAGAAAATCTAAACTAAATATTGTATTTCTAATTTTTGAAAACCTCCAGTAATTTCCCATAATTTTTTAAAAAAATTCAAATAATGTACATCATCAAATTGATCAATAGAAATTGTTTTATGTTCTCATCTGCATCGAGGCCCAAAATGCGAGGTACACATGGATTAGCATGATCTTACCCCACTAGAAAGCGGATCAGACCCCAGAAATCCTTCATGAGACAAAAGAAGGCATCAGAGTCTACCATTTCCGTAGAACTCCTCCAATCTTTGATATTGCCATGTCAGATTTTTCTATTGCGGCTTTTTGGTAATACCAACAGCTATAATGGTTATTTAACCCCCAAAAAAAAAAAAACAAAAAAGCTGTAATCCTTTATGGAAGTTGATTATGTTTAATGGAAATGATTTTCAAAAAGCACCCCTTATTTCTTTTTAATTATCGACAAAGCTGAAAGGAATGGCCCAGCCACAAACTAAATCCCAACCCAACCTAACAAGTGAATCCGAACCTAACATGGTAATGAAGGGTTCTAATTAACTCTCCTTTTCAGTTGGGTTTT
Organism: Sextonia rubra; assembly: GCA_037013555.1. Taxonomy (NCBI): domain Eukaryota; kingdom Viridiplantae; phylum Streptophyta; class Magnoliopsida; order Laurales; family Lauraceae; genus Sextonia; species Sextonia rubra. The sequence goes on from JASUAD010000027.1 coordinate 5,345,238, forward strand.
AGGTTGACATGTTTCTTATTAGATCAATAAATATAGGATTTATAGATATAGATAAGCCCCTATGGTTTCAATATTTGTATATATCCCCTTATCTTTTCTATTTTAATACCTTTTATGTCCGCAATATCGATAGTCCTAATAAGAATGAGCAACCCACCAAGAGAATATATTGAAATTTTATAAAAATGACTGTGTTGCCCTTACATCCATTAAAAAAATGAATGTTATTGGTTACAAAAAAAAGATATTATTATTATATCTCAAGATCCAATGGTTTCTCTCTCAATAATTTTCTAATACATATGAAGCCTAATTTTGTATTTTAAAATATACATCAATTAAACAGTGGGTCATGCATGGATTGGGACAATCATAACCAATTATAAGTATAGGTTATGATCGATTTCAATTTAACAAAATGGATCACATATTAATAAAAATAGATTTTTGTACTGTTACTCTTTCTTACTAAATAGCTATACTAATTATCAGTGTTACAAGCTTTAGAGAAAAAACAAAACCAAGGTTTTAAAATTATGTATATAGAGACAAATAGGTGGGCAAAAATGCCATTTTACCCTAAAAATATATAGTGATTGTAAGGCCTACTAATTTTGGGATATAAAAGGTATTAGAATGAAAAGGAATCGGATTATATGCAAATGTTAAAACTATAGGGGCTTATTTACAAATCCTAAAAACCTTAAGGAGTAAAAGCAAAATACTCATAAATATATTGGATTAAGTTTGAGTTCATACTTACTATTTGTACTACCAATTCAATTTATTTGTAAGTTAGTGTTAGCATCTTCACAGGAGCGAGCCTTTCATTACCTTGCATGTGTAAGTTAATTTCTATATCTTTACATGTGCGAGGCTCTATTACCTTGGATGTATGAGTTGTGTCTATATCATGTAGGGGTGGAACCAGAACAATCTCCTTTTGTTGTGGGGGGTGGGGGGGGGGGGGGGGGGGGGGGGGGGGTGTGCTAGTTTAGCCCATGCATATGTGAGTTACTGTTTGTATACGGGTCCTAGCCCCTCAATTGGGTTAACTCAAAAAAAAAAAACAAAAACAAAAAAAAAAAGCCAGCACTCAATCTAGATTGGACAATTCACATTAATTGTACTATTACTCGCCAACAACACCCGAACTTGGCCTGTTGATTAGGATTTTATGTTGATCCTTCTAACTTCTTAGTTGGGTTCTGATAGATTCAAGTTGACCCTATGCATTCTACCAAAAAAAAAAAAAAAGTTGACCATATCCATGTGAAAGTAATTATGAGGGAGGGATTACATTAGGTTGAGCGCATGGAATGGTAAGGTAAAATCAAGTATATACAAGCAGTGCGTCCATTCAAAGATGACCCATAAGTTGTAACCTCAGGTTTGTATAGGAATAGTGTTTTTTTTTTTTTCAATACGGCAGCTATCGAGGATTGGGGCTCTATCCTTGGGTGAGGGAAGCAGACCTTAAAGAGGTAGAAAAAGCCCTTAAGCGAGGGAAGTAGGTAGACCTCAGGCGAGGTAATATGAGGACTTCTTGTGACGGAAAGGTGCCTGTCCAAGTTTAAGCCCTAGTCACATAAGTAAGAACTACCACCTCTTATTAGTGAGCTAAAAGGTCATTCTTTGAAATACTATAAGGTTGATAGCTCTTCTCCAAAGTAAAAAACATCATATTACAGTTTAAAAAAAAAACGTCTATTTGGGTTTACCTTCACAATCAGATTAGACAAACACATCTATTTGCATAGTCATTAGTCCCCCTTGTACAGAAAATAGGGTTATACTATTAAAACACTACTAATATCTGATTTAACTAGATTTTGAACCAAATGTTCACAGTTCCCCTCTATGGGTAAACCCAAGTGAGTGCACCTTTCAAATGGATTGCACCTTTTTTTTTAATGACCAAATGGTTTGAACCCTCACGATGTGGACTGCACGTCTGGATAGATTCAGTCTTACTTAACCATGTTCTAACCTTCTATAAGCTATTGGATGGACCCCAGACTACTAATTCAAAATTAATTAAGGAGGATACTGTATTGACCTTTGGGGTTCATTAAACTTCTCTGCTGCTCTTGTGGTAAAAAAGAAGTCCATTTCTCTCCAGCGATAACTTCAAACGACAACAACTGTCTGATATACCAACGTTCCATTTCTTCGGCCTTTTCTATGTACTTCCACCAGCAAACCTACCTCTCTCTTCCTTTCTCTCGCTCCCTCTCTCTTACAGGAGGAGGAGAAGAGAAGAGAAGAGAAGGTTACTTAAGCTTGTGGTTAGACAGAAGGGAAGCGAGAACAGGAGGAGATGAGGCGTTTGATGGGGGAGCAGTGTAAGTATATCATCCATTTACTTCCATTTCAAAAAATGGGTTCTTTTGGTTGTTATTTGATTCTTTAGATAAAAGTGCAATGATCCATATGGCCCACCTCTGATGCAGTACAACCGTTATTTACTTTCATCTCAACTGGGTTCTTCTGGGTGTTGATGGTTTTTCAAGTATGAATGCAGTGATCCAATATAGCCCACCTCTGATGCTTTCACTGCCGTCAGATAGGAAGGTGATAGCCCACCAGTTTTGTGTTGAATCATCCGAACCATGGAACCCGGATCGGCCAAGATGGTGCAATTGAGTTGCATGGATCCAAATGGCACAAAAGTAAATGCTGGCCCAGCTCCTTCACAAGATTTAATGTTAACTTTGACCCATTTGGAGTTTAGTGTTAAACCGGGGTTCATGGGTTAGGATGACCTGAAAAACCTGTGCGTGAAAGTTGTCTTGTTTGCCATAACTAATTACAGGTAAACAGAGTTATGGATAATTAGACCTACAGGTAACATTATTGCAGGGAAACCGAGTTTTGAGGATTCAAACGAGGCCTTGGGGTTGTTTGGGTGAGAATAAAAGAGAAGAAAATGAGGATGGAGAAACTTTTCTCCTGCCTCCACTTTCTCCTCAATCAAATGAATGTTGTCACATATAACTCAAGCTCAGACCAGGATACAATCCCAGGGCTAGTATTTATTTATCAGTGGGATCAGGTCTGCATAGACCTCAGCCCATAACTTAATTCTCAATAAATATGTGAAGATGCTAGCTCTGTTCTCAGACTAGTGAAATTGACCCAAGACTTGACCAGGCCAACTCCATTCTGTTGAATTAAAATCAAGTCATTTTCACATATTCGCTGATTGCTAGCTATAGCCTCTACTTTGATGGTTCCTTATTTCATAGCCCTTCTTTTTGTGTGATCATTGTGTAAGCATTTCTTAGCTCTTCTTTTTGGTGAACATTGTGTGAGCATGGCATTGGTCATCTCTCTCATTCTAGGAAATCCTGCATTGCAAAATGAGACCGCTTATACCCTTAAAAGGGGGATTGCAGAACTGGAAACCTAGCTAAATGCAAGGCAATTGCCGCCCTGTTCAGATGTCCTGCTACAAATAGTTCTTCAGCCCATTGTCATGCTCAGGATGTGATGATCTCAAGCCCAATGAAAAGTAAGGTTGGCATTAGATGGGTAGGAGCCCATAAAACTTGTGAGACCAAATTCTGAGCCTACCTTTATATGAAGTGGCACCTGACTTAGATTACACAACAATTAAAGAAGGCTATCAGTAATGACGAAGTTGATGAAATATATGAAAATGGTATTTCAAAGATCTCTTCTTTGGATAACCCACTGAGTCTTGTGAGCCAAAACTTATCAACCAATCGAGTCAGGTTTTTCTGACTTTGGTTTATGACAGTAGTGATATTTTATACAAACTGTGCAGTAGTCTCTCCGTCATCTTCAAAAGTAGAGAGCTCCTCTTCCAATCTCAGCATCCTGGCCTTGATCTTCTTAATTGGAGGGGTAATACTGCTTGTGATCTGCTCAATTATACTACCCTTGACTTTTTGGAAACACATGAAACAAATGATGATGAAGAAGACAGTGGAGCTCGAAAACGTGGCACCAGGTAACCCACATTAGTGGAAAATTTAGAATTGAAATGAGCAGTTTAACAAGACCTTAAAAGTTGCTGAATTTTTTACTAGCAGCCCTGGGCTTAAACAGCAGCAATCTTCAAACTATAAGCATCTTCAACTATCGCACCTTAAAGAGGGTGACAGGGAATTTCAATCCGGAGAACCAGCTAGGAAGTGGTGGATTCGGGCCAGTCTTTAAGGTTTGAAGTAATGAAATTAGTCCTAAAGTGATTAATGGTTGATGGTTTTGTCATTTTTGCTCTGAATTAGGTGAGATGGTTTGTTTGGAGGGAGTTTTAGGTGATAGAAGAATGATTGCAGTGAAGAAATTGGCTCTGGAGAAATCCCAACTAGGAGAAACAGATTTCTTAGCAGAAACGAGAATGATAACAAGCATTCAACATAAAAACCTAGTTCGCCTTCTTGGGTGCTGCTCGGATGGGACAGAAAGACTTCTCGTATATGAATACATGATCAATGGAAGCTTGGATGCGATGATATATGGTCAGTGTCGCTACTGCAAATTGATCACTATCCAAAGACTCTGTACTCTATAGATTTGCCCAGGATTAGTAAAGCCAGTATCACCTTTTCTGGTTTTGTCAACTCAAATCTCATGTGAATCAACTCAAATTGATCATATTTATAGTCAACTTGGACGTGTAAATGATCTTTTGGGCCAAATTAAAGTCTCACTGAATCAAGTGAAAGACTCCACTATCAATCATGTTTAATTCTGTAAGTATTCAAAGAAAGAAAAAAAAATGGTTTTCTTTGAATTATCATCAAACTCCAAGCGTGTTGTATCCTTCATGATAACTAGTAGGGACTAGCTTCAAAGTTTCTTTCCAAATTGTGAAGATCATATTCCAAATTCAATGTTTACAAATCTTAGTAAGGAAATCCAATGAAATGCATCTTTAGATTTTAGCAACAAAATAATCATATACAGACTTTTTTTGTGTCAGCTAGATTTTCACTAATACTACAGTAGCACAGGAAGGAGAGATCAGTTCCTGAACTGGAAGATGCGGTTCCAAATAATTCTTGGTGTTGCTCAAGGATTTCAGTATCTTCATGAAGATGCACATCCGAGGATTGTTCATAGCGATATCAAAGCAAGCAACATCCTCCTCGATGAAAAATTCCAACCGAAGATTGGAGATTTTCGGCTGGCTCGGTTCTTCCCTGAAGATCAAACTTATCTAAGCACAACATTTACAGGGACTCTGTAAGCTATTGTCTAAACTATATCATGATTCTCATAAAGCAGTAATCCCATGTTGACCATAGTTTGATAGTTTCATATTAGTAAAGAGGGATTGAAGAACTATGTTTTATGCAAGGCCTAGAAAAGACTTCATCCACTGAGACTCAAGTTTGCCAGACTGAGTTAAACATCGAATCGAGCTCTAGTTTACAGAATTCTCAACTATGGCTAAATTCTCTATGATTTTATAAGTATTTAACCATCTCAATGTCATCATTGTTTCCTTTAGCGGTTATACTGCTCCTGAATATGCCATTAGAGGAGAGCTGTCTGTGAAAGCTGACATTTACGGCTTTGGAGTTCTGGTTCTAGAGATCATCAGTTGCAGGAAAAATACAAACCTAACTCTGCCAACTGAAATGCAGTATCTACCGGCATATGTATGCTACAAAACTTAGTGCCCCCCTTATCTATTTCAATCTAGCACTACACTAAAAAAAAGTAAAGATTAAAGATAAAGAAGCTAATTACCTATCAATATTATCAATTTCTCTTCATGTTTGTACGCATGGAAGTTTTATGAGAGATCAAGGATTGTCGATATAGTGGACCCCAGACTGCAGACGGACGGGTCTCCAGCAAAGGATGTCTTACAAGTGATCAAGGCTGCCTTCTTGCGCCTGCAGCAATATCCAAACTTAAGGCCTCCTATGTCAGAACTAGTTGCTACGTTAATATCCAAGGCACCAATGGTAGGGACCCCAGTGTGGCCAACATTTTTAGGCAGAAGAGGTCAGATTGAAGAGAATGTTTCTTGGGAGGCCATATCCGAACTTTTCCCATCACCTCTTCTGAGTGATTCACCATCGTTCCCCACACCTTACAGGTCATAATTGTGATGCTAGATACGCATGAATCTCCTCGATCATAGCCTTTGTATCAGGGACATCATAGAGGTTTCGAGCTGAAGCAGAAATCTAAAAAACAAAAATCACAATTTGGTTCAAATATTTTGTAGCACAGGGTTACTAGTAGTAGCATGTTACCATATTACAATGGATGCTTTCCACTCTGGATCCTAATCACCAGTGATTAGCAATATTGATTTGAAGTAGAAAATTCAGAAAAGCCAGCATGTTTTATCTGGCATGAGTTTTATTCCCAATCCAACATGCAATTCAAATCAATTGAGATTTGCGGCACATCAACACCACCTTAAAACTAAAAATAAATTATTCATAGCTCAAGAAATTTTGAAGGATGATGTTTGACTCTGAATGGTTGTGTATTTACTATATATGGATATTTTTTATTAAATTTAGAACAATGGAGCTATTTTGGGAATTGCTGCAGGAGTTCTTTTTCTCTCCTTTGAAGGAGGTACATGGTACATGTACTAGCAATAATATTCTCTTGATTGCACTGAAGTGGAGACACAGAAAGGCATTAGTGCATCCATTTTTCCCCTGTTCTGTTCTCAATATTCATGTGAGGAATAGTTTAGATCGGATTATTCTTTTTAATAAAGCTTCTTTATTTACTTGAGGTGCTTGGGCTTCAGGAACTAGAAGGAAAAACTTAGAAATCACTAGGGATTTTCATGGAAATTTAGACATGATTAGAAATGGTCCACGCTTGGAACTATGCTCTCTTTTTCTACTTTCTAGAGGAGAAAATGCTTATAAACATCAACTTAAAAAGATTTTGTTGGGGACCAACAATAGAGTGTTAGAAGTCTTAAAGGGACACAGATAAAAGAGACAGTAGACATGACTAGAATGGCTTGAAGTGCAAGTTTCAAAAGATTCTTTAAATCTCATTTTCTTCATGCTTTTTTTGGTGATTCTTTGCACCTTCCTCTTGACCAGTTTTGCTTAAGTCAAGTATAAAATAATCAAATAAAGATAAGTCAAGCCTGATCATCATCAACTCCCTTCTTCAAATATAGTTATAAAAAAACTAATCCTGCTTGAAGAGATTTAAACCAGGCTAGATCAAGACTATTTTTCATTACCCATTTGCTTGGCAAATGCCTAGTGCAATATTATGACAAAGGAAAGGGGGCTTTATGGGTGCAGATCTATTAAGGACATAAACTTACTGGGATCTAAATTCATATGCTGGAAAGGGTGTCCGATCTTTCCTCCAAGCTGCAAAAAAGAGGATTTGGATCCATTGTGAATATCCACTTTCACTTTTAGCCCCCTCCAATAGAACTGAACAACAGACCATCAGTGAACTACCAAGGTCTTAACATTTTTTCAAATGGCATCTGAACTTATTGAGAGCAAAATCATTAAAACAAAGGACATGGAATTCATATTATCTAAATAATGTGCTGCTACAAGTCCTCCTGAATTTTCCTAAAACATACTCGCGTTGCTCATGCACAAAATGTCAAAAAGGGAGAAGAAGGATTAAGGAAAATAAGATTATCATATTTCAACTGTAAATCTAGATATGGCATACATTCATGTTCTGAAATGGATCAATAATGTCAATGGATTTCTCAATACTTATCCAATAAGATAAACATTCAGTTCTGCATCAGATCCATACCAACAGCTGAAGGACTCATCATCTACTATACTATTCTTGTCAAAGTACTGATGATTGATCGATCTAAAACGCTGCCGCTAAAATCATCTAAAGTGCTGCTCAAACTTCCACACTAGGCCTTCAATTCTTCATCTTTCTTCTTCTTCTCTTCTTCTGGCTTCAACTCCTCATCTTTCTTCTTCTCTTCCTCTTTTGTCTTCTCCTCCTTCTTATCAGTAGCTTCCTCCTCTGTAACCACCTTCTCTTTCTCCACCCCTTCCATTTCTATCTTCTTCTCCATCTCCATCTTCTTTTGCGCCAAGTCCTCCGCCCGCTTCTTCATCTCCTCCAACGCATTCCTCATGCCCAGCTCCACATCATCATTGGAGCTCATAAAAATCTCCGCAATATCGGCCGGGGTGATCTCCGCAGCAGGCAGCACCTCCTCCACCTCCTTCATCAGCTCATGGTCATCTATGCCAAGGTAGTTCTTGGCCAGGATCTGGAATGCCTTGAACTGGCAGTGGCCGAGATAGATATGCTTATCCATCCGCCCCGCCCGCAGCAATGCGGCATCAAGCCTGTCTTTGTGATTGGTGGTGAAGATCATCAGCCGCTCTCCGACGCAAGACGACCACAGCCCATCCACAAAATTGAGCACCCCAGAAAGGCTAACAGTGCTATGGGTGCTCTTACCATCCTCTCTGCCCTTCTTTTTCTTCTTCTTCTCACCCCCCTCCTCCCCACCCTCCCCTTCTTCCTCCTCCTTCTCCTTCTTCTCCTTCTTCTTCCTATCCGAGAGGTCCAGGGAGCAGTCCACATCCTCCACCACAATCACAGACTTGCTCGAAGTAGCAATCAGCAGCTTCCTGAGCTGCGTGTTGCTCGACACCGCCGTCAATTCCAAGTCATAGATATCGAAGTCAAGGAAATTGGCAATGGCAGCAATCAAACTAGTCTTCCCAGTACCTGGGGGGCCATAAAGAAGATACCCCCTCTTCCAAGCCCTCCCCACTCTGGTGTAGTACTCCCTCCTGCTCACAAACTTGCGCAAATCCGCCTTAATCTCCTCCTTGAGCGCAGGATCAAGCGCCAAAGTATCGAAATTCGACGGGTGCGCGAAGGGTAGCTTACCCCAAGGCCTCCCATACTCATCCGAGGAGCTATTGGAGTAAATTCTCCTCTGCCTGTTGCTGTACTTGATTCTAGAGGCCTCCTCGATTATGTAAGGGAGATAGAGAGAGTGAACGGCCTGCCTGTGCCTTTTGTGGAAGGACAGCCTGAAGTGACGGGTGTCGTAGGATCTGACAACCCCATAGCCATAGCCAGGAGATTTCTTCTCTTGGGTGCAGAGAGTCCACTTGAGGGGTATCCCCTGAAAGTTGTCCTGGACCTTTTGGTTGGACTCCATGGCGAAGGTGAGATTCTTGGAGTTCTTGGGCTTCGAGAGCTTGAGGACCTGGACTGAGGAGAAGCACTTGGCGCTGAGATAGGCTTGGATGGAGTCAAAGAGCTCGTTGCTGTAGTTGGAGTCATATTCATCTATGAGGATGGAGATGCTGGTTTGGACCGAGGAGAACACCTTGATGGAGAGGAGTTTGAGCAACTGGGTCACTTCAGGAGGGATGAATTCTCTGATGATTGAGCGGATGAAGATGATGGTGGCCACCATAGAGCTCAGTGACTTCCAGTCTAACATGGTAGCACCCACAGCTTTCCAGTCTAAATCAAACATCTTTGCTTCAAGGGTGCTTTGATGGGGGTGTTTGGAAAGAGGAAAGGAAAGGTAAGAGGGGCTGATTAGAAGAGGAAAAAGGACAGAGGGGGCTGTTTGGGGTGATAATGGAGAGAATGGAGAAGTGGGGGTGGTTGGGGGGTTTAAATAGGGAGTGAAAAGGGGAATTGGAATTGGATCATGTTGAAGTGAAGAGAGAGAAAGGAAAAGCAGAGAGGAATTGGATCATGTCCAAGTGAAGAGAGAGAAAGGAAAAGCAGGGAGGAAGTGCATGAATAGAGAAGACACTAGAGACAAGAGAGAGAGAGACAGAGAGAAATGAATGGAGGCCAAGATAAATTAATATCATGTGCTGTGACTTTGTGGCCCTGTGACAACAGAACGGGCATTGATTTCTAAATTCTGGGGGTGTATGGGAGAGTGACCGCCAATGGGGAATGTTAGGACTTGGGACACGTTCTCTCTATCCTGGCACCATTTTATGGAAAAGGAATTTTATTTTTAAAAGTTTCCTGCAGTTTATTTCAAGGGCAGAGCATAGTGCAATCCTCTTTACTTTTATCATGGGGCTGTCCTTTTCAAAATCCAAGTCGGTCATTAGCCCTTAATCCGGCGCTATGTTGTGATCAACGTATAAATTATTATTCAAATTTGTAAAATAGCAACCCTTAATCCCGCTATATGTGGTGATCAACATGTAAATTATTATTTAAATACGTAAAATAGCCACCGGTTGATTTTATTGTATCTAAAATGCATGATGAACTTTGCTTATGTTTGTGACAAAAATGAAAAGAGTCTCACGTGTGATCAATTTAATGTCTGACCCACTAAAATTCTTTTTGAAAATTAAAATGTCACGAATAAAATGGGTGTTAGAGTTAATGAGGAGCTTGAATTTTAAAAAGATGGGCATGGGCATGGGCATTGGCATCACCCTGCATTACTGGGGAAGTGCCCTGCACCATACTATAATAGGATGGTGCTGCCATTACTGTTCAACAAGTCTTGAGTTAATAGCAAGAATGAATTTAACCTATGTTAAAACCATTAGTTAATAAGTAATATTAAACCAAATCCAAGTTACAAAAGGATCAGTTTGAACCCTAAATTAAAAGTTGGTTTGATTTGGGTTGCATAATAAGATCAGGAATTTGCAAAGCTGGTAATTCCCCTGATCAACAAGTGTGAAAAAAATTTCTTTTGGAAGAAACTTTTGGGCGGTAGAATGGGACTCCACTATGAACAATCCACATACAACCAGTTCAGTGAATCATTACTTATTCCAATCTCCCCAATTTAACTACTATCCACACTTAGGTTTAATGCATGTAATTAAAATCTCGAGTCCTAAAATTTTAGGTTAGGATGGTCTGACAGGGGGCTGATGGTTGATGGTAACGTGATTGATGGTCCTATCCATTCGTGGCCATTAATAGAAAGAGGCACTATACTTCACTATGGATGTACCCCAGAAACATCTTAAAGTGGAAGGTATCAGACATCGACAACTGTTGCCTTGTTAGTTTTTTCACACATGGAGGGGGGGACCGTCCGTACTCGGTTTGCCATCGTCCCAATGGTATGCTTATCGGAATAACAAAAATAAATAAATATAGGTGTATAAAAAATGAAAAAAAAAAAAAAAAAAAGAGCATCCACTCATCCATATGATCAATGCATCCATGTGGGCCCCACACAATTTGGTCCTACCTTTCATTGCGTCCTTTTCTCAATCAAATGGCAAGTTCAAGCGTCAAGATCATCTAATTGAAGTGTGACTGGGGCATCTCTGGTGGGCCCCTCAACCATCCATATCAGCATCAGTTTGCTTTGTTGCACACTGTTCAAACTGCAGTCGTCGTTGCACATATGTCGCTCGAATTATTGTAGCCTGACGGACGAGGGTCCCACAGTCAGCCGTCCCACAAAATAGCTGGTGGAGGGCACCACCTGAGATGGGGAGAGAATATCCTGGCCGCTAAGAGTTGCAGAATGTGGACAGGATCTTGTAGGGATTACCGATCACATGTTTCATGGAGTGGGGCCCACCCTAGGAAAAGGTTCTTTTCTTGTGCAGCAAGTTCCGATGCTCCCTGTCCTTTTCAGTACTGACCCCTGGTGCCAACTTGGCCCCTGGTGCCAACTTGCAGGCACCAGAACCATGAGGGGACTTCCGTGTAAATTGCGTGTTATGTTAACGCTAAGGTGGGAAACCACATCCACTTGGTGGGCCAGAGCCTACGGCCCAAAGGGTAAGTGTTTTGGCAGGGCAAAATGTTAGAACCGGTTGGATACATGTCACATGGGTACCGGCCGATATGCCCGCTTTGGATTTAGGGGTGGCAAAAGGGTCAGTGGGGGTCAAAATGGGTGTACAAGTTGGAGTCCAGCCTGGATCCAATTCATTTTTAAGATGGGGCGGGTCAAAGAATTCCAACTCAGTCCAATGTGGGTTCAGTTCTTTCAACTCGCATAACCTGCATTCAGTCAGGATTAATGCAGAACTCGATTAATTTTGCAAAATTTTTACTCAAATCTAATTCATATCAAATTTGAAGTCAATCTAAATACCTCTAATCCCTTCATTTATGGTCTCCAAGTTTAACAACTATATATCAAACAAAAAAAATTAACTCTCAATCCAACAATCCAATATTATGTGAAAATAGAAATCAGTATCATAGAATTCTCACATTGCACAAATCTATCAGAATGGCCCATTTGTTCATTATTGGTGTAGCAGTTTGAACTCTAAAAATCTAAATCTTAATTTTTAGAAATTGGCACTAACTAATAATCTAAGACTTAATTTAGGGAGACCACAAAGTACAATGCATCTCCAATAGTTCTCAACAGTTGGGTCCAAACTCCAATGAAAATTTAGAATTTCCATTTTGGTGGTGGGAGCAATGGTGAAGTAAGAAGGTAAAATAATAAAATAAATTTTTTAAGATTTTATCTAGGGGGTTCTCGAACCTCACAAGTGCAATTGCACCCACGTGATTACACTCGGGTTCAACCCTAGTTAGGTCCTGATTTCTTCAATCCAAACCATTATATAAACTCCTCTCGTAGGGAACAAAAACATGCCCAAATATGGGCTTGATCAAACTGATTTTCATCATATAAATGAATGGTGCAGATGATAGATTCACCCAACAATTGATGACTGAGGAAGAAAAAGCACTTAAAAGTTCTAATCCTCATTTTTTAAATAGAATCACTTTTTTCTTTCATTGGAAAGCAAATAGAAACCCAGAGAAAGTATGTGGAACTTAGAATCTCATGTCATCACTGAGTGTAACAGCAAAAGCAGATAGGCATTGTATGGACTCCACTCATTTCATTTCTGTGCTTTCCTAATCATCTTTGAGGTTTCCATGCTCAACTCTCATGACACATATTTCTGGACTCCCTTGGGATGAGGAGAAAAGTGGTGAATGCTTCAGCTTTTCATTATAAAAACCTGACACTCAATTTCAAAGAATCAAAACTTCATGATTTTTTAAGAATATTTATTTTGTGATGGAATGCAACAGTGATTAACGATTGGATCAGCGACAAAATAGAAGTAATGTCACTTGTGTGTGTGGAGGGTGTGTAGGCGCAGGTGCTTGTTTGTATTTCCTCATAGAGAAAATTTTAATTTGATTTTCTATGCAGCAATATTATTTTTTGTGCAAATATAAATTCACAGGAACACAAAATCCTTTCATTTCATTGCACAAACAGATTCTAAATAAAGTGAGTTAATATGGTAAATACCCACTTCAAAAACTATTCCATGCTTGTTACTCCCACCTGTTTTTTTTAGAGTCTAGCAAACAAATGTGAGTGATAGGTGGGGCTTTTCCACCTCAGCGACGAAAATTCTTAACCCAACCTATCAACCCATCTTGGATAACTTTTTTTCTCCTAGATTGAGCTAGGGTTAACATTTTCAACTGGATTAATAACAGATCAGGTTCATGTTGGGTCTACACTTGCCACCCAACCTGACATAAAATGACTTTGAACCCAACTCTGCCCCATTCATTTTACCGTGACTATCTAAACTGACTAGGCCCCAGCCCATTTTAGAGTTTAATTAGGTTGATGCTTTTAGCTTATAGGCTGGATTAGGTTAAGATTTCCCAACAAATTTATGAATGACCCATTAACAACCCTAGTTCTCTTTTTGCTGAAGCCAACTCCAATTTCCAGATTGCCAAGAAACAAGTCACCCCAGTGTTTCACCAAAAAAGAGTCACAACTTATGTACTCTCAGTCTTTCACATTGCCAGCTGAAGGCGGAAAAAGTTCAGCCAAAATTGTCAGACTGTGAAAAAGATTTTGAAGGAAAGGCCGAAAATAAACTATGCACAAGGAAGGTAGCAAAATGCCTGCCAGACGTTCTCGGCATCTCCTAGGCCAGTTCCCACTGAAGAAAGACTACAGTCAAAACAAGGGGTCCCACTTGACAAGTAAGGCCATTGTGTTTGGAGACTGAATTCGCTGAAGGCATTGATTGACCTGCGTGCATTTGCCTAGTGTTTTTAGTAGCTCTATTTGACATAGAATTCATTCACAAATACCAAGTGTTCTATTAAAAAAAAAAGAGAATTTTACCAAATAATTAAAATTATATCATAAATAGACTATTTCATGAAGAAAAAGAATGAAACCTCGAATCACTTTCTTTTACTTTATTTTTGATAAAAGTTGTCCAGTTGATAATATCGTGACTTGATGATATCGTCAACTAAGTTAATGATATCGTCAACTGCTAATATATAATTAACATGCAAAATGTCCATTGTAACTCGTCCTCTTCTCAAGCAAGTCCGATTTTTTTCACTTTATTGATTTTTTGCATTATCTCTTTCATTACTTATAGATCTTTCTTGAATCTTTTATGTGCAATGAATCTCAAAAGCAACGGCTCGACAAAAAAAAAAAAAAAGAAAAGAAAAAAGTCATGAATCACTATCAAATAGTTTGATGAATCTCAAAAGTAATAACTTTAACCTAAAAATAGTTGGATGGTCACTAACAAATAGCAGATGAATACCATAAAATCATAAATCTATTTAACAATTAACAGTCGGTCTTGAAACAATAGTCACAACTCATTTGCACACTCCCAAGTTAGAAAGGAAGTCCCATCACTTTCCAAATAGAGTAGCCAAAAGTTGATGATATCATCAAGTAGTTGACGATATCATCAACTCTGATTTTCTCTACCCAGCTCGTTGTAATACAGAAGTTGATGAAATCAAGGGACAAAAATGAATTCTACAAATGTCTAGTAAGGGATAAAATATTTGCTTGAAGATATCCCACCTCAAGCAAAGGTTGCCTAAGGAAAAGAAAAAACGAAACAAAAAGTAGAAAAAGGAGAAAGAATGAAGGGTGAGATATGTACCTCTCCTTGTGCCTTTTCATTTGGAAGAAAGCACGAGAAGTTTAGTGCGAGATGTGTATCAGTGGTGATGAGGGAAGGAGAAGACTGGTGGTGTGGGGAAGAGGAGATGAAGAACCAACTATATATGGTGACCGCTGTTGCGAGTGTAAAGGAGAGGACATGACCAATGATGGTGAAGATGAGAGATCTTCTTAAGTTAGGGTTGAAGATATCCCCATTAGTTGATGATATAATCAACGGGGCTAAAATAGTCTTAAAAAAATATACAAACCACTAAATGGACATTTTCTTATTAATCTTCATAGAATTTATTAATGACAATATAACCTTAATTATTTGGTAAAAATTCCAAAAAAAAATGCAGTAATTCACTTGTAAAGTGATATAAACTAAAGTCTTCATTTGAGAGGCATAAAAAAATGAGGGTTATATCAAAAGTATAAAATTTCAAAAAAGAAAGATTAAAGAGAAGTTAAAAGCAATAATTTAAGCCACTAAAAAACAGAAAAGACGTCATATTATTATTAGACCCCCTCATTTTATTATCTCTTGATTTAAGTGCTTCACTTTGAATTTACTTTACAAGAAAATATCCAAATTGGTTTATGATCTTATGACATGAATGCCTAGCAATTAGATGTATTCCCTTGAGTAGAATTTTTTGTTAAGTGTGCCTGAGGAATATTTATATTATAATTAGTTTGCCCATTTTTTATATGATAAACTTGCCTACATTATTGCAATATGATAACTTTGCCCATTTTTAACTTTTACAAAATGACAAGTTTGCTTCTTTTAATTAAATGTGACATGCCAAACATTTTGTTTTTAAGAAGCTCTCATGGAAGTATCTCTTTTTCAAGGAGGTCCAACTGAATTAGGTCCATTTCGAACCAATTAAACATGACAAATGGGCCCTTAGAGAAATCCTGATTTTAAAGGGCGGAACTCCATAGTGTATCGCACCTGATGAAAATCAGAAGTGCTTGAAATGGAACACTCTTCCAGTGTTTGGGACAATATCAATTTGTTTTAAGAGGAGTTAGTCCTACCATCAGATTGACCATTTCATCAAAAATATTCTTAATAAAGTTTAATGCACATTTATCAATTACATTTTTACCAAATGAGAAATTTTATAATGGGACCAAATCCTATTAGACTAGAATTTAAAGATATCTTATACACAGGGAGGACATTCATTTTGAGTAGCAGGCCCACTCTAGAGCTCCAATCCTCTCACTCAAAATTTCTTTAAGTGAAAGCCTCAAAGTACTTATATATTTGTACTCGGGGGTTGCAAAACTTGACTTACACGTTAACTGAATCATTGCCCTACATGTATTTGACCCACAAAAATATAGGATGATTTTGGGTTAGGTTTTTTTCCAACCCAATTAAAACAGGGTTTGATTAAGGTTGACAAGCTTAATCTAATTGACCCATATTTAACCCACAAAAAGATTAGTTCATATAGTTTACGTGGGCTATAAAAACTATAATAGAATTTGGCACAACTTTTTACAAAGAAAACACTAGGTAATAAACCCTCGTAATTTGCTAGTTGCACTGGTCAATGCAAGTCGGTTTGGGTTGACTAGAGGGGGTGGGTAGGGTTGATCCATAGCAGGTGTGGGTTTGGGATGTCCAGCCCATTTTTAAAATGAGTTGAATATGGGTTGGGCTCCAAACCATATACCTCACCT
This sequence comes from Sextonia rubra, assembly GCA_037013555.1. Classification (NCBI taxonomy): domain Eukaryota; kingdom Viridiplantae; phylum Streptophyta; class Magnoliopsida; order Laurales; family Lauraceae; genus Sextonia; species Sextonia rubra. The sequence continues at coordinate 5,361,820 of JASUAD010000027.1, forward strand.
ATTGACCCAACTTATTTGACTTGACCCATCCATTTGCCACCCCTTGTTCGTACCATGTCAATTTCTTATTAGTCTAAGAACATCCTTTTACACCAGTGGTACGATGTATCAGCTCTTTTCTAGTTGCCCAGGATTCAAACCCTCGGTATGCTAACTCTTTCCATGCGTGCAGGCTTCCTTTCTACTTTTGTGGGCTTTCTTCCCCGTGTGTGAGCTCATTTTTTATGTTAGTTAGCTTTCTTCCCATTTGTATGTGCTCTCTATTAGGTCCTAGATCCTTTGCTGAGTTACAAAAAGTGATATCTTATTAATCCGACATCCAAACCTTGAAAATGAAGTTTTTAGGGAAGGTTTTTTTCTTCCTTAAATGTTGTCCACATTCAAAATGGAAATCTGGATCCTTTGAGGGGAAAACCCCATAGTGACCATGGTTGGACCTATCACTATTTGCCACATCATTGCAGGCAAGCCTTGCCTTGGATGCCCCGCGTGCATGGTAAGTTGCCTACGGTGACATGGGAGACCTGATAGGTCCACTCATGGTCATCATGGGGTTTTTCCTCCCAGGTTTCGAACTCTCAAATTGGTATTAAAATTCTTCAAAATTTGGATAGTATTATGTACTTGCCGTGACAAAGTAGATAAATGCTGATTGATTTGTATTTGTGTGGGTATGGATGCATTTATGTCAAGGTTGCAAATGGCTGGGTTCCGGAACAAGTCCATACTGGACTCGAACTCAAACCGTTTCCAAATGATGGTTCCAATTTGTAAACCGGTTCTAACTCCTGTTTTGCTAGTTCTAGACTCGATTCCAATAAGAAGACCTAGGTTTAATTTTGAAATTAGGTCTGCTTGGAGAATTGAGATCTAGTTCTAAAATTGTCTAGTTCCAAAATTGATTTTAACTTCTTTTAACTTTCTTAATTGTTTTTATTTTTCTTCATATTAAGAATATTGTTCAACTTATAACAATGCATCAAATTTACTATATTTAATATTAAATACAAAAATATCAAACTAAAGTTGATTTTGAGCTATAATTTACAATATTAAATGCTCTTGTGATGGGTCCATGGTCTACGGGTCAGAACCCATATGGATCTAGAGCTAGACTTATTTACTAATCGAAACCTAAATTGGGTTTCGAACCCGAACCCGTTTATCGATCAGAACCTAAAATAATTTCCAAACTCAATTTTTCACAAGTTAAAACTTTCAGATAATAGGAGAATCGGGTATCTGTTTGCAACCCTAGTTTGTGTTATGACAGAACTCACATAGAGAGAAAATTTATTCTATTTTTTGTGCAGTTCATTAACCTCTTATTTGGTGCAACACTTTTTTTTTTCTTTGCTAAAGGTAAAAAACAGATTGATTTTTCTTCATATAGAAGATTTTGATTTCCTACAAAGAGGGATAAAAATGCAGAATTCCTTTCCCTTGTGCAAACAAAAACCCATGAATCACAGAGTTCTTATGTAGTACTAGTACTAGTAAATCCTAAATAAAAGTGAATAAATGGAAGAAATAGCCACTTTAACTTTTGAATGCTTTTACTTTTTCGACCTTTTCAATTAAATGAGGTGGCAATTCTTGACCCCTTCTGTCAAGCCAATGTAGAAATCTGTTTTTCATTAGGACTGAGTCTGCACGTGCTAACAGACTGACCAGACCGAGCCCTGTAATTTAGATAGATCAACTGCTATCCAACTTCACAACAGAGAACTTGAATTGAACCCAACTCAACCCGATTCATTGTACCATGACCTGCCAAACTGACCTGACAGAGCCCGGTAATTCAGATAGGTTGACGCTTTTAGCTTATGGGGCTGGATTAGATTAAAATTTCCTAACTAATTGAAAAAATGACACATTGCCACCCCTAATTCTCTCCACACAGAAACCACCTCCAATTTCTAACCAGCTAAAGGCTGAAAAAGTCCACATTCAAAATGCCTAGAGTGTGGATGGAATTCTGAAGGAAAAGCAGAAAAGAGCGCATGCACAAGAAAGAGAAAAGAAGTAAATGCACCCAGACGTCACCTAGAATCCTCATGCTACAGTTCCTATCAAAGAGAGATAGTACAAACAATGGAACACACTCAACATATACCATTGATTAAAGATGTGATTAGCTTAATTTTTTGCATTTTCATTACATTCAATCTTAGGGTGAGACAAAATCCGACTTGACTAAAACTTGAAGATATCATGCACGTTGGCAGGGAATTCGTTCAAATCGCTCATATTTCAATAGGTGGGCCCACTACAGAGTTTGCCCTCATCATGATGGCCTTGAATTGGAGGAAATATGTGGTTTCGAATTTTTGACATGGCTTCCTTTGAATGGGGCTTACTCTTCTTCAATTATTCCAGTTGTTTCTATCACCGATGAGTCAGGAACCTTTGTTGGACAATTAAGGAACTTTGATTGAAGAGTAATATCAAATGTTTTCTTTGTTTGTCTCAATCAGAAGCACATTCGCTACATGATTTACTTGTGAGTTGGTGGAGGAGACAATGATATGAAAAGAAAACAAAATCTTACAAAAATCCTCCTATTGAGAGTTACCACTTTTTCGTAGCAGTAGTTTGCACCACCATGTGGATAGGAACGAAAAAGTTATTATTAAATTATTAATTGTCACTCTTTGAGGATGAAAGGTTCAATTTCTAGAGAAGATTTTTTTTTCTCCTCCCCTGTCGTTCAAATTCACTTTATCAAGGTGGAACTTCGATGTATTGAAATAGGGTCCACTGTTCAGTGGCACTTGCTTGATTGCACCACTTTTCTTATAGCCACAGGAGTGGGTTGCATAGAGCAGGTTTAGAGCCAGTTTCACATCATATGGGAATACTTGATTCTGAGAATAAAATGAAAAAGGATATGTTTTGGCAGGCGTTTTGTGTGTGGTTGGAAAATTGGTGGAGTTGACCCCTAAATTTCTTGAGTCATCTCTTTGGGATAAAGGAGTCAAAAAAAGAAAGACTCCACGAGCCATCTCATTTTAATGAGTTGTTTGCATTTGAGACTATTTAATAGGTAAATCTAATTTTAAATAATTAAAATTTATTTATAAGTAATTATGCATGAAATTTGGAGCCAACAATTTAAAAATGATGGCTGGAATGTTATTTTGAGACTTTTATTTAATCTGTTACATTTGATATATAAACTAACAAATTGTGTAATGCAATATTTCTCTTTTATTTTTCTTATTGTAGTACTTTTTCTGTATATATAAAAAATCTGAATTGATTATCATGAATACATCTAAATAATTGTATTTATTTTTTTTAAATAATGGATTCATTTTTAAATATTTTTGAATTATTAAAAAAATTTGACGCCCCAGGGCTCTTTCCAAGTCAATTTTAATAAGTCAAATTTTTTTGTAATGTACAAGTCAAATCTGAGTCATGAGTTTTTCAACCCTAGTTCTGTGCGATAGAATCCAAAGAAATAAAGAATGGTGAGAGAGAGAGAGAGAGAGAGAGAGAGAGAGTGTGTGTGTGTGTGTGTTCCATAAATGAGCAAAAGGGGAGAGAAAATGTCTACTAAACATATTTTTCTTCATTCATTCTTTGAATATACATTTTCAAAATGATGCCAAACTGGCAAAGTGGGGATCCATTTCTCTTGAAGCTCCTACCGTATCATTGAGAAATCTCTACCAAGGCCCTTTTTTCGTCCTTAAGTAGCATATATGAAAATTACATAATATATAGTCTAGAGTATTTAGAGATTTTTTTTGTGACCACCAACCTCAAGGAATCATCTTCTGTTTCAATGTGTATTAGTTTTCACTAATGAATCAATAATGCCTTTTCATCATAATATAGGATTGTTGATTAGGAGCATTACTCCTTTTATCATGTATCATCATATTTGTTTATCTCATTATCTTCTTATGTTACAACCTACTTTTTTTTATATTATTGTTGATCTCAAAGTGCAATCTTATGGTGTCACTCTTCACATGTGCTCACTCAGAATCCATTGTTCTTGTGGACTGATCTATGTTGCAATATATTAAAGGATAATATTGGTGGAAGACATTATTGTGATAATTTCAAAAAAAAAATTTATCAGGATTTTATGGAAAATATTGTTAAAATTAAAATAAAAACATTGATAAATACTTACTTATAATTTTAAATAACAAGGAAAAAAGGAAAGAAAATAAATTGAAATGTGAAAATAATTTTATATGTTGGCTAATTCATGGATTAGACAAAACTCAAATTCTAGTTGAAATTGTATTTCTATTTATTTTTAGACTAGGAGTTTGAAAAGGCAACAGAGTCCCAAAAAATTTGAAATGAAGAAAATCAAGAAATATTGAAGATAGACCGCCCGATCGATCGAGTATAGGCCCGATCAATAGGATTCAACGCAGTGTTCGAATTCAATCAATCGGACCACTACCCGATCGATTGGACATATGTTGGAAGTTCCTCCGACTTGCTAATTTTTAGTTCGATTTTAAGAAAAACTTTCCTGTTTGTTATCAATTCCTTTTCTGATGGAAATATACTTATGAGACACGAATTGTGGGTTATAAAAAGAGGTTCTCTCTCAACCCTAACGTATTAAACAGAGATCTCCTTGCTCTAAGTAAAGATTACTTATTTGGAGATCATCTTCTCTAGAAGCTTTCATTGGAGAGTTAGAGGGCTAAAGTTTTGCTTTACAGATTCTTGTCTTTTACATCTTTTTGTAGAAGATCGTCTTTTAAGTGTAAAAGATTATTTTGAGGAATCAAGTATAATATCTATAAGATGTTTAGGTGCTTGGATCTATAACAAAGAATGGTAAAGAGTCATTGCAACGGGGTGCTATGCAATGGGAATCACAAGTCCTTTGGTTATGCGATAACTGAATAAGGGTTGTGAGTATATCTCTTGTAACTATAGTATGATTCATTACTTGCTTTTTATCATGGTTTTTTCCCGATTTAAGTTTCCACGTAAATGTCTTGTTTTTTTTTTGGTGTATGTTTTTGTTTGATTTATTTCCACTAGGTATTTTATTGTTGCACGCATAGTATTGAGATTGATTGTATAAATCCATTCTAGAGGCCTCTCCCTAAAAACCTTCAAGTTGTATCAAAGCAAGTTACACTAATTTGCTGTATTTGATCCTAAGAGATATCTAGAATAATACTCAATTAAAAAGGCACATCAACTTTTAAGCCTCCATTGTTTGATGGTTCAAATTATGCTTATTGGAAGCAAATGATGATTAGATTCCTTAAGTCCATTGATGATGATGTATGAGATATTGTTAAGGATGGTTATTCAAAACCCATAATAACTATTAATGGGCAAACAATTATTAAATCTAAAACCCAATAGACTAAATAAGAAAAACATGCCTCTAATTGTAATAGTAAGGCCATGAATGATATCTACAATGGAGTGTCTGCTGCTGAGTTTCGTCGGATTTCTGCGTGCAAAACTACAAAAAAAGCATATGATGTTTTGCAAACAGTATATAAAGGTACTGATACTATCAAGAAGCAAACTTACAAAGGTTAAACAAATCCTTTAAAACTGTTGTAATGGAAGAAAATGAGACCTTCAATCAATTCTATACTAGGCTGAATGACATTGTCAATTTTATTTTCAATTTGGGTGAAGAAATCCCTGAAAGTAAAATTATAAAGAAGATTCTAAGGTCTCCTACTTCAAAGTCTGATTCAAATGTGGATGTTATTGAGGAGAATAAGAATTTAAAAACCCTCACTATGAATCAGTTGGTTGGAAATCTTCAAACTTTCGAAAAAAACTATTTAAATAAGGGATCAGTGAAGAATAGTGATTTGACTTTGAGAGCCTTTAGAAAATCAGTGAAAAAACCTGAAAAGAAAATTGAGATTGATTTAGATTCTAACAATGATATGACTAAATTAATAAACCAGTTTTGAAAACTCATGAAAGCTAAAAACTCTAAGTAGAAAGGATTGAAGTATAAGAAAAAGCCGACTTTAATGAAGCTCAAGTGCTTTGATTATCAAGGTATTGACCATTATGCTAATGACTGTCATAACATGAAAAAGAATCTTAAGCATAAAGTTCTGAAAACTTAGGATGATGATTCGGCAGAAGAAAAGAAAGATCCTGAGCCAATCCTAAAGATATTATAGATAGTAAGTTTACGGCTAGATCTACTTTGTCTAGTGCTAGTTCTGCTAAAGATAACATTGATAATGAAATTCTAGATGTAAAAGATGATTGGAAAGCATAATATGGTATTTTGCTAGAAAAACCTATGAAAATGAGTAGGTTATTTGAAAAAGATACTCTAAAGCGAAAAGAAGAGATTTCGTCTCTCAAAAAAGAATTAAAAGACACAAAATCAAAAGTTCATTTCTTGGAAGGACAGAAGAATTGCTTTGCTGATAAGTTGGCTACTAAAAGTCATAAATATGCATTACTGAAAGACGATTTTAAAAAATTTGAGCAAGAGTTTGAAACCTTGAAGACAAACTTGAAGATTGTTAAGGCTAAAAAGAAGATTCAGCTGATAAACCAAAGATTATATTGTCTGAGCTGAATTCCACAAAAGCTTCTCTGAACAAGATGAATATTGATTCAAAATATCTTGAAAACAACTTATATGTTCAAAAGCAGCCGAATGACAAGTGCGGTTTTGTTTTCGATGATGGTGCATTTACTTCAAAGACTAGAGGTAATACTATTTTTGTTAGAAGTATTGCACACACTACTCCACATGCTTCACATGTTCATAATAGAGTAGATAGTTAAAAAAAATGTATCATGTCCTACACGCACACTCATTTGTCATCACTGTAGAGCTAATGGACACATTTGTCTCCATTACAAGAAGCTGCATGTTTTTACCAAAGTATAAGCAATTATGCAAATAATTGTCTGAACTAAAAGTCAAGATAAGACCTATTACAGTTAAGAAGTCTGATTCGCATAAAGAAGTTGCTCACACTGTGCTAAAAGATCAAACTACACCAGTATAAGGTGGCAACATACAAAAAACCCTGATCAAAATGATCAAATCTCTCACCCTTAATGCTGTTACGAAGATACAATTATGGGGGAGTTGTAAGTAGGGGGAGCTACTATTAGATCAAAGTTGACAAATTTGCTGCATGATGAAGACAAAAAAGCAGAGAATATTGCATCTAGGTGTAGACATTTTGAGTTAATAAGCGAAAGTTCAAATGTTCATAGACAACATAGATTTACAAGTATGCTGATGGTAAAAATTTTTTTGTAATTTTTTATTTAGTTGAAAATTCAATCTATTTTGGATTTATTTGGGGTAGATCAATTATATTATTTTAGGAAGTTTTGTCCATGAATTACTAAATGAGGAGATTGAAAGGAGTAATGTATGTTGGCTAATTTATGGATTGGACAAAAACTCAAGTCTTAGTCGAAGTTGTATTTCTATTTATTTTTATACTAGGAGTTTGAAAAGACAACAGAGTCTTAGAAGAGTTGAAATGAAGAAAATCTAGAAAAACAGAGATAGATTGCTCGATCGATCGAGTATGGGTCCGATTGATTGGATTTAAGGCAGTGTCCAAATTCGATCGATCAGACCACTACCCAATCGGTCAGAACTACGTTGGAACTTCTGCTAACTTGCTAATTTTTAGTTTGATTTTAAGAGAAATTTTCCTATTTGTTGCTAATTCCTTTCTTGGTTGGGATATAATTATAAGGTATGAATTATGGGTCATAAAAGGAGTTCTCTCTTAACCCTAAGGTATGGAACACAAATCTCATTGTTCTAACTAAATATTACTTATTTAGAGATCATCTTCTATAGTAGTTTTTATTGAAGAGTTGAAGGGTTGAAGTTCTGCTCTACAGATCCTTGTCTTCTGCATCTCTTTGTAGAATATCATCTTCCTAGCGTAGAAGACTGTTTTAGGGAGTTAAGTACAACATCTAGAAGGTATTTAGGTGCTTGAATCTATGACAAAGGACGACAGGGAGTCGTTGCAGTGGGGTGTTATGCAATGGGAATCACAAGTTCTTAGGTTGTGCAATAACCAGACAAGGGTTGTGAGTTTATCTCTTGTAATTATGGTATAATTCATTGTGCTTGATTTTCAATCGTGGCCTTTCCCGGTTTGGGTTTACACGTGAAGATCGTATTTTCTTGTTGTATGTGCTTTTGTTTGATTTATTCTCACTAGGTATTTGATTGTTTCCATACATAGTATTGAGATTGATTGCTTAAATCCATTCTAGAGGTCTCTCCCTAAAAACCTTCAAAATGAGAATAAAATTCTTCATCAATGTCTACGAATTGAATTCCATTCTTTTCATTTCCCGTTTCTTAATCAATAATATCATAGTTATCAAAGTATTAAAATGTTTATGATAAATTCAAAATATTGACAATATTCACATTTTAATTTTTATAAAGCGGGAAATTTTGTTTGCTTTTATTTAATGTCCTTCGAATTGAATCACATTCTTACAATTTTTCCTTTCTTAATCTTCCAAGGTCTAACTCTCTCACCAGGAAGCTCTCCACCTCATCCGAGGTTACTCTCTACACCCGAGGGGTCCCTTACTAGAGGGTTGGGATCTCCTCAAACAACAACCCCCCCCCCCACCCCACAAAAGGGTACTATGTGCACCCGACCCCCCAAAAAATGAAAAAAAGGCAAGGTATCAAAAGATTGATAATTATCCAAAGTATTAAAATGTTTATGATAAATTCAAAATATTAATGATATTCACATTCTAATCTTTATAATAACGCTTATGCCATATCAATGTACTTTTGTGAGTTGTCAAGATTTGTTAGGATATATTTTTAAGTCGAAACCCAAAAATGATAAGAAATAATATTTTATAAAGAAAAATTCATTTTGTTAAAATTAATAGCCTTTTTTTTATAAAGCACACATAGATAATATCAATCATCAAAAAGAGGCGATGGACTAAGGCTGCACGTGAATCAAATGTACGAAATTATTTTTTGTGAAATGCAGAACTCTTTTCTCTTTCATAAATCACTTAGAAAATTCAATAAACACAAAGTATAATCTAATTTAAGCAAATACGACCAGTAGTATGAAGGAAAAATAAAGAGTGCAACTACCAAAAAGATTAGACACCAATTTTCACTGAAAGCCTTTAATATAAGAGGAAAAAATCATGGAGCGCCCATTCGATTCAACAAAGGTTTACAAGCCCTTTTTTCAGTCCACTAACATAAGGATTGCCTTCTTATATTTACACGTATAAAAAATTGGAATCTGCAATTTGGCCAAATATGTTGTGATGTTATTTTAAGAATAGCTTAAGACCATTAATAAGAATATAATCAAAGATAATGACTCATAAAAGAACACTTGGAGCACATTTGATAACAACTGAGGAAGCAAATATGAGGATTCTCATTGCACTTTGAACATTCCTCATTGCACTTTGAACAGGGATTCCATGCTTATAATGTGTGTAGCTAATATCAATATCAGTGTGTATCGATGCATATAGTTTAGAAAATTAGTTTTGATGTGCAAATCCGCAAAAGTGACCATTTCCAAATCCAATAGGGGAGGTGGGACCTAAAAGTCTTCAAAAAGTTAGGATTTTTGTTGGTCTAAATCCTTAGAATTTACAATTGTTAAACATAGGTTTTTCACGACTTCATGGAGATTGAAAATCTTTTTTCTAGCGACTTGGTTGCCAAACATGACCTTTTCTTATCTCTTATCAAAACATAATCACATAAAAAAAAAAAGGAAACCTAATTAGATAGTAAAACTCGCTTTAGATAACCACAATCTAATCTAATTGAAGTCTATGATAAACTCATCCTTTCCATGTCCTAACATTGTTCTAAATATTCTCTATTATTCTCCTATAATTGCATACTTCTTTCAAAAATAAGTTGTGTGATTAATAACAATAAATAGAACTAGCACTTTGATCTTGGTTTAATTAATGTCTTTCCAAAATGTCCATTGTGCATTACTTGTGATCACTATTTGAAGGTTTGGGTGTCTCAAAACCTAACCCGGATTTCTAGATTGCAACTTAATTTACAAATTAATGTAGCAAAAATTAAAAAAACTTGCAAGTAAATCAATCAACCACATAAGAAAGAAGACAAGTAAATTTTTACGTGGAAAACTCAAATTGAAAAAAACCTCGAGTTCAAATTGAATTAATAATTAAATACTTGGAATCACATAGTTATAAGATATATACTCACAACCCTTTTTCTGGTTCTCGCGCAATCTCAATACTGTAATTCTCAATGCATGGATGTTATACATTGCAATGACACCCTATTGCTCAATGCACCATATTCACCTTGCACTTGACTCTTCGGACAATCTTCTATGAGAGATTAAGAAGCAACAACTTCGTAGAACAAAGCTTTAGCCCAATCTCTCCGATAGACGCATTAGAGAAAAAGATGATCTTCGATATATAATCTCCACTTACAATAATGATATTTGTGTATTAAGGTTGAGAGATGAACTATTTTTATAACCCACAATTCGTGCCTTAAATGTATACTCTTTGTAGAATAAGAACTATAGGTTTTGGCACAAACAGGAAAAAAAATATCTGAATAGGAAAGTGGGTTTTTTTCACAACTCGATCAATCGGGCAATCATCCATTCAATCGGATGAAGCTTCTGTCTCACCAAATTTCCTAAAAACATTGTTTAATTGTAGCTCGCCCCGGGTCCGATCGATCCAACCTTTACCCGATTGATCAGATAGCCTATATTGATACATTTGACAATTTGCTTCAATTAATTTTTTCAACTCATTCAGCGACATGAACCTCCATCCATTTTAAAATAAAAAAAATACAATTCAATGGACTTAAAGTTTTGTCAAGCCCATGTAGCCAATTACATAAAAAAAAACCTTGCAGCATCTTTCTATAGAGTTCATCATTACCACATATACTCTTTTTTAGTCTATTGAAATCGTAATCCACTAGATCAAAATGTCATGATTTTTCCAAAATCACATGGATCGTGGTTAAGAAGAGAGAGAGAGGGAGAGAGAGAGAGAGAGAGAGCTTGATGAATGTGCCAAAGAATATGATAGGAACTTTTTTCAACTTTTAAACTGTTTTTCTAATGCATGTATCTTGTTATCACAAGCCGCTAGGAGAAAATGATCCACCAACAAAATTATGATGAGTCAAGAATCTTCAAAATAGGAAAATCGATTCAGTCAATGAGATAGAATGGCTATTGCACAAGCTCCTCGCATGGGAATTGGGGGACAGGAAGAAAGTAGAGAAGTGGAAAAAGACATTGTTTTGTGAACAATAAAAGGGGAAGACATCACAGTCGGGTGGAAGCATTCACAACCGTGATTGTACTAGCTGGCAAAGGCTTGAATATCATATAAAAATTATGAACTACATCTTGTATATTTAGAATAGCCAACGACAATTTAAAAGAATACAATCAAAGTTAATGATTCAAACTAGGAACTTAATCTCATCCGTAATAAAAACCTACTCACATAATAAATAAATAAAACCCTATCACATAATAGCTTAAGATGAACTCATCTTTTTTATAACAATTCTCTAGACTCCTTTTTTCAGTTAAATAATAAAAAATATATAAAATTGTATTTCGACTTTTTTTACATTCACACATAGGAGTTATATGAACACTTAAATCTAATATAGCCCCAATAATAGTTCACTTTATACTAAATTAAAAACTTGTCCACCAATTGCCAGTGGGCCTGCACATAAGGATAGACCTAAAGTAAGAACCTAACAATTGTCACTATCAAATTATAGGTTGTCATGTGTACTCAATTGTTCAGAGTCCACTTGCACTCAATAGACTGATCAGAGTCTTATTGGTCATAGAAATTCACACTACCAAGTGTGGAAGGTAGGAAAAGCCCTGGTAATTGGTCATACAATATATGGAATCCGAGCAACTGGCTGAAAGCAGGTGTTGATGTGGATGTGTGACATATGTATGTGCTCCACATCATCATCCACGTGCCCTTCTACAACTGGAAACAGCAAGCAGGAGAAGTCGTGGTCGTCCTGTGCTTAGGAAATTCTGCTGACGTCTTCTCCTGTGTGTAATTGCTGACATGTTAGAGGCATCTCTTCTTCCTTCTTTTGATTCCTTTTGATTTAATGAGACTTTGAACAGCTTTATGACGTGTATCTTGTCCCGCTGTCGCTTGTCCTTTTCCACCACATGCACGCGGACGTCTTGCACCATCGGCTGAAAATAAACACAATGTCGGCCTGGGCTGGCCCACGGACGCCTCCTCCACCTAGCCCTGACTGTACCCTCAAGTCAGGGTCGGGTTAGGGCCGAGCCCACAGCCTGAAAACAGAAACTGCAATTTTAAATTATATTAGCATTATCATCAAACATCGAATGTTAATTTAACTAATGGCAATTGGCAAATTATAAATTAGTTTATATAACAGTATTTTCTAATGATACTTAATTCTACATCTAATGATATAAAATGACACATCAAATGGTATTTAATAATGCTTCTCATGATATATTAAATATAATAAAATAAAAACTTCTGATGATACTTAATAATAGTTGTAATGATAGTTATTTAATATGCAAAAGGTATTATATATGCAAACTAATTTAAACAATAATGCTTGATAATATCTTCAAAGTTTAATAATTTAGTCCTCTTTCAATATATCTAATAAATCGTGTAATGCATCAGTGTCATCATATTCACTATTACAATATTCCTACGCACATAACCAATCCTGTGGACAAATTATAGCAATTACTGTCGTTGATTTTAAACAAGTCCTATGTGGACTAAGTATCTTTCCTCTAGTAGTAAATGCATGCTCATAAGTAACTGTGAAAATAGAAATAGCTAAAATATCACAAACCATTTTTTAATAAAATTAAATACTTCAATAATTTTTTTCCACTAAAACTTTAATAATTTTTTTTCCACCAATCTAATATATCTAATGTTGTAGATTGTTCTCAAGGATCTTTCAAGTAATGACCTAATTTAGTTTTCCTTCACTGCTACTTTTCTTGATTTTTACCATTATCACAAGATGGTATGTTACTTAGGTCAACTTCATTCTCTGAACTAGATTTATTACATAATCTCCTATAGTATTCCTTAAAAAGATTTCTAAAAAAATTTAAGAGTTTCATTTGTAAGCATTCTTCTATACTTATTTAATGCATATAATTTGCTAAAAATAATTGGACCATATATATAATTATAGGGGCAGTTCAAACCATATAAATAATTATATATTATTTAAAATGAAGAAAAATATAAGGGCTAGGCCTAATAAAAACAAAGGGCCTGCAAAATTTTGTCCGACCCCAGCCCTAGGGCTTTTTGAAAAAATGAAAGCCCTCAATTTAACAACTTTTTAAGAGCTTAGCCCCCTTGTCAAAGGGCCAAATTGACAAGCCTAATAATGAATGCCGTTTCATTTTGCATAAGGCCTTGTTTTGAATTCAAGAAAAATCCTGTTTGAAAATGTTATGAATTTCCAAACACAAATTCTTGGATGCTCTATTGTGGCCTATTTCTTTGCTAAAATTCAGAGAATTTTTATCTCCAGAATTTGCAAATGCCCCAATATAGTGGAATTTCAAAACTCTCCTTTAAAATTTGCATATAGGAATTTCACTAGAAAGCAAACTAACTGGAATCCTGATATTCTCCTAAGGCATTTGAGTCCTTTTAAATGGGTGGTATTTTTAAATTCTTGGAAAGAAACATGGCATTTACAAAATTCCAGGAAAGAAGCCATTACATTAAGTCCAAAAATCCCCCAACAGCTCAAATTCTTATCAGGAATTCTACAAAAGAAATAAGCCCTTATACTTAAACATCCATAAATTTCACCCAAAAGTGAAAGAGTTGGGATTTTCTAAGATCATTATTTGAGTCCTTTCAATGGACTATATTTCAAAAATTTGTGAAAAGGAGCATGTCATTTGAAAATATAAGGAGACAACCCATTATATCATGTCTCAAAAACTACAACATCTTAAAAACTTCGCAGAAATTCTTGGTAAGAAACATACCCTAAAAGATACCCTAAAAGAGGTGAAGTGGGAGCGAAGAGGGATGGATGGTGTGATTCTTCGATTACTTGGAGGTTTCATCCATTATATTTAGATTTTTATCTGTGTCCAAATACGTAAATAGGTTCGGGTCTAAGTCCACTTTTTTGGATCCATGACCTAAATGGGTTGAGGTCCAGTTCCACTTTGTTCTAGTTCGTGCACTTGGGACTCAACATATTCCCTCAATTTTAAAATTTTCTTTCAAAAGTTAGTTTTTTAAAATTCATTTTCTACTCAAATCTGAACCCGGATCCAAACCTTCACCATATATGGAATCAGTTATGGTCCTAGTTCCATCTTCTCAATTACAATTCTGGTTTTGAAACCAGAAAATTGGTTCGAATCAGTTCTAATTCGATTTTTTTCAATAATGGTTTCAGCTTCGTGTTCACTATGGAGTGGACAAGAACCGACTTGTTTACATCTCCAGGGATGAAGACATGATTATTTGGCAATGTAGATGTACCTTTGTTTTTTAATTTTTATATTTAAATCACTCAGGCGATATCAGTTTGGATATTTATTTTTCATTTTTTATTGATTCACTTTTATTAAAAGGAAGATTATTTGATGGTTTTTTTTTTGTATATTTATCTTTGATATTCATTCTTAATCACTTAAGATTTGAATCACTTGGTGAAGGCTGGATATTTATTTTTCATCTTCTATTAATTTAATTTCTAATGAAAAGAAAGATTATTTGATAGTTATTTTTGAATATTCATTTGGGATCTTCATTTTTAACCACTCATAAGAAATAAGTCTCTATCTATTCAATTAATATCTAATCTATGTAAACAAACAGGCCATAAACTTTGAGACCTAAAGTAAATTTATATAATTTTCTTTGAAAGTTTTGGGGTCCTCAAAATCTGGATTGTAAGTCAAATAATACGAAGCCGAATAAATAAAACAACTTGCAAATAACCAATCAACCACACAAGAAGAAAACACAAAGATTTTTTAAGTGGAAAACTCAAATAGGAAAAATAGTGAGTTTTCCGAACTAGCAAAACCAACTACTAATTTCGAACAGTTACAAAAATATATTCACAACCCTTTCCAGTTACTCCTCCAACTTGAGGACCATAGTTCTTCTTGCACAAATTCTAACCACAGTAGTCCATCGATGTGCACTGCTCTCCGCACTTCATCCAATCGGCTTAAATCCACAAGATGAATAATCTTTTACAAAGAAATAGAAGCCTCAAACTCTAGAACTCAAAGCTTCAGCATAATCTCTCCAGTGAAAGTTTAAAAAAAAAAGTGATCTCCAAAGTGTAATCTTCACTTAAAATAATGAGATCTGTATTTTATGATTGAGAGAAAATCCCTTTTTATAACCCACAATTCATGGCTCATAAGGATAATCAATGTAGAACTCAACTTATTAATCCTAGCACAAATAAAAAAAAATTTCACATAAGGTTGGTGGGTTTTTACACGCCATCCAATCGATCGGATATATATTCGATCGATCAGGTATCGCCTCTACCTCCAAATTGATCAATCAAATTAATGCTTGCTCGATCAATTGGGCACCTTATTTTTCTTTTTGTTTTTTTATTTCTTTACTCCAACTCTTCTGACGACCCGAGCCACAGTTCATTCTATAAAAAAATATAAAATACAACTTAACGGACCCAGATTTTGTCCAACCGATGAATTATCCAATTACATAAATTCTTATAGTCTTCCATCCACATTAGCTCTACATCAATGAGTTCACATCCTTAGAGGCTTAGGCATAGAAAAACAAAAGTTAAAGGAGCAAAATTTTAGTGAGGCTAATATATTAAAGCTCTAAGCCACTAAAGAAAAAAAAAGAAAAGAAAAGAAAAACCCTCCCGATGTATGACAAGTTACCAAATTTTACTTTAATAGAAACTGGTTCCATTCTAAAACTGGTCATTTAATTAAAATTGTGATTAACATGATATTATGCTTATTCATTAGTTACACTTTTGTAGTGGGATCAAATCATAGTGAAATAAAAATTTTAGGTTACACCATATATTAAGAGGGCATTCATTTTGAGTGGCTTAAACTTTGAATAAACAGGCTCTATTGTGATGTTCCACTCCTTTAATTCAAGCTCTCTTTAAGTTAAAGCCTTAGACAATGTGAACTCCGCATTAGATAGGCATTTTTAAAGGTGGAAATGTCATGACTCTTGAGCATTAGTCTAACCAATTTTAGGTGTAAAGTAACTGAGTATATAGCTAGGAAAAGTCACCACATGAGTAGCAAGCTAGGAGTGTAGGGATATAGATAATTGGGATGTGGATAGGAGTAGGCCAATTATAATACTAATTAAATAATTTTAACTCTTTATTTAAGAGTCTCCAAGTTTAAAAACTAATATAGTATAAATTTCTTACAATTAACTCCAATATTGTTGAATCTTTACCCAAAAAAATAAAAAAGAAAATAAGAAAAAAAAATAATAACCCTCCAATGTTGGATAATGGTCTGATCGATATTGGGACTAGTACTAATTCACTCCAGTAGGGAAGGTGCGTTTAACCAAATTAAATTGATCACAGGTAGTCACATTTCAATGAATAAAGAAATAAGGAATATGATGTTAAATTTTCTAGGCCTTTAGGATAATGTGTTAAAGCAACCTTTTCATGCATGTTCCATATGATTTAAAGTTTAAGCATGCGAGCTTTTCAAGTTTTAATCCTACAAACTTGATATGATGACAAAATCACCAACCAAATTAAATAACCTTTGTATATTCTATAAAAGGGTTTTTAGTTCATTTGAAAGGTACTTTGCCTCTTTGTCATGGTTGTGGTAGTGAACCTTTTCCGTTATTTAAATTAAGAAATGGTCTCATGCTTTGTAGGAGATGATTAACCGTGTTGATTCTAGTAAGTTCTCTCTCTCTCTCTCTCTCTCTCTCTCTCTCTCTCTCTCTCTCTGTGGTAAAAGATTCTATTAAGGGTTAAGATTGGCCTTAGAACAGACATTTATATCACTTGCTTGATTAGATTAGAATTTAACTTCGACTCAATAAGGAATGATTCACACCATCAAGGTAAGTTGATCATTGAGATAAAGGCATCTTTATAATTTGACCAACCCATTAATGATCATCATACCAAGTAGGGCGGTGGAAGCACATGTAATACGAATGACTTGGATCAAGTAACGACGAGCTTAACATATGATGTTGATATAAAAACTCTCATCCAAACATCAACATAGGAATCAATAATTTTCTATATTTCATTCGTACAGAACTCATTTTGATTGGCTTGTGTTCTGGGTCCTTAGCTCAATCCCCCTTTAAAGATGCCATAGAGACAACCATACATGCATATATTGAGAGCTTTCGGCGGAGCATGGCTTATTGCTAAAGGTGTCATTAGTTTAATTCGATGATGACAATGAAGACTCATCTAACGAATTATTTTGAAGCTTTGTGATCCTTGAATAAGGACACCCTGTCTTTTTATATTTATATTTTACTAATACACTTAAGTTTGTGAGAGTTTGTTGGCACTTGCTGATCTATGGTATCTTTTTGGATACAATATTGGGAGAAAAGATGGAGTCCAACCAGTTGGACTACAAGTAGTTAAAACCATCTTGTGGGATGCATTTCAACTGCCTTTATGATTGGGTAAGAAGGATTTGTAAAGATTGCCCGTGGTGAATACATGAATGTTAACATCCCATTTTGGACGGGCATAATCCAGTGCTCATAGTCATAAATTTATTGGGCTTATGTCTCGTATTCTTGGTTATTGGATTTGGTTCATTGGGTTAGCCAAGAACTATATATTAGGTTAGATGGTATTTTGGTGGTTTTACTGAGCTTTTATAAACTTTGAGAAAAAGAAAGTTATAGAATTGTTTATTGATGCAGGCACACTTCAGAACCACATGAAGTCCTTGCATTTTATTTTTCATACTTTGTTAATCCCAAATTTTTGCTTCCACCAGCCCACAATGAAATTAAGTTGAAATTTAGGCCAATGCCATGCAATCAACATTTGGTTTATTTACATTTCCATCCAACTTCGCACTGGAGGTATAAAAGAGAATTATTGGACCCCAAAATTTACCTTCGGAGTTCAGACTGTACAACTGCCTTTAGGATTGATATTTGCCCAAGAATGGTCAAAGTTCAAATATTTTCCATAACGCTGCATTTACAATCATCATGCTATTACAACTGATCAGGGTTTTTACTTGATGAGTGTAGATCCTAATAGATAATTGTGTTTTAAAAATAAATATAAAATTTTTATATGAATTTTAAAAGTAAATATAAAATTTTTATATTAATTTTTTTAGAAAAACTAAAAACTTTTACTATAGTTTTTTTAAGGAGACCGAAGCCCACGGAGTATCACTACCGCCAATGTGGATGTCGGCTTAATGCCATATTGGCTCTAAAAAAAAAATATCACGGTGCCACATGTGGAAATCTTTTCTCTACCATGCCTTGATGCTACAGCTCACGGCAAAGGTGACTTCTGATGGCTAAAAAGTGGAGATTGCATATATTTCCAATCACGTGACATGGACAGGAAAGTTTTCATTTTCAAGAAGTTGGTGGAGTGGCCATGTGAGTTTGTCATTATCCATATCAACTACCTCGAGATCCCTAGTGCAATATGAAAGTAGCAGTACGGGGGAATACACCACAATAATTCATTAATGGATTAGAATGGCATATCCACCATGAATTACGTCTTGGCTGAATTCCTCTCCAATTAGATTCCGCCCATTAGGAGATTGATGATGTGCAAAACATTTAATTGTATAATTTTTTTAATCTAAACCACATATTTTAGGGGTGACTAAACTGTTTCGAATATAATTTCGATTGAGAAAAAGTTGGCAAAAGATTGAATATTAATTTTGAATGGTTTGATTTTTAGATAACGATCTCACAATGGATATATAGTGATCATCATCAACATCATCAACAAAATACTGAATCAATCAAGCTCAAAATTTGATAAATTGTACTTCTTGGCATCAATTTTACTACTTTTATTCAAGTTCCCTGCGGCATTTTTTTTTTTCTTCAAGGCGCCATTCCATTCATTTGTCAGCATGGAAGAACTTTTTCTTCTAAAGGGTCATATTCCTTGAGTTCCTAAAATTTTTTGTAGAGCATTTTTTTTTTCTCAAGATGCCATCCATTTGTGGGCATGGAAGAACATTTTCTTTTAAAGGGTCATATTCCATTAGTTTCTAAAATTTTTGGATCTCTACATGGTGAACTCTATAATGTTAATGTCTGACATTTTCTTTTCTTCCTTCTCCTCTTGTTTGTATTCTATTTTGTATTATTTTGCTCTCTAATTTTATAATAAGATACATTTAAGTCAATTTTGCTGCAGTTCTAAAACCTTATGGAGATGTCCTTTAGTCAAAAATGCCAGTTTACATAAGTTGCAAGTTAGGCAGAGAGGTTATGGGCCACCCGAGCCTGGCCGGAGTGGCATTTTTGTAAGCTTAAGCCCAAGTTTAAACCGAGATAAAATTGGAATTGTCAAGCCCATAGCCCTTCCAAAAATATTTTTACTAGGAGTGGGTTATTTTGAAAATAGTGGCCCCTAGTTCATGAGGCTAAAAGATGGCCCCTGAACAACTGTGACAAGTAATTATCTGTGTTGTTTAAGCAAAAACAAACTTACTTTGTTTTTAAGAATTAAAAACAGATAGACAAGTTTATGAGACCTGGTGGTTGTCCTCTGTCCTCGGATCATTCTCCAATCCTCATATCTTTACCTTTTATCTTTCAAAAAAAAAAAAATTATATCTTTGTCTTGCTTATATGAATGCCTTTCTTATTTTTACTTCTCTCTTTTCACAATTCTAGATATTTTAGAGATGTCAATGGGTACCCGATTAGCCAAACATCTAAAGTCTCCATTTTTGAGAAAAAATTAGGGAGATTTTCAAAAAACGGCCTAACTTTTCACCACATTTCAAAAGAGAACAAAAAAATCTACATTTTAAATTAGGACATAAGTTTTTCACTTTTCTTCATATGAGGACAAATTGTCGGATTAAGCATTTTCAAACAACTTTTTCTACTTATTATTTCAAAATCCCCGAAATGCCCTTCTTCCTTTCTTTTTCCCTCTTTCTTTCTTTCTTCCTCCTTCCTTTCTTGGTGTTTGGACATGCCATTATACCCAAGTGAGTCTGCAGGCCGCCCCATCTCCATCTCCAGTAGACTTCACCCATTCTCCACTCCATGTCCATTCATTAATATCATTATCTAAGTGTCATTGGCCGGATGAGTTCTAATTCATATAATATGTTGTGGTTTTAAGTTTGAAGGGTTCCTTTTTTTTTTTTTTTCCGTGTGTGTATGTGTGTGTGTGTATTGTTTTTTTTTTTTTTTTTTTTTTTTTTTTTGGAGGACGGGGTGTGGGGGGTGTGTGTAAAGACCTTTTTTTTCTTTTTTCTCCTAGAAACCTTAAACCCTTAAAAAACGTTTGAAGGATTTAGATGGTTAAAAGTATAAGACTAAAATAACTAACTAAAAGTTCTATATCAACCACTCCATCCAGTTAGATTGCTTGAAGGATTGATCATTATTGCTACCTTACCCCATGTGACCTCTCAGGGAAGTTTACAATGGTTATTTCACTTATTTGGACCAACAATCCAAACAAATCGGCCAAATATTTACCCTGTCAGTTTTACAATGGGCCAGACAAATACAACAGCTCCAGCCTGAGTTTAGTTGGTCCAATGAAGATTGTCTTGCGGTTATGGACTACTGATGTACAATCTGGATTCATTTATATGAATGACATGCCCCATATTTGTATTCTGGGGAATTCCCACTTACTGTTCGACGGTTGCCATCGGGTTGGGCCTACAACTTTTGTGGCTCAGTTGATGTTCATGTTGGAACAGGTGTGCTGAGGTATCATCATCTAGAGAATTTCTCAGCTCAAGCCTTTATCTTCAATAGTTGTCCACTCTCAACCAAACAAATATGTAAGATCAAAGGTATAGTATCTTTCCAAATTACTAGGCTCAGTCTGAGTTTTCAGGACTGCTAAGTGGATTTGATTCCAAATATTTGATAACTATACAGACCAAGCTTTAACCCGGCCATGAATGGGCCAGGTTTGGGCTAAATTCATATGGGTAAGAACCCAGGTCAATTTAGACTTACTGGACACAGTTATGAGCCTAGATCCATTGAGGCACCTGCCAAGCCATTTCAACTAACATGTTCATGCATGATCCTCCTACTTGGGGAAAGTCTATCTGTAACTATGGCTCCAAGGGTGAAAAAAGAAAGCATGTCAGTGATGAATTGCATGATATGTGTCCATTTTTTTCCTCAGGAGCCATTTGGATCCTAGGAACTGGGTTTCCCTGTCTCAAAACACTCAATCATCTGAAGCTTAAGAATCCCTCATAACTTTAGGCCTTTGTTTTACTTTTGTTTTTCTTTTTCCTATGTTGTGTCTTTATTGTTCTCTATCTTTTTTTTTATTAATATGATTTTCAGTTAGTGATAATAAAAATTATCTGAAACTTTAGTTTGCGTGTGATTGATTACAGCCAAGAACATGACACTCGCCAACTAATGATGTGGAGAACCCTGGTTATTAGGGTGTTCATAAGCAGGCCTAGTTGGACCCAACCCAAGCCCAACACACATTGGGCTGGATTTAAGCCAGATTTTTAAAATGCATTCTACCCTCAGACCTGATTTTCTTGTCCAATAAGCTAGATTGTGCCAATTTACCTTAAACTGATAAGAGGTCTGGTTCACTGGGCCCCATAAAACTAGCACAAACGGCACTACATGTTTTAGAGGGGACCACGTGAGCTTAATTGTCAGCTGTTGTCATCGGGATTCAAGCCTAACACTAAGCCCATAACTAAATAGGCAACCGTTATTATGAATCCTGACTGGGGATTCTACGCTCAGGTTGCCCTTTTCGTCTTCTGATTGGTCTGGGTTGAGCCCATATTTGTATTAACCCATGAACCTTACCTGGACCTGTCCTATTTGGGTTCAGGGTAAAGGGATTGGGTTCAGAAAACCGCTTATTAGTATTATTATTATTATTATTATTATTATTATTATTATCATGAGTGTTTTTACCAAAAGGCTCCCTGTTTTCATGAAACTACCATGAGTTTTTTAATTTCTTAACAAAAGGCCCTGTGTTTTCATTAAACTTCAAAAAGACCCTTTCATTTTTTCTTTTCAATAAAGTCACCTTCATTGACGGTCAAACTATACAAATCACGAGAAGACTAATCATGATCTGTCACATCACAGTGACATGTCTGCCATTCAAGTGGGCAGTGCTTGGATGTATGCATCCCATAGTGATGTGGTGGATCGTAACTAATTTACTGTTGTTCACTATAGGTCAAAAGCCGATCTAGATACATAAGTAACTATTTTCCTTTCTCCCTTTCCTTTTGTTTAAACCAATTTACCTCTTAGGAGAATGACTTACAGTTTTCCCTTGGATGAAAGTGATAAAGACAATTTCGCCCATATAAATCCATTTCAAAATAAAGGGACCCATTGAATTAACTAGGACCAAACATGTTATGTTCCAACAGTAATGTGGCCTACTTTGCTGGACGAGTTTAGACTGTATGTGACTCCCATTGATAAGGGCCAGTGTTGAACGCGAGTTAATCATTTAACATTTCGTATTGTGGGCCTCACCATTAAAGTGTTGTACATAATAGTTACTAACTAGGTAGGTAATAGGCTAATAGCCCAAAAAAGCTCCAAAAGAGAACTATGAAAAGTAAAAATATCCACATAGGATATCAGACAATGGTTCCAAATCATCACCGAAAATGCAATAGGGGTGTTATGGTGGGGATTTGGACCCACTTTTTGTGAAGCTGTTCTATTTGTCACTTTTGCTTTTAACTGTTTAAAAAAAATCTTCATCCAACCAATTTCTTAAATTTATCATAAGTTGGTCCCACGTACAATCTAATTTTTTAAATACTCTTACCATATTCCTAGGATTGGGCACCGGTTTAGCCTATACATATTTTCTGCACGTGGCACAATATAGAATTTTAAAAGTAGAGCCAGCTAGAGTTGAGTCAAGCTCCGTCATAGACGAATGTTGACATCTCACTTGAATCACTCAAAAAAAATGGGAGCCGCAATTTGGTCCAAATGTTCATTTTGGATGGTCATGATTCAATACTTATAGAAATAAATTTGTTGGGCTTATGTCTAGCATTCAGGGTTAATGTGTTTGGCTC
Source organism: Sextonia rubra (assembly GCA_037013555.1). NCBI lineage: Eukaryota > Viridiplantae > Streptophyta > Magnoliopsida > Laurales > Lauraceae > Sextonia > Sextonia rubra. The sequence continues at coordinate 5,385,186 of JASUAD010000027.1, forward strand.
AGTGGTGAAGTTCCAAATCAACCACCTAGGAGTACAGAGCAGGATTTGGAGAAATACATCACAATAATTCACCAATGGAACCCACTTACAGAATCGCATATTCACCATAAATAACGTCTTGGCTGAATTTCTCTCCATTGAGATTATGCCCATTGATCATATGCAGAAGATCTGATTGGACAATTTTTCTTTTTCTAAACCACATATTTTAGGTGTGATTAATCTATTAGAGACATAATTTCGATTGAGATAACTTTGGTGCAAGGTTGGGCATTGGTTTTGAATGGTTTGGATTTCAAAGATTGGCCTCACTAATGAACTTAAAGTGATAATCATTAACATCATCATCAAAGCCCTCGCTTTGATGATGAACCATGTTTCGCTATGTAATTCAATTATGGCCAAGATTTTGATAGGTTATGTTTCTTTATGTCAATTTTTACTACATTCATTCAAGTTCTCTTCAGCCTTTTTTTTTTTTTTTTCAAAATGCCACCCATCTGCATGCGTATAAGAACTTTTTCTTTTAAAAGGTTCTTTTCCTTCGTTCCTAAAATTTTTGGATATCTAGCTACATGGAGAACTCTATGATATCTGACATTTCATTTTCTTCTTTCTCCTCTTGTTTGTATTATATTTTATATTTTTCTGCTCTCTAATTTTATAGTAAGATCATTTAAGTCAATTTTGGTGCAATTTTAGAATCTCAAGGAGATGGCATTTTCGTAAAAAATGCCAGTTTACAGAAGGTGCAGGTTAGGCAGAGAGGTTATGGGCCACCGGAACCTGGCCAGACTGGCATATTTGTAAGCTTAAACCCAACTTTAAACCCAAATAAAATTGGAATTACCCTCCCATGAATTCTTCGATTTTCATAAAAACTTTCGATTCTCTTCGCTTCCTACTTTTTAAACACGTGAAGCGCGGAGAAAAAATGTAAAGTATATTAGACCACTATAACAAGAAATATCCCTGTCGTTGGGGCAGCAGGTTCGATTACAGGCGTGGTTGGCATAAAGACAAGTTGGTTGCAGTTTGTGATTCTTGATCGTTCGGTAGGTGACGATTCGAGATGGCCCACCAGTCCATTTTGGCAATCCGGGTTTCCTGATTATGGTGTGCATTCTGCATTTCTGGCCGCTGACTAGAAAGCGCGTTGTACAAGCCGCAGAAACGCGTTTTGAGCAAAAGATTCTTTCACCCCTTTTTAGCTACATATATATATAGGATTCGGAAATGATTAGATCAGAGTCGTAAACATCACGGGACAGATTGCACGGCAGTAAGCATTTATCAGCACATATACTCCTTGATTCTTCCATCTCTCACCCTGCCAATGGATCCATCGTCCGAGCGCCGCGCAGCATTGGGCCTGGGAGATGAGGAGCAAGCAGGCTTCTCTCTGATGAAGAAGCTGACTGAGAGCTTCAGGAATTTCATGATTTGGTTGGTACGTGAATCACAACCTAATTAACTGCTGCTGCAACTGCTTCTACAACTTTGTTCTTGGGTTTGTTAGCAAATCTATATATTATATAAACTTTCAAGATATAATTATGGCCTTTTGCTTCTTTTCTCTTTGCAAAGAAAAAGCTTTGCCTTGGTTGATGATCAATTATTGTGTCGTTGAACTTGGTTATCAACAATATATAATAGTACTTGAGTAGAATGAGCCAGTGTTCCTGCCTCTGGGTATACATGAGCAGTACCTGCATGATCATAGGTTGGCAAACAATTACAACCAAAAGTTCTTGTTCAATCAGAATGGAGAATCAACCTCTGCCCAGCCTGCTTCATCAGATTATATCTAACGATTTCAATCTTTATCTATGGATGAAGGTTGTCTGGGCAACTAGTATCTCTATGCTGCAGGAACCCCTTTTAGCTGACTTAGAGAAAGTCAGTATGGCTAGTTTTGCTCAGTTGTTAGGGTTGTTCTTATTTGTGGGTTTGTCTGTTGTTGTTTGGCCTGTTGGTGCCCTGTTTTGTGTTGATGTTTTGGTGTTCTCTTGTCTTTGTTATACCCCTCTTTTTAGCAAAAAAAAAAAAAAAGAATGAGCTTTCAACTCTGTTTGATCACTATCGTGTTGTTTTTGGACTTTTCATTTTTTTTTTTTTTTTAACTTTGTTGTGTTACAAATTTACAATGATTGGCCTTGTGCGGACCAATGTTGGTTAAGACTTCTGTATTAGAAGTATCTTTGGTTTTCTTGGAACGAGTTGGAAAGTGGCTAGAGATATCCCATTGCTAAGTAGAAATGAAGTAATAGGTTAGACTTAGCAGTAAAGGAGAAAAAAACCCAAATATATCATATTATTGTGTAGATCCCATTAGGGGTCATGCTAATTATAGATTAGCATGTTGGGTGTGCTTTTTTCAGAGGGTTTGTTAGCAATTTATATTTTTGCCACTGCCATTGCAAACTAATGTCAATGATGGTCACTGAATGCTCTCCCAGGGCTTGTTGTCAAGGAATCCACCCTCAATTGATCATGATAGGTAACTAACAGTATCTCATGAAATTTAAATTGACTGTTCTTTCTGTCTGCATTACCTATTTACCAACTTTTCTTGCTATCAACAGGGCATCTAGTGATGAGGCAAAACATATTGCACCATTTCGCTATGCGCCTGCGGTAAGCAGTAAGCACTTGCTTGCTTTGATCTTCTTAATGCTGTATTCTAACAATGAATCTTATCTGATTTTATCGGGATGCAGGTTATGATCACAGTCGTGGTTCTGTTGGGACTTCTAGTGGGATTTTTTAGTTGGCGTCACGTGATTGGATGAACTTGTACATAAAAATTGACCGGAATCTACAGTGCCTCAAAAAATTTTTTTTTTTTGGGAATAGTTAGTGTATATGTAAGTATGTAATGCTCCACGCCACATGCATTGATAATATTAGACGCTTTGACCCATAGACATCACGGTTTTACTTCTGGTGGGTCTCAACCTACAAAAAATCCTCATATAAGGTAAAAGTATAAGCTCTACATATAAGTCTAGTTATTTTCCTCTCTATAGTCAATGTGAGATTTCAGGATGTCACAGTATATTCCATAAAGAAAAAGTACAAATTATATATATATATGAAATATATATATATATGAAGCTAGCTAAATTCCAATTTGATTTCGAAGCTAATTTTCTATCTAAATTTTGACCAGGCCTCTCTATTTTGACCTACCTTAATTACTAGATCCATAATAGCTACTCCAAATTATTTAAATTCTCTAACGGACAAACCTAATTTTGTTCTAATCTTAATTACCGGACCTAAAATAGATGCTCCATCGTTACATAACGGTTGCTTTATAACAGGTTAGATCCTATAACAATTGGCATTCAAGCTATCATTTAATTACTCTTTTGCAATGCTATGGACTCTATGCCCTCTCTACAATGTGTCTAGTGGACATCAGAGGTGGCACTAGAAGCCTCCCCTGCTGAGTCTTTCATCAATATTTTTGTCTCATGACTCAGAAACAAGACTATAATAGAGGGCCTTTGAGAAGCCTTTTTTTAAAAAAAAAACTAGCCGACTTATTGCTACAATAAATTATATTTTTAGCTATGAAAATATTCGTCACCAAAAAAAGGTTAAAACATAGGTAATAATATTTACCTTGCCAGTTTTACAATGGGCCAGACAAATATAACAGGTCCAGCCTGAGTTTATTTGGTCCAATGAAGATTGTTTTGGGGTTATGGACTATTGATGTACTGTCTGGATTCATTTATATGAACGACATACCCCATATTTGTATTCTGGGGAATTTCCACTTACTGTTCTACAGTTGCCATTGGGTTGGGCCTACAATTTCTGTGGCTCAGTTGTTGTTCATATTGGGACAGGTGTGCTGGGCTGTCATTGTCTTTAGAATTTCTCAGCCCAAGCCTTTACCTTGTACAGTCATCCACTGTCAACCTAACATATGTAAGATCTTAGGTATAATATTTTTCAAAATGACGATCCTTAGTCTGTGTTTTGGGGACTTCGAAGTGGATTTGAATCGAATATTTGATTACTACACAGACTAAGCTTGGATAAGCTTCAACCTGGCCCATGTGAACTAGCCATTAATGGCCCAGGTCTGGGGTAAATTCAGTTAGGTAAGAATCCAGGTCAAGTTAACAATATAGGACCCAGTTATGAATCTTGATCCATTAGGCTCCTCCCAAGCCACACGTTAATTAACATGTTCATTCAGGAATCCCCCTACTTGGGGAAAGTCTCACCCTAACTATGGTTCCAAGGGTGAAAAATGAAAGCATGTAAGTGATGAATTGAGTAATATGTGTCAATTCATTTACTCAGGGGCCATATGGATCCTGGAAACTGGCTTTCCCTGGACTCAAAATACTTAATTATCTCAACTTTAGAACCTCTTCTACCTTTAGACCTTTGTTTTCTTCTTTTTTTTGCTTTTTAGTATGTTGTGGCTTTATTGTTCTCTCTGTTTTAATTAATATTATAATTTTCAGTTACTGACAAAATAATTATCCGAGCTAGTGATGTGAGGAACCCTAGTTGTTATGGTGTTCATAAGCAGGCCTATTTGGACCCAAGCCCACCCACAGTGGGCTGGATTTAAGCGGTTTTTAGAGTGCATTCTCGGCTCAGACCTGATTTCTAGCCCAATACGCTAGATTGTGTGAATTCACTTTTAACTTATTAAAGGCGTGGCTCTTCTGGGCCCCATAAAATTAGCACAAAGGGCACTGTATTTTTCAAGGACAGTCAGAGCTTAATTAGCAGGGCTTCTGTCTGGATTCTGGATTCAAACCTAACACTAAGCTCCATAACTAAGGAGGCAACGCTTGGACTGGCTCTAGCCTGGCCCACAGAGCCCATGAGCACCCCAGCCATAGTTATCTGTGAAGATCAAAACAAAACAAAGCCTTTTCAAGTAAATCAAGTTATCTGCCAAGGGGCCAAGGGGCCAAGTTGTTAAGAATCCGACCTGGTGATTCTAGGTTCAGGTTGCCCTTTTCGGCTTTGGATTGGTTTGGGTTGAGCCCATTTTTCGATAAACCCATGAACCTGACCTGGACCTTTCCTATTTGGGTTCAGAGTTAACGGATTGGGTTCAAGAAACATTTGTTTACCATGAGTTTTTTACCAAAATTCTCCGTGTTTTCATGAAACTTCAAAAAAACCCTTGTATTTTATCTTTTCACCAAAGGACCCCTTCGCTTCAGTGACAGTCAAACAATGCAATAAGTAACGAGTCTAAGGGTAGGCATCCGACGGTAAAATAAGCATACCGTGATTGGTTCATTCATGGTTATCATGGGTCCAAAGCCTCAAAGAATCCTGATTCATAAGTAATTATTTTCTTTTATTCGTTTTCATTTTTTTTGTTTTAATTTTTAAACCAATTTACCACTGAGGAAAATGACTTAAACTTTTTCCTTTGTTGAAAGTGATAAGGACAATTTTGCCCATATAGGTCCATTTCAAAAATAAAGGGACCCATGGAATTAACTGGGAACAAACATCTTATGTTCCAACAATGACGCCCCACTTTGTTGGACTAGTTTTGATTGTTGGCGCCTCCATTGTGGGTGCCTCCCAATGAACACCCTAATCCTTTGTTGGCCCTAAGCCAGTGTTGAACACGAGTGAATTATTTAACATTGTCCTATGGTGGGCCTCACCATCAATATGTTGTACGTAATAGTTACCAACTAGGTAGGCAATAGCCCGAAAAAGTTCCAAAATTGAACTGTGAAAAGAAATACATCCATATAGGATGTCAGACATGGTCCATTTGATGCAATAGAGGGGTGTAATGGTGGGGACTTGGACCCACTTTTCGTGAAGTGCCGCTGTGTATTGCTTTGACTGTTTATAAAGAAATTCCTCCAACCACTTTCTTAAATTTATCTTAAGTAGGGCCCACCTACAACCTAAAGCCCTTTTATGAAAATAGGCCTCACAACAATTGGAAAAATAAGATTTATTCTTGGAAAATAACAGGCTGGGGTGACCATAGCCCTATTCTGCCCATCCCCTGTTGTAGTATGTCTCTTCATCTTTTGCTTAAACTGTTATTATATCTTTTAACTTAATGTCTAATTCATTTGAGTTTTTCTCAGGGGTAAATCAGTCAAAAAAAAAAGAGAGAGAAGAGAAAGGAGGTAGTTATTTTTATACAGCAGTATAATTTGATTGTTGGTCAAGAGAGATTTTAGTGAAAACATAAAATAGAGATTGAGGTTTCATGAAAATATAGGGGCCTTTTATTTTTAGAAAAAAATACCCTTACCATATTCATAGGATTGGGTTCGGGTTGAGCATATATATTTCTTGCTCAATATAGTAATTTAAAACTAGGGGGAGTTAGAGGTGCTCAGTCATGACCAAGTCAGGTCATACCCAGCTCAGCCAAGTAGTTTTGTAGTTGTCTTCTTGTTTATCTTCTCATCTCAAGTAGGGCTTGTGAAGAGTTTTGTATCCCTCTTTTTAAAGGAGGCTGAAATGTTCTATGCATTGAAGTGTTTGGTGGCTAAAGATTATATAAGAATCCATCTTTTTTTTTGACGCAATGGAACTGTGTGGTCTAATGTATAAATGGGGTGTAGGACTGGTATATTTTGGCTCTTATTAGAGACATTGAAGTCCTCTCTTCTTATTTTAATCTTGTTAACTTCTCTTGTATCCCAATGAAGTTTAATAAGGCTGCTCACATCTTTCCTCGTTTTAGCTTTTCCTTTTATATAGTGATTGGTTTTGGGAAGGGCTTTTTACACCTTGGCTCCGTTCCACTGCAGATTTTGTAATTTTGTAATGTCCTCCTGTTCTTTTAATCTACTCTTCCTTTTACCAAAACGAAAACTCCTCTTTCTCTCATGGCTTCATAATACCTCCCACGCCACACCCATCTAAACCACAAACTATATAAATTCCTTTTTGGTTTCCTTCCACACCACACCTGTAAACAAAGAAATTAAAAGGAGAATGCAAGAATATGTAAATTTATGTTTTCATTCATATAAAAAAATACAAAATATAGCATTCATTCCCTCTTTTTACATGAAAAAAAAAAAAGAATATAGGGACCTAGCTCAAAACTGGTAAATCAAGCATCATCTCTTAATGAAGGCATGATCCTGGTCCTTAACTTGTTTCAAATCTTCTCTTCTGAAACAACCTCTTCGCTTGTCAATTCCGGCAGTATGTCATTAAAAAAAAAAAAAGAAAAAGAAAAAAAGAAGCAACCTTATGCTTATTCTTGCTTGAAATTGTGCAGAATTTTTGCTCCTTTCTTCTTTCCTCTTCACAACAAGCATGACCCTTTTTACAGCCGCCTTGTAGCCTCCCTACTACCTTTAGTCACCTAAACATGGGGAGCACTACACAATACCCAAGTATTATTTAGGAGAAAACATTTAGCCTAGTTAGGCCTACTAAAATGCATGATAATCATAAAAGTCTACTGAATGGAAAGATTTATATATGCAAAGTCTTGAGTTCATAAAATCGTCATAACCTTTTGATCCATGTGCCTAAAATCTAATGATTTAAAGCGTCATTTTATTATAATTTAAATTGAATGGTGAGAAAAACTTAGATGATTGTCAAATTTGGACTTGTGACCAATGGCGAACCCACGATTGACCCCTCTCAACTTCTTCCTCTCCATTAAAATAGGAGTAGATTGAGAGTATGCAATTTCCTTCATTTTTAGCTAGGAAAATTACATCCACACCCTTTGTAGTTTAGCGAAAATACAAGGACACCCCCTCGATTTTCTGAATTCATACTGACACCCCTTGTCAGACATTGTCTTTTGACGGAGACGATTGGAAAAGCCATTTTACCATTTTAACCCTAATAGATTGTCATTTTCTAATTAAATTATTCACTTTTTATATTGAGTTTACCATTGTTAAGTCAAAGTGGGCCCCATTTTCTTCCTCCTCTTCTCTTATAAGATCCATCACTCATCATCACCCGCATCATTTATCATCCATCATCGTCGCCATTTATTATTATCATCCATCTGCCTGCTTTCAATTATCATCATAACCATTAGGTCTTGCCCAACCCTTTTAAAACCTGAGTCAGTGTAGGGGGCAGAAGGCCTGAATTGGACACCACCTCCTGGTTACACAAGGCCAGAATCATAAAAGAGGGTTATGGTTGGTGTTGCACAAATCCGGAGACCTAACACAGCAGCTATCATTACGCGAGTGGATTCTTGAGTTAGCAAATGGGTGGGCCTCACTGGTCCAAACCTCATGGGACCAAGCCACTAGGGTCGCCCAGGGATCAGCTAACTGATCTATGAATTAGATCATCAATCAGATGGCCCACTTGGGCCCACATCCACCTTTTACAAAACACAAAAATGACGACCTGAAACTGCAAGGTGTTTGCAGGTTTGATGAGTGTGTCTAATCATGCATTCAATAGGACGCATAGTGTTTTTGAGAACAGAATACAGAGGATTTGAACTCTGATTTTTCTGGCCCTAGTATGACTCAGATCTGAGAGGAAAATCTAATCTGAATTTGTTGTGGACCATAAATCTCTAAGTGGGCCATGATTGATCTGAAGCAAAGGCCGAAAATCAAGAGGAGCAAAGGCTCTTGGTTACAAAACCTAGATCATTACTGGGATTTTGGCCACTTGAAAGGGCCTAAGCTGTTTGGTGAAGCGGTTGCAGAAGAGGAGGGGGTGATCGTGGAGGGGGAGGAAGTGCCTACGGTTGAGAGTTGGATTGTGGGCGTAGCAGAGGGATGTGTGGTTACGAGAGTGGGCGATGGCTAAGAACAAAGGGGGTTGCTATTTTTATTGTTGGGAGATGGAGAGTGTTTTAGCATATGTGTGCCCATGCTTGCAGGTTGAAGTGGCAGTTGCAAGTGAGTTAGGAGAGAGGAAGGAGAAGATATAGGAAAGAAGATCGAATGGGATATCATATCAGATGTCTCAAATCTCAAGGAGTTGAAATTTGATTAGAGAGAGAGAGAGAGAGAGAGAGAGAGAAAGAAGGGTAGGTTGGTGGGTGGGTGAGAAGTTTTCAATGTAGGTTATTCGGGAGGTATATATTGAAGGAAGTGCAACTATTTGGGAGAAGAAAGAGAACCTAAATCGCCGTTGCCTAAGAAGAACTCTACCGCTACCTTCCGGGTTCACCGGTATCTTTGTTGTTGTCGCCGACCCCATCTTTGCCAAACTAGAGACAAAATGACAAGTTTTTTTTCTCGTTTGCTCTCATTCAAAATCAAGAAATAATAAAGAAAGGAAGATTAAAATAATAAAAGAAAAGGGCATGTGAAGCCAGATGTTTTCACACTTGGTGAAGGGAAAGGACTTTCAAGTCCCTGTGTTCCTAGGGGTAAATTGGGTATCAATTATGAAATATTCATTGACATCCGGACTTTTTTGGGGTTGTCAATGAAGACACTCGTTGCAGAGAGTGTAGATGTAACCCACTTATAGACAGTAAGTGGATGTAGTGTAATTTTAGAAACGAGACGGGGTCTACATGTAATTAGGTCAAAATATAGGTGTGTGGATTTAATTTTCCCTTTTTGCTTTTTTCATTTTAATTTGCCCTTCTTCAAATTTTTTCCCATTTAGTAAATGACGAAACTTTAGAGTACTAAGGCTAGTGATGTCATTTTTTTTTATCAAGAAGATATTTTGTCAAACTACTTTTCTCATTTTTAACCAAATCTCTCAAATTTATTTCTTTTCACTCACTTTTTTTTATCTATTTCTTCCAAACAAACCCAAGTAACTTTAGTCCTCTCTTAGTGTAACTTTCTTTTCATATTCCTTTTTTTTTTTTTTGCTTTCTATTTTTCTATTAAGTGTATAATCCTAAGCCTCTCAAGTTAGACACTTTTTTCTTTTCTTTTTTTTTTTTTTTTTGGCTAACGGTGGATGTTCCTGCCCTTTGCAGCTGACTAATCAAGTTTGGCACTCATTTTATTTGCACATTGTGAGCATTTGACCTTTTAAATTGTCATCAAATTTTGGATTTTAAAATTTGAATTCAAATTAAATTAGATCTACCTTAAATCTTAAGAAATTCCATATGGCTAAAACTAGAGGTGCTTAAGGGTTCTCTATGCTAATCATATATGCAAAGGCTCCATCATCGTTAGCATTTTTATCTAAATAAATAAATATTTCAGGTATTAACAATGGGCCAAAGATCAAGACCTTTTTCATGAAGATTAGCCCCATAATATGGGGTTCAAGAAAATAAATTAATTTAATTTTTTTGTAACGAGAATAATGTGCTTACAAGTAAATTTGGTAAAATAATGTAATTTCTAATTGTTCTTTAATCTTTTGGATTCATTATTGAATGTTGTTGTGTAACACCCCGACCCCAAATGAGCAGGTTAGAGGTTGTTTACTTGTGTGATTAGTGTCTTGCTAGAGGTTGCTGTTCGGCCATTGTGTTTGACCTTTTCTGGGTTATATTTGAGGTCTTGGTTAGGTAGTTGGGTTGAATTTAACCTGGATTAGGTAGCTTCAAGCTCTTTTTCGTAATTTTCTTATTTATTCGAATTCATCGTTTTGATGTCATCTTGATGTCATCGCGTGTTTTTCGTCGTGCTTGTCAATTGTTGTAACTGCTCCGAGAGCATCCGGAGTCGTTTGATATGTTTAAATGTCCATTTGATTCGAATTGTAATTTGTATAACTTTTGAACCTAATTGCAAATGGCTAAACTATATATATATATAACCGTTCACCAGTTCATCCTTGTCCGTTTCGTTTTTTTCTTCCGTTTTCTCTTTTCATCGTCCTCTTCTTCTTCCGTTCTTTTTCTTCGTTCGTTCCTCTTCTTCGTCGATGTCAAGTCTCAAGCTTTTCCGCCAGTTCTCCGTTATTCGAGTTTAGAAATACGTGAAAACTTGGCAATCATCGTTTGAGGCAAGTTAAGCAACTATTGGATGAATACATGTTGGTGCACCTTGATGGCTATGATTTACTTCATTTATGCTTAGTATATGCATGGTGTAACAGCCTCCTTTGTTTACGTCTTCATTTGTTAACAGAGAATATAGTTTCGAACTACTTCTCTTCATATCTGCTCACTTTAGGACCGACTGGTCCGTCCTGAAGCCCCGACTGGTCGAATTTTGGTTCTAGACGGTGTCCCACCGGTCGGACACCTCAGCGATCGATCGGGTAAGCACATTGCAGGACTGTAGGAACTTCATGGAAATGACTTCCTTGACCGACCATAGACTACTTGGAGACCTACGAAAGGATCACCCTAATGATTGACTATGGGCATATCAGGAATAGTCTCAAGGGCTAAGATTTATTCGTGAGTGTTATCCATTTGTTAAGCACCTCCCCATGGGTATTGATTTAAGAGACTTCAATACTTTTTTCTCTTGTACTGAGGCACCAAAGGAAGAACAACCGAGCATCGAATAACTTAAAACTACATCATCATGCACGATTAGTGACAATGGATAACTAAATTAGAAGTTGGCTAGTAAATGACCTTGATTTTATCTAATTAAACTACATAGCATATTGACACATGGCTCTTGCCCTCAAATCTTGTGTATCGTATGGAATAAGTCTTGACATATTTCGTGTTACTTCGAATATCTTGCCATTGACATGGACATTGATTTGCATGTATGTTCGCAATTGTGTAACGATCGCATATCTTGATATACGCTTATTTGAGCGTCAGCCTAGATATCGATTGGATGGAGGGGTATAGAGCCCCCTTGGAGACCTCTCGATATCCCGCTGCTCGACTACGAGGGGGGACTGAAGTCCCACATCCAGTCAGAGATTGATTGATTGATTGATTGAGTGATTGATGTGTCTGGCTCTACTTAGCCTCCACCTTATAATACCCGACAAGGTTGACATTCGGCGTATTATTGATTGTTGCCGCTGCAATGTGCTACTGTCTTGGGGATTCCAGACCCCAGGAAACCGAGACTCATTTGGCCGATGGTGATCTCACTACCAATTACTCTTCATAAGGAGAATGGGCAAAATGTAGTAGCCACCTAATTCAGTATGCTTATTATTGATTCTTAATGGCATGTTTTATTCATTTGCATGATTGCCTAGTATACTAACATGACCTCTACTGAATCCACCTGTGATGAATTCTTATTAGATACAACGCGTGTTACCTATAGATTGCTTATATTTGCTGAGTCGTTGTACTCACTTGTTGTTCTTGGTGTTTCAGGCTCAGATTCCATCTCCGATCCTACAAAGGTCAACCAAACTTTGGAAGAGATCGTAGGGACCCCTTCTAGGCTAGATAAGTGGGAATGAGTAATCCCCACCGGAGAGCGGCTCATCAGTGTTTTTGTGCATCTTACTTCCATTGCATATCATTGTCTCCCCTTTTGTTTTGTCACTCCTTTTGCTCTGTTTTGTACTGTGACTCTAATGTATATACTGTATATATCATTTTGCTTATATTATTGTCTTTTTCTCTGGTTCTTTTGATGTAGAATAATATAATGATACTTACAGCTTTCGTGTACAATGTGATTGCATATGTGAATATTCCCTTGTGTATGTGAATCTAGATCAGGTTTAGGTGTAGGAACACGGGAGTATGTGTGTCCCTGATTGGGTAGATCCTAATCTTCGATTTCTTGGGCCCGGATTGTGACATGTTGGATCTGAAGAGCAATACAAATTTATAATTTTGTTATTATCTTTGAGAAACAACCCAGTAATTATTTTTTTTGTTAAACCGAATTGAACACATGATATCAATCTCTTTGAAATTATTTTAAGATGTTTTCTAAAATTCTTTTTCGAATTTCTCATTATGAATTTTTTTGCCCCCCCCCCCCCCCCCCCCCCAAAAAAAAAAAAAAAAACCCAAAAAAGAGAATATCTTGGGTTTGCCATTACTTGTGACCTTACATGGGGGAAAGTGATAGTGTGTGTAAAAATACTAATTGACGCAATGTCAGACAAAAGGGGCATTTTTTACAATTTTCCCCTAACCATAGGGAAGTGGTTGTATGTGAGTTATTGTTTGTTGCCCACTCACCTTGTTAGCTACATTAAAGATGGGTGATGAACGTGCTTTACTAGTTTGGAGTGAGTGGACTTTGTCCTCTCTTAACCAAATGTTCATGGGCGTAGGTTGGCAGCCCATTTCATATGATTGAATGGGCATTTGTTTTCATGTAAGAAGTACTCCTTTTGTGTCATATCATATTTTGTCAATTATGTTTTGGTCATTATTTTGGCTTAGTTGCTAAGATGAAAAATTTTGGTATTTTGAAATTTCTGCAAAACTTTTTGGAGTAACTTTTTGAAATAATAAAAATTAATATATATGTAAAAAAATAGAAAACTAAAAATAAAATATAAATTTATCATGTTCCTTTATATGAATATTGAGAAAAAAATTTTAAAATATCATGAAAATTATGATGCAAACCGAAATGGACCAGAATGTACCAAAACGGGCAGCCAAAATTGAAATGAAATCTACCAAAATTAACCGGAATTGACAGAAATTCAAACCGAAGTTTTCTTTTCTCTATTCCGTTTTAGGAAAAGGACTGGAATAAAAAGTTCCTATCATTTCAGCCGGAACAAAACAGAATTGACTACTATGCTCCATATGTCCTTTAACTGCACATTTTTAAAAGACTTGATGGGTGGTAATGCACATAGGTTACTAGGCTCATATGTAAATGCCTACCCATAATCAGCATATGGCTTAAGCCACACACACACAGAGACACAAACAAAAAGAACCAAAAAAGAAAAAAAAAGCTTGGACCTTAAATGTGGAAATTAATGTAATGACCCTCCCATATTCAATCAAGATTAGCTATATGGCTTAGGCTAGAAATTGGATTGGACTTGAATGTAAACATCATAGTCAACCAAGATTGGTCATATGGCCTAGGCTAGAAATTAGGTTGGACTAGAATGTGGTCATTATAGTCAACCAAGATTGGTCATATGCCTCAGGCCAAAAATTGAATTTATGCAATGGACCCGCCATGGCATGGTCAAAAGTGTGCTTAAATCCGTCATATTAAACCATGGTTAGCCATATGGCTTAGGCCACAAATTGGATTGGATCTAAATGCAGACATCATAGGCAACCTAGATTGGCCATATAGCTTTAGGCTAGAGATTAGCTTTGTGCACTAGACCCGATATGGCATGATCACAAAAGTTGACTCAAACCCATCATATTAAACCAAGATTGACCATATTGACCTAAAGTGGACATCATATTCAACCAAGACTGATCACATAGTTTAGGCTAGAGATTGGCTATGTACGTTAGACATGATGTAACACTCCGACCCAACTTGATCCCGTTTGGTGACTAATTAATGTTGCTTTAGTTGTTAATGGTGTTTTGCTTTTGTTTTGGTTTCGTTGCGGGTCATGAATAGGTAGTTGGGTTGAGTTTGACCTGGATTAGGTAGACCAAGCCCGTTTTTGTAATTTTAGCTTTTATAAGACATTGTCATTTTCGCAGAATTTTGGTGTCAACACATGTCTTTTGTTGAGCTCGTTAAATGCCGCAACTACGTCGTTCGCAAACGATGTCGTCTAATTCCGTTGGACCCGGATTTAACTCGAACGGTAATTAGTCTTCACCTTTGGACTTTCTTGTAATTGTGCCTTCAAGCTTATCTTATATAAGCCATCCCCACCGACTCTCCTCTCACACTCTCTTTTCTTCTTTCACGTGGATGTTTCTCTTTCCCTCTCGATTCTTCTCCTTCTTGATCAAGCCAAGGACCCTTTGTAGTGAGTGCAGGTAAGCTTGCAGTTGGTTCATCTTTGTTCTCTTCCTTCCTCATGCCAATCACTGTGTGCACGTTCTCATGTTTCTTTCTTTCTTCCTTTCTCCACATGCATGGTGTTTTAGGAGTGGGTTTGGACGGGAATTGAGTCCAAGGACGACAATTGGTGTGTTTGAATTCAATTGAGGCAAGTATAAGCATAATATATATGAACCCATGTTGATAGATGCTTGATTTTGGTTAATTCGCATGAGTTTGCATGGGAAACATATTTACAGCCCAATTTAACTCATTCTCCCTTTCTCTGTTGAGATTTTGCTCATTTGATGTACTTACAGGTTTTCTGTATGTGATTCCGAAATCGCCCCCATGCATGCACGGCCAAGCCGTGAAATGTGCTGCGGCTAAGCCGAGAAACGCACTACGGCTAAGCCGTAAGCCCCACCGTGACCCCAGTCGTAGAGCAATACAGGGTGTACCTGAAAATAACTGAGAGTATACAAATCAGCAACTCTTCTACGGCCCAGCCACGGCTAAGCCGTGCAGCCTTCTACGGCTAAGCCGTAAGGTTCCTTCGGCTAAGCCGTAAGGTTATCCACGGCTAAGCTAGCTGACATAAACAGTAAGAAAGCTAGGAAAAGAATGGGACTTGTAAGACCTTTAAGGTAGAAGGTAAGCAACCTCGCCTTGCCTAACGGAACATGATAAAATGCTTGAATGTTCTCGAAGATTGCGGATCATTCATGTTCGTTATCCAGTTGTTATGCACCTCCCCATCGGTGTTGGTTTAAGGAAATTTGGTGCACCCGATGATGCAATGCAATATTAAGACAACGGTGTATCGAATGACTTAAAATTACATCATCATGCGCGGTTAAAAACACTGGATAATTAGATTAGAGGTGGATAGTAACTGAACTTGATTCAATATGATCATATTCGCTTGCATGACATGTTGTATTCCGATCATTGATCTCCACTCTTTAGCATGCTTGCTTGTTTCATATAACATGGAATGGTTAATTGTCTTACTATGGTTTCAGTACCTTAAATATGCACGTTTGGTATTAAGCTTGCACGTATAAGATATGTTTTTGGATATGCACGTATAATATGCTTGTCACGATCTACTCAAGGTTTGATACATGATTGACTCTGTATAGTCAGGCACTACTGAGCCCCAGCTTTAGGATCCCGACGGGATGAATTTGGTGTAGTTACATGGCCTTGCTGCAGTAAGGAAACATCTTGGGGAATCCAGACCCCAGGAACTAGAGACCCATTTGTGCCCTGACCCGGTCAATGGTATTCTCAACACAGATATAAGATCCCTAATTTGGGAGCATATGGCAATGTAGTAGCCAACTAGTTATGTACACGACACGTATTCCTTGATTCAAATGGCATGCTTTAATTATTGCATAACTGCCTAGTATACGGACTTGACATGTTATGATTTATATCATGTTTTTTAGTCTATTAGATACAGCATGTGTTAACTTATTATTGCTTATATTTTGCTGAATTATTATATTCACGAGTTGTCTTTGGTGTTGCAGGCTCAGCTACCCAGACCGACCCTACTTCGGTTGACCAGGCTCCGGGAGATACCCCCGATGTCCCATCCAGACTAGAAGAGTGGCTGTAGTCACTCCATCGGAGAGCGGCATGGATACATGTGCATATCGGTCCTCCCTATTTTGAGCTTTGTTACGATTACATCCAATCATGAATTGTACATATTATTTTGCTTCATTTTGTAAAACGTTTCTATATATGTCAGTTCTATTTTCGTACTCTGTTCTTGTATTGTTTAGTGTGATGTTTTGATATCTACAGCTTCCGCGTACAAGTTTGGCATGTGTGAATCTTCCCTTGTGTATGTGCATTTAGACCAGGTCTACGTGTACAGGCACGGGAGTACGTGTGTCATCGGTTTGGCTTTTGCTAACCCCCGAACTCTTGGGCTCGGGTTGTGACACATGATATGGCATGGTCACAAAAGTTTGGCTTAAACCCATCATGTTAAACCAAAATCAGCCATATTGAGTACTTGAATGTGGACATTATAGTTAGCCAAGATTGGCCATATAGCTTTGGCCAAAAATTGGCTTTATGCGTTGGACCAGACATGGCATGGTTACAAAAGTTGGCTTAAACACATCATATTAAATCAAGGTTACGAGCTCGAACTATGTTACTATATTGGGGCCACAGGGAATTTACTCGGCTTTCCCTGGGCATGAAGAAATTAGTCCGGCCCAAAGGATTCTTACCCTTACATAAGTTAAGCTCCCAACACAATTTCCTTATATGTAAATAAATAAGCAATTAACCTAAATTAAAAAACAATCAACCACAAGAGATAAACACACGTTTTTTATGCAAAAAACCCAAACGGAGAAAAAACCACAGGACCTAACACCAGTCCACACTTAGATCAAGCATTATACAAGAGAGGTTACAAAATTTACTTATTACCCTTATCTAGTTGAACACAACCTAAAGGACTGAAGTTTGTATTGCTGACGTATATGCCGTTCGTCTTCTTCATGCTTGATATAACACTCCTTGAAGCCATTCAAGACAAACAACCTTCTTCAAGAGAAAAGATATTTTCCTATAAAAGAGTAAAAGCAATACTCTTTAGAATTCAATAACTTTAGCATAACCTCTCAATGAATGCTTTAAAGAAGAAAAGAATCTCCACTGTGAAATCTCAACTCAGAATATGGAGATGAATGTCTTAAGGTTAAGAGAAAACCCCTTTTTATAGCCCCAATTTCAAACATCATAATGGTAACCCAACTATGATAGGAATTAGCACAAAACATGAAAGTAAATAGAAATAGAAATTTACACAATGAAAGTTTCGCAATTTCGGATAGCATAATTTTTGCAAATATCTTGTGCCATAACTTTGTTGTTTTAACTTCGATTGATGCAATCTTAGAACCTACGGATATCTACTAAAAATAAGCTTTTTAACGGTAGGTCGCTTGCCCATATCCTCATTCGGTTTGTATGATATAATCTTTTTAATCCATGCTATCCTTTAAAAAAAAAAAAAGAACACTTCAATTTAGGTCTTATGGGACTCTTTAAACTCTTAATTTAAAATAAATAAAATTACAACTTTGACGAGAATTAGAATTTTATTCAATCTATGAATTTAGCTAATATACTAAAATCCTTACAGATCAAGACACCCTCCATTAGAAAAAAAAAATCAAGATTGGTCATATGGCTTAGGCCAGAATTGAGGTTTGTGCACTAGACATGACATGACATGGTCAAAAGTTGGCTTGAACCCCCATTAATTACACTATCACAGAAATCTGATGAGAAAAATTACTTAGGTATGATGTGGGCATGACATTAAGTGGTCACTAATCATGGGTTTGGGATGGGTCCTATGGCAATATGGATTTAGACCCACTTGATCAAAATTAGACTTGATTGGGCCAGGTCTAATACATTAATGATGATGTACATTATTATTATTTTTATCTCCCAACACCTATTAAAACCCAAACCCTGAACCCCTTTCACGTTTGTTCAACTAAAGTCCTCCATTAGAGCTTACTAGAAATTGACTTCTTCCATGATTCCATCTCTCTGTTAATTCCATCTTCCATCATCTTCATCTTTTTTTTTTCTCTAAGTCTTCTAATGAAAACCCATTTCCCAAATCTCAATAAGAAAAATTCAATAATAAAAAAAGTTGATTTCCCCTTCTCGTCCTTTTCTAATTGCCTCTCCCCCTCCACCTCCACCTCCTTCTTCTTCAAAAATTACAAAAAAAAAAAAAAAGTAAAGGAAGAAAACTTGCTCCGTTTGGTAATTTTACTTACTGAGGTGAAGTGAGGTGAATGGTCATTTGAAAAGATTAAAAAAAAAGAGTGGTTAAATAAAAAATTGATGACATTTTGTCTTTTAGTAAAGAATAGATGTAACTTTTTAATCTTTTTTTTTTATTTTTTGGTTGAGAGTAGAGATTTTGTCATTTAGTAGTATGAAAAAGTAACTTTTTGATTTTATAGTGTAAAAGGAAGAATAATTTTTTGAAATGTAATATTTTTTTATGTGATTCCTTTTAGTTTTTTACGTTTTAAAATGACACGTCACTTTCATTTACTAGTGAAGTGAATTTAACAAGTGGGAGTTGAGACCATGTTTAAATATTTTCAGTAGTGTGGCCTATATGACCACATCCATAGGTTAGTAACTAGGAAGCCCAACGGTTGTCATCCTTCAATTACACGTTGGGAAGACCAAGAGAAATGACCATTTGTCTTCATCAATTTTGCAAATTTAGCTTGGATTCAATGAATCCTAATTGCAAATAGCATTGAATCCTGTTGAATTAGAAGAGGGAATGTAGAGCCTTGCTTATAGGCTTTTTTGATGGAAGGAGGCCAAACTACTCTATTATGAATACATAGCTTTCAGTCACTCCAACCATCCACAACAATTGTTCTGAAGACAGAGTCGAGAGCCACACAATTGATCTCAATTGCTTTTCTCAACATTTATAATGGAATGTCCCAAAGCCGCACAATTGATCTCAATTGTTTATCTTGAACATTTATGACGGAATCCAATTCAAATAGTTGACAAGATGCAGAGGGAAAGAGTATCACCAATTCATCATCTGAATCAATGGTGTAAGGTATGCTTCCGTGGGCTCCAAATTTTAAATTACTTAGGTCAAAGAAAATAGATATCCAATTCCTCTCCCAACGATATTAATTAGAGTCCGATCCTGCACTTCTCTTTCTATAATAGTCGGTTTCTCTCTCCATGTAAGTGGCCATTATCCCCCTCCCCATGTGAGCAAATGCTGCCTCTGCATGGGTCTCTCATGGGTTTTACCCATTTGGCCTGTTAGCAAGAAAGAAAATACACATGGGTCAACCCAACGAGAGCCTTTGGCAGACCCAGTTGAACCCTTGCTTTCCAAGTGAAAATCTCATATGCGGACCAATGAATTCCTAGGGTGCGAGGATGTTGCAATACTGGAAACACTGATCAACAAGAGTATGGTCTATTAATGCAATTTAGGATTTTATTAATAGGTAGTCCTTTTTGTGATTCAAATATGAGACGTAGAGATCAGCTATGATACAAATATTATTGACCTAACCAATAAACTAAAGGCCCTAGCACTCATGGAACTCGTCAAATTAAGTCTTATAACTACCTAGGACTGTAAATGATTGAGAGTTAACAATCAAATTGAAAAGAATTCTGATCATTATCACTATTACCAGACTAACATATTTCCGAGGCTTGCCCTGTGAGGAGCAAATTATTAGAATTGGAGGTTCAACCACATGGCACAAGTAGTTCCCATCACAGATGCGAACATAAGGCCCATTTGGTCTTTGGAAGATAGGCCACCTACATTCTGTCACTCTTATGTAGTTATATTTGGTTACTTATAATTTCATTAAGAGTTGTGTAGAGCAAAGAACAAAACTTTATGATTAAAAAGATACCCCAGTAATTCAATTACATGACCCCTTGGTTTAGAACGATCCTAACAGACCCTCAAATGCCTATCAGATCAATTCAGGAAAAGAAATTGTCAGAAGATATGTGGTCACAGACCAAAGCCACTGATTCTTTCCATTAATTTTCCTAATTAACAAGCTAAATATAACACTATTTCATTCTTTTTTTCTGTGCCCTTGTCACTAGTATATATCTTTCTGAAGTTTGAATTTGGATTGAAAAAGAAAACGACATGAGCCCCTGAAAAAATGCTTTAGAAGTCATAGGGTTTAAAGATATAATTCAGGAAACCAGCAGTATCTGCATCAGTCAATGCAGCAGAATGTTGACAGCAGGATCCAGGAATACAAATATGAATAGGAAGGTCAAATATGCACCCAATGCATGACAGGACACTACTAAGTTCTATGCTATTGAATCTTGCAGGAAGGAATCAGAAGCTCTTTTTAGCCTTCTTACTTTCTTCCTTTGCTTTACTTTTGCTTCCTTAAATGCTCTAGTGCCCCTTTTGCGCCTTTCCAGTTTCCAGTTCTGTGTTGGAAGGCATGGGCTGTGGGATAGGAACATATGGCTTACAGGCGACGTAGGGATTCTTTCCCTATTTAAGGAGAATAAGGAAAAGGACCAGTGACTGACCGTCATAAGTTCTGCTGCAATTCCAATGGTTCCTTAATAAAATAATTGTGCCACTAGTGTAGTGAATCAACCCAGGCTATCCGAATTTTGGACCACTGTTGATGGGCCAATGCCTCAGTGGCCCAATGCTGATTTCATCCAATGATCCCGGCTGTCTGTTGCTCTGGATCTCCGAATTGTAGTACCTGCAGTTTATTGGATCTATTGTGACTTCATGTTATAGTGCTAAATACTGATACATAGTATTACACATTAAGCCCACCGAAGTCACTGGAATAAGGCAAGATTAAGACAATGATTATGAAGATAAATGCATGAGGCAAGATTAAGATAATGAGTGTTAGGACATTTGTATTGGCTAAACTCATGAATTTGACAAAACTTACGTCTATTAAGTTGTATTTTATATTTAATATGGATTATAATTGAGCATACGATAAGCTGAAATGAAGATAACGCAAATTTAAGTATTTTTCTAAGAACAACATAGATTAAAAAGGTCATATTTCAAAAATCGAACATCGAATATGGGCAAAATACCTACCATTGGAAAGTTCGTTTTAAGTAGATATCTGTAGAGCCCAAAATTACATAAATTGAAGCTAAAATGATAAAGTTATAACCTCGGAAAGTTTACTAATACAGGTAGAAAAATCATAGACACTCGAGCACCCATTTGACGAGGATTAAGAGCCCAAGATAGTGGCTAGTGTGCTTAAGTACCCATTTGACCGAGCTTGAGCGCACAGACAATAGAGGCTCACCAAACTGCACAGATTCTTTCCTATTCGTGCCAGAATTTCTTATTTCACTAGGATTTGATTTCCAACCCTAAAGCACCAATTATAGGCTATAAAAAGATGGTTTTTATCAGCCCTAGGTACAACACTATACATATAGCTCTCCAAGTTTAGAATTAAGATTGCCATTGGGGAAATTATCTAGAACTTTCATGAGATATTGGGCTAAACGCTTCAAGTTCTATAATTGATGCTTTTACTTTATTGTAGGAGATTTGCAGTTTCTTGCTTCTACTTCATCATAAAAGATTTATGGCTTCTACTTCTTTGTAAAAGATTGTTCTCTTGCTAAAAAAACTTATTCGTTGTAAAGATCAAGGTACTAATAACGAGGCATTGAGAGATTGCTTGTTGTGGAGATCTATCAAGAAAAACTACAATAGCTTATGTCCCGGGATTAGCTATAGGGTTGTAAATATATCTTGTGTCATGGAAGTTAGTGATTAATTTTGTCCTCTTTGGACTCGTGGTTTTTTCCATTTGGGTTTCTACGTTAAATTGTATTTTGTCTTATGTGTGTAATTAATTGCTTTTATTTTTATACTGCATAAAAGTAGTAATTGCATCACAATCTAGATTAAATCTTGGGCATTCTAAAACTTTCAATGATGATAGTATAACTCTCGTTAGCTAACTTTGCCTTTAATATGTCAATTTTTTTACCCTTTTTTCCACACTTACTATGAAGTTGAGATTTTTTACCATGTCATTGGGTAAGATGTTTGTATACCAGAAAAGCTGATCGGGGCCCAAATGCCTCTCCCTCCATGCTATGCCTACCATTCATGTGATGTGTAGAAAAGTTTAATGATATTGTTATCTGAATGAAGAGAAAAGCTCGAGAAATTAAAGGTGCAAAAAAGCTTTGGGGATACCAATTTGGATAGTTGTCTCAGTGTCCCACTTTTGTCGATGGTGGGGTTTGAAAATCTCATTGTGCTGAGCTCCCATAGCTGAGATTTTTGTTGAGAATGTAATATTATATAATCTAATATTAGGCTAAAATATCATTATATATATATACATAATTAAAAATATTCATGTGCAAAAAATGAAAAACCATATTTATTCATATGCAAAAGAGAAATGTTCATGTATAAAAAGTAAAAACAAAGATAAGTGTCCCTCACCACATTACAAGTTACATTGAAATTAATAAAAACTGGGTGTAGCTGGTTAAGGAGTGGGCAAATGTGTGACAGCTCAACTGTTCAAGTTCTCTTGCCAAAATAAAAATAATATATAATTACAATTATAATAATAATAAAGAGAAATATAAAGAAAAAAGAAAAAGTATAAATGGTTTCACCCATTTTTCAATGCAATGTACATAGCATCCATGATACCAATTTGGATTCCCCAAGGCCAGGACTTGGAGTATTCTATAGGCTTCCAAGTTCTTTTTTATATGTATAGTGGCTTCCAAGGAAAATTTGATGGGTCCACCATTAAGGTAAGCCCTATAAATCTATCGTCCCCTTTTAAATCCAAACCACTAAACATCATTGTCCCACACTTTATTTGCAGTAGGCCAAACTCACCGCATAGCTGGGCTCATCATTAAACTGGATCGCTAGTAAAGAACAAATGAAGGGAACCACATGTTTCATACATGATTGATAATGAGGACGAACTTTAATTGAATTGAAATTGACCAAATGCCAATACAAAGGGTGAGTGATTTTGGGATATCCAAATTTAAGTGGTGGGCTCCACTATTGCATTAATTGGGACGCCCTCAAGGGCTCCCCATTCACATGTTGGATACATGCTAATCCTGTGTAAAATATTCTCAGGATATAAATGGAACCTCAAAAGAACCAGCTACTCGCCCAACCCTCCTTGAAATTTTGAGTTAGACAATTATGGTCCAGACTCCCGATTAATTATTAAGCCCAGGCCCAGGTCTAGAATCAAACCAACTGAGACCTGGACCGTTTACATAATTGATCTTTCATGGCCCTTTTAAACTCATTTAATTATGGCTGTTAGTGGACCAAATTCGGCCTGAATCTACCCGAGATTGAGTATGATAATTGAGTATTGAAACTGTCTAAAGGCCCAATAAGATGACCCTGAACTGGTTTAGCTTCTAGACTACTTATTGGGTGAAACTCCAAACCCTCGGCCCATTAGACTCTGGCGATACATAAACAATTTTTATATAATACATAAGTACATGCATCATGTGTATGTATCCATATATCATTTAGATCAATAAACATATAAAACATACCTTTTAAATAATTTTTTTAATGATTATAGAGAGCTCATGAGAATTGCTTTTAGAGCGGTTTGTGATCAGTGCATACCAACGAAATTAAAAAAAAAAAATTTACAAGATTATGATTACACCAACTATATATGACCTGCGGAACATGATTAAATGATTGTAGCAAAGAAGTAAATGTTGAGATGATGTTTTACTTTTTCTTTTCTTTTCTTCTTTTTTTTTTTTTTTTGGTAAAACTAAGAGCGATATAATAGATTAGTATATTCTAAAGGCAACATCAATAGGTGATAAATTCAGACAATCATTTGAGACTGTTAGACATGTACAATCCACGGTAATGGCAACGCCGTAAGAAAAAGTTTTTTTATGCAAATTGGTACCCCCTTAAAGAAATGAGATAGGCCGAATAACATGGATAAAAGTAATGATAGATGTGAAGGAGTGCAATATATTTGAGTATTTTGACGGAAAAGACTGAATTGACCAAAAAGAGTGTTGGTAACCTTTAGAACAAGGCTTTGACTTTGATGAAGATAATGAGCTCTTTGCCTTGAAATGAACCTTTAAATAGGTGGGCTGCAGTCTTCTAAATTTCTTATAAGGGGGGCTCAAACCTAGAGTCAGGGTCTGTGGCAGACTCAGTCTCGAGCTTGGGCCTCTCCATGGGCCTAGAAAAGCTCAGACCAAACGTTACAGCTAGTGAGTGATACAGTTAAAACCAGACAAACGACAGTATAAAACTGCAGCAAATGAAAAACATCTACACTGATGAAACATCACCTCAAGAAAACTACCACAGAAGCCAAACACATTCATCACATTCACTCGACCAAACATCATCATGCCCAGATCATTACATTACACACTACCCAACAAATATAAAACTCTCTCTTTTTCTCTCTCTAGCTACTGCCAACTTTCTTCCTAGTGTTGCCGATGCAGCTAGGCTTCTGTTTTTTCTGCTCCTCTCCGACTTTTGAGAGATGGGGTGATGGGAATTCGATTCATCAGAAGCGAAAAACACAGAAAGAGTTTCAAAAGAGTGGGCATTGTGTTAAATGCTTGCAGCTGCAGGAACGTACTACCCGACAATAACTACCATTCAATTCTCACTTCTCTCCCTTTTCTTACAGCATTTAAGAAGCTGACACCTTTCAATGCCATGTTCCCCCCAATTTGGAAACCAAGCCATTTAAACCTGTAACGAATCTAAACCAACTCATCCCGTTTTCCACTCACTTACAACCTTTTATTCTTCACTCTCCTGTTGATTGATGGACTTCTGTTTGTGGGGGTGTTTGATTGGCTATTGGCTATTGCAAGGAAAAATCCTAGCCATTCAGTTGATGGACAGATCACCCATTGATTGACCCACAATCTCATGTTCAACTCTACTTTGATCAGGTCCGGGAACCACTTTTATGATTCACTGGAGAGGTGGGGTAGAGCCCGTGTTGACTTTGTGATTTCGTAGATACCGACAATCTATACTCTTTATTTCTTTTTCTTGGTAAGTTTTGTTTACATATAGCGTTCAAAATTTAAGCCGACGCTAGCTAATATTCTCAGTGGACTACAAACATTTCTCGCGTGGCATGTGGGACCCACTCTAAACTGGGCACTACATCGGGTGAGTCCATATCCTCTAGGGCTTCGACCAAGTGAAATCCTAATTTAAAAGAGTGGAAATATAAAATGGGCCTCACCTATTAAAATATGAATCACTTAAAATAGATTCCCTTCTCAAGTGTATGGAGTGTTCCCAAATTTCATCTCACCCAGAGTTTATCTTAACTGTAAAATTAAACATTTAATTTATAAATTTGCTAACAAAAGCATATGCATATTTGTTATCTTTTATTATCAAACATTCAATTTAACTGAGGGCCCCCCTCCGATTGAGGGTTTATTAGAATGGTTGTAAACTTGTAATTTCATTAGGCATGCATACTTCCACTCCTTTAAACTAGCATTCTTGTAAGTAAAAGCTGAAGAGGATCCGGACTCCCACGTGGGTATGCCAGTTATGAGTTTGCGGGGAAGTCACTTGCATAATCGAGGAGAGAACATGACACTAGTCTGGAAGATAAATGCAGATTAGAAATCCTTGGGTTTGACTTTTCCGATCATCTACAATTAAGATGTGCGTCTCTTGGGTGCCTCTTGCAAGAGTCTCACCCAGGATTACCTGTAACTCTATATCCCAAACTGTGATTTCGATTTTTGTAAATTGGGTCATAGATCGATTTTCTTTGAGTCACTGCACCAGACGGCCAATCTTTTTTTGAAATTAGTTTGTCCATGAGTTGTAAACCTAAATGTACTTAAATCTTGATCTGAATTTTATTATCTAACATACACATTTCAAATCTGATCAAAATTTAGACTAGGACGAAGTGGGTATATGTTGGAGGTTTTAAATTGATCACGTGTGGCCCCACGGAACAGAGTAGATAGGATTTGACTTTTCTTTTAAAAAACAAACTCTTATTGTTTTGAAAGAGAAGGACAAAGAACTCCAAACATCTACTTGCTCCTTTCTGAGAAAAACAGGAATATAGTTTTTGTTAGAAATGATGGAAGAAATCTACTTGTTTGGTAATGCTTATTAACAAGACTACAATATTGCAACCAAGGCTAAATTATTCTATCTTTATTTCAACATAAGTAAAAACATAAGAATAACAAGGCAAATGATAATGATAATTACATTACACCCCCTTGCTTCTGCTGCATGAACCAAACACTATAACTATAAAGATGAGAAAAGGGTCTCTGATTCAAAAGTAATTGGTATAAATATATAAGATTATAAGCTCTCCCTAACCATAACAACATGGTAATGGAACATCAAGCACACTACTCAAAAAACCTTCAATCCATTTACAGACAACAAAACCATTCATGTAAAAAAAAAAAAAAAAGGAAGAAGAAGAAAACTATGTATTTGTGATCTCCTTTTCTTTCTATTGCGTCATTCTAAATAGAAAGACATCAAAGAAGAGAAAACTGCACATGGGTCTTCTTCTAATTGCATATTTCTCCTTGTGTAATCTTCTCTACCTGTTATGCAAAGGATTTGGTCCAGTGGGCACTGTCCTTTTGTTTTCTAGAGTTGAGCTCCTGTTGAAAGACCTTGAAAAGCCACAGAAATCGATCTTCCTAGACCTGCACTTAACAAGATTGACTGGAGCAGAAGCAGCTTCCAATCGTCTCTTCCCGCCCAAAACACCACCAGAGATCTCTCTTGCAATAACATCTGATTGAATGGTCCCAAAAACCAAAAGGCACCCAAAAACCAACATCAAGAACCACTTCATCCTACCCGCCTTATTTAGAAAAAAAAAACACCAATGAAGCCAAAGAAAAGGAGAGGAAATGGAAAATGGAAGGAGACCCACTTCAGAAATTCTTCAAAACCATTTATATGTGGAAGAGAGTGAGGGGAAGAGATAGGCAAATGGAGGCAAATGGAATACGGATGGTATTTAAGAGGAGAAGGAGGGTCATTTACTAAGGTTCCTCGGATGATTTTAGTCGCAATCGATACATCGACATCTAAAGGTCAGACCCCTCACCAAACACATTAAAGACCTTTGAATTTCCCTTAAAACAAGTAAATGGAAGCAATAACAGAAGCAATTCGCGTGTGTATACATGGGAAAGGGGAAGAAAAAAAAAACCCGTATATTCTTCTTTTTTGTCTCTTTTTATTTCATGGTCTACGCACATACACAAGCCAAACGCTGTATCTTCCTTCTCTCATTTCTCTCCGCGTGTTTATGTTGTTGGCGGTGTCTGTCGCTTTGTGCTCGTATCCTGGGAATGGCTTTTCCC
Source organism: Sextonia rubra (assembly GCA_037013555.1). Taxonomy (NCBI): domain Eukaryota; kingdom Viridiplantae; phylum Streptophyta; class Magnoliopsida; order Laurales; family Lauraceae; genus Sextonia; species Sextonia rubra. Next base: position 5,412,971 of record JASUAD010000027.1, read on the forward strand.
GAGTCCAAAGTGTATAGGTATAATACTTGATTTGACGCATTCTATCCGTCCTTGGGTTTTTGCGCATTTGTCAAGCCTCACATTTGGTATCGAAGCCAACTTTTTAGTCTTTTGAATTTGAGTTAAAAAGAGGTACCTACTAAAGTAAAAGCCATAAAAAAAAAAAGACGTAAATAGCAATTTACCTCTGTACTTAATTTGATTCCAAAGTATTCCTTATAGTTTAAACTTTTATATTAAACCTACTTAAACTCACATTAACTAAAGTGTAAAATGAATGTATTGACTGATTTTATAAAAGGTACCAAATTACCCTTCTTCTCTATTCGATCTTTCCACTCATTTCTCCTTTTCACATCCATATTAAACTCCCAAACTTAGCTCAGAGAGACTGGACAATCTGCTACAACCTCTAAATCTATCTGAGTGAGCAAGGAAGAAGAAAGAGATAAAGAGAAGAAGACAATAACAAAAAACAAAAAAAAAAAAAAAGATGATGAAGAAGTGAAGTGGCCCAAATAGAGGTGGCAAGAATTAAAACTAAGAGGAAGAAGAAGTGGGAAAAAAACCAAAGAAAGGAAACCAAAACGGAACATGAAGAAGATGGCTCGGTTCTGTACACAAGGATGTTCATGGTTGCGTTGGATTTGTTTTGCAGAGAGGAAGAAAAATGAAACGTTTTTAGGTGGGGCTATGTTTGACCATGCACAAGGAGGGAGAAGGAGAATTGGGCCTTATCTTGGGATCTATCTGGCACAGAAACACAAGGAGGAAAGAGTACAACAACAAAAAGGAATAGATGGGGTCCATGGGAAGACTTGGGTGTATTGGAAGATGAAATAGAAATGGTGATGTTGAAGATAATGCCAACAAGGACTAAGATGGGTGGGAAAAGAAAAGGGAAACATAAGAAAGAAGTAGAAAGAACTTGGTTTGAGTAGAAGGGTGCAGAAAGCTGGATTAGCATAATGGGAAGAAGGAGAATACGGCAACAAAAGAGGAGATACGGATCTAGGACTGAGAAAAGAAAAATAAAATATAAGAAGAAGTAAAAGAAAGCTAGGTGAAGGCTCGATTCGATAGTTGCAGATTAAGCATGTCATGGAGAGGAAAAACAGGGTGATCTGTAGTGGAAAGAAGAATAATTATGTGCTAGGTTCAGTTGTAAGCATGGAGAGAATTCGGGAGAACAGAATAATGAGTAAAGGAAAACAAGAGGTTGGGTTCAAGTTTTGTTTGGGCTTAACTTAAGTGAATGGGGTGAGTATAGGTCAAAGTGCAAGTGTAAGATTTCGTTCCCTAAATTAGGGTTTATTTGTTAATTAATTATATTTTATATTAATTAATGGTGTTTTAGCCTAATTTGATGATTTTATGTTAATTGAATTGGTTAGATAGATAGTTTGGACTCTAAACATGATTAAATAGTTTAGATGGATCTTGTATTAGTGCATGGTTTGTGTATTATTCTATCATTTTCTTATTTATCATAAGTATTCCATTTCATTTGTAACATAAGTTATGACATCTCAAGAAAGTGATATATCCAAAGAGATAGACTTGCTTGTAATTTTAAAAGGATCCCTTCAGCCAAAACCCTAACCCTCATATCTTTGTCTCTATCTCCTACCTTCACCTCCCTTGCCTCTTTTCCACCATTAGAGAAAGCTTTGCTCTACGATACCTTTTTCGCCACAATCTTCTTCTTCCCTATCACCCATTTCACCATTTGTGAACTTGTTTGTTTGGAAAGATTTGTTCTCTAATCTACAACTTGTGAGTTAAAGATCCTAATTTCCCCTCTTTTAAACTTAAAAATAGCTTTTCCACCATTAAAGAGAGCTTTGTCCCATTATCTTCTTTCTATCATTTTCAAACTTAAAGCTATTGGCAACTTGCATGGTATTCTCCACAACTTTTTAAGGTAAAAATACCTTACTCCTTAGATTTCAAGTTTATTTAAATAAGGGAACCCAAATCCATGATATATCATACATCTCATTATCCTTATTTTCTTTTTATTCCATTTTCATGAATAGGGCATTTGCTTGAGCTTGAGAAATTGGAGATCTCATCTCATTTAGCTTGAATTAAGTATAAGGCACCTGTTAAGGCAAGTTTAAGCAAGTAGATTATGGCATGATGGGCTATATTATTAATTCTTTGGTTATTCTCTATTCTAATACATGATTACAGCACATCTTCTCTATGTTTCTCTAATTAAAGATGTCTTTTGGTTTGAACATAAATTTTTATATTTTAAAAATGGATTTGAATGAATATGAAGAAATGAAAGTGGAAATAACTACAAAATGGTTAGATTTAGTATAATGTATAATGAGTTTGCCTAATCGATTGGGCAGACACTATTTTTCAGAAAATGATTATTTATTTAATTGTTTTATTTTACTTAAAAAACATTTCTTTTTCTAAACTTCTTTTTAAGATTAATATAACTTGACTTGATGATGTCAAGTATACTTTTATTAGAGAACTTTAAACTTGATCGTGGGGTCAAATATTATGTTAGGATGCTAAGTAGATCTTATGACTGTATAGGACTTAACTTTTGAACTTCTTACTCCTTACACGTGACAAACAAAATCAAAAAAATAAGCAAAAAACATGTTAGTTAAAAGACTTCTAACCTTGACATAGGTTAAGGTCCTAACACAGATTTTTAATATGTAGATAAACAACCAATTAATCTAAGTTAAAAACAATCACCATATAAGAAATATACATATGATTTTTACGTGAAAAACTCAAATGTGAAAAAAAACCACAGGATCAACCATGGTTTGCCAAGAACAAGCTGTATACAAAAATGGTTACAAGATCTACTTACTACCATTTTTCCAGTTGCACACAACCTAAAGGACTAAAAGTTCTTCTTGCTGACGCACACACCGTTAGCCTTCTTCACGCTCGATTTACACGTCTTAAAGCCCCTCAAGACGAATCTCCAGGATAGAAGAAGTAAATGAATCTCAAGAACTTTGTATGTAGGTCAGCAATGGAAGAAAAGCTCCAAAGAAGAAGAAGAGATCTCTCAAAAGATGTCTAGGGTTTTTTTTTTATTGTGAGAGGGAGAGATTGGGCAAGGAGGGATAGTCAATTATATAACCCAATATTTGTAGGACGCATTAGGAGACAGTTTCTAAAGAGATTAAGTAAAATTGGTTAGTGCAAAATTTTAAAATAAAGGGGACACCTTGCAATAAGGTTAAAGTAAAAGGGGGTAAGTTCCTATTTTTCCAAAAAAAAAAAAAAAAAGAGTGAGAGCTACCTAGAGTAAGTGTGAGTCATTCTAAGAGTTGAAAACGGCTACTTGTTGTTATAATGAGAGCCGTCAAGGATTTGAAATGTGGAAGCATGATGGTTTGTTACGATTCTAAATAGTTATAAGACTTGATTTAATGTATTCCATTAATCTGAGGGCTTTTCGTGTATTGATTAGGTATATAACTGAGGCTCACTTATTAAAATTGGATCCATTCAAAATAAATGTACTTTTGGTGCATTGGGTATTTCGATTTCTATCATAAGATTGACCATTTGATTAAGAATGTTATTAACATAATTTTATGTTTTATATACTATCAAGTTTTTATCCGGCTAATCTTGCAGTGGGAACTACTTTTATTGGGTAAATTTTGGAGATACCACATGTCTAAAGGATGTCTATTAGCAGCTTGAATTCTCTATAGGTGGGTCCTAAAGTTTGAGTCCTTCAAAGAGATCAACTCAGGATTTCTCCTGGTCAAAGGATTAGAGGATTTCTGACTACTCTTGCTTGGTGTGCAAGATTAGCAAAAGGAGGGATGTGGGTTTTATATGTGGCCGGCGAAGAGGTGGAACATGGGCCATGGCGCGGTGCCGGCAATTGAGTGAAGCAGGGTTTTGTAACGGACGGTTGTCGGTTCTGTATTTATATGTGAAGTTTTTATGGTAATGATGTACTTGGAGACCTAGACAATGTACCTACTGTTGGGTAGTTTTGGTCATTGTCATGGGGTCCTAGTGTGGGATGTGTTCATTGCCAGTTGAAGTTCGACCATGTATTTATAGTATTGTAAGATTTATTTTTTATTTTTCTGAACACCAGTACATTGGCCCATGTAGTCAATCTCCCATGTTGCACTGGCTGATACGGGGGACATTGATAGTCCAGATGGGTTCAGCTTGTATAGACAATAGAGGCTAGCTGATATTAATAATTTGGATGTGTTGTCTTGAATGTAAACTAGCAACTTTCTGCGATTCAGATGGATCAATAATGGATGACCCTTATTTATTATCATATATTGATTATACCTCTAAATGATTATCAATCAATTCATTTTTCATTACATATTATTTACTTTGAGCACACATTCATTTCAAATTTGTCACCTTTGCTACAACAATTTTTGCATGTCTTATTTTCCAATTAACTAATCTTTGGATCCTTATATTATAGTTACTTTAATCATTGTCTTATAAAATCTCTACCTCAATTTTATCCTATGAACCAACCATGAGTCACTCTAAAATTAAGTTTTCACTTCAACCTTCTATTCCTAATCCTACATCTGTTATCATCTTTAATTTAATTATCCTTGCTTTAGAGTAATCTCTCTAAGTTAACTGATACATCACCAGTTAATAAGTTTTATAGTATCCAGACTTTTAGCTTTCAGACCAATGAATGTGCTCACCAGGTGGATCGATAGGAAAGTAGCCCACACATGGGAAAAAAAGCTTGTAAATATGAAAAAAAAAAGCTTATACACACAAAAAGAGACTACACACTAAGGTTTTAATCCTGGATGGCTAGGTGAGAGCTATCACTCATTCCCACTCAAATAAAAAAGCCCTTCTCTAGATAAAACTATGTTGATGGTGATGATTTTGCTATTGGGGTTTGAATTGTATAGATAGATGGTTGACCAGCACTGGATGGGATGGTGTGGATCAATGGCAATGTGCATTGCTTAGGATGATAGAAATGGTCTATACACTCTATACACTAGTATTTGGGTGTGAGCATGAATTTTTTTATTGAAATTCATGTGGTTTGAGAATCAGCCATGCCAGCAGTAGTTTTGGTCAACCGTCTTAGGCCACTTAATTCAAACCGGCAAAAATGTTATTATTCTATCTTCTTGACGTCTGTGGGACCCATGAATCAATTAAAAATTAAGTAGCATTTCTAGCCTATGACAGTAGCAAGTTTAATTATCTACCGACCCTTGCACCTCGCTTGAAACAAAATTCCAAATTCCTATTTGACAATTAATAGCATTAATTATTGTGTAAATCTCAACCCTTTATTTTATAACTAATCAAGACAATGTTGCCGTACGATTGAATGCAACATATACATATATTTTAGATTGCACACATCAGCCATGTCCTTGTGTGCCGGTGGCCCACCAAAGAAATGTTAGCATTCGATAGTCTCAAGGGACACGAGCACTGTCACAAAATATTATTATGAGAAATAATCTAATATTCACCAGTGTTACATCAGATCGTACGGTACACTTTGTATAATAAATATGTTAAAATTGAGGTGCGTTAAAAAAAAACCTTTTATCAGGATTTTTTAATAGAAAATTAACTAATTACTCTATACAATAAACTAATAAAAAAGAAACAACTGTAAAAATTGTTTTTATTCAGTTTTCCACATTTTATTCATTATAATGGTCATTTTCTTAGGATAGATCAGAATGGATAACTGTAGTTGACCCTAACGTAGTTGGATGAAACTTTGACGGTGATGATGACGACGATGATGAACGGTAGTTCTCTCATTATATTCTAATTTATATGATTCTTTGAAAATATATCACCATTTCTAATAAACATATAATTTTAGAGAAAAATTGAGATAGTATCAGAGCTTGTGAGATTACAATGATATTTAAGGGTGGTGTTGAAGAAGGTTTTGAGTTTCCCTTTGAACTCTTTCTCCCAAGATGCACTTTGGTAATAGATGATTTGACCGTCATAATATCCAAATGAAACAGAAAATGGAAAATAAGAAAATATTATGCCACAAAACATAGAATTTTTTGAAATATCATTAATAAAAAACAATATTTGAGTAGTGATAAAAGTTTTTCTCAAAATGTAAACGTTTCACGAGTCTCCTACTACACGCATGCATGATATTGTCCGCTTTTGCCCATGAACCTCACCGTTTTGCTTTTGGTGGGCCTCAACCCACCAGAAAACCTCATGCAAGGTAAGGATGCAAAATCTAGATATAAGCCCAGTCACTTTCCTCTCCATAGTCGATATGGAACTTGAGGACGTTACAATCCACCCCTCAATGGGGCACATCCCTATGTAGTAGCCTGCCAATCCTTGTAGCCTGCAAGCCCTCTCGGCCAATCCACACGGAAACCCACCTGCTTGTACTAGACCACGGCAAGGACCCACACTCGAATTAGTAGAGAGTCGACTCTAATACCTTTTGTAACTCCTCGCACCACATGCATGCATGATATTCTGCGCTTTGGCCCATGGGCCTTACGGTTTTGCTTTGGGTGGGCCTTAACCCACCAAACAGCTTCACGCAAGATAAAGGTGCAAATTTTATATATAAGCCCAGTCACTTTCATCTTTATAGTCGGTGTATAACTCAATGGCATCACAGTTTTTCAGTTTCAAACATATTCGGCCAATACCCCAAGGGCCCTAAACAAAATGTACTCAAATTTTGAACTCATTAACAAAATGTTTAGATGTGTTAATGTGAAATCAAAAAACGTCCCCACCCCATCTCAAAGTGGGAAAATGAGATAGATTAATGAACGACTAGCCCTGATTTCATTTTATATAAACTCAAACCTCTTTCGTAGGTACATATTAGCTTAGACAACTCAATTCATGGGCTACTTAATTAATGGGCAGATCCCAAATAATCATCACTATTCTCCAGTTGATGCTGATCAATTTCATGACAATTACAACGAAGGGAGGAGTCAGTGATACGAAACTAACAGATGAAACAGGATGGTTAGGATCTTGTGGGAAAGCTGGGTTTAGCGTATGCATGAGATGTATGGGTTGCCAAGGATGTAGCACCCCCAGGATTATTCTCTTTGCCATACGCCTTCTTTCGATGGATCCTTGTGTTTTTCAGTCAAACGGTCCAAATTTAAAACTAAGTGTTCTGTTTCCTAAATTAGAGTTTGGAACTCACTTAGACATTTACTCTCACTCACACCCATGTGCCGTATCAGCAAGAGCTTGGGGATATGCATTACACATTACACACATGCGCTCACACGCACGCATAAGCCTCATCAGTTGAGCTAAAAAATTTTCCCTTTTAAAAAATGTCCCATTTTTCTCCCCTATTTTTTAGGGCATGGAGCCCACCTTGAGCCAACCTAGTTTTTTCTTTTTTACGCAAAGTATCTCTATGAATTGGCATAAGGCTAAGTTTGACATTCATATACCTTTTATTTTACCATTTGGATTAAAATCATAGGAAAATGATACCTCTAAACCTTTAAAATCTATGCCATGGGTCAAACGGATAAGATGATCTAATAGAGTTGAGATTTTGCACATTGGTAGGTCTCAACTAGATCCTTCCATCTAATGGCATTTTACGGTTGAGATGAACCATAGTGGGCTCCACCTAGAAGGGTATTTTTGTAAGAAGGCCACTTGGTGTTTTCTAATGTTGGACTATATGTATGAAATTAATTTCCAGATTTTTTTTTGTGAACTAAAAAGATATAATCTGTGAGATGTCACCTCTACCTCTCGTAAGCACCATCGATAAGCCCCTATTTTTGGCACCACTAACAGCCATCCCAATCATGAAAAAGGTGGGGAGATCAAAAGATCTGAATAAGACTAAGGGGTATATAAAATATCATCCCCACTAGACCGTCCAAACCCTTTTATATATGACTCTCAAATTTAATGATTTTATAATACAATTTTTTCTTTTAAGATTTTGATCCATTAATAATAGTTGGATGAATGTTAAATCTGAGTTCGTGTGCATTGAAAGGTTGGATTAACCATGGGGCTCACGAGGTGGAAAAATGGGGATGCTTAAGAATGGTGTTAGGAAGAAGGTGCCCATTTCTGGAACTTCCTCTCAAGGTTCTACTATGCTTGTACTGTGCTTTTCCGTTTGAGCGTTTGAAAAGCTTCAATCATTTTTTTTTTCTAAAGCTCACTTATATACCTCAAAACCAATGCATGTCGGCAACAACACTAGTAAGGAAAAACTGGGCTATATATGTTTAATAGATCTAAAAATTTATGACTTATGTGAAGATTTTGATTTAGATAAATTAAAATGGAAAAACAATATTTATATAGCAGACCCAATATGGTTGGGACCAGACTTTCATAATGACGATGTATACACCTCAAAATATCTATCTCAAGGCTCATTAATATGATGACACTTGTGTGCCTTAATTCTTCCTACTCATTCAAATCCCAAACCGAATTTTGGATTTCTTTTCTTCCTTTTATCGATCCTACACATGAGACAGCCCTTATCAAATACGTATCTATTTAATATGGACTCAACCCTTCACACCCCTGTTACACAGTGGATATGTATCGCAAACAGGCTTAACAGTTGCCAACAAAATAAGTCAGCCTGACCTGAAGTAATTTTCAAATATGATCCACTCCTATTCGTGAATGGTTCAGGTTGGCATCATACCTGCTGCTGAACTTGCCAACCTGCATCTGCAGAACCCGACTTGTACATGAACCTAGCAACCATACTCCGACCAGACCAAAGAAAGCAATGGTTTGGTTCACATTTTCGACCTGAATAATTAACGGGTAGGTTCAGGTTGGCAGCATAGGCCCATATAAGCAGTCAACCCGGCCCACGTACCATCCCTTGTTTTTTTAAACCATATTTAATGTCACTAAGTGATGTTGATTTTACAGAGAAAAGGGATAAGTGGGTGAGATGCCAATGGCCGAAACTTGGACTGAGAAGATGCCGGCAGTGGCAGGGAAGCAACAAGGAAAAGTCACCTTGATGAGATGCGGATCAGAAAACTTTGAAGCAGATGAATAATTAGAAGAAGATGTGAAAGTTACTGAATAATGGTGACTTTGAATGGTATGCTGCGTTGGTGTTGAATATTTGTGGAGAACGCATGATTATGGTGTGATGATTGTATTCTAGAAAAAGATATAGGAAAAGGAAATGGGGCCGATTTTTATGCTTCTTGCTTTCTTTCCTTTTCCATCTGTGAAATCATGACGTCTTTGAATGTCTGGTGTAAGCACCCACTGTTTTGGAATTGGGCCATTGATGATCTAAGTTATTGAAAGTATGGGCTGGAGGATGGATGATTGAGCAATTTTCTTCACTCTTGTCCACTTGGAGACCAATGGCTGGACCGGGGAGGATAATAAAATATTCAAATAAAGAGACAGGAGTTTTTTTTTTATGTAATGTTATATTTTTATTAGTCTATATCTCTAACGCCCCACTCACACACACACGTATGATATTATTTGCTTTGACCAATAGGCCTCACGTTTTAATTTTGGTAGGCTTCAACCCACCAAAAGGCCTCATGCAAAGTAAGAGTGCAAGCTATATATATAAGCTCAATCACTTTCCTCTCTATAGTCGATGTGATACTTAAGGACGCCACAATCCACCCCCTTAGAACTGCACGTTCCTGTACAATAGCCTGCCAACCCTCTGGAAACCCGCCCACTTGCACCAAACCATGGCAGGAACTCACACTCAAACAAGCCTAGAGTTGGTTTTGATATCATTTATTATGACCCGAGTAGCCTACTAGCCTAATAACTCTGTAAGCCTATCATGTGGCCCAAAATGCTTAAGCCCAAGTTACTATAGGCTCCTACTAAGGAGGGTGGATTGTGACCTCCTCGAGTCCTACATCAACTATAAAGAGTAAAGTGACCGGACTTACATACAAAGCTTGTACACTTACCTTGTATGAGGCATCTTGGTAGGTTGAGGTCTACCAGAAGCAAAACCGTGAGCCCCATGGGTCAAAACGGACAATATCATGCATGCGTGTAGGGGTGGAGCATCACAAATGGTATCAAAGTCAACTCTCAACTAGTTAAAGTGTAGGTCCCTATCGTTGTCTAATGCAAATGAACGGATTTTCATGTGAGCCAAGAGGGCTGGCAGGCCTTAAGGGAAGTCGAATCCCACATCAACTATGGATAGAAAATGACTGAATTTATATATAGAGCTTGTACTCTTACCTTGTATAAGACCTTTTACCTGTGGGGGTGGGGCTTTACAGTAAAGAATTTCTAAACATGCAAAGCCTATAAATCCAACTTGCAATGGGAAGTACCATTGTCAAGAGATTTGATGATATTCAAGTGGGGCCCACAGAATAGATCACATGGCACTGGCTGTCAAAATAGCTACCATTTTCTAAAAAAGTTGTACCTGGTTCAAGAAATGTGCCAACGAGATCACATGTGAACGAGGAGTGGCCAGATCATTTGGAGCCCACCCACCGCGGGCCCAGGCCAATCCAAGGCCCGACCAAAGCACAGGATGGTTTGCACCTGGATTGGATGTCTAGGTCTAAAGTTTTGACCTGATTTGTATTTCAACCGTGGCCCAACCAAGCCCAATCCAAATAAATAGTGCTGGTGACTGATTTGAATGTCACTCACACCTTCTACATCTGTAAGGTAATACCCTATCTCTTATCCACAATCTTATTAGTACACCATGTATATATATTTACAACGAATAATATGGAATTAAAAAAATCTTATTCTAATCACTATATTGAAAAACTATATTCAAATACTACCATCCTAAATAAGAATTAATTATAGATGATGAGAGAGAAACTACATGGATAGCCCTCCTAATGGAATCTATTAACATTTGAAACCACATCTAGTGACGGAATTTATTAACATTTGAAACCATATCCAAATATAAAAATCAGTCTTCATATATACATATATATCCTTTCCTCACCATAAAGTGAGAAATGCTTACATGGCTTTCCTTAATTGTACATAAATATTCCTCTTTTTTATAAACTTTTTTATCTTTTGCAAATGAATATCTCTAATTCAACAAATGTCTCTCACCCTATGGTGAGGGTTTAGTGCATATATATATACAATCTAGTGAGATGATGTGGTATATGAGTAAATTTGTAGGATTTAGTTGGAGTTGTACCAACTATAAGGCATAATAGAAATTAAGTGTATGCAAAAAGTCAGCCCCAAAACATAAAACCACCAGTTGATTCACTCCTTTCGTGTTATAGTAAAATTGGACCACATCAAATGACTCACCAATCTTTCTTATTCATGTTGATGTATTGTCCTGGCGTCTTTCAAGAGTGCGTTTGTCCCCTCGCTCTACCCACCAATTTGTGGATGAAAGCAAAGAAGAGAAGCTACACCCCAGCAGCTACACAAGCTACTCCTTCTGTAATTTGTACGGAAAGTCGACATGAAATATTTGACCCTGGAAAAGAAATTTTTGATTAACAAATAAGTTTCCATATCCATACATACGCATATACACACATAAAAACATGAAATTCAAAATGTGATAAATGAACTCTAATCAAATCCATGATAGACACATTGCTAGTCCCGATTTACGTTGTAGGACCCATGCGTAACACTATTACGGAAACCAAAATGACCTACATTCTCCATGCCCATAGGTAGGGTTGTTGCGATGGAAGGACTCCATTTCCCTCTCGTGTTTACTTTTGTCTTTTCATAAGTGTGGGACAAACGCTACCTAGGTTGACCAAAAGATGATCCACATTACAGTGGATTTGAACTATGATTTTAGACCCATGGAAGTAACTAGCCCTAATTTTTTGGGCGGATAATTGATGGCCAAAACATGGGCTTCTATATACTTAGGACATGTTTATATAATACTTTTATGTGAAAAAGGGGATAGTTTTCTTCGTAAAAATCATTTTTAATGTATTTGATGCAACATAATTCATCAGAACCACTTTTCCGCCACGTCATCGCCACATCAAACTTTTTCTTGAGAAGGCTGGAAACAGAATTCCTATAGGAGACTGATGGGCTTCCGTTTATGTGAAAATGTTCACCCTCCTCCCATTTTGCCATGGGTTGCAACCCCATATTAAAGCTCCTCCATCTTTATCTACTACGATGCCCCTCTCATCTCTTTCTATTTTCACACTTTCTACCTCTCTTTGTATCCCTCACCCACCTTTCTGTCCCTCTTTTTATGGCTTTCACCAAATATTCTGCAACCACATCAAACAACATTATTTCAAATTCCGAAGGAAAAATATTTTGCACCAAATACTTACTTTTGTATTTTTATTGAACTATTTCCCCATGAAATTCATTTCCAGAGACTTTGTTGATGTGGCAATTTTCTTTTTTCACAGAAAGGGTATGTACACAAACGTGCCCTTAAAAACTCAGCCCATAGCAACATATTTAACACACGCAAGGTACAAATGATTTGTCACTAGCACAATAACCCATGCTAAGCACGATCAAGATAGCTAGGCTTCCTACTCCAACTAAGTACTTGTAAAATTTTTTTGATAAATAATAACAAATTAGCACTTTGTGCTCATTTATTTAGAAACTCAAAGGACTATGAATTCAAGTCCTACTGCCTACAACTCTTTAATTTTTTTTACTATCAAAACTCAATAAAAAAAATATTCAAAATTAAAAGGAATCTAATCTGATCAAAATTGAATCCAAAATTCTCAGTTTTAATATATTATAATTGCGATGGGCCCTAGCTCTAGCCCTAAAAAAAATCCTATTACAAGTGAGGAATTGTAAACTATCTTACTAGCCTAATCTATTAGTACAAGGTGCTGCATGGGTCCCATAGTTCGGCTTGGTTTGCTTCTTGCCTATGTTTGCTTTCTTTTCCTCTATAGATCCCAAACCCTTACTCAAACACCCCAAACCCTAAACTGTAAAACTCCAAAATGCCAAAACTTCATGAAACCCCATGAAACCACATTCCGGAAAAAGACAGCAGGAGAAAAAGGAAGAGAAAGAAAATATGAGGAGAAAAATTGATAAAAGTTCAAAAAAAAAAAAAAAGAGATGCTAATACCTGTGTTGAATTCCGCTGCTGAATACCCCCATTTCCATCATCATTATCATCAATCTCCATCGATGAAGAACCTTCCTAGTCAGCAGTCGCACCTAGGGGTGGTGCTACATTGTTACTAGTGGTGTCACTTGACACCACTAAAAGTTAAAAATTTTTTGTTTCTTATGTATAATTTTATTAATTTGGGGGGATTTTTTGAAATTGACCCTAGTAGAAAATTTGAAAAAAACTAAAGGTAGGGTCATTCTTAAAATGTTTTTACATATAATTTGATAATAGTATTGAATGACCTCACTGACCTAAACTCCTGGCTATGTCACTAGTCGCTCTCTCACGCTAATTTATATAAGAAAACTAAGTGGTGGGACTTCATGAGTGACTCTGAATGGGCCTTAGCTAGGCATCAACATTCTTTTTCTTCTTCTACGGAGGCTTTTATTAAACAAAAAGTTATGTAGCCTGATTTTTTAGCCCGATGCAAGCCCCCATCCGAGCTGGCAAGGTGATGTGGCTTTTTTTTTTTTTTTTTGTTCTTTTACATCAGCTTGCCCCATAGGCAACTTAGGTTTTTTTTTTTTTAATGAAAGAGTATAAAGAGAAAACAAAAAGGAATTTCGTTCCCACAATATAGTTTGCATTAGAAGAATTGAAGGTCGTAAGGGGTGGAAGCAACACCCAAAAATTCATATTTTCATCATTCTTGTCTTTTCATTTGAGGTCTGTCCATCCTTTTTTTTCAGCAAGGAAGTGATTAGACTAGGCAATGGATTAATGGGTGGAGGGGCAAAGCGCTGAAAATGGACGGCGCATAGAGTGAACGAAATCCCTTTTTGTTTTCTTGTTAATACTCTTTCATTTTAATACAAAAAACCAAGCCGAGTTGCATATGGGGCAAGCCGATGTAAAAGAAAGAAAAATAAAAATAAAAATAACCCACATCACCACCCCAGCTTGGATCGGGGCCTAAATCGGGCCACATAGACCCTTTGCAAATAGAAAGAGGGCTCTGCCCCTCTGCCTATTCGGTCGACCGAAGAAGCCCACTTTCTCTATTTGCCCATGTGAATAGAGACAAGTATGAAAAGACCGTAACTAACCCCATAAAAGGGTATTTAGAGATGACTTACTGGTAAAGTCTCCCACTCTCATTCCGCACCAATTGATCCCTGGTGGGTGGCTTTCCTTTCTTCCTACTTGGCCACTAAGCCAAGTAAGCGAAACAAAAGCAAAATGCCGAGTAAGCCAAAGGAACACAAAAAGCCCCATAAAAGGGTGCGCACAAATACCTTAGATGAGTATAAGCTCACCTAAAATGCCAATATGCATCTTCACAAAACCGCAAACATTTTCAGCCAATGGGGCCCACTTTGCCTCTTGAGATCAATCTGAGACCTTCACACTCATTATCACCACCATCACCCAGTCTATGTAAATAAATGCTCACCCAAATTGACAATCAGTACGACCCAACTGCTCTTGCAAGTTTGTTACTGACCCAAAATCAATGCAGTCTACAAGTTGTGAAGGACCTCCAATTATTCTTTCAAAATTTGAAACTCATCTCCCTTTATCTAATTGCTTGAGTTTAGACAACTTTGAAGCCCTCCCAGCAATACCTCCTTTGACAGATGAATCCTATTTTTGGATGTGCACGTTGCCAAATCCCTATTTCGACATACGCTCGTCCTTTCCACAAAATTACTCAATGATGTTCATTTCAACTAGTTACTGTTTTAGCACCCGAGTTGAGGGGCTAGCACCCAAATGCATACATAAATTCACATACAGACACAAACTCAGACATACAAGGCAATGGAGATGGAGACCCGCACATAAAAGGACACAGATACTAATTTACACATGTGAGGTACTAATTTACACATGTGAGGTAATAGAGACACACACATGTAAAGGCACAAAACACGACTCGCACATGTAATATAATAAAAACTCACATATGCAAAGAGAGCTCTTCAACTTAAATGAGCTTTCATTAGAATCAAGTTTGATATCAGACTTTGGGCCATAAAAGGGTAGGCTTTGGCCCCTTTATTTCTCATTGAATGACCTGGGTAGAAGACTAGAAGTTCTCTCTAGAGTAATACTTACCGTTGGATTATAACCACATCTTGACTTGAATTACTAGTACAGTCCCTGTTTCCAAACACAGAGGTTGACCTGAACATATAGGCTACCCTAAAAAACCGTCCCCATATTTACGTTAACAAACCAGTTGGATCCCGATCAACTTGAAGAAAACGCATACACCTGGGCCCAAGTAGTTATATGCATGTATAATGCAACTATTAATTAATGTAAAATTTGTTTGTGGTGCTGGTAGTTCAGGTTCTCTCAGGTTTGAAATCCATGGATCTCAAAAAGACTAAAGTAAGAGTGGCCCAAAATATTAGACCCATTAAAGTTACTTGGATTCTGGACATTGAGTGACTTGTTTTCATTCCAATTCAAAGCAAGCCCATTCAAAGGAAATCACAGAAAATGAATATTGGCTTATCACTCATATCGTTGCAATTATTATTTATCTGATAAGTCAAAATTATAGATGGTACTCTGTATTGGTCCTTAGCATGTAGTGTCTTTATTAATCTGCTACTCTGTATTGGTCCTTAGGATGTATTTTCTTTATTAATCTGCATCAGCCAAAGAGAATTTTGCCCATTCCTACAATGGTGGTTCTTTTCTACCAAAAAAAAAAAAAAATATCAATGAAGGTTTTAGACACCGACGCCTCTACTTACAATCAACCAAAATTCGAGCAGTTGGCAGAAAATGGTTTTGAAACAAAGGACAAGAGTTATATCCAAATGTCACTCTGATATCTATCCAACAAGTAAAGATCTTAGACACCGACGCCTCCACTTACCCACCAGCTGCTACTCTCTCTCCTAAAAAGCGTCGCCAACTCAGAAAAGCCAACCCCAGGGAACTTCGAACACTCTATTTGTGCTCCCTCCCTCTCTCTCTCTCTCTCTCTCTCTCTCTCTCTCTCTCTCCAAGTCTCTACCCACACCCATAAATTCCTCAATGTGCATGACACTGATATCCAAACAGCCCCCAAACAGCTGTTCTCTAAGCTAATGTTCTCCTCAGCTTCTCAAACAGATCTTCTCTAAACTACATTCTACTTAGTTTCTCAAACCATGACCTTCAGTTGTTGTCCTCTTCCTGCAATGGTGATCTCAGTTGGCAAGCTCGGTTGCCTCTGCCATTAATTTCTATCAAAACTTTGATATCACCTGGGGTGATGACCGAGGTCGGATTCTAAACAATGGTAAGCTTCTTACCCTCTCCCTTGACAAGGCGTCTAGGTCTGGCTTCAAGTGCAAGTATGAGTTTCTATATGGAAAGATCGATATGCAGCTCAAGCTTATCCCCAGCAACTCCGCGGGCACCATAACAGCCTGTTATGTAAGTTACCTCCATGCTCTAGCCATCTTCCGTTTCCTCACAATTTCAGCTATCACTCAATATATATCCACGCAGAAGAAATGAATACTCTGTCATGTGAACCTCATGATAGCTGACTGAATTTTCATCTGTTGCAGCTTTCTTCTCAAGGGTCGACCTCAGATGAGATCAATTTTGAATTCCTTGGCAACCTTAGCGAAGAGACCCTCAAGTCCTCCACACCAATGTGTTCACCCAAGGAAAAGGTGACGGAGCAGCAATTCTACTTGTGGTTTGACACCATAAAGGACTTCCACACGTACTTCATCCTATGGAATCCACAGTGCATTATGTAAGCCTTCAATTCCAACCCCAAACTCCCTCATTCACCATTGAGTTGTATATATTTCTATGTATCATTTCCCTTACTTGGTTGTCATGCCTGTCAGCTTCTCTGTGGATGGCACCCCCAATAGAGAATTTTAGAATGCAGAATCAATTGGTGTTCCCTTCCCCAAGAACCAGGCCATGAGGATATACTCAAGCCTCTGGAATGCTGATGACCGGGAAACCAGAGGTGGGCTTGTCAAAACTGATTGGTCGCAGGCACTTGTCACTCCTCGTACAGGAACTTCAACGCCAAAGCATGTGTCTGGTCTTCAGGTGCCTCTTCTTGTGCTTCAACATCTTCATCCTCATCAGACAAAGCTTGGTACTCACAACAGCTGGATTCATCAAGCCCAGAAGAATTGAGCTGGGCGCAGAAGAATTACATGATTTGCAACTACTGCACTGATTCGAAGCGATTCCCACATGGTCTCCCTCCCGAATGCCACCTGTCTTAAAAAGACTCCCGCAATTAAACATTCACAGCATAAACATATAAAGAAGGGGGAGTTTGTTGAACATAGGATAGACATTCGTTTATTACTTTGTAATTCATTTGTGCTTGCATGTGTTCTGGCAAGGCTTGTACAAAGTGGGACTTTGTCACCAAAAAAAAAAAAAAAAAAAAAGAGAAAAAAAACTTCTTTATTCATTACTACTGTCATTGTCAATAAGGAACTAAAAGTATGGTTTATTTAAAAACATTACTAGCCAGTCGTTATTTCTTGCTGTAAGCTTCTTGCCAATGGCACTTTTGACAGGAGGGTTCTTTGCATCGTCATAGAATCTAAAAAAGCACACAAAGCATGATATTTGTGTTTGTAGAATAACAAACTAGTATGTGTTAGGGGTGCTCATTGGCGACGGTACCAGATCCTGGTCCGAGGCGCCTATGGTGGGCTCAGTGCTCAAGCCTGTAGTCCGAAAAAAAAAAAAACATTGACCGGAAACAACTACTCATATTTAAAACAAAAGCAATGCAACAACAAAGAAAGGAAGCAAAAGAGCCTGTAGTCTGAAAAATAAGCCTAATTTTTTGTTTAAACAAGCTAGACTGTGTCCTATGAATGCTGAAAGGCCCGACCCAGCAGAACATATTTAGCATAAATAGGTCTATATATTTTTGGGTCAGGCCTGAGTTGCCAAATCAACAAAAAGCTTAGCGGTGAAGCATCACCCTCTCCACATAAACAACCAATCCCTCGTTTTAACCCCATTGATAGGAACTTGAGTAGCCTATATGTGTGTGGGTGACTCAGTATATACTAGACACAAAAAAAAAGCCTCATGGCTTTACTTTCAGCCTTTTAACCTATGATACCCGGATACTTATCTGTATTGGACCGAAACGATACTCGCATTAGTACCTGACACTGCACCGATACCTCTAGGGTATAAGGTTAGCATATCCTACATAGCAAGTCTATAATTTCATATAGTTTTTTAAATTTTATATTTCTCAACAAGGAAAATGCTAGAAAGGAACCTAAACAATGATAATTTCATTAATTCAAACATGATCTAAAGGAAAAATTAGGACACCCGTATTTGTATCCGTGTCCTAAATTTCCAAAAGTGCATAGTCGTATCTCCGGTCCCCATATCAGTGTCCGTACCCATATCCGTATATGGGCATCAAAGATCTTAACAAAATAGCTAACCATAGACAAGCTTTGGCCTAGCACTGCCCATTGACACCCCTTATATATAATATGTAACATGCAACACTACTTACCGATACAGGGTAAAAACAAGCAACACTAAATAAGTTCTAGTATCTAAAGTGCGGATGTCTTTTTGCCTCCCCCACAAGAACCACTAAATGAGATCACTACCTTGTGACTTTTCATGGCTAGAAACTGAGCTGATAGTTCAAACAAGTTCATATCAGAGCTTGATACTTGTCATAGAAATATCACCTGCAGAAACGATGGATGTAGTCACGTAGAACCAAGTTTACCATATGATGGAACATGAATTTTAAACACACCAGGTTGTTACTGTTCAGTGTCAAGAGCAGAGTGCAGAACTTCTTCAAGGTACTCCTCCGCAGCCACATATTGCCTTCTTTTGTCCTCAATAGCCAAAGCAGCAAGGGCTTTATCCTGCACAACGAGGATTGATTTTGGAGACACGTTTACATATTTACTTAATGAATCAATTACATATCATAACTTTGAGATTGGGATGGTGGTACGTACAGGATGCAAATCCTGGTGGCTTCTCAATGTATTCAAAATGGGCTTTGTCTTCTTCTCCAGCTCCTTTCTATGCTCAGCCATTTTCATCAAAGCACCATGTCTCATATCTGGATTGTAACCTACATGATTTAGGAACACCTGCTCCCAAAAGAAATGTGGGTTTCAGAACTCCAGGAAACAGCAGAGAGATGTTACAAGGATAAATAAATGAAAATTTTGAATCATACCAAAAGAAACATACAACTTGAGTTTTCACGTTCATTTTCTTCCTTTTACCTTCTCGTATACTTCTCCACTCAATAGGTTTTTCACTGCTTGTGACTACCTACTGATTCCTGCTCTCCCCTCCATAACCATGTGAAAATCATTTAATGCAGAAACTGGGATGTACCTTATAATTAGAATATTGTTGCATGTACTGCCGCTCTTTTGAGTACATAAGAGCCAGATTTTTCTTCCAATTAAGCATTTGAGCCTCACCAGTGGCTACTTCATCATCAAGCTTTTGAAGGGTTCTGCAAATAATAATAATAAGCAGTAGTTCTTATATAAACACATTAACTTCATAATATAAGTATTTAATGGAGTACAAAAAAGAAAGTATTTAATGGAAGCCCAGTAAGAATAGCCTCTAATTGTGAAAGCACTATCCTTAACTTCATCATAAAAGTCTTGGTTCTTTGTACTTTGTTCTTCCTTGTTTGCAGCTAAATCCTTTCTCCTTGATTTAATGCTCTAATTTTCCAGCTCTTAATGAAGTTCATTGTTAAAAAATGTAGAAATAAAAGAAATAAAAAGCATTGCATAGCAACAGCAAAGCTTGCAAAACAGAAAGTGACAAAAACATTCATGGTACAATGGTGGTGTCCCGGAGGGTACGCTGGGCACAGCTCCTGTATTAAAAAGTAAAACAAAACAAAATACTAGTAACCATACTTGACCAAACAAGGTGAGAGCATAAGTAGAGAGGCTCAATCCAGTTTCTTTTATTCCCTTTCTAATCAGTCTAAGTCCATGAGAAATTTGATGTTTAATCAATCAAAATATGACATATAACATGTACGCAACAATAACAAATAAGCTCATAGTTGTAGTATTCACCATTGTGCTGTTTAAAGCATATGTAAAATTGCAGTCTGAATTTCGAAAACTACTTTCCTAATTGCATCTATTGAAGCCAAAGAGTGTCATTTCCTAACCATGTCAATTGTAAAAGCGAGAGACCAAGTGTCATTTCCTAGTTGCATCTGTTGAAGCTGAAAAGTGTCATTTCCTAACCATGTCAACTGTAAAAGCAAGAGACCAAAAACTCATAGAATACATAGGCATTGAATATATAGGAATTCATGCCATTAGGGGTTAAAAATGAAGGCAAAAGGTGAACATGCAAAAATGGCCATCAAATAACCTCCCCTTTAATGGAAATAGAATTCAAGGGAGATGGTAAATGAATACCCAACCATCGGTCCATCACCCTTGTAATCCAAATCTTAAGGAAGTCAAAGTTCCTTCTATGCTGGTACTTTATATCCTTCTCCCCTCACCTTATATCATTCAATCCTAGCCATAAGTGAAAGTCAGAACTCCAGCATTCCAAGTTCCTAGTATCCAATATCACATCACCCAACCGTGCACTACTTATGAGTTAAAAAACCTTTTGGCCAAACCTTATGAAGCAAAAGAAAGGTTTACTTTTCTGCTTGCTCTAGCCCTGCTGCTCTAAATTACAGCCCAATCCACTTGTAGAATACCAAACTCCACATCCAAGTCGGCCTTGAATCAAGTAACTCGCCAGCAACTTCCAAACCAAGAAACACTCCAATCTCCATAAGACTATATAGATCTAAAAAGACTGTTAAACTTGAGGACTGATGCCTTCAAGGCTTAGACCTTCATTACAAATTGCCATCCCCTACCTCTAAAAATAAAACCGCAATTAAGAAAATATAAAGACTTCTTAAACCCTTTTTCCCTCCTTCCCTCACACTAGGTCCATTCCAATCCAGTTGCCACTGACCACAACTACATATACAGTGGACGGCTACCCCACCATTTCCTTTTGCAGGGGCAACTGTTCTGTCACTGCTTACATCATCCCCTAGGAAGCATGTGGTAGTAGCGCCATGTCTTTAACCTTCAAGCTGGTTGTCTTGCACAAGAGGAATTTTCAATTTTAAAGAAAAAGAGAAGTGTAAGCATGTGTATCTCAAAATTTAAGCATGAGCTGCATTACTTGAATTTATATCTTTTCTTTTCAAAAGTCCGCAAATTTTGGAAAAGTAATCATCCAATCAATCTTAGAATTTTTAGAATAAAAATAAAAAGAATATGAGAAACCAATATCATTTATTCATCTTAAAGAACCTAAGCCAAAGCGGGGAAAAAAAACCAGGAAATAAAAAGCTCCGGTTCCATTCTCTGGTCAGAGGTAGCCACCTCAAACGACAAATTTAGGAAAGAGAGTATTTAAAAGAAACCAGATATCACTCATGAAAATGGACTATACATTTAACAAATTTGAGAACATCCAAAGTTCCCAAAATTTTATCTAGGAAACTCTCTAAACCAAGATGGAAGAGAAATAAAACCAACACAATCTTCTGTCCGTTTTCTTTTTACCCCCAAAAAAAAAAGGATCCACACAACAAATTTAGTGCATTTTTTTTTAGAAACATATTGTGCAAAACTTGAACAATTAGGAATCATAAAAAGAAAGGGCATGAGATGGAGAAACTGTATGCATTAATCATCTCTAAAATCTCATCAATAGCAAGCAAATTTTTCTTCTGAAATATGGAACATTATCAAGAGACAAGAGATAGAAGGAAAGGCAAAAAAAAAAAAAGAAGAGAGAGAGAGAGAGAGAGAGAGAGAGAAACTGCAAATTCATAGACCACTGTATCTGTCTATGTAGCAGGCACAGAAGACTCAAGCCATCCCCAAGGCAATTCTCATATTGCTGATGCTTTGCCTGAAAAGTCAAGCTAGAGTGTTTGAGTGTGCTAAAATGTATAAAATATAAAAGTTTGTTGACACTCTAAAGGTGGGGAAGGAATAACCAGGCATAAAGACTAACAATTCAATTCCACCAGTTTAAAGTACTTGTTCAATAACCAAACATGACAAGAGCAAATATCTTCAAAATCTATTCCAGCAAGCGCAAGAGAAGCAGGAGAAGAAAAAAAGGAAAGAAAATGAGGGCATTTGCAATATCATATGATGGAAAGGCTTCTGCTGGATCATTTCCATTGTACCAAATGGTAAGGCAGTATGTTGGAGAAGTAAAATAAAATATAAGATATGATTAGGAAGATCACTGGCTAATGCTTATTTGACCAAGATTTACGATATCAAGTATCTATTACAGAAAGAGAATAGGAATCATACATTTCAGGAGACTACAGATAGCTATATCATCCTACTTGCCCAATAAATATTGTAATTCATTTCCTTAAATATCCAGCAAACGAAATACCAGTAAGCACTTGGGCAAAGTCAAGTGTTGCCGTTGCACACTAGCTAGCAAGCAGAGGCTGAGAGACAATAACTGAATGAATACTAGCAGAGCAACTTCAATGCTGACAATATTGTAAAAGAACATTAATTTACGGAGAAAACATATGCATGCCAAAGATCAATGATCTGCTAGTGATAAGACCAGAGTCTAAAAAAGAAAGTGCAAATCCACATTACTTTTCAAAGAAAACATTGAATGCCGAAGATCAATGATCAGCTATTGAGAACGCCAGACGCTAAAAAATAGTGCACATCCACCTGATAAATTCTTCTTCATTGAAAGTTGATACCAAAGAAAAAGCAAGGTGAAAACTCCAATTTTTTCACTAGTTCTCTGTTAGACAACAACACTATCAGCCGTCTTTCAAGTCCTTGTCCCCTCATCTCTCTACCATCTTCTAGAAAGTCATCGCTGACTTTGCAAGCAACCATCCCAACTAATGATGTATATCTTTCTGGAAGCCTCATGTTACAGCCTCATCAAACCAACCTGCAACACCGACTTAACAAATGGATGCTGATAACGCCACAGGGCTACTCACTAGCCACAAGCATTCACCGTCATAGGCAACTCATGCCTATAAATATGGGTGCCTTCCCTCGTTTTGTGTGCGAGGAAGTTGAGAAGTGAAGGGTATATGATACATAGGTGTACTGCCAAGTGGGTGGTAGAGTGAGGAGTGCAAGTGGCAAGTGCAGTGAGCAAAGGAGTGATAGAGTAATGTATGTAAGTGGTTGAGTGTAGTACTAAGTGAGTGCCTTGTATCTGTGTTTGTGAGTGATAAGGTGAGTGAGTGAAATACCCAGCAAATTGTATGTGTGTTTGTTAAGTGATGAGGTGAATGAGAGAAATACCCAGCTGAAGTGTGAGTGCATATTGCAGTGTTGTTAGAAAGACTGTGTTGTATAGAGCTCTAAAGAGTGTAAAGAGCGCTGTGTAATGTAATTGCTTTTATGTACTGTGACGTGTTGTACTATGTACTGGAACATGTGTTGTCATATGTGAGTCATGTGTATGTACCTTTGTATAAGTTGTATTAATTGAATCAAAGTTTTTTAGTTTCTTTTGTACAAGTGTAGCAAAGTCCTGGGTCCATCCTAGGGATTTTCCTACATTCTCCACTGATAAATAACTCAGGGAGAAGATGAAACATGTCAATGAGATCGAGTTTTGGGCCCAGATCTGAGTCAGCCACACAAGCGGTCCTTGGGCCTTTGTCGACCTGTGTTTGACACCTATACTGTGGATGGCTACCTTGCCAGTTAGTTGCATTAGGCAACTGTCCTGTCTCTGCGTGCAATGTCCCATGGGAGGCATGTGGTAACATGCCATGTCTCTAACCTTCAAGCTGGTAGTCTTGCATGGGAGGAATTTAAAATTTTAAAGAAAAAGAAAAGTTTAAGCCTATATATCTGAAATTTTAAAACACAAAAGCTGCATTAATTTATCCTTTTATCTTGTCTTTTCAAATGTTTGCAAATTTTGGAAAAGTACTCATCCAAGCCATCTTAAAATTTTTAGAATAAAAAAAAAAGAATTTGAGAAACCAATATTGTAAAGAACCAAAGGCAGAGCAGAAGAAGAACCAGAAATAAGAAGCTCCGGTTCCATTCTCTGGTCAGAGGTGGCTTCCTAGCAAGAGCAAGAAAAGCATGTGAAAAATAGAAAATGAAGGCACTTGCAACATTATATGATGGAAAGATTTCTGCTGGATCATTTCCCTAAATGACAAGGCAACACGTTGAATAAGTAAAATATAACATAAAATGTGACTAGGAAGATCACTGGGTTATGCTTATTTGAGAAAGATTTATGAGATCAACTATATGTTACAAAGAGAAACTATCAATGATACATTTTAGGAGACTAGAGTATCATCCACTGGCCCAATAAATATTAGATTTCAACTCCTTAAACAAGTAAACCATTTTGAATAAGAGAATTCTTACTTCACTGACTACTAATAGATCAACTTTAATGCTTATTGTAGACAATCATACATTTCACGATATAAAAAAGCATGCCTAAGATCACAATGAGCTATGGATAACACCAAAGGCCTAAAAACAGAGTGCAAATCCGCCTAATGAGCACGTCCTGGTTGAGAATCAATACCTAGAGAAAAGCAAGGTGAAAACACCAAATTGTTCCCCAAAGTTACATATCATGGGGAGAAGATGGAACATGATAGATATTAAGCAACTAACCCTCTCTCCAAATCAATCAAAGTATCCTTAGCAAAAGTTAAATTATAATAAGGTTGATGCCCCTAAAAACTAATCATTAAAACATACACACTAAATGACTGAATGAATAAACAGACATACAATTTGATGGTTGAAAATGGCTTCTATCGTCTAAATATAACAAATCAGCACTAAAAACCAATCTTTTTTTTAAGCAACCATATAAATTAGGAGACTAGACAAGAAACATCTGCCAAATTTATAATGTAATCTCAAAACTATCCAAATTAACTACGATAACCAAAACTCCTTGGTCAAATGGATGAAAATGCTGACATGCAAATCTTCTATTAAAAGAACCAGTTGCATACAAAACCCTAAAGCTTAGAATGTTTAAATACATAACGGAAATAACCTATAATAACCAGCAATGCAAATCACAAGACAAAGACATGTCTTGTCCTTGGGCTTGAAATCTGAAAACTCCACATTACTACCATGCCTAAGAAGCTGAAGAAGCTCAGTATACTACCATGCCTAAGAAGCTGAAGAAGCTCAGTATACTACCATGCCTAAGAAGCTGAAGAAGCTCAGTACTTTGTTCTCCCATCACCCTCAGTGATCACATCTTTTAATGCCCCACCACTAGGTATCATTGGTAACACATGGTACCGGTGGGGCACAACAATATCCAACAAATATGGCCCAGGAGTTTCCAACATCTTCTGGATAGCACCCCTCAACTCACTCTTCTTTGTCACCTGGGCCACAGGTATTTCATAACTGTCTGGAGTTCTTTGAATAACTCGGAACCATCTTAGACTCATTGTCGGGAATACCCAAATAAGTATATGCCCGATTCCCCTATAAAGCAGATCTTCCGACTGCCTAACCATACCCAAATGCTGGTTATTTATGAGTGCTATCTTGACGTCAAGCTTCTCTACCGCTATCGTCGCCAGCTCCTGGATGTTCATTGGGTAACTTCCATCTCCATCGATATCAACAACAGTTGAGCAAGAAGAGACCTTGGCTGCGCCAATTGCTGCAGGCAGGCCAAAGCCCATAGCAACCAGCCCACCGGAAGTCACCCACTGGCATTGTGCCGCCCACATCTGGTGCTGGCCAACGCGGGTGGTTATAATGGCTTCTGAATTTGGCAATTCATCCAAAACCTGGACTGCATATTGAGGAGGAATGGCATCTCCCCAAGACCCTGGAAGGCGTCGGTGCCGATCATGGAGCGGGGGACGTGGCCGGTGATGGCAACGATGGGGACGATGTCCTTGAGAGCGTCGACCAATCCAGTGAGGAGGTTGGTGGTGCCGGGGCCGCAGGTGGCAATGCAAACGCCGGGGCGGCCGGAGATGCGGGCGCACCCCTCGGCGGCGAAAATCTGGCCCTGCTCGTGGCGGCAGAGGACGTTGCGGATGGTGGGGGAGCGGGTGAGCGCCTGGTGGATGTCCAGGGTGGCGCCGCCCGGCTAGGCGAAGACAAGGCCGACGCCGGAGCGCTCGAGCGCCTCCACCAGCACGTCGGCGCCTTTCCGGGACTGGTCATGGGGGCAACAAGAGGCATAGGGGTTGAGAGTGGGGGAGACGGCGGAGGAGGAGGTGGTGGTGGTGGGGGCGATGAAGCTGTTGGTGAGGAAGAGAGAACAAGGAAGGGAGGTTTTCGAGATTTTGGAAAAAGTGGAGGAGGGTTTTAGGGTTTTGGAAGAGGAGAAGAAACAGGAATGAGAGAAAGAGGGTTTTGCCAATGGAGAGAGCTGTGAGACCGCCATGGAGGCAATGCACAGAGGGAGAGACGAGAGAGGGAAAGGAAACCGAAGGTAAAAGTTTCAAATCCTTTTACCTTATATATCAATATATACGACTGCGAGAGCTTTTTATATTTTTAGAGATTTTAACCAAAAAATTAATCCTAAATTTAGATTATATTATTTGCTTAAAAAAGATTAAAAAAAACCAATTTGGAGTTCATAGTTCCTTCAAAAGATAAATATGCCCACCGACGATTTCGTTAGGGCTTAAAAAACTCTTAAACATTATCGCTAGGCTACTTTTACAAACCTCTCGGACGATATCGGTAGACGCCTTTCTCCTTTCTTCTTCTCCTTCCACTCCTCCTCCGTCCGACACCTTCTTCTTTCTTCTTCTTCCTCTTCTTCCACTCCTCCACCGTGTTCTTCTTCTTCTTCTTCTCCCCCGTGTTCTTCTTCTTCATCTTCCACGTGGAAAGTACCGTGCCCTAGCCTATTTGAAAACCCATTTCAACGTTTCGTCCTCCATCGTAAAAGCCCCAAAATGAATACATTTGCTCATTTCCGTCATCTAAGGCCTCCAGTGAATAAGGTGGCACTCGGGAGTGTATTTTCATTTGCTCTGAATTCTAGCAAGTTTCTCAAATACAGCTTCTGTGTTTCTGCAATCAAAACAAAACCCGCGCAAACGAAATGTATTTATTATCTCCTCCTCTTTATGCCATTCCATTCTCATTTCTCAATCTCCATCAATTTCTTCAATCTATGGGGATTTTGGTTCTTAGGGTCCTCTTTCTTTCTAATATTGATTTTCTTTCCTTATTCTTTTTTTTTCTTTTCCTTTTTTTCTTTTTTTTCCTCTCCTTTTTTTTTTGTTTTGCTTTTGTGAAGGTGAAAACAGAGGTTTGTTGGCTTTTTGCATTTGGGGGTATAATTAAGCAAAAGATTGGATCTTTTTTTCTTCTTTGAGGGGTAAAGGAGCAAAATATTGGATTTTGGTTGTCTAAGTTTCAAAGCAAGTCTATGAATTTCTTACCATTTTTGAAATCCACAAGTTCTAGAAATCCATTGAAAACGCATAGAATTGGAGATACAATTACTTCTTCTTTAAAAACATTATTCAAAAACACAAACTGGATAGTGGTCCACAAAATATTTAGTTTTTTGATGAGTCATTAGTCTTTCCAATGGTTATCACATTTGAGTAAAATTTGGAAAATACAAGCAGGGGGAAACTCTTCATTAGAAAATGCAGACAATGGGGTCTTTCTCGTTAGGATTCAACTGTTTGGGCCAGTTAATGATAGGAGTTAACAACTTATATGACATGAAAATGTACTAATTGATCAATTTTAGTAAAGATGAAGTTTGATGTGGAATTGGGATCGATTAAGATAGTGATGGGGTGGATTTTGATGTGCCTTTCCTTTTTAATGGGTACGTGACTCAAACTTACAAGTTACAATGTGATGGTTTAAAAGAACTTAGATGTAATTTTTATAAGTTACACCCTTTAAGAGACAGTTGAGGCAAACTTCAATTTTGCTCCACAACAACAACCAATGCTTTTAGTGTAACAATTGATAGCCATTATCATTAAGCATTCTAGATAATTTCCTATTTGGTCAAATTTTGGTAGGTTCATTTTATTCAGCCTACCTGTGTTGGGATTCAAACCATCCATGCTCAAATAACTTAGTCCTATTCATCTTATTAATATCACTAATTCAATCATCATATGCCATGATAAATGATAATTGTTAAGAACCGGGGACAACCCCAATGTATGGTAAGAGTTATCTTCTGTAGACTCTATTGTTTTTCCTCCTTTCTTTGACTTGTTGATGGTTGTAGCTGTAAATTAGTTTCAAGGATTTGAGTGTGTGTTAATGAATATGATGATGTAGATATTGCACGGTGAAATTGCAAGACATTTGCAATATCATGGAGTTCCATCCCGCTCCACTGAATAATGATGTTTTAGATGACCAAGAAAATCATATTTCTCAACGGATCTGGAATGGCAAGGTATAAATAATTTTTGGATAACAAATGTAGTAATGTTATTTTCTCGCTTATGCTATGACAATATATAAGGTTAACTTGATGCATCACTATTTAAATACAGGAGACATGCCCTCTAAGATGCATTCCCACCTCTAATTATGAAACTTGCAAAATAAATGACCATATGTGTAGCTCAAATGCAAGACTGGGCTAGAGCACCTAGCAAAAATTAAAAAAAATCGAACTTGATCATGCCCTAATTATGGGCTTGGTGGAGAGGTGGAGGCCTGAGACAAATACTTTCCATCTTAATGGGGGGGGCGCGCCATTGCAACATTAAAGGACGTTGCTTACATCTACGGCCTCCCCATTGATGACCTTTTAGTTAGTGGCCAGACATTCTCCTCCGCATCTTCTGTGGTCACTTTATGTAATGAATTGTTAGGGATGGCACCTGATATATACTATGACTGCTATGAGGTGCAGATTAAGTTTATATGGTTTAAGGAAAATTTTGTAAAATTCCGCAAGAACAGACCTAAGGATCAAGGTGAGAGGCGTACTCATGCCTTTTTACTTTGTCTGGTTACGAGTTAGATTTTTTGTTCATCAAGTAGTAGGGGTCCCGCCTACATTTTAGAATATTTTGGAAACTTTGAAAAGCGTACATGGGGACCTGCATGCCTTGCAAATCTTTATAGGAGCGTTGTCAAAGTATCCACTTACCTAAAGAATGAAAAATTTTGAAGGCTATAATGGGTCCTCTGAAACTATTGCAGGTAATTGACATAATCTACGACATGTTTTTTTATTATCATTTTAGCATTTAAAGTGTAAGATTTTTATTTATTATTGTTTTTTCACAAATGTCAGATTTTGGCATATTCTCGTATGACAATCGGCAGGCCCACATGCCAATTTACTGATTAGAGCAAAGATTTAGAGTTTCCTCTATTCCATACATGGTATAATAGATTAAGGTATCATCATAATGTAATGAATATAGACGAAGCTAGAAGACAACTTGATAATATAAAAGTTGATGCTATGAGTTTTTAATATTTACAAAATCAACATTATATTATTACTTAGAACTCTGTTGTTTGCATCGTACTGTACGTAAAAATCTATTTGAAGTTACTCTGTTTGTAAATAATTCATTTACATAATATTTTTTTGTAGCTTAATTGGCTACCATATTGAAACTATGGAGACGTCTCGGATTATTTTGATGATGCTAAGGTACTTCTTTTTCTGTCTTCAACGGCATTGATTTCTTATTATATTGTAGAGTGGCAATGTCCTGAGAGGGTCATAAAATAGTTTTGATTGATCAAAATGTGCCACCTACTTTCTTGAGGCCATACGTGCGCACCGAAAAGATCCCAATATCGAAAACTTTCTAGGATAAGAAGCATGCCGTTTATCACAAAGCTTGGAATAATAGAATGGATGGGATTGTTTATGGAAAAGAGGGCAATTCTGGCCCACACAATGAAGATTATCTTAAATGGTATAAAGGTATTACGAGGCTTCGCATTAGGCATCCTATATCTGGCAATAAAGATAGACCAAATGCCATTTCCTCTCATGTACATTCTCTGTCTTATATTCATAACACTACTTCTATGTCAGTTTCATATTTTTGTTAATTAGTTTTAATTTCTAAATGGTTTAATTCCATTTTTTGCAGATTTTGAGGTTCACTGAGAATATATTAGCTTCATGTGACGAAGCTGAGAGAATAGAATATAAATCTTTTGATTTTACAAAGTTCGTTAAAATGCTTAAACGTAAAGCTACCAATTTTAAAGCAACTTGTTTATCTGGTTTTGAGGGATTCAACTTAGAGGACTGTATATTATGCCCAGAGGACCCTGTAAAGGTAACCTACGTATCAAACCAAAAGCATAGCTTCATATTTGTGACCTCTCTCGCTAATGTTTTATATTTTAAACAGAGAAATGAAGGGAATTTGGCAAAAAAGGAAGCATCTTATTCATCAAAAATAAATATACCCGCAAGTGAAGGAAGACCCACTGACCTTAATCCACAAAAACTCAACACCCAAAAAATTCCAAACTTCAAGTTAAGTCCAAACAATCAAGGCAAGAAATTCCCCAACTCCCGAAATCATTCAAAAGTCCAATAGACCAGTTGAAATCCAAACGAACATCATGTGAAATTGGTATTGGACCTTGCAAAAGTCCAAGATTAATGCAGTCACAAAAAAGTCCAGCCACTCCTGTAAAATTTCAGGATCCCTATTTTGAAGATGCCCCCATGAGTCCATTTTCTTCTAACCCACATCTAGTACGTGAACTTTTTAATACACAATCTCCGGGACAATCTAAATCGGTGTTAGGTAAATCACCTTTGAACAAGATTCCCTCCATGATTTTAAAAATGAAGGTATGTTTTAGGGATCCGAAGCCTCCATTATGGATGGCTGATTATGACATTGGTGGAGCATGGGTGAAAAATCCACTCCACAGGCTTACTTCGGAGGATATCGAAGTCGTCAACATATTTTGGAATGATTGGGGAAGAGATGAAAGGTATCTAGATACAATCAATCAAAGTTACGCATTCATTATTGTCACCTCGCGATTGGCTAATGATTCACACTATGCTTTTTAATTATAGGAAGAGTAAACTTAGGAAATTGATGACATCTATAACTCCAGAAATCATGAAGGGTTTGCTTAAGGGCGATTGAATGAATAATTGGGTTGGTGACAAACATCCCTTTAAAAGTTTATCTCACAGCATGGATTTTGATTCTTTCTTGATATGTATTTAATAACATATCGTTCTGTTTCCATAGACGATGCACTTTTGGTTTGAGATCTTTAAAGAGCAGACTCCTTCATCCTTCATTTTTGAATGTGCCTTATTCATAAGTACATGCAAATAGTAAAGCCAATATTGTATAGTTATATCAATATTTGATTTTAATAGACTAATCTATTCTACATATGAAAGATTGGTACATATACTTTGATTAGAATGAAGAGCACATTCAACGGTCGTTCAATATGGCTTTTGTGGACAACATGACTGCAAAGTCATTGTTGTTCTTTCCAGCATGGAGCAACTCCCAGTTCTTCCTTCTCGTCGGACGGGTCAATGAAAGAAGTTGGGAGTATTATAATAGCTTGACAAAGGATGAGGATTATACATTTGCTCAAATTTACGTAAGTCAGATTTGTAAAAGTTCAAATCTAAATTGTCATGACCAAATGCCATTTCTCTGTCGCAAACTACTATGTAAATATATACATTTGTTTCGTAGGTACATTAGATAAGTCAACGCTTCACGCAGCTCAGTTGGAATGATCCAACAATAAGGTCCACTTACCCCTAGCCGTGCCCTATGCAAAAAAGCAAGTAATATATTCTAACCACTAATCCGCAAGTGAAGGGACTAACATATATGCCATTTGTACTAACTCCAATCTAGTAGGTTTAACATTCATGTCTCTCTCTCACTTGGACTTTTTGGTTTAATAGTAAAGATTGTGGGATTTTTGTTATGGCATATGCACAACACATTGCTTTGAGTCTACCTATGTTATTTACACAAAGCGATATGCTTTATTACTGGGCCAAGATCGTATATAACAT
Source organism: Sextonia rubra (assembly GCA_037013555.1). Classification (NCBI taxonomy): domain Eukaryota; kingdom Viridiplantae; phylum Streptophyta; class Magnoliopsida; order Laurales; family Lauraceae; genus Sextonia; species Sextonia rubra. The sequence goes on from JASUAD010000027.1 coordinate 5,445,171, forward strand.
TTACGTGAAGCAATTTGGCAATTGGCAATTGAGATATCCAACGAAAATGATTGATGAAAGTTCTTCAGATGAAGAATTTTAGGTAAATGTATTCCATAACAATGCTTTTTTCATGAAATTACTGTTTCCTTATGATGGGAACTTTATATTTTATTGAAAGTTTCATGCCATGTGACTATGGTTTGACTAGTTATTTTGATGTCTTACTTCATAGGTTTTGGCCACAGAAGATAATGTGAGGAGGAAAAAGAGTAAGAGATAAATATTCAATCATGCTGAGATGAATGGTTGCGAATGGACAAAGGGCTATGAAAATGGAATATGCCACCAATTTAATGAGCCTTTTGTATGGAAATATTTTTCAACTGTAAGCCATTGAACAAGCATGAAAGTTGCATTCCTTATTTCAAACCGTTCTTAGCAATTTTTTTCTTGCATTATGGTGTATAGATTCTGTTTTGTTGTTCATCGAATGGTCCAATCACTCTCTCTCTCTCTCTCTCAAGTTTTGTTGAATCTCTCTCAAGTTCTATTGAATTGAGTGGTGTGTGTACTTGTCAATCAAGCATTTCTAATGCCGATATAACCTAATCACTAATGCAAAATTGATTGATACTCAACAATGTCTGCTGAATTCTAATACCTTTTGATGCATGAGCTAACTATAATGATAAGTAAACAAATTGGTATGACCTTAATGCAGAAGTAAGATTTCACTATTGAATTTCTTCAAAAACTAAAACAAATATGAGCTATTTACAGGAGCCAAGGAGTTTTGATCTTAAGTTTCAAAATGACTCAATCAATTCATCAATCTATTCCATGATAAGTTCGTCCAAATCTAAGATGGATTCAAGTGGAAATTGCCTTTGCTTTTTCAGTTGTTTAAGTATTAAATGTGATTTGTATACAAGAGTTAGCTAGTTTTCATTTTAAGTTTCAAAACTAACTACAACATTCATTCCATGGTAGGCAACAACTGCACAACCCCGAATGTAAAATCAGGCTTGGCACATCCTATTTCAAACTGTTGACCCAATTGTATTTGCACTTATTCTAAATTGGTTTCAAGTGGTTTCAAGTGATACTGAAGAGGAATGTCTTTTATATTTTTCATTTATTCAAACAGCCCTGCGGTTGAGCCGTAGTGCATTTCCGGCTGTGCTATATCACAATTTTATAGCTGTGTCGTAGGTCATTTTCCGGTTGTGCCGTAGGTGATTTTACGGCTGGACAGTATTTGTGCTGAGTTTTTCACTTACGGTTAATGGATTAGCCATGCAGTTTTTACGGCGCCGCCGTAGTGTCAACCGTCAGCAAAAAAGACCCAAACACAGCCTTTAGATTGTGGCCCGTAAATTATACGGCTTAACCATAAATTGTTATACGGCTTAGCCGTGAAATTATTAAGGCTTCACCATATGGTCAGTGGTAAGCCAAAAGACCCAAAAACATACTTTCTAGGATTTGGCTCGTAGATTATACAGCTTAGCTGTAAATCGTTATTCGACTTAGTCATTATGTTCTTACAGCGTCACCGTAAAGTCAACCGTAGGCTAAAAGACCCAAACAATACTTTCTGGAATGTGGCCTGTAGATTATACAGCTTAACTGTAAATCGTTCTTCGGCTTAGTCGTCATGTTCTTACTGCGTCACCGTAAAGCCAGCCGTAGGCTAAAAGACCCAAACAATACTATCTAGAGTTTGGCACATAGATTATATGACTTAGCCGTAAATCGTTATCCGGCTGAGCTGTCGAGTTCTTACGGCATCTCTATACTGTTAGCCATAAGTCGGAACACACGAAAACTTACTCTCTGGAGTTTGGCCCGTAGATTATACGACTTAACCGTAAATCATTATACGGCCTAGCTGTCATGTTCTAACGGCATAACCATAGAGTCATCCGTAAGCCAAGAGACCCTAAACTTACAATCTGGACTCTGGCCCGTAGAGCATACGACTTAGCCGAAAAATGTTTTACGGGTAGACCATATTTGGGCATAAATTTTTACTTATGACTAAGTCATTAACTAGTGCCACCATGGGTAAGCCGTAGGCCATTTTATAGACAGACCGTAGTTGCGCAGGGTTTTCACCGATGGCTTTACGGCTAAGCCATATCAGCAGATTTGAAATTTTGGGGTTTCGCTCCATATATATCCGTGTGTTAGAGGCGTCTGTGGTCTGCATTATCCATTATGAGAAGAGGTGATATGTGGTGTAAATGCATGTTTTATGGAGGATTACTGCAATTGGAATCCAAGGAAATGTGTGGAAGAATAGTGGAAATCCAAAATTCCATAGTACATTTTCATCATGTGCGCTCAAGCACACATGAGGGCCTGCTCGAGCTCCGTGAAGAAAAGTTACGATTGAGCAAAAAATGTTGCTCAAGCTTGAGCGCACTCCACACGCTCTCAAGCGCATCCTCCTCTATCTTGCCTGCTCAAGCACGTGCTCAACCCCACTAAGCGTGGAAAGCTGAACAGCCCAAATCTTTCTTAAAATGCTTTAGTTCTCTTTTCAAGTCTAAGCATGGTTAGAACATTATTAACCATACACTTGTAGGTTATGATTGGCTTGTCAATGGGGACCAAACAAAACAATGGACATTAAGAATACCCTTAAGACCTTATAGAGTCCTACTTATGGTAACCTTCCTAACCAACACCTAACCGATGGAAAATGAAACAAGGAAAGCGTAGAGCTATCGCCTTCTCTTGTAAGATGTACTGGTTAGTTCTAAGTCACACCATCAAGTATGGGCAGAAGGGTTTCGATGTCCGTACTATATGTAATGTAACACTAAGGAAATGGTAGTACATGACATCGAGGATCTTATGCTCATACAGGACTAGAACGCATGGGCCACGGGCATCTTATAATAGGATTGGATTGTAATCTACCCTTGGATTCAATAAATTGGACACATGTGCACATTGTTGCCCTACCTTCACACTCTCTTTCCACTATTATCATTTGCATTAATTTCTGCTTTCATTTATCGTTATTGTTACTGTGTTCCATCATCGTTACTCACAAGTTACAAATGTAAGACATGCAAGTAAGTTGGTAAGCAAGTACATGCAAGTTATATTGATTCTTGATTCATGGATTGGCACCATCAAGCTATATTGAATGACACGCCACTTCCCCTATTACAGTAGTTATTAAGTTATAGGAGTTGGTCAATGCTCATCGGGTTACCAAGGTGCCCCCTTGCTCCCTAATTGATACCGCCCTATTAATTGTTACTCTACTTTGGAGAGCATTAATTGCTACTCTCTTTGAAGAGAATTAACCAACATGGTATGCCATCTAGCAATCATATTCTGTAATCTTGACTCCTTTACTCATGCTATCACATGCTAACATACGTAGCTACTTTTATTGCCTTATTTAAATGATCTTATCTCTAAACTTTATCGATACTGTATACTAGCCTAACCTTCGTTATTTTTGTTAAACAAGGTGTTTAAGGTACTTCTCTTGGTGTTATAGGACCCGAGTCAATTCCTGATCAAGTCTTCGACCCGGTGGCGGAAAAGCCCCCGATGGTTCCTCCTGGATTAGAGGAATGGACTCATATAGACGTCTTTATCTATATATCCCTTGAAGTGCACAAGTGGTTTCAATTCATTAGGCTTTGAGCTTAAGTTATCTCTCATCATGCACTTTTCTCTTGACTTTGAGATTTATATTGACAATGTTTATGGCATGTATTCCGGTCATAAGATCATTATTGTTTTTTTGCACTTGAGCTCTTTCGGGCAAACTATCATTAGATTACATGATATAGACATTTAGTATGCTTGTTCTAAGATTTCAGTTTAAATAGATATCTACATGAATTGCTTAACAAGTGATTGCTAATACCTCTCTACTATTTGGAGTTATATGGGAATTTATGTTGTATATTGTTCTGAATTTATTGGGATATATCTGTGCTTAAGGATCTTCCTCGCACGTTAATTTGATTAGAAAGATTTTCCCTTGTGACAATTCGAAGTATCAAATATCGCAGATTGTCATGGGATACATATGCATCACACCGTAGGCCGGGCATGTCCGCCCTCATCTCAGGCCTGGGGTATGACATACTTGGTGAAGTCTGTGATTATTAATGGGGTCCATTTTTTTAATTCATCCCCCCCCCCCCCCCCCCCTCCTCTATCTCTCTCTCTCTCTCTCTCTGTGCATGTGTATGTGTGTGTGAGATTTTTAATGTTTCTAATATTTTCTGTGTTTAAAAAGTTGGTTGTTAAGGAATCTATGCTCGCATTTGATTTGGTGCTTTTGCTGATGATAGCTTTCACATTAGCACAAAACATCATGTTATACCAGAGGCATGTTTGGAAGCAAATTTTTTGTTTCCCTTTTTTTTTAATTACATGTGTGGTTTGTTGTACAACCCATTTCTTCATAGCTCTTGATCTAAAAAGGAATTGGTAGTGATTTCTATGGGCTCTTATCAAGATTGTTGATTCTATTCTTTGATTTTGGATTTCAATTTGACTAACATCTCATTGATGGCTTTTCTTAGATGCGATGAATACTGGGTCGATCATTATTTAGTGAGGCCAAAAAGCTATTTTTCCGAAAACATGGATAGTGTTATTTTATAATTCATCCAGAAGGATAAAAATTGAGTGTCAGATATTAGTAACTTTACTGCTTGTTTTGCCACTTTTGTTGCTAAGCCATTTTCATTCCTTTCTTCCTATCCTATATTGCATGTTATGGAGAAGCGGTGATTATTATTTTTTAAAGGGAAATGCTGAATAAACAACAAATTAGTCTCTCTTCACACAGTTTCTCTCTACACACAAGCGAAATTTTAAAATTTTATATTTTCTCTTTCTTAACACACCCAATATCTCTAAACTACCCATCTCCTCCTTTCTCCTTAGACCCATTCCCTCATTTCTCCCTACAACTACAATAAACTCTCTCTTGCTCCCTATACACATTGGTTTGCATCAAATATTCTTAAAGAGGATTCATGTTATTCATAGTGATTTTTTCTGATTTTTTTTTGCCATTTTTTTCTTTCAATTTTTTTTAGATTCGTGCAGTGTTCATCCCTATGAGGCCTAACACTGCATGATTCAAAAAAAAAGTTGAAAAAAAATAGAAATGGAGAATGAGTGTTCACCTCCTTCGCCATTGCACTATTTGATTAAAGAGCATTAGAAAATTAAATGTTTGAAAATGAAGGGAGAAAGAGAACGAAGAATAGAATATGCCAATGGAGAAGAGAAGATGCCAAGGAAGAAAAGAAGAAGAGATGAGTGAAGAGGTATTAGGAAAAGAGTTAGAAGAAAAAGAGATGACTGAGTTGAGTAAAGAAGAGAGGAAGATGGGTGATTGATGGAGGAAGAAGAGTTAAGTGAAGAAGGGAAGAAGATGGGTTGTGTGTGAAGAAGAAGAAATTATTGTATTTTGGAAGGAAGCATTTTGGTCATTAGATATAGGGGTAATATTGGATTTAAAGTTTTCATTAATATGCTGTGTTAAGAGAGATATTTTTTGGGTTCAAATAGTAGCTCCCTTTCTCAATTCATAGGTCTTGGCATGTAGAGCAATATAATATTCAAGGGGAGCAATATAATATTCAAGGGGCAATCTGTGTGATGCATTGGTGTAGTGGTTCTTTTCTCTCAATGCACTTTTTGCTTGAATCATTCAAAAAAATTAAAAAAATCACTTTTGCTTGTCTTATTAACTTGATGATCCATTTCGTTTGAGTTGGGTATAAGAGGCATAATTCTTTAGATTTTTCTTTGCTATTTGTGGAGCAAATAGTTAAAGGGAAGGGATATAACTCTCTATCAAAATCAATGGTTATGGTCAAAATTAGCCTTAAGACCCTTGGCTTTAGTATAGTATAATTATTCTTTGCTATATTTAGAGCAATGCAAATGAGTGTTTTTTTTTTTTTTTGGTAACCTAGGCAAGGGCACATGCCGCGGGCGGGGGGGGGGGGGGGGGGGGGGGGGGGGGGGGGGGGGGGGTGCGTTGAGAATCGGAAAGGAGCAATTGATATGTCTACAAAAATGGCTGCAAGGGCACAACTGTCATTTTTAGAAAAAATGAGCAAATTCTCACCATGGTTCTTCATGACCATCAAATCCACATATTTTAGGATATTAGAGGTACTAAAATGCCAAAGCATGAGCTTATTTGTAAATATCAAAATCAAAAAGACCTATTTACAAATATTTGAAACTTTAAAGGGGTATATGAAATAAAAAAAACTCAATTTTGTGAATTGTCCATCTTATGTTGTGTTTGGCAAGTCTTATTTTTTCCTCTTATTCTCTTAAAAAGGATTCAAAACGTGTTAAAGAGCATTTGGGAACCAAATGTGCAACTTCTATTTCAATCCTCATATAGACAAATTACCTCTATTTTGGACAGCAACAAATTTGGGTGGGATCCAAATAGACTTTCGCCTCTTAAGCGGACAGATAGGTGAATGAACAGTGCTTGAGACGGTCATTATAACATGACCGTTTTTCTCTCTTTATTTTTTTAACATCCCAAACTTTAAACAATAATCTGAATCGTTAAAAAGTACTAAGAAGGCCAAACATAGCCAGTATCTCAAAATTTAGTCGTTGATCAATCCATGATCTTGAGATATTTGCAAAAAAATGTGATCCATTTGATCTAAAATTCTAGACAGCGTGGGCACCGTAATCACGATCTAAACCGTTGATCATCTTTGGAAGGCCAAAAAAACTATGACACAAAAATTCAGCCTTTAATTCGAAAGTGGATCTCGAGAAATTTACCAAAAAGTGGTCCATCATTGATGTGTCGTGCATTATTGACTAGGTTTTTAACGTGTCCACAGGAAGTTCGGGTTTTCTTTGTTGTTTGTAAATTTTGGGATCGTAAATCAAGATCCAAACTATTGGATATATTCAGAAGATCACTCCCGTATTTGGATTTGAGTTTTAGCCATTGGATCATCATAGATTTGAGATATTTACAAGAAAAGGTTAAACATTTGTATTTATTTTCTTACATTCGTGGGCCACAAATGCAAGATCTAAACTGGCAATTCTCTTTGTAAGGCAAAATACAGCTATAGCATTAAGTCTCAATGTCTAACTCTCCGTGAATCTTCGACATATTTATAAAAAAAACTTTCAACCATTGCTTTAAAAATGTCTGTTTCAATCAATTTTTGTGTTACCAAACAAATTATTTCTAAAACATGTATTTCAATGGGGCCATTTGAGACAGATTTGTTTCATACAGATCTATTTGATATAGATAAGATTTGCCAAATAGGGCCTTAGTCTCACATAGAGAATCCTCTCGCTGAAGTTGTGGAAACCAAGGTGCAGCCCATGTATTTAAAATTGAAATCTTTAAATAAGTGGGGGTTTTTATCTAACATGTTTTTATGAGTGATGAGTTGAAGTAGAATGAACCAAAAAAAAAAAAAAAAAAAGGGCATGCACACTATGGTAGGAATTGAGAACGACATCTATTACTCACTATCACCTAGGTGTGTAAATATGGGTAGGGCCTAGCCCCCAAAAAGTGGGCCTTGGGCCTGAATGGCCTATGACTTAGGCTTTGTTTGGTAGGTTTACTATTTTTTTTATAGACTTTCCAAAATAGAGCCATTAAAAACAGAGCCATAAGAAAAAGAGGTTAGAATAAAAATATGTGTTTGGCAATGCAATAATCTATTTTAAATAGACTTTTTTAAATCAATGGTTAGAAGTTTTTTCAAATTTCTTGAGATTTACAAGGCATCAAACCTTACAATTTGACCCCATAGCTATGTTCATCTTTTCAAAGAAATCTAAAGGGTTTGGATTTTAGCTCACAAATTACAAAAAACATATGTAATTATTCACATTTTTAATAAATATATCGAGATTGTTGATGATCCAACGGCTGAAATTTGATTTCATAGTGAATAATGACTTCATAAACATTCTTAACAGTTTAGATCATGATTTATTGTCCCAAAAATATTAAAAATAAAGAAAAAAGGGACTAAATATAAAATTGAGCATATTACATCAATGGTTTAACATTTTTTTACAAATTTCTTGAGATAAAAAAAAGGCATAAAGCCTTGA